>OW052242.1:51764974-61764974 GCA_932526585.2 Philonthus cognatus
ATTAAACCGCCGTTATTTTGCATTTAATTTCTGTTTTCGTGTCCAACGACGACGATGACGAAAAAGCGAAAAGCAAACAAAGAAAAAAAAAACAACATTTATTGTATTTCCCTGGGATGATATTGAATATGGCGCCCTCCATTTAAATTCAAATGTGAGCCAGTCACGTGCAGACCGTCCAAAACACTGCCTCTTCCCCCCACAAAGACGACTCACGACTATTTATACGGTTTGGATATGAATTCAACGACGTCGTGTCGGAAATATCCCTCCACGATAAAGTGGATAATAAAAATATATTCATTTGAATACGGCACGATGTAATAAGTTTTAAAATAAAGTTACCGAATCTAAAACATTGAAAAATACAAATGTAAAGCAACTGTGATATCATTTTCATCATCATTTTCATTGAAAATACATAATTATCAGAATAATATTTTGTTAAGTTAGTTTCAGTTATGCAAACATAATGAAGAAAAAGTTGGTAAATATATATAACAATTCAGTTATGCAAACATAAGGAAGAAGAATTATTTATACATAAAAACAATTCAATTATGAAAACATAAGGAAGAAGAAGTTAGTAAATATAAATAAGAAGATTGATTAGTTGTTAAAACGTTGAACAAATATAAAGTAAAATTGGAAATTTAGGAGGAGGCCATACAGAAACAGCAAAATAATAATGAATAAGAATAACAACTTCTTCATTCTTATTTGAAGGTTCTTTATAGTTTCCTCATAATTTCCCACTTTTGCCTAATATTCGTTCAATGTTTCAGTAACCAATCAATCAGTCTTAAGAAGAGCTCAAAATTAACTAAAAATAAAACAAGTAATAATCAATAATAGAATAATAATTGAGACTCGCATTTTAATAAATTCAAAAAGAAATTTATTAGAAATTAAATTACAGAAGCTGATAGTTGGCTCAAATTAAATATATTTCTACTATTAAACAACGACAACGACAACAACAACAATAATTTATTTATTGGCAATTCAATAAAGTAAAATAACAGTATAACAATACTGGTAAAATAACTTTAAATTGACAACTGGCTAACGACCAGTAGTCTTTCTGCCCATATGTATACAGGGTGCCCGTATTTCAACAGAATGTATGGAAATCTTGGTTATTTGAAGAGATAGAAAGTCGGTTGAATTGAGGCAAAGTTGCCCAATAATAATATTAAAACAAATTTTGAATATCTTCTTTCGTTTTTGAGATATTGTTAAACAATTTTGTTTTAAATTTCGTTTTTTTTTCTTTATTCAAAAACCGCTGAATTTACAACTTTGACATTATACGGGCACTTTTTAATAAGAAATCCAGTAACATATTTTGTTTTAAGATAACTATAACATCTACCCAGGGACCATAGCCAACTTTTGTTTTTCTTACGGGCGCCATTTTAGACTTTCATATTTTTGGAAGAATATTTTTTTCTGAATTCTTTATTGTATCATACTTATAGTTTATTGTACATTTTATGTGTAAAATTTTAATCTTTTGTTTTTTTGTAAAGAGTGCCTTTGAAACAGTTAAGTAACTCACTCATATGACAACTACTAGGACCCATAATTGTTGTTAAAATACATCACTAGTTGTGATGTATTTTAAACTAACGAGTGTTTTCCACTCCCAGACTAAGCATGAAGTAAAATTTCGAGTTTAGAAAAGCCCCGTGTAGAAAATTTTTCGAGAGTTGCGCAGCGACCCAAGACAAATTTCACGGGGCTTTTCTAAACTCGAAATTTTACTTCATGCGGAACGCGTATAAACCACTGATTTACAGTACAGTTAAAAATATTTAACGCTTAAATATGATGGTGATCAATATTTATTGAGATGTAGTGAAAATAGAAGAATTACTTTTTTTGTGAATAGTTTTGGAATAATAATAATAAAAGTAGAATAAATTTAGTTTGTGCAACTTTTCCATACTGTTGATTAGGTCATCATATCTTTAACGGGAAACGTGCTATAATAGACACATCACAATTTTTTTAATTTATGTTTTGCCTCATAATCGATACTTACTATTATTATTACAAAAGATTGACAGTTATTAAATAATTTTGACTGCTAAAAATAATTGACTGCTGTCAAGATTTTAATGATTAATAGATATGACGTTATTGTTTCCAAGGCACTCTTTGCAAAAAAGAAAATATTATAATTTTATATATCAAATCTAAAATAAATTATGAGTGTAATACATCACTGAGTTAAGAAAAAAATATTCTTTAAAAAAATATGAAAATCCAAAATGGCGCCCATAAGAAAAACAAAAGTTGGCTATAGTCCCCGGGTAAATGTTATAGTTATCTTAAAAAGAAATTGGCTACTAGATTCCTCATTAAAAAGTGCATGTATATTGTCAAAGTTCAGATTATCCAGATTTAGTGGTTTTTAAATAAAAAAATAAAAACGATTTTTGTAAAATGCCGCTTTTTGTTGATATCTGAAAACAAAAAAAGATATTTAAAAATTGTTTTCAGATTATTGTTAGGCTCTAATATACGCAACTTTGACCCAATTTAACCGACTCTCTATATCTTTAAATAACTGAGATCCTCATACATTCTGTCGAAATACGGACACCCTGTATAATATATTGATTCAAGTTGTACGAAATGTTTTGTAAAATAATAGTTAAGTGTTTATTTGGTTATAGATTGGAATGTTGATTAATAGGATTCGAAACGGTTGAAGGGTTTTTTTTTTAAATTTTGGTTGGATATTCGGATATCGAACTTTACATAATAATGACAGAATTTAGAAATTTATCTATAAAAAAAAAAACATATTGTGAATATTTACACAATCAAAAAAGGTTGAATAAAAATGAACAAATTTTAATCGAAAAATCAAAATGAAACTAATAATCATAAAATTACAGAAGCTTAAGTTGACATAAATGATGAAAAGTACAAAAAAAAGAATATCTCATTCTAAGCCACGTAAAAAAACAATTTCATGTCCATTTTTTCAAATCAAACTAGTAAAAATTGTTAAGCAATGAAGTGATTCAACACACTTTGTTGAGATTTCTAAAAACACAAAATATATCGACAATAACAGAAATTGTACAATTGAAAATAAAATGCAATATGTACGTATATTCACAGTAGGGATGTTGGATATACCATATATATATATATATATATATATATATATATATATATATATATATATATATATATATCGATATTTTGGAATATCAATATTTACATGAAAAATAATCGATATTTATATCAATATTTTATTTTCGTTACATTTGATTCATTTAATCTATTTTATTAAGAAAAACGTAAAAAATGGTTCCAATTAAAACAAGAGTTGTTGTGTATATAAATCTTTGTTTTAAAACAGTGTTTTAAACATGTTTAAAAACAGCCGTCGTACTTTAAACGGTTTTGTTTTGAACATGTTTTAAATCTTAGATTTGTTTAAAACATGTTTTAAACTTTAAATTTGTTTAAAACGTTCTTTTATTATCTTAAATTTGCTAAATAATATTTTATACTATTTTACTAAGATTTTTTGTTTACATTTTAATTTTAATTAAATTGCTACAGATATTTTAAATTACATTATGAAACTTAACATTTTATTACAATAAAATACCATAATTGTGTGTGCATAAATGTAATTTTTAAATACAGGAAATTTTTCTTTCAGGTTTAAAGCATTAAATGCTACTCATTCTCTATACACTTAATAATTACTTTTACCTTATAATATCAGTTTCTTGCTAGGGCCGCAAAATTACAGTAAATATTTTGCCATCCTATCAATTCAAATGTTTTCTTTTTATTTTTAAAAAAACAGTCTATAGTTTATGTGTGTGTTGTTTTGTGAATATCAAGAGATTGCTTTTTTAAAACATCTCAATTTGAATCTTTAAACGAGGGTCTTCCACTCCCAGATTAAGCATGAAGTAAAATTTCGAGTTTAGAAAACCTGAAAATTTGGAATGGCCGCGTAGCGAAGCGGAGCGGCCAATCCAAATTAGGCTTTTCTAAACTCGAAATTTTACTTCATGCGCCACACGTATAAAACACTAAAATATCGTAAAGTTTAAAATATACGGCTACAGCAATCTATGGAGATGTGAATAAAACGTGAGATAAATTCTTCGCTGAACAAATTGTTTAAAACAGAGATTATAGGCAACCAAATAACTCTAACGTATATTAGATTGCCTATAATTGTTGTTGAATGTGTGTGTTTTTTTAACTTCACTGTAAATCAGTGTTTTTAAGCGTGGCGCATGAAGTTAAATTTCGAGTTTAGAAAAGCCTAATTTGGATTGGCCGCTCCGCTTCGCTACGCAGCCAATCCAAATTCTTAAGCTTTTCTAAACTCGAAATTTGACTTCATGCTTAGTCTAGGAGTGGAAAACACTCGTTAAAAGCCCAAATGAACCACTTTTATACAACGAATTCCCGCAAATTAAAAAAAAAACGGTCTAATTATCGGAATAGGTATACTCAAAATAAATGCCCTGTTCTGTTCTAAATACGTTTTGAATGTGTTATAAACATGATTTAAACACGTTTCAAATATGTTTTTAAGTGTTAATGTTTTAACCGCTGTTTCAATGGAAATAAACCGTTTCGTTAAAAACAATGTTTGTTTTAATTAAAATGAAAGAAAACGTTTTTTTAACAAACCTGGGTAAAACTGTCCGAAAAAAAGTAAAAATTATAGAGAATTTTTTTTCTTTTAAGTACACTAACACATACAATTTGAAAATTTTGACGAGCAGTATATTTTAAACTTCACTTTAAATCAGTGTTTTACACGCGTGGCGCATGAAGTAAAATTTCGAGTTTAGAAAAGCCTGAAAATTTGGATTAGCAAATCCAAATTTGTGTGTGCATAAATGTAAAGTGGAAACACTTGTAAGAAGCTTTAAATTGAACGCTTTGTGTGGCCTGATTGATGCGTGTTTTAGAGAAACAGGAAAAATAAAAATTTAGGAAATCACAAACAATAATTATTAGTTTAGACACCAACATATATTATATTATGAATTTAATTTCGATGCCAGATTTATATATTATATTATATTATTGATCAAAATCAAATAATGATATAAATGTACGCAAATTAATTTCTGAAAATCTAGGATTCATCTTATTTGTACAATGTTAAAAAATCTAAAAGTAACGAGCATTGTATAAACTAACTAACATCAAAATGATTATAAAAACTACAGAATAAACAGTTGGTATTTTAAAAATTCATGAAAATCTTGATAACTAAAGATTGGGTTGCAATGTTTGCTAGATAAAGTATCAATAATGTCGTAAATACACATTTCATAAATTTATAACGATTTTTTTTTGACTTTGACAAAATCCATGGTACTCTCTTCCGCCTGCCACATATTATAGGAGGGGCATTTTTTATTGGGCAGAGGGGCTATGTCTATGTTATATGCAGTTATTAAGTACAGTTAAAATTGCATAAAGTAACCTAACCATGTTTAACATAACATCAGAAACTGTTATAAAACTTAAATAACTCTGAAATTTGATATCTAACCTAACCTAACTTTACAATTTGTCATCTAACCTAACCCAATTAAACAAATTGACATCTATCCTAACTTTAGCCTATTAGATAACTATTAGGTCAGATAATATGCCAGTTAATTGGGTTACGTTAGATCAAGGTAAGGTTAGATTAGATATGAGTTGCGTAGAATATAATTAATATTTGTACCTATGAACTACTGTTATTGTCCAAACTTTAATAAAATTGGTCAGTAATTCTAAAACCTGTTGATCGCATCAGTCCGATGTCTACGGATATATCACATACATTATCTAATGTTTATGTAGAATCTTTAGATTTTTTCTTTTTCTATTTTGACACAGTGAGCAATCAGTACATTTTTACAATTTAAAAATTCTCTAACAGATAATTTGTCATCAAGTATAGATATCCCGTGTATACAGGGTGCCCGTTTTTCGAGCGGCACTATGAGGAATCTCGTTTATTTGAAGAGATAAAGAATCGTTTAAATGGGGCAAAGTTGCGTATTTTAGTGCTTACTAATAATATCTTTGGCATGTTAAATATTTTCAATTGTTTCAATGGAATTTGAAAAAAAAACAAAATTTTTTGAAATTTAAAATTTGGCTATACCTCCGTTATTATTGATCTTATTCCAAATGTATAAAAACGTGTGAAGATATGTTTTATGACTCGACTTATGGAATAAGTTATACAACTGCAAAGCGATTTGTTTTTGTTTTTCTAGACACAACTTTTGTTTTTCTTATGGGTACATGTGAAGATATCCATATCAATAAACAGTATTTTTACTCCGATTTTAATAATGTGCCAAATGTTAACCTTCAGAAAATGTATTGGTTTTATGGCATGTTGCCATGGAAACAACTGCGTAATGTCCACAAAACAATGTATTTGGGAAAAAAAAGGTAAACAATCATTATTAGCCTTTCTTTTGCATAACATTTTAACTATTGTATACAAACTTGATATTGTTTGGTTGCCATGGCAACTTGAACACCAACAATTAATTAAACAAAAGCTTACATGTGGCATATCATTGAAATCAGAATTAGGAATGCATTTCAATGAAGTGCATACATTTGTATGTTCCATAAGAAAAACAAGTTAACTGTATAACACGAATCGCTTTGAATATTTTGAACTTTAACCATTCGATAATTCATAAAAATTAATAAATTTCTGTTTTTTTTGAAATACAATAGAACAATTGAAGATATTTTAAATGTTAAGCGGATTAATAATAATCACTAAAATTCACAACAATGCCACCACTTAACCGATTCTCTATCTCTTCAAATTAACGAGATCCCCATAGTACCGCTCAAAAAACCCTGTCACCCTGTATATTGTAAATGTTCGTGTTTTTATAAAAGCGTTCAATTATAGCTTCTAAAGAGTAATCACACTCCTAGACTAAGCATGAAGTAAAATTTCGAGTTTGGAAAAGCCTGAAAAGTTGGATTTGTCGGGGCGCGCGAGCGTAGCGAGGCAAATTCTAATTTTTAGGCTTTAGTAAACTCGAAATTTTACTTCTTGCGCCATGCGTATAAAACACAAATATATTGTACATTTTGAGAAGTCTGCATAAAGCGGATTAAAGATGCTCTATAGCAATAATAGTTAGTTATCGTAAAATAACCAAAATTCTATCTCAAAAAATAAAACACTCTATTTAGACTAAAAATAATTTGCCTGTAGCCATACACACCCTAACGCCGACACTGCCAACTATTATAATAATCGGGCTGATTCCGTAAGTAAAATGTCAAATTTAAAGTACACATTTTTATCAAGAATATGAATTTGTGTTCAGTACTCATTCATTCACCATATTATATTCTATAAAATAAAGCCCTATTGTGGACAAAAAATTGCTGTATACAAACGTTTAGTTTGCCAGCTATTGACGATGCTACTTAAGCTAATGGGCATTAGATGGCGTTTCCGCTTTTGAACATATGTAAATTGCACAGGCCATAATAAATGGTCAAAGATGTTCAGTATTCTTCAAGCACTTTACATATGCTTTACATACAGAGAGTTTTATGTAACACCGAACCTTCTAAAATGTACTCAATGTACATTTTCCTATGTTCAATGTGGGACTGGGACGCATCAAAGCATTGAGTGCGATGTGATTTGCTACGATTTTTAATCTGTCAATTATCGCAAGCAAGTGATATTTGATGTTTTAGCACTTGAAGCAGACGTAGACGAAGAACAGAGAATGAAACATATCAATAATGTATACAAAGAAGGAAGATATTTTTCTGGTAAACTTATACCGTCGAGAAAACAGTCCAAGAAATTCCCAAAATGTATTTGATGTAAAATTTTCTGATTGACCAATACCATTTATTTCGACCATTTCGAACCGTATAAAACAGTTTGTTTGGACAAATTTCACAAGCGAGGAGTTAGAAGTCCTTCGATAGTATGAAATTAAACAATTTCTTTTATGTTGAAGAGTGCCCAATAATATCCTTACTATTGCAAAATCATATAATATTTAAAAATCTTCTCTACATAAGTGTTCTACAGAAATTTAAGTTTAGGTCCTACAAATTCCAACATTCCTAGTTGATGCCTGACAAAATTTAGCGATAAAACTTTTGTAAAATTGTATTTAATATGTTAAATTAAACAACGAAATGTTGCGAAAAATTGTGTTTACTGATGAAGCGTTTATATCTTCTTACCTTCCTTAACTAGTATTTTACTAATTAAAAATATAACAAAAGTTGATAAGCATTCCGTTGAACTAAAATATTCATAATACAACATATTGTGGTTGACATAATAATTGACAAATTTAATTTATTTTTTGATACCATTAGAAATCGTAGCCAATCACATAGTACTCAATGCTTTGATGCATCCCAGTATACATCAAACATAGGAAAATTAACATTGATTACATTCTAGCATGTTCGGTGTTACATAAAACTCTCTGTATGTACATGTTTTACTTTAACTTCACCTCCTATACGGATTTGGTATTAAGTATACTTAAAGTTAACATTTCGATTCCACAATCGGCCAGATTAGATCCTAAGAATGAAATTCTGTTGACGTTACAAAACTGAAAAGCAGCGACTAGTAAATTTTATTAATTTTAAACAATAATAAGCTGACTAACAGGAAACAAAATCTGACCGACCCGTTTCCTATTTATCAGCATCAGTATTACATTAGATGGGCTGTCTATTTCGACTAGTATAATACTTTCATATTAATTATAGTTAAAAAAAACTTTATCAAAATAGTAAAAACGACAATTAAATAACTTCAAAATAAATTTTCATTCATGCATCCGCTTCTGTTTCTGTGTGTACAAATGTACTTGTGCATCATTGTCTTTACGTGAATGCCACTATTCAGTGTTTTGGAACTTGGAATTAATGAGAATGCTGCGATTCGAAATCGCTGTAGCGAAACGGAGTCTGTGAAATGCGAAACGTAATATTGTACGACTATCGAATAAAATGAAAACTATACTGAACTACTATTGACGAGTACGTGCGTTCGTATTTAATAAACCACATTCGATCCCCACACAAACGTAAATTATTAAACAATGCCCACAAAGAAAAATTATTGCAGTTTACAGTATTATAGATTACATTTCCGGAATTAAGTATGTATAATAACAATACTTTCTCTTTGTTTAACATATGGGGAAAGTTAAAACCAAACCTGCAATATTGGATTATTGTTTTCTTTGTTGGTGAGAATGTGTTTTTTCCATCTGCTGATTAAATAATATTAAAATTTACTTGTAGCTAGTGTTTCCACTCCTTGACTAGGCATAAAGTGAAATTTCGAGTTTAGATAAGCCTGAAAATTGGGTTGCCACCATTTAACAGACTCTCTATCTCTTCAAATAAACGAGATCCCTATAGGGCCGCTCGAAAAATGGGCACCCTATATGTTGTAAACGTTCGTTGTTTTTATAAAAGCGTTTAATTAAAAGCTTCCAAAGAGTAATTCCACTTCCAGACTAAGTATGAAGTAAAATTTCGAGTTTAGAAAAGCCTAAAAATTTGGATTTGCAGGGGCGCGCGAGCGAAGCGAGTCGCACCCCGGCAAATCCAAATTTTCTGGCATTTCTAAACTCGAAATTTTACTTCATGCGCCACGCGTATGAAACACTGATTTTTAGCGAAGTTCAAAATATACTGATTAGATACGTACATTTATAAAGTATAAATAAATCATAGCATAAATGAATGTATTTGTTCGGTTTTTATGCGTTTGATTATAGCAATTCTATTATTTTTCCAACACACATTTTTGAAAGTACGTGAAAATATTTCAAACCTAGGCTTGCCATGGCGTCGTTACGTCATTGCTTAAGCAGTATATTTTCAACTTTACTTTAAATGAGTGTTTTATACGCGTGGCGCATAAAGTAAAATTTCGAATTTAGAAAAGTCTGAATGCGGAGCGACCAATCGACATTTTCAGGCTTTTTTAAACTCGAAATTTTACTTCCCGCTTAATCAAGAAGTGGACAACACTCGCTAGAAGAATTAAATTGACCTTATTTATAAACAAGGCCCCCTCCAAATTAATCTGCAATTGTAAGGGTATGTAAACTTAAAAAAAATTCCTTGTATGTCTGTATTAATATTTTATAAAGTTTAATTGATCTAATCGAATCGTGCATCCAATCGTAACACTATAACAGGTTTAGGTGTGTTGATAATTAAAGTTTCAAATCCACGTAATACTCAACATTAATTGCACAAGTTGTACAGATATCTGTAGCTGTCTGTACCACATTATGGGTATATCCATTTCGGACTCAGGATCATCCCTCCCTCTCCCTTCTGCGCCCAATACTTGACAAGTACTTCATCCAAGTTTAGCACAAGGGATTAATATGCTAGGCACTTAATCCACGAAACTATGATAAACAATGTTATATATGTACAAAATAATTTATGTATACTCAATGACATTAGAAGCGTAACACCCAGAAGGAGTTATTATTTTAACTTGATTTTTTTCCAGTATGGTAGTCTTACATCAAGAATAAAATGATTACATTTTCAAGAAATTTTATTAAAAAACAATCTAAAAAAAAATTAATAATGTGTTTGGCGACCCCTTTGCTGTATACACTCCTGTAGACGTCTGGGCATCGACAAAATGAGATGGTCGATGTCTTCTTGAGGCATCTCGTTCCAAGCAACTTGAATTTCATCGATCAACTGTGCTAGAGTCTGTGGAGGATGGTGCAAAGAGAATATTCTTCTTCCCATGATATCCCACACATATTCAATGGGATTTAAATCCGGCAAACGGGGCGGCCACGCCAAAACATTAACACCAGCTTCATTAAGAAAGTTCATAGTTCGACGAGCAATATGGGGACGTGCGTTATCTTGTTGAAAAAGTACGTTTGGGCGGCCATCTAAAATAAGGCAACAAAGTCGGTCGTATGACGTCTTCAACATAACGCGCAGCTGTCATACTGCCTCGAATGAATACAAGAGGTGATCGACTACCATAAGCAATAGCCCCCCAAACCATTACTCCAGCAGTCCTGTGTACATGCCTCTCAATAGCAAACCTAAGATCAGGTCGTTCTCCACGGTAGCGTCGTACCCTTCTACGGCCATCATGCGTGCCTAGACAAAATCGTGATTCATCGCTGAATACGACATCGTGCCATTCTGCCTCCCAATGCTGCCGTTCTCTGCACCAGTCCAACCTTTGGCGACAGTGTCTCGCTGTTAAAGGAAGCACTAATCTTGGACGGTACGAAAGAAGCCCAAAGGATTGAATGCGGCGATATAAGGTTCGCATACTAACGGGCCTACCTTCTTCTCCAATCCATTGATCACCGATTTGACGCGTAGTAGCGAAACGGTCTCGCAGGGCTATTTATCTTAAGCGCCGATCTTGACGTTCTGTGGTACGCCTTGGTTGACCAATTGGTCTTCTTCTTGCTCCTCTACCTTCTTCTGTCCATACCCGATACACACGTATTACAGTTGCTGCAATGGAATCAATACGGCGGGCAATTTCGCGATAGGACATACCGACATCTCGATAAGCAACAACTCGACCCCGGTCAAAATCGCTCAAATGGTGATATTGTGGACGTCTTCGGACTCGAGGCATTTTATTTAAGCTTAACACACTCAAGGGAAACACGAAAACTAAAAACATCTGTACTAAACAGCTCATATAAATAGTTTTATCAAAAAAGAAAAAGTGAAATACTTTTTTTTTCACAATAAATATAAAAGGCACAAGGTTGAAATTGTTATCAATGTATGCTTTAAATATAGTCACTCTGTTGCTAAAATATGAATTCAAAAAAACATTCCTTCTTGGTGTTACGCTTCTAATGTCATTGAGTATATAAACTGCAATACGAAATTTAAAACGTTTTATTACAACACAAAATTTTTAATATATGGGTCGCCGAGATACAAAACCAATCATACGTGTTTTGACAAATATGTGTTAAAAACTGATTTAGCAGCGTCTTTTAAATAAATTAAAATAGTGCTGAATGAGCGTTGTATCGAATAGTGACAAGAAAATCTATTTAAAACTAAGTAAAAAGTTGGCAGGTTTTGCAACTGAAAAAATATTCCAGCTATTATAACCCAGAAATGTAGCAGGTTTTGCATTCGACAGGATTTTTTTAAACTTAATTTTAAAAGGTTTAGAATGAGTTTTGAATTGTAATCTAAGAGTAGAATCCAGGGATACCAAAACCTGAAAATCAAAAAAGGCGTATATAGTGGAATTCGGGAGAGATGTCGTATGACTCATTGAAGTGAAGTTAAGTTATGTATGTATACTTATTGATTATAAATGTGTAAGTATCAAATAATTCAGCAATACTAACTATATATTTGAGTACTTGTACATCAAAAACAGATATTAACCCTCAATTAAAACACCCGAGGAAAGACGTCGAACATGTTTTTAACTTAATTAGCGTGAACGAATCATTTCGGTGGTGCTGAGGAGAGTGTGCGAAATTAGCTGCTCCTTTGTGAAGGACGAAGTGAAAGAAGAAGAAGAAGGGCAAAACGGTCTCAATTAGTCAAACGGGATCAATCTTAATAACCCGGGAGTTTGCGATAAAAGTTAAATTAGGAACAAATTTAGATTAACAAATAAGACGCTTAATAAAGTCTTCCTTTTAAAGGGCTAGCGTTTAAACCCGTCTCCCTTTCAACTAATTTGAGCACAGTGATTCGCGTATTTTCAATCAACTCGTAAAAATGGAAAATAGACGGAGGGATTATTTTAAAAAGGAATATGAAATGAAATAACAAGAAACATTTTCTAAAAAATCAAGTATGTATATAAATTTAATTGGCAATTATTATAAACGCATACAGAAAAATGTACCTAGTATTTACATAAAGAACACTGTATACCACTATAATTTATAAAAGTAGTAAAATAACTATACGATATTTTTATAAAACTGGTTTAAACAAGGTAATGTCTTCTTTATCTCGATATTATTAATGTACCACAAAGTGAGGAGGTCTTCACTTCTAGAAAAATGTTGTTTAACACTAAATATATGACAAAATTTATTCCTTAAATAAATGAAAACATATTGTTTATTTTTCATTTACTGCAATATTTCTGTAGCGTTAAATAAAAATGCTACAATCATCCGTTGTTACTGGCTATTATAGTAACAACGGTTATAAACATCGAATAATAGACCATATGATAAAAAAGAAAAAACGAAAACAATTAAGGAAATATTTTTACAGTGCGACAAAAACAGAAAAAACCTACCGGAGTAGATTAGAATACATAAATAATCTCTTAAAAAAAAATAAAGAAACAATTAAGGGAAAAGACAATAACATAATTTTGACTAACTCAGTTAATTTAGGTAAAATGTTAGTTAATAATAAAATTAAAACAAACAATTAAGAGAAGTGGAGTGTATAAACTGAAATGTAATGACTGTGATGCAATATACATAGGATAAACGGGCAGGTGCTTTGAAACCCGATTAAAAGAACATAGAAAGGATATTTTAAATAATAAACAGACTACGGGTTTCGCGAAACATTGCATCGCATCTAATCACTTTTTCAGTTCATACGATTATAAAATGTTGCATGCAGGTAACAAGGGATAAGTTTTAAATTATAGGGAAGGACTGGAAATAAGTAAAGCCATAAAGGCGGGCAAAAACGTGGTCAACGACAACGAGGAGCTTTGGAATTCCCCGATAATTAAAGCGTTTACTACCTGAAACGCCGACATCTAGTATATAACACCAATTTGTTTCTTTTGTACATCATTATTGAAAATGGCATTAAGCTGAAACTAGCTGAAATAAAATATTTTTAGTAAAACAAACCAAGCGAATTTAATTAAACACCTATATTTAAAATATAAGTGATAAAAAATGTTCTCAATTTCAAAAATATACCACGATGTGAACACTTTTAAGACTCAAGAAGTAAATAAATCAACTTTTTATAATTGAAAAAAATGCCTTTCAGGTCTCTTGGAGTCTAAATTCCTGAATCTCACTTAAGCTTCTTTCTGGTCCCTGTATTCTCTTCAGTTTCTTAATCTTAGGTTTATTCTAAAGAAAAATTGAATTTGCTTTAGGACCGCATAAGATTCTTTCAATTAATATTCATTTCCTGTAATTTTTTCAATTTATTTTAATTTTCTGTTGGCTCATTTAGTTTGGTAAGAAAATAATTTGACCTGACGTTGCATATAAATTATGCATAGAACAGTAAATCTATTGTGTATCTCAAATATTCATTGTATAATTTAATATCTGTCGAAGTATTAGCTCGAGAAGTAGTTGTTTCAATGAATATTTAGAGAAGTCTTAACGGAACTAAATTTTTGCAGACAGTCGATATTAATTTTAATTCGTTTTTATATTCAGTCTATTGACTTTAAAGTTACATATTTGAATAGGATTTAAGATATACTTGAATATAAATAACCTAAAATTTATTAATTCATCTGCCTGAAACCAATAAATAGTGAAGTATTAGCTAAGCGTGTTATTTACTAAAGCTTTTGGGGCCTGTAATAGTACAGATTGAGATGGAAGAAATATTATTATTATTATTATTATTTGACAAAAAGAGTTGTGAGAAACACATCAGAGACTTCTCTGATATTTGAGAAGCTCGAGACTTACCAGTGACCTGAGAATGACTTAACAAACACTTATGAGAGCATTGGAAGAGATTGGCGAAACAATATATTCAAAAATATCTTAGGACGTGAACGGAAATGTATTTGAGCAATAAGAGGATTGAGAAAAACACAAAAAGCGCACGTGAGACATTTTGGTAGAGAATTGAGAAACGAGAGATTTTAGAATATCTGCTTAAAGCACTTAAGAGGATCAGATTTCTGTTATGAAAGACTTTATGCAAGCTTATAATAAATGTTAGTAACTTTTATTAAAAAAAAAAAACAGAAAGTTTTGATTGAGACTTGAGCACGTTTTAAAGGACACGCAGTTTCGAGAGAGAATTAAGAAACAACAAACACAAGAGGATGAGATTTCTATCTCTTGAGAACTTAACCTTTTTGAGTCTCTCGTTCCTTAAAACTCCCTCCCTCTTTCTCTTTCTGTCCCTAAACTCTCTAGATATATTTGTCTATATTTTAAAAACCTTAAGATGTACTTAGGAAGATGCTATTTTAGTGAGAAACAAGATACTCAAACGCAAGACACTTAGGAGAAATATTTGCAAATGAAAGACTCCTAAAACACGCAAGACTTTTATTAAAAATCTTTTATTAAAAAAAAAAAAAAAAATTAAAAACGAGAGAATCAGGAGAATTTTGATAGAGACTTGAGCAATTCTTAAATGGTACCTAAGAGAGTTGCGAGAGAGAATTGGGAAGCAAGATACTTAAGACTTAATACACTTAAGAGGAATATTTGCTAATGAGAGAATTCTTAAACACACAAGAGATTTGAGAGATAATTGAGACGCAAGATACTTAAGAAAGTCTTTAGACATATAAAAGGTAGAGATTTCTTAATGGGAGACTACTGAATCGCGTAAGAGATACTTCAGAGAATTTTGGGAGATATTTAAGAAACGAGTGACTTAACTTTTTTGAGTCTTTCGTTCCTTAAAACCCCCTCCCTCTCTCGCGTTCTCTCCCTAAACTCTTTTAAGATAAGATATTTTTTATTTCGAGAAACTTAAGAGGTAGGAGTTTGATGTGAAAAATAATATAATATTTAGTGCTCTTGTATAATTCTAAAAATTCACATTAGACCAAAAAAGGTTTTTATTTATGTGCAATCTTCTTTGTAAAAAAATAAACTGTTGGGCAATCGGCAATCGTTAAAACTTTGGTAAAGTTTGAGCTCCTGTGAGTACAATGTGAATAGAAAATGAGTAAGGAGTTTTAGGTAACACGATTGGTTAAATAATTTTAAGTATAAAATCCTCATAAAAAAATTGTATAATTCTTTGTCAAAGTTGTGTGGCTGAAACTCAGTGATAGTTTTTTATATATTTGAATAAATAATGTAAATGTATATGTAATTAATTTTTAATATGAAAGATCAGACACGAAATATGAAAAAAATATATTAAGAACCTTAATGGCCTCATATGGCTTATTGGGTACTGAATAGCCTACATTAGTTGTGGTTTTCGATATTTATTGGAGTTTTGGATACTCTGTAAACTTTAAAACTGCCTGCTGAAATCGCATTGCAAATGTTCAATCAGTTGAATGATATAGTAATAGAAATAATTGTTTACATTGTCGACGTTAGTAATGTTTTGCAAAGTGTCGGCAAAAAAGTATTAGATTTTTCACCAATATTAATATCATTTGTTATCAATATTATATGTACTTTTTATAAATAAAAGTTCTAACAAGTGTTTTCCATTCCCAGATTAAGCATGAAGTAAAATTTCGAGTTTAGAAAAGCTTTCAAATTTTCAGGCTTTTCTAAACTTGAAATTTTATTTCATGCGCCATGCGTATAAAACCCTGATTTAATGTAAAGTTTAAACAATTGAAATACAAACATGTTTATGTTTGTATATTGTTAATTTATTGTATGTTTTTTAATATCAATTTCCATCTTTTCAATTTAAATTTGTGCATTTTTAATGATGTTAATTAGAATTTACTGTACATTTTTTAATATTAATTTCTTTCTTTGCAATCTAAATTTGTTTATTTTATATTTTTTTCGGAATTCTCGGAAAATATTTTGAAATTTTCACGATTCTCAGAAACAAACTAAAATTTGTGAAATATTACCCTCTAACCGTAATTACAATTATAAAATTATGAATACGTATAACATAATTGGCAAACATTAATATGATAATATTATAATAAATAGTTCTTCAGTCAATAAAATATCAAAGTTGATTTATTCTATGTGATATTATCCACAATCACAAACCCACATTATAAATGCATTACGTATTAATTCTCTACATATTTCATATTGTCATAAACATAAATATATATGAGTATATAAATGCATTAACGTATATCCATGACATTTTTCGCTTTGGTGAATTGTCGCTTATTGCCAATTTCAAATATTTATTCCATTATAGCTATTTTCACTGTCAGCGAGTGTACATGTACGAGTTTAACGGCATATTTCGAATTAAATTAAATCAGAGAAGCGTGTTCACCTGATGGAACTGTAATTTGATTGTCCATTATTAAGCATTGTTTAATAATTTCCAACGGAAGCCGGTTTTATGACTTTGAATAATTTATTGAGTGTTGTTCAATAATTATCAATAAAATATATGTTTGCGTTTAATTATTATCTTTGTGTAAGTACGATATTACTATAGTTTCAAAATGATTTTAGTAATATTTCTAATATTGATTGTAATTTTCTTAATAAAGATGCGTTTTGTTTAGTTTAACTTTTAACAGATCGTGCATAAACTGAAATATTTAGTCCATAGCTTATTTATTTCATACGAGTATGTCAATCATTCATTGTTTCAGAAAGTTCGTTTAAAATCTCTCTTATATTTCGAAAGGGAAGATTTTAATTTTTCACAAGACTCCATCACCTGGAACTGAGGACTCTTGTAATAAATTATCAAAACCTTTAATTTCCTGCAAGATCAAAGTGAATTTAAATTAAAATCGCTGAGGATCGATCGCTGGGAAAATTCACCCACTCACCTTTCTCTTTGCCTACGGCGAAAAACGACAATCATTTATTATATTCGCTTTTCCATATTACAATACCCTGACGATATTAATTCGCGTTATTTATTCGTGGAATAAATAATATGAAGATTTATTATATTTAAAAGAAAAATGCACTGAGAGTAATGAGAATGAAAAAAGTACAAAATGTTTTCGATTTTTTTATAATATCAACATTATCTCTACGTGACAAAATAAAATATACATACTGGAAATTTTTCTTTTGAGTATACATATCCAGATGCAGACAATGTACATTTTGAGGCATTAATAAGTGTCATAGGGGAAAGGTACCCCGAATGCACTTCCAGCTAGCTCAGGGGATTGGGGATGAAGAGCACTGTAATATCGTGAGCGTTTGTAAAACGTACTTTAAATATTAATTGTATTCATATTGTAAACCGGGCTGGGGGGATACTCGCTCATTATTGTTTTTATGTGCGAGACTTTTTTGTGTGTATCTATTTTGGTGAATAAATCAGTCTTGAGTTGGCCGTCATTGTGCGTGTTAGTTATTTGCACCCCTAGACAAATTAAATAATAAGTTAAAAATGTCGATTGGAAGTATAAGTGAATTTGAAATAGGCGTTAAAAACTGATCCATGTACGTGGCACGCGTGGAACAATATTTCAAGGCCAACGATGTCGCGGAAGAAAAAAAGAGTGGCTATTCTGCTGACAGTGGTAGGCGATTAAACCTACGAATTGTTAATTAATTTAAGTGATCCAAAGAAGCCAGAAGAATTAAGTTACGCGCAGTTAGTGAAAATACTAAAAAATCATCTGGAGCCAACACCATCCGCCATGACAGAAAGATACAAGTTCCGGTTACGAAAACAAGACGAAGGCGAGACGATTGCGCACTACATTACAGCTTTAAAATGTCTTGCGAAGACTTGTGATTTTAAAACTGAATTAGAAGAGCAGCTAAGGGATCAACTTGTTTATGGAATCCGAAATAGATCAATTAAATTGAGACTTTTCTCTGAAACAAAATTAACATATCACACGGCAGTGGCACTTGCAACAAATTTGGAACGAGCCGAAAGTGACCCACAATTGGTGGAAAAAACATCTTCAGTGCATAATTGGAAAAAGAATCCGAACAAGCGGGACATCGGCAACTGAGCAAATCGAGCGAATCAGGCATCGGTCATCAGCGAAACAGCATACGAAAACAGCAACGTGGTCCGGGACGCAACAGCGACAGCAGCATCAGCGCAATATGCGCAGTGGGAGAAGGCCGCCGTTGGTGCAGCGATGTAAACATTGCGGTAAGAACAATCACAGCTTTAAAGACTGTTTTTTCAAAGAAGCCGTCTGTCACCAGTGCGGAAATAGGGGCCATATACAATCGATTTGTCAGTTCAATAAAAATACAGGGTGTAATAGGTCAAATCATTTTCTAAGCAGAAACGACACAAATGAATATGGACAAAACTCAGACTCAGATTTAAATTTATGTAATATTAAAACAAATAAGGGGCCTATAAGGGTAGAAATTGAAGTAGATGAAAGAATTTTAAATATGGAAGTGGACATAGGGTCTGCAGTTTCCACAATTTCTGAAGAAATATACAAAAATTATTTTAAGCAGAAAAAAAATAAAAATGTTTACAGTAGTTTTACAGCACACAATGGTCATCTAATTTTGGCAAAGGGTTTTATTAAGTAAATGTTAAATTTTAGAGAGAAACATTTTCTAATTTAAAATTGTATATCATTCCGAGTGGTGGGCCACCATTACTAGGAAGAGAATGGATTTCACTTTTGAACATTTCAATTAAATACAACTTATCCATTTATAATATGCAAAAAACACAATTTTGCAGGAAGTAGATAATCTAATTAGACAAAATTCGACAGTTTTTAATGACGGGTTAGGAACGTTTAGCGGTTATAAGGCAGATTTAATTTTAAAACCTGCTAGTGTACCGGCTTTTTGTCGGGCACGTTATTTGCCTTTTGCGCTTAAAGAAAGGGTAGAAATAGAATTAAATAAATTGACAGCAGCGGGAGTAATATCTCCCGTTGACTACAGCGAATGGGCAACGCCCATTGTGCCGGTTATTAAAAAGGATGGGAATATTCGCTTATGTGGTGATTTTAGGGTAACCTTAAATCCAAGTTTACACATAAACAGATATCCCTTACCCAAAATTGAAACGATTTTTGCTAATCTTTCCTGAGGTGTTCTATTCAGTAAGATAGATTTATCTCAAGCATATAGCCAGGTTGAACTAAATGAAGAGTCACGAAAAGTGGTGACAATAAATACCCATAAAGGTTTATTCTCGTATAAGAAGTTACCGTACGGGGTCGCCTCCGCCCCAGGAATATTCCAAAAAATAATAGATCAGTTATTTTCAAAAATAAATGGAGTGTCAATGTTTCTCGACGATATTTTAATTACTGGAAAGAGTGTAGAGACTGTAAAGGAACATTTAAATAGATTGAAACTGGTAATAAATAAATTAAAGGAATTCGGATAACGGGTTCGTCACGATAAATGCTATTTCTTCCAAAAAGAAATTTCGTTTTTAGGTTATACCATAAATTCCGAAGGTTTACATAAATCGACAGAAAAAGTAAAAGCGATTTTAAATGCAAGACATCCGAGGAATGTCACAGAACTGAAATCTTTCCTAGGTTTAGTCAATTATTATTCTAAGTTTATTCCTAATCTTAGATCTAAATTATATTCCTTACATCAACTATTGAAGAAAAATAGTAAATGGTATTGGTCACAAAAGTGTGAGCAGGCTTTTACCCAAATATAAACGGACATATCTTCCTCTGATTTTTTAGTTCATTATAATAGCGATTTACCAATAACGCTTTCATGTGACGCGAGTTCATATGGACTAGGAGCCGTATTAGCTCATACATACCCTGATGGAACGAATAAAGTAATTGCTTATGCGTCGAGGTCTATAACAAAAAATGAAGAAAATTACTCTCAGATTGATAAAGAGGCGCTATCGATTATTTTTGGGGTAAGACGTTGTCATCAGTACCCATATGGACGTTTTTTTTTTTACATTAAATACGGATCATAAGCCTTTGTTGTCGATTATCGGGTGCAAGAAGGGCATTCCAACAATTGCCGCGAGTCGACTACAAAGATGGTCAGTATCAATATCAAATTAAATACGCAAATTCCAAAGACAATTGTACGGATGCACTATCGAGATTGCCGCTACAAATTAATATGATAAATAATGACGATTTCGGACATTTATTATATGTTCAAAATTCTTTAAAATTAAATTATCGAAAAGTAGCGCATGAAACGCAAAGGGATGTTAGACTAAATAAAATTTACGGTTGGTGCTTACATGGCTGGCCAAAACAAGTGACTTAATAAGGGGATAAACCTTTTTTTAGTCGAAGGGAGCAATTACATATTGAACACGGATGTGTGTTTTGGGGATATCGGATTGTAATTCCTACAAAATTTTGTAATATTGTGTTAAGCGACTTCCACTCAACACATTTGGGTGGAAGTAAAATGAAATCAATCGCAAGATCATATTTTTGGTGGCTAACATGGATAGAGAAATTGAAAAAATGTGTGCAAATTGTGCAACCTGTAATAATTTTCGCCCTAATCCGACAAAACAGTACGGATCGTGGCCAGTACCCGAAAAACCTTGGTCGCGTATCCATATTGATTTTTTAGGACCCTTGTATGGAAATAAATATTTAATTATAACGGATGCATATTCAAAGTGGTTAGAAGTTTTTAAATTGAATAAAACTTCTGGTGATATGGTGATAAAATGCTTAAAATCTCTTTTTGCACGTTTTGGTTTGGTGGAAACAGTGGTTTCAGACAACGGTCCACCGTTTACTTCTACCGAATTTGAAAGTTTTTTAGAAAAATATTGTATAACTCACAAATTTTCACCTCCATATCATCCTTAAAGTAATGGAGCTGCAGAAGTAAATGTCAAAATTATTAAATTATCTTTAAAAATGGCATTTTTAGAAAAGAAAAACTTAGACGACGCCTTATTAAAATTTTTATTCGACTATCGTATTGCGAAACACATCATTACGCAGGAGAGTCCTGCTAAACTTATGTTTGGTCGTGAACTTAGAACACGTTTTGATTTATTACATCCTAAAACAAAATCGATTATTGAAGATAATACTCGTTACGATGTTTCGGTTAATAGTGACATAAAAAAGGGTGAAAAGGTGTTAGTGCGCGAGTATAAAAATCCGATAAAACCCGCATGGAAAGAAAGTAAAGTGATTGAAAAAATCGGAAAGACGATGTATGATTTTAAAGTAGGAAACAAAGTGGTTAAGAGACATTCTAATCAATTACGCCACTCGGCGCATTTTCAATCAATTCCAACAAATAATGAAAATTTAATTAATTTAGAATCAGCTAATGGAACATCTGCGATGGAAACTACGATTAAAATTGAGCCTGAGGTAAAGGAAGAAGTAGAAGTTAAAAACGCGGAAACGCATAATGTACCGTATTTTTTGAGATCTCAATGTAAATGAATTTATTTTTATTATTTAAGAGGTTCATTTTTTTTCATTTATTGAAGAGCAACTAGTCCTTAAAACACCAATCCAAAAAAAAAGAAACACAGAAAAAAAAAACACAGCAGCAAATAATAATTAATACGTGGGCGAAGTGGGCGTGGACAGTGGCAGCCTGGTCGTCAGAGGTGGTGAGTAGCGGCAGAGCAATCCGAACGAAAATGGCAAAGTCCGGTATACGACGATAAGGTCCGGACGGCTTCGGAAAAACTCCGGATGTATCCGGAAGGCGTCGAGAGATTCCGGAGAGCAGAGATAAAGACCGGACGGCGTCGGTAAAGTCCAGAAGGCGTCGTCGGGAGTCGAGCGGTGTCGCAAAAGTCCGGAGGGTTCCGGAAAGCATCGACCAAAGGCTGCTTTGGCAGTAACGAAGACCGAAGCGGTGACAGGCTGCACTGGGCGCAATTCCTGATTAGTGCACTTGCACTAATCAAAGAAAAGTTACACAAAAAAAACAACGAAGTTAAAAAGTACTTAAATACCACACACTGCACTTGTATAAACGTGTTGCCGCTTTTGTTACTGGTTGCCACTGATGAAGAAGTGTCGTCCTTCATTATTTAATTGCCGAAAACAAGGGTGAAGAGGGGTAGTTTTCTTGGTGGACGTGACCAGCCGGCCGAAATTCGCCGAATCCCTCGCAATTACAGGCATTCGACGAATCTTGAAAATTTTGGAACCTCATCTAATCCGTTCTTCGGAAAGGAGAATGCAAAAGATTACACAAATCTCTTTTTCGAAAATCGACCTGCCGCTGGTCACCAATCCTCCCTCTAGGAGGTCTGCTCGGAGTGCACTTCAGGTGTCTAGTCATACAAATTACCCGAGATAAAAGATCGGTCCTCAGGTAATTGCTGGGGATAAACTCTTTTTATATACAAAAAAATAAAATTAGAAATTTAATTATTGTTACTAACGATTGAAAGAATCGCTTGTAACATAAGTGTTTCTACTCCTTGATTAAGCATAAAGTAGAATTTTAAGTTTGGAAATGCCTAAAAATTTGGTTTGGTCGCGTAAAAAAGCGGAGCTTTTCTAAACTCGAAGTGTTACTTCATGCTTAGGAGTAGAGTATACTTGTCTAAGGAAAGTAAATGCCATTAATTTTCTATATCATTTATTAGAAGCAGCGGTTAACCTTTTTTTATCAAAGACCATTGCAATGTCTTTGTTCTTTGCAGAGACCATAAGGTTCAGAAATATTAGGAATATATTATTATAATAGGTGTTGAATTAATAAGTACAAGAATTTTAAACATCTCGTTGAATTGATTATAAATATCAAATGTACTGTCATATCTCAAGTGTTGTTAGATATGGAGCGCTGGCCGATTGCTCAAAGAATATTCTGCGAATATTCTGCGTAGAGAGGGTTTTAAGAATTGATTCAATTATTTAAACACAGAGACAGTTCCGGCAAAAATTAAATTAGGAGCCATTTCAACATTAAATTTTTGTCGAAACTGATAAAAAAATTATAAGAAATATAATTCGTAAGACAATTAGAAAATAGGTCAACTCCGGTTACCATTAGCTGTTACATGGTTTCAACAAGACGGTGCAAGGCCGCATGTGTCAAATTTATCTGTGGAAGTACTGCGAGAGATGTTTACGGGTCGTTTGCTATCTCATCATGGAGGTCAGACGTGGCCTGCGCGCTCTCCTGATTTCTCACCTCCAGATTATTTTTTGTAGGGCTGTCTTAAATCAAAAGCGTACTAGAACCGATCTCAAACTCTGGAAGACTTAAAAAATAACATAAGACAAACCATTGCTGAGATGTAATGGGATCAATATAGCACCGCACGCAGATATGCATCGATAGAAATGGAGGTCACCTAATCGATGTTATTTTTAATTATTGAAGTTCAAAATAATTAAGAATAAAACTTGGAATGTCCATCTTTAATTTTAAAAAATAACAATTTTGTTGCATACTTGTAGTGCATGTAAATGGGTCACTTATAATTTGATACTCTTTATATTAGGTGCGTTAAATTCACATTAAATTATCATTTTATACGCCTGGCGCATGAAGTAAAATTTCGAGTTTAGAAAAGCCGGAAAATTTGGATTTGCTGGCGCGGCTCGCTTCGAAAAACTTGCGATAGAAACGGAAGTTGGAATAAACAAAATACCATTCTCTAATATAATAATACATTATTGTAATAAAGCATCCACGTTTAAGACAACAAAAGACAGTGACAGTGAAAACCATCAAGCAACCATAACAGTTAATGCAATCATATGCAAAGCAAACAAAAGAAGCACAATTACAATATTCAACAAAGCGAAATTGTAGGAGAGGTAGAATCATTCATAGGCGAGAAGAGCTTCCAAATAGTCAACAAAGATCCAACCCCGAGATTCTAAAAATAAATTATAGAGACAATAAAACAGACAACAAATATACCAGAACAGAAGACTAAATGTAATTAAAAAAAATAATCCGAGAGCTTCCAATTTATACGAAATACCCAAAATTCACAAGAATAATAAACCCATTCGACCAGTGGTATCATATTGTCAACATAAGTAACGCAGTTTTATTTTGTTGGTGTTATGCAGCATAACACCAACAATCCGCCGAGGAAGAATATCATCCACTGGTGTCGATACGTGGATGACGTATTTTGTATTTGGAAAGGATCATATCGAAAACTATATACATTCCTGCAATTAATTAATAAGATCAATAAACACATATAGTTCACAATATGTACAGTATGTTTGGTCACAAAATTATTAATAACAAAATAGAAACATAAAAGAGACTAAAAAGATCAGAGGTTTATAAAATGAATTGCTTGAATTGTGATAGCATATACTTAGGACAAACGACGAGAAATTATAAAACAAAGTACCGGAAATTTCTGTTTCCGCTGCCTTGTTTTAAAATTTCTCAATAACTAACAGGACAACAAACACAGGATTAGCAGACCATTGCATACCCAAAGAACACCACATAGGCGAGATCAAACCAATCCATATTTGTCGAAAAGGTCGGATGCTAAATCTATTAGAAGAATTGGAGGTTAAACTAGTCATCAGCAGGGGGGATTATCTACTGAAGAATCAGCACGAGATCAGCAACATTGATATCATTAGCGTCCATAAATTAGTCTTTGTTTATCTGTATATATACAAAAGGCAACAGTCCCGAGACAGCGCAATATTTTTTTATTGCGAGATTTTTTTTTCAAACCAGTATCATAAAATCTATATTATGGAATGGTTTAGAACTTTCCTAACTTTTGGGGGTTACATGGGAGGGGAACTGCACCACTTGTTTTATCGAGATTTAACTCATTTTAAAGGGAATAAAAAAAGAAACACATTCCTGTAAACCAGGAGTCATTATGCTGGTTTGTTAAAAAGTTATTAAGGATTAAGTACCTAAAAAGTCGTGTCACCTTTTGCTACCCAAAAAGCATTCTAATTTTAAAATTTACGATCTAACTCTATTTCCAAAACTACGAATCATTAATAATATAATTCTTTTCGTTTTTCTTAACTTTTGCGCCCAATGACTTAATTGTTATTAACTAATGACTTAAAATTAAGTAAAAATTGACTGACAAGAAATTATTACTAATAAGTAGGCATTTTAATTGTCATCTTTAATTTAATCATTTGGTTCCACGGCACTAATAGAACAAAGGACTGTTTTTTAATGTTATCTGATAAGATTAAAAAATACAGTTCTTTGTTTGCTCGGTCATTCATACAATACATGTATTTTGCGCTTGTACATGTACACAATTCCTCATAATTCATATTAAGTTACAAAATTAGTAGGCCTTTCAGGTAGCAAATGGCAATGGCAAATGGTGATACAAATTTTTAGGTACTTAATACCAGAGCTGGGCAGGATTCGAATCATTCAGGATTCGATTCCCGGATTCGAATCCTTTTAGAGGATTCAGCAGAGGTATTCGAATACTTTAGTGAAAACGGATTTGTGATCCGGATTCGTTACATTTTTTTAAAAGGATTCGTTTTCGAATCCAGACGTAGATGATTCGAATCCTTATAAAAGGATTCGAATTCTTATAAAGGGATTCGAATCCTTATAAAAGGAATCGAATCCTTATAAAACCATTCGAATCCTCATACACGGATTTAAATCCTCCTAAATAATTCGAATCATCGCTATTCAGGCTGGGATTCGAATTCGATTAATTCAAATAGTTAAATATTCTAATATGAATATTTAAATCACTAAATTATTCATATTTGAATATAAATATTGAAATTTTCGAATAATTCAAATATTTGTGAATAGATATTTGGTTACTTAACCATGAAAAATATCCAACGTTCAAAGTATATTTTTAACTTCACTTGAAATCAGTGTTCTATACGCGTGGCGCATGAAGTAAAATTTCGAGTTTAGAAAAGCCCCGTGAAAATTTGTCTCGGGTCGCTGCGCGACCCTCGACAAATTTTCTACGCGGGGCTTTTCTAAACTCGAAATTTTACTTCATGCTTAGTCTGGGAGTGGACAACACTGGTTCTAAGAAGTTTCAAATTGAAGGATCACTCTAGAATACTAAGTTTATTACCATTTTACAAAGGCTACAGCTCGAAGGACCAACCATGGTCTTCGGAGACCGAAAGACTGCAGGGAATCGAAGTTTTTTTTACAAGAAAACAACGAATATCTGAAGGTTTACAGCATGGATAGGAAAGAAAACATCTAATTTTTAAAAAATATCGAAGTTGGGTTGGTTTTCAGTGCATTTTTTACTTCACTTTAAATCAGTGTTTTATACGCGTGGCGCATGAAGTAAAATTTCGAGTTTAGAAAAGTCCCACAAAAATTTGTCTCGGGTCGCTGCGCGACCCTCGACAAATTTTCTACGCGGTGCTTTTCTAAACTCGAAATTTTACTTCATGCTTAGTCTGGGAGTGGACAACACTCGTTTGAATTTTAAATTTAACTTTTTTAAAAAATCGACGTATGTAATATAATAAATCATTCATTGAAATCATAGAAATAGATTCAAAATTTTATCTAAAATTAACTTTTAGAGTTAACTTTATAATTTGGTCGGCTCTTAATGGTTGAATATTCTATTCCTAAAAAAAAACGTTTTTATTTAATATTAAAGTTGCATTTAATACAATAACAAACTGTGAATAAATCGACATAAATCTAGAAATATCGAAAATCTCGACATGTAGAAAATCTTGACGGTCCACTCCCAGACTAAGCATGAAGTAAAATTTCGAGTTTAGAAAAGCCCCGCGTAGAAAATTTGTCGAGGGTCGCGCAGCGACCCGAGACAAATTTTCACGGGGCTTTTCTAAACTCGAAATTTTACTTCATGCGCCACACGTATAAAACACTGATTTAAAGTGAAGTTAAAAACGCACTGAAAATCAACCCAACTTCGATATTTTTTCAAAATTGGATGTTTTCTTTCCTATCCATACAATAAACCTTAAGATATTCGTTGTTTTCTTGTAAATAAACTTCGATTCCCTGTAGTCCTTCGGTCTTCGAAGACCATGATTGGTCCTTCGAGCTGTAGCCTTGGTAAAATGGTAATAAACTTAGTAATCTAGAGTGATCCATCAATTTGAAACTTCTAAGAACGAGTGTTGTCCACTCCCAGACTAAGCATGAAGTAAAATTTCGAGTTTAGAAAAGCCCCGCGTAGAAAATTTGTCTCGGGTCGCGCAGCGACCCGAGACAAATTTTCACGGGGCTTTTCTAAACTCGAAATTTTACTTCATGCGCCACGCGTATAAAACACAGATTTAAAATGAAGTTCAATAACACATATATCATCATTAATTAAAATCATTATATAATCAGATATTTAGTCGGTAAATGTACATTTTTGTTAATAGAAACTGATGGAATAAAATATTACTGGTTGCAAATAATAGATTCAAATTTATTTTTAAAGGATTTGTATCCGTGATTCAAAAATGAGGATTCGAATATTTGATTCGAATCATATTTTTCACTTACGAATCCTTTATTCGAGTATTCGTGATTCGAATCATATTAGGTGATTCGGATTCGTGATTCGAATCCTGTTTTTGAGGATTCATCCTAGCTCTGCTTAATACTTACTCTTTAATAACTTAAAAAAAAACAACAGAATGGCTTGTGGTTTGCAGGAATGTGTTTACTTTTTTATTCCCTTTAAACCCCCCCCCCCCCACAAATTGGGGAAATCCGAAACCATCTCATAACGTAGTTTTTATGATACTGAATAAGTATGCAAGTTTTGAAAAAAAAAATATATGCGCAATCAAAAAATACAGCGCTGTCCCGGGATTGCCAAACACTGTATTTATACCGGGTGAATATTTCTAAGCCAAACATGGAAAATTACCATGGGAAAAACGTTTTTTGAAGATTGCTGCTCCCCATTTTAATTTAATGACACCAATTAAAACAGAATTTTTTCCTTATCTAATCATATCCCAATTAATAATTTATTTTTTTAAATTATTTTATCGAAAAGCCAAGATAAATCTGATTCTAAAAATCACATTTTTGAAATGTCTAGTGCTATGTATCAATAATTAGAAAATAAAGAACTATAATAGCTTTAGTTAAATATAATTAAGTATAATTTTTGTCATAACTATTGTCAACATAATGTATCATTATGATCCCAATTTAAATTGCTCACAACGGATACTGTAAATTGCAAAGTAACTTGTTTCATTTATTGTCATTTATTAAAATGTAATAGTGTAATTTTTGTATAAACAATTTTCTAATAAAAAAAAAAAAAAAAAAAAAAAGACCTTTATTGGCATATCTCCACACTTTACATTACATTTACCTTTACATTAGCTTATCTCATTACCCTCCCGTATCCCTCTTACCCTCCCTTCTCTTTTCCCTCTCCCTCCCCAGCTTTTCCAACGTCCTTACCCCGCTCCCATCCTCCCTCATCCACTCTACTACCCTTCTATTCCCTTTCGCTCCCAGCCACTCCTCTTTCACCCCCCCACATTCCTCCGCCAAGTGTCCCCACGTATCCCTCCCCTGTCCACACAACACACACCTTCCATATTCTTCCCCCATCCATACTTTCCTTCCTCTCTCCTCCGATCCACACCTCGCCCTTGCCACAATCATCCTATCCTCTCTACCCCATCCCTTCCTTATCAAATAGTTCGGCACCCTCCCATACACCTGCCACCTCCCATACATATCGTTATACTGACTTCTGTCTATACACCCTTGCCTTTCCTGCCCTTCCACCTCCTTCCCTTTCCCCCTCACCCACTCATCCATCTTCACCCCATTTCCTAGCCATTCCATTACCTTCGCCTCCGACAGCCCTACCCTCTCATACATTTTCCTCCTCTCACCCCTCCATCTACCCCCACCCACACTCGTCACCCATACATCCTTCACCAATCTCTCCTCATCCAGTTCCCACAATCTCATCTCGTACCTGACCACCCTCACCATTGCCTCCCACTCTAGCCTCTCTCTGTTGGTCTCCTGAAGCACTATGTAGCTCGGCGTGGACCTTTCCACCCCCAACATGTGCTTTAGGAACCACATCTGCTCCCTCTCTATCACCTCGTACCCTCTCGTCCCCCACACTTCTACTCCATACATTAGCACCGTTCTTACACACGCATCCCATATCTTACACGCCACCGTCACATTGTTCCCCATCCACTTCCCCCACTTGCCCCACGCCATTCCCCACGCCTTCCTCGCCTTACCCTGCACCCACCTCACATGCTCCTCATACCCTCCCGTTCCTTTAAACCAAAACCCCAAATACTTGAAGCTCTTCACCCTCTCAATAACTACCCCCTTCCACTCCAATTCTTTCCCCTTCCCCTCCCTCCCCTTATTTCTAAACTTCACCCACTTCGTTTTCCCTACATTCACATTCATTCCCCTTTTATCCATAAACCTCTCCACTCTCTTCAACATCTCTTTCATCCCTTCATACTCTCTCAATTTTCTAATAAACAAAGCTGTTCCAATTCTGCAGAAATGTCCAATAGATTTCAGTAAAGAACATTGGAAATCTTAAAATCATAGTCGCCAACAGCACAATGAATCTATCACTTAAATGACGTTAGAATCTATTTATTGTCTTACCATTCACGGGTCAACATGATTTTCCGTAAAATTTTGAGTTTAGAAAAGCCTGAAAACTCGCGTAGCGCTACGCGACCAAACTAAATTTTCAGGTTTTTCTAAACTCGAAATTTTACTTCATGCTTAATCTGGGAGTGGAAACACTCGTTCGAACTTTAAATTGAACTGTTTAAAAAACTCGACGTATGTAATATAATAAATCATTTATAGAAATCATAAAATGAAGTGCAAAATTTTACCTAAAATCAACTTATAAAGTTAACTCTATAATTTGTTTGGCAGTTAATGGGATAATAAAAGTATAATTAATTAGTTAACGGAACACGTGGATTAAGTATAAACAAATAAACAATTTAATCGGTATTAACATGCCAATTTTGTTTCAAGGCACACTACATTTATTGCCGAAATATCATGTAAACAAGATTTAATATAATTTTTTTCCGACATAAATATTAAATTGAAATCAACATATAGAACATAATTGGATTTAAAAAAACAATGTTTAATATAATAAAATAATAAAAGTATATGTAGCAATTTAAAAATTAAAAGTTGTCTATTAGTTGGCAATAAAGTTAATTTTAAAAAATATATATAATTTCTGTTAATTTATGGTATTAAAACGGCCATTGGCTTTGTTTTTTAGGTCATTTAAATCGGTCAAAAAATAACATAGTTATGGCGTTGGGCGTTTTTTATCGAACACCCGGTATATTAGCAGAATAAAGTCGTTGATTTACTAACACTTAATATTTATTCAATCTTCTCAAGATTTTACTTAATATACATTTACTAATATATACATGGTCTTATGTGTTTACTTGTCCAAGTATGTGTGTATGTTCAAAGATATTTGGGTACAGCGTGTCACTTTGGGTCGCAGTATGAGCTCGAGCCCCCCTAGGGCGAATCCCATGTAATTAAGTCCTTGCTAATGTAGTAACTGCTATATTGAATTTCCCTCCGCTCACGATTATTTTATTTGATAGTTATTTGCGTCCTGTAATCTAATGGAAATGGCGCACCCAATTCTGTATTAACGTCAAACTCAAATATATCCAGATTTCTATGCTAATTTAATTACCAAAAAATACGTCTAAACTAAAATCATTGAGATTATTCGAATTATAATTTCATTTAATGAACGGGATCATTTAAGTATAACTTTTTTATCGGATGATCCTATGAATTGTACTGTCCGATCAGTGCTAGGTTTTAGTGATCTGAGCACTTTGGTAATGGTATACGATGTGTATAATTATTTAATAGATTTTTCGAACGTATGCTTACGTGTCTGAGTAAGTCGGACTGATCTGATTGAATTTATGTAAACGCATTATGCTGCGCCCACAATATCGCTACAGCGTCTTAACCACGCAGCTAGCCTCGCTGCTAGCCTCGCGCTCGTCACTATAGTATGTTTTGATCCTGAAACCAAATTACGTTATTCATTGCTGAATATTTCAATTACTATTACAAAAACAAAACACCACGTACCCAAACACACACGAACATATTGAATTCCAACCCGAGAGGCTAATAAACCTCACATTAAGTCCCCGATTTCGGGGGGCGTACAAAGCGAACCCCTCACAAGAGCACCATCGAAATTCCCGTGTCGCTCTCGAACAACACACGCAAATATGTTTCCGCCTCGATTCCCAAACGCGAGAGCATCTGTTCGGCATCCGCCCGGAATTGGATGAAGAGATCCGGAGATGCCGGAATTGAGATACGCGCTGTATCGGTTCGATTGCATTAATTAACGCGGTTAAGTGCATCGAAAAGAGTGAGTGAGAGTAAGAGAGAGAATCTGGTTTGCGGCAAAAACTCAATTTCCTCGCACACAATTTCGTTAAAGGCTCGAAACTGAGGCTAATCTATTTACCTTTAAACACCCGACTGAAATACAATATTCGATCGAATCGTTAAATTGATTTACACATTGTCACCAATTTGATTTACTCGTTAAGTAAGTGTCACTAAATATTGCACTCAAGAAAAAAATCTCCATATTTAATAAATCCTGTATGTATGATTTTTGAATGTACAATAATAATTAATCATTACTCTACAGAAAAATGAAATTGAAGTAATGAGTCTTCAAAGTAAAGAATTCATTATTCATATAAAAAAAAATCATTTAATTTTGAGCTACAATTTCTTAGGAAAAATCACAGAAATTATGTGTTATTAAATTTCGTTTAAATTGCCATTTTTTTAATAATCCAATACCGTAATCTGGAATAATTACTTTAAAATTGATGTTAAGACATTCTTAAATCATCTTTAAAAAAAATCATTGTTGTTTAATCTCTTATCACATCAAATTAAGTTGAAATACACGATTTTCTAGAAACCATTAAAAAATTACTAGTTTTAATATTACTGTACAGAAAACGGAAATATCACGCCTAAAATTGAAGTAATGAGTCTTGAAAGTAAAAACAACATTAAAAATAAATTTAAAAATAACATTTAATTATAAGGTAGAATTTCTCATAAATAAAATTATGTAGTATCAAAATTTGTTTAAATTCTCAAAATTTGTTAAGAATTTGCATTTTTTTGTTGATAATACTTCAATACATAAAACTGGAATAATTGCTCTGAAATTGATTTTATAAGGTTCTAAAATGAGCATTGCTGTTTTAGGTAGAATTTAATTGACAATATCATACAAAAAAATCTTGTTGCATCAAAATGAGATCAAAATTAGCGATTTTGTAGAACCAATATAAACAGATTTAACTCAAAAAATCATAAAAACTCCTATTCCATGACAATTAGTTAACATTCACGATTTTGTAAAAACAAATCTTATAACATCAAACTGAGAACAAATTCGTAATTTTATAGAATCCATAAAAATAGATTTAACTCAAAAAAACAGAAAAACCCTTGTTACATAATAATTAGTTCAAAATCACGATTTAATAGAAACCATAAAAATTGATTATCATTTAAAACAAAATTAGAACATTATTATTTAACCTTAACACAATTGAACTTCAAATTTTGATTCAAATATCAGAAATGATTACTAGCAGAAACATTATTTAACAATCAAAAGCAAAGTTTTACAAATGTAGTCAATTATTGAAATAGGCAATTAGTTTATAAATAGTGTTCTCTAATCCTCGATTAAGCATAAGGTAAATATTTCAGGGTTTTCTAAATTCAAAATATTTACTTCATGCGTAAGGCGTATAAATCTTAATACAAATCAAGTACGATCAAGTTTTTAGAACAATGAAAATGTATCTAAATACGTGAAATTGTTCAACAAATTTACTGCGAATACTCAAATATTATTAAATGTAGGCAGAAGAAGTTGACGTGAAAATTGTCGTATTTTTTGTTGATTTTATGTTATTAATAAGATTTATAAACTGTTTTAAAGATTCCACATTAAATCAACGTTTAATACGCCTAGCGCCTAAAAATTTGAATTGGTTGCCCGACTTCGCCTCGCGACTAAACTCAAAATATTTACTTTTTGCTTAATCAAGGAATGTAAAATACTCGCTCGAATATTATCGAAGATTTAAATCAATATTAGGATCTAAAAATAATAAATCAAACTACATGCATACTTGAATTCAAAGTAAATGCATACTTGAATATACTTTATTAACTGTTAGTTTAAGTATTTAAAAAAAACTAACTTGTTCTTGAGTTTAGAAAAGCCTAAAAATTTGAATTGGTTGCCCGACTTCGCCTCGCGACTAAACTCAAAATATTTACTTTTTGCTTAATCAAGGAATGTAAAACACTCGCTCGAATATTATCGAAGATTTAAATCAATATTAGGATCTAAAAATAATAAATCAAACTAAATGCATACTTGAATTTAAAGTAAATGCATACTTGAATATACTTTATTAACTGTTAGTTTAAGTATTTAAAAAAAACTAACTTGTTTCTAAAAATTATTAAGCCACAATTAAATTTGATTTATAAAGACAATGGTAATTATGAAGAATGTTTTGTTTGAAAAATGTTTGTTTAAAAAACTGAATATACATACAAGTAAATACTTAATACAGAAATAAAATATCTAGACTAGCTCAAAATAAAACGTACTGTTCACATTTTATAAAAAAACAAATGTCATTAACACAAAAATCAAGAGAATATTTAATATTGAACTCTTCTTGTTTACAGGTAAATAATTAAAATTAAACTACACGATTCTACTTAAACACAAATGACTGCAGTTAGTATGAAATAAAAACAAAATTAGGACGAAATATATGCAAAATGAACAGATCATAAATTTTACCAAATTCACACAGAATTTAATAAATTTTAACATTCTTCTAAAAAAACTAAATAATAATAGTTAATAATTTTTATTTTTATTTAGTTTTAATTATGTTTAAGCTTACTACAATTTGTAATTTATTTGAAAATGGGGACTTCCCGTAAATAAATCATTAATTATTGTTTATTTAATAATACTATCTTAACTTGATTTTTATATACCTTGACTCTCATTTTTAAGAAAAAAAAAGTTGTATGATAATTAACACAAAAGTGAAATGAACGTATTTTAACTAAATCGTTGAATAGTAAAATGTAAGAAATTATGTTTGTACTACTTATAAATTAATTGATATTTTTGGATATCTTTAAAAATTATATTTTTGTTGTATGTACCTAGTCGTATTTTAAAGTACAGAAAAAGTTTTTCTTTAAATTAAATGAAACTACTAGAGATCAGTCAAAAATTAATTGTGAACTATAAGTATCGAAATAAAAAATTAAATTATTCAAAAACTTTGCAAATGTTAGGTCATATTGTCAAATCAACTAACCAAAAATTCTATAAATCAAAATTCGTTTGTTGAATGTTACATTCTACACATCTTGAAAAAATACCTGAAATAAAAACCGCGAAGCGGAGCGACCAAACCAAATTATCAGGCTTTTCTAAACTCGAAATTTTACTTCATGCGCCACGCACATAAAACACTAATTTAATGTAAACTTCTAAATATACTGCTTAGGATCTACCTTTACTTTTATACGAAGATATAGTTTTTTACGTTATTTTTATTGTATAATTATTATTATTGTATATTTATTACTATTATTTTAAAATAAATCATTTTCTATTTGTAATACAAACATAAATGTCTTTCTTTACATTTTTACGCAGCCATGGGGGGCCCAAGCCCTTCATGTCCTCCACCTAAGCCGCGCCCCTGTTTATGTGTGTCATTAACACAAAAATCAAGAGAATATTTAATATTGAACTCTTCTTTTTTACAGGTAAATAATTAAAATTAAACTACATGATTCTACTTAAACACAAATGACTGCAGTTAGTATGAAATAAAAACAAAATTAGGACGAAATATATGCAAAATGAACAGATCATAAAATTTACCAAATTCACACAGAATTTAATAAATTTTAACATTCTTCTAAAAAAAGTAATTAATAATTGTTAATAATTTTTATTTTTATTTAGTTATAATTATGTTTAAGCTTACTACAATTTGTAATTTATTTGAAAATGGGAACTTCCCGTAAATAAATCATTAATTATTGTTTATTTAATAATACTATCTTAACTTGATTTTTATATACCTTTACTCTCATTTTCAAGAAAAAAAAAAGTTGTATGATAATTAACACAAACATGAAATGAACGTATTTTAACTAAGTAAATCGTTGAATAGTAAAATGTAAGTAATTATGTTTGTACTACTTATAAATTAATTGATATTTTTGGATATCTTTAAAAATTATATTTTTGTTGTATGTACCTAGTCGTATTTTAAAGTACAGAAAAAGTTTTTCTTTAAATTAAATGAAACTACTATAGATCAGTCAAAAATTAATTGTGAACTATAAGTAACGAAATAAAAAATAAGATTATTCAAAAACTTTGCAAATGTTATGTCATATTGTCAAATCAACTAACCAAAAATTCTATAAATCAAAATTCGTTTGTTGAATGTTACATTCTACATATCTTGAAAAAATACCTGAATTTAAAAACCGCGAAGCGGAGCGACCAAACCAAATTATCAGGCTTTTCTAAACTCGAAATTTTACTTCATGCGCCACGCATATAAAACACTAATTTAATGTAAAGTTCAAAATATACTGCTTAGGATCTACCTTTACTTTTATACGAAGATATAGTTTTTTACGTTATTTTTATTGTATAATTATTATTATTGTATATTTATTACTATTATTTTAAAATAAATCATTCTATTTGTAATACAAACATAAATTTCTTTCTTTACATTTTTACGCAGCCATGGGGGGCCCAAGCCCTTCATGTCCTCCACCTAAGCCGCGCCTCTGTTTATGTGTAAATGCAATAAATTCGCTTTTATATTTCATAAATAATAATGCAAATAATTGGCAAATTCAATTTTACATTATAACTAAGGTTTAAAAAATAATACCTAATGAATCGATAAAATTAAACAAAAACGCTGCAATGACATTTATTCGGGAATATTAAAGTAATGAAACATCGTTAATTAAAATCTAACTATTATTATCTGGTGAATATTCAAGTGTTGAATTTAATCGAGTTTATACATTTCAATTACACAGCGAACTCAAAACTATAATTAAATTAATAACTCCCAACTTGAATTGACGAAACAAACTGTCCCGTTTTCTCTTGTGCATTAAAACTTTACTGCAACGCCGATTTTCACGAAAACTGAATTTATTTATTTGTCATCACTGAACTCACTAATTAATAATTTAAAAATTGTTGATCTGTATTTATTAGTATTATTAATTCCAAATTAACAAAGCGTATGCGTTTTTTAAGTATTCGATTACAGAAATATACTTTTTTGCACCAAACTTAAATCTATAAAATACAGGGTGTCCCGTTAATGTGGGAAAATGGCTTAACCATAGAATCTTCCGATCAAAATATGACGATTTAACGCAACTTATCTATATCCAAAAGTTAACGGTTAAGCCGAAATTAATCTTCAAAGTTAAAAAAAATATAAATAATTTTATTTATAACAATTGAATATTCGATCGGACTGAAATTTATTATGGTTGATTAACATAATATAACACATCATTTCAGGTATACTGGTCATCATTTATTGACAAGAAGTATAAAAAACAGTAGTACTACAATAGAAAAACTGAAATATATTTTAATTAGCTCACCTTATAAAATTTAAAAAATACTACTTAAAAGATTAGTTCATTTGAAAACTTTTTTGTTTCTCAATAATGTTTGATACCTTGTACGGTTTTGCAACAAAAAAATAAAATATAAATATGGTATCCTCATTATTTATTTATTAAAGAGTGAATTTGCTTACCTAAACGAATGAAAATAACTAACATTAACTAATAGAATAATTGAAAACAACATGTTTAGTAATAAGTAATTGTTTAATAATTCGACTCTTAGTAAATGCTTAATGTAACCTCCATTTTCATGAATGCAAAGATTAATACTTCGCAAATATTTAGAATGTACTCGTTGTAATTAATTCTTAAAAAACACTTGTTAATTAATATTATACACAATTGACGTTTGGTAAATAATGGCTGCGACAAAGAAAAAACATGTATTTTTAATCAACCAGAAAACTAGATTTTGTTTTTACTAAATAATAAATAATAACTTATTTGCATTTTATTTTTTTGTGGTAAAACCGTACAAGATATAAAACATTAATAAGAGACAAAAGAGCTTTCAAATGAACTAATCTTTCAAGTAGTAGTTTTTAAATTTTTATAAAGTGCGCTAATAAAATCATGTTTTCGATTTTATGCTGTGGTACTAATGTTTTTTATACTTCTTGTCAATCAATAATGACCGTGATAACTGAAATTATGTGTTATATTATAATAATCAATCATTATAAATTTCAGTCGGATCAAATATAGCGTTCAATTGTTATACATAAAATTAATAATATTGTTTTGAATTCTGGCATAAGCCATTTCCCCACATTAACGGGACAATATCGAGACACCCTGTATATGTAAGTTTGCTAATTATTATTTTAATCAATATACAATATTTTAAATAGATATTTTATGCTCATGTTTTAATAATTATAACACGGATTTAAATTAAAAGGAGCATTTAGTTGATTTTATTTTATAATTTTTAGTTTATAAATTATTTTATTAATTGTATCTTTAGTTAATTTTTCACTTAACCTCTAGAGCAATATTTTGAATAACTATGAACTAATAATTAAAATCCTTGGTGTAATTAAACACTGATACCAAACTTTCTATAAAAAGTATTAATAAAACCAGTGAAAAAATACCAAATGTTTTAATTAATAGTTTATAGTTTATAGTTTATAAATTGTAAATTAGCTGTTAATATTTCCTTAATCATACTCTAATCTTTTCTAGAAAACATCTCTTAGATAATACATTAATTATCAAATCGAACAAATCTTTTTTTATCAAAAGAGTAAACACACGTAAATATATACATTACATAAAATAATAATCCTTTAAACTTTCTTCTTAATAACTGGTTAACGACTAAAATTCTTTCCGCCGTTTAACAAATATTTAATGGTGTTTTAAATAATGTTAAAATTGGGTTTGTAATTTGTGTGTAATTTTCTGAAAAATCCTCTAACATGGGAGAGTTAAGGAAAGATGTTAATAATGACGGGTATTTACGTTCGCTGAGAGTTTCACCTAAACTTTTCCCCCAAGAATCGAGTCTTTTTAGCCGCAAATATTTACGGCAAAGTGGTCGGAAACTTCTCTCCAACCCGCGCATGTTTACAAATTTTTAATTATATCCGACTTTAATGCCGTCTCTATCGAAGTAAAAGCCATCAAGTACGCGCTGATTTCCCACGCACATAATGAGTTTTTCCTTAGAGGTATTATTCGGTTTATGCCAATATGAAATTCTATAAAGTTTTTAAAAGGTGTATTTTTGCAAAGAGAACGAAAATCGCCATAAAATTATTAATAATACAATTTTTCAAGAATACGAATTTTTCAAGAAAATCGTAGACGAGTGAAAATGAGGTAAACTCTCGAAGTGCAGCGTAAACTGTGCAAAAGTTGGGCATGAAATTAAACATGGAACATGTTTTATTTAAGCTGTTTTCTCAGCGAGCACGCCGTTTCTATTAACAGTGGACGTGTTGTCAGAGCTGAAAAAACTCACCTCATAAAAACTAAGGGACAGGAAAAAAAAACGAAGGAAAAATAAAATGATTCTGTCTCGACTCGCTTAATTACACTTGTTATACACGATTCCATTTGTTTCTGGATCTCGCCTAGCTATGGAAAAGTGACAGTTTAAGTATTGTAAATGGGGCTGGTTGTGTTTTAAATCAGGGTTTTTAAATGTCACTGTCAGATGTTCGATTTTAAGGTTATAATTTCTGACTATTGTGATCTTACACTGTTGCCTGTTTTACAAATTTTCAGATATAAAAGGATAATAATATGCAGTTTTAAGATTAACAAAATTAACTACTTGGTTTTTGTACATACACACACAGCAATAATATTGTATGTAACAAATATAATGAATTCGGCTCTGCAAACTTGTTTCGTCATCCATTTGTATTTCTCGCTTGGGTCTTCCCGTTAACACATTTTGATCAACTCCATCCATCCACCTTAATTTTGGTCATTCTCTCTTCTGTTGGCCCTCAGTATTTTTTTGTAGAATTGCAAATTTATTCCCACCCTCTTGTGATACTAGACATACCCCAAAAATATCTATTAAAATCGTAATAATATTGTGATGCTGTAGATTTGGATTACTTTGCCTAAAATGTTTGTAGGATTTCAGAATTTGTAACCTTTTTGATTCATAGATAATCTTTGGCATGTTAATATTTAATATGTGCCTGAAATTATTTTTCACTTTGACATTGACACAGCATTGCAACACTAGATTAATTTTATTTAATAATAAAATGCTCGAAGAAGCGACCGCGTGGCGAAATAATTGTTGCAAGATTAACAATAAACCTCTTGAAAATTAAAAGAGGATTACCTATGATATCATAAATTATTGCAACACTGTTAAAATAAGGAATCAGGAGTGGCAACTAATAAAAAATGTAAATGTTGATACTGCATAACAACACGAAAGCATGGCTAGGCGAGATCCAGAAACAAATGGAATTGTGTATATATAAATTATAAATTAAATTCCAACACGTGCTGACAACAGAGTTAAGTTGTTACATTTTTATTAAATTGACAAATTTTATTTGCTGTACAACCAACTATTTTATAGTAATTACAATTGTTTATAGAAAGCGAATTTATTAACATTCTGCAATAAATTTATCTCAATGAGACTTCAAAATATACCTACTCTTGTATATTTTGTAAATATTCTGCAAATAATGAGCAAATTTGATTTTTTCTTTATTTAAAATTACTTAGTTTTACAATCGTAAATTTGTAAACATAATGATGTGATTTCACACATAATCCTGAAAAACAATTGAAATTTTAAAAATAAAATGGTGAAACAACGTTAGGTGTTTTAATATTATTTTCAATTAAAATTGTTTTAGTTTTTAGAATGCATCCTTCTGTTTAAATAAGAAAAAGTACATTTTTTAAAATTTATTTCTTGTTCTATTCCTATTGAAAACATATAGTAAATTTTTCGAGTTAAGACAAGCCTGACAATTAGAATTTGCCTTGGATGCTACGTGTACTTTGTGTCCCCTATAATAAAAATGTGGACAATGTTCGTGGGCGAATTTTCGTACTTGCTATTATAAAAAAGAAATAAAAGAGAGACAGACAGAAGTGAACGTATATCTGGGTATATAATTGAATCCCTTCCCCTCGTTCAAGATGAGACACATAAAACCCACAAGAAACGGGAAACAGATCACTGAGGATAATTAAATTTCTGTCATACATAACTGTAAATATAATTAACTCTGCGAATTAAATCTGTGCTCCCCTCCGCTAAATGTTAACCGTTCAGACACACAATGCCGTAACCAGCAATTTTAATCTCACCAAAACGATTTGTAAATTATACGAAAAATAATATAAAGTAAAATTGAGCGCCAATTCTTTGCAGAATATTTAAGAAATATAAAAACGAATTAACCCTTTCAGCCCTGACGGTGGCAATTGCCCCCACTAAAATTTGGTAAACATATTGGGAATTTTTCTTTTAAATATACATACATGTATGCATGAGTTGTAACTTTTCCGATAATCGTTTGTTTTTTTAATAGTTTAATTTGAAGTCTTAAACGAGTGTTTTCCACTTCCAGATTAAGCATGAAGTAAAATTTCGAGGTTAGAAAAGCCTGAGAATTTGGAAAGTCTCAACGAGAATAACATTTTTGCAGAAACTTAATATTCATTTAAATTTGTTTTTATATTTTGAATAATAATAATAATGCTTTGTTGATATTGGTAGCTAAAACTTACATAGGTCATAGAGAAACTTGCTGCGCACTCGGTGAATCTGCAGCTCTGTTCAACTCCAAAATATCATCGATAATAATCATGCCACTCCGTTTTATTACGGCTGAAAATAAAAAATTTGAATAAAAATTCGGAACGTTGAACTTAATGTTAATGATTTTTGTCAGTATTGGTTAATCGTAACACACTATTTACCTAATTTTCAACAAATTTTAAAGTTATGACGGTTATGAAGTTATGAAACTTGCAAGATTGAAATCTTCAGTTTTGCTTCAAAATTCTGATGATTTTCTAGAATTTTAAAAAGTTGGCCACTTTTTATGACCCTTCATTAATTTTTGAAATCTCGGCAGTTTTTTATGCATATCCTAAACTTTCGTAAAATTTTAAAATGTAAACCATCTCCATAAATGTCCACGCTTTTAGTTAATTTTTAAATTCTCGACGATTTTTTAGTAAATTTTTGATAATTTGTTGGTTTGCGTAAATTTTCAAGATTTTCGTTAATCTTTAAAATTTCAACATCTTTTACAAATTTCCAAGATGTAAAAAAATTTAATCTTGACGATTTTGTGAATTTCATAGATTTTTGTTGATTTTAAAATTCTAGGACGTTTTACATGAATTTTCACGATTTCGATTTTTAAAATATCGACGCTTTTTGTGAATTTCCAAGATTTTTTATCAATTTGTATAAAAATTGATGATTTCTATTTCTAATGAAAAAAAGAATAGTTTGTTTTTTATTGTCTATAAATTTGATTGCTTTTCTTAATATTTACGATTTCCCGACTTTTCTTACTATCACATTTTGTTGTATTAAACAGAACAACACAAAATAAGCTATTGACAATTGTCGAACGAGTGTCTTCCACTCCCAGACTAAGCATGAAGTAAAATTTCGAGTTGAGAAAAGCCTGAAGAATTTGGATTTGGACGCGCAGCGTCCAAATCCAAATTCTGACTTTTCTTAACTCGAAATTTTACTTCATGTGCCACGCGTATAAAAACACTGATTTTTTCTAAAGTTACTGTGATTAACATTTACTTTTCAGATTGATAGTAGATTAATTAGGACTTTCATAATCCATTGTGCATGGAATTATTCCAACAAAATTGCAGATTTTCGGAGAGTCTGTGTTAAATCTCGACACTAGGTAAAGGATTTTGGCAAAACTATATATGTACTGTTGTGTTATATATTTTTAATACACCACATATGCAGGGTGTCCCATTAGTGCGTTCTCTGAGAATATCTTAGTTCGCGTTGAAGATAGAAAAACAGTTACTTCACCAAAGTTGCTTGGTTTTAAGAGCTGCATAACCTAAACATATTTTCGTGTATGCAGGGTGCGCCATTAAGACAGAAGAAAATGCAACTTGCTTATTTTAAATGGATCTCCTTGTATATTATTTGGTTTTTAAATTGGTAATGAAAATTGAGTGCCGCTTTAATAAAAAAAAAAACAATCGTTCTAAGTTGTACCGTTTCAAAGTTATTGGACATTTATGGATAAAAATTACGTTTGCAGTGGTTCCGTAACCCTAAAATATCTCTACAAGAAGATAATAAGATTAAGAGTTGCGGTTTTCGCCATTCTTTTGAGAATAGAAAGCGCTATCGTTTGCATATATATACTTTATAGTTTTTGTGCTTAAGTTATTGGGCTGCGAAATAAAGATAGTCGAATTTACAAATTAAAATAGTCGAATTTACAAATTTTTAAAGAAGGGTAACTTGTTTTTTTTTTAATATAACCGTATAACGTTTTTAACTCAAAATGCAATTCTCTTTCGATTCGGTTTATCATTTTTATTCGCAACGTTCATTTTTCAGGATAATTATATTACACATACGGATAGAAAATTCTTAACAACATCGAAAGAGAATTTTATTTTGAGTCGATTGATGCAGACAAAATTATATGGTTCTATTTGAAAATATCAAGTTACCTTGGGTTGAAAATCTATAAATTCAACCATTTTTATTTCATAGATAAACAACCTAATTGCAACAACTTTATAATGCAGTCGCTAGTACCCTCTATTCTTAAAAGTATGGTGATAACTGCAACTCTATCTGATTTAGTTTTAGAGATATTTTAGCTGTATGAAATTACTGCAAACGTCATTTTTCTCCGTTAATGTCAAATAACTCCGAAACAGTACGTCTTATAAGGAATTCAGAAACCAAATAATATACAGGGTGATCTATTTAAATAAAGCAAGTTGCATCCGCTACTGTCTTTATGGCGCACCCTGTATTCACAAAAATATTTTTAGGTTATGCAGCTCTTTAAGTCTAGCAACTTTGGTGAAAAACTTTTTTTCTATCTTTAACAAAAGCTAAGATATCCTCCGAGAACGCATTAATGGGACACTCTGTATATATGAATTTTTAAATTTGTGTTTATTTTTAAAGTAAAAAATGAGTAGTTAATAGATATAAATACCATAAAACGTAAGTATGTAAAGTTATTGAGAGGAAAAGTACTTGGTATTGTTTCACAAATTAAAAAACTTTATTTCCGACTAGTTTCGGTTTCTAATTGTTACACCATTTTCTAAAGAATATTCTTTAGGGAATGGTTTAACAAACCGAAACTAGTCGGAAATAAAGTTTTTTAATTTGTGAAACAATACCAAGGGTTTCTCCTCTCAATAACTTTACATTGTGTTTTCCAAGTTTCACCAAGTGCCAGATGAGAAATGAATTTAAAAAAATAAAATGTAATTTAAATACAATATTATTCTCAGTACTTTCTTTTCTAGTATAAAAATGTCTTTAAGCGCCGTACTGCCACCAAAGAACAAAATGCCATATCTAAATTCGAGTAATACATGAGAAGTAAATGTTTTCTATCAAACAAATTCTTTAAAATCTTAATTGTATAGGAAATATAATTCATTTTTCTCATTAATTGCAAACAATGCTTATTCTAATATAATCGGTAGTCGATAGTAGATAAGTCCCAATAGTTTAGTTTGAAATGATATTGGAATAGTTTTCATAGTGTACCCTGAAAGTTAAAATAGCAGTTTTATTTTAAACAATTAACTCTTTTGCTAATCTAGCTAATCTAGCTAATCTCTTAACGCTTGATAAAACATGTTGAAACAATTAGTTAAAAAAGTATACAACCCCATTAAAATTGATCTAAAAATCAAAACTAGTTAGAATGAAAATTGTTTAATACTTTTTTTTCAATTGATATTAAATAATCAAATAATAATTTCACTAAGTATTTTCATTTTAAAATGACAAATTTAGTGTTTACAAGAGAAGAATAAGCTTAAGCCATTTCTACAATAAAGTGATGGATTTGTCTTTTTTAAATATTTTTGAACAATAAACTATTTTATTAAAATTTGTAATTATTGTAAGAGATGTGTAGGTGGAAAAGAATATTCAGAGACGTTCTTACTACAACAACAACTGTTAATTTTGTAATGATTCGACCGTAGGTATTGTACAAATTTATAATTTGTATTATTGCTTACGTTGTGTTGTGTATGTAGTAACCCTTTTATTTATTTACCAGGTTCGTTGTTTGTGTCAATATGCATTATCGTAAATACTGTGTCTTTATTCCCTTTTAATTTGACTAGGAGGATGTGTGGACAATAAATCAAACAGGATATGAGCTTAACGTATGCAAAGTTTATTGACCTTTCATGACATTTCTAATGAGTTGATATGTCTTATATTATTTATATTCACAAAATATATTACCCAACGTTTATGCTTAAAAGTCATGTGCATTTGGTTAAACTCAAAAAAATGTATGACTCTACTTGTGGGAGCAAAATTAACTAGCCCCTGCATTTGCATTACGAGATGGGAAACCCACAAAAACCATCTCGGAGCTAGCATCACACACTCGACACACTTGCGATTAGTTAGTAGGACACTTAGCGCAATACTGACTCGGATTGGCCTTACACATCAATCGACTGGGCCGATTAGTTAGTAGGACATACCTCGTTTTCTCGCTCAGTTCGGCCTTACACATCAACCACCATACACCCCTCACTCGTGTGATTAGTTAGTAGGACACTTAGCGCAATACTGACTCGGATTGGCCTTACACATCAATCGACTGGGTTAGGACATACCTCGTTTTCTCGCTCAGTTCGGCCTTACACATCAACCACCATACACCCCTCACTCATGTGATTAGTTAGTAGGACACTTAGCGCAATACTGACTCGGATTGGCCTTACACATCAATCGACTGGGTCGATTAGTTAGTAGGACATACCTCGTTTTCTCGCTCAGTTCGGCCTAACACATCAACCACCATACACCTCTCACTCGTGTGATTAGTTAGTAGGACACTTAGCGCAATACTGACTCGGATTGGCCTTACACATCAATCGACTGGATCGATTAGTTAGTAGGACATACCTTGTTTTCTCGCTCAGTTCGGCCTTACACATCAACCACCATACACCCCTCACTCGTGTGATTAGTTAGTAGGACACTTAGCGCAATACTGACTCGGATTGGCCTTACACATCAATCGACTGGATCGATTAGTTAGTAGGACATACCTCGTTTTCTCGCTCAGTTCGGCCTTACACATCAACCACCATACACCCCTCACTCGTGTGATTAGTTAGTAGGACACTTAGCGCAATACTGACTCGGATTGGCCTTACACATCAATCGACTGGGTCGATTAGTTAGTAGGACATACCTCGTTTTCTCGCTCAGTTCGGCCTTACACATCAACCACCATACACCCCTCACTCGTGTGATTAGTTAGTAGGACACTTAGCGCAATACTGACTCGGATTGGCCTTACACATCAATCGACTGGGTCGATTAGTTAGTAGGACATACCTCGTTTTCTCGCTCAGTTCGGCCTTACACATCAACCACCATACACCCCTCACTCGTGTGATTAGTTAGTAGGACACTTAGCGCAATACTGACTCGGATTGGCCTTACACATCAATCGACTGGGTCGATTAGTTAGTAGGACATACCTCGTTTTCTCGCTCAGTTCGGCCTTACACATCAACCACCATACACCCCTCACTCGTGTGATTAGTTAGTAGGACACTTAGCGCAATACTGACTCGGATTGGCCTTACACATCAATCGACTGGGTCGATTAGTTAGTAGGACATACCTCGTTTTCTCGCTCAGTTCGGCCTTACACATCAACCACCATACACCCCTCACTCGTGTGATTAGTTAGTAGGACACTTAGCGCAATACTGACTCGGATTGGCCTTACACATCAATCGACTGGGTCGATTAGTTAGTAGGACATACCTCGTTTTCTCGCTCAGTTCGGCCTTACACATCAACCACCATACACCCCTCACTCGTGTGATTAGTTAGTAGGACACTTAGCGCAATACTGACTCGGATTGGCCTTACACATCAATCGACTGGTTCGATTAGTTAGTAGGACATACCTCGTTTTCTCGCTCAGTTCGGCCTTACACATCAACCACCATACACCCCTCACTCTCACCCCCCCCCCCATCTTCCCCTTTTCTCAGATGTTTAAATTATTTCGCTGGTTTTGTTTGTTTGATTTTAACTTAGTCGGTTTGATGTAGAATTAATTTTACTCTTACGTGATAGTCTCTCCAGCGCCCTAACTCCATTCTCCATTTTCTAACTCTATTCTGAATACCTAACTCTTTTTATCAACATTACTTCACTAACTCACATCCCACTGAAACTTCCTATTTTCAACTGTCCCCATTTAAATTCAAATACTGACTGTCCTAGTCCCTGTCCCAAAACTAACTAATTTTTAGAATTGTTTCTTTGCTGCTCTCAAAGTTCTCCCCTCCCCAAATTTTGTTGCTTAGACTTTACTACCATATTTCGTCACAAAACCCATCCCTCTCTGACGTCAACGTAATTTCCCTGACTCTGCACACTTGTTGTGTTTGCGTTCGTTAAACCCTGAACTGAATCTTTCTGTATGTCTTAGCATTTCTCCACGCGCCGGTACTTGTTTATTATTTTAAGGCGATGCTGCATTTGTTATTTGTTTCACATAAATTTCTTTCACATACTGGATGTTGATTTTTCTTTATTATTTTCTTGGGTGATATTTGCACATGACCCCTACTGACCTATTACAATTTTAGCAAGAAACAAATATTTCCTTAATGTTATCTACTCTTAAAAATTACACACAACAAAATCTCTGTTTCTTTTGAAGCTATTAAACATTTAAATTTATTTGTAATGTTTTTCAAATTAAAAAGTTAACATTTTGATAAATTTTGAAATATTTGTGCAAAATTCTATATCGTTTTTATCAAATTAAATTTACATACTCAAAGTAAAGCATACACAATAAAATTAATGTTCAAGTTCACATACTTATATAAAAATAATCATACAATTTTAGGTAAGGCTGTCAAATTGTACTAAAAAAAAGTATAAACCTCTTCCTCAAAACAGTTAGAAAAATGTTTTTTTGTGGATTTAAGGTAGAAAGTCACCCAATAGATACAACTTAAGAATTTCGTAGGTTCGTCTTTTTTAAATAAATGAAATGCCGCTCTATCAATTAACACCTTAAAAAAGGTATTTCACCACGTCTGAGCTGAGAAAATAATGATCAAAGATGCACCAAAATACATTAATGACATGGGCTTATTCATGTATGCGCGCACACAAGATGAAAGTTTTATACCTAAACAACTTACCATCTAGTTGCAAAACAAATTAACAATATTTCAAATACTAACTTTTCTATCGAACCTAGAAAACTGCAGCTTACCACGTATCTATTGAAATATTTCGATTATAAAACTGCAACCAGATATATGATTTAAATTTTTGCGAATGCGCAGAACGCATTTTTATGAGGTGGCAACGTTGCTTTGCGCGGAAATTCGGATTTTGAACTGTGTCGTTAGTGGAATCTAGATAAGTTAAGTTGATGCAGTCTCTCGCGTGCAACTTATAACGTGCGTTGTACAGCTGCTTTTCCTTGTTTTACCAGAACTTTCTATTTGATAAAACCACCGTTTTTGCGAAGACCCGAAATGCCGGCTTCATCTCTGTCCATTGTTTACAATACTGTAACCTCCCTCTCATGATGCGCAACGACTAACAGTAGGCCGCGTTGCCAACTCGTATATTTTTAAGTTTGACACAGTTAGTCACGCGAATAACGATTAAATTATTATTAATGCTTGTTTGTTGTACAATAACAATGATTCGTTTATAAAATAACGTGAAAAATAGTCTTATGATTTTCTATAACATTGATACATTTTTTTTTAATTTAATTTATTTATTTACGAATATTTCCTTTTTACAGTGTTACAGAAATATCTAACAACAAAATGGTAATATACAGGGTGTTCATTTGAAAACTTCCCAACGCGGATTTATGGAAAACCACTGATTAAAAGAAAAAACGCCGAGACACATCCAAAGATTTCCCAAGGGGGACAACTTTTTAACCAAAAACGACTTCACCCCCTTTTACCTTCTGCCCCCGGGGGTCATCCCCTTAAAAATTTTAAATGACAAGGGATATCAAGTAATAGCTTGTTTGAAAGGTTTTTCAAAGTGCTTTATTTTGACGTTTGAATTTTTAAAATCGGTCGATTTGTTTATGGAAAAATTAGAAAAATCTTTATTTATCTTAATTTGTTCAGATAGAAAAAAAAACACACGAAAATATTACTTTTTATTTTATTAAGTGTTCAAAATGTTGCCCGTTATTGGCCAAACAATGATATAGGCGATGTTCAAATTCCTGCCGGACATTTTCAAAAACATGTTGTGGGAGATCATGGCAGCTTTCGGTGATGCGTTGACGAAGATCATCTAAACTTTCAGGTTGGGGAGTGAACACAATAGATTTTAAATGGCCCCATAGAAAGAAGTCTAATGGCGACTAGTCAGGAGATCTAGCAGGCCATTCTATAGGCCCTCTTCGCCCAATCCATTTATCTGAAAATTCGTCCTCTAGCCATTGCCGAACCGGAAGAACATAGTGAGGAGGAGCGCCGTCTTGCTGGAAATATATTTCAGCCTCATCGAGTATAGGGTTTCCATCGTCTCCGATTTGCTTTTCAATGGTTTCAGTGATCAATCCGCTTATTGATGGTATTTTCCAACATATCTAAATAAATGCCTCCATTTAAATTCCTATTAATAAACAATGGCCCAATCACTTTGTTTCCTAAAATGCCTGCCCATACATTAATTTTTTAGGGGGTACTGAGTATGCCCTTCTACAAAAGCATGAGGATTTTCATTGCTCCAATACCTGCAGTTATGCTTATTAACAAATCCATTTAGATAAAATGTGCATTCATCAGTGAAGCAGATATTCTTTACATGAATGGTATTATCATTAATCGCTGCAGTCATTTGTTCACAAAACTCAACTCGCCTATCGAAATCACCTTCGGTTAACTCTTGCAATATTTGCATTTTGAACGGATGAAATTTATGTAATTTAGTAACTGTGTGTACAGAGCCTAATGAAATACCAGTCGCATCACCAATTTTGCGTAATGAAGTATTAGGATTTATGCCAAAATGACCCAAAACTTCAATTTGAGCGGCTTCATTTAAAACTCTACGATGATTACGATTTTTATTTGCAACAGATCCAGTTTGAGTAAATTTAGTAACAAGGTCCAAAACATACCTATGCGAAGTTATCTTGTCCGGATGTCTGGCGTTAAATATGGCGGCAGTTTGCCGAGCACATTGATTTTGGGCACCATAAATTAGAATAATTTCCACTCTTTCAGCTAGTGTGTAAACCATTTTAGAAGTAAAATATGAATCAATAAATTTATTTTCACTATCCCAAGATTGTCACAAAGGTAACTGACAGCAAATGGAATTGTTTCTTTTCCATAGCAACTAACCCAAACAAAACAGGTATAAGAATAAATGTTATCTCCGTATTGATAAAAAGAAGGCGAAAGAAATTAGGGTTTTTATTTGGTTGCTGCCAAGTTTTGTTGGTTTTTGAACACTTATTAATAAAATAAAAAGTGATATTTTCGTGTGTTTTTTTTTCTATCTGAACAAATTAAGATAAATAAAGATTTTTCTAATTTTTCCGTAAACAAATCGACCGATTATAAAATTTCAATCGTCAAAATAAAGCACTTTGAAAAACCTTTCAAACAAGCTATTACTTGATACCCCTTGTCGTTTAAAATTTTTAAGGGGATGACCCCGGGGGGCAGAGGGTAAAAGGGGGTGAAGTCGTTTTTGGTTAAAAAGTTGTCCCCCTTGGGAAATCTTTGGACGTGTCTCGGCGTTTTTTCTTTTAATCAGTGGTTTCCCTTAAATCCGCGTTGGGAAGTTTTCAAATGAACACCCTGTATAGGTACATACAAATTACAACATATAGATATCGCGCTAAACACTTTATTAACAAAATGTTTTTGAATTGTCTTTGTTTAAATGTATATTCAAAAGCTGATTTGAGTGACTTTCTAACTTAAGGAAAATGTTTTATACAAATAAAATGTAAATACTTACATTTCTTTTTTAAGCCTACGAAAGAAGGACAAAAATCGATTTGTTTTAAAACTATAAAACTTAATAAACCTTCGTAAATATAATTCTAGTTATCTTCTTCAATTCGCAACAAAGAAAAATTCCATCCTGAAATAAAATGTTCACACGCGTAGGTAAAAATAATATACTAACTCATACATTTCTTACACTTTTTATAAATAATGTGACATTTTTTGTTGAGAATTGAAGAATAAAACTAGAATCAATAGATTTGTGTAATTTAAATTAAACCGCGAAGCCTTCACTTTAATATTTAAGATAATTGATATATAATTATTTTTTTAACTTACACTACATTTTAAATATTAATAAATACGCGCTACAGGGCTAAACCAAATTTTAAGGCTTTTCTAAACTCGAAATTTTACTTCATACCTAATCCAGGAGTGGACAACACTTTCAAGTTTCAAGCTTTAAAATGAACCCTTTAAAAAAACAACGAATATCTGAATATTTGCAGCATATACGCTATATTTTTAATATGTATATTTAAAAGTATAAACTCCCTATATAATTTGTTTTTTATCAACTATAAGTTTAAAATTATTACCTAATAATTTTTTCATTGCTCCATAATAATGAATTGAAAAATCTGAAAATATACTAAAAGATAAACAAAATTCGTTGATAAAAAAAGTAAAAAATTTAAATTTTATGAATATTATGGACTTTAATAAAATATACAGAAAGTTTTCAATGAGCGTAATAATTGTATATTAAATTCAATTTCTTGTCGTTTAGAAATAAATTTTCTAAATGTAACATTTTTTGGTCACTCCTTACTTTTTTGTCTTAAAGACTGCTTTCACTTGCTTCAGAATAATCATTTCCATTTCATTTTTTTTAACTCTTCTAAATTCAACACATCTTCATTTCCACTTTCTTCTTTTAAATTGTCATGCAGAGACGTTTTACAGTTTTACATCATGTCTAACATATTCCTCTTTATTTTATTTTTTTTTAGGATTGCTATTTCATAACTGCTTCTTCTTTCAAATTCAACAATTTCTCAAATAATGTTCCTTGGGTTTGCATGCCCACTTCTTTCTTTTTAGCTGTTCTTAATTCACCAGTTTTTTACAGAATGTTTCTTCTTCTTTTCCACTCTTCTAAATTCAACGCCTTTTCTTAGTATTTCGATCACATTCTTTCACAGAATTTTCATCACACTCCACATACTTTTCCTCAGCTGCCCTCCGCGCTTCCAATTCCCTTATTGCATAGTCCTCAACTACATAAACATTGGTAATATCGTCGATTCTCGCAGGTGCGTCAAAATCGCTTTTTATCTCCCATTCCTCCAAAACATTGCGAACCACCCGATTTTCAGGATGTGATGATTTCGGTGGTCCTTTCGCCGCAGAAAAATTCCTAAGCGATTGAAACAGCGAAGTGTTTTTATGTATCAGAAAATCCCCATCGCTGCTCGCTTGAGAAACCGTCTTCTTTTCCACTTTCTGCCTGGTCGGAATTCCATTCTCCTTCAAATATTTCATTTGAAGCTCCGATTTTCGCGATAGTATTCCTTTTAGCATTTTATGCCTGGAGTATTTTCTCTGGACATTGTCCTCCTTTGAAATTTTCACTTCCGGTTTCGTCCTCAATAATTTAGACAACAATTTTTTGTATTCCTTTTGACGATTTAGAAGTTCAACCCTTTCTCTAGATTTATTTGTTACTGCTTCTTCGGAATCCGAGTCAGTTTTCGTAGAAAATTCTCTAAGAAATAGTAATTGGTGATTTTGGGGAAGAAGGAAACTGTTATCAATAGGTTTGTTTATGGATCCGTCCAGCAGTTTCTTTTTTGGCAAATCATGTTCTTTGAACGAATCCTCTTTGGAATCGAGACTTCTGTTCTTACAATAATACTTTAATATTTGATATTGAGACAAAGTATTCCTTTGCAGGAGAAAATTCCCATCACTTAAACTTTGAGGAAGTTTATTCTCTAACTCCTTCGTTAATAATCCATCTAGATTGTTTTTACTCTGAGGATCGTTGCATTCTTCACATAAATTCATCCGAGCTATATCTTCAGCTGAGAAGTTATTTAACCTTTTAGTATCTAAGCACCACTCATTTTTTTCCTTACAACAGTTACCATCATCGTTTGCTTTTTGAAGATCAGTCTTAATTTCTTTTGTACAATCATTTAGATCACTGTTAATTTTCTGATAATCAGCTTTTGTAAAATCATTTCGATCACTATTCATTTTGTGATAATCAGCTTTCGTAGAATAATTATTATAATTCACAATAATCTGATCCTTCGGATTAACGACCAAATTTCCAAAAAGTATCGAAGACAGAGAAGAATTTGCGTTTTTGCGATTGCGTTTGTGTGAATCATCTTTAGCCAAATGGCACGCAAGGCTGTTTAAATGTTTCCCATCCGCATTCATCACACTTGAAGGAGTTTTATAAATCCCTGAATTATCCGAATTTTTCGGACTTTTATAAATCCCTGAATTATTCGAATTTTTCGGGCTTTTCTTCGTAATAGCTTCCAAATGCTCATCAATATTATTAGAATTTTTATTAACTTTCAAGCATTTCATTCTACCCCTCTCAGAATTGTCTGAGTATTCATCATCGGTATTGTTTGAATATTCATCTGTATTTACATTTCCAATTTTATGATTTTTAAAGTTCTCTGAATATCCAGAAATATTCATGCCTCTACTTTTTATTTGTACTCTCTCTGCATTTCCCAAACGTTCATCGCTATTTGATTCAGCTTTCTTTGCGTTCGGAATTTTTGATTTTTCAAGATTTTCTGGAGGTCCAAAAATTTTATTTGAATACTTCATTTCCCAAGCAGTTTTATTTTTGTCTTTCTCAGCACTTTCCGAATTTTCATTACTTGGATATTTTTCTGTTTCTAATTTTTCCACTCTGCATCTCCGAAGATTTTCTATATATTCCCCAATATTGCCCGAATATTTGATTTCATTAAGAGATTTTGCTTTCGCAGGCTTTTCTGAATTTTCAATATTGCTTGAATATTTCATTTCCTCGAGAGTTTTTGTTTTCGCAGTGTTTTCTAGATTTTCATTGCTTGGATATTTTTCTTTGTTCAGTTTTTTCATTTTGTATTTCCGAAGATATTCTGAATATTCGCCCATAATTGAATACTTCATTGCGTTAACAGTTTCATTTTTTGATTTCTCAGGACATTCTACCGAATGTTCGCTGCTTGAAGATTTATCTTTGTTTAATCTTTCCATTTTACAATTCCGAACATTTGCCGAATGTCCATCGATATTTTTTGAATTATTCATTGCGTTAACAGTTTTATGTTTGCCTTTCTCATCATTTCCCAAAAATATTCCTTTGTGTAATCTTTCCATTATGCAATTCCGAGAGGGTTCTGAATGTTTATCAAAATTATTGTTTGGAAGTTTATCAATATTGTTTGAACATTTAATTCCCTTAACAGTTTTACCATTACATGTCTCAGGATTTTCTAAATATTCATTGTTTGAAACTTTCTCCATGTTTAATCTATCAAGTTTACAATTCTGAAAATTTTCATTACACCGGTATTTGTCTTTATATCTCTCAAATGTTCTGCGAAGATTTTCAGAATGCTCATCAAAATTGTTCGAATATTTACCTTTACACAAACTACTAACTTTATTTCCTGAATGGTCATTGTTCGAACGTGTTTCTTTGTTAGATTTTTGCACAATTTCCGAGTCATCGCTTGCATATTTAAAAGTTTTAATTTTATAATTCTTAAGATTATCTAAACGCACTGCGTTACTTTTCGTAACACTATCTTTGTTTCCATTTTGCAAACTTCTGGTTACACTTTGCAAACTTCTGTTCACATTCGGCAAATGTTTGTTTACATTTTGCAAACTTCTGTTTACATTATGCGGTTTTAAATTCGCAACTGGTTTCGATTCAACATCATTAATAATTTTAGAATTCTTGGAATTTCCAAAATTGCTCAAATGCTGACCTCTGTTCGCACTTTTAATCTTATATTTCTCAAGAGTGTCTAATTGCTTAACACTGTTCGTATATTTACCTCTTTTTAAATTATTGTTATCTTTTCTTGTAAGTTCCAGGTTTGCACAGAGGTTGTTGCAGTCCCTTAATTTGTTGCTAATTTTGGAATTATTCGCGAATTCTTCGACTTTTTGATTGTTTGTCCACTTTTCTTCAATACTCTTGCGGATCGAGTTTCGTGGTTTTTGATCTGTTTGGAAAAATACACTGCTCAGATTCCTCGAAAACTGAATGACTCTGTTTAGTGAGACTCTGGTGAGTGCATTTGACTTTAATGTATAGCTGATTGATGGTGTGCACATTTGAACTGGGATTTTGACTTATATTTTTTTGACAAAACCTGTCAGATATAACTCGTGGTTACTACATAAAAATCTGTTTTGTGATGTAATCTAAAATATCTTTGCGAAAAGAAAAGTCGTGTTTGAACAAACATTTGTTGCAGTTGCAATTACATTGTGAATACAATTAGCTAAAGTGATTAAATTACTTTGTAATTAAAATAATGAAAGAGTAATTAAATCACTTTGTAATTAAAATAATGGAAAAGTAATTACTTTACTGAAAATTTAAGGATTTTCAAGCGAGTGTTTGTACTCCCTGGTTAAGCATTAAGTAAAATTTGTAAATTTGTTAAGTTAAGGTTTTTCAAGATGAAACAACATTTTTGCACCTGTAAAAATTTAAATTCAAACTGCGCGCGATCTAACAGATTTTTTGTTGATTTGGCAACACTGTTAAAGCTAAGGCATCAACGTGCCAGGGTTGCTAAATCATTTATTGAGTTATTATTTTTTTACTATCGAATTCAGAGAAATTGTTTGTTAATCTGACATGGCTAAATTCTGATGATTAGTGGAGTTGAGATAAGACCCTCTTTACTATATTTTTCTTTCCTATTTATTGCAATATCTATAAAAATATTGAAAAACTAAATACGTCACATTCATGACAAATCTAGTGATTTTCTGTCATCATAAATTAAATTTGATTACCTTAAATTAGAGTACGCAGTTAAAAAGGCCAGGCAAGGTTAATTAGCCTTGAGTAAAGTTAACTTTAGTCACTGTTACGTAACTAAAGTAATATTAACTCCAACCTAAGCAACAGCTTACTAATCGAGCCTAAGTGGTTGTCAACCAACCTAACATAAGTACTACTCTCGAATCACCGATGTGTAAGGGCCACACATAGATTGGGTTAGGTTTGCATTACTGATTTTAGGTCATATTTTCTATCATCATAAATTAAGCAAAATTAGATCAACTTAAATTAGATTACGCAGTTAGAAAAGCCAGGCAAAGCTAAAGAGCTTATAGTTAGGTTAACTTTAGTTACTATCAAGTAACTAAAGTACCATTAACTGTAACCTAGGTGACAGCTATTTAATCGAGTCTAAGTGCTTGTTAACTAATTTAACTTAACATAACTACAACTCTCGTATCAACGCTGTGTAAGCGCTACACGTAGATTAGTTTAAGTTTGCAAAACTCAATTTAGGTCACATTTAGGTCGCATTACCTAGGTTTTTTAACGTACCCCAATTTGATTTCTGATATATTAATATGTCCCAAAATAAATAAAATAAACCTATCCTAATCTACGTGACCTAACAAAACCTAACCATTAGACTAGGTTGGCTTTGCTTAGGCGAAACAAGATCGGTAAGCTTTGCTTAAATTAACTACCTAGATTAGGTTACATACATGGTGTCCCGATAAAGCACTCTATGCATCGGTATCTTCTAAACGGTAAGAGATAGAGAATCGGTTGGGTGGGAGAAAATATGCAGGGCAACAAGTACTATCTACGTGTGGTTTAAAACCACCAAAACCGATTCTGGTGATTTTTGTATTTTCCTTCATAACTAAGTTATTATTGATAATAGAAGGGTGATTTTTGGACAATATTAAGCCACATTTGTATGCTTTTCATTAATCTGTGGTTTAGTTTTACCATGAAGCAAATATTTTCCAAGATACGCATATTAACTTTATTTTTTTATATAGACGTCAAAGTTGGCTATGAGCTAATTTTCAAGATTGTACTTTCTCTGATTAATTTGATGGATCATATGATAATAAAATTTGAAATAAAAACACTTGGTTTGTTTCACTAACGTTAGTGAAACAATCCAAGTGTTTTTATTTCAAATTTTATTTTAATCATGTTTCACCAAGTGATTAATGAGAACATTGTGAAAGATATCATATGTTAAGTTTATTTTTTCAAAAAAAAATCTAGTAGGCTGTGAAATATTATATTAGAACATTAGACTATTTATACTTTATAAATTTAGTACAAGTGATCCACAAATTATAGTATATTAAAGTATAAGTGGATATTTAGGTCTTTAATGCACGCACGATTTTGCAAGCACGACGGCGCCAGCCGGAGTGCTTGCAATAGAGTAAGTGCTTTAAAGACCAGATATCCACGCATACTTTACGCTATTTTTTTTTATTGATGCATTTAAAGACCATAAATTGGCCCGAAATTTTGAAATTTCGAGCATGTAAAATGGAGATTCCGTTAATAAATAAATAAATAAATGTTTAGGATGACGGAATCAATGTACCTTTGGTTGTCAAGGTGTGAAATAAACAAATTATCAATTTCTCATCAGTTTGTCATTACCCTTTGAAAATGCAATCAAAGATTGATAGCTTGAGCGCTAAAGCTGAGAATCGGTTGATTCCGCAAAAGTCGGAAGTAGCCTACAGAAAAGAGTACAACCGTTTGATTAAATGGATGGAAGAATGCCAAGTTGCCAGTGTAACAGAACAAGTTATGCTTGCGTACTTACAGGAATTGTCAGAGAAGTACAAGTCGTCCACAATGTGGGCCATACATTCCAAATTACAATGTATGTTACGATTACAACAGGGAGTGGATATCAAATCATTTGGAAAAGTGCAAGCATTTATGAAGGCGATTAGTAAGAATTGTAACGTAAAAAAGTCCTATGCCTTTAGAGAGGAAGATTTAAGAAAGTTTTTTGAAGATGCTTCAGATATAACGTATTTGTTTTTGAAAGTTGTTGCCATTTTTGGAATCTTTGGTTCTTGTCGCAGATGCGAATTGTGCGATATGCGTTTATCCGACAATAAGGAAGAGGGTAATAGCTTACTTATTCTCATACGTCCGTCTAAGACAGAAAAGGCTCGGCGTTTTACTGTCGCTGACAGTAATGGTATACCCTACGTTAGGTTTATTAAGAAATATTTGTTGTTGCGTCCTCAAAATGTGAGTACTGACCGTGTTTTCTTACGCTTTGATAAGGGAAAGTGTGCTAAACAAGTAGTGGGTATTAATACTTTTGGTTTATGCCCATTTCAAATTGCACTTTTCCTTAACTTAGACGAACCAAAGAAGTACACAGGACATGCGTTCCGGCGTACTTCTGCAACTATTATGGCCAACGGTGGGATGACTATAGATCAAATACAGCGGCAAGTTGGTTGGAAATCGGCATCGGTGGCTACTGGATATGTCGAAGAGTCCATCAACAATAAAAACAGTGTTTCCAATATTATATCAAATGCTATTAGCGGAAATACGAATGCATGCACATCTGGAAGTAAATCAGTTACCAATGTTTATGTGAGCAATGTTGATTCCGAGTTAAAGCACGGAAATATTAATTTTTCAAATAATACAGATTGTATATTCAATATTTATTATAAATAAAATGAACGAGTTATTAAAGTTTAATAGATAGTGACATTTATGTTTGACTTTAAGTTTGAATTGACGTTGTTGTCCTTAGCAACTTTAAAACATGCGCGTGTTTTAATATTGAATTTAAACACGCTGCGAAGTATTTGAAATAAGACATATGATGTCATTAAAAAAATACATTAAAAAATACGAAAATCTAATCTAATTTTACTATAGTAAAAATAAAACCACCAAATGGTATATCAAATTAAAGGAAAAAAATAATCTCTAAAAAAATGAGCTAAGAGCCAATTTTGGAGTTTATATGAAAAAATTATGTTAGTATGCATATATTGGAAAATATTTTCTTCGTGTTAAAACTAATCACATATTATAAAAATGCATAAAAAGTGCTTAAATAATGTAAAAATATCATCCTTCTATCAACAATAATAACCAAGTTATAAAGGAAAATCAAAAGTGTGCTCTGAACGTTCATGGTTTTACACCAGGCGTAGATAGCAGTCATTGTCCTCCGTATTTTATTCCATTTCACCGATTCTCTATCTCTAACTGTTTAGAAGATACCCATGCATCGACTGCTTATTTGGAACATCCTGTTTGAGTAGCACTTATTTTTTTTTAACCTAACCCGACCTAGTATCTTATAACCTAAAATAAGTAAGATAAACTTAACCTAATCTAAGTTACCTAGCCTAACCTAACCATTAGACACAATAGCAGTAACTAGGATGGGTTAGCTGTGCTTACGCGAATTAAGTAGGGTTAGCTTTGCTTATGCGAATTAAGTTGGGTTATGTTTGCTTAAATAAACTACTTATATTAGGTCACATAGAGGGAACCCAACCTAGGTTCTAAAGCTTAAATATGAGCTAAAATATGTAAGATAAACCCAACCTAATCTAAGTGACCTAATCTAACCTAACCATTAGACACAGTAACTATGTTGGGTTAGCTTGCTTTTGCGAAGTTGAGTTAGCTTTGCTTAAATTAACTACTTATATAAGGTTACATAGAGGTAGCAGTTACTAGGTTTTTTAACCTAACCCAACCTAGTTTCTGAAACTTTAATATGACTTAAAATAAGTAAGATAAGGTCACATAGAGGTAGCAGTTACTAGGTTTTTTAACCTAAGCCAACCTAGTTTCTGATACTTCAATATGACTTAAAATAAGTAAGATAAATTTAACCTAATCTGTGACCTAACCATTAGACACATTAGCAGTAACAGGGTTGAGCTAGCTTTGCTTGGCGAATTAGGTTGGGTTAGCTCTGCTTAAATTAAATACTTATATTTGGTCACATATAAAAAGCAGTGACTATGGTGGCATTCGGGAGAGATGTCATATGATTTTTTCACGTGGAATGTGTGGTTCAATTTTTTTTTAGAAAGTATGTCAGTTGTTTCTGCAACGATTTTTCCTACAACTACAGAATAAACGGAATACCAACCCAAGAACTTCACATAACAACATAAACAGAACGTCAGATGGTATGTACAATGATGTTAAATTCTACCATACAGTCGTCAACCATACACATGTTTTATTTGACAAATCTGAAACCACCCTTTTAGAAAAAGGTTTAAAATATAATCCTTCATTAGATACTAACAAAGACATCCAAACTTTAGGTTTAGACGCAGAATTAATTTGTAATAAATTAAAATCAGAAAACGCAACATCACTAACTAAATTAAAAGTTGCGACATTAACCCATTAACGGCCGAGCAATTATAGAGTTAACTCTACAAGTTGATTATAGGTAAAATTCTGCACTTCATTTTATGATTTCCATGAATGACTATATTGTATTAAATACTATGAATGCTTCTTTTAAATATACATAATGTATACGCTATAAAATTTCAAAAATATGAAGTTTAGAACGAGTGTTTCCACTCCCAGACTAAGCATGAAGTAAAATTTCGAGTTTAGAAAAGCCTTAAAACTTGGTTTGGTCGCTCCGCGAAGCGGAGCGGCCAAATCAAGTTTTCAGGCTTTTATAAACTCGAAATTTTACTTCATGCGCACCGCGTATTAATCACTGAAATATTGTGAAATTAGAAATACACTGACATTTTCATTTTTTTTAAATTAGTAATAATTGAAATATTTCTATAACAAAATATTTACATTTTTCTTCATACATTTTCAAATCAGGTCAAATAATATAATATATTAAATTAGGTTAATTAGTAATTTAATTAACAAAAAATCAATAATGTTGCGTATATGCATCAATGGCTCTTAATGAGTTAATAACCAATCATAAAAAGGACACTCAAAATAAAATACATAAGAAAAGAAATCCTGACCTAAAAGTTATAAAAACATTCAATATAAAATCAAAAACAATAACCTAATACTAACTAAAGCGGATAAAGGTAATACAATAACAATTGTAACAAAACAAGATTACATTCAAAAACAGCTACTTCAATCAGACTTTAAAACGTTGAAAAAAGATCCTACTAGTAAATTCCAGTTAGAAATAAAAAACATTTTAAAAGTATGCACAAAATTACTAGAACATTCAAATTACAACCTTATAAGAATGAACCCAAAAGCTCTAGTTCTCTATGGGTTACCTAAATTACATAAAGAACGTACCCCCATGAGATCAATTGTGTCATATATATATGCACCAGCTTACAAATTGTGTAAATTTTTAAATACACGTTTTCCTACATTTGAAAATTTTGAATCACAGTATGCTATAAAAAACTTAGTGGAACTCGTACAAAAACAAAAACAAAAGTTAGTGTCTTTCGATGTAAAATGTTTATTCACCTCAGTACCAACGTCGGAATTAAAATCAATTATTATAAATCTAATCAATAAGTCAGATAATAACAATGACAAAAAGTCAGAAATGATGAAATTGATCAACATCTGCCTAGAACAAAATTACTTTGAGTTCAATGACACCATATACACTCAAACTGATGGCCTACCTATGGGGTCACCATTATCCCCCCTTTTCGCTGAAATTTTCATGGCCGATTTTGAACAATCAATGTTCAGCAATCCTGATTTTAAAAGTAAAAGTAACATTTTATTCTGGAGTAGGTATGTGGATGATAGGCATTTGGACAGGCACAAACCGACAATTAAATTCTTTTGAACAATATTTAAATTCAATAAATTGGAAAATTCAATTCACATCAGAAACAGAAGTCAACAATAGTTTAAACTTTTTAAATCTAACAATAGAAAAAACTGAGACTAACCATTTAAAAATCAAAATATATAGAAAAGATACATTTACTGATACAATAATCCCCAATTTTTCAAATCACACAATCCAAGTTTAGTACATTTAATTCATACATAAACCGGCTAATAAACATATTATTAAGTAATCGAGATTTTGCTATCGAATTAGCAACCATAAAACAATAGCGCGCAACAATGGGTATAATTCTAAAACCATTGATAACATCTTAAAAAAGAAAAAGAAAAAACAATTAATCAAACACTTCTATATCGAAGGAATTAATGACATAAAATGGGCCAAACTTAATTATGTTATGGATTTGTCAAATAAAATAATAAACAATATAAAGGGTAATGAATTTCGCATCATTTGTACTAACCAGACAAATTTAGGAAAACTACTAATAAATAATAAATCCCCGATAGACAAATTTAAAAAGTGTGGAGTGTGCGAATTAAAGTGCAGTGAATGTGATGCATTATACATAGGCCAAACGGGAAGAGCTTTTTAGAGAAGACTAGCAGAGCATAAAAAATAAATCATAAATAACAAACACTGTACAGGGATTTCAAAACATTGTATAAATAACAACCATTTTATAGATGTAAATAATTTTAAAATTTTGTATTTAGGTAATAAGGGACGCAATTTAAACCTCAGACAAGGCCTAGAAATTAATAGGGCAATAAAAGACGGAAAACACCTCGTTAACGACAACGAGAACATTTGAAATTCCCCAATCTTAAAATCCCTTATTACCTGACAATATAAAAGCTTGTCGGTTTCTTTTGTAATTCACTCCTGATAATGCTGTAAAACGCAAAACTAGTCGAGTGAATGGTAAAGAGAAAATTGTGAAACAAACCGAGTGTAATTCAATTCAAACCTTCATCAAGATTTTTCCTAGTTGTGTCAAATTTTGACGTTACATGACAACATCATACTGTTTAGGTCGCGAGTATATGCATCGCAATTATGTGTTGTAGATTTTTAAATATTCCTTGTTTTCTTAAAATAGGTCAATTTGAAGTTTAAACGAGTATTTTCCACTCCCATGTTGAGCATGAAGTAAAATTATCTGGCTTTTCATAACTCGAAATTTTACTTTACGCGCCACGCGTACGACACTGATTTCAAGCGAAGTTTAGTGGTTTTAAATATTTCAGTGATGTCAGTTTTCAATACGCGTGGTGCATGAAGTACAATATCGAGTTTAGAGAGTGGAGTGGAAAACACTTTTTTTTTAAACTTCAAATTGAACTCTTTAAAATAGCGTATGCATACAGAGAGTTTTAAATAACACCGAACATGCCAGAAAATATTCAGGGTAAATTTTCCTATGTTCGATTTGTTCTGGGACGCATCAAATAGTAATAGTAATAGTAAGTAAGTAAGTAAGTAAGTACATTTATTCTTGCTGTCACCAAAGGTTTACAAACGTCAATACAAATAAGGTATAAAAGTTAAGTTAGTGTAAACGTGAACATATAAAATACCAGATACAAACTGAATACTTTACATAATACTACATGTTAAAACCATTTGAAAAGAAATCAATAAAAAGCACCAATTATTTGGTCACAAGATCTGTAAATTTTTGAGTAATACATTCATTAATGCTGAAGAAAGTCTTGGATATTAAATATGCCTTTACACTTTTCCTGAACTTTATATGGGGGAGAGACTTTACAGTCTGTGGTAGATAGTTATATAATTTAGGCCCATAAAAATTATCACCACTCCTAGACTTAGATAGCCGTAATTGATCTTGATAAATGTGCTCACAACCTCTCGTGCTGTGTTTATGTACTTGATCAGTTTTTTTGTAATGATCTACGTTTTTATGAACATGTAGCGAGCATTCGAATATGTACAAACTGGGTAACGTAAGTATCCCATGACTCCTGAAGACATCCTCGCAGTTGTCTCTGTAACCTATACCCGCTATTACTCGAACTGCTCGACGTTGTAGGCCGAATATCCTAGGGGCTATACTAGAGTGTCCCCAAACAAGTATGCAATATTGAATTTTCGACTGGAAGAGAGCATGATAGGCGGTGAGTAGTGCGGGTTTATCAAGATTGCTACTCAAATTCCTAAGCAGGAAAGTAGTCCTACTAAGTGCCAGACTAAGTACCTTTTCATGCTCCCTCCAGCTCAATTTAGAGTCGATGTTGATGCCTAAAAATCTGCAATGTCCATGTTCGTTATTGCCTGATTTAAGCGTAAATAAAAGGCGAACCGTCTTTGCAGTGTTTAGCGAGAGTTTATTGGAATTAAACCAAGCTAATGCCTGATTGTTTATGAGCTCTCTCTCTCTTGCTGTGTGTTTTACAAATCTGTGCCTCTATTTATAGATGTCGTATCGTCTGCGTACATTAAAGTGCGTCCTTCTTCTATGTAGGCCGGTAGGTCGTTTACATATATTAGGAACAGGAGTGGTCCTAATATCGACCCCTGCGGCACGACGTATGACACTGTTGCAAAATTTGATGTCTGCTCCTTAACTTTGACTTGTTGTGTTCTATTCTGGAGGTAGGAAGTCATTAAACGACAGCTCTCGGGACTGAAATTATAGAAATACAGCTTTCGGAGTAGGAAGTCGTGAGGAACGCAGTTAAAAGCCTTACTGAGGTCAAAACATAATGCTGCTGTATATTAGCCAGCTTCTAAGCCATAGATCAATTCCTCGACAAGAGCTCGAAACGCATCGGTAGTTGAACGTTCCCTCCGAAAGCCATATTGATTATCGCTTAATACATCGTTTTCCTCCAGAAAATTCAGTATTTGTTTTAGGAGCAACTTTTCAGAAATTTTTGATAATAAAGGCAATAACGAAATTGGACGATAATTACCAACATCAGCATGCGAACCCTTTTTATGCAGAGGGATGACAGTAGCTAGTTTTAAACTTGTTGGGAAAACATTATTTCGAATGCAGTTATTTATCAGTTTTGTTAGCGGACATAGGATTACATATTTTATGTATTTAATGGAACCACATGTCATACCATATATGTCTCTTGAGTTCGAGTTTTTTAGGGACACAATTGACTCTCTAACTTCGACTTCACTTACCTCTCTGAAGGAGAAGAAATTGTTACCGATAGTATGTGGATTTATAAGCATCAGTGGGTCTAAATTTGACTGAGGATGATTAATTAGAGTAGATTCAGCTATCGTAGTGAAGTATGTGTTAAAATCATTAGGATCTATATTATAGTTTGGTTTATCACAGTTAGAGTTTCTTTTAGGGCAGGTGGTGGCCGAGTGGTAACGTCGCCGGGCTGTATCCCTCGGCGAGCTACAATTCGGGTTCGATTCCCGTGCACGGCGAGACTTTGTTTAAAAATAATTTCTCGTCGTGACCCTGGGTGTGGTATGAATGTTAGTGTTTGTCCGTATGAAATAATAGCATACTACAAATTGTAATATTAACAATTAATACAAATAAGTTCCCAAGACCAGGCAAAAGCCAAAACCAAAAAAAAAAAAAGTTTCTTTTTATTAATAACCACATTGCCTTTGGTTTGTTATTGGAGCTCTTAATGTAATTTAGATTTGCCTCTTTTTTGCATGCTGGAGTGCAATTTTATATTCGGTTTTGTATTTTGAATAAATTGCTTTTAAATCAAATGATCGAGAACTAGCCTCTTTCATAAAGAAGAGAGTTTCGCGCATTTGTTTTAGATCATTGTTGTACCAGACGATATTGTTGTTCAAGGTTTTTAGTTTCTTTAAAGGAAAGCAATTAAATAAATGTGTGTCCAATAAGTAAATAAAGTCTGCGAAAGCTGAATCTGGACACTGGCATTTATCGAGGTAATAGAAGTCGGTATTTTGCAATATATAGTATAACTTAAATTTACCCCTTTCCGGGATGGGTCTTACTATTCTAACAGTATTTGTTCCCATCGAGGTTGTTTTGAGAATTTTGATGTGTATTCCAACGTGATCTGATAAGCAGTAGTCTATTGGAAAGGTGGATATTTCTGCTGCTGGAATGTTCGAAAAAACGTTATCCAACATAACTTTTTTATTGAAGTTGATGCAGTGCAGCAGGCTTCCTAAAACATCCATAAATATATTAAAGTCGCCGTTTGGTGACCTGTAAATATTAATAATGATAATATTCTGCAGAGGAACATGAGTTGCAGCAATTTCACAGTGCATTTCCACTGACAGTGAATTCATATTGTTAATTTCAGTAAATTGCGTACTATTTTTTATTAGCTGCATCACACCTCCATGGACGTGGTTTGATCTGGAGAAGTTAGATGCGCATTTATAATTTGGAATATTAAGTGCTGGAATTTCACAATCTTGTAACCAATGTTCACTGATACATATTATATTAAATAAGCATGAACATTCTAGTAAAAATACTTCTAGTTCATTAATTTTTTTACGAATACATTGGATATTTATAAAATATAGATTAAAAAAATCACTTTCCTGAGTCAAGTTTGGTTCTAAGTGAGCTGCGCTTGCGCCGATTTGTTTATAAAATGTTCTTTCTGATTAGATGTTTTCGGGAAGTTGAATCTTCTTATTTTCAGACGTTCTGGCCAAGTATCGTCTGACATTAGTAGATCCAAGTGCTTAAAATCAGATCCTAATTTAAATGATTTATATTTTCCTTTTGTATCCAATTCGCGTATTTCCTTGACCTCGATAAACGGAAGCGTTTCTTTGAGGTAGTCAGTAATAGATTGCTTTGTGACCGTTTGCAAGCAATTTTCTATGTATATCCATGCATTTTTTGTGGGGCCATCTGTACACCGCTCCTCGAGCCCACTATCGTTTTTGCGGAATTTTGTTTTTTGTGCTTTCTTTGGACGAGGTTCCATTCATCGTTTGTTTGTTTATTTTCTGGTTTGCCATGGATGTTTCTTGTCGCTGTTGACGTAGCCATCTTAAAATTAGCATCCTCGTTGACTGGTGGGGCGGAGAATGACACTTTTCTTGATCTATTTGCTGGGGCTGTTTGATGTTTTTCTGTTAGGTTCGACGACTTTATTTCGTTTACTTTATGTGCACGAAGAGTGTTGTTTTTATTTTTATTTTTATTGTTGGCAATATCGGTGTTGGTTGCGTTACTAACTTCGGTACTCTTTAAGTCGCTAAATTCAGAGTTGTTTACTCTAGATATTGGCGGGAAAGCGTGGACCCTATTACGTAGTTCAACATTGTCCTTTTCCAGTCGGCGTATTTTCTCTATTAATAGCAGAGTATTTGACTTTAATTCGCTTACCAGATCTTTGAGGTTTACGTATGCTTCCATCTCGAAGTACTCGATCTGCTCTGTGATGAGGTTAGTCCCGCAGCACAGTTTCAATTTTTTTGTGCAGCTCGCGTGATATATGGGTCCGCATATTGTGCATTGGCTACCTGATTTCGCCAACGCGCCGCAAACACAATTTTTCTTATCTAAATCCTCGATTCTCGAGGATATCCTTGCACTTGCACTTGTCAGTGCACGACCGTTGTCGCTTTCGGTCGCCAATAGTAATATAGTTAACCCAATTTACATTATTCTGGGTGCGATTTCATTGGTTACGATTATTAGTAGTTCTAATGCAAATTAGGACTAATGTAAATAGGGTAAAATATGTCAGTTATTAAATCTTGTGCGTTTATGGTAAGTGCAGTGTGTCGACATCGGCATTTCAAGACAATCAAGATTAATACTGCCCATGAAACATGGAGTTTTTTTTTAAGTATACGTATTCCAAATTCAGCCAATTTTCTGTAAATCTTTAGATATTCCTTGCTTTTTTTAAGTTTAATTTGAAACTTTAAACGATTGTTTTCCACTCCTAGACTAAGCATGAAGTAAAATTTCGAGTTTAGAAAAGCCTCGTGAAAATTTGTCTCGGGTCGGGCAGCGACCCGAGACAAATTTTCTGGGCTTTTCTAAACTCGAAATTTTACTTCAAGCGTCACGCGTATAAAACACTAAAATATTGTGAAATTTATGTATATTCAAACTACACTTGAAATCTGTGTTTTATACGCGTGGCGCATGAAGTAAAATTTCGAGTTTAGAAAAGCCCAGAAAATTTGTCTCGGGTCGCTGCGCGACCCGTGACAAATTTTCATAGGGCTTTTCTAAACTCGAAATTTTACTTCATGCTTAGTCTGGGAGTGGAAAACACTCGTTTAAAGCTTCAAATTAAACTCATTTAAAAAACAACGAATGTCGGAAAATTTACAGCTTATGCATGTTTACCTAAAGGAAAAATTTAATTCATTGTAAGTTACGCATTCAATAAATTAATAAATACTACTGCATTATTTTTATTGAGTATTATGTTAACAGATAAATGAAAATTGAAATGTTTGCCAAATGAAGCAGCACACCTAACACCCCAGTGTTGTTGTGCTGGCAGCAGACCTAGGTGCGGTACTTGCAAACCTGCCTCGCCACGCTCTTCAAATTTGGAATATTCATATGGAATGTGACGACATTTTTGCTGGTACATCCAAAGCAACGTACTTGGGGTGGTACTTATCAAATGGTTTACACAATACGCTGAATCGAAGTTCTTAATAATCTTTAGTGAAATTGAAGCAATGTATAAACTTATCTTGAAATATTAGCAAACGGAAGTAACAGGAATCTGTTTTTCCTCTTTCTCATATTTCTTTTCTGTTTACTATTAACATTCCATTAGTGATGTAGGCGATTACTGAATGACACATTTCATTTTGAGGTTAAATGTAAGTTGCGTTAGAACTACTAAAATCAGAGCTAATGAAATCGCACTCAATGCTTTGATGCGTCCCAGAATACATCGAACATAGAAAAATTTACATTGAATATTTTCAGGTATGTTCGATGTTACATAAAACTCTCTGTATGTATACCTAATAAAAAATGTCCTTTATGTATACTTAAAAGAAAAATTTCCTGTATTAATAGATTAATCCGATGACTATTTGCTAAATATTCTGAATGCGCATTCGATTGAACTAACATTTTCGTTTAAGCTTACACAAAATCGGCATAAATGCATCTTTTATTTCTGTAAATACCTGAACTATTTACTAGATGTGGAAATTGAAATTACACCATTACACCATTACACCATTAAAATTATTTGTGGCCGGGTTTTCGCCGATTTATTTTTACGAAGCCATTGTCAAAGTATGACGTTTAACCTTAAAATTTTAAAGCTGCATACCGGAACATACGTTTTCGCATGTTTCATCTAAAAACCATAGCAGGCATATTATGAAGTTTTCTGTCTCTTTTCACACACGCAATCTGATGACATTAAACTATTTTTGTATTACATGTACAAATCAAGGAAACCATGGGACACCTCTCGTGAATCGTAGCTTAGGTACTGCTATTTACAGTGATGGAGAAAATAATATAGACAAACAATTAAACGTCTCTAAAGTTTATTATAATGTTATTTAATTTTTCATTGAATTATCAATAGCTCTGCGCCAATAAATGGCAATAATAAGAAGTATGTTTGACATTCAGAAACTAGACACAAAGAGATAAAGACAATAACATAATTTATGTTACTCCCCAATATTAAACCATGGGACACCTCTCGTGAATCGTAGCTTAGGTACTGCTATTTACAGTGATGGACAAAATAATATAGACAAACAATTAAACGTCTCTAAAGTTTGTTATAATGTTATTTAATTTTTCATTTCAGAAACTAGACACAAAGAGATAAAGACAATAACATAATTTATGTTACTCCCCAATATTTTAAATTTTTTTCTGTGGCTAGTGAAAAATCCGCTGTGGTCTCCTGAGGGGTCTATGGCTCACGTTAAAAATCGCTGGTTTAAATCACTGATTTAATTTTAGTTAATAAAGGCACAATTAAGATTTGTAAATTCAGCCATGATTTTTCAAATTTCCATAATAAAATATCCGTCCGACATTTCGAAATGCAAAGCCTTGCATGTTATAAACTCCAAACGAAAGAAGAAGAAAAAACATCCATAATAAAATATCCGTCCAACTTAACATTACATTTTATTTGATACACAATTTCGAAAGAGAGGCAGAAACTTTTCAGCAAGTTCTCAAACGCAAATTATAATCTGGTTTCAGGTTGTGTCGAGCGAAAGCAGAGGGAAAATTGGATCGGCCATTTGAACTCAACATCAGACACATTTTCCACTAGAATATCAAACGACGCACGGACGGAAAACTTGGATTTGCTGGAAAAATATGTGCAGCGTGCATGAAATTAAAAAGTGATATTCAAACATTTATTAAATAAAAGTATTGAATCGAAATAGAAACATGAATGAATTCATAAAATTAAATCGTTAATTCTTAAAAATCGTCCAAATAAAAAAACTGTTGGACGTGAAACATACAGTGATTTCAAAACTGCAGCGCATAGAAAAGTGATTTTATTAATCGAAAGTTTTATTTTAATTTAATATATTAAACAAATAATTTAAAAATCAATCAAGTGATTGAAAACCACCAAAAACTGCTTCGTATTAAACCTTTGTTTAGGTTTTTATCTAAAGCATTAAATAAGTGATCTAACCATTGAAAACCTTCAGCTTAAAACATTAAACAAAACTGTAAGTGAGTTTATTAAAAATTAATTTGTTAATTGTTCATCAGTTTTGCTGGAAAATTAAATGTCACGCAGTTTACAGAGCCAAAGTGAAGCGAACATACAAATAATTCAAGCAAGATAAATCGATTTCAATAAATCAAATTAAAACTGCAAAATTAATTGAATTAACGCGAATTAAATAAATGTTGATAATTGTTTCATATATAAATCTAGTAAAATTGTATTACAATAATAAATAATTCGCTCAAAGCTGCTAAAATTTAACTAATTAAAAACTGGAAATTAATTATTAAAATAACAAAAATTCAAGTGGAAAATAATTTTCAACGTAGCGAAAATTTAAGTGGAAAATAATTAAAGTGAAATTTGTTAAAAAAAAATTGTTTAAAATCAAAAATTAAAAGAAAAGTGAGATAAATAAATCCTATAGCACAAAAACTATGATTCGTCCATTAAAACATACCGCATTATAATCAAATCTAAAAATTAAATACCTAAATCAAGTTTCTAATAAATGATCTAAAACAATTTAAATCAAGATTCCAATTAACAATTTAAAACTGTTTAAATCAAAATCATAATAATTGATCTTCAACACTTAATTTATATAAAAAAATGGAATTTAATAAAATGTATTGATAATCTAAAACTGCATTTAAAACAAAAATCAAAATTCTTAGAAACAATCGTATTGAACATCAATTTTATTTAAAAAAAAAAATCAAAATAGTATTAACTAATCTTCTTACCCAAAACTATATAAACAAATATAAATAGCTTCTTTGATTTTATAAATTATTTAAATTTCGAATTAATTCACACATTAGTTCTCAAAAAATATTCACATACAAAAATAACACAAAAATCATTGCTTCAGATAAATTTTACTTGTTCTACTATTTTAAAGAGTTCAATAAATATTAAAAATGAGTATTGAAGAAAATAAATTAAATCCTTCTTTAAATAATCTCATTAAATCAAGCAATAAAATCATAGATTTACAGGAATTTAAATGAAAAAGTGAAAAACTGCAATCAGTTTAAATAAATCAAGTAATTGAACATCCCTCATATTAAAAAGTGCAAGACTCGTTAAAAACTTGAAGGATAATTTGAAATACATATATTTTGGAATTTAAAGTGATTCTTACTTTAAAACTGAAAGTGCAATGAATTAAACAATACAAAAAAGTAAACTTAAGCATAACTTAAAAAATTAAGTAAATTTAATTTAACAATTCCAAAAGTTATTTCAAAATCATATTAAAGAACTCAAGTTATTCTATCTAACTATAAACAACTAAATTAATAATAAAAAATAACCTCAATAATTATTCAAAATTATTGAAATATACGAACAAACATAAAATAAATAGCAAAAGTGTTGTCATTTTTGTTAAATTAAAAAAAAGTTATTCGCGCGCACATAAGTTGATTGATACTAGCACAATTCGCAAACAAAAAAATAAGCTAATTATCTGTTTTATTGTTAAATTTATTTAGTGTTTCATTAAAATTTTGACGCAATTTTAAACTAAAGTATTTATTGCATTACAAAGTTAAAATTTTACTAAAGTTTGAAACTTTTCACAAATCACATAACCAGTGTTCTGATTTTATTGATTTTTACTATTGAAAAATCACAGAAATTGTATTCTAAAACTAAAGTTCTTTACAGCTTAATCAATTGAAGTGATGTGATTTTACTCCTAATTTTGACTAAAATTAATACAATTCACAAGCGCATAATTAGTGTTGTGTTGTCGACTAAAACTCGAACTCAAATTTAAATTTGCCATAAATGAATAACAACGGTACGACAATGTCCGACTACGAACGAATCCGCTTGGTGATCCTAGGCGGCGCTGGCGTCGGTAAAAGCTGCATAATCAAGCGCTTTTTAACAAACTCCTACTGCGACAAATACCGAAGCACCATTGAGGATTTGTACAACAGGGAATACGATTTAGGACACATGACGTTGAAAGTGGATATTTTGGATACGGCCGGGGATATGCAGTTTCCCGCCATGAGGAGGTTATGTATCGCCACTGCGCATGCGTTCCTGTTAGTGTACGCCGTGACGTCATCGCCGTCGTTTGATTGCATCAAGCAGTGCTTCGAGGAGATCAGGGAGCAGAGGGCGGATTTCCAGGAGATTCCGATTGTTGTGGCCGGGAATAAATTGGATTTAACGTCGACGCATAGGGAGGTTAGGATCGAGGATGTTTCAGAGTGGGTTTTCTGCGAACTTCCAAAGTTAAGGTATGAATTGCGTCTATAATTGTTAGTGGTTATTACAAAATGTAAAAGGTCCAAATAGAGAATTTAATTTCATTGGTCCGTATGATTTACCCTTTGTTAAAGTTAGAGACAGATGTTAATTTTGTTTGTGTTTGTCATATTCATTTTGATTTGTTTTCACTCACTCTAATCAATTAAGTTATCGAAAGTAGGGATGTTCGATATATATCGATATCTTGAAATATCGATATTTATATGCAAAATAATCGATATTTATATCAATATTTCTTTTTTTGGGGACCCTCGTGGGTCAGTGAGGGGAGCTACTGTTCTTGTGCCAAAGGGTCGTGGGTTCGAATCCCGGCGGGGGTGGCAGCTTCTTATGAGGAAATTGGCACCCTCTGGGAGCCATGGATGTGAGCGAATGTGTTGAGCCGTCCATAATTAGATGCATAAGCGTGTTAAGAATTAAAAGCTTAAATGGAATAAATAAAGTATAAATGGATGTTAGCCAATAGTCTACATTACTAAGGCCAGGCAAATGCCAAGCCTAGAAAAAATATATATTTTTTCGATATATCGCTAGTATTGATAACATATTGTCGATATCGTTTCATGCGATACTCGTTATTTATTAGATCTGTTGTATTAAATTAAGGAAGCAATGAAACACATTTTACAAAAAGTTAAAATCACCCCCTCGTTTTTTTGAAGTGCTTTTATATTTATTTCCATTTCTATTTCCGAAAAAAAAAGGTTAAAATGTAAAAAATATCAGATTCCAAAGAAAATTGATGAATGCTATTGAATTTTGAAAGGCTTGATAAGCAGTATATTTTGAACTTCACTTGAAATCATTGTTTTATACGCCTGGCGCATGAATCAAAATTTCGAGTTTAGAAAAGCCTTTAAATTTGGTTTGGTCGCTCCGCTTCGCGGTGCGACCAAACCAAATTTTGCAGGCTTTTCTAAACTCAAAATTTTACTTCATGCTTAGCCTGGGAGTAGAAGACACTCGTTCGATAATTGCCTATGGCTTAATTTGTCTTTTTCTGATTTATATAAAATAAAATATGCGATGTTAATGAAAGTAATCAAATGACGAATATTGAGAAAATACATTTCTTTATTAAATTTGTTAATAATTGAAACTATATTTTTTATAAACATCTTAGAAATTCATCAATAGCGCCAACATTTTAAAAATCCACAAATATTTTGAAAACTCATAAAAAGCGTCATCAATGTAAAAGGCAAGAGAAATCTTTGAAATTTAAGAAGGTAAACAAATATAATAAACGTAAATCGTTACAAAGTTAACGGAAATGAAAAATTAACGGACATTTTGGAAATTTTCAAAAACTCATGAAGGGCCACAAAATATTAAAAATTATCGAATGTCTTAGAAATTTACGAAGTGTCCAAATTTAAAAGATTAACAAAAATCTTAAAAATTTACGAAAACTGCCAATTTATTTTTTAATATTGACCTTCAACGTTTATAAAATTGACAAAAATCTTACAAATTTAGGAAAACCTTCTAATTTTATGAAAAGTTTAACATTTTTTTTGAACAAATTTACGAGAATTGCTAAGAATTTTTCAATTTCTTAGAAATGTTCGTAAATTTCTTAAATATTGATAACTTAAAAATGTTGAAGCTCGAAAATCTCGAAATTTTATGAAAATTATCACCATTATTAATATTAACGAAAATCAAACAAAATTACGAAAACAGTTAACATTTTAAAAAACTTCAAAATTGCGGAAATTCACAAAAACTGCTAATTTAAGAATTAACGAAATGTTATAAAAAGTGTTAGAATATTAAAAATTACCCAAAATATAGGTAATTCACAAATATTAAAAATGTCACAATTTTGAAAATTAAATTTACAATAATCACGAAAATTGCCAAGATTTTAAAATGCATCGAAAAAACTTGAAAATTGATTAAAAATATCAACATTATTAAAATTAATTAAAATCTTAGAATCCAACTAAAACAGACAACATTTTGAAATTTTAATTGAGATTGAGAAAATTAAAGGGGATTTTTAAAATTGACTAATCACTCGTAAATTCACAAAAACTCATCAAAAACTTGAAAATTAATGAAAGACGTGGAAATTCAAATTTCTAACAAGAAGCCAGGTCCAACTAAATATAAAAAAATGTAATTTAAAAGAATTTCTGTTGATTTTTTTAAATTCTGACGGTTATCCTAAATTCCGTAAATTTTTATAATTTTAAAAATATTGATAATTTTTGTAAATATCCGAAATTTTTGTTAGATTTAAAAAGTTTTTCGCTTTCCTGAAATTTCTCAATTTATGTTAATGAATAATTGGCATCTTTTCGTGAAATTTCACGATTTTGATTAGTTTTCAAATACTTGGCTCGTTTTCGTGAATTTACAAGTTTTTAGTTCATTTTTGAAAAATTGGCGCTTTTCCTGAATTTCATAAATTATTAAAAAATTATAAAATAGAAATTTTGACGATTTCCACAAATTTCCAAGATGTTGGTTAAATTAAAAAAAAATGTTACTTTTATTGAATTTTCAAGATTTTCGTGAATTTTCTAAATATTTATTTTAATGAAATTCAAAGATTTTAGTTGTTATTTGTAATGTTTAGGTTAGTTTTTTTGTAAAATGATTTTCCCGTCATTTGGAAAAAAATAATAAAAAAAAATTTGGAATGATTTTCTTTCTATTTTCAAAATTCCGACGGTCAATTAAATTTCACAATTTTTGTTAATTTAAAAAATATTAACAGTTCACTTATCGTCAATTTTCATAAATATCCTATTTTTTTTTTTTATAAATTCAAAATATTTTTCGTTTTTTGTGAAATTTCATGATTTTAATTAATTTTCCGTTAATTTGAAACAGACGGTTTTCCTAAGATTCCTGCATTTAAAATTTTAAGAAATTCTAAGAGTTCTAAGCATGAAGTAAAATTTCGAGTTTAGAAAAGCTTCATAGTTTCGATTTTCCGAGGCGAGCGAACAAAACGAGTCGCACACTGACAAATTCAAATTTTCACTCTTTTCTAAACTCAAAATTTTACTTTATGGGCAACGCCTATAAGACATTGACTTATTATATTTTTTTGTTTCTAAAAGGTGAATTTTGATAATTTCATAACCGCCATAAACCCTTTCGGCCCTGACGGCGGCATTTGCCACCACTAAAATTTGGTAAACATACTAAAAATGTCTCTTTGAAATATACATACATTTATGTATGAGCTATAATTTTTCCGATAATCGGTTGTTCTTTAAAATAGTTTAATTTGAAATCTTAAACAAGTGTTTTTCGCTACATTTCGCTACGGGACGAAACCAAATTTTCAGAGTTTTCTAAACTCGAAATTTTACTTCAGAGATATGTATACTTAAAAGAAAACGTCTCTGTATATCTGAGATAGTAATAAATAATATGCAGTGTACAAAACATTGTTTTGGACACCAGGAAAAATTCGAGGGCCGAAAGGGTTAAACTGTTCCTGACAATATTATTTATCATGGGCTAAGGTCTTTTAAAAGTGTATTTGCAGTAATAATTAAAAATAAAAATTCAATCTAAAATATCTAGTATTGAAAAGTATGAATGTTTTAAATATTGATACTTTAATTGCCATATTTTCTTATATCGATACTTTGATATACGATATAATCGATACTAAATATCGATACTTTTTTGTGATCGTAACATCCTAATTCGAAAGCCTTAATGAAGGGGTAATTATACGGCCCAGTAACTGTGCAACTATGTAAGTTATAATGAGAGTAAATACAGACTGAGTTATCCTGTAAATATTAAAATATGTTGTCGCTAAGAAGTACCTCCAACAGGTGGATACACAACTAGTTTTAATTATTTACATTTTTTTTATTGCCGATTCTCGCTTAGAGAACCTTTCCCCCTCATTTAATTTCCTAAGCTAACCTGCCCCAACCCCCGGTGTTCACTCTACCACCCGGCAGTGGCCCCGCAGGACGAGCATTCAGGAGTCGAAAAACGGAGACCGGTTTTAGGACGGGGATGAACCTAAAAGAGAATCCGGCACGTGGCGCCCGAGGCGTAAAAATTTAATAGCTCTTTACGCTCAGCCCGATTTTTATTCACCGATGAATAAACAATGGAATATAAAATGCTAATTAAAGATAAAAATACAATTTGTTAGAGTTTAAAATTGAACTTACTTTCATATCTTAGGGAGATGATTTTTAAAGAAAATGGGTATTGCTAACTGGATCAGTATAATTAATTATCATTAAATTATTATATACTTAAAATAAATTCTAAGTCATATTTATATTGGAATAACAGTTTTGAAAAAATTAATACATCAAAAAAGTATTAAAATGAATTAATATTAATATATTTATGAATTTATTAATCGAGCTGGGTGAAAACGAGAATAAACAGTTTAGTATAAAAAGAAAGAAAACGCGAGAAAAATGTTTGCCTAAACGACCTGGATTCGCGAAAAAACACAGTTTTTTATTTATTTGAAATGAAAAAAGTCGGAAGAAATATAAAAAATGGTATGAGAAAAGAACGAGGCACTCTAATGCGGATAGAAAAAAGTTTTCGAAAAATCACTCAACGGACATCTTGGTTTTCAATCTCTTGCAGAACTGACCTTCTGTAACAAGGAATAACAAAGATTTTAGTGATAATTGGAATTATTGCAAAATGGAATTAAATACAGATAATTTACTTTTTAAAGTTGAGGAATTTAAAAAACAAAACATAATAATAATAATAATTTTTATTGGTGCTCCTTAAGTATACGTATACATATTAAAAATAAATTAAAATATTTGAATAAAGTATTATAAATAAGACAATAAATCACATTTAAAATTGAGCGTACTAACATTTCATCTCCGGAAGATTGCTATTTTAAAATTCTTCAATATTATAAAGGGCTTGGCTCTCTAAGTAACTTTTATTGCATTTTTTGAACCTAGGTGCAGATAGCGACTTTACTATTTCTGGTAATTTATTATAAAATTTAGATCCATAATAATTCACACCCCTACGTGACTTACTGAGTCTAAGTTTAGGCAAATTAATTTCAGATGCTCCCCTTGAATTATAAGAGTGTGTTTGATTGCGTTGAGCATTGAAGTACAGAAATACAGGTCAAGGTTAATATTTTTGTTGGTTTTGTAGAAAACAAACTAGTGGAATTCAACTTATTTATTTGCAGTCTGTACAATACTATTGTCATTCGCGTTGTCAATAGTTTCGCAAATATTACTTGATCAATATTTTTACATTTATTACAACACTTCCTCCAAATCTAAAAATAATTGATCTGATACAGAATTAATTATCACAATTTTGTACACCTATGCTTTTCCGTAGCCTATTAAAACAAACACGTTCTAGCGGCTTTGTCAATAAATCCGCTAGCTGATTTTTCCCATCGATGTGCATCAACTTGAGTTCACCATTAAGGAACCTTTCTCGTACGTAAAAGTATCGAACTTCAATGTGCTTTGACCTTTGATGAAACTCCGGATTTTTCGCCAGCTTGATAGCACTTGCATTGTCGACATAAAGTGTTGAGAGCACCTCTGGTACATCAACCAGTTCCGACAATAAACGCTGCAACCAAATTAGTTCTTTTGCTCCTTCACTTGCTGCTATTATTTCAGCTTCAGTTGTAGAAGTCGCTACTACTTTTTGTAATTTGCTGGACCATGTTATGGCTCCACCAGCATATGTTGCTACAATTCCAGAAGTTGAGCGTCTCGTTTTCTTGTCGCCAGCGAAATCAGCATCACTGTAAACCTCTAGATTTCTTTCTTCTTTATGATATACTATACCATAGTTTATAGTACCCTTCAGATAACGAAGTATACGTTTTATTCGATTCCAGTCTTCTATTGTTGGATTCTTCATGGCCCTAGAAACTTTATTCACCGCAAAAGCAATGTCTGGACGAGACGCGATCATGAGGTACATCAAACAACACACTGCTTCTCGGTATGGAACATCAGATGATAATGCTTTATCCAAATTACTTTCTTCGTGACACACAGGAGTAGAAACTGCATTACATTCTTGCATTTTAAATCTATCCAAAATCCTTTTTGTATAATTTTATTGACTAATTCTTATCGATCCATCTTGTTGTTGATCGATTTTCATACCAAGAAAATTGTTCAAGGAACTGTTTTGAAAACCTTCCTTTTTCATAAATTCCATAAATCGTTTGTTCCAACAACGTGGTGCCTGCTTAAGTCCATACAAACTTCTTTTTAGGTGGCATACGCGATCGGTACCATCATTAAAACCTTCTGGTTGTTCTAAATATACCTCTTCTTCGAGGACTCCATTTAGAAAAGCCGTTTTAACGTCGAATTGATTTAATTTCATGTTCTTAAGAGCAGCTACCGCTAAGAGAGTTCGAATGGTGTCATACCGTGCAACTGGACTAAACGTTTCCTCATAATCAATTCCTGGCTTTTGAACATATCCTTTCGCCACGAGCCGAGCTTTAAAACGAGTAGTTCCATTACTTCCAGTTTTCTGACGTAAAACCCATCGGTTTTTAATAATTTGTTTGCCTTTTGGACGTTTAACTAATACCCAAGTGTTATTTTCTTTCAGAGAGTCCAATTCTTCTTGAATAGCCTGCATCCATTAGTCCTTTTCATTAGAATTCATGGCATCAGTAAGTGAGTTTGGATCCTTACATTCATTAACAATGCTTCCAGCCGTTAGTATGAAATCGTTACTCTCTATCCACCCTGGTCTTTTTCGTTCTCTTCTAGTTCTTTTATTTTCATTATTTCTGTCACTGTCATTCGATTCAACAATTTCATTTTGAAGTTGACTTCCTCCGGAATAAGGCTCTGTATCAAAGTTTTCCGTTTCAATTGCTTCGGAATCTTCCTGTTCTTTGGATGATGTGACTGGTAGACTTTTATCTGGAACTGCACTTTCATGAATTGTTACGCTGCACACCACTTCTGGTTTGAATATAACATCATGACTCATTATTACTTTTCTTTGAGAAGGAATCCATACTCGATATCCATCTTTGTCGTTAACATATCCAACAAGATTTCCAAATACTCCTTTGTTGTCAAATTTCGAGCGGAAATTTTTATTTATATGGACATAACATCCAGTGCCAAAAATCCTCAAGTGATCAAGCTTGTCAAATGATTGACCATACCACAATTCATACGGAGTTTTGTTGGGAAGACAAGATTTTCCAGTTCGATTCAAAATGTACGCTGCAGTGTTACATGCTTCTGCCCACAATCCTTTTGGTAACTTACTTGAGTTTAGCATAGAACGTGCTGCTTCCACAATGGTTCGATTTTCACGTTCTGCTGTCCCATTCTGTTCAGGCGTATAAGGAGGAGTAATCCATTGCTCAATTCCTCTACTTGCGAGTAATTTAGAAACTGATTTGTTGACAAATTCTTTACCACCATCACATCTGAACCGCTTCACAACATGTCCATTTGTTTTTGCTTCGTTTAAAAATGTCTCCAGAACTTCACATACTTCACCTTTTTGCTTCAGAAAATGGATTCTTCGATACTTGCTATAATCATCTTTAAAACATACATAATATCTTGCACCACCAAATGACTCAGTTTTCATTGGACCATTAACATCTGCGTGGATTAGTTGACCAGTACTTGTTGTACGATTCGTTCTTTTCTTGAATGGCAACCTATGCATTTTTCCTAATGCGCATCCATCACAGAACTCTTCTTTCAATCCTTGTACATCTAGGTCCATTTTCTTCAAGATACTTTTCACGTGTTGTTTGTTTTGATGATCAAGTCGTTCATGATACACTTGTAACGTGTTGGATGATGAAACTAAATTAGCTTGAACATTTACCTTCAGCTTAATAACTTGCATGTTAAGTGCATACAGACCATTCTTCATACATCCAGTCAATTTAGTAGTATTAGTAGTTGCATCTCCAATTTTAACACATCTGTTATCCATAGTCACACTGTGGCCATTTTCTGTTGTAGCTTTTACAGAAAACAAATTCGCACTTGCATCAGGAACGTATAACACATTTATCATTTTAGCATTATAGTTTCTATTGTTTAGGTGGACTTTAATTTCTATTGTACCTTGTCCATACGCATACATAAACATGTCTTGTTTACCAATAGAAATTACTTCAGGCACTGCAAATTCACTATACGAGACGAAACACTGTCTATTCGGAGTAATGTGCTTGATTGCACCACTGTCACAATACCATTTATTTGCATCAACGTTATTTTGAATTGATGCGCCCATGACATGTTGTGACATAAATGTAGAATTGTCAGTGGAATTGTCACTTTGCTTCTTCTGTTGCTTGCCTGTCTTCTTTTGTGGACATTCCGCTGCCCAATGCCCTAATTGTTTACAATTGTTACATGGAAACTTTTGCTTTGCCCGTTCCTTTGATATTTTTCCAGGAATTTTCTTTCTGTGCGTTACTAATACAGTTGATTGTGTTATGCTTTGGTCACGCAATTCAATCGTACACAATTTTTCAATAAGTAAATTTAGATTCTGATTTTCGGATGGAATTGTGTCCCAAAGATCTTTAAAATTATCAAATTCCTTTCCTAATGTAGACAATATTCGACCATTCAGTATCCTTTCTGACAATGTGTTTTCCTTGTGTTTTCCAAGTTCGTCATTTAAATCCACAAATAACTTCTGCAGTTTTGCGACATGTGTACTAATATCTTCTGTATCATCACGATTAACTCGGAAGAATGATTCAATCAACATGTTCAGTCGTTGGGTACTACTTCGTTCAAATCGCGAGCGTAACTTTCTCCAAATTTAATTTGCATTGGTACACGTCAACACAAGTTCGGCCACTGGTTTACTCAGCGCACTTGCTAACAGACTTGCTGCTTTTGCATCGTCTTTCTGCCATTCAGCATATTCCTTTTTCTGTTCGTTTGACGGATTTTCTGTTAACTTGACACACTCACGTTCACCGTTAACAATGTCTTCTAGTCCATACGAACGCAACACCATAAATATGTGCCATTTCCATTTTGCCCAATCGTCAGGCCCTTCGAGTTTCTCCACATATATTCGATGGTCGGTCATCGTTTTTTTTTTAAATTGCAGGAACACCACTTCAGTTTGTTTTCAGTTTGAGATGAACACAAGTTCTTTTCTCAATTCATGCGCTCTGGGCCCATAACCTGTTTCGCAAATATTACTTGATCAATATTTTTACATTTATTACAACAATTTTCAACTCCAAGAATACGTGCCTACAGTCTTCGCGGTAGCCAAGAGAGCTAAGAGTCCGTATTGCTTTTCTTTGCAATTTAAACAGCCTAGTAGTAATGCCGGTGTAACCCCACACAACTACAGCATAATTTAGATGCGATTGAAACAAGACGTGGTATATTTGTAGTAAGGCACTTCTAGGAAGCCAAAATGTTACCTGCCGCAACATGTAAGTTGTTTTGCATAATTTTTTCGCAGTTTTATCTTGGTGCTTTTGTAAACTTAGGCTACTGTCTATGTATACTCCAAGAAATTTGACGTACGTTACAGTGGTACTATTATTTAATGAAAAAGTAACGTTAAAAGATTTATCCAAATTTAAGCATAATCTGTTAATGTCAAACCACTGAGATAGCTGACTAACTGACTCTTTATTTACCAATACGGATTCATCGGCTGTTTTTGTAGAGGTCTTAGTTGTCGTGTCATCCGCAAATAGTATAACTAATGATTGTTCCAGTTGATAAGAAATGTCGTTGATGTAGATTAAAAACAAGAGTGGTCCCAGAATAGATCCCTGGGGAACCACAAATGTAGATTTACATTTGTTCAATAGTTGGTTATTAACAAGAACTTGTTGATGTCGAGAGCTCAAACATGAGTTTATTAATCTACAACTTCTGGGATTATAATTGTAGTAATTCAACTTTCGCAAGAGCACATCATGTAGAATGCAATCAAAAGCCTTGCTGAGGTCTAGAAATGATGCCAATGACAACTGCAATGATTGCATCCCTAGTAGAATAACCTCTACGAAAGCCATCCTGATTACAATTATTGATATTAAATTCATTACGAAAGTTAGCCATTTGTTCAAATATGATTTTTTCAAATATCTTAGATATGGTTGGTAGTAGGGATATTGGTCTATAGTTATTACACGTTGACCTGTCCCCTTTCTTAAAAACTGAAATGATAACAGCATGTTGTAAGCAACTGGGGAAAATACCCGATTCAATGCAGCTATTAATTAATTTTGTTAAAGGTGACACTAAGACATCCGCCATATCTTTGCATTTTGTGTTTTTTAATTTTCTGATGATATTTCTAACAATTATTGGGCTTACTTTATTGAATCTGAAGTAACTATTGATATTTAGGTCAATTTCATACATTAATGATATTAGTGAGACTTGAATTGGTTTAATTTCATGTGTATAAATAACATAGTATAAAACTTCCTTAAAATCAAGGGTTATAAGAAAAAATATAGAAAGGAATGGAATTTAATGGTCGTCAGTGCATTTTAGCATTCCACACCTCTGTAAAACTTATATAAAAAACAAATATTACTCACATATAATGAAGTCGACAAAGGTCTTTGGAACCCCACATCTCGAGAGTCGCAAGAAGTTTTCCTCTTTAAAACATCTTAGTAATCGAAAGGAATCTGTTTTTTAAGACATCAACAATTTTTGAACACTGTCTTAAAATAATAGAAAGTTCAGTTAACCGTTAAATAATAAAATTAGGGACTAATTCTAACTGATCTTTTATAATCACATTGACATGAGCAGTTCATTTTAGATCCAACATCAAACGGTTTTAATTACGTTTAACACCGGAAGGTAATCCGGATGTATGCTACGCGTACTTGCACTTAATCACTCACGGTAAATTAATTTGATTAGGGAGGTTTTGAAATGCCGATAAATCGCTCGCGTATTAACAGCATCCGCGACCCAGCCGTAACGAAACACTGTTTATAATTTATTGGAGTGACTGAGCAGAGTGTGAAGTGCGCACACAATTTAGGAGAAAACAATAACAAAGGATAGCATTCCACATATCGTACACCACGATTCAAATGCAATTACTTTTTAATGAAATAGTGAAATATGAGTCGCAGTTCTATTCGATGAGAATTTTATTTTCAGTGAGAATATAATTTTAATAAAAAAAAAACATTTTTTTGGCTTTCGCCTGGCCTTAGTTACGAGACTATTAGCCATCATCAATTTTATTTGTATAGATTTGTTTATTAACTTATTACTAAGTATAGCATATAACTATAGTCTGTTTAAAAACTAGAAGGAGTAAGTACCAATTTACACTATAAAAAGTTACCAGAAATATCACTAGATAAATTTATTATTTTAAATAATTTCATAATTACTTTTTAAATAAAATCAAATATCCATTTTTCTTTTCCATCGTACGATATTGTCAGTTCAATTAAATTGCTTATACGGCATACGCCATATATCTGTGAAATATAACACATTTACATTATGTTCATAATATAATATAGAATTTATATAATAATGTGTCTGTATCAGACTTGGGACAAATCCTCGTAAAAAGGATTCGAATCACAAATTCGAATTACCTAATATGATTCGAATCACGAATACTCCAATAAAGGATTCGTAAGAGATAAATATGATTCAAATCGAAGATTCGAATACTGTTTTTCCGAATCACGAATACAAATCCTGTAAGAATAAATTTGATTTTATTATCTTTTTGCAACCATTAATATATGAATATCGTTACGTTGTTTAAACAAAAATATTCAAAACCTAATTATTTATTATTACCACTGAACATCGTTGATAGCAGACTAAATATCTGAATCGCTGTTACTCTGGTTAAAGATGTATTTGTGTGTTTCTGAACTTAACTTCAAATCAGTGTTTTTGTACGCGTGGCGCATGAAGTAAAATTTCGAGTTTAGAAAAGCCCGAAAATTTGTCTCGGGTCGCTGCGCGACCCTCGACAAATTTTCACGGAGCTTTTCTAAACTCGAAATTTTACTTCATGCTTAGCCTGGGAGTGGATACACTCGTTCAAAACTTTAAATTGAACTCTATTATAAAATCGACTAATGCCTGAAATTTACGTAAATAAAAAATTCACTGAATACCATTCAAACCGGGAAAGTCCGAGAAAAGTCATTATATTTAAATTGACCAAAACACTAACAAAAAAACCATATGATATTATTAAATTTGTCAAAATCAGCAGGCAAATTACAAAACACGTAAAAATTTATAAAATTAATTTAATTATTGGCAAAAACAATGAAAACTATTATACAGAATGGGGGTCTCCCACAGAAGAAAGTTATATTAAAAGGCCAGAGAAAAAATCTTTAGTCAGGGAAATGTCGGAAAATTTTAACATTTCAGATTGTGGCTACCATGTCAGTTTTACTTCAAACATTATTAAACACAATTTTGAAAACTAGATTATTATCTTCAAAAACATTTTCAATCATTTAATGTTCTTATCAAAGTCTTCATTTTGAAGTTTCGAACGAGCGTTTCCACTCCCAGACTAAGCATGAAGTAAAATTTCGAATTTAGAAAAGCCCCGTGAAAATTTTCTGTGCTTTTCTAAACTCGAAATTTTACGTCATGCGCCACGCGCATAAAACAGTGATTTAACGAGGAATATAAAAACACAAAACAAACATTTTTCATGTTATTCCTCACAATTATTTCGAATTATTTTGGACGATATAAATCCTTTTGTAAGTATTCGAATCCTTTTACAAAGATTCGAATCCTACTACAAGGATTCGAATCGCCTACATTTACACTCGAATGTGAATCCTCTTAAAAAAATGTAACGAATCCAAGTCACGAATCCAGTTGAACTAAAGTATTCGAATGCCTCTTTTAAATCCTCTAAAAGGATTCGAATTCTGGATTCGAATGCTGAATGATTCGAATTCTGCCCAGCTCTGGTCTCTAGCTTACTTAAAATTGATTTGTTTCATAAAACTAAAAAGGTACAACGACTCATCTTTGGTATGCCTGCATGATCGTATACTTCTTTTAAAAGTTTATTCAAAGTTAGCAGTTCATTTTTATAGAAGAAACTATGCAGGGATCTCTTCACTAAGTCATCAAAATTTGTAATTAGGTCCTCCAAGCTGTTTAGGGCTACAAATCTCTCTGGATTTCTTATATTCGCTAATGGTACAATAGACAGTGGAATTTACAACTAAAAATTAAACATTTTATTTTATGATGCATATTCTTATGCTATTTGATATTTTACCTACTGCACCAACAATGTCTGATACAACAGCAGTCATTTCCATATGTGGATTATCTGTTATCATCTGCTTATAATATATTTATTATGCACTGTTTTCCAGACATATAAATGACCCAAATCCAACTTCTTACGCGATTTTGAAGGCGAAGGTGATATTATCACCGAGCTTGTATTGGGTCCATAATCCATCACAACAATATAAACAAAACTAACTTTTAACTATGCTAAAGAAACACCGAACAAAAGTTTATTACGAAACAGACAAAGTTGCAACTCGGTAACGCTTCGAATTAAGGTTATGTCAGCTGTTGCGTCTAATAATGACGTAATTAGCATAGTGTAAAATGGGCGCGCTTTCGGTCAATCAGAGTTGTAGGTTTTGTCGCGTGAAATTTAAAACGCTTCTCCTAGTTATTAAACAGATTATATATGTTTGGACGCCACAACACATTCACCCACATCCATGGAACCGGAGACGAGTATTTTTCGTCAGAAAAATTACTCGCCGGGAATCGAACCCAGATCACCGCCGTAAACGATTGGCGATACCAGCGGCTCAACCCGTCGGCTACGGCGGGCCTAAAAAAACATTTTAATGATTTAAAATCACATTAAGGATTTGTTTGTAATATTAGGCTATTTTTTTATCTCAAAGAAATCCTTCATGTTATTTTACAATAATTTGAAGTCTTTATTAAAAAATATTAACTCGAATAAAGACTTGACATTAAAATTCTCTTCTATTCACTAATGTTATTGCTATATTGCTAAATCAGCAATATTGCAATTAATAAATGCAACATATTCTATTTCTTAGGTTCATTTTTTCTTCTTTTGATATTAGTTATTTGAATTAACGGAAACGTTTTAAAATTCAGGGTTCAGATCGAATTTAAAAAATTTTGATGTGTCTATCATAGTACTTTCTTACATGTTAGATACTTGAAATCAATCGCTTTCACCTACCTTGTTTTTCAACAAATGTTTCTAATCCCTGTTAAACTTTGTTCGTAAGCCTCACTTATGTTTTCATTTTTCCACAAAATATTATTAATGACAAGGTCAAACTAACGTCATTTATACCAATAGCTCATTTTTTAGTAAGATTTTTTTATGTTCAATATTAAAGAAGAATCCAAAAAATGCTAACAGTAAACTATCACTTCCGGTTTCCGCATTTTTACCAAAAGTTGATCGGATACTACTATTGTATTAAAAAGCTCAAGTGGATAGTGTTATCTTAACAGCTCAATCGGTTTAGTTTTTATCGTGGCGACAGAATTACAGAATTACAGACAGACATTTTAAAAAAATGGTCTTAATCGCGACCAGACCAAAAAGTCTGTTGGAGGGCAAGGGGAAAAGGCCGAGTACTCAAGGGGTAATCCATTATAAACACCATCGCATTTTTTGGGTGTCAATGTCAACCCGATATTAGCAGGTAGTAAGAAGTTTATCTGTTTTCAGCCGGCGCGTGGCGTTATCTATTGTTTGGTTTGAGGTGGTTTTGATAGAAAGATTTATTTGATATTTATGAAATTATTTAAAATGTAATTATAATTAATACGACATTTGTAAAATAAAGTCGAGAATTATGTCTACGTGTACAATGTTAGGTCAATAATTTTTTTTAAAACGTATCTGATGTGTACAACTTGGTAAATATTGATCATCATCACATCTAAGCGTTATATATTTTTAACTTTACTGTAAATCAGTGGTTTATACGCGTGGCGCATGAAGGAAAGTTTCGAGTTTAGAAAAGCCCTGTGAAAATTTGTCTCGGGTCGCTGCGCGACCCTCGACAAATGTTCTACGCGGGGCTTTTCTAAACTCAAAATTTTACTTCATGCTTAGTCTGGGAGTGGATAACACTCGTTCTTAGAAGTTTCAAATTGGAGGATCACTCTAGATTACTAAATTTATTACCATTTTACAAAGGCTACAGCTCGAAGGACCAATCATGGTCTTCGGAGACCGAAGGACTACATGGAATCGAAGTTTTTTTACAAGAAAATAACGAATATCTGAAGGTTTACAGCATGGACAGAAAAGAACAGATCCAATTTTGAAAAATATCGAAGTTGGGTTGGTTTTCAGTGCGTTTTTAACTTCACTTTAAATCAGTGTTTTATACGCGTGGCGCATGAAGTAAAATTTTGAGTTTAGAAAAGCCCCGTGAAAATTTGTCTCGGGTCGCTGCATCACCCGAAACAAATATTCAACGCGGGGCTTTTCTAAAATCGAAATTTTACTTCATGCTTAGTCTGGAAGTGGAAGACACTTGGTAATTTAAAATTCATCACAATTGGTAAAATATATATCGTTGGATGCCCGTCTGCAGGGGTAATATGTAAGCAAAATATGGGTCGTAGGAATTGTCAAATAAGTGAGTTACTCAACTGTTTCTAAGGCACTCTTTACAAAAAACAAAAGATTAACATTTTACATATAAAATGTACAGGGTGAGCGAAACTTGATGTCTCAGCTCTATTATAAGAAAAGAAGAATCGATAGAAAAAATCTGAAAAGAATTTCATAAATGGGATTGAGTAAGGTCCGTTTTAATCCAAACTTGCATATTTTTCTAAATTTTGAAACTGAAGTAATGACGTCATCGAAAATTGTTTCCCCAGAAACATACCCATATTTTTGGATATTTCAAAAGAGCTAATTTTTCTGAATAAACTTTGTAGAGAAAATAATTTGCTATCTTGTTTCGTTAAAAAATTAAAAGCAAACTTAAAAGAAAGTATTATCAACAATTCACAACTGTCACGACTTAAGCAAGTAGCCTTTGGAAGCAAATAACAAAGCCTCATCTGTCAATAATAAAACTAATGGTTGACAAATATTGTTTTGTTGTCATTTGATTTTAGATTTCAGATTTTTACTATCGTTTTTCCTTTTCCTATAATAGAGCTGAGACATCGAGTTTCGCTCACCCTGTACAATAAACTATATGTGTGATACATCATTGAATTTAGAAAAAATAGCATTGTCGATAGTACTCACAAAATGACTATTATACAGGGTGTATTTGAAATAACGAACAGGCTCTTAACCATAAAGAGATTATATTATTTCTAAACATAATTCACAATTATTTTGTTTATAGTTCTAACAATGAGCCCGCAATTAGTTATTGAAATAAATGAGTAAAAATAGACAACATTTTTGGAAGCACTGGCAATTAGAAATAATTTTTAAACGGCATGCGGCATCAGCTTTATCAAATTACAACAAGCGCTTAGGGAAAATATCGGAGTGCACTTAATGCAAGGTCGTCACGCCGTATTGTGTCAATGGAGCAGGTCGACGGCCGGGCCTCGGGATTTATGGCACACTTGTAAAAACATTTATTGCTTACACATTTTTAGAAATATACAATGAATTAAGTAGGGGTGGTAAGGGCGGATTTCAAGAAAAAATATGTTTGTGTTTAGTCTTTGCTGAAACTTATTCAGACAAACATCTTTTTTTTTGTGAAAATGGCGCGACACATTTATTCTAATATTGAACTAGCCGATATGTTAATTATTTACGGCGAAGCTAGGTGCAATTCCGCGGAAGCAGTAAGGCTATATCAGCATCGGTTTCCCGAACGGTATTTACCAACACCAAATCCTTTTCGGGAGTTACTTCAAAGAGCACGTGATACAGGAAGTTTGCAACCCGTTGGCGCAGTTGACAGAGGTGTTAACCGAGCAGATCATTTGTTTGCAGTTGAAAATCAAATTTTAAATTCGTTACAAGCGGATCCCGGTTTAAGTACACGGATTATCTCTCGGCAGTTGGGTGTTTCTCATAGCTTTGTGCATAAAATCATCCGCGAAAATAATTTTCACCCCTATCATTATCAACGGGTTCAACATCTTCAGTCTGGTGATTTTCAAGAGAGAGTTGCGTTTTGTGAATGTCTTTTAGAACAAAGTGCCCGAAATCCAAACTTCACTAATAACATTTTAGTGACGGATTAATCGTGCTTTACGCGAAATGGCTGTTTTAATAACATGCATGTTTGGGCAGAGAATAATCCCCATTCTACGCGCCGATCGCATTTTCAGCATCGTTTCTCCCTTAATGTTTGGGCAGGCATTGTAAATGACCAATTAATTCGACCTTTCATTTTTCCATTTAATTTAAATGGCGGCCGTTATTTAGATTTTCTAGAAAATGAACTTCAAGATCTTTTAGAAGATGTACCTCTAGCTTGGCTGAGACAGTTATGGTTTCTGCACGATGGTGCACCTCCGCACTACGATCGGCGTGTTAGAAATTATTTAAACAATGAATTTCGAGGACGATGGGTTGGACGTGGAGGTGCTGTTCCATGGCCTCCTAGAAGTCCGGATTTAAACCCATTAGACTTTTTTCTTTGGGGGTATTTTAAAAGTGAAGCGTATGTCGAGGAAATTGACGATGCTGATACACTCAGACAACGAGTTCACGACGCAGCTAACGCAATAAAAGAAAAACCGCGGCAAATGTTCACTTCGGTTCGTGAAAACTGGCTAAGAAGAGCCCAATTGTGTATTGAGTGCGAAGGGCGTCAATTTGAACATTTAATTTAGTTTCATGTGACTTTTTATAAAACAATTGTAACCGACTTTTAATTGTTTTATACGTGACCTACTTTTAACAAATTGCATGCACGAGTGTGTGGTAAGTGTTATCGTAGTAAGACTGCTATTTTACTGCTATTTGTACATGAAAATAACATGTGTAGAAGATATCAATTTACTAGCTCAAGTCAAGTGCATTTTTCTTAATGAATGTGAATGAACTTGAGGAATGTTTATCTTTTACAAAAAAACGTGATTACACTTCAAATTTCGAAGGCAAAGACTCTCGCGTTTAAAGTAAACAAACACGCATTCCACGCAGACCGAATTAAACGAGAAAAGCATTGGTTCTCAAAATGTATAGAAAAAAAAACGAAAAATGTTGAAAATTCAAAAAAAAAAATCGAAAACATTTTGGTGGAGATGGGTTCACACATATTTTGTGTATGTGCCCTTAAATGCCTGTTCGTTATTTCAAATACACCCTGTATATGTCTATTGATTGTGCATTTTGAAATCTAGAAGAAAACTGAACTTCTATAACCATTTTAGTAGTCATATGTAATTTTCATATAAATTGACGATGTGAACGCCATCTGCTGCCAATTTTTGAGTAGTATCATTACAGCTATTGACAGTAGATGGCGTTCACGTCATTAATTTAAATGTTAATCGCATATGAGACTATTAAAATGAATAAAGATGGTTAGTTTTCTTCTGGATTTCAAATTGCACTATTGACAATTTTAATAGTCATATGTAATTTACATTTAGGTTGACGACGTGAACTACTGTCAATAGTCTTGTCTATTGTACTCACAGAATGACTATTATAAATGTCAATTGATTGTGCATTTTAAAATCCAGAAAAAAACACTAAACATCTATAACCATTTTAGTAGTCATGTGTAATTTATATATAAATTGACAATGTGAACGCCATCTGCTGCCAATTTTTGAGTAGTATCGTTACTGCAATTGACAGTAGATGGTGTTCACGTCGTTAATATAAATGTAAATTACATATGAAACTATTAAAATGGATTAAGATGGTTAGTTTTCTTTAGCTTTAAATTGACTTTAAATTGCACTAAATACTATAAGTGTGATACATCATTGAATTCAGAAAAAAATATCTTCCAAAAAATATGAAAATCCAAAATGGCGGCCATAAGAAAAACAAAAGTTGGCTATGGTGTAATGTCAAAGTGTTAAATATCTGAATTCAATAGTTTTTGAATTAAAAAAAAAACGAAATTTTAAAAAATCCGTTTTTTGACAATACCTCAAAAACGAAAGAAGATATTTCAAATTTGTTTTTAGATTATTATTGGCCAATAAATTACGCAACTTTGCCCCAATTTAACCGACTCTCTATCTCTTCAAATAACCGAGATCCCCATACATTCTGTTCAAATATATAGAAAACGTAAATGGCAAGTTTTTTTTTATAAATAAAAGTTGTTTTGTTTGATTTTTCGATTAGAATGCAAAGAGTTCAGTGAGTAATGCTCAATAAGTATTTTTAAAGACCATCAAGAACCTTCCCCCCCTCCTTGTAAGATCTTAATTTATATTAAAACACTCTGAGAACTAAGGTACGCTTCTTTTATTTTAAACCCGTTATAAGAATATAATAAAACGATAAATTAACCACGATAATTAACCGCTGTTAAAATATATTGCTATTATTTGTTATTAATAAATACGATCATACATACCTTGTTTTAGTGGCGTAGATAGCTTTTTGTGATTGTGGGTGTGGGTTATACAAAAACAAGTACAAAAATGAACTGATGTTCATTGTAGCACTTTTTCCCTCATTTAAACAATTGATGATTGGCATACTAGACGTACTTAACTTGTTAATTGGTTGGTTATAGACCATTTCATATTAAATCAGCGTCTCGCATAAAGTAAAACTCAAAATTTTATTTCATGCTTAATCTGGGATTGGAAACACTCGTTAATCATAACCTTATTTTGAATTGTTTTTATTGCTAGATTAGCGTGCTTTATTTAATTGATTCGATAAAAACGTAACCAAATAATACTATTGCATAACATATTAATTAATGTGTTAAATTGTTGGAGTCATCAAATAAACATGAACGACCGTTTAAAACGCTCTAAAAAGGGGAAAACGGGAAACTACCTGCTATTCAGATAAGGTCATAAATTGTAACATCAACACCCCATAAATTGGGGTTTCTTTTCTTCCATTATACTTTCGCGCTTGTAGAGGGTGTCTCTCTCCAAAATTTGCTGGTTTAGATATTTTGGAGAGGCCCTTTTTAATCAACTCGGGGGACCTCAAAATGGATATAGAAACTAACATTTTTGATATGAAAATTTTGGACCGTGCAGTGCTCTAGCATAGAGTAAATTTCGAGTTTAAAAAAGCCTGAAAATTGAAATTGCTAAAATAATATTGGAACGAGTGTTTTCCACTCCTAGGTTAAGCATGAAGTAAAATTTCGAGTTTAGAAAAGCCACAACATTTGGTTTGGTCAAGTAGCACGTAGCGCTACGCGACCAAACCAAATGTTTAAACTCGAAATTTTATTTCATGCGTCACGCGTGTAAAACACTGTAATGTTGAAAAGTTCAAAATATACTGGTTGTTTGATCTCATATTAATTAATTTTACAAATGTTTATTTTTATTAATTCAAACGCAAGGAGAATTTTCCTTTGAAATATGTAAAAATATACTTAAAAGAAAACATCCCTGTGTGTATCTTCAATGTAAGTTTAAATCGTAAGTAAGGAGGTTATCTAATGACGATGCTAAATATAGTTGACCGATAGAAATCACTGTGCTCATTATTTTTGCGTTATAATCTAATTAGATTTACAAATAAAGCCAAAATGATATGCTCGGTGTAATTTGAAATCGTGAGTACGGATGTTAACTATTGATGATGCCAAATATAGTGGACCGTTAGATGTCGCTGCACACATTATTTTTGTGTTATAATCTAACTACATTTATCAATAAGGCCAAGATGATATACAGAACAAATACAATTTTTATTAAATTCCATATTTACTCTCGTTTCTCATTTCCAGAGTGAAAGTCCTGGAATGTTCAGCCAAAGACGAGATCAACATAAAAGAAATCTTCCGCACGTTCCTCACCTTATCCAGGATATTCCCCAAGGACGCCGAAGATTCTGGGGGATTGAAAAGGCGCTCGAGCGCCTACGTCTCGGCTAGTAAAGGCGGACGGAGAGCCGCAAGTCCGACCCCAGAAAAGGACAAAAACGTCGCCGAGGGCAGCAACTCGCAGGAGAGCACCAGGTCAAAACCGAGGTCGAGATCTTTGATTCGAAGGGCCAGCAGGAAGACAAAGCAGCAGATTAGGGACGCGCACAACGCCGTCGAAGAGTGCATCGTGTCTTAATTTTGAAAGATAGAGATATAAAAGGATATTTTATTTAAGTAGGATTAAGGTAGAGAAAATGTAGATTTAAGGATGATGGACACAAAATAAATAGAGTTGTCGGGTTTTCAGGTTGATTTTCTTCATGTATAAAATTCAAAGTTTAATTTTACTGAAGAATCATGATTTTTATTGAAAAAAAGCAAACAACAATTTTTTCACGAAATAGAAATTAATATTTTTAAAACATGACATGCAACAACATTTTGCATGTAATAATGATATGGAAAATTTGTTTCTAATTTTCTTTTTAATAATAAATCATTTATAACAAAATTTCAAACAAATGTTGCATTTTAAATTGTACAACATTTATTGCATGAAAATATGTGTTGCACAATATGTGAATGTTAAATTATGTTTTACATTAAATTAATTACACAAAATACACAACAATTTAATAGTCATTTTTTCAATATAAGATGCAAAGCAAATTTTGCATCTTGGATTATAGAAACAGTTGGTCAGTTTAAAATGTTGTGTTTGTATAATATATTGAATGTGATATATAATTTAATACTTGAAAGATTGTTCAACAAACATTTTTTTCTAATAAATTTTGTATCTAATAGTTTTTGTATGTGAAATATTTTCTATAATCTAAGATGTAACATTTGTCATCGCGTTTTTTTTTTTTAATTAAAGATTTATAATTAAACAATTCTTTAAACAGATCTTGTATTACAAATTCTATAAAAATTATAACATGAAAATTAATGTTGCACAATTGTTTAATGTTAAATTATGTTTTACATTTAAATGATAGTGTAATATTATATAAAATACCGTTTTACATTTTTAAAAGATAAACTAACAATTGAACGTTGTGAGTGACAATTTGAATCTAATTTCAAACTAGTAATTATACTTCATACCCATATGTTTTTTACAAATCAATTAAATATTGTGTAATATCTGAATTTATATATCGAGAAAATTGAGTTGAAAGAACCCGTTAAAAAAACTGAAATAAATATTGGCGATGAAATATCTATAAACTATAAGATAATTCACGCAATGATGAAAAATAGTTGAATAAATGAATTAATGTAAATGTATATTGAAAGTAAAACCCGTTTGCTCCATTGATGACGCTTAAAAAAGTTCCACACACGAAATTAAATTTAGAGTGCTTTTTCTAAGTTAATAAATAAACAAATACGATATAATCGCTTAAGAAATGTATGGATACAAATATTCGATAAAACATATTTTTTACGAAAATTGGAAACGATGTGAAGTAATTAAATCTATCAAAAATACATACTATTACAGCAAAGCTTGACGCTATAAAGCTTTTTTATATAAAAACAAATAATCAAAAACTAAACTAAATTAGCAGGTCTTTAAAAAGAAATAAAAAAACACGAGCATGGGGTTGGAAATGTTAAAGAAAATGTAAATCTATTGAATACAAATAATTACATTTTCGACGAAAGTTTAATGCTATAAAGCTTTTTTTTATATGCAAACAAAAATAAAGATCTAAACTCATTGAGCAGATCTTCTCTAAAGAGAAAAAATACATAACAAAGAAAAAAAACACTTGTCCAGAAGTAAGCTTGACGCTATAATGCTTTTTTTTATATACAAACAAACAATAAAGGACTAAACTAAATGAACCAATCTTTTCTGAGAATAAAAAACACAAGAGAAGGTCAAAGAATTACAAAAGTGTGAAGGAAATCTAAGTCTTACCCTGTTTCTATATGCAAAGAAAAAATAAAGATTCAGCTAAATCAGCATATATTCTATATAATATGAGAAGTAAAAAGAAATACCAAAGAAAAAATAACACATTTTTTAAGAAACAAGTAAATTTTGATCTATCTATTACACACTTTTCAGAAGAAAGCTTAAAAGTTGGATTGAAATGTAAAACTATCGAAAATATATAATTTAAGAAGAAAGCCTAGAACTGTAGTTTTTTTTATATGCAAACAAAATGTAAAGGGCTAAACTAAACGAACATAACTTCTCTAAGAGAAAAAAAAAAACACACAAGAAATGGAAACAAAAATTGCGAAATTTGAAAGGAAATCTAAACACTGTTTTTATATGCAAAGATTCCAACTAAATATTTATTAATAACAAGTAACCAGAAACACAATAGAAAAAAAATTTTTACGAAAGTTGGAAGGCAATTTAGATCTATCTAAATCAAATAATTTTAGAAAGAAGCTTAAAATTTGAAATAAAATTTAAAACTATCTAAAATAAATAATTTAGGGGAAAGCTTGAAACTGAAAGGTTTTTTGTTTTAAATGCAAACCAAAAATAAAGAACTGAACTAAATGAACGTATCTTCTTTAAGAAGAAAAAATAAAAATAGAAAGAAAAAAATTAGAAAAATTGGAAGGAAATCTAAATCTTACACTGTTTTTATATGGAAAGAAAATATAAGGGCTTTAACTAAATAACCACAGAGAACAAGAAGTAAAAAAGAAGCACTAGAGTAAAAAAAAAAAACATTTTTTTGGGAAAGTTGGAATGGATGATCTAAATGGCCTTCCAACTTTCTTAAAAAATATGTTTTTTATAGTGTTTTTTTTTTTAGATGAAAGCTTCAAAGTTGGAATGAAATTTTAAACTATATAAAGTTAATAATTTAAAAAGAAAACTTGAAATTGTAAAGCTTTTTTATACGCAAACAAAAAATATAGGAGTAAACTAAATTAGCAGATAATCTCTAAAAAAAAAAAACACTAGAGATAACAAACATTTCTTTCTGCGAAAATCTGAATGAAATTTAAAACTATCTAAAATAAATAATATTAAAAGAAAGCTTGAAGCTTGAAAATAAAAGACTAAACTAAGTTAGCAGATCTTCTTTTAGAAAAAAAAAACACAAGAGGACTAAACTAATTGAAGATATATATCTTCTCTAAGCAGAAGAAACACAAACATTACAAAAGTTGGAAGGAAATCTAAATCTTACACTGCTTTTATATGCAAAGATAAAATAAATATTTCAACTAAATCAGCATAATTCTGTAAGAAGCAACACTAAAAAAAAACACATTTTTTATGAATGGCGAAAGAAAATTTATATCTATCTAAAATAATGATTTATATCAAGGTTATTAAAATTAAATAAATCAAGGCTTTGAATTTAAAAGCACTTGATATGCAAATAAAAACATGACTAAAGTAAATGAGTAGATTTTCACTGATACGAAAAAATAAATAAAACTTTATATGAGAAAAGTAAGGAAAATTAAATTTGGTCACAAAAAAATATATTTTTTATAACTAAACTTAAAAAAAATCCTTGAAACCTTAACCTTATTTTAGGAAAATTAAACAATTTTGATGAATCTGAAAGATTTTCTTTTAAATATACATATGCATACACGTTTCTTAATCAGTTTGTTGAAGCTTTAAACGAGGGTTTTCCGACTCCCCGATTAAGCATGAAGTAAAATTTCGAGTTTAGAGATGCCTTAAAATTTGGTTTGGTCGTTCCGCGAAGCGGAGCGACTAGGCCAAATTTTTAGGCTTTTCTAAACTCGAAATTTTACTTCATGCGCCACGCGCATCAAACACTGAAAACACTGAAATATTGTAAGCAAGTGAATTTTACTTGAAGGCAATGTCTCATACGCATGGCGCATGAAGTCAAGTTTCAACATAATATATAAAACTACGAAAATATTCGTGTAAAATGCAAACATTACGTCGTTATTAATAATATTTAATTGTAAAATCCAATATTCAGAGGTGTATTTGCACGAGAAGTAGTAGTTTCAATGAGCATTTATTTTCTTGAGTCTTATTAATTAAGACGTATTGTTTGCATATTACAGAAATATTTTCGTAATTTTATATATTATGTTAAAAGTATGCACACTATAAGAAAAGTAAGCTTATTTTCTCGAATTCAAATAGTTTTGAATTTGAATTATTCTTCAAAAATTTGGTTTGGTCGCTCCGCTTCGCTACGCGACCAAACCAAATTTTCAGGCTTTACTAAACTCGAAATTTTACTTCATACTTAACCTGGGAGTCAAAGACACTCGTTTAAATCTTCAAATTAAATTCTATTAAAAAAACAACGAATATCTGAAAATTTGCAGCGCATAATTGCGATGTGTATACTTAAAAGAAAAACTCCCTGTGTAAGAGAATATATCATTATCTTTGCCAAAAGACAAAAAGACAAAATAAAAGGTGTTTGTCGAAAATATTAGATTAATATATATACCACAATATTTATTAAAAATAATTATTGACAGACAGGCAGCCAGACAGACTTAAAGAATTTATATGACAACAAATTTTGTTCGTCAAAAAGACGCTCATAAAAGTAGTTATAAATCATCAAGAATAATTACTGGTCAAATACTGAATTCATTACATAGATTAAGAATATACTACATAAATAAAACACTTTTTTAACTTTGTATAACTGAGACTTTATTAAGTGACTCTAGTTTCGACAAATTCAACTTGTAATTTTCAAACTAAAATTGATTTAAACCAATAATTGTACTGGTATATATACTTAAAATTAAGGTTCTAAAATTGCATTCAAGAATATACCATTTATTCTACTAGAATGTTTATTTTCAAAATATATGGGGAGAGATTTATGTAAAGGTATACATAATATATAAATATATACAATTAAGTACAAGAAAAAAGAGAGTTGAAAGGGCTTCGAATTTGCATTAAAAGGTTTCAGCGTTTTCTAACTAGGGATTTTAAGGGGACTGAATTGAGCACAAAGGGGTAATTGTAGGCTGAAACAATTTTCCCGCCCAGTATTACACTTAAATACCTTGGCCATTGTTCCTTTATTACAGCGGTGAACGTTATTTTTTCTTACTCTCAAAAGCATCGTAATTAAAATAATAATAAAAGAAAAAATAAAAGTTAATTGTAACGATAATTATAAAGATTTGTGAAACAGGATTTATAAAAGGCAAGAAAATACGTCTTTATATTATTATATTATATTATTATTTGACGAAATAAAATATACATGTAATTTAACAATACATACATATAAATATTTTAATGTTTGTCAAACAAGTTATCGACCTTAATTCATTCCACCTTGATAATTAATATTTTACTGAATATAAAAATATCCAGCCTTATTAATAAATTTGCCATTAATATCGTTATAGTTTAAATGATATTTAATTTCTACTAGACCCATACACAAACACGATACTAATATTTCATATTTATAGAAAAAAAATCTACAAGCTATTGGTTAGTACCAAACAATTGATAAAACGAACATGGCAACATTGCATTTTAATGTGTTCCAACTTTACTCTGGTTAAATTTAGAGTTATTTAGAGGTTATGTTACACTGGTTTCGTCTATCTTTGTGAAAATGTGTTTCATCTGCCGAATTATTTAAATGAAATTTACTTTCAACAAGTGTCTCCACTCCTTGATTAAGCATGAAGTAAAATTTCGAGTTTAGAAAAGCCTAAAAATTTGGATTCGTGCACAGGCTTTTCTAAACTTGAAATTTTACTTCATGCGCCAAGCGTATAAAACACTATTTTAAAGTAAGGTTCAGAATAAACTGATCAGATATGTAGGTACAATTATTATTAATAGCATTATAATTAAATAAATTTTAAATAACTCTATTTTCCAATGGCCATTGAGCTTATGTAAAGTACGGATCTTATTACATTAGATTATTAAATTAAATATTCATTAGAGGACTACGCCTTTGTTCATTGACCATACAAAAAAATCTACCTATGCCGCTAACTAAAATACAAGATGGCATCAAAATTAGTGAAAAGATTTAGGTAACTTAAATTGGTAATTAATTTTGAGTAGAAAATCCAAATATAAAAATATTGTATAGTTCTTTATTAACGTTCAGGGCGCCATTGAAATTCTAAATTTGTCACAAAAAATTTACAATATTTTTGAAATGTTTTGATTAAAATCATATCTATTAACAACCAGCTTTACATTACAAATGTTTATGTAATGTTTAGTCGATTGTTAACGGCAAAAAATTTATACAAAATGTTATTTGAACAAATATTGTATGATTATTTAGTAAGCCTCACGAGATCATTATAGTATTCAAAATATGTGACTAGACATATTTATAATACTAATCCCCTCAGTTTTTTATTTAGAAAATAATTTAATTTTATTATTTATTTTTTTTGTTTTACTTTTGCCCACCTTGTTTACAATATATATATTATAATTACTAAATAAATTTATTACTTAAAATTATAAACGAATAATCACTTCTTATCATACAAATGTAATTAAATAAAGACATACAAATTGATAAGAAAAATAATTATTAATTAACAGAACAATATACATACACTCTTTATGCCTTAAACTAGATTCTTTATGCCTAAAACTAGATTCTTAGAATGATTATATTAACATGTTCGTATTCATGAAATATTATAGTAGATTGCTATTGATAGTTTAATACTAATAATTGAATAGCATGGTACCCTGCCATTAAATTATTAGTAGTAAACTAACAATAGTAATTCACTAAAATATTTCATGAATACGAAAATATTAATATCATCCTTCCAATTGTGTTAAAGCTGTATGCTAACGTTTATTAATAAGGCAAATCATTTGAAGGTTCAACTTAATAAATTATATATTAATATTATAAAAACTTAAATGAAATTACATCAAAATTACAAAATAATCCAATCATTCTTAAAACTAAATGATAAGAAAATAATAAGAAAAACTTTGGATTTTTAAATCAGATTACAACAAAGTATAACAACTGTAATTAAATTTAACCAAATGAAAAACAAATCCTGAGAATTTAATATTCAAGTTTTGAAGAAAAGTAAACAATAATCAACACATAATATATCGTATCATTCTTAGAATCGTATTAAAGCTGTATGCTAACATCTAATAATAAGGCAGATCATGCTTAAATTCAATTTTATAAATGGTATAATATTATTGTAAAGACTTGAATTAAATTATATCAAGATTAAAATAAAAATCCGAATCAGTCATGAGACTAAATTTAGATTAAATCTAATGAATGGTAAAAGAAACCTTGGATTTTCAAATCAAGTTACAACAAAATGTAAGGACTTTAATTAAACTTTACTAACTGAAAAACAAATCCTGGGAATTTACAAGAAACGTGTTGAAAAAAGCTTATCAATATAAGAATTGTGTTTATGCTAACATCTATTAATAAGGCTAATCATCTTTAAATTCAACCTAATAAATAGTATATTCTTGTTGTAAAGACTTGTATCAAATTATATCAAGATTACAAAAAAGCCAATTATTCGTGAGATTCAATTTTAATTAAGTTTCAAGAATGATAAGAAAAATCTTGGATTTTCAAATGAAGTTACAACTAAATGTAAGGAGTGCAATTAAATTTTACCAACTGAAAAAAAAATCTTAGAAATTTCAAATTAAAGTGTTAAAGAAAAAAAAAACATAATTAACACATAACATTTCTTTAAACCAAATCAAATCAAATCCATTATTTAAAATACGTGATCTACTTTTACAATGCTGTTACAGTAGATGTGTACTGAAATCTTAATTACACATATACTTGTCAATATAAAACACTTTACTTTAATTTAAAATTTCCAGGTTATTATTTCAGTTATCTCAATAATGATGTATTCGAATCAAGTTATATAAAATCCTTGAATTTTCATATAACTTGATTCAATAAATCGTTTATCATAATCAAATGATAAATGAAACTGCCAGTTTAAAAAATATCAACAAAGTTTTGAGAAACAGATGTATTTAATTAAATTCATATCAAAAGGTAATTTTAGCCACAATTGTAAGACTTTATTGTAAAAATTGTTATTGAACTTTCCCACTATTGATAAAACAATTATTATATCTAAATTGAATTTGTGTTCATTATTCCGGCACCAGATACCCACGGACGCGTTTCGGACTTCAAAGTCCTCTTCAGTGTGGTCCCGGACCAGCGCTGGGGAATACTGAACATTTCTGACTATTTATAATGTGATAACTATTAATGTGAAAATATGTGAAAACTATTAATGGATTCGATGGCTAAAGCCATATAATGCTTCATAGTGGCATCGTCAATGACACGAATGCACAAGTGCATATACAGGCCACTGTTTCGTCCACGAACGAGCTAAACTTTGTTTGTGAATCCAGAAAACATATATCGAAATTGAATTTGTGTTCAGTATTTCGGCACCAGATACTTACAGACGCGTTTCGGACTTCACACACTGAAGAGGACCTTGAAGTCCGAAACGCGTGGAAATTTCTATATCATTAAACTTATTATCAAATTGAATTATACTTCGCATTATTATCAACATTAAATTAATACTTATTCTAAAAATCTAAGATTGTATTATTAAAACTATAATTAAACATTATCAAAAATTATTAAACACTCTTTAGAAAAAATTTTCTGGTTTTTTGTACAAAAAACAAAATAATGACTGCACTTTCTCAAAAAATGATCTAATGTGAAAATTGGTTGCACTTTTTTTATACAAAAAAAGAAATATTATTTATGTAGAACTCAAATTTCTCAATATATGAAAGGTGCGACACTTTTCGCAATCAAGAAACATCGTTTTTTTGTTATTTTGTCTAAAAATTATTTTATATGAGCATCTATTTCTAAAAATCACCTGCCCTGCTCTCACATGAGTGATAAAAATAGAACTATGTGTTTTGAAATTCCGAATTGTTATAAACAAAAAAAATACATGCGGAACACTGTAAATTTGGCACGTGTAAAATATTATTTTAAGAATTCTAATTTGTTATGATCAAAAAAAGATCAATTTCATACAAAAAAAAACCTATTGCTAAAAAGTCATTTGAAAATTCCAAACTATTATGAATTCTATATAAAATAACGCTGCATTTGTATCTTAAATAAAATCCGCCTGATTGAAAATTCTTATATATTGAAAATAGTTACTTAGATTTATTTATTTCCCCTATCAGTTTACAAAAATACGAGTTCGTAGTTTGGATAATTATTAATAGTTTTATTAAAGAAACAAACAAATTAATTTACGGAATATTCCTTTTTGTACAGTAGATAACAGAAAGTGTTATATAAATAAAGAAAGTAATTAATTACTCTAATGACAATTATAAAACAATTTTGAATATTACTTGTATAAAATATTTCATTAAAATATTTCCTTGAGTTTTTTTAAATTAAAATTAATAAAGTGTCTGCAAATACAGTTTAAAATTAATAATATTAATTTTAATCGATTCATGAAATCGAAAGATTTTCATTCGTTTTAATAATGTAATTCTTGTTTATATTTTCGCGTGGTTGAAGCAAGTTTATAAAAAGTGTTGCTCATTGCAATCCTTCAAATGTTTATTACTAGAATAAAACGCATTCTAATCAGTTATTTTTTTGTAAAACATATATTTAATAAAAAAATACAATAATCTAAAATTTTTTAATTTACAAAAATTAAGGAAAATCTTGTCTCCCTTTTTATTAGTAAAATAATGTTTGGCGTTTTCTAAAATATTTTAAAGCCATTATTGTAATTATTTCTAATATATGTAAACGTTTTATAAAACAAATATAATTTTATAAAACACAAACATTAAATGGAGCTTTGTAATAAATTATTATTAAAATAATTACAAGATTTTTTTCAAATTGTTTTATATGACGCTTAAAAATTTGTGGCAAGCTTTTCCTAAGAAAATATCTGACGAGAGATAAATATTATTATTATTCAAATCAACTTTATTAAACTTCCTGTGAATCAACTAAAATATCTATTCAGACTTCACCCTTATTTAAAACCAACCCTGAAACTCCGAACTCGAATTGAACACATCGAGAACACCATTAAATTAATTAAAACACATTTAACATTCAAATTCAGTAGTCACAATATACATACCTGTAAATCGTGTAATGTTTTAACGCTAAGAAAATGTATGTAAATTCACACAAATTATTCACCCAAAACCCACACAGAAATTCATGAATGAAATGTAAAGAGAAAAAAAAAAGTGTGATAACTATTAAAGAAAACACAGAAATTCATGAATTAAAACTAGAGAAATAATAAGTGTGATATTAAAAAAACACAGAAACTCATGAATTCAATGTGAAGAAAATAAAAGTGTATTAATAAAAAAAAGCACACATTGAAATTCATATTTAAATAAATGTAAACGGAGAAAAAAAGTGTGGTATTACAATACACTAAAATTCATGAATTAAATGTAAAGAAAAAAGTGTGATGTTAAAAAAACAAAAATTCATGCATTGAATGTAAAAACAAAAAACAGTGTGATACTAAAAAAACTCACAGAAATTCATTAATTAAATTGCAAAGAAAAAAAAAAGGATATTAACAAAACACACACCGAAATGAATTAATTAAATGTAAAAAGAAAAAAGTATGACATAAAAAAAGCACACAGAAATTTGTGAATTAACTATTAAGCAAAAAAGAGTGACATTAGAAAAAATCACAGAAAATCGTGAAATAAATGTAGAGATGAAAATGTGTGATATTAAAAAAACGAAAAGAAGAAATTTAAGAAAAAAATACACTGAATGTAAATTGATATGATATTTTAAATACGTTAAAGAACAAACAAACAATAGACACAATGTCAAATAAAATTTTAATTTGTGTGTAAATAGTTAAATAAAACAAACAAGAAAATAATACACTGAATATAATATGTACGTGGTATATTCAAAAACAGTAGGAAAACACACGTTAATTTAAATATCACACGAATTTTAAATTCACCTTACATTTATTCTGGAAAATAAAATCAAAGTCCTTGTGAAAATATTTAAATAAAAACAAAAAAGAACAAAAAGTAGAACATTCGTGTGATATTAAAATACTAGTAAGAAGAGGAAAATACACTTTTATTTAAATATCACATGGGCTTCAGTTTAATTTACACATATTTCTGTGCGATATTTAAATAAAAGAACGAATAAACAAATACACTGAATGTAAACTAAAATTTAAATTTGTGTGATATTTTAAATAAAAGAAGAATGTAAAATTAAATCTGTGTGATATTTATATATTTAAAATAATGAAGATCAATATTCTAGTTACAAAATAAAAAATCACCGTATAAAAAAATTTAATATTTACGGCGCTCATCAGTAGTATTGTATCTGTGAAATTAAAAAAAAAAACATTTTTTGATATTCGATATTTGATGAAAATTCGATTCAAACAAACAAAAAATGCAACAAAAAAAGCAAGATTTAATTAAATGTTATAGAGGTACATTTTAAGCTGTAGATAATATAGAATAAATTAAGTTGCATGTGGTTTATTATTGTTTTTGTTTTAGGGTATGTATTTTTAGGAAATTGTTTTAAGGTATGTATTTTTAAGGAAATACCGTCCTTTATGTAAGGTTACGAATGTTGTTAGATTTTAATTAAGTTTTTATTTTGGTGCTTTGCGAGAGCACTGTGTATATAAAAAAAATAACATTGCGAATATTGTGTCTTTAAAATAATAAAGAATGATGGATAAGAAAAATAAATTTTCCTCTATCTTTGTTTCAAAAATGATTTATAGATAAAATTGAAATTCACTTGGTTTGTTTTTTTTAAATTTATTTATTCAATTAACGGAGTCCATTTACCACCAATAACATAAGTAAATCTCATTAAAATTAAATTGAAACTATAAATATAAAACTACTAATCTACTAATAAGAATAAAGTAATTATTAAATTATTTTATTTTCCAAGTGATCAATGAGAAACAAGTAAACTATATAAAATTAAAGTTTAAATAATGTCAAATCAATTGCTGTAAATTATAGTAACAAGAATATTTTTATTTTAACTTTTACTAAAATTACTCCAGATGTTCAAATTAATCAAAATAAACATTTGTCAAATTAATCTCATGCAAATCAAAAACAAATAGTACATTCTAAACTTTACAATGTTTCAGTGTTTTGCACGCCTGGCACATGATGTAAAATTTCGAGTTTAGAAAAGCCTGAAAATTTGGTTTGGTTTTACCCTATGCTTAATCCAGGATTGGCAACATTTGTTAGAAGCTTGAAAACTTTTAGAAAAACACTGATTCCTTAAAATTTACAATTTACAAAAATCGGCAAATATAATTAACGCCTTTTATACGTCATTGTAAATAAAATGTTAATTTTTTTCTGGGGTGTAAAAATTAATAAACAAAAACGTACACATTAGTTTTACTAATGTTTAAGTTTTAAAAATATTTTATAAATGAAATTGAAGCTTTAGAAATCTCAAATCAATTGTTTTAAAGAACAAGGAAATTAATCAAGTTTTAGTTATCAATTTTAATTGTTATCTATGCTCTAAATGTTTTCTTGTAGTCAATTTTTAAACGAAATTTAAACATTTTGAGAACCAAATAATCACGTTAGGTTAGGCAAGACGATGTTGAAGCTAGCTTGAGCTAGGTTAGCTTAGGTAAGCTTGGGTTTCAGTCTGGTTGGTTAGCTTGGGTTAGGTTAGGTCAGGTTGGTTAGCTTGGGTTAGGTTAGGTCAGGTTAGCTTGAGTTAGGCTAGGTCAGGATCTGTAGCTTGGGTTAGGTTAAGTGAGGTTAGGCCAAGTTAGCTTGGGTGAGGTCAGGTTGGTTAGCTTAAGTTAGGTTAGGTCAGGTTACCTTGAGTTGGGTCAGGTTTGTTAGGTTTGGTCAGGTTAGTTTTAGTAATTATCCACAAAATTCAGACTTTGAGCGTTTGCGGTTAAATTAATATTTAAGTTTTGAAAATATTTCATACATAAAATTGAAGCTTAACTAATCTTAAATCAATTAATTTGAACACAAATAAAATCATGCAAGTTTTGGTAATTATTTTGAAATTTTTTCTGAGGTAAATCTTTTTTTTAATCCTCTTCCTAGATCCACCAAGTTTCAACTTTGAGCGTTTGCAGTTGAACTAATATTTAAGTTTCAAAAATGTTTTGTACATAAAATTAAAGCTTAACTCCTTTCAAATCAATTGCTTTAAATACAAATTTAATAAGTCAAACTTTAGTAATTATTCTCCAAAATCTAGTTTTGGCCATTAGCAGTTCAACTAATTTATTTAAGTTAAAATAAATGTATACAAAAAAATCGAATCTTAACTTATCTCAAATCAATTGATTTAAACAAAAATGAAATCAAACTAGTTTCAGTAATTATTTTGAATTTTTTTGCTAAGGTGTAAAACTTTTCGAAAAATCCCCTTCCTAGATACTAGATCCTAGATTTAGTTTGGTCGTGTAGCGCTACGTGCTACGCGACCAAACCAAATTACCAGGCTTGTCTAAACTCGTGTAAAACACTGATTTAAACAAGTTGATAATATACTGTTTATGTTTCAGGTAAAAATGATTACTTTTAAAGATGAGGAAATGTTTCTAAATATTATAATAAATCTAAATAAGCTTTGAAAATAACAAATAATAGTTTCTTATTATTATTATTATTTTTATTATTACTCTTCAAGACTTGAATTTACTCGATCTAAAAGATTGTCTTATTTCGTATTTCTGATGAAGCTTAAAATTATTGTGTAATTGTAAATTATATATACTATGAGTGTATTGATTTATTTATTCAGTAACCGAAGTCCCTTTACAAAATACATAATAAAGTACAACTTTTATAATATAAAATTAACACAATAAAATATAATTGAATATAATTATAATAATAAAATATAATTTAAAAATATACTATTTATTAAACACTTGTAGAACATACATAAAGTACTTTTATTTTTCTATATCCACCATTCTAATTATAATATTTGTTTTTATATTTTAAAAAGTTTGATCAGTGTATTTTGAAATTACGTAACTTAATTAACGAAAATTGCAAATAACTAGTAGGAATTGATTTGCATGAGAAAATACCCTTATACTTTACTAAACGAGTATAACAAAACACAATTTTATAGCATGAACTATACTATAATAACATACCTTATTAAACAAAAAAAGCTATATTATAGTAGCACCAAAATCCATTCAGGCTTTAAATCGCCGAAGACCTCAAATAAAAAATAAACGAAACACGTTTCCATACTAACATTTAGCTAAAAGTGAGAGAAACACTTAATAACTAATTACATGTTTGCCCCCATCCCTTTTACAACCCCTCTTCGAGTGACTCAAGATGAAAAAGAATTTATTCAAAATAAAAAATATGGTTCAGTGGAACAAAATGCACAATAAATAATTATTGTATTGTTGTATTTTAATTAAAGTGATGTTTAAAATAATCAAAGAAGCACATTAAACGTCCCCTAATATAAACTAAACATGAAGGAAAGTTTTCATTATTTAATTATTTAGATAAGGTAATAGCTTAAATTAATACGAACATTAATATTAATTCGTTCTTTTCCGTTTCCTAATTGACAAAAAACATGTTTGGACAATTGAAAACATATTTTTGTATATATTATTACTAACTAATGAATTCAAATTTACATTAATTCAATAATTGAATTAAATATATCTTTAACTAATCAAGTTATTTAAGTTATTTCTTGAAATTGTTTTGATTTTCAAGATTTTAAAGTGTATTAAGTTTTCTTAGTAAAAAAAACAGTAAAATTGTAAGGAATTATTAAAAGAAACACTTGTAAAATAATCTCATTTGTTTACATTTTGTAGAAGCTAGAAAATTATAAAGATTTTTATTTATCATAATTACTAAATCATTTGTTATGAATTTCTAAATAATTATGATTTTGGTTTTCAAGATTTTGAAGTGTATTCAGTTTTTTTTTAAACAAGATTTTAAAATTATGAAATATTATTAGAGAAATAATCTCGCATTTTTCTATTTTGTAAAAGCCAGATAAATATTTCTCATAATTATTAAGCATACGTAAATAACTATGATTTTTTTTTCAATATTTTTAACTCTGTTTAATTTTCTTTAAAAAAAAGATCTTCAATTTTTCATTTTCTAAAAGCCAGATTTTCATCGCACTGTTTTAAAAAGAACAAGCATTACTTTTTTTATATATCTTATTAACGCCAGAAAACATAAATATAACTATATTATAAAAATAAATTGTTAAAATTATATGTATATTTAAAAGAAAAATGATATATTATTAAATAAAAGACGCTTATATTCCAAAGATAAAAAATATATATTTAGCAGGGTGTTTTACAACCGACTGAAATGAGGATATATATTATATGATTCTTTTTTTAAGATTTTAATATAGTGTTCTTGTTACTTATTTGAGAAAATATTGAAATCAAAACCAATGCATACAATTGTTGTGTAGTTTTGTAATGTTGTCATTGTCATGTTCGGAATGTTTTTCAAATTATAAATGAAAGACGCTGAGTGATACATAATAAAAAAAATATTCATTAATAAATTTGTATTGATTATTAAATTACCTATCAGTAATCCTTAATCTATAATCTGTTTAATAACTAGGAGGAGCGTTTCAAATTTCACGCGCCAAAACCTACAACTCTGATTGGCTAAGAGCGCGCCCAATTTAACTATGCTAATTACATCATTATTAGACGCAACAACTGACATAACCTTAATTCGAAGCGTTACCGAGTTGCAACTTTATCGGTTTCATAATAACCTTTTGTGCAGTGTTTCTTTAGCATAGTTAAAAGTTAGTTTTGTTTATATTGTTGTGATAGATTATGGACCCAGTACAAGCTATGTGATAATATCACCTTCACCTCCAAAAAAGCGTAAGAAGTTGGATTTGGGTCATTTATATCTGTCTGATAAACAGTGCATAATAAATATGTATAAGCAGATCATAACAGATGATCCACATATGAAAATGACTGCTGTTGTATCAGACATTGTTGGTGCAGTAGGTGATATATCAAATAGTATAAGAATATGCATCAAATAATGAAATATTGAATTTTTAGGAGTTGTAAATTCCACTGTCTATCGTACCATTAGCGAATATAAAAAATCCGGAGAGATTTGTAGCCCTAAACAGCTTGGAGGACATACTTACAAGTTTTGATGACATAGTGAAGAGATCCGTGCATAGTTTCTTCTATAAAAATGAAGTGCCAACTTTGAATAAAGTTTTAAAAGAAGTAAACAATCATGCAGGCAGGTTCTACCTTGTATAGTTTTATAAAACAAATCAATTTTAAGTAAGATAGAGACCAGAGCCGACCAGGATTTGAATAATTCAGGAATCGAATCCTTTTAGAGGATTCAAAAGAGGCATTCGAATACTTTACTTTAACTGGATTCGTAAATTTTTTTTAAGAGGATTAGTATTCGAGTCTAAATATGGGAGATTCCAATCCTTATAAAAGAATTCGAATCCTTGTAAAAGGATTCGAATACTTCATCGTCAAAAATAATTCGAAATAATTGTGAGGAATAACATGAAAAATGTTTTTTTGTGTGTTTTTAAATTTCTCGTTAAATCACTGTTTTATGCGCGTGGCGCATTACGTAAAATTTCGAGTTTAGAAAAGCCCAGAAAATTTGTCTCGGGTCGCTTCGCGACCCTCGACAAATTTTCACGGGGCTTTTCTAAACTCGAAATTTTACTTCATGCTTCTATTCTATTGAAAGTGAGTGGGTAGTTATGCTACCCTCCACTGCGACCGCAAGGATCTATTGTGGCTCACAATTAAGGTCGAACATCCGACCTTACAGTTCACCTTCCAAGTCCATCTTCTTGATGAAGTCAAGGATCTTGTCAGGTGAAGTTTTCTCCAGGTCCTTCAGGTTTAGCTTTGGTGTGCCAAACACCGTGGTCCTGATCTGGTTGCCAGCTGGACAGGCACATATGACGTGCTCTGCTGTTTCATCATCCTCTAGGCATAGGCGGCACTCAGTGGTGTCGCTCAGTCCTAGTTTGTTAAGGTGATGCCTTAGACGGCTGTGTCCAGTGAAGAGAGCAATTAATGTGTGAACATCTGATCTGCTCAGCTTCAACCATGAGGCCGTCCTGGCCGCAGATGGTCCACTTGTTACCGCTCTGAAATGTCTCATCCCAGGGCGGTTTTGCCAGAAATCCTGTGCCTCGTGTCTCATCCATCCGTTGTTACGGTCTCTAGCTGTTGATCTGGGTATCCCCAGAGCGGGTTCTGGTCCGATGTAGGCTGTACGCGCCCCCTCTCTGGCTAAGGAATCGGCTAATTCGTTTCCCTCCACGCCAGAGTGGCTTGGCACCCACATCAGACTGACCCCGTTTACCTGTGCCATTTGGCAGAGGGCTTCCTTGCAGTTCCGTACAGCCAGCGAGGAGCATCTAGAGGATGCCAGGGCCCTAAGGGCCGCCTGGCTGTCCGAACATATTTTTATTGTCCTGCCCGCCCAACCCTTTGAAAGGATTTCGTGGGCGCACATTTCAATGGCGTATATTTCAGCCTGAAGTATGGTAGCATACCTGCCAAGGCTGTAGTAAAGTTCAGTCCTTGGTCCGACGACTGCGGCTCCTGTTCCAGTGGACAGTTTTGAGCCGTCAGTGTACCAGTAGGAGTCAGCCTTTTCTGGGGTGATTTTGTGTCGCTCCCAGTCGTCCCTGCTTGGGAACAGGACCTTGTACGGCTGATCCTCGCAGTAGTCCGTGACTGCGTAGTCAGTCCTCATACTTAGGGTGTCATCCGCCTCAATGGCAGTTGACAGCCCATTTGGTGTGAAGACTATCACCTTCGGATCCAATAGGGCCGCGTGGTGATATCGATACGTTGCCAATCTGGCCTCGCCCTGTATTAGGATATGCAGGGGGGTGAGGTTCAGTAGCATTTCTAGCGCCGCTGATGGGGTAGTGCGTATGGCTCCAGTTACCGCCACTGTCGCCATTCTCTGCAGTGAGGAGAGCCTTGATATGGCCGTTTTTCGAGTTGTAATCGGCCACCAGGCGATACTGCCATAGGTTATTATTGGTTTTATGACCGAACCATATAGCCAGTACATTTGCTTGGGGTTTAATCCCCATGACTTCCCGCAAATTCTATGGCACGTCCACAGGGCGTACCTTGCTTTGCGGATTGTCTTGTCCAAGTGGGAGTTCCAATTCAGCGATTTATCCAGGGTGATTCCTAGATACTTCGCCTCCTCCACAAATGGTATGGTTTCTCCCCGTAGAGTAAGAGGTCTCAATTTCAGGATCCTCCTTCTCGTGAACGGGACAACTGATGTTTTGCTAGGGTTTACGTTTAACCGTTCCCCTGTACACCAGTTCTGAGTCGCATCCAGTGCCTCCTGCATGGCTTCACAGATTTGGTTTTCATCCGTGCCCCTTGCAAGAATGACTATGTCATCAGCATACGCTTGCACTTCGACGTCAAGCGTATCTATTATTGCAAGCTACTTCATGCTTAGTCTGGGAGTGGAAACGCTCGTTCGAAACTTCAAAGTGAAAAAGAACATTAAATTATTGAAAATGTTTTTAAAGATAACACTAGCCAACAGCCATTTTGTCCTTGGGACTAGGCCGGCATTTTTCGATTGCTTGGGTGTAATAAAGCACCGAAATCGCGATGAAACCGCCGAGACTTTGGTATTGAGGTTAGGATTCGCAAAAAACCTTTTTTTTTACTTTTTTCACTATAACTTTGGAACAAAGCAAGATAAATTGAATCTGATAATACTACTTGAAAGCTTATACCCAGGGCTACATTTGGTATATAAATGACCTTGGTCGGATAATCAAAACGCTAATTTAAAAAAAAAAAAATCCGTAAAAAAAAACGCAAAAATCGCGTGTTTTGAAACATTTTTGCGATTTCAATCGATTATAAAAAAAAAACTACGCTAGATAGCTCAGATCAGTTTCGCTGACCTGAAAGCCTATTAAATGGGCTAAATAATGGGTTTTGTTTGAAAAAATCGCGAAATTTGCAATTTGTTTGGTCTTTTTCCCTTTCAAATAGAAAATTCCACAACACATTTAAAATCTGTCGTAACCATTCAAATGCCTATTAAAAGGGCTACAATTTCTACATGGCACACCTCTGTTACGTGTTCAGAAGTCTTGTAAACATTAATTTGTGTTTGAAAAAATCACGAAAACTGCATTTTTTCGAATTTATTTTTCATTATTCATCAATATTTTTGAATGACATTTACATAGAAATCAGTCTAAAAATATGAAAGAATTTGTAGTTTTCGTCATAAACTGTTCATTCTAACGTTTTTATTGTCCCGAAGGGAAGATTCAAATTCGTGCTGTTTTGTATCTATTTCATCTTCCCCGCTCGGAATTTGTCCACACGTAGCGAACGAAGCATCACCGCACTGGCGCCGAGCTGAGCCATCATTAACGTCATGATATTCAATGACTGATATCATAGAAATTGCAAACAAATGTGGAATCTCAAATAAATTAGTAACCTCAACGGCTCGTGGGGTTCGCTACCACAAATTTGAATTCTGCGCGCCATTCGAACGACACGAACGCAGTGCCACTGCACCGGCACAGGTGGCGCCACCGACGAGCGCCGTCTCCTAACCAAGCGCAAAAAACCTTTCTAATATAAACAGATTGATGTTCGAGGACTAATACCACAAACATTTGTTAGTGCATAAACAATTGCCCAGATGGCTTCGCGAAGAGTCTGCAAGCACCCAGCAGACTCATTTTGTTATATATGTGGAGCATTTTTCAAAAAAAAATGATGTCAAACATTTTCTCGCGAATCGCGAAAAACTTCGTCAGGCCTACGAATCGTATTTTGGCTTTCCGATCCGGAATCAGGACAAAACCTGGGCACCCCATGTCTCGTGGGAATTGTGCAGGAGAAATTTGGAAGGTAAGTTCCGTTTTCGGTTATTTTTTTACTTTAGAGGACTGAAATAACCAATAAATTTTGACATCACAGAAGTATTTTTTAAATTATAATTTGTTTCAAATAAAATCATTTAGAGAGGTAAAAATGAAAAACTAAAATCTTATAACTAGATATCGAACTTACCGTGAGTAAATCTTTTAACAAGTTTTGTATCATTTATGACTCAGTAAAATGTTTTTATATAAGGAGAGTTGCTAAAAAAAAAGTAAAATCCATTACGTGTGCACGACTAAGTGGGAACGTATTATACAATTTAATAAGTTTAAAAAGATCGTTTTTAATTATTTATTCTAAATCAAATTCAAATAAAATATTGTGTTGTTTAGGGAAATGTAAGAATATTGCCGGTTTTTACCTAAGTTGATCTCGTATAAGTACTAATTCCTCCAGTGCTAATCCACATATATGCAGAGAAGCATTAATTTGATTAGCGAAATCGCTTGTTGACAATTTGAACTACATTACAGTTTTTTCTGTTATTTTATAGGTTGGATGAGGGGTGAAAACAGGAGAATGCCATTTGCTGTACCACGGATGTGGAGGGAGCCATCCGACCATGTCACAGACTGTTTCTTCTGTGTAACGGACTCTTCGAAAAGGAGAGCGGGCCCAAATGCAGCGGAGATTGTGTACCCGGATATTCCGTCGTCGTCTGCTCCTGTGCCTCATAGCGATGTTCTTCCAGTCCCAACCTACTTCGAACCTGTGGAACGTGCAGCCTCGTTCCAACAAGACTCCTTGGGATCAGCGTCGTCGTTTGAACACCCGAGTACACCACCTAAGCATCACTTTCCGAACCCATCTGACCTAAACGACTTGATCAGAGAATTGGATCTTACGAAAGATAAGGCCGAGATTTTGACGTCCAGGTTGAAACAGTGGAACTTGGTGGACGGTGATGTGACAGTTTTAAGTCATCGAAAGCGGCACGAATCATACTCTGCATTCTTTACTTATAGTGAGAATCTCTGCTTCTGTCACGATGTTAATGGATTGTTTTTGGCACTAGGCATTGAGTGTCAGCCACAAGATTGGCGCTTGATCATCGACGGTTCATCCAACAGCTTAAAAGCCGTCTTGCTCCACAATGGGTATCAGTATCCATCTATATCGGTCGCCCACTTAACTACATTTAAAGAGACGTACGAGAGTGTAAAAAGGTTGCTTTGCGCTATCAAGTATTCTGATTTCTGCTGGGACGTAATTGGGGACTTCAAAATGATTGGGATTCTCATGGGTCTTCAAGGCGGATGGACAAAGTACCCATGTTACATTTGCTTATGAGATAGCAGAGATGTGAACTCCCATTACATCCGTGAAGATTGGCCGAACCGAGACGAACACTGCGTAGGGGAACATAACGTAAAGTTCGAGCCATTGGTTGATTCGGCGAAAATCCTTTTGCCCCCACTGCACTTAAAACTCGGCCTCATAAAGCAATTTGTCACTGCGTTGAACACAGAGTCAATAGCTTTTGAATCATTGAAAGATATCTTCCCAAAAATATCACAGGCGAAAATCAAAGCTGGCGTCTTTACTGGACCACAAGTAAGAAAACTGATGGGATTAGAGGGGTTTACTGAACTACTAAACGGGGAAGAAGAAGAGGCTTGGATCAGTTTCAAGGAAGTAGTCGGGAAGTTTCTAGGAAACAATAAGGACCCCAACTACAGAACTATCGTCTCAAACATAATCCAGAAATTCCAAGAGCTGGGTTGTCGTATGGCCCCTAAAGTCCACATGCTCCATTCCCACATTGACAATTTTAAGGACAACATGGGGGTGTACTCTGAAGAATACGGTGAGAGATTCCACCAAGAAATCTTGGATTTCGAAAAACGCTACCAAGGTCGACAATGTAAAGCCAACATGTTGGGAGATTATATTTGGTCATTGGTTCAAGAAAGTCCACGAGATCATGTTCGAAAATCGTCAAAATCTGTTACATTCAAAGTGTAAATTTACAAATTAATTGAATAAAATGTAAATATCGCAAATGAAATTTTTACTGATGATTTTCCAACATTTCCAACTTTTAATACCTTTTCCAACATTTAATACCTTATCAGAACTTATACTTTTCAGCGAAATGAGTCACTGGAAAAAAACGTTTTTGTGCTGAAATATGGTCCAATATATAATGAGTATACATTTTATATATCGATATATGTTTGGAATATGTATCGAATAACTCAAATAACTAGAATAACTTCATAACTCGAATAACTTGACCAACATCGTTTGAATTGCAGCCGTTTTGTAGTCTTTCATATGCAACAAGCAGATTTTTATTGCGTGCTTCAGTTTCAATTTTACATTACAAACAAGATTTTTTAAAGGCATTCAAATGCATTCGACAGATTTTAAATGTGTTGTGGAATTTTATAATTGAAGGAGAAAAAGACCGAAAAATATTGATGAATAATGAAAAATAAATTCGAAAAAATGCAGTTTTCGTGATTTTTTCAAACACAAATTAATGTTTACAAGACTTCTGAACACGTAACAGAGGTGTGCCATGTAGAAATTGTAGCCCTTTTAATAGGCATTTGAATGGTTACGACAGATTTTAAATGTGTTGTGGAATTTTCTATTTGAAAGAGAAAAAGACCAAAAAAATTGCAAATTTCGCGATTTTTTCAAACAAAACCCATTATTTCGAAGACTTCTCATTAAGTCTCAGAGATGTTCCATACAGAAATTGTAGCCCATTTAATAGGCTTTCAGGTCAGCGAAACTGATCGGAGCTATCTAGTGTAGTTTTTCTTTTATAATCGATTGAAATCGCAAAAATGTTTCAAAACACGCGATTATTGCGGTTTTTTTTACGGATTTTTTTTTAATTAGGGTTTCGATTACCCGACCAAGGTCATTTATATACTAACTGTAGCCCTGGGTATAAGCTTTCAAGCAGTATTATCAGATTCAATTTATCTTGCTTTGTTCTAAAGTTATAGTGAAAAAAGTAAAAAAAAAAGGTTTTTTGCGAATCCTAACCTCAAAACCAAAGTCTCGGCGGTTTCATCGCGATTTCGGTACTTTATTACACCCAAGCAATCGAAAAATTCAGGTCTAGTCCCAAGGACAGAGAAAAAGTCAAATTCTGTTGGCTAGTGATAATGATCTAGTTTTCAAAATGTGTTTTAATATAGTTTGAAGTAAAACTGACATGGTAGCTACAATCTGAAATGTTATTTTTTTCTGACATTTCCCTGACTAAAGATTTTTTCTCTAGCCTTTTAATATAACGTTCTTCTGTGGGAAACCCTCATTCTGTTTAATAGTTTTCATTGATTTTGCCAATAATTAAGTTAATTTTATAAATTTTTACGTACTTTCTAATTTGCCTGCTGATTTTGACAGATTTAATAATATCATATGACTTTTTTGTAAGTATTTTGGTCAATTTGAATATAATTCCATGACTTTTCTCTGACTTTCCCGGTTTTAATGATATTCACAAAATTTTTCATTTACGTAAATTTCAGGCATTAGTCGATTATATAATAGAGTTCAATTTGAAGTTTTGAACGAGTGTTTCCACTAGCAGGCTAAGCATGCAGTAAAATTTTGAGTTTAGAAAAGCCCTGTGAAAATTTGTCGAGGGTCGCGCAGCGCATTTTCGGGCTTTTCTAAACTCGAAATTTTACTTCATGCGCCACGCGTATTAACACTGATTTGAAGTGGAGTTCAGAAACACACAAATACATCTTTAACCAGAGTAACAGAGAGTCAGATATTTAGTCTGTTATCAACGATGTTCAGTGGTAATAATAAATAATTAGGTTTTGAATATTTTTGTTAAAACAACTGGTAACGATATTTATATATTATTGGTTGCAAAAAAATAATAAAATCAAATTTATTCTTTAAGGATTTGTATTTGAATTTCGAAAAAACAGGTTTCGAATCTTCGATTCGAAACATATTTATCTCTTACGAATCCTTTACTTGAGTATTCATGATTCGAATCATATTAGGTGATTCGGATTCGTGATTCGAATCCTTTTTACGAGGATTCGTCCCAGCTCTGATAGATACACATTATTATATAAATTCTATATTATATTATGAACATAATGTAAATATGTTTTATTTCACAGATATATGGCGGGATGCCGTATAAGCATTTTAATTGAATTGACGATATCGTACGATAGAAAAGAAAATACTTAACAACAATTAAGAAGTACAAAATGGATATTTGATTTTATTTAAAGAGTAATTGTGAAATTATTTAATATTACCGCCAAATTTATCTAGTGATATTTCTGGTAACTTTTTATAGTGTAAATTGGGCTTTGGCACTTACTCCTTCTAGTTTTTAAACAGACTATAGGTCTTAAAATGTAATGAAAAAAAAATCTCTAAAAAACACATTTCAGTCTTCGGGCAAAGATGAAGTCAATATTTCATAAAAATGTATACTACAAAGTGAACGCCAACAATATCAAGCATTTTTTCAAAAAATATATTGTCTTAAAGTGTATCTAAAAAATTTAAAACCTCGCACTACGGTGACCAGTGGTTATGAATTCAAAAACTACAAAGGCAATCTAGTTATAGCAAAAACAGAACCTTTACGTGGTGTAAGTATTCTTGTTTTATGGAATCAGCAAGTTTCTAACCTAAAATTATTTTAAGTATAGGTTTGTTGTTATTGCAACTGAAAATGGAAGAACCTTGCATTTGAACAGTAGCTTAACCTATTTCATTCTTTCTACTCAATTACTGATGATGCCAAACGAAGCACCTACTTACTTGGTTTAAGGGGGATTACCATTCGAAAGTTTATAAAAATTGATTTTATTTTTTTTGCATATTATGATACTTGATAGTATCTAGTTTCATGCCACAAAACCGTTTTACAATACGTGAATTCGTTAGTTAGTTTTTTGCTTGTTGAAGTAAACAATGCTGAGTAGGTGGCTGGGTGGAAATACGCAGAACTCAAACGAAAGTTTAAATGCTTGTGTCTGGAAGCTGACTTCGAAGCACCTCAACTGTGGTGCAAAAACTGTCGCTATCGCATCTTTCATACCTACCAGCATCTTCCACGAAGGATACTCGGCAGTTTTTAAGACGATGGAGACATTGGGAATCCATATCGGCCTGCAAGCCAAGGCATTCCGGTGCGGAGCGCGAGACGTGGGACGAATTTTGCCTGACTCCAGCAGTTTAGAAGGCCATCCAACAACGCTGGCAGGAGCAAATCATTTAAACCCAGTTTTTAGAGGAAGAGGAGGGCCTACTGTACGGAGCTGGCATAGCTGACTAAAGCCAAAAATCTCCAAAAATAGTTAAAAATTGTTTCAAAACTTTAAACGCGTTTTTCTCGAAACCACTTTTTTTCGCTGGCCGGAAACTTTGTTTTCACAATGCCAGTGATATTCGAGCAAAAATGAAGGACTTAATGTTTAATGTAAACAGAAGTTTTTATGACATAATTGTTATCGTAACCATGATATTTCTGAGAGAGAATTGAAGCTAATGAACTATACAATCTTTAGGGAAGATAGAAACCATCGTTCTAGTAATAAAACACGTAGTGGTGGTGTTTTAATCGCTGTTTATAATAATTCTGTTGAACAGTTATGTCTGTGAAGCTAGCAATATTTCCAGCAACAAACCGGCGCCTCCACCATGATCGTCCAGAAATTGTAATTATTATTTCTAGTGACAAATAAGGAGAAATTCATCTATTTCTCAACCTCTTAAATATAATATAAGTTAAATAAACACTACGAACAACATTTCTCCATTGAAATTTCTGGTATTCATATGTAAAGGATTTTCTATTACAATCATTTTTAAGTACTAATATGTACCTTTGGCCCGTGTTATTATAAGGTATTATCTTTATAGATTATTAAAGCAATGCCTAAAGAACAGTAATAAACTACTAGAAGATTCTGAAAATAAATATTTAATGTAGGTGACAAAAAACGTTGTAGGCACGGTGTAACTTGCGTTGACTCAGAGAGGAAAAAATCAGGCCAAAATGTGTTTAAAGATTTGAGAGGAAAAACAAATCGCCTTAGGAAATTTACTGCAGATATCGTTCAACAGGTTGTCGCACACATCAACGAATTTCCACGAGAAGAAAACTATTACAGCAGAGAAATATCAAATAAGGAATGCTTAAGTGCGGACCTGAACATAAACAGGTTATTTCGAGCTTTCCAGAAGCGAAATCCGTGTACATGCGTTAACTACCGATTTTATGCTACAGTATTTAAAAAACATTTTTCGCTTTTAAGACTTGACAGGCCTAGGTCGGATTCTTGCTCTACTTGCGATATCCTTAATAATAAAAAAAAGCGGATCCAGTAAACCGCGATCTTTTTACGAAAATAAATTTGTATCTCTGAAAGCAGAAAAAGCTAGAAAAAGAGGATACTGTTGAATCGCAACAGCCCGGAATCAATATTCTGGTTTTATCTATGGATTTACAACAAGTCACCTTTATCCCCACATTGACACATTCAGATATTTTTTAGAGTAGATAGCTGTCGTGCTATAACCTCGACATTCATAGTGTTGACAATAATACAGCAACAATGGTTTTATAGAATAAATCATTGACAGGCGGGGGAGGCAATGAGATAGGCTCCGTGCATTTGAAATGTTTGCTATCAGAAAATGTTACTATAAAGGAGAAAGTTGGCATCTGGAGTGATAAATGCAACGGGCAGAACAAGAACAGAATGATCCCCATAACAATTATATATCTTGTTGCATGTAGTAAATTCTCACAGATAGATCAAAAACTCTTAATATCTGGACACACATTTTCCTTGTGATCGACATTTTGACTAGATTGAGAGAAGCAAAAAATTAATGAAACTTAACGTTCTGAAAAACATTCGAACAATAATTAAAGAGAGTTGCTAAAAAAGCTCAAACAGTGTTGTACACATGGACAAAAATGACTTTAAGGATCTGCATCGTTTAGCTGATGCATTCATAAACATTTTAAAATTGAATATTTTCCAAGCATCCTAGGTGAGAGTTTCAAAAGATAACCATTTCATGGTATTTATTTGCAAGAGTTTTAGTGATGTAGCATCGTGGGAAACTTATAATGTTTTACAAAAAGGGAAAAAACTTGCCAATTTCAGAGCAGAGCCTATCCCATTATAAGAATTCAAAAGTCGGATCATAAAAGCGAAATTAGAAAACTTGAAGTCTATGTTAGATTACATTTCTTTATTATATCAAGAATTGTATGAAGATTTTATCGCCAAAACAACGGAACAAGAAAACTCTGGCTCTGGCTCAAGAAATCCCGGACCATGAGGGCACATAGAATTTAGTAATTAAATCGTTTAAAAATAAAATATAATCTTGGCACTTAGACCATTTACAAACATTATCAAGACTTTATTAAGACAGATATAAAATATCTGTGATTTTTCAAGTTTATCTTTTATTAATAATGTTTCTTTGGGTTCCTCAAATGATAATAAAAATTAAAAATAATATAAATTTGTTTTAATACATGATAATCAGTTTTTATTGAATATTTGAACTTGTGATTTTTGGCACTTAGATCACATTATACTCTTCAACTGTCATTATAGTCCAAATGGCGGCCAACGCCGACTTATGTCAAGTTGACACAATGGACTAAATGTCGGCGCCGATTTATGTCAAGCTGAAACGATAGATTTATGTCAGTTAATCTAGTGATTTTTAATAATAATAATTTATTTTACGGTAATTACCTTTTACGTAAATTAACAAAATAATGTATTTTAAATTAAAAATTTGTTAATTAAAAACTCATAATAACATAAACAGATACAAATAAACAACAAATAAACAAACAAATAAAATAGACAATTAAAAATGTAAGTAAACAAAATCAAGCGTTTACGATATCATCCGCTAAGTAAATCAACTTTAAATTGCTTTTAAACACGTTAAATGTTGTCCCGAACAACGCAAAATGTGGCGAGCAACACAATAAATTATCTAATCTGACCATGCGGCACAGCGAACTATTCCTACCGTAAATGGTCCTGTGAAATGTTTCGCGAAAGATTACTGTAGCTCTTGTTTTAGATAGTATATTTACAGTCGTAAATTCACATTTTGACTATTGTGACATAATGACTGTAAATCACTTGGTTAACTGTCTTTTGACTGATAAGATTTTGTCTGATTATGTCTTTATGGACTGTATTTTAACTATTCTGGTATTATGACTATGTCACTTGGTTGGCTATCTTCTAACTTATTAGGATTTTGTCAATAAATCACTATATTGACAGTTTTTAAGTCTTAAACGAGTGTTTCCACTCCTAGATTAAGCATGAAGTAAAATTTCGAGTTTAGAAAAGCTTAAAAATTTGGTTTGGTCAGGCTTTCCTAAACTCGAAATTTTACTTCATGCTTAATCTAGGAGTGGAAACACTCGTTTAAGACTTCAAATTAAACTATTTTAAAAAACATACGGTTATTAGAAAAGTTTCAGCTTATACATACATGTATGTAAAAGAAAAACTTCCAGTGTGTTTACCAAATGTTAGTAATGGCAAATGCCACCTTCAAGGCCGAAAGGGTTAAATCAATCGACTCGTTTCTGATTACTGTTTTACCTAATGAAGTAAAATTTATTTTAATTCAATGAATTATTTATTTAATGTTATTTCGCTTTCAAGTTAATTTTAACGGTAAAAGTAATCAAGTACATGGCATGTTAAACTTATCGACAGATTGTGGTTTAGGTCTTTAAGAGACTACACATAATTCATCAAATATGAACTGTAAATAAAAAATTGCAGAAAACTATTCATCACACATCACTATTTTTAAAATATACAGGAAAATTAATAGAATGAGCTTTATTTTTATATAATTAGAATTAGAATTTTTTAATTGGGAAATAAAATTTAAAAAGTCTGAAATCGATTAAAACCATTGAACATTATTTGTTTACTTTTTTGACTAAATTCATAAATAGCCAATAATGAATAAATTGTAAACTTATGGACAGAAAGATCACTAGTCACTAGCCTGTTGTTTGTTTAAATTTTAATAAACAATATTATTGTCATATCACTATTTTCTTATATTGAATTGTTAATAAAGATGTTGCTGTTGTAATAAAAAAAATATATAGTTATTTCATGAATTGTTAAAGAAAATCAAATAAAATAACTAAGACTACATATTTTCATGAAAATTTTATTTATTATGAAAACTAAGAAATTAATGTTACGAGCTTAATCCTTTCAGCTCTGGAATTTTGTAAGTTAAAAAATATGTTTGTATACTGCATATTATTTCTTACTATCCTAGATATACAGAGAGTTGTTCTTTTAAGTATACATATCTCAATATACTGTATACGTGGTAAAACATATTAGTTATTTTTACAAATATTTCAAATTGGATTTTCAAATGAGTGTTTCCACTCCCAGATTAAGCATAAAGTAAAATTTCGAGTATAGAAAAGGCTGAAAATTTGACCAAACCAAATTGTCAGGCTTTTCTTAGCTCGAAATTTTACGTCATGCGCCACGCGCACTAAACACTACTGTGATGTGATATTCAGAACACGTTTTTAGCATACTGCTTTAGTAGAATATTTTGAACTTAACCTAAAATTAGTGTTTTATACGCGTGGCGCATGAAGTGAAATTTAGAGTTTAGAAAAGCCTGAAAATTGTTTAATTTGAAGAAACATAGAAATATGTATTTTTAAATTAGATCAAATATACATATAATTTAACAATGGATTACGTATAATAGGGATTCAATATAAAATAATCGTTAACTTTACTATAAAAACAATTTTTCCAGTTACATATCAAGATTAAACATTTAATTTACTTAGCCAATTATTTCACATTTATTTAAAATACCACTTTTGTAAATAATTAATTAAATTAATTTGTTATTTCTTATTAAGAGTGCAAATAAGATTTCACTAATTACTAAGTTCAGTTGAAACATATTCAAAACTTAAAGTTTAATTGACAGTTAAAATTGAATTTGTCTACGCCATTAATATAAATACAATCATTCGAATTAATTCATTTTTTGACATAATTTTTACCATTATTATATTTTATTCAAAAATTATTTGACTATTGTTTAGTTTTATTGACGTTGGTGAAACCATCACAGTTTTTTTGTTTTAAATAAGAAGGTATAGCAAACACTTTAGTTTTTATACTACTTACACATATTTTATTTTAGTGAAAAACAATCAATTAGTGTATGAGCGCAACTAGTCACTGAGTGATTATTTTACCTCTATATTGAAAATGCAGTATGAAGTCAACGGGTTCAATGATTAAATTTATGAAACTTCCGATGTCATGGAGTTACTTGTAACTTCAAATTTACATTTTTTTCCATTTTTACAAGAACTGTGTTTCAAATTAAACAAATTGGTTAGATGTTAAAACACGTATATTTTCACTAGATAATACACCGTCTAAATACATTTTTATTTTTATGCTTTAGAGAGAAATTGGTACATTTTCATTACAAACAATGATCTTAGTTAATGAGAGGAAAAAAAATGAAATATAAATTGGCAGTTTACGTGTGTGTTATTGTATTCTTGGCACAAAACCTGAGATCTAAAAAATCATCCTCCAATTCCTGTAACTAAATTTAAATAAAAATGAAACGACAACCAGTAAATAATAAAAAATAGATATTTTTCTCCAATGATGGTAAATTTAATATTATTATTATTAAATAGAGGAATATCAATAAAGCAACTAAATTTACACAACAAATTATCCTTCGCTTTTCTTTAAAAATACCAAAACGGTTTATCACCGCTATCTTGTGCTCATTAACAATTCATGGGGAATACCATGAAGGCATCCATTTCTGCTCCCTCCTCAACGAATTCTTCAAAGCCGTCGTGTACCCACCATCACCATCAATCACCGTAAAAGCACTCTTGTCCTCTTGTTTGCTCCACTTTTTCCTACTAGAACTACAATCATATATCTTATTAGTAGGAATCGGAGAAGTAGAAGGTGTGTAAGCAAGATCTTCTACTTTCAAAGTAGAAACAAATCTAGCACCGATTCTATCCGAATGCTGATGACCGTCATAGCCAAAAGATCTAGATCTGTTAATTTGCGGAAGGTGGCCGTATTTTTTAGACGGTACAGGGCTGGGTCCTCTACTGGCAGATCGGTATTTTTGTGTTGGAATAGGACTTGGACCTCTACTAGTTGATCTGTAGTTTTGTGCTTGTAGAGGACTGGATCTATAATTTTGTGATGGTAGAGGACTTGGTCCTCTACTACTAGATCTAAATGTTTGTGATGGTAACGGACTTGGGCCTCTACTAGTAGATCTGAACTTTTGTGAAGATAAAGGACTAGGTGCTCTATATTTTTGCGATGGTAATGGACTTGGACCTCTACTAGCAGATCTATATTTTGGACTAGCTGCTCTACTGCTCGATCTATATTTTTGTGAGCTTATAGATTTTTCAGGTGGTGTGCTAGAGTCTCTACTGTAAGATCTATTATATTTGATTATAGATTTTTGCGGACTGGCTCCTTTAGAGCCGTGGATTTGAGGCAGCGGACTCGGACCTCTACTGGTAGACAAATACTTATCATTACTTCTACCAGCAGACCTATACTGTCCATCACCCCTACTAGTAGATCTATACTGTTCATCACCTCTACTTTTAGACCTATACTTCTCATCACTTCTACGACTAGACATATACTGCTCGTCATCATCTCTGCTATCACTTCTACTGGACTTCTCATCATCTCTACAACTAGATCTACATTTTTTACTACTACTGGGTGGTCTCGGGGAGCTACGTGCTCTTGTTCTACTAATTCGGACTTCGATTTTCGGCCCGAACAACTGTGTTTCTAATTTACTGATGGACTTTCTTCTGACCGTCTGGGTGGTCGCTAGACGGGATTTTGGTCGTGGCAGTGTACTTGACGTGGACGATTTTTTTGGTGAGTGTACTGATACTGGGATTAGAGATTTTTGGGTGGTGGTTTTCGAAGAGCTACTGAAAATTGCGAAACGTTCTAATATTACTGCTAAGGAATTTCTACATCAAAAGCTTTTAGATATTCAAGAGTTTCAACTTCATTTTCATTTGAATTACAAACTTTAAAAGGAACTCAAATTGCTTGTACCTTTCAAATATTTGTTTATATTATGAAATTTGCTAAAACTACTTTTAATTTTCAAATATTACTTTACCAAAATTACTACTAAGGATGTGAGACAACAATTTCTACACCTAACGCTTTTAGATGTGCTCCATCAAAATTGTTTAAAAAATTCAAAGTGCCTTTACTTTTAAACATTACATCGTATTTAACTTGAACTTTACTTCTAGAGTCTACAAGCTACGTAAATTGACATACGTGGTAGTCGTCTTCGGAAGAATGCTGCTTTCCGAAGACTTCTTGGCCTGTGGAACAATTTGGAAAGCCCTTTTTTGCTCTTTAGCTAAGTTATCAATTGGTCTGGGTTTTCTCTCAATCCTTTCCCTGATTAAATAATCTACGTAGGCTTTTCTGTATTCAGGCTGACAAATAAAATCTCCATCCATTTTTAATTCTGACTCTCTTTTTAGAGAGTCGGTTTTTTGGTAGTTTGGATATTCTACGAATTGTGCTCGTTTTTCTGTCGTGTGATCAACCTGTAAGAAAAGAGTACAGACGTTAGTTACATACTTTTCAGACTTTCTTGAATAGAATTTGATTTATCTATTAATACTGATGAAATAAAAAAATATATTGTTGTTTAAAAAAACAGTTTACACAACAAAAATGTGTCATGCTTTTAAAAACAATTGAATGTATTTACTCATACTCATGCTATCTAATTTAAAGATTATACTACTATATTTTTTCGTAAAAATTGTAATATTTTACGATAACAAATATTTTTATCATACTTTAAAAAACACTTTACCGCAATATACAGAAAACATATATTTAAAGTTAAATATATGTTTTTTCTGATTTATTCTGAATGTACAGAAACATTCATGTGAATCTATGAAAATTGTCAGTTTTTGTTACCTTATTCCTTTTCTGTGACCTCTAATTCAAGTCACTGTAACTCAATAAATGCATTATTAAATATCACTTAAATTAACACTTTATTAATTATCATCTGCATTTATGTATGTAAGTATATTAATTACGTATTACGTACGTATGTATTACGTTATTCTAAAGTAGAGACACTGAATGTTTACTGAGAACAAGCGAAAAAATAACATTGCAACACGCCAACGCTAAATCCCCGTTTTACCCCGTTCTTTTCAGGAAGCGATTTATTTTTAGCGTAAGAGCCTTGAAACACATAAAAAAGGAAACTGTTCTTGTTTCTCGTATTCTAATTTTCTGTCACGGTCAAAGTTAACTTTGCAAATAACTAAATAATGAGATTATAATTAATTCCGATTATAATAATATATAAATATACTACAATGCTTTATAATAATTATCAATTTCACATTTATTGTTTTTAAATATGAAACGGTAAAATCCAGGAATATTTGTAAATTAAAAAAAACACGATTAAATTTCCTACTATTAACAATGTTGAGTTGGCTTAATATTGTTATGTTTTACACATTTTTAAATATAATTGGCAATATTTATTATTATTGTGTTCTTTTGCGTGTTCGGTATAAATACTTTATCATTTTTTTAATAACAATATCTTACATATTTCCTCAATAAATTACAAATGTTTGTGGTTTTAGGTATACATATTTTGATTTGTAAGTTTTTAAACATTTTCAGACATTCGATGATTTAAATAAATGTCAATTGAAAGCTTCTACCGAGTGTTTCTACTCCCAGATTAAGCATAAAGTAACATTTTGTCGCTCTGCGAAGTAGAGCGTCCTAATCCAAATTTTCAAACTTTTCTAAACTTGAAATATTTCTTCATGCGCTACGCGTACACTAATTTCAAGTGAAGTTTAAAATATAAGCGTTTTTACCCGGCGCATTCACCATTTATTGCACACGGTTTTTTTTCTTCTATTCTGTATAGTCAGTATTATGAATTTTGATAAAAATACATTTATAAATACTGCACGCAATAATGAATTATTAACACTTATAATTGTTATATTTCCCTTACTTTTATCAATGGACAATAGTTGAAAAATCAAATAGTTTTTTCACAATTTTTAATCAAAAAAGTGAAAGATATAGAAAAATATACTTGATGTCTATCATACTACTTTGCCCCATGTTAGATACATTAGCTTTCACCTACTCATTTTTCAACAAATGTTTCTTATTCCTGTTAAACTTTGTTCATAAGCCTCACTTATATTTTCACTTAACCGCAAAATATTAATATGACAAGGTCAAAAATGACGATTATAGATTGAAACAGCTCACTTATTAAAAGTAATTAATTCGAAAAATTCACATTTTTAACACAATATTAAAAAAATAATTAAATAAGCTACGACATGAAGTGCATAGGCATTAAAAGCTAATTTTTCGATTATCTGCAACGTTTCTTAACAAGATTTTTTTATATGATCAATATTAAACAAACATCCAAAAAAATGCTAAAAGTAAACTACCACATTCCACATTTTTACCAAGAGTTGATCGGATACTACTATTGCAATAAAAAAACTTAAGTTTATTGTGTCATCTTAACAGCTCAATCAGTAGAGACATTATCGTGGCGACAGAATTACAGAAGCATAGAAGGACAGGCATTTATAAAAAATGGCCATAATCAACTCCAAGGACCACAAAGTTGATATGTCCACTAAAATTATTGATTTAAAAATTTTCGCGAAAACAATACTTTCTTTTTATTTTACATATCGAAGAAAGTAAAAGTGTAATTATGGTTATATTTTAAAGGAACTACGAGATCTAAAACGTTAATTATTGATATCCCTGACTGAGAAATTGCTCAAAAGTTTCTTAATTCGATAAATCACGTGTTTAAGTAACTGGCTAAGCTTCCTTGCGCGCATTTCTGCTTCTTTATCCAACCACTACAGCTCAAAGATTTTCTGTTTTGCCGTTTCGATTGACTGCTAAAGCTCAAAAGTTTTTGGACTTGAATGATTGGGATTTGAAGTATATGCAAAAGACAAATGTCGTTTGCATATCTAGTTTTTTGCCGTCAAAATTGTCAAGATTATTAGTAAGATTCTGGGTAAAGCGGTAGTGATAATTTCTAAAATTGTTCTAGATATAGAATCTATTTCAAAATCTAAAATGTTAGATTTTAGATTTAGAAAGAAATTATAAATCCAAATTATTTTTTGAAATGTTTGTTCTACATTAACAAACGATTTTTTTGTATAAATTTTAAAATAGATACCAATGGCTTAAATGCTAATTATTGTTACTTATGCCCGGTATTATAAAACGATTTATTCCCTAAATAAAATTTACTTTAGGAATAATTTAATTTATTCCAAAGATTTCAGTATTAAAAACACAAAATAACTTTATTTGGCTAATATATCTCCCCAGTAAATTATTTGTTTGTTTTTCTACCAAGTAAATTTTATTCTCGAAATAGTTTGACAGTTAATAGTCAAAAGTGTAATATATTATTATAATTACTTTAGATTCTACTACTTGTATTTATTAATTTCATTACGGTTATCATGTCTACCATATCATCCGTGTCAGATTTAAGTTCGCTCCTAGTATCTTCCCTGACAATGATTAATTCGAACCACAAGACATTCTAAGGAGTTGAAGACCTAGAGTTTTTCAAATAAGACATAACCAGGGATTTTTATACCTATGCATACGCATTTTTAAAATTAGTTCCATTTAAAGTTTTAAACGAGTGTTTTCCACTCCCAGACTGAGCATAAAGTAAAATTTCGAGTTTAGAAAAGCCTGAAAATTTGGTTCAGTCGCGTAGCGCGAAGCGCGGAGCGACCAAGCCAAATTTTCAGGCTTTTCTAAACTCGAAATTTTACTTCATGCGCCACGCGTATTGAACACTGAAAGCACTGAAACATTGTGAACAAGTGAACTTCACTTGAAATCAGTGTCTTGTAGGCGTGGCGCATGAGGTAAAATTTCGAGTTTAGAAAAGCCTGAAAATTTGGTTTGGCCGCTCCGCGCTTCGCGCTACGCGACCAAACCCAACTTTCAGGCTTTTCTAAATTCTAGATTTTACTTCATGCTTAGCCTGGGAATGAAAAACACTCGTTTAAATTAAATAATTTAATTAGTAAATTACAAACCGAAATTATACATTTTCATTGTGGCCATAGCTGAAACCACCAATTTGTTAAATTGAATTGACAATATTTCAAATTAGATTGTCAATCAAATTGGAAACTTAGTATAATTCCTTATAATTATAGAGAATAATAAGAAAAAGAAAGCTTATTAGAAATTATACCAGACTTAAACGAGTGTTTTTCATTCGCAGAATTTCTAGAATTGCTATTTATTTGGTAGGTTTGCTTTATAATACGCAATTTTATTTTCCCATTAGTTTACTACTTAAATAAATTTACTCCACAAATAGTTATCTACTGATTTATTAATCGTTTATAATACCGGGCATTGATCTTTTATAATTTCTCATAAGCTTTATTTTTCTTGTTCTGTTTAATTCTTACCCATTTCACGGTTATTCTCCACAATTATAAGAAATTATACTAAATTTCCAATTTGGTTAACAATTCATTGGTGGTTCCATCTATGGCGACAATGAAAGTGTATAATTGCGGTCGGTAATATACTTTAAATTTATTAATCGTTTTTAATACCGGGCATTATTGAAATTAAAATAAACTGCATGTAAAAATAAATAGCATTCGTACTTTCAATTTTTAAAAACTATTTATTTACAATTTCTGATTAAATTTTATCCTAATATAATAAGCCCAGAAATATGTAAGTATTCTTATTTTGTGTAGGTATATTTACATGATTACGTTTAGAAGCAACTGCTAAAGCTAAAAAGTTTTCTCAGCTATAGGTTTGAAGTAATGATTATAATTTAAATAATTTGATATTCATCGTTACGTTTTCAGAGCTGGGCAGGATTCAAATCATTCAGGATTCGATTCCCGGATTCGAATCCTTTTAGAGGATTTAAAAGAGGTATTCGAATACTTTAGTGAAAACGGATTCGTGATCCGGATTCGTTACATTTTTTTAAAAGGATTCGTATTCGAATCCAAACGTAGATGATTCGAATCCTTATAAAAGGATTCGAATTCTTATAAAAGGATTCGAATCCTTATCAAAGGAATCGAATCCTTATAAAATTCGAATCCTGATACATGGATTCAAATCCTCCCAAATAATGCGAATCATCGCTATTAAGGCTGGGTTTCGAATTCGATTAATTCAAATAGTTAAATATTCCAATATGAATATTTAAATCACTAAATTATGCATATTTGAATATAAACATTAAAATTTTCGAATAATTCAAATATTTGTGAATGCATATTTAGTTACTTAACCATGAAAAATATCCAACGTTAATAGTATATTTTTAACTTCACTTGAAATCAGTGTTTCATACGCGTGGCGCATGAAGTAAAATTTCGAGTTTAGAAAAGCCCCGTGAAAATTTGTCTCGGGTCGCTGCGCGACCCTCGGCAAATTTTCTACGCGGGGCTTTTCTAAACTCGAAATTTTACTTCCTGCTCAGCCTGGGAGTGGACAACACTCGTTCTTAGCAGTTTCAAATTGAAGAATAACTCTAGATTACTAAGTTTATTACCGTTTTACAAAGGCTACAGCTCAAAGGACCATGGTCTTCGCAGAACGAAGGACTACAGGGAATCGAAGTTTTTTTACAAGAAAACAACGAATATCTGAAGGTTTACAGCATGGATAGGAAAGAAAACATCTAATTTTGAAAAAATATCGAAGTTGTGTTGGTTTTCAGTGTATTTTTAACTTCACTTTAAATCAGTGTTTTATACGCGTGGCGCATGAAGTAAAATTTCGAGTTTAGAAAAGCCCCGCGAAAATTTGTCTCGGGTCGCTGCGCGACCCTCGACAAATTTTCTACGCGGGGCTTTTCTAAACTCGAAATTTTTTCTTCATGCTTAGTCTGGGAGTGGACAACACTTGTTTGAATTTTAAATTTAACTCTTCTAAAAAATCGACGTATGTAATATAATAAATCATTCATTGAAATCATAGAAAAAGATGCAAAATTTTACCTAAAATTAATTTTTAGAGTTAACTTTATAATTTGTTCGGCTCCTAATGGGTGAATATTCTATTCTTAAATAAAACCGTTTTTATTTAATATTAAAGTTGCATTTAATACAATAACAAACTGTGAATAAATCGACATAAATCTAGAAATATCAAAAATCTCATGTAGAAAATCTTGTCGGTCCACTCCCAGACTAAGCATGAAGTAAAATTTCGAGTTTAGAAAAGCCCCACGTAGAAAATTTGTCGAGGGTCGCGCAGCGACCCGAGACAAATTTTCACGGGGCTTTTCTAAACTCGAAATTTTACTTCATGCGCCACACGTATAAAACACTGATTTAAAGTGAAGTTAAAAACGCACTGTAAACCAACCCAACTTCGATATTTTTTCAAAATTGGATGTTTTCTTTCCTATCTAAGCTGTAAACCTTCAGATATTCGTTGTTTTCTTGTAAATAAACTTCGATTCCCTGTAGTCCTTCGGTCTCCGAAGACCATGATTGGTCCTTCGAGCTGTAGCCTTTGTAAATTGGTAATTAACTTAGTAATCTAGAGTAATCCTTCAATTTGAAACTTCTAAGAACGAGTGTTGTCCACTCCCAGACTGAGCATGCAGTAAAATTTCGAGTTTAGAAAAGCCCCGCGTAGAAAATTTGTCGAGGGTCGCGCAGCGACCCGACACAAATTTTCACGGGGCTTTTCTAAACTCGAAATTTTACTTCATGCGCCAGGCGTATAAAACACAGATTCAAAATGAAGTTCAATAACACATATATCATCATTAATTAAAATCATTATATAATCAGATATTTAGTCGGTAAATGAACATGTTTGTTAATAGAAACTGATGGAATAAAATATTACTGGTTGCAAATAATAGATTCAAATTTATTTTTAAAGGATTTGTATCCGTGATTCAAAAATGAGGATTCGAATCTTTGATTCGAATCATATTTTTCACTTACGAATCCTTTATTCGTGTATTCGTGATTCGAATCATATTAGATGATTCGGATTCGTGATTCGAATCATGTTTTTGAGGATTCATCCCAGCTCTGTACGTTTTAATGTAAATGCTAAACCACAAACGTAGTCTAAGCTTCAAAGAGTTCCTGCTTCGATTAAAGCAACTGCTAAAGCTCACAAAATGTTTAATTTGTTTCAAAGCAACTATTATTACGTTTAAACCAACTATTACGTTTCAAAGCAACTGCTAAATTAAAATAGTTTTTTAAGTATTACAATTTTATTTGCTTCGATTGAAGCAACTGCTAAAGCTCGTATGATTTCTGATATTATTTATACGTTTCAAAGCAACTGTTTAGGCAAAAACATTTCCTAAGCTCAAAATTATGAACGTTAAAGGCTTCCTTTTTGTTATACATGCAAATTCCATAAAATAAAACAATTGAACTATCACAAAACACGACGACGTAAACGCCATTTCTTACCCATTTGCTAAGTGGCATTGTCAGTAGCTGGCCAAGCTGAACGCCACTTAGTAAATGGGTAACAAATAGCGTTTACGTCGTTGTCTTTACGGGATATATTAAAGACCAAGATATAATACTTAAAGATGTTAAGTGTTGTTCAAACACTCTTTCGGGACTATACTGATGATGTTGTTGAAGTCTGAATCGCTTATATGGTTAACAGTTGAATGAATGAGTACCTCAACTATGTTTGTATAACACACAATTGTTATTTTCCTGTCTGAAGTGACTGCAAAATACTTGGTTCTAATTAGCCATTGACGATGCCACGGCCAAAGAGCAATAAATGGCCTTAGTTGTTTTAGCCAGGACAGAAAGCTCAATATTTCTCTTAATATTAAAAATACGAAAAAGATGTTATAAATACAAATTGCATGAAATCATTCACTTTACAATATAAAATTATTTTTGCACTTTCATCTTAAAAGTTGACACTTTATAAACTCTAATTAATGTCAAAAGGTGGCATTTAGCAAATGTTACATTGTTTATTTGTATCCAACCATAAAAATGGTATCGAATGCATAAAGGAATTTCATGATACGCTGTCATCGAAATCCCTGCTGTCAGAACAATCAATCATTTTTCGCGACACGAGTACATCGATAGTAGTTCATCATGGAAGTGGATGATACATCCGACGCGGAAAGCTGCACACCACCAGATGTAGTAAAGGAAGCAGAGATAGCGAGTTTAGAACTACTATCGAAAAATTCAAGGGTAATATATGAAAAACGCTACCAGGAATTTATCAAGTGGTGTGAATCTAGAACCATTACAAGGTATTCAGAGAATACTTAATTAGCATATTTTGCCGATCTTTGCAGAAAATATAAGCCCTCTAGCATTTGGTCTATATTTTCAATGTTAAAATGCACCCTCGCTACAAAACATAATGTGCAAATTGGAAAATATAGTAAATTAATAGCTTTCATCAAACAGAATGGCGTAGGATTTAAGGCAAAAAAATTTAAAACTCTCTCGAGATCCGAAATATTGGCATTTTTTGAAGGAAGCCCCAGATGACAGTTTTCTTATGATTAAGGTTGGTTATTTTTAATTAAACCATTTTAACAATATATTGAAATAGGCATTTCAGGTGGCATTAATATTTGGGATTTTTGGGGTATGCCGCAGACACGAATTGTACAATATCAAGAAAGAGGATATAAAAGAAATTGACAATATGTTAATTATTAGCATTCCTGATACGAAAACTCACAATCCAAGAACCTTTACAAACCTTTACAATATGTTAATTATTAGCATTCCTGATACGAAAACTCACAATCCAAGAACCTTTACTATTGTCAACGATAATGAATCTGATATAGATTATATCTCTTTTTATCAAAAGTATTCAAGATTGCGGACCAATAAAAGTTCTTTATAAAATATGCAAACGGACGATGCACCAATCAAGTAGTTGGCATTAACACGTTTGGAAGCTTTCCTTCTATTATTACGAAATATTTACATTTAGAAAATCCACATCTTTTCACGGGTCATTGTTTTCGACGCTCATCCGGAACATTATTGGCCAATACTGGAGCTAACTTAGTTCAAATTAAGAAACATAGTGGATGGAAATCGTCCGCTGTAGCCGAAGGCTTCATTGATAATTCCCTTAATTATAAAATCAAAACAGCGGTCGCAATTATGAAAAATCCATCTGTAGCAGGTCCAAGTTCAAGTAATTATGTAGAACCCAGAATAGAAAATTTGACTACAAATCATAATATAGAATATATAGAACCCAATAAGGCAAAAGAAAGCACTATAATCGCACATAGTAGTTCTATTAAGGAATGCCAAAACCGTGAAGATGTGAATATTGAAAATAATATATCAGAAGCAAATTCCGATTCCCAAAATGTTATGTTACCAGCACTTACAGCTTGAGGAGTCAATATATAAAATTGCTCCCATTTTACTATAAAATTAACTGTTAATAATAACAAATAATTCCCATTGAAATTTAAAGTCAAAATAAACCTTATTTTTAAATACTATATTGTACTTGTTTACGGTATGACGTGCAAAAAGTTATGTATGTAATGCGTGTGTAAAATAAGCTTTATGGCATTCGTTCAGATGTTTCGTGACTCGCCTTCGGCTCGTCACAAAACATCTGAACTCATGCCATAAAGCTCAATTTTACACACTTATTACATAAATAACTATTTTGCATACACAAGGTGTCCCATAATTCTTGGGCGCCATACAACTTTGTTATTTCAACTGGGACCCCTCATACATTATAAACTTTTTGGACTCCTTGTTAAATGTGAATACTAGTTTGTCAATAGAACATGTGGTCCAAGTCGTACTATTTTGAAGTTATTCGACACTTTTATAAATAATTAACGTTTATTATGGTTCTCTGAATCTAAATGAGATAGACAGTTGATCTTTTTGTCATTCTTTTGAGGATGGAGGGTGCTATCGTTAACACTATATATTCGCGGCGACTAACTTCTAACTTGGTTTTCAAAAATGGCTCTATATATAATTTTGTTTACTATATTGAACTGAACATTTAGATAAAAGATAACGTTTTTTTTTTTTGTAATTTGATTAGGACAGCTATTTTTTTGTTAATATTATAGAAAGAGAATTGAATTCTAAGTCGAATGCTATAAAAAAAGTTATATGGTCTCACTTAAAATAATCAAGTTACACGTGATCGAACATTTTTAAATTCAACTGCTTTTAATTCATAGCCACCTAACTCTAACGCAGCAACTTTGTAATGCTCACCATAGCGCCCTCTATGGTCATGAGGACTAGGGAATCTCCAACTTCGTATCTCATTTAGTTCCAAAGATATTTTAAGTTTATGAAACTACTATAAACGTAATTTTTTTCTTTTAAATGTCGAGTTACTCCAAAATAGTATGATTTAGAGCGAAAGGTATTTAACAAACGTATTATTTTTTAAAAGATAAAAATATATGGAGTCTCCCATTTAAAATAACTATGTCGTATGGCGTCCAGGAATTATTAAACGTATTATATGCGTAATTTTATTTTATAAAGTAACCGATTTCACGCAACTTATATCTGAAACATTTTTTTGTATTTGTAATATCAAGCTTTCCGTCCTCGCTGAAGCACCCTGTATGAATATCGTGTGAAATAACTAAAAAAAATGAAAAATTGATGAGGTATTTTTCAATGTTCACATATTCTGAAAGAGAAATGTTTTCTTAAGATTCTTATAAAAATGTATTTTAATATTTGTAATATTGAATAAATTTAAGATATATAATATTTAATTTAAAAAAATCGTTTAAATGTATAATTGGAAATAACTCTTAAACTATTAATAAGGTATTTTTAGATTTTTCACATATTTTAAAGAAGCAATAATTCAAGCTTACAAAATTCTTAGAGAAATGTTTTCTTAACATTTTGACAAAAATATATTTTTATATTTGTGAACTTAATTAAGATAAAGCTACAAAATATTTAATGCAAAGAATATAAACGTTTTAATGTTTTATTAAAATAACTCTAAAACTATTACTAGGGCATATTTTAATTTTTTACAAATTTTGAAAAAGCTATAATTTCTTAATAACCTCAAAAAAATTTAAATTTGACGAACATTTTATGTAAATTGACCATTCAAGATTAAAAAAAAAAGAGAATTATTCATTGATCCAATCATTTAATTCACAAATAACACATTTCAGAAAGATCTCATTAACAATAAGTTATAACTGTTTTAATTTTAAAAATCGTCATTTTTCACCTTTTGACATTTACACAAAAATAACTCTAAAAGTATTAGTGACCTTTTTCAATAACTTCACATATTCTGAAAAGCCAGTGTCAATTTACATTGCACATATATTAAAAATCTATTAATGGGTCTTTAAAAATTTTAGATAGTATCAAGCGAGCTAAAATTGAACATAATTCTTACTGTAAACAGATTCTAACTTTAAACTTGAATAAAATGATTGTATTTTAAATTAATTAAAAATCCTTTAAATTTTAGATATTTTCTAGATAACCATATTTAATATAGCTTGTTTAACTTTACATAAATATTTTAACTTTGGTTCTAAATACAAAACAATCGAGAGTGATTTTAGTTTTTACTAAAATTATGGAAAAAAACAAGCGAGATACTATGTTTCACGGGAGGAATCTGCTAAACTTCTCTGGTTTATTAATTAAATCATTTTAAGCAGAACAAGTTATTTCAACGTAATACAAAAACGCCGATGATATTTCAGCACGGCAGCTCTAGCGTTACCATTAGAAAAGCCATAAATTAAATAATTATCTGCATATTCTTCGTTGATAAACGTTAACCACATTCACCAGTTAAAAAGAAATGAGTTTAGAAAAGCCTAAAAACCTAATTTTTAGGCAATTCTAAACTCGAAATTTTACTTCATGCGCCACGCGTATAAAATACTGAAATATTATTGTTTAAAAACACCACTATCACCAGATTAAAGATTGTTTGTAAGTTTTTGAACATAAAATTAAATTATATAATATCATATTAAATCATATTAATTAAATTTGATCTGATGTGTTTTTGAAGTTCACATTAAGTCTGTGTTTCGTACGCCTGGCGCATGAAGTAAAATTTCAAGTTTAGAAAAGCCTGAAAATTTGGTTTGGTCACTTCGCATCGCTACGGGTGCAAACCAAATGTTCAGGCTTGTCTACACTCGAAATTTTACTTCATGCTTAACCTAGGAGTGGAGACACTCGTTTGATGTTTAAAATGAAAAACCACGAATTCATTTAATTTAAAAACACGTTTTATAAAAAAACTAAGAATAAACCTTAAACATTAATAAAGCAATATATAACTTACATCACCTTCACTCGAAAAATGCAAACTTCCTTCGGGCTTTTTGATAATCGGCCTCTGCCTAGGGTAATCCACAAACGACCGCTTATACTCGGGATAAATCTCCATAGCACCCTCATTTTTTAAATTAGAAGAAGACTGCGAGTAAGTCCTCCTCCTCCTCCCAGGCGAAACGACCCGTCCTTTTTTGTAAAAATCAACATAAGCATTCCTGTATTCGGGATTTAGATCAATACGACCTTCTAAATTTAAATTAGGACTAATTGTTGCCCTCTCAATTTTCGCAATGGGCTTTTGCATAAATTCCCTTCTACTTTCAGAAAGAGTTTCAAAGTCGCCTTCGCTTTTTAAATTGTTTCCTGTTTTGACCGGATTTATTTTTGTAGCGCTATGCTGGATGAATTTTTCTCTGTATTCAGGATTTTTTGTAGATATGTCATCTCCTAACAGCAGTTTTCTGTTAAAATCGGATCCTCTTAGAAAAGGAATAGCGGCTTTTGGATCGTATTCGACAAATTTGGTGCGATTCTCAGTTGCTCCATCAAACATCCCATCTATTTTCAAATTATTCTGAGGCACTGTTGGAAGAACTCTCTCGTTTTTAAACTCGATAAACTGCTGCCGGTATTCGGGATTATACTCCAAATCACCTTCTAAATGCAAATTCGTGCTTCTTTTAATCAACGGCCTCCGTTTTTCCATTTCGTATCCAACGAATTTTTCGGCGTTTTCCGTTGTCACGTCCATGTCTCCCTCCAAATGTAGGTTTGTTAATTTTTTGCATAAAGGCGGTCTCGATTGGAAGTTTAACGGAACGAATTGTTCGCGCATTTCAGTCTTATTTTCCATGTCTCCTTCCATTTTTAAGTGCGTTGAGGTCCGTAAAAGTTCTCGTTTTTGCTGGATTAGGTATTCAATGAATTGTTCGGCGTTTTCTGTGAGAGCGTAAAAGTCGCCTTCAAGTTTTAGGTGGTCAAGATGGTGGATCGGATCAGTTTTTTCGAAGTGGTCAGGTTTTGTGAACTGGGATTGATTTTCGGAAGATACAAATAGATTGCTCGATCTAAAAATTAGAATAAAAACATAAAAACCGTATTAAAACCTAATACAGTGATTTGATAAACAGCTATTTTAGTACAGACAAATGTTCAAAATTTAAATAAAAACGTGTATTTGTGTACTCCTGAAACTAATAATTTTTCTAATCATCTCTTTTGTATAAACACAACTGAAGTATTTTTATTTAATGTTAAAACATTTATTTACACTTAACTAGAACTGTTTTTCACCAACGTTACTTGTATCGAGTTTGAACTTCTCTGAGAGACTGCTAATTTTACTTTCACTTTTCCCTCTCGGCCCCCTCCATTTTATAAACAAGATTGGATGTTTTCCATTCAATAACGAAAAGTACGGGAAGGGCTGGGATTTTATTAAGATTTATGTGTAATCGATAAGTCGCCCAAAAATCTGGGGCATTTTGTGGCCCTAATCATAAATCGCATTATGTACTTTGATGCGTTCGCTGTTTGTAAAGTAAATTGCTTTTAAGGTGTGTAGTCTAATACTCTATAATGAAGGAATTTTGATAGGGAGAAGGAAAGTCAATTTCTTGATTAGATATGGAGTATAGATTCTGTGTATTAAGAGAATTAAGTTTTGTATCGTATGCTTCATGATGGATTAATCTAAGGATTGATTTTTTTTCTTAGTCTCGAGTTGTATCTCCAACTGAGAATTAGTTTTATTTATTTGAATGCTCTATCTACAATGGATTAGTTCTTAAGGAATTTTTTTTGTATCTAAATTACAAGAAAAGACAATGTTTCTCGTGATTCAGAAAAAATAATAAAAGAGAATCTTTGTTCTTGCACACTCTGTGTTTGTATTAGATTCTATATACTGCAAGAGTGATTATTTCTTAGTCTAGAATTTTATCCTCAATTGATAGTTAATTTTTAATTTGGATGACTTAATAATATTTTGATTTCCTTTCATCATCTCGAATTAGATTATACTATTTTAAATTTAATTTATTGTTAAGTATCTTCTAATTTTGTATTCTCTAAAAATTCATCAGTACTCCGGATTTGATGAAATAATCTCATTTAACTTTTTTAGCAATGATTTTATGAACAGAATTTTATAGTTGTGTTGCTTTTGAAAGTGATTATTGGTTGTGTATTTATTGGATGAGTCTGCTATATTTTTTAGTGGAGGTTATTTACCTCACATTTTCATCATATACAGCCATATCAACGTCGTCGATTAATTGAAAGGCGCTTCGTTTCCGCCTTCTATTGGCAGCTTGTTCAATCGGATGTTCGATAAACGATTCAGCGTACTCAGCTTGAACCCCACTTGAACCTTCTTCTAATTTCAGGTGGTCGTCCGGCTTTTCAGCCCTTAACGGCGAAATATCCTGAAACCCAATAAAAAAACACATAAAGTCGTTTCCACTCCCTGATTTAGCTGTTTAATTATTTACAAAACCGGAAACATAATAATAACACAATTATCGAATAAAGCCTGTATTTGACAAAAGCGGAAGTAAAATACATAAAACAAAAGTATGACATAGTTATTAAATATCATGACATTCACGATAAATACTTGTTTGAATATTTCATAGAAATTAAATTGATGGGAATCAATAGTTTGACCATTATTAAATTTTGTTTAGTTGAAATTATAATTTTAATTACATTTTAAGCAGAGTAATAATTCATGACCAAAAATTTCAAAGAAAACGCTTGGTTCTATTTCACCGAAAAACAGTAGTTTAATAAAAGATCACACCTATTCTTAAGATGTAGAAAATCTGTTGTTCAAAATGACTATGATATTTCATGAAAATATTTTATTTAAATAATCAGTAATTCTAAATCAAAATCAAATTTTGCTCAACTCTTAAAAATAACCGTGATATTTCATCAAAATCTTTTGTTTTAATGATTTGTTATCATTTGAATACCAAGATTACAAGGTGGTCTAATTTCGATGTTGCTTATGGGCATCTCGGTTAATATAAGAGTTAGAAATAAGCAGATGGTGCAATCGTGATTTTTTTTAAGACTAGGATAATGCCGAAAATAAAAATGAACCATCTTGTTTTTTTTCAGAAGTTATAGGGCATAATCCGGGTTTCTAGATTTTTAACTTTAATATCTTGCGTAATTTGTAAGATAGACAGAAACTATAAATACCTTCTTAAGACACTTTTTTATGTAGAATCCAGTGGTATAGGCATTTTTTTATTTTATGCACACATTTTTGAGTTATGGCAAAATTATTCTATTTTTAAATGTAAATCATAGTTGGCTTTGACACAGTTGAAAAAAGTGTTTTTCACTGTTTTCAAAAATATATACTTTTGTGAATTTATCTTAAAAAACAGTGTTTATATAGACTAGAAACTATCTTTTAATCTGCTAAATAATATAATACGGAAGACAATAGCCATTTCGGTATTTTTAACTCTTATATTTATCGAGATGCCCATAATTAGACCACCCTGTACATGAATAGTAATCTTATTAATAAACACTTACTAATTGCGGTTTATGCGAATATTCCCGTAATTTTATATTTTATGTATATATGTATATTTTTAAGTACACATATCTTAATTTATACGCTGTTTTTGTTCAGGCATTCATTGCATATGAGAACGGTTCAAGTTAAGGGTTCTGATGAGTGTTTCCACTCCTTGATTAAGCAAGTAAAACCAAACCGAGCTTATCTAAGCTCTAAATTTTACTTCATGCGCCACGCGTATAAAACACTGAATTATTGTTAAGTCTAAAATGTACTTTTAAGTCAGTATTCTAATACAGTATATTTTCAACTTTAGAGTATTTAATTAATTAAACTTTAAGTGTATGTTTATTAAAACTTGGTATCGGGGAATTCTACTAATAATAATAGCCAATGATTTATTTTAATTAATTTATTAGAATCACTTTGTGTGTTTAATAACTTCATACTTAATCAGTGTTAATACGCGTGGCGCATAAAGTAAAATTTCGAGTTTTGACAAGCCTGAAAATTTGTTTTGATCGTTTGCAAAGCTTAGTCAAGGAGTGGATAACACATGTCAGTAGCTTTAAATTAAACTTATTCGAAAACATCGAATGCCTAAAAATGTACAGTGTATGCATCGGTATATGTATACTTAAAAGAAAAAGTCCTGAATATACAATGTCGTTCTTGACAGAAATAAGTACAAAAACATTGAATACATTTTATAAAATTAAACATAATACATTTTTTTCTGCTATAATATTATTATTAAGTTAATAATTTGATATTACTATTAAATTTATATTTCTCAGTAATTGATACTTGTATCTGTTGAGAAAGAAATAAATAGAATACGAATAGCCCCCATCCTATTGGCTGAAATAAATGTAATTTATTCATGTTAATTATGTATATATTATATAAAAAGTTTGTGATTAGGTAAACAATATAAGTTTGTTTTGTAGATTTTTCGTGTACACAAATATTTGAAATTCAAAAAGTTTACCACAGAAAAATCCATAAAAATGCGCATATTTTTATAGAAAAATCAACCAATGTTGAAATTAGGAAAAATAATATTGATTTACTGAAACTTTTATAAATATACTTATTTTATAGTGTCTTCCTAATATATAAAAAAGGAATTTAAAACAAAAACAGTTTAAATCGTTTCTAAAAAATTGTGCATAATAAAAGATTGTTGGCCCATTTTAAGATTATTCAAATTAAGATTTAAAGTAAGAATTTGTTTCATGAATTTTCGACAAACAGCACAAAACTACTAAAATGTTATTAAAAAAATAGATTAAAAATGTTGGAAATAATATAAATGAAAAAACAACAAAACAAACTCCTTCATTTTGATTTAAGTCTATTAAGTAATCTACTGTTAGATTTAATACCGTCAATCAGACGCGACTAATACATTTGTTAACCTTTTTAAGGGTTACCTTTACGAACGTAATTTCCCGAAATCCCGTTTGGTAATAAATACACCGCATCTTTTGTAAACTAGTCAGTAAGCTATTGATAATGAGTACATATAACTCGAAATGCACATCTAACAAAATAACAATTATTGTGAAGAAAATGTTAAGTGTTTCATTCCAAATTCAATGTTAAATATCTTAACTAGTTTTTCCTATGGTTTGAAGTAAATACAAAGAAATTTTACATATTTGTGTCATTCAGTTTTAATTTATTTTAATTATATTTAAAAAGGAAACAATTTAAACTTAAAAATTAAACATTTCTTTTAACCTGTGTTACTTTCAGGACTTATGCTTAGTTATATATATTTACTCAAATAAGACACTAAAATATGTTTGTGTAACTGAGTAATTTTTTTGTGACTTTAGTTCCGAAAACTTTAACTTATCATAAAATATAGATACAAGGAATTTTTCTTTTAAGTATACATACAGAGAGTTTTATGTAACACCGAACATGCTAGGATGTACTCAATGTTAATTTTCCTATGTTCGATGTGTACTGGGACGCATCAAAGCATTGAGTACTATGTGATTGTCTAGGATTTTTAATGGTAATATAGTCAACCCAATGTACACTTTTCCTGTCAAAAATAAATTATATTTGTCGATTATTGTGTCAACCACAATATGTTGCTAAAATATATAAATATATAAATAAATAGCTAAAATTGAAACTAAAATAGAGTTCCACTCCTAGATAAGCGAAGCGGAGCGACCAAACCAAATTTTTAAGCTTTTCTTAACTCTAAATTTTACTTCATGCGCCAGGCGTATAAAACACTGAAATATTATAAAGTTAAAAATATACATCTTTAGCACACTGCTTAAGTAGTATATATTGAACATCACTTGAAATCAGTGTTTTATACGCGTGGCGCATGACGTAAAATTTCGAGTTTAGAAAAGCCAGAAAATTTAGTTTGTCCGCTCCGCTTCGCGGAGGGACCAAACCAAATTTATAGGCTTTTCTCAACTCGAAATTTTACTTCATGCTTAGTCTGGGAGTGGAAAACCCTCGTTTATAGATTCAATGCAATAATCTCATTTCAAAAACGACATATTTCTGAAGATTTACAGTATATTGAGATATGTATACTTAAAAGAAAAACTCCCTGTATATATATTTATATCAGGTATATAAACTAACAATGAGGGTTACAAAACTGCTTTTTTTATTGTAAATGCTAAAAGTTGATTTATTTTAGTTCTAATATTAAACAGAAATAGTCTATTTCCGTAAAAAAAATTATCCACTCTGTTAATTATAACTTTATTTCAATGAATAAAACTATAGGATAAGATTTTTGTTATAGTTTGACGAGGGTTTATACTTTTTGATTAAGCTTGAGTAAAATTTACAAAAGCCTTAGCATTTGGCTTAATCGCGTAGCGACACAAAGACAATTTTTTAGCCCCTTCACATTTTCATTTTCTGTGCGGCGTAGCACTAGAAAAAGATGCTCATTACCGATTTATATAAGGTATAGATCATTTTGATTGTATATTTTAATTTACCTTTGAGCTAAAAGCTGAATGATAATCCTTGTATCGCCTTTTATACTCCGTTTTGAGTTGATTGAAAGTCCCATCTTCCAAACCCAAATGATCCCTAGGTTTACCTAAAAAAATATTTAAAAAATACTTTAATTGATTTTCTAAATAGAAATATTTGGTATTAATATTTTAGAAATTCTAAAATAGGTGCAGATATTTAAATGATTTGCTAAGTAATTAAAATATTCAGAAAAGAAAATTATTTTAATTTTTAGTTGCGAAGGCAATAAATAACTAATTTAAAAATCTACCTTAAAATTAAATTAGGTTGTTTTATGTCATGTTATAATAATAATAATAAACTTATTTTCCAACTTATATGAAACAACTTTACTACTACTACTATATTATCTTTAGTGTAAAATAAATACAATAAATAAACGTTACATGCGTTAAAACATTCAAATATAATTTGTAGTTTTCTTCTTCTTCTTTGCAATGGTATCGATCATAAGTCTTTCTGCTCGGGGATAAAATAAAATTATTTTATTCATTTCAACTTCTTTAATACTGCTGATGATAATTTATAATTATGTTGTAAAATTTCTAATTATATTGAAAGCCAATTACTTGGCTAACAATGAAATTAAAAATTGTATAATTGTATAATACATGCTTGTAGAATATCTCAAAACATAGAACCATAAATCGTGTAGCTAAAATATTTATTGTTTAATTCAATATCTGTCGGGGTATTAACTCAAGAAGTAGTTGTTTCAATGAATATGAAACTGTTTTTGCAGAAAGTCGATTTTAATTTTAATTCGTTTTTATATTTTATATAAAAACTATTAAGTGTCGAGATTCCTTTAGATATATACAACTAATTTGTCTTAAAATGACAAAATAATACAAACACTCATTAAAACAACTTTCTACAAAATAATCATGAATACCTGGTGCTCTTTTCCTTCGAAAATGTCTAAGTTCATCGACTGTAAATCCCGGCGGAAAGCCGGAATTCCATAATTCCTTCTCAGCCGTTGTGAGATCTGGTTCTGATAAGGATCCAACACCCCTATGAAAAGTGCTGAAATTGAAAACTTAAATTCAGTAAATTTTGAATTGTGGAGGCTTCTATTTCGTTATACCTGTTAATTTATCAATAACACTTTATGTATAGTGTTATACAAACAAAGTTAATACGTGTTTTATTCTTCAATTAGGTGTGTGTTTTTGAAACAAAAATAACTGTTTTATTAATACGTGGCATTTGCCATGAATATAATATTAGTAAATACAAGAGATGTTGAGGAGATAATTTTTAAAAAAATGTGTAATAATCTTTCTTCTATAATTTAGAAAATGTATGTAATTATATATTTGTTTACCTTAGTATTTCTTCTTTCTAAGTGCAATCTAAATAAGCACATCTTTGCCCGTCTAACTAATTCTCTGTCATTTATGATAAGAAAGTTAATTATATTATATTTAATTAACACCCAAGTATTTTAATCAGATTTACCATACTGTTTCACCACGAGTTAAATAAGAACTTAATACATATATAATAAGATTGTCATTTTATACTATCCTAGTCAAGGTACGATATTCTGTACACAAAGAATTTGTCTGTTAAGTATACATATCCTGATGTGTACTCCGTAAATAGTTAGGCTTTCCATATTTGAAACATCTATCAAGTGATTTGCCTGCTTGATTAAGCGTGAAGTACAATTTCGAGTTTAGAAAAACCTGAATGTTTGGATTTGTCCAAATCTAAGTTCAGGCTTTTCTAAACTCTAAATTTTTCTTCATGCGCCACGCGTATACACCACTAACATATCGTGAAGTTAAAGATATACTGCTAAACCAATTAGCTTGGCTTTTAATTGGGCAACCAGATTTGGGATTTATTTCTCTTAGGTTCTTTCATTATTTGGGTGTCCCTACTGTTTGTCATGTAATGACATTGATATATGAATGCCATTTTACAATTAAGGAATAATTTCACAGAAAAGTGGTAATAAAATGCCGAAAGTAATGTTCCGCCCATAGAGAAATTAATTTATAAGAGAGTCAGATCCCATAGTAATCTATGGAAACGCCTACTAGCGCCCCCGGTGGCCAGCTGGATGAACTAATAGCACGGAACACAACCGGATATAACTTTAAAGTAAGGTTTAAATTCACACTAACGGCGGGAGTTTGAAATTCTTATTATTGTTATTATTATTATTATTAATTAGCCAAAGAAAATATAAATAAATTATAAATAAAATTATATTATCAGCCGTAATATAACGAGTGGTATGATTATTATTGATGATATTTTGGAGTTAAAACCGAGCTGCAGATTCAACGAGTGCGCAGCACGAGTTGAATGTGCTGCTTCGGTTTCAACGACATAATATCATCGATAATTAATCATATCACGCGTTATATTTAGTGAGAGAATATTCCGAATAAAATAATGTGAGTCCCTTAACATTATCGACAGCTGAGATATTGTTGTTTCCCTACTGATTGAGAATTTTTTAACCGCACAAAAGTTCGTAAACTGCCGCCACTGTGATTCTTTGTTCATAACGGTGTTTTTTGGCTTCGCACTTTTCACTTTTCTATTAATATCACTGTACGAAACTTTACCTATTTCGGCGTTTCGAATGACAAGACAACTTATCACCCACCGCTTCTTTTGTTTTTTATCATCGCGGTGATAGCGAATTTTCAACCAATGAGATGCAAGGAAAGACGTAGGTAGCTTTCCTTGCATCTCATTGGTTGAAAATTTGTTCTAGTAGGCTATGAGTTGTATTCTCAAAATTATACACATTGCTTATTATATTGTAAATAAGATTAAATACATTAGAAAATAGTATTGGGATTGCATTACAATGTATTTTCTTTTGAAAATAATTTTTAAACGATGTACTTGTAAAATTTTTTGCACACTCTTACGAAACCTTTCATTTTAATATTTCTGTTGCTTTTAATTGCTATTAACCATTGCAATCTTTGCTTGAGACATCGGGAATGTCAAAAAACATGTTTGTTAAAGACTTCAATCTAACTTTAACTTAAAGTTAAATTTAACCGGATGACGATTATTACACATTAGCACATCACACTTGGATTCATATGGATTTATAAAATAACTTACATAGATTAATACACTCTTGGAAATTGATTTGTATTATCAAAATTGAAACTATTGCTAAAACTTTCACTGACTGACATTTATTCACGAAATGATGTGAAGTTTTTAACATGACACTGATGTCATTCATACATTTTGACAACAATGCATTACTAAGAAAATCTAAATGATAAATCAATGTTATATTGATATTATGATTATTGCTAGGTATTTACGAAGTTTAAAGAATTGAGCTTCTAAATATTAAAATAATCATTTTATTATACAGTTTCATAAAATTTAGTTCAACCAACTGCTCATCTAGCGGCGCTACTATCTCGTTTCTCATACAGTGACTTAATTAAACATAGTGGCGACAACTTTGGTATTCTATTTAATTGGTTGTTGGTGATTCTGACCAGGGGTGTGCTATCAAAATTTAACAACCGACTCCCTAATAAAAAAAATCTAGGACAAAGTAAAGGTAAAGTCGAAATTTATAGTATAAAAGAAATATTTATAATAAGAAACATGTAAATAAGTAATATTTTAATTCAATTTTGTTTTCCAACAATCGGCTCGCCCAAACCGGTACGAGCCGGCTTCAGCACACCCCTGATTCTGATCCAATGCGGCAGACAAACAGCGGCGTAGCTAGGAGGTCTAAAGTTGGTCACAGCAATTTCGTCTAAAGGTTGTACTTTATTTCACTTGCCCCAAAATCGTATCTCAAAAATTTACAAAGGTAAATAGAATCAACCTACACGTTAATTCGAGGTATCAAATATGTTATCATATGTTCCTATTTCAAAATTAAGGGAATAAATAGCTCCCGCCCATGGATGCCGCTTCAAGTGAAAGATGACAATACTCGCTGCCACAATTGAATATCAGATGTTTGTATTATAACCTATTCTCTTGATTAATATTGCCTCATCATGGCGGATGACAGGGTATTGTCGCCACTGTGTTTAATTAAGTCACTGTAGTTTCTCATTTTCCTATTTAATTCGACCCCCTCTGGTTCCACTTCGTAATTAATCTATATGATAGGGTAATTAAGCACATGGCAACCATGTGGAAAACGTAACCTCAAATTTATTTTGAAGGCAAAAGTCAGAATTACAACCTGAGTTTCCAACCAAATATCCAACATTATAAAAAAATCGCATTCAAGAGAACCTTAAGTTTTTTTCGGTGTTATTATACCGGGTGTTGACTTGGCGGACGCAACATAGGAAATCGCATGTTAATTTTAAAGTGTTAAAATATTGGCTTCCCTATTTATTTTAGAGACAAAATGTATTTCACTTTTTTGTAGAGGAAAAAATTCTAAATTTATAAATGTTCACACTTAACACTTTACGTTTCTCTAAGTTAAAATATTTAAGAAAAAGGAATGTGATTTTATAAAAAGAATGACATACTATGGAATTGATACAACAATTGCGGATATTCCCTGTTTTTTCTTTAAGTTCAATTAAAAGCTTTAAACAAGTGTTTTCCACTCCCAGACTAAGCATGAAGTAAAATTTCGAGTTTAGAAAAGCCCCGCGTAGAAAATTTGTCGAGGGTCGCGCAGCGACCCGAGACAAATTTTCTGGGCTTTTCTAAACTCGAAATTTTACTTCATGCGCCACGCGTACAAAACAAAAATATTGTGAATTTATGTATATTTGAACCACACTTGAAATCAGTGTTTTATACGCGTGGCGCATGAAGTAAAATTTCGAGTTTAGAAGCCCAGAAAATTTTCACAGGGCTTTTCTAAACTCGAAATTTTACTTCATGCTTAGTCTGGGAGTAAAAAACACTCGTTTAAAGCTTCAGATTGAACTTTTTTTAAAATCAGCGAGTGTTAGAAAATTTACAGCTAAAATAATTAAGAAAAAGTAATGTGATTTTATAAAAATAATGACATACCATGGAATTGATACAACAATTGCGGTTGTCAAAATAGCTCAAGATATTGCTGTTACTTAATTAACAAAAAAAAACATAACGCAAACATTGTGATAACTGTGGTCGGCGTAATACCACATTATTTAGGAGGATTTTTTCTTGTAAGTGTAGATCATTTCGAAAACATTTACTTTAATCAAGTGACTGCGATAGCTTTTGCCATTTTGACATCCGCGATTATTGTTTCAATGCCATGGCATGTCATTATTTCTATAAAATCACATTACTTTTTCTTAATTATTTTAACTTAGAGAAACGTAAAGTAATAAACGTTAACACGAATGAATTCAGAATTTTTCCCTCTACAAAAAAGGTAAATGCATTTTCTTTCTAAAATAAATAGGGGAGCCAAAATTTGAATATTTCAAAATTTACATGGGATTTCCTATGTTGCGTCCGCCAAGTCAACACCCGGTATAATAGGAATTGAATAAAATCACAATAATATTACGTTAAATATATACATTATGTACCTAATATATTTAAAATTATCTTATTAACAATATCATTATTACACACAATAACTAAATAAATAATTGTAGTGCTTCTCACATTATTTCATTGACCTATCGACTATGTACTAAATATTTTAAGCCCACTTTCTATTGTACATTAACCACATAATAAGACCAGAAGGTCGATATTATATGGATCTTTAATAACGCTCCATTATCCCTTATTTGTCGAGTTATGAGTGTAGTAAGAAAATTCAACAAATTCTGATTTATGTGTGTAATCTTATTAAGTGTAAATAACAGTGTTTGGTAATTTCGTTGGGGACTTATTTCTTTACTAATCTTAATTTATGTGGCCTTATTTTAGTTATATATACTTATAGAGAATGAGTTTTGGAATAATAGATAAGTATAGACATTTACTAAATAACAAAGATCACGATAAACTGAAATTATATTAAAAGTTCTTGATATAGAGATAATTTATTGAAATTAAAGAATTATTTTATTAAAGCATTTACTTGTTAATCATGTCAATTTATCACTTAATAAAACTTTTCTACAAATATAAAGGTTTTTCATTACAATTTACATTGTTTGTTTATTCATAAATTATTTTATTTTCAACTACATAGTTTTAATAACTTCCATGGTCTAGAAAAAATATAGTTATTTATGTAATTACATATGTACGAATGAAATTGCCTATGCGTTTTTTTTTATTTGTGTAATTGCTTTGATTTCCACAACTAAATTAAATGTATATGTTTTTTACTTTTCCCCGAATGTAATACAATAGGATAGTATTGTTTTTCAAACAAAAAATGTTAGGGAAAATATACGTTTTGGGGTCTATTAAGATATTTGAAAAATATCTGTCTGTCTGTCTGTCCGTCTGTCTCTGCTCAGTACAGCAAAAACCGCTAAAGATATTGAGATAAAACTTAAGCTTTTTATTACAAGCTTAGGACCTGAACAAGGTTTGATAAAAATGCGGAACCCAGAAGTAATACTTTACTGTTAGCGATTCTTTAGAATTTTCTTGATATTTTCTAAAACTCTGATCATATCAAAAAATGTTTCAAATAAAAGTTGTAGACCTCTTCGAGATACTTAAAATTCATATAACATACTCGAATAGTTTTCGAATTATTCCATGTTTTCTACTTGGAAAAAGTCGACTGTTTTTTTATTGTAACAATATTGCTACGTCAAGTATCATTTGAGTGTTTTCACATTAAACATAAAATCCGTAGATTTTTTAAAACAATTTTTACATACAGACATTAAGTCTACATTTCTTACTTTTTAAAATAATGAGAAATGAATCTAGTATAAAATGTCGAAGTACTCAAAGTTATCGAGTGTCATGCAATTTAGTCATAATAGTCAATATAATCAAAGAACAGTAAATAATCCCAATTATTTAAATGATAGTTATTACATCCAGAATAGTCAACATAATCAAAACAGTCAATATAATCGATACATTCAATACAAGCAGTACTCAAAATAGTGAACATAATCGATACAGTCAATGACTATAGTACGCTCAACAAATACTCAACATAATCGATACAGTCAATATTGTCAGTACATACTAACATAATAGTCATACTATCAATATATTCAGTAATGTCAAAATAGTAAATAGAATCGATACAGTCAATATAGAAAAATGTCAAAATAGTCAATATAATCGATATTGTCAATACAGTCAGTACTGCCAAAATAGATAATATAATCGATACAGTGGAAGTCTCCTTATGTTAGTACTCTCATTATAGTAAATATAGTCAAATGACAGTATTTTGTGTGTTTTTTTATCAAAGTGTAAACATTTAACAACATGCCATAATTTATTTAACATCGACCAATGGTCAATGCTGTCAAATGACGGTCAATAAATAGTAGTCAATATAATCGATGTAATCAATGTTTTCGTCAAATGGCAGTCAATATAGTACAAGAAAGTCAATATAATCAACATGTAATCGCTCTGTCTTCTCTATAAAAACATATTCATTTACAATTGTAAGATTCATTTGTATATTTTTTTTGTAAAAAAAGAGATACCGCTTATTAAAGAACATTTTAAAAAAAGACCAAATCCTATCATAGTCAAAAGACAGTTAACCAAGTGACTTACAGTCATAATATCACAATTCTGGACAGAGAAATATTATGACGAAATCTTACGATAGACCAAGTGACTTACAGACAAAATGTCACTATTGTGAATCATAGGACTGTGAGTTACTTGGTTAACTGTCCTTTGGCTACTCTAAAATTCAGTCAGAATAAGTCTGTATATGACATTATTACTGTAAATCACTTCGTTGACTGTATTTTGACTATAATAGCATTTTGTCATTAACACGTTATCCGCCAGCAAATATGATTCAAAAATTACCGCCTTGCAAAACGGTTTTTTGGTCCTTTCAGTAAATGTATGATGATAAATGAAGTTGTATGTTTATAAAACTTATTATGAATTAAATTTCTAGTAATAAAATTGGCAACTTTCGACTACCTAGCGGCCGTAGGACCACTTTGGTAAAGCCGTTAAATTTCTCAGCGGTTCTTAAAGACCGCTCTGGCGGTTAAAGTGTTATCTCCATCGAATGTATTTTAACTATTGTGACATTATGACTGTAAGTTACTTAGTTGACTGTCTATTAACTATGCTAGGATTTTGTCATGAAACGTCTTTTTGATGTATTGAGACTATTGTGACTATAGCTGTAAGACTGTGTTTCGACTACGATAGGATTTTGGCATTATATTTTTCCAACGACTGTATTTTGACTATTATGATATTATACCTGTAAGTCATTTAATTGACCGTCTCTCGACGTATTCGAATTTTGTCATTAAATCACTCTGTCGACAGTATTAATAATAATAATATAATTTATTGTCCAACAGAACCATTTCACATTGTTACAATAAGACTGTAATGATTGTCTTTTGATTATAATACGATTTTGTCATTAAATCACTATATCGACTGTAGTTTGACTATTTTGACTTTATGACTGTTAGTTACAACTATGATTTGAGACATATAATCATGTTATTGTTTATCTTTGTGACAATTGCGACACACATTCTGTGAGTTGTGAAATATTTTAAAATAACGAGTGTATTCTAGTCCCAGGTTGAGCACGAAGTAAAATTTCGAGTTTAGAACAGCCTGATAATTTGGCTCGGTCGCGTAGTGAAGCGAAGCGACCGAGCCAAATTTTCAGTCTGTTCTAAACTCGAAATTTTATTTCGTGCGCCTCGCGTATAAAACACTGATTTAACGTTTAATGTTCCGTAACCAATTAACAAGTGATAAATAAGTTTAGTTTGTCAATTATTAATTGTTTAAATGATGGGAAAAGTGCTATGATGGACAAATCACCATTATTATTGCATGTATCCCATAATTCATATTTATGGAGAGTTATTAATTGAGAGTTAGATAGATACCGGGATCATTTTTTAAGTGCAATGGTAAAATTGTTACAATTATTATTTTTATTTACAATTCATTAAATATTCGCTAATTTTTCTATGTCACTCTATACTTAATACGAATTATTGACTATTATTCTAATTTTACTGTTTTCTGTTTTTAAATATTTTATCCCTGTAATAGAATATTCTATATCTGTTGGGAAATAAATACTATCATTTTTATTATTAAATATACATCTCCCGATAATTAGTAAATTTGCAGGAATCCTTTATTTTTAGAAAAGCGGTCAATTTAAAGCTTTTAACGAATATATTGTGTACTTCACTTTAAATCAGTGTTCCGTACGCGTGGCGCATGAAGTAAAATGTTGAGTTTAGAAATGCCTGAAAATTTGGATTGATCGCATAGCGCTCTACGCGCTATGCGACCAATCCAAATTTTCAGGCTTTTCTAAACTCAAAATTTTACTTCATGCTTAGCCAGGGACTGGAAACACTAATTAAAAACATCAAAATGAACACTTTTATAAAATCCATACATCGGAAAACCTATACTTGAAAATAATCGCTATAAATTGAAATAATCTTTTTTTAATATAAATATTATTAAACTTTATATTATTATTCAACTTGCCTTCCTTTTCTTTATTTTCATATTGATTATTAGTCTATTATTTATGAATTTTTCTTACTATGAATAATTATTGACGCGTCCTTGGTGAAAGATTTATTTCCATCCTTAATAGTCTATTTTATTTCCATATTATAAATAAACCCCGTTTTAAATTTCAAATGAATCACCGCTGTACTTGTTAAGTGGCTAAAACATGGCAAAGTATATCGTGTGAATATTTTAATTAAAACGCCCCATAAATAATTAACACCCACACGTACGAATGAAAAAAATGAAATTTGTTTGTACACATATGAATTTATGCAATCAAGATTTTGTTACATTAATGTGAACAGTTTAAATAATGACTTAAAAAACATTAGTAAATGTTTCTACATTATACATACAAGGATTTTTTTGGTAGCTATACAAATAAAGAATTTTTGATGAACATTTTTAGACATTAGTTGTTTTATTAAATAATTTCATTCAAACCTCTAACTATGTTTCTGGAATACGAGGTGGCGCAGAGATAGCAAAATTGCTGCAAGTAGTTTTGACTATGTATTGGTTTATAGTGCCTGCCGAATTTTATCTCCCATAATAAGAACGTTAAAGCAACGGGGATCCGAGAAGGCTGCGATTCGTGGTAACCAATTTTACATTGCTCTTATGGGAGACGACTGTCACCGGGAGTGGAAAAATCGAAGAATTCATTTTAGAAAGTTCAAATTTTCACAGGACCGAAAAAAAAATTCCGCGTGTCTTAGGCTAAGCGGCGTTCAAATCCGACCGCGTTTTCTATTTTAAATCATTTTTTTAATTTTACGCAGGGCGGAAGATTTCCTAACCTCAATACTTTACACGCTGGTCTTGCTTCACACGGAACTTTTTCAGGTCGCGCATAGCACAATTTCGATGGGATTTGACCTGGCATTTCCAACGCGACACTTCCGAGCGCTCAAATCGCCCGATTAAAAAAAATATCGCATTTAATCGATTTTGCAAAAAAAAATAATAGATTTTCAAAATTTTGCGTCTATCGTGTTCAGAATTCCATTAGAAATACGACCTATCTATCAAGAATTTTTTCTATCGAGGAAAAGTATTTTTTTTGCAATTGAAATTTCATAAAAATATATACCGGGTGTCTAAATCTCGCATTTAATCGATGGTTTTTATTTTTTCTTCAAAATGTTTTGTTTAAACGCAGATCGCTAGGATTAAATTTAGCGGTGTTGGGACATGTTTTTTTTTTTTATTATTGGCCGCCTTCACGGGCTGTCAGCACATTTTCGGTCGAAACATTTCGATAGAGGAATTTGGTTTTCACATTTCGATTTGGAATAATTATCCGCAACCGACAAGATGAAACAAGACGAAACAATACAATTAAAATTAATTAATTTTTAAGTTTAACGTGTATATACAGGGTGGTCTAAAACCGTGATTTTCTTGATTATTTTTTTTGACCGACTTAAAATGCTCCAAAACGATTTGTTTAAACGTAGGGTGGTATGGATTGACCTCGCGGTGCTCAGCAAATTATTTTCGAGCCAACAAATGGCCGCCTTCCCAGTGTTTCAGCAAATTTTCGGTCCAAAAAATGCGCTAGAGAAAATTTGTTTTCGCGGGGATAAAGGAGCAACTACCCTCTCTATGTGCGAGCGAAGCGAGCAAGGCAAGCGAGTGAAGCGAGCGGCTGGAGCGAAGCGACCATCTCTTCCAACCTTTTCACGGACCTTTACATCCATCCACTCCATAACCACTACAAAACAACGATTTACCTTGCAGTCACCACCATTCGGCTCATGCACCAACGCCTCTCCCCCTCCCTTTACCCTTGCTACTATTATACATATATTTTTCTTCAACATCATTTATTTTTTTTTATTATGCAATTCTCTTTACATTTCTACATTTCCTTGATTCGGCTCTCGGCTCCCCGGTTGGTAAATCGGGCTAAATGCTAGTTAGAAGGAATAATAAAAATTCTAAGTGCGGTGCGCGTTGTTTGATTGTTTAAATAGCGCCGGGCGAATAAATATTTATTGAATTACACTAGACAAGTAAACTCAAGAAATAAATATTCACGATTATAATTTCAATCGACATACATACAACTGTTTTTGCTTGTCTCCGAAACTAATTTTAATTATATTATTATGAATTACAATCAATATAAATATATATTACACATACACATTTATTTATGTGTATACAAATTAAGAAAATATAATTGATGTATATTAATACCGACTTCATTCAGACTCCAGTTCAAAGGCACAAATTCATTATTTGTGTTGAATCGAATTAAATTAAAAGGTACACTTAACCAAGGCCGTAGCCAGAGCAGGGGATATGGGGTTCAACCCACTCCCCCGCCCCTCCCAACATTTTTAAAATGTTAAATTTTTGTATGTAAAAGCTTTTACATACAAAAATATTACATTTTAAAAATTTCGGGAGAGGTGGGTTGAACCTCATATCCCCCCCTCTAAACCTAAACAGAAAAAGGCTGCACTTACAATTTCTTATTTATTTTGTATAAAATTTAAAACCGTGTCCAGTTAATCTACAATTATTAGGCCATTCAACATTTGAGAAGAATGCGTATGTGAATAATGAATATAACATATTATTTGAAGACTTCTTCTTTCTTACACTTAACGATTTGCTAATACGTTTGTTATAGTTTCTTCAGATTTTCTCTTTTCGTTTCAATGATATGTGCATCGTTCACACAACCATTCTCCTCTAATTTCTGAACGATCATGATTAATACTAAATAAGTCAGAAATACTTAGCACGTGAAGAATGTCCAGCAAAAGTCCATTTTATGATCTGATATTTTTCTTTTGTGGTATGAACACTTATGTTGAATTCAATTAATGTTTTGTGTCTAATTAAATTTAGATGACACACACTGACCATTCATAGCAGCCACTATTTTGAGGATTCTATTCGAATATTTCTTCACAATTTTAAGCTATATTTCAAATAAGTCACCAAAGAAAAAACAAAAATAAAATATAGTGTAACAATATAAATATATGATACGATATAATAATAATAATTATTATTATATGAAGAGGTTGTAGTAATAACGAATAGCAGATGCCTCCACCATTAATGATTTGAATTCGATATGTCATATTATTATTTAAAATATTGTAGACAAACAGTAATATTCTAGCAACATAGAATATTAATTCAAGTCATTTGCAACTGCATAGGTAATTTAAATGATTACTATCGAAAATCAAATATTAATTATTGCCGAGTGTCGCACATTCAGTTTGGTAAATTATAAATGAAAAAGGAATTTTTCAGACTCAGCACTTGAATCAACATTTATTGGCATTCCACATTCCTATTCAAAACACGAATCCAGAAATGCAATTATGTTTACAAAATGTATTGGGAAATATTTCAACAACGTCTTTCTTGGTTGTGTATCAATAACATAATGAATAAACGGTCCGCGTCAGAAAAAAATGCATTCGCAATTCAAGGTCGGGAGCCAGGGGCCAGGAGCCCGCGTCGCAACTTAGATCGTGCACGAATTCTACATATCAAATCTTATTTCTTTTCACATGTTTTTAGAAATCATAGTATATTTTTAAAATATCACGAAAAAGGCACGATGCTGCCCCCTATTTATTGAAAGCATAATCAAATTTTACAGTGCTCTTATGGAGATTTATAAGCAACGATTAGTTTTATTTACCATTTATTTTTGATCAATCTATTCATTACAACATGTTTCTAATGATTACCTCAATAAATTAAAGTAATATGAAGAAGAAATAATAATTTTGTAAGTATTTCAAGGATTTATGTGATCGTTTAACAGTGTTCTATTATTTAATTTATATTTATTTTAAGAACCATTTTTTTGGAAAAATATGTTGTCAAAGCTTCAATGTACAATATGTTTCAAAGATCTATTTTCATTATTGTAGCAGATTAATCGTTGTTCGGTCTTATGACCAAATAACATGTAAATTTCCGTACTTAATGACAAACAAATTATACACTGTTAAAAAAAATATAGTCATGAGAAAAAAATAAAAGTGAATATAATAGGAGTAATCACAAATTTCTAATTTTCAAATTTGGCTAAAATTTATTTAGCACACCTCATTTAGTCCACATTACAAAATTAAAGAGTATTAGCATTTTAATTTGGCTGAGTGTTTCTTTATTCGTGATAACATATTTAAGTGATTGCGACTTTGGCCTATTTCTTCTCGTAATTGGAATTAAAGTAAATCCATCGATTGCAATTTGGATGTGATTGATGCGCCGACATTTCTGCATTATTGATGTAATCAATTAATTCTGCATTCTCCACGTAAATTGGAAATTAGATGATGTGATACAGGTGTGGTATATCCGAAGCATGCTTTAATTAGGTAAAATGATACTTTAATGAAATCAGTGATTTAATAATTACAAAATTATTTTATTACTAAATAAAATTAATTTGAGGCATAATTAAAATGTATTAGTAAACTTTTTACACTATTTACCTATTAATAATCTCTATAAATTCTATGAAAATTTAAAGTATATATTTCAGATTTATATATATATAATATATAAATAAATATATTTGTATGTGAGATGTAAATTACACTAAGTCACAATTTTGAAATTTTACAGTACTATTTACCTCTTTATAGAGTAAAAAAATCCTAATTACAACAGTATAAAAAGCGTATTTTAAAAGAAATTTGACTTAGTGTAGTTTACCTTCCACATACAGATATAATAATAATCATAACATTATTTCTATAGGTACAGTGTTTTATATTTTATTCGTCTAAACTTTAAGTTAGATTAATTGTATAAAATTTAGATACATTTAAATTTCTCTGTCATTGAGACCTGCATCTGTTTAGAAATGAACAAATTAATAAGTAATATAATTTACAATAAATAAATCCCTTATTTGAAAAACCTTAGTATAGGCTTACTAAACTAATTTAATAATGAAACCTTAATGAACACGTAAAAGATGAGAAATATTATTATTCCATATATTTAAATCGAATTTAATTTGGTGTACAATCAGTTTTATTGTGTTCAATTTTAGAATAAAATTTGCTAATCTGTAAACAACGAGTTTTTATTATTATTTTTTATTTTTAAAGCATGAGACGGTTTTCTTAATAGTGAAAAATACTTATTTTATATATAAGTGTATAAATAAAAAACTCAATAATTTCATTACACATTTATTTCACTTTATTTTTGTGACTAGTTTAAATGACATGGTAATAATTATGAAACTAAGCTGAAACTGGTATTAAAAAGTTAAATGTTTTGTTTATTCTAAAATTGAAAATGTACCACAAAGTAAAGGAATAAAAATTTTAAGTACATATTATTTTAGTCGTCTTTAATAAATTGTAATTTTGATATCAAGCGATCAATTTGATTTTTTTTACCATTAGAGCAAAGTTTAGTTGTTTCTTAAGACTTTCTGATGTTTTCATTAACGTCGCAATTTTAGTTGTTTTTGCATTGTTTCTTAAATAAATTATACATTTTCTGCGATTGAAAAATAAACATAGTTTCCAATTGGTATTTTTATTGTTTTGGTAATAAATTTATTTATATAAAGCATAAGTAAAATATTTGGAACTTTACTTTAAATCAGTGTTTTCTACGTGTGGCGCATGAAGTAAAATTTCGAGTTTAGAAAAGCCTGAACATTCGCTCGCGCTGGCAAATCCAAATTTTCTCAAAATTTTACTTCATGCTTAATCAGGGAGTGAAAACACTCGGTAACAAACAGTTTTATAAAATCATCGAATGCCTGAAATGTATATTTAAAAAAAAATTAATGTATGTTAAAATATTTTTTTATATTAAGTATTCTGAATTCTCTTTATTATTGATTCATTTAAATGTTATTCTTATACTGATTGCATTTGAGCCTGAAACAAACGTTAAAATGTACCTTAGAAATATTTAAAATATGTATGTTGATTTTTAAGTTATATCCAAGTTTAGTGAATATTATATATTTTTTTTTGTTTACTAAATTTACAATGGATTGCGTTTTAATGTGGAACTAATAGAATAGTGAAATATGATATCTACAAAAAAAAAATAAGTCTACATTGAGTGTGTGAAATTTACGATGAATTATATTTCATTGTATGAATAGAATAATTTACTAAAATAAGTCGAATTTCAGAATTCAAAGCAATTAAAAAAAATGGTAAGTTTTGATGAAATCTAATATTTATAAAAAGAATAAGTCAGCATTGAATGTGTAAAATATTAATTTAAATTTTATTTCATTGTGGAATCGATGTAATAATTTACTAAAATTTGTCAAATTTTAGAATTCAAAGGAAATAAGAAAAACGGTAGGTTTTGATATCTAATGTTTACGAATAAATTTAGTCAACATTGATTGTGTGAAATTTATGATGGATTTTATTTTATTGTGGATAATTTTTATTGTTATTTTTTTATTTACGGAATCTTATTTTTAAATTTACAGAAAATATAAATAATTTATTGAATTGATAAAATAATTTACTGCAATTATATTATTTATATTAAAAAAAACTGTAAGTTTTACGAAAATGTTTTTCGTATAAAATGCAATTAAAAAGACAACTGAGGGCAATAAATATCCATTAAAACAACTACTTCCCACTGTTTGCATTTTACACAAAAAAACATTTTCGTGATTTTATGTATTATGTTCAAAGTGTGCAAACTATAAGAAGCGAATTGTTCTGTAAGTTTCAAAAAAATCTGATATTTACAAAAAAATGTAGTCAACATTGTGTATGTAAAATTTATAATGGATTTTTTTTATTGTGGATTATTTTTATTATTATTCTTTATTTACATTTTTTTTTTTTAATTTATAGAAAATAAAGGATGTCTCAACAAGAGCGCCGGATTAAATTTTGGAAAAAAAAAATATTTTTTTCGAATCAAGCAAATATCTGTATTTCAACGTGAAGAGGAATAGTTACGATTAAACGAAAATCCGGCAAATGGCCACCACGAAATCTCTGGCACAGCGGTATTCTGTTCATGAAATCTGGATAACGTGTTTGCATAACTGCGGCTCTATTTCGATAATAACTCGCCCTATCTCTTCTTTGAGGCGTTTAACTGTTTGTGGCTTGTTCGCATACAACTTTTTTTTACGTAGTCCCAAAGAAAGAAGTCTATCGGTGTTAAATCGCACGATCTTGGTGGCCAATTTTGATCGCCAAACCGAGAGATGACACAGTAACCCCATTGTTTCGCGTGCTGTATGGCAAGTCCCACCGTCTTGTTGGAAAAACATATCCTCTACAACAATTCGATCTAATTTGGGCCACATAAACTCGGTTAAGATACGGCGCGTTATTGGCGAAATAGAGCCACAGTTATGTGAAAACGTTATCAAGAATTTTAAGAAAAAGAATGACGCAGAGGTTTCATGGTGATTATTTGCCGGGTGAATCGCAACTATTCCTCTTTACGTTCAAATATAAATATTCGAAAAACATAAGTGTTTATCTTATAAATTAAACCCGGCGCTCTAGTCGAAACACCCTTTATAAATAATAAAAAACTCTAACGAAAAATACCCGTCTCCGGTTCCATGGATGTGTGTGAATGTGTTGTGACGTCCAAATTAGTCAAAATATATGTTAATATAAATCAACGTTAGTGGCTGAATGGTAAAAACCTATGCCAAACAAACAAACAAACAAACAAAAAATAAAATAATAATAAAAATAGAAACATATTGAATTGATAGAATAATTTACTAAAATTAAAAAAAAAACAATAATATACTATAATTTTAGAATTCAGAGTAAGTTGGCTATGATCCAGTTGTGGTCACTATTAGCTTCTGCTTATCTATAGCTTCTGCAGTTTTTAATGGCTTCAAGTTCCTCTACGAATACATGATCTATTTGGTTTGTAATTCTCGCACCTGGAAAGATCCATGTTACCTTATGGACGTCTTTGCGGTCAAAATATATGCTTGGTACATTTTTGAGTATTTCATTTATGTTTTCATAAAAAATATTCTTTGTTTCGAAATCGTTTTCTTTCGTTGGTGCATGGCCATTGATAATGCTTATTTTCCTATATTTTCCGCTGAGTCTTAAATAACATATTCTATCAAATACTGTCTTGAAGTCAATCGCCGTTTTTTTGCTTCTTTCGTTCACCATAAATCTAACTCAAAAATATCTGTTTTTCCCCATCTTTGAAGAGTGTATTCTTTTGTATTTCGACTGGAAATTATATATATGGATTATATTTTGACATTATGGTTGCTAAGTTTTTTAGGGCTCATTCCTTGTATGTGCCACGCACATTCCATGTCTCAATTTTTATTTGTTGTTTATCTGATAATTTAATTTTATTTCTTTTTATTATTTCTCTTTTTCCACTATCTATTCTCGATTCCTTTTCATCGCCTGGCTCACTTCAGTAGATGTTATATTTAATCCTTTTTTGATACTTTCTTGAATCTGGGACTGCTGCAACCCCTCCTGCCTCTTTGTTCCATCTGTACTATTTATCTTCATTTATTATTTTTTTGTATCCTATTTTTACGCGTTTTCCTTTAAATTTCTCTTGGCTATGCTTCTTATTTCTTTTTTGGATATACATTTCTTTCTGAGTTTAATCATTGTCAATTAAAACATCGGATGCTCTTAAGCTAGCCATTGTCTTCATTATTTGCTGTTTCGTTTCCCAAGATTCGATGCCTACTAGTATGTTGTGCTTGTATTTATTAACAATATATGCTTATCCAATCCTGGTTTTAATTATTAATTTGTCATTTAAGAACTGCTCTAGTTTTCTTTTTCTGCTTCGTGTTTGAGTTTTTTTTATTCTATCGGTTAGCAGTTTCTTTTCCTGCGTCCACTGTTTTCTATATTTTGTATTTCTTGTTTTAATTTCTTTATTTATTCATTTAGATCCTTTGTATTTTAATCCAATTTATTCATTATTTCCATTATCATGTTTTTTAGTTCCTCCATTGTTTTCTCTTCGTCTTTATTCTCTTCTATCTATCCGTTGCTGCTTAGATCCTTCTTTCCTTCTTTAGAAGTCCTTCGCTGTTCTGGTAATCTTAATATCTTCTTACTACTGCTAAGTATCGTTTCATCTGGGCTTGCACTATTGCTATTTTACTCCGTACTTTGTAGTCTTTTCTTTTCCGAGTGCATTTAAAGTAAAAATTTCAGATTTTTTAGGACTTTACAGAGTTCTGCTATTAGCGTTAGTGTTTCCTCTTTATTCGTCTTTTTAAGAGATGACGAGCATGTGCTGTTCCTAAGCAGTTTTATTTGCAGTTTCCTTTAATTAACAGTTTTCTTTAACTTTCCATTTGGCTCATCTATTTTACAGTTTCCTGTTTCGACCAGCAATGTTATAATCTCTTTAGATTGTTTTACCCAAATTTTCTATTTTTCCTGTTCTCAGAAGTACTTTCACTTCAGTCTTCCTTAACTACAGTTAAGTTTTTCTTTTCCATAATATTGTTATTTACGAAACTTATTTCTTCGGACGTCAACTAGTAAACCGTACGCGGCCTTGTTACGTGTGCGCGAGTTTTCATAGTCATTTTGAATGATTAAACAGTGAAGAAGATTAAACAGTGAAGACTGTCTGTCTTCACTGTTTAATCTTTCAAAATAACTATAAAAATGTGCGCACACTTAACGGTTTACTCGTTGACGTCCGACGAAATAAGTTTCGTAAATAACAATATTGTTTTTATTCATTGGAATTCAGTCAATTATCATAATATTTGTGAAATTATCTCAACTATAGGAATAATTCCTCGTATAAAATAAAACAAAAAGAGAAAAATTATATATTAATTTGTGTCAAAATTGAGATTATATCTTAATGTCATAGAACTTTTGTTATTATTGAGACAATTTATAACTAAATTAAATTTATTTCGTCAATTATCAATTTTTTAAATGATGGTGAGATCGCCCATTTTTATAGAAGCGTTCAATTTGAAACTAACGAGTGTTTCCAATCCCAGATTAAGCATGTTACTTTATGCTGCTTCATGCGCTGCGCGCTACGCAACCAATCCAAATTTTCAAGCTTTTCTAAACTCGAAATTTTACTTCATGCACCAAGCGTATAAACCAGTGATTTCAAGTGAAGTTTAAAATATACTATTAAAATTTAAATAATTATTTGAAAAATTATTGAAATATTTCTATCATTCGAATATTTAAATATTTGAATAATCGTTCAAAAACATATTAAAATATTCGAATATGTAAATAATGAAGTCATTGAAATTTTTATATTTGAATATTAAAATATTCGACTATTTTAATTATTCCTTTTCGTATTTTAGCGTCAGCTTTAGTCAGTAGCTTAACTTTTATCTTATTATATTATATTATATTATATTATATTATACTATATTATATTATATTATATTATATTATATTATATTATATTATATTATATTATATTATATTATATTATATTATATTATATTATATTATATTATATTATATTATATTATATTATATTATATTATATTATATTATATTATATTATATTATATTATATTATATTATATTATATTATATTATATTATATTATATTATATTATATTATATTATATTATATTATATTATATTATATTATATTATATTATATTATATTATATTATATTATATTATATTATATTATATTATATTATATTATATTATATTATATTATATTATATTATATTATATTATATTATATTATATTATATTATATTATATTATATTATATTATATTATATTATATTATATTATATTATATTATATTATATTATATTATTTTATATTATAATATATTATATTATTTTATATTATAATATATTTTATTATATTATATTATATTATATCATATTACATTTAATAATAACGTGTGCTAAATAATTGTTAAAGCAGTAATGAAAAACGTCTAACTTTATCACTCAATAAAACCACTTGAGTTACAAAATAATTTTTGGTGCATGCGCCGTGTTAGAATATTACTGGAACTTTATTTACTCTTAATATTCGGTTTAAAGGAATCGTATATAGTACTTCTAAGTTGTGATTTTAATAAATACATACCGCTAAGGCAGTTTCGGTTAATGTTTTAACCAACACAACACAAACAAATCGAATAAAATAAATTTGTCAAGCGCGATAAACTAAACAACTAAACAGGACTTTAACAAAGTATCTCCTTTCTGTGCCGAGCGCCGATTTCCACTGAAATTATTTTCGCACACAAACACTAGCTCAAGACTTATAACAAAACCCGCTTAACATGTCGATTTCGTGTGCCAGGCACGAACCGGCATATTTATCTTGAACCCTTTCGCGAATGCGGCAAACATTTTTTGTTCACACACTTCGTTCCGTCCTTCTGCTTCAATTAGAACTTTTATTCTGTTTAATCCCTCCCGTTTAATTAACGTAAAACTCATCAAGTGCTGATGATCCACCCTGCATTTGATGAGTTTTACGTTTATAAACGGGCGGTGTTGTAGCGTGACTGATTTTCACCACAGTACGTTTTCATTCCAATCTGATCGGAGTCAAAGTCTTGGGTGACGTCTCGGCCGTCTCGATGACCCCTTAACCCAAATATTTACCCCGCTTTTGTAGCCGGGAATGAAGTTCGATTTTGTACAATGCCAACGCTTGCCGGGGGGTTTTAAAGTGCCGCTGGCTGGAGATTATCGTTTAGATTAAGGTGTTAAGATTTTGTGATATTATGAAAGGGAAAGAAAAATAAACAGAGTATGTTGAGGTCGTTTTTAATTGTTTTATGTTTACGTATTGCCTTGGATTAATTAAAACATAGAAAATTATGTAATTGAACTATTATTAAAGGTTATGCTCCAATATATATAAATTAAGTAAAAAATCAGAGCTGGGCTGGATTCAAATCATTTAGGATGCAAATCTTGGATTCGAATTCTCTTAAGGGATTCAAAAGAGGTATTCGTATACTTTAGTGAAAAAGGATTCTTGATTCGGATTCGTTAAATTTTGTTAAGAGGATTCGCATTTGAATGCAAATGTAAGTAGTTTAAATCCATATAAAAGGATTCTAATGCTTAGAAAGGATTCGAGTCCTCTACAAAATAATTCAAATTCACATGAAAATGTTGTTTTTGTGATTTGGAACTTCACGTTAAATCAGTGTTTTATACTTTTAATGTATATGTAGGTATGCATTTAAGTTTTTTAATATTTTTATTATGAATTATATAAATTAAGACATTATTTACGGTACTTAACAACTTTAACATTTTCAATGAATTCTATAACTATCTAATTTTTATTGACTTTAATAATATTCAAGATTTCTGTAACTGTTGACAGTTTTCTTTACATCTTATTTTAATCTGCTTTGACAATATTGATATTTTTTCACGTTTTTTGATATTTTAATTGAATAAATCATAAAAAAAATATTTTTTAAATTAAACGTATAAATAATTACATTTATGCCCGGTATTATAAACAATTAACAAATCATTAGATAACTATTTGCGGAGTAAATATATTCACTTAATAAACTAATGGACAAATAAAATTGCTTATTATAAAGCAAACCCACCAAATAAATAGCAATTCTAGAAATAAATAATTTAATTAGTAGATTACAGACCGAAATTATACATTTTCATTGTGGCCATAGCTGGAACCACCAATTTGTTAAATTGAATTGTCAATATTTCAAATTAAATTGTCAAACAAATTGGAAATTTAGTATAATTCCTTATAAATATGGAGAATAACCGTGGAATAGGACAGAATTACACAGACAAGAAAAAGAAAGCTTATTAGAAATTATAAAAGACTTATACGAGTGTTTTCCACTCCCAGGCTAAGCATGAAGTAAAATTTCGAGTTTAGAAAAGCCTGAAAATTTGGTTTGGTCGCGTAGCGCGAAGCGCGGAGCGGCCAAACCAAATTTTCAGGCTTTTCTAAACTCGAAATTTTACTTCATGCGCCACGCGTACAAGACACTGATTTTAACTGAAGTTCACTTGTTCACAATATTTCAGTGCTTTCAGTGTTAAATACGCGTGGCGCATGAAGTAAAATTTCGAGTTTAGAAAAGCCTGAAAATTTGGTTTGGTCGCTCTGCGCTTCGCGCTTCGCAACCAAACCAAATTTTCAGGCTTTTCTAAACTCGAAATTTTACTTCATGCTTAGTCTGGGAGTGGAAAACACTCGTTTAAATCTTTAAATCGAACTAATTTTAAAAAAGCCTATACATAACTATAAAAATCCCTGGCTATGTATGATTTGAAAAACTCTAGGTCTTCGACTCCTTAGAATGTCTTGTGGTTCGAATTAAATACTGTCAGGGAAGATACTATGAGCGAACTTAAATCTAACACGGATGATATATTAGACATGATAATCGTAATGAAATTAATAAATACTAGTGGTAGAATCTAAAGTAATTATAATAATATAATACACTTTTGACTTTTAACTGTCAAATTATTTAGAGAATATAATTTACTTGGCAGAAAAACAAACAAATAATTTACTGGGGAGATTTATTAGCCAATAAAGTTACTTTGTGTTTATAATACCGAAATCTTTGGAAATAATTAATTTATTCCTAAAGTAAATTTTATTTAGGGAATAAAACGTTTTATAATACAAAAATTATATGTAAAATATTGATTTAGTGTAAAGCAAAAAATCTAAGTTATTTTTAAAGGATTGGTATCCGTGATTCGAAAAGCATGATTCGAATATTTGAATCTAATCATAGTTTTCTATTATGAATCCTTTATTTGAGTATTACGAATCATATTATGTGATTCCGATTCGTGATTACATTTTTTTTGAGGATTCTTCCCAACTGTGATAAAAAGAATATAGGCAGTAAAATTAGAGTGTTATACTTCTGTTCGGTGCAAATCAGGTATCCAACGCAAAGGACAGCGATAACGACAGGAAACAGGGCCAATGGATACATTGGAGAGTCCGCAACCCAATGTATACCGTACAAGTTCTTATAAACAAAATGTTCGTATATGGGCAGCTTAACCTAGCCTAGGGATCGGCAAACTGCGGCCCTCGGAAAATTTAAATAAAAGTAAAAATAAAACTAGCATATTTTTGTTTAAAAATATGAAAAATGTAAATGTAAAACTGCTTATATTTAAATATTTACAATTCATTATATTTTTCAAGACTTCATATACTTTTTATAAAATAAAATATCTATATATTTAGAAATTAATATAAAAAATTGCATAAATATTAATATAATATTGTTAAAAACAAACATTTACTTATAACTTGAAAATTGACAAAGAAACACAAAATACATATCTGTATAAAAATTAACCAATAAAGATTACAATATAGCTAATACCAAGGGTAGACAATGCTTATGGGAGAACTGGATTCCGAGTTTTCGAGGATAGAAAAGGAGAGACTGTGGTAGGGAAGTGGGTCCATCTACTTATGAATAGAGTAAAGGTAGAAGTATTTTAGAGAAAACTGCTCCGGTTGCGTCTACACACACACACACACACACACACAAACGCGCTCGCTCTTATTTCGTCGTGTAATTTGATCCCGTCTACACCACTTGTACGATGATAAATTTGATGACCTTCAGAAAAAATAAACTGTTCAGAAACATTTCTTATATTTTCAGATTTCCAGCGTGTTCAAAATTATGGACTTTGGGAATCAGATATATTTAAAAAGCTCCTAAATAAACCTAAAATTTAACTAAAAATCAAAAAATAAAATTCAGTGAGTTTACATTAAAGAATTCATTTGATTTTATTTTTATCTTGATTGTTTTTCTTTTCTTTATAAATTCAATTAAAACTTTGGTATGTACCAAATTTGGCAAATAATTTATATTATTGATAAGTTATACAGACAGTATTTTAAGTATAAATAACTCAATATATAGAATACACTGTACATTTTTCTGGGCTTTTCTAAACTCGAAATTTTACTTCATGCTTAGTCTGGGAGAGGAAAACACTCGTTTAAAGCATCAAATTGAACTCTTTTAAAAACACAACGAATATCTACAGATTTAAAGAAAATAAGGTGAATTTGAAATATGTATACTTTAACGGAAAACTTCCTGTATATGAACTGTGGTAGACGAATAATAAAATTTATTCTCACCACAAAAAGTCTATTCGAAAATATTTCTTTTATTTTGAGATTTCAAGCGTGTTCCAAATTATGAAATTCGGGAATATGTTTTATAAAAAACAAATTTACAATGAAATTAACAATTCTAAAATATATTTTCAACGTTTTTAGTTATTTTATATATTTTTAATAAAAAAATTGTTCAAATTATTAGGTTAATAGATTATTGTTTCAAATATTCATAATTTGTATAAATAAACAAAGTCATTTTACAATGAAAAAATGTAAAATATATTTCCAACAATTTTGGTTATTATATATATTTTTAATAAAAACGTGTTTAAAAATTAATAGATTTTTATTATATGAAAAAATCAATTTGAAAAATGTTTGATGGGTATTTTAATTGGAATTGATAATAAAAAACAGAAATTATTTCAATAAAATAGATAAATTATTCAAGAATACACAAAACTAAAAACATAGCAATATAGATTCATATAAACATTCATATATACAAAAAACTAACAAACATTAAAAAACTATATTAAATATACATATAACTGTTTTCTTATTTATTAACGATATTTTAGAAGCAGTTTTTTCGTTTTTTTTTATTCAGTAATAATTATACAGAATTGATCGAAGTGTAACACAAAATCAACAGAATATATTTTAAATAAAAAGCCAACAAATCAACGTCCCATCATTTGCTTGTTTAATTTCATGACACTCCGGTTTTGAAAAATGCAATAAATAGCAAAGCTCGGTGTGTCTATTTTTACTCTAACCATATGAATATCATAATTTCCCTGAAATAATTAGGGAAGATATTATTTTAATTTTGAAAAATTAACATTAAAAATGCTACGTTCCGTTTCATCCGTTTACACTCTGAATCACATGTATGAATATCGAATTAACTATTTTCCTTGACTATTTTCTTTTTGGACAATATTCATTATTTTAGTGGGGATAGCTTTATAGAAGAGATGAAATATCAAATTCTTCGAAGTGATCTATCTGTTTTTACCTATTAGTAGGCATTTTTTCGACCACGTTTTTATTATGGTGTATACCCTCAAGTATTGCGCGACCAGAACAATACCACTGCAACTTACAGATAATCCGCAACCTTCTAAAAACCATAAATATTTTGGGATTTAAAAAGATTATTTACTGTTGACACATTTAATCCGTATCCGCAGATTCGAATTCGGTAATTTCTTATCATGTTTTTCACTAACCGATATTTTAGTTAGACACTTTTTGATCGGGTTTTCTTAAATCATTTTGAATTATTTTTGTAAATGTAATCTGACTAAGAATAAAACCATTGAAATAATTGAATTAACCTGACATACAAAACATTGTAAACTGGAAATAGAGTATTCAATAATTTTTGCAATTACACTTCTCAGAGAAAATCTATTATACTTATTCTATTAAAAGACATCTTGTTGTTTTCTAAATGTTTTTGATTATCATCACTTAACGAGACTTTTCAACATATTTCAATATTTGAGCCAATTATCTCAAATAATATCGATAACACTTGTTTCTGATTCCTGGGACCCAAAAACGTATATTTCCGTACAAAAAAAGATAGCCATGAGGTCGGTAAAAATTATTAAAATGTAAAATTTATAATGTTATTAATGTGACTAATTACTTGATTTAACAAGTTTGTTTGTTTCGCAGTTTTTAATAATATTCTCAATTATAAAGTTTCATGATTTTTATATAATTTGTACTTTCTCTATATAACATTTCGTGTATCTCGGGAAGTATTGAGAATATCGAAAAATATTTTTCCTTATTCTTTTTTAAATTATCCCCATGCAGCCGCACGACGGATGCCATAAATTTTAATCCAAAAATTAGGTAACATTTTAGTGCCCGAGTGTTGTCGGTGTTGGTCAAATGGCACACAATAAGCATTTATAAAATTTCAATCGGAAAAGTACAAGTTGATCATGTAACAATCGTTCAAAGTAAACGGATAATTAAAGTAGTCAGTCCAAAACCACAAATTTCTGAAACTGTTAATATTTATTAAAAGTATGGTTCATTTAATAAAATACGCATCGTGATTAAAATATATACTGAGTCCATTTTGGGATCTGATTTTTTTCTTTTGCAGAATAAACACTCATGTTGAATTGAATTATTGCTTTGTGTTTTAATAAATTTGATGCCAAACACTGACTTTTCGTAGCAACTACTGTTTTGACGATTTTATTCTCGTATAATCGTTCACTATTTTCAAGCTATATTTCAAATGAAACTGAGGAGAACTCAAAAATAATACCTCGAAAATACTGCTAGTAGGTAACGAAATGATTTTAATTTTATTGTAATCGTTTTGGTTCAATAAGCGATACAAACTCAAATTCCAATTACATTGGAAATCTTTACATGAAACATACAATGCGCCTTGAAACGGGACACATAGTATACTTAAAACTATTTTAACCCATTAACGGCCAAGCAATTTAAACTCTAAAATGTAATTTTAATTAAAATTCTACACTTCTTTTTATGATTTCTATGAATGACTTATTGCATTACATACTGTGAATTTTTTCTTTAAATACGCATGATGTATACGTGAATTTGATAAAAAGTTAATAATCATAAATAGTTTATTATTATTATTATTATATTAAAGTGATACTGGATTTTCAAAAAATTAGTGCCTCAACAATGTAATGTATACGCTGTCAATGTTCAGGCATTCGTCGATTTTATATAAAAACGTGCAATATGAAGTTAAGAACGAGTGTATCCACTCCCAGACTAAGCATGAAGTAAAATTTCGAGTTTAGAAAAGCCTGAAAATTTGGCTCGGGCGCGTAGCGAAGCGGAGCGACCGAGCCAAATTAGGCTTTTCTAAACTCGAAATTTTACTTCATGCGCCACGCGTATAAAACATTGCAATATTGTGAAGTATTTATAATACACTTTAAATAACAAAATATTTAAATTTTTCTTGGTACATTTTCAATTCAGGTCAAATAATATAATATATCAAATAAACTTATTTAGTAACTTAATTATCAAAAAATACTAATGTTGCGTGTATACATCAACGGCGCTTAATGGGTTAAAAACTTCAAACGGTAATAATTCAAAAACTAAAAAAAATTACAACTGCATTTTGCACTGACCCCTTTAATTAAAAAAGAAACCCTTATCGATCAGTAGATTTGATCTGATCAATAGGATTGATCTGATTAGTTAATAAAATGATAAGTTGATGTATTTGTTTTACCTTTTATCAAAAGTTAAATAGTTTTGTATTTTAAGTTTTTTGTACAAAATAAATAATACTTAATGAATTTTACAACGTTCACATATAATTTCATAAAATCTATTCTCTAATAACGCATAAAATAAAATTGTAGAAGGAAACGCATGAATGAATGTAACACGCATCCTTAGCTCGTTAAAAGAAAAAAAAAAACGTGTTTTCAAGATTGAAAAATCAACATCTGGAATATGATACGAGAAGCGCGGAATAGAGGAAGAAAGAAATTGTCTCTCTCTAACTCTCCCTCTGAGACTTGATTTCGCGACATCTGGAGTAAAATAGTCGTAATCGACCGACCGCAGGAAGCCAGACTGGTGTATATAGGCAGCCGTATAAACTAATTTGGCATCCAGCGCTCTGCTCCTATTCGCGTGTACCCAAAATTTATATGGGGACTGGCTAACTGGATATATATGAACTGTGCTAATACCTAGTAATAACAACCATAATTATATATTTTATTATTAGGATATAAAAAATGGTAAATATATTTCGGATAGAGATGTTTTAAAAAGTGTTTAATGTAACCGTTCTACTAACCTAACGTAATCTAACCTTGAAGTACAACCATGGTATCTTAACTCTTTCGGTCTTGGCGGTGGCATTTAACACCACTAAAATTTGGGAAATATGCTGGGATTTTTTTTTAAATATACATACATGTATGCATGAGCTGTAACTTTTCCGGTAATAGATTTTTTTAAATAGGTTAATTTGAAGTCTTAAACGAGTGCTTGCTACTCCTAGATTAGGTATGAAGTAAAATATCGAGTTCAGAAAAGCTTGAAAATTTGGTTTGGAAATTTCACCTTATGCGCCACGCGTATAAAACACTGATTTTAGTTAAAGTTTAAAATATTCTACAAAAGCAGTATGTTAAAACGTGTATTCTAAACATCACATCGCATCCGTTTTTAGTACGGGTGGCACATGAAGTAAAATTTCGAGTTTAGAAAATCCTGAAAATTTGGCTTGGTCGCTCTGCTTTGCTATGCGGCTAAACCAAATTTTCAGGCTTTTCTAAACTCGAAATTTTACTTCATGCTAAATCTGGTTGTTTGAAAGTTGAATTTGAAATATTTGTAAAAGCAACGAAAATTTGAAGATTTACAGCGTATACAATGTATTGAGATATGCATACTTAAAAGAAAAACTCTATAGACAGAGAGTTTTTCATTTAAGTATGCATATATCAATATAGATAGTAATAAATAATGTGCAGTATACAAAACATTTTTTTGGGCACCAGAACAATTCCAGGGCTAAAAGGGTTAATAAACAATAGAATAACAATAATTTTTGAAATAAACTAAATGCAATTTATCGATTTTCATTAGGTACTTAAAATCATGAGAAAAAACTAAATTATCATCATTAAAATGAAGATAAATAGTATGAAACAAATATCTTCATGAATTAAACGATTTAGAAAAAATTATTTAGTTCAAAAATACACAAACAAAAAAAAGTGGATCTGCTGAATTCGTTATTAAACAAAATCTATCAGTTTCGCAACGATAAAATTCTATATTTTTAAAATCTGTGGAATATGTTTCATGAAAATGCACATTTTTGACAATTAATTGGAAATCGCGTAAAATCTATTTTTGAGTTTTTCTGAATGCCAAAAAATTTTGAATTATATGAAGAGATGTATATAATTAAATAAAACACTAACACTTCCTTAACTAAAAAAAATATTTATGCTATTAATAATAAACACATAGTGCTCGAAATGTACATTTAGTAAAAATAAATGTTTTTAGTAAAGAAAATGTTAATGTTTTATATACTTCGAGACAGTATATTAAACCTAGCACTTTCATAATGTTCTAATAGACCAAAGCAGAAGTCAATTGTTTTTGACTTGTAGGTGAAAATATCTAGAGTAATTTTGTGAGACTATCAAAAAGCATAATTATAAATTTAAAAACATTGTTATTTTAAATTGCAATGTTTTTTGACAGACTTGCAAAATTGATCAAATAATACGCACTATTTGATTTTTAGATGCCATTATTTACGCAAAAAGATGAAAATAGCTCTATTAAAATGATAGGTTTCACTTTTACTTTAAATAAAATCAAACATTATTTACTTTCACTTACGAAAAAAAGATTTTTTAAAATAAATGTTCAATTGTTTGTTGATTTTATAAAAGCATTCAATTTAAAGCTTCTAACAAGTGTTTTTAATCCTTGATCAAGCATGAAGTAAAATTTGGAGGTTAAAAAAAGCCACAAATTTGGATTAGTCGCAAAGTGAAGCGGAGCGACCAATCCAAGTTTTTAGGCTTATCTAAACTCGAAATATTACTTCATGCGCCACGCGTATAAAACACTGGAATATTCGGAAGTTCAAAATACACTGCTTACTTCACAATATATTAGTGTTTTATACCTGTGACACATGAAGTAAAATTTCAAGTTTAAAAAAGCCGGAAAATTTGGATTTGACGGCGCGCTAGGCTTTCAGGCTTTTCTAAACTTCAAATTTTACTAGTTAGTACTTTACTAAGGAGTGGAAACACTAGTTAGAACCTTCAGTTTAAACCGTTTTGTAAAACCAACACATATCTGTAAATTTACAGTGTATTATTATTAAATCTTTATTTTCAAAAATAAGCATACAAACAAAATTTTACATATTAATGAAAAATTGTTTAAGTATAAAAATTCGCTGTTTATTATTTTTTTAAATCTCGTTAATTTATCAAATTAACAAACTAAATTTACTATACAATTCTTTTTATTATATTTTGTGTGAAAAAGTTTTTATTAAATCATAAATATTAGAATAATTTATGTTTTGTGCAAATGAGTTTAAAAATACACCCCGACCAGACGGTGGTTAGCTTTTTTTGTGCATACGCAATTCAGACACGTGAAACGTCGAAAAATAGACTATTTCGTTAGTGAGTCAAGGGCGCGTGTGAGAATTATATCGGTGACCCTAATCTACGATTTCCATGATTCGTAAAATCGGCGCGCGGATTTCGGTGGCCACGCGAACTTCATTCATCAAAAAAGGCGCAGCTGTAGCACATATGGAGTCTAGAATATATACATTAATCATAATTTTCTTAAAGCATAAATATTGAAGGCTCTCTTATAATTTGTTAATATAGGACCATAGTAGAGGCTTCAAACGATACGATCCATTGAACGAATATAAAGACCTTTTGAGAGAAACTAAATTAATTTGGCATCATAGAGCATTACATTAATTGCTGATATTTTAGCATTACTGTACTAAATCGGTTTAAATATCAATTTAACTTAATGATAAGTATTTTAAATAGATTGACAAATCGGTAAACTATCTATTTATTTTTATTTGATCCCTATTTTATTACAGACTCTTTCTTATGGCTTTCCTTTTTTGTCAATTGTATTTCACTGTATTTTAAAACTATTTCCTATCTTTATTATACAGAGTACTGTGTTTATTAAATAATATTTTTAAGAAATAGTAAAATACAATTGACAAATGGGGAAAACAAAAGATAAACTTTGTTATTTTTTTGTATTTATAAAATGGTAAATACGCTGGCTACAGAAATTCTGATCAAACGTTTTAAGCGATTTTAATGAGTTTGCAGTTCAGTATTAACAACATGAATTCAAAGAGTTACATTATTACCGCCAATACTAACATAACTGCATGAAATTTTAAAATGATCATCTACACCAGTGGTTCCCAGTGGTTCCCCCGGAAGACCCCGGTATCATTCAGGGGGTCCGTGGAAAATTAGAATTGATTTGGGGGTCCCTGAACAACGCCAAGGGGTCCGCGCAAGTTTTAATATAAAATAAAAAAATTACGACACAATTTTATTAATATGGATGTTAAAATAAATAACAATGAATAAATTAATAGCGATGTTTACGTCTTATAAAATATAAATAAAAACAGATTCCAACCACTAGCGGCTCGCGAACTAACTTCATGTGAGGCTCAAACCCAAGATACAAAAAATGAGGTTGAAAGCACTACGTATGCATATCGTTCATAACTGCTCCTCACCAGTGACGGCTCGTCAGGGACGGCAGGGTCGGCTGATTTTCTAAATTTCTCAGAATTAAATATAGCGCATTTTTTATAATAAATATATAACAGGCTAATATATCGTAAAATTAATAAGCACTCAGTATAAGACCGATAAGTGCGGGAATTAAATTTCAATTAATATATGTTTACTAAGCAACTTCGTATCCGCAAGCCGTAGATTTTTAGATTATGAATATTAATGCAAGCGCTACGTCGTCGTCACGGGTGTCAGTGCAGTTTCTGTCGTAACATTTCCCCTGTAGCGTGAACGTTCGCCCGCAAATGGTTTACTCGAGTACGGCAAATTAGCTGCAGTCGTACTCGCCGTTCTTCCACACAATACACTGATGCCTATGTATCGATGTACACTTTAAATTCGGTTACGTTACAGATCACAGATTTTTATACTAGAACTAGTGGATTTATTTATCAATGTATTTCTGATTATTTTCATTTTTTAATATTAAATAGGTATTTAGTCAATACAAATTAGTCATTAAGGCCAACAATTGACTGGTATTAAAAAAACAGTTAAAACATATTCGTTAAAAATTTTATTTCAGATATCCGAACATATCTCGCATTTTTAAATATCGTTTAACAACAGATGTAATTTAAAAATGCAAACAATAATTAAATAGTTACCTAATTGTAATTTATAAAATAGTACCTATGCATTTTAGGTAGATTATGGGAAATATATTAGAGTATAATTATAATTAACCATATTATGTATATAACATGTTTAAAAATGTTATTGTAACTCCGAGAACAACCTCTTTTTTTTGAAAATCGGGCGAAATTATTTAATTTAAAGTATCGTTCTAGCGAAGGTGTATGGTTCGGTACGGCAGGCCGTTTAGTCTCAGTGCGCGTGCGCCAAAATACATTCGGCCGACCCTCTTCTTTAGATCACGAACCGTCACTGCTCCTCACGCCCAGAATTGCGCCATCAATACACACATTTATTAGAGCGACGAGCACACCTTTTATGCCAGTATACATTACCTTGGCATTTTTGTTTCACATGGAGTTGGCCACCGGCCGCCACTGGTTCCAGCATGCACCCTCTAGAATTCCGTGTCTCGAGCGCTCGGTAGTGTACTGAAATGCTTAGGCAGCATATTCCAGACTTTCCAGAGCGTCCAGTATGACACATTTGTTTACTTAAGTATTGCGTCGTTACAATATAAACTATAAAAGAGTCGTGCATCTAATCAACAATTTAGTTCTGTGTTATACGTGATGTGAAGTGCATACAACAAATTTTCCTAGTGTTGGACAAAAAGAAGTATAATTTTTTGTATTATTACGCAGATAGCGTACTTTCGTTAAGTAAGTATGTTAGAATAAAATTGATATCTCTTTTTAATTTAAATTTATCTAAGCAAAGTTATACTTTTGTTTGAGTTAATTAAAACAATTATTTATCACAGTTATCAGTACAGTAATCCCTTAAGATTCATTAGGATTTCTTTTTTATTAAAAACTTAAGAAGAGATTGTAAGTTTTTCTGACACAGATGTGTTTCTAAAGAATATATTATTAATGATTTGGTACAAGAATTCAGACATATTAGGTTTTATAATTTAATATAATGCTAAGAGTTATAGCTTATTATTTTATATTTTTGCTTATTTTGTTTACCTCCGCGAGTAACCAAATCCGCGAACGTTGAAATTACTGTATATTACTGTATTATTATATTCTGTTGTTAATTAATTTTTTAATTATTTAGTTTTCTTGAAAGATAATTGGTACACAAAGAGTACCTACACTATATGTGACATTTACATGAAATTTTATGATTACATCTCAAATAATTAATTCAAGAGAGTGTTACATCGCAGTATTCCATTTGAAAAATAATATTATAATTAACAGTGGTTTATTACAAATAAAAATGTTGATAAACCTTTTTTCCTATATATTTACAGTCCCCTTTTTACAGATAATAGTATGAGTTAGACGAAGAAAAAATGCAGACAATACAGTGTTGAATATATGAAATATGGTTTTATTCCGTCACCAGGAAATAGTACTTTACCTATGTGTCTTATATGTAGTAAAACAATGTCAAACGATTCAATGAAACCTTCTAAGCTGAAGGAAAATTTAATAAAAATCCATAGTGACAAAAAAAAGATAAGGATTTAACGTTTTTTCAAACACTTAAAGAAAAATATTTGAAACCACCGACATTGCAAGAACCCATAGGAACAACATCTAAGAGAAATGACGATGGACTGCATGCTTATAATATTTCTTTAATGATTGCGAAGTCTGGAAAGGCGCACACTTGGCGAAGAACTTTTTCTACCAGCTGTAAGTGAGGTAATACGCACCGTGTTACACAAACCAGCTTTTGATATTATAAAAATAATTCCGCTGAGTAATAATACTGTAAGAAGAAGGATGTGACTACTTAAAAACATCTGAATTCTCTATACAGCTTGACGAATCAACATTACCAGAAAATGAAGCTTAACTTTTAGCTAATGTGATATTTTTAAAAGAAAAAATTTCCCAAGAATTGTTATTTGCTAAATGTTTGGAAACTGATACGAAAGGTGAAACGTTATTTAGTAAATTAAAAAGATTTTTCGATGTAAAAGCTATACCCTTGACTAACATCATCTCCGTTGCTACTGACGGTGCTTAGGCAATGGTAGGACGACACTGAGGCTATCTAGCATACTTAAAACAAGCTATTCCGAATGTATTATCGGTACGTTGTGTCATTCATCGACATCAACCTTAGTGAACGTTTGCATGAATCACTAACTTATGTTATTAGAACAGTTAATAAAATCAAAAGGAATGCCTTAAATAAGAGATTATTTGTTCAACTTTGTTGAACCCTTTTGCAAGTAGTCAAACTCAGAGCACAAATACAGATGAAGACTTACTAATACAGGAGCAACTTATTGAATTATCCACAAATGAGGAGCTAAAACCATTGTTTAAAAAAGGATATGACAACTTCTGAATACAAAAACAGATCCCAATTTTATATCCAGCATTATGGGTTATTGTACAGAAGCTGTTGGTTGCTTTTCCGTCTTCCTATTTGGTAGAACGTGGATTCAGTGCCGTTATAACAATATATTATCAAATAATTTTTAGTACTAACAGAATTATTTCACAGTAATTAACTATTTTTCACTTTCTCAATTTATTTCTAAACTTAACCACAATAATATTTACTAAACTCATTTTACTTAATTGTATTGTAATCATTTAGAGTTTAGTTTATTTCTAGGATTAAACCGCATATTTGCTTAATAACCTAAATATTTACCCTTAAGAAACTAGTAAATGTATTCGAACTTTCGGCCTGTACTGTATATAACACAATTTTGGAAATAGCATGGTCTGTCGGATATTAAAAAATAGACGTATTTTATTTCATTAAATACAGAGTGTATTTATTTTACGCATATTTTTAAAAGACATAACAATTACCTGTATTACACAGCGAGTTTTTTGGAATGCAAACATCCCTTTGATAAACTGAATGAAATTAAAATTTTGCTTCATTGTACCAAAGATACCAAATTTAATTATTTAGAAGCCGCTGAAACTTTTAAACAATCCCGTAACCTCTGTGTAAAACTTATCAACGAACAAACGGATGTCTTGTATTCACCAATATTTAATACTTTTTAGTCATAAAAACATTGTAAATTTATGAAACTTAAAAATGACACTATATGTCGAAACTAGAGTCGTAAAATATTAAAATTAGGTGGAATAAAACATAAAATATATTTACGAAAATGTTTTTCGTATAAAATGCAAACAATGTGTCTTAATTAATAAGACAACTCAAGGCAATATATATCCATTAAAACAACTACTTCCCGTGCAAATATACCTTCGGATATTGAATACTACAATTAAATATTTATAATGTCAGCAGCATAATCAAGTAAGGGTCAACATATCATCTTATATATATATGAACGGCTGTTTTTGTGTTAATGCCTTGTCGTTTAAGGTTTAGACTTCTAAAATAAGCCGCCTGATTCTTGATTTTTGCTTTGAGGATTGTAGAGTGAGCTTTGAAGGTGAGGTTTCGTTCAAAGAATATACCTAAGTATTTGCAAGTGGTTGAAAGAAGAATAACTTGGTTGTTTATTAAAATTAAAAATGGGGAGTTGTTTGCTCGGTGAAAAGGGATTTATTGGGCTTTATGGAAATTCGCCATTTCGCGAACCATGTTTAAATGGTATCAATAAGGTAGAGTGCTGAGGGCTTTTGGAACTGTGGGAGCATGTGCGATTAACGCAGTATCGTCGGCGTACAGGAGAGGGTAGGCGGATTTATCTAAATAGTTAGGATCGGGGTTGTATATATCGTGGACGAGGAGATTATAAAGAAATGGTGATAGAGGAGATCCTTGCGGAAGGGCTTGCTCAAGAGTAAAGGCGCTGGACAAGGTCTGGTGTATTTTATCTATCTATAGATGCGTTTCGAGATTTATCTCTCTTCAGTATGGCTTTGCTTATGTCTTAAAAAAAACATTAGAAATAAAGTTTTTTTTTGTAAAGTCATAAGCAAAGGTATAATGACAAGAGATGAATCTCGAAACACGTCTATAGATGGCCTAAGAGATTAGTTTTAATCCAAGTCCTTTTATTTCTAATTTCTTGTAATTTCTCCGGTAATTTTTCATTTCTATTTGTTAGTTGGTTTACAGAGAGTTTTACCTAAAAGTGACATATACTTTGATATAGCGTTGTAACAAATCAATTAAAATAAGATTTTAAATATATCATTGTATAATTCAATATCCGGAGGTGTATTTGCACGGGAAGTAGTTGTTTCAATGGATATTTAGTGTCTTAGGTTATCTTATTAATTAAGACACATTATTTGCATTTTACACGAAAAACATTTTCGTAATTTTATGTATAATTTAAAGTGTGCAAACTAAAAGAAGGATAAGCTTCTTTTCTCGAATTCATTCAATATTTCAAAATCTTATTTTATTTGATTTGTTACAACGCTCTTTGGAAGTATATCTAACATTTGGGTCAAATTCTCTTCAAACCAACTAACAAATTAAAATTAAAAATGATCGAAGAAATTACATGAAATTAGAAATGAAAAGACTTGGATTAAAACGAATGTCTTAGGCCAACTATAGACGCTTTTTTTACAATGAATATATAGAGGTTTGTTAACCCAAAAAAATAATCACCGTACAATAAATATAAGGGAAGTCAAAAGTGGCTTAAGTAAAGACAATTAAAGACAATTAGGAAACAATTGTGCATAATTGGACAAAAGAAACATAGAATATTTTTTCGAGATATAGAAATAAAAAAATAAAGTGTGACATTTGATTTAATTTTTGTCAATACCATTATTTAAAGTGCTGATAAGAACTAGCATATCACTTTGACTGTACTTAATTTTTTTCTAGGAACTGTTATAATATTCCTAGAAATACAGACTGTAAACAAAATATATGAATCATGAAAGGATATTCACTTTCAGCACAAATCGATAAATACCTTTCGTGTTGATGTTTCTGTAGTGAAATGAATTTTAAATAAACAAAATGTAACGTTTGAATAAATAACGTATTTCAATTAATGTAAATACATATAATTACATAAAAGATAACTTCCATGTATTCAAGTCACCTAGGGAATTTGTTTTAATATGGCCTCAATAAAAACAAAATGTTTAGGTTGTATCATCATTGTATGTTTATGATAATTAATTTAATTTTTTCGTACTTATGTAAAACTGTTATAGTTATAGCATCAATAAATTATTGTTATTTTTACTTATAGTGATAATCCTGGTGTATACGCTGTATTTGTTCAGGCATTCGTTGTTTATGAACATCGTTCAATCGCTTCTAAAGAGTGTTTTTACTCCTTGGTTAAGCATGAAGTAAAATTTCGAGTTTAGAAAAGCCCGAAAATTTGGTTTGGTTAAAGCCAAACCAAGTTTTCAGGCTTCTCTAAACTCGAAATATTACTTCATGCGCCACGCGTATAAAACACTGAAATATTATGAAGTTTAAAATATACGGTGTAAAAAAGTTAGCATATATACAGGGTGTCCACAAAGGGTGGGGGTATTTGTAAATTGAATAAAAAAATAAATAAATGTCAGAAAAAATATAGTTTTACGTTTGTTTTTATACAAAGTTTTGGAAAATTAAGAGCCAAAAATTACGTTGTCAAAATGTTGACCTTTACGCTGCTGGGACTCTTCTAACCGAAAACGGAAATTAGCCGCTACGCGTCTTTACATCTCTCTAGAAATTGCAGCCATTTCAGTGCGGATGTTGTCCTTCAATTTCAGTACCGTTAGTGGTTGGTTTTTATAAACTTTCTCTTATTATCCTATGGGGATACCTTAAAGAGAAAGTTTATGAAAACAAACTACGAGCTGTACTGCAATTGAAGGACAACACCGAGTTGGCCGCAATTTTCACAGAGACGTGTAGATGCGTAGCGGCTAATTTCCGTTTTCGATTAGAGAAGTGCCAGCAGTGTGGGGTTCAACAACAACGTAATCTTTGGCCTTTAATTTTCCAAAACTTTGCCTAAAAATTAATATAAACTGTGTTTTTTTTTACTTTTATTTATTTTTTTATTCAATTTACAAACACCCCATATCCTTTGTGGACACCCTGTATATTTGAAAAAAAAGAATTAAATAAAAATAAATTACATACAAATTTCTACAATAAAGTCTCTGTCTTCATTTTGTTTTTTGAAATAATTCCGCCGTTAAAACCAAAAACCCAAATAATATTGTTTAAAATATATTTCTAAACTGATCTGCTAAAACAGTATATTTTGAACTATAGACCATGAAACTTTACATTTATTTTGGAAATATATGATTTTGTTATTATATTAATTTTGTTTATCCATTTACAAAAGTTGTATTTTTGTTTATATGTTATATTTCAACAATAATGGGGTATGTTTTAAGATAATTTCATAGAGATGTATATTTTTTATACCCTTTTGCTTCTTCTGATATAGGAATTTTCTCTCAAGTTTGTTTTGTTTTTATCCTTTAAAAGGGAAAGAATAATTGAAATGCTGTACAAAAGTGTTCACAAATAAATCAAACTGAGTATTGACATTCTAACTTTACAGATGTGTTTATGTTTTCTTTTATTCTTTTTTAAATAGACGTGTTTTTATTTGTATTTGGTGATTTTCTGTTGCTATAATTACAATAGTCTGAGCGAAATGCCCAAAAATGCCTTTCATTAGTACTTAACTACGGAACACCTTGTCGAGAGTTTGATTTAATTTAATTTTTGATTTGGTTAGCTATGTGAATTTGGATTACAAGATAATATTTTTAATAGATTAATTAATACATAAAATTGATTTTGATTTCCGCACTAACTAAAATTATGGGGCCAAAATTAAGTTTTCTAAATATTTATATTTCTTTATGCTTATAATTAATAATTATCCTATACTTCTTTATCTGATGATCAAATATACTACTGCTTGTCCAAATAAATGCAAATTAAATAATCTTATCTATATCTTAAGATTTGTTTTTTTTAGTGATTGTAATTCAGTTATATGAGGATCTGATTATAAAATTTATAACATCTGTTAAGTGTCTAGAAATTATTCTCAATCAATTTAATCTACAGTTATATTATCTTTTATCTAGTTATTTAAAGAGATAGCAAGTTGGTTAAATTGGAACAACGTTATATATTTTAGGGCCCAATAATAACCTAAAAACAAAAAAATATCTTCTTCTGTTTTCAAGATATTGCAGAAAAAACTGATCTTTTTTAAATTTTGTTCCCTATTTTTCAATCCAAAAACTTTTGAATCTCTCCATTTGAAAATGTAACATTATACAGTCACTTCTAAAAAGGAATCTAGGAACAATACCTAGCTTTTCTTTTTCTTATGGGCGCCATTTTGGATTATAATATTATTTTTAATTAATATTACTATTAATTAATTTTTGAAATGGTTCTTTTTGTTTATTTTTTTTTTCTTCCAAAGAATAAATGTTAAAGTGTAATAGATAATTTTCTGCGTATGTTAAGTAGCTAATTTTTGTTGGCGCATAATTTCTGACAATTTCGTATTAGAGAAGATACTTGTACTTATGCTTCCAAAAAAACCTAATGGCAAATAAATCAAATAATTTAGTAAAAATAGAAATGGGTGAGTTCTAAACTTTACGCAACTTTATTTCAAAAATTTACCGAGATGTCACCTAAACTGTTTATATATTCTTGTAATTAAAGCTTCCTAGTTCATTCTGATATAAATATAGTATTTTGAACGCACCTGAAAGCATAACAAAAACCTTCATTTGTTGTATACATTGAAAGTATGTAAGAAAAAAAAGAGCATCATTATCGAGCTATTTTTGTTACAAATCATTGTAATAATCAACATAATAGGCATTATACATATTTTCACATACCTGCTGAAAAGTAATCCACAACAACCAAGAAGTTATATTCCATCGCTTAGTAAATTTGGTTAATAAAAACAATTTTTTACTTCAAATTTTGCCACAATAAAATTCGACTATCAAAAATTATCAAATTCGAATTGACATTACTAAACATCAGATAGCGTTAGAGCGATGAAACAAAAAGCATATAACGCACCAACTACTTAAAATAATATTTTATTTGCCTTCCTTATAAATTTCGACAAACGACTTTTGGCCACTTAAATCCTGCATATACCCCATAGTGCGCCGTTAAAAAGTAAAGTTTCTTTTATTTGTGTTGTGTTCCATTCATAAAATATATACAGTCCACTACTACAACAAGGAAAGCTAAGCTTCGACATTTTGGTCCGTCGAACCGGATTTAGGGCAAAAAATTTCAATTCAAATTTACATACAGGGTATCCCGTTAATGTGGGGAAATGGCTTAACCTTAGATACCTAGGATAAAAATATGATGATTTAACACAACTTATCTATATCAAAAAATTTACGGCTAAGCCGGAATTAGTCTTTAATGTCCAAAAAAATATTATTAATTTTATTTGTAACGATTGAGCGCTATATTCGATTTGATTCAAATTTATTATGGTTGATTAACATAATATAACACATCATTTAAGTTATTATGGTCATCATTGATTGACATGAAGTATAAAAAGCAGTAGTACCACAACATGAACACTAAAATATGTTTTTACTGGCACACCTCATAAAAATTTAAAAAATATTACTTCAAAGATTGGTTCATTCGAAAGCTATTTTATCTTTTATTAATGTTTGATATCTTGTACGGTTTTCCCACAAAAATATAAAATATGAATAAGGTATTCTCAATTTCCTTTGCAAAATCCTAATACAAGCAGCATACAGTGAATTTTTCTTTTAGGTAAACATGCATAAGCTCAACATTTTTCGCCATCCGTTGTTTTTTATAAGAGTTTAATTTGAAGCTATAAACGAGTGTTTTCTACTCCCAGACTAAGCATGAAATGAAATTTCGAGTTTGGAAAAGCCCCGTGAAAATTTGTCTCGGGTCGCGCAGCGACCCGAGACAAATTTTCGGGGCTATTCTAAACTCGAAAGTTTAGTTCATGCGCCACGCATATATAACACAGATAACACAGATTATGAAGTAAAATTTCGAGTTTAGAAAAGCCCAGCTGAAAGCCAAAAATTTTCCGACATCCATTGTTTTTAAAAAGAGTTCAATTTGAAACTTTAAACTAGTGTTTTCCACTCCCAAACTAAGCACGAAGTAAAATTTCGAGTTTAGAAAAGCCCCGAGAAAATTTGTCGCGGGTCGCGCAGCGACCCGAGACAAATTTTCTGGGCTTTTCTAAACTCGAAAGTTTACTTCATGCGCCACGCGTATAAAACACAGATTTCAAGTGAAGTTCGAATATACATAAATTTCACAATATTTTAGTGATTTATACACGTGGCGCCTGAAGTAAAATTTCGAGTTTAGAAAAGCCCAGAATTTCACGGGGCTTTTCTAAACTCGAAATTTTACTTCATGCTTAGTCTGGGAGTGGAAAACACTCGTTTACAGCTTCAAATTGAACTTAAATAAAGGAATATCTAAAGATTTACAAAAAATAGGCTCAATTTGGAGTACGTATACCTAAAAGAAAAACTCGCTGTATCTGTTTGCTTCGGAGGACTATAAATAATTATAAATTATAATGAAAATAACAACTAATTCTCAAAAAACACTCGTTAATTAATAATATAGGCAATTGACGTTTGTTAAGCAATGGCGGTGACAAAGAAAAAACATGTATTTTCAATCACCCAAAAAACTAGATTTCGTTTTTACTCAATAATAAAAAATAATTTATTTACATTTTATTTTTTTGTGGCAAAACCGTATAAGATGTCAAACATTATTAAAACACAAAAAGCTTTTAAATGGACTGATCTTTCAAAATGTATTTTTAAAATTTTATTATTTTAGTTTTTATGTTGTGGTACTATTGTTTTTTATACTTCTTGCCAATCAATGATAACTATAATAACCGAAATGATATGTTATATTATGATAATCAACTATAATAAACTTAAGTCGGATCTAATATAGCATTCAATTGTTATAAATAAAATTAATAATATTTTTTTGAACTTTAAAGACTATTCCGGCTTAACCGTAAACTTTTGGATATAGATAAGTTATGTTAAATCATCATATTTTGATCCCAGGAATCTATGATTAAGTCATTTTCGTACATTAATTAATCAAGTAAAAAAATGTTTAACTGGATTAATATCTATTTACTTTTTGTTGTTAAAATTAATTAGCAATTTAAATACCTTCTCGGCAACCTATATCATTTCAAGGCTAAGGGAATTGCATGAAACATTGTATTTTTTGTTTGTTTTCACAATTCTACAGTTATTGTCTTATGTGGTGGGGATGTAGCTCAGTGGTAGAGCGTTCGCTTTGCATGTGAAAGGCCCCGGGTTCGATCCCCGGCATCTCCAGAACCTATTTTTGCCTCAGTTTTAATTCATTGATAATGGTCACTTTGTGTCCGAAATGTATATTCTATAATTCATGTGAGAGTATAAAATTATGACTGCTTTGTTCATTAATTTATTTTTAACTCTATAAAAAACACTCACCGTCTTTTCCTCCTAAAACGATCGTTCACCATTATTCATAACATTGAATAATTCAAGTCATTTCACTACATTTTTATGGTAAAAATTTGATTCGTGTTGAAAGGATCAACCTACAAACTCGCGACCTAATAACGAACTGAGCGCTCGAGGGTGAAATTTTTCCAGTTATATATGTATAAAAGGGGTAGTTAGTAGCACGTGGTCACGGTATGTGTGTGTGTGTCTAGAATGCGCAATAAATCCACGATGCAGTGCAATTAAAATAACCAATTGTTAGCTAGTTAGTAATACGAATTTCAAAAGAATTACTAAAATAAGTTTCATGCATATTTTTTATTTTTTAAGTATACATAACCTGACGTATACGGTATAAATGTTTAGGCATTTTTCAATTTTGTAAAATCGTTAATTTGAAGTTTCTAACGAGTGTTAGATTAAGCATAAAGTAAAATTTTGAGTTTAAAAAAGCCTAAAAATTTCTTTAGGACCAAACCAAATTTCAAGCTTTCAATATTTTGTTTTTTACTTTGTGTGATCAAAATCAAAATTTTTTATAATTAATTTGCTTTGTCCCACAATATATATCATACAACCCTTAAACTATTGAAACCTTTAATGACAACACCGAATTGTTAAAAAATATGAACAACAAGATAATTACCTAACTAAACTCATAAAGATTATGAAAATTACTATCCTTTGTTTTTATTTCCCATTTTCTTGAGGAACGCAGTATTGTTATTAAAGGTTCTAATAGCTGTGTAACAAATGTTTTCCACTCCCAGATTAAGCATGAAGTAAATTTTCGAGTTTAGAAAAGCCTTCAAATTTGGATTGGTACGCGCTACGCGACCAATCCAAATTTGAAGGCTTTTCTAAACTCGAAATTTTACTTCATGCGCCACGCATATAAAACACTGATTTGAAATAAGTTCAAAAACACACATAGTTATTGTTAATCTATCAGAAGATTATAATAAAATAAGGATACATGTTTTGATTAAAATATTTACTAACTTTTAAAAATGTATTTTTAACATACACTGAGAATGGGAATTTTTCAAATTATGTATTCAATTATTGGAATATTAAAATATTTGAATATTCAATCCATGTTCGAATATTGAAATATGTGAATAATTTACTGATTGAAACATTTATATTTGAATATATTTAATGATTCGAAGATTTAAATATTCTTAAATTTAGATATTTAAACATTCAAATAAGTGAATAATTTACTGATTAAAAAATGTATATTTGAATATTCGAATTATTGTTAATTTGAATATTTCGTAATGGAATCCTAGCATTTGTTTCAACACATAAGCGTAATAAACCGATATTTTTTGTATTGGTTCAGTTCCGGTTTTTTTTTCCTATTCCGGTTCCCGGTTTTCGGTTTGAAGTTTTAGAAATCACTCAATGTGACTTTAAATTTTATAAATATGTTAGTTTCCTATTTTGTTGTTTTTGCGTGGAATAATTTCAATAAAAGAATAATCATAAAACTCAATTATTTCATACAGACACACACATTACCTTTATTTCTTTTAAAAACCCTCACAAAAAATACACAAAAACTCAAGTTAAAATGTCAGACTGCTGGCAATTTGCGAAACCATCTTCTGCGACTTGCTCCTTACGTTAAACCTGTCCCCGTACGTTCTCACCAACAAATGAATTAACGAATCGTAAGAAGCAGCAGGCAGAGTCCTCCTTAAGCAATTCAACAAATGCCCAGGGTCCGCACAAATCGAAATCGCGTGCGCGAAGTGCATAATAGCATCATCCAATTTTTCTTCGGCCATCAGTTGCTCGGCGATTTCGATTTCGTTGATGATTATCGCTTCTCTGAATCTGGGATCGATGTCTTTGGAGGTGATTTCGTAGTGAGGCAGGTGTTGTTTTTTCAGTTTTTGACGTTTTTCTTTAAGTTTTCGCCGTTGGGAGGGTTGAGCGGGACGTAAACGATCGTAGAAGATGAAAACTGCGAGAAGAACAGCGCTGCAGATTAGGGCTGTGAAACTCACTTGTATGGTTTGCATTTTTTTGAACAATTTTTGTAGTTAATCAGGGCGAATTCATGACGTTTAGATTTTTCTGACGGGAATTTTAGATTTTTGTTTTCACTCAAATTGACATCTTACAACTTCAATTGTAGAAATGATCAAAGTGCCCTGATCAAATTAAACAATAGTTAAAGTTATATCATACTTGCTGTGAGTTCCATCATATTATTTCATGTTTTAAAAAACTATACAGTTTATGAATTGTATTAAACAAGAATACAAGATTTCGATTCAGCAAAATTAAATATACAACCAATCAACACTATATCCTATACAACATTTGTTTCGCATTGTTTTCTATTTGAAGTTTCTAACGAGTGTTTCCATTCCTAGGTTAAGAATGAAGAAAAATGTTGAGTTTAGACAACCCTGAAAATTTCGCTTCGCTACGCGACCAATCCAAATTTTCAGGCTTTTCTGAACTCTATTTTTTTTTCATGCGCCAGGCGTATAAAACACTGATTTAAAATTGAATTAAAAAATAAACTGCTTTAACATACTGATTTAGAAATAGATTTTAAAATTCACAATATTTTTGTGTTTTATACGCGGGGCGCATTAAGTAAAATTTTGAGTTTAGAAAAGCCTAAAACCAAATTTTCAGGCTTTACTAAACTCGAAATTTTACTTTATGCTTAATCAGGGAGTGGAAATAATCTTTGAAACCTAAACTTTTTCAAAAATCGTTATGTATATATTTAAAAGTAAAAATCCTTATAATATTGAAAATGTATAGTAACGATGCATACTGCTTATGCTATTCAACAAGAATATTACTTCAACATTCGAAAATGTTTAATTAATAAAAAAAATAAGCGCCAAGAAACTCAATTCAGTATGTCAAAATTATTACAAAGTTTTGCAAAGCCTATGTGAAAAAAAATTAATAGAAATCGTAAAATATTTATTTTAAAATGTGCTTTGAATAATTAGTCTATTTGTTTTGAAAGTTAGTTAGTTTGGATAAAGAAATGCATTTAACTTTTTATACCACAATAAAAGTGGTAAAAAAAAGTTAAGTGTTTTTTATTATCTCAATGTTGAAAACATACAACCAAGTGAATGCCTCCAAAATTTAATTATGTTTAAATTATTTGCACCAGTTAAATGTAGTTTAGCAATTTTAGCAAAAATAATCTATTCTTTAAGGTCGGAAATGTACATGTTATTTGGCCATAAGAACTAACAATGATTATTCCTCTACAATAATAAAAAATAGCTTTGAAACTTATACATATTGTACATTGAAACTTTGCGGATAAATTGATACCATTTTTTTCTTAAAAATATGTTTCTTAAATTAAATAAAAATTAAATAATGAAACACTGCCAAATGATCTCATAAATTCGTAAAATATTTACAAATGAAACATTAATTATTTAAGTAATCATAAACATATTGCATTGCATTGATTTATCTAAAATAAATGAATAATAAAATTAACCGTTGGTTTGAAATCTCCATAAGAGCTATGTAATTTCTAATTTTCCTTTCAATAAATAAAGGGTAGCATCGTGCTAATTTATTAATATCTTGAAAATATATTATGATTTCCAAAAACATGTGAATAGAAATTAGGTGTGATATCTAGAAATCGTGTACGGCATTTGTCGCCGTCGCACAGTGGGGCAAAATGGTTAAAAAAGCGCGCCTAGACTTTATTTCATAATGTTACTGTATGTGAATTTCTGAAAAAGGTTTTTTATAGGTTTTGTGGTCTACATAATTCTAATCAACCATTATTCTGAACGATTGACAATTGACAACATTATAAAATTACGTTTTTTTCAACACTATTGTGATGTTTGGATTGATTGAGTTACTTGAAGATAATTATACTTTGATTAAAAAACACTTAGAACCTTTCTTCAATACTTTATTTTGTAACCAAATGTACATTTCGGACACGAAGTGTCCATTATCAATGGTTTGATACTAATACGTATTAGTATCAAACCATTGATAATGGACACTTCGTGTCCGAAATGTACATTTGGTTACAAAATAAAGTATTGAAGAAAGGTTCTAAGTGTTTTTTAATCAAATTTTAATCAAACTATTGTGATGGTTATAGATGATTTTGACTAAAATTCACTGATTTTATTTTTCTACTAGTCTTGGCTTAGTGCCACTATCATTCATTGCTGTTTATTTTTAAATTATTTAAAAATATATTAAATTATAAAACTTAAAAGTTAGTAACTGTTAATTAAATTAAATTAAATTCAAGTAATTACAAAAATAGTGAAATGCAAATCGATCGATATTTGAAATTCTATTACTAACCCTAGTAGAAGGGTTGTCTTGTATTTACATTGTAGCAATATTGTCTTAAAGAGTTAAATAATGTGCACATATTATTGTCACAATGTAGTTTACGGTTATTAGTAATATATATGTACAGGGTGTCCCCGAATGGTCTGTACAACGCTCTACCACATATTCTCTAAAACAAAATAAGACGATTTAACTAAACTTATCTCTATCCAAAAGTGGTTCCTAAGCCATCTACGAGGCCTCAAAGATATTATTTTTTTCATTATTTTTCAAATATTTTTATTTTGGAATTAGTTAAGAAAACCTAATTTGGCACATTTAATTACATTGATACCATGCACTTTTTGCGATATGTTTCTTTATACTACGTTTAAAGTAAGTGGTCAAACTAGGGCCATCGACTTCTTAAGATACCTAAATCTTTTTATTCAACAGGTCAAATCATAAGGAATACTTTTTTTCTGCAAGATCATTCAATTTTACGTATTTTTTGTCTCTTCTAAAATTTTGCCATTTTCCCCACAAAAAAAATATTTTTAGTTGTCAAAACAACAAAGAAATAAAATTCTAAAAAAAAACTGATTCTTTATTTACAAAAATAAAAATTGAGACACCTGTGAAATTCAGTTATCGGTGATTTTGTGACGTCAGTCATGTACTCAATTAATGAATTAACTGATATTGTTTTAGTTTTTGGGTTTTGTGAAGGTAATGGCCGCAAATGTGTAAGAGTGTACAGTGAAAGATTTCCAAATCGCCGAATACCAAACCATCAAACATTTGCTTCCGTAGAAAGGCGACTTCGAGAAACTGGCCGCTTAGAATACTCTGCGAGGGATTGTGGTAGAAGACGCACTGTACGAACTGTGGATGTTGAAGAAGAGATTTTAGAACGGACAGATGAAGATCCATCTAAAAGTACCCGGCGTTTAGGTGCTAAACTAGGCGTTTCTAAAAATGTTGTGCATAAGGTGTTTATAGTGCAACTGCTATACCCATATCACATTCAAAAAGTTCAAGAGCTAATGCTTCAGGATCACGATAAGCGACTTCAGTTTTGTCAATTTATTGTTAATAACCAAATTGACAATTTGAATTTTGCCAAGACAATTTTGTTTACAGACGAAGCGTGTTTTACCCGAAGAGGTATAACAAATCTTAAAAATGAGCATGTTTATTCCGAAGATAATCCACATGCAACTAAAACCATGCAATTCCAACGGCAATTTAAAATAAATATTTGGGCCGGTATAGTAAATGATATTATTGTAGGACCAGTAATTTTACCACAAAATTTAAACGGAGAACAGTACTTACAACATCTTCAGGAATTGCCAGTCTTACTGGAGGATGTGCCGCTTTTACTTAGGCGTGATATGTGGTTTATGCATGATGGGGCTCCACCTCATTTCACTTTACCAGTGCGTACTTTTTTAAACCAAAAGTATCCCGGTAAATGGATTGGGAGAGGCAATGACGCACCAGTGCCTTGGCCTCCACGTTCCCCGGATATCACCCCAATGGACTTTTTTTGTGGGGAACTATTAAATCTATTGTTTATGGTAAGCCCATAAATACGCACGACGAATTATGGGCGCGAATACAGAATGCGTTTCAAACAGTTAAAAACAATGTTGGTGTTTTACAACGTGTCCATTTTAATTTTTTGCGACGTGTAAAATGTTGTATTGCTGAAAATGGCAATCAGTTTGAACATTTGTTGTAAAACTAATAAATTTGTGTTTATTGTTAGGTACCTATCTTTATTTCTACTTTGTTAATTGTTTTGAGAAGCAAAATATTGTTCATAATTTTATTACTTTTTTTTGACAAATAAAAATATTTTTTTGTGGGGAAAATAGCAAAATTTTATAAGAGACAAAAAATACGTAAAATTGAATGATCTTGCAGAAAAAAAGTATTCCTTATGGTTTGACCTGTTGAATAAAAATATTTAGGTATCTTAAGAAGTCGATGGTCCTAGTTTGACCAGTTACTTTAAACGTAGGATAAAGAAACATATCGCAAAAAGTGCATGGTATCAATGTAATTAAATGTGCCAAATTAGGTTTTCTTACCTAAGTCCAAACTAAAAATATTTGAAAAATAATGAAAAAAAAAATAATATCTTTGAGGCCTAGTAGATGGCTTAGGAACCACTTTTGGATAGAGATAAGTTTAGTTAAATCGTCTTATTTTGTTTCAGAGCATATGTGGTAGAGCGTTATACAGACCATTCGGGGACACCCTGTATACTTATTGCTATCGGGAATCGTCCAACAAGATCACACTCCTGGATCTCGTATCGCTTCTAAAAAGTTCACATCCTGGTAGGGGCGTTGGCACGTCTTGTCTAGGCGTTGTCGCGGGTTCCCTGGACTCCTGGTGAAGGTGCCGGGTAATAATTTTGTGGCGAATTCGCCGGGTATGTCGGGAATGGTGAAATCGCCGGGTATGGTGGAGGTGTCGGGATTGGTGAAATCGCCGGGTATGGTGGAGGTGTCGGAAATGGTTTTCTGGTGGAGGTACCGGGTTGGATATTGCGGTTTCTTACAGCGTTGGCGTTCGGTGGCGGCAGGGGAGGTTAGAGTGTTTATCTCCTGTCCTGCCGCTGCTGGTCGTTTCCCTGGTTCTTGGGACAATCGCGGTGCTAATGGTTTCCTCTTTTACAAACCTCGCACCGTGGTGGCTCTTGTAAAGTCGAAATCCGCGTGAATCCTTGGTTACGACTCTGTGCGGGATTCTGTTGGTGAGCCGGGCGGTCGAAAATTTCTTGCTGAGATGACTTTCCCGGGTTGTTGGCACTCTGCTGACTTGTAGCGTTTCCGGTTGAAGTGGGGCGGCTTCTGTTGTGGGGATAATGGCGATCGTTATTTTGTTGTTCTGTGTGGTTTCTGTACAAGCCGCGTTTGTTTTGCTGCTCATATTGTCTGTTGTGGCCGGGTGGAGGTGAAAAACGGTGTTGCTGTTGTCGTACGACGTTTCTGTTGGGGAATGTACCGGTGAAATTGACGTTTTTTGTTTTGCTTGACGGATCCTCTGTTAGCGATTTTGATGCCAAGTCGACAAAGTTTTAAGCGGTGCTGGGTTTGAAGATTAGATTTTGGCGTAAAGTAGGTGACGCCAATTTCCACATAAATGTCGTTTTTAAATCTTCCGACCAAAGCTCCGCATTTATCTCGAACAGCACCTGTTTCTTAGTGGCGAAGACTCCCGGTAGCATATCTCCTTGAGTCGCCGTTATCATCTCGACGATTTCGTTGCAAGTTAATGCCGTGGGGTCAATGGACTTACCTATGTGGTTTTCGCGTTTTATGTGGTCACGCAACTCCCGCATTTCTTCTCTCTGCTCACGCATTTCCCGCTGCATGTTCTCTCTCTCCTCGCGCATTACCCTCTGCATATCTTCTCGCTGTTCGCGAAGTACACGCTCGGCTTGGCGCGTCATGGCTTCTTTTTGTTCTCGTAGCTGACGTTGTAGGGTTTTCCTCTCCTCGAGTATAGCGATACGTTCTTTTCGAATTTCTAACCTTTCTCTTTCGTATTCTTCTTCTTCGTTTCGTTCGAGTATTTGTTCGAAATGTTCGTATTCCCAGGCTATGGCATCCATGGCATCCGCGTATGCGTCGGAGACAGCCCTACTGGAATTCCGTGAAGGTACCGAACGAAATTCAATAGGTGATTCGGATCTGTTTCCGACCGTCGTCTCTGCTAGGTTTGGTATAAAAGATAGGCTCGAAGCACGGCGAATATCATCCATATTAATTAAAGTTTTACTTATTTTGGGAATGTACAAGCTTCGTACACTCATCTTATAAATATAACGCCTAACCTCTTCCTAATTATGACCTACTAAAAAAAATGTTCAACGCGGCCCAGTCTAGTTTCTGATTGACTTAAAAAAAATATGAAATTACTGAGGATTACGTGATTCAAGATTTGTTAAATAAGTTAACTAGAAATCGGCAACTTTTAAAATGTAAGACAAGAACAATAAAAACAAAGTAATCGTAAATGAAAAATAGATTTACAGAAGGGAGATAGAAATGATTGATATAATAATATAAGTATATCGGCCCCGTCGAGATTTTAAATGACTTTCTTCGCAAAGGAAGTAAAATTATAAAAATTAACTAATATGAGGATGGTTTATATCCCACAAAACCAAGATGTTTACAACAAATAGTGTCTAATTAAGCGACGGACAATATAAGTTAATTACAAAAAAATTATTAAATTATAATAAAATATGAATTCAAATTAAAAATGTGAAATATTATATCTTTCGCTAAAACAAATATCTTTAAAACAAATTGGGATTTAATAAGCAACGGAAATAAACTTACACCAAAATCAATTATGACAACAGAGTTAAATATTGTAATCAGTTCTTTGGAATAAATTTAAGTAAGAATACAACACTACACGATATGTAAATGAGAAAAACGAAATCAAAATGACTATCAAAAGAAGTGCACAGAGAGGTACTAAGATTCCCGAATGTAAAATACAAATAAAACTTTGAACAATATAAATAAGTATGAGCAACTATGAACAGAAATAAATTAATAGTTTAGCAAGAAAAATTATATAACAAAACGCACACCCAGAATACAAATAAATCAATGTAAGTAAGTAATAAAAAGTCTCTAAAGAGTGGCTTTCTAAAAGTTATGTACGCTGTTTTTACTAAAAACTTGATTATAATTTAAAAAAAAATAAGTAAACAACATATTTATTAAATGTTGACTAATAAATTTACTTTGTGCACTTAATATAAAAATAGCAACGTCTGTGATGAACGATGGTAAGTAAACCAAATTAAAAGTTAAATTATAAATTTAGTATATATGTCAAATTATTTTAAATTAAAATGAGAGAAAAAAAATTACATTAGATTACTTTTGTTTAATAATTTTCACTCGACAGAATTTATGAACTAAATATTTAAACAATAAAGTATTTGATAACAAGCTTGTGCATTTAGTCTAACTTTAATTTCAAACAAAACAATATGTTAAATTAAATTACGGTTATTTAAAACTATAACTAAAAATAAACTGAGTTTTCCAACGAAATGTATTAACAGAACTAATGAATAAACAAACTTGACAAATTAATTTAGATTTATCTGAGAAATATTTAAAACTAAATTACATAAACACTTTATCAAAAAAAATATATATATGAAAATTATTTATTCAATAAATATGAATTAAGAGCGAAATATAAGAGAAAAATCACAGAGTTGTCTATTTTAAACGAAGTGTCAACTTGTTTCCCAAATTAAAAGAAACAAAGTGATTATAAATAAAAATCTCAGGGTCGTCCGGTCTTTGTAACTAAGTGTAGGCCGCTTATGCAGCTAACTAAAATAATTTAAACAAATTGAGCTCAGAAATATTAAGCGAAATGCTCGTTAATTTAGAATATTCTAACCAAATTTAGACTAAGTTAAGATCTAAATGTTATGGCTGCTAAATAAAATTATTTTAGTTAAACTTAGAGGTGGTTGGGAGCTAAATGTTACGGGGTGGGGTGCTTCGCAGTTGGAATTTAGATAAAATCTTCGTTAAACAATTAAGGTGTTAAACGAAGACCCACATCGCAACTTCCGGCTAGCTATTTAGTCACTGAATAATAAAATTATGCTTACCAGGGTAATCACTTCACTGATTCTAAGTTGAAAGGTAAATGAATGGTTTGAAATTGAACTTTAAAAATAAATGAAAACTTTAGTCAAAGAGTAACAAAATGTATTAACACGAAACAAATTATACAACGAATATAAATTTACAAATGAAGATAAAAAAAACAAGCAAAAAAAAGAAAAAATAACAAATACAAATAAAAAAATAACTTACGTACGACCACTGGGTCGTAAAAAATACTTGAAAAAACTTTCGCGGACGCGGACGCGGACCGAAATTTAGCGTAGTGACGATGCACGGTTCGAAGACTTTTTCGAAGTGATTTCAGCCCTTGAGGCCGGTGGTATTTATTTGGTTTTTGGTCAACCCTCTTCCTTTCTTACCCCTCTGGCGACCACCAACTTTCGTTGGCCGAAAGAAAAATGGCCAAAATAAATATTAAATATTAATATTTTGAAATACAAAATATGTCATTATATGCGCGATATGATTCTGCGTCCGGGCATATATGATATATTTTGATTCGAGCTAAGAACGGGGTTTAATAGACGTTTAATTTAATTTATCCGAAGGGGTTGACCGAATTTGCCTAAAAGTAATACTAACGATGTGGAATGATAAAGCGCATCGTTTGGTATACCTAGCAATAATATGCATAAACAATTACGCCTACCAACTCAAAAAAACATATAAACAAACACCCCTAGTTATGCCTGGACCTGGAAAATGTGTAATAATAAGGAAAATACTGAATAGAAGTTTATGAAACTTCGTCCAAGCATAACGGGGAGCATAGTAATTGTTTATACATATTTGTTGCTATGTGGAACCTCGTGTAAAAGCAAATTAGTAACAATTAAATATCAAGACAGCTCGCGGTTTATAACCTTCTGGTTCGAACTAACCATATCGTGTTTGGTGTCGTTCGAATCGTCTTCTTCTCAGTTATCCGATGAGGGTTGTGACGTTCGCGTATGTATTCTACATACGTGAACCACGTAGGGGATGTTCCTATCCCTTGCATTCGGCGGTTTTATAACCCCTGAAGTCATGCCCGATTCTTTTGTGCTTCGCAAGTACGTTCCGCTTGCGCGATCGGGCCGGTCGCAAGTAGCGGCGTCCCATGGCAGATGTGGCAAACTCGGGGATAACCGGGAAATCCGTATATATTTTGGACAACCCTGGAACTGGAAATAGCGGATGCCGTAGAGTTCTACCCTTGGATGGCCGAGAGGAGTTTTAAGCTGAGTTGAGCTGTCTGATGTTCGAGGGCGCTATTTGACGAGCTTCCACTAGGCGACCTATCTAACTTAAATAATATCAATGTATGGCGCGAACTTTACTCATTTGGAAAATAAAAGAAAATGAAGCAATATTGTGTACTGAAAAATAGAATGAGGTGAATTGGGACCGTTGTTCCGAATATTAAAATATGTAACAAAATAACGCCCGTGGTTATGTTGCAGCTGAAATATTGCTGAATGAACAAGTTGACGACGCTTACGGAAAAGCGCCGGTAACATCTGGTATTGCTACAAATCTTAAACATCACTTAATATGGACACCGTAAATAATTATCAATTTTGCCGTTACAATGACTTTTACTTCTTCTTCCTATGCGTGTCTTTTTTCTAATATGGGCCCATTATGTGTCGGCCCGCGGATCCCGTCTTTGAGATGCGAATGTAATTTATCTGCCGCGGACCGTTCAATTATTCTGTTATTGATAGACAATAATGAAAGACGTTAAATTATTTCTAAATACATTTTGTAAATATAATTACATTTGTGGATTCATATTTATAATAGGAATGTGGAATACTGGTAAATGATTCGTCTTGTTGAGCTGGAAAAATGCATGCCTTTCATTTATAATAGATTAATTTACGTTGTAATTTGCCAAATTGAATATACAGCGTGTTGTTGACTGTGGACTAACTTACCTTAGCGTTTTGAGGTCCGAAGTTCGAATCTAGGCATCTGATGTGCATTATCGTATAATAATTTACCAAATTATTTATATGCGCGACTATTTGGCCGCTTTCTCATTATAGGAATTGGAGGTCCGGGTTTCGATCTATGCGTTTTAAGTTGTTCATTGCAATCAGGGTTGTTATAAAAAAATGTTTTTTTAAAATTTTAATTAAAACAAAGTTTTTTTTACCAAAACATGTTCTTTTTTCATTGAAACAATTAAAAACAATAAACTTTGCACTAATGCGTTAGTATCAATTAATATTGATATTCGTCAATTAGGATATACTGTCTAATTAGATGCAAAATGTAGTATAAATTTTGAACATCACAATGAATTGGCGTTTTGCACTTCGCTTCGCTACGCAACCTATCCAAATTCTTTACGCTTTTCTAAATTCGAAATTTTACTTCATGCTTAATTAAGGAGTGGAAAACACTCGTGAGAATAATATTGAGACACTTCAATAAAAAAATGCTTAAGATTTCTAATTTTTATTAAAGTAGAAAACGTTAGCGTAAGCATTTGTATTATGAAAATAAACAGCTCAGATTGTTTCCAATACGATTAAGTTTGTAGGCATGTAATTCTTTAAGATTTTTTCAAGGAATAAAAATTCTCACGATTAAATGTATGTGACATGTTTTCATTAAAACTTGTCTATGTTAGAAAATAAGTGAACTACTTATTTTCGTTAGAAAAGTGTGTAAAGACGTCCAACTTGAATTAATATTATTAATTTAAGCATTGATTTTAGAGAAAGTTTTAACTTTGAGCGCTTGTACTAAACACAATGTTAATTTCATAAAAATCATTACTTATAGTGTTACGGTATTATTACTAATAGCATTGAATAACGAATACTTAGATGTTCAATACTAAAAGTCAATGGTGACTGAATGGTGAAAAGTAAAAGAAAAATTAAATATATCGCAAAAATTGACGTCAACTCAAATTAAAGCTCATTTTATTCTAAAGACGCCTTTGCAACGTTAGGATAAACAATTTGATTGATGACAAAAAAACAGTTGTTTAAAATTGGAAGAAACTTGTTTTAAGTGCAGAAAACGTCTGATTTCTTTTAAAAATCAACAATGCATTATAATTTGATAAAATTCATAAAATTAATTAAGAAATCAATTTATAGGATATGGAGTAAATTTGTATTTAACTTATTTTTTATTTAAATTTATTTACTTATGTGTTGTAAAGGTTTTTATAGTAGTATTAAAAAATGAATAAACTTGATATTAACGTTAGGAAAACAAAATGATTCACTGAAATTACTGCTGTTTGAAATTGATTAAAATATGAGTTTTTGGTAAGAATTTACCATACATACCGTGGCTATTATAGATAAAAATGATATTATTCGAAAGTACTCGACGAGTACAATTTAGTTATAAAAAAATTAGTTTGAAAATTTTAAAAATATAGAGACCTAGCAGTATATAAAATAAGCATCGTGCGCAAAGAAATTTACGCAATTTATTCTATTGCAAACCTTTCTCCTAACCTAACCTAACCTAGAAGTATGAGGAATATTCAACGTGAGTAAACATTTTTTTCGGCGAATTATAGCCGTTGACACATACTAGAATTTAGCCTAAATGAATTTCCAAGAGTGTATTAATTCATGTTAGTTATTCTATAAATCCATATGAGTCCAAGTGTGATGTGCTAATGTGTTATAATTGTCATCCGGTTAAATCTAACTGAAGTTAGATTGAAGTCTTTAACAGACACTTCTTCCGACTTCCTCAATGTCTCCAGTAAAGATTGCAATGGTTAACAGCAATCAGTGAGGTTTTATAGAGGTTCCTTGTCAACATTTCAAAGTTGGATATAGTGAACTTTTATCATTTCCGTAGTGAATTTATTGATTTTAATTGGTCATCTATGTCAATACAGTGTGAATCCACAGGGTATAAAGTAAAGTCGAGCCGAGTTTATTTTAAGTGCTGATAACTTATGCTATCAGAAAGTTATGAGAAATTAAGAAAGAAATATAAATATTTTATATTGTCCTAACGTATGGAAATTAATCTTTTTCCTAAATGGAATCTGAGTATAAAATAAAACTGTACAACTTTGTTGATTTAACCAAATTTATATTTTTATTAATATTACCCACCTAGAACCCTATATATATACATCTCCCCACTTTCGCACCTTAAAATCGAATAAAAAAACACACACACACACACATAGCACAGGGCAGAAAGACCTATGGTCGATAGCCCTTGTAACTAAGAGAAGTAAACCTTGTTTGTAAACATATTTATATATTATAAATTGTATTTTACTATAATGTATTTTTTCGTTTTTAATAAAAATGATATATGATATATTCCATTTGTTTCTGGATCTCGCCTAGCCATGCTTTCGTGTTGTTATGTTGCAGTATCAACATTTACATTTTTTATTAATTGGCACTCCTGATTCCTTATTTTAACAGTGTTGCAATAATTTATGATATCATAAGTATTCCTCTTTTTAATTTTCAAGAGGTTTATTGTTAATCTTGCAACAATTATTTCGCCACGCGGTCGCTTCTTCGAGCATTTTATTATTAAATCAAATTAATCTAGTGTTGCAATGCTGTGTCAATGTCAAAGTAAAAAATAATTTCAGGCACATATTAAATATTAACATGCCAAAGATTATCTCTGAATCAAAAAGGTTACAAATTCTGAAATCCTACAAACATTTTAGGCAAAGTAATCCAAATCTACAGCATCACAATATTATTACGATTTTATTAGATATTTTTGGGGTATGTCTAGTATTTTAATTATCATATATATTTAATTAAAGATAATTACGTTTCAGGTAGGGAGATCTTCATTACAATTAATTTTACGACAAAGACCTGACGAATTAAAATCTACTACTTCTGGCAAACGATCTAAAAACAGCCATTTTTGGAATCACCTAGCTACAAAATATCTGCAACCACTAATTTGGCAATATAACTCTAGAAATCAGTATTTTACTTTGAGAGATCTTTTGAATGATATGAAAGAAAATTATGAGTTCCATGGGAGTAGAACAACACTTTATAGGGTTGTTAAAAGTATGGGGTATAAATTCAAATTAATTAATGGGCGCAAAATTCTCTGTGAACAAAAACATGTTGTTGCAGCTAAAATTATTTTCCTTAGAAAATTTTTACAGTATCAAAATTCCAGTGAAGATATCCAATTCGTATACCTGGATGAAACATGGATATATCAGAATGGATCCATGGTTCGACGCTGGGTACATGAAACGGATATAAAAAGTAATCCAACTAAATTCAAAAATGAAGGCAAACGCTTCACCATTCTACATGCTGGATGGATGCGATTTTTTATTACATTCGAAAAACAATGACCGAGATTACCATGCCACAATGGATGGAAATACTTTTCAAAATTGGGTGGTTAATCAACTTATTCCTGCTTTGGCTAAGCTTTCAGATAAATGTGTAGTTATTATGGATAATGCTGCATACCATTCTGTGCAATTAGACAAAACTCCTTCATTTTCTTGTAAGAAATGCGAAATGCAGGAGTGGTTGGTTAAACACAATGTAAAATTCAATCCAAAATTAACCAAAAAGGAACTATGGGCTTTATTTATACCTTTTCGATCAAATGACAAAATGTACGTAGTTGATGACATTTTGAGAAAGAACGGGCACGAAGTTCTTAGATTACCGCCATACCATTGTCAATACAATCCAATTGAAATGGCATGGGGGTTTTGTAAGACTTACTACAATAAGCACATAAATTCTAAGTAACCATCTAAGGATCGTGTTCAGAATTTATGGCTTGAGTCTCTCTCAAAATGTACATCCGATATGTGGCAAAATTTCTGTGATCATTGTGAAACACTTATTTCGGATGACTGGACAAAACACATGGGGAACCGTTGTTTTGAAACCATTCCTCCTTTTATTATTTCGCTTGGGAAATCTGGCTCAGAACAAACATCAGAAGATTCAGATGCAGGTTCTCTTGACTAAATAATAAAAGTGGAATGAGGGCTTAAAAATTGTTTGACATGAAAATTATCAGTATCACAAGAGGGTGGGAATAAATTTGCAATTCTACAAAAAAATACTGAGGGCCAACAGAAGAGAGAATGACCAAAATTAAGGTGGATGATTGGAGTTGATCAAAATGTGTTAACGGGAAGACCCAAGCGAGAAATACAAATGGATGACGAAATAAGTTTGCAGAGCCGAATTCATTATATTTGTTATATACAATATTATTGCTGTGTTTGTATGTACAAAAACCAAGTAGTAAATTTTGTTAATCTTAAAACTGCATATTATTATCCTTTTATATCTGAAAATTTGTAAAACAGGCAACAGTGTAAGATCACAATAGTCAGAAATTATAACCTTGAAATCGAACATCTGACAGTGACATTTAAAAACCCTGATTTAAAACACAACCAGCCCCATTTACAATACTTAAACTGTCACTTTTCCATAGCTAGGCGAGATCCAGAAACAAATGGAATGGTGTATAGTAGTAGTATTATTAATAATAATAAAGTTATCCATACATTCCTATATAAAATTATAAATATATTGGATATTATTTTTAAATTCGCGATATTCTTATAAGGTAAAGTTTGTAATATAATCATTGGACTTTTATATTTTTAAGATTGCTTTTTATGATATATTAAAATAAAAACTTTAAGCGAAAGGGAATTTCTGAATTATCGACGTTTTTTTTTGTTACCTACAAAAATAGTTGTAATTGAAAATAAATATTTCAAACACACAGGGATTTTTTTTTACGCATACATTACATACACTGTAAATTTTGCGACATTGTTTTTTTTTATAAAAGTTGAATTTTACGAATTGAATTTTTACTCCCAGATTAAGCATGAAGTAAAATTTCGTGTTTAGAAATGCCTGAAAATCCAAATTTTCAGGCTTTTCTAAACTAGAAATTTTACTTCATGCGCCACGCGTATAAATCACTGGTTTTAGGTGAAGTTTAAAATATGCGTCTTTGTTAAAAAAAAAAACTTAAATGGTGTTCAAAATTAGAAAAAAAATTTAAATCTAAAGTTTCCCCTAACTCGCTTATTTTTGAGAATCGGACCTGTGTTAATATGAACCTTAAGTAGAGCCCATAAGTAGTGAAAAAACGCCGTGAATCACCATGTATAATGTTTTTAATTTTTCGTCTTGACCTAAAGGCGGAACAGTCCTATTAAGAAAAGAAATTGGAATTATTAGAACTGATTTAGGTCCATTTGACCCTAAAATTATTATGTGTACTTATATATATTCAAGATGTTAAATTGGTCAATAAATGTTTTATTATTATTTTTTTTAAGATATAAAATCTTCTTTTTCTACGATCGCTCCCGAAAACAAACATTTCGTCGCTATACCTGTGCGACGAAAGGTGACAATTGTATATTTGTATTTTGACAAGTAATGACAGTTTTGAAAATTAAATCTATCTTTAAAAGTAAAGATGTTTAAGGACGTCAGTGTCAAAATTATTAAAATTAAATGAGTAGTGACGAAGAACAATAAACGCCGCACAGTATAACCGTAACCCCGAAAATGGCCAAAAATACAATAAAGGTATCAAAATTACCTACCTACCTTAAACAAAACTATATTTCATACTCATTTCTGCATACTTTAGATTAGATGCATAGGCTGATATGTTAAGATTTATTGTCAACCTAGGAAGTTATTACACTTTGAAGAAAACAATTCTGTGATAATATTAAAAACGTATACATACCGCAGACGTTCGTGGTCTATATATGAACTATCAAGTTAAATAACCAGTAATAGAATTATCTTTTTTTATAACAAGTGTCTATTTTGATTTAACATTGGAAGTTTATTATATAATTAAACTTTTTTTATAAAAGCATAATCATTACAAAAATTTTAAGGTTTTTTCTTTATTATTTTACATTTTTCTGTTAAAAAACTGTTATTCCTATTATTTGAAATCTTTAGAACACATGAAGTATGTCATAAACATAAAGTTGAAAATTATTCAACTTTATTTATTAGTAGTTTTGTCCAATTTTCAGTGCAACGGTTAAACACGTTTTGAAAGCTGCATTGCATGCTCATACTTAACGATTATTAAAGACATTGATATATCAACTTGTTTAAATCATGTGATAACATTTATAATATGTTTAATAACTAGGAGGAGCGTTTTAAATTTCACGCGCCATAACCTACAACTCTGATTGGCCGAGAACGCGCCCGTTTTACACTATGCTAATTACGTCATTATTAGACGCAACAGCTGTCATAACCTTAATTCAAACCGTTACCAAGTTGCAACTTTGTCTGTTTCGTAATAACCTTTTGTGCGGTGTTTCTTTAGCATAATTAAAAGATAGTTTTGTTTATATTGTTGTGATGGATTATGGACCCAGTACAAGCTCGGTGATAAAATCACCTTTACCTCCAAAAAAGCGTAGGAAGTTGGATTTGGGTCATTTATATCTGTCTGAAAAACAGTGCATAATAAATATGTATAAGCAGATGATAACAGATGATCCACATATGAAATTACTGCTATTGTATCAGACATTGTTGGTGCAGTAGGTAAGATATCAAATAGCATAAGAATATGCATCAAAGAAGAAAATGTTTAATTTTTAGGAGTTGTAAATTCCACTGTCTATCATACCATTAGCGAATATAAGAAATCCGGAGAGAGTTGTAGCCCTAAACAGCTTGGAGGACATAATTATAAATTTTGATGACGTAGTGAAGAGATCCGTGCATAGTTTCTACTATAAAATGAACTGCCAACTTTGAATAAAGTTTTAAAAGAAGTAAACAATCATGCAGGCATACTAAAGATGAGTCGTTCTACTTTGTATAGTTTTATGAAACAAATCAATTTAGAGTAAGATAGAGACCAGAGCTGCTCAGGATTCGAATCATTCAGAATTCGAATCCTGGATTCGAATACTTACAAAAGGATTTGAATCGTCAAAAAATAATTCGAATTAATTGTAAGGAATAACATGAAAAATGTTTATTTGTGTGTTTTTAAATTTCTCGTTAAATCACTGTTTTATGTGCGTGGCGCATGACGTAAAATTTCGAGTTTAGAAAAGCCCCGAAAATTTGTCTCGGGTCGCTGCGCGACCCACGACAAATTTTCACGGGGCTTTTCTAAACTTGAAATTTTACTTCATGCTTAGTCTGGGTGTGAAAACGCTCGTTCGAAACTTCAAAGTGAATGCTTTGATAACAACATTAAATGATTGAAAATGTTTGTAAAGATAATAATCTAGTTTTCAAAATTTTGTTTAATATTGTTTGAAGTAAAACTGACATGGTTGCCACAATCTGAAAGGTTAAATTTTTCCGTTATTTCCATGACTAAAGATTTTTTTCCCTGGCCTTTTAATATAACTTTCTTCTGTGGGAAACCCCGAGTCTGTTTAATAGTATTTACTGTTTTTGTCAATATATAAGTTAATTTTATACATTTTTACGTGTTTTGTAATTTGTCTACTGATTTTGACAAATTTATTAATATCATATGGCTTTTTTGGTAGTGTTTTAGTCATCAATTTGAATATAATTCCATTACTTTTCTCTGGCTTTCCCGGTTTTAATAATATTCAGTGAATTTTTTATCTACGTACATTTCAGGCATTAGTCAATTTTATAATAGAGTTCAATTTGAAGTTTTGAACGAGTGTTTCCACTCGCAGGCTAAGCATGAAGTGAAATTTCGAGTTTAGAAAAGCCCCGTGAAAATTTGTCGAGGGTCGCGCAGCAACACGAGTCAATTTTCGGGCTTTTCTAAACTCGAAATTTTACTTTATGCGCCAAGCGTACAAAACATTGATTTGAAGTGGAGTTCAGAAGCACACAAAGATGTATTTAAACAACCAGAGTTGCAGGGAGTCAGATATTCAGTCTGTTATCAACGATGTTCAGTGGTAATAATAAATAATTAGGTTTTGAATATTTTTCTTAAAACAACTGGTAACGATATTTATATATTAATGGTTGCAAAAAATAATAAACGAAAATTTATTCTTAAAGGATTTGTATTCGTGAATCATATTTATCTCTTACGAATCCTTTATTCGAGTATTCGTGATTCGAATCATATTAGGTGATTCGGATTCGTGATTCGAATCCTTTTTACGAGGATTCGTTCCAGCTCTGATAGAAACACATTATTATATAAATTCCATATTATATTATGAACATAATGTAAATATGTTTTATTTCACAGATATATGGCGAGATGCCGTATAAGCATTTTAATTGAACTGACGATATTGTACGATGGAAAAGAAAATACTTAACCACAATTAAGAAGTACGAAATGGATATTTGATTTTATTTAAAGAGTAATTATGAAATTATTTAAAATTGATGCCAAATTTATCTAGTGATATTTCTGGTAACTTTTTATAGTGTAAATTGGGCTTTGTTTTTAAACAAACTATAATGCTGATAAACACAAAATACCAACAAAAAAATGTATTAAGAATAAACATTAATTTAAATTTTAAAAGATTAAATTTCTTTGATTCAAATTTAAAAGTAGAGATATGACGATTTCACCCCGCACCACCCCCTAACATTTAAACTTAATTGTATGTTTTATTGATAGTCATTTATTTATTAGTTTGTATTAGTTCTTTTAATAAAATAATCAACGACCTTGTAATTATGATTAAATAGTTTAACAAACTCTAAATTATTGGATCAAAATGGGTAACAAATAAATGAAATAACTGTACCTTGTTCAAGTGTCAAAAAATGTCAATTGTATTTCAGATAGATAAAATAATTTGTATTTCAGAAAATTATATTTTACCCTGTTATAACTTTTTTATCAGGATACCTAATTTTAATAACCATAACAAAACTATCAATTGTTGGGGGGAAATTGTGCTCGAGCAGCTCAACACACAACCGTTTTTCAAGATGCTGGCTGCTTCAAGATTGGAAAATATAGAAGTAGGATGTTAAACGAGAAGAGATATTAATGTAATCTCTTGTATTTTTTTTATATATATATATATATATAATAAGTGTGCATGTAAAATTATTTTTACAAGTATAATTATTTCCAAAACTGCATTCTGATTTTCAATTGATATTTTCTTAAACACATATTACATTTTCAGAAATACAAATGACGAATCCAAACTACAATTGATGATACTTTCTAAAATGCATATGTCTAATCTGAACTACAAATAATATTTTCTGAAATATTGTTTTTCTTTTAATATGAAATATATTCTAAAATACATTTCACTAATTTATAATATAGTTGATATTTTCTGAACTACACTTGAAAAAGGTGTAGAACATTTTAAACGCACAGGGTTTTTTGAAATCGGGAAAAACATGTACTACTCCAATTTTTATTCAAATTAGTACAAGTTGTGCCACCTATGAAAGTTGGTGTGAATTTCATAGTGCCGGTAATACAATGATAAAGACAACTATTTTTAAAGGAATCTTTATTACCGTTTCACATAAAAATTCTATTTATACCCAGAAGATAACGCCATATATATATATATATTTGTATATTAAGTTGCCTATAATCGAGTTGAAAAATTATTTAATTTAAAATAAGACATTGGTCACAAATTACTTTTCTCTAGAAGAATTACTAGACTTGTGCAAGGAATAAATTGCGAAGATATTCTTTATCAAAAAAAATTAATCTGGATTACTAAGAAATGTAATTAAAGGAATTTAAAACATTAAACGAGCAATTCTTTACGAAATCTACAACAAATTTGTCTTTAAAAACTAAATCAAACACTTATTGAAGTATTAGCAAATTCATTTATATTTATGAATTTATTTTTAAGTTAGTAGAGCTTAGTTAACAGTTGCTAGAAAGTGCAAAACCTGTACGAAAATAATGATATCTGGGCCTTATTAACTCAGTTATCCCTATGGACAATAATTAAAGTTTTATTTATTTTGAACTCGTCTTTTTCTAGCATTAATTTTAAGTGGAAACAATAAACTGATTTTACCCAATACACCTCATTTTAAATTACATAGATTTTATCAAACTAACTAGAAATACATTTAAAAAAAGAGCGAAGGTAATTTCATTTTCTACTCATAATTAATAGATTAAACAATAAAATCAGTAAAACAATTCAAATTAAACTACACATTAAAACTATAACCAGTTTTCAAATAAATAAATTCATATCTATTAATTATTTTTAAATTCGCAATAATTAATTATTACATATTTATTTAATTTAATTATTTATTTATTGTTGAACAAATCTGCGTTTATGGGTTAAGTACTTCCGAGAAAATGTTATCTATTTAGGACGAATTATTGTAGATTTTTTTACATTGCAAGTTATCTTAGTTTGAATAAAAAAATGATGCTGTAGGAATGTTTGTAAAGATGACTTTCATAAATCTATCAGAGTATATATTTTTATAACAATAATATATTCCTTACAAAAAAAAAACACACACACATTCACAAAGATGATGTATACATTGAAAATGTAAAAAAAAACATGAAGAGTAATAACTAAATAATAACGTAATGATATAATTTAGTTATGATGATGGTTTTTAAAATTGCAGATATCGGCTTAATAGGTTTTCTTTTCACAGATTATCCTTGATGCGTAAGAACACATTCTTTAAAATCTTTACGGACTAAGAAAAATATTACCGTTGAACTGTTATAAATTGATTAATATATTATCAATAAATAGTTCAATCAACGATATCACCGTATTTTTATAGAAATTAGAAATACTTAAGATATAAGTATTTCTAATTTCTAAGAATATCTGTGACATTTTTAATATAATATTAATGTTGCAATATTACAAATTATTGTAGGAACACATTACTGATAATGTTCACTGATATAAAAAAAATACCACAGATATTCTCATAAATTAAAAAGTCTCTTTCTTGATACAATTGTTTAAATTCTCTATATAGAGAATTTGATTCTTGATATTTTTTCTGTAATATTTACTAAGTTATTTTTTTAATTTATCAAAATGTAATCAAATCGTTCAATCATTCATAGATTGAACGATTTGATTTCATTTTGATAATTCGAAAGTAATTTAATTACACGAGACAAATTATGTTTGTTTGATCAGCAATAATAAACTTTACACTAAATCAGCGCTGTATACGCTCGGCGCATGAAGTAAATATTTCTTGTTTAGAAAGGCCTGAAAATTCGGATTGGTCGGGACCAATCCAAATTTTCAGGCTTTTCTAAACTCTAAATATTTATTTCATGCTTAATCAAGGAATCACTTTCTATTTATTTACTATTTTTTCAGACTTTCAATAATTTACAAGTAATTATCTTTAGTTATTTTTTGACGCTCTCCTGTAATAACAAAAGAAGAAACCAATTAATTTCACCGCGAACATTTCGCAACGAGAACAAAACCTTGATTGCAAAAAGTTGTCCTTGGAAGTACAACTGACAAAATCAATACCATCATCATGAGTTATAAATAAATTAACGTCCATCGAGCGAGGATTTAGAAAATTTCACACCTTTTTTTTGCACACACCAGGTTTTATGGAAATGATCTCGTATTAGTAATTAGCGAAATTCTTTCTCTAATTTAACATGCTTCGCAAATAAACCGACCGCACTTAAATATAGACACAACCGGAATATTTGGTTATCGCACGTCGAAGGTTGTGATTATCAATTGTTGTAAATATTCATGAGGATCTTTCGTTACTGTGAAATATAGTTATTATTGCAGCTAATGACGTACATAATGTTTTTTTTTGTTGTGAATATTTGTACCATAAAATTAATATTTGTTATTGTATATTTTCATGTCTTTTTTTTAATTGAGGTATTTTACGAGTAGGAAAAAAAATAACAATTAGGTAAAAATGAACACAGTGGTTTCACATACATTTATAAAACAATGTGATTTTTTATATATCTTCGAATGACAGTTTTAAAATTTAGGTTAAATTCCACTAATCAATTACGTTTGTAATTTTACATTATTGTTGGTTTAACAAATGTTTACATTTTTGTCAATTTGTCCTAATATTCACAGTTCTGAAGTTTTTGTAAAATTTTATGATGTGTGTTGGTTTTGACCACTTTATTTAAAATAGTAATAATTATTTAAAATTTGTGGTTTTTATTAAATATCGACACATGGGGATTTTATTCTCTTAAGTATACTTTCGCATACTCAATATAAACTATTGTAAAATTAAATAACATGTGATAAAAACTAAGCAGAATAGTTTACACCACTTTAAATCAGTGTTTTATACGCGTAGCACATGAAGTAAAATTTCGAGTTAAGAAAAGCCTAAAAGACTATATTGACAGTACTAACTATAAGTAGACTTACGTTTCACTATATTGATTATATTAACTATTTTGACAATACTGACCGTATTGACAATATCGATCAAATTAACTACTGTGACAGTACTGACTATATTGACTGTATCAATTAGATTGACTATTTTGACTGATTATATGGATAGTATTGATTATGTAGACTATTATGTCAGTACTGACTAAATCGACTGTATCGATTATGTTGGCTATTTTAAATCTACTGAATATATTGACTGTTTACTATATATTGATTGTTCACTATTTTGACAGTACTGCTTATATTGACTGTATAGATTATATTGACTATTTTGGCTATATGAACTATCAATTAACAAAGTTGACAATACAGATTGTTCTTTGACTACGTTAACTATTATGACGAAATTGCCTGTCACTCGTCAACTTTGAGTATTTCGACATTTTACAATATATACATTTTTCAACAATTTACACAGTTTTCCGTTTCTCATTATTTTAAAAAGTAGGAAATGCAGACTTAATGTCTAAATGTAAAAATAATTTTAAATTTTTTTGAAATAAAAGTCCTAATGATTTAAGTGTTTAAGAAACATTTTCATACGAATATGAAAAAAAAATCACTGACTAAAAAAATATCACACATGTTATTAGAAATGTAAGTCTTTATTTATACATTTATTTCCCTATATGAAGAATTTAATTCTTAATTAATTATGAATATTTAATCTGTTGATCAAAGCCACTAATTCTTAAAAATGTTTACAACGTTTTGTAATCTTAGAATTTTCATTTTGGTTTAATAAAAAAAATATGTTTTATTAACAGACATTAGTTGACAGTTTTAAGACTCTACTACACCCCTTAAAATTCGCTTAAGACATTTCTAGACCCCTTAAACATCCTATACTTAAGAAAAAAATCAAGAAAACGTGTTGTTCCAACTCTTTTTGCTACTCGTCTAAAATTTGTCTAAGACTCCCCTAGACTCCTTAAAATGTATTACTTAAGAAAAACAATTAATGAAATTGTCATTTTCAACTCTTTTTGCAGTTATTTATTAAAAATATTCACAATCGTCAAATTGACACACGCTAGTTTTAATAAAGAAAATCTATTTTATGAACAGATATTAGTTGACAGTTTAAAGACTCGATTACACCCCTTAAAATTCATTTATGATACTACTAAACCCCTTAAAATTCACTTCGTAAAAAAAACAATTATTGAAAGCTTTATTTTTAATTCTTACGGTAGTTATTTATTAAAAATATTTACAACTGAAACAATCCTTAAATTGACACACGCTAGTTTTAATAAATAACATTTTTTAAGAAGACATTAGTCGACAGTTTTAAAACTGTATTAGGCCCCTTACAATTCGCTTAATACACTGCTAGATCTCTTAAAATTAACTACTTAATAAAAAAACAAGTAATGAAAGTGTCATTTTCAACTCTTTTCAACGTGTTGTTCCAACTCTTTTTGCTACTCGTCTAAAATTTGTCTAAGACTCCCCTAGACTCCTTAAAAACGTGTTGTTCCAACTCTTTTTGCTACTCGTCTAAAATTTGTCTAAGACTCCCCTAGACTCCTTAAAATGTATTACTTAAGAAAAACAATTAATGAAATTGTCATTTTCAACTCTTTTTGCAGTTATTTATTAAAAATATTCACAATCGTCAAATTGACACACGCTAGTTTTAATAAAGAAAATCTATTTTATGAACAGATATTAGTTGACAGTTTAAAGACTCGATTACACCCCTTAAAATTCATTTATGATACTACTAAACCCCTTAAAATTCACTTCGTAAAAAAAACAATTATTGAAAGCTTTATTTTTAATTCTTACGGTAGTTATTTATTAAAAATATTTACAACTGAAACAATCCTTAAATTGACACACGCTAGTTTTAATAAATAACATTTTTTAAGAAGACATTAGTCGACAGTTTTAAAACTGTATTAGGCCCCTTACAATTCGCTTAATACACTGCTAGATCTCTTAAAATTAACTACTTAATAAAAAAACAAGTAATGAAAGTGTCATTTTCAACTCTTTCCGTGGTTATTTGTTAAAAATATTCACACCTGAAACAATCCTTAAATTCACAAATGCAAGTTTTAATAAACAAAATCTATTTTATGAACCGACATTAGTTGACAGTTTTAAGACTCTATTAGACCGCTCAAAATTCGCCTAAGACACTACTAGACCTTAAGGGGTCTAGTTGTGTCTTTAGCGAAAAGAGTTGAAATTCAGTACTTAATAAAAACAATTGAAGAAAACGAAGTTATTTAACGAAATTGTTGACACCTAAACAATAAAGCATGTGTGAATTTGAGGAATGTTTTTTAAAACTCACACTTGCTATTTTTAAACTCAAAGACCTTGAGGTTTTTTTAAATATTTATCTTTGATTGATCAGCATCGAAAAGAAATTGCGCTGTTAATTCAAAGAAAAATTATGTGTACACATTTCTTATAATTTTAAATTATAAACTTACAGTGACTTTTTATTTTAAGTATACATATCGTAATTGTATACTGTAAATCTTCAAATATTCGTTGTTTCGTTTAAGAGTTCAATTTGAAGCTTTTAATGAGTGTTTTCCACTCCCAGGTTAAGCATGAAGTAAAATTTTGAGTTTAGAAAAGCCTGAAAATTTGGTTTGGTCGCTCCACGAAGCGGAGTGACCAAACCAAATTTTCAGGCTTTTCTAAACTCAAAATTTTACTTCATGCGCCACGCGTATGACACTGAGTTGCAAGTGAAGTTCGATTGTTTACAATATTGCAGTGTTGTTAGTGTTTATTACGCTTGACTTATGAAGTAAAATCCAAATGTTCTGGCTTTTCTCAACTCAAAATTTTACTTCATGCCTAATATGGGAGTGGAAAACACTCGTTAGAAGTAAATTTTAAATAAATAATTCAGTAGATGAGATACATTTTCACAAACACAATCAAAAACAGTGTTACATAACCACTAAATAATTCTGAATGTAACTAGAGTGAAGTTGGAACACATGAAAATGCGATGTTGACACGTTCATTTAATCAAAACTAACTAAGAGCATGTAGATTTTATTAATATGAAATGTTATTATTGAGTTTATGCGGGTCTGGTAGAAATAAGCTAACATTAAACAATAATGATATTACAGTTTAATGCAATAAAAAGCTGTTTTTGCTAAATTTATTGATATGTAAATAAAGCTATTTATATTTACTGCATCTTAACATTAGAATTGATAAGAAAAGAACAAAATTGAAGAATTTTCTAACCACTGAATATTATTATTGTATGCATTTTAAAAATTATTTTATGGGATATCCAATAATATAATGATTATACAACTTACCACTGGAAACAAAATTCTCCTGAAAAACCATAAAATCCATTTACATAAATAAATGGGTCGCCATAAAATTCACATGTATTGAATATGTTGGCATTGTCGTCATTGGTATTCTTTTTTTACTTGGAAATTTTGCACAGGTTTTTAAAATCAATAAAGAAAAATATAAAATACAAGACGCAATTAATTCTTGAGATATATCCGTGCGCAATTTCAGAGTAAATTGAATCGTTGAATTCTTGATTCTGAAAAGAATCACGATAAGGTGAATAAGATAATTATTAGTATTTTCATTATGAAAAATTCTCGATTTTATGATATAATAAAAATAATTAATTGTTATATTAGTTAAGAATTCTTAATTTTGCGATACAATAAAAATAAATAATAGTTATATAAGTGAAGAATTCTCAATTTTACTATCAAATAAAAGTAAATATTTGTTATATTATTTCTTAATTTAACGATAACATTTTTAAAATTAATTGTTATAATAATGATATGTATAAATCCTATTTTTGTATAAGTATTTTAACCGATAGCAATCTTACACTTTTCAAATAAAAATAAATATAAAATAATGTGTATTAAACTGAAATATCTACAGATCCTACATTATCAAACGTTTCCAAATAACGCGCCATAACATCGCAAGTAAATAACTTAAACGCAAAATAACTTATACGCAAAATACACAAATTGACATAAACGAAATAGGAACGCCAATAAGAAATTACTGGTTACTGCCACCCTCAAATAGTAAAAATAACTTGCGATGTATTGGCGCGTTGTTTAAACGTTCGACAATTTTCTTGTTTATATGCGTATTTGATTTTACTTTCACGAGAAATAATTATGAATTATTATTATTATTTATGAAGGTTCTGTATAACAAATATTAAGTTATCTTACTTCGACGTTTTTAACAGAAAGAATATTAATCTATTTTCTCTGTATACTGTATACTTTCATGAGTTATTAGAATCATTCATTCAATTGATGCATACAAAATTAGTCTAAAGACAAAAGACTGCAGGTGCTTATTTTGAATCGATTAAGTAATTTTTAATCTATTTATTACACAACATTGTAATATCGGCTTACAAACAATCAAAAGTGCACACTCACTTAATTATTTCGATGACAATAAACGATTATTTATTTATTTGCAGAAATCAATGCGATAATAAAACTTTATCGGTATTTTTAATTTCAGATAAATTAATTTCAAATCAAATTATGTATCCTTAAAATAAAATGACATTGAAATATCGCCTATTTTATCTAAAATTAAATAATAATGGAACAATTACATCAATCATCATTTTTAAATTCCAATGGTAAATATTAAATAAATTAATTATGTTTAATTAAAGTACCTGCTGATAGGCGATACATACATCAAAATGTTTTCCGAATTCGCCAATAATAAGTAATGGTGTAGAGTAGCGATTCTGTTGACTTATTTGAACAATTTTTTTTCAAAATTTGCTGAAAATTATCGTGTAAATTTAAAAATTCACTGAAGGCCAGTTGCACCAAACAATCCCTCTGAACTTTTAAATTTACACGATAATTTTCAGCAAATTTTGAAAAAAAATTGTTCAAATAAATCAACAGAATCGCTACTCTACACCATTACTTATTATTGGCGAATTCGAAAAACATTTAGTAAACACAAATACGGATATAAAAGTATTAGCGAATATTTGCCGAATCAAATAAGAATATAAGATTTTTGGGAACTGCAAACATGTCCAGGTGTGAGTGAAGGAAATGCACTTTAAGAGACATGTTACACCCCATGGCCTTGTACGCTGACAGCAATTCCTCGACATGAGCGACATAATCATCACTTGTGTTGTTACCCAAAAAGTTCTCACACACGTTTTGGAATGCAATCCAAGCTCGTTTTTCTTTTCGATTCAGGTGTTCAATAAACGTCGAATCTTGGAAAAGTTGTCTAATCTGGAGGCCCACGAAAACTCCTTCCTTGATTTTAGCCTCACTAAGACGAGGGAATCTAGTTTCCCAAAATTGAAATGCATCACCGGTCTTGTCCATTGCTTTCACAAACTGTTTGATCAATCCAAGTTTGATGTGCAAAGGCGGCAAGTAAATATTTTCCTTCGGGACCAGAGGATCGTGAGCGACGTTTTTCTGACCGGGAGTAAAACTTTCTCGCAGAGGCCAGTTCCGTACGATGTAATGTTTGTCTCGGGCTATATATTTTTATTATTGTTGCTCCGTATTTGTGTTTACTAAATGTTTTTCGAATTCGCCAATAATAAGTAATGGTGTAGAGTAGCGATTCTGTTGATTTATTTGAACAATTTTTTTTCAAAATTTGCTGAAAATTATCGTGTAAATTTAAAAGTTCAGAGGGATTGTTTGGTGCAACTGGCCTTCAGTGAATTTTTAAATTTACACGATAATTTTCAGCAAATTTTGAAAAAAAATTGTTCAAATAAATCAACAGAATCGCTACTCTACACCATTACTTATTATTGGCGAATTCGAAAAACATTTAGTAAACACAAATACGGATATAAAAGTATTAGCGAATATTTGCCGAATCAAATAAGAATATAAGATTTTTGGGAACTGCAAACATGTGTGGCCGGTTCTTTCATTCTCTGGTAACTTTTAAAGAGCCAGTCCGCCCCTGGGAGTAATCTAACTAACTCAGGTCGGCCATGCACGTTATTTCTTAGGCAATCAATTAGTGGGACGATCCCTCGTTTCCCATGCTCAGGTAAGGTTAGGTTAGGGTAGGTTAGGTTAAGTTATAATTATTTATTCACGTCTCTCTCCGAGCCCAGCTAACTTGAGGTACAATCTTTCATGGTACTAACTGCCCTGTACGTTAATCGCTTGATTAACTAGTGAGACCAACCATCGTTTTCCATTCAAAAGTCAGCCCCGCACGTTAATCGCTTGATTAACGAGTGAAACAACCCATCGTTTTTTGACATAAAAGTCGGCCCTGCACGTTAATTGTATTATGCACTTACCTATTCCCTCACGGTACTAACTCATGTCGGTCCTACACGTTGACCGTATGCAGTAATTAACTATTTTCCTTCGCCCTCTCTATCTATTTGCGCATAGTTTATACATTTTTTTTTATATTGTCCGTATGTAATACAAAGGGAAAGTATTGTTTTTGAAATATTTTCAAATCAAAAATGTTAGCAAAAATATCCGTTTCAAGGTCTCCTGAGTTAATTAAAACCATTTTTAGCTCCATCTTGGTAAATATTAAGAATATCAAAAATGTTAGAAATGACAAGTAATACTTGAAATATACTTTTTTGCGCTTTAATAGTTTTTGAGTTCTTCAAATTTTGTAAAATGTGGTGCACGAAATAAACAGATCGACGACTATATTCAATATTTAAATAACACTAGTCGGCATGAAAATCGGCCCTGACACCATTCCTGCTGATTCTTATGTAAAATGACCTCCTGAATCCGAATATGACCCCCGTTTTCCCCCATCACCCACCGTTTTCGGGGGAGCCCCCCCCCACCTATTTTCATCACTTTTCGATAATTTGGAGGGATGAAATGGATTATTTTAGCCTTTACGTTTCTTCTGAGGGGCTAGAGAGGTGAAAAGTTCCAAAACATGAACATTTGTAGCAAGGAGGTAGATTTGGGGGAGGGGGGATTTGCCCCCTTAAATTGTAAAAATATCCTTAAAAATGATCGATTTTTCCGTTTTTTTCGCAGTTTTTTCACTTATTTTCTACATATTCCATCTTCCATCCCCCCTCATCCTCCCCCAAACAATAAAAATATATAGCAACAATATATAGCAACAATATATAGCAACAATAATAAAAATATATAGCCCGAGACAAACATTACATCGTACGGAACTGGCCTCTGCGAGAAAGTTTTACTCCCGGTCAGAAAAACGTCGCTCACGATCCTCTGGTCCCGAAGGAAAATATTTACTTGCCGCCTTTGCACATCAAACTTGGATTGATCAAACAGTTTGTGAAAGCAATGGACAAGACCGGTGATGCATTTCAATTTTGGGAAACTAGATTCCCTCGTCTTAGTGAGGCTAAAATCAAGGAAGGAGTTTTCGTGGGCCTCCAGATTAGACAACTTTTCCAAGATTCGACGTTTATTGAACACCTGAATCGAAAAGAAAAACGAGCTTGGATTGCATTCCAAAACGTGTGTGAGAACTTTTTGGGTAACAACAAAAGTGATGATTATGTCGCTCATGTCGAGGAATTGCTGTCAGCGTACAAGGCCATGGGGTGTAACATGTCTCTTAAAGTGCATTTCCTTCACTCACACCTGGACTTCTTCTCTGAAAATTTAGGAGCAGTTTCGGATGAACACGGGGAACGGTTTCATCAAGACATCTCTAAGTTCGAGAGGAGATTTTCGGGGAAGTGGAATGCGAGCATGTTAGCAGAATACTGCTGGTTTTTGATACGAGAAACTTCTACCTCAGGGTACAAAAGGAAAGCAAGCACCAAATGAAGGTACTTATCTTAGTTATTTATTATTCTTTACATTTAATATTTTACATTTATTATTTTACTTTATATTTATTATTCTTTACAGCTAAAATAATCCTTTTCACCCCTCCAATGGATGGGGCAAACGGGGGGAGTATTGACAGCGCCAGCATGGTACAGTGAATCTTCCGAACTGTTGCTATATATTTTTATGATTGTTGCTATATATTGTTGCAATATATTTTTATTATTTGGGGGTGTTTGGGGGAGGAGGGGTCAAATCCCCCCCCCCCCCCAAATCTACCTCCTTGCTACAAATGTTCATGTTTTGGAACTTTTCACCTCTCTAGCCCCTTAGAAGAAATGTAAAGGCTAAAATAATCCTTTTAATCCCCCAAAATTATCGAAAAGTGATAAAAATAGGTGGGGGGGCCTCCCCCGAAAACGTTGGGTGATGGGGGAAAACGGAGGTTATATTCGGATTCAGGAGGTCATTTTACATAAGAATCAGCAGGAATGGTGTTAGGGCTCGAAAAAAAAAATGTTTTTTCAGACCAGTGTAATTAAACATGTGAATATGTGATTGATATAAAATGTGATTTTTGAATATTCGGACTCTCTGCCTTAATTTTTACAACTTCTCATTATTTGATTTCGGAAATATTTACACTATAATTGTTTAATCGTGATAATGTTCACGTTATTTCATCTTTCGGTTGATTTTAACGATGTTAAAGTGTTTCATTACTTTTTTTTTAGAGGTTCAATCTGAGTTCGGAAACATCATGATATTTAAAGTTATTTAAATTAAAAACACTTGGTATTGTTTCACAAAAATTAAACTTTATCCCGACTAGTTTTGGTTTATTAGACCATTTTCAAAGTAATGTACAGAAAAAAATATTGTCTAGGTATATGTATATACATATTTTTAATTCAGGTAATAAGGGAAGTCGAAATTGGGGAATTCCAAATCTCCTCGTTGTCGTTTTTTCGTCGATTTTCTATTCTCTTTCATTCTGGTTTCGAATGATTTGCCGGTTTGCCCAATATAAATTGCATCGCATTCATCACATTGAATTTCATAAACTCCTAATTTCTTCGAATTATCTGTTTGCGTCATATTTATTAATAATTTGCCTAAATTTAGCGGGTTTGGACATATAATATTAAAGATTTTCCCCTTAAATTGATTGATTATATTGTATGACAGGTCATTAACAAAATGTATTTTATACCATTGACTATCTATTTTTTGCTCAGATGTGTAAAAGTAACTATATGTTTTTGAGTTTACGTAAAGTGATTATTAAACTAAAAAAGACTGTTATTCCTTATTTTACTTTTTATTTGTATGATGTGCATTTCGAGACAAAGTGCTCATTATCAATAACAAACTGAATTTTTACAACTATTTGCGCGGAATACAGGGTGGGCCATCTAGTGGTTCTTTTTAAATCATAGGTTATTTTGACACTGACATCTTTTTCCCGCTCGAAATCTTGACAGAAAGTCGGTATCATTCCTCCGAGGTACGAAATGAGTCGGTTTACGCTTGAGCAACGTTGTGAAATATTGTAAACTTATTTCCAAAGTGAGTGCTGTGTAGCCCAAACAGTGCGTTTGTTGAAATGAAGTTTTGGCCGAAATGAATCGCCCACCGCACCTGCTGTACGCAAGTTTGTGCAAAAAGTTCGTGAGACTGGCATGCTAGTGGACAACACTCATGGTCCTCGTACTCGTACGCTGCGAACAGACGAGAATGTGGCTGCTGTAACCGAGAGTGTGAGACTCAATCCACAAACATCAACTTGCCGTCGATCTCAACAGCTGAACATTGCACGCAGTAGCCTAAGGAAAATTCTGCACAAAGATCTCGGATTATTCGCTTACAAGGTCCAATTAACTCAGCAATTGAAAGCGTATGACCATCTGCTTCGTTATCGCTTCACAGTTTGGACCTTAGAGCAGCTTGAACTGGACAACGATTTTGGGCGAAAAATCATATTTTCTGACGAGGCTTATTTTTATTTTGGCGGCTACGTTAACAAACAAAATGCCGCATCTGGGGCTCGGAAAACCCGCACGTTATTGTCGAGAAGCCAATGCAGTGACAGTTTGGTGTGGATTGTGGAGTGGTGGCATCATTGGACAATTTTTCTTCGAAAATGAGGCAGGAAACAACGTTTCGGTCAACGGTGGGCGTTACAGAGCCATGTTATCCGACTTTTTTTTAAATGAAATTGAAGACATGGATTTGGACGACCTCTGGTTCATGCAGGATGGCGCGCCATGCCACACAGCCCATGCCACAATCGATCTTTTGCGCACCAAATTCCAAAATCGTGTTATCAGCCGTCTTGGCGATGTCAATTGGCCGCCTCGGAGCTGCGATTTAACCCCTTTGGATTTTTTTTTGTGGGGAACCGTGAAGAACCGATGTTATGTCAACAATCCAGAAACGATTCAAGCACTTCAGGCCAATATCATCCAAGTAATCTGTGAGCTACAGCTCGAAACCATCAATAAGGTCTTGGAAAATTGGAGTGACAGAATGCGCTACTGCGAAGCCAGCCAAGGCAGCCACTTGAACGAAGTTGTGTTCCATAATTAATGGGAATGTTTGCTCCTACTAATAAAGCCAGAATACGTGGAAAAATTTAATTTTGTTCATTTTATTGCATTTTTAAAAAGAAACCACTTGATGGCCCACCCGTTATATATCTAAAGAGATTTAGGAAAAACCAATAAGTAATTAGCTTGGTGTTACGGGGTCTAAGGGTTCGGCATGGTTTTCAGTGGGATTACATTCTCTATGGGGTTTTTTTTGGATAATAAATCTTAAAATGGATTATGTAAGGGACTAAGATCAAAATTTAGCAAAACATTTGTATTGTTGTCCATTTCAATTGATTCAAGCATATTTAATCTACGATGACCCGACTGCTTTAAAAGTTTAATATTGTTAACCGAAAATGTGTGTCCTGTTTCTAATGAATGGTGTGCGACCGCTGATTTGTCCGGGTTTTGAATTTTAAAGTAATATTGGTGTTCTTTGAATCTTTTCAATATATTGCGTTGTATTTGACCTACGTATATTTTATTGCAACTGTTGCAGTTTATTGATTAAATTCCGAATTGTTCTAGCTGGTTTGTTTTTGCAAAAGTGTTGCCAAGTAAACTTTTTTGTTTTGTATTAACATAAAAAGCAGGAAAAATGCTGAATTTATTCAATAAACTATCAATTCTCATTCAAAATGATGGGTGGTAAATGAATCTAGCAAACTTTTTTTGGGCGGTTTCTTTCGGGTTGATTAGGGTGGTGCTTAATTTTATTTTGTGATTTCTAATGTGTCCGTTAAATAATTTATTGCTCGTGTCTATTTTGTAATTTAAGGAAATGCCTATTTTCCTGATTAAACTAAATTCCTTTTCTCTATTTTCTTGAGATATTGGTATGTTAATTGCTCGAAAAATCATGCTATTAAAAGCTGCTAATTTATGTTTAAATGAAGAAGATGAAGATGAATAGATGTAATTAAAAGTGTGTGTGTTTTTTTTGTTATATTAAATTCTATTTTTTAATATTATTTATCATAAGTAAATCTAGAAATGATATTTGATTATTTATTTCTATTTTATGCGTGAAATTGATACTGTGAAAAAGTTTATTTAAATTGGAAGTTATGTCTTTCACATTTGTATCTGTTTTGACTATTGCAATAATATCATCCACGTATCTATACCAAACCCTCGGAAAGTTAGTGATTGTTTTGATAGCCTCATCACTTCAAGTAAAATCGTTAACTAATTGAGTCGCCTATTTCCAAAAACCTCTAAATCCATTGTTTCTCAATCGGTTACAGTGGAATAAAAATAGGTACGTCAAATATCAATTGCTTAAATGACGGGGGAAGTGTTATGATGGACACACTACAGTTTTTAATTATTTGACTTAACTTCTTTATCTGACTTAAACTTCCTCTTTAAATTTAGAGATATTTTAACATAAAGTAAAATTGAGTTTCCTAATTGTTTGCCGAATATTTACAAAATATAAAAACGATGTAATAGTTGTTTTAATGATTATTTGGAGAAAAGTCTTAAAAAGACAAAATTTTTGCAGAAAATTGATATTAATTAGTTTCTATATTTTAGGGATATTTTACTTACTCGCCCTCGAGCTTTCTTCTTCGAAAACTCTATCTTTAATCCCTTAAATTTTCTCCTGCTTGATCCTTTTTTAAAACTGATAAACTGCCTTGTATATAACTGTACCTGCAGAATCCCAATTATATCGTTCCCCATTCAATACAAGAATGTCTCTTTGAATCATCTTCTCCCTGTTACTTTAAAATTCCCCTTGTTGATTTTACAGGTAGATAGTCAAAACACGTTTCTACTTTGACGTCACAGTAATTCCCCCGATTTCGTAATTCTGGTTACTTTAAGACGAGGCTGCGTTTGTTCCTTCTTTCATATACACAAAAAATGATTGACTAATAGGATTTTCCAAATTGTTAGGAATTCAATTACCTTATAACTTCTTTGAATGATTTTAGATTTGATATTTTTAATTATATCCGTCAAAAATTATATTTACACGTGACCCCAATTGACCCATTACAAGTACAGTAAATATAATCTCAATCATAGTTATCCCGTTTTAATTAAACACAATGATTAGCACTTATCGCCTCCGACGTAATAAACTTAAATGTCTCAAATATTTACTACTTACATATTATGTGATAAGTCGAGATTATACTGCGTGTTATTAACACCAATGAAAGAGGGAGAGAGAAAGAACATATTGAGCTCCCTATTTTGCACTTCATACGGTTTTCGTTGCATTATTCTGGAGTTATATCGTTAGGTCTAAGTAACTGTTAACCCTCTAGTGCCAAAAATATTAAAAAATTGTTCTAAAAATTTTATGAGTCAATGTAAATTTGTTGTTACTTAAATTATGTTTAGGTATACGTATTCCGATAATTTGCTATATAATAATAGCAGCGATAACAGAAAATCGTTAATTAGTCGAGTAGCTTGACATTATAACAATGTTTTGCATTATTGTAATATTAAAATCGCAACAGAAAAACGGTAATTAGGCGATTAGCTTTTAAAATGATAAAAACTACTAGTAGTAGATGGTCATGATATTATGACCCTGTCATTAAGTTTTTGAATAAATAATGTCGCGTTTTGGGTACAAAACTTCCGAAGATATTGATGAGCTGATAATACATACAGGTTACTATTATTTAATTTGGTAAATTATCTACCTAAATATACCACGAGTTTGGATGAATTATCAAAAAACAAACTGTTGCCGTTTAGGAATTCATCTCGACATAACATTTGTTGTCAACTGATTATTAACCTTGAGCTAACGCTCTCGGTTAATAATCAGATAACAACTGTTATTGTCTCGTTAAATTACTAGGTAACAAGGTACTCAAAATCTACTTTTTGATAATTATCGATCTTGGTATATTACTACCGATAATTACAGCGTTTGCTAAATTTGCAGGAGTTCGTTTGTTTCGAAAAGGTTTAATTTGAAGTTTCTAAAGAGTGTGTCCACCCCCAGACTAAGCATGAAGTAAAATTTCAAGTTTAGAAAAGCTTGAAAATTTAGATTGGTCGCGTAGCGCATTGCGCTACGCGACCAATCTAAATTTTCAGGCTTTTCTAAACTCGAAATTTTACTTCATGCGCCACGCGTATAAAACACTGATTTTAAGTGAAGTTAAAAATATACAGCTTAAATTTGATTGTTTAAGTTTAAGTCGATTCAAAGAAATAATCCCTCTATAACTCAACCCGTATAACTGCTATCTAACCAAACCTACGTATCTCCAATCTAAACTAACCTTAATAAGTGCTATATTAGATTCAGTTAGGTGTTAGAACATATCCAACTTTCTTCTTAATTATCTAAACAAATTTTTCAAAATGTTTAGATAATTAAGTCTATTATTATTACGAAGACTATTTACTTTTCTGCATTATTTTTTGCATGAATTTATTTACATTAATTAACTTACATGAATTAATTTACTTTTTTAGGCTTGAGGAAAGTCTTTTCTTTACGCCACTAAAATATCGTACTCATTTCACAATTTATAATAATTAAGTTTATTCCATAAAGCAAATATTACTACTCATCATGAAGCAATATAGCTGTGGAAAATAACTGGATTGGTTTCCAGATCAAGTGCACGATTAGAATAAATAACAAAGTGTGAAACAATAAATAACAAAGTCATTATTATATCCTACCTTATCACATAAATACCATCCAATAATCCTAAACGAACGAGTAACAACAAATAAATCCTCTGTAAATAATAAAAGATAAACCCGTTTTAGTATTCGTTCTTCGCAGTCATGCGCCTGAACTCTAATCAAGCAAAACGTTAGCTTTTGTTTGCTCAATTCTGCGATAATTGCGGAGACATTTATCCGCAAAAAATAAATTTTAGTCAATGTGCAAAGTGTGGATAAATAACAGAAATGTATCCGAAGGATGTGAATGAGGAAATTCCGTTGTTGAATCCAGGGAGCGTCAACAGATGTCTAGGTGCGTAAAAGTGTAAATAGTTTTTATTTTCTGTAGTTGTGTTTGTTGTAATTTTTATAAATTTAGAATGGGAAAAGAGATACGGATAAGAGTTATCGGTGCGATAGCGAGATACAATTGCCACTTGACTTTGGGATTTTTGAACGGTTTAATGCCAATGGGCGCACGCTCTGTGAGTTAGCAAAAGTTTGATTGATGCACAAAATATTTCAAATTGGATAATGTAAAACACTTGTTTTGTTATACGAAATGAACATTTGTAAAATTTATTAACGTGAGATCAACAAGCATAAAATCAACCTAAGTCGGTTATGAATCTTAAACGTACATTTCTAACCAGTACATTTTTAACTTCGCAATAATTTAGTGTCTATACGCGTGGCGCATGAAGTAAAATTTCCAGTTTAAAAAAGCCTGAAATTTTGGATTAGACGCGTAGCGCTACGCGACCAATTCAAGTTTTCAGGCTTTTCTAAACTCGAAATTTAAATTCATGCTTAATCAAGGAGTGAAAACACTCGTCAATAAAATATTCATAAAAATTAATAAAAACTGCCGAATACCCAAAAAAAACTCCGAAATAACCTAAAAAAACGATTCGAAATTCACACATACATTTTTTTTTTCTTCTAAGAAACATTTCATATTCCAAGTTCACATGAGAGGTAATTTTTCTCAACCCTGAAATACGAAATTGTTTTCTGGAAATGTTTCAGACTGGTAATATTTTATTTCATAATTTGTGTGATTCTCGTTTAGCTGTATTACACGTAGAGTACTTAATTTGTAATCACTCGTTGTATATAATAAAAACGTTACATGTGTTTTTTTGTTTGTTTTGTCTGTCTAACAAAATTATAAGGTTTCACGTGCGCAATGTCAGCTTCATTTAGAGATCCTGCAGTAAATAAAAATCGTATTCAGAATTTGATTAAAATCGCGTAAAATTAGCGAAATCGAAGTGCGTGGAATATTTTTGATGTTAAGAGGAAACAAAGTACAATCTAGAAGTGACAAAAAATCGTCTTATGTACGTCTTCATTTTGGGGTGACATGTTTTGAAAAAATAGTTATCCTTCTAGGAAAATACAAACATTGTAATCGTCTCATAAAAATGTTTCCTACTCTCGTGGTTGTTTATTGCTTGTGCAGTAAACTCAGTTTCGAGAAAAATGAAAAACAACATTTTGATGTTTGTAATTCTGCTGTTGATAAAGATAATTCTCAGGACAAATAAATACCTTAAATTTTGCTACGATGTACTAACATTTAAGTAGAAATGCTAGAAAAAACAAATATGTATCGAAAAATGTAGGTATTGAAAAAAAAACATACGACAATGTTTTATCACTGTAATATTTTATTATTATTATCAAAGATTAGTGGATATAACTTTGTATTTCCCAAACGTTTTCTAACAAAATAAATCTTAACGCTATTGTAAACCAGTTAACTGTTATTATAACTGTGTTAAATTGAATTATTATAACTGTGTTAAATAGAATTATTATAACTGTGTTAAATAGAAAGATGGCTGAAATCAGTCTGAGATAATAACCGAGATCTACACTAACATTGACAAATTTTATACAGGGTGTCCCACTTTTAAGATACGATATCAAAGTTAATTTTTTGTTATGGCAGACTTATTTGATTTTTTCACTATTGTAAAGAACACATTTCTGCTAGAGAGCGTGTGTCATATGTTAAATAAAGTAATATCTAAAAAAATGTGGTACAGCCTGTATGATATCTGCCATTTCATCTACAACTTCTAGATAATATTTGTAGTTTATTTTTGCAGGTAATTGCTTACTCATTTTAAAATGTCTTTAATGTAAACTCTTGTGTCTCTTAAGTTTTCGTCTGTTTATATTCATATTTTATATAGGGTGCTCATTGTTACATGTATAGTTCTTGGTGATGGTTTACATATTATACTATTTTATTTCTAAATGTATACTGATTGTAAATAAATTAAATAATTTAAAAAAAAAATCGTTGTCTTTTTAACAAAAATCAGTTTATATTTGGATGGAAATGTAATTTATAAAATTCACCTTAAATCTGCTAGCGTTTGATTTTACGAATTAGAGTCCGACTGAATACTATCTATTATTATATAAACACCTACATTTAAAAGTGTTAAAAAGCATAAATAACACAATTAAAAAAAATCGAACCGCACGTTTTTTCATTTATTAACCCAAGCACACAGTATATATTGTATATTATGTTTATGAGAACACTTTCACGTATACTTTATATGAAAATATCCAAAAACTAATTTACGAAAATTTCACTGCTTGTATGTCAAGTTATATAGAACTAATACATATTGAAAAGGTCAAAATAGTATAAGTGATACATACTACTATGCAACTATAGAAATACGTGGTGTATCCAGAAAGTAAGTTCCATTTGTATTTCTTGCCAGCGCAGCGCTGCGAACAGAATTTCGCGCATGCACGGTACTTACTATAACTTATTGAGAAAAGTTAAGGTTAATATGAATTAGCTGAGTGTTGTGTAAGCTTGGTGGTGCTTGTTTGAAATGGTGAACAAAATTGATAATTCCGCCGTTTGTGAGATAAGGTCTGCAATTCGTTTCCTTTATACGAAGAATATTAAACCAATCCATATTCAACAGATCTGTGAGGTGTATAGAGAAAATGTGATAAGGGTTTCAATGGTAAAGAAATGTTCACCCATCTCCTTGCAATTTGATCACTTATCACATTTTCAATGAAGGACGTGATAATGTGTCTGACAACGAACGAAATGAGCGTCAATATTTGACTAGCAATGAACTGGTTGCTGCAATTTAAAAAATGATTCTTAAAAACCGAAAGTGTACAATTTCTGCTCTCTCTCTATGAGTTTAGGTGGCAAGAGGTTCAACAATGATAATGAGATCAAAGAACATGTTGTTACCTGGTTGACATTACAGACGGCACCTTCTTATAATGAGGGAATACAAAAGCTTGTGCCTAGCTATGACAAGTACCTATAAAAAGATGGGAGTTATATCGAAAAATTCAAAGTTCAAAGTTTATTTCACTGTAGTTTTTTTGTTCTGAATATGTTTTTGTTTTCCTTAACCAACCAAACGGAACTTACTTTGTGGATATACCACGTATTATTTTTGTTTGTAACGTACGCCCTGTATCTTGCATCTCGGTACGTCTATAAATAAATAAATTAAAATTTTGGTTTTAAATAAAAAATATAATTCAGTAACATTGTAAAAGATTCCATTGGAAAGATTTGTAAGGTTTTTTTTCATTTATTTATTTACTAAAATAAACTCACTAGGACATCGCGAGTAAAACAGTTTTACAAATTATAAAAAATCAATATCGCCCATTATCTCATTAAATTTGTTGGAAGATACATTTTACAAAATATACAAATTCATTTATCAGTATATTTTATAGATATTTTACCACTTTTATATGTTTTTAATAACAATATACGATAATACATATGAATGTTCAATTTTTGATGTATTATCATGTTGATTCATATAAAATGTATAATAGTTTATTAAACAATATTTGATACTATACAATTTTGATTAATTCCTATCACTTTTCTCTCAAAAGTAAGATTTTTGATACCGGTTTATCGATAATTCACAGTGAAATCACAATATCGATGTTTTAGGGGTAAAATTCATTAAATACGTAGATAGTTAATAGCATTTAAAGATTTACCTATCGGAGATTTCCACCACTTGATTAAGCACGAAGTAAAATTTCGAATTTAGTAAAGCCTGAAAATTTGTATTTGCTGGCATGCAAGCGAAGTGAGTCGCGCCGGCAAATCCAAATTTTCAGGCTTCTCTCAACTTTTACTTAATGCGTCACGCATATAAATCATTGAATAGATCTTTGAATAGAATAAGGCGGCATTAGATATTCAGATATTGTTAATGATAAATAAGTAAGTCTTTAAACTAGTAGTCAAGGCCGTAGCCAGAGAGGGGGATATGGGGGTTTGTCGAAATACTTGTCATCGATATATCTAAAGCTTGAATAGATTTCAAGTTTTTCCATGTTTTTTACTTTGAGAATTATCATTGTTCAAAATGTCTAAAGTCGACTTGTCACAAAATCGCTTAGTCAACTATCTCTTGAATATTTTGACACAAAATCACTTGCACCGGATTTGTTTAATTATGTTTACACTTAAATAGACTTAATATCTCACCTTTTAACATAGTGAGAAATTAACCATTATGAGAAGAATATATAGGTTCTTAATTAAAATTGACTTGGTATGTTTTGCTAATAAGTTATTTTATTTTCGATTTATTTCTGCTTAATGCCATTTTTGAAATATGTTGAAATTTGTGAGGATTGTTGAAAAATGTACTTATTGTAAAATGTTAAAATAGTCAAAGTTGTCGAGCGACAGGTAATAATATAGTCAATATAGTCAATGAACTGTCAATATTGTCAATTTTGTTAAATGATAGTTAATATAGCCAACATAATCAACATAATCGATAATTATCTGTAGGCAGTACTGACATAATAATTAATTCAATCGATACTGTCAATATAATCAGGTCAGCATAATAATAATAATAATAAAAATAATGTTTATTACGGCATCGCCTTTTTACATAGATAATAATGCACAATAATGGTGATAAAGTAGGTATATAAAACAATTAAAATAATGAAGATATATATATATATATATATATATATATATATATATATACATAAACATATATAATATATACACACATACACACATAAATATGTATGAGCGTAAGCAGCTACAATTTATAAATAAGGCACTGAAATAGTTATAATAATAACGGTTAATTAGCATTTAAACAAATTAAAAAATTTAACAAGTTAAAACATAAGAGGAAAAAAAATTAAGTAGCATCACACACAAAAGTAATATTTTAATTTGGTCTTGAATGAATGGTACGGGATGTTAAATAAATCAAACCAATTGTGGATATTGTAGTCATTCCCAATCTTCATTAAACGCGTAATGGAGTTGGCTGATCCAGTTATTGTCCGGTGAGTGTCCAGATGAAATAGCGAGTTAGTCCGTGTATTTCTGCAAGGTATGTGGAATGAGAGAGCACTTAGAAGATTGCGCGAGTTGTTTGTCCATTAATTATACGATGAAGAATACAAAGATCGGCAATTACTCTGCGATTCTCGAGTGATGTCATATTTAGAGCATGCATAACTGAGCTATATTCGCCACGGATATGCATATGGCCGGACTTGTATTCGATACATCTTAAAAATGTCTTCTATACAGATTCCAGACGCTCCACATTGTTAATTATAAATGGCGTCCAAATTGCTGAGGCATACTCAAGATTAGACCTAACTAATAAATAAATAAATAAATAAAATAATGAGCAATATAAGGATTTCAGGCATTCCGTATCAAGATTCTTCGCAATCTGCCACACAAACCCCCACATTCTCAAAGCTTTGGAAATTATATTAGAGATATGACTATTAAAAGAGAATCTGGAGTCGAATGTGACACAAAGATCCTTTATTGTATCAACTTTAGTCAATGGAATTGAATTGATATAATACTCGTAATTGAATTGACGTTTGTTTTTATTAATAGTCATTGCATAACATTTTGAAATATTAAGATATAGATTGTTATCTTCACACCATTGATATAAACGGAGTAGATGATCTTGAATAGCATAGCAGTCATTTTCCGATCGAATAATTTTAAATAGTTTTAGATTATCGGCGAATAGTAAAAAGTGTCAGTTTTTAATAATCTCCAGTAAGTTATTAATGAACAAAATAAAGTGTGACCCCTGAGGCACACTTGATGAAACATTTATCTGCTTTGAAATTAAATTTTTGATTTTCACAAATTGCACACGATCATTCAGAAACGAAGCAAGCCAAGTAAGTATATTTTCATTAATGCCGATGTCCTGTAGTTTTTCAAGAAGGATACCAATATCAACTGTGTCGAAGGCTTTGGTAAAATCTGTGTAAATTGTATCCACTTGGCAGCGTTCTTCTAAAGCACTAGATATGTACTGTTTGTATTCCAGTAAGTTGGATACCGTAGAACCACCGCAGATAAACCCATGTTGTTTGGTAATAATTATCTGCTTAGAATACCAGGCTACCTGCTTTGCTACCAATTGATCTAGTATTTTTGGTATAGTAGATTGGATGCATATACCTCTATAATTTTCGATTATGTCTCTAGGGCCCTTTTTATGAAGTGGAATAATGTAGCTTTCTTTCCATTTACATGGTACCACTCCACAAGCCAGAGATTTAGCAAAGATTTCATAAATCGGCCGACATAATGAAAAGATGCAATTTTGCAAGAAGAAGCTACATATTTGATCCGGACCATGTGAGTATGTTGGCTTAAGACCACAGATTGCATCAAAAACATCTTTGATTTCAATTGATAAGTTATTGATCTGAATGTGAGTGCTAGGTGTTCTGTCAAACGCCGATTCAACTATATTATTTGCTGGTATGGAGTAAACCGATGAGATATTTTGGGAAAACAGGTTAGCAATACCTAATCCATTGTCAGCAGTTATATCTCTGTATGTCATAGCGCAAGGATAACCACTTACATTTTTTAAATCTTTAGTATATTGCCAGAAGTACTGGGGGTTAGATTTTATGGATGAACCAACTTTAGACAAATAGTCGTCGTAACATTGTTTTGATAGAATTTGCATTTCTCCCTAATGGCCGAGAATCTAATATAGTCATTATATTGTCCGTGCTGCTTATATTTGAAATTAAAGTATTTTTTCTGTTTTATTAAAGAAACCAATTTTTTAACATCCATTTGGGATACAAGTCGCAATTATTCTGGACACATTTGCAGGGAATATAACGTTCAACAGCGTAGTATAGAATGCGGTAGAATGACTCCATCACTTTATCCATATTAGAGTTTGTTTTGATGAAGCTCCAATCAATCGAATTAAAGTATGTGTTAATTAAGTTATAATCAGCAAGATGAAATAGTTATCATAATTGATACAGTAAAATGCATGTCAATTTAGAGTCAGTAATGTCATAATTACGATAGCCAGGTAACAGTATTTTGTGTGTTTTATTTATTAAAGTATAAACATTTGTCTAAATGACATTATTAATTTAACTTATTTTATATAAAATAAGATTTTTGACTTGAATGTATTGACATTTTCAAGATAGATCGCATTCTATGTTTGAAATGTTGATACATTAAAGTGAAATCTAAAAATCTAAAATGATATTAATTGACACATAATGAAATAATTGAAATTTACGGTACATCTGTTTATTATGGTAAGATATTTTGCCGTTGTTAACACAATTTGTAATTTTTCATATAAATTGATCATTATTAGTATACAGAGAATTTTTCTGTTAAGTATACAGATGCATGCGCTGTACATATTCCGATATTCCTTGCTTCTTAAAAGAGTTCAAGTTGAAACTTTCAACGAGTGTTCCACTCCCACTCCACTCCCAGATTAAGCATGAAGTACAGTTCTTTCCGATATTCGTAGTTTATTTCAAGCTTCAAATGAGTGTTTTCCACTCCCAGGCTAAGCATGAAGTAAAATTTCGATTTTAGATAAGCCCCTTGAAAATTTCCTTGGTTTTTCTAAACTCGAAATTTTACTTCATGCGCCACGCGTATAAAACACTGATTTCAAATAAAGTTTAAATATACATACATTTCACAATATTTTAGTGTTTTATCCGCATGGCGCATGAAGTAAAATTTCGAGTTTAGAAAAGCCCAGAAAATGTAAGTTTATACGCTATAATTGGGATATGCATACTTAAAAAAACTCCCTGTATGTGCATTCTCATTCCCTGTTGAAAATATCTAATTATGCTAATAAAAGAAACCACAATTTATGTTAATAAAATGGTCGTTTTTTAGTTTGGCAATATTTGATATTTTGAACGTGAAAAACAATTTAGGCCAACTAATAAATATTAGGACAGTTTTTTTAGGATTCTTTTTATTCGTTTAAAAAGTAATAAAGTTAGATTAGATAGGATGACAAGTTGTCAAGGTAGATTTGACAAATCGTTAAGTTAGGTTTGTTGATAAATTGTGATGTTAGTTTAATTTAATTACAAACCTGCCAAATTAAACTAAATAAACGATAGTTATCCTGCCGTTTGACTATCATAACATTTTGACTTTATGCGACATAATTAAATAAGGTTAACTGTTGTAACATTAGGGCATTACATCATATTGTCAATTGTTTTGTGACCATTATAAAATTTTGTCTTAAAATTGCATGTATTAATAATACCCATATATTATTATTTTGACTGTAAGTTTCTTAGTTGACTGTATTTTCACTAATAAATACGACGGCTATTTCTTAAACTTGTATCAAATTTGAGATTCTGTTTTAACCTCATAGTATTTTTCCTGTCAGTAAAACAACAATAAATGTGTTATGTCAATTGCCAATTGCTTTAATGATCAAACGAGTGTTCTACTCCTAAATTAGGCATTAAGTAAAATTTCGGTATTAGAAAAGCCTACAGATTTGGCTTGGTCGCGTAGCAAAACGGAGCGGCCAAGCCAAATTAGGCTTTTCTTTTCGCGTATAAAATGCTGATTTAATGTGAGAAGACCAGTTAACAAGTGAAATAAGTTTAGTTTTATTTATAAGCGCGCTTATTTCTTTCTTATTTGATTTTAAACATTTTTGTAGCCTTGTATATTAGTATTATTTTGTTGTCTTGTAAAAGTTAATATGTTAATAAATATAATCTTATGGGAAAAGTGCTATGATGAACACATTACCATTTTTTCAAAACGTTTCAATTGATGACGTATTTAACGTGATCAAAAAATTCTCAGTACAAGTTTGTTTTCTTTCCTTGTATCCAGTTTATCTGGGCCAATTGCGTGAAACAATTGTCGTACATCGTGTTTCTTATATAATTACGAACCGTAACTAGTCAAGGATTTTGCGTTTCGGAAAAAAATTAGACGATTTACAAATTACAAGAACGGCGGAAAAAAGCTAATCCGGAGCACGTGCGAATAAGTTATTTGAAAAATGCCTGCTCAAGGAGACATTTTAAGAAAAAAATGTCTTTTGAGTTTCCTCTTGATTGAACTCAATAAACTATTTCTTACGTGTACTATTAAATTAATTATTAATTATTGCAAACAGTGTTTCTCTTATTATTATTATAATTTAAATTATGTGTAAATTGAAGGTTCATGACTGGTTAAAATTGTCTGTTCAAAACCTTTAAGTTTTCTCTTGATTGAACCCGATAAGATATTTTTTTAGATTATTCTTAATTGAATTCAATGACAAATTATTGATCTTTAATTAACTTAACTTAACTCGTGGTGGAACAAATATTTTAAACTATGAACTATTAGTTAAAACACGGGCCCATTTGCACCCCGACTAATTAACATTAATCGTCCACTAATCATTTATTAAACCTTTGGATAAGTAAAAATTCTAGAATATAAGGATGTTATGAATTTGTAAGATAACCTAAACATGCCTATTTCATCAATATGCGATTGTGTAAACAATTTGTAAATAAAATTGTTTTTAAGAAGTACTAATCACTGATTAATTTAATCGACTTGGATCCAAACGGGCATTGGTCTTATTTTACTAATTTATTTAACTTTTCGACTAGTTTAGACTATTATTTTACAAATTTGAGTGTTTGTTCACTAACATTTGCGATACAACGTATCGTTTCTTATGGTGAAAAATCACCGCGTTTTTGTATTTTCACAATTCGTCATCATTTATTGTAGACGTAGAAGATTTAAGTTTATATTTTCGGTGTAAGTTCAGCAAATTTTATGTTTATTTATTCTAGGTTACAATTTTTTAAACATGATATTGAAAACTACAGGGCTATTCGTAGAGTTTTCATCATGTATTAAATGAAATTCTCATTTCCTTAAATAAAAATCCCCCATGACAGCTATATATTAATTTTAGTTTATATGTAATAATTCAATCATTACAAATCAATAATTAATTAATTAAACCCTCTGCCCGAATGGAAATAGTTTCCTACGCCAACAAAAATAAGAAAGTAAAAATATACATTCAAGATAACAAACAATCTCCGGCTTTTTTATGATTTATTAGCCTTTTGTAATTGATAACGCGATGGTTGAATTAAGTGGGATTTCGTACTTCAAGTAGCAAATCACGAAAATCCTCGCTCAAATAGGAAGACCGCCGGAGGCCAGGGTCAGGGAATTCATAATTATTCGACGCTCGAATTTTCTGAGTACATTTTTGCTTCGGCTATTTTCATGCGGAGCATGTTTACGATTTAAGGTCCGAACATTGAGAAATATTTTATTGGTATAAAAGTAAAATTCATCAAATACTCTCAGCTTTCTTTGCATTTAATGAATTGTCCTTTGATGAAACAGACGTTGATTTTTATTCAGTAGTCTGGACTTAAGTAGGAAAACAACCGCGAAGGTTGCGGTACTACTTAACATCCTAAGTAGTAACACGAGCTAATAGTCGTATACTCGTTTCTGTCCCAGTTTTAAATTTAATAGATTGTCAATTTTTAATATTTTATACTCTAAAAGTGCATATGTTACGAACAAACCACGAAATACGGACAAAGCGCGTTTTGTCTAGACAAAACGCAAATTGTTCAATGTTTTTAGACAATACTCTATTGTCTAGACAAAATGCGTTGTGCCAAAAGGCTATTAGACAAAATGTGTTTCAAGATTTTACATTGAAACAAAAAAAGTACTAAAAAACATAACTTTGTTTTATAATCAATCATTCACTTGAAATGAGTCTTTTATACCCGTGGCGTATGAAGTTTAATTTCGAGTTTAGAATAGCCTGAAAATTTGGATTCGCCGGGGCGCGACTCGCTTCGCTCGCGCGAAACTTTACTCGAAATTTTACTTAATGCTTAATCTGGGAGTGGAAACACTTTGTGGAAGTTTAAAATTAAAGGCTTGTATAAAAAATATAGTTTTTATAATTGAAAGTGATTAATTATATATATTTATATGTTATTGTATAGCAAAAGATGCCAAACAAAGATTATTATTATTTTCAACAGCGTATGCATTTAATTAATTACTTTTTAAATTAAGTAATTTTGACTTAATTTAAAATTTTAAAAAAAGGCTAAATTCAAATAAAATAAATTAATTTGGTTAAAAAACATTATACCAGCAAGTCATTTTGTATTTGAATTTAATATTTAAAAAAATAATAATTATGTTTTATCAAGTGATCAATAATAAACAATAAATTCATTGATAGGTAAAGTTTTTTTTAAATTTTTGAAAATATATTTAATATATAATATTCTTAGATAGTCGTAAACACGTTTTATTTGTCACTCTATTACTTATGACATTTTCATGACACTAATTTTGTTTATTTTCAATTTGTAACTTAATTATTATGTTTGTTTTCGGTAGTTCATAAAGAAAGTTTACGTAAGTAGTTATCTAAACTATAATTGCAATTGATGTAAATCATTTAGTTGACAGAATAACATTATACCTAACTTAACCTTTCAGAGTGACACCTAACCTCACAAACCTTGACCATGTGACTTATAACTAAACTTGACACGGCGACCACGTCGAATGTGTCAAAAGTTGAGTTAGGTTAGATGTAACATCGTCTACCTAAATGTACGTGGTACCCATCCTAACCTAACTTTTCACACATTCGACGTTTTGCACCACTTACAAGACTTAATGTTAGGTTACTTTATGACATACATGTTATAATAAGTAATGATAAGTAATTTATTTTCCAGAAATTGTAAACGAATATACAAATTAGTAAAAAACTATATATTGTCATAAGTAATGAAGTGACAAACAAAATATCTTCACGACTGTCGAAAAATATTACAATTTTCAAATATTAAAAAAAAGTTATAACTCTCATGCCCGGTATTATAAACAATTAATAAATCATTAGATAACTATTTGTGGAGTAAATTTATTTACCTAGTAAACTAATGGGCAAATAAAATTGCGTATTATAAAGCAAACCTACTAAATAAATAGCAATTCTAGAAATAAATAATTTAATTAGTAGATTACAGACCGAAATTATACATTTTCATTGTGGCCATAGCTAATACCACCAATTGTTTAAATTGAATTGTCAATATTTCAAATTAAATTGTCAATCAAATTGGAAAATTAGTGTAGTTCCTTATAATTATGGAGAATAACCGTGGAATAGGACAGAACTACACAGAACAAGAAAAAGAAAGCTTATTAGAAATTATAAAAGACTTAAACGAGTGTTTTCCACTTCCAGGCTAAGCATGAAGTAACATTTCGAGTTTAGAAAAGCCTGAAAATTTGGTTTGGTCGCGTAGCGCGAAGCGCGGAGCGCGAAGCGCGGAGCGGCCAACCAAATTTTCAGGCTTTTCTAAACTCGAAATTTTACTTTATGCTCCACGCGTACAAGACACTGATTTCAAGTGAAGTTCACTTGTTCACAATATTTCAGTGTTTTCAGTGTTTAATACGCGTGGCGCATGAAGTAAAATTTCGAGTTTAGAAAAGCCTGAAAATTTGGTTTGGTCGCTCCGCGCTTCGCGCTACGCGACCAAACCAAATTTTCAGTCTTTTCTAAACTCGAAATTTTACTTCAGGCTTAGTCTGGGACTGGAAAACACTCATTTAAAACTTTACATGGAACTAATTTAAAAAAAGCGTATGCATAAGTATAAAAATCCCTGGTTATATCTGTAGGTCTTCGACTCCTTAGAATGTCTTGTGGTTCGAATTAATCACTGTCAGGGAAGGTACTATGAGCGAACTTAAATATGACACGGATGATATGGTAGACATGATAACCGTAATGAAATTAATAAATACAAGTAGTAGAATCTAAAGTCATTATAATAATATAATACACATTTGACTTTTAACTGTCAAATTATTTAGAGAATAAAATTTACTTGGTAGGACAAATAATTTACTGGATTTATTACCCAAATAAAATTATTTTGTGTTTATAATACCAAAATCTTTGGAATAAATTAATGTATTTCTAATGTAAATTTTATTTAGGGAATAAAACATTTTATAATACCAGCTATCAATGAATGTATTGTTTATCATTGATCATTATCATTGTTTTTTTATATTTATTCAGTTTTACTGATACGAATTTAGTGACTAGTTAATAGGAAACAAATAAATTGGATGTTTTTTCTTTCTCTACAAGCTGATAGCTTCGAGAAGATAAACTACTAAACAATAATCTTAGAAATAAGCGTTTATTTTATTTTAATTAATATATTGTGTTATGTATATTTATAAAATATTGGGTAAATTAATGTTTATTAAAAAAATCCGTTGGTAAAACATGATTCCATTTTTTTTAATATTAAATTCAAATAAAATGACTTGATTTGTAAACTATTTTTTTTTCAAATCAATTGAATTTGTTTAAATTCAGATTTTTTTTAATTTTAAATTAAAATAAAACTACTTAATTAAAAAAGTAAAAAATTATTGGCATAAGTATTACTTCAAATTATATCAAACCAAATAATCCAGTTTGCTTTGATTATTAATCACTTCTAATTATAAAAAGTAGATTTTTAATACAAAGTTCATTATAAAAGCGTTTAATTTGAAACTTCTAACTAGTGTTTTCCATCCTAGATTAAGCATGAAGTAAAATTTCGAGTTTAGAAAAGCCTGAAAATTTGGATTTGCCGGGGCGCGCGAGCGAAGCGAGTCGCGCTCCGGCAAATCCAAATTTTCAGGCTTTTCTAAACTCGAAATTTTACTTCATGCGCCACGCGTATAAAACATTGACTACACTCGACCGCAAAAAAAACGCGCCACTTGAAAATTCACGTTTTTTCGTGAATATTCAGCCATAACTTCGGTCGATGTGGATGAAATTTGATGAATTTTTGAGTTTTTGGAACGCTAAAGTTTTCTCTTTAAGGACACATAAAAAATTTAAGCATTTCTGCATTTAAAAGTCCTACCAACAAGAAAATGTTCAGAATGTTAAAAATGATAAAAGTTGAGAAGTTATACTGTGTCCAAAAAAAATCGTAGCTCTACTTCAAAAAAAGCGCAACAAAATTCCACCATTTTTCTTTGAAATAAGCGAAAAATCATGTCGATCCAATGATTTCGCTCGAAGTTATGGCAGTTTTTTTTAAAAAGTGTATTTTGGGGCATAACTTTGGCGGACAGGCATAACTGTGGTCGCAAACCTGTGACATTATGCGATTTAAAAAACTTGAAGTTTTCTCTTTGAGGCATGTTAGTCAGATCTTTAAACATGCATCCCCTAAAGGCGATGAAACGTTTTTCACTTTAAAACTTTAAACTTTGTTAACTTGTACAATGCGCAAAAAAATTGTAGCTTCAAGCAAGGGACATCCAGAATAAATTCAGCCCTTCTCCTTTACTATGCGCAAAAATTCAGATCGATAAATTGATTTGGAGTAAAGTTATGACAATTTGAGAAAAATTGATTCATCGCCTTCAGGGGGTAGAAGGGGGTAAAATAGAATGTGCATGTTTGAAGATCTGACTAACATGCCCTTAAAGAGAAAACTTCAATCTTTTTAAATCGCATAATGTCACAGGTTTGCGAGCAGAGTTATGCCTGTCCGCCAAAGTTATGCCCCAAAATACACTTTTTAAAAAAACTGCCATAACTTCGAACCAAATCATTGAATCGACAGGATTTTTTGCTTATTTCAAAGGAAAATGATGGAATTTTGTTGCGCTCTTTTTGAAGTGGAGCTACGATTTTTTTTGGGCTCAGTATAACTTCTCTACTATTATCATTTCTAACATTCTGAACATTTTTTTGTTGGTAGGACTTTTAAATGCAGAAGTGCTTAAATTTCGTTATATCCACTTATGTGTCCTTAAAGAGAAAACTTTAGCGTTCTAAAAACTCAAAAATTCATCAAATTTCATCCACATCGACCGAAGTTATGGCTGTTTGAATATTCACGAAAAAACGTGAATTTTCAAGTGGCGCGTTTTTTTTGCGGTCGAGTGTATATACTTCTTATAAATAATTTGACACTTGGTTTATAAAACAAAGACTGAACTTTTACGCGAAGCAAACCTAGTAGGTGGTTAAAGTTCACTAAAATTATTAAATGTTCGCTTAATTTTTTAAACTTTTGAAAGCCAAAAGTAAATCAACATATATTTCTCTAATATCTGGTTTCACCAACTTCAATAAAATCTTATTAATAGATTATATTTATTTGTCGACTGGAATAGACATTTTCCATGTCATAAATATCAGTCAGTGATTGATTTTTTGACATGTATGTAACTATTACTAGATTTTAGTCGATGAATAACTGACGTTGGTGAAACCCGGCATAAGCCTACTTAGAATTATTTATTAATCCTTAATTTCACTCATCAAATTGAATTTTAAGCTACTTTAAATGAACTATAATTACCTCAATTTGATTTCCTGAATTATTTAGCCAACCTTGAAATGTTGCTAGAAATATAATTGAATTTGGGAGAGTATTTTGTTTATAATAATAATATTGCAAAAAAACATTTTCACCTTGTTTGCGTAGTTTTAATCGAATTCTGAATACGATTTTCATTTACTGCGGGAACTAAATATAATAAAACCAACGCACGTGTAAAACCTTTTATTTTATAACAAAAACAAAAAATATGTGATGTGTTTAATGCATACGAATGATTGTAAATTAAACACTCGATATATGATACAGATAATCGCGAATTACACAAATTATTAAAGTCCAAAACTTCCTGTGTAGATAATTTTATATTTGAGAGTTAAGAATATTAATTACAAAGGAAACTTGAAATATTAAATTTTTCCTAGAAGAAGAAAAATTAAATGGATTTTAAAATATCTTGATATTCATATTTTTCACGTTATACAAAGTTTAATAATTTTCTTAGATCAAGAAAAATAAAATGGATTAAAAAATCTCTTGATTTTCATATTTTTCAAGTTATACAAATTTTATTCATTTCCCAATAATTTGAACAAATTTCATGGACATTTAAAGTTTGTTGATGTTTTAAAGTGTGTTTTTACACAAGACTTACATTTCCTACACTTTCATCAGGTCAAAATCATCTTAGTTCATCTACAATTTTATTTCACCTTCCGAATATTTATATACTGTATATACTTTTGCGGTTTTGTAAACAGTGGCTTACGTGATTAAATAAATGATGATGATGATGATAATGATGATGAAAATGTTCATTTTTCCGACATTAAAGTAATGCTTATTTATTACAAATTAACAATAAAAAATTGTTATACAAACAGAGAAGTGTTTTTATTGGTTAATTAACGTGTATAAACACAGATCACAATACAAAACATAATTCAAAATAATCTCTGGAAAGGGTACCTTCGGTTAAGTAAGGTAAAATGCCCCTATCGTTTGATTTTTAAATTTACCTTTTAAGAGGGTGTCTTAGGGTGTAAAAATAAGATCCCAATGATTCTTGGTCCATGATCTCCCCTCCACCCCTCGCAAGGTCAAGAAAGTGTTTTTTTCGGAATATTTTTTTTTCTTGATTTCTATTAATAATTAAGATATCGAAAAATTCATGAGTATAGGTGACATAAACACCCTTCTGTGTCATTTTTTTTGAAGATCATGCAATGTCATTTAGGTAATAAAAAAAAATCCTAAAAGTTTAAAATCGGCTTTTCATTGCCTATTACCCCATGTAACCCGGTTGTTTACCTCAGCATTATATTTTCTTAGGAAAAATCTACAAAAATATGCCTTAAAATATATTAATATTATCCCGCGCCATTTTCAAAAGTCACTTTTTCAAGATTTTTCAGGGTTTTTACCATTTTTCATGGAATTGCCCATATATATCTCTTTATTAGCAATACAAAAAAACATCGAGTCGTATAAAGTTAACACTGATACTCTATTGGACGCGTTTCCATTATTTGACGTTACTGCCTGCAAAATAGTACTTGGTAATTTTATACTTTATATACTTGTTATTTATATACCCCGAACGCCTACTATTCATAATTTTGAATCGTTTTGTGAACATATTTGTAACATATGCAATCACGCAGATAATATATTAATTATGGGAGACTTTAATATTCCTAGTTATGTAAACGACTGTAACAATGCGAATAACCTCTTATGCAATGCAACTCGTAACTTCACGTTATATCTAAACCTTAAACAAGTTAATTCCACATTAAATAGTTACAACAAAATATTAGATCTCATATTTACAAATTTAAATTGTTCCTTTATAGAAGGCATTCATCAAGCAAGATTATTACCACCCAGTTTTACTCTTCAGTTTTGAATTAGTGTATTCCCAACCTACTAGTTTTTTATCAAACTCATCTAATAATAGAAATTATAATTTTAAAAAATGCAACCTAGTCAAACTCTATTCGGAACTAAGTCGTTGCGATTGGTCACAAGTATACCACTTTGTATTCTTGTTTAGATAAATATGTCCCTTTACACAAACAATACAAAAGTCAATTTCCTTGCTGGTTTACCGCTGACGTTATTCATAGTATCAAAGTAAAAAACATTGAACGTAAACTATACTTACGCACTAAAAGTCCAAACTCATTAGAGCAGTTTCGAGCAGCTAGGTCTCAGAGCAAACGCCATATAACTACATAAGGATTATATTAATAACATATCCTCCAACATTTCAACTAATCCGAAGCAATTCTGGTCATTTATTAATTTAAAAAAACGCACTACTCGTATTCCTGGTGTCATGCAACACAATGGTTTCACACTAGATTCGCCTGTTCCTATTGTAAACGCTTTTGCTGATTTTTTTAATAACGTATATACTAGTGCTTCACAAATTAATACGCTTCCTGATACGCACAATAATTTCCCTGTTATTAACATATCGTCAATTAATTCCGATGTTATTCATAATGCGATATGTCGCTTGAATAATACAATGTCATGCGGCGCAGATGGAATTCCAAGTTTTTTAATAAAAGATGCTGCTTTTCTCTTAATAAAACCACTTGAAACAATTTTTAACCTTATTCTTAAATCATCGATATTTCCGTCAGTTTGGAAAGAATCAAAAATATGTCCAGTGCTTAAGTCTGGTGATTCCAAGGAAATCGCTAACTATCGACCCATTTCCTTGCTCTCAAATTTCGCAAAAGTATTTGAAATAGTCATTTACAATTACATTTATCCAAAGGTTAAAAATTATATTTCTACAAATCAGCATGGCTTTATGGAAGGTAGATCTACGACGACCAATTTGTGTTGCTTTAGTGAATATGTCTGCAGTGAGCTCGATCGTAAGGGTCAGGTTGACTGTATATATACGGATCTAGCTAAGGCATTCGACCGTGTCGATCATACTATACTCCTAAATAAACTTGGAAATTACGGATTTCATGTCAACCTGATTAACTTATTTAAATCTTATCTATCTGATCGCCATCTATATGTCTCAATCAATGGTTTCTCATCTAAAGCGTTTGTTGCTCGTTCGGTCGTACCCCAGGGATCCAATTTGGGGCCATTATTATTCCTTCTCTTTATTAATGACCTTAGTGTTTTACTAGATTGTAACCATTTATTATTTGCAGATGATCTTAAAATATTTTCTAATATTGAAACACAATCTTCCTGTCTAAATTTACAAAATATGCTTGATACAATTGCTGCATGGTGCTGTGATAATCTTTTAACTCTAAACATTGCTAAATGTAAAGTAGTTACTTATTCGCGTAAAGGTAATCCAATGTTATTCAGATATTCCATTGGAAATCAACCTTTGGAAAGACTCTCAACTTTTAAAGACCTTGGTGTTACCTTCGATGCTCATTTCAATTTCAAAACTCACTACAATACAATCATATGTAAAGCCAACAGAACTCTTGGGTTTATTATTCGTAATACTAGGTCTTTCAAAAATGTAGAAGCACTAAAAGTTCTATACAATTCGTATGTACGTTCTGTACTTGAATACGGTTCGATCATCTGGAATCCGATATATCACACACATAATCAATCTCTTGAAAATATCCAACGTCAATTCTTCAAGTACCTGTGGTATAAAAGGCATGGAAACTATCCTCCGCAGGGTTTCAGCCACGACTTGCTTTTAAATGAATTTGATGCGGTCTCGCTACAATCACGGAGAAATATTCTGGGTCAATTATTTGTATTTAAAATCCTTCACAACATGATTGATTGTCCAGACCTTTTATTTAAAATTAACTTTAATATCCCTAGGTTATCTAGTCGACATTGTATGTGCTTCCATATCAACACTGCGCGGTCTATCGTCCTTGAATTCTCCCCATTGCGTCGTATCTGCGCATGTCACAATAATCTCGATTGTGACATATTTAACTGTAGTCGGAGAGAATTCAAGGCATTAATTTCTAGTGTGGAATTTAACATTTAAGGTTAAGGTTTTTTTTTACACTTAATTCAATTTAATTTATTTAGCTTGTAAATTATATATACATTTCCTTATATATATATATATATTTTTTTTTTTCTTTTTTTTAACATTTTTATTCGAATGATTATTTTAGTTTATATTTGTTACTCTGTAATTGGGTTTTTGCCTGTTGGGTAATAAAGATTATTATTATTATTATTAAAAATGTATAGCATTTTAAGAAAGCATTTTTGAATACAAAGATGTTGTTTTTTTATCTCTGTAGCTTAAATATTGGCCGAGATATCACATTTTAAGTTTTTCGAACGTTTCGTATTAGTCATCAAAGCGACGATAAACGTTCTGTTTTACATACAAATTTAATGTTTGCTGTTTTATAAGGCATTTTATTAAAAAGAAGAAAGTTAACTAATTAAAATTACAAAAATATTACAAAATAAAGGAATGTAGAATGCACTTTAACATTTATATTTCAATATATGTTACTATAATCTCATAACACCATAATAAAGCGTCCTTATAATACGACATTGGGATAGCACAATCTCGATATGCACCAGAATGCGTCGGGACGTTGTAAGCATAGAATGACAAGTGCGCACGTATTTTTAGTTTTTGAAGTATATATCTTTATTTTATTAATATTAAAAATACCTTTATTGACACAATAATACATTACATCTACACTAATCGCTACCCCCTCTCTTCCTCCTGCGTTCCCTCTCTTCCACCAACTTCTCCACCGTCTTTACCCCGGCCCTATCCCCTCTCATCCCTTCCCTCACTCTTCTATTCGCTCTTACTCACACCTATTCCTCCTTCACCCCCTCGCACTCCTCCGCCAAATGACTCCACGTATCCCTCCCCCGCTCACACATTACATACTTCCCATACTCTTCCCCCATCCACACCTTCCTTCCTCTCTCCCCTGACCCACACCTCACCCTCGCCAGCACCACCCTTTCCTCCGTACTCCATCCCCCCTCAACCAAATACCTCGGCATTGTCTCATGCACCTGCCAACTCCCGTACCTATCGTTGTATTCACTCCTCTCTATACACCGCTGTCTTTTCTGTGCTTCCACCTCCTTCTCCTTTACCCCCACATCCACCTTCACCCCATTCTCCAGCCATTCCATCACCCACCCTCTCATACATTCTCCTTCTCTCGCTCCTCCATCTACCCGCTCTCCCATTCACGCACGTCACCCACACCGCCTTCACTAATCTCTCTTCCTCCAGATCCCATAACTCATCTCATACCTAGCCATTCTCTCAATTTTCTAACACTCTAGTTTCTCTGTATCTATCTAAATGTGTGGTTACCTTTGAAAAACATAAGTGTGTTAAAAATAACTCACTATTTTATTTAAATAAACTATTTGATAATGATCACAATAAGTACTAAGATACTTTAGTACTTATTGTGATCATTATCAAATAGTTTATTTAAATAAAATAGTGAGTTATTTTTAACACACTTATGTTTTTCAAAGGTAACCACACATTTTTCATATTATATATATCGGGTGTGTATAAATTGGCGGATAATCTACACGTAGTGATATTCTTCGTAAAATTTTAAGCAAAATATCTTGATTCTAAAATGTTGTACCATGCTTCCTGAGCCTCCACGAGGTCCTCAAAGTTTGAATATTCAATCGTTTCATATGCGTTATTATTCGATATTAATTTACAGAAAACCCTGCAATTTTGGTAGAATGACTAGTTTGAAGATTATTTGCCAGTGTGTGCAATCTTTCTATTTCAAACGTCCGTTTCTAACACTTCTTCATTAGCTTATTCTTATATAAAGTACAGCCGGCAACGTCGACTTCCGCTTACTTCAGTGATAAATGTTGACACTTACTGTTACGAATTCATTTAAACTTGCTAGTTCCAATTTTGTGCTAATTCTGCTTTTCTCGTTGTTATCGGTATTAGTATTAGTTCCCGCCTTTCAATGTTTTTGTGTTTCTGTGTTATTTTCGTGTTATTGTTTTGTTCATTTTTACGATTATTGAGTACGCCGACTTGTAGATATATGGTGTACGGTTTCTGTAATAGAAATGCCCAAATGGCAAAACTAGAATATCGAGTGTTTTCAAAATCAGAGGCATTCTTCTACAAATGTATTTCGAAGGCTTTGGTCAACGGCTAGGTGAAACGGGTATGCTAGTTCCCAAAAATGCGAAAAGTGGTCGGCCACGGCAGAGGCGCACTCTACAACTTGAAAAGCAAGTTCAAGGTGCAACAGGAGAAGATCCCACCGAAAGTGCCCGAAAACTTGCTGCCACATTAGATATCCCAAGAATATTCATGGTCCTACAAGAAAACCTTCTATGTTCTGAAAAGGTTAAAAACAGAATTGAAGCGGCGGTACTGGAAATTACACCACTAGAAATACTGGAGCGAGTAATGAATACGATACAAAAGAGATTGCAACTGTGCTTAGAAGCAGATGAATTTCTTTCGAACAAAATAAATGAAACACTATTAAAAGAAGAAAAAACGCCGCAGTACTGCAGTCAACATAAATCACTCAACTACGACAATCCAGACGCTTCGCCAATACCTTCTAGACTACTTCCAAAAGAGACTCTTTGCGACACATTTACTGAGCCCTACTCTACCATTATTACTCTTCTAATGCAACCCACGTCTCTAATCATAAGATTAATGAAAAAACATGGCAGCTCGTAAATGCGACGTTGCCAAATGTCCATTTCTTTTAAATGCCTTCTGATGGTATATGAAGCATGATACGACATTTTTAGAATATCATAATGTGTAAAAATTTTAAGATATATGGGCAATTCCATGAAAAATGGTGAAAAACCCTAAAAAATCCTGAAAATTGATTTTTGAAGATGTCGCGGGAAAATATTAATATATCTTAAGGCATATTTTTGTAGATTTTTGCTAAGAAAATATGATGCTGTGGTAAACAACCGGATTACATGGGGTAATAGGTAATGAAAAATCGATTTTAAACTTTTAGGAATTTTTTTTATTACCTAAATGACCTTGAATGATCTTGAAAAAATTACACAGAAGGGTATTTACGTCACCTATACTCATGAATTTTTCGATATCTTAATTATTAATAGAAATCAAGAAAACAAATTAATTCCGAAAAAAACACTTTCTTGACCTTGCGAAGGGGGGAGGGGAGATCTTGGACCAAGAATCATTGGGATCTTATTTTTACACCTTAAGACACCCTCTTAAAAGGTAAATTTAAAAATCAAACGATAGAGGCATTTTACCATACTTAACCGGAGGTACCCTTTAATCAAAATGTTAATTACCTATTTTTTAAGTTTTTATTTTTATAAGAAAAGTTACATTTTCTGCACTTTTAATAATCGCATTTATTTTTCTACCATGCAGTAGAAGCCTCCGCAATACAAAATATATTTTAAAATGAACACTAGAATTATTTGTGTATTGCAAGAGCAAAATGATCGATTGGCGATCGCAAATTACATACAGCTTTTTATCTACAATCGCCCCTAAAATATATAACATTCATTTGAAAACTTATTTATACTTCACCATGTTTCACGTTGAACTTGACTGAACACTTAAATATTCTTGACCAATGACCACCATGCATTATACTAATTTGGGTTATTGAAAGAATTTTTGACAATTCTTTGAAAAACGTCCAATTAAGCGAGCGCACAATGTTTTTGCCGCTTTAGAGCGATAATGTGACACTAAGTGAAGTCTCCTCGGGTATCGCCTGCTTTCCGATAACTTTTGCGAACATAGACGCTTACTACTACTTCTAAGTACTTGCGATTTTTTTTCACTTCTTTAATTTTTATTTTTTTCCAAACTATAAATGTTACTCCATGCTTAATCAATGTGTGGAAGCAGTCGGTTTAAACTGAAAGATTTTATCGTTTTTTCGACGTAACCGCGGGCCTAGGCTCGAAATATTCTTGTGGTGTTGGAAATATGCGCTAAGTTGTGAATCTCAAAAGCCCAAGGTCGTTGTGACTAGAGATTGAAATTTTACCGACACTTTCAATTGTCGGTAATTCGCAAAATTTGTAATTCAACTTCAAATTCCTTGCGAATGAGATTCTGAAAACGGATCAAAATTTGGGTCTTAAGATAGTGAATTTATTAATGTTCGGTTTTACCAACTTTAGCTGAGTCGAATTTAAAGCTGAACTATCAATTAATGTTTTTTGACATTGATGACATGGAAAATATCTTTTTGAATAGACATTTTCCATGTCATTATTGTCTGAAAACAATATTTAATATTTTATCCGATAAGTAACTATTTGCCGATTCAACTGACGTTGGTTAAGCCCGTCATAAATCGATTAGAATATTAAAATAGGAATAAATGATACAACTTTGTAAAAATTAGTAAATTAGTTGAATCGTGAATTTTAAATAAAATCACTACAGCTAACTAATATGGTTTTATTGAAGTCATTAATATTATTTTAACGAGTTTAGAATAGAATATTTCTGTCAATTATCCAACAATAAATTAATTTTACAAGTTTTTAATAAAACATTTAGCAATTGACTTTTATTCTTATAAACGGAGATTGAAATACTTTATTTGATGTTTTATGTATTTAGTGCAATTTAGTGCAATTTTTATATAAGTATAAGTTTTTTGTTAATATTTTCTTTATTTCACATGTAATTGTATTTAGTTATGTATCTTCTTTGTAAAATGGGGATTTTCGTAACAAATGTATATTATTATTATTATTAAATTAATTGTAGATTTTATTAAAATCTGACGTTGGACGTGTTTAATATAATTAATAACCAAAGAAAACTAAAATAAAGTAATTTTAGATAGAGTAATTTTATATAGATTGTGTGGACTTTATTTTCATCTTAAATCAAAATAGTTATTTATTTCTTAACAAGTTCTACCAGCATCTAAAGTTGATTTTTTAAATTTTATATAGCAATTTTAAAATTAAATCTTAACCCAATTATAACTATTTATAGTTCCTTATATTAAAAAACTTTTATCCTCTTAATTGTTTTATTAAAATTTAAATTCTATAATTAAATTTACCGACTTTATCAGTTTATAATTTAATATCGTTGTTTTAGGGGCAAACGTCATTTAATTTGGAGAAAATTAGTACGACTTTTAAGGAGTGTCTTCCATTCCTTAATCAAGCATGAAATAAAATTTCGAGTTTAAAGGAGCCCTGGCCCTAGCGCGAGCGATGCGAGTCGCGCCCCGGCAAATCCAAAGGTTTTTCTAGATTCGAAATTCTAGACTCGAAATTTTACTTCATGCGCCACGTGTATAGAATACTGATTTATTCCTAATTTCAAAAGCAGCTCATTCATTTTTTATTGTTGCCACAAGTTTTTCAAGGGCTATGTTTTATTCATTATAAAAAAAAAAAAACATTTTTCTGCAGCCGTCCCGAAAATGAAACTTTCGGTGAGATTTATTAAATCGAAAGTTCCACTTTACACAAATCGTACCGAAAGTATTTTCAGCATGATTTTTCTCACTTTCAGAACGATTTCTTTACTTTCGGGACGATTTTGTTATCTATCTAGGCGGCCTTGACAAGAACATTAACTTTGTATTCAATTATGACTGCGTTTGTCATATAACATTCGTCTGTGTTTTCGCTTTTCCATCCCAGAAAATGAAAATAAGTAGTGAAAGTGAGGCTGCAGAAAAAATATTGTACGTAACACAATCCAAAATGATATTACTGGACTTGCCTACGGCTCGTCCTGGAAACTTCCTACTCATCCCGTAAAACATTATTTTCGGAAACTGTTACGTAAATTACTACTATAAAATCTTTATTTCTTAAGAACGTATGTACAGTTTAACAACATATTACAATACACGAAAAAATAATTCATTTACACAAGTATAATGTCCATGCAGTTCTCAAGTAAGGGCTATCGACCAAAAGTCTGTCTGCCCATTGACTTGATGTTTAGCTCTTAATATTCAAGGCTGGAGATTGGGATGTAGAGAGGAAATATATTAAAATAAGATAGTGGAATGGTTTTTGTATTTCGGAGGTATATCGGAATTTCTCATTGTGCAATTTTTTTCAATTAATTCGAAGTTAATTTCGTTACATGCGAAACGTTCTGTGAGAAATCCAAGTCTATCTTTTATTAGTGTTATGTTTGTTTTTTAATAGAGGAGGGTATTAAAAGGGTTATACAGAGGATTTTTGGGGTGGCGAAGCTTGGCTAGGGTGCGAAGAGATCTCTCTGTTACCTCGAGGTTATTGAGGGTGGACTTACAGGGGTTAATATATAGGATTGAGCTGTAGTGAATGAAGGGACGGCATATCATTTTATATATTTTAGTACAGGTATGCGTACTGATTCCAAGATTTTTGTAGGTGAGGCAGCGGAAATATTTGGCTCTCTTTATAACCTTTAATTTCTCTAATGACGTGTGCTTCTTAAAAAAGAATTTAGGATTTAAATGGATACCAAGGTATTTACATGTGGGGGGGGGGTAATTATTGTTCCGTTAATAGATACTGATAGAGGATTGGGTGGTATTCGATAGAAGGGTAGAAACAGTTGGGATTTATTGGGGTTTATTTTGAGTCTTCGATTGGAGAACCACCTGTAGCTTTTATCTGTTATTATTTGCAAGGATTCTAAGGCTCGAGGAATGGGAAATTAGGGCAAACTGGAAGGGATAGCGATTAAAGTTAGTAAAGTTGGGGTTAGGATTGGTTCGGGATCCTTAGGGTACACCTTGTTCGGGGTGGAATGTAGAGAATAAGGTTTTTCGGATTCGGATTTGTACTGTACGATTTATGAGGAATTTTCGGATGAGGTTAATAAGGTGATTAGGTAGGTTAAGGGTACTGCACTTATATAATGCCATACCGAATCGAAGGCCTTGGCTATGTCTAAGAATAGCACATCGGATTTGTTACCTTATAGGTGATTCTTTTGGCTGTTGGACGTCAGGATGGTTAAAAGAAGTGTTGTGGAGCGTTTAGGAAGAAAGCCAAATTGATAAAGCAGAATATGTTTTTTTTTATTTAACTAAGATCTTTTTGTTTTAGTAATGATTCATACAACTTTCCAAGAGCAGGTAGGAGGTTGATGGGGCGATAGTTGTTTGATGTTCAGGGATCTGTATTGTGTTTATGGATACACGCGACAATACCGTGCTTCTATTCGGGACGGAAAATCTGTTCAGAGTAATTGTAATTGAACAATTTAAGACTGTATAAGTAGATGGGATGAGGAAGCACTTTTATAATTTAACGATGTACTTTTTCGTGTCCAGAAGCTGAATTTTTGCATTTGTTAAGAATTTCTTTTCGTCTAGTGAGTCGTCTGTAGGAGAGGGGTTGGTGGATTAGTACCAAAATGGTTTTCATACCAAGTATTTATTGAATTGTAAAATGCATAATCAAAGGATGTGTCTCTATTTAACTGTCTTTTGTATTTTATTAGTCTTACAATAAATTTGGGCAATGGATATTTGCAGTGTTTTCTAGAGATTTTAGGAGTGTGACGATCTATCCATTTGGATAAGTGATTAAAATTAGGAGTGGTTAAGGGATTTATATTAGGATGGTTGAAAATTAATTGCAGGAGATCATTTGTTATAAGTCAGATATTTGAATGTTTGTAGTCTGGAATGGATTCGGGTAATATTTGGGTGAGATTCTGATTAATTTTGATAGTGAATAAAATGGAGAGATAGTCCGAACATAAATCGGGAACTAATTGGACTGTAAATTACTATTTAAACAAAATAAACGTTTAAAACCAAACCATTTAAGACACAACACTTGTTTTAAGCATGCTTAAAACTCTTACTTCTATCTAAAAAATTAAACTACTTTGGTACTTGTTTTTGAAGAACTTTAGAAAAATTAAGTCAAATCGCAAATATCTATCTACGCTACTAAAACTGATAGTATAATAAGTCGTATCTTATAATATCATTTGTTTGGTAAAAATAATCTTAAAAAATCAACCGAATTATATTTATTATGAAATTCACAACAAAAATTAGAAACTAGCTAAGTTTCTTACAATTGTAGACGATAAACTTCGATTTGTGTTTGTTCAAATATTCTATAGAATATTTTGCTTTCACTTCCAATTTTTTTAATAAAGAAACCTATAAAATCAAATTTCCCATTATTGTCTAGTATTTTCACTCCCAAATTAAAAATAAAGTAAAATTTTGAGTTTAAAAAAGGCTGAAAATTTGGTTTGATCGCGTAGCAATATGCGACCAAACCAAATTTTCAGGCTTTGCTAAACTCAAAGTTTTACTTTATTCGCCACGCGTATAAAACACTAAAACAATGTAAAGTTTAAAATATACAGAATATGTTTTTTTTTAAATGTACAAATTTTAATTTCGCAGTTTGCTTTATGATTTATGTGTACCTACACTTAAGAGAAAAAAACCACTAACATTTTGAATATTTTAAAAGAATTCAAATAAATACATTAACATTTATTCAATTCAAGCGACCACGAAATTTTCGAGTGTCAATTTGTTAACACAATTTATCATTTCTCATTGATAACAAGGTACACAGACAAAATTGGTAATAACTGGCCGTGTTTAGTTAACAAGAAATCCCAATGAGTGTATTTATTTGTGTGTCAGTGACCAACGAAAATTCATCGTCTGCCGAAAATTTCATTCACACTGAATCAAAAAAAAGTCCATTATCAAAGCGCGAGTTGCGCGGACTCACCTGTCCTACCTTACTTATAAAAGTTAGCGAGGCGCTCAATCAGTAGCGCAGTCTTTATCGGTGAACCGAACTGTGATGACATTAATTTACCGCCGAAAAAAGTGTGTTCATATAAGTTGAAAATATTAAAAATATAAAACACTCGTTATTAAAAATTAAGTGGATCTATCGTCAACATGGTGAGCGGTTGGAAACATACACTGCAAAAATGTGAGTTATTTTAGTTATTATAAGTAAAATATCTTTAAAAATAATTAAAATTTGTTTGTATGTAGTAAGTAAACTACACCAAGTCACATTGTTTAACTTGTAGAGTGCTATTTACTTTTTGATAGAGTAAAAAATCCCGATTCCAACAATTTAAAAAACCGTATTTAAAAAAAAATCTAACTTGATGTAATTTACCTCCCACATACAGATTTGTATTTTACAATTCTACTACCATAATTTCGGATTTATGTTTATTCTACAAACAAGAATTTTTAATTTTATGTATAGTGTATTATATATTACTTATATCGATGCATTTAGAAAACAGAATTTAAGAATTTCGAATTATCTAATATTTAATCTTTAATTCACGGAAAGTCCATTTAATACGAACACACATACACCACATACATGATTAAAAGAAACACATAAGTGCACACAGTTAAATTTTGATAATCATTTTTTTTTTAAACAACAAGAATACATTTTTCTTGACAAGATAATAATCTTAAAATACATTATACATCACCAGAAAATATTTGTCTATTAAACATCAAAATAATGGAATTTTATTTTAAAAGTATTTAAAGTTTAAGAAAACACGCATACACTACATACATGATTAAAAACACATAAGTACACACTCAGTAAAATTTTAATAATCATTTTGAAAAACAACAAGACTACATCTTTCTTGACATAATAATAATCTTAAAATACATCACCAGAAAATATTTGCTCATTAGACATATAAAAGTGGAAGTACGCACGACAGTTCATAAGGAAGCGCTTACTTAGTTTATGCATTGTAAGTAATCTACTTCATTTACTATAGTGGTCGTAGATAAAACAATTTTTAAAGAACTAATAAAGGGAAAAAGAGAAAAGAAAAGATATACTTTTAAAAGTTGTGAAATTTTCAATTACACTGCAAAATATGAGGATTTTTTTCCTACTTTCATGAAAATCAAAAATAATTTAATTGCGCCTTATTCCTCAAGGTTCCGCTCTTTCTCCACTCCTGTATAATATTTTCTGTTCCGATATCTACCATCCTAACCCAAAACATTTCAACCCATCAAAATACATCCTACAGTTCGCCGATGATACCGCCCTTATATCCCACGCTCCTACCCTAACCAAAGCTCTCCAAACTCTCCAAGAATTAATTGACACCCTCGAACAGTGGTTCTCAAAATGGAGAATAAAAATTAATCCTTGCAAATCACAACTCCGTACCCCCTACCACAAAATCAACAACTACCCATTCACTATCTCCTTATCACAAAACCCAATTCATCCCTCCCCTAATATTAAATATCTTGGATTTATTGTTGACAACAAACTTAACTTTAAAAAAAAATACTTGTGATGTAAAAAACAAAATAACCACTCGGGCAAAGCTGTTAAGAAATTTAACATATAAACAGGCTGGTATAAACATTAGATCAGCTACACTATTTTACAAAATGATATGTCGTCCGTTTATAGATTATGGATCCATCCTATTCTCTACATCCCAAAATCCTACACTCCACCATATACAAGTTAGCGAGCGAGCATCCCTAAGAACCCTTATTAAAATCCGCCACCCTTTAAATCCGCTACATGATCCCTCTAACCAACTCCTCTACGATACAACTCTCTTAATCCCCATAGATGAACGCCTTCAATTCCTTTCCGAAAAGTTTTCTAAAAACCATTTTAATTACCGCATTATTTCCCAATACTGTTTCCATCGAAATCCCACTATACTTCCCAAATATAAAAACCAGTAATAACCATATTTGAATTCATTTAATCATTTCACCCATACACTCATTAAGGATCGACGTACGACATTAACCATCACATTAGGCAGAAAGACCTCAGGTCGAAGCCATTTGACAGTGACAGTTACATCCTAGCATTCATTCATTTTTTATATATTCTCAAATATTATTGTAAATAAACTGTAAATGTTACTTTTCTGTCAATAAAGATATTTTATATATATATATATATATATATATATATATTTAATTGAGAGATATTTTTTACGAAATTGTGTGTGGATAATAAATAAATATTGCTCTTTTAAGATATGTAAAAATCTAAAATTTGTATACCACATTAATTGTTTTTGAATTATTTTTAACTTAAGGTCAAAAATGGATTCCGTTAATAAGGTAAAGTTTAGAGTTTAAAAAAGTGTAAAAAGTGCAATATTTTATAGACATTTAAATTAAAAAATATCTTGGATACTCCGTAAGATCTGCTTATAAAATGTCACGTGGATATTAAACAAATAGGACTTTTTTAATATATATAGAAAATAAAAAAAATATATTGTCAATTGTTTTGAGATCTTTTAAATTAAACATTAAAAAGTGATATTTCATTCTATTTTTAAAAATTGATAAAATCATTGTTGAAAAATTTTTGTAGATAATTTTATCAAATTAAGTGTGTGTATTAAAACAATAATGCTCCTTCAAAATATATAAAAATCCAAAAATACTTCGTTGATAGTTTTTGAGATAACATCACATAAGTGCAACTTTTTTACTTCATTTGAAAATACTTTTCTAGAAAAAAGTTGATATGGTAAACTGTTTTCTAGAAAGGTATTTTCAAATGAAGTAAAAAGTTGTGATATTTGCCCAATTTTAACAAAATTAAAATAATAACACTATAAGTTCTATTTTTTTAAATAGGTTAATAAACTTTTATCGTTTTCAAAATATACGTAAAATTAAAAATGCATCGACAATACATTTTACGTTATGTTAAGCAATGTGAGATTTTACGAACATTTTAGGGAAATTAAAATATAAATGAATTCATAACCTGAGAATTGTTTTAACTATCATTATGAATTTGTATGTTCATATTAAACAAACACTGATCTTTTTAAAAATGTAAACAATATGTCGCTTAGTTAATTTTTATAATAATTGTATTTTACATTGCACTAATAATTGGTTATTTCTATTTTAGTTATGTTAGTTTAATTTTTCTTCCATGATGTTCCATATTGCTTTTAAACTAGTATAATTTGTTATTTGTAATATTTATGTTATTTGTGTGTAAAATGGTTTTGTCGTTAATAAATGAAATAAAGGAATTTGAATTTGAATAGACTAACAATATTCAGTCAATGATGTTCGAGGCATTTTTAATTAAACGCTAAACTAAATAAATTTAGTAAACTTTATAGTTAAAGATTTGAAAGAAGAAAAGAAATACTGAAATATCTCAGCAATTGTTTTCGATTTAAAAAAAAAGAAAAAGAAATTCTATAATATTTCAACAACAACTTTCGATGTATTTTAAAAAAATGTCACATATATTTCATTTCACTTTTAAAGAATTTGCGATTATTTGAAATATTTGATAAAAACTCTTTAAGTTACATTTTATAAAATTGTATGTGGTTATAAAGCAAACGTGTCTATTTTTTATTATCTGAAGATCGATTAAATACCACATAAGTAAATTATAAGATGTTTTTAATACACATCAAAGCAAATATGATTTTATGAAACTGGTTATCAGAGAAATACAAATTTCAAACAATGATAACATAAAATCCGTTTACTATATCTACATATTAATATACAGCGATTTTTTTCTTTTAAGTATACTTTCACATAAACATTTGTAAAATTGATGAACCTAAGCAGAATATTTTGGACTTCACTTGAAATGAGTGTTTTATACGCGTGGCGCACAAAGTAAAATTTCGAGTTTAGAAAAGCCTGAAATTTTACTTCATGCTTAATCTGGGATTGGAAACACTCGTTAGAGGCCTAAAAGAAAAATTCCTTGTATATCTATATGAAAGTTTGTAATGATATCTAACAAGCATTACTCATTTATTAAAAGCAAACATTTAAAAAAAATGCTTCACACATTACATAACTATTTAGTAAGTTTGAATAGAACACAAGTAATTTATTTCTTATATTGTTATTCGTATTTTAAAATTTTGTGAAAATCTCTTTAAATTCGGGACACAACAAAATCGGGACTAGGGCCGAAAATTCGGGACTGTCCTGGGACGTATGCTCTTCCTACTGTAGTAATTGAATATAAAATAATTGATTTCATAATTTTATGCAAGAAGAAAAAAAAACAACACAGAAATTGTGTATAAATTAATTGATTTCCCACTTTTACCGAGTTTTCAATGCCGCGCAGATTTACATAATTCTATCACTTGAATGGACACGTTAATAAAAACCGTATAAAAGCAATTGCCTCTACTTTTTCCACAGTGCAATTAATTAAAATTGGATTACACACACAAAGAAAGAATAAAATAATCCTTGCTTTAACTGTAATTAAGATCATTAAAAACAAATTTGGAATTATTGTTTTGTTATTGTTTAATACATTCCTATCGAAATGTTTGGTCGCCTTATGTAAATTATTAAATTAAATTAAATAACCAATATACGACTTAATATTTTAAACTTTACATTAAAACTGTTCTGTACGTGTGGCGCATGAAGTAAAATTTTGAGCTTAGAAAAGCCCGAAAATTTGATTTGGTCGCTCCGGTTCGCTACGCGACCAAACCAAATTTTCAGGCTTTTATAAACTCAAAATTGTACTTCATGCTTAATCAAAAAGTGAAAACATTCGTTAGAAGCTTCAAATTAAACGTATGTAGAAAAACAACGAATGGCTGAAAATTTACTGCGCATACATCGGGATATGAAAAATGTTATACGAATTTAATTAAATCAAGTTTACAAAGGCATTCGTTGCATGTAATGAAAGTGTGCTATCAATGACATTAGTAGTAAACAAACGGCCATTTTTTACCGTTAATGCACCGTGTATCGTCGTCATTCATGTGCTTAATTAAACTGTAAAACTAAACAACGTGAATTACAAACGGAAAATTCGGTCTAATAATTAAAATAGAACATGAATAATTAATATTATAAGAAATCTCACTCGCGCTTATAAACAAAAATACCCACACTATTATCAAACATAATTCTACTCGATAAAAAAATTCATCCTGTGTGACTTTCTAATCAAATCAAGTTATCGATTTACCAAAGCAAACACTTTACACGACAATTGCTTTTAGTTGTGATAAGTTGATAATCGGAAATTATTTACATACGCGCGTTCGTTTATCAATCTTATCAGTGATTAAAATCACGTTTTTTTAGATGATTAAGAAACAAATGCTACTAAGTACATTATTTTGGAATTATAATAAATTTATTATAAAAAAATTTTGATTAAATGTAAAGTCCATGGAATTAATTTTAAATTGATAATATTTATGTTGTTTTGTTATTTATAAAATAGATAATAAAAGTCAATGTGTTGGAATAAACAAAATTCCTTTGTAGATATTGAATTTCTGGAATCCTGTGAAAGTAAAAAAATCAAATTTTAAAAATCGCTAAACTTCATAAAATCATTAAAATTAAAATTATGCCAGAGATTTGAAAATAAGAGGATGTGTATTTTTTTGTATTGGGTGATTTTGAAATGATAAAATAATGAGTTTTTGTTTGGTCAATTCAACATTCGTCAATTAGTACTTCGAAACCTCATTAACTTTAAAATTATTGCATAGATGAGTAAAAAGTGTGTGTATTTCTTTTTTTTTATTGGGTGATTATGAAATGATAAAAAAATGAGGCTTTCTTTGAAACAATTCAACATTCGTCAATTAGCTTATACTTTCTAATACAGTAAGTGGTATATCAGTGTTTTATACGCGTGGTGCATGAAGTTAAATTTTGAGTTTAAAAAAGCCTGAACATTTCTAAACTTTTTGAGCAGAACAAATATTAGTTACAATCAGTACTTAATTTATTTTTATATAATAGTCGTAAACGGAAAGTTCCTTTAAATAAATAAATAAATATGATTTATGACTCACTAATTATGAGAATTCAATTTGTACATAAAATTTGAATGGATATTGCCAATCTCCAAAAATATTTCTTTATAAAATTAATATATTTATTTATGAAGTTCAACTTGAAGCTACTAACGAGTGTTACCAATTCCAAATGTACAAGCTTTTCTAAACTTGAAATTTTACTTCATGCGCCACGTGTATAAAACACTGATTTATAGTGAAATTCCAAATATACTTCTTAGATATTATGTTTTATCTAATAAATGTTATCAATGTTTCACAAATGATTATTTTACCTTAGCTAATTTTTAATTTTAAAAATTCGAGTTTATATTGACAAAAAAGTTAGATTTTCTACTTCTTAGTAAATATTTTCAATAGTAAAAGTTAAATAATTATTACCAAAATTAATTAAAAAAAGAAAAAAAATATATTTTCGATTCTATAAATAAGTATCACCAAAATAAATTACAAAAAGAAATATTTTCAATTCTAAAAATAATTACCATCAAAATTTAAATTACAAAAAGTAACTGATTAATTACATTTTGTGAGCTTAGGAAATATTACCACATACAAAATTATTTTGATTAATAAACAAAATTATTGCACAATTTATCAAGTAAGGTGTTTAATATACAAATAACAGTTGCAATAATGTTAACCTTATTTACTAATAGCAGGAGCAATATTGTATTAATCTTTTTTGCTATGAAATTTTAATCATTTTATTTCGTATCAAGTGTAATTTTTTATTGTTAATGAATGCTGGGATATTAATAAAGGCTTACGGAATTAATAGATAAAATCGACATCACGCGCGTTTCCTAATAAGTATTATAACTCTTTAGAAATACTTTCTGGGAATTATTTCACGTAGAATATGATATACAGGGTGTCAATTTGAAAACAAGCCAGCCAGAATATCTTTGGAACCGTAACAGTTAGAGAACATTTTTCAAAACCGTTTCTAGGATATGGAGAGGGGGCCATTTTGACCCACATAACAATCTTCTGCAACCCCTTATGCTGTAGCCAGCCTTGCCCATTTTTTTTAAATCGCACGACCCTACTTGTGATATATCAATAGAAAGGTCTTTCAAAATGCAAATCAGTGGTACCAACAAACATTTTTATTGTTACATAAAAAATGCAAAAAAAATTAAATGAATTTATTTGATTTTAAAATTGTGGTCAAATTAGGTATTAAAACAATTTATTTTTACAAATTACAAATGAAAAAGCACAGATAAACACAATAATACCCAATATTTATCAGAGTTATCTATTTTTTATTAAAATATGAACAATACTAAAAAAAATATTAAAATAATAATAAAACTTGGTTCAATGGAATACATTTATTAACTGAATAAATTGCACCTGTCCGCAATATGTATTGTATAATATTAATTAACGAGTGCTTTTTGAGAATTAATTGTTATATTCATTATGGTTTATAATTATTCATATTCCTCCGGAGCAAACAAATACAGGGAGTTTTTTTTTAAATATACGTATTAAAAATTCCGCCTATTTTCTGTAAATTAGATATACCTTTTTTTTAATTTCAATTTAAAACTTTAAACGAGAGTTTTCCACTCCCAGACTAAGCATGAAGTAAAATTTCGAGTTTAGAAAAGCCCTGTGAAAATTTGTCGAGGGTCGCGCAGCGACCCGAGACAAATTTTCTGGGCTTTTCTAAACTCGAAATTTTACTTCATGCGCCACGCGTATAAAACACTAAAATATTGTGAAATTTATGTATATTCGAACTTCACTTGAAATCTGTGGTTTATACGCGTGGCGCATGAAGTAAAATTTCGAGTTTAGAAAAGCCCAGAAAATTTGTTTCGGGTCGCTGCGCGACCCTCGACAAATTTTCACAGGGCTTTTCTAAACTCGAAATTTTACTTCATGCTTAGTCTGGGAGTGGAAAACACTCGTTTAAAGCTTCAAATTGAACTCATTTAAAATACAACGAATGTCGGAAAATTTACAGCTTATGCATACAGAACATTTTCATAACGAGAATTTTTCGTTTAAGTATCCATATTTTTCGATGCTCGGTTTATTAGAAGAATTTAATTTGAAGCTTTAAGCTAGTGTTTTTCACTCCCAGGCTAAGCTTGAAGTAAAATTTCGAGTTTAGAAAAGCCTGAAAATTTGGTTTGGTCGCGTAGCGCGAAGCGGCCAAACCAAATTTTCAGGCTTTTCTAAACTTGAAATTTTACTTCATGCGCCACCGGTACAAAACACGGACATATTACGAAGTTTAAAACACACCGCTAAACTTTACATTGAATCAGTGTTTTGTACCGGTGGCGCATGAAGTAAAATTTCGAGTTTAGAAAAGCCTGAAAATTTGGTTTGGCCGCTCCGCGCTTCGCGCTACGCGACCAAACCAAATTTTCAGGCTTTCCTAAACTCGAAAGTTTACTTCATGCTTAGCCTGGGAGTAGAAAACACTCGCTTAAATCTTCAAATTGAATTCTTTTAATAAACTGAGCATCGGAAAATGTGCAACGTATGCATATGGATACTTCAAAGAAAAAAATTCGTTATGTAACTGTTCGGTGTTACATAAAACTCTCTGTATGTTTACCTAAAAGAAAAATTCCTTGTATTTTACTTGTGTTAGGATTTTTATATTTTTTGTAGCAAAACCAGATATAAAATATTATTAGAAGACAAAAAAGCTTTTAATAGAACAATTCTCTAAAGTAATATATTTTAAATATTTATAAGGTACGCCAGCAAAAATATATTTTAGATTTTATGTTGTGGTACTACTGTTTTTTTATACTTCTTGTTAATCAATGATGACCATAATAACTTAAATGATATGTTATATTATGAATAATATATTTCAGTCAATTCTAATATAGCGCTGACTCGTTACAAATAAAATTAATAATATTTTTTTGAACTTTAAAGACTAATTCCGGCTTAGCCGTAAATTTTTGGATATAGATAAGTTGTGTTAAATCAATATATTTTTACCCTAAGAATCTATGGTTAAGTCATTTCCCCATATTAACGGGACACCCTGTATATTTTTCTTAGAAAATATTTTATAAATTAAAATTATAAAACTAAATAACATAGCACAATTTCTTATACTATAATAGTAAATGATTGTTTCTTAAATATTAAGACCATGGCCACACGGGATTTCACGCTGCGTTTCTGCGTAAAATCTGACAAAAATAACCATTTTCTGTTAACCCAAGGTAGTTTACGCAAATCATTGTGTTATACCCGGTATACAATATATATACAACCCTATATACAAGTGTAATTCAATACGAACAAACGTATGTTGGGTAGCATTTTGGTCATTCAGAATTGCACTTTGGCGTGAATCGCTGATATGCAATTAAATATACGCATTTTCAATCAAGATTTTTACACTTTATCATTTGTTCGAACCAATTGCTAAAGCAGTTATTCTACTCTTTAAATGAGACTGCTAATACAGCTGCTTTAAATGTTTCGACTGCATTTTCTTGTAACTGAAATCGTTGACCACGCAGTCCATTTTTGTAGGACAGGTCGGAACTGTAGAGTGGATGCTAGAATAATTCTATATTTTGTTGCTTCAAAAACTCAATTGTTGTTCAATCTGTATGGAAACTAGCATTATGATGTAGCTTACGGTTGGTTTCACGAAGCAAGGAGCTTACTTATAATAAACAAACGGTTACATACCAACCAGCATTAAGCGTCCTTCGATCTCGTAAAGGAATTATAGTGATATGGGCTGATTTTGACGCAAATATTGCGATCATCTTCTGTACAACACTTAGAGAATGACTTTTGTTGGCCTCGCCTCATCTTGAAATACCCAAAAAACGAATTGACCTTAGAAAAATAAACCCTTAATTCATCATCACTAATGATACTAAATCCAATTTTAAGCTCCGGTTGCTGAACCGATCCAGCGTTGTTTTGACATCAATTGACGTGAATTGACCTTTTTTCTTCTGTTGAAATATGTGGTATCCAACGGGAAACTAATCTTACGCCCAATACAAAGAAACTTTTGAATAGAGGTCTTCGAGATGCCCAAAGACGCCTCTATTTGGCAATATGTCACATGCCTACCTTAACTTATTAGTTGGTGCACAGCATCAATATGTTTCTGGGTGACTACTGTCCAGGTTGAAATTCACAATACCACCTGGACACCGTCGGTTGATGAGGTGTTTGATTACCAATGACAGAAATTAACCAGAAAAGACATTCTTGGTGCGATTATGTTCTCCGAAAATTGTAAAAAATTATTGCGTGAAAATGTTCTTGACTTAATTCCATATTCACGATTCGACGTCATCTTGAAACAATTGCTGTATTTAAATTATATTAAATATATAAATTAAACCTAGGATAAAGATTTATAAAATAATTAAACTAATGGTGAGCATGGAGGTATTATTGATGCGACATCAAATATAACTATATGCAAAATATTAAAGACAACCCTCGTATGTACAAACATTTCACTAAATTTTTAATTTAATTATTGATGCATTTATTTTTTAGGCATACTAATACCACACAGGTACATTTTGGGCATCATGGGATTCCTGGCTGTGGTAAACGCGTACACGATGCGTATTTCCTTATCAGTTGCCATTACAGAGATGGTAAAATCAAAAGATAACACAACTGTCAGCAGAATAGCCAGATCTAGAAGTGCAATAGTAGTAAGTGTTTTTCATTTGATTCATTGTCCACTTGGTTAGTAAAATATGATTTAAATCTAATGTTTTTATATGACCACATTATTTAAATTTAAAACATATTTTGACATTGCTCAAACGGAATTTGTCATCACCTCAAAGATTCAAAATGTTGAATTTGCAGAATACCTGCAGAGGACAGCATTTTTTAAATTCTTGAAATCCAATATATTTAACGTGAAATAGATGATGTATATTAAATATTTTAGTTTGTTAGCACAATAGTAAATTTGCATGTTTTAATTCAAGAATCATATTAAATATAATTGTTTTTTTTTAGGATGATAGTGAACTGTATGAATGGAGTGAAGAAGTGCAAGGATTAATCTTGGGTTCCTTCTACTGGGGCTACGTCCTCACGCACATGCCTGGAGGCATCCTTGCCGAGAAATTCGGCGGGAAGTATTCCTTGGGTTTGGGCATCCTCTCAACAGCCATTTTCACACTTTTAACACCATGGGTGGTCGAAATAGGTGACTGGCAAGGATTGGTAGCACTTAGGGTCCTCGAAGGATTAGGAGAAGTAAGTCAAAAATACATTATTTCATAATGAGGGCATTTGTTAAAAATGTCGTTTTTTGATTTTAGGGAACGACGTATCCAGCCCTAAACGCCCTCCTCTCAAAATGGGTCCCACTTGGAGAACGCGCAAAACTAGGCACCCTAGTCTACGCCGGAGGACAAATCGGTACAGTAGTCGGCAACGCCGCCAGCGGCTTTATCATCGAAGCAACAGGCACCTGGTCCTCGGTATTTTACCTCTTCGGCTGTTTGGGTATTCTCTGGTTCATAGTCTGGGTGCTCCTTTGCTACTCGGAGCCCGAATCCCATCCCTTCATCACCGATGACGAAAAGAACTACCTCAGGAAAGAGTTGGGCAGTAGCGACAAGGAAAAGGCCCCGATTCCCTGGAAGGGGATTTTTACTTCTGTGCCGCTGTGGGCTTTGGTTATGGCGCAAATTGGGCACGATTGGGGTTTCTTCACGATGGTGACGGATTTGCCGAAGTACATGAAGGACGTTTTGGGTTTCAGCGTTAGCGAGAACGGGACTTGGTCGTCTGTTCCTTATGTTGTCATGTGGTTGGTTTCAATGAGCTCAGGCTGGTTGTGCGATTGGTTGATTACGAATAAGTATATGGGGATTACTTTCGCGAGGAAATTCTTCACAGCAAATGGTAAAGTAATCATGTAATTGTACAAGAGCATTTATAAAATCGCACATGGCGTTGATTTAATTAATCTATTACTAATATAAAACAACTACAATACTAATTTTAAAAAATGTCGTCAGCTTATGGCACTATAATTGTAATGCCAAAGATTTAAATATTATAGTTCTAGAGATAAATGTTTACAACTACAAACAATTCTAAGGCAAAACATTCTACAGACAAGAGCTTTTTGAGTTTTTGAAACAAGAGTTCTATGAATTAAACTCATGGAAACAAAAGTCCTATTAATACAATTAATTTTGACAGAAATCATTCGAACCTGGGGAATATGGCAATAATTTCTGTAAACTAAATTACTAAAAACAAAAGTTCTAGGATCCTTTTAATAACTATTCTAGACACAATATAGAAGATAATTGATTTCCATTGCCATTTATTGATGTGTTGTTAAGAGCACAATCAGTGACTTTTCCTTTATTTTTTTCATATGCTATAATGATATACATAAATCGAACCATAATTATTATACTTTACAAATTTTTCAAAAAAATATTTTGAAATTCCCGACCTAAAATAACTTAATTTCTAACTACTCATATAATGAAATATATTGATTGGTTTGTAAATTCTATACTGGTATTAATTATTTCAGCCGCAATCATGCCGGGAATTTTCATCATCGCCGCATCTTACGCTGGGAAGAATGAAGTAGCAGTGGTTGCATTATTCACAGTGGGCATGGGCTTCATGGGCACTTTCTACTGTGGCATGAAAGTGAACGCTCTGGATCTTGCCTCCAACTACGCTGGTACCATCATGGCCATCGTAAACGGCATCGGCGCCATTACAGGAATTATAACACCGTATTTAGTAGGAGTAATCGTCACAGAAGGAGGAGTAAGTACCCATATAAAAATAAATATTCTTGAAGCAAGCCTATAAACAAATCAATTATAATATTTGAAGACCCTATAAGCCAAGGGGTATAAGTTCAAAATTTATAAAATTGGAGGTACAATTTGGATTTTAGATGGGTACATTTATAAAATTTTTAGCAACAGGATATTACTGATTTTGGTTAATAATTGGCAAAACTAGTTGACTACAAGACATTAAATGCAAATGTTCCTTAAATGACTATCTTTTACCAATCTGGAAATATAATTTCTTAAATAAGTTGGCTTCTAGGGTCCTCGTTTATAATACTCATTTTTAGCATATAATTTTTGACCAATAAAGATTATCGGTATTGTTATTGTAATATAGTTTCATTCTTACTTCTATGTTAATGTCTTTGTGTCTCTGTTAAATAAAGGTATTTTTTAATATTATTATCTCAATTGCAATTTTTGTAATTTCAGGATAAAGTATTACAATGGAGAGTAGTCTTCTGGATAACCCTAGGCGTATTTGTGGTAACGACAATTGTCTACGTACTATTTGCTAGTGGTGATGAACAATGGTGGAACAACCCCGACCAGCACACGAACAAAGAAAAAACAGACAAAGAAATCGAAGCCGGTTACCAAAAAAGCCAACCAATAACTCCCAGAATATCCACGTGAATCTTAGCCAAAACTAAGGGGCTAACTAATTTTTAAATCATGCCAGAAATGTTTAATTATTTCTTCCAATTATTAGATTTCTTTCTGTCAGAATATATATTTATACTATCTATTTATGAAAACTCGTTACGTCTAGGATAATCTAAAAAAACGAAACGAATTAACTTTTAAAAAACATTGTTGAATCAGAAGGCTGATTAATATCTTTAAATAATTTCTTACTTGACCCCATTGAAATATTTTGAACTATAAACTATTAATTAAAACACTTGGGGCGAGTTGCATAAACAACTCGAACTCGAGTTCAAAGTGGCATTAAAACAATAGGAACTGTTATCTTGAACTCAAGCTAAGCTTGAACTCGAGTTCAAAGTGACATTAGAACAAAAGAAACTGTCATCTTGAACAGTTCAGCTTGAACTCGAGTCCAACGTATCCGGTGCAACTGCGCATTGGTATTGTTTCAAGTGAAACGAAACTAAGTGTTTTAATTAATAGATTATGGGCTGTTAAAAGTTGAATCAAACGGAATTAAACGATTCAACTTTTAATTTTTAAGTTGTTGAGTCAGAAGGCTGTTTAATTCCGTAAGGAGTTTTATGATAGAGAGTACCTTTGTACATAAAAAAAGAAAGTGTTTCGCGATAATATTTATCGTATGAGAGCAATAAGGTTTTATAATATGTGATCGTAATTAAGTTTTTAAGTTATTTTGTAGTGTTTTATATGTATTTATGAATTAAATAGAGATGTAAATAACGCTGTAAGATATGTGTAGATGTTTTAGATTTTGTAAGTTATTTATACAGAGCTAGATACACTTCTGACATTAAATAAATTTTAATGTATAAATTATCTTTTGTTTTTATTTAAGAAATAATATCTGTGGCACTAGTAAATAGAGAATTAAGTGCCTTTTCTCTTAATGTGTTTCCCTAAATATTTTCTTCTTTATACATGGGGTCCCACTTTAAGTAGAACGATATGGCCAACGTTGTTATTATTATTAATAATAATTACAACTCCTATTTTGTACTTTACAATATTTTAGTGTTTTATACGCGTAGCGCATGAAGTAAATTTTCGAGTTTAGAGAAGCCTGAAAATTTGGTTTGGTCAGTCCGTTTCGCGGGGCGGCCAAACCAAATTTTACTTCATGCCTAATCGGAAGTGGAAAAACCGATGAGAAGTTAGCCATAAATTTTTCAGCCATAAATGGTGGTAACCCTATTAAATTTATAAATTGCAAAAACCGATATTTTACTCATACATAGCGCTAACCATTGAATTGCATTGTGTAATAGGAGTACATATTAACTATTTAAGACATTTCATTAGCACTTTTGATGTAAAAAGTGAAACTTGTATTGATATTTGATCAAGCGATCTCAGGCTATTATAAAACGAAAAATCTCTGTCTTAGGCCTACCTTTGGGGGTTGTTACTGAATTGTCCTATACTTAGGAAGAGTTGAAAAGCAATTTTAAGCAATAACATTTTAGTGGCTTAATACTGAAAAAATATGATTATATTATAACATAGTTGAGCGATGCCGATTACATTATTTTCAAAGTAAAAAATAAATGTATTAGGTCTACCTTTGGGGGTGGTGGCTGATTTGCCCTTTATTTAGGAAGGGTTGAACAGCAATTTTAAGCAATAAAATTTTAGTGGCATCCTAAGACTGAAAAATTACGTTTATTTTATGAAATAGTGAAACGATGCCGATTTCATTATTATCAAAGTGAAAAATGAATGTAATAGGCCTACCTTTGGGGGTGGTGGCTGATTTTCCCTGTATTTAGAAAAGGTTGAAGAGCAATTTTGAGCAAAAAAATTTTAGTGGCATCCTAAAACCGAAGAATTACGTTTATTTTATGAAATAGTGAAACGATGCCGATTGCATAAATTTCAAAGGGAAAAATGAATGTAATAGGCCTACCTTTGGGGGTGGTAGCTGATTTACCCTGTATTTGGGAAGGGTTGAAGATCAATTTTAAGCAATAAAATTTTAGTGGCATCCTAAGACTGAAAAATTACGCTTATTTTATGAAATAGTGAAACGAAACCGATTACAATATTTTCAAAGTGAAAAATGAATGTAATAGGCCTACCATTGGGGGTGGTAGCTGATTTGCCCTGTATTTAGGAAGGGTTGAAGAGCAATTTTAAGCAATAAAATTTTAGTGGCATCCTAAGACTGAAAATTTAGGCTTATTTTATGAAATAGGGAAACAAAACCGATTACATTATTATCAAAGTGATAAATGAATGTAATAGGCCTACCTTTGGGGGTGGTGGCTGATTTTCCCTGTTTTTAGAAAAGGTTGAAGAGCAATTTTGAGCAAAAAAGTTTTAGTGGCATCCTAAAACCGAAGAATTACGTTTATTTTATGAAATAGTGAAACGATGCCGATTGCATAAATTTCAAAGTGAAAAATGAATGTAATAGGCCTACCTTTAGGGGTGGTAGCTGATTTACCCTGTATTAGGGAAGGGTTGAAGAGCAATTTTAAGCAATAAAATTTTAGTGGCATCCTAAGACTGAAAAATTACGCTTATTTTATGAAATAGTGAAACGAAACCGATTACAATATTTTCAAAGTGAAAAATGAATGTAATAGGCCTACCATTGGGGGTGGTAGCTGATTTGCCCTGTATTTAGGTAAGGTTGAAGAGCAATTTTGAGCAAAAAAATTTTTGGGGGTGGTGACTGATTTACCTTGTGTTTGGGAAGGGTTGAAGAGCAATTTTAAGCAATAAAATTTTAGTGGCTTCCTAAGACTGAAAAATTACGCTTATTTTATGAAATAGTGAAACGAAACCGATTACATTATTTTCAAAGTAAAAAATGAACGTAATAGGCCTACCTTCGGGTGTGGTAGCTGCTTTGCCCTGTATTAAGGAAGGGTTAAAGAGCAATTTTAAGTAATAAAATTTTAGTGGCATCCTAAGACTGGAAAGTTACGCTTATTTTATGAAATAGTGAAACGAAACCGATTACATTATTTTCAAAGTGAAAAATGAATGTAATAGGCCTACCTTTGGGGGTGGTAGCTGCTTTGCCCTGTATTAAGGAAGGGTCGAAGAGCAATTTTAATCAATAAAATTTTAGTGGCATCCTAAGACTGAAAATTTACGCTTATTTTATGAAATAGTGAAACGAAACCGATTACATTATTTTCAAAGTGAAAAATGAATGTAATAGGCCTACCTTTGTGGGTGGTAGCTGCTTTGCCATGTATTTAAGAAGGGTTGAAGAGCAATTTTAAGCAATAAAATTTTAGTGGCATCCTAAAACTGAAAATTTACGCTTATTTTATGAAATAGTGAAACGAAGCCGATTACATTATTTTCAAAGTGAAAAATGAATGTAATAGGCCTACCTTTGGGGGTGATGGCTGATTTTCCCTGTATTTAGAAAAGGTTGAAGAGCAATTTTAAGCAAAAAAATTTTAGTGGCATCCTAAAACCGAAGAATTACGTTTATTTTATGAAATAGTGAAACGAAGCCGATCACATTATTTTCAAAGTGAAAAATGAATGTAATAGGCCTACCTTTGGGGGTGGTAGCTGATTTGGCCTGTATTCAGAAAGGGTTGAAGAGCAATCTTATGCAATAAAATTTTAGTGGCATCCTAAGACTGAAAAATTACGCTTATTTTATGAATTAGTGAAACGAAGCCGATCACATTATTTTCAAAGTGAAAAATGAAGGTAATAGGCCTACCTTTGGGGGTGGTGGCTGATTTGCCCTGTATTTGGGAAGGGTTGAAGAGCAATTTTAAGCAATAAAATTTTAGTGGCATCCTAAGACTGAAAATTTAGGCTTATTTTATGAAATAGGGAAACGAAACCGATTACATTATTTTCAAAGTGACAAATGAACGTAATAGGCCTACCTTCGGGGTGGTAGCTGCTTTGCCCTGTATTTAAGAAGGGTTGAAGAGCAATTTTAAGCAATAAAATTTTAGTGGCATCCTAAGACTGAAAAATCACGCTTATTTTATGAAATAGTGAAACGAAACCGATTACATTATTTTCAAAGTGAAAAATGAATGTAATAGGCCTACCTTTGGGGGTGGTGGCTGATTTGCCCTGTATTTGGGAAGGGTTGAAGAGCAATTTTAAGCAATAAAATTTTAGTGGCATCCTAAGACTGAAAATTTACGCTAATTTTATGAAATAGTGAAACGAAACCGATTACAATATTTTCAAAGTGAAAAATGAATGTAATAGGCCTACCTTTGGGGGTGGTGGCTGATTTGCTCTGTGTTTAGGAAGGGTTGAAGAGCAGTTTTAAGCAATAAAATGCAGCCAAGTAACTAATGAAACTCAGTGTCAAAAGTGTTTGCATTTATATCATAGACAGTGTACATGCTTGGCTGATGATCAATAAGATAATTGCGAGTATATTTGCGAAATATGCTAGGTATAACAAAGATAAAAAGAAGACTGTTATTACATGATAACTATGTATCAGATTTTACACATTGAAAAATGATAAAATTCAATGGAATTAACATAAAAGTAGCAAATATTATCTATTAACCTTCAAGCTGCTACTACTATTTTATGGCTTATGTGTACATTTGCGACTTAAGTATAAATCAAGCGTCTGTTTACGGTCTAAGATGCCACTACAGTGTTATTACTTAACGTTACTCTCAAACCGTTCCTAAGTCTGGGGCGATTTAGTAACTATTCTCATCTATTTTTCACTTTCAAAAAAACCTAATGGAAATCGCTAATATGTGTCGTAAAACAAGGTTAATACTTCAGTCATAAGATGCCACTACAATATAATTGCTTAAATTTACTCTTCAACCAGTCCTAAATATGGGGTAACTACCACCAAAGGTAAGCTCAACATATTTTTCACTTTACAAATTATATAATGGGCATTGCTCAAACATGTTATAAAATAAGCATAATTTTTCAGTCTTATGATGCCACTAAAATTTTATTGCTTAAAATTGCTCTTCAACCCTTCCTAAATACAGGGCAAATCAGCCACCACCGCCAAAGGTAGGCATATTACATTCATTTTTCACTTTGAAAATAATGTAATCGGGAACGTTTCACTATTTCATAAAATAAGCGTAATTTTTCAGTCTTAGGACGCCACTAAAATTTTATTACTTAAAATTGCTCTTTAACTCTTCCCAAATACAGGAAAAATTAGCCACCACCCCCAAAGGTATGCCTATTACATTCATTTTTTCCCTTTGAAATTTATGCAATCGGCATCGTTTTAATATTTCATAAAATAAACGTAATTCATTGGTCTTAGGATGCCACTAAAATTTTATTGCTTAAAATTGCTCTTCAACCCTTCCCAAATACAGGGCAAATCAGTCACCACCCCCAAAGGTAGGCCTATTACATTCACTTTTCACTTTGAAAATAATGTAATCGGCATCGCTTCACTCTATCATAAAATAAACGTAATTCTTCGGTCTTAGGATGCCACTAAAATTGTAATGCTTAAACGTGCTCTTTAACTCTTCCTAAATACAGAGCAAATCGGCCACCACCCCCAAAGGTAGGCCTATTACATTCATTTTTCACTTTGAAAATAATGTAATCGGCATCGTTTCACTATTTCATAAGTAAGCGTAATTTTTCAGTCTTAGGATGCCACTTAAATTTAATTGCTTAAAATTGCTCTTCAACCCTTCCTGAATACAGGGCAAAGCAGCTACCACCCCCAAAGGTAGGCCTATTACATTCATTTTTCACTTTGAAAATAATGTAATCGGTTTCGTTTCACTATTTCATAAAATAAGCGTAATTTTTCAGTCTTAGGATGCCACTAAAATGTTATTGCTTATAATTGCTCTTCAACCCTTCCTAAACACAGAGCAAATCAGCCACCACCCCCAATGGTAGGCCTACTACATTCAATTTTCACTTTGAAAATAATGTAATCGGCTTCGTTTCACTATTTCATAAAATAAGCGTCATTTTTCAGTCTTAGGATGCCACTAAAATTTTATTGCTTAAAATTGCTCTTCAACCCTTCCTAAATAGAGGGTGAATCAACCACCACCCCCAAAGGTAGGCCTATTACATTCATTTTTCCCTTTGATATTTATGCAATCGGCATCGTTTCACTATATCATAAAATAAACGTAATTCTTCGGTCTTAGGATGCCACTAAAATTGTATTGCTTAAAATTGCTCTTCAACCCTTTCTAAATACAGAGCAAATCAGCCACCACCCCCAAAGGTAAGCCTATTACATTCATTTTTCCCTTTGAAATTTATGCAATCGGCATCGTTTCACTATTTCATAAAATAAACGTAATTCTTCGGTTTTAGGATGCCACTAAAATTTTTTTGCTCAAAATTGCTCTTTAACCTTTCCTAGATACAGGGCAAATCAGCCACCACCCCCAAAGAAAAGCCTAATACATTCATTTTTCCCTTTGAAATTTATGCAATCGGCATCGTTTCACTATATCATAATATAAACGTAATTCTTCGGTCTTAGGATGCCACTAAAATTTTATTGCTTAAAATTGCTCTTCAACCCTTTCTAAATACAGGGCAAATCAGCTACCACCCCCAAAGGTAGGCCTATTACATTCATTTTTCCCTTTGAAATTTATGCAATCGGCATCGTTTCACTATTTCATAAAATAAACGTAATTCTTCGGTTTTAGGATGCCACTAAAATTTTTTTGTTAAAAATTGCTCTTCAACCCTTCCCAAATACAGGGCAAATCAGCCACCACCCCCAAAGGTAGGCCTATTACATTCACTTTTCACTTTGAAAATAATGTGATCGGCTTCGTTTCACTAATTCATAAAATAAGCGTAATTTTTCAGTCTTAGGATGCCACTAAAATGTTATTGCTTAAAATTGCTCTTTAACCCTTTCTAAATACAGGGCAAATCAGCTACCACCCCCAAAGGTAGGCCTATTACATTCATTTTTCACTTTGAAAATAATGTGATCGGCTTCGTTTCACTAATTCATAAAATAAGCGTAATTTTTCATTCTTAGGATGCCACTAAAATTTTATTGCTTAAAATTGCTCTTCAACCCTTTCCAAATACAGGGCAAATCAGCCACCACCCCCAAAGGTAGGCCTACTACATTCATTTTTCACTTTGAAAATAATGTGATCGGCTTCGTTTCACTAATTCATAAAATAAGCGTAATTTTGCAGTCTTTGGATGCCACTAAAATTTTATTGTTAAAAATTGCTCTTCAACCCTTTCTAAATACAGGGCAAATCAGCTACCACCTCCAAAGGTAGGCCTATTACATTCATTTTTCACTTTGAAAATAATGTGATCGGCTTCGTTTCACTATTTCATAAAATAAGCGTAATTTTTCAGTCTTAGGATGCCACTAAAATTTTATTGCTTAAAATTGCTCTTCAACCCTTTTCAAATACAGGGCAAATCAGCCATCACCCCCAAAGGTAGGCCTATTACATTCATTTTTCACTTTGAAAATAATGTGATCGGCTTCGTTTCACTAATTCATAAAATAAGCGTAATTTTTCAGTCTTAGGATGCCACTAAAATTTTATTGTTAAAAATTGCTCTTCAACCCTTTCTAAATACAGGGCAAATCAGCTACCACCCCCAAAGGTAGGCCTATTACATTCATTTTTCACTTTGAAAATAATGTGATCGGCTTCGTTTCACCATTTCATAAAATAAACGTAATTCTTCGGTCTTAGGATGCCACTAAAATTTTATTACTTAAAATTGCTCTTCAACCCTTCTTAAATACATGGCAAAGCAGCTACCACCCACAAAGGTAGGCCTATTACATTCATTTTTCACTTTGAAAATAATGTAATTGGTTTCGTTTCACTATTTCATAAAATAAGCGTAAATTTTCAGTCTTAGGATGCCACTAAAATTTTATTGATTAAAATTGCTTTTCGACCCTTCCTAAATACAGGGCAAATCAGCTACCAACCCCAAAGGTAGGCCTATTACATTCATTTTTCACTTTGAAAATAATGTAATCGGTTTCGTTTCACTATTTCATAAAATAAGCCTAAATTTTCAGTCTTAGGATGGCACTAAAATTTTATTGCTTAAAATTGCTCTTCGACCCTTCCTAAATACAGGGCAAATCAGCTACTACCCACAAAGGTAGGCCTATTACATTCATTTTTCACTTTGAAAATAATGTAATCGGTTTCGTTTCACTATTTCATAAAATAAGCGTAATTTTTCAGTCTTAGGATGCCACTAAAATTTTATTGCTTAAAATTGCTCTTCAGCCCTTCCTTAATACAGGGCAAAGCAGCTACCATACCCGAAGGTAGGCCTATTACGTTAATTTTTTACTTTGAAAATAATGTAATCGGTTTCGTTTCCCTATTTCATAAAATAAGCCTAAATTTTCAGTCTTAGGATGCCACTAAAATTTTATTGCTTAAAATTGCTCTTCAACCCTTCCCAAACACAAGGTAAATCAATCACCACCCCCAAAGGTAGGCCTATTACATTCATTTTTCCATTCGAAATTTATGCAATCGGCATCGTTTCACTATTTCATAAAATAAACGTAATTCTTCGGTTTTAAGATGCCACTAAAATTTTTTTGCTCAAAATTGCTCTTCAACCTTAACCAAATACAGGGAAAATCAGCCACCACTCCCAAAGGTAGGCCTATTACATTCATTTTTCACTTTGAAAATAATGTGATCGGCTTCGTTTCACTAATTCATAAAATAAGCGTAATTTTTCAGTCTTAGGATGCCACTAAAATTTTATTGCTTAAAATTGCTCTTCAGCCCTTCCTAAATACAGGGCAAATCAGCTACCACCCCCAAAGGTAGGCCTATTACATTCATTTTTCACTTTGAAAATATTGTAATCGGTTTCGTGCCACTATTTCATAAAATAAGCGTAATTTTTCAGTCTTAGGATGCCACTAAAATTTTATTGCTTAAAATTGCTCTTCAACCCTTCCCAAACACAAGGTAAATCAGTCACCACCCCCAAAGGTAGGCCTATTACATTCATTTTTCCCTTTGAAATTTATGCAATCGGCATCGTTTCACTATTTCATAAAATAAACGTAATTCTTCGGTTTTAAGATGCCACTAAAATTTTTTTGCTCAAAATTGCTCTTCAACCTTACCTAAATACAGGGCAAATCAGCTACCACCCCCAATGGTAGGCCTATCACATTCATTTTTCACTTTGAAAATATTGTAATCGGTTTCGTTTCACTATTTCATAAAATAAGCGTAATTTTTCAGTCTTAGGATGCCACTAAAATTTTATTGCTTAAAATTGCTCTTCAACCCTTCCCTAATACAGGGTAAATCAGCTACCACCCCTAAAGGTAGGCCTATTACATTCATTTTTCACTTTGAAATTTATGCAATCGGCATCGTTTCACTATTTCATAAAATAAACGTAATTCTTCGGTTTTAGGATGCCACTAAAACTTTTTTGCTCAAAATTGCTCTTCAACCTTTTCTTAAAACAGGGAAAATCAGCCACCACCCCCAAAGGTAGGCCTATTACATTCATTTATCACTTTGATAATAATGTAATCGGTTTTGTTTCCCTATTTCATAAAATAAGCCTAAATTTTCAGTCTTAGGATGCCACTAAAATTTTATTGCTTAAAATTGCTCTTCAACCCTTCCTAAATACAGGGCAAATCAGCTACCACCCCCAATGGTAGGCCTATTACATTCATTTTTCACTTTGAAAATATTGTAATCGGTTTCGTTTCACTATTTCATAAAATAAGCGTAATTTTTCAGTCTTGGGATGCCACTAAAATTTTATTGCTTAAAATTGATCTTCAACCCTTCCCAAATACAGGGTAAATCAGCTACCACCCCCAAAGGTAGGCCTATTACATTCATTTTTCCCTTTGAAATTTATGCAATCGGCATCGTTTCACTATTTCATAAAATAAACGTAATTCTTCGGTTTTAGGATGCCACTAAAATTTTTTTGCTCAAAATTGCTCTTCAACCTTTTCTAAATACAGGGAAAATCAGCCACCACCCCCAAAGGTAGGCCTATTACATTCATTTTTCACTTTGATAATAATGAAATCGGCATCGTTTCACTATTTCATAAAATAAACGTAATTTTTCAGTCTTAGGATGCCACTAAAATTTTATTGCTTAAAATTGCTGTTAAACCCTTCCTAAATAAAGGGCAAATCAGCCACCATCCCCAAAGGTAGACCTAATACATTTATTTTTCACTTTGAAAATAATGTAATCGGCATCGCTCAACTATGTTATAATATAATCATATTTTTTCAGTATTAAGCCACTAAAATGTTATTGCTTAAAATTGCTTTTCAACTCTTCCTAAGTATAGGACAATTCAGTAACAACCCCCAAAGGTAGGCCTAAGACAGAGATTTTACGTTTTATAATAGCCTGAGATCGCTTGATCAAATATCAATACAAGTTTCACTTTTTACATCAAAAGTGCTAATGAAATGTCTTAAATAGTTAATATGTACTCCTATTACACAATGCAATTCAATGGTTAGCGCTATGTATGAGTAAAATATCGGTTTTTGCAATTTATAAATTTAATAGGGTTACCACCATTTATGGCTGAAAAATTTATGGCTAACTTCTCATCGGTAGTGGAAAACACTCGTTTAAAGCTTCAAATTAATCGCTTTTACAAAATCATGACTGAAAATATACAGCGTATATGAGTACAGCATGGTATGTATGCGTAAAAAAACAATTCCCTGTACATATATTAAATATAAATTACTACTAATCTAATAGAGCACAGAAATAAGTTTATAAAAGAAACATTGAATTTTTACTTTTTTTTAATTACTCGCAAGAAAATCGAATTGTACTTGAAAATTGTTGATTGAATTATTTTGCTTATAGTATAAATACAAAATAATATTCGCCAAAGTTTAAGTGTATGAAACAGAAGAAACTATTTATACCGTTCGTTTGCTTTATCGTGCTCACCATTGGGATTTTGTAAACTGTTCGTGATACGAAAACAGTCAAATTAGACAAACGTTTTTATTTTTTATACAAAAGAAAAATACGTTAATACATTTGATCTAGCGTCATATGCTTTCAAGATATGAAGAAAAAAGTGAAACACGATTAATATTTCTTTTTGTTATAACTTTTTTAATTAGAAAATTCATGAGCTGAAATTTTAAATTTATCCTAAATAAAATCCAAATAATATAATTAATTTAACAGATTTTTATACCATTTTCAAGATACGACATCAAAGTTTAATTTTTCTAATGGCTACCGTATTGGATTTTTATACCATTGAATAAATCAGGAAAATGTAGTTCGAAATAATGTGTTATATGTTAAAAAAAATTACTGCAATATCCGAACAAAATAGGATACCCTGTATAAAATCTGCCAATTCCAACATATTTCTAAGGACTAATTTATTTTGTGTATATAATCTTAATTCCATATCTCCTTAATTAACAAAGTTATTGGAGAATAACTTTTAATCGATTTTCACTGTTTTCGTCATATCTTTAAAACAAATACTATTAGATGATTGTTGTTGATATAGTTTTACTGACAGTTAAACGTATAAACTTTCATCTAATTTAAACAATTTAGTATTTCTATTAGTCTATAATTTGTTTCAAATATATAATTAAAAAACTGAAAGTCGATAAATTATTATTTTTACTACAACTTTGTTAATGAACGAGTCGTTAAATATACAAAGAAATTCAGATTTTAACAGGTTGTTTAATTTGATTTTATATGACAATTGCGTTTTTAATTTAACGTATGTGTTTACGCGGTTTGCGCGATTTGATTACAAAATTACTTAAACACGATACTTAGGAACAAATTTCTTTATTCACATAAATATGTGCATCGTTAATAATAAAACAAATAGTAACAAATATTTACAAATAAAATTAGACAAATTGAACAAAATTAAGTAAAGAAACAAATTAAATTATATAAGAAAATATGCACGCAAGATTAAAATGAAATGAAATACACAAGTGAAATTACACATGAAGTTAGAAAATGATTAAAGCAAAGTTTAAGTTGAAGGAACACAGACAAAAAATATGAGTACAAATATGACACCAAAATACAAGTTTCACGTAAAGAAGGAACAACTTACTCGATTAGAAGATGGTGAGAGAATGAATGAGTTCTTCTCATTGAGGGAAAAAGTTAACACGAAAAATAAAAAAGTAGGGATGAAGGTAGGGGTGAAAGTAGGGATGAAAAGTAACAAGGACAAGATAAAACACGCCAAATGTAAGAAAGTGATAGAAGAAAAATAGATAGAATAACACAAATTTCGCTTTCCCCAGGAACGCACTTTACGACTCATATCCATAAACACAAACTCTGGATTATCTCCTAGTGCCCGTCATCGATCACGTACCCGCGGAACACCATTGTCCAGCTAGAAATTTTGAAGAAAAAGTTTATGGTCTGTTTGCTCGGGATTCAGCACGTACTGGCAATGAAGTGCACACCCTGGGTGAAAGCAAGCAATAAAATACGGGCTAAAATATAATTTCTAATTCTAAAAGGTTATTTCAAATTTTACCAAAAGGTTCGTTTTTCCCGAAATTAATACGATTATTTATTCGCGCAATTGTTAGGCGCGAACATCCCGCCACCCATTGAATGTCGTTTTACGTTCAACACACTACACCTTTTGTATATTTATTCGATGGGTAGCAGGCACAATTTCACAACCGGCCGCACAATTGTTGTCGTGCTAGTTTTGATTGCAGCACTTCGGGGTATGCCCTCTGGACCAAGATGCAGCGATTGGATTCGTCCCAATTGCCACTGTAATGGAGGAAGATTATCCTCCTTGATGATTACAAGCTGTCCTTCCTTCAGAATCTCGCCCTTGGTGTGCCTTTTCCCTCGAGTGTGTAGCTCAGACAGATATTCGCGGCTCCATCGTTTCCACACATGTTGGCGCATCTTCTGAATGAGCTGCCCCCTGCTTAGCCGATTGTCTGGTGTCTCTTGAAAGTCCACGTCGATGGGTGCTGTCATAACATCGCCAATTAAAAAATGTGCTGGAGTCAACACATCACAATCATTAGGGTCGTTGGTAAGCGGGCACAGCGGCCTCGAGTTGAAAACCGCTTCAATCTGCACTAACAGTGTGTTAAACTCTTCTGCTGTTAGTAATACATTCCCTGCCACTCTGCGAAGATGAGTTTTGACACTCTTGACTGCTGCCTCCCATAGTCCTCCAAAATGTGGTACTCTTGGCGGAATAAATGTCCATTTGATTTGTTTTTGTTCTAATTGTGAAGATATAGCGTCGGCATTGTCTGGTTCACGCAAAAACAGTCCCAACTCTCGTAAATAATTTCGAGCACCAATAAAATTAGTTGCGTTGTCGCCTATGATTTCGGCTACACATCCTCGACGACCGATGAAGCGGTAGAATGCAGCCATAAAACACTCGGTGGTTAAATTTGACACAAGCTCTATGTGGATTGCCTTGGTGGAACAGCAAACAAAGATGCATATGTATGCCTTTATAGTCTTTCTACTTCGGCGGGAGCCATCCTTAATGATAAACGGACCGGCGTAATCCACTCCTGAGCGCAAAAATGGCCGCGACTGCTGTGTGCGATATAACGGCAGCGTACCCATAAGCGGAGCCTGAAAGCGTGGCTTTGCGCGAATGCATTTGACGAACGATTTCACCAATGTATTTAGGTCGCTAGTTCGTAGTCGTTAACTATTTCAAATCAATTATTAAAAATCTAATAAATTAGCCTCAAGCAGGTTACAGGGCAAAACTATGGGGATTTGATCATTGTGATTACGGCCATTATGGAATCTAAAAAAAATGTAGGAATTGAAATTCTTGAAATAATAGAGTAATGATAAATAATGAAATTGAATTTAAAAGACGAAATAAAATATTATGGGCTGCAAAAATTAAATGAAAATATGTATTCCTTCCTACATGGCAAATATGATGTAAATAGCGAAAAACATGAGGACGTGGATCCCGTCTTCTTGGCTGCGGCACGCGAACTTCCTTCTGGAGTTGTCTTTCTTTGCTGCGGCACGTGGACTTCCTTCTGGAGTTGTGGACTTGTTGTTATCTGGTGGTACTACGACTATAGCGGAAAATTCTTCGTAGTGGTTCAAGGGCCGTCAGGGGTCTTCTCGGGTTGTTAATCAACCTCTTCTTGTAGATATTCCGGTCTGAATATATCGCACATCTTGTCGAGTTGTTAAACAACTCCTTCTAGTAGATATTCCGGAGAGGAATATATCGCACTTTCACTTTCCCGCTAAACGATACACGTATTTCTTTCCGTTTACCGACTGCGCCAGTGTAATGGTCGAGCGGGGATTAGTGATGGTTTAATAACGTATATATAATATTTAAACTTTAAACGTATTATATTTATTGTCGATGATTAAAATAATGTTATAAGTACAACGAATGCGGAATTTGTATAAACGTAGAATTAAGAGTGTTTCGTATAAGATCAGAAATAGAAGTGTCTTTGAAAATAGTAATTTACAATAATGAAAGGAATGATAATATTAGATAAGTGGGGGCACGCATAAGCCGGGGTGAACTTTGTATTATTTGGAAACTAATTGATTATTTGTTCTTCCCAGGGTTATCTGTGCCCTATTGTACAAACGTAGTTCTGGTAATGATATTTTCACGAAGCTGAAGAGATTAACAAAGTAAACAAACGATTCATATCATTATCAGAAATAAGAAATAGGAAATATGAAAATAACAATATATATATGAATTAATTAATTAATAGGTACATTACACCTTCAACTGCTTCTAACCATGCCCGAAAATCTGGATTCGACTTCCACTCGCCTCTAAATTTTTGGGGTTTGACCTGTCTCCAGGCCACATGGTATTTTCTTTTTGTTCTTGTTTTTCAGAGTCCGAATCGGACGATCTTCTTAATTTCTGCACATAACTACTTGTACTTGCCATTTTATTTCACTTTAAAAATGATAAAACGAATTCATAGATGGAAATAATAAACATAACAACACACCCTTCACACCACTGGCGCTGGTTAACTGGTTTACACATTTACGACGTCACAACGATTACGCATTCCCGCTCATGGGTTCACTGGGGAAGTACCGATTTACTTATTTTTAAACAGCTGCGTTGCTGCGTTCACGTTGGTAAAAGAAGCGTTAATTTTTGTTACTTAGCTAAAACAAAGAGATGGCGCTCAAATAATATTTAATTGCAAAATTTTGCGAAACCTCACCTTTTACAAAATTATGTTAAAATTATCAATTATGTTACCTCATATTTTTCTATCAGAATTTATTAAAAATTATGTTAAAATCTGATAATTATGTGACAATTGGCAACACTGGCTGTGTTTGTTTACACCGGCATAAAGCACGCGCGGCGTGTTGATCACGTGGTGTTGCGATTTTCAGTGTTGTCGGATACTCTATGGTATTTGGCGCGAACATTCTGCATCAAGTACTGCTTTTTTCACGTGATGTTGTTGCCACGATTTTCGCATAACTTGTACACTTGGCAACACAACATTAAAAATACGCATGCTCGGCACAGCTATATTGTTTTAATTCAAATTCTCACTGGCCCAAAAATACTTTTACTGCGAATTTTGGCATTTTAAAGTCGTCTATTCGTATAAAATGATGGAAATTTGCTCAGTTGCTAAATGTCAAATATGTATATTTCTTCTCAAACGAGATAGTTTTTTTTTAGGATTTACGTTGCATCTAACACATCTAACCTAAAATTCTGCGTAACCTGTATCAAATCGATGACCTCGCCAAATAACGTGATATCTTTTTCGTCTGAAAATTTCGCAACTGATGCGACAAACTCGAATCCTATCACTTTTTTTCTGGTAAACGCGGACAATATTAGGCGCATTCACCAGGGAAAATCACACCAAACACGTTTTTACGATTTACGTTATTCTCTGTTTAAATTAAAAAAAATCCGAAAATTAAATACCGTTAGGTACAACATATATATTCATAATTTTAATGTGGTTTCATTCAAAAACCGTATTGAAATTATATAAATAATTATTTAGAAATACTAATGATTTTTTAATGTTTTCTTTTAAGTATTGACAATATAGAGAAAATATAAAAGTGAACTGTACAAAAGAGGCACAACATGTACTGATTTTCTTTTTGTATTTCTCTAATTATCATTAGAAAATTTTTGAAAAATGTATAAGAATATTAGATGTATATTTTATTTACATTGAAATAATTACATATACATAATATTAAGATTTTATATTAATGTCAAAACATATCTCTCATAATTACATAATAATAATAAGTAATGCGTGTAAACGAACTACTGTACAGGCTCTCTACCACATAAGGGACAGCGTTTAAATAAACAATACCTGCATTTGAAATTACCATACCTTTAGTAGATAGCTCACAAATAATTATTAAAAATAATTAATAATAATAGGCCACATGTTTGTGATATCTGGTATACGCGCACATTGCGTATTTTAAGAGAGATTCCACATAGACTGGTAGTTTTTAAACGATTTGGATATCGAATTACACCATCCAGAGAAAAGTGGGTCAGATTGTGAAGAATTATGTCTATGTTATCGTTTTCATAAGTACCCATTGCTGACTAAATTCCGAATATTTTCTAAACGTGTTAATGAAATTCAATATTTTTCCTTATTAGGTTCACACTTCACTTTATCTCCACTCTTATTGAAATGTTTAGATAAGAGCGGCGAGGGTGGATGATTTTTAAACATAAAAATAGTTTGCTGTTTAGTCTATGGTAAAACTTATTCCATGAAACATCTACATTTTGTAACATGGCGCGATACGTTTATTCAAACATTGAATTGGCAGACATGTTTCTTATTTACGGTGAAACTCGGTGTAATTCCGCGGAAGCTGTAAGAATTTATCAAGAGCGATTTCCTGAACGACACTTACCACCGCCAAACCGATTTAGAAATTTATTACAAAGAGCACGCGACACTGGAAGTTTGCAGCCCGTCGCCGGAGCTTCCGGAGGTGGTGACCGTCCAATGCGATATTTGCGAGCGGAAGATGAAATTTTGAATCTGTTGGAAGCGGATCCTGGTTTAAGTACCCGTATTATCGCCGCTCAGCTAATTGTATCGCACACATTTGTCAGCAGTGTTATACGAGACAATAATTTTTATCCGTATCACTACCAGCGTGTACAACATCTTCAACCCCATGATTTTCCCAAAAGAATTGCATTGTATCAATGGATTTTGGCACAAAATGTTTAAAATCCTAACTTTACCAAAGACATTTTAGTGACCGACGAATCGTGCTTTACGCGTAATGGAAGTTTTAATTTCCATAATATGCATGTTTATGCAATAGAAAATCCTCGTGTTACGCGTAGAACTCATTTCCAGCATCGCTTCTCCCTTAATATCTGGGCAGGTATTTTAAATGGTCAATTAATTGGGCCATTTATGTTCCCATTTAATTTGAATGGAGAACGATATTTACGATTTTTGCAAGATGACCTTTTAGATCTTCTAGAAAATGTACCCTTAGCGGTTCTTAGAAGAATGTGGTATTTGCAAGATGGTGCGCCAGCTCACTATGAAAGGCGCGTTAGAAGATATTTGGATGATGAGTTTCCAGGACGTTGGGTTGGTCGTGGAGGCCCTGTACCATGGCCTCCAAGAAGTCCGGATTTAAACCCCTTAGATTATTTTCTTTGGGGATACTTTAAAAGTGAAGTCTACACTACGGAAATTGACAATGCAGAAATGCTGATACAACGAGTAAACGCCGCGGCTAATACCATTCGTGAAAAACCTCATGAAATGTTTGCTACTGTTTGTGCAAATTGGATACGTAGAGCCCAAATGTGCATTGAGTGCGGCGGACGTCAATTTGAAAACTTATTGTGATTTTCTTTATACGTGACCCAGTTTCATCTAGTAATTCTAGACAGTGTCTGTGTGTGTGTGTGTGTGTGTGTGTGTGTGTGTGTGTGTGTGTGTGTGTGTGTGTGTGTGTAGTGCGTGCTAAGTGATTTATACGTCTCGCAGTAGTAACAGTAAATAAACAATACCACAAATGAGTGACCTAGTTTCATCTAGTCATTCGAGACAGCGTGCGTGTTTAGTGCGTGCGAAGTGATTTATGCGCCTCGCAGTAGTAAAAGTAAATAAAAAATACAACAACTTACGCATCCACGAAAAATATCATGAACACAGGTAACCAGAACTTCTCAAAAAGTAAAAAATGCATGAAAAATTATGAAAAATCCAATATTTTTTTCCGATTTTATTTTTGCTGCAATTGGTGTCAAAATATTTTGTGTATACGCCCTTAAGAGGATGTACATTAGTTCGATTACACGCTGTATATATAAATTATGTAAAATTTTTTATGTAAATATTAGGTAGGGAGTATTACATTTATATTATATAATATTTTTATATAATATATATGGATTTAATATTATGTATATATTATATAATAAAATTTATATAATTTATATTACATATTATATACATGTATTTTACATAATATATTTAAAAAAATCAGAACACAAAGTATTTATTGGACGATTTTAATGAAATTTACAGAATTTTATCATGTAAATGAACTGCATCGATGATCAAAAAATCAATTGTTTTGGTTACTATTTAATGGTATTTTTCCTTGATTTCACCATTATGAAGAGCTGCTGATTTTTTAATGTAATTGCTTCTAATATCCAAGTAGCCTCTGAGTAGTTTGACGTTTCAGTTTGTGAAACATAAAAAGATGCCCCGTGTTCGTCGGCGTGCACAATATCATCATCTAAGTGAATTTGAAAGGGGTCGCATTATTGGAATGCGAGAAGCGGGTTTTTCGGTTCGTGCTATTGCTGAAAGGGTAGGCCGTAGTGTATCGGTGATCGTACGCTGCTGGTCTAGATGGTCCGAAGCTGGGGAGAATCGACGTAGACTTGGATCAGGACGTCCAAGAAGCACCACTGAGCGTGAAGATCGAGCTCTTCGTCTTACAAATTTAAGGGACAGATTTACAACGTCGCGGGCATTGGGAAATGACTGGTTGGCTCTAAATGGCCAAAGAGCATCCATGGCTACTGTTTACAGAAGAATCCGCAGTTTTGGTATAAGATCCTACCGTCCACAATTGTGTCTACCTCTTACTCCGCAGCATCGCAGAGCAAGACATGATTGGTGCAGGGAACATTGGACCCATGAATGGAATAACATTATCTTCAGCGATAAGTCTCGGTTCTGTTTATGGGCTCATGATGGTCGCAGAAGAGTGAGACGTCGACGCGGTGAACGCAGAATTTTACAATTTACTGTTAAAAGACATACGGCTCTTACACAGGGAGTTATGGTTTGGGGGGCGATAGCATATGGTAGTCGGTCTCCTCTAGTTTTTTTAGAAGCAAGTCTTAACGCGATTCGGTATATTGACAACATTTTACGGCCAGTGTTAGTGCCCTATGTAAATGGCTTGCAGAACCCCATTTTTCAGCAAGATAATGCTCGACCTCACACAGTGGCCATTACAAGACAGTTTTTTGATAGTGCCGAAATCAATTTGTTACCTTGGCCATCTCGTTCTCCAGATCTATCGCCAATAGAACATGTTTGGGATATGATAGGTGTTAGAATAAGTAACTTACAGCGCCCCGCTAACACTGTAATGGAACTTAGAGGTCAAATTATCGAAGTTTTGAATGAAATACCCCAAGTCGATATTGACAGCCTGATTTCTAGCATGCCTCGACGTGTTAATGAGTGTTTGGGAAATCGTGGAGGCCCAACACATTATTAATTTTTATTCATTTGTTTTTTTGTTTTTAAGTTGATTTTTTGATCATCGATACAGTCCGATTACATAATCAAATTGTGTAAATTTTATTAAAATCGTGCAATAAATACTTGGTGTTCTGATTTTTTTGAAAGGCAGTATATATATTAAGTATATATTTTTACATATATTTTACATATATAATATATGTGTATTTGCTGGTTACGCAAATAGAAGCTATTTACTAGTATTTACAGCTTAAATAACCGCTGAAGTCATAATTTATTATAGGCAATTCAACTTACGCTCGCTATTTATTTTACTAGGGCTATCACAGGTATACTCAAAAAATCATAGAGTCTATTTATTTGTATTTTATTTATTTGTCTAGTAATATTTATAACTGACGAAACGCATAGGATAAAGAGTGAAATAAAGAAATATATCATTAAATAAACTATAAGAACAATATACTTATTAGTCTATACCGCTAACTCCCTATTCACAGCATGGACCAGAAATGGGATCTGTTAAAGATAATAATAGCGTGAAAGCTCACACTGCGCATGGACGAACTTAATGCCAAGCACCAATGAATGTACGTCTCGTTGCCAGCGCGCAGCGTATGTTAAATTTAAAATGTGTAACATTTTGATATTATGATCAATGTATATTCTAATAAGACAAATAATATTTCTTGAACATCCCATGAACATACAATGTTGTAATGTTAATTATATATTACTAAAATGTGATTGATCAATAAGGTATAAATAGATGTCTATAATAAATATTTAGATGAAATACGGGTGAGAATTATGTTTAATTCTATGCAATAATGCATGTGTAGTTATGTTTTTGCCAAAAAAGCTTAATTTCTTGATGTGAATTAAATATTTTTTACCATTTTAAAATACGCAGTATGTACGCAGTACAACTCAAGACATTCCAGGAAAAATGGCCTCGACTGACCATGTGGTAGACCATGCCATCTCAGTGTCATTGCATCTGGGTGGAGTATTTCCAGGGTAGTTTTATTTTTAGAAAAATAAAAACATACAATCTGTATTGATTTTTTAATAAGTTAAGTGCTCCTCTACTCTCTATTACATATTTTTTCTTCTTAAATGCGAAAATATAAAAAATTGTTATTTGTGTCCAAAAAAATAAAATCAGGAGATAAAATAAGTTTCCATAAGAAAGAATATAAGAATTTATACTCAAATAAGATTACAATATTTCTATTGTTCATTTAAAAAATTGATTTTCTCGTAAAATTATTAAATTTAAGTTTAATCGCTATTGATATTAAATGATTGGAATTATAATAGTTTTTCATATAAAAATAAATAAATGACACAATGAAACACTTTATAACACGTTAAACGTTTTATACAAACAAAGTTAAAAGTGTTTCATTGTGTAATTAACATGTATAACGAAGTAGAAGCCTCCACAATACAGAATAAATAAATGATTTTACATCTTTGAATATATTCACCGTAATTAGAAAAAATATTCACAATAATAAAAAAATAAGTTTAACTTTAATTAAAGTTTGGATTGTTTAAACTTGCGCATACATTTATTATTTCGCAAATATTCAGTTATTCCAAAATCTATAAAAATATTCTTATAATAACTTTTTAATACACACTTTTTAAAATACACTGAAATGTGAAACATTGCAGTTAAATGTTATTTTGAAATGTTGATTTTGTAGTTCGGTAGTTCGGCAATGCATCATTTTAAATTTCTCCGAGCGGTAAATCCAGGCATGCGCATTATTAGAAAACGCTTCTAAAAGTAGTGCATCCAAGTGGACGCTTTCCGGCCAGAAGACGCGATATAGACTAATACATACAGAGAGTTTTATGTAACACCGAACATGCTAAAATGTACTCAATGTTAATTTTCCTATGTCCGATGTGTACTGGGACGCATCAAAGCATTGAGTGCGATGTGATTAGCTACGATTTGTAATTGTAATATATTCAACCCAATTTACACCTTCCCTTCAAAAATAAATGTACTCTGTCAGTTATCGCAAGCAAATGATATCGTATGTTCAATAAAATAAAACCTCTAGAGTGCCATGGAATAAATTGTAGGTTGGCAACTCTGAAATTATACATTGTAATTATTATGTCTAACGTTTTATATGACAATTCCTAAAGTGTGTTGCCAACTTAAATTTAAAAATAGATAAAATCATGGCCCTCTAGAGATTTTTTTATGAACATACTATATTTTCTGTTCTAGCACTTGAAGCAGACGTAGACCAAGAACGGATAGTTGAACATATCAATAATATTTACAAAGGAGGAAAAGATTTTTCCGGTAAACTTATACCATGGAGAAAACAGTTCAAGAAATTCCAATAAATTATTTACTGTAAAATTTTCTGATTAATTAATATAATTAATTTCAACTATTTCGCACCTTATAAAACAGTGTGTTTGAAATTTTATGAGCGAGGAGTTAGAAGTCCGTCGATATTATTGGAAGAGATGAAATTAAACAATGTATGTTATGTCGAAGAGTATCCAATAAAATCCTTACTTTTGCAAAATCATTTAATATTTAAAAATTGCCCGTACATAAGAGTTCTACAAGAATTTAAGTTAAGGTCCTACAAATTCCAATATTATTAGTTGCTGTATGACAAAATATAGCGATAAAAATATGTTAAATTAAATAACGAAATGTTGCTAAAATTGTGTTTACTCATGAAGCGTTTATATATTCTTACCTTCTTTAATTAGTATTTTACTGCTTAAAAATATAAAAAAAGTTGATAAGCATTCTGTTGAACTAGAATATTCAAAATACAACATATTGTGGTTGATATAATAATTGAGAAATTAAATTTATTTTTGACAGGAAGAGTGTACATTCGGTTGACTATATTACCATTCGAAATCGTAGCCAATCACATCGTACTCAATGCTTTGATGCGTCCCAGTACATATCGAAAATAGATAAATTTACATTCAGGACATTCTAGCATGTACGGTGTTACATTAAACTCTCTGTATATGATAAGAACTAAATTAAAATGTAGTATCTCCAAACCAATATGTTTTTAACGTTCATAGGCAACTCAATATACATCTGATATTTATTTTATTAGTATTAGCAAAAGTATACTATAAAGTACAGTGTGTAGTATTAATAATTAATGAAAAGTATAAAATAAAGAATAAGGTAAATAGATTTATTATTAAATAAGAAAATAAAAGTTGATTGAGCGAGAATTTTTTAATGTATAATATACAATCCAATATGGTTTAAACATTAATAACTGTTATAGGCAACTTAACATACACCTAATATTTATTTTAATAGTGTTAGCAGAAGTATATTATAATGTACTGTGCGTGATATTAATTATAAATATAAAACGCATAAAATAAAAAATTAAGTAAAGACATTTACCAGTAATTAGTTTATGAGAAAAAAAAATGAGTTTAATTAAGCCAGAAATGTATAATATATTAATGCAACCCAATATGCCTTGAACATATATAATTATTATGGTCAATTCAACATACACCCAATATTTATTTTATTAGCGTTAGCAGAAGTATATTATAAAGTACTGTGTGTAGTAATAATTATAAATAATGTAAAATGTATTGAAGAAATAAATCAATAAATTAACAATAGGAATAAAATAAGGTTTGATAAAGTCGAAAATTTATAATGTATTATATTCAAGCTGTGAACATTTATAATTATTACAGGCAACTCCACATTCACCCGATATTTATTTGACTAGTGTTAGCAAAAGTATACTATGCAGTACAGTGCGTAGTATTAATTTTAATTTATGAAAAGCATATAATAATGAATAAAGTTATGATTTATCATTAAATAATTTATATGAAAAAAATTAAGTTTGTTTATGCTAGAAATGTACAATGTATTATATGCAACCGAATATGCGTTCAACATTGATTTAACTGGAATATAATTTATATATTTAGTTTAAAGCACTATTTACTAGGGATAGGCGATATTATACGCAGTATTGATTTTTCACTGATATTTAAAAATCTCAAGTCGCAACTGTTGCTAAAAGGCGCGTCTCTTACTGTGACTGTGATTGCGACTGCTACTTAAACTGCGATTGCTATTTTAAATCACAACTGTTGCCTAAACTGTGATTGCTACTTAAACTGTGACTGTGATTTTAAGCGTGATTGCTACTTAAAATCACAACTGTTACATAAACTGTGATTGCTACTTAAAACGTGATTGCGACTTTTACCTAAACAGTGATTGCTACCTAAATGTCTACTGTTACTTAGAAGTGATTGTTAGAAGACAACAGGTCATACAATTTCAAAATATCGTTTTTATATTCCCTTTTATTAATAAAATTGTTGTTTTAAGGCTTTACTAGCATTTAAATTTTATATAATTATTTAATCAAAATGAGATCTATTGTGTATATAAATGCCATAATATACTAGATAAAATTGAAATAAATTATAACAAGTTACCGACAAATTTGAATTAATAAATGAAATTATATCATTCTCGCCTAGAATCGAATCTCTAATTCACGGTGAACGTCTGGTTGAGTGGAACGACTCGGCCATTGTAGTACTTTGCCAAACTTTGAAGACGTTTGGCTTAAATTGTGCATAGTTTTTGAATTTCTCAAAAAACACATTTGGCGCTGACTTAATCAGTACCAAGTTCAGTGAAATAAATGCAAAACCAGCACGTGGTTAGACTCCTATCCTTTTGCATCCTTTTAGTCACATCCATTTTCATATTCCTAATTCTTGCATTCCCTTCTAGTGCACCTCATCGTGCTAACTTCACGTGTATTTTAATTTTTCTACCCTTCGGGAATGGCGTTAGTCCAAATTTTAAATTCAGTCGATACTCCAATAATCTAATTATCAAAATAACTACAATCATTTCTATAACCTTTTCCTTTGATAACTACCCCTATATTTATTTATTTATTCAAATGATTAAACAAACATTTGTTTAATTAATACTGTGACGAATCAACAGGGCTTCGATGTCAAGGCCATTAAATACGCGAAAGGAGATAGATTAATTTGATCATGCAAATGATGCAAATGCTAATATTTTTAAATTCAAATTATAATTAAATAGTTTGTTCATTTTGGTAATATAATTCCGTTATAAAGACTTAAATATTCTATATCTTTTTTTCTACCATTTTTTGATAAAAATATGTTTTTCATTTGTAAATAACTTTATAAACCGCGTTATTCATCATTGTGAATTATAATGTTTAAAAATATCCTTAGAACGATTGTTTTCACGCTTATGAAAAAATATTTGATAAATGTGAAAAATTGTGTTTCTTTGGTATAACACTAACTTGAAATGATAAGCAATAAGTGATTACGAATAATAATCACAGTAACAGTTAAAAATCACTAATATTAGAAAGTAGCAATCACAAAAAGCAACGTGATTAAAAATTAGCAGTTCATTTTTATTTTATTTAAATATACTGGTTTCACCATTTACAGTTAAGCCCATCTTTACTATTTGCTGTGCTTTTAATAATAATAATACTTGTAAGCTCAGTAGATTGAAAATTATAGGCAAATACTTGTATTTAACCTGATTTCTAAAGTATACTAAGTTGCATATAATTCATTATAAATGTCGAGCAAAATCAAACTTTCTTTTTTTCTTAATTAATTTAATTATGTCATTTTAATATTATATATTTTAATATTAATTATGTATTTCAATGATTACAAAAATTACCAATTATAATTGAATGGCTAATCCTTTGTTTTGGATGAAGAAGTTGTTATTGAATTGAAAGTAATTTTGTCGTAGTTTCAGTCAAAACTCCTTATCCCTATGAATCCCAAACCACCAAAACTTTATGGATTGTTAAAAATCCATAAAGAAGATTCCCCTATTAGGCCAGTAGTATCATATGTTTCGGCTCCTTGTCGAAATATTTCAAAATATTTAATTAGTCAGATTTGCGAACACACGAAATTCAAATCCACATTTGCTATTAAAAACTCATTAGACCTAATCACTAGAATTAAAGACCTCAAAGTTCCGATGAAAAGCCGGTTGGTGTCCTTTGATGTCAGTAATCTCTTTCCTAGCGTGCCGCCTCAAGAGGTGGTAAACCTGGTTGAGGGATTGCTGACCGCCCGGGGGACTAATCCGATTGTTAAGTCGGAGATTCTTGATCTCCTTAATGAATGTTTACGACAAAATTACTTTCAATTCAATAACAACTTCTTCATCCAAAACAAAGGATTAGCCATGGGTAATCCCCTCAGTCCGTTACTTGCCGAAATTTTCATGAATTCATTAGAAGAAATAATTAGTAAACACCCACTTTTTAATAAATGCCTATACTGGTTTAGATATGTTGATGATATTCTCACCTGTTTCACAGGAACGGAGAGACAGCTAGATCAACTTTTAAATTTCATTAATTCAATTCACAAGGATATTTCATTCACTAGGGAGATCGAATCTAATAAATCTATAAATTTTTTAGACTTAACAATTTCACATCCAGGTCAAAAACATGAATTCAATATTTTTCACAAGCCGACCCATACAGATACTACGATCCATAGCACATCATTCCATCCTATGCAACATAAACTAGCAGCTTACCATTCCATGTTGCATAGGCTAACCACTATCCCCATATCAATTAATAATTTTAATAATGAGCTCAACAGAATTCTCATAATAGCTAATAACAACGGCTTTCGTCAAAAGCTCATCTTAGACATCCTTTTTAAAAAACAAAGACAACAAGCCCTGAAATTAGTATATCCCACCAATTTTCAAAATCAGAGTAATAAATATTGCTCACTAACATTTAACGGTCCCCCTTCGATTGCCATCAGCAAAAAACTCAGATCCTTAAACCTAACTCCTGCTTTTAGAACGGTAAACTCACTTAATAAATTCATCAATAATTCTAAAGACAAATCTGATAAAACTACGAACTCTGGCGTGTATTTGCTAGAGTGTGGAGATTGCCCTAAGGTATACGTTGGACAAACTGGACGTAGCTTCCCAGATCGCATTTCAGAACATCAAAAATGCTTTCAATTTAAGAAAACCTCCTCAACCTACGCCAATCATTTAATCGAATACCAACATAACTTTAACCCTAAATTCAAAATTTTGCACGAATGTAACAAAAGTCGTAAATTAAACTTATTAGAAGAATTAGAAATTAATAAATATAATAAAAAAGGTATTCTATTAAATGACCAAATAGAAGTAAACAACTCACCCCTAATCAATATTTAGTCGCTCAAAATTGTTTGTATTAGTTTCAGCCTAATTACCTTATTAACTTAATTGCATTAGTATATAAGCTCTTACCTGTACTTTGTAAAATCATTATTTCATCTGCCTGATGAAGCCACTGTGTGGTGAAACATGTTGCAGTGTTCAACAATTAAAGTGAAACCCTCCCAACTGTGTTGTTTTATTTCAAATAGTATTATGGAGTTTCATCATGTATCCGCCTCATCAATTAAATATATTAAGTATATATTTTTACATATTCCAAATTCAGATTATTTTCTTTAAATCTTTAGATATTCGTTGCTTTTTAAATGAGTTTAATTTGAAGCTTTAAACGAGTCTTTTCCACTCCCAGACTAAGCATGAAGTAGAATTCCAAGTTTAGAAAAGCCCCGTGAAAATTTGTCGATGGTCGCGCAGCAACTCGAGACAAATTTTCTGGGCTTTTCTAAAGTCGAAATTTTACTTCATGCGCAACGCGAATACAGCAAGAATGGTTATTGTCAACATTTGTCACCATCCCAAAAAAGACACACGCTAAGCAGTATGGTGACTATCGTACGATCAGCCTAATGAGTCACGCGCTTAAAATCCTCCTCGAAATCATTCAAAATAGAATTTACGGAAAACTAGAAGAAGGCATAGGTGAAACTCAATTTGGATTCCGAAATGGGTATGGTACACGAGAAGCATTGTTTGCGCTTAATATACTATCCCAAAGATGCCTAGATGTAAATCAAGAATTTTTTGCCTGCTTTGTTGACTACAACAAAGCATTTGATAAGGTCAGACACGAGCAACTTGTTGAGATAATAAAAGCAAAGCAACTAGACACGCGCGATATAAGAATAATATCGAATCTTTATTACGGGCAGAAAGCAGTAATTCAAGTGGGGAGCGATAAGACCGATGAAATCCAAATAAAAAGAGGAGTCAGGCAAGGATGTGTATTGTCACCGTTAGTGTTTAACATTTACTCTGAAGAGATCACGAAGAAAGCGCTAGAGGAAGAGGAGATAGGCATAAAGATCAACGGAAAAGCTATCAACAACATCAGATACGCAGACGATACGGTCCTAATAGCGGAAACCCTGGAAGAACTACGACACATTATAAACAAAGTAGTAGCAGCTAGTGAGGAGAAAGGTCTATCACTGAATGAGAAGAAAACGCAATTCATGATTATTTCAAAGACACATAGAGATCACGGCAACATCTACATCCACGGCCACCCCATAGATCGTGTACACAAATATAACTACTTAGGAGCTAATGTTAGTAACAACAACGACTTAACGCAAGAAATAAGAATAAAGATCGAAAAAGCTCGCGCAGCGTTCGTGAGCATGAAACGTGTATTCTGTACCCATGACATCAATTTAAATCTTAAAATGCGATTAGTTAGATGCTACGTTTTCTCCATATTGCTCTATGGTATGGAGTCATGGACACTAAATAAAAAAAAACCAATAAACTAGAAGCCTTCGAGAGGTGGGTTTATCGCAGGATACTTGGGGTGTCATGGACCGACAATGTTACCAATGTCGAGATTCTCAGAAGAATGGATAAACAACGAGAAATTCTAATAACCATCAAAAGACGAAAGCTTGAATACTTGGGCCACGTAATGAGAGGATCGAAATACCAACTGCTGCAGCTGATCATGCAAGGAAAGATCCAAGGAGGGAGAAGTATTGGACGCCGACGTACATCTTGGCTCCGAAATCTGAGAGAATGGTTCCACTGCACATCTACCGAATTCTTCAGAACAGCTATTTAAAAGATGAGAATTGCATTGATGATTGCCAAACTTCGCAGCGGAGAGGGCACTTAGAGAAGAAGAAAAGCAACGCGTATAAAGTATTGTGAAATGTATGTATATTTGAACCTCACTTGAGGCCAGTGTTTTGTACGCGTGGCGCATGAAGTAAAATTTCGAGTTTAGAAAAGCCCAGAAAATTTGTCTCGGGTCGCTGCGCGACCCTCGACAAATTTTCACAGGGCTTTTCTAAACTCGAAATTTTACTTCATGCTTAGTCTGGGAGTAGAAACATTTTTCTTTTAGGTAAACATATGCATAAGCTTTAAATTTAACGACATCCGTTGTTGTTTAAAAGAGTTTATTTTGAAGCTTTTAACGATTCTTTTCCACTCCCAGACTAAGCATGAAGTAAAATTTCGAGTTTAAAAAAGCCCCGTGAAAATTTGTCAAGGGTCGCGCAGCGACCCGAGACAAATTTTCTGGTATTTTCTAAACTCGAATTTTTACTTCAGGCGCCATGCGTATAAAACAATATACATAAATTTTACAATATTTTAGTGAAATTTATGTATATTTGAAGCTCACTTGAAACCAGTGTTTTGTATGCGTGGCGCATGAAGTAAAATTTCGAGTTTAGAAAAGCCCAGAAAATTTGTCTTGGGTCGCTGCGCGACCCTCGACAAATTTTCACTAGGCTTTTCTAAACTCGAAATTTTACTTCATGCTTAGTCTAGGAGTGGAATAAACTCGTTTAAAGCTTCAAATTAAACACTTTTAAAAAACAACGGATGTCGTTAAATTTACAGCTTATGCATATGTTTACCTAAAAAAAAAATTGCCAAATTTTCACGGGGATTTTCTAAACTCGAAATTTTACTTCATGCTTAGCCTGGGAGTGGAAACACCCGTTGAAAACTTCAAATTGAACGCTATTATAAAATCGACGAATGCCTGAAAATTACGTAGATAAAAAATTTACTGAATATTATTAAAACCGGGAAAGTCAGAGAAAAATCATGGTATTTTATTTAAATTGACTAAAGCACTAACAAAAAAGTCATATGATATTATTTGCTGCTCTCTGTGATGTGTCATTATTCAGAGTAGGAAAAACGGGGTTGAATCCCCGGCCAATCAAACTTCAGTTCAACACGGGAGCACAGGCTGTCAACTTTATGAAAATATGTAAAACCATCAATATTAAAGATGTGCACGTAGGGCCGGACAGAACTCCAATGCAGAGTAAAATGCTTAAAGCTGTTCGATCTGAATTTGAGGATAGACGTAAGAAGGGAGAATCTAACCTGACCATAAAATACATTAAGGGTATTCCTTAAGTTGTTGCTGCATCCACCCCCAAGTTTACTTGAAGTTCAGCACAAACAAGAAACATCACGGCATACTACCAGAACGTCAGAGGATTAAATACGAAAACTATAACATTTTATGACAATTCCAGTACTTGCGACTATGACATTATTTATTACAGAAACCTGGTTAAATTTATCTATAAGTAACAGTGAGTTATTTAATGAAGCAAGTACAGTTCTCAGAACAGATCGAGATACAATTCTTACTGGTAGGTCTAAGGGCGGTGGTGTATTAGTTGCCGTACGCAATACTTACAAAATTGAGATTATTCCCACTGATCATATTAAATTGCAAGTACCACTTATTGACATATTGCTATGTAGATGTAAACTTAAATCTGTCTGGCTTTATTTAATTTTCGATTATATTCCACAAAATATACCGATTTCAGATGTAAAACTATTATTTGATATATTATTGCAGATCAATTTTGCTACTAGTAAAATAATTTTATTAGGTGATTTCAATTATCCTAAAATATCAACAATTTCATATAACTTGTGTCAGAAAGTTTCTCATATTAACACAGTACCTAATACATCAAATAATATTTTAAATCTTCTTTACTCTAGCTTGATAAAGAGAAACTGACGCATTAGTTGCAGAGGACAATTACCATCCCACATTTACATATTTACTTTTCAATGTGAACTCGATGTGTCTCCAGTCAATGAAAATGCATGTAAATTTAATTTTGAAAAAGGTAACTATCCAGGATTGTACGCACACTTATCTGAGATAGATTGGAGTCATCTGTCAACTTTCTCAGATAAAGACTTAGCATTTGATGACTTTTATAATATAATAAATATTTATTTTTATTAAAAAATTGTGCTACGCTACCCAGGGTACCTCTTTCAACATTGTTCAACTTATCAATAAAATCGTGTACCTTTTTGCGATGTCTAAAAATCGCAGCTATTTGTCCTATGCCTATCCTAGTATTTGAACGATTATTGTTTGACCAAATTTACAATCATGTTAAACCTTATATATCTGATAAACAGCACAGGTTCGTCCCAAATCGCTCAACTGTCACTAATCTTACCCTAATAACTCATGATATTGCTTAAACTATCGATGCAAAAGGACAAATCGATGTGATTTACACGGACCTATCGAAAGCCTTCGATAAAGTTCAACACAATATTCTATTGTTAAAGTTAAGTACCTTGGATTTTTGTGCGTCGTCCATATCGTTAATCCAAACCTATCTCAGTGAACAAAAAGCATATGTGGTCGGTAACGGATTCAAATCTTTAGAATACTGTCCAACTTCTGTAGTACCTTAAGGTTCTATTTTAATCCCACTACTATTTAACTTATTTATTAATGATCTTACGGAATCCCTATCTTGTAAACACCTACTTTACGCTGACGATTTAATATTCTATAGTACTATTAAAAATATCAACGATTGTCAAGTTTTACAATATAACCTTAATGCTATTTCAACATGGTGTTTAAAAAATGGACTCAACTTAAACATTCCTAAATGTAAACATATGTCGTTCACTAAGTTATCCTAACCGTTTACATTTGATTATACAATCGATGGTAATATCTTAGAGCGTGCTACAGTTTTTAAAGATCTGGGAGTTTATTTTGATAACCTTTACTTATCACGTTGACTCTGTTGTTAAAGATTCATGGGTTTTTCTGGTCGAAACTCCTCCTAGTTCCATAATCCGAACACATTAAAATCATTGCATTATTCATACGTACGATCAAAGCCATAGTTTGGTTTCCTCAGAATCCGGGTCAAATTCATGTGCAACGTAAATTTTTAAAATTATTATCTTTCAAGACTAAAGGATTGTATCCAGAAAGAGGTGTAGATCACAATTCACGTATACGTAAATTTAATTTTGAAAGTCTCGCATCTCGTCGACGAAAAAGTGTGTATTTCTTTCCTGTATAAACTTCTGCAAAATTCTGTAGACTCACCTGACTTCTTAAATAAAATTATGCTGCATATTCCATCTTTTCATAGCAGGCAGTCTTCTACATTTACACTATTAGTATATAGAACTGATATTGGTGCAAAATCACCTGTCAGTATTGTATCCAGATGTTTTAATAAAATTCTTCTTCTTCCTGTGATATATTTCACGCTTAACTAAAAACTCTACTAACAGCCTTAGACCAAATACAATTACTATGAGTTGTATAAGTAATGTAATAATTAATTATTTGTATAGGGTTCTAGTAAAATGTACTGCACACTCACATGGTCCTCATATTGTATTATTTATGTATTATTTTTATATATTTTATAATTAATTTACTTTATTTTTAACTATATTGTCTTATAATTAGGATATGTTTCCTGTTGGTAAATAAATATTTATTATTATTGTTATTATTATTAAATTTGTCAAAATCAGCGGGCAAATTACAAAACACGTAAAAATTTATAAAATTAACTTAAATATTGACAAAAACAATGAAAACAATTTAACAAAATGGGGGTTTCGCACAGAAGAAAGTTATATTAAAAGGCCAGGGCTAAAAATCTTGAATCAGGGAAATGTCGGAAAAATTTAACATTTCCTATTGTGGCTGCCATGTCATAATATTAAACAAAATTTTGAAAACTAGATTATTATCTTTAAAAACATTTTCAGTAATTTAATGTTCTTATCAAAGCATTCATTTTGAAGTTTCGAACGATCGTTTCCACTCCCAGACTAAGCATGACATAAAATTTCGAGTTTAGAAAAGCCCCATGAAAATTTTCTGGGCTTTCTGAGCAAAAGACATTTTTCATGTTAATCCTTACAATTAATTCAAATTATTTGACGATTGTAAGTATTCGAATCCTTTTATAAATATTTGAATCCTTTTATAATTATTCGAATCCTTTTATAAGGATTCGAATCACCCACATTTGGATTCGAATACGAATCCTCTTAAAAACATGTAACGAATCCGGATCAAGAATCCAGTTAAACTAAAGTATTCGAATGCCTCTATTGAATGCCCAGCTCTGGTATGTATTATTATTATTAATAATTTTTATTTAAGGAACTTATTTCTTTTTACAAATGTAGGGCAGACAATTAGTTATACATATAATGTATTATCATGTATGCCTATTAAATTACACGAACAAGAAAATAAAAAAAAAAAATTTAATAATAAAATGTAATTGAAATAAAAAAATATTCTATGATAATTTTAAAAACTCCAACGATTACATTCGCAGCTCTTTCCAAAACCCTAGATTTCTTTTCAAAATATCCATCATTTCAATTCTATTAGCTCTATTAGCACACAATAATCCTACACGCAAAACGTAAACACTTTTTTTTCTGCAAATCCCACGGACACAAATATACATGTCTTATGTAAACGCTTGAATTGTAAATTTCCCATTGTTGTTAGCGGTGCATTCACATCGCGAATAAAAATGTTGACGGTGAGTTTCAAATAGAATCATCAACATTACGGATTTGATTCGGAAGAGAAACTCTATTATCACAAGAAATCCTCTCGCTTTAGCGTAATTAATTCATTAATTTATACATAAAAAAACTGTAATTTGAAAAATGAATTGGTTTTGTTAGAACAGATTTAATCTCATTTCTGTATAATTATAATTCTTTCAGTTGTTATTGAGAATGCGTATATACATTTCAACGGGAAATAATAAAGTGGATTTGTTGCAATTTCTAATTGTATCATAATAATCGACAGATGGTGAGGATTGGAGAATCGAAAGAATCTAATCTTAGATTTAATTTAATAGAAAATTGCTATTAATCTAGTTAATTCATGCGGCGTAATATTTTTTTTATGTAAGTGAAATAGTCTTGTTTGTATTTACAAATTAATATGCAACAGGTGGGTTTTACAAATTAATCAAAGTTTCGAGATAAAGAAAACACTTAACTTTTATTTTAAATAACTGTTTATTTTAAATAAAGTCAAAGGTAGCATTTCTTTATTTCAATACTAAAAATGTACCACGAAGTAAACGCCTTTAAGATTCAAGAATTGATCAATGTATTTTTTAGTTAATTTGTCATTTAACCCATGGTGAAACATTTTAAACTATAGACTATAATTGAATGTATTTATGCTGAATTAGATTTACTCAGAGAAATGATTTAAATTGAAAATAAATTGGCCCCACAAATTAAAATGATAATGTTTAAGAGAATTCTCTTTCATTCAAGGAATTTTATATCTGAAATAAAATGTTTAAGAAAATGAAAACTAACAATTCGATGATATTCAAATTAAAAAAAAAGAATTATATTTTTAGGAATTCTAAGTTTGTCTCAGTCTGTCTTTTATTTACATTGCATTCAATACATGCGGAAATAAGTGATTAGTTTTTGTTTGTGTTATCTAAATCAATTAAGTTATATAACAACCAGTGATATCACTGTTTCGCTTCAGTCGCGAGTGCATTTTCATTCCATTGTTTAATTACGTAACCATCTGCATACAATTTTGTCCCCGTAATTGTTACACAGATACATTTTATTTGTGATAACAAGGACAGTTAATGTAATAGTAATAATAACTACATCATTAATAATCACGGTAAAATAAAAAAAATAAACCTCAGTGACATTTTTGAAGCCGAAAAATTGGATTAAGTTTTATAAATAAAATATTTATTTTAAATAAATGCTTTTTAGTTATAGACGTGGCCAAAGTGGGGTAGGTTGAGTATAATGTATTATCTATACGTAATTTAATGAATTAAAGTTGACAAAAAGTTGTCGATATTTTTCAAAAATTGGTGACATATTTTAATAGTTGACAAAATTAGCGAAAATCTTATTATATAATACCCCTTGACTTACCATTTAAAATTATACTTAAACACATACAGGGATTTTATCTGTTAAGTATATTTTTACATATTCTATATAAATATTTGTAGAATTAATTAACATGAAATCAAACCTAACCAGTATATTCTGAACTTCACTTTAAATCAGTGTTTTGTACGCCTGAAAAATTGGTTTTAATTTTACATGACTCGTGCCGAAAGTGTGATACCCGAAATGCGACTTTCGAGTTGTCAAAACGGTGTTCGAAACCTCACTTTCAATGCGCAATGTTTGCCTTATAATCTCATATATTCTTTCGCATAAAAGTTATTTCTTAGCATATCTTTGGAACTTTATGGTACAAAACTCGTAAGATTATTTACTACACACATTCAGTGGGATTCCCTAAAAATGTCTTGAGTTTTGGAAATTACAGCAACACTGCTTTCTAAGAGTTTCATTCAATTCAACCAATATTTTGTCTAACATGTCCTTCCTTTCAGAAATGGTTTGTACTGGCATATCTTTGAAACTTTTTTGAAAAAATCGTATATTTTTTCTCTGATCAACATTCCGTTGGATTTCTTAAAAATGTCTTGATTTTGACACATTTGAGCAACAATCCCACTGAACACGGAAACATTTTTAAAATTGCACGAATAATTAACATGATAGTAAAATAAGACATTATATTCAAATTATTACAACAAATTTTTAGCAACGTTACAAACATTATATAAACGTTTTTCGTATAATATTGATATATATACATTACCGAAATGTTAAACATGATATTAAAATTCAACATTGTTTTATAGCGTTTCAAAAATATTGCGGCAAAGTAACACAACGTTGTATAATCCTTACAATTTGACTTTTATCCAACATTGTGTCGTAAACATTGGATAAATACTTTACCATTTTCAGTATTTATCCAATGTTTACAACACAATGTTACATAAAAGTCAAATTGTAATGATTATACAACGTTGTGTTACTTTGCCGCAATATTGCATTTTTAACATTGTATAATTGTTGAAACTGTTGCTGTAATGTAGCACCGTGTTTTACACATTTCATGGACATTAAACATACAGAGAGTTATTCATTTAAGTAAATATGTCCCAATTATATGCTGCAAATCTTCAGATATTCGTTGTTTTTTTTTAAGTTCAACTGAAAGCTTTAAACAAGTGTTTTCCACTCCCAGGCTAAGCATGAATTAAAATTTCGAGTTTAGAAAAGCCCCGTGACAAATTTTTTGGGCTTTTCTAAACTCGAAATTTTACTTCATGCGCTACGCGTATAAGACGCTGATTTCAATTGAAGATCATGCACTTATTAACAATATTTTAATGTTTCCAGAGTTTAAGGGTACTAGGTACTTAGGTTCCGGGGTACTGTCTCCCCTAGACCAGTGGTGGGGAAACTTTTTTTAAGACGGGCCATTTGTAATAACCAGACAATTGTAGCGGGCCAAAGAATAATGCTTAATCGTAGGTAGGTAGTTTTTATGCGGGTCGTCACATTACGAAGTAAGAACGCGTTCAAACATTCTCACGACGGCACTTTTAAACGGGCCGGATTAAACCTTTCCGCGGGCCGGACTTGGCCCGCGGGCCGTAGTTTCCCGATCACTGCCCTAGACTATACATTACTTTTTATAAGACAGTTTTTTTCTTGTTTTCTTGTTACCCATATACATTCGTATTTTTTGACCCATTTAAACCCAAAAAATATTTATATTAATTTTGCATTAAGATTACGAAAGAAACATTCCTATAACGTTCACTATAACATACGGATTCTATGCATTCATCGTATGCAACTTAACATACATACATTCGTATGTTGGGTTGCATACAAATAACAGTAATCGCTCGTGTTGCATAGGCGTTGCTTTGTCAACGGTGCAGCAACATTTTTTTGAACGTTAGGATGCAACGTTCCTGGAGGCGGACATTTAGCGTTTATTCAACATTTTTTCAAAATTCATGCAACTTAAAACGCAACGTTTTGTGTTGCGCGGTAACATTGATGCAACGTGTCATGCAAAGTTTCTTTGCTCAGTGCGATGGTTTCTAAGCGTTTCACTCAATTCAAGCAGAGTTTTGTTTTACATATCCTTTTGAATTTCTTATAAAAAAATCTGGTATATCTTTGGAACTTTGTTGTACAAATATCAATTGTGAAATTTTTCACTGCCCAACATTCTTATCATAATTACTGAAAATTGGCTTGTATCGGTAAATTGATATTTCTATGTTGTTTTCTTTAGTAATATTGTGTGCCAAATACAGAATTCAATTTATTATTCTCATTTTTTAGCGTATCATTAAAATCTCCAAGTCCTAAATGCTAATTTTTGTAATTCTCGCAAATGATTTTCTGTGACTTATCTATGGAACTTTGCTGTACAAAAATCGTGAGATTTTTCACTGCTAACTAAATATTCTTGCAATTTCTGTAAATTTGTATCGTTTTATTGACACATTCTTTTCTTTACTAATATTCTTTTCCAAATAACCTTTTCCAAATAAAGAATTCATCTTTTGACGTATTGTTAGAATTTCCTAAAATGCATGTTACTATTGAGTGTTTGATTTAATTATTATTTGAATTGCTATAAGGTTTTGGTTTCCACGAGAATGTTTTTGAGTTATTATTAAAAAAAAAAATATTTTCCTACTAAGCAATAGAAATGTTACATCAATGTTATCACGTAACACGAAACGTAGTTTTTTAAGTTACATGAATGTTACAAAAACGTTGCACAAACGCTGAATGTCCGCCAGTTGCTGAACTGTTGACAAAGCAATACCACTATTAATCTTATTCATATGCAACCCAGTATACAAATGTATGTAATTTAAGTTGCATTGTATCCGTATTATATGCAACCCGATGTACAGAAATTAAGTGAACGTTATGGGAATGTTTGTCTTATAATCTCAATGCAATATTTATTTCTGGGTTTAAATGGTCAAAATACAAGTCTATATAGTAAGTATGTATTAAACCAGTTATAATAATGTTGGCTTTGTACAGAGGGAACAGAACATGAAATGCTTTACGTAACACGATTTATTAATTTGAGGAAATAAATCTAACAGAAAAATTAAAAAATGAAGCAATTACAACAAAATTTAGCAATAATATTGTAGGGTACATCAGTAAGCCTCACAACGTCTAAATATGCGAGTAGATAACGTGTTTTATTATTTTGTGTAAAATCATTACTATCAACGATCGACTAAACATTTGTATTATTTACCATATTATTAATAGAAATGATTTTATACAAAATATTAAAAATATATTATTGATTTACAGTCACATATTTAGAATTTCACTGGCCTAAATAAAGAACAATACAATATTTGGATTTTCTACTCAAAATTAATTAATGGATCTCTTCACCTAAAGCTAGTGTTGTAAATTTTGCACAGGCCTGCTTGTGGTCTTTGTGACAGCACATGGCCGATAACATATGCTGTCACAAAAAGCACAGAGAGGCCTGTGCAAAATAGAACAACTGAACTTCGACAGCTCTCAATTAAGTTTGACCAAGTTCATTTTAGAATCCTCAGTAATTACTTGTACAAATTTGTGTTCTAGCGTAGCGTTAAAATCTCCAATTCATGTACAGTTATAATCACTTGATTTGAACTTCAAAATAGCTGTGCAATAGCAAAGCGTGTGTTTCAGCCACCCAAAGCGGAGGCCAAATTTCTCGCCCCCCTTATTTAGGTATTTAAATCTAAAAGCGTCCAAAATTTACAGTAATTATAAAGATCCTTTCGGCAAGAATACATACGTTATTGTGTATTGTATTTTATTGTTGTACAGGGTATAAAGTATATAAAGTATAAAGAAAGAAGTCATGCATGCATGTTTAATAATAAACTACAAGATTTTTTTTCCTGTCTTTTTAATATAATCTTATTTTGTGGATCCTTATTTTAATGAATTTTGAAGATTTGCTAACTACTGTCAATATCAATTGAATTTTCCAAATTTTATATAAAGTAAAATGTATTATTTAAAATTCAAAATTTGTCACTTTTGAAATATTGGTATTTAAGTTTTATTTAATTTTAATGTTTTATTTGAATATTATGAAATTTTATTAGTTTCTTATATATATATATATTTTAGTTGCAAGTGTTGACAGTTATGATATATATCGCCGCTTTGCTTTAATAATGGCACAAGTGAAATTTGTTAATTTTTCAGGAGAAGCCTGCAAAAGTTTACAACACACTTTTATTCAAATATTGAAGTCTCTATCTTCACTCGATTTATGTTATTTGTTGCACGTATTTTTATTTGTTTCTATTAAAGCTGTATTAATCAAATAACTGTATTGAAATACAATCATGTTTTTTAGTTGTGACACTATCAAAGTAAAGCAGCGATATTTAAAAGTGAATACGCCCTTGACAGTTGTAATATCACATTTAATTTATATGTTTAATGTTTGCTTACGGAAATTCTATTTAAAGTACATAATGCTTAAAACCAACAATAAATTAAAAGTAATAATAAATAACTTAAAATATAAAATCACAAATAATATACAAAAGGAACAAACAAATATAATTTATAATGTCAGATCTATCTTATGTCACATGGCCTTTAGATTATTACGACAGCTGGCATTCGTGATATTTTTTAGTTTGGAATGCTAATATCTTCACTTTAAATCGCTGCGCGTCCAAATCCAAATTCTTAGGGTTTTTCTCAACTCGAAATTTTACGTCATGCTTAGTCTGGGAGTGGATGACACTCGTTTAGTTTTTTTAAAATATTGATGAATTTTCAAGACTTTAGAATTTTCTAATTTTAAATAATTTAAACGCTTTTCGTATATTTATAAGTGTTTCCTTGATATACAAGATTCTGACGGTTTTCCTGAAATTCCTAAATTTTCGTTAATGTTGATACTTTTTATAAGTTTTTAATTTTCAGATTCTCTGCAATTTTCCTGAATTTACAAAATATTATTTAACTTGGAAAATGTTTAGGTTTTTCATGAAATTCCAAAAGTTCCGTTAATTTTCAAAAATCTAACGGTTTTTCTGAATTTATTAAATTTTCAGTAATTTTTTTAATGAATTTCGTAATTTTTTTAAATCTTGGCAGTTTTCGTGAATTTTCTTAATTTTCGTTAAATTTAAACATTTTGATACTATTAATAAATTTTAATTTTTTATATTTTTCATGATTTTTTGTCACCTATTTTTTAATCTTAATTGTTTTCGTAAACTTCCTAAATTTTCGTTACATTTAAAAATGTCGACGATTTTCATGAATTTTCCACAATTTTAGTTAATTTTAAAAATCTGAGAATACTTCGTGAATTCATATTTTTTTTTTTAATTAACTTCCAAAACTTTTCCAGAATTTTCTCGATTTGCTTTTATTTTACAATTCTTGACAGATTTCGTGAAATTAAAATTTCAATAATTAGACGCCTATCGCGATTTTTTTTCAAGATTATCATTAATTTTAAAAATATTGACGCTTTTCAGGTTTTTCCAAAATTGACGTAAATTTTCAATATTTTGCCGCCTTTTATGAATTTTTTAAGATTTTCTGAAATTTAAAAATAAACTGACGTTTGTGAATTTCCAAAATCTCCGGTAATTTTCAAAATATTGGTATTTTTGTAATTTTCTTTTTTTCTAAATTGTTGATGGTTCTCCAGAGTATCCAAGATTCCAGTTGATTTTCGAAAATTCGACGCTGAAACAGCATCAACAATATTTCGAATATTTGGTCGATTTTTAAAACATTGATGGTTTTCGTAAGTTTCCAAGATTTTCTTATAAAATTTTATAACAATTGATGAATTCAATTTTTAATGGAAAAAAGTCATAGTTTTTTTTTTTTTATTTTTAACAAACTTCATTTCTCTTATTTGTATTCATGATTTTACGACGTTTCTTACAATTGCTTATTTTTATTAATAAATAACTTATTTTGTTATTAATTGATATTAAAAACGTTAAAAATGCATTTATAATTTTTTCGGAATTTTTGAAATAATTATAAATTTTTCTAAACTAAAACTTTATTCGTCTATTTTTTCTAAGAGCAAAGTCCTGTACTGCAATATCAATGTCTATCGCATTCTTAAATAATTTTTAATCAAGTTTAATTTTAAAAATCCTCTCACACAGCTTGGCGTTGCTAATGGCAATTGTGAGGATTTATTACGAGGGGTGGTCAAGAAGTAAGGTTACAAAATATACACGTTTTATTGCGGGCTTTGTAACCTTACTTTTTTATCACCCTTCGTATATAAAAATATGGAATGGAATAGTTAACATTTTCATTTTAAGATACAAGATATTATTATTATTTATTGTGAAATTTTGCCGCCTCCAAAAAGGCAAAGATATTTGATCAAGTTTAATTTTAAAGAACCTCTCGCACAGCTTGGCATTGCTTATGGCAATTGTGAAGAATAAACTGAACACTAGTATATAAAAGCATTATTACGAAGGGTGATCAAGAAGTAAGGCTACAAAATGTGCACGTTTCATTGCGGGCTTTGTAACCTTACTTTTTCATCACCCTTCGTATATAAAAATATTAAATGGAATAGTTAACATTTTCATTTTAAGATACAAGATATTATTATTATGTATTGTAAAATTTTGCCGCCCCCAAAAAGTGCCACCCGGGGCGAGCCGCCCCCGCATCTATTACGCTACGCCTCTAGCGTTGTGATACACTATTCTGGTAGATATTGAAATTTCATTTTCTAAAATTCTACTGAAAGTGCAGAGTGAAAAAGATTTAAAATTCAATTTATCAATACTTTTTGCAGAAACGATACGTACAAATGAATGAACAGCAAAAGTTAAATACTGAATTGATAATTATACTTAACCTTCTAAAGAAGTACTAGACATTATTAGTGAATACTAATCCTCATGAGTGTAGACAGAATTTTAAGCAGACACGAGACAAGACATCAGACAAAGTCAGCTTAAATTAAAAAAAATTGTTATTGTTTTATTTTACGTTAAAACTAGGTCTCCACTCCTTGATTAAGCACAAAGTAAAACTTCGAGTATAGAAATGCCTGATACTTTGGTTTGGTCGCGCGACCAAACCAAATTTTCAGGATTTTCTAAACTCGAAATTTTACTTCGTGTGCCACACGTATAAAACACTGATTCATTCATTCATATTTATTAAATATAAAATTAAAATTAATTAAATTATTTGGAACATATTTTAACATTTTGGATGTAATGATTTTAATCCTGCTAAACACTAATTTATTTTTACCAACTAAACATTTACTTATTTATTTATTTACTTACAAGTATACCATTTAATAATAAAATAAAGATAATAACTGGAAAAAATCACACACATTCTCAAAGGTAGCTTCTACAATATGACCTGATTCATTTTTCAATTTAGGTTATACGTGTTGGAAACGAAATAATTTAAGAAGTAACTTCATTAATTTACGACAAGACATCTGCCAACTAGGTATAAACGTTTAAAAAAATTAGTTAGTGTTTTATTTTACTCTAAAAACTAGGTTTTCACTCCTTGAATAAGGATAAAGTAAATTGATATTGATATTGTTTTGCGCAACAGCGATAATAGCTGCCAAAAAAGTGAAATGGGTAGCATTGAAGTTCGTACTAAATGTTTTTTTTTTATAATTTTTTTTTATATATTTAATTGATGAGGCGGATACATGATGAAACTCCATAATACTATTTGAAATAAAACAACACAGTTGGGAGGGTTTCACTTTAATTGTTGAACACTGCAACATGTTTCACCACACAGTGGCTTCATCAGGCAGATGAAATAATGATTTTACAAAGTACAGGTAAGAGCTTATATACTAATGCAATTAAGTTAATAGAAGGGGGGGGGGGTTAATAAGGTAATTAGGCTGAAACTAATACAAACAATTTTGAGCGACTAAATATTGATTAGGGGTGAGTTGTTTACTTCTATTTGGTCATTTAATAGAATACCTTTTTTATTATATTTATTAATTTCTAATTCTTCTAATAAGTTTAATTTACGACTTTTGTTACATTCGTGCAAAATTTTGAATTTAGGGTTAAAGTTATGTTGGTATTCGATTAAATGATTGGCGTAGGTTGAAGAGGTTTTCTTAAATTGAAAGCATTTTTGATGTTCTGAAATGCGATCTGGGAAGCTACGTCCAGTTTGTCCAACGTATACCTTAGGGCAATCTCCACACTCTAGCAAATACACGCCAGAGTTCGTAGTTTTATCAGATTTGTCTTTAGAATTATTGATGAATTTATTAAGTGAGTTGACCGTTCTAAAAGAAGGAGTTAGGTTTAAGGATCTGAGTTTTTTGCTGATGGCAATCGAAGGGGGACCATTAAATGTTAATGAGCAATATTTATTACTCTGATTTTGAAAATTGGTGGGATATACTAATTTCAGGGCTTGTTGTCTTTGTTTTTTAAAAAGGATGTCTAAGATGAGCTTTTGACGAAAGCCGTTGTTATTAGCTATTATGAGAATTCTGTTGAGCTCATTATTAAAATTATTAATCTAAAAAATTAATAGATTTATAATCTAATCTAATAAATCTATTAATTTTTTAGACTTAACAATTTCACATCCAGGTCAAAAACATGAATTCAATATTTTTCACAAGCCGACCCATACAGATACTGCGATCCATAGCACATCATTCCATCCTATGCAACATAAACTAGCAGCTTACCATTCCATGTTGCATAGGCTAACCACTATCCCCCTATCAATTAATAATTTTAATAATGAGCTCAACAGAATTCTCATAATAGCTAATAACAACGGCTTTCGTCAAAAGCTCATCTTAGACATCCTTTTTAAAAAACAAAGACAACAAGCCCTGAAATTAGTATATCCCACCAATTTTCAAAATCAGAGTAATAAATATTGCTCATTAACATTTAACGGTCCCCCTTCGATTGCCATCAGCAAAAAACTCAGATCCTTAAACCTAACTCCTTCTTTTAGAACGGTCAACTCACTTAATAAATTCATCAATAATTCTAAAGACAAATCTGATAAAACTACGAACTCTGGCGTGTATTTGCTAGAGTGTGGAGATTGCCCTAAGGTATACGTTGGACAAACTGGACGTAGCTTCCCAGATCGCATTTCAGAACATCAAAAATGCTTTCAATTTAAGAAAACCTCTTCAACCTACGCCAATCATTTAATCGAATACCAACATAACTTTAACCCTAAATTCAAAATTTTGCACGAATGTAACAAAAGTCGTAAATTAAACTTATTAGAAGAATTAGAAATTAATAAATATAATAAAAAAGGTATTCTATTAAATGACCAAATAGAAGTAAACAACTCACCCCTAATCAATATTTAGTCGCTCAAAATTGTTTGTATTAGTTTCAGCCTAATTACCTTATTAACCCCCCCCCCCCCCCCCCTTCTATTAACTTAATTGCATTAGTATATAAGCTCTTACCTGTACTTTGTAAAATCATTATTTCATCTGCCTGATGAAGCCACTGTGTGGTGAAACATGTTGCAGTGTTCAACAATTAAAGTGAAACCCTCCCAACTGTGTTGTTTTATTTCAAATAGTATAATTTTTTTTATCAAGGAAAAAATATTCACAGATAATCTTTCTCGTCCTGATTTTCATGTATGTGTTTATCTATGTATTTTACTCCATTTAAATAAATGAATTTTGCTCCTCTATACTTAAATTATTGCGGAGGAATTAATTAAATTTCATCGTGCACTAATTACACACTAATTACAGTTTGCAGAGAATTACACAATCTTAAGGCGAAGAATGCAAACATTGTTTTACATTTAGTTGGTCACAATCGTCGTAAGAATCGAAAAGGAAGAGGAAATTTTGCAACGTTATGTTAAACTTGAAAATTTGTTATTTTTGCAAAAACGCAATACTTGTTGTTGTTCCATTTGACATTGAAATATGTAACAAATACATACAAAAATATAATCAATAATGTTAATGATAGTTTTGTTAAGTATATATTTTAATTAACATTGAAAATAAAATGTTAAGGGGTTACCTACGGTCAGGATCGACGTTTCGATGTGATTTTTGGAATTTTTTTCCTCCAAAACTAAGAATTGTATTAAAAACAAATTAATATATTTAAAAGGTCTGTATTTTTACTTTCTTTTGCAATTTTATAGAAAGAAAACTATACCAAAATGGTAAAAAAAATAGCTGTTCTCCAGTGGCACTTCTCAGCGGAGAGGGTTTTTCGATAAAATTGTAAAAGAAAGTAGAAATACAGGCATTTTAATCATATTTTTTTTTGTAATATGATTATTAGTTTTGGAGGAAAAAAATTCAAAAAATCACATCAAAACGTCAATCCTGGCTGTAGGTGACCCCACAGAGAAATTAATTTAACCCCTTAAAACAAATCTCAATGGTACGTGCGATCATTTAAAACATGATTTAGAGAAGGCTTCGGATTTTAAATTAGATTGGCACTACTAAATGTTAACACATAGTTTATCATAACCGCAAATATATTCCATCATTCAATTAACATTCTGGGCAACCGTACGAAAAAAATGCCGCCTACTCTAAATCATTAAACGACCGCACAGTACATTTTTATTAAAAGAAAAAAACATTGGATTGTCTGGTTAAAAATCGAAATAGAATAATATATTCAGGGTGTCTACGCTAAACCGTTCGTTAAAAGTTTATGAGGTTGCCGTTGCACCAAAAATTTGAAAAAAATCCTTGTCATATGGTTGAATTAGTTCTCCTCATGTGAAATATTTTCAACTTTATATCACTTCCGGTTCTACCGGAAGTAGCACCAAATTTGTTATTTTAAATGGAACACCCTATTTATTAGTAATTTTTGGATTCCTCGTTTAAATTGAAACATATTTTATTCAAACATATGCACACTTAACTCAATTTTGTTCAATAGGCAGTTGCTATGTATAAAGAATTAATTGATAATTTGTTGATTTGTGTAATCATTCATTTTGTTGATTTCTGTAAAACTGTGTACTAATTATTTTTAGTATTTGACATTTCGCAATACAAACGCAACAAAAGAAAAGCATAATACTTGCCTACTAAAATTCAATTGCGACTTATGCGCGCATTATACCCGGCATAAATGCGACAAACAACGATTTTTCGAAATAATCCTAAAACCACTTGCTTTACGAGTATAGTTCTATAAAACTTTATGTAGGAAATTTTCCCCCAAATCGTACCATGTGATAAAAAAATGGGTCATTCTATTTAAAAAAAATGAATTACTAGATATTGAAGAGGGCACTTAGATATTGACATTTTAAGAACACTTATTATCAAAATTGACAGTTTCCAATTAATTCACTTATAAAGGCATCCTCTAGGTACAAGTAGAGATATAAATCATATTTTCATCTTATTCTTAGAAGAAGTTACAGACAGATTTTAAGATGCCTTTTAGAGGTCAACATTTAAAAAAAAAATCTTGAAAACTCTAACAAATAAGTGTACATATTTTTGAATAAAATATGTTGCAATTTAAACGAGGAATCCAAAAAATTACTAATATATAGGGTGTTCCATTTAAAATAACAAATTTGGCGCTTCTTCCGGTAGCACCGGAAGTGATATAAAGTTGAAAATATTTCACATAAAGAGAGCTGATTCAACCGTATGACAAGTTTTTTGTCCAAATTTTAAGTGCAACGGCAACCCCATAAACTTTTAACAAACGGATTAGCATGGACACCCTGTATATATAATATATCTAAAAGAATCACAAACCTTGTTCTGAAATAGATATATAAATATTAAAAGCTGTATTACGTTTATATAAAATAAAAATGAGTCTGCTAATTCTTCGTTGTAGAATATTTTAAGAAATATTAAAAGTTATTGTATAGTACATATGAAACAGAGCTGGGACGAATCCTCGTAAAAAGGATTCGAATCACAAATCCATATCATCTAATATGATTTGAATCACGGTTACTCGAATAAAGGATTCGTAAGAGATAAATATGATTCGAATCAAAGATTCGAATCCTGTTTTTTTCGAATCACGAATACAAATCCTTTAAGAATAAATTTGATATTATAATTTGTTTTTAACCATTTATATATAAATATCGTTAACAGTTGTTTTAACAAAAATATTTAAAGTCTAATTATTTATTATTACCACTGAACATCGTTGATAAAGGACTAAACATCTGATTCCCTGTTACTCTGATTAAAGTAGTATTTGTGTGTTTCTGAACTTCACTTCAAATCAGTGTTTTGTACGCGTGGCGCATGAAGTAAAATTTCGAGTTTAGAAAAGCCCGAAAATTTGTCTCGGGTCGCTGCGCGACCCTCGACAAATTTTCACGGGGCTTTTCTAAACTCGAAATTTTACTTCATGCTTAGTCTGGGAGTGGAAAACACTCGTTAAAAGCTTCAAATTGAACCCTATTATAAAATCGACGAATGCCTGAAAATAACGTAGATAAAAAATTCACTGAATATCATTAAAATTCAAAATTGACCAAAACACGCACAAAAAAGCCATATGACATTATTAAATTTGTCAAAATCAGCATTCAAATTACAAAACACATAAAAACTTATAAAATTTACTTAAATATTGACAACAACAATGAAAACAATTTAACAAAATGGAGGTTTTCCACAGAAGAAAGTAATATTAAAAGGCCAGGGAAAAAATCTTGAATCAGGGAAATGTTGGAAAAATTTAACATTTCAGATTGTGGCTACTATGTCAGTTTTACTTCAAATAATATTAAACATAATTTTTAAAACTAGATTATTATCTTTAAAAACATATTTAGTCTTTTAATGTTCTTATCAAAGCATTCCGTTTGAAGTTTCGAACGAGCGTTTCCACTTCCTGTGTGTCTTTTTGAAATTTCGCATTTACCACAAGAAACCACAAACCTTGCAATTTGCAAAGCCAACACTTAAGAAGAAATCACCAATTTGGGGTCAGATGTTTTGCGAACAACAATTCAAAATGTTGTAAAACGAGCACAATCAATATCAACTCAGGAGATGTTCATTTGACCGATAACATTTTTTTAACTTTATATTATCAATTTTACACCTTTAGATTAACTTTCAGTCAAAACATTGCCCATTTTTTTTATTTCTAATAAAATGGCAGCCAATTCATTGAAAAGACATTACTTTTGCCTTATATTACACGAGACAAAAAGTTTATATCTTAAGAAATGTTAATTTTTGTTTTTTAACATAGATTTACTGTCCTTGTTTACGCACGAAGTAAAATATAGAGTTTAGAAAATTCTGAAAATTTGGTTTAGTTGCGTAGCGAAACGGATAAAACACTAAGATATGCTGAAACTGAAAATATACTGGTTCTTCTTATTATGTTTGAATTTCATAGCAAATTCAGTTTAATTTTATTAAAAATATCTATATCCCGAGAAATACAGGGAGTTTTTCTGACGTCACACATGAAATTCCTCGCGTGGCGTGATAAGTCAATGTAATTAAACTAACAAGGTCGACTCGGTTTTAAATTAGGACAACCTTATATACGTGATGTCAACAATCAAGGTAATTAAACAATACAAGGTCGGCTCGGTTTAAATCAAGACACACTTACACACCTAGGTTGATGTCGTCACGCGTGGAAATCCGTACGTGACGTCAAAACTAAGATCATTACAGTGTAATGTCTTGATTTAAACCGAGCCGACTTTATCACGCGCGGAAATCCTCACATGACTTTAAAATCAAAGTCATTACTGTATAAGGTCGACTCGGTTTAAGCTGAGACAGTCTTGTATAAGGTTGTCTTCATTTAAAGGAGTGTTTTCCACTCCCAGACTAAGCATGAAGTAAAATTTCGAGTTTAGAAAAGCCCCGTGAAAATTTGTCGAGGGTCGCGCAGCGACCCGAGACAAATTTTCTGGGCTTTTCTAAACTCGAAATTTTACTTCATGCGCCACGCGTATAAAACAGTGATTTAACGAGAAATTTAAAAACACACTAAAGACATTTTTCATGTTAATCCTCACAATTAATTCGAATTATTTTTGACGATTCAAATCCTTTTGTAAGTATTCGAATCCTTTTATAAATATTCGTTTCCTTTTATAAATATTCGAATCCTATTATAAGGATTCGAATCCTTTTATATGGATTCGAATCACCCACATTTGGATTCGAATACGAATCCTCTTAAAAAAATGTAACGAATCCGGATCACGAATCCAGTTGAACTAGAGTATTCGAATACCTCTATTGAATCCTCTAAAAGGATTCGAATCCAGGATTCGAATCCTGAATGATTCGAATCCTGACCAGCTCTGATATGAAAGAAGTATATTTTGAACTTCACCTTTAATCAGTGTTTAATACGCGTGGCGCATGAAGTAAAATTTCGCTCGCACGCCGGCTAATCCAAATTTTCAAGCTTTTCTAAACTCGAAATTTTACTTCATGCTTAACTGGGAGTGGAAACACCGGTTAGAACCTTCAGATTAAACGAGTTTATATAAAATACCGAATGTCTGAAAACCGATAATATTTCAAATAAATTGTTTTGCTTTTTCTGAGAAATCAAAATGATCGATTTTATTTATTCCAGCCACTATGCTTACTGTCATTTTTTAATCACTAATAAAAAAATGGATCCTAGTTTATTGAAATAAAAATATTAACTGTTTTCTTCTTCTTCTACTTTAATAAGCTGAAGCTAGAAGGAGAAGAAAAAAGTTGATATTTTTATTTCAATTTCAAACCTAAAAAACATTTTCTAGAATTGTTTGTTGGTAACATAACTGTAAGTAATTTCAATTATGTTATTGTTTGTTATGTCCGTCACTGAATTTACTATTATATTCCGTAAAATGTGGAAGTTGTGCGCAGTCGAGTCATTTCGTAGTTGTGTCGTTGTTGCCGGAGCGATAGGATTGTGTGTTTGGCTTTTACGCTCGAAAGTTTGTTCAGTTTCGATTCGGCAGGTGCGGATACAGGTGGTGAGATGTGCTTTGTTTTTAGACTGAATTAAAACAAACAACATAATCAAAAAGGATAATGTTTGTGCCATTGACTGAGAAAGAGAGGCATAGTTTCTTTCATCAAAACGACGGATGTTTTATACCAGGGTAAGAAATTGAATCAATTAAATAAAAGTACAAGTTTAAAATTAAAGTAGTATTAGATCAATGTTACAACAAACTGTTAAGTTGTTATTATGGTAATTAAGCTAACACATTTGTGTTTCAGCTACATTCGATTCAACATTGTTGTAATGTTACTTAAACATTGTTTACCCGGAATCAATTTAATATAAAATTTTCTTACTGAACAAACACATTTAAATAAACGTTTTCGTGCTGTAATTATGTTTATTTTATTACTAGTTCCCACTAAGAAAATCTGTTTAAGTAATGTTTCAACAACATTAAAACAACGTTTAACGTTGCTACAATGTTGATATAACGTTATTTGTTTGTTTTTTGCTTAGTGGGTTGATAAGGCAAGCTCCATAATGTTGTATTAATGTTACAAAAAAGTTGAATATTATTATAATGATGATAAGCAAACATATTTAAATAATACTAAATCAATCTTTAAGGAATATTTCATGTTGACATAATATAACCTAACGAGCAAACAAATTTAGGTAATGTTTCAACAACATTAGATTAACGTTTCTATTTGTTGTTCCTCAAACTTTGCTTTTTTGCTCAGTAGGAATTTAATTTAAGTAATGTTATGATAAACCTTAGTTATATGCTGATTAGGCAAGGATTTTTAGGAAATGTTCCATTAGTGTAACAAAAAATATTTGTATTGTCACTGTGATGAATAGGCAAAGACATTTAAATAATGTTAGAATAACGTTAAAACAATGTGTCATGCTGAGCAAACACAAGACAGTAATGTTTAAAAAAACATTAGAATAATAATAATAGCTTTATTCACGTATGCTACATAATGCAATGATACAATACATTGTATATGATAGATGTGAAGCGTCAAAACAATATCAAAACAAATTTTGTATAGTATGTACAGGTACACTTTTGCCACCGATCGAGGTTAAAACTTGAAGTCATTAATTGTGTATACAACTCTATTTAGTAGCATATTTTTTATGGCCTTTTTAAATTGTGGAAAACCAAGATTTTTAATGTCGTTATCTAATGTGTTGTAAACATTTTTACCTTCGTTTATAAATGATTTATTATATAGTAGTGTGTATATCAATTCGTATTAAGTCACAGTGTCTTGTTTTGTAATTATGATTTTCGCTATGGGTAGCGAACTGATTTAAATTAGATTTAATGTAACAAACCATTTTGTAGATGTAGATTGCTGGAAACGTTAATATTTTATAAGTTAAGAAGGCATTTTTACATGATTCTGCTCTGTTTAGATTGAACATAGTCCTGATAATTTTCTTTTGGGCTATAAATACTTTATTTGAATCAGAGCTCCTGCCCCAAGCCAGGATATTGAATGACATATGGGAGTAGGCCATAGCATAGTAGATAGACAAAAGAGTATCAATATCTGTTTGTTTTTCATTTGAAGAATCCCATAGTAGGCTTGACTTAGCTTTTTACATACATGATCTATTTGAGTTTTCCATGAGAGGCTATGATCCACATAAGTACCCAAATATTTTACACAACCGCTCATAATATATTCCACATTATCAACATTGATTGTGAAGTTGGTTGGTAATTGTTTCTTTTGCTTACATGCATACACATAGTCTTTGCAGAATTGAGCAGCAGTTTGTTGCGTTTACACCATGAGTTTATTACAATTATCACCTTTTCAATGTTAGCTTTCAGGTCAATAGGATTATCAGATGATACTATGACAGCAGTGTCGTCTGCAAACAATGAAATGTTACCTGAGACGTAATTTGGTAAATCATTAATAAAAAGTAAAAATAAAAGTGGCCCAAGGACCGATCCTTGGGGTACCCCGTAATATGTATATTTAACTGAGGACTTTTGTTGGTTGACTTCAACATAAAAACTCCTTTTAGTTAAGTACGATAGTAGCCAATTCGATATGTGGCCCCTGAAACCGTATGCATTGAGTTTTTCTAATAATATGATTGGGTTAACACTATCAAATGCACGAGTTAAGTCAAAGAGCAAAACAACTACCAACTTAGCTTTGTCTATTTCGGGTATAATATGGCCAACAAAAGAGCAGATTGCAGTCTCAACTGATTTTCGAGGCATTAATCCATGTTGACTTTCATTTATTATTCGATTTTGTTTTAGGTATGCATACATTTTATTGAATACTATCTTTTCAAGTAATTTTGAGAGAAGAGAAAGCATATATAGAGGTCTGTTAAGACACTGTGGGAATACTCCAGTAATAATCGATTCGTTAAAAATATGTTCTAAGTGTGGTAGCAAAATATTGATGATTGATTCTAAGATATTTAGAGAAATGCCGTCGGGTCCAGGGGCATTTTTTTTGAACCCTTGAACAGCGTTGAAGATATCACAGTCAGTTATAGGTGTAAAGTAAAATGTTTTAGATATAACTTCGTTTGAGATAGTACAGCTTTCAGATTGTTTATTACTAAATGCATTGTCCAATAGTTCTGGAACAATGGTAAAAAAATAATTCGCGAAGCACTCGGAAACTTCAGTAGGATTATTAATTTCTGTGTCTTTCACTATAAGCAATTGAGAAACTTTATGTTTAGTTTTACGACCTAAGTTAGAATTAATTATGTCCCATGTTGTTTTTGTAATGTTTAGCGAGCTGTTTATTATGTAAGAATAATATCTTTTTTTGGAATATAAAATTTCATTTTTAAGTTCTTTTTTTGCAACTTTATATATCATTTCCCAAATGGAAAATTTAAAAAGTGGAGGAAAAGTATAGAAACCTTTGAAACCAACGGAAATTCAGGAAATACGTCAGAATTTCAAATGTTAAAGGAAATCTTTTAAAGCGTTAGAAATTAAGTAAAATAATGGAAATTCACTAAAAATCATCAAAACTTTGATAATTAACTAAAATCTTAAAAATTCATCAACAATTTAAAAACATTAAACAAGTATCTTCCGCTCCCGGACTAAGCATGAAGTAAAATTTCGAGTTGAGGAAAGCCCAAAGAATTTGGATTTGTCCAAATCCAAATTTGGGCTTTTCTTAACTCGAAATTTTACTTCATGCGCACGCGTACAAATCAATGATTTAAAGTGAAGTAATTAGCATTTCACCTGAAAAAATATCACAAATGCGAACTGTCATAAAAGTTATATAAACTCTTAATGAAACCATAAAGCCTAAATTTGACTATTCCTATCATTTAAAAACTAACAATTGACTATTATCGTCCCTTTATAACATAAATTTGATTATTGTAGCCATTTTTTTTAGTAAAAATGTGATTATTATAGTGATCTACAGTTCCAATACTGCCAATATGTGACTATTATTGTCAGTTTGATACGAAAATTTTACTATTAGCGTCACATAATAACCACCATTTGACTATTAAATAACTGCAATAGTCAGAGTCGTAAGTCAAAATGTGACTATTACAGTGATCTATGGTTCATGATAACCCCAACATTTGACTAGTATCGTCACTTTGAAACGAATATTTAACTATTATCGTTAGATTAAAAAGAACATTTGACTATTGCAGTCTTTTTTAAGTAAAAATATGGCTATTATAGTGATCTATAGTCAGGATAAAGCCTATTTTGACTATTCAAATGACAATTTGATTATTGGAGTATTTTTTAAGTAGAAATATGATTATTATCGTTATTTATAGTTAGGATAAAGTCTATTTTAACTATCAAAATGAAAATGGATACAGTCAGTATAGTTAGTACTATCAAAATGGTCGATATAATCAATCTGTCAATATAATCAGTAATGTCAAAATAATCAACATAATCGATACAGTCAGTACCGTCAAATACTGTCGATATATATTCAGTACTGTCAAAATAGTTTATATAATCGATACAATGAAAGGCAAGTCTACTTATAGTTAGTACAGTCATCATAGTCTATGCAGTCAAATTACAGTCTTTCGTGTGTTTTTTTTTTTTTGATCAAATTTTAAACCTTTGTCAAAGTGTCACTATTAATTTTGAATTCTTACGTTTTTAACACAAAATGAGAATGCTAAATCAATCTTTAGAGAATATTTCATGTTGATATAATGTAACCTAACGAGCAAACAAATTTACATCACATTTCAGGACATATATGACAATTCATAATTTAATAAAATTAAGTTAGGTTAAAAGACAAGTTGCGATGAAACTAATGTTATTTTTCTAACCTAACCCCTCCCTGTTTCCATCATGATATTTTGACTATATATGACGGATTTGAATTAAGGATCATTGTGACATTACCCACTAAGCAGACACATCGAAGAAATGTTTGATCAACATTATTATTATTTAATGTTGTTACAATGTTATTTGTTTGTTTTTTGCTCAGTAGGTAGTGTGTGTCAATTATTTATTGACCATTATGAAATGTTGCCTTAAAATCACTTAGCCTTTTGACTGTGGTAGTATTTCATCATTAAATGACTATTGTAACATTTTGACGGTAATTTCAATATTACGAATTTTGATACAATTTCATCGAGTGACGGCTCGTGATCTAATGAAGTGGGTCGGCCGAATGTATTTTGGCGCACGCGCACTGAGAGTAAACGGCCAGCCGTACCGAACCATACACCTTCGCTAGAACGATATTTTAAATTAAATAATTTCGCCCGACTCTAAAAAATAGAAAGAGAATATTCTCGGAATTACAATAACATTTTTAAACATGTTATATACATAATAATGTTATATAATTAAATAATTATAGTTATACACTGATATATTTCACCTAATCTTTCTAAAATACCGAGGTAATATTTTGTAAATTACAATTAGGTAACTATTTAATGATTGTTCGCATTTTTAAATCACATCAGTTGTTTAACGATATTTAAAAATGCGAGATATGTTCTGAATTGTTAAATAAAATTAAAGACGAATATATTTTAACTGTTTTTTTATTACCGGTTAATTGTTGGCCTTAATGACCAATTTGTATTAAAGTAAATGCCTATTTTACTTTTAAATTAAATAATATGAAAATAATTAGAAATACATTGGTAAATACATCCACTAGTTCCAGAATAAAAATCTTTGATCTGTAATGTAACCGAATTTAAAGTGTGCATCGACACATAGCAGAGCTGGGACGAATCCTCTTAAAAAGGATTCGATTCACGAATCTGAATCAATTAATATGATTCGAATCACGGTTACTCGAATAAAGGATTCGTAAGAGATAAATATGATTTGAATCAAAGATTCGAATCCTGTTTTTTTCGAATCACGAATACAAATCCTCTAAGAATAAATTTGATTTTATTATATTTTTCAACCATTTATATATAAATATCGTTACCAGTTGTTTTAACAAAAATATTTAAAACCTAATTATTTGTTAACACTGAACATCGTTGATAACAGACTAAACATCTGATTCCCTGTTACTCTGATTGAAGATGTATTTGTGTGTTTCTGAACTTCACTTCAAATCAGTGTTTTGTACGCGTGGCGCATGAAGTAAAATTTCGAGTTTAGAAAAGCCCGAAAATTTGTCTCGGGTCGCTGCGCGACCCGAGACAAATTATTACGGGGCTTTTCTAAACTCGAAATTTTACTTCATGCTTGGTCTGGGAGTGGAAAACACTCGTTTAACGCATCAAATTGAACTCTATTATAAAATCGACGAATGCCTAAAAATTTCGTAAATAAAAAATTCACTGAATATCATTAAAACTGGGAAAGTCAGAGAAATCTCATGAAATTATATTCAAATTGACCAAAACACTAATAAAAAAGCTGTATGACATTAATAAATTTGTCAAAATCAGCAGGCAAATTACAAAACACGTAAAAATTTATAAAATTAACTTAAATATTGACAAAAACATTTAACAAAATGGAGGTTTCCCACAGAAGAAATTATATTTAAAGGCCAGGGAAATAATCTCTGTAAACAATTTGACAGTCCAAGGTGTCAAATTGTTTAGAGGAAATGGCAAAACTATACTGATGAGAGATAAATCTCGAAACGCGTCTATAGATGGCCTGAATAATTTGACCCAAATTGTTACATTTGCAGTAGGTTACTGTATGTAACAGCAGACACTTGTTGTATAATTCAATGTCCGTCGGGGTATTGGCCCGGGAAGTAGTTGTTTCAATGAGTGTTTGATATAGTCTTTGTAAGACTAACTTGTTGTAGATTGCCAAAAGAATCGCACTTTTAATGTTTGAAGTATTCTGCAACCAAGAATTGGCAATTTCATTTATATTTATATTATTAATTTTACACCTTTAAATTAACTTTCAGTCAAAACTATACTCATTTTTTTCATTTCTAATAAAATGGCAGCCAATTCATAATATGACATTACTTTTGCCTTATATTACACGAAACAAAAAGTTTATATCTTAAGAAATGTAAATTTTTGTTTTTTAACATATAAAAAAGAACAGTAACTTTTTTACGCACCAAGTAAAGTATAGAGTTTAGAAAATTCTGAAAATTTGGTTTAGTTGCCTAGCGAAATGGATAAAACACTGAAATATTGCGAAATTGAAAATATACTGGTTTATACTTATTATGTTTCAATAACATATGAATTTTATGAATTTTGAAGTTTGATTTTATTAGGAATATCTATGTCCCGAGAAATACAGGGAGTTTTTCTGACGTCACACATGAAATTCCTCGCGTGACGTGAAAAGTCAATGTAATTAAACTAACAAGGTCGACTCGGTTTTAAATTAAGACAACCTTATACACTAACCACCTTGATTGCTGACGTCACGCGTGGAAATCCTTACGTGACGTCAACAATCATGGTAATTAAACAATACAAGGTCGGCTCGGTTTAAATCAAAACAAACTTACTTATACACCGTGGTTGATGTCGTCACGCGTGGAAATCCGTACGTGACGTCAAAACCATGATCATTACTGTGCAAGGTTGTCTCGATTTAAACCGAGCCGACCTTATCACACGCGGAAATCCTCACATGACGTCAAAATCAAAGTCATTACTGTATAAGGTGGACGCGGTTTAATCTGAGACAGTCCTGTATAAGGTTGTCTTCATTTAAACGAGTGTTTTCCACTCCCAGACTAAGCATGAAGTAAAATTTCGAGTTTAGAAAAGCCGCCTGAAAATTTGTCGACGGTCGCGCAGCGACCTGAGACAAATTTTCTGGGCTTTTTTAAACTCGAAATTTTACTTAATGCGCCACGCGGATAAATCAGTGATTTAACGAGAAATTTAAAAACACTCTAAAGATATTGTTCATGTTAATTCTCACAATTAATTCGAATTATTTTTGACGATTCAAATCCTTTCGTAAGTATTCATAATCATAATCATTTCTTTATTTCCAATAGAATTACATATAATTCGAGGGTGGGTCAAGTAAAATAGAATTAAAATGGTATGAAATAAAATAAAAACAGTTTGTGGGACATTACATACATATTAAAATATAAATAAGAATAAAATATAAGTAAAATATTAATAATTAAATAAATAAAAGTTACTGCGTATAGGACATTACGACATAGTAAAATTGAGATTACCCATATAGGACATACTCGTATTACAAACACATTAAAACTTGTATATAGGACAACACTACAAACAAATTAAAATTTCTGTATAATTGAACATAACAAACATATTAAAATATTAAACATTATTAAAATTAGCCTTAAGTTGAACATTACAAACATATTAAAATTGGTGTATAATTGACAACACTAACATAAAATCAATAATGAAAAAATGATGTAAATTACAAATTTATATATCACAGGCATTGAGATATTCATCTACTGTATAAAAACAATGATCGAGTATAAATTGTTTGAGAGCTTTTTGAAATCTTTTCTTTGGAAGCTGTTTTAACCCATCAGGCAATGCATTATATAGTTTGATTGTTTGTATTATACACGAGTTATGATAGTAACTATGGCTGTGTTTCGGAAGCCTTATTGTATTTGCTCTGGTGTCATGGTTATGAAGCACTTGATTTTTACTAAACAGTATTGTGTTATTTTTAACAAATTTGACCGATTCATAGACATACAATCTGGCTAAAGGCATTATTTTTAGACGCTTGAACATGTTGCGGCAACTACTACTCGGTTAATATTTACTATTGCTCGTATTAATCGTTTTTGTGCAATAAATACCTTATTCATGTTGCACTGCGTAGTGCAACCCCAAAAGATGATGCCGTATGTCAGCTGTGATTGACAGTAGGCCATATATGTAATTCGTGCCGCCTCCTGGTGGACATTTTTTCGTGTCGCGTGTATAAGATATGCGTATTTCGATAGTTTCATACATATTTGTTGAGTGTGTATGTCCCATCGTAGGTCATTTTGAATGGTGATTCCTAGAAATTTAACCTCTTTTTCTTCCTTGATTGTTTGGTTATTCAGTTGGACGTTTATTTGTCCTATGGGGGCTTTGTAATGTATGATATGACATTAGCTATTAAGTTATTATTTTTTAGCCAATGTTGTAAACCTTCTAGCATGTTGTTAGTTATTTGATTTAGATGTTCCAGACTGTGGCTTTCGATATTTATGGTTGAATCGTCTGCGAACATTGTTATGTGACCATTTATGTTGAGTGGCATGTCGTTGACGAACAGAAGGAAAAAAAGAGGTCCTAGAACGCTTCCTTGTAGGACACCAACTTTTGGGGTAGCTACGGTGGAGGTATAATTGCCATTTTCCAACTGCATTTTTGTTACATGGCTTCTTTCTGTAATGTATGATTTGATTAGGTTACGAATCCTTTTATAAATATTCGAATCCTTTTATAAATATTTCAATCCTTTCATAAGGATTCGAATCCTATTATTCAAATGTGGGTGATTCGAATCCATCACCCACATTTGAATTCGAATACGAATCCTCTTAAAAAAATTTAACGAATCCGGATCACGAATTCAGTTGAACTAAAGTATTCGACTGCCTCTGTTGAATCCTCTAAAAGGATACGAATCCAGGATTCGAATCCTGAATGATTCGAATCCTACCCAGCTCTGACACATAGGCATCGGTGTATTGTGTGGAAGGACGGCGAGTACGGCCCCGGCAAACTTGCCGTACTCAAGTAAACCATTTGCGGACGTACGTTCACCCTGCAGGGAGAATGTAACGACAGAAACTGCACTGACACTTGTGACGACGTAGCGCTTGCATTAATCTTTATAATCTGAAAATCTACGGCTAGCTGATTTTGCGGATACGAAGTTGCTTAGTAAACATATATTAAATTAAAATAAATGTCTACATTTATCGGCTTTATGCTGAGTGCTTATTATTATTACTACAAATTAGTCTGCTATATATTTATTACAAAAAATGCGCAATATTTATTTCTGAGAAAATAAAAATATATAATTTTTGTACAATCAAATTTACCGGTACGGCCCGGCCTACCCTGCCGTCACTATTATGGCATTTTGATAATATTTCATCATTAAATGACTATTGTGACATTTTGACGGTAATTTCGCTAATAAAACATTTTGATAGTATTTCATTAAGTCGACTGTATTTTCACTATTATAGAATTTTGATAGTATTCCATCATTAAATTGACTGTAATATATCTATTATCCTATTTATTATCTATAATCCTTTTTAACTTGTATCAATTTTGACATTCTCCGTCAATAAAACGACAATAAACTTATTACGTCAATTTTCAAATGTTTCAATCCGAAATAAACGAGTGTCTTCCACTCCCAGATTAAGCATGAAGTAAAATTTCGAGTTTAGAAAAGCCTGAAAATTTGCTTTTCTAAACTCGAAATTTTACTTCATGCGCCACGCGTATATAACAAGGATTTAATGTGAAATGATCTTTAACCAGTTGATAAGTGAAATAAGTTTATTATATCAATTATTAATTGTTTAGGTGAGAGAGAAATTGTATTATTTCGAACTTGGACTGAAAACACTAACATTTTCTTCACAATATTATTTTATTTTTCTAGATAAACATGTCGAGTACTACTCATTATCAATAGCTTACTGACTACATGAGTACTCGAAATGTACACTTCTGTGCAATTATATTAAGCACAAGCCTTAAAACTATTTTTCACAATATTTTAATTGTATAATTCGGATATATGTTAATTGCCTAGCAGAAGTTTCAATAAATGATGAAACACCATAACTTGAACCTAACACCTTTATTATAAAACCAAAACTATGACCTTTTAAAAGTAACCTTTGTAATAAATAAAACAAAGCCGAAATAGAAATACTATCTTCTATTTTAGTTAGAATTCGAATTTTTGAATTGTTGTCTAAATAACGCAGCATTTTGTCATTAAGGAAATTGTCATATTTACATATTTTTGTAACCAGGAAACTCATCACGTTCGTTTTAAACTATAACATATTTTGTGTGCTTAATTGTATTGTACGGAAGTGTATGTATCGTATGTATCTAGCAAAAATTAAAAAAATATTGTGAAGAAAGTATTAGTGTTTTCATTCCAAATTAGTTAAAATCTTCACATAATTAAAAAAAAAACATAAGCCTATTATCTCGAAAACTTCAATTGCGATTTAGATGTAATTTTTACCATTGATCTGGCAAAAGCATGTTATCCGATTCAGATATGCTGTGACAAAAAACAATATTTTTTGTCTAATTTTTTGTTTGTTTTATTGAAGTTATCTAATTCGAAGATATGTTGTGACAAAATATGATAATTACATTGCAGGTTAATTTAATTAATTAATTAATTTTGAGTTTATAATTAAATAACAAATTTCACTAAATTCTAACGAATTGGAATTTTTATTACAACAAAAAAAAAACGCAATTCTGCGTACAATATAAAAATTTCTCCGTCTGAGCTTTAATTGCGCCAAGTGATGCATTGCGATCTGTATCAGATTAGCTTTCTCTATGATTTTGGAAAAAAAATCTCATAATTTCATGACGATGCAATAAATCTTCAACCATTCATTAACTTAAAAATATTGTTAATATTAACAAAAAGTTTAGATCCTACAAACAAATTCATTTATTTAAAATAATCAAGACTAGTTATTACTAGGGAATTACGGGAATTACTGTGTGACTCATTTATACGAGAAAGTGTTGAATAAACAAAACAACAATAATTATAATTATGTAAAATAAAATAATTGTCAATATTTAATAAGTTTTATTATTTCTTGATTGATTAAAAAAGCTACAAGGGAATGCGCAATGCCATATCATGACGACGAACAAAAACTCTAATGTAAATATTTAAAAAAATTGGATTTTTGTTGTTTATGAGAAATAATAGCAAGAAATAACCTAAAATATTCAATTATTCTTCCTGTGATTATGTGTTTTACTTTATGGAAAACTATACTAAAATATCAAATTGAATATTTGTCATGATTATATTTTGTTGTGTATTTGACACAAATGCAAAAACCTAAAACTATCAACCTTGTTTTTATACAGTTTTGGGATTTTCATAAACAGGAAATAAAAGCGATAAAAAAAACTATAACTGTTAACTAATCTTCTTGTTTTTTTTTGTTATAGTTTATAGTAGATATACGCGTTTAAATAATTTCAAAAGGAATATTCATCGTTTATGTGTTGTGTATACCAGGTGTTCAATTAAAAACTACATCGAGTTGGCTATGAAATTGTGAAGTAGGTCGTACGTGAATTTGTCAGTCGCTCCTGTCAGTGTTAATTTAAACCTGTTTAGTAAAAGTCTTTTTTTATTTTATTCGGTATTGTAATGCCCACTCACACGAAAGAAGAAGAAACAAGACAACTATAATAACAAGGCAAATTATTGAGGTACTGATTAATACAATCTGACATTTATGTCAGTTATGAAAAAACGTAAATTAAGCTGCGACTTCACTTTTTATGTTCCATTTCCTTCCATCAAAAAAGCAACGCCTTCTCGATCGCGTTTTTAAATGAACACCTGATATTATTGATTAGTGTAGATAAACCGTTGCAAACATTTTAATCGGATGGGACAAATTGTTTAATAATGGCATCTCGCGAGTATAAGTAATTGTAAAATTATGTGAATGTTTGGAATCACGGAAATTCCCGATAGAATCAATTTGCCTGCATCACGCAATATACTTGTTGAGGTATCCATTATGATTAGGAATACAATTATTATTCATTTTGTTGGAAATAAAAATAAAATCTTTAAAGAAAATATATCACAAATAAAACACGTTTTATTTAAATTTTAGATGTACAAATAAAAAATGTTGGATTTGTAAAATGTGCTCGCTTTTGACTTACAAAAAAACTGACACTGACATGACCTGATAAAAGTCAAATTTACACGTTACAATTTTTTTGAATTTGTCAGAATGTGTCTAAAGTCGGTGTCTGAGTTTGTAGAAGCAGCAACTGTATACATTTTGAAAATTAGAACATGGTACTCGCAATGTACATCTAATTAATTAGTTTAAACACCAACCGATTTGAATCACTCAAAAAGTAATCGACTCTAAATTAAATAAACTTTAAATTGATGTAACTTGCATTTTTCCAAGTTAAACATTGTGTTCTTAGTAGACGTTCAAAGTTATAATTTTTATTTTCCAGCAGTTTTCCTCCTCTGATCGACAAACTAAGTAGAAAGTTAGAGAAATAAATTTGTTTGCAAAAGAAACTGTCGTTGTTTCTAACATCGTAGAGAACCGCTGTGATTTTTTTGTTGAGAAGTTACCCAAACAAAATAAAATAAACTTATCTAAAATTCGCACTTCTCGATTTTCATTTTTAAAAGTAGCCACCCTTTAGCTGCACAATGAGGATCTAAAAGCTTTCCCTGCCATCCCTCTGTACTTTTATATTTTGTATGTATTTATAATTAAGTAGTGTCTTCAGTTGTCTATTAAGTTCTTATTTCATAATCATAATTTCATTAAAATCGTAAGTTTTGTTAATTTTTGTCTTATTTTTACAAGATAACAGTAACCTAAGAAATGTGTCGCTTTTTGTACCTCATCCCCAAACAGTTTTCTAGTTAGGTTATATAATCTTTCAGAGGGCCATTCCATAAATAATGCACATTTTTGATATAATCTCTTAATAATTCTTTAGCATAATCTCCCTGCTTCTCAATGACTGAGTCTCAACGTCTGGGAAGCTTTACAATACTATCTAATACGCCATCTTTTTTCATCTGATCCGGCTCGGGTACCGGCGACAGAAAGCTGTTTTAGAGATGAATAATGACGTCCTTGCATAGGTTGTTTCAACTTTTAGAATAAGTCAAAATCTAGTTGACTTATGTTAAGGGGACTTTACCGGCCTCGTTTTAAAAACTTTTTTATTTATGGTCTAAAAAATTTGAAATTTTGTATGTGTAAACTAGATTAAACTTTTGTTGTATCGATTTTTTGTTTGCATCTGTAGTTTTTGTGTAACAAATTTTTATTTTAGAAATTTTAATCCGAATAAAAAATTGATACGACAAATTGTTTGTATTAAATTTACAAGTACACATCAGTTTAAATAACTAAAATATTTTGATAAATAAATGAGAAATAGGAATTTTAAAAACGTGCTACTTTTATTTTTTTATTGAATCTGGCGTGTTCTTTGTCTAATTTTGTCTACCCTATGTCAATATGACTTATACACATTTTACATTTTTTTCGCGAATCCTAATCATTAATTAAGTCTTATATGAAACAAAAACATTTTGAACACCTTCAAGACGTAAAAACCTCTTAAGACGGTAGAGTGGATGAGGTAACACTTCTCAATTGTAATCGCACAGCTTTTCATTTACGACATTGGCAATGTACGGGCTCGCGCTGTTGTGGAGAATGAATAGCCCAGCCTCGAGCAACTAAGGTCGGGTTTTCTGTATTTTTTGGTACAGTAATATATTCCTGTGACGCTTCATTCACATGGACCTCTATCTGTCATGATGATTCTATGGTAATTATCAGCAAAGATCGTTTTATTGACCTTTTATTGAACTGGATGAAATTTGTTTGGACGTGGGGATGATTGACCTATTCACTTGTTTGACTGTGATTTTAACTCCGGTTCAAAATCTCGAACCTACATTTTATCAATAGTGATGATTCAATGCAACAAAACTTGATCTTCAAAGTCAAATCTTCGTTTTAGCTCTTTAATCTTTGATTCTCAATAGTCACAGTACCCGAGACCAGTGCGCGCTACATTTCTAACTCGCGTTATTAAAAAACAAAACAACCTATCGATAAAACACAAACACTGGCTTCATCGTCAAGCTACAAACTACAACTTACGTAACAATCACTATCGGCGCGTCCTTCACTCCGCAGTGTTGCCAAACTGTGCATAATTAATCAAGTGACCCTCGTATAACCTAACATTATTCTACAAATAGTCATCTAACCTAACCTATTTCTATAAATGTAACCTAACTTTATTCCACAGTAATCTAACCTAACTGCATAATCTATTATCTAACATAACCTAATTCTATTTGTTAATTTAGTAGTGTTAAGATTATCTACTAAGTTATTAAAAATCTTACGTATGCTCCAAGCCAAGCTCAAATTTTTTGTATTATTTTTACAAGATAACAGTAATCTAAGAAAAGTGTAATTTGTTGTAACCGAATCCACAAACAGCCATCTAGTTAGGTTAGATAATCTGTCAGATAGATTATCCGTAGTTTAACCTAACCTAATTCTAAAGATGTAACATAGAATTATTCCACAAATACAGTCTATTCCGGGAATCATGGTATTCGCGTCATTAATTTATGTACGTATCGAAGATGAACAGTTTTTTTACCATTTAATATTATAATATTCACATCATCGTAGCAAATAATAGAAACTTGTGTCTTGTGACTCTTAAAATAAGGACCAACAACAGTGCTTACCAGAATCCGGAATTCTGAAGTTCAGAATTTTAGAATTGATGACGTGAAAGCCAACATTCACGGAATAGAGTTTAGCCATCTAACCTAACCTAATTCTAGAAATGTAACCTAACTGCATTGCATAGTAATCTAACCTAACTTCATATTCTATCATCTAACCTTACTCAATTTTAGAAATTAAATATAATTTTATTCCACAAACAGCCATCTAACCTTACTCCACCATCTGTTGTTTAACTTAACCTAATAATGAGAGTTTATTCCCCAAACATTTATCTATTCTAATCTTATAATCTATCATCTAACCTAATTCTAGAGATTTAACCTAACTTTATTCCACTAACAGCTATCTAATCTAACGTCATAATCTAGCATCTAACCTAACCTGATTCTAGAGATTTAATATAAGTTTATTACACAAACTGCTATCTAACCTAACTTCATAATCTGTTATATTTCCTAACCTAACCAATAAATCAATGAATAGAAATGTAAGGACTGAAAGATCGAAGATCGATTAATTTAACTTTACTTGAAACCAGTGTTTCATAATTAGTCATGTTGATTTCATATAAAAAAAATTAATTGGTCATGTTACTTAACCAAATTCTAGAGATTTAACCTAACTTTATTCTACTAACAAACACCTTATATAACTCTATATTTTTATGTTAGGTTCTTAGGTTAAGGTGGACGCCAGTTACTTAAGTAACCATTACCCAGTTGACTTAAGTAACTAGTAGTCAGCCAAATCCAGCTAAGATTTGGTTAGATATTATGTCATCAACTAATTTGACTTAAGTAACTGACCACGAGCATAATTTAGCTAGGGATAGATTAGTCTGTTATACGCTACTAGATAGAATGTGAAGTTAGTTATCTCGTATGTAATTTAACCTGTTTTCAATGTGTCAGGTTACTTAAGTCCAGTTACTTAAGTTAGATTATAGAAGCGTTTAATTTGAAGCTTCTAACGAGTGTTTCCACTCCCAGATTAAGCATGCAGTAAAATTTCGAGTTTAGAAAAGGTTGAACGTTTGGATTTGGATGCTTCGCGTCCAAATCCAAACGTTCAGGCTTTTCTGAACTCGAAATTTTACTTCATGCGCCACGCGTATACAACAATGATTTCAAGTGGATTTAAAAATATACCCGTTATTTAAAATTAAACTCTACAGTTGCACTTTTATTGTGATAAATAAAAGTAAAAGTCTCATAACTGTGTTGATTCATTTCAAATAGTATTATGGAGTTTCATCATGTATCTATTAAATATACCGCTTAGGTTAGGTTAGGTTACAAATTAGCAATTGGATATGTTCGATCATTGAGATACTCGAATTTGTTCATTATCAATATTTTCAACAATGAAAAAATTCAAGTTTAATGAAAGAATAACTTAATTTTTTTTAATTTCGCTTGTAAAAAAATTATAAAATAAACCAATAAATACATAATTCATTACCGCAGTCAAAAACCTGACAAGACGTCAGAATTGTCAATACTTTGCCCACTTATCGCGGCCCTTAGTGATCTAGTTGTGAAATTTATTGAAATTTGAAATATTTTTTTTATATTCTCAAAATTAAATCAATTCAGGACTGACGCCACCATTTTTATTTCTATGGAGTTTATTTGTATGACTAATAAAGTAATTGGCCTAAAAATAATGACATTTCAATTTTATAACTCGTTCTTTATGAGTTAGATTATAGACGCGTTTTATTTAAAGCTTCTAACGAGTGTTTCCACTTCCAAATTAAGCATGAAGTAAAATTTCGAGTTTAGAAAAGCCTGAACGTTTCAGGCTTTTCTAAACTCGAAATTTTACTTCATGCGCCACACATATACAATACTGGTTTCAAGTTAAATGAATCGATCTTCGATATTTCTGTTGTTACATTTCCATTTATTGATATTTAATTTCTTATTTTTTGTAAGTCATAAAAAAATTGTATAAAATGAGCAATTTTTTCTATAATTCTTATTTAATCAATTAAAAATATTAAATTAATCAATCTTCGATCTTTCTGTCCCTTAATTTCTATTTATTGGTAGAAAATTTCTTATTTTCTATGTCACAAAAACATGAACAGTTATTTTCATAACTCTTATCTAATGAATTCAGAATATTAAATTAATCGATCTTTGATCTTTCCGTCCTTAAATTTCTATTAATTAATATTAAATTTCTTATTTTCTATTAGTCACAGAAGAATTGATTAAGGTTGCGATTTATTATGAGTAAAATTACCGTTTTTGGTAGTCACTAGTTCCAGCACCATTCATGTTCTGATTATGGGACAATATTATATAATACATCAAAATAATTCTAAAATTATATTTTAATGTCACCAAAACGATTAAGATATTTAGTTTTATTGTAAAAAAATTCTAAAAGTAGCTATTTTTTGTCATTTATTTACTTCTTTTTAGGGAACAAAAACTTGTACTACGTAAAATTCACGGGTGTCCGTAATATCTGCATTCAGTTATTATTATTATTATTCATTAAAAAAAATTCCATGATTTATTACGTTTACCATTTTCTGCTGGAAATAGAAATATAGGTCTATCTCACTCTAGCAAACTGCTGGGCAGAGTCTGTCTCACTCTAGTAAACCGCAACCTTAAAATTAACAATTATTACCATAACTCTTATCTAATAAATTCATAATAATAAATTATTCGATCTTCAATTTTTCTGCCAATTAATTTCTATTTATTGATATTCAATTACTTATTTTTTACAAGCCACAAAAAATTAAATAAAATAAACAATACTTTCCATAATTCCCATCTAATATATTCATAAAATTGTATTAAAAACACGAATAACGAATTTATTCAATGCTGTAATTTTAATTTAAATGTGAGACTCTTTTCACTTTAACTTTTTTTTAATTAAAATGTCAGACTCTTTTCACCTTAACTTTTCATTGTGACTTTAATTAGTTTTTAAAGAGGAAGGGCGTTGAAAAGATCAAGTTTATTTTAATGGAATAAACAGTGCGTGTTCATTGAGGGCATCTGGTTACGAGAAATCACAATAAACCGGATTAAAGATATTGTAATAACCATCTGGTAAATGTGAGTAAGGTCAAATATTTAGAATAAATCGCACAACTAGTGCAAAATTGAAAACTGTTGTATTCAACAACAAAAAGTAAAACCTTTGTTTTATTCACAAGTTCAAACTTCTTTGTAAATTTGCCTGATAACTCACAGGGAATTTTTAAATAAAAACTAAAACCCTGAAAATTCACAGAGAATGTTTAACTTGTAAATTAATCAAAGGTTTCATTTTTTGCTGTTGAGTGCAATAATTCTAAATACAAGGGATTTTTCTGCAGAGCATTTTTAGGAATTCAGTCGATGTTATTAAAGCGATAAATTTGACGTTTCTTGCGAGTGTTTGCAGACCTAGGTTAAGCATGAAGTAAAATTTTAAACCCGAAATTTTACTTTATGCGCCACGCGTATAAGACGCTCGCTCCAAGTGAAGTTCAAAACCAACTGATTAATCTCATGTTAATAAGTTTTTCAAATATTTATTTCATCCAACCAACATTTTCGCTTTCAAATTTTGTGCAATTTGTTTTGGGATGTCTAGCAAAACAATCACGTTAGGATGCGTAAGTTTACTATAAATAAGGAATCCCTATATTTTGAACTTTACAATACTCTGGTGTTTCATACGCGTGGCGCATGAAGTAAGATTTGAAGTTTAAGAAAGCCTGAATTTTACTTTATGCTTAACCAGGGATTGGAAACACTCGTTAAAGCGTCAAATTGAACTCTTACAAAAACAACGGATGCATAAAAAAGTACCTTAGAGAAAAACATTTTTATGGGTTCTATAAATTTGTAGTTCACTTAGCATTTTCTAAATGTTATACATTTAGAAAGAATAAATAAAATTTTAAAAAATTGTAAACTATATAATTGCTGATTAAGTTATTAAGAAACAAACATGTGGAATAATATTTGCCTATTTATATGAAGCAAGTAAATAAATATTAATTTATACATTAACTAGCACACAACTTGGCTGAAAACAAGAACAAAGTAACAATAAAATAATACATATTCTTATGTCTAACCTGAAAATAAGAAAATATAAAGGTCAACGAATGTAGCAACAAGATTCATGCTTCAATTGACTAACTTTTCCACAACAGCGACATTTCTAGTAACATCCATTCATACGAACAGTTATTTACACATTGCACTAGTTGCTTTTATAATTCGTTGAATAATTCAATCCTATAATTCATTTGCTTGGCTTAATAATTAAATTTATTTATTTGAGGGGATTCGGGTTATTATATTTTTAATTGAGGTGTAATTATTATGTAAACGCGGATTTAATTCAAATTTATTCATACTAGGGGCCAATTTTCGCAGTTTATAAAATTGGGTAAAGACAATTTTTCCGAGTAATTTCTTGTGTAATTAAAATAAATGGGTCATGGGATTTTATTACGTCACAATACACTTATAATGATGATTATTAATAATATTATACATTATGCATTTACTCAAAAACACAACAGCAAGATACAGATACACGAATTAGAAACGTCAACCAATAGATATAATATAGAATAATGAATAGTAACAATATATTATAATATATATATATATATATATATATATATATACATATACAGGGTGTCCGTCTTTCGAGGAAATGCATGGGGATCTCGGTTATTTGAAGAGTTAGAGAGTTGGTTAAATTAGGGCAAATATGAGAAATTTGTAGCCCAACAATAATCCGAAAACAGATTTAAAATATCTTTTTTTGTTTTCGAGATATTGCCAAAAAACAATTTTTTTCAAATTTCGTTTTTATTTTTTTATTCAAAAACTATTGGATCTAGGAATTTGCAACTTTTACATTATACAGGCACTTTTTAATCAGGAATTTAGTAGTGTACTTACATTTAAAATAACTTTAATATCTTCCCCGGAACCATAGCCAACTTTTGTTTTTCTTATGGGCGCCATATTGGGTTTTCATATTTTTAGAAAGAACTTTTTTTTCTGAATTAAACGGTATATCACACTTATAATTTATTCTGCGTTTCATTTGAAACATAGCAACCTTTTGTTTTTTGTAAAGAGTGCCTTGGAAACAATAATATTGATACGTTATTCAGTTATTGATGTGTCAATAAGATACGATCATTATACATAATACATAAAATAAAGTTAAAAATGGTGTTTTCAAACCAAGAAAAACGAGATATGATCGAAGTTTATTATACTTCAAACAAAAATGTACGTATTTCATCCGAAGTCTATCTACAGCGCTATCCAGAAAGGCAACAGCCAAGTGAAAGTCATTTCATAAAACTACATACAAATTTATTGGAATATGGTTCCTTCGTAAAGCCACGACAAAGATATGGATATCACCAACCCCATGAAAATGAAAACCAAATTTTGCAAGCGGTAAAATGATTTCATTTTAATTACAATAATATTTATTCCCCTAGATTCAAGATAACCCTTCTTCCTCAACGAGAGAACTTGCGAACCAGTTTGGTGTGACGTTTCTATACGTATGGAGAATTTTGAAAAAAAATAAATATCGCCCATTCAAAATTAAAGTTACTCAAGCTCTCCATCCTGAAGATGCTAGACGAAGGATGGACTTTTGTCGTATTTTATTGGGAAAATTAAACGAAAATCCGAATTTCTTGTCAAATGTGATATGGTCTGACGAATGCCGTTTTACCAACACAGGGATATTCAATAGGCATACTGAACATGTGTGGAGTATAAATAATCCTAGACAACATGAAGAAAGACGACGACAAGTGCGATTCGGACTAAATGTATGGGTCGGTATTTTGGGAGACAATATTGTAGGTCCATACATTTACGAAGATACATTAAATTCACAGAGGTATCACGATTTTTTAAGAACATTTTTAAGTGATTACGTAGACAATAACATCCCCTTAAATATGTTAAGAAATGTATGGTTTCAACAAGATGGTGCACCACCTCACAACAGCCAAATTGTCGCTAATTGTCTGTCCGAAATGTTTCCAAATAAAGTTATGGCAAATAATGGTGATATACGTTGGCCAGCTCGCTCACCTGATTTGTCACCTCTAGATTATTTTCTTTGGGGAGCTATAAAAGAAAAAGTTTATAAAACTATTCCAGAGGACAAAGACGATTTAAGAAGAATTATAATAGTTACCATTCAGCAATTAAGAAGAAGAGACATTTTTCGGGCAGTCCAAAATTTAAGGAAAAGACTAGAATTATGTTTGGAGGTCAATGGTGATATATTCGAACACTTATTCTAAGTTTGTGATAATTTTAGTTCAAAAGATATTTAATTAATTTGTTAATTATTATTTAATATTATGAAAAACTTCATCAAGCAGCAGAATGATTATTCGGGTTCCTTCCCTAAAAAAATATAGTTGCAGGCCTCAGGAATTTTAAAATGTTCAACTGTTTTCAAGGCACTCTTAAAAAAAAAACAAAAGGTTGCTTTGTTTCAAATGAAACGCAAAATAAATTATAAGTGTGATATACCGTTGAATTCAGAAAAAAAAGTTCTTTCCAAAAATATGAATATCCAATATGGCGCCCATAAGAAAAACAAAAGTTGGCTATGGTTCTGGAGAAGATATTAAAGTTATTTTAAATGTAAGTACACTACTAAATTCCTGATTAAAAAGTGCCTGTATAATGTAAAAGTTGCAAATTCGTAGATCCAATAGTTTTTGAATAAAAAAATTAAAACGAAATTTGAAAAAAATATTTTTTTGGCAATATCTCGAAAACAAAAAAAGATATTTCAAATCTGTTTTCGGATTATTGTTGGGCTCTAAATTTCACGTATTTTCCCTAATTTAACCAACTCTCTAACTCTTCAAATAACCGAGATCCCCATGCATTTCCTCGAAATACGGACACCCTGTATATATATATATATATATATATATTTATGTATATATATATGTATATATATATAAAAAACCTCAGGGGTATTACTTACGTCATTTTAAGCAAAAAAACCCTGAAGTTTGGCAGATTTCTCCCGGGACACCTTGTATATGAATTTGTGAATTGTTTATTTGAAATCAGTCAACGCATTTTTCTCATATATTGAGCCAAAGTGGACTTAAAGCAATAAAATTCACAGTTTTAGGAAAATATTTTTTTATTAATGTAATAAAAATAATAAACCTTTCATCTTAATCTGTATTTCTACAGAACCTATTCATTGAATTTACGTAGAAATACACTTTAATTCTTCACAATTAAAATTTAAATATCTCCATTCCCGAACTGAAAGTCAAATTTCGCTCCAACTGTCAAAACAAACGAGCTACGGGCAATTGTAGTTTTACATTGGCAGCCGTATAAAGTGTCTCGAAACAAATGTATACTATACCAAATCCCGCACAATTTTAGTCTTAGAAGTTTTACTCCAACTGTCAAAACAAACAAGGTACGGGCGATTGTAGCTTTACATTGACAGCAGTGTCAATTTTGTCTAAATAAATGAAAACCAAATCACAATCTTTTAATTTTTTTGTTTTACTTAATTTTGCATTGCTTTTGACGAGAAATAATGAAATTTGTAAAAACACACATATTTTTCCTCATATCTGGCTACAACAATTTTAAAATGTATGATTTCTTGAAGTCTAGGAGGAGGGGGAAAGCACTGCCCCCCTTCCCCCCTGGCTACACCAATAAACAATTTCTAAAAGATATGCCTGTTGAAGCTTCGTGAAGGGTTAGATATAAATTAGTAGTAGTTTTTTCCTTTATCTTTGCATTTTTTAATTCTAAATGTACATTTCAAGCAAGAATTTTAATAAATAAAGAGAAGATAAAGGATATAACCACTAATTTTTAAACAATTTATAGTATTTCTGTAAATTAAAGAAATACTATAAATTGTTACAGTTCTGTATATCGGCTATAGACCAATGGTTTTTCGACCTTGATGATTATTATTTTTCTTATCAATTGTGTATTCAATAATTCGTAAGAAACAACGTGAAACTTACCGCAATAAAAAACAAAATGAATATTTCCATAAAACTAATTTGATTTCATGTCGACCTTTATTTAAACATTCATCAAAAATATATATGAAACGAAAATAATTTCTAGTTCTCAGAATACTCGAAAAAATAACCATTTTTATTAATCAATACAGAAAAAAAAAATATTTTGTATAAAATTTTAGTTTAGCTTAAAAATCAAAATATTCCTAAGATTAATGTGTACTTTTTCTCAATCACACCGGAATACTTAAAAAATGACCACTTTTTATTATTCTATACAGAAAATAAAATAATCTGTAGAAAATAAATGCTATCAGCTTTAAAACCAAAATATTCATAATCTTAAAATCTACTTTTGCTCAAACACTTACCAGTATACTTAAAAAATAACCGATCTTTATTATTCAATACAGAAAATAAAATACTGTGTATAAAATTTAAGCTTAAAAAAAACACAATATTAATAAAATTAATGTCTAGCTTTACTCAAACACTTACTCGAATGCTTAAAAAATAACCAATTCGTATTACTCAATACAGAAAACTAAATATTCTGTATAAAATTGAAGCTTTTATCCTGATAAACGAAAAAAAAATTAAGATTTAGATATTAATGTTATAATTTTTTTCAAACATTCACTAAAAATGCATTTACAGCCAAAATAATATTAACTGTTAGGATTTACTTAAAAAAAACTATGTTTTTTTATCAGCCAACACAGAAATCCAACATTTTCAACAAATAATTGTTGAGTTAAGAGCATCTAACATTAAAACATAAAAACTGTTGCAAAAATAATCACTAAAACAATATAGTATATTTATATTTACCAGTTTAAATGTAAAATTTGTAAAGTTCTAATCATTTCTTGCGTACATAATGATTTTAACTTTTAAAGCAACTGTAATTATTTTGGAATTTTAAATTAATCTATTCTGACTAAGAAACGATAGCGTTAAATATTACGTTAGAAGTAAGGAATTTATTACGTGCATACGTAAAATTCATGTCATTAATTTTATAACAACATGAAACGTTGTTTAAATATATGGGTTTTTAGTTGAACTCAATTGCTTTGTTTTACTATTCCACGTTTTTCAAACCAAGTAAATCCAATTAAAAACCTATATATTAGTAGAAATGTTTTACCAATGATGATCAATGAGAAACAAGTTAATAATATATTATGTTGTTTAAATGTTGATTGAATATTACTTAAATGTGCTCAGAGGAAAATAATCTTAAAATAGCAATAATATTCTGATGGCTCAAAAAACACAATTAACATTAACTATTTATAAAATTCCTTAGGTTTTTTTTGGGGGGGGGGGCGGCATTGAAAAGCCTAAATACCTCGACTCCAGTAATAACCCTGAAATAAGTAATTCAAAGCAATCAATAAATTCCAAACCCTTCTTAGTGATCAATAAATAGCAATTTCCTGCAACTCGTCAAGAAACTGAACACCGAATATAATCCTTATCAGGGAGAGAAAGTAATTCATTAAAACTAATAAAAAGTGAAATAAAAGCCCACTGGTTATTAAGTTTTTATTTAACATATAGAAATCAATGAATGAAATGATTTATTTAACTATATATATACTAGTTTATATAGAAATCAATGAATGAAACTAAAATAATTCCATTGAGGAAATTTAAGTATTGCGTGACAGAAATAAATCCATTCATAAACTTATTCTAAGTAAATAGAAATAAAAGAAACTTTTCTTGCATGATATTTGATAAGGCATGAGCAGTTAATCAATTCGTTGCAGATAGATTTTTACAGGTAGGTTGGTATTAATTTGCTGTTTTTATTTTTGCTATACACTCAAATAGTTTTCAGGTGTTTTAAAAAAACTCTGCCCACTGAGCAAACATCTATCGTGAAGCAGTTGAAGCTCAAACTTTGTATAAAGCTAAGATTCGAATAGAAATAATTCAAATAGTCGAATTTTCAAATCATAATATAAACTCATATATTTGAATGTTTTTGAATAAATATTTAAATATTTATTTTATTTGAAAATGTGTTTGAACGAATATTTAGATATTTGACATTTTAAATATTTAAATATGTTTTAAATTTCTTTGGAAATCAGTGTTTCGTAAAATTTCGAATTTAGAAAAGCCGAAAAATTTGGTTTGGTCGCTACGCTTCGCGAAGCGACCAAACTAAATTTTCAGGCTTTCTTAAACTTCAAATTTTGGTTCATGCTTAACTAAGGAGTGGAAAACACTTATTAGACAGCTATTGGAACCTTTAATAACAACACTGATGTTCTAAGGATAATAAAAAACAAGTACAAACCGAAGTTAGTTTCCTAATTTTTAAGTGTTCGCTTATCATCTTAATGTTTATTTTTTTAAGAATCTGGTGTTGTTATTCAAGGTTTTAAATTTTTTAACAAGGGTTATCCAACCTTTGATTTAGGCTGAAAATTTGGTTTGGTCGCGTAGCGAAGCGAAGTGAAGCGAAGCGACCAAACCAAATTTCCAGGCTTTTCTAAACTTGGAGTTATACTTCATGCTTAATCAAGGAGTTGAATCACTCGTTAGAAGTTAAAAAAACAAACGTTTTAATAAAAACATCGAATGACGGAAAGTAAGCATCGTGATATCCATACAGGGTGTCTAAGCTAAACCGTTCGTTAAAAGTTTATGGGGTTGCCGTTGCACCAAAAATGTAAAAAAATCCTTGTCATACGGTCGAATCAGTTCTCCTTGTGTGAAATATTTTCAACTCTATATCACTTCCGGTTTCACCAGAAGTAGCACAAAATTTGTTATATTAAATGGAACACCCTATATATTAGTAATTTTTTGGATTCCTCGTTTAAATTGAAAAATATTTTATTTGAACATATGTACACTTATCTCTTATAGTTTAAAAAAATATATATTTCTAAAATGTGACCTCTAGAAAGCATCTTGAAATCTGTCTGTAACTTCTATTAAGAATAAGATATAAATTTGATTTATACCTAGAGAATGCCTCTATGAGTATATTAATTTTAAACTGTCAATTTTCACAATAAGTGTTCTTAAAATGTCAATATCTAAGTTCCCTCTTCAATATCTAGTAATTCAATGGTACGATTGGGGGTAAAATTTCCTACAAAAAAGTATTACAACTATATTCCTAAAGCAAGTAGTTTTCGAATTATTTCGAAAATTCGTTTTTCGTCGCATTTATGCAGGGTATAATGCGCGCATAAGTCGCAATTGAATTTCAGTAGGCAAGTAGTTTGCTTTTGTTGTGTCTCGATTGTATTGCGAAATTTCAAATAATAAAAAAAATTAGTACAAAGTTTTACAGAAATCAACAAAATGAATAATTACACAAATCAACAAATTATCAATTTATTCTTTATACATGGCAGCTGCCAATTGAACAAAATTTGATTCCAATCTTCTAAATCTTGTTTTATTTATCGGCAGCAAATGTGGATAATTTTCATTAAATACTCTACATGTTCGAGTAAAAATTCTATCGCCGTTGCCATGTATAAAGAATATATTGATAATTTATTGATTTGTGTAATTATTCATTTTGTTGATTTCTGTATAATTTTGTACTAGTCTTTTTTATTATTTGACATTTCGCATTACAATCGCAACAAACCAAAAGCATACTACTTGCCCTGCATAAATGCGACGCAATCTTCGAAATAATTCGAAAACTACTTGCTTTAGGAGTATAGTTGTGTATACTTTTTGTAGAAAATGTTCCCCCCAATCGTACCATGTGATAAAAGATGGGTCATTCTATTTAAAAAAAATGAATTACGGGAATTTAAGAGGACACTTTCATATTGACATTTTAAGAACACTTATTGTCAAAATTGACAGTTTATAATTACTGTTCTCTAAGTACAAATGAAGATATAAATCATATTTTTATCTTATTCTTAAGAGAAGTTAGAGACAGATTTCAAGATGCCTTTTAGAGGTCAAAATTTTAGAAAAAAAAATGTTCCTTGAAAACTATAAGAGGTAAGTGTACATATGTTAGAATAAAATATGTTGCAATTCAGACGAGGAATCCAAAAAATTACTAATATATAGAGTGCTCTATTTAAAATAACAAATTTGGTGCCACTTCCGGTGGAACCGGAAGTGATATAAAGTTGAAAATATTTCACAGGAGGAGAACTGATTCAACCGTACGACAAATTTTTCGTGCAACGCCAACCCCATAAACTTTTAACGAACGGTTTAGCGTAGACACCCTGTACTTAAAAGAAAAATTCCCTTTAAAAGCGCTTGTGGGAGTTTCTACTATTTTTACATATTTTTCCAGTATTGGGTTTTATGTTTTCCTTATCTTTATTACATGTAATGTAAATCTAATAAGTTTTCATATTTAGTGGTAATTTTACTGACTTTAATAGTTTTGTTATTTGAATAAACATTTTTTTTAATCATTCTTTACAAAATTTAATATTTTTTGTTTGTTTTGTATACAAGGAATTTTTGTTTTAAGTATAGATGTGATGATGTTTAAGCTGCGAATGTTAAGGCGTTCGTTGTTTTTATAAAAATCGTTCAATTTAAGGTTTCTAGTGGGCCATTCCTATCCTTGGATGGGCATAAAGTCCAGTTTTCGGGCTAATTTAATCTAAATCATAGGTTCTTAACGTCTGCAATAACGCCCCCTTGTGGGGCTATCAGGCTTTCAGGGGAGCAGTAGAAGAACCAGAGAAAATTAGGGGGCGTTGAGATGGTACAGAGCAGAGCTGGGCAGGATTCGAATCATTCAGGATTCGATTCCTGGATTCGAATCCTTTTAGAGGATTCAAAAGAGGTATTCGAATACTTTAGTGAAAACGGATTCGTGATCCGGATTCGTTACATTTTTTTAAAAGGATTCGTATTCGAATCCAGACGTAGATGATTCGAATCCTTATAATAGGATTCGAATCCTTATAAAAGGATTCGAATCCTTATAAAAGGATTCGAATCCTTATAAAAGGATTCGAATCCTCATACACGGATTCAAATCCTCCCAAATAATTCGAATCATCGCTATCAAGGCTGGGATTCGAATTCGATTATTCAAATAGTTAAATATTCTAATATGAATATTTAAATCACTAAATTATTTATATTTGAATATAAATATTTACATTTTCAATAATTAAAATATTTGTAAATGCATATTTGGTTATTTAATCATATAAAATTTCCAACCTTAATAGTATATTTTTAACTTCACTTGAAATTAGTGTTTTATACGCGTGGCGCATGAAGTAAAATTTCGAGTTTAGAAAAGCCCCGCGAAAATTTGTCTCGGGTCGCTGCGCGACCCTCGACAAATTTTCTACGCGGGGCTTTTCTAAACTCGAAATTTTACTTCATGCTTAGTCTGGGAGTGGACAACACTCGTTCTTAGAAATTGAGTGATCACTCTAGATTACTAAGTTTATTACTATTTTACAAAGGCTACAGCTCGAAGGACCAATCATGGTCTTCGGAGACCGAAGGACTACAAGGAATCGAAGTTTTTTACAAGAAAACAACGAATATCTGAAGGTTTACAGCATGGATAGGAAAGAAAACATCCAATTTTGAAAAAAATCGAGGTTAGGTTGGTTTTCAGTGCATTTTTAACTTCACTTTAAATCAGTGTTTTATACGCGTTACGCATGAAGTAAAATTTCGAGTTTAGAAAAGCCCCGCGAAAATTTGTCTCGGGTCGCTGCGCGACCCTCGACAAATTTTCTACGCGGGGCTTTTCTAAACTCGAAATTTTACTTCATGCTTAGTCTGGGAGTGGACAACACTCGTTTAAACTTTAAATTTAACTGTTTTATAAAATCTACGTATGTAATATAATAAATCATTCATTGAAATCATAAAAAAAGATGTAAAATTTTACCTAAAAAGAACTTTTAGAGTTAACTTTATAATTTGCTCGGCTCTTAATGGGTGAATATTCTATTGCTAAGAAAAACCATATTTATTTAATATTAAAGTTGCATTTAATATAATAACAAACTGTGAATAAATCGACAATAATCTAGAAATATCGAAAATCTCGACATGTAGAAAATCTTGACGGTCCATTCCCAGACTAAGCATGAAGTAAAATTTCGAGTTTAGAAAAGCCCCGCCTAGAAAATTTGTCGAGGGTCGCGCAGCGACCCGAGACAAATTTTCACGGGGCTTTTCTAAACTCGAAATTTTACTTCATGCGCCACGCGTATAAAACACTGACTTAAAGTGAAGTTAAAAACGCAACGAAAACCAACCCAACTTCGATAATTTTTTTCAAAATTGGATGTTTTCTTTTCTATCCATGCTGTAAACCTTCAGATATTCATGGTTTTCTTGTAAAGAAACTTCAATTATTTTATTACGCCACGCGTATAAAACACTGATTTAAAGTGTACTTAAGAACGCACTGAAAACCAACCCAATTTCGATATTTTTTCAAAATTGGATGTTTTCTTTCCTACCTATGCTATAAACCTTCAGTTATTCGTTGTTTTCTTGTAAAGAAACTTCGATTCCCTGTAGTCCTTCGGTCCCCGAAACCATGATTGGTCCTTCGAGCTGCATCCTTTGTAAAATGATAATAAACTTAGTAATCTAGAGTGATCACTCAATTTGAAACTTCTAAGAACGAGTGTTGTCCACTCCCAGACTAAGCATGAAGTAAAATTTCGAGTTTATAAAAGCCCCGCCTAGAAAATTTGTCTCGGGTCGCGCAGCGACCCGAGACAAATTTTCACGGGGCTTTTCTAAACTCGAAATTTTACTTCATGCGCCACGCGTATAAAACACTGATTTAGAATAAAGTTCAATAACACATATATCATAATTAATTAAAATCATTATTTAATCAGATATTTAGTCGGTAAATGAACATTTTTCTTAATAGAAACTGATGGAATAAAATGTTACTGGTTGCAAATGATAGATTCAAATTTATTTTTAAAGGATTTGTATCCGTGATTCAAAAATGAGGATTCGAATCTTTGATTCGAATCATATTTTTCACTTACGAATCCTTTATTCGAGTATTCGTGGTTCGAATCATATTAGGTGATTCGGATTCGTGATTCGAATCCTGTTTTTGAGGATTCATCATAGCTCTGGTACATAGGGGGCGTGGGCAGGTTAAAAAAATAGTCTCAAAAATACAAAAAAAAACAACGCGAATCACGTGAACTTAAATATTGGTTAATTCTTGTTTTTGTATGTATTGTAATCATTTTTATCACGTGTGCGAAAATTCACATATTTCGGTAGTTCGGGAAGTGGATGAAAATTGAACTATAAAATTCTATTACATTCAGATCTATATTAAATGTGATGATATAAAAAATGTTAATTTTTGATTTGAAATAACATTTTCAAAGCTTCCGATTTTACGTGAAATGCCCCATATATAAAAACAGGTAAAGTTAATAAAAGCCTGTTAATAAAAAATAGCAAAAAAATATATTTGTAGCTATTAAGTTATAACAAGTGTCGTTAAATAACGCGATTTTTCAATCCTGCAAGAATTGACAGTATTGTCTGTGCTTGTTCTAACTTGTGTCTTTGAGGCATGCGGGAGTCAGCGAGTGAGCCTACATGCGTCGACAGGACTGAACCCGCAGCCCCCGACCCGCACTCTTCTCCCGCGTCGCCCATGCCCTTGCCTGCGCTTTACTTCCGCGCCGGCTGTTATAAACGAGTCACTGCATGTTGATCTTATTCCTGTCGATGCGTGTTATATGTCTCTAACCTACATAAAGGCAATGATTGTTCATTTTATTTTTATTTGCATTATCGCGTGCAATTGATAATAGGGTTTTAAATGTTGTAAAGTGTAAAGTAAAAACCATGTTCTGAGCATAAAAGTAGAGATGGCAGTATAGTGTGGATTATATTAAGTACGGATTTATCAAAAATCCTACAAATCCATCATCGCCAATGTGCCTTATTTCTCAAAAAAACATTTTTAAATGAAGCAATGAAGCCTTCTTAGCTTCAAGATCATTTTAATACAATACACCCGGTTAAGAAAGACAAAGATGTAACTTATTTTAAAGACATGAAGAAGAAGTACGAAACTCTGCCAACTATATCAAAACTTTTTTCGTCAGCTTCCAAGCAAGACGATGACGGACTTCGAGCTTCTTACAATATTTTATTGTTGATTGCTAAAACAGGCGAACCACACTTTCTTGTACTATTTGGAAAGATTAAATTTTACCAGCAGTAAAAGAAGTAATAACCCCTGTGCTCCATAAACCAGCTGCAGATATTATCCGAAAAAATCCTTTGAGCAATAGTTCTATGCAAAGACGAATCGATGAGGTTTTTAGCCATCGCATCAGTTCGTCTTTGCATTAGAGAATCATTATGAAATCATCTGAACAGACCTGTCAATTTTCAATTCAGCTGGATGAGTCCACTTTACCAATCAATGAAGCATTGTTATTGTCATACGTGAGGTTTATCAGACAGAAAAAATATGTCAAGAACTATTGTTTGTTACAAGTTTGGAAACAGTTACAAAAGGAGAAACCATATTTAATACAGTGGAAAAGTTTTGTGACGAAAAGGAAATTTCTTTTAATAATATTTTGTCAGTTGCTCCAGATGGCGCACCGGCTATGACAGAGCGTCACAAATGCTTCATAGCGCGCTTAAAAAATAGAGTTCCTGACGTGCTTGCTGTGCATTGCGTAATTCATCGCCAGCATTTGGTTGCGAAAAATCTGAGTGAACGCCTCCATACATCACTACAATATGTTATCAGAGCAGTTAATAAAATCAGAAGTAACTCGTTGAATGACAGATTATTTAGTCAGCTTTACATTGCCAATGATGAAGATTTCAATCGATTGCCGCTTCACACAGAGATGCGCTGGCTGTCAAAATGTACTTGCTTGACCCCATTTTGTAATCTGTTTGGGTCTGTGATAGAGTTCTTAGGAAACAAAGACACAGAATTGCGCGACAACGTCATTTCATCAAAGAAAGATATTGCGTACTTGAGAGACCTATATAAATTGTTTAATGATGTCAGTCTCCAACTTCAACGACGACCTAAACTTGATAAGGACAAAAAATAGCGTTGGTGCGTTTGTATCCAAACTGCTATTCTACAAAAGAAATATCGTCAGACGGGAACTCAATAACTTCCCAAATGTAGCAGCAATATCATTTAAAAAGGACGACTTGCTTGTTTTCTGTCAACACTCTATAGTGATTTCAAAGAACAATTCCAGGATATTATAAACATGGACATACCAGACTGGGTTTTGGATTCTTTTTCAAATATCAGCACAGCAGGATCATCCCAGTTAGAAAAAGAACTAATAGAACTGACGAGAAATGAGGAATTACAAATTAAATTTAAGAATGGCTACCAAGAATTTTGGCTGCAATAGCCGATTTCGCGACTGTACCCAGGATTATGGTCAATTTCTAATACTGTTCCCATCGTTCTATTTAGCTGAACGTGGATTTAGAGCTGCAACGTTGATAACTAAAAAGAGAAACCAGCTTCATGTTACTGAACGAAGCGACTTACGGATGTTTTTAAGAAAAATCGAGCCTAATATTAACAAACTCCTTAAAATGCATCAAATTCAACCTTCTTATTCGATATGTCATAAATTCAATGTATTTTGAATGTTATTAAAAATACTTCTCAATATAATAAAGTATGCGATTTAATTGTTCGGTATCACGACAAAAGGCCGCGAACAAATGGACGCGCGACTTTGGGACGCGGTCATTTAGACGCGTCGACATATAGACGCGAGACAAATGGACGCAAGACATTTGGACGCCTGCATATATTTATAGGATTCGACAATAATAGAATAAATTGCACAAGTCAATTTGCGCACGATGCCTATTCCACATACTTTTAGGTTAGGTTAAGTTAGGAGAAACGTTTGCAATAGAATAAATTGCAAATGCACGATGCCTATTCTACATACTTCTAGGTTAGGTTAGGAGATAAGTTTGCAATAGAATAAATTGCGTAAGTCTCTTTGTGCACGATGCTTATTCCACACACTGCTAGATTAGGATAGGTTAGGTTAGGAGAAAGGCTGCAATAGAATAAATTGCGTATGCACGATGCCTATTCCACATACTTAAGGTTAGGTTAGGAGAAAAGTTTGCAAAATAATAAATTGCGCAAGTCATTTTGTGCACGATGCCTATTCCACATAATTCTAGGTTATGATAGATTAGGAGAAAGGTTTGCAATAAAATAAATTGCGTATGCACGATGCCTAATCCACATACTTTTAGGTTAGGTTAGGTTAGGTTAGGAGAAAAGTTTGCAATAGAACAAATTGCGTAAGTCTCTTTGCGCAAGATGCTTATTTCACACACTTCTAGGTTGGGTTAGGTTAGAAGAAAGGTAAGCAATAGATTTTATTTATTTATATAGTTGTGTTTGACGATTTAGATTTTTTTTACACATAATTCATCTACATCATTACCACGGGCAGTAAAAAATATGTTTTAATTTAGTGTACAAAGATTTAGTTTGAATTTGGCGCTTTTAGTGCGTCAAAATTGAAGCCAATTTGCGGTACTCTCTTTCATATAGGGACACTACAAAAAACTAAAGCAATCATCACTAAAAGCTGCACGAGACGACAGCGTCCAAATATCCTATATTACGACAATATAATATTACACGTTTAAGTATAATCGTGGCCATAGCTGTTTCACATTCGCGACAAATGGTAAGTAAAAGAAATTGGGAGCTCTAGAAAAAAACAATTCTCAAAGTGGGCGGTGGGTAAAATAAGGTAGAGAACCTATGATCTAAATAAAGGACGTCCTAATACTTTAACGGACGCCCTTTTTTTTAAAGTCGAAAAAAAAGAAAAACGTAAAAATATAGGCTATATTTTAAAATATATCGGCACTTTATTTGTGGTTTAAAGACATGCATTTAATATATCTCTCTTTAGAAATTGAATAGTGATAAAATAATAATAATAAAAAAATAAACAAAAAAATGCACTAATTGTTATTTGAGTTATGTGGAGTATTTAATCACAATAAAAACACGTTTTGTTTTACTTAGCTTTTATTTTTATTCGTTAGATGTACATTTCGAGTGCTAAGCACTCATTATCAATAACTAATCAATAATTCATTAGTTATTAATAATGAGTGCTTAGCACTCGAAATGTACGTCTAACGAATAAAAATAAAAATTAGTAAGGGCTAAAAAGTGTTTTCATTGGAATAAAGTTTCTGTTATGCAAACAAAGTTAAAAAGTGCTTCATTTGTAAAATAAATTCGGTATACAAATTTTAAAAATTGACTCTTTATTTCAATGTTTCATAGTATCCTAGGATATTCTAGAATAATTTAGTATGGTTTAGGAATTAAATTATCGACTTAAAAATCTGTTTAGTAATTGGAATAATAAAAACAGTGCCAAGCACTTCCTGGCACGCCTGAGCACCGGAAAATGCCGGGTGGAAAGTTGCAAATTACACACGCGTTTCGGCGTGCGCTAAATTTACCCGAAAACAATTAGCTTTATCCGCGCGAAAATTCCCGTCACAATCGCGAACCAATTTATTTAAGTGTGCGACTCGCGTTGGCGTAGTCAATAATATGAATTTTCCGTTTGCGTTTTCATCAGATTGAATTCGTACAATTACTTAACTTTAATTTTAATCAAGACTGATAACGCAACTGAAACACAAAAATAATATACGAAATCAAACTCGAAGATTAATTTAAGTGTATTGAACTCACGTAGAGTCAAATACTCAGATGATGTATTAATTTTTTTTGGTTAAAATCAGTTACAACTTTCAATATTTAAAATATGCATTTACTACTTTATTTATGTAAGTGTAGAAACATATCATGACATGCTCAATTAAACAGCCAACAGTTGCGGCCCATGAAATAACGTGAAAAACCGAGCCCACGAAAAAAAAAACAGAATAGCCCACTCCTAAAAAATTACATTGTTTGTTTATATATCGCTTTCATTGTGTACGTAGAACACAAATCATTTTGTGAAACGAATCTCGTCTTTTATTGTTATTAGATTAGAATTATATTAACCTCAGATGAGCAATTTTCTATGAAACACGGCTAAAACCTAAATTAATATTCTAGCTTAGCCTTGGAGAAATTGTACTTAACATGACTAAAAGAAAAAAGGAAACTTGGGCTAAATTTGAAGCTTTGAACGGGTGTTATCTTCTCTCATGTTAAGCATGAAGTAAAATTTCGGGTTTAGAAAAGCCTGAAAATTTATTTTGGTCACGTAGCGAAGCGGAGCTACCAAACCAAATTTTTAGCCTTTTCTAAACTCGAAATTTTACTTCATGCGCCACGCGTAGAAAACACTGATTTCAAGTGAAGTTCAAATATACATAAATTTCGCAATATTTTAGTGTTTTATACGCGTGGGGTATGATATAAAATTTTGAGTTTAGATAAGCCCAGAAAATTTGTCCCTTTGTATTTTATACGCGTGGCGCATAAAGTAAAATTTCTAGTTTAGAAAAGCCCAGAAAATTTGTCTCGGGTCGCTGCGCGACCCTCGATAAATTTTCACGGGGCTTTTCTAAACTCGAAATTTTACTTCATGCTTAGTCTGGGAGTGGAAAACACTCGTTTCAAACTTCAAATTGAACTCTTAAAAAAAAACGACGAATATCTAAAGATTTGTATCTTCAATATAGGTTGAAGTATTAACACATTTTTTGCAATATTGTAAGACTATGCAGGCAATTTTTATTTTAGGTAAACATATGCATAAGCTGAACGTTTTCCGACATTCGTTGTTTTTTTAAAATAGTTCAACTTGAAGCTTTAAACGAATCTTTTCCACTCCCAGATTAACCATGAAGTAAAATGTCGAGTATAGAAAAGCCCCGTGAAAATTGTCGAGGGTCGCGGAGCGACCCGCCACAAATTATCTGGGCTTTTCTAAACTCGAAATTTTACTTCATGCTTAGTCTGGGAGTGGAAAACACTCGTTTCAAACTTCAAATTGAACTCTTTAAAAAAAACGACGAATATCTAAAGATTTGTATCCAATATAGGTTGAAGTATTAACACATTTTTTGCAATATTGTAAGACTATGCAGGCAATTTTTATTTTAGGTAAACATATGCATAAGCTGAACATTTTCCGACGTTCGTTGTTTTTTAAAATGGTTCAATTTGAATCTTTAAACGAGTGTTTTCTACTGCCAGACTAAGCATGAAGTAAAATTTCCAGTTTAGAAAAGCCACATGAAAATTTGTCGAGGATCGCCCAGCGATCCGACACATATTTTCTGGGTTATTCAAAACTGGAAATTTCACTTCATGCTTAGTCTGGCAGTAGACAACACTGATTTCAAGTGAAGTTCAAATATACATAAATTTCACAATATTTCAGTGTTTTATACACGTGGGGCATGCGTATAAAACTCTAAAATATTGTGAAATTTATGTATATTTGAACTTCACTGGAAATCAGTGTTGTCTACTGCCAGACTAAGCATGAAGTGAAATTTCCAGTTTTGAGAAACCCAGAAAATATGTCTCGGATCGCTGGGCGATCCTCGACAAATTTTCATGTGGCTTTTCTAAACTGGAAATTTTATTTCATGCTTAGTCTGGCAGTAGAAAACACTCGTTTAAAGATTCAAATTGAACCATTTTAAAAAACAACGAACGTCGGAAAATGTTCAGCTTATGCATATGTTTACCTAAAATAAAAATTGCCTGAATAGTCTCATAGTATTACAAAACATGTGTTAATACTTCAACCTATATTGAAAATACAAATCTTTAGATATTTGTTGTTTTTTTAAAAGAGTTCAATTTGAAGCTTTAAACGAGTGTTTTCCACTCCCAGACTAAGCATGAAGTAAAATTTCGAGTTTAGAAAAGCCCCGTGAAAATTTGTCTCGGGTCGCGCAGCGACCCGAGACAAATTTTCTGGGCTTTTCTAAACTCGAAATTTTACTTCATGCGCCACGCGTATAAAACACTGATTTCAAGTAAAGTTCAAATATACATACATTTCACATTTGTTTAGTGTATTATACGCGTGGCGCACGAAGTAAAATTTCGAGTTTAGAAAAGCCCAGAAAATATTTAGGGGCTTTTCTAAACACGAAATTTTACTTCATGCTTAACCTGGGATTGGACAACACTTGTTTAAAGCTTCAAATTGAACTCTTTTAATAAAACAACGAATATTTAAAGATTTACAGAAAATAGGCTGAATTTGGAATTCGTATACTTTAAAGAAAAATAGCCTGTCAATTACTTAGATAAGTGCGGTAATGTTTCATAAAATTTTACAAATTTTTTATAAACGTATTATTTTACGTAACATGAACATTACTTTTTGTTAATTACAATCATGAGTAATTTAATCATTTTAAAATGTACACATATTTATATATCTGCTTGATTATTTTGGTCAACTTTTAGTAGCTGTAATTTGATTTACATTTTTGTCAATTTTTTTTAAGAATCTCCGAACATTTTATAATGATTTAAATTAATCTTTCTTTATTAAAGCCATTCTAAACAGATTGTTACACGGTTCAATAGAAGGAAACATTATTACAAATTGATATATTCGTTTATAAATACCAAAGTTTTTATATTTTATAAAAAAACTAAGCAGAATATTGTTAAAGTTTGCGAAGGGCTAAGAAATGTGAAGCTAAGCTACAAATAATCATTAGTGGAGAGAAATAAAATTTTAAGGGAAAAATAACCCGCTTAGAAGTCTTAAAACTATTTTCTAACTTATGAAGCATCTCTACTTCGGTATACATGCTAATTTATTTAATAAAACACTGGCTTTATTAACAATAAATTATTTATTGTTTACAAAACCTTCTTCGTGATTTTCAATTTTGATAATAATGTTTATTGGCCAACAGGAAACAAATTTCAAATTACAAGATATTTTAGTATTTAACAAAAAAGTTTTAAGGTTATAAACTAAAAATAATAACAATTATTGCTAGCTAAAACTAATAACATTTTATTTCGTAACTAACAAAATTCTAATAAGGATGTAAATGGTTGAAAAAATACTTCACAAGTTAGTGGAAGTTAATTAAACAAATTGCAGATCACATTAATCCACATTTAATCCAAAATTAGTTCTATTATACTTCATATTGAACGTGGTCTACTATTGGAAGTTGGAATATGCAAGTCAACTAGCTGTAAAATATCAGGGCTGGATTTGAAAAAAAAACACTTAACATTTTTATACCACTTTTATTTTACTGTTGTTTCAAGTTTCAATTACACAGTAGTCATTATCAAACTTTGTTTGATAATGATTACCATAAAATTGAAACTATTCAAAACAGTAAAAGAAAAGTGGTACACAAAAGTTAAGTCTAAATACATTTTAACTTTTGTGTTTTCAGATACACAGGTCATTGTCCAACGCTAAGGTTTCAATATGGAACATCCTATGGATCTAAAACCAAAGAAATTCTTCAGGTAAAGCGTAAAATCTACACAATTTTCTATACATTTCTAAATAATGATACAGATTACACTGACTTATAAGAACTAAGAAGTATTAAACGCGATATCGCTGAATCCGAAATAAACGTTTTCCTTATATTCCAAATAATGACGAAGACCACATTGATGAGAACCAAGAAGGACGAGTACTCAGTATTAGGTACTTAATACCTAATTTTTTTCTTATATAGGGTGTTAGTGCTTATTTCGCCATGTATTTCATCAAAATGTTCAACATTCACTATGTTTAGCATTTTTTTGTGATGTACTTGTATGTTAATAACTAATGAACGGTATTTTGTACGATTGAACTCCCAACTGTTGTCTCCGATGAATGGGCCAAATGACTACCGAGCAACGTGTTTTAGAGTTTAAAACTTTTTTCAAAACCAATGAAAGTTCTACAGCAACCGTTCGTGTATTGCAGAGGATACTTGGTCGTTGTGGTGTTTAATCTATATATATCCAAAATGGAGAAGGTTTTCGAGCTAGGTCAAGCAGGGGGCGTAGTCATTGGAGCAATGAAGATTTGGAGTCTCGCGTACGCAGACGACGTGGTGGTGATATGGAAAACGTTCAGAGAACTGAGAGAAATGAAAGACAGACTTGAAAGATATTTTGATAGGAGCAAGTTAAGAGTGAATGTGAGCAAGACAAAATGGATCTTATTTAAGAATACTGGCGGTAGAATGAAAGAAGAAGTGCTGGTGTGGAAGGGCGAAGAGGTCAAAAGAGTAAAAGAGTTTAATTTAGTATCTAGAATTCGTGTTTGCTGAGTCAAGGATCAGGACAAGGCATACCGAATTCGTTTGTAAAAAGGCAAGAGTGGCAATAGAGCGATTGAGGAATACATGGGAAAGTATGCTAGCGAATAATGTAAGAATGCAGATGGTGTGGTGGGATGCATGCATAAGGTCCATTCAGAAGTATGGGGAGTGAGAGCGTATAAAAGAGTGGAAAGAATACAACTGCAGTACTTAAAAAGAATACTAGGATTAGAAAAGACAACGCCAAACTATGTAGTACTGCAGGAATGTAGTAAAATGTCTGTGGAGTGGGAGGCGGCAAAAAAGGTTGTGAAGTTTGAAAGGAAGATTGCGGAGTTAGAGAATGGAAGATTGGTCAGAGAAGCATAGGCGGTGTGTTATTGGGAGTGGAAACAGCAAGGTGATGGAATAAAGTGGATGAAAGAAAGATGTAAAGATGGTCTTTGGAAATGTTCGAGAAGAAGATAGGGCTGGGGCAAATGGTAGAGGTAGAGGTGGCACGTAAGCTGGAAGCTGTAGAGCTACAAATTAGATAGGAAAAAATAGGTAGCAGCCGCCTATGTCCGTTCTACAAAAGCTCCAAGTGTATATTGGCCTCTCTCGCTATTTCCAAAAGTTAAAGGATGACAAGATAAGATTAATGGCACGATTGAGATGTGGAAATGAGGAAAGAGGACGAAAGGAATGGATGGGAGAGGAGTATAGGAGGTGTGTGATGTGAGGTAGGAATTGATACATGGGAACATTGGATGAATGAGTGCGAGGTAGTGAAACACGTACTGAATGCTGTTGGTAAAGATGAATTAATAAATACATGGCTATGTGAAAGTGGAAGAGGAATAGAGGTATGCAAAGCAATAATGAGAATGCGGGAAGGGAGGCGTAGCTAGGAGATGGAGGAGGGGTATGGCAGAAGCAATACACAATTGTAAATATGAATAAAGGCGATAAATTATATGGAAAAATGCCAAATAAAGGTTATATTATTTTTGTTTGGTCGTTATGGTGCACCAACTGAAGGCTCGATTCGAAAAATTGTACGAAAGTTTGAACAAACAGGCTCTGTGGGCCTTTCATTGTTTCTATAAAAAAAAATTGTAACATGAAAACACCTTCCTCAGTAGTCATTTTCCTCATGGCGAAAAAAACTGGCTATAAATGGCAAAGATAAGAGACAACGATAACCCTCATCAGAAAAAATAATGACATTAATATATTTGTACTAATTTCCTGAACACGCTATATTTCCATATATTTTTCCGTTTCGTATTTCTTAGTTCTCATCGCGTGGTTTGCGTTATATCTAGATGATAAGAACTATGAGATGAGAACCTAAAGTAAAAATTATCTTTTTTTTCAGATGATAATTAATGATTTTTTTTATATTTTTACATTATGAGTTTAAAATTTAAAATCATGTTTATTTTTGTTGTTTCTTTAGGATTTAAGAGATAAACACGTTATTCAATCCATACAAAAGTCTTCGTACAGACAATACAATGAGCATGATAGCGCAGCACTTCAACCAATCCCAAGGAAAAAAGGACAGACGACTGATCCTAATCTTCCATATCGTAACAGAGCTTCAAAGTATATCATAGGATACACAGGTATAGATCATTATAAAAAGGAAGAACGTTTTAGGATTCTTACTTGTCCCACTGAACACCAAAACATTTCAAACATTGCACGAATATTGAACATGATACTAAAATAAAATATTGTATTAAAAATATTACAACAAAGTTTTAGTAACGTTACAAATATTCTGTAAACGTTTTCCGTGAAATATGGATTTATATACATTACCTAAATGTTGAAAATGATACTAAAATTCAGCATTGTTTTCCAACGTTTCAAAAATGTTGTGGCAAAGTAATACAATGTTGTATAATCATTAAAATTTGACTTTTATGCAACATTGTATTGTAAACATTGAATAAATATTGAACATGGTAACATTGCATTCTAAACATCGTATAATTGTTGAAACTGTTGCTGTAATCGAGCATTATGGTTTACACATTTCATGGACATTGAACATACAGGAAGTTTTTCTTTTAAGTGTAAATATCCCGATTATAGCCTGTAAACATGAGATATGCGTCCGTGAAGTTCACTTGTTAACAATATTTCAGTGTTTTCAGTGTTTAAGGGTACTGGGTACTTAGGTACTGGGTTACTGCTTTTGTTACCAATATATATTTATATTTTTTTACCGATTTAAACCCAGAAATAAATATTGTATTAAGATGACGAGAGAAACATTGCTATAACGGTCACTTAATAGCTTTACATCGGCTTGTATACAATACGGATTCTATGCATTCATCGTATGCATCGTATACATTTGTTTGTTGGGTTGCATACAAATAAGAATAATTGCTCGTGTTGCATGGGCGTTGCTTTATTAGCAGTGCTGCAACATTTTTCTTTGAACGTTAGCATGCAACGTTCCTGCGGGCCGACATTTAGCGTTTATTCAACGTTTTTTCAACATTAGTGCAACCTAAAACGCAACGTCTCTTGTTACGTGGCAACATGTATGCATCGCTTCTGAGCACAGTGGAGTTTTATTAAAAATGAAAACACTGCTAAAAGTAGTTTCTCGATTATTTCATTTGAAATAAGTGCTAATAATTCAATTTGCATGTCCAGTCGTGGATTATGCTGATAAACTATCTTGCTAATGCCTAGTTTCACAAACTTCAGTCAAATTTTATTCAAAGATTATATGTTTTGTCAATTAAATTAGATAATTGAAGTTGTATCAATCTGTAATATCATCTAGCAATTTAGTCGCATTAATTAACTAATATTCCATCTATGATAATTTGCTTTTGCCAATTATACTTCGTTGTGATGCCTTGTGTGCAGCTTGGGACCGTTCATTATTTTTAATTATATTATATTTTTGTTTATTTTATATATGTCTATTCATTAGTTTATTTACTTGTTTGTAGATAGATTGGTTAATTGATTAATAATTTGTGGATTAATTAATTAATTTATTTTAACTTTAAGGTAGGAATGAGCACGTTTCATTTTGTCACGTTTGTGAACTATTTTGGATTGAAACCCAATATATTTGGAAATATTTTTATAGTGGTATGCGTTTATATTTTGTTATGATTTATTTTTGTCAATTCATTGCATTATAAAATGTAAACGTATTATTAAATTGGAGATTCCGTTAATAAATTAAATTGATGGCTTATTATTCAATTTTATTTAATTTTAGAACGAATAACTGTTTGTATAATCAATAATTAAATCTATATGTTTTGTAAGTTTAGGATTCATTCCCACAATAAACTTCCGCTATGGAAAATCGTTCGGAAAAGCCGCAGACGACAGCGTTTACGATTTTAGTACAAAACAAAGAGTTATACGTCAGGAAAAACGCGAGCTGGAAAAGTTGAGATCCCAGAGCGCGCCGAAATTGACGTCAATACGTAACGCAGACGAAGTCAAGTGTACAATAAAAAGAGATGGCGAAGAAAACAACTTCAAAGGTAAAAAAAATGTACCGGTTTTTAGACCAAAGAAAAAGTGTTTAATTGTATCGAATAGTAAGTTAAAAGCTGAAATACGTATATAGGGGCGAAGGTAAATATAATGCAGTTTTTTAGACCAAACAAAGTTTGTTCCATTGTTACAAATAGTAAATTAAAATCTAAAATACTAGTCACAGTTAGACTCTGTTAATCGTCAGGACAAGTTATTTTTCTGACAAGAAATACTCGTCCCAAATGCCATGGATGTAATAACTTATGTTGTTCACATTTTCATTAAAAAACTTACCGATTTACTTTGGAAGAGAGAAGAAAGGAAGCGTGTGGGCCACCCTCAGTAGTAAAAAAATCATCAATGGGTTCAGAAGGAAGAACACAACATTAGTGTCTATGTTCGTCATTTCTAATAATACTTCTGCAGCTCATACACGAGCAATTTTGTCAGCATCAGAAATCACACCATAAAAACAAACCTAGACAAAAAGAAATTAGTAGTAACCATATTTGTTGACATGAAAAAGGCATTTGATACGGTATCAAAATCAATGCTAGTCGACAAACTAAAAGCCATAGGAATAAAAGACACAGAGCTGAAACTGATACAGACATACCTAAGAGAGAGACCACAAATAACGAAAATAAAAGATACTAAAAGCCTACCATGCTATGCAGAATATGGAATACCCCAAGGAGGCAATCTTCCACCAATATTATATATAACCTATATCAACGATATAATAGAACTAAATTTGAAAGGAACCCCCTTCATATATGCTGACGACACATGCCTGGTATACACGGGAACAGACCAACAAGAAATAGAACATAAAATAAAAGCAGATATACTACAATTAGAAAAGTGGTTTTACAACAATCTGTTAACAATAAATGAACAAAAAACTACCTACATGATATTCAACAGACAGAAACGACCAATTAACTTGAACATCAAAATCCATGGAACACTCATAAAAGAAGTGAAAGAAACAGAATACCTAGGATTAAAAATAAAAAACACCCTAAAGTGGGACGACCACATACAGAAACTAATAATGAAAAACTCAAAAATTATAGGTGCATTATGGAAAATAAGCAAATATATACCCATATCAAAAAAACGAACGGTATATCATGCACTATTCACGTCAAATATAAATTATCTAACGCCAATTTGGGGAGACACAAACAAAAAGAATATTGGAAAATTACAAAGACAACAAAATAAAGTATTGAAGATATTATATAAGATAAATAGAAGAACACATTCTAAAGAACTGTATACAATCACCAAAGAACTAGATATACAAAAAATTATTACATACAACAATTTATTATTCTTATACAAGATACAAAACAATCTAATAAAAACACGCATCAAAATACAACCCAACAAGAAGACACACAACTATACAACAAGAAGAAGATCGGACCTACGAACAGTAAAATATAATACAAAAAAATACACGCAACACCTGATGACAAAGATAATAGAAACATACAACAATATACCACAATACATAAAATGTCTAAAATACATCCCATATAAGTTAAAAATAAAAAACAAACTACTAAACAACGATATCAACTAAACAGAATACACAAATACATTAACACACAGACATCCTTTAATACCGCTAGCCCGAGATCGGATCTCTCATCCTGGAATCACGAGGCGAGGAAAAAAGGAAGGAACCTCATCAACTACAATTACAAATTATATACCTACATGCATACTATAAAAAAAAAACATGTAATTTTATATGTAATTGTTTTTGAAATAAAATTCTAAATTCTCAAAAAAAATTAAATGTGGTGTAGTTAAACGGCTTGGAGAATCCTTCTAAACCCATTGCTGAAATGTTTTTCTTACTACTGAGGATGGCCCAAACACTTCCATCGAAGATGCTACTTTCCTTCTCTGTTCCCGCGACTCATATTTAGTCTGTAACAATAAACAATTAAAAATTATGTAGTGCCATATGAGTGGTAACATCTTTTGGATGATCCTATATGATAACGTACTAATTCTCTGAAAAAAATGAAGTTAAAATATGCAAAACTTGGTCGTGGCTGAATGTCCAACGTCGAAGTCAATTTTCTCAAATTAATTTTAACCCCTAACCCAATTCCCCATCCACCAGCCTTCTTACAAAATAATAAAACCTAGTATTTTTTGTCTTTAGATCGTCACGTATCACCAGAATTCCCACCAATAACCGGCTACACCGGTTACGTTCCAAAAGTCAAAGGCAACGAAGAATCCCTCTCCCAAAGATACAACAACGTCGTCAAAAGAAGTCTAACACTTCTTCGTGAGGAAAGACAGGAATATCTTCGGCAGCTACAAAAAAGGCGGGATTATTTAAACAGGAATAAAGAAGACAACAATATCTACAATGAAACATTCCACTACAAAGAACCATAACAGAAGGACTATCCAATCGATATTTGTAAAGAATATTGTAGTTTGGATTAGTTTTTGGTTTAACCAAAAGTGTAGGAAGGAATTAAAAATCAAACCTCATAAATGTTTATGTTAAATATTGTATGATGGCAATTCGTTTTACTTGTGTAATTTTATCATCTGTATAAAAATCATGTCATTTTAGATTAATGTGTAGTTGGTTAGTTATTAACTATATTTTTATTAATAAAATTGTTTTAAAATGTTGTTAATCTTTTTTTGGCGGCTCGTGAGAATTTTTATTTCTGCAAATGCAAACATAAATATATAGGAAACTTTTTTTTCAAGTGTACTGGGGAATATATATTTAAAAGAAAATTTCCCTATATGTTTAAGTTTGCAGCTTTGCGCATGTGTTTTGAGGTATTTATAGTTTTTTATTGAGTTAAATTTAAAGTTAGAAAGGAATGTTTCTACTCCCTGATTAAGCATGAAATGAAATTTCAAGTTTAGAATAGCTTGAAAATTTAATTTAGTCGCGTACCGACTAAATCAAATGTTTAGGCTTTTCTTAACTCGAAATTTTATAAAACAGTGATTTAAAGTGAAGTTTAAAATACCCTTGTTGAGCAATATATTTTTAATCCTGCCTTAAGACAATACTTTTATTCCTATATTCATAGTATATTTTTATAATTTCTCAATAATTCAGAGTTTTATACGCATGAGTAAAATTTCGAATTTAGCTAAGCCTAAAAATTTGGTTCAGTCGCTCCGCTTCGCGCCCAAAAAAATTTTTATTTTGTGCCCTACCCTAGAACAGAAGTTCGCGTTTTTACCTACAGCACCAGGTTGAATTTTTACGTCCGAGAGCCGGTGGAATGTTAAAGTTTGTTGTCTTTGTTTTACTAGTTGAAAATACTATCACCCTCTTTCTCTAAGCGGGTCTCAAAACTATCTTCTCTTTTAATGTTGACCGATTAACATGTCCTATTGGATCCGAAGGTGATAGTCTTCATACCAAATGGGCTGTCAACTGCCATTGAGGCGGATGACACCCTAAGTATGAGGACTGACTACGCAGTCACGGACTACTGCGAGGATCAGCCGTACAAGGTCCTGTTCCCAAGCAGGGATGACTGGGAGCGACACAAAATCACCCCAGAAAAGGCTGATTCGTACTGGTACACTGACGGCTCAAAACTGTCCACTGGAACAGGAGCCTCAGTCGTCGGACCAAGGACTGAACTTTACTACAGCCTTGGCAGGTATGCTACCATACTTCAGGCTGAAATATACGCCATTGAAATGTGCGCCCACGAAATCCTTTCAAAGGGTTGGGCGGGCAGGACAATAAAAATATGTTCGGTCAGCCAGGCGGCCTTAGGCCCCTGGCATCTTCTAGATGCTCCTCGCTGGCTGTACGGAACTGCAAGGAAGCCCTCTGCCAAATGGCACAGGTAAACGGGATCAGTCTGATGTGGGTGCCAAGCCCCTCTGGCGTGAAGAGAAACGAATTAGCCGATTCCCTAGCCAGAGAGGGGGCGCGTACAGCCTACATCGGACCAGAACCCGCTCTGGGGATACCCAGATCAACAGCTAGAGACCGTAACAACGGATAGATGAGACACGAGGCACAGGATTTCTGGCAAAACCGCCCTGGGATGAGACATTTCAGAGCGGTAACAAGTGGACCATCTGCGGCCAGGACGGCCTCATGGTTGAAGCTGAGCAGATCAGATGTTCACACATTAACTGCTCTCTTCACTGGACACAGCCGTCTAAGGCATCACCTTAATAAACTAGGACTAAGCGACACCACTGAGTGCCGCCTATGCCTAGAGGATGATGAAATAGCAGAGCACGTCATATGTGCCTGTCCAGCTGGCGACCAGATCAGGACCACGGTGTTTGGCACACCGAAGCTAAACCTGAAGGACCTGGAAAAAACTTCACCTGACAAGATCCTTGACTTCATCAAGAAGATGGACTTGGAAGGTGAGCTGTAAGGTCGGATGTTCGACCTTAATTGTGAGCCACAATAGATCCTTGCGGTCGCAGTGGAGAGTAGCATAACTACCCACTCACTTTCAATAGAAATAGAAACATGTCCATCGATACGGTATACGAAATTTTAGACAAACGTCACTATGCCTGGTATCTTCAACCTTAATTTTAACATAATAGTTAACTCTTAAACTTAAAGTTTGAGGCACAGAATCGGGCTGATTATCAGATTAAATAAATTAAAAATAATCGTGTCTGTTTTTTGAGAATATAAATTACAGCATTAAATAAAACTAACAAAAATTACCAGCAATAAAGAAAGTATCTGAAGAATCGATCAAACAATGATCATTGTTTGATCGATTCTTCAGATACTTTCTTTATTGCTGGTAATTTTTGTTAGTTTTATTTAATGCTGTAATTTATATTCTCAAAAAACAGACACGATTTTCAATCAATGATCGATCAGTTGAAGGATCGATGAAAAAAGATTGTTGATTGGAATAATCAATATATTTTAAGAATCGAATAATTTGAGGTGAGATATTGTCATACTAGATATATCAACCGATTATAGGTGAAGAGCAAAACAAATCTACAATAAATTTCTGTAAGTTTTAATTATCGTGTACCTGTATTACTTACTCCTCACTGCCAACAATCAATACTAATTCGTTACTTCATACTATTATAGTTGCATTACTAATTTATAAATCTTCTATTTGAATCACTACAAAAAATCAAAATGATCGTTTAAAAAGATCGAGCGGCTCGATCTCATACATGGATCGAGCAGTCGATCTTGCTCGTCACTAATTAAAATCATTAAAATCGTTTTTTCATATTCATCAATTAGCTAACCTATAACAAATTGATGAATATGAAAATATGATGAATAAAATATAGGAAAGGGGTCTCTTTATTTCTTAACGAAATTTTAATTTTTCATTAATGCACATTAAATCCATACCTTAAGGGGAATATAACAGTGGTCTGAAATTTAATGTTAGGTTTATTTAAAAACTAATGGTCCTAGAAAGTTGAAATTTTGACAGCGTATATTAAGCCCAATTGTCTAGTAAAATGTCGAAGTACTTTTTTTTAACAATTTGCTTTCAGAGGTATGAAAAAAATAATGTTAAATTTTTCAAAATTAAAAAAAATATTCCCATATCTTACTAGTTTATACTATAAGGAATATAATTTCAACATTTCATAAAGATGCGATAACTCATGCCCGAGTCAGGTTAAAATAAAAATCTTGAAAAATAAGACCGTAAAATACCGCCGCCTTGCGCATCTTCTCTTAGTTGAACGCGTTGTACACTCATCTGCACAATTATTGGAGGGGCGAGCAGCATGCGGCCAGCGTTTATCCCTGGGCCGGTGAACGCTGCGCGGCTTCGCGTTTGTTTTTCTTTTCTTTTCTCAATCATAGTTAACAAAAACGGCTCGCGTCGTTAGCATTTGTTCTCGTAAAATTAATATTTCCCAATTATAATCGATATTTTATTGTACTAGTGTTTTATTTTTATGCTTTCTGACTACTGATGGAATAAGTATTTTTTTATACTGCATGTTCACTAATATAGAAAACACGAAATGTTTCACTAATCTAAATAATGATGTGTAATATACCTTTAATATTGGCTTCCCTAATTATTTGACAGTGTCGGTATTATTAAATTATTTTTAAAGTTTTTTAAGCTGATTAATAAGCCAGAAGCAATCAAATAACAATCAGTCTTGTTCAAATCATTATTTCGTCTTAAATCTTTCGTTGTTAAAGCAGTTGTTAAATGCCATTAAACCTCTCGCAATAAAACTATTAAAGTAAATTGTAAAGTTTCTAGCAACCAGACCTATTTGAACCAACTGCGACTTCATGAACGAATCAATGATAAAAACTATAAGAATAGTAAGAATAACGTCACTAATATGACGTTGTTGTTACAAATCAACTATTTTTTACTGAGCACAGGTAATATATGTTTGACGAATGTTTAAAAAAATGAAGGGTTTAACTGCGTGCATATTCATTGTTAATTATTTTAGAAAAAATAGAACTACAATAATAATAAGGTAGTTATTATAACGCATTTCAAATAACAAGCTTCTTGCTCAACATTGCACCGAGCCCAATATATTTTTTAAGGCCCGGCTTGGCCCGACCCGGTCATAAAATAAGAGAGATTGAGTTTTGCCTGACCCGGCCCGGTCAACATTTCAGGTCTAAATAAATAAAAAATATACTTATCTGATTATAGGCGTAGTTTTTAGAAAAAGTAAAAAATATATATAAAACTAAGATAATTTAAATATTAAATATGATACGGGAGAATCGCCTAAGAAAAATTCAGGCCCGTGGAGTGCTCCAATTGACATATCTTCCCTAAATATTTTAAATGACAAATCCCAAATATATTTTTTGTTGAGTATAAAATGTCTGCCTAAAGTCATTTTATTATTTATTTGTTGCATTCATAAAAACTAGAATATTTGATAAAATAAAAATTGAAATTCTCCCGAAAATTTGGGGTACTTACCCAATTTGGCAGAGGCCAAATTAATACACATTATTTTCATGGCCATAGCAGTTAGGAAAGATAATATTCTTATATAAAAAATATCATTGAAAATCCTATGTTCTGCGTTTTTCATACAGGGTGTCTACGGTAAACCGTTCGTTAAATGTTTATGGGGTTGCCGTTGCACTAAAAATTTGAAAAAAATCCTTGTCATACGGTTAAATCAGTTCTCCTCATGTGAAATATATTCAACTTTATATCACTTCCGGTTCCACCGGAAGTAGCACAAAATTTGTTATTTTAAATAGAACACCCTATATATTAGTCATTTTTTAGATTCCTCGATTAAATTGCAACATATTTTATTCAAATATATGTACACTTATCTCTTATAGTTTTGAAGCAAAAAAAATATTTCTAAAATTTTGACCTCTAAAAGGCATCTTGAAATCTGTCTGTACCTTCTCTTAAGAATAAGATAAAAATATGATTTAAATCTCTACTTGTACCTAGGAGATGCCTCTATAGGTATATTAATTCGCAACTGAATTTTAGTAGGCAAGTAGTAATGTTTTTGTTTTGTCGCGTATGTAATGCAAAATGTCAAATAATAACAGTATATTACGTAACCAGAGTAGTATCCAGTATATTACATATGAGCGGACATGTTGCGCACGAGCCGCGCAGCGGCGAGTGCAGTATTCCGCGAGTATGTAATTGCCATACCACTCGAGAAACGTACGATACTTTACCTACGCCCTAACAAAATAAACAATGAGCATTAAAGAACAACTTATTTATTGTAATAATTTTTAATAGTACTATGACAATGATGGAAACTAAATTACTACTTGAATAATATACAGGGAATAAAGCTGTACATTTTCCGACATTCGTTGTTTTTTAAAAGAGTTCAATTTGAAGCTTTAAACGAGTGTTTTCCACTCCTAGACTAAGCATAAAGTAAAATTTCGAGTTTAGAAAAGCCCTGTGAAAATTTGTCGAGGGTCGCGCAGCGACCCGAGACAAATTTTCTGGGCTTTTCTAAACTCGAAATTTTACTTCATGCGCCACGCGTATAAGACACTAAAATATTGTGAAATTTATTTATATTCGAACTTCAGTTGGAATCTGTGTTTTATACGCGTGGCGCATGAAGTAAAATTTCGAGTTTAGAAAAGCCCAGAAAATTTGTCTCGGGTCGCTGCGCGACCCTCGACAAATTTTCAAGGGGCTTTTCTAAACTCGAAATTTTACTTCATGCTTAGTCTGGGAGTGGAAAACACTCGTTTAGAGCTTCAAATTGAACCATTAAAAAAAAAACAACGAATAACTAAAGATTTAAAGAAAACAAGCTGAATTTGGTATACGTATATTTTAAAGAAAAACTCCCTGTACATCAAAGAAATGTCATTACCCTGCATAAAAACGAATTTTCGAAATAATTCGAAAACTACTCGCTTTAGAAGTATAGTTGTACAATACTTTTTTGTAGGAAATTTTCCCCCCAATCGTACTATGTGATAAAAATTGGATCATTCCATTAAAAAAAAATGAATTACTTGATATTAAAGAGAGCACTTAGATATTGACATTTTAAGAACACTTATTGTCAAAATTGACAGTTTCCAATTAATTTACTCATAGAGGCATTCTCTAGGTACAAGTAGAGATATAAATCATATGTTTATCTTATTCTTAAGAGAAGTTACAGACAGATTTCGAGATGCCTTTTAAAGGTCAAAATTTTAGAAATATTTTTTTTTCTTGAAAACTATAAGAGATGTGTACATATGTTTGAATAAAATATGTTGCAATTTAAACGAGAAACACAAAAAATTGCTAATAAGTAGGGTGTTCTATTTAAAATAACAAATTTGGTGCTACTTCCGGTAGAACCGGAAGTGCTATAAAGTTGAAATATTGCACATGAGGAGAACTGATTCAACCATATGCCAAGGATTGTTTTCCAGTTTTTAGTGCAACGGCAACCCCATTAACTTTTAACGAATGGTTTAGCGTAGACACCCTGTATATATCCGGCATATAAATATTTACAAGGAGCTTATGAACATGAATTATTTTATTATTATATTTTTAAGAAATAATCTCCAATTTAATAAAATAAAACAAATAGTTTGTTCGGCTGTCGAAACTTTAGTCTTAAAAGAAAAAATAATGTGTTATAATGACAAGAATAAGAATCATCGGTTTTGTAAATAACGAAAAATAACACAGGATCCGATAATGCTTTCTAACGAATTAAAAACAATACATAGCTTGTATGTATTATCAGCGTGTTTAAATAATACGAATCGACACTTTCCTTAGATCCGTCTTTTTTATTCGCTTTTTTTTCGTCTATTCCACGCGACGCGGACCCCATCCGTTCATGCCAAGGAGTAATGCACAAATGCACAGCGAGCTGCCGCTTTTCTCTCTGACTGTATTCGCCCCACTTGTCCTGTAAATTTGGCATCGGATGAGCTACTCTAAACTATGTGGGTCTTTCCAACACGATCGGCGTGTTACACTGCAATAATCCCCTTAAGGTGACATCGCTAGTTCCTCATAAATACAAAAGCAACATTTTGAAAAATCAAATATTACAAGTTCAATTAATAAAGTGTTTAGGATGATGATACCTTCAATAAGTGCAAAAATAAAATAAAAAACTTATAAGATATTTATTCCAACAACAAAAAATCACATAAACACACATAAATCAAAACCAAACTGAAGGAAAATATATACAACCCTCAGGTCGAGCGCAAGATGAGATGCAGGTGAGTCACGCCATGCAGAAAAAACAACGCAGTTATCTGTAACGCATATACAGGGTGTTTCCTAACTAGAGGCGAAAAATGAAACTGTATACATTTTTTGATTTTTTGATTATCTCGTTTTGATTTTGAAATAATCGGATTTAAAAATGTGCTCACAACATGCAACTGGGGCATTACCATTACAGATTCCATAAATAAAAATATCTCTTATTCTTCGTTGTTGAACTGCATTTTTATCAAATTTTATTAACATAACCAAAGAAGCGAAGATAACTATGTTGACAAATGTCAAAACTCAATCACTTAATTTTCATTCATTGACGAATTTCATGGGCTGCTATGTTTTCTCCATATTGTGAGTATATTTTTAAAACCAATTACCTCAGAAATGAGACAAAATAGTCTAAAAAGTTATTTAGATTTTCTGTTTGAAATTGAAAAATGCATACATTTAATTTTTCGCCTCCAGTTAGGAAGCATGTATTTCAATACGACAGCACAATTTGAGCCATGAGTAATGGGATGCACTTTTCAGATTTAAATGTGTATTACATAGAAAACTGCATTGCTTTTTTCTGCCTGACGTGACTCGTCTTGCACTAGGCCTTATTTTAAAATTATTTGATGATAAATAAACAGTTTAGTTCTTATCATTAGACTTTATTTACATTACTTACAATAAAATTGCGATCACAGTAAAATCATTTCCTTTCTTATAAACAAATAAATAAACAATACATAAGTCTATTTCATCATTAACTCAATTAAAATATTCATCATCTACTATATTCAGCTTATCTCGTGCATTCTTCCCCAAAATCAAATCCTCATTCAAACAATCAAACAAATCGTCCGCTCAAAGATAACCATTTACTCCCCAAAACTCATTTAATATCATTTCTTTTCTACACACCTAACACGTTCGCTACCAATATTATGTATATGTGATACAAAATCTTTGATATCATTAAAATTTGTTCAACAAAATCATATCGCAAACAGATTGATTGAATTTCAAAAATAGAAAGCCTGCAGGAAGATCTGGGCTAAAAGACAATTACCTTTTTATAGTCTTTTAGGCAATTGTTCAGTTTAATAAACAATTATAATGCTAAGTGGTTTTGAATATTTCTCCGAGGACGTGGTAGCAAACGAGTTAATGAGTTGACCCTATAAAATTCAAGTAGTGTATTAATTTCCCGCGCCCCTAATAAATTTACATTTAAACTGATGATTTATTTACCAACATTTATACTTACTTACTGTCCATGAAACATACTACTCTAAAAATGTTTCCTTCAAGTATACCTACACATGCACATACTGTACATTTTCCAACATTCATTGTTTTTTAAAAGATTTCAATTTGAAATTTTAAACAACTGTTTTCCACTCCTAGGCTAACCATGAAGTAAAATTTCGAGTTTCGAAAAGCCTGAGTTTGGTCGTGTAGTGAAGCGGAGCGACCAAACCAGTGTTTTAGCATTTTCTAAATTCGAAATTTTACTTCATGCACCAAGCGTACAAAACACTGATTTCGAGTAAAGTAAAAGATATACTACTTTTTTACACTGCTTTAGCATATTAACTTTACTTGAAGTCAGTGTTTTATACGTGTGACGTTTAGTTTGGTCGCTTCGCTACAGGACCAAACCAAATTTTTAGGCTTTTTTAAACTGAAATTTTACTTCATGCTTAGTCTGAGAGAGGAAAATACTTGCTTAAATCTTTAAACTGAACTCTTTTAAAAACAACAAGGAATATTTCAAGATTCACAACATACACACTAGACTGTGCCAAAAAAAATTGACATTTTTTTATTACGCTCTTCCTCTAGTATATGATTCCCCGTTCAAAATCCGGCGGGTTCCCAAAATCTGAAGCCAATCTGTTGATATTTTTCCTCGATTTTCGAGAGGTTTTAGCTTACTGTTCCAAAATAATGGGATGTTTGACGACTGAGACACATTATTACATTCCAATACAAAGTATTCAATGCGTTTCAGTCGCCAGATCTACTTTCGGAAAGATATATTGGCCAAAAAACCCATTTTTTTAAGGCCTAAAAACCGTGACTTCAACTTTCAAGTTCAATAACTTCATATTTTTAGGTCCGCGATGCGTCAATTGTTGTTTGAACATAGTCTAGTATCACATAGCATTACTTGAATTCAAAATTCCAGAGAAAATCGGCCATCAGTTGAAATAATCTTCACTCGAGGGAAAACACGCACTACTTGAAAATGGACCAAAATGGCAAAAATTCAGATAGCCATAACTCAGCTGTATTTAGTCGAAATTGTATGAATCTTTGAGTTCTAAATAGGTTGGGATCTTCCCTTTAAATATCATGCATATCACTGTGATACGAAATTAATTTCACCATTTTCCACTCCGATAAGAAAACATTTTTTCATGATTTTCACTGCCTACTAGCTGTTTAACTTTAACAGCTAGTAGGCAGGGCCGCAAAAATCGTTCTCTCAATCAAACAACACAGCAATAAATTTCAGTAATTATTCAGTTAACTAAAATTTCCAGTTTCTACGATGATTTGGAGCGAAGTTACTAATTTTTCCAAAAAAGCTGCGTGTAGCTTTTTTTGGCTACAATTTAACCAATTTTGCACTTTAATTGGTGATTTTATATTAAATTACTCGACAAATACTAAAATTAATAGTATATGCTTTAATTGGTGATTTTATATTAAATTACTCGACAAATACTAAAATTAATAGTATATGTTAAGTACAGAGTTTGTTTGAGTAGTTAAAATCAAACACTTTTAATAGTAACTTGAATCACATATTACATGAACGCTTTTTTGGAAATGCTTGGTATTGTTCGCTATGTGTCATATGTTGTTTGAAAGTAGTCTAAGAAATATTAACGTAGTCTGGCATTTCAGATTATTTTGTGTATTAAATTTTTTCCTTAGAATAGAAATTTAGAAATATAATTTCGAATTGACAACGAGCGAAGAACAAAGGCAGTACCTTTTGAAAGTTGTCGCGGAGCACAGGCGGCGAATGCCAAGCGTTACAAAAAAAGCGTTCCTGTAATATACTTGTAAATACTCGAATAAATTCTGTGTTCAATACATTTTATTGATTTGATTATTGGTCGATTATTGTTATTAAAAATCAACAATTATGGTGCAAAATTGGTAAAATTGTGGCCAAAAAGAGCAAGATGCAGCTTTTTTTGAAAAAATTCATAACTTTGCACCAAATCATCTTAGAAACTGGACATTTTAGGGAACTGAAAGGAAAATGACTGAAACTTATTACTCTGTTGTTTGATTGAAACCACGATTTTGTTGGCACTACCTACTAGCTGTTTTTTGTAAGTTAAAATCATGAAAAAGTTCTTTCTTATCGGAGTGGGAGGTGGTGGAATGGATTTCGCTATATGCATTCCATTAAACGGAAGATCCAAACCTATTTAGAACTCAAAGATTCATACAATTTCGACTAAACACAGCTGAGTTATTGCAATCTGAATTTTTGTCATTTTGGTCCATTTTCAAGTAGTGCGTGTTTTCCCTCGAGTGAAGATTATTTCAACTGATGGCCGATTTTCTCTGGAATTTTGAATTCAAATAATGCTATGTGATACTAGACTATGTTCAAACAACAATTGACGCATCGCGGACCTAAAAATATGAAGTTATTGAACTTGAAAGTTGAAGTCACGGTTTTTAGGCCTTAAAAAAATGGGTTTTTTGGCCAATATATCTTTCCGAAAGTAGATCTGGCGACTGAAACGCATTGAATACTTTGTAGTGGAATGTAATAATGTGTCTCAGGCGTCAAACATCCCGTTATTTTGGAACAGTAAGCTAAAACCTCTCGAAAATCGAGGAAAAAATTTTAAAAACACGTTTTAGACTTGATGCACCTCTAAATATCAACTGATTGACTTCAGATTTTGGGAACCCGCCGGATTTTGAATGGGGAATCATATACTAGAGGAAGAGCGAAATAAAAAAATGTCGATTTTTTTTTGCACAGTCTAATACACACTGTAAGTAGAATATGTATACTCAAAAGAAAAACTCCCTGTATACTCGGACGATATAGGAATGAGCTAATCGGACACCCTGTAAGTTTGTTTTGTTTATCACACTTCATCCGATATAGTTTTTAGTGCACCATTTCCCAGAATCAAGTCCCCACTTTTCTCATCCTTCTCGCAATGTTTATGTTCATCATTATTTTCAGCATCACTCTTATAAATATTTTGAGCATTTTCTTTGGAATGTTTTTCATTCAATTCCTCTAAATTTATTTCTCTAATATTTTGTTTCAATCGACCGTTTTGAATATTTTCAGTATCTATTATGTTCTCAATGTTTGCTGTATCTTCAACTTTCATGGTCTTAATATTTGCCGTTTCTTCAACTTTCTTATTCTTTGTATCTTCAAGATTTAAGCTATTAATCTTTTCTGTTTCTTTAACTTTCATGCCCCTAATATTCACTGTATCGTTAACTTGCATGCTCTTAATATTTGTTGTTTCTTCAACTTTTTTGTTCTTTGTATCTCCAACTTCCGTGTTCTTTATATTTGTTGATTCTTCAACTTTCTTGTTTTTTGTATCTTCAACATTCAAGCTCTTAATCTCTTCTGTTTCTTCAATTTTTATGCTGTTAATATTTGCTGCATCGTCAATAATGTCTACATGTTTAAAATTACCAACTTTTTTGCCATCATTTTCATTTTGATTAATCTCCAACGATTTTTGTGTTGTTCTTCTTTTATAAATTTCCACACTTTCAAATTCATCTAAATCACGTTTTCTTCGAAGATAATTATCAGCCGATAAAATATCCCGATGATTACTGGCGATTTTATCTTCCCTTCTTTCCCCATCGGGATTTTCTACATCCCCAGATTTTGCGTTATTTTCGAGCTCTTGTTTCTTCACATCAGCACTCTCTTTATCGTTCAGATGAACTGTTTTTCTATTATCTTCTTTATTTTTAACACTTACACTTTCCAGATTCTTCAAATCGTCGGGTTTGCGATTCTTACCATCATTTTCTTCTTTAAAATTCCCATTCACAGATTCATCTCTTTTGTTTTTGGCCTCAACGCCTTTACTATCATTGTTTTCATTCTTCTCAGCATTATCAATTTCCTTCTCTTTACCAAGGATTTTGTTATTTTCACCAACTTCTTTTCGATCTTCACCAAGTTTTACAATGTTTTCGTAATTTTCAACCTTGTTGACATCTGCAGAAATCTCAGCAGCATTGTTTTCGTTATTTGCAAGCACCTTTGAATCTGCTTTGATTGTAAGTTGATCTGCGTTCGCATTTTGATCAACAAGGCTTTCACGTTCCTTGATTTCAGTTTTAACAGCTACATTTTCAGTTTCTTTGTTTGCAAGTTGATTTTCATTTTCATGCGGATTTCCGTTTTCTCTTTCAGCAAGTAATTTTTCATTTTCTTTATTTCTTACCTGATTTTCATTGAGAATATTTTCCACTGGCGTTTTACTAACAATTTTAAAAGTGGAATTTTTGATTTTTAGACTCTCGTTTTTCACTTGATTGCTAGTGTTTTCAATTTTTGGTATTCCACCGCCGCTTTTCAACAAGCTCAAAACGCCGACATTTCCGTTTTCCCCTCGGGGTTTCTGGTTTGTATCAGCGCTCTCGATTTGGTCCAATTTTTTAGTCTCCTCTTGAAGTTTATCGATGTTTCCATTAGTTTGCCCGTTTTCGGTGCTCTTGAGATTCAAATTTGGCGCCAAAGCCAACGGAATCGGCGCCATGTTCCGCAAATTTTCGATATTCTGATTGAAACTCGAGCCCATTTTTTCCAAATTCGATTTGTTTCTTTCTATATCGGGTAAAGCCTTAATTTTCGCTTGAGCATAAATCGAATGTTCTTTGTCTTTTCGAAGATTCGTTTGATCAATATTATGGTTTTGGGCTTCAATCAAACCTTCTTTGTCTTTTCCAAGATTCGTTTGATCACCATTTTGGTTTTGAGCTTCAATCGAACCTTCTTTATCTTTCCCAGCTTCTACTTGACTTCCAATTATTCGATCTCCTTTCTTCTTATGATCTTTATCATCCTCCTCTTTTTTTTGAGCAAGACCATCGATAACATTCTTGATCCTCTTTTCCTTATCATCCAAACTCTCAATTGCCTGTTGAATAAACGTTTTGTCTTCCGATTTTTTCGGTTTATCATTACTAAAACCGCCCTGAATCAGAGTTGTATCATCTGTAATTTTTGGCCTATCACTATCAAAACTCTTGATCGCTTTTTGAATCAAAGTTTTATCTTCTGTAATTTTTGGCCTATCATCATCGAAACTCTTGATTGCTTTCTGAATCAAAGTTTCATCCCCCTCATTTTTAACCTCATCCTCACCTATGTTCGCCTTATCAACCAAAGTCTCGATGGCCAACCGCGCAAGTGTTTCGATATTCTTAACAGCTTTGACCTTCTCCTCCTTTTCCTCCTCTCGGTACCTCAAATGCTTCTCATGGGTTTTCTTCAGCTCGTTCAAAATCTTCTTTTGTTCGATGATCAATTTGTGCTGCTCCTCATATAGTTTACGATCGTAATTATTATTCACCTGCTCCAATTCCTTATCCTCCTTTTTAATCGCTTCCTTATCGATCTCCCCTTCTATGATTTTTTTCGTGGCGATTTCGAGCAAATCATTGGGTTTTGACAGTTTCTTCGTGTTGTTCAAAGTTTCAACCGGTTCCGGTTTGGGAGCTATATGTTGCAGCTCAACTTTATTAGTTTCCAAAATTCGTTTCAAGTTAGTCTCAACTTTACCGGTTTCCATTTTAGCTTCCTTATGTTCGACCTCATCCAAAGGTGCTTCCGGTTGCGGTGGCTCATGCCTTATTTCCTTATTTGCTTCTTCTTCAGCAAGAGCAGGTGGAAGAACATTAACAAAAGTAGTTAACAACATTTTTTCCTTTTCCTTGCCTAAATTACTCAAATCAACATCATTTTTAATCAAAATCGACTTTTCTGTATTCATACCGTGAGAGACATGCTCCATGGCATAGAGATTGGCGTACGTTCCTAAAACCATCATTATTATTCCGATAAATAGCATTATCTGGGCCAGAATGCGCTCGTTTGTGTTTTTCGAGGTTAAACAAATGAAGCAAGTGGCGGGGAAGAGGACACAAATCATCACACCGATTGTAGAGCCGACCAATCCCAATACCAATTCGATGTTCGGAATTAGAACACCGATGATCAGTGATACCAGCACGATTAGAAAGGTTAGAAGTCGAAATTTGCTCTCAGGAATATAGAATGAGGTTGATTCGTGTAGAGCTGAGTAGGTCTGAAAATTAATAAAACCAACTATAACTGATGTTTGCTATTGACACAGATGTATAATCTAGATAACAAACTAGATGATGAACTTCCTATAGCGAACCCATAGAAAAGTCAAGCTTCAAGGTCACACACAACGACACATTTGTCAGCTTCATTTAGGCGATCAATCCCCCTTGAAAAATAGGAGAATAAAACAAAAGGCTCTTTTTCTTTTAGCGATTTATTTTGTTATTATTTTTATATCGGGTGTACCAAAATCAACGAACAAGCTTAAAGGGATAGGATTTAGGGCCACCTTCTAATAAAGTTCCTAGTAGTTAATAGGAACATAATAATATATTGTAAAACGAGAGTGGATATGGCTTATATCTCACTCGGCATTTAGGGCACTCGCCTACGGCATCGAGCCCCAAACTTGCCTTTATGAGATATTAGCACCATATCCACTCTCGTTTTACAATATACTATTATGTTCCTATTAACTACTAGGAACTTTATTAGAAGGTGGATATTATGGCCCTTTAACTATAATAAAGAAAATATGTTTTTATTTTGATCCTTCGTTAATCCACAGGGAGCCATCGAATCTTCAAGGAAATACCCCATAAATCTAAAGAATCCATTATAAAGTTCCAAAAATAGTTTCATTAGATCTAATAAAATGGCCACAAAATAATATTGATGCATTTCTGGCACAATATTGGGGTACTTTTATAATATTAATTTCAATGAAAAGATTCAAATGTTACAATCTGGCAACCTGTGTTTTTGTTACTACACGCCAATCTTACAAATTAATACTATATGTACCATAGCTGACCTCCATAAAAATGCGTGTCCGTTGATTTTAACACAACCGATATACATAGGACCATTTTTTTCGAAAGTTTGACAAAAATAAGTAGAAAAAGTGATCCTATGTTTCACTTAGATGTATATAAAAATAATAATAAAATAAAGCTCTAACAGAAAAAAAAGAGTTTTGTTTAATTTCCCTATTTTTCAAGATTCATGAGGGGGATTGCTCCCCTAAAATCCGCTCATCTACGCCATTGACCAGCACAATAAATGGCTGCAGTGTGACCTTGAACCTTCACTTTTGAACGCCAAGTTATTAATCTAATTATATATAAACATCTATAGCTATTAAAGATATAAGTAAGAATGAAACGCCATCTGGTGGTGATAAACATAACATTAAATGGACGTTCATGTCACTAACATGTCATTTGTCATCAAGGCCATAGCCAGAAATTTTTTTTCGAGGGGGACATAAAAATTTCGGGGGTGGGAGGGGGGTTTAATGGTAATTTGTTTTTGACCTTACGGAGAAGTTTTTACATAGTTAAAATTTAACGTTTTTGAAAAATTCAGGGGGGGTTTGGACCCCCTTATCCCCTCCTAGCTATGGCCTTTCTTGTCATTAAAATGAAAGATAAAAAACAAAATTTGGGCTAAATTTCAGATATACAAGCAGATTATTTTAAAGGATATCTACAAGGAATTTTTTTATAATGATACATGTGCGCATCCTGATGCATACGCTGTAAAGTTATAAGCGTCCGATTTTTTATAATGTAAAATTTAATGTTTCTAGCGAGTGATTCCACTCTTTGATTAAGCATGAAGTAAAATTTCGAGTTTAGAAAAGCCTGAAAATTTGGTTTGATCAAGTAGCGAAGCGGAGTGACCAAACCAGATTTTAACTGTTATCTAACTTAAATTAACATAAATGAACATCTAACCTAAAATAAATTATCAGTTGGGTCAATCTAACCTATATAGGTATGAATATTATTTAAATAAAAATCACTTGGTTCGTTTCACAAAATATTTGATTTATATACAGGCAATAAGGGCCGTTTACTGAATCTCAGAGAAGGTTTGGAAATACAAAAAGCAATAAAAGCCGGAAAGCACATAGTTAATGACAACAACGAACTTTGGATTTCCCCAATATTAAACGCCCTTACTACCTGATTATGTATATATTATTTATTTTATTTATTTTTTATTATTTATTATTATTATTATTACATAACATGAGTACATATATTTTCAACAAATTAACATCCGTTCTATAATATATTTCTTTTATATTGAGCAGTGTTCTGCTCAACGTAATGAATATCCAGATGTAACAATAATAGTTCAAAGCACCTAAGTGAGTGAACACTTGTAGCGTGCTGACATGAAGTTCTTAGAAATTTTGTGCAATATATGATACATAAATGCTGTTTTAGTTTACATAATGAGTACCGAAAAATAAATATATGCTATGTGTTTATTATTCTAATATTTTTGAGAATTGAGGATAATTTTCGAAGATATAAGATTTTGAAAGTTGTGAGAATTTTGTTTTGTTATTTTGTTTGATATGTTGGGGAAGGAGAGTATAGGTTTTGGGGATTGTGTAGGTGAATGATCTGAGGCTAAAGGCTGATTTGCAATATAGTTTGTAAAAATGTAATTTCTGTACATTCCTTGATAATGGCTAGAAGCCGAAACTAGTCGTAATAAATCAAATATTTTGTGAAACGAACCAAGTGATTTTTATTTAAATAATATTCATACTTATATATTTAATCATGTTTCACCAAGTGATTAATGAGAACATAGTGAAAAGTAATCTAATCTAAATAAATCAGTTGACTATTAACCAGTTACGTGTTGTGAACTGTTACCTTATAATAAGTTAGGTTAGATAATAGACTATCCTAACATATGGTAGGTAACCTGTTGACAACTAACAATTAGATTAGGATAGTAACAGTCATCTAACCTAACAAACATAAATTATTGGTTGATAAGTAACCTAACCTTAATATAAATTATCAGTTGACAATGTTGTAATAGCTGAATCACTAAATCTGACATCACTGTGCTTGAATAATAAAGTATAAAATCAGAAAGCGTTCGCTTAAATGCTTAACTTTAAGCACGCTTTAAGCGTCTTATAAAGGTTAGATTAGATTTCATTTTCTTAGAGGACTTTATACATTAGATTAGGTTAGGTTACATACATCTCCATCTTCAAGTCTTTGATCTTATGTTACAATCATGTTACTGAATATAATTCAAACTTAACCAACCATATTTACAACCATTTCCCAAACTTACTGGTTTGTATATTAGCGAATATAAGCTGGCTCTGCATGGGAATATAACCAACGGAAAACTAAATGCGACAGAGAGCACGAACCCGATCTTCATCACTTCCGTCATCATCGAAGGTTTAAAATTCATCAAGATATTGCCAGTGAAATTAACTTCGTGCGAAATCGCTATGTAGCCGAAAATCCCCACAAAAATATACACACACGTGCAGATGTTAACGGCTAATCGGACCAGGTTGTTCATTTTTTCAAGCGAGGCATTCGGAATTGCTTGATAAATCTCAAATAATTGCCTTAAAAAAATACGTAATGGTTATAATAATAATTAATTTTTCAGCAGAATAAATTCCATTTACAGAGAAATATACAGCTAACTTGAAATGCTAAAATCAGGGTGAAACAAATTAAAAAAAGACTTACGTTTGGCAAAACAAGGCCATTGAAAAAATTGGAATGCACTGTAAAATTCCCGCAGGCCTCCAATAATTGACTGTGTCAACCCAATCGCCGCCTAAAATATGTGGAGCTGATTCACCCATAATCTAAAAAATTAATAATAGTGTAAGTCTGAAAATTTTAGTTGGACAGACACGCAGAGAAGGAGCAAAAAACAAACATGAGCGAGACTGAGACTGAACTCGCCACAAACCTATCGAGTGCGCCCATTTCTTTTCCCTCTACAAATTTATCACTGCGCATCAGCAGTGATAAATTAAGTTTGCCTATTCAAAAGCTATATGGAATTTTGAATTAATTAGTGCCCAAAAATTGTAAGCATTCATTGCTTATTTTAAAAGCTTTGATTTGACGCTACTAATGAGTGTTTCCACTCCTTGATTAAGCATGAAGCAAATTTTTAGGCTTTTCTACACTGAAATATAGTGAAGTTAAAAATATACTACTAAACTTGAAATCAATAGCTTTTACCTACCTTATTTTTCAACAAATGTTTATTATTCCTGTTAAACTTTGTTCGTTAGCCTCACTTATGTTTTCAGTTTTCCACAAAATATTAATGACCAGGTCAAACTAATAGCAATAGCTGATTTATTGAAAGTAATTAATTCGAAAATTTTACAGTTTTAAAACAATTTTAATAAAATAACTAAAAGAGCAACGATAAAGTGAATACGCATTAAATGCAAATTTTTCGATTATCTCCTTTTCTTAACAAGATTTTTTATATGATCAATATTAAATATTAAGGAAAAAACAAAAAAAAATTCACCAAAAGTTGATCGGATACTACTATTATAATAAAAAGTTTAAATTCATAGTGTCATCGTAACAGCTCAATCGGTTTAGACTTTATCGTGTCGACAGAAGGACAGACATTTTTCAAAAATGGTCTTAATCAACTCGGGGGACCTCAAAATGGATATATTTACTAAAATTTTTGATTTAAAAATGTTCGCAAAAATGCCTTCCCTTTGTTTTGCATGTGGGGAGAAGTAAAAATATACAGTTAAGGCAGGATCAAAAAAATACTGATAAACAAGAATATTTTGATTTGCACAATATTTCAGTGATTTATACACCTGGCGCATGAAGTAAAATTTCGAGATTAGAAACCAAATTTTCACACTTATCTAAACTCAAAATTTTACTTCATGCTTAATCAAGGATTGGATACACTCCCTAGAAGCTTCAAACGAATGCCTCAAAATGCATATACATCGGAATATGTATACTAGAAAGAAAAATTCCTTCGAACAAAAAATGTTTAGAAATATTAACAATAATTTTTCTTATTTTCACATAAATTGTATATTTAATAACCAAAGTAATATTATTAAAATAATATTTTCCGACTTACCTTTAAAACGAGGCATCCGTAAAAGCCAATAGTAGCAGTACAAACTCCGCTCAAACTATCCACATTCCTCAACAGCCCCAACGGAAGCACACAGAAAATGCCCAAAGCGATCAAAATCATCGTCCTCAAACTGTCACTGCTTTCCGTGCCCGTCAAGTGTGCAACAATTTGCGGGCTCAAATCACCCATCACCACAAAAAACGCTATACACGTGCCAATCAGAAAACCGATCATCCCGATTTCGACAAACAGTTTGCCCAACGAGCCGAACACGTGGTAGGCTAGGAACTCGAACGTGCGCAATCGGGCTTTGATCGCCGATTTTAATAGGAAGTGGCAGGCTAGCCTCGAGAGAATACTGCTGAATATTAGGAGGATTATTGATAGAATAATCCCGCACTGAAATAAAAAAAAGTGTCAGTCAATTGTTTCCTGATTCTTCTGTATGTAATCGCTTTGGGTTAAGTAAAGAGTCGAATATAAATAATAATTAGAACATTAATATCCATCAACTACTTCCAAAACCTCATATATCCAAAATGTTACATTTTACAGGAGACACAAAATACTAGTTAATTATTATATCAGGAGTGTAATCCTTCTGTTGTTTTTATAGTACGTATAACTTCATCATGGGCGATTTTTAATAGGTAGATAGTTTATAGTAATATTGTTAAATTAATACGTGATGTACAAGGACATTTTTTGAAAATCTTATTCACAAATTATTTATACATCGATCAACCTCGTAAGGCCCGATACGAGGTTGATCGATGTATAAATAATTTGTAAATAAAATGGTTGTTTTTAAGTACTAATTACTTATTAAAGTTAATCAACTGTGTTGGAAGTAAGAATAACACTTTCTTCACTGATAATTTAAATTTCTTTCAACAGACTACAGTAGTTAGTTATAGGCGATACTGCTTCAGTAAATAAGGAGTTTTAGTTTATCGTTTATAGAAATATGGTAACACTAAGAGAGTATTCAGACTGGTCACTTTTTGTCGCTCCATTCACACACAGCCGTGCCACAAAATGTGGTGCGACTAGTCACAAAGTACAGTATCAAATTGACGCATTCACGGGTACGCGCGTTTTTAGTGGCTGTGTATGAATATGCTCTAACATCTACGCTAAACTTATTTGATGCCTGGTAATGCAGTCGAATACGGGGCAAAAAGCATAGTTAACTTAGACTTTCACCTTACCGTCTTTGTAAAACAATAAACTAAAACTCTTATAATTTGAATAAAAGAATAAACTAAAACTAACAATTTGCAATTTCACTATAAAACGTCACGACAAGTTGCACAGTTCTTTTTGCGTAATTTATTATTTGTTACTTACTTGTTTGAAACAATACGGCATAGCCAAAATGCTAACTCCTATAATACTATTCGCTAAAGTTATCACATGAATTCCCTGTTTCGATTCCATCTTTAACCGTGCTTTACGTACACCCACTTAAATCGACCTTATGGAACCATTTGTTTTCCCTTTTTCCGCTCGTGCTCAAATCAATTCCACATTGCAAACGTTCTCTTATCCATGTTTGTAATATTCATAATTGTGAATACACATATTAAGCAGATTTATTCAAAGTTTTTTTACGGTTATTTTGAATGTTAACGTAGGCAAAACATTTTTCAAACAACATAACCTGTAATTATTTACAAGAGTGAAGTTAGTTAATAAACAATGGATCATTAATACTGTAGGGAGAGAGGTTTGCGTAAATTATGCAGTTGTGCGAATATAGTAACATGGGTGTCAACTGTTAAAAATTAATGGAATAATCAAATTTTTCTTGTGATTTATCTATCTGTATTTGCTAAATTTAGTTTTAACTAATTTAAATAATTTAAAATATTCCATACTTTAATTCACGCTAAATTTTGCATGGATATTAAAGTTTTTGAAATTAAACTGAAGTTTGATCCTCAAGCATCATAGCAGAATATGTAATAGATTTTATTTATAATTTATGTGAATTTATAAATATTGAAATATTTTCATTAAAATTATTTACTTTATGTAATATAAAAAGCTTTAAGACATAGTTCACAGCGTAATTAACTTTTTTTTATTAAATTAACTGAAGTTGGTGTATTCACATGTCAGCAAAGAATTTATAGTTTTTTTTAATTCGTAAGAAATGTGAAAAAGAATTACAGTTATTATCCATTTCTACAGCTTTCTATATTTCTAAAATTGAATATGAAGATTGAATTTATTAAGTTTTGTATAATTCATGCCAGTTTTGCATTGTGTATCAAGTTAAAAAAAATAATTTTACAGTATAATTTAAAATGTTTAAAGTCTTCAATAAATAATAAAATAAACTTGAATACTAATTAAGTTATAACAACAATTCCAAATCTCAGTAAATGACCTAAACGAATTCAAATATTTATGTTATTTTATAGAAATAATATACATAAAAGCATTTAGCAATCAATATACAAGGGGTCCGTTTTTCAAGCGGCACTATGGGGATCTCGCATTTAACCGGTTCTCTATCTCTTCAAAAAGCGAGATCCTCATGGTGCCGCTCGAAAAACGGGCACCCTGTATAATTAAATATTTCACGACGGTAAAGTATTTCCATATAACTAATAGAAAATCTATATATTATTTTTAAAAACAATAAATAGTTTTGAATTTTTAAAATTTGTAACGTAATTTTGTGCATCAAGTTTAATTTTAGCATAAATTAAAATATTTTATAGGAATGAAGCTAGGCACAAACCTTAATCATAAACAAATGATTATATAGAGTTGTGCTTAATTTTTACAGTTTTTCGAATGTGTAATCAATGATGCCAATATTAAAATGTTTCTTGTCAAGTGTCAATTTTTGGCGCGCTTTAGGTTAACCTCTACAAATACTGTGTGGAATTTTTAATTTAAAATTGTTCGATTTCATGTAAGTAGAAAATTATTAAAGTAACATTCAGTACAACAATTGCGATATTGAAAATTCCAAGTATATTGAACGGCAATTACTTATTAGGGTAAAATATAATGTTATTAAATATAACTTAAATTGTTGCTGCTTTACCAATAGAAGTTTAGAGGAAGTTATAGTCGTATTAGCTGATGTTAAAAGATAGTACTAATAGTCACATAATCACTATGTATCATATTTTTCTATTCTGTGTCAGTATTTAATTTGAAATGGAAGTAACGAGCATTAACGTAAAAATATGGCTCGAAAATGAGAAGGATTGCCAAGAATTGCTTGAGAAAAGCTGGGAAAAAGTGCCACTGCTAAACTCAAACGACATTCAAAACCTCCAAGATGGAAAACTCGTAAGGTTTAAAGGCATGGTCCAAGACATGTACGATCCGGAATATTATTTCGAAAAGTATGAAGTCGTCAATGAAATTTCCACGGAAACTTGTTTGAAAAATGGAAAATATAGAGATACTGCCGATTGTACGGTAAGTGAATTTAAAAAGTAAATTAACAAATTAACAATAATAATTGTAAAAACTCAGCCAAATATGTTTTGAATACACATTGAATTTTTCTTTCTAGTATACATATAATGTATGTGCTGTAAATTTTAAGGCATTCGTTGTTATTAAAATACGTTGAATCCCAGGTTAAGTATGAATTAAAATTTTGAGTTTGGAGAAGCCTGATAATTTAGATTTGGACGAGGAGATCTCTAATCTCAGAAACTATATGGGATAGAGAAACGGTTGAATGGGTAAAGTAGTGCAGTTTTGCAAGCTGAATAAAAAGAAGCTTTGTCGATTTTTGTCAGTTATTAGAAGAAAACAACTATAAATAGCAAAGTTTTACATAATTTTACACTAAATAATAAAATTATCAGATATTTTATATTGACATTAGTGTTCGAGATATAACACAAACTCGCATTTTTGTAAATGGAAATCATATAATATTTTTATTAACTCATTTATAAAAATAACTGAGTTAACAATTTTCAATTTTGTTTACAACAAAAAAATAGTTGCCCATGAAAAAATTACAATTATTAAACAATTGTGGCTATTTGTAATACAGGAGTTTGTTAAATTTTTGTCATTAGAGTTTATTTTGAAGTTATGTGTACGAAGTAATGAAAATTGGTACAAAAACAATATCAATAAAAAACAGTTGTTTTTAATACTAAATTAATTGACAAAATACAGCAATGAAATTAGTCGCAATTGTTTTATTAGTCGTAATTTAATGACTAACCATTTTTTATTGGCAAATAATATAGAAAATATTTAATAACTCAGTTATTTTTGTAAATAAGTATGCCGAATGAACATCTAATTGAAGAGGAACAAAATCTCTTTAATGGTTGCAGTCAACTATTGTGTCCATTTAAAAAAAAGTAAGTTTGTGTTGTATCTTGAAAACTAACGCCGATAGACAAAATGTGACAACATTTTATTACTCAGTGTAAAATTATCTAATACTTTGCCATTAACAGTTTTTTTCTATCTCTTTTAATAACTCAGAAAAATCGACAGTAAACACATTTTTCAAAATATCTAATTACCCTTGACTTATATGAAAATTTTGCAAACGTATTTTTATTAAGCTCGTAAAACTGCACTACATTGTTCATTTAACCGTTTATCTCTTATAGTTTCCGAGATCCCCATAGAGAACATGCAAAAAAACTCATACTACATAGGGATGCGTATACTAGAAAAAAAAATGTACTGTATAAATTTGTTTTTTAATTTATGCTTGTAGGATAAAGAAATGATTAATTTCGAAAGTAGCAAAAATGTCACTGGAGAAAGGAACACGTATTTCCTCATTTCGATGCCAGGATTTAATAAATGGGCAGAAGATGTATCCTTTCTTAAACAAAAAATACATCTTATGGACATATTTCATTTCAGAAAGATCTTGTCTCTTATTCGAATTTTTTTTTGTAAATAAAATTTATCGATTAATTTTGTTGCTAAGGTCGAAACACATTTGAATCAAAATCTGTTGATAAAGTTGAACACATTTAAATCAAATATTTCTCTTAATAAATAATATTAGATTGAAACGAATAAAAATAAACTAAAAACTGAAAAGCAAACATCGACATCACCCACAAAAACGAAACGCACTTTAGATGAGGACACGGAAAATTCAGTAATGGAAACTGAAGCCAACACACCTTCAACTTCAAACTCATCATCTTCAACATCAAAAAAGCTGTGCACAACTTTAGATAAAAAACCAGCACAAAACACGGTATCTCCCGAACACTTACTAAACTTCCCCCTACCGGAAAGATCGGGTAAAGCATGCCATTTAAAACTCTACAAAGATAAAGATGAATTAAAACTGAACGATTTGATCGAGTGTGTCGGTTTTCTTTCAATAAGTCCGCTTTTGCATCAAAGCGCTGAGGATGCGAATGAGGATAACGGGGATTCTGAGATGGAGATTCAGACCCATAATCCTCCGCCTTCTTTGATCCCGAGGATTCACTGCGTCTGCTTGAGGAAGATCGAGAATAGCAATCCGCTTGTTGAGAACGGGAAAGAGATGCCCGTGGAGACTATACATTTTCTGAGGAAAGAGTTGCATATTGCGTTGACGCAGTTGCTTTTGGGGGACGAGCTGGCTGCTGAGTATTTGATTTATCATCTAATTTCTAAAGTGTGAGTATATTTTTATAATGGAAATTTTCTTTACATAACAGATGTTATCCTGAAAAGTTAATCTGGCCGATGGGAAGGCGGGCCATGCACATCGTGAAATCCGAGAATCGGAGCAAGAGAAAAATATAACTTTAAAAGTGCGATTCTTTTCGCAATCTACAACAAGTTAGTCTTACAAAGACTATATCAAACACTCATTGAAACAACTACTTCCCGGGCTAATACCCCGACGGGCATTGAATTATACAACAAGTGTTTGCTGTTACATACAGTAACCTACTGCAAATGTAACAATTTGGGTCAAATTATTCAGGCCATCTATAGACGCGTTTCGAGATTTATCTCTCCTCAGTATAGCTTTGCCATTCCCTCTAAACAATTTGACACCTTAGACTGGCGGAGATAAATCTCAAAACGCGTCCATAGATGGCCTGAATAATTTGACCCAAATTGTTACATTTGCAGTAGGTTACTGTATGTAACAGCAAACACTTGTTGTATAATTCAATGTCCGTCGGGGTATTAGCCCGGGAAGTAGTTGTTTCAATAAGTGTTTGATATAGTCTTTGTAAGACTAACTTGTTGTAGATTACGAAAAGAATCGCACTTTTAATGTTTGAAGTATTCTGCAACCAAGAATTGGCAATTTCATTTATAAAAATATAACTGCCCGAGTACAATCGAAGAATAAATCGGGTAGTTTATTACGAATGTAGGAAAGTCGACCTACTGCTTGGGCTTTCGTTGTTAGGTACATGAGTGCATTCTGTAGGAAACGTACACATTTTTAAATTCCATGATTTGTTTGTCACTGAATGTCCCAAACGCACGAGCGCACTCCGTATTTACCAATGCGCTTTTCCCACCCTACGCCGACACATTGGCCACGTCGCAACTGGCCAGATTTAGATTGGAGGATAATACTATAATATAAAGAATAACATGTAATTTTTTTGATACATGGAAGTATATCTTCATTTTAAAAAGTAACTCATAAATGATTTTTTTAAATTTATAACCTATACATTTTTTTTGACGGCTGAATTTGTTTAATAAACAATGAATCATTGCGTAAGTTATTCAGTTGTGCGAATCTAGTAGCAGGGATGATAAAATATTGCCGTTTATTTATAAATATAATTTGGCAAGAAGTGAGCTAGTCAGAAATGGCAATTATAAAGTCTGTCGTTTTCTCAGTGCATTCTTATATTGTTCACGTCATTCAAAACTTCTGATTTATTCAAATAGATCTTGGTCTTACACTTCTTTTAACCTTGATTTTCATAGCAATCATCGAATAAAAATCATGTCAGAAATTCTCCTTTCAGATGATGACCATGAAGAAATTTTATTTGTAATTCTCGAAGAATATTTAAATGATTTTTGTTTTTTTCATCACTTTGTTAAATTTGTAACATGTTTTTTTTATATTTAGATACTTAAGAACAGATTTAATGGCGCTAGGAAAGTTTTCACTCAACATATCCAACATTCCGGCAGCCGTCCTCCCAGATTATGGGGAGAAATTTTATGAGTTCATCGAGCAGCTTTTACCCAAAAGTCACTATTTGCCGATGACTTTAGACAATATGAACGACCTTTCTTACATTCCAAAGTAAGTTAACTACTGTATTATCTGTTTTTATACCAGCAAAGTTTTGTAACATTTGTAATTGTGAGAATTTTATTTTTCTACAGAAATGTAAAAAGTTTTATACAATTTTCATTTTTAATTGTAAATTTTTTGTATACAGAAAAGATTATCAGTGTAATAGAATCACGAGTGGAATTCTGCAATTGAGCAAAAATACTCATTTAGTTTTGGATGAAACGAAATTACACGCGGGGAAATTAAACGAGGCGGGTGTCAGAGCTGTGGGGGCAATGTCCAAGATCGTCAAGTACCAGAAGAGCAGCATCGATTTTAATTATTACAAAATGGAATTCGATTGTGACATTCCGTTTTTGGTGCTATCAGAAGGCAAATCTATGCTACCCGTAAGTTTTCAGAAGATGAATAATCTGAATGATTAAGGAATCTTAAAAGACACTACTAATGAATAGTTAACAGGATTTGGTATTGACTTAAAACAAACTAACACGTTAGAAAATAATAATAAACACTTGCGTATCTGTTTTTGTCATTTTCATACAACTGAATTTGATTACTTATCTGTAATGTCTTTTTATTTCATTTTAAAGAGTAGTTTATGAATATAACTACAAGATAATTTTAAGTCTACTAAATGCTATCTGATTTTATATTTTATTTCAGTGCCTTGGTCATATTTATCGATTTAATTTAGTTTGATAAATTCTGGTAACTCTCCTTTGTTTTATTTTAAAGAGCGATTCATGAATATTCAACTATATATTCCAATAATTAAATATTCAAATATGTGAATAATTTACTGATTGAAATAATGAAGTTTAAATATTCGACTATTTGAATTATTTGTATTTGAATCTTTTCCTTAGTTCTAACTCTATATTACATTTTATTGGTTTTCGTATTTTATTTCTGTACGAAATTTAGTCATATTCATTAATTTTCTTTATTTTGATGTATTTTCGAAATTAATTTTACTGTTTTATTTTGAAGAATGATTCATAATTGTGAGTGATATTTATTTATGAGTATTACTAGAACTTGGGAAATAGAAATGGAAAATGTTGTTGTTTTTATTTCATTTTTACAAGTTAACCCTTTAATGCATGACTTTTTCTTTTAGACTATTTTTTAAAGGAAATGATTAATAAAAGTATGTGATTTTGAAAGAAAACACATGATTAAATTTCACTAATATTAGTGAAATAGTTGAATAATTTCACCATGTGAAAGATGAGAAACTTTTTCAAAAATAAAAAATATGTGTAAATTAATGAAAAAATATAAACAAAAATGTATGAGTTAAAAAAGATATTTCAAATTGGGGTTTGATGGAGAAATAGCTACAATATGTGTTTTAAAAACATAAATTTATGTATCCATTTTTTTATATTAGTAAAATTTCAATATTCAAGCAAAGATCAAGGCCTATTTTGGATTGTTTTAGCTAAAATAAATAGGTTTGTTGCTAAATAGCAACATGAGAATTGCTATTTGCCTTTGCCAAGTTTTTAAGAATTATCAAAAGATTTCAACGTTGTCATTAATAATATTTTTTTAATCTTTACTATTGACATGTTATTTTGTTAAATATTTTTATATTCTGTAAATTGGTATATCCATGAATAAAGGTTTATTTATTTATTCATTATGCATTCAAGAGTTGAATCATATTTATAAATTTTACTAATAAAACATAGATTGATTTTTTCTTCACTAATTTTAAAATTAGTGAAGAAAGGAAATCAAGCCGTGTTTTATTAGTGATTGATTACTTCACATAACTTAAAACAAACAATGACTTCAATGATTTTTGTTAGTAATTTATTTTTCTGTTTATATTACAGAGCGATTGTCATATTCCACTAAAAATAGATGAAGTTTGTTTGGCGACTTTCGAGGAAATCGCGCAAGCTTTAAAGGTTTACCTAAAACCAGAATTATTGGATCCAATAAGAATGTATTTATCACTAAGAAGACATGCTCAATATGAATTGGCCGATAACATAAACGAGGTAAATTTTCTTAGCGCTATTTTTCCCCTGTTTGTTAAAAATGTAGTTATCAATAACACAAATTTTCTTTAACACGTTCACTAATTGCATCCATGTATATGTGACACTAAATTTTTGATATTACTGTTATAATTTGCTCTACAAAATCATATCCCAAATAGATTGATTGAAATTAAAAAATGAAAAACCTGCAGGAAGATCTGGGCTGAAAGACAATTACCTTTTGATAGCTTTTTAAGCAATTGTTTAATTTATTAAACAATTATAAAAACAATTGGTTTCGATTTTATATCTGAGGGTCAGGTAGCGAACGTGTTAATGTTGTGTTATTGTAGTATTAACGTTATGTTAATTATTGTAATTGATAGTAATACTTTCCTTTAGTTTTGTGGTAATAAAGGTGAGTTGTTCTTTAGAGGGTTCAATTAAGCTTACATAAAGCTCAGTCTAAATTTAATTTTCGATAATGTTATTTAAACTATGTTTAATTAACCTACTATCAAATCACTAGCCCTTATTGATATTGATCAAAACTTTTTCTAGTGTGGTAAAGATTTAGCTATTTTTAATAATTAATTCCTCTAATTTTGTGTTAATTACTGTTAATGATAATAATAGTGAGCTCTAATTTTTTGTTAATCATTGTTTTTGTCTTTGATAGCTTGTTCAAAATGAGTTTGTTAACATGCGTCAAACGGGGAACGTGAGTGTAGACGATCTTCACAATTTGTTAGTTTTGGCGAGATTGGTGTGTCTAGCTGATGGAAAAAGTACTCTGGACGAGGCCTGTTGGAAGCGCGCTTGTCAGTTGGAAACTGAGAGGAAAGAAAGACTTCCAAAACATTGATTTGTTTGATTAATTTCATTTTTTGTACTATTTTTTTAATGTAAAATATATATTTATTAAAAAAAATTAAGTTTTCGTTTTACTACTAATACATTTTTATTAAAAAGGATATACATTAACCCATAACTGGTACACAGTGGACTGTCAGAAATTTCACACATCTTGATGCGTAATAACTTCGACTACTAAACAAACTTTTACTATTGAGATGTATATTAAAAGAACATTTTACAACAACCCTGGTTAGGGATTTATTCGGTTATTAATTTTATTTTATTTATATATATAACATATTACTAAGTGAAATCCCCCTCCATCGCAAATAGCTATCTACGCCACTATTACTGCTGGATAACCTTATTCATCCACTAATCATCAATTATACCTCTGAATAGGTCAAAATTTTAGGATATAAGAAAATTAAACATTTGTAAAATACCCTCTTTTATCAATTAGTGATTGTGTAAACAATTTCTGAATAAAATTGTTGAGTTTTTAAAAATTATTAATTAAAACTAAATTCTTTAATTGTTTTATACTCTCAATTTAAGCCATTTTTCTTCAATTTGTTCTAATTTTTTGTTTGGTTAATTAATTTGCACGTTTTTCCTTCAAAAATGCATATTTTTGTTTGTTCTTTTTTAGTTTTATTTTACACTTGTTTTGTAATGTAGGTAAATGTTTATCAATTTGTCATGATTTTTAGTTCTTTAGAGAATTCATACTTTTAGCTTTTACTTTACAATCATTCGTAAATTAGGTACATTTTCTAAGTTGATGATTGATTCGCACATTATTTTAACGGTTGAAGAATGATTACTTCTATCTCTTTACAAGAATCGTTTACAAGAAACTATCATACGTTCAGGTACCAATACAAATTACCACGCAAACTCTCCGTTAGATTAAATGTATAACTTGTAATGATATTAAAATTAACTTTTACACAAAGTGTACTGCATTATTTTCAGCTATAATATAACAAGTGGTATGATTATCATCGATAATATATTCATGAGTGAAACCTAGCTACAGATTTAACGAGCCCGATGTGCTGAGGGTTTCGCGAATGAATATTATCGATTATTAATCATACCATGAGTTATATTCAATGAGAGAATATAACGAATAAATCGGCAACCTATCCAAATTTTTAGACTTTTCTAAACTCGAAATTTCACCTGTCAGATTTGACAAATAATTTTCGTAGCAACGACCACAATACGGTGATAGAATTCCATCGCCGCTGTGATAACATGTATCTATGAGAATACAACTCATAGCCTACTAGAACGAATTTTCAACCAATGAGATGCGAGGAAAGCCGTAGGTACATGTCTATCACCGCGATGATAAAAAACAAAAGAAGCGGTGGGTATAAGTTGTCCTGTCATTCGAAACGTCAAAAGAGGTAAAGTTTCGTGCAGTGATATTAATAGAAAAGTGAAAAGTGCGACGCCAAAAAAAAACACCGTCATGAACAAAGAATCACAGTGGCGGCAGTTTACGAACTTTTGTGCGGTTAAAAAATTCTCAATCAATAGGGAAACAACAATATCTCAGCTGTCGATAATGTTAAGGGACTCACATTATTTTATTCGTTATATTCTCTCACTAAATATAACTCGTGATATGATTAATTATCGATGATATTTTGTCGTTGAAACCGAAGCAGCACATTCAACTCGCCCTTCGGGCTCGTTGAATCTGCAGCTCGGTTTCAACTCCAAAATATCATCGATAATAATCATACTACTCGTTATATTACGGCTAAAAATAAGCAATTCTAACTGAAGGGAATGTAGCCATGTGACGCATGAGTTATAGTCTCATCTATAATAAAACAAGTGATATAATTATCATCGATAATATTCATGAGTGCAACCGAGCTGCAGATTCAACGAGTCCGAAGGGCGAGTTGAATGTGCATAATCCATTAACGGCCGAGCAATTATAGTCAACTCAAAAGTTAATTTTAGGTTAAATTCTACACTTCTTTTTATGATTTCTACGAACGACTTATTGTATTACATACTGTGAATTTTTCCTTTAAATATACATGATGTATACGCTGTAAATGTAAAACATTCGTCGATTTTGTATAAAAACGTGCAATTGGAAGTTTAGAACAAGTATTTCCACTCCCAGACTAAGCATGAAGTAAAATTTCGAGTTTAGAAAAGCCCCGCGTAGAAAATGTTCACGGGGCTTTTCTAAACTCGAAATTTTACTTCATGCTTAGTCTGGGAGTGGAAATACTTGTTCTAAACTTCCCAGCAAACACACATATATTATATATGTAAGATATATGTATCTTATATGTATTAGATAAATATTATGTATATATTATATGATTTGGTTTGCTGGGTTCATATTGTTGTTATTATTTAAAGGGGAGTATTTTTATAATTTTTTTCCAAACATCGATTATTTTTTTATTACATAAATCTAATGCCACATGTCTGAAGAATATTTGGTTAAAATTATATGGCGGTCCGTGCATTAGTTCCGTCGCTATACTTTCAATGAACCATTGTCCTGAGCGCGGACCGGCCGCTTAGGTAGCAATTCCGCCGCGCGCCCTGCAACGTGTTTGTATACCGACCAAAGGTGATTTGAGTTTTATACATTCTTTTCATCCAATTTGATATTTTCAATTTACGGTCCGCCATATTGGAACCGCCATTTTGAATTTTTCAAATCCGACCTCGAATTCGTGTTCAGCGACCCCAAAAACCTTTATATTACAAATTTCATCCAATTTGATATTTTCAATTTTTGGTCCGCCATATTGGATCCGCCATTTTGAATTTTTCAAATCCGACCTCGAATTCGTGTTCAGCGACCCCAAAAACCTATAAATTACTTCGTTCTTGGTCACATTGATCGAGCTAATCGAATTGAACACGGAAAAACAGTTGTCAAACTTCAAACGCGTTTATCTCGAAACAAGATTTTTCAAATCTGCGGGAATTCTAGCTTGCGAACCGTTCAACCAATCGACTTCTAGTTTTGACTGGCTAAAAGGAAATTGAATTTATGGGCCTCTGAACCTTTAAAATCGCAACATTTGGATGACTAACGATTTTTAACGGCAGGTCAAAGTTGAAAAAATCATTCGAAAATTCGTACCTTTTTTTCAAACGGCCGCCATTTTGTTTCTATAAGGAATTTTTTCATGTTTCTTAGGTTCAGATGCCTCCTTGGAGTTTAAACTTTACTTATTTTTTGGTTTCATGCTTCTAGGTGACGTATTGCGGCTTCTATCCATCCCGCAGATAACAAATATTTTCAAAGCATGACTTCTCGGAGCCGCCATTATGGACGCCATTTTAAATTATTATACTTTGAAAAAATTCCATTTTGTAGACAAAAGATGAATAAACATTGTGCCGAAAACCGCAAGTGTCTAAGTCTTTTCAGTTTCTCCAAAAAAATTGCTAAACATCAGGTAGTTTTGGCACAATTATAAAAATACTCCCCCTTAATTAACATCAAATTAATAGTGTTGCGTATATGCATCAATAGCGCCTAATGGGTTAATCATACTACGTTATATTCGATGAGAGAATATAACGAATTTCACTACATTTCCGTCTTGAAAACCTCACCCCATCGCCCGGTTGACATTTTTAAGTATCGACTGCCAGATTTGATAAATAATTTTCGTATCAACGACCAAAACAAAGGTGATAGGATTCTATCACCGCTGTAATAACATGTATCTATGGAAATAAGCGATTCTGATTGGAGGGAATGTAGTCATGTGACGCTTGAGTTATATTTTGAGTAAGATATATGATCAATAAAAAAAATCTCTATAGTGCCATGGAAAATGTTGTAGGTTGGCAACTGTGAAATTATACATTATAATTGTTATGTCTGACGTTTTATATGTCAATTCCTCAAGCGTGTAGCCAACTTAAATTATAAAAATGATTAAATCATGGCACTCTAGAGGTATATATCGTGAACACACGATATATTTTTTCAATGCTATTATTTATTTCTTGAATAACTTTCTCATTTATCACTTGGTGAGAGATTTTGGAATAATATTAAAGGATAAATTAAAATCACTTGGTTTGTTTCACTATTTGAAATAGTGAAACAAACCAAGTGTTTTAAACTATTATTTAGTTTAATTTTATAAATATCATTTATATTTGTATGTTGTATGTTTAGATTAATTTGTAATTTTTACTTTTATATTATTGTGAAATTGCTCTATAATTGGACTGTAGTATGTTGGACAATAAACTATTATTATTATTACAAATGATTCAATATTTATGTTGTTTAAATAGTGCATTCCATTATGAAGAGTATTATAATGGAAAATATAATTGGCATGGTGATTAGACAGAGGTAGAGTTCGTCCGAACTTAAAATTGTAAATCCCAATGATACCTTAATTACATCACTGCTGCTCTATAAATACGTTTTCGAAAAAGAAGTGTGGGAAAACTTTGGTTGCATTCCAAATGCTATTAAGACAGGCAGACAGATATTATATTATTACAAGCCAGAACCAAAACGGAAACAAAATCATCACTTGAGAAATAATAACATAATTCCTAAATTATGTTATTATTTCTTAAGTGATGATTTTGTTTCCATTTTCATTTTATATTGAATTTATAGTATGAACATTACTTTAACCCATTAACGGCCGAGCAATTATCTATACATTTTTACGCATTCGTCGATTTTATAAAAACATTCAATTTGAAGTTTCAAACGAGAAATTCCACTCCCAGACAAAGAATGAGGTAAAATTTCGAGTTTAGAAGCGGAGCGACCAAACCAAATTTTCAGGCTTTTCTAAACTCGAAATTTTACCTCATGCGCCACGCGTATAAAACACTGAAATATTGTAAAGTTAGAAATACACTAAAAACATGTTTTATAAGGAGTAATAATTGAAATATTTAAATTACTAAATATTTACATTTTCTCTACATACTCTAAAATCAAGTCAAATAATACAATAAAATAAATTAACTTATTTAAAACTTTTATTTTAAATTACTAAATAAATTATTAAAATTAACTTATATAGTAATTTAACAACAAATTAATAATGTTACGTTATTGCATCAATAGGGCTTAATGGGTTAATTCAATATAGAATCACAAATGAAATGTATATCAACATAAAAACGTCTTTATTCGGCAATAAGGATTCTATTACATTGTATAAATATTTTATGTTATAGGGCTAAAATGTGTATGTCATAGAAAATTGCACAAAACTTGATTGACTTTATACATTGGTTTACTCTCTAATAAATCCTTAGTTGTATTAACACATAACTTGACACATGAAAATGCCAAGCGATTTTTTTAATGATATAATCGAAGTTTATATAACGTAGGAATTGTAAGGAGGAAACCAAATGCATGAAAATCGACCAAATATCCTAAAAATTGAATAACAATCGCGTTTTTTGACAAATTTGCAAATGCAAATTAATTTGTTTTCATTCAAGTCATAATTGTTGAGGCTTATAATGATTGAACTTGTACTCTTCATTTAAAAAAAAAATATATTTTTGAAAAATATCTTAAAGAAGCTCAAAAATATAGAGTAAAGACAAACCTGTAATAAATCACTGACTTGATTAAACGTTTGAAAATAAAATAAAGGGTTTTCACATACCCTTTATTTAATTTTGATGTTCTTAGCATTTTTTTGCTGCTGCATCTACGCGAGTTACTTAAACTTGGGTTAAACATCTATCACATGTTTTTAATAAATCTTAAAACGCATCGAAAACAACTTTTATTTATGACCTGACCAAAAAAGCTTCATTTATCAACTGAACGGTTTTCGGAAATGGGAAAAGCTTTGTTTAAAGACATTCGATTTATTTGCAAAAGTTTGTTTAATTATAAAAAATATATTGTAGAATATTATTGGTCGAAGATAAAAATGTCGAAAATCGTGCTCAAAAGCTCTTCTTCGCATACTTTATATTCAAATAGAATGATTATCTTTTATAAGAGTACTAATCAATGATTAAAACCATTTATTTCTACACAAAAGATTTTTTACCTTTTGATTGAGTGAAGCTTGCACTTAGAATACATTATTAATGACGTAAGTAAATACGTTGCACGTCCCAGATTCTAACATCATTACAATGCTGTTGGATGACCGAGACGACGGCTGAGCCCGGGACTACCGGCGTCGTTAGTCTGCGTCGCGACGCCCAACAATAAGCACCCAGCGCGCGCACAAGTGACTTAATCTGAGCCAAAACTAATATTCTTTAAAGAAATAAATAGTCAACAATTAACAAAAATATTAAACATTACAAATTACCCATTATTCTATTCTAAACAATATCAGTGAAGTTATTTTAATCTAATAAAAAAATATATTAAATAAAATGTGGTCACGTTAGCGAAACTACTCGTTTAGTAAATACAAATATTAGTTTAATTGTTTGGGTATTTAAGGTTAGGTGTTGTTGGATAATAAATACAACGAAAGGAAGTTGTTGGATTATTTCATCAGTGGTGAGAAATGGGAAGCAGGATGAAGAACGCCATTGGTGGCAGCATCCACCGAATAAGGGAGTTTGAATTAGAAAAAGTAAGTTGGAATTTGTTTGTGCCCACTTGCACGGCAGGCACTTAATCGGGGCTAAGAATTTAATCACGATTAACCCTCTGATTAAGTCAACATTTAAGAATATAAAAATGTTTTAAATTTGTAAGATATCCTAAATTTGTCTCTCATCAAAATGTAAATGTGTGAACAATTTGTGAATAAAATTGTTTTGTTTTTAAAAAGTACTAATCACTGATTAACACTCATTAAAATTAATCAGCTCAGGTGTAAGTAGGCATTGATCTTTTGCTGACATGGGCATTAAATGTGTTTCATTTAATATTTTTATATTCCTTAACATTAATTGGCAGATTTATTACGAAGGAATTCTTTGGGGTTATTAACATCGAAGTAATATTTTGAATAGGATACATGAATTATTTCACTGACCAATGAAGGTTTAAATATTACTTATATACAGGGATTTTATTAACATTTACATATCCCGATGTATACGCTGTAAATATTCGGGCATTCGTTAATTTTATAAAAGCGTTCAATTTAAGGCTTTAAACTAGTTTTCTACTTCCTGATTAATCATAAAGTAAAATTTCGATTATAGAAAAGCCTGTAAATTTGGCTTGTTCGCTCCCAAGCAGACTTTTCTAAATTCGAAATTTTACTTCATGCATCATGCGTATAAAAGACTGGTTGTTAATGAAGTTCAAAATTATACTGATTGAGTTTGATCTCTCGGTTTTAAATTTTACAATACTTATTTCAACTAACCATATCTTGCCCTTTTAAAATTCTGGCAATTTGCTTTGGGATATGCAATTATTATTAAAATAAAGAATGCCTAACGCAAATTGTACAAGGTGCTTGAAATTTGGTTAGAGAAAATAGACAATTGTATAAATTATTACTGCTTAGGTTTCATCTTAAGTTAATAAATAGTACAAATGTTTATATCGTGAAACAATTTGCTTTCGGATTATTTCTTTTAATTATACTTACAAATTAAAAAGAAAATTGCACGAATGTTGAAAGCACTAGATTTGGTTACTAAATAAATATTTTTAAAATATATTAACTCTTTCAGCCCTGGAATTATTCTGACGCCCAAAAAAATGTTTTATGCACTGCATATTTTTTATTACTATTTCAGATATACGGAAAATTTTTATTTAAAGTATACATATCTCAATATACTGTATACGTTGTAAATCTTCAGATATAAATAAAACACTGTTTATCACTTTGTTTGTATAACAATTGGTTTATTTGGTGACTATAGTTTCGATACTACACGTATCATTATCAAACCGTTAGTAACTTTTACTAGTTACTAACGGTTTGATAATGATACGTGTAGTATCGAAACTATAGTCACCAAATAAACCAATTGTTATACAATCAAAGTGATAAACAGTGTTTTATTTATGTTCAACAATGTATAACGAAGTAGAAGCCTCTATAATCAGTGAATCTTCAGATATTCGTTGTCTTTACAAATATTTCCAATTGAACTTTAAAACGAGTGCTTTTCGCTCCCAGATTAAGCATAAAGTAACATTTCAAGTTTAGTAAAGCTTGAAAATTGTGTAGCGCTACGCAATCAAACCAAATTTTCAGGCTTTTCTAAACTCGAAATTTTACTTCATACGCCCCGCGTTCTAAACAGGTGAAACATGTGATGTGATGTTCAGAATACACGTTTTTAGCATACTGCTTTAGTAGAATATTTTTAACTTCACCTAAAATCAGTGTTTTATACGCATGGCGCATGAAGTAAAATTTCGAGTTTAGAAAAGCCTGAAAATTCGGTTTGGTCGCGTAGCGCTTAGCGCTACGCGACCAAACCGAATTTTCAGGCTTTTCTAAACTCGAAATTTTACTTCATGCTTAATCTGTGAGTGGAAAACACTTGTTTAAGACTTTAAATTAAAGTATTATAAAAAACAAACGCTTATCGGAAAAGTTACAGCTCATGCATACATGTATGTATATTTAAAAGAAAAATTCCCAATATGTTTACCAAATTTTAGTGGTAGCAAACGCCACCGTCAGAGCCGGAAGGGTTAACCTGAGATAAAACTTAAGCAGTATATTTTGGACTACAGTTAAAATTAGTCAAAATAACATTATTTGGTGGCAATACTGAATTCATCCAGAACTAAGATTTTACGTGGAGTTTTGAAAAATGATTAAACAGTAAACATAACATCTAATAACTTCAATAAAAACTAACGAAACTATCTAACTATATGTTATAAAAATAAAATCTAATGACTTTAAAGAAAACTAACGAATCGCACATTAAACTAAAATTATTAAAAGAGCATATAGTTGCGCTTTCATATAAACAAAATCTTTAAAAAAGCAACAAGTAGAGAGCAGATTTAATGTTTTTCAAATCATTGAGATTATTAGAAAGTGAACAAATTTTGTTTTAACGTCTAAGAAAATAAATTTAAACAACAGCAATGTTAATTTCTTGAATTAATTTCTCATCTGGCACTTGGTGAAACACATTAGAATATGTAAAGTTGTTTAAATTAAAAGCACTTGGTATTGTTTCACACATTAAAATGTTTATTCCGACTAGTTTCGGTTAGTTAGACCATTTTCAAAGGAATTTGAATGTGTCACATTGCTTTGAAAATGATCTAACAAACCGAAACTAGTGGGAATTAAAATTTTAATTTGTGAAACAATAGCAAGTGCTTTTAATTTAAATAACTTTACATAAACAGCAATGTTAATTACAGATATGCAAAGTGAACTAAAATTTGGATAAAGCGCATAAAAAGTGCACGTCAAGAAAATCTTAACACATTGCCAGCTGGAATTCAAATTTAAAAAAATGGGGAAAAAACCATAGTAAAATCGCTTTTAACTTTACATTTATTTAAAAAAATCTGAATTTTCGTCTCACAAAAGAGTCAATGGCGTCAAATGTGCTTAATAATCAAATAACTATTATACAGATTTTGATAACTATTATAAAAAATGATGAACTATGAACAAAAATTGTTTGTTTCAACGTTGTAAAAGGGTAATTCCATGTCAAATCAACACACTTGCAATTTTAAATTTATTTTTTCATTTTGTGCCACTTATTGCTTTAATATAGAAAAGATAAAGATGTAATTTTAGGATTAAATGCCAAACCGTTTTGAAGATATAAGAATTTCCATTTCCGAAAAATGAATTACGATTACTGCTCTCCAAATCAACGTGGAGATGTAGAAAAGGACTCATTTTTTAGCATTTCTTATGAAAATTTCTATGATATGTAACACAATGCACCGCTATTTTCTTAAATTATTGTATACACAATCGAAATGATATTCTAAGGTTCACAAAAATCACATTTTCAAAAATGTTTATTATTATACATATCGTATGTTCAATAAAAAAAACCCCTCTAAAGTGCTATGATTTTATCTTTTTTTATATTTATGTTGGCTACACGCTTTAAGAATTGTCATATAAAACATTCCTTGATAATGGTCCAAGATCGAAACTAGTCGGAAAGTAATAAAACAAATTAAGTGAGACAAACCAAGTGTTTTTATTCAATTTTGAAACCTTTAAGTCATATAAAACGTCAAACATAATAATTATAATGCATAATTTCAGAGATGCCAATCTACAATATATTCCAAAGACCTCTAGAGGGTTTCTTTTATTGAACATACGATATAATAGTTCATGCAATTGCTAATTCACCATACAAATTTAAAAGTGGGATCACGTTGGTTTTTAAATAAAAATAAAGGCTAGTTTAGCTTAATTTATAAATTATTTTTGGGATGTAATAATAGATACATAAAATATTTCGTAAATAAACCATTATAGTCCCTCTTTAAAATTTATGGGGTTAATCAACAATTGCATGAGCTATTATATAATCATTTTAAACATTTTTGAAGATATAATTTTGGAAAAATTCAAAATCAAAATTTTAATTTTGAATAGAAAAAATTAAAATATTAGCGGTCTACTGTGTCTTAATATCATAGAGAAATTGATGAAAAACGCTAATAAGTGAGACCTTTTCTACATCTCTAGCTCAATTTAGAGAGCAGTAAAAGCAGTTTGAAAATTCAGCGAATTGCGATTTTGAGCCATTTTTCTGAACTTTATATGCGCATATTTTCAAAATGAATTGATATTTGATCGTAAAATTAGGTATTTTTCCTATTTCTATATAATGATGAACAAAATGAAACTATAATAAGTGAACAACATTAAAAAAATCTGAGATGGGAAGATGAAAGACTGAGTTGATTTGACATGGAATTACCCGAAACAAAAGTAAATAAAATTACAGAACTGCAGAAGTAACTTATATTGTGCTAAATCCCATATAAAATAACCCTAAGAAAATCATGAAAAAAAAAAATCAACCACAGAACAGATTTTAATAAAAGTTATAAAAATTATTAAGAAATTTTACTTTACTTTATTAACGGTATCTATTTAATTACCAGAGCAGCTACATGAATACACTTTGAGAACGTAAAATTAACCAACAACAAACTGATAAAAATTATTGAAATGCTTTAAAATTGTGTTTCAGGAAAATCTTTAACAAAAAACCGACAACTAATAAATAGATAATTATAAAAATCATAGAAATTGTTAATCAAAGAACAACATTTAATTTAATTTAATTTATGCCCGGTATTATAAAACGTTTTATTTCCTAAATAAAATTTACTTTAGGAATAAATTAATTTATTCCAAAGATTTCGGTATTATAAACACAAAATAACTTTATTTGGCTAATAAATCTCCCCAGTAAATTATTTGTTTGTTTTTCTACCAAGTAAATTTTATTATTTAAATAATTTGACAGTTAAAAGTCAAATGTGTATTATATTATTATAATTACATTAGATTCTACTACTTGTATATATTAATTTCATTACGGTTATCATGTCCGTGTCAGATTTAAGTTCGCTCATAGTATAGTGATTAATTTGAACCACAAGACATTCTAAGCAGTCGAAGACCTAGAGACATAACCAGGGATGTTTATACTTATGCATACGCTTTTTTAAGTTCCATTTAAAGATTTAAACGAGTGTTTCCCACTCCCAGACTAAGCATGAAGTAAAATTTTGAGTTTAGAAAAGCCTGAAAATTCTGTTTGGTCGCGTAGCGACCAAACCAAATTTTCAGGCTTTTCTAAACTCGAAATTTTACTTCATGCGCCACGCGTATTTAACACTGAAAGCACTAAAATATTGTGAACAAGTGAACTTCACTTGAAATCAGTGTCTTGTACGCGTGGCGCATGAAGTAAAATTTTGAGTTTAGAAAGGCCTGAAAATTTGGTTTGGCCGCTCCGTGCTTCGCGCTACGCGACCAAATCAAATTTTCAGGCTTTTCTAAACTCGAAATGTTACTTCATGCTTAGCTTGGGAGGGGAAACACTCGTTTAAGTCTTTTATAATTTCTAATAAGCTTTCGTTTTCTTGTTCTGTGTAATTCTGTTCTATTCCACGGTTATTTTCCATAATTATAAGGAATTATATTAAATTTCCAATTTGATTGACAATTTCAAATATTGACAATTCAATTTAACAAATTGGTGGTTCCAGCTATGGCCACAATGAAAATGTATAATTTTGGTGTGTAATCTACTAATTAAATTATTTATTTCTGGAATTGCTATTTATTTGGTAGGTTTGCTATATAATACGCAATTTTATTTACCCATTAGTTTATTAGGTGAATAAATTTACTCCACAAATAGTTACCTAATGATTTATTAATCGGGCATTAATATAACACCGGGCATTAATATAATTTAATTTATTAACGGAATCGCCAATTTAATAGGACAATAACACATTTACATTTAAAAATACGAGGGTAATTTTTAAAGTAAGAACCGCTTTGGTTTAAAGTAGATGGAACTAACGTTTTTTTTTTTTTAATTATTTTTACAATAACCAACATCCTTTCGCTGTTTTACTCATATTTCCAAATGAGAGATGAGTTTGAACATCCCCTCGTCATAGATGTCGACCGCCAATCTATTTAGCCAACCGTTGACTATGTCTTTGATGTTATCATCTGTTTGCATCCGTTTACCGCCTAAAAATTCTTTACGTTTTGTAAAGAAGTGATAGTCGGAAGGTGCCAGGTCGGGGTTATAAGGTGGGATGGCCGAGACATTCCCATTTAAACTTCTCTAGCAACGCTTGCGTTATGACAGCAGTATGCGGGCATACACTCCACTAGTGTAAATGGCACCACTTTCGCACATATCCTACATTTATCACACCTTTCTCATACACTTTCTACAAAAGTGAAATCCACCGGCAAGATTTCAGAAGGAAGAATATTTTTTGCATTCAAAAATTGAATCACAGCGCAAACTTCGCAATCAGGCGGATTAGTTATGGACATAGCTAATATTAAATTGGTGCACAATATCTTCTACTTTCGCTAGCAACTTGAGACTAACTGACTAAATGATCGCGGATAACGCTATGCGCGGAGAGAGGAAGCCAGCGATTATTACTTTAAAAATGACCTTCGTACAATGAATTGACAAAAAAATACGAAACAACAGTTAAAATCATAACACTACGAAAATATTTTAAATATATTTTAATCCCAAATAGTTAAGAAAAAAAACGTGATAGTATGGAATATGCTTATGCCTACTTTCAAGTTACAATAAATAAATAAATTAATTAATTATGCAGAACAGATTCAAATAAAAATAGAGATCGCTGAGAAATTATCAAACATTATTTCAACATTGAAAATAAATAAAATGAAACAACAGCAAACAAAATTACAGAAGTCCAAAGTTGACTGAAACTTGCTTGCAACAAAAATTAGGTAATTCAATTGTTATTCCATAGATAGAGGCATTTAAGAATAATAAGAAGTGTTTCAGTGTAAAAAGAAATAAAGAGAGAAAACATAAAGTTCTCTAAATGTATGATATTTAGAACATTTCATTCTCCAACTTATATTACCAATAAAACAATTAATAATTAACCCCTTAATGCGCAGCCCTGTGCTTAGCACGGGCAACGAGTACTGGCAAATTTTCGCAAGTCCGTGTCCGGCACGGGCACCCTTATTCTTATCGGGATTTAGTTTTTAAACAAGTCTATAGGTTCGGTCAGATGTGACGAGGCAAAATTATGAAATGTTTCAATGGTCCATCTAACAGTTTGTATAGCGATCACTACTTTACTGTATATATATACAGCGTGTAAACGAACTACTGTACAGGCTCTCTACCACATAAGGGACAGCGTTTAAATAAACAATACCTGCATTTGAAATTACCATACCTTTAGTAGATAGCTCACAAATAATTATTAAAAATAATTAATAATAATAGGCCACATGTTTGAGGTATCTGGTATACGCGCATATTGCGTATTTTAAGAGAGATTCCACATAGACTGGTAGTTTTTAAACGATTTGGATATCGAATTACACCATCCAGAGAAAAGTGGGTCAGATTGTGAAGAATTATGTCTATGTTATCGTTTTCATAAGTACCCATTGCTGACTAAATTCCGAATATTTTCTAAACGTGTTAATGAAATTCAATATTTTTCCTTATTAGGTTCACACTTCACTTAATCTCCACTCTTATTGAAATGTTTAGATAAGAGCGGCGAGGGTGGATGATTTTTAAACATAAAAATAGTTTGCAGTTTAGTCTATGGTGAAACTTATTCCATGAAACATCTACATTTTGTAACATGGCGCGATACGTTTATTCAAACATTGAATTGGCAGACATGTTTCTTATTTACGGTGAAACTCGGTGTAATTCCGCGGAAGCTGTAAGAATTTATTAAGAGCGATTTCCTGAACGACACTTACCACCGCCAAACCGATTTAGAAATTTATTACAAAGAGCACGCCACACTGGAAGTTTGCAGCCCGTCGCCGGAGCGATCGGAGGTGGTGACCGTCCAATGCGATATTTGCGAGCGGAAGATGAAATTTTGAATCTGTTGGAAGCAGATCCTGGTTTAAGTACCCGTATTATAGCCGCTCAGCTAAATGTATCGCACACATTTGTCAGCAGTGTTATACGAGACAATAATTTTTATCCGTAACACTACCAGCGTGTACAACATCTTCAACCCCATGATTTTCCCAAAAGAATTGCATTTTCTCAATGGATTTTGGCACAAAATGTTCAAAATCCTAACTTTACCAAAGACATTTTAGTGACTGACGAATCGTGCTTTACGCGTAATGGAAGTTTTAATTTCCATAATATGCATGTTTAAGCAATAGAAAATCCTCGTGTTACGCGTAGAACTCATTTCCAGCATCGCTTCTCCCTTAATATCTGGGCAGGTATTTTAAATGATCAATTAATTGGGCCATTTATGTTCCCATTTAATTTGAATGGAGAACGATATTTACGATTTTTGTAAGATGACCTTTTAGATCTTCTAGAAAATGTACCCTTAGCGGTTCTTAGAAGAATGTGGTATTTGCAAGATGGTGCGCCAGCTCACTATGAAAGGCGCGTTAGAAGATATTTGGATGATGAGTTTCCAGGACGTTGGGGTGGTCGTGGAGGCCCTGTACCATGGCCTCCAAGAAGTCCGGATTTAAACCCCTTAGATTTTTTTCTTTGGGGATACTTTAAAAGTGAAGTCTACACTACGGAAATTGACAATGCTGAAATGCTGATACGAGTAAACGCCACGGCTAATACCATTCGTGAAAAACCTCGTGAAATGTTTGCTACTGTTCGTGCAAACTGGATACGTAGAGCCCAAATGCGTATTGAGTGCGGCAGACGTCAATTTGAACACTTATTGTGATTTTCTTTTATATGTGACCCAGTTTCATCTAGTAATTCTAGACAGTGTGTGTGTGTGTGTGTGTGTGTGTGTGTGTAGTGCGTGCTAAGTGGTTTATACGTCTCGCAGTAGTAACAGTAAATAAACAATACCACAAATGAGTGACCAAGTTTCATCTAGTCATTCGAGACAGCGTGCGTGTTTTGTGCGTGTGAAGTGATTTATGCGCCTCGCAGTAGTTAAAGTAAATAAAAAATACAACAACTCACGCATCCACGAAAAATATCATGAACACAGGTAACCAGAAGTTCTCAAAAAGTAAAAAATGTATGAAAAATTATGAAAAATCTAATATTTTTTTCCGATTTTATTTTTGCTGCAATTGGTGTCAAAATATTTTGTGTATACGCCCTTAAGAGGATGTACATTAGTTCGATTACACGCTGTATATATTCCGTAAACAAAATGATTGGTTAATTTCTGAGAAAGTTATGAAACAAATAAAACAATAATTCTCGCAGAATCGTCTTCTATAATTTCATCCTTATACTACACAATAAATAATTGCCGACATCTTTATTTGTTTTTTTTTGTGTTTATCAATCAAAGCAGCTGTACCTTTCATGCATTAATATAATGCTCTTGACATCAATATTTAATTTGAAGCTTGGTTTTGTGATTTGTTTGTTATTATATGCCCTTAAATAAATGCTTTTTTACCTTATTTGTATAGTTATTTACAATTAGAAATAATTTTGTCAAAAAATATTGGTTCTCTCGTTAAAAAATAGCACAAGTTACGCCACTAAAAAGTTTTAAATATCAAAAATAGTCCAAACTGCATGATCATACAATATTTATGTAAAAAAGTTAAATGAAAAATGTTTGGCCAGAAAATCATAAATTGAATGATCCTTAAGGGGTTAAGTACTTTAGTTAGTTGACAGATGTTGAAAAAAGAATAGTTATTTGAGTAAAAAAAGTAGAGCATTTCTTTGAATAATTTTATTTGAAATAAAAATTAAGTTTAATTAAGGAAGAAGTAGTATTTGAGTGAAACTAGAGATCATTCATTTGTTGTTGAATATCGAAGTTCGGCATCAATGTTATAAGCCTTGAAAATAAAAATTAAGTTGAATTAAAGATAAAGTATTGTTTGAGTGAAAACAAATAATTCATTTGAAGAAATTTATTTTTAAAAAGATTTAAGTTAAGCAACAGTTAACAATTAAATGTTTGAGGTTGTCAGCAGTGCTGGAAACCACAAAAACAAAAATTAAGTTAAATTAAAAAAGAACTATTATTTTAGTGAAAACATAGATCATTCATTTAGAGAATTTTATTTTTGAAAAGAACTACGTTAACCAACAATTACCAGTTAAATATTTAAGTTTATCAACAGTGCTTAAGGCTTGAGATCATTAAACCATTAGGCGCCAGTGATGCATATACGCAACTTTATTAATTTTATGTTAATTAAATTCCTAAATAAATATTGAATATTGAATAAAAATGTTTTTAGTGTATTTCTAACTTCATAATATTTCAGTGCTTTATACGCGTGACGCATAAAGTAAAGTTTCGAGTTTAGAAAAGCCCCGTGAAAATTTGTCTCGGGTCGCTAGCGCGACCCTCGACAAATTTTCTACGCGGGGCTTTTCTAAACTCGAAATTTTACTTCATGCTTAGTCTGGGAGTGGAAATACTCTATAAAAATCGACGAATGCCTTACATTTATAGCGTATATATTAGGTATATTTAAAAGAAAAATTCACAGTATGCAATACAATAAGTCATTCGTAGAAGTCATTAAAAGAAGTGTAGAATTTTACATAAAATCAACTTTTAGAGTTAACTTTATAATTGCTCGGCCGTTGATGGGTTAAAGAAAAATTATACGCAGTGAAAAAAGTCTTTAGCAAAAAAACCGACAATTGATAAACAGATTATAAATATATTTGAATGAAACAGCTTGTTCGAAAATTTTATTTTTAAATTGATTCAAGAAATTATTATACAGTTTTCAGAAGACTGAGGTTTTTTCCTAATTCGACGTCAGAATAAAACGTTTGTCTTCCTGCCAAAAAAGAAAGTTGTCGTCATTAAAAATTCAGTTCAATAGAGCAAGCGGCAGGATTGAAGATGAGAAATAAAAAGGCAATTCAATTACATAATATTTGTTATGATAACAAACAAACAAACAATCCAAATAAAAATATCCTTACCTAAATCTCCTACAGAGTAGTTTATTGATTGGTTAACTTTATGGCAATTTTGATTTCTATATTAAATTAATTTGTTTAAGAATTATTACGCTGCAAATGTTCATACATTCGTTGATTTTATAAAAACGTTGAAATTTCTGACGAGTGTTCTCACTCTTTGGTTAAGCATGAAGTAAAATTTCGAGTTTAGAAAACCCTGAAAATTTGGTTTGGTCGCCCCGCGAAGCCACGCATATAAAACACTGAAATATTGTAAATTTCAAAATTTACTATGATCTAGAGTTGATAAATGTTACAAATGTTTTTTTTTCTCTAACCAAATCTTGCGCTTTCAAAATTCCAAGTAAACTTAAAAGAAATAAAAAAATTTACTAATACAGAAAATAAAATTTGGATTTTTTATTTGTTTCTTATCATAACAAATAAAATGTAATTTAATTGCTTTGGATTTTTCTATTGAAGTAAACCTATTAATAAAGTAAAGACGTAAGAAAAACATTTGAATATTTTAATAATATATTTTTGAAAAGAAAATATATATAATAATCTTTATTAAAGATCAGTACAAGATAATTGTTTACAATGTGGGATTAAAAATATTTATGCAGAGAACTTAAATTTGATTATTAAACAATACAGTTAAAAATGATATCTCACGAAAATATTGAAATTTTGTATTTATCGTTTTTTAAACTTTTCCCATTTGGAACGCATGTGTTTGTTGTTTATTTTTGGTTTGTTTTTGTCTTGATGTATATGCTAGTACTATTTTTTGAAATATATTATTCTTAAATGATAAATATTTAAATTTTATTTTCACGTAACTTACTCAAATTATTAAAATTTATATTATTTTTAAACGTATATTATCGTAATTTTATATTATATATACAGAGAGTTTTATACAACACCAAACATTTTCATAACAAGAATTTTTCTTTGAAGTATCCATATGCATACGTTGCATATTTTCCGATGCTCGGTTTAATAAAAGAATTCAATTTGAGGCTCTATGCGAGTGTTTTCCACTCCCAGGCTGAGCATGAAGTAAAATTTCGAGTTTAGAAAAGACTGAAAATTTGGTTAGGTCGCGTAGCGCGAAGCGCGGAGCGGCCAAACCAAATTTTCAGGCTTTTCTAAACTCGAAATTTTACTTCATGCGCCACCGGTACAAATCAGTGATTCAATGTAAAGTTTAGCGGTGTTTTTTAAACTTTGTAATATGTCAGTGTTTTGTACCGTGTTTTGCTTCGCGCTACGCAACCAAACCAAATTTTCAGGCTTTTCTAAACTCGAAATTTTACTTCATGCTTAGCCTGGGAGTGGAAAACACTCGCTTAAAGCTTCAAATTAAATTCTTTGAATAAACCGAGCATCGAAAAATGTGCAACGTATGCATATATATATATATATATATATATATATATATATATATATATATATATATATATGTATATATACATATATATATATATATATATATATATACATATATAATATTCTAATTTTAAGACACTAGTTTAATCTATGTAAGTATATTTGTTTACAACATGTTATATTATATTTCGGTTTGAGTAAACGACTGCCGCGCACACAAAGCTTAATTACTAGAGTTTAAATGTGAGTCAAAAATATAAATCCGCTGTTTTATAATTAGCGTTCCGCATGCTGAAGTCATTAGTTGCAAGAGGAAGAAATGTAAAGGTTGACGCACTCACAATTTAAAATACATCGGGTGCACAAAAACAAGAAAATTCATAAGTAAATATAAATGAAATTGCATTCTTTCTAAAAGACGAAACCAGATTTTTTAGGCTTTTCTGAAACTTGTTAGATGTTTTAAACTAACCGAATTTTAAAAACAACGAATGCCTAAATACTGGGAGTGTTTCTTTAAACTATACATATTGAAAACTCAGCTTATTTTTTTGTAATCTTTAGTTAGTCGTTGTTTTTCTAAGAGTTCAATTTAAAGCTTTAAACGAGTGTTTTCCCCTCCCAGACTAAGCATGAAGTAAAATTTCGAGTTTAGAAAAGCCCCGCGCAGCGACTCGAGACCAATTTTCTGGGCTTTTCTAAACTCGAAATTTTACTTCATGCGCCACGCATATAAAACACTGATTCCAAGTGAGGTTCAAATATACATAAAGTTCACAATGCTTTAGTTTTTTATACGCGTGGCGCATGAACTAAAATGTCGAGTTTAGAAAAGCCCAGAAAATTTGATTTGGGTCGCTGCGCGACCCTCGACAAATTTTCACGGGGCTTTTCTAAACTCGACATTTTACTTCATGCTTAGTCTGGGAGTGGAAAACACTCGTTTAAAGCTTCAAATTAAAATCGTTTAAAATAAAAACAACGAATAACTAAAGATTTAAAGAAAATAAGCTGAATTTGAAATACGTATACTTTAAAGAAAAAGTCCCTGTATTTACAGAGTACTCATCAGGATATGTATTCTTAAAAGAACAATTCCCTGAATACGAGATTTATGTTTTTTTTTAGGGCGAACCCTCTATTATACGGAAAGAAGTATTAATCTTGTATATAAACATTTAGATAAATCGTTGTAAGAAATACAAATTTCTATGTTTATGAAGGCTTCAATTTTAGGGTAGTTCACTTCTTGGTACATTTTCAATTTTGATATAAAATTACATGGTAATCAAAAGTGTAGGTACTTAGTTTGATAATGATTATCGTATAACTGAAACTAGTCACAAACTAAATTAAAAGTTTAAAATGTTGATGAAGGTTTTGATAACATTTTAACCCTGAAAGAAGTGGTCAAAGTGTGGAAGATCTATATTAGAGTTACCGGCGGCCTTAATCCACTTAACTATGATAATTATAAACAAAGTGAGTCTGATAATGATGATACACGCGCAAAGCTTTTCTTATGTGTAAAATAGAGACCCAAAGCCAAACGGCACGAACGAAAGTTGTCCAGTATTTTTAGACTAGGTTTTAAATAGTTGCGCTTTAGTGAAAACAGATTTTTGCATCTGAATCAAAAATAAATCTAGTGTTACAATAAAATTAGAGGTGCTGATTTTTTATCGTAATTTCTTCTTATTATTAATTTATTATAATAACAAAAACAATAACATGTTTATTGGCAGTTTAATAAAACAAAATAATAATAATAATAAACAATGTTGATTATTAATACTTACATTGATAACAGACTAGCGACCAGTGGTCTTTCTGTCCAGAAGTTTATAATTTATTGATTAGTGGTTATTTATGAACTGTGTTATAAAACAATAATTATGTGTTTAATTGTTTAAAGATTGATGTGTTGTTAAATAAGATTAGAAAATAGTTGATAGCGGTTGTTCGAAATTTGGTTATATTTTCTCATATTCATTTATACAGGGTAAGTTTTTCTTCGTGTTCTCTACGAGGATTTCGGAAACTATTAGAGATAGAGAAACGGTTAAATAAGCAAAGTAGTGCAGTTTTACGAGCTGATTAAAAATACATTTTTTAAATTTTCAAAGAAGTAAAGGGAAGTCAATTTTCTTTTAATCGACTTTTCTCAGTTAAAAGAGATAAAAGAAAGTTTTAGATAATTTTACACTGAATAATATAATGTAATCAGATTTTTTCTATTGACATTAGTTTTTGAGATATAACACAAATTTGCATTATTTTTTAAATAGAAACCATAATTGGCTATGTCATTATTAGAAAGGGATTTTTTTTTATTTTATCACTTGATATACTTATTTCCAAAAATAATTGAGTAACTAACTATTTTCTATTCTATTTACAAAAAAAAATAGTTAGCCATGAAATACTATAATGAAACAATTGCGATTGTTTGTAACAGATAGTTTCATTGTTGTATTTTTGTTAATTCATTTAGTGTTAAAAACAACTGTTTTTTATTGAAATTTTTTCTACCAATTTTCATTTGTCCCTAAACATAACCGCCAAATAAACTTATTTGACAAAAATTTAACAATCTGCTATATTACAAAAAAATATTGTCTAAACTATTTTTTTGTTGTAATAAAAAAATAGATAATTGTTAGTAGTACATACATATTTATTCAGACAATTACAGTAGTATAGTATAATACATATATACAGGGTGAGTTTTTTTCGATGTTCTCTATGGGGATCTCGGAAACTATAAGAGATAGAAAAACGGTTAAATGGGGAAAGAAGTGTAGTTTTATAGGACGAATAAAATGAAACTTTCAAAATATTTGAAAAAGTCAAGGGTAACTAGATATTTTGAATAAAGTAAAATGTGTCAATTTTTTTAAATCAATATATCTCTATTATTATCATAGATAGAAAAAACTGTAAAGGACAAAGTTGTAGAAAATTTTACACAGATTAATAACAAAAAATCAAAAAAAAAATTGCCCATATTTTGGGAGATATGACACAAACTTATCTTTTTTTAAATGGAAACAATAGTTGGCTATGGCCTCATTGGAAAGGTTATTTTTTTCCCTTTAATCCGGTATAACATATGCCATAGTTTTTTTTTAAATAAAATAAGTTATAGTCGTTTTAATTTTTCCATACACCAAAAAATAGTTAGCCATGAAAAAGACAAAAGTAAAACAATTGCGGTTGTTTATAGCAACGAAATAAATATTTAATTTATTATCTTTCTTTAGATTTGTCAAAAGCAACATAAAGTAAAATAATTCCAAAATTATCAAAATAATAATAGAAGAAATTTTAAATATTACATAAGATGCTCAAAAAGTCCACCATTATTATTATGGCATAAAGTACATCTTTTTAAAATCGAATTTGTGGCTTTTTGACTTTTCTTCTGTCAATAGAATTAAATGTTTCAAGTACAGCTAGTCTAAGATCCTCCACGGATTGATATGATTGTTGATACACTTTGTTCTTCACATAACCCCACAGAAAAAAGTCTAAAACGGATAGGTCGGGTGATCTAGGTGGCCATAGGATTGGTCCATTTCTTCCCACCCATGAATTAGGAAAAGCATCATTTAAATAGTTTCGCACAGCCAACTTGCTATGAGGTGGAGCTCCGTCGTGTTGAAACCACTTCAATCTTGCCTGTACTGATAAATTTAAATCATCGAGCATATCTTCAAATGTTTCTTGAAGAAAACGAAGGTAATCATTTCCATTCAATGTGTTATCAAAAATATATGGGCCGAGAATTCTCGATCCGAACACACCGCACCATACATTAAATCCAAATTTAATTTGTGGTCTACGTTGTGCAACTTCTCGTGGATTCTCCTGACTCCAAACATGTTCATTGTGCCGGTTAAAAATCCCACAATTAGTAAATCGCATTTCATCTGTCCAAATTATTTTTGTAGGGAACGTATTATCCTCTTGGCACATGTTTTTGTACCACATACAGAAGACCATTCTCTAATTGGTATCACCGTCATGTAAATTTTGTGAAATTGATACCTTATATGGGTGATATTTGTGTTTTTTCAAAACTCGTACTACAGTCCGTTAAGATATGCTTGCTTCTGTTGCAATTTGTCTGGTCGATGTGGATGGATCTATCATCGCCAATGCTAATACGTTTATTTCCGAAACTTCATTCATTTCGTTTTTTTCAAGTTTCGGCTTTGTAATGGATCCGTACTCACCCAAATTGTGGTAAATTCTTCTGAAAGTTGGTAAAGATGGCTGCCGACGTTCGATATATTGATTATAATATTGTTCTGCAGCATCCGCAGCGTTCTTATTACACTGAATGTAACAAACAAGCATATCACGCTTTTCTTCGTTGGAAAAATTCATTATCACTTTAAAAAACTTTCAACACCAAATAAATACAAAACAAACTTATCGAAACAAACTAAATATGGAAATGAATTAATATGTGTTTAGAATAAACAACTGCAATTGTTTTACTTTTGTCTTTTTCATGGCTAACTATTTTTTGGTGTATGGTAAAATAAAAACGACTGTAACTTACTTTATTTTAAAAATAACTATGGCATATGTTATATATATATATATATCGAATTGAAGGGCAAAAAATAGCCCTTTTAATAAAGTCATAGCCAACTATTGTTTCCATTTAAAAAAAAGTTAAGTTTGTGTCATATCTCCCAAAATATGGGCAATTTTTTTTTTATTTTTTGTTATTAATCTGTGTAATATTTTCTACAACTTTGTCCCTTACAGTTTTTTTCTATCTATGATAATAATAGAGATATATTGATTTCAAAAAATTGACACATTTTACTTTATTCAAAATATCTAGTTACCCTTGACTTTTTCAAATATTTTGAAAGTGTCATTTTATTCGTCCTATAAAACTACACTTCTTTCCCCATTTAACCGTTTTTCTATCTCTTATAGTTTCCGAGATCCCCATAGAGAACATCGAAAAAACTCACCCTGTATATTATTACACTATGGGGTTAGTCTGTCTGGGCTATCGACCAGAGGTCTTTCTGCCCTGTCTTGAATTTATTTTATTTGAAACATTTTATCGTATGCTTTTATCGTATGTGAACTGTCTTGATGAACGGTACAAATGAATTGATGTATTGTGAGAGGAGGATGTTTATATTTGGGATGGATATTCAGGTTTCTAGGAATACAGAATTTGTTTAGGAGTTCTAGGTTATGGGTGTTTACAGCGAATTTTTCGCTGAGGGTTAATATGCTTTGCGAAATTGATGCTACTTGGGTAGTTTCGTAGAGGATGATGTTTGAGGGATTATGAAGAGGATTTATTGGGTGCCTGAGTTTGGTGAGGATTCGTAGGGCTGATCTTTCGGCGACTTGGATATGGTGTGAAATTGAAGGACGGATATGAAGGAATAAAATTGCACCATAGTCTAACAAGGGCCGGCATATCGATTTGTAAATCCTAACTGCTGTTATTGTGGAAATTCCTTGTTGTTTATAAGTTAAAGATCTGAAATGCCTAGCCCTTGTTTTCATTTTGGTTTTAATGGATTTGGTATGTGGGAGGAAGGAAAGTTTTGAATAAAATTCTATGCCTAGGTATTTGCAGGAGTAGGATGGAAGAATTGTGGTGTTATTTATTACTATTGTAGGAGATCGTGGAGTGATTTTATGGAAAGGAATGAATAATTTGGTTTTGGAAGGATTTAATTGTATTCGTCATTTATTGCACCATTTTTGTATGGAATTAAGAGAATTTTGAAGGAGGTTTTGGGATTGTTAAAGCGTTGAAGCGTGGGAGATAAGGGCCGTATCATCAGCAAAGAGGAGGGCGTATCTTGTTGGGTTAAAGTAGGAAGGGTTGGGATTGAATATGTCGTAGCAAAAGATATTGTAAAGAAGTGGGGATAGCGGAGAGCCTTGCGGAACACCTTGCAGGAGGGGGAATGAGCGAGATACAGTTTGGCGGATTTTTACTTTACAGGATCTGTTGGTTAGGAAATGGTAAATAAGGATTATTAGATGCTTTGGGATCTTAAGGATGTAGCATTTATATAGGAGGCCAATATGCCAAACCGTGTCAAAAGCTTTAGTTATATCAAGAAAGGCGATACTTGTTTTTTGACCTTGCATGGTTTGTATATTGGAGGTTAAAATAGAAAGAGGTAGTGTAGTTGATTTTTTGGGGAGGAATTCGAATTGGTATTGGGGAATGGAATTTATGGTTAGCTGTAGGAGTTTTTGTTTAATAAGGGATTCAAATTGTTTACCTAATACTGGGAGGAGTGTTATCCGCCGATAACTGGAAATAAGAAAAGGATCGTTTTTTGGTTTAGGAATACAGGTAATTAACCCTTGCTTCCACTCGGATGGGAAGTATTGATGGGAGTAACAGTAGTTATACATTTTTAGGATTAGTACGTGGATATCATAGGGTAGATTTTTTAAAATCTGGGAATTTTATCAAAGCCTGGAGAGGAATTTTTGCCAGAGTGTAAAAGGGAGAAATAGTCCGTCTCGTTCAGTGTATCGTCTGGGGGAGGTGTAAGGGGAGTCGTGTCAAATGAATTAAACCAGTCGTGCAAGTAATTGTAGAATCTATTGTCATAATTGTTGTTATGCGTAATTTGATATGTTTGTGCTAATTGATTTGCAAATGCCTGTGCTATGTCTTTATCGTCTGTTAGTATTGTACCGTCATTTGGGTCCTTTAAGTCATACATGTAGTCCCTTTTTTTATATTTTGATAATTTTTTAATTTCTGTCCAATACGTTTTTCCTTGCATGTCGTTAATTTTATTACAAGTTTCGAAAATTGTTATTAACTCAGTTATTTTTATAAACAAGTATGTCAAGTGATATATCAGTTTAAAGAGAAATAAAAAATCCATTTAATGACCACATAGCCAACTATGGTTTATGCAAGTTTGTGTTATATATCGAAAACTACTATCAATATAAAATGTGTGATCAAATATGATTATTCAGTGTAAAAATATTTGAAACTTTGTCATTTACAGTTTTTTATTGTTCCTTTGATAACTGAGAAAAATCGATTTGAAAAAATCTACACTTTTCACTTTTTTCAAAATATGTAGTTACCCTTGATTCTTTCGAAAATTGTACAAGTCTTTTGATTTAGCTTGCAAAACTGCACTACTTTGCAAGATCCCCATAGGGATCCTGAAAAAAACTTACCTTGTATACAATGATTAGATGACAAATTATGACAATTACAATTGCAATAATTTAAATAGTAATAAGTATTAAGGGAAAAGAATAATTATAATATAAGTTTACATAAAAATATCCGTATATAATGCATTTGCCTGTTGCCTTCTATTGCGCTGCTAGTTAATTTCTTAATAGAAGAAAATCTGCATGCTATTAGTTAGTTTTAAGCTATTGGTAAAATTAGAGTAACAACATCGCATTTTTCTGTGTTCTAACCTCATTCTAGTTAAATTTGGAGTAATTTAGAGGTTATGTGACATTGTTTTGTCAAGTATCGCTAAATTCCGTCATAAATACCTTTGGGACGTGACGCAAATTTTAGACACACGTTATTTTTCTGAAGACAAATCCATTCTCACTAAAGTCAATATAGAAGCACATTTATTTTTATTAATATTTGTTTATTAGCCAACAACACAAATTTTGATTTAGTTGCCCATCCAAATATTTTTTTTTAATATAAACCTATATCATTAGTTGATATTTAAAATGTTTGATTTACATATATTTCGATTTATTTTAGGTGAGCCTGGCGGATGAGTTTGATATATTACAAATCGTGGGCGAAGGCTGGTTCGGCAAAATTTTACTGGTGGAACACAAAGCCACAGATACTGAAATGGTTTTGAAAGCTTTACCGAAACCCTACACAGCTTTAAGAGACTTCTACAGGGAATTCCATTACGGGCTACATTTAGGCGCACATAAGAATATCATCACCACGTATGACGTTTCTTTTGAAACGGCTGGGTTTTACGTGTTTTCACAAGAATATGCTCCATTAGGTAAGTTAAAAAAACAATGTAATTATATTTTCAATTTGTATTTCATTAATCACGTGATGAAACATGATTACAATACTGTCTAGACATTTTTACTTTTTTTTGCTGACTTAGACCTGATACTTGTTTTTAACTAATTTTGGTGTACTAAATTAAAAAATGTCAACCGTTTTTGCCAATCAAGTCAAGTTTTTGTTTTATCGCATATTAGTTTTTTTCACGTATTCACGTTTTAGTCTACATCTATTTTAATTTCAACTCCGTTATTACTGTCAAATATGTTCCCTAGTAACGGATCACTTGCAGGTACCTGCCGCCTACTTGTTTATAAGTTCATTATTTGGATAGTCACCTTGACAAATTTCCTATAAATGTAGAAGATGTAAGGGATGAGCAGGGAGAACGTTTTCACCCAGATTTAAAAGATATGTAGAAGCAGCACCAAGGAAGGTGGGATACTCACATGATGGCCGACTACTGTTGGAGTATTAAAATAAATTGTTTGGGAATGGCGCACTCCAGAAAATCCCACAAACGGAAATTTAAACCTTGAAAATTCAATTGTTTGATTTTCTCTTTTCAGGCAATAGAATGCATATACTGCCATATTTTTTACATGATACTATCAATACAAGTTTATGAATGTTAATTAGTCCTTATGGTTCCCTAAAATGTAATCATTAATTTATTATTAGCGCTTTGGTAACTAAAATGATAATATAAAACTATGATTTGACGGAAAATAAAGATATGTTAAAGATCAAAAACCTGGTAGGCAAAATCTAATGTGATATTTGAATTCAGCTCTCTAAATTTACTAAAAAACAAGTCCTAGATGTAAGTCAGCAAAAATCGTGTTTCCCAGTGTAATTGAATAAAAGTCCTTAAGAATGACGATAAATAGAAACAAGTTCGAGAGAATAAAAACAGTAGATATACAAACCAAGTGACTTTTATTCAATTATCAATAATGTAATTCTTCGCCCGAACAATCCAGTGTGACGAAACAACTGTTGCGAGTACAATAAAGTGTTTTTAAAAGTAATAAGTTTTTTATTTACACTAAAATCAAAGTGAAAATAAACTTTCAACTATTATCTGCCCCAACAGCTAAGTTAATAATGGAATTATTTTTGAGATTATTAGTTATTTTATAAAAAAAAAACCATTACGATCATTTACGTAAGTAAAGTATAATGTATTGATGCAGAGTTAATAGATATTTTTAGGATTATTATTATCTGTTCCTGAAGATGGACATATTCCAATTTATAGAAGAAAAAATTTAATACACTTTCTATAAATTCGAAAATTCTACATCTAAAGAAATTGATAAGAATCTTCAGGTTTTTATTAGAAATTACATTATTATTAACTTTCTATAACATTAAAGTTAATATCTTTTGAAATCATATTTCTTCAATTTACATACAGGGAATTTGTCTTTTAAATATACATATCCCGATTTACAGCGTATTTATTTTCAGGCATTCGATGCTTTTTTACAAGAGTTCAATTTAAAACTTAAAGCAAGTTTTTTCCACTCCCAGATTAAGCATGAAGTAAAATTTCGAGTTTAGAAAAGCCTGAAAATTTGGTTTGGTCGAGTAGCGCATAGCGCTACGCGACCATACCAAATGTTCAGGCTTTTCTAAACTCGAAATTTTACTTCATGCGCCACTCGTATTAAACACTGATTTAATGTAAAGTTCTAAGTATACTGCTTAAGTTTAATCTTAAGTTAATAAATATTACAGACCTTTATTTCGTGAAGCAATTTGCTTAAAGATTTTTTTAAAATTATACTTACATATCTAAAAGCAAATTTCACGAATTTTGAAAGCGCTAGATTTATTTAGAGGAAATAACTATTTGTAAAATATATTAACTACATAATTCAGTTGATTGTTCGGAACTTTTGCAAAGGATACATTTTTATGTACCTAGACTCTCGACACGTCATTGTACTAGCTTTTATGTTCAAAAAGCTCAAACTAATGTCTTGGAACTGTCCCCAGTTCGTCGCATTTGTGTGTATCACAACATATTTGCAACTCATTGTGATATTTTTCACTTGGACTTACGTGAATTCAAGAACATCATTTCTGGTACTTGATATTAATAACAACAAACGGCTGCATAGACTAACTATTGTTATTTCTTAGTTATCTTGCCATTATTTTATTATTATAATTTCTAAATATTTAATATATTTTGTTTAAATAGAATCACGTGATATTTATCTTTATTTTTGTAATTTTATTTTGTTTTGTTTATATATATTATATTAAGAATTTTTACTTTTGTAATATTACTCTGTAATTGGGATGTCCTGTTAGGTAATAAATATTATTATTATTAACCTAATATAAAACTTAAGCAGTATATTTTTAATTTCAATTGAAATCAGCGTTTAATACGCGTGGCACATAAAGTAAAATTTCGAGTTTAGAAAAGCCTGAACATTTTCAGGCTTTTCTTAACTCGAAATTTAACTTCATGCTTAATCTGGGATTGGAAACACTCGTTAGAAGCTTAAAATTGAATGTTTTTCAAAAACAACCAATGCATGAAAATATACAGAGGATACATCGGCATGTGTATAATTATAAGAAAAATGCCTTGTATATTTTATAAAAGCAAAACTGAAAACCTAATAATATCCAGAGTGTCTAAAAACAATCATTGTTTTCATTTAAGTCTTAGCATTTTAGAATTTCTGTTTTTAAAACTAAACTTTAAATTAATCTTTGTAAAGCTTGTTTTAGACGACACTATTTTCTTGTACAAGAAACTATTATACTATTTTCTATCATGGTGTAATACACAAAATATGACTAAACGCAAATCTTGTACAGTTTTGTATAATGGAAATACGGCATGTTCTATTTGGTATACCATGATAGAAAATAGTATACTATTTTCTTGTACACAAAAATAGTGTCGTCTAATACAAGCTTAAGAAAACCTAGTTGTAAATGCCGAAAAAAAGCGCACTATTAATTTTTTTTTTTAACTTAAGCACTATTTTAATGCCCGACGATTTTATTCTGCTCGTTTGTTACGAAGAACTATCCATCTATTTTAGAAAACCAAAATCCGAATCCTCTGCCAAAAGGTTCGCACAAAAACAACACGAACATTTCGTAATAATATTTATTGGGGACTCTTTGGAATTCGAACTTGACTAAGTTCATGTTTATCATGCATGTGATTCGGATATTTTAGGTGCAATTGATTACAATTGTTATTATCAACATACCAACTTATTTACCATCATACAATTTGATGTATATTCAAATTCTTAGGTCTACACTTTATGTTTCTTGTGATAATACACATATTAAGTGAAGATACTTTTAAATATTTCGTATAATATTGTTTGTGTTATAAATATGAATGACACATTTTGGGTAATTTGCTTTCTTGTATGGAACTTTATATATTAATTATTAATTAATTATTTACAATAGACCTAATAACTTTTATTGTAACGTTATTACAAATAAATGTTACAAATAAATATAATAGCGAGTTTCGATTTTAATGAATATTTGGAAAAGTCTCAACGAGACAAAATTATTGAAGAAAGTTGATACATTTGCTTTTATATTGACTCAAAAATGACATACGAGATTTTTTGACCAAAAAAAAAAGAAAGTTAGTTTATCGAATGAAATAATTTTATCTCATTGATGCCCCTTTGCACACAAGTCGATTAAGTTAAAAAGTGATCAGTACTCCTTAAAAACACAGCAATTTTATGTTAAATTATTTACAAAATCGCATAATGATAAAAGAGACATGTTTAGGATATTTTACATATTTAAAACATTGTTATATTCTAGAATTATGACTTAATCAGAGGTTTAATCACTAATTAGTGGTTGATTAAAATCAATCAGTCGGGTTGCAAATGGGTCTGACACTTTTTAAAATATTCACTGAAAGTAGATAAATTGGCTTTTATACTTTGTAAATATTCTGATTATATATTTTGTAAACATTCTGCTTTTATACAGTGCGATTATTTAAATTATGATTTAGAGAAGGCGATTTTTTTCGTGCAGTTGCGCAGAATGCTAATTTAATGATGGAATAAATTTAAGGTTATAGTAAACTATGTGTTACCGGTCTAATTTCAAATTCAAAGCCTACCCTAAATCATGTTTTAAATAATCGCACGGTATTTTGTAAATATTATACTTTTACATTTTGTAAATATTCTGCAAATAATTTTAAAATTATTTTTGTCTTTATTTTTTTATATATTTTGTTGTTTTATAGGTGATTTAACGTCAAATGTTCAAGATACTGGTATCGGTGAACTTCACTCGAAAAAAGTGGCAAAGCAGTTGGCTTCGGCTTTGGATCATCTGCACAGCAGAGACTTAGTGCATCGTGATGTTAAGCTAGACAATATTTTAGTGTTTAAGTCTGATTTTTCGCGAATAAAGTTATGTGATTTCGGTGAGACGAGGAGAGTTGGTTCGGCTGTGCCAAGGAGGAACGAGTGGTTACCTTATGCTCCACCAGAAGTGCTTCAAATAAAACCGGATAATGATTACACGTAAGTAAAATTCCATAAGCGAAAGATACATTGATTGATAAAAAAGAATTAAGCCAAGATCATAATCTAAATAAATAAATAATTAGGAGGATCTGAACGTACAAAATTTGGCATATTATCGTCTTAACTACGTTCTTTTTTTCTGACGAAACATTAAAATGTTTTCTATTCTCATGGTTGTTTAATAAACAAAAATTTAACATCGATACATTTGCATGATAATGCCTTAAATTATATTCTTTCTGCAATATCTGCAGCATATAATAATAAAATAATTCAGTCGTATTGAAAATTCTTTGGGATAATTTATGATTTTTGTCATTTATTTATTTACTAAAATAAACTTACACTGAAAAAAATATACAGACCTGCCAAGTAACGTGGTTATATCAAACATTTTAACAAGTTAGAATGTTTGATATAAACAAGTAACATGTTTCCATGACACATTTAAACAAGCTAGAATGTTCGACGGAATCACGTTACTTGACAGGCTCACATACAGGGTAATCCGATTAGGCAGCCGATGCATGGGTATTTTCTAAACGGTAAGAGATAGAGAATTAGGTAAATATAAGAAAATATGCAGGACAATGAGTACTATCTATGTCCGGTGTAAAGCATACAAAAAAAGTTGAACGTTCAGAGCACACTGCAAAAAAAAGCGATTTTGGCGATTTTTTATTATCTTTTATAACTTGGTTATTATTGATGATAAAAGGATGATTTTTTAACATTATTAAGACACTTTTTATGCATTTTAATAACGTTCGATTTCAATTTTCAATTTTTTTGTTGGTTTTACACCAGGCATAGATAGATTGTTCTGCATATTTTCTCCCATATAACCGATTCTCTATCTTTTACAGGGACACCCTGTATAAACATATTGCTTGATTAAAGTAATTTATTTTTATCAGTGTAGATGGTGTCGCACGTAAAACAATTTTTTAAATTTTCAGAAAATTCAATTGTGACATCCAAATGAATTTATTGCAGGATAGAAATACATGGAAACAATTGCCAATCTTTGCAAAGGTATATTTTACAATATATTCAAATTCATTTTCCAATATTTTTTTATTGATATTCCAGAAAAAAATCAAAGTTAATCAAGTTTATTCATAGCGTTTCCACTCCTTGATTAAGCATGAAATAGAATTACGAGTTAAAAAAGGTTGATAATTTGGATTTGCAAATCCAAATGTTCAGGATTTTCTATACTTGAAATTTTACCTCATGCATTACGCATATTAAACACTGAAATAATAAGATGTTTAAAATATACTGTGTATGTTTGATCTCACGTTAAAAAATGTTACATATGTTTTCTGTTCATGTTTGATCTCACATAATAAAAAATTTACAAATGTTTATTTTTTCTAATCAAAGGCATTTAGATAAAGTTTGCCATGCGGTTCTATTATTTAAATTAAAATCTATGGACTTTAATCACTCTACCACTCTACTATATCTTGGATACAAAGTTTTCTATCTAATCGTAGTCAGTGCGTCAAAATAAGAAAATTTCTCTAATGCTTTCTTGGTCCCATCTGGTATTCCGCAGGGATCCCACTGCGGCCCCTTATTGTTTCTTCTATTTATTAATGATATTTCTCAATCAATTCATCACACAGGATTTTTGTTGTTTGCAGACGATCTCAAAATATTTAAAGAAATACACTCTATCGATTGCTCTCTACACCAAAGCGATTTGTGTCTGGTAGATGACTGGTGTCACTCCAATGGTCTTAATTTCAATCTGAATAAATGTAATTGCATCATATTTTCTCGTAAGAAAACCCTGATCAACTTCAATTATATGATTAAAGAGAAGACTATAGCAAGAACAGAGTTAATTAAAGACTTGGGTGTTTGGTTCTGTCATAAATTTAACTTCCAACATCATATTAAGTTCATTTGTAACCGCGCCTCAAAAATGCTTGGGTACATCAAGTGGAAGTCTAGCGATTTGTCGGCCTTTTCTCTAAAACTTGTTTACTTTGCGTATGTTCGCTCCCATCTTGAATATGCATCTTGTATATGGTCACCTTATCAACAAACATTTAGCAAGCAAATTGAGACTGTTCAAAATAAGTTCATTAAACATTTAAGATTTAAACCAGACTTTAATCAAAATTTAAATATTCTGTCAAACATTAATAATCTGTGCTGCAGGCGTCATTTCGCAGATATGTCGTTACTATTTGGTATTGTTAAATTTCGCATTTAAGTCTGATGGTCAACCCTCAACCCTCCGCTTTTTCGCATACCTTTCCACCATACCAATTATGGGTTTTACAGTCCCCTCTCTCGCCTTATGCGTAAGCGAACTCACTAGTGAGCCATCCAAACTACGATCTGTTCTGTGGTGAACTATCAAGATTCATCCGTTTTGTAAAAGGGGTAGGGTCGTGCCATTATTGTCATCTCGGGGTTGGTGACTGATAGCGGTATTTTTATATTTATTATTTTTAATTATTCTTTTTGTTGTTTACTGTCAGTTTTTGCTACAAATTGTTTTTTGTTATTGTTGTATTTTAAACTAAGTAGTATACATAAATGTATTGTATTTTACATGTATGTATTATTGTTGTATAAATGGTCTAATCCGTTAAATAAATATAACTAAATCAGTATTTTAGACTAAATAAATATTTTACACGCATTGCGCATGAAGAATAATTTCGTGCTTTTCTGAAGTCGAAATTTTACTTCATGCATAATCAAGGACTAAAAACAAATCTAAATTATACTTACAAAAATTCCGCGTATACTTCTATCTGATTAAATAGAATAAATAACATTTTTTAGTGGCTCATAAACTCTCATAATTGACAGATGATAAAAACTATTTAAAACAGTAAGTCCCATTTAAAATACATTGGCCATTTTAACACTAGTGCGGAAAAGTAGAGCTGCGCGCATATTAACTATGATATTTGATGAGGTTGTAGATAAAAGTGTTTAAATAAGTAGCTCCTATTTAAAATGAATTGACCATTTTAACACTAGTGCTGAAAAGTATAGTTTCGCGCATGTTAATCGACACATAAATTATGTTTTTTTGATGTGGTTGTAGACATATTTACACACAGAATATCTAAATCATACCAAACACTTTGACGAATAAGGCACTAATAACCTTTCTTCACACTTTTGTTTGAATTACCAAATGTACATTTCGGACACAAAGTAACAATTATCAATGGATTAACACAGTTTATACGTCAAATTAATTTTATCTTCACGTTACTTACAATCAATTTATTTATAACAAACACTATTGAAATTGATAATATAAACAAATATAAACTAAAATAATTATTTATTCATATTCTATCATCATGATTGCAGCGCCAATGAATCCCGCGGCGACTCGGCTCTCAACGAAACGGTTTTCAGTAATTCAAAAGATACTTTCGTTTGTTTAATAGACATTCTATATATTTACATGAGCTTGTTTTATGATCAAAATGTAATGAAAATTTGGTATTGGACGCATCCAAATCCAAATTTTCGGGCTTTTCGTAACGAAATTTCACTTTATACTTAATCAAGGACCGAAAACACTAGTTACAATAATATTTAAACCTACTATAAAAACACTCTGTTCTGAACAAAGATGGAAATCAACTTACTTCGTTTTGTTTATTTTCAAGATTTAACAAATTTTATCATTATTTCAAAGTCTATTGAATTAATAACATTTCTTGACTGAAATCAATATTAAAGCAATCTAAAGTCAAGATTTTGTATACCAATTTGATGTTTCTGTAAAATTTGAACATAATTATAAGTTCAATTAAATTAATAAAATCACTTGCCTGAGATAAATATTAAAGCAGTCCGAAGTTTGCTAAGATTTTGTATAGAAATTTGATGATTCTTTAGAAAAAAATTAATATTAACCCTTTCGGCCCTGACAGTGGCATTTGCTACCACTAAAATTTGGTAAACATACTGGGAGTTTTTTTTGTTAAATATACATACATGTATGCATGAGCTGTAACATTTTCGATAATCGATTGTTTTGAAAATACTTTTATTTGAAGTCTTGAATGAGTGTTTTCCATTCCCAGATTAAGCATGAAGTAAAATTTCGAGTTTAGAAAAATTTCAGGCTGCTCTAAACTCGAAATTTTACTTCATACACCACGTGTATAAAATACTGATTTAAGGTAAAGTTTATAATATTCTACTAAAGCAGTATGCTAAAAACGTGTATTCTGAACACAACATTACATCAGAATTTAGTACGCGTGGCGCATAAAGTAAGTTTAGGAAAGCCTGAAAATTTGGTTTGGTCAGCGCTACGCGCTACGTGACCAAACCAAATTTTCTGGCTTTTCTAAACTCGAAACTTTACTTCCTGCTTAATCTGGAAGTGGAAAGCACTCGTTTGAAAGTTCAATTTGAAATATTTGTAAAAACAACGAATATCTTAAGATTTACAGCGTATGCAGTATATTGAGATATGTATACTTAAAAGAAAAACTCTCTTTATATCTGAGATAGTAATAAATAATATGCAGTGTACAAAAACTGTTTCTGGGCACCAGAAACTTCCAGGGCTGAAAGAGTTAAAACAATCAAACTTTAGATTTTCACAAATAGTCCGTAAATTATTAACGCTTTGTAATTTAAATTTACTCAAATTTGAGCAACTATAACATTTAAAAATCACTCAAATTCAAACACCTTTGAATTTCAACAAAATATCAGATTCAATTGTGTTTTTGTAAGTTATAAACAAACACGGATTTCACCATTCTCAAAAGTAATTCATTTATTTTCTTTTAGGAATGTGTAAATATGTGTTTGTTTGTAAATTACAAAAACACAAATGAATTCGCTAATTTGTTGAAATTCAAAGATTTTTGAGACATTGATTTTGTCATAGTTGCTCAAATTTGACTGAGATTATTAAGTGTAATGCCAGGTTTTGATGACATTGTCACCAAAAAGAGTAAACTTTGCTTGCACGTCGAAATAAACTATATTCTACTTTTTCAAATTGACAAATAGCTTCAGATTTGTGTCAGAAAACATAGATTATTATGAAATAAATTTATTATTGGGCAGTCATTGTTTTAAACTTCAAATTGATTGATTGTAAACAAAATCTAATTCAGTCAAAACAGCCTAATCTAAAATTAATTTTCTAATCGTTTTAATTCTTTCGTTCAACAAAAAAATGCTCATTATTCTCTTCCCACTACCCGCAATTGTTTTGAATTGAAGATAAGTAGGGTAAACGATACAATAGTTGGCCCAATTTCATTTAAAATTGTATAATAAAAATTGCACATGTCCAATACACTTTTTGTGTAGACGATTCATCGTCTTTCAGTTGGAAATACACAGTGCACGGGTATATCTACTTAAAAAAAGCTCTGTATATTGACATACATATTGCGATACAGGACTTTTTGCTAAGGTTCTGCTAATATTAATATTTCCAAATGTGATATTAGTTTTGCTGAGGAAATTAAAGAAAAATAACGTATTTCGTTATTCTCTCAGATATTTTAACGAATTCGAGATCGTAATTGAAATTTTCTTTAACTTGATATCTAAAACTTATAAATTTGGATTGCAGATTTGACTTAAGATTTATAAAACAGTTTATTGGGATTAAGAGTATAATATAAGATTTAATTACACCAGAATTAAGTAATTGGAATTATAGATTAGACAGACCTTTTATAGTCTAAGGTCTTCATTGGCAGGATTTGTATTGATAGTGAAGATATTTATCTAATATTGCATTAATTTCGGAATTTAAAAATTATATGTGTAAGTATTGGGATTGTAAACTTGATCTTAAGCCTAGTATAATGGAATGTGTATAAGGATTTAGTTCACAGAACGGTTTGTTATCTATGAATGAATTCTCTTGTGGAGATTTGTATTGAAATTAAAAATACTGCTAAAGAGTTTGATACATGCTCCTACAAGAAGTTGATTTGATCTTAATCTGGGTATTGAAGTTTAAAATTCTGCTAAATATTTAGTTGTTCTCAAGGAATTCTTAAGGAATGATTAAGATTCTGTTTATCACCCCGTAAATATTCACACTGGTTTTGAATATTTCATTAAAATTATTCAATAGGCTTTTGATGTTGCATTTCCTAAATGACGTGTTAAGGAAGGTAAGAGATCTTTAAAAATACACTGGTTCGATGATGAGCTAAATCATATGAGAGAAAATTTAATGTTAATTCAGATAAACAGCATGTGTCCGCATTTAAATCTCAACGAATCTATAAAAAAATCTAGAAAACGTTACAAACACAAAATCAAATAATAAAAAAAAAAACAAGCGGCAACTAACAATTATATCACGAGTGCAAATAATTGTCCTAAATCAATGTGGAATGTATTAAATACAAAATTAAAATCAAATACATCTGTTAACATAAATCCGAAACATTTCAACGAGTATTTATGCTCGGCATCCGATACCATCGTAAAAAACTTAAAACAAACAACATATTAGAAACAAATAAACTAAAAAGGACCAAACAAATAACATAAAATATAAACTTTCAATTAGATCACGTAACGAAAACGAAATTAGAAGTTTAATCAATAATCTGTCCAATTCTAATAGTTCAGATAGCTGTGGTTTCAAGAATCGAATTATGAAACATAATAAAAACATAATAATTCTTCAATTGACTAAATTAATTAATAAAGCCATCAAACAAAACATTTTTCCCAACCCGCTTAAGGTATCACGTGTTATTCCAATACATAAAAAAGGAGATAGGATTATCGACCCATAGCGACTATACTCATATTTAGTAAAATATTTGAAATATCGATAAAATGTAGGCTTCTAAAGTATTTTGGAGATAATAATCTAGTTTCACAATCACAATATGGTTTCCGGGAAAATATGTCCACAGTGACTGCACTGAATTGGTATCGTACATGTATTCTTGTATAGATGATGGGCAATACGTAAGCGCTCTGTTTCGTGATTTAACTAAAGCGTTTGATTGCATATCTCATGACATTTTACTAAATAAATTGTAGACATATAAGTTAAATAGTAACACTATCGCCTTTTTTGTGTCATATTTTTCAGATAGATATCAATACAATACAATATTACCATTACAACGCGATGTAATACAAGGATCGGGTCTAGCACCGTTATTGTTTATAATATATATATATATATATATATACCAAGTGTTGACTTGGCGGACGCAACATAGGAAATCCCATGTAAATTTTGAAATGTTTAAATTTTGGCTCCCCTATTTATTTGAGAAACAAAACGCATTTACCTTTTTTGTAGAGGGAAAAATTCTGAATTCATTCGTGTTTAACGTTTATCACTTTACGTTTCTCTAAATTAAAATAATTAAGAAAAAGTAATGTGAATTTATAAAAATAATGACATGCCATGGAATTATAACAACAATTGCCGATGTCAAAATGGCAAAATATATTGCAGCCACTTGAATAAAGTAAATATTTTCGAAATGATACAAGGAAAAATCCTCCTAATAAAGTGGTATTATGCAGACCACACAGATTATATCTTGATGTTTACGTTATGTTTTTTGTCGTTAATTAAGTAACAACAATATCTTGTGCTATTTTGACATCCGCAATTGTATCAATTCTATAGTGTAATTATTTTTATAAAATCACATTACTTTTTCTTCATTATTTTAACAGTTTATTTTCTGACATTCATTGATTTTTAAAAGAGTTCAATTTGAAGTTTTAAACGAGTGTTTTCCACTCCCAGACTAAGCATGAAGTAAAATTTCGAGTTTAGAAAAGCCCCGTGAAAATTTGACACAGATTTTGAGCGAAGTTCGAATATACATAAATTTCACAATATTTTAGTGTTTTATACGTGTGGCGCATGAAGTAAAATTTCGAGTTTAGAAAAGCCCAGAAAATTTGTCTCAGGTCGCTGCGCGACCCTCGACAAATTTTCACGGGGCTTTTCTAAACTCGAAATTTTACTTCATGCTTAGTCTGGGAGTGGAAAACACTCGTTTTAAGCTTTAAATTGAACTTAAAAAAAACAGTGAATATATCAAGATTTACAAAAAATAGGCAAATTTGAAATACGTATAGTTTAAAGAAAAAACTCTCTGTATAATGTAAATACATATTTAAGGAAGGTGAGAAAAGGGAAAATTAATATTTAAAACACTATACAAGAAAAAATCCTCCTAATAAAGTGGTATGTAGACCACAGTTATCACGATATTTGCGTTATGTTTTTTGTCGTTAATCAAGTAACTGCAATATCCTGTGCTATTTTGATATCCGCAATTGTTAATTCCATGATATGTCATTATTTTTATAAAAGCACATTACTTTTTCATCACTATTTTAACTTAGAGAAACGTTAATTGTTAAGTGTGAACCTTTATAAATTTAGAATTTTTCTCTCTACAAAAAAGTTAAATACATTTTGTCTCTACAATAAATAGAAAAGCCAATATTTGAACAATTCAAAATTAACATGCTATTTCCTATGTTGCGTCCGCCAAGTCAACCCCCGGTATGTATATATATATATATATATATATATATAAAATGATTTAGATCAATATATACCTGAGATAAACTTAATTTTATTTGCGGATGACACCTCAGCTTTATCTTCTAATAAAAATATGGAATTATTATTATCTAAAATTAACGATATTAAGAATAATATAAATGACTGCTTTGCGGCTAATGAATTGTCACAAAACTTCAAAAACACAAACAATGGTATTTGGTACTAGAAACCTTAATAATGAGTACAAAACACATAGAGCTAAACTATTAAGAATACACTTCGAACCAACCTTAACATGGTTCAGTCAGTGTGACAAACTCATTCAGCCCCCCAGTATAAGAATATTTAGACTACAGAGAAAAGTCATTAGAATTATTAACAGGGTTACCTACAGACAGGATACAAGAGATTTATTTAAATCATTAAAAGTTCTATCGTTACCCAGTGTGTATATACTTCAGTCTTTAATGTATATTAAACGAAATTTGTCAAAGTGTGAAGTAATATGCGATCCCCATAATTACAGCACGAGAGTAAGACATAGTCTACGAACTCCATACGTTAGATTAAACAGAACCCGATGCGTTGTCAATTGGTATGGTATTAAACTTTTCAATTGCCTCCCGGAAAATGTTAGGCAACTTAATGATATAAAGTTTAAGCAATATGTTAAAAATATTTTATTAAAACTTAGTATATTCACATTAAATGAATTTATAAATTAAAAATTTGAAATGTAAATAATTTTAGTATTTATGATTGACAAGTGTAAATACTGATGGTAAATATTTCGCACAATAAATGGGAAAAAAAGTAATCGTATTTTAAAATATAATTGTAAATAAACCAAAACACTTTTTAAGAGATCGTGTATTTGAATCGGAGTTTTGAATTTTGATTCATAAGTAAGAAAATCTATATAAGTAAATTATTGTGGGTAAAACTGTGAGAGACTCATTAATTGGAACACCTTCAATGATTGTGTATAGCGTATATATTATTACGCGTTGGGCAATGAACTCTATTAACAGCTTATCGTTGTTGTCAATAAATAATCAAAGCAGACAAACAATGCTAACTGCGTGTGTAAAAAAAACAAATCACCATTTTTCATTAAATTGTCAAGAAATTTAATACAGAGTGTGGTGAAACTTATTACAAATTTAAGTTGTTAATGTCTTTGAATGGTGAACCTATATTTAGATATTAGTTAGCCTTTGAAATAGTTTTTTAGGTAACTAGTGTGTAAAGTAGTGATTATGGACACGATTTTCGATTTCCCTAACGGTTCCTGCCTTAATCGTAAAAAGTACCTAAAAGCCCTTCATACGTAAGTTGCCTATGACATTTTATCGGCGACCAGCATTTTCTACAGTATACGAGTTTGTAAAATGAATCCATTAGCGTACATTTTTATCCTAAAACAAACACATGTACATACATAGAATGTCTATTAAACTAATAAAGTTTGTTTTGCATTTCTGAAAACTGTTTAGTTGAGACACCAGTCGCGCGAACTCATTGGCGCTATGATCACGACGATAGAATATAAAATTATTTTAGTTTATATTTAATAAATATTATCAATTTCACTGGTATTTGTTATGATTTAGATATTTTGCATCAATTATTTCAGTTTACAATTTAGATAGATGTGTGAATATGTATTTTCAGTGGCCCGTGAACTCTCATAAATGACAGAGAATAAAAACTGTTTACAAAAGTAAGTCCTATTCAAAATGCATTAGTCATTTCAACATTAATGCTAAAAAGTAGAGCTTCACGAATACTAATCGATACATAAATGAAGCATTTTCATGAGGTAATGAGGAAGTAGTATACAGTAATTTTTTTTAAGTATAATCTAGACCCTGGGTCTCCAAACTATCTTCTTCGCGGGCCACAAATACAATTCTACATAATAAAGTCGGCCAAGATCCGATTAATTTTATAAAATTATGAAAAATTTAAGGAACAATTGTTACAATATTTCAAAATATGACATTTACAAAAAAATTACAAACAATCGCGGGACGGATTCATGCAAGTCGCGGGCCGGATTTGGCCCGCGGGCCGTAGTTTGGAGACCAGTGATCTAGACCATAAGTTCTCAACATGGGCGATAACGCCTCCCGGTGGGCGTTTGAGACTTTCAGGGGGGCAGTAGAAAACCCAGAGAAAGTTAGGGGGCTTATAATATTAGACGTTTAAATATAATCGTGACAATAGCTATTTCAGGTTCGCGACAGATGGTAAGGGGGAAAATTGGGGGGCTCTAGAAAAAACAAAATATTCTCAAAGTCAATGGGCAAAATAAGTTGAAAACCTATGATCTAGACGTATACGCTATAAATGTTCAGGGATTCTTTGTTTTTTAAAGCGTTCGATTTTTATTTTCCTTAAAAGTGTTTCTACTCCTTGATTAAGCATTTAGTAAAATTTCGACTTTAGAAAGGCATGAAATTAATGAAATTAAAATACCGATTTAGTTAGATTTGATTAGACGAAATATATACCGGGTGAGCATTTTCAATCCGGAACATAAAATATAATTAAAGGTGAGTACTTTCAGTCCGGAACATGTAATAAAATTAATTATATAAATGCCTTCGAATTACATTTTAGCAGAAGGACGCAGTATCGTCAAACATTTTTAATAATACAATTATTGGACCGTTTGAAACTATCGGAAATTAAAATTCGAGATTATATTTAGAACTTTTAATCAACAATGTTGGCCTTGTAGTAGATGGAGCAACACGTGACAAAGGAGGTTTGGTTTCAACAAGATGGCTGCTCAGCACATTTTGGAGTAGATGTTCGGGAATATTTAGAAAAAAAACCTTTCCAGATCGCTGGATTATTGCTCTTGGTGGAATGATTAATGGGCCTGCCAGATCTTTTGATTTAGCTCCATGTAATTATTTTTTGTAGGACCATATGAAAAGCAAAACTTATCAAATACTTCACTCAAAATGTTTATTCTTTAAGAATTGCAATTTTTGGCGCGGCGCGTATTACGAAAACGAACGAGTGATTAATGGATTTTATAATGGGCTAGGGCAGGGGTCTCTACACTTTTTCCTTTGCTGGCCACATATACAATTCTACATAATCAAATGGGCCAAGATTCAAATAATTGTATAAGCATTTTTAAAAACTTGTATTTTTATTTACTGTTACATAATTATAATATTTAATGAAGTAATTTATTTCAAAATAATTAATAATAGTCTATTTTAAACTTTACATTAAATCGGTGTTTTATACGCGTAGTGCATGAAGTAAAATTTCTAATTTAAAAAAGTTTGAAAGTTTTAATTTGGTCGCTTCTGTCACCAAATCCAAATGTTTACTTAATGCTTAACCAAGGAGTGGAAAACACTCTTTTGTATAATATAGACAACTTTGATAAACACTCGCCCTCTTGATTTAGAAAAAATGCATGTATTATGCTTTTCTGCAGCTCGAATAGTTTTTGAGTAATAACGTTTTTTTGTCAAAATTGAAAAATGTGGAGAATTTACGGGAGTCCGCTCGCACAAATTGTATTTCGCAAAAGCTGCAAATAACTCAATAACTGATCGAAATACAGAAACATTGTTAGAATGGAAGTTTTAGATATTAAAACTTTGGACAATTTTTCTTTCTTTAAGTTTTTTGTAGCTATCTTTTTTTCTTGGAGAAAAACGACAGCTTGTTGAAAGATTCGTAAAAACTTATAATTTTTACAAAATCATGAATAACTTCTTAGAACTAATTATTGGAATTTGTGCATGTTTTGAACTTCGGGATAGATCAGCGTTTTACGCGCGTAGCGCATGAAGTAAAATTTAGAGTTTAGAAAAGCCCCGTGAAAATTTGTCGAGGGTCGCTCGACTCTTATATATAATATTGATAATTCTGACTAACACTCGCCTTCTTAATATAGAAAAACACAATCAACATTTTCTTTCAGATACTTTCTGGATTACCCTGTATAAAAACAAATACGCCCATCTTGTAGATCTTATCGAAATAGCCGAAATGCATGTATTATACTTTTCTTGAATAGTTTTTGAGTTATAAATTAAAAATTAAAAAATGTCGAGAATTTACGCAAGTCCGCTAGCACAAATTTCGCAAAAGTTGAAAATAACTTATTAACTAATGGGAATACAGAAAATTCCTTAAAATAAAAGTGTTAGACAATCAAATTTTGGACAATTTTTCTATCTTAAAGTTTTTTTGCAGCTATCTTTTTTCTTTGAGAAAAACGATAGTTTGTTGAAAGATTCGTGAAAACTTATAATTTTTACAAAATCATGGTATAACTTTGAACTATATATTGGAATTTGTGTGTGGTTTTGAACCTACGGATAAATCAGCGTTTTACGCGTCTGGCGCATGAAGTAAAATTTCGAGTTCAGAAAAGCCTGAAAATCTAGTTAGGTCGCGTATCCTTTAAGAAACCTTCAATGTGATTTTAATCTTTAGTTTGGAATTAAAATGCAATTAAATTGAATAATTTTCCCCCCTATTTTGGATTGAAAATGATCACCATTAATTATATTATGTGTTCCGGATTGAATATGCTGACCCGGTATATGTAACATTTTTTAATGTTTTAATGTTAATTAATCAAAAATAAACAGTAAAACATTTGCAAGAATTTTTAACGTAAGATGAAACAGAAACATTTCTAACATTTTTTAACCTGAGATCAAACATACACAGTATATTTTTATTATCACAAAATGCATTGTTTAAAATTTACAAAAACACAATTAAATCCGATGTATTGTTGAATTCAAAAGATTTTTAAGTTAGAGTGATTTTTGAGTATTATATATGCTCAATTTTGACTGAATTTAAAAAATAAAACGTTAATAATATACGCACGGTTCATGAAATACTCAAGTTCGTCTGCTTAATTATTATTTTTTTTCCAATGAAACCTCAAATTTGTATACAAAATCTTAGCACACTTCGGACTGCTTTAAAATTGATATCAGTCAAGTGATTTTATTAATTCGACTGAACTTAAAATTATGATAAAATTTTTTAAGTATTTAAAATATTAAATAATACAATATAAGTTTGTTTCCCCCTTTATTGTAATCATGGTGCTTTTATACAGGGAGTTTTTCTTTAAAGTATACGTATTCCAAATTCAGCTTATTTTCTTTAAATGTATAGTTATTCGTTTTTTTTAAGAGTTCAATTTAAAGCTCTAAACGAGTGTTTTCCACTCCCAGACTAAGCATGAAGTAAAATTTCTTGTTTAGAAAAGCCCCGTGAAAATTTGTCGAGGGTCGTGCAGCGACCCGAGGGCTTTTCTGGGCTTTTCTAAACTCGAAATTTTACTTTATGCGCCACGCATATAAAACACTGATTCCAAGTGAGGTTCAAATATACATAAATTTCACAATATTTTAGTGTTTTATACGCGTGGCGCATGAAGTAAAATTTCGAGTTTAAAAAAGCCCAGAAACGGGGCTTTTCTAAACTTGAAATGTTACTTTAAGCTTAGCCTGGGAGTTTAAAACAATCGTTTAAAGATTCAAATTGAACTCTTAAAAAAAAACAATAAATAACTAAAGATATAAAGAAAATAATCTGAATTTAGAATACCTATACTTTAAAGAAAAACTCCCTATATATTATTTGAACATGTGTACGCGAAGCGCAGTGTCTAAATCCTAATTTTCAGGCTTCTATAAACTCAAAATTTTACTTCATGTGTTACGCGTATTCATCACTGACATATTATACATTTCAAAAACACTTCATCTGTATTAATTAAATAGATTTTTGTGTTTTTTTAAATATAAAAATACAGAATAACTTAATATGAGGAAAATAGAGAACCAATTTTAGAAACCTATTGAAATTATATTTTTATTATTCATTCAAAAATACAAGAAAGCAGATTATTAATATACTAAACAAAAAAACGTGTTTGCTATGAAACAGTTTAATTGACAGTAGCAAAAAGGTAAAATAAAGGCTGGAAATCCTACATCATGGGTTTTTAACTTTTTTGTACTTTTTTGCTACTTTACTTTTAGATACAACTATGAATCCAATTACATATCCCTTCAAGAGAATCAAGCTTTAGGGCAAACTCCACAATCCAAATACTATTCTGATCAGGAAAATCAAGGCTTGAGTCAAAATTCACAATCCTAATACCATTCTGTTCAAGATAACCAAGCTTTTAGACAAAATTCGCAATCCCAATATTATCCTGCTCAAGAAAATCAAGCTTTAAAACAAAATCCGCAGATTCTTTAAAACAACCAATCGCTTAGACAAAATCCTTAATCCCAATACGCGATTCTTCAAGACAATCAAGCACTTAGGCAAAATCTAAATGCATGATAACAACCATTTTCTTTAAGTTTCGTGAAGAGTATAAAGAATAGTTTATTTAACACTATTATATATTTTCTTCGCATTTCATTTTCCCATGATGTAGATGATACTCGTATTTATGAAGCCTCTGAATGATAAAACAGTTGCTGTGGTTCAATTATCTCCCTACTTCCGAAATTCTACACAAATCAAAATTTTACAAAAATATAAAAAGCGCGTAACGCTACGCAACCAAACCAAATTTTCAGGCTTTTCTAAACTAGAAATTTTACTTTATGCTTAATCTGGGAGTGGAAAACACTCGTTTAAGACTTCAAATCGAAATATTTGTAAAAGCAACGAACATCTGAAGATTTATAGCGTATACAGTATATTGAGATATGCATACGTAAAACTCTTTGTATATCTAAGATAGTAATAAATAATATGCAGTGTATAAAACATCTTTTTGGGCACCAGAAAAATTTCAGGGCTAAAAAGGTTAATACTGAATACTATTGGACTACCAATCATTTTAACTTTCCTTCGTGTTTCTCCGTCTAACCCAGCATGGTTTTACACTTTATAATATTATTTGATTCCTCATTTTAATCATTATAGTTTCACACTAAATTCATTACCTACCTTTAAATGACTTTTTTTATATTTCAGTGCTTTGACTTCACATGACGTCTGGCAATTCGGCATCGTGATCTTCGTCTGCCTAACAGGCTGTCTACCTTGGCAGAAGGCTGCCAGTGACGATCCACGCTACCAAAGATTCGTCACCTGGCATCTAAGCACGATGAAAATCGGAAGACAACCGAAACTCTTCAAATTAATCTCCTCGAAAGGCCAACGCCTCTTCAAAAAATATTTAGAACCACGCCACGAAAAACGCCCGGCGGGCTTAGCAGATTTATACAAATTTATGGACGACCGATGGCTTTCAAAAATCGGAATCGAGAAAAACAACGAACCACCAGTCGAAGAAGACGGGCTCTGTCCTTCGATGTATAGTTTCCACAGCAGTCCTGAGGAGAAGAATAAATTGTTGTTTAGTTTGACTCAGTATGGTTTAGAGACGACTGTTGATAGGCATGCGAAGAAGGATAGGATTAGGGATTGGATTCAGAGTAGCGTGATTGAGGAGGAGGATGAGGATGTTGAGGAGTATGGCGAAGATACGGATGAGGATTTGGGGATTAAGGATAATCAAGCGTTGCCAGCTGGGGAGAGGATGGATAGAGGGCCAATTTCTGAAAGGAAGATTAACAACGGTGGGCTGCAGAGGAAGATCAGCAGGAGCGCCAGCATGCGGTCTTTGAGGAAGATTCCTGAAATATACTCACCTCCCATTGATCCTAGGATACCGTTGGAGCAGCAGAAGGATAAGATTAAGCTGCAGGTTGAAGAGAAGGCGAAGATTATGGTGAATCCCGTGAAAGCGGAAGTTAAAAATAAATTAGTGCAGATGAATTCTTTGGAGGAGTCCGAGACTTCGAGTTTGGTTTCGAATGAATCTTCAGCCTCGCAATCGACGATTAATTTCGAGCATTTCGGGATTCACAACGCTCTTCCATTCCAGAACATCAAGGTTAATCAAAGCTCGCAAATGCACAGGATTAATATTCAAACATCTCAATCCCATTTTATGAATACCCAGGATGGAATTATATTAAGTCCACAATCCCAGAACGAGGGGCAAAATCTGAAATCCCAGTATAGTACTCCACAAGAGAATCAAGTGCTTAGGCAAAATCCACAATCTCAATTCGATAATCCCCAAGAGGGGAATAATTTAAGGTTAAATCCTCAATCTCAATACACACCACAAGAATCTCAAGCTTTTAGGCAAAATCCTCAACCTCAATACACGCTTTTACAAGAGTCGTTCAGGTATAATCCACAATCTCAGATGATTTCTCAGGATAGACAAACTCCACAATCCCTTCAAACTAATCAAGCTATTAGGCAAAACCCTCAAGCCCATTACACATCTCTTCAAGAGAATCAAGCTTCAGGGCAAAATACACAATCCCAATACTATCCTGCCTCGGATAATCAAGCTTTTAGACAAAATCCACAATCCCAATACTATTCTGCTCAAGAAAATCAAGTCTTTAGACAAAATCCGCAGATACTTCAAGACAACCAAGTGTTTAAACAAAATCCCCAATCTCAATACGCGATTCTTCACGACAATCAAGGGCTTAGGCAAAATCCACAATCCCAATATCCAAATACCCAAGAAAGACGAAATTCACAATCTCAATATTCTCCTGGAGAAGAAAACCAACCACTTATGCTAAATCCACAATCCCAATATTTAATTACACAAGAAAGACAAAATCCACAATCCCAATATTATCCAGGAGAAGAAAATCAATCTCTCAGGCGAAATCCACAACCCCAAAACGCAATTGCTCAAGAAAAACAATATACACAATCCCAGTATTCTTCTCCTCAAGAAAACCAATCCCTTAGGCAAGAAGCGCAGAGTCTAAGACAAAACCCTCAATCCCAAAACGGTCATGCCCCCAGAAAATCAGCTCAGTTCCAAAATTCCACTCCTCAGGAGTCTCAAAGGACTAAGCACGAGTCTAAAAAGCCGTCGAAATCCAGGCCGAGATCTCCGATCCCACCGAAGAGAATTGTCAGGGAGGATAAGAGGTTCGCAGCTTATGGTAACAGCAAGAGTTCTTCGAGCAACAGCAATAATTCGAATGAAGTTTCGAGGAAATAACGGATGGGCCCCTGTTTCCGGTGAATGGAATCGTCTGATAAGTTGGCAAAGGAAATTGGCGCCGGCTGCCAGTTTTCTTTTAATAAAACAAAAACGCTAAGCTGGGAAAGAAATAAACGGGTGATGTTGGAATACCGATTGTCTAATTATCATTTTGTATTCGGAGAAAATCATAAACTGAATAAAAACAATTTTCGTAATAAGTAACTGAATAATCGTTTTTTTTTTAATAAAGTAATTACAGAAACTAAAACACGTTCTATAAATCAATATTATTTTGTATTCAGAGAAAACAAAAAATGAATATAACAATTTTTGTAATAAGTAAGGGAATAATCGTTTTTTTCAATAAAATAATTTAAGCAACTAAAAACACATGTTCTAAGAAAATATAGAAATAAACAAAACAGTTTGATAAAAAAATAATTGGAGACAAAAATGTAGGGAATTAAAAAATTAAAGTGAAGAGTTTTAATAAAAAATAAATAAAAACGTAAAAATTTGTAAATAAATACATAAAGAGAGTTTTAAGAAAAAAAATATTAGAGGGATAAAAAAAGTTGCAAGAAAATATGTCAATAAAAGAAAACATTTTTCAGTAAAGACAAACATCTAAATAATGAAGTAATTTTAGTAAATACAAAAATCTAGGAAGTTATCTCATTAAAAACAAGAATTTAAATAAGAAAATTAATAAGGAGGAAAATATTCCAAGTAAATCTTGATTAAATATTATTCGAACGAGTGTTTACAGTCCTTGGTTAAGCATGAAGTAAAATTTCGAGTTTAGAGGAGCCTGAAAACTTGGTTTGGTCGCATAGAGCGTAGCGCTAGGCGACCAAACCAAATTTTTAGGGTTTTCTAAACTCGAAATTGTACTTTATGCGCCAGGCGTAAAAAACACTGACTTATTATACATTTCAAAAACACTTAATCTGTAATAATTAAATAAATTTTTGTCTTTTTGAGAATACAAATTACAGAACTAACTTATGACGAAAATATGTAAATAAAAGAAATCAGTTTTTAGTAAAGACAAAATTCTAAGGAATTAAGTAATTTTAGTAAAGACAAAAATTTACTGAGTTAGATAATTAAAAAGAAGAGTTTTAAAAAGAAAATAAATGATGAGGTCAAAAACTGTAATTAAATATTGAAAAGGAGTTTTAAGAAAACATAAATAAAGAGATGAAAAAAAAAATTCTAAGAAAATATGTAAATAAAAAAGAACAGTTTTTAGTCAAATAAAATGAAAAATTGTTACATGGGATTGATTTTGTTAGATTTTTTAAAATGTATGTATATAGAAGTGATTTTTATTTTGTTTAAATAATTGTGAGGAAAATATGGTTGGTTATTATTTACCAATTTTATTATTTTAGTTTGTAAATAATTTAATGAATGCTTGTTTTTTATTTATAAGGGAAAGATGATTTGACTGAATAATCTACTACAAATATAAATTTGTATGGTTTTTAGTTAATAAAATTACAGAATTACAATTTATTTATTTTTAAGTGTTAATCATTTACATTTTTATTCATAAATACATTTTTATTAACAGCAAATTTTTCATTTTTCAGACATTCGTTGTTTTTATAAAGTATTTCAATTTGAAGCTTCTAACAATTGTTTACAATCTCAGATTAAGCATTAAGTAAAATTTCGAGTTTAGAATAGCATCAGCATTTGATTTAGTCTCATTCGGTATTTGCATTGAGTTATATGAAGTAATACAGGGAATTTTCATCTCTAGTATACAAATCCCGATGTATACTTTGTCATTTTTAAAGCATTCGCTGAATTTTTAAAAACATTAAATTTGAAGCTTCCAACGAGTGTTTCCACTCCCAGACTAAGCATGTAAATTTCGAGTTTAGAAAAGCATGAAAATTTGGTTTCAGGTTTTTCTAAACTCGAAATTTTACTTCATGCGCCACGCGTACAAAACAATGATTTAAGGCGAAGTTCACAATATACTGCTTAGGTTTGATTTTATGTTGATTAATTTTACAAATGTTTATATAGAATATTTAAGGTATACCTTAATGAAAAAAACCCCTGTATGTATCTGAATGTAATTTTAAATCGCAACTCAAGGAGATAATATATATATTTTTGTTATTGATTTTATGTTTATTTTGTAATAGTTTTTGTTTTATTATAATTTTTTTAATTATAAAACTATAAGGATTATATTTGATGTGAACAAAGTCATCTTTCCAGACCAGGATTACATTGTGGTATTAATAAAGCCCTGATATTTTGTATTTTATTAAAATTGTAGACTTGTTTGTTACATTCTAATAAACTATTAAATCGAAACGAATTAACATTTAGTTTTCTTTTTTATTGTTTTAATTTTCTACTTACAATTTTAATTTGAAGCTTCTATTGAGTGTTTCCAATACTAGATTAAGCATGAAGTAAAATTTCGAGTTTAGAAAAGCCTGCAACCAAATCGAAATGTTACTTCATACGCCACGCGTATAAAAGACTGATTTAGTGAAGTTTAAAATATACTACTTGGGTTTGATTTTATGTTAATTAAGTTTACGAATGTTTATAGAGAATTACATATTCTATATAAACATTTTTAAAATTAATTAACACATACAGTTAAAAAAACCTGATGTTTTGTATTTTATTAAAACTGTAGACTTGATTGTTACGTTATAATAAACAAATCAAGCGAAACAAATTTACATGTATTTCCCTTTTTTTTATTGTTTCAATTTTCTACTTACAAAATGTACTTGATTTTTGACATTATGTAACATCATGAAATAAAACTTATAAAATATAGATACAAATGGTTTGTATAACAAATTTAAAATTTTGAAACAAAGTAAGTCTTATTATTTAATCTATCCGTAATTTGACCATTATATACATCAGTGGCGCAGCCAGGGGAAGAGGGGTCAACGTTGGGAGCAATAGAGTAAATAATTAATGCCCATTTTTTTCTTAATTTTTTTTTTCTTCATTTAAAGATTTTTCATAAAAGGTAACAAAAACGTTAGAAGTTTGGGCGTTAAATAGAATTTCAATAATGTGACAAATGCAAGAAAATTTATCAAATCAACAATTACCGTCAAAATTTGCAAAATAGAAATCGCGAAAAATGACCAAATCATTAAAGAGCATTATTAACATTTATGAAAATCGTAAAAAATAAACATTTACAGAAATCCCATAAAATATTGTAACTGATGACAATTAACAAGAACACATGCAAATTAATCTTAACCGAAATCATGTAAATAAAAATACAAACATAAAATAAAGCACGTGGAAATTTATTGGCGATTTTGTGGATCTTTCAGTTAATGAAAACCGTAAATATTTACTGAATTTACAGAACTTATTCAAAATATTAAAGTTGATGAAAACCGTGAAGGTTATCTGAATTTATATAATTAACAATTTGAATGTTGCGACAACCTAAAAATTTAATGAAAATTGTCAAAATTGAAAGGAAAAATACAGAAAAATAATGAAAATGCTTACCAAATAACGAAAATATTAAATCAATTTCACAAACAATTGATATGGTTAAAAATATTTTAGGTTTGGTTATAACAAATTCACAAAGGCGTGTAGACATTATTTAAAAAAAATGATTAAATTATTTTATTGACTACTCAAATGAATTGTAACCAAAATCATCAAACAATTTTTATGTTTTACTTAAATTTTAGGATTTTTTTTCTGTTTCCATGATTAAGTTAAAAACAGCAAACATTTTATGTTGTACTGAACTTATATTTATTACTTACACTTACACTAATAATGTAATTGTAAGACCGATCTATTATTTTGATTTTATTTATTATTGAATAAAAGGTATTTATTTATTATTATTATTATTATTAAAAATACCAAGTTTTGTCAAAGCTGCTAAAATCATAATATAAAATCAAATATTGATTTAATTAAGTTTAAACTTCTTCAAAATTGACACACTCAATAAAACTTAAGTAAGTTTCTAAACTCTAAGCAAAATTAGAAACCTTAGTAATAACTAATTAATGCAACAAAAAATTACAAAAGTTGACAACAAAAATCGTCAGCATTGACAAACAAACTATGTTATCCCCAAATATAACTTTTATTTTGTCAACTTTTGTTGTCAACTTTTTACGGACTCCCAAGGGTCCCCGGGATCATTTAGGGGGTCCGTGGAAAATTAGAATTGATTTGGGGGTCCCTGAACAACGCCAGGGGGTCCGCGCAAGGTTTAATATAAAATTAAAAAAACTGAGACACAATTTTATTAATATCGAAGTTAAAATAAATAACAATGAATAAATTATTAGTGATTTTTACGTCCTATAAAATATAAATATAGACAGGTTACAATCATTAGCGGCTCGCGAACTAACTTCATGTGAGGCTCAAACCCAAGATACAAAAAATGAGGTTGCGTCATCAATACACACATTTAGCAGAGCGACGAGCACACCTTTTAATGCCGGTATACATTACCTTGGCATTTTTGTTTCACATGAAGTTGACCATTGGTTCCAGTTTAGGCAGCATATTCCAGACTTTTCAGAGCGTTCGGTATGACACATTTGTTTACTTGAGTATTGCGTCGTTACAATATAAACTCTAAAATAGTCGTGCATCTAATCAACAATTTAGTTCTGTGTTATGCGTGATGTGAAGTGCATACAACAAATTTACCTAGTGTTGGACAAAAAGAGGTATAATTTTTTGTATTGTTACGCAGATAGAGTACTTTCGTTAAGTAAGTATGCTAAAATAAAATTGATATCTCTTTTTAATTTAAATTTATTTAAGCAAAGTTTTACGTTTGTTTAAGTTAATTAAAACAATTATTTATCACAGTTATCAGTACAGTAATTCCTTAAGATTCATTAAGATTTCTTTTTTAATAAAAACTTAAGAAGAAATTATAAGTTTTTCTAACACAAATGAATTTCTAAAGAATATATTATTGATGATTCTGTACAAGAAGTCAGACATATTAGGTTTTATAATTTAATATAATGCTAAGAGTTATAGCTTATTATTTTATATTTTTGTATATTTTGTTTACCTCCGCGAGTAACCAAATCCGCGAATGTTGGAATTACTGTATTATTATATTCTGTTGTTAATTAATTTTTTTAATTATTTATTTTTCTTGAAAAATAATTGGTGCACAAAGAGTACCTACACTATATGTGACATTTACATGAAATTTTATCCTTATATCTCAAATAATTAATTTAAGAGTTACATTGCAGAATTCCATTTTAAAAAAATATTATAATTTACAGTGGTTTGTTGCAAATAAAAATTTTGATAAACCTTTTTTCCTTAATATTTATAAGCCCCTTTTTTCAGATAACAGTATGGGTGAGACGAAGAAAAAATGCAGACAATACAATGTTGAATATATGAAATATGGCTTTATTCCGTCACCAGGAAATAGTACTCTACCTATGTGTCTTATATGTAGTAAAACGATGTCAAAAAATTCAATGAGAAGATAAGGATTTGACGTTTTTTCAAACACTCAAAGAAAAATATTTGAAAACACCGACATTACAAGAACTCATAGGAACAACATCTATGAGAGATGACGATGGACTGCGTGCTTCTTATAATATTTCTTTATTGATGGCGAAGTCCGGAAAGGCGCACGCTATTGGCGAAGATCTTATTCTACCAGCTGTAAGTTAGGTGATACGCACCGTGTTATAATAACCAGCTTTTGATATTATAAAAAAAATTCTGCTGAGTAATATAACTGTACGAAAAACGATCGACGAAATGGCTCAGTGTGTAGAAAACTGTTTATGTGACTACTTAAAAACATCTGAATTCTCTATACAGCTTGATGAATCAACATTACCAGGAAATGAATCTGTATGTGAGATTTTTTTACAGAAGACAACATTTTCCAAGAATTGTTATTTGCTAAATGTTTGGAAACTGATGCGAAAGGTGAAAGGTTATTTAGTGAATTAAAAAGATTTTTTAATGTAAAAGCTATACCCTTGACTAACATCATCCCCGTTGCTACTGACGGTGCTCCGGCAATGGTAGGACGACACCGAGGTTTTCTGGCATATTAAAAACAAGTTATACCGAATGTATTATCGGTGCATTGTGTCATTCATCGACATCATTTGGTCGTAAAAAAATCTTAGTGAACCTTTGCATGAATCACTAACTTATGTTATGAGAGCAGTTATTAAAATCAAAAAGAATGCCTTAAATGAGAGATTATTTGTTCAACTTTGTTTGAAAAATGATGATGACTATAATCGTTTACTACTTAACACAGAAGTACGTTGGTTATCTAAAGGTGCATGTTTAGAACGCTTCTATTCCCTCTTTGATTTAGTCTTGGAATATCTGAAGGGTAAAGAGAGTGATTTGCGGCACAATTTAATTATCGCAAAGAATGACATCGCTTATATGACTGATTTATTTACCAGATTTAACGAGACTGATTTGAAACTATAAGGTTACACATTAAATTAAATAAAAACTAAAAGTGTAATATCTGCGTTTGTTGCAAAACATTTGCTGTACAAACAATACTTGGGAAGAGGAGAATGCTCTCAGTTTCCAAATCTTACAAAATTGCAAAATAGAGATGAAGATTTGTTTGCTTATTGTCAACACTTTACAGCGCTTCATTCAGACCTTAACCAAAGATTTGAAGACATTCTTCACTTGAATATTCCTGACTGGGTGTTGAACCCTTTTGCAAGTAGTCAAACTCAGAGCACAAATACAGATGAAGACATACTTTATACAGGAGCAACGTATTGAATTACCTACAAAAATAGGAACTGAAACCATTGTTTAAACAAGGATACGACAACTTCTGGATACAAAACAGATCCCAATTTTATATCCAGTATTATGGGTTATTGTACAGAAGCTGTCTTCCTATTTAGTAGAACGTGGATTCAGTGCCGTTATGAGTCTCATCACAAAAAAGGAACCGACTAGAAATTAGTACTCGTGGGGACTTGCGGTTACTACTCACAAACATTGAGCCGGACATAAATATAATATATATAACAATATATAATATAACATCCCATCAGGTTCATCCAAGTCATTAATTTTTTTTGTATGTTAAAACACATTTTAATTTCAATTAATAATCTTCAGCAAAATGTTTTATTTATATTTTATTTTTAATATATTGTTAGCATTCAAGACATCAAAGATTTATTTGTAATTTTTCTATTATGCATTTATGTAGTTTTTACACTCAGTGGTCCGTGGATAAGTTTTGAGTATGAAAAGGGGTCCGTGAGCCAAAAGAGGTTGGGAACCACTGGTCTATTGGGACAAACGAATTATAATATTTGTGAAAATTTTAGATTTTTTTTATAATTTTGTAAATCAAAAAAACTGATAGAATTGTAAGCTCATCAACATTAATTAGATATAATAAACCAAAAAAAAAATTAATGTTATAATATATATCCAGAAAATTAATAAATCTTACAAATTTTAAATAACATCGACGAATAAATAAAATGAGATCATAATAATATAACAAATCAATAACATTTTTTAATTACAACAAAAAATTACAACCTTTAATATTTTATTTCTGTAACTTTTCGAAATCATTAATCTTTATTCAAACGGAAGGCCAATACATAAATAAGAAAAATACTGTAAATCGAAAAAAAATAACTGATAGAATTATAAACTTGTCAAAATTCGTTAAAAATAGTAAATAAAATAACAATCAATAAAATAATAATTATCCCGGTTGATGACCCCTCAGGAAGATCCTAACAAATAGAGAATTACAGAAATAAAATAAAAATGGTTGTAATTCATTTTTGGAATTAAAAAAATATATTATTATTATTAATTCGTCCATTATATTATTTTTTTTATTTTTTCTCAATTTTTAGGATATATACAAATATCTTTACTCAAGGAGTTTAGGTACATTATTCTTTAATATAATACGATCTTGTATTCTCCTATCATAGGCTATCGACCCTAGGTCTTTCTGCCATTGTTTTAGTAAGATGTGCTTTTAAAGTATGTTATGAATAGATGATTGTAATGAATAAATGTCGTTCTAGTTAGTAGGTGTTTCTAAGATGAAGTCAGCGATGGTGGAATGGGGAAATTTAAATTTGAGGATTGTGTTGGGATTTCTGTGTAGGTAAAGGTGGTTTATAGGATCATGATTAGTGGGTCTGGATTCAAATTTATGGGCTAGGTGGATAATTTGAGTTTCTATAAGAGTCACTTGTATTTTTTGATAAAGAAGGTTGTTGGAGGGGTTGTTGAGGAGGTTGTTGGGATGTCTGATTTTCGTCAACACTCTCAGGGCCAATGTTTCTGCTACCTGTAATTTTTGTAGGGCTGTGGGATGCAGTAAAGGATGGCCACGTAGTCAAGAAGTGGCGGCAGATCATTTTATATAGTCACAGCAGATTGTGTTGTGATTCCATCATTTTTATATGTGAGGCATCTAAAGTGCCGAGCCCACTTTTTGACCGCAACTTTGATATTTTGGGTGTGGGCTTTAAAAGTTATTTTGGTGTCATACAGAATTCCAAGGTATTTACATGTAGGTGAGGGGGATATTGGAATGTGATGTATGGAAATAGTGAAAGGAGAGTTATGAAAATTATGATAGGGAATGAGCAGCTTAGTTTTTGGATATTGATGGATATCCTCCATTTGTTAAACCAATTTATTGTTTTATTGATTAGGACCTGAAGAGTGTTGAAGGCTATTATGGAAGAATGAGCAACTAGAGCAGTATCATCTGCATATTGTAAAATATAGGAAGAGGGATTGTGGTAAGTTGGGTTAGGATTATATATATCGTGGACGAATATGTTGTAGAGCAAGGGAGATAGCGAGGAACCTTGAGGGACAGAGAAATGGTATGAGAAGGAGGTTCTTATTTTAACTTTAAGGGAACGGTTGTGTAGGAAATTGTATAGGATATTTATTAGGCGGGATGGGATGTTAAGGCAGGCGCATTTATATAGTAGACCCTGATGCCATACTGTGTCAAATGCTTTTTTGATGTCAAGGAACAGGATCGCGGATTTATGACCCTGAAGGTGAGTTGTATGTAGGTTTGAGGTAAGTATAGCTAGGGGAAGAGTGGTAGAACGGATATTTTTAGGATATTTATTAGTAATAGTGGTAGTGGTTCCACTATTACTAATAAATATCCTAAAAATTGAGAAAAAATAAAAAATGTAATATAATCGGCGAATTAATAAAATTAAGTCATTACAATTCAACAAATCAATAACATTTTTTTAATTCAAACAAAAAATCACAATAATCTTTATTTTATTTCTGTAATTTTTCAAAATCGGAAACAATAAAATAAACAAATATCTCAAATATTCACAAATGTCTTAATTTTAAAATAATATCTATTAATAATATTTTTGTTTTAAAGAAAACGTCAAAATCAACTAACATCATAATAATTAATACAAATCTTTAATATGGACACAATCTTAACAAATGAACGAGAAAAAAAAATGTAAACATTGAAAATTTCAACAAGAATATTAGCATGCGACACTAACAAACATCTCAAAATTGACTAAGATAATAAAATCTTTGAAAATTTATCAAAATCAAAATACATAAAAATCATAATAATGTATGCTAAAAAATGTTTTATTGGTCAACATTTTCAAAAGTAACAAAAATACGCTAGACTTAATGTTTTGTGTGGTCTCTTTGGCACCATGATGCTTTTTAACCATCAGAGGAATCCCGACTCATCGTTTTTGGGATTTTTCCAGATTTTGCAATTCATAATGTAAATAACTAATATTTCAATTTCGTCCGGATTACTTGAGAATCCAGATTATTGGAGTTCGGATTAGCGGAGCTTTACTGTAAACAAATATGTGTATTTACGGAATACTGCTTTTTGTACAATGACAGAAAATTTAATACGATAACAATTATGAATTAAATTTTAATTTATAATTGGTTGTTTCAAGAATTGTGTTTCTAAGTTAAATGATTAATGAATTAATTCTTTGATTTTTTATAAAAAGCTTAAGGAATATCAATTGTTTTCGCATCATTTGCAAAATGTAAAGTAGGTAGTTTAATTTTTAATATTTAGAGCTCTCGATTTTTTTTAACGAGTGTTTTCCACTCCTCATTTACGCATGAAGTAAATATTTCGAGTTTAGATACGCCTGAACGTTTGGATTGGTCCACTCTGTATATTGCACATTTAATTCATGATTTTGATTGTGCCCCCAAAACCAAATCCTGGCTGTGCCACTGATATACATCTATTTATATTGTTAAGAATGTTTTGAGTTTTTATTTATTGGAGAATGTAAATCTGGTATTGTGGCGGACGAAAACTATAAATAATCCAAACGTTTGTGATGTTAATAACGCTTTACAAACGGCGCCAAGAATTCAGTTTTTTTTTGCTAGAACGAAATAGGAAATAAAACTACCGAGGCAATTTGCTAATATTTGCGATTTATTCCACTTGGAAAAATCATCAAGCTACAGATACAGAAATCAACAATAGAGAGAATGTAAAGAAATAATCTAGGTAATAAGCTATACCTGTAATAATACGAATATAAATAAAAGTAAACGAAAAATCGTTTATATAAATCTTTAACAGATAATAAAATAGGATGAAATATTGTGAAACTTAATTTTATTAGGATAGACAACACCTGTAGGTTATATATAATTATATACAACAAACAGGCGGGAAATTCGAATGTATATTTTTAGACATTCCCGCCTGTTTGTTGTATAGAATTATATATAGCCTACAGGTGTTGTCTATCCTAATAAAATGCATCAATAAATTATGTTGAAAAAAAACTTTTTATAATTCTATTTATTTTCATAATATTGCATTATATTTATTATCTCTTAAAGATTTATATAAACGATTTTTAGTTTACTTTTATTTATATTCGTATTATCACAGGTATTACTTATTACCTACCTAGACTATTTCTTTTTCATTCATTCTTTTGTTGATTTCTTTATCTGTATCTTGATGACTTTTCCACGTGGAATAAATCGCAAATCCTAGCAAATTGCCTCGGCAGTTTTATTTCCTATCCGATATAACTTCCTCCCACGAGGGAGTGGAGGGAATCGGGGGCCAGTTGACAGACAGAAAGCAACTTCCTTGACGTTCGCTTAAATGAAACGATTCCCAGCAGAAATATAAATTCTCCCACGCATTCATATCTACACTTTTCAAAATACATTAATATAAAGAATCCAAATGAAATATGTGTAATTAAGAATTACAATAATGAATTGATAATTAAGGAAAATATACTCATATACGGGGTGTTCGATAGAAAACGCCCAACGCGATAACTCTGTTATTTATTGACCAGTTTTATTAAACTAAAAACCAAAGGTCTTTTAAATACTAAGAAATAGCATTAATATTCATTTTTTTCAATAATAACTTCATTGTGAAATAATAGCAAACTTAAAATGTTTAAAGGGCTGCCTGTAATTTTTTGAATTATTACATTAGACATTATTTTTCTGAATCCAGTAATGCCCAATATGTGGTTTTTCAAAAATATTGAAGTCGAAAATAATTTGAAATAAATCTTCTATTTAAAATTATATTTTTTAAAAATAAAATAAGTGTGCCTTGGCAAACATATTCAAATACATAAATTTTAAAAGTTCGGACTTATCTTTGAACCAATGTTTTATGCCCGTGGCGCATGAAGTAAAATTTCGAGTTTAGAAAAGCCCCGTGAAAATTTGTCTCGGTCGCTGGCGCGACCCTCGACAAATTTTCTACGCGGGGCTTTTCTAAACTCGAAATTTTACTTCATGCTTTGTCTGGGAGTGGAAAAACACTCATTTCATCGTTAGACATTATTTTTCTAAGCCCAATAATGCGCAATATGTTGTTTTTCAAAAATATTGTTGTCGACACAAAATTAAAACAAATCTTATATTTGAAATTATATTTTTCTAAAATTATAATAAGTGTGCCCTGGAAAAATAGTGCCAAATGTCATTTATTGAAAGGTTATGTGTCTAACAATTCAGGTTTGACACAACACATCAATTTACATCGTTGATGTAAGCAAACAGCATTTAACCAACCTAACCTACAAATTTAATGTACACAAACAAGATTTAACAATCCTAAACTCCGAATTTGATGTAATCCAACAGGATTTACCAAATCGAAATCAAATCAAAAGATTGATGTAAACAAACAAGATTTTACAAACGTAACTTCCAAATTTGATTTAAACAGTTGAGATTGTAACGATCTAAGCTCTAAAATTGATTTAAATGATGTGGAGTCTTTGATGTGTTATGTCAAACCTGAATAGTTAGACATAACCTTACAATAAATGACATCTGTCACTTCTTTTCCAAGGCACACTAATTATAATTTTTGAAAAATATAATTTCAAATAGGTTTGTTTTAATTTTGTTTCGATAACAATATTTTTGAAAAACATCATAGTGCGCATTATTAGGCTCAGGAAAATAATATCTAACGATGAAACTAGTGTTTTTCACTCCCAGACTAAGCATGAAGTAAAATTTCGAGTTTAGTAAAGCCCCGCGTAGAAAATTTTTCGAGGGTCGCGCCAGCGACCCGAGACAAAATTTCATGAGGCTTTTCTAAACTCGAAATTTTACTTCATGCGTCACGGGCATAAAACATCGGTTCAAAGAGAAGTCTGAACTTTTAAAATTGATGTATTCGAATATTTTTTCCAAGGCACACTAATTTTATTTTTTAGAAGATATAATTTTAAATAGAAGATTTATTTCAATTTATTTTCGACGAAAATATTTTTGAAAAACAACATATTGGGCATTATTGGATTCAGAAAAATAATTTTTAATGTAATAAAAATTAAAAATTACAGACAACCATTTAAAAATTTGAAGTATGATTTATTTGGCAATAAAGTTATTATTGAAAACAATCGATATTAATGGCATTACTTAGTATATAAACGGCCATTGCCTTTGGTTTTTAGTTCAATATAATCGATCAATAAATAACAGAGTTATCGCGTTGGGCGTTGTTTATTGAACACCCGGTAGGTATAAATAGTTTTTATTTAAATCTTTTTCCTTTCTACCGTTATAAATATGTAATAACAATAAAAGAGAACTATGCATTTTCATAAAAGGATGGGCTCTACTTAAACAAATTAATTTCCATTTGCACCAGAATTGATTAACTTTGATCATCTACTAATCATTGGGCCCGTTCATCAACATCTTCAACATTCATTATGTTTGGATTTGTTTGTGATGTATGTTGGTATCTAATAAACGGTACTTCGGCCATTTCGGAAACTTTAACCTGCCAACCAACAGCAATCAGTCTATTTTGTACGATTGCGAAAATCCCAAACACGTTCACGATTAACCGTCCGGTCATCAAAGAATTTCATAACAGTTGGCACTAAACTCCCAACTGTTGTGCCTGATGAACGGGCCCATGGATTAAACCTCTTATCAAGTGAAAATTCTAGAATATAATAATGTTAAAAATATGTTGAATTTTACAAACACGTTTCTTTAATCAATATGCGATCATGTAAACGATTTGTGAACAAAATTGTCGTGTTATTAAATACCAATCACTTAATTTAATCGACTGAAGTTATATAAACTGGCACAAAACAGCAAACAAGTGGAATATATTAGATTATGCCGTATGTGTATTATAATTTTTGATGAGGGGTTGCGGTGGAATTCACAAAATTATGTTTCACACAAATTTAACCAAATGAATATCCTATTAATTCATCATGTACACATTTAAGTTTTTCTTACATCATTTATACTAGCTTTTCACAACCCTAGTCGATTTATAAAATCCGCTGCATATAATTGATTCTCAGGTAAATTTCCAAGGCCACAAACTCTAATCAATAGTTATAATAAACAAACGGTATAAACGTTTCTAAACCATGCTTTTGTTGGTTTTTTGATATTTATATATTGTTTAAAGTTTGGAATGAAGAGTCAGCTTTAAAAACCTATAAAGTCTTATTAGTGTAGACTTATAATGTCTTCATATTTGTTTTCAATTGAATTTTAAGATTTAGAAACTGATAATTTATACTTAACCCATTATGTATGTAAGGGTGTCTGCGAATTTCTTCAGATCCTTTTCAAAATAACAAGGTCTAATAATCACGATTTCTCCTACAAAATCTACAAATATTTTAAATTTTTGTTTTTGTTGTTAACTTTGTTCCTTGCTATCGTAAGATGTAAGGAGTTTTTTTTATTGTTTGTTTCTATATTTTTCTCTACATGCCTGTGTTAATTATTGTTTTAATTCCTATAAAAATCACATACTTATAAAACTATCCGAGCTATTTAAAAAATGATTCTCAGAGAACACAGCTTGAATTAAAGTTTTCTTTCGGACATAATTTTCAAGTTATATTAAAACTTATTTAACTCTAAATAGCCATTTTTTATGTTAAGCTTTTTCAACTTGATCAAACCAAATTTTTAGGTACTTCTAAGCTCGAAATTTTATTTTATGCGTCACGCGTATAAAATACTGAAATATTGAGAAGTTTAAAATAAACACTAGGTAGGTGTTTGATGGTATGAATTAATTAACAAAAAATGAAAACTTAAAAAGATTATCTTGATAAACATTTTATTGTGATGCTAACTTCAAAATTTTATAAAAGCGTTCCTTTTGAAGTTTCAACCGTAGTTTTCACTCCCAAACCTAAAATTTGGTTTGGTCGCTCTGCGAAGCGGAGTGACCTAACAAAATTTTCTAAATTCGAAATTTTACTTCATGCGTCACGCTTATAAATCACTGAACTAATGTGAAGTTAGAAACACATTAAAAACATATATTTTTTCAATGAGTAATAATCGAAATATTTAAATAACAATGTATCAAATTAACTTATTTTGTAATTTAATAACAAAAAATTGGTAATGTTGTGCTATTACATTAATGGCTTAATGGGTTAATTAAAATATGAAGATTTCATATAAATTTAACATGATATTATGATTCTTTTGAAAACTTGTAAAAACATTATTGCTCAAATCTGCCCCCATGATTTTTTTAAGTTTACGGGGGGCTCGGGCGCCCCCTGCCCCTCATTGGCTACGCCCACTAAATAACACGGGTTGGTGATGGGTTATAAAAGACTAAAAACTATGAAATTTATAATATTCTCTTTAAAATCAAGTTTTTTTATGTTTTTCCATTTTGGAAAAAATATATAAGTCTTGTTTCTAATTTTTCTAAAAATATAACTTCCCTGCAAATACATAATTACACAAAACTAAACATGATTCTCTACTTCTATGCTGAATAACCACATTCAAGCCGTGTTTAATTAAGATTACAACGTTTTATGTTGTTGTGATGTTCAAGAAATATTTTTTTTTTTGCTCGATGAGATATATATACATTGACTATAATATCAAAATGTTACAAATTTTAAATTTAAAATACGCTGCCCACCGGCTATGAGACGAACATTCATTGATGTTGCTGAGTTTATCCTTACGCAGTGTGATCGTTTCACGCTAATATTCTCTCTAACAGATCCCGTTTCTGGCCCATGCAGTGAATAAAGAGTAAGCGGTATAGTATATGCTGTACCCTAATAAACCGGGGCGTATACGAACGCCCTTGCCGCACCACAGGGAGTCTACTTTGAAGGCCTAATTGGCGTCCTTCCTGGAAAATGCCGTTCGCGCTGGTACATCCGCGAGTTCACAGTAAAATCATCTGGTTAACACCCTCTTTTTGTGAAGGAGATGAAAGGAGCCAATAAGAGATAACCACACCACCCTACCCGAAGGAAAAATTTATTTTTCTTGTATATTTTTGTAGATATTTTGTATCACTACCAAACTGAATTTTGTACAGTACAGTCAGCAATTTGTTAAAAACAACCTTTACTTTTCTTCGGGTTGCTACAACTCATGACTTGTTAATTGACAAAATTCATCATTACGGGTTTCACTATAATCTAATTGCTCTTATGTGTAGCTATCTACATGATGGCTTGTGTGGAATATAAATGTGTCAAATCTCAGGTATTTAGTTGCCCCAATGGTGTTCTTCAGGATCCAATTTCTGCTATTTGTCAACAATATAGCAACATGCTTTGATTCAGACTGTTTACTTTACGCCTATGACCTGAAAATATTTAGGAAAATTGAAACTTTAAATGATTGCTTAGTTCTTCAGCGTGATTTAAACAAGTTGTATGAATGAAGTATTTACAACAAGGCAGACTTAAATATTTCCAAGTCAATGATATTTAGCAGAAAACAAACCAAAATACAAGCAACTTGCGATATTAATGGAACAAGCCAAGAGTCAGTTTCATCTGTTCATGATCTAGGGGTATATTTTGAAAGAAAATTAAATTTTTATAAGCACATAGCAACAATTATAAAGTCGTGCTGTTCATTGCTGGTTTTTTTACTACGTAATACCAAGCCATTTAAGACTCTAACTAACATTTATGGCGCATTTATTCGTAGCAGATTGGAATATTGCTCCGTAGTATGGAACCCTAATTACAATATTCATATTCAGAATATAGAAAATATTCAAAGAAAGTTTCTAAAAGCTCTTTCCTCTACTAAACACAATCGATATCCGGTGCAGGGCTATCGATCTTTAGAGTTGGAGAAAGAATTTGAAATAACTTCATTTTGTCATGGCGTCAAGTAGCACAAACTATATTTATTTGTAAGTTGTTGCATTACGATATCCACGACTCGTACATTTTATCAAGACTAACTTTTTCTGTACCCAGGTCGTCCAGTCGAAATAAATATACATTTTATAATCCTCATTCAAACATTACCCACCATCTACATTCACCTATAGTCTCTATGTCTAACACTCTGAACAAAATAGCTGATAAAATTGATATATTCCATGTAGACCTCCAGACTTTACATAAATATTTAAACTTGGTTGAATTGTTGTATATGTACGTATGTTTCTATTAAATGATTATTATTTTTTTATTGTCTTTCGAGTAACATTCATAATGTTATTATCATTATCATTAAGTCACAGCGCACTCGAATTATGCTTATATTTGTGTTAACATGTTATCCTGTAAGAAGTTTATTGTAATTGTTGGATAATAAACAAATGAACTTCGTGCCCTTACGCAGCACTTAACGTCCACAAACTTTTACAAAATAGTTTCTGATGGTTTTACTGTAAAAATTATCTTCGAAAACAACAGAATATATTTTTTTAATTTTTGCATATTATTGAAATTTTGCTTATGAAAAAAAATATAATGGAACAAATGAGATATATATTTCTGTGATCTCATTAATCACTTGGTAAAATATGTTTAAAAAATATGAATGAAATTATTTACGTTAAAAATTAGTTGTTTGTTTCACTAAATATTTAATTTATTCCTTCATAGATTTCAGTGTTTTATACGAGTGGCGCATAAAGTAAAATTTTGAGTCTAGAAAAGCCAGAAAAATTGGTTTGGTCTTTTTACTTCGCGGAGTGAATAAACCAAATTTTCAGGATATTGTAAACTCGAAATTTTACTTTATGCTTAATCAAGGAGTGGAAACACTCTTTAGAATATATCGGACACTTTTTCTCATTAATTACTTGGTGAACCATTTAAAAAAATATATTGGTTTGTAAATTAAGTTCACTCTTTAGAAGCTTTAAATTAAATTTTATTTTATAAAATCAAAGAATATATGAAAATGTACGATTTATTTAACAGAATATGTATACTTAAAAATGTTTTAATTCAAATAAAATGTAGTCTATAGGAAATGTCTTATGTTGTTTATCTGTCATGATAATTTTCGAGTAATTGATGAGTGTGTGCAAACGCAACAAATACAGGTAAAGTAAAGCTAACGTGAATATACAGATGCGAGTGGTTAGTGCATTAGTTAGATAAATAAGGAAACAGTTGACATTCTGCACGAGGGCTGCCTTTTGGGAGTGATTCGTTAGTAAATAATTGCAATTGCATATAAACACATACTGCGGTCAGAGCAGCAATCAGCCGTCCCAAGATAAGTGGTCTTATCGTCAAACGGGTTCAGGTGTTCATGTTTGTGTGCGCTGCAGATTCAAATTGATTAAGCAAACATTATTGGTTACATTAAAGGTTTGATACTATTATATACAAATCAATGTTTGCATGGCGTATCTTCATATTTGAGTTGCCTAGATGCAAAACCAGCCATGCGTGTTTGGAATAACTTGTGGCAAAATGACAAATACTGATTTTGGAGTATCTTTTAAAATAAATAATATAGTGCTGAATTAGCGTTGTATCGAATGAGGACAAGAAAAAATATATAAAACTATGTTAAATTAATTTCTCACTTAACCCGTGGTAAAACATATTTAATTAATAATAGAACTTTGATTAAAACACTTGGTTAGTTTCACTGATTTAAATCAGTAAAACAAACCAAGTGTTTTAATCAAAGTTCTATTATGTAAAACTAAGTGAAACGTTAGAAGATTTAGCAACTACAAAAAATATGCCAGCTTTTGCAACCAAGAAATATAGCAGGTTTTGCATTCAACACAATTTTTCTCAAACTTAATTTTAAAAGGTTTCGGATGAATTTTGAAGGTCAATTTGTTTTTAAAATTGTAGCTTAACACGAATAGAATCAAAGGATTCCAAACATTCAAAATAAAAATAATAGGCGTATGGCTGGTTTTGCATCTGGTCGACTAATTTGTTCTATGCCGAGTACAAAAACCTAAGAATTAAAATAAAATATAATCTATTTTACTAAAAAAAAAAATATCAAAAAGAATAAAAACTAATTGTATAAGGTACACTGACTGAAATAAAATAAAATAATGCACAGATGGAGGGAACACTTCCAAGAATTGCTATAGAATGCGCAACCAGAAATAGAGATTGAAGAAGAAAGAAATGGAGATTGAAGAAATTACAACGGCAATCTAACAAAGTATAACAACTAAAGAAGTAGTAAAAGCAATTAAGATAACCAAACGAGGAAAATCAGTAAAACACGACGATAACAGGTGAAATAACGAAAGGACTATGACAACACGGAATACAAGTACTCACAAAACTAATAAATAAAATATGGAAAATGTGAAATAGTACCAGCAGACTGGCAATTCGGAATTATTGTACAATTGTATAAAAAGAAAGGAGCTAGCGGAATGTGTAAAAACTGTAGAACCCTACGACAGAATTTCAGACAGAAGACTTATGGTCAGTTGCACCAAACCTGTTGAACTGGTTATACTCTGATCTTCAGTTCAAAGTGACATTAAAACAATAGGACTTGTCATCTTGAACTCGAGTTTAGCTTAAAATTAAATTCTACGTTTTTTGTGCAACTAGACCTTAGATGCATTATAGAACCACAGATGGATGAAGAACAAATTGGATTCAGAAAGGGAGTCAGTACACAAGATTACATATTCATACTAAATAACTGACAGAGAAAAAATTGTCTACTAACACAAAGCTTTGTGTGGCATTTGTAGATTTGGAAAAAACATTGAATGGGGTAGCCCAAAGATTGGTCTAGAAAAGTTTTGCTAGCAGAGGGATATGCAATGATTTAATAATGGGGATTAAAAGTGTAGGTATACACCGACAACAAAATATAGATTAAGAAAGACAACTCCTAGTAGCAGAGTTTGAATTTATGGCTGAAAATTATGCCCTACTCTTTTCATAATAATTATGAACGTCGTCATGAATCAAATATAGAAAATATCTAACCCAAATACAAATATTTCACTGTGTATTTGCAGACGATTTCATAATATGCGGTCCAACAGAGAAAGACTTACAAACAAACCAAATGACATGCATCGACAAAGAGAAACATGCGTATAAATGCGACAATGATATACGTTGTATTTTTTGGTAAAACAGAGAAGGAGGTCAACATTGCACTAGGGGGAGAAAAACTTCACTGAACATACCTAGGCGTAAATATTCATGGAGAAGGTAAAATGGAGTGTTGGAGAAGAACTTAAAACACATTCAATAGAAGAATGGATTGAGACAAATAAAATGGCATGGTTACATAATACGGATGACAGGTGCAAAACTAGTAAAACATATATGGCAATAAAGAAAGTCTGGGAAAATGAAGAAGTTAAGAAAAGGAACGTCGATTGAACAGAAGCAAAATTTTTGGCAAAAGATCTGAAGAAATGGGATAAATTTATAAACAATAACAAACACCAACAACATAAAAGCACAAAACCAAATAACCCTTACACCTCCGGGTAGATAGGGACATTGATTATATACAAGGTGTTCCATTAGTGCGTTCTCTTCACCAATATTTCTTGGTTTTAAGAACTGCATAACCTAAACATATTTTCAGTTGTATTATTTGCTTTTTGAATTTCTCATAAAAATTGTATGTCATTCTATTAAAAATATTTGGTTTAAGTCGTACCGTATTAAAACCATTTGATATTCATGGAGAAAAAATACGTTTCGTAAACCTAAATTATCTTTAAAACAAAATAAGATAAAGAGTTCCAGGTTTAGCCGTTCTCTTAAGAATAGAAGGCGCTCTCGGCTGCACTATAAAGTTGTTGCGCTTAAGTAATTTGGCAACGAAAAAAAAAAAAAAAAGTTGAATTTATACATTTTCAATTTCACTGTAAATTGATTTTATATAAATAGAATTATATATTTTTTGTTAACAATTAGTTTAAGATATTCTTTTAAATACCTAAGAAAGTTTGGATAAAAATAATTAACTTAATCGAAAAGGGATTACATTTTGGGCCAAATAGTGTCAAAAATGTATATAGTTACCTTAAAATAAATTAAGTTCATGTTTTACAACAGGAAAAATGATTTTCATTTTTATAATACAAATACAAATAATTTTTTTAGGTATAAAAATCATAAGTTTTCGATGTAAAACCAAAACCAATTTTTCAAGCTTTTCTAAACTCTGGTTTAAATTAAATTAAATTTTTATATATTCGTTGTTTTTTAAAAAGAGGTCATGAAGTAAAATTTCGAGTTTAGAACGCCAAGCGCGGAGCGACCAAACCAAATTTCTAGGCTTTTTAAAACTCGAAATTTTACTTCAAGCGTCACACGTATAAAACACTGATTTAAATTAAAGTTCAAAATATATTACTTAGATTTGATAAAAGTATACTTAAAAGAAAAAGTCCCTGTCCATTGATTGATAAGTTATAAATGCATCTGTTTTCATTTCATAGCTTATCTTTAGCACTGAAACTTCATAACGTAGACAACAGCGCCCTCAAAGCTCAAGAGAGTGAGGAAAATTGCAGTTTTCTATCTAATTTAGTTCCAGAGATAGTCATTTTTTGGCAGGTTGTTACGTTTCATTCTTTTTAGCTTTAACTTTTTTTTACGCCATTTTTCTTTATATTTCATGTAAAAGGGTTGTAAATTATCATAAACTGAGATTATTCATATAGATTGACTTTATTGGTATAGAATTACAATAAAAGCGTGAATTGATATTTTTTCAAATTAAAATTTGACATTATTTTACATAAAATGATATATTTATAATACAATTATTCCCGTAAATTGTCATTATTGACATAAATTGTTTTATTTCATAAATTGATGTTATTTCCACGAATTGCTATTACTGAAATAATTTAATTATATTGTCGTAAATTGATATTTGCATCATAACTAATTTATCAACGGTCTCTGTTGATTTTAACAACCGGCATTTTTGACATTTCCTTTGTAATCTCAGATCGGAAAAAGATAAACTGTTGGTTTCTAATATATAGGGTGTTTTAGCGAGGACGGAAAGCTTGATGGTTTCCTTAATATTAACAATACGAAAAAATGTCACAGATACAAGTTTCATGAGATTATTTTCGTGACAAGTTAAAATTATTTTCTCATATGTAGAGTGTTTCAAATTTCCTAGCCGCCTTACAACTTAGTTATTTTTAATGGGATACCCATGGGAGATATTTTAGTGTAACTAAACCACTGTAAACGTCATTTTTATCTATAAATGTGCGGATAACTCCGAAATGGTACAACTTGGATCAAATGTTTTTAAAAAAATGATATTTTTACGACGAACTCAAAAACCTAAGGTGGTCCATTTAAAATAAGCAAGAGACATCCGCTACTGCCTTTATGACTCACCCTGTATACATACAAATAGTTTTAGCTTATGCAGGCGCTTGAATTGTTAAAGATTTGGTTACACGAAATAATCATTTCCAATATTTATTAACCTGAGTGAAAAAACATATTATCTGATTACAGATTAAATTTCCTACATTATCTTATATTTTTATTTGAATATTATGATATATTGACTTGTACAAGATTTATTAGGATGTCGTATATTATTCGACGTTTCAAAAATATACCATAAAATGTTTTACGATCGCAATATCAGACTCGTGTTATTCGTTTGTACAAGGAAAGCCCATTCTTGGAACGCATATCCCGGCGCATCCAGCAGTATGTCAGATAAGTCGACAGATCATCGCGCGCGCTGAAATTTTTACAACAATTCTGAAACCAGCATCAAATTACAGACATTATTTTCTTAGAAAAGATACGGATTAACGACAGAAATAAAACACTAAAAATTATAATTAAAAAAAAACAACTAGTAATTATCAAACTCAGATATTAACCCATTAGAATAAAGGCGATAAATTATGGGGAGAAAATGTTAAATTATCCCAAATAAAGGTTATATATTATTTTATTAACCCATTAACAGCCGATCAATTATTGGGTTAACTCTAGCAGTTGATTTTAGGTAATATTATGCACTTATTTTTACAACTTTCTATTAATGACTTATTGTATTACATACTGGAGTTTTTTCTTTTAAATATACATAGTGTATACGCTGTACATTTTCTGGCATTTGTCGATTTCGGAAAAGCGTTAAATTTCAAGTTTGGAGCGAGTGTTTCCACACCCAGATTAAGCATAAAGTAAAATTTCGAGTTTAGAAAGCCTGAAAATTTGTTTGATCGCGTAGCGAAGCAAAGCGACCAAACTAAATTTTCAGGTATTTTTAAACTCGAATATTTACTTTATGCGCCACGTGTATAAAACACTGAAATATTTTAAAGTTAGAAATATACTAAAAACATTAAAAAATAAGAATTAATCGAAATATTTAAATAGGAAAATATTTACATTTTTCTTAACACATTCTCAAGTCAGGTCAAATAATACAACAAACTTATATAGTAATTTAATAATAAAATAACAATAAATTTGCGCTGTTGTATTAATAGGTTAGATTATTTATAAAATTATATTTCACACAATAGTTGTTAAAATATGGAAATAGCCCAAATAAATTAGATCGTTAGTGAAACAAACTATCTGATTTTTTAAAGTATTTAATTAATATATTTTAATCATCTTTAATTACCATCCTCTATTTTTCTCAAATAAAACGAACCCTTTTTTGTATTTATTTTCTGTGGATGAATGTTATCAACAAAAATCGCAGACGCTGTAAAGCATTAGACGGCCCATTAAACATTAAAGAACTTCCAAAGTCTATCTACAATTTTTTCTTCGTCATCCCCTATTTTCTTATCAGTGTATTCTTTTCATTCGCAATGACATTGTTTGTGAGTGCGAGAAAAAAACACTTTTCACGGTCGAATAAATTTCGTTTTAATTTCAATTATAATTTAATTAATATGAACACTCGAGGCTGTAATGCATTATTAATTCATGGAAAATTTTATTACAATTAAATTTATGCGAGGAAAGAATTGGATATTACACGGCGAGAATGTTTCTGATGAAAATGTTTGAAGGACAATACAATAATGATATTCAAAGAATATTATCAAATAGAATTATATTGTCATAAGCTTTATAATTTTTTAAGAAACGCTTTTGAGTTTTGTTGAACCAAATGTTAAAAAGTGTTTAATTTGTAAGTATAATTATGATGTACGATCATGTACCACAAATTTAACACCTATAATACAATCCAATTTCTTTTTTTTTCAAGTTACTCAAATTATATCTATTTATTTAGTGGTATCAAAAGAGTTAAATAATAAAAGTATTACCAGAAAAATATTATCGTCATATGGAATAATACAGGATTTTTTTATTACAACTATACATTTTTTAAATAAGTTCAATTTGAAACTACTAGCGAATGTTTCCAATCCTTGATTAAGCATACAGTAACATTTTTAGGCTTTTCTAAACTCGAAATTTTACTTCATGCGCCACGCGTATAACACACTGAAATGTTGCGAAATTCTAAATATTCTGTTTTAGCAGTATATTTTTAATCCTGCTTTAATAGTTTATTTTCAATACTAATTAAGCAGTATATTTTGAATTTTACAATATTTCAGTGGTTTATACACGTGGCGCATGGCGCTACGTGCTACACTATCATACACAATTTTCAGGCGTTTCTAAACACGAAATGTTACTTCATGCTTAATCAGGGAGTGGAAACACTCGTTTGAAACTCTAAATTTATCGCTTAAAACAAAACAATGAATACCTGAAATTCAATAATAATAATAATTCCCTGTATGCGTATTATATCGATAATCGTCATTTTATTTTATTTATATTTATTATTTTTCTTAATGACTTATTAATTTTTTTTACCTTATTTATTCTTTTTCGACTGTTTCTAGCTGCAATGGTTTTTTAAAATTTGTTTTATCCATGATTGTTAATTAATTCTAGAATTTATGAGTGCTACTGTTAGTAACATTTGTATGTATTAAATGTGTAACTAGTGTAAGCGAAAAACACCAACAAAATATGATATTACAAAATATTACTATACTTTTTTCTATTTTCTTATTCCTTAATAGTGACTTAAACTCTACTTATTTTAATAATGTGCTAAGGAATAATAAACATGCCATAAAAGGGTGTTTAATGATATAATTATAATGGATTATTACATAGATTTTTTTATCGTTTATTGCATCGATTATTACATCTTTTTTCGTATCGAATATTACATCGATCATTTACACTATAAACGCATCGAACGATCTTTATGATCAATTATTGCGATTCGAATAATGGTGATCCAATAATCGATGATATTAAATCATTTATCGAGAGACAATTTGAGCCAACATTCGAGGTAAATCTAAGATATTTCGAAATCTTATATTATTTCTGTGGCCGTTTCTCAAATACAGATTTGTTCATTTTTATTACTGTTCAGGAGAGCAAAAACAAATTTCTACGTTATCCAGATAATCATAATTTAAGAAATTTCAAGTTTGGTTTTTAAATAAAAATTTGTATAATAGTCTACTTTTGTTTACATATAATTATTATAAACTCTCTAAAACAAACATTTTTTAAATTGAGAAAAAAATTTGTTGAAGTGTCAACATAGTACTTTCCCTCATGTTAGAAACCTTATTTTAAAAAAAAAAAATTATAATTTCTGGTAAACTTTGTTCGTAAGCTATACTTATGTGTTTACTTTTCCACAAAGTATTAATCATGACAAAGTCAAACTAATGTCATTTATAGCAATAGCTCACAAATCAGAGTAATTAGTTTTTAAAATTGAAGTTTTTAAAACAATAATAATAAATTAACTAAAAGAGCTATAACATAAAGTGAATATGCATTAGATGCAAATTTTTCGATTATCTAAAGGGTGTCCCAAAAGTAACTGACAATTTAAATTTTTAATAAAACACATTTTATATTTATTAACTGATAATATTTTTATTGATTTAGAAAGTAGAGACATGAAGGTTATATGTAACACAAAACATCTGACAAATGACCGCGCCTCTGCTGATGGAGCACATATTCACTGTGTTAATGAAATTTTTACAACATTTTAACATAATTGATGGGACATATTCGCAATGTTGTGTCGAATTTTATCTACAGAGAGTTTTATGTAACACCGAAAATGCCAGAAAATATTCAATGTAAATTTTCCTATGTTGGATGTGTTCTGGGACGCATCAAAGCATTGAGTGCGATTTCATTGGCTTTGATTTTAGTAGTTCTAACGCAACTTACATTTAACGTCAAAATGAAATGTGTCATTCATTAATCGCCTACATCACTAATGGAATGTTAATATTAAACAGAAAAGAAAAATGAGAAAGAGGAGAACATATTCAGCTTAAATGCATAAATAATAGAAAAACAGATTCCTGTTACTTCCGTTTGCTAATATTTCAAGATAAGTTTATACATTGCTTCAATTTCACTGAAGATTATTAAGAACTTTGATTCAGCGTATTGTGTAAACCATTTGATCAGGACCACCCCAAGTATGGTGATTTGGGTGTACCAGCAAAAATGCCGGCACAAAACTGCTATTCAGCAGTTATAAATATTCTAAATATTCTAAATTTGGAGAGCGTGGCGAGGCAGGTTTGCAAGTACCGCACCTAGGGGTGTTAGGTGTGCTGCTTCATTTGGCAAACATTTCAATTTTTATTTATTTGTTAACATAATACTCAATAAAGATATTGTAGGTGTATTTATTAGTTTATTGAATGCGTAACTTACAATGAATTGAATTTTTTCTTTAGGTAAACATGCTTAAGCTATAAATTTTTCAACATTCGTTGTTTTTTAAAAGAGTTCAATTTGAAGCTTTAAACGAGTGTTTTCCACTCCCAGACTAAGCATGAAGTAAAATTTCGAGTTTAGAAAAGCCCCACGTAGAAAAGTTGTCGAGGGTCGCGCAGCGACCCGAGACAAATTTTCACGGGGCTTTTCTAAACTCGAAATTTTACTTCATGCGCTACGTGTATAAAACACAGATTTCAAGTGTTGTCCGAATATACATAAATTTCACAATATTTTAGTGTTTTATACGCGTGGCGCATGAAGTAAAATTTGTCGAGGGTCGCGCAGAGACCTGAGACAAATTTTCTGGGCTTTTCTAAACTCGAAATTTTACTTCATGCTTAGTCTGGGAGTGGAAAGCGCTCGTTTAAAGCTTCAAATTAAACATAAAAAAAACAAGAAATATCTAAAGATTTACAGAAAATTGGCTGAATTTGGAATACGTATACTTAAAAGATAAACTCCCTGTATCTTTCACGATCGTATTAATCTTGATTGTTTTGAAATGCCAATGTCTTGCTTTGGATAAAAAAGTATGTTCTATATTCCCATACACTGCACTTACCATAAACGCACAAGATTTAATAACTAACATATTTTATTTTGACGTTACATGTACCCTATTTACATTAGTCCTAATTTGCATTAGAACTACTAAAAATCGTAACCAATGAAATCCCACCCAGAAAATTGTAAATTGGGTTGACCCAATGCCATTGGAAATCGTAGCCAATCACATTGCACTCAATGCTTTGATGCGTCCCAGAACAAATCGAACATAGGAAAATTTACAATGAACATTTTCTGGCATGTTCGGTGTTACTTAGAACTCTCTGTATAAGGTTCTCAGTTGTTTGTGGATTATTGCTGTATAATATATCCTTTAGATAATCCAAAAAAAATAAGTCTAACGGTGTCAAGTCACGTGACACTTGGTAGCCAATTTACATTACCTCGCTTAGAGATAACACGACTATTAAATGTTTCCTGCAATAACTGCACGGTTTTATTCGCAGTATGACATGTTGTATCGTCTTGTTAAAACTATATTTCTTTCACCAAAATTCTCACCATGTTTGAAGTGAATTTTTACAATTTCTACCCGTTGTTCGATGGTGTACTTTTCCATAACTTAACCTCAATGTTTACTAATGACAGTATATAAATGTCTGTACGCTAGTTTTACCGCAAACAAAAATGGTGGCAAATTTAATATGTCAGTTACTTTTGGGGCACCCTTTACAACTTTTCTTAACAAGATTATTTTGTATCATCAATATTAATGAAATATAATAAAAAAAAATGCTAATAGTAAACTATAAATTTAAAGGTCGTTACTTTAAATTTGTATACCAAGTAAGGTAGCGGCGCATAGGCCAGAATGAAAATGAGTGAACATGATTAAATGAATGAAAATGAATAAAATAAAAAATCAGGTGCGCGTGCAATTAGGACAGAAGATGACGACGATCGTTTCGCTCTTATTGTGAGCTCCTCAGGCCACCACATCCATCAACCTAACATACACACTTGATATTCGGGACTATATGTTAATCCCGTGAACCATAAGTTTTCGGTAATCAACATTTTTATTCCTGCATTGATGCGGGCATTTATCTCAATTTGCTTCTACAGATAATGTCGGTTTAAATTTTAAACCCTCTAAAAACTTTACAGCAAAAGTCAGTGTTTTATACGCGTGGCGCATGAACTAAAATTTCGAGTTTATAAAAGCCTGAAAATTTGGTTTGGTTGTGACCAAACTAAACATTAAGGCTTTTCTAAACTCGAAATTTTACTACATGCTTAGGCTGGGAGTGGAAAACACTCGCTTAAAGCGATCAAATTAAACTATTATAAAAAGCAAACGATTATCGGAAAAGTCACAGCTCATGCATACATGTATGTATATTTAAACGAAAAATTCCCAATATGTTTACTAAATTTTAGTGGTGGCAAATGCCAACGTCAGGGCCGAAAGGGTTAACTTTAAGTTGAGCTACAAAATTTGCTAATATTTCAATTCAAAATCTATCAGATTTGGTTTTGTAGATATTCCACCACTTTAAATTCCTTCTATAGTAAAGCAATAATTAAGAAATTATTCAACAAAATAAACCAATTTCTACACATTCAGTATTTTTATCAAAGCATTTAATATTCGCTAAACGAATGTATTCCACTCCCTGATCAAGGATGAAGTAAATATTTTAGGCTTTTTTAAACTCGAAATATTTACTTCATGCGCTAACTGAGTAAAACACTGATTTATTCTGAAGTTAATTGCCGATTCAAATTTAATCTGATAGTGACAATAACGAATGAAATGCTCACAATATGTACAGTCACGATTTTTTCTAAACACGTAAAGTTTATGTTTCACAGCCAACTAGGCTTAATTTTTTATCTTTTACTGTGGTAAAATAAAATTCTGATTTAATTTGATTAATGTAAATTAAAATTTTAGGTTTAGGTATAGAGTGAAAAATAAAATGCCCCCAGAAACAAAATACTCCTCCTAGAGCTGCACACGGCACTGAGTCTTGCTATGTTTTATTAGTATTAAGTTTTAGAATTCTACTATGGAGTAGATAACTTACTTAGTAGGATGTTAAAACGATCACAAGAGTTTACTAATGACTGATTTCTAATTGTTCAAAGTAGAGTAATATGTATTATTTTCAAAGTGCAAAGTGCAGAAAATATTAGGAAAAAATATACAAACTTTGTTATCACTTTAAAAAAAACAAAATTTTTTGATTTATACTGAAACTTCAGTTCACCAAAGTTTAACAAAATGATTGTATATTTTTTAAATTAGGAAAAATCTGTTTATAATTTTTTTTTATTCCCACTTTAACCATAACCGAAAAACTTTAATCCAAAATTAAACTTAATTTTATTCACAAATTGTTTACACAATTGCATATTCTTTAAAGATATGCAGGGAATATTTCTTTTAAGTATACGTACATAGGCATAGTGATGTAAAAAACCGGTTATTAAAATTTGGGTATATTTTCGGTAATATTACCGATAACATAGTAATTTTGAACGTTAAAAGTTCTGCTCATGGTATAACAATAAAAGGATTTTTTTTACACAAATTAGTAAAGTTGCAATATATATATTTCGTTTCGTGTCATTTTAGGAGTTCAGGTGAATTTAAACTTCAGTTTTTGTTTATTATAAATGGGTTTATCGTATATGAATAAATAAATACCAATAATTATGTAAATTAATAAATATTACAGAAATTTGGTAGAAAATATAAAAAAACAAACTAAAATACAGTATTATGAAAACATATACGAAAAAAATATGAATGATCAGTCTAAGATATGGAATATTATAAACAAACAAATTAATAAAGATAAAAACAAAGAAACATACATAGACGCAATATACAAAGAAGACGGACAACAGACAACCAGGAGATAGCAAATGAATTAAATACTACGCAAATATAGGAAAAACACTAGCAGAAACACAAATACAAAATGCCAGCACAAAACCCAAAACAAAAACAACTAAAATAAACAATAAGAACTTAAACTTTAAACATACAACCAAAGAAGAAATTAATAAAATAATAGCAGCACAAAAAGATAACAAAGCCCCGGGTTTTGACAAAATCACAAACAAAATAATAAAAGAAAACAAAATCACACTCACTCCAATACTTGTAAAATGAACAAACAATGTAATAGACGAAAGAAAATACCTGGACTATCTCAAAAAAACATAATAAAACCGATCCATTAAAAAGGAGACAAAACCTGCCTAGGAAATTATAGACCAATATCACTTCTGTCAACTTTAAACAAAATACTGGAAAAAGTCATTCAAAATCAAATAAGCAAACACCTTAAAGAACAAAACATAATACATCAAAACCAATATGCTTTTCAACAACAATCTGGCACCACATCTGCAGTAAACGATCTAATACACTACATAAAAACAAATCTGGAAAACAAAGAAAAGGTAGTAGCATTATTTATAGACATGAAGAAAGCGTTTGACACCATTTGAAAAGAAAAATTAGAAACAAAACTAAATGCAATCGGTATAAAAAACAATGAAGCAGAGTAAACCATCGGTTTAAACCATCAGTTGCACAATACGGAATACCGCAAGGGGGAAACTTACCACCAATATTATACATAATATACACAAATGATTTATTTGAACAAAAATTAAATGGAAAACCTTTTATATACGCAGACGATACATGTATTATGTACACTGCAAACACATACAACAGAATATTAACGCAAATAAACTCGGATATTAAACAATTGGAAAAATGGTACTTGTTATAGTACCATCTATTAACAATTAATGAAACAAAAACTGAATTCATCATCTTTAACAACACAGAAAATGTAAAATGAAATATTAAAATAATAGAATCAACAATAAAATAAATCAAAACATTAAAATACCTTGGACTAACTCTACAGGAAAATCTAAAATGGGACGAACACATAAACAACTTAAGAAAAAAGAACGCTAAAACAATATATGCACTATTAAAAATACGAAACTACATACCAGAAAATAACAGAAAACAAATATACAACTCAATGTTCACATCACAAAATATATACCTAAATAATATATGGGGTAACACAACACAAAAATCCCTAAATAAACTGAAAATTCAACAAAAAAAATTATTAAAATAATTTATAAACTAGATAATAGAACGAATACGGAACAACTATACCAGCAAACACAAGAATTAAGTATACAAAAAATGATACAATTAAGTAACTTATTGATTATATATAAAATTAAAAATAATATAATTAAAACGAACATTGACATAAAGATCAACAGTGTTAATGTTATTGTCGTTTTCTTTGTTGTGAATTTCTCTGTCCTTATGTCCGATCTTCTACTTGTTTCATAATCGAGGATTTGGATTATGAAACAAGTAGAAGATCGGACATAAGGACAGAAAAATTCACAACAAAGAAAACGACAATAACATTAACATCAGAAACCATACGACAATATAACAGACTAGAAAAAAGCATAAAAGAATTAAATTATGTTACATTTAAACTAAAAATGAAAAATCTAATACTTTACGATAAGTTAAAATAAATCCGACAAAATAGGAGCATAAGGAATTTAAATATATATCCCTCAATACCATTAACCCGAGATGGGAATCAACGCCAGCAAATCCCGTGGTGAAGAAGAAGAGAGGAACAAATGAATACATTTTACAATATGATGTGTACACTTAATTTATATTGTAAAATAAAAAATACCTTGAAAACAAAAAAATTGTTTTGTTTTGACGGTCTTAAAAAATTAGAGCAACTTCAGATTCTGATAGAATTAACAGAAATTGTAAAGAAATTAATAAACTGTGCAAACTAGAGAAATGCTTACTAAAAGCGTAGCGCTACGCGATCAAACCAAAATGCCAGGCTTTTGTAAACTCGAAATTTTACTTCATGCGCCACGCGTATAAAACACTAATTTCAAGTGATGTTCAAAGTACTTTGATAAGGTTTATACATTTATGATTTATTGCATTATTAAATAAGTTCTAAATAACCCTATTTTGTTATGACAATTGAGGTTATGTATAAGACTTACACTAGGGCTATTAAATTATTAGTTGTAAACTTACAATAATAATAAACTAAAACGTTTTATTAATCCAAAATGACAATATCATTTTTAGAACTGTGTGCGTCTATTAATAAGGCTGGTTATGTTTTAAACACGTTTTAAACATGTTTTTAATTGGTAATGTTTTAAACACTGTTTCATTGAAATAAACACGTTTAAAAGAAACTGTTTGTTCTAAATCAAATAAAAAAAAAAAAAACGATTTTAAACGACCCTGAAAACTGGAAATGCGAATTAACCAAAACATTTTTCAATTATTCAATTAATAAAATTGATGTTTCTTATTTTATATATATAGATTCATTAATTGGACACAAAACCACAGATACTCAAACTTAATTCAATGAAAGTTAATGATATTATTCATTAAATTTCATTGCAGTTAAAATCATGTTATGATTTTGGAAAAACAAAAATTGATCAATTAAAAACGACATTCCAGACTAGATTTCTTAAGTTCATTTCATAATTTTACTCAGATCAAGCATGTTTATTTCAGTTTTAGTTGATATTTTTTTAATACTAACTTGAAAATTCTTTATCGTTTTAATGTGTTAAGGCCCTGTGTACTGAGTGAATTTTAACTTTAATCAAAACGTCTAATGTATGTTACAAGTAGCCATAAATCAAATGATACATTATTTTAAAATAAATCAGGTCAAATTACAGTAAGTAGATTTTGTATACAAGATGACTAATTGCACATGTGCAAGATAGGAATATTTTCAATGTTAACGGAAACGTGGGGGTAATACCCCTTAATTCACGGTAAATTGCCAGTGGTAATTACCCCCCTTAAATTACCACTAATATCTCTACATACAGAAAGTTGCATGTAACACCGAACATTTTCATAACGAGAATTTTTCGTTTAAGTATACATTAGCATACGTTGTACATTTGCCGACGCTCGGTTTATTAAATGAATGTAATTTAAAGCTTTAAACGAGTGTATTCCACTCCCAGCATGAAGTAAAATTTCGAGTTTAGCAAAGCCTGAAAATTTGGTTTGGTCGCGAGCGCGAAGCGCGGAGCGGCCAAACCAAATTTTCAGGCTTTTCTAAACTCGAAATTTTATTTCATGCGCCACCGGTACAAAACACTGATGCAATGTAAAGTTTCGCGGTGTGTTTTAAACTTCGTAATGTCAGTGTTTTGTACCGGTGGCGCATGAAGTAAAATTTCGAGTTTAGAAAAGCCTGAAAATTTGGTTTGGCCGCTCCGCGCTACGCGACCCAACCAAATTTTCAGGCTTCTCCAAACTCGAAATTTTACTTCATGCTTAGTCTGGGAGTGGAACACACTCATTTTAAGTTTGAAATTGAACTCTTAAAAAAACGAGTATCTAAAGATTTACGGCATATACGCTGTAATTGGGACATGTATACTTGAAAGAAAACCTCCCTGTATGTATAAGTTAAGGCATTAATTGCGATTGATTGGCTACAATTTGTAATGGTCATATAGGCAACACAATTTACACATTATTTTAAAATTAAAGGTGTCAAATTGTATTGGATGAAAATGTTCGGTGTTGCATGAAACTCTGTGTATACTAATAATATATTTATTGTCCAACAGGAAATATTTCCCAATTACAAGACAAAAACAAAACACAAGCCTGATACATATAAAAATATAATAATAATAAAAAATAGTTCTGTAACAATATAATTAATTATTAAATGCGTGTCCTGTGAATTTAAAAAACCATTTTTTTAATAAGAATAATTAATTTACAGTTGGCTTGAAGTTACTGGGTAATATTTTTTAGCGAATCGTAAAAGATGTCACTACAATGCAAAATTGTACTAAAACAATTACAAATAATTCTAACATGAGATTTTAACCCCGTGTTAGTTCGATCCGCTAATACATGAAATGTTGGTTTCTGCCTGCGGGAAAAAGAAGGAATATGCATTCCGAGTTTAGCTAAGAAATCAGGCAAATCAATTGTGTTGTGCAAAAGTTTACAATGAAAAAAAATCATATGCATACGCTGTAAATCTTTATATATTCATTATTTTTTAAAAGAGGTAAAATTAAAGATATAAACGAGTGTTTTTCACTCCCAGATTAAGCATTAAGTAAAATTTCGGGTTTAGCAAAGCCTGAAAATTTGTCGCTCCGAGAAGCGGAGCGACCAAACCAAGTTTTCGGGCTTTTCTAAACTTAAAATTTTACTACTTTAGTAGTATATTTTGCACTCCATTTGAAACCACTGTTTAATACCTAATATTCGTCCACATACACATTTAATGCATTTTATATAATCGGATAAGCAACATTAATTTAACCTTAGCCATTGAACCGTTTGGTGTTAGCGATTCAGGTTATCCCTTTGTAAAACATATTTCTCATATATATATATATTTTTTTTGATATTATTTTGTTTATACATTAATTTTGGTTATACTTAGTAACGTAATGAGTATGATGTGTTACTATATACAACTAATTGTGTTACATTTCAATTGTAAAAAAGGTGAATTCCGTAAATAAAGAATAATAAATAATAATAATAATAATACGCGTGGCGCATGAAGTAAAGTTTCTATTGTATAAAAGTCTAAAAATTTACTTTATGCTTTATCTGGGAGTGATATCATTTGTTAGAATCTTCAAATTGAATACTTCTTAAAAACATTTAAACATCAGCATACTAAAAATAATGTATATGTATACAGAAAATGTGTTTTCTGATTTAAAGAAAAATCGAAAATAATCAACAAAACGTTGAAGTTTGGCAAAATGTTTAGATAATAATAAGATATAAATCACTGAAGCTCGTTTGCAATCCGACTGTATAACTTTAATCATCCACTAATCATTGATAAAACCTCTGATTAAGTTAAAAATATAGAACATACGAATGTAATAAAATTGTAAGATATCTTTCTGTTATAAATTTGTAAGATTACCTAAACATGTCTCTTTCATCAATATGCGATTGTGTGAACAATTTGTGAAAACAATGGTTGTGTTTTTAAGAAGTAATAATCACTAGCCTAAAAATCTACTTCATGTCTAAACAAGGAATCGAGACACTTGGTAAGATAAAACTGACAGATTTTATAATAAAACTCAATTTAAAAAAATATGTATAAAAAAGGATCGATCAAAACAAATTTGACCGAATATACACATACATTTCATTTTGTCGAACTGCCAAGAATATTTAAACATACGATTTTTTTAAATTATTGCGCGTAATTTAAATTTTTAATTGTTGATTTTTAAGAAATTAATCCATATAAAATCTAATAGATAAATAAATCAAATTTGTTTTATGGTAATAAATCTGGAAAAAAAGAAACATGCTAGAATAACGAGCAAAGTTAAAAATCGTGTTATATGGACTCGATATGTGTTTGAAAGTTAATTTCGTATTTCTATAAATTTGCATAATTACAATCAAACTTTACTAACTAATTCCGTTGTTCCTAATCGAATGCAGTTTGCATAATAATTTCGTATACACAAACAATTTGCCAATGCTGAAATTCATACATTTTCAACATATGGAAACATACAGGAATAATACTGTTCTCTAATAACTTAATTTTACTTTAGTAATTACTAATTAATTAATATATTAGCATATACATAATATAAATATTGACTTTAAATAATGTTTGATTATAATATATTTTTATATCCAGGGGGAGTTTTTTTTCATGTTCTCTATAGAAATCTAGGAAACTATAAGAGATAGAGAAACGGTTAAATGGGGAAAGTAGTGCTGAATAAAAAGCCGCAAAAGTTTTCGAAAAAGTCAACTAGGTATTTTGAAAAATGTGAAAAGTGTCAATTTTTTCAAATCAATGTTTCTCAGTCATTAAAAGAGATTGAAAAAACTGTAAAAGGCAAAGTTTTAGATAATTTTATACTAAAGAATAAAATGTTTAATTAAAAAATTATTATTATTAAAATGTTATTAGCCTGTTAAGCTAAAGGAGACCGGTGCCAACGGCTCCGATCTGTCCATGTCTATTAAATAGGAATAAATGCAACTAAGGCCCTCTGTGTCCGCTTTGACACCGGTCTTCTTTAGCTTAACAGGTTAATAACATTTTAATAATAATAATTTCTTAGAATAGCTGAGGCAGGCGTATATGACCGTCACAAACGTGACTGTCATCCACGATCTCCCCTCAGAACTGTACACAAAGCCCCCCCCCGTAGGGTTGGTAGTTTATCTGAGGTTTATTTCATCAATTTTTTATTCAAACACATTTAGGTATTTTATTCATTATTTCACATTTAACTAGATAAGGCTGGGTAATTTCTTTATCTGTGAAAATTAGGGCAAACTGGCGGCAGTCGTCGAGTGAGGGTTGGGTTGGTGGTGACACTCTACTGAGTTAATTTGATTGTGCTCAAAATTATAATTTCATAACATTTTTAATTGTATTTTTTCATTTATATCTTTTACTCTTCCAAACATTTCCATTAACAGGCGTGAGCGCACCAAGTTAAATCTATTTCGTGCACCTAACCCAAACCTTGCATTAGTATCAGTAACTATTATTTTTTCTCTTCCTTGTTTCAAGTTTCCAGTTTCGCTAAGAAACAATGACTTGTGTTCCTTTGGTGGATTTGATGAATAATGGAATTAATCAAATTTGTTCTTTTTCTCCTCTAGGGAATTTATTGTGTTTTTAAGTTTGAATTAATTAATAAACCAGCAGACTAATTAATTAATTAATTCTCGCGATTTCGTCCGATGTGTGATTTTTCAGTCTCTCTATCATGTTTTTTCTTCTGATTCTTGCTGTTTCAAGCGGTTCTGCTGCCTTGATTTCTCTTCGTAGGTTTTTATTTGAAATGTAGTATGGAGCGCCCAAGGCTCGTCGGATCAGAATGTTGTCGTCGATTTCCATTCGTTTTAGTGTTTTACTGCTTCCCGTAATCGCGATTTCCTGGCCGTATTCTGCAATCGGTTTTAGCACCGTGTTTAGGATTTTCCTGCGGTTCCGGATGCTCAGCGGCCTTCCATCTTTTAGTATGCAGAATAGGCTTTTGGCGCGTTTTTTCGCAAGACCTCCTCTTCTTCTTACGTGTTGTAATAGCTCAATTTCCTATCTATCGTTCAGTAACTATATTCACAACAGTCCATTTATAACAATAAACTCCTCAACGGCAATAACAGGGCAGGTAGATAGGGCTCCAGCGTTGATTTTTGAAATTCTCAAGTTCGAACGCGAGATTTCAAATTTCGCGCGCTGGTAAGCCGTGACGCTCCTTGAGACGGGTCACGTGCGCCTCCCTCCATCTGTGACAGAGACGGAGGAAGCCGAACGGCACCTGTGGACAGGCACCCGTCATTGTTGTTGTTTGTGTGAAAACACGTGCATCGCTTCGCATAACGATGCGATCACGTAAATACAAGATAGTTGAAATCAAACATTTGTGGTGGTTTTACCCGAAGTGAACCGAGTAACAGTTCAAAGCAGTAATAATTTAGTGAGAACTCCTAATTTTAACCTGATAACGTGCCGTTTTTTACACTTTTACTTTTTCCGCAATTACGCAGTTCCAATTTTAAAAGCACAACCTTAAATTCAAGTTTCAACAACCGCCATGAGTAACGATAGGAAAATCAAACGCATGCAGCGTCAGTTTAACAATAGTTTGTTCAAATAATCACAAATGTAAGCTCACATTAATATTTCGTTAAATTTTCAAGAATTCGTCATAATTAATAGCATTTTTTAGATTATTAATTGTTTATTTGTTCATTGTTTATAGTGTTAACCCTGAGGAAGGGACAAAATGAGACCCGAAAGCTTGGTATTACAATAAAGTAGATTGCACACATCTCTCCTGCCTTATTATTAGTCGAATGCCCTGTTAGGAAATTTTCCGAACTCTGCCTCTAACGTAGTACGACCGTTACTATATACGTGTTTTATATATATATACACATGTTTTGTTTATTTTTCTCAATGAATGCTTTACAGAATAATTGAAATAAAATAAAATACACGTAAAATATATCTTCAATAATTGCACGAGCGTTCATTTTAATATTTAAAAGAAAAGATGTGAAAGCAACAAGACAACAACAAAGTAATAATGCATTTTATCTCACTTTTATTTATTTTTCAGCAAATGTATTAAACGAAAATATGCATTTTACAGAACTCTCATTTCTACTCCAACAACCAAGAAAAAAAAAACTTAAATTTTATATAACATTCCTGTTGCATCGCGCTTCGTTTCACTCGACAACAGATACACAAACGAAGTAGAAATGGATGAGGAAGAAGCAGAAGAAGAAAAAAAAAACACGATGACATATTGATAACGTTGTTGGACACGTTGGAATCGAGTTTTGCCCTTGCGAATGCACACGAGTAACGAGCTTTTATGAAAATTCAGTTGGCCGAGTGATTTTCCCTGGAAAATCGCGAGGGAGGCGACGTCTCGGAAATGCGATCGTTAGTGTTTGAAATGTAATGGAATCTCGGAATGGAAAAATAAATGCATGTACGGGAGATGGAACATCACTTTTCCACAAATGGAAAAACGTGGAATGGATAAAGAGGAAATTGTTATAGAAAATATGGCCGAGTGTATTAGGATATTACTAAAATTGCTGTATTTAACTCATTTATTCATCAAAAAAAATACAACATTATAAATATATTCATATTTCAAAATAAATACATAAGTATGTACCTATAAACTTTTCTATAACTTTCTCAATAATTATGGCCATAGGCGTACCTAGGATTTTTACCAGGATAGGGACAAGAGATAAAAAAATATGCCAAACTTCGTTAACAAAATAAAGGACATTTTTTCACATAAACTGTAGCAATTTGATTATTATGAAAAATAAAAGCATGCAGCAATTAGTGCTGCCCTGTGTTTATTAAAAGCATAATCATAATCACATTGCAGTGTCGTGAAAATGTGTGTAAGTCTTCAAACTCTTGGTATACATTATTAAGTTTTAGTAGAGTCTTAAAACGGTCTAGGACGTTTCATCGCCGCCGATTCATCGCCGCCGTTTCATCGCCGGGCCAGTTCATCGCCGGCCGTTTCATCGCCGGGCCAGTTCATCGCCAATATTTTTATAAAATAAATTTTGAAAGAAAGACCATATCTAATGATAAAATTTCAAATATTGCGCGACCCTCGACAAATTTTCACGGGCTTTTCTAAACTCGAAATTTTACTTCATGCTTACTCTGGGAGTGGAAAACACTCGTTTAAAGCTTCAAATTGAACTGTAAAAAAAAAAACAAGGGATATCTAAACAGATCATTTTCACGGGGCTTTTCTAAACTCGAAATTTTACTTCATGTTTAGTCTGTGAGTGGAAAACACTCGTTGGGGCTTTTCTAAACTCGAAATTTGACTTTATGCTTAGCCTGGGGAGTGGAAACACTCGTTATCAGCATCAAATTGAGCTTAAATACAAAAACAACGAATGGCTCAAAATTCACAGTTATATACACCCAAAAGAAATATCCCTTGAATAATAACCTATCCTAACCTATCCTAACCTATCATAACCTATCCTAACCTATCCTAACCTATCCTAACCTATCCTAACCTATCCTAACCTATCCGAACCTATCCTAACCTATCCTAACCTATCCTAACCTATCCTAACCTATCCTAACCTATCCTAACCTATCCTAACCTATCCTAACCTATCCTAACCTTTTTTTTTTATAAGGACGTAGGCTGCGCCTCGGAAGGCTAACAGCACAAGTGGCCCTAGCGAAAAGAACAGTTTAACTGACGGTGCCGCCGGAGGCGTATTCATCATCAGTTAAACTGTATGCTTCTGTTGGACATAAAACTTAACATCTTTATTGATCATTGAACATATATACTAATACACAAAAGATACAATTAATAGAGAACAACAAAATATCTGTCCATAGGCGAGACAATTAGGTCTCCCGGAGTTGTGCCGTTGGTGCATCTGCCCTATCCTTTTCAGTTAGGACAATCTTCGCGAAGCGCTCTATTGCGGTCCAAGCAATCTCGGTTTCCAGCATAGTCTTAATGACTGTGGCGCCATCTTCGGGAAAGGGGCGTCCCACCTGTGTTTCGACTGTCCGTCTGTGCTCCGCCCATGTCGGACATTCCAGGAACGTATGGTTTGCGGTGTCAGTGACTCCTCTGTCGCAGAAGTTGCATACGCTGTCGCTCGTCTTTTTGATCCTAACCTATCCTAACCTATCCTAACCTATCCTAACCTATCCTAACCTATCCTAACCTATCCTAACCTATCCTAACCTATCCTAACCTATCCTAACCTATCCTAACCTATCCTAACCTATCCTAACCTATCCTAACCTATCCTAACCTATCCTAACATATCCTAACCTATCCTAACCTATCCTAACCTATCCTAACATATCCTAACCTATCCTAACCTATCCTAACCTATCCTAACCTATCCTAACCTATCCTAACCTATCCTAACATATCCTAACCTATCCTAACCTATCCTAACCTATTCAAACCTATTCTAACCTATCCTAACCTATCCTAATCTATCGTAACGTATCATAACCTATCCTGACCCATCCAAACCTATCCTGACATATCCTATCGCAATTAGCCTGGCGATGAACTGGCCTGGCGATGAACTGGCCTGGCGATGAAACGGCCGGCGATGAACTGGCCCGGCGATGAACTGGCCCGGCGATAAACTGGCCCGGCGATGAAACGTCCCATCCCCGTCTTAAAACTGTCATAATTTGTATTAATAAGTAACATTATTATTAAACCATAACAGTTAAAAGTCCTGAATATTTCAACATTCTGCTATTTTCTGTAATTTATTTAAATTTTATTTCAATTTAATAACTTGGGTTTTTACATTATTTTAGTAAAAAAAACATAATAATTTGTATTTTTGAATTAGATTTAACTTTGAATTAATAAATTTGAAAAATAAGTTAATTTTTTATAGCAGTTGAAAATATATTCAACTACTCAAGTAGATTTATTAAATATACAATTACTCATTTACTTTTATTTTCTACTTTAAATGCATCATATTTATCAAAGTGGTAATTGTTATCCTAACTAGTGTTTTTCACTCAATGATTAAACATGAAGTAAATATTTCGAGTTTAGAAAAGCCTGAAAATATTTACTTCAAGCGCCAAGCGTATAAAATACTAATTTATTATAGAGTTCTAAACAAACTTTATCTAACTCTCCAATGACAAAAAATGAACACAAAATGTATTAACGAATATTATTTTGTGCATTGATAAACTGTCGATATTTATATATGTAATTTGCAAGAATATTAAATTTACAGTTGAAACTTACTTTTAATTTGTAAACATCATAACATCCACATGCATTACTAGGAAATACGGACACCCTGTATATAGGGGGGCCCCAGAAATCATATTGCGAGGAGCTCTAAAATTTTAGTTACGCCACTAATTTCTGGTGTGAAATTTTTTCATCGTACTTCTGTAAATTTCGCTGTAATTAAGGCACATTTTTAACTTTCAATTTTTTTTTGTATTTCGTCATCTCTAATAATAATAATAATAATAATCCGTGCGTAATGTTATTTATTTTGCACGAGGTCGAATCCGGGACCTACATTTATAAATGTCCTCCCGCGAAACAAGATTCCTGCCTATGGAACGAAGAAGCCATGTGAAGTATAAACCTTAAAACGCAAAAAAATATTACCTTTCCCCTTTTCATGTACATTTCGACGTGTTTCTCATAAAGCGAAAAATACTGTATGATGTCGACCTATATTTTAAAATCATCTCCTCTTTCCGAAGAATATCCCTGATTTATGTTTATAATGTAATGGGTTCGTGAAAGTTGAAGTACGTATTTTGAATCATTGTAGGTGGAAGGGGTATAATCAGAGTTGTTATGTTTAAAACACTTTGTTTTAAAACAGTGTTTTAAATATGTTAAAAAAAACAGCCGTCGTGTTTTAAATGCATTTGTTTTAAACATGTTTAAACCCCTCAATTCGTTAAAAACATGTTTTAAACGTTAATTTTGTTTAATACATTTTTTTATTGGCTTAAATTAGTTAAACTATTTTTTATACAACGTTATTAAACATATTTTGTTTACGTTTCTAAATTTTAGTTGAATTGTTGAAGAAATTTCAAATTACATTATTAAAAATAAAATGTTATCATAATTAAATATCACAATTATGTGCGCATAAATATGATTTAAAACGTGTTTTAAATATGTTCAGCCTTATTAATAGAATTGCCGTTAATATCATTCTAGTTTAATGCTAATTAATCTCTACTAGACGCATACAAACACGATGCTAACATTTCGTATTAATACAGCAAAATCTACATGTTATTAGTTAGTTTTGAAATAATGATAGAATAAATGTAACAACATTTCATTTTCATGTATTCTATCTTCATTGTAATCAAGTAATTTAAAAGGTTTGTTACTCTGTTTTTTTTATGTTTGTAAAAATCTATTTATTCTGACATATTATTAGATTGAAATTTACTTCTAATGAGTGTCTCAACTCCCAGACTAAGCATGAAGTAAAATTTTGAGTTTAGACCTCCCGCGAGACAAATTTTAACGGGGCTTTTCTGAAAGTTTACTTCATGCGCTATGCGTATAAAACACTGATTTCAAGTGAAGTTCAAATCATACTGATAAGGTTTATACATTTACGATTTATTGCATTATTAAATAAATTCTAAATACCCCTTTTTTATTATGACACTTGAGGTTACCTTTAAAACCTAAACTAGGGCTATTACATTTTTAGTTGTAAACTAACAGTAGAAATCTACTAAAACGTTTTATTAATCCGAAAATGTCAATATCATCCTCAGAACCCAGTTACAGCTGTATGCTAAGGTCTATTAATAAAGCTGGTTATGTTTAAAACATGTTTTAAACACGTTTTAAACATGTTTTTAATTTTTAATGTTTTAAGCAGTGTTTCATTGACAAAACACATTTTGTAAAAAAAAAACTGTTTGTTTTAATTAAAATAAAAAAAAAAACGTTTTTTTAACAACCCTAAGTATTCAACGATGTAAAGTATAGTTTATATTAGACCTTAATAAGGCTGGTCATGATTAAAACATGTTTTAAACACGTTTTAAACATGTTTTTCATTTTTAATGTTTTAAACAGTGTTTCATTGAAAAAACACGTTTTGTAAAAAAACATTTGTTTTAATTAAAATAAAATAAAAACGTTTCTTAAACAACCCTGAGTATAATATTCAACGATGTAAAGTATAGTTTATATTACATAATACAAGTGGGAGGTTAATCGCTCGCCTCCTAGTTGCTTCGTAATATTTAACTATACTTTATACTCATTTTACACGGATCAAATATTGTAAGTTTTACTACATAATAGGCGTGGGACGCTAATCACTCGCATTCCAGTAGATTCATCTAACATTAACTATACTTTATACTTATTCTACACGGATAAAACTCATGTTACGCAGATCAAATACTGTAAGTTATATTACACAAATATGAGTACGCGGGTAATCATTCGCTTCCAGTCGCTTCGTGTAAAATTAACTATACTTTATACTAATTTTACTCAGATTAAATATTATAAGTCAGTGGTTCCGAAATTTTTATACATTGTAACCTATTTTTTAGAAACCCAATCTATAGCAACCCACTTTAATGGTGGCTTAGATGACTTCCTAAAATTATCATTTTGTAGTTACTTTAGTAATCGATTACTTAAATGAGATGGTATATTAAGTTAGGTTAGTTGATAACCAGATAAACCTCTACCTAAGCAGGATTTTCTTAAGTTAGATTGTGTCCCGTGCAACCGGTTTCAGGTTAATTTCGTATGTTAATTGTCAGTTATTTAAGGTTAATTTGAAGATATATACGATCAATTAAATTAAATCTTTAGAGTGCCATTGAAAATATTGTAGGTTGGCAACTCTGAAATTAGGTATTATAATTATTATGTCTGACGTTTTATATCTCAATTCCTAAAGCGCGTAGCCAACTTAAATTTAAAACAAGATAAATCATGGCACTCTAGAGTTTTTTTTTTATTGAACATTTGATACAAATCAAATACAATCCAGTTTTTAGAAAAGCTGAAATGTGTCAAAGTTAATGAAATTATAGTATGCACTTATTAACTTAAAAACTGAGAGAGAGCGTTAAAAAAATTATCAAAAATTGACAATAATCTATTCCTATTCGATTTACTTTTCTATATTCGTATTTACTAAATTTACTATGATTACTCAAATATAAATTACAATAAATAGCCATAAGAAGTTTAAACAAAAATTGGTTTTGTTTGTTTTGTGTTATTAATCAGATGAATAAAGTGTTTTGAAAATGAGACATTAAATCAATGTTTTGTGCGCCTGACGCATGAAGTAAATATTTCGAGTTTAAAAGAGCCCAAAAATTTGGATTCGTCGCTCCACTTCGCACGACCATTCCAAAGTTTCTGAACTCGAAATATTTACTTTATGCTTAATCAAGAAATAGACAACACTCATTCGAATATTATTGAATACTTAAATCAATATGAATATATGAAAGTACTAAATCAAATTAAATACATTTACTTTAATAACTTTCAATAGCCATTGCATTTAGCGAAAGTTTTAAATCGATAGATTACTTAATCTTAAACTTTTCTATTAAAGGTAATTTAAAAATAACGATACGTATTTCTTTAAATAAATAATAAATGCAGTTGATCTGAAATAAAACGAAAATTTGGACAAAATATGTGCGAAATCAACAGATCATAAATAAAACTGAATGGATTTAAACAGAATTTAATTAATTTTAAAATTCTTCTAGGAAAAAATAAATATTTGAAGAAGTTTTTTTATTTTATGAATAAAGCATTAATAACCTTTTTTCACACGTTTATTTGAATTACCAAATGTACATACATTTCGGACACAAAGTGATCATTATCAATGGATTAACACTGTGTTAATTCTTTGTGTCCGAAATGTATGTACATTTGGTAATTCAAATAAACGTGTAAAGAAAGGTTATTTGTGCTATATTCGTCAAATTAATTTGATCTTCACGTCACTCAATCAATCAATTTATTTTTTCATTATACTTCGTATGAGGATTGATATAAAAATTAAACTTGATCATTGAAGATTTTGCTAAAAATTATGTTTGTGCTAAATTAATTAATTCTCTCGGATATCTCAAAAATTTATATTTAAAATAATGTTTAAATACTTTCAGTCGATTATCAGTAGGTATTATAATTATTTTAGACAGATTCCAATGAGTTTATCATTGGGAGTTTTGTTTCATTGATTAATGTACATAAAAATTAATTAGTCAAATTTGAGAATTAAGTGATTGATGTAATAAAAACTAATGTCTGTATGTTTTATCAAAATCTGAAGTTTGAAGTATTCTTTTTTATCAAGAAAACAGATTAACATGTCTGTGTTGAATGTATTATTTTAACATTGTTTCAAAATTTTTAGAATAGTCATATTTTAAATTTAAAGTAAGAATTTGTGTAGACATATAATCAATAGCCAGTAGCCAAAAAAAAAAAAATAACAAGTTGCCATATGACGATTTCATAGGCTCATTTGATGAAGATATTTTTAAATATCATCACTAAATGAGCCTACGAAATCGTCATATCCAGTAACATTTGAAATAAAGAATGAAAATAAAAAAATTAGAGTTGCATAAACCGCCTCTTTTTGGTCTGCGTCCCTGCATTAAAATATAACGTTTCTTTAAGTTTATAATTAGCGTCAAAATAAAATACACATTTCTTGTAATTTTTATTATTTCAGTGACAGTTAAACTGCCGTCATTGTTTTTCTTTTTCTGATTGCTCAATTTATCCAACATCAAGGCAAAGTCTGTTGATTTCTTAATAATATCTGCTAATTTGATGAGAATCTATTGCTTTCTTAACCCATTACGGTCGAGCATTATTATTAGAGTAAACTTTGATAGTTAATTTTGGGTATAATTTTTTCACCTTTTCACTTTTGATATCTTTAAATGAGTTATTATATTACATACTGACAATTTTTTTCTATATTAATAATAATGTTTCTTTATTTCAAAATGTTTACAAATTTTATAATAAAAATTGCCTATACAGGTTGAAATAGTGTCAAAATAAATTTAAAAAAGTTAAAGTTAAAATTACATAGTATCTAGAGGTTACAGCATTCTACTAATGTTCCAGAAATTCGATTATATACATAATGTATACGTTGTAAATTTTCAGGCATTCGCGATTTTTTCATGCGTTCAATTTGAAGCTAAGAACGAGCGTTTCCGCTCCCAGATTAAGCATGAATTAAAATTCCAAGTTAAGAAAAGTCTGTAAATTTAGTATGGTCGCTCCGAGAAGCGGATTGGCCAAACCAATTTTTCAGGCTTATCTAAACTCGAAATGTTACTTTATGCGCCACGTGTATAAATAAAATAAATAGTGTTTAAAAAAATTAAATATTTATTAATAATAAATTATATAAATATATTTCTAATATAATTATTTTAATGCATCGTTCTACGCATATCAAAAATAATCCGTTGTCCAGATTAATCTAGAGCAGAGCACCGATTGTTTAATTCCCTCATCAAATTTTGACTTATTTGCTAAATATTATTCAAGTTTCGCAATAAATTTAAGTAGTTTAATAAAATATTATACCTTTTAGGTATAAGTTTAATGCGTGAAATTATTTTCAATTGTTTTCATATGTTGAATTTTATATTATTTTTCAATTTGTAAAGATGTTTACTATAAATAAATAAATAATTATTCGATCTAGTGATTATTACCGGAAACAGTAAATTATGATTTTTTTATGATTAAATATTAAATACCAATCCAATTATACATTGTAATAATCTTGAGTAAAATGAAGGTAAAGATTATATTAAGTTACAGGCACTTTTAATAAATTTATATACTCGTAAATGTTATTGACATTTTTTAGAAAGTCAATCTATACGTCTAGTAATATAAACACTCCCATCTACAATTTTCCAAATTTAAACATTCCATTTGATTAACCTTTTACTTCCTTTAGCAATATATTCATAAAAACATACAAAGAATCTTTATTTTAGTATATACAGGGTGTCCCGTTAATGTAGGAGAAATGGGTTAGCCATAAATTCCTGCGATCAAAATATGACGATTTAACATAACTTATCTATGTCCAAAAGTTTACGGTTAAGCCGGAATTAGTCTTCAAAGTTTAAAAAATATTATTAATTTTATTTATAACAATTAAACGCTATATTCGATCCGATTATAATGTATTATGGTTGATTATCATAATAAAACACACCATTTCAGTTAATATGGTCATCATTAATAAAAAATAAGTATAAAAAACAATGGTACCACAACATAAAAAGTAAAATATGTTTTTATTGGCGCAACTAATAAAAATTTTAAAAATACATCCTGAGAAATTAGTTCATTTAAAAGCTTTTTTATCTGTTAATAATGATATTAAGATATTAAATCTTGTACGGGTTTGCCACAAAAAAATAAAATCCAAATATATTATTTTTTATTATTTAGTAAAAACGAAATCTAGTTTTTCGGGTAATTAAAAATGCATGTTTTTTCTTTGTCGCCGGCATTGTTTAACAAACGTCAATTGTGTATAATATTTATTAACGAACGTTTTTTGAGAATTAATTGTTATCTTCATTATGGCTTATAATTATTCATATTTCTCCGCAGCAACGGATACAGGGAGGTTTCCTTTTAAGGAATACGTATATCCAAATTCAGCCTATTTTCTGTAAATCTACAGATATTCCTTGTTTTTCTTTAAAGTTAAATTTGAATCTTAAAACGAGTGTTTTCCACTCCCAGACTAAGCATGAAGTAAAATTTCGAGTTTAGAAAAGCCCCGTGAAAATTTGTGTCGGGTCGCGGAGCGTATAAAACACTAAAATATTGTGAAATGTATGTATATTTGAACTTCTCTTGAAATCTGTGTATTATACGCGTGGTGCATGAAGTAAAATTTCGAGTTTAGAAAAGCCCAAAAAATTAGATTCGAGTCGCTGCGCGACCCTAAACAAATTTTCACGGGGCTTTTCTAAACTCGAAATTATACTTCATGCTTAGTTTAGGAGTGGAAAACACTCGTTTAAAGCTTTAATCTGAACTCTTTTAAAAAACAACGAAAGTCATCAAATTTAAAGCTTATGCATATGTTTACTTAAAAGAAAAAATCGCAATAGCTTGTATTAGGATTTTGCTAAGGAAATTGAGGATACTATATTTATATTTTATATTTTTGTGGCAAAACCGTACAAGATATCAAACATTATTAAGAGACAAAAGAGCTTTCAAATAAACTAATATTTGAAGTAATATTTTTAAATTTTTATAAGGTGCGCCAGTAAAAACATATTTTAGATTTTACGTTGTGGTACTATTGTTTTCATACTTCTTGTCAACCAATAATGACCATATAACTTAAATAATGTGTTATATTATGATGATCAACCATCGTTACAAATAAAATTTATAATACTTTTTTGAACTTTAAAGACTTATTCCAGCTTAACCGTGAAGTTTTGGATATAGATAATTTATGTTAAATCATCATATTTTTATCCCATGAATCTATGGCTAAACCATATCCCCATATTAATATGACACCCTGTATATCCCGACGTATCCATTGCTAGTTTTCAGACATTCGTAAAACAATCAATTCAAAGCTTCCAACGACTGTTTCCATACCTTGATTAAGCATGAAGTAAAATTTCGAGTTTAGAAAAGCCTGAAAATTTGACTTGGTCGCGTAGCGAAGCGGAGCTACCAAGCCAAATTAAGCTTTTGTAAACTCGAAATTTAATTTCATGCGCCACCCGAATAACACAGTAATTTAATCTGAAGTTTAAAATATATTGCTTAAGTTTGATTTCACGTTAATAAATGTTACCAAGTAAGTAGTAAATCAAACGAAATACATACTTGAATCTTTTGTAATAACTATTTACCAAATTTTAAGAAAATTAACCTGTTTTTCAAAATTATTAGGTTACAATTAAATTTAAATTGCAAAGGAAAGGGTTGTTACAAAGAATGTTTTGTTTGAAAAATTCAATGAGTTTACACCAAACTACTTTATACAAAACTTCTCAAAAACGAAAAATAACTGCAGTTTGCCAATTTTATATCGTATTGTCGAATTTACAAACTAAACATTGTCACGATTAACTTCCAAATCGTGAAAAAACCTTATTTTGGAAACCAATTTCCGTAACACACTTCGGAGTTTCTTTAAGGACCTAATTTAGGCCAATATTTGTTGTAATTGAAACTTGTAACAAGTGTTTCCACTCCGTGATTAAGCATGAAGTAAAATTTCGAGTTCAGAAAAGCCTTAAAATTTGGATTGGTCGCTCCGCGCAGCGGAGCGACCACACCAAATTTTAAGGCTTTTCTGAACTCGAAATTTTACTTCATGCGCCACGCGTATAAAACACTGATTATTTGAAATCTTATTTTAATTGATTTGTTACAACGCTCTATCAAAATATATGTAACATTTAGGCCAAATTCTCTTCAAACCAACAAATAAAAATAAAAAATAAAAAGAGAAATTACAAGAAATTAGAAATGAAAGGACTTGGATTAAATCCTAACACATTATTTTTATATGTTTCGAAACGCCATCTAATGCCCCTTAGCTCAAGTAGCATCGTCAATAGGCCGTAATAAATGGTCAAAGATGTTCAGTATTCTTCATGCACTGGTTCGGGACTATACTGATGATGGCGTTGAAGCCTGAAACGCGTATATAGTTATCCGGTGAATGAATGAGCACTGAACACAGATTCATATTCTTGACATTATTTTTAATCCAAGTCCTTTCATTAATAATTTCTTGTAATTTTTCCTTTCAATTTTCATTTTTATTTCTTAGTTGGTTTGAAGAAAATTTGACCTAAATGTTACATATACTTTAATAGAGCGTTGTAACAAATCTATTAAATAAGATTTTAAATATTTCATTGTATAATTTAATATCCGGAGGTGTATTTGCAAGTAGTTGGTTATTTTTTGTCTTAAGTTGTCTCATTAATTAAGACACATTGCTTGCATTTTACACGAAACACATTTTCGTAATTTAATATATTACCACATAACCACTTCTCTATTTTATTTATTGATTTTATTATAAGCTGAACTTCAAAGCTGGACTTCTCAATTTGTATTAATTTTTGAAAATAAAAAAATTGAGTGTGTAGAAATACAATTACCGAAGTTCTTCGATGATTAAAATGTAGTTAGTTTAGACACGCATTACAGATTAAGAAAACATAGATTCTCATAAAATTAGCACATATTGTAAAGAAATCAACATATTTTCTTTTAATGTTAGAATTAAATTGACTGAAATTATGAAAAATAGGTAAAATGTGTATTTCATTTTGTCGCTTATTAGAGTCTTAAGGAAATCTTGTATTTTAATGAAACCAAAACAGAACATTAAGAACTGAATACATTTTACATATGTTTCGAAAGCGTAAACGCCATCTAATGTCCCTTAGCTCAAGTGGGCAAGTGACGATGCTACTTGAGCTAAGGGGCATTAGATGGCGTTTACGCTTTCGAAACATATGCAAATTGCACAGGCCGTAATAAATGGTCAAAGATGTTCAGTATTCTTCAAGCACTGGTTCGGGACTATACTGGTATGGCGTTGAAGCCTGAAACGCGTATATAGTTATCCGGTGAATGAATGAGTACTGAACACAAATTCATATTCCTGAATACAGTTTGTTTCAATGTTGGAAAATATAAAATACAGCTTTCAGAGAACCAAATTACAGAAACTAAAAGTTGCCCAAAGTATTACAAAAATAAATTACTTAATACATTGATAACTTTACTTATAATCACTAAATACAGAAACTGAAAGTTGCGTAAAGTACCAAAAAAAATAAATGGCTTAATATAATAACTTCACTTGAAATTAATGTTTTATACGCGTGGCGCATGAAGTAAAATTTCGAGTTCAGAAAAGCCTTAAAATTTGGTTTGGTCGCTCCGCTGCGCGAAACATTTCTGTAATTTAGTTTTCTGAAAGCTGTATTTTATATTTTCCAACATTGAAACAAACTGTATTCAGGAATAGGAATTTGTGTTCAGTACTCATTCATTCACCGGATAACTATATACGCGTTTCAGGCTTCAACGCCATCATCAGTATAGTCCCGAACCAGTGCATGAAGAATACTGAACATCTTTGACCATTTATTACGGCCGATTGACGATGCTACTTGAGCTAAGGGAAATTAGATGGCGTTTACGCTTTCGAAGCATATAAAAATAATGTGTTAGGATTTAATCCAAGTCCATTCATTTCTAATTTCTTGTAATTTCTCTTTTCATTTTTCATTTTTATTTGTCAGTTGGTTTGAAGAGAATTTGACCTAAACGTTACATATATTTTGATAAAGCGTTGTAACAAATCAATTAAACATAGATTTTAAATATTTCATATAATTCAATATCCGAAGGTGTATTTATTTATTTATTTATTTATACATATAGACGGTCAAGCCTTTTTGAAGATAAAATACAGATTTTTAAAATATTACAATTAAAACAAATATAAACATAAAATAAAAACACCTACATACTAAATACAATAAATAACAGACAATATTTCTTTTATAACGAGAACACGAGAAGTGGTTGTTTCAATGGACATTTATTGACTTAAGTTGTCTTATCAATTAAGACACATTGTTTGCATTTTACACGAAAAACATTTTCGTAATTTTATATATTATTTAATGTGTGCAAACTAGAAGAAGCGTAAGTTTATTTTCTCGAATTCAAATAATTTTGAATTGAAATTATTGTTGTGATTATGTGGATTTACAGAAAATATACTGAATAGCAAGTATTATCAATGAAAACTCTATATCTCTTTGCTAATTAACAAATGATTCCCCATGCAAGTATTAAACATTTTTTTCAATTTGTCCCTTATCTTCTCAAATGTTCTACATTTCCTAATCAAAATCTGACTGTTGTATTTTTTATTTTTTGACAAAAAACAAAAATGACGAACTACAGCCCACGAAACAAAATTCCAGCATAACACATGTCGACTGATGAAAACATTTGTATTTATAGAATAACATCAAAATATTGACAGGATTTTCAGTTTTACAATGTAAAATTTTCTGAAACCGAATTTCGCGTCCATTTATGAATTTTCCCGATATTTCGATGACCATATTTGCTTCTGGTGTAAATCTATTTTGTGTACACATTCTCGTAATTGACGCATATATGTCTGTATACACAGGGGAAGAGAAATGATAGAGCGTTTTCCAAATTTGTCGTATATTGAAAATTATCTAGAAATCCAATAATCAACGAATAAAATGAGTGTTCTGTCAGGTTAAAAATAATTTCAGTAATTTATAAATATCAACTGAATTACTGAGATTTTAATAATATTTACAGTTCAATTAGTTTCTACAAATTTAATATTCAACGAATAAAAAAATGTGTATTGTTTTAGGATTAAAATAATCTCGGTAATTCATAAATACAAACTGAATTACTGAGATGTAAATACTATTTACAAATTAGTCACCTACAACAAAAAGTAACAGTAAATTAATTTCAACTCAATCAACTTCGACCTCAAACATTTTTGCTTCGCAGAATATTCGCCTTTCTTGAAGTTCAGAGAGGCGTTTATTATATTCCCGTCAAACCCAAAAAAGCTGTTGCCGGTCCCCGTTTCTGCCTCCGCTATCCGGAATAACAGAATATCAACTGAATTACTGAGATTTTAATAATATTTAAAGTTCAATTAGTTTTTACAAATTTAATATTCTACGAATAAAAATATGTGTATTGTTTTAGGATTAAAATAATCTCGGTAATTCATAAATACAAACTGAATTACTGAGATGTAAATACTATTTACAAATTAGTCACCTACAACAAAAAATAACAGTGAATTAATTTCAACTCAATCAACTTCGACCTCAAACATTTTTGCTTCGCAGAATATTCGCCTTTCTTGAAGTTCAGAAAGGGGTTTATTATATTCCCTTCAAACCCAAAAAAGCTGTTGCCGGTCCCCGTTTCTGCCTCCGCTATCCGGAATAACAGATTACTTTGGGCATAGCACGAAAATATGTATACACGTTAAATGTAACGTACATTCATAAAATGTTCCGACAATAGGAAAAAAAATGTAAAGAAAGAAATAAAGAAATGATGGAAAATTCATAACGCGTGCCTAAATTAAAATCAAGACAAGTACAAGAAAATAATGAGAGGAAAATGTTCTTTTCTGACTTGGTTAAGTGTAAAACATTGAGATTTAAGAAAATATTCATGAAACTGTTTTTTTAAAAGTTTAGTTTAAAGCTATAAACGAGTGTCGTCCACTCCCAGACTAAGCATGAAGTAAAATTTCGAGTTTAGAAAAGCCCCGCGTAGAAAATTTGACGAGGGTCGCGCAGCGACCCGAGACAAATTTTCACGGGGCTTTTCTAAACTCGAAATTTTACTTCATGCGCCACGCGTATGAAACACTGATTTCAACTGAAGTCTAAAACATTCTTGATAAGCAGTATATTTTTAACCGTGCTTTAGCAGTTTTTTTTTTTAATAGTGATTTAACAGTGTATTTTTAATTTCACAATATTTCAGAGATCTATACTCGTGGCGCATGAAGTAAAATTTCGAGTTTAGAAAACTTTTATACACTCGAAATTTTAATAATAATAATACTTTATTTACGCTAACTGCATGTACAAGAAAGAAAGTAGATATATTTACACAATATAAAACGAATTACTATACTATAGATAAATAAATAATAAGTAAAGTCATTCAATATGTCTTAGCTGGGCCTTGAACGTTGAAAAGGGAATCCCAACCACCTCGAGTGACGAACCCGCGCTGTTAACGTTTCTGGCGATCCTCGTCATGGAACCATGCATGCCATAATTAGTCCTGTGGTGATTCACGTACAAGAAGTTCTTGCATCTCAACTCACGACTTGGTACATTAATATTGACTAAATTTAAAAGATGTTCCGAGTCAATTAGCCTATTCAGTAATTTGAATGTAAATGTAAGGTCCATTCTCTTCCTCCGAGTATTCAGCGAAGCGAGGCCTACGTATGCACTGGATTGCTGGGGTGTAAGGTATATTCCCGAAGTACTGAGTTTAAATGGAAGAACTTTAGTAAATTTGTTATGTACCGATTCTAATCTATCTATATGGGTTTTGTATACAGGTGACCATATAAGGCAGCAGTATTCAAGATGTGATCTTACCAACGAGTTGTATAAAATAACTAGGGCACGTATGTTGCTAAAATCACTCGTACTCCGCTTAACGAACCCTAGCATTTTATTGGCCTTATTTTTAGTGTGGTCAATATGAAAGTTATGTCAGCTTAGGATCTAATATTACACCGAGGCCCCTTATGTAATTCACCCTACTAAGTGAAATACCGTTTAAATTATAGATGTAATTAATGGGTGTTTTACTACGTGAGAAAGGCATAAACTGACATTTATTAATATTAAGTTTCATATTGTTAGACACGCACCAAGTGTGAATTAAAGACAAATTACTCTGGATAATAGAACAATCATCTGCTTCACTGATTTTCAAAAATATCTTTTGATCGTCTGCAAATAGAAAATGCGGGCAGGTAAGTTCTTCAGATAAGTCGTTGATAAAGATGGTAAATAGTAATGGTCCCAGATGGGAACCTTGGGGTACACCCGACGTTGCGTAAAATGTATCTGAGATAAAATTGTTTATCTTAACAGACTGAGCCCTTTCTGTTAAATATGACTTTATCCATTTCAGTAAAGGGTCGCCTATAGCATAACCACACAATTTTTGCAATAAGATAGAGTGACTTAAGCAATCAAAAGCTATGCTGAAGTCTGTGTAAATAGAATGCACTTCAGCTCCACATTCGATAGCCTTGACAATGTAATCAGTGAAAACAAGAAGGTTAGTTTGTGTTGAACGACTCCTAACGAACCCATGCTGGTTTTGCGTGATAATATTACGAATAGCGTCAGCCAACTGATTATACAATAATTTCTCAAAGACCTTGGGTATAACTGGCAGTATCGAAATTGGCCTATAGTTACTTAAGTTGGATTTAGAACCGGATTTGTGGATTGGTGTTACAAATGATAATTTCCATTCATCCGGGAAGATACCGGAAGTTAAGGATAGAGAGAACAGTTTGTATAGTGGATTGTAAAGCGATCTACTACAATTTCGAAGAAATAACGGAGAAATATTGTCAGGGCCAGGGCCAGAGGTAACCTTCAACCTTGAAAGTTCAAATATATAATACTTGATCGGGAGTTGTAAAATTAGGAGTAAAAGTTGTCGGTGTTTCATCAGTATCTGGATTGTAAACTGAGGAGAAGTACTTCGCAAATAAATTTGATATGTTGACACCTGCTGTAGCACTATCGTCTATATAGGTCATAATCATTGGAATACCAGATGATTTATACTTATTATGAACAAAATACCAAAATGACTTAATGTTATGCGGAATGGAAAGTTCAATGTTATCCAAATACCGTCTGTAGCACAGCATTGTTTCAGTTTTACATTGGGTTCTAATACAAGTAACTAATTTGTAGTCAGCCGAATTAGAGGTTAGTTTCCATTTTTTGGAAGCTTTTTTTTTAGATTTTATCATAACAATTAACTTTTTCAAAAACCAGGAAAGGTAACAATCAAATTTTACAGGTTTTTTTTGGCACATACAGGTCAATTACAAAGTAAATTATATCATAGAAAATCACACTAGCAGAATTAATATCGGAGCACTTATATAAGTAAGACCAATCCACACAAGACAAGAAGTTATTTATTGCACGTTTAAAATCCGGTTTATATTTAATGCTATTAGTTAAAGTATCACATTCATCTACAATAATGTTACTTCATGCTTAGTCTGGAAGTGGACGACACTCGTTTATTGCTTTAAACTGAACTCTTTAAAAGAAACAACGAATATCTAAAGATTTAGAATTATAGAAATTTTACTTCATGCTTAGTGTGGGAGTAGACGACACTCGTTTAAAGCTTTAAATCGGACTTATAAGAAAAACGAATATCTGAAGATTTACAGCATTTACTATTACTTCATGCTTAATAGTATAAATACTCGTTTAATGCTTCAAATTAATTTATTTCAAAAAAAAAACAACGAATATCGAGGATATTACTTAAAATAAATATTCCTTGTACAAAAAATAATTTATCAAAGTCAATCGCTTGTCATTAGTCTAAAAGCATAATGATACACATTATGAATAAGAAAACCTCCACAACATAAATTGAGCGACAAACATAATGCTAAATGAATGCAAAATGGACTACAAAAAAAAATATTTGTTTTGTTGATAATACACCTTCAATCTGTTACTGATTTAATTATTGACTGATTTAAATATTTTTTTGGAAAACTATTTATTTTTATATTAATCCAAAATTAATTAATTTATAATCGAAAATGAGTCATAAAAACTAGTCCATAAATTTTGTCCCGCTAGATTGGTTAGATCGTATACTATGCGTAGTTTAATAATATTATGCTTAGATTTGTACGTTAATGATTCATAGCTCACTCAGCTTGATTTTATGTTGGATCTCACGTTGGTAAATTTTGAAAATATTTAGTTAATTAACTATAATTTTCTGCCTTTACAAATCGAGTGGACGTAGTATTTTGCTCCAACTGCTCCACGCTAGCTACGCTCTTGTGCGTAATTATGGAAACAATGAAATTTATTTGAAAACCAGCAAAAACCGAGCATTTCCATAAAACAGCAAAAACCCGACGAATTTAGAAAGTGTTTGGAAACTTCGCCGACGGTCCTCGACTTTACAAATAAATTTCACGAGGAGCGATAACTCTTTCCCCACCCCCCTCCTTCTTCCCCCTTGCCAAACTTCCCTGAAAACCACTCATTGTATCAAACAGCAAACACAACACCAAAGTTAATAAATCCCTCATCATCATCAAAGTTGCTATCATTAAAAATCTGTGCATGCGTCGGCAGATAATTACAAATAACTCCCCGTCTCTCTCCAACGCATCCGCAGACGTATACGTAAATCCCCCTCCACTGACACAACTTCCGGTTGGAGCGCGTGTTGGAGCTTTCGCGCGATCCAGTGTGCGCTGCCGTCCGCTCGCGAAAGCTTTCAGCGAATTTTCAGTAAACCCGCAACCGCCGTCCGAGCCGGAACACTTGTTGACGCGGACTTGTGTTGTTTTTGTTTTTTCTTTTTACGAGAAAAAAGTACGGAGAATCACACACACACTTAATTTATAAAAATAAAACAAAACAAACAGAGAGAATAAATATTAGAACGCTTTTTACTAAATTTAAATTAACACTAATTCCTAACGTTACAGTTGATAAATTTCAAACCTATCGCATTTCGAATTTGTTGAGAAAGAAACAAAAAATCAAGTCGCTTTGTATTGATTGAGTTTGTTGCAAATTTCGTTTAGCTGAGTTGGGGATAGGCAAGAGGCTCGAGTTGTTTTCGAAAGTGAACGCTAAAATAATTTAAAAAAAGAGAAACGTAAAAAAAATACAACAAACCTGGCCCTCATGGTGCGGAGAGAACTGTTTTTTGTAAAACTGGTAAATTTAAATGTTTTTTATTAAATAAATGCGTTGTAATAATCATTGTTGTATTTAAATGTACCCACTGAGCAAAAAATAAACAAATAACGTTATATCAACATTGTAGCAACATTAAACGTTGTTTTGATGTTGGTGAAACATTATTTAAATAGATTTGCTCAGTGGGTAATGTTTGGTTAGATGAGTTTATTTATTTTGAAAGTGTTGTAAGTTAATTTTTACTGAGATAAATATTTAATATATTCATTGATTTATTATAAACTTTACTAAAGAGTAAATGTATAAGTGGAACCACTTATACCGATGAATTATTATTAAGTTTACTTATTTTATATACGATATATTAATAGTGTTTAGCTCTTTGCACTAAAAATGTTATTTATTTCATTATTTAAAAAAAGTGAACTTACAACATTTTCAAAAAGTTCGGAAGATAAACTGCTCATTAATACATAATTAATTATTGTTATTATGAAATGTACTGCCTTGTCAATAGACATTAGAAGAAAGAATTTTTTTTTAATGATTTGTATTTATATTTCCTTTGTAGTCTAAATATAGTCTTTTAATTATTATTAAGAAGGCTTTTTTTAGAGGGATAAATTATGTTTCTTTTTTTTCCTGAAGTGTACTGATTTATTAATTTATAAACATAAAAAGTATCAAAACAATCGTCTGACTTTTGCCATTAAGACTGTTAATGTGTTGTTGTTTTTGATGTTAACTACACGTAATTTGGTTATACGCAAATATGAGTATATATATTTATATCATAGTGGATTGTTTTCTTGTAATATTTTTTATAATGATTTGGGTGGGATTTATTGATGTATTTTTTTGAGGATTGAGAGTTTGTTTCTATAAAGAACTTACAGTTTTTGGTTTGGGATACGTCTATTAAAATGTTTACAATTCCCACTGAGTTATCAAGTTTTAGTAACATTTAATCAACGTTACTCGCTTTGTATTTTTGTAACATTATTCAACCATTATAAAAATGTTGTTTTGCTAGGGTGTTATTCGTTATAATGACAGAGTAAGGTAATGTTATAAATACGTTTGGAATAATATTTATTTATTTTTTTATAACCGAAACATCTCTTCAAAAATAAAAAGAAAAAATACAAATTTAAACAATTATGCGTAAATATTTATAATACTGAAATTAAAAATATTACAACAAAAAATGCACTATTTCTTTTGTTTTAATATTTTTAATGATGATTTAAAGGAAATTTATTAATGGATTTTTTTGAAGAAGCATTGACAGTTTGTTTCTATAAAGAACTTAAAGTTTTTAGTTTAGTGTAAGTATATTAAAATGTTTACAAAGGACACTTAGTAATCAAGTTTAAGTAATGTTTGATCAACGTTACAATAACGTTTTGGACTGTTGCAACATTAATCAAACATTATATAAATGTTAGTTTGCTTCGGGTGTGAATTATTATGATGAGTGAAAAAGGGATTGTTACAAATGCGTTTTGAATAATATTTAGTTATAAACGAAAAATCTATTTACAAATTTAAAATTAATATAACATACAAACAACTAACACAATTTTACCCGAGAAATTTATACATAAGCTGTACATTTTTATTTTCCGGTTTTTTTTTAAATTTAATTTAAACAGGCTTTTCTAAACTGGAAATTTTACTTCATGCGCCAGGTGTATCAAACACTGACAACTGTAAAGTATAAAATATACTGCTCAAACTGCACAATATTTCAGTGTTTTATACGCGTGGCGCATGAAGTAAAATTTCGAGTTTAGAAAAGCCTGAAAATTTGGTTTGGTCGCGTAGCGCTACGTGCTACTCGAAATTTTACTTCATGCTTAACCTGGGAGTGGAAACACTCGTTAAAGGCTTTACATTAAATTTAAAAAAAACAAATGCCTGAAAAGCGTATACAGCGTATACAGCGATACATTGAAAAAACTATGTATACTTACAATACAAAATGGAATAAAGAACGAAAATAATAAACAATAAGAAAAATTCAGAAAATAAAAAGATTATTTACAAGAGAACATCTAAATAAAGAAATCCAAGATTCTCTGTTATTATAGAACCGTTTAATTTGTAACTTCTAAGGTGGGTTTCCACTCCCAGATTGAGCATGAAGTAAAATTTCGAGTTTAGAAAAGCCGTAAAATTTGGAGAAAACCAAATTTTACGGCTTCTTTAAACTCGAAATTTTACTTCATGCGCCACGCGCATAAAACACTGAAATATTGTGAAGCTAGAAATAAAAATACTTTTTTAATATGAGTAGTAATGAAAATATTTAAATAACAAATATTTACATATTTCTTCACATATTCTCGAGTCAGGTCAAATAATGCAAAGTATCAAATTAACTTATTTAGTAATTTAATAAGCAACAAATTTAAAATGTTGCATTATCGACATACATGATATGTCTATAATAACTGAGCTCTCATGAATGTCGTTTATTTGTTAAACGTAGAAAATATTGAGAATGGAAATAACTTATATATTAATTATTTCTTTTGTATGTTGTTTATCAATTTCATTTTTTTTTATTTTGTGTACTAATCAAAACTTTTAATTAAAACGTGTTTTCTTTAAGCGATTCAAACGAAGGAATAACGAAAATCAATCATGTCGTCTAATTGCATGAATAATTAATGAATAAGTGTGTTTCATTAAAAAAACAGAACTTCTATTAAAGGCATCGCCAACTCGACTTTCGATTCTGCGGAGAACGGGTCCGGATTGATTTTTCAGTCGGGCGACTTTCCGAGTTTTAAGTTTGTAATTTTGTTCAATTATGCGTGATTAATTACAAGAAAATTCGAATCAATTAATGCACGCAAGAAAGAATAATTAGCTACAATTATACAGTCAACACTCAAATGATTACATAAGTTTATTTCGCGATAAATATTTAAAACTTAAGTATTTGAGAGGGGAACAATATTAAAATTAGAAAAACAAAAGACTAATGGTGTTTTTTCTTAACCCCCTCATTTATTACTAGAATATACTTGAAGATGTCTAAATGTGAAAATTTAAAGCATTTCGTAAAATGATCGAAGTTTAATTTCCAATTATAATAGTACGTCGGTTTAAAGAAAAAGATCATCAAGTACATGAGAAATCAATAACAAGGTAAAACGTTTGAAATTAACATTATATTCGTATTTAATTCACATTTTGAAATCTAAAATTGAATGCGACTGTTTTCTTACACTGAAAAAAATTATAACTTTAATCAAATAATATGTTTATATACGAGCCTGTCAAGTGAAGTGTTTCCGTCAAACATTCTAACTTGTTTGAATTTAAGATTCAAACAAGCTACGTGATTACATCAAACATTCCAACTTGTTCGTATGTTTAATATAAACACGTAACTTGACAGGCTTGTACATCTCAGTAAAAATACAGCATACTCATGCAGTACTTTCATGAATTTTGTATGACAGTTCTTTTCCACATTATCTTACTCTTTATAACAAAACTCGCAAAAGTTTAACATCTTAACACGTTTTTTCTAAATTATTGGGGCAAAGTTGTAAATTGTAAAAACATATATCAATGAATGAAGGGATCAACGAGAAGACAGTGTTGATCATTTATTTGTTAGAATTACATGATACATTTCAAATCCAAAAATAACAATATATGAAATAATACTGTTTTCATCTTTTTACAAATTATTCAAAATTGAACATCTCATTCTACTTTTTAAACTATTAAAACATAATTAAATACATGGAGCGTTCATAAAAATCATCAATATAAAGTTGTCAATGAATTCAATGAATTTTATGAATTTTCTGATATATTTTGTTAATTTGTAGCTCTAAATGAGTGTTTTCTACTGCCAGATTAAGCATGAAGTAAAATTTCGAGTTCGCTACGCTCTACGTGACCAAACCAAATTTTCAGGCTTTTCTAAACTCGAAATTTTACTTCATGCGCCACGCGTATGAAACACTGAAGTATTGTGAAGTATAAAATGTATTACTTGTGTTTGATTTTATGGTAAATAGTTTTAGAAATGTTTATTTTGAATTAAATATATATGTTAGAAATATATCGTATGTTCAATAAAAACAAAACCTTAAGAGTGCCATGATTTATTATTGAAAAAGAATAAGTTGGCACATATGTTAGGAATTGACTTACAAAACGTCAGATCTATATAAAGGTCACAATGGTTTATAGCGACCTGCAAACAACGTTTTTAGTTGAAAGTTATTTCAGAATGGGACTAAAGTTGACGGAAATTGGGCATATTCATTGGACGCAGCTTTGACAGAGTTTCAGGAAAAAATTCCCAACGTTCCGATTATTTATGAAGAATTTAAAAATAATAAATCATGACACTCTTGAGGCTTTTTAAAATTGAACATACGATATAATTCGATTAATATAAAAAATATTCTAAAAGTTGAAAAATGTTTATGTTTACAAGCTAGAATTTATGTAATGTTTTAATTATTTAATCATTCGTAAAATAAACCCCTTCACTTAATATTTAAAATTACATTTAAGATACAAAAAACGATTTTTTCTTTTAAGTATACATTAACATATTGCTTCGGACGTTTGGAGCAATATGTTGATGTATACCTATACCAAAAAAATAATCCGTTTTGTATCTTAAATGTAAATTTAAATCTCAAGTAAAAAAGAGAGTAAGGAGGTTAACTTGCAAACATTGTTTTATATTTATATATCATTACATAAATTCTTGCTCGTCAAAATTTGTTTGAAGTAATAGTAGAATATTTTTTATATTAACAGAATAAAATAATTATAACATTAGTTAAATTTTAGCTGGCAAGATGTTATTTAAAGTAAAAGTCTAAATATTAAGTAAAAGTCTAAATTTTATATTAAAATTTAAAAAAAAAATTATCATTACATAAATTATAGCTCGTAAACATTTGTTTGAAGTAGAATATTTTCCTCTATTAATAAAATTAAATTATTCTAACATTACATACATTTTAACTTGTAAGATTTCGGTTGAAGTAAAAGTCAAATAATTGTTATCCTAATAGAATTAAATAATTCTAATATTACATAAATAATAAATTGCTCATAAAAATTTGTTTGAAAAAAGCAGAATATTTTTATATTAACAGAATTAAATAAATTTAACATTACACAAATTCAAGCTATTGATATTTTGTTTAAAGTAACATTTTAATAGTTAATAAAAAAATAATAAATTCTGACATTACATGAAATATAGCTCATAAACATTTGTTTGAAGGTAAAGTAGATTATTTTTTACATTAATTGAATAAAATAATTCTAACATTGCATACATTTTAGCTAGTGAGATTTTGTTTGAAATAAAAGTCTGATTATTTTTATATTAAGAGAATTAAATAATCAAAGCATTACATAAAAATAGATTGTATAAATTTATTTGAAGTTTAAGTATAATATTTTTTTATATTGAAAGAATTAAATAATTCTATAACTAGATAAAGATAGCTCATACAAATTTAATTAAAGTTAAAGTGGAATATTTTTGGTATTAAATGAATGAAATATTCTAACATTAAATAAATTCTAGCTTTAAGGTTTTTTTTGCAGTAAACGTCTAATAGTTTTTATACTACCTGAATGAAATAATTCTTACAATACATAACATATAACTCGTAAAAGTTCGTTTTACGTTAATGTAGAATATTTTTTATTATTAGAATAAAATAATGCTAAGATTATTTTAGCTACTAAGATGTTGTTTGAAGTAAAAGTCTAATAGTTTTCATATTGAATAAATTAAAAAAATAATTAATTATCCCACTCTGTTTACTAGAGAAACAATGATGTCATTTGCTTTTGCTTAAGGCTAAGACTATTTTTTTCATTAATTTGCACAAGGTATTTCATAATTATAACATTACACAAATTCTAGTTGGTAATAATTTGTTTGAAGAAAAAAAATATTTATTACATAATTTAATACATTACATATATTATAGCTCATACAAATTTGTTTGAAGTAAAAGCAGAATAAGTTTTATATATTAAATGAATTAATTAATTCTATTATTATGAAAAATATTCTACTTTTACTTCAAACAAATTATTACGAGCTAGAATTTGTGTAATGTTATAATTATGAAATACTGTGTGCAAATTAATGAAAAAATAGTCTTATCCTTAAGTAAAAGCAAATGACATCATTATTTTCTTTAGTACATAGGGCAGGATAATTAATTATTTTTTAATTATCTTTACAGCAACGTGAATCCATAATTAATGATTTTCAGCTTTCAGTTTCCAGACGCGGAGTTTCCAAATCCATTTGATGAATTTTCCAAGAATTATTCAGTCATCTCAATATTAAGTGTCGCAAATAAATTAAAAACATGAAGGGTTGATTAAGTTCATAATTTTAACATATTTTTGTTTTAAGAAGGGATATGAATGGAAATCGGGTTGGGGGATGAGATGAATATTGGGGACAGGCGGTTAGCCATTCAATTTCGACCAGTTTTATTATTTTAATTTTTTATATTAATGACTTAACACAATTAACACCCATGGCATCCGAGACGAATATTTTTATTTATTTGCCCCAAGCGAGACTCGAGCTTGCATTTCTGCGGTGGATGATTAGTCAAGTTTAACGACTCAACCGCTCCGCCACTAAAAGTCGCAAAAGTAATGAGGTGAAAAATTCGACGATTTACAATTTTTGTATGATAAATTATCCAATGTTTACTTATTTATCTTAATATTGAGTTCCAAAAATAAATTGTAAACTAAGGAAGCAGGCAAAGAAATGGAGTGACAAAATCGACGATTTACAATTTGTCTAAGATGAATTTTCTAAAATTCATTCTTATATGAGTGACGCAAATAAATTGAAACATAAAGAGTAGATAATTTTTATATTGGAAGTCGCAAAAGAAAAGAAGTGACAAAATCGATGATTTAGAATTGTTCATTATTGAAAGTCGCAAAAGAAATGAGAAAATCGTCGATCATTTACTCATTCATCTTAATATTGAGTGTCGCAAATAAATTGATAACAAAATGCAGAAAACGTGCATCATTTAAATATAAGAGTTACAAAAGAAATAGAGTAACAAAATCGACGATTTACAATTTTTTTAAGATGAATTTTCCAACATTCACTCATTCATCTCAATATTAAGTGTAGCAAATAAATTAAAAACATAAAAATTTAACGTCGCAAAAGAAACGGAGTGACAAAATCATAGATTTAGAAGTTTTAATATAGAAAGTCACAAATGAATTTAAGTCACAAAATCGACAATTTTTAATTTTTTAAGAATAATTTTCTAACATTTTCTCATTCATCTCAATATTAAGAGTCGCAGATAAATTAAAAACAAAAAAAGATATTTATGACAAGACTACATTCAATATGAATTATAATAGAACTAATTTTGGATTTAAATCGTCTATTAATGTGATCTATAATATGTTCAATCAACTTCCACCAATGTGTGACGTATTTTTGGTAACCAATAACATCCTTGTTACAATATTGTTCATTAAGAAATGTAATGTTATTATTTCTCGATTATAGGTTTAAAGTTTTTTTTTATACTAAATTTCTTAGTAATTGAAAATGTTATTGCTGTTGGGCTTTATTCTTATTATTATTTCAATATTGAATGTCCCAATAGAAATGGAGTGATAAAATTAACAATTTACACTTATTTTAAAATTCATTTACTAACATTTATTCATTCTGACAAAAACCTAAATAAACACGTACACTTGTTTTAAATAAGAGTTGATTGTTATTTTCAGTTATAGAGAGTATATTTTGCGATAAACTTTTTTTTACCCTAATAAAAGCAATATTTTACTTTTATTCGTGTGTTTATTTTATTACGCATTGTAATAAATTTCCAATTAAAATTTTTATTCGCTACCGCGCGTTTTGCTTTGTTTTATAATTCAAGCATTTTGCGGGATAGAAACAGAAGCGAGTTTTATATGTTTAATAACTTTTATATTCGTTGTATCAACATTTAAAAAAAATCGCGCACACATACGTACACAAACGGAGAGTGTTAATAAAAATATACACACACGAAAATGAAATAAAAAGAGAATACAAAATTTACGAACAGCATTAAATCGCAATAAAAAAAAACGTGTGTGTGTTGAATAAATTATAGGGTTTGTATTTTTTTATTAAAGTATCGTTATTTTGATTATTTCAATATTTTTAACGAACATAATAATGGAAATAATTAACTCTATATTATTCTTACAAACGGTTAAAAAAAATATATTTAATTTAATTGACTAGCAGTAAAACGTAATAAATTAAGTATGTGTGTTGAATAAATTATAGCACTTTTATAATTATTCAAGAATAGTTATTTTATTTATTTCAATATTTTTTATTAAAATTATCATAGAAATAATACATCCCTACAAACGATTACAAAAATATATTTAATTTAATTAGAAAAATAGATAAACACATCATAAAATAATAAGTTGACAATAATAAATATAATACATTATAGAAATATTTTCAAATATATTGGATATACATTAAATATGCTTTATATGTTTAGACATTTGTTGTTTTTAAAAAGCATCCAATGTGAAGCGTAACGAGTGTTTCCAGTCCTTGATTAAGCATGAAGTAAAATTTCGAGTTTATATAAGCCTAAAAATTAGGTTTTGGACGCTATGCGAAGCGTAGCGTCCAAATTCAAATTTTCAGGCTTTTTTAAACACTAAATTTTACTTCATGCGCCAGGTGTGTAAGACACAAGTACATTTAAATTGTTAAATTGTATCAATAATAATTCTGTATTTCGAAAAATTTAAATTTACTGTAGTTTTGTAAAAAAATGAAAATCAGACCTATTTATTCCTCTGTTTTCTAATTTTAAGGCTTTTCTAAACTCGAAATTTTACTTTATGCAATCTGCGTAAAAACATTGACATAAAGTGTTGTCTTTTCTGCATTGCTCATATAATTTATAAAATAATCACAAAATAGTGATTTTTGCATTTTTCTTTTTAATATAATTCGGCAAATATTGATACATCCCATCTGAGCAGTATATTTCAAACTTCGCTTGAATTCAGTGTTTTATAGAAAAGCCAAAAATTTGGTTTGGTCGTTCCGCGAAGCGGAGCGACCAAACCTAATTTTGAGGCTTTTCTAAACTCAAAATTTGACTTCATGCTAAATATGAGAGTGAAAACTCATGATAAAATTAAAATAGAAGAATAATAAATAATATTTTTCAAGATTTAATTAATCTAAGTTTGACATATTAGGTTTAAACATTTTTTCAATAATAATAATAACATTTATTTCCAGTGTAAGTACAGTTACATAAAAAATACAAAGGTACAAACATGAAAACAAGTCAAGAGAAAATATATAGATCTTAGCTATGTATATTCACGGTTTAAAAATTCGTCTGTGTTGTATATAAAATCCTTATCCTGTCATTTTGATTTGGTTTCAGATAATTTCATATACAAGTAGTTCTAAATAAATTATTTATTCTTCATGTATTTAGTATTTACCTTATTGTTTAATATAATATAGAATGGGATACCCCTAAATGAATAAATAAAAAAAGACGAGGCAACCGACAAATGGTGAATGCGCCGGATATAAAAAATTGCATGGTAATGAAACCTTGTATCTTAAATTGCTTTTAAAGTTTCGCAATAAAATGTTGTGTGTGTAAAGAGCAAACACTGCTCTATATAAAAGATGTAAAAATTAACTCCACCAACGGTACTTTATTTATTTTAATCTGAACTTCAAGTATTTGCATTATTTCATCTACACTTTAAGGAAATTACAATTTTATTAATTCTTAACTTGGAAATTCTTAGATAAATCTATATGAAATTTAGTGAGGATGTTAAACAAATGTAGCTTTTATAAAACAGCTTTAAAGTTATTTTTAGTTAAATGTACACACCGGCTAATTAAAAAAAAATTTAATGAAAATAAAATTATAACTAAGATATTTTAAGAGATATTTTACTTAAATTTTGTGGGCATATTTTGAAAGAGCAATTTTTTCTTAATATACTTACGAAATTTCAGTTAGATCTCAAAAGAAAATTCAATGTTATAAATGTTTAAATTTTTTTAATGATAAAATTTAAATAAAAAACACACTTGTTAACATTTAGATAGATATAACTTGAAAATTATTGATGTGTATATTTAGTTGTTGGCTGATTTTAAAAAAAGCAATGTTTTCTAAATATCTTCAAGAAATTTCAGAAACATCTCATAACAAACTTCAAAGTTAAAAATGTTACAATCTATGAAATTTTAATAAATAGACACATATGTTGACAATCGGAAAGACACATATGTTGACAACTCGTAAACTATCAATATAGTATATTTAGACTTATACATATTCTAAAAGAGCAATCTTTGCTTAACATTTTTACAAATTTTGCAACTTATGAATGTTTTAATTTTTTAAATCGATCAAATTTGAATAAAAAAACACGCATGTTGACATCCAAATTAAAATAGCACAAATACTATTTTAAATTTAAATTCTTTATTATGGATTCACCAATTACAAGTAATACAGTTAATTTGAAAAACAAACATAAGTAAACTATATAAAAATAACACTAAATAATCTGATGTTGATTAATAAAAAATAGATATAAGTATATTATCGCTAACATAACTCAGAAGCAATCGCATTTAAGTTCCTCTTATACGATACACAAGATAATGTAAATAAATCAAAATTTCCTTTACTAGATAAAATGTTAGAATAACTCATCATTCTCCTTAACGTAGGGTGAATGAACCGTATCTAACCTAAATATGTAAGATGAATGCGTTACAGAAGACTGAATATAAAAATGGAATACTTGAAGAAGTATAGAATAAGTTATAGACCCATTTAAAAGTTTATATACAAACAGTAAATCAGAAATCACTCGCCGTTCTTGCAAAGAGGTTATGTCAAGTTTACTTATTGTGGCGGAACGGCTACAATCTATAAGATTACCACACAAACTGAAGGAAATATACATTAATATTTTGTTCTGTACTTTTTCAATCTGTGTTATAGAATTTGAGTAATTAGGACACCAAATTACCGACGCATATTCAAAAATTGGCTGAACAAGAGACAGATACATTTTGCTGACAGTTGAAATATTAAAGTTGGTCGAAAAACTTCGAATAAAAAATAGAGTTTAAATGGTTTTCAAACATATATTATTTACATGATACTTAAAACTTAACTTTTTATCAAAAATCACAACAAGATCCTTTAATAAATCAACCCTCCTCACACAGCAATTATTCAGTATATAGTCAAATTCTAAATGTTTACCCTTACTAAAAGAAATACAAAAGCATTTATTGTAATTCAGTGTAAGATGATTACGCAAACAACAACTATTCAACGTGTCAAGAACTTTCTGTAACAGAACTGAATCATTCTTATCCGCATAACAAAAATAATTTAGGATCATCAGCTTATAATAAAAATTTTGCATTAGAAAATTATAGAACGACATCATTAATTAATAATAGAAACAAAATAGGTCCGCAATGGGACCCTCGCGGAACCCCGGAAGACACATCAATTTTTTTTGACTCGTGTTTTCCAATTTTAACATATTGTACAAAATTGACTAGCAGACTACCAAACCATATTACTATTAAATCATTAAAACCAAGTTTCTCGAGCATTTTTAGTGGAATTACATAATGAAGTATATTAAGATTTTGACATATTTTGAAAATGCAATATTTTATTATAACCTCGCAAAATTTTAGAAGATTCTTATAAACATTTTCAAAGTTATGAATATTTTAACTAGTTCAATCGGGAAAAGTTGAACAAAAAACAAATTTGTTCACATTCAGATAATAATAACTCGAAAACTATTGATGGAGTTTATTCAGATTTTGACAGATTTTTAAAAAGCAATTTTTTCTTAAAATTCTTTTAAAATTTTAGAATGATCTCATAATCATTTTAAAAGTTGTAAAAGTTTTAGTTTTTTTAATCGATAAAATTTAAATAAAAAACACACAGATAGAAATAACTCGAAAACTATCAATGGTTTGTGTTTATATTTTGAAAGAGTAATGTTTTCTTAAAATTATCACAAAAATTCAGAAAGATCTCATTAGCGTTTTCAATGCTATGAATGTTTTAATGTTTTTAATCGATTATACAGGGTGCCCGGTTAATGTGGGGAAATGGCTTAGCTATAGATTCCTAGGATCAAAATATGATGAATTAACATCGCTTATCTATATCTAAAAGTTAACGGCTAAGCCGGAATTAATCTTCAAAGTTCAACAAAATATTACTAATTTTGTTTATAACAATTGAACATAATATTCGATCCGACTAAAATTTATTATGGTGGATTATCATAATATAACACAACATTTCAGTTATTATAGTCATCATTGATTGACAAGAAGTATAATAACAATAGTACCACAACATAAAAACTAAAATATGTATTTATTGGCGCAACTTATAAATATATTAAAAATACATCTTAAAAGATTAGTTTATTTAAAAGTTTTTTGTTTCTTAATAATGTTTGATATCTTGTACGGGTTTTCCACAAAAAAATAAAATGCAAATAAATTATTTTGAATGATTTAGTAAAAACGAAATCTAGTTTTTCGGGTGATTAAAAATACATATTTTTTTTTAGTCGCCGCCATTGTTTAGCAAACGTCAATTGTATATAATATTAATTACCAAGTGTTTTTTGAGAGTTAATTTTTATCTTCATTATTGTTTATAATTATTTATATTTTGTTTGGAGCAAACAGATACAGCGAGTTTATCTTTTAAGTATACGTATTCCAAATTCAGCCTATTTTCTGTAAATCTTTAGATATTCATGGTTTTTTTTAAGTTCAATTTGAAGTTTTAAACGAGTGTTTTCCACTCCCAGACTAAGCATGAAGTAAAATTTCGAGTTTATAAAAACCCAGAAAATTTGTCTCGACAAATTTTCAAATGGTTTTTCTAAACTCGAAATTTTACTTCATGCGCCACGCATATAAAACAGTAAAATATTGTGAAATTTATGTATATTTGAAATTCACTTCAAATCTGTGTTTTATACGCGGGGCGCATGAAGTAAAATTTCGAGTTTAGAAAAACCCCGTGAACATTTGTCGAGGGACAAATTTTCTGGGCTTTCTACTTTATGCTTAGTCTGGAAGTGGAAAACACTCGTTTAAAGCTTCAAACTGAACTCTTTTAAAAAAAAAACGAATATCAGAAAATTTACATCTTGTGCATATGTTTACCTAAAAGAAAAAATTACTGTATGTTGCTTATATTAGGATTTTGCCAAAGAAATTGAGGATACCATATTCATATTTTATATGTTTGTGGCAAAACCGTACAAGATATCAAACATTATTAAGAAACAAAAAAGCTTTCAAATGAACCAATCTATGAAGATTTTTTTAATTTTTATAAAGTGCGCCAGTAAAAAGATATTTTCATACTTCTTGCCAATCGATGATGACCATGATAACTTAATTGATGTGTTATATTATGATAATCAACCATAATAAATTTCAGTCAAATCGAATATAGCGCTTAATCGTTACAAATTAAATTAATAATATTTGTTTAAACTTTAAAGACTAATTCCGGCTTAACCGTAAAGTTTTGGATATAGATAAGTTGTGTTAAATCATCATATTTGTATCCCAAGAATCTATAGTTGAACTATTTCCCAACATTAACCGAACACCCTGTATAACTCATCATGAATTTTGCAAACAGTAATTAAGAATTTTACTTAGTTACCAGGTATAGATAAACGGATATACCCTTGACGACGTGGCATAACCACTTTGGTTTTTCGGTTGGTCCAACAAAACAAAAATAATGGATAATAATTTAAATCTAGAGCCACGATTTAATAACTATTATAACAAGAACGTTTTGTATTTCTCAACAAACGCCAATTAAAATCGCAATGAATCGCTTCGGAAAAGCTTACAGGTTTTTATAGAACAAAATTGAATCTATAACGCCTGGAAACATGGTGAAAATGCAAAAATACATGTGGAAACAGTTTTTGGCATTTTGCGAAGAGCGAAAATACGAATTTCTTGAGCAGACTTCGGACGAATACTTGGCAGGTATTCATTATATAATCGTAACGAATACCACTCGAGCAATCGAAAATAATGATTATATTTCACTCGTAACTCGACATAATCCTTAAAATACCACTCGTAAAATAATTGATTATTTTCGATGCTCTTATGATATTAAAACTGATAACATTTGGATAAAAGCACACATGTTGACATTCAGATAGAAATAACTTGAAAACTATAGGGGTTATATTTAGATTTTAAAGGAGCAATTTTCTCTTGATTTTCGCACAATATTGCAAAAAGATCTTATGAACATTTTTAAAGTCATGAATGTTTTAATTTTTTCAATCGATAAAATTTGAATAAAAAATACATGTGATAAAGTATATCGAGATTTTGACAGATTTTAAAAGAGCAATCTTTTCTATAGTTTTATTTTGACATATTGTAAAAGAGCAATGTTTTTAATGTCTTTACAAAGCTGCAGAAAAATCTAATAAACATTTTAAAAGTTATGACTGTTTACATTTTTTCAATAGATAAAATTTGGATAAAAAACACACTTGTTGACGTTCAGACAGAAATAATTCTAAAACTATCGATGAGGTATATTTAGATTGCATCGTATACATTATGTATATTTAAATGAAAAAATCGCAATATGTAATATAATAAGTCAATAGCATAAAAATCATAAAAAGAGGTGCAAGATTTTACCTAAAATCAACTTTTACAGTAACCTTTATAATTGCTCATTCAGCTATTAATAGGTTAAAATAATTATCTTCTCTTATACGTCATTGAATGTGAACACGTTAAGACAAAAATAATTATTTTACTTTTAAAAATTCAAAGAACATAAACTACATAATCACATAAAAATTAACGTTGCTATTTTCATTTACGAACTTTAATCATCGTTTTTCATAAAGAAACCCGTAATCATTATTATTCCTCACTTTGCAACTCTTCAGCCATTTTGTTGTAATTTTGCAAGAGTGAAAAAAGTGTAAGTGCTCAATAAAAACCAATTAGCCGAGCGCAACGCTTTATCCGTTAATTTACAAGTTAATAAGACTTGAAAACTTGCTCAAAGTTTAGTGGCACCCAGTAAAGTGTTAAAGCTCTCGCTAGCAAATTAAAATGTGCAGCATTAAAAACGACGCGTTTTAGCAAAAAATATGCCCGTGTTTCAAATGTTTTTAATTAATTTGTGACGTGCTCGTTTTATGTTTGTTGTAAATTAAATGTATGTATTTGTATAAAATGTTGAATATTAATTGTGTGAATATTTACAGATATTGAGTGTGATGGCTATTTATTGAATTTCAAATGTATACAAATTCAATGTTATTTCACACGTTCAATGTTTATTCTATTTATTTCATATATGTATAAAATATGAATTTCGCTGAAAATAAATGGCTTCACTTTATTAAAATTTATTTCATTATATTTAAGAAAGTTAGGCTATGTTTTAATCAATGTTCTGATCAAAATTGTATTTGAGTTCAGGATTCCGGCACCGGATACCCACAGACGCGTTTCGGACTTCAAGGTCCTCTTCAGTGTGGTCCCGACCCAGTGCTGAGGAATACTGAACATTTCTTACTATATCAAACCGATATGTAAACACTATTAAGTGAATTGGATGCTAACGCCATCTAACGCTCCATACCAACATCGACAATGACTCGAATGCACAAGTGCATATATAGGTCACTGTTTCGTCCACGGAGCTATACTCTGTGTAACCACAGAAAACAAATATCAAAATTGTGTTTGAGTTTAGTATTCCGGCACCGGATACCCACAGACGCGTTTCGGACTTCAAGGTCCTCTTCAGTGTGGTCCCGACCCGTGGACGAAACAGTGACGATGCCACTATGGAGCCCTAAATGGCGTTAGCTATCCAATTTACATGTCGGTTTGATATAGTAAGAAATGTTCAGTATTCCTCAGCACTGGGTTGGGACCACACTGAAGAGGGCCTTGTAGTCCGAAACGCGTCTGTGGGTATTCGGTGCCGGAATAGTGAACTTAAATACAATTTTGATATTTGTTTTCTGTGGTTACATAGAGTATTACATAGAGTATAGCTTAGTGGACAAAACAGTGACCTATATATGCACTTGTGCATTCCTGTCATTAACGATGCCATTATGGAGCGTTAGATGGCGTTAGCTATCCAATTCACTTGTTACGTTCTAATATTATTATGTATTAACATTTTTATTTTTTAAATTAAATAAATTTTATCTGAGTGTTTTTAATTTGATGCTTATTGTTCACTTGATAAAACATATTTATAACATCCAATTATCGTTATGTATCAAATTTCATTAAAATAAATTCATTTTACAATTTCAATAACCATTTAATAAAGCAAAGAAAAAAGCAATAAATCTTTTCTTTATTCGAGTGAAACACTTGAGTTTTCATCAGCGCGGAGTGCAAAGCCATTTCACTTGATAACGTTTGATTGATTGACAGCAATATATACGATTGCTCTATATGATATGTTGTGTAATCGTTTAAGTTCGACATGTGCCTGTTATATATCAACCATAGTCTCCGCAAAGAAAATTCAAAGCAAATGCGACGTTTAGTGCGTGTATAAATAAAATAATTTACTCTAAAATTCAATTTTGAAGATGAAAATGAGCAAATAATAAATAAAACATCTTATCTTTGTACGACACAATATTTATTCATTATTTGTGATTTCAGTTTCGGCAAACTAATTTGCCTTTTTTAAACCTCGAGTGGTTCAAGTGAACAAATAATTAAAATTGAATTCAGTATTCCGACACCAGATACCCACAGACGCGTTTCATACTTCAAGTTACTCGTCAGTATGGTCCCGACCTAGTGCTGAGGAATACTGAACATTTCTGACTGTATCAAGCCAATATGTGAAAACTATTGATGGATTCGATAGCTAACGCCATCTGATGCTCCATAGTGGCATCGTCAATGACACAAATGCGCAAATGTCACTGTTTCGTCCACGAACGAGCTAAACTCTGTTTGTAAAACCAGAAAACAAATATCAAAATTGAATTTATGTTCAGTATTCCATAGTGAAGGAATAATTTTTTAATTAAATGAATTTCTTGATTAATTAAAATAATTTCTCACTATCTCATGATTTGGGATAACTCGTTAATAATGCCCTAAGGTCGAAACCAGTTTGAGTAAAAATAAAAAAATCAATTCAAGAAGCCAAGTGTTCTTATCAGTTTTTTTTTAAAAATTATTTCCTTTGTTCATTATTTTTGTTACTTATGCTTAAGAATGACTACTAGATAATTAAACAACAATCACAAGTCTAGTGTAAATGCAGTGGTTAAACAATGGTAAACGTGCTTGTATTTTTGACATTTATATAACTCATTTAATTTGTATATATAATTAATTAAAATGACACTAATATTTTATAATAAATTTAAAAAAAGGAAAATGGGTTTGCTACTGTCTTTATGCCACACCCTGTATATTAACAAAGATGATTAGGTTATGCAGCTCTTATGTCAAGCAACTTTAGTGCTCAAAGTTTTGTTCTATTTTTAACGAGAACTGAGATATCCTTCAAGAAAGCACTAATGGGATTCCCTGTATATCACATAGACAGCTATGTAACTCATTAAAATTACACTAATATTTTTTAATCCATTTGAAATAAGGAAATTGGATTTGCTACTGTCTTTATGGCACACCCTGTATATTTAAAAAGATGATTAGGTTATGCAGCTTTTATGTCAAGAAACTTTGGTGCTCAAACTTTTATTTTATTTTTTACGAGAACTGAGATATCCTCCAAGAAAGCACTAATGGGATACCCTGTATATCACATCGACAGAATTGTAACTCAATAAAATTACACTAATAATTTATAACCCATTTCAAAATAAGGAAATTGGATTTGCTACTGTCATTATGGCACACCCTGTATATTTAAAAAGATGATTAGGTTATGCAGCTTTTATGTCAAGCAACTTTGGTGCTCAAACTTTTGTTTTATTTTTAACGAGAACTGAGATATCCTCTAACAAAGCACTAATGGGCTATCCTGTATATCACATCACGCATATATTAATATCCTGTTAATATCAATGCGTCCAATGGATATTCCCAAAAGCAAAGAGTTTCCGATTGAACACTAATTAATTCCAGTACGCGTTTACGCATTAAATTATCCATGATACAGAATGTAATTATAAATTATTGTGCATCGCAAAATAATTCTGCGATTTGTTTTTCGATAGTTTGTTTAGTGAAATAAATGCTTATTACATGGGTAATCGAAATCCTGGTAATTAATTTGCATATCATTTGCATTTTGGATTAAAATTTTATTAGTGCATCAATTATTATATAGTAATTATTATAATGCTATAATACTTTAATAAATAATGATAAAAAAACTTGTAAATGAAACACGTTTAAACTTTGTGTAATAAAATGCATTGCTTTAATTAATAATAATAATTTCAATAATTGTTATTGTTTTCTCAGAAACAACAACATTTATACAAAAATACAATTGGTCAAAAACATAATTAATTAATTTCAATAATTAATTTAAATTATATAAAATAATTAACTTTAATTATGGAATTAAATTACGTTCTCTGATGAAATCTATCTTTATACAAAATTTGGTGATAATTTTTTTATATCAACCTTTGAAATAATTTAAAGATAGTTGAGACATTTCTTTCAAAGGAATAAAGGAAATGGTCCAAAATAAAATACATTTTATAAGTTGCCCATAATGTTCCATAATGTTCAAGACAATTCTGTGTATTTGACATCAATTTTATTCATATTGTATGGTTTAATTTAAAGTTTCTAACGAGTTTTCCACTCCCAGATTGAGCGCGCAGCGTTACGCGACCAAATCAAATTTTTCAGGCTTTTCAAAAGTCGAAGTTTTACTTCATGCGCTCCGCGTATAAAATACTGAATTATTGTGAAGTTAGAAATACATTTTAATAATAATAATAATAATTTTATTTCCCAACAGAAATTAACATCCATTTACAGGCAAAATATATAAGACTACTTAGACTAAGTGTAAATTTAAACAAACAAAAAAACAATGCTTACATACATACACAAACATACATAAAATTAAGGAGACGTATTATAATATATTTTTGATACATTTTATAAATTCTTTTGGACTAAGCATAAATATATCTGCATATTGTTGAACATCAAGATGAAACAGTTTCATGAAATTAATTAGAGAATAATAATATAAATTAAAAAAAATTTTTAGAATCGATATTGGTCGATAATTTTCGATAGCATTTTTACATCCAGATTTATGTACTGGTGTGACTCTCGCGGTTTTCCAGATAATCGGAAAATGTGAATGATTAATTATACAATTAAATATGTGGACCAGTGGTTCGGCAAGGCTTTGGATAGTATCAACCACAATAAATGATGGGATATTGTCGGTGCCGGATGTGAATTTTGTACTGAGCTGTTTTGCAGCATTAAATATGTCTGTTTCTGTGATAGTGGAAATGTTAAAACACTCATTAAACTCAGAATTTACGATATCCATATCAACGGCTGACGTTGTCCTAACATAAACAGATGAAAAATATTTTTGAAAGCTATTTACTATTGCGAATGGGTCATTAATTACTGCATCTTCAAATGTCGCTAATCCTGGAATACGCGACTGATTTTTCTTTGAATTAATATAATTCCATACGTTTTTTGGATCATTCCGCACCGAACGTTCTGCATTTTGAATGAATGTATCTTGGTCTTTTTTTATTATAATACGTGCCTTACGGCGGAGCTGCGACATTTTTGTTTTATAAATGCCGAGTTTATGCTTTTTGAATAATCTTCTATAGTGTTCTTTCTTTTGAAGTAATTTCACTAATTTTCGCGGTACACACTTATCAAAAATATCGTAGAGTCCGCGGTAAAGCACGCTACAACATTCCTCAACATTATTGATTTTTAGTAGATCAGACCAGTCGCAATCAGAAATTTGTTGGTATAATGAGTTGAAATCGGCTTTACGAAAATCATACTTCTTTGAATCAAGATTATTGTATATATTTTTTTGATGATCTGTGGTAAGTATAAATGAAAAACTGAGTTGTGGATGATAGTTGTCAATTTTAATTATAGGCAAATCCTCATAGAAATTGCATTCAATATTTTTTGTTGATAATATAAGGTCAAGGATTCTATTATTAATATTTAATTTTGTATTGTGTTGTATAATATCATTAAGATTTATTAAATTATTGAGTTCATATAATTTCCGATCGCTGATTTCAACTTCAAGAGATTTGTAATAATTGGGAATATTAAAATCGCCGCATATTAGGACAGATTTGTATTGGCTTAATAATCGATCTAGTGAGTTAAAAACAATATTATATGTATCGATGGATTCTGAAGGAGCTATATATAAAAAAACTAAGCAAATAATGTTGCCTTTAATTAATACCTTAACAGCAACTATTTCAATGTTAACATCCAAAGAGATATCCTCAGCGGAACTTGCGAATTTATTTCTGACTGCTATCATTACCCCACCGCCTCGTGTATTAATTCTATCACATCTGAAAACTTTAAAATCATTAGGTAATAATTCCGAGTCGCAAACATCATCCCGTAACCATGTTTCACTAAACATAAATATATCGTAGATCTAATATAAGATATAAGAATAAGTAATAGTCAAAATAAGTAAATAACTAAAATCAGATCAAATAATACAATGTTAATTTGATACTAATTTAGTTAATAATTAAAAAAAAGTTACGTTACTGTATCAATGACAATAAAAAAATAATTTTCGTTTTTATTTTGCTTATGCCCGGTATTATAAAACATTTTATTCGTTAAATAAAATTTACTTTAGGAATAAATTAATTTATTTTAAGGATTTCGGTATTATAAACACAAAATAATTTTATTTGGCTAATAAATCTCCTCAGTGAATTAGTTGTTTGATTTTCTACCAAGTAAATTTTATTCTCTAAATAATTTGACAGTTAAAAGTCAAAAGTGTAATATATTATTATAAGTGCTTTAGATTCTACTACTTGTATTTATTAATATCATTACGGTTATCATGTCTACCATATCATTCGTGTCAGATTTAAGTTCGCTTATAGTATCTTCTCTGACAGTGATTTATTTGAACTACAAGAAATATTAAGGTGTCGAAGACCTAGAGATTTTCAAGTCAGACGCAACCCGTTGACATAACCACGGATTTTTATACATATGCATACGCTTTTTTTAATTAGTTCCATTTGAAGCTTTATACGAGTGCTTTCCACTTCCAGATTAAGCATGAAGTTAAATTTCGAGTTTAGAAAAGCCTGAAAATTTGGTTTGGTTGCGTAGCGCGAAGCGCGGAGCGACCAAACCTAATTTTCAGGCTTTTCTTAACTCGAAATTTTACTTCATGCGCCACGCGTATTAAACACTGAAAACACTGAAATATTGTGAACAAGTGAACTTCACTTGAAATCAGTGTCTTATACGCGTGGCGCATGAAGTAAAATTTCAAGTTTAGAAAAGCCTGAAAATTTGGTTTGGTCGCTCCGCGCTTCGCGCTACGCGACCAAACCAAATTTTAAGGCTTTTCTAAACTCGAAATTTTACTTTATGCTTAGCCTGGGAGTGGAAAACACTCGTTTAAGTCTTATATAATTTCTAATAAGCTTTGTTTTTCTTGTTCTGTGTAATTCTGTCCTATTTAACGGTTATTCTCCATAATTATAAGGAATTATACTAAATCTTCAATTTGATTGACAATTCAATTTGAAAGATTGGCAATTCAATTTTAAAAATTGGTGGTTTCAGCTACTGCCACAATGAAAATATATATTTGCGGTCGGTAATCTACTTTTCTAGAATTGCTATTTATTTGGTAGGTTTGCTTTATAATACGCAATTTAATTTGCCCATTAGTTTACTACGTAAATAAATTTACTCCACAAATAGTTATCTAATGATTTATAAATCGTTTATAATACCGGGCATTAGTGATTTTAATTATCAACTCATCTTTTTATTTGGGTCTTAATTTAAAAATGAGATTTCCTTAAAAAATCAAATTAAAATAAAATTAAGTACTAGATTTTATTATTTTCATATCTTTATATTTATTTTTATATTAATACACGTACATATAGGAAATTGTTCTTTTAAGTATACATATCCATGCGCTGTCAATTTTCCGATATTCGTAGTTTATTAAAAGAGTTCAAATATTTGTCTCGGGCCGCTGCGCGACATGAGACAAATTTTTTGGGCTTTGCTAAACTCGAAATTTTACTTCATGCGCCACGCGTATAAAACACTGATTTCAAGTGAAGTTTAAATATACACAAATTTCACACTATTTTATTGTTTTATACGCGTGGCGCATGAAGTAAAATTTCTAGTTTAGAAATGCCCAGAAAATTTGTCTCGGGTCACTGCGCGACCCTTGACATATTTTCACAGGGCTTTTTTAAACTCCAAATTTTACCTAATGCTTACCCTGGGAGTGGAATTCACTTATTTAAAGCTTCTAATTAAACTTTTTTAATAAACTATGAATATCCTAAGATTTAAGTATATACGCTGTACTTGAAAGATATACTCGCTGTATAAAGATACGAAAATATTGATAGCAAATACCTATTTAATATTATTTTAACTTTAATTTAATACAATTTAACTTAATTTAAAGAAACAAATAATATTGTAACTAGTGTTCTCCACTCTTCTTGATTAAGCATGAAGTAAATATTTCGAATTCAGATAAGCCTATAAATTTGGCTTCGTCGCGTAACGACCAAGCCAAATTTTCATGTTTTTCTAAACTCAAAATTTTTACGTCATGCGCCAGGCGTATTGAACACTGATTTAGTGTGATGTTTTAAAAACCACTTCATTAATTCATCAACATCTACATATCGTATGTTCAATATAATATAAACCTTTAGAGTGCCATGATTTAAAATTTTTCTAAATTTAAGTTGCCTACGCGTTTTAGAAATTGACATATAAAACATCAGACATAATAATGATAATACATTATTTCAAAGTTGTCAACCTACAATATTTTCCATGGCACTCTAGAGATTTTTTTTATTGAACATACGATACAAATGCTACAAAATGTTAAAATATTCTTCATTTCTTCATTGCTCATTATTAATGGCTCAAATTCTTGATATTTTTCTTTAAACAAGACAATGATGCTTTTTTTAAATATGTAAAATTCTAAATATTGTTAACCGTACACGTAGCCTAATTTCATAAGTTTTCAGTAAATTAAAATAATAAAATATAGTTTTGATATTTTTGGATATATCATTATGAATTGTTTAATGCATAATATGCATAACAAATATTGCTCCTTCAAAATATGTGAACATCTTTGAATACCCCATTATATCTACATTTTAAGGAAATTATAATGTATACATTTTAACTTATATATTCTGAGAGATATTTGTATAAACTGTTGTTTACATATTAAACTAATATTGCTCTTTCAAAATGTGTTAGAATATAAAAATCTGTTATCAACGTTTAAATTATTTTGAGTTAAACATGAAAGTAAGGTTATTTTTAAATACATTTTAGGGAAGCTTTTCTTTTAAGTATACATATCCCAATTATATGCTGTAAATGTTTAAATATTCCTAGTTTTTTATAAGAGTTCAATTTGAAGCTATTAATGAATGTTTTCTACTCTCAGATTAAGCATGAAGCAAAATTTCGCGTTTAAAAAAGCCTGAAAATTTGGTTGGGTCGCGAAGCGCTACGCCACCAAACCAAATTTTCAGGCTTTTCTAAACTCGAAATTTAACTTGCGCCACGTGTACAAGACACTGATTTCAAATTAAGTTCACTTGTTCACAATACTTCAGTGTTTTCAGTGTTATTACGCGTGGCGCATGAAGTAAAATTTCGAGTTTAAAAAATCCTGAAAATTTTACTTCATGCTTAATATGGGAGTGGAAAACACTTGTTATAGCTTCAATTTTAACTATTTTAAATAAGCGTATGTATATGTATACTTAAAAAAAATCGCTATTTAACTAGGAGAAATCTGTATGAAACTGTGTGTGGATACTAAACAAACTAATTTTTACATTTTTGTATATTTTTGAAAAGCAATATTGCTTTTTTAAAATATGTAATAATCTAAAAACACACAATAAAAAGTGTTTGAGTTATTTTGAGTTAAACGTTAAAATAGGGTAATTGTATCTATGTATTAAGGTAATTAAAATAAAAACAAAAATACAACTTGAATATTCTTCGAGATATATTTATGAAATATTATGTGGATTTTAAACAATTGTTCTTCTCTTGAAATATTCAAAAATCTAAAAATATCTCATCAATAGTTTCCTTTTCTGATGATTTCTGTTCAAATAAAAATATTTGCAGTAATTTACATTTATTATTTGTAAGTACACTATTTATATTTAAATATTTTTAAAAACATAATTGAATTATTATTTGTAACTAGAATATTTATATTAATATATTTTTAAAAAATAATTACGTAATAATTTAACTAACATTTCTTATTTGTAAATAGAATATTTATATCTATATATTCAAAAAAAGTAAATGCATAGTTATTTTAACAACATTAATTATCAAAAAGTATAATATTTATATTCAAATATTTCAAAGATATTCAAAAATAATTGCACAATTATTTAACATTCATTATTTGTAAGTATGGTATTTATATTTGAATATCTCTCAACTTTTCAGCGTTCATTCCTTTGTGATTTATGTACATTTTAAATAATTCCGCAATTATTCATGCGTTTTCCGAAGAAGAAGGGTATTAAACTCGTTTAGGAAATGGGAAAAACTGGGAAAATAAAGCGCTTTACGTTTTAAATAGGGAAAACTCAATATCGAACAGAAATAGAACAAAACGCTACGGGTTTTTGTAAAATGCCGCTTTTAAACGTAACATTTTCTCATTTAAACCTGCTATACTATTTCTATATTTTTTTAGCAAAACTGATTAGTTTTATTATTTTAGCAAAACTGATTACTTTATTAACATAAAATATAAAAAAATCACATCATGAAATAAAGAGTCAAAAACGAAATAAATAAATAAATCAAATTTCTAAATAAAAGGAGGACTTTTGTTCGTTCCTTATTTTATTTAAAAATTGTAATTCTGTATTTATTTAACTCTTTATTTTATTATGTGTTTTGAAAAAAACATAATTTCTTTATTACTTTTAGATGGGTACATGGGCAGGTGGTGGCCGAGCGGTAACGTCGCCGGACGGTGTATCGCTCGGCGAGCCACAGACCGGGTTCGATTCCTGTGCACGGGGAGATGTTATTTAAAAATAATATCTCGTCGTGACCCTGGGTGTTGTGTGAATGTGTTGTGACGTCCAAATATATAGTTATATGTTATACTTAGTAATAAGTTAATAATGTACAAATAAAATTGATGATGGCTAAGAGTCTCGTAACTAGGGCCAGGCAAAAGCCAAAAAATAAAAAGATGGTTACAGTTTATTCTTGTAAATATATTTTTTTAAAAGATCACACCTTAAAATAAAGACTTAATAAAGAAAATGAATTATTGACTAATATGACTAAATAATAGAAAGACGTAAATAATTGGCGGAGTCAAAGCCACTCCTAAGAAATTTTCTGGGCTTTTCTAAACTCGAAATATTACTTATGTGCCACGCGTATAAAACACTAAAATATTTTGAAATTTATGTAAAAAAGTTTACAACACATTAGATAACGACATTAAAAATCTTGGTTTTCCACAATTTAAAAAGGTCATAAAAATATGCTACTAAATAGAGTTGTATACACAATTAATGACTTCAAGTTTTAACCTCGATCGGTGGCAAAAGTGTACTTGTACATACTATACAAAATTTGTTTTGATATTGTTTTGACGCTTCACATCTATCATAATAAAGCTATTATTATTATTATTATTATATTTGAACTTTACTTGAAATCAGTGCTTCATACGCGTGGCGCATGAAGTAAAGTTTCGAGTTTAGAAAAGCCCAGAAAATGTTCACGGGGCTTTTCTAAACTCAAAATGTTACTTCATGCTTCGCCTGGAAGTAGAAAACACTCATTTAAAGCTTCAAATTAAACTCTTTTAATTAATTACGAATATCGGAACATTTACAGCGCATGCATATGAATATGAATAATTCCCTGTATTTACGTGTATTAAATAAATATAAGGATATATAAATAATAAAATTGAATACTTAATTTTATATAGATTTTAATTTTAATTTTTAGGTTTATCTTATTATTAAAAGATGAGTTAATAATTCAAATTACTGAATAAAATTAATACGAAAATTATGTTTCTATTGCCATGGTTACAATAACGCATTTTTTTTAAATTCCAAACTAAGTAAGTATCAAATTATTTTCATTGACTTTTTTTATAAAAAGGACGAACGCCTGAAAATTTATAGCATACACATCAAGAAGAAAATCTCCCTGTACATTAAGTTTAATTCGTTGGTTTATTTATATTGTAAATTCTCAGGTATATTCCTTGTACATTTATCGATTACTTAGAACGCTTCGTGATCTATTATGCAAGTTAAGTTCGAAGACTAAAGTTTATGTAGCATGAATAATGTAACTCGCCGCCTTTAGAGCTAATACATCAATATCAGACATGTTTCTTTGAGAAAATTTGATAATACAAAGGCATTTGGTATCTCGCGAGTCGTTATCGTACAAATTATCGTACATCGATTGTTTATTAATTTTCTATAAAACATATAACACAACCTGGGTACCGCAAGTATAAATTTGATTCAATATTTATACAAACAAAGCAAACACTTATAAATTCAGCAATTATCAAAGTAATTGATTATAGAAGTTTTAAGTGTATTATAACTTATACATTTTACCAACGTAGGAATTGTATAAAATGTTATTATACATTTTCAGTTGTTAAAATGTGTTATAATTTAAATCCTTTATGTTAGAAAAAACACTTAATAGTAATATTTATTTACAGCAATACCTTTTTTAGAAAGAAATAGCAAAAAAAGTAAAGTACATAACATAAAATATTGGGTTGTTTTCTTATTATACAATGATTGAAATATGATTGTAAGGTAATATAATTGTTATTTATTTATTAAACCTTTCAAATGCTTCATAATACTGTATTAATGTAGCATGCCATAATTTCCGATTGGCAAATGTATTTCTTTGGCAATCAATAATTTCAATGGAACCTCTAACAGCCTAGTACGTCCACTATCATAAAATATTTTAGAAAACGGAAAATAATGAATTTTTGTCTATAACTCAAAAACATAGAAACATCCATATCTGTATGGTAAAATTATGTATACTGTGTTTTAAGTCAATTTATTTGTATACAGGGTATTCATTATGCATAGCACTGGCTTAACAACTCTAATGACTGCTTGTCGGATCAACATGAAATGCAATGTACATTTACCTAAGTAAAATCTTTTCATAATAATTTTTTCTAATGTTTATCTGTTACACTTTTGAAGATACAGCGCCAATTTTTTTAAATAGCACAAAACTGTTATCATTCGATAGCTTATTTTTTTATGAATTCTGGAGTATAATTACTTGTATTAAAACATTATCTGATAAACGTAAGAAGTTATTATAAATGCAAACAAGGTAGTGTCAAAAAGGTGAAATTAAGTGACAAAGAAAGAATAGAGCTCATTTTGATGTACAGTGATAGAAGACGAAGTCAGGTATATGTATCTGTTTTTTTAACGTCCACTCAGTAAATCTGTAGTTACGAAAACTTTGAAGCGATTTAGTGAGACGAGAAATGTTAAGGATCGTCAGAAAATAGGACGTTCTAAAACTGTAACTAATGACGAACAAGCTTTAAATCTAGATGTGGTTGATGTTGAATGTGGTTGACAATACAAAAAAACATCTGTGCACCAATCCAAAAAAAATCTCGATTATTTTTTTTGTAGTAATCTATAGCATTTGATACATTTTTGGAAACCTAATTTTATTCTCTGTTCAACAATGTAACTAACGACTTGGCCCACGCATGTAGGCCACTTAATTAACCACATCTCACATGACAGCTCTTTTTTTTGCTTAGTTTCACCATTTTTTACACTACCCTGTTCACATTTATAATAACATTGACATTTAATTAGTCAATGTTTTGATACAAGTGATTATACTTTAGAATTCAGAAAAAATAAGCTATCGAATGATGACAAGTTTGATTAGTAGTGCTATTTAAAAAAAATCAAGTTGTTGCTGTATCTTAAAAAGTGTAACAGATAAATATTTGGAAAAATTATCATTAAAAGATTCGAAAATACAGCAAAACAGTTAAATTACAAAGTTCATATAATCAATAAAATCATTAAAAAACATACCCATAGATTTAAAATACAAAATTCAACAAAATTAACTTCAATTAAAGATAACCTGCCGAAACAATACATTAAAGTCTTTTATGTACCTAAACTCACTAACAAGATTAATAAACTTTGTAAAAATTTCAACTTAATTCCAGCTTATTCTACTAATACCAAACTAAAGAATTATCTCGGAAACACGTTTGACAATAAAAGCTACCTCTCTTTATCTGGCATTTATTCAATAGAGTGCTGCAATTGTGATAAAATTTATGTTGGACAAACTCAACGCAATGCAGACCAGGTTTAAAGAACACACCTTACACATCAAGAACTTTAATGCAGATAAATCAGCGGTAGCTCACCACGCCATCGAATCAGGTCACAAATTTTCAATAGATAAAATGAAATTATTAAAATTCTCCAGTAATTACGGGCTTAATACCTTGGAGGCAATAGAAATGAAAGAAAGTGGAAAACCGGCCATTAAACTTTGATTTAAGCCCATTAGTAAATCCTTTTCTGGAACTGATCCCAGCGCTCTAATCCCAGTCACCCGAAACAGTGTAATTATAATCCGCCCTTTACCTACCCGACCGCTTCCCCACTAATCACGAATCTGTATCCACGTGGTATAAATTAAGTTTCCGTTTGTTTTTGTAACTAGTTAAGCATTCATAATGGTCACATCGTGACCGAAATGTACATTTGCGATTTTAAATAAATCTTGTGGAGAAAGGAGACTCAATTCTTTTATTTAATAACTTAGTTCACCTTCACGTAACTCAACAATAATTTAAGTATCATCAAAAGATTTTACTTAATTAAATTTACAATCCAAATTTCAGAAGAATAATTCAAATTCCAATCTATTTGAATTAGTGAAAATAAGCTTACGCTCTTTTTAGTTTGTACACTTTAATCCAGGGTTGTTATGTTTAAAACACTTTGTTTTAAAACAGCTGTCGTGTTTTAAACGTTTTGTTTAAAACATGTTTTACATCTTAAATTTGTTTAAAACATGTTTTAAACGTTACATTTTTTTGAAACGTTTTTTAATTATCTTAAATTTGGTAAAATATATTTTATACTACTTCATTAAAATTTTTTGTTTACATTTTTAATTATAAGCTAAACAGTTAAAGATATTTTAAATTATATTATTAAACATAACATTTTATTACAATAAAATATCAAATATGTGTGCATAAATGTAATTTTATTTATACATAGGCATACACTGTACATTTTAAGACATTTGTTGTTTTTTTAAAAAGATTTCAATTTGAATGTTTAAACGAGGGTTTTACAGTCCCAGACTAAGCATGAAGTAAAATTTCGAGTTTAGAAAAGCCTTAAAATTTGGATTGGCCGCGTAGCGAAGCGGAGCGGCCAATCCAAATTAGGCTTTTCTAAACTCGAAATTTTACTTCATGCGCCACACGTATATAACACTGAACTATCGCAAAGTTTAAAATATACGGCATTGGTGATCCAATATGTAAATGTGAATGAAAAGTGAATCAAATTTTGCGCTGAACAAATTGTTTAAAACAGTAATTATAGGCAACTCAATAACTGTAACGTATATTAGGTCGCCTATAATCGTTGTTGTATGCGTGTGTTTTTTGAACTTCATTGTAAATCAGTGTTTTTAAGCGTGGCGCATGAAGTAAAATTTCGAGTTTAGAAAAGCCTAATTTGGATTGGCCGCTCCGCTTCGCTACGCAGCCAATCCAAATTCTTAGGCTTTTCTAAACTCGAAATTTTACTTCATGCTTAGTCTGGGAGTGGAAAACACTCGTTAAAAGCCTCAAATTAACCGCTTAAAAACAACGAATTCCCGCAAATTAACAAAAACGTTTTATTTACAAGTTTATTTACAAAAACGTTCTAATTATCGGGATATGTATACTTAAAAGAAAAATGCCTTAAATGTTCTGTTTTAAACATGTCTTAAACATGTTTTTTATTGTTAATGTTTCAAACGCTGATTCAATGAAAAAACATGTTTTGTTAAAAAAAACCGTTTGTTTTAATTGAAATGAAAAAAAAAAAACGTTTTTTTAACAACCCTGCTTTAAACATAATATATAAAATTAATACAATAAACACCAATATTGTGTGGAATTGGAAAATGTTAACTGCAATCGTACATAGTCATCCACTCTTCGAGGGAAAGTGTTAAAAGTGATCAAGTGTGCGGTCGATTCGTAATGAGTGTAATAGTTATAAAATAGTTAGACACAAAAACATTTGTACAGAACACACGTGTATCAGTTACTCTCCAATACAAAATAGTGTATGTGTGATAAGATCTTCTTACACCTTACACTTGATGAAACATGTTTAAACTATTTGATAAAAAATTAAACACGTGGTTTGTTTCACATACATTTTTGTGAAACACACCAGGTGTTTAATTTTTTTACCTAATACATTGTTTTGCTGCATAACTAGCAAATGTGTAATAACAAGTCGTAGTTGTATTTTAAATGGTACTAAATTATTTAATAAACTAGACCTTTACAAATCATAACTACTAATAACAATTAAAATAAAAGAAATATTTAAAAACTATCATGTAAGATAGATATTGATTATTATCAAGCTCGATAAAACTTCAACTCAAACATCGTTCAGTTGTTTTTTCTCTCTCGTAATATCTATTTAGTTTTATGTATGTAGATAGTATCGTTGGGAATTCCATTATGGCTATAACTGTTCATCCCCGGCGCATCCACCATTTCATTCAATAATTGAAATTTTATTTTTACTGAGATGGAGTACGCACCAACTTGAATTGAATACGAATACGAAATAACAAATGTTTATTATATCTCTCACGGTTATTTCGTACAATAATAAAACCAATCTCGCGAGTCTTCAAATATTATTACGACCCCAAACTCATTAATAAAATAAACAAAAATTAAATTTTTGTTTTAGTACAATACAACAAAATTAAATTTAGAGTACGTGATTTCGTATCGATTCGTTTAATTTTTAAAGTGTCCGCACATTAATCGCGATATAATTTCGCTCCGGGGATTAAATCGACGTTTCAATCTTAATATACTCTGATCCAATTTTAGCACGTCTTCTCTCTTACTTTCTCTCCATTTCTCTCTGAAGCACAAGGTAAAATCGAACTTGAGGTTTGTTTCATTTTCAACAAGCTTAAGCTAAATTGCCATTGAACTCTACTTTCCTTACAATAAAATAAAATCCAATACAAGCAAATACATCATTAATGTAAATAGTATTTGCAATATTTTATTTTGGCACATCAAAAATGATTAATTTTTAACATTTATTAGCTTCATTGGACACCCTCACATCTGAACCATAGATAACTCTAATTAAATCTTTAGAAACCAATTATTAATTATTTAAATTTGTAACAAAAACAAAAAAAGTTGAATATTACACAAATAATACAATATTTCATCATGCAAAAATCTCTCCATATTTAATATTTTATCACAAACTAATATCTTTCTATTTGAATCTATTTTGTGGTTTATTTCACTTGCACATATTTTCACTAAAGGAATAGGAAGTGATCACACACACAAATAGGCATATAATTATAATTTCTCTCACAAAACTCCGCGCGAATGATTTCCCTTTCCTGAACGAATTCATTTCCTGAGCTAAACATTTTTTTACCAAGATTTTTTTTATAAAAATCCCGATTATGAACATATAAAGTGGTCCATACATTTACCCACACACGCGTTCAATTACTTTTAACGTTCGCAAAAAGCTTACACAAAAGCTGCTTAACTTTATACTGGAGCCCGCCTTGGAAATGAGCAACTTTCTGTGTTGCTTTTCGCGAATGTTGAGTATGTTATTCTTAGAAAAGAGAAAAGGCGATTTTTTTGCAGTGTTTGACGTGTATGGAAAAGCGCGAATAAATGAAAGGGTGGAATATAAAATTTATGAAGAGCGTATTGTGATTTTGCATTATACAAATTTTAATGCGCGTACCTGCTCTCTCTCAGGATTTTTGCTAAAAGCTTTTTAAAAAAATCAACATTGTAAATATGGTTATTGAGTAATAAAATCTAGTCTAAAAGTATTATATCCGTTAATTATATTGTATAACATATCAATAATTTAATTTTGATTACACTCTTTATAAAACTGATACCTTTCTTATTTAGATTGTATAATTGTAACACACATATAATATAAAAATACGAGAAAATTCGTATAAATATAAAATTACACATACAGAGAGTTTTATGTAACACCAAACATTTTCATAACAAGATTTTTTTTGAAGTATCTATATGCATACGTTTCTTATGCTCGGTTTATTAAAAGAATTCAATTTGAAGCTTTAAGCGAGTGTTTTCCACTCCCAGGCTAAGCATGAAGTAAAATTTCGAGTTTAGAAAAGCCTGAAAATTTGGTTTGGTCGCGTAGCGCGAAGCGCGGAGCGGCCAAACCAAATTTTCAGGCTTTTCTAAACTCGAAATTTTACTTCATGCGCCACTGGTACAGAACACTGATTCAATGTAAAGTTAAGCGGTGTGTTTTAAACTTTGTAATATGTCAGTGTTTTGTACCGGTGGCGCATGAAGTAAAATTTCGTGTTTAAAAAAGCCCGAAAATTTGGTTTGGCCGCTCCGCGCTTCGCGCTACGCGACCAAGCCAAATTTTCAGGCTTTTCTAAACTCGAAATTTTACTTCATGCTTAGCCTGGGAGTGGAAAACACTCGTTTAAAGCTTCAAATTAAATTCTTTTAATAAACCGAGCACCGAACAATGTGCAACGTATGCATATGGATACTTAAAATAAATTGTTGTTATAAAAATGTTCTGTGTTACATGAAACTCTCTGTATGTAATTTCATGAATATAATAAATATTTCACAAAAACGTTGTTATTTATTAATTTAACGAGAGAAACGTCATGTCTTGAATCGCTAGACCGTAGGTCGAGCGATTTGGCGACATTGCTTAGGTTAAATTTGCTAAAAACAACAACGTTTGAGTGAAATATTCAAAATTTATCTGTATTAAAAACTCGAGCGGTTTTCGTCATGATGATTTCACAAAAACGCATTCCTGGCACATTTGCACTCAATATCCTTAAATTGACCGAAACTAATTTTGAAGTATAATTGAACTATTACCTGTTTCTTTAATAGTTCAAGAGCCATAAGCTCGTATTAATAGGAGTTGCAAAAACTGTAAACTGCTTCACAAATTCTAGAGATTGAGTGTTTATCTTATTGAGACATCTTGATTATTTTTATTCGGAAAACAACCGCTGTCAGATTTACACGTTTTAATTTAATGTTTGTGTGAGTTGAGTTACTATGATCAAATGTAAAAGGAGGAGAGAGTTTTTCCATTTGTTAAAACTATTAGGCTCTATACGTGGGGACTATGAAGTTTTAATAAATCGAAAAACCCGTTTAAAGCCACTCGAATCACGAAGTTTTCGCATTTATCAAAGCATGTCACATCGTGCAAATTCGGCCAATTTTATTAGTTCTTAAAACTTTGAGTAAAATTATCACTAATAAAATGGTTTGAAAATGAAACATTAAAGTTGTCTAAACTATAGTCACTTAATAAATATAAATAATGTTCCTTTGTAGTTTTTTGTTACTAACGGTTTGATAATGATACGTGTAGTATCGAAACTATAGTCACCAAATAAACCAATTGTTATACAAACAAAGTGATAAACAATGTTTTATTTATGTTCAACAATGTATAACGAAGTAGAAGCCTCTATAATCAGTGACTTAATAAAGTCTCTGTTATACAAACAAAGTTAAAAAGTGTGTCATTTGTGAATAAAATAGTTGCTTACAAACTGAGTCCGGGAACAACATTTTCCCATGTGAACGCGTTTTAGTAGCACAAGTGACGATTTTTTTAAGCAAATAATTGTGTTAAGGAAGAGCAATAATTGTTAGATGTAATAATTAGTGAAATGTTTTAAAACTTCAGATAATTTAAGTTGTAAAATCAAGAGATTTGATAATCTCTTGATTTTAGAACTTAAAATATTAAAATATATATCTGTAATCTATTAAATATTTGCTTGATGCATAAAAGTAGTAAATTTCTAATACTGCAAATATTTCAAGTTGAAAATCAAGTGATTATCAATATTTCTTTAATATCATAAATATTTCTATATACTCAAGAATGTTGTTGCAATAGCATAAATAATATTCCAATGCCCGTTGGGACATTAGCCAGGTAAGCAGTTGTTTTAATGAGTGTCTGAATAGCTTTTCTAAAACAAATTAGTTGTCGATTTTAAAAGGAATGGCACTCTCAATGTTATAAATTATTTGAACGGATTTTTTATTAGGATATATACAATTAATTTTTCTAATAAACAACGCACCAAATTTATCTCTTTTTGTAAACTATTGTGTTCTTTGTGTTCACAATAGTTTTTAACAGATAAATGTAGTGCATTGTTCGGGATGAATTTTCAGCAGCAGTGGAACTAAAGCATACAAAAGCCGTAAATTTAATACAAAGTTTTAAATTTAATAAAACATTTCCCTGAAGTATCGATTTATCTCTTACGTTCGAATACATTTCACAATATTGGCAATAACTTATTTGTTTAGGCAGAAGTTTATTTAACTTTGATTTTAGTTTAAATAAAACACTTATTACTTTCGTTTTATTTAAACTAAAATCAAAGTGACAATATTGGCAACTTTTCTAACTATAAAACTCACCTCTGTTCATTCCTGAAGTATTTTTCCCATTATGTAAAATAATCAAACAAAACTTTTTCAGTATGCTAGTGCATATAAAGGCAAACGTAATCAGTCGTATGTTTTTATTTTACGTTTATGCTTATCTGGGTTCTTTTATTACGGTTATGTTTTCACAACTCAAAAAAAAAGGTAAATTGGGTCTGTTTCGTGCAGACAGGACTTTAATTTAACGAGGGACTTGTTTTTTCTTCTTCACATCCTCCCTTTTCGTGTGTATATAATGTATAATGAGGAGGTTTTGTGTGTGAAGATGAATAAATACGATGGTCATTATATTTCACACACAAAGAAAGAAACTTTAGGCAAAAAGATCAGCACTAAGATTATTTCTACCGTGTTTTTTGCTTGTTTAGGATTTTCACTATACAATATTATAATTGTAATTATAGACCTATGTGTTGTATACTTTAAAAAGAAAAAAGAAGAAAATCAGGTAAAATTGATTATTTATGTAGAAAGGCCTAAAGAAGACTGACTTTTAAATATGTTCTTTTTCATTATGCATGCAATAAACTTACTTAGAAGTAAATAATTTGATACGCATGCAACCATACACGCTGGAAATTTTCAGGCATTCGTTGTCTTCAAAAAGGGATAAATTTAAAGCTTCGAACGAATGTTACCACTCCCAGTTTAAGCATGAAGTACAATTTCGAGTTTAGAAAAGCCTGAACATTTAGTTTGGTCGCGTAGCGCTACGTGACCAAACCAAATTTTCAGGCTTTTCTAAACTCGAAATTTTACTTCATGCGCCACGAGTGTAGAACACTGATTTTAAGTGAAGTTAAAAATAAATATCATTGACCTCATGGTAATCAAACCAAATGTTTGGAAATTCTAGCAGCCTAAGCAATTTATTTTGAGATTTGTATGAACAGGGTGGTGCATTTTGGAGGTCTCACATATGGAAATGTTTTTATTTAAAGACATATTGATAAGCCGTGTTTGCGAGCCAGGTCATTTTTCGTGTTTTATTCAATGGCAAAAAGAAAATTGATCTATCTCTATCCGTTTCCGCTCTTTAACCGGAGTTGATTCAATTTCGTATTTATGAAGTTACTGTTACTCATTTGTTTTTAAAATTATACCTAAACTGTAAAATCTTTTCTATGGCAACTTTGTACGCCCATTAAAATGAGGTACCTGTTAAATTTGAAGGACGTTTCGTTTTTGTTTCTTTGTTTTAAAATCAAATTTTTCTTGTGGGCTCAAATAGAAATATGCATATAATTGAAAAACATTTTTCACCCTGATTTAAATTATATGACACATGCATACTTTAAAAAAAAATGTTATTCGCAAAGTTGCCATGACAACCGGTATATAATTTCGGTACTAGGTGATATTTGCAATATGTTTGAGAATACAACTCACAGCCTACTAGAATGAATTTTCAACTAATGAGATTCAAGGAAAGCCATTGGTACATGTCTATCAACGCGATGATAAAAAACAAAAGAAGCGGTGATAAGTTGTTCTGTCTTTCGAAACGTCAAAATGGACCAAAATCGTGTAAAGTTTCGTGCAGTGATATTAATCGAGAAGTGAAAAGTGCGACGCCAAAAAATACCGTCATAAACAAAGAATAGCAGTGGCGGCAGTTTACGAACTTTTGTGCGGTTAAAAAATTAACGATCAATAGAGAAACAACAATTTCACATCTGTCGATAATGTTGAGGGCTCACATTATTTCATTCGTTATATTCTCTCACTAAATATAACTTGTGATATGATTATTTATCGATGATATTTTGTCATTGAAACTGAAGCAGCACATTCAACTCGTGCTGCGCACTCGTTGAATCTGCAGCTCGGTTTCAACTCTAAAATATCATCGATAATAATCACACCACTCGTTATATTACAGTCGAAAATATAACTACTATCGATGTGGTATATTTTGTTTTGTAAATAAGCACGCTCGATTGATAAACAGTGCTTCTTTGCTTGTCGTTAATATCTGGATGGTAGTCGCAAACTCCAGAGCCCATTTGATGGGTGTGCCAGTCGCATTCGTACATGGAGTTTTCGGTGCCGCGACATTGGGGGCTTTCGAGGAGGAGGCGGGGACGGGTTGGCATTTGACGGTCGTACCACGTGTAGAATTCGCCGCCTTGGAAGCCCAACTGTCGACAGAGTATACTCATATCTGCCAATGTCGAACTGTAAAAAAACAAAGAAGAAAAAAATAAAAATTGTGACAAAAACTCGGGCGAAAAATGTATACATCTATGAATGAATGATTTAATAGGTACTAACTAATAAAGTATAAAATATAAATAAAAATGTACCTGGAATGCCGGTAAACCGGAATACCGGTTAATCGCCAAAAATTCTCTCCAGAATTGACCGTTATTTTCAGCGGCGGATCGCAGCCTAACTTCAGGGTATGCCAGAGGTAATATGTATTCCTTATTGAAAGGTGACTTTGTTGTGCAATTCCTTGTATTCCAAACCTCAAATTTTGTGTGCCTTGGCGCTATGACCTACCCTGACGTTAGGCTGCGAGCCGTCGCTGGTTAATTTGCCTATTTTATGCCAGTATTTTGGTAAATTAATGAAAGAAAATGAAATAACTGTTAAGTGGTTAAGGAAGATCACTATATTTCGATGTATGTACTTTTGCCGGTAGGCAGAAATTCTGGTTTCAAAATACTGCAATGATTTCTAAAGTGACACTTTTTTCAACAACTTTTTGTTTTTCTCAGCCTGCTCATTGATTTTAATTAATTTATTCCTTGATAGTTCTAAACATTAATAAATAGTGATCAACAATAAAAGTAAAACCCTCCCGTGTTGTTTTATTTCAAAAATTAATATTTTTAAAAGCAATTTATATGCATTTGCTGCGCTTCGTTAATTAATTGAATGCGCTAATATTATTTTATACTAAAATGAAAATAATTTTTGGTGTACAAAGCAACTTTTTGATACTTATTATTTTAATTTAATTTCAAGTGTATTTGTTAATTTCACATTGAGTCAGTGATTTATACGCGTGGCGCATGAAGTAAAATTTCGAGTTTAGAAAAGCCTGAAAATTTGGATTTGCCGGGGCGCGACTCGCTTCGCTCGCGCGCCCCGGCAAATCCAAATTTTCAGGCTTTTCTAAACTCGAAATTTTACTTCATGCTTAGTCTGGGAGTGGAAAACACCTGTTAAACAAACATTAAAATCTTATTGAGTAATTTTCTTTATTGCATAATCAAAATTTTACCTAAATTGTTGAAGATATTTCAAATTACATTATTAAACATTAAAATAAAATATCACAACTGTGTGAGCATAAATGTGATTTTTAAATACAGGAAGTTTTTCTTTCAGGTATACATATGCATTATATATAAATATAAATTTTACGACATTCGCTGTTTTTTTTAAAAGATTTTAATTTGAATCTTTAAACGAGGGTTTTCCACTCCCAAACAAAGCATGAAGTAAAATTTCGAGTTTAGAAAAGCTTGAAAATTTGGATTGGCCGCGTAGCGAAGCGGAGCGGCCAATCCAAATTAGGCTTTTCTAAACTCGAAATTTTACTTCATGCGCCACGCGTACAAAACAGTGAAATATCGTAAAGTCTAAAATGAACGGCTTGATCAATCTAATATGTAGATGTGAATAAAATGGGAATCAAATTCAGCGCTGAACAAATTCATTGAAACAGTGGTTATAGGCAACCCAATAACTGTAACGTATATTAGGTTGCTTATAATCGTTGTTGTATGTGTGTGTTTTTAAAACTTCACTGTAAATCGGTGATGTATACGCGTGGCGCATGAAGTAAAATTTCGAGTTTAGAAAAGCCTAATTTGGATTGGCCGCTCCGCTTCGCTACGCGGCCAATCCAAATTCTCAGGCTTTTCTAAACTCGAAATTTTACTTCATGCTTAGTCTGGGAGTGGAAGACACTCGTTAAAAGCCTCAAATTAACCACTTTGAAACAGCAAATTCACTCAAATTTAAAAAAACCGCTGTAATTATCGGGATATGCACACTCAAAAAAAAAATGCCCTGTATGTTCTGTTTTAAGCATGTTTTAAACGTGTTTTAAACATGTTTTAAACACGTTTTAAATATGTTTTTAATTGTTAATGTTTCATACGCTGTTTAAATAAAAAAAACACGTTTTGTAAAATAAATGTTTGTTTTAATTAAAATGAAAAAAACTTTTTTTTTAACAACCCTAATTTAAATACAGAGTAATGTAATTTATAAAAAAGTAAACATAAAAATAGTATACAGTATAAGCCTTGAGGCACACCGTACGAAACGTTATTAAGAAATGACTCAAAAACTTTCAATGTTTCAATATTTTGAAAGCACAATCTCTCAAAATCCACAAAATCGCTTCGCTCGCTCGCCCCGGCAAATCCAAATTTTCAGGCTTTTCTAAACTCGAAATTTTACTTCATGCTTAGTCTGGGAGTGGGAAACACCTGTTAAACAAACATTAAAATCCTATTGAGTAATTTTCTCTATTGCATAATCAAAATGTTAGCTAAATTGTTGAAGATATTTCAAATTACATTATTAAACATTAAAATAAAATATCACAACTGTCTGTGCATAAATGTGATTTTTTAATACAGGAAGTTTTTCTTTCAGGTATACACATGCATTATATATAAATATAAATTTTACGACATTCGTTGGTTTTTTAAAAGATTTTAATTTGAATCTTTAAACGAGGGTTTTCCACTCCCAGAGAAAGCATGAAGTAAAATTTCGAGCTTAGAAAAGCCTGAAAATTTGGATTGGCCGCGTAGCGAAGCGGAGCGGTCAATCCAAATTAGGCTTTTCTAAACTCGAAATTTTACTTCATGCGCCACGCGTACAAAACAGTGAAATTTATATAAATAAAATATATAAATAACACATCGTGCAAATCAGCATAACAAATGCTGTTCAATGATATGCATATCTCCATATAAAAATATAGAAAAGAAAACATTGTTTTCATTTACCACTATTTTTTCATTATACCCGAATATATTTTTTATGCTTTTATATAATATATAGATTATTATTATTAATTATAAATGAAAGTTTACAATTAGTTAAAAAAATTAAGAACATATTTCTATTAAACATAGACAAAAAATCGATGCGTTATTAAATAATTTCGAAAATTTTAGATTTAGTTGATAATTTTATTCATTATATCAAACATTTTAATATATCGCTTGTTTTTTTTTAAATATTAAGCCAAAAATTGAAACGTTAATAAATAACAATATATTTTGACCTTCACTTTGAGACAGTGTTTTATACGCGTGGCGCATAAAGTCAAATTTCAAGTTTAGAATAGCCTGAAAATTTCATGCTTAACCAAGGAGTGGAACTCGTCAGAAGTTTCAAATTGAACGATACTTAGAAACGACGAATACCTGAAAATTTACAGCGTTTATGTTTTAAATTAGACATATAAATATATACATATTCATGTATGTATACTTTAAAAAAAACCTGCATTAATTAATTTGTAACAAACATTTGATGCAATTAATTGGGTGGTTGTATTTAGAATAATATTCATATTTAAAAAATCGTCAAAAATAAAATTTCAACTTAAAGCAAATCAGATTTTTCAACTTTCTTCACATCTTTGTCAAAAAAAAATTTATTTTTAACTTGAAGCAAATCCGATTCCTTAACTTTCTTTACATGTTTGCTAAAATTACAATTTATCGATAAAATTTGTTATAACTTTCTTTTGTTCTAATACTTAAGTAAACCAAACAGGTATAAAAGTGAACATTATTAAAATTTTTGTTAGTTATAATTACAATTTATTTATACAATTCGTTTATTAATATAATATTTAAATAAACCAAACAGGTATACATTTAAAAATTAATGTTTGCTATCTTTTTTGGTACGATATTCAGATTTTTTTACAATTATTTTTCAGGCTTTAAACAAGGATAGCGTCTCTTCTACACTTTCTTCTTTGGAACATGTGACATGACAGTAAAAAGATTAAGAAAGATTGATATGCTTAAGATATAACATACACCGCAAATTTAGCGACATTTGTTGTTTTTAAAAGTGTTCAATTTGAAGCTTCAAAAGAGTGTATCCATTCCCAGTCTAAGCATAAAGTAAAATTTCGTTTAGAGCCTGAAAAATTGTTTTCAAACAATATCTCATTAAAATATTCAACATTTCACACACAACATTTTACACTCAATTTATTAGCAAAAATTCCATGTTTGGTTGGAGAATTTAATGTCTGTGTATTGTATTTAGAAGTCTGAATAATTTTGCATAAATTACTAAGTTTTTAAAGCTTAAAAATGATATTAAGTTTTTTTACGTATTTTCAAACAAAATCCCATTGAAATATTCAACATTTCACAATTAACTCTTAATTGATTGGCCATAATTTCAAGTCTGTGTGAATAATTTAATTCCTGTTGATTGTATCTTGGCCTTTGATTCATCTGTATAAATTACCTAGTTTTTAGAGCTTCACGGTAAAACTTATTTTTTTTCCAAATTTTTAAACAAAATTCTTCCAAACCAAATTTTCACGTAAACTTTTAAATTTTTAATCTCAAAGTTTTACTTTATGCACCACGCGAAAAAAAATGAAGTTTCTATACAACATATGCTGAGAAATAAATTGGTAAAGTTAAATATTCTGAAAGAATAAAAAAACATAATTTGAAAGTCAATATAAAATAAACAATATTTGTGAATATTCATGAAGTTAATATTCCAGCCGCTTGTATATTAAAAACATTACCTATTTTTGATGGTTAAGGTAATAAATTCGAGCTTTGGGTGTTAAGCGGTGGTGGTCGGCAGCTGAGGAAAACTTGAGTTTAAACCACTGCTTAGCAATAAGCCATGATTGAAAAACACCCAAATCTATTTAAGCCTTAATAAATCGATATACTTTCAGAATTTTCTGTAAACAATAAAATATTCTTGATATAAAATAAAGTTTAACAGAATTATTTTTAATTCATGTTTTTAGTTTTATTGTATTAAATTTCCTTGATACAAAATAAAATTTAACAAAATTATTCATAATTAACGTTTTTATTTTTATTGTATTTTATTCCTAGTCAGCCGATGAATGTTTGTTTGTGTTGATTTAAAAATACAATAAAAATAAAAACCTTAATTATGAATAATTTTGTTAAATTTTATTTTGTATCAAGGAAATTTAATACAATAAAACTAAAAACATGAAATAATAATATTTATTATTAGTATTTATTTATATTAATTAAACAATTAATGCAAGATTAATGAATTGAACTCTTCTGAAAATTTAACTTGAATAATTACCAAATTAATTGACCTGATAATCAACGATGACACAAATTACCTAATATATTTTCCCCATTCCTAGTTGAATTTCGCGAACTCTAATAGATCATCTCTTTGATATTTCCAAGCCCTTTTCATATTTTAAGTTTAATTAAATTTCCGGTTCAATTTGCGCCTATAGCCGATATATTAATTACGTGCCTGAAAATCTGCTGAAATGGCGCGCAAATCCAAATGGACTTCGCGAAATTAAAGCAAACAGTTTCGAACAGACTGCAAGATTAATCCTACCAACCGTGCGTCCAAAACCCCCCATGAAATGATTAACAAACAGATGATATTTATAAACGACACACGGTTTATTATTTTTAATTTGTGAATCATTTTCATGGGAGGAATATGGAATTTTAATTTTGAAACTGGCTAATATCACATTTAATGGAATTAAATGTACAAAGGTAAATAGCTAGTAAGTAAGCAATAGCACCAGACACAATGAACTGGTTTAACTTTGAACTTGAGTTCAAAGTGACATTAGAACAATAGGAACTGTCATCTTCAACTTAAGTTCAGCTTGAACTCGAGCTCAACGTTTTTGTTGTAACTTTGCCTTAGGTTGCAATCCTTTGATAATAACATAAGTTAAATTGATTTTTTTCACCTGGTTACAGAATATTTACAAAATGTAAAACCTAATAATATCAACTTTCTGCAAAAATGTACTCTTGTTAGGAGTTTATATTTTTTTGGAAAAATTGACTGAACGTTTAAAATATAAAATTAAAATAAAGTTCATATACATATAGACTCCAAACAATAAGTCTTTATTAATATTTTTTATGTTAAAAGTTCTGCAAACAAAAAGAAGCGTAGGCTTATTTGTTCGAATTCAAATTAGTTTTGAATTAGAAATATTCAACAATTATATTCCGAGTGCACGCTAAATACCTGAATATTTCGCAAGTGCGCGTAGTGCATGAGCAAAATATTCAGTTCCTTGGCGTGCACGAGGGATATATGTGAATACTATTTATTGCCCAAAGAAAAATTCACATTTATCACATTTACTAATTGTAATTTTACATAATAAATAATTTGATTATTTCTTAACCCTTTCAACCCTGGAATTTTTCTGGTACCCAAAAAATAGTTTTGTACACTGCATATTATGTATTACTATCCCAGATTACAGAGAGAGCTTCTTTTAAGTACACATGTCTGTAAATCTTCAGATATTCGTTGTTTTTTCAAATATTTTAAATTGAACTTTGAACGAGTGTTTTCCACTCCCAGACTAAGCATGAAGTAAAATTTCGAGTTTAGAAACGCCTGAAAATTTGGTTTGGTCGCGTAGCGAAGCGGAGCGACCAAACCAAATTTTTAGGCTTTTCTAAACTCGAAATTTTACTTCATGCGCCACGCGTGTTAAATACTTTTAAATTAAATTAAGTTAAAATTAACTTCATATAAAATTAGTGTTTTATACGCGTGGCGCATGAAGTAAAATTTCGAGTTTAGAAAAGCTAGAAATTTTGGTTTGGACTAAACCAAATTTTCAGGCTTTTCTAAACTCGAACTTTTACTTCATGCTTAATGGGGGAGTGGAATACATTCGTTTAAGACTTCAAATTAAATTATTTTAAAAAACAAATAAATCAAAAACCCGATGTGGATTTAGGGGTTTTTAGAAATAGGCGACTCAATTGTTCTTGCATTTTTTAATAATTTTATTAAAATTCACATGAAACAAAAAAGTCTTAGAATTTACTAAATATATTAATTATTTATTCTACAGTATTTGTTTTGTGATTCCTGAATGAAATTATTTTTTTTTCAAATGTAACAAGTTGAATAATACTACTAGGTATTACCTCTAAATTAACAAATGTTGCTAAATTCTTTACAGTAATATAAATATCTTGCATATACATTAATTTAATTTAATTTTCAGTGTCTAAAATTTTTGTTTAATTGCCTAACATGGGTATAAAATCATGTTTATAATAATTTTATTGAACTTCACATGAAATAAGAAATTCTCCGAATATACTAACAATAAGAGCAACTTTTTTGATTATTCAACAGACATAACTGAAATAATCTATCTAAAACTGATGTTATAGGGTTTCAGAATTAAATAAATTTAATTTTTATTTCTTAAATGTAACAAGTTAAAGAATAAAAAACGAGTTAAAATTAATATCGACTTTCTGCAAAAATTTAGTCTCATTGAGTCTTCAAATATTCATTAAAACAACTACTTCTTGAGCTAATACCCCGACAGATATTAAATTATACTTTGAGTTACACGATAGATTTACTATTCTATGCATAATTTATATGCACAATGCAACATCAGGTCAAATTATTCTCTCACCAAACTAAATGAACCAACAGGAAATTGAACTAAATTGATAAAACTACAGGGAGTGAATATTAGTTGTCTTAAGCCATCTATAGACGCGTTGCGAGATTTATCCCTCGTTAGTATAGCTATGCTTTAGACTTTCAATACAAAAAAATTATTAAACTAAACAGAAAACTTACAGAAATGTTGAAGTGTGTCATTAAAACAGGTAGACAAAACTGGGGCGAGTGAAAATGAAGGGATGTTATTTATAGGTAAAGGGATTAAGTCATTAGTAGGTGCAAACAATTTGATACCTGAGAGACAGTGGCATACCATCTTTAACGGTACAGTTTAACATAAAGAAAAATTTAAAATCAAATGTTAATTTTTTCTGTAAGTTAAAGAATGTAGGTACTACTTTAAAAAAAACAATTTTTGCTAAATTCTTTATAGAATTGTATTTGTATTTTTTTTGATAATTTTATTGAACAATAAAACAAAAAACTTTCAGAATTTACTAATAATAATAGCCAGTATTTAAAATTAAGTAACAGAAAACACTAACACGTTCTACTTACAATTAAATTTATGGGGCTCTTACAAGAAATTTATTTTATTGTGGGTTGGACTTCTGATCAAAAACTATCCTGAAATTTATTTGTTGTCAGAATTGCTTTTATTTAACAATAATCATTATTAATGATCCAATATACAAAACATAATAATCTACACTTAATACCAATTGAATGCATTTAAAATCATAAAATAATTTGGTCTTGAAAAACATACGAGATATTTATAATTTCTTTTTATTTATTGTATTTGACTATTTTTTTTATTAATAACCCATACATTTTGTGATATTATCATGACGTAGTTAGTAATGTTAAGATATGTAATCTTAATATTTAATCTACTTACAAATTAAGTTGTGTTTTACAAGTACGATGTCAAATATTCTGTATTAGATAATTGCCTCCAGAATAAATAATCAACAGATAATTTTTGAACTTTTAATACAGAATATATAAACAGGAAAACTAAAATTATCAACTCAAAATTAGAGTTATGGGCTTCCTAAATAAAAATAATTTGATTTTTGGTTAGACTTTTCATATAAAATTAACATTTATACAAGGAATTTTTCTTTTAGGTGAACATATGCATAAGCTGTACATATTTCGACATCCGTTGTTTTTAAAAATAGCTTAATTTAAAACTTTAAACGAGTGCTTTCCACTCTCAGACTAAGCATGAAGTAAAATTTCGAGTTTAGAAAAGCCCAGAAAATTTGTCTCGGGTCGCTGCGTGACTCTCGACAAATTTTCACGGGGCTTTTCTAAACTCGAAATTTTACTTTATGCTTAGTCTGAGAGTGGAAAACACTCGTTTATAGCTTTCAGTTGAACTTTAAAAAGAAAACAAATATCTAAAGATTTAAAGAAAATAAGCAGAATTTGGAATACGTATACTTTAAGAAAAAACTCCCCGTGTATGTTAAAAATGGCTTTATATTATCATAAATTACTAAAAAATTATTATTCTCAATAATCGAATATAGAAAACCCTATTTGGGTTTTCTATTTTTGATTATACTTAATAGAAATCAAAGGAAAATATGTCATAAATTCATCGGGTCTTCAAACACTGACGTGATATTTATTACATTTTTAACATAATTTTTGAATTTCAGATTTACCCTAAAGATAACTATTTTTTGATTAACCGATACAGAAAACAAGAAAAACATAAATTTGTATTTTAGAGGCTCGATGTTTAGATATTCTGTTTTGGATGATAATGTATTGTTTTAAAAATAAATTGACAATAAATAATTTTTGAAAATTTAGTACAGAATGTTGCATGTACAATTATTTTAGAGAATTTTTATTGTAAATGTTTATTTCGTGTCTGAAAAATGATTTAAAAAAACCGCATCTTTTGTTTCTTACTCGAGACTATTCGTTATTTTTTATTCAAGGAATTTTTCTTTTAAGTATAAATACCCTGGTATTAACGCTGTAAATTTTCAATTTGAAGTTTCCAACGAGAGTTCCACTCTCCTTGATAAAGCATGAAGTAAAATTTCGAGTTTAGAAAAGCCGACTAAACCAAATTTTCAGGCTTTTTTAAACTTGAAATTTTACTTCATCCGCCACGCGTATAAAAACACTGACATAATGTGATGTTCAAAATATACTATCAAAGTTAGAATTACGTTATTTTACACTTTTTTTACCAAATGTTGCAAAATTATTACTTAAACAACTAATAGAAAAAATCCTACAGCAAATTAATCAACATTTTTAGTATTAATGGATGAGAGTTTAAACATGAACGGTATATTTTCAACTTCAGAATATTACAGTAAATTATACGCGTTTCGCATGAAGTAACATTTTTCAGGACTGTAATTTTAACTAGGACTGTAAACACTCTATAAGAGCCTAACTATTTTATAAAAAAATAGGAATTTCTAAAAATTAACCAAACGCTATAATCATGGGAATATGTTTACTTAAAAGAAATGTTTTTATGTTATTATTTTCTTTACTACTTAAGTAGATATATCTGTGTGAATCCATTTATTAAAATTCTCAGCGATTTCTCTAATGCTAAGCTTTCAGGTAATTTCAGACACGATTGTTTAACGTTTCGAGAAAGCACGCAATAATGCAGTTAATGCTGGGGCTTAAGCTTGAGCGTTCCAGAAGAGCCAAATAGTTCCTCATTTCTCCCCTCAATCCCGCATTCGAGTTCATTTCACTGATACACTTATGCTCTTTCGACTAAGGGGGATGTATCGGTTATTACCTTCTCGCCAACATAAGTCGCTAATTAATAATCCAGCTTTAAGGCCCTTAATTGTTACTGCAAAGTTTTAAGTTGGTAATCCTGCGGTGGTATTATTGTTAATTAGACATGGTTTTTAGTTTAATACCATAAACCTCTATAAAGCTTACGTAAATATATTATTGTTATATTCTGATAAATCCTGTTAATTGCATAATGATGTATTATTTATTTTTCTCCTTGATGATTTAAAATTATTTAAATTTTAACATACTTCTCAGACTTATTGTTGAAATTGAACAAATCTGAAATTCTCTAGCTTTTCTCAACTCAAATTGGAAAAGTATCATTTAAGACGAAAACTCTGTATATTGTCGTCTTAACAATGACCTTATTTTGGAATTAATATTTTGAAAATGAATATATTTTAAAGAAAGTACAAACTTTGTAATAATTTCATTAAAATGTTTCCTACTTTTACGAATGTCCAAATATCGCAAAATTAGCATAACAACGTTTTAAATTACATATTTTCTACAATATCAACAATACGTAATAAAAAACAAATTTAGCCACATTGTAAAATATGCCTTTTCGAAGATTTGTAATTTTTATAATTCATATATTTGCTTAAATATAGTCACTAGGATGTCGCGCGTAAAACAGTCTTTCAAAATTTCGGAAAATTCCAGTGAATTTATTGTAGGATAAAAATAAATAGAAAACAATACAAAGATATTTGACATTTTTTTATGTTTGATATTTTGATATTTTTTTATGAAACAACGGTAAAAGTAGGAAACATTTAATGGAGACAGACAGGAAGTTTGTACTTTCCTTATACTATATCTATTATTTCAATATATTTCATCCTAAAATAAGAATGTAGTTAAGACGATAATATGCAAAGTTTTATACGGCTAGATATTCTCTTAATGCAGGTACAATTATTTCACAATAAAAACAACACGAGTTATTAATAATCTGACAAATTATAGTTGCATAGGTTTATCAGAATTATTCAAAAATTACAAATTAACGCGGTTTTGGGATTAACAGAATTCGCGCCATGTATTTAAACGTGAATGAATTAGCACGTTCAATCACGATTAATTAAACGAATTTATTCGAATTGAGCGACATTAAAAGCTCGCTCTCATTAACGGACAGTAATTATTCCACATATTGTGATTAATTGCGATTTTTTGTTTGTTTTATTTTAATCATCGCGAAATAATTTACATAAATTATACAATCAAGCACATTTAAGCAAACGGATTCAATAATAATATACTCAATGACATTAGAAGCGTAACACCAAGAAGGAATGATTTTTTTGAATTCATATTTTAGCAACAGAGTGACTATATTTAAAGCATACATTGATAACAATTTCAACCTTGTGCCTTTTATATTTATTGTGAAAAAAAAATTACTTTTTCTTTTTTGATAAAACTATTTATATGAGCTGTTTAGTACAGATGTTTTTAGTTTTCGTGTTTCCGTTGAGTGTGTTAAGCTTAAATAAAATGCCTCGAGTCCGAAGACGTCCACAATATCACCATTTGAGCGATTTTGACCGGGGTCGAGTTGTTGCTTATCGAGATGTCGGTATGTCCTATCGCGAAATTGCCCGCCGTATTGATTCCACTGCAGCAACTGTAATACGTGTGTATCAGGTATGGACAGAGGAAGGTAGAGGAGCAAGAAGAAGACCAATTGGTCAACCAAGGCGTACCACAGAACGTTAAGATCGGCGCTTAAGACAAATAGCCCTGCGAGACCGTTTCGCTACTACGCGTCAAATCGGTGATCAATGGATTGGAGAAGAAGGTAGGCCCGTTAGTATGCGAACCTTATATCGCCGCATTCAATCCTTTGGGCTTCTTTCGTACCGTCCAAGATTAGTGCTTCCTTTAACAGTGAGACACTGTCGCCAAAGGTTGGACTGGTGCAGAGAACGGCAGCATTGGGAGGCAGAATGGCACGATGTCGTATTCAGCGATGAATCACGATTTTGTCTAGGCACGCATGATGGCCGTAGAAGGGTACGACGCTACCGTGGAGAACGACCTGATCTTAGGTTTGCTATTGAGAGGCATATACACAGGACTGCTGGAGTAATGGTTTGGGGGGCTATTGCTTATGGTAGTCGATCACCTCTTGTATTCATCCGAGGCAGTATGACAGCTGCGCGTTATGTTGAAGACGTCATACGACCGAATTTGTTGCCTTATTTAGATGGCCGCCCAGATGTACTTTTTCAACAAGATAACGCACGTCCCCATATTGCTCGTCGAACTATAAACTTTCTTAATGAAGCTGGTGTTAATGTTTTGGCGTGGCCGCCCCGTTCGCCGGATTTAAATCCCATTGAACATGTGTGGGATATCATGGGAAGAAGAATATTCTCTTTGCACCATCCTACACAGACTCTAGCACAGTTGATCGATGAAATTCAAGTTGCTTGGAACGAGATGCCTTAAGAAGACATCGACCATCTCATTTTGTCGATGCCCAGACGTTTACAGGAGTGTATACAGCAAAGAGGTCGCCAAACACATTATTAATTTTTTTTAGATTGTTTTTTAATAAAATTTCTTGAAAATGTAATCATTTTATTCTTGATGTAAGACTACAATACTGGCAAAAAATCAAGTTAAAATAATAACTCCTTCTGGATGTTACGCTTCTAATGTCATTGAGTATATAATTATCATAACTGTATAATAATAATACATTAAATAAATTCGAACAGTCATTAATAATGATAATGATAATACACGTACAATTTAAAGATCTATAATTGTACATGATAATTAAATATTATTGAACTCTGAGAAAATAAAATTTGCTTTCGATGTTTAAGTTTTGGACTTATTTATGTTAAATTTTCTGAAAATTAATAATATGTACAAAAATTAAACCTAAATAAAAGAACAGAATTGTCAAATATTTTAGCATTACTTTAATAAACTATTCCACAGTAATGTTTTACAAAAATCCGCCAATACGTTTATTGTGGAACAGACTTTCAAATCGTCTATTTTTTATTTACTAGGATTGTCATAAATTACTAAAAATATTTTAATTATAACCATAATTGCACAAGAAAATGAACTATTAATAATATTAATTTATAAATTATTTTTCTGTGAATTATAGCGCCACATCTTTGAACAATATTCCTCCCTTATAGTTTTGTACTTAATTACAATTTTTTTAGTTATTTACCGTGATTTTTAAAGAACTACATGTTTTATTTGCGTGGTGCATGAAGTAAAATTTCGAGTTTAGAAATGCTTAAAAATTTAGTCAGGTCGCTCCGCGACTTCATGCTTAACCAAGGAGTGTATACCTGTTTAAAGTAAGTCATTAAATGCTACCACTTATTTATGTATTTAATGACTTCACTATTAGAATTTTAACATAGATGCTACAATTCCACAAGAAAATAAATAAACTGGTGATAATATGAATCTACATTTTATTTTCCTGTAAATTATAAGGCCATAATTTTCAACAAAAAAATCTCCACAATATCGCTCCCTCATATTTTCAACACTCAGATGATAATGCGATAATAGACCACCTTTAAAAAAAAACTTCCCATCGCCTTCAAGAACAAATCCCTAATGGGATTGTCTTCTCATCCTCATCCCTTATATTATACATTTCCAAGAGGGTAGAGGGGAGTTTGTGCGGAGGAAGGATGGTAAAAATGTGGTTGGTCTTTCTTTTACAAATTAACCTATATATTACCGATTCCGCCCTCTTCAAAGCGCCAAGCCTCGAAGTTTAATGCCTTCTTCGCACATTGCTAATTCAATTACGTCCCGGGATTCTCTTTTTCACAGAGAGGGTGAATATAATTTAAAACGTGTTTGTCGGTGACATTTGTATAGGATCTTTTTTGCAAAAGAGAAAAAATAAGTACGAGTCAATTTCGGGGAAATAGAAGGTGTTTACACCAGGGATTGTTTTGATGTTGTGTACGAGAGGGGATTTATTAAAATTGAAAATGAAAGCGGGGATCGGCTTCCACATTCATTTTGAATGACATTTTGAATCGTTGAATATTTCTTGGATATTGAATATGTAGTATCTTTCCCGAGATGAAATATATATAATTTCATTCAATGGAATCAAGGAAAACATGATATTATTTGAAAGTACCGTTACAAATATAATATGACAAAGTTATCAGAGAAAAAAAAAATGTGTCTTTGTACACAGTATGTTTACAATTGAATAGATTATTGTAATAACGTGATATGCCACACGTAAACAAAAACGAGTTATTAGAGTTTGAAATTTTAAAAAAATGTGTATAATGTATTAAAAAAAATTAAAAAAGCATTTTTAATAAGTTTATTAGGTATATTTCTGACAAATATTCTTTGAAAGGGGATACTAAAATGTAATTGTCTTCTGAAAAATAAATTTTATTTTAAAATATTGTGGTTTATCATTGTTATTGCCTAAAATACAAAATGTAGTTTTCTTTACAAGATAATATGTAATTTTATATTGTTAAAATTTGCCACCACACAAATCTGCATTAACTGTTAGAAAATGGAAAGCACTGGTTTTAGATTGAAGTTCAAAATATATGTCTTTAGCATACTGCTTTAGTAGCATATTGTAAATTTCACAATATTTCCGTGTTATATACGCGTGGCGCATGAAGTAACATTTCGAGTTTAGAAAGGCCCCGTGAAAATTTGTCTTGGGTCGCTGCGCGACCCTCAACAAATTTTTTACGCGGGGCTTTTCTAAACTCAAAATTTTACTACATGCTTCACCTAGGAGTAGAAAACACTCGTTTAAACCTTTAAATTGAACTTAAAAAAAAAAACAACGAATATCTCAAGATATACAGCATATACGCTGTAATAGGAAAATGTATATTTAACAGAAAAACTCTCTATATATTGCTTACATTTAAAAATACTCTAAATTTAAAAAACTGATACAAAATATGTCAAATTAATATAGTTTCTGTTATTTTTGCTAAATTATTTAAACTGGTTATTTCTTGAATTATATTATTTCAATCCCAATTTAAAATTGCTGATTCCCAATTTGATGTTGTTTATTCTTAATTTGATTGTGATTAAACTGGCAGCTATGCTTAAGGTCCCAATTTAATATTGCTTATTCCCAATTTGATATTGATTAGTCTCAATTTGTAGAAATTAATTCATGGGTATTACTGATGAATAAAGATAATATTATCAGTTAATCAATGGTATTACTGAGTTTCTCTCTGCAATTGTTCGTGCATCTGCATGGTGAAGCCAACTCTTGAGGATTAATACTTTTCTTGCGTTTTGCTGTTGAATATTTTTTTTCTAATTTACTCCTTCTTTTTCGTATGACTTGTTTATAACTTTCGTCTCTTCTTTATCTCCAAAGAGAGTTTACGGGTTTACTGCAATAATATGGTAAGCCATGTTCAAAATGTAGAGTTTTTTTTGGTAAAACATGATATGCCATAAAAAAGAAATAAAATACATAGCTTACTTGTATCCGAAGGCCCACCATCGTTTTCCTTCTTTTTCGTATGACTTGTTTATAACTCTCGTCTCTTCTTTATCTCCAAAGAGAGTTTACGGGTTTACTGCAATAATATGGTAAGCCATGTTCAAAATGTAGAGTTTTTTTTGCTAAAACATGATATGCCATAAAAAAGAAATAAAATACATAGCTTACTTGTATCCGAAGGCCCACCATCGTTTGGTAGCACAAAGTTTTAATCAATATCACTCTCGTCAATTGTGTTATGCATTTCATCACTTGAATTCAAATTCTCACACGAAATCGATCTTTTTCGAAAATTGTAATACTACCTGTTGCCATTTTAACGTGGCTTATCATGTTTTAAAGTGATATTTATACAAAATCCCTAAAATAACTTGATTTTAGGTGGGGTGATGATATTTGTTGGACGATTAAGCAGTTATATAATAAGCCACAGTAAATGAATTGTGGTCATTCATCTACTGTGGCTTATTATACAACTGCTTAATCGAATCGAAGAATAAAACAATTTTTTTTGTTTGTGTGGCTTATCATGTTATTACAATAAGCCCTTTAATTAAATAATAAAAATATAATGCCTTTTTCTAATACCGGTTGTATTAAAAACAATTTGCTATCTTAATTCAAAATGATATAGAGTTGAAGTAACTTATCAAACATCTTCTAAATAAATAAAAATCCATCCATATTGCATTTACCAGTTTACTTTTCTATCTTCCTATTCATCAAATTAATTTCGATTATTCGACGTTTTTTAAATGTAGCTAGAAGAAGTTGAAATAAAAATCGTCAATTTATAAACTTGGAAAATATCATTATTGATGAAATAATTATTTTTAAAACCCGATATTTTCAAGGAATAATGAATCCGACAATGATTTGGTAATATAATGTTTTAGATATCTACAAAAATGTACAATAAAAGAGTTCCTTTTGAGCAACGGTAAATCCCCCTTAAGGGCATTGGAGCGCAGCAGTGAAACTATAACGCCAAAAATTAACCGGCCATGAGCCTATGTAAAAAAATAATACATGAGATCCGTGATCGTGAATCCAGCGAACCCGTTTCTATTTTAAACACAAACTTCGGAATTTCATTGAGTTGTAGTGCATCTAGTCGATAATTTTCAGAATTTTACTAAAGGGATTGTGCGTTCAAATGTACAAATATGAAAACAAGTTACAAAGAAAATATATTTAGTAAGTTTATATTGATGCTGGGTAGATGTTATTTTGTGATTTTGATTATTTTTGTTTTTAATTTGTTTATAACAACTATTCTAAATACAGTAGAACCTCGTTATACCGGGATAGCTATTGGCTATACCTAGCACGATATAAGGAAAACACGGTATATCCGAATATATGTAATTTGTATAAAAGTCACATACACACACGCGCATACAGAGAGTTTTATATAACACCGAACATTTTCATCCAATACAATTTGACACCTTTAAATTTTAAGTTATGTATAAATTAGAAAGCGTATATGACTATTGAAAATTGTTGCCAATCAATCGCAATTAATGCCTTAACTTGTACATACAGAGAGTTTTTCTTTCAAGTATGTCCCAATTACAGCGTATATGCCGTAAATCTTTAGATACTCATTGTTTTTTTTTAAGAGTTCAATTTGAAACTTAAAATGAGTGTGTTCCACTCCCAGACTAAGCATGAAGTAAAATTTCGAGTTTAGATAAGCCTGAAAATTTGGTTTGGTCGCGTAGCGCGAAGCGCGGAGCGGCCAAACCAAATTTTCAGGCTTTTCTAAACTCTAATTTTTACTTCATGCGCCACCGGTACGAAACACTGACATATTACGAAGATTAAAACACATCGCCAAACTTTACATTGCATCAGTGTTTTGTACCGGTGGCGCATGAAGTAAAATTTCTAGTTTAGAAAAGCCTGAAAATTTGGTTTGGCCGCTCCGCGCTTCGCGCTACGCGACCAAACCAAATTTTCAGACTTTTCTAAACTCGAAATTTTACTTCATGCTTAGCCTGGGAGTGGAAAACACTCGTTTAAATCTTTAAATTAAATTCTTCTAATAAACCGAGCATTGGCAAATGTACAACGTATGCTTATGTATACTTAAAAGTAAAATTCTCGTTATGAAAATGTTCGGTGTTACATAAAACTCTCTGTATATATATATACAGTAGAACCTCGCTATACCGGGCCTCGAGATACCGTGATTCGGATATATTGGGGTCATTTTTCAGGTTTCTTTTTTTTTTTAAGATGTTAATTTTAACAATTGACTGCGTACCGCCCTGATTAAGTAAAACGTTCCGGCGTCATTATTGTATTATATAGTATGTCTTGTTATGTATGTGGGTACTGCACATATGTATATATATATATATATATATGTATCACTGTTTCTTGGGGTTTGGTCCCGCGTATTTTCTTGGCTCTGGTCCATTTTATTTTTAATTCGACGTTTCGATGACGTCGCAGTCATCATCGGCAGGAATAACTATCAAAATTCCATTGCTCTAGCAACCACTTGTTTGACTTTTAACAAGTGGTTGCTAGAGCAATGGAATTTTGATAGTTATTCCTGACGATGATGACTGCGACGTCATCGAAACGTCGAATTAAAAATAAAATGGACCAGAACCAAGAAAATACGCGGGACCAAACCCGAAGAAACAGTGATACATGTTACACCCGCGAAAATGTACGTTTTAACATATGAAAATTAACGAAAAACCTGAAAACCCGCATACCTTCAAAAGAAATATTTCAAAAATACCAACTTTTTTTTTAAGATTTGTTTTATGTTTAAACTTAAATGTCCAATCAATGAGTTAGTCAACTTGTTGTTTCCAAGGCACTTTTCACAAAACATATCTTTTCAAATTTTACATATTTAATGTAAAATAAGTTATAAAGTGTGATATATAAGTGTTAATTGTTTAATAAATTATCTATGTACCTATTTTGTTACAATTTTAATGGTTTCCCGTAATAAATTATTATTACTATCCCCCCCTCCCGGCTGTGCAAAACAAAGTAAGGTAAAAAGAAAATTATTTTTTGTATTACAAATAGAAACATTTGATTCCTAAATAATAGTATTAAACACACTGAAAAAAAAATACCGGCCTGCCAAGCACCATGTTCAACCATGTAACATGTAAAAACACTTTACCGTTCTTAATAATAAAACAATATAAACAAAAACATACACAGGGTGATTCATTAGCCTTTTTAAAAACTTTGGCAATGAAATGTAGATTTAATTTCATGAAGAAATGTTCATATAAACGCAGGTTCTATCTTTCTTTGTTTAGAAGTTAAAGCGCATTTAAATTTAAATATAAATATTGTCTTTATGAACTATTAGTGTCCATAATCATAATTTAAACATATCAAAAACATTTATTGTAGAAATCATAAACATTTATTGCAATAAATAAGCAAAATTTACCTACATTAAATGTTCAAAAATTGATCAGTTTTCCTGGATACATAATTTGCAACGAGGGATTATTCTCTCTTATGATGGGTTAATTTCTCACTTAACCCGTGGTGAAACATATTTAATTAATAATATAATTGTGATTAAAACACTTGTTTTTTTTCAGTGATTTTTATTTTTACTCTAACTAGTTTTGACCATAGGTCATTCTCAAGGAGATATGTAGAACATTTAAAAGCGTACCAACATTTATACAAATATTACAGCTAATTTCAGCCCTTATTACCTAAAATTTGCTGTAATATTTGTATAAATATCGGTACGCTTCTAAATTTTGCACTAATCTCCTTGTTGAAACTAGCTGGAGTAAAAACAAAAATTAGTGAAAGAAACCAAGTGTTTTAATCAAAATTCTATTATTATTCTCTCTTGTACACGTAATTAATTCACAAATAGTTACAGAAACCACTAACATAACTAAACAATTTTTGACAGATGATTATTTAAATTAATAGTTATTCAATTTTGTTTTATTGAATTGTACCTGCCACGTGTTTTCAAGTTAAAAATTGTAAACCCACTATTAATTTTGAACAAAGAAAGTCCTGCTTTTATATGAACATTTCTTTATGAAATGTAATCAACTCTTTATTGCCAACGTTTATAAAAAGTCTGATGAATTGCCATGTATATCGAGGCCCCTGCAGCGTGCATATTTTTATTATATAAGGATAATTCAAAAAGTAATCACTTTTAACAACTCTCTAAAATAAATATGTCGACACTTGGTAGATCTTTACTACAGTAGAACCTCGCTATACCGGGCCTCGAGATACCGTGATTCGGATATATCGGGGTCATTTTTCAGATCTCTTTTATTTTAAGATGTTAATTTTAACAATTGACTGCGTACCGCCCTGATTAGGTAAAACGTTCCGGCGTCATTATTGTATTATATAGTATGTCTTGTTATGTAGGTGGCTACTGCACATATGTATATATATATGTATGTATATATATATATATATATATATATATATATATATATATATATATATATATATATACAGTAGAACCTCGTTATACCGGGATGGCTTTTGGCTATACCTAGCACGATATAAGGAAAACACGGTATATCCGAATATATGTAATTTGTATAATAGTCACATACACACACGCGCATACAGAGAGTTTTATATAACACCGAACATTTTCATCCAATACAATTTGACACCTTTAAATTTGAAGTTATGTGTAAATTAGAAAACGTATATGACTATTAAAAATTGTTGCCAATCAATCGCAATTAATGCCTTAACTTGTACATACAGGGAGTTTTTCTTTCAAGTATGTCCCAATTACAGCGTATATGCCGCAAATCTTTAGATACTCATTGTTTTTTTTTTTAAGAGTTCAATTTGGAACTTGAAATGAGCGTGTTCCACTCCAAGACTAAGCATGAAGTAAAATTTCGAGTTTAGAAAAGCCTGAAAATTTGGTTTGGTCGCGTAGCGCGAAGCGCGGAGCGGCCAAACCAAATTTTCAGGCATTTCTAAACTCGAAATTTTACTTCATGCGCCACCGGTACGAAACACTGACATATTAGGAAGATTAAAACACATCGCCAAACTTTACATTGCATCAGTGTTTTGTACCGGTGGCGCATGAAGTAAAATTCGAGTTTAGAAAAGCCTGAAAATTTGGTTTGGCCGCTCCGCGCTTCGCGCTACGCGACCAAACCAAATTTTCAGGCTTTTCTAAACTCGAAATTTTACTTCATGCTTAGCCTGGGAGTGGAAAACACTCGTTTAAATCTTTAAATTAAATTCTTCTAATAAACCGAGCATTGGCAAATGTACAACGTATGCTTATGTATACTTAAAAGTAAAATTCTCGTTATGAAAATGTTCGGTGTTACATAAAACTCATATATATATATATATATATATATATATATATATATATATATATATATATATATATATATATATATATATATATATATATATATATGAGTTTTATGTATATATATATATATATATATATATATATGAGTTTTATGTAACACCGAACATTTTCATAACGAGAATTTATGAGTTTTATGTATATATATATATATATATATATATATATATGAGTTTTATGTAACACCGAACATTTTCATAACGAGAATTTTACTTTTAAGTATACATAAGCATACGTTGTACATTTGCCAATGCTCGGTTTATTAGAAGAATTTAATTTAAAGATTTAAACGAGTGTTTTCCACTCCCAGGCTAAGCATGAAGTAAAATTTCGAGTTTAGAAAAGCCTGAAAATTTGGTTTGGTCGCGTAGCGCGAAGCGCGGAGCGGCCAAACCAAATTTTCAGGCTTTTCTAAACTCGAATTTTACTTCATGCGCCACCGGTACAAAACACTGATGCAATGTAAAGTTTGGCGATGTGTTTTAATCTTCCTAATATGTCAGTGTTTCGTACCGGTGGCGCATGAAGTAAAATTTCGAGTTTAGAAATGCCTGAAAATTTGGTTTGGCCGCTCCGCGCTTCGCGCTACGCGACCAAACCAAATTTTCAGGCTTTTCTAAACTCGAAATTTTACTTCATGCTTAGTCTTGGAGTGGAACACGCTCATTTCAAGTTCCAAATTGAACTCTTAAAAAAAAAACAATGAGTATCTAAAGATTTGCGGCATATACGCTGTAATTGGGACATACTTGAAAGAAAAACTCCCTGTATGTACAAGTTAAGGCATTAATTGCGATTGATTGGCAACAATTTTTAATAGTCATATACGTTTTCTAATTTACACATAACTTCAAATTTAAAGGTGTCAAATTGTATTGGATGAAAATGTTCGGTGTTATATAAAACTCTCTGTATGCGCGTGTGTGTATGTGACTATTATACAAATTACATATATTCGGATATACCGTGTTTTCCTTATATCGTGCTAGGTATAGCCAAAAGCCATCCCGGTATAACGAGGTTCTACTGTATATATATATATATATATATATATATATATATATATATATATATATACATACATATATATATACATATGTGCAGTAGCCACCTACATAACAAGACATACTATATAATACAATAATGACGCCGGAACGTTTTACCTAATCAGGGCGGTACGCAGTCAATTGTTAAAATTAACATCTTAAAATAAAAGAGATCTGAAAAATGACCCCGATATATCCGAATCACGGTATCTCGAGGCCCGGTATAGCGAGGTTCTACTGTAGTAAAGATCTACCAAGTCTCGACATATTTATTTTAGAGAGTTGTTAAAAGTGATTACTTTTTGAATTATCCTTATATAATAAAAATATGCACGCTGCAGGGGCCTCGATATACATGGCAATTCATCAGACTTTTTATAAACGTTGCCAATAAAGAGTTGATTACATTTCATAAAGAAATGTTCATATAAAAGCAGGACTTTCTTTGTTCAAAATTAATAGTAGGTTTACAATTTTTAACTTGAAAACACGTTTCAGGTACAATTCAATAAAACAAAATTGAATAACCATTAATTTAAATAATCATCTGTCAAAAATTGTTTAGTTATGTTAGTGGTTTCTGTAACTATTTGTGAATTAATTACGTGTACAAGAGAGAATAATAATAGAATTTTGATTAAAACACTTGGTTTCTTTCACTAATTTTTGTTTTTACTCCAGCTAGTTTCAACAAGGAGATTAGTGCAAAATTTAGAAGCGTACCGATATTTATACAAATATTACAGCTAATTTTAGGTAATAAGGGCTGAAATTAGCTGTAATATTTTTATAAATGTTGGTACGCTTTTAAATGTTCTACATATCTCCTTGAGAATGACCTATGGTCAAAACTAGTTAGAGTAAAAATAAAAATCACTGAAAAAAAACAAGTGTTTTAATCACAATTATATTATTAATTAAATATGTTTCACCACGGGTTAAGTGAGAAATTAACCCATCATAAGAGAGAATAATCCCTCGTTGCAAATTATGTATCCAGGAAAACTGATCAATTTTTGAACATTTAATGTAGGTAAATTTTGCTTATTTATTGCAATAAATGTTTATGATTTCTACAATAAATGTTTTTGATATGTTTAAATTATGATTATGGACACTAATAGTTCATAAAGACAATATTTATATTTAAATTTAAATGCGCTTTAACTTCTAAACAAAGAAAGATAGAACCTGCGTTTATATGAACATTTCTTCATGAAATTAAATCTACATTTCATTGCCAAAGTTTTTAAAAAGGCTAATGAATCACCCTGTGTATGTTTTTGTTTATATTGTTTTATTATTAAGAAGGGTAAAGTGTTTTTACATGTTACATGGTTGAACATGGTGCTTGGCAGGCCGGTATTTTTTTTTCAGTGTGTTTAATACTATTATTTAGGAATCAAATGTTTCTATTTGTAATACAAAAAATAATTTTCTTTTTACCTTACTTTGTTTTGCACAGCCGGGAGGGGGGGATAGTAATAATAATTTATTACGGGAAACCATTAAAATTGTAACAAAATAGGTACATAGATAATTTATTAAACAATTAACACTTATATATCACACTTTATAACTTATTTTACATTAAATATGTAAAATTTGAAAAGATATGTTTTGTGAAAAGTGCCTTGGAAACAACAAGTTGACTAACTCATTGATTGGACATTTAAGTTTAAACATAAAACAAATCTTAAAAAAAAAGTTGGTATTTTTGAAATATTTCTTTTGAAGGTATGCGGGTTTTCAGGTTTTTCGTTAATTTTCATATTTCAGTTTAAAATTATTTAATATGTTCCTGCTGAAATAAAAAGTTGCACGCAGTATATTTTTACACATCTCTCAATATAAAAAAGATACAGCCCTGGTTTCTGACGAGTGAGTGTATTTTATGATATACAATCTCCGGGGTGACAAGCCGTGGCGAATTGCCATGACGGATGGGTGTAAATACCGGAAGAGGGTTAAAATTTTATTTTGCCGAGGATCGTCTCGCATACATCATCCCCCTAAAATGCAAACCTTGAAGACCTCAGGGCAAGGGCTTTTCACGTAGTTGGTTTGTAGTGTCGACGTCTGACGGTGACGGGCCATTAAACCTCAAGTCGACATTACACTTCTCGAGGGGTAGATATCAATCATTCCTTATATTAAGGATTTTAATCGGAGGGGTTAGTGTGAGGGTAAATGCACACAAGAAAAATTTTAAATCTGGTGTGAATGATGAACATACTTTTTACAGGGTGCCCGTATTTCAACAGAATGTATGGGGATCTCAGTTATTTGAGAAGATACGAGTGTCGGTTAAATTGGGGCAAAGTTGTGTATTTTAGGGCCCAATAATAACCTGAAAACAAATTTAAATTATCTTTTTCGTTTTTGAGATATTGTCAAAAAACGGTTTTTTAAAAATTTTGTTTTTGTTTTTTTTTTATTCAAAAACTATTGAATCTTGACAATTAAAACTTTGACATTATAGAGGCACTTATAACGAGATATCTGGTAGCACATTTTATTTTAAGATAACTATAACATTTACACAGGGACCATAGCCAACTTTTGTTTTTCTTATGGGCACCATTTTGGATTTTCATATTTTTTAGAAAAATATTTTTGTCACACTAATAGTTTATTGTACATTTTATATGTAAAGTTTTATTCTTTTGTTTTTTTGTAAAGAGTACCTTGGAACCAGTTGAGTACCTCACTCATTTGACAACTCCTAGGACCCATAATTTGCTTACATGTCACTCCTGAAGACAGACATCCAGCTGATCAATTATTGTACTGATTGAAAATGTATTTGTTTATAAACGAAACACTGGAGTGACGTTTTGAATCTTAATAAATTGGTTGACTATCTTTAGACTATTATAGGATTTTGCAATAATATATCTTTATTGACCGTGTTTTGACTATTGTGACTGTAAGTGGCTTGACTGACTGTCTTTTGATTATGGTAGGATTTTGTCTGATTATATCTCTCTATGGACTGTATTTAGGTAATTGTGATGTTATGATTCTAAGTCACTTAAATCAGTATATCAAATACGGTCAATATAGTGATTTCATGACACAACACTAATACGATACATATTTTGACAGTTGTAATGTATTTTAAACTAATGGGTATCTTCCACTCCCAGACTAAGCATGAAGTAAAATTTCGAGTTTAAAAAAGCCCCGCGTAGAAAATTTGTCGAGGGTCGCGCATGCGTATAAACCACTGATTTACAGTAAAGTGAAAAATATATAACGCTTAGATGTAATGGTAATTAATATTTATTGAAATGCAGCGAAAAACGCAAGAATTACTTTTCTTGTGAATAGTTTTGGAATAACAATAATAATAGAAGAATAAATTGAGTTTGTGCAACTTTTCGATACTGTTGATATTTAAGTCATCATATCTGAAACGAAGAAAGTGCTATGATGTACACATCACTATTTTTTTTACTTTATGTTTTGTGTAATAATTGATACTTATTATTATCATGACAAAGATTGACAGTTATCAGAGCTGGGATGAATCCTCAAAAACAGGATTCGAATCAGGAATCCGAATCACCTAATATGATTCGAATCACGAATACTCGAATAAAGGATTCGTAAGTGAAAAATATGATTCGAATCAAAGATTCGAATCCTCATTTTTGAATCACGGATACAAATCCTTTAAAAATACATTTGAATCTATTATTTGCAACCAGTAATATTTTATTCCATCAGTTTCTATTAACAAAAATGTACATTTACCGACTAAATATCTGATTATATAATGATTTTAATTAATGATGATATATGTGTTATTGAACTTCATTTTAAATCTGTGTTTTATACGCGTGGCGCATGAAGTAAAATTTCGAGTTTAGAAAAGCCCCGTGAAAATTTGTCTCGGGTCGCTGCGTGACCCGAGACAAATTTTCTACGCGGGGCTTTTCTAAACTCGAAATTTCACTTCATGCTTAGTCTGGGAGTGGACAATACTCGTTCTTAGAAGTTTCAAATCAAAGGATCACTCTAGATTACTAAGTTTATTAGCATTTTACAAAGGCTACAGCTCGAAGGACTAATCATGGTCTTCGGAGACCGAAGGACTACAAGGAATCTAAGTTTATTTACAAGAAAACAACGAATATCTTAAGGTTTACAGCATGGATAGGAAAGAAAACATCCAATTTTGAAAAAATATCGAAGTTGGGTTGATTTTCAGTACGTTTTTAACTTCACTTTAAATCAGTGTTTTATACGCGTGGCGCATGAAGTAAAATTTCGAGTTTAGAAAAGCCCCGTGAAAATTTGTCTCAGGTCGCTGCGCGACCCTCGACAAATTTTCTACGCGGGGCTTTTCTAAACTCGAAATTTTACTTCATGCTTAGTCTGGGAGTGGACCGTCAAGATTTTCTACATGTCGAGATTTTCGATATTTCTGAATTTATGTCGATTTATTCACAGTTTGTTATTGTATTAAATGCAACTTTAATATAAAATAAAAACGGGTTTTTTTTAGGAATAGAATATTCAACCATTAAGAGCCGACCAAATTATAAAGTTAACGCTAAAAGTTAATTTTAGATAAAATTTTGAATCTTTTTCTATGATTTCAATGAATGATTTATTATATTACATACGTTGATTTTTTTAAAAAGTTAAATTTAAAATTCAAACGAGTGTTCTCCACTCCCAGACTAAGCATGAAGTAAAATTTCGAGTCTAGAAAAGCCCCGCGTAGAAAATTTGTCGAGGGTCGCGCAGCGACCCGAGACAAATTTTAGCGGGGCTTTTCTAAACTCGAAGTATTACTTCATGCGCCACGCGTATAAAACACTGATTTAAGGTGAAGTTAAAAATGCACTGAAAACCAACCCAACTTCGATATTTTTTCAAAATTGGATGTTTTCTTTCCTATCCATGCTGTAAACCTTCAGATATTCGTTGTTTTCTTCTAAATAAACTTCGATTCCCTGCAGTCCTTCGGTCTCCGAAGAGCATGGTTGGTCCTTCGAGCTGTAGCCTTTGTAAAATGGTGATAAACTTAGTAATCTAGAGTGATCCTTCAATTTGAAACTCCTAAGAACCAGTGTTGTCCACTCCCAGACTAAGCATGAAGTAAAATTTCGAGTTTAGAAAAGCCCCGCGTAGAAAATTTGTCGAGGGTCGCGCAGCGACCCGAGACAAATTTTCACGGGGCTTTTCTAAACTCGAAATTTTACTTCATGCGCCACGCGTATAGAACACTGATTTCAAGTGAAGTTAAAAATATACTATTAACGTTGGATATTTTTCATGGTTAAGTAACCAAATATCCATTCACAAATATTTGAATTATTCGAAAATTTCAATATTTATATTCAAATATGAATAATTTAGTGATTTAAATATTCATATTAGAATATTTAACTATTTGAATTAATCGAATTCGAATATCAGCCTGAATAGCGATGATTCGAATTATTTAGGAGGATTTGAATCCGTGTATGAGGTTTCGAATGCTTTTATAAGGATTCGATTCCTTTTATAAGGATTCGAATCCTTTTATAAGAATTCGAATCCTTTTATAAGGATTCGAATCCTTTTATAAGAATTCGAATCCTTTTATAAGGATTCGAATCATCTACGTCTGGATTTTAATACGAATCCTTTTAAAAAAATGTAACGAATCCGGATCACGAATCCGTTTTCACTAAAGTATTCGAATACCTCTGTTGAATCCTCTAAAAGGATTCGAATCCGGGAATCGAATCCTGAATGATTCGAATCCTACCCAGCTCTGACAGTTATTAATTAATTTTGTCTGCTTACACTGATTGATTGCTATCAATATTTTATTGATTAATAGATTTGACGTCATTGTTTCACTATAATTTTAAATATCAAATGTAAAATAAATTATAAGTGTGGTACATCACTGAGTTCAGAAAAAAATATTCATTCAGAAAATATGAAAATCCGAAATGGCGCCTATAAGAAAAACAAAAGTTGGCTATGGTCCCTGGGTAAATGTAATTATAGTAATCTTAAAAAGAAATATGCTACTAGATTTCTTATTAAATGTGACTCTATAATGTCAAAGTTCTAAATGTCTAGATTGAGTAGTTTTAAAATAAAAAAATAAAAACCATTTTTCAAAAAATAAACAGTTTTTTGTTGATATCTCGAAAACAAAAGAAGATATTTCAAAATTGTTTTCAGATTATTGTCAGGCCCTAAAATACACAACTTTGCTCTAATTTAACCGACTCTCTATCTCTTGAAATAACCGAGATTCCCATACATTCTGCCGAAATACGGACACCCTGTATATGTATAAGGTTAATGACACTATTTTTACGTTACATTGAGTATGTAATTAATTAAGGGAACTGTAAGTATTAAAACGCTTATTGAGAATCAATGTAAGCTGGTAACCCAAATTATAGAAAAATCATTTAAAATATCTTATTTCTGTAATATAATTATTTTTAAAACTTTAAAGTTGCGGTTAAAAATTATAAACCTAATCAAAAGAAAATTGAATTTTTTGTCGATTGTTGTTAAAAATGTATATGGTTAAATTTTAAAACATTGAAGTACCCTTGGTTGAAAATTTAAAAATTCGACTATTTTTATTTCGTATCCAAATAACTTAATCGCAAGAACTTTATAGTGCATTTGATAGTACCCTCTATTCCTAAGAGAGTCGCGAAAACTGCTACTCTATATCGTACTTACTTTCCGAGATATTTTAAGTTTACGAAACTACCGCAAACACGATATTTATCCATAAATGTCAATTAACTCTAATACGTCAGAATTTAGACCATTTTTTTAAAATAAAATGATACGCAGTTTTTATGAGGAATTCAGAAACTAAATAATATACAGGGTGATCTTTTTAAAATAAGCAAGTTGTATTCGTTACTGTCTTTAAGGCATACCCTGTATACATAAAATATTTTTAGGATATGCAGCTTTTAAAACCAAGCAACTTTCTTAAAAACACGTTTTTTCTATGGGCATTAATAGGACTATTCGTCCACAAATATTCGGACATTCCACGAATGTTTCATAATTATAGTATATTTTAGAGGAAATGGATTTATAGTCACTTAGTCACGAGACAGTTAAGCGAGTTGAATATTCCCTAAACAATGTCTGATTTAAAATCGCGAAAAATTGCCCGAATACCCAATGTTTATGCACGAATATGTGGAGCCATGGTTACAAATATTTTTTCATCTAAAAATAGTATCGTATTTTTACAAAAATCGAGAATTTTTAAAGCAAACGTAAGAATTGTATAAGTGAAAACAATGAAAACAATCCATCCATCATGTCCATCGTTTGTGCACACTTCACGGACACTCACTCGAAGCTAAATTGGAACGAACGAGTGCTAATTGTAATATTGACGTGTATTCGCGTCACGTGACCCGCTGTTCATTTGCACACGTATCCGGCCACCCGAACACGTGTAATATAATTATATATAACCCACTCAATATACCTAATTATATAATATATTATATATATACATTATGTCTGTTTATATATGTGTGACTTAAAATAACAATAGTCAATCTCCAATATTTTGTTTTATTCACAATACATTGGGCCTACTTCTCCAATATACTGTGATAGCTTTACAGTACAGTTTTTTTAGAGAAACAAAGACCCATCTGTAAAGTTTTATATAAGTTAACAATACGACAGTACTTTATTAAATTCGCCCCCTTAATGTTCAGTTAAGGCCCTTACTAGTCTGCCATGAGTCTTAAAAATAGGAGAATTAAATAAAAGGCTCTGTTTCTGTTAGCGATTAATTTTGTTATTATTTTTATATATATTTTAGTTAAAATTAGAACCATTTATTGTACTTGTTTTTGTAGAATTTAGGAAAAATAGGTTTATAAACTGAGCTACATATATGATTACAGTTACACAGTTATTATTCTGAATCACACGTATTATATATAAGCTTAAAGGTAATATAAAGGTTTTCTTATTGAATTCCCTTAGTTTCTTTTAATAATACATTATTTTATTTTCAACTAGTTTTGGTTTATTGCTATTTTCAAAAATAATGTACAAAAAAGGTAATAGTCAAATTACAGTACTTAATGACTGTTATGTTAATTCATAAAATGACAGCAAAAAGATGGCGATACCCAATTATAAATATCCATTTTTGAACATCAAAGATCCCTGAGAGCAGAAGGAAATCGCCTCTGGGAGACAAGAGAATCCGAAACACATTAATATCGTTATGCAGAAACGCAAATGCTCAAATAAATGTATTCCCCGTTTCCATTTGGCCTGTTTAAATATGGATTCCCTCTCTTTGATTATTTTTAGAAAACGGCTCTCGCGTAACAACGTTCTCTCATTTATAATGTACATTTGGATTTTTCCTCTTTTTATTTTTAATAATTTCAATTTTGGTAAGAATACATTTATAATTTTCGAATGTAGTAAAGCAGGAAATCTAGATTTTAGTATGAATTTAAAATACTTTTAGCTGTGAAACATGAAAACGCTTTTTCTAGTCCTCTTGATTTTATATTCGTAAAGAGAAAAAAAATATGTTCATATATATTTTGAATTATAAATACAGGGTGCCCGTACTTCGACAGAATGTGTAAGGATCTTAGTTATTTGAAGAGGTAGAGAGTCGGTTAAATTGGGGAGAAGTTGCTTATTTTAGGGCCTAACAACAATCTGAAAACAATTTTGATATCTTTTTTTGTTTTCAAAATATCAACAAACACAGATTTTTTGAAAAATCGTTTTTTTTAATTCAAAAACTACTGAATCTGGACATTTAAAACTTTGACAATATACGGGCACATTTTAATAAGGAAATTAGTAGTATATATTTTTTTTGAGATAACTATTACATTTACTCGGGGACCATAGCCAACTTTTGTTTTTCTTATGAGCGCCATTTTGGATTTTCATATTTTTTGAAAAAATAATTTTTTGTAAACTGAGTGATGTATCACACTTATAATTTATTTTAGATTTGATATTTAAAATTATGATATTTTCTTTTTTACAAAGAGTGCCTTAGAAACAATGACGTCATAATTGTTAATCAATAAAATCTTGAGAAACATCAATTATTGTTAGCATTCAAAATTAATTAATAACTGTCAATCTTTTGTAATAATAATAATAAGTATCAATTATCACATATAAGTCGCACAAACTAAATTAATTCTACTTTTATTACTATTATTCCAAAACTTTTCACAAAAAAAGTAATTCTTGCATTTTTCCGCTACATCTCGTTAAATATCGATCACCATCACATATAAGCGTTAAATATTTTTAACTTTACTGTAAACCAATGGTTTTTATGCGTGGCGCATGAAGTAAAATTTCGAGTTTAGAAAAGCCCCGTGAAAATTTGTTTGGGTCGCTACGCGACCCTCGAGAATTTTCAACGCGGGGCTTTCTTAAACTCGAAATTTTACTTTATGTTTAGTCTGGGAATAGAAGACACTCGTTAGTTTAAAATACACTATAACTGTTAAATATGTATCGTCGGATGCCCATCTTCGGGGGTGATATGTAAGCAAATTATGGGTGATAGGAGTTGTCAAATAAGTGAGTTACTCAACTGTTTCGAAGGCACTGTTTACAAAAAAAAAACAAAAGATTAAAATTTTACATATAAAATGTACAATAAACAATAAGTGTAGTACATCATTGAATTCAGAAAAATAATCCAAATGGCGTCGATAAGAAAAACAAAATGGTCCCTGGGTAAATGTTATTGTTATCTTAAAATAAAATATGTTACTAGATTTATCGTTAAAATGTGCCTGTATAATATTAAAGTTGTAAATGTTTGGATTCAATAGTATTTGAATAAAATCAAAGAAATTTCAAAAAATCCGTATTTTGACTATATCTGAAAAACGAAAGAAGATATTTCAAATTTGTTTTTAGATAATTATTGGGCCCTAAATTACGCAAGTTTGCCCCAATTTAACCGACTCTCTATCTCTTCAAATAAACAAGATCCCCATAGATTCTGTTGAAATACGGACACCCTGTATACATATTGTTGTTTTTAAAAATCGTTTAATTTGAAGCATCCAACGATTGTTTCTACTCCCAGATTAAGCATGAAGTAAAATTTCGAGTTTAAAAAAACCTGACAATTTGGCTCGTGCGCGTAGCGAAGCGGAGCGACCGAGCCAAATTAGGCTTTTCTAAACTCGAAATTTTACTTCATTCACCACGCGTATATAACACTGAATTATTGTGAAGTTTAGAATATACTGCTCTGGTTTGATCACATGTTTATAAGTTTTACAAATGTTTATATGGAATATGTGAATCTGCAAAAATTAATCTCGCTGAGACATCCAAATATTCATTGAAACAACTTTTTAATTCGTTTTTTAATATTACTTTTGAATGTCTCAACGTAAGTACATTTTTGCAGAAAGTCGATATTAATTATTTTGTAAATATTCTCCAAATAATTGGGTAATTAAATTTCACTTTTTGTTAAAACGTATTAAACAAGTAATTGATTAGTAAAATTTAACCTAAATTTTAAAACTGTCATTGAAAGATAAATATAGAATAAATGTATATTATTAATTGAAGGGCTAGTGAAATAGTAGTATACGTGCTATTTTCTTTAAAATGTTTATAAGTACAGATATCCACAAATGAGATTCATATTTAGTGATAGAAAAAATGGTACAATTGAATATGTATATCTCTTAATATAATATACGATGTTATTGATTAGACGTCCACAGATTTTTCTATAAAAGCTAAAATGTATCTCCAATTTACACAAATCAATCTCATGTCAGTCGTACTACTTTTCCACTGAGCCCTTTAATTGTGAAATAAATATATATTATTACTATTAATGTTCTATAACTGATAATAAATCCTGAAAAACATAAATTTCATGTTATTCCTATTTCAGCACATGTTCCTTTTTTTATCATCTCTTTTTTTATTCAGTGTATGTCAGAACATCAGTTGAATAAATTACGAGAGGACGCACACAAAAGTCCTGGTTTGTGCGTAAGTAATTTATGCTGCGTATTGTGTCTGTATTTACAGAATGGAACAAATCCGTTGGAAAAGATTAAGCTGACTCGTGTTTACTGCCACCGTAACAAAAAGAGTATTCTGTCTGGGATAATAAATAAAACGTTCATCCACGTCTAATTATAATATAATTAATATTTAGTGATTTATTATGATACAGACTGTATTTAACCATACATGTCTAGTTATATTATTAAAATATAATTGTTTCTTGGCATACAGTCTGTATTTAACATTTATTAGATTCTATGCTCAGAAATCTAATCTAGGATATTCTTTAAGACTTTCAAAAACCTTATAAACAATTATTGAGTAACTTTCACACTACAGAAGAACTTTTGTTTTTCATCCACATAGTGTTTACATGTTATGGTTAAAGTTTTGGTAAAAGTCAAAATATTACAAAAATTTAAACTGAATGATTAGAATTAATAGTATATTGTACAACTAGCATACAATGATAGCTATTAATCACGAGAACGAGGTATGCGGAACGAGCCGAAGGCGAGTGGAGCAAGTCGTTCGATTGAATAATAGCCATTATAAGCGAGTTTTAAACTATACTTTGTTCACGACAACAACAATATACAACACAACATTTATTATATATATTTATCGAATACGCGTCAGTTTTAATGATCGGTTTTGTTTTATAATAATTTGACAGATAAATGATGACAGATTGCGGGATTATGATTTGAATGTGTAATAAGGTTAATTTCACTTTAACATAAATATGAACAATCGTTCAACAATAAATAATACTCACACAGTCTACCCTTTTGAATAAGTTACATATAAACACGCTCTTTGCACATAAGACGAACTCTTGCGTTTGGATGGAGTTTTTACGGTGTTAACGTTTATTCCCCTTTAGAAAACACTCGCGACGGATAGAATCACAATTCCGATTAACCGATTTAATGATGATTTATGTTTACAAACGCGTTTTACGCGGGTTAAACTAGTAAGAACGGCGGAGATGTTGACGCGTTTCTTAGTACTTTAACGTCGACGACGTCCTCACCACCATGGTCAAATGTAAGACAAAAGGAAGCTGATTTGACTAGCATAGCGCTGTTACTGCATAGTAGAGACCTGCATGAGTACGTATGGAATCGGCGATTACAGATACAAATACTCATCGTTGCGATGCAATGATGAGTATAAACATACTTGTAATCATACTCATGATTACACGATTATACTCGTTAATTTATGCAGAATCGTATGAGTAATCGGTAATACAGGTACATTTCTCTCAATGATTTTAGACAGTTATAAATATATTTAGATACAACTGTTACATAAAACATATTATGTTTTCACTCAACATAGCAAAGCACATCAATTGCAAAATAAATAATCTTAAAAGGTGTATGTGTTGCAACGTCTACGTGTATTTACACACAAAAATTGTTTTAAGTCACTTTTGGGGACATGTTCCTCTGCTCAGCGATGGTTAAAATTGTGTTCTATGCTAAATTAAAATATATCAAGTCGCTAGAAATTTCCGGAAATAGGCGTTGCCCCGCCAGGATTTGACGTGAAGGAAAACTACTACACCAATGTGTTTAGATCAAGGAGAGATAATTATTATTGCTTTAAGTAAATTGAAGAGTAAGTTTAATATTTCATCAGTAATTTATTTTATTATTGACTGTCATTAATAATATTCTTTTTTAATAATTCTAATAAATTTAACAAAAAAATATCGAAAATTGGCACTTTGACTATCGGATTTAGTTAATTACTATCGCGATTTGTTTCTTACTTGCAGAAAAAATAACGTGAATTCAACACAAAAATATTCAATTTAATATAACATGACATCACATAAACACGATTTACTCACAATAAACATAAAACATATAAAGATAATTCGTTATGAAATGGCCTTGAAGCATGTTAAGGTCCCCAACAAACGGTAGAAGTTCTACAGAGATTAATAATACTATACTATACTATGTTATGGTGTTTTAGAATTGAATTTTTGAAATCAAAAGAAAATGATGTGGCAAACACCAACAATTTTTAAATTTTTCGTTTCAATATTAACCCCTATTTTAACAAGCGACTAAGCCAAAGCTTTAAATCCCTCTCTATTTACAACATCAAAAGAACGTAGATCACGAGCCATACAATTTACACAATTGTTCATTATTTCCTGCCTATACTTGTGCCTGTTTAACTATGATCCTCATGTTGGTATTTATTTTTGGTATAAGCGTGCTTCTTCAAATTTAAAGGACTGCACCTTTTTCCTAATTGAAATATCTTCTGACACTGTTGACAATGTACCCGACTCTTACAAACATTTTAATTTTTTTCGAAAATATAAATTTGTAATTGATATTGTTTACCAACAAACAACAAAATATACTGATCACCACTTATATAACACAATGTATTACAAATGTAAAACGATACTGAGACTTTAAATCTAATTATTATTTTTGATTAATAATCGGTATAGCCTGACAGATCTGACACGATTATGTTTGAATTGTAATGGCCGATTACTAATCGTTACAGGTCTACGATGTGACGATACCGACGATGCCGCTCCACGAGTATTTAATCGTATCGCGTAGCAACGTAATCAACGATTATTAACAGGATATATTTTAACGTACTCATGCAGGACTCTACTGCATAGCGTAAAAAATCTAACTAGGCAATTATTTATATTCGTGATAAAAAAACCACATTTATCACGCAAATCCCGTGTTTAATGTACTTTAGTGTTAAATGCACCTATTTATGCTGCCTACACAATTAAATAATGCACATATTATAAGATTGTCGTGAACACATAGAATAGTTCCTTGGCGCACAGTCTGTATTTAACTCTTAAAAGATTTTATGCTGATATCTAATCTAGAACATTCTTTCAGACTTTTAAAAACCTTATAAGAAATTATTGAGTAACTTTCAGACTATAGAAGCCATTTTTTTTCATTCACAGAGTGTTGACGTGTTATGGTTAAAGTTTAGGCAAAAGTCAAAATATAACGAAAATTAAAACTGAATGATAGGAAATAAAAATGATTTTGATAAATCCCGTCTCATCCACCATTTTTATATAACATAGATTATGTAGAAATGGTATATAATAATTAATCGATAGCTTAAACCACTTGTGTTTTCGCTGATCATAAAAATAAATTAGTATTTTTCTACTTGTTTTTAATTTATATTCTATTCTTCATCCGTGTTAAGTTTAATGTTAGGGAAACATAGGGCTTATTTGACTTTGATCGCTGATTGGCTGAAATTCGAGAAAAACTCACAAAGCCGCTAAATAGACAATTCGATCTATTCTCTACTCACTCTCACTTATAGTGGAAAATGAATTGTCACAATTGTCACTGTGTTTTAAAATTTTTGGTTAATATGTTCAATAGCCAACAACTAATGACTGTTTTTTCATTTATAAATCAACAAGGGAAAATAACTCAACATGGGTAGAAGCTAATAGCCCTCAGCATTTAATAAATGTACAAGTATGTGGGAAAACTGAAAAGTAAAGCTATAAATGTTGCGGCTGCTGATGAGAGAATATCAATTTCATCCATGTTTACAATTATTGCTGAAATGGAATCAACATAAGAAATTGAAAGATAGCTGAAGAAGAAAACGCGCCGTGATACTTATTCAAAGATGAGTGAATATGAAGAAAAATCATAAAAGAATCTATTTATAATACAGAATTTGTCTATTGCATTTCAATTTATATCGAATGTATGTACCCCTTTATGTAAAATATATCTAAAATGTATCCCTTTATTTAAAATATATTTGCCATTTATCAAATACATTGTCAAAACCTTATCACAGTTTGTCTATTGCATTTTACTTCTCAGCAAAATGGCTGCAGTTCGTCAAAAATGCATCTTAGCAATGAACTAATATGACTCTATATCCGGATAATGAATGCTGGCGTAAGTAGTGTTACATACAGTGAATTTTTCTTTTAGGTAAATATATGCATAATTTGTAAATTTTTCGACATCCGTTGTTTTTTACAAGAGCTCAATTTGAAGCTTTAAACGAGTGTTTTCCACTCCCAGACTAAGCATGAAGTAAAATTTCGAGTTTAGAACAGCCCTGTGAAAATTTGTCGAGGGTTGCGCAGCGACCCGAGATAAATTTTCTGGGCTTTTCTAAACGCGAAATTTTACTTTATGTGCCACGCGTATAAAACACAGATTTTAAGTGAAGTTCAATTATACATAGATTTCACAATATTTTAGTATTTTATAGGCGTGGCGCATGAAATAAAATTTCGAGTTTAGAAATTCCCAGAAAATTTATTTCGGGTCGCGGCGCTACCCTCGACAAATTTTCACGCAGCTTTTCTAAACTCTAAATTTTACTTCATGCTTAGTCTGGGAAATTAAAACACTCGTTTAAAGCTTCAAATTGAACAATTAAAAATAAAACAAGGAATACCCAAAGATTTATAGAAAATAAGCTGAATTTAAAATAAATTCCTGTATGTATAAATACAAATAAAGTATTTTTAGAAAAAAGTTATTGTTACTGCAAAAATGTTCAGCAAAATATATTTTCGTATATAGTGAAACTCATTTCGTAAATCGAAAAATCTTTTGGCATATATTTGACAAGGTGAAAGATATTTGGGATATAGTAAATCTTATTTGATCAATAGTGAAATGCAATAGAAAAACGCTGTAAGTTATATAATTTTAAAAATAATAAAGTTCTTTATTAATACTGAAAAATATTGTAAAAAGGAGTCATATAATATTCAACGCAACTATTAACCATAAATACAGTTGCTTAAGAACTTTATCTGAATACTTATCCTTTAAAAATGAATTTTGGTCTAACCGATTTCAGGTCAACATGAGTTTCCCACAAATTTTAAATTCCGCGCTCAAAAATGTCAACAGATTTCGCCATTTTAGCCGTATAAACCAGGCTTCTGGTTACATTAATCTTAAGATAAATGAAGTATAGGTATAAAATTCCTGTATTTTTTTTATAAGGTATACATACAAGTTCTGAACTTTTGTGCTCTATATGAACTAGGGATGTTCAGGTCTCAAAAAAGTATCGATATTTAGTATTGATTATATTGTATAGAAAAACATCGATACAACAAAATATCGCAATAAAAAGTATCGATATTCAAAATATCGATACTTTTCGATACCTAACGGTTACAAAATTAACGATGACAAACGTCTATTACCCTGAGGTTTGTCAGCTTCCTTTTTAGAAAGGAAAAATTATGAATAAGTCAATGTTTTATACGCGTGGCGCATGAAGTAAAATTTCGAGTTTGCAAATTTGAATTTGCTGGCGCGAGTTATCTTTCGCGGACCGAAGATTAACTTTTTAAAAAGAATTTATTTTGTTGGGAGTGGAAATCGACTGTACCTGCTCATCGTCGCAGCGTAAATTGCCTTATCTTCATGAGATAAAATGTATTTATAATACTGTGGATCTTCGCTAAGCACAATTCCAGTGTGGGTGGTGCGATAACTCCTCCATCCGTAGAAGTGACATTGGCTAATAAGGTCCAGATGGAACGTTAATAGGATTTGCAGTACTTTTAATTATGAAAGATTTTAATTTTTGTCTGTTCTTAATAAAATATTTAAGCAAATACAATATTATTATCAAAATCAGTATACATAAGATTGCAACTAGCATCCAATTAATTTTGTAGTTATGGGTTTCAAGCATTTGCTGAGATTCAACGTGTTTTTCCAAAGTGTTTATTTGTTGTTTTAAAGTTGAGAATTTCGATATATCGATTCCAGTTATATTTATTGTTTTTAAGTTTACATTTAATTCACTTTGATTTACATGAATATTAGGCATTGTAATTAACGATGGGGAATATTCTGTTTTGAATTTTGATATTAACGTTTTTGAATTAAATTTTTCTTTACATCCATGAGGTAACGAAATTTAATAATTTCCAAGAAGTGATTTTCGTTGTATCAATTTTGTTGAACAATGAATTTCGATGGTGGATTCATTTTCCGCAATTATGATCCATGAATTGCTATTATCAAGTTTGATAATTTGGTTTCCAAAATTAGAAATTTTTCGAGTTAACAATTTCTTTCTATTGCGTAAGTGATTAATTGTACTGCACATGTTTTTTCGTTTAGGTTATGTAAAACTTTAGCTTCGCATAAATATGATGATTTTTCAAGGTGAAAGCAGCGATCATCTTCTTCGATAAACGAATTTTCGTTTAAAAGTATGAATTTAGAATCTGGCATTATTAATTCATTATTTTTATTTGGAATAGGGTAGAGTTGATAATATTTATATTTAGATTTTTTAATTAATGGAATCTTAATGATGAAATATATGACCATTTCTTTTTGGTACGTTTTGACTTTTATAATTTCTTCGTATTTAGGCATATTTTCTAATGTTGGTTCGAATAAAAGAGATGTAACTTGCAGATGTTTTTGAATTCCTTTCAATTCATTTTGTAATTTGAGAGGATTAATAATGCTTGGGTGCATTTCTGAATGTCTAGCAAAACTTTGAGCTGTTATCAATTGATTTAAATAATCATTGATTTCATTGATTGATGCGATTAAAGCTAGTTGGGTATTGATTGTCATTTGAATCCATGCACAATCTGATAATTTTGTTATCGACATTTTTAAAGTGTATATATCATTTACAATTGTGTTTTGGTTTTTAATTTATATTGAAATACTTTTATTAGTTTCATCTATTAATTCTTTTGTGATTGAATGTATTAAATCCCATTCTGATATTATATTGCTCGCTGTTACCATTCTAAATGTTATTGGTCCTGGATGATCTGGTATTTGATTGATCATTTCGGTTTTAATCCTCCATCTGAAATGTTGATTTTAGATTAGTTAAGTGAACCTTTTTAATTACGTTTTCTTTTATTTGTATTTTTGCAACATTGTCTGGGTCGATAGATATTATTGTGTAAGGGCCGTGGTATTTAGCGACGGTTTTCTGACCTCTTTTAATTTTTTCTCTTATATAAACTTTTTGATTAGGCCTAAAATTTTGAACATTTGTTAATCTGTCGTTATGATATTTGATATATTTTTCTTTTTGTCTTACATTCGTGGTTTTTACTAAGTCATGTAAAATTTTCATTTGTTTCAAATGTTCGTCGATAATATTCTCATTCGTAGTGATTTCATTCACGGTGTTTGTATCAGTTCCGTATAATATTTCTTGTGGTGATTTTCCGGTGTTTGTATGAATTGTATTATTGTACGCCAATAATGCTAATTTGACAAGTTCTTCAATATTTAATGATTTTGTTTCTTCTTTAAGTCAAAATATTTTAATATGTTCAATTAATGTAGAATGAAGTCTTTCGATTGGTCCATTGGAATTCGGGTGATCCGGTGTAATAAAGTGAACGTTGACAGCATGAACTTCTAAAAGGTCTTGTACTAAAGTATTTTTAAATTCTGAACCATTATCTGTGGTAATTTTTTTAGGAGTCTTATATAATGAAAAATATGCAATTAATTCTTTTCCAATAACTGCTGCTTGTTTACATAAAATCTTTTTCGCATATCCAAATTTTGAAAAGGAGTCTATTATGTCTCAGAGCATATTTCCGACGTTCTGGAAAAGAAATTATATAACACCGCTTTTTAAGTCCGGCAAGAAGGATAACATAACGAACTATCGCAGCATTTCAATACAATCATCTATACCTAAGCTATTGGACAGTCTTGTTTCCATTAAATTAAGGTGGGTTTGCAAAAATGTTCTTCTAGATGAGCAGCATGGTTTCCAAACGGGCAAATCAACAGCTACCAATATTTTATCGTTTACCACTTACGTAATTAATGCTTTTGAATGTAATCAATCTGTGGATGCTATTTTCACAGATTTTGCCAAGGCATTCGATCGTGTAAACCACGATGTTTTAGTTGCAAAACTATCTGCCTATGGACTTCATACTAATATTGTGAGTTGGTTCAATAGTTTTCTAACTAATCGAACGCAATGTGTAAAAGTGAAGAATTTCTTATCTAAAGTCATATCTGTACCATCTGGTGTACCTCAAGGATCACACTGTGGTCCCTTGTTATTTCTGTTATTTATAAATGACATCTCACAAGTGATAAGACATTCTTGATTTTTACTCTTTGCCGACGATCTTAAGATATATAAAAGAATAACAACAATTGTTGATTGTGACCTGCTGCAATGTGATATCTCGTCTGTCCATAAATGGTGCTGCGATAACTCTTTATTCTTCAATGTTCAAAAATGTAAGGCGATTTCATTTTCCAGAAAGTCTAATGTAATTAATTTCAAGTACAGCATCAACAATGTTCCCCTTGAAAAATTGTGTGAAATAAGAGATCTGGGAGTGTTATTGGATACAAAATTAACTTTTGATAGCCATATAAATTTAATATGCAACAAAGCATCAAAATTGTTGGGATATGTACATAGGATAGCAAAGGATTTATCGGCTCAATCATTCAAATTAGTTTATTTTGCTTACGTACGCTCTAATATGGAATACGTATCATGTGTCTGGTCTCCTAACATTATTACTCACAGTCATGCTCTTGAGAGAATTCAGAATAAGTTTCTGAAGAAGCTTGCTTTCAAGACTCATTTAAACGTTAACACCATTATGTCGGCATTTTGCATTGATACACTCAAGAGACGCAGGATTCTCTCAGACTTGTCTATGTTTTACAAACTGCTGAGTAACCAAATACAATGCCCGTATTTATTGGTACAAATCAATTTTTATGTAACCGTATCAGATCGTACTACGCGTCATAGACCACTGTTTCGCATTCCCTTCCATAGGTCAAACTACGCCTACAATAATCCACTCTCCAGGTGCATGCGCATTTCCAACGCACTATCTTTGGATCATAATTTCGATTTGTTTACTGAATCTTATTCTGAATTTATGTCAAAATTAAAGCAGACAAATTTCGGAATTATGTGACTCTCGGAAATGTTTGATGATAGCTTGCTTGGTGTTTTTTATGTTACTTTTATTTAGTTATGTTAGTTTATTTTTTGTATATTAATTTATTATTACTTTATATGTAATATTATTTGTAATTGTAATATGTATGTTATTTTGTTTTTAAATGGTTTTTTGCCGTCAATAAAGGAATTTGAATTTGAATTTGAATTTGAATTATCGTAAGATAAATTGTTTGTTCGATCTGAACAACATCCATAAATAAATGTTCGAATGGTTTTCTTGAACACGGTGTCAAGTTTAATGGAATTTTAGGTGGGTGTCTGTCGTATTTTGCTTTTTGGCAAATTTCGCAATTGTTTATATAATTTTGGATTGTTCTTATCATATTTTCGAAGTAATAATGTTTTAATTTATTGTATGTTTCAATGGCTCCTCTGTGATTTGTTTTTCCTTCATGGTACATTCTTATTACACTTTAAATTTTTTCTTGACTTCAAATTTTTGTTCTGTTTAGTATGCCATATTATTTTGGGTCCGTTGTTGTTGAATATTTCTGAATATAATTTTGAAAGTTCAGTATACAATTTCTCGATTGTTTAATAATTTCTTTCGGTGTCAATTAAAGTTCTTGATGCATATGATATAGGTCGATCTTGTCCTACAGTTCCCTGTGATAAAACTGCTCGAATTTTATCTGGGTTAGGCGATATTCCTTTTTCTGTGATAATATGTCCTAAATATTTAACTTCTGTCTGTAAAAATTCAGATTTATCTAGCTGTACTTTGAAATTTGTTTTTCTAAGTCTTTCGAATACTTTCTTTAAACTTTAAATGTGTTCTTGAAGAGATGTTGAAAAAATGATTACGTCATCTAAGTAAACCATGGATATGTCTCTTAATCCTGTCAAAACGTTATCCATTGCTCGTTGGAAGGTCGTTGGAGCATTTTTGAGTCCAAAAGGCATCCTTAGGTATTCATAGTGTCCTTTGTCTGTCGAGAATGCTGTTTTTTCTATGTCTTCTTTATCCATTTCTATTTGGTGAAATCCACTTGCTAGGTCCAAAGTGGTGAAGTGTTGGCATTTTCCTAATTTGTCGAATATATCTGTTATATTGGGTAATGGGTATTTATCATCAATAGTCTTATCATTCAATTTTCGATAGTCTATGACTATTCTCCATTTCTTCTTTCCGCTTGCATCAATCATTTTCGGAACTATCCATAGTGGTGATGACCATGGTGATTTTGAGGGTCTAATTATTCCTTGTTTTGTCATAGATTCAATTTGATTTTCGATTTCTGTTTTATGAATTGGTGGGTATCGATAAGATCTAGTATGTATTGGTAAATTATCTGTTGTTCTGATTGAGTGTTTAACTTGATTGGTGAATGATAAAGGGATTCCTGGACAGTACATAATATCTCTGCATTCATAACATAAATTTCTAATTGCTTTATATTCTTCTTTGTTTAAATGTTCTAAACGTAAGTATTTTAAATTTTGTTTTTGAAGTGAGTTAAAGTTTATTTCTGTTTTTAATTCATTTTCTTCAAAATTAATATTATTATTTCTAACGGTCCTGAGTGAATGTTTAGTTCTGGAAGTATAAATGTAGTATCTTCTTGAGTTGGATTTATTATGAGAATGTTTGTTGAATTATTTTCTATATTACATATTCCTGCTGGTATTTCTAATTCGTTATTAAATTTGTAATTTTCTATCATTCCTTCTTTATTCTCACAGATATGTGTCATTAAATGAATTTGTATTTGTGTTAATGATGGTTTCTTTCTTCTGTGTCAAATTTCTACATAGGTATTAAGTTCTCCTATGGTCTTTGAAATTGACAACTGTCTTCTTTTCTTCAAGGGCTTATAAAAATTTGACACTTCGACATCAAATTATTAAGTGCAAGGCCTCATGGTGATCCTGGGATTGGCTTCTTTTTCTTCTCTTCTTCTTGGGGGACTGGGATCCGTCGGAGAGTCTGGTCGATCCAGATGTCGAACACGATGTTCCTCTCTCGTGGTTGACTCCAATAGTCAGGGGGAATTTGTTACCTTTGGAAGAGTCTAGGCGATTCTAGAAACCGAACACGATGAGGAACATCGATGGACTCCGATAGTCAGGAAATTGAATTTACGTTACAAGCCGGACAAATACACGACGATTTTGGGTTTTTGGTGAATCGTTGAAACGAACGAATTTTGATTAATTCTCCAAAAAATCCAAACGACTGCGCCAGTTATCTTTCGCGGACCGAAGATTAACTTTTTAAAAAGAATTTATTTTGTTGGGAGTGGAAATCGACTGTACCTGCTCAACGTCGCAGCGTAAATTGCCTTATCTTCATGAGATAAAATGTATTTATAATACTGTGGATCTTCGCTAAGCACAATTCCAGTGTGGGTGGTGCGATAACTCGCGACTCGCTTCGCTCGTGCGCTGGCAAATCCAAAATTTCAGACTTTTCTAAATTTGAAATTTTACTTCATGCTTAATGGAGGAGTGGAAAATCTTTGTCGACAATAATCAAAAACTAATTTTGTAGGTTTTTTTTATTGTAACATTAGGAGTGAAAATAAATAGAGTTTATAAAAAAATAATAGTTTTTCTATTTAATATTAGAACAAATACAATCAACGTTTAGCGTCTACATTTAAAAGAAAGTTTCATATTTTTTTTTATTTGTTTTGAATTTAGTAGTCAACTGAATTTAGTTGATTTTTTTTGAAATTAGTTTTACAGAAAACATAAGAGAAATAATACTATCAGTTTAGTTTAAAAAAAAATGACTAAGAATCAAGAATTAAAAGCGTAATATTTTAAAAATTCACAAAGGACGTCAAAATTGGAGAAAATAATGAAATTCATGGAAAATTACACATTTCCGAGAATTTTTTTCATTGTCATCAAGAACCTTTTATAATTTGCTTTATAAAAATTTCATTATCTGTAAAAATTATAAATAACGTAAAAATAACGAAATTTATGAAATTTGGATGAAAATCTTAAATTTAGAATCAACTAGTTTATTTCAACGTATACCTCGAGATTATTCAAGTGACAAAATTCATAAATATTCATAAACAAAAATTCAAATTTTTTGTAAAAGATTTGATGATTTTTGTCATACGTTTCATAATTTCAACAGAGTTCTAGTTTAGAAAAAATTAAAATTAAAGATGTAAACATAAAAGTACGGGCACTTAAAATATACGTATACAATTTTTAATGTTTTCTGTCTAAAAAAAAAATTAAATCAACAACCGTTCAATTTTTTTTTAAATTTACATAGATTATTGATTATTAAAAATATAGCAGCTACTACTAATATAAATGCAATAATTGAAAGTGTAGAAAATGTATCTCTTCTTGGATAATACCCTTTATAAATCGATGATGATTTAAATTTTTAGCAAATTTCTAGAGATTATTTTGTTATATTAAGCATTTGTTTAATTAGAAGTAAACGTCTTTAAAAGTTTAACAGTTACTGATATTTATATATTTATATTATATGAAAATCTGGTGTTTGCTTTTTTATAAATTAAATTTTAGTGCAACATTTTTGAAGTTAAATTAATATAACATTTTATCTTAAAGTGAAATTAGTAAAAAAGAGTATTTACATATAACTGAGAAAAATTGTTGATTATTCAAATGAGTTTTTGTAAATTTATAATAATATCTAAATGAAGAAAACATAATATTTCGAAAAAATTATAATTTTCAAGAGAAACCGTTTAAATATAGGTACAGAAAATAAATATTGATGTAAAATGTGACATAATTAACCAATCACCATTTTGTGTAATTTCTGAAATTGAGAATTTTACTGTTTTTCTAAAACACACACAAATTAATCTAAAGCATTAAGTAAAATTTGAATCAATCAATTTGCTTTAGCATGTGTAGGTATCAGGCGCGCACCCAGGGGGGTGGCTCACGGACTTAAGCCCCTCCCCAAGACTGACTAAATTATAGTATGTCAACGTATATGTTGCGGACAAAACACGAAATACGGACAAAACGCGATTTGTCTAGACAAAATGCGAATTGTTCAATGTTTTTAGACAATAGCCGAATAAAGTTGCTTTGTCTCTCATTTCGCACAATATCTAGACAAAATGCGTTGTGTCTTAGGGCTATTCGACAAAATGCGTGGCAACATTTCATATTGAAAAAATAATACTGGAAACGATAATTTTGTTTCATAATCAAAGTAACAAATTATTTGTAAGGAATATATTTTGAAATTCACTCGAAATCAGTCTAATACATGCGTGGCGCATAAAGTAAAATTTTGAGTTTAGAAAATCCTGAAAATTTGGATTTGCCGAGGCGCGACTCGCTTTGCTCACACACCCCGGCAAATCATTCGTTAAAAGGAAAAAAATTGAACGCTTTTATAATAAACCTTACATAAAACATCTACTTTCCATGATTGAGAGTGATTAATTATATATTTTCTGTTATTTTATAGCAAATGATGCTAAATAAAAATTATTATTATTATCAAAAACCTATGAGTATAATTATTTACTTTTTAAATTAGGTGCTTGTATTTTAATTTTAAATTAAATAAGTGTCTAAATTTCAATAAATTCAATTCAGTTCGGTTAAAAAAAATGTTGTACAAATCAAGTCATTTTGTGTTTGAATTTAAAATTTAAAAAATAATAATCATGTTTTTCCAAGAAATAAATGATAAACAATACATTTCTTAATAGTTATGCATTTTGAAAATTTTGAAAGTTGTAATATTTTTATAGACAGTCGTGAACATGTTTTGTTTGTCACTCTATCACTTATGACATTTTTATGGCACTTATTATGCTTATTTTAAATTTGTGTCTTAATTACTATGTTTGTTTCACGTTAATCCATAAAAACAGTTGACGTAAGTCGATATCTGAACAATAATTCTAGTTGATGTAAGTCGGCGCCGACATTTAGTCGACAGAATGACATTATACCTAACCTAACTTACCAGAGCGACACCTAACCTCAATAACCTTGACGATGTGAGATACAACTAAACTTGACACGGTGACCACGGTTAATGTGTCAAAAGTTAAGTTAGGTTAGATGTTACATCGTTTAGCTAAATGTATGTAACTTTTGACACATTCGCCGTTGTATACCACTTTATACACTTAATGTTATATAAATTGATTTAATTGATATACAAAGCACCAATAACATTTCTTTACACTTTTATCACTTAATGTTATATAACTTTATTACATATAATAATATGTAATGTTTATTTTCCAGAAATTGCAAACAAATATACAAATTAGTGAAAATCTGCTGTCATGTCATGAGTGACAAACAAAATATGTTTACGACTGTCGAAAAATATTACAATTTTCAAATATGACAAAATTATAGCTATCAATTAATGTATTGTTAATCATTGATCACTTAGAACATTTACATATTTGTTTTAATATTGAAATGAAATGAAACGACTTAGTTTGAATAACATTTTATATTTTTTTGAAATAAAACAACAAAGTTGGGAGGGTTTCACTTTTATTATTGAACACTGCAACATGTTTCACACAGTGGCTTCATCAGGCAGATGAAATAATGATTTGAAAAAGTACAGGTAAAAGCTTATATACTAATGCAATTAAGTTAATAGGAGGGGGGGGGATAAGGTAATTAGGCTGAAACTAATACAAAGAATTTTGAGCGACTAAATATTGATTAAGGGTGAATTGTTTACTTCTATTTGGTCATTTAATAGAATACCTTTTTTGTTATATTTATTAATTTCTAATTCTTCTAATAAGTTTAGTTTACGACTTTTGTTACATTCGTGCAAAATTTTGAATTTAGGGTTAAAGTTATGTTGGTATTCGATTAAATGAATGGCGTAGGTTGAGGAGGTTTTCTTAAATTGAAAGCATTTTTGATGTTCTTAAATGCGATCTGGAAAACTACGTCCAGTTTGTCCAACGTATACCTTAGGACGATCCCCACACTCCAGCAAATAAACGCCAGAGTTCGTAGTTTTATCAGATTTGTCTTTAGAATTATTAATGAATTTATTAAGTGAATTGACCGTTCTAAAGGAAGGAGTTAGGTTTAAGGATTTGAGTTTTTTGCTGATGACAATCGAATGGGGACCGTTAAATGTTAATGAGCAATATTTATTATTCTGATTTTGAAAATTGGTGGGATATACTAATTTCAGTGCTTGTATTTGTTTTTTAAAAAGGATGTCTAAGATAAGCTTTTGACGAAAGCCGTTGTTATTAGCCATTATGAGAATTCTGTTGAGCTCATTATTAAAATTATTAATTGATAGGGGGATAGTGGTTAGCCTATGCAACATGGAATGGTAAGCTGCTAGTTTATGTTGCATAGGATAGAATAATGTGCTATGGATCGTAGTATCTGTATGGGTCGGCTTGTGAAAAATATTGAATTCATGTTTTTGACCTGGATGTGAAATTGTTAAGTCTAAAAAATCAATAGATTTATTAGATTCGATCTCCCTAGTGAATGAAATATCCTTGTGAATTGAATTAATGAAATTTAAAAGTTGATCTAACTGTCTCTCCGTTCCTGTGAAACAGGTGAGAATATCATCAACATATATAAACCAGTATCCATAGCACATCATTCCATCCTATGCAACATAAACTAGCAGCTTACCATTCCATGTTGCATAGGCTAACCGCTATCCCCCTATCAATTAATAATTTTAATAATGAGCTCAACAGAATTCTCATAATAGCTAATAACAACGGCTTTCGTCAAAAGCTTATCTTAGACATCCATTTTAAAAAACAAAAACAACAAGCCTTGAAATTAGTATATCCCACCAATTTTCAAAATCAGAATAATAAATATACATATTCAAGCATTTCATTTTTAACTTTAATTAAAATAAGTGTTTTATACGTGTATAAAATATAAAGGTGTTATTTTCGTTACGGTTCGTTTATTTATTTTGGATTTTCTGTATTTGTTGTTGAAGACGTGTGTGCGTCAACTTGGGTCTAATGATAAGAGATTCAATGATTTTAAGTTGATATTTAATTTCAGTAATAAAGCTTGAAAATGATTTCATTCAGAATTTAGTTTTGATTTAGAATTTAGATTTAGAATTATTAAGACTACTGTCTCGATCAACTGCAGAAGTGAAAGTGTCTTCTTAACAACAGACCAAATTCACTTCTTTTAGTGATAAGATAAGACATCAATGAATAACAATACGAGATTATACAGGGTTTTTCTATTGCATATCACTATTGATGAAATGAGATTCAGTATATCCTAAATGTATTTCACCTTGTCAAATATATGCCAAAAGATTTCCTGATTTACCAAATGAGTTACACTATATACCAAATACTTTTCCCTGCAATATTTTTCTCAATATTTTTGCAATAATAATAACTTTTTCTCTGGAAATATTTTATTTTTATTTATACATATATAACACAACTTACGCCAGCATATAATCTCCGAATATCGAGTCCTCTTAGTTCATTGCTAACATGCATTTATTGACGAACTGCAGCGATTTTGTGGATAAGTAAAATGTAATTGATAAACTGTGATAAGGTTTTGACATATAGGAAAATATAGTGGTCTATAGGGAAATGTATTTTATAAATGGGAAATACATTTGAGATAGGGATACACAATCGGTATAAAGTTAAATGTAATAAAAAACTCTGTGTTACCAAGACTGGATTTGGTATGTGAAATATATTTGATTTTCGAATTATTTGCAATTTCTAATACCATAATGACAACCATATACAGAGTGACTGATAAAACCATTAAATTTAAATAAATGTAAGAGACACATGTTTTAAATAAAATGTTGACTTAGCAAAAGCCTGCAAATTGGATTTCACTGTTCCCTTATTCATCACTTTAGAATTTTACTATTTTTAGTTGATTTTTTTCAAATTTCGGTACTACTATTAAACAAGTCTATTAAACTTATGCAATATCCATTAACGCGAGAGATCTTGAATATACCCTTCAATCCTCTTCCGAAAGCTCGAGTTAAATAAATAACTCGCATCTATTTCGTAAAATAGTTTCTCCGCTCCTTTGCGAAGTCGCTCTCTTGTGCAATTGTTGAAAGTTCCAGAGACCAACAGTGCATTGTGAAGAGCGAACCCTTTTCCATCATACTCACACAATCAAACAACAATCTCTTGACTTTCTGGGGGAATTTATGTGGAGCTTAAAGTTTGAAATTTTAATAATCAATTAAGCCCGCCAAAGATTTCAATTTGTTCCGAAATGGGATTATGTTTTTAATTTCAAAGTCGGGGATTTAACGAATCGCCCTAGAGTTAAATGAATATTCATGTGATGGACTATATTTCAATTTGTGTGTGTGTGTGTGTGCGTTGGACTATCGTGTATCACAATTTGTGAGCCTGTCTGTAAGGGATGAATATAGTTTTAACATATTGAATGATCATTAATTAGGTTTGGGTTAATAAAGTGTTAATAGACTTGCTCAGTTTCAGATTCAGCACTTACAATTACAGAAAATTCAATTGACAAATTTAGAACACTTTTATTCTTATACTTTATGTACACAATTTTAAGCATGAAATTATTGTTTTACACAAGGAAAGAAATACCTACCTTTTACCTTCCTTTCCTTGTACAATTCATACACGATTAAGTTTTTAGAAAAATTAAACTGGAAAATTGATAAAAAATGGAAGAAATTAATTAAAATCTTGTAACAATTTGGTAAAAAAAATAAGTGGTTAATTTAATAAAAATTTAAAAAATATGTTTTATTCTCACTAGATTCCATTTTTACATCATTTTCAAGAAATCTTGTAAATTAACATGTTCATGACAGCGTGTCCCACCGGTGAGACCCAGGGATGACTCGTGGATCCCGCGTGATCCACCGGTGGGGCAGGAATTAACGGCTTGTTTGTGACAAAAAGTACGAATGTACGCCTGTTGTAAACGTGTTAATAAAAATTTATTCGTATTCTATTTACCGGTTCGCTTTACGATTGGTATTCACTAAATTAACTGTGAATGTTAGATTATTATTAAATATAGCCAGAAGAAGTTAAAATAGAAATCGTGGATATTTGAATTAGAAAAATATCAATTTATTAATACTTTTTATTTTGTTTATTTTGTGTTATTATTAAGGTGAATAAAGTGTTTTTAAAACTTTACAGTAAATCGGTGTTTAATTCGCCTAACCCATGAAAAAAATATTTCGAGTTTAAAAAACCCTGAAAATTTGGATTGGTTGCCAAATTTTTAGGCTTTTCTTAATTCGAAATATTTTCCATATGCTTAATCAAGGAATGAAAAACACTTGTTTGAATATCATTAAACATTTAAATCAATATAATAATCTGAACATAGCAAAGCAAACTAAATACATACTTTAATTTACTCTAATACTTGTTCAACTAATTTGAAGAAAATGAACTTGCATTTGAAAATTATTAGACCACAATTAAATTTAATTTTCAAAGGAAAATCTATTAGATATTTCAAGTTTCAACCTATTTTAAACTAAAAAAAATTTGTTTATGCTTTTAGTTTGCAGAACATTGTTAATTGACATTTATTGTTTTAGTAGTCTCATTAATTGAGACCTACTATTTGCGGTTTATACGAATTTTCTAGTAATTTTATATTAAAGAAAATCTAGTTATGGAGAATGTTTGTTTGAATCATTCTTGGAAAATCAACAGAATCGACATTTAATTTAATGAGTTTACACGAAATTACTTTATGCAGAATTTCTAAAAAACATTAAATAACTGCAGTTGATATGAAATACCAACAGTACTAGCAGAAAATATGTGAAAATCAACAGATGATTAAATTCACTTTATGGAAAAATATCTCAACCAACTGTTTATATACCTTTTATATAAAAATAAAAACATTGTCATATGAAGATTAAAATAAAAATGAAACGTGTTTCCATCAAGTAAATATCTAAAGAGTAAAATGTTTGTGCATTTCATTCAATTTTATTACAAAAAAATAATCTGTAAAATTTAATAGTTGTTTAAGTCAAAAATCAACAATTTTTTTTGCATACGATTCCATTACACAAATTATGGTTCAATTCATATTTAATATTCATCGTTAACTTGTTCCTTATTGATCACTCATTAAAACATTTCTACTAATAAACCGTTCGTTATTTTTTATCGTGCTCACCATTGGGATCTCGTAAACCAATGATGATACGAAGTTGGTCAAATTAGACAAAAGTTTTAATATTTAATACTGAGTAAGAATATGTCAATAAATTTCAGCTTAAATCATTGGTTTTAAAAATATGGCGAAAATTGTAAAATGGATAATAATATATTTTTGTTATAACTTTGTTATTTAATGCAATGGAGATCTGTAACTTGCTGTGTACCATAAAAGTCAGCAGAGAAACACAAGTAATAACAGAAACAAATTCTAAATTTTAATAAAACAATATTAATGTTACTATTAAACAAAATCAGAAACAATTAAACTCTACACGTTACTAAATAACACAATTCGAGGAAAATTAATAATACTATGGGCTATTCTACATAGCCACCATTATTCCAAATCCATTTCCTTGCTCTCTTGACAACACAATTGTGTACCTTGTCTAACATGTGTGTGGTTATTGCATTGCATACATTCACAATTTTGTGTTTAAGTCTAAATTACACTATGATCTTTATTTTGTTTAAAATGAGATTACCCTTATATCGTATGTTCAGTAAAGAAACCTCTCGAGTGCCACGATTTATTTTTTTTAAACAATATGACCCACACGACAAAATTAAATCTGTTTTATTGAATTGTTTTCATTAATTGACATAATTTATTATTACGCCATTAGATGGCGTTAGCTATCGAATCCAACAATGGTTTTCACATATTGGCTTGATATAGTCAGAAATGTTCAGCATTCCTCAGCACTGGGTCGAATACAACAATGGTTTTCACATATTGGCTTGATATAGCTACACACTGACAAGAACCTTGAATTTCGAAACGCGTCAGTGGGTATCTGGTGCCGGAATACTAAACACAAATGAAATTTTAATAATTTTCTTAAACAATATGGTCAACACGACAAAAATAAATATTTTTTATTCATTGATTTCGCACTACTTATTTCGCTCTTTTCGACGGTCTGAAAATCCATTGATAAAACAAAATCTGTCATATTTTATTTAATTGTTTTAACTAATTGACACGTGGCACATAATTTCGTACTGTTTTTCTTGATCTTTTCACTCCTATAAAAATACAATATGGCCGCCATTAGAAAAACTAAAAATAGGTGTTGTATCTAGAAAATGGGACACCCTGTATAAAATCTGTTAATTCCTGTGTATTTTTCTGAAAGCTTTTATGGTACACAGAAAATTACAGATCTCTGTCACATTAAATAACAAAGTTATAATAAAAATAAATTGTTATCCATTTTTACATTTTTCGCCATATTTTTAAAACAAATGATGTTAGCTGAAATTTGTTGACATATTCTTACTCAGTATCAAATATTGAAACTTTTGTCTAATTTGACCAACTTCCTATCATCATTGGTTTACGAGGTCCCTATGGTAATCATGATAAAAAACGAAGTGTATAGGTTTTTATTTAAATTCACTTGGTTTGTTTTACTAATAAATTTATTTCATTCTTGAAAATGGCATCAAGCTGAAAATAGTCGAAAAATAAATTTATTAGTAAAACACACTTGGTTTGTTTTAATTTAAATTTAAAGTAATTTAAAGTAAAAACCTATATTATTATTCATGTTTGTACAGGGTCCGGCAACTGATATCACCTATTTTGAGTAGGCTGTTACGAAAACTAAATATTATGTCATTGACAGGTTTGTGTGCTTTAATTTATGCAGTTTAGTAGATCACACATTTCAACAAATAACTGACACTGACACGAATGAGGCAATCACGGACATAAATACCATTGCCAACAGATTTGCCGACCATTTCAACGAAACATATGAAACCACAGAAGACACAGACTATGACCATAACTTTTTTAACAATGTCGTGGACTGGTACAAGGACTATTTCAAAAAGACTAACCTAACATAACCAAATGACATATTTACCAAAGACGAATACGACAATGTATTGAAAAAAAAAAACACTGCACCCGGACATGACCACGTACATTGACGCATCCTTAAATCCTTACCACTCCATATCCACGACTCACATACTCAATATTCTTAATTATAACTATCAGAATCATTACTTCCCACCAGAATGGAAGACAGGTATCATAATATGCCTACCGAAACGCGACCACAACCCATCCCTTACTCCCAGCTACACACTCCTCCCTGTTCTTAGTAAACTATACGAATTCCTTCTCAACTAATACTACTACCACTAATCTCGAAACGCATCCCCAATTATCAATTTCGATTCCTTCCTAAACGCTCCACTAATCTTCCACTTACCATTCTCACATCCCTCCTACAGACATCCCACCTCGAAGGCAAATCCTCTGCAGCCCTATTTCTCGACATCCAAAAAGCTTCCGACTCTGTATGGCACAAAGGACTCTTCATCAAATGCAACCTCCTTAACATACCTCCACACCTTATTCATGTACTTCACTCATTCCTCTTTGCGCCAGAACAAGGCGTTCCTCAAGGCTCCCCTCTCTCTCCACTTCTGTATAATATTTTCTGTTCCGATATCTACCATCCTAACATTTCAACCCATCAAAATACATCCTACAGTTCACCGATGATACCGCCCTTATATCCCATGCTCCTACTCTTACCAAAGCTCTCCAAACTTTCCAAGAATTAATTTACACCCTCAAACAGTAGTTCGCAAAATGGAAAATAAAAATTAATCCTCGCAAATCACAATTCCTTATCCCCTACCACAAAATTAACAACTACCCATTCACTATCTCCATATCACAAAACCCAATTCATCCCTTCCCTAATATTAAATATCTTGGATTTATTTTTGACCACAAACTTAACTTTAAAGAAACAATAGTGTGATATAAAAAACAAAATATCCACTCAGGCAAAGCTGTTCAAAAATTTAACATATAAACAGGCTGGTATAAATATTAGATCAGCTACACTAATTTACAAAATGATTTGTCTTCCGTTGATAGAATATGGATTCATCCTATTCTCCACATCCCAAAATTCCACACTCCATCATATCTAAATTAGCGAGCGAGCATCCCTAAGAACCCTTACTAAAATCCGCCATCCTTTAAATCCACTACATAATCCCTCTAACCAACTCCTCTACGATACCACTCTCATAATCCCCATAGATGAACGCCTTTAATTCCCTTCCGAAAAGTTTTCTAAAAACCATTTTAATTACCGCATTATTTCCCAATACTGTTTCCATCGAAGTCCCACTACACTTCCCAAATATAAAAAACCAGCAATAACTATATTTGAATTAATTTCATCATTTCACCCATACACTCATTAAGGATTGACGTACGTCATTAACCATCACTCTAGGCAGAAAGACCTCAGGTCGATAGCCATTTGACAGCGACAGTGACAGTTACATCCTAACATTCATTCATTTTTCATATATTCTCAAATATTATTGTAAATAAACTGTAAATGTTACTTTTCTGTCAATAAAGATATTATATATATATATATATATATATATATATATATATATATATATATTTATATGAAAAATGAATTAATGTTAGGATGTAACTGTCACTGTCGCTGTCAAATGGCTATCGACCTGAGGTCTTTCTGCCTAGAGTGATGGTTAATGACGTACGTTAGTCCTTAATGAGTGTATGGGTGAAATGATGAAATGAATTCAAATATAGTTATTGCTGTTTTTTTTATATTTGGGAAGTGTAGTGGGATTTCGATGGAAACAGTATTGGGAAATAAAGCGGTGTTCTTAACTGATTAACTTCATAAAAAGGTTTTAACCACGTATACGCGTTGATTTATTGGAAACTCATCCATGATCTATATATATATATATATTTATATATATATATATATATATATATATATATAATATATATATATATATATAATATATATATATATATATATATATATATATATATATATATATATATAGATCATGGATTAGTTTCCAATAAATCAACCCGTATACGTGGTTAAAACCTTTTTATGAAGTTAATCAGTTAAGAACACCGAAAACAGTTTCGTCGTGAGTTTAACTTTGAAGAAAATTGATAACAGCTTCATAAAAAAAAACTCTTCCTGATGGTAAAGTCACCGTTTGGTATGGTGTTTCAATATTTATCATTAATTCTGAACGTTACATTTTAAGGCCGAAATTTCGCAGTTTTGATCAAAACCAAGTTTTAACAAGACGATATTACGGCACATACAGCACGGCAAGCTTGAATTCTGTTGCGAAATTAGTTTCCTGGTCTTTTGATTTCGAGATTTGGTGACATAACATTTCTGTCCAGTCAACCCGATTTGACGGCTCCTGATTTTTTTTGTGTGGATATCTGAAGCAAAAGGTCTACGATAGGCGTCCTCAAACAACACAAGACCTTATAATGCATATTTCAAAAGAAATAGAGAGTATTGGACAAGAGCTGTTGAGTTCTGCATCGAGACTCGGGTAGGCCATTTAAATGAAGTATTGCACAAGTTAAGTTGACATTCATCTCAAATTTGTTTGAATCCATTACTTTTTATTCTTAGGGCAGGTCTTAGAAAACAGGAGATACCAGTTGCCAGACCCTGTACATCTTATTATTGTATATGTATTTAATAATTTATAGTAATTACTTATGTTGACGTGTATTAAATTTATTTTTGATAGCACCTGCATGACATAAGTACAGACAATTACTTGTTAATTTATTCCTTAAAAGACCAAATTAAACACATATTAAAACAACTACGTCGCGAGGTAATACCTCGATGGACATTGGATTATACAACAAGTGCTGTTACATAGAGTCCCCTACTGCAAATGTAACAATTTTTCTTAAATTATTCAGGTCATCTATAGACGCGTTTCTCTCATCAGTATAGCTTTGCCAGACTAAGATATCAAATTGTTTAGAATGAACGAGAAAGCTATACTGATGAGACATAAATCTCGAAACGCGTAATTGTTTCAATATGTGTTTAATTTGGTCTTTTTAATAATAAATTAACAAATAATTTTATATACTCATGTCATTCAGGTGAAGTATAGAAATCATAGAATAGAATAGAAGAATTGTTACCGTACAGTTTAAACATAAGTATAAAGGAAATTGCCAATATTTGGTCGGATTTTATCCATAGTAAGACAGGGATCTGTAAATTACGCTTCACTTGCACAATTTAGCTAATCACCATGTTTAATGAAATTGTTAGTGTAATAATTATCACGCCCCGTATAATTAGCGATATTACTCTAATTATCTGATCTCGCATTGAACGCTTTAAAGGAGAAACAAGGGGCGGGGGGGGGGGTGTAGTATTAATTCGTGTCCTCTGTATTTTAGATGATTGATGTTATTATCGAATCAAAGACCACTCAGAATTCCTACCTATGATTATTAATGGACAGGCAAATTGAATAATTAATACATACGCACGTATATTACACACATTTAATTATACAGGGAGTTTTTCTTTAAAATATACGTATTCCAAATTCAGCATATTTTCTTTAAATCTTTAGATATTCGTTGATTTTCTTTAATAGTTCAGTTTGAAGTTTTAAACAAGTGTTTTCCACTCCTAGACTAAGCATGAAGTAAAATTTCGAGTTAAGAAAAGCCCCGTGAAAATTTGTATCGGATCGCGTAGATACCCGAGACAAATTTTCTGGGCTTTTCTAAACTCTAAATTTTACTTCATGCTTAGTCTGGGAGTGGAAAACTCTCGTTTAAAACTTCAAATTGAACTCTTAATAAAAATCAACGAATATCTTAAGATTTAAAGAAAATATGCTGAGTTTGGAATTATACGTATTCCAAACTCAGAATATTTTCTTTAAATCTTAAGACATTCGTTGATTTTTTTATTATTGTTGTTTTAAAGAAAAACTCCCTGTATAATCAAATGTGTAGAAGTTTATGCAAATGTTTACCTAAAAGAAAAATTCCCTGTATAAGTAATACAGTGATTTATTTTTATTTTTATGGGTGTATACATATCACGATGTATACGCTGTAAAGTTTTAAGCTTTCGCTCTTCTTTTATAAAATAATTTAATTTATGCTTCTAACAAGCGTTTTCACTCCCTGGTTAAGTAAGAAGTAAAATTCCGAGTTTCAGGCTTTTCTGAACATGAAATTTTACTTCATGAGGGTATAAAACACTGAAATATTGTGCAGTTTAAAATATACTGCTAAAGCAGTATGCTTAAGCAGAATATTTTGAAATTCACGTTAAATCAGTGTTTTATGCGATTGGCGCAAGAAGTGAGTTTAGAGTTTAGAAAAGCCTAAAAATTTGGTTAGGTGGCTTCGATTCGCTATGCATCTAAACCAAATTTTCAGGCTTTTCTAAACTCGAAAATTTACTTCACGCCTAATCAAGAAGTCGAAACTCCCGTTAGAAGTTTCAAATTCAACACATTTCTAAAAATAGCCGCACTTGTAATTTATTTTATTTGCACAATCGTTTTTTTTTTAAGTATTAACTGTATACTTTATAAAATTCCATTGTGTAATTAACCCTTTCAGCCCTGGAATTTTTCTACCATCCAAAAAAAAAAATTTGTACACTGCATATTATTTACTACTATCTTAGAGATACAAAGAGTTTTTCTTTTAAGTATACATATCTCAATATACTGTATACGCTGTAAATCTTCAGATATTCGTTGTTTTTTCAAATATTTCAAACTGAACTTTTAAACATGTGTTTTCCACTCCTAGATTAAGCATAAAGTAACATTTCTAGTTTAGAAAAGCCTAAAAATTTGGTTTGGTCGCGTAGCGAAGCGGAGCTTTTTCTAAATTTGAAATTTTGCTTCATGCGCCACGCGTACTAAATACTGATGTGATGTCCAGAACACGTTTTTAACGTACTGCTTTAGTAGAATATTTTGAACTTCATTTAAAATGAGTGTTTTATACGCGTGGCACATGAAGTAAAATGTCGAGTTTAGAAAAGCCTCAAAACTTGGTTTGGTCGCGTAGCGCTACGCGCTACACGACCAAACCAAATTTTGAGGCTTTTCAAAACTCGAAATTTTACTTCATGCTTTATCTGGGAGTGGAAAACACTCGTTTACTACTTCAAATTACTATTTTAAAAACAATCGATTATTACAAAAGTTTTAGCTCATGCATAGATGTATGTATATTTAAAAGAAAAATTCCCAGTGTGTTTACCAAATTTTAGTGGTGGCAAATACCACCGTCAGGGCCGAAAGACTTAAAATATATTAAAAGTGCGATTACTAAAATAATAAGCTAAATAATTTGGGTTTTAAATAATAACAATTAACAAGAATCGTATTTTTAATTAATTAATTATTTAATGTAAAAAATCACTAAAATATTTGTATAATGTAAAAGAAGCGTAAGCTTATTTTTTATTGAATTCAAATTGTTTGGAATTTGAAATATTTAAGTAATTATTGTTAAAAAAATCTGGTTATAAACTTTGGAATCTGATGTGAATAATGTATATTATTTAAATTTTGATTTTATTAATAAAATATTATTTTTATGCAAAATTAAATTACGAATTTCGCTGTAACGGTATTAGAAGCTTGTCGAGGTTCTGCGATTTTTCCTGATTGAAAAAGGTTGCTTGTACTTACAGAAAATAAATCTAATTTTCCTCTCTCCCAATTTCAATCAATTTCATGAAAGGCTTTCGGTAATTTTAAAGAAAATTTTTAATGCAACGAGAATCCTCTATGCCTTGTTGCTCAATTTTAAATAGATTTATTCATGCTTACATCAAAATAAAGCTAGAGAAAATATTCTCTAGTTATACAAATAAAAATTTAAAAAAAATATGATGTTTCTACAATTTTTATGAATATTTATTTACGCAACATGTTTTTTATTGGTTTTATTTAGTTTGAATCTTCTTTCTGTATTTTTGTCAAGATTGTTTTATAAATCCCATTGTCTATTTTCAAAAATTCACGATTCTATTCTGATATTTCATAAATAATTAATTATTTCGTAAGTGCAACTGTTTTCGTCTAGTTTTAATCATAATTTTTGTCGATTTTAAGATACTGTACTTTTTTCATTTGACGAATTAATTAAAACTCCTGGTAATAAAACACGGTTTGATTTCCTTTCTTCACTAGTTTATTTTTCAGTGCTAACATTAAAAAATAAAAGAGTGGAGACAGGAAATCAAACAGTGTTTAATTAGTGATTGATTACTTCACATTACTCAAAACAAACATTTACTCTTGTGTAAAAATGAAGCTTAATCTGGCATTTCATAATTTCCATTTATTTTTAAATTAACTGATTTTTTGATTTAAATAAAACACTGTTTATCACTTTGTTTGTATAACAATTGGTTTATTTGGTGACTATAGTTACGATACTACACGTATCATTATCAAACCGTTAGTAACAAAAAACTACAAAGGAACATTATTTATATTTGCAAATTTTCTAATAACAGCGTTAAAGAGGGGGGTGTATTTAAGGCCAAGCTGGTCGTTAATTACGGGAATTTCCCGATTAGCGCGGGCTCTGTGAATCTCCAAAGACTCCAGGAGGTCCATCTTTCTACCCTTCTCGGCAAAGTGAATAACTGAAAGTACATCCTCGCCAAAAGAATGGTTATTTTCAATCAAATGTTTGGCGAAAGATGACTTATCAATTAATCTATGCCGAAAAGAGTAAAGATGCTCACTGAGTCTGGTCTTAAAATTACGACCAGATTGACCTATATACACTCCCTTACAATCATTACAGGTTAATTTATATATTCCTGATTTGTAAATACTTGGTATCTGAGTCTTATGGTTAAAAATATGATTTTTAATTTTTGTAAATGGTTTCATCGCTATATTTAATTTGTGTTTTGCGATGAAACCATCATCATATTTTTAATCATAAGACTCAGATACCAAGTATTTACAAATAAGGAATATATAAATTAACCTGTAATGATTGTAAGGGAGTGTATATAGGTCAATCTGGTCGAAATTTTAAGACCAGACTCAGTGAGCATCTTTACTCTTTTCGGCATAGATTAATTGATAAGTCATCTTTCGCCAAACATTTGATTGAAAATAACCATTCTTTTGGCGAGGATGTACTTTCAGTTATTCACTTTGCCGAGAAGGGTAGAAAGATGGACCTCCTGGAGTCTTTGGAGATTCACAGAGCCCGCGCTAATCGGGAAATTCCCGTAATTAACGACCAGCTTGACCTTAAATACACCCCCCTCTTTAACGCTGTTATTAGAAAATTTGCAAATATAAATAATGTTCCTTTGTAGTTTTTTGTTACTAACGGTTTGATAATGATACTTGTAGTATCGAAACTATAGTCACCAAATAAACCAATTGTTATACAAACAAAGTGATAAACAGTGTTTTATTTATGTTCAACAATGTATAACGAAGTAGAAGCCTCTATAGTCAGTGGATTTTTTGATTGCTAAATATGTTTAGTTAACGTTAAGCTTCTATCCTTTGTTTTTCAGTTGAGCAATTATTATTGTTTATACGAAAATATAACTAATTTCTTCATTTCATATTTTCTTAAATTTTTATAAAAATATGATGCTTTAAGTAATTTTTTGTGAAAAAGGTAGTTTTCAACAGGCGCGCACTTTTCTGGCCCTGTTCGTATACTTTGACAGTAAAGTAATACCTTACTTTGCTGTAAATCTCATCTCTCATCTCCGTGGAAATATTCGTCCCGTCTATATTTCCGCCGGCGAGGGAGAAACAAGAGACGCGGGCAATCTGCCGAATATTTACAAGGGACGACGACAAATTCCGCCTCGAGGGATAATTCAATCGAAAAAACCAATGGAAGTCACATTGATAGAAAACGATATGCAATATATTTGCCATTCTCAAGCCTGCCAAAGAAAGAAAAAAAAAAAACAATACTTTCTCTTTACAACAACATACGGAGAAGAAAGTAATAAATATTATTATTTTTTATTGATTCGGAGAGGACATGTAATTTTTTGAAGTAATATAAAGTTGACTAATAAAAACCAATTACGAAGCAAGGAATACAGGCTGCCCGTATTTCAACAGAATGTATGGAGATTTCGGTTATTTGAAGAGATAGTCAGTTAAATTGGGGTAAAGTTTCGTATTTAAGGGCCCAATATTAATATAAAACAAATTTGAAATATCTTTTCTCGTTTTTGAGATATTGTCAAAAACCGGATTTTTTTAAATTTAGTTTATTTTTTCTTTTATTCAAAAACTATTGAATCCAGACATTTACAACTTTGACATTATACAGGCACCTTTTAACGAGAAATCTAGTAACATATCTTTTTTTAAGATACCTATAACATTTACCCAAGGACCATAGCCAACTTTTGTTTTTCTTACGGGCGCCATTTTGACTGTTCACTTATAGTTTACTGTACATTTTATATGTAAAATGTTAATCTTTTGTTTTGTCTAAAGAGTGCCTTGGAAAAAGTTGAGTAACTCACTCATTTGACAACTCCTAGGACCCATAATTTGCTTGCATATCACTCCTGAAGACAGGCATCTAGCTGATTAATTACTGTACTGATAGAAAATGTATTTGTTTATAAACAAAATACTGGTTTGACATTTTAAATCTTAATAAGTTGCTTGACTGTCTTTGAACTATTATGGGATTTTGTCATATTATATCTTTATTGATCTTATTTTGACTATTGTGACTGTAAGTGGCTCGATTGAATGTCTTTTGGCTATGCTAGGATTTTGTCTGATTATGTCTCTATGGAATGTATTTCGGCTATTATGATCATATGATTGTAAGTTTCTTAACTCACTTTATCAAATACAGTCAATATAGTGATTTAATGACAAAATATTAATAAGTTAAAAAACAGCTAACCAAGTTACAGTCATAATACCAGAATAGTCGAAATACAGCCCATAGAGACATAATTAGACAAAATTTTACCATAGTCATAAAGCTGTTAACCTAGTGACTTACAGTAATAATGTCACAATAGTCAAAATGTAAATTTATGACTGTAAATCACTAGGTTGACTGACATAAGTCGGCGCTAGCCGACTTTTAGTCCATTGCGTCAACTTGACAAAGCCGGCAATTTAGACTATAATAATAGTTGACATAAGTCGGCAGCAGCCGACATTTGAACTATAATGACAGTTGACATAAGTCGACGCCAGTCGATATTCAACAAATTGTGCCAACTTGACACGAGTATGAATTAAACTGTAATGAGATCGACATATTGCTATTTTTCTTTGTGACAGTTATAATACATATTTTCACAGTTGTGATGTATTTTAAACGAGTGTCTTCCACTCCCAGACTAAGCATGAAGTAAAATTTCGAGTTTAGAAAAGTCCCGCGTACAAATTTTCACGGAGCTTTTCTAAACTCGAAATTTTACTTCATGCGCCACGCGTATTAACCACTAATTTACAGTAAAGTATATAACGCCGAAATGTGTGGTGATCAATATCTATTGAGATGGAGCGAAAAATGCAACAATTATTTTTTTATGAATAGTTTTGGAATAATAATTATAAAAGTAGAATAAATTTAGATTTTTCAACTTTTCTATACTGTTGATATTTAGGTCATCATATCTTTAACAGGGAAAGTGCTGTTATGGACACATCACCATTTTTGTACTTTATGTTTTGTGTGATAATCGATATTTATTATTATTATTATTATTATTACAAAAGATTGACAGTTAATAATTCATTTTGACTGCTAACAATGATCGACTGCTGTCAAGATTTTAATGAATAATAGATATGACGTCATTGCTTTTAAGGCTTTCTTTGCAAAAAAGAAAATATTATAATTTTAAATATCAAATCTAAAATAAATTATGAGTGTGATACATTACTGAGTTAAATAATAAATATTCTTTCAAAAAATAAGAATCTAAAATGGCCCCCATAAGAAAAACAAAAGTTAGCTATGGTCCCCGGGTAAATGTTATAGTTATTTAAAAAAAATACGCTACTAGATTCCTTATTAAAAAAATTTTGCATTAATAAATAAAAACGATCTTGTAAAAAAACAGTTTTTTTCTTAATATATCGAAAACAAAAAAGATATTTAAAAATTGTTTTCAGATTATTGTTAGGCGCTAAAATTCGAACTTTGCCTGTGACTTTAAATAACTGTGATCCCTATATATTCTGTCGAAATACGGACACCTTGTATAATCGAATGTATATTAATTCAATGAAATTAAAACGTACATTTTGTGGAAGCATTCTTCAGAATTATGAAGATTTAATTTGACTTTATTGGAAATCAAACCAAAATCATACTTTATTTTTCAGTTATATAATTCCTAATGTAACTGAAAAAAAATTGTAGCAGTTCTTAATGTAACTGATAAAAATGTATCAATTTGGTTTGATTTCTAATAAAATCAACTTAAATATTCAAAATAAAACTAGTTTTTAGTTTAAATCATAGTTACATTTTCGGTTACATTAGGAATTGCAACAAACTTTGTAGAAATTCCTAATGTAACAGAAAAAATTATGATATTGGTTTGATTTCTAATAAAGTCAATTTAAATATTTAAAATAGAACTGATTATTAGTTTAAATAGTATTCACGTAAAAAAAATCACACACCGTATTTTGTTTTACAAAAATAAAACGATATTGAAGGGCCAACGCAGCATTTCTGTTCTTGGAAAAGAAATACTAACTCAAAAGTCGACGCATTCCTCGAATCGTTAAAATAGATTTCTAAGCTATCTTTCTATTTCTGTATAAAATCATAATTTATGTGTTTATTTTAATTTTAGTATTGAGTAATTTATAGGATGATCAAAAGCGGATCCACCGCAAATGCTTATTTCATAATCCCTTAATAATTTTCGAGTACACGTACACAAACAGGCTTGTTACGCTCTGGTACATAATTTACGTATATTAGACCCATTGGAAATATATCTTCATGTCTCTTTCCACGTGCAGATACCACATAAATAATTTTACATTAAATCAGTTTTCTATGAAGTATTTCATTAATTGAACATGTATTTCTGCGTTGAATAAATATTAGTTAGATATTATTTTTCTCTCTTCATGTTAATGATTTTATTTAATTTTTCTACATCTGTTCTTCTTTATATATTAAATAAGTAAGTATGAAAAGTTTTCTGCCTTTATGTACACTTACAGTTTTATTTTATCTCCAATAAGTTTTAATATTTGTCATGTATATTTACATCTACAGTTAATTTTTGTTATATGTATACATTTTTCGATTCATTGTTTTAAAAAAAAATATTTAATTTGAAGCTATTAACGAGTGTTTTCACTCCCTGGGTAAGCATGAAATATATTTTTCGAGTTTAGAAAAGCCTGAAAATTTGGATATTTCGGCGCGCGAGCGAAGCAAGTCGCAATAAAAAGCAAAAGGCAATACAAAAATTCCATGAAGCAAAAATATTAATTATTTTACAGGTAAATAATTGAACATTTTCAAATAATATACTGACGTTTCAATTTTATGAAATACTTTGAGAAATTATTATTGTAAAAAGTATTTAAAAAAGTAGGTAATTTTAAGTAATTTTACGATTAACCTAGCCTTAACCTGTCTCAACGTCTTTGTTTATAAACAAAAATAAATAAAACTTTACACTTATCCAAGTAAATATGTTGTGATTCCATTGGTGTAAATCAAAATTGTAAATATTTTATAGTTGTAATGTGATTAATTTATTTATAACAATACGATATTTTCCTTAATTTTCATGTAATCAAGTTTTTATTACAACAGTACGTCAATTATGCAGTATTACGACAAAATAATATCATATACTGGGACCAAATTAAAAAGCTATCTAAATACAGAAGGACTGACATACTACAGAAACTACGATATCCGACAACAACCGAAGTGACATGTGACTCCAAAAATGGCCGACATATTTGCCGGGTATTTAAAAAAAAACTTTTCTGAGAAACAGACGATGACATATAACGACGATTTTTATAATACCGTAAACTCCTGGTACGCATCCTTCATAAATAACCATAATCCCTATCTCCCTGATGATGACATAGAAGAGGAATAGTATTTCAGTGTGCTACATAAAGGTAAAAACAGCGCGCCTGGTTATGATAACATTCCTAGATCAATCCTTAAATCCCTTCCAGAAAACATCCATAAATATATTATCAAAATCCTCAATTTCATTTACCAAACCCAAACCATCCCCCAGGAATGGAAGCAGGGTATAATTACATGCATATTAAAACACGATAGCGATGCGCTAGAAGTCTCTAGCTATAGACCAATTACGCTGCTTCCAGTTCTGGGAAAAATATTCGAATCCATCCTCAAAAATAAACTCCTAGCTCATATCTCCCAACCCATTCCTCCCTATCAATTCGGATTCCTCCAAAATAGATCAAAAACGCTCCCATTCAGTATCCTATCCTCTAACTGAAAAACAGCACACCTTGAAAACAAAAAAACAGCTATATTATTCCTAGATATAAAAAAGGCTTTTGACTCAGTCTGGCATCGAGGTCTGCTGTTTAAGTGCAACTCCCTCAATATCCCATTACACCTAATTTATCTCATTGATAATTTCCTAAACAATCGACTCCTTAATGTCCGCGTCCAAAATACCATCTCCAGGCCCTTTATTCCTCAACAAAGTGTTCCCCAAGGCTCCCCATTATCTCCCCTCCTATACAATATCTATGTCTATGACATATACAACCCCAACCCACAGTATCTTAATCCCTCAGCATATCCCCTGCTCTTTGCCGATGACACTGCCCTTAAAACACACCAACCCACCCTTCCTAAAGGTCTCTCTACTCTCCAGGGGCTAATAGATTCGCTATCTCTTTGGTTTGCCAGATGGAGAATATCCATTAATCCCAATAAATCCTATCTATTCATACCCTTCCACAGACCGCTCAATTCCCCATTTAGCATAACTATATCAAACACCGTAATCAGCCCATCCCCTGCTTGTAAATACCTTGGCATCACTTTCGACCCCAAACTATCCTTCAAATTCCATTCCCAAACCATGAAAACAAAAATTCAAAATAGGGCGCGGCACTTCAGATCGTTAACCTTTAAAAATAAAGGGATCACGACAAAACAGCTGTCATCTATAAAATTATCTACCGCCCCCTATTAGAATATGCTTTAATCCTCTTCCTTAACCCTCGTCCCACAACATTAAATAATATCGAAGTCGCAGAACGATCAGCCCTTAGAATCCTCACAAAAATCCGCCACCCCAATAACCCACTCCACAACCCCTCCAATACCTTATTGTATGAAAAAACAGAAATAATCCCTATCCAACAACGACTTACCCGATTGTACGACGTTTTTTCTGCTCCATTTTTTCTACTCCATTTTTTCTACTCCGATTTTTCTACTAATTTTTTTCTACTATTGTTATTATCTACCCAAAATAATAATACTCAAACGTCAATGAAAAACTGAATTATTATTAAAATGTAATGTAATGTCCGACGTCTTTAAGGTACAATAAAATTTCATTTTTTCGTTCTTCGTACTGAAGCACCACGTTGCTGATTCGGTCTTCTTGCTACTGTCTCGATTGATTCCTGTCTTTTTTAATTCGTTTGCCTAAATCCAGCTCACGGATCATACACTCAGTGTCCGCTTGTTCCATTATAAGTTCTTTCATAAATGTGTATAAACTCGGATGATTTTTGCCCACAACAATTTGGAACCGGTTATGCCAGCCTTCAGAAACATTGTTGGTTCGGGATAAATTTTGAAGAATTGCATCGTACATATTCCACAGCTCTGGTGGAAATCTTGGTGATGTAGCGCGTCGTCTACCTCGCGCAGTTTTTCCGCGTACATAGTTCTCCTGCCAGAATCAGAAAGGTGTAAAAAACTGAAGTTGTATATTAATTATACATTAATTACCGCGTAATAATCTATGATCGATTTGAAATCTTCCGCAGCTTGTCGCTCAAAAGCAGCGAAGGTTCGAACGACATCTTCGATTGGCACAAATGCGGTTGCGCACATCATTTGGGCAGCTATCTTAATTTTTCGCTCATCATTTCGGTCACTATAAGCTTGTTGTAGACCATGTTCTTGAATGCGGCGAAACACTGCTTGACGTAGGTGGGAGAAACAAGCCTTGACAGTAGTGTTGCCGATGGATTTAGCTGCATTAATAATGGCCATCTCGAAATCTGTCATAACGACAACCGGCACAGTACGAGGAATCCCAGATGTTTGACATGCAGCGTTAACCACTGCAAATACTTTTTCGTATGCCACCTCTTTTTTACCGTCCATTAAGGCGTATACTAGCGGTAATGCCACAATGTGGGTTACTCCACGGCGAATTTGTTGGAAAGAGGCTAAGATGGCGAAAAGTTGGAAACAAATATGAGGCACAACCTGTAAATAAAATTAACCGGAATCAACCGAATAAACCGAAATCAAATCAAATCAAATCAAAATTTAAATCAAATCAATCAAGCTACCTTGAAGGTCCCATCGACGTACCAATTGGAACTTCTCATGAGGCGCCTCAAATTTTCTTTTGTCGCAAAAATGATTAGTCGCCCGACCGATTCTATTTCATCCGTATCCCAAGAATCGTACAGCAAAAATTTTTCGCCACCTGCCGTATCCCGATACCTTTGTGGAATTTCTTCCAAATCATTTATGTCAGTGGGGTTGGTCGGCATGTGTTGGAGTCTTTGGCGTTGGATAGCTCTATTTAAGTTAGGTCGATCAGGAAGCAAGGCTAATATTTCGGAAGGCACATCATGCAATTCGCTCCGGAGCAGTTGCACAGGTGGAGCTTCCGGGTGATCTTCCGCTTTGCGTTTCAGGCGATTCTGAAGGTAAAAACCCCGTGAACACCATACCACCAACCTGATTCATTAATTCAACCTTTATTTTCTCGGCTTCGACTTCTTCCATGTTGGGTGCATGTCCTTGGTGAGGCGATTCATCCGGACCCCTCAAGAGTTCAACGGCTTGACCGTGGGTTGAATAAGAACGGGTCACCGCTCGAGCCCTGCACTCCGGATATTGGCGGCACTTCCAATTTACTCGCTCATTTTTTTCATTGTTTTTGGAATACAAATATCCCCCAATGTGCAACAACGTACTTCGAGATGTTTTAATCAGTTCCACGTCCATAATTTTAAAAGAAGTTGAAAGAATATTATCAAAGTTACAAATGTGTCAAATTATGACTGAACGTGAAGTTGTCATGAAGATGTCAGTGTTCTAATGTTTTTCGAATGTTCGAAAATTCAATAAATTAATATTGGTAGAAAAAGAAATTAGTAGAATTTTTTATGCAGTAGGAAAAAGAATAAGGTAGAAATAATTATTAGTAGAAAAAAAGGAGTAGAAAAATTGACGCCCTACGCGACTTACCCAACTGTCCCAAAAATTCGCATATAACCCACACATCCATGACATTCTTAATCACCTCTGTTTAGTACGAAACCCCAATATTTCTCCCAGATTCAATAACCCAGAAACCACTATTCATCAATTCATCTCATCTCACATGAATCATACCTAACTGACAAGACAAGGACAACTAAAACTTAGGCTGAAAGACTAATACAATATAGTTATGTAATGGTATCCACATACCAAAATGCTGAGAAGACAGTTCCCAGGAATGATGCGCCTTATCGCAGGCACGTTCCAGAGCGTCCCATTCTTCATCATGGACAATTATCTCATGCATGAATCAATTACAATCGTACTTTCGTTCGGAAAGCATCTCCGTGTCCTTTATCGTTATAACCGTTGCGACAAATGAAATACCTTTGTAACTCAATTAATTAAGTGAAATAAAAAACTTTTTAAAAAATTAAAATTTCAAATCGTGAAATTTAACTGGCGCTGCGAACAGGATATTCGCGACTGAACTGTTAATCAATCGACGGGATTGACCCACGAAAAGTGATTTCTATCCCTGGTGAAAGACAGTAACAGGTGGCTTTCAAGTCTTTGTGCGAGAATCCAACGAAGAGGAAAGAAGATACATCTAGGGAAATACACACCACACGATGCAGATCCTAGTGCTGTAAGTCCTTTGTTTTCTTCCATCCCAAAAGTGTAATTGTTTCAAAAAAAAAAAAAAAAAAAAAATAATCAATTCAATTTTATTTAATGTCCGATACCGACATTGAAATAATTGCTGACGATTTAGATACGTTAGAAAATTCAACACCTAGATATAAGATAAAACCAAGTATTTTAGGCAACGTTAGATTTAGTCCGATTCCACAAAAAATAGTTTGTGATGCGGGGCGTGAATTTCAAAATAATACCTTCAAAGAATTTTGTAAAATGAACAAAATTGAACTTCATTTCACAACAGTGAATAACCCGAGTTCTAATTCCCAAATAGAGAGATTTCACTCAACCATTATAGAAAAATTAAGAATACTAAAACTGAAAAATCCCAATGAAGTTCCATCAAATTTAATGATTTCAGCAGTTTCGATTTACAATCAATCAATACATTCTTCTACCGGATTTTCACCCTTTTACTTACTATACGGCCCTTACGAGAGAACTCCAGAATTCGATTTAGACATGACTGTATTCGAACAGTATAATGAAAAAAGAAAACAAGAAATTCTACCATTCTATGATCAAGTATACCTCAAAAACAAGCAATTAGCCGAAAACATTTTAGAAAAACGTAACGAAACCCGCGTTGATCCGCCTAACGTAGAAAATCGCGAAGTTTATGTAAATAGGAAAAAACCCAGTAAAGCTAATCCTATATACGACAAGGTAATTGTTGAAAAACAAGAATCGAATAAAATTTTTGGAAAAACTCAAAAATCAAGAAATACCACAGCTAACATTAAAAAGGTTAAGAAACTAAGAAAAACAACTTCTTTACAGGTTCCCGATACTGGCGGTGACGATCCTCCAGATTCACCACAACCAGGCCCTTCAGGTCAAACCCATTAAAAACAACGGCTATTTTCAAGAAATCATAGGCCCAGTAAAAGTAATGGACCACTACCATAATTTTCTATTTTTCGTAAATACATCAAAATTAGAAATAGGATTCAAACAGCTATTAGCAAACACTGAAACTCTAAAGAAAGATGCTTCAATAGATAAACTAACATACCAAATTTATAAACAACTTGCTTTAAATTGCAGAAATATTGAACTATTACTGAGAAAATTAAGTTATAAATCAAAACGAGCATTGGCTAATATTCTAGGAAAAACCATCAAATTCATTACAGGAAATCTCGACGACGACGACTTGCAAAATATTAATGAAAATTTACAGAAATTACATAATAATCAAAATTCCGAAATGAAACAAATAAATAAACTAACAACTTTCGCAAATCATTTATCAAAAAGATATTCATGTGATTTAGAAATCTTAATGTCAAATTTAAACAAAACAAAACATTTTATTGAAGGTTTAACGTTTATCGAAGATACAAGAACATTATTACAAAACGAAGTTTACCATTCAGAACATTTAATAAAAACGTTAGAATTGCTTGAACGCGCAATCAGCTTGTCATGGAAAGGAATTCCAGATTTAGAACTTTTAACGATAGATGAACTTATAACTGTTCAAAATTACTTGACGAAAATCTATAATCCAAAGCAATTGTTGCCAATTGAAACGACTCAATTATTAAACATTTTAGAGTTATCAAAACTTATAGTAATAGGAACAAAAGAAACAATTACATTCCTTCTCAAAATACCCATTTTAAAACCAATTTCCGCAAATTATTCTCAAATCTACCCGATTCCGAATTATCAAGATATCGTTATTGTCCCACCAAAACCATTTCTAATCGAGATGAACAACTTAAAATACTGGACTAACGAAGATTGCCAGAGTTTCCACATCATCACCTTGTGTCTGCAACAACCGACCCAAGAGGATTGTAATTTATTGAATGCTAACAAATGCAAAACAATAAAAATTGCTAACGATTACCAAATTACATCTGTACTGCGTAATAGACAATTACTAGTACTATCAAAGAGAAAACTTGAAATGATTGAAGATTGTCAAGGACAACTAGATAGAACATTTATACAAGGACCAAATTTAATCAGTTCACAATGCCGAATAATATTGGAAAAATCCACATATGTCAACACTACACCTACGTACGAGTTAACATTGTACCACATTTCAAATGAAACATTGAAGTTTTATCAAGAAGCAAAACTTCAACTGCGACATCTCAAAGATCCAACCATTCTTCAACAAGAGGCTGAAGAACTCAAGAATCAACCACTACATTTGGAACCACTGGTTCACATAATTCATTATGGATTTACCGGCCTTGTATTATTGTTAATAATACTTGCCACGGCCATCATTATCAAATTCAGGACACGCATTATCGACCTTTTCTGCAAACCAAGAAAAATCATTCGCATCAAGATGGTCGATCCAAATCAAGAAGACACCCCCGCATTGCCGAATTGAACGAGGTCGTTCAAACCTAAGGAGGGAGGAGTTATGTAATGGTATCCACATACCAAAATGCTGAGAAGACAGTTCCCAGGAATGATGCGCCTTATCGCAGGCACGTTCCAGAGCGTCCCATTCTTCATCATGGACAATTATCTCATGCATGAATCAGTTACAATCGTACTTTCGTTCGGAAAGCATCTCCGTGTCCTTTATCGTTATAACCGTTGCGACAAATGAAATACCTTTGTAACTCAATTAATTAAGTGAAATAAAAAACTTTTTAAAAAATTAAAATTTCAAATCGTGAAATTTAACTATATAAATAAACCCTCAAACCGTAAGCAACGTTCTTTCTTTATGACACTTGCGACACACATTTTGATAGTTGTGACATATTTTACACTTACGAGTGTCTTCTACTCCCAGACAAAGCATGAAGTAAAATTTCGAGTTTTCAAAAGCCGATTGTACATTAAGTACGTATATTAGATCAATTGGAAATGCATCTTCCTGTCTCTTTCCATGTGCAAATACTATGTAAACAATTTTACATTAATTTAATTTTCTATGAATTATTAAATCAATTGAAAATGTATCTTTCCGTTGAATGATAATTTAAAACCATGAGTTTGCTTTCTTTGTTTTAATACTAACGACAAATATTTCGCTCCATCTTTTTTTCTTTATTTATTAGATAAATAAGATTCCAGCCTGTAAGTAGACTTACAACTTCACTTTATCTCCAATAAATTTGACCACATCAAATTATTTTTCTATATCTTATTATTAGATCAGTAGAAAATGCATTTCTCCGTTTAATGAAAATATATAACTAAATGCTTTTCTTTCTTTATGTAAAATAACTTATTTAATTTATTTTCATCTCTTTTTCTTTATGTATTAAATAAATAAGTATATACTGTCTGAATGTATGCTCTGTACATAATGTGCACACCAGTTGCAGGCTAACGACATTCCGCCCTTTTATTGGCAGCGTTTCTTGAATATCAATTTCGAATCCGCTAAACACTAAAAATACATTTTCCAATTCCGCAGGCGGTGTAAATATTTTTAAAGAGAATATCCAGACGGTTATTTTCATGTTAATTTTATCGACGCATTGAAAAACTGAACAGCATTTCATATTTCGACGAACTGAGAATTAATTAAAATAACGAAAACGAACCAATGAAAGTTTAAACTAAGTTAAGCAATTTATCACATTTTTTTTGAAATACAAATATACATTTCGGACATAAAGTACCTAATATTAATTTTGATTGATAATCGTCGTTTTGTGTCCGAAATGTACATTTTAGTAATTGAAATAAAAGTGTAAAGAACGGTTATTAGTGGTTTATTTATCCATTTAATTTGATCTTCAGGTAACTCAAGTGGCCAAACCATAAGTATGCTGGGAATTCATAACTATTTTGAATTCGAATTGCTTACACTTTAAGTTCGCAGAACATTAAATATTAAATGAAGAATTCGTATAATCCAAAAACAGTAGGTCTTAATTAATAAGTCTACTAAGACCATAGGTATTTTGTCTTAGTAGTCTTATTAATTAAGACCTATTGTTTGTGGTTTATACGAATTTTTTCGAAAATTTACATTTAACAATTAATTTATTTCATACTTATTTATAAAATATGACAATTTATTGATTATACAAACAAATAGCAATAATTCAAATAGAATTTTAGTAAAAACTTCAAATGTTCAAATTTGAATGATTTTGTCATAACTTTTTTGAATCTATTGAATTTTCTAGATATGTAAACGATAAATTAAATAAAAAATATATAATAAAACTCTGAAAGAAGAAGCTCAATGTTCAAAAAATGCAAAATTCTGTGTTCAGGGGCTTGACATTTAAAATTACCTAAAATGATCTCAATAACATCGCCACCATTTTCATTTTTGGGATAGTATCTGTAAATGTAAGTGTGCCGGTAAAAGTTTCATGGGTCTGGCGCGTGAAGTAAAATTTCGAGTTTAGAAAAGCCTGAGCATTTCGTTTATATGGTTAACACGTTGATCACCACCTTCATAAAAATCAAATTATTACCTTAGGTCGCTGCTTAAGTTTTTGTTCCAATTATACAAATATTATTATTTATAACAGAATAATAAAGCAAACATTTGAAAGGACTTAAACGTTTTTGAACGTTCAAGCAATACTAGTTTCGCCGCATGGGCAGCATGCCACGATTTTTTAAAAGATGTTTCTAGATGCGGCACAAGGTGCATGCCGCGGGGACTAAACGCAAATTTAACTGCGGCATAAGTGAATGCCGCGCGACGATCAACGTATTAATAATTAATAAACTTTACGAACTTACGCATGAACATTTGATTTATTTGCTCCGCTTCGATACGCGACCAAATCAAATATTTGAGGCTTTTCTAAACTCGAAATTTTACTTCATGCTTAACAAGGAATAAAGAAACACATTTATAAATATTCTTTTGTGTTAGAGAAGATTCCAATATAAGAAATTTGAGCTATAAAAAAAACAACACGAAATGTTTATTATTTTTATAAATACCATTCCTTCCATAGTTATTATATCTACATTTACCAAACGAATTGGGAAATGTATACATTTATACTATTTTATTTTATTTTCAATTCCTAAAAGAAACAAACAAAACATATGCCAAACTTAATTAAAAACTTATGAAATTGGTCATGGTTTTTGAAATTATTATATTTTTTAAATATCATTTTTTTAATTTAATTTCAAATTCAAATAAACGAAAGTAAACTATCGTGTTTCAATCTCAATCATATTTCTGTTCAATCTCATATTTTTGGAAAAATGTAATTTTACACGAAGAACTGGACAATTTCTATGAAATGTTCTGTATATTTCAATTGGTGATTGTTCCGGTTTTACAAGCACGAGTTTTGGCAGTGTTCGTAAAACCGGAACAACTATAAATGTGTTAAGTTATGATTGCTTATTTTGAGTATTCAAGAAACAAATAAAAATTTAAACTAACAGAAGTGGAAAAGTGACGATTTCGTTAATTTTTAATTTTATTATTAAAATTCAATGTCGTGCAAATTATACTACTATTAATAAATAAATAAATTTCAATTTGAAGCGAAATTAAATTGAGAACTGAAAAACATATTTAAAAATATGTGCATCTCGTTTAATTTGTTTGTATTTATTTTTCATAGAAACTCGACTGTTATGAAATTAATTCTAACTTTACGCAAAAATTACTTAAAACCTGTAAAAAAAAAATATTTAAGTTTCACGAATATGGAATTCTCACCTTTCGAATATTTAAAATGTTCAAAAGATGTCTCTGGATTTTCATGAAACTTAAATATCCCTTTTAGAGGTGTTAACTTATTTTTATTTAAAGTTAGAATTTATTCTTACCAAATTTCAGAAATACTTTTTCTGGTTTCTATGTTTTTTATTGGAAGAAATACAATTTTGGGACAAGTAAAATTTGTTTAGTATGTGTCATAACTGAAAATCCCTTTATTTTCTTCTTATTTACATATTTTCATTGTCCTCCATATTATAATCTTTAATTAAAAACCTGACTTAACCGGTATACATTTGGTTTTATTAACGATTATCCAATTTTTGATTTGTTTTAACATTTTGTGTCCACCGATGGTATAATTTTTTTTTTTTTAATATGACCAATCAAATTTGACATTTCAAGAATTTAGTGGTGTGATGCAGGATGTGTCTTAGGTTAGGACAAGATTAATCACATGTTATGTTGTAAATAAAGTTTTAGTTTGTAGGTTATGTGAAGGGAAATCTGATATTAATATGACAACTCAAGTAACACAAAGATTACGATTACAAATGTATTTACCTATCATCGCCTCAAATTATTTATACCTACTACCAATTTAATAATGTGCCTGTGAGGATCAGGTAGGATAGGAGGATCAGGTAATATTCTTTGCTCAGGAATATCTGTTTTCTTTAATATCTGCCTATTTATATGTTCAAGTTTAAAAAGTTCTAAATACAAGAAATGTTTCGTTTTGGTATACATGTTACGATATTTCAATGTAAATTTTCCGACATTCGCAATCTTATTAAAAACTTTCAATTTAAAAACTCTAACGAGTGTTTTCCACTCCCAGACTAAGCATGAAGTAAAATTTCGAGTTTAGAAAAGCCTGAAAACTTGGCTTGGTCGCGTAGCGCAGCGGAGCGAACAAGCCAAAATTTCTAAACTCGAAATTTTACTTCATGCGCTTCGCGTATAACACACTGATTTAAAGTGGAGTTCAAAATATACTGGTTAGTTCTGATCACATGTTCATTAATTTTACAAATGTTAATATGGAATATGTGAATGTATACTTAAAAGAAAAAATCCCTATATGTTTTGTGTAAAGTTGAAAGTTGTAGCGTTCTCTTTTTTAAAATCTCTGCATCTTTAAAATTGATTTGACAAATTATGATTTATTTGTCACATTGATAATTATTTACCAACATCTCAAAATTTGATGTTTAAAATAACCTACTGAAAATAATCGCAGTAACTTAGGGTATTTGGTCATATTAAAAAAAACAGAGTTTACATATACATTTTCATTATTATGCAAGGTGACTGTATTTCGTGAAAATGCATGGTGATCTCGGATATCTGAAGAGTTGGAGGCAAAGTTGGGGCGAAGTTGCGTATTTTTGCTAATAATAATTTCAACTCAATATCTTCTATTTTCTCAAGATATTGTGAATAAACTGATTTTTCAGAGAGGAATGTTGCAACATTCTTAATTATATTTTATTTGTAAAATATACTCAGGAATCAAGTTTAGTTTTTCTTATTCTCATTTTGGGATTTCACATTTCTTGAATGATTTTTTTTAGTGATGTATTACATTAATAATTTATTTTACAGTTGATACATATTCTTGCTATTTTCTTTAATAATTTGTAATTTAATAACGTTTTAATTTGTTTGTTAGGTAATATTTATTTTATTTTCAGACAAAAGTATTATTTTTCTTTAACATTCTTTTAGTTCAGTATTTCACAATTAAAATAAAGTAAATTTCAAATGTTACTGAATTAAAAAGATCTCTCTTGGAAATGATCATTTATTCAAAGAGAGATTATCTTGGCAATCAGACGTTTCTAAATATCAATAGAGATTCTCTTAGCAACTAGACATTTCCTATCGTCAAGTGAGATTCTCTTTACAATGAAACATTTCTCAATGTCAAGAGAGATTGGTCAAGGATTGAAAGTTTTAATATTACAATAAAATTTTAATCCTTGACTAATATCTCTTGACAACGAGAAACGTCTCATTGTTAGGAAAGTGTCTCTTGACAAAGAGAAATATGTTTTGTTTTTGTATTTTTACACTATTGTTATTTCATTCATATTATTTCTAATTACATTATTTTGAAGTTGATTAAATTATTTTCAAGAAATATAATTAACGCTTGACTGTATAAAAAAAAATATCCAGATATTTCGGTTGAAAAGTTGAGGCAATATTTACGTAAAATTTCGTGTTTGAGGTGGAAATATTGTCCCTACGCAGGAATTCCAGTTGGTTTAAATTAATTGGAATTCCTTGCAAACATCTCGAGTGTGACCGGATTAAAATACATCCCCTTCAGAAAATTCCACCTAAATATTATTCTATTTACCCACGAATTAAATTCAAACATAAACTGGATATAAAATTAAATAGACTCAAGTTCGTGAAGTTTATTAATTATTAATGAATATAATACATTTAAAAACGCATATAATAAATGATTTAGTATGATTAAACATGTAATGTTACATTTTTTACATTACTCAATACTAAATCATTTATTATATTCTTTTATGTCTGTTGTCACCAACTTCAATTAAATTTTCGTTGAATACATTTGTTTGTCGATTGAAATAGCCATATTTCATGTTATAAACATCAATGTCATGTGAACTGATTGATTTTTTGACATGTATGTAACTATTACTAGATTTTAATTGATGAATAAGTATTGCTCGATTTAACTGACGTTGGTAGAACCCGGCAATAATGTATTACATTTATGAATAATTCATAAACTTTTTGTACTTTTATTTTTGATCGCTTAATTATCAGTGTTAATATTAGACTTGATATGTACTTTTAATTTATTTTACACGTGTCAGGAAACTAAATATTATAACATAATACCATAATTTAAAATTACCTAAAATCATTATCAGAAGTCTAGGTTAATTAATTATTATTATTTCATTATTGGAGGATATTTTCACTACTTGAATTTGATTAATAACTCGAATTATTCTCACGCGTTTAAACAAAATAATGATAAATCCTTTTCAATTAATTAACCATCGATCAACATCCTTTAAAACCCGAATAATTTGTTATATTAATTCAAATTTATGAACAGGAGATATATTTAATTAACATGACGGAACTGAGACGCGAAAGCTTCCTTGTGATAATAATGGAAGGCTCGCAATTTCCGCTGTAAAATAACAATTTTCGTAAAATTAATTTCGCTCGTGTGTACGTACGTGTTTTTGATAAAGATTTCAACGCCTCTAAAATGTGATTAAAGGAGGAAACCTGTTTCCGTGGAAATAAAACACGTGTTTAAAAGGTGGATTAATTAGTAATCTGATGATGAAATGTGAAAATTGAGTGGGGAACTTTTCATCTGGATACATTTTGTGACAGTAATAATTTATAAAGGATCAAACTTTAGCAGCATATTTTGAATTTCACTGTAAATCAGTGGTTTATACGCGTGGCGCATGAAAGAAAATTTCGAGTTTAGAATAAGACTGAATATTTGATATAATTACTCTGTAAATGTTGTTGCATTTGTTATTTTTATAAAAGTGTTCAATTTGAAAATCTGACAAGTGTTTCCAGTCCTAGATTAAGCATGAAGTAAAATTTCGTGTATAAAAAAGCCTGAACGTTTCAGGCTTTTCTTAACTCGAAATTTTACTACATGCGGCATACGTATAAAACACTGAAATATTGTGAAGATTAAAATATACTACTATAGCAGTATGTTCAATCAGTAAAATTAAAACTTTACGTCAAATCAGTGTTTTGTACGCCTGGCGCATGAAGTAAAATTTCGAGTTTAGAAAAGCCTGAAAATTTGGTTTGGTCGCTCCGAACCAAATTTTAGGGCTTTTCTAAACTCGAAATTTTACTTTATGCTTAATCAGGAAGTGAAAACAAATCAACAATGTCGGAAACTTTACCCAATAATAAATTATTTTCAACTAGTTTCATCATTCTTAAAAATAGCATTAAGTCGAAACTTAATTCACAGGAAAACAATGTATTAGTGAAATAAACAAAAAGAATTTTATTTAATATCCAATTTTAAACATGTCTCAGTTTCCTCACAGTCAATCGACTTGGTCATTTTTTTCTCCAATGCCAGAACACAGTTTCTTCCTTTCCCAACAAGTTTGTTTATTTCTTGCATTATTTTAATGGAATACATCAATTCTTCGCATGTTCAAACAAAAATTTAACTTGGAGAAGTTATAACAGTAAATTTTTCTTTTAATTTAACACAATTTCATTTATTTACGAAATCAAAATTATTTATACTTTTTGTGCTTATATTTTTTTTTTACAAAAAATAATAATTAAATATTATAATGATAATTAGGTGTGTTAAATTAAAGTGAATAACTTGTAAAAGTATATAATGTACTATTATTTTTTTCATTAGAATTATTAGTTTAGGAATACGAATATATAAATGACTATTATTTATTACAGGATTGTTACACCAGCGAACTTATCTCTTATAAGTATATAATGTACTATATTTCTTTAGTACCTACTAACTTCACAACAATTATCATTTTACTTTTATATAAATAAAACAATTTAAACAATTTAAATATATATTGTGCATTCGCTACAATTATTTCGCCACACTGTGGCTTCTTCAGCCGAATAAACGATAAATAAAATGTTTCGGGTCAGGTATATATACAATGTTTGTGGGGTGGTTTTTTTTCAAAAAAATAATATTAAAGAGGGGCGATTTTGGTAAGTCCGTTTGGTCGTTGAGAAGATATCCCGTGTATTTTCTTTTATTAATTTCCATGGACTCTATGATGTTGAGTATCCGGCCTTTTCTATCTTGATGTAGGACTTTGAAGTTTTCATCGAAGTGGTGATTTTCTTCTATGAGGTGGTTAGAGTATGTGGAGTTGGTTTTATTTTGTTGGAAGCTAGTTAAGTTTTCATTTATCCTCTCTTGGAACTACCTTCCGGTTTGTCCTACATATACTTTGGGGCAGTTTTGCAATTCAGCAAATAGACGCTACTTTGTAGAGTTTTATTAAGGTTGTCTTTATTGTTTTTAATTATTTTACCTAAGGTGTTTTTGGTTCTATTTGATATATTTATATTTATTTTTTCTAACATTTTTCCAATTTTTGTGTTATTTTTCCCGGTGTATGTTAATGAAGAATAGTTTTTCAAAGAGTTTTCTTTTATAATCGGGTTAATGAAATTAATTAATTTATTTCTTTGTTTTTAATTTACTATTTTTTCAATTATTGATTTTTTTAAAGCCATTTGTATATGTAATTTGAAAAATTATTTTTAATTCTTTATCATAATTACTTTGTGTTATTTTCATCGATAATAACCTATGTACTATACTACGATAATCAACTAATTTTTGTGCCATTGGGTGATTGGATTTATAATTAATTGACATGTCTGTGTGTGTCGGTTTGCGAAAAATTGAAAAACTGTGTTTGTTATTAATTCTTTTTATCGGTAAATTTAAGTAAATAATTGAATAATCTACTTCTATTTCTTTAGTGAATTGTATTTTTTTATGCTGTGAGTTTAATAGATGTAAAAAAGAATCTATCTGTCTATCGGTGTCATTAAATACTACAATTACATCATCGACGTACCTACACCAATAAACACATTTGTTAAATATCGGCAATTGAGATAATCTCACTTCAAAGTTATCCATAAATATCTCCGCCATCAGGGGACTTGGTGGGTTTCCCATGGCTAAGCCTTCCTTCTGGCGAAAACATTTATTGTTGAACTCTAAATAATTCTGTGACAGGCAGATTTCTAAGAGGTTAAGCATTTCCGATTTTATGATAGGATTTGTGTTATTTTTTATTAGTTTATCTTTGATTAATGTGAAAACTTCGGTCGGTGGCACGTTCGTGAATAAATTCCTAACATCAAATGATACTAATTTGGTGGTGTTAGGTAAATATATATCTTTGCTGTTATTAATTAATTTGAAGCTGTTTTCAATTGAAGATTTTGGATTGAATTTAGTATGTTCCATAATATTATTTAACTTCTTAGCTTGTTGGGTACATTGGGCATTAAGATATGACACCACTGGTCTGATTGGGCTATTTTCTTTGTGGAGTTTAATTAATTCATATAATATAGTGGATCGCGGGTTCATATTTGTCAACAAATATTTTTCTTTTTCGGAGAAGAGAGCATTAGAGTTATTTATGGCTGTTTTTAAACTTATTTGGAATTGTTTTGTCAGATCTTTACTAATGAGTGTGATATCATTATCTGAGAAAAAGGTTTCTATTTTATTAATATATTCATTTTTATCGATTGCAATTACCGTGCTTACTTTATCAGCTTTAGAGAAAGTTAAATTATGTTGTTTTGAAAGTTGCATAAGCGATTCTGCTGTTTTAACTTCATTATTATAATAATTATCACGTTTGGAATCATTACTGTTTTTGAGGTAATTAGCAAATTTGTATTTTTCTAAAAAATTGTTATCTATACGCTTTGATTAAAACACTTGGTTTGTTTCACTGATTTTTTATTTTTACTCCAACTAGTTTCGACCTTAGATCATTCTCAAGGAGATATGTAAAAATAAAAAATCAGTGAAACAAACCAAGTGTTTTAATCAAAGCGTATTAATTAAATATGTTTCACCACGGGTTAAGTGAGAAATTAATTCATCAAATTGTTATCTGTTTTATTTAAAGAAGGTTCTGTCTCTACTGCTAATAATTCAATTTCTTTAGTACTTTCGTTATGTTTTATGTTGTATTTAATCATTTAATCATATCATTTTAGTTTTAAATAGTTTAAAAGTACATAAAGAACTAGTATTTCTAATAAGTTTTGATAACAAGTAGCCGAATTTAAAAAAAAATGGTTTTAGTTTTAAAATTAGTTTGAAGAACTTTAAATAAAAAATAAAAATTACGATAAAATTCCTATAAAACGCAAACAATGAGTTTTAGTTAATATCACTATTATAATAGTATGTAAGACAATTAGTACATTTAGAATTTTTTTAAATAGCTTACGCATTTAGTTAACAGAACATGAAATAAAAAAAATAAAATTATAATAATAATAGCATAAAACGCAAACAATGTTTCTTAATTACCAACACTGCAAAGACAGTAATTTGGACTAATTGCTTGCGATTTATAAAAATATTATCGTAATTTTATATTTATTTATCTTATAAGATTGTTTCATTTTCGAAACAAAAAATAAACATATTGCAACTTTCTTAATTGACTTCATGTGAATTTTCTATTATTTTCCAAATTAAGGTTTGTTAGATTAGGCTAGACTTGTTTGCATTGTGTTAGACTTTAACCAAACCTAAGTAAAGTGTCATTTATTGTGAACTAATTATCCAGTATAATTTAAAAGTAGTAACTCTGGTGTTTTATTGTGACTATAGTTCCGACCACTTAACTTAAACACTTATCATTATCAAGCTAAGTTTAACATAAACTTTAGTTTGAGAATTACAAATTATAGGTGTCGAAATTATAGTCAAAATAAAAAACCTCACATCAAAAACAAAGTTTAAGTATCTTATTTGTTTCAATAACTAAACAGAAACTTTTACAGTTAACAGCGTATAGTGACATCCAATCTAATCTAATTCCAGAGATCTAAAGTAACTTTACAATCTGTCATCTAACCCACCTTTATAATCTATAAGAAGCGTAGGTTAAATCTCAAAAATTAGGAGATATGAGTCGCCTATCGAAACCCATGGTTTTCAAATGGATTTAGGGGTTTTTGGAAATAGACGACTCAAATCTAACTTATACTAATTATGTTAGATCCATCTTATCCTGATTCTTTATAGCCTCTAGTTAACTTAGATTCAAAATATAGAATTAGATTAATCTAACTTAACCGAATTCTTCATAATCTGTATTAGATTTATGTTAAATCTTTATCTTATCCTGATTCTTTATAATCTCTATAATTAGATTAAATCTAACTTAACCAAATTTTTCATGATCTGTAATAGACCAACACGTTAGTGTTAGGTCAGGGTAGAATTAGATCTAACCCAACCTATTTCTAGAGATTTAATTTGGTTAGGTACCAGATTATGAGGTCAAGTTAGATGGCTTATTGTAACCAGTTCTAAAGATTTAACTTCAGTTTATTGCAGGTCATGTAGAATTTTTTTAGGTTAGATTTTACCTAATTCAAGAGATTTAACCTACGTTGCTTACGGATTATAAATATTATTTTAGATTATGAAGTTGGGTTATATGACAGATTATGAAATGACCTTAATTTGTTCCACAACGAGCCATCTAATTTACTTCCATTATCAGTACTTTGTACTATAAATCTTAAAATTTAATCTACGTTTCTTACAAATTATAAAGTTAGGTTATTGCAGATTATGATGTTATTTAATTACAGATAATGAAGTTAGGTTACTACAGATTATGAAGTTGGGTTAATGCAGATTATAAAGTTAGGTTATTACAGATTATGAAGTTAGGTTATTACAGATGATGAAGTTATTACAGAATTAAATAAGATTATGAAGTAAGTTTATTACACGAACAGAAACCTAATTTAACGTCATAATCTGTTATTTAAACTAATCTAATTCTAGAGATTGAACCTAACTTAATTATACACACAATCACCTAATCTAACTCCGTAATCTGTTACCCAATCTAATCTAATTTTAAATATCTAACCTATCTCCAAAATCTGTCATGTAGCCTATAGTCTGTTTAAAAACTAGATGGAGTAAGTGCCAAAGCCCAATTTACACTATATAAAGTTACCAAAAATATCACTTTAAATTTGGCGGCAATTTTAAATAATTTCATATGAACTCTTTAAATAAAATCAAATATCCATTTTGTAGTTCTTAATTGTGGTTAAGTATTTTCTTTTTCATCGTACGATATCGTCAGTTCAATTAAAATGCTTATACGGCATTTCGCCATATATCTGTGAAATAAAACATATTTACATTATGTTAATATTATAATATGAAATTTATATAATGATGTGTCTCTATCAGATCTGGGACAAATCCTCGTAAAAAGGATTTGAATCACGAATTCGAATCACCTAATATGACTTGAATCACGAATACTCGAATAAAGGATTCGTAAGAGATAAATATGATTCAAATCGAAGATTCGAATCCTGTTTTTTCGAATCACGAATACAAATCCTTTAAGAATAAATTTGATTTTATTATTTTTTTACAACCATTAATATATAAATATCGTTACCAGTTGTTCTAACAAAAATATTCAAATCCTAATTATTTATTATTACCACTGAACATCGTTGATAACAGACTAAATATCTGACTCCCTGTTACTCTGGTTAAAGATGTATTTGTGTGATTCTGAACTCCACTTCAAATCAGTGTTTTGTACGCGTGGCGCATGAAGTAAAATTTCGAGTTTAGAAAAGCCCGAAAATTTGTCTCGGGTCGCTGCGCGACCCTCGACAAATTTTCACGGGGCTTTTCTAAACTCGAAATTTTACTTCATGCTTAGCCTGGGAGTGGAAACACTCGTTTAAAACTTCAAATAAAACTCTATTATAAAATCGACTGCCTGAAATTTATGTAAATAAAAAATTCACTGAATATCATTAAAACCGAGAAAGTCAGAGAAAAGTCATGAAATTTTATTCAAATTGACCAAAACACTAACAAAAAAGCCATATGATGTTATTGAATTTGTCAAAATCAGCAGGCAAATTACAAAGCACGTAAAAATTTATAAAATTAACTTAAATATTGGCAAAAACAATGAAAACTATTAAACAGAATCGGGGTTTCCCACAGGAGAAAGTTATATTAAAAGGCCAGGAAAAACATCTTTAGTCCGGGAAGTTTTGGAGAAATTCAACATTTCAGATTGTGGCTGCCATGTCAGTTTTACTTCAAACAATATTAAACAAAATTTTGAAAACTAGATAAATATCTTTAAAAACATTTTCAATCATTTAATATTTTTATCAAAGCATTCACTTTGAAGTTTCGAACGAGTGTTTCCACTCCCAGACTAAGCATGAAGTAAAATTTCGAGTTTAGAAAAGCCCCGTGAAAATTTGTCGAGGGTCGCGCAGCGACCCGAGACACATTTTCGGGCTTTTCTAAACTCGAAATTTTACTTCATGCGCCACGCGTACAAAACACTGATTTAAAGTGGAGTTCAGAAACACACAAATACATCTTTAACCAGGATAACAGGGAGTCAGATATTTAGTCTGTTATCAACGACCCGAGAGAAATTTTCTGGGCTTTTCTAAACTCGAAATTTTACGCCATGCGGAACGCGCAGAAATTTAACGAGAAATTTAAAAACACTCAAAAACACATTTTTCATGTTATTCCTCACAATTTATTCGAATTATTTATAACGATTCAAATCCTTTTGTAAGTATTCGAATCCTTTTATAAATATTCGAATCCTTTTATAAATAATAGACTCTTTTTACAAGGATTCGCATCCTTTTATAAGGATTCGAATCACCCACATTTAGATTCGAATACGAATCCTCTTAAAAAAATGTAACGAATCCGGATCACGAATCCAGTTGAACTAAAGTATTCGAATGCCTCTTTTGAATCCTCTAAAAGGATTCGAATGCCTCTTTTGAATCCTCTTAAAGGATTCGAATCCTGAATGATTCGAATCCTGCCCAGCTCTGGTCTCTATCTTACTTAAAATGGATTTGTTTCATAAAACTATACAAGGTAGAACGACTCATCTTCGGCATGCCTGCATGATCGTTTACTTCTTTTAAAACTTTATTCAAAGTTGGCAGTTCATTTTTATAGAAGAAACTATGCACGGATCTCTTCACTACGTCATTAAAACTTGTAATTATGTCTTCGAAGCTGTTTAGGGCTACAAATCTCTCCGAATTTCTTATATTCGCTAATGGTACGATAGACAGTGGAATTTACAACTCCTAAAAATTAAACATTTTATTATTTGATACATATTCTTATGCTTTTTGATATCTCACTTACTGCACCAACAATGTTTGATACAACAGCAGTCATTTTCATGTGTGGATCATCTGTTATCATCTGCTTATACATATTTATTATGCACTGTTTTTCAGACAGATATAAATGACCCAAATTCAACTTCTTACGCTTTTTTGGTGGTGAAGGTGATATTATCACTGAGCTTGTACTGGATCCATAATCCATCACAACACTATAAACAAAACTAACTTTTAACTATGCTAAAGTAACACCGCACAAAAGGTTATTACGAAACAGACAAAGTTGCAACTCGGCAACGCTTCGAATTAAGGTTATGTCAGCTGTTGCGTCTAATAATGAAGTAATTAGCATAGTGTAAAATGGGCGCGCTCTCGGCCAATCAGAGTTGTAGGTTTTGGCGTGTGAAATTTGAAACGCTTCTCCTAGTTATTAAACAGATTATAGCGTATTTTTATCAAACCTAACCTAATTTTAAAAAATAAGTGTTTTTATGAAGTATCATTTCTATAATAGCGAGTGTTTTACACTTCTTGATTGAGCTTGAAGTAAATATTTTGATTCACTGATTATAGAGGCTTCTACTTCGTTATACATCGTTGAACATAAATAAAACACTGTTTATCACTTTGTTTGTATAACAATTGGTTTATTTGGTGACTATAGTTTCGATACTACACGTATCATTATCAAATCGTTACGGTTTGATAATGATACGTGTAGTATCGAAACTATAGTCACCAAATAAACCAATTGTTATACAAACAAAGTGATAAACAGTGTTTTATTTAAATATTTTGAATTTAGAAAAGCTTCGCGAAGCGGAACGACCACTCCACCATATTTTCGGGCTTTTCTAAACTCGAAATATTTACTTCATGCGTCAAGTGTGTAAAACACTGATTTAGTGTTTTACACGCTTGACTTTACTGAATTCAATAAAACCGATAAAAATTATTAAAAACAAAAAACGTTGATCAGTATTCTTATATTAGTTGGATTATTCAATTTTTTTTTTTTAAATATAAATTAGACATGCTAGTTTATATGTTTACAAATAAAAACAAATTACTATATTTTAATTTAATCCCTCTAACATTTTCAATGAACAATGAAGTTGATAGGAAATTTTGAAATTGTCCAATCAAGTGTCAATTTTAACAAACTATTAACCGTAATGAATATTTTAAATTCACTATTTGAATTCCAGAGAAAACGCTTACCCTTCTATAAGTTCGCTAAACTTTAAATATCACAGATACTTCACGTTTTCAATGGACATTATCTGCTGTATTTCTTAGAAAATATTATTTATACCACATTAAAACTTTCAGAATCGAGCTGAAACTGCGTAAATTTAAAGACGTCGAGTGTGTCCCGCATATAAGTTTAAGTGAAACCCCAAGAAAACGTCGGAGCGCGCCGAGTTTAATCTTGGCCTTAAAAGGGTAATACGATTAAACCTCCATGTTTACATAAATCTTTAGGCAACAAAACGAACGCTCTCTAGACTTTAATTAAGCGCACACGCGCCCCTCAATATAAGACCGGCACAGCCTGCGACGACGCAAAAATTGCACACGCGAATTAATTATTTTCAGGAAATTTCAGGATGTTGTGCACACTAGATTGAGGTAAACGGAGTACTTTATTTCCAAGAGATTAAATTTTATCGCTCCCGTTTTATTATTCCTTCCTTTAATAGTCTTATAAATAAATGGGTAATTACAAACAACATTTTATTTTACATATAATTTATTACTAGATATTATAATTAGTTTTCACTTAAGACTACTAAAATATTTATTAAATACATAAGTGAAAATTAAATTATAGTTAGTTTTTACTTAGAACTACTAAAATATGTATTAAATGCATCAATAGAAATTAAATTAGAATTAGGTTTTACTTACAACTACTAAAATATATTGAATACATAGGTAGAAATAGCAATAATTAACTAAGAAATATGCATACTAAATTTATGTATGCATATTTCTTAGTTAATTATTGCTTGTGTTTGCACTCCGTGACTAAGCATGAGTTTTAAATTTAAAAAAACATGTATTATAAAAGATATTGAATTATAACTAACACAAAATTCAAACTATTTATAAAATCTACAATACACAAACAAAAAATAATAAGGAAATTAATGCAAATTGGCTCAACAGTTTAAAAATTATTACAAAAGCGAGTGTTTTCCACTCCCAGATTAAGCATGAAGTAAAAATTCGAGTTTAGAAAAGCCTGAAAATTTGGTTTGGTCGCGTTGCAAAGCGAAGCGACCGAACCAAATTTTCAGGCTTTTTTAAACTCGAATTTACACTTCATGCGCCACGCGTATAAAACACTGATTTCAAGTGAAGTTTAAAATATATTGATAGATATATAGATTTTTGATATATCTAATTTTAATTTAATGAATCCTACAAAACATAGTTTGCTGTGGTTTTCAGGTATGTATAACACGCATCTTGTACCTTGAACTAACAATAGTAATCTACTAAAATGTTTAATTTATACGAAAATGTTCAAATCATAATTAGAACCGTGTTAAAGCTAAATGCTATCGTTTATTAATAAGGCTGTCGATATTTTAAATTTCACAATTGTTTAAATTATTCACCTGAAGAAGAAACAGTGTTGTTTTTTAAGGCTCTTGAAAATTTTTTATAAACTCGGGCTATGAATTTAAATTCAGTTTTCAAAAAGAATAATGTGTCTTCACACATTTTAAACTCCATTTTTTTGTGATTGAAAATGAAGTATCTGGTTTTTAACTTCACATATAAGCAGTGTTTTGTGCTCGTGGCGCATGAAATAAAATTTCGAGTTTAGAAAAGCGTGAAATATTGGTTTGATCTCTCCGCTAACTAAAATATGTATCATGAAGATAATTGAGATTTAAATAAACTTTGTATCGATGTTGAAAAAAAGTAAATCTAGTGACTGTAAATAAAATTACGACTACTCAAAGTTAACTAATTAATAATTACCGACAAAGAATTGAGTGACAGATTCTAATAAAATTATTAAAATCAACAAAGATCGTTGAGAAATAAATAAACTTTGATGAAACTAATAAGGGTAAAAAAATAATTTATTTATTCACATTAAACATTTTACAATCCATCTACGAAATACATAATATAGTACAACTAAAAATATGATGTTGATTTTAATTGCTAATTATAATTTATTTAAAACAAATATCAAATTTAGAGCACTCAACTTATTAAATTTGTTCATTTATGTATATAATTTTTTGGTTTGGTATGTAATATATATTTTTTATAACTAATTTTGTAATTTACGTATAGAATATATTTTATATTTGTATTGTAAAATGGTCAATTTCGTTAGTAACATATTATGATTATTATTAAACAATAAAAACACGTTATATTTTTGTTTGTATTGTAAAATGGTAAATTTCGTTAATAACATATTATGACTATTATTAAACAATAAAAACACGTGGTTTGTAAATAAAATGATAAACATTCAAACGACCAAAAAATCTATAATTTTTAAAAGTGCAAAACAGCGTGCTTCCATTAAAGCATTTTATTTTTAAGTCAACAAAATCAAGAATAAAAATGGTGAAATATGCATAAGGTTTGTTTCAACGTTAGAAACATTAAAATTAACTATTTAAAAATAAAATTCCAGACATTTTAAACTGAAGTTATTTTGTAAAATATTTCTTAAAAAATGAACTAAACTCCAGACTGCTATAAAATTCACAATTGAGATTTGAATAAATTGGATAAAATGAAACATGGATAAAATGTTGAGACATAGATAATTTACAAAAATAATAAATGCTTCGATGCAAAATCCTAGACGGTAAATATTGATTAAATTATATAATGTCTGATAAAGATAGAATGCACACAATTTGTAAAATTGTAAAAGTTAATAAGTTAAATAAATAAACAACAATAAAATAAAAATTTGTGTTTGTTCTAATAGCGAATTTATAAAAATCATCAACTGTATTTATTATAAGTCATAAATTGTATAATAAAAAAGATATTAAAAAAGTATTTTATGTTTTTTTAACGAGGGTTTTCCACTCCGCTTATTTGAAGTGAAATTCAAAAACAATTATGACAACAAAAATTTGAAATTTGATTATAAACAATTTTCTGTGTTTTTAAAAATTTATTTTAATTAGATTAAATTTAAAAAAATGTGATACTCCTTCAAAATTATAAAAATATATTTAGAAATAATTAAAGCTTAACAAACAACGAACGGAAATTTAATTTGGCAAAGAAGAATTGAATTAGAGGCAAGCAAAGTATAAAAATAATCGACTTTCTGCAAAAATTTAGTCTCGACTTTTCCAAATATTCATTAAAACAACTATCTTATTGAATATTTGGAAACAAGACTAAAATTTTGCAGAAAGTCGATAGTAATTTTAATTCGTTTTTATATCTAGTATATATTCTGCAAACAATTGGCAAATTTAATTTTATTTTGTTTGAACGTTTTTCAATAACTCATGTTTTGTAATATAACTTTAAAATAGTGGAAATATATTTATAAATTTTTAATGTTGAAGTTGCAAACGATATAAATTAAATTTGGCAAAGAAGGGTTGAATAAAAGGCACGCTAAATATGAATTTAGAGAGACATATTTCATTTGCGAGTGGAATTTTCTTTGAAAATTTCTCACAAAATTAATGTTTGTGATATTATCTTAAAATCATAGAAAGATGTTTACAAACAATTAAAGTTTAAAATACAACAAACAAATGAAATGTAGCATAAATGAATTGAATTACAGGTAGGCAAAGTATTAAATTAAGAGTGCGCTTTACCCCATAGAGACTAAAAATATTGATTTGTTTGTTATTATTTAATAAATATAACCCTTCTTGACTAAAATTGAATTGTAGAAGACATGATGATTTGATTTTATTTTTGATTTTAGTATTGTTAAAATTAAAATTAAAAAACTCTAAAATATGACTTCAACATGCCCTCTACAATACCTTTGTGAATATATAATTCTTATATCATTTTCTCATAAAATGTATAGTTATCAGAAAATCAGAAAATCGTTCATAATATCAATACAGACTATTTTATTGAATAATTACATTTTTTCAGCAACAGTCCAGAATTATGTACCGAAATAAATACTTTTAAACCACAACTCTATGTGCTTTCATTTTATTAAACGATTGTAAATTGAAACGACGGTACGGGTTGAGCGCAGCCTTAAGGAAAATTATTGCTTTTTTGTCTAAGATTTTGTTTAAACATTTCTCTAAAATTTGTTTTTGTAATCACACCTGAAGAATAATTAAAATATACTCGTACGTGGTGTATCCAGAAAGTAAGTTCCGTTTGTATTTCTCGCCACCGTTAATTGTGGTTTTTGTTTGAAATCACGAATAACATTAAAAATCATGGCGCTTTTGAGATAAGGTCTACAATCCCTTTTCTCCATAATAATAATAATAATAATAACTTTATTGCCCAACAGTTTTACACCAATTATAGGACAAAATTAATACATTTCTTACAGCTAGTCAACTAACATAAGATTATAAGATAAAATTTGATTAGAAATTAAATAGAAAAAAAAATTTAATTAAAATAAACATAATTATTTATACATACTAAATAACTATTAATTGTTCAACGCAAGAACATCATTGTATACTCACATATTTTTCCATAAATTTAAATTTAAATGCGCATACACACACAACAATAAAGTAAAATGAAATTGTTTTTTTTTTTGTTTTTTTGCTACAAAAATATATCGTCGAACATCATGTTTGCGTTCCTACTAATGAGATAAATCGGGGATTTTTGTAATGCAATGGTTCTAGCAGCTTTCCATGAAAATAACAATATACCAGTTCATATTCATCAACAGATCTGTGAAGTGTAAGGAGAAAATGTGATAAGTAAGATACCGTTGAATCATTTATCACATTTTTAATGAAGGATGTGATAATGTGCATGATGACGAACGAAGTGAGCGTTCATCTTTGATCAGTGATAAACTGGTTACTGACTGCAGTTAAAGAAAGGTTTCACAAAAACCGAAAGTGTACAATTTCTGTTCTCTATCTGAGTCTTAGTGATAAGAGGTTTAACAATGACGTCGAGATCAAAGAATATGTTGTTACTTAGTTGACATCACAGGCGGCACCTCCTTATAAAGAGGGAATACAAAAGCATGCGCCACGCTGTGACAAGTGCCTACAAAGTTTTGGGAGTTATATAAAATATAGTTTAATGTTTAAGAATTCTCTTACGATATTTATTTTCTGAATATGTACTTGTTTTCTTTAACCAGTCAAACGAAATTTACTTTGTGGATATACCACGTATTTACATTTGTACAACATTAATTTATTGATTTATTTATTTTTACTTTTTTCTGCTGACTTAGATATACTGGGCTTAACAGTGTTATTAATTCAGAATATTCTATTTACATTCTTTAAACATTTATTAAACGTTTTAAAAAATACGTATACTTTCTTTGACTTTGATGTAAAGTTCCCCGCCTGTGTTCTATCTAGGCAAAAAAAGTTAATAATGTAAGACTAAACTTTTTGATATGGTAATATTGCAAATCTCGTCCTGGGCCTTTCGGGGTCGATTTGAATAGGGACCGCCCTGTATCCGGTTTATTTTTAACCCTCGGGCCAAAGAAATCAATTTCCAATGGGATTTTCTTTCCTTTGTACAGATTTTTTTTTTATTGATTAACAAATAAATTTAAAAAGGAATTAATTGTAAAACACGTCGCTTTTTCTTAGCAATGAAAACACTTAATGAAATTGTTCATTGTATGTAACAAGGTAATTTGTTTTAATAGATAATAATCAAGTTTTAATTTGAATTATTTTCATTAATATATGAATGTTTGCGTCGCTTAAAAAAACTACACATTAAATAATTGATTGATTTCATCAGTCGTGTATCTTAAGAAATACAAAATAAAAAAAACTAATTGATAAAACACGTCGATTTTACTTGTAAACTTTTTTAAGATCCCTTTCATTATGTTCATTAATCAAGAAATATTTTCGTCTTTCTCTTCAAAACAAAAAAAAAACTATATTAAACATCGCTTGACTTCATTTGCCATTTATACAATGGACTTTGATGAAAAAAAAAGGAAAAAAACTTTCATAAATAACCAGCCCTGGCCCAGATTACTCAATAAACTGAACTCAGGCAATAAATCTCTGAGGACAATCCAGGGGATTAATAAAACGACATGAATCCATTCGGGCACTTGGCAGTTGTGATATCGAGAGAGAAGGGAGCGTTTCAGAGAAAAGGACGGAGAGCGTTTTAATACGTTTTCTTTTGACCGTTACATAAACGAATCCATTAATTTTTATTGAGAAATAAGAAGAAATATTGCTCAGTTAAATGGTAATTTAGAGAAGAATATTGACAGAAATTATTACTATTTGTTATTTTTTTTAATGATTATGTTTATCAAGGAGTTTTAGTTAAAATATGTAAGTATTAGGTTGAATTTTCAATTATTTTATAATTGAACATTTCTAACTAGACTTTCATACCAGGACTTTTAAAATATACGTGTTATTGTTAAGAGTATTTTTGATTCATAATTTATTTTAAAAATTAGTGTATCCAATTAAAATTTCATTTAAATTATGTCTAACGTAAAGTAAAAATTATATCCTGACGTTCCAACTTTTACGCCACTTGCATATTTCATTTATGGTACGTTTAGTGAGAAGTGCTGAAGAACAGGAGGGCGTGTGAACTCGTTTGGGTGGAAAATCGCGAATGAAAATCAACAGGTTGTTGAAATTACTAACCCTCAGACCAGACCAACAAACAATTCTATTCTCTCAATCCTCCACATAAAAAAATGCATTTTCAACTAAAATGTGATTAAATACAAATATTAAACCATATTGTATTTCATTTATAAGCTGTAAACATTTTATGATGTTATTATTGTTTTTATTTATTTGCACTCGACCGAAATGTATCTGTTATTACTGGTATTTATTTATTTATTCTGTTTTGAGAGTGTTCTGTATTGCGTAATTCCAATGTTAATTATTCCGTTTACTTGTTAATTTGGCAGCGCAACAACAACAAAAACCTTGTGCACACACATTTTTGTATCAGATTTGCATTCCTCAGTTTAGTTTAGATTGTGCGGCCGGAAATACACGCTTTTGACACGCGAGGAGAGTGTCGCAAAATGTGTTTGATGTTTGTGGTTGTAATTGCTGTGACTTTTACAACTTTAGTTATGTAGATTGAAACGGATATGTTAATAAAAGTCACAGTTGTAAAATTAAGTGAATAGTTCGTGAATACTTCGTAAATTACGATGTATATAATTACACACATTAGTGTAATGTGATTTTAATTGTAGTTTATTTATAAAGATATGTATAAAAAAAAAAATAGATCATATGTGTGTTTATATTAATGTGTCGTATTTTTAATGAACATATGTAAGTTTCTAGTTGAATATTCAATGTTTTCTATATTTTGTAGAAATGAGAAATTTATTACTTAATTTTATAGTACTTTAGAGACTCAAAATGAATCAATGGCTGTAACTGGTTTTTAGGAAATACATTATTAATAGTATTTACTAAATCATTTTCATTTTTTTTCATTACTTGGTAAAACATTTATACTAATAATATAATATGGAATTAAAACGAAAATAGTCGAAAATAAAATAATTTATTGGTAAAAAAAACCAAGTGAATTTCAATTAAAAATTTATACCGTTCGTTTGTTTTACCTTGCTTACCATTGCGATTTCGTAAACTGTTAGAGACCCAAGGAAGGTTAAATTAAATAAACGTTTTAAGTTTTTAAACAAATTGAAACTGCGTTTACAAATTTCATCCAGCGACATTTGTTTTTAAGATCTGGCGAAAAATGTGAAAATCGTCAAAATAATTTTTTGCTATAACTTTGGCAAATTCAATTTTTCTTTGTACTATAACTTTGTTAATTAGACCTATAACCAGGTAAAATTGGTAATGTAGCAGTAATAATATCCAAAGAACATAATAAAATTGACAACATTTTATACAGGATGTCTTATTTTTAAAATACGATATCAAACCTATTTTTTCTCATGGTAGGAAATTTGAGTCAGAAATATTGTGACATATTTAAATTTAAAATGGTACTTGTCATAAAAATGGAACACGATCTTAACATTCCACAATTTATTAATGTGTGTATGATTTTAAACTTTAGAATAAAAAAGTGTTTTATACGCGTTGCGCATGAAGTAAAATTTAAAGTTTAGAAGTGCCTAAAAACTTGGATTTGCTGGCGCGACTCGCTTCGCTCGCGCGCCCTCAAATCCAAATTTTCAGGCTTTTCTAAACTCTAAATTTTACATCATGCTAAATAAGGAAATGGAAACACTCTGAAGGATTATTTTAAATTATTTTATAAAAAATTCGAAAAGAAATAAATGATCGACGTAATTTAGCAATTATTGAATATTTGATTTGATTCATTGATTAGTTTCTGCAACGAATATTAAACATTAATTTTTTAAACTCAATTTTCTTCAAACTTTAAACTCTAGTTGATCGGTTTCAAACTTTTTTAAATACTAAATGATTCCAAGTTAAAATATTTCCCCCTCCAACATAAAATCTTTATTTTATAAATTTAGATTTGGATACATTTCCTTAAACTTCATTTATTTGATGTTGTTGTCGTTTATCATTTCATAATAATCATAAAACAAATTAAAACATTTTCTTGTTAAATTAAAGTTGAATATTGTTTAATTCAAAATCGAATGAAAACCTGTTTTTAACAAGAAAATATTTCGACAACTGTTTTAATTGTTGTTTGTTTTTTTACTTATAAGTTTGAAATCAATTAATGGTTACGTTATTTAAAACTCACATCCTTCAACCATTATTTTATTTTATAAGAATCTCATCTTTTCGAAAAAAATTGAGATTTGTTTCTTCTTTGGTGAAAGGTGAAAATACGGTACAAATATTAATAGACTTTGAAAATGTATTATAAAAAATACACACAAAAAGTTAATATAAAATAATAAATTTTATTAATTTTACAAAACAAAAATTGAAAATAACCGAGTTTGCATTATTTCAAAGCCTTATTAATTTTAATGATATTTTTTGTTTCTTTTCGTTTAATAATAATAATAAAAATTGAAATAACACTCTTATAAACAAAGTTATTATTTTATTAAGGTTATAATACGAGTTCAAAAATTAATAGATTTTGACTGAAAATGTAAACTTCCTTTAAGTTTATATTAAAAAAAAAACATATGCACTGTAGTGAGTCAGACTTTTTTAATATTAATACCTTTAGTTTTAAGCTATTTAAAACTTCAATAAATTTACAAAATATCAAATTTAAACAACTGAATTTGCAATACTTCAAAACTGTATTATTTTCACTTATATTTTTTTGTTTCTTTTAGTTTAATAAAAATAACACGCTTTTGAACAAAATTATGATTATATATATAAATCATCTTTATTCAGAAATAACATTTTTATTGTGTACAAATAAAATATTATAATAAATAAAGGAGTTTGTCAGTACGTCCTTGTCTGGGCTATCAACCTTCGGTCTTTCTGCCCTGTTGTTAAATATTCAAAAAGTTGAGAATTTCAAGTTAGCTGTCAAGATGATACGAACAAATAAATTGATGAATGGTGATAGGTGGATATTTGTATTTAGATGGGAGGTTATTATTTTCTTACTATCATCAAATTATATTACTGCTATTGTTGAATTTGAATTAAAATGTTATCCTTCAAATTGAACTTTATGACTATTTAGAATAAAATCATGTTTTAGTTTTTTTTTTGAAAATGGTAAAAAAAGATGGTAAATTGAACAATTAAAATTAAAATTCCAGAAACGAATCAATCAAATCAAATATTCAATGAATTGCAAAATTAAGTAGATATTTTTTGTGTTTTCTGTGTTTTTTATAAAAGCATTTAATATTATGCAAACAAGTTTTATCTACTAATTGATTAAGCATGAAGTAAACTTTCGAGCTTAGAAAGGCCCGAAAATTTGTATTTGCATGGGCACGACTTTTTTAAACTCAAAATTTAACTTCATGCGCCACGCGTATAAAACGTTGATTTATTCTAAAGTTCAAAATCCATACACACACACACGCAATCACATAGCAACAAAGTATACATAACTTAAATAAGTCGTTAGAAATACGAAGAAATTGTCGTTTTATGAGACTTGATAACTTTAATTTTAATTTGACATATGACAAATGATGTCCAGTTCAAATATCTTTCTCATTTCAACGGTGTAAAAATCAAAAGAGGCTGTCATGAGAAAAATTAAAGTTTGTTGTCGTATCTTGAAAATGAGATGATCTGTATAATCGCTGATATTTTTGTTGTGTTTACCTGTTGCTGGTTTTGGGTACAATTTCAGTTTACTATCTTTTAAATTGACAACATTTTAACGTATTTAACATTATTTGCTATATTATGAAAACAATAGTCTCATTTGTTTTCATAATATAGCAAAACATGTCAAAATCGTTGTAATTTGTTAACGTAATTTTAATTTAAATTAAAATTGGACATTTTGTATTTTCAATAGTTCACAAGATCCTGATGGTGAGCACGATAAAAAAAAACGAAAGGTATATTACTAAAACTAGAAATTTAAATGTTTGTATCGTCAAATATCACATTTGCTAACAATAAATCATTCACTTGCTTACATACATATTTATTTAAACTATTTTGTATAACAAAGTGTCAAAAATACAGGGTTTTTTGTTCGATTTTTAATATGTATCAAATGAAATTCTCTTTTTTCAAATCAATTTCGGAAATTTATACATTGTAAATTTGCTGACATTCGTTGTTTATGAAAAGCTTTCAATTTAAAGATTGTAACGAGTGTTTCCACTCCCAGACTAAGCATGAAGTAAAATTTCAAGTTTAGAAAAGCCCCGTGAAAATTTGTCTCGGGTCGCACAGCGACCCGAGACAAATTTTCTGGGCTTTTCTAAACTCGAAATTTTACTTCATGCGCCACGCGTATAAAACACTGTTTTCAAGTAATGTTAAAAAATATATTGCTTTAGAATACTTCTTAAGAAGTATGTTTTGAACTTTATTTTTGATTATATTTGATTATATTCTTAGTTTTTATTATCATGTTTATACGACATTAAAATTCGATGTTTCTTATGGTACACCATGCTGGGAATAATGTGCCCAATTTCAAAAATTAAGATTTAATCAAAAACTAAAACACCCTGTATACAAATCTGCCAATCATTGTATTTTAAAGCATCATTTAGGTAATGTACAAAATTTATTTAATTGGCAAAGCTATAGTGAGGATATCACTTAATCGATTTTCACCTTGATAAATTGTTTTAAATGCACTAAATGTTTGAACACTAGCTGCAAAGCTAAGGCCATTAATTATGCAATAATAATAATAAGAAGAAGTTAGAAATATTAAAAACCTTTTTCTGATAAACAAGGGACGCACTGAATATCTGTATTAGTTGATTAATTAAATTAAAAAATGATATCACTACTAACCTATTTATAAATCAGAGACGATCCTTTAAATCCTATATTCTGAAATAGTTTGGTCGCGTAGCGAAGCGAAGCCAACAAATATTTGGCTTTTCTAAACTCGATATTTTACTTCATGCGCCAAGCGTATATAACACTGAAATGTTGTGAAGTCTAACTTCATGCTTAATCTGGGAGTGGAAACACTTGGTTGAACTTTAAATTGAACTCGTTTATAAAATTGTCGAATGATTGAAAATTTACAGCGTATACATTATGTATATTTATAACATAAAAGAAGTATTTATTAAATATTAAAGTTGCATTTAAAATAATAAGAAACTGTGAATGTATACTAAAATAGTTAACAAAACAAAGATTTATTATAAACCAATCAACAATTTAAACAGCATTAAAATGCCATTTTTAAGGCACGCTACACTTATTGCCAAATAAGCATGTTAACAAGATTTGTTATAACTTTTTTCTGGCATAAATATTGAATTAAAATTAACATGTCGGGCATACGTGGAATTATAAAAAATCAATGTCTAATATAATAAAATGAGAATGTACATATATGCAATCATTTAAAAATCTAAAGTTAACCACTAATTGACAATGAAGTTAATTTTGAAAAAATATATAATTACTGTCAATTATTAGTATTGAAACAGCCATTAACTTTTTTTTTAGCTTGTTCAAATCGGTCAATAACTAACAGAGTTATGGCGTTGTCCATTGTTAATCGAACACCCAGTATTTAGTAGAGCTATTTTTACAATAACAGTTCAACTGATAAAAATTTCTAGCCTAGTTGATTGACTATAATTATCCAATAATATTTGATTATATTTTTGATAATGTAAAAATTCCAGAATATAAAAATGCCATCCAAGTGGAGGCTTAAAATTAATCCCAACAAATCCCAACTGTTCCTACCCTACCATCGTATTCCACTAAATCCTCTTTCCATAACCATCAACGGATCCACTATATACTCCTCCCCATTATGTAAATACCTAGGAATCCTTTTAGACTCAAAACTATCCTTCAAAAAACACACCTCCGATATAAAAGCAAACATAGTTTAGCGAGCGAAACATTCCCGTTGCCTGACTTACAAAAATCAAGGAATTAGTCGTCCCATCCTAGACTATAGCTCCATCCTATATATAAATCCATGCAATGTCACCTTAAACAACCTTGACTTCGACTTCGATTTCTTGCAGAACGATTTGCATGTAACGAGTCGAATTACGAACATCTTAAAAAAATGTGCATCCCTAGAAACCCCGATACAATCCCAAAATACAAAAACCCACCCATAACCCTATATGAATACATCTCCTCCTTTTACCCTACTTTCCTACCTTGAAATCGACAAAAAAAAAACAAACACACTTATAGCACAGGGCAGAAAAACCTATGGTCGATAGCCCTTACAGAAAAGGGAAATATAAATTATTTACATATATGTATACATTAGGGTGGTCCTTATTTTTCAATGTCGGACTTTTGGGTGGAGGACCCCATGAAACTGTTCTTTTTACTGAATAAATAGTATTCTTCAAGTTTCAAATCAAAAAATAAATATTAACCCGTGCCGCAAAGCGATTGAAAAAGTTGAAAACGCACAATTAGGAAGGAAATTTGTGTTTTTTATTTTTATTTTTAAATCAATAATGATGATACACTACTGAATGATTATATATAAGTGAAATTAAGTAAAATTTAATAAATATTGGTAATTGTTATATTTCTATATTTAAAAAATAATTGTATAAAACATTTTCACCATTGCTTTTTTCGTGCACTAGGGATATTTCTTCCTATATTTCTGTACAACCTACAACAAAACAATCGAATGTTAAATCCTGAATTCGAGGTACCCCTTCTTAAGTTTCACTTACTTGAAGAATATACTGTTTTTGGAATTCGTTTTTGGTAAAAGATTTGATGAATTCTTCCATCAATTTGACTCCCCTTTCAGCAGAATCGTTAACTACATCAATGGAACTTATTATTTGTTTCCCTTTCATATAACCGTTGTTATAAAACCACTGAGTGGCATCAGTTAGGAGAAATGAAGTATCCATATTAAAACGTTTAAATAAATTCAAGAAAGTTTTAGTTATTAAATCACTTGGTAAATTTTCTGTTTTTCTTCGAGTGGTACGTTTTCATCAAACAGAGCAAAGAGGATCGGTTCATCTGTCAGATACCAAAGATGATTTATTATTTTTTTTAAACAAGCTTCTACAATATCAGCATCCTTTTCTATGAATTTCTTCAGTGTCTTGAGTAGTGAAATGTCATTCCATGGGGCTTCTGCTGTTTTATTTGCAGTAAACCAAGGCTTAATATAATTTACTACAATGAAATCGCATATCCTAATTAAGGCCTTTTCCTCATGTTGTGTTAAGGAGAATTCACGTCGCAATAAAAATATTTTCAATGAATATGTCGCTTTGCTCATCCACCTTGCCTGATGATATGCGCCTGGTGGACGTATTCTTGAGTTTTGTGATGCAGATTTCATCGCGTTTTTCATCAATAAGTTTTACCAGCTCCATGCAGGAGTCGCAGTTCGATATATTACTGGAATTGATTTTTGGAAAACATGCTCATAATTTCGTTGTCGAAATAGCCGCCTGTAAAATCAAAAATATGATGACGGCAGGCTAAAAACAGTATATCACGTCCCAATTTAATTTCCAACAGTGCACAAGCTCCATTAATTCTGCCAGTATTAGAAGCTGTGGTATCGAACCCAAATGCCTGGACTTTTTCTTGTAATGACCAGTTTTCCAATGTATCAAAAACTGCTCTAGCAATTTCTTGACCAGTTCCTGAAGGAATCTGCGGAACTCCCAATAGCTGCTCCATTATTGGTGCTTTTACTATAACAGGTAGCCGGTCGACTTTTTCAATCCCAGTGACATTTGGAAGTAATTTTGTATCCCAATGCACTATAGCATAATCGACTTTCAATTCTAAGAAATCTGCTTGAATTTTGTTCGCAGTCTCTTCGCGAATTCGCTGTAATCCATCGGGCTTAACGACAAACTTTCCACGCATGCACTTAATATATGAACCGCATCTCGATCACTTACTTTGCATTTATCCAAGGCTGCTGATAGTCTTTCAGTCATAATTGATATTTTCGCTCTTTGAACAACAGTCCTAGGACAAACTTGGGAGAGATTATAATGTTTATTGGATACACTAGGACCAGGAAAATTGGCGACGACAGAAATTCCCATCCGGAGATCTTCTATATTCGAAACACTTTCTGGATCGGTCCACCTTTTTGAGTTCAGATTCAGAAAGAACTCAAAAAGGTGGAAGTCTGAACTGAAATGTGATACAATTTTAATGAAGATTATTTAGATCAAATACATTAAACGTAATTTTGTTTAACTCACCTAATGTTAGTTTTTCCATTTCTGCTTTACCTTTCCGCTTTTTTAGTTCTTCCCTTTCTTCTCTTTCGGCTTTTCTTTTTTCTGATGTCGTTACTTTTAAATCTATCCCAAGCATACTACCTTCTCTGTTCGGTTTTCGTTGTGCAAGCAAAAACGCTTTGTCCTCTTGAATAATTATCAAGTCCAAAGCATTTGTATGGGCAATATCAAACAAATTATTCAAATTTTCTTCAAACGTTTTTACATTGTTTTTATGTGTTTCACTGATTCGTTTGCAGCTTTTTTCTAAATTTCATATATTTTCTTCAATTTTTAACACAATCACTTCGATCTTTTGTTGGAACCCAACACTCATCGATAACTAAATTCGCAGCATCCGATATATTTAATTTCACTACTCGCATGTTATAAAATAAAGCACTCAAACAATCTTTCTGTGAAGGGAGTTTGCTACCAAGAATTTGATTTTTCACTGTACCGATTAAATATATTTTAGATCGCGGCATTTTGAAGAAATACGAAACACGTTACCGAATTTGAGAAAAGTAAAACAATTACAACACAAACGTATGAAACAGCTGGTATGTTTACAGTGCGGGAAAATCTAGAACTACATTCCAACAGCTGACTACTTTTTGGCAGCCATGTTGCATTTTAATTATTTATACATACATTTATTCATTATTTTTACATCTTCCTACAATATATGTTATGTATAAAACGATATTTTCCTGTATAAATCTGACTAAAAAAGTGAGTTAGCTGTACACTACCACGGAGTATTATTCTCCTTAATTATACTCTGTGGAAAAATCATAAGCAAATTTAATCGCTTTGCGGCACGGGTTAAACTTATTTTATTGACATAAGACTTTGGGAACACTGTTTTTTCATTAAAAAGAACAATTTCAGCCGGTCCTGCAAAAAAAAAATCAACATTTTTTTTCACAATAGTAACTAAGGACCACCCTAGTATACATATTATAAAATGTATTTTATTACGATATATTTCTTTTTTAATAAAGATATTGTAGTAGTAAGAATGCCATAAATTTGTAAGATATTCCACACTTGCTTCTTTTTATCAATTAGCAATTGTGTAGATATAAATAACTTGTGAATAAAATTCACTGATTAAATAATTTTATTAGGAGACTATTTTTTCATAAAATATTTTTTTATTTGTTCCTCTTTTTTTCAGTTAGCAGTTGTATAAATGTATACAATTTGTAAATACTGATAAAATAAATATATTAAAATTCAATTTTTTCAAAAAATATTTATTTATTTGCGCTTCTTTTATCAACTTATGTAAAATCTTAATACATTTAAAATGTCCATTCTTATGGTACCAAATATTTAGTTATATTTTTTGTAGATTATTACCGTTTACCTTTTCATTTATATACATACAGTGAGTTTTTATTTTAAGTATAAATATCCCAATTGTATGCTATAAATCCTCAGATATTTGTTGTTTTTTTTTAAGTTCAATTTGAAACATTAAACGAGTATTTTCCACTCCTAGGGTAGGCATGAAGTAAAATTTTGAGTTTAGAAAAGCCAGAAAATTCGGATTGGTCGCTCCGCGAAGTGGTGCGATCAAACCCACTTTTGAGGCTTTTCTAAACTCAAAATTTTACTTCATGCGCCACGCGTAGAATACACTGATTTCAAGTGAAGTTAACTTGTTCACAATATTTCTGTGTTTTCAATGTTTAATACGCGTGGCGCATGTAAAATTTTGAGTTTAGATAGGCCTGAAAATTTAGTTTGGTCGCTACGCTACGATGTTCGATTTTAAATTTTCAGGCTTGCCTTAACTGAAAATTTTACTTGATGCCTAACCTGGGGGTGGAAAACATCCGCTTAGAGCTTTGAATTAAAATATTTAAATAAAATCTGCAATATGTATACTTGAAAGAAAAATTCCTAGTACATCAATGTACTAGGTGATTGTAAATGTAAACAATTTCTGAATAAAATTCACTGATTAAATACATTCCGTGAATATATATCAACAAGATGCTTTTTTTTGTTTGTTTTTAAATTAATTCAATTGATAAATGCCTAAATTTTTATTAAATTACTTTGATAGTAAGTAAAATCAAACATGAATATTTCCAATTAATTCGAACGCACAGATATATCTCACTCTTCGACGACTGAAATCAGAATGAAACCTGTTTTAAGCAAATAAATCCATCTCCTATCCACGTTTATCAAGGGCGCAAAAAATGCGTTGATTTGGAATACTGATAAAATTAACAATGCGTTCGATTGTGTGTACATCAATAAGTTGATCTTGAGTTGTTCGCGAGTGCAATTCACGTCTTAGATTTTTCCAAGATATTGATATTCAATTTTAAATGCACTTGATTTTCAAATAATCTGAATGTAGTGAAGATGTGTTATAAAGTGGACTATGGAAATTATTTCAGAGGATATTGATGTTCGATTTCAAATTTAAACACAAGATTTTTATCTAAAAATAGTGGAGTATTGTGTATTGTGGAAATGATTTCAGAATGTGGGATTCAAAGGATCGTCTTTGATTTATAAATAGGTTAGTAATGATATCATTTTTTAATTTAATTAATTAACTAATACAGAGATTCGGTGCGTCCCTTGTTTATCAGAAAACGGTTTTTAATATTTCCAACTTCTTCTTATTATTTTTATTGCGTAATTAATGGCCTTAGCTTTGCAGTAAGTGTTCAAACATTTAGTGCATTTAAAACAATTTATCAAGGTGAAAATCGATAAAGTGATATCCTCACTATAGCTTTCCCAATTAAATAAATATTGATTTGAGATTAAGTACATTACCTAAATGATGCTTTAAAATACAATGATTGGCAGATTTGTATGCAGGGTGTTTCAGTTTTTGATTAAATATAACTGATCTCAGTTTTTGACATTGGGCACATTATTCCCAGCATAGTGTACCATAAGAAAAATCGAACTTTGATGTCGTATGAACAAGATAACAAATAGTAAGAATACAATCAAATATAATCAAAAATAAAGTTAAAAACATACTTCTTCAGAAGTATTCTAAAGCAGTATATTTTTAACATTACTTGAAAACAGTGTTTTATACGCGTGGCGCATGAAGTAAAATTTCGAGTTTAGAAAAGCCCAGAAAATTTGTCTCGGGTCGCTGTGCGACCCTCGACAAATTTTCACGGGACTTTTATAAACTCGAAATTTTACTTCATGCTTAGTCTGGGAGTGGAAACACTCGTTACAATCTTCAAATTGAAAGCTTTTCATAAACAACGAATGTCAGAAAATTTACAATGTATAAATTTCCGAAATTGATTTGAAAAAAGAGAATTTCATTAGATACATATTAAAAATCAAACAATAAACCCTGTATTTTAGACACTTTGTTATACAAAATAGTTTAAATAAATATGTATGTAAGCAAGTAAATGATTTATTGTTAGCAAATGTGATATTTGACGATACAAATATTCAAATTTTTAGTTTTAGTAATATACCTTTCGTTTTTTTTTTATCGTGCTCACCATCAGGATCTTGTATAAACTATTAGAGATACAAAATATCCATTTTTAATACAATATAAAATTACGTTAACAAATTACAACGATTTTGGCATGTTTTGCTATATTATATATAAAACAAATGAGACTATTGTTTTCATAATATAGCAAATAATGTTAAATACGTTAAAATGTTAGCAATTAAAAAGATAGTAAACTGAAATTGTACCTAAAACCAGCAACTGGTAAACACAACAAAAATATCAGCGATTATACAGATCATCTCATTTTCAAGATACGACAACAAACTAATTTTTCTCATGACAGCCTCTTTTGATTTTTACACCGTTGAAATGAGAAGGATATTTGAACTGGACATCATTTGTCATATGTTAAATTAAAATTATAGTTATCAAGTCTCATAAAACGACATTTCTTCGTATTTCTAACGACTTATTTAAGTTATGTATACTTTGTTGCTGTGTGATTGCGTGTGTGTGTGTGTATGATTTTCAACTATAGAATAAATCAACGTTTTATACGCGTGGCACATGAAGTTATATTTTGATTTTAAAAAAGTCGCGCCCCTGCAAATCTAAATTTTACTTCTTACTTAATTTGGGAGTGGAAACACTTGTCAAAAGCTTCAAATTGGACGATTTTCAAAAACAACGAAATCATAAAAATTTAAAATGTTTATATCGTAATCTGTATACTTAAATAAAATCCCTGCATGTCGTATTTAACACCTTGAATATGCTTTTGAATTTTTTAACTTTAATAATAATTTATTTCTATTTATTATAAAACGGTTCTAAAACAGCCTATTATCTAAACTGATTTGAATCACCAACTTTTCAATTCGAATAAAAATCCTTAAAAAAAACTATAAATAATCGGTATTACGAATCCTTTTTCAAAAAAGTATTAGAATGCCTTTGTCAAATTCTCCAAAAGAATTTGAATACAGGATTCGAATTCTAGATGATTCGGATGCTACCCAGCTCTGACGAATATGAAGTGATTTTTTCTATTGTATAATTCACAAAAAATATGTATGTGATATAATTTTAAAGGTGCTTGCATTGCAGTATTAGTCTAAATAAAGAATTTGTTCCAGAAGTAAATTTCAAGTGCGCAAACGAAAATGTCTTCAGCAAACACTATCATGGATTTTCCCTCAGTGTAATTTTCTGGAACAAAACAGTAATAAGTGCAAAAAAAAAACAGAATAAATCGGTAAAAATGGCAACAGCAAACGTAACGATTGACGCAATCGAAAACGACATCACCAAACACATCCTGGTCCAAATAATCTTCTATCTCCTCTACGCTATAATCTTCCTCTTAGGCCTCTTCGGAAACATCATAGTGTGCTACATAGTTTACTCCAACAAAGCCATGCAAACAGTCACGAATTTATTCATCACAAATTTAGCACTATCAGACATCCTCTTATGCATACTAGCAGTACCCTTCACACCTTTGTATACATTCCTCAACAAGTGGATTTTCGGAAAAGTCATCTGCCATTTGGTACCGTATGCACAAGCAACTAGTGTTTACGTTTCTACGTTGACCCTAACAGCGATTGCAATCGATAGATTTTTCGTAATTCTACACCCATTGAAGCAACGAATGAAGTTGAGCACGTGTTTCGTGATACTTCTAGGGATTTGGATTTTTTCCATGCTGATCACGCTTCCGTATGGGATTTGTATGCAGGTGAAGATCCACAAAGGGAAGGAGGTTTGCGAGGAAAACTGGAGGATCGACTATTTAGAAATAGCGTTCGGTTGCTTCACACTAGTCATGCAGTTTGTTGTTCCCTTTTGCGTCATAGCCTACTGCTATTTGAGGATATCGCGCAGGTTGAATCAGAGGGCGAAATCAAAACCAGGATCAAAATCTGCTAGGAGAGAAGAAGCCGATAAGGAAAAGAAACGTCGAACCAACAGGATGTTAATCGCGATGGTTACAATTTTCGGAATCTGCTGGTTTCCTCTAAACCTAATCAACGTAATCAACGATTTCTACGAACTAGGCCCTTATTTCCACTTGCTATTCTTCCTAACTCACTGCATGGCCGTTTCTTCGACGTGTTACAATCCCTTCCTCTACGCGTGGTTGAACGAAAACTTCAGGAAGGAGTTCAAGCAGGTTTTACCTTGTTCGATCGGTATCAGTTCTAATCGGTATTGTAATGAGGATGAGCACACTTTGGATACTCTGTTGCATTCGACTATTTTCACGTCGCCCGCTAAACAACTCGAGCCTAGAGAACCTATCGCTGAGAGGATTCCTCAGACGCAGGAGTACAATTTGTAAGGATTGAGATTTTGGTGGTAAGAGTTACTTTTTTCGCATTGAGAAATTTAAGAATTGTTATCAAATTTCGATTACGAGGAGTCTTTTGTAGTGCAGATTGATAAAAAAGTAAATGATTTTTCGCATATTAGAAAAAAGTTAAACAATTTAAAAATATTTTGAATTTCTTTTTTTCTCCAGCACCGGATAATCACAGACGTGTTTCGGTTTTCAATGTCTTCTTCAGTATGGTCTTAACGCAGTGCTTATTAATACTGAATATTTCAGACTATATCAAGCCTTTGTTCATTAGCGGCTCTTAGACAAACGTTTCCATTTTTAATACAAAATCAAACTGCGTTAATAAATTTCATCTGCCATCATTTGTTTTAGTGATATAGCGAAAAAGTGAAAGTGGACTCAATTATCTTTTTGCTATAACTTTATTAATTAAAACGATAAAGAGCTGGCATTTTTAAGGTACTCCAAATAACATCCAAGTAACACAACAAAAATTGACAGATTTTATACGGGGATGGATTTAACAAACAAAAAATACAAAACAATATCTAAACTCATATTAACTATATATTTTAACATATTAACAAATACAGGGTGCCCGTTCTTCTAGCGGCGACGGGTTAAATGTTGGCAAAGCAGCGAATTTTAGTGCTTAATAATAATATGCTTTCAAATGTCTTCGCTATTTTTAATTTTATTCATATTTTATATTTATTCATATTTTCTTTATGACTTATTTGACGTTTTTTTTTATACATACGCTTACCTTTTGTTTTTCTTATGGAAACATACACATTTATGCACATCATTGAAATGCATTTTCAAATCTGATTTCAACGATATGCCACACGTAAGCTTTAGTTTAATGATTGTTGTTGTTCAAGTTGCCATGGCAACTAAATAATGTCAAGTTGCTATGCAACGTTTGACATTTTATTTAAAAAAGAGTATTAATGATTACCTTTTTAACGCAAATAAATAGTTTTTGTGGACATTGCGCGGTTGTTAAATTTTTTAAAAGTCAACATGTGGCACATCATTGAAATCAGCGTAAAAAATGCTGTTCAGTGATATGTATATCTTCATATGCGCCCATAAGAAATACAAAAGTTGTGTCTGGAAAAATAAAAACGAATCGCTTTGCAGTTTTATATTTGTAGCGGTCACATTTACAGACCGCTTAATTAATAATTTTATATGGTACGCCACTGGTTGCGCGGACCGCTTACATTAAGACTCTTACTACGCCTATGCGTAAACCGTGAGATTCGCACGACTGATGGGGAGCTGCGGTTAAGCTCGAGAAGCGCGAGAGCGAGAAGAGGGTTTTTTTTGGTGTGGGTTCTCACGGAAAGCAATCGTGTCCACCGAAGTTGGTCTTAACAGGTGAGCACTTTCATTAATAAACTCTTTGCTAATGTCGTTGCTGTGAGTTGCCGTTACTCTAGGCACCAGTAAAATGTGTCAGTATACAAAGAATACATGGAAATGCTCACCGTTGAGACCCACGTATTTTGTGGTTATGTTTAGTTTTCTAATTTAGCTAGTGTTATCTCATTCAAATTTTCAATGTGCTACGTCAGTATTTAGTGTTTTATGGCTCATAGAAATTCCACGCCGGTGTAAAGGTTTCTTCGCCGTTTTAAAATTAATTATCTTCTCGGAGAGAAGAGCATTAATTTTTAAAGTGTTGTATTGATTCCCTATTATCGCTTAATTATTGTAGTAATTAATTGCCGGTCTTGTTGCCATTTTATTCATAGTAGATTTTTATTATTTATTTTTTTTATACAGTTGCTTAGGCCTGTAACTCCGGTTATTTAACCGTTTCAAATTAATATCTTTCTCGTAAAGAAAAATATTCATTTTATCATTTGAATGCAGTGCAGGTAGTCGGTTCTTGTAATTATAATTAAAACCTAGTAGTTAAACCCTTGCCTGTGTTTTTGACTCTTTTAGAGGATACCGAGTCTGGATTTTACTGAACCTTAATTCCTGCGCTTGCGTAGAGTTCATGACAATTGTTAGCGACCCAGCCAACAGGGAACTTATTAAACAAATTACTGCCGACCACTTCGAACTTGTAGCTACTCCATCCAAAGCAGGTTCACATAAATTGAGGGAGAGGGTTCTGACCACTGTAAACCAAAATACTGCAAGAAGGGACTGGACCAAGCAGGTTAGCTGACCGCCAAGGAGAGTGAAGCACCACCCCTACCGCTTCCATCCGACTGCATGCTGTTGCATTCTATCCATGCATGCTTGAGCTCTACACCTTGCTTGCTTAATCACAGGTTCTGCAGCCGATACCACTTGGACAGGAGAGTCACGATACCCTACAAGTTAAATTAGTGAGACAAGCCTATCACCCGAAGAAAGAGCTATTACCACCGTCGTACCTGACAAGTCGAGCACTCATTCATTCATTTAATTTTTATTTCACGGCTGGTTTTTTGTACCGATATTAAACTTCCAATTTTGTCTATCCCTGTAATTAAACCAATCACATTTATATAGTTTGTAATTGTTATATAATATAATATATTGTTGTTAAGTTGAGTACGGTAATAGTTAATTGTGTGACCAACATCTCATTAGTTCCTTTTCCCCTTTCTGCTACCCTTAAGCTGGCACCTACCATAGTGCTGAATTTAACTCTAGACAGTGAACCACGGCCTTTGCACCACTGACTTAACCTAGCCGCTGTAAGTGTCACCTTCTTCTGAGAACGAGGGGGGTGTTACACATTTTATTCCATAAGTCGAGTCATAAAAAGTTGCTTTAAGAATGTTCTTATAAATTAGGAATAAGATGGAAAGTAACGGAGATATTGAAAAATGTTAAATATCAAAAATTTTAGTTTTTTTCAAATTACATCGAAACAACTGAAGATATTTAAAATGTAATAGCAGATTATTAGTATGCCCTAAAATACGCAACTTTGCTTCATTTCACCGATTCTTTATCTCTTCAAATAAGCGAGATCCCCATAGTGCTGCTCAAAAAGGGCACCCTGTATATGTGTTTGCTTCGCACCAACGTACACTTAACAACTTTAAAAATTAAATTACAGAAGCTTAATATAAATATTTATATATTTTTTAAATTCTAAAAATCATTTACTTTAAAATCAATCTGTATACTCAGGAGCTTTCCCTATCTATATGTCTGTCTACATGTATGTGTTTGTGTTGTCTCTGTCTTCTTTGTCTCTAAACAAAAGAACACAAAAAAACTATTAGGTTTGAAATTTACCAAACAACCTAATCACTCAGAAATAAAACCAAACTTTTCGATGTGGTTAACTCTAAATTAAAAACAAATTACTTTCAACTTAATTAAGGTTAAATTTCCTTATTTTTAAAGATGCTGATTTATCTAAAAACAAACAAAAAACTGCAATGAAAAAAAGTGCTAAAAATTAAATGCAGGAGTGGAAATTATGTAAATAATCACATTAAAGATACCAAGATTATAAAACGAACTGTACACCTTATATAAAATAGTGTAAAAATATTAAAAAACTATAGGATTGAAAATGACTATGAGTAAGTGTAGAATGAAATCAATGTTTAATATTGTGGCGAAAATGACTTTTAAACACTGAAATTATTTTTTTGTAAAATTGTGCACTATTAAATCAAGTGTTAAAAAATTAAGCAAGAAAAGAGAAAAGGGACGAATTCTCCTTATAAAATATTGTGCAAAATTGAACAAAGTTAAACCTGTACAAAGGAAAATGTAAATGGTAACAATAGAACAGTGAATTTATTCATACTGATCAAAACAATTAAGCGCTATTAATTTTAACTATAAATTAATTTATTGATAGTGTTTAAAACAATTGAATGCTATTGATTTGTTTTATGTTATTTAAAGCTACATTAGTGTTATAAAAAACGTAATTAATATATTCCTTAGAAAATATTTCGTGAAAACTGTATGTGATAATAGCTAAACCATTAAAATAATGAACACCAAAGTTAAAGAATTAAAAACAAAGTGATTTACAAAAGTTGTGAATTAAAATTATATAAAAAAAAATATTTATTGTAACGTTTGTGTTATTAATGTATATACATAAATGATGTAATTAATAAAAAGTTAAATTATTAAATAATTTATGTAAAAAGTGTGTTAATGTAATTGATGAAGAAGTAATTTGATTTCTGTGTGCATATAAGACTTTGTAAATGTAAAAAGAGCAACGCGAATTTTAAAAGTGAGTGTAATCTAAAGTGTATAAAATTGTTTTTTTTTTAATTAATTCATGTGTTAATTATAAAAAAAAAACAAGCAAAGTGGGATGGATTTTAAAGTGAGTGAAAAAAATGCTTTGTTCAATAATTTTTTTATGCGAACGTTGTTGAACCATATTGAAAACCACAGGCCTAATTTATATTGAAAGTGGTGTAAATTTAGATAACATTTGAATTAAACACGAAAAGGATAATTTTATATTGAATTGACTTATCCCTAAAACCCAATTTACATCGAATTTTCAAAACTATTTCTTTAAAAATAAGGATCAAACATAAACCATCAGCATTTTAAAATTCATGTTGAACACAATTTTAAATTAAAGTCAACGATTCTCTCTTTCTAATATAGTAAAACATTAAAAAATAAAACGCTTCCTGGTAAAACAAATAAGAATAATGACTATCAACTACTGAAAAACAAATTGAATTAAACAGATATTGAATTCAATTTTAATCAGAAAACTTTTAGAACAAAAGTACAAACCTGCTATTACACAAATGAAAATGAATAATTGAAGACTGACCGCATTTGAGTGATTCAAACAGTTATTGGGTTTTACAAGTTTTGAATAAACAAAGAATTTGATTGGCGTTATATTTATTCTTAAGAAACGAAAAATGTGACTGAAGAAGATAAGAATTTGATTAAAGAAATATATTGTTTTTAACAAAAACAAAGATTTTGTTCAACGATTTCATCAATGAATAGACTGAAAGTATTGAATTAAATTTTTGATTATAATTTCTAAACTAACAATCTAACAACCCACAGAAGATTAAAAAAAACAAAATACAAAACTCTTCATTAAAATACAAAGAGGGTCAACAATTTCGAGTGCAGATTAAATATATTTTGACCTAAAATATGGGAACCCACAATTATATCTGAGATTACAAAGGCAATTAGAACCAATAATTTTTGTATCAAATGAAATAGATTTTGAATACAAGTTAAAAACGGAAAAGTCTTTTACAATACATTTAAGTCATATTTATTGCTAATAAAAAACCAAGCATATTATAGCCGAGCAATCATTTTAGCTTAGGATTAAAAATATTTTACTTTTTAGAATGGAAATTACAAGGCTGAGCTAGCAAAGAGTTAAAACAGTATTATTTACAAATTGAAGAAATATTGATTTGAAGTCCAATATACAAAAATTGTACAAAATCAACTGCTGAACCAAACAAACGTGCATTCTATCTTAATCAATGATTACAAAAATGGAAGTCACGACAGAATTTGCTTACCCAGCAATCAACGAAACAATGGGTGACATAATCGATATAATCGACAACAACGCACTACAATCACTCTTCTATATCCTATACACAACAATCTTCCTCCTAGGAATCTTCGGAAACGTCCTGGTATGCTATGTAGTCTTAAGAAGCAAAGCCATGCAAACCGTTACGAATTTATTCATCACAAACTTAGCTCTATCAGACATCCTCTTATGCGTGTTAGCAGTACCATTTACCCCTTTGTACACCTTCCACGGTCAATGGGTTTTCGGAAGCGCAATTTGCCATTTGGTACCGGTTGCTCAAGGAATTAGCGTTTACATTTCAACTTTGACGTTAACATCAATTGCGATTGATAGATATATAGTGATTATCTACCCGTTCCATCCAAGGATGAAGATAACTACGTGTATTTCGATAATTATTTCAATTTGGGTTTGTTCGATTGTTGTGACTTTGCCGTATGGAATTTACATGCAGCATTTTGTTGATAACAATGGTACGATTAGCAGTAGTAGTGGATTCAATCGATCTGAGTATGAGGATGATCAGGAATTTAAGTATTATTGCGAGGAAAAGTGGCCTAATGAAAGGTATCGCAAGATTTTTGGAGGTCTAACAACGATGATGCAGTTTGTCATTCCTTTCTTCCTGATTGCTTTCTGCTACATTAGGGTTTCGATTAAGTTGAACGATCGGGCGAAGAGCAAGCCCGGTTCGAAGAGCTCGAAGAAGGAAGAAGCAGACCGCGAAAGGAAAAAACGCACCAACCGCATGCTAATCGCGATGGTTGTAATCTTCCTAGTCTCCTGGCTTCCGCTGAACGCAGTCAACATCCTAAGCGACTTCCATGGGCAGTTCCTCCACTGGAGCTACTATTACTTAAGCTTCTTCATGGTCCACGCGCTGGCCATGTCCTCAACCTGCTACAATCCTTTCCTCTACGCGTGGTTGAATGAGAATTTCCGGAAGGAGTTTAAGCACGTGTTGCCGTGTTTTGATTCTACTAATACTACGAATGGGTTGAGGGCTGGTTACAATAGGGCTGAGAGGACTTGTAATGGGAATGAGACTCAGCAGACTTCGCTGCTTCCTTCCGGGGTGCACCGGGCTGCTTCGATTAGGGATAGAAAGACGACGCAGCCGCCTTTCAAGGCGGATAGTGTGGAGGTGGAGAATGTGGTGGTGCCGAATGTTGCTGCAATTTACGACTCCGCTGCTGAGACTGTGAGGTTGAAGCTGATTACCGAAGAGGATCCTCCTCCGTACGATTCGGTCAATGTGGACGACTAGAATTAGGTGAGTGATTTTTTTTTATGCTAAATATCTTTAGAGAGAGAAATACATTTTGTGCTCATTAGAGTGTGAAGAATGTGATAAATTACGCGTATAAACAATTGACCAAAGAAAATTTGGTTGAAAAATATGTTTTTAGTTATAGAAGGTATTTCTACATTTTTTGAACGAAGTACACAATGTTCGAGCCTACGCAAACTCGCGAGTCACCGACTGAACCACGTTACGATTTTGAGTGACTCACTGCTATATTTTGAAAGATTTTGAAAAAATAATATATACACAGGGTGTTCCGATTAAGCAGTGGTTGCATTGATATTTTTTAAACATTAAGAGATAAAGAATCGGATGGGAGAATATATGAAGGACGTCCTTCTGCCATCAATAATAACTAAGTTATAAAGAAAAAGAAAAAATCGCCAAAATCGGTTTTATCGCAGTGTGCTCTAAACGTTCAACTGTTTTGTTGGTTTTACACCGGACATAGATAGTACTCATTGTCCTGCATATTTTCTTCCATTTAACCGATTCTATATCTCTTACCGTTTAAAAGATACCCATGCATCGACTGCTTAATCGGCAGACCCTGTATATACATGAAGTTAGTGGCAAACATATGTTTGACTACAAATATAAATGTTTTTTATAACTGCAATTCATTGATTTTGTATGATTTCTCAGTTTTCAACTAATGACAAGTACGTTTCTTTATAATTTAAACTGATATTTTTATTGTAATAACTATCTGTATTAGATACTCACTATAACATCACCAGCAGCAATTTAACTTAAAACAACTGAATCTGGTTTGGTCGCTCCGCTTCGCTACGCGGCCAAACCAAATTGTCAGGCTTTTCTAAACTCGAAATTATACTTCATGCTTAATCTGGGAGTAGAAAACACTCGTTTGAAAGTTAAATTTGAAATATTTATCAAAACAACGAATATCTGAAGATTTACAGCGTATAAAGTATATTGAGATATGTATAAATAACAGAAAAACTGTCTGTGTATCTGAGATAGTAATAGATAATATGCAGTGTATAAAACTTTTTTTTATGGCACCAGAAAAATCCAGTGCCAAAAGGGTTAAATGAAGCAAGTAATAAATTTATCAAAGTGATTATTAAAATAAAATATATGCAAAAAATATGTTACAAGAACATTAAAAATTGATAAACATTGGATTATTTAGAATTGAATATTCTGGTTGGCGATTTTGTAACTATAAAAGTTACAAACTTTTGATTTAAATCGCGATTTTCAAGAAATTTTAATTCGGATTCGGATTAATTTTATTATCGATGGGAAAGTGTGTGATTGGTTTTGAGAATTAAAAAAAAATAAATAAAAAACTTTGTAGATTTTGTTGGAGAAATCGCGATTTTTAAATGAACATTGTTATTATTGTCAAATGGCTGACATCTAAACCATTATTCTTACGGCATTAGTGAAGTAACTTGATATTCACTATAACCAGGATCACACATTTTAATTAATTTCATAATATGTAACATAATAATTTACATGGACGTTATGCTGGCATGTTATTATAATACAAATAAAAGTTCTACAAAATATATTATAGAAACACGTAATGAATTTTGAATTTAGAAGGAACATATTCCTTCTAAATTCAAAATTCATTACGTGTTTCTATAATATATTTTGTAGAACTTTTAGAACTCCCTGAGTAAAACTCGAATTACGAAGAATACTCTGCATTTTTAGGATATTTAAGTTAATTATAAAATATGATTCTATCCAAAGCAAGAATGTGTGTAATAATATAAAATATCTATAAAATGGTGAGAAATAAATTAACAATGGCCCTGTTATAAATACAAAGTAAACTAACTGTAACTAAAAAAATCATGACTGTAACAACCAGTAATAATATTTAATAACGGTTCAATTACATTCAAAAAATGACGAAGTGATTTTAAATGTTTACAGTCTTGATCAATACTTTCGCTTTCTGAAAAAGATACTTCGTTGTCGGATTCATTCGACACAGAGATCACTTTTGGTACTATGTTTAACAAGTCCAATTTACTTGCAACCTCCCATGCTTCAGAAATAATTGTCTACTACCTTATTCCATACATTTAAAACTTCAGCAGGTGACCCTGTAGTTTTAAAAATAGCTTCGTCATAATGTCTTTTAGTCTCTGGCCAGACCATTTCGATGGCATTAAAATGGCAATGATAGGGAGGTAGTCTGAGAACACAATGACTATGCTCCGCAGCGTATTTATCCAAATGATATTTTTTTTCCGGCACTGTTTTCTTTTTAACCAGATTCCAAACAGCATCTTTTAAAAGATTATTTGGAAAATGGATATTCTTTTTTCCAAGCTATTCTATAAGAAAACGTCTTTTCGCTCCAGCTTTTTCTCGGAATTTCTTCTTCTAGACGACTATGATAAGTTGCGTTATCTTGTATAATTAAGGATGGCTGTTCTAAGTTTGCAATAAGTTGATCTTTGAACCACTTTTCAAAATTTTCGGTATTCATGTTTTCGTGATATTTACCTGTTTTCTTATTACATTTAAAAATTAGGAATGCATTTGTCACAAATCTATTTTTATTTCCGGCATAAACAGTAACGTCACGTATCCCACTTCCAGTTTTTCTAAAATTACTGTATTCACTGCCATCTTGCCACATGCTTCTATCACCCCTTTTACTAAAAACCCAGAAAAACCGGTTTACAAATGTTCTCTTTTTTAGCAACTTGATATTTATTTAAAAATAAAATTCTCTTCAACTTAAATCCAGGCATTTCCAATAAATATTTTCTTCTGTCTTGCTTTTTGAAGCTAGAGTCCGTTTTATTAATTCTCAAATATAAAGAACTTTTCGATATCTCAATTTCTGGTGATTCTTCCATAAATTGCCAGTAAATAGTTTCTAAAGTAATATGTTCCTTCCCTTAAAAAATGCAGGGTATTCTTCGTAATTCGAACTTTGCTCAGGGAAACGTTTGCAGACACATTCCGTTTAAATTCGAAATCCGTTGCTCTATTTTATAATTTATAATTATTAAACATATAATTTTGATTATATAGATCAAACTATATATTAACCTTCCATAGAGATAGTATTCAATTTAACATGTTACCGTTTATTTACATTTACACAATTATTATCGATTGGTTCCATTCATTGGTTAACCAGGACCATATCGGACTTCCGATATATATTTTCCTTTTTTTAATACCATATTAGCTATATATTTGCATTATTTTTAATATTTATTTTTTTAATTTAGGCAAAACTAAGTTAATATCTTAAGATATGTCAATTATTATTACAACAGAAATGTTGCAAAATGATGAATATTAAGAAACATCAAAACAACTGTAGATAAATCATAAGAACACCTTTACAGTTTGTCCAAATTGACATTTTTTAGTAATTACTGTTGTTCAGGATTCGCTATTCAATAGTTAATGGAATTATAAAAAAGGTCATATCGCAAATTTGTGTTTTACCAATTCAAGGAAATTAGTGTTATTGTTGAAAATAGAAACTTTCAAGTAGGGCGGCATGTTCAGGATTCGCTATTCAATAGTTTTAATCATTACAGCTTTGAATTATATATCTATAGAAATGTAATAATAGTAATAATGTCATACACTTCTAAAAAATGTTAAATATTTCCGAGTTTCTTTGAATATTAAATAAAACGTTTTTAAACATAATTATGTATTCTTCACAACCGTTAAAATAAATGAACACATCGTTGAATTGTTTTAAAAGCATGTTTACCGATTATTAAAAATTCGTTAAAATTATAACAAATCTAAAATTTACTAGTATTTGCAGTGAAATATATTTCTAATGTCTTTCCTGATATTAAAATAACAAATAAAATAATCAAAGTCAAAGAGCTTTTGCAGAAAAAATAAATCTTCATTTTCTGTATTTAGAAATTGAACACAAACAAAAATTATAGAACTTTTATTTTGTGTAGTTTAGTTTAGTTTCACTAATTTAGTTAGTTTTTATCACAATTTATACAAAAAAAACAAGAAACATTTTTAGAATCTTTATGTTTGTTTGTAAAATCGTGTTTCCGCACAAAAATCTGAATTTTCAGTGCAAACACAATCAACAAAAACACGATCAAAGTTTTTTGTTTAAATTATTTATTAACTTAATTAAAATTATTAGCAAGGAATATTTTTTTGCAGATTTAAATATGTTTAATTATTTTACGAAACTGACACCTAATTTAAGTAACTTTAAAAAATGAAACACTTTTTAACTTTTTATAATTGAGACTTGGTTATTTTAAAATGATTGAACGGTGTCATTTGTGAATTGTGACGTACAACTAATGTGAAGGTTTCTACATAATTAACAGTTTAAAGTAACTTTTATTTAAGATAACCCCCCAATTAACTGGTGTATTACCTGACTTAATTGTTATCTAATAGCTTAGAGTTCTAACGAAACTCTAAAAATGTATTCAGTTGGATTAAGAAACATGATAACAAAGTAGAATTTAGGTTAGATTAGATTTAAGTTGTGAAATTTTTTAGGTTAGATGACAATTTCTGAAGTTTTAATCTTACTTCATAGCTTTAACCTGATAAAGTGCGATCGTTTAAATTATGATTTAGATTAGGCGCCATTTTTTGGGGCGGTTGCCCAGAATGTTAAATGAATGGTAGAATAAAATTGAATTTATGGTAAACATCCTGTTATGTTAACAGTCAGTAGTGCCACTCTAATGTAAAATTCAAAGCATACTCTAAATCATATTTTTAACGATCGCACGGTAGTAATAACGTTAAATTTTAGTAAAGATAGATTACGATAGGAGTAACTTTTCGAGGTTAGGTTAGATCCTTTTTTTTTAGATTAATTCAAGTACTCATTATTAAATAATAACCTTTTCATAATAACTAATTTACCTCCTGATTTTGTAAGCAAACATTTAAATTTAACCTATATGTTATTCTATAATATTTTAATGTTTTATACTCGTGGCGTATGAAGTAAGATTTTGAGTTTAGAAAAGCCTGAAAATTTAGTTTGGTCGCTCCGCTTCGTGAAACGACCAAACCAAATTATTATTATTATAAGTCTTTATTAATAAGACTAGTAAGACAATAAATGTGCACTGAAACAACTACTTCCCGTATAAATACACCGCTGAATATTGAATTATACGATGAAATATTTAAAATCTTATTTTATTTGTTACAACACTGTATATGTAATATTTAGGTTAAATTCTCTTCAAACCAACTAACAAATAAAAATGATACGTGAATGGAATGGTGCGCTGTTTAGGAGTAATAAAATCCTGAGGATGGGAAACATTTTATTAATTTCATAACAGAAGATGTCTTGAATTAATTAAATGTTACAAATTATCATATTTTTGTTACAATCCATGAAATTGTTAGTTCCTTAATATGATTTCTAACTTAATTTTCTGTGCGTAAAATTCTGGAAAAAATATTTGAGGAAGCTAATGTAGGTCATTTTAAAATATATTTGTATATCAACAACACATTCAAATATTGAATAAATAATCTCATGTGCGAGACGAGTATTTATTATTTTATCGAATTTAATCAAACGCCATCATTTTTCCAATAGATTGAATAGAGAAAAAAGAGAAGATATATAAAGTCCTCCCATTTTCGCCGTTTTTTTCCCGTTCCACGGTTTTATTTTCTTTCCATTATGTCCTCCGCAGTTGGCGCTTTTTACTGTTTGGTTAATGGCACGAAAAGGCTTAATGAAAGTACAGAATAGGATTAAGAATATTGCGGTGCACACACCGGCCACGAACAAAAATATATGAAACCGGTGTTATTTTATCATTATTTTTAATTTTTAGAGATTACGCTTGACGGTATTTGCTTTGGTTTAACAATTCCGGTTGGATTTCTATGCGCATGAGTGTGCTGCGGTATTATTGTTTCTAAAGAATGTGACATATCCATAAACTGTTATTAAGTAAAATGCCTAGTTTAGAAAAACGTGAAAATTCAGATTTGCCGATGCGAAACCAGATGTTTATGTAAACTAAAAGCCTATAAAATTATAGAATTATTTTACAGACATTTCGTTTTTAACACAATTTTGAAATCATTTACTTTTTTATGCTTATATGTTCTTCATTTTAATATTTCATGTAAGTAAAATATCGGAATGTTGTGGGATTTAAATATAACTCTAAAATCAACTGAAAATCCCGTGGGAAACGCTGGAACTTGTCTTAAGTATGCACTGAATAAACCATTCGTTATAAATAAATACCGTTTCCCGTGAAATCGCATATGTTTTATCGGGTAAATGTTTATTTAAGTCTCGGGTATTTATAGAAAATTAATAGACGGGTTTGTCCAGCATTAAACGTAAAACTTATTAAAAACTATAAATCTAGTTATTTAATAATATAACGACAAATATTTGTCAATGTTGGTTTATTTTAGAAATGTCCATACAGAACAAAATTAGTCAGTTAAAAGAATAATAGAAAAATATTAATAATATTAATATTAATATTAACACTGGTTTGATACACGCGAAGTTTGGCCAATACGAAGCTAATCTGTGCCCCTCTTTTCCTATTTGAAAATATTTTGAGCCGGTATTCCTGAAATTGATCGGTCGCCCGCCAACTGTCAAATTTACTTGTTAAATCCCTATCTAAATGACAGATTTCATACAACCAAATCGTACGACCAATTTCGAGAAAACAGGCAATATATCGCGTACAAAACGCAATCCGTTTAAGGCAATTTTATGGCTAGGTCTCTTAAATATGATATAAATACGTTATTTAAATTTTATCTATTTAATAATTCGAATAATTTAAAGCACGTGCATCATAAATAATATCCAAAATCTGTATATTCTATAAAATAATAATAATGTTGCTGATAAACAGTTAAAATAGATTTCCTTGTTATATTAAATAACACTAATTTCCATATTTTATGTTAGTTGTTTAAGTGTTTACAAACAGTACACTACAATTATAAAGGCCTCTTTATTAGGACTGTACAAACCATACATAGTGTTTTCATTATGCTAGGGCATTATACATGCATTTAACAGTGGGTGTGTTTAATTAGCATTACAAAGAGATAGGAACTCTATTCAGTTATTAGCAAGTGCATGTAAAATTATCGACTATTGTTTTTGACAGCGTATTTACAATAAAAATTGTTATACAACTGAATGAATTCAACTCGTTATAATCATTGAAAAAAGAAAAAAATCAGACATTTATAATGAATTATCAGAAACAGTAATTTGTGTATTTCACAAAATTCATTTTAAATTTTATTACAAATATGAAATTTAATAATATCACCTAGAACACAATTCGTGTATATTGTCTATTAAAATTTAAAGTTTATTTTAGGATTTTGTGAAATACACAAATTACTGTTTCTGAATTCATATTTAAAAATTCTCTGTATAAGCATTCTCTGCACTCTTTATTTGTGTGGAAATTACGATAATTTACCAGGAAGTTTACCATTTTCCTCCTCCATCTATCAACTTAGGGCATTTGCATGAATCTCACATTTTCAAGCAGATAACATGCAAACGAGGCGAAATTTGAAAAACAAATACTCTACGGGACGTTAATTTCGTTTTGACGGAAAATTAAATAATTTCCAAAGGTCGTCACAGCGCGGGAGAGCCCGAAAAAAAATTAAGGTGTAATTTATTCAGACTGAAAAACGTGCGAACGCGTTAATTAAACAAAACGTCCATGCTTTTTTAATTCGTTTTGTAAACACCGATGACGATAGAGAAAGGAAATAAAATATAAATAAGAGAAACAGAAATAAAAAAGACAGGCGAAAATTATTAGTTTACACGATTAAGGAAATAAAAATTAAATGTAACAGTGAAGAAAATTAGTAGTTTGTACAATTTTTAAAGGTAATAACGCTAATGAGAAAAATGTTAATTTTTTTTCCAACTCATATATTTTGACTTTGCTTAATAAGGAGTAATTATTTGAACACGTGTTTTCCACTGTTTGATTAAGCGTAAGGTAAATATTTAGAGTTAAGCCGATCCAAATTTTCAGACTTTCAAACTCAACATTTTATTCTTAAACAAGAAGTGCAAACATTTGTTGGAATGTTATTGAGCACTTCAATAAATATAAAGATCGCAAAGGAAGGAATTAAAATAAATATTACTCTATTGAAAAAACTGTTTGTTTTGAGTTATGTGAAGTAATTAATCACTAATAAAGCGCGGTTTGATTTCCTTTCTTCATGAATTTATTTTTCAGTTAGAAATGTGCATCTAATGGTGAAAAAAAATGACTTACATTCAGTCTTAGATGTACACAAAAAAAAATTAAATTAAAAAATGTATATTAAAATAAAATTACTTGATTATTTTTAGTTATTTAGGCATTCCGAATAGTTCTGCTTGCTAGCCATTTTCATATTTCAAGTGATTAGTCTGATACAAGTTTAATATAAAATCTAAACTTTTTATCACTTTTTTTTTAATTTGTGCTAAGATTTTATTTAATGTTCTGAAGCGATATTAAATAATTGTCAACATTTTATCATTAGAATTGACTGTTTTTACTTTTCCCCATATGCAAAACAAAGGGAAAGTATTGTTTTCGTGAACATTTTCAAATAAAAAATGTTAGTGGATGTTTACATTTTGAGGTCCCCCGACTTGATTAAGACCATTTTTAAAGAATGTCTGTCCTGTCGCCACGATAAAGTCTAAGCCAATTGAGCTGTTAAGATGACGCTTTAAACCTAAGCTTTTTATTATAATAGTAGTATTCGATCAACTTTTTTGGATTTTTCTTTAATATTGATCATATATAAAAATATTGTTAAGATATCTTGTCGATAATCAAAAAATCGCATTTATTATTTATACACATATATCCGAACATTTTATAAATCGTTAAAAATGTCATGAAAATTTTATAAATTGACGAAAATATCGAAATATTGAAAATCTCATAATAATTTCATCAAAATTACGAAAATCTAAGATATTTAATAAAACTGCAAAGGCAGTAGTATATTTAAAACTTTACACTAAATCAGTGTTTTATACGCGTGGCGCATAAAGTAAAATTTCGAGTTGAGAAAAGCCAGAATTTTGATTTGGACGCTGCGCGTCCAAATCCAAATTCTTGGGGCTTTTCTCAACTCGAAATTTTACTTCATGCTTAGTCTGGGAGTGGACAACACTCGTTAGGAAATAATTAATAACTTCATCAAAGATTTTCATTTATTTACAAAATCTTGACGGTTATCAAGATTTTGACCAATTTTTTATGTTTTTTTTTAAATCTTGATAGGATTAATGTTAGAAATGTGGTTTCATTGGTTATTAGACTTACACCGGATAATTAATCAAATTTTAGGATCCATATAAAAAAATCTTTTTAAGAAAAGTTGTAGATAATCAAAAAATTCGCATTTAATATTTACACACATATATCCGAAAACTTGATAAAAAGTTGAAAGTCTCATAAAAATTTAATGAATTGTCAAAAATCTCGAAATATTGAAAATCTCATAATAATTTCATCAAAACTACGAAAACCTAAGATTTTCAAGAAAACTGCAAAGGTTTTAAAAGTCGACTAAAATTTTAAATATCAAATAAGTAGTGTATTTTGAACTTTACACAAAATCAGTGAAATTTTACTTTATGTGCCACACGTATAGTGGCGCATGAAGTAAAATTTCGAGTTGAGAAAAGCCCAATTTGGATTTGGACGCTGGGCGTCCAAATCCAAATTCTTGGGGCTTTTCTTAACTCGAAATTTTACTTCATGCTTAGTCTAGGAGTGGAGAACACTCGTTAGAGAATAATTATTAACTTTTTCAAAGATTTTCATTCATTTATAAAATCTTGACGGTTACAAAGATTTTGGTCAATTTTTACATTTTTACAGTTCCCGTGAATTGTTATCACTATCATTAATTTATTAAAAAACAAATACTTTTTCATTAATTTTTAAGGTTTTCGTTAATATTCAAATTATTGTTTTCATTACTTTATTTAAATCTTGGCGGTTTTTGTGAATTTCCAAAATTTTATTTAATTTTCAAAAGTTCAGATGCATTTCAGAATTTCCTAGATTTTCGATAATTTGAAAAATTCTGATACTTTTCATGAGTTTTCAATTCTTTCAGTAACTTTAACAATGATAACATTAAGATTTCGCTTAGTTTTTAAATTCTTGGCAATGTTCGTGAATTTTCTTATAATTCATTAAATTTTAAAATGCTAAAGTTTTTCATGAAATTCCAACATTTTCATGAAATTCCAACATCTTTTTAAAATTTTGATTTATTTTATAACTTTTATGTTTCTAATGCAAAGCAGTTTTCGTGAATTTTCTAAGTTGTTGTTAAATTCCTTAATTTTAAAAATTCAACACTATAAAAATTTACAAAATACGTTAACATTTTTAGAGGTAATAAAACGTTTATTGCCTTTAAAAATGTTAATGTATTTTGTACATTTTTAAGAAAACAATATTAATTATAATACTACATTTAGTTCATTTTCAAAATCTAATTATTAATTTTAAAAAAAATATGCTTTTTATGAATTTTCCAAAATGGACGATGATTGCAAAGTTCATATTTTAAAAAATTGACAGGCGTCAAAATGTTGAAAATTACCGATAATCATAAATAGCTCGAAATTTTCATAACTAATCTTAATCTTAAAAACCTGGAAAAACCCGGAATTTTAGAAAATTAACAAACAAATTTTGAAATTTACAAAAGCAGTCAAGTTTTTATTTAAATTAATTGAGATCTTGGTAGTTGGTATTATTTTTTTTTAATATTTACCTACATATCTAAAATTTATTTTGTTTGATAAATTTTAAAAAATTAAAGTTTTATGCAATCAACATGATTTTCATTGAATATGCTTAGAATCAATTGCACTTACATCTTATTAGGAGAAAATTAGATAATCTCAACGCATTTTCTTAGAATATAAAGCCAAAGTTGAAACTATGTAATAAAATCAACGATTACTTCATGGTTAGGTTAGGTCCTAATGGCAGCAGTTAGACCGCTCACTTAGGCCCAAAGGGCCCCTTGTGATACGGGTGATAAGGGTGAAAAGGAGTCAGATCTCCCCCCCCCCCCCCCACCTATACAAACCAACCCGAGCACCTAATGAACCCGATCAGATTTCTCACATCTAGAGGTGTGAGGTCCGTTAGTACATGTGCATAGTGTATACCAAGGTACTTGATCCTTTTCCTTCGAGAGCGGGGCATTGTCCCAGATAGTGGAGTACCGTCTCTTCCTCCTCCACATCCAGGCATCCTCTGCAATAGTCGTTGTGCTCAAGACCCTTCTTTTGTGCATGTCTGCCTAGGAGGCAGTGGCCCGTGTGGATGCCTACCGCCTTCTTTATGTCGATTCTGCAATTAATCTGTTGCTGTTTATAGTATCCCCTATAGACCATAGCTGCCTTGTTATGAGACAGGTATCTTCTTCTCTCCACCTATGGTTGACCGATGCTATCATCTGGTCCCTAAGTAGTCTCTTGCATTCCACAAGAGAAATGTGGGTGGAGAGTTCAGTAGACAGGTCCTTCATTCTTGCCCCCTTTCTTGCAAGGTCGTCGATAATTAAATTTCCCCTAATATTGATGTGACTAGGTATCCACATAAGTCCCACGTCACAGTTATTTGCAAGCCTATTTAGCGATTTCTTACAGTCTCTGACCACCTTTGAGGTGCAGTACGGACTATTTAGTATCTTAATGGCGGCTTGGCTATGAGTAATGAACCTGATGCGGTTCCCCTGAAGGTCATTTTTGTGGATCCAGTCCGCTGCCACTCGGATGGCCATGACCTCTGCCTGAAGAATATTACAGTGGTTTGGGAGTATAAAAGTCTTTTAGAGGTTGAAATCTTGTAAGAAGATTCCTCCCCCTACTCTGTTTTCAGACTTGGAACCATCCGTAAAGAGCCAGACGTCCTTGCCTTTAATTATCTTGCCCTCTAACCATTTGGTTTTGTCCGGGATGGAAGTGGAGAACTTATTTTTAAAATTAAGTTCTGGAGTGCAGCTGTCAGTCTTCAGATATCGACAAGCACATTCAGGATCCCTCCATGGCGCTGTTTGCTAGTGCTCCATATCCCAACTGAGTTGATTCTGATCGCTGTGGTAGCTGCAGCATATCTGCAGTAAAGGTCGACTGGAGCTAAATTTAGTATTATATCTAGCGCTTTGGAGGGGGTGGACCTGACCGCCCCCGTTATGAGCAGTTCGGCGGCTCTCTGAGCCTTGCCGAGTGCAGTTTGGTGGATCCTTTTGTCGAGGGCAGTCCACCAGACTGCGGCCCCGTAGAACATAATGGGCCTCACCACGGCCGTGTACATCTAGTGAACAACGGTTGGTTTCAGTCCCCAGTTTTTGCCCACTGCTCTTTTGCAGGATTACAGCGCGACGAGCGCTTTCCATGCTCTCTCCTGGATATTGGGATTACTTCATGCGCCACCCGTATAATACACTGATTTAGGCCCAGTTGCACCCGAGTTCAAGCTGAACTTGACTTTAAGATGACAGTTTCTATTGTTCTAATGTCACTTTGAACCGAAGTTAAAAGTTGAGCCAGTTCAACTTGTTTGGTGCAACTGGCCCTCAATGTGAAATGGTCTTTAACCAATTTACAAGTGAAATACGTTTAGAATGTTAATTACGAATTGTTTAAATAACGGGAAAACTGTTATGATAGACACGTCACTATCTTTTTTTATATATTTTACAAAAATGTAATCAATTTTAATAGTGTTTTCTTTTTGCTAATTTATTATTATTAGCATTTGGTTTAGTAAAATATTGATTGGTTTATTTTTAGAAATGTCGTTTTATTGGTTATTATTTAGAGTCCAGACTAATATCTGTAGATTTTATTAAAATCTGAAGTTTGAATAAGTTTTATTTTATAGAGATAAGGTAATTTCACAGTTTTACTAAATTTTTATTACAACTGGGCGAAATAAACAAAACACATATCTGCATTTTACTAGACTAGCGCTTTTTTATTTACCTTGAATAACAATAAAACAACAATGATGCGCTGGAAAATTTCAGGAATTCATTACTTTTTTTAAAAGCGTTCAGTTTGAAGTTTCGAACGAGTGTTTCCACTCCCAGATTAAGCATGAAGTAAAATTTCAGGCTTTTCTAAACTCAACATTTTACTTCATGCGCCACCCGTAAACAACGCTGATTCCAAGAGAAGTTCAAAGTATACTGCCAAAACAGAATTTTATCGCTATATATTTTTAACTTCACTTTAAATTAGTAATGGCGGTCAGGGAATTTTTAGACATGTAGCGCTGCAGCGGTAAGCGGTTGATGTTCCCTGAACGGACAAAATTCCAGTTGGTAGAATTGCTGTATTCACTGCTGTTTGTATACATAACCAACAAATTTAAAGGTATTTTCTGAAAGCGAAGACGGCTCAATCGAAGATTGAATTAACCAAAAAGTTTAGTTTAAACCAGGGCTGGCCCTTGGAACGTTTTTGTGCGGCCTGCGGAAACAAATGCTATTCTGTATTTATTAATGTATTTTTTTAAATACTTAAGTAATTTTATGTTTCCAGCAAGAAACCAATATTCGCATTCGATTTGGCGAATAGTCGCTTACCTTTCTGAATATTATTTGTATTATCAATTTTATTAAATTTAGTCGTAATAAGTTATATAGAAATAGCCGATTTTTAAACTGCGAAAAATTTATCTGTTAATACTTTTTGGGTTGGTATCGTATTATTCTAATAATTAAGTACTTTTTTAACGTCATATTAAAATCGTATTTTACACGCCTGGCGCAAGAAGTAAAATTTCCTGTTTAGAAAAGCCTGAAAATTTGGATATGCCAAGCGCTTCGCGCCAGAAAATCTGGATTTTCAGGCTTTTCTAAACACGAAATTTTATTTCATGATTAACTAAGGACTGTAAATATATGTTGGAATATTATTTAACACTTCATTATATGTGAAGATCTGAAAATAGGAAATAAAACTATATAATACTAGCTTAAATTTAATTTCTAAATTTCTTGTGTTATAAAGTGTGGATTCTCTTTTAACATTTTTTAAAAATATAAAAACTAAATAATGAGTCTATAACTTTTTAATAGATAACTTTTCTTTAAAGAATGTTAAAATTTATTAAAACCAGTTTAAACTCACTGAATTTTGCACAATTCTTCATAATTTTATTTCAAGTTTCTTACAAAAATAGGTAGTTATTATTTAACTACATATTTTTGTAAGAAACTTAAAATAAAATTATGAAAAATTGTGCAAAATTCAGTGAGTTTAAACTGGTTTAAATAAATTTTAACATTCTCTAAAGAAAAGTTAAACATCTCAACTAGTATAATTTTTTTAATATTGGTTTAATTTATTCAACCTGACTTGAAAAGAATTTACGTCTTTGTGTTGCTAAGTTTTATTTTAATTAAATTAAAAATAAAACTTATTTCAACTAAGTAAATCGCTGAAGAGTAAAATGTATGTGCTTAATTAATTAGTTTTCTCAGATATTCAAAATGCATATTTTTCAAATATCTAAGAGAATTCAAAATTTGCAATTAAATTGTACATGTAATGCGTTGAAGAAAACAATGTTTAGAATTTAATCATGTTTAAAAAAATAAAATAAAAATGGAAAAATTGATACATATATAAATTGAATATAAAATGAAAACCGTTCTTACCCACGAAAAATTGTATTAGTGTTTTTGTAAATTCGTGCTCCATAATTTTTATAAACATTCTAAAGAGAAATTAAATTATTATCGAAATAATCATAATTTATCGTTTAAAATTACTATTTTTTTTAATATTTTACAAAATGTAGTCAAATTTGATGGCGCCTTCTTCCACTAAGTTTTAAATATATGGATTTGTAAATTCCTAATAGGTTGTTTTTTCAGGAATTTTGTTTCATTGATTATTATATGCAAGAAAACATTTAGAATTCAGACTAGTATCTGTACATTTTATCAATGACTCTGAAGTTTGAATATTATTCTAATTTTATGAAGAAATAAAAGTACGAATATCTATATCTGCATTAAAATATTATATTGAACTTTAATAATTTATTTTTTCAAATGGTAAACTTTAAGTAAATGTTTATTAAAAATGACACGTTTCGTTTCAGTTTTGAGTTTAAGTTTCTTTATTGAATGGTATCTCCTTTTTACAAAAAATATACAATCTTACAATTGTAAATTTAAACATAACTAAATAAACAAACAAATGTTATTACCATATATAAAACACTTAGTAAAAAATATTAAATTAAAAAGAAACAATAAAATAGAAATAAGAATTGATTAGCGAATAAATATCCCTATTAAATAAATCATACAAAATACATAACAGAATAATTATACTAGAAAAATTCTATTGAATTAAATACAAATGATTAGATCAAGACGATAACAAATTTTATCACTACATATAAAAAAACTTAGTAAAAAATATTAAAATAAAATAAACAATAAAATAGATAACAAAAATCGATTGGCGAATAAATATCCCTATTAAATAAATCATACAAAATACATAACAGAATAATTATACTAGGAACATTCTATTAAAATAAATAGAAATGATTAGATTAAGACGATTAAATCGTCCCCTAAATTGTTCAAGTGATTGATTAATATTAATAAACAGAATTACTTCCAATTACAGAGAAATATGAAGAGAGTTTATCTTTTGAGTATACATACCCTAATTATGTGTTGTACATTTTTAGATATTCGTTGATTTTTTAAAAAGGGTTCAATTTGAAGCTTTAAACGAGTGTGTTTTACTCCCAGGTTAAACATGAAGTAATATTTCTAGTTTAGAAAAGCCTGAAAATTCGGTTTGATCGCGTAGCGAAGCGGAGCGACAAAACCAAATTTTCTGGCTTTTCTATACTAGAAATTTTACATCATGCGCCACGCGTACGAGACACTGATTTCAAGTGAAGTTCAAATTATTCTACTATGTTTGATCTCGTTAACGGATTTCACAAATGTTTATTTCATTCATTTAAATTTTTCGAGCAATTTTCTTTTCGATATGTATATGTAAAAAAAAATCTCTGTAACAAGTCAGCGGTACCGTTCAGCGACACCGCTTTCGTAAAGCGCTGCAGCGCTACAGTTCCCTGAACACGACCAATGTCTGATACGCGTGGCGTATGAAGTAAAATTTCCAGTTTTGAAAAGCCTGAAAATTTGGTTTGAACGCGACCAAACAACATTTTCAGGCTTTTCAACACTCGACATTTTACTTCATGCTTAACTAAGGATTGAAAACATCCGTTAGAAGTTTAATATTAAATTATTTTAACAAAGTGTCTGTTTTTAATTCCAATTATATTTAACTAAATAAACATGAATTAAATTTAAAAAGCACAACCAAGATCTGTCTGATCTCTTGTAATCATTTATCTCTGAATATAGGGTGCTTTTAATTTAAAGACGGGGAGCTTTTAAATAAATGAGACTCGCATGCAGCTAAAATCCATTCGCTATTCTACCATAAAGAGAGCTTGAGCTTTAAATCTAAAACCACTCAGAAAACATTAAATTTGCTTTAACGTACGCATTTCCATATTTATACCCGATTTACATAGATATCGCAACGTTTTAAAATTTACGATGAAAACTGTATGCATTTTAATTAAATAATCCCCTGTTTTCGATATGAAAATTGTGAAGTTTTAATTTACATTCAAATTAAGTGAAAGTTTAAGTTAACATTTATCTAGAAATCTATATGATAGTGATCCACGTTGACATATAATTTCCTATAGAAATATTGTAATTAAGTTATTCTTTTAAATACACTTGTACATTTTTGTGGCGCAATTTTTAAATAGCAAACTTTGTTTGTTGTTAAATTGTCAATTTTCAAATCGATTTTAGTGACTTTTAACTGACACTTTGTTTGCAAACGCAAGTTGCTAATAAAAAATTGGTGCTGCTTCTTAGCATTAAATTCAATAAGTATACGTTATTACCCTCACAATCTAAGTTTACATATCAAGTACTAAACGCACTTAGACTGTGATCTTAAATAACATGAAAGTTAAATTAACATTTCGTGTACTGCAACACAAAGTAGCACCTGAAAATGCACAAGCGTAAAAGCACCATTAGTCATAATTAATTAAATATTCGAGAATATATAAGTTATTAAATAACTCTATGCCAAAACGCAACCTATTTTTTTTCAAATCATAATTTGTTTTCTCTCATCGTAATTGAGATTTCAGGAGGGTTTTTTTACATTTAAATACACGCGGCGTTGGAGTTTATTAAATTAATACATTTTATTTTAATATTCCCGTCCCTTGGGGGAAAACGCGTATAAGGCTAATTCAGATTGACAAAAAATGATTTTGCATAAAACCTAGGGGAACGGATGATTGATGTCGAGGGCGATAACTCGCGTTTTTTTCTTTCTTTTTCACTTTAGTGAAAAGAGCGAATTTAATACGCCTTTCATTAACGCCATAATGTTTTAATGCATCAAAGTTTAGTTTTGTATTAATTAACTATATTTTAACAATGTTTATAAAAAAAGTGCACAGTCTGAACATATCGCATCGTTTGCTTTGCTTGTAATTGAAGGAACTTTTTGGGAGCAGAATACTTTTTTTTTCTAATATTTAATTAAAACTCAGTTTACTCAGTGAAACAAACAAGTGGTTTGTTTCACTGAGTAAAACAAACCAAGTGTTTTAATTAAATATCCAGAATTAGATTTAAAAATGATTCACCACGGCTTAAGTGAGAAATTAATTAAACTTTTTTTTCTTATGTTTGAATTGTATTCCCTTAATATTTCTGAAAGATTAAAATAATGTAAAGTGTTAATATGAAGATTATTTTAATCTCTTAGAAAAATTAAGGGAATACATTTCAAACAATCACTTTAAAATATTTAAACCTTTCAGAAAAATGAAAGCAATACAATTCCAATTTAACTACGATCTAATCGTAAAAAACTCTACAAATTAACTACGTCTTTAAATAAGAATGTTGTTAAGACGATATTATGTTGTATGTTAATTGAAATATTATAATTTTATTATGATAGTGATCCACGTTGACAGGTTTTAATTAATTGATCGATCGGGCGGGTAATTACATTTTCCGAAACGGGTTTTTGAAAATCTGCCCAACATCGCATTATGCTAATTATCGTTCCGACTACTGGGAATCACCATCAAATGTAAATAATGAAATTAGTCCGTATTTCAAAACGCAACCAGAAACATTAATTTAACACTGAAATCGCACGCAAGCCTACAGACAAATTTTAACAGGCAATTTGGATTATGCATTATATATTTCGCAAAACCGAACAGAGTGAAAACTGTTTGAGGGTATTTCGTTTTATTATTTGCGCTTTAGTACATTATCTGTTCAAGTAAGTTGCCAGATTTGTTTTTAATTTATTTTATTTTCCGTATCTTTAACTTTTCCTTCGTATTTAAAATATGTAAATGTTACAGACAACACATTGTCTAGACAAAATGCGTTGTTTCTAAGGGCTATTAGACAAAATACTTTAAACGATCATGAAAAACATAACTTTGTTTTATAAATAAAGTGACAGATTATTTGTATAGAGTATATTTCCAACTTCCCCTTAAATCAGTGTTTTATACGCGTGGCGCATGAGGTAAAATTTTGAGTTTAGATAAGTCTGAAAATTTGCAGATCCAAATTTTCAGGCTTTTTTAAACTCAAAATTTTACTTCATGCTCAATCTACGATTCGAAATACTCGTTACAAATTCAAAATTGGACGCATTTATAATAAACCATGTATCAATAATCTACTTTTTATATCATATATATCATCAGCTATCTATCACGATATTTATCACCGTATATAGGGTGCCTGTTTTTCGAGCGGCACTATGGGGATTTCGTTTATTTAATGAGATTAAATTTGGAAAATATTCTGAAATTGAGTGTTTATTAATAATCTGATTTCACATTTGAAATATCTTTAATTGTTTCGTTGTATTAAAAAAATGTGAAAATTTCGATTTTTTAATGTTGTCCATATCATCGCTATTTTTTTTTCCACATTCTATAAACGTTAAAAATATTTAAAGCAATTCGTTTTTATTTTATATACTCAACTTTTGCCTTTTTATATCGAACATACAAATTTACGCACATCATTGAAATGCATTCTTATTTCTGATTTCAGTGTTATGCCACACGTTAGCTTGTGTTTGATTAATGTTGGTGTTCAAGTTGCCATGGCCACCAAACAATGTAAAGTTGCTATAGCAATAGTTGAAATGTTATTTAAAAGAAAGACAACTAATGATTAATAATATATAAAAGTACGAAAATTGCTGCAAAATGTAAACAATACGTCTTAATTAATAAGACAACCTAAGATAATAAATACCCATTGAAACAACTACATCCAGTGCAAATACATCTTCAGATTTTGAATTATACAATGAAATATTTAAAATCTTATTTGATTTGTTACAACGCTCTATCAAAGTATATGTAACATTTAGGTCAAATTCTCTTCAAAACAACTAACAAATAAAAATTAAAAATGAAAGGAGAAATTACACGAAATTAAAAATGAAAGGACTTGGACTAAAACTAATGTCTTAGACCATCTTTAGGCGCGTTTCGAGATTTATCTCTCTTCAGTGTAGCTTTGCTTATGACTTTTTTAAAGGTATTTAGGAATAAAATTGAAATGAACTTCCTTTGAAAAAATGTTGTGTGTAGTATGAACAAGTACACAGAAACGGATTAAGTGAAAAATATGGTCGTTATTTATAGGTAAAAAGGGATTATGTCTTTAGCAGGTATGAAGAATGTAAGACCTGATTATTTACCTTACCGTACAGGTCAGTTAATGATTGGTTTTCTTTTTTTACGCAAATAAAGAGTTTCTGTGGACATTGCGCGGTTGTTTCCATGGCAACACCATAAAAATATTACATTTTTTAAAAGTCAGTTTTATAACTTATTTCATATGTAGAGACATAAAAAGTTGTTCTAAGACTGTTTATATAAATTTGGATTACGATAAAAAATAACAGAGATGTAAGCAAATATTAAATATCAAACATTTTATTTTTTTCTCAAATTACATTGAAACAATTGAACAAATTTAAAATGTGAAAGCAGATTATTAGTAAGCACTAAACTACGCAGCTTTCCCTATTTAACCGATTCTCTATATCTTCAAATAAGCCAGATCCCCATAGTGCCGCTCGAAAAACGGGCACCTGCTATATCGATATTTATGAACTGCGATATATATCATGAATATTTATGGAAAGCACTAAACCATAAAGATTGCACTAATTTATCTATTAGGGAAAAGTCAGGGAATTTTATTCATTGGGAAATGGAAATGATATGGAAAAATCATGCAATATAAGTTTTGTAATTTTAATTTTGAGTAAAAATAGTTTGCATACTTTGAAAGTGTGTAGTTAGCTGAACATACTCGTTAAATTTTATAAAATATCAGGAGTAATCATTTAATGTCATTTCTTTTTAAAATAAAACGTCTGTTTTCGAAATTACCGATAATTAAAAATTGGGTAATAGTCTCGGTTATATTACCGGTACTGTTGTAATAATGACCAATTTCAGTTAAAAATCCAAAAAAACAAGTTCGTTTTTTACACAAATTGGCAAAGTTGTAATAATACAGAAACTGAAAGTTATAAGAACATTGTGCTTTATTTTGACACTCACAACAAAATGAGAGATTAATAAAATACAATTATTGAAACAGTTCACTATGTCACAAAGTAACATACCATAATTCTAAAAAGTGGTATAAAACATTGAATGTGTCAAATACTTGACGTGTTGTCAAGCTAGGTTAGAAATTGAATTTGTGTTCAGTACTGACGATGCCACTATGAAGCATTAGATGGCGTTAGCTATCGAAATCATTAATAAGCTAGGTTAGGTTAGATGCCACATCGGCAAGTTAGGTTACATATCACGTCGTCGAGTTTCGTTAGGTTAGAACAAATATATTTTTAATTCATATATTATTTCAATTTTAAATTAAAATAAAATCTATTGTGGCCGAGTGGTAACGTCGCCGGACGGTATAACGCTCGGCGAGCCACAGACCGGGTTCGATTCCGGGGATTTGATATTTAAAAATAATAACTCGCCGTGTCCCTGGGTGATGTGTGAATGTGTCGGGACGTCCAAATAAATGTTAAATATATTTAAATTCCAATGAGATATAGCTGTGGTAAGAAACTCTGCCAGCATCGTCGATACGAATTAAAAACAAATAATCTTTTGGTTTTAAAAAAGTGACATATATTTTCCAACGGTCTAAAAATATTTATTGTTATATTTTTAGACCGTCGTGTAAATATTTTGTTAGTTTGTTAAAAATAGTGGTAATGTCAAAAAATTATAACTTATGAAATATGATTTTTTTAAGTTCAAATTACATAACTTGATTTCTTTGTTGTCAATTTTTCTTTAAACAAATAAAATGATTTTATTTTAATAAGAATCGTGGAATATGTTTGATCGGTTTATTATTTCATGTTTTTTTTTGTTTACATAAAGTGATTTTATTTTAGTATTGTTTATATTTACATATATTACATGATTATCAACTTTGCCATTTAATACCTTTTTATTTATTATTAATTGACTAAATAACAATTAAAGATATTATTTTCACTTAAAATAATATCAAACCAAACATCATTTCTTGATAATGAACCACTTCCACTTCCAATTATGAAAAGTAGATTTTTGTACAGGAATTTATTTTTTCAAGTGAAAATGTACCTGAAAGAATAATTACATAATATTTTTTGATTTCCATAAGTTTGAAGCTTCTAACGAATTTTTCCACTCCTAGATTAAGCATGAAGTAAAATTTCGAGTTTACAATAGCTAAAAATTTAAGGTTTTCTAAATTCGAAATGTTACTTTATGCGCCACGCGTATAAAACACTGATTTAAAGTGAAGTTAAAAATATACTCCTTATGTTTAAATTTTATAAATGTTTATGTTTAGTTATTGATTTTTTTTAAATCAAGTAGTTTTATTATAATTAAAAATAAAAAAAAAATGTCTATCATAGTACTTCCCCCCATGTTAGATACTTGAGCTTTCAAATTTAAAGTAAATAATTCGTAAAATTCATATTCTTAAAACAATATTAATAAACTACTTTGTTTCGATTATCTACAACTTTTCTTAGCAAGATAATTGTATATAATCAATATTAAAGAAAAATCCAAATAAATGCTAAGAGTAAACTACCTACCATTGTAATAAAAAGCTTGAGTTAATAGTGACAGGAGAGAAGGACAGACATTTTTCAAAAATAGTCTTAATCGACTCGGGGGACCTCAAAATGAATATATCCACTAACATTTTTGATTTGATAATTTTCGCGAAAACAATACTTTCCTTTATTTTGCATATGGAGGAATCAAGTAACTAGTTTAAGATGGATTTAATAATTTTGGACACAATTTTTTTACGATTGTAACATTTCAGACAGTCCTAAAATAGTTTTGTTCATTTGTCAGTTCATCACTTTGGAAATTAATTTTTTATATATTAGGTTTGTTTTACGTTGATATAAATCCATAAAGACAGTTGACATAAGTCGATATCTGAATTATAATGGCAGATAATGCAATTAACAGAGTGACACCTAACCTAACAAACTTTGAAAATATGACATACAATCTAACGGTGATAACATCGAATGTGCCAAAAGTTATGTTACGTTAGATGTTAGATTGTCAAGTTAGGTTAGGTTCTAACCTAAATGTGGTGCCTAGCCTAACCTAACTTTTGACACACTCCACGTTTTATACAACTGGAACACTTGATGTTATCTTACTTTATACAATTAGTAATGTTTGATCGATTTATTTAATACTTACGGAGTAAAGCGGGAGAATGTACGGTATGTTATATAATTTAGTTTTAACACTTAGCTTCCTTAGTTTTATTAGCTTAATTTTACTTCTTTACATATGTAAAATATATTTTTATTCTTTAAAATAAAGCCCTGTTATGGACGAACAATTGCTGTATACAAACGTTTAGTTTGTCAGCTTTTGACGATGCTACTTCAGCTAATGGGCAATAGATGGCGTTTACGTTTTCGGTCACATGTAAATTGCACAGGCCATAATAAATGGTCAAAGATGTTCAGTATTTACGCTTTCGAACATATGTATAGTAAAATTAAGATTGGGTTAGGACTTTTCTAAACTCATGCGGAGAAAACGAGATCTGTCTGGACAAAACTCGAAATTATGTTTTACTTCGGACTATGTCTATGAGCAGTAGACATTTCGCGTTTTGTCCATTTTCGTGTTTTGTTTGTAACGTATACAGGGTGTTTTTTTTTTTTTTCGTTGATATTATAGGGTATAGGCTGAATGGTAAGAAAAACAAAAATACTAAGATACGTATCCCGTTCTCTTTTTTAGTGTTTAGTTTAATGGCACAATTAGATCTATCTATGCTAGATCTATGCTAACTAGATTGGTTTAGAAAATACAGGGTGTTTCTCAAAATCTCCAGGTTTTTATTATCTCTTATGACTCGGTTATATATGGAGACAAAGAGAAAATTTAAATACAAAAGTTTTATGACTTCTTACGTAGAATCCAGTGGTGTACTTACAAAAAATAGAAACGTTTTTATTTTTGAGATATTATCAAAACTAGCATTTTCTTAAACCCTGTATCTGAGTATCTCAAGAAACTGCATTTTTTCTTGTGAAGCCAACAATATGTAACCCTTAATATTTTGCTTTGTCCCAAATAGCTAAAATATAAAAAAAAACAAAAAAAAAGATTTTCTAGATGTCGATGAATTGAATTCTTTAAGCGTTTGTTTTTGTTTGTTTACATGTCATAAAATTCAACAACAATTACGTATTGGTTTTGATACTGGGTCATTAACGAAATATTTTCAATTATATTTCTTTAAAAACGGAGTCTACAATAAATATTTTTTAAAACGGCAAAGGCGGCATATAGAATTTTGACATTGGTATTTGCAACAGATTAATCTGAATTCCAATTTTTTTAAAATATAATATGGACTGACGAGGCTTTAATATCTAGCGATGGAATTTTTTATCGATAGAACAGTCGATATTGGTCAAACATAAACATAAAATTGGGTTCCATTTATTGGTGGCGCTATATCAAAACAGAGTCCTTAACTACAGGATTTTTAACAAAAATTGGAATTCTATAGGATACATCCAAATTTTGGAAGAATATGTAATAATCGAGTTGAATAACATGCCATTAGCTACAAGAAATAATGTTTATTTACAACAAGACAGTGCCCCAGCACATACTAGCCATGTGGTAAGGTACTTAGGTTAAGTTAGGTTTTAGTGGCTGCACCGCCCAAAGGGGTGCACACTTAGGCCTAATGGTCGATTGTGATACCACCACTTCCATCCTTTTACGGGAACCTCTTATGACTCGATGGTAAGGCACTGGACCAAACTGATGGCCTCCGCGTTCCCCCGACCTGATGCCACTCGACTTTAATTTTCTAGAAGAACTTAGAGCAAATTGTATCAACTGCATTGGAAGAGGGCAGCACTTTTTGTAATTAAGCACCTATGCTAATTGTTATATGAGATAATTGTTGAGTTATTATAAATTTTTGTTTGTTTTTTGTAGTTGTTGTTTTAGTTTATCAATGTTTCAGTATTCTTGTTAACTAGGTTTTTAATATACCTATTATAAAAGAAAACAATAATCATTCAATTCATGGCCATCTAGAAAATCTCTATTATTTTTGTTTTGTTTTGGTATTTTAGCTATTTAAAACAAAGCAAAATACTAAGTGTTACATATTGATGCATTTACAAGAAAAAATGTAATGTTTTGAGATACTCAGATACAGGGTCCTATTTATGGAAATGTTAGTTTCGATAATATCTTAAAAATTAAAACATCTATACTTTTTTTAGTACACCACTGGATTCTACGTAAAAAGTAAAAAAAACTGTTGTATTTAAAATATTATCTCCATGAATAACCGAGTCATAAGAGATAATAAAAACCAGCAGATTTTGAGAATTACCTTGTATCTTTTAAACCAATCTAATTAGCGTAGATCTGATTGCACCATTAAACTAAACACTAAAAAATAGAACGGGTCACATATCTTAGTTTTTTTGTATCTCTTACCGTTTAGCCTATACCCTATAATATCAACGAAAAAAAAAAAAAACCACCCTGTACATATTTTCATCTAATTAAAAAATTTAAACAAAATATTTGTTTGTATGTAACATACGATATGAGGTTTTGTAATTTGCATTTTTAGCATGAGTGGAATGTTGTTTGTGTTTGGATGTGAGTGTTAACGTGCGGTATCACTTTTATTGCGGAGTTAATTGAAGCAAAAACACGTCGTCCATATCAGAGTGTATGAATGTACATACTATACATACAAACGCACGCACTCGTATATAAAAGAGTCGAGTTATGTACTTACTCTTTTGAATACGCGCGTGTGTGTGTGCCCGCGATCGAATTTTATCAGTCACTCAGGGCAAGCATATGTTGCATATAACAAAGTGATTAGAGCTTTTTATCAGCGAGAATTTGCGGTTATTGGTGTCGACAATTCGACCCTAAAAAAGGTGCATGACACCGAAAACACTTATCTTTAATTATCTCAAAACCACCTACGGATAGAATTTAATACGTATAAAAAATATTCACTAGAAATTAGAGATGCTACTGATAGTAATTTGGCCGGGTACCGAATATCCGGTGAAAATTAAGCCAAGATGTTAAAGTGGGTACAAAAACTTAGTATATATAAAAAATATACACTAGAAATTAAAGATACGACGTAAAGGAGGACCGGATATCCGGGAAAAATTAGGACCGGAATACCGGATTGTCGAGTTATTTGGACCAGATTGCCGGATATCCGGCCAATGCCTCTAGCGGAATGCTCACGTATTCAATAAATTTTATGCATGGGGAGTTCGGAGTTTAATTATTAAAATGTACACTGAAAACTAAAAAAATACGTATCTCATCATCATTAGAGTACACATCGAAAATGGGGAAACAAGTTGTTTTTCAAATTAGAACCTCTTATTACAGATTAAATAAAAAAAGATTACACCCCGTTTTCTTAAACTATTTTGCAAGGCGTAAGATGTTGATACATTTTCAACTGAATAATATGAAAAAAAAAACTTTTGGAAATAATAGTGATTGGGATCAAATTAGTTAAGAGAAGCGTTTTAATTATAAAGTATTTATTATTTGTTTAGTGATAAGTAGAAAATTGGTTACTACTGTACCTTTATAAATAAAATACTATTCATGACTGTAGCCTGACACTTGCCCTTAGAATATCTTAAATATTAAAATTATTGCAGTTTCAAGCTAAAATTATGCAAATATTATTTTTTGTTATTCTACTTGCTAATTCTGAATTGATAAAAATCAACCAAATTGTACAAGTAGCAGAGCTGGGACGAATCCTCGTTAAAAGGATTCGAATCACGAATCCGAATCACCTAATATGATTCGAATCAGGAATACTCGAATAAAGGATTCGTAAGAGATAAATATGATTCGAATCAAAGATTCGAATCCTGTTTTTTCGAATCACGAATACAAATCGTTTAAGAATAAATTTTATTCTATTATTTTTTTACAACCATTAACATATAAATATCGTCATCAGTTGTTTTAACAAAAATATTCACAACCTAATTATTTATTATTAACACTGAACATCTTTGATAACAGACTAAATTTCTGTGTTACTCTGATTAAAGATGTATGACTAGTGTAAACTTTATGTACTAGCACGCAATAAATATATTATTATTATTTGTGTGTTTTTGAACTACACTTCCAATCAATGGTTTATACGCGTGGCGCATGAAGTAAAATTTCGAGTTTAGAAAAGCCCCGTGAAAATTTGTCTCCGGTCGCTGCGCGACCCTCGACAAATTTTCTACGCGGGGCTTTTCTAAACTCGAAATTTTACTTCATGCTTAGTCTGGGAGTGGAAGACACTCGTTACTTTAAAATATGTCACAACTGTTAAAGTATGTATCATCGGATGCCCGTCTTCAGGGGTGATATGTAAGCAAATTATGGGTCCTAGGAGTTGCCAAATAAGTGAGTTACTCAACTGTTTCCAAGGCATTCTTTGAAAAACCAAAAGATTAAAATTTTACATATAAAATGTACGATAAACTATAAGTGTGGTACATCATTGAATTCAGTAAAAAATATTCTTTCAAAAATATCAAAATCCAAAATGGCGCCCATAAAAAAACAAAAGTTTGTTATGGTCCCTAGGTAAATATTATAGTTATCTTAAAATAAAATATGTTACCAGATTTATCGTTAAAAAGTGTCTAAAATGTCAAAGTTGTGAATGTCTGGATTCAATAGTTTTTGAATAAAAGAATAAAAACGAATTTTCAATAATAATTTTTTTGACAATATGTCATTATGGAAATAAGATATTTCAAACTTGTTTTGGGGTTATTATTGGGCCCTAAATTATGCAACTCTGCCCCAATTTAACCGACTCTCTATCTCTTTAAATAACCGAAATCCGCATACATTCTGTTGAAATACGGACACCCAGTATAATAATAAAAATAATATAAAATTTATTGTATTGTTATTTTCTAAATATTTTAATTAAATATATATTTTACATTGTTCACCGTATATTTACGAATATATTAAAAATAAATACTTATTTCAGTAATTCAATATTAATTGTACCATCACATGTCTAAAAGTCTTGAGTTCAAAATCACCAGATATCATTAGTTGTTTTTTTATTAAACGAATTTCACTCTGGCTTTCGACGTCTAAGTCAAAAAATGATTGAAACAAAAGTTGTAGCCAACGAAAAAATATACCTCTTTTACCTAAACACTTTTCACCTCAGCTCTTTTGTTTTTGAATTAGAAACTAAAAAATCTGGTGGACATCAACAACTCACCGATTATGGGTTTCGATGTCTAAATCAAAAAATGTTTCAAACAAAAGTTGTAGCCAACGAAATAATAAACCACTTTTACCTAAACACTTTTCACCTCAGCTCTTTTGTTTTTGTTCAATAATCCGAGAAAGATTTTTTTGAAAATAAATACACAACTTTATCATAATTCGAAAATTTACGAACGAGTGTCTCCACTCCCAGACTAAGCATGAAGTAAAATTTCGAGTTTAGAAAAGCCCCGCGTAGAATATTTGTCGAGGGTCGCGCAGCGACCCGAGACAAATTTTCACGGGGCTTTTCTAAACTCGAAATTTTACTTCATGCGCCACGCGTATTATACACTGATTTCAAGTAAAGTTAAAAATATAAAAACATATTGAAACTGTTTTCAGTTTTAAAAGTTATGAAAATATGTCAAAATTTTTTAAAATTGCCAAAAACATCAAAATGACCAAAATGTCATCTCGTAAATATAAAAAATATCAAAAACGTCAAAAATTCGGCGTGTTGATAAAATCGATTTACGTCAAAATTATCATTTTATGTCATCACGTGACAGTTTGACAAAAACGTTCTTACAAAAACGAAAATTTCTGTTAAAATCAGCAATAATGCCAAAAAAGTTATCTAATAATATAATAATTGTTATCTAATGTAAAACAAGTAAATATGTAATATCAAAAATATCAAATGTCAAAATTGTCGTCTAATGTCAAAAAAGTAAAAAAATATAAAATGTCAGAACTGCCATCTAATGTTAAATACGTCATTTAATGTCAACATCAGAAATAGTAAAAAAGTAAAAAAAATCATTGGTTACCAAAAGTAACATCTAATGTGAAACATATCATCTAATGTCAAAAAACGTAGTCTAATATCAAGAATATAATCTATTCTCAAAAATGTCATCTCAAAAGGTAAAAATATCAAAAATGTCATTCAATGTCAAAAATAATTAAATATGTCTTGTAGAAAAAAAAATAATTAAATATGTCTTGTAGAAAAAAAAAAAATCTTAAATTTGTGTGTTCAAATAATGATTCAATCATTTTTGAAAATCGTTACAAATCTGAATACAAATTTTGAAAATCTTACATATAAACATTTTATATATTTGACTAGAAAATCTCGAAAATCGAAAATGTCATCAAAATTTTGTAAATCGATAAAAATAACAAAATATCAAAAATTAAGATATGTTGAAAAATTTTCATATATTAATTAAAAATCCCGAAATATTGAAAATTTCATCAACATTCGATAAATTAAGGAAAATTGAGGAAATATTGCAAAATCTGATAAATATTTGATTAATCGACGATAATCTCGAAATAATGATAATTTTATGAAAATATCGATTTGTTGAAAATCTTATAAAAATGTTATAAATCGACATGTTAAGTGTAAAAATTTGATTGGGAATGTCAATTCAAATTCATCAAAACGTTATATTTGGCGAAATTACTGAAAAACAATTAAAAATCTCAAATCTGGCAAAAATCATCAAAATTTATCAAAATGTCAAATTTGACACAAATCATTATTTTAATTGATTTTATTACTTACAAACGAGTGTCGTCCACTCCCAGACTGAGCATGAAGTAAAATTTCGAGTTCAGAAAAGCCCCGCGTAGAAAATTTGTCGAGGGTCGCGCAGCGACCCGAGACAAATTTTTACGGGGCTTTTCTAAACTCAAAATTTTACTTCATGCGCCACGCGTATAAAACAGTGATTTAACGAGAAATTTAAAAACATACAAAACAAATTTTTCATGTTAATTTTTACGATTAATTCGAATTATTTTTGACGATTCGAATTCTTTTGTGACTATTCGAATCCTTTTATAGATATTCGAATCCTTTTATGAGGATTCGAATCCTTTTATGAGGATTCGAATACTTTTATGAGGATTCGAATCCTTTTATGAGGATTCGAATCACCAGCATTTGGGTTCGAATACGAATCCTTTTAAAAATGTGTAACGAATCCGGATCACGAATCCAGTTTTACTAAAATATTCGAATACCTCTTTTGAATCCTCTAAAAGGATTCGAATCCAGGATTCGAATCCTGAATGATTCGAATCCTGCTCAGCTCTGACAAGTAGGTATGCAAACTTAGTTTAAACATTTGTTTTGTGGGGAAAGTAAGTAGCTCAGATTGCTTCTAATATTATTAAATATTATTATAGGTTTTTGTAGGAATGCTTTTTTAAAATTGTAAAAGTAGAAAATCTTAGTTTGAACATTCTTTTTGTAGAGAAAATAAATAGCTCATAGCTTGAATAAGCCGTTTGTTTACAAAATGGCCAAAGATTATTTCTCATTTGTTTGTTGTCGACTGTATTATCCTTTGTTTCGTGTCAATAACAATTTGTGATTAAGTATACTCAAAATATATAATACATATTTAGAAGATATTTAAACAAGCATTGTTAATCATTCATGACAGAAAAACTCAAATTATAATAGTATATTTTATTAGGAGTCCAGCAAATATATACAGGGTGGGGCATTTAACGTGTTTTTCGCAAGTATTTCGAAAACAAAGCATTTTACGCAGAAATGACCTAAAAGAAAAATAATCGTACAGAAGGGGGCCATATTATGTAATATTGGTTTTCTCACAGGTGGAGCTTTTGTCGCTAAAATAGGGTCAATTCATTTTTTTTTTAATAAGAACCCCGATTTTTGATTGCAGTTTCTGATTCTTCGTATAAAATAAGAAGAATTTATTTAACTTATTTTATTGTCAGCCTGCTAGATATCGCTGTAATTGAGACGGGTGGAACATTAAAGATGTTCTGGTGTCTCAGAATATTTCGAAAACAAAGCATTTTACGCAGAAATGACCTAAACGAAAAATAATCGTACAGAAGGGGGCCATATTATGTAATATTGGTTTTCTCACCGGTGGAGCTTTTGTCGCTAAAATAGGGTCAATTCAATTTTTTTTAATAAGAACCCCGATTTTTGATTGCAGTTTCTGATTTCTCGTAAAAGATAAGAAGAATTTATTTAACTTATTTTTTTGTCAGCCTGCTAGATGGCGCTGTAATTGAGACAGGTGAAACATTAAAGATGTTCTGGTGTCTCAGAATGAAACGCTTGCTTTTAGAGTGTCAGCATGTACAAATGACAAACGGCATTAACATTTTCACGATTAAAATTGTATTATTTTACTTTATAAAAAATACAATTGTATTTGTATTTGTATTTTTGTTTATCTATGGATTAAAATATTTCATGTCTCATACACAAGTAGGCATTTTTTATTTTCATTTTTATTCTTCTTGTATTTTAATGGCTTTGGCAACTATGCCTTTTGAACTAGGCTCTACCTTTTTCATCTTTATAAATTTCCCATTTTCCTTTAAAAAAAATCTTACAAAACATATTTCTAATACACAACTTATTTCCAATTTGTTTCATATTTCACATTTGACTGAACAACAATGAGACGAGTCTCAATCGAAACATTCTCCAGACCTGCATACGTAAAGCACAACTTATTTATTTCTTATACGACTTCAAGAAACCGTCTTTTTTTTCTAACTTTTAATATTTGTCTTGAGTAATAAAATTGCCTGTCTTTTATGAATATCCACAGCGCGTAAATTCCGTTACGTTCCTTTGCATGCAATAAAGTTTAAACTGTTTTGCGTGTATTCGCATATAAATACAATTTCGAGGAAGCTCTGAAATCTGAATGAAAGCTGAAACCTAGGGGGATGGAAACAAAAGCCACATCTGACACCCATATAATCATTATCTCTGGTTCATACCGTTTCGGAGTTTAGAATACAGTCTAGACTGCGCGTTAAGTAAGTTAATATGAGTGGATTTATTATTTCCGACTGTGATGTAGTTTGTTTAAGTTTTCAAAATGTGAAAATGAATTTTAAAACGGGACAAATTCCATACGAAAACTTGATATCATTACTTTCTGTTTTGTTTTTTTAACATCCATCTCTGTTTTAGTTTCTTTTAAAAATGTCATACCAAATCTCAATTATTTTCTTCAAGATTAAATTTATAATAAGCGCAAATCACAATATTTTTATATATGTTTTAAACAGTTTACATTTACATTAGGTGAAATCCACATTTTTAGCCTTAGTTCCTTTTGAAAATTACTATTAATGTTGTTTCAGATTTAATTTTATAATCGCAATTATCAATATTATTATTTCAGTTTCAAACAATTAAGTTTTACATTACATAAAGTTGACAAGATTCAAGTTAAGTTTATTTTAAAAGTGTCATATAATATTTCAATAATTGTTCTTCCAGATTCAATTAATAAGCGCAATCAATTAATTAAAACCTGGCGACGTGAAATAATTACCAATATTGTTATTAAATTCTCAAACAATTAACTTTTTGTCCCCGGCAGTAGCATTTACCACCACTAAAATTTGGTAAACATACTGGGATTTTTTATTTTAAATATACATACATCTATGCATGAGCTGTTACTTTTCCGATAATCGTTTGTTTTTTAAAATAGTTTAATTTGAAGTCTTAAACGAGTGTTTTCCACTCCTAAAAATTTGGTTTGATCGTGTAGCGCGTAGCGCTACGCGACCAAACCAGATTTTCAGGCTTTTTGAAACTCGAAAATTTACTTCATGCGCCACGCGTATAAAACGCTTATTTTAGGTGAAATTCAAAATATTCTACTAAAGCAGTATGCTAAAAACGTGTATTCTGAACATCATATTACATTAATGTTTAGTACGCGTGGCGCATAAAGTAAAATTTCGAGTTTAGAAAAGCCTGAAAATTTGGCCTAACCCAATGTTCAGGCTTTTCTAAACTCGAAATTTTGGGAGTGAAAAGCACTCGTTTGAAAGTAAAATTTGTAATATTTGTAAAAACAACGAATATCTAGAGATTTACAGCGTATACAATATATTGAGATATGTATACTTAAAAGAAAAACTCTCTATATATCTGAGATAGTAAAAAAATGATAGTATACACAACATTTCCTTGGATATTAAAAAAATTACAGGGGTCAATGTGTTAAATTTAAAATTACATAAAGTCTACAGTTTTAGGCCTTTGCTTCTTTTGAAAATTTAATACGAAATTGTAATTAATGTGCATCTAGATTTAATTTTATACGCGCACATCATAATATTATATTCAAATTTCAATCAGTTAACTTTTACCACAGTTAATATATATCTAGTTAGCTAGTCCCCATATAAATTTTGGGTACACGCGAATGGGAGCAGAGCGCTGGATGCCAAATTGGTGTATATGGCTGCCGATATACACCAGTCTGGCTTCCTGCGGTCGGTCGGTTACGACTATTTTACTCCAGATGTCGCGAAATCAAGTCTCAGAGAGAGAGTGAGAGAGAGACAATTTCTTTCTCCCTCTATTCCGCGCTTCTCGTTGTATCATATTCCAGATGTTGATTTTTCAATCTTGAAAACACGTTTTTTTTTCTATTAACGAGCTAAGGATGCGTGTTTCCTTCATTCATGCGTTTCCTTTGCCAATTTTATTTTCTGCGTTATTAGAGAATAGATTTTATAAAATTATATGTGAACGTTGTAAAATTCATTAAGTATTATTTATTTTGTCAAGAAACTTAAAATACAAAACTATTTAACTTTTGATAAAAAGTAAAACAAATACATCAACTTATCATTTTATTAACTAGTCAGATCAATCCTGTTGATCAGATCAAATCTACTGATCGATAAGGGTTTCTTTTTTAATTAAAGGGGTCGGTGCAAAATGCAGTTAAGTCATTTTTTTTTTAGTTTTTGAATTATTACCGTTTGAAGTTTTTAACCCATTAAGCGCCGTTGATGCATACACGCAACATTATTATTTTATGATAATTAAGTTACTAAATAAGTTTATTTGATATATTATATTATTTGAACTGAATTGAAAATGTACCAAGAAAAATTTCAATATTTTGTTATTTAAAGTGTATTATAAATACTTCACAATATTACAAATGTTTATACGCGTGGCGCATGAAGTAAAATTTCGAGTTTAGAAAAGCCTAATTTGGCTCGGTCGCTCCGCTTCGCTACGCGCCCGAGCCAAATTTTCAGGCTCTTCTAAACTCGAAATTTTACTTCATGCTTAGTCTGGTAGTGGATACACTCGTTCTTAACTTCATATTGCACGTTTTTATATAAAATCGACGAATGCCTGAACATTGACAGCGTATACATTACATTGTTGAGGCACTAATTTTTTGAAAATCCATTATCATTTTAATATAATAATAATAATAAACTATTTATGATTTTTAACTTTTTATTAAATTCACGTATACATTATGTGTATTTACAGAAAAAAATCACAGTATGTAATGCAATAAGTCATTCATAGAAATCATAAAAAGAAGTGTAGAATTTTAATTAAAATCAACTTTTAGAGTTAAAATTACTTGGCCGTTAATTGGTTAAAATAGTTTTAAATATACTATGTGTCCCGTTTCAAGGCGCATTGTATGTTTCACGTAAAGATTTCCAATGTAATTGGAATTTGAGTTTGTATCGCTTATTGAACCAAAACGATTACAATAAAATTAAAATCCTTTCTTTACCTACTAGCAGTATTTTCGAGGTATTGTTTTTGAGTTCTCTTCAGTTTCATTTGAAATATAGCTTGAAAATTGTGAACGATTATACGAAAATAAAATCGTCAAAACAGTAGTTGCTCCGAAAAGTCATGTTTGGCATCAAATGTATTAAAACACAAAGCAATAATTCAATTCAACATGAGTGTTTATTCTGCAAAAGAAAAAAATCAGATACCAAAATGGACTCAGTATATATTTTAATCACGATGCGTATTTTATTAAATGAACCATACTTTTAATAAATATTAACAGTTTCAAAAATTTGTGGTTTTTGCACTGACTACTTTAATTATCCGTTTACTTTGAACGATTGTTACATGATCAACTTGTACTTTTCCGATTGAAATTTTATAAACGAATATTGTGTGCCATTTGACCAACACCGACAACACTCAGCGGGCACTAAAATGTTACCTAATTTTTGGATTAAAGTTTATGGCATCCGTCGTGCGGCTGCATGGGGATAATTTAAAAAAGAATAAGCAGAAATATTTTTCGATATTCTCAATACTTCCCGAGATACACGAAATGTTATATAGAGAGAGTACAAATTATATAAAAATCATGAAACTTTATAATTGAGAATATTATCAAAAATTGCGAAACAAACAAACTTGTTAAATCAAGTAATTAGTCACATTAATAACATTATAAATTTTACATTTTAATAATTGTTACCGACCTCATGGCTATCTTTTTTGTACAGAAGTATACGTTTTAGGGTCCCAGGAATCAGAAACAAGTGTTATCGATAATATTTGAGATGATTGGCTCAAATATTGAAATATGTTGAAAAGTCTCTTTAAGTGATGATAATCAAAAACATTTAAAAAACAACAAGATGTCTTTTAATAGAATAAGTATAATAGATTTTCTCTGAGAAGTGTAATTGCAAAAATTATTGAATACTCTATTTCCAGTTTACAATGTTTTGTATGTCAGGTTAATTCAATTATTTCAATGGTTTTATTCTTAGTCAGATTACATTTACAAAAGGTACAGATGGGATTATGTTACAGACTAAATAGGTAAGTAAAAATAATTCAAAATGATTTAAGAAAACCCGATCAAAAAGTGTCTAACTAAAATATCGGTTAGTGAAAAACATGATAAGAAATTACCGAATTGGATTCTGCGGATACGGATTAAATGTGTCAACAGTAAATAATCTTTTTAAATCCCAAAATATTTATGGTTTTTAGAAGGTTGCGGATTATCTGTAAGTTGCAGTGGTATTGTTCTGGTCGCGCAATACTTGAGGGTATACACCATAATAAAAACGTGGTCGAGAAAATGCCTACAAATAGGTAAAAACAGATAGATCACTTCGAAGAATTTGATTTTTCATCCCTTCTATAAAGCTATCCCCACTAAAATAATGAATATTGTCCAAAAAGAAAATAGTCAAGGAAAAAAGTTAATTCGATATTCATACACGTTATTCAGAGTGTAAATGGATGAAACGGAACGTAGCATTTTTAATGTTAATTTCTCAAAATTAAAATATTATCTTCCCTAATTATTTCAGGGAAATTATGATATTCATTTGGTTAGAGTAAAAATATACACACCGAGCTTTGCTATTTATTGCATTTTTAAAAACCGGAGTGTCATGAAATTAAACAAGCAAATGATGAGGTGTTGATTTGTTGGCTTTTTATTTAAAATATATTCTGTTGATTTTGTGTTACACTTCGATCAATTCTGTCTAATTATTATTGAATAAAAAAAAAAAAACGAAAAAACTGCTTCTAAAATATCGTTAATAAATAAGAAAACAATTATATGTATATTCAATATAGTTTTTTAATGTTTGTTAGTATTTTGTATATATGAATGTTTATATGAATCTATATTGCTATGTTTTTAGTTTTGTGTATTCGTAAATAATTTATCTATTTTATTGAAATAATTTCTGTTTTTTTATTACCAATTCCAATTAAAATACCCATCAAACATTTTTCAAATTGATTTTTTCATTGTAAAAAGATTTTTGTATTTATCTAAAAAATGTTTAATAACATAAATATATTAAAAATCTATTAATTTTTAAACACGTTTTTATTAAAAATATATATAATAACTGAAAATGTTGGAAACATATTTTACATTTTTTCATTATAAAATGACTTTGTTTATTTATACAAATTATGAATATTTAAAACAATAATCTATTAATCTAATAATTTTAACAATTTTTTTATTAAAAATATATAAAATAACTAAAAACGTTAAAAATATATTTTAGAATTGTTAATTTCATTGTAAATTTGTTTTTATAAAATATATTCCCGAATTTCATAATTTGGAACTCGCTTGAAATCTCAAAATAAAAGAAATATTTTTGAATAGACTTTTTGTGGTGATAATAAATTTTATTATTCGTCTACCACAGTTCATATACAGGAAGTTTTCCGTTAAAGTATACATATTTCAAATTCACTTTATTTTCTTTAAATCTGTAGATATTCGTTGTGTTTTTAAAAGAGTTAAATTTGATGCTTTAAACGAGTGTTTTCCTCTCCCAGACTAAGCATGAAGTAAAATTTCGAGTTTAGAAAAGCCCCGTGAAAATTTGTCGAGGGTCGCGCAGCGACCCGAGACAAATTTTCGGGGCTTTTCTAAACTCGAAATTTTACTTCATGCGCCACGCGTATAAAACACTAAAATATGGTTACCGTACACTTTCCCGAATATATTTTCCCGAATGACCTTTTTCCCGAACGCCATATTTCCTGAAAATAAAAATCCCGAATCCCATTTCCCGATTCCAATTTCCCGAAAGGTATTGTTCCTGAATAAAATATAAACTATTTAGAACAGAATATTATCGTACGGTTTACACTTATAGCAGTCCATTTTCGAGGATAATGCGTTTTGCAAATTTGTTACAGCGTTTTGAAAATTTTGATTTATTTGCTGATTCTATAAATACTTTTAAACGTAATTTGCTGCGTACCAATTTAGAAAGTATTTTTGCAAAACTCCATCACCTTAATATTTTTTGTTCCTCATTAATGTGCATAATGTACCTATTTTTAGGTAAATAGACTTTAGGTAGTAGATATTAGTTATATTTTGTAATCATTGTATAAAATTGGAGATTTTCCGTTTTCGAAAGAAATAAATACAATATATACAATTTTGAAACCTAAACAAATTAAGTGTTTTATTAAAGTGATATTATGGAGTTTTAACAACTAAAAGCCTCAACTAAACAGTAAATATAAGCTAAATTCTGACTTCAGTTTCTGGAAGTATTCACCTAAACTAGAAAAACCCTATTTGGGTTTTGATAGTTTAGTTCGGGAAAAACATCATTCGGGAAAGTTGATTCGGGAAAGTAGTATTCGGGAAAGTGTTTTCGGGAAATGTATTATTCAGGAAAAACGTAATTCGGGAAAGATATATTCGGGAAAATGTATTCGGGAAAATGGGCGGATACGCTAAAATATTGTGAAATTTAAGTATATTTGAACCTCATGTAAAATCAGTGTTTTGTGCGCGGAGCGCATGAAGTAAAATTTCGAGTTTAGAAAAGCCCAGAAAAATGTACAGTGTATTCTGTATATTGTGTTATTTATATTTAAAAAACTGTCTGTATAACTAATCAATAATATAAATTATTTGCCAAATTTGGTACATACATTTGGTACATTTGGTTTTAATTGAATTTATGAAGAAAAAAAAAACAATCAAGATAAAAATAATATCAAATGAATTCTTTAATGTAAACTCATTGAATTTTATTTTTTGATTTTTAGTTAAATTTTAGGTTTATTCAGGAGCTTTTTAAATATATCTGATTCCCAAAGTTCATAATTTTGAACACGCTGGAAATCTGAAAATAAAAGAAATGTTTCGGAACAGTTTATTTTTTCTGAAGGTCATTAAATTTATCATCGTACAAGTGGTGTAGACGGGAACAAATTACACGACGAAATAAGAGCGGAGCAGTTTTCTCTAGAATACTTCTACCTTTACTCTATTCATAAGTAGATGGACCCACTTCCCTACCACAGTATCTCCTTTTCTATCCTCGAAAACTCGGAATCCAGTTCTCCCATAAGCATTGTCTACCCTTGGTTTTACATTGCTTAAAATATACATTTATTAGCTGTTTTTGTCTTTTAATGAAAATGTCATGTTTCTGAGAAAGATTTATATTGTTGTTGTATTTTTTACTGAATAAATGTTATTAATATTAAAACGTAAGTCAAAAATACTTATCAACATTGAGTTGAGTTCTAAGTCCCAATTTAAATTTGAAATAATTGATAACTTAGAATTTATTTAAACTTTTGTAAAAAAGTGTCGAACGAGTGTTTTCACTCCCAGATTAAGCATGAAATAAAATTTCGAGTTTAAAAAAGAGTCAAAATTTAAATAAAATATTTACATTTTTCTACAAACAATCTTAAGTCAGGTCAAATAATATAATGTATCAAGTTAACTTATTTATTCATTTAATAACCAAAAATAATAATAGTGATGCGCTTAATGGGATAACTCGTGATAAATATAACTATAGTAAATTGAATTAATAGATGTGATTTGTTTCACTTCAGTGATTCAAACTAAGTGTTCTAAATAAATTTAACATAATTATAAATTATCATTGACTTTAACACAATGAAAATATTCAAGTCTTTGCTAGATTTATAGTACAGAAGGTTTCTTGTTTAATACACAGTTTAAATTCAGGTTTAAGTTTCAAATAATCGGAAAGCCTTGTCTTTTGGCGTTTGCTTTTTATTGCGATTGATTGATTGAACCGATAGAGAAAACAAATATTTAGAGTCGAAAGTGATAATTATTAGAAAATCAATTGAAACATGCGTTAAGTAAAAATCTTATTCTTTGGCTGCCTATTTGTTTCTTGAAAGCTTTACGTTTTTAAATAAATTTATATATCATTGTTTCAACGGAAATATTTTATTATTACAGTAAACAAAAATATGCGACGATTTTGACCTAACATTTAAGCCTGAATTTAAGTGTTATTTTTTGGCCGTTGTTTGCATTTTATTTCATAAAATAATCATGCTATTGAAGTAAATAGTGATTACGATAAAATTTTGTATTTTGGGATAAATTATACAATAATGCCTAGGTTTCAACACATTTTATGGATTTTAATACATTAAAGCTTATGTTTTTATGCTACTGTCGAAGGATAGTCAGTTGTTATAAAATGTCAAAACATCTTCAAATAAATATGCAGTTCGCAAAAAAAGTAGACTCTACATCTTTTAATTTTAACTTCGACTTTGGCAAAAAGTTGCCAAATTATACAAAAACTATGCAAAAATGTATTTATTAGATTCAAGGAACCTGAAACTATAAATAGGTAACAATGAAATGACAAGCGAACGCAAATTCCGACAAAACAATTGAAAAAGTCCAATGTGAAGCTTACAAACGGAATCCTGGTACTTCCTCTAGAAATGTCTCAAGAAAGGTTCATTTGGTTACCGTCCAAAAAATTAAAAATTGGTGTGCATAATAACGTGTACGAAGAAAAACGCTTCAAAAAGAACGAATGAACAACATACTTGAGCTGTCCGACCTACCAAAATTTAGGATAAATTGTTGGTGGATAACCGTAATTTCTATCACATCATTGACGATAAAACATACGTCAAAGCAGACAGCTACATCCTATCGAAAAATTTTGGACCAACATAAAAAGTAAACAGAAAAACATGTAAGTCTTGTACTTCTTCAGAAATTAAAAAAAAAATAGTGCGATACACAAAACTAATCTTTGACAGTTTAGTTAAAAAAATATGAGCCGAGTAAAGTCTTCAGTAAATTTAGCCAAAAAATATGAACGCAATAATTATTCTCTAGTAAGTTATAGTAAATGTATTAAATATTCATGTTATGAAGTTTTATTTGAATTGTTTCTTCGTTTTTGTTGTATAGACCTTTGAACACGCGACAATTTAATCGTAATCACGCGTTATGTTATGTTTCATTGTTTCAAAGAAGGCATTTTATTAATATAGTGAACAAAAATATTTGCTGATTTGAACTCAAAATTGTTAATCAAATATTCTCCAGCTGTCGTTTCTTTTTCCGTTTCATAAAAATGTTACATTATTGTAGAAACATATGTTCCATCGTTTAAAAGGAGACATTTTATTAATATAACGAACGAAAATATCCAACGACTTTGACTAAAAATTAAATCATAAATTTAAAATTAAAAATAAATGAAACATACGCAACTTTAAAGTATTATTCTTCGGCTGTTATTTGCTTTCTGTTTTATAAAAATATCCCGTTATTGAAGTATGTTCTATATCATTCTTTCAAAGGAGACATTCGATTAATATGATGAACAAAAAGAATTATTAAATTTGACTTAAAATTGATGTCATAATTTAAGCTTTGAAACAATTGAAACGTGCATTACATTAAAGACTTATTCCCCAGCCGCCGTTTCTTTTTTGTTTTATAAAAATATCACATTTGTGAAGAGACATATGGTCTATTGTTTAAAAGGAGACATTTTATTAATATAATAAACGCAAATATTCGATGACTTTGAATTAAAATGTAATCATAAATTTAAGTTCAAAACAATTGCAGCGCATTACTTCAAAATCTTGTTCTTCAGTCATCGTTTCTTTTTTATGTCGTAAAAATATCACATTATTAAAGAATATTATATTGCATTGTTTAAACGGAGACAATAGACCTAAAATGTAAACAATTTCAAACTAAAATGTTTTATTCACTATAAAAATTAAATATTACCTATAAAATAATGAAATTAAAGTCTTTTTCAATAACGCGATATTTTCACAAAACAAAAAGAAAACGACGACCGAAGAAAAATACCAGTTTTTAAGCTGAAATAGGGCTTGGAAACAATTGAAACTTGCATTGCGTCGAAGTCTTTTTCTTCGGCCGTCGTTTTCTTGTAGTTTCGTGAAAATATCACGTTATTTAAGAAAGTTATATTTCATTATTTCGAAGGAAATATGTAATTATTGTGAACAAAAAAATTAAGTTTGAAAAGAATAAAAACTTCTAATACTGCAATATATTATTCTATAGTCATAGTTTCTCTCTTGTTTCATAAAAATATTACGTTATTAAAGATTGTTATGTGTCATTGTTTCAATGGAGACATTTATTTAATACACGAATAGTGAACATAAAAATTTGATGACTAACTAAAATTTTAAGCTTAAAGTCAATTGAAACGTGTGTTACGTCAAAGTCTAATTCTGCAGCCAACGATTTCTTTGTTGTTTTATCAAAATATCAGATTACTGTAAAAGTTAAGAGTCATTATTTCAAAGAAGACATTCTATTAATATCAGAACTAAACAAAATATTCTATGAATTTGACTTAAAGTTTAAGCCCAAATTCGGGAATTTAAACAAATGTAACTAACATTACGTAAATATTTTACTCGTTCACCATCATTTTGTTTTTATTTCATAAAAATATAATAATCTTTAAAATGATCAAAACAATTTTTGTATGAACTCAGATATGATATATTTATCCATCTTCCTGATTCATGGCTTACTTTGAACTTAGAAGAAATTGTTTCAGACGATAATTTATTTTGGTAGTTTTATTTTTTGTTTGAATAAAAATATATTTTTATGTCACAACTTTACAGAAACAAAACAATTATGTTGTTTTAAATATTTTTAATATATTAAATTGGAACTACCTAATAGGTATCTAAATATAAAATATTGAACACTAAAATATAAAAAATAAAAATGGCTTTTTGTACACTTCTAAACTGTTTCTGTTCCAAACGTGTACCAGATAACTATGTTAATTTTAAATATTTTATTTTTAAATATTTTTTAATTACGCACTCGGTAAATCCAGATTAATTTTACTTGTTTTTAATTTAAATTTTCAAACATATTATCCTATTAAATTGGCTTAACAAGGTACTATAGTCAAATTATTTAATTTATTGAAACAACGGTAAAAATCTGTAAATGTCATGCAAGTTTTTAATAATCTTTTGCAATACCTTACACTGTATTAACATATTTTTTTTTTAAATAACGAATCCGCCAAAATAAAAAATATATCGGGTGTGTATAAATTGGCGGATAAGCTAGACGTGACGATATTCTACATAAAATTATGAATAGAAAATGTAGACGCAAAAATGTTGTATAATGCTTCACATACCATCAGGAGCCATTTACAAGAAAAAGAAATTAGGCAACAGCGCATTCCCGGGCTGCCATGTTTTTTTTATTTATTAATCTCATGATTAGTTATGTGGGTTGCCTCAGAAGAGTAATAATAGTAGAGCATGGTTTATTTACAGACGTATATGCAATTCAAAACAGAGTATGAGTAAATTTGTCGAAAAGAGTCTCTTTTTGAAGTTGTCTAGAAGAGCGCGTCGACCTGGGAGGTATTGGCGAAGCGTCTGAATTGCGGTAGTTGAGTGATATATGTTAACTGTAGTACTGCGGCATTTTTCTTTTTCTAATGACACCGCATAATTTAATTTACTTATTTTGTTCGAAATAAAACCCATCTGCTTCTAAGCATATCTGCAATCTCTTTTGTATCGTATTCATTACTCGCTCCAGTATTTCTGGTGTAATTTCCAGTACCGCCGCGTCAATTCTGTTTCTAACGTTGTCAGAATTTTGTGGAGGCATAGAGTAAACTTATTCTTTAATGAAGCCCCAAACAAAAAAACCTAATGGATTGATATTGGATGATTTCAAAGGCCAAATGACAGGACCAATGCGACCAATCCAACTGTTTGGGAATTGCTCGTCCAGCCAGTCTCTTACAATACGGGCAAAATGAGCAGGGGCCTCATCATGCATGTATATCATATTAACTCGTAAATTTAACGGCAAGTCGTAAATAATTTGTTCTAGAACATTAATGTAATCATTAGCATGAAAACGATGTGGTAAGTAAATTAGCCCTAAAACAGTGTGGTTTATAATGCCTAACCAGACATTAACAGAAAACCTTCTTTGGTGACCATGTTCTCGAACTTTTCGCGGGTTTTCCTCAGCCCTATAGTGACTGTAATGATTGTTAAAGATCCCATCTCTCATCGTTCTAAAGAATACGTCTCGTGAATCCACCGTCGCCACGAATTCTATTTGATATGGTGTTGCAAAAATGCGTTCGGTATATGTTATTATTTTCATAGAGGAGCTGTACCTTCGTGAGATGATATGGGTGTAGAAGGTTTTCTTGTAGAACCAAATGAATAGTCTTGTTACTGGTGATATCTAATGTAGCAGCGGGTACTGACGGTGGGATCCTCTTCTATTGCACCGGAACTTGCTCTTTAAGTTGAACTGTGCGCCTCTGCCGGGGCCGACCACTGTTCGCATTTTTTGGGGACAAACATATCCATTTTACGCATTCGTTAATCCAGCTTTCGAAATATATTTGTAGAAGGATGCCTCCGATTTGGAAAACGTGCTCGATATTCTATTTTTACCATATGTGCATTTCCATTACAGAAACCGTAAGCCATGTACATGTCGGCGTAGTTATTAAACGCAAAATCCATTATAAATGAACAAAACAATAACCCGAAAATAACACAGAAACACTGAAAGGTGGGAACTAATACAAACTGATAATAACGAGAAAAACAGAATTAGCACAACATTTGAACTAGCAAATTTTAATGAATTCGTGACAGTAAGTGTCGAAATTTGTTTGTGACGTAAGCGGGAGTCGACGTTGCCGGCTGTACTTTATATGAAAATAAGCTAATTAAGAAGTGTTAAAAACACACATTTGAGATAGAGAGATTGCACACACTGGTAAATAATCTTCAAACTAGTCATTCTACCCTAATTGCAGGGTTTTCTGTAAACTATTATCGAATAATAACACATATAAAACGATTGAATGTTCAAACTTTGAGGACCTCGTGAAGGCTTAGGGAGCATGGTACAACATTTTAGAATTAAGATATACTGCTTAAAATTTTACGAAGAATATCACCACGTGTAGATTATCCGCCAAAGTATACACACCTTGTATATGTACATCAATAGTCCTAACTTTTGTTGTCGGCTGCAAAAACTTTTATAATTTGACATCATAAGCTATAATGGATGGTGTGTATATTTAAAATAATTATTATATAGTTTAAATATACATAACCACAGATTGTTGTTCATAACAGAAAACCTCAAATTATAAAGGTTATTACAGCCGAGAAAAAACTATTGAGAAAAAAACATAGGCCACTTTTAAAGTAAACGGTTTAAATATGAAAAAAAAAAAAATCGGTAAACTGGTATTACAATTTCTAATAAGTGTGTATATTGGAGGTAATGCAATTATTTTGGAGCGGTAGTTTTAGATTTACTCCCACATTGTTACAATTGTTTACACAATTTATCTCACTTATCTGATATTATCATTTTTTCGGTATTTCAAAGCAGACATAAATTTAATCAATACGTTATAAAAACAAAAACGTTATTCCCATCACTGAGAAATTAATAAAAACTGCTTTCATAATAATAAATACAAACTATTGTCTTCTCAAGCTTCAAATAAACTATAAAATATAAATGATTAAAAGAAAAATAATTCTGATATTAAAATTTTAAAATATTCAAAGTTAAAAAGACATAAATAATCTTTAATTAATACAGGGTGGACAAAAAGTTCGTTTACATTTAAAATGATGATTTAAAAGAAACTAGTTATGTGAGATAAAAACTTTCTATTTATTATTAAAGTACACAAATAGGAATTTTATTTTTTTAAATTACATCATCCATATGTGATCCTTGATTATTTTCACACTGCTGCAACCTGGATCGGAAATTTTCAATGGGCCTCACTAGTGATTCCTCTCGAATATTTTCCTTTAATTCCTCTAGGGACACTGGTTTGCTGTTGAAAACTTTACTTTTAAGGTATCCCCAAAGAAAGAATTCCAGTGGGGATATGTCCGGGCTACGAGGTGGCCAGTTAATGGCACCTCTTTTGGATATCACGTTTTGTCCAAAAATTTTGCGAACAGCACTTAATGAGTGAAAGTTCGAAGTGTGGCATATTGCCCCATCTTGCTGAAACCACGATCGATCATTAAAACCATCGAAATCCTGTAGCGCTGGTAAAGAAAAGTTCTGTAGCATGGCAATATATCGCTCTGTATTAACGGTAACAGCATTTCTTCGGCGATCTTCAAAAAAGTATGGACCAATAATGCATCTTGCTGACAAAGCTGCCCATACAGTAACCTTAGGTGAATGCAGAGGTTTTTGATGCGTAAATTTAGGATTAGTGTCACTCCAATACCTGCAATTTTGCCTATTGACATGCCCATTTAGATGGAAGTGTGCCTCGTCTGAGAAAAAAAAATGTTGGTAAAGCTGGTGAAGCTCTCTAACATTTCGTTTGCAAATTGGAGCCTGTGAGCGTGATCTTGAGGCTTTAATTCCTGTATCATTTGGATTTTGTACGGATGTAAATGTAAATCTTTGTGAAGAATACGAATCAAAGATGTTCTGGGCACACCTAAGGCGTTAGACCGCTTCCGAGTAGAGAGTCCATGATTTTCATGAATAGACGCGCTTACACGTTCGACGTTTTCGGGATCTCTTGATGTTCTAAGTCGGCCGGATTGTGGTTGAATCATTGTTGAACCTGTCTTCCCGAAGTTCTGTACCCATTTTTGTATCAATTGAATCGATGGAGCTTCATTTTTACGCCGCATGTTGTAACGAGCGCAAAATTTTCGTTGCACTAGAGTAAAAGAATCTTTGTTGCGGTAGCACTCGCGTACACAGAACGCACGTTGTTTATCGCTGAACGACGCCATGGTACTGAATTCCCATTGGCCGCTCTTGCGCTTCGTAACCCCTCCGCCCCAACCCGCCGTCGCTACTCGTCGCAGCTACCGATTCAAATTTAAACGGACTTTTAGTCCACCCTGTATAATGTACTTTGTGTTTTTGAACTTTACATTAAATCAGTGTTTTATACGCGTGGCGCATATAGTAAAATTTAGAGTTTAGAAACACCTGAAAATTTGGTCTGGTCGCTCCGCTGCGAACCTCTTCGCTCCGCTTCGCTACGCGATTACTTCATGCTTAGTCAAAGAGTGAAAACACTCGTTGGTATCTAAAATTTGGAAGCATGTATGAAACGGCGAATGCGTAAAAATATCTCTGTGTGATAAATAAAAAAATAACACATATACTAACTTCCTGCCTTTTCAAACATATTTACGTAAAATTTATTGTTATCGTATTTACACAATGAATTGCAGCGTTTAATTTCCGGCTTCCGGATTTACTTAAATATGTCATAGAAAAAATGTAAGAATATAATTTTACTTACAATAGACAACTATTCAACCTCATTTATGTAGATATAGAGAACATTATAAAATAAATTGTATTTGACCCACTTAAATTTAATATAATTCTTGAACTAACACTAAATCTAATTGAAAGGTAACCAATTAATAATAAGGTTGTGTAAACTAAACTAGTTTGAAGTTATATCTTGTTAGATAAGCAACATGAAAAAAATGTAAATAAAATAAACCATGTGATTTTATATACAATAAATAGTGAAGCCCAAAATACATCTCTCTTATAACTTCAAACAATGAAATATTGTTGAAATGTATATTTATACGTATATTAAGTGACAAAGAAACATGAACACCAAGAATTATTCTATTTTAATTAAAAATAATAATGTATGTGCTTGTTTAGCCATACAGAATAAATGATTAAAATTTTAGCCTGGGACCTTTACTCTTTTTTGTTATACTTTCTTTTGTTTTAACACCTGCATCATTATATTCAACGTTTGTAGCTTCAGTATGAGTTAAACTTTTGACTTTGCTTTTGAAAACGTTTACTCCTTCTATTTGTTATGCCAAGAGTCCAAAGATATGCCAATTTTCGCCAACTTGCTCAGTTTGAGAGAGGCCGAATTATCGGCTTGCGAGATCGCGTTTTTTTGCGAAATTGCTCATAGAATTAGTAGAAGTGTGCATACGGTGATTCGTTGTTGTCAGGCATACTATCAGGGAGGCCGAAGATAGCGAGCAAGAGGCACAGAACATCTGCGAAGTACAGTAGAGACAACTAGCTATAAGGGACCGTAACTCTAGCACTAGGGCAATTGTAGATCAGTGATTTGCAGAACATGGAAGGCATGTTAGAATACGTACCGTATATAAACAGATAGTTAGTTTTGGTCTTTTTTCTTACCCACCCACATTTTGTGCTACCTCTAACCCCAGAGCATCGATGTAATCGTTTACAGATGTGCAGAGAGCGATTGCAATGGGATAAGGAATGGAATATAGTTGTCTTTAGCGACAACTCCCGCTTTTGTTTAGGGTTGAATGATGGCCCACAAAGGGTGAGAAGACGATGCGGTGAAATACAAGATCCACTATATCATGTTGTAAGGCATGTTTATCAAACAGTTGTGGTATAGGGAGCTGTTGCCTATGGTAGAAGGTCAATAATAGTGTTTATCAAAGACTTGCTCGTTACATACAAGAAATTGTACTACTCCATATCATACCCTACCTTGGAACACTACAACTACCAACTACCAACAGGATAACGCTCAGACACATGTTGCAAGAGCTACATTAAACTTGTTTGAACGTTCCAGAGGTAATCTTGTACCCTGGCCAGCAACGTTTTCTGATATATCTCCAATTAAACATGTGTGGGATATTATGGGTAGAAGATTAAAGCGTTCAATTAGTCTACAGATATTAAGGGCTCTTTGCCGTGCTATACAGGTTGCCTGGGATGAGATACTCCAGAAGAAATTTGATTATCTTATTAGAAGTGTGCCTAGATGACGTCATTAACATTTGCACACGTTCTGATAAACCGATCACTTTGAAAATGTAATCAATTATACATATTATCATACTATATGTATATATTGTATACTAAAAATTATTGAATTTAAATAAATATTTCTTGGTGTTCACTTTTCTTTGTCACTTAGTATATTTTAAATTGACACATGAAATACAAATTAAATTTTTTGAAAATTGAGAAAATATAAGTCAACTTCAAACAATGAATTATTGCAAAAATGTATATTTATACGTATTTTTAATCGAAATCTGAAATACGAATTGAATTTCTTGAAAATGCAAAAGAAATCAAAATTTAACATTAATTTATGAAATATTGCAATAATGTTAATACGTGTACAACTGTAATAATTTTTTTTTACAATTAAACTTTTACTTATAAAACATTTGTTTCGGATATCCTTCTGTCATATTTTTTCCTCTGTTGAAATTCTAAAATTCAGCTCGTTTTCTCTACTCCATACTTTTCTCTCTTCCGGGAGGAGTTTTATGGCGAACTCCAAGGAAATTATTCTTCGCAGATAAAGCGCGGAAAAAATCCCATCCAAGCAGTAAAATCTCGTCATTACGTCGATATTATTGCCACGGTTAGATTCCACTTTTTAACGCTCGCATCTGTTTCTGGAACGAACCCGTGATCCTTCCACAAAATTATTACTTTGTTACAATTACTTAAAAAATACTCATAATGAAATAAGTTGTAATAATTGAAGTATTCGAATATTTTTTTCAAAAACATATTTAAATATTCAAATTTAAATATTTAAATGTGTTTTAAGTAAAGTAATTAGCATTATTCAAAACATATTTTGAATTTTATCTTGAACAAGTTTCTCATCTTTCACGTGGAGAAACAATCATATTTTGAATTATTAGTACTCGAATCCGAGAAATAATAAATCTACTTTTATATTTTATTGAAATAATTGAAAATTAAATTTCAAAAGTGCGATACTTTACACAATCTACACCTGAATTTTAATGTCCTAACTCATTATTTCTAATCCTTATAAAACGAGCATTAAATTAATGTTTGCCTAATTCTTCGTTGTTCAATCAGTGTTTTTTGACGCACCGAACATGCATTTTTAGTCGAGACCGCAGGTCGAGACTAAAACTGAATTCATATGCGTCAAAAAACATACTGATTTCTCGCAGAAAATACAAACAATATTTTTTCTACAACCGCAAATGAGGAAATTCTACCATAAATACGTTTTAATATTAAATAATTAATTTGAAAGATATTATTATACTAAGTTGCATAACTTAATATAACCATGTACACGAGTTCGATGAATTACGACGATTTTAGTGGTATATAATATCACACAGAGATCAAGGATGCAGCAATGGCGGCAGTTTCTGATTTATTTCCGAATAAATCAAAAAAGCAATACGAAAAAACAAATTGCGAATTTCGTGATTGGTTTACAAAGAAAAAGGTAGTAAACATTTCCAAAATCGTATTTTTGGCCTATTGAGAAAAGAAATCTACGAATTAAAAACCACTTAAATTATGAGCACCCATGCACAATTAATTACCAATTAATTTCGAATATGGCAGCAATTGTATCAATTGCCGCTATATTGGAATCACGCTAAATTATTACATTTTTTCACTGTAAATAAATAGCTCACTTTGCAAATTGAAAACAGTATGTCAATATCACCTTTTTTTACGGTGGTAGAGAAACTTAATTTAAACCTATTTTTAAAGGAGTAATTATAAACCTATTAGTAAATGTTTAGTTTCATTAAATTAAATGTAAACACCGTTGGTTTACGCGTTGAAACGGACGATTTTATTACTTTAATATTTATGGGAGTTTGTGCTGAAGTTGCTTAATTGCTCACACTTAATTATGTTAACATTTATTTAATGCGAGTGTTTCTGACGTTTATCGCCAGCTAATTATTATCTTACTTACCTATTTAATTTTAATTTTCTATGATAGTAATGGTGACAGAACGAAATAACTCAGTTTCCGAGTATTTAAAAAAAAGTGAGTAATTCTAACAGAAATAATATGAAATCAAATCAAATCAATTGCAACTTTATTCAAATGTGATATTAATTAAAATGTATCTTATTTGTTTTGTTTACTTTTTGTTTAGTGTTAAGCACGATGTTTATTTGTTGTAACTTATACGAATTTTCATTTTCTTTTATTCATTTTTCGTAATGCTGCAAAAAGGAGAAATCCGTAAATAAATGAATATATTTAGTTTTGTTATAATTGATCACTTGATAAAAAGATGATTGAATAATTGTTTCACTATAATAATTTATTATTCATAGTTTCGATTAACAGTAATTCCTTGATTTATGACTGTTAGTCGAAATTAGTTGGAAGACATTAATATTAGTAGTGAAATAATTTTATTAGCTTACAGAAATAATATATTTCCAAGTTATGCAATCATAAGGAAAGATATACTTCCAAGTATTAAACATTTCATAAAATCTAATCCAATTTAAAACTCAATCTCAGAATGTTAATAAAATCACCCCCATTTTCTTTGATAACTTCGCCCTCGAGTAAAATGTTAACTTTATCGGGATAGTTCAATATTAAACAAATAATCTGAAAGAAATTAACCCCTTAAACTAATCCAATTTTCCAAACTAAGAAACTTTAACGAGGAAAAGAAAAGGAAATATTTGAATAAAATCTCACACGACAGAACATCGATTAGGGCAAAATATATATATATATATATATATATATATATATATATATATATATATATATATATATATATAAAAATGGTATATTTTATACTATTACTTTATACAGTTAGGTACTCAAAAATGAATCAAATTTGAAATAATAATACAACACAGTTAAGAGGGTTTATACTAATGTGAGATTATATGTTAAATTACGGAATGTCGGCTATTGACTGATTGATTTGTGGTAGCAAGTTTACATTTTTAAGTTTTTCTAAATTCCGAATTTAACTTGTTGCGCCAACCGCTTCAAATATTGTAAAGTTCAAAATATACTACTTACAGCCGACTCAGCTTGATTTTATATTTGATCGACGTTCATAAATTTTACTAATGTTTCACAACTATTATTGTATCATTTATGTGTACATAATACCATTTCTTGTAAAAAGACATAGTAGCAATTTAATAGGAAGTGTTGATATTAATAAGTTTAAAATAATAATTCTCCTGTTTTTTTAGAGCTATTCATAATTATTTTCTGCCTGTAAATAAAGAGTAGTAAGTAATATTTTCAGATCTACAATTAGTTAAATTATTATGAATGAACAACTATAAAATATTAATTAAATCACTTTTTATTGTTTCAGTGATTTAAATCAGAAAAATAATACCAAGTGTTTTAAATAATAGTTCATGTTCAAAATGTTTCATTACGGGTTTAGTAAGAAATGAATTATAGATTATGAGCGAATAAATACGAACAATATTTTTATCGATTTTTTGTTTGCTTCATGAAATGATTTAAATAAAAAGCATTTACAAAATTGTTTCATGGTTTTAGTAAAATTTAAATAGAACTTGTTACGTAGAAAATTAAGCCTTAAATGGAAATCAATCTTTCCAGAGAATCCCATTTTCTTCGAAAGTAAATTATTGTGGAAACCGTTTACCTTTGATGCTTCCTAATTAAGAAACTATTTTATTAAGTAAGTGTTCTCGTATCTTAATGCCAATAATAGGTGTACATATTTAGGCGTATTAAGTAAAATATTTGTAAACATATAACACATTTGTTTCAGAAAATAAATGTTTCAATAAAAAGCCAGTTTTGAAGAAGAAAAGAAGCAACTAAACATGTTTTCTTGAATTCATTTCTCATCTGGCACTTGGTGAAACATATTAGAATATGTAAAATTGTTTTAATTAAAAACACTTGGTATTGTTTCACAAATTAAAACTTTATTCCTACTAGTTTTGGTTTGTTAGACCATTTTCAAAGGAATGTGGATAATTCCTTTGAAAATGGTCTAACGAACCGATACTAGTTGGAATAAAGTTTTAATTTGTGAAACAATATCAAGTGTTTTTAATTTAAATAACTTTACATAAACTAAACATGCATTTCAGAAAATATTATTGTTAGATTATACTTAGCTATTGAGCTAAAATATTTTTGTAAGCGTGCAGCTATTTCACTATAAACAATACTTTTAAAAATTACGATGCTAACAAACGAGAGCAAATTATTCTTTTATATTTATATTATAAAACCCTACTCTCTAAACTTCTGGCGAATGCGCCGGGATTCTTGGCCCTAATTAAAATCACTAAAGAATCTTCTATTAATTGTAACTCTATATATTTGTATCTTCAATGTAATTACGTGAGCAATTTAATTAGGACGTATAAACTTTACGTCATTAAACAGAAACCTGCCTGTTGTCGTCGTCGGGACGCTGTTTCTGCGAAACCGTCTCTGGAATGCAAAACAGATTAATTGAGTGTGTGAGTGCGTGTGTGTGTATACGTCCTCTAAATTCTCCATCAGTTTGCCCTTTGAACTGTAATTTAGGGACATTACCATATGCGGCGGGTGTATTCGATTATGTTAATGCTATTCATGGGCGACAAATATTATTCGCCGGGCGATAAACGTATTTTCCAGAAATTCGCGATTTTAGTCTAAGTGTTATAAATGTTGGTAAAAATATGGTGAACTTTACGTTCCCTGGCGTCCGCGAACGCGGAAATCAAATTTGCATCAAATGTATTATAATATACAGCGAGACGTTTTAATAATAATGGCGCATTTTACGGCGGGATGTTTAATATTGTGATGTTAAAATATTCAGTGCATATACAGTGAGGTATGCGCTGAATATTTAATGTCATGATAAAGAGCATTATTTAGTGACTTCTAAATAGGATCAAATTAGTTAATTCAATCGTGTGGTTTTAACTATATTTCAGAACATACTTAATTGGGATTAATGGTAGATTGTTTGACAAGTTTTGAAACCTACGGTTTGCATGCAAATACCAATTTGCATTTACGAGCCCGCAGGTTGAGTGCATGCAAGGAACGTGTTTAACACTCTGCTTTTTCTGCGACCAATAAGCGGCGGCGTTAATTGTTCTTTGTCACTACTAATTTTATTTTAATAATTTTGACACGGACGTTTGAGGATTTCACTTTCAATACTAGTTTTGAAAATTAAATTTTCAAGCGTGACATTACTTGTCAAAAGACAAATATACAATTGATAATTTTCAATGCAAAGGAAGGTCCTAGGAAAAAATAATACTCATCATAAGTGTAGACAGGATACTCACTAGGGGAGGCCACGACATTAAAAATATGATATAAGGGAATTTTTTTCTAAGTATACATATGTATCAAACGAGTGTTTCCATTTCATTTCGCCAAGCGTAATATAACTAATTTAAAGTGAAGTTCAAACTATATTATTTAGGCTTGATATAATTATGTATTTTGTCTATCTCAGGGGTGGGCCATCCTTCTAATACTAAAATTCACAAAGAGCCGCAATGGATAAATAGGTATGATAAAGAGTTATCCAATACGATTTTTTTAATACTACATACAACGAATGCAAGAGCAAAAAATATGAAAACTTCACAAACAATATTCAAAATAAAATCTATACAAATAAAATAAACAGTTGTGCATGTTTTTCACTCTAAGTCAAAAGTCACAAACCTGTGAAAAATGTTAGAAGTTTGTGATAAATAAAAAAATTGTTATACCAAGTAAAAAAACAAAATACAGATTGTTTGGTTTTATGACGGAACAACGTTCGATATAAAACGCCCAACGAAATAACTCTGTTAGTTATTGACTAATTTTAATGAACTAAAAAACAAAGTCAATGGCTGTTTTAATACTATAAATTGACAGTAGTTATATGTTTTTAACCATTACCTTCATTGCCAAATAATAGTCAACATTACATTTTTAAATGGCTGCATATATTTTTCTCATTTTATTATATTAGACATTGTTTTTCTGAATCCAATTGTGACCGACATGTTGATTTTAATTTCATATTTATGCCAGAAAAAAATGTAATAAATCTTGTTCACATGATTTTTTTTCGTAAAAAATGTATGGGGCCTTGAAGAAAAATAGAACTTTTAATACTGTTTACATGTTTTATAAGTGTATATGTAATCCTAGGGTTCCGTTAACTAATTTATTATACATTCACAGTTTGTTATTATTTTAAATGCAACTTTAATTAAAAATAATTTTTGTTTGTTTTAAATATACATTATTTATATCTTGTATATTTTTAGACATTCGTCGATTTTATAAAAGAGTTCAACTCAAAGTTCGAACGAGTGTTTCAAAAAAAGCCTTAAAATTTGGTTTGGTCGCGTAGCGCTTAGCGCTACGCGACCAAACCAAATTTTCAGCCTTTTCTAAACTCGAAATTTTACTTCATGTGCCACGCGTATTTGACACTGAAATATTAAATATAAATGAGTAATAATCGAAATATTTAAATAAAAAACATTTTTCTTCACACATTCTAAAGTCAGGTCCAATAATACAATATATCAAATTAATTATTTGTTGAGTCGTTTTAATTCATGTTTGACATAACCTCACAATAAATGACAGTTGAAACTTTTTTGACAAGGTACATTGATTATAATTTTTGAAAATATACAATTTTAAATAGAAGATTTATTTTAATTTTTTTTTTCGACAAAAATCAGGAACAAATAACAAGAAATTGGGCATTATTGAACTCAGAAAAATTATGTAATAAAATAATAAAATTTAAAAATTATAGGCGGCTATTTAAAAATGTCAAGTTGGCTATTATTTAGCAATGAAGTTATTTTTGAAAAAAAAAATATTCATGTCATTTTTCTTAGTATTTAAACGGCCATTGACTTTGGTTTTTAGTTCAATAAAATCCGTCAATAAATAACAGAGTTATGACGTTAGGCGTTTTTTCATCAAACACTCGGTATAAATAGAGAGTTATACAAATAATTTTATTTATTTGTTATTTCTGAGAACTTTGCTATACTCCTATTTTTTTATTAGCACTCGTTGTGAAAGCTGAAATTATAATGTAATAAAATACAAAGACTTTAGAGTATACATAACCTGATATACGATATACACTTTACATTTTCAGATATTTTTTGTTTTTGAAGCGAAACACGTATAAACCATTGATTTAAAATGAAGATAATAATAAAATGCTATAATAGCGTTCTAAAAACGTATATTTTGAACTTTACAATATTTCAGTGTTTGATACGCCTGGCGCATGGAGTAATGTTTCGAGTTTAGAAAAGCCTCAAAATTTTACTTCATGCTTAATCAAGGATTGGAAACACTCATTAGAAACTTCGAATTGACCTCTTTTATAAAAACAACGAAGTGCTGCAAATTTAACAAATGATGTAATTATTGGAATATGTGTACTTGAAGAAACATTCCCTGTACTTAGTATAACTTAAAAAATACATTCTGACATTTAATCAATTTTTGATGAATGATTGTCAATCTCAACGCGAAACCTATTTAAGAAAAGATAAAATAAAGGGTGACAAATTAAGAGGATCCTGATTTTAAACTGCAATTATCAAAAACGAAATCAGTTAGACACCAAATTTTTTTCTTAAACACTGTTGAGTAAAACCTAAAGTTTTTTTAACAAGTTTAATGCTTAATCTTAAATTGACCATTAAAACTTAAAAATTACATCGATCAAATGACCTCCGTTTGCTTCGATGCATGACTGAGACCGATACTCTTAAGAATAAACGCATTGCACGCTGGCACATTTCTGGCGAAATCTCACTAATAGTTTTTCAAATGTTTCGTTTGAAGTCTTCCCCGGTTTCAGGTCGGTTCTGATAAACTGAAATTTCCAGGCGCTGGGAAATTAATCTGTTGTCTAAACTACCTCTGAGTTTGAATAGTGGAGTTCGTTTTAATAAAATGCTTACACAAGCAATATTTTGTTCAATCGGCAACCGCTCCATTTTAGAAAAAAACTTGCAAGTTAACTAAAGATTTGACAGTTACATTTATGGAAACTAAGTCATTACTTCCTTTTGTTTTTATTAAGTAAAAACAGAACGCTCTTAACTTGTCACCCTGTATATGTGTTTTAAAAGACTCCAAACGTAACTATAATCTCACCTCCTTTCTTTAGCCAGTTTTAGTTAATTGTATTATCTTGCCTGTTAAAATCAAATCTATGTTTTATAAAATTTAATATTGTGATATATTTATCATTATAGATGATGTATTATTCTAAACTTTAAAATAACTCAGTTCTATATACGCCTGGCTCATGAAGTAAATATTTCGAGTTTAGAAAAGCCTGAAAATTTGGATTTCCCGGGCGCCTCGCGCCGGCAAATTCAGCTTTTTAGGCTTTTCTAAAATCAAAATATTTACTTCATGTTTAATCAAGGAATGGAAACACTTGCTAGATCATTTTCAAAACATTTAATGAACACACAAGTTCTTAAAAAAGGGAGAAATAAGAACTTACTCTGTCTTTAGTTTTTAAATATTTTTTTAAACTGAGACATTTTTAATCGTTTCAGTATTCATGTATTTCTAATAATTTTAAATTCAATTGTCTTGTGCCACATTAAAAGTTGCAACATTTCAGTTTTCATGATAATCATTATTTTGGAAAATATAGAATATCACAAAAAATCAAAACACCAAAATATAAATGAAGTTGCCATTACTTGGTAGTAAAATGGTTTTTGACAAAAATTAAAAGTGCGATTCTTGACTCAATTTTCTAAATTTTTTTCTCTTATACAGACACCAGGGTTGTTTTTAGGATAATCTCGTGCATACGTTTTTTTAACATCTCACTTATGATTCAAATAATCGTAAATGTTTATGAAGAGACTTACAACTTCTTATGAATGTTAAAATATGCTGACATTTGTCGATTTTATTCAATTCGTGATTTATCAGTTGTTGTAATTGCCACGATTTGCGTCAATTTTTTGCAAACTGACGGAAATAATTAAAATATCCTGGCAATTAAAAAAACTAATAAAAATCATAAATTGATGAAAATCGACGAATGTCATCATATTTTAAACATTAAAAAAATTGTAAGTCTCTTCATCGAAATTTAGGATTATTTGAATCATTAACATGTCGAATTTGTTGAGTTTGTGTTAAATTAAAACATTTCTATCAATATTCTTAATTTTTTAGTTCATGATATATTTTGTTAACAAATTATCAATTTTCAAATTAATATAATAAGATAAGTACGAAGGAAATATCCAAAACTTGAATGTAGAAAATATTCGCACTGTTAATGATTTTGAATATAATATGTGCACAATAAGATCATCACTACATTCTAATTGTTCTAAAAACTTGACCGATTTCAATTTAAAAACTTGCAAAATCCAAGTAATTTAATAATATATACCAAAAGTAGATTGAAAAATGTGTCACACGAGAAGAGTGAGAAATTAATTAAATATAATATAAAAACACATAAGTCTAGTTCACGAGAAGTGTTCTGTGACATTTAAGTTAATATTAAAATAACTATAATAATTTTAATCCCCTAGTTAAGAGTTTACTATAAGTTACAATTGAGCACGCATAAGTAGAAGAAATAATTTTAATATAAAAATACCCCAAAGAAAAGTTGTAACATAGATTTAAAATCTATTTTTACTTATATCTGCTTGCAAAAAATTTCAAACGTATGTTTTTTTTTTGGTATTTAAGGATCTAGGATACTCATTATTTGCCAATGATTTCTTATGCACGTGCACTTAAATATTTGATTGTGGATAACAGCTTCAAAAATGAGGGCCTGTAACAATTTAAAGAACATAAAAAAGAACCATACATTTTCACAATAATTGCGTTTGTGCAACTTATCTTTAGTGAATTGTTTTCCGTACTTGGTATTCAGTGAATTTATCTTTTGAGTATATCTACATTAGATATGGGAAGTTCGAATCTTTTAGGTGATTCGAATCAACCGAATCATTTCTTAAAAGTTATTTGTTTTTATGAATCGTTCGTAAACGAATCACTTATAATAATAATGATAATAATAATAATATTAGCTTGGTGGTGTAGTGGTTAGAGTGTTGTACTGCCACGCCACGGACCGGGGTTCAAATACCGGCCTAACAAGTTGTCTGCATTTATATAGGTTAGGATAAAAATGCCAAACACTCCGTCTTCTCGGATATGACGTTAAATGCCTGTAGGACCCGTGTACTGCCTGGATGTTACGTGCACGTTAAAGATCCCTACCGGTGGGTTGGAACTCCCGGATAGCTGTAGACCTAATCTCCGGCGTAATGATTGGCCTTAGCAGCGGAAATAGATGACGTAAAACCCAAAATAAAACAACAAAAAAATAATAATAATAATATAGTTCGTTCTCGCCTTAATCTCCTTTCATAGTGATGATAGACACTTGTTTCATAAACCGTGACTATTTACTTACCGTCAATTAACTACGAGCAAAATTGAATAATAATACTAATAGTAATAGTAATAATGATAATAATATATGTTCATTACATACCGAACGGCGCCGAGATAGACGACCGACCCAATAACATCTGTTAATCGAGCGAATACCGTTTTAAGGGAATTGACTTGTATAATTTTAGCAAAGATGATGGATTTATTCGAAAGATATGTGTCTATAAAAAATATAACGAATACATACAAATTTAACTATAATTCAAAATGTTTTGTTATATTTATTTTTAAATTATCAAATAATTTGGCCATTTCAGTAGTAAAGCTGTTCCAAATAAAACTTCGGTGGCTTGAATTCATCTTGTAGATATTCTGTGATTTGTCTCATAAGTAGAGAACAAACATTAGCTGAGAAAATTACGCGGCGAGTCGTAAAAATACCAATAAAGGCTGGCGCAGCGGGTTCGATTCTGCAAGTCGTGAAAAATCGTTTCGGGCGGATTCAGACCACATGTACAAAGCGGAGTTGAAGTTGTGCGCGGATTCGAGCGAACTGATTAGTCATGCGATTCGGGCGGATTCAGATTCAGATCGCATGTACAAAGCGGAATTGAAGTTGTGCGCGGATTCGAACAAACGCATTAATCATCCGATTCGGGCGGATTCAGATTCAGATCGCAAGTACAGGGTGGTCTGATTTCGATGTTGCTTATGGGCATCTCGTTAAATATAAGAGTTAAAAAAAAACCGATGGCGCAATCGCAGATCTCTTTTATTGGGCCTAGGATAATGCCGAAAACAAAAATGCAACATCTTGTTTTTTTCAGAAGTTATGGGGCAAAATCGCGTTTTCTTGATTTTTAACTTTAATTAATATCTTGCGTAATTTGTAAGATAGACAAAAACTATAAAAATCTTCTTAAGAGACCTTTTTAAGTAGAATCTAGTGGCATAGGCATTTTTTTTATTTGATGCACACATTTTCGAGTTATAGCTAAATTATTTTTTTTTTTAATGTAAATCATAGTTGGCTTTGACACAGTTGATAAGAGTGTGCATAAAATAAACTCGAAAATGTGTGCATAAAATAAAAAAAATACCTACGCCACTGGATCCTACTCAAAAAGTGTCTTAAGAAGGTATTTCGAGTTTTTGTCTATCTTACAAATCACGCAAGATATTAATTAAAGTTAAAAATCAAGAAAACCCGATTTTGCCCTATAACTTCTGAAAATAATAAAATGGTGATTTTTTTTTTCGGAATTATCCTAGTCTCGAAAAAAGAGATCTCGACTGCGCCATGGGATTTTTTGTTACTTTTATATTTACCGAGTTGCCCATAAGCAACATCGAAATTAAACCACCCTGTACAAAGCGGAGTTGAAGTTGCGCGCGTCCGATTCGGCCAGATTCAGACCGCATGTATAAATCCGAATCGGGAATACGATTCCGCTCGACCAAAATCGTTCGGTCGGTCGTCTCGAGTGAATGAATCATCAACGAATCAATTCTTCTTGAACTACGGAATCAGTTCATTCAAATCACCGTACAGAATCGTTCTTTTTGATCGAATCATTCACGAACGACCCATATCTAATCTACATAAAACGATACAGAGTAAATTTGCAGGTATTTGCTGATTTTATAAAATTATTAAATTTGAACTGGTGACTAGTTCCACAAAAAGGAAAATTTTGAGTTTAGAAAGGCCTCAAATTTTGGATTTGGGCGCTACGCTTTGCTCCGCGCACAAATACAATTTTTTATGCTTTTCTAAACGCAAAACGTTACTTTATGCTTAATCGAGTATTAAAAACACTCGTTAGTAGCTTTAAATTGTAACGCTTTTCAAATACAATACAATTTACAGCGAATACATTGGGATGTATGCTTAGAAAAAAAATCCCTCTATAAAACACTATTATATTGTTCTGGCTTCTTTCTCGATATTATATTATCGTATACTGTTCTATATTTATTTTGTATATGCTACTGAATCGATGCGATTTGATAAGCTTTCATTGCCCACTTATGCGCCCTCTTTCCTGACTTCTCTCGTGAGACGTTCGACTTTATTTATGGCCACTAAATTCGCGCGTAATGAAATCAAATTCGCCTTATTATCTCACGAAAAACGGGCGTTGTAACCATCAGCTAAAATGAATTTTGTGTAATATAATTTTCTTAGAACATTTATTACATTGTCGTTAACGTGCATATTTTGATCAAAACCAGTGTTGCCGTACTAGTTTTTAACTAAATAGTGGATCGGTCGCTAAAGGTCAAAAGTTAAGTAATACTTGGTTTAAGTTTTGAAAAATGTCAATTATTTGGATTAAATTTCATTTTTTAAGGAGGATTACCTTCGTTGTTTAAGCATCAAATAAACTGTTGAGTTTAGAAAAGCCTGAAAATTTAGATTTACCAGCACAAAGCCAGTAAATTCAAATTTTATTTTATCTAAACTCGAAATATAACTTCATGCGCCATGCACACGATCGCTGAAATATTGTGAAGTTCAAATATAAGGTTCGGCAGAAGTCCCGGGACAGCGCTATATTTTTTGATTGCGTGTATATTTTTTTTAAAATTTGCTAACTTATACAGTATCATAAAAACTACATTATGAGATGGTTTTAAAGTTCCTCAACTTTTGCAGGTGTTATTTGGGGAAACTACATCACTTTTTTTAAACTGCAACCCTTATCGAAATTTAAATAATTTTAAAGGAAATAAAAAAAAGAAACACATTTCTGCAAACCAGAAGCCATTATGTTGTTTTGTTAAAAAGTTATTAAGGATTAAATATTAAGTATTTAAGAATTAATGACACCATTTGCTACCTGCAAAGACTTCGAGTTTTGTAACTTAAGAGGGAATATGAGGAATTGTGTACATGTACAAGCGCAAAATACATGTGTTGTATGATTGACTGTGTAAACACAGAACTGTTTTTTTTTTAATTTTATCAGATAACATTAACAATCCTTTGTTATATTAGTGCTGTGAAGCAAAATTTAAATGCCTAATTATTAGTAATAATTTCTTGTCAGTCCATTGTTAATAAATTTTAAGTCATTTGGTAAACAATTTTTAATTCATTTGGCGCAAAAATTAAGTGAAACGGAAAGAATTACTCTATTATTGATTCGTGGTTTTAGAGATAGAGTTAGATCGTAAGTTAAAAAATTAGAATCCTTTTCTGGTAGCAAAAGGTGACACAAATTCTTAGGTAATTAATCGTTCATAACTTATACCAACCAACATAAGAAGCCGTTATGTTGGTTGGTATAAGTTATGAACGATTAATTACCTAAGAATTTGTGTCACCTTTTGCTACCAGAAAAGGATTCTAATTTTTTAACTTACGATCTAACTCTATCTCTACAGGTTTACAGGAATGTGTTTCTTTTTTTATTTCCTTTAAAATGAGTTAAATCTCCAAAGGTGTTGGAATTTAAAAAAGTGGGGTGGTTCCCCCCACATGGCAACCTCAAAAGTTGGGGAAGTTCTAAACCATCTTTTATTGTAGTTTTTATGATACTGTATAAGTATGCACATTTAAAAAAATATATATGCAATCACAAAATACGGCGCTGTCCCTGGACTTTTTCCGAGCCCTGTATATTGTATACCACTGTATGGAAGTAGATTTTTGAATTATAAAATTTTAATTATTTTAAATATTTTTAAACAAATAAAACTATAACAATAAATCAATTTGAAAACTTTTAAATCCTTTACTCGGGAGTACATTTTTCAATAGTGAATGTAAAATTACGCAATTTATACGGAGTCACTTTTCTCCTCTTGTCTCTTCAGTCTTTTTCTGGATATAGTTGAGAGAAGAGACCATACACTAAAAACCCTAACAATGTGAATTAACTTTATGGCCCCGATAAATCTTTTCCCCCCTTTCTCGTGCGGTTCTAATGCCGAGTGTTAGCATAAAGAACAGATTAATCTTTAGGCTATTCTATTTAATGGCCATTCTATATCTTTCATCCATCCAGTCGCTCAATAGGGGAGCCCGTTTGTTCATAAATGAGTATTTTTATTGATTGGATCAGATTTATAACAACGAACATACGTTTTTACTTTCTTAGAAAATATACAGTTTTCGTTAATCGTAAATCAAGTAAGTTTTAATATATAAAAATAAAACTATAATTGAGTAAAGTAATACACCTCCCCTCAATGGGGGGGGAGGAGTCCTTTTTCCACTTCTATGGAACGTAGTCATAAATGACCTATTGAAAGAACTAGTCTGTATGGTGTAGGTCAATTGCCTATGCTGACGATGTGACCCTTACGGTCTCTGGCAAACACTTAAGTATCCTATCCAAACTTATGGATCAGGCACTCCGCAAGGTAATCCGCTCTTATGAGAAGTGTGGAAAACTGAGAATGTACTCTTCATCAGAATGCATAAATTACCGAACTTCAAAGTTCCTACTCTAAACGGCATGGAACTGGTGGTAAAAGAGTAAGCTAAATATTTGGAGATTCTAATTGACAGAAAGCTTATTTGGAAGCCCAATATTCAGGAGAGAGCACATAAAACGCTCGTCGCGCTGTACTCCTGTAAGAGAGCAGTGGGCAGGGACTGGGGACTGAAACCAACCGTTGTTTACTGGATTTACACGGCCGTGGTAAGGCCCATTATGTTCTACAGAGCAGCAGTCCGGTAGACTGCCCTAGACAAAAGGATCCACCAAACTGAACTGGGCAAGGCTCAGAGAGCCACCGAATTGCTCATAACAGGGGCGGCCAGGTCAATCCCCTCCAAAGTGCTAGAGATAATTCTAAATCTAGCTCCAGTGGACCTCTACTGCAGATATGGTGCAGCTACCACAGGGATCAGAATCAACTCAGTTGTGATATGGAGCACTAGCAAAAAGGGCCATGGAAGGATCCTGAATGAGCTTGTCGATATCTCCCTGAAGACTGACAGCTGCACTTCAGAACTTCATTTTGAAAATAAGTTTCCCACTTCTATCCCGGACAAAACTAATTGGTTAGAGGGCAAGATAGTTCAAGGCAAGGACGTCTGGCTCTTTACGGATGGTTCCAAGTCTGAAAACAGAGTAGGGGGAGGAATCTTCTCACAAGATTTCAACCTCAAAAAGTCTTTTAGACTCCCAAACCACTGTAACATTCTTCAGGCAGAGGTCATGGCCATGTGGCAGAGGACGATCCACAAAAATGACCTTCAGGGGAACCGCATCAGGTTCATTTCTGATAGCCAAGTCGCCATTAAGATACCGAATAGTCCATACTGCACCTTGAAGGTGGTCAGAGACTCAAAAAAATCGCTAAATAGGCTTGCAAATAACTGTGACGTGGGACTCATGTGGGTACCTAGTCACAGTGATGTCAGGGAGAATTCAATTGCGGACAACCTTACAAGGAAGGGGGCAAGGATGAAGGACTTGTCTACTGAACTCTTTACCCAAATTCCTCTTGTGGAATACAAGAAACTACTTAGGGACCAAATTCTAGCATTGGTCAACCATAGGTGGACTCATAAGAAGGCAGTTATGGCCTATATGGGATACTATAAAGAGCAACAGATTAATCGCACTTAGCAGAATCGACATAAAGAAGGCCGTAGGTATCCTCACGGGCTACTGCCTCCTAGGCAGACATGCACAAATGATGGGTCTTGAGCACAACGACTTTTGCAGAGGATGCCTGTGTGTGGAGGAGGAAGAGACGGTACTCCACTATTTGTGACAATGCCCTGCTCTTGAAGGGAAAAGAATCAAGTACCTTGGTATACACCACGCGAATGGACTAGCGGACCTCACACACCTCTAGATGTGAGAAATCTGATCGGGTTTATTAGGTGCTCAGATTGGTTTGTATAGGTGGGGAGGAAGGGGAGCTCTGACTCCTTTTTATCATTATGGTATCACAAGGGGCCCTTTAGGCCCAAGTGAGCGGTCTACCTGCTGCCATGAAAACCTAACCTAACCTAAAGTAATACACCTGTTTAGTTCCATATTTTAATTTTCATTTGCCTGACACGTGTTTCGATTCGAAATTATTTTTAAAGTTAAAAGAGTTTCAACTTTGAAATAGATCACAACGGATCGAAACACTTCCAGCCAACTGAAAATAAAAATATCCTAATCAGCAAGTGTTTCACTCTATCGCAGCGGTTTTAAAATTATTAAACATTGCTACCTTTCTTTTACAAACCCAATTAATGTTGACCCGTTTGACTGCTAGCATAGACGACTTACTAATATAAGGTCATTTTCTAGTTACTTTAGTTACCAGTTACTTAAATAAAATTAACTTAAAAGTTGGTTAGCAATTTCATAGGTTAAGCTATTCAGAATGGGTTACTGCCAAGAACAATTACCCTAAGTATCTTAGATTGTTTCTATACTTTTAAGAGTCAATATTATTTGTTTTGTTTGTAATTTAAAATATTTAAATGTTTATTCTTGAATAAATATTTGTAAAGGATTTTAGTTAGTGTTAACGTATTAACTAATAACATAATGCATGTTTACTAAAGTAGGAGCGCCTGTGACTTTACTAGATACTTGTAATTTTGTGAAAATCTGAGAATTACAGTATCAGAATACTCTAATTTGAATTTTTAAATATTTTACCATTTTTGTATAAAAAAATTAATATCCACCTAAATAATTCAACATCAGATTACACTTTGATTTCTCATTTTCCCTTTCTCATTCTGTGTTTCCATACACTCTTTTCTATCTCTCTGATTCCATGAATCAATAATTGTTTTTCTGTTTTAATAATTTGCCAGTGTTGGATTATCGGCAAATCCTAATCTGGCGAAAATAAACAGGAGGCGATTATTTAATATGTACATTTAGGGAGTGGATTTAAGGGTGGGTGAGAGGGGGTTGGAGAGTGTCGAGGTCGCGTCGGTGGTATTTTGCGAATATTGGCAATTTGTATTTAAATTAGCAAAACAAACAAATCTCGCCCTTCCAGCCCTCTTACTTGCACAGTCGGCCCTGCAATTGACGTATCATTATATAAATGACTTCACTCCAACCTCGAACAACAAAATAAAAATGGAATAAGGGCGAAGCTCGAGGAAGGAGGCGAGAAAAGAAAAATTGGGGAAAGTATTAATTATTTAATATAAAATCGAGAAAAAGAAAACACATAATAAATGTGTAAACTTAAGTTAAGAGGTCTTGAACTTACTTCTTTTAAAATAATAATAACCTTTTAACCCAATAGGCAAAAACCCCAACTAAAGAGTAACAAGTATAAACTTAGAATAACATTCTAGTAAGTAAAAATGTCTTACTCAACACTTGATGAAACATATTCAAAGAATTAGCTACAAAATGAGACACCATGTTTCCTTTCAGAAATATTTTAATACAATTTATAATCTGACTAAATGATTAATGATGTAAAACCAGAAACTAATCAAAATAAGATTGTTTAATTTTTTTATGAAAAAACAAGGCGAGGTCTTTAATTGTTTACCTAGGGTTAAGATTTTGTGAATTATGTTAAACGAATACAAAAAGTATTTTTCATTTAAATATACATATCCCGATGCATAATCTGAAATGTTTATGCATTCTTCATTGTCATAAATGTGTTCAATTGGAAAATCTAACGAGTGTTTCCACTCCTTGTTTAAGCATAAAGTAAAATTTCGAGTTTAGAAAAGCTTGCAAATGTTCAGGCTTACAACACTGATTAAACATGAAGTTGTTATTATTTAAAAATATTTTTTTTTCTGTATTTATGTTATATTTATGTATTTTTACCTGTTTATTTGAGACTCTTTCATGAAAATGTAACATTTTGTTTATACGCATATTTATTAAAATAAAGATTTAATAAATAAATAATTTACTTCGAAGCAAAGTGAATTATTGTGTTTTATAAAATAAATCTTTCTTTAATAAAAATTGTAGAGTACAAAACATGAAGATAATAAGTTTGTTTACTATTCATAAAATCAATCGACTCGTACCATTTTGACAATTCTGAGCAATTTTTATTGATGATAATTATGTAATTTAATTCTTTTTCAAAAATGGTAACAGATAATATTATTTCTATACTTTCGTAAATTTTTTGTTCTCAGATTTTAGGTTTTAGAAAAAAAAAAATATAATATTCAATATTATCCCTATTTTGGTAGTCCACTAATTAATCTTGATTTTTAAGTGTTGTTTTTCTTCAACACTTAAAAATCAAGATTAATTAGTGGACTACCAAAATAGGGATAATATTGAATTTTATAATATTTTTATTTTCTAAAACCTAAAATCTGAGAACAAAAAATTTACGAAAGTATAGAAATAATATTATCTGTTAGCATTTTTGAAAAAGAATAAAATTACATAATTATCATCAATAAAAAATGTTCAGAATTGTCAAAATGGTACAAGTTGATTGATTTTATGAATAGTAAACAAACTTATTATCTTCATGTTTTGTACTCTACAATTTTTATTAAAGAAAGATTTATTTTATAAAACACAATAATTCACTTTGCTTCTAAGTGAATTATTTATTTGACATGAAAAGATAAGAGCTAACACGTTTAACCGTTATTGCGTCTGTATCTGTTTCTAATTCTCTGAGTACATTTTGATTCTAAGTACTTATCGAAGTTTTTTTTTTAATTACATCTAATATTTTTCAAAAAAAACACTTAAGTATTTAAAATCAACAAGAAAACACTTAGGTATTTAAAATCTTCTATATGATGAATTAATTTATCACGTAACCCGTGGTAAAACATATTTAATTAATAATAGAACATTCAATAATACACTTGGTTTGTTTCAATGATTTTTATTTTTAAACCAACCTAACCTAAATTCGAAACTTTATAGTTGGAGTAAATATGAAATCTTGTTTCATTGAGTGTTTTAATCAATAGTATGAATATTAGTTTAATCTTAGTTTTAATACTAATTTTAAAAGCAGTTACATAAATTACGCTGTTCGCAATTAAATTAAAACTACAATTAAGAAAAGTCACGCCCGAATCCAATTTCACAATTCGATCGAACCATTTCTCACATTTTAATTCAATTACTAGGTATTCTACCTTAATCATTGCACATCTGCAAACTATTATTACCCAAAAATGTATTTATTTAAAAAATGTGTGCGGTAATTTCTATTTTTGTTAGTTGTACCAGTTTTTTTTTATAATTTGTAATATCTTTTATAATAAGTAATCAGATTCCGCCAATAAGCTAATATTAAAAATGTACTTATACAAATTTATCGATTTTTTTCCTTGTAATTCAACTAATTCAAATGTAAAACCTTATTTTTTTACTTCAATGTATAATCAGTCGTCCATTGACAATTTTCGAAGCGGGATAATTTTTTATCTAATTGAAGACTGCAGATTCCTCGCACGAATTTTGCTTCGCATCCGCTCAATTTCGCTTCAGCGTTTTTTTTTTTATTATTTACGGAAATTGAATGAATTTAAACCCACTGATAAAGTTCATTAAGTACACTGGGAATAAATAATAGTTTATTTTTGTATAAAAAAATATGAAATATAACCACACAATTTAGAAAAGCAATTGTGAGACAAACATAATTTGCTGATTTAGTCTTTATAGGACAAATTTGTTGTAGATTGTGTAAAGAATCGCACTTTTTGTTTTGAAGTATGGGCAATAAATAGTTTAGTAAAATATGTTATGTTCAACATAAAATGATACCTTAACTATGTTTCGAATTCAAAACTATTTTTAGTTCGAACAAATGTGATTACGTTCTTAGTTTGCAGAATATTAAATATTAAATGTAAAACTTTAGATACTAAATGTAAAATTATAATTAACCCTGTTTCCGGTTCATAGGAATAATATCATAATTTACATTTAATATTAAATTATATTCTTAAACAACTCATGATGTTTGCAGTAAAAAAATATCTGTTGTATTTCAATCTGAGTAATGTATCTTACATTATCATATTTCTTTTATTAAAAAAAAATTGGATTATGTCTGGGTAAAATGTTAATGAAATGGCCTCCCACAGAAATTTAAAAAAAATACACATCATTCAGATTATTTTTTACTTTTAAAATTTATATCCCAATGTATACGCTGTTAATATTCAGGCATCATTTACACAGATATTTAAGGAGCAGTATACAAGGAATTTGTTTTTAATTTATACATGTAGTGAATTTTTCTTTCAAGTATACATTACATATTTCACTGCGCATGCATTTAGAGGTATTTGTTGTTGTTTTTAATAAGTTCAATTCTAAGTTTAGAACGAGTGTTTTTCACTCCCAGACTAAGCTTAAAGTAAAATATCGACTGTTTTGTGTTGTAAATTAAGTGCAAAATACAGTGGTTAAACAAAGTAAAAAGTCATTGGATTTGGGTAAGTTACGTGAAGATTATAATAACTTTAATTAAAACACTTTTAACCTTTCTTCACAATTTTTATTATATACCAGATGAACATTTCGGTCACAAGGTGACCATTATCAATGGATTGATACTGAATATAGAATTACATTTTCAATTTTCACAATATATATATACACACAAGTTGGGTAGAATGATCTAGCGGTAGGGACAGGTAAAGGTGATTAGTGGCGCCATCAGTAAGCTTAAACAAGTAGCGCAAATGGGTTTTCAGTAGGATTAGCGATTAAGGTGGATTAACAAATTAAGAAAAACAAAAAGCGTAATGAGGTCTCAGTGGACTTAGTGCATACAATTAAGGGGAATTAACAAAATCTAGCAACACGCTGTCAAGAGGGCTTAAATCAAAATTTAGTAATTTCGTTTCGTGTTTTTTCATTTCTATAGACTCTAACATATTTAATTGACTGAGTGTTGAATGTTTTAATAATTTTACTTTGTCTAATGTAAATGTATGTCCTGTTTCTATTGCATCGTTAGCCACTGCAGATTTATCGGGATTTTGATGTTTTATATGTGCAGTGTGTTCTTTGAATCGAGTTAGGATGCTGCGTTGTGTTTGACCAATGTAAATTTTTTCGCAATTTTTACAGTTAATAGCATATATTCCTGACTTTTCCATGTTATCTACTTGATTAAAAGTATTGCCCAGTAAATTGTGTAATTTTGTGTTGACGTAATAAGCTGGTTTTAAATTAAAGTTCTTATAGAGTTTATTGAAATGGTTTTCATTTTCTGGGTAGTAAATTAATCTAACAAATTTGCTTTCTGTTTCGGTATTTGAAGGGGTAAGGGTTGCTGTATTTATCTGTTTGTGTTTACGTGAGTGTCTATTGATTATCTTGAACAAGTTTCTCATCTTTTACGTGGTGAAACATATTTAACTATGATTTAATAAAGAAAACAGTTGGTTAAATTTCACTAATATTTTGGTTTTTTATTCCAACTAGTTTCGACTTGAGTCATTCTCAAGGAGTACTCCTTGAGAATGACTCAAAGTCGAAACTAGTTGGAATAAAAAAATAAAAATAAAAAAAATTGTAAAATTTAACCAAGTGTTTTCTTTATTAAATCATAGTCTATTGATTAGTTTTTGTATCGTAGTTCTGCTATATTTGAGACTATTTGCTATCGAATGGATGAGGTCGAATTCTTTTTTCCTGTTTTTGGGTGATAACGGAATGCTGAAGGCTCGGTGAATCATGCTATTGAATGCGGATAATTTATATTTTGTTGGGGCGTAAGCGTTTGAATGAATATAATTATAGGTATGTGTTGCTTTTCTATATATGTCGAATTCAAATCTGCTGTTGTTCCTTGTTATTAGAATGTCTAGGAACGGCAAGGAGTTGTTCTCTTCTAATTCGTAGGTGAAATTTATGCTATTATATATGTTGTTTAAGGAAGAGATAAAGTCGGGAAGATTAAAATCCGACTTAACCAAACATCCGGAAAATGAGGAAGTGACCTTTTGGCTATGTATTCAAAATTGTTCAGGAATATGTTGGCAAGGAAGGGTGACAGAGGGTTTCCCATGGCAGTGCCAAAGACATTACATTCCATCACTAGTTCCGTGAGTTCTAAATACTCCTTAATATGATTGTTTGGAATTTCATTCTTCATTAAAATCTGCTCTAGAATGGATATAGTGTCTTTCATCGAGGTCAAACGATATGAGTTTGTGATTATTTGTGATTTGTATGTGTTCTAGGCGTTATGTTAAATCGATAGAGTTTTTTACAGAGCAATCATTTTCTAATTTTAACGTCTGAAACTGGGTGACTAACCATTTGGCAATTTGGTATGTTGGTGATTTTATATTGGAAACAATCGGTCTAAATTTGATTCCTGGCTTATGGGTTTTGGGTTAGCAATGTAATTGAGGCATCCTAGGGTTTTTTACTTTAGGTTTTAAATTTAGTTTCTTGTCAATTAAATGTGTTGAGGCTTTTAGTGTGCTGTTAATTTTCTTAATATGTGTATTTTAGGAAAATGAAGAAAAAATAGTCCAATAATATCATAAATTACACGTTGACTTTTTGTGGGTTTGTGGGTTGACTTTTTGTGGTGGTTGTGGGCATCATGGTTGTGATAAATCGATGTTCATTGTCCCTGCTCCAGTATCTACAATTCTGCACATTGTATTCATTGTTTAGTGTAAAAGTACACTCGACACTAAAACAAATATTCTTTAAGAACTCTCAGCGTTAGCTCTTTCCATTATCTCGAAACAAAATTTAGCCCTGAAGAAAGCATTACTCTTTTTAATTTTTGATGACACTCGTACTTAAAAGAAATAAATTTATGTTTCTTTAAAACCTTAAAAGCAATAGTATGGTTTATATTCAACTGGTCTCCTATTTTTCTCGTATTCACGTCCTTATTTTCTTCGACGGACAGCAAAATATCTAACTCCTTTTGATTTCGTCTTGCTGGATCTCGTTTTTGTATATCCTCATTTTCACACTTGCAGTTATTCAAAACTGTTTCCCTAGGTTTAAACTTGATTTTCAATCCTTGAATAGTAGATTTATTAGTTTATTGGTCTGAAAACTGGACAGAAAACATCGCAAACATCTTGATAACTGTGGTCTGCATAATACCACTAAATTAGAAGGAAGAAAGACGCAAAGCGTCCAAATCCAAACTCAATCTTTTCTAAACTCGAAATTTTACTTCTAGCGTCACTCGTATAAAACACTGAAATATTTATAACTTACAAATACACTGCTAAACTAGTATTTAAAAAAAACAGCTACAGCAGGATTAAACATATTTTGCTATACAAGAATATTTTGAATTTTACAATATTTTAATGTTTTATACGAGTAACGCATGAAGTAAAATTTCGTGTTTAGAAAAGCCTGAAAATTTGGTTTGGTCTCGTAGCGCTGTGCGCTACTCGACCAAACCAAATTTTCAGGCTTTTCTAAACTCCAAATTTTATTTTATGCTTAGTCTGGGAGTAGATAATGCTCGCTCTAAACTTAAAATTGAACTCATTAAAAGAACAACGAATGACTCAAATGCATACGCCGAATCAAGATATGTATACTTGAAAGAAAAATTCCGTGTATTTTGAGCTTTAGAATAATTTAGCGTTTTATACGCGCGACGCATGATGTAAAATGTCGCGTATAAAAAAGCTTCGCGGAGCGACCAAACTATATTTTCAGGTTTTTCTAAACTCAAAATTTTACTTTATGCTTAATCTGGGATTGAAAACACTCGTTGGAAGCTTTACATTGAATACAAATAAATTGGGATATGTATACTAATTTAAAAGGCAACGTATCCCTTTATAAAGAATTGAGTTAGTTGAAAGCTATACTGTAGTTTAAATATTATAGTTGTGTCTAGTTATATAAGTTAATATAAACACAGAATAGTTTCGAGATTCACATGCGACCACTGGCCGGAGGGCTGGCCGGCTCTGATTCTGATTTCAATTAGCCGTTTCTCAAGATATCTGTAAACGTTGTTTTTATTCACAATAGTAACATTTTAGTGATGTAGTCAATTTCCTAAATTTTGATGTTTTTTTTTACGGTAGATTTTGTTCTGTTTAGTCACGTTATCGAAATTGTGCAGAGTTATTGTTATTATTAAAATTATTATTATTAATTAAGCATGAAGTAGAATTTCAAGTTTAGAAAAGCCTGACACCCGCCCTCAAATCCCTCTGCCCCCCTCCGTGGCTGCGCCACTATACAGATAGAGATTAATCTCAAGATATCTTTTTACGTTTACAATATCTTCTCGATACGAGTAAGTGAATTGCTGAAAGAAGATAAAATACAAAAACTCTCGTACTTTGTCATTTAAATGTTTGTGTAAGAGAAAATAATAGGTACTTCATAAAACAACCTTTGTAAGTTTAGGGAGATAAAAGCATGTTAATGATATAAAACGTACACTAAAAAAGATTAAAAAGGAAAAAAAAACCTCTTAAACAACAAATTGATCGAGAGCATTTTTTTTAATAAAAACGTAATCACGTAGTTGTGATTGATGGTGTAGGTGTGTAAGCAAGATTTTCAGGATTTTCAGAAATATTTGATTGATGAGATGCATTAGATTGCATTTTCTGATTCTATTTTACACAAACATCTTACTATTAAATTCTAATCCCCGGTGATACGGTCTTGTTTTATAAAATAATAACTTTAAATATTAACAATAATAAGATTATGATTATATCATTTAGCCATCCCAGGTGTGCACAATCCATCCTTGCTTTTTTTTAGTGGCAAACAGCAAACATTGCTTGAATATGATTTTAATGGGAACATTGTTTAATATATGATCAGAACTCTTTTTTTCAAAATATTAAAAGTGCGATTCTTTACATAATTTACAACAAATTAGTCTTACAAAGGCTAAATCAAACAATTATTGAAACAACTACTCTTCCGGAGCTAATACCACCCCGACGGACATTGGATTATACAATTAGGTGTCAAATTGTTTAGAGTTAACGGCAAAACTATATTGATGAAAAATAATCTTGAAACGCGTTTATAGATGGCCTAAATAATTTGACCCGAATTGTTACATTTACAGTAGGTTACTGTATGTATCAGCAAATTTATAGTATGGTCCAATGTTTGTCGGGGTATTAGCTCGGGAAGTAGTTGTTTCAATAAGTGTTTTATTTAGTATTTGTAAACAAATTTATTGTAGAGTGCGCAAAGAATCGCACTTTTAGTGTTTTGAAGTTATTTACAACCAATTGCCAATTTCATTCGTACTTTTTTTAAATTAATATTTTATTTTACTTCTAATACGTGTAACAAATAAATCAAAGAAATGATTAGATCGAAATGTTAGGCAATAAAGGGATATTGAGTGCACATAATCGAATAACTAATTTATCGAAGATTTTAATACGTAATTTATCTCAATTAAAGATATTTCTGACCTGGCGCATCCACCCATTGTAACTTTTCATCAATTTTTTTACAAAATAAAATTTATGTATTTAAAATAACGGTTGTCTTCTGTTAATTTTCTCTTAGTTATGAGTAATAAATTCATTTTAACTTTAGTCTACTTAAAAAAAAATACTGCGAATTTGATTCATTCTCTAATGAATTTTTGATCTTTAACGAAATCCAGCAAACAGTTTAACATATGCACGTGCTCGTTCATATTGATTTGTGTGTACTAAATATAAACGTTGTTTACAAAACTATTATATTCGTGCGACGTTGTGTACTTAGTGAACCAGTAAATCCACCAGTTTTACGCTTCGGAGTGTTTGTGATGGGGCTGCGCAAAGCAATTGTCCCGACCTTGCCTCACATTATTACTTGATAAATGTATAATTAAGGAGATTGGAGGACAAATAACGTCGTAAGTTACCGTTGTTGTCGAAAATTAATAAATATTTGTCGAAATAATAAAAGCGAGATACACAGAGATTCAATGAATAATTTATGTGTTTTTATTAATTACACTTTATAAGACTGTGTTATTAATAATTGACAGATCGTATTGTAATTTATACAATGCTTGAGTCGAATCGAATGGAATTGAATTGAATTGAGAGATCTCAATCTCGGTGCGAATAATTAAACTATTTAGTTGAGATGACGGCCATTAGCGCTTAGCCATCCATATATTTTCAATTAATTATCTTGACTAGATTTACCGAAAAGTGCCTCGTGCGGATGACAGCCGTTCCACGTGCTCTGTGCAACGCCTTTTATTCCATTTCGACAAGTTTTACGCTTAATTGGCCTCGATATGAGAAACGTTCTCAATATTAGAAACTTAAAAAAAGATAACATTGTCGAAGGAGTTTATAGAAAACAATATTCTTATAATTTAAAAATTAATTTTCTTTTAAATTTAAGTTTAACGTTAAAGTAAAAATAATCAAAAAACTGCAAACGATGTATTTTTAACACATAAAGACCTTTAAACCACATTTTTGAACAGTGTTTTCAAATTTGAAATTTCTGTATTAGGCCAATTTATTAGCTTTCAGCTAACTCAATTCTTTGTAAAAGGAAAATGTGTCTTTTAAATTAGTCCCAATTTGTATGTATTCAGTTTGAAGCTTTTGACTAGTGTTTTCATTCCTTTGTTAAGCATGAACTAAGATTTTGAGTTAAAAAACCTGAAAATTTGGTTTGGCCAAAAATAACACTTGGTTTGTTTCGCCAATAAATAATGCAAATAGTGGAATAAACCAATTGTTATTTTAGATTTATCCTATATTATTATCAGTTCAAAATATTTCACTAAGTGATAAGTAAATAGATTTTAAATAACACTAAAATTAAAAAACTTGACAAGTTCAAGAATAAAAAGTGTTTAATTTTTTTTAAATTTACAAAAATAGATAATTATAATATACGGTTTTAATGAATTGACAAAACTCACAGAATCGACAAATAAATCGTCAAGATTAATAAAAATAGCCAAAACATTTATTAATACAAATAAATATTGTAAACATTTTTCTAAGCGTTTTTATTCATTTTGTGTGTTTCTTGTCTGAATATTTTACCAATTTTTTCAAAAAAATTTACAGTTGTTTACTTTGAATTATTATCTAAACAGATTATATATATTACTACTTAATATTGTATTTACACTGTACTAATGATATAACCCTGTTATTGGATTTTTACAGTCTGTAAAAAATTTGTATCATAATAATGTTTTATTAGTTGTAATAATTTCCTTTTGTTTTTTCTTAACTATTTTTATTTGATATTGACTTTTTTTTATTATAATTGAAGTTTCTTGAATTGTACAAAATATTATAGAAATCGATAAATTATAACTATATTATTTTTAAATTATCAAATTATATATTTTTTATAATTGTTGTCATACTGATATTTGTTGATTTTATTCAATTTTCAAATTTAATGTATTCGTGTCAAAAAACATATTTTTAAACATATTTTGGACTTATTTAAATCTCTGTTTTTACAATTATAATTTTTTGACTTCGTTAAAATATTACAGAAACCGAAAAATTATAATTATAAAAACAAAGTTGGTACGAAATATTGTACAATTTGATAAACTTTAATTAAAACCAAACAAAACGTCAGCATCAACTGTAACAGTAAACAAAAAGTACTGAAATAAATTTATAATAATAATAACGGTTATTATTATTCTTTTAAATAAACAATTCAAAATTTAACAAAAACCTTTCAAAATGTCAAAAATACCTCAAAAACGTGAACTTTTAGCAAATCAACAAAAACATCAAAGTTTGACAATTTCCTCGAATACAAAACAAATTCGCCGAAACCAACAAACATAAAAATGTTTACCCTCAATGGATATCGAGGTATAATAACTCGTACTCTTTTCTTCATTCATGGCTCTTCCAGGTTGTTCCTTGTAACTGCTCTCCACAATTCCACAAATGTACGTTTATTTGTCAACTAAAATAGACAAATAAACGTTCAAGTCAATCCACATACAAATCGTTAAAAGTGATTAAAAACAAAAATGTTAAATGTGCTAAATGTGACAAAAGTAGCTATAGTTTTGTCATAATGTGGACCCGGGTCTTATGCAAATGTGGAATTTTCACAAGACGTTGTGTTGTGTATGTAGTAACCTAATTGTTAATGTCAGATTCGTTACAAGTGTTAATGTGAGTTCTGAAATAATTTTATTTGTTTGTCTATTTTCTCATTTACACGGAACATAAATTTCTTAATTTATGCTAAATTGAACACTACAAGTATTTGCTGAAAACGAGTAAAAAAGGTCTGTAAATTATAGTTCACGGTTGAATAAAAAATGTGTAGATTTATAAAAAAAAAAACAGAAACATATATACAGGTAAAGTGGAAATCAAACGATACAAATGATAGAATTAAAAATGAAGGTTTTTGGCTATTTCCTTTTTCATCAAAACAACGTGAACGGGAATGAACACGACATGGAATGATTTCATGAACATTTGGGAAATGGATAACTGAATAATACAGAAAAATAATAACGAGAGTAAGTGGATATCGACGACAAATATAAAATGCCCGCAATTTTAACTCTAAATAATTGTTTATATACACATCAATTTGAAATGAGAAGATACGAATCAACACAGATGAACACAATATAAATTATTTTCTATGAATCTAAGAGCTTTCTATATAAAATATCTAATGAATTATAGTTAAATTTTGAATAGGTTGGGCCGAAATATAATTTGAAAAATAGAGCTTTACCCCATATTTTTGATTTCTGATATATTGAAATTGAATATACTATTATTAATATCACATCAATCTCCTCGAATCGCACACCGACATTAAGACGAAATTACGTACGAAGAGAATTTCTTCAGAAACTGTATTTAGTGATAATGGTACGCACTTTGGTTCATTATTCACGTCTGAATTTTAGCATTTTGCAAAAGAGTGGGGTTTCACTCATATTACTAGTAGTCCAAAATGTCCTCAAAGTAACGGATTTGTCGAGTCAGCTGTTAAGATAATTAAACGAAGTTTGACAAAAACTAATGATGAACACTTCAGATTTACCGATCCACACCACTTTCTAATGGATTTTCACCGGCAGAATTACTTCTCAATAGGAAAATTAGAACAATTATCCCGCAAACTAGTTCTAGCTAATGTCAAAAATTCCAGATAAGAATAAACTAATAAATAAAGATGAATACAGACGCAGGCTACAAGAGAAGAATTATGACAAACATCATGGGGCAAGACCCTTAGATGATTTACAAGTCGGCGATGCTATTTGGATCACCGATTTACAAAGGAGTGGTAAAGTACAAGCTCGTAATTTGGATTCTCGTTCATATATCGTCGATACTGACCAACGAACGATTCGACGTAATCGTTACAATTTAGTGTTATTGCCCAATACAAAACAGTCATCTAAGAGCGATAACAAAACAATAATCGATGATCCATTACCAGAATCGCAATATTTTAATTCCAATAAAGGAGGAAGGCATGAGGAAGAAAGTGCAGCAGGTACTAGCTATAAAAATACAAACATGGAAGGTATTAAGGGAGAAGGGGAAGAGTCTATTGAGCAGGAAGCCAATTCGAATATGCCGTATACAACCAGATTTGGAAGAAGAGTGAAAGTAACAAATGGATTGTAATAGTAGTCCAGTTCATTTGTTATTAATGTTACATCAATCTTAAGGGGGAGATGTAATATCAGGACTGTTATGAAGAATAGATGTCAGTTACTTTGGAAGTGTCAACACGTGTATATTTAATTTAGAAAAACATTAAAAAGCGAATTTCTTTAGTGCCATAACATCTCAATCTCATGCGCGTCCCAAGTAACTGACTTATGAAAACAATTACAGCACATATTCTGTCAGGTGTGAGTAATATCAAATGAAACTACGTACGAAGAGAGCCTCTTCAGTGCCGTAACATTTGACATACACACTCCCGCAGAAATGTCACCTACTATTTTTATTTTGAAATATTTTGTTCTTTACCTATCAGTACGACGTGACGCTTGCAGCAAGGGTGATTAAAGAATCACTCTCTTACTGCACTGTGCCGTGAGTTTATATATGCATTTTAACTAGTTGCCCAGATGAATTTTTAATAAAATTTTGTTTCAAAAGCTAATCATTACATCTCTAACTGAGTGTCCTTAGATTCGTGGGAATTTGTTTATCTTGACTCTTCCTTCCGGATTAAACAAAGATAAAGACGAATATTAATGCACACAAAGAAAAATACGAAATAGATTTACAAAATTAATATAATTATATAGCGGATTTAAATATTTTTCGCAAGCATCCCTTCATAATATCATAGTTTATATGAAATGAACAAATTCGAAATAATATATCAAATTGGCGGCAAAATTGACAGTTTCAACATAAAATGATAAAAATCTTCAAAATTAATAAATCCATACTAATGTCAATTTTAGGAAAGAAGATTATTTTCGTCACTAGTATTTACCTCGACATTTACTAATATTTATGTTTCATTTTGCAAATAAAGTTAGATCTAGAAAATAAAAATATTACTTTTCACATTACAATGATTCAAATCATATTTAAGAAGCACAACTGTTGAAGATCGTAGTAGAAATTATAAATAAAATTAAAAAAAACAACTAAATTTGCAAAATAGTAAATAGATATATTAAAATATGTCGTTGTAAATGTTAAGGTTACTTTGTTTAATTAAATACTAAATTATATCATAAAGTGACAACTTTCATGGTTAGTGATTAAATTTGAAGAGTTTGACTACAGGATAATATTTGTGTATTCGGAATAAATTTGGCGGATGCGAATAAAAACATGGATATCAAATAATAAGCGAATATTCGCCCAATAACGAAAATCAATATTCTGAACATACGCGCAGTTTTTCTTTTAAGTATATATACATAGAGTTTTTCTTTAAAGTATACGTATTCCAAATTCAGCTTATTTTCTTTAAATCTTTAGATATTCGTTGTGTTTTTAAAAGAGTTCAATTTGAAGCTATAAACAAGTGTTTTCCCTTCCCAGACTAAGCATGAAGTAAAATTTCGAGTTTAGAAAAGCCCCGTGAAAATTTGTCGAGACAAATGTTCTGGGCTTTTCTAAACTCGAAATTTTACTTCATGCATCGTCACGCGTATAAAACTTTATTGAAAATCTGTATTTTATACGCGTGGCGCATAAAGTAAAATTTCGAGTTTAGAAAAGCCCAGAAAATTTGTCTCAGGTCGCTGCGCGACCCTCGACAAATTTTCACGGGGCTTTTCTAAACTCGAAATTTTACTTCATACTTAGTCTGGGAGCAGAAATTACTCATTTATAGCTTCAAATTGAACGCTTAAAAAAAACGAATATCTAAAGATTTAAAGAAGATAGGTTGAATTTGGAAAACGGTTACCTTAAGGAAAAACTTCCTGTATCTCAATTATAGTGTGTGTGCTGTAAATGGATATTCGTTGTTGTTTAAAAGAGTTTCATTTTAAACTTTAAATGAGTGTTTTCCACTCCAAGATTAAGCAAGAAGTAACATTTTAAGTTAGAAAAGCATGAAAATTAGGTATGGTCGCGTAGCGAAGTGGAGCGACCCAAGCAAATGTTCAGGATGTTCTAAATTCGAAATTTAACTTCTTGCGCCACGCGTATATAACATGAAATATTATGAAGTTCACAATATGCTACTAAAGCAGTTTGATAAAGGCGTATATTTTAAACTTCACTCACAACCAGTATTTTACACGCTTGGCGCATGAAGTAAAATTTCGAGTTTAGAAAAGCCTGAAAATTTGGTTTGGTCGCTTCGCTTCGCTACGCGACCAAACCAAATTTTCAGGCTTTTCTAAACTCGAAATTTTACTTCATGCTTAATCTGGAAGTGGAAAACACTCGTTTAAAGCTTCCTAGAACTTTTAGAAAGCGAGTCCGCCCCTGTCGGTAACAAATAAATATTATTATTATTAAAACATGTTGCAGTATTCAACAATAAAGCGAAACCCATGATCATGATGTATCTGCCGTAATAATTAAATAGTTTATACGTACTATTGATATTTTGAGATAAATTAGATAAAATATTTTTATTAAAAATAGTATACGCCGTATAATTACTTGTGTATAAATAATTTATAATAATCGTTTGCGTGTGGACGAGGGTGTTTTTTGTGAGATAATTGGCAATTAATGTTAAAGTAGTAGAAACGTCTTGATATTTACCGGCGGCGTGGAAAATCGGAGCAAAACGACATTAACTTTTATTACCTTCCTTCTAACACGTGGGGTAAATATCTCTTCTTTGAACGAAGCTCGACTCGCTCAGACTATGAGGCCCTTTGATGTCACATTTACATTTACCTACCTGTTTCTTATTAAAATTTCATATCGGCACCAGTCTATATATATTACTATCTCACTCTGTCGTAGGATTTATTTTTCTGTCGATTTTATTATCTTACGTTCTTATAAGGTTTATTTCATTTTAATTTTTTTTTGTTTATATTATTATCTCACTTTCTCATAAATAAACCTTATGAAGTAATTTTTAGTATCATACTCTTTCAAAGGGTTCCTTAGAATGCATTTTTCATTATTATCAACAAAATAAATGTTAGTAGTAAAAAGGAAATTATACTCAACAATCTTTTTATCAATTTTTAGATATAGAGAGTATGGCTATATCAAAAAAAATATTTTAATAAATGTGATATTCAGGCCTGTTCAGTAAGCTAAATATAATAAATAGCGTGATTGTTAGCTAGTTGCGAATATCATGTAACGAGTGGGATTTGCAAACATATCAAACATTATAACAACTCAGAAGAGGAAGCTAAAAAATTAAACATTTCGCTATAGATGCAGCTTGACTAAAAAAGATTACCAATAATATAGATATTTCTGCATGCGCCGGGTGAATATAAAGCTCGCCTTTTTTGTTCGTCCCTACGGAAAAATCATTTTGGAGTTAATTTAGATAAGTACTGAACTAAATTTATGTTACGGCTATAAATAATGGTCGTTAAGTCAACAGAATTAATTTTAATATTGTTTAAATGAAATAACAGAGATTTTTATGGATCTTTTAGAATTTCAGATATTCCCTACTTACAGTTTTATTCTTTTAATTTTCCTGTTTTGTCAATTGTATTTCACTTCTTCTCAAAAGTTTTGTTTGATAAACACAGCGCTTCTAAAAACTATTTTCCATCTTCTATCAACTTTTTTCCTTTAGTAGAGATAGGAAATAGTTTAAAGAAATAGTGATTTTTTTAAAATGGGCTCTGTAGATTGGAATGATTCATATATATGATAGTTTTATTTTGCTTTTATTATTCTAGTATTGGTATTGGTTTCTTTTTAGGGTCTGTTACACGAACAGCACCCTTCCCCAATTCAACTTAATAAAAACAATAGCAAATATCGAATTTCCATTCACTGAGTTATAATAAACGAGTCTGTAATTTCATCTTTAATCAAGATGTGATATATACTCGGGATGCATTAAAAGCATATCGATTTATTGCGAGAGAAAAATTCACGTAGTCTCTATAAAAAAGGGTTATTCTTTCTATAAAAATAGTAATTACATTTATACGCAGAATATAATAATAATTTAATTTGTACCAGTCGTTAAAAACAGATATTTTACTAATACAATGACGTTAAAAAGAAAACACTTTGTTAAATTTCACTAATATTTTGGTTTTTTATTCAAACTAGTTTAAATTTTGAGTCATTCTCATTATTCCTTTAGAATGATTCAAAGTCGAAACTAGTTGGAATAAAAAACCAAAATATTAATAAAATTTAACCCGGTGTTTTTTCCTAAATCACAGTAATTTGAACAGTTTCAAATATCTATTGTATAACGCTACAATTATTTCGCCACACTGTGGCTTCTTCAGGCGAAGAAATGATAAATACCATTTGTTGTTTCGGGTATATATATATATATATATATATACAACACAGAAGATATCCTGTGTTTTTTCTTTAATTGATTTCCATACACTCCATGATGTTGAGTTTCCGACCTTTTCTTTCTCGGTGTAGAACTTGAAAGTTTTCATCGACGTGGTGGTTTTATTTGATGAGGTGGTTAGAATATGTGAAGTTGGATTTCTTTTGTTTATAGCTGGTTAAATGCTCTTTCATCCTCTCTTGGAACGACCTTCCGGTTTGTCCTACATAAGACTTGGGGTAGTCTTTGCAAATTAGTAAATAGACGCTATGTAGGACAAACCGGCAGGTCATTCCAAGAGGGGATGAAAGAGCATTTAATGAACAAAAGAAATCCAACTCGACATATTCTAACCACCTTATCAAAGAAAACCACCACTTCGATGAAAACTTCAAAGTTCTACACCGAGAAAGAAAAGGCCGGAAACTCAACATCATGGATTGTATGGAAATCAATTAAAGAAAAAACACAGGGCATCTTCTCAACGACCAGACAGATTTAACTAATTCCCCGCTCTTAAATTTACATTATTATAAATAATCGAGCCACCTTTGATAACTTTGTTATCTTTGGAACTACGAAATCGGTTAAATTAGCAAACTAGTAGTATTTTTTACGTCTATTACGATGGTGTAAACAGAAAAACAAGTGAACCTCAGGTTTTTGATTTATTTTCAAAAACCACATTTTTTTAATTGCGATGCCCTGTATATTTTGACATATTTAGAAAAAGAAATAATACACAAACAAAACAGGCTTAATAAATAATTATCCTAAAATGTTACCAAAAAATCTGTTTTAAAAAATTCGTTCAAATTTAGTGTGCGTGTATTTAAAGTAATAACTTATTTAAAGTAAGTATACGATTTTGAACTAGAACGTAAAAAAATAGAATTAATAAATAATTAACTAATGCATTTTTTGACCATGATAAATAACATGTCACATTTCTTGTTATGACAAAAAAGGCATATCAAAAATTACGATAATACAAGATAATTGGCTAATCGTCAATAAGCATGAATGCTTTGACAATATACAACATAATTTGTTTATCGCCATTTTGATTTCGAGTAAGTAACGCTGCTATAAAATATGCAGTATTTTAATGGCTCAGACATCCTTTATCTTCAACTTTAGGATAAGCATTTATTTAGACTTTTCTGTTTATATATTTTTTCTCTTTCTAAATATGTCAAAATATATACGGCATCCCATTTAAAAACCTGATGTTCACCTGTTTTTCTTTTTGCACCCTCGTAATGTACGTAAAAAATACTACTAGTTTGCTAATTTAACGGACTTCATAGCTCCAAAGATAACAAAGTTACCAATTGTGGCCAGATAATTTAGAACACCGACAAATTGTATTTATAATTTCTTCGCCTGAACCAGCCACAGTCACAGTGGTGCTAAATGCCGAATATGTGGCCGTAATATGAAGGCGTTATCCAAAATGTATGCACATTAGTATATCGGTTTTATCGAGGTCGCTTATTATGAATCTGATATTAAAAATTTGAAAAACAAAATGACGGGTCCAATATGGCTGACAAAAGTTATAAAAATTGTCATATTTTCATAAACATTCGGATATAGGGCATTTTGAGGTAGTTTATTAAGAGTATGTAATTACAAATTTGAATAATAAAATGGTGGATCTAAGATAGCGAACAAAAAAGATAAAAATTGTCATATGTTCATAAAATTTCAGCTATAGGTTTTTTTGTGGTCGTTGATTAAGAACCTGAAATTGACAGATATAAATCATCAAAATTATATATTTTTAAAAATATTTCATATAGGGTATTTGAGGTCGCTGAATGAGAATCTAAACTTAATAATTAAATTTAAAATTATTAATCCCATTTTTCAGTTGCATGAATCAAAAGATACTCAGCAAATATTTCAGTTTTCTGAAATATCGAATTACTTATTTATTGATAAACCATAATAATAACAATGACTTATTCAGATTTTTTTATTGTTTTATTTCCATGGCAGGAAAGATATTTAGTTGGCGTTTATAAAATTATTTTTACCGATTGTATGTTAATTTATGGAAATAAATGTATGGTGTGTTATATTGTTGTTATTACAAAAAAATAAGCAATTAGATGTGGTAAAAAATAAATATGGCGTTCATAAGAAACAAGAAAGTTGATGACGCTTTAAAAGAAACGAAACATGTTATAAATAAATCAATTACTCTAACTATTAGATAATAAAAAAGTGCTATAAGAAGGTCTTTACCGTTTTTAAAAATTGCCTCAGAAACCGAAAATATAAAAAAATAAAAACAGTTGTTTTCAGTTTTTTAGATTTTACCTGAAAACAAAAAAATTTAAGGAACTTTTTCCAACGGATTACTAAAAAGCAAAAGACTCGAATTTAAACCTACTCTCTATCTACTATAATATGCGAGATCCCCATGGTGAGGATTGAATTTGAAACATCCTGTTTAAAAGTTATGTAAAAAGAGCAGCAGCAGCTTGTTGCAGATAAATCAAATAACTTACATGCTCGTGTCTGCCACGGGCGTTGTTTACTGGCAATTTTGCACGCGCTCGTGTCTATCACGTGCGCCGTTATATCTCCTCAACAAATTTTTCCTGCTCGTTTTCGCTTCGAACTACATTTTTATCAAAAAATAATATGATCATTTTTTGACATAATATTCAAAATTTATGTGTACATGAACTGATTAAAAACAAAAGATTGTTTTATTTTACAGGATCCATTTTTATACCTACATTAAATAAGAGTATTTATCAAGTAGTAACCAATTTTGACCGCTAGGGGAACCACTGTACAGTGTGGCGAAACTGTAAAATTATACAATAGATATTTGAAAGTGTTTAAATTGTTATGAATTGAAGATGAACTTTCAACATTTATCAGCCTTATCAAGCTTTTTTTCTATTATGTTTACATATATCGATTTATAAATTTTCAAACGTTTGATGTTATTTTAATAGCATTTGATTTTAAATATTTATCGAGTGTTTCCACTCCCAGATTAAGCATGAAGTAAAATTTCGAGTTTACAAAAGCCTGAATGTTTGGAGTTGGATCCAAATTCAGGGTTATCTAAACCCGAAATTTTACTTCATTCGCCACGCGTATAAAACACTGAAATATTGTGAAATTAAAAATATACTGCTAAATCATTATTATATATATACTGCTTAGCCAGGGTTAAAAATATACTGCTAGACTAAAGCATCTTGAATTTCGCAATATTTCAGTGTTTTAGAAGCCTGGCATATGAAGTAAAATTTTGAGTTTAGAAAAGCCTGATAATTTTGATTGGACCAAACTAAATTTTAAGGCTTTTTTAAACTCAAAAGTTACTTTATGCTTAATCAAGGAGTGGAAATACTCTTTAGAAGCTTTAAATTGAATGCATTTTCAAAATCAACGAACAAATTAAAATTTACAATGTATAAATCGAGGTTTGAATACTTAACCCTTTCGCAACGAGGAGCGTATCTATACGTTTAGTTTTTATGTGCTCCATGTGTGAAGAACGTATATTTTCAAAAGCCTGTAAATCGTGAGCGAAAGCGTATAAGGTTTGTGAACCTCTTTAATGAGCAGTGTATACAGCATAATTAAAAAAAATCCATGGGCGAATTTTGTTTGTTTTATTTTTTGCATTTTCCTCAAAGAAAATGTAATGCAAGCCTATGAAATGATTACACACGGTATATGCCGCTATGAGCCTGTGGTACGAAATACGTACCGATACGCATTGTGTTTTCGAGCATCGTACACGGGGCACGCATTTGAAATTCAAACTGCATAATGAAAGGGTTAAAAGAAAAATTCCTTGTATATCGCTATGTATAAACTGTATATAATAATGAGTTCTTTGCTTCTATAAAAGCCTTCAATTTGTAGATTCAAACTTGTGTTACGCTAAAATATTGTGAAGTTTAAAATAAACTACTTATATTTGATCTCATATTATTAAATTATAGAAATGTTAGTTATAGCTTTCAAATCTTGTGCTTTAAAAATTTGAGCTGTTTGTATTACGTTTAGGAAGTATACTTTAAAGAAAAAATCCCTTTGAATTTTATCTTTTAAAAATCCCCTAAAACTTTTATTTTTCTTTCTATTCAAATAAAGTACTAAAATTAAAGTACTATTGTATCTAAAATACTTTCAATATGTTTGAAATATTTTAAAACCAAGTATTAACGATTTCATTCATACTTTACTTTATCTTTAATTTGGTTCTCATCAATAACTCGATGAAACACGTTTACAATATTGATAATTGAATACTTTAGTGTTGTTTCGGTTTATTGTTATAGAAATAAGTACCTAACAAATACATTTTCTTTGTTTCAGACTTTACAATCTTCAAAATGTTTATAAATGGGAATTTGTAATGGGTAAGTTTTATTTATACTGTAAAATGCAGACGTATCTATTTATCAATTTGTGTAATGTAGAAATGGAGTCTTGTATTTATCTAATTTAGTCCTAAATAAATAAATACTAATTACAATTCTACTGGCGAATATTTTATGAAAATTGGAATTATTTTATCTTTTTTTATTTAAAAAAAACTCCGTGTGTTTGAAAAAACGGGTTTCAAAGAGAAAACATGCTAAAATATATGAAATCGTTTTCTTAAATATTAATTATAATTGATAACCTGACGCCAAAAAGCAATAAATATTTTCAAATGACGAAGAAAATAGTTTTTTTCTGGGAATACTGATATCATAGAAAAAAATTATTTTATTTCTCATGATTTTAATTTAATTTTAAGGAAATTATTACTGCATGTATTAATTTTGATATTCGAATCAAAATTAAATATATTTCATGCCTAACAAGTTTTATTAATAAATCATGGATTAATTCATATATCCATAATAAAATTGAATATTTTTACTTGCATGTAATACAAGGGGAATTGTTTTTGTATTGTTGCCCTGAATATTTTTAAATTAAAAATGTTAGCGGAAATACACATTTAAAAGTACCCTCGTTCGATTCAGACCATTTCTGAAAAATGTTTGGCTCCCTGTGTGTGTGTCTGCGGACGCTATGAAGCAAAAACCGCTAAAGATATTGAGATGAAACTTATACTTACGATTTTATTACAAGATAAAGATCTAAAAAACTTTCGGCCAAAATACGGATACCGGAAGTGGTAGTTTATTTTTCGATGTTTCTTGATATATTCTAATAAATATTGATCATATCGAAAAATGATTAAACTAATTGTAGAAAATAAAAAAATGAACATTTATTGTTTATACAAGTTTTATTGTATAACTCTTACTTTCACTTAGATTTAGAAATTGTAAATTTTCGCTACATCTTTTTTTTTTTAATATAAATGATAAATATAATAATAATTTAAAAATTAAGCAATTAATTAAATCTGATGAAAATAGTCAACTTCAAAGAATAAGTTTAGACAAACACATTGAAATTATTAAACTCTTTGCACTGAATTTTCCAAGATATACTCGACAAAAAAACGCACCACTTGAAAATGCACCAAATAGTACCGATTTTTCAAACCGCCATAACTCAGTTGCTTTCGGTCGAAAATGAATTAATCTTCGAGTTCTGAACGGTTTAAACTTTTAATGCCACGCCAAGTTTATTGCACCCCCTGCCACCCCCCTGAGAAAAATAATGTTCCTGATGTAAAAAAATGTCAAACTTTGCCAAGGTGCACCGGGTTGAACAAAAATCTTGGACTCAACTCACCACCCACAAAATCAACTTAATTCGTTTACCTATCAAACGCGAAAAAAATCGAGTGTTCGTGATAATTTTACACGAAGTTATAAATTAATTTAAAAAAATCAGATTTTGCGCATCAGTCCAGTTGCCTTAATCGTCTGCGTATTGCAATCTTAGCTAACGATGCCGATCCGTCAAATGAGAACATTCTATTACATTCCGTTGAAGAGAAAACTTAAAACTTATCAGAACTCAAAAGTTCATCAATTTCTGTGCAAAATTAGCTATGAACGAAAAAACGCAAAATGTATTTTTTTTTTTATTTAATTCAAAACTTCGCGCGAATTCGTCGCAGACACTCGATCAGGGGGTTTTATAGCACTTCCATCTTATTGAAACAAAATTAAATTATCTCAACGCATTTTCCTAAAATATTAAGCTATAGTTGAAATTATGCAATAAGTTCAACGATCTTCGAAAAATGTTCTTTTTGAAAAATCAACAGATTATCAAATAAATATACCATTCATAGAGCCTACACAGAAATGAATGTTTTAAAATATCAAATAAAAGTTAACATTTCTTTGAAAAGAACGAACACTCAAGGAGTTTATTTTACATGAGATAAAACTTTCACCTGCTTTATAGAAAATCTAAATATCTCTACGTGTTTCTCTAAGATATTAGCCGCTGTTGAAATTTTGCAATGAAAATTGAGGAGATTTTACGAGAATATTCTGTTGAAGAAATTTGTAATAAATTTAAGACATTAACTTTTAACATAAAATTTATTAAATTTACTTCAATAAATTGTGATTTTCTTTAAAGATTAAAGATACAGTTCATTCACTAACGTATAACAACGTTTCAAGTCTAACAGGATATTATTCAACAAGCACATAGTGAAAGATGAAAGCTATTTATCATTAGAATGAGGTTTGCGGAACGAGCCGCAGGCGAGTAAAGTAATTCATTCGAATGATTAATAGCCATTGTGTGCGAGTAGAATGCAATACTTTGTCCACAACCACAAACAGTATAATTTTTCTTGCGTACTGCAAGTTAACTTTATAAAAAATTTAATTCACTAACACTTTTGTTTCGTATTTAGAATTTATAAAAATTTAAGCAATTTTACTTGTACTTTTAAAAATAAAACTAAAGAACAGTTTTATTTTCGAAAAATTCTGTAAAATATACCATTACTATTCATTCCGACGTAAAATGTGCATGTTTCTCTCTTTTCCATTCACAAAATGCGGTGTATGTGGCTTGATACAGATTATGCGACTTTTTGGATAACAATTGAAAAAGTTTCAGCATCATCCCTTAGTTCGGGGTTGTTAAATCAAATTCCGTCTCTAAATCCATATTGTTTCTTACGCTCGTATCACAGGAGTAACACAATTACGAATCAATTTGTAATGAAATTAATGTTTAATTACTAGACATCGTAGTGATTTATTATTATTGAATAGATGAGCAGTGATAAGTCAAAATATTACTTACAGATTACATAACTTGTTAATAATAAATGTCATTATTAATAATTGTTTGATTGTATAATTAAAATAATATAAAGTGATTGTGGATAAACATTATATTCTTTGAAATAAAACAACGCAGTTGGGAGGGTTTCACTTTTATTGTTGAACACTGCAACATGTTTCACCACACAGTGGCTTCATCAGGCAGATGAAAAATTTTCATCTGCCTGATGAAGCCACTGTGTGGTGAAACATGTTGCAGTGTTCAACAATAAAAGTGAAACCCTCCCAACTGCGTTGTTTTATTTCAAAGAGTATTATGGAGTTTCATCATGTATCCGCCTCATCAATTAAATATTTAAACATTATATGTATTAATGTTATCTGTATTTTGTTTTTATTGAAATGATTTAAACTTTAAAAAATGTCCAATAGATGGCTGGAAAATTGTATAAACAGAAATAATACGCAAAAAATGAAGCATGAAGTAAAATTACGAGTTTAGAATAGCCTAAAAAATTGGCTGGGTCGCGTAGCGACCAAGCCAAATTAGGCATTTATAAACTCGAAATTTTGCTTCATACGCTACGCGTATAAAACGCTGATTTAATGTGTCCATTATAGCACCTTCTCCGCCATTTAAACAGTTGAAAACTGACATACTACATTTATTTTACTTGTCATTTGGTCAAAGATCATAACTAATTGACAAGTAAAATAAATTTATTATGTCAATTAACAACTTTTTTAATGATGGGGAAGGTGCTATGATGGACACATCACGCTTTTTCATCGTGCATAGATTATTGTGTAATATCTTTAAGTGTATATTCAAACCAATATTGAATGTTTTTCATTGTTTTGAATTTTGGAAATATTACTTGATGTGTTAATTTCGATATTCAAGGACATGAGCTTGTTAATTAAGCCTATTAAAATAACGTTCTTAATTATGTATCATGATGGTGGCGGTCGATTGCGGGACAAAGAGCGCGATTTGAATGACGAAGGGATGATGGCATCGTTAGTAATTCGATAGGGGCGATCATTCATGGCACGTATGGGTAATTTGCCAAAGTGGAAATTTAATATGTTAGTTAATATTTTCACATAGATTAATGCCAGTGTATTTACACCCGCCGATTATATAGATCGGGCATAATGCGTCCTTATAAACATATAAACGCAGAGCTCTTTAATATAACAAAAAAGTTTATTTACAACGGTGAAGCTACACTTAGAAACGATGCAAATTTTATAAAATACTATTATTATTAAAATGTAAAAAAATGGAAATAGGGGATTTTTTTAAGTATACATATCCCGATGTAATTTTCAGGCATTCGTTGATTTAAAAAAAAGATTCGAAACTTCCAACGAGTTTTTACACTCCTTTATCCCCATGAAGTTAAATTATGAGTTCAGTGAAGCCTGAAAATATACTGCTTAAGTTTGATCTCTATTTACCTTATTTCCAGTCTAAAACTTCCAAGGTTACCAGAACTAAAAATTATAAAAGCATTTAACTTTTATTAATATTCGATCTATAAAAGATGCTATCGTTTCAACCAAGACATTCAATTATTGTAGTGGTATATTCACAAAAAATATTATTTACGATATTTAAGTCAACTATAAGATACATTAAATGTTCGAATCATTTACTAAAAATGCAAATTTATATATTCTAGTAGATTCTATCTAACTACTACAACATATACGTTTAAATTTTCTTTAAATATTTTAAAGCATTGAATTAATTAATGAAAATATATGTTGTATTGTGGAGGCTTCTATTTCATTATACATGTTAATTTAACAATAAAACAACAAAATAATCAAAAAGTATTATACAAACAAAGTTGAAAATTGTTTATTGTTAAAGTACATTTGTTTTTAAAAATGCAAATTAAAATATTTTAATTAATTACAGAAAGTTGGTTTTATTTTAGAAATTACACTCGTGAATAAAAGGTTATAACTAATTATGGCGATGTTACCCACAAGACGAGATCGGATTAAATCAGTGTGTTAATTAAAAATGCATGAAAATAGGAGGAAAGGAGAAACAAAAGCGTTCCTTGAAATCTCAGGGAAAACAGAAGCGAGAGGATGTCTTAATTAAAAATACATCTCTGTAATGGAATTACACGCTACAAATAAATTATTTCAAAAACACTCGCATTTCGCGTTTGTAATTAGTTTGTATCATTTGCTCATATCTAGATTATACAGATGGAAAAATAAAAATTAGCCGAACACAAATGATCATTCTATTTTGTAATTACAATTTGTTATTTAGTTATTTCTGTAAGTATTGTGAAATATAGATTCATACAATCCTATTTATATACTGGGAGTTTTCTATCCTGATGCATATGTTGTAAATTTTTAAGCATTCGCTGTTTCTGAAAAGCGTTCAATTCGAAGCCTCAAGCGAGTGTTTCCACTCCCAGATTGAGCATGAAGTAATATTTCGAGTTTAGAAAAGACTGCGTATACAACACTTAAATATTGTTAAGGTAAAAATGTACCGATAAAGCAAAATGTTGAAGCAGTGTATTTTAAACTTCGCGGCAAATCAGTGTTTTATACGCGTGGCGCATGAAGAAAAATTTTACTTTATGCTTAATCAATGAGTAAAAAATCTCGTTCGAAACATCAAATTGAACGCCCTTAAAAAAAGCAACTAAATCTAGCAACGGATTCCGTTGCTATTTTTACAAGCGTTCAATTTGATGTTCTTAACAAATTTTTCCACTCACTGATTAAGCATGACGTAAAATTTCATCGAAGTATGTACACTAAGAAGGAAAATCCGTGTATTTACAATTAAAAGTATTTATTTGAGTAAAGAAGCATACAAAATAAAACGTATTCTTGTAAAAAAAAAATAACTTGTACAAATAATAAATACTAAAATATTATTTAGTATCATTTTTAAAAACTTAACTCAACTGTCAATCTAACTTACTATGTCAATGTAGTCACCTGTAGGGAACGTTCACTGGTAACGAATACTATTGGCATTCGTATTCGCAAATACGATATCGAAAATCTAAATATTCTCGAATACGAATTCAGGTAATTTTATTTTCTGGCTAAATATAAGATATAGTTTTATTATAATTGCAATTTCAAGCTTAAAAAAATCCGTCAATCTAGTTTATTTCAAAATATAAATAACGCACCCATTTAAATTAAAAATTTGTTAAACTGTGAAAGGAGGGATAATGCTTAATTTTAAAAAATATATAATAATGGTAAATACAGTATTTCCTTATACAGATAAATTTCGTTTTTCTGAAAAATTAAAAATAATTCGAACAATAAATTTGGATAAAACACGATTACAGATATTAGTCTGAATTCTAAAATTCGACAGAAACTAATCAACAATCCATGTAGAAAGGATTGTTGATTAATTTTTTAATGAAAATTAACCAATTGAGAATTTGTAAAACAAAACAATAAATAAGTAAACAGGAAATAACATCAAATTTGACTACATTTTTATACAAACATTAGTTTTGACAGTAGTAATAAATAAATGTATTGTATTTTACATACAGTCTATTTCACGAATGTTTACACTCACGTCATCAATTATAAAATTCTGAATCAATCTGTTGGTCATATGTAATTGCGCGCATTGGCGTAACGTTAAAAAGGGATTTGGTGTTTCATTTGTTTATTGAATCCTGCATTGAAACCCTAGAAATTGCATTCCAACATGTAATCTTAGGAAGAACTCATGCCAATGAATACGCTATTGGAATGCACTTACAAAAAAAATCCCAATAGAATGATTACTGTTATGAGATTGACATTATTCCATGTACAATAATAATAAAATGCAATACAATTAATATTAATATAAAAATATTTATTTTCACTTCTATCGAGTCTATTTCAAAAACTATGAATCTTCATTCATGATTTTTAAAATGGACGCGATAGAAATCTTGTTTGTGTGGGTGTTCATGAGGCTATTTATTTTAAATTATCTAATTTTCAAACCACGATTAAAAATAGTTAACGGTGTTGGATATTAACCAAATAGCGACCTTTCCTCTAAAATCTTTATCACTGTCTGTTACATCATCGTCTGATCTACTTCCATCCCCAATACGAATAATAAATTCTGGCACATTATCCAGAACGTTTTGGCTGATGTACCATCTGTCGATAATTGATTCTGTGTGTCTAACAACAGAGTCCCACCTTTCCGGAGTACATTTTTCTAAGAATTTGTGCCACATGACCAACACGTCATTGTCTCCATATCCTTTTTCGCCTATATGAGCATCATAATATTGTTTTGGCAGTGCCCATATTAGTTCTATTACGTTCGCAGTGATATGGTGGGAGTCGCAATATTTCATGGCCATGTTCTAGCAGATATTCGTCTACCACATATCTGTTAGGTCTAGCATATCGTTTGGCTGGGGCTAACAGTTCCGCCTTGAACTTGTTACTTCCTCAGGTTTATAGCTATCTTGTAGCCAATGTGTGATTTGTGCCTTCGTCCAAGAAATTTTGGGCTGCTTTTCTACGAATACGCTGTGGTAAGGTGCATCCATAACCAGTCTGCAAGTTTTGAAGTTGTTGCATAAATAAGGGAAGCATTCTCCATAAAACCTGTACTCTGACCAGCATGCAAAATAATGAAGCGCTTTCCCTCACCGACAGCTCTCAATTTACCTCATGGACTGCATCTAAAGGTAAAAGGGGACCTCCATTGCATTTTTCCTAGTTAAAGTAGTCCATTACTTTAATAATCATATTTTGGGCTACTTCAGTAAGTCTTTTTTCAGGCATTTTGAGTTTATGGTTTTAAAAAACTAGATCTAATCTCAAAACAATTAATTCTACACTTACACTATGAAAAAACACGAAAAACTCACGAAAAAACTAAAGCAAACAGAAATACTTGGAAACTTGAAAACTTCTAACAGATAGTGACACTACTGACGTCTTTGTCTTATGCATCGCCTCACGTTTCCGAGCGGTGAGCAATGTTGTCGGTACTTGTATGAGGAGTCACGAGACATACGTTTCTATTATTTACTACGATTATGCGCATATAATAGTATAAAATGGTAGAATAACTGCTTGTCTTTGATACGTACATAAATTGATGACGTGACTGCCAACATTCGTGAAAAATACTGTATATATCATATAGCTGTAAAAAATGGTCTATTCCATTAATAAATTTAGTGGAAACTTGACAAATCGACGTTAATTTTTACTTTTAGAATACACTCTCTGCCCAACTTATTTATCACATTTGGTGTATAAATATTGTCCCATTTTAGTTGTCACATTTCGAAAAAAGAATTTACCCACACAAAGGCACTTAAATAGAAACTGGAATTATATTTCTCACTAGTTTTTGCGGCTAAAATAGTTTCAGGGTTACATTTATCGCTATACTACTTTATAATAATTATTTCATTTTTTAGAATACTACTTCTAACATTAAATTGTATTTGCCAATAATCAGCAGAAAAATAGTCAAATGTGACAAGTAATTTGGTACAGAGGGAGTAATAAACATTATTGTGTATGTGCTAATTTGTTATTTGTAAACTGTTTGTTAGTGGCTAGAAAAGTTTACATTGTATCTTAAATTTACATAGATACTAAAAATAAACATAATTTTTTACTTAGTTTAAAAAAACTTATTTCTTAATATCTAAGTTATGATCAAGTTATTAAGATATGTTAACAATATGAACTTGTAAAATGTGGTCGAGTTTGGTTGAAGATATATATAAAACTAGTTGAGGTATTTAACTTTTCACTAAATAATCTTAAAATGTATTCAATTCTGTGTAACACAATTTTTAAAACATAATTTGTCTTAATTGTCTGCTAGTTTCAAGTTTTTGTCATTTTCTATTAAAAACTTGATTATAAAAAAGTTATAGATCTATCATTTTTTGTGTAAATTAAGTGATCTCCATGTTAATTAAATAATCTTTTAGTTTATTAAATATTTTACAATTTTTTTTTGAGTTTCTCTTTATAAAAAATGCATACTTATAATTGAATTTTTGAAAAAAAACAAATAACATTAAGTTTAATTTTCTTCTTTTATATCTTCTATTATTTATTGAAGTATTTAAAAATATTCCGAGTGAATACAATTATCTCTTAGGCATCAAGTAAAATTTCGTGTTTGGAAAAGCCTGAACATATAGATTTGCCGGGGCGAAGCGCCCGCCAAACTCAAATTTTCAGGCTCTTCTAAACATGAAATTTTATTTTATGTGGCATTTGTTTAAAACACAAATTTAATGTGAAGTTTGAGAAACGCTTAACTTACAATGTTGTCAGATTTTTATCTAGATTATCTTTGACGCAATCGTAAAACTTCTTTATAATTCTTCAACTTCAATTTTAATTTTAAAAATGAATATTAAATTCAATTTAAAATTAAATTGAGTAAGTATTCAGTTTGATTTTATACTTTAGTATGTTTATATTTATTTATTGTGTAATAATATTAAAACGAGTGATTTAAAAGTCTGAATCGAAATGTTCAGGCTTTCCTTAACTCGAAATATTTACTTTGTGGGCCAGGAGTATTAAACACTAATTTAGTGTGACGTCTTAGATAGGATATTGTACAACGAGCATATAATGATAGCGATTAATCACGAGAACGAGGTTTGCGGAACGAGCCGAAGGCGAGTGGAGAAAGTCATTCGAGTGATTATATGTGAGTTGTACACTATACTTTCTTCACGACAACAACAATATATAACACATTTATTATATATATTTATCAAATACGCGTCAGTCTTAATGGTCGGATTTGTTTTATACTATGATTGAATGTGTAATAGGGTTAATTCCACTTTAACACAAATATGAACAATCTTTCAACAATAAATAATACTCACACAGTCTACCCTTTTACCTAAGTTACATAGAAACATGCTGTTTGCACAAATAACGAACTTTTCCGTTTGGAAAGAGTTTTCACGGTGTTAACGTTACTTTTTACCGCTTTAAAAAAAACACTCGAGACGGATAGAAGCACAATTGTTTAACCGATTTAAATGTTTCAAAATGAACTCTTTTAAAAAACAACGAATTTTAGACATTCGTTGTTTTACAACATATACGCTGTAATTGGAATATGTATCTTTAAAATAAAAACTCCCTGTATATCTTTTTACTTTTATTTCTGTATCATATTTTGCTTATATACACTTATGTATTAATTTGGATAGAACAAATACATATCAAGAGAATCGTGCGTTGAATTGCAATCAATTGTACGATTAATATTTGGGGGAAAAGGGGCTGGATGGATGAAGAAGATATCACACCCATAATACAATTTCCTGCCGAATAAATAGCATTATACATTCTGATGTCAAAGCAGTTCAGTCCTACCCCAAACAACAAGATCCCGCTTCATTATGTTACCTGTAATGTAATTTCGGGTTGTCGGCGAAAGGGCGAAAGGGCGAGGGTGATATCAATCAAGCTTTTGTTGTTGACGCATGTATAATTATCTATTGTTACAAACAGAAGATATTGCATGACAATGGAATGCGCAGAATTTAATTGCAATTTTGGATGTATGATTTTCCTCAGATATTGAATAATATATTTTATATCATTTCGTATTTCAAACTTTTGTTTATATATTAAAAATAGTAGATAAAGTATCACTTGATCTCCGCTGTCAGCGATTCGATACTATATAAAGTATCAGTTTATCTTTGTTGTCAACAATTCTCCATGGTTTCGATACACAAGGCAACTTTACTTATTTATAAATTTAAATACAAACGAATTTCAAACATAATAAATTATATTAGAAATTCGATATGAAATAAAATAATATATTCAATTCAGAGATCATGCTACATTTAAATCTTCGGAGATCTTATAACTCGTTGGCTATCGCTTCGGAGTTACAACAATATCTTATCAGATTTAAAGTATGGCTTGATCTCCTAATTACATAATATATACAATATTTTAATTTATGATGATCTCCTAATTCTTCTACCGCTGAAACTAATTCTAAGTGTCTTATATTTACTGTTTGTTTGGAGTTATGTGACGTCTTTAATTACTAATGAAACATGGTTTGATTTCCTTTCTTCACTAATTTGTTTTTCAACGTTAGATGTATATTTCGAGTACCATGTTTTTTTTTCAATAACTGAATGTCTTAAAACTAATTGCATATATATATGTACTAAATAAACATATTTTTAGGACTGTTTGGTGTTGTAGGCGTTCACTTTGTGGTACATCTTAAATACACTTGTAAATAAAACACTTTTTACTTTGTTTAACCACTGAATCTTACATTTAATTGTGTGATTAGTTTCGAATATCTAGTAGTCATTCTCAAACTAAAGTAAATACAAATTACACGTTAAAAACTATTTATACGGCTTCGAAAAGAGGGGTGTACATTAGGTCAACTTGGTCATTAAGAAGGGAAATTCCGGGAATAATTCGGGCCTTGTGTATTTCTAGTGCTTCCAGTAAATCCATTTTACGACCTTTTTCGGCAAAATGGATTACTGAAAGTACATCCTCACCAAAAGTGTGATTCTCTTCTAAAAGATGGTTAGCATAGGTAGAACTATTATGTTTTAATCTAAAGGCTCGCTTGGGTTGTTTCAATCTTATTTCGATTCTACGACCAGATTGCCCAATGTACACACCTTTGCAATTTTCGCAGTTCAATTTATAAATGCCTGATCTAACTAGGGGATTAAGTTTTGTTTTTGGGTTGTTGTTAGATCAGGCAATTATTAATTGAACTGCGAAAATTGTAAAGGTGTGTACATTGGGCAATCTGGTCGTAGGATCGAAATAAGATTGAAAGAACACGAGCGAGCCTTTAGATTAAAACATAATAGTTCTACCTATGCTAACCATTTTTAAGAAGAGAATCACACTTTTGGTGAGGATGTACTTTCAGTAATCCATTTTGCCGAAAAAGGGCGTAAAATGGATTTACTGGAAGCACTAGAAATACACAAGGCCCGAATTAATCCCGGAATTTCCCTTCTAAATGACCAGGTTGACATAATGTACACCCCTCTCTTCGAAGCCGTATAAATAGTTTTTAACGTGTAATTTGTATTTACTTTAGTTTGAGAATGACTACTAGATAGTCGAAACTAGTCACACAATTAAATGTAAGATTCAGTGGTTAAACCAAGTAAAAAGTGTTTTATTTACAAGTATATTTTTAGGAGTTAAATATCTTGTATTTTCATTTTTAGTTTTAAGAATTTTGTTTGACTAGATTGTCATACATACGAGAAAAAGATATAAATTTTTGCTCCAGATATTTATTTTGTTCTCTTTAATTTTTCTCTGACATCTATGTTTTGTTCTTTGATTACTTTATCACAGAACGTTATCAAATATAGCACTTCCAACAATAAGGTAGTGCACACAGGTGGAAACCAGCTGCATTCATTATCTATATGCACTTTCTGCAAATGCGATTTGTCATTAACGCAATTTTATCGTGACCTGGATAAATGCTCTCCCACAAATGTACGGCATTTGTGTTTGATGGAAGAATCGTAACTGCTTGTAGTTATATTTTGTCAAAGAAAACAACATGTTGTGAAACATCAATTTGTTACAAGAAAAAAAAAACATTTACAGAGTACACACTGTGATATGTATTTATACTTAAAAGAAAAACTTCCTGTATATACAGGACATGTTATTGTCATGTTATTACTATTTTATATTTTTCCTTAAATTGTATTTTTCAAATACAAAATGAATAATATGATAATGTCATTATTACACGACAGAATTAAATTCCTACAAAAATCATGTTATATCCTTGTATACCTCATGCATAATGACATAAATCCAAAAACATTTTTATCATAAACAGACAATTTCTAATCAAGGTCCGAGCACCTCATCACCATCACGCATCTTTTGAATAAAACATACCGCCAGCTCGGCCCTTTAATTTGCATTCCGGTTGTTAGTGCTATTGCCAGCAGAGATTCATCAACAACTCAATAAAACGCCCGATTCACTCACTGAAATTCTCAATTCAATCATGAAATTTCATCAGCATAATTATAAACACAGCCGATGGCTATCGCTTTGTCAAAACACATTCATTTAATTAGATATTACTAGAAACAATCAGAGGCGGATGCAGAGAGAATTTTTTTTAAAAAACAGTTTAAAAATTTGAATTTTTTTTAAAGACAGTTTTAAAATTTAGGTTAAATTCCACTAATCAATTATATGTTTAGAATTTGGTTTTTTGTTGATATGGTAATTTTTTTACATTTTTTTCATTAGTCCTAATTTTCATACCTATGAAGTTTATTTTTTTAATTTTATGATGTGTGATGGTTGTAACGATTTTATTATAAATAGTAGTAATTATTTAAAATTTGTGACTTTTCTTAAATATTGTCATACAGGGATTTTTTGATTTAAGTATACTTTTACATATTCCATATAAACTTTTCTAAAATTAATGGATATGTGATAAAACCTAAGCAGTATATTTTAAACTTCACTTTAAATCAGTGTTTTATACGCGTGGCGCATGAAGTAAAATTTCGAGTTTAGAAAAGCCTGAAAATTTGGTTTGGTCGCTTCGCGGAGCGGAGCGACCAAACCAAATTTTCAGGCTTTTCCAAACTCGAAATTTTACTTCATGCTTAATCCAGGATTGGAAACACACTTTCAAATTGAAGGTTTTTAATAAATTAACGAATGTCTAAAAATGTATATCAAAAAATCGTGATATGTATACCTTAATAAAAATTCTCTGTATTTATCTTTTTATTTTATTGATTTCAACATTTCTATACTTTTTTTTAGTGATACTTTTTACATATTTTTTTTTTTTTAGTTCTAACACCAATTATTATAAAAATTGTAGTATTTTATGTCGTAATTGGATCTCGAAAATAAATAAATAAATTTAATTTAATCGATTTGTACACAAAATAATAGATATCTAAAAATTATATTCGCATTTTCTTATTGTTTGAAATTGTCAATGTTTACGAAGTTTATTGATTGGTATACTTTGATGTTTCCCGCTTTTGATGATTTTATTTGAAATTGAAGTATTTTGAAATGCTTTAGAAAATGTTATATTTATTTATTATTAAAATAACATGTTTGAAAAACTTTAAAAATGTACAATGCGCGATATATGATAAAACAAATTAATGTATATTTGAATTAATAAATAACAATGACAAATATTAAACTTCACTTAAATAAAAAAGAAACTTTACTTTTTTTCTAAACTCGTTTGGGGACATAGTGAATAAATACGAAGAATAATTGACTAATAGAATATTACCAAATATAGATATTTTTTTGTCCGATTGTTTGCCGTCTCCTGGTTTTTAAACACAACCAGTAGTTTCGGAAACGGCGTTTAAATAAAATATGAGTTTCAAAAAAACGTTGTATTTAAACACCGGAATTACAATAAGGTATTACAATTCCAAAATGTACAAAAAGTATAAAAGTGTGTAAGTTTCAAAACGCGTGTTTCTAGTATGATGACAAAAATTTAAGTGAGAAAAATATACAAAATAAAAATTTAGAAACTAAAAATAGGGGGCGCGTGGTATTTGGCGCATATTCAGAAAAGAAGCGTTGGCGGTTGGAATGCAGATTTAAGGGTTCGAGGAAATAATCTCGAAACCTGGCGTCCCGTTACTACCAGATGTCAGCGTGTCCGTTCGTACCCGTGACATTTGGAATTAGGGTATATTTATTGCCCAAACAAGTGCCTCTCGAGCGCATCATCAAAAATACAATTGAGTAAAAGTTATTTACTCCTGAACAATAATTGAAACATTGTACTCTTAAAACCATAATTGGTAAAATGAAATTTATCTTTAAATGTCGATTCATATCTTGTACTAAAGGGTTTCCAAAACGTTTTTTTTTCTACCATCGACCCCCTTTAAAAGAATGGCTAGCTTTATCGTTATTTAATCTTTTCGAGGGTTAACATTATAGATAAATTATTTTGCGCGCAATTTGAAATAGTGCCCAGGAAATTAAAATGTTGTATTTAGAAGCAAAGGAGTGTAAGTGCCAATTTGAAAAAAAAAAAATGAGTACAAACAAGGGAAACATTTTTTTTTTGTTAATTTGCAAAAAGATATAGGTTTTATTGATAGGCACTGCTACCGAATATATTTTCTGTGAATCCACATAACCACTCTGATATTTCGCCTATTGGTTTTAATCTAACTTGAACTTTACTTCTCAATTTTTTCAAAAGTCACTACACCCCTTTGCTTCTAGGTGATTCATGTATAACGGGTTTCTATAAACTGTCGGCAGTCCAGTAGGTTATGACTTCAGAAACATATGTCGTAATTAAATTCAGCACTATGACACTACCCGATGACATATATTTAAATGTATTTGACGTTTCCAAGATTCACCTTTTCGTATGGCATGCTCTAAGATATATAATTTGTTTTTCAAAGCAACCGAGATGCCGACAGTTTATTGACACTCGCTAGATTATTTCTATTACTAATAAACAATGTTTACAAAAAACTTTTCAAAATAGCTATAAAATTAACAGCTACAACAATAAATATACAGGGTGTTTATTTTAAAATTTCTTACGTTCAGTTTTTTTAAATCCGAAAATTTTAAGAAAAATCGCAGTAACACGTCAAACACTCTATCGAGAGGGACAACTTTTTGAGAAAATTGGCTCACCCCCGTTTATCCTTAGCCCTCAGACACTACTGTTTACAATGGAATCTTAGATTTTAAATGGAAAGGGGTATCAAGTAATATTTTAAAGGTGTATTTAATTGCTACATTTTGGTGTTTGGTTTGGTAAATCTTCTTAACTCCAACATCTCGAGATCTGAAGATTTTTCTATAAATTGCCGAAGCAGGTCAAAAACTTTATCGATTGGGATACATTTTTATTTTAAAATTGACTTACCCCCTTTTATACCGGGAGTCTAAAAGGTCGCAAGGAGGCAAGGAGTCTAAAAGGGGAAAAATAAAGCAATTTTAAACAGAAAATTCCCTAGAATATCTATACATAAAACCCAAAGTCCTCATTGCTTTATTCGTATTATAATTAATGTGTGTCGCAAAACTATGTTTTTAATCTAAAATTATGCGAAAATCATCTATTTTCCGAACCCTTTCTAAACTGTTTTTATTAATGCATAATTACAGTTAAAATTCCATCAACATCTATGAAAAGAAATTATGGAACAATAATTAAAGTTTAATGGTAATGTATTTAAAGTATACCATTCGTATAATTTATTTGAATCATCATCTTCTACAACACGTTGGTGCCTTCACTTCTTGAAATCATTTCAAATCATCTGCAAGCATAAAAAACGACTGAACTTAATCTCTGTTCTCTGAGGAACGATAGATTCTGCTTAGATACAAAAAATGTATAGAGTTTACTAATTAGAATTGAGTAGTCTACCCTATCAAATTCTTTTGATCTGTATGTACACCTTCAACTTGTAATCCTTTTTTAAAAGCATTCAATAAATAATTGTTATATAATTGCTATACTGCAATCATCATTCTAATTACTTAGAATTTTTGGTCAATACAGGAAGAGTGCAAGCTCTTATTCAGATCACGTATTTGCTAAACATTTCGTGAGTTCCATGTTCGCATAATAAAGAAATGACATCTTCATAGATTTGGCTATTATCTGTTTACTCAAATCGAACACCTGATATAAAAATCACGGAGGTCTTCAATGCATTACAGTCTCTTGAAGATAATTATTGCCCTGGCCCCGATGGTGCGGCTGCTTGCCTATTAAATAAAATGTGCATTCACGCTTAGTAGACCAATATGGTTACTTTTTAAATTGTCACTATCTAATGCTTGTTTTCCATCTTGCTGGAAATTAAGAAACATAATTTCAATATACAAGAATGGCTATTAACAAACTTGTTCAAAATTATCGCCCTATATCCATTATTGCAACAATCCCATTTTTTTTTAAATTGATGACGGATTTCTTGACTTGCAATCTTTAATCTCTTAAATCTCTTAATCTCTTGAAACAACATGGGTTTCGAGTGGGTTCATCTACGAAATCTAATTTATTGTTATATGATTCTACAATGTTGATGCCTTGGAATGCAGTTTTCAAGTTGATTCCATCTATACCGGCTTCTCTAGGGCGTTTGACTCTGTTGATCATACGCTATTACTCAACAAGCTTGATCATGTTGGCATTACTGATATTCATTTACGTTGGATTGGTTCCTACCTAACAGATAGGTTGCAAGTGATTAAAATTGGGCAAATAACATCAAGACCCCTTAAGGTTACTTATGGTGTTCCTCGGGGTTCGCACCTGGTTCTTCCTGTTCTTCAATATATTTAAAACGACGCTACAAGCTATTGTCAGAATGCTAATTGTTTACTTTTCGCTGATGTTATGATAATATATATGCGAAATGAATCGACTCTTGATGCAATAAACCTGCAATATGAACTTGTTCACTTTTATAGCTGGTGTAATGATAAAAGGTTAACGCTAATCATCAAAACGTGTAATATCATTACTTTTTCAAGAAGTACAAATTCGATCATTACAAATTAGTAATAAATCGTGTTGATGGGATAAGGGATTTAAGTGTCACTGTGGATTCGAAGTGGTCATTTACACACCATATCTCAAACATTGTCGCGAAAGCTTATCAGATGCTAGGTTTTGTAAAGCTTAACAGTAAGAACTTTACAAATAGTAGAACGCTGGTAACGCTGCACGATTCGTTAGTGTGACGCCACTTGGAATATCGTTCAACGGTTTGGTCTCCATAAACTGAATGTGATATTAATAAAATTGAGCAAGTTCAAAAGAAATTTGTAAGGTACCTTGCCTATAAATTTAGTACTGTTCAGCCCTATTTTGATCAATATTTTAAATGTTGACTAGTTTAATGCAACGGTTTCATTGTTAAAGCGCATTTCAAAACAAATTAACTTTTGTTTAATTGTAAGTTCAGTGTATGTATATACAGGGTCGCTAAAAAGTATGGATGCAGCTAAATATTTTCAGAACGGTTTAGCCCAGTTCGTTGAAATTTGGGATACAGTTAGAAGTGTTTAATTCTATCATCTTAGATTTTATTAAATTTTCTACCATCCTTCGTTTTAAAATTACAAGCCTAACTTGATTTTTTTTAAATGGCCCGAGTGGTCAAATTTGTTATTTTTGAAAAGACAATTTTCTTTTGAGTTCTATGTTGTAACACATTTCAAATTAAAAATAATTTACAAAATGTAAAATTTTGTTAGCCTTGGAAATGTTTTCTTGATCTATCGTTAGTTCTTTACGGACTGAACTTTGACCAAAAAATATAAAAATAAAACATTTAACTGAAACAGAACATATTTTAATAAAAAAAATGTTTGTTATAAAACATGTTAAAAATGATTTCCATTCACTTCCTGGCAATAATGAATACGCTGAGCAAAATTTTCCAGAGAAATAATCAAAAAAAATTAAAATATTCACAATTTCGTTTCTTATTTGTTAGTTCGATATTTTTTTTTAAAGTATCGATTACAATAAGATATGCATGTGTTACATCACAGAACTTGGAAGAAAATTTTCTTTACAAAAATAACAAATTTGATCACTCATGTCATTAAAAAAAATCGAGTTAGCCTTGTATTTTCAAAATAAATGATGGTAGAAAATTTAAAACAATCTGTGATAATACAATTTAAACACTTCTATTTCAAATTTTAACGAGCTCTGCTAAACCGTTCTGAGAACATTTAGTTGTATCCATACTTGTTAGCGACCCTGTAGACGTATTTTTTTTGTATATTGTATTTTTCATGTACATGGCACGCCCCTGAAATAAATAAATACAAATAAGTTTGGTTACCGTGGACTGATTATACTTGGTTTTTATTACATTTTACTATATTTTATTAAATTTCACTATTTGTTTCTTAATTGTACAGGTCCTATCGATTCATAAAAGTAAACAAATTTTCTTTGTATTTCATTTTAACGATTTTTTCAATCTTGATATTTTTTTTTCAATTTCAATCGGCTTGAGTTGATCATAACTTTAATCAATGTTTGTGTCAATTGAGACTTTGCTTAATTTCTATAATTTCAGTTTTTTTGTTAATATGTGTTCAAGAAAGTAAACAAATATCAATATAGAAATAGCTTCATAATTTTTATCAAGCTTTTGTAATTTTTACCGTTGGTTAATTTAATTAAATCTGTTTTTTTATCGATTTGCATTAATTCTAGTTGATTTTTAAGTTATCATTTAATATTTTACAGCATTTACAAATCTTGTTTTGTTGTGAGTATTTTATATCATTTTTAAAATTCTTTTTGTGTATTCTTACAAATACACAACTTTAACATTTTTAACGAATTCTGTAAACTTTGTAAAAATCGTAACATTTTGAATTTTTCGAAATTTTCTTAAATTAAAAAAAAACATCAGTGATTTGGCAAATTTTCATGATTACATTTTTTTTTCTGAGACTGGTCCTAGCTATATACAGGGAATTTCTTATTTAGGTATTCATGTTAAGATTTTTGGATGTAAATTTTCCGACACTCGTTGCTTTTATAAAAACTTTTAATTTGAAGCTTCTAACGAGTGTTTCCAATCCCAGATTAAGCATGAAGTAAAATTTCGAGTTTAGAAAAGCCTGAAAATTTGGTTTGGCTTTTCTAAACTCGAAATTTTACTTCATGCGCCACGCGTACAAAACACTGATTTAAAGTAAATATTAAAATACACCTACCCCTTATGTTTGATTCTCACTTAAATACATTCTACAAATGTTTACTACTTTCTAATATACTTACATACCTTTTGTTGTAAGTCTTGGATTTCGAGATATTATCTTTTTCATATTTAATCGTAATTTCAATATCGAAAAAAATAGTATTCTGAATACATAATTATGTTTTTGTTTCATTTTTTTCGTTTGACTATTTGCCTGGAAATAATATCATAATCCAATACTATAAACAGAATTTCTGATCCTATATTTAGTCATCATGTTACATTTAATTAAAAATTGATTAAATTGTAATTAACAGTTCTATTTAGGTTGCAACTGAATCAGAATAGTACTTTATTGATGAACGCCGTAAACAAATCGCGCGAGTGACGTAAATCGAATTAGACCCGTTAATCCGAAATCGAGATATCAATTAGGCTTCGTGACGATTCGAATCAAGCCCTTCCCGGAATTCATGTCCTCTTTCCCTTTTAGTGGGAAAACGAAACGCGTTTGCAATTTAAATGCGAATGTTTAACTGCTGAATGGAAATAGCCGAATTGTTTCGATCCCATTAACAGTTTGTACAACATCAAGTCGTCAAGTTCCGCACCAAGGCGAAACCACCCCCTTTATCACTGTGATGGTGTGTGTGTATGTTATTACGTGCAATCGATCAAGGAAAGTTATAATTAATTCATTGCTTTATGTAACTTTCCAGAGGGAAGATTGAGTCGAGTCGAGCAATTAATTAGTTATTGATGATGTAAATGGGGGAAGAGGGTATAATATTTGTATAGGGAAACGGAGTGATATTTGTGATATTTGATCTTGATTTGTCATGTGTAAGGAGTTTTGTAATAACTAGAGGAAATATAGACTTAGTGAAAAGTTTGGTTTAATATACAAAAAATCAATCATTTATTACTTTCCCGTGTTAGTACTTACTAAATTTACTTAGGATTAGTGATCTATAATTACCGATAATTTACAACTGGGTGGTATTTTCAGTAATATTACCGGACACATGGTAACAATTGGTAATTTAAAGTTAGACATAAAACTTTCTGTACATACAGCAATAGACTCATGTATTCCCAAAAACTACAAATTATAAATATAAAGTAAATCAAATGGCACAATTTATAGTAAGGTAAATTGTTGTTTGTTTCTTCTAAATATATAAAAATCGAATTGATTAGAATATCTGTGATTTTCTTTGGAAATCTATAAAAATTACAATATTTGAGCTTTGTAATTTGCTTACTTTTTGAAGTTGATTGATAACTGCTTTTAAAATCCTCTCTGAAAACTACTTTTAGTGATATTTAATTACCAACTAACTTATTTGTCTAGTTTAAGAATTTCTAAAGATAATTTTATCTATTGCTCTCTAGCTGTTGTATGAATTGTTGAGTGTTTATCAGCACTCGGTCGGGACCATATAGACGAGGCCCTTGAAGTCCGAAACGCGTCTGTACCGGAATACTGAGCACAAATTCAATTTTCACATTAACACTAGTAGCTGTAAAAAAAACCACATAACACATCAAAACACTAAGATTTTTGTTAAGAATTATATTACACTATTTGAACAAAATTTATTTACAAGATAATTGAATTTATATTAAATTTAAAATTACAAGAACATTCGTATAAACCGCAAAACAGTACGTCTTAGTTTAAAAGACTACTAAGACAATTAATACTCATTGATTCAACTACTCTCCGTGCAAATACACCGCCGGATATTTATTTATATAATAAACACTTAAAAATCTCATTTGGTTTGTTACAACGCTATCAATAGTATATGTAACTTTTAATTCAAATTCTCTTCAAACTGTAATTTTACATTTAATATTTAATGTTTTGCAAACTAAAAGCGTACGCAATTTTTTCGAAATCAAAATAGTTTTGAATCCGAAACCTACTTATAATTGAATTAATTTTAGATTTTTTTTTTTCATAACTTAACACACATGTGTAAACTTATGTTAAGTTTTGTTAGAGATTACAACTTGAATACGCAAGTATTCAATATGAGTTATAGATCAAAATGTCCGCAGATTTCTCTTTATTAAATCCATTTTAATCAAAAATATGTTATGTATGTTCATAACTTTTAAATTCCAGCGAGTTTTACTTATTAACCGTTAGTTTAAACACTAGCGGCTTTGAAAACATTGCCCTATAGCGACACCTTGAAACGCGGCTGCACGTGCTCGCTTCTTGTCAACTTTAAATAAATTAATTAATTCAAAGAGTCAAGAATATTCTGCGACTGTATTTATTAAGTTAATTAAAACAATGCTTTAATTTTATTTCTTAATTTATTTAAAACATAATTGAATTCTTGTTGAAAGCACAAAATTTATTCTTATGAATATTTTTGAATAATTTAGCACACATCCGAAAACCAAAGCTGTTTTAATTTTGAATTAAAAGTTCTCCCTTTAAAATATACGTAAAAATTATAATTCACCTCATAACTTTTTTAAATATTATCTGCAACTCTACCATGTAAATATCGATTTAATTATTTATGATTCAATATTTTCATAATATTTAATTTAACTTCTAACAAGGGTGAATAATCCTTGTTTAAGCATGAAGTAAATAATTTGAGTTTAGAAAAGCCTGGAAATTTGGATTGGTCGCTCCGCGAAGCGGAGCAACGAATCCAAATTTTCAGCTTTTCAAAATCAAAATATTTACTTCATGCCCAGGCGTACATAACACTGAATTTATGTAATGTTTACAAAAATTCATATAATAATAATAAAAATGATTTATTACCTAGCAGAATTAATTAATTAATAATAACTCAGTATTACTATAATCTATATGATTATTTAATAAAACCTTTCTATAACAATAACAACGATAATTTAATAACAATAATGACATATTTATTGACAATTCTATATAACAAAATATTATAATAATAATAATATTGATAATTTAAATATAAATTGATAACAGGATAACGACCAGTGGTCTTTCTGCCCAAAAGTGTATAATTTACTGAATTGTGTTTAAGAAAGAAATGTTATTTACACTTTTATTGTTCTTCTTTTACTATATACTAGAAGTAGTTTTAATTGTTTGAATTCTATTATTCATTATTTTACTCTTCCTTATTCTAGGATATGTGCGCATTTCGAACACGAAGTGTCACTTGTCAATAGCAAAAAGTACTTTTTTTTAATTAAATAAATAGTATTATCATTTCTGCTATTGATAAATAACACTTTGTGCTCGAAATATGCATATAGCTTAGAATAAAGATGAGTGAAGTATGGAAGAATACAATGTAACCAGCTTAATATTTTCAAAACTACTTGTCGAATCAATATGAAATTTGAAATGTATATTTTATTAAGTAAATTGAAAATTATCATCAAAAGATTCTACTTAATTAAATTTACATTCCAAATTTCATGCTGATCTGACAAATAGTTCTGGAGCTATTAAGCCGGTTCCATACAAAATGAGCACCCTGTACAATATCAGATACTTATTCTCATTAATCACTCGGTATAACATGTTTAAATATATTAGTTTTGTAAACGGAATTCACTTATTTTTTATTCACTTACATGTATTTTATTTTTTATCATGCTCGATAATGGCATTAGGCCGAAACTCGTAGAAAAATAAAATACATATAAGTGAAACAAAATTAAGTGGATCATTTATAAAAAGTGTTACATAAATGTATGAAGTTAGATTTATATTATAGGAATTTATAAATCCTAGATATTTTCTTTTGTGAAATCGGGATGTCTATCTGAATTTCAGTAAGGGTTTGTAATTCAGTATTTAATTAAATCTAATGTGTATATAATAATTAATTAGTGGTAACTTGGACTATCACATACAGACTTGTGTGTGTGTGAGTGTGGTGTTCATCTCCTCATGAAAATTGGATTCGGTCGTTGGTGTAATTACATGAATAATTAAACGCCGAGCACTTTGGCTCCATGGACATTTAGAAACTTGACTTATTACTAAATTTAGATTGTGTATATGTTTATAAAAAATAAAAACTGTTTCTTCACTAAACTCATATTTTATATTTTCACAATTTACATACAAATAAGCATTTATTATAAATGGGTTTAGATTATATATTTCCTTTTAAGAAAATTAAAACTAATTCATCACCAAAATAATTTGAATTTTTCAGAGTTTAAATACAAATAAGTATTTATTATAAATGGATTTAGATTGTGTATTTCCTTTAAGAAAATTAAAATTAATTTGCTATTAAAATGATTTAATATTCTTGGAAATTACTTACAAATAAGCATTTTTATAAACTTATAAGTGACTTCTAAGAAATTAAAATAATTTTTGTGATAATTTTTTTTGTAAGATTTTAAATAGACAGACAATTACAATACAATATTATAACACATATACAGGGAGTTTTTCTTGTAAGTATACATATTCCAATTACAGCGTATATACTTAAATCTTCGGATATTCGTAGTTTATTAAAATAGTTTAATTTGAAGCTTTAAATGAGCGTTTACTACTCCCAGGCTACGCTTGAAGTAAAATTGCGAGTTTAGAAAAGCCCCGTGAAAATTTGTCGAGTGTCGCGCAGCGACACGAGACAAATTTTCTGGGCTTTTCTAAACTCAAAATTTTACTTCATGCGCCATGCTTGTAAAACACTAAAATATTGTGAAATTTATGTTTATTTTAACTTCACTTGAATACTTAAATCTTCAGATATTCGTAGTTTATCTGCCTGGGCTATCGACCAGAGGTCTTTCTACCCTGTTTTGAATTTAATTGATTTGAAACAACGTAGTTGAATGCTAGGCTTGTGAACTGTCTTGATGAACGGAACATATTAATTAATGTATAGTAAAAGGGATGTTTATATTTGGGATGGATATATGTTTCTAGAAATCAGAATATGTTTAGAAGTTCTAGGTTATAGGTGCGTGCAGCGAATTTTTCGCTGAGGGTTAATATGCGTTAGGAGATTAGTGTTACTTGGGGAGTTCCGTAGATGATGTTGTTTGAGGGATTATTATTCGTTGGGTGTCTGAGTTTTGTGAGGATTTGTAGGACTGATCTTTCGGCGACTTGGATATGGTGTGAAATTAAGGACGGATATGAAGGACGGATATGAAGGAATAAAATTGCACCCTAATCTAGCAAGGGCCGGAATATCGATTTATGTATTTTAACTGCTGTTTTTGTAGAAATGCCTTGTTGTTTATACACCAAAGATCTGAAATGCCTAGCCCTTGTTTTAATTTTGGTTTTAATGGATTTGGTATGCGGGAGCAAGAAAAGTTTTAAATCAATGCCTAGGTATTTACAGGAATAGGATCGATGAATTGTGTTGTTATTGATTATTATTATAGTAGATCGTGGAGTGATTTTTTGTTAAGGGATAGAAATAATATTTTGATGGATTTTTATGGATAATATATAAAAGCAACAAACACCTGAACATTTACAGATGATGAATTGGAATGTGTATACTTAAATTCCCTGTATATAATGATGAAATAATATTTATTTATTTACTATTTATTTATTGTAACTTCGGGGTGGGAAAGAGCATGTTTCCAAATGTCACGTTTTTTTTTAAAAAAACAATTTAGGATTGAAATCCAATATAGTGGAATATATATTTGCATGGTATTAAATTTTGTTTTTTTATTTTGTATCGGTTTTTTGTCAAGTATTTTTATTATAATATACATCGCAATTTTTTGATTAAATTGCAGATTCCATTAATAAATTAAAATCAATTTTGGTAAAATTAGTAAATCAAACGCAGTGTTACAATTGACCTAGGTTAATTAATTTTATTACTATTTGCTTTTATGTATTAAATGCATAACTATTGCAATGATCTCATTAAATGTGTTATGAACAAGTAATTATCTTGGCATGAAAAAAATAAAAGGTTCTTCAGTTATTAAAAATACGCATCGAATGTAATAAAGTGTTTATGAAAGCCGGTACATTAATTCTTTTACACCCTGTATAACTAAAACATGGAATTTAAAAAAATCGAAAAAAAAATTCCAACGTTACCCCGGTATCGGACTAGGCTTAGAAGTTGTGGAATGAGTGACAGTTTTTTAGAAAAAAAAAGAAAATCGATCAGTACGTGTTTTTTGGAAATCAACATTTTATATTAAAAATTTGAAAATTTTATAAAAATACGGTTTTGAAATGTTTTTAGATTTTGCATTCAAAAAGTGTTTTGATAAAGAAGAATTACAAAAAAGGTCCCAATCGGCCCATTTTTTGCAAAGTTATGGGCGTTTAGGAAAAAAAAATGTCCTTTTTTTCAAAAATCGATATCTCGAAAACGGCTGGACAAAAAGAAAACTGAAAAACATCAGGGAGGACTCCCTCAATCGGTACTATAACATAAAAAAATTATGAAAAAAAATCGGAGATGCAAAAGCCAAATGGTGTCCGATTTGGCGTGGAATGCCCCATATACAGGGTGTCTATGCTAAACCGTTCGTTAAAAGTTTATGAGGTTGCCGTTACACTAAAAATTTTAAAAAAATCCTTGTCATACGGTTGAATCAGTTCTCCTCACGTGAAATATTTTCAACATTATATCAGTTCCGGTTCCACCGGAAGTAGCACCAAATTTGTTATTTTAAATAACACACTCTATATATTAGTAATTTTTTGGATTCCTCGTTTAAATTGCAACATATTTTATTCGATCACGCTTATCTCTAATAGTTTTCAAGCAAAAAAAATATTTCTAAAATTCTGACCTCTAAAAGGCATCTTGACATCTGTCTGTAACTTCTCTTAAGAATAAGATAAAAATATAATTTATATCTCTACTTGTACCTAGAGAATGCCTCTATGAGTGTATTAATTGGAATCTGTCAATTCTGACAATAAGTGTTCTTAAAATGTCAATATCGAAGTGCCCTCTTCAATATCTCGTAATTCAATTTTTTTGAATGACCCATTTTTTATTACGTGGTACGATTGTGGGGAAGATTTCCTACAAAAAAAGTATTAACAACTATACTCCTAAAGCAAGTGGTTTTCGAATTATTTCGAAGATTTGTTTTTCGTCGCATTTATGCAGGGAATAATGCGCGCATAAGTCGCAACTGAATTTTAGTAGGTATGTAGTAATGCTTTTGTTTTGTGGCCCTTGTAATGCAAAATTTCAAAAAATATAAACAATTAGTACAAAGTTATGCAGAAATCAAGAAAATGAATAAATACACCAATCAACAAATTATCAATTTATTCTTTATACATGGCAACTGCGATTGAATTGGTACTCGAACATATAGAATATTTAATGAAAGTTATCCACATTTGCCGCCGATGAATTAAACAAGATTTAGAAGATAGGAATCAAATTTTGTTTAATTGGCAGTTGCCATGTATAAAGAATAAATTGATAATTTGTTGATTTGTGTAATTATTAATTTTGTTGATTTCTGTAAAACTTTGTACTAATTCTTATTATTCTTTGACATTTCGCAATACAATCGCGACAAAACAAAAGCATACTACTGGCCTATTAAAATTCAACTGCGACTTATGCGCGCATTCTTTCCTGCATAAATGCGAAGAAAAACGAATTTTCGAAGTAATTCGAAAACTATCAGGCTAAAAGACCCCAGGGTCGATAGCCAATTCGCAGAATTAAATATTTATTTCTTGTATATACTTATTATGCATTCTAATTGTTGTACTGTGTATTCTGTGAATAAAGATATTATATATATATATATATATATATATATATATATATATATATATATTCGAAAACTTCTTGCTTTGGGAATATAGTTTTATAGTACTTTTTTGCAGAAAATTTTCCCCCCAATCGTACCATGTGATAAAAGTTGGGCCTTTCCATTTAAAAAAATTGAATTACTTGATATTGAAGAGGGCACTTAGATATTGACATTTTAAGAACACTTATTGTGAAAATTTACAGTTTCCAATCAATTCACTCATAGAGGCATCCTCTAGGTACAAGTAGAGATATATAATTTTAGAAATATTTTTTTTGCTTGAAAGCTATAAGAGATAAGTGTACATATGTTCGAATAAAACATGTTGGATTTTAAACGAGAAACCCAAAAAATTACTAATATACAGGGTGTCCCATTTTAATCTTAACAGGGGAATATCTCAAAATGAGTGCGTCCAATCGAGAAAGTTGCCGTGGAAAAGTTTTGTGGTTCGGAGGGGGACGTTCGATTCTTCTATAAATTTCACCCCCCGACCCCCAAGGGGTGGATAATAGGGGTGACTTTAAAATCTTAAATAGGAACCCCCAATTTTTATTGCAGATTCAGAAAGAGCATAAAAAACTAAGTAGGTTTTACCTGAGAACTTGTTTATTATTTGCAACAGGTGGCGCTGTAATCGACAAAATTTGATAAATTTGATTTTCTTCGATAAAATATAAAACTAATGTTTGGCAGACAATTAATTCTTAAAAAATTCTCAAGTCACTCAAAATGAACGCCCATGAAGGTGAGGAAGGGAGCAAAGTTTGTTGACTTCAAAGAAACCCCTAAATTTTCATTGAAAATCAAAATGACAAAGTAAAGTTAGGGCAACGGCTATGTTTAAAAAATACGTAATTCACCTTCATGAACTGACCTTCACATCATGTGAATGAGTGAGAAAAGTGAGAGATGAGAGAGAGAGAGAAACAGAGAGATAATCTTTGAAATTTGAAACGGACATTTTCAGCCCAAAAGGGTACGGTATTTCGAAAACGCTCAAAAACGACTGACTGACAAAACTTTAATTGTTTTTAAACAGCCACCCAGATCACCGGATTTGACGTCGAAAGATGTTTTTTTTTTGTGAGAATACATTAAAGATGTATTTATTTTAAATGGCTTGTGAATTTTTTAATCATAAATTGTCAGCCAAACACTAATTTTATGTTATATCGGAAACAATCAAATTTTTAAATTTTGTCGATTACACCACCTGTTGCAAATAACAAAAAAGTTCTGAGGTAAAACCTACCTAGTTTTTTATGCTCTTTCCGAATCCCCTATAAAAATTGGGGGTTCCCTTTTAAAATTTTAAAGTTACCCCTATTATCCACCCCCTTAAGGGTCGGGGGGTGAAATTCATGGAAGAATTGGATGTCCCCCTCCAAACCACAAAACTTTTAATTGGACGCACTCATTTCGAGATATTCCCCTGTTAAAATTAAAATGGGACACCCTGTATAGGGTGTTCCATTTAAAGTATCAAACTTGGTGCTACTTCCGGTGGAACCGAAAGTGATATAAAGTTGAAAATATTTCACATGAGGAGAGCTGATTCAACCAACGGCATCCCCATAAACTTTTAACGATCGGTTTAGCGTAGACACCCTGTATACATATACGTTATCGTTAGATATATAGGATGTCTATTCTCAAAATAAATGTTTTACGCCCGGATTCTTCAACGAATCTTAAAATACGTTTTATATACATATATGTAAGTACTTCTTATTTATAAGTAGTTCTTAATTTTGTATTCTGTTGCACCAAACAAATGTATACATATCTTAGGTAAGAATTGATTACTCTTGGCAACGTCTCTTTTTTATGTAATTCGAAATATTTTCTAATGTCAAATCTATTTCTAACCGTTATCCGCCGTAGCCGATTGTTTAGTGTCATTCAAAATATCGAAAAGCCAAAGGATACGGTTGAATTTTATAAAAGAGGATCGTACTCTATTAACGTCCCTTGTGTGGATCCTTAAAATAGTAGAAATAAAACAACAAACGCAGCAACCAACCGCAAAATAATAAGTTTGGGAGCTTACTACACGAAAATTTGATGTGGATAAATTTAAAACACACAATGAGAAACAGTGCTGCTGAAAAGAAGAGAGACATTTTTAAAACTGTTGGAGGAGAATTTGTTGGAAAATATTGAACACATTTTCTTTTGTAAGCCTAAATCTACACTAAACCTTGCTTGCAATCATATTTTTCAATAAAAATTATCCCGTTGATAAATATGACGAGGTATTGCTGCCAAGTTAATTTCTTCTGCAATATCTACCATATCTACGAAATCTACATCATATCCACTTGTAGCCAACAATTGAAATAATTTATCTTTTATTTTACAAATTCGTTAGGCACATGAAAAGTCACTTTGACTTTTAAGCTATAATCCACTTCTTAATACGCCAATTTTGCCGTCTTATAATGTAAGACCTTCTTATGACTTAGATCTGATTTATGGTTGGTGCAACACTGTCAAACCGTCTTACTTATAAGATCGATTTTATTCAGAGAAAATGCGTTGGAGAAACCGGGCGTTAACAACTTTGGTTTTGGGTGGTGCATCGGACGACGCACCATAGGGATTTAAATGTATTTTTTTAATTCGTATTAATTTACTTCCCACGTCGTTTTATCATTAACCATAAGATAGGTTTTCTGTGGGGATCCAAAAATTGAGTCTAATACACCCGTTTAAAATATTTATTTATTATCTTAATTTGAGATACACGTTATATTAAAACTACAATTTAAAAAAAAATAAATACACCTTGCCTTCTTTTTATTAATTTTCTTTTAAATCTTAAAAATAAAACAATTACGAAATATTTTTGTATACTCTACATATAAACTGTTGGGAGGCAAATAATGAGATGCAAATAATTGAAGTAAACAAAATAGATGGTCATTTATTTCCTTCCCAACGTAACGTAACGCTTAACAATACTCTTGCAATCTATTTAGTTCCACTAATTTTGACTTGCAATAACCATCTAGTATTTAACTGTTCTATTAACTCAGTTGTAGGTATGTATTGCACCCTAAACTGAACTGTTTAGCAGTAAAACAGTTATTATTTTTCGTTATGTATTCACAAAGTACATTTTAAGAGTACTTTAACCTTTTGCAAGGCACGGCATATTTTTATTTTTAAGGTAATGATTTTAAAATAATTTATTACTAGAAAATAGATAAAAATTTAATTTCTCAAATGAGTGTATTAGACTTAATTTTTTCATCTCTACAAAAAATCTATCTTATGATTTTTTGATTAAATGACATGGGAAGTATAGAAACGAGAATTAAGAAAACCATTGAAATCCCTATGGTGCGTCGTCCGATGCACCACCCGGTATATATATTTATGAAAGTTGATGTCACTTCCGGCTAAACCGGAAGTGCGATTTTGCTAAAAAAAACACTAGCGATCTTCCGGCTAAGGTCTAAAACGTACTTACACAATTTGAGCTGGACCGTTTTTTTCCTTCGGAAGTTATCGTGTTCACAAGCGTATACACAGATACATACACACAGACGTCATCGTAAAAATATGAAAATCATAGCGGACGTGAAAACCTAAAGAAATGCCAAAATTGGATAGTCGGATTTTTGTCATGATTACAATACTTTCCTTATACAGTAGTGGCGAAAAGTAAAAAGTGATAAAAAAAATAATCATTTGTGCTAAGAAATGACGGTACAGTCATATTTATTGTTTGATATAACTGTACAGTTATTTCTTAGCACAAATGATTATTTTTTTATCACTTTTTACTTTCCGATACTAATGTATAAGGAAAGTATTGTAATCATGCCAAAAATCCGACTATCTAATTTTGGTATTTGTTTTCGTTTTCACGTCCCCTGAGTACGATTTTCATATTTTTATGATGATGTAACTTATTTATTGTTCATAACATATTTGTTTATTTTAATACCAATGATTTCTTGTTATAATCCTAACGATGTTTAATGAAATATATTTTTGGTGAATGCGAATAAAATATATTTTTGGTGATTGCGCCGAAATGAAAAATTATGTCGTGCAGTGCTGGCTGAGGTCAAGAATTTAAGTGTGATGTATTCTCGAGCATCTGTTGGGATATCCCCGAATTACACTTTTATCTCTGTACGGTGCGAAATTTATGAAAGTCTGGGGCTTATGTAGTTTTGTTTTTACGTAATCTTCTGTCAACGGCACAATAATAATGATTCATGTAAAAAGATTACTTACACTTACTCACTCTCCATGCACATATGTGTATATGTGTGTGTGTTCTATATTTGATTTTGTTAAATTGTACAACATTAATAAGTGCCCTTGTTAGTTATAGTGAAAGTACACTGGACATTTTTCTTTTAAGTATATATATGTTAATGTAATTTTAAGGCATTCGTTGGTTTTATAAAAATCGTTCAATTTAAAGCTTCTACCGTGTTTTCCACTCCCAGATTAAGCATGAAGTAAAATGTTCAGACTTTTCTAAACTCGAAATTTTACTTCATGTGTCACGCTTATAAAGCACTAATTTATAGCAAAGTTCAAACTACACGACATAAATTTGATATCGTGATGATAAGTTTTATAAATCTTTATTTCATCTTACCAAATATTGCGCTTTCAAAGTTTAAGCAATTTGCTTTGGGATATGTAAGGATAAATAAAAAGCATTTGTTTTAATTCCCCATATCCCCCCCCCCCTGTCTCTAGCTACGGCCTTGTGTTTAACCAGAGTGCAAACACTCGTTAGAGACTTCAAATTGAACGATTTCATAAAAACAACGAATTCCTCTAAATTTACCAAACTCAGTAATCATCCTTAAACCTTAAAAAACATATCCTGTATATCGAAACGTAGAGGATAAAAATTTAGTAGGAATTTGATGAATAATATACACAGAGTTTATCAAACGAAGTTTTATTATGTTGACTAATAAAGGTCTAACCTCACTATGACTTTTTTCGTAGTGTGCTTGTGTCGTGCGTCGTGTCAGATTGCATTTTTAAGTATATTTTCATATTCTAATATCTACTATAATAATAAATAAACGAATACGTTCAAATATTTTTATTGCGTAGCTTACAGGAGGACGTAGAAAAGCTTATCAAAAAAGTACGACGCAGTGTACGACCTCAGTAATGAAAAGTAAAAAAACAGCAAATAATAGACATTTGGAGGCAGATTACTAAAGATTTACAAAAACCAGAAACAAAGGAGAAACAAAGTAAGAATTCATTGAATCTCTAACTTTAAATACCGTATCTTTTCCTCTTCCTCTAATGGGGTTTTTAATCTCAACAAATGATTGGCGTTTTTGATACTTGTCTTGTAATACCTTTTTTTGCCGAAATACGCGGATAAGCTTCATGTTACCTTATAAAATTGTGCAAAACATAAGTCGTTTAAATATTAACGGATAGATTTTTACGTGCACCCTACAGGGTGCACGTAAAAATCTTCTTGCATAAATCTTCTTGCATATATTTAAAATTTTTGTTAGAGAATTCTGAACCCATTCTCTGAAACACTCCTTGCGCGACGTACACTAAAAACAAATATACGAGCCTGCCAAGTAACGTGTTTATAAGTTAGACTGTTTAATATAAACACGTAACATGTTTGAATCAAACATTTATACATGTTAGAATGTTTGACAGAAATACGTTACATGGCAGGCTCGTATTAGTGTAGGTGGTAGTTATATATAACTTTTTTCACAATCTATGTTTGCTCTTGGAAACGGTCTCATTAAACATGTGTTAGAGGGGATACCATCACCAATGATTACCATTGGTACTTCAACATCAAAACCAGGAAGTTTTCTGCCTTTTGATATATTTATTGATCCATTTTCCAATGATTTTCCAAAGTTGTAATAAGAAAATATGCCCGCTTCAGAATGTTTTCCGGTATCAACTACAATAAAATTGTTTTGGCCGTCTATACTAGAGTTAGAAGAATTGACGAAAACGTTTTATTGTAATTCCAGTAAAGACTTTCAGTTTTCTCAGAGGCTTTTATTGCGCAGTGTTTCTCATCCAATCCTCCGATGCAGTTGGGAAATTGCTACATTTTCCGAAACGCATCTGCAATTGCATTCCAATCATGTTCTATAGGAGTGGCACAACGTTTTCTAAAAGAACTTTAATTATTATTTCGCGTATATGATGGATGGTGGATTAAACTGTTCATCAACCTAATCTGATGCTAAAGAAAATTGTTTTAAAGGAATCTCTGGTAGCAAGAAACCGAAAATAAAACATGTATAAAGTTATTTAAGAATAGCGTTAAGAGTTATTCCAGAATAGCTTGTAGTCATGTCAAAATAGCGTTACAATATACGTTATAACTATATCTAAAAATTAAATGAGTACATTTGTACACGATGCGTTAATATTAGCGTGGATACTAGAGTTTTTCTCTGCAATTTTTTTAACATCATCCTAACAGAAAACAATACATGCCTAACCAATACTAATTTAGGAATCTAGTGATAAAATGTGGATAAACGAGTTTATAAAACAAGATGAATTCACGATTGAAATCAATTTCAGAGAGTAATGAGAAAAAGAAAATCCACAACAGGCATGACTGCCAGCACTCATCGAAAATATAAGTATTAAGAAATGCTGCAATTATTATAATTTTTATTCAATTAAATAATATATTATTGCAATCCTCTCTCCAGTTCAAATCGATCGTAATTTGTGGTGATTTTAATATAGATGCTTCAGTAAATTCCCTAAATTTAAGAATCCTCTATGATATTTTGGATTCATTTCAATTAGTTTCCTTGGTAACAGGGCCCACTAGAGTAAGTATTCATACTAATCCCAGTCAAATTGATTACATCTTATCCAATGTTCCTGATAACATCAATTGTAAAAACTGGGATATAGGAATATCGGATCACTATGGCCAACTTGTTTCATATCACCAAATTTGCGTTCCTCCAACAACAGTAAATGTGCAAATGATAAATAATTATAAAACTATAAATTCTAACAGAATTACAGATTTCAAACAAAATTTAAATATGTACAGACACAATCACCTTGAATTAGACAAGATTGACGACATATTTGAACAGTTTATTGAACACTTTATATGGTCTTATGAATTAGTATTCAACAGAAATAAATCGTTGACAATAAAAAAATTGGAAACTTCATACAAAATATTATTCCCTGAAACTCTTAAACAAAAAATCCAACAATTAAAACATCTAAATTGGCTACGTAAATCAATTCCATCTGACGATATTAATCACGTATACAAACACTTAAAAAAAGAAATTAATACTGAAGTTTCTAAGGAAAAGAAAAAATACTTTAATAAAATGATAAATAATTCTGAAAATAAATCCAAAACAAGTTGGAAAATAATTAATAAAATACAAAGTAAATCAGATTCTAAGTTTGACTACAAAGTTATTTATAACAATGAAGTTGTGGAAGATAGCCACAAAATTGTCAATATATTCGGAAAATATTTTTCAACTAGTATTAAAGAAACCGTAGATAATCACTTTCACAGCCACTTATCAGATAGTTGCACTACCTCTTCTGGCATAAGACATTCTCTATTTATTGATTACATTCTAGAATCTGATGTTGCTAATGCGATACGCAACCTGAAAAATACAAAATCGACTGGCCTCGATAACATATCATCCAGTCTTATTAAATCGTGTGCGGTAGAAATATCACCTATATTAGCTGACCTAATAAACGCATCATTAGAAATCGGAAAGTTTCCTGATTGTCTAAAAACGGCGGCTATTGTACCCATTCATAAAAAAGGAGATAACAGTTTAAATAACTATAGGCCCATCGCGCTGCTCAGTACTTTTTCTAAAATCATAGAAAAAATTGTCGCTAACAAAATATACTTATTTTTGGATAAATATAATATACTCGCTAATAATCAATACGGGATTCGGCCTGGCTTTTCAACCGAATGTAGCTTAATAAATTTTATACAATACATTAATAATAAGCTAGATATTGGTGAGTATGTAGTAACAATTGCTTTTGACTTGACAAAAGCCTTTGATACCGTATGCCATAAATTTGTAAAAGACAAAATATATTCCTTAGGAATTCGCGGAAACCTAAATGATTGGATATTATCGTATCTTGAGAAAAGAAAACTAGTAGTAAAAATTAATCAATTCATATCCTCTCAATATGAAATATCAATGGGCACTCCACAAGGCAGTACACTAGGCCCGTTAATATTCCTTATGTATGTGAATGATCTACCATTGAATATCTCATGTGGAGACACATTTATGTGTGCGGATGACGTGTGTATTGTTATCTCAGATCGATGTTCCATTAAAATAAAAGAAAAAGTACTGCAAGCGATGACTGAATTTGAAAACTGGTGCACAAAAAATCGGCTAATTGTGAATCAATCGAAAAGCATATTAGTTGAATTTAGTAATATAAATAGGGCCAAACTGAATATAAAACTACCCAACCATAAACTCAAAACATCGTCATCATTTAAGTTTTTAGGAACTTTTACTGATGATCGTTTGAGCTGGAGAGAAAATGTGCAGCATGTCTGTAATTTGCTAAATAAAAGTTTCTATATGATTAAAACTTAAAAATACAATGTGTCTATGACAGCACTACTCAATGTTTACTATGCATCCGTATACTCGCATATTTCGTATAACATTGTGTTGTACGGTCAATCGACAGAAGCATCTCGAGTTTTTATACAGCAAAAAACAATTTTACGATTAATATTTAACATTCCTTTTAACCGTATGCTCAATTTACATATTTAAACTATTATGCCAGGTTTTTCGAAATATAACTAAATTTAACAAAAGTAAATACATACATGATCATAACACTAGGCAAAAAAATAATATTTATTTAATCAAACACTATCATAGTTTTTATAAGAAAGCCCCGATCTATGCTGGCTGTCGCTTATTTAACAAACTACCTAGAGATTTCAAAAATAGCAAATCTCTACAGTCTTTCAAATAGAAATTAAAAGATATGTTAATTGCGAAATGCTGTTATACAATCTCAGAATTTGAAGAATTCCTTGCTCAATGATTTTATATCGCATTTATAATTTTAATGTGTGATTATTGTACCCACGCTTATGTTTCTTATATTTTTTTATTTTTCATTTGTATTTTGTGTATTTTTAATATATACCACCTGACATGTTCAATCTATATTATATGTAGCTGACTGAATAAATAAATAAATAAATATTGCCCTAAATGACAGTGCGAGATACGTTAACAAACGAAAATCTCGAATCAGCAGAAAATAACTTTAATAGTTTAGAAGAAATTTACAAAGATGATAACACATATTTATCGATAACTGCTTAAACGATCAATAAGGGGAGCACAAGTTAACCTTGATGTAATATGAACGCCGAAAAAGGAGAGAAAACACATAGAATCTCTTACAAAGGGTATCAATAGTGCTTCTTCACAATTGATGGCATATATTTTGGATGGAAGGAAACTTGAGAAGTAGAAAAATCTTCGCATTATTGGGCTCCATTCAGTAGCTGCATTCTTAAACGGTATAGTTCCCACCTTAAAATCCCTGAATCCGTTGCTTCTTAATAAAGCAAAAACCAAAATGTTTGGCATTGTACAAGAAATAGAGATGGAGCAACTATTGGAAAGCCAATCAGGGACAGTGGATGTCTACCTTCCATTTGTACTTCACCTAGCCCTATCCCAGAATAATTAATATTTATTTTTTGCAACTAAAATGTTTACCATTAAAATCTGTTCTTTTTTTAATTAAGAGAATTTCACATATACACAAAACTGATGAACTATACATACCTCAAACATACTGCTCATCGTTGTTTTGGTTTAATTTAGGGTCTCAAATTTAAATGATGTTGTATTATATAAAATAAATCATGAAATTTTGCCCGAGTCATTGTTTCATATTCATGAAATGTTTTTTTCGTCATCCATTAAATGTAGATATAATGCTATACATTTTTCTTCTGTGGATCTTTTTTTTGTGCGTAGTGAACCCATAAATAAATATTTTGCTTAATATATAAAATTACGAAAATGTTTTTCGTGTAAAATGCAAACGATGTGTCTTAGTTATTAAGACATTGAATCAACTACTTCCTGTGCAAATACACCTTCGGATATTGAATTATACAATGAAATATTTAAAATCTTATTTTATTTGATTTGATTTGTTACAACGCTCTAATAAAGTATATGCAACATTTATGTCAAATAAACTAAGAAATTAAAATCCAAAATGAAATGAGAAATTACAAGAAATTAGAGTATTCGAAAAACTTAAAAACGTGTGTACGTTAGAGTGTGACTTTGATGTCAGCATAGACAAGCACGAGACGTTTAGACGTCTCGCCAATGTGTAGCTAGACATTTCAAAACAATCTATATAACCACTAAGATTGCCAGGATTTACAGATTAGAATATGTTGTAATATTTCAACAACATTTGCATGAATATTATTTATTTTATTAAACAAAGCATATTTACATAAGTTTAACTTCAAGTCGGAACCACATTAGAAAACTGATTTTATGCTTTTTTAAGATTTTTTTTTTGCTAATATAATAATTTGAATCTGTTAAACTTTAGTAAAATGTTGTTTTAATTTTCAACAATATGTGAATTTTTTTTCAAGTTGTTTGCCAATTCGCGGGAAATGTAAAGGTCACAATTTTGAATAAAAAAAAAATGGCGAATGCTCTGGATTATTGATATGAATCACCTAGAAGCAAAGGGGTGTAAGTGAATTATAAAAAAGTCGGCTTTCAAGTTATATTAAAACCAATAAACTAAATAGCAACGTGGTTATGCTGATTTACAGAAAATATACTGAGTTGCAGTACCTGTCAATAAAACCTCAAAATAATATATAATAATACTTTATTTACGGAATAAACCTTTTTACATTATTTCAATTATAATTTTACACACTTATAATATATAATAAACAATCAATATATAAACATACATACTCGATATAATTAATACAATATACTCCCAAGCCCTGTAGACAAAAACAATTACACATGGTTGTATAAAGATGGATCAATCATTTTTAATCGTTTCATAAATGATTTAAAAGATATACCGTACAGCTCAAAATGTGGCGATACACAAACCAAATTGCATAATTTTGTCATACGACAAAGTGCATTATTGCTTGTGTAGTTGTTACGATGAACTGTTTTTCTAAAAATTAATTGTGAACGTGTATTGGATGGGATTAAAAACTTTAAACCAGTCAGTAATTCATTGCAGTACATTAGGCTCTTTGTTAATTTACAAAAAGCTGTTCCCCTTGCATGTACTCCATTTTTATTTAAATTTGTACGTACACACCTTTGCTTCTAAGTACCTCATATGTTTTTTGAGAATATGAACCACTATTCAACTGGAAATGTAAAAATTTTAAAGTTTTAGGGGTGTTTGAAAAAAGTTTCAATTTTCACGATTTTTTGCAATTCTTCTGCAATAAAAAAGAAGCACTTTTAATTAAAATCTTATTTGGCAAGTTAGTTTATGTTTTTCTAAATTTAATGAGAAACGTTTATATGTGCGTTGCATAACGATCGATAAAAATAACTACACTTCCCGCAAATGACCAACTTTGATGACGAACTTTGATAGACGTATCTTCCACATTTTTATTGAAAACGACTTCAAAAAAATCATACATGTAGTTCAAAACATGAATAAAATGATATCAAAGTTTAAACAGATTTCAATTATTTTATCCACCTCAAGATAACAAAATTGCAAATAACCTAAAAGAACAGTGGTTTAAGTACACAATATTAAAAATGTAGGTTAAAAATAATTACACTTCCATAATAAAGCTAATTTTATTTATTTAAATATTTGATATACATTTTAAATAGTTAAAAATATTATGATTTTTTTGTTCAGTGTGTGATGGATTTTTTTGAAACGTGGATGGAATAATAAATTCAAACGCAGCGAATATAAGTATGAGTAGAAAAAGTATATATATATATATATAATTCATAGGACGTTGTATATATAATTAAGTTTGCGAAATTTTCCCCAGAAAGAATTTGCGGAATTGCTTTTATTACATTTTCTGTAGAGATTCCAATCATATCGTTAATAATGTATACAGTAAGACATCTTAACATTCTAAGGAAATGCTACCAAAATACATAATACTTTTCTCAATAACAATTCATTATAAACATTTGTATGTATATGAAAATAAATAAACATTTGTATTCATATAAAAATAAACACAAAAAAATAATAAATACGCCTAAAATCCTTAATTTTGCCCGGCGCATTCGCCAAAAGAATTCACGTCAAATAAAGTCATTAATAATAGTAATTGTATTGAGTGAGTTTGACCTTTATTTTATTTAAATTTAACGTTTATTTATTTTAAATATATTTATTTATTTATTGTTACTTGCAGGTTTTATAATGACTCGTTTTTTAACTGTATCGGATTGAAATCCAATGTATTTAAAATTATTTTTGCAGTGTTATGAGTGAGGATACGAATTTTTAGAATTAAATTATTTTAATATTTATTTAACAACATACATAACAATTCTAATTATTCGAATCGTCTAATTATTCAAATATTTCATCAATGCAAATATTTGAATATTAAAATGTTTATACATTTTTTTATTGAATTTTGAAATACTTTATTTTTAAAAATTCTCAGAAATAATGAAAACATGCATCCTTATTTTATTTTAGTTTTCTGGTGGATTCACAACAGCTAAGTATGTTTTTAACCTTCTTATTTAATCACTGTTTTACAGGCCTGGCGCATAAAGTAAATATTTCGAGTTTTGAAAACCCTGAAAATTCCAAATGACCGGTTACTTGAATCGTTATTTCTGAGAGATTTCACAAAAAAGTGGTAAAGAACTTTTTAGTTTAAAATCCTCTCAGCTACATTTTTTGTTTGAAACATTTTCATGTCCAGATTAGTGGGAAATTGACCGTTTTCAGATTCCTCATGGGGAGTGGTGGTTGTCTTGATAAGCCCGGGGGTAAAAGTGATAAACTTTTTTTTATCTTATTAGAAGGCCAGTACTTAACATGATCACAAATCTTCAGCCAATTCGGATGATTTTTAGAGGTTGGGTGGTATTTTTGTCTCTGACGACTGGACGAACAGTTTATGTAAATTTCCCATTTTCTTTAAGAAATCAGTATTGTTATTAAATGTTCCAATAGGTGACTAAGTACAATTTTGAGTTTAGAAAAGTCTTAAACCAAATTTCCAGGCTTTTCTAAACTCGAAATTTTACTGCCAAAATATTCTAGTAGGGTTAACAAAATTCAAATTTTCTTATTTTATTATTTACTTAAAACATATTTATATATTTAAATTATTCGAAAATTTGCATATTAGTTATTCAAATATGTTAATAATTTACTGATTGAAATATTCAAATTTGAATATTCAAAGTCTTGACTATTTATTATTTGTATTAGATTTGGGGCAGGCGGTGGCCGAGCGGTAAAAATTAATATACAATAATAAATATATGATGTTGGCTAATGGTCAAGATCCGAAGGCCAGGCAAAAGCCAAAACTCCACCAAAAAAAAAAAAATTAGATCCTAGCCTAACCTATGAGTTTATTTTTTTGTATTTGTTTGTCAATTTATTGTATTATAATAAGTAAACGTATTATTGAATTGAAGATTCCAATAAGAAATAAAATTATATTAATTATATTATAGTTATTAGAACGAGTTGTTTAAGATGTTAAAATTATTTACTTGCATGCTAGTAAATAATTTTAACAACTTAAATAACTCATTATAAAAATTATTGTGCATTTAAGCTTTAACAATACAGATTACATATAATTATAAAAAATGACTACAGTTTTTGTTTGTTTCCCATTTTCTTTAAGAAACCAGTATTGTTATTAAATGTTTTAATAACCGAAGGCATTTCTAAACTCGAAATTTTACTTTATGCGCTTAAATATTGCGATTAAATATTTGACTATTAAATAATTGACTATTTCAATTATTCGTAATAGAATGCTAGCTTAACTTATGAGTTAAAATTTTGTTTTGTATTTGATTGTCAATTTATTGTATTATAATATGTAAATGCATTATTAAATTGGAGATCCATTAATAAATTAAAATATATCAATTATATTAGAGTTTTTATGTCGAGTTATTAAAATTATTTACTTATATGCTAGTAAATGCATTTAACATCATTAATAACTCGTCAGAAAAACTATTGTGCATTTAAGCTTTAATAATACAGATTACACACTCTCGCAAAAAACAAACTAGTAAAGCTCATTAAGAGTATAAAACATGTTATAAAGGCCGGGAAAGCTCATTTAACAAATAACACCAAACGCTCAGAAACTGGACGGACAAAAAGAAAATTCATTGTCCCACTGATATGTCAGCCTTTTCATCAAGCTCTATAATAAATATAGAAGCCCCGTCTCATTCCCGCACTCTAGAGATTTAGCAAATATAGAAATTTCTTATCTTAGTCCTATTATATAACGTTACACAATTTCCATTTCTCTCACTCGCTAAAGATTTAATAAGTGCAGACGCCGAAGAAGAAGAAAACTCCCATCCTTTTCCATCCTTTGGGATTTTTTTTTAACTTTGTGGGAATTTGGAGGAGGAAAGCTCGTTAAACATGGTCGCAGGTGGATAAAAACTAGTTTGATCGTGTTTGCTGGCAAAAGTTGGGAAATACTGACCGTTACGGAGTCGGGCCGGAAACGAGATATCGTGATTACAATGGTACTTTTATCTCTGCCAGTAAATACGTTCCGGCTTTACACCTTCTGTAATCGCACCGAGATGAAATCTATTACACGCCAGTTTCGATAAATAAATGTAACGGATAGTGCTGGGTGACTTTATTTTCAGAGGAAATGTTCTAGAAAATAGATTCGATTTCGAAAGAAAATAGTAGAGTGAAATAACTTTTAACTCCTAAATTTTATTTGTACTTTATGTTAGGTGCTCAGTTAAAAACACGATCGAGTTGGCTATTAAATTTTTAAAACATTGTAAAGTAGGTCGTACCTGCATTTGTCAGTCGCTCCTGTCAATGGTAATCTAACCCAGTTTTATAAGTTTTTTATTTTGTTCGGTATTTCAATGCCCACTCACACGAAGGAAGAAGAAACAACACAACTACAGTGCGATCGTTTAAATGATGATAGAGTAGACGGCATTTTTTTGTGCGGTTGCCCAAAATGCTGATTGAATAATGGAATAAATTTGAGGTTATGGTAAACTATGTGTTAATAGTCAGTAGTGCCAATCTAATTTAAAATTTAAAGCCTACTCTTAATCATGTTTTAAATGATCGCACAGTATAATAACAAGGCAAATTAATGAGCTACTGACTAAGACAATCTGACAATTATGTTAGGTATGACAAAACGTAAATTAGGCCGCGACTTCACTTTATCGTTACATATTCTTCTATCAAAATAGCAACGCCTTCTCGATCGTATTTTCATATGAACACCTAATACATAAGTGCATTTCATGTTTTACAACCTTTTAGCTTCGTTGGGCCACAATTTAGTTTGGTTTCATTTCTAAACTCGAAATTTTCCTTCATGCTTAATCTAGGAGTGCAAAACACTCGTTTAATGCTATAATTTAAACAATTTTCAAATACAGTAAATATCTGAAAATGTACAGGGTGGTATATTTTCGTTGATATTATAGGGTATAGGCTAAACGGTAAGAGATACAAAAAAACTAAGATATGTGTCCCGTTCTCTTTTTTAGTGTTTAGTTTAATGGCGCAATCAGATCTAAGCTAACTAGATTGGTTTAGAACAGTGGTGGGGAAACTTTTTTTAAGGCGGGCCATTTGTAATAACCAGACAATCGTAGCGGGCCAAAGAATAATGCTTAATCGTAGGTAGCTAGTTTTTATGCGGGTCGTCACATTACGAAGTAAGAACGCGTTCAAACATTCTCACGACGGCACTCTTAAACGGGCCGGATTAAACCTTTCCGCGGGCCGGACTTGGCCCGCGGGCCGTAGTTTCCCCATCACTGGTTTAGAAGATACAGGGGGATTCTCAAAATGTGCTGATGTTTAATATCTCTTATGATTTGGTTATTTATGGAGATAAAAAACTTAAATACGAAAGTTTTATGGCTTTTTACGTAGAATCCAGTGGTCTACCTAAAAAAAATAAAGTTGTTTTCATTCTTGAGATATTATCAAAACTAGCATTTTTTCTAAATGGGACACCCTTTAATTGAGGATCTCAAAAAATTGCATTTTTTCTTGTGAATGCAACAATATGTAACACTTAATATTTTGCTCTGTCCTAAATAGCTAAAATACTAAAAAAACAAAAAAAAAAGATTTTTTAGATGGCCATGAATTGAATTCTTTAAGCGTTTGTTTTTGTTTTTTTACATGTCATAAAATTCAATTACAATTACGTATTGGTTTTGATATTCCGTTATTAACGAAATATTTTCGATTATATTTCTTTAAAAAAGGAGTCTAAAATGAATATTTTTCAAAACTATGAAAAATTAAACATGTTTGAGTGCTATATTGAGAGTTATAAAAATAAAGACGCAACTTTAGAGCTATATTTTGAGCGTTATCAGGAACGATGACAGCCAGAAAATAAATATTTCAAAGATTATATCACAATTTAAGTGAGTATGCATCATTTGGAATACCAAGAGATAATATTTACAGTAGAGAAAATATAGAAAGAGATAGAATAAATTCATTAGCTTCTGTTACTGCTGATCCGACGGTATCTAGCCGCAATATTGAAAAAGATATTGCTTTAAATGGATGTTTTCCACTCACAGGCTAAGCATGAAGTAAAATTTCGAGTTTAGAAAAGCCTCGTGAAATTTTCTGGGCTTTTCTAAACTCGAAATTTTACTTCATGCGCCACGCGTGCAACACATTAAAGTATTGTGAAATTTATGCATATTTAAACTTCACTTGAAACCAGTGTTTTATACGCGTGGCGCATAAAGTAAAATTTCGAGTTTAGAAAAGCCCAGAAAATTTGTCTCGGGTCGCTGCGCGACCCTCGACAAATTTTCACGGATCTTTTCTAAACTCGAAATTTTACTTCATGCTTAGCCTGGGAGTGGATAACACTCATTTAAAGCTTCAAATTCAACTCTTTTAAGAAGCAACGAATATCGGAAAATTTGCAGCTCATGCATATGTATACTTATCAGAAAAATTCACTGTATAAGTATATGAGAAAATTGTTGAGTTATTATACATTTTTGTTTGTTCTTTGTAGTTGTTGTTTTAGTTTATCAATGTTCCAATATTCTTGTTACCTGGCTTTTTAATATACCTATTATAAAAGAAAAGAATAATCATTCAATTCATGGCCATCTAGAAAATCTTTTTTGTTTTTGTTTTTTGGTATTTTAGCTATTTAGAACAAAGCAAAATATTAAGTGTTACACATTGTTGCAATCACAAGAAAAAATGCAATATTTTGAGATACTCAGATACAAGGTGTCCCATTTAAGGAAATTTTAGTTTTGATAATATCTCAAAAATTAAAACATCTATATTATTTTTAAGTACACCACTGGACGTAAATAGTCAAAAAACTTTCGTGTTTAAAATATTTTTATATCTTTATAAATAACCGAGTCATAAGAGATAATAAAAACCAGTAGATTTTGAGAATCACCCTGTATCTTCTAAACCAATCTAGTTAGTGTAGATCTGATTGCGCCATTAAACTTAACACTAAAAAAGAAAACGGGACACATATCTTAGTTTTTTTTTATATCTCTTACCGTTTAGCCTATACCTTATAATATCAACGGAAAAAAACCACCCTGTACAGAGTATACGGTATATTGAGGTGTGTATACTTGAAGGAAAAACTCCCTGTATATAGCGGACCTAGATAATATAAATCGTTGTTTAAGTTTCAACATAACATATTTCAAATAAATGCGAAATTGAGTTATGCATACTGTTGGATTTATATTTCCTTGCCATTGTGTTGGTAGCAATAGTTTATCGTTCTGATGCTTGAAAGCTACACAATCGAGGTTCTTATCATCTTCACATATCTCAAATCACAAATATTCACATATCTCAAAACAGTTTTTTCGCTCTCCTGTAAAGTAAGGAAAAGTGAGATATGCGATGTTGAAACTTAAACGACGAAATATATTAAAATATTTTCGCATCTCAAGCGTTATAGTTCTCGTAAGTGAATTTTTAAAGACTGTGCCAACTGACGTGGCACGGGGCTAGTAGATATGTGTTTTATTGCGGACATATTGTTTCGAACAGAATGATTACTTCATCCACCGAGTTGTATTCTCCGTGTTTTATTCATCCAAAATTTATAAGGGTAGCATCAATAAATGGCCTGACTTTGTTAAGTTTATCATATTCGTCTTAATTTCTCTGTTTCACGTGTGTGTTATCAATAAAGTGTATAATATTTCTTGGCTTGTCAAATCTGTCAAGTTTGTCGCATCAGCTATTAGAGAATATCATGTCACTTATACCCTATACATTCAATACGACAGTACTTTTACAATTCCTCTCAATATATGTATGTCAATAAAAATGTTCATTTCGTTGATAGTAGTGTTGATGGATACCCTAATTTTCTGATCAGAATATTTGTTTGTCTGCTTCACAATATTGTTGATGATATCATTGCTCATATATAAACGTTTTGTAATAACGCAGGGGTGTGTGAATCTGATCGGATTCTGTATGGCTAACGTTACAATTTGTAACAACATGTTACCAGTGTCATTTTTTCCATACAGTTCGATGTTTCTTTATTCGCTCTTGTGTGCCTGTGATTTGAAGATTCCTTAGCTCTGCTGGCAAATCATCCTCTGAATCATGGTCACTTACAGGAGCGTATTCTTCTACTTCTACCTGTCAAGCTTCAATGCTGTTGTCTAATATTTCCTGCAACTCTTCCTCTTTGTTTGCCTGCTTCTTAAGACTGCTTATAGCAAATTTTTCGTGGTATTCATCTTATATAAGAATAATTCCAATTCAAAAATATTTGAATTCGAGAATATAAGCTTAGGCTTCTTATAGTTTGCACACATTAAACATAATATATAATATATTTACACGAAACACATTTTCGTAATTTTATATATTATATTTATCTTTTATATTCTCACTAATTTCTGATATGCGACCCTTCAATAGTAACAATAGTTCTCTGTCCTCTTTTTCTGCTAGGCTCACGCCTGGCATCTAAAAATGTTGAAAATAGCATTACTTTAACCATTTAGAGGCTCAAAATGGCATTATTCACTTTTTTCTCAGGTGGCCCACAGAAACCATACAGATTATTTTCAACGGTCACTATTTGTATATGAGAACACTTTTAAAGGATCTATTTTACTAACACAACTGGTGTTATGTTCCAGAAACGCCAAATATTTTTTTATTAGAATATTTCTAATTAACTTACCTTTGTAACTCCAAATCAGAAAATATATTGTTTTTTCATGTGCGACTGAATAAATGTTTTCAATGTAATCGAATTTCAATTACAAACCAAGGATTAAACAAAATTGAACTTCTCCTAAAAATTGTAGTAAAAATTCAAATAACTCTCCATTTTGCGATAAACAGTACCCTAGCCTCTAATAAAATCCATTAATCACATTTGTTAGTATTTTAGCATTAATACGCGCACGTTCTTCATAAATTACATTCCTTGAAGAATCAATATTTAAATGCCGAATTTGATAAATTTTGCTTTTCAGGTGGCCCTACAAAAATAATCACATGGCATTAAATCAGAAGATCCAGCGAGCCACTTAATGACCAATACAGCGATTTGGAAAAGTTTGTTTTGAATATTTCCGAAAATTTTAATGAATGAAGTATGGAGTTGGGTTCTGATTACCTGCAACACCATTAAAATGTATGAAAATTGAACTATGCGAAATTAAAAAAAATAAATAAATATGCAAATAACTTCTGTTTTTTTAATGGGAACTAATGGTGCTATATCTTTCTTATTTGTGATTTTTATAAATATCATTAAACTGTAATGTATAACACATGAACATTTATGGATTTTAATTTTTCAATTGATTGTTAACTAAATTTAATCATTCATATCTTTCTTATTTGTGATTTTTATGGTAAACTGTAAAAACATTGTCAAAGTACATTTAATTGTGCATCAGATAATGATTTATTTTAATTTGTTAGGCAATTCGTTTTTATTTATTAATAACAACTTTTGTTTTTCTAATTGCAGCATTTGGTGATATGCACATCACTTTCAACGGTGTGCCACACATAGAAACAAATACATTATCTTATTGCCAAAAAATAACAAGCAATCGTTAGCAGTTTGTATTCAAATAAGGTTACATATATAACTTGGCAAGTAAAAAAATAAATGAATTATAAATTAGTAGTAGTTCCTGTATCTTTACTTTTTTTAATTAAAATTCTAAATGTACATTTTAAGCACAATGTGTTCTTTTTCAATAGATTAACTCAAATTTAGTTATTCTATTAAAAAAACACGTTGTGCTTAAAATGTAAATTTTGAATTTGAGTCAAAATTCTAATTTTTTAATTACCTATTTAAATTTTTTTTTAATTATTTTTCCTAAATGTTTGTAGGTTTTTGTTTTAATTTTTCCTATTTTTTGTTGTTGTTTTGTATTTTGTTGTTTTTAAGAATACACTTTTGTAATGTTAATATATGAACCTATACCCATGTCAGTGTCTTATACGCGTGGCGCATAAAGTAAAATTTCGAGTTTAGAAAAGCTTGAAAATTTGGATTTGCCGAGGCAAATCCAAATTTTCCGGCTTTTCTAAACTCGAAATTTCACTTCATACTTAATCTGGGAGTAGAAAACACTCGTTTAAGGCTTCAAATTAAACTCTTTAAAAAAAAACAGCGAATGTCGGAAAATTTACAGCGTGTGCTTGTGCAAATTAAAAGAAAAAACTCCTATAATATATAATGTTATTAAAGAGTGTATACAGGGTGATTCAGTTTGGTGTTGCACACTCTTTCAACTTTTTTATTTTGAGAGTAAAGTATAACAAACCACGTATATTTATAAACGGTAGGAAATTCTCTATTTAAGATGTCACCGAATTGACAAAGTAGCGAGAGTCAACTTTTTTTGTTTCAAATGACACCATACCTATTTTTTGTTTAATTCGGATAGAGGGTACTTTCCCTCATCTGAATATCCTTTAGAACTATACGCTTAGATTACAAACAAACGTTATAAAACAATCATATGGGGCTACGAAAATTATGAGAAATTAAACAAACTATTTCATTCGGTGTTAAATTCTTGATGGTGGGTCATTTAAGCAATTCAAACATTCAATAAAAAAAAATGCAACAAATAAAGATAACAAATTCGATATTTTGGTAAATCCTCATATTTCTTTTCTATAGACATAAATTTTTTTCAGAAAATAAATTAATTTATAATTTTTTTTTTGTCATTTAAACGTATAGTTGTAATAAATATTCGGATGTAGGAAAGTGACCTTTATCTAATTGATCGAAAAATAGATATGGTGTCATTTGAGAAAAAAAGTTGACTATTGATACCTTGACAGTTCTCGTCGTATTGTCAATACGGCAACGCCATTAATTAAAGGATTTCCTGCCGTTTACAAATATATATATATATATATATATATATATATATATATATATATATATATATATATATATAGTGTGTTATACTTTACTATTAATATAAAAAAGTTAGAAGGGGGTGGAACACCAAACTGAATCACCCTGTTTATCATAATTTCAATTATTGAAATCTTGACTATAATTCTTTCATTAAATAATTATCAATTATATGGTTCTATGTTACAAAAACTGAAAATGTGGAAAAATATATTTTAAGATTTAGTAATTTACCCACACTATTTTATTTGAGGCAGGGAGGTTGCATTTATTTTCATTTATATATTATTCAATGTTAAAAAAAAACATAGAACCTTAACCTAATATAAATTTGAAAACAAAAAATAATACACATACAACCTTTTAATGCAATAATAATAATAATAATGTATTATCCTATAAGGTAATAATACAACCTTAAATTATACAAGAACACTAAAAGTATAAATGAAATTGCCAATTCTTGGTTGCAGAATACTTCAGACATTAAAAGTGCGATTCTTTTCGCAATCTACAACAAGTTAGTCTTACAAAGACTATATCAAACACTAATTGAAACAACTACTTCCCGGGCTAATACCCCGACGGACATTGAATTATACAACAAGTGTTTGCTGTTACATACAGTAACCTACTGTAAATGTAACAATTTGGGTCAAATTATTCAGGCCATCTATAGACGCGTTTCGAGATTTATCTCTCCTCAGTATAGCTTTGCCATTCCCTCTAAACAACTTGACACCTTAGACTGGCGGTCACGTTACCGTTCAATTTCAATTATACTAATGTTTGAACGGTAACGTGACCGCCAGTCTAAGGTGTCAAGTTGTTTAGAGGGAATGGCAAAGCTATACTGAGGAGAGATAAATCTCGAAACGCGTCTATAGATGGCCTGAATAATTTGACCCAAATTGTTACATTTGCAGTAGGTTACTGTATGTAACAACAAACACTTGTTATATAATTCAATGTCCGTCGGGGTATTAGCCCGGGAAGTAGTTGTTTCAATGAGTGTTTGATATAGTCTTTGTAAGACTAACTTGTTGTAGATTGCGAAAAGAATCGCACTTTTAATGTTTGAAGTATTCTGCAACCAAGAATTGGCAATTTCATTTATACTAATGTTTGAACGGTAACGTGACCGCCAGTCTAAGGTGTCAAATTGTTTAGAGGGAATGGCAAAGCTATACTGACGAGAGATAAATCTCGAAACGCGTCTATAGATGGCCTGAATAATTTGACCCAAATTGTTACATTTGCAGTAGGTTACTGTATGTAACAGCAAACACTTGTTGTATAATTCAATGTCCGTCGGGGCATTAGCCCGGGACGTAGTTGTTTCAATGAGTGTTTGATATAGTCTTTGTAAGACTAACTTGTTGTAGATTGCGAAAAGTATCGCACTTTTAATATATGAAAAGAACACTAAAACATAAGCTTATTATTAACGTATTGTAGGTACCTCAGAATTTTAAGGTGCCAAGTTCCTAGCAAATAGAAACAAATTATTAGATTTAAGAAAATTGATATATTCATCAAAAAATGATTTTTAATTAATACGATGTTGAAATTATTTACTAAATCTATGGTACAATACGTCTACACACAATAATGAGGAAACTAATAGAAATTAATGAAAGATCTTAAAAATATATGCATACTCTTAGAATTTAAAACAGACAATGTCACTATTACCAATTGGACTAATGATCATTCTTGATCATTTATTTTTATAATTTAGTTTCCTTTATCCAACTTTTAATTGAAATAAGAAGATATTTTTTTTATAATTGTCTAAACTTACTGTAATAAATGAATCAACTTTATTAAATTATAATTAATGAGATTTAAATAATGTCTCTAAATTAAAAAAAATAATTTATAAGGCTGAAATTTAAACAAACAAGTTGATAGAATTGTATCCCAATTCAATTGGGAATTTTACCCCAATTCAAATATTTTTCTTGAATTCTTCGTTTCTGTCATTTATAACCAGAATTCTACTACACAGACAATAGATTGGAATAAGAATGTGTAAAAAGTATAAAATTAACATGAAAACGAATGTCTTCCACTCCCAGATTAAGCATAAAGTAAAATTTCGAGTTTAGAAAAGCCTGAAAAATTGGATTTGACGCGAGTCGCGCCCCGGCAAATCCAAATTTTTAGCCTTTTCTCAACTCGAAATTTTACTTCATGCGCCACACGTATAAAACACTGACAAATTTGAATTCAGATTTACTTTACAAAAGTGTATTTTTAAAAATAATTAACAAAGCACTCAACAAAAACAAAAAATTTGAAAACCTAAAACAAAAACGACCAATCATTTGGGAAAGATAGCACAAAAAATAAAAAAAGTTCGAAATTAAAAAATATTGTTAAACACAGTGATTGATAAACATTCTCTAATGTAATATTTTAAAACTCATATCTTGACAATTCTATAAGATATCTTAATAAAATTGTGTTCAGATATTGCAAATATGTCGCTCTTTTTATAAACTTGAAATGTTATTTCTAAATTATATCTGTATGTACAGTTAGGAAGTGTTAGAACTTCAAAAAATTGGAACATAAAGTTGTATGTTGTATCATACAGCTTGTTGTTCCTATAAATCAGTTTAGATTACATAGAACTCTAGTTCGGAACTCAAAGTTTCTTTAAAGTATGTCGGATTAAACTTAAAACTATATCATCAGGATCTGTGGGTAACATATATGTTGCTTTTAACTTATTTAGTAATAAAATTGAAACATAGTACCTTATAATTTTAGCCCAGCGTTATACCGATTAATCAGATAAGGTACTATTCACGAGAGGTGTCCTATGGCTTCCTTAATTTGTAGTCCTTTCTGCACCAATACATTTAATACGAAAATTGTTTAATGTTATCAGATTGCGTGTGTGACAGAGACAGAAAATTTTTTAATGTCTGTTATGGTTTTTAGATGGAACAAGCGAAAACGTATGCTTTAAAATTGTAAAGTTAAACGTCGTATTTTGACAATGTCTTCGTAAAATAAATCTGCAAAAACCCAGCCACAGATCATTTTAATTAATGTGCACAATAGTTTTAAAAGTAAGTTTAAGTGGTATAATTTCAATTTCCACATCTACTAAATAGTTCAGGTATTTAGAGAAATAAATAATGCATTTATGTTGATTTTGTGTAAGCTCAAACGAAAATGTTAATTGAATCGGATGTGCATTCAGTAGATTTGTCAAATAGTCATCGGATTAATACAGGGAATTTTTCTTTTAAGTATACATACAGGGAATTTTCTATTAGGTATACATATGCATACACTTTTTTTAAAGAGTTCAATTTGAAGCTTAAAACAAGTGTTCTCCACTCCCAGACTAAGCATGAAGTGTACTTCATGCGCCACGCGTATTAAACACTGAACGCACTAAAATATTGTAAACGAGTAAACTTCGCTTAAAATCAGTGTCTTATACCCGTGGCGCATGAAGTCAAATTTCGAGTTTAGAAAAGCCTGAAAATTTGGTTTGGCCGCATGTTAAAAGTGGCCAAGAGAAATCGCTGAAAATTATTTTTAAGTTCATACCATCGCCGCAAGAGTAAAAGATTAAAACTTTTTTTTATTAAATAAATGCCAAATTAAGAGATGTGAAAAATATAAAAATCATAATCTACGGTAAATTTTTTCCTAATTTTAACTATTTTATCGTTTTTTTATGTCTCACGTAAGATACACGGGAGAACAAAAATGTCTAATTATTTTAATGCCTGTAGCTTTTGTAAAGTTTCACTGAATTTAATAAACTTGTGCTCATTTGATGGATAATTGAATGCACTTTAAACCATAATCCACTCTGATTTATTTTAGTTTCAATATAAAGCACCAGAGGGTGCGATTGAGCAATCACCCTATTTTTTCCATTTTCTCTAAATTTTCAAATTGGAAGGTAAGTGACAATAATTAATTAAAATAGGAAATAGTGTGAAAACTGGCGAAAACCGCATCCCGATATCATTATCCTAGCCAGAGATATATTGAAAATAGTGCAGAATGGGGTACTTTGTACTAATAGAGCCCTCTGTTCCTTACTATAGACACTAAATTAAATCAGAATACATAGTGTTTTAGGTACATTTAATTATTTATTAATTTAGTCAACGTTTATTAGATTCGGTTAAACGTACCTAAACTTACAACCATTTTAATGATTAGACTTTGCCATTTTCATCTGCATTTTATGTAAAAGCAAATAACTTGAGAAGATAGTTGAAATTGAGCAACATTTAGAGTAGATTTATTGTAAATAATCTAAAAATGCAATAGACATTTCTCTGTATTTTTAATAAACTTCTTTGGTAAGAAAAGCACTTCAGCCTCTGTGAACATTTTTAGATTCCAGCAATTTTTTGCATCAAACGCTAAAGTGGTTCGCACTATAAAACGATATTATGAAATGATTATAAAACTCAAACTAAGTTCACTGTAGAATTCAAAAATAAACTAAATAAAATAGACATTTCTCTGTTTTTTTTTTTTAATAAACTCATTTAGTGAGAAATTCATTTCAGCCACTGCGAAAATTTCAGAATTCAGCCATTTTTTGCAGCAATAAATATTATTTTCATTGATACAATTAATACAATACAATTTCGATTCAAAATTAATCTAAAAAAAAAAAATGTCATGCAATAACCCTTAAAAAATATACTGTTGAATTATTCGTCAAAAATATTTCTGAATTTGTGTTCAAAATCGAACCAATTGATATATATTTTTTCCGATAGGTAATTAATTAGCAGCATTAGGCTACATTTAAAATCGAAAGACAGTTCTATCAAATTAAAAAAAAATGCAATGTTGCCAACTATAAATGTTCTGCTATAGTAATATGATTTTTGAGTAATGTGAAGATTTGAACTAAAAATTTTAGAATAATAAAAATAGACAACCAGTTTTATTTTGAGTATACATATTTCAATTACAGCATATATACTGTAAATCTTCAGATTTTCGTTGTTTTTTTCTTAAAGTTCAATTTGAAGAATTTAACAAGTGTTTTCCACTCCCAGACTAAGCATGAAGTAAAATTACGAGTTTAAAAAAGCCGGAAAATTTCGTTTTTCTTTTCTGAACTCGAAATTTTACTTCATGAGGCAGCGTATAAAACCCTGAAATATTGTGAAGTTCACAATATGCTACGATATAAATATGCTAAAGACGTATATTTTGAACTTCACTTAAGACCAGTGTTTTATACGCGTGGCGCATGAAGTAAAATTTCGAGTTTAGAAAAGTCTGAAAATTTGGTTTGGTCGCTCCGCTTCGCTACGCGACCAAACCAAATTTTTAGACTTTTCTAAACTCGAAATTTTACTTCATGCTTAATCTGGAAGTGGAAAACACTCGTTTAAAGCTTTAAATTAACTCTATTAAAAACAAAGAATGTCAGAAAATATATAGCATATGCATTTGTGTACACTAATTTCTGATAAATATTTTTTTTTATATTATATCTTTTACATGTTTCCAGTTATTTCAATTCAAAAATAATCTAATAGAAAAATGTCATGCATTACCACTTAAAAAATATACTCTTTCATTATTGGTTTACAAATTTCAACATTTGCAGTTTAATTTGGCATTTTGAATAAAATCTTGTTTATATCCTTTTCGGTAGAGTCTGCGCCCTCTACCAGCGAAGCTAGATTTAATTATTGTATTCGTTTTATTATACTTACTTATGTTTTGTTTGGTATTGTTCCAATAAAGTATTGTAATAAGAGTTTTTAATTGTAGTAAGTATACGCTGTTTTTAACATTCTACTAACATCATAGCCTACTATATTTTGAGATTTTAAATATTCATAGATCAACTTACATATTCGCTTTATTTGAGCCCCAGATGCGGCAATTTTGTTTGTTAACGTAGCCGCCAAGATGAAAATGAGCCTCGTCAGAAAAGATGATTTTTCGCCCAAAATCGTTGTCCTATTCAAGCTGCTCTAAGGTCCAAACTGCGAAGCTATAACAAAGCGGATGGTCATGCGCCTTCAATTTCTGAGTCAATTGGACCTTGTAAGCGAATAATCCGAGATCTTTTTGCAGAATTCTCCTCAGGCTAGTGCGTGCAATGTTGAGCTGTTGAGATCGACGGCGAGTTGAGGTTCGTAGATTGAGTCTCACACTCTCAGTTACAGCAGCCACATTCTCGTCTGTGCACACCGTATGAGAACGAGGAGCATGAGTGTTGTCCACTAGCATGCCAGTCTCACGAACTTTTTGCACAAACTTGCGTACAGCAGGCGCGGTGGGCGATTCATTTCGGCCAAAACTTCTTTTCAACAAACGCACTGTTTGGGCTACACAGCAGTCACTTTGGAAATAAGTTTGCAATATTTCCCAACGCTGTTCAAGCGTAAAGCGACTCATTTTATACCGCGGAGGAATGATGCCGACTTTCTGTCAAGATTTCGTGCGGAAATAAGATGTTAGTGTCAAAATAACCTATGATTTAAAAAGAAACCACTAGATGGCCCACCCTGGCCATATATATATATATATATATATATATATATTAGAATTAACGACCTGCTTATAAGTACCAAATAAGAAATAACAGCGCATTAGGTCATGATGTAAAAGTTATTTTTTATCAAGTGAGTGTGCAAAGAGGACAGAAGACGACGACGATCGTTTCGCTCTTTTTATGAGCTCCTCAGGCCGCCACATCCATCATCCCATACACACCTAATGCGCTGTTATTTCTTATTTGGTACTTATAAGCAGGTCGTTAATTCTAATTTATTTAATTTAATTCGGCGTTCTGAATATTATCATCGCATTGGTTCGGGTTTCTCGCCGCTCCGATGCTAGTCGATGGTTTAAACTAAAAGCCGACACTAACTGTAGAAGCAAAATGAGATCAATGCCCTTATCAATGCAGTAGCATTTAAAATACTGACGTCAATACCGGCTTATGGTTAGCGAAATCAGTATATATACAACTTCTACATATCAAGTGAGTGTGTATATATTCGCGACCTAAACAGTAGGACTTTATCATGTAACGTCAAAATTTGACACAACTATGAAAAATCGTTGCAGACACAACTGTCGACATACTCTCTAGAAAATTTGAACCACACAGTCTCCACATTCTTCTTCCGAATTCCACTATACTTGAGAAATAAAAATCAGTACAGCTTACTTTTATTTGCTTTTAAATCGAAAATCGGTTTTGTCGGTGGAGACGATTTTAGTACTATTACTTAAATCGTCTAAATTAAATTAAGTAAATTCTTAAGAATGTTGCGAACGTATCCGTAAGATACATTGCATTCCCTTGCAATGAGCTTAACACTGGCTCGTGGATTTGCATTAATCATCCCTGTAACATTTTCTTCTACTGCAACATTTCTAGTTCGCGTACTACCTATTAATTTTTGCAAGTAAGTAAATAAGATGTCAATAATACTAAATAGAATTAGGTACCTCCTATACTTTCAGGTGCTACACTGCCTATATTTTTAAATTTTGTTACAAAACGATGTAGCGTTGAAATGGACGGGATAGAGTTGTTTGAATAATTTACAGAAAATAAATCACGCACATTCCTTAAGCTGCGCTTAGTGTAAAAGGGTTTTAATATAAAAACTTGTACTTTAATAATATAATTATTATTCATTTTCCAAATGAAGTTTGACAACTTATAACAATAGACAAATTGTAAGTCAAGAATGGTCATCTTTATATAATTAATTATATTATATGTTCCTGATTGAAAATGCTCACTATAATTATATTATATGTTCATATATGAAATGCTCACCTGGTATATGATTTAGCATTATTATTATTCAAATATTAGTAAATTAATTATATCAATTACAATTAAGTTACCTAAACCTAATATGCAGAACAAATTTGAAGTTCCTAAAGCTGAATTTCCGCGTGTTCACGTGTACGATACGGGTAAAGGCAATTCAGGTAACGTGTAAATATTTTCAGGTATATCGCGAGTGGATCTAAAACACTGTCAACAAAAAGCACTCAGTTTAACTCAGTCGTGCACGGAGCTTTAAATCATTTGTACACATATTTGAAGGAGTACAGCCCGCGTCGACAGATTCGCTCAAAACATTACCCATCCTAAACACACACAATAAAATGTTCATCCCTCACAGAAAATTACTAGCACTCAGCGAAAAATAAAAAAAATAAATGCCGAAAGAAAGGGCTAATCGGTGAAAATTACTTACCTTCGAACAAAAAATCCTAATAATATTGTATTTCTCTACATACAGCGATTTGTGTTTTAAATATACATATTCCGAAGTGTACTCTATAAATGTTTCGGAATTCGATGTATTTGAAAGGCGTTTAATTTGAAGCTTCTAACAAGTGATTCCACTCCCAGATTAAGCATGAAGTAAATTTTGAGTTTTGAAAAGCTTGAAAATTTGGTTTGGTTGCTCCGTTTTGTTACGGGACTAAACAAAATTTTCAAGCTTTTCAAAACTCGAAATTTTACTTTATGCGCCACGCGTATAAAACGCTGAACTATTGTGAAGTTAAAAAATATTGCTAAAGCACTATGTTAAGCCATTTTTTTTAAATTAAATTTAAATTAAAATCACTTGGTATGTTTCACTAATTATACGTCTTTATTCCGACTAGTTTCGGATATCAGCCATTTTCAAGGAATGTACAAAAATAATGTTATACAGATAATATATACAGATTTACAAAAAGGTGATGATGTCCAGATGTCTTCGTTGTCGTTGACGACGTTTTTCTTTAATTTTATGGCTCTGTTAATTTCCAAGCCTTCTCGGAAGTTGAGGATACGACCTTTATTTCCTGTATAATGGATTTTGAAATTATTCGGATTGAAAAAATGTCCGAATGTGTTAGAATGTTTGGACAGACCTGTAGATTGTTTATTATTAATTAGATCTTTATGGTGTTCATCGAATCTAGTATTGAAATTTCTACCTGTCTGTCCAATATATATTGCGTCATATTCTCCACATTGTAGTTCGTATGTCGCATAGTTTATCTTGTTTAAATTTATTGTAAACTAAAAGTTTGCTAAGATTAATGGGGTTGGTCATAATGATGTTAAATTTATCCCCTTTGAAACAATTTTTGATTAACGGTGTTAGGTTTTCAACATATTCTAACTTATTCCAATTTTTCTTTTCGTTCTCTGTTTCTATATAAAAATATTTCATGAGTTGTTTCTGTTTTTTGACTTAATTATGTGATCGATAATATTTTCATTGTAACCATTGTTTTTTGCAATTGTTTTTATGGTGTGGAGTTCAATGAAATAGTTTTCCGAATTCATCGGGATGTTTAACAATCTATGTATTAGTGAATGAAACGTACTATATTTGATTTGAGTATGTGTGTTTGATGAAGCTGGTATAATAGTAGCTGTAAATGTTTCATTATGACCAACCCCATTAATCTTAGCAAACTTTTAGTTAACAATAAATTTAAACAAGATAAACTATGCGACAGTGGAATATACGAACTACAATGTGGAGAAAGTTACGCAATATACAGGGTCGCTACCAAGTATGGAAACACGGCTCTCACGTGAAAACGGCTTAAAACAGAACCACAAAAATTGGGATTTCTAAATGGGATATTTTCTTGAACAATTTGGCGTGAAAAAATCAAAAATGATTCTCAGAATTTTCACATTCGGACGCCATCTTGAATTTTTTTAAATGGACTTCGATTTTTTTTATTTTAATGAAATGATAAAATATTAAACAATAAATGATTTTTTATTTTACAATATATGTTCAAAGTGCTCTCCATTAACTTCTTGGCAGTAATGAATACGCTGGACAAAGTGTTGTAATGAACTAGTTTATTTATTTATTTATTTATTTATTTATTTATTTATTTATTTATTTATTTATTTATTTATTTATTTATTTATTTATTTATTTATTTATTTATTTATTTATTTATTAACGGAATCTCCATTTTATGTTAGTTAAAGACGAATATTATTTTATTTATTGTTTAATATTTTATTTTTGCATTTGACTGTTTAATATTTTTTTAAATTTTGATCAAAAATATAACATGCATTTGTGGTATTGCAGCATTTAGAAAAAGTACTCGTTTGGCTGTTTCCATACTTTTCAAAGTCCGGTTTATCGATGAAAAGACAAGTATTTTTAAAAAAAAGGTATATGGCTGTAATCAGAATTATAAGGTCTATAAAAGTTGTAAAATAAAAAATATCGAATTCCATTTAAAAAAATTCAAGATGGCGTCCGTATGTGAAAATCCTGAGAATCATTTTTGATTTTTTCACGCCAAATTGATCAAGAAAATATCCCATTTAGAAATCCCAATTTTGGGGGTTCTGTTTTTAGCCGTTTTCACGCGAGAGCCGTGTTTCCATACTTTGTAGCGACCCTGTATATTGGACAGACAGGTAGAAATTTCAAAACTAGATTCGATGAACACCATAAAGATATAATTAATAATAAACAGTCTACAGGTCTGTCCAAACATTGTAATACATTCGGACATTTTTTCAATCCGAATAATTTCAAAATCCATTATACAGGAAATAAAGGTCGTATCCTCAACTTCCGAGAAGGCTTGGAAATTAACAGAACCATAAAATTAAAGAAAAACGTCGTCAACGACAACGAAGACATCTGGACATCATCACCTTTTTGTAAATCTGTATAGATTTTCTGTAAAACATTATTTTTGTACATTCCTTGAAAATGGCTGATAGCCGAAACTAGTCGGAATAAAGACGTATAATTAGTGAAACATACCAAGTGATTTTATTTTAAATTTAATTTTTTTTTAAATATTTAATCATGTTTCATCAAGTGATCAATGAGAAACAAGTTGAAAATATGTTAAACCATTGTTGTATACGCTTGACGCATGAAGTAAAATTTCGAGTTTAGAAAAGCCTAAAAACTTGGTTAGGTCGCTCCGCTTTGCTACGCGACCAATCTAAATTTTCAGGCTTTTCTAAATTCGATATTTTACTTTATGCCTAATCAAGGAGTGGAAACTCTCGTTAGAATTTTCAAATTGACCATTTACGGTGTATACATAGGCATATGCATACGTAAAAGAACAATTCCCTGTATGTATTAATTATGCTGCTATAATTTATGCAATTTATAATTAATTTATTTCGATGGTCCATTAATAAATCACATTTAATATGACATAATTCAATTCTAACTATTTGTTTTATTTTAACCTGGATGCGATAACTTTTATTTTCGATGTAGTTGATAAACATATCTCGACCGGAAAGAGGAAAACAAGGGTCGCTTCCGGATCGAGTGTTTTATATACGTCAGGAATAAACAAAAAAGAGGACATCGGAAAAGCAAAAACTTTGCGCACCCTCGATTTCTCGCGAAAGTAGAAAAAGTTTTTGTATCGGTGTATCGGATCAAACATTCACTTCTTTCCATAAATATGACAACAGATATATATGCGCCTATCCGTAAGTTTAAAGGGTAGATGAATAAAACGAAAGAAAAAAAGTTTGAATCTTCGGGATTTATTTATGAATAATGTAATATAGGAGTTTGAAATATGGCGTATGGTATGAATTGGTAAATTTATTTCGAGTTTGTTAAATAAAATTAATGGCATAATCAACTGAATATTATTTTTATGTCCGGATTCGCCATCGTTAGGTAAATGTTATTCAAAGATTCAATTTATTTGTTAAGTGAAATAGACATTTTCTATGTCGTCAACGTCAAAACATTTGAATTGAATGAGTTACTAACTGTTAATTTGAGTTATGTGGAGTATTCAATTACAATGAAAACACTTTTTGTTCCTTACTTCACTTTTATTTTTATTCGGTAGATGTACATTTCGTGTGCTAACCACTCATTATCAATTAATTGAGTTATCTTGTCATCACCAAATTTATTATTCGTAAATAAACTGTTAATTGTAAGAGCTTCTAATTCGTTATTTATCATTATTTACACAAATAAGACATTTAAACTTTGATTATAGAGGGTGTCTACGCTAAATCGTTCGTTAAAAGTTTATGGTGTTGCCGTTGCACTAAAAATTTGAAAAAAAATCCTCGTCACATGGCTGAATCAGTTCTCCTTATGTGAAATATTTTCAACTTTATATCACTTCCGGTTTCACCGGAAGTAACACCAAATTTATTATTTTAAATGGAACACCCTATATATTAGTAATTTTTTGGATTCATCGTTTAAATTTCAACATTGGAACACTTATCTGTTATAGTTTTCTAGAAAAAAATATATTTCTAAAATTTTGACCTCTAAAAGACATCTTTAAATCTGTCTGTAACCTCTCTTAAAAATAGGGTAAAAATATGAATTATATCTCTACTTGTACCTAGAAGATTCCTCTATGACTAAAATAATTAGGAACTGTCAATTTTGACAATAAGTGTTCTTAAAATGTCCATATTTAAGTCCCCTCTTCAATATCTCGTAATTCAACTTTTTTTAAATGAAAGGACCCAGTTTTTATCACATGGTACTATTAGGGGGAAAATTTACAATTAAGTATTATACAACTATACTCTTAAAGCAAGTAGTTTTCGAATTATTTTAAAGATTCGTTTTTAGTCGCATGTATGCAGGGTATAATGCGCGCATAAGTCGCAATTGAATGTTAGTGTTTTGTCGCGATTATAATGCGACATGTCAAATAATAAAAAGAATTAGTACAAAGTATTACAGAAATCAAAAAAATGAGTAACTACAAAAATCAAAAAATTATCAATTTATTCTTTATACATAGCCAACTGCCAATTGGACAAAATTTGATTCCAATCTTCTAAATCTTGTTTTATTCATCGGCGGCAATTGTGGATAAGTTTCATTAAATACTCTACATGTTCGAGTAACAATTCTATCGCAGTTGCCATGTATAAAGAACTAATTAATAATTTATTGAATTGTGTTATTATTTATTTTTTCTGTATAACTTTGTACTAATTCGTTTTATTATTTGACATTTCGCATTACAATCGCGAAAAAACAAAAGCATACCAGTTGCCTACTAAAATTCGCGCATTATACCCTGCAACATAAACGAATTATTCGAAATAATTCGAAAACTACTTGCTTTAAGAGTATAGTTGTATAATACTCTTTTGTAGTAAATTATCCTCCTAATAGTACCATGTGATAAAAAATGGGTCATTTTATTTGAAAAAAATGAATTACGAGATATTGAAGAGGGCACTTAGATATTGACATTTTAAGAGCACTTATTGTCAAAATTTACTTGCTTATAGAGGCATCCTCTAGGTAGAAGTAGACATATAATTCATATTTTTATCTCATTTTTAAGAGAAGTTACAGACAGATTTCAAGATACTTTTTAGAGGTCAATATTTTAGAAATATTTTTGTTTCTTGAAAACTATAAGAGATGAGTGTACAGAGTGGTCTAATTTCGATGTTGCTTATGGGCATCTCGATAAATATAAGAGTTAGAGAAAAATCGATGACGCAGTCGCGATCTCTTTTTTGAGACTAGGACTTTGCCGAAAACAAAAATGCGCTATCTTGTTTTTTTCAGAAGTTATAGGGCAACATCGGGTTATCTTGATTTTTAACTTTAATTAATACCTTGCGTAATTTGTGAGACAGGCAAAAACTACAAATACCTTCTTAAGACACTTTTTTGAGTAGAATCCAGTGGCGCAGGCATTTTTTTATGTTATTCACACATTTTCAAGTTATAACCAAATTGTTTTTTTGATTAAATGTAAATCATAGTTGGCTTTGACATAGTTGATGAGAGTGTTTTTCACTGATTTCAAAAATATATACTTTTGTGAATTAATCTTAAAAAACAGTGTTACTATAGAGTAAATACTAGTTTTTAATCAGCTAAATAATATATTATAGAAGACAATAGCTATTTTTGATCATTTGCATGCTCAGTTTTAATTATGATAAACATTATAAACTAATGATTTTTTAAATAATAATAATCCTTTTTTGAGTAATAAATATTTTATTATTTTTAATATTTATTGAAATCTTTATATATTAAGAAAAAAAATCTTATTTTAAATATTCGAACTGATGGCCATTATTTTTAATGCATCTTTGGTATTTACCTTTTACAGCTTTAATGGCGATACAAATTTGAATGTTGGGAACAGTTCCTATAAAAATCATAAAAATGTTCCAATACGTCTAAATTAATTTAGGCTGCTTGTAAATTTTGCCCTGCAGTTATCCCCATAAAAAAATCTAACGGAGTGGAACTGGAGATCTAGTAAGCCACCTAACTGGTCTAAATGTTCCCAACCAATTGCTCCCTAAATTTGCATCCAAAGGTAATCTGCTCCATCTTGTAGGAAGAACAGAACTCATTGCTGTTGCAATGGAATAATTAATTAAAATTGAGCATGCAAATGATTTATAATGGCTATTGTCTTCCGTATTATATTATTTAGCAGATTAAAATTTAGTTTCTATTCTATAGGAACACTATTTTCAAGATAAATTCAGAAAAGTATATATTTTTGAAATCAGTGAAAAACACTCTTTTTAACTGTGTCAAAGCCAACTATGATTTACATTTAAATAAAAACTAATTTGGCTATAACTATAGAAAAGTATTTATAGTTTTTATCTATCTCACAAATTACGCAAGATACGAATTAAAGTTAAAAATCAAGAAAACCCTATTTTGCCCTATAACTTCTGAAAAAAACAAGATGGTGCATTTTTGTTTTCGGCATTATCCTAGTCTCAAAAAAAGAGATCGCGATTGCGCCATCGGTTTTTTTCTAACTCTTATATTTACCGAGATGCCCATAAGCAACATCGAAATTAGACCACCCTGTACATATGTTCTAATAAAAAATGTTACAGTTTAAACGAGGAATCCAAAAAATTACTAATATATAGAGTGTTCTATTTAAAATAACAAATTTGATGTAACTTCCGGCGGAACCGGAAGTGATAGAACGTTGAAATTATTTCACATGAGGAGAACTGATTCAACCGTGTGACGAGGATTTTTTTTCAAATGTTTTGTGCAACAGCAACCCTATAAACTTTGAACGTACGGTTTAGCGTAGACACCCTGTATAACTAAGGTTTTTATTGTGACTATAGTTTTGATAACGTTAACTTATCATTATCAAACTAGGAGTTTGATAATGATAAGTAAAAGTTGTCAAAACCATAGTGACAATAAAAACCTCAGTTATACAAGCAAAGTTTAATACCTGTTTCCACCCAAGCCGATTAACTTAATCATTAATTAGTACTTCTTAAAAACAAAACAATTTTGTTTACAAAACGTTTACATAATTGCATACTGATGAAAGAGACATGTTCAGGATATCATACAAATTTATAACATTCTTATATTCTAGAATTTTTACTTAATCATAGGTTTAATCAATGATTGGTAGATGATTAAAGTTAATTAGTTGTGGTGCACAAGAGTCTTATGTGTATTCGTAATTAAATTACAATCCGCGAATAATAAATAAATTTGCCTCCCTAGAGCTAGCCCATATGAACTAGTATTCGATTATGTAAGAAACGAATAATTGAATGAATTCGCTCAAGATATATTTTCTCAATACCAACGGTTTATATAACATAGGAAACTTCCACGCAATCAACATTTGCGTCATCCGTGACAAAAAATTAATAACCTGAAAGCAATAGGCCAATATTCGATTACAATTTGCATTCGCGAAAGGCGGCGACGACGACATAATTTGCATCTGCTTCGGATTTTCGTGCCCAGGGAATTAAATTTCACTGTTGCGAATTCGAAACGACGTCAGTCGCTTTTTTCTCTCCGGGGCCTTCGCGATAATTGACGTAATCAAGGATGAAATTAGATTTTTTTTCTTCGGACTCGGAAGAGAGAGAATTGCTCTCGGTGTTGGTTACGCTTCATTATTTTTGAATTAGATATTCATATTGTATTGAAAATTAAACAATGCGAATTTTTTAATACTTTTATAAAGTTAGATTTGACTTGTGTAAACTGTATCTACTGTATTGGCATCAATAAACAATAATAATAGCAACGTTTATTTTCTCAGACACATTTTGTGGGATATTTAACAGATTTTAACATTCTAGAAAATTCTGTTATTATTTTATTATGTATTTTTGTATTATGTATAAATAAAAATAAAAATAGAACAAACATTCGGAAATTTGACAGAATTTCTCATAAATTGGTGGATATAGGATGGCTTAACATATCTAATAGGAGGGAATACCAGACTTTGTGTTTATTTCATAAACTAATAATTACCAAATCACCACCATACCTGTATAATAAAATTACATTTCGGAATGACGTGCATAACCTTAATACTCGATCTAAAGGACGCTTATCCCCTCCGAAACATCGCACTTCTTTATACGAACGGTCATTTTCATTTCAAATTTACAAAATGTACAGTTCAATACCACCTGAATTAAGAATGTGTAGCTTAAATAAGTTTAAGGTCGCAGTTAAAAAACAATTATTACAGCAATATATTCAATGATAGTACTTTTCATTTTTCTATTTGTTACTTTTCTCTTAAGTATAAATGTATTATAAATGTATTATAAATAATACATTTCTATTATATATTCTATCACTCAATTATATACCGGGTGTTGACTTGGCGGACGCAACATAGGAAATCCCATGTAAATTTTGAAATGTTCAAATTTTGGCTCCCCTATTTATTTTAAAAACAAAATATATTTACTTTTTTTGTACAGGGAAAAATTCTGAATTCATTCGTGTTAACGTTTATCACTTTACGTTGATGATATTTTCGAAATGGTTTACACTATACAAGAAAAATGTCATTATTTTTATAAAATCACATTACTTTTTCTTAATTATTTTAGCTGTTAATTTTCTGACATTCGTTGATTTTTAAAAGAGTTCAATTTGAAGCTATAAACAAGTGATTTCCACTCCCAGACTAAGCATGAAGTAAAATTTCGAGTTTAGAAAAGCCCCGTGAAAATTTGTCGAGGGTCGCGCAGCGACCCGAGACAAATTTTCTGGGCTTTTCTAAACTCGAAATTTTACTTCATGAGCCACGCGAATAAAACAAAGATTTTAAGTGAAGTTCGAATATACATAAATTTGACAATATTATAGTGTTTTATACGCGTGGCGCATGAAGTAAAATTTCGAGTTTAGAAAAGCCCAGAAAATTTGACTTCATGCTTAGTCTGGGAGTGGAAAACACTCGTTTAAAGCTTCAAATTGAAGTCTTTTAAAAATCAACGAATGTCAGAAAATTAACAGCTAAAATAATTAAGAAAAAGTTATGTGATTTTTACAAATAATTACTTACCATGGAATTGATACAACAATTGCGGATATTCCCTGTTTTCTATTAAGTTCAATTTAAAGCTTTAAACAAGTGTTTTCCACTCCCAGACTAAGCATGAAGTAAAATTACGAATTTAGAAAAGCCCCGTGAAAATTTGTCGAGGGTTGCGCAGCGACCCGAGACAAATTTTCTGGGCTTTTCTAAACTCGAAATTTTACTTTATGCGCCACGCGTATAAAACACAGATTTCAAGTGAAGTTCGAATATACATAAATTTGACAATATTATAGTGTTTTATACGCGTGGCGCATGAAGTAAAATTTCGAGTTTAGAAAAGCCCAGAAAATTTGTCTCGGGTCGCTGCGCGACCCTTGACAAATTTTCACGGGGCTTTTCTAAACTCGAAATTTTACTTCATGCTTAGTCTGGGAGTGGAAAACATTCGTTTAAAGCTTCAAATTGAAGTCTTTTAAAAATCAACGAATGTAAGAATATTAACAGCTAAAATAATTAAGAATAAGTAATGTGATTTTATGAAAATAATGACTTACCATGGAATTGATACAACAATTGCAGATATTCCCTGTTTTTCTTTAAGTTCAATTTAAAGCTTTAAACAAGTGTTTTCCACTCCCAGACTAAGCATGAAGTAAAATTTCGAGTTTAGAAAAGCCCCGTGAAAATTTGTCGAGGGTCGCGCAGCGACAGGAGACAAATTTTCTGGGCTTTTCTTAACTCTAAATTTTACTTCATGCGCCACGCGTATAAAACACAGGTTTTAAGTGAAGTTCGAATATACATAAATTTGACAATATTATAGTGTTTTATACGCGTGGCGCATGAAGTAAAATTTCGAGTTTAGAAAAGCCCAGAAAATTTGTCTCGGGTCGCTGCGCGACCCTCGACAAATTTTCACGGGGCTTTTCTAAACTCGAAATTTTACTTCATGCTTAGTCTGGCAGTAGAAAATACTTGTTTAAAGCTTTAAATTGAAATTAAAAAAAAAACAGGAAATATTCGCAATTGCTGTATTAATTCCATGGTATGTCATTATTTTTATAAAATCACATTACATTTTCTGAATTATTTTAGCTGTTAATTTTCTGACATTCGTTGATGTTTCAAAGAGTTCAATTTGAAGCTTCAAACGAGTGTTTTCCACTCCCAGACTAAGCATGAAGTAAAATTTCGAGTTTAGAAAAGCCCCGTGAACATTTTCTGGGCTTTTCTAAACTCGAAATGTTACCTTATGCGCCACACGTATAAAACACAGATTTTAAGTGAAGTTCGAATATACATAAATTTGACAATATTATAGTGTTTACGCGTGGCGCATGAAGTAAAATTTCGAGTTTAGAAAAGCCCAGAAAATTTGTCTCGGGTCGCTGCGCGACCCTCGACAAATTTTCACGGGGCTTTTCTTAACTCGAAATTTTACTTCATGCTTAGTCTGGGAATGAAAAACACTTATTTAATCTTTAAATTGAACTTTAGAAAAACAGGAAATATCCGCAATTGTATTAATTTCATGGTATGTCCTTATATTTATAAAATCACATTACTTTTTCTTAATTATTTAAACTTAGAGAAACGTAATGTGTTAAGTGTGAACAATAATAAATTTGAAATTTTCTCCTCTACAAAAAAGTGAAATACATTTTGTCTCTATAATAAATAGGGAAGCCAATATTCGAATACTTTAAAATTAACATGCGATTTCCTATGTTGCGTCCGCCAAGTCAACACCCGGTATAGATATCATATTATGTTTTATTTCTTTTTATATTGTAAATCTTCAAAGTCAACAAATAATGAAATTATTATAAATGAGCGAACTGTACAGGAAAATTCTTCAAATATAAAAACAAAGAAGGAAAGCAGTATCAATAAACCCCAAGAGAGGTCATCAAAGTCAACAAATAATGAAATTATTATAAATGAGCAAATTGTACAGAAAAAACATCTAATATAAAAACGAATAACTATCGCAGAAAATTCGAATAACAATGGAGCCATAAAAAAAGTTTCACCTTCGATAGAAAATCAATTAAAATCACCAATTGATAATGCGGACTTAGAAGAATTTAAAGAAGTTAAATATAAAAAGAGGAAACCGCGCACCGACACAATAAGAGGAGCAGCGCACAATATATCTATTAAAGGAATTCCAAAACTGCATCATCTTCACGCATGCAGATTTGACCCTAAATTAACAGAAACGGAATTACAGAATTATCTTTCAGATAAATTCCCAAACATAAATTGTGGAAAAATGGTGTCTAAACATCCAAATGAATACTCATCTTTCAAAATTTCTGACACAGCAGAAACTATTGAACTGTTAAAGGAGCCCAATATATGGCCTGAAGGAGTGCGTGTAAATCCTTTTTTATCATGGATAGAAAGGAAAAATCAAAAAGCATAAATATTTTGCACCAATCCCTGGGAAATTCTTTAAATGAATTATATTACTGCGCAGACGAATATAAATGCAACTTTATTTGTATCACTGAACACTGGCAGTCGACCGAACAAATAAATGTATGTATTGAAAATACCAAACTATAAACTTATATCTTCATTCTGCCGCCCTCAAAACAAGCATGGTGGAGTAGCAATCTACGCTGAAAAAACATTTAGTGGAACATCATGTCAAAACCTTGAAGGATTATGCGAGGAAAGTGTTTTTGAATGTGCGGGTAGTGAATTTAAAATTGGTAAAATTTCCTTTTAACTCTAGTGGTGATTTATCGATCGCCGCAGTCAGCCTTGGAAATATTTACTCAAAAATTGGACACACTACTCAAAAGTTTGTTTGATAAAAAATGTAAATTTATTATACTGGGCGATTTTAATATCGATATATTAATATCATCAAAAGGCTCAAATATGTTCTTAAATATAGTGCATTCATACGGTTATAATTTTCTTGTAAATGAACCGACTCGTATAACTAAATTTTCATCAACATGTATAGACAATGTGATCACAAATCTAGTAGACGCAAAATGCGATGTAATAAGAACTGGCATATCGGACCATTTGGGACAGCTAGTTAACCTATCGACAAACTACATTCAACATAACAATGTTGTAATCAAACGTATTTTTCATGAAGAGGCTATTGCTAAATTCGGCGAATGATTCTGAAAGCAAATATAACATGTTTAGTTCTATTCTCAAAGATGTCTTTAACAAATATTTCCCACTGCTTACGTTACGAAAAGTACACAACAAACGAATTATTTATAAGAACCCTGAACTTCAACAACTTAAAAATAATATTTTGTTATTTGAGACCATCGCAACATATGGTCCAAAATTTAAACCAATTTTAAAATCATCTAAACAACTGTTTAACCAACTACTTCAATTACAAAAACGCAATTATTACTCAAACATAATAATTCAATCAGACAATAAAAGTAAAACTAGTTGGCAAGTTGTTAAAGAATTAACTGCTAACGATCGTAAACATACACTTCCGGAAGGAAATCTAAACGAAATTGTAATAAATTTTAATCATTTATTTGTAAATGATGCACAGGATACAATCAATAAAACATTAAAACGTCTAAATAACACAAAAAATAATAGTATTATAAATAACCAGCACACTATGTTCTTAAATCCAATAGAAGAATCAGAGTTAATAAATATAGTGCATTCATTAAAAAACAAAAAAGTAGTGGCGTAGACGACATCCCAGTTTGTCTAATAAAAACTGTTATTCATATTGTTGCAAGGCCCCTGTGCCATGTAATAAATGCTACATTTGAGGAAGGAGTATTCCCAAAATAAATGAAGGTAGCGCTGATTAAACCAATTTATAAAAAGGGAAAGGTAAATTCTCTGTGTAACTACAGACCTATCAGTCTTCTTCCGTCATTTTCAAAAATTTTTGAGCATGCAATAGCCAAAAGACTGATAAGTTTCATCGAAAAACATAATATTCTGAGCAACCAGCAACACGGGTTCGTAAAAAGGTAAAATATAAACACAGCACTCTTTGATTTCACTAAGATTATATATGATGCGCTGGATAATAATGAACTAGCATGCGGTATTTTCCTGGACCTGTCTAAAGCATTTGACAGTGTATCGCATGACCGCCTATTAGATAAGCTGAACTCATATGGAATATGAGGTACAGCAAATACATTGCTTAGGTCTTACCTATCAGACAGGCAACAAATCGTAAAAATAACTCATGACAACAAACATTTTGAATCCGCGCCTCTGAATATAACATTAGGACTTCCTCAAGGCAGTGTTTTAGGGCCGTTGTTATTTATATTATTTATAAATGATTTGTTTAATGAAGTGACCAATAACACATGTGCTGTCATAAACTACGCAGACGATACAAATGTGGCAGTTCGAGGCCATGACTATCTAGAGCTAAAAGAAAATGCAACTAGCATCCTAGCATACTTAGAAAATTGGTTTAACGAAAACAGGTTGCTATTAAATAAAGATAAGACACAATGCGTCCTATTTGACATTAATAAACGAAACGAAAATCCAAATACAATGCACATTAACAAGTCAAATTATGACTTAACAACGTCATCAAAAGTGCTCGGGGTATATGTTGATGCTGGCCTAAGGTGGAAACATCACATAGATGCTATTTGTCATAGGTTAAGTAGTAGCTGTTACATGTTGCGTGTCCTTGCTAAAAATGTGGATACAAAATTGGTAAAAACAGTATATTTTGCCAATTTTGAGTCAATAATGAGGTTTGGCATTATTCACTGGGGTGGCACGTCAGAATTAAATAGAGTCTTGGTTATCCAAAAACGTGTTTTGCGAATAATTCTTCAATTAAAACCTAGAGAATCATGTAGAACTAAATTCTCTAAACTAAATATCTTGACAGCCATAGGGATCTATATCTACGAATGTCTCCTATTTCTGGGGAAATATAAAGACAGATTTAATAACCATGAAATGGGACACAATTTTAACACACGAAATAAACTAAACATGCGATACCCGAAATTAAATCATTCATTTACCCAAAAAGGAGTCCAATATGCCAGTTTGCGTTTCTATAACCACCTGCCTAGATATATCCAACAAGAAAAGAATCATGTATCATATAAACATTTAATTTATGATATAATCTGTAAGATAGAACCATACAGCATTGAAGACTTCTTTAATTTTAAATTTTAAATTGTAGAGAATACTGTTTTTATTATTATACCAGAATGTATTTTGTGTATTTGTATAAAATCAAGATTATTATTATTATTATTATTATTTAGTTCTAAGGTTTGGATGGCAGAACAGTGTGAGGTATACTCCAAAACTGAATCCCGCCTTAAGATTAGCTAGTAGTAATCATTTTTGTTATTTTGGTCACTCATATCAACCATGTATGTTATGTTTTTACTATTTGGCTAATAAAAAAAAATATTATAATTAAGAAACAAATCTTTCCTGAATATTTCAAATTAGAAAATATTTTAATTTTAAAGAAAAACCTTACGATTCTGTTAGTTTGAAAAATGTTGTTAAAATGGTTGCAACTTACACAAACTTTATCGCAATTTTTATATATTATAAAATCTTTCCTTTCTAACTTTTTTTTCCCTTTTTAATTTTTGGATTTATAAGTGCTTCATTTATAAATAAAGTAACTCAAATATTCAAATATGAATAATATTTTTATTATTATTATTATTTCGCACGTGATTTCAACAGAAACATATCGTTATTGCAATATACAGGGTGTCCGTATTTCGACAGAATGTATGGGGATCTCAGTTATTTGAAGATATAGAGAGTCTGTTAAATTAAGACAAAGTTGCGTATTGTAGGACCTAACAATAATCTGAAAACAATTTTGAAACATCTTTTTTTTCGGTTTCGAGAAATCAACAAAAAACTGTTTTTTGTATTCAAATACTACTGAATCTGGACATTTAGAACTTTGACAATATGCAGGCACTTTTTAATGAGGAATCTAGTAGCATATTTTTTCTAAGATAACAACATTTACCCAGGGATCATAGCCAACTTCTGTTTTTCTTATTGGCGCCATTTTGGAAAATTTTCTATGCGGGGCTTTTCTAAATTCGAAATTTGTGGTACATCATTAAATTCAGAAAGAAATATTTTTCCAAAAAATATAAAGATCCAAAATGGCGCCCTTAAGAGAAACAAAAGTTGGCTATGGTGTCTGGGTAAATGTTATTGTTATCTTAGAAAAAATATGTTACTAGATTTCTCATATAAAAGTGCCTGTATATTGTCAAAGTTGTAAATGTCTAAATTCAATAGTTTTTGATTAAAAAATAAAAACGAAATGTCAAAAAATCGGTTATTATCTCAAAAAAGAAAGAAGAATTTTTAAATTTGTTTTTAGATTATTATTGGGCCCTAAGATACGCAACTTTTCCCCAATAACCGATTCTCTATCTCTTTGAATAACCGAGATCCTTATACATTCCGTAGAAATACGAGCACCCTGTATATTATAGACATATGTAAACTTTTTGTATTGCACTAATAAAATGAAATGAAAAATAAAACAAAATAAAATAAAATACTGCAATAAAGCTTATTCTTATTTATATAAGTATACATTGTACAGGGTGGCCCAAATTCGATGTTTTTATAAGGTATCTCAGTAGCCCGAATAGTTAGACAAAATCTGATATACATGTCATGACCTCTTTTTCAGAGAAAATAACAATATCATTAACAGATCATAGCTAGCTTGATTAGTTTTCGAGATATCGTGCGTTATTCAATTATTGGCTAATAATTGAAAAAGTGTAATAGTTATTTGTGTAGTTTTCAACGTAGAATTCAGTGGCGTACATATTTTTTTTATTTTAACTTTTAATTTTAGAGTTATGACACAAAGTTGCATTTTTTGAAATGGAACACCCTGTATGTTATTATGTTATTAAATATCATTTTAAAATAGCTTTACATTGATGTATATATTTAACAAAAATTCGTATATATACGCAAAAAAACGATTATATTAAAAACTAAGATAGTTTAAATATTAATTTTATAATTTTTGAAGATGTTTGCGATCAATTACTCTGTCTATGGATCACTTCATTATTAATAAATAATATTAACATCTCTGTGATTATAATAGTATGTATTATCAAATATTTATCTAAAAGCTTCAGAGTTAAAAACACAATGTTTCAACAAAAAAAAAGACAAAAAATATTTTATAGAAAAATGTAAAACTAATTTAATACGCTATTCAATAACATAAAAATATATAGGGTGTTCTATTTAAAAAATGCAACTTTATATCATAACTCAGAAATTAAAAGTCCGAATGAAAAAATAAATACGCCACTGCATTCTACGCTGAAAACTACATAAATAATTATAGAAGTGTTTTTTTTTGTATATCTTATGGTTATTAAGATGAAGACATATTTCAAAATAGCCAACAATTAAAAAACGCCTGATATCTTCCAAACTAATTAAGTTAGTCATGATCTATTTACGCCATTATTAATGTCTCGTAAAGAGAGGTCATGACGTTTATATTAATTTTTTTCTAACCCTTTAGGTTACCGAGATAATAATTTTTAAACAGTTTAATTGTACAGGGTAGCCTAAAATAGATGTTTTCATAGGGTATGAAAACATCTAATTTAGGCCACCCTGTACAATTAAACTGTTTAAAAATGATTATTATTTGTATGCTAAATAGTAAAACATTTTTATGTTCTGACTTCGTTACGAATACTTGTATACAAATTATTAGTGTAGATACATTCTTGAAGAGCAATGGTTTTTTGTTTAAATGACATTTATAAAAATGATTATTAATGGAAATTTTATTATTATTTTATTTATTTTACCCAGCAGACTGCTGAAGTAAAATATCAGGCATACTTCATAATTATAGAATATTAACGAAATAATAAGAAATGCCGGTTTTTTAAATTGATGTCAATTTATCAATCTCATAATAAAAATTATGTGATTAATAAAATGTCAATATCGCAATAATTAGTTACTTTTTTTATGAAAATGTTATGGGTAAACTATAAAATTGGTCAATGTATACATTTCCCAATTCAGTAAATGTAGATAGAGTATGTATATAAGCATTTTTATTTATACAACATTAAAAATGTAATTAGGTTTATCTTCAAATGATTACGAACCCTTATACTAACTTAACTTAAAATTATGCTTAAAACATGTGATTGTCGACTCCTTGATTAAGCATGAAGTGCAAAATTTCATAATGTGATAATTTATTTGCATTGCAACATTCCTCTTTTATAATATATAAAAATTAAAGACTGTTCATTGTTGTTGGTTATAATCTTTGTGAAATATAACAACTTATAGCGAGTGTTTCCACTCCCAGATTACGCATGAAGTAAAATTTCGATTTTAGAAAAGCCTGAAAATTTGTTTTAGTCGCTCCGCGAAGCAGAGCGACCAAACCAAATTTTCAGGCTATTCTAAACTCGAAATTTTACTTCATGTGCTACGCGTATAAAACACTGATTTAAAGTAAAGTTTAAAGTATACTATCATGACTCAATATGTTTCAAATTTAAGTATTTAAATAATCATTTATATACATATTATTGACTTGAATTATTTAAATATTATGTGACTAATAATATGTCAATGAAAAAATGTCGTCAGAAAAAAGCACCAATACTTAGAAACTTTTTATACGAATATGTTACGGGTAAAGTAGAAAATTGGTAAATGTATACATTTCCCAATTCAGTAAATATAAATTAAGTATTTATGAAATCAATTTAACCCATGAATGTGCACATGCGATAAAATAATGAGTAAATGTACAATAAATAAATGTAGTTAAGTATTTATTAAAATAATTACTAACCTATCTACTAACTTTACTCAAACGTATACTTTAAAATTTCGTGTTTGGATAAGCCTGAAAATACGGATTTGCCGGGCGGGAAGCGCCCGGCCGAATCGAAATTTTCGGGCTTCTTCTGAACTCAAAATTTTACTTCATGCACCAGACGTACGCACCACTAATTTCAGAACGAAGTTCAAAAACACATCAAGTTTCACAAATAAAAATGTTGGCTAAGGAAATTATAAAATTCTAATGTTTCAGATATTTAAGCTTAATTAAATGATAAAATTTTGATGTTTCAAATATTGAAGCTTGAATAAATAATAAAATTCTTATGTTTCCAATATTGACGCTTGAATAAATAATAAAATTCTGATATTTTAGATATTAAAGCTTAAATAAATTATAAAATTCTGATATTTCATATATTGAAGCTTGAATAAATTATAAAATTCTGTTATTTTTGATAATTAAGCTTGAATTTTTAAAAGATCAAAATAGCCTCACATTTGACTAAGATATAAATATTTATTCTAAATTTGTCCAGATTTTCGAACATGTTGACATATGTTGACCCGGTGAAGTGAAAATACAGTATTTTTGTTTTACTCGGAATTTACTTTAATCATGAACGCGTGGATTAATGTCAGCTGATTTATTTATTTAACGTATAAACTTTCACAGTTTTACAAAATTATAATACTTCTAGACAAATAATAATAGAAAGAATCTTAAATCAATGAACTATATTGCATGCATTTAATTAACATTTACCAAATAATTTTCTTAAAACTTGATAGGCGAACTTTAAATTCTTCATTGTCAGGATGTATTTTAATTTTACCGTATTTATGATTTAATTAATTTTCATGATTTTTCCTAGATTAATTTTGTTGATCTTCTAAAAATCGCTGACCAATGCTCCTTATTTTTTTAAAATTGCCAATTATTAAAAAGTCAGCTTGAAATGTGCTTTTCACTTATTTCGCTTCGTGATGCAAATTATTAAAAATTAATTCTCAGTCTGGGGAAAATCAATACTGTCCATGAATTGAAAAAAAAAACTCGATCATTTTTTTCTTTGCTATTAAGGCCTGATTGGCAGGCTGTCAGAAATGGTCGTCGTCTCCGGGAACTTCTCTCGCCCGTTATAATTGCTTTTGTGAGGTTGCACACTTTTCAATTTTCTCCTTTTATGCAAGCGAGAAGAAACAAGAGGAATTTAATTAACAGCCGCAAAAAAGTGGAAACTATTATTAGGCGATACTTTTAATACAACACTATAATTAGTTTCATAATTGTTGAATTCTTTCAGTTGTTGTTTGGTTAAAAATAATAATATTGCAGTATTATTTTTTTTTCATTATTTAAAATCTTTTTACATAATTTCTATTAGAAATATCTTGTTTTCAATATCATTTATTAGTATTGGTTATATAATATGTGTTTATATCTGTATATGGAAGGTAAATTACACCAATTTTTTTAAATTTTGCAATACTATTTGAGAGGTCAATAATAGAGTAAAAATCCTGATTCTAACAGTATAAAAAACCGTATTTTAAAAAAATTGACTTGCTGTAGGTTACCTCCATCATACGGATATAATATAAATCTAGAAAACGTGTATTTTTAGGGACCCCGGTGAGGTAGTGGGTAGAGGCCCTGCCTCCTAACCGAAGGGCCCCGGGTTCGAGTCTTGCCGGGTGGGGGTCATTTTAAGATAGAAAATGATTCCACCTGGGTCCATGGATGTGTGTGAATGTGTTTGTGGCGTCTAAATATAATAAAATAGAAAGGTTAAATGGTGGAATGGTTTAAAACCAATATCCAATAAATGTATCACGAAAACGTGCTTTTTTTATAAGTGGAAGGATATGAGCTAGTATGTTGGTTATAAACTAATTGTTTAGAATTCTCTAAACAAAATACCATGTATTATATGTTACATTGTTATTTCCTTTAATATCACTTTTTAATTTAATTTCTTTTCGACCTCAATCAATAAATATATAAATAAAAGAAAACTCCATTACGTACTAAATGTTAAAAAGCCATTGGTTTTTGCGGATTGGTTAACAGAAGGGGGAGAGGGATTGAATTCGCTCTCTCCCCGACATTGCATTACAATCCGAGATAAATCATTTAATTAAATACCGACGAGAAACAGACCGTTTATCAAATACTCGAGGGCTGAACAACAGTTAATAAAAAGCCCGATTCCCCAAAGGAGGAAAGGCCGCTGAATAATCCACGTTTCCGACTCGCCCACCCCAACTTCGGGGGAAGGGGTGTTGGATTTTTATCAAAATGTTTTTATCTGAATTAATTGAGTAACTATTTAACACATCACATCATAGATGAATATATTTGAAAGAGAAAATAGACAAAGCTGGGATAAAAAACACAAAATTGTGTTAGTAAAATTAAAATTAGAAAATAAATAATCTAGCATTAATCGAAGGGTTCGACTAGTTAGATTATTTTTCACACACAAAAAATACTGCTAAAAATTTAAAGCTTAAACACTATCAAATTAACAGTTACGAATTGCAGTGTGAATTTAGAAATGTAATGGTTAGCCGTGTAAAATTCATTATTTTATTTTTATGTCTGACTTATTTAAAATGTTGAGCATCATGTTTTTATGTTTGTGTTCTATTATTATAAATTGGTGTTAAATTGGTAATGCAGCATTGCTCACAACTGTGAATATAACTCTGGTATCACGTGAAAAATCCATTATTGTATTTCTTTTTGTTGATGAAAAGAAAGTATGTTGTATTGAATTTTTGGCAATTTCGAGAGAGAGATTTTATTGTTTTATATTTTTGTGTATTTGTTTTATTAGAAATGAATTGATTGAGTGTTTTATTTGCGCGTGGGAAAAAATGGGGGTGAAAACGCCCTCAGCCTTTTTTTACGTTTCTGCAAAACAAAAACGCACACACACAAAAATATGTTGCGTAACGCTATACATATGTTCTAACAATCAGCAATTCAAAGCGTTCGGTTAGCCGTGAAAATATTACATTTATACAATATACAATATACGAAATTGTACAGTTTTTTTTATAATACGTTTTGCACAAAAATTGCAATGTTGGAAATGTAATTATGGCAGACAATACTGTAGCTGGGGGATATGGGGGTCGAAACTCTGCCAAAATGTTTAAAATGTTGAATTTTGTGTATGCAATAACGACTCTGTAAAATAAAAAACAATTTTAACTATTAAACCTTTAATTTAAAACTAACTCCTGAATTTCTTTGAGGATACAGCCTTGGGGCAGAAAGATTTCAGGAAGAATGTTTGTATAATTAATGTAAAAAATTATCTGTATACCGCGTTTATCTTATATAGGACTATTTTAAATCGGTTTGTTTTGTAATCTCACAATGTAAGTATACAGAATTTATTTAAATTTAAATACATACAGCCATTTTTTCTTTTAAGTAGACATATCCTGATACATTTTCTGTAAATGTTTAGACATTCGTTGTTTTTGTAAAACTGTTAAATTTGGAATTTCTAACGAGTGTTTCCACTCCCAGATTAAGCATGAAGTAAAATTTCGAGTTTATAAAAGCCTGAAAATTTGGTTTGGCCGCGAAGCGACCAAACCAAGTTTTCAGGCTTTTCTATACTCGAAATTTTACTTCATGCGCTGCGAGTATAAAACACTGAAATATTGTGGAGGTTAAAATACATTGCTGAAGCAATTTGTTAAAGCAGTATAATTTGAACTTCGCATTATATCAGTGTTTTATACGGCGAGAGCATGAGGTAAAATTTCGAGTGTAGTAAAACCTGAAAATTTTTCTTTATGCTTAATAAGTGAATGGAAACACTCTTTTTTAAAACAACAAATGCCTGAAACTTTACAAAGTAAATCATCTTGATATGTATACATCAATAAAACATTCCTTGTGTACTTATAAAAACGCAAATTAAATGCAATTGTATGAAACAAATATTATAGGCAAACCAGTTGCATTAATGTGTATTGAGTTGCCGCAGTCGTCACGTCACTAATGATTATAGGCAACTCGTTAATAGGCAGTAGTTTGCCGTTACTGTCAAAATAGAAATGATTGTTCCTCATTTAAATATAATATTGTTAACACTTTAACTCCTAGATATTTGTTCCACCATTCAAACTAAAAAGGAGTATAAATACTTCGAGATGGACAAAAAAAAATCACTTAGAAGTAAAATTATCAAACTTTACGCCCCAGTAAGAGATTTAATTTTATTTACGAAGTACATGCATTTTACCATTACATAACCACAGTAGCAACCCAATACACATAACGGTATCAGGTTGCGCTTAACCATCACGGTCGTGACGACTTAGGAAATCTAATTCACGTTAACGGGATCAGGTTGCGCTTAAACATCAGTGTCGTGACGACTTAGGCAACCCAATACACATTAACGGAAACGGGTTCCCTACAATTATTGGTTTAAACATTTGGTTTGATGTGTTTGACTCGAGTTTTATATAGGTCATGCATACATATACAAAATTATCGGTATATGTACATTGTGACATCACAAATCAAACCGATTTAAAATCCTCGTTCGTTTATAGACATATTTTAACAACCAATTATTTCTTTATCGGTGTTTTCAAATGGAGATAACCGTTTTATCGTGTTTCGCGTGTTTGTACCCTTTTGCGGAATTAATTAATGTCGAAAACTGACACAATAAACCGAATTCTAATTACACTCCTGGGGATAAACCTACCGACCGACCGACTGAATGTCCATTCGTGCACGTGTTTATGCCCGCGATTCCGGAAATTTGTTGTAAAACTCGAATTTGTGCAGAGCGCCTACTTCTATTTCGAATTTAACAATTAACCCGTATTTTAAAGCTCACCATCATCGTTGACATGAAGTAGTTTTTTTTAATTCGATACGAACAAAACAATTATTTTACACACAATCCAATTATAAGTAATTATATAAGTATAAATGAAATTGCCAATACTTGGTTGCAAAATACTTCAAAAATTAATATAATCCAATATTCGTCGGGGGTATTAGCTCGAGAAGTAGTTGTTTCTATGAGGTATTTGGTCTTTGTAAAATTAATTTGTTATAGATAGCGAAAAAAGGCGCACTTTTAATGTTTCAAGTAATTATGTTATTAATAATTAATAAGTTACGTTTCGGGCCAATATAATAAAATTAATAGCGCCGTGCTTTTGTTTCGCAATGGGGAGTAGTTTAATTTTATTTATTGCCTGAGCGAGCAAATTGCCCCAAAGGGTGTTATACTGTGTATTTTACGTACACACTGTGCAGTATTAACAATTGTTGTGTTAATGGCCGTACTGTGTTTTAATTTTATGAGTGCAATTAAATATTTTTTTTGTTCAGGAGAGTTTGAGTTTGTTTTAATTTATAGAGATTATATAGACTGCGTGTCTTCAGATTGCTGTATTTATTATTCATCTTAAACGTAACACTCGTTTTAAATTGTTGTTATAATGATAAGTGATATCAAATCAAATCATTTATTTGTGCCAAAATAGTACATATAAATATTTTACACACGTCAAAAGTAGAGGTAACAAATATTTTATATAAAATAAAACAACACATTAAAATCAGCAGATATAAACACATACAAAGTATATCACGTTAAAATCGGTAAATATAAAGGACAATGTACAACAAATAATAAATTAAACTGTACTATGATATGAAAAAAATCACTAAATCTTGAAAGTGCTATATTTAAAAAAAATGCTTTTATATACACTTTGTATTACGGTTTATTTCTTGTTGTTACGTTTAGCTTATTGTAAAATACTGGACTAAAATAATTATGACCATTTTAATTTCTTTTTAGAATGATTGAAGCTAAATTAGTATCATCCCTATTTGTCGTTGTGTATGCATGAGTATAGGTAGAATATTTATTTATATTTTTTTAACATGAAGTAAATACTCCAGAATATATAGTGCAGGTAATGTTAGAATACTTAATGTTTTAAAGCTATCGCAGCATTTATCACGAAAATGTAGGCTAGCTAATATTATAATGGCTTTTCTTTGCAGTGCAAATATTCTGTGCCTAGAAGTAGAGTGTCCCCATATCAAGATTCCATAGCTTAGATGACTTTGACATAGCGCACAATAAGCTATAAGAAGTACAAGGTGCAGTATTTACATGGATGACAGACAAAAACTAATATATACTTATAAAGCAATTTTTTGCAGCTTATTCCATTATCTAAACTTAATTGTTTAAGAGTCATACGTCAAATCTCAAAATTTAGCAATGTTTAAATATTGAAATAACATCTTTGTTTAAAAAGATATTGACATGCGGTAAAAACATTCTTAAGGCACTTTTTTATATAGAATAGGCTAACCATGTCAGATTTTGTTTTAAGTTTAAGTTTTATGAGATAAACCATAAATTTGTGTTATTTTAAATACAAATCATAGTTTGTCTTGACTTCAGTCGATTGCATTTATTGTAAGCTTTCAAAAAAAAAAACAATCAGCGTATTCTACTCAAAAAGGTGCATAAAAGAGTTTTTACAGCATGTTAATATCTTTTTAAATAAGGAAGTTATTTCATTCATAAAAATCGTATTTTAGTTTAAAATACCAACGAAAATGCTGCACCTTGTACATGTAAAGAGACTGAATTGCTCAAGTTGCGACGGCAGTAGATATTTTTTGATAATTTATTTGCTAAGTTGTCAGCATGCTTATCCCATTTGAAGGAGCTGTTTAAATGAAGCTAAGGAAATATTGTGGCTGGTTCAAATTGAATATAATGTCTATTTAATATTAATAGCATGGTCACTGTCTTTGCTATATTAAGGGATAGTAAGTTACTTGCAAACCAGGGTTGTTATGTTTAAAACACTTTGTTTTGAAACAGTGTTTAAAACATGTCTAAAAACAGTCGTCGTGTTTTAAATGGTCTTGTTTTAAATGTTAAATTCGCGTAAAACATGTTTTAAACGCTAATTTTGTTTAAAAAGTATTTTTTATTGTCTTAAATTAGTTCAATTATATTTTGTATTACTTTAATAATCATTTCTTGTTTACGTTTTCAAATTTTAGTTAATGGTATTTCAAATTACATAAATAAAAATAAAATTTTACTATAATAAAATATCACAATTATGTGTGCATAAATGTGATTTAAAACGTGTTTTAAACATCCTCAGCCTTATTAATAGAATTGCCGTTGATATAATTATGGTTTATTGCTAATTAACCTCTACTAGATGCATACAAACACGATACTAACACTTCGTATTAAAAGAGCAGAATTTTCATGTTATTAGTTAGTTTTGAAATAATACTAGATATAGGTGTTTAATTGAATTCACTTGGTTTGTTTTACTAAAAATATTTTATTTAAACTAGTTTCGGCTTAATGCCGTTTTCAAGAATGATGTACAACAGAAAGAAATTGGCGTTATATACTAGATGTCAAATAAGCGCTTTAATTATCAGGGAATTCCAAAGCTCCTCGTTGTCGTTGATCACGTTTTTCCCCGCCTTTGTAGCTTTACTTATTTCCAGTCCTTTCCGATAATTTAAAACTAATCCCTTGTTAGCTGTATGCAACATTTTATAATCGTATGAACTGAAAAAGTGATTAAATGCGATGCAATGTTTCGCGAAACCCGTGGTCTGTTTATTATTTAAAATATCCTTTCTATGTTCTTTTAATCGGGTTTCAAAGGACCCGCCCATTTGTCCTATGTATATTCATCACAGTCATCACATTTCAGTTTATACACTCCACTTCTCTTATTATGGCTATTGTCTGTTTTAATTTTATTATTAACTAACATTTTACCTTAATTTACTGAGTTACTCGAAATTATGTTATTGTTTCCCTTAATTGTTTTTTTAATTTTTTGTGAGAGATTATTTATGTATTCTAATCTACTCCAGTAGGTTTTCTCTGTTTTTGTCGCACTATATAAATATTTCCTTAATTGTTTTCGTTTTTTCTTTTTAATCATATGGTCTATTATTCGATGTTTACAACCGTTGTTGCTGGCTATTGTTTTGATTATGTTAGTTATATTTCATAATCTACCTTACTAAGTGGAATATTGATGAGTCTATGTAAAAATGAGTGAAATGTGCTGTATTTAATTTGGTTGTGTGTGTTTGAGTTTGCAGGTATTATTGTGTCAGTATATGTTTCTATTCTAAATATTTTGTAAGTTAGTGTATTGTTGGATTTAGTAATCGTTAAATCTAAAAAGTTAATACTGTCGTTATGTTAATGTAGTTGTATGAGTTACGTGAAGGTGTTAAGTCACTTAATTAAACACGGGTATATTCCTTTCTTCACTTTTATTTTTCTTGCTAGATGTACATTTCGGGTACTTAGTACCCATTATCAATAGCTAACTGTTAGCTATTGATAATGGGTACTTAGTACCCGAAATGTACATCTAGCAAGAAAAATAAAAGTGAAGAAAGGAATATAACTGTGCAATTAAGTGACTGTCGTTATATTCTGATTCTACTGTAAATTGGATTTGACTATTTAGTGAATTTAAATGTTTTGTGAAAATATCTAATTGTCTTAATGACGCTGTCCATATGCAAACGATGTCATCTACATACCTATTCCAAAAGTGAATATGTTTGCTCTCTGGTTGTTTTAATATATTATTTTCAAAATCATCCATAAAGATTCCGAACATTAAGGGTGAGAAAGGTGATCCCATTGGTAATCCATCGGATTGAATGTAAATATTACCATTAAACTCAAAGTAGCATTGTTTGATGCAAATTTCTATTAATCTTTTTAATTTTGTTTTGTGTGGTTGTAGATTGGAAGTGTTTTGAATCTTATTGCCTATAATAATTTTCAAATCTTTTGTCGGTATTGATGTGAAAATGCTTTTCACATCAAATGAAATTAATTTAGCATTTGAAGGAAGACACGTTTTTCAGTTTATTTACTAATTCTATTGTATTTTTTTATTTAATGTTGTGGTTTGAAATTTATTAATTGAGGAATTAAATTATTTAAAAATTTACAATTTGTACGTCGGAGCATACAAATATGATACTACCTTCAGGATTCATTACTGTCAAATTTAGTCTGTCTCTATCTGAAATTAAATTTATGCTTTGTTTTAATACTTTTATTGAATTCATTCTGATATTTGTTGGTTTGATCTATTTTTTTGATAATAAAATTGTCTGTTTTAAATAAGTTTTCTGTTTTTTCAATGTAATCTGTTTTATTCATTATTGTTATGGTATTCCCTTTGTCAGATTTACACAGAATTAAGTTATTAGTTTTTAGTTTATTTTTAATGCTGATTATTGTTTGGCTGTCTGAATTACGGATTTTACTTTTATAATACGACTTTTTATGATTTGAAATTAGTTTTGAAACATTACATTTTGCAATCGTTCTAGCTTCTGCATCGGTTATTTTATTACAAATTATTACCTGAAACGCCGACATCTAGTATATAACACCAATTTGTTTCTTTTGTACATCATTCTTGAAAATAGCATGAAGCCGAAACTAGTTGAAATAAAATATTTTTAGTAAAACAAAGCAAGTGAATTCAAACACAATAATAAACACCTATATTTAGTAGAAATGTTTTACCAAGTGAACAATGAGAAACAAGTTAATAATATAATAATAGAATTAACGTAGCAACATTACATTTTTTATGTGTTCTAACTTCATTGTAATCCAGTAATTTAGAAGGTAAGTTACACTGTATTTTTTTCCATATTTGTGAAAATGTGTTTCTTCTGACACATTGTAAGATTGAAATTTACTTCTAATGAGTGTTTCCCCTCCCAATTCTACTTCATGCGCCAAGCGTATAAAACACTGATTTCAAATGTTCAAAACATACTGATAAGGCTTATACATTTATGATTTATTGCATTATTAAATACATTTTAAATAACCTTATTTTGTTATTACAATTGAGGTTATGTATAAGACATAAACTAGGGCTATTAAATTATTAGTTGTAAACTAACAATAGTAATCTAGTAAAACGTGTTATTGATCTGAAAATGTTAATATCATCCTTAAAACTGTGTTAAAACTGTATGCTAAGGTCAATTAATAAGGCTGGTCATGTTTAAAACACGTTTTTAACATGTTTTAAACACGTATTACATATGTTATCAATTGTTATTGTTTTAAACACAATTTTATTGAAAAAAATACGTTTTGTAAAAAAAACTATTTGTTTTAATTAAAATGAAAAAAAAAATACATTTTAACAACCCTGTTGCAAACCAATCGGATTCCTTCTTTTCTGATAAATTGTGAAATAACATGGCTTTATTGAAACTACCGGAATAATTGATATAGGTAGTGTCATCCGCAAATAACACTGTTTACCAAGGTTCTAAATGCCGTGGAAGATCGTTGATACAAAGCAAAAACAACCTTGGAACCTTGGGGACACCATAGCAAATAGGCATATATTTTGACTCATACTCATGCATACAAATTTTTGCTTTCTAATACTAAGATAATATTGCATCAGCTTGCAACTACATTCGCTGACATTTTATTTTGCCAGTTTAGCTATCAATAAATGACTAGGAACACAATAAAATGCTTAACTAAGGTCTATAGAGGTGACTAAAGTGAACCACCTCACAGCATTGAACAGTTTTGTTTACAAAACTTTTAATGGCAGTGGTTGTTAAGAGATTTTTCCTGAAATTAAATTGAGTTGGTGAAGATAAATTATTAATATTTGAGTATTCAGTGATTTGATTCTTTATTATTATTTCAATAATTTTGAAAATGATAGGTAAAATGGAAATTGGTCTGTAATTGTGCATTAAACAACAGTCGCCCTTTTTAAAAATTGGAATTACTCGTACCATTTTCATTTCATCAGGAAAAATCCCCTTCGTAAGTGCATCGTTAATTAAACATGTTAAAGGTGTATAACATATTTTATATATTTTACTGGGTCATTTGTTATTCCAAAATATCCTTACTTTTTGATTTTTTATAACTGTTTATAACATCTCTTACTATCAAAACCTGATTAAAGTGGAATAGTTTTGAAGGTAAGTTTATCGGCTCAAAATTAATTGGATCCCTCTTTGAGGGTAAAATATTGACAAGCAACTTCTCAGCTACGCTTGTAAAGCGCGTGTTGAACTCATCATAGGAAATTTCACATTTTTCATCACAAACAAAAACTTTTCTTTCGGAGTTTATTAGGTCCCAGCTAGCTTGGACAGAATTGTTTTAATTCTTTATAAAGCTGTTATTAGATTCGATTTTATTACGTCTAATGTCTAATTTATACCTATACTTTAAATGATTTCTAATTTCCGTATTTACAACAGATGGTTGCTTATCACAAATTTTATTTGGGAACTGTACAGTACTACGCATATTACGCAATTCTGTGTTAAACCACTTAGCATGACTTGCATTTAAATGATCTTGCAGAATGGTAGTTTGTAGAGAAGCTTGCTTATAAGATTAACTAATATAATTGTTAAATAGTGTAAATTTCTCATTAGCTGTTTTATTTAAGAATACAAAGCTCCAATCGAATAGAATATTATAAAAGGTGGATTTGCCAGTTAATGTAATTGGCTTATAATATCTGCTTTGGTTGGGACATCTTTTATTTTGAAATATATTAATAGGGACCGATCCCAGATATTTGATGGAAATAGTTCGCATCTTGAGGAAAACTCTTGTATTAAAATAAACAATATTAATCAAACCGCGACACTGCAATAAATCCTTCAAAGCAATGATTTTAGAATCATTAGCTACATTAAAATTTATGTTAAAATCACCTCCTATAATAATAATAAAATAATTCAGTAAGTCAATTCCTTCCAAAACAGAAAACAGAGTACTTAAAAAATCATGTGAACTCCCAGAAGGAGATCTATATACACAAAAGATATATAACTTCAGATTCGATAAGTATACTTTAGCCAATTCACAATTTTTATCATAGGAAATTGGCTTAGTTTTTGAGTTTAAGATAATTGTTTGCAGGGAGTTATCAGCATATATTATTGCTCCTCTACAGTTACTAGAACTACGAGCATAATGAGCTCGATTAGTTACAGAATTTATTTTTGATGTTTCACGTTCATAATTTGACAGCCAATGTTCTGTAATAGCTAATATAATAAAATATAAGTAATAGTCGACCAAAACGCATTTCAACTCATTTATTTTACTGCGGATTTACTGAATATATATAAAAAGTAAATTTAATTATAGGTTGCAGCTGGTTTCTTCTTCGCAATCTGAAAAAAACAATATTGATATAAACGTATTCAGGCCATATTTCATGGTTCTTCATTTCGTTATAGAGATGATATGGTACACTGACTTTAAACTATGAGTATTCAGTGGGATGTTTAGATTGTAGTTTCTCGCATTTTACAACCTTAGTATTGAGATGTTGTAGCAGTTGATTATTAGTGATGAAATTAATTAAATTAAAACAGTTTAATTATGTACTATAAGTAATCGCTTCCACAATTAATTATATGCATAATTTATTTTTAATTTTTTGTTAATATAAATGACATTTTTTTTCCTTTATAATTTTATTGTCTAAATGATTATCGGGAATGATCTCGGGAGTCAATTTGTTACACTCGAAGGAGGCAATTTTCGGTGCCAAGAAAAAGGACAACAAAAATAACATGTGCATAAATCTATATAGATAAGGAGCAGCGCCTGATCGCGAATGGGGTGAAAGTTATTTATAGTTCGGCGAAAAGGGGGATGTTTATTATGAACCGGAAGAAAAATTGCCCCACTCTTCGTCTTTTCGTCCAAAGTATTAACACTAGGGTAGAAAAATAATAAATTTTTGAATGTTATTTCCGGCCTACAAAAAAAAGAAATATATATATATTACCTTGGAAAAAAAATTAGATAACAAAAGGAACAGAAACATAAAATCACTATCTGTTTATCACCTAAAAACATTGCAATTATTATGTATGCAATTTATTTATAAATACAATTACTAGTAATATGAAAGCAAATAATTAATTTAGGTTTTTAAATATTTTAGTCTTAGACAAATAACGTTAGACACGAAATTAATTACTTAAAAAAACGAAAATAACAGAATTCATATAAATAGAACAAAATTAACAAAAAAATCAGATCAAGTGTATATATTCATTTTTAAATTTTTTTTTTGTAACATGAGGTATAATGAAATTGCTAGTAATATGTGCATTTAAATAATTTCAAAATTAGTGCTTTGCAATTTGTCTACAGTGGTTTAAATTCAGTTTTTCTTATATAAAAACAATGCATGTATACTTCTTAAATAATGCACGTAAAATAATCTTTGACTTTGGCCATTTGTAATTAATTTTTGAGATGTTAGATTCCTATTTTTTTTAACATCCAACCAAAATTTATTATATTTAGTTAACTTTTTAACTAACCCGTGGTAATTGAATATATAAAAGTCTCAATGAGATCAATATAATAGTAGAAAGCAAAAAAATTGCATTTTTACATTTCTTATTGATATATAACTAAATTAGAGAACTTGTTTAAAAGCACGTTTCATTATTTTAAATTCTTTGTATACTTGAAATGTAATTGTATCCTCAAAGTACATTGAATTTACACGAGAGCAACAATATTACATCCTACTTTCAGCTATTAAACGGAGGTGGAAGCAAAGAGAAATTCTCCTTTGTGAACGAACGACATTCTTCACTCACTGAATGAGGGTAGGACTTAATAAATTACCGTGTAGGTACATTCTCTTTAATGAAGACAACAAAGACAGATAGCATTATAAATAATTTGAAATTATGTACAAAATATAATTATTTAGATTTCATGTTTATTAAATTAGGTAACGGATTTATTTTATTATAGGTTCAATCAAAAATGTTTTATGTAAATAAATCAGAAATATACCTAGTAGTTTTCTTTAAAATTGTTTTATAATAGTATAAAATAATTATAAATGTATAAAAGTATACGTTTACAATTATTTTATACTCTTATAAAACAAGTTCAAAGAAAAATACTTTGATTATTTCACTGATTCATTCACTTACAAATATTTTGTTCAAATTTAACGCTTTTATAAAATCGACGAATGCCTGAAAATTTACAACGTGAGTGGCCAACCTGTCTAGCGGTCGGATCAAATTTTGAAAATTAGATTTCCTGTCGAGCGTCACTCCCAAATGAATTCTGTTAGAGCAAACAAGAAAAAAAGAAGTCCACTGGATGAATCGTCCGTGGATAAATTGTCCAGGATGAATAGTCCGCGGATGAATCGACCGTGGATAAATCGTCCTACATTCAGATATACATACCTCAATATACTACATACGCAATAAATTGTCAGATATTCGTCGTTTTTGAAACGAGTTCAATCGACAGTATAAAAAAGTGTTTTCCGCTCCCAGACTAAGCATGAAGTAAAATTTCAAGTTTATAAAAGTATAAATACTTGGTTTGGTCGCTCCGCGAATCGGAGAGACCAAATTAAATTTTCAGGCTTTTCTTGACTCGAAATTTTACTTCATGTGCCACGCGTATTAAACACTGATTTAGTGTGAAGTTCAAATACACACAAATATCCATGATATATATGGGATTTTATAAATATCGATGCATTTTATGATATATATGGAAGTCTTTAAATATCGATATATATCATGATATATATCGGAGTTTATAAATACCGATATATACCGCCAAATCCAATTTTACAAAAAATTGTAGAGCTAAGCAAGACACAATTTATCATAGAATTAAAACACACATCACATTTAATTTATCAATAGAAAAAAAACAAATATTATCAAATGTACATTTTCATTATGTTTCCATTTTTTATGTACGAGTAATTTATTTATTATTTAATAATGAATATATATTTATGTAAATTATTAAACTTTAATCTGTTCGTTCAAAAGAAAATGAACGCGGAGATAAATAAATCTCTGTCCTAGCGAAGTTTAATCCTTCGCCGATTAAATCGGGATTCTTAAAATATTATACGCCCTCAATCCCTCGCTCGGAATTAACTCAAAGGGCGGCCGAATTTGTACGCGTAAACGTTGACAAATATTATTACATAAATCACCGAGTCGGAAAGTTTTTGGATTAAAAACGTAATTACAAGTTCGTCAGATGAATTAACTCACTTTTTCGTCTCATCAAACAAGTAAATTTACCAAACGCTAGAGATCTTTTTGATGTTTAAAAATATTCATAAAAATTAATTCTATTATGTTACGAAAATAATAAAATGATATGGCCTGTATGTACACTTAGTGTAATCGACAATTGACAATGCCACGGGCTTAATGCTCTGTTTAGGTACGTGTCTTTAACGTACGATTATTGTGCCTTACGATTTTTATGGCGCTCGATTTGTTGGGTCTGTCAACTTGGCCCCCCCAACTCAAAATTTTCAAATAAAAAATATTGCGCCCGAAAGGTCTTAACTTGCGCTCACTTGCGCCCAAATATTAAAACTTGCGCTGTTAAGGGTAGAAAACTATAGCGATTTAAAAATAGGGGGGGCTAAGTTGACGCCAGCCCCCCATCTCGGAATTTTTAACTTTTTCTTTCATAAATACATTCTATGGAACTTGCGCTGTCGATACCACCTAATTTTACAAGTTGCGCTGCAAAAATACACCCCCTATAAACGAAATAAAGGAGGGTGCCAGCCCCCCCACTTTACATTTTTTAAGTTTTATTGCATTGTACACAAAGCTTAGAAGTTGCGCTCACTTGCGCCATCGAAATTTCTTCAATATCAGTTCTCATGAAAAAGTTATGGCATATTTTATATATACTCGAATCCAGTGCGCGTATTCCCATAATCTCCATGCAACTACAGAAGAGTAATACAATAAACATACTTAACTCACAACCACTGTCCTTCTTCGTCGAAAAGCATACATTATACAACCAAAACAGTAATTTTCTATAATATTTGCATATTTATTCCAGTGCCGTATCATGGTGGAAATATATATTTTTATTATTACTTAAATAATTCTATTTCTAAAACAAATAACAATAATTCGATTCAATTAATAAATATAACTTTACCAATGCATTTAAAATGCATTTCTGCTGATTAGAAAAGTTGCGCTGTTTTCCCAGTAGCGTTACAAATAATTTATTATTTAATTTAATTAAATATTTTCAAAACCAAAAGTGAAAATTTAAATTTTTTAAGTGATTTTACTTAAACAATGCATAAGAAATGCATCTATGCCAATGAGAAAAGTTGCGCTGTTTTCCCAGTGGCGTCACAATTAATTTATTATTATTGAATTAAATTGAATATTTTCAAAACCAAACAGAAAATTTTGAATTTTCTAAGTGATATTACTTTAACAATGCATAGGAAATGCATTTATGCTAATGAGAAAAGTTGCGCTGTTTTCCCAGTGGCGTCACAATTAATTTATTATTATTTAATTAAATTAAATATTTTTCAAACCAAACGGAAAATTTTGAATTTTCTAAGTTATATTACTTTATCAATGCATAGGAAATGCATTTATGCTAATGAGAACAGTTGCGCTGTTTCCCCAGTAGCGTCATAATTAATTTATAATTATTGAATTAAATTAAATGTTTTAAAAACCAAACGGAAAATTTTGAATTTTCTAAGTGATATTACTTTAACAATAAATAGGAAATGCATTTATTCTAATGAGAAAAGTTGCGCTGTTTTCCCAGTGGCGTCACAATTAATTTATTATTATTGAATTAAATTAAATATTTTCAAAACCAAACGGGAAACTTTGAATTTTCTAAGTGTTAATACTTTAACAATGCATAGGAAATGCATTTATGCTAATGAGAAAAGTTGCGCTGTTTTCCCAGTGGCGTCACAATTAATTTATTATTATTGAATTAAATTAAACATTTTCAAAACCAAAGGGAAAATTTTGAATTTTCTAAGTGATATTACTTTAACAATGCATAGGAAATGCATTTATGCTAATGAGAAAAGTTGCGCTATTTTCCCAGTGGCGTCACAATTAATGTATTATTATTGAATTAAATTAAATATTTTCAAAACCAAACAAAAAATTTTGAATTTTCTAAGTGATATTACTTTAACAATGCATAGGAAATGCATTTATGCTAATGAGAGAAGTTGCGCTGTTTTCCCAGTGGCGTCACAATTAATTTATTATTTTTGAATTAAATTAAATATTTTTAAAACCAAACAGAAAATTTTGAATTTTCTAAGTGATATTACTTTAACAATGCATAGGAAATGCATTTATGCTAATGAGAAAAGTTGCGCTGTTTTCCCAGTGGCGTCATAATTAATTTATTATTATTGAATTAAATTGAATATTTTCAAAACCAAACGGAAAATATTGAATTTTCTAAGTGATATTACTTTAAAAATGTATAGGACATGCATTTATGCTAAAGAGAAAAGTTGCGCTGTTTTCCCAGTGGCGTCACAATTAATTTATTATTATTGAATTAAATTGAATATTTTCAAAACCAAACAGAAAATTTTGAATTTTCTAAGTGATATTACTTTAACAATGCATAGGAAATGCATTTATGCTAATGAGAAAAGTTGCGCTGTTTTCCCAGTGGCGTCACAATTAATTTATTATAATTGAATTAAATTAAATATATTCAAAACCAAACGGGAAACTTTGAATTTTCTAAGTGATATTACTTTAACAATGAATAGGAAATGCATTTATGCTAATGAGAAAAGTTGCGCTGTTTTCCCAGTGGCGTCATAATTAATTTATTATTATTTAATTAAATTAAATATTTTTCAAACCAAACGGAAAATTTTGAATTTTCTAAGTGATATTACTTTAACAATGCATAGGAAATGCATTTATGCTAATGAGAACAGTTGCGCTGTTTCCCCAGTAGCGTCATAATTAATTTATAATTATTGAATTAAATTAAATGTTTTAAAAACCAAACGGAAAATTTTGAATTTTCTAAGTGATATTACTTTAACAATAAATAGGAAATGCATTTATTCTAATGAAAAAAGTTGCGCTGTTTTCCCAGTGGCGTCACAATTAATTTATTATTATTGAATTAAATTAAATATTTTCAAAACCAAACTAGAAACTTTGAATTTTCTAAGTGTTAATACTTTAACAATGCATAGGAAATGCATTTATGCTAATGAGAAAAGTTGCGCTGTTTTCCCAGTGGCGTCACAATTAATTTATTATTATTGAATTAAATTAAATATTTTCAAAACCAAACGGGAAACTTTGAATTTTCTAAGTGTTAATACTTTAACAATGCATAGGAAATGCATTTATGCTAATGAGAAAAGTTGCGCTATTTTCCCAGTGGCGTCACAATTAATGTATTATTATTGAATTAAATTAAATATTTTCAAAACCAAACAAAAAATTTTGAATTTTCTAAGTGATATAACTTTAACAATGCATAGGAAATGCATTTATGCTAATGAGAAAAGTTGCGCTGTTTTCCCAGTGGCGTCACAATTAATTTATTATTTTTGAATTAAATTAAATATTTTTAAAACCAAACAGAAAATTTTGAATTTTCTAAGTGATATTACTTTAACAATGCATAGGAAATGCATTTATGCTAATGAGAAAAGTTGCGCTGTTTTCCCAGTGGCGTCATAATTAATTTATTATTATTGAATTAAATTGAATATTTTCAAAACCAAACGGAAAATATTGAATTTTCTAAGTGATATTACTTTAAAAATGTATAGGACATGCATTTATGCTAAAGAGAAAAGTTGCGCTGTTTTCCCAGTGGCGTCACAATTAATTTATTATTATTGAATTAAATTGAATATTTTCAAAACCAAACAGAAAATTTTGAATTTTCTAAGTGATATTACTTTAACAATGCATAGGAAATGCATTTATGCTAATGAGAAAAGTTGCGCTGTTTTCCCAGTGGCGTCACAATTAATTTATTATAATTGAATTAAATTAAATATATTCAAAACCAAACGGGAAACTTTGAATTTTTTAAGTGATATTATTTTAACAATGAATATGAAATGCATTTATGCTAATGAGAAAAGTTGCGCTGTTTTCCCAGTGGCGTCACAATTAATTTATTATTATTGAATTAAATTAAATATTTTCAAAACCAAACGGGAAACTTTGAATTTTCTAAGTGATATTACTTTAACAATGCATAGGAAATGCATTTATGCTAATGAAAAAAGTTGCGCTGTTTTCCCAGTGGCGTCACAATTAATTTATTATTATTGAATTAAATTAAATATTTTCAAAGCCGAACGGAAAATTTTGAATTTTCTAAGTGATATTACTTTAACAATGCATAGGAAATGCATTTATGCTAATGAGAAAAGTTGCGCTGTTTTCCCAGTGGCGTCACAATTAATTTATTATTTTTGAATTAAATTAATTATTTTTAAAACCAAACAGAAAATTTTGAATTTTCTAAGTGATATTACTTAAACAATGCATAGGAAATGCATTTATGCTAATGAGAAAAGTTGCGCTGTTTTCCCAGTGGCGTCACAATTAATTTATTATTTTTGAATTAGATTAAATATTTTTAAAACCAAACAGAAAATTTTGAATTTTCTAAGTGATATTACTTTAACAATGCATAGGAAATGCATTTATGCTAATGAGAAAAGTTGCGCTGTTTTCCCAGTGGCGTCATAATTAATTTATTATTATTGAATTAAATTGAATATTTTTAAAACCAAACGGAAAATATTGAATTTTCTAAGTGATATTACTTTAAAAATGTATAGGACATGCATTTATGCCAAAGAGAAAAGTTGCGCTGTTTTCCCAGTGGCGTCACAATTAATTTATTATTATTGAATTAAATTGAATATTTTCAAAACCAAACAGAAAATTTTGAATTTTCTAAGTGATATTACTTTAACAATGCATAGGAAATGCATTTATGCTAATGAGAAAAGTTGCGCTGTTTTCCCAGTGGCGTCACAATTAATTTATTATAATTGAATTAAATTAAATATATTCAAAACCAAACGGGAAACTTTGAATTTTCTAAGTGATATTACTTTAACAATGAATAGGAAATGCATTTATGCTAATGAGAAAAGTTGCGCTGTTTTCCCAGTGGCGTCACAATTAATTTATTATTATTTAATTAAATTAAATATTTTTCAAACCAAACGGAAAATTTTGAATTTTCTAAGTGATATTACTTTAACAATGCATAGGAAATGCATTTATGCTAATGAGAACAGTTGCGCTGTTTCCCCAGTAGCGTCATAATAAATTTATAATTATTGAATTAAATTAAATGTTTTAAAAACCAAACGGAAAATTTTGAATTTTCTAAGTGATATTACTTTAACAATAAATAGGAAATGCATTTATTCTAATGAAAAAAGTTGCGCTGTTTTCCCAGTGGCGTCACAATTAATTTATTATTATTGAATTAAATTAAATATTTTCAAAACCAAACGGGAAACTTTGAATTTTCTAAGTGTTAATACTTTAACAATGCATAGGAAATGCATTTATGCTAATGAGAAAAGTTGCGCTGTTTTCCCAGTGGCGTCACAATTAATTTATTATTATTGAATTAAATTAAATATTTTCAAAACCAAAGGGAAAATTTTGAATTTTCTAAGTGATATTACTTTAACAATGCATAGGAAATGCATTTATGCTAATGAGAAAAGTTGCGCTATTTTCCCAGTGGCGTCACAATTAATGTATTATTATTGAATTAAATTAAATATTTTCAAAACCAAACAAAAAATTTTGAATTTTCTAAGTGATATAACTTTAACAATGCATAGGAAATGCATTTATGCTAATGAGAAAAGTTGCGCTGTTTTCCCAGTGGCGTCACAATTAATTTATTATTTTTGAATTAAATTAAATATTTTTAAAACCAAACAGAAAATTTTGAATTTTCTAAGTGATATTACTTTAACAATGCATAGGAAATGCATTTATGCTAATGAGAAAAGTTGCGCTGTTTTCCCAGTGGCGTCATAATTAATTTATTATTATTGAATTAAATTGAATATTTTCAAAACCAAACGGAAAATATTGAATTTTCTAAGTGATATTACTTTAAAAATGTATAGGACATGCATTTATGCTAAAGAGAAAAGTTGCGCTGTTTTCCCAGTGGCGTCACAATTAATTTATTATTATTGAATTAAATTGAATATTTTCAAAACCAAACAGAAAATTTTGAATTTTCTAAGTGATATTACTTTAACAATGCATAGGAAATGCATTTATGCTAATGAGAAAAGTTGCGCTGTTTTCCCAGTGGCGTCACAATTAATTTATTATAATTGAATTAAATTAAATATATTCAAAACCAAACGGGAAACTTTGAATTTTCTAAGTGATATTACTTTAACAATGAATAGGAAATGCATTTATGCTAATGAGAAAAGTTGCGCTGTTTTCCCAGTGGCGTCACAATTAATTTATTATTATTTAATTAAATTAAATATTTTTCAAACCAAACGAAAAATTTTGAATTTTCTAAGTGATATTACTTTAACAATGCATAGGAAATGCATTTATGCTAATGAGAACAGTTGCGCTGTTTCCCCAGTAGCGTCATAATTAATTTATAATTATTGAATTAAATTAAATGTTTTAAAAACCAAACGGAAAATTTTGAATTTTCTAAGTGATATTACTTTAACAATAAATAGGAAATGCATTTATTCTAATGAGAAAAGTTGCGCTGTTTTCCCAGTGGCGTCACAATTATTTAATTATTATTGAATTAAATTAAATATTTTCAAAACCAAACGGGAAACTTTGAATTTTCTAAGTGATATTACTTTAACAATGCATAGGAAATGCATTTATGCTAATGAGAAAAGTTGCGCTGTTTTCCCAGTGGCGTCACAATTAATTTATTATTATTGAATTAAATTAAATATTTTCAAAACCAAACGGGAAACTTTGAATTTTTTAAGTGATATTAATTTAACAATGTAAAGGAAATGCATTTATGCTAATGAGAAAAGTTGCGCTGTTTTCCCAGTGGCGTCACAATTAATTTATTATTATTGAATTAAATTAAATATTTTCAAAACCAAACGGGAAACTTTGAATTTTTTAAGTGATATTATTTTAACAATGAATATGAAATGCATTTATGCTAATGAGAAAAGTTGCGCTGTTTTCCCAGTGGCGTCACAATTAATTTATTATTATTGAATTAAATTAAATATTTTCAAAACCAAACGGGAAACTTTGAATTTTCTAAGTGATATTACTTTAACAATGCATAGGAAATGCATTTATGCTAATGAAAAAAGTTGCGCTGTTTTCCCAGTGGCGTCACAATTAATTTATTATTATTGAATTAAATTAAATATTTTCAAAGCCGAACGGAAAATTTTGAATTTTCTAAGTGATATTACTTTAACAATGCATAGGAAATGCATTTATGCTAATGAGAAAAGTTGCGCTGTTTTCCCAGTGGCGTCACAATTAATTTATTATTTTTGATTTAAATTAATTATTTTTAAAACCAAACAGAAAATTTTGAATTTTCTAAGTGATATTACTTAAACAATGCATAGGAAATGCATTTATGCTAATGAGAAAAGTTGCGCTGTTTTCCCAGTGGCGTCACAATTAATTTATTATTTTTGAATTAGATTAAATATTTTTAAAACCAAACAGAAAATTTTGAATTTTCTAAGTGATATTACTTTAACAATGCATAGGAAATGCATTTATGCTAATGAGAAAAGTTGCGCTGTTTTCCCAGTGGCGTCACAATTAATTTATTATTATGGAATTAAATTAAATATTTTCAAAGCCGAACGGAAAATTTTGAATTTTCTAAGTGATATTACTTTAACAATGCATAGAAAATGCATTTATGCTAATGAGAAAAGTTGCGCTGTTTTCCCAGTGGCGTCACAATTAATTTATTATTTTTGAATTAAATTAATTATTTTTAAAACCAAACAGAAAATTTTGAATTTTCTAAGTGATATTACTTAAACAATGCATAGGAAATGCATTTATGCTAATGAGAAAAGTTGCGCTGTTTTCCCAGTGGCGTCACAATTAATTTATTATTTTTGAATTAGATTAAATATTTTTAAAACCAAACAGAAAATTTTGAATTTTCTAAGTGATATTACTTTAACAATGCATAGGAAATGCATTTATGCTAATGAGAAAAGTTGCGCTGTTTTCCCAGTGGCGTCACAATTAATTTATTATTATGGAATTAAATTAAATATTTTCAAAACCAAACGGGAAACTTTGAATTTTCTAAGTGATATTACTTTAACAATGAAAAGGAAATGCATTTATGCTAATAAGAAAAGTTGCGCTGTTTTCTCAGTGGCGTCACAATTAATTTATTATTATTGAATTATATTAAATATTTTCAAAACCAAACAGAAAATTTGGAATTTTCTTAATGATATTACTTTAACAATGCATAGGAAATGCATTTATGCCAATAAGAAAAGTTGCGCTGTTTTTCCAGTGGCGTCACAATAAATTTATTATTAGTGAATTAAATTAAATATTTTCAAAACTAAATGGAAAATTTTGAATTTTCTAAGTGATATTACTTTACCAATGCATAGGAAATGCATTTATGCTAATGAGAAAAATTACGCTGTTTTCCCAGTGGCGTCACAATAAGTTAATTATTATTGAATTAAATTAAATATTATCAAAACCAAACGGAAAATTTTGAATTTTCTAAGTGATATTACTTTAACAATGCATAGGAAATGCATTTATGCTAATGAGAAAAGTTGCGCTGTTTTCCCAGTGGCGTCACAATTAATTTATTATTATTTAATTAAATTAAATATTTTCAAAAACAAAAGAAAAATTTTGATTTTTCTAAGCGATATTACTTTAACAATGCAAAGGAAATGCATTTATGATAATGAAAAAAGTTGCGCTGTTTTCCTAGTGGCGTCACAATTAATTTATTATCATTTAATTATTAAATTAAATATTTTCTAAACCAAACGAAAAATTTTGAATTTTCTAAGTGATATTACTTTAACAATGCATAGGAAATGCATTAATACTAATGAGAAAAGTTGCGCTGTTTTCCCTGTGGCGTCACAATTAGTTTATAATCATTTAATTAAATTAAATATTTTCAAATCCAACCGGAAAATTTTGTTTTTTTTTAAGTGATATTACTTTCACACTGCATAATTCAATTCATAAATCAATTCTTCCAAAAAACATAATAAGCTTAAATGCATTTACGTTTTTAACTAAATTATTAAATACATGTTTACCTTCATGTCAAACAAATATCTATAGATGTGATATATGTTCGCAAATAAAAATAAAGAATGAACATTTTATTTCTGTAGAATTTTCAAATTACAACATTCATAACTTAAAAAACATTTTACAACATAATTTTAGCACGAAATTTAAACAAAATTGCAGTTTGTGTAATAATAAATTATTATTTGAAACACAGTTAAACAATTTCATATTCATAGAACCCGTTAACACGGACAGTAAAACATTGAACTTAGTAACTAATTTAGAAAATATTCCGTTTAAACTAAATGTACAGAACAAACTGTTTATTTTACGTGGTGTTGTGGGTTTTATACCGGGTCATTTTATAGCATTTTGCAGAAGACATAATGGCTTATGGGAGGAATACAATGACTTGCTTCCAAGCAAAAATCATTGTTCAAGATCAAAAGAAGTAGAGGTTAATATGTTGCTATATACAATGTAGGGTGACCGACGGGAACTATCTGTTTTTGGGAATGATCACTGACACCACTGGGAAAACAGCGCAACTTTTCTCATTAGCATAAATGCATTTCCTATGCATTGTCAAAGTAATATCACTTAGAAAATTCAAAGTTTCCCATTTGGTTTTGAAAATATTTAATTTAATTCAATAATAATAAATTAATTGTGACGCCACTGGGAAAACAGCGCAACTTTTCTCATTAGCATAAATGCATTTCCTATTCATTGTTAAAGTAATATCACTTAGAAAATTCAAAGTTTCCCGTTTGGTTTTAAAAATAGTTAATTTAATTCAATAATAATAAATTACTTGTGACGCCACTGGGAAAACAGCGCAACTTTTCTCATTAGCATAAATGCATTTCCTATTCATTGTTAAAGTAATATCACTTAGAAAATTCAAACTTTCCCGTTTGGTTTTGAAAATATTTAATTTAATTCAATAATAATAAATTAATTGTGACACCACTGGGAAAACAGCGCAACCTTTCTCATTAGCATAAATGTATTTCCTATTCATTGTTAAAGTAATATCACTTAGAAAATTCAAAGTTTCCCGTTTGGTTTTGAAAATATTTAATTTAATTCAATAATAATAAATTAATTGTGACGCCACTGGGAAAACAGCGCAACTTTTCTCATTAGCATAAATGCATTTCCTATTCATTGTTAAAGTAATATCACTTAGAAAATTCAAAGTTTCCCGTTTGGTTTTGAAAATATTTAATTTAATTCAATAATAATAAATTAATTGTGACGCCACTGGGAAAACAGCGCAACTTTTCTCATTAGCCTAAATGCATTTTCTATGCATTGTTAAAGTAATATCACTCAGAAAATTCAAACCTTTCCGTTTGGTTTTGAAAATATTTAATTTAATTCAATAATAATAAATTAATTGTGACGCCACTGGGAAAACAGCGCAACTTTTCTCATTAGCATAAATGCATTTCCTATGCATTATTAAAGTAATATCACTTAGAAAATTCAAAATTTTCCGTTTGGTTTGAAAAATATTTAATTTAATTAAATAATAATAAAGTAATTGTGACGCCACTGGGAAAACAGGGCAACTTTTCTCATTAACATAGATGCATTTCTTATGCATTGTTTAAATAAAATCACTTAAAAAATTTACATTTTCACGTTTGGTTTTGAATATATTTAATTAAATTAAATAATAAATTATTTGTAACGCTACTGGGAAAACAGCGCAACTTTTCTAATCAGCAGAAATGCATTTTAAATACATTGTTAAAGTTATATTTATTAATTGAATCGAATTATTGTTATTTGTTTTGGAAATAAAATTATTTAAGTAATAATAAAAATATATATTTCCACCATGATACGGCACTGGAATAAATATGCAAATATTATAGAAAATTACTGTTTTGGTTGTATAATGTATGCTTTTCGACGAAGAAGGACAGTGGTTGTGAGTTAAGTATGTTTATTGTATTACTCTTCTGTAGTTGCATGGAGATTATGGGAATACGCGCACTGGATTCGAGTATATATAAAATATGCCATAACTTTTTCATGAGAACTGATATTGAAGAAATTTCGATGGCGCAAGTGAGCGCAACTTCTAAGCTTTGTGTACAATGCAATAAAACTTAAAAAATGTAAAGTGGGGGGGCTGGCACCCTCCTTTATTTCGTTTATAGGGGGTGTATTTTTGCAGCGCAACTTGTAAAATTAGGTGGTATCGACAGCGCAAGTTCCATAAAATGTATTTATGAAAGAGAAAGTTAAAAATTCCGAGATGGGGGGGCTGGCGTCAACTTAGCCCCCCCTATTTTCAAATCGCTATAACTTTCTACCCTTAACAGCGCAAGTTTTAATATTTGGGCGCAAGTGAGCGCAAGTTAAGACCTTTCGGGCGCAATATTTTTTATTTGAAAATTTTGAGTTGGGGGGGCCAAGTTGACAGACCCCGATTTGTTTACGTATGCATTTTTAACGTACGTTTTTCCAAGTAATCTAAAGAGTTAGATAGACGCTCAAGCGTTACACTTTTAAGCTTACATTAATCTTGAGTAAACCCGTTTGTATTCCTTAGCCCTTGCGTGTGGCTGGAAATACGGTGTTACTTGCAAGTCAAATGGTAACTATTACTATAAATATAGTTTTCAGAAAAGGAATTGTCTTTCTCTTATCAACATTTTGTACATATATTTCACATCTTTTGGTCACTTTTGGCAACTATAAAAGATTAACTGTTTTTGAACTTAAAATAAATCAATGTTTTATGCGCGTGGCGCATGAAGTAAAATTTCGAGTTTAGAAAAGCCTGAAAATTTGGTTTGGTCGCCCCGCTTCGCGGAGCGACCAAACCAAATTTTCAGGCTTTTCTAAACTCGAAATTTTACTTCATGCTTAACCAAGGAGTGGAAGTCACTCGTTTTAATTTTTTGTTTCCTAAACTATTTCACTTATTTCCACAAATTCTTTTTATTAATTTATTGTAAGAGTATTAATCGTTTTTTATTATGATTTGCCAGCCAAACAATTTTAGATCTTATTAATAATATTAGCTTTATATGTATCGAACATAGGATTTTGCAGGATTTTAGATAATTTCAACGAATTTTGTTAAACATATTAATTTATTGCAGTTTATAATTTTGAATACACTAAACAATAAAAATACCGTTCGATCATTTAAAATATAAATAAGAATTCGAATTTTAAATTAGATTGGTACTACTGACTGTTAACACAGTTTACCGTAACCTCAAATTTTTCCATTATTCAATAAGCATTCTGGGCAACCGCAAAAAAATGCCATCTAATCTAATTCTTAATTTAAAAGATCGCACGCTATATGTAATACCTAGTATTATTCATTATTCATTGATTATTGTTTACTTTGAGCTTTCGTAATTTGTTTTTCAGCTTTGGGATTTTGCTTGTGCTTACACACAATATTGAATTTACTAATTGAGGGGTTTAGTGGAAGAGTAGTGTAAGTGACATGAGATTGATTTGCGAAAATTGGAGATAAAGTTTAACTTTTATAGACAAATCCGTGGACATCTAATCAATAACATTGTATATTATATTGAGAAATACACATATTCAATTGTACAATTTTTTTATTAATAAATATCAATCACATTTGTACTTACACAATTTTTTTTTTAAAAACCACCCTTATACTACGTTTCCATTGAGTCCCTCAAATATACAATTGTATCAGTGTAAATTGGGTTGATGTTTGTTTGCTTAATTACAGCAAAACAACATGATATTTGAATAAAAGCACAAGAGATTGCGTTAAAATTCCCAAACTTTGCTTCACTATAAGAAAAACTAAATCTTACCTTTGTAAATTAAATTGCAAATATTCAAAGTTGAGTCAATATTTAAAGAGTTCATTTTTTATTTAATTTTCACGAATTTCCACCAGTTAAATCAATCTCCTGTTTTCTGTATTCAAAGCAACCGTTGAATTGTTTTCGGAATAAATAGCTCGATTTTAAAATGTCTAAACATTTATTATTCAAAATCACTTTATTAAGCAATTAAAAAACTACATTGTAAAAAGCTCTGCTGATTTTTCTGTAATTTTGAGCGAAAATGTAAATAAATGACTAATTTTTTAAGATATTTATTTTGAAAAGTTGTCAAAATTCATTAGTTGTTGGTATTTATAGCAAACGTTCAATTGTTCCGTCAGGTTACTCTTGTTTCAACCTATTTTACTAATTTTCACGAATTGTTTTATTTAATTATTCTAATAGTTTCAATAGTTTTCAATATTCATGATTTTCTGCTAATCGATATTAGATTTTATAAATAATGTTAAGATTGTATTTGTATTACCTATTTATATATTTTTTACTTTTGTTTTAATAATACCCTTTAGCTTAACGCAATAAGCGCCATTGATGCACATACGCAACATAATTAATTTTATTTTAATTAAATTACTATATGAATTATTTTCATATATTATATTATTTGATATGACTTGATAATGTATGAAGAAAAACGTAAATATTTTGTTATTTAAATATCTCAATTATTACTCATTAAAAAAAATGTTTTCAGTGTATTTTTAACTTTACAATATTTCAGTGCTTTATACGCGTGGCGCATGAAGTAAAATTTCGAGTTTAGAAAAGCCCCGTGAAAATTTGTCTCGGGTCGCTGCGCGACCCTCGACAAATTTTCTACGCGGGGCTTTTCTAAACTCGAAATTTTACTTCATGCTTAGTCTGGGAGTGGACAACACTCGTTTTTAGAAGTTTCAAATTGAAGGATTACTCTAGATTACTAAGTTTATTACCATTTTACAAAGGCTACAGCTCGAAGGACCAATCATGGTCTTCGGAGACCAAAGGACTACAGGGAAGTTTCTTTACAAGAAATCAACGAATACCTCAAGGTTTACAGCATGGATAGGAAAGAAAACATTGAATTTTGAAAAAATATCGAAGTTGGGTTGGTTTTCAGTGCATTTTTAACTTCACTGTAAATCAGTGTTTTATACGCGTGGCGCATGAAGTAAAATTTCGAGTTTAGAAAAGCCCCGTGAAAATTTGTCTCGGGTCGCTCCGCGACCCTCGACAAATTTTCTACGCGGGGCTTTTCTAAACTCGAAATTTTACTTCATGCTTAGTCTGGGAGTGGAAGACACTCGTTCTAAACTTTATATTGTACGTTTTTATACAAAATCGACGAATGCCTTGCATTTACAGCGTATATATTATGTATATTTAAAAGAAAAATTCACAGTGTGTAATACAATAAGTCATTCGTAAAAATCATTCAAAGTAGTGTAGAATTTTACCTAAAATCAACTTTTAGAGTTAACTCTATAATTGCTCGGCCGTTAATGGGTTAAGGAGCATCGTCAATAGCTAGCAAACTAAACGTTTGTATACAGCAATTGTTCGTGCACAACAGGGCTTTATTTTATAGAATACAAATATCAAGAATATGAATTTGTGTTCAGTACTCATTCATTCACCGGATAACTATATACGCGTTTCAGGCTTCATTGTAATTGTATTTTATAAAATAAAGCCCTGTTGTAGACGAACAATTGCTGCATACAAACGTTTAGTTTGCCAGCTATTGAATGCTATTAAAGCTAATGGGCATAAGATTGCGTTTACGCTTTTGAACATACAGAGAGTTTTGTGTAATACCGAACATACTAAGATGTACGCAATGTTAATTTTCCTATGTTTGATGTGTACTGGGACGCATCATTGAGTGCGATGTGATTGGCTACAATTTCTAATTGTAATATAGTGAACCCGATTTACACTCTTTGTTTCAAAAATAAATGTAATCTGTCAGTTATCGCAAGCAAGTGATATTTGCTGTTCTAGCACTTGAAGCAGACGTAGACGAAAAACGGAGAGTTAAACATATCAATAATATATACAAAAGAGGAAAATATTATTCTGGTAAACTTATACCATGGAGAAAACAGTTTAAAAAATTCTCATGATTTATTTTCAGAAAAATTTTCTGGTCAATCAGACTACCATTTATTTCAACCATTCCGAACCTTCTAGAACAGTTTGTTTGGATAAATTTCACAAGCGAGGAGTTAGAAGTCCGTCGATATTATCGGAAGACATGAAATTAAACAATTTCTGTTATATCGAAGAGTGTCTAATAATAAATATCCATACTATTGCAAAATCATTTAATATTTAAAAATCCGTACGTAGGAGTTCTACAAGAATTTAAGTTCGGGTACAAATTCCAACATAACTAGTTGCTGTATAACAAAATTAAGCGGTAACATTTTTGTAGAATTGTATTTAATATGTTAAATTAAACAACGAAATGTTGCGAAAAATTGTGTTTACTGGTGAAGCGTTTATATCTTCTTACCTTCTTTAACTAGAATTTTACTGAATATAAATATAACAAAAGTTGATAACCAATCCGTTGTACTAATATATTCATAATACAACATATTGTGGTTGATATAATAATTGACAAATTTAATTTATTTTTGACGTAAAAAGTGTACATTGGGTTGACTATATTACCATTAGAAATTGTAGCCAATCACATCGTACTCAATGCTTTGATGCATCCCAGTACACACCGAACATAGAAAGATTAACAATAAGAACATTTTAGTATGTTCGGTGTTACATAAAACTCTCTGTATGTAAATAGCACAGACCATAATAAATAGTCAAAGATGTTGAGTATTATTCAAGTACTGGTTCGGGACTATACTGATGATGGCGTTGAAGCCTGAAACTCGTATATAGTTATCCAGTGAATGAATGAGTACTGAACACAAATTCATATTCTTGATATTTTTTATTCAGTCAATTTGAAAAATACATAATACAACTAAAAATATAATATCATAAATTGGAACATAATTGAAAGTATAAATATAAAATAAAATTCAAAATATGACACAATCATGATCACAGTTTAAAATAAATAGTAACTAAATAGATAAGGTAAAAACATAACAGAACATTTTTAAAGCACTATAATATAACATTTTGTATAATTTTTACGAATTTTGTTGAATTTTGTATACACTACATCAACTACCAAAAAATATTTAAATACCTAGGCTGATGTTTCTGTTTTTGAGTCACAAATTGTTTTTGAAATATTTTAACAACTTAAAATACTTAAAATAAATGCAGCTTCAATGTGATTAAAAAAATGCGTTATTGAATTATGTTGACAATCATAAGCTTAACTTAAAATGAATGCAGTTTTTGAATTATTTTGACAGTCATAAATTGAACTTAAAATAAATGCAGCAGTAATATTTAATTAAAAAGGTTCGATTTTTGTTTATATTGTGAATATTCAATGTTTTTATGTGATATTTTAAAAATTGTTTGTTTGTTATAATTGAATGCAGTTTGATAAATAATCAGTAAAGAAAATATAAATATTTTCTGTAAGAATATTTCGTTTAAGTTTAAGCTTCTTTATTAACATCTCCCTTTTACAATAACATATACCAATCAATCCAACAAATGAAAACTTAAACAATACAAAATAAACAAATTTACAAATAGAAAATATTGATGTATTATATATAGTTGAAATATTGTTAAAAAAATCGCCTAATTGTTAAAGATATTTGTTAATTTTGCAAATAATGTTGCAAACTTAATTGGGTTACTTTCAATAATTAGGATTAAAAATTGCAATACATTGCTTGGTTTTTCTGTAATTATCGGACAAAATTTATATTTTATTGAAAACTTGCTCAATCATGAAAATATATTTGTTTTAAAAGAAATGAAAAAATCATTGCGCCTTTGAACCCTCTTAGAACTCAGACTGTATTTAAAGTTGAATGTGCATTAATAATCAGTAAAATAAAAATGTAAATATCACACATTTTTTTCTGTATTTAACCCATTAACGGCCGAGCAATTATAAAGTTAACTCCAAAAGTCTATTTATGATTTCTATGAATGACTTGTTCTATTACATACTAGGATTTTTTTTAAATATACATGAAGTATACGCTGTTAATTTTCAGGCATTCGTCGATTTTATAAAAACGTTCAATTCGAAGTTTCGAGCGAGTGTTTCCAATCCCACTAAGCATGAAGTAAAATTTCGAGTTTAGAAAAGCCTTCAAACGAAATGTTCAGGCTTTTATAAGCTTGAAATTTGACTTCATACCCCACGCGTATAAAACACTGAAATATTGTAGAAGTTTAAAATATAGAATATATATACAAAGCAATATGCTAAAGCAGTATATTTTGTACTTCACGTTAAATCAGTGTTTCATACGCGTGGCGCATGAAGTAAAATTTCGCGTTTAGAAAAGCCCGACAATTTGGTTTGGTCGCTCCGGTTTGCTACGCGACAAAACGAAATTTTCAGGCTTTTCTAAACGCGAAATTTTACTTTATGCTTAATCAAGGAGTAGAAACATTCGTTAGTAACTTCAAATTGAACTATTTAAAAACAACGAATGCCTGAAAATCTACAGCGTATGCATCTGGATATGCATAATAAAAAAAATTGCTGTATATGTATATACTTTTAAACAAGTTTGCTGTATTTTTATTCTTGTTAAATAAATTGGCTAAATTATGCGTGCTAAAATAAACTTTATAATTAGACATGAAAACCTATCGTTAAAAACTTTATACACCAACCATATTTTTACGTTCTTCGGAATTCCATCTCACATAAAAATTATCCGCTAAATTAAAAACTTCATTAAAACAAACGACCCTCATCCACGTAAAGTTTATTTATTGCGAGGCAAAAAGTGAAACAATATCACTTAACCCAGCGTTCCGCCCCCGTGGAGCCCGTTTAATTGTCAATCCGTTTTTGCGGCGGCGTTAAATTGGAGAAAGTTCGGGGACGGAAGGGGCGACCCTTTCTTAATTAGAAAGGTAAAACGCGAAATCGTAAAAAAGATTGTTTAGCTTTTCCTTGGGGGAGTTTCGAATTGGGTTTTAATCGTTTATATTCGTCGCTATCGCAAAAACAAGCAATCAGTTCTATAGTAGAAGTCATTCGATACGTGGGAAATCAATAGCACTTAGTGAATTTAACCTTAACAGCGATTAAATATTGTTTTTTAAATTAATTTTGATTTGTTGTGTTCGCAAAAAATTAAACAATCGGTTGAAAGTTTGACTCATCGGATAAGCAGGAAAACAGTGGCACTAATTGAATATTTTTGTGTCAGGGCCAATTGATGTTGTTTATTCATTAATTTTAATTTGAAATATTCAAGTTTTATAATTACTAAACAAATAAATATTTGAATAGATAGTAAAGGCGCCGCACACTAGGCTGTATCATGATTCTAGCTGGATAAAATTATTTTATGGGCTTAACAATGGCTAGAATATTTGAAAATTAATAATTAAAAAAATATACGATGAAAAAAGTAAGTGTTTTAGTTCTCAGAACAGAATTTTGACTGAATTTCGAGGTTTTTTACATATTTTCTAAGTAAAAAAATTGGCATAAAATAGAATGGATATATAGAATAGATGGTGAATTAAATTCTTTTCTAGTCAAATAAAGTTTTATTTTTAAAAAAATTCAAAATCAGAATTATTTTCTGAATTCGCTATGCTGCTCATCAATCATATCTGCTACCACTGAATTTTTCCTTGAAATTTTTATAATTTTAACCCCAAATTAGTAATTAGCACACCAAAAGATCCTACTAATACTAAGTTTTATAAAAAAATTGTGCTTCAGTGTTAACGGTTTGCTTGGAGTTTCTATTGGAGAATTTTTGTTATATCTCAATATATGGCCCTTCTCCTTTGAATATGTTATTAATTAATAATAAATAATAGAGAAATTCTCAAAAAATAAAGTCAATTACATCTAATAAAAAAAGTAACGCGTTAAAATGTGAAGAATTTTTTACTTTCCACAAAGCAAGATGCCACTCTCTTATATTATATTTTCAGGGCTTGAAACTTGTTTTTAAAAGGTATCTAAACAAGTTAGGTTAACACAAACGAAAATAAAGAATCACATCGTCCTACAGATACCACGATAGCGTCTCAGGCTCTACTTGCATTCGGCCGTTTTTACAGTAACTCCTTACACACTATTGTTCGCTATAATATTTTTTTCTATGAAATTAGATTTACTGAAACCTTAAGGAAATTGGCCTTTACTTGAAAACGTTACATTTTGACATTGAGTTTTAACTTTTGTCCAGCTAGAATCGAAATTCAGCCCAGTGTGCGCCATGTAAAACGCGCGTTACCCGCTGGATTCAACATTTCTCTATTTTCGATCCTTATTTTCTTATCTTACATTAAATTGAAGTTATTTTTTGTAATAATAAATCCTTGTATAAAATGTTGCATTTTAGATAAAAATTAATAATTCACTATAGCTACAAAATAAATGTAGAACATTCAAAGATTACATTGGTAAATTGGTAATGGAAAATATTTTTAAAGGAAAGTGTATACAAGGAATTTTTCTATTAGGCATACATATCAAGAATATTTGCTGTAAATCTTCAGACATTCCTTGTTTTTGTAAAAGCGTTTAATTTGATGCGTCTAACGAGTGTTTCCAATCCCAGATTAAGCATAAAATAAAATTTCGAGTTTAGAAAAGCCTACAAATTTGGATTGGTCGCGTAGCGAAGCGGAGCGACCAATCCAAATTAGGCTTTTCTAAACTCGAAATTTTACTTCATGCGTCAGGCGTATAAACTATGGAATATTGTGAAGTTCAAAATATACTACTTTGGTTTGATCTCGTGTTAATTTATTCTGCAAATGTTTATATGTAAAAGTATACTTGAATGTGAAAAGAACAGTAGCCTTATTAGTGTTCAATAAATGGAATAATTTATGGATAAAAAACTAAATCACCGTCTGAAAAATATAGTGAATTATTTCTATAAAAAATCTAGAAATTCTACTTGATAACGTGTTTTAAAAATTATGATATTTTTATAAAACTAATAAGAAATCCATCATTTTTGAAATGTAGATTTAGGCTTTTCGTTTTAAGCTTAAGTTGTGGTTAACATTTTAAGTCAAAGTCTATGTATTTTTACGATAAAAATGTTAATGGTTATTAATTGATTAATCATTTTAAAAATTGTGATATTTTCATGAAACATTAACTCAATTCATAACAAACAGCATCTCCTTAACCATTTCCTAACTAATAATCCTATTCACGTAAACATGTTGGTTGAAACGAAATCCACTAAACCCATTTCCTTTTCTAACTGGTCTATTATCCAAATCCCTGCATCCACCCCTAACCAAAACCAACGAGGTGGCTCAATAGTTGCAACAAAACCAGAAATTAAATTGGGTAAAGCAAACCCTCCCAAAATAAACAATATTTTAAATGAATGTCTCCATTGCACTATTGATCTGCCCTGCTTCCCCCTCCATATTATCCTAGTATATATCCACCCCACTTCTCCCATCGAAGATTCCATATTTACCAAGGCATCCTTATTCGATAATGTCATCATAATCGGGGATTTTAACATTAACAAAGCAAAATCTAAACATCTCTCCTCCTTTATTTTAAACTCAAATTTTGTACGTATTAAAACCCCTCCTACATTCCTAATGCCAAATAATCCCGACACGACTCCTGATATCCTGCTATGTACAAGTAATATACAACACTTAATTCATAATGTAGCACTAAATCCTGATCTAGGTTCCGACCACCTCTCAATTCAATTCTCTCTTAGCAAAGATCCCCCAGCTTCCACTCCCCCCACATTTATTTATAGACATAAAGACTGTGACATTGACAAAGTGATAAGAGAAATTACAAACTTTATACAATCCCATCAACAAATAAACCAAACATCCATTTCCCTATTTCTAGCAAAACTATCAAATAGTATACACAAACATACACCAATTTATTCTAAAAAACCCTACAAATATCCCCTCCCAAAATTCATTTTACGACTAATCAAGTACAAAAGACAGATGTACAGGGACATCCGACTAACAGACGACTTTAATTTGAAACAAACATTTAACAAATTAAATTGAGACATACAGAGACTAATCAAAGAATACAAGACTGACATGTGGATAAATACGTGCAAGGATATTAACGAAAAACAGGGTAAAGAATACTGGAATGCGATTAAGAAATTAACCAAGTACCGAAAGACTGATTTCCTCCAGAAAATAAAACATCCCATAACACATGACATCATCACTGACCAACAACAAATTGCTGATACTTTTGCGGACTTCTTTGAAAAATCTTACAAAATGACTAATGACGACTCATATGACAACGACTTTCTAAATGACGTAAACGACTGGTATGTGTCCCTGAAACAAGCTCCCGAACCCCGCACCTACAACGACGAAATAAAGGAGGAGCAATATTACGCAGCACTCCACAAAGGTAAAAATACAGCACCAGGGTATGACAATATCTCCCGTATAGTCCTAAAATCCCTCCCAGAAAATATACACTCTTACATCTTAAAAATCTTTAATTATGTATTTCAGACACAAGAATTGCCACAGGAGTGGAAGCAGGGTACTATTATCTGTATCCCTAAACCCGAAAATGACCCTCTTTCACCTTCTAGTTATCGTCCAATTACACTGCTTCCGGTCCTTGGCAAGGTGTTTGAGGACATAATTAAAGATAAAATCCTGGACCATGTTTCAAACCTTATTCCCCCATACCAATTTGGGTTTATCAAACACCGATCCACCTCGCTTCCCCTGTTCATCCTAACTTCAAACTGCCAGACAGCACACCTCGAAGGAAAAAAAACCGCCGTTCTTTTTTTGGATATTAAAAAGGCTTTCGACTCGGTATGGCATCGAGGTGTGCTGTTTAAATGTCACTCACTAAATTTGCCTCCCCACCTTCTGTATTTAATTGACAGCTTCCTTTCGCACAGATCCATAAACATCAAAATCCGCAACACCCTCTCAAGATCCTTTACCCCCGAACAAGGGGTTCCCCAAGGCGCACCTCTTTCACCTCTTCTTTACAACCTATTTGTCCTAGATATGTATAATCCAGACCCAAAATTCCTTAACCCTACCGCGTACCCTCTGCTGTACGCAGACGACACAGCCCTTATCACACACGCGCCCACGTTTGAAAAAGCATTAACCACCCTTCAAGACCGTATCGACACTATTCAAACGTGGTTCGCAAAATGGAGAATTTCTATTAACCCTAACAAATCCAAACTCCTTATCCCTTTCCACCGCCCAAACAATTCGCCATTTTCAATTTCCCTATTTAATAACCTAATTTCACCTTCCTCTACCTGCAAATACCTAGGAGTGATTTTCGACCCAAAATTTACTTTTAAAACCCATGCCCTAACCCTTAAAGACAAAGTCAAGAAGAGATCGCGTCACTTCAGATCTCTTACATATAAAAACCAAGGAATCTCGACCAACACCGCGGTCCATATTTATAAAATAATTTGTCGCCCTCTTCTTGACTATGCAGCCATCCTTTTCCTCAATCCACGTCCATCTGTACTAAAACACATTCAGGTTGGTGAACGTTTAGCCCTACGTTCATTGACTAAGATGAGACACCCCAACAATCCCTTACACAACCCTTCGAATACTCTCCTCTACGAAAAAACAAAAATAATTCCCATTGAACAACGCCTAATTTACCTTGCCGAAAAATTCGCAACCAACCCATATAATATGGAGACCTTACTCCATATGCGCCTGCCACGTAATCCTGACATCCTTCCTAAATTCAAAAACCCAGCCACCACCATATTTCAATTCATCTCATCATTTCATCAGGACACTAACTGACGTACCTACTGACAATTTCATGACAATTGACAATTTTGGCGGAAAGACCACGGGTCGATAGCCGATTGGCAACAGGATCAGCACTCATACAAAATAAAATAAAATAATTAATTATACATGTTATTGTTTGTTTGTTGTTGTCATGAAACCAACCAGAAATTACAATGAAAGAATAAGTCTTTCTTAAAATATAAGTTTTTTTTCTTTTAATGCTAAAATTGGCGCTTAAGATTATAGATAAATTATTATTTAAAACGTCTGTCGATTGATATACAATTGTATTCTTGTTACATTTTTATTTATTCACCATATTTAATATTTTTATATGCATAGGGATTTTTTCTTTTAAGCATACTTACACATATTCCATATAAACGTTTGTAAAATTAATGAACATGTGATCAAACCTAAGCCGTGTATTTTGAACTTCACTTTAAATTAGTGTTTTGTACGCGTAGCGCATAAAGTAAAATTTCGAGTTTAGAAAAGCCTGACAATTGTCCACTTTTCTAAACTAGAAATTTTACATCATGCTTAATCTGAGATTGGAAGTACTCGTTAAAAGGTTTAAATTTAAAGTTTTTATTAAGACAACGAATGTCTGAAACTTTACATCGCAAATTTGTGAAATGATACCGAATAGAAAAATTCCCTGTATATATTTGTATATACATTTTTAGTAACAAGAATGATATTTTAAGTTTATACTTGTTACTTTGTAATTGGGTTTTTGCTAGTTAGGTAATAAAGGTTATTATTTTTAAAGTTGTCTGTATAAAAACTGGAAAAGTAAAAACACAAGTAAGACTTACGAATAAAGTTTAACAGGAATTAGAAACATTCGTTGAAAAATAAGGTATGTATCTAACATGAGAGAAAGTACTATGATAGACATATCAATTTTATTTTTACTTACTATCTGTCGCGAATCTGAAATAGCTATTACCACGATTGTATTTAGACGTGTAATATTATACGCATCCTAATTTTCTCTGGGTTTTCTACTGCCCCCCTGAAAGTCTCAAACGCCTACAGGGGGGCGTTATCGCCCACGTTGAGAACCTATGCTGTAAATGAAATAAATCTGATTGTTTTGAGAGGTCTTGAAGCCAGGGTCATTCACAGAAGAAGATAGACTGGGAATATTTAGAATTTCCAAACGACTATAAAAGTAAAACATAGTTTTGATAATTATCTAAATAATATACTAAATTATAAGTGATTAAAAGATGTGTGCATTCAATAAGAATAAGAAATAACAAAAAAATAGACTTTTTATTAAGAAAAACAGTTTCTAACGGTTAATCCATTTGCTTATTAAAAAGTGGCGTCAACTTTTCTACAAATGAAACAAAGTTTGCAGTTTGGATGTGAAATTGCTGTCCATTTCTTGTACTTACTTGTGATAATTAATATTAAGTGTCCCTTAAGTTTTCTAATGTTGTTTATGGATCATATAATGCACATCCGGGAAAACTTGCCAGAAGGGCGGGGTAACGACACCATTCCTCTTCATAACCTCAATTTGAAAGACAAACGCGTACCGAGTACAGTCTGAAAATTAATTGGGTAGTTAATGTACTTATAGTAACAATATATATTAAATCATGTATTAAACTAAATAGCTGTATTTATTATTATATACGAAAGCTATTTTGTTGAAAATTATCTACATGAAGTTTTATTACACAGGGATTTGTTCTTTAAAGTATACTTTAAATGCAAATATCACTATGTATATGATGTAATTTTTCAGTGATTCGTTGTCTTGTAAAGATTTGAATTTGAAGCTTCTAAGAAATGTTTCCACTCCCTGATTAGGCATGAAGTAAAATTTCGAGTTTAGAAAAGCCTAAAAATTTAGTTTGGTCGCGTAGCAAACCGGAGTGACTAAACCAAATTTTCGGGATTTAAAGTGAAGTTTAAGAACACATATTGTATCTTTAATTAATAAGATGCATGCGTTCTTGAAGTTCATTATATTTCAGTAAATTAAGCACTTTGCACTTCACCAGTTGAATTGCTGCTTTGTCATATTTTATATTTCATGCGCTGAAACGACAATTTCTAATAGAAAAAACTGAATGATAATATTCTAGTTAATCGCACATTTAATTTCTAATTTTGAATAATCGGTAATTACTAAACCGCGTGTAACAATTATGTGTTAACTTGCGTGCAAAAAGATTAATGCGACCGCTCTCAATTATCAATAGTTTCATTTGGTCGGAGTGTTTATCCATAAAATTAATTGCGCCAAAAGCGACCGCGGCAAAGTGATTTATACGGTTAGTTTGAATCTAAAATCTATACAATGGTACCGCAAACGCGCGTGTAATACGAGATAATAAATAGCGCACGCTAATTACAACCCAGACATATTTTACACACGGTTGTTCTAGAACCCCGGTGCGTGTACGTTTTCGAGCTGATTATCTCCTAGTATCGTAAATAGCTATACACATCCGTTACACTAAATGGGACACTTCTGTCCGATCATTGTGTGTAATTAATATTGCACATGTAACTGTAAAATTGAAAGAGTCATCAAGATGTAAACCACAGACAATTATACAGACAATCTATGGGATAGGAAATCCAGGAAACCAAATTATGATTAAAACAACATTTTACAGATGGCATCTTCATTCGCAATTTTATTATTAATCAGATATAATAATTCATAATTGAAAGCACGCCATCAATTAATAGCTATTATAATATATTTAAAACGCAAAAGCCTCCTAGATTCCAAAAACGGTCTCGCAATTCAATCTTTGATTCAATTTTTTTTGGCATCCAAATAATTACATTAGACTGTATGTAAATAATACGTTACTAAAATTATATGTCCTTTTGGTATATACAAAATTAGCAGTCTTGATTAGCGTTTAAAGCTAGTCAAATACTTAACTAAAAGTGATTTTATGCCATGTGATTAGAGATTGGAAAACATATAAACCGGAATATCCCTATACCGGTTAATCGCCAAAAATGCTTTCCAAAATGTACCGGTATTTTGCTTATTTTTACCGGCATTTCGGAAAATTAATTAGGATCATTTACTTGCGTTTCCTGCACTTCATCAATTAATTCAATGCAATAATATTTTTTTAATAAAAAAATTTGCTTCCAAGATAGCCGGATTTCAGTTTTTTTTTTCTAACATCAAAAATAATATCTGAGAACATATACTGTTTATTTTAAAAGGAAACATGTTCATCGAAAATGTTCATGTTTTTTAAGGAAGGCTATAGAAAAATATGAAGATTTGCACCGATTTTTTCAAGGATCAAAGGCCAATAAATTCCCAAAAGATGTAAGCTAAATAGTGTACATGTATAATGAAAAATAAATCAAAATTTAATTAGTGATTATTAACAAACAAAAATAAATCAATTTTTTTCTTGAGTTATTTTAAGTAAATTGAAAGTGTGTGTATGTTAACTTTACATTAATCAGGGTTTTCTACGCGTGGCGCATAAAGTAACATTTCGAATTCAGAAAAACCTGAAAATTTGGTTTCAGGCTTTTCTAAACTCGAACTTTCACTTCATGCTTAATCAAGGAGTGGAAAACACCCGTTAAATAATAATTGAGTCATTTTGTTCATTGCATAATCAAAATTAATGAAGAAAATTGATGATTATTTAATAAAACTTAATAACCAATAAATTATAATTAACACCTTCAATTTATTCTTTCTAAATTATTTTATACCGCTTTGAGATTTTTAAATACAAGCCTACTGAGCAAAAAACAAGCACGTAATGTTTTATCAACATTGTAACTACATATTATGTTGTTTTATTGTTGCTGAAACATTACTTAAATGTGCTTGCTCTGTAGGGAATAGTGCAATTTATATAAAAATTTAATAAACAATGTATTCGTGCGAGTTCACAGTGCGATCCTTGAATTACATTAGACGAAACACGAATGAATTTATTCAAAAATAACTTAACAACTATTAATGTTCCGATATTTTCACATTCTCTGAAAGACTAATGTCTGCTCAAAACCTACAATGAATTTAATAAAAATCCACTAATGGTTTTTTAACGTATGGATTTTTTAACATTGAATATTTACGAAAATCTGGCTGAATTTCACACAAGAATTACTTAAAACATAAATTATTTAAAATTTTTAAATTGAATGTCATTTTTAACATTCAATTTAAAAATGTTTGTCCAATAATTGTAAAAAAGTTGAACAAAATAACACAAGAACTATTGTAGTATCTTTAACTTGTTTCTCCTTGATCATTTGATGAAACATGAATAAATATTTAAAAAAGAAAAAACATAATTGAAGCAGTTTTTTATTTGTTGATTTTTAATTTCCTTAATAATCTAGCGAGACATTAAAATGTTCCTTAACTCATTGACGGCTGTTATAGAGTTCATTGTAAATGTTTATTGTAAAATTCTACACATTTTTCATGATTTTTTTTCTCATGATTTTTATGCATGACTTATTATATTATATACTGGAATTTTTCTTTGAACCCTTTCGGCCCTGACGGTGGCATTTGCCACCGCTAGAATTTGGTAAACATACTGGGATTTTTTCTTTTAAATATACATACATGTATGCATGAGCTGTAACGTTTCCGATAATCGTTTGTTTTTTAAAATAGTTTAATTTAAAGTGTTTAACGAGTATTTTCGACTCCCAGATTAAGCATGAAATAAAAATTCGAGTTAGAAGAGCCTATAAACTTGACTGTTGTGAATTCGAAATTTTACTACACCACGCGTATGAAACACTGATTTTAGGTGAAGTTTAAAATTTTCTTCTAAAGCAGTATGCTAAAAACGTGTATTCTAAACATCACATCACGTCAGTGTTTAGTACGCGTGGCGCATGCAGTAATATTTCGAGTTTATAAAAGCTTGAAAATTTGATTTGGTCGCTTCGCTTCGCAACGCGACTACACCAAATTTTCAGGCTTTTCTAAACTCGAAATTTTACTTTATGCTTAATCTAGGAGTTTGAAAGTTCAATTTGAAATATTGGTAATAACAGCGAATATCTGAAGATTTACAGCGTATACAGTATATTGAGATACCTATATATATATATATATATATATATATATATATATATATATATTATTTATTTATTTATTTATTTTAACGGTGGGCCATTACATAATAAAATAACAATAGTCTTTTAACAAATCGAAATAATCGCACAAAATCACACAAATAATGTGAATAACGACTAAAACTAAATTTATATACAAATACAAGTATGCATACATGGAATCATACATACTATAACACTACGTACTACATTCAAGCACATTTTTACAATTACGCTTGAAACATTGTAAGCTTACACCAAAAACATCTATCAATCTACAATATGTATTAATATTATCAATTAATGCATTCCTAGGGCTGTTGGATGCATAATTTGTTGCGTGATACTTGCTAGCAAGTAGTTGTTGATGCCTAGTTAAGCGTGTAGGTACATATAGTGAAATTGATGCAAGTATTACAGAGCAATTTATTCTGCTATTTAATATGCGGTACGCAAAACACAAGGAAAAGTACACTCTTCGTTTAATTAATGGAAGAAGTCCAAGATATTTAAGTATCATATTATAATCATGATAAAATAGATGACATCGAAAACAAATCAATTTTATCATTTTTCGTTGCACATTTTCTAGACGATCCACATGACATTTATAATGAGGTGACCATATAATTGCGCAATAATCTATAATAGGCCTTACAATAGATATATAGAGAGATATAAATGTTCTAATAGAATTAAAATTTGAGCTAAATCTTCGTATAAATCCAAACATCTGCAATGCTTTAGCAGAGATTTTGTTGATGTGATCATTAAACTGTAGTTTAGCATCAAACAAAACCCCCAAATCATTAATTGAATCAACTCTCTCGAGGAAACTATTATTTAATGAATAATCAAAAGCTAATATTGAATCTTTTTTACGTGAAAACCGCATGGACTTGCATTTTTTTATATTTAAATAGAGATTATTATCATTACACCAAACCATAATCTGATTTAAATCATTTTGAAGAGTATTACAGTCATATATGGACTTTATATTGCGAAATACTTTCATATCGTCTGCATATAGAAGAATATTAGAAGTAAGATGTTTGCCAATATCATTCACAAATATAAGAAAAAGTAACGGCCCTAAGTGAGAACCTTGTGGCACCCCTGAGGTTGCATCAATTATGATATCAGATGTGATGTTATTTACTTTGACCAACATTTTCCTTTTACAGATAAAGGACCGTAGCCATTCAAGCATGCGTCCCGAAACACCATATGAGCAAAGTTTATACAGAAGCCTCGTATGATTAACCCTGTCGAAGGCTTTGGAGAAGTCGGTGTAGACAGAATCCACAACTGAGCCTTCTTCCAAAGTATCCGATATAAAGTTTGAATAAATAAAGAGATTCGATTCTGTAGATCTTGATGGAAAGAATCCATGTTGTTGATCAATTATTGTGGATGAAAAGTGCAGCATCATATGTTTATATACAATCTTGTCAAACAGTTTCGGAATACAAGATTGAATGGCTATGGGACGATAATTGTGTACATCTTTTTTGACACCCGACTTAAAAACAGGAACGACATAGCAACGTTTCCAGACATCAGGGAACTTACCATCTTGAAGAGATTTGTTAAACAGCCAGGTTAGAGGAAGGCATAACACATTAGCACATGATTTAATTATTGATGGAGGAATTCCATCCGGACCAGGAGAACTGTTTATCTTGATATCAGAACTTAATTCTACGATATCAGATTCAGTAAGCTGAAGATAATAAAAAAATATATTTGATTCTACGGTAAAAATAGGACCCACACAAGAAATATCTGAGTGGGACTCTTGAAAAAAATGGGCGAATAAATTGGCTATATCTTTATTAGAAGTAGCTATCGCTGTTCCTTTGTGCATGCATGAAGGAAAAGTACCAACACTATCCCTTTTGGATTTGCAGTATTTCCAAAAGGCATTAACATTATTTGGTATGTTATTTTCAATATCACGAATGTAGATAAGGTGGTCATTTTGAATTAGTCTTTTGCAATCTGCTCTTAATTTAGAGAAGGTGTTATAGTCTTGAATACACCCAGTATTCTTGAATTTTATATGCGCAAGACGTTTATCTTTAATTAAGTCAATTAACGACGGCGAAAACCATTTAGGAAAATGGGACTTTAATTTTCTCCTAGCTGGAACATGTTTATGCAAAATATTGTATAATATTTCATAAAAAATATCAACAGCATTGTCAATACCATGAGATTCTAAATAGTACATCCAATTTACACTGCTTATTTCATTACAAATAGCATTAATATTACAGTTCGTAAAGTCCAAATAAAATTCCTCATTTGAATCATCATTAGCAATTGCAGCATCAAAGTCTATATGCAAAGGCGGGTGATAACCATCAGGCTTACACAAAGGGTCACCTATGGCGCAACTTATATAAGGATTATTAGAAAATATTAGATCTAAAACATTACAAGAACTATTTATGTTGTTATTAAATTGATATAGCCCATTGCTCATAACACTATCACACAAAACCCGGGCACAAGCACTTTCAACACTAGTTGGTAAGAATCCCACGCAGTCTTCTTCTGGAATCCAGCCAACACTAGACAAGTTGAAATCTCCAACCTCAAATAACGTAAGATCTTCATATTTATTGATGATATCTGATAATGTATTTACGTGTTCAGTATAAGTGTCCTCATGAGATCGTGGAGGCAGATAAACACAGCCAATAATATAAGAATTATTAATTAAAATCCAAATCTCCTCCCGATTTCGAGTATTGATTGATATTATTGACGAATGTAGATTCCTCTTCACAGCGATAAAAACCCCCCCCCCCTCTGCTAGTATCATTCGCAGCATAATCACGATCACAACGATGTAATATATAACGACCATCAATAATTTCATTATCTGAAATATTGTGATGTAACCATGATTCAGTTACACATATAATGTCATAATCATTGACTAGAGTATTATTATAAAATTCGAAGAGTTTTGTTCTAAGACCACGCACATTTTTATATATATATATATATATATATACCGGGTGGTGCATCGGACGACGCACCAAAGGGATTTCAATGGTTTTCTTAATACTCGTTTATATACTTCCCATGTCATTTAATCAAAAAATCATAAGATAGACTTTTTGTAGAGATGAAAAAATTAAGTCTAATACACTCATTTGAGAAATTAAATTTTTATCTATTTTCTAGTAAACTATTAATGATTTCGATAGCTAACGCCATCTAATGCTTCATAGTGCATATACAGGTCACTGTTTCGTCCACGAGCAAGCAGAACTCTGTTTGTGAAACCAGAAAACAAATATCAAAATTGAATTTGTGTTCAGTATTCCGGCACCAGGTACCCACAGACGCGTTTCGGACTTCAAGGTCCTCTTCAGTGTGGTCCCGACCCAGTGCTGAGGAATACTGAACATTTCTGACTATTTCAAGCCAATATGTGAAAACTATTAATGATTTCGATAGCTAACGCCATCTAATGCTTCATAGTAGCATCGTCAGTGACACGAATGCACAATGTGCATATACAGGTCACTGTTTCGTCCACGAGCGAGCAGAACTCTGTTTGTGAAACCGGTTTTCACATATTGGCTTGAAATAGTCAGAAATGTTCAGTATTGAAGTTAGAAATACACTTGTTTTAAAATGAATAATAATCAAAATATTTAAATCACAAAATATTTACATTTTTTTCCACACATTCTCAAGTCAGATCAAATATTCAATATACTTATTTATTATTAAAAAAATAATAATAATTTATCTACACAAATAACCTTGATTTGTTAAACATTTTTTTAAATTTTAATTACAGCTAACAGTATCTTTTCAACAAAACGTGTTTTTTTTTTACTACAACAGCGTTCAATATGTTTGTAATTGTTAATATTTTAACAATTAAAAACATATTTAAAACGTGTTTAAAAGACGTTGTAAATGACATTTATGCAAATACAATTGTGATATTGTATTATGATAAAGTTTCATGTTTAATAATGTAATTTGAAATATTATCTATAACTTAGCTGATATTTAAAAACGTAAACAAAGCAATCCAAATAAAGTAGTATAAAATATAGTTTACCTAATTTAAACTCATTAAAAAGAATTTAGAAAAATGTTATGTTTAAGTCATGCTTCAACAAATTTAACATTCAAACATGTTTAAAATAAAACCGTGTATAACACGACGGTTGTTTTTAAACATGTTTAAAACCTCGTTTTAAAAGTGTTTTTAACATAACAATGTCACTAAGTTAAAGTTTAGTTCAAAAACAGATAAAACATCTTTAATTATATAAAATTTACAAAAATAAATCTAGATCGCCTTATGTTTCTGTAAATGCGATATGTTAGTGAAGTATTCGGCCTGTGCTGATAAAAATAAATCGGATATCTATTACAATTCTAGTTTTTACATTATTTGTAATTTATCTTTTATCTTCATTTAAATAAATAAATATATATGTACCGTGCGATCGTTTAAATTATGATTTAGATTAGGCGGCATTTTTTTATGCGGTTACCAAAATTGCTAATTGAATGGTGGAATAAATTTGAGGTTATGCTAAACTATGTGTTAACAGTCAGTAGTGCCAATCTAATTTAATACTCAAAACCTACTCTGAATTTTGTTTTAAACGATCGCACAGTACGATAATGTAAATAAAACACTTTCAAATATGTATTGCATATTCGCTACAATTGTTTTGTACACTGTGACTACTTTAGGTAAAAAAATGGTAAACAATATTTGTTGGTTCAGGTATACATGCATATTGGATATTGAATTTAACTGACACAGCAGTTAAAGACTTTTTACCAGAAAATAAAGATATTATGAAATACCGAAAAATTACTGGTAAGCTGGTTAAATATACCGGCATTTGAAAATGTCGGTATATTTCCAATCTACATTCCAATCCTTACATAATTAACTAACGCCAACCAAGAAAATGTTATTATTTTAAATTCTGTATTGTGGAGGCTTCTACTTCGTTATACATGTTAATTACACAATGAAACACTTTTAATTTGCTAGAAGCACTAGAGATACACAAAGCCCGCGCTAATCCGGGAATTCCCTTAATTAACGACCAGGTTGACCTAATGTACACCCCCATTTTTACCGCTGTTTTGTAATTGTGTATATATACCTGTAAAACCTCTAGTTTAAGTTACTCCATGTTTGATAATGACAAGCTAAATTTGTCGAAACTGCAGTCACATTAAATAAAACGTGTTATACAAACAAAGTTAAAAGTGTTTCATTGTGTTATTATTTTAAATTACAAACCGTTAAAGAAGCTGATCATGTATTTCCTTATATTTTGTGAAGATTTCATTGGCTCTTTTTTGTACGTGTTATTTTGTAACAAAGTATGTTATTATCTTTACACTGATTATACCTGATTTTTATTTTATTTTTAAAACCCTGTAATTGGACGAATTCTCTGTTGGGTTTTTGTATCAATAAATAAAATTATTTCGGGAATCTGTTGTTTCAAAGAGTGGTGAATTAGTCCTTGTTAGACAAATTTGTTGTAGATCGCGAAAACAATCGACTTTTATAATTTTTTGTTAAATTTACAAAATGTCGAATGGCGATGACTTGTATTAACTTACTTTATTACATTTTTTAACGTAAATCTGTGTTTGTTTTCTGTTATCAGTTAATGAATTGCAATTAGATAATAGATGGTGATAAAACCAGGAATAGGTTATCGTTATCGGATCGGCGTCGGCGGTGGAAATGAGCTTTAGCAATCTCAGTTCGGCGGTAATGCCTCTCTCGCATTCGGCTTTCAAGCCATTTTAACACGACGTGTACACGTGCTCGCTGCAAATCCAAAGCGAATTAAACCCCCTCTTAACGCCACTAAATTTAGACACTGCCAACATTTACATATTTAGCGTGTTTAGAATAGAATCATATAAGATTTATTTAAAAAAGGTACATAATTATTTTTAAAATCTACATGTTTTTTCTATAAAATATTTGACTTAATTATATTTTATTACACAGTATAATAACACTTATCGTTAATTGAAGCGTGCCATATGCAAAAGGTCGTAAGTACCAAATGACATATTTTACAGAAGAAACTTAAACCTGAATGAAAGTACTATGGCACTTATGATGTTTTGATAATTGAGTCCCTATTTCTGCCACTTGTAGTAACACATTAGCCCCGGCATTTATTGTACAAAAAAAGCATAACATTTTAAACATATTCTGTATATCAAACGCATTACTTAAAAATTGTCAGTTGCAACTTTTTTCATATGGCACGCTTCAATTTAAAAATGACTACAATCAATAATTAAATATAGAAATAACTAATACGTTGATCAAGACCGCAACTTTAATAACCATTTATTGGCAGATTATTTCCTTTATAATAAGAACAATGTATTTAAACATTGCTTCAACGTTTCCACTTTCTGTCTTAGTATCTGATATATAGAATTTTTCTTTTAAGTACACATGAGCATACGTTGTAAACATTTAGATATTCATTTTTGATACGCGTGGCGCATGAAGTAAAATTTAAAGTTTCGAAAAGCCTTTAAATTTAACTTCATGAGCCACGCGTATAAAACACTGATTTGAAGTAAAGTTTAGAATATATATCTTTAGCATACTGCATTGATAGTATATTTTGAACTTCACTTGAAATCAGTGTTTTGTACGCGGGGTGGAGCGATTAAACCAAATTTTTAAGCTTTTCTAAACTCGAACTTTTACTTCATGCGCCACGCGTATAAAACACTATAATATTGTTAAGTTTTAAATATATATCTTTGGCATGCTGCATAGGTAGTATATTCTAAACTTCACTTGAAATCAGTGTTTTAAACGCGTGGCACATGAAGTAAAATTTCGAGTTTAGAAAAGCCTGGAAATTTGGTCGCTCCGCTTCGCTACGCGACCAAACTAAGTTATCAGGCTTCTCTAAACTCTAAATTTTACTTCATGCGCAATCTGGGAGTGGAAACCACTCGTTTAAAACTTGAACTTTTTTCGCGATGTAAATCTGAACATTTACATCTTATTGGGGTAAGTATACTTAATAAAAAACGCCTAGTATTAAAATAAATTAAAAAAGCTGAACGATCAAAGTTAATTATTGACTATTTATAACGAATTCCTTTTGTTTGTATAAATTTAACTTTATTTTTGTGACGGTAGTTTCAACACGTTCATGTCGAAACTCTAGTCACAAAAATAAAGTCAAAGTTATCTAAACAAAGAAAACGAAGTAAATGCTCTTACATTTAATATTTGTAATGAATTTAATAAAGTGTAATAATGTAAAGTATTAAATCATATATGAGTTACTTAATTTTACATAATTTTTTTTCCCCATTCGATACAACGCTCAATCAGCACTAATTTAATTTATTTAATAAACACCGCAAAGTCAATGTTTGTCATTTTGCTACAACTTTGTGAACACACGTATGGTTGGTTTTGCATCTGGGTAAATCATGTGGTAAATGCGCCGGGTAAGCAATTGAATGCTTAAAATTTGTTACCTTGGAAGCTCTAAAGTAATTAATTAATTAATCAATTAATTTTTATGCAGATATTTATATTGAAAATGTTTTGGAATTGCAAGTTGTTTCAAATTAATACGGCGCCCATATATTCACGTGTTTTAGCTGGAAATCCACTGAAAGTAAACTTTTATGAATGTCGCGTTACATCAATATCAAATATGGCAACAGCTGCATGCCGTATGTTTGCATTTGTTGGTTTGTTTTTACGCTGTCACGTTTCCAAAAGCGGAATGAAGGTACGCATATAAAAATAGTAATATTAGTTCAGAGATATATTTATATTCCGTTGCAGATATGCACGACTTTTACTTTATTTTTACAAACTAGAGAAATTTTACGAGAATTCATTTTGAGTTTAATATTAAAAAAAAGGTAAACTAATTTGTAATATATATAATAGAGGTATTGAAATAATAATAAATAATTGATAATAAAATAATGTGTACCTGCTTTATTTCCCAACAAGTATATATATACACACAAGGATTTTTTTTCAAGTATATAGCTGCATACGCTGTTTTTAGGAGGTTAATTTTAGGCTTTAAACAAGTGTTTTCCACTCCCAGACTAAGCATAAAATATAATTTCTAGTTTAGAAAAGCCTGAAAATTTGGTTTGGTTGCGTTTCTAAACTAGAAATTTTACTTCGTGCGCCACGCATATTAGACACTGAAGCCACTGAAATATTGTGAAAAGCTTCAAATCAAACTATTTTAAATAAAGAACGAATACCTGAAATTTTACAGCATATAATTGGGATATGTATACTTAAAAGAAAAACTCCCCGTATCTAATTAAAGGAAAGTTATTTTACATATACACAACTACAGATAAAAGAATATATAGATTAGCAAAAGCATACCAAAATACATAATCAAAACATTATCATTAATGCAAATATGTTTTAATATTACAAATGACAAGCACAGAAACAGAAATTTTCTATTTATAAATATGGATTATTTCCATTTATAAGTATTTGTGTTGGTTTTGTGTTATTGTAAAGATGAATAGTATTTTTAAAACTTCACACAAAACCAGCGTTTTACGCGCCTAGCGCATAAAGTAAATATTTTGAGTTTAGATAAGCCTGAAAATTTGGATTGTATTGGACCAATCGAAATTTTCAGGCTTCTCTAATCTCAAAATATTTACTTCATTCTTAAACCAGGAGTGCAACACAATCGTTAAAATAATATTGATCGCTTTAAAAACTATGAACCGCTGAGTAAAGGAAATCTATCTGGCCACTTATTTCTTTTTTAATTTACTTCAATAATTTGAATCAAGACATTTAAAATTGTATTCAATATAATAGAGCCAAAGTTGAATTTACTAAGCCATGAAAATATTTTGTTTGAAAAAATTGGAATAATCATTAAAATATTTTAATGATTATTACAATAATTTTCATTTTTATCACATGTAGGGATAGTCAAAATTATATTGCTAAAACAAACGCACTACTTTAAAATATTTAGTAGGTATAAATAGAAAATTCCAATACTGTAAAAAATCGTTCAAGCTTATTAAAGCCACAGTTCATATATATCCAGTTAGCCAGTCCCCATATAAATTTTGGGTACACGCGAATGGGAGCAGAGCGCTGGATGCCAAATTGGTGTATATGGCTGCCTATATACACCAGTCTGGCTTCCTGCGGTCGGTCGGTTACGACTATTTTACTCCAGATGTCGCGAAATGAAGTCTCAGAGAGAGAGTGAGAGAGAGACAATTTCCTTCTCCCTTTATTCCGCGCTTCTCGTTGTATCATATTCCAGATGTTGATTTTTCAATCTTAAAAACACGTTTTTTTTAACGAGCTAAGGATGCGTGTTACATTCATTCATGCGTTTCCTTCTACAATTTTATTTTCTGCGTTATTAGAGAATAGACTTTATGAAATTATATGTGAACGTTGTAAAATTCATTAAGTATTATTTGTTTTGTACAAATAACTTAAAATTCAAAACTATTTAACTTTTGATAAAAAGTAAAACAAATACATCAACTTATCATTTTATTAACTAATCAGATCAATCCTATTGATCAGATCAAATCTACTGATCGATAAGGGTTTCTTTTTTAATTAAAGGGGTCCGTGCAAAATGCAGTTGTCATTTCTTTTTTACTTTTTGAATTATTACCGTTTGAAGTTTTTAACCCATTAAGCGCCGTTGATGCATACACGCAACATTATTATTTTTTGATAATTAAGTTACTAAATAAGTTTATTTGATATATTATATTATTTGACCTGAATTGAAAATGTACCAAGAAAAATTTAAATATGTTGTTATTTAAAGTGTATTATAAATACTTCACAATATTACAATGTTTTATACGCGTGGCGCATGAAGTAAAATTTCGAGTTTAGAAAAGCCTAATTTGGCTCGGTCGCTCCGCTTCGCTACGCGCCCGAGCCAAATTTTCAGGCTTTTCTAAACTCGAAATTTTACTTCATGCTTAGTCTGGAAGTGGATACACTCGTTCTTAACTTCCTATTGCACGTTATTATATAAAATCGACGAATGCCTGGACATTAACAGCGTATACATTACATTGTTAAGGCACTAATTTTTTGAAAATTCATTATCACTTTAATATAATAATAATAATAAACTATTTATGATTTTTAACTTTTTATTAAATTCACGTATACATTATGTGTATTTAAAGAAAAAATTCACAGTATGTAATGCAATAAGTCATTCAATCATAAATCATAAAAAATCATAAAAAGAAGTGTAGAATTTTAATTAAAATTAACTTTTAGAGTTAAAATTGCTTGGCCGTTAATGGGTTAAAATAGTTTTAAATATACTATGTGTCCCGTTTCAAGGCGCATTATATGTTTCATGTAAAGATTTCCAATGTAATTGGAATTTGAGTTTGTATCGCTTATTGAACCAAAACGATTACATTAAAATTAAAATCATTTCTTTACCTACTAGCAGTATTTTCGAGGTATTATTTTTGAGTTTCATTTGAAATATAGCTTAAAAATAGTGAACGATTATACGAAAATAAAATCGTCAAAACAGTAGTTGCTACGAAAAGTCAGTGTTTGGCATCAAATTTATTAAAACACAAAGCAATAATTCAATTCAACATGAAAAAAATCAGATCCCAAAATGGACTCAGTATATATTTTAATCACGATGCGTATTTTATTAAATGAACCATACTTTTAATAAATATTAACAGTTTCAGAAATTTGTGGTTTTTGCACTGACTACTTTAATTATCCGTTTACTTTGAACAATTGTTACATGATCAACTTGTACTTTTCCGATTGAAAATTTATAAACGCTTATTGTGTGCCATTTGACCAACACCGACAACACTCAGCGGGCACTAAAATGTTACCTAATTTTTGGATTAAAATGTATGGCATTCGTCGTGCGGCTGCATGGGGATAATTTGAAAAAGAATAAGCAGAAATATTTTTCGATATTCTCAATACTTCCCGAGATACACGAAATGTTATATAGAGAAAGTACAAATTATATAAAATTCATGAAACTTTATAATTGAGAATATTATCAAAAACTGCGAAACAAACAAACTTGTTAAATAAAGTAATTAGTCACATTAATAACATTATAAATTTTACATTTTAATAATTGTTACCGAACTCATGGCTATCTTTTTTTGTACGGAAATATACGTTTCAGGGTCCCAGGAATCAGAAACAAGTGTTATCGATAATATTTGAGATAATTGGCTCAAATATTGAAATATGTTGAAAAGTCTCGTTAAGTGATGATAATCAAAAACATTTAGAAAACAACAAGATGTCTTTTAATAGAATACGTATAATAGATTTTCTCTGAGAAGTGTAATTGCAAAAATTATTGAATACTCTATTTCCAGTTTACAATGTTTTGTATGTCAGGTTAATTCAATTATTTCAATGGTTTTATTCTTAGTCAGATTACATTTACAAAACGTACCGATGGGATTATGTTACAGACTAAATAGGTAAGTAAAAATAATTCAAAATGATTTAAGAAAACCCGATCAAAAAGTGTCTAACTAAAATATCGGTTAGTGAAAAACATGATAAGAAATGACCGAATTGGATTCTGCGGATACGGATTAAATGTGTCAACAGTAAATAATCTTTTTAAATCCCAAAATATTTATGGTTTTTAGAAGGTTGCGGATTATCTGTAAGTTGCAGTGGTATTGTTCTGGTCGCGCAATACTTGAGGGTATACACCATAATAAAAACGTGGTCGAAAAAATGCCTACAAATTGGTAAAAACAGATAGATCACTTCGAAGAATTTGATTTTTCATCCCTTCTATAACGCTATCCCCACTAAAATAATGAATATTGTCCAAAAAGAAAATAGTCAAGGAAAAGAGTTAATTCGATATTCATACACGTTATTCAGAGTGTAAATGGATGAAGCGGAACGTAGCAATTTTAATGTTAATTTCTCAAAATTAAAATATTATCTTCGCTAATTATTTCAGGGAAATTATGATATTCATTTGGTTAGAGTAAAAATATACACACCGAGCTTTGCTATTTATTGCATTTTTAAAAACCGGAATGTCATGAAATTAAACAAGCAAATGATAAGGTGTTGATTTGTTGGCTTTTTATTTAAAATATATTCTGTTGATTTTGTGTTACACTTCGATCAATTCTGTATAATTATTACTGAATAAAAAAAAAAAACGAAAAAACTGCTTCTAAAATATCGTTAATAAATAAGAAAACAGTTATATGTATATTTAATATAGTTTTTTAATGTTTGTTAGTTTTTTGTATATATGAATCTATATTGCTATGTTTTTCGTTTTGTGTATTCGTAAATAATTTATCTATTTTATTGAAATAATTTCTGTTTTTTTTATTATCAATTCCAATTAAAATACCCATCAAACATTTTTGAAATTGATTTTTTCATTGTAAAAAGATTTTTGTATTTATCTAACTTTTAAATAAAAAATGTTTATTAACATAATTATATTAAAAATCTATTAATTTTTAAACACGTTTTTATTAAAAATATATATAATAACTAAAAATGTTGGAAATATTTACAATTTTTCATTGTAAAATGACTTTGTTTATTTATACAAATTATGAATATTTGAAACAAGAATCTATTAATCTAATAATTTTAACAATTTTTTTATTAAAAATATATAAAATAACTAAAAACGTTGAAAATTTATTTTAGAATTTTTAATTTCACGCTTGAAATCTCAAAATAAAAGAAATATTTTCGAATAAACTATTTGTGGTGATAATAAATTCTATTATTCGTCTACCACAATTCATATACAGAAAGTTTTCCGTTAAAGTATACATATTTCAAATTCACCTTATTTTCTTTAAATCTGTAGATATTCGTTGCAATAACGAGATGGAGTTCAATTTGAAAAAGTTCAATTTGATGCTTTAAACGAGTGTTTTCCTCTCCCAGACTAAGCATGAAGTAAAATTTCGAGTTTAGAAAAGCCCCGTGAAAATTTGTCGAGGGTCGCGCAGCGACCCGAGACAAATTTTCGGGCCTTTTCTAAACTCGAAATTTTACTTCATGCGCCACGCGTATAAAACACTAAAATATTGTGAAATTTAAGTATATTTGAACCTCATGTAAAATCTGTGTTTTGTGCGCGGGGCGCATGAAGTAAAATTTCGAGTTTAGAAAAGCCCAGAACATTGTACAGTGTATTCTGTATATTGAGTTATTTATACTTAAAAAATTGTCTGTATAACTAATCAATAATATAAATTATTTGCTAAATTTGGTACATACCAAAGTTTTAATTGAATTTATGAAGAAAAAAAACAATCAAAATAAAAATAATATCAAATGAACTCTTTAATGTAAACTCATTGAATTTTATTTTTTGATTTTTAGTTAAATTTTAGGTTTATTTAGGAGCTTTTTAAATATATCTAATTCCCAAAGTCCATAATTTTGAACACGCTGGAAATCTGAAAATAAAAGACATGTTTGGGAACAGTTTATTTTTTCTGAAGGTCATCAAATTTATCATCGTACAAGTGGTGTAGACGGGATCAAATTACACGACGAAATAAGAGCGAGCGCGTTTGTGTGTGTGTGTGTGTGTGTGTGTGTAGACGCAACCGGAGCAGTTTTCTCTAGAATACTTCTACCTTTACTCTATTCATAAGTAGATGGACCCACTTCCCTACCACAGTCTCTCCTTTTCTATCCTCGAAAACTCGGAATCCAGTTCTCCCATAAGCATTGTCTACCCTTGTTAAAGCTATTAAATATATAAGTAAATTGTGTTTTATATTGACACTCGTTTACAGATATTTGAAACCTATAATTGGTATTATTATTATATAATTTTTCAAGGCTCATGTGGATATTTTTATTTTGTTTAGGTGCTCTTAGGTTATATTATTAAATTCGGGTTTAACCCATTAAACACCATTAATAGAATATATAAATACGAATTAAAATTAATATCTACTTTTTGCAAAAAATTATCTCCTTGGGACTTTTCCAAATATTTATTGAAACAACTATTTGGAAAAATCTCAACGAGACAACATTTTTGCAGAAAGTCAATTATCAATTATCAAACAATTATCAAATTTAATTTTTTTTATACCATTGATGCAATAACGCAACCATATTAATATTTTGTTAATCAATAAATCTACCAAATAAGTTAATTTGATACATTGTATTATTTGAGCTGATTTGAGAATGTGTGAAGAATAATATAAATATTTAGTTGTTTAAATATTTTCTAAATTGTTAAAAAAATGTTTTATATGTATTTCTAACTTCACAATATTTCAGTGTTTTATTCGCGGGGCGCATGAAGTAAAATTTCGATTTTAGCAAAGCCTAAACATTTGGTTTTTCCACTCAGCTATACAGAGCAACCAAACCAAATTTTCTGGCTTGTTTTAAACTCAAAATTTTACTTTATGTTTAATCTGGGAGTGGAAACACTAGTTAAAAATTAAACTCTTTTATAAAATCGACAAATGTGTGATAATTTACAGCGTCAAGTTATTCATGGAAATCATAAAAATAAATGCAGAAGTTTACCTAAAATCAACTTTTTGAGTTATACTATAACTATATGACCTTTGTAACACATTTTAATATGACAAACACTAATAATAATTTTAAAGTTTAAAGATGACAGAAATTATTAAATAGATACTTATAAAAAGAAAAAAACAAGCAATTGTCAAATTTGAATATCATTTACAGACGATATCTAAATAGAAATAATTTAACTTTTTTTGTGAGAGGAAAAACTAAATCAACCCATCTGCAGACCCTCAAAATTGATTTACATTCTTTCAATTATTAAAAAGTACAACCAAATTAGTAATGCTTTGTTTAAACAAACAAAATAACAAATATTTATTGGATTTTAATAAAAATGAAAATAAATTATTCATTTTTATTTTAAAGTGAGAGAAAAATGTAAAATTGAGTAAATTTTAATAAAATGATTAAAAAGTGAAAGAAAATTGGCATTGCTTTGTTTGCACAAAAAAAATTAAAAAAAAAAATGTGTAACACCATAGTACTTTCCCCTATGTTAGACACTTGAAATAATAGCTTTCACCTACTTTATTTATAACAAATGTTTCTTATTTCTGTTAAACGTTGTTCGTAAATCTCAATTATTTTTTTAGTTTTCCACATAATATTAATCATAAAAAGGTCAAACTTACGTCATTTATAGCAATAGCTCACTTATTCAAAGGAATTAATACGTAAAATTCACATTTCTAAAACAATAATAATAAAATAACCAAACGAGCTACGACATAAAGTGAATATGCATTAAATACTATTTTTTCGATTATTTAGAACTTTTCTTAACAAGATTTTTTTATCAAATCAAATCAAATCAAATTTATTATTACCACAGAACATTAATACACATTATGGGTTCGTCAACTATAGAATACAATTATTAGATAAAAACATTAATAATTAAAGGTAATTAGTACAATAAAACATAGTTTTTACATTTTCTAAAGAAAATACATAAAAATCATTTCGCACTAACGAATTCAGACAAGGAATAAAAACATTTTTCTGTTAATAATATTTTTAGTTGATGTTTAAACACTTCTATTTGGCAAATTTTTCAATTGTTTATATGTATTTAATAATCTATTATAGCTATACTGGTTTGTAAATTAAATTCACTTGGTTTTGTTTTATTTATATGTATTTTATTTTCTACTGGTTTTCGGCTTAATGCCACTATTAATTCTTGATAATGGCATTAAACCAAAACTAGTAGAAAATAATATACATATAAATGAAACAAAATCAAGTGAATTTAATTTACAAACCAATATATTTTTGAAAATGTTTTACAAAGTGATTAATGAGAAAAAAGTGTCCAATATATTTATTATTATTTATTATTGAATGCCGACACATAAGGGATTTTCTTTATTTATACTTAACCTGGTAAATGAAGATGCTTTTTATTGCGTACATTATAATTATGAGCGTGTTGACGTGATTTTAAGGCATGTTTTGAATCATATGTATATTTATATGATCCATATTAAAGCAAAATCCAAAAAAATGCTAAGAGTAAACTACCACTTCCGGTTTCCACATGTTCACCAATAGTTGATCGGATACTACTATTGTAATAAAAATCTTAAGTTTATAGTGTCATCTTAACAGCTCAATAGATTTTAGAGTGGGGACAGGATTACAGAATTACAGAAGGACAGAAGGTCAGAAGCACAGACAGACATTTTTCAAAAATGGTCTTAGTCAACTCGGGGGACCTCAGAATGGATATATCCACTAACATTTTCGATTTGAAAATGTTCGCGAAAACTATACTGTCTCTTTGTTTTACATATGGGGAGAAGTAAAAATGTATACAAAATTGAATAGTAAAAAAAATTGGCATGCCTGTGTTTTACAGTAAATTTATTTTTCACTGTGAAACAGAGACATGCCAATATTTATATGATTATAAATCACTGAGTTCAGAAAAAAAAATTCATTTACAAAAATATAAAAATCCAAAACGGCGCCCATAAGAAAAATCTAAGTTGGCTATGGTCTCCGGGTAAATGTTATAGTTATCTTAAAAAAATGCTAATTGATTCCTCATTAAAATGTGCCTATTGTCAAACTTATTAATGTCCGAATTCAGTAGTTTTTTAATAAAACAATAAAAACGATTTTTCAAAAAATCAGTGTTTTAGTGATATCTCTAAAACAGAAAAGAAAATTCAAAATTGTTTCAAGATTATTGTTAGGCCGTAAAATACTCAACTTAACCGAGATACATATACAATCTGCCAAAATACGGACACCCTGTATTCTCTAAAAAATGTTAATAAATGAAGTGTCTCTCTATTACACGATGTCGCCTTTGCTAATAAAATAAACAATAGTACGATTTGTACCTGCAATTACTAATTTCTGCAATAAACGTATAGTCGAGTTCGCGAAAGGTGTTTTGTGACATTTGAGTTTAAATAAAAACTATAATAATTTAAATCTCCTAGTTAAGAGAGTTTAACATAAGTATAGTCGAGTTCGCGAAAGGTGTTTTGTGACATTTGAGTTTAAATAAAAACTATAATAATTTAAATCTCCTAGTTAAGAGAGTTTAACATAAGTTGCAATTAAGCACACAAACATGAAAGAAATAATGTTAATGTGTAAATACCTCGAAAAGCATTGTAGAATAAATTTTAAATCTGTAATTATAAAATTCCTTTTGGAGGATATATTGAGGTTTAAAAATGACGTCTAATTTTGTTTCTTATAAATTAGTATCATTTCAAACAGGTATTGAATTTTGATAAAAGTAATATCAATTGTATAGTTCATTCATACGTTATTTTAGTGTTAAAAAATAAATTAAAATTAAATTGCAAGACCTCAAAGTTAAATAAAATCATATTTGAAGTTTACAAGTTGTAACAGAAAAAAGCGTTAAATCACAGTTTTTTTTTTAGTAAGTACTTAGAGGATGAAGAATTTGATTTCCGTTCAAGTAAAAAAAAAAAAAATGGGGCAATGTGTCATATAGTTGTAATATTATATACATTTTCCTATTTCCTTGGTAATTGTAGTTGTATCTATGAAAGCATGGTTATTTATACATTTACCGGTAAATATACACATGTAGGTCATGTAGAATATATACACATTTTATTACAATTTATTATAAAATATAAAAACGAATTAAAATTAATCACGACTTTCTGCAAAAGTTTAGTCTCGTTGAAACATCATCTCCAAATATTCATTGAAACAACTACTTCTCGGGCTAATACCCCGACAGATATTCAATTATACAATGAACATTTGACACGACAGATTTACTGGTCTGTGCAATTTATTATATTGCAAACCTTTCTATTAATATAATCTAACGTAATAGTATATTCAAAACATGTGTTTCTCCACTTTTTGATTAAGCATAAAGTAAAATTTTGAATTTAGAAAAACCTGATAATTTAGTTTGGTTTGCATAATTGATTTTTGTTAATGTATAGGATTTGTAGTAATTAGGAATTAAATAAACTTGAATCAAACCAAATTGAATTTTAGGTTATTGCTTATGAATGTTTTCGTAAATCATTCAAAATTAAATAAATATTTAACATTATACATGTTATTTATAATATAAATTGATTTATTAAATTATCAATGATTTGCGAATTGTTTAGTAAGCAATTAAGTGAACTTTAATTTTGTGTGGATTAAGATGATTTAATTTCATCAATTTTTGAAGATTTTTATTCATTTTTACACTACGAATGATCAGTAATATAACTAATATTGATCATTTTTACAATGTTTTTGATTTTTTTTTCCTTTTAGTAACAATTCCCCAATTTTATAGAATCATCGTCTATTTAATTCATTTTCACGATTTTCAATACATTTAATGTTTATTATAAAACTGCATATTTGTGTTGCAATTATCTTTACTTTCAAAGTAACCGACTTCTACCAACAAACAAAAAGTCAGGTATTCGTTGTTTTGATTCAATTTGAAGTTCTAACGAGTGTTTCTAATCCCAGATTAAGCATGAAGTAAAATTTCGAGTTTAGAAAAGCCTGAAAATTTGGTTTAGTCGCGTAGCGCGTAGCGCTACGCGGCCAAACCAAATTTTCAGGCTTTTCTAAACTCGAAATTTTACTTCATGCGCCACGCGTATAAAACACTAATTTAGTTTGGAATTCAAAAACACATTCAGATACAAGATGGTAGTTAGGAAAATTCAATTATGTCAGACATTGCAGCTTAAATATTTATAGGGTCATAGAAAAAAGCGAGACTGACTTTCTATTTAAAATGGTCATAATCAATTCAACAGACTTTAAAACAGATATTTCTACTAAATAGATTAATTTGAAAATTTGAATTAAAGCGATGCATTCCCTTTGAATTAATTTAGTATAAAATCAAAGGGAATGCATCGTTTTAATTCAATTTTTTAAATCAATTTATCTGGAAAATATATCTGTTTTAAAGTCTATAAAAAGTAATAGAATCCGTTATTTGCGTAATTAAAATCCTACTTAACGTAATTACATCTAAGGAATAATTCATCCTTAAAACTGAGGAAAACTTAAAATTACCTCCCTTCCCCAAAGAAAGAATATCACGTCTCACCTCAATTTACATGTCTGAGCAGGCGAGACGTCCGGTTTCCTCTTTAATCACAAGAAAAACTTGTCCGTTTCATTATTTAAACATTAATTCCCTGCTACGTCTCGGTAATAGTTTCCACCGCTACTGCCGAGGAGACAACTTTAATTTTCTTTTAACCCTCCTTCCCATCCCTATTGTCGTGCCTCGTTACACACACTCTCTTTTATTTTATTTTCATTGCCCCTAGGGACAGGAGGATTCCCATGTAAATCCATTAAATGCAATTGAATTTGGTTAAAAACGGCAACGGACGATTGTTAATTACGTGTAGTTAATTAAAAGTGAATTTCAAAGAAAGGAATTACTTAGCTGGATTAGTGTAGGTGAAATAAATGTTTTTATATTCACTTTTAACTACGTTAACACAATATTATCTAGTTTTAATTATAGACAAGTACAGAACATTATTTCTGTATTGTGGAGGTTTCTACTTTGTTATCCATACTCATTTTAAAATCAAACATTTTAGCTTGTCATTATCGAATTGTCGATATTGATACGCTACATTTGTCCAAACTGCAATCACATTAAATTATAAAAAAAATCGTGTTATGCAAACAAAGTGAAAGTGTTTTATTGTGACACAAAATAATGCTGTTGAAACTGATATGTATTTCTAATTGTACACAATATTGTCAATTTTGATATATAGATAAGTTGTAAACATACACAAAATAATGTTCTTGAAAGTGATTTATACTGCCAATCTAAACTGAATATACAATTTTCAGATTTCTATGTAAATATTTGTTAATTAGAGACTCCCTTCCTTTTCAACTTAATTAACAATAAATCGAGTATTTTATTAGTGGAGTGTGCTTCCTCCGAGATTTCATTATGTAATGTATATCTTCCATAAAATTGATGGAGGCGTGTTTAGACTAGGCCCTTGATAAAATTGGGTCGTAAATAGCTTGGGGGAAAATAAAACCCGGGACATGCATTCAGTTTCTAGCCAAGTGAACGGTTTAGGTTCTAAGTGCACATTTACATGCGTACTCTTTCTGGAAAAACAGCCCCGAATATCTTATTAACCTATTATATCAAATTACAACAAATATTAGTTTCATATTTGGATTTATACACAAACAATACAGTATGTTTAGTTTTTTATTTGTAAATAATATTTTAAAGTTTTGTGTGAAATTATGAAAGTTGATATTTTATTAAAACCATACAATTTGAAGTTTCTAACAAATGTATCCACTCAGAGATTAAGCATGAAGTAAAATTTTGAGTTTAGAAAAGCCTAAAAATTTGTTTTGATCGCGTTCATCCTTTTCTAAACTCAAAATGTTACTTTATGCACCACGCGTCTAAAATACCGAAATATCTTGAAGCTCAAAATATACTTCGTAAGCAGTATTCTAAAGCAGAATATTTTGACATTCACCTTAAATCAATGTTTAATAAGCGTTGCGCATAAAGCACAATTTCGAAATTTTACTTCATGCTTAGTCTAGTAGTGGAAAGACTCGGTTCAAATTGAACGCTTTTCAAAAACAACATTTGTCTGAAAATGTTTAAATCAGGAATATTTCTTTTAACCTTTTTTACACTGGAATTTATCTGGTGTTGCAAAATGTTTTGTACACTGCATATTATTTATTACTATCTCATAAATACTGAGAGTTTTTCTTTTAAGTATACATATCTCAATATACTGCATACGCTTTAAATCTTCAGATATTCGTTGTTTTTACATATATTTTAAATTGAACTTTCAAATGAGTGTTTCCACTCCCAGATTAAGCATGAAGTAAAATTTCGAGTTTAGAAAAGCCCGAAAATTTGGTTTGGTCGTAGGGCAACGCGCTACACGACCAAACCAAATTTTCGGGCTTTTCTAAACTCGAAATGTTACTTCATGCGCCACGCGTACTAAACACTGATGTGATGTGATATTCAGAATACACGTTTTTAGCATACTGCTTTAGTAAAATATTTTGAACTTTACCTACAATCAGTGTTTTATACGCGTGGCGCATGAAGTAAAATTTCGAGTTTAGAAAAGCCTGAAAATTTGGTTTGGTCGCGTAGCGCTACGCGCTACACGACCAAACCAAATTTTCAGGCTTTTCTAAACTCGAAATTTTACTTCATGCTTAATCTGGGAGTGGAAAACACTCGTTTAAGACTAAAAATTAAACTATTTAAAAAAACAAACGATTATCGGAAAAGTTACAGCTCATGCATAGATCTATGTATATTTAAAAGAAACATTTCCAGTATGTTTACTAAATTTTATAGGTGGCAAATGCCACCGCCAGGGCCGTAAGGCTAGGGTACACATAAATTTACAAAACAATTCTCTGTATGCAAATATACAAAAACAATAAGGTAAGTTTACTTTCACATTTGAAAATAATACGTTAAAGTTTTGGGTGCAATTATGAAAGTTTATATTTTACAGAAACATTTAAAACAAGTAGTAAAATATATCAAAAATTACTACACATATTGTTTTTATTTATCAAATCATCTAATTAATCAAATTTATTGTACAATAAAAATCATACACATGCCTATTGATCTAATTACTTAAGCACAGTATTTAACTTAAATATTCATTGTACTATTTCCATATTTCAGTTAATATACTTTGCGATAATTTAAAACATAACTTAGAGTAGGTTTTGAATTTTAAATTAGATTGGCACTACTGACTGGTAACACACCGTTTACCATAACCTTTAATTTATTCCATCATTCGATTAGCATTCTGGACAACCGCACGAAAAAAGCCGCCTATTCTAATTCATCATTTAAATGATCGCACAGTATTTTATGCCACAATAATAATCAAAATAATTGTTAGATTATCTCTGTTTCTTGTTTAAATAATTCTATATTAACGTATTTATACAGGTTTGTATACTGCAAGATTTTAGAACATGAGTGGTTATTTACGTGTTTTTTTACTTTGTTTGGTTTCATAGAGTGCGAGGGTTTAAAACATGATTGGTTGTAGTCCGGTTTTTATTTTCTTTTATTCGCAACATGTCTGAGAATGAAACGCTGGCCGGGATTACTTTTTTATGAACACATCCCACGGTTTAGCACGTGTTTATCTTTTATGGGCCGCGTGAGGGTGATTGATTTTCACTGGACTTGAAAGGGCCTTCTCTGTATTTCTTCTGAGCGCGCATAACGCACAATTCCAAGTTAATATTTTCATTACTTTGCTTTATCCATGTAAAATTTCATATAAATCATAAACTTTTGTTTACAAAATATAAAAACGATTTAAAATTAATATCGACGTTCTGCAAAAATGTAGTCTCGACAAATATTGAATTATGCAATAATCATTTGAGTTACACGACAGGTTTACTATTCTTTGCATAATTTATATGCAAAATGCAACATTAGGTCAAATTATTTTCTCACTAAACTAAATGAATCAACAGGAAATTGAAATAAATTAAAAAAATTACAGGGAATGAATATTAATTGAAAGAATCTTAGGTGATCTAAAAATGTCTTAAGCCATCTATATTTAAAATTTAGAGTCTGTCTTACTATCAAACCAGAAAAAAACATATTTTCTGCATACTTATTTTTCTCGAATTTAAGCTATATTTCTAGAAAAATTAACAGATACTTTTTCTTTTAAGTATAGATATGCATACGCGGTATATTTTACGATATTTGTTGTTTTTTAAAAGAATTCAATTTGAATCTTTAAACGAGTGTTTATATTCCCAGATTAAAGAATGAAATAAAATTTCTAGTTTAGAGACAATCTGAAAATTTGGCTTGATCGCAAATTTTCAAGTTGTTTTAGACTCGAAATTTTACTTCATGCCCCACGCGTACAAAACACTGATTTGATGTGAAGTTCAGAATGTACGTCTTTAGAATACTGCATTACTCGTATATTTCGAAGTTCACTTGAAATCAGTGTTTAATACGCGTGGCGCATGTAGTAAAATTTCGAGTTTAGATAAGCCACAATATTTGGTTTGGTCGCTACGCTTCTCGGAGCGACCAAACCAAGTTTTCAAGCTTTTCTAAACTCGAAATTTTACTTTATGCCTAATCTCAAAGTAGAAAACACTTGTTTAAAGATTTAACTGTTTACAAAAATATCTAAATATTTACATTTATTTACATATGTTTACTTGAAAAAAAAACTCGTTGTTTATGTGTTTATAATAAAAGCATTATTATTATTATTTCAATAATGTATAAATTATATACATTATTATGCTGGTTATAATTGTCTAATAGGACGTGATTTTATAAGTATGTTTGATACAGAAAGATTTATCTTAGAAATTCATTCACCGCCCACTGAACAAATTCATTTGAGTAATGTTTTATCAACATTAAAACAATGTTTAATGTTGCTGCACTGTTGATATAACGTTATTTGTTTTTTTTTTGCTGTGGGCGGAGTGCATGTAGAATTTAGGTAAGTAATATTTATATTTAGGAGAACATTAAATACATAAATACAGTAATGTGTATGAATAATAAAGGGAAAATAAATAATAATATCATGCAATTAAATCTATTTAGTTCATGCTATTACTCAGCGTAGCACAACTGAATAATAGACGACGCCGACGGCTCGGCGGCGAATTCGACTAGCACCCGCTTTGCAAAACGCGTTCAATCCGCTCCGTATAAGAGCTAAAAGCAGAGCGGAAAAAAACGACCCGTCCCGCTCCGCTACCCTTCTCAAATCGTCCATATAAGAGCGCTCTGAAAGTGCGCTCTACCCTATGGAAACTAAGAATACTGATTTTTTTGTTATTATCCTAAATTTTTTAATTACTACTTTAACCATCTATCTAAAATTGAATTGCAGAGGGCATGATTATTCGATTTTATTTAAGTATAGTTGAAAATTAAATTTAAAAAGTAAAAAACTTTAAAATGTGACTTCATTATGCCCTCCACATCAATTTTAGGAATACAGGGTGTCTACGCTAAACCGTTCGTTAAAAGTTTATGGGGTTGCCGTTGCACTAAAAATTTGAAAAAAATCCTTGTCATACGGTTGAATCAGTTCTCCTCATGTGAAATATTTTTAACTTTATATCACTTCCGGTTCCACCGGAAGTAGCACCAAATTTGTTATTTCAAATGGAACACCCTATATATTAGTAATTATTTAGATTCCTTGTTTAAATTGCAACATATTTTATTCAAATATACATACACTTATCTCTTATAGTTTTCAAGCAAAAAAAATATTTCTACAAAATTGACCTCTAAAAGGCATCTTAAAATCTGTCTGTAACTTCTCTTAAGAATAAGATAATAATATGATTTGAATCTCTACTTGTACCTAAAGGACGCCTCTATGAGTATATTAATTGGAAACTGTAAATTTTGACAATAAGTGTTCTTAAAATGTCAATATTGAAGTGCCCTCTTCAATATCTGTACATTTATGTTTTCTATATTGTCCTGTAATTTGGTCTTTTTGTTTCCTGTTGGGCAATAAATGTTTTTATTTATTTATTTATTTATTTAATATCTCGTAATTCTTTTTTTTTTAAACTGAATGACCGATTTTTTAGCAAGGGGTACGATTGGTGGGAAGATTTCCTACAAAAAAGTATTAACAACTATACTCCTAAAGCAAGTGCTTTTCTAATTATTTCGAATATTCGTATTTCGTCGCATTTATGCAGGGAATAATGCGCGCATTAGTCGCAACTAAATTTTAGTAGGCAAGTAGTAATGCTTTTGTTTTGTCGCGTATGTAATGCGAAATGTCAAATAATAATAGTATATTACGTAACGAGAGTGGTACGCAGCATATTACATATGAGCGGACATGTTGCGCACTCGCCGCGCAGCGGAATGCAGTATTCCGCGAGTATGTAATTGCCATACCACTCGAGAAACGTACGATACTTTACCTACGCCCTAACAAAATAAACAATGAGCATTAAAGACCAACTTATTTATTGTAATAATTTTGAATAGTACCATGACAATGATGGACACTAAATTACTACTTGAATAATATACAGGGAATAAAGTTGTACATTTTCCGACATTCTTTGTTTTTTAAAAGAGTTCAATTTGAAGCTTTAAACGAGTGTTTTCCACTCCCAGACTAAGCATGAAGTAAAATTTCGAGTTTAGAAAAGCCCCGTGAAAATTTGTCGAGGGTCGCGCAGCGACCCGAGACAAATTTTCTGGGCTTTTCTAAACTCGAAATTTTACTTCATGCGCCACGCGTATAAAACACTGATTTTAAGTGGGGTTCAAATATACATAGAGTTCACAATATTTTAGGGTTTTATACGCGTGGCGCATGAAGTAAAATTTCGAGTTTAGAAAAGCCCAGAAAATTTTTCTCGGGTCGCTGCGCGACCCTCGACAAATTTTCAAGAGGCTTTTCTAAACTCGAAATTTTACTTCATGCTTAGTGTGGTAGTGGAAATCACTTTTTTAGAGCTTCAAATTGAACCCTTAAAAAAAACAACAAATAACTAAAGATTTAAAGAAAACAATCTGAATTTGGAAAACTTATATTTTAAAGAAAAACTTCCTGTACATCAAAGAAATGTCATTACCCTGCATAAATGCGACGAAAAACAAATTTTCGAAATAATTCGAAAACTACACGCTTTAGAAGTATAGTTGTAAATACTTTTTTGTAGGAAATTTTCCCCCCAATCGTACTACGTGATAAAAATTGGATCATTCTATTTAAAAAAATTGAATTACTTGATATTGAAGAGAGCACTTAGATATTGACATTTTAAGAACACTTATTATCAAAATTGACAGTTTTCAATTAATTTACTCATAGAGGCATCCTCTAGGTACAAGTAGAGTTATAAATCATATTATTGTCTAATTCTTAAGAGAAGTTACAAACAGATTTCAAGATGCCTTTTAGAGGTCAACATTTTAGAAATATTTTTTTTTCTTGAAAACTATAAGAGAAGTGTACATATGTTGAATAAAATATGTTGCAATTTAAACGAGGAACCCAAAAAACTACTAATATGTAGGGTGTTCTATTTAAAATAACAAATTTGGTGCTACTTCCGGTGGAACCGGAAGTGATATAAAGTTGAAAATATTTCACATGAGGAGAACTGATTCAACCATGTGCCAAGGATTATTTTCAAATTTTTAGTGCAACGGCAACCCCATAAACTTTTAACGAACGGTTTAGCGTAGACACCCTGTATATAATTCTTATATAATTTTCTCATAAAATGTGTAGGTATTAAAAAACCCGCTTCTTCCTTTGAATAAAGAATCGTTTATAATATCAATAGAGACCATTTTATTGGATAATTAAATAATTTTCTAGCAAAAGTGCACAATTATGTACCAAAATAAATATTTTTAAACCATTTCATGTGCACTAGTTCCAGCACCATCGATGTTCTGATTGCGGAATACCATTTTGTGATACATCAACATAATGCTGAAAGTTGTAGGATTTTAATGTCACCAATTTATAACGATTAAGATATTTAGTTTTCTTCGTAAAAAAATCCTGAAAATGGTTATTTGTTGCATAATTTCTTTACTCATGTTTAGGCAACAAAAACTTGTGCTACCTAAAATTTAAGGGTATGCGTAAATTCTGCATTCAATTAGCTCAACATTCAATAAAAAAAATCAATATACCTTACGTTTATCTTTTAATGCTCGAAATAGTAACATAGGTCTCTCTCACTCTAGCTAACGGCTGGAAAGAGTCTATCTCACTCTATTGAACCGCAACCTTAAATTGGCAGTTTCTTGTTATAACGACATACAAATATAATATTTTTTTTAGATATATTGGTAAGGATAGTCTGTAATTTACAAAGCTTCGGTCATTTATATTTTAATGAGAAATTTAAATGTGACTATTTGGCTTTGCTCCGAATGGAAAACGTAGAAATTGGCTCCGCTCAGGACAAATAAAGGGCCTCGAGGCGCTTTCGCAGGTATCGAAAAAATATGCAAATTTCGGCACGTACATTATAAACACGAGATTTAGTTATAACTTGAGAGGATGTCTGCCCTAAGGCAATAAATAACGATGTTCGAATAAGGAGGGATGCATGTTTTATCCACCCTTGGATTTATCCTCATACAACATTATACACGTAATTTTATTAGGTAAATCAATTTTAGAAGTGATTGTCAAACTTCCGAAATGGAAAGAGTAATATTTCAGAATAAAAAAACCTGAGAAAACTTACCATAAACAAGAAATTTTATTTCTTATTTCTATACATCATTATCATTATTTTTATTTTGCAGAATAAAATATACTTACATACAGTAATGAACAAGAGTATATAGAGAAATATATACATGTTTAGATATATTTTAAATACACATGGAGTTTTTGTTTAAGTATACGTATTCCAAATTGAGCTTATTTTCTTTATATCTTCAATTATTCGTTTATTTTGTTTTTTAGAGTTCAATTTGAAGCTTTACACGAGTGTTTTCCATTCCCAGACTAAGCATGAAGTAAAATTTCCAGTTTAGAAAAGCCCTGTGAAAATTTGTCCAGGAGATAAACTTTCTCGGCTTTTCTAAACTTGAAATGTTACTTTATAGGAGTGGAAAACACTCGTTTAAAGCTTCAAATTGAACTCTTTAAAATAAAACAACGTATAAAATTTTGAGTGAGAAAAAGCCCGAGACAAATTTCTTGGGCTTTTCTAAACTCGAAATTTTACTTCATGCGCCACGCATATAAAACACTGATTCCAAGTGAGGTTTAAATATACATAAAGTTTACAATATTTTAGTGTTTTATACGCATGGCGCATGATGTAAAATTTTGAGTTTAGAAAGGCCCAGAAAATTGCGGGACCCTCAAGAAATGTTCACAGGGCTTTTCTAAACTCAAAATTTTACTTCAGGCTTAGTCTGGGAGTGGAAAATACTCGTTTAAAGCTTTAAATTGAACTCTTTAAAAACAATTAACGAATAACTAAAGATTTAAATAAAATAAGCTAAATTTGGAATACGTATACTTTAGAGAAAAACTCCATATACAGGGTGTCCGTATTTCAACAGAATATATAGGGATCTCGGTTATTTGAAGAGATAGAGAGTCAGTTAAATTGGGGCAAAGTTGCGTTATTTAGGACCCAATAATAATCCAAAAACAAATTTGAAATATCTCCGTTCGTTTTTAAGATATTGTCAAAAAAACGGATTTTGTGAAATTTCGTTTTTATTTTTTTATTCTAAAACTATTGAATCCAGACATTTACAACTTTGATATTATACAGGCACTTTGTAACGATAAATCTAGTAACATATTTTATTTCAAGTTAATTATAATATTTTCCCAGGGACCGTAGCTAACTTTTGTTTTTCTTATGGGTGCTATTTTGGGTTTTCATATTTTTTAGAAGAATATTTTTTTCTGAATTCAATGATGTACCACACTTATAGTTTATTGTAGATTTTATATGTATAATTTTAATCTTTTGTTTTTTGTAACGAGTGCCTTGGAAAAAGTTGAGAAACTCACTTATTTGACAACTCCTGGGACCTATAACTTGCTTACATATCACCGCTGAAGACGGGCATCCGACGATACAGATTTTAACAGTTAAACTAACGAGTGTCTTCCACTCCCAGACTAAGCATGAAGTAAAATTTCGAGTTTAGAAAAGCCCCGGGTAGAAAATTTGTCGAGGGTCGCGCCGCGACCCGAGACAAATTTTCGCGGGGCTTTTCTAAACTCGAAATTTTACTTCATGCGCCACGCGTATAAAACACTGATTTACAGTCAAATTAAAAACGCACTGAAAACAACCCAACTTCGATATTCTTTTTAAATCCGATATTTTTTTTCTATCTATGCTGTAAACCTTCAGATGTTCGTTGTTGTTTTGTAAAAAAACTTCAATTCCTAGTAGTCCTTCGCTCTCCGAAAAGCATCATTGGTCCTTCGAGCTGTAGCCTTTGTAAAAGTTATAAACTAAAAAGCCCCGCGTAGAAAAGTTGTCGAGGGTCGCGCAGCGACCCGAGACAAATTTTCGCGGGGCTTTTCTAAACTCGAAATTTTACTTCATGCGCCAAGCGTATAAACCACTGATTTACAGTAAAATTAAGAATATATATCGGTTAGATGTGGTGGTGATCAATATTTACCGAGATGTAGCGACAAAAAGCCAGAAATTACTTTTTTTGTGAATCGTTTTGGATTAATAATAATAAATTTAGTTTGTTCAACTTTTGTGTGATAATTGATACCTATTATAATTATTACAAAAGGCTGACAGTTATTAATTAATTTTGAGTGCTAACTGCTGTCAAGATTTTATTGATTAACAGATATAACGTCATTGTTTCCAAGGCACTCTTTGCAAAAACGAAAATATCATAATTTTATATATTAAATCTAAAATAAATTATGAGTGTGATACATCAGTGAGTTCAGAAAAAAATATTCTTTCAAAAAATATGAAAATCCAAAATGGCGCCCATAAGAAAAACAAAAGTTGGATATGTTCCCAGGGTAAATATTAAAGTTATCTTAGAAAAAAAAAAATACTACTAGATTCCTCAATAAAAAGTGCCTCTATATTGTCAAAGTTTTAAATGTCTAAATTTAGTAGTTTTTGAATAAAAAAAATAAAAACGATTTTCCAAAAAAATCAGTTTTTTGTTGATATCTCGAAAACAAAAAATGATATTTAAAAATTGTTTACAGATTATTGTTAGGCCTTAAAATACGCAACTTTGCCCTAATTTAACCGACTCTCTATCTCTTCAAATAACTGAGATCCCCATACATTCTATCGAAATACGGACACCCTGTATATTAGTCCAGTCGTCAGAGACAAAAATACCAGCCAACCTCTAAAAATCATTCGAATTGGCTGGAAATTTGTGTGCATGTCAAGTACTGGACTCCTAATAAGATAAAAAGGGTTTTTGAAGTTTAACACTCCTACCCCCGGGCTTTCCATGAATACCACCCCCACAGGGGGTAAAAACCGGAAAACATCGATTTCCTACAAATCTACAAATGGAATTGAAAAATATTCTTAACAAAAAATGTAGCTGAGAGGATTTTGAACAACATAATGCCTTAGTTATTTTTTGTGAAATGAACCGTTCTCTCAGAAATAACGACTCAAGTAACCGGTCATTTAAAATTCCAGAGGCGCGCGCGAACTGATGATGTGGTTGTTGGCTCTTGCAAATTTTGTATCTCTCCTTTGTCTCCTTTAATGTCAGAAATATTTATAAACAATTTTAAAAATTAACTATTAAAACAACCAAAAACGATATGTAGATGACATTTTTTGCATATGAACAGAGTCAATAAGACCATTCAAAATTTGTACAAAGCATTTAAATTCATTAAATAGTCAAATTCAATTTACAGTGGAAAAGGAATTTAACAATAGTCTAAAGTTTCTAGATCTAACGGTTACTAAATCACCCAGCAATACACTATCAATCAAAATATTTAGAAGAGAAACATGTACTGATACAATAATACTTCATAACTAAATCACACACAACCAAATTGAATACAGCATTTTCCATTCATTTTTACACAGATTAATCAGTATTCCAATTAGTAGCATATATTATGAAATTGAACTAAACACAAATAAAACAATAGCTAGTAACAACGGCTATAAACAACAGGTAAAAGATCAGATTTCTTAAAAAGAAAAAACGAAAGTATTTTTATACTGTAACTAAAATAGAGAAAAACTACTGGAATAGATTAGAATAAATTATCTCTCATAACAAATTTAAAAAAACAATTACGGCAAAGAATAACATAATTTTGACTTACTTAGTTAATTTATGGAAAATTTATTTTTATAAATTATAAAATATTAACAGACAACAGTCATAATAAGAAAAGTGGAGTATATGAGCTGATATGAAGAAGAATAGTTAGAAATATAACCCTACTTAAAAACTAATAATAGTAATTTAATTACATGTATGTTAAAATACAAGGTGGCCAATAAATGAGTGAAAAACTTTGGGTAACTTGATTCGTTAATTAATTTTGAGTAGAAAATCCAAATAAAAAAATATTGTATGGTACTTCATTAATGCTCGCGACGCCGTTGAAATTCTAAATATGTCACAAGAAATTAGCAATATTTTTGAAATGTTTTGAATAAAATCATGTCTATCAATTTTATACAAAATGTTGAAAACAAATTCTAGTCACATATTTTTAATACTAAAAGCCTCGTGAGCTTTACTGAATAATAATACGATATTTTTTTTAGTTTTTTATTTTTATGCACTAAAAAGGCATTAACAAATCGCGCTACGATAAGCTTTTCACTTATTTGTGGCCACCTTGTAAAGTACCAATTCTTTCACAATTTTCAAATATTTATAAAAACACTCGCTATTTATTTCATACAAATCCATACTAAAATAATAACAAAATAATAAATATACAAAGCAAAAACATATTATGTTTTGAACAAAACTACATATTTTTTGATATATCTCTTTATAGTAGCCGGGACAAAATGCAAACGCTAACATTGACAGTGTGCAAAAAATAATAAATAATGTAGTGAAATAATCTGAACACGAAATGGAATAAATTTTCATTCGCGCACAATCAATCATTATCGACGTTTCCTCTTTACGAACACAATTACATTACAGAGATAAAACATTGGCGCAATTTCGCGATACCGTTTGCAATTTCATAACATTTTTTTTCTCTCTTTTTCGATTCGATTTAACGTAAATTATTAACGTTCAAAAATTAATTGCGTTTTAAGAACAAATAAAGAATAAACATGAATATTTCAAATTCATTATACGAACATTCTCGTAATTTTATATATTATAATTAAAGTTTGGTTATAAAATAATCATCAATATTTGATTCGCAACATTTCTATGAAAGTGTTAAAATAATGCTAGCGAGTGTTTTTTTTTTTTCACCAGACATATAAAACACTATTTATTCTAAACTTTAAACACTCACATTTTTCCTTTAGTTAAAATAACACAATACAAGATCAATAGGTATTCAACATCTTTTTAGTCTCTTTAACAACTTTTCTTCTTAAAAAAGTAAAAGGTAAGTAAATTAAAGATTTTTTTGTGATCAACATTTGTTCCTCTCGTGAAAACGAAAGGAAAATAAATTAAAGAGTTTTTACTGTGATCAACACGTTTACCCTTATAAAAATATGAGGAAAACATGTCGATTACACAATTAGTTAGTTACACAATTTTGAAAATAAAAGGAAAATGACAGATTTATCCATTTATGAAAATAAATGGAACATAAGTTATTAAATTGAAATAAAAGGAAAAAAATCGATTATACAATTAAATAATTTTTAACATGAGAGGAAAATAACTCTAAAATGTTTTCTTCGTATAAAAATTCATGGATCATAAATTATTAAATTTTTATAAACGAGAAAATATCGATTACACAATTAGATAGTTACGCAATTTTATTTCAGAAATATTTTACATTTTTTTCTCTTATGAACATAAAAGGAAAATAAAATAAGATTTTTTACTTATAAATATAAATGGAACATAATTTATTAAATTAAAATAAGAGAAAAATAATCGATTACATAATTAGATAGTTACAAAATTTTGAAAATATAGTGGAATTCGGGAGAGATGTCCTATGACTCATTGTGTGGAATGTGTGATTCACATTTTTTAGAGAGTATGTCGACAGTTGTATTTGCAACGATTTTTCCTAGTTATGCCAAATTTTCACGTTATACTGTTTAGGTCGAGAGTATATTAATGTTCTTTCTTTTAGAAAAGCTTTAAATCATAATTTCTTGTGATTTTTTTCTTTTGAGTATACATATCCCAATTACGTGTTGTAGATTTTTAAATATTCGTTGTTTTCTTAAAAAAGTCAATTTGAAGTTTAAACGAGTATTTTCCAATCCCAGGTTAAGCATGAAGTAGAATTTCGAGATTAGAAAAGCCTGAAAATTTGGTATGGTCGCTCCGCGCTTCGCGACCAAACTCTAAATTTTAATTCATGCGCCACGCGTATAAAAAACTCATTCCAAGCGAAGTTTACTCGTTCACAACATTTCAGTGCTTTCAGTGTTTAATACGCGTGGCACATGAAGTAAAATTTCGAGTTTACATAAGCCTGAAAATTTAATAGCCTCTAAATTTTCAGGATTTTCTAAACTTGAAATTTTACTTCACGCTTAGTCTGGGAGTGGAAAACACTTGTTTTTAACTTCAAATTGAACTCTTTAAAAAAAGGGTATGCATATGTATACCTAATAGTAAGTTCCCTGTATGTATACTCAACAGAAAAATTCCTTGTATTAACACATTAATACGATGAATATTCGCCAAATCTATTGAATGCGTATTCGATTCAACTAACACTTTGGAAGTATACCTCTTCAACTCACATATAAAACGATTGTGCACATTAATTAAAATGATTTGTGGCTGCTTTTTCGGAGATCCATTTTTACGAAGACATTGTCAAAATGTGACGTCTAACCTTAAAGTTTTAAAACTTTATTACGGTACATACGTTCTCGCATGTTCCATCTAAAAACTATAGCAGACGTATTTTGAAGTTTTCTCTCTCTTTTCAAACACGCAATCTGATGACATCAAACTATTTTCGTATTAGATGTATTGATGCAGAGAGCACTAAAAATCAAGGAAACCATGTGACTCCTCTTGTGAATCATACCTTAAGTAAGTGAGGTATCTTTTTTATGCGTTATCTAATATTATTAGAACTACCAATAGAAAGTGTTGATAACACATTTTTTTAAAATTATAAAACATTTAGTAACTTTAGAACTACAGTGTCAGGTTCCTGACTTACGCCCTTATTCAATGTGTGTTAGATAAATTCAATATTTTCAAAGCACTTAGCAGATTGAACAATTAATGTTTAACATTTAAAAAATATTTATTATTGTAATTTGTGGCTGTGTTTTATTTTAGATAAATAAATAGAAAAAAGTAATATTCATGCTGGGAGTCATCAAGGCAAGTAAATCGACAAATAGTTATTTATTTAATAAATTTATCAATTTTTAAATAGTTTCATACATGCCAAAAAATTAATCAATTCACATTATTTGACGTTGATGTCATGAACATGCCTGTTTCAATCAATTATCTAATAACTATTAGATCGAGCGTTCGCAGACCCGCACGTGCTGGGACGCGGCACCATTTACATACAGGGTGTTTCACCTAAAACTCCCCAGACTAATTAACAAGAAACTAAAAATGTTATTAGGGTTTTGTTTGTTTTAATCAATAGATGTTATTCAAGGCTTTTTTAAGCGTTATCTAATATTATAAGAACTACCAATAGAAAGTGTTGATAACACGTTTTTTAAAATTATAAAACATTTAGTAACTTTAGAATCTATGGAGGCTGTAACCGGAGCAAACAATTCACGGTTGCTCTGGGGAAACATGCCTCCATCTTCCAGGCTGAAGTGGCCGCCATTGACTGGTGTGCCCACCACATAATGGAGTCGGGACTCAACAAAGGACCAATTACCATTATGTCGGACAGCCAGGCAGCCCTAAAAGCGCTAACCTCGCCGATAGTTCAGTCCAGACTGGTTATAGACTGCATAAACAGGCTGGACGCACTGGCGACAACAACAAAAACATAGCTAGTATGGATACCCAAGGACCAAGGAATTATTGGACACTTGGGGGCCGACTTGCTGGCCAAACAAGGGGCAACAGGTGAATTTATAGGACCTGAACCCGCTTTCGGAATACCACATGAAACCTGAGAGGAAATAATCCGACGCAAGTTAGCAGAGGAGCATACAAAGGCATGGCACAACCAAATGGGAATGAGGCACACGAGACTCTTCCTAGATGGCCCGGTACCTGATAGCGCATTAGCGCTGTCAGGACTGAGCAGAATGAAACTAAGGAAAATCACAGGACTAGTTACTGGGCACTGTGACCTGAATAAGCACAAACATAGGATGGGTCTTGAGAAAAGCCCCCTATGCCGTGGGTGCTTGGAAGAAGAGCAAACTCCCTAACACCTACTGTGCACATGCGAAGCCTATAAACGGCAACGCACGGAGCAACTCGGGAAGCCCGTGCTTCCTGAAGAACAGCTCAAGAACATCCCCTGGCCCAAACTCCTGGACTTCTTAGAAGACACAGGAATATACAGAGAGTAAAATAACCAGAGGAGCACAAAAGGACCACGGAGACCGTAGTGCAGGGACGCTAAGCGATACCACCTCATGTGGAAAAAAAAAAAAAACTTTAGAACTACAGTGTCAGGTTCCTGACTTACGCCCTTATTCAATGTGTGTTAAATAAATTCAACATTTTTTTCTTGTAAAAAAAATTAAGTAAAATTCTCACACAAAATTGTGGAACTTGCAACTTAGATTTAATGAGCTAGTAAACGAGTTAAATATTTCCATAATTTAAAATCAATACAGAATTGAAATTTTCCTGATTAACAAAATATGAGGAAATCAAACCCTCCACAAAATCAATTTAAAATCGATAAAGTACCGAAGTTGCGAGTGCACAAAAAAAGATTCGAAATTACAGACCTAAACTTATCACAACAAATTTTCCTCTCCGAGTAAGCAAGTAACGAGTAACAAGGGATGTTTTCCGCAAGAGAGCGAGGGTTGTAAATTGCTCTTTTATACACACTGAGGGTAGCGTTGGACTTTGAATAATTGGCTTTAATAAAGTTGAAAACGGGGTTAACAAGTGTTCAAAATAGAGTTCGACGTCCTGTTTACGCCCACTAAATCCTCGATTTATTTCCCTGTAAAGGTTTTCTTGCTCTTGCGTTCGGAATCTCCTCCCAAACAGAAGAACGGGGTCATTTCGACCATACGAGTGGAATTAAAATACATACGATGTTTTAGAATGTAGAGGAATATCAATTTGTTTTAAGGAAATAAAACTTAAGATTATAAAAGAATATTTTCATTCACTAAATCCCATAAAAATTGAGATTAACACTTGATAGTTTTATTAATACAAAATTATTGATAATAAGTATTTAGAACTCGAAATGTCATCTAACGAATAAAAATAAAAGTAAAGTAAGGAAGAAAAACTTTTCATGTGAATAAATACTCTACATAAACACTTTCAGTAAATAACACACTTGGTTAAGATTTCACTGTTTATTGATTGACACTGCAACAATTGTTTCGCCACACAGTGGCTTCATCAGGCAGATGAATAATAGATTACAAACTTAAACTAACCCTCAAATACTAATGACGTAGATGAGTTGGTACTGTTTAGGGAATGGGGTGGGGGTGGTAGTGAAATTTATGAATATATATATATATATATATATATATAACATGTATCACTGTTTCTTCGGGTTTGGTCCCGCGTATTTTCTTGGCTCTGGTCCATTTTATTTTTAATTCGACGTTTCGATGACGTCGCAGTCACCATCGTCAGGAATAACTATCAAAATTCCATTGCTCTAGCAACCACTTGTTTGACTTTTACGTACTACTTGATGCGTGAATTTCTTGTTTGGCTTCGTGTTACTCTTCTGTTTTGTTCTTCTAATGATGTAGTAGTGACAATTTAAATATTATTTTCGGAAGGGGTTGGGTTTTGAAATTCTGGGTTGTTGTTCGGAGATAATATATTTTGACCAGAATTTATACAAGTTTTCCAAATTGGTGGTAGTCTTTTAGCATCATCTCTTTGATTTAGACTGTTCGGCCTCTTTTCAATTTCTATCGCTTCTCTAATAATACTCGCGTGGACTGTCTTTTTTAAAATTCTCGTTTTTTCGAAATTTATTGTATGTTTAGAAATGTTTACGTGTTGAAATAAAGAAGATTGTGGATCAGACTTTCTTACTGCTAAAATGTGTTCATCTCGACAAGTACTAATTTTCCGGTTTGTTTGTCCTACATAGCTCTTCTCACACATACCACATGGAATTTCATATACGCCTTGAGCTTCAAGTGGGATAATTTCTTTTGGAGTTCGGAGTAAATTTTGAATTTTTGTGTGTATATTGAAACAAGTTCTAATATTGTATTTGGAGAGGACTTTTCCGATTTTATCAGTTGTTCCTTTAATGTAGGGAAGGGTGACGTTGCTACACGGACTTTCACTTCTTGTTTTTGGACATTTGTTTCTGCTTTAATTTATTGATTGTTTTTTTGGAAAACCCATTTTGCATTAATGCCTTTTTGACATTGGATATTTCAATATCTAAGTGGTGTTCGTCCGATAGCGTACGTGCTCTTAGTAGAAGCGATTTTGCCACAGACGCTATTTGAGCTGAATGGTGATGTGACTTCGCATTCAAGTACCTGTTTGTGTGTGTAGGTTTTCGGTATACGGTGTAATTTAAGTTTCCACTAGGATTTCGGATAATAAGAGTGTCCAGAAAGGGTAAACGTTTGTTTTCTCCAACTTCCATTGTGAATTGAATTTTGTTGTGGATATTGTTTAGATGCGGCCAAATTAAGAAAAATTACACAAACAAAAATGAAAAAAATACACTGAAATTTACAGTAATTCTGTAACATAACTCATTTAAACAATTAAATGTCTTATTGTAATAACATGATAAGCCACAGAACCAAGAAATGCGGTATTATTTTGATTTAGTAGTAATATAAAAAGCTACAGTATGCTCATATTCGCATGCAAACCGAAGCTCTTAAAACTTGTCAAACAGTTTACTATTAATTCTTAATAGCACAGTAATACATTTTTTTTAAATTTTAAAATCCAATATCTCAGTTCTGTTTACTTGTGGCATATTACAATTAGCCCCTCAATTAGTAAAATCAAGTATCTAAGAGTACCCTAAATGTACTATTTATAACTGTAAGAATCACATACAGCAAAACCTACGTTCATTTTATCTGGTAAACTTTCGTGATAATTGGCAACAGTAAAAATGTTTGGTGAATACACTTGAGAAATCGTCTAGCTAAAATTCATATTTCTTTTCTCCCTTCTACAATACTGCAATATTTTAAGTGCCTCCAATATTTTACAACCCAACACACACAAAGAAACAAAAAAACCTTTCAGTGTACTCGCGTTTTTAGCTGTAATAAAATTCCGTTCGCTATGATCAACTTTAATAATTAGACACACTGAAATTTTAAAATCCATAAAACTGCAGCTTTTATGCAAAGGCGCTTTTTTAAATGCCTACAATTAATGCATTGTGAAAATGTATGGAAGTGGCACTTTGGACAAATGAAGTGGACGAAGGAAAAAATAAAAATAAAGAATTCTATGCAAATTTCAGCACGTACATTATAAACATGAGATTTAGTTATAACATAAGGGGATGTCTGGCTTCAGGCAATAAATGATGTACGAATGTGGAGGGATGCATGGCAGGATTTGTGTTTTATCCGGGTTGGGATTTATGGAGGAATCAATTTTGAGTTCGGTGTACGTGATTTCATCAAAGCACTTAGCAGATTGAACAATTAATGTTTAAAATAAAAAAAGTCTTTATTGTTGTAATTTGTGGCTGTGTTTTATTTTAGATAAATAAATAGAAAAAAGTAATATTCATGCCTGGAGTCATCATGGCAAGTAAATCGACAAATAGGTATTAATTTAATAAATTTATCAATTTATGAATAGTTTCATATATGCCAAAAAATTAATCAATTTACATTATTTGACGTGGCTGTCATGAAAACGTTTATCCTATCCCCAGACTAATTAGCAAGAAACTAAAAATGTTATTAGGGTTTTATTTGTTTTAATCAATAGATGTTATTCAAGGCTTTAAATTCATAATTAACTCATAATTACAGTTTCGCTGTCAGAGGCGTGAGAAAATGTGATTCGATGATCAAAACTTTAGAAGTGACTTTTTCTAAAAGAATGAAATAGTTTAAGACATTTTTATTATATACTTATTTTAAATTGCATTCGCTATTTTTAAGTTATAACTATTTTTTATATTTTCATCGACTTTTAATACACGTGTTTTCAAAAATTAGCATACATAACCTAAAATACATTGGAAATTATAAAACACTAATATTAACAAGAATATAACTTAATTCTAGTTAACATTTATTTATTTAATTGGTACTAAAAAGTTATAAAAGACGCTCATACTTTTTAGCAGATTCGAAAAGATACTTTACTTTAATAATACAAATATTTTCTTAATAATTAGTCTAAAGTGAAACGCCCTTTATATTGGTTAACAGTAGAGGCTTCAACTTCTTTATGTTTGTATAACTGAGACTTTATTAAGTAACGTCAACTTCTCATTTTTAAACCAAAAGTATTTTATTTGTCATAAATATTTAATATATTTGTCATTTTATATATTAAATAAATTCCATTAATTTCTATAACCTCTGATCATTTTGCACTTTTGCAATTTTGTTAAAAATTGTTTGATTAATAATTTTTAAACAATTAAAATTGAAATTGTTAAATTTATAATTAGATAATCTTTGTGATATTATTATTGAAATTGTTTCTTTAGTAGTTATTTATTAAGCAATATTTTATATAATTTCAGTATAATTTGAGCTTTAATAATTTGTTTGTCAAATGTTCAATTTTACTTAATTCAGCAATAAAACAAGGTTTGTTCATAATTCATATTTTAAAACTGTGGCGCTAAGTTTACTAAAACACAAATAATACACACAAATTTGTGTTGGTTTTAAATTTGAACAACAAAATAAAACATCAACTCTATTTATTTTATGTCATAAGTTTTACTACAAAATAAATTTCTGATTGATCGTCTAACGAGAGATTCTACTCCCAGACTAAGCGTCAAGTAAAATTTCGAGTTAAGAAAAGCCTGAAAATTTGGATTTGCAGGGGCGGGGCGCGCAGGCGAAGCGAAAATTTGCGAATAGCGTTAACATTTTTAAATTTAACGAATATTTAGGAATTTCACGAAAATAACCAAGATTTTACAAATTGACGAGTCTTGAAAAATTCATTCATGAAATGTATAACATTTTTTAAAAATAACGACAATTTAAGAAACTTGTGATTTTTGATAATTAACGAAAATCCAGGAAGTTTATGAAAATCGTATAACAATTTGAAAGTTATTGAAAATCTTTGAAACTTTACGAAAGGATAGAGATTTTAAAAGTTGAAGAAATTCACAAGAAAAACCGTCATGATATTTATAATTAAAAAAAATCTGGTAGACGTCAAAATGTTCAAATCAACATTTTTTTTTAGAAATTCACGAGTTAAAGAATTTATGACATTCCTTTAACTAATGAAAATCTTGACAAAATTACGATTTTTAAAAATTAACGAAAATCATTAAATTCCAGAACCAACGTTGTTTAACCCAGAAAATTCCTGGCTTTAATTAATGAAAATCTTCAAAAATTACAATTTTTTAATTAACAAAAATCTTTAAATTTTGTGGAAATCTAGAAAATTCATGAAAAGTTTCAACATTTTTAGAATCAACGTTGTTTAACCCAGAAAATTCACTAAAATCGTAAAAATTGTGAAAACTACAAAAATCTACAAAATTCAAAAATCTTACGAAATTCTCAAATTTTGAAAATCTCATAAACATTATAAATTTGATAATTCGAGAAAAATCTTAAAATATAAAATTTTTTATAAAAACTCAGAACATTTACGAAACCTGCTAATATGTCAAAATTTGAATTTTACTTGAAATCAGTATTGTTACGCGTGGCGCATAAAGTAAAATTTCGAGTTGAGAAAAGTCCGAATTTGGATCCAAATTCTAGGGGCCTTTCTCAACTCGAAATTTTACTTCATGCTTAGTCTGGGAGTGGAAGACATTCGTTCGACAATTGTCAATATCTAATATTGTTTGTTTCTGAAATTTGTTAAATACGACAAAAAAATGAGGAAGCTTGGACATTTACGAAAAGAGTCGACATTTTCAATAGTCACAAAAATCTTGAGATTTCACAAAAACGTCGACTGAAAATTAACGAACATTTTGGATATTTACTAAAAATTCCTAATTTTTTTAATTCAACGAAAATCTTAGAAAATTAATAAATGTTGTAAACATGTTGACAATTATTAAAAAACTAAAATTTACGAAAGGAGTCGGAACTTTCGAAAATTTACCGAAATCGTCAACATTTTGAAAAGTAATTAACCTTGTAAATTTACGAAAAGCGTTAACATGTTTCTAAAAATTGATGAAAATCTAGAAAATTTATGATAAGTTTCAACATTTAAGAAATTGAGGAAATCCGTCAGAATTTTTAATATTAACGGGTGAATAGTATTAAGATTTTAAAAATTAACAAACATCTTGAAAATGTAAATAAATCTTGGAAATTCAGGAATAGCGCTAAGTTATAAATACAGTGAGAGCCAAAATGACTTGTTCATTTTTAATAGGCAATAACAAATATAACTATTTATTAATCGCTATATTATTCATAACAATTTGAAAGAAGAGACTTTGGAGATATTTTGACAGTTGTCAAAATGGTGCGTTGGAACATACAGCAACGCATATTTTGTGTTGAAAAATTTCTTAAATTAAGTTCAATTATTCAAAGTCAACGTTTATTTCGTCTACATTTTAATGTTCGTCTTGTTCCGGCTCGAACTGTTATCTCGTATTGGGTAAGGAAGTGGCGAAATCATGGGTCAGTTGAGAGAAGAAAATCAGCCGGGAGGATTCGCTCTGCATGCAATCCTGAAAATGAGGAACGGGTGAGACAATCAATTCTGCGTAGCCCAAATCGACCAGTTCGGCGGCATGCGGCAGCGTTAAATTTATCTGCAACAAGTACCCGAAGAATGCTGCACAAAATGAAGTTTCATCCATACAAAATAGCAGTGGTGCAGAAGTTAACTGATCGTGATAAACAAAGCTGTGTTGAGTTTTGTCAACGTTTTTGGAGTTAAGCAATACGGAACCCGATATCGCACAATATCTTTTCATGAGCGACGAAGCACACTTTACTTTACATGGCTTGGTAAATAAACAGAATTTTCGATACTGGGCTACCGAAAACCCGTGTGAAATGTATGAAAGACCCTTATATTCCCCAAAAGTGACTGTTTGGTGTGCTGTATCATCGTCAAAAATAATCGGTCCACATTTTTTTGAAGAAAACGGCGAAACAGTCACAGTCAATTCTCAACGGTATGCACATATGCTCCAGACATTTTTTATACCGCAAATTGAAGAAGAAGAAAGAAATCACTTTTTTTAACAAGACGGTGCCACCTGTCATACTGCAAGAATAAGTATGGAGATCCTGCGACAGACATTTCCGAATGGCCCCCGAGATCTCCCGATATTACTATTCCAGACATTTTTCTTTGGGGATATTTAAAAAGTAGAGTGTTCAAGAGTAAGCCTAGAAATATAGAGGAGCTCAAAAGAAATATCCGACAAGATATTGAAGCTATTCCACAGGATATGCTTCAACGAGTTATGGCAGATTTCGTCCGTCGTTTAGAAGAGTGTGTGGAGAAGGGTGGCGGACATTTAACACACACTATATTCAAAAAGTAAAACTCCCAATGTTACTTTTTAAGATGTCATTTATATTATTTCTGCATTTAAAGTAATTCATGTGTTATTTCCTATTAAAAATGAACAAATCATTTTGGCTCTCATTGTAGAAAGATTAATATTCAAAAATTAATCTATATCTTGGCAATTCGCGAAAAGTATTGATAAAAGTAACGATAATCTAAGAAATTCACTAAAAATTGGGAAAACTCTTTTGAAAATTCATGAAAAGTATCAACATTTTTAAAACTAACTTAAAGCCGAGGAAAGGACGAAACTTGTCAACATTTTAGAAACCTTTGGAAATTCATGAATATTGTCAATATTTTAAAAATTGATGAAAATTTATAGAAAAAAAAAATCATGAAGAATCGAGAAAATGTTCAAATATTAAAAATCTAATGAACATTTTATGAATTAAAGAAAATCTCGAAATATTAAAAATCCTGAAATATCTTACGAAAATTTTTATGTTAATACTTTTATAATTGACGAAAATCTTGACATATTGAAAATCTCTTTTGTCGAATTCAAATAGTTTTGAATTTGAATTTATCTTGTTATAATTGAAAAGTTTACGAAAATCCCGAAATATCGAAAATCTTTATGATCATTTTATAAATTGATGAAAATCTCGAAATATTCATCTGACGAAATTTTCTAAATCGACAAATATCACAATATACCGAAAATCTCGTGAACATTTTATAAATCGACAAAACGTGTTTTCCACTCCCAGACTAAGCATGAAGTAAAATTTCGAGTTTAGAAAAGCCCCGCGTAGAAAATTAGTCGAGGGTCGCGCAACGACCCAAGACTAATTTTCACGGGGCTTTTTTAAACTCTAAATTTTACTTCATGCGCCACGCGTATAAAATATTAAAATATTATTATATAAAAATCTCAAAATTTTTATAATCATACGCAAATTTAAAAACATTGAAAATCTCATTCAAATTTTATAAATCAACAAAAACTTAAAAGTTTACGAGAGTCTCGAAATATCGAAAATCTTAAAAAAATGTCGAAAAACTGAAAATCTCACGAAAATTATATGATGTGACGAAAATTTCGAAATATTGAAAATCTCAATAAAAATTTATAAATCAACAATAATTGAAAAGTTTACGAAAATCTCGAAATATCGAAAATCTTCATGAACATTTTATTAATTGATGAAAATCTCGAAACATTGATCTCATGAATTTTCTCTAAATCGACAAACATAATAAAATATCGAATATCTCGTGAAAATTTATAAATCAACTAAACGTGTTTTCCATTCCCAGATTAAGCATGAAGTAAAATTTCGAGTTTGGGAAAGCCCCGCATAGAAGATTTGTCGAGGGTCGCGCAGCTACCCGAGACTAGTTTACAAGGGACTTTTCTAAACTCGTAATTATACTTCATGCGCCACGCGTATAAAACATTGAAATATTATTATTATTTTGTAAAAGGTGAATATTTATAACTTCATAATTGTCATAAAACTATTCTTGGCAGAATTACCAATCTTAGGTCAAGGCCTTAAAAAAATAATTAATTTATGCATAAGATTTAAATGAAGTTGGTGAAACTGGACATGAAAATATGAATTTTTTTCTTGAACAGCCTGAATAAGACAACAAATATTCATAGTCATTATTAAAAAACAACGACATTTCTGTACATTACTAGTTTCATTACTAGTTTCCATGGCATTGTACAAAAATGGAAATTATTTTCGTCCTTGGCCGAAAAGTAATTTGACATTGATATTTAATGACATTCAAAATTCAAATTCATATTAAACATCATAGTGCGTAATGGAAATGAACAGTAACTAAAATGAATTGATTCTCTGCACACCACCTGATGTAAAGGAATCAGCTAATATGGCCACTTTGGAATGGGAAATATTCAAGATAAGTGTATGAATATATTTATTTTCAACTCATAGTATTGCGTAAGTACAAAAGGGATCATAAATGTTATTCCACATCGTACGTACAACACATGTAGTTTTAATTGAGACAGTTTTCGTTTAGAGTTTGTTAAAGCTTTTTTAAAAAGTAATTTAAAATAAAATCACTTGATGCTTCACCATGTGATCAATGAGAAACTATTTAGAGATTGTTAAAGGCTGATGGAGGAAAAATGGTGTGTTTATTTCGGGAAAAATCCTAACAATTGAAGACATGTTTTTAAACTGAATTTATCTTTACATTTCGGACATTAGTACAATAGAAAGGAATATTTATTTTAGGGGTTTCATAAATATTTTAAGATGCGTTGAATAAATCAAATATATATCTAAGAAAGCGTGATTTGAAAATTCAGAAAGTGCAGCAGCAGAAATAAAATCCGAGTAATAAAAATGTATCACGCAAAATGCGCTGAGCTTTTGAGGAAAATCACTTTAGGGGTTGGAAATCGAATATCTGTGAATCCGGGGGCCAGGGGGTGAAATAATGGGGGACGCATGCGGTCACATGCAATATGCCACAGCCGCAAAGGATGTGTTATTGGGGGGGCAAATGTGATGACCGCATCGTTCACTACCTTGCCGTTCAACCCCTTCATAGGAGTTCCCATTAAGTTTAATGCTAAGATTTAACACGCTTAAATAATTACAGCCTTATTAATAGAATTGCCGCCAATATCATTATAGTTTAATGCTCGTTAATTTCTAGGAATCCCGTACAAAGACGATACTATCAGTTCGTATTAATAGAACAAAATCTACATGTTATTAGTTAGTTTTGAACTATTGATAGAATCATCGTGGTAATATTGCATTTTTATATGTGCCAGCTTCGATTTAATTAAATTTTAACCATTTAGAGGATATGTTAGATTGTTTATGTTGGTGAAACGTTTCGCCTGATTCTTCCCCCAGAATAAGCATGAAGTAAAATTTCGAGTTTAGAAAAACCTGAAAGTTTGGTTTGGTCGCGTTGCGCGTAGCGCTATGCGACAAAACAAAATATTGTGCTTAGGTATGTACACTTCTGTACAATAATATTAAGCACACAAAATATGTTATAGTTTAAAGCGGACATGATGAGTTCCCTAATTACAAAAATATTTAAATATGTCAATTTTCTTAGTGTCAAAATGCTGCGTCATTTATACAACAATTAAATTCGAATTCTAACTGAAATAGAAGATGGTTTTTCTATTTCGGCTTTATTGTATTTATTACGTGCGTTTTTTCAAAAGGTCTTAGTTTTGGTTTATTAATAAATTTCAAGTTATGGTGTTTTATCATTTATTGAAGCTGCTGCTAGGCAATTAACACAGACCCGAATTACACAACTAGGATATTGTGAAAAATAGTTGTAAGACTTGTACTTAATTTTATTGCACAGAAGTGTACATTTATAAATCTTGAGTAAATTATAGCGTTATAATTAAATAAATACTATGACATTTGAAGTTATTCATAAGACGGATCTTATGCCTTAAACTACTAGTGCCATTTTATTAAATCATTAGTTGTAAACTAACAATAGTTATCTACAAAAGTTTAATGATTGTAATCGATTCAATATTATCTATTAATACGAAAATGTTAATATCATCCTTGGTACAGTGTTAAAGTTGCATGCTAAGGTCTATTAATAAGGCAGTTAGTATTTAAGATAAATAAAATCAAGTTTTTTTTATTTAAAGTAATTCGTTTGTAATAAATTAGTTATGAACATTGGGCTGTGTGATTTCCCCTTTCAATAATTGTAATCCATTCAATATTATCTATACCCTAGTGATTAAAAGTTTGTTAATCACCAATTAAACTGCATTTGCTTTCCAAAAGAACACACAATTTAGTTACGCAACTAAGCTATAAGTGTGATCTGTATTTAAGGGTCTGCGAGGGTTCGATAATGTCCTTGATAGGAAAGGTAAACGGATTTGCCAGAGCCTGAAAATGTCGCAGAGTTTATGCGAATTGAATTGTTGACTCACCTACTAAAGTAAAGTTGGCTAATATTGTCCGCAATCATAAGGCCTATTCATTCCCGAGGGGATTAATGGCAATTTCACTGATTGAGTTACGACGATTATTAACCTACTTTATACAACGGGCGGATAATTCTGTTTACTTGCTCCTCTACATCAAACAGGAAAAAAATACATAGAAATAAATCACACATAATCATACACGTAGATCATACACCAAATTAAATTTGTTGGAAAAATTTTTACGGATGTTTGCTAGTATTTTAAAATGACATTACGTCGCATTACAACTTTTATGTAAATTTCTACAAAATAAAATAAAATTTTGACATTTAAAAAAATGCAACTAATTGAATAAACTAAGTCGTATGAAGTATTATTACTTGAAAGGTATTTCGAATACCAAAAAAATCTGCAATTAACATAGATTTTATTTGGCATTCGAAATACCTTTCAAGTGATAATATTTCATACAACTTAGTTTATTCAATTAGTTGCATTCTCTAAAATATGTCAAACTTTTATTTTATTTTGTAGAAATTTTTAACTGAAAATAACTCGTAGATAAAATCATGTTTACATCATTTTGCAGTATATTCAACAATCTACCACCACAAAATACCTAAAGTTTTACACGCCCAGTCTTTAATATACTACTTTACAACATTGTTTAATAATATACTATTTTAAACTCACCGCACAGTGCGACCAAATGATGATATTTTAGACTAAAGTCTATACTCGAGTCAAAAAAAAACTATTTTCATTTTCAAATAATTTATGTTTAAAATGACAAAAACTGAATTTATTAAGCATATTTTAACTATTATAAAACATTATAATATTTATGTGCATATTAAACAAATACATTTAATGTTCCCGAACTGAACAATAAGTTAAACATATTAAATATTAAAATATTGTGATGTGTCCCTCATAACAATAACCGTGTTAAAGATATGATGATTTAAATATCAACAATGTAGAAAATTTGCTTAAAATAAATTTATTCTACTTTTATTATTATTATTATTATTATTATTATTATTCCAAAACTATTCACAAAAAAAGGAATTCTTGCATTTTTGCGCTACATCTCGGTAAACATTGATCACCATCACATCTAAGCGTTACATATTTTTAACTTTACTGTAAATTAGTGGTGAAAATTTGTCTCGAGAAATTTTCTACGCGGGGCTTTTCTAAACTCGAAATTTTACTTCATGCTTCGTCTGGAAGTGGAAGACACTCATTACTTTAAAATACATCACAACTGTTAAAATGTGTATTGTAACTGTCACAAAGAAAAACAATAACATGGGGATATCATTATAGTTAAATTCAAACTCGTGTCATGTTAGCACGATTGGTTAAATGTCCGCTTGCATCGACTTACGTCAACTCATATTATAGTTCAAATCTCAGCTACGGCCGACTTATGGCTTATGGCACCGACTTCTATGCCAACTGCCGTTATAGTCCAAATGTCGGCTGACGCCGACTTGTGTCAAGTTGACACGGTGGACTTAATGTCGGCTGGCGCCGACTTATGTCAAGTGTCATTATACCGGGTGTTTGATTAAGCGTGGCCGCCGGCTGTATCTCAAAAACTATGCAGTATTGGATGTGGGCAAGAGTAGACAATGCTTATGGGAGAACTGGATTCCGAGTTTTCGAGGATAGAAAAGGAGAGACTGTGGTCGGGAAGTGGGTCCACCTACTTATGAATAGAGTAAACGTCGAAGTATTCTAGAGAAAACTGCTCTGGTTACGTCTACACACACACACACAAACGCGCTCGCTCTTATTTCGTCGTGTAATTTGATCCCGTCTACACCACTCGTACGATGATAAATTTGATGACCTTTAGAAAAAATAAACTGTTCCGAAACATTTCTTTTATTTTCAGATTTCCAACGTGTTCGAAATTATGGACTTTGGGAATCAGATATATTTACAAAGCTCCTAAATAAACATAAAATTTAACTTAAAATCAAAAAATAAAATTCAATGAGTTTACATTAAAGAATTCATTTGATATTATTTTTATCTTGATTGTTTTTTTTTTCTTCATAAATTCAATTGAAATTTTGGTATGTACCAAATTTGGCAAATAATTTATATTATTGATTAGTTATACAGAGAGTTTTTTAAGTATAAATAACTCAATATACAGAATACACTGTCCATTTTTCTGGGCTTTTCTAAACTCGAAATTTTACTTCATGCGCCCCGCGCACAAAACACTGATTTTACGTGAGGTTTAAATATACTTAAATTTCACAATATTTTAGTGTTTTATACGCGTGGCGCATGAAGTAAAATTTCGAGTTTAGAAAAGCCCCAAAAATTTGTCTCGGGTCGCTGCGCGACCCTCGACAAATTTTTACGGGGCTTTTCTAAACTCGAAATTTTACTTCATGCTTAGTCTGGGAGAGGAAAACACTCGTTTAAAGCATCAAATTGAACTCTTTTAAAAACACAACGAATATCTACAGATTTAAAGAAAATAAGGTGAATTTGAAATATGTACACTTTAAAGGAAAACTTCCTATATATGAACTGTGGTAGACGAATAATAAAATTTATTATCACCACAAAAAGTCTTTTGGAAAATATTTCTTTTATTTTGAGATATCAAGCGTGTTCCAAATTATGAAATTCGGGAATTAGTTATATTTTATAAAAACAAATTTACAATGAAATAAACAATTCTACAATATATTTTCAACGTTTTTAGTTATTTTATATATTTTTAATAAATAAATTGTAAAAATTATTAGATTAATAGATTATTGTTTCAAATATTCATAATTTGTATAAATAAACAAAGTCATTTTACAATGAAAAAATGTAAAATATATTTCCAACATTTTTAGTTATTATATATATTTTTAATAAAAACGTGTTTAAAAATTAATAGATTTTTAATATATTTATGTTGTTAAACATTTTTTATTTAAAAGTTCGATAAATACAAACATCTTTTTACAATGAGAAAATCAATTTGAAAAATGTTTGATGGGTATTTTAATTGGAATTGATAATAAAAAAACAGAAATTATTTCAATAAAATACATAAATTATTTACGAATACACAAAACTAAAAACATAGAAATATAGATTCATATAAACATTCATATATACAAAAAACTAACAAACATTAAAAAACTATATTAAATATACATATAACTGTTTTCTTATTTATTAACGATATTTTAGGAGCAGTTTTTTCGTTTTTTTTTTTTAATACAGTAATAATTATACAGAATAGATCAAAGTGTAACACAAAATCAACAGAATATATTTTAAATAAATAGCCAACAAATCAACACCTCATCATTTGCTTGTTTAATTTCATGACACTCCGGTTTTTAAAAATGCAATAAATAGCAAAGCTCGGGGTGTATATTTTTACTCTAACCAAATGAATATCATAATTTCCCTGAAATAATTTGGGAAGATAATATTTTAATGTTGAGAAATTAACATTAAAAATGCTACGTTCCGTTTCATCCATTTACACTCTGAATAACGTGTATGAATATCGAATTAACTTTTTTCTTGACTATTTTCTTTTTGGACAATATTCATTATTTTAGTGGGGATAGCTTTATAGAAGGGATGAAAAATCAAATTCTTCGAAGTGATCTATCTGATTTTACCTATTTGTAGGCATTTTTTCGACCACGTTTTTATTATGGTGTATACCCTCAAGTATTGCGCGACCAGAACAATACCACTGCAACTTACAGATAATCCGCAACCTTCTAATAACCATAAATATTTTGGGATTTAAAAATATTATTTACTGTTGACACATTTAATCCGTATCCGCAGAATCCAATTCGGTAATTTCTTATCATGTTTTTCACTAACCGATATTTTAGTTTTCTTAAATCATTTTGAATTATTTTTACTTACCTATTTAGTCTGTAACATAATCCCATCGGTACCTTTTGTAAATGTAATCTGACTAAGGATAAAACCATTGAAATAATTGAATTAACCTGACATACAAAACATTGTAAACTGGAAATAGAGTATTCAATAATTTTTGCAATTACACTTCTCAGAGAAAATCTATTATACTTATTCTATTTAAAGACATCTTGTTATTTTCTAAATGTTTTTGATTATCATTACTTAACAAGACTTTTCAACATATTTCAATATTTGAGCCAATTATCTCAAATATTAGAGATAACACTTGTTTCTGATTCCTGGGACCCTAATACGTATATTTCCGTACAAAAAAAGATAGCCAAGAGGTCGGTAACAATTATTAAAATGTAAAATTTATAATGTTATTAATGTGACTAATTACTTGATTTAACAAGTTTGTTTGTTTCGCAGTTTTTGATAATATTCTAAATTATAAAGTTTCATGATTTTTATATAATTTGTACTTTCTCTATATAACATTTCGTGTATCTCGGGAAGTATTGAGAATATCGAAAAATATTTCTGCTTATTCTTTTTCAAATTATCTCCATGCAGTCGCAGGACGGATGCTATAAATTTTAATCCAATAATTAGGTAACATTTTAGTGCCCGCTGAGTGTTGTCGGTGTTGGTCAAATGGCACACAATAAGCGTTTATAAAATTTCAATCGGAAAAGTACAAGTTGATCATGTAACAATCGTTCAAAGTAAACGGATAATTAATGTAGTCAGTGCAAAAACCACAAATTTCTGAAACTGTTAATATTTATTAAAAGTATGGTTCACTTAATAAAATACGATCGTGATTAAAATATATACTGTGTCCATTTTGGGTTCTGATTTTTTTCTTTTGCAGAATAATCACTCATGTTGAATTGAATTATTGCTTTGTGTTTTAATAAATTTGATGCCAAACACTGACTTTTCGTAGCAACTACTGTTTTGACGATTTTATTGTCGTATAATCGTTAACTATTTTCAAGCTATATTTCAAATGAAACTGAGGACAACTCAAAAATAATACCTCGAAAATACTGCTAGTAGGTAAAAAAATGATTTTAATTTTATTGTAATCGTTTTGGTTCAATAAGCGATACAAACTCAAATTCCAATTACAGTGGAAATGTTTACATGAAACATACAATGCGCCTTGAAACGGGACACATAGTATATTTAAAACTATTTTATCCCATTAACGGCCAAGCAATTTCAACTCTAAAATTTAATTTTAATTAAAATTCTACACTTCTTTTTTGATTTCTATGAATGACTTATTGCATTACATACTGTGATTTATTTCTTTAAATACACATAATGTATACGTGAATTTAATAAAAAGTAAAAAATCATAAATAGTTTATTATTATTATTATATTAAAGTGATAATGGATTTTCAAAAAATTAGTGCCCAACAATGTAATGTATACGCTGTCAATGTTCAGGCATTCGTCGATTTTATATAAAAACGTGCAATATGAAGTTATGAACGAGTGTATCCACTCCCAGACTAAGCATGAAGTAAAATTTCGAGTTTAGAAAAGCCTGAAAATTTGGCTCGGGCGCGTAGCGAAGCGGAGCGACCGAGCCAAATTAGGCTTTTCTAAACTCGAAATTTTACTTCATGCGCCACGCGTATAAAACATTGTAATATTGTGAAGTATTTATAATACACTTTAAATAACAAAATTTTAAAATTTTTCTTGGTACATTTTCAATTCAGGTCAAATAATATAATATATCAAATAAACTTATTTAGTAACTTAATTATCAAAAAAATATTAATGTTGCGTGTATGCATCAACGACGCTTAATGGGTTAAAAACTTCAAACGGGAAGAATTCAAAAACTAAAAAAATGACTTAACTGCATTTTGCACTGACCCCTTTAATTAAAAAAGAAACCCTGATCGATCAGTAGATTTGATCTGATCAGTTCGGATTGATCTGATTAGTTAATAAAATGATAAGTTGATGTATTTGTTTTACTTTTTATCAAAAGTTAAATAGTTTTGTATTTTAAGTTTTTTGTACAAAATAAATAATACTTAATGAATTTTACAACGTTCACATATAATTTCATAAAATCTATTCTCTAATAACGCAGAAAATAAAATTGTAGAAGGAAACGCATCAATGAATGTAGCACGCATCCTTAGCTCGTTAAAAGAAAAAAAAAAACGTGTTTTCAAGATTGAAAAATCAACATCTGGAATATGATACAACGAGAAGCGTGGAATAGAGGGAGAAAAAAATTTTCTCTCTCTCACTCTCTCTCTCTTTGAGACTTGATTTCGCGACATCTGGAGTAAAATAGTCGTAACCGACCGACCGCAGGAAGCCAGACTGGTGTATATAGGCAGCCATATACACCAATTTGGCATCCAGCGCTCTGCTCCCATTCGCGTGTACCCAAAATTTATATGGGGACTGGCTAACTGGATATATATAAACTGTGATGTGAGGAAGAGAAATCGCTGGAAATAATTTATAAGTTCAAAGGGCGGGCTAAATACAAAACAAGTTTTTCGCAATAAAATCCCTAATTGAGCTAGATTGAAATTATTCAAATCGCAATCTACACTGAATTTGACTCAATTTTTACAGTCCATAGAGAGACATAATCAGACAAAATCCTATCATAGTCGAAAAACAGTCAAATCAAGTAACTTACAGTCACAATTTTGATTATTTTGACTATAAGTTACTTGGTCGGTCAATAAAGATATACTACGACAAAATCCTATGATAGTCTAAAGACAGTCAAGCAATTTATTAAGGTTCAACATGTTACAAAAACAGTCGATGGACTAATTTAATGACAAAATCTTCAATTTCAATTATGTTTGCCCAATGCTCTCTGTTGTGACTTATATCTAAAAATTTTAATAGAAAACTACAAATAAATATTTGTATGTCTGAATTGAATGTTCGGTGAATTTTTGTTTATATGTAGTATGCCCACCGTTACCATCAAACCCTCATTTGCATTTAAGTATTAAATAAGTCCATTCACTTATAACAGTATTTAATATACTCTCTAGAGTTTTATAAAATACATTTTGAACGCTCACTCGTGCGGATACTTCTGTTACGATTATGCCTTCAGGTAAATTGAGAATTGAGAATATATTTGTATTTGTATGTTGATACACTATTCATTTAATGTAAACAGAAGTATATTTTCAATAACGATTTTCATATTTTAATTCGATATTGTTAGGTAGACAAAAAACAGGCGGCTAACAAACGCCTGTTTTCCATCACCTAAGAATATAGAATTAAAATATGAAAATCGTTATTGAAAATATATTTGTATTCTCATTTGTCAGTTGAGCAGAAATCAACAATCTTACAACTGCGCAATCGTGGTCAAAATTAAATGATCAAAGTCATATATTATTGACATGTATTGAATATGTTAATTGAATGATCAATGGTATTCAATATTGAAACAATATTATGCATGGCTTGAATATCTATATTGAAGGAGCAATGGTATTTATTAATAACCCATTAACGACCAAGCGATATAGATTTAACTCCTAAAGTTGAGTTTAGGTAAAATTCTGCACTTCTTTTTATTTCTTTGAATGACTTGCTATATCACATACTGCGAATTATTCTTTTATATAAACATAATGTATCCGTTGATATTTTCAGGCATTCGTTGATTTTGTTTAAAGCAATTAGTTTAAAGTTTCGGACGAGTGTTTTCTCTGCCAGATTAAGCATGAAGTAAAATTTCGAGTTTAGAAAAGCGTTAAAATTTGGTTTGGTCACGTAGCGCTACGCGACCAAATTAAATTTTCAGGCTTCTCTAAACTCGAAATTTTACTTCATGCGACACGCATATTGAACACTGAAATACTGCAAAGATAGAAATACACTTAAAAATACTTTTTTTAAATGAGTAGTAATCAAAATATTTGAATTTTTCTTCACACATTGTCAAGTCAGGTCTTGGGACTAATGGCAATTAATGGGTTAATACAATATTGTACATGGATTAAATATCTATATTGATGGATCAATGGTGTTCTTTATTGGAACAAGATTGTACATGGATAAAATACCTATTTCAAAGGTTCAATGGTATTCATTACTGATACAATATTGTACATGGATTAAATATCTATATTGAAGGATCAGCAGTCATTATTATTGATTCAATATTGTACATGCATTAAATATCTACATTAAAGGATCAATAGTCATTATTATTGATACAATATTGTACAGACATTGATCATCTATTATTAAGTGTTCAAATATATTTATTATTGACACAATATTGTACAGACATTGAATATCTATCATTGATTTTATACACTGTTGTATCTATCACAAATATTAATATAGTATCAATAAACGCAAATTATATTGTAACAATATTGTGTGTACAAGATATAAATATATATCAAGATATAAATATAGATACAATATTGCTAAAACGTAAACTCATGATTCATTTCTACTAGGCATTCTTGATGATGTTAATAAAGAGTTTTACGGGAGCGATGACAATCCTTCCACTTCTTTTTTAAATCTAAACAGTACCTTGTATAAAATAAGTCACATTCTTTACTTATAAAAGCACAACACTCGGCGATGTTCATAATAATTTTAATTTTTGAACGAAGTTCTGTCAACTTTTCGCCATTTCTGCTCAAAATATATGTTCCGAGTAAATCTGATTTTATGATATTTCGACGTTGACCTAAATAAAAAATCATATTAGCGAAGATTGCAGTTTCCCGCAAAATGTTATTTTAGAGTTTCAATCTATAAGGTGTGCATAATCGTATAAAACACAGGATATATTTAGTCAAACTTTCTTAACGCTTAATCATAGTTATGGAACATGTTTGACATTTTATTCATTTTGCTGTGCATTATATTATGAATCATGTCTTAGTATCTGTCCGACAATTGTATTTATACCCAAAAACTAAAAGTTCATTCCTTGGTAGGTATTTTCCATCACGGTTCTTTTTTTAATATTATAATAAGATTTACACAAGCACTCACATCCAGACTCAATTCGTAAATGATAGATACGTCGACTATTAGGGCACTTTAAGCGCTATGTAAACATTTTGTGGATGGTTTATTATTTTTAATAATACGATTTCCGATAAATTCAACAATTTATTTCTACGAATATTTGATTTAAAATTCTGGAAAAATATTAGATTTTCCGACTATTGTCTATTGTTCCACGCACTGTGCACCGCCGCGACGTTTGACGCAATCTCTTGAAGACCGAAAATCCGCGTTTCTCGATCTGCAAACCAAGGAAAATTGCCAAAAAGCACAATAATAAAGCGATCAGTTTAGCATATTTTGAAATACCCACGTGAGGATGTTATTAGGCAGGACTAAAGTTCTATTGAAGACTTACTCTGTGCTTAAGCAAATTATTCAGAAAAACACGGAGTAAGTTAACAATAACGACTTTTTGTTGGAAAAAGTTAAGTAATATTCAGATAAAAATGTAACAGTAAATTGCAATGACACAAGGTAATAAGAAACGAATTGCATTGCCTAACTGAATTGACTCGGGTTACAGTGAATTAATTAATCACAGTGGCGACAACCTCCTGTCATCCTCCATGATGAGGCTATATTAATCAAGAGAATAGGTTATATTACAAACGTGATATTCAATGGTGACAGCGAGTGTTGCCATCTTTTACTTGAAGCGTCATCCATGGGCGGGAGCTGTTCCCTTCATTTTAATACAGGAACATACGATGGTTAATACCTCAAATTAACGTGTTTAGGTTGATTCTATCTACCTTTGTGAATTTTCGAGATACGATTTTGGGGCAAGTGAAATATAGCACAACCTTTGGCCGGAATTGCTGTGACCGACTTTAAACCTTATAACTACTGTTTGTTCGCCATTTTGAGTCAGAATTACTAATAACCAGTCAAAAAGAATACCAAAGTTGTCGCCACTGTGTTTAATCAAAGCACTGTAAGTCGGGTAGTCATCATTTTGTTCGAAACATGCTGTTTTCTAAAAGTTTTACGTAACAAATCACATTTTTATTCATCGATTAGTAAAAAATACTAAATCGTGCACTTTTTTAATTTAAAATTGTCGAAAAAATTATAAAAATCATCATTTTTTAAATTTGACAACATTCAAAAATATCTTGAAAATTGATGTCTCTAAAGATTGAAACGAAACGAAAAAACATAAAAATTGGCATAAATTGATGAAACTCAATAAAATTTACGAGTAATTAATGTTTCCTACATTTTTTGTAACTCTTTGTTCTCCAAAATTATTATAAAACTAAAAAGATAAAAGAAGATAAATTCGGTGATTATTTAAGCAAATAAGCCTTAACTGTTCACTGTGGAGGCTTCTACTTCGTTATACATCATTATTTACACAAATAAGACAATTAACTTTGTTTGTATAACTGAGGATTTTATTGTGACTATAGTTTCGACAACTTTAACTTGTCATTATCAAACATAAAGTAAATTTCTGAACAAATTCAAAAAAATTTATGTTGGTTTTTTAATAATAAATTTTCCCTAATTTAATTTAGTTATTGTACAAAAATTAACTTTATTTAAAATACATGTAAGTTTCAAATTTTGCAAAAAATAACCCTTGTGTATTTTTGCAAAATTTGCATCTTCTATGTATTGCTTGATAATAATAAGAATAATTTTATTTTCCAACAAAAAAATCCAACAGAGAAAAATATACAATAATTTACATAAGGCATGATACGACCACAATAATGACTTATTGCCGAAACGAGTCAAAAAGTATAATTAATATTAGTGAAAAAATGCTAAAATGATTTAATTTATATATCAAACTTTGAAATTTACTTCAATATACCAGTAACACTAATCGAGATATTTTAATTTTATTTGGTCAGATGGTTAAAGAAAAGTTATTTCTGAGAAACTTCGGTTAATTTTAAATTACTATAAAATCCGACGATTGTTTTCCAATATTTATAACAAGAAGTGCACATACTATTTAAAAAAACAACGCTAGATTTTTTAGTTTTTTTTGTGAAGGTAAATATAAATCATTTATGAATAAATTTAATAATTTAGGATTCTGCAAATTTTTTACAATTAAAAACAATTTTGATTTTATTTTTTTGCACGACATTTTTTGAGAAAAAGCAAGCGTAGATATTTTGAAATTTTCTACAGAGAGAAAACTGAATTTATGTTATAAACTTTATGGTTATTAAACAATGTGTGACTTTTTATAATTTAGGAAATCCTAAATTCGTAAATTCGTAAAATCGATAATATTTAAAAATTGAATGAGATTCTGGATATTTTATTAAAACACTTGGATTGTTTTACTTATTTATATTTTCTCAGACTAGTTCCGACCATTGGTCATTTTTAAGGAAGAATGTCAAAATTGTTTCACCATGGATTATGTAAGAAATTAATTAAACTTCGAATGAGATATGTTAACTAAACTTATATGTACATTTAATCATTAAATTTGAACCTATTAAATATTTTATAGGTATTTTTATATTTTTCAAAATAAAATGTAGTATGTTTATATAAAAGTACAATATTTGATGCACAATACTTTTCACAATATGTATTATTTAGCTACATACCAGGAATTTTTCTTTTATCCCGACTAAAATCCCATACTATCTAAATCTTAATGCTAAAGGAGTATATTTTGAACTTCAGAGTAAAGTAATGTTAGGGATTTTTAAACTCGAAATTTTACTTTATGTCTAATCAGTGAATAAAAACTCGTTAGAAACTTTTTTTTTTCAAAAATAAACGAATGCCTGAGAATTTACAGCGTATGCATTGGGCTATGTATACTTAAAAGACAAAATTATTGTAAATTTGTCTTTAAGTTTAACATGTTTATTTGGTTTGCTTAACACTTTGGAATTGGTGTACAGTTAGAAAATTTTACTACCAACAATCATCCAAAAGTGGGCGGTATATTAAAAGTGTTACTGTCTTTAATCTTGTACTTATCAACCTTGTTTAATAATATGATATTACTACCGGTAAAATATCTATGGTGCTGCACACACCGTCTTTATTAGTGTACTTCCCAATGTAATAATATTATATATATATATATATATATATATATATATATATATATATTATACAGGGTGTATTTGAAATAACGAACAGGTTCTTAACCACAAAGGGATTATATTATTTCTAAACATAATTCACAATTATTTTGTTTATAGTTCTAACAATGAGCCCGCAATTAATTATTAAAATAAATGAGTAAAAATAGACAACATTTTTGGAAGCACTGGCAATTAGAAATAATTTTTAAACGGCATGCGGTATCACCTTTATCAAATTACAACAAGCGCTTAGGGAAAATATCGAAGTGCACTTAATGCAAGGTCGTCACGCCGTATTGTGTCAATGGAGCAGGTCGACGGCCGGGCCTCGGGATTTATGGCACACTTGTAAAAACATTTATTGCTTACACATTTTTAGAAATTTACAATGAATTAAGTAGGGGTGGTAAGGGCGGATTTCAAGAAAAAATATGTTTGTGTTTAGTCTTTGCTGAAACTTATTCAGACAAAAATAGCGCGTCACATTTACTCTAATATTGAACTAGCCGATATGTTAATTATATACGGCGAAGCTAGGTGCAATTCCGCGGAAGCAGTAAGGCTTTATCAGGATCGGTTTCCCGAACGGCATTTACCAACACCAAATCGTTTTCGGATGTTACTTCAAAGAGCACGTGGTACAGGAAGTTTGCAACACGTTGGCGCAGTTGACAGAGGTGTTAACCGAGCAGATCATTTGTTTGCAGTGGAAAATCAAATTTTAAATTTGTTAGAAGCGGATCCCGGTTTAAGTACACGGATTATCTCTCGGCAGTTGGGTGTTTCTTATAGCTTTGTGCATAAAATCATCCGCGAAAATAATTTTCACCCCTATCATTATCAACGGGCTCAACATCTTCAGCCAGGTGATTTTCAACAGAGAGTTGCGTTTTGTGAATGGCTTTTAGAACAAAGTGCCCGAAATCCAAACTTCACTAATAACATTTTAGTGACGGATGAATCGTGCTTTACGCGAAATGGCTGTTTTAATTTTCATAACATGCATGCTTGGGCAGAGAATATTCCCCATTCTACGCGCCGATCGCATTTTCAGCATCGTTTCTCCCTTAATGTTTGGGCAGGCATTGTAAATGCCCAATTAATTGGACCTTTCAATTTTCTATTTAATTTAAATGGCGGCCGTTATTTAGATTTTCTAGAAAATGAACTTCAAGATCTTTTAGAAGATGTGCCTCTCGCTGTGCTAAAACAGTTATGGTTTCTGCACGATGGTGCACCTCCGCACTACGATCGGCGTGTTAGAAATTATTTAAACAATGAATTTCCAGGACGATGGGTTGGACGTGGAGGCGCTGTTCCATGGCCTCCTTGAAGTCTGGATTTAAACCCATTAGACTTTCATCTTTGGGGGTATTTTAAAAGTGAAGTGACGCAGCTAACGCAATAAAAGAAAAACCGCGGCAAATGTTCACTTCGGTTCGTGAAAACTGGCTAAGGAGTTTCATGTGACTTTTTATAAAACAATTGTGACCGACTTTTAATTGTTTTATACGTGACCTACTTTTAACAAATTGCATGCACGAGTGTGTGGTAAGTGTTATCGTAGTAAAACTGCTATTTTACTGCTATTATACATGAAAATAACATGTGTAGAAGATATCAATTTACTAGCTCCAGTCAAGTGCATTTTTCTTAATAAATGTGAATGAACTTGAGGAATGTTTAACTTTTACAACAAAACGTGATTACACTTCAAATTTCGAAGGCAAAGACTCTCGCGTTTAAAGTAAACAAACACGCATTCCACGCAGACCGAATTAAACGAGAAAAGCATTGGTTCTCAAAATGTATAGAAAAAAACTCGAAAAATGTTGAAAATTCAAAAAAAATGTTTCGAAATTTTTTTGGTGGAGAAGCGTTCACACATATTTTGTGTATGTGCCCTTAAATGCCTGTTTGTTATTTTAAATACACCCTGTATATATATATATATATATATATATACAGGGTGTCCCATTAGTGCGGTCTCGGAAGATATCTCAGCTCTCGTTAAAGATAGAAAAAAAATGTTTTCACCAAATTTGCTTGATTTTAAGAGCTGCATAACCTAAAATTATTTTCAAATATACAGGGTGTCCCATTATTCCATACTTAATACCAACTTTGTTATTTTAAATAGAACACCCTATATATTATTTTTTTATTTGATCCGCCTTTAAATAACCTACACAAAGATATATCATTATTGGCACTTTAGGTTATTTGTTACTTCAGAAAAAAATATTTTTTGAAAATTTTGGCAGTTTTAGTACTTTACTTAAAAATTCACTGTGTCCTTATTTTTTAAGATATCAGTCTGTAATTTTACACACATATGCAGTAAAGAATGCTCTATCCATTGACTATAACACATTATAATATTACTTATAAAACCTAATAAAAAACTACCTTCTAATATTTAATATTTAAAATGTACATAACTTCATTTTCTTAAATGGGACACCCTATATTTCTTTACTTTATCAGATCCGCAATGAAAAATGCTTTATTTTTTGTATAACATACCCTATATCTATTTTTATTAGTTTTTGAGATATTAACATTTTCCTGTCATATATGGGAAATTAGGCCACAATCAGCATTTAATTAATCTCTAATGGACGTCTAACTTTAATGGTATTTAGATATTTCAGTTTTACTTCAAATCATTTATTTATGACATAATATAATTACATTTATAATATCAAAGTAAACAATATAACGACAATGGAAACAAGTAAACCGTATTAATATTAACAGATTAGCATATAATGAATTTGATAATTATATTAAGTGTTCGATATGGCCTCCATTTTGGTTTTGGCACACTTGAAGCCTCCGTATGAAGCTTTGATTGACACTTACTAAGTTGTCTACAGTAATGGCACGCATAACATTACTAATTCTATTTTTCATATCCTCTTGTGTTGTTGCAGGTATTTTATAAACTTCTTCCTTCACAACACCCCATAAAAAAAAGTCCAGTTTTGTTAAATCGGGTGACCTCGCTGGCCATGGAATTGGTCCTCCTCTTCCAATCCATTTGTTAGGAAAAGTTTGGTCTAAATATTGTTTAACTTGTCGACTATAGTGTGGTGGTGCGCCATCTAATTGTAACCATGCATTTTGTAACGTTCTTAACGGCAATTCATCCAACCAGGTTTCGAACTGATTTTGAAGAAAATTTAAAAACGTATCACCAGTAACATTTCCATTAAAGAAATACGGACCAATAATCCTATTCCCAATAATTCCAGCCCAAACATTAAGAGACCATTTATGTTGATGGTCTATACAAACAATATGGTTCGGGTTATGGTCATCGTAATAATGATAATTATACTATTAACGAAACCATTTCTATGGAATATCGCTTCGTCGGTAAACAAAATATTGTTAAAAAAGTTCGGTTCAACTTGATGTTTTTGTAACGCCCAATTACAAAAATCCAATCTTTTTAAAAAATCATTCTCACCTAATTCCTGCACCAACTGAACGTGATAGGGATGAAATTTGAATCTCTTTGTTATTTTGTTTATTGTTGATTTGGGAATATCAAGTTGTTTTTCTAACTGGCGGGAAGAAATTTGAGGGTTCTCAACAATGGACTGAATTACCAAATGTTCATTCTCTTCTTTCGTTGTCCTTTTCTTTCTCTTTAATTTTAGAGGGTACATGATACTTCCTGTGCTTTCAAATCGGTTCTTCAATCTCACAAACGCTGCTGCATTAGGATGCCGTTCCGCATTTGGATACTTTTGTGCATATATTCGACTTGCAAGAAAACAATTTTCTTCACTTGCACCCAAAACGTATGTCATTTTTATTAATTCTTCTTTTGAAAAATTCATTATTGCGTTATCAAAAATTCAATAATATTAATAATAGTGTTAACAGCACTTTATTTTTCTGTATGTCAAATAAATACGTTTGTTTACTTTATCAATTGTTTTTCATGGCCTCCTTTATTGCATTCATGATATATTAAAAAATGACAAAATTTGTTTATATTGTTTACTTTGATATTATAAATGTAATTATAATATGTCATAAATAAATAAAGTAAAGTAAAACTGAAATATCTAAATACCATTAAAGTTAGACAACCTTTAAAGACTAATTTAATGCTGATTGTGACCTAATTTCCCATATTTGACAGAAAAATGTTAATATCTCCAAAACTAATGAAAATAGATATAGGGTATGTTATACAAGAAATAAAGCATTTTTTATTGCGGATTTGATAAAATAAAAAAATATAGGATGTCCCATTTAAAAAAATGAAGTAATGTACATTTTAAATATTAAATATTCGAGGGTAGTTTTTTACTAGGTTTTATAAGTAATATTAAAATATGTTATAGTCAATGGATAGAGCATTCTTTACTGCATATGTGTGTAAAATTTCAGACTGGTATCTTAAAAAATACGAACACAGTGAATTTTTAAGTAAAGTACTAAAACTGCCAAAATTTTCAAAAAATATTTTTTTTTTAAGTAACGAATTACCTAAAGTGCCGATAATGATATATCTTTGTGTAGGTTATTTAAAGGCGGATCAAATAAAAAAATAATATATAGGGTGTTCCATTTAAAATAACAAAGTTGGTATTAAGTATGGAATAATGGGACACCCTGTATATTTGAAAATAATTTTAGGTTATGCAGCTCTTAAAATCAAGCAAATTTGGTGAAAACATTTTTTTTCTATCTTTAACGAGAGCTGAGATATCTTCCGAGACCGCACTAATGGGACACCCTGTATATATATATATATATATATATATATATATATATATATATATATATATATATATATATATATATATATATATATATATATATATATATATATATATATATATATATATATATATATATATACCAGCACAAGAAGTAACGGTCGTACTACGTTAGAGGCAGAGTTCGGAAAATTTCCTAACAGGGCATTCGACCAATAATACGGCAGGAGAGATGTGTGTAATCTACTTTATTGTAATACCAAGCTTTCGGGACTCATTTTGTCCCTTCCTCAGGGTTAACACTAAAAACAATGAGCAAAAAAACAAAAAATTACTGATCTAAATTAAACTGTTAGTTAATGACGAATTCTTGAAAAATATTAATTAGCGAATAAATTTGAGCTTACATTTGTGATTATTTGAACAAACTATTGTTAAACTGACGCTGTATTTGTTTTATTATCCTATCGATACTCATGGTGGTTGTTGAATTTAAATAAAAGTGAGGTTATTGTGTATAAAAAAATCGTAACCGCGTGGTTACGGCAGAAGTGAAATTTTAAACGAAAACAAACGGCACATTCACATTTTAAAATTGGAAATTGTCACTGTGTTCCACTGTTTCTTGGGTAACCCGGGGTGTTATCACCGCAATTGTTTATATTGGATAAACTTTTAACTCACGCGGCCGCATCTTAGTGCGAAACGACGCACGTGTTTTCACATAAACAGCAACAATGGCTGGTGCCTGTCCACAGGTGCCACTCGGCTCTCTCCGTCTCTGTCACCGACGGAGAGAGGCGCACGCCATCCGTTTCCAGGAACGTCACGCCAGCCAGCGCGCGGTGTTTGAAATCTCGGGCCTGAGCTCGAGGGATTCAAACATCGACGCTGGAGGCCCATTTACCTGCCCCGTTGTTGCCGCTTATGCGTTTATTGCTGTGAAATGACTGTGAAATGACTATTATGCATATGGATACTGTTCTTGATGCCGGGTTTAGGTTAGGTGCACGAAATAGATTTAACTTGGTGCGCTCATACGTTTCAATAGAAAGGTTAAGAAGAGTAAAAGATATAAATGAAAAAATCCAACTAAAAATGTAATGAAATTATAATTTTAAGCGCAATCAAATTAACTCCGTAGAGTGTCACCACCAACCTGGGACTCACTCGACGATTCCGCCGTCAGTTTACCCATTTCTAACAGACCAAGAAATTGCTTGGCCTTATCTAGCTAAATGTGAAATGATGAATAAATTACCTAAATGTGTTTAATTGACGATTCATGAGGCAAATTTCAGACAAACTACCACTATCTAAACTATTGCTGAATGTTATTAACCTGTTAAGCTGAAAGAGACCGGTGCCAACGGCTCTGATCTGTCCATGTCTATTAAGTAGGAGTAAATGCAACTAAGGCCCTCCGTGTCTGCTTTGAAATTCATCGTTGCAACGCCTGCCTTTTTTATGTGGAACATCTCAAGGAATAAATGACTTTTATAAAACATTGACTTATCTATAATTTCGACGTTTGTGAAGTCAGGTGCATGGTCCTCACTGTTACAGTGTATAGACAATGCACATGACTTCTTATTCAGTCTTATGTCACTTTTATGTTGAATTATTCTGCTTTTTATCCATTGAGAAGTTTGACCTACATATCGGAGGGGGCATTCGGTGCAGGGGATGCTGTAAATTACATTAGACATTTGAGCCGTGGGCACAGGGTCTTTCAGTTTTGTGTAAAATCTTTTTAGTGGAGCCACACCGTATTTTGCTATCTTAATGTCACTGTTGTCATTCCTCAGGATTCTGGTTATGTGCCCTGTAATTTTTTCTAGATAGGGAAGTTTTCTGTAGTAGGTTGGTTTAGGTTCGGGGATGGGGTCGGTTTCTATTGCAGTGGAGTTGTGTAAGGGTTGTGGTAGGTTGGGTGTGTTTCTATCAGGGGTGGGTGCCGTTGAGAAGATTATTTTGTTAACAAACGGCCTGGGGTAGCCGTTGTTCAGTGCTATTATTTTTAGCCTGTGTAGGTTTTGTTGTAATAAGGTGGGGTGTGATATGCGGGTTATTCTATTTTTCAGTGCTATGATGGTGTTGGCTTTCATCGTCATGGGGGCATATGAGTGATAATTGATGTATCTGCCAGAGTTGGTTGGTTTCTGATACCAATCCAGTATGATCTTGTTCGAGGCTGTACGGATAACTCTTGTATCCAGGAAGGGAATAGATCTATTCACCTCATGTTCGGTTGTGAACTGGATGTGTGCGTTGTAGCTATTGAAAATATCACATACCGTCTGCGTAGAGCCTGTAGGCAACCCAAGTAGCAGATCATCTACATATTTTCTCACAAATGATGGCCTGAAGGGCAGTTTGGGAATGACGTTATCTAACAGCTCATCCATGACGATGAGAGCCAACACAGGACTGATGGGTGAGCCCATAGGGGTGCCAAAGGTTTGTTTGAAAATTATGTTATTGAAAGTGAAGAAAGTGTTGTCTCCTACGAATCTGAGCAGGGACATGAAATCAGGCTTCGTCAGGTCGGTGTGGGGTGCCACCCTGTCGAAACCCGATTCCACGATCCCCAGCGCCAGATCCATAGGGATATTTGTAAAGAGCGAGACCACATCAAGAGAGGCGACCTCATGACCATCAGGTAGTTGGAAATCGTTAAACTCCTCGGCGAAGTGAAATGAATCGATGATATTGTACTGTGTTCTAGTTGCGAAAGCCTTACTTAGGATCTCCGCTAGGAAAGTGGAGAGGTTATAGGTTGGTGAGTCGATGGAGGACCTATAACCTCTCCAGTTGGTGAGTCGATGGAGGGCCTATAACCTCTCCACTTTCCTAGCGGAGATCCTAAGTAAGGCTTTCGCAACTAGAACACAGTACAATATCATCGATTCATTTCACTTCGCCGAGGAGTTTAACGATTTCCAACTACCTGATGGTCATGAGGTCGCCTCTCTTGATGTGGTCTCGCTCTTTACAAATATCCCTATGGATCTGGCGCTGGGGATCGTGGAATCGGGTTTCGACAGGGTGGCACCCCACACCGACCTGACGAAGCCTGATTTCATGTCCCTGCTCAGATTCGTAGGAGACAACACTTTCTTCACTTTCAATAACATAATTTTCAAACAAACCTTTGGCACCCCTATGGGCTCACCCATCAGTCCTGTGTTGGCTCTCATCGTCATGGATGAGCTGTTAGATAACGTCATTCCCAAACTGCCCTTCAGGCCATCATTTGTGAGAAAATATGTAGATGATCTGCTACTTGGGTTGCCTACAGGCTCTACGCAGACGGTATGTGATATTTTCAATAGCTACAACGCACACATCCAGTTCACAACCGAACATGAGGTGAATAGATCTATTCCCTTCCTGGATACAAGAGTTATCCGTACAGCCTCGAACAAGATCATACTGGATTGGTATCAGAAACCAACCAACTCTGGCAGATACATCAATTATCACTCATATGCCCCCATGACGATGAAAGCCAACACCATCATAGCACTGAAAAATAGAATAACCCGCATATCACACCCCACCTTATTACAACAAAACCTACACAGGCTAAAAATAATAGCACTGAACAACGGCTACCCCAGGCCGTTTGTTAACAAAATAATCTTCTCAACGGCACCCACCCCTGATAGAAACACACCCAACCTACCACAACCCTTACACAACTCCACTGCAATAGAAACCGACCCCATCCCCGAACCTAAACCAACCTACTACAGAAAACTTCCCTATCTAGAAAAAATTACAGGGCACATAACCAGAATCCTGAGGAATGACAACAGTGACATTAAGATAGCAAAATACGGTGTGGCTCCACTAAAAAGATTTTACACAAAACTGAAAGACCCTGTGCCCACGGCTCAAATGTCTAATGTAATTTACAGCATCCCCTGCACCGAATGCCCCCTCCGATATGTAGGTCAAACTTCTCAATGGATAAAAAGCAGAATAATTCAACATAAAAGTGACATAAGACTGAATAAGAAGTCAAGTGCATTGTCTATACACTGTAACAGTGAGGACCATGCACCTGACTTCACAAACGTCGAAATTATAGATAAGTCAATGTTTTATAAAAGTCGTTTATTCCTTGAGATGTTCCACATAAAAAAGGCAGGCGTTGCAACGATGAATTTCAAAGCAGACACGGAGGGCCTTAGTTGCATTTACTCCTACTTAATAGACATGGACAGATCAGAGCCGTTGGCACCGGTCTCTTTCAGCTTAACAGGTTAATAACATTCAGCAATAGTTTAGATAGTGGTAGTTTGTCTGAAATTTGCCTCATGAATCGTCAATTAAACACATTTAGGTAATTTATTCATCATTTCACATTTAGCTAGATAAGGCCAAGCAATTTCTTGGTCTGTTAGAAATGGGTAAACTGACGGCGGAATCGTCGAGTGAGTCCCAGGTTGGTGGTGACACTCTACGGAGTTAATTTGATTGCGCTTAAAATTATAATTTCATTACATTTTTAGTTGGATTTTTTCATTTATATCTTTTACTCTTCTTAACCTTTCTATTGAAACGTATGAGCGCACCAAGTTAAATCTATTTCGTGCACCTAACCTAAACCCGGCATCAAGAACAGTATCCATATGCATAATAGTCATTTCACAGTCATTTCACAGCAATAAACGCATAAGCGGCAACAACGGGGCAGGTAAATGGGCCTCCAGCGTCGATGTTTGAATCCCTCGAGCTCAGGCCCGAGATTTCAAACACCGCGCGCTGGCTGGCGTGACGTTCCTGGAAACGGATGGCGTGCGCCTCTCTCCGTCGGTGACAGAGACGGAGAGAGCCGAGTGGCACCTGTGGACAGGCACCAGCCATTGTTGCTGTTTATGTGAAAACACGTGCGTCGTTTCGCACTAAGATGCGGCCGCGTGAGTTAAAAGTTAATCCAATATAAACAATTGCGGTGATAACACCCCGGGTTACCCAAGAAACAGTGGAACACAGTGACAATTTCCAATTTTAAAATGTGAATGTGCCGTTTGTTTTCGTTTAAAATTTCACTTCTGCCGTAACCACGCGGTTACGATTTTTTATACACAATAACCTCACTTTTATTTAAATTCAACAACCACCATGAGTATCGATAGGATAATAAAACAAATACAGCGTCAGTTTAACAATAGTTTGTTCAAATAATCACAAATGTAAGCTCAAATTTATTCGCTAATTAATATTTTTTCAAGAATTCGTCATTAACTAACAGTTTAATTCAGATCAGTAATTTTTTGTTTTTTTGCTCATTGTTTTTAGTGTTAACCCTGAGGAAGGGACAAAATGAGTCCCGAAAGCTTGGTATTACAATAAAGTAGATTACACACATCTCTCCTGCCGTATTATTGGTCGAATGCCCTGTTAGGAAATTTTCCGAACTCTGCCTATATATATATATATATATATATATATATATATATATATATATATGTTAAAACGTAGATTTTCGCGGGCGTAACATGTATCACTGTTTCTTCGGGTTTGGTCCCGCGTATTTTCTTGGCTCTGGTCCATTTTATTTTTAATTCGACGTTTCGATGACGTCGCAGTCATCATCGTCAGGAATAACTATCAAAATTCCATTGCTCTAGCAACCACTTGTGTGACTTTTACGTACTACTTGATGCGTGAATTTCTTGTTTGGCTTCGTGTTACTCTTCTGTTTTGTTCTTCTAATGATGTAGTAGTGACAATTTCAATATTATTTTCGGAAGGGGTTGGATTTTGAATTTCTTGGTTGTAGTTCGGAGATAATATATTTTGACCAGAATTTATACATGTTTTCCAAATTGGTGAATGAACATATTTTAGCAGTAAGAAAGTCTGATCCACAATCTTCTTTATTTCAACACGTAAACATTTCTAAACATACAATAAATTTCGAAAAAACGAGAATTTTAAAAAAGACAGACTTCTTCTACGCGAGGATTATTAGAGAAGCTATAGAAATTGAAAAGAGGCCGAACAGTCTAAATCAAAGAGATGATGCTAAAAGACTACCACCAATTTGGAAAACATGTATAAATTCTGGTCAAAATATATTATCTCCGAACAACAACCAAGAAATTCAAAATCCAACCCCTTCCGGAAATAATATTGAAATTGTCACTACTACATCATTAGAAGAACAAAACAGAAGAGTAACACGAAGCCAAACAAGAAATTCACGCATCAAGTAGTACGTAAAAGTCAAACAAGTGGTTGCTAGAGCAATGGAATTTTGATAGTTATTCCTGACGATGATGACTGCGACGTCATCGAAACGTCGAATTAAAAATAAAATGGACCAGAGCCAAGAAAATACGCGGGACCAAACCCGAAGAAACAGTGATACATATATATATATATACACTTTGGAATTGGTGTACAGTTAGAAAATTTTACTACCAACAATCATGCAAAAGTGGGCGGTATATTAAAAGTGTTACCGTCTTTAATCTTGTACTTATCAACCTTGTTTAATAATATGATATTACTACCGGTAAAATATCTATGGTGCTGCACACACCGTCTTCATTAGCAACAAATTTTTGTTTCGCCGAAAAATCTTAAATTAAATAAATGATTCCTACGGGGTCTATACTCTAATTCAAAACCTTAATTAATTATAAACTATTATTAAAATATTATTTTGTTTTGTCAGTTTTGTAACATTTCTTAAATTATGACAGTATGTATTTGCGTGTATTTATTTGCTGTGCTTGAACAACCAACAAGTCATTCTCGTTCCCTTTTCAAGTTTCTGTGTGGAGTAGCTATGGAAACCAATGGCAGTATTGTTGAGGAGATGCCGTACATACACTGTGTCGGAGTCGGAATTGTCGCGTTTCCCACGTCAATAAGTACGAATTAAACTTATTTGTGTACACACACAAAATGGAAATTCTGTTTTGCGACACACGAGGGAGGGTATAATTATGTTTGCAAGGACCAAACGTCTTGACTTCTTGGATTGTGTCTATGATTTGATTCAACAAGATGATACAATGGTTTATTTGAAGTTGATGTATTTTAGTGTTGTTTTTTTCTTATATATTCTAGTATAAACATCTTGAATAAGTTTCTCATTATTCACGTGGCGAAACATATATAACTATGAATTAAAGAAAACACTTTGTTTTTATTCCAACTGATTTGGACGTTAAAATCATAAACACCTGAATATAGAGTGTCTAAAAATCATTTAAATATTATACAAAATTAATGGAAGTGTAACAGTTTATCTGAAACAGTCTTAATGTTTTTACTTTCTATAAATTATTTTGAATAACCATTTCGTATAAACGTTCAGTCTTTTACTAAAGTATACAATATATATTATTTTATTTCATACGATTTTAATAATTCGATTATATAAGTATACAGGGACTTTTTCTTTTAAGTATACAATTACAATTACAGCGTATATACTTAAATCTTCCGATAGTCCTAGTTTATTAAAATAGTTTAATTTGAGTGTTTTCCACTCCCAGGCTAAGCATGAAGTAAAATTTCTAGTTTAGAAAAGCCCCGTGAAAATTTGTCGAGGGTCGCGCATCGACCCGAGGCAAATTTTCGGGCTTTTCTAAACTCGAAATTTTACTTCATGCGCCACGCGTATAATACACTAAAATATTGTGAAATGTATGTGTATTTGAACTTTACTTGAAACCAGTGTTTTATACGCGTGGCGCATGAAGTAAAATTTCGAGTTTAGAAAAACCTGTTAGTGGAAAACACTCGATTAAAGTTTCAACTTGAAGAAATATCCGAAAATTCACAGCGCGTGCATTTGTTTCCTGTATATGCATAATAAAATTTTAAGTTTTCTGGTATTCGTTTATTAAAAGAGCTCAATTTGAAGCTTTGAATAAGTGTTTTCCACTCCCAGATGAAGCATGAAGTAAAATTTCGAGTTTAGAGAAGCCTGAAAATTTGGTTTGGTCAAATTGTCAAGCTTTTCTAAACTCGAAATTTGACTTCATGCTTAATCAGGGAGTGGAAAACACTCGTTTAAAGCTTCTTTAAAATAAAAACAACGAGTTCCGAAAAATGTACAGCATATACGCTGCAATTGGGATATGTATATTTAAACTATAAACTCCATGTATACTAATTTCCACTTAATTATCGATGGGACCCTATCAAAACATCCACACTATTTTTGCCAGCCGTAATGCTGGTCTTGTATTTACTAATTTAGCATAATTTTTATATCTTTTAAGTAAAAAATTAAAGTACTTATTCGTATGTACTAACTTTTAGAAATTTAAATACCTGTAATAATTTGCAATTTCTCCAATAAAATATGCAATTTACAATAAAAATAGTGTGCTTAATCTTTCACGAATTGTAAATATTTTTTTTAAAACCAATCGTATTGGTTTTGTATTCAAAACTTACTTTCCTGAAATAATTGAATTAATTTTGTACAAGAAATCTCTGTTCTTAAAAATGTTATTCTTAGGCATTCTTCAAAGAGACTGTGTAGATGTTTTGATCGGGTCCTATAATCGATTATATGGATATATGTCAATAATCGATTAATTACTAATTAGTATATAGTATATCACTAATTTAATTTAAATAATAATTGTAATTTTGATATAAGGGAAAACACTAAGAGAACATTAATTGGATTTCATCGCCGTATAACGTTGTAAGCGACTAAAACATGAATTTTTAGAAATTGAAAAAAATATATATTGTTGATACATGAAATGAATTGTTTAAAGTTTTATTGACGTTAACTAAAACGTTTAGATCCTAGAAATGAAAGGAACATTTATTAGGATATTCCGATATTCCGTATAACATTGCTTCGCAACAGTTGGCGCTTACAACATTATTCGGCGGACCCCTTCAATTGCTATTTAGCTGTTTTATTCGCAGATTTGTTTTTTGTGGTATGAAAAAAGCCGCGTTTTGTACTCCAGATTATTAGGGTTTGTACACTTCGAGAAATTTCTTTGGAGCGCCTTAGGCAACCAATTTGGAATTTATCGTCGTCCGCTTTTGTGACAATAATAAAGCCAAATAAGACATTTCCAAGGGACGTAGTTTTATCCTTTTTGCTTTCAAGTTTTAGGACCGTAAAATTTTTTAAATATAAACATTTAATATTTAGTTATAATTAATTCATATAATTGATTAAATAATTAATAGTACACAGTACATGTATATAAACATTATATACAAGTTTTTAAAATGATTACTGTTTGATATAGAGAGAAGTATTTCTTTTAAGTATAATTTTATAATTTTATATTCAGTATATGCATATTTATTGTTTGATAATCCAATATGTGTTTATTATTTACACATTATGTTTATTATAGGATAATCTGCTTTTGCCGTAGCATAGTAATATGTCATTTTATTTATTTATTTTATCTGTTATGTACAGTAGTTTCTATTTTTTGTTGTTTGTTATTTGGAAATATTTTTGTAGTGGTATGAGTTTAAATTTTGTTATGATTTTTTTTGTCAATTCAATGCATTATAAAATGTACATGTACTATTTTAATATTAAATTGGAGATTCCGTTAATAAAATAAATTAAATTAAAACTACTTATCCGAAAGCGAATTGCTCGATTTTTAAAAACGCAAGATGTTAAACGAAATGAACATTTGTATAAATCACTAACTAAAGATCAAGAATAAGCAGTATATTTTGAAGTTCACATTAAATCGGTGTTTTATGCGCGTAGCGTATGTTTTAAACAAATGTTTAAACCTTAACTGGAATTCTTTATTGACATTTAACACCAGAATTAAATATAAAAGTAATCTATCTATACTATTAATTATTAAAACGTGTTAAGTCTTCCGATTAAACTTAATGGGGATTCCCATGACGGGGTTAAACGGATAGGTGGTAAGCGATGCGGTCATCACATTTGCCTCCCAATAACACATTCCTTGCGGCTGTAGCATATTGCATGTGACCGCACGCATCCCGCAGTATTTCACCCCCCAGCCCACGGATTCACATCCAGATATTCGATTTCCAGCCCCTAAAGTGATTTTCTTCAAAAGCTCAGCGCACTTTGCGTCATGCATTTTTATTACCCGGGTATTATTACTACTGCTGCACGTTCTGAATTTTCAAATCACGTTTTCTTAAATGAAAGAAACAAAAAAATAACAATTATTTGTCTTCACACTATTTCAGTGATTTATACGTATGGTGCATGAAGTAACATTTTTGAGTTTAGAAAAGCCTGAAAACAGAATTGTCGCCTCGCCTCGCTGCGCAACTAATCCAAATTTTCAGGCTTTTCTAAACTCAAAATTTTACTTCATGCTTAATCAAGAAGTGGAAACACTCGCTGTAAACTTTAAATTGTTTTTTTTTTTATTACGGAAACATCGAGTACCTTATTTGTACAGCATATATACACCATTCCATTTGTTTCTGGATTTCGCCTAGCTATGGAAAAGTGACAGTTTAAGTATTGTAAATGGGGCTGGTTGTGTTTTAAATCAGGGTTTTTAAATGTCACTGTCAGATGTTCGATTTTAAGGCTATAATTTCTGACTATTGTGATCTTACACTGTTGCCTGTTTTACAAATTTTCAGATATAAAAGGATAATAATATGCAGTTTTAAGATTAACAAAATTTACTACTTGGTTTTTGTACATACAAACACAGCAATAATATTGTATATAACAAATATAATGAATTCGGCTCTGCAAACTTATTTCGTCATCCATTTGTATTTCTCGCTTGGGTCTTCCCGTTAACACATTTTGATCAACTCCATCCATCCACCTTAATTTTGGTCATTCTCTCTTCTGTTGGCGCTCAGTATTTTTTTGTAGAATTGCAAATTTATTCCCACCCTCTTGTGATACTGATAATTTTCATGTCAAACAATTTTTAAGCCCTCAATCCACTTTTATTATTTAGTCAAGAGAACCTGCATCTGAATCTTCTGATGTTTGTTCTGAGCCAGATTCCCCAAGCGAAATAATAAAAGGAGGAATGGTTTCAAAAGAAAGGTTCCCCATGTGTTTTGTCCAGTCATCTGAAATAAGTTTTTCACAATGATCACAGAAATTTTGCCAGATATCGGATGTATATTTTGAGAGAGACTCAAGCCATAAATTCTGAACACGATCCTTAGATGGTTGCTTAGAATTTATGTGCTTATTGTAGTAAGTCTTACAAAACCCCCATGCCATTTCAATTGGATTGTATTGACAATGGTATGGCGGTAATCTAAGAACTTCGTGCCCGTTCTTTTTCAAAATGTCATCAACTACGTAAATTTTGTCATTTGATCGAAAAGGTATAAATAAAGCCCATAGTTCCTTTTTGGTTAATTTTGGATTGAATTTTACATTGTGTTTAACCAACCACTCCTGCATTTCGCAGGAATAAGTTGATTAACCACCCAATTTTGAAAAGTATTACCATCCATTGTGGCATGGTAATCTCGGTCATTGTTTTTCGAATGTAATAAAAAATCGCACCCATCCAAAAACCCACCCCTATACCCAGCATGTAGAATGGTGAAGCGTTTGCCTTCATTTTTGAATTTAGTTGGATTACTTTTTATATCCGTTTCATGTACCCAGCGTCGAACCACGGATCCATTCTGATATATCCATGTTTCATCCAGGTATACGAATTGGATATCTTCACTGGAATTTTGATACTGTAAAAATTTTCTAAGGAAAATAATTTTAGCTGCAACAACATGTTTTTGTTCACAGAGAATTTTGCGCCCATTAATTAATTTGAATTTATACCCTATACTTTTAACAACCCTATAAAGTGTTGTTCTACTCCCATGGAACTCATAATTTTCTTTCATATCATTCAAAAGATCTCTCAAAGAAAATACTGATTTCTAGAGTTATATTGCCAAATTAGTTGTTGCAGATCTTTTCTAGCTAGGTGATTCCAAAAATGGCTGTTTTTAGATCGTTTGCCAGAAGTAATAGATTTCAATTCGTCAGGTCTTTGTCGTAAAATTAATTGTAATGAAGATCTCCCTACCTGAAACGTAATTATCTTTAATTAAATATATATGGTAATTAAAAAACTAGACATACCCCAAAAATATCTATTAAAATCGTAATAATATTGTGATGCTGTAGATTTGGATTACTTTGCCTAAAATGTTTGTAGGATTTCAGAATTTGTAACCTTTTTGATTCAGAGATAATCTTTGGCATGTTAATATTTTATATGTGCCTGAAATTGTTTTTCACTTTGACATTGACACAGCATTGCAACACTAGATTAATTTGATTTAATAATAAAATGCTCGAAGAAGCGACCGCGTGGCGAAATAATTGTTGCAAGATTAACAATAAACCTCTTGAAAATTAAAAAGAGGATTACTTATGATATCATAAATTATTGCAACACTGTTAAAATAAGGAATGAGGAGTGGCAACTAATAAAAAATGTAAATGTTGATACTGCAACATAACAACACGAAAGCATGGCTAGGCGAGATCCAGAAACAAATGGAATATATTATACATGTATAATCTGTTTTTTTCTGTTCGTTAATATGACTAATCAAATTCGACATTTCAAGAATTTATTGGTGTGATACAGATTGTGTGTTTTAGGTTAGAACAAGATTAATCACATGTTGTGTTGTAAATCAACTTTGTATTTGTAAGTTAGATGAAGAGAAATCTGACAGTAATATGATAATTCAATTAATTAATAAAACGGATAATTCTTTGAACAAAGATTAAGATTAGAAATGTACCTATTACCATCTAAAATTATTTGTATCTACTACCAATTTTATAAAGTCTCTCTGAGGATTAGATAAATTCATCTTTCTATAATAGTCAATAATTAAATAATAGACACTTGCATGATTACAGTAAACAATTCTGCCAGCGACTTCACAATATCAATCTGTCTTCTTCATTATCCTCCCCATTCATATGTTCAAGTTTTGAAAAAAATCTAAATACGTGTTGTTTAGTTGCAAGCTGTAGCGTTCTCTCTTTTGATACTCTCTTCATCGTGACAATTTATTTTACAAATTATATTGATTTGTCACATTGACAATTATTTACCAAGTTTACCAATATCTCAAAATTTGATGGCTAAAATAGCCTACTGTTAAAGCAGGACTACAACTGTTCGCAATAAATTTTTAAAAATAAGTTTGTTCAACAAATAGCAGAGTTTATGTATATTGAGATATTTTTGTTTTATTAACTAAGGTATTTGTGGTACATATCTTAGGGTTATTAAAACTAGTCTAACAGACTAACCATTAAATTTACGATTATAAATAGTATATTGCGTATCAATAATTGAGATGTGTAAACTTAAAAAATAAAATCCATATATATTATGCTGGCTAAATGAAGCAATTTTTGGGGGGCGAAACATAATTCAATAATTAATCAATATACAGGGTGTTCCATTTTAAAGTACCACCTGGAATATCTTCAGAACCATGAATCGAATAAAAACATTTATCAAATAAAAGTTTAATGATTTGTAGGGGGACATCCAATTCTGTAAGAAAATTCAACCCCCCACTCCCAGGGGAAGCTGGGGAGGGGGTAGCTATGAAATCTTTAATAGGAACCCCTATTTTTTATAACAGATTTGGATAGAGCTTAGAGAAGTGAGTAAGTTTTATCAAAAAACATTTTTTGTTACTTTGACAAATGGCGCTGCAATCAACAAAATTGTTTTTAATATGTAAATTTCTCGAAACCAATAAAAGCGGTGTGCGCGCTTGCTTTTTGTAATGAATAAATTTTATAGGCTATAATGAAATTTAAATATCGTAACGGCATATTTCAAAACATTAAATAAAAGTTAAATTTTGATTTGAAATATTTATGAATATATTTTTATTGAATTAAATTCTATTCATTTTGAATAATTTCTGATCATTTTGAACTTTTGCAATTATTTATTAGGCGTTATTTTAGATAATTTAAGCTTTTCAAATTTGTTTGTCGAAGTTTTGTAACACACAAATAATGCACAAAAATTTGTTTTCGTGCATTATTTATTTTACTTCATAAATTTGACAATAAACGATTTTGCAAACTAAGTTCCTGGTTGATCGTCTAACGAAGGTTTCCACTCCCAGATTAAGGACGAAGTAAAATTTCGAGTGTAGAAAAGCCTAAAATTTTCGATTTGCTGAGGCGCGCGAGCGAAGCGAGTCGCGCCCCAGCAAATCCAAATTTTCAGGCTTTTTTAAACTCGAAATTTTACGTCATGCGTCACGCGTATAAATCACTAACTTCAAGTGAAATCTTCAACTAATTGGTTAGAGTAAAATAAATTTGGTATGTCAATTATTAATTGGTTAATTTTGTTGATTGCGGCGCCATCCATCAAAGTAACACAAAATGTTTTTAGATAAAACTAACTTACTTTGTCACGCTCTATCCAAATCTGTAATAAAAAAAAGGGGCTTGCATTTAAGATTTCAAAGCTGCCTCCTCCCCAGATTTCCCTAGGGGTGGAGGGTTGAATTTGCATTTGCAACTTGTATTTGAAAGATGTTTTCATTCCGTGCATGGTTCTAAAGATATTCCAGGTGGTAGCCAAAAACGGGACACCCTTTATATTTATTTTGTCAATTAATTCACAACCATGTTTTCTATCAAGCTTCCGTATTTTTATGTACAATTTAATTAAGAAAATCTCTCTATTTACTGAAATCTGATTTACACTGTATTTAATAAAGGTATATACAGGGTGTGTATAAAGTCTGGAATAAAATTCATATTTCTGTTATATTGGGTTTGATGGAAACACCCTGAAACAGGTCGATTTTTGTTCTTTAGTGCGCCGTTTTCTGCGCGCTCAAAACTGTGACGTCACTAATGATTGGCGTGTGATGTATCGGCATTTTTTTTAAATAGAATTTGTTTTATTTTTATTTGGCAACTTTTGTAGAACTCTTAATTTTCTAAACAGCCACATATTTTTTTTAAATACGCATCATTTAATCTAACAACGATATAGACAGAATAGTGATATAGATCCGTACAAAATTTATAATTGTTGTATTAAACATTTTAAATAAATCGCCAACTCCAAGTTTATTGTGGTATTTAATATTAGACATGTAAACAAGTTTGACACTTAAATCTCAGATCCACAGTAAGTAAAATACAATGAAATAGGATGCACAAAATATCAAGTTAAAAATTAGAAACAATTAAATAACACGTATTTTACAAAAATTTATAATTGACTGTAAAGAGAATTAAAAGCTCTACAAAAGTTGTCAAATAAAAACAAAACGAATTCCGTTTAAAAAAAATGCCAATGATGTCACACGTCAAACACTAGTGACGTCACAATATTTTTGAGCGAGCCGAAAAGGGCGCATTAAAAAAACTAAAAATCGACATGATTCAGGGTTTTTCCATCAAACCCATGAAAACAGAAACATGAGTTTTATTCGAGACTTTATACACACCCTGTATATTTCTAATTAATTATAATTAATTAAAAAAAATTTAAAAACCAACATTTTTAATAAATCTTTAATTACTACTTCAGTTACATTCATTTCAAATAGTAAATAGAAAAATGATACGATGTTTTCACTAAATAATTTTATTAGAAGAACACTACTAGAGTTTTGACATTTTTAGTGTAATTTTATGTGTATTATTTTTAATATTTCAAAACGACAGCATATTTTTATTTATTAACTACGGGTTTTTGTAGTTGTAATATTTTCTTTCTTTTCTATTATTGAAATGAAAATTGAAACTTTCTTAAAAATTGTTGTGAAATTTGTAACCATTTTCCTAATGTAATTATTGAATTTTCATTAGTTTGGTATTTGAAAGAAGGCACATGTGTAAGTACTTTAAATCTTGCTTTCTTACAAAATTTATAAAAAAAAAATAATAATTTTAGGAAACCAATTTATTCCTTAATTTCAAGTTTTTGATTTAATTATTATGATTTCTTTTTATTTACTTATCTTATTTTTTGAACATTATTAACACAAGATAAATACTTTAACTTTATTTGTATAACAAACTTCTTTAGATTTTTTTTACAAATAAATAATATGCACATACATTCGTACACATATTTACGGGGAATTTTACTTTCAAGCATACATATCCGAATATACTATATACGCTGTGCATCTTCAGAAGTTCGTTGTTTTTGAAAATAAATTAAATTGAAGCTACAAAGAAGTGTTTTCCACTCCCAGATTAAGCATGAAATAACATTTCTAGTTTAGAAAAGCCTGAAAATTTTGTTTGGTCGTGTAGCGAAGCGGAGCGACCAACCCAGGTTTTCAAGCTTTTCTAAACTCGAAATTTTACTTCATGCGCTACGGGTATAAAACACTGATTTCTAGTAAAGTTCAAAATATACTACTAAAACAGTATGGTGAAGATATATATTTTGAACGAAACTAAATTTTCAGGCTTTTCTAAACTTGAAATTTTACTTCATGCCTAATCTGGGAGTAGAAAACACTCGTTTATAGCTTCAATTTGAACTTTTTTAAATACGACGAATATCTGAAAATTTGCAGCGTATACAGTATATTGGGGTATGTATACTTAAAAGAAAAACTCCCTGTATATAACGGACTTAAATATAAATAATATATCAAAATATTTTCGCATTTCAAGCGTAGTAGTTCTAGTAAGTGAGTTTTTAAATACTGTGCCAACTGACGTGGAACAGAGCTCGTAATTTTATTGTTTTATTTTCAAAGTAAATCTAATATCTGTGTGCTACTCTGAATCTCACGCAACTTCAAGTTTCTGTGACAGTTATACTGTATTAATTAAAATTACAGTTAAAATACGTCAGATAAAATTAAATCAACCGAAATTGAGAAATGCATTTCATTTGTGTTGATTTTAAAAACTGACACAACTCGTTAAATTGAACATAAAAGCGTCGTGCATTTGTGTAATGCGTATGCAATTTTTGCATGGCAATTTCAATTTTTTCACAGTATTAAATTATCAAAATTGAAAATAATTATAGCCGACAAAATGATGTGCCTACAAAATAAAACATTCTTTAAATTTCCACTTACTTCTATTATTAATATTGATTAAAACATTTTTTACAGCTTTCCCAATCTGATTCTACTCATCATCCATTATATCCCCCTCTTTTCTTCTTCTCATCTTCCTAAATGAAAAAAGTTCACGTGTGCTCCAAACCGAGTGACGATTTTTTTCCCCCGAGTGTTATGTCTTAAGCTCGCGCTTAAACCCAAACAAACTTCTGTTTGTACTTAGGGGATGTTTGTCTTTCCGATCTGGCTCCGCTAGTGTTTACAATTTCGTCCCCGATATTACAATAAACATAATTAAATTCGGTTAACTTTACTGTTCTGAGATTTAGGATTATCCCCCTCCGTTTCCCACTCTCGCTTCCCAAGAGTCTGAAGTGCGAAAACAGATTTGTAAATTTATAAACCACACATGTTAAATTATCATCGTTTTAATGGTATAATTTAATAAGTACACGATGATACTCAAACATACACTTAGTGGATTTTAACATTAAAACCATTGCTTTAACCCATTAACTTCTGAGCAATTATAAAGTTGATTTTAATTAAAATGCTGCACTTCTTTTTTATGATTTCTATGAATGACTAATTATATTCCATAGGCGATTTTTTTTAAATATACTAAATGTATATGCTATAAATTTGGAGGCATACGTCGATTTCATATAAGAGTTCAATTTGATGTTTCGAACGAGTGTTTCCACTCCCAGATTAAACATAAAGTAAAAATGTAATAGTGGATGCCTCATTGACTGATACACCAGTCACTATCTAATGAGTGCTCATTAACTTCACTTATGTGCGTTGTTCGTCTCCTGAGGCATGCCTCACCGCACACGAGCACCCAATATTAGGAAACTGTTCCTTTGCTTAAATACATGTATGCTTAAATATTTTAATTTTATATGTTTCAAGAAGTGTCTCATTAACAGAGAAGTACCTCGTTAAGTGAGGCATCATTTGTTGACTATAGCTCATTAGGGCGTACCTCATTGACCAATACACCACTCACTGTTTAAGTCATCATACATTGGCTTTGATTATTTTCATTGTTTGTCTCCTGAGGCGTGCCTCGTTGACCACCACTTACTGTCTGAGACATTACTTATTAACTTTACGTGCGTCATTTGTCTTTTTAGGCCTGGCTCGCCGCACACACAATCCAATCTTTAAAAATTGTAATTTTCCAAATACATGTACGCTTACATTTTTTGATCTTGTACATTTCAAGGAGTGTCCCATTGATTGAAGAGTGGCTCGTTGATTGAAGCATCATTGACTAATACGTGCCTTGGATTGACTAATATCTGCCTTGAATAGGCCTGGATTATTTTTGAATTAATTTACGCCTAAATAATTGAATCAAGTACGTTCAACAGTCTCTTCTAAGGCGTGTTTTATTAACTGAAATGCATCTCGTTGCCTGTAAGACACATATGAAATTATACTTAAATGTGGGTATAATGGTTTGAGTAGCGTATATTTCATTTTTAAAGGGTGCCTACCGAATTCACGATTTAAAAATGTACGGCTGACACATAAGTGATTATAAATCGTGTCTGAGCCTCTCTAGACTATTTAAAAATGTAATATTTAAATTTGTAAATAATCTAGACAGGCTCAGAAACAATGTTTGAGGCTTGATAAAGAGTAATTTTTGTAACAATTATTTAAAAAGTGTGACACTCACATCATGAGTTTATATTTTAAAATTGATAATTGACTTAGGCGTGCCTCATCGAGTGAGACATCGCTTAACTAATATATTTACGCTTAAGTATTTTAATCTTGTATCCAGAGATTGTCTTTCTAGACTATTTACAAATATAAACATTAGGTTCAAAAATGAGTTATTTTTGTAAGAATTGTTAAAAAAGTACGGTGCCTCGTGAAAAGAGGCTTCACTAAACGGACGCGTGCTTCTATGCCTGATGCGTACTTTATCTCCTAAATTATTTTCATTAATAAACGTTTAAATATTTGAATCCTGAGTGTTAAACAGCCTCTTTTGAGGCGTGTCTCATTAACTGAAGTATACCTCATTGTCGGAGCTTAAGTGTATTTCTAGACCATTTACAAACTTAAACAATAAGTTTAAATAGGAGTAATTTTTGTAACAATTGTTAAAAAAGTACGACATTCACATTATTAGCTTATATTTTAAAATAAATAATTAACTAAGGCGTTCCTCATCAAATGAGGCATCACTTAACTAACGTTTGTCTGGTTCCCTGAGGCGCGCTTCATCTCCTGAATTATTTTTGAGTAAATTTACGTTTAAATATTTCAATCTTGTATGCTGAACAGTCTCTCTTGAAGCATGCCTCATTGACTAAAGAGTGCCCCATTGACTAAAGCGTGCCTCATTTCCAGAGGCGTAAGCGCTCCCTCACTACATACGTAATAATAATGATGAGATTATTAACTTTATGGCCCAACAGTTTTTAATCAAATACTGAACAAAACCAAACATTAGCTGAACATTCGAACTTGTCATAATTATGATGATATTGATATAACAAAACTAAAACCTTCAAAACATTAAATTATCTTATATAAACTAATGCTACTTAACGCATCAATCAAAATTATTTATTTAATTAAAGAATAACAACATAGCAACTATAGCAAGAACAACAATCAAATTATGAACATGATCTAACAATTTAGGTGTTAATGTTTCAGTTGAGTGCGGCAAGAATTGATTCCTGAGGCATGCCTATTTCTATGAGACATGCCTTTATATCTGAAGCATGCTTCAATGTCTGAAACGTAATTTTTTATCTGAAGCGTGTCTCTTTGGCTGTGACGTACCTCTTTGTTTGAGATGCACTGTTTAAAACGTATCCCACTACAAACATGAACATAATAATATACGAAGTATAGAAATGACAATTAAATTATAGACACTATTTAACAATATTCGTTTAAATGTTTTTGGTTGCGGTAAGGATTAATTCCTGAGGTGTGCCTCTTTGTATGAGGCATGACTTTATGCCTGAGGCGTACCTTTTTTGTTTGGAACATGCCTCTATATCTAAGGCGTCCTTCTTTTATCTGAAAATTAAATTATAAACATGATCTTACAATGTAGGTTTAAATGAATGAATGTGTGCAGTAAGGATTGCTCTCTGAGGCGTGCCTCTTTGTGTGGGGCGTGCCTTTATGTCTGAGGCGTAGCTTTTTATCTGACCCGTGTCTCTTCGGCTGAGACGTGCCCCTTTGTTTAAGACGTTCCTTGTTGCCTGAGGTGTACCTCACTAAAAACATATTATGTTCAGAATATACGGTTCATCTTTATGTCTGAAGCATGCCTCTATATCTAAGCGGTGTCTCTTTAGCTGAGACTTGCCTCTTTGTTTTAGGCGTGCCTCATTGTCTGAGGCGTAACTCACTACAAGCATGAACATGAGCTTAGAATGTACGCTTGATCTAAGAATGTACGAGCATGATCTAAGAATGTACGATTTAAGAATGTATGTTTGAGTAATAGTACTTTGTTTTTTGAAGCCGGCGTGCCTCATTGTCTAAGTCGCGCCTCGTCACCTAAGTCATGTCTCATTGTCTAAGTCGTGTTTCCAAACATGGAAATTTACAAAATTTACCAGTTAGGTTCAGTTACAAGTGACAGCATAAGAAATAATTGCAATGCAATGCTTTCCAAAGCCTATTTTTTACATTTTTTAACAGATTTCTTTAACAAACCATAATTGATTAACCTTTACGAATCGGACCTATGGAGATATAACTTTTTTTGCCTATATGTGCGGGCGCCCATTTAACAAAATATTTGGATTTTCTTTACACTTTCTCAAGTCAGGTCAAATAATACAATGTAATAAAATAACTTATTTAGTAATTTAAATAAAAAATAACAATAAAATTGCGTTATTGCATCAATGACGTTCAATGGGTCAATGTCAACATTCATTAAATTCAAGAAGTATAATCTCCACTTAATGAATTTTAACATTTTAGTGATGGCTTTATTGCTAAAATTAATTTAATAAAAGATTATGCCACGCATATTATATTATCGACATTTTAGCGGTAAAATTCATTAAGTACACCAAATGTTTGATTATTATCTTCATCATGATCGTCGGTTTGAAAATGAAATACATTAAGTGCAAAAAGGCATTATAAGCACTTGATGAGTTTTAAGTTTAGTCTGACGTTGTATAAGATATGTTGTGTGTGTTCTTGTGTAAAGCTGCATAGGCTGAATTGATTACATTTCATTATAGTAATTCAGCCAGTCTGAAAGTAAAATTCATGAAGTCTTACTAATTATGAATGCACTTAACGAGTTTTACCTTTGTGTAATCGCTTGTTTGTAGACTTGGTTGTGTAAATGGGTTTTCAGGCCTTGGGAGTGATTAAGTTTTATGTAAGTGCGAATATTAGTGATATGTTGTGTGTGGTTACATAATAATATTAAGTGGATGAGGGTTGATGTTATTAAGTTTTACTACAAATATTAGTTTAAATGCATGAAGGTAGTGTTAAATATTAGGGGCGTCTTATCTATTATGTAACATATTATGTTTGTTATTGTAGGTCTCATTAGAATATAGGATTAGCAATTAATCATTAAAATAGTTTATAGGTGATTAAAGCAAAATCCTAATTGTTTGTACTTGGTTTGAGTTAGTGAAAATATGAATATAATTAAACTTAAAAAATCACTAACACTTTCTTCACTCTTTAACTTTTACCAAACATGTACAGTAAGACAATTTTTAAACGGAAATTTCATAAAAAGTACAGAACGGTGTTTTAAAGCTTTTATATATTTAAAAAGTGTAGATTTCAAAACATCCACAATAAATTTGATGAAAATTGTTTGAGTCTTTGTTTGAGTTATAATTGTTAAAATGGCACGTGGATTTTAAAGAAATTTTTTGTGAATATTAAGTAAACCTAACTTTTTCATATGTACAGCGAAACAAATTTAACGTTAATCTAAAATAACATGAATTTTTGTATTTTTTAAAAAAGCTTAGTTTTCTTAACATCCTCAATAAATTTAATTAAAACCTGGGTCTAGTCATTTAAGTTGTAAAGAACGTTTTTGTGGTATTCTTATTTGTTTTTATGTTTATTTCTGGTTATGATTTATTAATAATAATAATCATTTATTTTACGTAATCACCTTTTACATAAATTAGAAAATAATATTTCTTAAATAAAAAGTTAGTCAAGTATAAACTGTAATATACTTATTTTTACACAAAAACTTATAAATAAACAGAATTTCGCAAGAAACAATAAACAAATAAATTTTAGTAAACTGATCATACAGATTTAACAGAACAGTGTTAATTTATTTGAGAAATTTGACTTTTAAATTAAGTTTTATTTAGAATTAGAATTGTGGTTATATCTGACTTTCCCAATTTCAAGTGTAAAAATTAACTCCCTAAATTTAGTGCGGACGTACACAATGCTGAAAAAATAATTCAATAAGATAAAGATTATGACTATTGGTGGAAAATTTGAAAGTTTCTAAAGAAGAATTAAATGTTTGTCGTTCATAGTATCATCTGCGTTTGCTCCTAATTATAAAATAAACGTAATAACAATACACACAACAAAGAGATAATAAGAACGATATAAATACAGTAAAGCTCCGCTAATCGGAACTCACATAGTCCGGATTCTCCATTAATTCGGACGAAATTAAAATATTAGTTATTTACATTATATATTCCAAAATCCGGATTACCTGTGATTCCGTAATCCAGATCACAAAAAACATTAACTCAAGCATATTTTCGTGACTTTTGAAAGCGTTTCAATAATCCGGATGTTTCACTAATTCGGATTACCTCGGTTTTCATTGATCCGGATTGGCGGAGCTTTACTGTAGAACAATTAAATATGATTATCAAAAGTATTCAATACGAAAAAAAAATAATAATAATATAATAACACAAATATAAACATATTAAATTGGTGCATAATAGAGTTATACTTGTTTAAACATGCAATTTAACATTATGATTGTAGAAATTGCACGTGGGTTTTTAATAAATATTCTGTGAATATTAAGCTAACCCAACTTTATTAAAAGATGTAAAAATCCAATTTTAATTTGAAATTTCAATACCTTGTTACTGAAAAAATACCACGTGGAACACATTTTCTGAATATTTAGTAAGTTTCATTTTTTTCAAAACATGTACAGTGAGACAGTTTTGACTTTAAACAAAAATAATACGTAAACTACAAAACAGTGTTTCTGAGTTTTTATATATTTTAAAAAGCTTAGTTTTCCTAACATCCACAACATCTAAGTCTAGTTCAGTGGTTCCCCACGTGATAACAAATTTATAAAATAGTTATTGAATATTAACAAATGCAAATGCAAATGGATTCATCTATTGATACAAATTTCATAAAGTTCTTGGTTATAGAATATTTTAAAAATATTAAAAGTGTGATTTTTTTTTGTTTGACTTTGTCTTTGTAAGACAAATCCGTTGTAGATTGGGAAAAGATTCGAGATTTTAATATTTCATGAAATCTTTTATTAGATTACTAGAATAAAATTGACTTTAGCTTAACATTAGAGAAAAATTAAGTAGCATGCTTGATTAATATTTGGTGATTCTTAAAGAGCATTCGTTTTCAAACAAAATTTGTTAGTTGGTAATGATTCAACAGACTTGAATTTTCACTTTTCAAAATAAATTTTTGCATAAATTGGCATATATAAATAATCGTTTGCCCGAAATTTCAGAAAAATCAGCTATGATATTTAAAATATTATTACCATGATCATATCTATACGGATTATGAGAGTGATTTTATAAATAAAATCTGTCAGTATTACATTAGTTCAAAAAGCGTTGAATGTTTACAACTTTTTAAAAACTGTGACTTAAATCGAACCATTTCTCTTAACCCTTTCAGCCCTGAAATTTGTTTGTTGCCCAAAAAAATTTTTGTACACTCGATATTATTTATTATTTTCTCAGATATACAGAGAGTTTTTCTTTTAAGTATACATATCTCAATATACTGTAAATCTTCATATATTTGTTGTTTTTGCAAATATTTCAAACTGAACTTTCAAACATTGTTTTCCACTCCCACATTAAGCATGAAGTAACATTTCGAGTTTACAAAAGGCTTCAGGCTTTTTTAAACTCGAAATTTTACTTCACGCGCCACACGTATAAGACACTGGTTTTAAGCGAAGTTTACTTGTTCATAATATTTTAGTGCTTTCAGTGTTTAATACGCGTGGCGCATGAAGTAAAATTTCTAGTTTAGTAAAGTCTATTAATGATTTCGATAGCTAACGCCATCTAATGCTTCATAGTGGCATCGTCAGTGACACGAATGCACAAAGTGCATATACAGGTCACTATTTCGTCCACGAGCGAGCAGAACTCTGTTTGTGAAACCAGAAAACAAATATCAAAATTGAATTTGTGTTCAGTATTCCGCACCAGGTACCCACAGACGCGTTTCGGACTTCAAGGTCCTCTTCAGTGTGGTCCGACCCAGTGCTGAGGAATTCTGAACATTTCTGACTATTTCAAGCCAATATGTGAAAACTATTAATGATTTCGATAGCTAACGCCATCTAATGCTTCATAGTGGCATCGTCAGTGACACGAATGCACAAAGTGCATATACAGGTCACTGTTTCGTCCACGAGCGAGCAGAACTCTGTTTGTGAAACCAGAAAACAAATATCAAAATTGAATTTGTGTTCAGTATTCCGGCACCAGGTACCCACAGACGCTTTTCGGACTTCAAGGTCCTCTTCAGTGTGGTCCCGACCCAGTGCTGAGGAATACTGAACATTTCTGACTATTTCAAGCCAATATGTGAAAACCATTAATGATTTCGATAGCTAACGCCATCTAATGCTTGTACAATTATGCCACTATGAAGCATTAGATGGCGTTAGCGATCGAAATCATTAATAGTTTTCACATATTGGCTTGAAATAGTCAGAAATGTTCAGTATTCCTCAGCACTGGGTCGGGACCACACTGAAGAGGACCTTGAAGTCCGAAACGCGTCTGTGGGTACCTGGTGCCGGAATACTGAACACAAAGTCAATTTTGATATTTGTTTTCTGGTCAATTTAGTAAAGCCTGATAATTTGCCTGTTCTGGGAGTGGAAAACACTTGTTTAAGACTTCAAATTAAACTATTAAAAAAAAACCATAGCAGATATATTATGAAGTTTACTGTTTCTTTTCACAGAAAGCACTAAAAATCAAGGAAATCATGGGATATACCTCTCGTGAATCGTACCGTATATGAATTATAAATTATACAGTATAAAACAATTCAGTCATAATTATTATTATTATAAAAAATATGAAAGTGAACTTATCGACTTTATGAAATAATTTCGTCTCTTTGAGATTATTCCAGATATTCATTTAAGTTACGTTAATGGCGTACATTTATGTACGTTAATGGCTCTACAATTACCAATATTAATTCGATATACAATAATCGATGTAACAATTGATACAATAATCGATGAACATTAATCACAACTGTCAATATAATTATTGATACAATAATCGATACACAATAATCGATGTACCAAACGATATAATTATCGATGTACAATTATCAATATATTAATCGATATATCGAGATATTTTAATAATCGACTAATTCGAATATTAATTCTCAATTATTCCCATCCCTTCTTTGTATTATGTAAGGGAAAGTAAAAATTAATTTTAATTCCAATAAGGGGAAAAGAGAGGTAAAGGGCTAAAAGTATTAATAATACCAATTTTTTAAAATTATGCTATGAAATGCCTATTGATTTATTTATTGAAAACTTTCACTGGATAATCTGTAAACTCTCTGAAATAATTAACTAAAGTACATGTTTTTTTTATGTAATATTTAATACTTTTTCATTTATAATCCTCTTTGATAATTCTTGTATATAACATAAAATGTAATCAGTCTGAAATTTGATATTAATTCTTGTTTTTTGTATCTCTGTTTCAGATCCACATCTCTGATTAATGCCAGAGTGACGCAAGACTGCGAGAATAATTGGACGCGGACGTTTCGTATCGTTTAATTAGTAAAATATGCTTTTTTTTCTCTCGTTCTTTTTTTTTTAATCCACTATAACAAGTATCCGGTAGACATGAAACGGGATCCAAGGCGCATTAATAGTGAAAAGTTTTTAATTATGTATTCGTGTAACGAATCATTATAACTTTTGTTGAATTACGTTTTTTTGCAGAGAAAGATTAATTAAATATTTGGAGGCGGAGATAATTATGAGAGTAGGGAAAATTTTCAGAGATTTTAACAGGATTACATTTTTGTGGCCAATTGGAGCTAGATCTGCAATTTTAATTAATCTTGCTTAAATTGGCTAAAATCTAATTCTTGTTAAAAACTACTTATTTTTATTTTCACTAAATAATTAGATATGCAAAGATAATTATAAGACAGAAAAATGTGCATAGATATTTATTTACTTATTTATTAACGAAATATTTCTTTCTATAAATCTACAAAGATAATTATTCACTTACAAAAAAACACAATTAATTACATAGAAATACCAAAAAAATAACAATTTTAAACAGGATTACATTTTTTCAGTTTCTTTTAGCAGGATGATTTAAATTTCCTAGTAGAAATGAATCTTGTATTTACATTGTAGCAATATTGTATTTGTATTTATATCTTGAAATTTTTAATCAGTGTGCACACAATATTGTCACAATATAGTTTGAAGTAATTAATACTATATTACTATTCATTATAGTTACAATATTGTATAAATGCAGTATAAATATAATTTAGTTTTTACTATTGTATCAACAATGAACATTCAATAATATATATTTAATTTCTGTGCAATAGTGTGTCAATAATGAATATATTTGTTTGAAGTTTTAATGAAATTCATAATAAATGAATAATAATTTGACTATAAAACACTTTCTATATGATGAAATAATTTCTCACTTAACCCCCGGTAAAACGTATGTAATTAATAATAGAACTTTGATTTCTAAAACAAATTAAGAGTATTAATCAAAGTTCTAGTATTGAAAAACGCTTGGTTTGTTTCACTAACTGTTTAATTTATTTCGACCAGTTTCTTGTTAATGGCTGGAAACCGAAACTACCCTAGTATAAATTAAATCTTGTATATATATATATTGAAAAACAATTTTAGAATTTAGTAACAACAATTAAAACATGGATAAAATATGGTAGTCATTATTGAAAATATATTTGTATTCTATTTTAAATCAAGATGATATACAGAGTGTTTTATGTAACACCAAACATTTTCATAATGATTTTTTTTTAAGTATACGTTGTACGTTGTACATTTGCCGATACTCGGTTTATTAAACGAATTTAATTTAAAGCTGTAAGCGAGTGTTTTCCACTCCCAGGCTAAGCATGAAGTAAAATTTCGAGTTTAGAAAAGCCTGAAAATTTGGTTTGGTCGCGTAGCGCGAAGCGCGGAGCGGCCAAACCAAATTTTCAGTCTTTTCTAAACTCGAAATTTTACTTCATGCGCCACTAGTACAAAACACTGATGCAATGTAAAGTTTAGCGGTGTGTTTTAAACTTCGTAATATGTCAGTGTTTTGTATCGGTGGCGCATGAAGTAAAATTTCGAGTTTAGAAAAGCCTAAAAATTTGGTTTGGCCGCTCCGCGCTTCGCGCTACGCGACCAAACCAAATTTCTAGGCTTTTCTAAACTCGAAATTTTACTTCATGCTTAGTCTTCGAGTGGAACACACTTATTTCAAGTTTCAGATTGAACTCTTTTAATAATCAACGAGTATCTAAAGATTTGCAGCATACACGCTGTAATTGGGATATGTATACTTGAAAGAAATACTCCCTGTATGTACAAGTTGAGGCATTAATTGCGATTGGTTGGCTACAATTTTTAATAGTCATATAGGCAACCCAATTTACACATATCTTCAAAATTAAAGTTGTCAAATTGTTTTGGATGTAAATGTTCGGTGTTTCATAAAATTCTCTGTATGTAGATTTACCATTGATTTAATACGAATGCAATTATCTTTTCAATAACAATTTTAATACTTTAATTCTATATTGTTACAATATGGTCTCGTTTTAAACTATTAACTGCCAAGAAATTATATCTATGTTGTGACAATATTGTGTGTGGATTGATTAACAATTTTAAAATGTAAATATGCAGGGTGTTTGACCTAACACTCCCCAGAGTAATTAACAAGAAACTAAACATGTTATTCAAGTTTTGTTTGTTGTAATCAATGGATGTTATTCAAAGCAGCAAATTGAGATGGACGTTTGTTTAACAGTTAAGAAAACAAATGTTAGCTATAATTAAATTATATTATTGTTATTATTAGTGTTCTGTAATTCTCAATGTATTTTAATAATTGTTATTGTTAGACATACTAATTTTGAGAAGATCTACTCAATAAAATGTGTTTTAAAAGTTCTTGAAAATATAAAAATTGATTTTAACTTAAAAATACTAATGCAATTTGAAACATGCATTTAATAATAATATTTCATTCTATTAAGAAGAGTCACTTCCATAGTTCTAATCATTAAATAACAAACATTAAAAGTGCGATTCTTTTCGCAATCTACAACAAGTTAGTCTTACAAAGACTATATCAAACACTCATTGAAACAACTACTTCCCGGGCTAATACCCCGACGGACATTGAATTATACAACAAGTGTTTGCTGTTACATACAGTATCCTACTGCAAATGTAACAATTTGGGTCAAATTATTTAGGCCATCTATAGACGCGTTTCGAGATTTATCTCTCATCAGTATAGCTTTGCCATTCCCTCTAAACAATTTGACACCTTAGACTGGCGGTCACGTTACCGTTCAAACATAAGTATAAATGAAATTGCCAATTCTTGGTTGCAGAATACTTCAAACATTAAAAGTGCGATTCTTTTCGCAATCTACAACAAGTTAGTCTTACAAAGACTATATCAAACACTCATTGAAACAACTACTTCCCGGGCTAATACCCCGACGGACATTGAATTATACAACAAGTGTTTGCTGTTACATACAGTAACCTACTGCAAATGTAACAATTTGGGTCAAATTATTTAGGCCATCTATAGACGCGTTTCGAGATTTATCTCTCATCAGTATAGCTTTGCCATTCCCTCTAAACCGCCAGTCTAAGGTGTCAAATTGTTTAGAGGGAATGGCAAAGCTATACTGATGAGAGATAAATCTCGAAACGCGTCTATAGATGGCCTAAATAATTTGACCCAAATTGTTACATTTGCAGTAGGTTACTGTATGTAACAGCAAACACTTGTTGTATAATTCAATGTCCGTCGGGGTATTAGCCCGGGAAGTAGTTGTTTCAGTGAGTGTTTGATATAGTCTTTGTAAGACTAACTTGTTGTAGATTGCGAAAAGAATCGCACTTTTAATGTTTGAAGTATTCTGCAACCAAGAATTGGCAATTTCATTTATACTCATTAAATAATATTTTCTCACGCCTCTGACAGCGAAAACAAATCGTTAATAACATATTTAGTTTCTTGTTAATTAGTCTAGGGAGTTTTAGGTGAAACACCGTGTAGATACAATATTGCTACAATATAAATAACAAGTTAATTTCTACAAGAGTAACTGGAAGAAATTAAATAGTTATTGAAACAAACCAAGTTATTTTTAATTTATATTTTTATTTATACAATTTCATCATGTTTCAGCAAATTAATAATGAGAACACAGTTAATGAAATTCAAATATATTTTGTTTTAGAATACATATATATTTTTTTAAATTATGATTTGCAAATAAATAATATATTGTTTCTCTTTATTCGTGTTTAACTAATACAGTTATACCGGGTGTATGATTAGGCGTGGCCAATCGGCTGTATTTCAGAAACTATATATCGTAGCATATTGCGGTAAAAAATTTTACTGTAAAAGTGGCCAAGAGAAATCGCTCTAAATCAATTCTAAGTTTACCTACCTTACTTACCTAATTTTAACTATCTTACTAATTTTATAGCCTACTATATTTTGAGATTTTAAATAATCGTGGATTTACTTGTATATTTGCCATCCAAAACATATAAATGAGAAAAAGTGGTCTCCGTTATTCTTTGAATTATTGTTTTTGACCTCTTGAACATAACACAAAAACATTAAAGCCTACTGGATTTTAAAATATATTTTTATGTGTGCGATTGAAAATGAGCAATTCTACTAGAATTTTTACTATATTTTTGGTTAGGATAAAGATATCAGGATGAGGTTTTCACTACATTTCTCAGTATTCCTTCCTGTTATAAACTAGCGTAGGAAATTTGTAGCTTATTATTTAAATATTTTAAGAAAATCTAGAAAATATAACGGTTGTTCAAAAAACGGCCTTTGACGCTTTCTAATAGAACTAAAGTAAACGCTTTTCCCTGCTCTATATGTTCGAGATAAAAAAAACAAGTGAGTACTTAAAATTGAGTTAAATTCAGCGTATATCACGATTTGTATATTTTTAATTTAGCTCAACTTTGCAGTTTTTTGATAAAAATCTGTTTTTGAATTTGGCGATAGATGTTACACCCTTTAGCGGCGGAGGTGGGGTCTTAAAAGTAATTTCCGGTGATTTCTTTTGGCCACTTTCACACCGCATTTTTGTATCCCAACATGTTACGCTACATACTTCTGAGATACAGCCGGTGGCTACGGTTAATCATTTCATTTCTGTATTGATGTACTACGCATGTCAATATTATAATGTACAAATTGAAACCATAGTTGATTTAAAATAATTGTGAATGCACCAGGTAATGTTAAAAATTATACTTTGAAATAATAGTTATGCATTTCAGGCGTAAGAAAAGTGAAGAACATTATTAGAAAATTAAACTTTGGATTGATAAATATGCATTTCTCTCGTAAGAAAAAAGCCGAAAAGTTTTAGAAAATTTAACTTTGAATTGATAAATATGCATTTCAAGCGTAAAAAAAATGTCGAACAAGTTTTGAAAACAAAACTTTGAATTGATAAATATGCATTTTACACGAAAGAAAAATATCAAACAGTTTTAGAAAATTAAACATTGAATTTATAAATATGCATTTCACGCGTAAGAAAAATTCCGGAAAATTAAATAAATAACCATTTCACGCTTAAGAAAAAAGTTATGATATTTATTGAAAACAAAAAAATATTGCACCTGTAATTTAAAAAAAAAACAACAAATTGTTTAGAATTTATATTTTGGAACGATAATAAATGTGCTTGGAAATCTGAAAAATTTTAGAAATATAAACCTAAAACTAATAAACATGCATTTTACGTGTAAGAAAAATGCCGGAAAGTTTTAGAAAATTAAACTTTAAACTGATAAATATGCAATTTACGCGTACGAAAATTGTTAAGACATTTAATAAAAACAAAACAATATTATTATTGTGCACGTGCAAAACAAATTGTTAAGAAATTATATTTTGGAATAATGATAATTGTGCCTGGAAATCTTAATTTAACATACGAAATAAACCTTTACAATAATGCATAATTTTTTTGATTAGTGTTAAATTTGACGTGGTTTACATGGCATTAACAAAAATAAGTAGATACAAAAAAAATGAAAATAAATGTTTTGCTATACCAAAAAAACAGAATACGCTTATTGTGTATAGGTATACATGAGATTACAACTTTTTTTGCTACGATTCAAATCGTCTTCTGAATGTTTATTAAAAAACAGATTTTTTTTAAATGTGTTCACCATGTCAACGTAATGCTCACTTTCTACAGTAAGGGTAACCCCATTTTGTTTGAAAAAGTAGGGACCGATGATGCCGAATTTTCTGGTAATTAACTACTGACAGTGAAATGCTATGAGCCAAGGAATGCAACGCCATCTAGCGCACGCCCCTCTTTTCTATAACGAGAGAGTAATACCCCTTCTAAATCCACTTGGTTTCCGTGTCCCACCCTCTATAATGCTTAATCGAGTGTTAAACTATCTTGAATTAAGAAATCTTCTTGTTTTAAAGATTTTATTTAATTCTATGAAAAGTTAAGTTTATAAACCGATATAATAATATTTAAAACATAGTTTTTTTAATTGTCATATATATACCGAATTAAAACAAATGTATATTTATTAATTATATAGTTAAGTATTAAAAAAAGTGTTTAACATTATATATGTATAAAACGCTGTTTTTTGTGAATGTGTTTCTTTAAAACATTGTAAATAAAAACTAATGATACGAGATAGATTTATTGTAAATATTAAAAGTATTACAACACTTCCACGTTATGTACATTTTTCAGAGCAAAGAAAATAAAATATAAAGTGTTTTATGATTAAATGTCTAGCGTGATTTATGTAAACAAAACAATGTTGTGTATAAGAAATAATATATTGTATATGTTGATTTCTAATGTGGGTATTTTAGTTACAGGAAAAGGTAAATTGGCAGCAAAATACAATTACACTATATTAATTTCTTTACCATTTACGTATAAAATGTAAAAAAATTATTATATTCCTATTTTTAAATTTAATATATAAACTGCAAAGAAATTGCAATACATAGAAACACAGTTATATTCCTTGACTCAGAATTTAAATATAAATTACCATGAAAGCAATTAATTTGTGTTAAAAAAAAATATTGGTAAATTCAATTTTTCTTTATTAATTAATTAAATTAAAATTATATAATTTTTTTTACAATTTATAAATCTGTCCGTGGGAGGTAAACTACACCAAGTTACATTTTTGAAATTATGAAGTGCTATTTTCCTCTCGAAAAATCCTAATTCCAACAGCATGAAAAAACGTATTTGGAAAAAAATTGACTTCATGTAGTTTAGCTTCCACATACTGATATATAATGTAAAAAAACGAAAAGTTAAATTAATACCAAAAACATAGTTATATTAATTTCTTTGCAATTTATATATAACATTTTAAAAATCCTTTTTCTTTTTTTTTAGATTTTATATGTAAATTGCAATAAATATAAACGCAGTTATATTCCTTGATTTACAACTTAAATATGAATTCTATAAAAAGGAATAAAACTGGGTTATATTACAAATAATTGGTAATTTCGATTTTAGTTTATGTTAAAATCCTGAATGTTTGGATATAGAAATGTAAAAAAAAGTTGAACAATTAATAATTAAAACAAATTTGCTGAAATCATAAATATTCAATACTGATGAATTTTTCATTTCAAGTTAAAAACTAAATGATAAATACTTAATACTAATGCATTTTCCGATTTAACTTATAAACTAAATTATAAATATGCAGAGTTGATGAATTTTCCGTCTTATGTTACAAACGAAATCATAAATATATAATACTGGTGAATTTTCTATTTCAAGTTATAAGCTAAAGCCTAAATTTTCAATACTTGTAAATTTTTCGTTTTGTTATAAACAATTTGATTTTATAATCTTAAAGAACAATGACTCATTATGAATGAAATAATTAATAAGTTTAATTTTTTTAAATTCCTGGTCAGTAGTAAATTTAATTAAAATATATGAGCAATAAGGTCATATAATATTTATTAAATCTCCGAATGTCTCTAGTTTTAGTAAATAATATAATATTGAAATATATGAGCTTATTGCTTATGTATTTTAATTGAATTTAATACCTTTTTTGTTAAAAATCTATCAATTTGAAGTTTCGAACGAGAGTTTCCACTCCCAGACTAAGCATGAAGTAAAATTTCGAGTTTAGGAAAGGCTGAAAATTTGGTTAGGTCGCGTAGCGAAGCGAAGCGACCTAACCGAATTTTCAGGCTTTTCTAAACTCGAAATTTTACTTCATGCGCCACGCGTATAAAACACTGAAATATTTTAAATATACTGCTAAATCAGTAATAAAAACATACTGCTAAAACAGGATTGAAAATATAGCGTTAAACAAGAATATTTTAAATTTCGCAATATTTCAGTGTATACGACTGGCGCATGAAGTAAAATTTCGAGTTTAGAAGAGCCGGAAAATTTGGTTTGGCCGATCCGCTTCGCGGAGCGACCAAACCAAATTTTCAGGCTTTCCTAAACTTGAAATATTACTTCATGCTTAGTCTGGGAGTGCTTACTTCGGAATACACATTAATAGCTTCAAATTCAACTAATTAAAAAAAAAAAAACAACGAATGCCTTAAAATGTTTACGCTAAATCGGAATATGTATACTTGAAAGAAAAATTCCCTGTATATGTAAGGAATATACCACTTAAAAATTATTACAAATTTTGTATGTTATGAGATTTTTATACAAACTATTTTTTATAACTTGAAAAATGCATCTGTATTAAATATTTATGAATTAAACAGATTTGTTTTATGTGTTTGTTGTTTGATTTTTAACATTTTTATAATCGAACATTTAAGATTTTCATATCATTTGGCAATTATTTGTAATAAAAACATAGTTTTATTTTTTTTTTTTCAGAATTCATACTTAAGTTTTAAAGAAAGGAATATAACTATAATATTAAAATATAACTGTGTTCTTATGTATATTTATCATAATGTAACATTTAATTGTCTGATTATTTCTATAATATTAAAGAATATAAAGACGAATTTATCGTCTTTCTACCACAAAAAAGCATTTCTCTTGCTGAGACTTTTCCAAATGTTTAATCAATTTTTGTAGAAAGACGATAAACTCGCTTTTATATTTTTATTTAGGATTTTTATTTCCTGTATATCTAAACTGTGGATTTTTATGAAATAAATTTCATTTTGTTGAAGTTTTTGTTGTAATTTTAAAATTGTGATTATAGAGATTTATTTTTAAGTGTTATTTTTTGATATGTATTTTGTTTTTGTTTTAAAAGTAGAATAGGAATAAGAGGAATTATTGAGCCCCTAAACTGCAGATTTTGTAAAACTGTGGCAGTTTATAGAAGTCCTCTTGTTCCCATTCTTATGAAAACCTTTAAAAAAAAGAAATAAATATTAAAAAATGTAATTGTATAAATGCAAATTATTAAGATAAATAAATTTAATGCAAAAAATTGAGAAGACGAGTTTCTTGAATTATTGTATCCTTTTTTTTATGGGATATTATTTTAATTGAGTATTTTTACCCCAAATTGTATTATCCTGTCTTAATTTCAAAGTATTAAGAACATTTTTTTCTGAATTCGTAATAGCTTTCATCTCAAGGTAAGTTTAATTACTAAGTACAAAATAGTTAAAACTGTATTGTGGTTGTTTTATATCATAGGCGTTACGTTTGTGGTACATCTTAATTACTGCAAATAAAATACTTTTTAACTCTGTTTAAACAAAGTCAAATAAAGTGATTAACCATGGTATTTACATTTAACCTGTGACTATAGTTTTTATGTAATCGTAAAATATATAAATATTGTAAAATGTAGTCATAAATTTACATTAAAAGTTGAATTAATAATTTAAATTAAGACCTATAATACACTGTTTAGGTTTGTTTATATAAATATCGTAAAATGTAGTCATAAATTTACATTAAAAGTTAAATTATTAATTTAAATTAAGACCTATAAAACACTTTTTAAATTTGTTTATCATGATCGCCCTTCTTACCTGACACACAAAAATATAGTAAATAAATTTTGTAATTTGTATAATCTGTACATTCCCTGAAAATGACTGTTACTCATTTACAGTTTTTTCTCTTTTGTCAGTTGTTTTTCACTATTTTTCAAAACCATTTTCTATCTCAATTAAAGATAGTGCTGTGTTTGACAAAATAGGAAAACCAAAATAAAAAGACTGTAACTAAAATGTGTCTAATATTTTAATTAGAGGTAATTCTCTCTTGCCATACATTTGTTTATTTTTTAATTTTTTTAATACCCTTTATATTAAGTTTTAGATTTGATAATGAGAATAATGTTTCTAAATTAAGCAAAACTTGCTTGCTTGCACTAACACAGAGGTCGCAGGTTTGAATCCCATCCAGTGGAATCATTTATGAATAATAATAGATTCCATCCGGGTCCATGGATGTACGAATTAAATCAGTATAAGAATCAGTTAATTAATTAAATGAAAATAATACAATGGCAGATAAAGCTTTAAATTAGACTCTAAAAAAAAACAACGTACATCTGAAGATTTACAGCAAATAATTGGAATATGTATACTTAAAAGAAAAACTCCCTGTGTAAAACCGTATTGAATTTACAATCTTAAATATAGAATCATTTTATTTTTGTTCGATATGGAAAATGTCAATATGTATAAATTCAAATGTGTAACAATGAATCAATTGTTTAGTCGTTATCGCGGACGCGAACGCAGGCAGATGAAACAAATTCTATTTAATTCGTTAATAAAAAATTTGACAAAACGCGCGTGCTATTAATGAAAGCAATTCCGAAAACACGCACACGCATTTGTTAAATCTTCATAATCCGCACGAACAATTCCACAGAGAGAGGGATGAATACATAAAACAAAGCTCGCATTATTGTTATCTTTTATACAGATAAATGTAATAAATTATTCACTAATTGAATAAATTAATGTACAATGAATAACAAAAAGGTGTAAAATATAAAATATAGTAGTTTTGTTTTTGAAATTATAAATTTGAATATAAAGAAAATGTATAATTTTATACAGGGTTTTAAATTAAGAGGTCCTATTTTCATTATTGAAAAACAATATTGTTTTATGAAATATGTTGGCACCATTTTATAAAAAAATATTGTTTTTAAATAATTAAAATAGGACTTCTTAATGGAAAACCCTATATAAAATTATACATGTTCTGTATATTAAAATTTATAATTTTTATTAATAAAAACAAAGTACAAACTCCACGATTACTTGTGGAAAATGATGTATGATAAATGGGGACCTCGTCTTCTTCTGCAAATGGCTATTCATTTGAAAAAGTTTTGCATCACATTTTAGCATTTTAACTTTGGCTCTTATTTGACTAATAACCGTTCGAGTATTTTCTTTGAGCGCTTGAATTGCGGTAATGTTCTCAGCTGACCTGGCTATACGAATACAAACTATCAATTTTAGATCAGTAATTTGTCAATTTTGCTCAAATTTAGTGATAAGTTTCACAATGGCATGGCGAGAAGGTGATTCATACGAACGCTGCAATGTATCTAGGTGAAATTTTCACTATTTCTATACGTTGTTGAAGGGTATATCATTCTGTTTTCTGAAATCATATACTTTTCACTTGAAAAGTGTGAAATAATCAAGGACCTCTATTTAACAGTTTAAAATGGGACTTCTCAATGGAAAACCCTCTATTATAAATATATATCTACGTAGTTATGAAAAATTACCGGTAAGTTAAACTTGATTTATATTCTTGGAAATACGTGTGTTACCGAAAACATGGTTATAATGGGTAATTTATAGTCTTTTTTTGTCACATAAGGTGGTGTCGTTTAGCGTCCCTACACTGCGGTCTCCATGGTCCTTTTGTGCGCCTGTGGATGGTTTACTCCCTGTGTACTCCTGGGGCTTCTATGAAGTTCAGGAGTTCTATGTTTGTGCTAATTCAGATCAGCGTCCAGTGACTAGTCCTGTGATTCTTCGTAGTTTCATTCTACTCAATCCTGAAAGTGTCAATGTGCTTCTAGGTACCGGACCATCTAGGAAGAGTCTTGTGTACCTCATTCCCTTTTGGTTGTGCCATGCCTTTGTGTGCTCCTCTGCTAACTTGCATCGGATTATTTCCTTTCCGATTTCATGATAATTTATAGTTACACATAAAACGTAGTAAGCAACAAAATAAAAAACAAAATGTAATCCTAAAAAACACAAAATTTCCAAATAGAAAGTATAACAAAATTTAAAATTTATAGTAAGATTTCTTTCCTAAAAAAAATAGAAGCATAATTTATATAAAGATCTGTTGTTACCTCAAAATATATAAAAGCAAAATTCATAAGAATCTCTGTGATTTCTTTGAAATCTGTCAAAATTGAACGTGATATCAATTTTTTGTACATTTATGCCTGTTAATATAAAACGTTTTATTGCCTAAATAAAATTTACTTTACGGATAAATTAATTTATTCCAAAGATTTCGGTATTATAAACACAAAATAACTTTATTTGGCTAATAAATCTCCCCAGTAAATAATTTATTTGTTTTTGTACCAAGTATATTTTATTCTTTGAATAATTTTACAGTTAAAAGTCAAAAGTGTATTATATTATTATAATTACTTTAGAATTTACTACTTGTATTTATAATTTTCATTACGGTTATCATGTCTACCATATCATCCGTGTCAGATTTACGTTCGCTCATATTATCTTCGCTGACAGTGATTAATTCGAACCACAAGACATTCTAAGGAGTCGAAGACCTAGAGTTTTTCAAATCAGACATAACCAGGGATTTTTATACCTTTGCATACGCTTTTCAAAATTAGTTCCATTTAATGTTTTAAACGAGTGTTTTCCACTCCCAGAGTAAGCATGAAGTAAAATTTCGAGTTTAGAAAAGCCTGAAAATTTGGTTTGGTCGCGTAGCGCGAAGCGCGGAGCAACCAAACCAAATTTTCAGGCTTTTCTAAACTCGAAATTGTACTTCATGCGCCACGCGTATTTAACACTGAAAGCACTGAAATATTATGAACAAGTGAACTTCACTTAAAATCACTGTCTTGTACGCGTGGCGCATGAAGTAAAATTTCGAGTTTAGAAAAGCCTGAAAATTTGGTTTGGCCGCTCTGCGCTTCGCGCTACGCGACCAAACCAAATTTACAGGCTTTTCTAAACTCGAAATTTTACTTCATGCTTAGCCTGGGAGTGGAAAACACTCGTTTAAGTCTTTTATCATTTCTAATAAGCTTTCTTTTTCTTGTTCTGTGTAATTCTGTCCTATTCCACAGTTATTCTCCATAATTATTATTATTATTATTCTTTATTTACGGAATTCACCTTTTTTACAATTGAAATTAACAACATTAAAGCAATAAATAACATGTAGGAATAAAATATTGAATTAAAAGATAAATATAAATAATTATGATCACTGGTCATTGTATGAAATTTGTCAACTTAATGCGCTTTAATCGGTTTTTAAACTGCGGCAGTGAAGATGTGAATTATAAGGAATTATACTAAATTTCCAATTTGATTGACAATTTCATTTAAAATATTCACAATTCAATTTAACAAATTGGTGGTTCCAGCTATGGCCACAATGAAAATGTATAATTTTGGTCTGTAATCTACTAATTAAATTATTTATTTCTAGAATTGCTATTTATTTAATAGGTTTGCTTTATAATACGCAATTTAATTTGCCCATTAGTTTACTAGGTAAATAAATTTACTCCACAAATAGTTATCTAATGATTTATTAATCGTTTATACCGTTTTATTGGAATTTTTATTAAAATTTTTATAATCCTAAAAAAACAGATTTATTCCTTAATGTTGTAAATAAACACCTGTTTTAGGTCTTGTAAAAAAAATATTTTACAAAAATGTTAGTTATTTAGAATTACTAGAAAACTAATCACGTTTTCAACTTCAAGTTAAACTAGCGATTAACTCGCCTGGCGCATGAAGTATATATTTCGAGTTTAGAAAAGCCTGAAAATTTGGATTGGTCGCTTTGCTTCGCAATGCGACCAATCCAAATTTTCAGGCTTTTCTAAACTCGAAATATTTACTTCATGCTTAATCAAGGAGTGGAAAATACTCAGAAAATTCAAATTAAAAGATTTTAAAATAAAGACTTTCTATGTGACATATCAACACATATATTATTTAACGTAACCTCAGTATCATTGTTTTTACACCTAATCTTAAATGGACCATTTTAAGAAAAAAAAACAATTATATAAGTAAATAACACTTTTAACTTTTTTGTATTCACTTTTTTATTTTTACGGTGACTAGTTTTGACTCGTCGGTGAGCCATTCTACTTAAAATTAACATTGAGGTTCTTATAAATATTTAAAAACTTTATGAATCAGGTAGAAACGCGTCAAAGAGAGGAGTGTACTCAGTTCAGTCTGGTCGTTTATTAGAGGAATTCCCAGATAGAGGTTGGCTTTGTGAATTTCTAATGACCGAAGAAGGTTTATTTTAGGGCCCTTTTCAGTAAAATGTAATACCGAAAGTACATCTTTACCAAAAGTATGCTTTTCTTCTATTAAGTGATTAGAAACACAATAAAAACAATTATACTTCATTTGCTTATGATTAAAGTTAGGGAAACATAGGGCGTGATCGCTTATTGGCTAAAATTCGAGGAAAACTTACAAAGCCGATAAATAGACAAATCGTTCTATTCCCACTCACTCTCATTTATAGTGGAAAATGAATTGTCACAAGTATCACTATATTTTTAAATGTTTGGTTATTATTTCTAATAACGAAAAACTAACGACTTTCTTCTCCTAAAAATTAACAAGGGAAAATAACTCAAGATGAATAGAAGCTAATGGGCCTTAACATTTATTTCACATCAACACATGTCAGTGTATGTGTCGATACAATACGCCTCCGCTTTTAAACATTAATATCTAAGTGTTTCGGCGAGTATATTTCTTGAGTTTTGAAGTGTCGTGAGTATGTTATGTGTACCACTTGATGTGTTAATTATTTTGTTCTTAAGTAATTAACTTTGCACTAATTCTTTAAAAAAATGTTTTAATATATTTAACATACGTACGTTGCACTCTACTCGCGTCCCAAGGTCGAGCTCTGTTTTTTGTGGAAACTGAGTTTTTGTGCTAGTCTGTCTTAAAAAGTTGTATTAATTTATATTTACTATTTTATACATTTTTTCCGTATGTTTCAACACATTAAACCTTTCCGTTGCCTGTTTACCTTTGTTTGTTATTAATTAAGTCGCCGCAAAGGGCACTGCTGGCGTGAAGACTGTCCCAGTTTTTATCCATCTTTCTCATATATTTATATTATAATGGTTCAATGTAATGCTTGTCAAAAAAATATAAGTCCTCGCTCTCCCATGATTAAATGCAATAGTTGTAAAAAATGGTGCCATGTAACATGTACGCGCTTAGATGCCACACGAATTGAGTATTTTTATGACCAATTAGATAAACCTGATGGGGAAAAATGGGTTTGCTATTTAAGTCTGCAATCAGAGAACGGTAGTTGTTCTGATTCAGCCAACTCGGATTCAGCTAACCCGAATTCGTCTAACTCAATTTCTACTAATTCTCTTGATGTTACCATTAGTCGAATTTTAAGGGAACAATTTGCGGAGCTTAAAAATGATTTCCTTACTTCCGTTCATAATGAAATCAAGCTACTTACAAATAAAATTGAATCGTTCGAAAAGAAAAATGTTGAGTTAAAACAAGCACTGCGGGAATTACAAGAAGCAAAATCTGAAGATTCCATGAAAGTTTCAGTAAACGTTATCAACGAAATTGAAGAACGCAACCGACGTGCTAATAATTTAATGATACTTAATGTTCCCATCTCTTCAAAAAAAAAACTCCCCCTGAAAAAATTCAAGACGATAATGACACTGTTGGAGCGATATTTAACATTTTGGGCGTCACAGCCGTGCCCAAGAAAATATTTAGGGTAGGGAAAAAGGATGCAACAAAACAGTTAATTAAAGTAGTGTTGCCAGATTCTGAATCTGTTGGTCTTCTTTTGAAGAGGGGTAAACAATTGAATAATGATGACCGATATAAGGATGTACATATTAAATCTGATCTAACACCGAACCAACTAGCTTATCATAAGATTCTTCGAACTGAACTTAAAACGCGCCAGGAAGCAGGGGAGGAGGATCTTACGTTAAAGTATTATAACGGCACACTAAAAATTGTAAAAAGAAAAAACTAATAGAACCTCAACACACCTTAAATGTAAAATCATTAAGCTTTTATTACCAGAATGTTCGAGGGCCACGCACAAAAACAGCCACCTTTTACAACAATATTCTAAATAGTTGCTTTGATTTTGTACTTTTGACCGAAACTTGGCTGAACTCGGGCATCTCAGATAGTGAATTATTTCCTGAAAATTATATTGAGTTTCGGTCAGATAGGGAATCGGGTAGAGGAGGTGGAGCTTTAATATCTATCAAAAATTCTATTCCTTGTGAACAATAACAAGTTAATATGGTTAATTTAAATATTGATATAGTTGCAGTTAAAGTTACATGTCATAAGTCAACACTTATAGTGATCTGTGTATATATCCCACCAAATACACCGTTACACGATTATCAACTTCTATTTGATATGATAGAACAACATTTTGATTGTGACAATATTTTAATAACTGGTGATTTTAACTTAACAAACTATTATTCTTCTAAAGTGTATGGTGATTATTGTCCTAAAGTGGCCAATATTCTGACCTTTCTCAGCTTTAAAGATCTATTACAACATAATAACATACTTAACAGTAATGCTAGAATATTAGACCTGATAATGACTTCTAGCAATTTCAATACCTCAGTAACTAGATATGCAGATCCATTCGTTCAGGAGGATTCTCATCGTCCAACGTTAACGTTTGAGTTGCTATTTACACACATACCGAACTTTTCTCCAATGTTTGGCAATCAGACCAAATTAAATTACACTTTTAGACGTGCACAGTTGAATAACCTATATTCGTCGGTATTGCACGTTGATTGGTCTCCAGTTCTTAATTCATGTGAAGCAGATACGGCTTGTAACGAACTTTATAACATCCTATATAGTTTGTTTGACTAATTTGTTCCTAGAAGAAGACGTTGTAGTAGTGCACGCTATCCAGTATGGTTCGACAGAAACTTAATTAACCTACTGAATAAGAAGAATAAGCTACATCGACAATGGAAAAAACATAAAAACCAACAAATTAAGAATGAGTTCGAAAGAATTCGTAAGGAACTCAAATCCGCGAATACAACGGCCTACAACATTTTTATTAGAAATGCAGAAATGGGCATCTCTAATAAACCATAATCTTTTTGGTCATTCATTGGAGATAAGAGACGTAAATCAAGAATACCTGGGAATATGAAATGTGAAGATCAAACCCTAAGTCCCCCTTTGGAAATCATTCAGGGTTTCGCGAATCATTTTAAGAGTGTTTACACAACCGATTCGTCTAATAGTGCATCTGTCCATGCATCTAGTATGGACCAAATTGGTGCCCACGTATTATCAGAAGAATCCGTCCTCAAGTCACTGAAGAAACTAAAACCTACATTAACTATGGGACCTGATGATGTTCCGGCCTTCTTCTTAAAGGACTGCTCGCAACATCTCTTTACACCGCTTACATATATTTTTAATATAATCCTAAACAAAGGTACTTTTCCATCCTGTTGGAAACTAACCAGAATATGTCCGGTTTTTAAATCTGGTGATAAGTGTAATATAAAAAACTATCGTCCTATAGCCATTCTGTCTAATTTTTCCAAGGTATTTGAAGGCATAATTTCTGATATCATACATATGGGCATCGATCAAACGCTTTCTCCTAATCAACATGGGTTCATTAGGAAACGTAGTACTCAAAGTAATTTACTTAATTTAACTCAGTACATTTCCACTCAATTAGATCATGGTCTACAAGTGGATGTTGTATACACTGACATAAGTAAGGCGTTTGATCACATGCCTCATTCTTACAACTCTTATACGTGACATTGTATTTAAAGATTTAGGGATCACATTCGATGATGAGTTGAATTTCAGACATCACATTGAGAACGTCACCAATGAATGCGCACGTTTGCTAGGCTTCATAACACGTAATTGCAAAGACTTTCTTTCTGACGTTACGGTTATAACATTGTATGTTATAACCTGGTTTTAAGTAAAATTAATTACTGTGCGTGTGTCTGGACACCTGAATCAAAACTCCATGTAGACATGCTTGAGCGTATACAGAAGCGTTTTCTTCGTTATTTGTATTTTCGTAAGTATGGCTCGTATCCCTCGTTTGATATTAGACATAATGATCTACTAATTGAATTTGACTTTATGCGTATTTATGATCGTCATAGATTTATTGTTATCAACGAACTCTATAAAATTATTCAGTTTGAGTCTGATAACGCTAACTTTGTAAATCTTTTAAATATTACTGTACCAAGGTTTTCCTCTAGGGGTAGTAGAACATTTTGTTATGCAAAACCGAATACAGCTCACCATTCCTGTTCTCCGTTATTAAAAATGTTGACATCATATCATGAGGTTCAATACGGTGTAGATATCTTTAATAATAGTAAGCCAGAATTTTTACGTAATCTTAATTTATGTTTGTTATAGGTTATATGTTAAAGTTATAGGTTTAAGTTGATTTATTGCATACTATTTTTTTGTTTTTGCATTACTATATTTTCCTTTGTAGTTAGGCTTAATTTATATTTGTTATAGGTTATAGGTTTAAGTTATAGGTTTAAGTTGATTTATTGTGTACTATTTTTTGTTTTTGCTTTACTATATTTTCCTTTGTAATTAGGCTTAGGTCTGTTAAGGAAATAAATAAATAAATAAATAAAATAAAATATGTGGGAAATATAAAAAGCGAAGTTAAAAACCTTGCGGCTGCTGACGTAGGAATATGAATTTCATCCATGTTCTACATTAATACTTAAATGGAATCAACAGAAAAATTTAAAACACGGCCGAATAAGAAAGGACGTCGTGATACTTATTCAAAGATGACTGAATGTGAAAAAAAATCCATACGGCATTTTATCCACTCCTTTTTCAAGAGAAAGGGGTAATATAATAAGTACATATCTATGTCTGTTAAGTCACCTTTAGCTCTGTATGTTTCTATATTGCGCCAGCATTTTGCTACTATAAGCCCGAGCGCAAGATGAAACGCGGGTGAGTTAAGTCACGCAGTTTTCTATAACGTATATAATTTAATATGACAACCAGGGTGGTTATGTTTAAAACACTTTGTTTTAAAACACTGTTTTAAACATGTTTAAAAACAGCCGTCGTGTTTTAAACGGTTTTGTTTTAAATATGTTTTAAATCTTAAATTTGTTTAAAACATGTTTTAAACGTTATATTTGTCTAAAACGTTTTTTTATTATCTCAAATTTGCTGAATTATGTTTTATACTACTACACTAGAATTTATTGTTTACGTTTTTAAATATTACCTAAATTGTTGAAGCTATTTCAAATTACATTATTAAACATAACATTACATTACAAGAAAACTGTGTGTGCATAAATGTGATTTTAAAATACAGGGATTTTTTCTTTTAGGTACACATATGCATACACTGTAAATTTTACGACTTTCGTTGTTTTTTTAAAACAATTCAATTTGAATCTTTGACCGAGTGGAAACACTCCCAGACTAAGCAAGAAGTAAAATTTCGAGTTTAGAAAATCCTAAAAACTTGGATTGGAGGCGTAGCAAAGTGGAGCGGCCAACTCGAAAATTTACTCTATGCGCCACACGTATAAAACACTGAAATATCGTAAAGTTTAAAATATGCCGTATATTTTAAACTTTACGATATTTCAGTGTTTCAGTGCTATCTAATTTGTAGATGTGCATAAAACGTGAGTCAAATTCTGCGCTGAACAAATTGTTTAAAACAGTGATTATAGGCAACCCTCTAACGTATATTAGGTTGTCTATTATCGTTGTTGTGTGTGTGTTTTTTTAACTTCACTGTAAATCAGTGTTTTTAAGCGTAGCGCATGAAGTATAATACCGAGTTTAGAAAAGCCTTATTTGGATTGGCCGCTCTCGAAATTTTACTTTATGCTTAGTCTGGGAGTGGAAAACACTTGTTAAAAGCTTCAAAATAACCGCTTTGAAACAACGAATTCCCACAAATTTAAAAAACCCTGTCATAATCGGGATATGTATACTCAAATGAAAAATGCTTTGTATGTTCTGTTTTAAACACGTTTTAATGTTTCAATGAAAAAAACTGTTTCGATGACAAAACACGTATTGTAAAAAAACTGTTTGTTTTAATTAAAATGTAAAAAAAAGTTTTTGTAACAAGTCTGGTTTATAAACCGCTGTAATTTCTAGTCCATTTAGATAGATAGTTCTTGCAATCCAATAATTCCTTAGACATAAACCTAAATTAATTTTTTGTTGTTGTATTGGTTACTCTCCTTAACGGGAAGTGCTTTTCAAAGTATATCAGAAAAATATTTAAAACTATTGATAATTTTAAGTCGACATCGTAATGCATATAAATATCTTTAAAGCGTTCATAAACAATATCAATGGAAAAACTATTAAATGCATTGACTGAAAAGAAACGCATATATATGATTAGCCACTGACAACGGTAAGATAGTATACGCAACAACTTGGACGAAATGATCGGATATACCAGTTGGTAAGACACCACTATTATAATTATCATCACAGTTGGATATTACGTTATCAAATCATGTTGCCGATGTTCTAGTCACTCTTGCGAATTCTTTAATCAGCAATTTAAACATAAATGAATTAACTAGATTTATAAGTAGATTACAATCTTTTTCAGTTAGATTTAGTGTAGCTATATTAAAGTGGGTCTAGTCAAGGCCGTAGCCAGAAAAATAAAACGGGGAGGGATATAAAAATGTAATCGTAAAAAAGGGGGCAGCTTTTACATGGTAAAATTTAACATTTTGAAAATTTGAGAGGGGGGGGGGGGGTCGGGAAGGGGTTGAACCCTCCTGGCTACGGCTTTGGGTCTTATATAAAATCCACATACTGTGAATCACTTATTAATTATTTGTACTTGCGTTGCTAACATTCAAATTATGATAAACAAATTAAAAAAAGTTAAACATGTACTCTTCAGGGTTGTTATGTTTAAAACACTTTAATTTAAAACAGTGTTTTAGACATGTTGAAACGGTTTTGTTTTAATCGTGTTTTGAATCTTAAATTTGTGTAAAACATGCTTTAAAGGTTAAATTTGTTTAAAACGATTTATTTATCATATTAAATTTGCTTAATTATATTTTATACTACTTCATTAGGAGTTTTTGTTTACGTTTTTAAATGTTAGCTAAATTGTTGAAGATATTTCAAATTACATTATTAAACACAACATTGTATTACAATAAAATATTCAACTTTGTGTGCATAAATGTATTTTAAAATACAGAGAATTTTTCTTTCTTTATATATGCATACACTGTAAATTTTAAGACATTCGTTGTTTTTTTAAAAGATTTCAATTTGAATCTTTAAACGAGTGTTTTCCACTCTCAGACTAAGCATGAAGTAAAATTTCGAGTTTAGAAAAGCCTACAAATTTGGATTGGCCGCGTAGCGAAGCGAAGCGGCCAATCCAAATCAGGCTTTTCTAAACTCGAAATTTTACTTCATGCGCCACACGTATAAAACACTGAAATATCGTAAAGTTTAAAATATACGGCTTCCGCAATATAATATGTAGATGTAAATAAAACGTGAACAAATTGTTTAAATCAGTGATTATAGGCAAATAACTTACGTATATTAGGTTGCCTCTAATCATTGTTGTATGTTTGTGTTTTGGAAAATTCACTGTAAATCAGTGATTTTAAGCGTAGCGCATGAAGTAAAATTTCGAGTTTAGAAAAGCCTAATTTGGGTTGGCCGCTCCGCTTCGCTACGCGGCCAATCCAAATTCTTAGGCTTTTCTAAACTCGAAATTTTACTTCATGCTTAGTCTGGGAGTGGAAAACACTCGTTTAAAGATTCAAATTGAAATCTTTTAAAAAAACAACGAATATCTTAAAATTTACAGTGTATGCATATATAAAGAAAGAAAAATTCTCTGTATTTTAAAATACATTTATGCACACACAGTTGAATATTTTATTGTAATAAAATGTCTAATTTGGGTTGCCTAATTTGGGTTAGCCGCTCCGCTTCGCTACGCGGCCAATCCAAATTCTTAGGCTTTTCAAAACTCGAAATTTTATTTCATGCTTAGTCTGGGAGTGGAAAACACTCGTTAAAAGCCTTAAATTAACCGCTTTGAAACAACAGATTCCCGCAAATTTAAAAAACGCTTTAAATGTTGGGATATGTATACTCAAAAGAGAAATGCTTTGTATGTTCTGTTTTAAACACGTTTTAAACGTGTTTTAAATATGTCTTAAACATGTTTTTAATTGGTAATGTTTTCAACGTTGTTTCAATGAAATAAAAAACACGTTTTGTAAAAGAAACTGTTTGTTTCAAATAAAATAAAAAAACTTTTTTTTTTAACAACCCTTATGACAACGCCAATTGATCGGTGAGTTACGGGGCGCAGTTTTCACATACATTCTACATATAAAACTGCGTTGTTTCTTTTGCACTCGGCGTAAGTGTGTTAAAACTTCCATTATACAGTAAAAATAACCAAATTTTGAAAAGTAGGTATATTCATATTTTAAATTGTAAGAAGGTTGAAAATGTTATTACTGCATACACAAATAAAATAAGACCATAGGATATGATCGATTATTATTTCTCGAGCAATGATAACACTTTTTCTGAATTATTAATGTATAAATTTATAATAAGTTATGTAATTTTAAAAATAATAGAGTTCTTTAATAATACTGAATAATATTGTAAAGAGGAGTCATCTGATATTTGAAGATACAATTAACTATAAATACTGTTGCTTAACAGCTTTATTTGAATACTTATCCTTTAAAAATTAATTTTGGTTTAACCACTTTCAGATCAACATGCGTTTCCCCCAAATTTTAAATTCCGCGCCCAAAAATGCGACCAGATTCCGCTATTTTAGCCATATAAACCAGGCTTCTAGTTACATTAATCTTAAAATGAAATGAATATAATTTTTCCGAATTTTGGTTTTGGTTTAGCCGATTATAATGGAATTTGAATTTAAATTAAGTTAGAAAACAAATATCTCAAATATGACAAATATTAAATTTTAAATTACAAAAATATTTTTTTTAAATTTCAATTAATAATAATTATTATTATTGTCAATAAAATAGTCAAATCCAACAAACATTATAAATATTGTCAAAATTTTCCACGTCAATTTGATATGAAGTTCAAAATATACGGTTATTAATTATTTTTGAATTGATTTGTCGGTATTTCATTATATTTTGCACATGCACACGAATTAATCTTACTAATGTTACTGAAACAGCTAGGTAATATACCTTAATTTACAGTAAATTACTAGTGGAAATTACCGACATAAATTACCACTAACAATACTACGTATAACTAAGTAAGAGGTTAATTTGGTAATGATTACCGTGTAATTAAAACTAATTACAAAAGTAAAATTAAAGTAGTTTAAACAAGTTAAGTGTTGTCTTTATATCTAATTTAAAAATATACTAAGAAATTTGAAAGCGTTAATTTCGTATTATATTATTAATTTTGATATTAAGACAACACTTAACTTTTTTATACCATTTTTCAGTTTCAAGAATTATAAATTTCAAATAATTATTCTTAAATATTTCTTTACGACAAACAGTTCAGTGTGTATTTCATTTAGTCAAGCATCAATTTTGATAAAAGAAAGTCTTCTAAGTTTATTAACCTATTGACATACAATGATGTATAAGAGACGTCAATTATTTTCATATTCAAACGTGGATATGTCACAAACATCGCTCGAGATTTGTTTAGTCCAGGAACAAGTTTTGGGCATTTTGTTACTTGAGTAAATGAGTAATGAAATGTATTACATTTAATCAACAAAAGTAATGAGTAATATTTTTTCATCATCACTCTCGATCACTTTATGAGTAAATACTCGTCATTTATTACTCAAATGTCTTTAAATAAAGTTATTAATTCTCACGCCTGACAAAATTTTAAATGTATTTATAACTTTAAGATTTTCATAGAAGGGGTACTTAATTAATGTTCATTTATAAACTTGAGAAACTCCAAGCGTAATCGAGTTTTGATTTATTTCTATGTAATAGGAGGACTTAAAATGACTCAAAATCATTTAGTGTTAATTGCACAAGTAATTTATAATCAGTTAACCTCTGAAATATAGTTGAAAATGATATTTGAAGGACTATTAATTTGTGCTGCGATTCCGAGATAAAAGATGAACTTGGTTGAATTTGTAGATTGTTTTATACTTTCGATAAAAAAGCATACCGGACAATTTTGATGATAATGTTTTTACTTTATCAAATGTTATAATTAAATTATTTTAAAATAATGGCAGACGTAAAACATACAAATTTCTTTGAAAGTCGTGAAACTGCAACTCTGTTCATTTCCTGCCGTCTAGTTTAAGTGCATAATTCGGATATTTTAAATACATAAATTGATTGAGTTACTTGAAGTTCAAATTTTATTGGTAAATAATGCACTTATAATAACCTTTCTTTATACTTGTATTTTGCTTCCGTTATCAGTGGATAAATAAGGATTAATCGTATAAATCCATCGATAATGATTACTTTGTGTCTGAAATGTACATACGGAAGTAAAATAAAAACGCAAAGAAAAGTTATTAGTGCTTAATTCATAAATAAGTTCATAACTTTAACGTTAAAATAATTAAATTGTAAATTAATGCCTCTACAGTTTCTCTGATTTTTTAAACTATTAATTCGCATGTTATATATAAACACATTTTTTATTTATAATATAGGCTATATTTATTAATTTATAATTTTGTATGAATTAATTATTCTCAACTTTGCATGTATATTATGAATTGACGAACACATCCACAAATACTAGCTATAAGTGTAAATAAATGATTTGATTTGAATTAATATATTTTCAAATCAATCGACGATGGAATTCTAATAAAATTAACTTAGATTTGGTGTTTAAATGTGTAAATTTTGTGAAAACGTCATATATCATAAAACCACTTTAAATTTAATAACATAACAATTATAAATGATTGCTGTTGTTCTGATTTAATTTTAGTTGCCTAAAATGAACAACTTAAAGTTGTCAACGTTTTCAAATGTTGATAAAATTTCAATAGATATTTACAATTAACAAAATTAACAATTATCTTAATGTCCTTATTAACATTTAATTGAAAGTGTGTTTTAAAATATTTTCAATGAAATCTTGTAATATGATTTAATCATTTTAAAAGTGTTTTATAGTTAAATCATACTAATTAAAATCTAAATTAAACGGAATTTTGATTGAACATGGATTTAAACTGGATATAAGATGAATAAAAAAATACATTAGATAAATTTACAAATAGTATATAACATTACAAAAATAATAATACCTTATAATATTTCATGTTTGGTCAAAGTTCACGATTATTGTTTTATATGAAACTCTCTATTTCGCTAAAAGCATTAAAATTGATACTTCTAACAAGATTCAACATGAAGTAAAATTTCAAGTTTAGAGAAGCCTGGAAATTTGCCAGGCTCTTTGAAACTGAAATATTTACTTCATGCGCCACTCGTATAAAGTAGTATGAAGTATTGCAAAGTTAAAAAAAATACCGATTATGTTTGATCTTACGTTAATTCATTTTACGGATGATTGTTTAATTTAACTTTATGTAAGTAACCTTAGAAGAAAAAAATACTTGTATATTCAATTTACTATAATTATTAACATCCATATTTTATAAATTTATTCATTTATACATGTATTTCTTGATAATATTTATTCAATTTATACTTGTATATTTAATTCACTATAATTATAAGCATCAGTAATGTAGTAATATATCACTCGAGTGATGCCTAACTCTGCCAACAACCAGTTTTTGGAATAAAATCCCTGTTTATTGAGAATAAAAAATTATTCATAAATACATGTCTACGATACAGATAATTTTTTTTGGTATATATTTCACAACTATTTGATGTAAATTTACAAACATTCGTTGTATTTATAAAAGCTTGCAATTTGAAGCTTCTAACAAGTGTTTCCAATCCCAGGCAAAGCATGAACTTAAATTTCGAGTTTAGACCAAGCCGAATTTTTAGGATTTTTTAAACTCGAAAGTGGAGTTCAAAATATACTACTTATGTTTGTTTTTATGGTCAAAATACACTAACATTTACCTAAAATAGTTTTTTTCTTGTATAGTATTTTGTATTCATTATACATGTTGTATTTAATAACTCTTATTTTTTTGTTACAAATGACATTTTAAGATGCACTTTAGTGAGACAAAATTAACATTAATATAAAACTACTATAAGTAATTATTATTGTTATTAAAAAAAAAAAACTTGAATCAATAATACAAGTATTATCACATCTCTCATTTACTGCCACTTACATTTAGAATTCTCGGGAGAGAAAAATATTATCCTTTCATTACTTGCAACAGCAAACCTCTCTAGGATATAAAAACCCCCTTTCTTTTGCGGCTTTCAATTACTTATTATAAATTTTAAAGAAAATTCACACTCGGCTATCTTGGCTAAGATCCAAACTAAGCATACTCACAGTTATAAGTAATAAAAAATATTATTTAATATTAATAAAATATCAGAAAATATGAAAGGACCCGAGAGTCGTTGTTTTATCCGAACGACTTTAATTATCCGGAGAAATTCGCCTGTTCTACACATAATTGGACAATAATTATCTTCAAACGTCTGCACATAACATAAAATATTATATTATGTACACGAACATGTGCATTTGCTAGAGAAGAGTTGGGAGTTTGTTTGAGGTAAGTTTTTAATAGCTTCGTCATTGTTGTAACTTAAAACTCACGACAACGGCGTATAATTAATATTTTATCTAGTTTTAAATATATTTAGATGCATAATCTAAGAATTTATGTTAAAAGTATGCTCCTTATTTTTAATAATAATAACAATAAAAATTTACTTTATTGCCTAACACCCATTATATTAACAAATGATTTCAGAAAAAATATCCAGTCGTATTTCGTTCAATCATTTATGACTGGTTTTAACAAAAACTTAATGCAAATTACAATTTTCAATAATTTATTAATATATTATTGACAATTGTAATTTGCATTAAGTTTTTATCTTTATCTTAATTAAGATAAAGTACAAATAAAATATTATTTTGAGTTATATTTATTACTTTATGTCTCTTTAAATGATTTAATATTAATAATTACGATTATCTAAGCCAGCTATTTCAAAATAATAATAGAAATAATAAAGATCTTTATTGTCCATTAGATAAACCATAAAAGGACAAAAAAATGATAGTATATAAAATTCATAAACTATTTCATTTGTAATATTATAGGTTAAATAGGTAGTTAGTTATATTTTACTACTATTTACTGATATAATAATCATTTATGTCATTATATTTGTTTATTAATCTGTAAATAACAGTTGTAAAAAATATTTGCTTACTGCAATTTTAATATAAGATTATCTCCAGTTTCATGAAGTTCGCAATGTTGGCTGTTGCGAGTAGTGTGTGTGTTTAGTATTTATTAAAAAACTTTTATAACTACCCTCGGGGAAATCCGAATTATCTGTGAAACAATTTCCGCCAGTACAGACACACCCAAAACGCAATAATCTGAGTTGATAAAACCGAAACTGCAAAAGTTTGCGTTAAACTCTGGATTTGAATAGAATGGATTATTAAGTGTTCCGCAAAAGTGGATTTTCATTACAGAAAAATTACGACATGAAATAAAAAACCTATAACTCTGATTGCCTGAGAGCACGTCCATTTTACACTATACTAATGCCGTCATTACTAGACGTAACAGCTGACATAACCTTAATTCGAAGCGTTACCGAGTTGCAACTTTGTCTGTTTCGAAATTATCTTCTGCGTGGTATTTCTTTAGCATTGTTAAAAGTTAGTTTTGTTTATATTGTTGTGATGGATTATAGACCCAGTACAATCTCGGTGATATCACATTCACCTCCAAAAAAGCGTAAGAGGTTGGATTTGGGTCATTTATCTCTGTCCGAAAAACAGTGCATAATTAATATGTATAAGCAGATGATAACAGATGATCCACATATGAAAATGACTGCTGTTGTATAAAACATTGTCGGTGCAGTAGGTGAGATATCAAATGGCAAAAGAATATGCATCAAATAATAAAATATTTAATTTTTAGGAGTTGTTACCTCCACTGTCTATCGTACCATTAGTGAAGATAGGAAATCCGGAGAGATTTGTAGCGCTGAACAGCTTGTAGGACGACCCGCTATAATTGCAAGTTTTGATGACGTATTAAAGAGATCAGTGCGCCAAATAGTTCATAGTTTCTTTTATAAAAATCAACCTTGAATAAAGTTTTAAAAGAAGTAAATAATCATTCAGGCATACCGAAGATGAGTCGTTCTACTTTGTATAGTTTTATGAAATAAATCAATTTTAAGTAAGATAGAAATACATTATATACATTCCATATTATATTATAAACATCATGTAAATATATTTTATTTTACAGATATATGGTGAGAAACCGTAGAAATATTTTAATTGAACGTGACGATATTGTACGATGGAGAAGAAAATACTTAACCACGATTAAAAAGTACAGAATGGAAGGTCGGTCAATTTTTGATCTGGATCAAACATGGGTCAAGAAGGCCACACAAAATCTAAAGTGTGGGGCTCAAAAATCCATCAGGATAAAGGCAAACGCTTTATAATTCTGCACGTTGGATCGAAGATGGGTTTTGTTGATGAACCATTGTTGCTATTTGAGGATAAAAAAATCTGCTGATTACTATTAGGAAATGAACGCAATGATATTTAAAGAATGATTCTCTAATTTATTAAACACATTGCCAGATAATGCTGTCATTGGAATGGATAATGAATCATACCATAGTCACGAATTAGAAAAGATTTTAACAAAATCTTCAAAGAAAAAGGATATGCAGGATTGGTTACGATTAAAAAAATATCCCATTTGATGAAGATATGGTTCGGTCTGAACTTTCAAATGTCATCAGTTTGCACAATGAACGATATAATTTGTACGTAACAGATGAAATGGCCAAGTTTCATACGAAAACTGTATTAAGGTTACCACCGTATTATTGCGAATTGAACCCAATTGAATGGGCTCAAATCAAAAATGAAGTTGCATCTAAAAACCAAACGTTTAAATTGGCACATGTAAAAAATCTATTATTACAAGCAATACAAAATGTAATAAGTATGCATTGGAAAAATTGAGTTGAGCATATCATCAAAGAAGAATTTAAAATGTCAAAATTGGATGGTATCATAGGCAATTTAATAGAACTATTCTTGATTTCCCTTTAAGATGAAAGTGACTCATCTGACTAACATTAAACACATTTTAAAATTATATTTTTATAATTCTGGAATCTTACCCTTGTGCATACATTTTGGAATAGTGAATAGTGTCGCGTGTATAACCCTGGAACACTCTCCTAGTGCCCAGTGTTAAAGTGTCTTGACTTGGTCTTGTACCCATCCAGTAATTCCCAGAATGACTGGTTGACTCCAGTGTTAAGTGCCTCACCTTACCGTGGTGCTGAAGCTCAGGTAAGACGCTCCCTTGCCCCAACCCCCTGTCCACTTAATGGTCCAGAAAGTTCGACATGTGCTCCTTACTAGCTAACGAGGTTACGGGTTCTATTTGCACATATACGGTTTATTATTGTCTTGTTTGTTATCAGGTACCCTGCCCGGTTTGCTGCCCCGTTGAGATAGCCCGATATCAGAACAATATCCTATGAATGACGATCTTAACTCACATGTATTATATATAATTTATGTAATAAATAAAATTTTAAAAAAGTGTTAGTTTCATAATTTAGTTGTTTGTTTATTTTCAATTTAATAAACAAATAGTAAAACAAAATTATTATCTATTATTAATTTTTAAATATTTTGTACATTATATTTGATTTAATTTAAAGAGTACTTATATAATTATTTAAAATTGCCGCCAAATTTATCTGGTGATATTTCTGGTAACTTTTTATAGTGTAAATTGGGCTTTGGCACTTACTCCTCCTAGTTTTTAAACAGACTATAGTGAGTGTAAACATAAGAAATCATTTAAGCACTAAGTAAATAAATGAATTTAAATTAGATATTAGATTTATTAATTGTATTTTATAGTGTATTTAACTTTTATGAAAATAGCACTAGAAAATAGTATGAATAAAAAATAAAAACAATTTTTCCGGGTATCACCAACGTCAATTAAATAGACCAATAGTTATCCATCGATTAAAATCTAGTAATAGTTACATGCATGTCAAAAAATCAATCAATTCACATGCCATTGATGTTTATGACATAGAAAATATCTATTCCAACCGACATATAAATTTAATCAACGAATAAGATGTAATTAAAGTTGGTAAAAGCGGACATTAGTTTAGTGTTTTAAAAGATTTTTTTTTTATGGATTATACAATTTAAAAACATCTTAACTTTAAACTTTTAAATGTGATCTTTATGATAATTTGAGAGGATGTTAGGAAAGCATTGTTTTTTAAGAGTATGTCATAGTCATTGAGTTATTTCCATTTAAATGTAATAGTGCGTTTTTTTTTTTTTTAGTGAAATTTGTAGATCGTAACATTTAAAAATATCTTCACTTTAAAAATTGTTATAAGGTGTTTATGAAATTTTGTGGGGATGTTAGGAAAATATTGCTCTTTTAAAATATTTCAAAATCTAAATATGCCTCAATAATAGGTTTTGATTTATTTTCCTCTGAATGTCAAAAAGTACGTTTTTGTTTTAATAAAATTTTTAGAACATAAAATTTAAAAACATCTTTTACATTAAAAATATGTATGAGGTATTTATGAAACATTATAACGATCTTAAAAAAACCTCGTCCTTTAAAATATGTCCAAATCTAAACATACCCCAGCAATAGATTTTATTTCCATCCGGATGACGAAAAGTTCGTTTTTAAAATCAAATTTGTTGATCATAAAATTTGAAAGAAATCGTAACTTTAAAATTTTAAATTATATGTTTATGAAATTGTGCGAGGATATTAGGAAAATATTGCTCTTTCAAAATATGTTAAAATCTATATATACTCCAACAATAGATTTTGTGTTAGTTCCATTTGAATATCAAAAAGTGCGGTTTTGTAACGGAGTTTATGAATCGTTATAATTAAAAACATCTTAGCTTTTAAAATATCAATGAGGTGTTTATGGAACTATGCGAGAATATTGAGAAATCATTGCTCTTTTAAAATATTTTAAAATCTAAATATATCACACGAATAGGTCTTGATTTATTTCTATCTGAATATTAATAATTCCGTTATTATAATAAAATTTGTGGGTCGTAAAATTTAAAACATATAAACTTTAAAAATTTGAATAAGATATTTATGAAATTTTGTGAGTATGTTGAAAAAACTTTGTTCTTTCAAAATATATTAAAATCAAAATATACCCCATCCATGGTTTTGGAGTTATGTCCATCTAATTGAAAAAGTGCGTTTTTTTAATCAAATTTGTAGATCGTAAAATTTAAAAAAATGCTTGACTTTAAAAATTTAAGTGAGATCTTTTTAAAATTTTATGAGAATGGTAACAACAAATTTTTCAGATTAGTTTAAAACTGAAAAATATTCGAAAACTATCGATAGAATATTTTGTTTTGTTATTTCTGTTTCAAAAATTTTGAAAGAGCTAGGTCTTCTTCACTCTCTCGAAAAATGTCAAGATCTTATAAAATGGTTTAAAGGTATGAGTGTTTTAATTTGTTTAATCCAAAAGAATTCAAAGAAATACATTTGTTTAATTCAAAACATTTAAAAGAAATGAATTTGTTTTATCCAAAACATTAAAAGGAATGAATGCGTTTAACCTTTACATAAATTCATTATTTTTTTTAATTAGAGAATATTTAACGTTTTAAATGATAAAATACACTTAAGTCGAATTATTTCCATCTGAACGTTAAAAACTATGGATAGAGTGTTTTCTTTTGTTTTTTCTATGTACAAATTTTAAAACAGTTAGGTTTTATTTACTATCTCGGAAAAAGACAAGATCTCATAAACATGTTTAAAGGTATGAGTGTGTTAATTTGTTTGATTCAAAACATTTAAAAAAATGTATTTAATCTAAAATATTTTTAAAAATGAATTTCTTTATTTCAATTTTTTTCCAGAAAAATGAATTACTTACACAAATGTATTTCTTTTTTAATTAGATAACATTAAACGTTTCGAAAGATTAAAAAAATATAGGTCGACTGTTTTATGTTTCTTCTGCTGCCATTTGATATTTGGCATTAAAATTCTTTGCCTTACAGTTGGCTATTTTTTGCAAGCCTAACTGATTTTATCTCGGTGTACTAATTCGAGTTCAGCACTAGAAATTGATTTTTTCGTAAGAGGTTATAATTTAACCTTTTCTCGACTTTTTTTGCAAAACTTAAAATGTTACCATATTTTTCAGTTAATAATATGAAAATGTATTTATGTATTAACAAATGGGTTAAGAAAACTCTTTTCTTCTGTTCTCTCTTGACTATTTTGACAATTTAACACAAAACCACTTGATTCACAGGCTTGTTAACTATTGTTACATTTAGATATTAGGTTACCTAATCTATTGTTTTGTCTTTTTATTTTGACCGTATTTCGACAGAATGTATGGAGATCTCAGTTATTTCAAGAGATAGAGAGTCGGTCAAGTTGGGGCAAAGTTGCGTATCTTAAGGACTAACAGTAATCGGATAATAAATCTAAAATATATTTAAAAGTTTTTATTTTTTTATTCAGAAACTACTGAATCTGGACATTTAGAACTTTGACAATATAGGCACTTTTTAATGAGGAATTTGGTAGCGTATTTTTTTAAAGATAACTATAACATTTACCCGGGGAACATAGCCAACTTTTGTTTTTAATATGAGCGCCATTTTGGATTTTCATATATTTTTCTGAATTAAGGAATCTATGACACTCATAATTTATTTTAGATTTGATATTTAAGATTATAATATTTTCTTTATTACGAAGAGTGAATTGGAAACAATGACGTCATATCTGTTAAGGCTAGATGACAGGACGCGTTTTTACGTGCTATCTGCCGCTTGCGTTGACGCTATAGAGAAACGTTTTCGTCTATTCAGTGCGACTTTCTGAGCTATTTTCTGCTGTACAAATCGCCTATCAAATGCTAAAGTTTGCCATGACAGTAGTCAAATTGGCAGTACGTATACACGTTAATACTCTACTTGCTGCTTATCGGCCGCTGTTAAAGGTACAATTAAAATGGATAAAAAAATTGCAGCTAAGCGCGCTTATCATTTTGAAAAATGAAGTGGAAAATAGAAATACAACCCAAGAAAAGAAATGAAGAGACTTTGGTGTAGAAAGTGAGTTTTAGAGCGGGAACAGTTGTCTCGTCACAACTTAATTGATGAGATAAGATCGTGTCCTAAAGATTTCTGAAATAATTTACGGATGGACGAAGATACACATATTACACTTTTGGAATTAGTCGAAAATTTAATTAAAAAAACTGACACCAACATGAGAATGTCGATATCTGCACATAAACGACTCTCTGCAACTCTCAGATTTTTGGCTACAGGTCGATCGTACACTGATTTCTAATACTCAACCGTTATTTCGAAACATGCATTATCAAAAATAATTCCAGAAACATGCAGAGCGTTGGTAACTGTATTGAAGAATGATTTTAGAGTAAGTTGCTATTATATACGTTCTTAGAAGTATTCTTTATACCTACTAAATAGTATTAACAAAAATAATAAATTTCTATGTGTATTATCACTAGCCATTCATACATGTTTTTTTTTTTTTTCGGGAGAGAGGAGAAAAATGCATTATGCATACCTTCCGTTATCCCACCCATCTATGGGAAGGATAACGGTAGGTTATGTCCGACTCTCACGGACTAAAAACCCCCTCTTATAGATCAAATTCGAAATGGAATTTTTACTACTTTGTAGTGATGTTGGTGTGTTTGGTGACTTTGGATAAGTGACTATTACTGTTACTCAAAATGAGTAGCATATATTGGTGGCGAGTGGGTGGAGTATACTTTTTAAAAGAGGGATCATTACTGAAACATTTTTTTAAAAATTAATTGGTAACGTCCAGTTGTAGTGGCCGTTTTTTCTAGTTCTGAAGTTTTCAGGAACTTTGAGGGTATCTTCTAAAAGGGAGACGTCGAATTTAGAGGAATGTGCAATTGCCAATTGACGGATAAAATCCTGTAATTTCGGTACTTTCGTTTCGTTTCGGATTTGGTCGTTACTGACGAACCACGGAGCGCCTACGATCCTGCGGATCATGCGGCTCTGCGTAGCTTCCAGTCTGTTCATCTGCGTTTTCGAGATGTGTATTCATGACGGACAACCATAGGTCATTTTTGACCTAATCATTGCCTTGTAAATGTGAATTTTACTGGCGAGGAAAATGGTGCTTTTTGTTAAAAGCAATGATTTTAGAGTCCCGAAGGCGGAATTAGCTTTAGTGATCGCAGATTGAACATGTTTTGCCCAGTTAAGGTGGTTATCCATTTGTAAACCAAGATATTTTACTTGTTTTACCCATGGAATTGGTGTGCCTCCAAAGGTGAGGTTTTCTTGAGGGGATCTATTAGATGGGGTGAAGTAAATTGCTTGGCATTTTTCAGCATTTATAGCAATACACCAGTCGTTTGTCCACTCTTCTAGTTGGTTAAGTACGGTCTGGATTTTCGGAATCATAAAGGGCAGATGTTTGCCTCGATATAGATAAGCAGTATTATCTGCATATTGGGCCGTAATTACATTGTTTAATGTTGGCAGGTCATAAACATATATATTGAAAAGGAGTGGGGAAAGTACGGACCCCTGTGGGATGCCAGCAGTCATTTTGCGTGGCGGAGATGTGGCGTTTTCGAAACGAACCGAAAAGGTGCGGTCTTGTATGAATTCCCTGATCAGATGGATTAGATATGTGGGGTAGTTAAGTGACATGAGTTTATATAACAAGCCTTCGTGCCACACTCGATCAAATGCTTTCGCGACATCGAGGAAGATGGCTAACGTGCTCTGCTTTCTGTTAAAGCCGTTGATTATGTAATCGCTGGTTCTAACAAGTTGGTGGTTGCATGAGAGGCCTTTTATGAAGCCGTGTTGCGTTTTGGGGATGATCATATGATCATTCGACCATTCACTGAGGCGGACATGGATAATTTTTTCGAATAGTTTTCCCAGTGTGCACAGAAGGGAAATAGGCCGGTGATTTTGTGGAAATTTCATGTCTTTTCCAGGCTTTGGGATTAAAATCACTATTGCGTTTTTCCACGCTTTTGGGAAATAACCTATCCTTAGGCATGCATTGAACATGGTAGTTAGGAAAACTATTCCTTTGTTGGGGAGGTTTTTTAAGCATGTGTAGCTTATACTATCGTGACCTGGCGCCTTTTTACTTGGCGCATATTTGATAATTTTGCGGATCTCTGCAGGAGATGTTGGTTTCGGAGTATGGGTTGGGGTTCGCTCAAGGCGATCCAATGCTTCCTCAACTTCGTCGAGTAATTCGTCACTTGTTGTGAGCGGATTCGGGGAGAACTGTGACTCTAGGCTTTCCGCGAAGGATTCGGCCTTGTCCTCCGGAAGGAAGGCAAGTCCGTTTCCTCCATGAATAACCGGAGTGGTCGTTCGATGTCTGGCTGTGAATCTCTTAGTGAGTTTCCACATTTGAGGTTTGTGTAATGATGCATCCTCGATTACTCGATTCCAGTTGGAATTTGAAAATGCCTTGATTTCTTTCTGAATTTCTGCTTGGAGTTTATTGAGGTATGTTTTCATTTGCGGGCAACGGGTGTGTTGCCATTGTCTGCGGATGCGGTTTTTCTCTCGAATTTTACCGAGGATGTTATCTGGAAGTGGGCGGCTGGGACAGGTTTGATTTTTGAAACCGTCTCGACCGCATCCGTGATTGAATTGGTAAGGAAAGTAATGGCCTCATCTATCTCCTCCTTATTCCTTATTTTCGGAATAGCAGTGAGTTTTTCGAGCATTTTTTTGGTTGAACTGCTGCCTGTTAACCGTTGTTATAGTTTTCTCCACTTTGGATATAGTGACATGAATATCCAGAAACACAGGATTGTGATCAGAGTGGAGTTCGGAGATTGACCAGATGTCATGGTCGCACTCGATTCGGTTTATCAGAAAGAAATCGAGAATATCGGGCCTATAGCCTGCATGGCTATATAAGGTTGGGGAGGGTTGGCTTACGGCTTTGATGTCGTAAGGGTGTTGAGTTATGAAGTTAAATAACTCGCGGCCTCGCCGGTTTGTGAGCCGACTTTGCCAGCTAGGATGCTTGGCATTAAAGTCGCCGCCTATAATTGTGGGAACATCTTCGGAGAAGATGTTTTTGTAGTCGTTTTCAGTGAATGGTCTTGAAGGTGAGTGATATAAACTCGTAATTTTGATATTTTCTCCGTTTACACGGGCTAAAATAGAGGTATGTTCTAAGTGCTCTGATTGGGGATTTGGAAGAACAGTGTGTTCTATGCCATTTTGAATATAAATGGCTGTGCCGCCGCCTTTTTCAATGGGGCGGCTATTAATATATAGTCGTTACCCGTTAATAAACAGGCCACGACGGTTTTTGGCGTGTGATTCGTTCACTAGCATGATGTTAACGTTGTGGCGATGCATGAATTCCTCTAATTGAGACGTTTGGGATGGAAGCCCGTTGGCATTCCAGGTGCATATTCTGCACATCTGATCGGTGGCAATTTGTGATGTTTGTGCAGCCATTTTAAAGTGGTGAGGCATTTAAATGGCGTATTGGGGGGCCGAGACGCTCAAGGCGTTCTACCCTTCGGATGAATTCCTCATCGTACATCATATCGTAATATGACATATTTTGGGCCTGTTGTTGGGCCGATTGTGGGGACGGTTTAGGAGCCGGTTTGGGAGCCGGTTTGGGAGCCGGTTTTGGGGCCGGTTTTGGGGCCGGTTTGAGAGCCGGTTTTGGTTGAGCTACATTTGCGTAGCTCGATTTTTTGTATTGCGAACAACCTCGATAGTTCGCGGTGTGGGCGCTGCCGCAATTACAGCATTTTGGTGGAGGATCGTTGTCGGGATCGGAACGGGTGCAATCGCCTGTTTGGTGATCGCCTGCGCATTTGACACAACGTGGTGCAATGTTGCATCTATGCGCGCTGTGGCCAAAATGTTGGCATTTGTGGCATTGGATAACCTGTTTAGAAGGCTTTTGCTTCTCCACAGTGACGGGAACGAAACTAATTGTTTCCAAATTGTAGATCCGTTTCCCCTCCGGGCTGTTCTCTAGGTGAACAGCCACCAGGGGGAATTTTTGGTGCCTGTTGCCCATGCTGCGAACAGAGAGGACTGGGAAATTCTCGGTCTTGAGGTGTTTGATGATGGATTCATCAGTGACATGCGTGCCAACTCCGCGGATAACTACTTTCAACTACTTGCTCGCCGAGCAGTAGCTTCGGCGGCCGGTTGCTGGGGTGGCGCTAGCGGAGCTAGTTCCGGGGCGAGTGTCATTTCTGACAAGTTTTCGTCGTCAGAGGGTGCTAAGGGCGCGGGCGGTGCTGGCTTTTTGAAAAGCTCGCACTGGGATGACTCGTGGTCGGTTTCATCGTCCATGGACGAAATGGTGTCAGAGTGGGCACGGATTCGGCGGTCCTTGTTTTTGTTTTCGCGTCGAAGACGCTTAATCTCGGCGCGGAGCTCGAATAACATCTCCTTTATGGTGTCGAATTCGACGAGTTGGGACCGCTGATCTGCCATCTTTAGGCTGATCAGCGGATAGAGAGGTAGGCGTTGGGTTCACGCAGTCCCCCAGGCCTGCTTATTATTAAGCGGAACCAATATCGGTTTCATTGAGTGCAACTACTTCCGATATTGGCTGCCTCCCGACAATCTCCCAGCGTTCCTCGCGGAAATCAAGGCAGATTCTCGGTTAGCGTGCTATGATAAGCGTGCTTAATTTCTTAAAACCTAAACAGGTCCCCCTGCAGAGGTCGTAAGAAATTTTCTCGTTCGTTCATACATGTATACCGTGCGTGTTATTTAAATATGGCCATAGGGATTTACATGGTAAAAATTGTACCTCCTGGCATATTTTGTTGTCGTATAAATTTGGAACAATTTTTTGGTTTTATTAATAAATCAACATGATTTCTACAAAATGTGCAATGCTAGAAGGACATAAACATGTTAGATTTTTTTATTTTTGCTTTCAATGTTGAAATGAATAATACAAATAATTAAGCCAAACAATTAACTTGGCGAAAATGTCATTATGTAGGTATTTGTTTGCTAAACTTGAAAGCTAAAATAAAGAATTCTAACATGTTTATGTCCTTCTAACAATGAACATTACGTATAAAAATGTTTGATTTATTAATAAAAACAAAAAAGTGTTTTAAATTTGAACGACAACAAAAGTTAACGTGGGGTACAATTTTTACCATGTAAATCCCTATGGCCATACTTAAATAAAACGCACGGTATATGTATGAACCATTATTTAAATATAATTTAGAGTAACTATTTCTAAATTAAATATGCAAAATCAATATACATCAAATCAATGATATTTATTAAATATTATTTGTAATTAACAATTATAAATCTACAATAGAACTACTTTGGGACAATGTTCCCAGTGTTCCTTTTTGTAATGCCGAATGAATTATCATTTCACACCAGAGCCTTTGTTCTTCCGGCATTTTTCTTAATTTGGCTGCTACAATGTTGCCCAAGTAGTCACACTCATCGTTTTCATGGCAGAGCACGGCACAGGCTTTATTTTTTTTGGCGGAAGTAGGGTCATCAATGTTTTTATCGAAAGATTGTGCAATATTAACGGAGTGAATTACTTCGCTTGTCGTTGCTATTTCATCTTCTCTTCCTTCATCTAAATGGATTGTAAATTCTGAATTGTACTGAAAATATATACAAAGAGTTTTATGTAACACCGAACATTTTCATAACGAGAATTTTTCTTTGAAGTATCCATATGTATACGTTGCACATTTTTCGGTGCTAGGTTTATTAAAATAACTTTTTTTTTTTTTTCCTCTTGAGGTGGTATCGCTTTGCGTCCCTGCACTGCGGTCTCCGTGGTCCTTTTGTGCTCCTCTGGTTATTTTACTCCCTGTATATTCATGTGTCTTCTAAGAAGTCCAGGAGTTTGGGCCAGGGGATGTTCTTGAGCTGTTCTTCAGGAAGCACGGGCTTCCCGAGTTGCTCCGTGCGTTGCCGTTTATGGGCTTCGCATGTGCACAGTAGGTGTTGGGGAGTTTCCTCTTCTTCCAAGCACCCACGGCATAGGGGGCTTTTCTCAAGACCCATCCTATGTTTGTGCTTATTCAGGTCACAGTGCCCAGTAATTAGTCCTGTGATTTTCCTTAGTTTCATTCTGCTCAGTCCTGACAGCGCTAATGCGCTATCAGGTACCGGGCCATCTAGGAAGAGTCTCGTGTGCCTCATTCCCATTTGGTTGTGCCATGCCTTTGTATGCTCCTCTGCTAACTTGCGTCGGATTATTTCCTTTCCGGTTTCATGTGGTATTCCGAAAGCGGGTTCAGGTCCTATAAATTCACCTGTTGTCCCTTGTTTGGCCAGCAGGTCGGCCCCCAAGTGTCCAATAATTCCTTGGTCCTTGGGTATCCATACTAGCTGTGTTTTTGTTGTTGTCGCCAGTGCGTCCAGCCTGTTTATGCAGTCTATAACCAGTCTGGACTGAACTATCGGCGAGGCTAGCGCTTTTAGGGCTGCCTGGCTGTCCGACATAATGGTAATTGGTCCTTTGTTGAGTCCCGACTCCATTATGTGGTGGGCACACCAGTCAATGGCGGCCACTTCAGCCTGGAAGATGGAGGCATGTTTCCCCAGAGCAACCGTGAATTGTTTGCTCCGGTTACAGCCTCCATAGATACCAGCCCCGGTTCCTTTAGTGTTTTTGGACCCGTCTGTGTACCAGATGGTTCCTTTACTCGTTCCCGGGTATGTTCCATTTGTTCATTCACTCCGCTGTGGTATGATTATTTTGAATCTGCGGGATGGGTGTACGATTTTAGTGAAATCGGACCTCATTTTTAGGATTTCTTCTTCTTGTAGCAGTTTAAATGTTTCCGGTCTAGATGACCCTACATTTAAAGTGTGTCCATTTATGTGCAGTCTGTAGGCTGCCTGTCTGGCTTCCATCATAACATATAGATGTAGTGGTGGAAGCGATAATATGTGTTCCATGGCTGCTGTGGGCGATGTTCTCATTGCCCCAGTAATCAGCAGACACGCCTGTCGTTGCACTCTTTCGAGTTTTGCGGCTGCGCTCTTGGTTTGGGTTTTTTCTCCCCAAGCGAGCGCCGCGTATGTCATTATGGGTCTTATGACCACGGTGTATAGCCATTTGGTCATACTGGGTCTCAGTCCCCATGTGCGTCCTACCATTTTCCTGGTCGCAAAAAGTCCTCTCATGGCCCTTTTGCTGATGTTCTCCAGGTGGAAGTTGAAGTTCAATCTGGTATCAAGTATGATCCCTAGATATTTTACTTCATTTTTGATTGGGACTTCCATTTCATACATGCGTAGCGATGTTATGTCATCGGTTTTTCGTCTCCTGGTAAAGGGGACTATCGCCGTTTTGGCCGGGTTTACAGCTAACCCTTCGTTCTTGCACCATCTTTCCACGGTAGTTAGTGCCCTCTGCATCAGGCTTGATACAGTGGTCCCAAACTTCCCGCTAACTAGAATGGTCAGATCATCTGCGTACCCCAGGGCATAAATGCCCTGGTTTTCAAGTAGCAGCAGAAGGTCGTCCATGACGAGGCACCACAGGAGCGGCGAGAGAACCCCTCCCTGGGGGCACCCGCCAGCGACCACCGCTTCTGCTGTCTTTCCGTATAGAGTAGTTGTTACAGTCCGGCTCCTGAGCATCTTGTTCACCCAGTGTCGGACTTGCGGGTAGATCCCTCTTTTCTCCATTGCTGTTGCTATGGAGTTGAAGGTTGTGTTGTCAAACGCCCCTTCAATGTCCAGAAAGGCCCCCAACGCAATGTCTTTGCATTGTATGGTCCTTTCGCATCTGCTCACTAGCTGGTGGATTGCCAGTTCGCATGACTTTCCCGCTTGGTAGGCATATTGTTGACGGTGTAGTGGTGAGTCCTTTAGGACTCCTTCCCGTATGTGCCTGTCTACTAGTTTTTCTAGTAGTTTTAAAATGAATGATAACAAGCTGATCGGTCTGTAAGATTTGGCCAGGGCATACGAAGCACGCCCTGGTTTGGGTATAAATACCACCCTTACAGTCCGCCAGCTGCTTGGAATGTATGAAAGGGCAAGGCTAGCTCTGAGGATATCACATAGTGGTCCCCTCAGCGCTGCTATTCCCTTTTGTAGCATGACAGGATATATCCCGTCAGGACCTGGTGATTTGAATGGTTTGAACGTGTTAATTCCCCACTCAATGTCACCAGGTTTGATAATTGTTTTCGCTGTGTCCCAGTCCTGTTTTGGAGCCCATGTGTTGGGCTCGCTTAGGTCCCCGGATACAGGATTTTCAAGTATTACAGAACCCGGGAAGTGCGTCTGCAGTAATACTTGCAGGGTCCCTTCTACCGAGTCTGTGTACTCTCCATCTTTGGTCAGCAGTGAGCCGATGTTCCCAGCATGATCTTTGCTGAGCGTCTTAAGTAGACGGGAGCTTGTGGGTTCACTTTCTATGTCCCCACAGAATTTTTGCCAAGAGTCTCTCTTGGCTTTTTTGATGGCATTGTTATATGCCGTGAGGGCCGTTTTGTACTGCGCCCATTCACCGTTTCTCTTGGCTATGTTGAATAGCCTTCTGGTGCATGCCTTTGCCCTATCAAGATCCCTGTTCCACCAGGTGACCCTGGTGGAAGTGGGTTTGGTAGTTCTTGGGCAGCTTGCTTCAAACGCCGTATTGATGGAGTCCGTGATGCTTTGCACCATGAACTCCAGCTCATGCGTTGTTCTCGCTCCTGTTGGACAGTCCCCGATTCGGCTGGCTAGTACCTCATTGTATAGGTCCCAGTCAGTTCTCCTCGGGTTTCTGTTTTGGGTTTCCGTTGGTTTTTCTGATTCGATATCGAATCGTATATATCTATGGTCTGATAATGATGGTTCATCAGACACATGCCAAAGTTTTATCAGTTCACTTGCCTTGCGAGAGGCAAGTGTAATGTCAATTACTTCGCTTCGCGCCGCGTTTACGAACGTGGGTACATTTCCAATATTTGCTATTTCAATGTCATTCTCTAAGATAAAATCTAATAGTTTCTCACCTCTTGGATTGATGTCCGTGCTCCCCCATATAATGTGGTGTGCGTTGGCATCGCATCCAAGGATCAGCGGTATGCCATCGTGGCTCCCGCGATTTATCAGCCGCTGGACGATGTCTGGCGGCGGTGGTCCTGGTTGGTCGTAGGGAAGGTAACCGGATCCGAGTATAAACTCCCTCCGCGTTCCCCTTTCCACTACTTCCAGCCGTGCTGCCACTAGGTCTCTGCAACATAGGTCCCATAGGGGCATTAGATTCAGTTCATATTTTACGATTATACATGTACGTGGGTTACACATAGGTTCGGCCACTATCAGTCGCCTGCCCTGTATGTTTAACCCCTTTACAATTCCCTTGTAGAGCCATGGCTCTTGTACAAGTGCAATGTCAATATTCTCATTAAGGATATATGCACTGAGGGCAGCGGATGCCGCCCTACAGTGGTGTATATTAATTTGAAGTAATTTGAACATTACTTACCCTTCGGTGATTTGGGCAACGGACTGCTGTCCATTGCTCCCTCTCCGGGCAATGGAATGTCTTCCATTGTTTCCCCTTTGGTCTCCTCAGGTTTGGCGTCGGTCTTTGCCGCCAGGGCCCTGAGGGTGATCGTTGAGAGGCCGAAGTGCAGCTTCTTCCTCTCGCTGACCTTCCCCCAAGAGAACTTGTCCATCAGTAAGATGTACTGAGTTCCCTTGGGGTCCGGCCTCTCGTTTACCACTCTCCAGGTATCGGTGCTCAGGTTGTTCTGCACCGATATTCTGTTGAGGAAGGTGGTCGCCTCTATGGGTGGTCCTGGAGCCCAGGTTAGCACTCTCCTGGGTTCCGGTAAGTCCTTCAGATCAATGATCTGAAGTTCCTTCCCGTTCCCCAAGAGGTTTTTCTCCTTGGAGATGCTCTCGAGCCATGCTCTGGTTTGCATGTCGGAGCATATTACTTTCAGGAATCCCCCTTTGTGGGTGCATTCCTGAAATCTCGGCGATGCTTCGCCTTTCGCCGTGGCATCAATGCATTGGATGATCGAGGTTTTGATAACCTCGGCCTCCTCTGCACTGATGCTATTCTCGGGATATCCTTTCGGTATAATAGCGAGTGCTATGCCCGTAAGGATATCGCTGAAGGTCCTCTTTGGCGGAGGCCCTTTCTCCTCTCTTGGGGTTTTCGCCGGTCTCTTGAGGAGTCCCGGAGGTGTGCAGTCGCTCGACAGGTTTCGCTTTGGCGTCCCTGACGAGCCGGGTGCTGACGTTGGTCCAGGGTATCGCGGATGCGTCCCCCCCCCTAGCGTCGGCTTTCCCTGAGGTAGGTTTCGCCTAGGCGTCCCTGCCCTCAGGGCGAGCTTTTCTCTCCTCTGGCGTCGCTTGGTCGCCCCCGATGGCTGTTTAGGGCGTACGGGTTCGGCTGCGGCGGCACCAGTGGAGGTAGGGTTCTCCGAAGAGCCCCCTATGGTTGTTGTTGTATTTATTTTAATTTGTTTTGGTTCCATTTTGGTCCCACGAGTACGGAGGAAATAACCGGTCGCTGTGCGCAGTGCCCCGATACGCACAGAAGGCTCACTACGTTGGGAGGTCGCCCGGTATCCCAACGGAATCGTTCGCGACACTTAACCCTGTGCCATACAGCTATTGGCACGATATCTGTACACCGTAGCTTGGGGGAGTTGGTTCGCGGCAACTGGTTTAGACCGGTCATGCGGGGGTGTCCCACCTGCCCGACCCTATGCCAGCTACTGGCCGAATGCTCGGTCGTGCTCCTATCCACCACCTGGAGACGCGCTCGGTAGCCTCTGCCTGCAGCTACCAGTCGGCCCCATTGCTGGTGCCAACTGGTTTCATCGAGAAAATAACTTAATTTGAAGCTTTAAGCGAGTGTTTTCCACTCCCAGGCTAAGCATGAAGTAAAATTTCGAGTTTAGAAAAGCCTGGAAATTTGGTGTGGTCACGTAGCGCGCAGCGCGGAGCGGCCAAACCAAATTTTCAGGCTTTTCTAAACTCGAAATTTTACTTCATGCGCCACCGGTACAAAACCCTGACATATTACAAAGTTTAAAACACACCGCTAAACTTTACATTGAATCAGTGTTTTGTACCGGTGGCGCATGAAGTAAAATTTCGAGTTTAGAAAATCCTGAAAATTTGGTTTGGCCGCTCCGCGCTTCGCGCTACGCGACCAAACCAAATTTTCAGGCTTTTCTAAACTCGAAATTTTACTTCATGCTTAGCCTGGGAGTGGAAAACACTCGCTTAAAGCCTCAAATTGAATTCTTTTAATAAACCGAGCATCGGAAAATGTGCAACGTATGCATATAGATAATTCAAAGAAAAATTCTCCATGTGAAAATGTTCGGAGTTACATAAAACTCTCTGAATATTTTTTAGTTTTCCTCTACTACTAAAGAATAGGAAGCAATTGCTAAAGATTTTGACCTATACTGGAATTTTCCAAATTATGGAGGTGCTTTGGATGGGAAACATGTAAGAATCGTACAACCAGCCAGTACCGGATCTTACTATTATAATTATAAAGAGTACTACAGTATTATTTTGATGGCGCTTGTACGAGTAAATGCAAATTATGAGTTTATATATGTACATTGCGGAACCAATGGTCGTGTATCAGATGGTAGAGTAATAGAAAATACAAATTTTTTATAAAAAAATTGGATAAGAAATTACTAAATTTAACGTCTAATCAACTAACAAAGGAGCATCTAAATTACGTATTTATTGGGGAGGAAGCATTTTCTTTTCGTGAAAATTTAAAAGTGGATAATATTGATTGTGTAGTAATGGCAGCTTGTATATTACACAACGTTTTAAGAAAAAATTTCTGCAACAAAAATGTATCGCATTCAACAATCGATAGGGAAAATCACGAAAGTGGAGAAATGCACCATATATCATTTCTCCACTTTCGTGATTTTCCCTATCGATTGTTGAATGCGATACTGGAGAAAAGAAGACAGTCCAAGACCAATTGCAAGCTACTTCTTCCAGAAACTGTACAGAAAATGCAAAAGAAGTTCGCAATATCTACCAATATTATTTCTTGAATAAAGGGAGGGTGCCGTGGCAAGAAAAAATGATTCAATAATATATCAAAAATGTTATGTATAGAATTGTTATTATATTACATTTCTTATAGTTTTGTTTCGCATAAATTAATTTAATACTAACCGAATCACTATTATCGATTCCCTTACGCGATTTCTCTTAGTCTACGGTAAATAAAAGTAAATTTAAGTACCATAATGTATACACCATTCCATTTGTTTCTGGATCTCGCCTAGCCATGCTTTCGTGTTGTTATGTTGCAGTATCAACATTTACATTTTTTATTAGTTGCCACTCCTGATTCCTTATTTTAACAGTGTTGCAATAATTTATGATATCATAAGTAATCCTCTTTTTTAGTTTCAAGAGGTTTATTGTTAATCTTGCAACAATTATTTCGCCACGCGGTCGCTTCTTCGAGCATTTTATTATTAAATCAAATTAATCTAGTGTTGCAATGCTGTGTCAATGTCAAAGTGAAAAATAATTTCAGGCACATATTAAATATTAACATGCCAAAGATTATCTCTGAATCAAAAAGGTTACAAATTCTGAAACCCTACAAACATTTTAGGCAAAGTAATCCAAATCTACAGCATCACAATATTATTACGATTTTAATAGATATTTTTGGGGTATGTCTAGTATTTTAATTATCATATATATTTAATTAAAGATAATTACGTTTCAGGTAGGGAGATCTTCATTACAATTAATTTTACGACAAAGACCTGACGAATTAAAATCTACTACTTCTGGCAAACGATCTAAAAACAGCCATTTTTGAATCACCTAGCTAGAAAAGATCTGCAACAACTAATTTGGCAATATAAATCTAGAAATCAGTATTTTACTTTGAGAGATCTTTTGAATGATATGAAAGAAAATTATGAGTTCCATGGGAGTAGAACAACACTTTATAGGGTTGTTAAAAGTATGGGGTATAAATTGAAATTAATTAATGGGCGCAAAATTCTCTGTGAACAAAAACATGTTGTTGCAGCAAAAATTATTTTCCTTAGAAAATTTTTACAGTATCAAAATTCCAGTGAAGATATCCAATTCGTATACCTGGATGAAACATGGATATATCAGAATGGATCCGTGGTTCGACGCTGGGTACATGAAACGGATATAAAAAGTAATCCAACTAAATTCAAAAATGAAGGCAAACGCTTCACCATTCTACATGCTGGGTATAGGGGTGGGTTTTTAGATGGGTGCGATTTTTTATTACATTCAAAAAACAATGACCGAGATTACCATGCCACAATGGATGGTAATACTTTTCAAAATTGGGTGGTTAATCAACTTATTCCTGCTTTGGCTAAGCTTTCAGGGAAATGTGTAGTTATTATGGATAATGCTGCATACCATTCTGTGCAATTAGACAAAACTCCTTCATTTTCTTGTAAGAAATGCGAAATGCAGGAGTGGTTGGTTAAACACAATGTAAAATTCAATCCAAAATTATCCAAAAAGGAACAATGGGCTTTATTTATACCTTTTCGATCAAATGACAAAATTTACGTAGTTGATGACATTTTGAGAAAGAACGGGCACGAAGTTCTTAGATTACCGCCATACCATTGTCAATACAATCCAATTGAAATGGCATGGGTGTTTTGTAAGACTTACTACAATAAGCACATAAATTCTAAGCAACCATCTAAGGATCGAGTTCAGAATTTATGGCTTGAGTCTCTCTCAAAATGTACATCCGATATGTGGCAAAATTTCTGTGATCATTGTGAAAAACTTATTTCGGATGACTGGACAAAACACATGGGGAACCTTTCTTTTGAAACCATTCCTCCTTTTATTATTTCGCTTGGGGAATCTGGCTCAGAACAAACATCAGAAGATTCAGATGCAGGTTCTCTTGACTAAATAATAAAAGTGGAATGAGGGCTTAAACATTGTTTGACATGAAAATTATCAGTATCACAAGAGGGTGGGAATAAATTTGCAATTCTACAAAAAAATACTGAGGGCCAACAGAAGAGAGAATGACCAAAATTAAGGTGGATGGATGGAGTTGATCAAAATGTGTTAACGGGAAGACCCAAGCGAGAAATACAAATGGATGACGAAATAAGTTTGCAGAGCCGAATTCATTATATTTGTTATATACAATATTATTGCTGTGTTTGTATCCACAAAAACCAAGTAGTAAATTTTGTTTATCTTAAAACTGCATATTATTATCCTTTTATATCTGAAAATTTGTAAAACAGGCAATAGTGTAAGATCACAATAGTCAGAAATTATAACCTTAAAATCGAACATCTGACAGTGACATTTAAAAACCCTGATTTAAAACAACCAGCCCCATTTACAATACTTAAACTGTCACTTTTCCATAGCTAGGCGAGATCCAGAAACAAATGGAATCGTGTATACTCTCATAAATATCTTCACTTCCTACTCCGATTCTCAATTTTCGACTTTTTATTTCGGCGTTTTAATTTTCCATAAACAAGGTTTACTTTTGTAAAGTTCGATGAATGCCCTTAAATATTCACAATCTACCTCAGTTTTGGGCATGTTTCTCTACTGGCAGCTTGTAAAATTATCTAACCTGATAGATATTGACGTAAGCTGCCAAATTACATAGTGGCGATTTGATTCGCTGCAAAGCCGGCCTATTTATTTGCGTTTTGAAGTTTCGTGTAGACACAACAAGACGCGCTGCCATTTAGGCGTTTTGAGTAGCGAATGCAGCGCTGCTAATCGCTCCAACGGCAGCAACTTGTAGACGCTCTAGTCGCTACTGCATTGAAAGCGATTAACTTGCGACTTCCTTGCTATATCGCTAGCTGCCAGACGCGCTACTTTACTCCTCATGTCAACCAGCCTTTATTCAATAAAATCTTGAGAGAGTTAATCATCGTTAGCACTCAAAATTAATTAATAACTGTCAATCTTTTCTAATAATAATAATAAGTATTGATTATCACATAACTAAATTTATTCTACTTTTATTATTATTATTCCGAAACTATTCACAAAACAAGTATTTCTTGATTTTTTCGGTACATCTCGGTAAATATTGATTACCATAATATCTAAGCGTTATATATTTTTAACTTTACTGTAAATCAGTGGTTTGTACGGGTGGCGCATGAAATAAAATGTATAGAATTGTTATTATATTACATTTCTTATAGTTTTGTTTCGCATAAATTAATTTAATACTAACCGAATCACTATTATTCCCTTACGCGATTTCTCTTAGTCCACGGTAAATAAAAGTAAATTTAAGTACCATAATGTACTCTCATAAATATCTTCACTTTCTACTCCGATTCTCTTCGAATTTTCGACTTTTTTTAATTCCTTGCGGAAACAATCACGAATACTTTTAGTTCTTATGGCTAATGTGTAGAATAGGGTACATGGTCGATTTTGACAGGTTCGCGCATGCGCAGCAGCACGCACTCCAGTGGGTCTTAACATGTGGATATATATGTGTGTGATTGTGTATGTATTTTGAATAAATACAATTTTTACAATGGCCGACAAAACCTAATAAATTGTCAAAAATTTCAAAACTTTGTACGCTTTGTAAGCACACGTTACACCGAACCAAACCCTCAGATGGGTCAAAACCGACGTAAAATCGTACGCACGACACGTTAGCAGAAGTTTGATCGCGATCAATTGCCGAATTAAAAAAATATCTATAAATCGGGATATAAATTTTCACTGCGCCGCCGAGTACCGTTGTGTGTAAAAGTAAACAACACATTACAGAACAGAACATTACTCTTACCTACACAGAGCATATGACTTTTATCCAATACCTACTTGCACCGCAGATACTTAACCGTGGTTAAGCCATTTCTACTAGTTTGTGGCTTAAGTGGAAGGTTTCAAATTGAATACATTGCTTAAGTATCTTTGTACACGCTAGCGATTTTACATACTTCTAGGTTTGGTTAGGTTAGGTTAGTAGAAAGGTTTGCAATAGAATAAATTGTCAAGTCATTTTGCAAGTCATTTTGCTCCCGATGCCTGTTCCACATACTTCTAGCTTAGGTTAGGTTAGGTTAGGAGAAAGGTTTGCTATAGAATACATTGCGCAAGTTTCTTTGCGAACGATGCCTGTTCCACATACTTCTAGATTAGGTTAGGTTAGGAGTTAGGAGAAAGGTTTGCAAAATTGCTTCTGTCTCTTTGGGCACTGTGCCTATACCATGTACTTCTAGGTTAGGTTAGAATAAGAAAAAGGTTTTTAATAGAATAAACTACTCATATCTTTGCAACGCTAATACTTATCAGGTGAGGGAAACGAAGCAGCAGTATCTTTGCGCATGTTAGCAACTTTACATACTTAGGTTAGATTAGTAAAAACGTTTGCAATAGAATACATTATTTTTTGTTTATAAATAACCTTAAAATGTAAATTGTGTATTCGTATTCATTTGTAAGCTTATTTTTTTTTTTTATCAAATTCAAAGCGAAAAATTCAGATTCAATTTTTAGTGAGTGGTTAAAAAATAAATCGCGAAATTCCTTTTATACTGGGCTTGCGTTCCAAAGCCTGAATGGGCCCCACAGGAAGGTCAATTCCGACGTACGAACACACACCCGGCACAACGATTCATTCGCGACCGACGCTCAAAAGTGTCGATTATCAAAGTTACAAATATTCGATTTTTTTAATTTTTGACGTTTCATTTTTGACGTTTGATTTTTGATCTTAAAGCACACACACATACACAGCATCACACAGATCCAAATAAATAATCTGTTAAGAACCACTGAAGTGGGTGTATGGAAACCATGAAAACGTATCAAAAATGGAGTGCAGTCCGCGCCCCATACCTTGGCGAGTGGCTCGGATGCGCAGTGGTATATTAATCCCCGTGATATTTTAAAAATTCCAGCGGCGCCGCGGCGGCGAATAACATGCGATAGAAGTAGCGACGAAAACCAGTGGTATTGGGCATGTATTTTTAATACAATTTACGTATTTTTAATCTGGTAAGGTTATTTAGGACAAATTACCTGCCCGTCAGGTAGGTAAATAAATACCAAAAGGGAGATAATCTACTACTAATTACTTTCAACCCACCTACATTACGGCCGCTTTTCCGAAATGTTTCAATTGAAAGTAAACCACCATAGTGAACGTTACAATTTTTATATCAAAATGACAAGTACATTAAGTAACAAGGTGATTCACAGTCAGGCACGCGAAGGAATTTTTAATGTGTATAATTATTTTAAAACTATTAAAGTGGATTGTACCTTAAAGGAAATAAAAGAAATTGTGTTCACGGCGACGGGTGTTTCAGTAAGAAGTGTTGAACGAATAGTGAGTGAGGGAAACAATGCACCCGAAAATGGTTTAATATTTAAGAGCCCGGATAAAAAACGCGTCCGCAAGTGCTCAGTGAAGGAGTTGGAACACTTCGAAAAAGTGGACTTTCGGAATGTTATTTATAATTTCCATAAAACTGAAGGCTGCAGAGTTCATCTCAGAGCATTACGAGCAAAATTACAAGAAGATTTTGAGTGGCAGGGGAAGTTAACAACATTAAGATGAATTGTGAAGGATCTTGGTTTTAGATTTCGCAAAACAAAGAATAATCGACAATTGTTGATTGATAAAAATGATATTCGGGCGCGTCGTATTAAATATTTAAATAATATGCAATATTTTCGAGAACAACAAGTGAAGAGTTATAAGTGATTTTCATACAACAAAAGGGCTAAAGAATCTGCGTTACGCCACTAACCGCCGCGCGGTACATTTTACATTTGTCGGTCGGCTATAAACGGTGCACTCCGGACTATTCGGTCTGCGCGGCTTCTCGCCAAGGTATGGGGCGCGGACTGTGTGTACCCTGTTCTACAAATTAGCCGTTTTTTTACTAAAGAGTCTCTATCGGCATGAATATAATATAATTTACAAATTTCAAGTAATTCATCGTATGCAGCAATTCTTTTTACTTTGTTGGAGTAATCGCGCGTTTTAATTTTCCATTAACAAGGTTTATTTTTGTAAAGTTCGATGAATGCCCTTAAAAATTCACAATCGACCTCAGTTTTGGGCATGTTTCTCTACTGGCAGCTTGTAAAATTATCTAACCTGATAGATATTGACATAAGCTGCCAAATTACATAGTGGCGAATTGATTCGCTGCAAAGCCGGCCTTTTTATTTGCGTTTTGAAGTTTCGTGTAGACATAACAAGACGCGCTGCTATTTAGGCGTTTTGAGTAGCGAATGCAGCGCTGCTAAACGCTCCAACGGCAGCAACTTATAGACGCTCTAGTCGCTACTGCATCGCAAGCGATTAAGGACGGTCGTCCACTGGCAGCGTCCACACGCGGCTACGCGGTTACGCGATACAAGCGGTGACAGGCGGCTGCAAGACTAGCGGTTACACGCGACAGGGGTCGTACACTGCATGTGACTTCGCGCTGCTCAGTTTTTCGGCACCGCCAAAAGATTTGTGCATTTTTAATGGTTTCAGAGGATGTTTACCCTTTGGAAAGTCCCTATGTAATTAGGGGTATGATTAGAATTTGAAAAAATATAATTTTTATAAAAAATATTAAAATTATAAAATTCAATATTTATTTTGTAGCAGTTTATACTGTTAAATACACCTACCTAGTAAGAAATGAAAAAGGATAAAAATATTTAGCACTATCGTTATCAGAAAACAGTAAGGTTGTACTTGAAAAAGACAAAGTAGGAAGAAAAGACACAGGACTAGACGCGGCTACGAGCGACGGATCCCATTCTCTTGGGATCTGACGCAGCTTCACGCTCGGCGCGAGAATCCGCATGTCCACGCACGCTTACACTGGACGAGATTCATTGGACTTACACACATCGGGATCTGTCGCGCGTATACGCCCGTTGTCGTTCATATCGCATTAGCGCGTAGCCGCGTATTGTCGCTTTCAGTGGAAGACCAGCCTAACTTGCGACTTCCTTGCTATATCGCTAGCTACTTTACGCCTCGTGTCAACTAGCCTTTAATCAACTAAATCTTGACAGCAGTTAATCATCGTTAGCACTCAAAATTAATTAATATCTGTCAATCTTTTCTAATAATAATAATAAGTATTGATTATCACATAACTAAATTAATTCTACTTTTATTATTATTATTCCGAAACTATTCACAAAACAAGTAATTCTTGATTTTTTTCGGTACATCTCGGTAAATATTGATTACCCTAATATCTAAGCGTTATATATTTTTAACTTTACTGTAAATCAGTGGTTTGTACGGGTGGCGCATGAAGTAAAATTTCGAGTTTAGAAAAGCCCCTTGAAAATCTGTTTTGGGTCGCTGCGCGACCCTCGACAAATGTTCTACGCGAGGCTTTTCTAAACTCGAAATATGTTAAAATATGTATCGTCGGATGCCCGTCTTCAGGGGTGATATGTAAGCAAATTATGGGTCCTAGGAGTTGTCAAATAAGTGAGTTACTCAACTGTTTCCAAGGCACTCTTTACAAAAAAACAAAAGGTTAAAACTTCACATATAAAATGTACAATAAACCATAAGTATGATACATCATTGAATTTAGAATTGTAATTGTTATAGTTATCTTAAAATAAAATATGTTACTAGGTTAATCGTGTCAAAGTTGTAAATGTCTGGATTCAATAGTTTTTGAATGAAAAAATAAAAACGAAATTTCAAAAAATCCGTTTTTGACAATATTTCAAAAACGAAAGATGGTATTTTAAATTTGTTTTTAGAATATTATTGGGCCCAAAATTATGCGACTTTTCCCCAATTTAATCAACTCTCTATCTCTTCAAATAACTGATGCAAATATTATTATTAGTATTTTTTTAAATGGCCTCTATTAACTAAATAAATTACACTTTGACATTAGGTCATTGCCATAAGATACTCCATAGTGTAACATTTTGACGTTGTTACTTAGATGATTATCTTTTGGCTAATATGACTTAATAAAAATTTTTTAAAATTTATTTTTAAACTTTTTTTTATAACTGGTATAACATTAAGTTACATCTAAATAACAATCTTTTTGTATTGTGGAGGCTTCTACTTCATTATACATGTTAATTTATCAATATAACACTTTAAACTTTGTTTATATAACACTTATTTATTTTTCGTGACTGCAGTTTCGGCAACTATCTTTCGATTATCGCGACATATTGTTTAATTTTAGTTACTAATAGTTATTATATTACAACATATTTCAAGTTACCTGTACATTTCTCTACAAATGGAATTTCTTCTGCTGAGAAATTACGTATTAATATTATCATTGTTATTATTTTTAGAGTGACTCAATCGACTACCGTTGATTATAACATTTGAACATTATTAGTAGATTATATTTTGACTATTGTAACATTTTGACTGTAAGTGACTAACAGTATTTTCCTATTAATCACTCGATTGAATGAATTTTAAACAATAATTATTTGTTTACCTATTCCAGTCTAATCTTCTGTTTACTAAAGTTTCACTTTTTACACCATTATTATTTATTTGTTATGCTTAGTATTTTCAAAATATGTTATCAAGTAATAAGTGAGAAAGATTTTCAAGACATAGTAGTAGAAATATGATTTACCAATATTAATTTAAAAATTATACAGGGCAGTTTTCTTATTAGTATACATATCCAGATCTACAGACTATACATGTTTAGGCATTCCCTGTTTTTTAAATAAGTTCAATTTGTAGCTACTAACGAGTGTATCCACTTCCAGATTAAGCATGAAGTAATATTTCGAGTTTAAAAAAGCCTTAAAATTGTTCGAACGGCTAAACCAAATTTTCACGCTTTTCTAAACTCGAAATTTTACTTCATGCGCCAGACGTATAAAACACTCAAATATTGTGAAGTATAAATACAATTGAAAATATTTTGTTTTTAAATAAGTAATAATGAAAATATTTAAATAACAAAACATTTATATTTTTCAACGCACATTCTCAAGTCATGTCAAATAATACAATGTATCATATTCATATTAACTTATTCAGTAATATTATTAATAAAATAATTATAATGTTACGTTTTTCGCATTAATGACGATTAATAAGTTAAGCAGTATATTTTGACTATCACGATATGTCAGCTGGTTTGGTCGCTCGGGGAAATAAAATTATAAGGCTATTCTAAACTCTAAATTTTACTTCATGCTTAATCTGAGAGTGAAATCACTAGTTGAAGGTTTAAATTAAACACTTTTCAAAAACAACAAATGCTTTAAAATTGAGAATGTATAAATTACGGTATACAAAGACAAATTATTTTTATGTCTGTACAAAATTTAAGTTAGTGCTTTGTTTAAATCATTGATTCTGTAATATTCATTTAAACAACAATCAAATATTATCTAATTTTATTATTTATGTAAAATAGTCTGCATTATTTTATAAATATAATACTATATTTTGATTATTTTATATTGAATAATTTCAAACATAAATCACAATTCTTGTTAATGTCCTTTCATTACTTACCATAATTTTCAATTAGTTCGCACGAATAAAGAAAATCCATCATTTTCGTTTTATTCTCTCTCTTTTCTTTCTCTTCATTTCATTTTCTTGTTGATTATTTTCAGTAATTTAACATCGCGTAACGTTTTCTTTTTTTGTTGCTGAATGGACTCGAGATTGAGCAGACGAATTCGTTATGTCCAGACGAGAATACAACTAATTTACCTTCAATGCAACTTTGATGAAAAGCACAAAAGCATATATCCATTCTGATCGTTCTTAATAATACACAAAACGTGCACACGCAAAATTAAACAAATGTAATACAGGAGTTCACATCGAATCTTTTTCTTAGAGCTTAAACAAACAGTTCTCTTGTATGAAAAAGATGTAACTGATGCAAAATATGAAAGCTAAAAGGTGTTTCTGCCTAAATATAATAGTCGAGGAGTTTATGATGCAAAATCATTTGCGTTGTAATTACCATCTTTAAATTAAAAATATATATTTAAATTCATTTGGATATTAAATAGTATCGAAAACAATTTGATTACTCATTATGTTATGCTTGAAAAGATTTAATCAAATTCAAAGTTACTCCTGAAAGGAGTTGCGCAAATACGAGTGAAGTTTATATGGGGCAGAAATAAGTTCACAATTTCAATATGCAAAGTAGTCTATTCTTGGGGGACGATCGTCGTCCTATTTTTTTATGCAACTTGCATTAAGTTTATTATTCTGCATAAAAGTTCAAATTTAGAAAAATTAGACACGTGTATCTTTTCTTTTATATATTACGTAAAATTTCATCCAAGCGAAAATATTACATATGTGTATGTTCTCATAAAGCAGAAAGTATTAAAATTATGTAGTTTTCTTAGTTATATTTTTGTTCTAGTTTTTATCACATTTGATTTAATTTAAATTATTCTAAACAGAATCGTTTTCCAGTTTAACGATACAATAATTTATTTACATTTTACAATGCAATAAATTGACACAACACAAAATTTACACTCTAACACAACAGAAATAATTTCATATATTTTGGTCAGCATTTATTAATAACTGTATATCTTTTGTAATAATGATAATAAGTATCGATTATTACACAAAACATAAAGTAAAAAATTGTGATGTGTCCATCGTTGCACTTTCCTCGTTATAGATATGATGACTTAAATATCGACAGTATTATTATTATTCCAAAACTATTTACAAAAAAAAAGTAATTCTTGCATTTTTCCCTACATCTCAATAAATGTTGATCACCATCACATCTAAGTGTTTTATATTTTTAACTTTACTGTAAATTCGTGGTTTATACACGTGGCGCATGAAGTAAACTTTCGAGTTTAGAGACGCCCCGTGAAAATTTTCTACGCGGGGCTTTTCTAAACTCGAAATTTTACTTCATGCTTAGTCTGGGAGTGGAAGACACTCGCTAGTTTAAAAGACATCACGATTGTTAAAATATGTATTGTAACTGTGATCTTATTATCAATCAAGCTACTTACAGTCACAATAGTCAAAATACGGCCAATAAAAATATAATATGACAAAATCCTATGATAGTCCAAAGACAGTTAAGCAATTTATTAAAATTCAAATGTCACACCAGTATTTCGTTTATAAACAAATTCATTTTCTATCTATTCACCCCTCTTTAGGGGTGATATGTAAGCAATTTATGCGTCCTAGGAGTTGTCAAATGAGTGAGTTACTCAACTGTTTTCAAGGCACTCTTTACAAAAAATGAAAGATTACAATTTTACATATAAAATGTACAATAAACTATAAGTGGTACATCATTGAATTCAGAAATAATATTCTTCCAAAAAATATGAAGATCCAAAATGGCGCCCATATAAAAAACAAAAATTGGCTATGGTCCCTGGATAAATGTTAAAGTTATCTTAAAATAAGTCACTAGATTTTTCGTTAAAGCGTGCCTGTATAATGTCAAAGTTGTAAATCTCTGGATTTAATAGTTTTTGAATAAAAAAATAAAAAAGAAATTTCCAAAAATCCGTTTTTTGGCAATCATTTCAATTTCAATATTTCAGTATTTTATAGGCAAATAATATCTAAAGTGACTAATTTTCAGCCTGCTTTAAATTCTCAATTTAACTTCATACTTAACCAAGGAGTGGAAATACTCGCTAGAAACTTAAAAATGAACAATTTTAAAACTATAAGTACCTAAAATGTTATAGCATAGCGTATACATTAAAGATATTATAATAAATTGTGTTTAACACTAAAAGAAGTAAACTAAACTAAAATGCTTGCTGTAAATAATATTAGGGAGATCAATAAATGATAGGTAGCATTTAAATATATAATAAGAATTTGAAAAACTGTGAAAATTTGGATTTCACATAAGTTAGTATAACTTATCCACTTAATTATGTGCAAAAGCAATTATCAATGAACATGTGGCATCAAAAATGTCAATAAATAGCACTAAATTAATAAAATATGACATAAATATATATAATAACAAGAGAGTGATTACCAGTTTAAAAACACTAAATGAAATGAATAAAAACTATAAGCATTGTTATTCTAAAAAAATTTAATGTTTATAAATTGTCCGGTTATGTTATTATTACATACTTACATAATAACATAACATACAAAAAAGAGTTAACAAATAAAAGAAAAGATAAAATTGAAATGATTTAAAACTATAAACATTTCGATTTAAAATGATTTTAATATTTATGTTAAAATTTATAATATTTAATATTTTTAGTTAACAATTTCTTATTTTTAATCTACACTAGTTTCAACAGTTGTTGATTTTTATTCCAAGATTATTATAACAATTAAATTCTTGAGTAAATAAGCAAACACTCACAAAACCCCGGCGAGTTCGCCAAATATATTTCTACTAAGAATAGTTTGTCCTTTTTTTTAATTTGTCAATATTTGCCTAATTCTCTTTACAAGATAATATTTAAATACACTATACTAAGTATAAATAATAACATTTACAAAAAAATATATACATTTAATTTTCATATTTTTTTCTAAAATTCAATAATCTACAATTTAAAAGATTGTACAAGAATGAAATGCTCATTTTTGCAGTATATATAAAACATTATCCTTAATCAATGTTTTATAGGCCTGAGGCATGAAGTCCTATTTCGAATATAAAAAATTCTGAAAATTGGGCTTGGTCACGTAGCAAAGGGAAGCGACCAATCTAAATATTTAGGCTTTTTTAATCTCCAAATATCACTTCATGCGCCACGCGTGTAAAACACTGATTTATGTACAAATTATTACGTTTTTCGAACTAAAATGAAATATGAAATGTAAAATATTTTAATTTTGTAATCTAACAATAGATATCGACACTAATTAAATTATTTTATCAATTTTTGTATACTGATCAATGTCAGAAATATATATTTATTAAATTTACAGAAACTCACATTTTGATTTAGATTTATTAGAACGTTTTTCAAAATTAGATTTCTTTTTAAATAATATGATTTTGCATTTGGGTCAAGTCTGCAGAAATAGTTTTAATTTTTTTTTTATGAATTTGCATACATTCAATGGTTGATTAATAATTACGTTTGTAGAAAAATGTGGGTAATAAATATTTAATTATATTATAGTTTCTAACATTTTTGTATAGGAAATTAATTAGCATATGTAGTTTATTTGATTATATATTTACAGACACCACATATACAAAATGTATTACAGTTATTTAAATATAATGTAAAATATTGGGAAAGAATATTACAAACTTGCATTAGATACGCAGTATATAAAAAAACATAATTATCTTGTAAATTCTTAATTTACAAATAACCTTTATTTTTACTGTAAATTCATAATAAAATACAAAATACTTGCTAAAATTAATTTCTTTTAATGTGCCGAGAGAAGCTAGCAGACATCCAACGACCTTTATCTGCAATAGAAGCTTTACTAACGTTTACTATAATTCACCGGTAAATACTATGAAACGTTTGTATGGTAGAATTGAGCAATCTGTCGAAATCTTTAATTGTACTCCTGTACTATTTTCAAACAAAATAATTATGTTGTTGTATGCGCTTTTGAGTTATATTAATATTATTATTAATTACAATTTTCTTTTCTCTGTTTTGTATTCTTGCATATTGTTTGTTATTATTTATTATATTATTTCAGCTTACATTGCGCATTATTTGTAACGTATTTTTATATAAGTTTTCTCTGTAATTTGATTTATTATCTGTTGTGAAATAAATAATATAATAAGAAGGTAGGTACTTCAAGTTTTATAATAAAACTTTTGTTTAAAAAAATAATTGTAAATCAAAAACATTATGAATGTTATCCGCTCTAGTTAAAGTTTAGAAGTGTTTTCTATTTATTTATTTAATTAACGCCGCGTTTAATATTTTCCATTTTCAATCTCATCCACAGTTGGTTTCCGGCTCTGCGTTGCACGACGTATTAAGTTTTTCCTAGCGGAAAGTTATTCGAAACGAAAAACGGGAGAATATTTTACGTATGCAAATTACCTCTAGTGTGTGTGCACATTTTAAAGCTCAGAGTACTCACGAATAGTTGTATTCACAAAACATAATTTAATTTAATAAAACTGCATACGTATATGCAAATATACATCTAAATTTTTAAATTAGAAAAAACAACAGTTTCTTTTAATATAATTTGCCTTATCCAAGTTACAATTTTTATTCCTTCTCTTTCGAAGGAATTAATATTTAAGGTGATGTACACGCTATAAATTTTCAGGGATTCGTTAGTATTATAAATTAAAACTTGAATCTTCTAACAAGTTTCTTCCACTCCCAGATTAAACATGAAGTAAAATTTCGAGTATAGAGAAGCTTAAAAATTTTGTATGGTCGCTTAGCGCTACACGACCAAACCATTTTTTCGGACTTTTCTTAACACGAAATTTTCTTAATGCACCACGCGAATAAAACACTGATTTTAAGTGGTGTTTAAAATATACTGCTTATGTTTAATCTCACGTTAATTAAGCTAATTACTAAAGGATGCAATAAATATGCAAGGCATCTAGATATTGAATTCAATACAAAATAAAAAGAGCAAATTACTAAATACAAATATTAACATAATATATAAAATGACGATTATGTTCGTATTAACAAAAAATAAATTTGCAAATATTATGTATTGTTTACGTAAATATCTACATTTATTAAGTCAATAAAATTTAAAGCTGCCTCTTAAAATGAAACTTAGATGCTTGTTATCCAACTAGCAATTTTTATTGCTTCTCATTCGAAGATACATAAACATGCCGTATGTTCAATAAAAAAAGCCTTTAGAGTGCCATGGTAAATATTGTCAAACTGTAGAAACTCTAAAATTATATATTATAATTATTTTGTAAATTTTATCAATTTTTTCAGTTTTGTCAATTTCTAGAGCGTGTAGCTAACTTAAATTAAAAAAAATATTAAATCATGGCACTCTAGAGGTTTTTTCTTTATTAAATATACGATACTATTTCTAGTATAATCCATTTTTAATGTAACTGCTCAGTATTTATTTATAATATAAAACAGCCCGTAATTCTATAAAAGTCAGCATTTTTAATTCGTGCTGTTAACGCGTCTCGTTCAGACGTTTGGAAAATGCATTAAATTTATTGTTCTTTTGTCGGTTTAATGTACCATTTAAAACAACCTGTCTGGGCCCAAGTGCACAAGCTCTAAAAACTTAACTACACTCGAACTGTTCTTGCGTGCCAACTTAACTGCTCTCGTCTACTTTTAGCATGAAGAAGAAAGGGCAATATAGACGGTTTAACATCATGTCTTTTTCTAAATTTATTGCTCAATGTTATTAAAAATTAAAGTAATTGTCAATATTATCTTAAAGTATTGATATATTTCGTATATCGATAAATTTAGAATAATTATTAAGAATTATATTTTTTACTTATACCCACTGAACCACAGCACATTATTTTTTTTTTTGTGGTGTGGGAGGGGAAAATTCATTTACGGACGGAGTGTCGGACTCGCTCCAGGCGGAGGACTACCGACTAAAAACCCCTCCCACCTTACCGGCTTCGACTACAAGGTCATTAGCCGGTTTACTTATTTCTTTGAAAACTTAATAATAAATCAAAAGAAACAACTAAAACAATAAGATAAAAATATATAATACATAAATAAACCTAAGCCTTATATCACATATTTTGTGATACCAGGGTTGTAAAAGACCCTGGCACCGATTATACACAAAATAGATAAACACACCTTAAACCTAATATCACAAGTAGGCCGAAACCTATTATCACAGATAAGACGACGACATGAGGATTGTAAAAGACCCCATGCCGGAACCACCACACACAAGATAATCACAACCTAAATCTAATATCACAAAGGACGACACCGGGGTTCTAAAATGCCCCGATGCCGGAGCCTGCACGAAACGGACAACACAACCTTATATCACAGATATACGGTATCGGGGCTGTAAAAGACCCCGATGCCGGATCCTAAACCAATATACAAAACGTGTTTCAGAGTTGTAAAAGACTCTGGAGCATACAGACACAAAATTAAAAGGTGATACCGAAGTTGTAAAGAGACTTCGATGCCACTGTACATAAATCAGACAGAACAATCAAGAAATTAATAATAAATTAACACAAAAGAACATATACAAATCGCTAAAATCGCTTTAAAAGACTCGTATCACGTAGAAAAGTAAGAAATGTTTCTATGGAGCCATTCCAACTCTCTTGCCAATCCTCTATAATTTTCTTTTTGATGTACCCCGTCTGGACGTACGGGTACATCATCTGTGCCGTCCGCTTCCGCTGCTTGACGAGCAGCTTCGTCGGCCAGCTCATTGCTCTCGATACCCACATGTCCCGGAGTCCAGATGAAGATAATCGTCTTTCGCTTCCGAGACACTTCAAATATCGAGGCTTGTATGAGCTGGACCAGCGGATCGGCCGAGTATAATGACACTATACTCTGGATGGCACTCAGAGAGTCGGAGCAGATGAGAAATGAGCTATGGTGGTTATTATATATATATATACAGAAACGAAGGGCTTGATATACTGCGTACAGTTCGGCGGTGTACACGCTGGCCGACTCGTGGAGTGACCACGAATGTGGGATGCCGTCGATGACGAAGGCAGAGCCCACACCGTGATCGGATTTCGAGCCGTCTGTGTACAACCGCGAAGAGTCCGGGTATTCAGCGATAATTTAGAGGAACTGGCCCTGTTATGGAGGCAAAGTTGGATATTTATTTGGATACTCTGGTTGTATTTCTGACGTTTGCCTTCAAAATACATTTTAGGTTATGTTTTTCACATGCTTAATCACATGATTAATTACGCGCTATGCGCGATAGTTTCTTCCAAATACTCCTGTTATTTCTTTGTAAGTTCTTTACTTTAAAGCTTAAATACAGTAGAGGAAATACTTCTAAAAAAGTTTTCTGATACTTTTCTTGTTCAACATTGTTTTTCTAAAGCATTCCACGTCCAGATGCGTCTCTTTACTAAAATCCATTCCGTACATGAGTTTCTGCCCTTTCCTTCTTAAGTACTCGCATTCGACTTGGTCGGTATATACCAGAGGTACTAGTGTGTGGGTATCACGGCGACAGATTGTGTGCGCATATGTGTGTACGTTTCCCTATACCAGTGGCAACTTGTGTGTGCCTCATCCTGGACTGTGGCGGACGCACGAAACTGTGGCAACTTACACTCGGTGCCACAATTTTCTACGGCGATATCTCAGTTAATATTTAATTTAGAGCTACGATATTTTGATTGGACCCCAATAAAGACCAAATACATTTATTTCTCTTTATAGAATTTACCTAGTGTATATTTTTATGAAGTTATGCAACTTTTTCGAAAATTGTCTAAAAGGCGCCACTATTCAGGATCTTGCATGTGGTACACACACTCGTATTTGTGGCAACTTCATAAGTGTTTAGTAGGCAGCGCCCTCTACAACAAAATGCTACGTTGCCAGACCCAACTTGTAATTCGATACGACGAATTTCTTCGGCCCATTTATATTTTAGTTCGAGCCGGATAATATCTAAGGAAGAATATTTGCTCCTATGAAGTATGTTGTGGTTGCATACATTTAACATTTTTATCAATTATTTAAGTAACTAATTAATATTTTATCCAACACAAACATTCTTTTATAAATTGTATTTTGGTTGCATACATTTCAAATACTACTTACTTGATTAACATTATATTAAATGTTGATTAAACGCTTAATAAATAATTCGTATATTAGCATGTTCTACATATTTGTTTCGGTCCTAATTTTATTTTAGTACTTAGACTAGACCATGAATTGTATTTTAATTGCATAAATTTGAATTTTTATCGATTATTTATTAATTACCTACTTACTTAAGTAACATTATATTAATTATTGATTAATAAATAACTCGTGTTTTTGATGTTTTAATTTTAGTACTTACTAAAATAAAGTAAATAGAATCTTAAATTCATTGAATATATAACAGTTCTTCAACAAGCAATTTATCTTAATCATAATTTAAACATATTTTTATATTTTGTTATCGGACCATATTTTTTATCCACTCACGAAGTACTTTATTACACCTAGGTTTAGGAACTTATTTATTAGTATTTAGTAGTACAAATAAAGAATGATTATTTACTACTACTATTAAATAATAAAATAAATAGTAATAATAATTATTACACAGTGCAACTAATTCAAACTTTTTTTTTCTGAACTTTAATCTGAAAATAAAAATGAAAAATTTGGGTAAAAGGAAAAATATGTCTAACTGTTTTATGCAATATTAGATCATTTAAGAATTTTATGGAGGTCTAAAATTTCGAAAACTGGAGAAGTTTTAGATGAAAACAGTTAAAAAAAAAACGCACGAAACACAATATTTTCATTTTCATTTTTCATCCGTGTTTTTTTAACTTTTTTTATCCAAAATTGAAAAACTAATAGAATTAAAACTATTTAGCTTCTTTCACCTAAAATTACGTGTCTTATTACAAATTTGATCTTTATTAGGCCATTTTATGTAATCTTTTTAATGAAAACCTTCTCCAATTTTCGAAATTTCAGACCTCGATAAAAATTTTAAATTTTTCATTTTTGTTTTCAGATTTTAATTTAGAATTTTAGTGTCGCACCGTGTTACTTATGATTGTAAAATTAATGGCTAGTCTGTTAGACTAGTTTCAATAACCCTAAGCTATGTATCATATATAACTTAGTTAATACAAAAAATATATATAATATATATAAACTAATTAAGGAAAGAATGGCTACAAGTCGATGAAAATTATAATTCGATTAAAAAAATGTGCTGTAAATTAAAAGGAGACAGAATAAATTTATCATTTAATAATTGAAATATTTTGTTTGTTTTAAATCAAATTAATTTGTTTATAAAATTGTAATCAAAACGTTTCGTATATTGAAATTCGACTCTATTATTGGTTCAAGCATCAGAGATTGTTATTAAATTACACTGTTATGGGTATGTTATAACATACCATGTTTTATTCTTATTTTATTACTATGGTGCATACGGTTTTCCATTTTAACGTATGCAACCTTTGTTAGAATGATTTAATTAAAATAATTGCTTAAAATATAATAACTGTCTATCCACTTCCCAATTGTACCTTTCGAAAGTAAGATTGTGATAATTTTTTTTTACCAATAATAGTGATGCAGGTATCTTTTGTAAATTATTTTATGATATGATTAAAGGGTGGTTGTAAAAATGGCCTTAAATCGAGCACAGCATAAAATTATTAGGACATAAAAATTAAACTGTGAGCTTTGAATCATGATAACATTTAATTAATTGAGACAATTTAATAAAACACTTTCATAAAAATGTTTGTTGCCTATGAAATTTATTATTGTTTTAACACTATTCAGAGATTAATAAACTCCTATTTCTTGAAATTCCTTTTACCATTTTAAAGGGACGCTCAAAAGGCTGGTACCTACTTAGGGTGAAGAATGTCAATATCTGTTGAATATAAACATTTAAAAAGACCAGTTTTATAGTAGTATAAATATGCCAAACTGCATAGTTAATTATTTTATTATTTAAAATGAAGCCTCCACAAAAGTTGCAGTTGCATGTTATTAATGAATTATCTATCAAAATTATTCTAAATAACTCAGTTTTGTTCGTAACAATTAACAGTATTTCAAACGTATAAAATGAATGTTAAACTTAGACCTAATTAAATCAATTCTCTCTCTACTCAAAAAACGAGATCCCCATAATGCATTCCCCCCTCAAAAAAAACAGACTCCCTTTGGACAATGACCCTTTATACATTACAACAAAAAAACTTCTTGGAACTCATGAAAGGGACTGTCGAGGTGCAGGTAGTTAGGTTAAAGTGTGTACTGATTAAATTATTTCATTACAAATAAAACGAATGTTTCCAAAATGCATAATTTAAATAAAGACTGTGCTAGTGCCAAAAAATAATATATTAAATCAATTCTCTCTCTACTCAAAAAAACGAGATCCCCATAATGCATTCCCCCCTCCAAAAAAAAAAAACAGACTCCCTTTGGACAATGACCCTTTATACATTACAACAAAAAAAACTTCTTGGAACTCATGAAAGGGACTGTCGAGGTGCAGGTAGTTAGGTTAAAGTGTGTACTGATTAAATTATTTCATTACAAATAAAACGAATGTTTGCAAAATGCATAATTTAAATGAAGACTGTGCTAGTGCCAAAAAATAATGTTTAATCATATCATATAACACAGATTTTATTAAAAACTATTATTCAAAACACTTGGTATTGTTTAACTGTTGAAACAGTGAAACAATCTCACGTGTTTTAACTAATTGTTTATAGTTTAAAATGTTTCACCGCAGGTTACGTGCGTAATTAATTAAAGATACTGATTTTATTCATTAAATATTTCTCAGTAGTATCACTAAGTTTTAAGTAAGTTATTTAAATAGTTGTTTCGATTTTTTTCTTTATAATTAATACATTACATCTTAAATTTAACAAAAAATCAATCTAAATATTGATAAATATACTGTAATAATTTGTACAAAGTAATTGAATTTATAATTTGTGCATAAGTAAATGTGCAAAATTCAAACATTGTACATTTTTGTTTGAGATCATTTCATTTAGCCTATAGTAACAGTCAGAGAAAATAATACATTTTATGAATTATATAAAATTAAATATTACGTTTAAATAACGCAAACTACAAAACTTGCATCTATAAATATTTATTGTTACCAGATGTTTGCTTCACCCTAAGTAGGTACCTGTTTTTAGACCGTCCCTTCAAAAGGTTAAAGGGAATTCAGAGAAATGAGAGAAAGCCACCATACCAATATCCGGTTCCAAGCTACCATAAATTCAATTTACTTATTTCATATTTAATTTATATTACGACTACAAACAATTCTAAATTGCAATTATCACAGACAATAGATCAATTAAATTATATTTTAAATGTATATTTAGTAGGGACACATATTTACGAGACAAATAAAATGGATTATTATACGTTTTAATTATTAAATTCTACGTATGTATCGAAACCTCTTGCATCAATTAAATGTATCCTACATCTCTTTAGGAGTTAAATAAATAAACTGTATACAGATATTTAAACATTTAGTATTATATACGGGTTTGATTTTTATTTGAATCAAAACATTATCAGTATGTTGACATACTATATGAAACCATAGTATTGATAGGTAAGATTGTATAGAATCTAACCCTGTATTTACTTTTATTCTGGCATACAGGGAACATTGTTTAATTTTTATTTAAATCGGAACATAATCGGATACTTTGCTTTTTAAGTTCCAAGGGCCCTATTCTGATTTTTATTTTTTATTTGATAGGGAACATTGATTAATTTTTAGTTGAATCAGAACATTGTGTGTCACTCAAGGTCTAGCGTGCGGTATTTTTTAACATTATTTCAAATATCAGGCAACTTAAATGATATTTGGTGGATTTTCTTATGTTTTCAACTACTATTTTGGGTTTTTTGTGTTTACTATTTTTTAAATATTTTTAAGCGATAATACCAAATGTTACTATACTGCCTTTCAAAAAAATCAGAACACCAAGTATTTATTGCACGATTTTAATACAATTTACACAATTTGATCATGTAAACGAACTGTATCGATGATCAAAAAATCAACTTGAGAAACAAAAAAACAAATGAATAAAAATTAATAATGTGTTGGGCCTCCACGATTTCCCAAACACTCATTAACATGTCGAGGCATGCTAGAAATCAGGCTGTCAATATCGACTTGGGGTATTTCATTCCAAACTTCGATAATTTGACCTCTAAGTTTCATTACAGTGTTAGCGGGGCGCTGTAAGTTACTTATTCTAACACCTATCATATCTCAAACATGTTCTATTGGAGATAGATCTGGAGAACGAGATGGCCAAGGTAACAAATTGATTTCGGCACTATCAAAAAACTGTCTTGTAATGACCGCTGTGTGAGGTCGAGCATGATCTTGCTGAAAAATGGTGTTCTGCAAGCCATTTACATAGGGCACTAACACTGGCCGTAAAATGTTGTCAATATACCGAATCGCGTTAAGACTTGCTTCTAAAAAAACTAGAGGAGACCGACTACCATATGCTATCGCCCCCCAAACCATATCTCCCTGTGTAAGAGCCGTATGTCTTTCAACAGCAAATTGTAAAATTCTGCGTTCACCGCGTCGACGTCTCACTCTTCTGCGACCATCATGAGCCCATAAACAGAACCGAGACTCATCGCTGAAGATAATGTTATTCCATTTAAGGGTCGAATGTTGTCTTTCCCTGCACCAATCAAGTCTTGCTCTGCGATGCTGCGGAGTAAGAGGTAGACACAATTGTGGACGGTAGGATCTTATACCAAAACTGCGGATTCTTCTGTAAACAGTAGCCATGGATACTCTTTGGCCATTTAGAGCCAACCAGTCATTTCCCAATGCCCGCGACGTTGTAAATCTGTCCCTTAAAGTTGTAAGACGAAGAGCTCGATTTTCACGCTCAGTGGTGCTTCTTGGACGTCCTGATCCAAGTCTACGTCGATTCTCCCCAGCTTCGGACCATCTAGACCAGCAGCGTATGATCACCGATACACTACGGCCTACCCTTTCAGCAATAGCACGAACCGAAAAACCCGCTTCTCGCATTCCAATAATGCGACCCCTTTCAAATTCACTTAGATGATGATGTTGTGCACGCCGACGAACACGGGGCATCTTTTTAAAGAAAGAAAATCAAACTGTTTAATTAATGATGTATTTATTACCTAACAAATAGTGAATATATTCAATAATAGAGACAAAAACAACTATCGGATTTCCCTATGAAGCGTCTTGAATCGGGACACACTGTATATTTTGGTAATTATTGGTCAATAAAATACCTTTTATAGGCATATTTTAAGATTTTATATTTCATCTTTAACATTTTCAACTTTTAAAAGAAAATGTTCATAATCATGAAATATTTGTTGAATTTTGATGAATAAAAAAAATCACATGAATACTAAAAAATAATAGTATAACCGCATATATGTATAAATAAATAAAAAAGTCAAGAGAACATGACATTGGTAAAAAAAAGTAATACAAATTCAGTTAATTAAATAGAAAAAAGCATTCTCAATAATAACTAAAATCTAGAAATTATGTGTAACAGTTTTCAAACTGTCAAAATCAATTTAAATCGTCAAAAATACAATTTAAAAACAGAAAAGGTATAATTTTCACAAAGAGCAAGTTGCTTGTCCGGGACATATAACTAAAAGATGAACTAGACTATTATTAATACATAAACAAACATCAAACATAATGAAACGTTTACTTTGTTTGCAACAACCAATCGTGAAGTTCCAAATGTTTATAATTTCCAGATGTTTGCATTCGTCGCCCGAAGTAGGTACCTGTTTTTAGACCCTTTCAAATTTTAAAAGGAATTCCTAGAATTGAAAGAAAGCCGTCATACCAATATCCGGTTAAAACTAAGATACGTTAAAGAAACTATTAATTTAATTTATGTTACAAGGATTTCAATTCTAGATGGCAAGTATCATGTGTAACATATATTGTTTAATGAAACAAAAGTTCAAACATTAATATCGATTCTTTCTTCTCTGAAATAGGTTATGAACAAACAAATCAAGTGTAATATTTTATTCTTCGCCCTCAAGGCAGTCCCTTCAAACATTTAAAACGAAGTTCATAAAATAAATGCATGTCACTAACAATTAAATCCTGATTTATATAAATAGAAATTAATTTCATTTATTGCACTTTGTCTTAGGTAGTTCGGTGCCTAAGGCCTATTCATTTATATCTTCTCTAATATGCAAATAGAATAATCTATCTATAAAAACGTAATGAGTATGAGTAGCTTTTTAATTAGGATTCTCCTTACAGAGATTGAGGCCTTTCTTCCAAGATTACATGGTAAACTTAAAATAATTGTATTATAATTGTTATGGAGGCAAAGTCTCGTTGGTTCGAAGAAAAACAACTTTTTTATATTTTAGATGTTTACTCTTCAAAAGTTAGAGGAACACTCTCATTTACAAAATTTACAAATATTTACAGAGTTTCAATTTACCCCTACATCTCGGGGGTGTAGGTAGTGATGGTAAAAATCCACCAATAAGAAAATGGCATTTACACAAAAGCTGAGATACACAAACATTTGACAACAATGCACAAAATATGAAATTTCCAGAGATTACCCTGGTTGTGCAGATGTACCAAACACAAAGAATGCAATAAAACAATTTAAGCAAAAGTATTTTAAAACGTTCATTTATGACGCCTCATGTCCATTACGCCCGACCGAAGGTTAGCACCCATGCTGCGCGGGTCGCTCACGCTCTATTGTCCGTATTTTCGGAGAAATCGCGGTTTACATCGCGACATACACCACCTCCTTGCAAACTGTTGCATAATAAAATTGACACTACGCAATTAGGAGTGAATTCACAAAAAATCAATCACTAACGTTGCACGTCGTTGCATCCTCGATTGGAAAAGCACATAGTCGATTGAGGGCCTGTAGACACCGCTTGTTGTTTTGACAGTAGAGACTCTCGTGACTCCATCCGCTCCTGGATGCAGCTTAATTATCCTCCCGACTATCCACTGCATCGGCTGGACGGCTTCCTCTCGAATTAGAACCGATTGGTTAACTTTTGGTTCCTGTCCTGGAAACTGCCACTTTGTCCTGGTTTGAAGGTGATGTAGGTAGTATCTATGCCACCGTTTCCAAAATGCTGCCTCACTTGTTGAATATGCTGCCATTTGTTTAGTCGACCAGGATTTAAGCACAATAAATCCGCTTCCGGTACATCAATAAAAGAGGTACCAATAAGGAAATGACCAGGACTCAAATAGGATAAATCATTTGGATCATTTGACACAGGAAACAAAGGACGGGAATTGAGGATTGCTTCGATTTGAGCTAACAACGTGCTATAATCCTCAAAATTAAGCTTGGTTTCGCCAATTACTTTTGTGATATGAGTTTTTACTCTCTTTACTGCAGCCTCCCAAAGACCACCGAAATGAGGCGCTCTAGGGGGTATAAAATGCCAAGTTAAAATTTCTTGAGCAAATGAATTCATTGGATCATTTTTATTATTACTTGAATGAAAATGTTCATAACATTCATTTAATTTTCGTGCAGCGCCCACAAAATTAGTAGCATTGTCTGAATAGATATTTGCGGATTTTCCGCGCCGCACAAAGAATCTTTTAAGTGCCGCAATAAATGCGTCGGTTGACAATTTAGATACGAGCTCTAAATGCAAAGCTTTAGTTGCAAAGCAAACAAAAACTGCAATGTACGCTTTTGTTGTAATTGCTTTTCGTACCCCTTGCTTTAAATATACAGGCCCGCAGAAATCAACACCGCAATTATAGAACGGTCTGATTAATGTCACTCGTTCTGCAGGTAAATTTCCCATACTTAGCTTGAAATTATAAGGCATGAACTTAAAACATGTAACGCAATTTCTTATTATGCGCTTTATAGGGTTAGTTCCTCCTAATATCCAGTAACATGACCTGGTATACGCTAAAGTGGCTTGTATACCTGGATGTAAATATTTAATATGAAAGAAGTTAATTATTAAATCTGTCAAAGTACCATTTTCAGGTAAAAGCATTTGGTGCTTAGAATTAAAATTATTTACATTTGAATTTAATAATCTGCCACCAACTCGTAAGATACCATTTGCGTCTAAGAATGGATTCAAAGTTTTTAATTTACTTTTCTTATGAACACATCCATTCTTTTGTAAATCATCTATGTCATTATGAAACGATAAGCGCTGATAATATTTTACAGTTTGTGTAAGAGCTTTGTTATATTCTAGTGTAGAAATCGGACCTACTAATTTTGATTGCTTATTCTTACAATTATGTGTAAACCTAAAAAGATAAGCTACGGCTCGAATTAATTTCGAGAAAGATGAAAATTTATTCATGAAACTTAATTTATTATTTGTATTATTAATGGTAATATTTACTTTAACTGATAATTTTGTTTCGGGCAGATCACCTAAAACAATATTATCGTTTTTAAATGGAGGTACATTTTTATTGTCAAGCAGCCAATTAGGACCGTGCCACCACAAGGTATTTTCAATTATTTCATGCGGCATAAGTCCTCGCGAAATAATGTCTGCAGGATTATCTCTTGATTTTACGTAACTCCACTGAGAAGGTGATGTGTGATCACAAATCTCGGCTACACGATTAGCCACAAACGTTTTTAAGTTGACTGTTGGACAATTAATCCACGATAAAACTATTTCGGAATCACTATAATAATGTGTGCTTTTAATATTAATATTAATTGAATCGCTAACCGCTTTGGCAAGTTTAGATACCAATAGTGCAGCGCAAAGCTCTAAACGTGGTATTGTACTCATTTTTAGAGGCGCTATACGTGATTTTGCACATATTTAATTACAATAAATTCCCTTATCGTTAATATTTCTAAAATAAACACATGCTCCATACGCCTTTTCGCTGGCGTCGGCAAAACAATGTAATTCGAATTTATTAGTAATAGTCGAACAAATATTTCTCATTATAGTTAATTCTTGAAGCTGGATTAATTGTGAGGCAAAACAATTCCATACATTTAAAATTGAATTAGGCACAATTTCATCCCATTCAAGTTTAGCCTGCCACAGCATTTGTATTATTATTTTGGCTGTTGCAATGACAGGATTAATTAATCCCAAGGGATCAAAAACTTTGAAATATGTGACAAAATTGTTCGTTTCGTTATAGTTTTATTATTAAATACTGGGATTGAATATTGCAATTTATCGTCATTCGGTCTCCAAATTAAGCCTAAGGTTTTAGCGCACGGATTTTTGTCAAGAAATATTACGTTTTCCGTGGATAAATCTGGAATATAATTTAAAATGGTGGGATTATTTGAATTCCATTTATTCAGTTCAAAATTACCCTTTTTAAGTAAAGAAATAGTTTCATCGCGGATTTTAATCAACTGGCTTAATGAGTTCGCACCCGTCAACAAATCGTCAACGTAAAAATCTCTTTTTACAACTTCAGCTGCTAACGTAAAATTTGCCCTTTCTAAATTACTTAGTTCGTGCAAACATCTTATTGCCAAAAAAGATGCTGGTTTTGTGCCGTAAGTGACTGTTTGCAACTGATATGTTTTCAGAGGCTCATTTGAATTTGCCCGCCATAATATTTGTTGATAATAAATATCATCGAATGAAACTTGAATTTGCCGGTACATTTTCTTAATGTCGGCTGATAAAACATATTTATATGTTCTAAATCGAATTAAAATTGAAAAGAGATCGTCCTGAATAATAGGGCCTTTCATCATTACGTCGTTAAGGGATAATCCGTTACTACTACCTGCGGAGGCATCAAACACCACCCGTTTTGTGGTGACACTGTCCGTTTTTAAATCTGCATGATGCGGTAGATAATAATTATTACTAGATGTGTTATTACTATTTGACAAAACTCTCATATGACCGAGTTGCTCATATTCCAACATGAACTTTTTATATTCTATTTTCAAATTCAGATTTTTATTCAATTTATTTTCCATTGCGAAAAAAACGCTTTCTTGCCATTTGTTTTGAATCGCCTAACAGTGACGGATCTGATTTAAATGGCAAATTAACAATAAATTTGTCATTGACTTTCCGTGTGTTATCTAGAAAATGTTTTTCGCATTGTTGTTCTTCTAATGTCCATGTGTTATTTCTATTAAAAGTTTCCAATTTCTAAAATTTATTTAAATCGAAATCTAAACTATTTTGACGATTTAAAAAATTATTTTTTATTAGATTTTGAGAATTAGACGGAATGGTACCCCCTATGATCCAACCTAAGCGCGTCTCTTGGCCAAAAATATTTATATTGGAGGTATTAATGCGTCTATTCCCCAAAATATTCCAAAATACACGAGCGCCAATTAGGATGTCAATCGGGCGTGAAATATTAAATTTTGGATCGGCTAATTTTAATCCTTCAGGTATATTTAAGTTAGTTTTATCAAATGATTTATTCGGTAAATTTGTCGTTAATTGATCGACAACAAGACATTCAATTGTCGTTTTGAAATCATCATGTTTTGACTGAAAGTTTAAAATTTATATTAGTTGAGGTTTGACTAACTCCACTAATTTGAACTGTCGCTTTGTTGACTTTTAAATTTAACCGATCCGCTAGTTCGCGAGTTATGAAATTCGCCTGAGACCCGCAATCTAATAATGCACGAGCATTTTCAAAAGGGCCTGTATCATTTGATACGCTTAACATAGCTGTTATTAAAAGCATTTCACCAGATTGACATTTTAAATGACCACTTGTAACACCATTTTCTGTATCCGGTTGCCCTGAATTAATTTTGGGAACATGTAATAACACATGATGTTTCTGATTACAATGCGAACATTTTGGCGCAAAACATTTGCTAGTGGAATGATTGGCTGGTTTAAGACAGTTACTACACAATCCAGACCTTTGTACTTTATAAATTCTTTCTCCAATACTTAAATTTTTAAATTGTTGAAAATTTTGTATTGTATGTCCTGCCTTTTTACAAAACAAACAAGGTTTAGCATTTTGTTGTGAAAAATGCGAATTCAAAGAGTTTGATTGTGATTTATTTTTATTAACATTATTAAAATTAACTTTATTTGCAGCTGCTTGTGAATCAAACGCATCGTATCGTTTTCCCAAAAAATCTAATAAATCATTAAATGATGGTAATGTATTTTTATCAAGATTTAAATTTAATTCTTGTATCAATTTTGAATCAAGTTTGCTCTCTAAAGTTAAAATTAAAATAACGTCCCAATTGTCAACCGGCACATTTAATGTTTTCAGAGAGAAAACCGCGTTCCAAGGCGTTGACAATGTAAGAATCATATAACAATAAATTAGATTCCGTAGATGCCCTCACTCAAAACCCATGATGTTTGTGAGAGATTGAAGATTGCAATGAATTAGTTAAGAAATCAATTTTTCAAAAATGTTTGGGATTGTTGCAAATATGGATATAGGGCGATAATTTTGAACAAGTTTGTTATCGCCATTCTTATATATTGGAATTATGTTTGTTAATTTCCAGCAAGATGGAAAACAACCACTAGATAGTGACAATTTGAAAAGTAGATGAAAAGAGATGTTTTAAAACAGTATCTATAAAAGTTCGCAAACCTTCTCCAGAATCTTTGCGTACTTGTGGCAACTGTAAAATACACCTAACGTGTGCATATACGATTTTTTTATAATTATCAAATCTATCGATTAATGTTTGCCAAGCATTGCTGTAATTAGCATCATCAACATTTAACCCACATATTACTTCAGCTGCGTCACCCTCTAATGATGACCGCAAATAATGATATTTTTGCATTGTATTTAACGCAGCATTATTATGAACCATAGATAAAAAGCCAGGTTTAAATGAAGTCCATTGATCAAAACGCCCGGTAAAGATATTTTTGGTAACTTATAATTATTGTCTACATTCCCATTATTATTATGAACACCTGGGGAAGTTACATTTTTATTAAATTTATTATTTAAATCCATGGCTGTCTCTAAAGCATCCCAATAACTTGTTTCAAACTCCTCCCGTTCCTTATCATCATCATCTGTTTGATCATTTTTTAAGCAAATATATTTCAGTTTGAATAATATTAAATTATTGTAAAACTTGCTGAAAATTTTGAACTTTCGTTTCAAAAGCTGATGGTAAGTTAGGGCCGGTACAAGTCGAAAAATATGAATAAAATCTTGTAATTTGGCCTTTAATTTGCCCTCTTTGATAAATCAATTTTTGAATATTAGTTGCCATTGTAATTAGCGAAACTAAATTAAGAAAATGTTTAATAATTCAATTGATTATAAATATTTGCTATTAGCTCAAATTCGAAACAATTCTCCGACACGGATAGAACCCAGGTATAAAAGATCATTTAAATTGGCACCTCACCTTCGGGATTTCCTCCAAAAGCCTGCAGGAGTTGCTCGGGATGTCCTCTCCAACGAACGAAAACTGCACACTTCGATCTGATTGATTCGGGGTTTCTCCTTAGAAAAATGTGGAAGCACTTGTACTTTTCACTTAAATACATCCGGTTCGAAGGACCATGTTATGGAGGCAAAGTCTCGGTGGTTCGAAGAAAAACAACTTTTTTATATTTTAGATGTTTACTCTTCAAAAGTTAGAGGAACACTCTCATTTACAAAATTTACAAATATTTACAGAGTTTCAATTTACCCCTACATCTCGGGGGTGTAGGTAGTGGTGGTAAAAATCCACCAATAAGAAAATGGCTTTTACACAAAAGATGAGATACACAAACATTTGACAACAATGCACAAAATATGAAATTTCTAAAGATGACCCAGGTTGTGCAGATGTACCAAACACAAAGAATGCAATAAAACAATTTAAGCAAAAGTATTTTAAAACGTTTATTTATGACGCCTCATGTCCAGTACGCCCGACCGAAGGTTAGCACCCATGCTGCGCGGGTCGCTCACGCTCTATTGTCCGTATTTTCGGAGAAATCGCGGTTTACATCGCGACAGGCCTCTTAAGACGTAGGGGCACATATCGCTCTTCTTAACTGAGGTCAGATCCAGCCGACACCTTACCCTTGGCATAAGCCAAGGAGGTACCTCCAGGAATCCGACCTCGAATACCCTTGGGAGACTAAAATTAAGACTCTCCAACAGCTCCTTCGCACGGAAGCACACCGGCCTACTGACGGTAGGTCTTCTAGCGTATTTTCTCTGCTGCTCTGTAATCGAAATAAAATGCCGTCGGTTAGTGTGTCCCCTCCTCGCACGCATTGCCGCCGCGTATTGTAATACGAAGCGGTTGCGGCGTGCGGATAGTGGAGGGACACCCGACTCGCAGCAGAGACTCGGTGCGGGACTCGTCCGGAAAGCACCTATGGCGTACCTAATTCCGGAATGGTGAACAGCATCTAGGGCTTTCAACCAGGACTTTCTTGCCGAAGAGTATACTGCGCAGCCATAGTCGACTCTAGATAAAACTAAAGCCGTGTAAAGCTGCAGCAGCACTTCTCTTCTAGCGCCCCAGTTGATGCTGGCCAGACATTTGGTTACGTTTAACGCTTTTTTAGAGCGCTAGACCAGCTCATCGATGTGGGCCCGATAGTTTAGAGTCCTATCGAGCCTTAGCCCTAGAAAACGGATACTTTCGACAACTTGTATCCTAGTGCCCCGGAGAGATAGTCCGGGGTCCCGGTGTGGATGTCTGAGTCTACAAAGGTGGACGCATGAGGTTTTCGTTTGAGAGAAACGAAAACCTCTGGACTCAGCATCGCTGTTCACCTTGTCGATGACCACTTGAAGTTGACGATTTATGGCGGGGATAGTATCTCCCGCCATGTATATTACTAGGTCATCGACATATAGACATTTTTTTACAGGGGAATTTACGGATGTAGCGATTTCATTTACGGCGATTGCAAATAGTGTAACACTGATAGTAGAACCTTGGGGAATTCCGTTCTCCAGCACAAATTGTGCTGATTCGGTGTCCCCAATTTTCACTCTAAACGAACGATTTGACATGAAGGATTTGATGAAAATAGGCAGACTTTTGGAGAACTCCGTACCTCCAAGTCATGTCATATGCCTTCTCTAGGTCGAAAAACACCGCTACGAGGTGCTTTCTCTCTAGGAAGACATCTTGGATGGAGTTCTCCAGGCAGACTAATTGGTCAACGGTACTGTGGTACTTTCTGAACCCCGCCTGGTACTTTGCCAGGAGACCATTCGTCTCCAGCATCCATACCAGACGGTTGTTGACCATTCTCTCCAAGACTTTTCCCAAGCAGCTCGTAAGTGATATAGGCTGGTAACTGTTGACGTTTGTGGGGTCCTTACTCGGTTTAAGAAGAGGCAGTACAGCGGAGACTTTCTAGCGGCTGGGGTAGACGCCCCTATCCCATATTATATTATAGGTGGCCAACAAATACTTCCTCATACGTGAGGGAAGTTGTTGGACCATCTGATATGGGACACAGCACATTATTATTAATATTATTAAAAGTAACAGCAATTTCATTTATTTTTATTTATTTATTAACTTCTCAACAGAGAAATATAAATATAACTTAAAGTATATACAATTTAATCTTAAATGAAAATATACATTATAAATAATTTAAAAAAAATAAATTAAATAAGTTTAAAAGTAGAAATAGATACTTTTATGTTCAGTGCTAATTTATAATAATGTTAGTTACTAATTAGGAAAAATTTAGATAAACAAGGATATGTATTGTATTTATTTTTAAGTTTGAGCAAGCGACAATAAACAGAAACAATTATTAATACTAATTTGATTTATATAAATGATACTTTCTGTTTGTTTTCATTTCCTCTAACTTTTCCCCCACATGACTATTTATCTAAAAGTGGAACGTTTTTATTGAAAAGAAAGGGAGAGAGGATAAAAATCTGCGGGAGCACAATGAAACATGACAGGAAGATTAAATATTGACAGTTATAAATAGTATCAACCACTAAAATATCGCCCTATATATTATAATACTCCCATATAACAAAAAATATATATAACTACTAAACGTGTTTATGCCTATGAATCTTGCTCTCTCTTTCTCTCTGCAGATTTATTACTACGTTTTAATAACGAAAATAGAAATAAAAAGACACACAAAAATAACAAATAAATCAGAAAAATATATGTAGTAATATTTAGAATGCAAATAATTTAAATTGTATAGTACATATCCAAATGTATACGCTGATAATTGTTAGGCATTAATTGATTTTATATATATATTTTTTTTAATTCAACGCAAAATTTAAAATTTGGTTTGGTCACTCGACCAAACCAAATTTTCAGGTTTATCTAAACTTGAAATTATACTTCATGCGCCACGCATATTAAACACTGAAAACGTGTATTAAACACTGAGAACTGGAGTAGTGTGAACGATTGATCTTCACTTGAAATCAGTGTCTTATACGCGTGACGCATACAGTAAAATTTGTGTTCAGGAAATCCTGAAAATATCAGGCTTTTCTAAACTAGAAATTTTACTTCATGTTTAGGGAGGGAAAACACTCGCTTAAACCTTCAAATTAACCTTTAAATACGAATATCAACAAATATCTGACAATTTACTCTATATTATTGGGATATGTATACAGTAAGAAACGCTCAGTGTAAATAGTATATTTTGAACTTTGCAATATTTCAGTATTTCGAGTTTTGAAAAACCTAAAATGTTGGATTTAGATACTATACATCCGGCCTAAATCCAAATTTTCAGGTTTCTCTAAACTTGAAATTTTACGTCATGTTTAATCAAGGAGTGGAAAGACTCGCTGAAAGCTTCAAACACTTATACAATTAACAGATGGCAGCTGTAAAGATTAAATTAATGTCTTCTAATTAAGTAATATATTTTCTAGGAATAAAATTTCACCAAAAAAATAAAACACTACATTTTTATATTATTATTTATTTCGCTCAGATATCTTAAATAAACGTTAATATTTTTAATATTTAAACCAAAGTTTAGTTCTCTTTTTTATCTATGTTTTCATAACATTTTAGCATTTGTTAACTTTATTCTCGTAATATCGATTTTGTCTTTTGTAATTGTAAAATAAAATATAATCTTTTTTACTAACGGATGTGATTTTTATAATTCTGCAGCATTTGGATTTAACGATTTTTCTAAACAAAGTTCACAAAGTTTACTTTTGTATTAAGCACAAAAACAACTCTTTTTAGATTTTAACTGTTTTTTAAAACAGTGGTGTAGCACAACCAGGTCAAAATTAGTTTCCAAATTTTACACTTATGGCCGGTATTATAAACGATTAATAAATCATTAGATAACTATTTGTGGAGTCAATTTATTTACCTAGTAAACTAATGGGCAAATAAAATTGCGTATTACAAAGCAAACCTATGAAATAAATAGCAATTCTAGAAATATATAATTTAATTAGTAGATTACAGACCGAAATTATACATTTTTATTGTGGCCATAGCTTGAATCACCAATTTTTTAAATTGATTTGTCAATATTTCAAATTAAATTGTCAATAAAATTGGAAATTTAGTATAATTCATTATAATTATGGAGAATAACCGTGGAATAGGACAGAATTACACAGAACAAGAAAAATAAAGCTTATTAGAAATTATAGAAGACTTAAACAAGTGTTTTCCACTCCCAGACTAAGCATGAAGTAAAATTTCGAGTTTAGAAAAGCCTGAAAATTTGGTTTGGTCGCGTAGCGGGAAGCGCGGAGCGGACAAACTAAATATTCAGGCTTTTCTAAACTCGAAATTTTACTTCATGCGCCACGCGTACAAGACACTGATTTCAAGTGAAGTTCATTTGTTTACAATATTTCAGTGTTATCAGTGTTTAATACGCATGGCGCATGAAGTAAAATTTCGAGTTTAGAAAAGCCCGAAAATTTGGTTTGGTCGCTCCGCGCTTCGCGCAACGTGACCAAACCAAATTTTCAGGCTTTTCTAAACTCGAAATTTTACTTTATGCTTAGTCTGGGAGTGGAAAACACTCGTTTAAAACTTTAATGCCCGGTATTATAAACGATTAATAAATCATTAGATAACTATTTGTGGAGTAAATTATTATTTATTTACCTAGTAAACTAATGGGCAAATAAAATTGCGTATTATAAAGCAAACCTACCAAATAAATAGCAATTCTAGAAATAAATAATTTAATTAGTAGATTACAGACCGAAATTATACATTTTCATTGTGGCCATAGCTAGAACCACCAATTTGTTAAATTGAATTGTCAATATTTCAAATCAAATTGTCAATCAAATTGAAAATTTAGTATAATTCCTTATAATTATGGAGAATAACCGTGGAATAGAACAGAATTACACAGAATAAGAAAAATAAAGCTAATTAGAAATTATAAAAGACTTAAACGAGTGTTTCCAGTCCCAGGCTAAGTATGAAGTAAAATTTCGAGTTTAGAAAAGCCTGAAAATTTGGTTTGGTCGCGTAGCGCGAAGCGCGGAGCGGCCAAACCAAATTTTCAGGCTTTTCTAAACTCGAAATTTTACTTCATGCGCCACGTGTACAAGGCACTGATTTCAAGTGAAGTTCACTTGTTCACAATATTTCAGTGCTTTCAGTGTTAAATACACGTGGCGCATGAAGTAAAATTTCGAGTTTAGAAAAGCCTGAAATTTTACTTCATGCTTAGTCTGGGAGTGGAAAACACTCGTTTAAAACTTTAAATGGAACTAATTTTAAAAAAGCGTATGCATAAGTATAAAAATCCCTGGTTATGTCTGAGTAGAAAAACTCTAGGTCTTCGACTCCTTAGAATGTCTTGTGGTTCGAATTAATTACTGTCAGGGAAGGTACTATGGGCGAACTTAAATCTGACACGGATGATATGGTAGACATGATAACCGTAATAAAATTAATAAATACTAGTAGTAGAATCTAAAGTAATTATAACAATAAATAATATATAATACACTTTTGACTTTTAACTGTCAAATTAATTAGAGAATAAAATTTACTTGGTATAAAAACAAACAAATAATATACTGGGGAGATTTATTAGCCAAATAAAGTTATTTTGTGTTTATAATACCTAAATCTTTGGAATACATTAATTTATTCCTAAAGTAAATTTTATTTAATAAAACGTTTTATAATACCGGGCATTAGTGTAATAAAACCTTTAAATTGATGATCCTTCTTTTGTGTAATAGATTTGGCTTATAGCTTCATTCAAACCTTATGAAAGTTCACTTCTTTTAGAATTTAACGTTGTTTTTTTCATAAAGTTTCAACGTTGCCGTTTTGTAATGTTATTTTGTGATTTCAATCACACTATTTTTTTTATCTCAGAAAAAACTACACTTCTGTGCAATAAAATTAAGCACAAGTCTTATAACTGTTTTTCACAATATTCTTGTTGTATAATTCGGGTCTATGTTAGTTGCCTAGCAGCAGCTTCAATAAATGATAAAACACCATAACTTGAAAATAACAACAAAAAATTAATAAAAAAAACAAAACTATGATTTTTTGAAGAAAAGCTCGAAATAAAGACAATAAAGCCCAAATAGAAAACCCATCTTCTATTTTAGTTAAAATGGAATATTTGAATTGTTGTCCAAATGATGCAGCATTTTGACATTAAGCAAATTGACATACTTACAAATTTTCGTAACTAGGAAACTCATCACGTCCTTTTTAAACTATAACATATTTTGTGTGCTTAATTTTATTGCACAGAAGTGTACATACTTTTATTAAATCTATGAGATTAAAAAAAAATCTTTAGCAAGTAAATAATTTTCTAAAAATTTTAGAAAAACAAATTAAGGGCTCCGCTGTATAACGTTGTAAGCGACTAAAACAAAATTAGACAGAAATTAAAAATAAGAAACAATATTTTTGATACATAAAATGAATTGTTTACAGCTTTATTAACTCTAACTAAAACATTTTAGACATTTCAAACCTAAGAATGTAAGGAACATTCAGTACGATAGAATATTCCTATAACATTCACATCGCAAAAATTGGCGCTTACAACGTTATTCGGCGGACCCCTTCAAATGTACTTTTGCTATTTAAATGACCCAAAGTTTTGACGTTTTGTAACTTTATTCTTGTTACATATTCCAATACAGTTTTTCATTCTTTTAGTAAAAAGTGCATATACATTGAACAATCTATGTGTTTTAGATAATATAATAGCTTTCAAATAATTTTCTCATATTTTTTTAAAAGAAAGTCGCGTTTTTAACAATTTTATTTATTTATTTATTATTAACATAAAAAAACTGTGAAAGTCCGATAACAGGGTTATATCATTAGTACAGTATAAATACTATATTAAGTAGTAGTGTATAGATATAAATTCAAAGTACTACAGTATAAAAATAATAAAAACTATAAACTAAGGCAGCATAGATAATATTTAAATAAAATCACTAGCAATAAGCTCAAATATTGAAAATGTTTAGAGTAAAAATGTCTACATTAGACGCCTAATAATTATTTTTCTGCAATAATTATTGTTTCTTTTATTTTTTTAATTATAATCTTATAATATGAGTGTTGAAGAATAACTATTAGTTAGAGTGTTGTAAATAAAAATCCTACAAAATCGTGAAATAACACAAGGAACATTAAATTCAAAACGACTTATACAGTAAGGTACGATTCACGAGAGATGTCCCACAGCAGACAGGTTTTTAAATGAAACATGCGAAAACGTTTGTCCCGGTATGCAGCTTTAAAATTTTAAGGTTAAACGTTACATTTTGACAATGTCTTCGTAAAAATAAATCTACAAAAACCCAGCCCCAAATCATTTTGATTAATGTGCACAATCGTTTTAAATGTGAGTTTAAGTGGTATAATTCCAATTTCCACATCTACTAAATAGTTCAGGTATTTACAAAAATAAATAATGCATTTATGTTGATTTTGTGTAAGTTCAAACGAAAATATAAGTTGAATCGAATGCGCATTTAGTATATTTGGCAAATAGTCATCGGATTAATCTGTTAATACAGGAACTTTTTCTTTTAAATATACATACAGGGAAATTTTCTATTGGGTATACATATGCATACGCTTTTTTCTTAATTTTAAGCTTAAAACGAATGTTTTCCACTCCCAGACTAAACACGAAGTAAAATTTCGAGTTTAGACAAGCCTGAAAATTTGGTTTGATCGCGTAGCGCGAAGCGCTACGCGGCCAAACCAAAGTTTCAGGCTCTTCTAAACTCGAAATGTTACTTCATGCGCCACGTGTATTAACACTGAAAGCACTGAAATATTGTAAACAAGTAAAACTTTGCTTAAAATCAGTGTCTTATACGCGTGAAGCATGAAGTAAAATTTCGAGTTAAAAAAAGCATGACAATTTGGTTTGGTTTAAAAAACAACGAATATTTTAAAATCTACAACACATAATTGTGTTGTGGACAAATTGTGTACAGGACAATTTTTAATATGAAAATTAGACAAATATAGACAAATAAGCAGATTTATTAATATTATTATTAAATTTCTTATTATAATAAGAAAAAATTAGGTACATGCTAAGAGGCTCAGAAGATCATCTCTCAATTTAGCGGCTTAGTTCATACCTGGATAAAGATCCATGCACAATTGTCAATCTCAATACATGCTCTTTAAGTTGGTTTCAATCACAGTGTACTATTATCGTACATGTATATGTAGACATTCTTTGAATATTTACAAGCAATTATGATTTAAAGCTTTTTTAAAAGAAAGTACATAATATACTCGCGACTTAAACAGTAATCTTTGCAGATACAACTGTCGACATACTCTCTAAGAAATTTGAACCACACATTCTACATCAATGAGTCATAGAACATCTCTCTCGAATTCCACTATACAGTTATATCATCAATAGAAATTTTTAACAATTAATAGAGGAACCAGATATTTCAAATTTTAACGTCATCATTATAGATATTTAACGTTGACAATTTGTAACGTTATTGTTGTTATGTTATCATATGTTGTTATAGTTTGTTGTTTGTAGTTTTTCTATATTTCAGTTAGATACAGCAATTTTTCTAAATAATTATGCTACTTCAACTCTAAAATTACACAAAAGTTTACACTTAGTACATATTAAAAATACTTTAATATAATTAAAAGAGTGAAAATCGACAAATGTTCCGTTTGTCATGATTTTGTTAATAAGAATAATCTATGAAATTTGAAACACTAACATCTTAAAAATACAATGAAATTGGCAAATTGGCATTTTCAAACTAGATTGTTTGTTTATCTACAGAAAACTATATTTTAAAAATGCAATACCCTGTATAAAATTTATCAATTTTGTTTTATTTCTAAGATATTATTGCATATCAAACTTGATGGATCAGTCTAATCAACAAAATTATGAAAACAACAAAACTTTTCGATTTTCAGTTTTTTTCATTATATTGAAGATTGTTAGCGTATTTGTTATGTGTATCAAAACCTTAAACATTTAAGTAATTAAACCATTTTTGTAGCTCTAATAGCATTTTAATAAAAGTCCTTCCGAATAAGTAAAACATAAAACTAATTGAATTCTTATTCCTTGTTTGCGAATTATAAAATTCGCGAAGAGGAATAAGAAAGAAAAAAGTATTTGCAAATACTTAATTTTGTATATTTAAAACATCCCTACTGTATAATCTACCGGGTGTTTTTCTTTTAAGTATACACATCCCAATATACTTTATACGCTGTGAATCTTCAGATATTCGTAATTTTTTAAATTAGTTAAAATTGAAGCTTTAAACGAGTGATTTCTACTCCCAGATTAAGCTCCGCGAAGCAGAGCGGCCAAACCAAATTTTCAGGCTTTTCTAAACTCGAAATTTTACTTCATGCGCCACGCGTATAAAAAGCTGAATTATTCTAAATTTTAAAATATACGTCTAAGCATACTACTTTCGTAGTATATTTTGAACTTCACTTGAATCAGTGTTAATTTACGAGTTTAGAAAAGCCTGAAAATTTGGTTTGGCCCCAACTAACTTTTCATTCTTCTTTAAACTCGAAATTTTACTTCATGCTTAATCTGGGAGTGGAAAACCCTCCTTTAAATCTTCAATTTGAACTCTATGAAAAAATAACGAATATCTGAAGATTTTCAGCGTTTACAGTATAGCCCAGATGTGTATACTGAAAAGAAAAAAAGCCGGTATATTTGAAATTGATGGCTAACATCATGCTCAAAATCTTGTTTAACAGTAAATATGAATATTTTTGAAGATATTATCGTTGAAATTACGTTGTGTTAGTTATAAATTAATAGTAGTTATATTAGTTGAATGCGTACATATTTTAATTTTTGTATATTTACAAACTTATCAAATCAGTAAATCTATTGTAAATGCGCACATAGTGTCTCAAAGTTACATATATAATTTAAATAAAATAGTGAAGATAAATGAATAAATCTACTACTAGTCTATGGATATTTTTACAATACCTTTTTACAATTATTTTTGTTTTCGGATTCTCTGTTGTGTTTAGTAAATAACTGAATGAATTCACACTATACATTGGTTGCATTTCGGTATTGTGATGTTTCAACAATTAAACATTCGGTGTATTTGTTCGCGAAAATAAATGTGTTGGTTTCGGTAATTAACGTGAACGTTGATTAGTTTAATTGTAATTATTTAAACCTCCGGTTTTATAAAAAGAAACAGACATAAATCTATTGAAAACATTAATTATATTTTTTTACAGTTCTTAAAATATAAATGTAAATAATACCTTCTTGAATTAATTTCTCATCTGGCACTTGCTAAAACATATTACGTTATGTAAAGATATTAAAGCAAAAACACTTAATTTTATTTCACAAATTAAAAACTTTATTTCCGACTAGTTTTGTTAGATCAAGGGTAACTTGATTTTTCTAAATGGAACTGTATAATTTTTTGACACAATTCGATTCAAATTTTAAATCTCTTACGATTAGGTTAATCATTTTTATTCGGACTTTCTTAAATTTTTGAGAAAATGATATTACATGTACGGACATATATGATTACCAAAATCGAAAGGGAATTAAATTTTGAGTCAAATGGTGCCAAAAAAGTTATACGGTTTCATTTAAAAAAATCAAGTTACCCTTGATTGAAAAGTTATAAATTCAACTGTTTTTATTTCATAGCCACCCATCTCTAGCGCAGCAATTTTATCATGTTAACGATGCGCCTTTAATGCTCAAGAGAATGACGAAAACTGTAACTCCCTATCTCATTTAGTTTCTGAGAAATGTTAGGTTTAGAAAACCACTACAAACCGCTGGCTTAATATTACAAGGTTCTATGTAATTTTTTTTTCGATTTTCAATTTGTGATGTTACGACGCTCTATGTATGCACATGATGTAACATCACAAATTAAAAAACGAAAAAAAATGTCACATAGAACCTTGTAATATTAAGCCAGCGAAACTTCTTTTTTTTAGATGTGGAATAACTCCCAAGTGGCACTACTTAGACCGAATGTTTTGTCAATAAACTAACATTCATTTTTAACAAGGATTCTAAAAAAATATAAATATATGGGATGTCTCATTTGAAATAACAAAGTAAAAAATAATATTATGCTGTGGAGAAATATAAATTCATGCAACTTGTATCGGAAACACTTTTCGTATTTTTAATATTAAGGGGTAGATCGAGCTTTCCGTCCTCTCTAAAACACCCTGTATGTGTAATAATTCTGAGTATACAAATGCAATAAATACCTATTTCATTATTATATCCAAAATTAAATTATTATTTATTATCTCTGCTAATACGTGTTATTTCAGTGAGATTAGCATTTCAATTTCTCACCTTCTCCGGACTTGGGATAAAATATAGAGAGGATTAATAATATTTTTGGTTATAAAATAATTAATTAAATTACTTTACAGTTATTTATTTTATTAAGTATTAATATTATTATATTTATTTTGTAAAGAATATTGATTTAATTTTTTTACGGAATCTCAGTTTTACATACTTATACATTTTTATTGACATACAAGAAATTATTCTTTTGAATATATATATCCCGATCTATACGCTGTAAATTTTATGACATTCATTGATTTTATAAAAAAACGTTTAATTGAACCTTCTAACGAGTGTTTCCACTCCCAGATTAAGCATGAAGTAAAATTTCAAGTTTAGAAAAGCCTGAAAACTAAATTGAAGGCTTTTCTTAAACTCAAAATTTTACTTTATGCGCCACGCGTATAAAACACTGAAATAAGGTAAAGTTCAAAATATACAAATGCTTATTTTAAATAATCAAGTCTAATCAAAACTAAAGCGATTTACTTTGAGATATGTAAGTTTACCTAAAGATAAAATCCCTGTATAATTATAATTAAAATTACTTGCTTTTCATTTAAATAAATAATTTGAAGTCCTAAAGTAAGTAATATGTTTTGACCATAAAATTATTAATACTAAACTTTTCTTTTAAAAACAAGATAATAATATTATAAAGCTGAGGCTGTTAGTCGTTGAAGCTTCATTAAATCACATTAATGAAACAATTAATTTGTTAAATAAAGTGATAATAAATGTCACTCTAAACTATAACAATCTAAATTAATATTTTATAAATAAAATATCTTTGACTATATGCTCATTAACTTGAATAAACGTGATTAAACTATATGAATAATAATTCGAATTAAAAAAAACTTAGTTTATTACACTAAGTGTTTTTTCTTAATTCAAATTATTATTCATATATTTTAAAAATACAACATTATAGATTAGTGGCAGTTGATCTCCTTTTGATTGTTTTCCCCTACTTAAAAGAAAATCAACATAAGTATATCAACTTTGTTTTTATTCCATAAAAACACACTTTAATACTGACATCAAACTCAATTTCAACACAAAACGAAAACCTCTCGTGAATTAACCGAATGATGCACACCGGCACACGGTCTTAATTAACTAATAAATCCGACGAGGCCGTTGCAGAATTTGAATTAAATTACAAACATGGAGCCACAGAGTGTACAGGGCATTTACATAAGCCTAGTTAATGAGCACATAGTGTTCTCAACTTTGGGTCAAACTAGAGTCTAACACCATTTCATTCAAAACCCACATAAATAGCAAATAACTAGAGTGTTTACTCAAATTATTGGTTTACATTTACAAACTGAAATTAAATTATTTAACATACTATAATAAATAAGCACGTAAATGGCATGAAACTGTAATGCAATTTGTCTCTAATAATGTGGAAATAAGTTAATTACAATATATTTATTTGAAGTAAGAATTCATTGTGTTTAATTTAAAAGAATCTACAATATCGCAATTATTAAAAAAATATATATTTTATGTAATAACACAAAATACAGGTTACTTTGTTTAATGTCACTTTTCTAAACTCAAAATTTTACTTCACATTTTTTAAGGAGAAGACTCAATAGAGATCTCGATAGACACCAAGAAATCATATAATTTAAAATTTTCGCAGGTAACAACCATCCAGTTTTCAGAAAAATGAAATTGTCAAAAAGTTGACGAAATTCATTTTTGGTTGCACGTAATAAACATTTGAAAAATGTATTAACTTAAAAAATCAAGCTGAGAGAGTTTTTTCACACATAATTCATCTACTTCATTACCACAAGCAGTAAAAATTATGTTTTAATTTAGTGTACAATGATTTAGCTTGAAGTAAGCGCTTTTAGCACGTCAAAATCGATGCCAATTTGTGGTACTCTCTTTCATATAGGAACACTATAAAGTACAAAAGCTGTCTCCACTAAAAGCTGCACGAGGCAACAGCGTCCAAATGTCCCGCATCCAAATATCACGCGTCCAAATGTCGTCGCGTCCAATTGTCGTCGCGTCCAAAAGTCTCGCGTCCAAAAGTCGCGCGTCCAAAAGACCGCGTCCAAAAGTCGCGCGTCCTTATGTCCGCGTAAAATGTTCGTATATCCCTAAAATGTGAAACAACTTGAAAACTATTGATAGGGTATCCTTAGATTTTCAAATATTTGGAAAAAGTGTATTCTCTATATTCACACAAAATTTCATGAAGATATCTCGGAAACCTTTAGAGTTATATTTTTGGGGGATTTTTTTTGTACCTAAGTTTATATAAATTTACTCAATTTTGGAGGTAAGGTTAAAATTAATTTAAAAAAAATGATTTTATAACTTGAAATGTAAGACTGCAATGCAATTTCTAAGAAACGAAAAACATAATCGACAACTGTCAGAATTGTCAGCAATAATTATACCTTTTGTATTTTCTATTTACCTTTAAATGATTTTCAAACAACTTATCATAATGTAAATTTGTATTTATATTAATTTATTTATTTATTTCTAACAGACAATAATCACCAGCAATAATTATACCTTTTGTATTTTCTATTTACCTTTAAATGATTTTTAAACAACTTATCATATGTAAATTTGTATTTATATTTATTTATTCCTAACAAACAATAATCAGCAGCAATAATTATACCGTTTGTATTTTCTATACACATTTAAATGATTTTTGAACAACTAACCATAACCATTTATTTGTATTTATATTTATTTATTCATTTATCATTTACATCAACTTTGAAGAAAATTAATAGGCATCATCAAAATTGTACAACTGTTACATTGTATTTTCTTTTCCAAGTATTTTGAAAAAATAAAACTAAGTTTGTTATTTAAAATGAGCACCTTGTGTCTCGAAATGTACATCTAACGATACAAATAAAAAGTGAAGTAAGGTATAACAGTCTTTTTAGTGTAATAATCACTTCACGTAAACACAAAAACATACAGTTAAGAAAACTAAGGTTAATTTATTTATAATCATTTATTTAACTAGGACTAACTGAATAAAACAGAAAGTTTTTAACATTTTAAAACACTTATGGTTCAAATGTTGGTGCAGTTATCAGAAAGTTTTGAAAATTTTGACGAGTTTAGTGTTTTTATTAAACGCAATAATAATTTTTTATGATGTGTTTTCTATTCCTTAATTAAGCATGAAGTAAATGTTTCTAATTCAGAAAAGCCTGAACATTTGGATTGGTCGCGTAAATAAATTCGATTTTTACAAATATCATTAAAATTGATCAAAATCTCCAAGAGTGGCAAAATTAGCTTTGAAATGCATTAATAAAATTTTGCGAAAGTTGACAAATTCAAATAAAAATCAATACTATTTTATATTTTTATTATCTTTAATATAATCGATAAACAAAACTTCAAAATGGAAACAAAAAAATTAATAGGAAATAAATGATTTAATCTAAAAAAATTGACTAAAATCATTAAAATAATTTTTATTTAAAAAAAATTATAATACTCCTAAATTGTTAAATTAACATGAATAAAAGTTTATTAAATCAAAAAATAAAGATAATTTTAATAGTATTGATTAAAAATTACAAATTAATAGTAAAAAAATACTATTTTTTTTATTTTTTTTTTTTAGCAACAAAATGTTTAATCAATCCTAATAATAAAAAAATACAAATAGCAACAACATGTTTTATCAATATAATTACTAAGAAAATTACTGAACTTATAAATTGATATTAAAATCAACAAACATCATTAGTATACGCAGTCAATTTTCAGGCAATCGTTTTGAAGCTTCTAATAAGTGTTTTCCACTCCCAGATTAAGCATTACGAAAAAAGCCTGAAAATTTGGATTTACGGCGAGCGAGCGATGCGAGTCGCACCAGCGAATCCGGCATGTCGGTGAATCTAAAAATATATACTCAGCTTGATCTTATGTTTGTTATTATATTTTCAAAAATGTTAATTTGGTTCAAGCAAAAATAAATTTCTGATAACAACAATCCATCACAAAACTAAAATTATAATAACTTTTGTTATTCTCTGTAAAAATAACAAAATTAACTAAAACTATAAACATTAAAAAGAATTGAAAAGAATCATCATAGTTTGACAATCAAGTCTACATGTTCTTTTTACAACAATGTTCTGATATTCATCTTTTCTGACGATTCACTGAATTTTGCATATTTTTTTGTCGAAGCCCCCCTCTAGTGAAAATCCTGGTTACGCCCATGGTCGTATACATTAGTATATTTATAAAAATTGCTTGTATACTGTATTATTATTAAACAAATTAATAATTCGAATACAAGACTATTAGAATTCGAATGAATAAGATTACACTTCTTTATACGAACACTTTCGTAATTTTATATATTTGTTTTATTGTGTATAAAGATGATTTCTGTGAAATAAATTAAATGCTGTCTGAAACTGTTTTCTAGATATAAATACAACATTTCATTCCATTCATGCTTAGTATTCTATTTTATAATAATAATATTTTATACTGCAGCTATTATTTATTTTATTTTTACTAAAGATAAAATTATTATATTTTTATTTTAAATCAATGAAATAAAACGAAATGCGGAGTGAAAAATAGTATAAAGCAAAGGAAAAAATATTGACGATAAATTATCAAACGACAGATATTTCCTCTATGGCCACAGCACGAGATGAATCGGCTCATTTTTTTCTCGCTACGGATGTCCAGGGGCTGCGAAGTTGAAAAGGAAACAACATTTTTTTCATATAAATCCATTTTCAGAGTCCGCAAAACGGCTTTTAACGAGTTCATCGACTTTCCGCATTACTTCTTTCCGCACAAGCGATTAAACTTAAGTTCCATTCAATTTACAGAATATTAAATAAAAAATAAATACATTGACAAAAAATCATATTTAATGAAAAATAACACACATGTAGAAAATTTACAGAAAAGTAAAATCACTTAAACTGTTTTTTATGACCAAATTTACGGTGTATTTACTGCGAACAGTTGCAGTCCTGCTTTAACAGTAAGGTATTTTAAACATTAAATTTTGAGATGTTGGTAAGTGATTATCAATGACAAATACAGTGACAAATAATAATTTGTCAAATAAATTGTCACGATGCAGAGAGTTTCAAATAAGAAAACGCTACAACTTGAATTTTACAACACATACCGGGATTTTTTCTTTGAAGTATACTTTCACATATCTCATATAAGCATTTGTAAAATTAATGAGCATGTGATTAAAACACGGTTGAAGTGCATTTTTAACTTTACTTTAAATCAGTATTTTATACGCGTGGCGTATAAAATAAAATTTCGAGTTTAGAAAAGATTAATTTTGCTTGCTCGCTCCGCTGCGCTACGCGACCAAGCCAAATATTCAGGATTTTCTTAACTCAAAATTTTTTTCATGCTCAATCTGGTATTGGAATCACGTGTTAGAGTCTTTAAATTGAACATTTTTAATAAGATCACGAATGCCTGAACATTTACATTAAAAAATTGTAACATGTATACCTAAAAAAAACATTCCTTGTATTTAGAACTTTTTCAAAATGTAAATATACAAATAGGCAAATATTGAAGAAGACAGATATTCCCGAGCAAGGAACATTTGCCTGATCCTCAGAGACACTTTATTAAATTGGTAGTACATACAAATACTTTGAGGTGGCGATAGTGTACATTTGTAATCGTAATCTTTGTTAAATGAATCATATATTTCGTGAGTCAATTGAATTGTCATATTACAGTCAGATTTGCCTTCACATAACCTACAAATTAGAAGTCGATTTACAACACAACATGTGATTAATCTTGTCTTAACCTAAAACACACAACCTACATCAAACCACTAAATTCTTGAAACGTCACATTTTTTTGAACACTTAGTGAATAAGTTTAAGCTAATCAAGGATTTCTCTTTGGATCCTTGCTATTCATGATAATTAAAAATCATTGATATTATGATAATGTTACGTTTTACATTTTAAAAATATTCAATTGTATAGAAATTCTCTTAGATGAAATTCCAAATAATTTGAATTTCCAAAAATGATATTAACAATTATTTTGCAAATTGTATTTTATGTTTGTTTGCAAAGTTGGTTTGAGAAAATACTATTGATTCTACCTACTTATTTTTATTGTCTCGTTACTTATTTAACAGTAATATTGCAGATTGAATTTAAGGTTTGTTTAGAAAGTTGGTTTGAAAAAATACTATTGATTTTACCTACTTATTTTTATTGTCTCGTTACTAATTCTTAGTTCATATTACTAAATAAGCTTTTGCTTAAAAAACAGTTGTTTTAGAATAAATTTTCACAATATGTGCTTCTAACTGCCTCAATAAAGACGTCATCAATTCCAACACATTTTTCCACAGAGCATTCCACAAGAGCGTAAGCGTTAATCGTAAATTTCAAATCTTCTCCTTCTTTCGTGGTTACAATTTTCTTGCTTGATTTGCGGTTTTTCATTCCTCTTATTTCGGTATCAGTTGCTAAAAAATTAACAAAACAGAGCAATAATTAATGCATATAATAATACTTCATGTTTGATTATGGCAAGCTAAATTTGTCGAAACTGCAGTCACGCAGTTATACATGGTTAAAAGTGTTTTTTATTGTCATATAATAAGATGATTGATTGGGATAAAGATTTCTATAGATTTCAATGTATTTGGATTTAATAAATCTTCATAAAATTACTGAAGTAACTAACAATATTTTGTATGTACTTACAACACAGGTTCTTAATTTTAGGTATAAAAATAAAAAGAAATAAATGATTAACATGAGAACAAATGTTAGCAGTATATTTTAAACTTAACATTAAATCAATATTTGATTCAAAATATGCTGCTTGTGTTTATATATTAAATGTAATTTGAAATCCTAAGTCAAGGGATGAAATAAAATTAAACATGTTCGCTATTTGTTGTTAATTAAAATGATATATATTTTTGAAATTAGCGATAACAAAGTGTATACCATTTAATCAATTATTTCGGTTAATTATTTATACATGCATAATATATTTACCAACAAGAATGCATGGAACATTATGCCTGATCTTCCTTACATCCGCCACCCACTTCTTCACAACGCTCTCGAAAGTGCCTCGATTCGCCAAAGAGTAACAGAAAATTACAGCATCAGCCTGAAACACGCACGTACACACACACAATTTACCTCCATTCTTGAAACTCGCTAAAATAATATCCTCAATTCAATACCTTTACAAACAAGGTTTTCCCAAGCAATGGAAAACAATATTTTCCGTACAGCAAGGGCTAATGTTACTCATTATTTCAATTGAAATTCGCCGGATTTTCCATTAAAATTAGAGGAAGCTCACCTTCTCATATTCATTCCATCTGAGCATTGAGTAATCGTCGTCGCTTTCTGCGTCGATGAAATTCACTGAATATGTAACGTAATCCACGATAATCTCTCTCACGTTGCTAACGAATCTACAATATCAAACGTTTTGTTTTAAATTATACATTTATTATTAATTAAATCTGAATGAGAATATAATACATTTAGAGTTATATATTAAGATGGAGTAATTAAATACAAGCAATAAACAATGTGATTTAATTATATCCTAAGCTAAATTTCTAATTACAAAACTTTATCTATACACAAAGAAACTATAGAAAATAGTATATACGTTGACTTTTCGCACTTGTTACAAAATATACTATTTTCTATAGTTTCTTAGTGTATAGATAAAGTTTTGTAATTATAAATTTAGCTTAGGATATAATTAAATCACATTGTTTATTGCTTGTATTTAATTACTACATCTTAATATATAACTCTAAATGTTTTATATTCTCATACAGATTTAATTAATATTAAATGTATAATTTAAAACAAAACATTTGAGTAAGTAATCTTTTTCCTTCCAAATTATAATAAATAAACATACATGTATATAATAAGGAATAAATTTTGTCTAAATAATTATAGCTAGCAGTCATATTTTTTAAAAGAAGTACAAGAATAATTACAAAGCATGTCTGTTTGAAATGGTATTCACAGTTTAGTTGAATGAAGTCATATAATGTGACTTATTTAAATAAACTGTTTCTATCTGTTATTACTTTTTTATGTTATACTTTTCTATCATATCGTCCTAAAACAACTGATGATAATTTTTTTTTATAATTTAAATTCTTATGTATTTTGTAGGGTAGGAAATCCTGTTGGGTTATAAGGGTTATTATTATTATTATTAGTATCGATTATCGCACAAAACAGAAAGTAAAAGAGTGGTGATGTGTAAATCATAGCACTTTCCCCGTTAAAGATATGATGACTTAAATATCAACAGTATGGAAAAGTTCCACAAACTAAATGTATTCTACTTTTATTGTTAATCAACATCACATCTAAGCTACATATTTTTAGCATTACTGTGAATCAGTGGTTTATACGCGTGGCGCATGAAGTAAAATTTCAAGATTAGAAAAGCCCCGTGAAAATTTGTCTCGGGTCGCTGCGCGGGGCTTTTCTAAACTCGAAATCTTACTTCATGCTTAGTCTGAGAGTGGAAGACACTCGTTAGTTTAAAATACATCACAACTGTTAAAATATAATCATAACTGTCACAAAGAAAAACAACAACATGGCGATCTCATTATAATTCAATTCAAACTTATGCTAACTGTTCTTATAGTCCAAATGTCGGCTAGCGCCGACTTGTATATCCACTGTCATTATAGTCCAAATGTCAGTTAACTCCACTTTTGTCAAGTTGACACAATGAACTAAATGTCGGCTGGCGCCGACTTTTGTCAAGCTGAAACGATAGACTTATGTCAGTCAACCTAGTGTTACACTCATAAATTCACATTTTGACTATTATTGACACTATGACTGTAAGTCACTTGGTTAACTGTCTTTTAACTTATTAGTATTTTGCCATTAAATCACTATGACTTACAATCATAACATCACAATAGCCGAAATACAGTCCATAAAGAGACAAAATCAGACAAAATCCTAGCATTGCCAAAAGACACGGTCAATAAAGATATAATATGAGAAAGACCTATGATAGTCCAAAGACAGTCAAGCAATTTATCAAGATTAAAAATGCCAGTATTTCATTTATAAACAAATACATTTTCTATCAGTACAGTAATTAATCAGCTTGATGCCCGACTTCAGGGGTGATATGTAGACAAATTATGGGTCCTAGAAGTTGTTATATGAATAAGTTTCAAGGCACTCTTTACAAAAAACTAAAAACAAAAATTTTACATATCAAGTGTACAATAAACTATAAGTGTAATACATCATTTAATCCAGACAAAAATATTCTTCCAAAAAAAAATTCACTTTTTGACAATATCTCAAAAACGAAAGAAGGTATTTTAAATTTGTTTTTAGACTATTTCTGGGCCCCAAAATACGCAACTTTGCCTTAGTTTAACCGACTCTCTATCTTTCCAAATACCCGAGAAGTCTGTTAAAATACGGGCACTCTGTATAAAATAAACAAATATGAAAGTAAGTACAGAGATACATTAACTAATCATTTTTTCTCGTTAAAAAGTGCCTCTATAATGTCAAAGTTGTAAATGTCTGGATTCAATAGTTTTTGAATAAAAATATAAAAACGAAATTTAAAACTTTAAATTTTTTGACAATATCTCAAAAACGAAAGAAGATATTTCAAATTTGTTTTTAGGCTATTTCTGGGCCCCAAAATACGCAACTTTGCCTTAATTTAACCGACTCTCTATCTTTTAAAATACCCGAGAAGTCTGTTTAAATACGGGCACCCTGTATAAAATAAACAAATATGAAAGTAAGTACAGAGATTCTTTAACTAATAATTTACTACTTACATGTCTGGCATTGAATATTGATAAAACTCTTTGTTACAAGTGTATTTATAAAGCAATTCCGTTTTCTTGCTCATTTTATCACCAACTGCAATTATTGTCAACTCGCGCTCCTCCATTTGTAAATTTTTAGAAATAGGACACATAGTCATTCATCCATTCATTGATTCAGTTTGTGGATGCAACAACCCATCCTGATTTTCTATACACCAATAACTGATATTTTATCTATGGTTATTCATACTCATTTTTAAGGCGTGTTAATTGTTTGAGATATTCCCTAATGGATTTGTTGTGTTCTTTAATAAACAAAAGATAAGAACAAGATTTTATGACACAAAGTAGAAATCGAGTTTGTAAAATATAAATGAAATGAATATTAAGACATTTATACGATTAAAATTACTACAAAGTTTGTGGCAAATAAATTAATACTTTGGATGAAAATAGCAATTCTTCGTTTAAAAATATTCATAACTATTTTAGTTGTAGATTGCAAACAAAGATAATAAGTTAATTACATACAGAGATTTTTTCTATTAAGTATACATATCCTGAAACTTGCTCTGCATAATTTCACGCAAATTTCGAACGGTAAAAACTTATACTCGTATATTTAATTCGCATTTCTCCAACTTTTCATCTCTGATTTTGTTTATTTTAAAAATCCTTTCGTAGTTATTCATTCAAAGAGGATATATCTACGCAATTAAAGAAGATTTTTGCAAATAAAAGACTTAATATTGCCGATATTAATATTTTATAACGCTAAATAAACTTCAAGGAAACGGATACTGGGAGAAAGAGCGGGAACAATGACATCTTTATGAGCTCCATATTTGAAATTAAAATGAGTGATTCTACAACATTAAAAAGAATCGCAAGAGGCCATTATTATTAATAATATCTTTGATGAAACTCAAGAAGGTAAATTTATTTAACAAGCCAATTCTATTTCCGTTTATTTATATTTAAAAAGTAACAAGCCTAAAATGATTATCTCTAAGGCATTAATTAATTAATAACTCTCTGCATATAAAATATAATACTCCTACTAATAACATTTTTACATACATAGAATTTTTCTTATAAATATACATATGCATACGCTGTAAATTTCCTAAAATTCCATGTTTTTTTTAAAAGTTTAATTTGAAGCTATAAACGAGTATTTTCCACTCCTGGATTAAGCATGAAGTAAAATTTCGCGTTTAGAGAAGCCCTAAATTTTGGTTTCATTTTTTAGATTTTCTAAACTTGAAATTTTACTTTATGCGCCACGCATATAAAACACTGAAATATTGTGTAGTTAAAAATAATCTGTTAAATCAGTATTAACAAAATATATTGCTACAGCAGGATTAATAATAAACTGTTAAAGCAGGAATAAAAATATACTGCTGAAACAGTATTACAAATATACTGGTAAACAGGATTAAATTATACTTCTTAATCGCGATTTAAAATACAATGCCAAAACAGAATTAAAAATATACTAAAAACAAGAATATTTTAAATTTTACAATTATTTAGTTTTATAGTGAACATTTGGTTTGATCGCTTTGATTCGCTAATTTCAGGCTTTCCTAAATTCGAAATTTTACTTCATGCTTAACCGGGAAGTTGAAAACACTTGCTTAAAACTTTAAATTGAACACTTAAAAGAAAAACGAATATCTAAAAATTTACAAAATATAATTGGGATATGTAGACCTAAAAGAAAACTTCCTATACAAAACACAAAATCAATTTCAGTTTCTGAACACTCATATTAAAACTTAAATTCTGTGTTATTTTATTTGCAATAAATGTATTTATAATTTAAACAAATCTCATCCATTCATTAAAAGTAAAAGTGAGTGTATTAGTTGTTTTTTTTTTCTTGGACAGTAAATAATAATATATAAATTATGTTAATGACATGCAGTCCGCAAGTAAATAAGTATAACGACTGCAATTTAATTAAATTTTTCCCGCGCTCAATTTATTCAGTTAATTTCGCAGACGTTTGCGTTGTTGCATCCTGACGCTCGACTTAATGAAGATATCGCACGACCAGCCATTTCTGCTTTTTCCATGCTAATTACAAAGCGCCAATTAAAAACCGAGAAAGACATATTTTATATTAAATTAAATTACTTTCATCTAGTCGCCTTTGTATTACCCCTGTTAAAATGAGAAGCGCCGCTCTACAAAAATAGGGTACGCTCTAACCTCAAGCATACATAAATTGTAATATACAGGGTGAGTTTTTTTCGATGTTCTCTATGGGGATCTCGGAAACTATAAGAGATAGAAAAACGGTTAAATGGGGAAAGAAGTGTAGTTTTATAGGATGAATAAAATGACACTTTCAAAATATTTGAAAAACCAAGGGTAACTAGATATTTTAAATAAAGTAAAATGTGTCAATTTTTTTAAATCAATATATCTCTATTATTATCATAGATAGAAAAAAACTGTAACGGACAAAGTTGTAGAAAATTTTACACAGATTAATAACAAAAAATCAAAAAAAAAATTCGCTCATATTTTGGGAGATATGACACAAACTTATCTTTTTTTAAATTGAAACAATAGTTGGCTGTGGCCTCATTGGAAAGGTTATTTTTTTCCCTTTAATCCGATATAACATATGCCATAGCTATTTTTAAAATAAAATAAGTTATAGTCGTTTTAATTTTTCCATACACCAAAAAATAGTTAGCCATGAAAAAGACAAAAGTAAAACAATTGCGGTTGTTTATAGCAACGAAATCAATATTTAATTTATTATCTTTCTTTAGATTTGTCAAAAGCAATATAAAGTAAAATAATTCCAAAATTATCAAAATAATAATAGAAGAAAATTTTAAATATTACATAAGATGCTCAAAAAGTCCACCATTATTATTATGGCATAAAGTACTTCTTTTAAAAATCAAATGTGTGGCTTTTTTGACTTTTCTTCTGTCAATAGAATTAAATGTTTCAAGTACAGCTAGTCTAAGATCCTCCACGGATTGATATGATTGTTGATACACTTTGTTCTTCACATAACCTTACAGAAAAAAGTCTAAAACAGATAGGTCGGGTGATCTAGGTGGCCATAGGATTGGTCCATTTCTTCCCACCCATGAATTCGGAAAAGCATCATTTAAATAGTTTCGCACAGCCAACTTGCTATGAGGTGGAGCTCCGTCGTGTTGAAACCACTTCAATCTTGCCCGTACTGAAAAAATTAAATTATCGAGCATATCTTTAAATGTTTCTTGAAGAAAACGAAGGTAATCATTTCCATTCAATGTGTTATCAAAAATATATGGGCCGAGAATTCTCGATCCGAACACACCGCACCATACATTAAATCCAAATTTAATTTGTGGTCTACGTTGTGCAACTTCTCGTGGATTTTCCTGACTCTAAACATGTTCATTGTGCCGGTTAAAAATCCCACAATTAGTAAATCGCTTTTCATCTGTCCAAATTATTTTTGTAGGGAACGTATTATCCTCTTGGCACATGTTTTTGTACCACATACAGAAGACCATTCTCTTATTGGTATCACCGTCATGTAAATTTTATGAAATTGATACCTTATATGGGTGATATTTGTGTTTTTTTTAAACTCGTACTACAGCCCGTTGAGATATGCTTGCTTCTGTTGCAATTTGTCTGGTCGATGTGGATGGATCTATCAACGCCAATGCTAATACGTTTATGTCTGAAACTTCATTAATTTCGTTTTTTTCAAGTTTCGACTTTGTAAAGGATCCGTACTCACCCAAATTGTGGTAAATTCTTCTGAATGTTGGTAAAGATGGCTGCCGACGATCGATATATTGATTATAATATTGTTCTGCAGCATCCGCAGGGTTTTTATTACACTGAATGTAACAAACAAGCATATCACGCTTTTCTTCGTTGGAAAAATTCATTATCACTTTAAAAAACTTTCAATACCAAATAAATACAAAACAAACTTATCGAAACAAACCAAATATGGAAATGAATTAATATGTGTTTAGAATAAACAACTGCAATTGTTTTACTTTTGTCTTTTTCATGGCTAACTATTTTTTGGTGTATGGTAAAATTAAAAACGACTGTAACTTACTTTATTTTAAAAATAACTATGGCATATGTTATATCGAATTGAAGGGAGAAAAATAGCCCTTTTAATAAAGTCATAGCCAACTATTGTTCCCATTTAAAAAAATGTAAGTTTGTGTCATATCTCCCAAAATATGGGCGAAATTTTTTTTTTGATTTTTTGTTATTAATCTGTGTAAAATTTTCTACAACTTTGTCCCTTACAGTTTTTTTCTATATATGATAATAATAGAGATATATTGATTTCAAAAAATTGACACATTTTACTTTATTCAAAATATCTAGTTACCCTTGACTTTTTCAAATATTTTGAAAGTGTCATTTTATTCGTCCTATAAAACTACACTTCTTTCCCCATTTAACCGTTTTTCTATCTCTTATAGTTTCCGAGATCCCCATAGAGAACATCGAAAGAAACTCACCCTGTATATAGAACATCTTTAGTCAGACAGTTACATTACAATAATATAATACATAAAGGGTATATAAAAAGTAATGTAACAGCTCGATATCTCGGTTTGTGATAAGTTTACAAAAAAATGTTTCAAATAAAACTTATATCTACTGATCGTTCGTCCTTCATTGAAAATGTTATAAACGATTCAATGGTATCTTACTTATCACATTTTCACCTTACACCTCACTTCTCTATTTTTGATTAGTGATTAACTGGTTACTGCAGTTGAAGAAAAGATTTACGAAAACTGAAAGTGTACAATTTCTACCCTCTATCTGAGTCTTGGTGATAAGAGGTTCTACAATGAATACGAAATCAAAGTTTTTGTTGCTTACCTGACATCACAGGCGGCACCATCTTATAAAGAGAGAATACAAAAGCTTGTGCCACGCTGTGATAAGTGCCTGCAACATTTTGGGAGTTATGTAGAGAACAGAGCTGGGACGAATCCTCAAAAAAGGGATTCTAATCACGAATCCGAATCACCTAATATGATTCGAATCACGGATACTCGAATAAAGGATCCGTAAGAGAAAAATATGATTCTAATCAAAGATTTGAATCTTGTTTTTTCAAATCATGAATAGAAATCGTATAAAAATAAATTTTATTTGAATATCATCTTGCAAAGATTAATGTTTTAATATTGCTACTAGTTGTAAACAAAAATGTTCTAAAACTATCTTTTTATTAACACTCATCATTTTTGATCATTTTTGTGTTTAAATCAGTGTGTGAAACCAAATTTTCAGGATTTTCTTAACTCGAAATTTTACTTCATGCGCCACCCGTATTAAACACTGAAAACACTATAATATTGTGAACAAGTGAATTCACTCGAAATCAGTGTCATATACGCGTGGCGCATAAAGTAAAATTTCGAGTTTAGAAAAGCCTGAACATTTGGTTTGGCCGCGTAACGGTTCATGCGTTTTACTTCATGCTAAATCTGGGAGTGGAAAACACTCGATAAAGCCTTTTATAATTTCTAATAAGCTATCTTTTTCTTGTTCTGTGAATTCTGTCCTATTTACGGTTATTCTCTATAATTATAAGGAATTATATTGAATTTCTAATTTAATTGACAATTCAATTTGAAAGATTGGCAATGCACTTTTGAAAACTGGTGGTTCCACCTATCGCCACAATGAAAATGTATAATTTCGGTCGGTAATCTACTAAATTATTTATTTCTAGAATTGCTATTTATTTGGTACGTTTACTTTATAATACGCAATTGTATTTGCCTATTAGTTTACTACGTAAATAAATTTATTTATTAATCGTTTATAATACCAGGCATAAATGTTTTTTTAATAAAATCACTTGGATTTAGATTAACACGCCCGTTTTTGCGACGCCTTCGGTAATTGTTTTAAATGCAATCTTCTTTTGTTTATTTGGCAACTTTTGTAAGACTCTTAATTCTCTTTAAAGTTGACAAAAAAATAAACTTTAAATTATATTGTCAGTATAAACAAACATTGGCAAATACGTCAAAATCATCAAACAATTATATTTATTCTGATTTCTATTTTTTATTTGTATAAATTTAATTGTATCGAAACAAAACATCAACATTAGATGAAATTTAAAGACCAATATTTTAAAAACAGCAAATTCTGAATTCAAAATAATTATTTTATTTTATAAAAAAATCTTAAAAAGCAACAAGCAATTATAAAAATTTAAAAAAAACTTTAAAATTGCTAAAATGCACACAAATATATATACCAAAACAAAAAAACACTTAATAACCCATTAATGGCCGAGCAAAATATAGAGTTGACTCTAAAAGATAATTTTAGGTAAAATTCGGCACTTCTTATTATGATTTCATTAAATAACTTATTACATTACATACTGGGATTTTTTCTTTTAAATGTACGTAATGTGTACGCTGTAAATTTTCCGGCGTTTGTTAATTTTATAAAAGAGTTCAATTTGAAGTTTAAACGAGTGTTTCCACTCCCAGATTAAGCTTGAAGTTAAATTTCGAGTATAAAAAAGCCTGAAAATTTGGTTTGGTCGGGTAGCGCTACGCGCTACGCGACCAAACCAAATATTCAGACTTTTCTAAACTTGAAAGTTTACTTCATGCGCTACGCGTATAAAACACTGAAATATTGTGAAATTAGAAATACACTTTAAAAATGGCTAAAATTGACAAAAAACAAAAATAGTAGTTAGTGAATTGACAAATTGAATAAAAAATACAAAAAGTAATAAAATGAATGACATTTAAACATAGAAATCCTGAAAATTGACTAACCATATAATGTACTTAAATTTGTCAAAATCAACAAGCATCATAAAATTTTTAAAAAGACGTAATAATTAATAAAACTTCTAGACTTTTTTAAAGGCGACATTTTACTTCATGCACCAGGCATATTAATCACTGATTTAACGTGAAGTTCAAAAACACACACAAAAAAACAAATTTTCATGCGAATCCAAACAATGAATTAAAATTATTTTTGACGATTCGAATCCCTTTGATGGAATAGAATTAATTGAATCATTTGATAAGTATTCGAATCACCTACATTTGGATTCCAGAACGAATCGTCTTAAAAAAATGTAACGAATCCGATTCACGAATCCATTGTTACTGAAGTATTCGAATACCTATTTTGAATTCTCTAAAAGGATTCGAATCCAGGATTTGAATCCTAGGCTTAGTCAACTTAGCCCCCGGAAGTTTGATTTTTTGAAAAAAACTATTGCGCTAGACGGGCCTTAGCTAGCGCCAGCTAGCGCCACAAAACTTTGAGCTAGCGCCATTTAGACAAGAAAGTTACGGGGGTTTGAACTTTCGGGGGGCTAGGTTGATGCCTCTGAGTTTGGATTTTTCAAGTTTTTTTACACTATTCAGATTCCTCAGAGCTAGCGTCAGGTAGTGCCACCACTTTAAAAGCTAGCGCTACCCCACAGCCCTAAAAAATGATAAAACATTTTTAACCCCAGCCCCCCGAAATAAGAATTTTTTAATCAAATTAGGTGGAAAAGCTAGCTTAGAGCTAGCGCCAGCAGAATATGAAAAAAAAATCTCTCAAAAAAAATCAGGTAAAAAAATATTCACATCCAAATTTTGATACGAGAGCTTTCACATCCTGTGTGCGTATTACCATTTACTTGCTGAATTTCAATACAAAATTATGTTTGGCATTTAAAATACTGCTTCCAAAAATATGTATATTTAGAAAATATTCTTACATGTTTTTTTTTATACAAATCCAAAATAATGTTAATAATTTAACATATCTTCTACTATAATATTTAATTTAATCGTTTTAGGTGTTTATTTAATTTTATGAATTCGCGAGGGGAAAAACTGTTAAAATATTCAGAGGTGTGTAACGAGGTTAGAAAGTCCGGATGAACAAGAATATGATGGTATCGTATCAAAGAGCAGTTTAACATATTTCCTAAGTAAATTTAATGGCGCAAACTCTGCGTGCCATTTTAACACTCGACTTCGTTTATTTACATAATATGCTTGAAAGGAAACGAACAACGAGAATCCAATTTGTATGAAAATTATCTTCTCGGCATAAGAAATAACATTTAACTGTCATACATTAAGAAAAGAGACACAAACAAAAATAGAGTTTAAATTGACGGATTTTATCAGACCATTCAGCATTGTTAGATAGATTCGATTTCAAATTACAATCAGAAGAGAAAATTATAGTGCCAAAACTAATAATTCATAATATTATTGATTGTTCAGAAAAAGTGTGTAATATTAACTTTTATGGTCCAAGGATCAATTCACGACATAATATTACATTTTATAATACGTTGGCCTTATACAAATCTCCGATATATCACATGAGTAGGAATGCAAATGCATTTTACGGGGAGTTTTCTTTTAAGTATACATATCCTAATTACAACGTATATGCTTAATATCTTCAGATATACGATGTTTTTTAAAAGAGGTAAATTTGAAGCTTTATATGAGTTTATTCCACTCTCAGGTTAAGCATGAAGTAAAATTTCGAATTTAGAAAAGCCTTAAAATTACAAATGTTAAGGCTTTTCTAAACTTGAAATTTTACTTTATTGTGAAGTTTACAATATATTGGTAAAGCAATATGCTAAAGACGTTTATTTTGAGCTTAACTTTAAACCAGTGTTTTATACGCGTGGCGCATGAAGTAAAATATCAAATTTTAAGGCTTTTCTAAACTCGAAATTTTACTTCATGCTTAACCTGGAAGTGAAAACATTTGTTAGAAGTTATAAATTGGACTACAAACAACAAGTGCCTCAAAATTTACATGCATCAGGAGGTGTATACATCAAAGGAAAATTCGCTGTGTATGGCGATATTTTTATGAAAAGTTGTTTGGTCACGAAAATCTTATAATATGTGCATTATTTAATTGTGTGGGCAGCATAAATGGGGTGCATTTAAAACTCAAGTACATTAAACACGAAATTGCGTGCTAAATGTGGTTTTTTAATACGAATATAAATAATTGCCTAGTTCGAATTTTTGCCGCTAGGCAGTAATAGCGCTGTGCTAGTCAAATCAGCTTTTTCTGTCTTACATTTGGCTATGGTAGTGATGACGTTGTCAACGCCATTTAGTACGAAGTAACGCGTCAACATCTCTAACTAGTTTAACCCTCGTAAAACGCGTTTGTAAACAGATATTCTTAAATCGGTTAAACAATTGTGGTTCTATCCGTCGTGAGTGTTTTTTAAAGCGGAACAAACGTTAAAACCGTGAAAACTCTATCCAAACGGAAGAGTTCGTTTTTTCGCAAAAAGCGTGGTTCTATGTAACTTAGGCAAAAGGGTAAACTGTGTGAGTATTATTTATTTTTGAACAATTGTTCATATTTGTGTGAAAGTGGAATTAACCATATTACACATTCGAATCATAATACCGCAATCTGTCATCATTTATCCGTCAAATTATTCTAAAACAAAACCGACTATTAAGACCGACGCGTATTTGATAAATATATATTATAAATGTTGTCGTGAAGAAAGCATAGTGTATAACTCTCATATAATGGCTATTAATCACTCGAACGACTTGCTTCACTCGCCTCCGGCTCGTTCCGCAAACCTTGCTATCGTGATTAATAGCTATCATAACATGCTCGTTGTACAATACACTATTTATAATTTTTTAATTTTTCTTTAGTTTATTACTATTAAAATTAATACAATTATAATTGTCAAATTTTGTCATATAAAAATGCATTTAAGCTAAGCATGTACTATTAATTTAAAATTGAATTTGTGTTCAGTATTCCGGCACCAGGTACCCACAGACGCGTTTCGGACTTCAAGGTCCGCTTCAGTGTGGTCCCGGCCCAGTGCTGAGGAATACTGAACATTTCTGACTATTTCAAGCCAATATGTGAAAACTATTAATGATTTCGATAGCTAACGCCATCTAATGCTTCATAGTGGCATCGTCAGTGACACGAATGCACAAAGTGCATATACAGGTCACTGTTTCGTCCACGAGCGAGCAGAACTCTGTTTGCTCGCTCGTGGATGAAACAGTAACCTGTATATGCACTTTGTGCATTCGTGTCACTGACGACGCCACTATGAAGCATTAGATGGCGTTAGCTATCGAAATCATTAATAGTTTTCACATATTGGCTTGAAATAGTCAGAAATGTTCAGTATTCCTCAGTACTGGGTCGGGACCACACTGAAGAGGACCTTGAAGTCCGAAAAGCGTCTGTGAGTACCTGGTGCCGGAATACTGAACACAAATTCAATTTTGATATTTGTTTTCTGGTATCACAAACAGAGTTCTGCTCGCTCGTGGATGAAACAGTGACCTGTATATGCACTTTGTGCATTCGTGTCACTGACGATGGCACTATGAAGCATTAGCTGGCGTTAGCTATCGAAATCATTAATACTATTAATTTGATGTTATTTTAATTTTGTTCGTTTTAGTATTAATTGTTGTTATACATTGGCCTATTATTGGTGTTTATTGAGAAATACAGATAGAGATTAATATTAATTGTGTACTACATTAAGAAAAAATACATAAAACGTATAAAATTAATTTACAAAAAAAGCCATAAGACTTTTAATATAACTCTTTTTAATATTTAATGTACTTTCAGAAATCCTGAAAGATGAGGATGTTTTTAATGCGTCTAATGTTAATGCATCTCTGCAGACGAGATTTCGTCGTTTTATCTTGCACTTAGTTTTATATCGGAATTAGTGGAATGCTCTTTGCAGTTCCTAATGCCTTTGTAATTCGCACAAGATAAATGTGCTTTCAGACAGATTTCCGATTTTTCCAAGCTGTCGGGACCTTCTTGAAATAAAAGACGCATTGAATGTTTTAAATCAACAGACATTTTATCATTACTGAAGAAATGGAGTAGATCCATAGAATGTAATAAAAATCGCATTGAGCACGAAATATTTAAATAACGATTTCTGGAAATGTAATTTTACAAAAACAATAAACATGACGTGTTTTTTACAACAAATGCAAAATATATAAAAAAATCTACCGCAAATTAAAATACTATAGGATTATTTAATTCATTATTCCAATTACTTTTTGAAGTTCATTTGTACAATAAAATGCCCGCTACTGGTAAAATGATTTTTTTTTCAACTTTGTCGCTTAAGAAAAAATACTTCCCGTCGGTCTAAACAAATAAAAATTGAATACACACCCTAGACAAAAAATAATGGTGTGTCCCTCATGGCACTTTCTCTGTTAAAGATATGATTATTTAAATATCAAAAATATGGAAAAGTTGCTTAGACTAAATTTATTCCACTTTTATTATTTTTAATTTAAAACCATTCACAAAAATATAATTCTTGTATCTCGGCAAATATTGATCACCATCACATTTAGCTAAGCGTTATATATTTTTAACTTTACTGTAAATCAGTGTTTTGTACGCGTGGCGCATGATGTAAAATTTCGCGTTTAGAAAAGCCCCGTGAAAATTTGTCTCGAGACAAATTTTCTACGCGGGGCTTTTCTAAACTCGAAATTTTACTTCATGCTTTGTCTGAGAGTGGAAAAGACTCGTTACTTTAAAATATGTCACAAGTGTTAAAATATGTATCGTAACTGTCACAAAGAGAAAAAAATAACTAGGCGATCTCATTATAGTTTAATTCAATCTTGTGTCAAGTTGGCGCGATTGGTTAAATGTCGGTTTGCGCCGAATTATGCCAACTGTTATTATAATTTAAATAACGGCTACCGCCGACTTATGTCAACTGCTATTATAGTCCAATAGTCGGCTGACGCCGACTTGTATGTCAACTGTCATTATAGTCCAAATGTCGGCTAACGTCGACTTATGTCAACTGTTATTATAGTCCAATAGTCGGCTGGCGCCGACTTGTATGTCAACTGTCAATATAGTCCAAATGTCCAAATGTCGGCTGGCACCGACTTATATCGACTGTCAAATTCAAAGATTCAATATGTCACAACAGTCGATCGCATGGGCGTAGCCAAAACCACATACATTTTAAAATTGTTGAAGGCAAGTTTTCATAAAAATTAAAATAAATAATTAATTATCCAACGATTATAAAAAAATGTTCTAAACAACGGCAATTACCTACTTAATAATTAACAAAAAGCTGTAGAAATTTATCAAAATTTATAAATAGAATTAGTGTGTATAATCAGCTCAGAAGATTCAACACAATTTGTCAATGAACCGAACAAAATAAAGGCCAATATTTTTTAAACTTTACAATATTTCAGTGATTTATACGCGTGACTCATGAAGTAAAATTTCGAGTTTAGAGAAGCCCCGTGAAAATTTTCTACGCGGGGCTTTTCTAAACTCGAAATTTTACTTCATGCTTAGTCTGGGATTGGAAACACTCGTTCGAACTTTAAACACTCATTCGAACTTTAAACTGAACTCTTTTAAAATCAACGAATGTCCGCAAATGTACAGAGTACAGGGTGTCTACGCTAAACCGTTCGTTAAAAGTTTATGGAGTTGCCGTTGCACTAAAAATTTGAAATAAAAGTATTGTCATACGGTTGAATGAGTTTTCCTCATGTGAAATATTTTCAATTTTATATCACTTCCAGTTCCACCGGAAGTTGCACCAAATTTGTTATTTTAAATGGAACACCCTATATATTAGTCATTTTTTGGATTCCTCGTTTAAATTGCATCTTATAGTTTTTAAGAAAAAAAAATTCTAAAATTTTGACCTCTAAAAGGCATCTTGAAATCTGACTGTAACTTCTCTTAAGACTAAGATAAAAATATGATTTATATCTCTACTTGTACCTAGAGGATGCCTCTATAAGTAAAGTAATTAGAAACTGTCCATTTTGACGATAAGTGTTCTTAAAATGTCAATATCGAAGTGCCCTTTTCAATATTTCGTAATTCATTTTTTTAAATGGAATGACCCATTTTTTATCACATGGTACGATTGGAGGGAAATTTTCCTATAAAAAAGTATTATACTATTTGTGTTATTTATTTGTAGTTTTTTTGTCAATACTTTTGTTGAAATAAAGGATAGATAGGTTTTTTTTAATTTTTTTATTTGGTAAATTTTAATTTGTTGTATTTCACAATTTAATAATAATAATTTTTATTACAGAATTGCCATTTTAAACAAATAATACAAACAAATACATACAATAAATCAATACATATGCAAAAAAAGAAATTAAAAAAAAATATCAAAAATAATAATGCGAAAAATTAAATCACAATTAAGAGATAACATAAAAATAAATTCTTTAGCAGTGATAACAATAATCGCCAATTAGAAAACAAATAAAAAATACAATAATAATAAAATACCAACCAGATTTTCTAACAATAAAATTAATAAGAATTACATAATTACAAATCCAAAACTAAAGTATTTGCTTAGGTTTCCGTTCAAAGGTACTCACGAACTCACTTCCAAAGATGTCAAACTTAGCATCACAATTTAGTATTATTCCATTCAACCGTTGAATAAATAATTTTGATTATGCGTACGTAGATTGAAGACCGCATTGCTTCTAAATTTAAATAAATGAGGGTTCACATTGAAATTAAACAAATTTAAAAGTTCCGAACATTAAGTTTCACATTTTTCACCTGTTTCACCTGATATTAATTTATAAATTAAAAAGATAAATCCAACTAAACTCCTCTTAACTGTAATGATTTGAAGTTTAAGGTATTAAATGTGATGTTAATATCAAAATCCACCAATGTTATTCCAAATTTAAATGACATGAATTTTAGGAATTTATTTTGTACTCATTTCAATATATTGATAGGAGTAGAATAAAAAGGAGACCATATAATACTACCCTATTCTAGCTTCGACCGCACTAGGGAACGGTAAAGCCGTCTAAACGTCGAAATGTTGAACATGGAACTGTTTCTTAATACGAACCCAAGATTTCCCATTGCCTTGCGTGAAATTAACTCGATGTGCTGGTTGAAATTTATTTTGCAGTCGAATATAACCCCTAAATCCTTCAATACATCTACGTTATCTAATACTGAATCATTTAAAACACATAAGAAATTAATTTCCGCATTCCTTTTCTAGAGAATCTCATGTGCTTACACTTACTAACATTGAGATTCAAATCATTCTGTGCACACCAACTTTGTAAATGATCCAAGTCTTCCTGAACCTTACAGTTATCGCCAGAATTTAAAATTGCTTTATACAATTTCATATCATCTGCAAACAAAAGATATTCACAATTTTTCAATGACTGACTAAGATCGTTTATGAACAGCAAAAATAGGATGGGTCCACTATGTGTTCTTTGTGGTACCTGCGATGGTACTTGTATACATCTAGATGTGCAATTTCCTATCCTTACTGATTGAGTTCGATTGCTCAAGAATGACTGAATCCATTTAATTATTTTACCATTAGATTGGAAATCCCATAGTTTATTAATGAGCAAGCCATGATTCACCCTATAAAATGCCTTGGAAAAGTCTGTATAAATAGCATCAACGTAATAGCCATTCTACAAGGCATCCAATATGTACGATTGGTAAACCAATCAATTTGTCACAGTTGAGCGTCCGGGCCAAAAACCATGCTGTTCCGGAATAATTATATTTTTGATAATTTCACTGATTTCACTTTTTTACCCGATTTGTAAATTGCTACCAAAAAACTATGCTTCCAAAAACCAGGGAATTCTCCCTGCAACAATGACGCAGTAAATATCAAATATATTGGTTCACTAAGGGTACAAACACATCTACTTAAAAAGCCTCCTGGAATCTCATCAGGGCCACAACTAAAATTATTAGATAATGACGCAAGTTCATTATAAATGTCTTTAATATCAATAATAAATTTACCACTTCCCGCAATCACATTACACTGCGAAGAGAATCGTGAAGAAACACTATTTTGAACTTGGGGCATTTTATAGTTTGCTTCAGTTATCTGCGAAGGAATCGGCTATATCCTGTACACTATAATGGGTATCGTTACCGTAAGACATAACTTTAGGGAGACCCTCTTCATTCTTCAGCTTTTGTATATGCCGCAAAAATTTAATTGGTTGATTATTAATATCTGCTTCCATCTTCTTGTAGTACAAGTCTTGTAAAAAGCAGGTGCGTTGTTTACAGTCACACCTAAGTCGGTGAAACTGCTGTAAGTCCCTGTCTAACCCACTTTGCTTCTTTAAAAAAGTATTGCTAATTTTTAAATTTGTATATTTTATTAAAAATAAATATTATTATTTACATTACAAATCAGTTCTAATATTATTCAGTATAAGTTAAATACAAAAAAATAGGAATGAAATAATTAAATATCGAACATTTTTATTTCAATCAATTTTTTAAGATTTATTTATTAATTTCTTTCCTATTTTAATTTTTTTATTTCGATGTTTATCTTTCCAAGATAACACCGAAAACTAAATAAAATTAGAATTGATTTTTATTTGAAGTTGTTAATTTAAAAAAAAGCTATCGATGAATTGCTAATTTTGCCACTCTTCAAAATTTTACTCAGTTTAATATTTGTAAATATTCACGAATTTATTTAAAATTATTTTACCCAATTTTTAGAATAATTTATAATTATTGAATTAGCAATTTATATTAATTTCAACGGTTTGTTAAAACTATATTTTTAGTTTTCGGCATTTTGAAAAATAACTTTAATTTTTAGTTAGACGAAAATCACAAAATATTGAAAATCTCTGTATGTTGAAAATATGTTAAAAATGTTTAAGTTGACCAAAATTTACGAAATATTGAAAATCTCATGAATATTTTATAAATCGTGAAAAATCTCGAAATATTAAAAATCTCATAAAAATTTTATAAATCGTTGAACATCTCAAAATCTTGGAAATTTTATAAATCTCGAAAATCTTACAAAAATATCGATATGTTGAAAATCTGATGAGAATTTAATAATTTAACAAAAATCTGGAAATATTGAAAATCTCAAAGAAATTTTATAAATCGACGAAAATATCGATAATCTGACGAAAATCTCGATGTGTTGAAAATCTGATAAAAATGTTATACAAATCAACGTTATCGATGTTATATAATATTAATTTTGTGTAATTTCGAAATATTCAAAATCTGACAAACATTTTATAAATTGACAAAAATCTTGGAATATTGAAAAGTTGATGAACATTTAGGAAATCGTCAATAATCTCGATTAATTTAAAACCTCACGTGAACATTATATATTGAAGATAATCTAAAAATATCTAAAGGAAAATAAACAATTTGAATAGAATTGTATGAACAACTTGATTATAACATAAGCGATACATTTTATTTTTATATTGATCAAACATGCTGTTTGTATTTTTTTTACTTTCATTTGTAGTTTTTCTTAAAATAATCTTTATTTTTTGATTTTGTAAATTTTAGTTTATAATAATTTTTACAATTAAAACTATTTACGTTAATATTTTAAGATTTTATTTAAAATTAAAGTTCTAGTAATTACTAAATTCTTTATTAATTTCTTAACTAGAAATAGTGTTAATATAATCTTTGTAAAAAAAAGAAGAAAGTTTTATTAAACTTTGAGAAATCTTATCTAATTTTAGAACAAATGTTGTTAATTTCTCAACATTCTCTATGAATAAAATACTTAATTAACTTCACAAAAAAATAATGTTTAAAAAATTAGTGAGATTAAAAAATAAAAAGAAATTTTCTGTACATTAAAAAGTGTATATAATTTAGTGAACTTTGAGCAATTGCAATTTCTCGCCCATTTCTTAAAAATCTCCTTGACTTTTATGCGTATCTGATAGTTCATAGAGTTGTTGGCGATATGTTTATGGACAGCACATATTTTCTAAAGTGAGAACAAATAAATTCAGGGACATGCAAATTCGCCTAACCGCTCGAATTTCGTAAGGGTTATCTAAACGAAATAAACATTAGTAAATTTGGAGTACATTTTAAACTTCAAAATATTTCAGTATTTTATACGCGTGGCGCATGAAGTGAAATTTCGAGTTTAGAAAATCCTGCAAATATTCATGCTTAATCTGGGAGTGGAAAAACACTCGTTTAAAGCCTTATAGCTTCAATTCTTAAGGGAATTTTGTATTTGTTATTTATACTTAGAATGTGCCAGAAAATAACATAAGCGTTAAATTTAATATTTTGTTTACAAATCAAGAGCAATATGATTTCTCCGTAGAGTTGCAGCCATCTTTCCTGCACAATACTACCAACTGTACTATTGAAACTTGTTCAGTTCCTCAACCTAACTGCGCAAAACTCATGTCATTAACTATTGTTTTATATAATACTAAAAGTGTATATTTCAAATACAGTGTTACTATTTAATACAGGGCCGATTTGTTAGATTATTTACCTTTTTTTTATGAAAAAATAAACTCTCTCTATATATAATAAGAAATCAAAAAATATTTATTTAATAAATACGTATGCGATTAAAAAATAACTAAACTAATTGGTTGTTCAGAGCCTTCATAAATGATCGAACGTTTTCAAAATAGGCGCCAAAAAATTGCATGTTATTTTTAATAGTGAATACAAGATAAATCGGAGGACCGCAAAATACACAAATTGTCATAAACAAAATCCATTGTTATTGCCAACCCCAAATCGATCATTTATGAAGGCTCTGTATAACTAGGAATATTCTCAAAATATGGATGAACAAAATAGGACCTGATTAAAACATCCTCAGGGTCTCTCCAAAAATTAAATTTTAAAATGTAGACATTTCTTGTAAAAGTAGTTTTTGTTTTTGTTTTGCGTACTGGGCTTTGGAATCAATACTTACACGATTGGTTTTTAATTAAAATATTTACAATTCACTTATTATTAAGGACACGTGTTTTTAATAAAAAAAAACTGCGAAACGTTACAGATATTTTTCTAAAAGTTAGCACATAGAAGTATGTACTTTATTGATTAATATGGTTGATTACGTAGGCACTTAATGATTAAATTATGAAAAGAAATTATTAAAATTATGTTAACAAAATAATAATAGACTTCAAACTAGCATAACGGTTAAAAAAATAGTGTGGATGCTATTTTTTATAGTGTCTCGAACAAAACAAACAGCTCAATATATTCCTTGTATATTTGGTTGCGATTTTATCTGTAGGCATCACAAAGATTAATAGGCAACTAAAACTATGATTAATATTTTAAGGGCTCCCAATATCCAATGCATTATATTAAAGTATGTATATTTTTTAAATTATCAAAGTATTTCGTTAGAATTTTAAGCTACTTAATTAAAACTACAAGCAACTCCACGTATTTTTCAATTAATTTGATTTTGGGGACCCCGGTGGGGTGGTGGGTAGAGGGCCTGCCTTCTAACCCAGGGGTCGCGTGTTTGAGTCCCGCCGGGTGGGGTCAGTTTAAAGTACAAAATGAATCCACCTGGGTCCATGGATGTGTGTGAATGTGTTTGTGGCGTCTAAATATAGTAAATTAAAAATACAAAGGTGAAATGGCGGAATGGTTTAAAACCAATATCCAATAAATGAGTTAAACAAAATGTATGTTAGTTTAGTCTCTACTTTAATTTGTATGTACTGAAAAGCTCCTAACGAGTGTTTAAACTCCGGTGCGAAGTATCCGGCAAATCAAAATTTTCAGCCTTTTCTAAACTTGAAATTTTACTTCATTCGCCACGGGTGTAAAATACTAACGTTTTGTGAAGTTCAAAAAATCCTCCGTATGTTTACTTTCACGGTAATAAGTTTCACAAAACAATTTCTAAGGATCCCAGTATGATTATTTTGTATCAACTGTATGAACAAAACAAGCAGCTTAATAGATTGATTGTATACAGGGTGTCTACGCTAAACCGTTCGTTAAAAGTTTATAGGGTTGCCGTTGCACTAAAAATTAAAAAAAAATCCTTGTCACACGGTTGAATCAGTTCTCCTCATGTGAAATATTTTCAACTTTATATCACTTCCGGTTCCACCGGAAGTAGCACCAAAATTGTTATTTTAAATAGAAAACCCTATATATTAGTAATTTTTTGGATTCTTCGTTTAAATTGCAACATATTTTATTCGAACATATGTATACTTATCTCTTATAGTTTTTTTTTTCAGCGGCAAATGTGGATACGTTTCGTATAATACTCTACATGTTCGAGTAACAATTCTATAGCAGTTGCCATGTATAAAGGTCAAATTGATAATTTGTTGATTTGTGTAATTAATTATTTTGTTGATTTCTGTAAAACTTGGTACTAATTCTTTTTAGGCTGTCTAAAGGCTCTAGTTTAAAATTTACATACATCGACTGCATTACAGAGTATAATCTACAATCTAGTTTCCAAATTAAAGTCTACAGGCAAGAGTCTACATAATTGAGTCTAGATTGGAGTCAACAGACTAGAGTCTGGCTGTCTAAAGACTTCAGTTTAGAGTATAGATAAGCCGACTGCACTATACACTAGAATCTACAGCCTAGTCTACAGAGTAGAGTCTACAGACTAGAGTAAACAGACTATAGTAAAAAGACTAGAGTCTAGGTTGTCAAATGACTATAGTTTAGAGTCTACATAAGTCGACTGCACTACAGATTTGAATCTACAGCCTAGTCTACAGACTAGACTCTAGTTTCTAGACTAGAGTCCACAGACTAGTCTAGGCCGTCTAAAGACTCCAGTTTAGAATCTACATGAGTCGACTGCTTGATGTCCAAAGTGCAGATTTTAGAGTCTAGGTCGACTGTTCAAAGTCTAGAGTATAGGGTATCTAGAATACAGAGCTTACAGATTAGAGTCTAGGTATCAGAGTCTAGAAATAAGTCTACATATTATTGTCTAGTCCATAGACTAGTCTGCAGACTAAACAGAATCCCCAGACTAGAGTCTACAGACTAGAGTCCACAGACTAGAGTTTAAGGACTAAATAGAGTCTACAGACTACAGTATACAGACTAGATAGTATCTACAGACCAGATAGAGTCTACAGATTAGAGTCTAGGGACTAGATAGAGACCACAAACTAGTCTATAGACTAGACAGAGTCCACAGGCTAGAGTTTATAGTCTACATACTAGATAAAGTCTACAGACAGAATCCACAAACTAGAGTCTACAGACTGCATAGAATCTGCAGTCTAGATAGAGTCTACAGACTAGATAGAATCCACAAACTAGAGTCTACAGAAGGTATGGGCAACCTTTGACATGTTGAGGGCCAAACTTTAGCGTGCAAATAAGTTCGCGGGCCGCGTATAAAAGTACTTAGTGCATTTTAAAGTAGTGATAATATTTTTTGCGATAGATATTAGACATGAAATAATACGACAATGTTATTATAGTACAATTTATTAAAATAACAAAATGAAATTTAAAAAAATGGTACATTATAATTAAATCGTTAAATTTGCAATTGTTACTAACTACGAAAGTTAAATACACCGAAATCAATGAGACACTTGAGCTTGAATTTGGGAAACTAATCCATCAATATTTGGATTAATTCCACTGACACAAAGACGTAAAGAATTTTCCAAATTATCCTCAGTCAGTCTTGTACGATGTGTTGATTTATTAACTTTCATCAATGAAAAGAACTGTTCGCATTTATAAGTACTGCTAAACGCACAAATCAATCTTCTTGCGAATTGTCAAATTGTCTTCTTCTGGGTATTTTTTGTAAAAATCGCACAACTCTACGTCTTCAAATTTGGATTTTAGGAGTGAGTTTTCTTGAATCTCGATCAACTCCATTTGTAAGTGTATTGGAGCATTTTGTACAATATATGTTGTAGGAGTAGCAAATAAACTGAAACAGTCTTCCATGTTTTTGAAGTCGCAAAATCTGTTGGAAAATTGTTCCGATAGTAACTTGAGTTCTTCAGCATATTGAGCATAAGCAATATTTTCATACGCAGAAAGCGTGTTGAAATGGTAACTGTTACCAGACAGCATCTGTGACTCCCACAAGCGTAGTTTGATCTGAAACGCTTTTAAATGGCTGTACAAATCATTTACTAACTGTCCTTGTTTTTGAAGTTTCAAATTTAAATCATTCAAATAGCCTGTAAGATCGACCAGAAATGCTAAGTCACATATCCATTTTAGGTCACCTAATTCAGATAGTGGTTTATCTTTTATTTTCATAAAGTATGCTATCTCATTTCTAAGCTCGTAAAACCGTTTCAACATTTTTCCTTTGCTCAGCCATCTGACTTCACAATAATATGTTACGTCGTTATATTCAGCTGATATTTCATCCAAAAACGCCTTGAACTGACGATGGTTAAGCCCTCGGGATCGAATAAAGTTGATGGTTTTTACTACCACATTCATAACATTCTGGAGTCGAATGGACTTAGAACACAAGTTCTGTTGGTGGATAATGCAATGAAGGACTATCAAATCATTTGTTTGCACATTTAATTCTGTTGCTTTTTCATTCAAAATTCCGATGAAACCTTTACGTAACCATAGAAGGTGCACCATCAGTGCATACTCCAATTAATTTTGACCATGGCAAGCCAAAACTTGTGAATACCTTTTGAATTTCAATAAAAATATCCTCTCCTGTAGTGGTTCCTTTTAGCGGCTGTAAAGCAAGCAATTCCTCAGTAACAGTGAACTCCTTATCAACACCTCGAATAAATATAGCCAGTTGAGCTGTCAGACAAATCGGTGCTCTCGTCTAATGCAATGGAAATGATTCAAAACCAGCCACACGGTCAGTCAATGTTGTTTTTATATCATTAGCCATCATTTCTATACGTCAAACAACAGTTCATCTTGACAAACTAATTTTTTCAAATTCTTTTTTCTTTTCACGACACATAATACTGCAAACTTCTAACATACACTCCTTGATAAATTCTCCTTCGGCAAATGGTTTTAATTCCTTTGCCAATTTTGAGCTAACTATAAAACTAGCTTTCACAACATTATCAAGTTGTGTTCTTTGTTTATGAAACATTTGTTGCTGTTTTTCCAAATTTGCGGTAAGCTTCTGGATTTTGTCTGTTCTTAATTGTCCTGTCAGTGAGTGCAGCGTAGCATGCTTAGTTGAGTAATGCCTCTTTATATTGAATTCTTTCATTACTGAAATGGATTCATAACACAGCAAACAAATAGGCTTACCATTGTGCAAGATAAAAAAGAATTCTTCAGTCCATTTTTTCTTGAAAATGGCGACCCTCTGTATCTACTTTTCGTTTCTTTCCACCAGACATCATTTTTGTTTACTTTTCGTTCAATAAACTTAATAACAAACTATAGTTAGTAACCACTCAAGATGCACACAAAGTCACAAAGCAAGTTGACGGCTCGAGCAGTTCGCTAGGATATCGCTTGTCCAAGTTATCACCTCGGTAGCTCAAATAGAACTGAACTAACGTTCGGGCCATCCACCCGCTTATATAGGCAAAATGAACGATTAATCTGGAATACACTAGTTTAGAATAATTGAGAAGCAATAAATCTTTTAATGTGTCGCCCGTGAGGCGGCAAACCTCAAAGAATTTGATCGAGCAAGTCGAGTGACGGCGATTATCAAAGAGTGAGGCGGCAAACATCAAAGAATTTGATGATTGCCGCCTCACTGTCACTCCCGTGAGTATAAGTACCTAATGTAATATTTTTTTAATTGGGTTTTTTCAAAATGTCTCGCGGGCCGGATCATTACTTACAGCGGGCCGGACTAGATAGAGTCCACATACTAGAGTTTACAGACTAAATTGAGTCCATGACTAGTTTACAGACTAGATAGAGTCCACAGACTAGAGTCTACAGTCTAGATAGAGTGCACAGTCTAGCGTTTACAGACTAGATAGAGCCCACAAACTAGTCTACAGATTAGATAGAGTCTACAGACTAGATAATCCACAGACTAGAGTCTACAGATTATACCCAGTCTACAGACTAGATAGAGTCCATAGACTAGAGTCTACAGACTAGATAGAGTCCACAGATTAGAGTTTACAAATTAAAGTATACACACTAGTCCACAGACTAGTCTAGACTGTCTAGAAACTTTAGTTTAGTCTACACAAGTCGACTGCTTAAAATGCAGAGTTTAGAGTCTGGGTCAAATGTCAATACTCTAGAGTTTAAGATGTCTATAGTACAGCGCTCAGAGATTCTATTCTAGATATTAGAGTCTAGGGATAAGTATACAGACTATAGTCTTTTCTACAGACTGATTAGAGTCTAAATAATAAGTCTAGACAATTGTCTAGGCTGCGTGGAGTACAGAACTTAACTATTAGAGTCTAGATAATTAGAGTCTAGAGACTATAGTATAGGCTGCCTAGAGTACAAAATAAAAGCATACTACTTGCCTACTAAAATTCAATTGCGACTTATGCATGCATTATTCCCTGCATAAATGCCACGAAAAACGAATCTTCGAAATAATTCGAAAACTACGTGCTTAAGGAGTATAGTTGTAAATATTTTTTTGTAGGAAATGTTCCCCCTAATCGTACCAGCTGATGAAAAATAGGTCATTCCATTTAAAAAAATTGAATTACGAGATATTGAAGAGGGCACTTCGATATTGACATTGTCACGTTCGCGCACTTAATAGTTCTGTTTGCTGATAATTGATAATCGCCGGCCGACCCGCTCAGTGAAGATGGGATGGGTCAAGATTATTTGTTTTTTTATTTTGTGCGCCACGTGATTTTATACAACGATTATCGCCAGAACCTTTCAAACAAAATCACGAAAACTACTTTTAAACAACGAAGGATATTACATAAAAAAAATCATTAATTTTCCAGAAAAAAAATATAAACATAATATATAATTTATTTTTCCCCCAATAATAAATCGTAAACAAAATATGATATTCAAGTGTTCATAAATAAATACCAATAACAATAATATAATAAATTAATTTAAATAATACTAGATCACAAAAAAACTAAATTACTGCTAATATAGAGCTCCCCCGAATTAAAAAAAACATTTTTGGCTTTATACCAAAACAAAAACTATTCTTTTCGTGAAATTTGGACGGACCTTTAGCGCTAAGGGTTTCGTTTTTTATTTTTTTTTATTTCATATAACAGCTGATCAAATGTGAAATTTAGTATTGTAAGAATAACTCTATATTTACTTAATCGTACACATGCTACGCCACTGGCTATTTAATTAATTAAATTATATAAAAAAAATAATATCTGATGTATTAATCGCTAATTAAATTATATTAACAGAATCAAAAATAAAATGAATGAGAAGAAAAAGAAAAGTGAGAGATCTTTTAGCTTATCTTGGTTCCGTTGTTGCTTCCGTTTACCACTGTGCCTGCTGCTGACGACGCCGACTGACCAACTACTGTCCAGCTGCCTTACGACATCCTAACCTTGCAGAACGAACATCCGGAATTCCAGAACTTCCAAACGATAACGAACCCTCCTTTTCTTTCTTCCTTCCTTTTATCTTCCTCTCTAATTCGGCGTACTTAGCAATTAGAGGAAACAAACGGGAAATGGGTTAATTTTTAACCAAAAGTAATGAACCTAAAACACCAATTACGTCTTAGATACTTACACAACCTTTATTTTATACACAATAAATCGACTTTTTTATCGGGAGTGAATTTAGCATGAACAAGTTACGCAACATACCTCAGATCTTGTGCGGTTCTTAGAATGGACTTAGATTGGAAAAGAAGTGAATTTCCACTAAGATTTTTCCTCTGATTCCTAGGTGAAAATGGAATCCGTTTTTATCTCCAATGGTGCTGATAATCCCACGAAGGTAAATGTGAATTTTTACCAACTCCACCATACTCACAAAAAATTGGATATATTTTTACGATAATCCGGATTAAATTTCGAAATTTAAACAATTTGTCCACAATTATTTAAATACGTATAAATGTGCATCCACGGCCACCATTGAAAGAATTCTTATCGCGCTCAGAACGAGCGAAAGTCACAGGCGTGAAAAGTCACAGGCGTGAAAAGAGGCGTGCGCTGCTCGCAATTAAAAATTCCAAAATTAAATAAATTATAAAATGCGAATATAGTTGCATATAATCAATATCCATGAACAAATAAAAATTCTAGCGGAATTTTAAACTGTTACAACATTTTAAGATCACTTATTGTTAAAATTGACAGTTTCCAATAAATTTACTCATAGAGACATCCTCTAGGTACAAGTAGAGATATAAATCATATTTTTATCTTATTCCTAAGAGAAGTTACAGACAGATTTCAAGATGCCTTTTAGAGGTCAAAATTTTAGAAAAAATGTTTTTTCTTTAAAACTATAAGAGATAAGTGTACATTTGTTCGAATAAAATATGTTGCAATTTAAACGAGGAATCTAAAAAATTGCTAATATACAGGGTGTTCTATTTGAAATAACAAATTTGCTACTTCCGGTGGAAAAGAAAGTGATATAAAATTTAAAATATTTCATATGAGGAGAACTGATTCAACCGTATGACAAGAATTTTTTTAAATTTTTAATGCAACAACTTCATAAACTTTTAACGAACGGTTTAGCGTAGACAACCTGTATATGGTTGCCCATTAATCTGTAGGTCATCAGGTCATTTGCTTTGGCCGCGTAGCGCTACGCGGCCAAACCAAATTTTCAGGCTTTTCTAAACTCGAAATTTTACTTCATTGGCCACGGGTATAAAATACTGACGTTTTATGAAGTTTAAAAAATTCTCTGTATGTTTACTTGCACGGTAATAAATTTCACAAAAACAATATCCAATGGGGGATATTTATGTAGAATAAACTGAATATTAAAAATTCCTGTATAATTATTCTGTTTCAACTGTATGAACAAAACAAGCAGCTCAATAGATTAATTGTATATATAGTTGCCCAGTTATCTGTAGGTCATCAGTTATAATTATAATAATACTTTATTTACGGAATAAACCTTTTTACATAATTTTAATTAAAATTTTACACACTTATAATATATAATAAACAATCAATACACAAACAGTTATATATCTGGTTGCCTACAAATCACATCACAGAGATTAATATACAACCAAATATACAACCGATGCTTTGAGGTCTTTCACTGATTGATGCTTCATATTAAAGTATGTAATTTCACAACTTTTCGACATTATTAAACTATTATATTTGAGTATCAAGCTACTTGAGTTAAATTCCAAGCTACCACGTCTATTTTTCAATCAATTTCACCTTATTTTAAAATAAAACAACACAGTTGGGAGGATTTCACTTTAATTGTTGAACACTGCAATATATTTCACCAAATAGTGGCTTCATCAGGCAGATACATACTGTATTCAAGAATTATTTGCCCGATGAAGCCACTGTGTGGTGAAACGTGTTCAACAATAAAAGTGAAACCCTCCTAACTTGGTTGTTTTATTTTAATTAGTATATTGGAGTTTCATCATACATCCACCTCGTCAATTGAATATTTAAATATCACTTTATAATTAACATTTAATTTAATTTATCTGTACTGAAGATAAGCATGTAAAAATTTCGTTATTTCGATTTTGTAAAAAATCAAATAAAACAGCTGGAAATAAAATTACGTTATTGCAGCAAATTCTCTTTTCGCGCTTCATTTTTCATTTGTAAAACCGCCCCCTTAGGAGCAATGCACTCTTGAATTAAAACCTCATGTTCCCTGATATTATGTAATATCACATACGGAGATATGCATCTTTTATAGAACGGAAACGTTGATTGCATGCGCGCACGCGGGACTCAATTGAATGCGAGATCCATATTACCGGGGGCGCATTAAAAATCGGAATAAATTGAAAATCTTTTTAATATTGGGCGCGCAGCACACCATAAATAATATTCCATCCGGCCGCGCGGAGAAAAACGCAATCTTGAAAGCTGGAGTCTATTTTCCAGAACCGCTAAAGAAATCAGGGTTTATTTACGACTTGAGGAAGATTTGTCGTATTTAAAACGCAGTAAATAGCATTTTTTTATTTGCGACTTTAAAAGAATTAGGTACTTTCCAGAGATACGGATAAAGGATAAAAGCTTTGTTCGGTATTTTATTTCGGTTTATATAATTTATAGTAGAGCTAGATAGGATTCGAATCATTCAGTATTCGAAACCTAGAAAGAGGCATACAAATACTTTTTTTAAATAGAATTCGTTAACCTGATTTTTTCCATTTTTTTGCAAATGTAGGTGAATCATTCTAAAACGATTCGAATTCTTCCTGATTTGAATCATTGCTAATATTAAGATAATATGCTGTTTTAGAACCGTTTTTAGTAGATGTATAATCAAGAGAAATACATTATCAATTTGATGTCGCCATTAAATAGAGAATTTCCTGCCGTTTACAAATATATATGGTTTATTATACTTTACTCTCAAAATAAATAAGTTAGAAGGGGATGAAACACTAATCTGAATCACCCTATATTTATACACAGACAGTTTTATGTAACACCGAACATGCTAGAATGTACTCAATGTAAATTTTCCTATGTTCGATGTGTACTGGGACGCATCAAAGCATTGAGTACAATGTGATTGGCTACGATTTCTAATTGTAATATACTCAACCCAATGTACACTCTTCCCGTCATCAACCAAAATATGTTCAATTTTTAATATTTTAGTTCAACGGAATGTTATCAACTTTTATTATATTTTTAATCAGTAAAATACTAATTAAAGAAGGTAAGAAGATATAAACGCTTCATCAGTAAACACACTTTTTCGCAACATTTCGTTGTTTTATTTAACATATTAAATATAATTTTACAAACATTTTATCGCTTAATTTTGTCATACAGCAACTAATAATGTTGGAATTTGTAGAACCTAAACTTAAATTCTTGTAGAACTCGTATGTACAGACAATTTTTTAATATTAAATGATTTTGCAATAGTAAGGATATTATTGGATACTCTTCGACATAACATACATTGTTTAATTTCATCTCTTCCAATAATATCAACGGACTTCTAACGCCTCGCTCATGAAATTCATCCAAACACACTTTTTTATGAGATTTGAAATGGTTGAAATAAATGGTATTTATCAATGAGAAAATTTTACAGAAAATGATTCATGGGAATTTCTTGAACTGTTTTCTCCATGGTATAAGAGTACCAGAAAAATCTTTCCTCCTTTGTAAATATTATTGATATGCTCAACTCTCCGTTCTTCGTCTACATCTGCCTTAATTTATTTTTAAAGGGAAGGTGTAAATTAGGTTGACTATATTACAATTAGAAAAGCCAATCACATCGCACTCAATGCTTTGATGCGTCCCAGTACACATCGAACATAGGGAAATTAACATTGAGTACATTTTAGCATGTTCGGTGTTACATTAAACTCTCTGTATATAAGATCTTTATTTATAGAATATTTATAATATTTATAAATATAAACAGATAGTAAAAATATATACAGACATTTAAATTGATTCTATAAAATTGGTATCGACCATTGGTCTTTCATACTTTATTATTATCATTTATTCTCAAAGAAAATGGTTCATCTAAATCAAAAGAATCGTCACACTACACTATTCTTCCTTAAGTTACTTATAATAATTTAAATGTTTATATTTTTCAAAATCTAAGGCAAAGCTTTACTTTGTTTTGAAAATAAATTGACCTTAGGAAATATTTTTCCATTTCTTGGTTGTTATTATTATTATATATATAAATAGAAAGTAACAAATTCCATTGGAATTTGAACTTACTTTAAAATAATTGTCAAATTTAAATGCATTTTATTGCGTAGACTTGAAATATGCTTAGAGTACTTTTGGTAACATTAAGGCCAATAAATCGATAAAATGAAAAATATGTAAAATGAGAAAAATCATTCGTTTTGCCAATAATCATTTAAAGATATTAATTATTACATTGGCATAATTAACCCATTAATTGCTGAGCAATTATAGAGTTAACTCTAAAAGTTGATTTTAGGTAAAATTCTGCACGCCTTTTTATGATTTCTATAAATGACTTTATGTATTACATACTGGGAATATTTTCTTTTAAATATAGATAATGTATACGCTGTAAATTTTCAGGCATTCGTCGATTTTAAAAAAGAGTTCAGTTTAAAGTTTAAAACGAGTGTGTCCAGTGAAAGTTTGGTTTGGTCGCTCCGCAGGCGGCCAAAGTAAATTTTCAGGCTTTTCTAAACTCGAAACTTTACTTCATGCGCCATGCGTATAAATCACTGAAAAATTGTGAAGTTGGAAATACACTTAAAACATTTTATGTTATGAAAATATTTAAATAACAAAATATTTACATTTTTCGTCGCACATTCTCAGGTCAAATAATATTATGTATCAAATTAACTTATTTGGGGCCGCTTTTACAATCAATAGTTACACTCTGGTATTGTATTGCCTAGTTTAAACCATTGGTAAACGGCCGTGCCATTATCCAATTTTACATTCTAAATTCATAAAACAATAATTATAATACAAAGAAGAACATATCTTAATATAAATATTTGATAAGCAGAAACTACTTACCAATGAAATTTTGATATTTAGTTGCCAGTTCGACTAGTAAATTTATCTTCTCCGGCTTAAAATTTGTTGTACGGCTCTTGGATTTATCCATACTAAGCTAACCTCTACTTTCAAAATTGAAAATGAATATTTCACAATAAATCTAATAATCCATATTCATAGAAACGGCTTATCACAGGTTTAACCTAAGCTCGAAGCACGGGGCAAACTGACAGTGAGGTAACTCAGCTTTACACACAGCAATGCTTTGCCTCGCAATTGTAAAATAGACTCCAAAGGTTTGATCCTTGGGTTTAGTTAACAGAGGATCGTAAAAGCGGTTCTTAGTCATTTAATTCATAAAAAAAATGTATTGTTGCGTTATTGCATTAATGGCTCTTGATGGGTTAAATTAATTATTTTATTAGTAATTTTAACATATACGCTTCCAGAATTAAAACAAATATTTTAATTAATGTACACCTAAAATTTACAATCTGCAAAATTCAAATACACACTCACAATGAGAGAAAATTCATATCTCTGGTTTGAGTTTAAATTCGAAACGTCCGTGCGGTTTGTACAGAAATTAATTTGATTAATTACGAACCGGACGCGAAATTGTTGAAACATTATTCTGTTCTTGCCACTTTTGTATTAATTGGACCTTGCCTCGCTTATTATCACCGTTAGTGAAATAACCGCCCTTCTTCCATTTTCTCGTTTTATTGGACAGTGCCACCCTATTAATTTTATACGCCTCTTTTTACTTTTATTATTAGCCGGACGGGGAGTCCTTATTTTATAGTCGGTATTCATAAAAAGGAAAAAGGGTATTAAGCAATAATCTAGAACGAGAGATTTCGGCACGTACAGGAAAAGGGATGATATCTCGTAATGGGGGTTGTAAAGTTTATTTGGCGCGGGATTTGATATATTAAGGTCTTAAGCCATGATTTTTTTATACCTCCTTATTAATAATTAAAAGGAAAAAATATAGACCTTTCTAAAAAATAAATATATTAGTTAAATGAAAAAATAAAAGTTAGTTAGTGAAAAAAAAACAAGTAATTTTTAATATAATTTTGAAAGATTTAGATAAGCGATGTTAAAATTTGTAAATCGATTAACGTGAAATCACACTTGACCAGTATATTTTGAACTTGACCCTAAAATAGTGTTTTATACGCGTGGCGCATGAAGTAAAATTTCGAGTTTAGAAAAGCCTGAAAATTTGGTTTGGCCGCTCCGCTTCGCGAAGCGACCAAACCAAATTTTAAAGCTTTTCTAAACTCGAAATTTTACTTCATGCTTAATAAAGGAATAAAAAACAGTCGTTAGTCAGCTAGTAGAATGTTTAATAACAATACTGATTTCTTAAATAAAATGGGAAACAAACACAAACTGTAGTAATTTTTCATAGTCTTTATGTGTTATAATTTTTTTTTTTGATTTCGTTTTTGTCTTTAGAGGTTTTCATAATTTTCTAACGAGGGTTTTCCGCTCCTTGATTAACCATGAAGTAAATATTTTAATAGTTTAATGTATCCTTCTCTCCTTATAGATAGACAAAATCGAATCGTATTATTAAGTATTATTTAAACTAAACAGTATTTTTCAACTGGATGGACAAGAACATTATACCTAATAAGTATCAATATTTCTTATGATCGATCAAAAAAAAATTAAATCAAATATGTGTTAATACACAATCTTAAGATAGTTTTTACATATTTTTTCGATTTGTTCTTTTACAGTATACCTACATATCTCAATATTTGGATTTTGAATTTGAAATTTTTTGAAAGCTCAATATTTGGTTAAACAAAATAAATATTTGTGTGATGTAATAACATAACATTAATCATTAGCAATATATATTGAACTTCACAATGCTATAGTGTTCAATACGCGTAGCGCATGAAAATAAAAATGTGATTTATGCAAATCTACTTAAGGGTCTCATAACTTAAAGACTTTTTTGTGTTGAATATTAAAGAATGTGGATCTTAAGAAATTTAAATAAGTTCCACTATCGATACGTTTCTGAGAAGTTTTCAAAATAAAGTGTTAAATTTGGCATCTCACAACTTTAATTTCCGATACAATATTATCGTTTTCTGGAGTGAATAATCCCAGGTAGTAATTAAAAAATAAAGTATTTTCAGCTATATTATGTATAAGTAAAATACCTTATTCTGAAAGAAATTAACTAAACTTCAGATTTACTTGTATGAAATTCATAAAAATTACTATCAATATTCTTTCAACGTTATCAAATTAAAAACTTGTCAAACAAGGAGGAAAATCGTATTCGCCAAAAGTTGACTCAAACATCAACTGTATATTTTAGTCATAAATTTTACAATAAAAAAAATCTGCAAAATAAGTTTCTCATTGATCGTTTAACGAGTGTTTCCAATACCAGATTAAGCATGAAGTAAAATTTCGAGTTTAGAAAAGCCTGAAAATTAGGATCGATCGCGTAGCGAAGCGAAGCGACCGTACCAAATCAAGCTTTTCTAAACTCGAAATCCTACTTCATGCGCCAAATGTATAAAACACTGATTTAATGTGAAATGGTCTTTAACCAATTAACAATTGAAATACGTTTAGTATGTTAATCATCAATTGTTTAAATGACAGGGAATGTGCTATGATGGACACATCATCATTTTTGTACTTGTTTTTGTATAGCTTTGGAAAAATAAATTTATGAAACATATTAACGAGGCTACCTAGTCCAAGAAGAAGAAGAAGAAGAAAGAAGAACAATAGTAAAATTTAAATATTCTATTCTATTTTTTGCGAGAATAGTAAAATTGGTAATAAAATAGATATCTCTATAATTTATTTTGCGAGAATAGTAAAATTATTCATAAAATTGATGTATGTATTTTAAATTAATTTGTATTGTCTGTATATTTAAATATGACCTTTATAATTTTAACAATAAAAATGATAATATCGAAAGTAATTTTGAACAAACAAATAATAAATATTAGTTACACATATAAATACCTATATAAGCATAAATTAATTTATTTTAAATTACAGCATCGAAATGAAACCAACAATGCTGTTATTTGCATTTATTTATTAGCGTTTGAAAGTCACTCATTCTTTCAAGAATCTTATGATATACAGATTAAATATTGTAAACTACTATACATCAAGAAACAGTATGTGGAGAAGTTCGAAATAAAAATGGACCACGCAAATCGAAAAACAATAGTGATTTCTGTTTTGGTAAAAACTCAAGTTGTTTTAGACAAGGGCTTGTTTGTAAGTAGATTTAATTTAATTTTTTTTTAATTTTAAGAGCTCCTCAGGCCGCCACATCCATGGATGTGGCGGCCTGAGGAGCTCATAAAAAGAGCGAAACGATCGTCGTCGTCTTCTGTCCTCCTTGCACACTCGCTTGATAAAAAAAAATAACTTTTACATCATGACCTAATGCGCTGTTATTTCTTATTTGGTACTTATAAGCAGGTCGTTAATTCTAATTTATTAAATTTAATTCGGCGTTCTGAATATTATCATCGCATTGGTTCGGGTTTCTCGCCGCTCCGATGCTAGTCGTTGGTTTAAACTAAAAACCGACACTAACTGTAGAAGCAAAATGAGATCAATGCCCTTATCAATGCAGTAGCATTTATAAATACTGACGTCAATACCGGCTTATGGTTAGCGAAGTCAGTATATATACAACTTCTACATATCAAGTGAGTGTGTATGGGATGATGGATGTGGCGGCCTGAGGAGCTCATAAAAAGAGCGAAACGATCGTCGTCGTCTTCTGTCCTCCTTGCACACTCGCTTGATAAAAAAAATAACTTTTACATCATGACCTAATGCGCTGTTATTTCTTATTTGGTATCTATATATATATATATATATATATATATATATATTTAAATGATCAAAATATTGTGTCTTATGTTATAAAATTATAGATAGTAATTGACAAAAAATTAATAAAATTCTTAAAAAAAATTATAACATTGACGAAAATCTTGCAGATTAATAAAAATATGAAGACGTTGCATTCTGATGAAAATAATTAAAATTGATGTAAATCAAGGAAAAAAAACTTAGTTAAATATTTATAAAAATCTTAAAACTATGAATACGTCAAAAGTAACCTGCTATGTCGTAATTTATCAAAAATATATAATTTTTGAAAACTACAACAGATCAAGTTTTTGCGAATCCACTTTTGACATATTTCTATATTTATTTTAGTGTCACATTGGACATATTCAGTTGATTAAGACAGTTTTCACGTCGTGTTATTTTCAGCGCATTCGGGCGGATATCATAAGTTTATCCTTTAAAACATTGGTATAAATATCAAGAATATTGAGCACAATAGACTAAATGTTAAAAATATAGGATTAGGCACAAAAAAAATTTAGACTGACTTTAAACAAAAACTTGAATTAGATAGTAATGAAAACAGGAAACTATTCTTTATAACTAGCAAAACCAAGGCTAGGATTCGAATATGAATGATTCATATAGTCGAATATTCATAGATGAATATATCAATCACTAAATTTTCCGCACATTTGAATATTCAATCATCCAAATATTTAAATATTCGAATATTTGGCTGGAATTCAGTTGAGGTGCATACCGATTTTTTGACTTTTTTTTTATTGTTATGCATATTTAATTATATGGTACAGTTGCGAGAGAAAAAAACTAATACAGCAAAATATTTGGCTATGTGAACTTTACTCACTTTAATTTTTCAAGTTGTCAATCAAATTGACAAATCTGTGGAAATGTCATACGAAATTTAATTAACGTCGACATGCCTCAACTGACTAAAACGCAAATTGCGATAATAACGACCTACTATGTATTAGCATTAGAGACATTGTTAATGAAGTGCATGTTAACAAAAGCACCGTCTTGTTGGCCAAGAAAAAACTTGTTGTTAGCCTGTACAAGTTTGTTTTACGAGAAAATAAAATGGATATGTCTATCATAGTACATTCCCATATGTTAGATACTTGAGCTTTCACCTACCTTATTGTCCAACAAATGTTTCTTATTCCTGTTAAACTTTGTTCGTATAATATTGAAGGATAAATTAAAAACACTTGGTTTGTTTCACTATTTGTTTGTATTTACTCGACTAGTTTCGCTTTTTACGGCATTATCAAGATAATGCCGTAAAAAGCGAAACCCAAATACACATCAAATACACACAAGTTATTACTTACTAATTAATTACTTTGAATAAGTGAGCTATTTCTATAAATGACGTCAGTTTGACCATGTCATGATTAATGTTTTGTGGAAAACTGAGAACATACCAACAAATATTTCTTGAATAACTTTCTCATTTATCACTTGGTAAAACATTTTGAAATAATATTGAAGGATAAATTAAAAACACTTGGTTTGTTTCACTATTTGTTTGTATTTACTCGACTGGAGTAGAGTATTTACTCGACTAGAGTAAATACAAACAAATAGTGAAACAAACCAAGTGTTTTTAATTTATCCTTCAATATTATTTCAAAATGTTTTACCAAGTGATAAATGAGAAAGTTATTCAAGAAATATTTGTTCGTATGTTCTCAGTTTTCCACAAATCATTAATCATGACAAGGTCAAACTGACGTCATTTATAGCAATAGCTCACTTATTCAAAGTAAATAATTAGTAAGTAATAACTTGTGTGTATTTGATGTGTATTTGGGTTAACTCCGGTTTTCGTTCCGAAAAACATATCAGCTTTTCCGGTTTTTGGTTAAGTTTTTTCAAAACATTAAATCTCGTAACAAGGACATAGTTAAAAGTTTTATTTGTAGAAAAGTAATTTTAAATAAAATATCTTAGCTTTCAATATTGCCGATGAAGCTTTATTCAAACGAATACCGACCTTTTGCTGCAATGGAATTCACTGTGGATATTTGTAAAGCTTTTGAAAACGATCAATTCGGTCTTAGAGAAATACTTTTAGCTGGAAATAGTTCACTATCATCATGCCCCATACTACCGGTAAGTATGTATAAATTGCCTTAAATTACAAATAACAATGTTAATCGGTTCATATTTCAGGGAACATTTTTTTTTTAAATGTGAATCTCAATTCAAAAAAGTTTCCTCCGCTAATACCAATGGGGAAGTACAGAATTGACGGTACAGTCACAAGAAATAAACTTATTATTGTTAAGTGGCAGTTGTATATTGAAGTTAGCGAGATCGTTAAACAAGCACGAGGATAAAAATGGAAAAATTATTGCACCAAATAAATTATTTAAGGAATTATCCATGTTAAGCAAATAATTATAAAAATAAACATTGATTATTTCTAATCAGTATATCTAAACCTATTTGTGGGCATTTTCTGATTTAGGGATTGTAATACCGGTTAATCGGTTTACCAATAAATCTTACGTTTTTTTCACTAGTAAATTAGCAAAGGTAGTTAATCGGTATACCCAACGGGCAGTGGCGTAGATAGCTTTTTGGTTATGATAGGGACGATTTCATTTACTTTTTAGTCAACAGAAAACTGATAGAAAAAAAGAAAATTCCAACTTTAAACGTTAGCTATGGACACAATTTTAAACCTAACAAAAATTCGGACTACACAAATTTTAAGATTATTTAGTTCTGATTCCATTATAATTTATGCATTATGCATTTAAATTACTTGGGGTGGTGTTTGTAAGAACAGCAAAGAAAAACTAGAAGACCTATAGCAAAATAAAATGTTTTATCCCGTTTAGATTCGTCAATTCAAAACAAGTTACGTCATCAATTCTGATAATTTACATCAGTTTGCGATGTATTGAGATTCTTATTAATTCACAAGTTTTAATCAATGTAATTTTTTAAAGAATTTCGTCTACTTGTCAGTTTTCAGCCCCTTGTTACTCCTTTGCTACGCCAAGGATTGTTTTATCTTCGTTATATTAAAGATATTTGCACAAATCATTTTTTCCTGTCAATCACAATTTTTCGACCCCCTACAGATACATACAGGGTGTCCCGATTAAGCAGTCCAAGCAGAAATATCTTCTAAACGGTAAGAGATAAAGAATCGGTTAAATACTATAAAAAGGTGCTCTAATAATCTAAAAAAATCAGCCTTCTACCATCAATACCAGAAGTCTTGCAAATATCTGATGTTATCTATATGTATAATAAAGCAGACTATGTCTCAATTAACAATGCGATTGCGTCAATAGATTGGGAATTGTTGTTTTTTAATTTAGGTTTAGATGATCAAGTTGACATTTTGGGTGTAACACTCGATTATAAACTTAATTTTGGACCACATATTACAAATATTACCAATAAGGCAAGTAGGGTTTTAGGTTTAATTTTTAGAATTGGCAAAACATTTTCAATGCGAACCTTACAGTTACTTTATTTTTCATTGGTAAGGTCGATATTATAATATTGTTCGATTATATGGAGTCCACACTATGCTATCTGGATAAACAAGCTCGAGAAAGTCCAATCTAAATTTGCACGAGTATGTGCCTTTAGAATGGGAATTTCTGGAGATAACTTAGAAATAAATTCATTCAAATCGACGATAAATCTAAAACCCTTGATTCACAGGCGCATTTATTATGATTTATGTTACTTGCACAAACTTTTTTCGGGCTATATTAATTCTTCTTTTCTTGTCTCCAAAATATACTTAGTAGTCCCAATAACTGACAGAAGAACGAGGCAACACTGTACATTTAAGGTCCGAAGTGCAACATGCAATTATAGCTTAAATAACCCGTTAACAAGATTATTCCGATTTGGTAATATTTTACTAGATATTAATTCCTTGTTCCTCTTTCAAAAATCGGAAAATCTATTCAAAACCAAAATTAAGTTTATCAATTTCGAGCTTTTTACTTAATCCATATTAATTCGGTTGCATATATTAATTATTCTTTCCCTTAATAGAAGATGCTATTGTTTTATTAGTTTTATACTATAAGCTCGTGTAAAGTTTAGTTTAGTAGTGATGTAATTAGTTTTGTATACTTAGAGTGTATATTTTTTTTTTATGTTAATGTTAAAATGGTTTTTACCGTGGATAAATAAATAAATAAATAATAACCAAGTTATAAGGGAAAATAAAAAATTGCCAAAATTATTTTTGTTCGCAGTGTGCTCTAAACGTTTAACTGTTTGTCGGTTTTACACTGGACTTAGATAGTATTTATTATCCTGCATATTTTCTCCGATTTAACCGGTTCTGCATCTCTTGCCGTTTAGGAGATACCCATGCATTGACTGCTTAATCGGGACACCCTGTATAAACAAAATCGAAATAAATTGATATGCACAACCATTTGAAAGAAACATTCCCTTTATACAAAAACTAGGTTTAAAATCGATTTCAAACGCACTAATTGTTTTAATACACACCATCATAATAATCACAATATTGTCATCAATTATAGAATGAACAAATTTAAAACAAATTTAACATTTTGTTTTGAATCTGTTAATTCAGTTAAGTGTCCTGTGACACTTAAGTTCAAACTAAAGTAATTTTAATAATATGAATCCCCTAGTTAAGGGAGTTTAGTATAAGTTGTTGTTGAGCACAGAAAAATAGAATAAATAATAATAATATAAAAGTAGCTCAAAGAAACGTTGTACCATAGATTTTAAATCTGTAATCATAGGGCACCTCTCGTGATCTATCCTAAGTTCAATGGGCCGTATGATTTCTCTTGCTTAAGGCTTTCGTTAACTAAATAATCGAAACTTATCAAAATTAACATGTATGACAAAGAAACTTTACGATTGTGTCTAGCTTTAACGAAAGGGAAATTATACGAACCAATATGATTACAATTTTAATTAAAATAATTTATTCTTCTACTTCTATCGATTTTAATGGAATAACTCTTCAACTATGTTAACCAGTTAATATATTTTTTATATTGCATGAGTCTTTCTATATTTAATAATAATAATACAGCGCATTGTCTTCATACATTACATAATTCGCTATCACAAGTTTCACACTTAACGACCCTTTTAGTTTGAATCATTCTTTTACAAAACTCCGCTCCTTTTGGAAATTTCGCACATTCTCTGACAATTAAAGCGGACGCGTCTTCTTTTTCTAAAACAGAAATAAATTCCGAATTTTGAACACCTAATATCATAAAAATAGACTCAAGTAATAAAACATAAATCAGACATGTTTTATTATTTGATTACTTTTTTTTAACTGTAATCTATTTAGAAATTTAGAAACATTTTAATGTTTCTTGTTGTTTTCTCATTGGTAATGGTTGTAGTTAGAAACTGTTTTCTTACCTTTCGTGGTAATTTTCATACAATGAAAACCATCCTGTGGAATATCATTGGAATCTTCTTTGTTTTCATCGCAATCTTGAATGCTCATCGAGCTTAACTTATTCTGCGCGCATTCGCTACTTAAAGATCCCACGCATGCGTAACACTTGAATCCATCAATTCCTATTTTAGTTTAAAAGATTATTCAAAATTACAAATTTCTAACAGAGTGGAAGCAGACTGTTTTTTGATCATTTATTATTGATTATTTTTTATTATTTCTATATACAGAGTGTTAAATAAACACGAAACCAAGCAATTTTTTAATTCAAATTTCAGTTATATACGCGATCAAACCAAATGTTCAGGCTTTTTTAAACTCGAAATTTCACTTCATGCGCCACGCGTATAAAGCACTGATTTTATTAAAGTGCAATGTATACTTATTTTGTTTAAAAATAAACTTTGTAATATAACTATATATATTCATATCACGGAATCTTTATGTTTTGCTTATTTTATTGTAGATATTTATATGCATTAATAAAATACATTGCTATTAATTCAATTGGTAAGTTATTTACAATTTTTTTTATCCAGCGCATTTTTATTGAATAATAATAATAATATTTTTAATAATAATCATTTATTAACGGATATATCCTTTTTACTATAGTAATACGATATTAATTCATATAATACAAAAATTATGTTACATAATATACGTATAATACATTTTATCCACAACCACTCTATAATATTATAATTATACATGCTAAGAGTCAATAATAATGACGTTTATTATAAATAGGTTATGAAACCTGTGAGTAATATTTTGACTTATCACTGCTCAACTGTGAATAATAAGAAATCACTACAAAATCAGGATACCTCATGTTAATCAATTTTGACATAAACAAAAACAATTTATAAATTGAAAGCAAATTGTGTTAATTGTATTGTGATAGTGTGGTTAATAGTTTATCGAGGATGAAAGAAGCAACATGGAATCCGATCCTGACTTGTTGACACCCCCGGAAATAAGGGACGCGGCAGAAATCGCTTCCATCAATTTGTTGCCTAAAAAGTTTCGCAACATATACCAAAGTACATACAACACGTTTTGTGAATGGAAAAAGGAGAAAAAAGCACATTCTTCAACTGAGTCGGTAGTTTTGGTGTATTTTACTAAATTATCAAAAAAATACAACACCTCATCGTTGTGGCAGAAGTATTCGATGCTAAAAAGTACATTGAAAATCTTTGAAAACATCAATATTGGAAACCATGGCAAACTTCTAGCTTTTTTGAAAAGAAAAAATGAAGGGTTTACTCCGAAAAAAGCCAACACTTTCTCCCCAGAAAATGTTAACAGTTTCATTGCAAATGCACCGGATGACAAATTTCTTGCAACAAAAGTAAATTTTAAATTATTTTAATATTTTTTAAAAATTGCAGTAATTTTTTCTTCAGGTTGCATTAATTATGGGTTTAATGGGCGCTTGTCGTTCAAATGAGCTGTATAACATGAACATTAAAGATAAAGAAGACCTTAATTCCTGCTATATGATTAAGGTGCCAACCACAAAAACTAAAATTTGTAGGAAATTTACAGTATCTGGTAATATTTACCACATTGTAAAAAAATATTTGTGCCTCCGAAAGGAGATAAACTGTGATTATTTCTTTCAAAATTTTCAAAATGGAAAGTATACTAAACAGCGAATGGTATTAATAAATTTACAAAAATGGGAAGGGATATCGCCAGTTTTTTGAAATTACCCAATCCTGAGCAATATACAGGCCATAGCTTTAGAAGAACCTCATCCACCATTTTGGTTGATGCTGGTGGAGACATCACTGCGTTAAATCGTCATGGAGGATGGAAGTCAACTGCGGTTGCAGAAGGCTATATTAACGATTCTTTGGAAAACAAAATGGAAACGGCCAGAAAACTTGCATCGTCAATAGAATCGACAGCAAATAATGTAACAGCTTCATCTTCCAGCACAAATTCCGTTAATTTCGATATTTTGGATCAAACCGTATTATTATATGTATTTCTTAGTTATAATTAAAAGTAAATGATTTAATGAATTATGTTCTTATTCTTGAAAAGTTGCAGTAAGCAAGAATGAATATACATTTTGTGGTTGTGGATAAAGTATAGTATTCTACTCGCGCATAATGGCTATTAATCATTCGAATGATTTACTCCACTCGCCTGCGGCTCGTTCCGTAAACCTCATTCTCATGATTAATAGCTTTCATTATGCGCTTGTTGAATAATATACTATTACCTCACTACTAAACATATATAAACTACATTAATTAACAATGCTAACCTTATTAATAAATGAAAATGCGCTGGACAAATATATTGTATTAAATAAATTAACTATTAAATTAATTGTTGATGTTTACAGTTAAAATTTAAAAAAAACACATACCTAACTTATTTTAGTATCAATTTTAATTTCACTTTACAGATTTTTTTTCGGGTTTTTTCTTTTGTCAGTTGTATTTCACTATTTTTCCAAAGTATTGTTAGACTAACACAGTACTCTGAATAATAGAGATAGGAAATAGTTTTGACAAATATTAAAACACAATTGACAAAAGCATAAAACGAAAAAAGAAAGACGGTATATTGCTCAATTAGTTATCTTTCTAAGAAAATTAAATAATGTAATTAATTTTATTATTACTTACCGTAAATAATTGTTAGTAATACAAACAAACATGTCAATTTTTGGCACAACATTTTAAATCTGTAATATTTCACCTCGTAATTTATAAGATATTTTGTCACTAAATAAAATTGATATAAAAGACAGACGACCGGCGAAATGATAAATTGAACGTGTTATCAACTTGTTAATTCAAAATGTCTACAGTTATTTATAGTCTGATAATAAAGACAAACAAATCGGACTCTGATTTTCCTTTGCAATTCCGAGAAGTATTAATTCATGATAAGAATAATTATTAATACTAATAATAATAATGAATGTATTTACCCTGTAATTTGATGTAGGTAATTATCGGCTTCGTCTGAGCAAATTAAATTAAATTGAATTAACTATTTAATAATCTATTTGGTGTCAAATAAAGTAATTTAATTTATTCAGCACAAGCCGTTAATTACACACATCAAATTATAGTTAAATATTTTTTTTTTTGTTTGTTTGTTTGGCATAGGTTCTAGCCATTCAGCCACTAACGATGATTATATTAATTAATTTAACATATATTTGGACGTCACGACACATTCACACCACACCCAGGCACACGACGAGAAATTATTTTTAAATAAAGTCTCCCCGTGCACGGGAATCGAACCCGAGTTTGTGGCTCGCCGAGCGATACAGCCCGACGACGTTACCGCTCGGCCACCACCTGCCCCTTAAATAAAATTAATACACTTTTTAAAAAATAAAGATATAAGGGTCCTTCCTGCATTTCACCTCCCGTTTTCTATAGCTCAGTTACTATGGTAGAATTTTTATATTTTGCAGACTTTACTTATATAGGGCGCATTTCAGGAAAATATTTTCGATTATACAGGATGTCCCAAAAAAGTGTGACGTCATGGTGATATATCTTTTTAGATTTCATGCCGTGTATTTTGTTCCAATAAAATTTTACAGAAATCGGTTCAGTCATATTAGCAAAAAAAATACTAAAAAAATCAATTTTGAGCTATTGGTTGAAAAAATTAACAAAAAATAAAAATAGTGACTGTTAATAAAATTATACAAAGTACTTATTAAATAAGTTATGACAGTCCCATTAACCAAGTTTGATTGATATTAATTATACAGAATCCAAGAGTCCAAAATTTGGAGTTAAACTTTTAAATCTTCAAAGCACTTCATTTTTTTAATTTTAAATTGGACCCCTGTATGTTTTCAGGCCGTTTCATGCGGAATTAAAAAAACAAAATATTTTCCTAATTACAACCCTATCGCAATTTCTAACATAAAAGTTATTTGTAGAAAACTCGTTTTATCAACTATTCCAATAGCAATTTTAATAAATAAAAATCTAAGGTTGCTTTGAAAAACAATTTATTGACATAACATGTTTTGTAATTAAAATTGTCATCTCAAAAGTCTTACTTAATTAGTAACTGAGCTATAGAAAACGAAAGGTGAAATGCAGGACCCTGTATAATCAAAAACAAAATTCACCAAAAATATTATACAGAGAGTTTTATGTAACGCCGAACATTTTCATAACGAGAATTTATTTTTAAAAGTATCCATATGCATACGTTGCACATTTTTCGATGCTCGGTTTATTAAAAGAATTTATTTTGAAGCTTTAAGCGAGTGTTTTCCACTCCCAGGCTAAGCATGAAGTAACATTTCGAGTTTAGAAAAGCGCGAGCGCGGAGCGGCCAAACCAAATTTTCAGGCTTTTCTAAACTCGAAATTTTACTTCATGCGCCACCGGTACAAAACACTGACTTATTACGAAATTTAAAACACACCGCTAAACTTTACATTGAATCAGTGTTTTTGTACCGGTGGCGCATGAAGTAAAATTTCGAGTTTAGAAAAGCCTGAAAATTTGGTTTGGCCGCTCCGCGCTTCGCGCTACGCGACCAAACCAAATTTTTAGGCCTTTCTAAACTCGAAATTTTACTTCATGCTTAGCCTGGGAGTGGAAAACGCTTGCTTAAAACTTGAAATAAAATTCTTTTAATAAACCAGGCATCGAAAAATATGCAACGTATGCATATGGATACTTCAAAGAAAAATCCTCGTTATGAAAATGTTCGGTGTTACATAAAACTCTCTGTATGTATATTTAAAGGTAAACTAGCTTATTATAAAATAAGTTTTCTATCGTTGTGGAATTTGGCTGTAGCTACATTAACGAAAACGTAGACTTTTGCGATTTCATCAAAGAAAATACCGATAAAATAGAAGCTTATAAACACTGCACAGACGACTTTTGTAATTAATTCTATGTAAGGAAAAAATATATTTGTATATAAGTGTAAATGTTAAGTATGTAATATAATTTGAATTTACATAACTGTGATTTGTTTGATTTACATACAGACGGTTATTTGATTAAATTTTAACATCCAGGAACACGAGAAACTGAATATAAAATCAAAACAGTATTAAAAAAACACTTAGTTAATGAATATTTCATGGAATGAAGAGTTCTCATTCGGCGAATAATGTATATTATATTTGCAGAAATGTTGATTTAACTGAACACACTCTTTTAACAGGAAACGAATAATAAATAAATTAAATGATGCTACACAATAATAGTAGGAATTTATTGTGAATCCCAAATTAATTATTCCTAACCTAATTACATAGTTATGCACATACAGAGAGTTTTATGTAACACCGAACATTTTCATAACGAGAATTTTTTAAGTATACATAAGCATACGTTGTCCATGCTCCGACGCTCGGTTTATTAAAAGATTTGAAGCTTTAAACGAGTGTTTTCCACTCCCAGGCTAAGCATGAATTAAATTCTGAGTTTAGAAAAGCCTGAAAATTTGGTTTGGTCGCGTAGCGCGAAGCGCGGAGCGGCCAAACCAAATTTTTAGGCTTTTCTAAACTTGAAATTTTACTTCATGCGCCACCGGTACAAAACACTGATGCAATGTAAAGTTTAGCGGTGTTTTAAACTTCGTAGTATGTTATTGTTTTGTACTGGTGGCGCATGAAGTAAAATTTCGAGTTTAGAAAAGCCTGAAAATTTGGTTTGGCCGCTCCGCGCTTCGCGCTACGCGACCAAACCAAATTTTCAGGCTTTTCTAAACTCGAAATTTTACTTCATGCTTAGTCTGGGAGTGGAACACACTCATTTCAAGTTTCAAATTGAACTCTGGTTAAAAACAACGATTATCTAAAGATTTACGGCATATACGCTGTAATTTGGACATGTATATTTGAAAGAAAAACTCCCTGTATGTACAAGTTAAGTCATTAATTGCGATTGATTGGCTACAATTTTTAATAGTCATATAGGCAACTTAATTAACACACAACTTAAAAATTAAAGGTATCAAATTGTATTGGATGCACATGTTCGGTGTTACATAAAACTCTCTGTATATTTTTCCAACATTATTATTTAAAGGAATTTAACCGATTTTTATTACTATTATCTAAATTGTTAACGATGGAGGCTTTTACTTCGTTATACATCATAATTCACAAATTAAGCACTTTATAACTTTCAAATATGAATATTTCAAGTTAAAAACTATTCGAATTTGAGAGAATAAGCTTACGTTTCATTTATTTTGCAAAACTTTAAGCACAATATATAAAATATACGAAATGTTTGCAGTTCATAGGAACATTTCGTACTTCTTAGCTTTGTTTGTATAACTGAGATTTCATTATTAGATACTTTTAGTTTGAAAATAACTTATAGTTGTCGAAACTATAGTCATTTAATCAAGTCGCGGTTATACAAACAAAGTTAAAACGTGTTTCATCTAAGATACATCATTATTTGTTCAGCTTTCTGGTTAAAGTATAAGGACAAATAAATTCATGTATTTAAAAAAGGGACAGCAACTGGAAGAAAATTATGTACAATGTTCTGTAAATTAACAAAACACGGTTTAATTTCCATACTTCACTGATTTATTTTTCACTGTTAGATGTACATTTCAAATATCATGTACCCTATTTATTGAATTAACATCTCATTTATCACTTGGTAAAACATTTTAAACTAATAATAATAATAGATAAATCAAAAGTAAAACTTGCCTTGTTTCACTATTTGCAAATAGTGAAACAAACCAAGTGTTATCTTTGATATATCTTTTATTAATATTACCCTGTACTCTTTTTCAATAACTGAATCCAAATTGTCGAAGCGCGTTATTTTCTAAATAAAACATATTTAGAAAATAATGCGCTTCGACAGTCTCTCTAACCACCTCTTTCTATTCTGTAAATAATATTTTTTCTTTAGACGTTTTCAGACTCTCCGATTATTTGTGCAAATATTTAGTATGAACACATGTTCTCAAGTTCCGTTTATACAAGCGAAACTTGAGAAATTTGAGGTCAATAAAGAATGTATAAATATTTTTTCCACAACTAAAATCAATTGATTTCACTTTCACTCAAAAAAAAACGCATACTCAACTTTATCATAATAATAATATACTGAAAATATACAGCTTTTTAATTACACCATAATTTAAAAATGATTGCTGATTGCAATACACTCAATTAATTTATTATGATTTTATTGTTTATAAAAAAATTATACAGTACGTTAGCATTAGCATACGTTGCACATTTGCCGACGCTTGGTTTATTAAAAAAATGTAATTTGAAGCTTTAAACCAGTGGTTTCCACTCCCAGGTTAAGCATGAAGTAAAATTTGGAGTTTAGAAAAGCCTGAAAATTTGGTTTGGTCGCGTAGCGCGAAGCGCGGAGCGGCCAAACCAAATTTTCAGGCTTTTCTAAACTCCAAATTTTACTTCATGCGCCACCGGTACAAAACACTGATGCAATGTAAAGTTTAGCGGTGTGTTTTAAACTTCGTAATCTGTCAGTGTTTTGTACCGGTGGCGTAAGAAGTAAAATTTCGAGTTTAGAAAAGCCTGAAAATTTGGTTTGGCCGCTCCGCGTTTCGCGCTACGCGATCAAACCAAATTTTAAGGCTTTTCTAAACTCAAATATTACTTCATGCTTAGTCTGGGAGTGGAACACACTCAATTTAAGTTTGGAATTAAACTCTTTTTAAAAAACGAGTATCTAACGATTTCCGGCATATACGCTGTAATTAAGACATGTATACTTGAAAGAAAAACTCCCTGTATGTACAAGTTGAGGCATTAATTGCGATTAATTGGCTACAATTTGTAAGGGTCATATAGGCAACCTAATTTTGTACTCAATTTTATCATACATATACTAATAATTTATTCCAAATATACAGCTTTAATACTGCACCTTAAATTTAATACGATTGCTGACTGCAATACACTCAATTCATTTATTTTGATGTATCGTTCATAAAAAAATAATACAGGGTTTTCCTTTCAATTTTTAACATGTATTAAATAAAATGACCTTTTTATTATATCTTTTTTCCACATGTCAGTTTCATGTTAACATATTTTACATTGTACTCAATTTTATCATACATATATACTCAATGACATTAAAAGCGTAACACCCAGAAGGAGTTATTATTTTAATTTGATTTTTTGCCAGTATGGTAGTCTTACATCAAGAATAAAATGATTATATTTTCAATAAATTTTATTAAAAAACAATCTAAAAAAAATTAATAATGTGTTTGGCGACCTTTTTGCTGTATACACTCCTGTAGACGTCTGGGCATCGACAAAATGAGATGGTCGATGTCTTCTTGAGGCATCTCGTTCCAAGCAACTTGAATTTCATCGATCAACTGTGCTAGAGTCTGTGGAGGATGGTGCAAAGAGAATATTCTTCTTCCCATGATATCCCACACATGTTCAATGGGATTTAAATCCGGCGAACGGGGCGGCCACGCCAAAACATTAACACCAGCTTCATTACGAAAGTTCATAGTTCGACGAGCAATATGGGGACGTGCGTTATCTTGTTGAAAAAGTACGTCTGGGCGGCCATCTAAATAAGGCAACAAAGTCGGTCGTATGACGTCTTCAACATAACGCGCAGCTGTCATACTGCCTCGAATGAATACAAGAGGTGATCGACTACCATAAGCAATAGCCCCCCAAACCATTACTCCAGCAGTCCTGTGTACATGCCTCTCAATAGCAAACCTAAGATCAGGTCGTTCTCCACGGTAGCGTCGTACCCTTCTACGGCCATCATGCGTGCCTAGACAAAATCGTGATTCATCGCTGAATACGACATCGTGCCATTCTGCCTCCCAATGCTGCCGTTCTCTGCACCAGTCCAACCATTGGTGACAGTGTCTCGCTGTTAAAGGAAGCACTAATCTTGGACGATACGAAAGAAGCCCAAAGGATTGAATGCGGCGATATAAGGTTCGCATACTAACGGGCCTACCTTCTTCTCCAATCCATTGATCACCGATTTGACGCGTAGTAGCGAAACGGTCTCGCAGGGCTATTTGTCTTAAGCGCCGATCTTGACGTTCTGTGGTACGCCTTGGTTGACCAATTGGTCTTCTTCTTGCTCCTCTACCTTCTTCTGTCCATACCTGATACACACGTATTACAGTTGCTGCAGTGGAATCAATACGGCGGGCAATTTCGCGATAGGACATACCGACATCTCGATAAGCAACAACTCGACCCCGGTCAAAATCGCTCAAATGGTGATATTGTGGACGTCTTCGGACTCGAGGCATTTTATTTAAGCTTAACACACTCAACGGAAACACGAAAACTAAAAACATCTGTACTAAACAGCTCATATAAATAGTTTTATCAAAAAAGAAAAAGTGAAATATATTTTTTTTTTCACAATAAATATAAAAATCACAAGGTTGAAATTGTTATCAATGTATGCTTTAAATATAGTCACTCTGTTGCTAAAATATGAATTCAAAAAAATCATTCCTTCTTGGTGTTACGCTTCTAATGTCATTGAGTATAATAACAATTTATTCCAAATATACAGCTTTAGTACTGCACCTTAAATTAAAAACCATTGTATCGTTCATAAAAAAATAATACAGAATTTTCCGTTTGATTATCACCATGTATTAAATCAAATTTCCTTTTTAATAAATATTTTTCCCACATGTCAGTTTCATGTTAAGATATTTCACTATTTGTTAAACGACTTTCCATTATTAACAAATGATTTTAAAAATTTATTTAAGCAAAATCTCGGTCACAACATTACATTTCTGTTTTTTTCTAAATATCACAAGTATAGGGATTTTTTCTTTTAAGTCTACATATCCTGATATGTAAGCTGTATTTGTTCAATGATTCGTTGTTTTTTTTTAAATCGTTCAATTTAAAGCCTTTGACGAGTGACTCCACTCCTTAATTATCCATGAAGTAAAATTTAGAGTTTATAAAAGTCTGAAAATTAGCATTACGCGATCAAACCAAATTTTCAGGCATTTCTAAACTCGAAATTTTACTTCATGCGCCACGCGTATAAAACACTGATTTAAAGTTAAATTAAACATACACTAATTACTTCACAATATTTAAGTGCTGTGTACGCGTGGCGCATAAAGTAAAATTTCGAGTTCAGAAAATCCTGAAAGATTTTACTTCACGCTTAACCAAGGAATAGAGACACTTGTTTAAAACTTCAATTTGATTCTTTTTAAGCTGTATTCAAAATCCAGTCCTAATAATTAAAATACTTTTTATGAATCAATTCATAATACAAAAACACTCTATTCATTACATTCAACACATGAAATCATATTTTAATTTCTTTCATATTAATTCATTTTTGTTAATTAAATGTAAAAAGTTTATTACCACAAATTAAAACACTGACATTTTATTTTTTGACAGTACAACGCTTTGTAGTGTTTATTGTTTGATATGCCGCGTTGTTAATAACTTAAAAAAATGGAAAAATGATTTGATAAAATAAAGGAAAGTCAATTGACCAATAGTGAAATATGTTGATACAAAACGGAAACTGACTGAAGTGAGAAATTTATTATAGATGGAACTGATATACTCGAAAATCATTTAGTATAAAGGGAATTATATTTTAAAATGAAACTAAAAACTCAATCATTTTGTAAAAATAAAATGTAATAACAGTTTGTCAATAAATACTTATTTTTTAAAACGAATACAAAATTCTTTATTTCAAATTACATATTAGACAAATACAAACGTGAGCTACATTTTTTGCAAATACAATAAACGCGTGTTCCATTTTTATTAAAGTATTCATTTAATTGCACTGATCGGTATTGCACGTTTTGCAGGCATCCAAATTTTTAAGACGCTTCTTCAAAAACGAGCAGAGATCGGCTTTTGGGGGCATGTAGACGCAGGCTCTGTCAACAAATCCAGTCGAATTGCTCGTCTCAGCTTAAAATTAAAAAAAAAATTAAACAAACTCAAACAATATTATAAGATTAAATAATATCTACCAACATATTTGCCAATATTAATCCACTATTTTGGTTAATATTTTTGCAATGTTAATGGTTTATTATTTTGACTTTAAATACATAAATATGCAGGAAAATTTGGTTTTGTCGCCCCGCTTCGCTACGCGACCAAACTAAATTATCGGGCTCTCTAAATTCGAAATTTTACTTCATGCTTAATCTCGGATTGGAAACACTTGTTATACAAATCAAAAGTTTCGGGTTGTTGAATAAAAGCACGACAAGTTAATAACATTTAAGAAAGTTCACTAAATCAATTTTTCATTTTAAAACACCAAAAAAAACATCAAATTTGTATACCTACAATTAAAAATAGGAAGAATTCAGTGTTTTTATGAAAGGTTTCAACAATATCTTAAAAAATATTTTCATTCCTTGATTAAGCATGAAGTAAAATTTCGAGTTCAGAAAAGCAAAGACATTTGGATTGGCCCAATCGGAAATATTGTTTGTGATTTTATATTTTAACCTTATTACTATTTTAAATTCATTGTTAATATTAAGAATTATTTACTTTTAAATTAAACATTAAGCATTTTAAAAATAATCAACATTAAATAAAATTGTTTAGAATGTTTTTATCTAAAAATGTTAATTGTGACAAACTTAGTTTTATAATTCATGTATGCCGATTTTTCGTTGATTTAGTAATTACTTTTGATAAGACAATTTTCTGTAAATTCTTTTGAGAAAACATATTTCGATATTGGTGTTAATAGATAGTAATATTCTTTTATTTAGTTGATAAATAAAATTATTCGAATTCGCGTTCGCAAATATTTCATGTGTATTCGGAACATCTCTAGCTTCGCGATTTTCATACTTCAAAATGTGGTCACCTTCTGTGACATCTAAATATATGTATTAATTAGGATATTTATAGAAGCACAATCTTACATAAACAATAGCCTTATTAAAGTTAATAGAAAGCTTTAATGCTAAAGCTACAAACTTCATAATTTGTTGGTTGGAACTTCATACTTAATCAAGTGTTTATAGCTGATAATTTACGACGCATTACTAAGGATTAATAACAGACAGTTTTAAGAACTTCGAAAAACACAATTTATGCTTAACAAAGCATTTCATAACTGTCTATTAACGTCCGTTATTACAACCGCAGTATTTTAAGTAAGATTAAATCAATTTCGTGTGACTTATTGTTGCCAACACAATATAACTAACTAATTTAGAGTAGGCTTTGAATATTAAATTCGATTGGCTCTACTGACTGTTAACACAAAGTTTACCATAACCTCAAATTTATTTCATCATTAAATTAGCATTCTGGGCAACAGAACAAAAACAAATTCCGATGACACGGTATAAGATAATAAGATTTTCATGATTGACAACATTATATAACAAAAAAAAACAACATTTTTAAGTGTAATCTTATATTTTCTATGATCACTGATTTATTAACCGAATGTCGAACTAAGCACCTTAATTAATATAATCATTGATGTATTAATCAGTGATTTTAATAGAGCGAGGTGCAAACCGGTGTAAGTGGTTTAATCAAACTTATTGTTATCTTCACGCAACTCACTTAATTCAAATATTATGTAAGTTTTGTGCAAAAGACTGAAAAATGAAGCTGCTAGATAATATAGAAAATAGGTGAAGAAACAAAGAAAAGGAAGCGGCTAGATAGTACTGAAAAAACTGTAAAAACCAAATACATTAGAAAAATCCTTTATGGGATAACCTTCTAGACACAGAGAAAAGATTGAAGAAAAATTAGTTGAGCAAAGAAAGCAGTGGTTTGAGTAGGAATTTCAAAATCTTTAGAATGCTGAAGAATATTTCTGCACTTAATAACACAGATAAATTCCTTTTATAACATATACCTTCAATAAGTATATCACTTTTTTAACACTTTAGTAAATAACATAACAGTATGTGGGAGGTAAATTACACCAAGTCTATTTTTTTTGAAAATACGTTTTTTATACTGTTGGACTCAAGATTTTTCGCTCTATTGAGAGATAAATAGCACTGTAAAATTTAAAAAAAATGTGACATACTATCCTTTTTAAAAAGCAAGGCATGCTATATTTTCAAAACAAAATATCTCAGAAAAATATGAGTAAAGGATTACATTCCTTTGCATGTTTTTTTTTATAATTATCAAGAAAATCAATTTTTTACAATTTTTTACCAAGATAATAATAAATATGTTTAAAAATGTACCTACATTTTTGTGTATTTTTACAAAGATCAACCGTAACATTTTATATAAATTAAGTGGCTAGATATAAACATTTGAAAAAAATACAGGTAATAGATAAAACCTATATTTATATAACAATGCAAATTAAAATTGAATATATCAACCCATTAAGCCTCTACTTTAAAAAAGTCAAGCTCTACGTTCTCGGTTATTTAACAATCTATTTATACGAAAAAAATGAAATATTCGATTTTTAGTAGATTGAAAACGCTACTAAGAAATGGAAATGGATAATATTTACGGTTAAAGTGAGGCTGCTTCATAAGTGTATGATCGGCGTAGAAAAACGCTATGTAGCATACTCGCATCTCTCTCTAAAGCTCGAAAATTTTGATTTGACCTAAAGTTTATTAAACTTTCAATATTCAATTATTTATGACATAAAATGACACATACGTTAGGCCAAGTCCCATTTGAATCCGACTTTTAATAATCGAGAGAATAGTTCTTTATATTTTACCGTATAATTCTGGTAGTGAAAATATTAAATATTTTTTGTTTAATGCATCACACTCAAGATAGATTCTAGTAATCACTTTATTTTTTTGATATATCCCAAAAAATTTTATAACGAAGTACACGCAGTTAAACTTGACCGTTTTGAAAAGTGCATGAAAAAACACTAACTTTTTTGTAAATGGGTCAAACATGTATTATTTGTGCAAATAAAATTTAAAAAAAAATCAACATATTTAGAAATTATGTACCTTTATGTTGATTATATTTTAAAACTATGGACCTTACCGAATTTAAAATATTTAACTTCAAAGTGACATGCCTCACTTTTTGAAAAGGATAGTAGTGTAGTTTACTTCCCACATACACATAAAGTTTCACTAAGTAACGGCCTCAGCTATTATTTTTTTTACTTTTCCAAATATGCAAAACAAAGGAAAAGTATTGTTTTTGCAAAATTTTCAAATCAAAAACCGATTGAGCTGTTAAGATGACAATATAAACTTAAGCATTTTATTACAATAGTAGTTAGTATCCGATCAACTTTTAGTGAAAATGCGGAAACCTGAAGTGGTAGTTTACTCTTAGCATTTATTTTAATGTTTGTTTAATATTGATCATACGAGTATAAAAAAATCTTGTTAAGAAAAGTTGTAGATAATCAAAAAATTAGCATTTAATGCATATTTACTTTACGTCGTAGCTCTTTTAGTTATTTTATTAATATTGTTTAGAAAATGTGCATTTTACCAATTAATTACTTTGAAAAAATGAACTATTGTCATAAACAACGTTAGTATGACCTTGTCATGATTAACCCTTTCGGCCCTGACGGTGGAATTTGCCACCACTAAAATTTGGTAAACCTACTGTGAATTGTTCTTTTAAATATACATACATGTACGCATGAGCTGTAACTTTTCCGATAATCGTTAGTTTTTTAAAATAGTTTAATTTGAAGTCTTAAATGAGTGATTTTCACTCCCAGATTAAGCATGAAGTAAAATTTCGAGTTTAGAAAAGCCTGGAAATTTGGTTTGGTGGCGTAGCGCGTAGCGCTCCGTGACCAAACCAAATTTTCAGGCTTTTCTAAACTCGAAATTTTACTTCATGCGCCACGCGTATAGCACTGATTTTAGATGAAGTTCAAAATATTCTACTTGAGCACTATGCTAAAAACGTGTATTTTGAACATGGCATCACATCTGTGTTTAGTACTCGTGGCGCATGAAGTAAAATTTCGAGTTTAGAAAAGCTTGAACATTTTACTTCATGCTTAATCTGGGAGTGGAAAACACTCGTTTGAAAGTTTAATTCAAAATACTTCTAAAAACAACTAATATCTGTAGATTTACAGCGTATACAGTATATTGAAATATGTATACTTAAAAGAAAAACTCTCTGTATATTCAATTATTCATGAAATAAAATGACACATACGTTAGGCCAAGTCCCATTTGAATCCGACTTTTAATAATCGAGAGAATAGTTCTTTATATTTTACCGTAAAATTCTGGTAGTGAAAATATTAAATATTTTTTGTTAAATGGATCACATTCAAGATAGATTCTAGTAATCACTTTATTTTTTTGATAGTAATAAATAATATGCAGTGTACAAAACATTTTTTTGGGCACAAATATTTATCCAAGATTGAAGAGGTTAATATTTTGTGGAAAACTGAAAACATGAATGAGACTTACGAATAAAGTTTAAAAGGAATAAGAAAAATTTGAATTTTGTTGAAAAATATAGTCGGTAAAATCTATTGATTTTAAGTATTTAACATGGGGGAAAGTATTATGATAGACTATGAATTTGTGTTCAGTACTCATTCATTCACCGGATAACTATATACGCGTTTCAGGCTTCAACGCCATCATCAGTTTAGTCTCGAACCAGTGCTTGAAGAATACTGAACATCTTTGACCATTTATTACGGCCTGTGCAATTTGCATATGTTTCGAAGGCGTAAACGCCATCTAATGCCCCTTAGCTCAAGTGGCATCGTCAATAGCTGGCAAACTACACGTTTGTATACAGCAATTGTTTGTCCACAAGAGGGCATTATTTCATAGAATACAAATATGAAGAATATGAATTTGTGTTCAGTACTCATTTATTCACCGGATAACTATATACGCGTTTCACGCATCAACATAAGGCTTCAACATAATGCCCTCTTGTAGACGAACAATTGCTGTATACAAACGTGTAGTTTGCCAGCTATTGACGATGCTGCTTGAGCTAAAGGGCATTAGATTGAGTTTACGCTTTCGAAACATATGCATATTATAATAGACATATCAATATTTATTTTACTTTTCTAATAACCACATTTGTATACTTACGCTTCAATTTAACATAAGCACACAAAGCTTCCAATTTCTGTCTTCTATGATGATGATGAGGAGGACCGTGGTGATGATGATGGTGATGATAATGATCATAATTATATCCTTCAGTGGAGTTCATCTCATCACCATCAACATTTTCAACTAAATCATCAGTAGATCCGGTAGGTTCAGTGGAAACATCATTATCCTCATCATTAACATCATTATATTCTTCGCTTGTTACTGGAGGTAAGGGTGTGGTTGATCCATCGCGTGGTTGCCAACCTGGAGGAGGAGGCGGATGACGGCCATATCTAGGTATGTCCATGCAAGTTTGCACGACCACTGTGTGCTTCTCGCACAATCGCTTGTGATTGAACCAATGCACATGTTACATTTTAAAGATGAAATTCCTATTAAAAGAAATGATTACAAAAATTGAAACCACTTTATGCAAAAAAATGTTTGAAGAATAAATACGTTTTTATTTTGTGTTCATTTCGAAGTTCCTTACAATTGTTTCCACTCTCTGGGTAGCATGAAGTAAAATTTCAAGTATTCCAAATATTTGTATGCTGTTTTAAACTCGAAATTTTATTTCATGTGCTACGCATACAAACCACCGATTTTTTTTGTCACATGAGGTGGTGTCGTTTAGCGTTCCTGCACTGCGGCCTTCGTGGTCCTTTTGTGTGCAAGCCACCGATTTACTATGAAGTTTAAAATATACTGCAACTCGGCTTGATTTTATGTTCAAACCCAAGTAAAAATCAAAAACTTGTACGTTTTTTAGCCATAAAAGCGAAGATTACCAAGCAAATTAAAATATAGCTTTAAAACTTATATACAGAGAGTTTTATGTAACACCGAACATTTTCATAACGAGAATTTTTCTTTGAAGTATCCATATGCGTACGTTGCACATTTTTCAATGCTTGGTTTACTAAAAGAATTTAATTTAAAGCTTTAAGCGAGTGTTTTCCACTCCCAGGCTAAGCATGAAGTAAAATTTCGAGTTTAGAAAAGCCTGAAAATTTGGTTTTGTCGCGTAGCGCGAAGCGCGGAGCGGCCAAACAAAATTTTCAGGCTTTTCTAAACTCGAAATTTTACTTCATGCGCCACCGGCCCAAAACACTGACATAGTGTGAAGTTTAAAATACACCGCTAAACTTTACGTTGAATCAGTGATTTGTACTGGTGGCGCATGAAGTAAAATTTCGAGTTTAGAAAAGCCTGAAAATTTGGTTTGGCCGCTCCGCGCTTCGCGCTACGCGAACAAACCAATTTTCATGCTTTTCTAAACTCGAAATTTTACTTCATGCTTAGCCTGGGAGTAGAAAACACTCGCTTAAAGCTTCAAATTAGATTCTTTTAATAAACCGAGCACCGGAACATGTGCAACGTATGCATATGGAAAAAAAATTCTCGTTATTAAAATGTTCGGTGTCACATAAAACTGTCTGTATGTACAAACAAGATAAATTCAAATTAAATAAGATTTTAAATATTTCATAGTATATTTCAATATCCGGAGGTGTATTTGCACGGGAAGTAGTTGTTTCAATGGATATTTATAATCTTAAGTTGTATTATTAATATAGACACTGTTTGCATTTTCACGAATAGTTTTTTCGTAATTTTATATATTATGTTTTAGTTTTGTAAATAATTTGAAGCCGTTTTTGTGAAAAATCACTCTTAAATCAAATTTATATTTAATAATAAAACAATACCAAATAAATCATCACATAAACCAAAATACACTGCTTTCAAACTCATGTCGTTATTCATAGCAAACTCAGCTTGATTGTATGTTTAATCTTACGTTAAGTTAAAAAACGTTTACGTTATTTGGCCATAAGAGCGAACAACTCACAGTTATCAAAATATTGTAAAAGCCAGAGAAATCCGAATAAATACTTAGATCTTAGTAAAGTTAAGTAGATAGGGATTTTTACGGTCGTTGATTCTGATTAGGAAGTCAACAAATTAAAATTCCTAACGAAAATCATAAGAGTAGGCTGTTATATTAATTATTATAATTAAATTTGCATAATATCAAAGAATGCTGAGAAAAATTACTCACACTATTTACAAAATAGTAAAATTATGTTTACTCATTATACTAATGTCCGATTTTAATCAAATCTTATTTAGTGATTAAATTGGTTTGTCAATTGGAATAAACATTTTTCATGAATGTTATGTGAATTGATTGATTTTTTGAAGTGTGTGTAACTATTATTAGATTTTAATCGATGAATAACTATTGGTCGATTTAATTGACGTTGGTGAAATCCAGCATAAGGATTACACAATATAATACCTTGTGTACATGTATGAAACATAATTAAGATAATATTAAAGTCGTGAACTTCACAAAACTGTAAGTATTGTAAGAATATATAATTTTTTTTAAATACTATAAACGTTAAAATTAATAAATCAATAAGAATAAATATATTTTTTTAAATACTATAAGCGTTGAAAAGTATTTGTGATTATTCATTATATAATTTAGATAATTGAATTGTATTGTGATAATTAATGTCAGATTGCAAATTCTAATTTAAAAATGTAATTGAAAACAATTTTATTACCTATATAATTTTTCAATAATTTTTGTGTTGTTATTAATAAAATAATTATTTTATTAGTTCAAAAATAAGAGAACATTTATGGTAATATAATTTAAAAACTGTTTCAGATGATTATTAATTACACATTGATAATAAATATTAATCAATTCCCAGTGCAAATGCGAAAGTTTTTAACAGTTCAAGTGAGTTTGAAGTATTTGATTGACAAACAGGACTTTACTTACATTGATATTACGACGAAAGACGCAAACATGCGCAAACTTTTTTTGCATTTTTGAATAATATACAAGTATCTACAAATTCTATATGCATATTGCATGAGATATATCGTCGGTATAATTCTAATACCTCGTAACCTATTTTTTTTTTTTTAATTTGGGGTTATGAGCTATTCTCAAAGTAAAAAGTGCGCTGAATCGAGTGGAAAATACTACGTAAGCCATAAAGCAATTTGTAATAGTTCAGGGTAGAGTAGTGGATTTAAAATAGGTATATATTGTGACATAATAACTTAAATACATGACATGGTAGTTAATGGTTTGAGAGTCGAAATAACTCTGGTCAGTTGGCCTCCACGCGGGTATTTATATTTGGTGTTGGTGCTGACTGGTAGCGTTGGCCCGCTGATTTGGGACCCCCATGGTCACAAAGTCCACAAGTCCGTTGCTGAGTTGCAGAAGTTGTTGCCGTGGATCGGCCGGACAGCCGCTCGTCATTCTTGCGTAAGTGGGGCATCAGGTAATTGTCCGGAATTGTGTTGTGTTATAATTGCATTATTGAACGAATAATGCAATCGTAATAGAATAATTAATAATTAAATATATGTCTAATCTTAGGGATTAGACATTCTGCCCGCCGGGAATGTGGGATATCAGCGGTCGTAGTTGGATGGACTCTGTCGGTGATAAGTTCCTTGGAAGTGGGTGTGTGTTGACATTTTTTGGTGTCCTCTGGACTGTACAGTATTCTGGAGATGCTCTGGAAGCTGGACTTGGAACCATTTGAAGTTCTTCTGGATGTCCTGCCGGTGAGGTTTCGCCACCTTGCTTTTTCTTCCAGATGTGCCGAATGATTGTGATTCCTAGTCCTAATACGCCAAATGTGCCTATGGTTGTTACAGCACTGGTCCAGGACGAGTGGTATCTGATGTGTTTCCAGTTGATGTTCGAAAGTTGGTCCCTAAGTTCCTCTTCTTTGTTGATTATATCAGTTGCCATCTTATTGTTCTGCGATCGTAGAATAGATTTGAATGAAATTGGATTTATAGGCGGTACTGTTTGTCCACTTATAAGTGAAACATTAGCCTTCTTTGAATATGTGGCCAGTATTGCTTTGGATTCCATCTGGTTAGGCGTTAGCGTCACATGTTGTGTGTGTATGATGCAATCCTGGGATATTTGGATTACTCCTGTGTTGCTAAGTTGAACATCCTCACGTGTACCATTGCAGGATATGGCTATTTTGATGGGTGATGGTGTGATGAATAACCATGTGTTTGACATATGTAGTTGCTTCCATGTAATTGAATGTAATGGAACATTTCTTTTTCTGCACTGTATCTTGTCATCTCGGTCGAATATTTGACTGATGATGCATTCGGGATGTATCTCGATGTCCATGATTTGGGTGTGTGCGCAGACATACTTGTGTCGTGTCAGTGTTCTGCAAGCCGAAAATTCTGTTTCTTGCAAATGGAAGTAGAGTTGTTGATTGTAGTCAACTGCGATGATGTCTTGAGATATATCCAGCGCCTCGTAGTATGTTTTATGAATTTGACATGGTGTCGCTGTTGCTTTCATTATTGTGAACTGTGATGTATCCACAATAAGGAAGTGCCCATAAATGTGTATTGTGTTGCTATCCTGTTTGCGTTGCACATTTGTGATAGGTGCGGATAGTATTTGTAGATTGGATGGGAGCTTTAGGTTTGCATGTTTTATGATGGATTGAATCTGAGAAGGAGGTATTAGAATATGGAAGTTATTTTGTCTGTAATGGATGCTTAAAATTTTGGAGAGGTGTTGGTAGGTTTTGCTGAGGTAATTATGTGCTGTTTGATACGCACCAAGGAGATGGATATTTAACTGGTTGGAATTGATGGCTGCATACCATTTTGACATTTCATGGATTAATTGGGAACCTTGGTTTATCTTTAGTTGAAATTGTTCCAACTTCTTTGCCATGACTTCTTCTGTATTGTTGAATGTTGCCATGGCAGATATCATTAATTCAGTTTGATGTTGTGCTGAGTGGATGAGCTGCTTATGGTTGGCATCAAGGCGATCAATATCTGTGTAAACATCGTCATTAACTCCAAATACTGCGGACATCAATGTTCCTAGTAATCCTCGTTTGTCGCGTGATTTGTCTTGATTTGCTATGCCTGAGAAAGTTTCTTCAATATTTTTTGGTATTTCTCTCAAATGATGTACCAGACTCTTGCATTCCACCTCTGTTGTTACTTTGTGGGTTTCTTTGCATAGTTGTATAAATCGCAAGGTGACGTTACTAGCTCGACGTACATCATTTTCCAAAAGAGGCTAATGGCCAATGCTGCGGCTTGGCATTATCTTCTTTGATTATAACTATTGTATCTGGGGCCATATTAGGCTGCGTTTTGTTCCATCTGTCTCACTTGAAGTTGAGATAAGTATTCGTTGTGCCATGCTTGCCAGAAATCTGTCGCTTTCTGGACGTAGATTCGCTTTTGGTTGATTGAAATTGAAATCTGTCGCTTTCTGGACGTAGATTCGCTTTTGGTTGATTAATTGAAATCTGTCGCTTTCTGGACGTAGATTCGCTTTTAGTTGATTGAAATTGAAATCTGTCGCTTTCTGGATGTAGATTCGCTTTTGGTTGATTAATTGAATTCTGTCGCATTCTGGACGTAGATTCGCTTTTGGTTGATTGAAATTGAAATCTGTCGCTTTCTGGACGTAGATTCGCTTATGGTTGATTAATTGAAATCTGTCGCTTTCTGGACGTAGATTCGCTTTTGGTTGATTAATTGAAATCTGTCGCTTTCTGGACGTAGATTCGCTTTTGGTTGATTGAAATTGAAATCTGTCGCTTTCTGGACGTAGATTCGCTTTTGATTGATTAATTGAAATCTGTCGCTCTCTGGACGTAGAATCGCTTTTGGTTGATTAATTGAAATCTGTCGCGTTCTGGACGTAGATTCGCTTTTGATTGATTGACATTGAAATCTGTCGCTTTCTGGACGTAGATTCGCTTTTGGTTGATTGAAATTGAAATCTGTCGCTTTCTGGACGTAGAAAAATTAACTGGCGCTTAGGCTTGGTGCGTGCTAGACCCAGCTTTCGGATTGATAGGAAAATTAACTGACGCTTAGGCTTGGTGCGTACTCGACCCAGTCAATTTTGATTTTTGGATTGAAAGCTGGCGCTTTGGCTTGGTGCGTGCTAGACCCAGCTTTCAGTTTGTAGGAAAATTAACTGGCGCTTGGGCTTGGTGCGGGCTGGCCCAGTTAATTTGGTTTATTGGAATGAAAGATGGCGCTTTGGCTTGGTGCGTGCTAGACCCAGCTTTCGGATTGATAGGAACTAACTGGCGCTTAGGCTTGGTGCGGGCTTGACCCAGTTAGCTATCCGGTTCGAAGGACCATGTAATAGTTCAGGGTAGAGTAGTGGATTTAAAATAGGTATATATTGTGACATAATAACTTAAATACATGACATGGTAGTTAATGGTTTGAGAGTCGAAATAACTCTGGTCAGTTGGACTCCTCGCGGGTATTTATATTTGGTGTTGGTGCTGACTGGTAGCGTTGGCCCGCTGATTTGGGACGCCGATGGTCACAAAGTCCACAAGTTGCGTAAGTGGGGCATCAGGTAATTGTCCGGAATTGTGTTGTGTTATGATTGCATTATTGAACGAATGATGCAATCGTAATAGAATGATTAATAATTAAATATATGTCTAATCTTAGGGATTAGATACAATTCGTTGTTGTATTATAGCTCGACCTAATAACATTTATTTTCCACTCGATTCTGCGCATTTTACTATAGAAATAGCTCATAAAGCCAAAATTCAAAAAAATTAAGTTACCAGGTATTAGAATTACACCGACGATATTTTTGTTGTAGAATTAAACAAGTTATAACTTTTTGTGTAATATTTTATATATACGCATAGCTTACACTATTTCAAATAATATTTATAAATATTCTATAACTATTAATATACAAGGTGCAGCATCTCCGATGGTTTCTTCAAATAAAGTGTCATATATATGAACGATAGACAAAAACTAATATATACTTCCATAGCTCAAAATTTGTCTATATTCGATTGTATTCGAGTTATACGTCAAAACGTAAAATCTTGTTATTTTGAAATATTGAAATAACTTATTAATTTTAAAAGATATTTATATAAATAAAGAGGTAATTTTAATATTTCAAAAGTGCAACATTTTAAGGTTTGGCGTATAACTTCAAAACAATTAAAGATAGACAAATGTTCATTAGGTACACGAAAAGAGCTTTAAAAAGGAGCCCTAGAAGCATACAGAGAGTTTTATGTAACATCGAACATTTTCATAATGAGAATTTTTCTTTTAAGTATACATAAGCATGCGTTGTACATTTGCCGACGCTCTGTTTTTAAAAGAATTTAATTTGAAGCTTTAAACGAGTGTTTTCCACTCCCAGGGTAAGCATGAAGTAAAATTTCTAGTTTAGAAAAGTCTGAAAATTTGGTTTGGTCCCGTAGCGCGAAGCGCGGAGCGGCCAAACCAAATTTTCAGGCTTTTCTAAACTCGAAATTTTACTTCATGCGCCACCGGTACAAAACACTGATGCAATGTAAAGTTTATTGGAGTGTTTTAAACTTTGTAATATGTCAGTGTTTTGTACCGGTGGCGCATGAAGTAAAATTTCGAGTTTAGAAAAGCCTGAAAATTTGGTTTGGCCGCTCCGCGCTTCGCGCTACGCGACCAAACCAAATTTTCAGGCTTTTCTAAACTCGAAATTTTACTTCATGCTTAGTCTGGGAGTGGAACACACTCATATTAAGTTTCAAATTGATCTTTTTAAACAACGAATATCTAAAGATTTACAACATATACAGTGTAATTGGGACATGTATACTGGAAAGAAAAACTCTCTGTGTGTACACGTTAAGGGATTAATTGCAATTGATTGGCTACAATTTTTAATGGTCATATATACAACCCAATTTACACATAACTTAAAAAATAAAGGTGTCAAATTGTACGGTGTTACATAAAACTGTCTGTATATTAGTTTTTGTGATATTATTGGTACTTTAATCGAAAATACTGCATCCTGTCACCAGGTAGAAGTAAAATTCATTAGGCAAAAAGTTTGTCGAAAGATAAAACATGTTCCAATCGCATCAACTTTAAACATCATTTATACCCTCGGTGAAGAGTATACCAAAAAGTCCTTCAATAGCCACAATTTCAACATCCGTTATTTCGGCCAGCTTTCTTAGTATTTTGACCGCTGTGCAGCGGTTAACCTTCCACAATAATAAATATATAGCTTTGAAACTTAACCAACATATACATTAAGGATTTGAGAATTAAATTAAATGATTTTTGACAGAAATTAACTATAAAATCAAATATAAATTAATTAAGGATATATTGCCAAATCATCACATAAATTCGTGAATTATCAACATAGGATATTAATGTTATCAAATATTTTACAATTTTTCACCTTCAGCTAAGCCTTTGTTTTAGAATAATTTTAATAAAACAGAAAACTCACCTGTAAAACAGTGCACTATTAACACACTACACAAAATCCCTATTCGCGTCATGGTTTTAGTTAAAAGCCCACACCAAAGTTTAAAAATATAATTTTTATCCTAAAGGTTTCTTTTTGAATAAAGTCGTTCGTTAAAATGCTAAATATGGTTTGAATGAGTTGCAAGATAATGTTGAAAAATATTTATATACACATCCACGTACAGGATTTCGATAGGAGGGGAATTCCTGGTGCTGCTGCCGTAATTATGTAATTATAAATAAATTAATCTCCGATTGTTGTTGTTTTGTGTTTGGTGTGTTTCTGGCGTGAAAAATTGTTGTACAATTTTTTTCACTATTATTATTGTCGAAAAGTAAAAAAAAACATATAAATAATTGCTTACGTTTATTATAATGAGATGAAAAAAATATATACTGATGGTTTATGCAATGAGCAATTTAACAGAATAATTGATGATTGTGAAATTTTGCGTAAAAATATATGAGAAAAAGGCATGTTTTGAGATTATTTTATATCATGTAGTGTTTTTCAGAGCAGATAAAGATGAAACGTATTGCTTTTTCGCTATAAACACTGGTTCAAAAAGTACACATCTTTAGCATGCTACTTTAGTGGCATATTTTAAACTTTACAATATTTCAGTGTTTTATGCGCGTGGCGCATGAACTAAAATTTCGAGTTTAAAAAAGCCTGAAAATTTAGTTTGGCCACCCCGCTTCGCTACGCAATAAACCAAATTTTCAGACTTTTCTAAACTCGAAATTTTACTTCATGCTTAATCTCGGAGTGGAAAACACTCGTTTAAAGCGTCAATTGAACTCTTTAGATTTACAGCATATATGTTGCAATTAGGATATGTATACTTTAAAGAAAAACTCCCTGTATTCTTTTTTGAATCACGTGAAGAGTTGGTTATAAATTCAATGGTTAATTTCTATTTTTATTACGTCCTGTCCGAAATTTACATGTGGATATTTAAATAAAAGAGAAGAAAAAGACAATTGCTATACTATTGAATTCGTAAATTCTTAGTTTAAGTAACTTTTATTTTATAATTACACGTTAATTTTGTAGATACAATAGTCACGGAAATGTTTTGAAACTTTTACAAAGTAAAAGTTTAAAATATCTTTTACTATTTCCTCATTAATCACTTGGTGAAAAATATTTACGATATATGAATATAATAATTTAAATTAAAAATCACTTAGTTTATTCTACTAACAATTAATAGTTATTAACAATTTAGGAAACAATCGAACTGATTTTTATATTAAATTATTTGATTTATATAAAACAAACGTGTTTTATTAATTTACATAATGATGTAAAAGAAGCAGAAGCATTTAAAATTAATAGTTTTTTGTTGTTGTTACTGAAGAAGGCTACTTCGAGGTTTGGACAAGATTTTTTAAACGTCTAAAATTCTTGAAAAAACTATTACCTATTCACGAACGAAGAACGAATGTTTTTCAATCTCAGATTAAGCGTGAAGTAAAACTTCGAGTTGAGAAAAGCCTGAAGAATGCGCATCCAAATCCAAATTCTGGCTTTTCGCAACTCAAAATTTTACTTTATGCGCAACGCGTATACAACACTGATTTATAGTGAAGTTAAAAATATACTGCCCATTCAGTAAAAAAATTTAATATGTGTATATTATATAATTTTTAAAATGTATAATGAATTTTATAGAATTGCCATAAATTTTAACGAATTAAATAATGGATAATAATAAGAAAAGTGTTTCAATTAAAAGGAATATGGCACACAAATAAATAAAAATTTGCTCCTTAACCCATTAACAGCCGAGCAATTATAGAGTTAAATCTAAAAGTTGATTTTATGTAAAATTCTACACTTTTTATGATGATTTCTACGAATGACTTGTATTACAAACTGTGAATTTTTCTTTTAAATATACATAATGTATATGCTGTGAATGTAAGGCATTCGTCGATTTTGTATAAAAACGTGCAGTATGAAGTTTAGAACGAGTATTTTCACTCCCAGACTAAGCATGAAGTGAAATTTCGAGTTTAGAAAAGCCCCGAGTAGAAAATTTGTCGAGGGTCGCGCAGTGACCCGAGACAAATTTTTACGGGGCTTTTCTAAACTCGAAATTTTACTTCATGCGCCACGCGTATAAAACACTGAAATATTGTAAAGTTTAAAAAATACTAGCCTGTATTTTTTTCCGTTGGTTGACAAATTGTGTTGAATCTTCTAAGCTAATTATAGATACTAATTCTATTTATAAATTTTAATCATTATTAAAAGTCCAATTTTGTTTCAAGGCACACATTATTGACAAAAAATCATGTGAACAAGATTTATTATACATTTTTAAATATATACGTATGTTTACGTTCTAAATGTAAGGCATTCGATTTTGTATAAAAACGTGCTATATGAAGTTTAGAACGAGTATTTCCACTCCCAGACTAAGCATGAAGTAAAATTTCGAGTTTAGAAAAGCCCCGCGTAGAAAGTTTGTCGAGGGTCGCGCAGCGACCCTCGACAAATTTTCACGGGGCCTTTCTAAACTCGAAATTTTACTTCATGCGCCACGAGTATAAAACACTGAAATATTGTGAAGTTAGAAATAAACTGAAAACATTGTTCTTGAATGAATAAAAATCGAGATATTTAAATAACAAAATATTTACGTTATTCTTCATACATTTTTAAGTCAAGTCAAATAATATAATATATCAAATGTTGCGTGTATGTTTCAATGGGTTTAAAATTTATATTTTATTTGTGTGTCATACTCCATTTAAATGAAACGCTGTTCTTTTCCCCTTTTCGATTCGATTCAGTTTTAGAAAGCATGGGAATCCCCTTATGTATTCAGGGGTCATTGGTATTAACCTTGATTTAATATGATACATCCCGAGCAAAATACACAATATATGTGTTGTTTATAATGCGAAGGTCAAAACCTTTACTGATAATGCGACCATAATAATTTCATTCCTATTCATCAAATTGTAATAATTATTATTATATTTTACACAACATAATGCACGCTCGGTCATCAGTAATTAAATAAATTAGTGTGAAAAAAACGTAACTTCATTAAAAAAAAAAAACGTTTAAAAGTTAGATTATAAAAAAGATAAAATGAAAAAAACTTTGTTTTCTACATTGATCAGCTTAAAAGAAATTACTTGAGCTCAAAATTCAAAAATGTAAATTAATGTAAATCTTTTTGGATTTATAATTTACAATTGATAAAAAAATGCAACTGGTATTTCATTTAAGGAATATCAATTTCAAACAACAGCAATAATAATAATAATAACAGCGTAATTTTTAATTACAATGATAATATAAAATAAACAATGTCTATTAAAACACGTTTTATAATAATTTATAGAACATTATTTGCAAAAATATGTACGTGTACAATAAGAGAAAGAAAGGAATTATTTTACAAGTACACATTTTCACAAATAATGTTCTATAATTGCTTGTAAAATGTTATAATGTATATTGTAATTTTATTTAAAAGTTCATCGTTTTTGGAAAAATCTCTGGAGAAATATATTTTATCGCTTCAAAAGTATTTAACTTTCAAATATTTTATGACTTAAAGTAAACCATATAAATAATAGTGCCATGCGCTACGCGACCCAAATTATAAATGCAAAAATATCAGTATTCTTAGTTTTCATTGGGTAGAGCGCACTCTTATAAATATAATAAGTAACAAACAATGCATTTATTTAGTAATCATTTAAAATACAATATTCATTTAAGTGATGAAAGAGATATTAATTCAAGAAATAATTTGATAAACTTTATTGTATTATTTATTGTTTAATTTTAATTATGTGTTTGGAGTTTCTTAGAGAATATTAAAACTAGATTGTATAAAAGCGATCGATACTGCGTGAATAATATGTATAGATATGTAACATAGTCTAAGGTGTATATTTATATTTAGATTATTGTGTTAACATAGTGATAATTGTTTAAAAAAAATCTATATACCGATTTTGTAAGAATTGAAATGGTTTTCCGTAATAAATTATTATTATTATTATTTAATTGAGAAGGAAATAAAAGATCAAGGTTTTTCTTTAATATTCTAAAGGTATTATTGCGTGTATTTTATTAATAATAAAGTTAATAACAGGTGATTCTTAATTACAAACATTTGTTGTGCAAGATTTACAATAATCCAAATTAGAATATTTCGATTTAATATAACTACAAATATCTTGAGTTCCATATAAATATCCACAGCCTCTTTGAACATTATCCGTTGCATTAACATTACCTAAAAAATAGACGAGAAATAAACAAACATAAATGTTAAACATATATTACAAAACTAGAAAGATATTACTGATCATTAGTAATAATTTATTGATTAAAAAAAATAAAATAAGCGTTTCATAATAATTTTAAAATGAGGGATTCAATTTAACCAATAATGAATATCATTGATCCTTCAACATAAATATTCAATACATGTAGAATATTGTATTCCAGAAAATATTGTTACTATATAAATTGCGTTTATTTATACTATATTAATAATCATCATGGATACAATATTGTATAAATCCAGTATGCAAATAATTGAGTTTCCAATATTGTATCAGCATTAAACTGCAATAATAGATATTCAATTTCTGTACAATATTGTATAAATAATGAATATCATTGATTCTGCAATTTTAATATGTAAGATATGTACAATTGTATCATTCAATATAGATAATTAAGACATGTCAATAATAAATAGCATTGATCATTCAATGACGGATATCTCCCAGTTGTGAGCATTTTGGTTCCCGCACAGCATGTATCGTCTTGGTATAATAATTATTCATTACACTAGTAGAATACAAATATATTTTCAATATTGATTCTTAAACTTTAATTCAATATTGTTACAATATGATACCATATTTTGAAAGTCAACATTGATTTTTAATATATATACAAGATTTAATTTATACTAGGGTACTTAAACTTGAAATTTTACATCATGTGCCACGCGTATGAAATACTGATTTAAAGAGAAGTTCAAAATATACTGCTTTAGCATATTGGCTTAGCATTTTATTTGAAACTTTATAATAATTCAGTGTTTAATACGCGTGGAGCATAAAGTAAAATTTCGAGTTTAGAAAAGCCTGAAAATATGGTTTTCAGGCTTTTTTAAACTCAAAATGTTACTTTATGCTTAATCAAGGAGAAGAAACACTTATTTCAAGCTTCAAATCGAACTCTTTTATAAAATCAACGAATGCTTGAACATTTACAGCGTATACATTGGGATATGTACATTCAAAACAAAAATGCCCTATCTGTAACCTTTGAGCTTTTCTTAAATTAATCAGTAATCAATAAAATTGTCTAGTTTTCACTAATATGGTTTTAAATTTAAAAACTCCCTTTATGAAGAACACACTCCATAATTTATTGGTAAATTACCTGAGAATGCAACAATTACGCAATATTTGTGTAATTTCGCAAGTTCATTTTCGTTATCAGCACCATTAAAATCATCATTTAATTGAGCGGAACTTTCGGGAAATAAATTACAGTTTTGTGTGGCCATTGCTGAGTCAATTCCTTGGGCGCAATCACTGGCGTATGAGCCAACGCATAAGAAACATTTTAAAGTTGAAACTCCTGAATAAAAATATTAATGGTGTAAAATGCACAATTGTTAAACATAAAAAACAACCATATAAATAGAATTTCTGTTTATTTCATTATAGTTGAATGCTAGTTAATCTATACTAGACGCGTAAAAACACGATACTAACATTTCGTATTAATAGAAGAACAAAATCTACATGCTATTAGTTGAACGTGGCCACATTGCATTTTCTTGTGTTCTAACTTCATTGTAATCAAGCCATTTAGAAGTTATGTTCCTTCTGCGGAATTGTTTTATTGAAATTTACTTATAACGATTATCTCCACTTCCAGATTAAGCATAAAGTAAAATTTCGAGTTTAGAAAAACCTAAACATTTTGGTTTGGTCGCGTAGCGCATAGCGCTACGTGGCCAAACCAAATTTTCAGGCTTCTTTAAACTCAACATTTTACTTCATGCGCCACGAGTATAAAAGACTGATTTTAAGTAAAGTCTAAAATATACTGACTATTTATGATTTATAGCATTATTAAATAAATTCTTAATAGCATTATTTTGTTATAACTACAACAGATCTGCAAAGGTCGCGGTGGTACAGGGCAAGAGGCCACCCTAACAATTATTTACCGCTAGTTTAAGTCTTATACGTAACCTAAATTGCCATAACAAATAGGATTATTTATATTTTATTAAATAATGCTATAATTCATAATTGACCACGCTACTAAATTATTAGTTATAAACTAACAATAATAATCTACTAAAACGTTATATTAATCCGAAAATGTTTATATCATCCTTAGAACCATGTTAAAGCTATATACTGACGTCTAGTTTTGTATAGTTTTTGAATTGAATAAAATTATATTGTAGAATGTTTGTAAAAAGGTAAATCCGTTAAATAAATACATTCAATTCATGTATTTTTATACATAAACTCACTTTAAAAAAATCCCTGTAGAACAATAGATTAAATTGGATTAATATAAAAGAAAAGCAATTACTAACTTACCTGAAGAGAAGAAAAATAAAATGCAGCAAACGTTCAACAATATACTTCTATCCATGTTGACACTCAGCAACAGAATAAATAAAATGTTGTGCAATTCACTTCAGCACGGCATTAAAAATACCGCAGTGATGTCATTAAATATTCGTTCAGGAAAATTCGTACATTTTATTTAAACAAAAATTGTTTGGTATGTAAATAATTTCGGATAATCTTCGTGGACAATCAACCGCGCAATATAAATATCGTTTCAGTTGTTGTTTAGATTAGTTTAAATTACAATAACGGTAATGCAATTTAAACTAAGCTTAAGCTAAGGCCTAAATATTAAATCTGAACACCTACTGGTACGTGTTTTTCTTCATTTAAAAACATCCAAATTACACAGATATTGTAAAATTAAATAAAACCCCTTTTTTATAGGTTTTAATAGTTTATTAAACAACATTATGTACTAGTTATATTATGGTTTCATATAATTATCGACAAATGGGGATTGTAATACCGATAAACCGGTTTACAGGTAAATGGTTAAATAATTTTTATTTTTATTTTAAACTGGTAAAATTCGGAAAACGCGTAAAAAATGAAGTTCCGTGTGACTGGAAAATTAAATTTTACATCAAAGATTTTTTAACACAAGTATTGACACTCGGACATAAGTCGACATGGATATTCAGGTACTTGGACAACTGTTGACATTGACATTTGTTGATAACAAGTGTCGACACTTTGTCTATAATGTCACATGGCAGTTATATTATTATCACATTTGACAATCGTAATATTACTCTATCTGACATTTGTCGATAATGACAGTTGACATTTAGTCTATAATGACACATGGCATTTAGATTATAATGAGTTGAAAATTGTAACATCATTCAATGTGAAATGTTAATGTTTTCACTTTAAATTAATGTTTGATACAGGTGGCAATGAAGTAAAATTTTGAGTTTAGTAAAGCCTGAAAATTTGGATGTGGAGACTATCTTTGCTTCACGTACAAATCCAAAATTGCGGGATTTTCTAAACTCGAAATTTGACTACATCAATCAACATTGGTTAGACAATAATCGAAAGCTTATTGTGTAATTTATTTTTGCAGACACAAAATATGTAATATTAAAAAAGTTTCAAAATGATAATAATTGTGCGAATATTTCGCTTTATTAACTTTGTCGAAATTAACATTTGAATTTAAATTTTAATGGACTTGAATGTGACCTGTCAAAATTGATAATATAAACGCTCTAAATAAATTTACAATTTTTTTCAATTTTTAAAATTATTAATAATTTTAAGAATATTTTTAAAACTGGATACAAATTTAGGTATTTTTATGATTCTTCTTTGGGTTTCAATGTGAAATTATATTGTTTTCATCAATTTTAATTAATTTCGGCAACTTCTTGTCATTTTGAAGTAAATTTTATTTTTGTAGACCTACAAACCTACAAAACTTAGAAAAGCGCGTATTTATCATAACAATCTCATCGTCAAATTAAAAGTGGGATTATCAAACATTTTGACGTTATAATCGAGTTTAAATTTTTGAACATGCTGTAACTTGATTATGATATCGGCCTATAATGTAGGCTAGACTGTATTTATATAAAAAAAAAGAAAGAACGAAAACCCGCTTAATCTGATCGTTTTTCGTAGGGCTGGAAATTCGAATATTCAAATATCACATTTTCTAATATGAAATCATTCACTTATTTAAATATTTAATTTTTTAAACTACTTAAATATTCAAATATTTCAATCATCAATTAGTGTTAGAAAATGTCAAATATATTCTCTTACACTAAATATTAAAAAAATAAAACAGAGTATAATTACATCGATATTTTACTACTTTGAATAAGTTTCATGTTTGAATATTTAAACTCGCAGCCTTAGTTTTTGAATTAAAATTGTGGCAAAAAATATAATTCTGACTTGATAATGCCTCTTAGTAACTGTTTTGCTTTTTTTTAAATTGCAGAAAATGGATTAAGGCACTTAGAAGTAAAGAGATGTAAGTGCCAATTTATAAAAAAAATGGAGTGCATGCAAGTGGAAACGTTTCTTTTGTTGATTAGCAAAGAGATATAGAACTTTTCCGGATAGATATTGCTGCTCAGTAAATTTTCTGTAAATGCACATAACCACTTTGTGATTTTGTTCGTTGGTTTTAATATAACTTGAAGTTTAAAACTGGATTTCTTAATTTTATATTAGTCACTACTTCTAGGCGATTCAATTACATTTAGTGTTCAGACAAAGCCTGAGATTTGTTTCTTGTTTACAATTTCAATTTAATAATAAATGCGGATTCATCAAGTGTTTGACCACAGCTATTGAGACGATAATAATAAGATTATGTATAACATAAACGATACATAAACAGTTAATCAAAATGTGAGTCAGATGGCGATAACAACAAGAATAACAATTTAAACCAGAGTGCTCAGTTCGAGACAGCGCACTTGCTCTTTGTTATTTGTAAGAAAGCATTCGTCGAATAGTAAGTGATAATTTTTCAAAAATGATGCGTTCAGTTGTGTACTTCTGTATTTTTATTTCCATGATTTATGGTAAGTAAATACAAAAAATCTGTATTTCTATTTCTGTATGTGGGAGGTAAAGTACACCAAGTCAATTTTATTTAAATACGTGTTTTTATACTGTTGGATTTTTTACTCTATGGAAATACAAATAGCACTGATATATTTCAAAAATGTGACTTGGTGTAGTTTAACTCCTCCCACATATAGATTTGTGGTTTAAATACACGTATATAAGTATACTTTAATCTCCAGTTCTGTACTTCCCCGTTGGGAAATTATATGCTTACATAATAATGCAGATTGTTCTTTTCTTTTATATTTCATAAACATTTCATACAAATCTGGTATTCCGGTTTTTTGGTAGGATTTTTTAAATCGATATAAATTACCTAAAATAATTGAATCATATTGTTCATGGAATATAATAAATCTATAAACTGTTAGCATCCCAGTAGGTTCTAACTTCAAAAACATACGTCGTAATTAAATTCAACACTGTGACACTACCCAATAACATATCTATATATATATATAATCTTAAAGTACGTGATCAGGAATAAAAATGTTTATAACGTGTTTTGAACTTTGTGTTTATTCTTTCATACAAAATAGAACTGACTTATTGTACATAACTACAACAACTGTCGCTAACTACGATCGACACTATATTTATTAAGTCAATTCAGAGCTGCAAATTCTGTAATTTCTGCAATACTGCAATTTAGGTAAATTAAGATTCAGCAATACTTAATATCTTCCTACAGTAATTAAACTTAACAGCTGGTAAGGCTTTTGTAAACATATCTGCCACTTGTTCAGAAGTAGGTATGTAACATAATTCGAGTTCTCCTTTGTTTACAAGATCTTTTAAAAAATGATGTCGTACATCAATATGCTTTGTACGCTTAGTTTCAAAAGTATTAGCCATTTTCATACAGGATTGATTATCCTCATAAATTTTAATAGGATTCACATTACTTTTTAATAGTTCATTAAGCAGTTGCGCAATAAATATGCATTTAGTTACACATGAAGAAAGAGCTGCATATTCAGATTCTGCATTTGATAATGATACAACTGATTGCTTTTTAGTTTTCCAAAATACAACATTATCATAAACTTTTATTACGTAACCAGTATTACTTTTTCTATCATTCACATCATTTGCAAAATGTGAATCAACGTATGCGGTAATCATATTTTTTTCTTCAATACATTTTATAAAATTAATACCATATTTTTCAGATGTTTTAAAATATCTCGCAATTTGTTTTAAATATTTCCACTGATTTTCTGTATAACAATTTTGAAATTGACTGAAATATGTCGTTGCAAAAGATATGTCAGGTCGTGTACCGAGCATTAAATACATCAAATATCCTATGAGTTCTCTATAAGGCTTAACCGTTTTACTATCACTTTCACCTATAGATAAATTTAATTTTGATTGCATTGGAATACTAACATGTTTACAATCAGTCATGTTGAAAACATTTAGAATCTAATAAATCAACTCTTTTTGATTTACAACTGAACTATTTTTACTTTTAGTAATAATCAATCCTAAGAACTTTAAAGTTGAATTATTAGACAAGTCTCTCAATTGAAACTTTTTCATTAAGTTCTCTTTAACAATATGCAATTTGTGTTTAATTTAATTTAAATCGTCAACATAAATTAACATATAAATATCTTCACTTAATTATAAGCAAGGATCAGTTTTTGATCTTACAAGACCTAAAGTTTGTAGATATTGATTTAAATGTTCATTCCAGCATTTTGGTGACTGCTTCAGTCCATACAGTGCCTTCTTTAGTTTACAAACTTTGCCTGCTTTAGTTTCTCTTAAACCTTCTGGCATATACATGTAAACATGTTCCTTTAAAACACCATAAGGAAATGTAGACTTGATATCTAGTTGGAAAACTTCCAGATTTTCTTCACAAAGCAATGATAATAAGATTTTAATAGTCACCGTTTTCGCTACGGGAGCATACAGATCTTCATCTTGGTTATTATGCTGCATAACTCCTTTTGCCACTAGCCGACCTTTCTTTAAAGTCTTACCATCAGCTTCCTTTTCACGAAACACCCATTTAGAGTCAATGAATTCTTTATTTGGTGGTATATCCACGACATCCCACGTATCATTCCTTTCGAGAGATGACAATTCTTCTTCGATTGCCTCTTCCTATCCATTTTCTAATGTTATTGCTTTAGAATAACTTTGCGGTAGTTCTGTTCTGTAGTTCCTAATAAGAGCGCCTCCATTAAGTTTATTTCGTATTCTTCATAACGCACTGGACGTACCTTCTTCCTTAAACTTCTTCTTAAGTTTTCGACTTCGTTACTTGGATTTTCCACTTCGTTGCTTGGATTATTTTCTTTAACTACTTCAATTCTTTCTTTTTTAAATCCAGTTTCAAAATTTTCCTTTTCTTCATCTTGAACTGTTACTTGTCTTACCAAACATTCCTCTTCATTGAATGCAACGTTTCTCGCTATGATTATCTTCTGCTCTTCCGGATTCCATAGTTTGCTATTCCTATCTTCTTTCGAAATGTATGTATATGCAGGACAACCAAAAATGTTAATCTTTTCCAAATTTGGTTCCTCCTTAAACCGCACTTCTGCAGGAGTTACTGGATTGATAAGTACAGATGTACTTGTTCTGTTTGTCAAGTAAATTGCTTTTCCGTTTTCGAATCAAATATCAAACATCTTGCTTTTTCGATCATAGTATGATTGTATCGTTCTGCAACACCATTATGTTCTGGATTACGCGGTACAGTATACTGTATATGAATTCCTTTTCTTTGACGAAATAATTTGAATTCCTTTAACGAATATTCCCCTCCGTTATCACATCTTAGACGTTCAATTTTCTTTTAAAATTTAGCTTCAACCATTTTCACATACATTTGAAAATATTGAATTACTTTACTTTTCTTTTCAAGAAGATAAAAGATTGCAAAATGTGAATAATGATCAATTAATGACAATACGTAACTTTTACCATCATGAGTTGTAGGAGTAATCGGTCCACAGATATCTGTAAATACTACTTTCAGTATTCTTCTTGCTTTTCATTTTTGGATAATCTGTTGAAATGGAGTTTTACTTTGTTAGCCTCGCACACACGATTCACAAAACAACCCGCTTGGAAATCTCGATGAGTGGCCCATCCGTCTGTGCCATAAGGTTTTTTCCGTTATTGTCATGTTTGTTTCAAGAACTCTTCCATTTAAATTGATAATGTACAAGTTTCCTTCTAAATAACCCGATGTTACTGTAGAGTTCTTCTTGTTTAGATAGACCCTCTTATTTTTGAAAACAACTTCAAATCCTATTTCTTCAATCTTCTGCACCGATAAAAGATTTCTTTGATGGTTTTCACATTTTAGAACATTTTTGATTTCAACACTTGTTCCATTTTCTGTGTCCAAAGGTAAATCACCTTGTCTTCTTGCTACTATAGACTCGCCTAATTTTGCCACATTTATTTTGTAATTTACTGCCATCACATTTACCAAATGTTTTCCCGTTTGTGGATATTCTAAGTGATTTGTAGAACCACTGTCGACAACAAATTAAATTTTTCGTTTAGTTTCTAAAATCTCGGTATTGAGTGACGTTAAAAAGAAATACTCTTACTTTCCGTTAAATTAGCATTATTTCATAGGACATTCAGACCTTCATGCCCCTTGACACCACACTCGTAACACTTGTATTGAAATTGATATTCACCTTTTTTTTTTAATTTAAGCTGCTTGTTCGCACCGTTCTTATTTACCGTACTTCTTGTTCATTAAGAACGCTTGTTGTGTTGTATCAGGTGTATTTTTTTTACGAAATCTAAAGTCACATTGCTTTCATCTTGACAAAATAAAACATCAATCGCGGTTGGTACCGCTTGATACGTTTCCGGCATCGCAGATAATAATTGACTAATTATCTGACTGTCTTGAATTGTGCCACCACAGTTTTCAAGTTCAGAAATTGTTTGGTCAAATTCTGTCAATACATTATTCCCAGCAAATTTTAGATTTCGCAACTTTCTTTCTAGTTGTACTTGGGTTGCAATTCCCCTTTTAATATAAGTACGTTCAAACGAGTCCATTATCGATTTAGCCGTTTTTTGTCCTTTATCATTTCCAGCATGTTGTCTGATAAACACTGTACGATGATATTTGGAGCTTTCACGTCCTTCTTGTTAAATTCTGCCAATTCCTGTAAATCTGTCGGAGGTTCCGTAGTAAGAAAATCCAATATATCATTCTGTTCCAGAAACAACTTAACACGGAACTCCAATTTGAATATCCGTTTCCACCAAAAGGTTTCACGCTTCCAAAATGAGTTGGTGAATTCGCCATATGTAACCACTTCTCCGAATTCCAAATTTTTAACACTTTGTAACAGTTTCTTTTCACACACGTTATTTCAACTGGTAATGCCTGCTTATGCCTGCTTATGTCTAGGCCCATAACCTCTTAAAGTCCGTGATCAGGAATAAAAATGTTTATAACGTGTTTTGAACTTTGTGTTTATTTTTTCATGCAAAATACAACTGACTTATTGTACATAACTACAACAACTGCTCTTAACTGCGATCAACACTATATTAATTAAATCAATTCAGAACTGCTATATTAACATACAGAGAGTTTTATGTAACACCGAACATGATCATCCAATACAATTTGACACTTTTACTTTTTGAGTTATGTATAACTCGGGTTGCCTATATGACCATTACAAATTGTAGCCAATCAATCGCAATTAATGCCTCAACTTGTACACACAGGAAGATTTTCTTTCAAGTATACATGTCCCAATTACACCGTATATGTCGTAAATCTTTAGATACTCGGTGTTAAAAAAAATCAATTTGAAATTTGAAATGAGTGTGTTCCACTCCCAGACTACGCATGAAGTAAAATTTCAGGTTTAGAAAAGCCTGAAAATTTGGTTTGGTCGCGTAGCGCGAAGCGCGGAGCGGCTAAATCAAATTTTCAGGCTTTTATAAACTCGAAATTTTACTTCATGCGCCACCGATACAAAACACTGACATATTACGAAGTTTAAAACACACCGCTAAACTCTTCATTGCATCAGTGTTTCGTACCGGTGGCGCATGAAGTAAAATTTCGAGTTTAGAAAAGCCTGAAAATTTGGTTTGGCCGCTCCGCGCTTCGCGCTACGCGACCAAACCAAATTTTCAGGCTTTTCTAAACTCGAAATTTTACTTCATGCTTATCCTGGGAGTGTAAAACACTCGTTTAGAGCTTCAAATTAAATTCTTTTAACAAACCGAGCGTCGGCAAATGTATAACGTATGCTTATGTATACTTAAAAGAAAAATTTTCGTTATGAAAATGTTCGGTGTTACATAAAACTCTCTGTATAATTAAATGTAATGGACGTTTTCAAGATTTACCGTTTCGTATGTTATAATCTAGGATATGTAATTTGTTTTTCAAAGCAACCGAGATGCCGACAGTTTATAGACACTCGTTAGAAAAAATCATGAACAATGTTACGTACGGTTTGTTCTACATGTATAATATGATTGGGGTACACTTTTCCCATGCCGTTTTTCCCAGGATTTTTTTCCCATGCCATTTTTCCCGTGATAACATTTTCCAATGATACTATTTTCCAATAAAACTATTTTCCAATAATATCATTTTATTAAAAAAGTGCAAATTGTATACAAAGACAAGTGTAAATAATCAAAATTCTATATTGTATCCAATCAGTCTAAGGTATTCTAAAATGTCTTCGCCGTCTGTATAATCTTCGAATTTTGAGACGATGTTGAAAATCCCGTCCTCGGTTATTTTTCGGTTAGGCCCTTGTTTCCTTTTAATTTTTTGCCCTAGGGCCGACTGCCGCAGCATCGTCTCAGTATCCGACTGTTCCTTCTGTATTTCCGTCAGAAAAGCGTATAAACTGGGATGATTTTGCCAGTGATCACGCGGAAACGATTGTGCCATCCTTCGCTAATGTTGTTCGTCCTAGCTACATGATTTAGCACCGAATCATACTGATTCCATAACGAAGGATGATACCGAACAGTAACGGCCTTTCTACGTCCCCTGGCAGGTTTTCCGCGAATATAATTTAACTCAAAATAGTCGACGAGGGGCATGAAATCGTCAGGAGCCTGTTCTGCGAAGATGTCGAACATCTCTGCAACCTTATCCGATGGAACGAATGCCAAACCCGCCATCATTTGCGATGACTCCTTTATGGAGCGATCTTCCCGGTCATTGTATCTGATTTGCAAACCTTCCGCTTGAACGCGCCTAAAAATCGACTGCGTCATATGGAAAAAACGCGCTTTTACATCTGCTGTCGGATACGATTTGGAGGCCGCATTGATGATGGAGAGTTCGAAATCGGTCATGAGAATTTGAGGAGGGCGAAATGGCAGGCCCAGTTCTATACATTGTGATTCGACGACATCGAAGACTTTTCTGTACGCAGATTCATCTTTCGTTGCCAGCAGAGGGTACACAAAGGGAAGGGCGGTTTCTTGACCGATGTCGTCTATGGATCCCAAAATTGCGAAGAGCTGAGTAAAAATTGTAGGGGCTGCTTTAAAAGTTCCGTCGACGTTCTGCATTTCTGAAGTTTCCTCAAATTCTCAGCTGTTCCAAAAACGATAACGCGTCCACATGCCAAATCGAAGTCATCGTCTTCATAAGAATCGTATAAAATGAAATTTTCGCCTGTAATTTAATGTAATAGTCAAAGAAAAGTCGAAGTTAAAGTCAAAGTGTATCAAAGCAATAATAACCCAGTAGAGTGACTCTATATTTATCCGGAATACCAGCAAGATCATCCATCGCAACTGGATTTGCCGGCATATCTTTTAGTCTTTCCCGCGTAATGGCCTTCCGCATATTCGGTCTGCTTGGCAACTGCGATAAAACGCTACTCGGCACGCCAACCAGAGTACGCATAACCTGGACAGGGGGCATCTCAGGATGTTCAGCAGCCTTTCGTTTGATGGCCCGCACGACACGAACAGCTCCGACCTCTTCGAGATTAGGTGCGTGGCCTAGGTGCTCAGAAACCATTGGGCCTCCCCGAGTAAGGAGGAGCTGGGTACCCGATATGGCGGTTGTTTGCGGACTGGCATAGCATTGACCCTTTTTCCGGCAACTCCAGTTGACGAGACCTTTTTCGTGACGGAATGCTTGTAGTATAGATAGCCGTCGATGTGCAGAAACCGGCCGCCTCTTCCATTCTCTATAAGCTCCAGGGTAATTGGTAATAAAGCTCCCGCCATAATTTGGTAAACGCAGGTTAGGAAGTTCGATGTATTCGAAATACTTAAAATGTTCGACAACATGAAAATCGAATCAGAAGTAATAGCTGTGGGAAAAAATCATGGAAAATCTAATAGTCATGGGAAAAATGTCCATTGGAAAAAAATCGTGGGAAAAGTGTCCCCATACTTATAATATTACTGAATTTTGATGCTCGAGTCACAACTGTTGTTCTACTTTATTTTTTCTATTTTACATATCCGCTAAACAACTACAACAACAAATCTTTATTATCAGAGGATGCAAAATAAATACAGTAAAACTCCGCTAATCCAGATCAATGAAAACCGAGGCAATCCAAATTAGTGAAAAATCCAGATTATTAAAACCTTTTTAAAAGTCACAAAAATACACTAGAGTTAATGATTTGTGTAGTCTCTTTGGAGCCATGATGCTTTTTATCCATCAGGGAAATCCCGGCTCATCGTTCAATCACAGATAATCCGGATTTTAGAATAAATAATGTATATAACTTATATTCCAGTTTCGTCCAGATTACTGGAGAATCGGGATTATTGAATTTCAGATTAGCAAAGCTTTACTGTACATTACGTTATACAAAACCATTTAATATTAATAAACTTAAATTCCTCTTGATAAATGGCTATCGACCAGAGGTCGTTATTCCACTATTTTTTACATATACTAAAAGTAAAAAATAAAGGTTCTTACTTAAGAATATAATATTAAACAATAAGTTTACTTTTACTAAAATCTTAGTTTACGTTTTCTACAATTAAAGTAAACATACTATCTTATGAATATCACACTATAGGTTATTTTTTAGCAATATCATAGTAAAAATAACAAGTTCTTTTTCTGCCAAAATTCTAGTGTATTTTGCAGCATTATATTTGCACTAATTGTTTAATTACTTTTTAGGAACTGAAAGTTTGAAATGTTACGTATGTCTCGGTTCTCCGGACAGCGACTGCGCCAAAAACGAAACAGACGCGATGGGCACTCAAGTATGCTTCAAACCGAAACCCCACCTTGAAGCCAACAATATTCCCACAGACGATGAAAACGATTTCACTCCAAACGTGCAAAGAGTCAAACGCCATCTCAAACCCAGCCCGCACACTTTCGACGTTCACTGCTTATATTTCACAACAAAAGGTAAATTAATTAACTTAGGAGTTGATTTATATTTAAAACTTTAAAACAGAAGAAACGGTAATAATAAAATAATTCACAGTTGATTCATTTTGTGGCTTTGGGAGGGAAAAAAACAGTGCTAACTTACATTAACGTGAAAATAAATTATTTATTGGTAATACTCGTACATTTTTAATGCTTGAAATGTTTTTAAAACTTTACTTGCTTCATGTATGCTTCATATTGGGCGTTATCTCCAAGATCGTTATTAATAATCTCCTCGAATGATTCTGATGCAGATCACCCATATGGTAATGTAAATAAATATTACTGTAATTTGTTCCAAAAGCATGGCTGGAATTTTTCGAGCTCGTTCAGCTTAAAATTTAGACTTCAAATTTTCACGTTGACGTTTCACAATTGTCAATTACAAGTTGATTCATTTGTTAGGATTAGGGAAACAATTTGTACAGTGTATGTTCAGGAGTGAATATATAGATTTTATTCAATTGTATTTTTTATGATGCGCTTAACAATTTGTGATTAATTGCTGGCTGGCATTCTGTCTGTCTTGGGGAGGTCACCTTAAGAGGCACTTGTTAGTATATAAATAAACTCTAATTCCAAATGTCACGGGTACCCGATTTCGATCTGCATTTCAACCAAACATGCGCCGAATACCGCAACCCTACCCATTTTTTGTTTCTAAATTTTGATTTTGTGTATTTTTCCACAAAAACATTTTGTCACCGTAAGAGAAATGCGCGTCTGTAAAAAACATACACACTTTGCATTTTGGAATTGTTATACCTTATTGTACAGAGTGAGCAACAATGTTTGCAGATTGATAGGTAAGCAACCAAATACGCATATTGGTACAACTGATCATATGAAATGAAAATTCCCTAGATTGCTTTTCTATTGGCGTAGCAAACATTTATTTCCAAAATAAATTAAATATTTAATTTTAACTATATAATTAATTTTTACAATTTTAATTAAATGTGCAAAGTAAGTTAAGGTTTTGTGTATTTGAAAATAATAAACGTAGAGTTAGAATCCCTAATTTTATAACAAATGTTGAAAATTATGGCCTTCATTTTCTAGGCAAATGTGAACTCTTTTTTTATTCCTCAAAACGGTAAACAATGCGAGTTTTATGCGAGAATTATGTTTTGTTAGGAATTTCGACTTCAGGGATGGCTTGATTGTTCATGTGCCATCTTCATTCATAGTTCCACTTCGATAATGAGCCTTCAGGATGAAAGCATCGTGCTGTGGTGTAAACAAAGGCGATTTCACCTAAACTCTGTAAATTTAGAATGGAACTTAAATTTTATACCCTTAAAAACTGCAAATCACTTACCATAAAACAAAGATTTATGCAAAGTAATCCTAATAAGAGCTGATGTTTATGAAACAGAAGGTAAATTCGAAGAATTAATGAACACAATTGCAAAATGCGACGCGCGACGCTGCTAGTGTCAAATCTAGTTACTCTTTATTAATTTTTGCTTGTATAAACTTAGAGCGATCAAATTCCCCAGATTTTTCGGCGGGAAATTTAACTTGTCTGCAAACATTGTTGCTCACTCTGTGTTTGAATACATCGTTTTTTCTAAACTTATATTTTATTTGAAAGCCATTTCCAAAACTACCCACTGTGCCTCAAAACCAGGGGAATTTGTTTGAAATCACTCGTAAAAATGCGCATGTGAAAATTTGCAAATACTAAAATTCGCACACGTATTGAAAAATTGCGATGGATGGTTTATTTAAAATCATACGAAAATTTCAATGATCACATGCAAAATATGCGAAGGTTAGATATGGCAACAATGCAAATTTACTGTAAAATGAAATGCATTTCCATAGTTTTATTAATCTGTTAATTTGTATTTGTCAGTTAATTGTAATTTTTATATAATTAATTTTATATAATATGCTTTACACAATGTGGTATTGCAAATATAAAGCTATAGAATACTCTATTAAACATTTTTTTAAAAAATCGGCAGCTTAAGAAAATGAAAGCATGTTTTTTCTTTAACGATGCTCAAAAGTGTGGCAAAAGGCCGATGGATTATTGAATCTTGTTTCGGGATGTGGATTCAAAATTAATCAGTAAAGTACAGTTGCGAGAGAAAAAACTAGTAAAGCAAAATATTTAGCTATGTAAAATAGACTCACTTTGATTTTTCAAATTTTCAATCATATTGACTAATTTGCAGAAACGTCAAACAAAATTTAATTAACGTCGACATGCCTAAACTGACTAAAACGCAAAAAGCGATAATAACGACTCCTTTAGCGATGGTATTAGCATTAGAGACATTGCTAATGAAGTGCATGTCAACAAAAGCATTGTTGGCCAAGAAAAAAATGGATGTTAACCTGTACATGACAAGTTTGTTTTACAAGAAAAAAAAATCGATGTTTTAGAAGTGGCTAAAGCTCCCTGCTGTACTAGTTTGTTTTTTCTCTCACAACTGTACATATCAAGCCCAAGTAGACATAAGCAATATATTTTGAACTTGACTTTAAATCAGTGTTTTATACGCGTGGCGCATGAAGTAAAATTTTGAGTTTAGAATAGCCTAAAAATTTGGTTTGGTACACCGCTTCGCGGAGCGACCAAACCAAATGTTAAGGCTTTTCTAAACTCGAAATGTTACTTCATGCTTAATCTGGGATTGTAAACACTCGTTAGAAGCTTCAAATTCTTAAATAAATAATGTATCTCAACGCATCTTCTTAAAATACTAAGCTGAAGTTAAAATTATGCAATAAAATCAACAATATTAGGAGAATGGAACAATTGCAAAAATTCAACAGATTATTAAATCAACATAAAATTCATAGAATTCACACAGAAATGAATAAATAAACTTTGGCCATAATTGAAATTTAAATATCATCAAATTTTCAGAGTTTTCTAAACTCAAAATTTGGCTCCATGCCTAATCAAGGATAGGAAACATCTGTTATAAATTTCAAATTGAACGCTTTTATGAAATATTATCTATGCACGCTTTACCTCTAGTTGCATTAGATATTACTTGATGTAAACCATAAGAGACAAAAATATTGCATAAATCTGTAGTATTTGTATCCGTAGTATTAAAAGAAACGACGCCACATATATAAATTGTATAAGATGTTAAGTTTAATCGCTCCAACTTATCAGTGAGTATTTCAAGAAAATATGAAAAGTTCTCACTTGGAGAGCGGTATACAGATATTATTATTACATTTAATTTAGTAAGCATTATACCCGACATTTCACAGACAAGTTCTATTGATAAATCAATGAGAAATTGTATTCAGTGTATAGATAGTTGCGTTTGACCATGATGCAAGATCCGCCGTTTTTAGCTGTTCGTCTACTAAAGCAACTCACGTTTATAAAGTTGTTAATTTGACAAATAATGTATGTATGTGTACGTGTGTGTATGTAATAAAGTGTGTGTACGTGTGCATATGTAATAATAAAAAATTACCTTATATTTTTATTAACTTAATAATTTATTTACTACAATTCTGTCGAAAATGTATTACTTCTTCAATAATTCGTAATTAATTACGAATGTTTAATTATATTATTAACGGTTAACTCCATTGACAATTAATTATGTTTTGTTTGTTTCAGAAAATAAATACGGATCAGAAATGGTAGTCAGAGAATGTGCGTACGTTTACCACAATCAAGATATTTGCGAATATTTCAGGAAATCGAGGAAAAACATAGACTCTTGTGAATCTTGCGATAAGGATCTTTGCAATCTATAATCACAGTAAAACATACAATTTGTTCTTGAAAAATCTATTTTCGCATTTTATTCAATTCATGGATTTTATTTTTAAACATCAATTGTTATGTTAATAACAAATAACTTAAATCCTTTTACTCATATATTATGTATTGTTTATGTAATATTTTTATTATTTTAAATAAATAAATAATAAGAATTATTTTAATTCATTATAATTATTTTTTTAAATTTATCACAATTATTTTTATCCTTGGATATGATTTGTGTTGATCTACAAAAGCTTTAAGTTAACAAAACAAAATATAATAAATCATAACACTAGTAAAGATCACATTTTGTTGAAATTTACTGAAATTGTTTTCATTATTCAATGTTCTAAAATTCGCTACCTTCATAAAATATTTACCTACTAAAGTTTGGCTACATACTGAAATTTACAGGGTGCGAGTAAAGTATAGAATATTACAAATAAAAACGAACTCAACCGCTTTTCTTAAAAACGCTGAAACAGGCCGATTTTTTCATTCATGCGCTCGTTTTGCGTGCTCAAAAATATTGTGATTGTTGATCTTTTAATTCTCTTTACAGTCACATATTTTGTTTTAAAAAATACGCGTTATTTAATTGATTTTAATTTGTAACTTGATCTTTTGTGCTTCTTGTTCACGGTATTTTACTTACTGTAGATTTTGAATTTAAGTGTCAAACTTGTTAACATGTCAAATATTAAATAAAAATACGTGTAATTTAATTTTTTTTTTAATTTTAACTTGATCTTTTGTGCTTCTTGTTCCCGGTATTTTACTTACTGTGGATTTTGAATTTAAGTGTCAGACTTGTTAACATGTCAAATAATTAATAACACAATAAATTTATAGTTTACGACTTTTTTTTAAATATTTGATGAAACGATTATGAATTTTATGCGGATCTATATCACCTAGCCCACAAAAAAGGACGCATAAGGGTTGTCGTTTACTAGAATGAGACACAGAGCAGGAAAAACAGACATTCGTTGATAAGAAAGTGACGGTCTCTCCGAGCAAATTGCCATATTTGTAACTACATTTTTCTGCCGAGCAAAGAGAAATCTGTGCAGACAACATTACAAATTATATCTTCGTTCAAATACAAAAAATCAAAAATTTGAATTACAAACAAGCACTGTGTAAATCGACAAAAATTATAAAAATTGACTAAAAGTTTTAAGATCAATTATCGACCATTAAATGAACGAAAATCAAGATAAAAATAGAAAATCTTAAATACCGTGAAAACGGGCTTTTATAAATTTTGACTATCAACATTCAAGTTCAACATTCAGGATTAATATTTTGTTAATTTTTATTTAATAATATACACTCGAAATTGACGTTAAAAGATATTTTCAATAAAATATAAAAAAAGTCTGTTAAAATACGGCAAATGTCAAATGTAAAATATCAAATGTCAATATCAAATGTCAAATGTGAAATTATTATTTTATGCGGGTGGCGAATGAGGTAAAATTTCGAGTTTAGAAAAGCCCCGAAAATTTTCTCTTGGGGCTTTTCTAAACTCAAAATTTTACTTCATGCTTAGTCTGGGAGTAGACGGCACTTGTTTTATCGATTTATAAAATATTGATAAGATTTCCAACTTATCCAGACTTTTGTCGATTAATAAAAGTCTCATGGGATCTTCAATATTTCGAGATTTTTGTCGATTTATAAAAATTTTATGAGATTTTTAAAATGTCGAGATACGTTAGTTATTATTTAATAATATACACTCATAAATGACGTTTAAAGATATTTTCAATACAATGTAAAAAAAAGTCTATCTGTCTAAATACGGCAAATGTCAAATACCAAATGTCAACTCTCAACTGTCAAATGTGAAATATGAAATGTCAAATGTGAAATATCAAATGTCAATATCAAATGCCAAATGTGAAATTATTGTTTTATGCGGGTGGCGCATGAAGTAAAATTTCGAGTTTAGAAAAGCCCCGAAAATTTGTCGCTGTGCGACCCTCGACAAATTTTCTCTTTGGGGCTTTTCTAAACTCAAAATTTTACTTTATGCTTAGTCTGGGAGTGGATGACACTCGTTTATCGATTTATAAAATGTTGATAAGATTTCCAACATATCGAGATTTTTGCCGATTTATAAGAGTCTCATGAGATCTTCAATATTTCGAGATTTTTGTCGATTTATAAAAATTTTATGAGATTTTTTAAATTTCGAGATACGTTAGTTTTTATTTAATAATAGTGTATATTTATAAATCACGTTTAAAGATATTTTCAATACAATGTAAAAAAAGTCTATCTGTCTAAATACGGCAAATGTCAAATACCAAATGTCAACTCTCAACTGTCAAATGTGAAATATGAAATGTCGATATTAAATGTCAAATGTGAAATTATTGTTTTATGCGGGTGGCGCATGAAGTAAAATTTCGAGTTTAGAAAAGCCCCGAAAATTTGTCTCTTGGGGCTTTTCTAAACTCGAAATTTTACTTCATGATAAGTCTGGGAGTAGAAAACACTCGTTTCGTCGATTTTTAACATTTTGATGAGATTTTCAACATATGGAGATTATTGTCGATTTATAAACTCGAAATTTTACTTCATGCTTAGTCTGAGAGTGAAATACACTCGTTTTGTCGATTTATAAAATTTTGATGAGATTTTCAATATTTCGAGATTTTTAACATACATAATATTTTATGAACACTTCATGAGATTTGCAGTATTTTGTAATGTTGTTGATTTATAAAATTTTCGTCAGATATTCAATATTTCGATGATTTTATCAGTTTATAAAACGTTCATGAAATGTTCAGCATACGGAAATTTTCGTCGATTTAAAAAATGTTGATGAAATTTTCAATATTTCAAGATCTTTTTGAGAACATTTTCATAAGATTTTCGAAATTTCGAGAATTTCGTCAAATTATATAATATGTTTTTGTTTAGGATTAACAATAAATTATTATTTAGATGTAGATTGATTTTCAAAAATCAATTCGCAATTTATCAAATTAATTTATCATTTATCATTTTTTACATTAGATGACATTTTTGTATCTAAGGGGAGCGGGGCAAAATTGACAAACAATTATGAAAATTTACAATGAAATTAGAGAATACCAAAGAAAATCTTTAAAATTGATAAATCTCTTAACATTAAAAACCAGTGACTTATGGCATTGTCGAAAATTTGCAACATTAACGTAAATAATAAAATTATAGAGACATTGACGGGTCATTCGTCAATATTAGATTGATTGATGAAAATCTAACAACTTCGAACAAACATTTAAAATTTAGATATAGTCAAAATGATGTACATTTTTCACAATAATAGTTGGTGTCCGAACATTTATTTGTTAGGGCTCGTACTTTGCCCAATTTGATTATTAACATTTTAATTCATTGGAAATACATTAGTTTAAATTGAATTGTATGTACGATAAATAAGAAAAATAACAAATAATTTACAAAAATGTTACTAAGCTCAAATTTTGCAAATACTGGTTTCCAAACAAAATTCTTTAAAATTGTAAATAGTGGTACTTCTCCCTTATCATGCATTGTTATTCTTATTTTTATTTCGATTTTTTGTCGCAAAATATATTATAATTTATTTTGCGAGCAGTAATCCATAGACACCAAGATATATTTATAATTAAATACACCCATGTATACTAATTTTCATCTAAATATAAGAATATTTGAGATTTTGAACCCATAGTGCCCTGCACCGAGCCTTTCGACCGTCTTCGAGAAGTTTGAACATAAAACAATTTCATCGCATATCGTGGAGTACGGTGACTAATCGAATAGTCGCTGATCGTTCACAAAAAAACGCACACCAAGATGTAGTTAACTGAATAAAAATTAACGGATCCACCTAGTGGAGAATATACGAAATAAAATTTGTAAATAAGCCACCACACCCTGCAGAGAACTACACGCCTAAAATTTAAAAATTGCTGATTGTTGTGTATTGCATCATTTCACCATTGCTAGCATAAAAAGAATAACCGAATATATAATGGACATAATTGGTAATAATTATTGGGCTTAGCCAACTTAGCCCCCCGAAGTTCGACTTTTTTTTTAAAATGATTGCGCTAGACAGGCCTTAGCTAGCACCATAGAGAAATAATATAAGAGAGAGGGTGACTACAGCGACCTCCCTAATAGGGGGCCGCTTTTTGCGAACTACGGGCACGCGCGCCATTTTTGAATTATTAAAATATATCTGAATTTTTTAAATGCAAATTAAAATAACTTTAAAATATTAAAATTAAATTTGCATTACACAAATTTAATTTTGACACTTAAAATATTATTTTGAGTGATCATTTTTTAAAAATAAATAAGGAAAACTTGCATACTTACCAAAAATAATTATTAATAATATTAAGTTCAATTGTGAAACTGGTTAAATTAACCAATAAAAGTCGTATGTATCATTAAAATCTATAATACTTTATTGCCACAAAAAATACAAGGAAAGGTTAATCTTTGAAAGTTTATGCAAAACATGACTGCAAGCTGCTTCATATGAATTCTAAGATACCTTCTTAAGCGAGAATGCTGAATATGTGACCATTCGGAGGGAAGAGTAGAACCACCTCATGTTGTAGACATTGCAGCTATGTTTAAGATGATTAGGAAATAAATGAACATAATAATATATAGTAATAGATTTGAGTGTCTATCCATAAATTATGTATTTTAGGCACAGATGTATGAAAAAAATGTTTCTGCTTATAATGTACATCTGAAATAGTGTTCTTATAATAAAATGGACTTAGTTGGCACTATACAACGATATTTTATTTTATTCGATTTCATTGTTGTAAAATAAATTGTTGATAATAAATAATTACATTTCAATTGTCTATTATGAGTTTTAGGTTAACCAAATAAAATACTATGGTATATAATTAGACCTAATATGCACCAAAATGTTTGTATAATTTACATTCATATATACTAACTACACAGTTATAATAGACGATTGGTAAATTAAATAAAAATATACTCATCTGCTAACGACGAAGCACATCGCAGCGCAGTATTAGAAACGGAAATAAATAAACATGGCCGACTTGCGCCCACGGTTGCCAGATGTCTAATGCTTTTACCCGCCGTCGAAAAGCTACAAATCCGCCCAATGAAGGAAAGTTAACATGAAAGCGATAAACTTGAACTTTTGTTAAAAAAAATAGATTATTTTCTACACTGTTCTTCTATTTTGTGCATTTATAAATGAAATCAAAATAATGTTTAGATTAATGAAAATACGCACATGTAAAGTATCAGTTTCCATAATTACTGAATAAGTTTTCCTTAATTGGACGTGCTCGCTATAAATTTAGAAAAATTCTGCAAAATTAAATAAACAACTGTTTCAGCCCAAACGGCGGAATTGCGCTCAATCTAGCAACTTTGCTTGCGCTTTGTTCGATGAAAAACGAGCCAACTTCATTCTAATTTTCCATAGCTGACTTCACGGAAAAGAGCCCTGTTGTTAAAGGGAACGATTCCAAGGTCACACATCTAATGTAATAGCTCCTGGCTATAATAATAATAACGTTTATTTCTATACACCACAGGAAATATACAAAATATACATATATGGCAACAGAAACAGGTCGGTTGGATACATAAGATATAAAAACAATAGCTAACTAATATTTACATCAAAAAATTCATTAATATTATACGGTTCCAGTTCACACATAATTCCGAAAACATTGTTTTTAAATTGAATATAATTATCTATAGCTTTTACTCTACTAGGAAGATGATTTATTATTTTTAAGCATGAATAATATGCCCCCTTTTCAAATTTGCTTAATCTGTGAGTTGGATAGTTATATTTAAAGTTTCTTTGCGGATAATGAGGTGTTGGTGTACACGTTTGAAAAATGTATTTGTTCTTAAACCAGAATTTAGCACATTCGTGAACATATATACCGGTCAAAGTTAGCATGTTGTTTCTTTTGAAAACTCCTTTGCACGAATCTCGCGCCCGGACCTTATTTACTATTCTTAGAGCTCTTTTTTGTAGTATGAACGCACGACAAACGTCAGGGGATGTACCCCAAAAAAAAAGGATTCTCAGAAGAGAACAGAAGTTCGATAGATAAACCAGTCTAGTAAGATTATTATCTGCCGTCTTAGATATCGTTCTCAGTGCATAGCATACTTTACTTAATTTATTCCATAGGTATTCTATGTGATCTTTATAATTTAGCGTTTCGTCCATAAAAATGCCAAGAAGTTTAGTACTCTTGCTAAAAGATCATGTGGAGCCATCCAAAGGATAACTGGGCGGAATGTGAACGGATTGGTTGGACTTGAACACAATAGTTTTAGTTTTATTTTCGTTTAACACGAGTTTGTTACACACCAGCCACTGTTTTACTTTATCCAAGGTAGTACCCCCCTTAGTCAATATCTCACATAAATTTAGCCCTTTGAAGAACAAATTAGTATCATCTGCGTAACTGACGATATTATTTTCGCCCACTACGTGGGCAACATCGGTTATAAAAATAATAAAAAGTAATGGACCTAAAATGCTGCCCTGCGGTAGGCCCATAGATGCTTCCTGGACCCCCGAAAGTGCATTCACGCCACACATTTGAATTTTGACAGCATGGTTTCTTCCCGATCGGTAAGATCGAAACCACTGCTGTGCAATGCCTCTTATACCATAATGGTATAACTTGGTTAGTAACATTTCGTTGTCAAATCCAGGAAAATTCCACAGGCCAATTTTTTTTCGTCAAGGGCATGTAATATTGATGTGGTATAATCAAAAAGAGCGGTGAACGCCCTTACCTGTTAAGAAACCATGTTGGCTTGCAGAAAAAAAAATATTATTTTTAAAAAAGTTAATGAGTCTACTACATATTACCGCTTCCAATATTTTAGAAAAAGAACTTAATAAACTTATTGGCCGATAGTTGTTTTTATCCTCACTATCTCCGCTTTTATAAATGGGTATTATTTGAGCGAATTTTAAATTACAAGGAAAGTGGCCGGTTTTTAGTGAACAATTTATTATATCACATAAGGGCTCTACAATTTGGCAAATACATTTTTTAATTATGAACATGGGGACTTCATCATAACCATGACTCTTCTTTCCTTCCATTGATTTAATAAGTGAGATAATTTCTGCGCCATCACAAGGATATAAAAAGATTGAAGATTTGTTTAAAGGAATATCACAAACCTATGGTATATTGGGCAAGACAGTAACCAATTCCATAGCCTTTTTATTAAACAATGTATTAAAACTATTAGAGCATTTTAGTAAGTCATCATCGTTTGGTAAAACTTTTGAGTTTTTTGATCCTGCAATATCTTTCACAATCTCCCACATTGTTTTGGATTTACAGTGGGATTCGCGTAATTGAACCTCGTAATAATTGCTTCTTGATACTTTAGTTGGCTGTATTCCTGTTGTTTCAGTTTAAATTCTTTTTTCAATTCTGGCCTATAGTTGCAAAGCCCTGCAACAGCACCATTTCATTTTTACATTCGATAATTATAGGTGAATTGAAATTATAACTGTGACATTGGGACCGTTTCTTACAATTTAATAACGGGACATGTTTATAGAAATATATTAGAAACGTATTCGCGAAAACTTCATATGGGCAGGTGGTGGCCGAGCGGTAACGTCGCCGGACTGTATCGCTCGGCGAGCTACAATTCGGGTTCGATTCCCGTGCACGGCGAGACTTTGTTTAAAAATAATTTCTCGTCGTGACCCTGGGTGTGGTATGAATGTTAGTGTTTGTCCGTATGAAATAAATAGCATACTACAAATTGTAATATTAACAATTAATACAAGTACAAAAAAATATATAAATGATGTTTGCTAATGGGCAAGTTCCCAAGGCCAGGCAAAAGCCAAAAACAAAAAAAAACAAAAAAAACTTCATATTTTTTGTTTACATTATGATTATAAACGCTTAAAAATAATTCACCATCAATATCTCTGATAAAACTCTCAACCGATTCATCTGGATACAATCTAATTTTGTACCTGTTAGGATTAATATGCGGTATAGTAGGAAAATTATACAATAGTAATTGAGCTGTGTGGTCCGAAATACCAGACTGTGTAACGTGAGTTTTATATTCCGAGTTCACATTTGAGATAATGTTATCAAAACAAGTCTGTGATCTATCCGTTATTCTAGTTGGACTATTTATTAAAAATTTAAAATTGAAAGTATTTACACGATCTTTTAAGTAATTAGTTTTATTACAATTTTTTAAAATATCAACAATATTGTATAATATTCGTTGTTTTTTAAAAGAGTTCAATTTAAGGCTTTAAACGAGTGTTTTCCACATCCAGACTAAGCATGAAGTAAAATTTAGAGTTTAGAAAAGCCCCGTGAAAATTCGTCGAGGGTCGCCCGAGACAAATTTTCTGGGCTTTTCTAAACTCGAAATTTTACTTCATGCGCCACGCGTATAAAACGCTGATTGCAAGGTTCAAATATACATACATTTCACAACATTTTAGTGTTTTATACGCGTGGCGCATGAAGTAAAATTTCGAGTTTAGAAAAGCCCAGAAAATGTTCACGGGGCTTTTGTAAACTCGAAATTTTACTTCATGCTTAGTCTGGGAGTGGAAAAGAATCGTTTATAACTTTAAATTAAATTCCTGTAAAACCGCAACGAATATCTAAAGATTTAAAGGAAACAAGCTTAATCTAGAATACGTATACTATAAAGAAAAACTCCCTGTATATTGTAGAATTAGAATATTGAGATAGATTGTGTTCGAATGAAAATAAGGTAAATTGAATACCAACTAAAGGAGCTAAATCACAATTTTGTTTATCGAAAAGATACCCATGTTACGATTAGGTTGGTTAGATAATATATAGTGAGTTTTACATGCAAGTGTTAGTACATACGAATTTTTTATATCGTACGGTTAATTCCTGAGTTATAACGATTTCAATTAGCAAGGAGTGAAAACACAATTGTCGGTTACGCTACTGTCTTCTAAGCATCATGTTTCTAATAGCCAGTGTATGAACATAAATAAGGTAATTACAACGCCAAAATATTTTCGGAAGCGGTATTTTATATGTCAAACATGATTTTCTATTAAAATTCAGCAAGTAAATGGTAATACGCATACATGAACTGAAAGCTCTCGCATCAAAATTTGGTTGTAAATATTTTTTTACTTGATATTTCTGAGAGAATTTTTTTTTCATATTCTGCTGGCGCTAGCTCTAAGCTGTCTTTTCCACCCAATTTGATTAAAAAAATCTCATTTTGGGGGGGCTAGGGTTAAAAATGTTTTATCATTTTTTTGGGTTGTGGGGGTGGCGCTAGCTTTTAAATTGGTAGCGCTAGCTGAATCCAAATAGTGTAAAAAAACTTACAAAATTTAAACCCGGGGGGGCTAGCATCAACCTAGCCCCTCCGAAAGTTCAAACCCCCATAACTTTCTTGTCTAAATGGCGCTAACTCTAATTTTTGTGGCGCTAGCTAAGGCCTGTCTAACGCAATAGTATTTTTCAAAAAATTCGTACTTCGGGGGGCTAAGTTGACTGAGCCTAATTATTGAGCAAATTAAATGTAAAATGTAAGAACACCTTTGAATTTACCGTAGAACGCGTATTTGTTGTCGAAAATTGAGTAAATAAATGACTCAAAAATAGCTATTTTCAGGATTCTTTTACAAAAAAACTTAAAATATAAATCGTTTTAAATTGGCAACAATACAATCCTCCAAGTTTTAGAATCATTTTGATGTATTATACAATGTTGTACAGTTATTAAAACACCTACGGTGCTGGAATTAGTGACTACCAAAAATGTATGATTTTACCCATTGTAAATCACAACCTTAATGAACAGGTTGTTTTTTTCCTGTTTCGGCGTTTTTAAGAAAACCGGTTAAGTTCGTTTTTATTTTTAATATTCCAGACTACTCTTGTATGTAGCCAAACTTAAGTAAATTCAATATGAAATATTCTAATAAAAAAACTAAGTTGACTACAATTTAAAGATATGAATCGAATATGTAAAAAACGTATGTATTAAAAAAACGTGTGCTTTCTTAAAAAAAAATCATCAATGAATCAATTGTATTTGTTTCCACTGTAAAAATAAATGTTATTTATTTTTTAACAATCTTTGATAACAGCACACCATCACACTCCTAAACAACACCCATGCATAAACGGTTTAATCATTTTTATTTTATTTGAAAGAAAGAAAGAATAAAAAAATAACGAAGAAATAATTAGATCGTTTTTATTAAAACATATTAATATTATTATAATACTTCTTTTAATTACACAAGTCTTTATTACATGATACACACGATTCTATATGAAGGATGTATTTTTTCATGACCTCACAAGCGTCTTCATTATTACGCGAAAATCCACAGCTTCTGTCGATAATGGCTGATGTTTTATTTGTTGCTAAAATGAACAAAACTATCAAATATCAATATTTTTTTTCAAATAATTCCAACACCCAAAAACCTTAACGAAATGCATTGTGCCAGAAAAGGTTCGCAATGAATCTTATTTTGGTAGATTATATTTCTTGCATTATCTTGTGCTTTAGAAGAAAATTATCAAGAGTGTTAGATATCATAGACCATCTATAGATACAGGGCGATCAAGTGAATTTATAATTGGAGTAGGCTCTTATATTTTTTTTCAGTTGGCAGTGTTAAATGGCTGAGTCAAATTATTTGATTTGCCAAATTATCGTCAAAATTTATGAAGTGCTACCACCCTAAATTCAAATTTCATGGATAATACATTCATTTGATCGCTCGGTATGTATTATTTTATATCATGCATTCTCTTCTACTTAAAAAGAAGAATATAAAAAATGTTAGATATCATAGACCATCTATTAGAACAGAGTTGGGCAGGATTCGAATCATTTAGGAATTCTAATCCTTTAAGTTAAACTGTATTCGTGATCCGGATTCGTTACATTTTTTCAAGAGGATTCGTATTCCAATCCAAATGCGTGTGATTCGAATCCTTATAAAAGGACTAGAATATTTATAAAAGAATTCGAATACTTGCAAAAGGATTCGAATACCTACGAAAAGATTCGAATACCTACAAAAGGGTTTATATCATCAAAAAAATTCGTATGAATTGTGAGGATGCGCATGAACATTTTGTTTGTGTGTTTTTAACCTTCATGTTAAATCAGTGTTTTATACGCGTGGCGCATGAAGTCAAATTTCGAGTTAAGAATACTTCATGCTTAGTCTCGTAGTGGAAACACTCGTTAGAAGCTTCTAATTATATGCGTTGATAAAAACATCAAATGACTGAAAATGTATTTAAAGAAAATAATATACTTTTCAAAATTTTGTTTAATATTATTTAAAGTAAAACTGACATGGTGGCCACAATTGAAATGTTAAATTTTTCCGACATTTCCCAGGTTCAAGATTTTTTTTCTTTGGCCTTTTAATAAAATTTTCTTCTGTGGAAAAAAAATGTCTTCTGTGTTTTTGTCGATATTTAAGTTGATTTTATTAATTGTTACGTGTTTTGCAATTTTTATAACGCCTGTTGATTTTGACAAATTTAATAATATCGTATGATTAGTCAATTTTTATTATTTTTTTGGTGCCATCTATTTTATTACTTTTTGTATTTTTTATTATTGAGTTTGTCAGTTTGTCAATTGAGGAACAAATTTTTTTTTATTGACTTTTTTTATTATTTATGTGCTTTTTATTCTGTACAGTTTTTATATTTTCATTTAATTAATATTTACTTAGTGTTAATTTTTTATAATTTAAAGATTTTATATAAAATAAAAATATGTTTTGAAATTAATAAATTATAATTTTTGATTTTTAATTTTGTTTTCTGGATGCGATAGAATTTTCTTCATTTTTTACAAAACAAAAGAAAACAATTCACAAATCGGAATAAATATAATTATACTTTTTTGTTGATTTCGAAGATTTTGACACGTATTTGCCAATTTATTTATTTATTTAGTCAACGGAGGACAGGATGGTGCATTTTGGAGGTGCCACATATGGAAAACTTTTTTAGTTAAAGAGATATTGAAAAACCGTTTTCGCGAGCCAGGGTCACTTTTTTGTATTTTACTCAATGGTGAAAAGAAAATTGATCTATCTCTAACCGTTTCCGCATTCTAACCGGAAGTTAAAAAATGCACCACCCTGTACATTTTAAAAATACATAATATAGTACAACTAATGATATAAAATTACATATTAAAACTTAAGTAACAATGTTTGTTTATATTGACAATTTTATTGGAAGTTTATGTTTTTTTACTAATTTTTAGAATATAAAAACGAATTAAAATTAATTAAGAATTATATTTTGTAGATATTCTGAAAACAATTGGCAAATTCAATCTTTCTTTATGTTGACTTTCGGAATATTCTTATAAATATTATTGATTTTGATTTGTTTGACTATTTTTTAATAATTTACAATTTTGTTTACAATCAATTCTATAAGTTTTATCAATTTAGAAAAATTATCAAATAAAAATGTATTTTTTTTCGTATTAATGTTGACGATTTTTTAGAGTACGCGTCTTTTTAATTAAATAAAAATAAATATATTTATTACCCAACAGAAAAACAGAGTAGTATTAGAAAGATACATTTTTAAAATAATAAAGAGAACAACATTACTGAAAATAAAGATTTCGGTCCTATTTGATTTTTAACAAGTTTTTTTTAATTTTTATTATTCTTGAATTTCTCAATATTGATAATTTTTTGCTGATTAAGGTTATTTTATTTTAAATAATTATTATTTGTATAATACTAAATTTACAAGATTTCTGTCATTTCCAGTTTAATAATGATAATTGTCAACATTTTAAAACAATTAATATTGTCAACGCTAACAAAACTAATTGATAAAGTAAACTAGAAAGACCATTCTCGAAAATTAAAGATTGCAAAATTAATTAAATAATAATTTTATTGACTTTCATAATTTTCCAGATTTCTATTATCATTGACGGTATTAGTATTTTTTATGATGTCCTATTACTCTGCTAATATTGATTTTTTTTTTATTAATGAATGATTCTTGTTAAATGTCAATAATTTTTATATTTTTCATAATTTCTGTTAATTTTGTTACTTTTCGCGATTTATTTAAAACGCTTTTTTAGTGTTTTGGTCAATTTGACTAAAATTCCATGACTTTTCTCCGGTTTTAAGGATAGTCAGTAAATTTTTATTTTACATCATTTTATTCGTCAATTTGCTACAAGAGTTCAATTTAAAGTTTTAAACAAGTGATTCCATTCCCAGACTAAGCATGAAGTAAAAATTCGAGTTTAGAAAAGCCCCGTGAAAATTTGTCTCGGGTCGAGCAGCGACCCGAGACAAATTTTCTGGGCTTTTCTAAACTCGAAATTTTACTTCATGCGCCACTATACAACACTGATTCGCGCAGCGACCCGAGACAAATTTTCTGGGCTTTTCTAAACTCGAAATTTTACTTCATGCGCCACTATACAACACTGATTCCAAGTAAAGTTCAAAAACACACAATTAAAAGTTTAATCAGAGTAACACGGTATCAGATATTTAGTCTGTTATCAACGATGTTCAGTGTTAATAATAAATAATTAGGTTTTGAATATTTGTGTTAAAACAACTGATAGTGATGTTTAAATGTTAATGGTTAATGTACTAAAAACAAATTTATTTTTAAAAGATTTGTATTCGTGATTCGAAAAAAACAGCATTCGTATCTTTGATTGGAATCATATTTATCTCTTAAGAATTCTTTATTCAAGTACTCGTGATTCGAATCATATTAGGTGTTTCGGATTCGTGATTCGAGTCCTTTTTTAAGGATTCGTCCCAGCTCTGATTAAAAAATACCAGATACTTGTGTTTGGAAACCTTAAACAAAAATATTTGTGTATCATTGACCACCTTTTAAAGCTAAAAAACTGCAAATCTTTGTGTATTATTTAGCACCTTAAAATCTCATAAAAAAAATCGATATAATTTATCACCTTTAAAATCTCGATAACCGAAAATCTTTGTGGAATATTTACCATCTTTAAAATCTCTTAAACCGCAAATCTTTGTGTATTATTTAACACTTTTCAAATAATAATAATAAAATCTCAAAAATCAAAAAAAACACGAATCTTTTTATAGACTGATTTAAGGTTTCCTCAAATGAATTCATATTTTGTTGTAGTGCATGTGCTCACACAGAATGCAAAATTTCATACAACAACCAAATTCCAACGACGCTAATACCTTTCATTCTAAAATGAATACATTGAGGTGTAAACTCTAGAAAACTCTCTTGCGTATGATTATTCATGTTTTCTAAACCAGATGAAGAAGTCGAAAAGTAATTTTCTGAAGTTGTGGAAAACACCGATTCAGTTGTTGACATTTCTTCTGCATTATTACTGTTTGCAGTTCCGGAAAATTCACTTATAGGATTTTCAGTCGAGGTGTAACTTCTTCGGTAACTGTAGAATTTTGGAATTTCGCAAGTTTGAACTCCCATCCCGGTTTTTTGCCTCTTCGCGCAGTCTCCGTGTATTGAACCAACGCACAGATTACATTTTAATGATGACACACCTAATTAAACAAAATATTAAATATCTTATTTATCCATAGAGAGCAATATGTTTTAGAAATATGATTGCAATATTTGCAGATTACATTGAAAGATTAAGGCAAGATACATTGCAATATTGAAATGCAATATTTTCGTACAAGGATTTTTTCTGTTATGTATACATATCTCGATGTGTATGCTGTAGATGTTCAAGCATTCGTTGTTATAATAAAATAATTTAATTTAAAGCTTCTAACTAGTGTTTCTACTCCTTGATTAAGCAAGAAGTAAAATTTCGAGTTTAAAAAAGCCAGAAAATTTGATTTGGTCGCGTAGCGCTACGCGACCAAACCAAATTTTTAGGCTTTTCTAAACTCGAAATTGTACTTCATGCGCCACGCGTATAAACACTGATATAAAGTGAAGTACAAACTATTCTACGTAAGTTTTATCTTTAAGAGTTTATTTTACAAATGTTTATTTCGTGTAGCCAAATCTTACGCTTTTAAAATTGGAGCAATTTGTTTTGGGATTTGCAAGGATACCAAAATAAACAATTTCCTGTATACATACATTTAGAGTATTTCTGTTAAATATATTACATAAATTCTTTAATCAGTTGAGAATGTAATGGATGTGACAACAAAATCAAAATCGTTAAGTTATAAAAAAATTATAAACAAGTACTTACCTGGAGAATAGCATAATGTTATTATAATTGCAATTCCAGCTGTGTGAACATTCGCCATGTTCACTGTTATTGGTCGTGAATTGGAATGGGTTTATCAGAGCATTTTTCAAAATATTTATAGCGTGCGCTTTTTCTCAAGGGGGGGAACATTAATAACATTAATTGCATTTTATATAATTTTTCATCAACATAAAAACATGTTATTTTATGACAAAACATGTACTATAAATAATATATTTTGTATTCAAAAGATGGTTTTCAACTTTTTATAGCAAATGTTTTATGTTTAATCTAGAAAATATGTCATCGTAACTAAGCAAAAAAAAAATGAGTAAAATGAATTTAAAATATTTGGATGTTGAAAAAAACAAAATTAAGCGATTTAAGGATATTTTGTCTTATGAAAGTGGAAAATTAGTTCAAGAAATTAAATATATAGGGAATCAGGGAAGTTTAGTTAGGACTAAACTTATTTGAGTTTTTATTTACACATAAATTGAAAAAAAAAATCATGTAAACGTTTGATTGGTTTTAAATGTAGAGATTATTAAAAAAATAATAAGTATTCTTCTACCGCTCGAAAATATCAAAATAAATTCACTGTCAGTGAAAATGTGATTCTTAAAAGTTGACCTAACTAAATACTTAAGTAATTAAATAGAAATTTATCGATGGAAAAAATTAGGACTAGAATTATTGTTATTTTTATTTAATTCGCAAAAATCAAAGCGTTTGATTTTTAAAAGACTTACAGAGTTGTTAAGAAATTTATAAGTATTTTTCTAACGCTCGAAAAAACCAAAATTAATTTACTGTCAGTGAAATTGGCATTCTTTAGTTGACTTGAGTACTTAAGCAATTAAATATTAAAATTATGAAAGTTGAAAACTAAGACTAAAATTATTTGAATTTTTATTTCGTTCAAATCACATCAGCAAAATTATTGATTTAAAAAAAGCTGTAGAGATTTTTTAAAAATTAATAAGTATTCTTCTAACGCTCAAAAAAAATGAATTCATTGTCAATAAAATTGCGATTCTTGAAAGTTGACTTATTATGTACTTAAGTAATTAAATAGGAAATTATGGATATTCAAAATTAGGACTAAAATTATTTGAATTTTTATTTAATTCGTAAAAAATCATCGAAACGTTTGATTTAAAAAAAGATGTAGAGATTGTTGAGAAATTAATATGTATTCTTCTAACGCTCAAAAAATCAAAATTATTTCACTGTCAGTGAAATTGTGATTCTTAAAAATTGACTTAAGAGGAAATTAACCGCTATCTAAACGTACTCTGCATATTGTTGTCTTAACTAGATCCTTATATATGTATTAAATGTTTTTCAAAAATGTGTATACTTTAAGGAAAATACAAACTTCGAGCTTGTCTATCAAACATTGGTAAAGTAGCGTAATCACGTCTTATTTTTTCTACAACATCTATAAAATATTGGAAAACTAAATCAGCCACATTGTAAAAGATTCCTTTGTGAAGGTTTGTATTTTTTCCATTTATTTCTATCCTACAATAAATTTACTGGAATTGTGAAATATCACTAATCTCCGTAAAGGAATCTTTTACAATGGGACTGAATTTGTTTTTTAGTATATGTTGTAGATATTATAGAAAAAATAGGTCATTTACGACGTTACTAAGCAAATTTACCGATGTTTAATATGTTTTTATTAAAGAACTATGAGAGTAGGAATAGTATATTGTACAACGAGAATGGATATGATGATTATATCTCATGGCGAACAGTTTCGGGCACGACGTCGTAAGCGAGTGCCCCAAATGCCGAGTGAGATATAAGCTATATCCACTCGAGTTTTACAGTTAACTTTTTCTACGACTAGTGAAAGAAACGAAATGATTAGTTAAACATCATTACAAGAATAATTTGTTTAACATGAGTATAAGTTGTTCAAAATTAATTTCGTTACTATTAATTTTATTTAACATGGAATATCATTCTCAGTAATATGGTTTAAGTTCTTGATAGTATACTAATCTATATTTTTTATATGAGCACCCTAGAAGCAAAGGGCTGCAATAAACTTGATTTTAAGAAAATGTATTTTAAAGTTTACGAAGATGAGTAGTGTTATCGGGGGTAACAGTAGTAATTTAAGGAAGATTTGCATTCAATTTTTATATTATTATTTATACTTCTACCTTCAACTATATAAATTTTGCAATTCTATCCTTTGGCTTATAGGGTCTTCATATGCAATTTTAATAGTTCGCACACGGTTTTTTTGGGTAAGTATTCTTGCTCTGCATCTTTAACGGAATGTTTAAGCAACTCCACAGAAGTACACACAACACTTTCACACTCATTATCCATAATATTTTACATTATAAGAACAATTTGAACATTTTCTTATGACGGAATCTCTTGACATGTGTCGTTTACAAAACGTAAACAAACTATTAGTTAGTTAAATACCCCATGTAGTATATAGGAGTAGGAAAACATTTTATTAAGATGATTACAAAATTTGTACTTTCCTTAAATTATATTTTATATATTTTCAAAAATTGTATTCTTAAATAAGGGCACTAGTTAAGCAATATGCAATATAAGCAATATGCTGAGTTGTATATCTTTAGATATTAATTCACTGTCAGCGAAATTGTGATTCTTGAAAGTTAACTTAACTTCGAAAAAAAAGAAAACGTTTAATTTAAAAAAAAGATACAAAGGTTGTTTATCTAACGCTCGCAAAAATAAATAAAAAACACTTCCGGTGCAATTGTGATTCTTGAAAATTGACTTAATTACTTGAATTCAAAGAAACGTTTGATTTTCATAAAATTTAACATTGTTAAATAATGATAATTTGTATCTTTTAACGCTCGAAAAAAAACAAATTATTTACTTTTAGCGTCATTGCGATTCTTGGCTACTCGTTTTGAGTTCTGAAAATGTAAGGATTGTGGAGTAAGCTTTGAAAGTAAGGTTTGGGTGAAAGAGGATACCTAAATATTTGCAAGTGGTTGAAGAGCGGATAACTTGATTGTTTAAAGAAATTGACAATGGGGAGTGGGTTGCTCGGTGAAAAGGGAAGCTGGAGTTTATTGGAGTTTATGGAAATTCGCCAGGGCCTTATCTGAGGGTTTTTGGGAGTGTGGGAGCATGTGCGATTAACGCAGGGAGAGGGTAGGCAGATTTATCTAAATAGTTAGAATCGGGGTTGTACATATCATGGACGAGAAGGTTGTAAAGAAATGGTGATAGCGGGGATCCTTGTGGTTGGCCTTGCTCGGGAGGAAAGGCGCTAGAAAAGGTGTGGCGAATTTTAACTTGAAGGGATCTGTTGTGCAGGAAACTGTCTAAGAGGTTGATTATGTGTGGAGGTATATTTAGGGAGCTGCACTTGAACAGCAAGCCCCGGTGCCAAACAGAATCAAACGCTTTTTGAATGTCTAGGAATAATATGGCATATTTACGACCTTCAAGGCTTGCTGATTGACAGTTGGACGTGAGAATGGATAAAGGTAGAGTTGTGGAGCGGTGTTCGAGGAATCCAAACTGGTAGGGAGTGATAAGGTCAGCTATGTAGGACATCAGTTTGTTTTTGATTATGTTTTCGAATAATTTTCCGAGGACTGGGAGAAGGGTGATGGGGCAATAATTGCTAGGATCTAGTGGGTCATTTCAGGGTTTGGATATACAGGTAATAATACCCCGCTTCCACTCTGGCGGTAACACCTGGGTACAGTATATATGATTAAATATTTTTAGGATATAGGTGTGGATGTTTGTTGAAAGAGATTTCAGGATAATTCTAGGAATGATGCCGTGTTTTTGCTCGTTTCGAGGTTTTCAAAATATTCTTCCTCCTTTATAGCATCATTTGGGGGCAGAGGTGTTTGGGTGGTTTTAAAAGACGCATACCAGGAGTTTACATTGTCGAGGAATTCATTGTCATAGTCTGTGTGGTCTGTCATTGTGTACGAGTGATTGAAATAAGTCGCAAAGATGTTAGTAATGTCGATATCGTCCGTCACTGTATTTTTTGTCACTGGGTCTGTGATTTTTTGGATAAAATCGGTTTTCCGGTACTTGCTGAGTAGGTCGTTTATTTGTTCGCACGATTTTGTCCAGAGATCACTTTTGTACTATGTAATCATCGTATGTATGTCCTTATTTAGTCTGTTCAATTTTTGTTTAAGTGTCATGTCGTCAGTTTGTCTAAAGTCTCTATATAACTGTCGTTTGTATTTAATTAAGAGGAGGATATATTTGGGAAGCGGATATTTGTAGGGTTTTTTTGTTATGGTTGGTGTGTTATGTTTAATAGATTGAGATAGGGTTTCTAGGAAAAGGGAAATCGTGTTAGGGTTAATAGATTCATTTTCGGAGATAAATTTTGTCATTTCGTCGGTCACGTTTGTAGTGTCACAGTATTTGAAATTTATCATTTTCTTAATAATGCGTAAAAATTAATTTGAAAGAAATGTAGACACGTCTCTAATAAAACAATATAGAATATTTAATACCTTTTCTAGAATGATGAAAGTTATTTAGAAAAAAAGTATTTCAAATGTCAGTGCAGTATACTGCGTACAGGTCAAGGCGTTCGCGCAGCAATTAGCCAACCCAGGTCCGATGCTAGAATTTGGGAAGGATTATTGTTCTTATTACTTTTATTTACTTATCATATCTTACATAACACGTACAGACAAGTGTTTTGGAGGCAGATTTTTTTTGGTGTCACAAAGTGCATTTTATGTTAGTCTACAGATTGTTTTTATATATCGATATAAATAAAACGTTATAAAAACACAACCAGGAAATCAGAATGATTTTATGTTCAGATTTCTTATGAGCATTCGAAGATAGATTCTTAAATGCTTATAGGAAATCTGAAAAAAATAATCTTTGATTCTAATTTCCTGCTTGTATTTTTATAACGTTTTATTCATATCGATTTTATGTGAGGAAAACAAAAAAAAACATTTACCTGTATTATTTTATTACATACATTTTATTTAAATCATTATTATATTTTTTTAATTACATAAATCTGTATTACATGAAACACAGGAATCTACATGGGGTTCGATTCTTTTTATAAAATCACAAGCCTCTTCATTGGTACGAAAATACCCACAACCTCTGTTGATAATTGGCGATGTGTAATTGGTTGCTAAAATTAACAGATCTTTCAAATGTCAACATTTCATTTTTTTTTCAAGTAATTCCAACACACAAAATGCATTGTGCCAAAATAGGTTCGCAAAAATATCATATTCAGAATTACACAACATTTTTTTTTAAATATAGATTTCCTAATTTTGAATGTTATATTTTACAGAGTTTTTAGAAGAATTATGTAAAACCTGAATGTGTTGAAAAATGTAAACAGGGAGTTTTTCTTTCAAATGTACATATTCCGATTGAGTAGCTACGCGACCAGACCAAATGTTCAGGCTTTTCTAAACTCGAAATGTCACTGGTTGTATCACCCATATAAAACACTAAAATATTGTGAAATTAATAATATACTGCTAAATCAGTTTTAAGAATGAACTGCTGAGGCAAAATTAGCAATATACTGCTAAACAAGAGTATATTGAATTTCACAATATTTCAGTGTTTTATACGCGTGGCGCATGAAGTAAAATTTTAAGTTTAGAAAAGATTAAAAATTTGGTCGCGTAGCGCTACGTGCTACGCGATTAAAGTCGAAATCTTACTTCATACTTAATCAAGGATTGGAAACACTTGTGAGTAACTTCAAATTGAGCTCATTCAAAAAACAACTAAGCCTCAAAACCCATACGTATAGCAATATGTATACTTAAAAGAAAAAATCCCTGTATATTAAAGACCATCTATAACAAGTTATAAAACCCTAGTGTTTGCCAGAGCTGGGCAGGATTCGAATCATTCTGGATTCGAATCCTGGATTTGAATCCTTTTAGAGGATTCAAAATAGGCATTCGGCATTCGAATACTTTAGTTCAACTGGATTCGTGATCCAGATTCGTTGCATTTTTTTTAAGAGGATTCGTATACGAATCCAAATGTCGGTGATTCGAATCTTTATAAAAGGATTCGAATATTTATAAACGGATTCGAATGCTTACAAAAGGTTTTGAATCATCAGAAATAATTCGAATTAATTGTGAGGATTAACTTGAAAATGTTCTTTTGTGTGTTTTTAAATTTATCGTTAAATCACTGTTTCCTACGCGTGGCGCATGAAGTAAAATTTCGAGTTTAGAAAAGCCCAGAAAATTTACTTCATGCTTAGTCTGGGATAAGATAAGAACATTAAATGACTGAAAATGTTTTTAAAGATAATAATCTAGTTTTCAGAATTTTGTGTAATATTATTTGAAGTAAAACTGACATGGTAGCCACAATCTGAAATGTTAAAGTTTTCCGGCATTTCCCTGTTTCAAGATTTTTTCTTTCATATTACTTTTTTCTGTGGTAACCCCCATTTTGTTAAATTGTTTTCATTGTTTTTGTCAATATTACGTTAATTATATAAGTTTTTACGTGTTTTGTAATTTGCCTGCTGGTTTTGACAAATTTAATAATATCATATGGCTTTTTTGTTAGTGTTTTGGTCAATATAAATATAATTCTATGACTTTTCTCTGACTTTCTCGGTTTTAATGATATGCAGTGAATATTTTATTTACGTAATTTCCAGGCATTCGTCGATTTTATAATAGAGTTCAATTTGAAATTTTGAACGGGTGTTTCCACTGTCAGGCTAAGCATGAAGTAAAATTTAGAGTTTAGAAAAGCCCCGTGAAAATTTTCGGGCTTTTCTAAACTCTAAATTTTCCTTCATGCGCCACGCGTACAAAACACTGATTTGAAGTGAAGTTCAAAAACACACAAATACATCTTTAATCAGAGTGACAGCGAATCAGATATTTAGTCTGTTATCAAAAATGTTCAGTGTTAATAATAAATAATTAGGTTTTGAATACTTTTGTTAAAACAACTGGTAACTGGTAAAAAATAATAAAATCAAATTTATTCTTAAAGGATTTGTATTCGTGATTGGAAAAAACTGTATCTCTTACGAATCTTTTATTCGACTATCCGTGATTCAAATCATATTAGGTAATTCGGATTCGTGATTCGAATCCTTTTTACGAGGATTCGTCCCAGCTCTGGTGTTTACGAACCTTATACAAAAATACGTGCTTAGCAGCATATTTCACCTTTAAAATCTTCAAAGTCTGACGCAGTTTGCAGACTGATCTTTCCTCAAACTAATTCATATTTTTTGTGCAAGTGCTCACACGAAATGCAAAGTTTCATATAACAACCAAATATTGACAATGCTTATACCTGTCATACTAATATGAAGACATTGAATTATAGTTTTTTCTTGCGTATCATTGTTCATATTTTCTTCACTAGAAGAAGAAGTCGTCGAAAAGTAAGTCTCCCCAGTAGTCGAAACAATTGATTCAGTTCTTGACATTTCTTCTGCATTATTACTGTATGCAGTTCCGTAAAATTCTCTTATAGGATTCTCTGTTGTGGTGTAGCTTCTTCGATAACTGTAGGATTTTGGATCTTCGCAAATTTCAACTGACATTCCAGTTTTTTGCCTCTTAGCGCAGTCTCCGTTTGTGGAACCATAGCACAGATTACATTTTAACGATGATACACCTAATTAAACAAAACATTAAATATATTCTTTATCCACATAGACAAAAAATATTTAAAAATATTGCACTCCTATTCTAATATTGCAGACTGCACCAAGAAATACCGTTATATCAACATTTTAGTAACATTAAACGTTGTATTAATGTTGATGAAACATTACTTGAATGAGTTTGTTCAGTGGGACATTGCATTATCGAAGTGCAATATTTGTATACAAGGAATTTTTCTGTATGTATACCTCGCTGTATGTGCTGTAAATGTTCAGGCATTCGTTGTTTTTATAAAATTATTTTACTTAAAGTTTCTGACGAGTGTGTCCACTCCTTGATTAAGCATGAAGTAAAATTTCGAGTTTAAAAGAGCCTGAAAATCCAAATTTTCAGGTATTTCTAAACTTGAAATGTTACTTCATGCGCGTATAAATACTGATATAAAGTAAAATTTAAGATATACTCCTTAAGTTTTTTCTCGCGTTAATTTTACAAATGTTTATTTCATCTAACCAAATCTTGCTCTTGCTTTATTTGCTTTCTGATATGTAAGTATGCTTAAGAGGACCAATTTTTGCTGGTAGTGTTTTTCTGGGGTACAAGATGGCGCAGAGATAGCAAAATTGCTGAAAATAGTTTTGACTATGTATATGTTCATAGTGCCTGTCAAATTTTATCACAGCGAATAATAAAAATTATGAATGCGGAGCGCGTTCTTTGTTTGTTTAGATAGCGCCGGGCGAATGAATGAGTATTAAATTACAGTAGACAAGTAAACTGAATAAATAAATATTCAACATTTTAATTTCAATTGACAAACATTTAATTGTATTTGCTTGTCTCATATCTAATACTTTTATTATATAATCATGAATTTGCAAAATATAATAATAATAGAGTTTAATGTCATTATCTAGAATTTTATGCTCTGTCCGTGGTGCGAAAACCATGAAAAAGTGATGAAATGTCAAGGTAAAAATCTTTAAATTTGCCAGAATTTTGAAAAAATCGAAAATTGTCGAAAATCGATGAAATGTTTAAATTTGATAAAATGTTACCACAATGTCAAAAAGTGATGAAATGTCAAAAAATATTGAAATTTGACAACAGTTTAAAGTATGTAAAAAGTGATAATCTTTAATAAAATAATGTTTTAAATATTTTAAACTTAACAATTATTTAGTGTTTTTATTCGCGTCGCGCATGAAGTAGAATTTCGAGTTGAGAAAAGCCTGAATTTCTTAGAGCTTTTCTCAACTAGAAATTTTACTTTATGCTTAGTCTGGAAGTGGAAAACATTCATTAAAAAATAATCACTGGCTTTTTACATTATTTTCATTAATTTGCAAAATCTTGAGCGTTTTCAAGTTTTTGTTCAATTTTTAAAATCTTGTCAGTTTTCGTAAATTTCCAAGATTTGATTAATTTTCCAAATTTTCCAATTTTCCAGATATATAATAATTTTCAAAATGTTGACATAAATCATGCATTTCTTGTCTCCTTTCGTTACTTTTTAAAACTTTAGCGCCTTTCATGTATTTCCTAGATTTATTTATTTATTTATTTATTCCCAACAAAAATAATCCAATTACAGGGAAAATTTTAAAATATAACTATTATAACAAATAAAAAATGTATGTTATTTCAAAAGAAATCTTCGGTATTCATGAATTTTTCAATTTTCAAGAATTTCAATTCTTTTTGGGTTTGCAAATTTTAAAGAAATTTATTTGACACATAACATGTGGCCTTTCTTTAAAACGTTTATTAATCTTTAACGATAAATACAGGGATTTTTTCTATTGAGTAATTTGCGGGAATTCGTTGTTTCAACGCGGTTTTCCACTCCCAGACTAAGCATGAAGTAAAATTTCGAGTTTAGAAAAGCCTAAGAATTTGGATTGGCCGCGTAGCGAAGCGGAGCGGCCAATCTAAATTAGGCTTTTCTAAACTCGAAATTTTACTTCATGCGCCACGCTTAAAAACACTGATTTACAGTGAACTTCAAAAACACGCATATACAAAAACAATTATATTCAACCCAATATACGTTAGAGTTATTGGGTTGCCTATAATCACTGTTTTAAATAATTGGTTCAGCGCAGAATTTGACCCGCGTTTTATTCACATTTATATATTAGATTACTAAAGCCGTATATTTCAAACTTTACGACATTACAGTGTTTTATGCGCGTGATGCATGAAGTAAAATTTCGAGTTTAGAAAAACCTAATTTGGATTGGCCGCTACGCTACGCGGCCGATCCAAATTTTCAGGTTTTTCTAAACTCGAAATTTTACTTCATGCTTAGTCTGGGAGTGGAAAACCCTCGTTTAAAGATTCAAATTGAAACCTTTTAAAAAAACAACAAATGTCGTTAAATTTACAGTGTATGCATATGTATACCTAAAAGAAAAATTCGCTGTATAACGTCTAGATTACTTATTCGATTTATAGGTTTTTAATTTAAATTCACTTGGTTTGTTTTACTAATAAATTTATTATTCGACTACTTTCGGCTTGATGCCATTTTCAATAGCATCATTTTAAACATGGCATCAAACCGAAACTAGGCCAAATATAAATTTATTTGTAAAACAAACCAAGTGGATTTAAATTAAAAACCTATATAGTAGTAGAAATGTTATGCCAAGTGATCAATGAAGAACAAGTTAACGATATAATTATTCGATGCTGAAAAATTTATGATAATTTTAAAAATTAATATAAATTCATAAAAAAGTTTGATCCCTTTTTGTAAATTCACACTTGTATGAAAATTTTGAAGATTAACGGAAAACTTTAAAATTCTTGATTTTAAAGATTTACAAAAATCTTGAAAAACTCATGATTGGTGTCTAGATTTTGAAAATTATCGAAAATCTTTGGATTTCACGAAAACCGTCGATATTTTGAAAATATACGGACATTTTGGAAATTTACGGGGCCCAATAATTATGATTATTATTATTATTTTAAATAAACATAATAAAAATGAATTAAAATCTTTTAAAATGTCGAAATTAAGAACAATCAATTTGGTAAATTATAAATGAAAAAGAAATTTTTCCGACTCAATACTTCAACATTTACTGGCATTCCACATTCCTATTCAAAACATGAATCTAGAAATGCAAATATATTTACAAAACGTATGTTTTAACAATATCTTTCTTTGTTGTGTGTCAATAACATAATAACATAATGAACGGTTCGCTTCAGAAAAAAATACATTCGCAACTCAAGGTCGGTAGCCCGTGTCGCAACAAATGTATTACACAAATTCTACATATCAAACCTAATTTATTTTCTCTTATTTTTAGAAATCGCAGTACATTTTTAAAATATTACTAAAAAGGCACGATGCTGCCACCTATTGAAAATATAATCAAAATTTCCATTGCTCTTATGGAGATTTGTAAGCAACGATTAATTTTATCTATCATTTATTTCAGATCAATCTATTTAATACAACATGTTTATAATAATTACCTCAATAAATTGAAACAATATAAATAAAAAATAATGTTTCCTATGAAAGTAATACATTGATTTCTGTGATCATTTGACAGTGTTCCATTATTTAATTTATATTTAATTATAGAAATATTTTTTTGAAAAAAAAACACTATCAATTTAATCGCAATGCATCAATGTACAATATGTATAAGTTTCAATGTTCTGTTTTCATTATTATGGGAGATTAATCGTTGTTCGTTCTAATGGCCAAATAACATGTAAATTTTCGACCTTAAAACAACAATTTCCTGTATAGGTACATACATATTTTTAAAGTACTGCTCTTAAGTATATCACACAAATTATGTTAATGAGTTAAGAATGTAATGGATGTTAGAACAGCAAATTCGTTAAATTATTCAAAATAAGAAAAAAAGTACTTACATGTAGAATAGTATAATGTTATTAAAATTGCAATTCCAGCTGTGTGTACATTCGCCATATTCACTGTTTACGACTATCTATTATTGGATCGAATATTAGAATGGGTTTATCACAGCATTTTGTAAAACATTTATACGCTACGTTTTTTTTATAAGTGGGGGAAACATAAATCCCATCGACTAAGTGTTTTTATCATCAACGTAAAAATATGTTGTTTTATGGTGAAATATTAATCATAAAATAAGATATTTAACATTAATAACACATAATATTTCAATTAAACAAATCCTGTTAATTGTATTTAAAAGAATCACACGGAGAATTAATTGAGTTTGCTTTAGGATTGAAAAGAAATGAAAACTAATTTCTCGTTTCTTTTTCCAAATACATATTTTTAATTATTATCTGATTATTATATTATTGTTAATAGCAAATGTTTAAATCTATAAATAATAAATAAACCAATGCTCCGTTGCATAATTTAAGTCCTATGAATTATTTAATCAAATTATTTTATAATTACATAAATTATACTAAATACACCAAATCCTCTCTGCACATACATATATTTATAATTGCAATTAATCTCTCCAGTGGACAAATATATGTATAACTCGTATTGCGTAACATGGTGCAAATTGTACAGCGAATACTATTAATAGAATGGAATTCCAAACGTTTTTTTTTTTTCGCGTTAAACATTTTCAACAAGTGTCGCAATATTGATTGTAATAAATAATTCAAATTCAAATCGAAGAAAATCTTTGATTTAGTTGGCATTCACTTTCTGGTACATTTTTATAAAAACAACATTAAAAACATTTAACTTTGTTTTACCACTTGTATTTAAAAGTGGTAAAACACAGTACAGTGTTTTTAATATAATTTTTATAAAATTGAATAACATTCACATTAACATAATATAATAATATAAAAGTCATTCATGAAAGTCATAAAAATTACTGCAGAATTTTACTTGAAATGAATATGTTTAGTCAAATCTATAACTGCTTGGCCGTTAATGGGTTTAACGGCCAAGGAGTTATAGATTTTTATGACTTTTATGAATGACATTTATATTACATACTGTGAATTTTTCTTTAAATATACATGAATACGCTGACTATATTAAGGCATTCGTCGATTGTATATATGAGTTCAATTTGAAGTTTTGAACGAGTGCTACCACTCCCAGATTAAGCAAGAAGTAAATTTTCGAGAAATTCCTAAAATTATACGCGCCACCAAATCAAATTTTTAGGCTTTTCTAAACTCAAAATTTTACTTCATGCTTAATCAAGGAGTGGAAACACTGGATAGAAGTATAAATAAATTCTTAATAACACAGTGGCCAGTATTGGTGGTTATCACTCGCTTCGCCGGGTGTTCGATAAAAAAACTCCCAACGCCATAACTCTATTAGTTATTGACCAATTTGAATTATCTAAGAAACAATGTCAATTCAACTTTCAATACCATAAATTGGCAGCAATTATATATTTTTTCAAAATTAACTTCATTGCCAAATAATAGTCAACTTATAACTTTTAAATGGCAGCTTATACTTTTCTTATTTTATTATATTACACATTGTTTTTATGAATCCAATTATGTTGATTTTAATGTAAGATGTATGGCAAAAAAATATCATAATAAATCTTTTTCACATAAATTTTGGGAATAAATGTAAAATGTAAATATTTCATAATAAAAAAAATCTTTTAATACTGTTTAAATTGTTTATTGGATTATATTTAATCCGTATGTTCCTTAAACTCAATTTTAGTAAACGAACTTTAGGTCCCAAGTTTCTAAACTGTATTAGTGTTTTATCAAAAACAATTGAAAACTTTTTCAGACAATTATAAATATTCAAAGTGAACAGAAAATGTTCAAAATGCATGGAATTGAATAAAAATTCCTTTCCTTGCATTTTGAATAGTTTGTATTAACTTTAAAGTTATGTTATTTATTAAAAATTCTTAGACAACATTTTTTTTAACCTTCAAATAAATATTGTAATTTCGTAGTTATTTTAATTTATTTTTCAATTTATTTATAAAATCAACTGAAGCCTTTTTACAAAGCACATAGATATTTGATAATCTATGTGGTTTTTAACGAATTTTAACGTTCTTTCGTGGTTTATTTTTGAAGATTTTCCGTACTAATTTCGGTATAAACAGGATTTGCGTAAATTGCAACAAATGATTTCAAAAAATTTTTGTGGAAACTTAAAAATCTACACTCATATTACTTAGAGAATAATAAACATTATTGTGCATGTGTTAATTTGTAACTTGTTATATGTTTTTAGGTTCTGACTTAATTGTATCTACGTAATTTTGTTAGAACTTGAATTTTAGTTTTTTATTGTGTGTACAAGGATTCCGTTAATAAATAAATAAAATAAAAAGTAAGCTGGGTTTTTAGGCACTTACATAATTTCGGTATAATTTCAGATTTTACAATTTTATCGACAATTGTTCGATTTTATTTCGGCCTGCAATAAATTAACGTTTGTTGATTTTTAATAATAATAGCAAAAATAATAATCTTTATTGTAGTGAACTTGGTGCGCCACTTAAATTGATGCCCTAATGGAGCTGTGGCTGGGCCTTCGGGCCCGCCGCTGTCTCTAGTAAGCACATCCTCGGGTTTACCAGCAAGTGGTCAACCTGCGGCTGGTCCCTCAGGATCACCACAGGATGACCTGGCTGATTTCACCCCTGTCATTCCCAAGAGGAAACGGAGCCGCATTTGCGGAGCAGAGGCCAAGCGAAGGAGAAATAGGAGGATGGCAGAGACATGCGCAGACTCAGTCAAAAAGACTGAGGCTGTGGACTCCGTCAAACCCCTAAAAAATTCCAAGCAAGCGAAGCCCAGGCTGGGTAAAACCACCCAGGGCAAATCGATTCCTGCCAAGCAAGGAAGGGAACCTAAAGACCAGGGCACCAAGAGGTTGCGTTCCACCACCTCTTCTGAGTCAACCCCGAAACGCTATTAAGGCCAACGGGAGGCTACAGCGGCAGGAGGAAGGAGAGTACCTCTGGTATCCTACAAGGATGCGGCGGAGAGTCACCTCAGGCTAGTGATAACGGATGGATCCAACCCCTTTGGCAAGCTCTCCCAGGAAAGGGCCACCTTAATTAGGCAGGCGCTTTTCAGGATGCTTGACTCGGTGGTGTTGGGCTCACCAACCGCAACATCTAGTTCTCCGGCGAGATTCAGGGCCTAGTCCTACGCGGGTGAATTTGTAAAAGTTCACTGCGAGGATCAACGTACTCCTGATTGGCTTGTAAGGACGGTGGCGGTGATCAAGTCATGGCCTGAGGCTAGCGTACTAGCCATAGTCGAGGACCGCCTTCCTAAAATCACGAAGTCGACCCTTTGGGTTCCAAGGGAAGATTTTGAGACTACGGAAGGCGAAGAAATGGTGCTCAGGAGATTGGCGGGGCAAAATCCTGAGTCAAGATACGGGATTGCCCGATCTTCCACCGCTCTGTGACAGACAACCCACCTGGGCAGTTGCTCATACTGGGGGTGGGAGGGGAGGATCTTAAAATCCTAAGCGGAAGAGGTAACCGGATAATGGCCTATAAGGTAACGTATTATATTCAAAGCAATTTGAGCCATGCGAGAGCGGCTACGGCAACTCTTTGCAGCCGACTCGACATAGCAAATGACACCAATACCCTGATTCAGGAACCCTGAATTGTTAGGTCCAGGATTTGTGGGTTGGGCAACTTAACAAGTAACCTATTTTACAGGCCATGCACGAAGCCTAGGACGGCAATATATGCGCCTAGGCAAATACGAGCCCATTTGCTGCCACACCTAACAGATGGTGACACCACTGCAGTTAGGATTTGTGGAGCTATGGGCAAAGGAAAAGACGCAGTTCTGGTGGCACTCTACCTACCTGGCGATTCAGCCCTTCCGCCCCGCCACAAGGGGAATGGGGGGGCTGCTCGATTACTGCAGGAAGGAGGGTCTACCGCTAATCATGGGCTGTGATTCTAACTCGCACTATATCGCATTGGGAAGCAGGTCTACGGACAAAAGAGGCAAGTCTTTGCACGACATTTTAGTAAGCAATGATAGAGATACTCAACCGCGGGACGGAACCCACTTTCCTGAACGCCCAGAATGCCCGAAGGACTATGCCAGCCTTGACCTCCTCGCGGGGGAAGTGCAGACAAAGATCCTGAAGGCATATAAATTGACCTGCCCACTTAAAAGGAGAACAGAGACAGTGAGAGCCACCCTATGGTGGTGCCCAGATCTCGACTCCCTAACAGATGAGGCTAGGAAAGCATTTAACAGAGCTCAACGCTCTAAACTGAGCTCCGACTGGGCCATTTATAAAGACCGCCTTAGAGAGTCCAAAAAACTCATAAAGCAATGTCAACGAGCATCATGGCGTGCTTTCTGTGAAGATATAGAAAGCGCACAGGAAGTGAGCAGGCTCAAGAAGGCTCTCTTACAGAACCATAAACAATCTGTGGGAATACTGAAAAAGGAGGACGGCGCCATGACCGACGACCTCCATGAGAGTCTATTGCTTAACACACACTTCCCGGGCTGCACTATACTAAATACGAACGTCAGGGAAGAACGTGAAACCACCTCAATAAGATCGGAAGACTGGCAACTAGCCTAGGAATTGGTTATCGAGAAAAACACCCTAATGGTAATAAACAGCTTCTCCGCCTTTAAAACACCTGGACCGGACGGCATATTTCCCGCCCTACTACAGTGGGGACGGGATGCACTGGGACATGTCCCAAAGGTCTGGAAACAAGTTAGGGTTGTATTCATACCGAAGCCTGGTAGAGTAGACTATACTGCACCCAAGGTATACAGACAAATCAGACTCTCTTCGTTTTTCTTGAACACGCTGGAGAGAATCTGTAAAAGGTACATAAGAACGTCAGCACATCACAACACGCTTACACACGGGGAAGATCCACCGAGTCAGCCCTACATAACGTAGTGAGTAGAATCGAGAGATTAATGGATAACAAAGAATCCGCCCTGGGTGTTTTTGTTGACATCGAAGGTGCGTTTAATAAAACGACAATACCGAAGATAAGAAACGCGCTAAACAAGCGCGGAGTACCATCAAAAATGTGTGACTGGATTGGCAATGCCAACCGACTGGTCACAGTGGAGGAAGGTGGAGAACGTATCACCTGCAAGATTGACAGAGGCTGTCCACAAAGAGGTGTCCTATCTCCATTACTATGGAACATGGTGCTGGACGGCCTCCTAGAAGAACTTCAGCAATCAGGCTTCTTTGTGACAGCCTATGCTGACGACTTAGCCATTATAGGACTTAGCAAATTTGAAGACGTTTTCTGTGATCAAATGCAGGGAGCTCTAAATACAGTTTCGCAGTGGTGCAATGATCACTCCTTGTCGGTAAATGCGGCTAAAACGGAGTTGGTCATGTTCACCAAGAAAAGGAAGGTCATGAAAAGAGCACCTAAGCTACTGAATACGATGCTGCAGTACAGCGACGAGGTGAAATACCTGGGCATTACACTCGGCAGGAAACAGCTAGAAAACGCACATCGAAATTAAAACGGACAAAGCCATATGAGCCGTTTTGGCAATGTCGTCAGGCACTGGGGAGAACCTGGGATTTAAAACCGCGCACGACGATGTGGCTGTACAGTTGTCATAAGGCCTATGCTAACATATGGAGCTTCAATTTGGTGGCCCAGGACCAAACAAGTAACAACTATAAAGAGACTAGCTCAACTGCAAGCGTAACAGGCGCCATGTACACAACTCCGACAATGGCGCTGTAGGTCATGCTATGCCTTTCGCCACTTGATATTCACGTGGAAAAGGAAGCTATTGCGACTATACTTCGCCTCTAAAGTAGCAGGATTTGGAACAGCAACAACTGTGGGGAAGTCAGAGGTCACCTCTGGAAAATGTGCTGCAACGATATACCTCTATTAGAGGCTCGCACTGACTACTGCATACCGACACCAATACGGAATGCACCCTACACTGTTATTATCCAATTCACGAAACATATGAGAGAGTCGGCTATAAGAATCTACACCGATGGCTCAAAAAGGAAGGATAGGTCAGGGATTGGAGTTTTCTTTAGAACCGTGAGGATCCATACGAAAATCCCCATGGGTAAGTATGCAACCGTCGTTTAACTGGAGACGATGAGTATAACACTTGCGGCTGACATCATTTAAAGCCGTAAAGTGTCTAACGAAGCCATACTGATCCTAACAGACAGTAGGCAAGCCTTAATGTCTCTGAAGAAGTTATACACTACTTCACAGACAACACTAGAGTGCCATAAAAAACTTTGGCAGGCAGCAATGCATAACAACATTGAAATCTGCTGGGTGAAGGGGCACGATATAAACATAGGTATCAGGAGGGCTGATGCACTGGACCGAGCAGCGGCTGGGACGAACGTCATCTCACCGGAGCCGCTAGTGCGATTGACACCTTTGTCACTATGTAACATGTTACATTCCAACACACTTGATAAATTCAGGAAGCGTTGGGATGATATGGAAAGCTGCAAACTCTCGAAGGAGACATTACTGTACCCCAACGAGATTTCAGCTAAACAGTACCTGCAGATGACTAGAAGGAACCTCAGACGGATAACCGCTGTTTTAACCGGACACTGCGGGCTCAATGGACACTTATACAAGATGAGAATAGTTGACTCCCCATCTTGTAGAGGGTGTGAAATGGAAGACGAGACTGCGAGGCACATCCTCAGCGAATGCCCGGCACTCTCGTCTACGAGAGGATCCATACTGGGTGAAAGATGGCCGACGATGGACATTATCAGGGATTTGCCCACCTCAATAATACTGGACTACCTAGACAAGGTGGGATGGTTGAGCTGAGGATGGGTGACCCGTAGTGGGAGGCAGCACAATGAGGTCTAAGTGCAGTGCAGCAATGCGTACTCCCCTTATACCAGATACCCGATGTAGTGCACCACCGAAAAAGTGATTACATAATTTAATATGTATAATATTATATTAATTATAACAATATTTTATAAGATTCGGCCTACTAACTCTTCTTCAAGTAAAGTACCATTAATATCAACTATAGACAAACACTAATATATACTTCCAGAGCTTATTTTTAGAGCTAATTTCTTGTACCTAATCAAAATGAATCTATCTTCAATTGTTTTCGAGTTATTCGCTAAAACTCAAAATTAAATAGTTTTGAAGTATTGAAATAACTTCTTTATTTATTTATTCGTATGTTTGGAATATAATTTGACCCTAGGAAGTGTTTTACACTCCTTGTTTAAACATAAAGTAAAATTTCGAGTTTAGATAAGCCCGAAAATTTGTAGTGGCCGGCGCAAAGCCGGCTACTACAAAAAAAAATCCAAATTTTCAGGATTTTCTAAACTCGTAAAATTTTGAGTTCATGCGCCAGGCTTATGCAACACTGATTTAATGTGATTTTTACACATATACTTTAAATCTAATTATAATAAAACAACATGTAATACCTACTTAATATACAGGATGTCCCGTTAATGTAGGGAAATGGCTTAACCATAAATTCCTAGGATCAAAAAATTATGATTTAACATGACTTATCTATATCCAAAAGTTTACGGTTAAGCCGGAATTAGTCTGTTAATTTCAAAAAAATATTATTAATTTTATTTATAACAATAGAATATATTCCATCCCACTAAAACTTATTATGGTTATTTATCATAATATAACACACCATCAGTTATTATGGTCATCATTGATTGACAAGAAGTATACAACAATAGTACCACAACATAAAAACTAAAATATGTTTTAATTGGCGCACCTTATAAAAATTTTAAAAATTCGTTTTGAAAGATTAGTTTATTTAAAAGATTTTTGTCTCTTAATAATGTTTGATATCTTGTGCGGTTTTGTCACAAAAAAATAAAATGCAAATAAATTATTTTTTATTTAGTAAAAACGAAATCTAGTTTTTCGGGTGATTAAAAATACATGTTTTTTTCTTTGTTGCTGCCATTATTTAACAAACGTCAATTGTAAATAATGTTAATTAACGAGTGTATTTTTTTCTTTTAAGTATACGTATTCCAAATTCAGCCTCTTTTCTGTAAATCTTTAGGCATTCCTTGTTTTTTTTTTTAAGTTCAATTTGAAGCTTTAAACGAGTGTCTTCCACTCCCAGACGAAGCATGAAGTAAAATTTCGAGTTTAGAAAAACCCCGTGAAGAATTCAACTTGAAGCTTTAAAGCATGAAGTAAAATTTCGAGTTTAGAAAAGCCCCGAGACAAATTTTCTGGGCTTTTATAAACTCGAAATTTTACTTCATGCGCCACGCGTATAGAACGCTAAAATATTGTGAAATTTATGTTTATTCGAACTTCACTGGAAATCTGTCTTTTATACGTGTGACGCATAAAGTAAAATGTCGAGTTTAGAAAAGCCCAGAAAATTTGTCTCGGGGCTTTTCTAAACTCGAAATTTTATTTCATGCTTTAAAGCTTTAAGTTGAATTCTTTTAAAAAACAACGAATGTTGGAAAATGTACAGCCTATGCATATGTTAACCTAAAAGAAAAATTCACTGTATGTTGCTTGTATTAGGATTTTGCCAAGGAAATTGAGGATGCCATATTCATATTTTATATTTTTGTGGCAAAACCGTACAAGATATCAAACATTATTTAGAGACAAAAACGCTTTCAAATGAACCAATCTTTGAAATAACATTTTCTTAATTTTTATAAGGTGCTCCAGTAAAAACATATTTTAGTTTTTATGTTGTGGTACTACTGTTTTTCATACTGCTTGTCAATCAATGATGACCATAATAACTTAAACGATGTGTTATATTATGATAATCAACTATAATAAATTTCAGTCAAATCGAATATAGCGCTCAGTCGTTACAAATAAAATTAATAATATTAAAGACTAATTCCGGCTTAACCGTAAAGTTTTGGATATAGATAAGTTGTGTTAAATCATCATATTTTTATCTCAGGAGTCTATGGTTAAACCATTTCCCCCACATTAACGGGACACCCTGTATATTGAATATAACAACAGGTTACTTTGTTTTATTGTTTAAATACAAATTATATCACGATGTGACAACATTTACAGTTAGTAATTATACTAGATGAGGTTCGCTATATGAATAATATTCGCGTATTCGGAATAAATTTAACGCATACAAATACAAACGCGGATATCGAAAAATAAGCGAATATTCGCCGAATCAACACGAATATCAAAATTCCTCCAGAGAGCCAGTCCAGCCCTGATCTCAACCCACATAAAATAACAAAAAGTTCTCTCTCTTAAATGTCCACACTCATTCAAGTGTATGGGATACTTAATATACTCACTATACACTTACAGCATACACTATATACTATATAGTTAAACACTTTTATTAGTGCTTGTGCAGGCTTTGTATCCAAGGTATCTAAGTTTACGGTCCCACTAAAGCCAATTTTGCAATGCAAATCACTGTTCCCCCCATTGTGATAAACCGTTCATTACAAAATTGCCCGGCGAGCATTGTCTATTTATTGGCAGGCCTGGATGTATTCAACGTCCAATTTTCTTAAAGGAAAACGTATTAATTAATCCCTCTCGCGACGACGACACAATCAACTCATTATATCGAGAACTTTCCAAAAGGGAAGGAAAATCAGCCTTTATCAAATTATGTTCGAATCAAAAGGGCCTTGCTAAATTATACGCTCTTAAAAGAGCCCAGCATTTGATTATTAAATTGTAGGTGCATTTTGTGTTGTAATTATTAAAAGGGGTTTTTCGGGCTCTTTGTGCGCTTGAAGTGATTAGTTTTGTGCGGTTTAATTTTCGTTTGTGCAGTTTGAAAATTTATAACGGACATTGCTAATTAATTCCTTTTTGCGGGTATGAAAACGATTGTTTGCTGTGTTACATGAAAATTAATTCGCCTGTGTTACGTTAAAATTAAATATTGAATATTATTTCATGTGCTTTTATTAAAAGTATTGAAACATAAATTAATTAAATATGTGTATCTTAAGTATAACGTCCCACTGAGCAAACACATTTAAGTAATGTTTCATCAATATTAAAACAACGTTTAATTTTGCTACAATTTTGATGTAACATTATTTGTTTGTTTTTTGCTCAGTGGGATTTTCTTAAAGGTTGAGATTGTGAAAAAAAATTGAAAATTAATATAATAGACACAATGAAAAATAATTCTATAATCACAAAGCCATAAAAACTTCAAAATAGAAACGATTATTGTAAAACAATAATTACTAAATAGTATTCTCTATCTATTTTCATTATTCCTGATCATATTTTTTTATCATTGTTCGTGATTTTCATCATTGTTAGAGTAAATCTGACGTATTTTTCAATTACTGGGAGTCTGGAAAATTTGCTAATTAATACCGGGTTATTTATAATTTACCAACAAATTACAATATTGTTGTTTTGAGGGTAAGTCATTATTTTACTTTATGTTTTTCCACTCCCAGATTAAGCGTGAAGTACAATTTTGAGTCAAAGAAAATTTTTACGCTTTTCTAAACTCGAAATTTTACTTCGTGCGCCACGCATATAAAACACTGATTCGATGTGAAGTTCAAAAATATTCTAAACATGTATATACGTATTTAGCGTACTGCTTTAGTAGTATATTTTGAACTTTACTTGAAATCAGAGTTTTATACGGGTGGCGCATGAGTTTTTAAATTTTCAGGCTTTTTGAAAACAGAAATGTTATTTGTGGAAAAAACTTGTATACAGGATGCCCGTATTTCGACAGAATGTATGGGGATCTCAGTTATTTGAAGAAATAGAGAGTCGGTTAAATTAGGGCAAAGTTGCGTATTTTAGGACCTAACAATATTCTAAAAAAAAAATTTGAAATAGCTTTTTTGTTTTCGAGATATCAACAAAAAACTGATTTTTGGAAAAATCGTTTTTATTTTTTTATTAAATAAACTACTGAATCTGTACATTTAGAACTTTGACAATATAGAGGCACTTTTTAATGAGGAACCTAGTAGCATTTTTTTTTCAGATAACTATTACATTTACCCGGGGACATAGTAAACTTTAACAGTCATATCTGTTAATCAATAAAATCTTGATAGCAGTTAATCATTGTTAGCATTCAAAATTAATTAATAACTGTCAATCTTTTGTAAAAAATAATAGTAAGTATCGATTATCACATAAAAGTTGCACAAGCTAAATTTATTCTACTTTTATTATTATTATTCCAAAACTATTCGCATAAGAAGTAATTCTTACATTTGTTTTCACTACATCTAGGTAAATATTGATCACCGTCACATCTAAGCGTTATATATTTTTAACTTTACTGTAAATCAGTGGTTTCGTCGGATGCCCGTCTTCAGGGGTAATATGTATGCAAATTATGGGTCCTAGGAGTTATCAAATAAGTGAGTTACTCAACTGTATCCAGGGCACTCTTTACAAAAAAACAGAAGATTAACATTTACCATATAAAATGTACAATAAACTATAAGTGTGATACATCATTGAATTAAAAAAAAACATTCTTCCAAGAAATATGAAAATCCAAAATGGCGTCCACAAGAAAAACAAAAGTATCTTAAAATAAAATGCGTTACAATATTCATCGTTAAAAAGTGCCTGTATAATGTCAAAGTTGTAAATGTCTGGATTCAATAGTTTTTTAATAAAAAAATAAAAACGAAATTTCAAAAAATCCGTTTTTGGACAATTTCTCAAAAACGAAAGAAGATATTTCAAATTTGTTTCTGGATTATTATTGAGCTCTATATTAACCGACTCTCTATTTCTTCAAATAACCGAGATCCGTTGAAATACGGACACCCTGTATTGCTTCAATTTGATTTGGCCAGCCACAGACCTTGTTCGATGCTCGTGCACGGACAGTTGTTATTTAAAAATAATAACTCGTTGTGTCCCTGGGTGTGTGTGTAATATAATATTCATTTTAAGGTTAGGAATCATTTTACCAGTAGCGGACATTTCATTGTACAAATTAACTTCAATAAGTCATTATAATAATGAATTTTATAGTCCTATATTATTTTAATATGCGGTCGGTACCTATGGTGACCACAGCAAATTTTATTACGTTTACCGGGAAGGTTTTTATTTTTGCGACTACAGCGCCATCTATCACGAATTCAAGTTTTTTCGGATAAAACCTACATCGTTTTTGGTGTAGAATCCGAATTAATAAAAAATAGGGGTTTCTATTTAAGATTTCAGAGTTGCCCCCTTCCCCAACCCCTAGAGGGCAGGGGTGAAGAAAATTTCATCGGATGGCCCCCTCGAAACCATTAAACTATTGTTAAAAACATTTTTTTGTACGATGCATATTTGTCGAGATATTCACGTGGATAAATTGAAATGTATAAGTATATAAAATCGTCGTAAGCTTCAATTTAAACTATTTTCAAAAACAACGAATACTTAAAAATTTACAGCGTATAAAGTAAATTGAGATATGTATTCTTTAAAAAAAAAAAAAAACTCCTTGTATATCCCAAAACGCATTTTCTAAATTTTCAGGCGTTTGTCTGTTTTATAAAAGCGTTCAATATATTAAAAAAATGTTAAGGCTTTTGTAAATGTTTAGGCTTAAAGTTAAAATTTTCAAGGTTTTCTAAACTCGAAATGTTACTTCATACGCGACTGATTTAAAGTAGACTTTAAAAACAGATGTTTTATCTACTATTACCAAAAAATTGAGTTAAAAATGTGAAATAAGAGTAAACGAGGTTATATGTAAGGGAACGTCTACTGTTTCCTTTTCTAAGTATGAATTTAAACTTGTAGCCCGAGTTTTTATAAAGTTTAAGGGGGCCTCGAAAATATTAGTATCTGTAGAATTAATCAGAGTTTAAATTACAATTAACAGAAATTATATTCAAGAAGCAGAATTGAATGTTCTCCCAATTCTTGGAAATTCTCTAATTTTAATATTTGTGTTTTTATGTTGCAAAATTTATTACATACATTTTTAGCGATACAGCACTTAATACTTTTAAAAATATACGTAAAGTAAATCAGAGTTTAAGATATAATAAACAAAAATTAAATTCAAACTCCAGAAATGAAATTACATCCACTTAATTTGAGACTTGTCGGATACTCATTGAATATTTGTGTGTGTTTTTTTAAATATAGCAGTAATTTTAGTTTTGCAATTTTCTTATGTTTGAACATTACTAAAACAATATAAATTTGTGATCAAGCTTTAAAATCCTGAAAAAATACGTAAAATTAATCAGAGTTTAAGACGCATGCAATAAACAGAACAGAAGACATTTCCAGAAAAATAAATGAAATTACAGTCACTCGTGAATTGATTTTTGTTGTGGTTGGTTTAAATATTCATGTTATATGGATTTTTCAATAATTTTATTTGTCACCTTTGCTTCTAGGTGATTCAATTAGACTTCTTGACAAATGATTGTATATTTCAGTGGGTTCTGATTTTTTTTTTTTTTCAATAAATGTTTGTAATTCACATTTAAAATCCTGGAAATTAATCAGAGTTTATGAATTTATTAACATACACATACAGGTTGTTGATTCGATCAGGTATACATAAGGATTTAACATGTAAAATACCATTTGTGCATTTTTCTGCTTCCAAGATCATTTTAAGAGAAACGTACAAGAGTATAGAAAAAAAAAAAGAAATAAATCCCACTAATTTTGGTTACCATTTGGTTCAAATTCAACATCGTTTCATGTTGTTTACCCAATTTTTGAAATATACGAAATTTTAATAAATTAGCCTCAAGCCGGGTAGAAAATAATATGGGAATATACAGCACGTGATTACTGCTATTTAGAGGTCTAATACGGGAAATTTATGCCTAAAATCGTAAATGCCGCATCCGTAGCTTTCATTTAATGCCCTTTCCGCGATTCTAGCGCCTCTACAACAGTAAACAAAAATTAAGAAAAAAATACTACACATATTAGTCGCTGTTTGGTTAAAATCCGACGTCGTGTACTATTTTTTAACCAATTTTGAAAATCACTAAAATTCAACATAAAAAGCCTGATTCATTATTAAAATAATAATATGAAGACGGGTGTTCATGAGGCTATTTATGTTGAATTTTAGTGATTTTCAAAATAGGTTAAAGAATGGTAAACGACGTCGGATCCACTAATATATGTAGGATTTTTTTCTTAATTTTTGGTTACTGTTGTATTTTTCTCTAAAATGATACTGGAAGCAGAAAAATGCATTAATGTGGTTTTACACGTAAAATCCCTATGTATACTTGATGGAATCAACACCCGGTATATTAATTTTAGTAAGCGGATATCAAATTATAGCCCCATAATATGAAATATTGCATAGAAACATTAATCATTTATTTTTTTCATTTACTCTAAATTATTAATTTAAATAGTTTTCGTTGATATTAATTTTGCATTTAGTCAATTCTCATAATGTTTATTTATTGGTATTTACTCTGATTTTGATTATGATTACAAAAATTATAGAATATTTCAGTGGGTTCTGTTTTATTTATTCTTTTCCAATAAATGTTTGTAATTCACCGATAAAATCCTGGAAATTAATTAGAGTTCATAAATTTATTAACATACACATATATTAATTTCAGTAAGCGGATATCAAATTATAGCCGCATAATATAAAATATTGATAATATATTTTTTCATGTACTCCAAATTATTACTTTAAATAGTTTTCGTTAATAATAATTTTTCATTTAGTCAAGTTTCATAATGTTTGTGGTATTTATTTTGATTTAATCGTTTTGAAATCCTTCTTATAAAGTGAAACAGTTTAAAAATTCATGTAAATTCTTGAAATTCGAAATAGAAAATAGCAATAAAATTATGAAAACTGATTGAATGTTTACTACTTAGACGTTTCGCAATCCTTCTTATAAAGTAAAACAATTTAAAAATCCATGTATATTCTCAAAATTTGAAATAGAAAATACCACAGTTACTAATTGAATGAAAAATCATTCTAGCTGACTTGGCTTTATATTTAAATTACTCTATCGCTATACTTAATTACAAAAGGGAAGTGTTTTTTTATAATTGTCATAACTTTATTAAATTTAAAATTATAAGACTCTAATGATTCCTTCAGAGTTTAAGAAAATTATGTCATTGAGTGAAATTTCAACAAACAAGTTGATAGAATTTCATAACATAATATTTGTGATACATCAAAATCGACTTTTACATATTAAAAAAATTGACGTCTTTTATACATCGTTGCATGTAAAAGAATTAAACAATTTATCTAATGGCAATCAAATACGAAAAAGTATGTGAAAGAATTTTTCTGAAAGAAGTTGCTTATAATATATTGTTTATAAAAACGTCTGCGAATTTAATTAAAATTTAAAGAATATGAAAAAATATATGTAAAATACTGCATTTTTCAAAACGACAAACAAATCAAACAAATTACATGAAACATAAATTAAGTTTGATGATTGCCAATTGTTTGCAAAATATTTAAAGAATATAAAAAAGCGAATTTATGGTCGTTCTGGAATGATTTTTACTTATGCGTTTTTGGACATTTTACATACAAATTTTAAATGTTTAAATTTTAAGAAAAAAATTTTTTTTACAAACATAAATATCAATACAAGCATATTTTTAAACAAAAAATGGTTTCACCCACGTTTTTGTATTTGGCTGCCACAAGAAAATAAATTTGAACACATTTCTGGAGTTTAATGTCGGGTTTCACCAACTTTAGTTAAATCGACAAATAGTTATTCACTAATTGTTTATTTGGGTTATGAGGAGTATTTAATCACAATGAAAACACCTTTTGTTTTTTACTTTATAAACTTTATAAAGAAAATATAATTCAAGCTGGGTTTTTTTTGTGAAGAAAATAATTAGCGATCATCATTTCTAACATGCGCAGAAACATCTGTAATTTTTTTGGAGAATAAAAAAAAGCTTTAATCCGAAATTTGAAATGTTTGTAGGGTTGTTACTTTAACTTATTAAACAACATTGTACGTAGTTTATTTTTCATAATTTAAAGCGTTTAACATGCATTTTCCTCTCCCAGACTAAGCATGAAGTAAAATTTCGAGTTTAGAACAGCCTGAAAATTTGGTTTGGTCGCGTAGGGCGAAGTTTTTTTGCACAAAAAAACGAACTCATTTGGATGCGGTTTTCACTGTGTTAACGTTTGTTTCGCTTTAAAAAAACACTTGCGACGTATAAAGCAAAATTGTTTAACCGATTTGAGAATGATTTATGTTTACACACGCGTTTTACGCCGGTTAAACTAGTGAGAACGGCAGAGATGTTGACGCGATTACTTCGTACTTTAACAAAATGGCGTCGACGACGTACCACCATGGTCAAATGTAAGACAAAAGAAGCTGATTTTTTAGCAGATTGCTGTTACTGCATATCGGCAAAAAACCGAACTAGGCTATTTATATTCGTGTTTAAAAACCACATTTAACACGCGATTCCCGTGTTTAATGTACTTGAGTATTAAATGCACCCCGTGTATACTGCCCACACAATTAAATAATGCACATATTATAAGATTGTCGTGAACAAAGTAAATTAAATATTCAGTGACTGTATTTATTATTTTATTTATTAACGTATCAACTTTTACAAGAATACAAAAATAATACATATCAAATTTGAAAAAAAATAACGCACGTGCTTGCCAAGATAATAAATGGACAAAATTACAAGATAAATAAAATACACTAAAAGTTAAGTTATACTTGTATGGAATTAGTATTAGTAATATAATATTATTTATTAGTAATATCTTTTTTACTTGTAATTGGAAATATTTGTTGGGAAATAAATTATTATTATTATATACATTGGGTAATTATATTTCTACACGATTTGTTATAGTTCAATGTAAATTAATATTCAGCTAATAAACAAAATGAAATTATTATAATAATTTATATTAATATTACAGATCGAAAATATGAAATGAGAATTTTAACTCAACAATTTCTATTGATTTTTTTATATTATCGAAAATAGTGGAAATTCTATATCTAATCTAACTTTATTAAACGTTAATTGCAATCCATAAAATGTCCAGTACACTCATCCCCATCGTTTTTGTGGCAACAAGTGTTGCGATTTTATTGTCCGTATAAATGTGGTTCGAGTGGTTTGAATTGAAAATGTACCAACACATATACTAGCACACACAAATACATACTTGTACCTTGTCCAACATATAAATGCATATACTTGTCCCACACAGAAATATATACATTGTACTTATACTTGAATAAATATTTGAGTGACCATTCGGCAGGAAAATGCGTTTATGTCGGTACACAATTCCCACACAGTAATTCCATTCGAGCGTTTTGATTAAAGCCAGATATTCTGATTGTTATTGCTCCGGAATCTCCCTAATATCGAAGATCAAATCAAATGTCACGCCAACTTTCGCGTGTAAAGGTATTGATAAGTTTGGATTACACATTGCTCTCTTGGTGGATTGATTTAACTGAAGGTCATGGTTCAGATATGTGTATGTGTTTAAATCATACCCATAAGTTAGTTAAATTTATTAATTATTACTAAAATCAGAAAATCGAATAATGAATAAATGCAATAATAAATACTGTGTTTTGCTCTATAAAGTAGGAAACGTTACGTTTGTCATTGTTTATTTTCAGGCTTTTCTAAGCTCGAAATTTTACTTCATGCGCCACGCGTATAAAACGCTGATTTATAGTGAAGTTCAAAATATACTGCTTTAGTATACCTCTTTAATAATATGTTTTTACTTCGTAGTATTTTAGTAGTAGTAGTATTTGGTTTTGTCGCGTAGCGTTACGCGACAAACAAAATTTTCAGGCTTTTCTAAACTCGAAATTTTACTTCATGCTTAACCTGGGAGTGCAAAACACCGGTTAAAAGCATAAAATTGAAGATGGATACAAAACATGTAATTAATGTTATTTGTGATATTTTCGCTAAATTAAATAAACTAGTTATTTTTTGAAAATTTGATTAATCCTCATTTTAAATTGTTGTTCCCAATTTAATATTGATTCGTCCTAATTTAGAGTTGAAAAGGTATAGAAAATTTATACTTAATAAATCTTATTTAATTTGTTGATCGTTGGATGAATAATTGCCATTGTCTTCCATTTGCCAAAAAATAACTTACTCATTTAGAAACTAGTTTCTTTATTCTCCGTAATTCCTCAAGGAACTCACTATGGGCCAATATTATTCATACCTTTTTATGAATAAAACTTTTAACGAGTATTTCCAATACCAGATTAAGCATGAAGTAAAATTTCGAGTCTAGAAAAGCCTGAATCAAGGAGTAGGGGCCAATATTATTTGTACCTTTTTATGAATTAAACTTTTAACGAGCTTTTCCAATCCCAGATTAAGCATAAAGTAAAATTTCCAAACTTTCAGGCTTCTCTAAACTCGAAATTTTGCTTCATTCGCCACGCGTACAAAACACTGATTTAAAAGTGAAAATATACTGCTTAATAAATCAGGCTAATAAATTTTACAAATGTTTATTACGTATAACGAAATCTGAGCTTTTATAATTCAAGCAATTTGCTTTGGGATATGTGAGTATACTTAAAAGAAATAATTTTAAAGATTTAATTACACGAAATAAACATTAGAAAGTTAGCTTTAGGTTGTGAAATTAACTTAAGAATATGAAAATTGATAAAATAATGTGAAACAAATCCAAAATACAACACAATTAAAACATTCAGATAAAAAAGAACATTGCAAACCGATAACTTTGATGAATTTCTATAACCACTATTCACAATTTTATCATTGTCCGTGATTCAACAACCCCCCGGATGATAGTGGGTTAAGGCCCTGCCTCCTAACCCAGAGTTGTCGCGGGTTTGAGTCCCCCGAGTGGGGTCATTTAAAAGTACAAAATGATTCCACCCGGGTGTGTGTAAATGTGTTTGTGGCGTCTAAATAAATTTAAATTACAAAATATAAAAAGATGAAATGGTGGAATGGTGTAAACCAATTTCCAATAAATGTATATAAAAAAATTATATGTCTAATTTTTGTACGTCAACTTTTATCACTATTTCGTCAATTTTATAATTGCAATATTTGAATCACTTAAATTCTTATTGGCGCTGAAAAATTCTTAAATATTTCTTCCACTTCTCGCGTGTTTGGTATATATTGTTTAGTTATTAAAATAAAGCGGTGGTCTGTAATTAAAAATTGCGTGATGTAACGAGATAGGAGAAGAATCCGTTCGATGCAAGCATTTTTTGAATTTCGAGAAATTTCTTGGCGATATGGATTTGTATAAATACCGAAAGGGTTTTCGGAAACAGCATTACAGTTTTTAAATCTCAACCCACTTGAAGTCAAAATGAAGTCTGCGCTTATTTTCGTCGTAGCCGCTACCTTGTTCTCAGGTAAGTCAATTTTTTGTAAATAATATATTTGTTAAAATATCTAAATGTTGTTACAATTATAACAGTCAATTTGTTACAAAAATAAAACAAGATTTTACTTTTTTAAATAAGCAGTTATTTAATTTTTGAAATAATTTTACTACATAATCATGTTTTTAAGGTGCTCTCGCTTTGGAATGTTACTACTGTAACGCACCCGATTGTTCCGGAGCCAACGCAGCTGATTTGGAAGTGGAAACCTGCAGAACTGGACTCTTTTCCAACTACCAAGGAGACGCGGAAACCACGCCAGCAGAAGAAGAAGATGAAACTACATCTGGAGACGTAGCTGAATCCACCAGTGGATCTGCTAACAATGGTAAAGTACAAAAATCTACTAAAGAATCGTAATCAAATTGAATCTAACACAGATCTACTAATAATCATCACTGGTAGGCAGAGATGGGGCTCGACGCGTCGATTTTAATAGTCGACGTGACAGCACATCAACAACATCGACAATGTCGAGAACGTCAACAATGTCGACAATTTCAACAATACTATTTAGAGGTTATCTTATTATAATGTATACGTTGCAGTTTTGTATAATTTTGAGAGTTTTTGATACTCTGTTAACTTTTAAGCTATCTGCCAAAATCGTATCGCATTAGGCTGAATAGTTTAAATGTTATACTAATTAAAACCATTGACGACATTGTCGACGTCAGGATCGTTTTACAAATAGTCGACGTCGACGTAAAATTTGACGCGTCGACAATGATATTGTCGACGTGACATTGTTGACGCCGCCCATCTCTGCTGGTAGGTCTTCGTTTGGTGCAGTTTCAATTCTAATAAGCTAAATCTACTATTGTTCCTGCTAATAATAATGATAAAACTTACAACGCCTCTACAGATAATGAAACTCGGTCATTTGTTTCTATTCTAATTGTAACTCAAACTGCCTCTTCTAAGAACTGACTCTACAATCGTGTCTGCTAATGATAGTAAAATAATCTACCTCCAAACATGGGCGCCCGCAGAATCTTTTTCAAGGAGGGGACAAAATATAAGAATAATAATAATCAGCCAAATGGGGGATGACTTAAAAAATATTGAGAAAAACGAAACAAATAAAAATTTCTTTTTTTAATTTGATGGTCGGGAAATCGGGTTAGGGGATGATATGAGTTATTTGGAATTGCCTTAGGCGTTAGCCATTCAGTCACGTCAATAATTTCAGATGATGAAATGTGGACAACACAAATAAATAACATCCATGGCCCCGGGACGAGTATTTCTCGTCAAAAAAATGACTCGTGCGGGCGAAATTCGAACTCGCTCTCCGCGGTAACCAAAAAGACTAGACTGACGTCCCAACCGCCGCATAAAATTAAAATTTTTAAAAACTTATAAAACTGATTCAATATCCACTAGAGCCGATAAATGTAGTAAAATTTAATGATTTTCTGATTTTCTTAAATGTATTCGCGAAAGCGACCCGACACATTTTGACACATTTAAAAATCATCGAATAGTGTTAATAATTGAGATGATCGAAAATATTGACAAATTCAATTAATATTTCAAAGCGATGAATTTCATCAACATTTACAAATATTCATTTGTTGTTTTTTTTTTTTTAACGGGTCAAATTGAAATTGTAAACGAGTGCTTTCCATTTCCAAATTAAGCATGAAGTGCATTTTGAGGCTTTTTAAGACATGCATTTTTTCTTCATACGCCACGCGTATTGAACACTGATTGATGTAAAGTTTAAAATATACGTTTATAGCATACTGCTTTAGTAGTATATTTTGAACTTCACTTGATATCAGAGTTTTATACGCGTGGCGCATAAAGTAAAATTTCGAGTTTAGAAAAGCCTAATTTGGATTGGTCGCTCCGCTTCGCTACGCGACCAATCCAAATTTTCAGGTTTTTCTAAACTCGAAATTTTACTTCATGCCTTATCTGGGATTGGAAACACTCGTACAAAGCTTCAAATTAAATTTAAAAATGACAATGAATATCTTAAGATTTACAGCATATACGCTGTGATTGGAATATGTATACTTAAAAGAAAAAACTAACTGTATTATTAATTGAAATCCTGCTAAAGTTTATTATTATTATGGTGATTTTTATGAAATCCAATTCTCTACAATCCAATTTATTTAGTTCCAAATAGAAGTAATGATACTTTTATGCTTGAGTCAAGTTTAGTCAATAAAATTATACAAAAGTATGGAAAAAACAGTAAGTAGACAGACTCATAAAAAAACAACAAAAACAAATAATTAATATTTTAAAAATATTTGATTTTGTATGTCTATTTTCTTGATTTCTTCAATATTTTATAATTTTCCAATGATTAACTGATTTGTTGATGTAACTTGACACTGAAAATAAAGATTTATTCTATTTTATTATTTTTCTGACTCGTGATTTTTATCATTTTTATAGAATTATTTATTCTACGTGATTCATCAATTTTCGAAGATTTCAGTTGAATATTCCTATTTTAACCAATGTCTGTGATTTTTATAAGTTTTCGTGAATTTTCTAGGATTCTATTAACTTATAAAACGTTTAATCAATTTCACTTACTTAGTGCATTTTAATAATTGTTGGACAGTTATACAAATATCTTTAATTTAATTAATTCATTCATTTAATAAATATTACAATATTCAGGGAATTTTTCATTTAGATTTACATATCACGATTTTTCGCTGAAAATTTGAAGATATTCGTTGTTTTTGTAAAAGCTTTTAATTTTAATTTTAAGCTTCTAACAAGTGTTTTAAATCCCAGATTAAGCATGAAGTAAAATTTCGAGTTTAGAAAAGCCTGAACATTTGGATTGGACGCGTAGCGAAGCGGAGCGACCAATCCAAATTAGGCTTTTCTAAACTCGAAATTTTACTTCATGCGCCACGCGTATAAAACTCCGATTTTTGTTTTTTTTATTGGTTTTCATCATAACTTACTTACTTAACTGATATATTGTGAAGTTCAAATTTTTTACTTAGTTTTAACCTCATGTTGATAAATTTAGCGATATTTATATGGAATATGTAAAAATACAGTTACATAAATGAAAAAACGGTATGTGGCTCCTAATATTAATATTTGTATAAATTTAACGAATGTTACCAATTTTATTTACATCATTTTGGTTATTTTTAACAAACTGCCTATCAGTTGATATTTTTTCTCAAGTCTAAACAATAATTTTGATTAAAAAACTCTTAGAACCTTTCTTCAATACTTTATTTTGTAACCAAATGTACATTTCGGACACGAAGTGTCCATTATCAATGGTTTTATATTAGTATAAAACCATTGATAATGGAGACTTCGTGTCCGAAATGTACATTTGGTTACAAAATAAAGTATTGAAGAAAGGTTTTAAGAGTTTTTTAATCAAAGTATAATTATCTTCAAGTAACTCAATCAATCAAAAAAAAAAAAAATCTAAACAATAAATCTTTCTACAATCTTAACTTTATTAAACATATCCCAAAATTGTTGACATTTCTAGTTAACAGAGATTGCTGAGATATTACAAAACATAATAAAAAACTAATTAGTATAATCAAAAATATACATATCCCAATACATACGCTATCAATGTTCAAGCAATTGTTTTTGAAAAGCGTTCAATTTGAATCTATTGCCGACTCTTTTTTACTTTTTCTTTTCTAAACTAGAAATTAGTAATGCCCATTTCCACATTTCATTATTTTACCTTACATATAATTTGTGAAATTGATTGGACTCCTTAAGACGAAATCCCGGGGGAGAGGCAAGTGCCCCCGCTTGCCCATATGTGCGGGCACTCATGCATCTAAAGCAAATCCAAAAAACTGCTACTATAGCGGCTTTAGTATCTTTGATAAGTCAAATCTGTCTTAGGTTCTGCTAATAACGATGATGAAACGTAATGCTTGTCAAAATACAAAGTTGAGTGTTTTACCATACTTTTTATGAAAATGTATCACAAAGTAAACGCCAACCAAAAAGTTAATACTTTCACTAAAAATAATAATAAAATTCAGGATACAAAATGTTTTACATATTCCAATGATATTTCTAACTACTAAGTGCAGTATCTCCAAACTTGTCTGCTAATGATGATGATGATGATGATAACGATGATGATCACTTAATTAAAACGCAGTCATATTTCTTTCTTCACTTTTATTTTTCGATGCTGGATGTACATTTCGGGTACTATGTACCCATTATCAGTTAGCTATTGATAATGGGTACATAGTACCCGAAATGTACATCTAGCATCGAAAACTAAAGTGAAAAAAGGAATATAACTGTGTTTTAATTAAGTGACTTAAAATCTTCACGTAACTTAAATAACTACATTAACAATGATGATGATAACGATGAAGATGATAATATCTATCCCAAACTGTATAATTGCTACTAATATTGTGATTAACTTTACTAATAGCTGATTCTACTACTGCTGCTGCAACATCCGAAGATCAAACTACTTCTACTCCCACCGTTGCCGGACCAGCTCAAGAAGAAACTGCATCAACAACAGAAACTTCTGCAACTACAAAAAAGCCATGGAAGTTGAGGCCCAGGCCTACGTGGGCTCACTGGAAGTTAGGAAGTACACCAATGTGCATCAACTCAACCTCAAAAGGTATATATGTAATAATAAACTGATTATTTAAAACAATCTTATGCTATTTTGAAGTAGTTCATAAAAATCTGTAAAATGTAACTTGATCTTTATAAACTGCTTCCAAATAGCATACCATTGAATTGTGGCAGTATATACAGAGAGTTTTATGTAACACCGAACATTTGCATCCAATACAATTTGTCACCTTTAATTTTTAAGTTGTGTGTAAATTGAGTTGCCTATATGACCATTAAAAATTGTAGCCAATCAATCGCAATTAATGCCTCAACTTTTACATGTAGGGAGTTTTTCTTTCAAGTATACATGTCCCAGTTACAGCGTATATGCCGTAAATCTTTTGATACTCGTTGTTTTTTAACAGAGTTTAATTTGAAACTTGAAATGAGTGTGTTCCACTCCCAGACTAAGCATGAAGTAACATTTCGAGTTTAGAAAAGCCTGAAAATTTGGTTTGGTCGAGTAGCGCGAAGCGCGGAGCGGCCAAACCAAATTTTCAATAAGTGTATACTTAAAAAAATCTCGTTGAGAAAATGTTCGGTGTTACATAAAACTCTTTGTATGTATATCAGAATACAGACAATTATTATAATGTATTTAAAATAATCGCTTGAATGAATATTGATATATTTTTATTGAATTTGGGGCAGTCTTTTTGCGTTTTCATTCTTAGGATATTTTTATTTGAATTCTTCTTTTTTCAGGATGGTTTGGACGTACTAAGAGCTTTAAAGGATGCGTCTACACCAGATTCGACATCGATCCGTGCTTCCATCTCAAGTTAACGGGCCAAGTAAAAACTTGCACCGCTTGCAAAGACAACAAATGCAACTAATTTGTTATTAAGAAATACTTGATGTTTAATTTTTGTTGAAAATTTTAATAAAGATATCAGAGCATTTAAAATTAACTGTTTCTTTTTTAGATTGTTTGATAATTTTCAAAGCTATTTGTATTAGTAGTTAACATTAGTAGTATCTATTGTGTTTGCTTTTCCATTATTAATTTATTTATTTTTTCAGTCAACGGATTTAAAATATACATAGTATATTATACATTTTTATATAAATGTATATTATATTTATGATTTTATTCTCCTACTAGCATTTGGCCCGATTTACCAACCGGGGAGCCGAGGGCCGAATCAAGGAAATGTAGAAATGTAAAGAGAATTGCATAATTAAAAAAAAATAAATGATGTTGAAGAAAAATATATGTATAATAGTATCAAGGGGAAAGGGAGGGGGAGAGGCGTTGGTGCATGAACCGAATGGTGGTGACTGCAAGGTAAATCGTTGTTTTGTAGTGGTTATGGAGTGGATGGATGTAAAGGTCCGTGAAAAGGTTGGAAGAGATGGTCGCTTCGCTCCAGCCACTCGCTTCGCTCGCTTGCCTTGCTCGCTTCGCTCGCTAGGGTGCTCGCTTCGCTCGCACATAGAGAGGGTAGTTGCTCCTTTATCCCCGCGAAAACAAATTTTCTCTAGCGCAATTTTTCTATACTACTTTTTTATTTAAATGGTAGCATTCAGCCCGATTTACCAACCGGGGAGCCGAGGGCCGAATCAAGGAAATGTAGAAATGTAAAGAGAATTGCATAATTAAAAAATAAATAAATGATGTTGAAGAAAAATATATGTATAATAGTAGCAAGGGGAAAGGGAGGCGGAGAGGCGTTGGTGCATGAGCCGAATGGTGGTGACTGCAAGGTAAATCGTTGTTTTGTAGTGGTTATGGAGTGGATGGATGTAAAGGTCCGTGAAAAGGTTGGAAGAAATGGTCGCTTCGCTTGCCTTGCTCGCTTCGCTCGCACATAGAGAGGGTAGTTGCTCCTTTATCCCCGCGAAAACAAATTTTCTCTAGCGCAATTTTTCTATACTACTTTTTTATTTAAATGGTAGCATTTAGCCCGATTTACCAACCGAGGAGCCGAGGGCCGAATCAAGGAAATGTAGAAATGTAAAGAGAATTGCATAATTAAAAAAAAAATAAATGATGTTGAAGAAAAATATATGTATAATAGTAGCAAGGGGCGTTGGTGCATGAGCTCATTGTTTTGTAGTGGTTATGGAGTGGATGGATGTAAAGGTCCGTGAAAAGGTTGGAAGAGATGGTCGCTTCGCTCCAGCCGCTCGCTTCGCTCGCTTGCCTTGCTCGCTTCGCTCGCTAGGGTGCTCGCTTCGCTCGCACATAGAGAGGGTAGTTGCTCCGTTATCCCCGCGAAAACAAATTTTCTCCAGCGCAATTTTTGGACCGAAAATTTGCTGAAACACCGGGAAGGCGGCCATTTGTTCGCTCGAAAATAATTTGCTGAGCACCGCGAGGTCAAACCATATTACCCTACGCTTAAACAATTCGTTTTGGAGCATTTTAAGTCGGTCAAAAAAAATAATCAAGAAAATCACGGTTTTAGACCACCCTGTATATACAAGTTAAACTTAGAAATTAATTAATTTTAAATGTTTTGTTTCGTCTTGTTTCATCTTGTCGGTTGCGGATAATTATTCGAAATCGAAATGTGAAAACCAAATTCCTCTATCGCAATTTTTCGACCGAAAATGTGCTGACAGCCCGTGAAGGCGCCCACTAAAAAAAAAAAAAACATGTCCCAACACCGCTAAATTTAATCCTAGCGATCTGCGTTTAAACAAAACATTTTGGAGAAAAAATAAAAACCATCGATTAAATGCGAGATTTAGACACCCGGTATATATTTTTATGAAATTTCAATTGCAAAAAAAAATACTTTTCCTCGATAGAAAAAATTCTCGTGTTTCTAATGGAATTCTGAACACGATAGAGGCAAAATTTTGAAAATCAATTTTTTTTTTGCAAAATCGATTAAATGCGATATTTTTTTTAATCGGGCGTTGGAAAGCCCAGGTCAAATCCCATCGAAATTGTGCTATGCGCGACCTGAAAAAGTTCCGTGTGGAGCAAGACCAGCGTGTAAATTATTGAGGTTAGGAAATCTTCCGCCCGGCGTAAAATTAAAAAAATGATTTAAAATAGAAAACGCGGTCGGATTTGAACGCCGCTTAGCCTAAGACACGCGGAATTTTTTTTTCGGTCCTGTGTAAATTTGAACTTTCTAAAATGAATTCTTCGATTTTTCCACTCGTCTCCCATAAGAGCAATGTAAATGTGGTTGCCTTGCGACCGAATCGCAGCCTTATCGGATCCCCGCTGCTTTAACGTTCTTATTATGGGAGACCAGCTTTCTAAATTATAAATCAAGTAGACAAATATGAGCAGTATGTCAATGTCGATATTTTCAGTTTATGCCAATGTTGTAATTCATTATCGATTTTCTCATTTTTACGTCAGTGTTGTTATTTCACTTTTAAATCATCAAATTATTTACGTTTATATCATCATTTTACGTTGAAAATTAGGTCGGATTATATGACAATCTAATAAAAACTTAGGTTAGGTTAGTATTAATAATAAAAATTATTATTCATTTATTTCAAAACAGATACATAGATCTAATAACAGAAAAATTATCGTATGTTCAATAATAGAAAGACCTCTAGAGTGCCATAGAAAATATTGTAGGTTGCCAACTTTGCAATTACATAATATAATTATTTTGTCTGATGTTTTATATGTCAATTCCTAAAGCATGTAGCCAACTTAAAAAATTAAATTAAATTAAATTATGACAGTAAAGGTTTTTTTATTGAACATAGTGAGATTAAATCTAATAACATAAAATGAAGTAACTATACATAAAATGGAACACATGTATAAAGCTACGTGTAAGTGATTTTTAGTAGTTTTCAGGAACTAAAACAAATTATAATACATTTGTTTTAGTACCTGAAAACTACTAAAAATCACTTACTTGCATTTGTGAAGTAGCAACTCGATTTATGAAAATTGTAACTAATATTATCAAATGGCTGCCGTCATTTTTTAAATAAATATCTTTTGATTAAGTTATAGGACGATGTTATTTAACCTAACATTATTCCACAGTCAGTAATGTTAGATTAAATGACACCGTCCTGTAACTTGATTTAAACATATTTCTGTATTGTGGAGGCTTCTACTTCGTTCTACATGTTAATTTCACAATAAAACACTTTTTACTTTGTTTGTATAACACGTTTTTATTGAATGTGATTGCAGCTTCGACAAATTTAGCTTATCAAACATGAAGTAACTCAAACTAGAGGTTTTACAGGTACAGTATTATAAAACAGCGGTAAAAATGGGGGTGTAAAGGGTGTTTTTTTTTTTCGTTAATATTATAGGGTATAGGCTAAACAGTATGAGATACAAAAAGCTAAGATATGTTCCCCGTTCTCTTTTTTAGTGTTTAGTTTAATAGCGCAATCAGATCTACGCTAACTAGATTGGTTTAGGAGATACAGGGTGATTCTCAAAATCTGCCGGTTTTTATTATCTCTTATGACTAGGTTATTCATGGAGATACAAGCAAAATTTAAATACGAACGTTTTATGACTTTTTACGTAGAATCCAGTGGTGTACTTAAAAAATATAGATGTTTTAATTTTTGAGATATTATCAAAACAAGTATTTTCTTAAATAGGACACCCTGTATCTAAGTACCTCAAAACATTGCTTGTTTTCTTGAGATAGCAACAATGTGTCACACTTAAAATTTTGCTTTGTCCTAAATGGCTAAAATACCAAAAACAAAAAATAAAGATTTCTTAGGTGGCCATGAATTGAATGTTTATTCTTTTCTTTTTAATAGGTATATTAAAAATCCAGTTAACAAGAGTATTGAAATATTTATAAACTAAAACAGCAATAAATACAAAAAACAAACAAACATTTATAATATCAACTCAACAATTATCTCATATACTTATATAATAATTAGCATAGGTGCCAAATCACAAAAGGTGCTAAAATTGTCTTCCATTCTGCTCGATGCATTTTTGGACTCGGCTTGTAACTGAACGACTGGCGTTATAGATGTGAATTTTAGATAGATGTGACAGTTAGTTAGTGCCTTACCATATGGCTATTATGTGCTGGAGCACCGTCTTGTTGTAAATAAACATTATTTCTTGTAGCCAATGGCATGTTATCCAACTCGATTATTACACATTCTTCCAAAATTTAGCGCTACCCATTAGCGCCACCCATACATGGAACCCAAACCGTTCTTGTTGTACCGTGACGACCGTCTGATGTGGATTTATGTTTGACCAATATCGATTGTTCTGTCGATTAAAAATTCTAAATGCCGCTCTTTATCTATAGGATGCAAGTTATGAACCTATCTTATTTTATACGGTTTATACGTATGCTTGCTTAACGTTTTTAAAACTTTAAATTTACTTGTGCCAATATATTTCTCAATATTATGGCTAGATACCGTCGGATCTTTATTTTCCTTTTTGTAAACCCTCCCTCTTGGTTTTCCAAATAATCCATACTCACTTAAATTGTGATATAATCTTTGAAATATTTCTTTTTCGGACTGTCGCATGTCGTACCGGATAACGTTAAAAATATAGGTCTAAAACTGCGTCTTTATTTTGATTACCCTCAATATAGCACTAACAATTTTTCATTTTTCATAGTTTTGAAAAATATTCATTTTAGACTTTGATTAAAAAACACTTAGAACCTTTCTTCAATACTTTATTTTGTAACCAAATGTACATTTCGGACACGAAGTGTCCATTATCAATGGTTTGATACTAATACAAAAATATACATTTTACACTGATTTATATACACTAAAAAATGAGGGAATTAGAGGGTGTCGGTAGGGGGTGTAGTTATGGTGGTAATAAACTAATTTTAGCCGAAAAAAAGTTATCTGTGGGTAAGTGGGTACGTGTTTGATGGGGATTCCAAGGGATTAGGAAAACACCCGAGTTTCAGGTGGACACACTAAATCTAATAAAACATTTTATTTTTAGATTTAGTGTGTCCACCTGAAACTCGGGTGTTTTCCTAATCCCTTGGAAACCCCATCAAACACGTACCCACTTACCCACAGATAACCTTTTTTCGGCTAAAATTAGTTTATTACCACCATAACTACACCCCCTACCGACACCCTCTAATTCCCTCATTTTTTAGTGTATATAAATCAGTGTAAAATGTATATTTTTGTATTAGTATCAAACCATTGATAATGGACACTTCGTGTCCGAAATGTACATTTGGTTACAAAATAAAGTATTGAAGAAAGGTTCTAAGTGTTTTTTAATCAAAGTATAATTATCTTCAAGTAACTCAATCAATCCAAATATCATTTTAGACTCCTTTTCTAAAAAAGTATGATCCAAAATATTTCGTTAACAACGAAATATCAAAACCAATACGTAATTAATATTGAATTTTATGACGTGTAAACAAACAAAAACAAAGACTTAATGAAATCAATCCATGGCCATCTAGAAAATCTTTGTTTTTTGGTATTTTAGCTATTTAGGATAAAGCAAAATATTAAGTGTTACACATTGTTGCAATCACAAGAAAAATGCATTTTTTTTGAGATACTCAGATACAGGGTGTCCCATTTAAAAAAATACTAGTTTTGATAATATGCCAAAAATTAAAATATCTCCACTGGATTTTGCGTAAACAGTCATAAAACTTTTGTGTTTAGATTTTTTTTGTATCTCCATAAATAACTGTGTCATAAGAGATAATAAAAACCGGCAGATTTTGAGAATCACCCTGTATCTTCTAAACCAATCTAGTTAGCGTAGATCTGATTTTGCCATTAAACTAAACGCTAAAAAAGAAAACGAGACACACATCTTAGTTTTTTTGTATCTCTTACCGTTTAGCCTATACCCTATAATATTAACGAAAAAAAAAAAACACCCTGTACATGAGGTCTATCTGGTCGTTAATTAAGGGAATTCCCTGATTAGCGCGGGCTTAGGTAGTTCCAGTGCTTCTACCAAATTCATTTTACGATCTATTTCGGCATGATAGATTATAGTACATCTTTTTTAAAAGTGTGATATTCATCAAAAAGATGTTTTGCAAAAGATGACTTATCACTTTGTTTTAGCCGTAAAGAGCGCAATTGCTTTCTCAATCTTGTGTTGAAATTGCGACCAGATTGGCCAATCCCTTGACAATCTCCACAGGTTAATTTATATATTCCAGATTTATTAAATTTATCTGGTTTTGTTTTGCTATTAAAAATATGGTTATTAATGTTTTAAATAAGGTTTGAATGCGACTTGTACATTATGTTTTTTTAACTTGAATCTTGAATCAGGTATCTAACCTAACCTAAACCAAGTAACCAATCTCATACGATATGACATTGCTAATATTATTTAAAGTATTGACATTTTATACATTGCTGAACGACATTTTTCATTTGAAAATGTAAATTCACGTTGCAGAATGTAGAAAATATTCCAAGATAATCGAAGTGCGCTTTTGTACAATTTCTATCTAGTGTCACAATACTGTCAAAAATGTGATATAAAAGGACAAAGGATGTAATGACGAAGTAATGTTGTCATAATAAAATGAATGTGTTGTAGAGTGCGTAGAGAATCGCACTTTTAATTTTTTATTGATGTATTTATTAATTTAATAGACTTCTAAATATTAATTGAATATTTGGGAGTCTCGACGAGATAAGCAAAATTGTAGAAAGACGATAAATTCGATGATAACGGTAAAAATCATTTTAATTTCGGAATTAGTATCTTTATCTTTATTTCCTAAGAAATTGCAATTCTTATTACAAGGAAAAATATCGTTATTACTAATAACTAACTATTCGTAATTTTGAGGAAAAAATAGTTTATGTTTTTACATAAACAATTTTATTTTATCTTATCAATGTCAATTTTTGCAGTGGGTACTTACAATACAATCAAGTAAATAAAAATTTTACCAAACTTAATAAAGCGCAATATTTGGCGTACGTTTCGACGTTTTTTTATATTTATTATTTTCTAACTTTTTTAATATCACATATTTGTGGTCTAAATAATAACATAATAAGCTATTGATTATTGTCTAACGGATGTTTTCCTCCTCTTGATTAAACATGAAGTAAAATGTCGAGTTTAGAAAAGTCTGAATATTTGGATTTGCCGGGCGAACGAAGGGAAGCCCGGCAAATCCAAACTTTTAGGCATATAAGATATCAGGCATATAAGATTAGGCATGAAGTAAAATTTCAGGCTTTTCTAAACTCGAAATATTACTTCATGCGTTACACGTATAATACACTACTTTCAAGCAAAATTCAAAATATACTGCCTCGATACGTACGTTATAGTTCAAAACCAACTCAGCTTGATTTGATTTGATTTTTCTAAAATTTCGCATGGACCTAGTCTATTTATTAGTCTATTTATTTTTACTATTAATAAACCCATTAGCCACCAGAGTTCAACATTTTTAAAAATAAGTAACATTTATATTAATTTTCCTTAAAATTGATAATTAGTTAAATCCATTCTTTGTAGCTCAGATATCCATAAATTCTAATTATGAAAAGTATTCTATAATCTCAATTTTTTTCTAATTATCTCTCGTATGTTTATTTTCAATAGGATAATTATTAAGAAATAAATATCCCAACATTCAAAAACTATAAGTGATTAAAAACTATAAATACAAGAAGAATTTTAAAATATTATCTAGTACCTTACAGGGTGCCCGTATTTCGACAGAATGTATGGGATCTTAGTTATTTGAAAAGATAGAGAGTCGGTTAAATTGGGGAAAAGTGGCGTAACAATAATCTGAATACAATTTTGAAATATCTTCTTTTGTTATCAAGATATCAACAAAAAACTGATTTTTCAAAAAATGGTTTTTATTTTTTTATTCAAAAACTACTGAATCTGGACACTTAGAATACAGGCACTTTTTAATAAGGAATCTAGTAGCATATTTTTTTAAAGATAACTATAACATTCACCCGGGGACCATAGCCAGCTTTTGTTTTTCTTATGAGCGCCATTTTGGATTTTCATATTTTCTGAAAGATTTTTTTTTTTTGAACTCAGTGATATATCACACTCATAATTTATTTTAGATTTTCTATTTAAAATTATGATAGTTTTTTTTTTTTAAGATTGCCTTAGAAACAATGACGTCATATCTGTTAATCAATAATATCTTGACAACAGTCAATCATTGTTAGCACTCAAAATTAATTATTAACCGTCAATCTTTTGTAATAATAATAATAAGTATCGATTATCACATAAAAGTTGCACAAAGTAAATTTATTGTACTTTTATTATTATTATTCCAAAACTATTCACAAAAAAGATATTCTTGCATTTTTTTCGCTACATCTCGGTAAATATTGATCACCATCACATCTAAGCGTTATATATTTTTAACTTTACTGTAAATCAGTGGTTTATACGCGTGGCGCATGAAGTAAAATTTCGAGTTTAGAAAAGCCCCGTGAAAATTTGTCTCGGGTCGCTGCGCGACCCTCGACAAATTTTCTACGCGGGGCTTTTCTAAACTCGAAATTTTACTTCATGCTAAGTCTGGGAGTGGAAGACACTGGTTAGTTCAGGGGTGACGTAAGCAAATTATGGGTCCTTGGAGTTGTCAAATAAGTGAGTTACTTTACTGTTTCCAAGGCACTCTTTACAAAAAACAAAAGATTGAAATTTTACATATAAAATGTACAATAAACTATAAGTGTGACACATCATTGAATACAGAAAAAAAAATTCTTCCAAAAAATATGGCGCCCATAAGAAAAAAAAAAGTTGGCTGTGGTCTCTGCTTAAAATAAAATATATTACTAGATTTATCGTTAAAAAGTGCCTGTTAATGTCAAAGTTGTAGATGTCTGGATTCAATAGTTTTTGAATAAAACAATAAAACGAAATTTAAAAAAATCCGTTTTTTGACAATATCTAAAAAACGAAAGAAGATATTTTAAATTTGTTTTTAGATTATTATTATTATTCCCTAAATTATGCAACTTTGTCCCAATTTAACCGACTCTCTATCTCTTCAAATAACCGAGATCCCGATACATTCCTGTGAAATACGGACACATATCCCGATGTGAACTCTATAAATGTTCAGGCGTTCGTTGTTTTTAAAAAGTTCCGTTTGAAGCTTCTAACGAGTGTTTCCACTCCCTCGTTAAGCATTAAGTAAAATTTCGAGTTTGAAACAGCTTGAAAATTTGGTTTGGTCGCGTAGCGAAGCGGAGCGACCAAACCATATAGGTTTTTCTAAACTCGAAATGTTAATTCATGCGCCACGCGTATAAAATTAATTATTAACCGTCAATCTTGATAAAACACTGATTTAAAGAGAAATTCACTAGTATACTGGTTAGGTTTAATATCATGTTAATACATACATTATCACACGAAATGTTCATTTCTTGTAATAATAAATGACAACAAACAATCATTTATTAACGTAGGATTTAACATAACCAGTATATTTTAGACTTCACTATAAATCAGTGTTTTATACCCGTGGCGCATGAAGTAAAATTTCGAGTTTAAGAAAGCCTGAAAATCTGGTTTGGTCACTCCAATTCGCTACGTGACTAAACCAAATTTTCAGGCTTTTCTAAACTGGAAATTTTACTTTATGATTAATCTCCGAGTGGAAACACTCGTAAAAAGCTTCAAATTCACTACTTTTATAAAAACAACAAATAAATGCTAGAATATTTACAAAATGCGCATCGGGATATATATACTTAAAAGAAAAATACCTACAAAGTACGTACAAAATTCTGATTTATTTGCTTTTTCAAATTAAATCTGGACAGCCAATATTGGGTATTAGCTCGGAAAGAAATTGATTCAATTAGTGTTTAATTTAGTCATTCTAAGATATATTTATTAAGATTGAGTAAAGAATCGCACGTTTAATGTTTTAATCTATTTTTTTAATAGAATATGAATATTCGTCTACGTCTACTCAACTTTTCTCACAATGAGTGAATTATGACGGTTGTATTTTCCATCCAATTGAAGCGGCAATCATTTCAAAACGTCGCGACGAGTTAAATGTAAAACAGTCATAAATCAGGCCCGAATGTTGACCGACGCGTCATGTTATCAAAACGTGTTGGTAATTTATGCAGATGCAAGTATGTAAAATATAGGTGAGTAAATCAATGAGACGGCAGAGAGGATATTCCAATTGATACATTGAAACAACATTAATTACGAGTACATATTGTATTAGAAAATTGCAATTAGTTATATTAGATATATTAGATATATTTTTAATAAAATGGTAAAATTTTTAATACATTCTTTTTATATTGTATTTCATTATTTATTTCGTAAATAAACCTCGCTTAATAGATATTTCAAGGACTTATTATTATTAAGCAGAAACACATACTTTAAGTAATGCAAGTGTTAGTATTTCATTTTTATTACAGGTAAAGTAAAATAACTATATTTGTGTGTTTATTTTGGTTTAAGTGGGTACGTTGCTGAAGCCCTAAAACTGTTAGATACTTATCGTATCCTCCCCAAAATTGAATTCGATTTCTCGCAGAGAGCAAAAAGTCAACTCTTTCATAAACAATTAACCCTACTTATTGAATTAAGTCCCCTTAATGGCAAAGTTCACGTTATCGGTCGACTATCGAATTATTCCCAAGACTGGGAAAGCCAAAAGCCCCGGCCGTTTTGCGTAATTCATGGGGAATTAACGTTAGCGCACAAAGATGATGATTATTATCATTGTTATTATCTTTGATAATTTGATAATAGACTAATTAACGTTATGGAAGGGGGGTGGGATATTTACGCATAAATTATACCTTTTTAACTTCAAACTGAGACTAATCCATATCAAATTAGGAATAAGCAATTATAAATTGAGAATTCAAACATAACTGTCAGTTTAAACACAATCAAATTGGGATTAAACAACATCAAATTAAAATTAATAAACAATTTAATTCAAGAAATAACCAGATTAAATGATTCGGCAACAATAAAGAAATACATATTAGTATAACATGTTCCGTATCCATGTCTTCTAAATTTAGAGTAAATATTAGAAATGTTATTTTGAATGTAAGCGACATATTTTTCACAGTGTTGAACGCTAATTGTACCTTTTTTTATTAATATACTTCAGGTCGACTCAGTCTATACTTGGTTTGCAAAATATTGGATCTGCCTTTGTCACCTACAGTTTGTTCTATCTAAACTGACTTGTCTTCTTTGATAGCGTAAAAATTGCACCAAGCAAGTTCATATTGTACAAAATACATGAAATGTTTCTTTCAAGTATACATATTCTGATGCATCTAACTGTCAAAGCATTTCTTTTTTATAGTTCAATTTGAAACTTCTAACGAGTATTTCCACTCCCAGGTTAAGTATGTTACCGGCGCTTCTCCGTAAGCGCCGTCAACTTGTTCATTCAGCAATATTTCAGCTGCAACGTAACCACGGGCGTTATTTTGTTACATATTTTAATATTCGGAACAACGGCCCATATTAATATTTAATATTTATTTCGACCATTTTTCTTTCGGCCAACGAAAGTTGGTGGTCGCCAAAGGGGTGCGAAAGGAAGAGGGTTGACCATAAACGATATAAATATCCCCGGCCCACAGGGGTAAAGATCACTTCTAAAAAGTCTGTTGGCCCGTCAACATCACTTCGAAAAAGTCTTCTAACAGTGCACCGTCACCACGCCAAATTTCGGTCCGTGTCCGGGAAAGTTTTATAAGTTGTCTTTACGACCCAGTGGTCGCCGTAAGTTAGATTTTCACTTTGGAAATTTTCACTTATTTAAAATTCCCTTATTTCATTTTCTTTAAAGTTATTTTTGTAAATGTTGTTATTGTGTATTTTTCTTTTGTTTACTACGACTACTAGTGGATATTCAAATCGTTAAAAATCGAGTCTTATTTTGAATTCACTCCGACCGTAAATCAAAATAAAGTGTTGTGCCCAAATTCGAGCTGCCGAGTCCATTCCCGAGCGTATCCAGTCATCAGGAACAGGAACCGTCCCCAACGACCAACGCTCGCTAATCAAAGGTTAGTTTAATTTATATCTTTGAACTCTGAACTACCCGTGTAGTTGTTGAGGCAGGGAAGAAATTAAGTTATCACTTCATTGATTCAGTCCCGGGTGGTAATCTTCAGAAGGATTCCCCGCTTTCGGCCAAAGCCCGAAAGAGCCTTGATAACAAGTATGAAGTCAAATTTTTCGAGTTTAGAAAAGCCTGAAAATTTGGATTGTTCGCATAGCAAAGCGAAGTGACCAAACCAAATTCACAGGCTCTTCTAAACTCAAAACTTTACTTCATGCGCAACCCGTATAAAACAATGATTTAAAGTGAAGTTCACAATAAATTACTTAAATTCAATAATTAATTTTACAAGTATTTATATAAAATATGTGAAAGTATTCCTACTTCAAAGATAAGTCATGGGATTAAATACATGTTTAACTTTCAACATTTGCGCTGAAACTAATTTTTAAGCCAACAAAATCAAAGAGTTTACGAAAAAAACTCTATTGCCGTAGGCACATTTATTTTATAGATTTTACGAATCGATATTTTGCTGGTATTTCTTTTATAACGAAATTCAGTTTCTAAAATTATAAACTAATTTCTCTTCTTCTAACTCGATTAGGAATTAAATAAGCTTTAAATTTAGGAAACTCAAAAATTACTCACAGTACACTTTTAGCATTTGCGCTGAAATTAATTTTCAAGCCCAATAAATGAAAGATAGCTTATGAAAAAATAAAAATATAATTTTACCCATTAATATTTTGTTAGCGTTTTATTTAGAAGAAAATGCCAAATCTATTAATTCGTCCACCTTATAGTGTCGATTCGCCATGTTAAAAAGATATTTGGCTTAAAAAGAAAGTGGTAAAATGAACAAATTTTGAAACACTAGTATTTATTTAACGAATAAAGCACTAATAACCTTTCTTCACACTTTTATTTGAATTACCAAATGTACATTTCGGACACAAAGTGACCATTAATAATGGATTAACACTGATAATGGTCACTGTGTGTCCGAAATGTACATTTGGTTATTCAAATAAAAGTGTAAAGAAAGGTTATTAGTGCTTTATTCGTCAAATTAATTTTATCTTCACGTAACATACAATCAATTTACTAGTATTCAATTTGATTTTCTTTAGAATTAGTTCTATTTGTCACAACCATAGATGTTTTTTGGGTAAATAAAATGGCCCGGTATTGTAAAACGTTTTATTACCTAAATAAAATTTACTTTAGGAATAAATTAATTTATTCCAAAGATTTCGGTATTATAAACACAAAATAACTTTATTTGGCTAATAAATCTCCTCAGTAAATTATTTGTTTGTTTTTCCACCAAGTAAATTTTATTCTCTAAATAATTTGACAGTTGAAAGTCAAAAGTCTATTATATTATTATAATTACTTTAGATTCTACTACTTGTATTTATTAATATCATTACGGTTATCATGTCTACCATATGATCCGTGTCAGATTTAAGTTCGCTTATAATATCTCCCCTGACTGATTATTTCAAACCACAAGACATTCTAAGCAGTCGAAGACCTAGAGTTTTTCAAATCAGACATAACCAGGGATATGTATACTTATGCATACGCGTTTTTAAAATTAGTTCCATTTAAAGATTGAAACGATTGTTTTCCACTCCCAGATTAAGCATGAAGTAAAATTTCGAGTTTAGAAAAGCCTGAAAATTTGGTTTGGTCGCGTAGCGCAAAGCGCGGAGCGACCAAACCAAATTTTCAGGCTTTTCTAAACACGAAATTTTACTTCATGCGCCACGCGTATTTAAAACTGAAAGCACTGAAATATTGTGAACAAGTGAACTTCACTTGAAATCAGTGTCTTGTACGCGTGGGGCATTAAATAAAATTTCGAGTTTACAAAAGCCTGAAAATTTGGTTTGGCCGCTCCGCGCTTCGCGCTACGCGACCAAACCAAATTTTTAGGCTTTTCTAAACTCGAAATTGTACTTCATGCTTAGCCTGGGAGTGGAAAACACTCGTTTAATTCTTTTATAATTTCTAATAACCTTTCTTTTTCTTGTTCTGTGTAATTCTGTCCTATTCCACGGTTATTCTCCATAATTATAAGGAATTATACTAAATTTCTAATTTGATTGACAATTTAATTTGATATATTGACAATTCAATTTAACAAATTGGTGGTTCTAGCTATGGCCATAATGAAAATGTATAATTTCGGTCTGTAATCTACTAATTGAATTATTCAATTCTAGAAGTCGAAGACCTAGAGCTTTTCAAATCAGACATAACCAGGGATTTTTATACTTATGCATACGCGTTTTCAAAATTAGTTAAATTTAAAGTTTTAAACGAGTGTTTTCCACTCCCAGACTAAGCATTAGGTAAAATTTCGAGTTTAGACAAGCATGAAAATTTGGTTTAGTCGCGTAGCGCGAAGAGCGGAGCGACCAAACCAAATTTTCAGGCTTTTGTAAACTCGAAATTTTACTTCATGCGCCACGCGTATTTAACACTGAAAGCACTGAAATATTGTGAACAAGTCAACTTCACTTGAAATTAGTGTCTTGTACGCGTGGCGCATGAAGTAAAATTTCGAGTTTAGAAAAGCCTGAAAATTTGGGTTGGCCGCTCCGCGCTTCGCGCTACACGACCAAACCAAATTTTCAGGCTTTTCGAAACTCGAAATTTGACTTCATGCTTAGCCTGGGAGTGGAAAACACTCGTTTAAGTCTTTTATAATTTCTAATAAGCTTTTTTCTTGTTCTGTGTAATTCTGTCCTATTAAACGGTTATTCTCCATAATTAGAAGGAATTATTTTAAATTTTCAATTTGATTGACAATTTAATTGGAAATATTGACAATTCAATGTAACAAATTGGTGGTTCCAGCTATAGCCACAATGAAAATGTATAATTTCGATCTGTAATCTACTAAATAAATTATTTATTTCTAGAATTGCTATTTATTTGGTAGGTTTACTTTATAATACGCAATTTTATTTGCCCATTAGTTTACTAGGTAAATAAATTTATTTTTATTAATCGTTTAGAATACCGGGCATAATTTAAATATTTAGTTTTTTTTTCAGTGCTTGCATGATTTCCTCTCTTCGGCATGACTTCCTTTTTTCTGAACTCCTAATAAAATATACTATTTCAGTGTATTTCTAACTTGAAAATTCTTTAGTGTTTTATACGAGTGGCGCATGAAGTAAAATTTCTAGTTTAGAATAGCCTGAAAATTTGGTTCGGTCGCTGTGCTTCGCTACACGACCAGACTAAATTCAAAGCTCGAAATTTTACTTCATGCTTAACCTGAGAGTGGAAACACTCGTTTGAAACTTTAAATGGAACGCTTTTATAACATTGACGGATGTCTGAAAATTTACAACGTATACATGATGTATATGTAAAAGAAACTTTTCCAGGATGTTATACATTAAGTCGTTTATAGAAATCATAAAAAGAAGTGCAGAAATGTATCTAAAATCAACTATTAGAGTTAACTATATTATTGCTCGGCTGTTAATGGGTTAAATAAGCTTTAATTTTATTACAAAAATCTTTGTAATACTTATATACAAACGTATTAATTTTTCCCAAAGAAAATAATACATATATTATTTTTATTTTACTGTTACATACTAATACTACTTGAATCCAATTATTTAATTTGCTTGATTTTATGTTTAATTTCACGTTAACCTTTGCGCATTTTAATGTCGAGAGCCTCTGTTCCTGCAAATTAATTTTAATTCTATTATAAGTTATACGAACATAGTTATTTTAGTATAGTAATTTTATATATTACGTTTAAAGTTTTGCAAGTTAAAAGAAGCGTAAGCTTATTCTCTCAAATTAGTTTTGAATTTAAAATATTCGTCTTGAATTCTGTTTTCCTTTTTTTAATACACTCCATATTTTTTAATATTTTAAATAAGAATTATTTCATTTCCATTCTAATCAGTTTGATTTCTTAATGTCTCTCTTTCTGTTGATATTTCTTTAATTTAATTCCGCTTGTAAAAAATTATTAGTTTTTTATTTTTTACTATTATAAAATAAAGAACTATATTTTATTAATTACAACCTAATTTAAAAAAATATACATAGAAAAATAGAGAAGTGTTATTTTTTTAGAGGCAAAATTAAGTTATAAAAACATTTACAGAAAAGTTTAATTCAAAAAATCATGTTTTTATAGTTCACTATTTTATGCACATTTTAAACAAGAATTTTTCCATTTCCATCATAATACATTTGATTTCTAGATTTCGTTCAAGAAATCAAATTAATTGAGATGGAAATGAAAACATTGTTATTGAAAATATAGATAAAATAAAGAATTATAGAAGAAAAATGAATTTTTTAAATCCACCTCGATAATGTTTTGTTTCTTCTTGATTTATCTCTTTCTGTTAATGTTATTAATACACTTCTTGTTGTGGAGGAATCGTTCGCATTTATTCAATTACAGCGTTAGATAGTAGAGGCCGGGAATAAAGAAGTCTCGTCCGTGACCCTCTCAGACCTGAATTAAATAAAAGGGCGACATGTGTCGTTTCATCTAGTGTGTGTGTGTGGACAAAGTGAAACCAAAAAAGGTGAAAACGTTCACGAATTGTATTAGATAAGGTCAATCCTCGAGCGCCAGCCGATTCGATTCTTGAGAGGTTTATTGATTGGAAAATACTCTCACACATTCACAAACAACACAAACACACATAGTCAGAGAGGTAGAATTACACTTCAGAAATAGATGCATCCACACACTAAAATACATAAAAATATTTATCTGATTTGCTAATAGACGTTAGTAAATTTCAAATAACAGCAGTGTGTATACATGTTCTACTAAATCTACTACCTTACAACTTTCTACTAACGTCTATTAAATAATTTTCAAAGCTTTACTAGTATGTAATAGTTCTATGCTATACCTAAGATAATACAGTACTGTGATTATTTTTTACAGAAAAAGATTTATTTTATTTATATTAATTGGGTTTTTTGGTTTAAGCTGTGGAAATTAATTCAAAAAAATGTTTAGCTTCGTCCGGGCATAAATTCAAAAAATCCAAAAAAAAGCAATATTGAATAAAAAGATTATACTAAATACGTAAAATAATTACAAGGTCGGGCAATGTAAAGTGGTGTCAAGTTGTAGAAATTATGTAAATATTCAAATGGTTTATTTATAAAAAAAGTTATAGATTGTAATAGGTCAGTAGGGGTCAAGTGCAAATATTATTTTTGACGAAATTAAATTAAAATCTTAATACAAAAATCATCCAAGAAAATAATAAAGAAAAATCAACATCCAGTAAAAAACGAGAATAACATTAGTCGATCAAAATTTTTTGTATGAAAGAAATAACAAATGCAGCATTGCCTTAAAATAATAAACAAGTTCCGACACGTGGAGAAATGCTAACATATACAGATAGATTCAGTTCAGGGTTTAACAAATGCAAACACAACAAGTGTGCAAAGTCAGGGAAAGGGAGGGATGGGTTTTGTGACCCTATATGGTAGCAGTAAAGTCTACACAACAAAATCAGGGGAGGGGAGAACTTTGGGAGCAGCAAAGAAACAATTCTAAAAATCAGATAGTTTTGGGACAGGGACGAGGACAGTCAGTATTTGAATGTAAATAGGTACAGTTAAGAATGGGAAGTTTCAGTGGGATGTGAGTTAGTGAAGTAATGTTGATAAAAAGAGTTAAGTGATGTATTGAGAATGGAGTTAGGGATAACAACGTTGGAGAGACTATCACGTAAGAGTAAGATTAATTCTACATTCTAAGTTGAAATCAAACAAACAAAACCGGCAAAATAATTTAAACATCTGGGAAAGGGGGAAGATGGGGGGGGAGGGAAAGGGGGAAGATGGGGGGGGGGAGAGAAAGATGGATGTATGGTAATTAATGTGTAAGGCCGAATTGAGCGAGAAAACGAGATATGTCCTACTAACTAATCGACCCAGTCGATTGATGTGTTAGGCCAATCCGAGTTAGTATTGCGCTAAGTGTCCTACTAACTAACCACACGAATGAGGGATGTATGGTGGTTGATGTGTAAGGCCAGATTGAGCGAAAAAACGAGGTATGTCCTACTAACTAATCGACCCAGTCGATTGATGTGTTAGGCCAATCCGAGTTAGTATTGCGCTAAGTGTCCTACTAACTAACCACACGAATGAGGGATGTATGGTGGTTGATGTGTAAGGCCAGATTGAGCGAAAAAACGAGGTATGTCCTACTAACTAATCGACCCAGTCGATTGATGTGTTAGGCCAATCCGAGTTAATATTGCGCTAAGTGTCCTACTAACTAATCACAAGAAAAAAAATAATTCGATTATGAGTGGACCGAGGTGAAAGGTCGTTCCATTCATTAATCGAGAATGTATGGCGATTGATGTGTAGGGCCGATGTGAGAGATTGTCCCACTTACCAATTGCAAGTATGTCGAGTGTGTGATGCTAACTCCGGGATGGTTTTTGTGGGTTTCCCACCTCGTAATGCGAATGCAAAGGTTAGTTAATTTTGTTCCCATAAGTAGAGTCATACAATTTTTGAGTTTAACTAAATTTACATGACTTCTACGCACAAACTTTGGATAATATATTTTGTGAATATAAATAATATAAGACATAACAATTCATTAGAAATGTCATGAAAGGTCAATAAACTTTGCATACGTTAAGCTCATATCCTGTTTTATTTATTGTCCACACATCCTCCTAGTCAAATTAAAAGGGAAGAAAGACACAGTATTTACGATAATGCATATTGACACAAACAACGAACCTGGTAAATAAATAAAAGGGCTACTACATACACAACACAACGTAAATAATAATACAAATTATAAATTTGTACAATACCTAGGGTCGAATCATTACAAGATAAAGATTTATATTATGATTTATTTCATTTTAGTAAGTAGGAATAAGTTGAATGTAAGATCATAGTATCGGTTTTAAAGTTGTAATGGGTCAGTGGGGTCATGTGCAAATATTATTTTTGACGAAATTAAATTAAAATATTAATACAAAAATCACCCGAGAAAATAATTAAAAAAAATCAACATCCAGTAAATTCGAGAATAACATTAGTCGATCAAAATTTTTTATGTGAAAGAAATAACAAATGCAGCATCGCCTTAATAATGAAGTTGACGTCAGAGAGGGAAGGGTTTTGTGACCATATATGGTAGTAGATAAAATTTAAGCAACAAAATTTGGAGAGGGGAGAACTTTGAGAGCAGCAAAGAAACGATTCTAAAAAGGAGTTCGTTTAGCGACCGGGACGGGGACAGTCAGTATCTGAATGTAAATGGGGACAGTTGAAAATGGGAAGTTTTAGGGAGAGAGTCAAGAGAGAGTTCAAGAGTGAAGAGACAGTTCGGAAGAAGAACAGCACGAAAAGCACCACAAGTTCCAAATCACAGAGGGAAATAAGAATAACATAACAAAAATCAAAATTATACAACAAATATAAAAACTATACAACAAAAAAGAATACAAAACAGTTGACGGGTGTGGTCGAGCTGTACGTGGAAAACGAAGGAGTGTTCCCGCTAGTTAATTGCCTGAAAACAATTAACGGGTGTGGTCGTCCCGAGTTAGTACTGCAAAGTTATGTTCCCGCTAGTTAATGGCACAAAAACAGTGAACGGGTGTGGTCGAGCTGTGCTTGGAAAACGGAGGAGTGTTCCCGCGAGTTAATTGCCTGAAAACAATTAACGGGTGTGGTCGTCCCGAGTTAGTACTGCAGAGTTATGTTCCCGCTAGTTAAAAGCACAAAAGCAGTAAACGGGTGTGGTTGAGCTGTGCGTGGAAAACGGAGGAGTGTTCCTGCTAGTTAATTGCCTGAAAACAATTAACGGGTGTGGTCGTCCCGAGTTAGTACTGCAGAGTTATGTTCCCGCTAGTTAATAGCGCAAAAGCAGTTGACGGATGTGGTCGAGCTGTGCTTGGAAAACGGAGGAGTGTTTCCGCTAGTTAATTGCCTGAAAACAATTAACGGGTGTGGTCGTCCCGAGTTAGTACTGCAGAGTTATGTTCCCGCTAGTTAATAGCACAAAAACAATTGACGGGTGTGGTCGAACTGTGCGTGGAAAACGGAGGAGTGTTCCCGCTAGTTAATTGCTGATCACAATTAACGGGTGTGGTCGTCCCGAGTTAGTACTGCAGAGTTATGTTCCCGCTAGTTAATAACACAAAACAATCAACGGATGACGTCGGGATCTGCGTGCTAATCAGAGGAGTGTTCCCGCTAGTTGGTTGTCTGGTAAGCTCCGAGATGGTTTTTGTGGGTTTCCCATCTCGTAATGCAAATGCAGGGGTTATTTAATTTTGCTCCCACAAGTAGAGTCATATACTTATTGAGTTTAACTAAAATGCATATGGCTTCTAAGTACAAACGAAAATAAACTATTTCGAGAATATAAATAATTTAAGAAACACAAATTAATTAGAAATGTCATAATTGAGGTCAATAAACTTTGCATCCGTTAAACTCACATCCTGTTTTATTTATTGTCCACACATACTCCTGGTCATTAAAAGCGAAGAAAGACACAGTATTTCCGATAATGCATATTGACACAAACAACGAATCTGTTAAATAAATAAAAAAGGTTACTACATACACAACACATCGTAAATAAAATACAAATTATAAATTTGTATAATACCTAGGGTCGAATCATTACAAAGTTTTTTATTTTTTTTTATTTTAGAATTTTTACCCGAACGTAGCCAAAAAAATGTTTGGTGACATATAGGCACAAACATATTTTTTTAATAAATAATAAATTACATACACATTCTACGACAAATTCTCCGTCTTCATTTTATTTTTTGAATTAATTTCTGCCGCTAAAACCAACAAAACACAATTATTATTATTATTATTATTATTATTCGCAATTTGTTGAAATCACATGATTATTAGTTTAGATTTTCATTTCTTGTTTTAGTCAAAACAATTCAATTGTCTTCAAAATAATTCCTTAACCCATTAAGAGCCTGCCATTCATGCAATAACGCAGCATTATTTAATTTTTTTTAAATTACTAGAGTTAATTTGATTCATTGTTTTAATTTACCTGACTTGAGAATGAGTGAAGAAACATTTAAATATTTGTTTTTTTTACTATTACTCAATTGAAAAAAAAAGTTTTCAGTGTAACTTTACTAACTTTACAATATTTCAGTGTTCTATACGGGTGGCGCATGAAGTAAAATTTAGAGTTTAGAAAAGCCTAAAAACTCCGCTTCGCTACGCGACCAAACCAAATTTTCAGGCTTTCTAAACTCGAAATTTTACTTCATGCTTAACTGTAAGTTAAGCATAAAGACTGAAAATTTACATTGTATACGTTATGTACATTTAAAAAAAATCCCAGCATGTAATATAATAAGTCGTTTATAGAAATCATAAAAACAAGTACAGAATTTTAAGCAAAATTAACTTTGAGAGTTAACTATAATTGCTATACCGTTAATAAGTTAAAAATCTAGTTGATGGATTCATTTCGAATGTTAAAATAATACGCAATAATTCCTTAAGTGAATATTTAATGTGACACTTAAATCCGAGTGTTTTTTTTGTATTACAGTCCTGTAAAATGTGTTTATTGAAAGTCATCTTTGTCGCTGTTGGGCGAAAAGGCCGCGTTAATTTGAAAACGCTGTCCGGAACTTTTCAAACTTGAGAATTTAATGGAAAGCCGGAAAAAAGTCCGACATTTGCGAGTTTTAAACCGGATCCTTCGATGCCCAACGTACAAGAACGGATATTAATGGATTTCCAAAACTGTAAGTTCCTTAAAGTTATAAATTCAATTCTAATCATATTGTATACAAAAAAATACGTAAAGAGACCCACTCAAAATCTTAAAATACACTTGCGAGAATTAATCTTTTAATTTCTTTAAAGGTATACATTTATTTTTATATTTTAGATTCACGTTATAAAAAGCGTAAACGTGCCAACACAAAATCTAAAATAATTTATAAATATGCTAGCTGTTTAAATTAGGACAATAAGAAATAGATAAATGTATTAAATTTGCTTGTTAATTATTTAACATATTGTAGTTAAGGGAATTTACAGAGTTTTTAATATGATGAATTAATAGAATTGCAATCAATAATCATTAAAATAAACCAGTCCTCGTTAATCGATAACAAAAATAACAAAGATTTCCTCGTCATTAAAATTGTGATTTTATATATAAAATATCTGTATTTTTGAGTTTACTACAAAATAGATATAATACATATAATACAATACATTTTTTTTTTCATTTTTTTCCAACTCGGAAACTGGCTATCGACCAGCGGTCTTTCAGCCTGTCTTTGTCCAGTCTATATCTGTTTTTTAAGTCGTGATCCCTGGCCCTTAATTCAAATTCAAATATCCCACATCTACCATTTATTAATTCATCTCATTACATCAACTGGAACCCGACAATTATGTTAGTTGTCGGGTTCCAGTTGATGTAATGAGATGAATTAATAAATGGTAGATGTGGGATATTTGAATTAAGGGTGTGTATTAGGGTTGCGAGGTATTCACATATGATTGAGGATAGTAGTGACATTAGTATTTGTGACGAACTTTAAGGAGAGGTATTCTAGGCGTTGATTAATTGCACATTTCATATACGAGAGTATTGGAGGGGTTATGTAGGGGGTTGTTAGGGTGTCTGATTTTCGTAAGCACTCGTAGGGCTGATCGTTCGGCGACCTGTATATTTTTTAAAACGTTGGGACGAGGATTGTGAAATAGGATGGGGGCATACTCTAGTAGAGGGGGACTTATGGTTCTATACATATGAAGTGCACTCTTTACTGTTATTCCTGCTTTTCAGAATGTCAGCGATCTTAAATGGCGCGCCCTGCATTTTATCTTTGTTTTTAGACTTCGAGTGTGGTTAATAAAGGTTAGTTTGGAATCGACGGTGACATAGGATGATTATTAATTAAAATATGGTTGACGCTTAAGGTTCTGTTGGATAGGAAACTGTCTATGATATTGATAAAGTGTGGAGGGATGCCTAACGAATCGCACTTGAACAGCAAACCACGATGCCGGACCGAATCATACGGTTTTTGTATGTCAAGAAATATTGCGGATTTTTTACCTTTGAGGTGTGCTGTCTGGCAGTTTGAGGTAAGAATTCTTAAGGGAAGGGGAGCTAAGCGATGTTCAATAAGACCAAATTAATAAGGGGGGATAAGATCTATAATGTGGGTGGTGACTTTTTTGGATTAAGGATTCAAGGACAGGAAGCAGAGTAATTAGGCGGTAGCTTGATACCAAACTGGCGTCGTTTCCGGGTTGACATTTTTTTTAAACACATATCTTCATATATTTATGCGATCAGAGCAATAGTGGCCTCACCCACAAAAAAATAAAGATGCCAATAAATTAAATTTAGCATCCTAGTGCAGTTGGGATGCTAAATCTGCATTTTTTGGCGTTTTAATTTTTTTGTGGGTTAGTCCACTCTTGCTCTCATCGCCTCAATTGGGAATTTAAAAAACTTATTTATCTGAAAATTACACAAAATTCAAATGAAATTACCAAAGGATGTTAAAATTCCATTTGTGGTTATTAAAAAGCATTTTATTTCTAACAAAATCGACCACTTTTATCATTATTCGACATAGTCTTGAATTTTCACAACGTTTTGAAATAGATATTGGTTCATTTTTTAACTAAATTTAAAAGTTTGCTCGAAGTTACAGAAAAAATATGAATGCTAAAATTTACCATATTCAATAACAATGTAAAATAGAAGTTGTTATTTTTGTATTTATTATTGAAAATAGACATTTATTATTATTATTATTATTATTTATTGGAATCTTCAATTGAATAATTAAAATAATTCAGAAACCTGTTGACATCTTAGAAATTTTCTAAATTAGTATCTTCGATAATCATGAATTTTCTCTTCAACTTTAGCTTCAAATTTAAAATAACTCAGAGTGACATTGGAACTTTCTGCACTTATTCTTAACGTGCATTTAATTTTAAAATTTAATTTTAAAATTCGTGATGAATCAAATGCTCATTGAGTTTAATTTTTTTTAAATATCTAATAATTATAACTATTAATGAGGTAATATTTACGTATTCTGAAAAAGCAATGTTTTTTAACATTCTCACAACATTTTATTAAGATCTTGAGAAAAAAGTTAAATTTATCATTTGTTTTATATTTAAAAGTCTATATATATATATATATATATATATATATATATATAGTTTAATTAAAACAAACACTTTTTGACTTTTAATTGGAAATAACTCAAAAACTGTTGATTGAGCATATACTCAATGACATTAGAAGCGTAACACCCAGAAGGAGTTATTATTTTAACTTGATTTTTTGCCAGTATGGTAGTCTTACATCAAGAATAAAATGATTACATTTTCAAGAAATTTTATTAAAAAACAATCTAAAAAAAATTAATAATGTGTTTGGCGACCCCTTTGCTGTATACACTCCTGTAGACGTCTGGGCATCGACAAAATGAGATGGTCGATGTCTTCCTGAGGCATCTCGTTCCAAGCAACTTGAATTTCATCGATCAACTGTGCTAGAGTCTGTATCCTCCACAGACAAAGAGAATATTCTTCTTCCCATGATATCCCACACATGTTCAATGGGATTTAAAGCCGGCGAACGGGGCGGCCACGCCAAAACATTAACACCAGCTTCATTAAGAAAGTTCATAGTTCGACGAGCAATATGGGGACGTGCGTTATCTTGTTGAAAAAGTACGTCTGGGCGGCCATCTAAATAAGGCAACAAAGTCGGTCGTATGACGTCTTCAACATAACGCGCAGCTGTCATACTGCCTCGAATGAATACAAGAGGTGATCGACTACCATAAGCAATAGCCCCCCAAACCATTACTCCAGCAGTCCTGTGTACATGCCTCTCAATAGCAAACCTAAGATCAGGTCGTTCTCCACGGTAGCATCGTACCCTTCTACGGCCATCATGCGTGCCTAGACAAAATCGTGATTCATCGCTGAATACGACATCGTGCCATTCTGCCTCCCAATGCTGCCGTTCTCTGCACCAGTCCAACCTTTGGCGACAGTGTCTCGCTGTTAAAGTAAGCACTAATCTTGGACGGTACGAAAGAAGCCCAAAGGATTGAATGCGGCGATATAAGGTTCGCATACTAACGGGCCTACCTTCTTCTCCAATCCATTGATCACCGATTTGACGCGTAGTAGCGAAACGGTCTCGCAGAGCTATTTGTCTTAAGCGCCGATCTTGACGTTCTGTGGTACGCCTTGGTTGACCAATTGGTCTTCTTCTTGCTCCTCTACCTTCTTCTGTCCATACCCGATACACACGTATTACAGTTGCTGCAATGGAATTAATACGGCGGGCAATTTCGCGATAGGACATACCGACATCTCGATAAGCAACAACTCGACCCCGGTCAAAATCGCTCAAATGGTGATATTGTGGACGTCTTCGGACTCGAGGCATTTTATTTAAGCTTAACACACTCAACGGAAACACGAAAACTAAAAACATCTGTACTAAACAGCTCATATAAATAGTTTTATCAAAAAAGAAAAAGTGAAATATTTTTTTTTCACAATAAATATAAAAGGCACAAGGTTGAAATTGTTATCAATGTATGCTTTAAATATAGCACTCTGTTGCTAAAATATGAATTAAAAAAAATCATTTCTTCTTGGTGTTACGCTTCTAATGTCATTGAGTATATTTACAATTTCACCTATGAAAATGTTGCTCCAATACGTCTAAATTAATTTAGGCTGCTTATAATTTTTGTCCTTCAGGTATCCCTATAAAAAAAATCTAATAGTGTTAGATCTGGAGATCTAGCAGGCCACCTAACCGGTCTAAATGTTCTGAGCCAATTGCCCCCTAAATTTGCATTCAAAAGCAATCTGCTTCATCTTGTTGGAAGAACAGCACTCTTTGCTGTTGCAATGGAATAATTAATTAAAAGTAAGCATGCAAATGATCAAAAATGGCTATTGTCTCTCGTATTATATTATTTAGCAGATTTAAAGCTAGTTTCTACTCTATAGAAATATTTTTTAACATAAATTCACAAAAGTATAAATTTTTGAAATCAGTGAAAGACACTCTTTTCAACTGTATCAAAGCCAACTATGATTTGCATTTAAAAAAAATAATTTGGCCATAACACGAAAATGTGTGCATAAAATAAAAAAATGCCTACTCCACTGAATTCTACTTAAAAAAGTGTCTTAAGACGGTATTTATAGTTTTTGTCTATCTTACAAATTAAATTAAAGTTAAAAATCAAGAAAACCCGTTTTTGCACCACAACTTCTAAAAAGAACAAAATGGTGCATTTTTGTTTTCGCCATTATCCTAGCCTCAAAAAAAGAGATCGCGATTGCGCCATCGGTTTTTTTGTAACTCTTATATTTGCCAAGATGTCCATAAGCAACATCGAAATTAGACCACCCTGTATATTTTAACTTGACAATATTTCAGTGTTTTATACGCATGGCGCATGACGTAAAATTTCTAGTTAAGAAAAGCCTGAAAATGTTAGTTTATGCTTAATCAAGGATTAATACCCTCGTTAGAAACCTCAAATTGAACGCTTAAATATGCCTCAAATATTACAAAAGAAAAATTCCTTGTACAAAATTTTAAAGGGGCATCAAACGGTAATGATGATATAAAAATTAAAAATGCCTGATCTTCAAAAACTAAACAAGCAAGAAAACTTTGTTATAAAAATGTTTTCACTAGACGAGAGTAGAGTTTTCTCTCCTTGGCTCGACGAAACAAAAAATTTAAATACAATTAACCCGACACTCATGGTTTATTCATTGAGTGAGGCTCGGGCTTAAAAGCGAGTGGGAAGTTTTATATTGTAACCCTGTTTGCTTTTATACAAAATGCGAAACTTTTGGACATGGCCGCCCTCCTCCGAGTCAGCTTTAATTGTCCCGTTTTCGATTCGAGCGCTCGTTCTTTTTTGTCTTCTGCGTGTAAATTAATTTACGACTCCACGGATTACCAATTAAATAAAGTGAACCACCACCGACGGTTTGAGCGCTAATTGAGTCCGCTGAGACAGTTTTGTTCTATTAGCTAAACCATTTAAATACAATATAAAAAGGTTGTATGTAAATATAAAATGTTTAAATATCCAATAAAAAATGTTACTCGTTATTGAATTTCAATATCATAAACATTCTTTTAAAAAATGATTCTGTCAATAGATCGTACGTAGTCTGTTCAACAAAATCAACAGATCAAAGCATACAGGGAATTTCTCTTTCAATTATACATATCCCGATGTATATGCTGGAAATGTTCAGGCATTCATTGGTTTTATAAAGCGTTCAATTTGTAGCTATAAACGAGTGTTATCCACTCCCAGGTTATGCATGAAGTAAAATTTCGAGTTTAGAAAAGCCTTAAAATTTGGTTTGGTCGCTCCGCGAAGCGGAGCGACCAAACCAAATTTTCAGGCTTTTCTAAACTCGAAATTTTACTTCATGCGCCGCGCGTATTAAAAAGAGAAATATTCTGAAGTTTAAAATATAGCGCTAAAGCAGTATGCTAAAGCAGTATATTTTGAACTTCTTGGTTAATCAGTGTTGTATACGCGTGGCGCATGAGGTAATACGTCGAGTTTAGAAAAGCCTAGTACAGGGTTTTCTAAACTCGAAATTTAACTTTATATTTAACCAAGGAGTGGTAACACTTGTTAGTAGTTTCAAATTAAACGCGTTTATAAAAACAGCATGACATTAAAAATAAAACTATTGTATAAAAGCGCATCAAAACTGTTTTTCTGCTATTATATATTACTCTTCTATTTATTCCATCGATGTTATAGGAAATACTAACCTTATCGAAACTATTAATCAGTTTCAAACGCTCACACATACACACACACATACGAAACTTTTCCGTTCGAATGGATTCACCTCCTAAAACTTTCCCCGATAAACTTCCGCAATCCCTTCCCGTTAGTCGGACCTACTCGAGCCTAAATCGAGCATAACCGCCGAAAATAACTCGATTTATTCCAATAACAAAAAAGAAGACACGAGAAAATAGAATTATAAACGCTTTTTCAACCCATATAAAAGAATCTTGATGTTTTAGATGCTTCATTTTCCATAAATATGGAAAAAATGAAAACAGATTTATAAATGTTATTTATAATCTAATAGAACTGTACTATAAAGATTAAAAATAATAATAATCGTCTTTAATTAATTGAAAAACACTTAATAAAATGTTAAACATAATATTAAAGACACTGAACTTTGTTTTACCTCTGTCATTTCAACTTTTACAGTGACCATAGTTTTGACTACAAGGTGGTCATATTAAACTAAATTTGATAATGACTAGCTTGTAGTCAAAACAATAGTCACTGTAAAAGTTTATATAAAAGTGGTAAAACAGTGTTATCAATATTATGTTTATAAAGACGTACCACAAAGGGGTTAAAAAAATGTTATTTTTTGTCATTATTTAGCCCAGACAGGGACGTACTGTAATGGTTGTACCCCCGGTGTTGTACAAATTTATAATTTGTATTTTTAATTGTACGTTGTGTTGTGTATGTAGTAACCCTTTTATTTATTTAACAATTTCGTTGCTTGTGTCAATATGTATTATCGTTTGCTGTTCTTTTGTTTCTTATTAATTTTGATTACTATTGTGTGTGGACAAGAAATAAAATCAGGAAGTTAGTAACAAATGTGAACTTTATTCAATCAAAACTATATCTCAATTTATAAAAACAGATATTACTTTGAATTACGAATCTTGCGCACTCTTTACTCAAAAAATGTATCACGTAGAGTCACGTGACCTGTCATTCAACTCACGATATGGAAAAACCCACGAAACCCATCTCAGACCTGATTCTCTCTTTTTATTTTAATTCGGCTTTTTCTTTCATTTCTTTTAAACGGAAAGAAACAGGTTCGCGACTTTAATTTGGCTTTTTTCTCTCATTTCTTTTAAACGGAAAGAAACAGGTTCGCGACTTTAAATTCGGCTATTTCCCTCATTTCTTTTAAACGGAAAGAAACAGGTTCGCGACTTTAATTCGGCTATTTCCATCATTTCTTTTAAACGAAAATAAACAGGTTTGCGACTTTAATTCGGCTTTTTCTCTCATTTCTTTTAAACGGAAAGAAACAGGTTCGCGACTTTAAATTCGGCTATTTCCCTCATTTCTTTTAAACGAAATAAAACAGGTTCGCGACTTTAATTCGGCTTTTTCTCTCATTTCTTTTAAACGAAAAGAAACAGGTTCGCGACTTTAATTTGGCTTTTTTCTCTCATTTCTTTTAAACGGAAAGAAACAGGTTCGCGACTTTAATTCGGCTTTTTCTCTCATTTCTTTTAAACGGAAAGAAACAGGTTCGCGACTTTAATTCGGCTTTTTCTCTCATTTCTTTTAAACGGAAAGAAACAGGTTTGCGACTTTAAATTCGGCTATTTCCCTCATTTCTTTTAAACGGAATAAAACAGGTTCGCGACTTTAATTCGGCTTTTTCTCTCATTTCTTTTAAACGGAAAGAAACAGGTTCGCGACTTTAAATTCGGCTATTTCCCTCATTTCTTTTAAACGGAAAGAAACAGGTTCGCGACTTTAATTCGGCTATTTCTCTCATTTCTTTTAAACGGAAATAAACAGGTTTGCGACTTTAATTCGGCTTTTTCTCTCATTTCTTTTAAACGGAAAGAAACAGATTCGCGACTTTAAATTCGGCTATTTCCCTCATTTCTTTTAAACGGAATAAAACAGGTTCGCGACTTTAATTCGGCTTTTTCTCTCATTTCTTTTAAACGGAAAGAAACAGGTTCGCGACTTTAATTCGGCTGTTTCTCTCATTTCTTTTAAACGGAAAGAAACTGGTTAGCGACTTTTAATTCGGCTATCTCCCTCATTTCTTTTAAACGGAAAGAAACAGGTTCGCGACTTTAAATTCGGCTATTTCCCTCATTTCTTTTAAACGGAAAGAAACAGGTTCGCGACTATAATTCGGCTATTTCTCTCATTTCTTTTAAACGGAAATAAACAGGTTTGCGACTTTCTCTCATTTCTTTTAAACGGAAAGAAACAGGTTCGCGACTATAATTCGGCTATTTCCCTCATTTCTTTTAAACGGAATAAAACAGGTTCGCGACTTTAATTCGGCTTTTTCTCTCATTTCTTTTAAACGGAAAGAAACAGGTTCGCGACTTTAAATTCGGCTATTTCCCTCATTTCTTTTAAACGGAAAGAAACAGGTTCGCGACTTTAATTCGGCTATTTCTCTCATTTCTTTTAAACGGAAATAAACAGGTTTGCGACTTTAATTCGGCTTTTTCTCTCATTTCTTTTAAACGGAAACAAACAGGTTCGCGACTTTAAATTCGGCTATTTCCCTCATTTCTTTTAAACGAAATAAAACAGGTTCGCGACTTTAATTCGGCTTTTTCTCTCATTTCTTTTAAACGGAAAGAAACAGGTTCGCGACTTTAATTTGGCTTTTTTCTCTCATTTCTTTTAAACGGAAAGAAACAGGTTCGCGACTTTAATTCGGCTTTTTCTCTCATTTCTTTTAAACGGAAAGAAACAGGTTCGCGACTTTAATTCGGCTTTTTCTCTCATTTCTTTTAAATGGAAAGAAACAGGTTCGCGACTTTAAATTCAGCTTTTTCCCTCATTTCTTTTAAACGGAAGAAAACAGGTTCGCGTCTTTAACTCGGTTTTTTCCTCATTTCTCTTAAACGGAGAGAAGCAGGTTCGCGACTTTAATTCGGCTGTCACTCTTATTTCTTTTAAACGGAAAGAAACAGGTTCACGACTTTAATTCGGCTTTCTCCCTCATTTATTTTAAACGGATAGAAACAGGTTCGCGACTTTAAATTCGGCTTTTTCTCTCATTTCTTTTAAACGGAAAAAAACAAGTTCGCGACTTTTATTCGGCGATCCTTTTTTCTAATACTGTATTTTAATCACTTTCTAACACTGTATTCTAACCACTTATAAAAGATTTCCAATTTACCTTTGGATCCCTGTACTCTTTACTTCTGTCTTTTTGTCCTCGGATTCTTACGGCAAAAGGATCCTCTTCCCCTGACTTTGTTACTTTGGCGTTCCACTCTCTCGCTTGCAACCTCTTAGCTCGAATTCTTATGCAAAACTGATCTTCCCACTGACTTTTTTACGTCGGCCCTTGACCCTCTTACTCGCAACCTCGAATTTTCATGGCCGGAAGCTTCCTTTCCCCTGTTTCGCGATGGTTTTATCAGTGCTCTTCCCCCTTCTGTGACGTATTACTCTCATATTTATCATCGCTCGCGCCCATCAACTTATGAGACCCGAAATAAAAAAACTGTCGCCATCTCCGGGTCCGAAGCGCTTGCACGTCACGGTGATTCCCTCGCTTGCACATGATTTTGTTTTGTTGGATTTGTTCGCTTTTAGCTTTGAATTTGTTTGTTATTTTTTAAGGTTCATTGATCTCGCCTTTTGATTACCAACGAAAATTCCCCCCGAAGTTCGACTTTTTTTAAAGAAACTATTGCTCTAGACGGACCTTAGCTAACGCCAAATTAGAGCTAGCGCCATTTAGACAAGAATGTTGCAGAGGTTTGAACTTCCGGGGGGCTAAGTTGATGCTAGCCCCCCGAGTTTGGATTTTACAAGTTTTATTACATTATTAGGATTCCTCAGAGCTAGCGCCCGCTTGCGCTACCAATTTAAAAGCTAGCGCCACCCCCACAACCCCAAAGAATGATAAAACATTTTTAACCCTAGCCCCCCAAAATGAGATTTTTTTATTAAATTGTATTAAATTGGGTGGAAAATATAGCATAGGGCTAGCGCCAGCAGAATATGAAAAAAATATTCTCTCAAAAATATCAGGTAAGAAAATATTTACCAGCAAATTTTGATACGAGAGCTTTCAGTTCCTGTATGCGTATTACCATTTACTTGCTGAATTTAAATACAAAATCATGTTTGGCATATAAAATAGCGCTTCCAAAAAATATTTCGGCGTTATAATTACTTTATTTATGTTCATAGACACTGGCTATTGGAAATATGATGCCTTGAAGACAGTAGCGTAACTGACAATTGTGTTTTTACTCCTTGCTAATTTAAATCGGTATAACTCAAGAACTAACCGTACGATTTAAAAAACTCTTTCGGCATTGTAATTACTATACTGATGTCTATAAATACTGACAACGAGATAGCTAGTGCTATCAAGACAGTGGCGTACCTGACGGTTATTTTTTTTACTACGTGATATCTTAAATCGCACTAACCGTGCGATTTCAAAATTTCTTTAGCAGTTAGAACACCTAAAGTGATGTTTATAAACACTGCTAACGAGATAGCTAGCGCTAGCAAGACAGTGGCGTACCTAACGATTTTTTTTATTCCTTGATTATTTAAATCGATATAACTCGGGAACTAACCGTTTGATTTCAATATTATTTTTTTTTCGGTGTTAGGAAATCTAAAGTAATGTCCATTACCACTGGCAACGAGATAGCTAGCACTAGCAAGACAGTGGCGTACCTGAAAATTGTTTTCAGGCTTTTCTAAACTCGAAATTATACTTCATGCTTAATCTAGGAGTGGAAAACACTGGGTGGAAGTTTTAAACTTAACGCTTTTCAAAAACAACGAATACCTGCAAATTCACCAACTACACCTCGGGTTGTATGTACCAGCACTTGCATGTAAAACTCACTATATGTTATCTAACCAACCTAATCGTAACATGGGTATCTTTTCGATACTACTAAATTTAGCGCCTTTAGTTGCTATTCAATTTACTTTATTTCCATTCTAACACAATCTACTTTATTTCCATTCTAACACAATCTATCTCAATATCCTAATTCTACAATATACAGGGAGTTTTTCTTTAAAGTATACATATTCCAGATTCAGCTTATTTTCTTTAAATCTTTAGATATTCGTTGTGTTTTTACAGGAATTCAATTTGAAGCTTTAAACGAGTGTTTTCCACTCCCAGACTAAGCATGAAGTAAAATTTCGAGTTAAGAAAAGCCCCGTGAAAATTTGTCGAAGGTCGCGTTTCTGGGCTTTTCTAAACTCAAAATTTTACTTCATGCGCCACGCGTATAAAACACTAAATTTTTGTGAAATTTATGTAAATTTGAACCTTACTTGAAATCAGCGTTTAATACGCGTGGCGCATGAAGTAAAATTTCGAGTTTAGAAAAGCCCAGAAAATGTGTCTCGGGTCGCGCAGCGACCCGAGACAAATTTTCACAGGGCTTTTCTAAACTCGAAATTTTACTTCATGCTTAGTCTGGGAGTGGATAACACTCGTTTAAGCCTTAAATTGAAGTATTTTTAAAAAACAGAGAATATCTAACGATTCAAAGAAAATTAGCTAAATTTGTAAAACGTATACTTTAAAGAAAAACTCCCTGTATGTTATTATGTTGTATTCAACTCAAATGTTAGGTAATTACTCAGCAACTCTCTAAGCAAACCTAAATAACTAATCCATGTTACATTTCAAATATTTTGCTTAAATGTTTTAATAGTTGTTGCTTACATTATACGGCTCAGTCAACTTAGCCCCCCCGAAGTTCGACTTTTTTGAAAAAAGCTTGTCAGTTACGCTACTGTCTTCTAGGCATCGTCTTTCTAGTAGCCAGTGTCTATGAACATACATAAAGTAAACTCAATGTCGAAATACTTCTTGGAAGCGGTATTTTGTAAGCCAATCATGATTTTGTATTGAAATTCAGCAAGTAAATGGTAATAAGCATACAGGATCTGAAAGCTCTCACATCAAAGTTTGGATGTAAATATCTTTTTTCCTGATATTTATGAGAGAATATTTTTTTATATTCTGCTGGCGTTAGTTCTAAGCAATCTATTAGACCCAATTTGATTAAAAATCTGATTTCGGGGGGCTAGGGTTTAAAATGTTTTATCATTTTTTGGGGTTGTGGGGGTGGCGCTAGATTTTAAATTGGTAGCGCTAGCTCTGAGGAATCCGAATAGTGTAAAAAAATTTAAAAAATCCAAACTTGGGGGGCTAGCATCAACCTAGCCCCCCGAAAGTTCAAACCCCCGTAACTTTCTTGTATGAATGGCGCTAGCTCTAATTTTTGTGGCGCTAGCTAGCGCTACCTAGGGCCCGTGTACCGCAATAGTTTTTTTGCAGAAAGTCGAACTTCGGGGGGCTAAGTTGACTGAGCCCATCACATCCTTTTCTCTACTTATGAATTGTAATCTTTTTTTATATGACTTTTGTAAATTCTTAGCGTCGAATATTTAATTTCGTACAATTATAAATTTTGTACAGGACCCCTATTGATTCATTACAGTACTAACACCTTAATGAAAATGTAAATGTTTATATAAATAAATAATGTAACTGATGATGTGTATATATATATATATATATATATATATATATATATATATAAATATATTTATATATATATGTATATATATATATAAATATATTCAACCCTTAAGTGCTTGAAAAATGAAAATAAAATCATGCATACATGGGTATTTTAGATAATTTGTCACTGGAAATCATTACAAATTATGTGATATTAATAGATACATATCCAAAAAATGTAATGTAACAAAAAATATTTATTAAAAATTTGGATTATGTGTTTTAGAAATATAAAAAATTAATTAATTTATATATACGTGTTTAACATACACAGTTATATTTCAATATTCAACCAAAGATCGACAAAACTTTTTAGCTAAAATAAGTTTGTTGCATTTAAGGGTTAACCATTGGTGTCAAACCCGCTGCCCAATGCGAATGTAAATGCGGCCTAAACGCAAATTGCCAAGTTCTTTATGAGGAAAAATATATCATCAATTTTTTATTTGTAAATAAAACACTTTTTAAACTTGTTTCCTTTGATGTCTCCAACATGTTTGCAAAAATCCCACCCGCCGATTGCATGGACCTAATCATTAAACACTTATATAAAAGTAATGTTAACCCCATAGTAAAATCAGATTTCATATCATTATTAGATTTAATAATAAAATCAAACTATTTTTCATTTAACAATAAATTATACAGTCAACATGAAGGCTTAGCAATGGGGTCCCGCTGAGCCCATTGCTAGCTGAAATATTCATGAACAATATTACAAATACTATTTTAAATTCCACGTTAGGTAAAAAACACATATTTCATTGGTTTAGATATGTAGACGAAGTTCTAGCATTCTTTAAAGGTACAGATAGACAACTCCAGCAATTCCTCAATTTCCTTAACACAATACACCCTTTAATAACTTTTACAGTAAAAACAGAAACCGATAACAAAATTAATTTTCTAGACCTAACCATTACAAAAATTAACAACAAATTAAATTTTAATATATATAGAAAACCGACCTATACTGATTCCATTATCCCTAACCACTCCCGCCACCCACAAACTCATAAAAAAAAGCTAGTTTCTATACAATGACAGAGCATTTAAAATTCCGCTAAATATAAATGATAGAAAGAAAGAGATCAATATAATAAAGGAAATAGCAACTTCACTAATAGACAATTTAATTCATAATTATGAAATAAATAAGGTGCAGAAATTCGTCTACCCTAGAATTAGGTCAATAGATAATCAACATTTTAAAACAATCAGCTACTATGGTACAATAAGTTGTAAAATTAAAAACATCCTTAATAAATGTAACATTAATGTAATATTATAAACGCCCCATAAACTTAATAATATAATTTTCAACCCAAAAACAAAACTTAATCCCCTAGTTAGATCAGGCATTTATAAATTGAACTGTAATTGTAAAGGTGTGTAAATTGGGCAATCTGGTCGTAGAATCGAAATAAGATTGAAAGAACACGAGCGAGCCTTTAGATTAAAACATAGTAGTTCTACCTATGCTAACCATCTTTTAGAAGAGAATCACACTTTTGGTGAGGATGTACTTTCAGTAATCCATTTTGCCGAAAAAGGTCGTAAAATGGATTTACTGGAAGCACTAGAAATACACAATTAATCCCGGAATTTCCCTTCTTAATGACCAGGTTGACCTAATGTACACCCCTCTTTTCGAAGCCGTATAAATAGTTTTTAACGTGTAATTTGTATTTACTTTAGTTTGAAAATGACTACCAGATAGTTGAAACTAGTCACACAATTAAATGTAAGATTCAGTGGTTAAACAAAGTAAAAAGTGTTTTATTTACAAGTGTATTTAAGATGTACCACAAAGTGAACGCCTACAACATCAAACAGTCAATTTTTTACGTTCACTTATTGTCAGTAGACATTTATTTCTCTCCACTTATTGTGGCTCAAGTCAACTCGACAGCAACTTCTGTTAATCAAAATTCACATGACTTTGTAAAAGATGAGAAAATAAAACATTGATTATCTGTAATAAATAAATAAATCTTGATCTAATTTCTCACTTACCACTTGGTGAAACATATTTAAACAATTAGGTAAAATTCACTGATTATAGAGGCTTCTACTTCGTTATACATTGTTGAACATAAATAAAACACTGTTTATCACTTTGTTTGTATAACAATTGGTTTATTTGGTGACTATAGTTTCGATACTACACGTATCATCACTAACGGTTTGATAATGATACGTGTAGTATCGAAACTATAGTCACCAAATAAACCAATTGTTATACAAACAAAGTGATAAACAGTGTTTTATTTATAATTAGGTAAAAATTGAACACTGAAGTTTAACATAAATGTATGTAAAACAAACCACGTTGTTTTATTTTTACCAACTAGTAATTAGTTATTAATATTAGGGAAACATAAAGCCATGAATTACACACAAATACATATATTTTTCATTTTAATTAAATCGGTAAATTATATTTTATAACTTTTTTAGCCAAAAACATTTTTTAGCGACTTCCCTAAAATCGATTTAATGTCATATTTTTATGAATAGAATTTTATTTAAATATTTATGAACAATATTCTATACATTTTTTATAACATGTCTATTATTATTATTTATTGCTTTATGACTACTTCTATAAATTAAAATATAAAGAAAAAATAATATTACACTTACGTTTTTTAGGCTTCTTTTTACAAAATTGTTTTTTTTTATAAATGGTGTAAATAAACCATTTTTAAATATAAACAATACTTTTAAGTATACCTAAAGAGCAAATGTTGATGAAATAAACGTTTTAACGTAAAACCAAACACAAGCAGTGTCTTTTGAAGTTCTCACCAAATGAGTGCATTATATGCGTGGCACATGAAGTAAAATTTCGAGTTTATAAAATCCTGGAAATTCGGATTTTCCAAATCCAAATTTTAAGGTTTTTCTAAACTCGAAATTTTACTTCATGCTTAATCTGAGAGTGGAAACACTCGTTAGAAACAGCAAATTGAACACTTTTATGTAATAAATGCCTGGATATCTATAAAAATATGTATGTGAGAAAAGAAATATTTTCTGTATATAGACTGCAGACCAAACATTTAGATACTTTATTAGAACACACTTGAAGTAAAATAAAGTTTTAATTCTATATTATTAAATAATTATAAACATAAGAATTACATAAAGGCTAATGGAAAATCCTTTAACAAATAAAACAAAAATAACAATCTTGTGAACTTGAAATAAAATACTTTTAACCTTTCTTCGCAAATTTATTCTATACCAGATGTATACTTCAGACACAAAGTGACCATTATTAATGGTTTGATACTACGAGTATCCGAAATGTTCATCTGTATAGAATAAATTTGTGAAGAAAAGTTACAAGTGTTTTATTTCAAGTTATTATCATTTTCACGTAACTCCCAAATTTATTTAATCTTATGACCTTTTTTCTTATGAAATACAAACATTTAGAACGTTAAATTCTTATTACACTTTTATAACAAAATATTTTACTAAATTATAATGCACAAATATTGCCTTTTAATAAAATATTAACGAATTATGAAGGTTTCTAGGATTAACAAATAAAATAATAACTACAATCTTGTCAACTTTCTTCTTATCGAAGAAAAAAATTTAAAACATAGAAATCTTATTTAAATTTTGTAATAAAATAGTTTACATAATTATAATGCCTCTAAGTAAAATCTTTAAAAATTATAAGTTTTGTGGGGTTATTTATTAATTTTAGATCCTCAATTCACCTCTAATTCTCTTTTATCTGCATGCGAGAGGTGTTCCATGGTTTCCTTGATTTGTAATGCTTTCTCCACCAATACATGTAATACGAAAAGAGTTTGATGTCATGAGATTACGTGTGTAAAAAGAGACAAAAAATGTCATAATATGTCTGCTATGGTTTTTAGATGGAACATGTGAAAAGGTATGTTCCGGTATGCAGCTTTAAAATGTTAAGGTTAAACGTCACATTTTGAGAATGTCTTCGTAAAAATAAATCTGCAAAACCCCAGCCACAAATTCTTTTAATTAATCTGCACAATCGTTTTAAATTTGAGTTTAAGTGGTATAATTCCAATTACCACATCTACTAAATAGCTCAGGTATTTACAGAAATAAATATGCATTATTGTTGATTTTGTGTAAGCTCAACGAAAATGCTAGTTAATTTAAATGCGCATTCAGTAGATTTGGCAAATAGATATCGGATTAATCTGTTAATGCAGGGAATGTTTCTTTTAAGTATACAGACAGGGAATTTTCTATTAGGTATACATATACATACGCTTTTTTTAAAGAGTTCATTTTGTAGCTTAAAATGAGTGTTTTCCACTCCCAGACTAAGCATGAAGTAACATTTCGAGTTTGGAAAAGCCTGAAAATTTTCAGGCTTTTCTAAACTCGAAATTTTACTTCTTGCACCACGCATATCTAACACTGAAAGCACTGAAATATTGTGAACGAGTAAACTTCGCTTGAAATCAGTTTCTTATACGCGTGGCGTATGAAGTAAAATTTCAAGTTTAGAAAAGCCTGATAATTTGGATTGGTCGCTCAGCCATTCGCGCTACGCGACTAAACCAAATTTTTAAGCTTTGTTAAACTAGAAATTTTACTTCATACTGGGAGTAGCAAAAACTTGTTTAAACTTCAAATTGACCTCTTTTAAGAAAACAACGAATATTTACAAATCTACAACACATCATTGGGATATATATACTTAAACGAAAAAATTTAGAAGAAATCATGATTTAAAGCTTTTTGACACAACAAGGAAAAATCGTTGCAGATACAACTATCGACATACTCTCTAAAAAATTTGAACCACACATTCCACATCAATAAGTCATAGGACATTTCTCCCGAATTCCACTATACACACATTTTTATATGATTATTAATTTCACTCAGAAATACTAAATAAATGTTTATATTTAAAATATTTTGTTATAAAAATCTACAAATTGAACAGTTGCAGTCGGGTTTGAGCTTTGAAAATAAACTTTTTTCAATAATAAACTAATTCAGTTTTTTCCATTAATTCTTCTTGTAACATATTGTGAATCTTGTAGTGTCAGCGTTGACCTTTCGAAACTACATATCGTCACTGTTATAAAAATCGTCGTATATCAAAATTACCAAAACAAATGTATTGAGGAAAAACACTTGTATTTGTTAGCTACATCTGCTCTCAAATTGTTGTATGTTATCAGGTGATAGAATTCAAGTTACAGATGAAAAATAAAACGCCGGATGTCACTAGTGGTTATGAAAACAGAAGTTTTTCTTAGCTACTGAAAAGTGTAGATTTATACATACGATATTTTGATATAACACCGATGATAATGATATTTTCATGTCAGTTTGGTTGTTCTTTATTTAAAAACATTTCCTGAAAGTCGATAAATCACGTTAACGTTGTTTTACAGGTAAAAGTCATTAAATCATTGGAAAATAAATAGCATTTAATGATTTACTTTTATTTATCGTTTGATTAAGCATGAAGCATAAAGTAAAATTTCCAGTTTTCTAATCTCAAAATGTTCATGCACCCCGCGTATTGGACATTGTTTCAAAGTAAAGTTTTAAAATACATACATTAATACATCTTTAATTAGAATTACACGAAATGGGATATTATTTTTTATAGATTTTCTGATATAAATTATATCGTTAAAACACTGAAATCAAATTTGATTGTTTTTTCAATTGCTACTATATTAGTGCATCATTGGTTTTGTAAAAATTTGCAATATTTTAATATTTATTATTAAATTTTCTAAATGGTCATACTACATTTAAAAAAATATTAACAGTTTTAACTGTTTTTTGAATATAAAAAGAGTTTAAATTGGTTAAACATCCAGTTATCGCCATATAAATAATCAAGTCTTTGTCGAATTTGGCCCAGCCCAGGAGGCACACCCCTGAGCATGCGCCGGGTAGAGTATTTGGAAATGGACACGGATCGAGATAAGGATTTAATACCGATAAGCATACTGCCTACACTGTCTAAACTATTTCAGAAAATAATTAAGTCTCAACTATATGATTATGTTAATAAAAATGAAATTTTACCAGACTTACAATCTGGATTTAGACCTGGTTACTGTTGTGAAACCACACTGTTAAAAATTACTGATGATATTTTGTCATCTACAGATAAAGAAAGGGCTTATGACAATATTGGTGCTGTAGATTTTAGTAAGGCCTGCGATAAAGTCAGGTATGATACTCTTAAATTGATCCTGCGCTTTATAGGGTTTGAAGAATCTGCTGTACTATTATTGTCAAATTATATTAGCGACCGAAAACAGTGTGTACAACTCGATAATTCTAAGTCAAACTTTATTGATATAAGACAAGGTGTACCGCAGGGTTCTGTGTTGGGCCCTTTATTGTTTTCTATCTACACATCAAATATTCTTTCCCAATTGCAGTTTTGTTGTGGGCAAATTTATGCAGATGATAGTCAACTCTACTATTCTTTTCATCCAGAATCGTATCATGAGGCTGAAATAAATATTAACTCCGACTTAAAACGGATTTATGAATATTCAGGTATGCTAGATTTAACCCAAAACCCAGTCAAATCATCTTATCTCATTTTTGGAAAAAAACAATTATGTAATCAACTTTCCAATGAACTTAGACTTTCAATAAATGGAACACTGATACCGTATGTGAAGGATGCAAAGAACTTAGGCGTAACTATCTATAATACGTTCCGATATAAAACTCATATAAACAGATTTATTCGCGCTGCTTATATGATTTTAAGAAATTGTATCCTCATCGGGCATGCTTATCTGAGAATATGAAGATTGCTCTCTGTAACGCATTTGTCTTGTCACATATTACCTACAGTACATCATTATATAATGCAGCAATTGACAAAGTTACGTCAAATCGTATTCAGAGAGCCCAAAATTCTTGTTTGCGGTTTATCTATGGCATTTGGAAATTTGACAGAATTTCTCATAAATTGGTAGATACGGGATGGCTTAACATGTCTAATAGGAGAGAATACCAGACTTTGTGTTTATTTCATAAACTAGTAATTACCAAATCACCACCTTACCTGTATAATAAAATCACATTTCGGAATGACGTGCATAACCTTAATACTCGATCTATAGGACGCGTATCCCCTCCGAAACATCGCACTTCTTTATACGAACGGTCATTCTCAATTTAAATTTACAAAATGTACAACTCGATACCACCTGAATTAAAAATGTGTAGCTTAAATAAGTTTAAGGTCACAGTTAAAAAACAATTATTACAGCAATATATTCAATGATGATAGTATTTTTCATTTTTCTTTTGTTACTTTTCTCTTAAGTATAAATGTATTATAAATATATTATAAATAATACATTTCTATTATATATTCTATCACTAAATTTTATATAGATATCACACTGTGTTTTATTTCTTTTCATATTGTAAATCTTATTAGTTCTAAGGTTTGGATGGCAGAACAGTTTGGGGTATACTCCAAAACTGAATCCCGCCTTAAGATTAGCTATAATCTGTTTAATAACTAGGAGGCGTTTTAAATTTCACGCGCCAAAACCTACAACTCTGATTGGCCGAGAGCGCGCCCCTTGTACACTATGCTAATTACGTCATTATTAGACGCAACAGCTGACATAACCTTAATTCGAAGCGTTACCGAGTTGCAACTTTGTCTGTTTTGTAATAACCTTTTGTGCGGTGTTTCTTTAGCATAGTTAAAAGTTAGTTTTGTTTATATTGTTGTGATGGATAATAGAGCAAGTACAAGCTCGATGATAATATCTCCTTTAACTCCAAAAAAAAGTAAGAAGATGGATTTGGGTCATTTACATCTGTCTAAAAAACAGTGCATAATAAATATGTATAAGCAGATGATAACAGATGATCCACATATGAAAATGACTGCTATTGTATCAGACATTGTTGGTGCAGTAGGTGAGATATCAAATAGCATAAGAATATACATCAAATAATAAAATGTTTAATTTTTAGGAGTTGTAAATACCACTGTCTGTCGTACCATTAGCGAATATAAGAAATCAGGAGAGATTTGTAGCCCTAAACAGCTTGGAGGACATAATTACAAGTTTTGATGACGTAGTGAAGAGATCCGCGCATAGTTTCTTCTCTTAAAATGAACTGCCAACTTTAAATAAAGTTTTAAAAGAAGTAAATGATCATGCAGGCATGCCGAAGATGAGTCGTTGTACCTTGTATAGTTTTATGAAACAAATCAATTTTAAGAAGAGCTGGGCAGGATTCGAATCCTTTTAGAGGATTCAAAAGAGACATTCCAATAATTTAGTTCAACTGGATTCGTGATCCGGATTCGTTACATTTTTTAAGAGGATTCGTATTCGAGTCTAAATGTGGGTGAATCAAATTCTTATAAAAGGTTTTGAATCCTTCTAAAAGGATTCGAATACTTACAAAAGGATTTGAATCGTCAAAAATAATTCGAATTAATTGTGAGGAATAACATGAAAAATGTTTTTTTTTGTATTTTTCTATTTCTCGTTAAATCACTGTTTTATGCGCGTGGCGCATGACGTAAAATTTCGAGTTTAGAAAAGCCCAGAAAATTTGTCTCGGGTCGCTGCGCGACCCTCGTCAAATTTTCACAGGGCTTTTCTAAACTCGAAATTTTACTTCGTGCTTAGTCTGGGAGTGGAAACACTCGTTCGAAACTTCAAAGTGAATGCTTTGATAAGAACATTAAATGATTGAGAATGTTTTTAAAGATAATAATCTAGTTTTTAAAATTTTGTTTAATATTATTTGAAGTAAAACTGACATGGTAGCCACAATCTAAATTGTTAAATTTTTCCGACATTTCCCTGACTAAAGATTTTTTTCCTGGCTTCTTAATATAACTTTCTTCTGTGGGAAACCCTGTTTAATAGTTTTCATTGTTTTTTTCCAATATTTAAGTTAATTTTATAAATCTTACTTGTTTTGTAATTTGCCTGCTGATTTTGACAAATTTAATAATATCATATGGCTTTTTTGTTAGTGTTTTGGTCAATTTAAATATAATTCTACGACTTTTCACTGACTATCCCGGTTTTAATGATATTCAGTGAAGTTTTAATTTACGTAAACTTCAGGCATTAGTCAATTTTATAATAGAGTTCAATTTGAAGTGTTGAACGAGTGTTTCCACTCCCAGGCTAAGCATGAAGTAAAATTACGAGTTTAGAAAAGCCCCGTGAAAATTTGTCGAGGGTCGCGCAGCGACCCGAGACAAATTTTCGGGCTTTTCTAAACTCGAAATTTTACTTCATGCGCCACGCGTACAAAACGCTGATTTGAAGTGGAGTTTAGAAACACACAAATAAATCTTTAACCAGAGTAACAGGAAGTCAGATATTTAGTCAGTTAATAACGATGTTCAATGGTAATAATAAATAATTAGGTTTTGAATATTTTTGTTGAAACAACTGGTAACGATATTTATATATACTCAATGACATTAGAAGCGTAACACCCAGAAGGAGGTATTATTTTAACTTGATTTTTTGCCAGTATGGTTGTCTTACATCAAGAATAAAATGATTACATTTTCAAGAAATTTTATTAAAACACAATCTAAAAAAAAATAGTAATGTGTTTTGTGCAAAGAGAATATTCTTCTTCCCATGATATCCCACACATGTTCAATGAGATTTAAATCCGGCGAACGGGGCGGCCACGCCAAAACATTAACACCAGCTTCATTAAGAAAGTTCATAGTTCGACGAGCAATATGGGGACGTGCGTTATCTTGTTGAAAAAGTACGTCTGGGCGGCCATCTAAATAAGGCAACAAAGTCGGTCGTATGACGTCTTCAACATAACGCGCAGCTGTCATACTACCTCGAATGAATACAAGAGGTGATCGACTACCATAAGCAATAGCCCCCCAAACCATTACTCCAGCAGTCCTGTGTACATGCCTCTCAATAGCAAACCTAAGATCAGGTCGTTCTCCACGGTAGCGTCGTACCCTTCTACAGCCATCATGCGTGCCTAGACAAAATCGTGATTCATCGCTGAATACGACATCGTGCCATTCTGCCTCCCAATGCTGCCGTTCTCTGCACCAGTCCAACCTTTGGCGGCAGTGTCTCGCTGTTAAAGGAAGCACTAATCTTGGACGGTACGAAAGAAGCCCTTTTCCAATCCATTGATCACCGATTTGACGCGTAGTAGCGAAACGGTCTCGCAGGGCTATTTGTCTTAAGCGCCGATCTTGACGTTCTGTGGTACGCCTTGGTTGACCAATTGGTCTTCTTCTTGCTCCTCTACCTTCTTCTGTCCATACCTGATACACACGTATTACAGTTGCTGCAGTGGAATCAATACGGCGGGCAATTTCGCGATAGGACATACCGACATCTCGATAAGCAACAACTCGACCCCGGTCAAAATCGCTCAAATGGTGATATTGTGGACATCTTCGGACTCGAGGCATTTTATTTAAGCTTAACACAATCAACGGAAACACGAAAACTAAAAACATCTGTACTAAACAGCTCATATAAATAGTTTTATCAAAAAAGAAAAAGTAAAATATTTTTTTTTTACGGTAAATATAAAAAGCACAAGGTTGAAATTGTTATCAATGTATGCTTTAAATATAGTCACTCTGTTGCTAAAATATGAATTCAAAAAAATCATTCCTTCTTGGTTTTACGCTTCTAATGTCATTGAGTATATTAATGGTTCCAAAAAAATAATAAAATATCAAATTTATTGTTGAAGGATTTGTATTCGTGATTCGAAAAAACAGGATTCGAATCTTCGATTCAAATCATATTTATCTCTTACGAATCCTTTATTCGAGTATTTCGTAAAAAAAATATTAAAATTATTAGCCAGTTGTTCAGGATTATTCGTGTTTGGTAATAATGATTTATTATTGGCTTTATTGTTCGTAAATTTCGAAATCAATTCCCATGAGGCCTTAGATTTATTTGGATTTTTTTCCAATTGTTTTTCATAGAATGAATTTTGTTCTTTCTTTAGCAAACTGTTATATTTGATTTTTTCTTGTTTTAATTGATATTTATACTCTGGGTAGGAAAAGGACAGAGATTCAAAAATCTGCATGCGGGTTTTACATTGTTCTATTTCAACGTTACTGAGTTTAGGTTTGGACCTTTTATTTGTCATTGTAATTTTTTTGACTGGGAAGTGCTTGTTTAAATATAATGTAAAAGTATTTAGGATGTAATTATATTTATCATTTATATCGAGTGCTGTGGATATAAAGCTAAAATGTTCACCCTCTAAATCCTTGCAGAAACCGTCAATTGCTGTGTCTGAAAATATTCGACATTGTTTGAAGCGTTGCTCTTTATGGTAGCATAAATTTGAAATAAGGAGTTGAGCATCGTGATCTGAGGTATACATTTGGATTAGTTTCGTGTTAACATCGTCCTTTGCAAGGTTTGTTAGTACATTGTCGAGACATGATGTTGACCCAGTATAGTGTGTTCTAGTAGCTTCCGTGATAGTTAAAATGGCAGTATAGGATTGTAGTAGACTAATAAATAACAGTGAATCATATGTTCTAACAAGAGTGTTGATGTTAAAATCTCCTGCAATAAAAAATGGTCTACTACTTTTTGTTAGGAAATCTAGGATTTTGTCAAGTTTATTAAAAAAAATCATGAGATCTCCGTTAGGTGGTCTATATATGCATACTAGATTAACTATAACATTATTAAGTTTCAATTGTGCTCCCGCACATTCCGTATGTTTTATATCAGACAATTGGTTAATGAATGTTATTTGTGATGAATCAATAAGGCGGTGACAATAAATTGCTACGCCCCCATGTTCGTTTCTCGCTCTACAAAAATACGATATTAGTTCAAAATCTTTTACTAAATTGAATGATTCTATTTGTTCATACGTTTGCCAGTGTTCTGTGATACATATGGCATTAAGTTCATCAATTTCATTTACAATATGTTTTAATTCATTGAGACTGGTGCTGATACATTGGGTATTACAATGTAGCAATTTAAAGTTACCAGTTTTTAGGAAATTTGATTTTCCGTTATTGTATTTCTTGGTATTATCTTGTTGTTTTTGTATTTCGCATTCAGAAAAAAATTATATCTAGCTACCGCAATTCCCCTTTCCCATGAATTGGCGTCTTCTATCAGTTCCCTGTATCTGAAAGGTACTCCTACTTTAAAATTTGAAAAAGTGGGGTTTTAGAATTTCGGAATTATTTTTCACATATGATGTCATTAGTGTTGATTTTGGTGGCAAGTAATTTCTTAAGGTCATTTTCGGAAAAGTCGGCCGAGTAGCGAGAAACATGGAACCAGGCCTTTTTTTCAATGACTGTGATTGTTTTGTCCTCTTTGATTCCAACGATGACTTTTTTTGGTTTTCTGCGTCTGACCTCGGTAAATCCTCCATCGGATGTGCGCGTATTGTTAGAAACGATTGGTGTTTTTGTCGCTTCTTCGTTTTCCAATTTATCAGGTGTTTTTGTCGCCGTCGAGAGGTTGTCGGTTTTCGTCTGAGCTCTGCGAGGTTTCTGCACAGACATTACTGTATTAGATTTCTTTATGATTGACCTATCATGATTTCCAGAGTTCTGTATTTTATTTGTGTTTTGTTGGTCAACCTTTTCGTTTAGTTTATAGGTGTCACCACAATTCAGTTTATCATTGTTACAATCTCTATAATTTCTGTTACGTTCGATGATGTTTTGTAGATCAGTGTGATTTTGTGTTATCAACACGCTATGCGTTTACAGGGTCGCATTAATTTGATGTAGTAAAGTAAATATAGACTGACCTTCTGTTCTGTAGCTCATACATTGTGGACATAACCAAACTAGGCATTTTTTGCCATTTATTAGTCGAAGTTCGTTGCTATTGAGACCAGTGCACGTACCATGCACTGGGCCGTTACATAACCCATAGCACTGCGTTTTCACGTCGGTGGGCTTTATTTGTTTATCACAGATTTTGCACAGAGTAAGATCACTACGTTCTTCACTCGTCGCCATCTTATATTTATTAAATTCTAAATTATATTATGACATAATGTAAATATGTTTTATTTCACAGATATATGGCGAGATGCCGTATAAGCATTTTAATTGAACTGACGATATCGTACAATGGAAAAGAAAATACTTAACCACAATTAAAAAGTACAAAATAGATATTTGAAATTATTTAAAATTGCCGCCAAATTTATCTAGTGATATTTTTGGTAACTTTTTATAGTGTAAATTGGGCTTTGGCACTTACTCCGTCTAGTTTTTAAACAGACTATAGTAGTAATCATTTTTGTTATTTTGGTCACTCATATCAACCATGTATGTTATATTTTTACTATTTTGCTAATAAAGAAATGTATTATTATTATTATTATTTATTATATAGCACCCAAATCCAAATGTTCATGCTTCTCTACACTCGAAATTTTACTTCATACGCCAGGCTATAAAATTCTAGAATATTTTGAAGTTCAAAATATATGTACATTTATGGTTAATAACATGACAAATAAATCAATTGTAAATAGCTTTATTTTGCTATGGCCATTAAGATTATTATGTATAACACAGATCTTGGGCCATAAACTTGGACTTACTATTAATTCATGAGATGTAAAGTAAACTAACAATAATAATCTACGGTAATACGAAAATGTTAATAAAATTCTTAGAGTCGTGTTATAGCTTAACTTAACGTCTATAATTAAGCCTGTAGCTATTTTTTGACATATTATTATTTGAGAATCATCATCAAAATTGGAATCATTATTAAAATCAAAAATCACAAGAGTGGTATGCAGCATATTACATATGAGCGGATATGTTGCGCACGACCCGCGCAGCGGTGAGTGCAGTATTCCGCGAGTATATAATTGCCACACCACTCGAGAAACGTACGATACTTTACCTACGCCCTAACAAAATAAACAATGAGCATAAAAGAACAACTTATTTATTCAATAATTTTTTATAGTAATATGACATTGATGAAAACTAAATTACTACTTGATCAATATACATCAAAGAAATGTCATTAAGTTGTGCGGTAATCAATCAGCTGTACAGCTGACAGCATGTAATATACTTGTCAAAGCTATTACGTGTATGTGTAGGTATTTTCAATCATGCGCGTCAAGATGACAGTGTGGTATGATGCGGTTACTAGATAGGGCGTAGGTAAAAACAGTAAATTATAAAAAAAAATGTGTGGAATAAAAATAGCATCAAACCTTTTCCATTTCCCGACCCTCATTTTTCAAACAAATAAAACAGTGTCACGATTAATGCATGAGTTCTTATTACTTGATGTTTGATATCTATCCACACAAAATATGAATTAAATAGAAGTTAATTATTAAAATTTAAACTAATAATTCTTTGAGATAAAATAAAGAATATAGGCTAAGAGACCATTGGTCGATTACCGATACACAGAAAGAATATATTTTGAACAGAAATATTATTAAAGGGAAATGAAACTATTATCTCTGTGCTATTACTGGTTTTTCTAACCACTTTATTTTATCTGCGTATTCGGATGTAAATTTCTATAAATAAATAGAGAAAATACGCATTCATAAAGGCTATACATTTTCTATATTTTATACACCGTAAAAAAATATTTCCAGAAATACACAAATGCAGTAAACCCCCCAGGGCACTTTATTGTAAAGCATTTCCATCCAAGTTATAATAATGAAAATAGAATAACCAAAATCCCCCATTTAAACCAGATTCTCACCGAAGAAAAATATGCAGTACGTGCAAAAATACGGATAGAAAAAAAAAATCGCGGCGGTGTAATTGTTACAAAACGGAAACGGATTTGCGTTTGTGCGGTAAATCTGGATCAGTGGAATAAATAACAAAAATAAAATAAATAAAACGACGATTCAATCGCGTCCTCGTGAATATCGGATTAGAGCGCGCGGAAAATAATGCAATAATGAAATTCCGCGCGTCCGAAACGTAATTGCGGAATGTGGATGAATTGGTAATCTGCCTTCAGGTAATATTAAATTACTTATACCTACCTTTATTTCAGAGGCGATTCGTTTCCTGAGAGTTGAATGGATGCGAAAGAAAGGAAGAAATGAAAATGGGGGGAGTCTAATGGAGTTTTTGCTTGTCTCTTTGTATTGTTTTTTTACCAGAAAACAAAAAAAAATGAAGTGAATTTTATTGACAGTAGCTAATAGGATAGCTATTTTTACTACTTTAAATTTTCTTTAAAATATTTAAATTTACAATTCATTAATTATTTCAGCACATATTTTAATACACGCAATTTTTCTTTTAAGTTTAGGTACATATCCTAAAATATTGATTCAGGCATTCGTTGTTATTAAAAATCGTTCAATTTGAAGCTTTTAACGAGTGTTTCCTATCCCAGGCTAAACATGAAGTAAAATGTTCAGGCTTTTCTAAACACGAAATTTTACCTTATGCGCCACGCGTATATAACACTAACATGTGAAATTCAAAATATTGTTGGTTAGCAATATATTATTAATCCTGCGTTAGCAGTTTATTTTTTTAATACTGATCTAGCAGTATATTTTTAATTTCACAATACTTCAGTGTTTTAAACGCATGGCTCATGAAGTAAAATTTCAAGTTTCGAAAAGCCTGAAAATTTGGTTTGGTCGCTCCACTTTGCTACGCGACCAAACCAAATTTTCAAACTCGTCGAAAGTCGAAATTTTACTTTATGCTTAATCAAGGAGTGGAATTACTCGTTAGAATCTTCAAATTAAACTCTAAAAAAACAAATACCTGAAATTGGGCAACATATACATCGGGATACGTATACTTAGAACAAAATTTCCCGTATGTAACTGTGTGTGTTTTAAATTAAAACATTTGATGTTTCCATTAATAAAATTATGTAATCAGTTTGGTGACACAAGTTTCGGTTTATTACTACTATAAAAAAATCATTTTATTAAAAGAATAAAGAAAATGGAAAAAAATTATTCGATATATTCTAATATAATTTACTATATAGATTAAGATTTTGCAATCAATTAATTAACGTTCATTTAACATATCCAAATCTATATCTGAACTATCAATTCTTAACAACATTGATAATTTTTTTAAATCGTGTTCTCCTGTTACATACAATACTTGAAAAATGTCTTTAATTTTTAAGTATTGTATCAGAACAAAACGATTTAAAAAAAATATCTATGTTGTTTGGGATTTATAGTTTAGAAATTGATTTGGAAATGTTAAGTTGATTTGACTGATTTTCTGCAAAATTTGTTTCAAGCATGAATCCAATTACAAAACTTTACTTTCTAAACTCTATTTATATCATAAACCTAGTACAATAATAATAACAGCGGAAACTTAGAATCTTTAAAGAAAAAATGTGGGTAGAAAATGATTCTCAGAACTTCAGCTACGGCCAACACTGATTTACTTTCTGTTTGTTTATCTGGCCTTCCTCTTTTCTGTCTTCTATCTATTGAGCATTCAAGATTTTATATTTTTGTAATGAAATTAAGAACCTTCTATTGATACACACTCTATGTTCAGCACTGTTGCATTATAGGCAACCGAGTATACACTAAATTACTTTCGATGTGAAGAACGTTCGGTGTATAATTGTATTATAGGGAAATACGTTTCGATATGTTGAACTTTCTATGTGTAATCGAAATGTCAAAATCAGCTGTTTTCCACTGGGCTTGACACAAATTTCAAAAGAAAAACATATTACAATTGAAATTATCGCCAAAAATGCTTCAAAATGATTTCAAAGGAAATCGCAGAAGTGTGCGTCCTGATTAAAAGTGATAAACTGACCCGATCAGTAGCCGCCTGCATTATTCTCTCATCGTTTTTGATCGCAATATTTTTCAGGTTAGAATTCTCAACACAAAACTCAATATACTGCCCTAATAAATGTTAGTAGACAATTTCAACAGCCGGTTGCAAGATCAAGTAAAACCTCCTTTAAATGTTTAAAGTCAACTTTAATGTCAAAATTTTTCATAATCTCACTTTCCATTAACAATAATTGCTTTGTTTCTTCATGGGTAAGAAAAGACCCCATTTTTCATAATCTCTCTTTTCATTAACTATAATTAAAGATTTATTTCTTTGTGGGTAAGAAAAGACACACTCCAAATCGTTTAACAACTAATGTTGATATTATTCACTAAAACTAAAGCACTTGCATGAATTTATTTAGTATTTATGTTAAATATGTCCAAATTTAGATGATATTAGAAATTATGTGCAATTTCTGTCGCAAAAATTGAATGTTAAATATTAAATTGATTTTTTTTTTAGTACAAAATGATTATTATCTTTCAGTACACTCTCGGCTTTAATCATTTTATCTAGTTATATATCTGGATTTATTCTGTGCGGGTTTCTTTTGAAATATCAAACGAAGGCCTCCAATTGTCTGCAACGACTCGCCAGCATTTACCGGGGGCACTTTTCCCCTAATAAATCATCGAGCAAAGAGAAAGTTTGCTCGATTTGTGCCGGTTCAGGATGTTCAAGACATTTGCACAATAATAAAACCCCATGGAAAAATTTGCACATTGACAAGAAATTGAATGACGCAATAGAACATGTAAGTAAAACATAATTTTATATGTTACAAAAAATGAACCAAATTTTGTAACTGAAAACACAATGAAATTATTAGAATTAAACAATTCATTCTTCTTTAATCATAGTAGACTAATACATCCATTATTAATGTCAGATCTGTTTATTTTCTAATAAGTAGCTTTATTAATTAGGAGCCTAGTTGTTACTTTAAACCCAGTTTAAATTACATTAAACCCAATGTGATATAAACTACGCTTAAGTTAAGCCACTATGGATAAGAGAGCCTTACAATTTGTTTAATAAAAATATCTTCTCAATATGTCAAGACGTAGAATTGAATATTTGTATTTATTGTAATATTTATTTACAGTTCTTTAATCACATTTTGGATCAATTTGTCGTATCCTGGTATAAAAACTACACAAACGATAAGAGCTTCATCACTGAGTTAAAGCACTCGATAAGATTTGCCTCGTCAATTGGCATCACTAGGTTTTTGGAAATCGATATTGGAAAGGTCGTTACCAGTAAATTAGTGCCATGCACTATAAAACACGTCGACGATTATTTGTGTATGGTCCAAATTGCCGAATTGAGAAACGTTGATGTGAATAAAATCGCCGTTGAGTATCTCGGAAAACGTTTACATGTTGCTGCAAGTAACAGAAAGAATGAATTAAAGTATTTGAGGTATTTATCGGCTTCTTTGATTGAAAGATTGTTGCCACCAGAAAACTTAAAATGCAGGTAAATAAAGAAATCACTCAACACATTCGTGGCCGTGTATATTTTTTCAAAATGTCCCAACATTTACAATGTTCTAATTTCGTACACAAAAAAGTTATATTCGGTCATCATAGATCAATCTGGCCACGAGTGTTAAATGTTTTGTGTGGATAATACAAAATTTGAAATGGAAATTTGTTTTAAATGCAATTGTTTTTTTCTCTTTAGAAATTATTGCATTTTATTGAGAGAAATCCTCTCTGGTTGGGTTTTATTACCTTTAATGGATGTCCTAGCGGACCCTAACATAATCAACTCTTTGGTAATCTTAGCGACAACTTACAAGCCTAAACACACGTTCATCCACCATGCAGAACCCAAACAAACTGTAGAATTCCTCTCCGGCTATTCGAAGAAGGAATTCGGAAATTCCGCACTGGCTTCCGACTTGAAAACGATCATAAAAAACCCGCAGTTGCTGTACGCGTTCATGCAATATTTGAAAAGAGAGGATTGCGTTCACATCTTGAACTTCTGCTTGGATATAGGTGAGCAAAAAAAGAAATTAGCGCACGTAATTTTAAAATTATCCATAAATAAATACATAACCTATAAATACACAACGTGAAGTTAGCAACGGACGAGAAAAGTGCTGCCACCATTGTGATAAAAATATCGCTAATGTAGAGTAGCCAATAGAATATAGACAACATGAAGTTAGTTAAATTGATTGGGTAAGTTACGTGAAGATCAAATTTAATTGATAAATAAAGCACTAATAATCTTTCTTCACACTTTTATTTTTATTCCATATGTACATTTCGGACACAATGTGACCATTATCAATGGATTAATACTAACTAATTAATTAATCTATTGATAATGGTCACATTGCGTCCGAAATGTACATATGGAATAAAAATAAAAGTGTGAAGAAAGGTTATTAGTGATTTATTTATCAATTATGAAGTTAGTTACTTTAGGGACTTCAAAAGTGTTGCCAACTTTTAGATTGTACAGTTCCGTGAGAAAAAACTAGTACAGCAGCATAGAGAAATAATATAAGAAAGAGGTCGATTCTGTAGAAAGAAAGAGAGATAGGTGACTACGGGCACGCGCGCCATTTTTGAATTATTAAAATATATCTGTATTTTTTAAATGCAAATTAAAACACCTTTTAAATATTAAAATTAAATCTGCATTACACAAATTTAATTTTGACACATATTATTTTGAGTGATCATTTTTTAAAAATAATTAAGGAAAACTTCCATACTTACCAAAAATAATTAATAATATTAAGTTCAATTGTGAAACTGGTAAAATTAACCAATAAAAGTCGTATGTATCATTAAAATCTATAAAACTTTATTGCCACAAAAAATGCAAGGAAAGGTTAATCTTTGAAAGTTTATGCAAAACATGACTGCAAGCTGCTTCATATAAAATCTAAGATACCTTCTTAAGCGAGAATGCTGAATATGTGACCATTCGGAGGGAAGAGTAGAACCACTTCATGTTGTAGACATTGCAGCTATGTTTGAGATGATTAGGAAATAAATTAACATAATAATATATAATAAATAATTACATTATTATAATAAATAATTACATTTCAATTGTCTACTATGAGTTTTAGGTTTGCCAAATAAAATACTATTGTATATAATTAGACCTAATATGCACCAAAATGTTTGTATAATTTACATTCATAAATACTAACTACGCTTCGTCGTTAGCAGATATACTTATCTGCTAACGACGAAGCACATCACAGCGCGATATTAAAAACGGAAATAAATAAACATGGCCGACTTGCGCCAATGGTTGCCAGATGTCTAATGCTTTTACCCGCCGTAGAAAAGCTACAAATCCGCCCAATGAAGGAAAGTTAACACATTAAAGCGATAAACTTGAACATTTGTTTAAAAAGTAGATTATTTTCTACACTGTTCTTATATTTTGTGCATTTATAAATGAAATCAAAATAATGTTTAGTTTAATTAAAATACGCACACGTAAACTATCACTTTCCATAATTACTGAATAAGTTTTCCTTGATTGGACGTGCTCGTTATAAATTTAGAAAAATTCTGCAAAATTAAACGGCGGAATTGCGCCCAATCTGGCAACTTTGCTTGCGCTTTGTTCGACGAAAAACGAGCCAACTTCATTCTAATTTTCCATAGCTGACTTCACGGAAAAGAGCCCTGTTGTTAAAAGGAACGATTCCAAGGTCACACATCTAATGTAATAGCCCCTGTACAGCAGGGAGCTTTAGCCACTTTTAAAATATCGTTTTTTTTTTTCTTGTAAAACAAACTTTTCATGTACAGGTTAACAATTTTTTTTTCTTGGCCAACAAAACGTTACTTTTGTTGACATCCAATGTCTCTAATGCTAATACTGTCTCTAAACGGGTCGTTATTATCGTTTTTTGCGTTTTAGTCAGTTGAGGCATGTCGACGTTAATTAAATTTCGTTTGACATTTCCGCCGATTTGTCAAATTGACAATTTAAAAAATCAAAGTGAGTCCAGTTCACATAGCCAAATATTTTGCTGTACTATTTTTTTTCTCTCGCAACTGTATTACTAACCGAATTTAGACAACAACGTGACATTGGCAAGGTTGTGGAACTCAAAAGTGCTGCCAATCCTTATATAACAAATATTCCTATTGCAATGCAGTGTAGTCAACTATATTATTTAAAATTATGAATGAAAGTAAAGTGTGGAATGTACGCATATTTATTTTTGTGGCGCCATCCATCCATTCCACAACTCTATTCATAAATACGCTTCGGCATTACGACTTTTAATTAAAGTTCCCCCCACTCGTTTCGTATAAATTATTATAAAATGTCTTGCTGTTAATGTCAGAAAATATTTCCAACAAACGGTTTTCAAAGTTTAGTCAATTGTGTAGATGATGATTGAAACTAAGAATACAGAAAGAAATTAGCTTTATAAATAAAGAGGTGAGTGATTTTTAAAATTCTGATTTCCTCTAGACAATTTAATCTTTAAGTAACTAATTACCAAGATTTCGTTTTGTAGTAACAACAAAAACAACAAACGTAGTTTTCTTTCAGAAATAATGATATATCTATTCTGAAAAATTGTTCCTAATGTAATTTATTATACATCTACTGAAATTTATTATATATATATACTAAAATGTAAACCCCAAATATTATAAAACAATTTTAATTATTATAGAGGCTTTTAATGATCGTTTGTTAAAACCCGACCTATCAAAACGCCAATTGGAAGAACTCCACACCGACGCACTGAATTTATACAAAGTCTACCTGGACCCGAAGAGCACTGACTTCATAGGCTGCTCGAAAGATGTCTCGCACAACTTTAACAAACTCCTACAAGATGGTGTTTACAATGTCGCAAAACTACAAACCTCTGAGCCGTTATTCCAAGCCTACGACTTTGCTTTCAACATGCTCGAAAGCGATTGGATGCCTCAATTTCATCACAGCAACGAAGTAAGTTAAAGTAAACAATTGTCAGTTCAACACTTTTACTGCCGTGTGTAAATCTGTTTACTATTATTATTATTTTAATTTGTTATTGAGATGTAATGGCTCACTATTGGAATAAACCTTACAAGCTAATTATCTTGATCGCTGATGTCACGCGTGGACAATCCTCATGTGACGTCATAAAAGCAAGGTAAAAGTCAACTCGGTTCAAACTGAGCCAACCTTATACGCTAATGACCTTGATTGTGACTTCACACGTGAAAATCTTCGCGTGACGTCAGAAATCAAGATAATTTGACAAACAAGGTCGACTACTTGTAAACTGAGCCAATCGTATATTCAGGCTCTAAACTCGAAATTTTACTTCATGGCTAACCTAACTTGTTACGCAGCTGTTAGAACCTTTAATAACAAACTGATTTTTTGAAGAAAATGGGAAACAAGCACAAACTGTAGTTATTTTCACAATCTTTACAAGTTCCGTTAATTGTCTCATTGTTCATATTTTTTTAAAGAATTCGGTGTTGTCTTTAAAGGGTTTTCCACTCCTTGATTAAGCATGAAGTAAATATTTCTAAACTCGAAATATTTACTTCATGCACTAGGCATGTAAAACACTGATTTAATATGAAGTTCAAAAACATTCTTAGTTATTGTTAATCTATCACAAGATTAAAATAAAACAACGACACATGTTTTTATTAATACTACGAATTTTTTAAATTAAATAAATTTGAATAAATATAACATATTCAAATATTTAAAATATTAATTCGAATATTTAAATATATTTTTCAATAAATATGCGAATATTGCAATTTAAAAAATTCCCATAAATAAAAACAACTGACACAATTCTTCCTTTACTTACACAGTTCTATAATTACATTTGCGGTTCGAAAATGCCACAAGGATACATCAAAGGAGCTGCTACAAGGTATGACGAAATCAGATATTTTTTCATTTATCGGCTCACACATTTTTTGAATTATCTTTAACAAACATCATTTCTAATCTAAAAATTCAAATCATTCAGTCCTTTCATAGCACAAGGATCACCGGTGCGAGTAAGGTACTAATAGAGAATCTTTTATATTTGAACGGCTAAAGTAATTTTTCTGTTTTTTTACTTCTATGCACAGGCATAAAAAGTATTACGAGTCAAACAATCAAGGCGCCGTTGCAAAGATAAGCAGCGGTTTCGGGAAGATCAAGGGGGCTTTGCAGACAAGGCAACCTGTTGAGGGTTCTGTTTTTCCTAATGAGGTTAAGATTATTGAGGGCGATTCGAGTTTTGTCGAGGATATCATCACGGCAGATTGTAATTCGGTGTTTCGGGATATGAGCGCTTGGAGAGTGGGCATACCATCAGTCGATAATCATCAAGTAAGTTGATATTCGTGTTTTACACATCTGATCTCTAAAAAAATAAAACAATATTTAACGATCTGACATTAAAATATTATTTTTGCAATAGAAAATCAAGATTGCCATGGGCGTAGCCAGGATTTGCACTAGGGTGGGGCAAAGAAATATAAAAATATGCTTCATTTAGCAAAGGAAATGGAAAATGATGAAAATTAAGAAATTATTGAACATTGAAATCGTACTCATGTCAGTTTTATTTATTCAAAATCATATTTATACCTAATCGTATTTGATTTGAAAACTGGTAAAATAACTTATATATCTTACGTCATAAGTACTAAGAGTATAAGTCAATGTTGTTGGTTTCGGTTCTATGATTTATCATCTGTAATAAATTCAATACCTTTGAAATTGATATTGCGCACCATTTGAACAAATGTAAACTGACCATTAGGAGTTTAAACAAAAAACCTTGAGGTCGATTTTGGAAAATATGGTTATTTGACTTATACTCTTATACTTATACTTATCAAGAAAGATATTTTTACTCATGTATGCCTCCAATCATTTTAAAATTATTTCTTAGACTTAGGGGTAGTCTGGGCGACCCCTGCCTCCTCTTGGCTACTCCCATGAAAATTACTATGACAACTTTCATGTTATCATGGTTATTTTGATTTTCCTTTAACAATAAAATAGTGATTCATATCCTGCAAGCTCACTTGCATTAAAATACAAGTTTATTAGATAGTAACACAAACATTTGTGATTATATTTTGTGTAAAAAATGGTGATCTTAGTACTTCCTTCTTTGTTCATAAATCAATTCTTTCAGGTTTTTCCTAGCCTAATATTTTATGTATTTATTCGGAGTGGCGTGATTTAAAAAGAAATGGTGTAACTTCCAAACTATTCAAGCTACAGAAAATTATAATATATGGATATAAAGTATTTCGGCAATCCCTGCAACTTTTATTTGAAAGAGTTTTCAATATGATCAATATTTAAGAAAAATCGGAAACATGCTAAGAGTAAACTACCACTTCTAGTTTCCGCATTTTTACTGAAAGTTTTTCAGATCCAAGAATTGTAATAAAAAGCTTAAGTTTATAGTGTCATTTTACATCTCAATTGGTTTAGGCAATAGGTTCTCAACCTTATTTTGCCCACCGCCAACTTTATATATATTTTTTTTCTAGAGCCCCCCATTTTTTTTTGCTTATTATCTTTTGCGAATCTGAAACAGCTATTGCCACGATTGCATTTAACATGTAATATTATAAGCTCTTTAATTTTCTGAGTGAAAGAATTGGAGTGGAAGGGGGTAGTTATTGAGAGGGTGAAGAGTTTCAAGTATTTGGGGTTTTGGTTTAAAGGAACGGGAGAGTATGAGGAGCATGTGAGGTGGGTGCAGGGTAAGGCGAGGAAGGCGTGGGGGAAGTGGATGGGGAACAATGTGACGGTTGCGTGTAAGATATGGGATGCGTGTGTAAGAACGGTGCTAATGTATGGAGTAGAAGTGTGGGGGACGAGAGGGTACGAGGTGATAGAGAGGGAGCAGATGTGGTTCCTGAAGCACATGTTGGGGGTGGAAAGGTTCACGCCTAGCTACATAGTGCTTCAGGAGACCAACAGAGAGAGGCTAGAGTGGGAGACAATGGTGAGGGTGGTGAGGTACGAGATGAGATTGTGGGAACTGGATGAGGAGAGATTGGTGAAGGATGTATGGGTGACAAGTGTGGGTGGGGGTGAGGGTAGATGGAGGGGGGAGAGGAGGAAAATGTATGAGAGGGTAGGGCTGTCGGGGGCGAAGGTAATGGAATGGCTAGGAAATGGGGTGAAGATGGATGCGTGGGTGAGGGGGAAAGGGAAGGAGGTGGAAGGGCAGGAAAGGCAAGGGTGTATTTACAGAAGTCAGTATAATGATATGTATGGGAGGTGGCAGGTGTATGGGAGGGTGCCGAAGTATTTGATAGAGAAGAGATGGGGTAGAGAGGATAGGGTAATTGTGGCAAGGGCGAGGTGTGGATCGGAGGAGAGAGGAAGGAAAGTATGGATGGGGGAAGAATATGGAAGGTGTGTGTTGTGTGGACAGGGGAAGGATACGTGGGGACACTTGGCGGAGGAATGTGAGGGGGTGAAAGAGGAGTGGCTGGGAGCGAAAGGGAATAGAAGGGTAGTGGAGTGGATGAGGGAGGATGGGAGCGGGGTAAGGACGTTGGAAAAGCTGGGGAGGGAGAGGGAAAAGAGAAGGGAGAGTAAGAAAGATACGGGAGTGTAATGAGATAATCAAATGTAAATGTAAATGTAATGTAAAGTGTGGAGATATGCCAATAAAGGTCTTTTTTTTTTATAAGCTCTTTTTCTGAGTCTTCTACTGCCCCCCTAAAAGTCTCAAACTCGCACACGAAGGCGTTATCGATCACGTTGAGAACCTAAGATTTAAGCTCAAACTGGATATTTCTGTAAAAAAAATCAATTTGCCAATAATCACGAAAACAATTCTTGCCCTTTATATTACATACGGGAACGTAAGAAATTCTATAGTTAAATAAACATTTGTAATAATGAATTTTAATCACACAATATTTCAGTATGGATCAAAATTGGTGCACCGCTTCAAAATCCACATACAAAGAATAGACATAGTACCAGAAAACATCAGACAATGGTTTGTCGACAGACACGATCAGGATTTTTACACTCTGAAAGCAAAACTCATCGAATTTCATGGCGAGAATGAAATTTGTAACTCTCCATTACCGTCACGTAGGTTAGTATTCTTCTGTGAGTACAGAATGGCCTAAAATAATATCTTTTTCAATAACGTTTGTCAGTCTGTGAATTTGATGATTCTATCATAGAAAATGTTTATTAAAGTCAGAGATATTAACTACTTCAAATTTGTATTTTTATTATTTACATAAAAAGTACTAAAGTTATATATGCTTATTTTTGTAATTCATACAGAGCTGCAATGCCGTTAGAAATGCGTCGACTCAAATACGAAGAATTTCTCAAGAAACTGCTCGAGAAACCGATGCTGAAAGGAAGCGACTTGTTGCACACTTTCCTAACGACACCTTCTGATTTTACGCTCATTGTCACTTCATCGATGCCTATTGTCGATTTAGAAAACATTTACCAATCGGTAGCTTATAAATTGCGGAAGGAAAAAGGCCAACACTTGGACTCGTTTATGGGCACATTTTTAAACTCGATTGGCCAACCGAAACAATCGTAAGTGTCTAAATTAATCTGATATACAGTTTATCTAAGCAGCAGTTTTATTAGGAATAATATGGTAATGATAAACAACTACTTCATATTTCACAATTTTCACAATAATCTTTTCAGATCGTGGGATTTTGATAAAAAGCTTGTTTATAGATTCATCTTCAACATCTCGATTACTTTGGGCTGTACTGTAGAGACAGACAGACAGGACAGACATTTTTCAAAAATTGTCTTAATCAACTTGGGAGACCTCAACATTTTTGATTTGAAAATATTTCAATGCATTCATTCTCTTTGTTTACACAAAATGTATATTTAATGTTTTTTTTTTTTCTGTGTGATAGGAAATTTGAATGGGCCGAAGTTGGCGACGAAGTCGACCCGCTCTCAATTCTAGAAATCGAAACGTATCCAAAAACAATGAAAAATCCGATTTTTAATGATAATTTTGGAGTCGCCTACAAAAAAGAGCAAGAAGGCTCTTGCAGCTCGATTAATCCCAACGGGATTACCGAAGCCTTGTTTTATTTATGTAAGTAATCGACACTTGCACAAATTTAAAAAAAACATCATTTTGTAATTTCTTAATTTTAGTAAAACACATTTTCAAAGTGCACGACACAATTTTGAGGTTATACGTTTCGATATGCAGCGTCGCACAGCAGGCCGTGGAATCGATGAGCAGGCTTTTCATCGACAGGAAAATCAAAGCAGCCTTATCACAACCTACGTTAGCTTTCCTCATCAAAGAATTAGAAGGTTAATTTAAAACAAATAAATTACTCTTACACCCTCTGAGCAAAAAACAAACAAATAACGGTATATCAACATTGTAGCAACATTAAACGTTGTTTTAATGTGGATGAAACATTACTTAATTGTGTTTGCTCAGTGGGCAGATTATCAGGAATAAATTGATATTAATAAATAACATTACCAATAAAACAAAAATTCTGAATACAACATTCAAGTAAAAAAACCAAACTGTTCTGTTTTATTTCATGGGGTTTTTCTGAATTAAATATTATTTTATAGAATATTCATCGATAGTTTTACATTTTCTGTTTTCCATCAGTTTCTTTGTAACTTTCACAATCTTGGTCAATTTTATTAATACATATTGTAAAAATTTTTCGCTATGCTAATTTGATTTATTAACGGAATCTGCATTTTAATACAAACAAAATAAAAATAATTTAAACTCATAACACTACAAAAATATTTTAATAATAATTAATTGTTTATTTTTCTTAGATGTTATTTTTGAAAAACACATTCCGCCTACTCGGGAAGACTTACTCGAGCGCAAAGACCGGGCATTTAAGGAGTTGAAAGAATCTATTCCGCAGATATTGGTGACGATTTTTGGAAACGATCTCCGAACGGGCGCTCTTAATTTACTCACGATTTTGCAAAATCCACTTTTTAACAAGCAATTGGCTTACAGCTTTATAGACGTCGTCATCGCAGAGATTTATCCGGAATTGGACGTTTCCGAAGAGTTTTATTGATGTTAAGTTTTCATACATGAACAAATTTGAGCTTGTTGCTTTCAATGAATTTTATAGAGATTTGTTTATTTTTTACTTACTTACCTTATGAAATTGTGTATTTATTTTAATTATTAGTAACTTTTACTTCAAAAAAGGTGTATTTGTTGGTTAATAAATTAAAAGTTTTTTATTATTAGATTTAGTTGTTTATTTCTAGCAGTAGTTTTTAAAAATATTAGTTCAATAAACGGCATAAAATTATCTACTGCCATATAAGTCAGATAACAATCGATTATTAATTTATAAAACTAAATTTGTGGGTTTTTAAGTTGATTTAATTGCGTCATGAAATAGAATAGAGAAAGAAATATGAAACACTGGAATAATCAATAAAAGTGGTTAAAAAAGTAAGGCTGGGATGCAAATACGAATTGAATTATTCGTATTTGCATCCCAGCCTTACTTTTTTATCGATTATTCAAATATTTCAATCATAAAATTATTCAGATATTTAAATATTCGAATATTCAAATATGAATATTCTAATATTCAAAATTTCAAATAATTTAATTATTTAAATATGCTTTTCTATGAATGACTCAATAGTATATTTTAGACTTCCCTTGAAATCAGTGTTTTATATGCCTGATGCATGAAGTAAAATTTCGAGTTTAGTAAAGCCTGCAAATTTGGATTGGCCGCTCCACTTCGCTACACGGATAAACCAAATTTTTAGGCTTTTCTAAACTCAACAGTCTTTAAGGCCTTGATGAATAGAAAATCATAAGGATTTTTTAACAACTGTCGTTATACCTTTGACGACTGTCTTAATTTTTAACGAAAGGGAAATCATACGGCACTGTCTTTATAAAAATACATAATCTCTTGTAAAATAGGTTTATTAAAAGTAGTTACGTTGACAAAGAAAAACGTAATTTATATAAAATATATTAAAGTGTCCTATCACAACTCCAAATAAACAAAAAACCTACAAACCATAGTAAATGGGAAAACCGCGCGCTATGTCACGCCAATCGATCACTCCCCGTGACGTAAATGAACCCCTCTTCTGAATTTTAAGTTAACATTGCGAGATAGGATAGTAGGCCACCTTATTAACACACTCTCACGCCTTGAACTTGCGGAACTTTTTTTCATATAGGAACCAGCGCGATCCCAACCTCAAATTTTGTGTGCCTTGGAGTTGTGGCCTACCCTGAAGTTAGGCTGCGAGCTGCGCTGATAGGAACACTACTGTCAACTATAGATATCAAAAAAGTCGAGTTTTTTTGAAATTTTCTATGCAATAAATTATTAATTAGATTATAAAGAAGTTATTAAATTAAGTAAAAAAAAGTAGTTAAAACAAAATGTGTAATTAATACTTCAATGCACAACCACGGCAGGCGCTAGTAGTATAATAATCATAAATTAATAAATAATACAATTTCGTTCTTCGTTTTAAAGAATTTAGTTTACATTTAATTGTATTCATCTAAATAACTAAATAGAACGGTATTTATTCGTAAAATCTAATTTAATTACTTCATTGGATTAAGAAACGCACACTGACATCTGTAAGAGGAATGCGTAAGCCGTAATTAATTTAAATGTCAATGCAATTTTCAAAATGGCGTGTTATTGTTATGTGTCCTGTCAAAAATGTTAATTTTTTTCTCCGTGGTTTAAATATCAACAATGGAACAAGCCTTTTAGGATAAAAATCCGCCGAACGAAAACCCGCGCACTCACCCCGCGACAAAGCAATGAAAACCGTCTCGGATTCGGAAAACAACGAAAACAAACCGCTGGCCGACGACGAGCTAACAGATTTTCTGATCGACGATAACAACGATAAAAGAGGTCAGAGCCTTTTAAAGTGCAATGCCGAGCTGGCGAAGAGCTATAATATTCTGAAGAGTGCGCCGATGGGGCACAAGGGGCAGTTCTTCGAAAAGGTTCTGTCGAAAAATGGGGTTACTCAGAGTATGCCCAATCGGTTGGACGAGAAGAACAAGTTGATCGCCGAGGGTTCGGTGGAGGTTGTCGATAACTGTGATACGAGCAGCAAGCTTTTGAATAGTACAGAGAGCCCGCCGGGTTCTCCAGTGCAGGAATTGTGGTTTAAAACATGGCCTGAGCGTTATGAAAAAATTAGAAGTACGGAGGATAAGATTGTGACTAATGGTAATAATTTGGAAGAGGTGATTAAAAATGGTGATATTTCGGAGAAAAATTGTGTGAATGGGAAAGTTAGTCTCAACGAGGCGCTGCAGAGTATCCAGCTGGCTTACAGTCCGGTGACTAAAAGGTTACATTTAGTGGAGAAGAATTCGAGCGAGCCGAATGAGGAGGAGGAAAAAGTCGAGGAGAAGAAAAAGTTGGGGCACAGGAGGAATGAACCGGGTTCGTTTTCCAGCACTATTTCGAGTTTAAGTGATCCGTCCCCGTCTGGGAGTTTGTTGGATGCTGAGGATCGGTATTCGCCAACTAGTGATACAGGGGCCAAGCCGAAGAAGAAAGGATTTACAAATTTCTTTAATCGGTGAGTGTTTACTGTTTTTATTAAAACAATATTCTTTTTCTAAAGCAAATCATGGGATTAAAACCAATTTTTTCTTTAAAATGTTTAAAAAGATTTTTCATACTTAAGAATTGCTTTAATTAATGTAGTGGATTTTTAAAATCGAAGTTTTCGAATATTAATTCAAGAACTTGTTTAAATATTCGTTTTATTTGAATATTCTAATTATTCAAATATTTGAATAAAAGTAAAGTAATGTAAAATGGATCATTTATAAATTCGCAGCACTAATGAAATTAATATCCTTATTTTATTTTAATCTAGTGATGGATAAGAATAATTGAATAAGTGTGTTTTTGAACTTCATATTAAGTCAGTGTTTTAAACGCCTGGCGCATGAAGTAAATATTTCAAGTTTAGAAGAGCCTGAAAATTTCTTTTGGTCTCTTCACTACACGACCATACTAAATTTTCAGGCTTTTCTAAACTCGAAATATTTACTCCATATTTAATCAAGGAGTGGAAAACTCTTGTTAGAAATCTATTAAAAACTTTAAACAGCGAATTCTTAAAAAAATTAACAAGATAATTAACGAAACTCAAATAGATTATAAAAATTACTACAGTTTGTGTTTGTTTTTCATTTTCTTTAAAAACTTAGTATTGTCATTAAAGGTTTCAATAGTTGTCGAACAAGTGTTTTCCACTCCCTGATTAAGCATGAAGTAAAATTTTAGGCTTTTCTAAACTTGAAATTTTACTTTGCCATCCGCATAAAACACTGATTTCAAGTGAAGTTTATGATTTGTTTTCGATATAAATTTACATCAAAATTAAATCTCCACTTAACATATGTAAATTTATGTTATAATAAAGCCTTCATTGGATGTACATTTATCTTAAAATAAAGTCTCTATTTGGCGACACTTTATGTAATAATGTTTTTATTTTAACATAAATCTTTGTTTAGATTTAAGTAAAGACGTTTAGTGAATCACACATTTTATGTATAAATAATGCGGTTACTTCAACACAAATCTTTGTTCAGTTCTAACCAAATATGTTTAGTGAATCACAACCTACTCCAAACATGCTCTCATCAATTATTTATTTCAACCCATTATTATTTAATCGTTGATTGATTGTGTATTGAGTTGCATAATTGTGTGTGTATTCGGTTGCATATGATTAAGGAATTTTGTGGAATGCGCGAAGGTCAGTCAGGTGATCGAATTTTATAACTAAGATAAATTCCTGGAAGTGGAAAAAAATGGCGTAATCTTTTTTGAAAGCATGCGTTTCTGGAAATCACGCCTATTTACATGGAAATTGTAAACAACTCGTTATTTTAAATTCTAAACTTGTAATAACTTAAACAACTTGCTGTGTATTGTATAATCAGTTTTTGGTATAAGCAATTATAAATGTTAGAGCCTAATTAATAGATACTCTCTGTTAAAGTTTTATAAACTGATTTCAGAGTTTTAAAAAAATGTATTCTTAATTAAATGCACATAACAAAACATTTTTTTTTCTGTAATCCAAAGTAATCAGAATATCTATAAAGGAAAGTTTCAATGAAAAATATCTTCTATCTAAACTAGCATTAGTAATTTATTGAACGTATTTTTACATAATAAATTGTCAATTAATTTAAATTAATTACAATCTATTTACATATCGCTGGCTTAAAATTATAAGAACGTTATAATTTTAAGCCAGCCATATAGAAAATATTACAAAAATAAATAAACACATAAAAAGCAATTCAAAAATAATAATTGATGAAATGATTTGTTTTTTAATATCAGTTTAAGTTTAGAAATCATTAAAAATACATCGTACAATTTATTAGGGGTGTATTTAATTGGAAATCAGGACAATCATTGACTAGTAATGTCGGTCCATCTTCAGTTTGGAAACTTTTTTCAAAAACGGAAGCAGAAGGCGCTCCATCCAGCTCACCACAACACCAAAACTTCGTCGTCAGTTCAGCAGCTCTTATTCAACATAATAGGTGAGTCTTTTTAATACACATCACTTCATTTCTGAACAACAGTAAACTTGATTAAAATTAGTGTTTTTTTTTAATACGCCTCAGTCAGTCAAAGATTAAATTTGATTTGGTTGAGTGATCATTTAAATGTTCGTGGGTCGTTTGATAAGTGTGGTAAAAAAAGCCAGTGAAACAATTTTTTTTTTAACAAATTCTGGTTTATTTTTAACATAGTCTCCTTTTAGTGCTATACACGTACTTTAGCTAGTTTCCAGTTTTTAATACTGTCCAAAAAATACTCTCTGAAAGTTTGCAAAATACTCATTCAGGGTGACAATGACGTCATTATTCGACAAGAATTTACTCCAATCGAGCCAAATTTTCAAGTTTGAGAACAAGAAGAAATCGGACGTGACCAAATCCAGAGAACAGGATGGATTAGAAATCAAATTATGGCAAAGTTTGTGTAATTTTGTCATTGCTACGATAGACATGTAGGACTTCATGAAAGAGCACATTTTTGCCCACCAATCTTGGCCAATCGGCCGAAGACTGTTTTGTCAGCTTGAAAGATATTGGCCACTTTATTTTAGACTCTTAATGAATTATCCTAGTTTACTATTTGTAGAAGGATAAGATAATAACAGGAGAATATTATTCAACGTAATTGGGCCATTTGTAAAATGAGCTTTAAAGTAATCACTTTAAAGCTCATTTTACAAATGCCCAATTACGTTGAATAATATTCTCCTGTTATTAAAAAAAAAAAAAAGACCTTTATTGGCATATCCTACAGTTATTTACAATGTCGACACTTTATCACATCTTGCCTTCTTTCTCCCGTCCCACTTTCTCCAGCGTCTTTACCCTAGCTCCGTCCTCCCTCATCCATTCTGTCACTCTTCTATTCCCTTTCACTCCCACCCATTCCTCACTCACACCCTCACACTCCTCCGCCAAGTGCCTCCACGTATCCTTCCCCCATTCACACAACCTACATCTCATATATTCTTCCCCCATCCATATCTTCCTTCCCCTCTCCCCAGACCCACACCTTGCCCTCGCCATTATCACCCTTTCATCCCTGTTCCACCCATCCTCACTCATGTATCTCGGCACCCTCCCATATGCTTGCCATCTCCCAAACATATCATTATATTCACTTTTGTCTATCCGTCCCTGTCTCTCCTGCGCTTCCACCTCCTTCATCTTCTCTCTCATCCACGCCGCCACCTTCACCCCCCTACCCAACCATTCCTGTACCTTCCTCTCTGCCAGTCCTCCCCTTTCATACATTCTCCTTCTCTCTTCCCTCCACCTCCCCCCTTCTACTTTCATGCACGCCTCCCATACTATTCTCACCAATCTCTCCTCTTCTACTCCGCATAATTTCATTTCATACTTCACCACTCTCTCCACCGCCTCACATTCCAATCTCTCTCTATTCGTTTCCTGCAACAGTATATATCCCGGTGTCGACTTATCTAGTCCCAGCATCCGTCTCAGGAACCATAGCTGTTCTCTTTCAATCACCTCATATGCTCTCGTTCCCCATGCTTCTACCCCGTACATTAGTATCGGTCTTACACACGCGTCCCACACCTTGCATGTCACCCTAATACTATTCTCCATCCATCTCCCCCATTTTCTCCACACCATTCCCCATGCTCTCCTCGCTTTTCCTTGTACCCACCTTATATGCTCTTCATACCCACCCGTCCCTTTAAAAATAAATCCCAAGTATCTGAAACTTTTCACTCTCTCAATCACCTCTCCCTTCCATTCTAGCACTCCCACTCTCCCCTCTCTCCCTTTATTCCTAAACCTCATCCATTTCGTCTTCCCCACATTCACACACATTCCTCTCTTATCCATATATCTTTCCACCCTTTTCAACATGCCTTTCACTCCCTCCCAATCTCTCGCCATCAACACTATATCGTCTGCATACGCCAGTAACCATACTTTCTCCTTTCCAATCACCACTCCCCCTTCCTGCCCCTTTCTCAACACCTCTTCTAGTTCGCTTATGTATATATTAAACAGGACTGGACTCATGGGGCACCCCTGTCTCAAGCCCTTCCATGTCCTAAACCTTTCCGATACTTCTTCCCCCACCTTCGCTTCCACCCATGTTTCCCTATACACCTCCCTTATACACTCAACTACTCCGTCACTCACTCCCTTTCGCCTCAGACATTCTACCATATCTTCCCTCGGTACTGAATCATACGCCGCTTTCAGATCTACAAACATCGCATACACACACCCTTTCTCTTCCATCACTTTCTCTGTCATCCTCGCCAGGGTAAATACCTGGTCCCTCGTTCCCCTCCCCCTCCTGAATCCCCTTGCAACTCTGGTAGCATTCTCTTTTCTTCTACCTCTACTTCTAGTCTGTTCTTCACCATAATCATCAGTATTTTGTATCCCGTGCTCATAATCGTCACCCCTCTATAGTTCTCTGCTTTCCTCTCATCTTTCCCTTTATATATCGGGCATATCCTGCCTACTCTCCATGCCTCTGGCATGCTCTCCCATCCCCTCCATATTCCGTTTACTAGCTCTCGGAATTTCTTCTTCCCCCCTTCTCCTATCTCTCTCCACATTTCCGCCTTCAATCCATCTCTTCCGGCCGCCTTTCCTCCCTTCACCTCCTTGAACGCTCTTTCTGTTTCCTCTTCCGTAAATTCCTCTCCTTCAATCCCTCGCCCTACTTCTCTTACTGTCCCTTGTTCACCGCACTCCTCCTTACACTTTCTGGTCCAGTCTTCTAACGACACCCCTATCCTCCTCATCTCTTTCCCTCTCCTCAATACCTTCCATATTTCTCTCTCGTTCCTACACTCCTTCATTTCCTCCCCTGCTCTCTCTGCCACTTCCAGCTTCTTCCTTTCGCACACCTTCTCGTATGCCCTTCTCGCTTCCATCATCCTCTTTCCCTCTCCTCCGTTCTTTATATATTCTCTCATTACTTTCCTCACCTCCCTCTTCGCTCGTTTACATTCTTCATCAAACCACTCTTGCCCCTTCTTCCTTGTTCCCTTCATCTTTCTTCCACATCCTATTATGGTCTTCTCCATCTCCTCCATTGAACTTATCTCCTCCCATTGTACCTTCTCTAATTTCCTCCTCATGGCCTTAATCGCCTCTCTTCCACTCTCTAGCTTCTCATTTCCTTGCTCCTGTTTCCCTTCTTCATTCCTTCCTATCCTTAGCTCCACTCTCCTGTTATTATCTTATCTTCTCGTATGCCCTTCTCGCTTCCATCATCCTCTTTCCCTCTCCTCCGTTCTTTATATATTCTCTCATTACTTTCCTCACCTCCCTCTTCGCTCGTTTACATTCTTCATCAAACCACTCTTGCCCCTTCTTCCTTGTTCCCTTCATCTTTCTTCCACATCCTATTATGGTCTTCTCCATCTCCTCCATTGAACTTATCTCCTCCCATTGTACCTTCTCTAATTTCCTCCTCATGGCCTTAATCGCCTCTCTTCCACTCTCTAGCTTCTCATTTCCTTGCTCCTGTTTCCCTTCTTCATTCCTTCCTATCCTTAGCTCCACTCTCCTGTTATTATCTTATCCTATACAAATAGTAAATTAGGAGAATTCATTAAGAGTCTAAAATAAAGTGGCCAATAGCTTTCAAGCTGACAAAACAGTCTTCGACATCTTCAGTGCATTTCACCAATGCATTCATTATTCACTGCTTTTTTGCCGCTTTGTCTCAGAAGTGTTGTAGTGGATCCACATTCACAAATCGACGCCAAAACTTCTACAAATTTCGCTTAAACATCGCCAAACACTGTGCTGAAATGTCCTTTCGTGAACATTTTTGATCTAGTACGACCAATCGCACTACCCCTCGTACACACAGCTTTTTTATATGCAGTTTTTCATGCAGGATGTTATGTTTTTGTTTTGTGAACATGCTTATGGTCTTAGCAATCTGGCGCACCTTCATTTGGCTATCATCCATAATCATACCATGGATTTTCTCCATGATATCTAATGTAGTGACCTTAACTGAGCGTCCAGAGTGCAGTTTCCCTTGCTGGTTCGGCCATGTTTAAATTCGTTTCTTAAAAAATAAACAGTCTTAAATGAAGGAGCAGGAGGAGGAAACGATATGATGGTATACGTGAGAGGAAGAAGCTGCAGGCGGTGGAAAGAGTGAGCGAGGAATTAAGGGAATGCAGGAACGAGACGGAAATGTGGAAGGTGCTGAGGAGAGGGGAAAGGAAGAGGCAGTTAGGGATATCGTTGAAGGAATCGACAAGGAAGTGCAGAGAAGGTAGTGAAATGCCAGTAGGGATGGGAGAAGACAGGCGAGGGGAGGGAGAGGAAGAGTTCACGAAGGAGGAGGTCGAAAGAGCATTCAAGGAGATGAAGGGAGGGGGGGAAGGCAGCAGAATGTGATAGGCTGAAGGCAGAGATGTGGAAGGAGATTGGGGAAGGGGGGAAGAAGAAATTTAGGGAGCTACTGAACCAGATGTGGAGGGGAAGAATGAACATACCGGCAGCATAGAGGGTGGGGAGGATGTGCCCGATACATAAAGGAGGGGATCAGAATGATGCGGATTGCTATAGGCGGATAACAGTGATGAGCACGGGATACAAGATAACTATGATGGTAGTAAAAAATAGGCTAGAGGAGGAGGTGGAAGAGAAGGGGCTGCTGCTGGAGATGCAGGGGGGCTTTAGGAGGGGTGGGAGGACAAGGGAGCAGGTCTTTACCCTAGCAAGAATGGTAGAGAAGGTGATGGAAGAGAAAGGGCGTGTATGCGGTGTTTGTGGACCTGAAGGTGGCGAACGACGCGGTACCAAGGGTAGGACTTTTAGAGTGTCTGAGGAGAAGAGGGGTGAGTGAGAAAATGGTATAGTGGGTGAGAGGAATGTAAAAGTGGGAATGGAAGAGTTGGAGGCAGGGGTGCCCATTGAGCCCGGTGTTGTTTAACCTCTATATGAGGAAAGGACAGGCGGGGGGGGGGGGGGGGGGGGGGGGGGTGATTGGTAGAAGTAAGGTGTGGATGTTGGCATATGAAGGATATGCTGAAGTTTATGGATAAGAGCATGAATGTTGGAAAAACGAAATGGATGAGATTCAGAAATAAAGGGAGGGAGGGGAAGGTGAAGGAATTAGAGTGGAAGGGGGAGGTGATTGAGAGGGTTAAAAAATTCAAGTATTTAGGGTTTATGTTCACAGGGACGGGAGGGTATGAGGAGCATGTGAGGTGGGTGCAGGGGAAGGCTAGAAAGCCGTGAGGGATAGAGTGGGAAAATTGGGGGAAATTGATGGGGAACAATGTAAGAGTGGCGTGTAAAGTATGGAATGCGTGCGTGAGGTCAGTGTTAATGTATGGGGTGGAAGTATGGGGGACGAGAGGGTATGAGTGTATGGAGAAGGAGCAGTTGTGGTTCTTGAAGCGTATGTTGGGGCTGGAAAGGTCGACACCTGGATACATAGTGCTGCAGGAAACGAATAGAGAGAAACTAGAGTGTGAGGAAATGGTGAGAATGGCTAGGTATGAGATGAAGTTATGGGATCTGGAGGAAGAGAGATTGGTGAAGGTGGTGTGAGTGGTGTGCGTGAATGGGAGGGAGGGTAAATGGAGGTAGAGATATTGGTGAAGGCGGTGTGGGTGGCGTGCGTGAATGGGAGGGAGGGTAAATGGAGGAGCGAGAGAAGGAGAATGTATGAGAGGGTGGGTTTGTCGGAGACGAAGGTGATGGAGTGGCTGGGGAATGGGGTAAAGGTGGATGCGTGGGTGAAAGAGAAGGAGAAGGAGGTGGAAGCACAGGAAAGACAAGGGTGTATAGAGAGAAGTGAATAAAATGATAGGTACGGGAGGTGGCAGGTGCATAGGAGAATGCCGAGGTATTTGGTGGAGGGGGGACGGAGTAGGAAGGAAAGGGTGGTGCTGGCGAGGGCGATGTGTGGGTCAGAGGAGAGAGGAAGGAAGGTGTGGATGGGGGAAGAGTATGGGAGGTGTGTAATGTGTAAGCAGGGGAGGGATACGTGGAGTCATTTGGCGAAGGAGTGCGAGGGGGTGAAGCAGGAATGGGTGGGAATAGAAGAGTGACGGAATGGATGAGAGAGGATGGGGCCGGGGTAAGGACGCTGGAGAAGTTAAGGAAAGAGAGGGAAAGCAGGAAGAAGAGAGGGGGCAGCGATTAGTGTATAGATGTAGATGTGTAGATGTAATGTAGTATTATGCCAATAAAGGTCTAAATGAAGGAGCAAATTTCCCGTGAACCTAGTTAAACTTGGCATTAATCTGCACTGCTTAGATAAAATTGTTTAATTACTGCATGGAATTCGTTTTTTCCATTTTTTGCAGAAACTGCTAAGCCACTCGCTTCAAACGATTAGCAAATGTGATTAGCAAATGTGGTACGAAATACTTATGGATACGTATTGTGTCTTCAAGCTCCGTACACGGGGCACGCATTTGAAATTCAAACTGCGTAGTGAAAGGATTAATATAAAATAAATTAAAATGATGTTTCTAAAAGTCCCTGCATGCACTTATGAAGGAAATTGTTCTTTAACCTTCTGTTTATTAATTGTCGTTTTAAAATTTTTTTATTACCCCTATAACTAAAGCGTTTCGTAAAGTCTCATATGCTTATATATATACAAGGTGTCTATTTGAAAACAAGCCAGCCAGAATATCTTTGGAACCATAACAGTTAGAGAAAATTTTTCAAAACTGTTTCTAGGATATGGAGGAGGAACCATTTTGACCTACATAAAAATCTTCTACAACCAACCCCTTAGGCTGTAGCCACCCTTGCCCATTTTTTTAAAATTAAAATTGTTGTCAAATTAGGTATTATAACAATTTATTTTTACAAATTACAAATGAAAAAGCACAGATAAACACAATAATACCCAATATTTATCAGAGTTATCTATTGTTTTATTAACATATGGACAACTTTAAAAAAAATACTAAAATAATAACAAAACTTGGTTTAATGGAATACATTTATTAACTGAATAAATTGTACCTGTCCGCAATATATAAAAAAAATCATTTTGAGCATACTATAATTTAATAATTATTTTTTTTTTTACTTTTTTTATGTAACAATAACAATTTTAGTTGATACCACTGATTAGCATTTTGAAAGCCCTTTGTAATGATATATCACAAGTGGGGTCATGCCATTAAAAAAAAGTAGGCAAGGGTGGCTACAGCCTAAGGGGTTAGTTGCAGAAGATTGTTGTTTTTTTTCCGGCGCATTCACCATAAAAGCATACGAAAGGCAGAAGCACCATCACACTGTTGCCACCAATAAACTATCCGTTATAAAGCCAATAGTTTCACATCAGATTTCTTCTTTTTCTGCTATCCCTTGTTGCCTCTTAGGGCGTTAGGTCACATCAGATTTCTAAAAATAAAATATTAATACAAAGAGTTGTGTACATTTGATTGTTTTTCCAACTTTTAACAAATAATAAAAATCACTTGTCTATCAAGAGTTTGATAGAAAGTATAGTACAGGGTGACCACAAGGAGCATTGTCAATTTGCATGGGATGGTACTTAACCTGGGGAAGCCGTAGTGGGATGATTTGTCAACAGATGGGTGGCCATTTTTTTAACAATCGTGTTTCTGCAAGATGGGGCTACTACTCACACAGCGGGGATTTCAATTAACCTATGGTGGAACTTGTTTCCAGGTCACCTGATTTCCAGGTTTCGAGATGTGCCCTGGCCTAATCGATCTCCTGACCTCAACATTTGTGACTTTTTTAAGTGGGAACATTTGAAGCAAAAAGTTTGTTATCATAAACCTCATATTTTAGATGACTTGAAGGCGACGGTTCAAAAAGAGGTGAAATTGATTATAGAGAAGACACTGGAACGAGTGGGGCGTAGCTTCCAGGGAAAAATTGAAAATTGTCTCAGGGAAAACGGAAGTTACCTTCCTGGCCTCTTTTTTCTACATAAAGTAAATGGCATATCTCCACTAACATGTTAGATAGATATATTTTTTAATTAATTAATAATGTTTTGCTTTTTGAAAAATGTAAATATTCCTTGGTGTGCTAATGGCTTGGAACGAGGCTCAAATGTTAAATTATTTTGATATTTTGTTTTAACATTTAACAATGGAAAGACAACGTGTTAAAGTTATTCAAACCTATTTTGAAAATGAGCAAAAGTGCATTTTGCACACTTCGGGGTTTTTTGATCAGCATAATTGCCGCATTAGGGCTGATGAAAATCCATAGACTATTTTTGAAAAGCTGATGCATCCACAAAGGGTCACTGTTTGGTGTGCATTTTTTGCTGGTGGATTCATTCAACTGTTTTTCTTCGAATTCTGTAACAGTGAATGACAATCATCTAATGGCATTTTTTGTTTATAGGCCGTCCAATCTTCCCGCAAAAACACTGGAAGAAGAACAAAGACACAGGGAAGAGTACAAGGCGATGATAGCAGCCGCAAAGAAGAAAGAAGCGCAAAATTCTGCAGCAAAGCAGAAACAGCAGAAACTCCAATTACAATTAGAAGAACAACAGGCTCTCTCAACGCGGCATTTCACGCAAAACGTTCTTCCAAACTGGGAAACGATGTAAGACAAAGTTTTAAAACACTAAGCACAGTTTCACAGACAACGATATTAAGCTTTGTTTAGCACTTTGGACATCTTTTCAGAAAGCTTTGTTTAGCATGTTGGATATTCCTTCACTAAGCTTTCTCTAGCATTTTTGCTTTGCCCAGCATTTTAGACATTCACTAATTAAGCTTTGCTTAGCATTTTGAATATACTTTCACTGCTTTCTCAAGCAGGTTGGATATCTTTTCACTAAGCTCTAAACTTTCTTCAGAATGTTGGACATCCTATTACTAAGCTCTGTTAAGCATTTTGGACATCCTTTCAGAAAGCTTTGTGTAATATGTTGCAAATCCATCTTTTATTGAACATTCTCCAGCATTTTCCAGCATGTTGAACATCCTTCTAATGGATGTAACTACTTTATTGAGATTGCTAGAAATTGACATTAACCTTTGGCAGTTCAGAGATGAATAGATAAATTTGGGTTTATAGGCCGCTTCGACGACAAAGGACAACTGCTCTTCAGAGATGAACCAGAGTTCAAAGTTTTTATCCTTAATAAAAATGAGGTCCCTAGAAGCCAGGGGGCGAGAGCTAAATTTGTAAAATCGGAGTTAAGTGTTAATTTGTTAGTCGGGATATTACTGATATTAGGTTTGTTCGTTTGTGCTGCACTAAGTTGAACTGAGTTCAGGTTTGGCCATCAGTTCATTTAATTCATATTATTTTTAATGAACTGAACTTGACATTGACAATAGGTCTGTTTGTTACATAAACTAAAAACCTGTAATTGTAAATGTAAATAACTTGAACTATGATGTCACAACAAACCTAATGGCAGATGTCTGGTATAAAAAATGCATGTTCACCACAGCTGAACTTGTACAAATGACCACAGTGCAGTTCAGGTAACGAATGGATTCAGTGCAAAAATTGCTGCACTGGTTCATATAAAGATTAGTATTTGTATAAAGGTTCGTATTGATTGGAACATTGCCCGTTGCGTGTCACTGTAACGTAACATTTGGTGACACCCTACAATGCAATGAATTGCTTATTTTAACCCGTAATTTGACACGGTGTAATGCAATGTTTCCCCGTATCCACGCCATGCATTAAGACATTGAATGCAAATTTTCCTTAAATTTAAAATAAATGCTCTGAAAATTAAGTTTTATGACTTGTATTAAATCTAGAGTTTTCAAATATTATTGGTAAATAATTGTAGAGAATTAATTTCAGGCACAACAACAAAAAAACGAAAGACATGTGGTGGTTGGGCCTACCATCCAGCGTCCGCGGGAAAGTCTGGCGCTTGGCCATCGGCAACGACCTGAACCTAACCCAACAACTCTACGAAATCTGCTTAACCCGTGCCCAACAGCGCCTCAACAGCCCCGAACCCCCGAAAAACTCCTCCGACATCGACCAAGAGAGCAGCATGGATGTCATCCAGCTTGACATCTCCCGCACCTTCCCAAGCCTCTGCATCTTCCAAGACGGCGGCCCTTACTCAGACGTCCTACACTCTTTACTCGCAGCTTATGTCTGCTACCGTCCCGATGTCGGCTACGTTCAGGGAATGTCTTATATAGCGGCCATTTTGATTTTGAATATGGAGCAGTTCGAGGCATTTGTGTGCTTCGCGAATTTGCTGAACAGGCCGTTGCACATGGCGGCGTTTATGTTGAACCAGGTGCAGATGCAGGCGTATTTCAATGCGTACAACGAAGTTTTTGGATATAATCTGCCGAAATTATATGCGCATTTTGAGTGTTCTGGATTGACACCTGATTTGTATCTGCTAGATTGGATTTATACGATTTACGCAAAAGCTATGCCGTTGGATGTGGCGTGTCGCGTTTGGGATTTGTTCCTCAGGGATGGGGAGGAATTTATATTCAGGACTGCTTTAGGTGAGCTATTTAAGATAATTGTAAACAATACTTATACCGTTGCATAAGCTAAATGGAATTAATTGCACAGATAAACTCGACAGAGATACAATTATGTATGTATTTCTTCGAATTTCTTGCCTAATAATATGAGGTCTATTGGAAAAGCAGAAAAAATGTTCTCCAAAATGTACCATTTTTATGTGTTTTTGAACTTTGAATCGATGTTTATGTGCCTGACGCATGAAGTAAATATTTCGAGTTGAAAATTTGGATTGGTCGCTCCGCTTCGCTTTCTAAACTCGAAATATTTACTTAATGCTTAGTCAAGGAATGGAAACCCTCGTTAAAAAATCTTTATTGTAGAATTGATCAGTTTAAGAAATTGTATTATTTTACAGGTATTTTACATCTCAATCAAGAGGTACTGATGAAAATGGACTTTCTGCACGGAGCCCAGTTCCTAACCCACCTGCCCGACGACTTACCGGTCGACCAGCTCTTCAAGAGCATACAATCCGTCACCACTAACATAGGTAAACAGACTTTCTCTCAAATCGTGGACAAATTCAGCTCCAACATCTCGTCATAACATTACATCCTCGAGAATCTCACCAACCATTCAACTCATATAAAAATACTACTCTACTTAATTAACGTTTCTCCCGTTTATACACTAACTACTAATAAGTACGCCATAATGTGTTAATTTGAACAAAATCTCCTTTATTTCTTAATTTAATAAGTTCCAAAATAATTACATGAATATCAACTTTTATTCATTTGTTAACTGCTAATTGATTTATGTAAGTTCCAAAAATGTACGATATTTTCCCTCTGTGCGAGGAGTATTAAAAAGAAGTTCCGTTTGTACTGCTTGCCACCGCAGCGCTGCGATTGCAATTTCGTGCATGCGCGATACTTACCATGACCTACTGAGAAGGAGTTAATGTGATTATGAGCAGGGGGGCCCATCATCCCTTTCTCAGCGCCATCTGAGAAATACAGAATACGGTAATATAATTTCTTGATGTAATTTCTCATCTGGCACTAGGTGAAACATATTAGAACTAGTTTCAGTTTGTTAGACCATTTTCAAAGGAATGTTCTTTTGAAAATGGTTTAACAAACCGAAACTAGTCGGAATAAAGTTTTAATTTGTGAAACAATACCAAGTGTTTTTAATTTAAATAACTTTACATATGGAAATATAAAGTTCAGTGACGCATAGAGACCACCTTTCATATATGTGAATGCACAAATAAATATATATTTTTTATTGTGAATAACATCGTAAACACGTGAAAATGAGAATAATGGCTGATTAATTATTAGTTCGCAATCACCGCTATCTAACCGCAATTTGACTATTTGAAAAAATATAATTTACATTACGATGTTGCTCCCTGATTATGAGTTAGCTGACTGTTGTGTACACTTGGTGGTGCTTGTTTCAAATGGCAGATAAAATTGAAAATCCTTCCGCTTGTGAGATAAGGACATTAAACTAGAACAAATTCATCAACAGACCTGTAAGTTGTAGGGAGAAAATGTACAATATCTCCTCTCTTTATGAAATTTCCCTACATTTCATGATCAGTTCTTCATGAACTTGTTGATGAAAAAATGGGTTTTTGAAAACTTTGTACATGTTGGGTGGCGAAAATTCTTATTGAGGAACACAAAAGGAAGCAAGTTTTTGAATCATTACAACGATGAAGGTTATGACTTTCAAAGCAGTGACTGAAGCTCAAACTTGAGTATAACCCAGCAAATTTAAATTGTACAGACGAGCAGAGAAGGAGCGAAAAACAAACATGAGCGAGAGCGAGACCGAACTCGCAACGAACCTATCGAGTGCGCCTATTCATTTTCCGCCACAATTTTACCACTGTGCATCGGCAAGTAAAGTTTGCCGTACTATAGCTTAAGAAATCCCTGAATCAAAATGCATTGAGGAAATGAATTACAGATCTTATCTCACAGCTAACTCATAATGACGTGATGGCAAATAGTGCGCATGCGTGAAATTGCGATTGCAGTGCCGCAGTGGCTAGAAATACAAACAGAACTTTCTTTCTGGATACATCTTGTATTAAAGACTGGGAAATTAAAAACTCATCTCACCCCATTTACAAAAAATGCATCTCAGCAAAAAAAGAAAGATGAATGAATAATACTAGTTGCTTTTCCGTCCAGTGTAGGGATTGTAATACCGGTAAATCGTAAAAAAAATGCTCTCCCAGTTTACCGGTAATTTGCCGTGTCTTCCGTAAATTAGTAAAGCTATTTGATCGGTATACAGAGATTGTTTTTTTTATCTATATACCTATAAGACTTAAATTAAATGCATTGAATTAATTGTTTAAAACAGTGATTAGAGGTGTATTGGGTTGCCTATGTTTGTTTTTTTAAATTTGTTAATGGGCAATGCAATATCAACCAATTGTTTATTGGGTTGCTTATATAGGGTGCGAGTAAAGTATGGAATATTACAAATAAAAACGAACTCAACTGTTTTTTTTACTTACAGGCAACTCAATATTGAACCAATAATTTCAAATGGTGATTATAGGCAACCAAATACTGATAATATTTTTAAATGTTATTATAGGCAACAAAATTCCTTAATATATATTAGGTTGCCTAAAATCGTTGCTGTCTGTGCTTTCAAACTTCACCTCAAATCAGTGTTTTACACGGCTGGAACATGAAGTAAATTTTCGAGTTTAGAGAATCGTGAAAATTTACTTCATACTTAATTTAGAAGTGGAAAATACTCTTTGAAGGAAAATCATAAAATTTTATTAATTTTCTATGTGTATTTAATACATTTTTTCTAGAAACATCAAGAATATAGGATTTACTAGTAAATTATCGGCAAACTGGTTATAACTCACAAATTTATGAAATAACCGATAATTAAAAATAGTCAGTACATTTACAATCCCTAGTCCAGTGTACAACTTGCATTATTTAATTAAAAAAAAAAAGAAAATCAGATTTCTCTCTATTTTTTAGTGTGAATTAATCGATAATTAATTGATTATTGAAAAAATAATATAATAATAAAAGATCATGACATTGAAGATTCTCAAACCTCTTTGTAAATAATTTTTTCGTTTATATAAAATATACACAGTGTGTCTTTTAAAATTCTCTAATATTGTTAAAGCGGCAAAAAACACATACACAACAAAATCAAGGGCATTTTCATTAACTTTAATATAATTTTAAGTCAATAAAACATTTATGCTAAATTAATAGACATTAGTAGAAGGCTTCAAAATAGTCTACTAATGAAAAATTGAACTTTATGAAGTCCTTAAATCTGTCTACTATTAAATCTTAGTAAGCTCTAGTTAATTCATAGTTAAAAATATAATTAAACGATATATTTATAGGCAACAACAGTTTTAAATTTATCTACTAACTTTTATTATTAATAATAATTTCTACTAAAGTTAATACAAATTCCCTTGTTGTTTTTATTTGTTTGTGTGTGTTTTTTTTAAATTAACCTTAGTTATAACTCAAATTCTATAAACACATACAAACAAAAGAGCAAGATAATTCTTATTGACCTTAATATGATTTAATTGCCTTATTAATAAAAGTTGGTAAAAACTTTCGATGCTTTTATAAGCTACAATCTTCTCACTTAATTAACAGTTAATTTACTATACGCTCTTAAGACCCAATAGTAGACAGTTTTAAAGATTTCATAAAACACTATTAATGCTTAGATATGCTTAAACATTTAGTAGGTAATAAAACGATTGCGCTACAAAGGTTCTATTAACTACAAAATGTTTTATTGACTTTAAACATTTAATAAAATGAATAAAAATTCTCTTGTTTTTTTCAAATTTTTTTTTGTCTTTCAATATTTACTTTAATTATAACTTAAATTCTACTAAAGTAAATCATTTTATTTATATTCCGGATAATAAAAATATGAACAAGAAGTGGATCATATTTATTATGATTTTATTTATTTCTTTACGTAGTAAATATAAAAAAAATATAACTTCCGTTTATAACTTAAATTGCGCTAGTGATTTTTTTTTTAATTTTATATTCCATTTACAAAGAATTAAATATGAAGAAGAAATGTTTTTATTTAATATATTTATAATTTTAGTAGACACACTGTATATTATTAATAATAATAATAATTAATATTGCAACATGTAAAGGCTGTGTCCATAAATTTTATGAACAATTTGATTTAATGCGTGTGTAAATATTGTATGATATAATTATATATATATATATAAATATGAATAAATGAGAGAGAATGTTTGTTAATGTAGCTTTTAAAACGACGATAATCATTAAAATGCAAAAAAGACAATTTGATAATTAATTATTTATAACTATATACTTATATTTAAACGATTGTTTTATAAGTCTCAAAAACTTTAAGTTTCATTTAATTTACTCGTCTCAAAAAACAGTTGAATAATGTTCGAATCTCGAATTGATTTTAATCGCTAATTAGTTTTAAAATTTTCAGATTGATTTGAATTGCTAAATAGTTTTAAAATTTGCTGTTTAATGGGTAAATTCAGGGGATCGTACTCATTTAAATGCCTTATTAATCGAAGTTAGTTGATAGTTTGAATATTCTGCGGTTCGCGATGGTTTTAAGATCCTACTAGCTAGGGGTAGTAGGAAGTTTAACACGCTGGCTGTCATGTGAATAAAATACGATTCACGTTAAATGGAAATCTTAATGTGTAAAAGTATTGCGGCAGCCGTGATAAAGATTCTATTGAGACGGTTTCAAGATACTACCGTGTGATCAATTAAATTATGATTTAGAGTAGGTGGCATTTTTTTGTAAGGTTGCCCAGAATGCTAATTGAATCATGGAATAAATTTGAGGTTATGGTAAACTATGTGTTAACAATCAGTAGTGCCAATCTAATTTAACATTCAAAGCCTACTCTAAATCATATTTTAAATGATCGCACGGTACTAGCAAGGTTAGTAGAAAATATAAAGATTTTATTGAGGTGGTGTTAAGATCCTACTAGCAAGGTTTAGCAGAATGTTTATCTAATCTCTATCGAGGTTTACTCTTCTCAATAACAGTTGAATAATTTTCGAATCTCAAATTGATTTGAATTGCTAATTAATTTTAAACCCTCATATCACCCTTCCTGGTTACGGCCTTGGTTTTAAGATCCTACTAGCAATGTTAGTAGAGAGTTTAAAAACTGGAGATGGTTTTAAGATCCTACTATTGAGGTTTTCAGAAAGTTTAAAGATTCTATCGAGATAGTTTTAAGATCCGACTAGCAAGGTTAGTAGACAGTTTAAAGATTCTACTAAGCATGTGTTTATGGCTTAGTAGTGACATCATAAAACTATTAACTAACTTCTATCAATAAGGTAACTTAATCTGTATATCGTGTAAGTTTTTTAATTTAATGAGTAAATTCAGGGGATCGTACTCATTTAAATGCCTTATTAGTTGAAGTTAATAGATAGTTTTAATATTCTGCTTTTAAAGTTTAAAGATTCCATTGAGGCAGTTTTAAGATGTTAATATCGAGGTTTCTAAAAAGTTTAAAAATTCTATCAAGATGGTTTTAAGATCCTACTATCAAAGTTTAGTAGAACTTTTATAGATTCTATTGAGGGGGCTTTGAGGTGCTAAGCATGAATTTATGAATTCGTAGTCTTGAAAGTATTAACTAACTTCTATTAATAAGGTAATTTAATCTTTATATCGTGTATGTTTTTAAATTTTTTTACAAGGGCTGCTTAAAAAGTTTTTAGAATTTTAATAAATAGAACGTAATAGTAAAATTCTAATTTCAGAAACTTGCGAGAATTTTTAAACAAAGGGGATTTTTTTTAAACCAATTGCCCGAATTTTGAAAGATCAGACATAAGGAGTATATTTTGAACTGCAGTTTAAATGAGTGTTTTATACGCGTAGCGTAAAAAGTAAAATTTCAAGTTTAGATCAACCTGAAAATTTGATTTGGTCGCTCCGATACCAAACCAAATTTTAAGGCTTTTCTAATCTCTAAATTTTACTTCATGCTTAATCTGGGATTCAAAACACTCGTTAGAAGCTTCAAATTTAACGCTTTTGTAACAGCAAATGTCTAAAAATTTACTCAGAAGAAAAAAGCATGTATAGAATAATCTACTTTTCATTTTTTTTTTTAACTATTAACCTGTTAAATGGTTCGTAGGTTAAAATTTGAGTATTATAAGATAACAGTTAAATATCACTGATAATTATTTGCTCATAAATAACTCATTAGCAAATAATTATCAGAGATATTTAACTGTTATATTAGAAGAGTCAATATTTAACCTTGAATCATTTAACAGGGTAATAGTTTAAAAAAACTGGCTAACAGAGCTTAGTTGCCTAAGCCATTAAATACACGAAAGAAGAAGTTAAAAAATCAGCTGATTTATTGGTTTAAAAACGGCAATAAGATTCTGTGAAAAATGCTGGTTATTCGAGAACGTTCAGATTCTAGAAACTTTTTGAGTAGCCCTTATTTAAACGCAATTAATTTAAAATAAATAAAATTAAATTGCGCTCATTTGCGCGCAATTTATTTATTTAAATTAATTGCGCTCATTTGCGCGGAATTTTTTAATTTAAATTAATTACGCTCATTTGCACTCAGTTTATTTATTTAAATTAATTGCGCACATTTGCTCATAATTTATTTATTTAAATATAGATAAATTCCACACATACGGGGAGTTTTTCTTTTAAGTATACCGATCCCAATTATGTGCTGTACATTTTCAAATATTCGTTGTTTTTTTAAAAAGGGATCAATTTGAAACTTTAAACGAGTGTCTGCACTCCCTGGTTAAACATGAAGTAAAATTTTGAGTTTAGAAAAGCTTTAAAATTTGGTTTTGGTCGCGTAGCGCGAAGCATGCGCGTAGCGCTACGCGATCAAACCAAATTGTAGGCTTTTCTAAACTCGAAATTTTACTTCATGCGCCACGCGCACTTGTTCACAATACTTCAGTCTTTTCTGGAATTGAAATAAATAGCACGTGATATTAAAATTTAAATTCCAGATACTTTTTTGGGAATTTTGAATCATAAGGGATTTCTTTTTTCAACAAATTGCTCGATTTTTTAATGATAAGGAGTATAATTTGAATTTTACTTTAAATCAGTGCTTTATAAGCGTGGCGCATGAAGTAAATGAAAATGTTGTTTGGCTCCGCATTTCTAAACTCGAAATTTTACTTCAAACTTAACCTGGAAGTGGAAAACAGTCGTTTAAAGCTTCAAATTGATCTCTTATAAAAAAGCTTATGGATATGTATACTTCAATCAAAAATCCCCTGTATATAGTATATTATTTATATATTTGTACAAAAAGATATTCGCTACTACTACTATTATTGAATTAAATTACAAAAATATATATTAATTATATTATATTTCTACAATTTTTAATCAACATAAATATTATATATATATATTGAAAAAAAGAAACCGCAATGTAAACTTGTATGTGATATTTACATTTTGATTTTATTTTAACGTGTATTTTGAACGGAGATAAAAATGCGTTCTCAGTTTGTTTGTTTTTATTTCTATCGTGCATTATTCTTGGTCTGTGTAGAGGTAAAAGTCTTCAAGTGCGCGACTTGATGATTTTTATATTTCTACGCGGCGATTTCTTCGTTATTCTTCATGATGTTCAATAAATCCGAATAAATGATATTGCATAAAAAAATAACTTCTAGAGTTTTCTTCCCCTTTTTCCCCTTTCCCTGTGCATACGATAGCTGAAATTTAGTGAACATCTTCAGTTTAAAAGTACAAGTTATGAAGTGTTAATTGATTTCCTGTGTACTTAATGTGTTTTACTTTTAAAACTACCAAACTCTATAATATTTAGAGATTTTTTACGAAATTTTGAAAATAGTACCCACCATTTAGTGACATTTACTTCGGTCGGTTTAAAGGTAAATGTCATTAAGTTACTACTTTCTATCATATTGTAAGAAATAGAACATGTCCTCTTTGAATTTTACAAAACTGTACAAGATTCGCGTTTGGTCATATTTTGTGTATTACACCATGATAGAAATTTGAAGACTTTTTTCTTGTATAAGAAAATAGTGTCGTCGTGTATTAGACGACACTATTTTCTTATACAAGAAAAAAGTAAAAGTTTAATAACAATTAAGAAATTAGATAGCTAACGCCATCTAATGCTCTATAGTAGCATCGTCAATGGCACGAATGCACAAAGTGTATACACAGGTTACTGTTTCGTCCACGAACGAGCTAAACTCTGTTTGTGAAACCAGATAACATATATCAACATTGAATTTGTGTTCAGTATTCCGGCACCGGCTACCCACAGACGCGTTTCGGACTTTTAAGTTTTTCGTCAGTGTAGTCCCGACCCAGTGCTGAGGAATACTGAACATTTCTAACTATATCAAGCCAATATTTGAAAACTATTAAGAAATTCAATAGCCACTATAGAGCATTAGATGGCGTTAGCTATCGAATTTCTTTATAGTTTTCACATATTGGCTTGACCAACACTGACAAATCCAAAACGCGTCTGTGGGTATCCAGTGCCGGAATACAGAACACAAATTCAATTTCACTTAATAACTGTTAAGTTCACTATTATTTTTAATAAATGAAACAACTGAGAAAGGTAAGTACTTAAACCATGTGGTGTGATTTTATTGTTTGATCTAAAAACGACAATCGTGTATGTTTTTAATTTGTGAAACATTGCCAAGTAATTTTCCTTTAATAACTTTACATATTGTAATATGTTTCATCAAGTTCTGAATGATAAAATCTCATTCAAGAAATGAACTATTTTCAGCTGCAACTTTTTGTTGCGCAATCTTTAAATAGCAAATCACATTTGTAAACAACAAAATGTCAGTTCAAAGTCACTTAAATCGAAATTGACAATTTATTATTTGTGAACAAAGTTTGCTATTCAAAAATTGCGCCATAAAAGTATACAAAGTATATTTGCTTCATAATAGACAGCCATTCTTGTGGATTTCGGGAATAGTTATAGGATGAATATGAATGGGCGGCCATTGCTGTGAAATTATTGGCTAGAGAGATCAAACCAGGAGATTTAAATGTATCGCCTTAATTGAGGATTATAATTGTGCACGGCTGTACATTTGTTGTTTGAATATTTTAAGGCTGCGTGGATTTAAATCGATTCGCTTATAACATAGGTTCTCAACCTCATTTTGCCCACCGCCCACTTTAAGAATTTTTTTTTTTCATTTTCCAATTGTTTTACTTACCATCTGAAATCTGAAACAGCTTTTGCCATAATTATATTTAAACGTGTAATATTATACGTCCCCTAATTTTCTCTGGGTTTTCTACTGCCCCTCTGAAAGTCTCAAACGCCCACAGGGGGACGTTATCGCCCACGTTGAGAACCTATGGCTTATAACAAGGTTTTCTAGCGGGATATTTTAATTCATGACATTAGGTTCGACGATGACATATTCAAAGTAAAATTTAAGAAATTCCCTTCATTAGATTAAAATCTCGCTGAAGGCTTTATGTTTGGGAGTATTTGTTTAAAAGCTTAATTCCGAGTTTTATAAACAAACAAAATATCCGCAGGATGCTGTTAATTTTCATTTTTGCAAGAATTTTTCTATTTGTATTATGTATTTTAACTTAAGCTGTGTTTTTTTTACTTTCCGACACTCCTGTGTAAGGAAAGTATTGTAATCATGCCAAAAATCCGACTATCCAATTTTGATATTTCTTTGCATTTGGGGGTCCTCTGAGTACGATTATATATTTTTACGATGGTATTTGTGTGTATGTAATACATACGCACAGACACCATTGTATACTATGTATGTGTGTATATATGCATGTATGTATGTAAAACGATGCATAGTGGATTTCGGAAGAGATGTCCTATGACTCATTGATGTGGAATGTGTGGTTCAAATTTTTTAGAATATGTCGACAGTTGTATCTGCAGCGATTTTTCCTAGTGTGTCAAACTTGACGTTACATGACAATGTCATACTGTTTAGGTCGCGAGTATATTAGTGTTCTTTCTTTTAGAATAGCTTGAAATCATAATTTCTTGTGAATATGTAGAGAATGTCTACACGTACTTGCGATAATAAGTACACTGTGATTGAAACCAATTTAAAGAGTATGTATTAAGATAGACAATTTTACATGTCTATCTTTATTCAGGCAGGAAGTTATCCGCTAAATTAAGAGATTGATCTTCTGAGCCTCTTAACATGTACCTAATTCTTCCTTATTATAATAGGGAATTTAATAATAATATTAATAAATCTGCTTATTTGTTTATATTTGTCTAACTTTCATTTTAAAAATTGTCCTGTACACCGAAGGTAGATGCAATCTTAAAACCAATGTTTAATCGGTAATTTTACATGTTATACAGGGAGTTTTTCTTTTGAGTATACCTATCCCAATTATGTGTTGTAGATTTTTAAATATTCGTTTTCTTAAAAGAGGTCAATTTTAAGTTTAAACGAGTGTTTTCCACTCCCAGGTTAAGCATGAAGTAAAATTTCGAGTTTAGAAAAGCCTGAAAATTTGGTTTAGCCGCGTAGCGCTTCGCGTTACGCGACCAATCTAAATTTTCAGGCTTTTCTAAACTCGAAATTTTACTTCATGCTTAGTCTGGGAGTGGAAAACACGTTTTAAGCTTCAAATTGAACTCTTAAAAAAACGTTTTCATATGTATACCTAATGGAAAATTCCCCTATGTATACTTAAAAAAAAATTCCCTTATGTATAGTTAAAAAAAAATTCCATGTATTAACAGATTAATCCGATGACTATTTGCCAAATCTACTGGATGCGCATTCGATTCAACTAACATTTTCGTTTGAGCTTACACAAAATCAACATAAATTCATTATTTATTTCTGTAAACAGCTGAACTATTTAGTCGATGAAGAAATTGGAATTATACCAATTAAACTCACATTTAAAATGATTGTGCACATTAATAAAAATGATTTGTGGCTGGGTTTTTGCAGATTTATTTTTACGAAGACATTGTCAAAATGTGACGTTTAACCTTAAAATTTTAAAGCTGTATACCGGAACATACGTTTTCGCATGTTCCATCTAAAAACCACAGCAGACATATTATGAAGTTTTTGTCTCTTTTCACACACGCAATCTGATGACAGCAAACTATTTTCTTATTACATGTATTGGTGCAGAAAGCACTAAAAATCAAGAAAACCTTGGGACACATCACGTGAATCGTACCTTAACTCAATTTTTGCAGGTACTTTTTAGACCTTGACCGGAAGATCGCTAGTGTTTTTCAGCCAAATCGCACTTCCGGTTTAACCGGAAGTGACATCAACTTTCATTTTTCCAAAATAAATACAGGGTGTCTACGCTAAACCGTTCGTTAAAAGTTTATGGGGTTGCCGTTGCACTAAAAATTTGAAAAAAATCCTCGTCATACGGTTGAATCAGTTTTCCTCATGTGAAATATTTTCAACTTAATATCACTTCCGGTTCCACCGGAAGTAGTACCAAGTTTGTTATTTTAAATGGAACACCCTATATATTAGTCATTTTTTGGTTCTTCGTTTAAATTGCAACATATTTTATTCGAACATATGTACAGTTATCTATTATAGTTTTCAAGCAAAAAAAATATTTCTAAAATTGTGACCTCTAAAAGGCATCTTAAAATCTATCTGTAACTTCTCTTAAGTGTAAGATAAAAATATGATTTATATCTCTACTTGTACCTAGAGGATGCCTCTATGAGTGTATCAATTGGAAGCTGTCAATTTTGACAATAAGTGTACTTAAAATGTCAATATCGAAGTGCCCTCTTCAATATCTCGTAATTCAGTTTTTTTAAATGGAAAGACCCATTTTTTATTACCTGGTACGATTGGGGAGAAGAAATCCTAGAAAAAAGTATTAACAACTGTACTCCTAAAGCAAGTGGTTTCCGAATTATTTCGAAGATTCGTTTTTCGTCGCACTTATGCAGCGAATAATGCGCGCATAAGTCGCAACTGAATGTTAGTAGGCAAGTAGTAATGCTTTTGTTTTGTCGCTTATGTAATGCGAAATGTCATATAATAAAAACAATTAGTACATAGTTATACAGAAATCAACAAAATGAATAAATACACCCATCAACAAATTATCAATTTATTCTTTATACATGGCAACTGCGATTGAATTGTTACTCGAACATGTAAAATATTTAATAAAACTTATCCACATTTGCCGCCGATGAATAAAACAAAATTTAGAAGATTGGAATCAAATTTTGTTCAATTGGCAGTTGCCATGTATAAAGAATAAACTGATAATTTGTTGACTTGTGTAATTATTTATTTTGTTAATTTCTGTAAAACTTTGTACTAATTTTTTTTATTATTTGACATTTCGCAATACAATTGCGACAAAACAAAAGCATACTACTGGCCTACTAAAATTCAATTGCGACGTATGCGCGCATTATTCCCTGCATAAATGCGACGAAAAACGAATTTTCGAAATAATTAGAAAACTACTTGCTTTAGGAGTATAGTTTTATAATACTTTTTTGTAGGAAATTTTCGCCCCAATCGTACCATGTGATAAAAATTGGGTCATTCCATTTAAAAAAATTGAATTACTAGATATTGAAGAGGGCACTTAGATATTGACTTTTAAGAACACTTATTGTGAACATTGACAGTTTCCAATTAATTCACTCATAGAGGCATCCTCTAGGTACAAGTAGAGATATAAATCATATTTTTATCTTATTCTTAAGAAAAGTTACAGACAGATTTCAAGATGCCTTTTAGAGGTCACAATTTTAGAAATATTTTTTTTTTTGAAAACTATAACAGATAAGTGTACATATGTTCGAATAAAATATGTTGCAATTTAAACGAGAAAACCAAAAAATTACTAATATATAGGGTGTTCCATTTAAAATAACAAACTTGGTGATACTTCCGGTGGAACCGGAAGTGATATAAAGTTGAAAATATTTGACATGAGGAGAACTAATTCAACCATACGACAAGGATTTTTTTCAAATTTTTAGTGCAACGGCAACCCCATAAACTTTTAACGAACGGTTTAGCGTAGACACCCTGTATATATATATATATATATATATATATATATATATACAGAGAGTTTTATGTAACACCGAACATTTTCATAACGAGATATTTTTAAGTATACATAAGCATACGTTGTGCATGCTCCGACGCTCGGCTTATTAGCGTTTTCTAGAAAAGCCTGGAAGTTTTGTTTGGTCGCGTAGCGCGAAGCGCGGAGCGGCCAAACCAAATTTACTGCATGCGCCACCGATACAAAACACTGATGCAATGTAAAGTTTAGCGGTGTGTTTTAAAGTTCGTAGTATGTCAGTGTTTTGTATCGGTGGCGCATGAAGTAAAATTTCGAGTTTAGAAAACCCCGAAAATTTGGTTTGGCCACTCCGCGCTACGCGACCAAACCAAATTTTCAGGCTTTTCTAAACTCGAAATTTTACTTCATGCTTAGTCTGGGAGTGGAACACACTCATTTCAAGTTTCAAATTGAACTCTGTTAAAAAACAACGAATATCTTAAGATTTACGGCATATACGCTGTAATTGGGACATATATACTTGAAAGAAAAACTCCCAGGATGTACAAGTTGAGGCATTAATTGCGATTGATTGGCTACAATTTTTAATGGTCATATAGGCAACTCAATTTACACACAACTTAAAAATTATAGGTGTCAAATTGTATTGGATGCAAATGTTCGGTGTTACAGAAAACTCTCTGTATATATATACAACGTGTAAACGAATTACTGTACAGGCTCTCTACCACATAAGGGGCAGCGTTTAAATAAACAATACCTGCATTTGAAATTACCATACCTTTAGTAGATAGCTCACAAATAATTATTAAAAATAATTAATAATAATAGGCCACATGTTTGTGGTATCTGGTATACGCGCACATTGCATATTTTAAGAGAGATTCCACATAGACTGGTAGTTTTTAAACGATTTGGATATCGAATTACACCATCCAGAGAAAAGTGGGTCAGATTGTGAAGAATTATGTCTATGTTATCGTTTTCATAAGTACCCAGTGCTGACTAAATTCCGAATATTTTCTAAACGTGTTAATGAAATTCAATATTTTTCCTTATTAGGTTCACACTTCACTCTATTTCCACTCTTATTGAAATGTTTAGATAAGAGCGGCGAGGGTGGATGATTTTTAAACATAAAAATAGTTTGCTGTTTAGTCTATGGTGAAACTTATTCCATGAAACATCTACATTTTGTAACATGGCGCGATACGTTTATTCAAACATTGAATTGGCAGACATGGTTCTTATTTACGTAATTCCGCGGAAACTGTAAGAATTTATCAAGAGCGATTTCCTGAACGACACTTACCACCGCCAAACCGATTTAAAAATTTATTACAAAGAGCACGCAACACTGGAAGTTTGCAGCCCGTCGCCGTCGCCGGAGCCGCCGGAGGTGGTGACCGTCAAATGCGATATTTGCGAGCGGAAGATGAAATTTACTTTACCAAAGACATTTTAGTGACCGACGAATCGTGCTTTACGCGTAATGGAAGTTTTAATTTCCATAATATGCATGTTTATGCAATAGAAAATCCTCGTGTTACGCGTAGAACTCATTTCCAGCATCGCTTCTCCCTTAATATCTGGGCAGGTATTTTAAATGATCAATTAATTGGGCAATTTATGTTCCCATTTAATTTGAATGGAGAACGATATATACGATTTTTGCAAGATAACCTTTTAGATCTTCTAGAAAATGTACCCTTAGCGGTTCTTAGAAGAATGTGGTATTTGCAAGATGGTATTTGGATGATGAGTTTCCAGGACGTTGGGCTGGTCGTGGAGGCCCTGTACCATGGCCTCCAAGAAGTCCGGATTTAAACCCCTTAGATTTTTTTCTTTGGGGATACCTTAAAAGTGAAGTCTACACTACGGAAATTGACAATGCTGAAATGCTGATACAACGAGTAAACGCCGCGGCTAATACCATTCGTGAAAAACCTCGTGAAATGTTTGCTACTGTTCGTGCAAATTGGATACGTAGAGCCCAAATGTGCACTGAGTGCGGCGGACGTCAATTTGAACACGTATTGTGATTTTTTTTATACGTGACCCAGTTTCATCTAGTAATTCTAGACAGTGTGTGTGTGTGTGTAGTGCGTGCTAAGTGATTTATACGTCTCGCAGTAGTAACAGTAAATAAACAATACCACAAATGAGTGACCTAGTTTCATCTAGTCATTCGAGACAGGGTGCGTGCGAAGTGATTTATGCGCTTCGCAGTAGTAAAAGTGAATAAAAAATACAACAACTTACGCACCCACGAAAAATATCATGAACACAGGTAACCAGAAGTTCTCAAAAAGTAAAAAATGCATGAAAAATTATGAAAAATCCAATATTTTTTCCGATTTTATTTTTGCTGCAATTGGTGTCAAAATATTTTGTGTATACGCCCTCCAAAGGATGTACATTAGTTCGATTACACGCTGTATATATATATATATATATATATATATACAAGGTGTCTCCTAAAAAACGCCGTAGGCCATAACTTCTTTATTTATTGAGCGATTTAAAAAAAACAATTAAAATGGCTCTACCAGATCTACAGAGAAGCCTTGATTTGAGTTTTTTACCAAATCAACTTTTATGTCAGCGATAGTCAACTTTTTTTTTTAAATGGCTACGTATATTTTTTAAAATTTATTCTGATAGAGGATATTTTTCCAAATTCAAACATGTACAACAAGTTGGCTTTTGTGTAATATTCATAAGTAAAATTGTATATCAAAGTATTAGTGCACATCGTAAAGAAGGCGTATGCTTTCATTTGTGCCTGACTTTATTTCAATTTGTTGACGTTGCTCATAGCAACTTTAAAACACGCATTTTTTAATAGTCAATTTATACACGCTCCAGCGTGTTTCAAATAAGCAAAATGATGCAAGAATGTTAACATAAGGTTGTTTTATAATAAATATTTTAAGTGTGCCATGGAAAACAATGTGGAATACTTTATTAAAATAATGGAAAATATGTATCATACAAAATTACAAACATATCTACAAGAACTGCTCAAACTGATGACAACCTTATTGAATACATAACTGGCATCTTCTCGTTACTGAGTAGGTCCTATTCAATATATATTTACGGGGTATTTCGCGATAAGATTTTATAATTCTCTACCTCAGAATTTCTTCGTTGTCTTGGTTACATACACATTATCTTGAAGATAATTCCAAAGCCAAGAGTTGAGTGGTGTAAGATCGGGCGAACGTGCAGGACACCGAACTGGACCATTGGTTCCAAGCCACTTTTCACCGAAGTTTTCATTTAACCAATTAATATTTCTTCTGATATTATGAGGTGTTGCTCTATCTTGTTGAAAATAAAGTCTCCTGCGTTCTGCAAGAGGCAAATTATCTAACACATCTTCAACACCATCAGTCAATAGTTGATGATATTTCACTTGATTTAGGTTGCCGTCTATGAAAAATAGCCCAATTTATCGATCGCCCAAAATAACGCACCACACATTCACGCTAAATCTTCGTTGAAAAATATTTTCAATGAAAATATTTGGATTTTCCTGTGCCCAATATCGATGGTTATTTCTATTATAAATACCATTATTGGTAAAAGTGCATTCATCTGTCAAAATGATTTTTCTATAAATAATCGGATCTTCTCTGATCATATTTAAATAAAAATGGCAAAATTGCTGTCGTCGGTCCGGATCATTTTTCTCCAACCCATGTAGTTATTGAGGTATGTATGGTTTGACTTTGTGTTTTTTCAGAATTAAATTTACAGTTCTCTTTGAAGTGCCAATGTTATTTGATATTTCCCGAATTAATGTTCTTGGATTTTCTTGCACACTAGGAAGAACATCTAATTCCACATTTCCGCGAAATACACGTTCCTCTTTCTTGGGTTTTTTAAAAACACCATACTTTGTTAAGTTGTTTTCAAGTCTTCCAAATTTTCGAGGCTCTGGGACCTCCCTGTTCGGAAAGCAACCGATGGACAGGAGCACTGCTTGGTCGCGATTTTTATTGCATTCGAAAAACACTTGTAACATATCGGTCAATAAACTGTTAATATTGTTAGCCATCACTTGAGTTATTTCACTAATAATAATAAATTAGGCTGACAAAAACAAACGAATCTGAGACACAGTCTCTTAAATAACAGTTATTGTTTCATGTGTTCAGTTTTATTTTTCCATGGCACACTTAATAAATCTATGACTCCAACTTTATGTTAAAAAACATTTTTTTTACTAATGAATATTGCACCAAAGTCAACTTGTTGTATACGTTTGGATTTAAAAAAAGTAACCTCTATCAGAACCAATTTAAAAAAATATACGTGGCCATTTGAAAAAAAAAGTTGACTATCGCTGACATAAAACTTGATTTGGTAAAGAAGTAAAATTAGGGCTTGTTTGTAGATCTTGTGGAGCCATTTAATTGTTTTCTGATTTTTTTTTAAATCGGTCAATAAATAAAGAAATTATGGCCTGCGGCGTTTTTTAGGAGACACCCTGTATATATATATATATAGGAATTTTATTTGATTTATAGATAGTACATGTAATTCTGCGAATAGTTACGCTTGTTTCATAAATTTGTGTTTATTATTAACAGGGTTATTAAAACATTCATTTTGAGAATAGATATTCTATATACCTAACGATAACGTATATATGTAATTAGAGTGGAGGAAAGTCGAGTAGGGCCACTCCAGATTTTTTTAATTAAAATCATGAATCTTGGTCAGCTTTTTTCTAGGCCAAAATATTGTAAGTATTTTATACTCTGGTGTAAATATTTGAATATTCAAATATAAATATTTTAATCATATTATACACATATTCGAATAATTCAAATATTTATACAAGGAATTTCAATTAGCCATCAAAGATGAACAAATTTTTTTATTTAAGATATAATTTACTAACATGAATTTTAATTTAGTTTAGTTCAGCTGCGAGTAGAAGAAACTCGAAATTAAATACATTAATCATTTAAAATTTTCAGAGCGATAAAAACTTAGAATTAAATAAGCTTTAAATTAAATTGCATTTTGGTAAAATTAAAATGACAGAATTTACATGTATATCAAAGCTGGGATGAATCCTCAAAAACAGGATTCGAATCACGAATCCGAATCACCTAATATGATTCGAATCACGAATACTCGAATAAAGGATTCGTAAGTGAAAAATATGATTCGAATCAAAGATTCGAATCCTCATTTTTGAATCACGGATACAAATCCTTTAAAAATAAATTTGAATCTATTATTTGCAACCAGTAATATTTTATTCCATCAGTTTCTATTAACAAAAATGTTCATTTACCGACTAAATATCTGATTATATAATGATTTTAATTAATGATGATATGTGTTATTGAACTTTATTTTAAATCTGTGTTTTATACGCGTGGCGCATGAAGTAAAATTTCGAGTTTAGAAAAGCCCCGTGAAAATTTGTCTCAGGTCGCTGCGCGACCCTCGACATATTTTCTACGCGGGGCTTTTCTAAACTCGAAATTTTACTTCATGCTTAGTCTGGGAGTGGACCGTCAAGATTTTCTACATATCGAGATTTTCGGTATTTCTAGATTTATGTTGATTTATTCAAAGTTTGTTATTGTATTAAATGCAACTTTAATATTAAATAAAAACGGTTTTTTTAGGAATAGAATATTCACCCATTAAACGATCTAACCAACAAACTGTGCTCGTAAACACTATACAATTTTTCCAATAATAAACTCAAATATCTTATTCCTTCGCTACTCACTAGTAGTAGGCAACTTTGGTCATACTTGGTTATCATTGGTTATCATTGTGAGTATTTTTAATCTATTTTTAAAGAGTTTCAATTAATCTCGTGTATTGTAATTATTACCGTATCAACATAACCTATATCTCATCGAAATAAAAATAAATTGTACTCTAAGTGGGGCGCAGTTCACTAATTATCATTCAGAAGTTGGCCTAGGTGTTTCTTCGTCGCCTGCCAACCCGTAGATCGCAGTTTCGCTTCCCGAACAAGTCTGTCTTTTATTTTTCTATAGATTTATATTTTTACTGCTTTTTAAACTGTTCTTTGTAACTTATGAGTTTTTTTAAATTACATTGAGTTACTTTTCTATATTTCCTTTGTTAATCATTACGTATATCCTTTCCGTGGCCTACCAATGTAAGTTCATTGAAAGTCCACATGATCGGCCCCTTGTGGTGAAGATTGTCTTGTGTCTTCTACCCTTTTTGTCAGTCTGTTGTCAGTTACTTTACTTTATTTTATATTAGTGTAACTATTTTTATTTATAGTCATACTCAATTACTTATTTTAAAACATAAATATGTCTAAATGCAAAATGTGTGATGCATCAGTAACTGTCGCGGATTCGGATACTGTTCGCTGTCGTTTGTGCAACTATCTTTTCCATGGCACTAGGTGTGTCAATTTGAACAAAACCGTGTGTAAAGCTTTACTGGATAATATAAGCTTCTACTGGGTTTGCAAGGATTGTATTGATACAGAAAATACTACTAGCACCAAAATGCAGAATGTTCTTGATACAGTTGAAGAACATTCCACTTTACTACATTCCATTCTTAGCATTCTCAATATACAAAAAGAAAGCTTGACAAACAAATTGAGGTACCTATACAAATTGAAGTACCTAAAATCGACCCATTATTAGTTAAAGAGACCATATTAACTCCTAGTACGTCTGGAAATATAAAACAAAAGCAAATGGTGCATAATTCAAGTAAACATACTTATAGTAATAGACTAAGATCTAAATCGGCATCGGAAGACGCTCTTTCTGCTAATAAAGCCAACAAAACTATTGTCCAACCTCCAAAAAAAATAATGATTGGAAATAGAACTACGGCTACTACAACTACAGGCGTTATAAATAATTTTATATCAGCCGAGAGACGTCAATGGATCTACATCGGTAGATGCAGTCCAGCTTCAACAGTTGATTCGGTTATAAACTATGTTCAGAACGTCCTGAATATAAAGGATGCCAAATGCTATGAACTCGCAAGAAACGAGGATATATGCTCCTATAAATTAGGAGTTAAGGAATCACTTGTGAAGTCACTACTGGACCCGACATTGTGGCCAACTGGACTTGCTGTGAAGGAATTTTTTCATCGCCGTGGTTCTATACCAGTGATGGGGAAACTACGGTCCGCGGGCCAAGTCCGGCCCGCGGAAAGGTTTAATCCGGCCCGTTTAAGAGTGCCGTCGTGAGAATGTTTGAACGCGTTCTTACTTCGTAATGTGACGACCCGCATAAAAACTACCTAACTACGATTAAGCATTATTCTTTGGCCCGCTACGATTGTCTGGTTATTACAAATGGCCCGTCTTAAAAAAAGTTTCCCCACCACTGTTCTAAATCATCCAATGTTGGAAATTTTCCCAAAACAACACCGTCAAATCCAAATATCTAAACGATATTACAATGTACTATCAAAATGTACGGGGGCTCAGGACAAAGTTACAAGATCTTTATTGCTCCGTCATTTCTGAGGAGTATTCAATCATATTTCTTACAGAAACATGGCTTGAGCCAGGTATAGCTAGCTCCGAGCTGTTTGACAATAGATATATGGTTTATCGCACTGATCGGTCAACAGTCAATAGTTCGAAACTTCGTGGTGGTGGAGTTCTTATCGCTGTATTAAATTCATTGAAATCTGCCGTCATTACTGTCAATAGCAGCTCAGAGGAAATTTGGGTTAATGCTATAATTAATAACAATCACTTCATTCTTGGATGCGTTTACATTCCGCCGAAATCTGGAATCGAGGTATATAACTCTCACTTGACGTCCTTAACTGATATACATACTCAAAATCCTGACGCAAGATTTGTTATTATGGGAGACTACAACTTGCCAGATCTTCGATGGAATGAAATTGAAGACTACGTGGGATTATTTCCAATTAACGTCAAGAGCAACTGTAACACAAAAAGTGCAACTGAAAGTGCAGTATGTGATGTGTATGCGTTTAATGATTTATCACAATACAATAATATCGAAAATATTGCAGGTGGAGTGCTTGACTTGTGTTTTGCGTCATATCCTGTTGAATCTATCTACAACTGTGAACCTCTTATTACTTGCGATAATTATCATCCTTCTTTGGAGATTGTAATTTCATGTTCTAATTTCGATTGTCTAAAAACTGAGTCTACACTAGTATACGATTTTAAACGTGCTCCTTATGATGCTATCAATAATTATCTACTATCGATAAATTGGAACGATTTATTAGTCAATATTAGTGATATTAATACGGCTGCAGATATGTTTTATAAAGTATTATTCGATTGTCTTGACAGATTTGTACCGATTAAGATTATAAAACAATCCAAATTTCCACAATGGTTTACTTCCGAACTCCGTTCACTCATACAGGAAAAACGACTGGCTCATAAATAATTTAAATTATCAAAACTACATTCAGACTATGTGCAGTTTTCTCAACTGCGTAAAAGATGTTGATTGGCTACAAAATGCTGCTATGCTAATTACATTTCTTACAATGAACAAGCAATACTTGAAAAACCAGCACATTTTTGGAAATTTGTAAAATCTAAATCAGACTCAGATAAACTCCCATCCTCTATGTTTTTGGATGATATTCAGTTAAACAATGGTAGAAGCATAACTAATGCATTCGCAAAACATTTTTCGTCTGTCTATAATAATCAACGTATGCTACCGCTAGGGTCAGATATTCAATCACATATACACTTATCAGAAATAAATATTTCTCCATCTGAAGTACAGTCAGCGTTACTGAATATTGATGTTAAAGGTAGTACTGGTCCTGATCAAATACCACCAAAATTACTTCAATCTTGTCATTATTCAATGTTTATGCCATTGCATATTGTGTTCTCCATGTCATTGTCTCAGGGCGAATTTCCTTCTATTTGGAAGTCATCTTATGTTCAGCCCATCTTTAAATCAGGTAACAAAAACCATATAAAAAATTATCGTCCAATTTGTATTCTGTCAGCTATTCCGAAAATGTTCGAATCACTTATTGCCAATTACCTGTCCAACATATTCAAAAATCTCATTATCTCACAGCAGCATGGTTTCATGAGTGGACGCTCATCGGAAACTAATCTCTTTTTGTACAGTAATTTTATATTACAATCATTTGAAACTGGATACGAAGTTTATTCCGTATACATGGACTTTAGCAAAGCCTTCGACAAAGTTAACATTGAACTCCTGATAGTGAAACTTGGCAGGTACGGAATTTGTGGTCCTATTCTTAAATGGATAGCGTCATATCTAACAGATCGTACTCAGCAAGTTCGTACAAATAATTTTTTTTCTGATATCTATTACACAACATCTGGTGATCCACAAGGTTCCCATATTGCCCCCCTTCTATTCAATATCTTTATCAACGTTGTCGGCACCGGAATCAACTCTCCATTGCTACTATTTGCGGATGATCTGAAACTCTTCAGACAAATTAAGTCAGAAACTGACGCTTTAATATTACAATCTGATCTGGAAAAAATAAACACCTGGTGTTTAAAAAATGATCTGAAACTTAATATAAATAAATGTCATGTAATGTTATTTAGTCGAAAAATTAATAAATTCAAGTTCAATTATCTTTTAGACAGCATATATCTTGATTATGTTGAAACTGTTAGAGATCTAGGTGTTTATTTTGATCCAAAAATTTCATTTGCTTACCACATCGAGACTGTTATTGCAAAAGAAAACAGAATACTCTGATTTATTAAACGAACCACTAAAGATTTTACAAACATCCGCAGTTTAACTACTCTCATCGTAACATTAGTTCGGTCAATATTAGAATATTGTAATATTATTTGGTCACCACACTTCAACTGTTACATAACAGACTGGAATATGTACAAATTACATTTTTGAAATACATCAGATTTAAATTATGTTTTCATAATATATTTCTGAATGTAGACCAAGTGAGATCTTATGTAAATTTAAGTAGACTATCTAAAAGACGTGAATTCTATGACATTAGCTTCTCATATAAAGTTTTGAATAATTTTATAACCTCATCTGAGTGCTTAGAATGTTTTTCATTGAATATACCACAGTATTCCACACGTAACTTGCAGTTATTACATATTCCATTCTGTCGTACATCCTATAATATGTTTAGCCCGATTGTAAGAATGTGCAACTCTGTAAACAAATATTGTGAGAAAATTAACTTTTTTGATGTATCCCTTATCAGATTTAAATCGGTCGCTCGGTATTTTGTTTGTTCGTAGTCATTTTTAAATTTAAGTTTAGTTTATGTACATTAATGGTATCCATATAAAATGTTCTTTTTAGGTATATGTGTATTAATGTAATCGATGTAAAATGTTGTTTTGGCGTCAAATAAATAAATAAATAATAAATAAATAAATAATTAAGAGCCGAGAAAATTATAAAGTTAACTCTAAAAGTTAATTTTAGGTAAAATTTTGCATCTTTTTCTATGATTTCAATAAATGATTTATTATATTACATACGTCGATTTTTTAAAAGAGTTAAATTTAAAATTCAAACGAGTGTTGTCCACTCCCAGACTAAGCATAAAGTAAAATTTAGAGTTTAGAAAAGCCCCGCGTAGAAAATTTGTCGAGGGTCGCGCAGCGACCCGAGACAAATTTTCGCGGGGCTTTTCTAAACTCGAAATTTGATTTCGTGCGCCACGCATATAAAACACTGATTTAAAGTGAAGTTAAAAATGCACTGAAAACCAACCCAACTTCGATATTTTTTCAAAATTAGATATTTCCTTTCCTATCCATGCTGTAAACCTTCAGATATTCGTAGTTTTCTTGTAAAAAAAACTTCGATTTCCTGTAGTTGTTCGGTCTCCGCGACCATGGTTGGTCCTTCCAGCTGTAGCCTTTGTAAAATGGTAATAAACTTAGTAATCTAGAGTGATCCTTCAATTTGAAACTTCTAAGAACGAGTGTTGTCCACTCCCAGACTAAGCATGAAGTAAAATTTCGAGTTTAGAAAAGCCCCGCGTAGAAAATTTGTCGAGGGTCGCGCAGCGACCCGAGACAAATTTTCACGGGGCTTTTCTAAACTCGAAATTTTACTTCATGCGCCACGCGTATAAAACACTGGTTTCAAGTAAAGTTAAAAATATACTATTAACGTTGGATATTTTTTATGGTTAAGTAAACAAATGCATTCACAAATATTTGAATTAATATTTGAATTATTCGAAAATTTAAATATTTATATTCAAATATGAATAGATTAGTGAATTAAATACTCATATTAGAATATTTAACTGTTTGAATTAATCGAATTCGAATCCCAGCCTTAATAGCGATGATTCGAATTATTTAGGTGGATTTGAATCCGTGTATGAGGATTCGAATCCTTTTATAAGGATTCGATTACTTTTATAAGGATTCGAATCCTTTTATAAGAATTCGAATCCTTTTATAAGGATTCGAATCCTTTTATAAGAATTCGGATCCTTTTATAAGGATTCGAATCATCTACGTCTGGATTCGAATACGAATCTTTTACAAAAATTTAACGAACCCGGATCACGAATCTGTTTTCACTAAAGTATTCGAATACCTCTTTTGAATCCTCTAAAAGGATTCGAATCCGGGAATCGAATCCTGAATGATTCGAATCCTGCCCAGCTCTGATGTATATGTATCCAAAACAATGATTGAAGACTTTGCGGAGCAGGTTTTCCTTTCCTGGGGCTATTTTTAAAATAATAATCAACGTCAGATTTTAAGCAAAGAGAAGTTATAAATATATAACTATTTGTCTTACTCTTGTACCTTTTCTCTAAAATAACAAGTGAAGCGGGTAAATGCATCAATATACCTAACGTTAGAATTTCTGTTTTCCTGCAGTTTTCTCTAAGTAGATACGTGAAAAAACGGTTTTCATAAAAAAAAATAGCTGCAGTTATATCTAACATCACAGGGAAAATTAGTCTTCTTTTTTTAGAATTTTAAAACTATGTAAAATGAGAGCAAAAAATCACTTTTTGTCAAATTTCATCAAATAAAAAAAAAAACACTAAAAGTCACAGATTAACTTACCTCTACTAGAAACAATTTTAGGTACTAATTTCCAGTTTATATCATTTTTGTTATCAACTTTTAATTTTTAATAACCTAAAAAATGATAAACTCTAGAAGAAACAACCTATTTTAAAATAAGTTCAAACTTTATTCAACATTTCGAACCTAAATCCAGTCGAGTATTTGTGGTACCACACGAACAGAAAAATTAAAGATCAAAATCCAATTTACAAAAAAGACGGATGAGAAGTAAAATAGAATAGTGTTCAGGGTGCCTACATTAAAAAACTTTTCCATTGAATGTCAAGAAGATGCCAAGAAGCAGGGTTGTTATGTTTAAAACACTTTGTTTTAAAACGGTGTTTTAAACATGTTTAAAAACAGCCGTCGTGTTTTAAACGGTTTTGTTTAAAATTTGTTTAAAACATATTTTAAACGTTAAATTTGTTTAAAACGTTTTTTCTTTATTATCTTAAATTTGCTTAATTATATTTTATACTACTTCATTAAGATTGTTTGTTTACATTTTTGAATTTTAACTAAATTGTTGAAAATATTTCAAATTACATTATTAAATACAATAAAATATCACAACTGTGTGTGCATAAATGTGATTTTTGAATACAGGGAATTTTTCTTTTAGGTATACGTATGCATACACTATATTTTACGACATTCGGTTTTTTTTTTAAGATTTCAATTTGAATCTTTAAACGAGGGTTTTCCACTCCTAGACTAAGCATGAAGTAAAATTCCGAGTTTAGAAAAGCCTGAAAATTTGGATTGGCCGCGTAGCGAAGCGAAGCGGCCAATCCAAATGAAGCTTTTCTAAACTCGAAATGTTACTTCATGCGCTACACGTATAAAACACTGAAATATCGTAAAGTTTAAAATATATGGCTTTAGCAATCTAATATGTAGATGTGAATTAGTAAATATAGCCAACTTTAAACTAGCATCGTTTTTTGCAAGACAAACACACATCCATGGTGGTGTACTACAGCTTGCAAAAAATAACATGGCAGTAAAAAAACTTGATCACCTTAATAGTCTATCCAACGAACTCAACTGTGAGATTTCAGCAACTCAAGTATTACCCCACTATATAATAGTGATCACAATCTACAGATCTCCCTCCGGCGTTTTCACTGAATGTTTGAATATTTTGGACGACCTACTTGATTTGCTGGATATTAACAAAACTATAATTTTAGGTGGAGACTTTAATGTTCACTTCAATGGTGATGATGCAAGAGCCGTTGCATTGAGCGACTTACTTAAAACATATGGTCTTACAACTAAAGTCAATTTTAATACTGGAAACCAGTATTGTTTAGACAATGTATTTTCTAATATACACACTGATTTAATAACAGTTAGTCCGGTAGATGCATTGCTCTCTGATCATATTGGAATTCACTTTAACGTAAAAATAATAACCCAAAGCTGTAAACATAGGAATCAAAAGGTAAGACCAATCACAAAACATGGGCAATATCTGATTCATAATTATTTATCTAACACCGATTGGAGCTTTAGAAGTCAAAGCGTGAATTACCCAGAAACTAATTTCTATGAATTTATTCATATACTGGAACATTATATTAAATTATGTTTTCCTGAAAAATATATAATTTATAAGGGTGCCTCGAGTGTTCAGTGGTACAACAGTAACCTTCGCCAAATGCGCGAAACACTTCATTTTATCTTGAACAAGTTTCTCATCTTTCACGTGGTGAAACATATTTAACTATGATTTAATAAAGAAAACACTTGGTTAAATTTCACTAATATATTTGTGAAATTTAACCAAATGTTTTCTTTATTAAATCACTTCATTTTATTAAAGATGCAAGTAGCATACACAGTGGTCTGTATAAAGACTACAAACGCAAGTATGAAATGGCGCTAAAACAAGCAAAAATATCTGCAAATTCAATTTTTATAAAGAAATCTGGAAACCAACCAAAAGCTTTATGGTCGCTGGTAAAGAAAAAATCACTTAATAATATGGAAGATATAGGCATTTCTGTGGATGAATTCAATTCATTTTTCACATAGGTCATAGATGATATAATGCATGATATACCACCTACCAATGACTCTCCAACTATTTTCCTAAACACAATGCAGGTCAAACCTTCACGCTATTTTCATTTCGAACTTGTAAGTGAAGCTAATGTCAGAAATGTTGGTCAGAACCTTAAAAAATCAAACATCTATGGTATGAACACAAACTTATTGAAAAACATGATTACCGTAATTATCACCCCACTAACGCGTTTGATAAATCAATGTATCAGCTGTAGCATTTTTCCGTCTTGTCTACAACGGGCTTGTGTAATTCCAATATATAAAAAAAGAAATAGATTGGATTGTAATAACTACAGACCAATATCTATACTACCTATAGTGTCAAAGGTATTCGAGAAAATCTTGTATCTTCAAATTGTTAACTTTCTGAAAACGAACAATATATTTTCGAGTAGTCAGTACGGCTTCCGCGGCGGAAGGACCACGAGTGATGCAATCTTAGCTCTGACGGAAGAAATCTATCAATCTTTCGAAAATAATTCATACACTGTTGCCTCTTTCCTTGATTTAAGTAAAGCTTTTGATTGCGTCTCTCGTGATGTTCTGCTGCGGAAGCTCTACTACTACAATTTTCATCCCAATAGTTGTCGCATTATAAACTCATATCTTGCTAACAGAAGCCAAATAGTTAAATTAAAGAATGGGTCATCAAATGAAATAACAACCATGTATGGTGTGCCCCAAGGGTCCATATTGGGACCATTACTATTCTTAATTTACATCAATGATCTATCGTACCAAACAACCTCATCCACCATATTATTCGCTGATGATACGACTATACAATCTGTTGGGGATAATCAAGAAAGGGTTAATGAAATCAATCGAAAAGCGGTTGATCAGATAATGATCTGGTTCGCTGCTAACAGGTTGTCTGTTAATCCAGAAAAGTCGACAACAGTTACCTTTTCCCTAAAGAGAAATTCCACAATAAACAGCACAAGATTTCTTGGCATACACATGACTCCAAACTATCATGGTATGAACACGAACGAACAGTTTCCAATAAACTAAGCAAATCTGCTTATTTATTACGTCAATTAAAAAATTTTCTTCCTGCCCCTGAACTAAGAATTATTAATTTTTCAGTATATCAAAGCCACATCCTATACGGTATACTGATATGGGGACACTCTAGTATATCCAAACGAATATTCGCGCTACAGCGGAGAACAATTCGAATAGTAACATCTTTAGGCTACAGAGCCGCAATGCCGCAATGCATTCATCGAATCAAATATACTAACTGTTCCATGTTTGTATGCAGTGGAATGCTTAAAGTATATGCGTAAACATATCAACAACTTTAAAACCTTCCATCAGGTACACAGATACGCAACTAGAACTAGAACCAGCATTGTTACCAAATATCGGCGTTTGTGTAAGTCGCAGAACAGTATCAATTATTACGGTCCCAAACGTTACAATGCTCTTCCTAATCATATAAAAGAATTACAATCAAATGCCTTCAATAAATCGCTAAAAAAATACTTCAGCAAAAAAGCATTTTATAGTATTGAGGAGATACTGGCTGACAAATTTTGTGATATTTAGCCAACTTTTATCTACAAGTTATTTTTTCATCTATTTTAAAAAGTTCTTAAAAAAAGTTTGATTTTCCATATTACTTTTAAGCATGCATTGCTACATTGCTACTTACTATATAGGTGAATATGTTTAAGTGTTATTTTAATATGTGATGTGTATACTGTATTTTTAATTTTAACTTATTCGCCTTATTTTATTTAGATGATATTTTAAATTTACATGTAATTTTTGACCCGTGTAAAGATTATTCTGGTGGCACTGAATAAATATTATTATTATTATTATTATTAATAAAACGTGAGTCAAATTTTGCACTGAACAAATTGTTTAAAACAATGATTATAGGCAACTCAATAACTCTAACGTATATTAGGTTGCCTATAATCGTTGTTTTATGTGTGTGTTTTTTAAAATTCACTGTAAATCAGTGTTTTTAAGCGTGGCGCATAAAGTAAAATTTCGAGTTTAGAAAAGCCTAATTTGGATTGGCCGCTCCGCTTCGCTACGCGGCCAATCCAAATTCTTAAACACTCGTTACAAGCCCCAAATTAACCGCTTTGAAACAACGAATTCCCGCAGATTTAAAAAACGCTGTAATTATCGGGATATGTATACTCAAACGAAAAATGCACTGTATGTTCTGTTTTAAACGGGTTTTAAACTTGTTTTAAACACGTTTTGAACATGTTTTTATTTGTTAATGTTTTAAACGCTGTTTCAATGAAAAAAAACACGTTTTGTTAAAAAAAATCTTGTAGTTTTAATTAAAATGAAAAAAAAAACGTGTTTTTAACAATCCTGCCAGGAAGTAATTAATAATACCCTGCTAAATGCTGAACTTATTGTTAACAAGAAATCATCTAATATTTAGCAGTCATTGTTATAATAAATATGTTTTCAGTTATGTCTATATATTTTTGTCCAACCAATTTATGCATTTTTAACAATGATAAATAAGTTTATGGAAATATTAAAACAATATGAATGTTTCGTTAATATTTTGCAACATAGTTTCATTCTAATGTTTATTTAATTTAAGTTTGAATACCCGTAAAATACATCGAAGAAAATATTTTTGACTATACCGGGTGTTGACTTGGCGGACCCAACATAGGAAATCGCATGTTAATTTTAAAGTGTTCAAATATTGGCTTCCCTATTTATTTTAGAGACAAAATGTATTTCACTTTTTTGTAGAGGGAATAATTCTAAATTTATAAATTTTCACACTTAACACTTTACGTTTTTCTAAGTTAAAATAATTAAGAAAAAGTAATGTGATTTTATAAAAATAATGACATACCATGAAATTGATACAACAATTGCGCATATTCCCTGTTTTTTTTTTAAGTTTAATTTAAAGCTTTAAACAAGTGTTTTCCACTCCCAGACTAAGCATGAAGTAAAATTTCGAGTTTAGAAAAGCCCCGTGAAAATTTGTCGAAGGTCGCGCAGCGACCTGAGACAAATTTTCTGGGCTTTTCTAAACTCGAAATTTTACTTCATGCGCCACGCGTATAAAACACTATAATACTGTCAAATTTATGTATATTCGAACTTTACTTAAAATCTGTGTTTTATACGCGTGGCGCATGAAGTAAAATTTCGAGTTTAGAAAAGCCCAGAAAATTTGTCTCGGGTCGCTGCGCGACCCTCGACAAATTTTCACGGGGCTTTTCTAAACTCGAAATTTTACTTTATGCTTAGTCTGGGAGTGTATAACACTCGTTTAAAGCTTAAAATTTAACTCTCTTAAAAATCAACGAATGTCAGAAAATTTACAGCTAAAATAATTAAGAAAAAGTAATGTGATTTTATTAAAATAATGACATACCATGGAATTGATACAACTGCGGATGTCAAAATAGCACAAGATATTGCTGTTACTTAATTAACGACAAAAAAACATAACGCAAACGTCGTGATAACTGTGGTCTGCATAATACCACTTTATTAGGAGGATTTTTTCTTGTATAGTGTAAATCATTTCGAAAACATTTACTTTAACCAAGACTGCGATATCTTTTGCCATTTTGACATCCGCAATTGTTGTTTCAATTCCTTGCCATGTGATTATTTTTCTAAAATCACATTACTTTTTCTTAATTATTTTTACTTAGAGAAACGTAAAGTGATAAACGTTAACGCGAATGAATTTTTATTTGTTTATTTTGTTTCTAAAATAGATAGGGGAGCCAAAATTTGAACATTTCAAAATTTACATGGGATTTACCGGTATACTTTTGTCTATTACTGTAAGTATTTAAACTCTGACTTAAGTATTTGAATATTGAAATATGAATATTGTTTGATGTTTATTCACGGCAAGTCCATTTAAAAGTACTTACTGTTCAATACTTATTTTTTATTTTGGGTTTTACGTCATCTATTTCCCCTGCTAAGGCCAATCATGACGCCGGAGATTAGGTCTACAGCTATCCGTGAATTTTGCCGAACCCGGTGGGAGTTCCAACTTATATTAAATTAAAAGTAATAATTAAATCAATATTTTAATGAACAAGTTATGCACATATTTGAATATTTATACAGGGAATTATTCATTTAAGTATACATATTCCGATGTGCAAGCTGTAAATTTTAGAGTATTTGTTCTTACTCAAAATAATTCAATTTGCAGCTTCTAACGAGTGTTTCCACTCTTTGATTAAGCATGAAGTAAATTTCGAGTTCAGGAGAGCCTGAATATTTAGAATGGTCGCGTAGCCAAGCGAACCGAACAATCCAAATTCACTGATTCAAAGTAAAGTTCATAGTATACTGCTTATTTGACAATATTTTAGTGTTTTATAGGTGTGGTGCATGAAGTAAAGTTTCGAGTTTAGAAAAACCTCCGAAAAACGTCCGAACCAAACCAAATTTTCAGACCTTTCTATACTCGAAATGTTACTTTATGCCTAATCAAGGAGTGGAAACACTTGTTAGAGGAATGGACAATATTTACTTAACATATACATACACAATTTTATAAAGAAATCTCAAAATATTTTAACAATGTATATTTTTTTTAAATCTGCCGTTCTATTAGTTTTATTATTATTGCGCGTAGTTAATTGACGGTAATTTATATAAAATAAAGACTACTCATTACATTCATTAGAAAATAACTTTTGTATGTTACTCCCATAACATTACATGTATTTTTTTGTTGTTAAAAAATCAATTACTGAGCACACAATGTCACTTTTAACTCTTTTACCTATTGTTAGACGGCGTAACGAAATCGTAACAATTCGGGTAAATTACTTCGGAATTAACGTCATTAAAGTTTGAAACGCTGAACTCGGATTTTATTTTGTTGTTGTCGTTATTGTTGTGTCCTTGCGCCCAAAAATCGATGCATTGTTGCCGGTTTCTTAATACACTTTCGATTAGCTTTTAATGGCGCAATTGATTGGCTTTCCTTTTAAAAAGCGTTCTCCATTAGGCTGCGGAGAAGGCAGCCGCTGCAAATTGAAAATTAACGACATAATGCACCATACGTAAACGTACGTTATAAAGAAATTTATTATTTACTTACTTTAGAATTCTTTAACCTCAATACAATATTCAATTCATTTCATAAATGATGATGAAATTTAAATCTGATTGCTGTGACTAGTCGGCAGGGTATTGAAGCCAGGTTCATTAATCTAGTAAAGAAAGAAGAAGTAATAATGATGTATAACGTAAAATTGAATTTGCGGATTATCTGTAGAATGAATATTTGGTACAGTCTCGACAAAACAAATTATTGCAGAAAGATAATAAGACATTTTAATTTTTAATAATAAAATCCGATCTTAGATCTTGTCAGAAATATTACAACTACATTTTTTTTTCATTTACAATGAGATACGTAATGAAAATTGAAAAAACATAATGCAGTTGAAATATTTTCAAAAAGATTTATTATTTTATCTGTAAATTGAATTGAGGCACTTAGAAGCAAAGCGGTGTAAGGGCCAATTTAAAAAATAAATGAAGTTCATGTAAGGGGAACAGTTTTATGTTAATTGACCAAGAGAATTAGATCTTTTATTGATAGATACTACTACCCAGTATATTTTCTGTAAATTAACATAATTACTATGCTATTTTGTTTGTTAGTTTTAGTATAACTTAAACTTTAAAACTGGATTTCTCAATGTTTCTATTAGTCACTTACACCCCTTTGCTTCAAGATGATTCAATTATAGCAGGGCTGGCCAAACCGCGGCCTTCTAAACGCTTCTGTGTGGCCCGCGGCCTCAAACACCGTTATTTATTGCTATATTATTCGTACTATCAATTTTATTAAATTTATGCCCGGTATTATAAAATGTTTTACTCGCTAAATAAAATTTACTTTAGGAATAATTTAATTTATTCCAAAGATTTCGGTATTATAGACACAAAATAACTTTATTTGGCTAATAAATCTCCTCAGTAAATTATTTGTATGTTTTTCTACCAAGTACATTTTATTCTCTAAATAATTTGACAGTTAAAAGTCAAAAGTCTATTATATTATTATAATTACTTTAGATTCTACTACTTGTATTTATTAATTTCATTACGGTTATCATGTCTACCATATCATCCATGTCAGATTTAAGTTCGCTCATAGTATCTTCCCTGACAGTGATTAATTCGAACCACAAGACATTCTAATAAATCGAAGACCTAGAGTTTTTCAAGTCAGACATAACCAGGGATTTTTATACTTGTGCATACGTTTCTTTTTTTTAAATTAGTTCCATTTAAAGTTTTAAACGAGTGTTTTCCACTCCCAGACTAAGCATGAAGTAAAATTTCAAGTTTAGAAAAGCCTGAAAATTTGGTTTGGTCACGTAGCGCGAAGCGCGGAGCGACCAAACCAAATTTTCAGGCTTTTCTAAACTCGAAATTTTACTTCATGCGCCACGCGTATTAAACACTGAAAACACTAAAATATTGTTAACAAGTGAATTTCACTTGAAATTAGTGTCTTGTACGCGTGGCGCATGAAGTAAAATTTCGAGTTTAGAAAAGCCTGAAAATTTGGTTTGGCCGCTCCGCGCTTCGCGCTACGCAACCAAACCAAATTTTCAGGCTTTTCTAAACTCGAAATTTTACTTCATGCTTAGCCTGGGAGTGGAAAACACTCGTTTAAGTCTTTTATAATTTCTAATAAGCTTTCTTTTTCTTGTTCTGTGTAATTCTGTTCTATTCCACGGTTATTCTCTACAGGGTGTCCCATTAGTGCGGTCTCGGAAGATATCTCAGCTCTCGTTAAAGATAGAAAAAAAATGTTTTTACCAAATTTGCTTGATTTTAAGAGCTGCATAACCTAAAATTATTTTCAAATATACAGGGTGTCCCATTATTCCATACTTAATACCAACTTTGTTATTTTAAATGGAACACCCTATATATTATTTCTTTATTTGATCCGCCTTTAAATAACCTACACAAAGATATATCATTATTGGCACTTTAGGTTATTTGTTACTTCAAAAAAAAATATTTTTTGAAAATTTTGGCAGTTTTAGTACTTTACTTAAAAATTCACTGTGTCCTTATTTTTTAAGATATCAGTCTGTAATTTTACACACATATGCAGTAAAGAATGCTCCATCCATTGACTATAACACATTATAATATTACTTATAAAACCTAATAACAAACTACCTTCTAATATTTAATATTTAAAATGTACATAACTTCATTTTCTTAAATGGGACACCCTATATTTCTTTACTTAATCAGATCCGCAATGAAAAATGCTTTATTTTTTGTATAACATACCCTATATCTATTTTTATTAGTTTTTGAGATATTAACATTTTCCTGTCATATATGGGAAATTAGGCCACAATCAGCATTTAATTAATCTCTAATGGACGTCTAACTTTAATGGTATTTAGATATTTCAGTTTTACTTCAAATCATTTATTTATGACATAATATAATTACATTTATAATATCAAAGTAAACAATATAACGACAATGGAAACAAGTAAACCGTATTAATATTAACAGATTAGCATATAATGAATTTGATAATTATATTAAGTGTTCGATATGGCCTCCATTTTGGTTTTGGCACACTTGAAGCCTCCGTATGAAGCTTTGATTGACACTTACTAAGTTGTCTACAGTAATGGCACGCATAACATTACTAATTCTATTTTTCATATCCTCTTGTGTTGTAGCAGGTATTTTATAAACTTCTTCCTTCACAACACCCCATAAAAAAAAGTCCAGTTTTGTTAAATCGGGTGACCTCGCTGGCCATGGAATTGGTCCTCCTCTTCCAATCCATTTGTTAGGAAAAGTTTGGTCTAAATATTGTTTAACTTGTCGACTATAGTGTGGTGGTGCGCCATCTAATTGTAACCATGCATTTTGTAACGTTCTTAACGGCAATTCATCCAACCAGGTTTCGAACTGATTTTGAAGAAAATTTAAAAACGTATCACCAGTAACATTTCCATTAAAGAAATACGGACCAATAATCCTATTCCCAATAATTCCAGCCCAAACATTAAGAGACCATTTATGTTGATGGTCTATACAAACAATATGGTTCGGGTTATGGTCATCGTAATAATGATAATTATGTCTATTAACGAAACCATTTCTATGGAATATCGCTTCGTCGGTAAACAAAATATTGTTAAAAAAGTTCGGTTCAACTTGATGTTTTTGTAACGCCCAATTACAAAAATCCAATCTTTTTAAAAAATCATTCTCACCTAATTCCTGCACCAACTGAACGTGATAGGGATGAAATTTGAATCTCTTTGTTATTTTGTTTATTGATTTGGGAATATTAAGTTGTTTTTCTAACTGGCGGGAAGAAATTTGAGGGTTCTCAACAATGGACTGAATTACCAAATGTTCATTCTCTTCTTTCGTTGTCCTTTTCTTTTTTTTAATTTTAGAGGGTACATGATACTTCCTGTGCTTTCAAATCGGTTCTTCAATCTCACAAACGCTGCTGCATTAGGATGCCGTTCCGCATTTGGATACTTTTGTGCATATATTTGACTTGCAAGAAAACAATTTTCTTCACTTGCACCCAAAACGTATGTCATTTTTATTAATTCTTCTTTTGAAAAATTCATTATTGCGTTATCAAAAATTCAATAATATTAATAATAGTGTTAACAGCACTTTATTTATCTGTATGTCAAATAAATACGTTTGTTTACTTTATCAATTGTTTTTCATGGCCTCCTTCATTGCATTCATGATATATTAAAAAATGACAAAATTTGTTTATATTGTTTACTTTGATATTATAAATGTAATTATAATATGTCATAAATAAATAAAGTATAGTAAAACTGAAATATCTAAATACCATTAAAGTTAGACAACCTTTAAAGACTAATTTAATGCTGATTGTGACCTAATTTCCCATATTTAACAGAAAAATGTTAATATCTCCAAAACTAATGAAAATAGATATAGGGTATGTTATACAAGAAATAAAGCATTTTTATTGCGGATTTGATAAAATAAAAAAATATAGGATGTCCCATTTAAAATAATGAAGTAATGTACATTTTAAATATTAAATATTCGAGGGTAGTTTTTTACTAGGTTTCATAAGTAATATTATTGTTATAGTCAATGGATAGAGCATTCTTTACTGCATATGTGTGTAAAATTTCAGACTGGTATCTTAAAAAATACGAACACAGTGAATTTTTAAGTAAAGTACTAAAACTGCCAAAATTTTCAAAAAATATTTTTTTTTAAGTAACGAATTACCTAAAGTGCCGATAATGATATATCTTTGTGTAGGTTATTTAAAGGCGGATCAAATAAAAAAATAATATATAGGGTATTCCATTTAAAATAACAAAGTTGGTATTAAGTATGGAATAATGGGACACCCTGTATATTTGAAAATAATTTTAGGTTATGCAGCTCTTAAAATCAAGCAAATTTTGTGAAAACATTTTTTTTCTATCTTTAACGAGAGCTGAGATATCTTCCGAGACCGCACTAATGGGACACCCTGTATAATTATAAGGAATTATACTAAATTTCCAATTTGATTGACAATTTAATTTGAAATATTGACAATTCAATTTAAAAAATTGTAATTGCTGTAATCTACTAATTAAATTATTTATTTGTAGAATTGCTATTTATTTGCTTTATAATACGCAATTTTATTTGCCCATTAGTTTACTAGCTAAATAAATTTACTCCACAAATAGTTATCTTATGATTTATTAATCGTTTATAATAACGGGCATTAGTCTAATTAAGAAATAACCGATTTATCAACCGGGAAAATATTAATATGTTAATACTTTTTGGGTTGGTTTTATATTATTGTAAGAATTAAGTATTATTTGCACTTTAAATCCGGAGTTACAAGCCTGATGCATGAAGTAATTATTTCGAATTTAGAAAAACCTGAAATATTCACTGCATTTTAAGCATGCAGTAAATATTTCTAGCTTTTCTAAACTCGAAATAATTACTTCATGCATCAGGCGTGTAACTCCGGGTTTAAAATGCAATCAATACTTAATTATTACAATAATACAAGAAGTGTAAATAATACAAGGAGTGTAAACACTTTTTGAAAAGAAGGAAATCTAACTAAATACGTACTTTTATTTTAAATGTTATTGAACAAATTAGTAAATGTTTATATGAACTTTGAAGAAAATTTACGAGTTTTTCAAAATGTAGTAATTATGGCGAATATTTAAGTATTCTGGGAAAACATAAAATTCAATGAGTTCACCCGAAATTGATTGAACTTTATCTTACTTTAATAATAATTGTGATAAGCATATTTATTTTGACTAACTTTTTCTTCAAAAATTCAGTTTTAATTATACATAAATAAAATAAAAATTAATAAACCTTTATTCACGGATGTACCATTTTACAGAATATATAAATATTTTACAAAATAACAATTTAACACACAAAAGATAGAAACAAAAACATCAATGACAACAGAGTAATCTTTTAACAATTCTCATATACTGGGGAAATGTATTAAAAAAAATATCAAAGTCAGGATAAATTAATAAAGAATTAGCTGTACGCATAAGACGTGCAGTCGGAGTGTGGAAACTATAATTTGTGTTATGGAACGGTATGCGAAACAGCGGCGGGTTCCGACATAGGCGATTGTCAAAGTTTACAGAAAAACACATGTGAGAAAGAAGAGCCGGACATTGGATGTCTCCATTAAATAGTTTGTAAAGTAATGACATTTCAGCAAAGTACCGCCTGCAACATTGTTGATCAATATTTAAATCAACGCTAACATTTACATTATTTACATTATTATGTTTCGACTTAAATGCTAGATATTTAATAAATTTGCTTTGAACATCTTCAATACGTTTGATATGGAGTTTGACTCCATACACATGAAGCGTATTCTAGATGCGAACGAACGTATGCAAAATATACAATTTTAAATGACAATGCCGACAGATCCCTAGACAAACATTTAATATACCCTAGCATTTTAGTCGCGCGATTATATATAAAATTAATATGATGTTCGAAATTGAGTTTAGCGGCAAACCAAACCCCAAGGTCCTTCATTATATTAACTTTTGAAACCATTTTGCCATCAATATGGTAATTAAAATCGCATGTTACTATCTTACGTGAAAAAGTTAGAGATTTACACTTGTCAATATTGAAACTGAGACCGTTTAAAATGCACCAGTTAGCTAAGGAGGAAAGATCATTTTGAAGTAAAAGACAATCACCAATATCACGTATTTCTCTAAATAACTTTAGATCATCAGCAAATAATAAAAAATTTGAGTATTTAATTGATAAAGAGATGTCATTAATAAAAATAAGGAATAATAAAGGACCACAGTGCGATCCCTGGGGCACCCCAGAAGGATCGCAGAAGATGTCAGAGAGATGGTTTTTTATTTTGACACATTGTGAACGGCCCTGTAAAAAGCTCCGAAACCATGAGATGACTGATTGGTTAACTCTTAATGCACTTAATTTTGATAATAAGATATTATGTGATACCTTATCAAAAGCTTTAGAGAAGTCCAAATACACCGTGTCAACTGAACACCTATTTTCTATAGAGTTAGTAATATAATCTTGAAAACACAATAAATTGGAAGTGGTAGACCGGCCTCCACTAAAACCATGTTGTTTGTCAATTAAAACATGTCTAGTCATCCATTCCAGTTTTGATGATATAATTTTATCTAAAAGCTTGGGTATACAAGATTGTATTGTGATACCTCTATAATTACAAATATTGTCTCTACTGCCTCATTTGAAATAGGTGTTACATAACTTCTTTTCCATATGTTGGGAAAGATACTTTTATTTAAAGAGTAATTAAAAATTAGGAAAAGAGGTGTAGTTAATGAATAAATACAATTTTTTATAAAAATAGAGGGGATACCATCGGGCCCTGGGTTACTATTAGCTTTAATAGATTCAATGCCACTAAACACTTCATTTTTAGTGATATTCCAAGGAACATCAATCACTTCTTTGTCAAAATTCTGCATAGGTATGTTTGACGTTGAATCGTAATTGTAAACTGATGAAAAAAAATTCGCAAAAAGATTTACGCACTCCGAACCGTCACTGCTAGTTTCATTATTGTAGTGCATTACCTCTGGGTAATATGAATCGCGATTTGTGGCCCTTACAAAATTCCAGAACTGCTTCGGGTTGTTTGAAATATTGGAATTGACTGATTCAATGAATTTATTATATAAATTAATTTTTAGATGATCACAAGCATTTCGCAGTTGTTTAAATTGACGATAATTGTCAGAAGTTTGATTGCATTTATATCTTTTATGAGCATTATTTTTATCATGAATGAGCCTAATCAGATCATTCGTAAACCATGATGGATATGATGATTGTCTTATACGTTTGATTGGGGTAAACGCAGAAATAACTTCAGCTACTATTTTATAAAAACATTCCACAATAACATCAATATCATCACCCTTCAAAATGTTTACCCAATCTACCGAGGCAAGATGGTGTTTAATAGCAATATAATTGGCTCTAGAAAAGTCGTAAATATATTCTTCAAATTAAAGGGGTTTTGTTGTTTCACTAAAATGTGAACTTATGCAGTATGGAATATGATGATGGCTTATGGGAAGAATTAAGTCAATCGCTTTAGACACAGAGAACTCCGGTCTTCCAAAAACTAAATCTAAAAAAACATTATTCTCGTTGGGAATTAAACAAAGCTGGAGTAGATTGTGATAGACAAATCGAGAAATAATTATATTTGCTGGTTCAGGATTACAAGTGCTGTACAATAATCCTAGATCATCATTAGTCCAACGTGCTGATGGAATATTGTAGTCACCGCATATAAGAAGTTTCGATTGACTATAGTGGCTAGCGACGATATCCACTGTATCACAGTGAAATTCGTACTTTTCTAAAGATGAGTTAGGTGGGATATAGACGGCACCCACAACAAGCTTTTGAGATCCAAAAACAATGTTAACAAACATTTGCTCTACGCAATTATTAACTATATTAAACAAGATAAATTCAAATTCAAAACTATTTGAATTCGAGAAAATAAGCTTACGCTTCTTATAGTTTGCACACTTTAAACATAATATATAAAATTACGAAAAAACTATTCGTGAAAATGCAAACAATGTCTTAATTAATTGTTTCAATGGATATTTATCGTCTTAAGTCGTCTTATTAATTAAGACATCGTTTGCATTTTCACGAATAGTTTTTTCGTAATTTTATATATTAACTATATTAACTTGTTCGCTAACAAGACTGCTGTGAACTGCTATTAACACGCCACCGCCACGAATTTTATTACTTGTATTAGGACTACGGTCTTCTCTATACACGATATAATTATTCAATTTTAATTCACAACTAAGTATTACTTCGTCTAGCCACGTTTCTACAATAATAATCACATCATATGAACTAGTATTCACATTTAACATTATTTCGCGCATTTTTGTACGGAGTCCTCCAGCATTTTGGAAAAACAGATTCAGTTTTTTGAAACCCTGGCCATTTTAGGGGGTGCTATTAACACTTTAGGAATTCTAGATATATATTTAATTGTTAAATTCTCTTCCCCGTTCCTTTTTCTTTCACGCAATTCATTTTTGGCAACTTGAAGTTCATCTCTCTGAATTTTTGTCCTATCAAAACCGAATTTAATAGTATTATCCCTTAACTTGCTAGTTTTAGTTATTATATTCCGGACGCATTCGCTGTTGTCAAAAATCAATTTAAGTGGTCTACATTTAGATTTAGATTTTACCGAACCAACGCGGAAGGTTTTTACTGGCTGAACATCAATGTCAAGGGGGGTAAGAACTGATTTAATTAGAGAGAGTTCCTCTTCCTGTCTATCTTTAGGTGACGACGACTTGGATTCCTCAACATTTTTTTCATAAAGAGATAATCCGAAAATTTGGCAAACGTTTATTAAAATTTAAGAAATTTCATGCTGTATTTTACGTGTAAATAATAGACCTTTAATATTTCTTGATAAATAATTAAAAAACCTCGACAAGGTTTTTAAGAAAATAATAAAAACTTTAAATAATCAGAAATTTAAGATAACATGTGTACAAAACGATGAAATGATTCAACATAAAATTCACCAGTAATTTAAGTTTCAATATTCTCCATTAATTCATTTTTTCTAAAATTAATATTAAGAAATCATGTTTAATTATATTTAATGTTTTTAGTTTTAACTAAGAGATAGACTTTTTGCATATTTTAGCATGTTTTTTTATTTAAACAAAAAGTATCATTTTTAACTTTCTAAATAATTTAGCGCTGCTAAAACTAAAAACAATAATTATAATTGACAATTTGATACATATCATGAAATAATGTTTATGGTAATTTAAATAATTAAACTCTCCTCCCCCCCCCCCCAACATTTTCAAAATGACAATTTGTGTATGTATAAAAACAAAAACAATATGTTTACCTTCACTTCCAGATTTCAACGGACCTTTCAGATATCTAGGAAAATTGAAAATCGGCTGTTTTCCAAATATTATTATTAATTAAATAATGACAAAATGTAAACTCCTCTTACCATCGACAGTTTAAATACATCTTTTTCAGTTTTTTTGACATATCTGTAATATACAGTGCATTTTATTTAAGTATGGCCATAGGGATTTCCATAGTAAAAATTATACCCCATGTTAATTGCTGTTTTCGTACAAATATGAAACAATTTTTTGGTTTTATCAATAAATCAAACATGTTTCTACGAAATTTTTATTGTTAAAAGGACATAAACATGTTAGAATTTTTTATTTTCGCTTTCAAAGTTGAAATTAATAACACAAATAGTAAAGTAAAATGATCAACTTGGCGAAAATGTCTTAAATTGTTCCTTGATGTGTTGAGTATTTTTTATTTTATATCTTAAATTATGTGTTATATATATGTATTATATTTTGACTATGTAATCACCCTATTGATGGTGTACTACAATAAAGATTATAATAATAATAATAATAATGCCTATTAACAAGTAAAGGTTATCTGGTCCGTCCAAAGCTTGTGATTTTTAAAGAAAATGCCTCTTTCTACCACTAAAAAACGTTTGGAAATTGTTACGGCATACGTACATGGCGTTTTTCCTTTATTATAACTGTAGCCATAGGGATTTACGTGTTGTATATTTTAAAACGTTTTAACATTCACTAAGTTAGCTGCAGAGTTTTAAAAACCTGAGTAAACATGTTTAGTTAAATAAGCAAACAAAATTAAAAAGAAAAATTATTAAAGAAATTGTATAAAATGCTTTCCTTCCATTGCTAAATAATAACCCAACCGATCGTAGAAATGTCTTCGAGTGTTTTGCAACTCTCTGACTGTGATGGAGTTGCAAGCTTCTGTAACTCGTATCTTTAACTTCTCTAGATTTTTGGGCTTGTCTCGGACATTGTCGTACACTTAATGGAAGCGTGCAGGGCTATCACCCCTTCTAGGTTGGAAGCGACTGCGCGAAACTTTGAAAAAAGAGTAAATATCTGTATTAGGAACAATGGCGGTCACTTCGAACACCTAATAAAACATTAAATCCCACCTAAATCTTGCTTTAATCTTAATTAAAATATTGAACCATAAGTGACTTGAAAACCAAATCAAGGCCCAAAATTTAAGCATTTTATTCACAGAAAACTTTTGATTCAACAACTGCATGATTTACATCTACTAGGAATTTCCCACCAACACAATTTTTTTGGTGAACAATTATTTAAAAATGGTTAATAGATATTTAAATTTGGGCTGAAAATGTCCATCTCAAATTTCAAAGATTTTCTCTCTGTCTCTCTCTCTCTCTCTCTCTCTCTCTCTCATCTCTCACTTTTCTCAGTCATTCACAAGATGTGAAGGTCAGTTCATGAAGGTGAATTACGTATTTTTCAAACATAGCCCTTGTCCTAACTTTACTTTGTCATTTTGATTTTCAATGAAAAATTATGGGTTTCTTTGGAGTCAACCAATTTTGCATACTTCCCCACCTACATGGGCGTTCATTTTAAGTGAATTTTTTAAGAATTAATTGGCTGCCAAACACTAGTTTTATGTTTTATCGAAGAAAATCAAATTTATCAAATTTTGTCGATTACAGCGCCACCTGTTGCAAATAACAAACAAGTTCTCTGGTAAAACCTACCTAGTTTTTTATGCTCTTTCTGAATCTGCAATAACAATTGGGGGTTCTATCTAAGATTTTAAAGTTACCCCTTGGGGGTCGGGGGGTGAAATATATAGAAGAATCGGACGTCCCCCTCCGAACCACAAAACTTTTCATTCGGCAACTTTCTCGATTGGACGCACATTTTGAGATATTCCCCTGTTAAGATTAAAATGGGACACCCTGTATATTGCAAATCAAGTAATTATTCAAATGAATAAAATTATAAATTTTACATTTTAATGGTTTTTATAAGTATGTTGGAGAAAGTGACATTATTAACATTGTCAAAAATCATCAAAATGTGTTAATAATTGAGATAATTAGCAGAAATATTGACAACTGGTTGAAAGTCTTCTTACATGATAAAAATCAAAAACATGTAAAAAACGACAAGATATCTTTTAATTTAATAATTACACACACAAAAAGTATAATAGATTTTCTAAAAATGTTCACTTTTTTATAATTTCTCTACATTTTGGACATTTCTCTCTTTTAAGTAATTATACATATTACATATCCCGATATACACTGTGTGATTTTTCAAGCATTCGTTGATTTTATGAAAGAGTTTAATTTGAAATTTGTAATGAGTGTATCCACTCCTTGATTAAGCATGAAGTAAAATTTCGAGTTTAGTAAAGCCTGAACGTTTGGATTTGGGCGAGTAGCGTACAAATCTAAATTCAGGTTTTTCTAAACTCGAAATTTTACTTCATGCGCCACGCGTATAAAACACTAAAATATTGTGAAATTTAGGTATATTTGAACCTCACTTGAATATATCTATATATTTGAACCTCACTTGAAAACAGAAAATTTGTCTCGGGTCGCTAGGCGACCCGTGACAAATTTTCACGGGGCTTTTCTAGACTCGAAATTTTACTTCATGCTTAGTCTGGGAGTGGAAAACTCTCGTTTGAAGCTTCAAATTGAAAACAACGAATATCTAAAGTTTTAAAGAAAATAGGCTAAATTTTGAAAAAACTCCTTGTATGTATGCACGTCAGATGTGGGCAGGATTCGAATCATTCAGGATTCGATTCCCGGATTCGAATCCTTTAAGAAGATTCAAAAGATTCAAAAGATTTCATTTAAAGCGGAAATAAAAAATTGCATTGCTATGCGATTTGATAATGTTGAATCCCGCATTTCTCAACTGGAAAATAATTACACAAAAATTGAATCTGAATTATCTGGAATAAAATCTAATTGTGGCGAATCCTGTGAAGATATTATAAATGAAATTGCAGACAGACAACGTCGAATATCTAATGTTATACTTTTTAATATTGATGAATCAAAATCAGAAGTACCATATGATAGAAATGTTCATGATACCAAAAAAATTATAACTATCTTGAAGCATCGAAATATTACAACTAAGCCACAAAAAATAGTTAGGTTGGGTAAACCGGGAATCAACCATAAACCCAGGCCCTTAAAGATCATATTTAATTCTAAGGACATCCCCAGTTTAGTTCTTCGTAGCAATGTTAATTCTGTTAATGATAAAATAATATTTAATTCTGACAAAACTAAAAAACAAATTGATTTCTACAAACAATTAAAATCTGAATTAGACGCAAGAAAATCTCAAGGAGAGTCAAATTTAAAACTAGCATACCGAAACGGAGTACCATATTTGACTACAGTACAAGACACATGAGACACATCGCCCTCAGGAAACATTCAAGCCTACTACCAAAACGTTCGAGGCCTCAACACTAAGTTGAATGAATTTTACAACAACGTCTTCACTCACAATTATGATATAATATTCCTCACAGAAACATGGTTAACGAATGGTGTAAGTGATAGTGAGCTATTCAGTGATCAATATAAAATATTTCGTACTGATCGTGATACAGTGCTAACTGGCAGATCTAAGGGTGGCGGTGTTTTGGTGGCGGTTAAACATACTTTCAATATAGTCGTTATCCCTACTGAACATATTAAAACTAAAGTTCCAATTATTGACCTTTTAGTTTGTAAAATTATAATTAATTCTATTTGTTTATATATAATTCTAGTTTATATACCACCTGATACAGTAACAACGGATATTAAATTATTTTTTGATTTATTAATCGAACTTGATTTTAACGATAGCCCCATGCTGTTTACTGGAGATTTTATTTGTCTATTTCATTTGATGGGTAATATGACAGAAAAAGCACAAACTATTTCAAATGCGTGTACGTTTTAGGATTGCAACAATTCAATGTGATTAAAAATTGTTCTGTAACATTCTTGATTTGATATATTCCAATATAGACTGTAGCATTCGAAGAGAACTCGATCCGTTCGTACATGAGGACACATATCATCCTTCTATCTCAATATCGTTACAATGTACCTCTAACATGTCTCCTATGAACATAGATGTTACCAAACTAAACTTCAGAAAAGGAAATTACTTGTCTTTGTATTCTTATTTAGGTTCTGTTGATTGGAGTTTTCTTTTAAAGTGTTCTGACGCTAGTTTGGCTCTGGATCAGTTCTATAAAGTTCTTCATGAAGCATTTTTCATATTTATTCCACAACATAAATTTAAACAAAAACGAAAATATCCTCCATGGTTTGATAATGACATTATACTGCTTATTAAGGAGAAAAATTACTGCCGAAAAAATGTTAAACGCGACTCTACGCTAGGGGGACGATTTAAAAAACTTAGATCACTTATTAAGAATAAAATTAATTCAGCACATAGAGACTATATTTTAAACATAGTCACAGCTTACTAGCAATCCAAAACAATTTTGGTCATATATTAATTGTAAAAAATTTAATCCTTCGAGAATACCCGCATAATTTATTTATGAGGATGAGGCTTATCAAACACCTGAACATATTGCTAATGGATTTCGAAAATACTTTCAATCAGTTTTCATAATGCCATCTGTAGGAACCACAGTTCCGAACGTTAACAATATCCCTTCTTTTTCATTTGCGCAAATATCCGATAAAACTGTATTTACATTTTTAAAGCAATTACTAAATACATTTTCATCAGGCAATGATAATGTACCAGCCTTTATATTAAAAGATTGTGCATCTATTCTATGCTACCCGCTCTCAATAATATTTAACCTATCTATAAAAACATCTGAATTTCCTAGTAAATTAAAAATTGCATCGATTTGTCCCATCCCAAAAACGTCACATAATCAACGGAATATAACAAACTACCGTCCAATAGCAATACTGTCTCACATCGCTAAAATATTCGAGAAAACTCTCTATAATCAACTCTTTTTCCACGTTTCTTCATACCTATCTTCTCAACAGTATGGCTTTATTCCTAAACGTTCTACAGTAACTAAATTGACCATTATTACGCATGATATAGCCTAATCACTAGATTGAGCGGGGTAAATTGATGTAATATATACTGATATGTCAAAAGCGTTTGACAGGGTGGACCATCAATTGTTAATAGGTAAACTTAGCTACTTTGGTTTTTGTGACAATTCAACCTCGCTTATAGCATCTTATCTTACAGATCGTGAAACGTATGTCGCAATAAATAACTTTAAATGTATGAGTCCGTACTTTCCAAGTTCTCGGCTCGATTATGGGTCCCTTACTTTTTAACCTTTTTATAAATGATCTTTCTGATTTATTAAAGTGTAAACACCTCTTATACGCGGACGACCTAAAGATTTACTCAACAACTGCTAACATTGCTGACTGTCAACGCTTACAAAATCAACTTGATGTTATCTCGAATTGGTGTAGTATTAATAATCTTAATTTAAATAGCAATAAGAGCAAATGCATATCCTTTACCAAAAAATCTAAACCAATCTCATTTAATTGTATAGTTAGCAATAATTCTATTGAGCAAGTCACAGTCTTCAAAGATTTAGGGATTTGGTTTGATGACAATTTTACATTTAATCCTCATGTTCAAACACTCGTAAAGAGTTCCTTTAAAGCATTGGGATTTATACTTCGAAATTCTACAAATTTGCGAAATCCGAATGCTTTGAAACCTCTATTTAATGTTTATGTCCGTTCCAAGTTGGAATATGCATCTTTAATTTGGTATCCTCAAACTCAACTTCAGATTAACCTAGTAAATTCCTGAAGTTTTTGCACTTTAAAGTTGAGGGATTTTGTCCTGACAGAGGCTGTGATCATTCACTATTGCTAGATAAATTTAATGTAAAATCTCTTGAACGCCGACGTCACAGACTAAGCATCACCTTCTTACATAAGCTTCTGCATGATAGAATTGACAACCCTGATATTTTACAGCTAATTGGCTTGCATATTCCATCTTTCAATAGTAGGTATAAGACCACATTTAATATGATGTATAATAGAACAAATTTTGGATTAAAATCGCGTAGTAATGTGATCTGCAATTCGTTTAATCAACTTCGACCAACTTGTGACGTATTTTTTCAACCACTGACATCCTTATTAGAATTTTGTTAATTACGAAGTAAAATGTTATTAAAATGTTATTATTTTTAGTTCATAGTTTTAAAACTTGTTTGCTTATACTAAATTGTCTTGTAATTGGTAATTTGTTTCCTGTTGGGCAATAAACATTATTATTATTATTATTAAAAGAGGTATTCGAATACTTTAGTGAAAACGGATACGTGATCTGAATTCGTTACATTTTTTAAAAGGATAGGATTCGTATTCGAATCCAGACGTAGGTGATTCGAATCCTTATAAATGGATTCGAATCCCCATAAACGATTCAAATTCTCCCAAATGATTCGAATCATCGCTATTAAGATTGGGATTCGAATCTAATTAATTCACTTGAAATCAGTGTTTCGCTTGGCTACGCGACCAATCTAAATTTTGAGGCTTTTCAAAATTCGAAATTTTACTTCATGCGCCACGCGTATAAAACACTGATTTATCCTGAAGTTCAATGACACATTTATCATCATTAATTAAAATAAATAATTAATCAGATATTTAGTCTGTAAATAATTAGGTTTTGAACATTTTTGTTAATAAAAACTGAAGGCGATATTAAAAATGTTAATGGTTGCAAATAATAGATTCAAATTTACTTTTAAAGGATTTGTATCCGTGATTCAAAAAGGAGCATTCGAATCTTTGATTCGAATCATATTTTTCTCTTACGAAGCCTTTATTCGAGTATTCGGCATTCGAATCATATTAGGTGATTCGGCTTTGTGATTCGAATCCTGTTTTTGAGGATTCATCCCAGCTTTGATGCACTTATAGTAGACAATATACATTCATATAACACAAAACTATAAATATTAGTGCTTGTTGTTCAAATATCTAAAATATAGATATTTAAACGGCAGGCATTTTAAAATGCTTCGCGGGCAGCGTGTTGCCTACCTCTGAACTAGTAAATAACTTTTATCTCCACAATATTTGGTTTGGTTATATGAAGTTATTTTAAAGGGTTAGGGAAAAAAATCTGAAATCAGGATAAAATCAGGGAAATTTAACATTTTAAATTGGTCGCCACCATGGTATAAGACTGATTTAATGCGAAGTTCAAAATATACACGATGGCCTAACCCAAAATGATACAGAGCTGTTATAAGGCATTTGGTAATAAAATATTGAAAAACGTGACCACAGCGTTTTTGATTTTGAGGGAGACACCTAACACGAATAATCATTAAAATTGGGATTTGAATCATCCTTTAAATAATTTTTTTGAAATGATCATTCAAATTATTATAAAAAAGTTTGGCAGACACTGATCTAAATAAATATTCGCCCATACATGTATAAATTGATAATTTCAAAATTGTATCCTAACAATCATCAAGCGAAACTGATGTCTTTTTTAGTTATAATCGCATCTTTCTTAATTATAACGAGCATATTGCCGTTTCCAATTAATCGCGGCGCTCGTTACCTGTCTAAATTCGAATTAATAACGCAGGGGCATTAAAAGCTCATTTCCTTCCCTTCCCTATTTCCTCATCCTCACCGTCAGCAAACACTCAACTCCCATCCAAATTACAGCGTCAGCTCCGTACTTGACAAAAAAACACATAATTTATGCATAAAGTATTTCAATTAATGATAGTAATTAATAGCAATAATGATGACAGTTCGATACAGTAATATCCATTACGCACAATACTGCTAAATTTTTATCTAGACCAAAAAACAGAATACTTCTTCCATAAATTATCTATAGTTTCCTATAATCTATTTTTTTTTTAATATGACCAATCAAATTTGAAATTTCAAGAATTTAGTGGTGTGATGCAGGTCGCGTGTTTTAGGCTAGGACAAGATTACTCACATGTTATGTTGTAAGTCAACTTTTAATTTGTATGTTATGTTACAAGAAATCTGACATTAATGTGACAATTCAATTAACTTACAAAGATTACGATTACAAATGTACTTATCTATCACTGCCTCAGATTATTTGTATCTACTACCAATTTAATAAAGTTTCTCTGAGGATCCGGTAGGATAGGAGGGTCAGGTAATATTCCTTGCTCAGAAATATCTGTCTTCCTGATTATCTGACCATTGATATGTTCAAATTTTTAAAATGTTCTAAATACAAGTAATTTTTCTTTTAGGTAACATGTATTACGATTTTTCAATGTACATTTTCAGACATTCGTGATCTTATTAAAACTTTGAATTTAAAAATTCCAACAAGTGTTTTCCACTCCCAGACTAAGCATGAAGTAAAATTTTGAGTTTAGAAAAGCCTGATTTGGCTTGGTCGCGTAGCGCAGCGGAGCGACCAAGCCAAATCAGGCTTTTCTAAACTCAAAATTTTACTTCATGCGCCACGCGTATAAAACACTGATTTAAAGTGAAGATCAAAATATACTGTTTATCTCTGATCACATGTTCATTAATTTTACAAATGTTTATATGGAATATGTGAAAGTATATTTAAAAGAAAAAATCCGTGTATGTGTTGTAAAGTTGCAAGTTGTAGCGTTTTCGTTTTTTAAAAATCTCTGTATCGTGACAATTTATTTGACAAATTATGATTTATTTGTCACATTGATAATTAATTACCAATATCTCGACATTTTATGTTTATGGGTATGTTAAAACAGGACTGCAACTGTCCGCAGTAAATACAACCTAAGTTTAGTCATATTAAAAAAAAAACAGAGTTTATGTATAAAATTTGCTTTGGATCTAACGTCGATGACGAACATTCGACGTGAAATAAACGTGGTTTACGTCGTTTTGCAGCTTGATTTGTCTTCTGGTACATTTGTTTTAAATACTTTAGAGATAACAAAGAGGACCGGATGTCGATAAGAGGTCTGCTGGTACACCCTTGGGTGTAGGAAGCGGCGGAATTGAGTTGAATGAGCTGAAGGGCTCTCTTTCGAGGCTGTTCTATGTTCGATGTCGAGTGGCAGAGGGCCCTCTGAGTGCGTGCGTGAGAACGGCCTTTCCGCTGATTATTACCATTTCGAGGTGGAAACTAAAAACCGTAATTACCGACGTCAGCCGTGCGCCGTACGTGTTCGGCATTTGCTCTGCGGGTATTCCTTCATGCACTTACTCTTCTTTCTGCTGGAATACCTATAATGTAATGCCCCGGTATTATTCTTTAGAAAGACGTGTGTTGCAAAAGGTAGTTGTTAAATGGGTACACGTAAGTATTAACATTAATAAGAAGAATGAGAAGGATGGATTCCAAAAAAAAAAAAAAAAATTGTGTGTTTGTTCTTTTTCCATCCCTTCATTTTATATCTATTAAAAATATCTAATTATTATAAATCAGGAGGGGATCCAGAGAACAATTATCTTTCAAAGACGGTTTTTAAATTTAGGTTAAATTCCACTAATCAATTATACGTTTGTAACTTTTCATTTTTGTTGATTTAGTAAATTTTTACATTTTTTTCAATTTGTCTTAATTTTAGCGCCTTGGCTAGGGGGGTGCGAGGGGTACGACCTCACAAGGCGCCAATAGAGGGGGCCGCCGCGCCGTGCCATCGTAGATTTTTTATGTAAATCGTTTCCTGCCGGATGATTTTTCCTCTATTTGTTCGATACTTCAACTGCTTGATCATTGAGCTTGATCCTTGACATACTCAATCATAAGTATCATAAGTTTTTACTATATCGAATCGACACATTTTCCAAAAATTATCTAAATCGACTCAGTACGGTCCCTTGAGAGATACCAGGGGCGGATTTATTATTAGGCCCGGGCCTAAAGCATCTAGAACATTGCGCCAAATTGCACTTTTGAGTACGAACCAAAAATAGTTTTAACTATAGTGACGATCGCAGTTCCTAAGTCAGTATTTCACGTACAGTCAAATTTACCTTACCTATCTTGACAATGAGAAAACTAATCTAACGTAGTTAAGTTACTAACGTCTGAAATTTATAATTATTGGCGCATCTGTCACGATATTTACTAAATTATGGCCAAAATAGTCAATATAATCGTAGTTTACATAGTGAAATGACAGTCAGTATAGTATAGTGTTTTGTTTAAAGAATTTCGAAAATATATTTCAATATTGACATCACATTACTGACAAGTTTTTAGTAGAGGAGTTGAAAACAATTCAAGCAGTCATTGTTTTGTACAGTGAGATATATCAAATTAGGTTAGAATTCGTCAGGAAATCGATAGTGATTGTTAAAACTGACGTAACGTAATAAATAAAGAGTGTTGAAAAGCGAAACTCGGTTCTTTTCGCGGATTCATAATTTACGGCGAATTCTAACCTAATTTCATATAGCACACGGTGAATTACCATCAAAAATGATAAAGTTTTTGCGGTGTTTTTTTATTCAACTGCAGATGTCAGTTATCTCTATATTGGACAATATAACAGTCAAAGTATTGGTATTTCGACATAAAATCACTTTGTCGACTGTCTTTTGTCAATTATTAACTACTTTTCATATCTTTAATTTATTTGACGATTCTTGTCGTTATTAGTGTTGAAATTGTCATTTTTACATAATTTTTTGTTTGATTTAATATGTGTCAATATCTTACATGAAAAAGTGACAGTAGAGACGATCGAAGGATACACAGGATGTACAAAAAAAAACACAAACCACAAAGAAAAAATATGTAAATCAATAGAATTTAATAATGTTATGTTAAATTAAAAAATTTTCGATTAAGTTATACGAAGAAGGTGTCATGCAACCTAACTTAACACTAATGACTATCGTCTATCCTAATCATAACTAATCTAAACCAACGGAGATATTTGACACTAACTCAACACTAGTGACTGTCATCTTACCTAATCACAAGGTATATAATCTAATCCAATTGAGATATTTGACAATTCATGCGAAATGCTTAAGAAAATGGTTGATAAAAGTGCTTTAATCTCAGACAGTGGATTTAAGTATGTTGATTCAAAATAACAAAAGATAATCGAGAATGCGATTTTAGGACAAGTGAATCATAAAATTGTTCCTTTTTTGAGAGCTTTGTGACATTTGTAAAACTTTTTTTTGCATGAAATTAGCACACTATTACACAATTTTCGTATTTTTGAAGTGTTTTTATAGTTTACTTGTCACTTTTGACATTTGACCTGCCACTTTTGACGTTTATGGAGACATTCGAATATAAGTTGGTGTCAGCTGACATTGGCTCCAGTTGACAATCATTACATTAGTTGATATGTCTTTTTTCTAAAGCGCTATAATTTCTAAAATTTATTTCTATTTGCTAATTCTCACGAAAACAATAATCTTCTTTTGTATTGCATACGGAGAAAGTAGAAAGAAAACAAAAAGGCGCTATTTAAAATGTTGGCATCAGGCGTTAAACTAGCTTGCTACGGCACTGCCTAATTTTCACAGTTCTGAAGTTTTCGTAAAATTTTACATGTGTTGGTTTCGACGTTTTTATTTAAAATAGTAATAATTATTTAAAATTTGTAATTTTTGTTAAATATTTATTTACAGGGATTTTTTCTTCAATGTATACTGCCACATATTCCATATAAAGAAACGTTTGTAAAATGAATGGACATGTAATGAGACCTAAGCAGTACATTTTGAACTTCACTTTAAATCAGTGTTTTATACGCGTGGCGCATGAAGTAAAATTTCGAGTATAGAAAAACCTGAAAATTTGGTTTGGTCGCTCCGCTTCGCGGACCGACCAAACCAAATTTTCAGGTTTTTCTATACTCGAAATTTTACTTCATGCTTTATTTGTTATTTGAAACACTCGTTAGTCGCTTCAAACTGAACGTTTTTAATAAAACTTTTAGCATAGTGATGAGCATTTTGATTTTAATCTGTTGTGTATACTGTTTGTGATTTTATATATTTTAACTTAAGTATTACTTTTAACTTATTTTAGACTAAGCATTATGTATTTATTTAAAATGGATATCCGTAACTAAACAATAAACAATTAAAATAACAGTCTCAATTTACATCGAAAAATCGTGGTATGTATAATTAAAAATAAAAAAAAATCAATTTCAATTTTATTAATATTTTTAAAAGTATTTTTTAAATTATAACACCTATTTTGAATAAAATTGTAGTTATTGTAAATAGATCGCGAAAATAAATGAATACATTTTATTTGATCGATTTGTAGGAAAAATTATAGCCATCGAAAAAATTATAATTGCATTATCGTTTTTCTTAAGTTTGTCAACATTTACGAATTTTATTGATTTTTACATTTGCTATAGACAATTCCATTTTAAATTTATGTTTTTTTTTTTTCAATTTTTAGAACACGTATTATAATTGATTTTCATTGCTTTTTACTATTTTTGGTTCAAAAATTTCGTTTTCTATAAATACGAGAATTCAGTTAAAATTGTCAATTGAGTTCAAATTTCTAACATGAATTTTAATTTATAAGAATCCACAATTTATTTCCAAAATTTCAGTTTCTCATAATAACGACAATTTAGGTGAAAATCACTAATTATTTAATTGATTTAGGTTAGACCTGGATTTAAAGTACAAGTTAGGCTTGGTTCTGAGGGTTAGGTTAGACCTCGTTTTGAGTGTCAGGTTAGAACTGGTTTTGAGGGTTAGGTTAGGCCTGATTTTGAGGGTTGGGTTACGTGACGCGATCAAACCAAATATTTAGTCTTTTCTAAACTCGAAATTTTACTTCATGCCTAGCCTGGGAGTGAAAACACTTGTTAGAAGTTTCAAAGTTAACTATAAAAAAATAAATGCCTCAGCATTTACATGCTATATACCTACTTGAAAGAAAAATTCTCTGTACATAACAAATATAATATTAAAACTTACAGGGAGTTTTTCTTTTATGTATACATACCCAGAAGATTACAGCGTTTGGCAAATTTTCAGTAATTCATTGTTTTCAAAAAGCGTTCAATTTTAAGCTTCTAACGAGTGTTTCCACTCCCAAGTTAAGTATGAAGAAAAATTTCGAGTTTAGAAAAGCCTGAAAATTTTCAGGCTTCTCTAAACTCGAAGTTTTACTTCATGCGCAACTCGTATAAAACGCTGGTGTAAAGATTAAAATATATCGCTTAAGTTTGATGTTCTTGCCTGAAGTAATTTTTATTCTAATTTTTGTTTGTATTATAATCAATTCTAAACATCAGTACTATATGATATTTCTCTACAATAAATATAATTTTCAGTAAAACACTCTCTTTAATTATTTTACAATAAATATTATTTTTAGTAAATCACTTTGTTTAAATTATTACTCTCTTTAATTATCGTTCATAACGGCATTTTCAATTGTGAAATGTATTATTTAACGAAAAATGCTTTCATAAAATACAGATTTATTTATAATGGCCCAACGGGAATGAAAATTGATTTCAAAATGAGTAGATTGTTTTTGTATTTCGTTTAGCTCCGGAATCGACGACAGGTGAACACAAATCGATCGATGGAATTGAAAGGTTAGATCTGGTTTTATGTTTTTTTTTTTTTTTTGGTAATTCTTAGAAAATGTATTATAATTGATTACTTTTTAATATTTTTATTAAATTTCACTAGTGCTTTATCAGTTCTACGTGGTTTATAGATTTATAAAAATCAACATATTTTCGTTTGCTTTAATTTTTGACGATTTTCCAATCTTGATTTTTTTTATCAATTTCGGTCATTTCTTTGTTGATATTTGTTCAATAGTGTGAACGAATATCAAAAATGAAATTACGTTTTGAGTTTGTCATGATTTTTATCAATTTTTGTGTCAATTTAAACTTTGCTTAATTTATATAATTTCAGATATTTCTATTATAATATTTGGTAAATAAAGTAAACAAATATCAACAAAGAAACGACGTCTTCAATTTGTCATGATTTTTGTCAATTTTTGTGTCATTTTAAACTTTGCTTTGCCTATTATAAAAAGAACAAAAAATATCATAGTAAAAAGACTGAATTAGTTAGGTCGATCCTAAGTAAATTATTATTAAAAAAATAATAATTTTCGAATAATCTTGAGTTAGAGTTATATGGAGTTCTAACAAGAATGTATTTTGACTTGGGATAATTCTGTAACTGATCGAAATTATCAGGCTTTTCTAAACTCGAAATTTTACATCATGCGCCGAGCGTATAAACCACTGATTTATTCTGAAGTTCAAAAACACTTGTTATCACCACAACATTCACATTTATAACTCCTCTTTAACTACTGCTAATACAAGATGTAAAATCTTTTATTAGCAGTAATTGCCAAAAGTGGAGTTACAGATGTGAAACTAACCCCTCAATTTCTCACAATTTCTCCGAAAAGCACGATATTAATATTGTGGTGGTTAAATGAATTACGTGTTCTGAAGAAAAAAAACAATGAAAAAGCACGAAAAAATGTAAAGATAACAAGTGACCCCTGATAAGAGATTTCGATCAACTGTAAATCTTTGCTAGTTTTGTCATTTTTAGATTCTGCATTTAACCCAAGATAACTTCCAAATATCAAAATCAAAACGGTTTTTTTAATACCTGCGTATTTAAACAATTTAACAATATTAAAAAGTCGTACAAACAAAAGTTGTAACAAACAAGTAAAAATCCTTTTCAAATTCTCTTGAGAAATCTAAAATGATTTCTCAAGAGAATTTGAAAAGGATTTTTACTTGTTTGTTACAACTTTTGTTTGTACGACTTTTTATTCTTAATGTTTTTAAATAATTTCATGAAAATTTGAATAAATCTTGTAATACTTATGTATTTGAAAATACATGGTGTACAAAAAGTAATGTAACGGCTTGATATCTCGCTTTGTGATAAGTTTAGAAAAAAAAATGTTTTAAATAAAACTTGTAGGTACCAATTTAAGCTACTAATAAATAATAATTGTTAATATACAGGGTCTTTCATTTTCAAGATACGAAACAAACTTACCTTTTTTAAATAGAACGCCCTATATATTTCGTTGGTATTCGATAACTTGTTAAAATTGAAACATATTAGTGAAAACCGCACTTTTTTAAGTTACTTAGATCAAAAGTTACTAAGAAAAATACAACCGTAAATGAAATATTTATTATAATCAAGTGTAGGTGTCTCAAAATGTTCAAACAATTTTTATTCACATTAGTTATTATTAGGTTTTCTGCTATTGTTGGGTTTTTTAAAAATACATTGTCAATTAGTAGCTATGTTTTATTTGAAACATTTTTTAAAACTTACCACAAACCGAGATATCGAGCCGTTACATCCTTTTTGTACACCCTGTATGATAAAATGTGTGCCTTGAAATTTCTTGAATAAAATATCATTTATCACTTGATAAATCGTTTTGGATAACTAATCATAAAGGATAAATAAAAAAAAATACTTGGTTTATTTCGCTATTTAAAACAAATCAAGTGTTATTTATGATTGATTCTTTATTGTCATACAAGATAAATTCAAATTCAAAACTATTTGAATTTAAGAAAATAAGCTTACGCTTTTTATAGTTTTCACACTTTAAACATAATATATAAAATTACGAAAATGTTATTCGTGAAAATGCAAACAATGTCTTAATTAATAAGACAACTTAAGACGATAAATATCCACTGAAACAACTACTTCCTGTGCAAATACACCTCCGGATATTGAATTATACAATGAAATATTTAAAATCTTATTTAATTTGATTTGTTACAACGCTCTATTAAAGTATATGTAACGTTTAGGTCAAATTCTCTTCAAACCAACTAACAAATACAAATTAAAAATGAAAGGAAAAATAACAAAAAGTTCTAATTTATCGAGCCGTTACATCCTTTTTGTACACCCTGTATGATAAAATGTGTGCCTTGAAATTTCTTGAATAACATTATTTATCACTTGATGAATCGTTTTGGATAAATAATTATAAAGGATAAATAAAAAATAATACTTGGTTTATTTCGCTATTTAAAACAAATCAAGTGTTATTTTTGATTGATCCCTTATTGTCATACAAGATAAATTCAAATTCAAAACTATTTGAATTCGAGAAAATAAGCTTACGCTTCTTATAGTTTGAAAACTTTAAACATAATATATAAAATTACGAAAATGTTATTCGTGAAAATGCAAACAATGTCTTAATTAAGAAGGCAACTTAAGATGATAAATATCCATTGAAACAACTACTTCCCGTGCAAATACACTTTCGGATATTGAATTATACAATGAAATATTTAAAATCTTATTTAATTTGATTTGTTACAACGCTCAATTAAAGTATATGTAACGTTTAGGTCAAATTCTCTTCAAACCAACTAACAAATACAAATTAAAAATGAAAGGAGAAATAACAAGAAGTTCTAATTTTTTGTTATTTCTCTTTTCATTTTTAATTTGTATTTGTTAGTTGGTTTAAAGAGAATTTGACCTAAACGTTACATATACTTTAATAGCACGTTGTAACAAATCAAATTAAATAAGATTTTAAATATTTCATTGTATAATCCAATATCCGGAGGTGTATTTGCACGGGAAGTAGTTATTTCAATGGATATTTATCGTCTTAAGTTGTCTTATTAATTAAGACATTGTTTGCATTTTCACGAATAACATTTTCGTAATTTTATATATTATAACTTTATTGTCATGTTTTGATTTTTTAGTACAGGGTATACGCTATTCGTCAAGATCAGCCCTGTGTGTATCTTGACAATTTATTGAAGTAATATTGAGCAATAGCAATTAGTCACGGTACTGTTAAAATTATATCTAAGCAATAAAAATACAAAGTTACAATACAGTTTGTAAGTATTTTCTACCATTTTTACAGTATTTTTATCGAATGTTTATCATACCGGTGGCAGATACACATTCTGAATATTTAATATTTAAAACCCTATCAGTAGAAGAAAAAAAAAATACAATGGGAAGATAAACTAAGTAGAACACACATAAAATGTCTAATTTAGGTGGTTTGAATAAGAAATATTTGTTAACTACTTTTGTGTATAAACGCTTCTGGTTTTTTAAATCTTAACAATCTTACTGTGTGTGTGTATTTGAATTAAAGCGGAAATCTGGTTTGGTAAATTAGGCGGAAGGCAAAAACAGGCCCTAATGACGAGTCCCTCAGTCAATTATCGTCGGGGTTTCGAGAGCATAATGGCATTCCTTTATTTCTGTCCGGAATGATGATGATAAAGACCACTCGACTTAATTTTCTAGACAAAGATCGAAATCGGAGAACTAATTAACACATGCGAGACGTTCGTGGGTTTCCTAGAAAAAAATAACAGAAATATCATTTCCTGTATGAAACATGACTTCTGTGAGTAAGAACACAGAATGGTGGGGGTATCGTTCTCTTGTTTAGAGTTTTGAAAATTTAGCTATAACAAGACGAGTCTTTTTTAAAATACCTCAACTACAAAATAACAATACACGTCCAAAAAGAACTGTTTTAATGCCTATTTAATAACCTCAAGACGCCCGCCATTTTGCGGTTGACTATGGAAAAATGTCTATAGCCAAATGACCAATCGATTAATAATCAAATGATGACACGCATATCATTTAAATGAAATAAAATATTTTCAGTTGTTCGATGATTCGATGATTTTCAGGCTTTTCTAAACTCGAAATTTTACTTCATGCGCCACCGGTACAATACACTAACGTATTACGAAGTTTAAAACACACCGCTAAACCTTACATTGCATCAATGTTTTGTACCGGTGGCGCATGAAGTAAAATTTCGAGTTTAGAAAAGCCTGAAAATTTGGTTTGGCCGCTCCGCGCTTCGCGCTACGCGACCAAACAAATTTTCAGGCTTTTCTAAACTCGAAATTTTACTTCATGCTTAGCCTGGGAGTGGAAAACACTCGTTTAAAGCTTCAAATTAAATTCATTTAATAAACCGAGCATCGACAAATGTACAAATGTATACTTAAAAGAAAAATGCCCGTTATGAACATGTTCCGTGTTACATAAAACTCTCTGTATATGGTTAGATATGTGAACCCAACTCTACAACATGACATCTAAATTATACCTAACTCCACAAACCGCATTCTTACATTACCCAACTCCATCAAATCTAAGCTAATCCAACTACACAAAGAAAAATCTAACCTAACCTTACTCAACTCCACAAAGTGACATATAACTAAACCTTTGACCTAATCGAACCCCACAAAATTCATCTAATCTAATTAAACCCAACTTCAAAAAATTTATTCTAACCATAAAACGACATCTAACCTAGCCCAACTACACAAAATGACAGTTAAATGCTCAATTCAGTAGTGGAAAATATTTGTTACAAGTTTAAAATTGAACGTTGTTTAACAAAAAAGCACCAAATGTTGACACCACTTTGAATTTGCATTTTAGTTTCAGATAAAGTTGTCCACCAGCCGCCACTGATTTAACGTAATAACTACAGTTGTTTTAACAGTCAATTTTGACGTTGATAATGTCACGTTTTGTCACGACTTTTATTGGGAAAAAAAATGCGAACGATGTCACGTTGAAGGTAAAATATCACCTTGATCGCATTGTTTTTCAAGCGCCACGACTTACTTGTTTTGACGTTTACAGTAAAATGAACTTGAGCAGGTGCATACAAATGTACTGGAGTTCATTTTGCAATCTAAAAACGCGTCGAGCACAAGAACAAATATTTGGAAAATAAAGTACTCGTGGACTGAGTGCCGAATGCACAAAAAGTACTCAAAGTACACATATTTACGCGCTACGCGACCAAACCAAATTTTCAGGCTTTTCTAAACTCGAAATTTTACTTCATGTTTAGTCTGGGAGTAGAACACATTCAATTCAAGTTTCAAATTGAACTCATTTAAAAAGAAAACGGTTATCTAAAGATTTACGGCATATACGCTGTAATTGGGACTTGTATACTTGAAAGAAAAACTCCCGGTATGTACAAGTTGAGGCATTAATTGCGATTGATTGGCTGCAATGTATAATGGCCATATAGGCAACCCAATTTACACAAAACTTAAAAATTAAAGGTGTTTAATTGTATTGAATGAAAATGTTCGGTGTTACATAAAACTCTCTGTATATTTGCTGTTATGATTTTGTATTAATTTAAGCGAATGGAAACTCAGTATGCGATATTATTGTTGGTATTATTTTCAATATTAACCTCTATTGTCATTTTAGATACCTTTATAAACAATTTAACAATTTTCATTACGTTAATTTTTGGCAATTGAATTGTTTTAAAAAATATTTGTTTTTTTGTTTTAGAACAATTGTTATTCATTTGCTGTTTTTCTTAACGTTTTGAATGTTCCATTTTTTTTTATCAAGATTGAAATCAATATAAGTTTTAATAATTTTACCATTTTGACCTATTGTCTTACGCTCTTTTGTGTTTTGGAGGTATCGTTATACATGTTAATTTAACAATAAAACACCTAAAACTTTGTTTGTATAACACTTTTTTATTCTACGTGACTGCAGTTTCGGCAACTTTAGCTTGCTATTATCATACACGTAGTAAATAAAACTATAAACAAAACAGGTATACAGAGAGTTTTATGTAACACCGAAGATAACGAGAATTTTTCTTTGAAGTATCCATATGCATAGGTTGCACATTTTACGATGCTCGGTTGATTAAAAGAATTCAATTTGAAGCTTTAAGCAAGTGTTGTCCACTCCCAGGCTAAGCATGAAGTAAAATTTCGACTTTAGAAAAGCCTGAAAATTTGGATTTGCCGGGGCGCGCGAGAGAACCGACTTGCGCTCCGGCATATTGAAATGTTCAGGCTTTTCTAAACTCGAAATTTTACTTCATGCGCCAGGCGTATAAAACACGAGTTTAGTGTTAAGTTATTCTTGGTATTATTAATGTTTATTTGTTAAAAATATATAGAAACATTATTCATCAACAACTGTTAATCTACACGTATTTGTGTTTTAATTTATTGTACTTAGTACTTTGTACTCATATATGTACTTAATTACTTATCGTAAATACTTTTACTTGATACTCGAGTACATTCTGTGTAGAGAAATTGAGTGGTCTAACTGCAAAACTTACATTCTCCACTTTTTGTGAAAATTAGGTTGGCGGTTTATTTATGTCCGCTATGTTAAAGTACACGTGTTTTTTTGCAATTTGCTAAAAGTTTTTATAAGTGAAGAATGTTAGTTTTGCAGTTAGAACACTCAATTGTACTCAGTACTCGAGTACATTTTACTTGTACTCGGAACACCTCTGCTTCATTACAAACCTAACTGTTTTAAAACATAGTTTCAATTGAAACAATTCAAGGATAAAAAAAGTACCTACGATAACTTATTTTGAGAATTTCAATATGTTTATTTCATGTCGTAGGTTTAGTTAAATATTGTGAACAATTATTGTTATCCGAAATATTGCGACGATCATAAATTATAATCGGAATTCATATTTGTGTACTTTAATGACATGCCTCGGGATACGTGCATGTAAATAAATGTTTACGTAAATACAGAAATGACGTGGATGTATTACATTGAAATACTAAAACATCGTTTATCCTGAAATATTTCACTGTGAAATATTACACACTCGTGTGTTAATTAATCGTTTAAAATAATAATAATTAAACAAAAAAATGCTGAGAATCATTCAATATGTACCTTTGTAAAACTAATAAATAATTTGAAAATAACAATTGTTTTAGTTCAATTGATTGATTGAGTCACATGAAGATCTAATTAAATTGACGAGGAATAAATGCACTAATAACCTTTCATCGCAGAAAAAGGAAGGTTATTATCCTTTTTCTGCGACGAAAGGTTAGTGTTTTATTCGTCAATTCAGTATTATGTATAATTCTTTATTATTTTATAACTACAACGCTATTACCATTACTCATTATAATTTATGTGGAAAGTAGAAAGGATACATAAATATTTAATTAATGAATTGAAAACGTTTGATAATGCCTCTCATTATAAGCAAATATAAAAAGAGGCTAGCAAAAACTTTCGACCAGGATTATTTATAATATAATCAGTGTGTATATTGGGTATTGTTTTCGAAATGAAATGTTTATTGTATTGAAATAATTGAACGTGTGTATACGAGGTGAGCAGGATATCCTATAATTGTACCAGCGACAATGTCTAATTATGAATTCAATAGAAAATGCCAGATGATTTACATAAATGATCGTGGAATTATTGCCATTTGTTTCGTGCAACATACAAATTTGAATTTGTAATTACTTGTTATTAGTGCAGTTGTCGGTTGTGAAAATGAGGAAAAATTATAATTAGAATTCTAGCATTCGTTTAAATTTATCATCATGTTTGTATTTATTCATGATTCTAATAGTTCGAATTTCTTGAAATTATATTAAAATAATGGAGTTTATATCTTTCGAACAAGGCTGGCCACCCCAAACTGCTTCGAGGGCCAAACATACCAACTAAAGTTATGCACCTTGTTTTTTGAAGAAAAAAAAATTGACTATTTTCATAATGTACGATTGGATCAAATCATTTATATCATGTCGTGAGCACGTAGTAAAAATCAATTCCATATTATCAAGTAGCGTGGTCAGTGCGACGTCTGTCGTGCCACAGGGCTCGCATCTAGGACCGTTGCTTTTTATTTTATTCATCAATGATATTGGAAATAACATTGAATCAAAGTTTTTGCTATATGCTGACGACATCAATCGTAAAATCAGCACCATAGACGACTGCAACATTTTACAAAATGATTTGGAGAAGATTTCAGCGTGGTGCTCTGATAACGATCTTTATTTAAACACTGAAAAATGTAAACATATACGTTTCTCTAGGAAATATACATCAGTTATACCCTTTATTTACACCTTGAATGGAAATACTTTGGAAAGGGTTGATTTAATTAACGATTTGGGAATATTATTTGACAATAAACTGCAGTTTATTGATCAGATACAAAAAATTACTGCAAAATCCTTACAAGTCATTGGATTTATCCGGCGAATATCCAGCAACTTCAAAAACATTCGAACGTTTGTCACGCTCTACGTAACATTAGTGAGACCAGTTTTGGATTATTGCTGTATAATTTGGAGTCCGCATTTTATGTGCCATATTGAGCGTGTGGAAAAGGTTCAACGGAAAATGGTGAAACTCATCTGCTTCCACACACACGTGCAATATGACAGAAATAATTACAACCTTCTTCTGGATTATTTCGGCCTGTCTCTAGAAAAACGTAAAGTTTACTTTTCGCTTTGCTTTTCTTATAAAATATTGAATTATCAAATTTGTTGTTCTTCAATTTTATCACCATTATCTATAAATATTCCTCAGCAATCGGTAAGACAGCATAAATTGTTTGCTACGAGGTTCCACGGTACATCTTATGGCTCAAATGGCCCGGAAGCAAGGATGATGACAAATGTAAATACATTTTATAATTTAATAAACGTGTTTGGAGTTTCTCTAAAAATATTTAAACTAGATTGTTTAAAAGCGATCGATAATACGTGAACATACGTAAAGATATGTACCATAATCTTAGGTGTATATTTATAATTATAATTAGGTTATTATGTTAATACAGTGCAAGTTGTTCTTTTCATTTTAAATAATATTTTGTAACTATTTTGTAACAATTTAAATGGTTTCCGTAATAAAGAATTATTATTATTATTAATTTAATTTTTATTTACCTTTTTAGCATTTTTTTACATTTTTCAAAAAGTTCAGAAATCTAAAATTTTGTTTTAATTATATGTTTACAATTGTCTCATATTTTAAACACTTGCTCTTTTCATCTTTACTCAAAATAAAAGTATTTTTTATTTGAGTAAAGAAGAAAAGAGCAAGCGTTTAAAAATTAGACAATACACTATATTACAAAATTATTATTATTATTATTCTTTTACAAATAACGTTTAATTTATGCCCGGTATTATAAACGATTAATAAATCATTAGATAACTATTTATGGAGTAAATTTATTTACCCAGTAAACTAATGGGCAAATAAAATTGCGTATTATAAAGCTAACCTACCAAATAAATATCAATTCTAGAAATAAATAATTTTAATAGTAGATTACAGACAGAAATTATACATTTTCGTTGTGGCCATAGCTGGAACCACCAATTTTTTATAGTAGTAGTGAAAATCTTTATTACCATACTAATTACAAGGTGTAATACATAACATTTTTAAAAATAAAGTAAATATTTAGTTCTGGTAAATGGCTATCGGCCAGTGGCCTTTCTGCCAGTGTAGATGTTTATAAAGAAAAGTTTACATGTTTGGTGAAGTGATCGCGGTGACTATATATACATACAAAAAAAAAAAAAAATAAATAACTTGTTAATTTTGATTATAATGAGAGATGAGCTGGAACAGAGTGTTTGAGGGATTTAAGAATTTGGGGTCGATGGAGTTATTTCTGGGAATACAGAGTTGTGAGAGGATTTCGAAGTTAAATTGATTTTGTGAGAATTTTTTAGATAGGTGAGGGATTCGTTCGGCGATAGGAATGACTTTAGTTTTGTTATAGAGAAGGGCGTTTGATGGGTTGTGAAGTGGATTACTTGGGTGTCGAATTTTGGTAAGAGATCTAAGGGATGAGCGTTCGCTAACTTGAATGTTATGGAGGGTGGGATTGGGGGAAGTTGTGTATAGGATGGAGCCGTAGTCTAACAAGGGTCTGCATATCATCTTGTAGATTTTGGTGGCATTCTCTGTTGAAATGCCAAGATTTCGGTATGTTAGACTACGGAAGTGTCTAGCTCGAGCAGTAATTTTACTTTTTAAAATGGACGTGTGCTTTTTAAAATTAAGTTTGCCGTCTAATGTAATACCAAGGTACTTAATATAGGGTGCTGGGGAAATCGGATTTTGGCAAATAGATATGTTGGTAGGACTGTTCTTACGGTGGTAGGGAATAAGGAGTTGGGATTTATTAGGGTTAATTTTTATTCTCCATTTGGCAAACCACAGTTCGAGTGAGTCTATAAGTTGCTGTAGGGTTTGTAGTGCTTTTGAGAGGGTAGGTTCGTGGGTAATTAGGGCTGTGTCGTCGGCAAATTGCAGAACATAGGAGGCTGGATTGAAGTGAGCAGGGTTATGGTTGTATAGGTCAATACAATAGAGGTTATACAGTAGAGGGGAAAGAGGTGACCCTTGCGGAACACCTTGTTCGGGACTAAATGTTTGGGATGTCGTGCTGTGGATTTTTACGATAAGGGATCTGTTTACTAGGAAGTTGTTAAGGATAATAATTAGGTGGTTGGGTATATTCAGGGAGTGGCATTTATACAGCACACCTCGGTGCCATACGGAGTCGAAGGCTTTCTGTATATCTAAAAACAATGCGGCAGATGACCCGCCTTCGAGGTGTGTTGTTTGCATATTGGAGGTAAGGATGGTGAGCGGGAGAGAGGTTGATCTGTTGGGAAGGAATCCGAATTGGTAGCTGGGAATTAAATGGGATATATGGGACATAATTTTTTGTTTGATTAGGGATTCGTACAATTTGCCAACGACAGGAAGGAGGGTGATTGGTCGGTAGCTGGATACAAGGGAGCGGTCTTGGTCTCGTTTGGGTATGCAAGTGATGATACCAGTTTTCCATTCCGGTGGAAAGTAGCAGGATTGGTAGCAAAAGTTTAGGATTTTGAGGATGTATAGATGGGAATCAAGGGGTAAGGATTTCAAAATATGTCGTCGTATGTTGTCGTGTCCTGGAGCGGTATTTTTGCCGGTGTTAAGTGTGTTGAAGTACTGTTCTTCTGTCAGTTCGTCAGTAACGTTGGGTATGTAATTTGTATTGAAAAAGTCACTATACCAGTCATTAACTTGATTAAAAAAGTCATGGTCAAATGAAACGTCTTCTGTGTGTCGGTATGTGTCTTCGAAATATTGGGCAAATGTGTCCGCTATTATTTGTTTGTCATTTGTCATTTCGTTAGTCGATGGGTCAAGAATTTGTGTTATGCTGGAATAGTTTTTATATTTGCTAAGTTTTTTAATTTCTGTCCAATATGTCTTGCCCTTACTGTCGTTGATTTTTTGGCAAGCAGTTAGCCAGGTTTCCGTTTTGTACTGCTTAATTAACTGTTTGATGTCTTTACTTAATTTATTAAATACTGTTCGAAGTTCTGTCGTGTCTGTCTGTCTGATGTCTCTGTAGATTTGTCTTTTATGCTTTATTAATTTTAGGATATAATTTGGAAGGGGATATTTATAGGATTGTTTCTTAATTTTAGGTGTATTTTTGTTGATGGAGTGAGAAATGGCGTTATTAAATTGGGATATTACATTTTGATCAATAGTGGGATGAGTGGATATAAAGTGTGAGATATCTTTTGTAACTTGGGTGGTGTTGCAGTGTTTATGATCCAGTATATAGTCAGGAGGAGGTGGGGGGATAGTTTGTGTGACATTTAGTTGAAATTGGATGGATAGGTGGTCGGAGCATAGGTCAGGGATTAGTGTAACAGAGTGAATTAAATGTTTTAGGTTTTGGGTGCAAAGTAGGACATCGGGTGTGGTGGATTGGGTATCATTCATAATGAAGGTAGGCGGGGTATGTATGCGGACGAAGTTAGAATTGGAGAGAAAATTGGTAAGATGTCGAGATTTTGCTTTGTTTATGTTCATATCTCCAATAATTATGACGTTATCGTATAATGAAGATTTCGTAAAAATGGTATCATCAATTGAGGAGAAAGGGTGTATATAGACTAGGAAGATATGGATTAGGAATGAGGGTAAGTTTAAGGTGGCGTGGATACATTCATTAAGAGGGTTGTTAATTTTGGGTGGGTTGCAATTTTTTATATTTAATCGTCAATAATTTAAACTCAATTGTCAATCAAATTGGAAATTTAGTATAATTCCTTATAATTATGGAGAATAACCGTGGAATAGGACAGAATTACACAGAACAAGAAAAAGAAAGCTTATTAGAAATTATAAAAGACTTAAACAAGTGTTTTCCACTCCCAGGCTAAGCATGAAGTAAAATTTCGAGTTTAGAAAAGCCTGAAAATTTGGTTTGGTCGCGTAGCGCGAAGCGCGGAGCGGCCAAACCAAATTTTCAGGCTTCTCTAATCTCGAAATTTACTTGGTAGAAAAACAAACAAATAATTTACAGAGGAGATTTATTAGTCAAGTTATTTTGTGTTTATAATACCGAAATCTTTGGAATAAATTAATTTATTTCTAAAGTAAATTTTATTTAGGGAATAAAACGTTTGATAATACTGGGCATTATACAAATCAAATATTTCTCCAGTGTGATTTCAAAAGCTTAACTTAACTGTCAATCTGACTTATTACAGAGATTTTTTCTTTTAAGTATACATATTCAAAAACAAATTGCTTCCAGTGATTAAATTCGGAAAGATTTGGATGTATGAAATAAAAATTTGTAAAATCCGTTAACGTGAGATCAAACATAAGCAGTATATTTTAAATTTCACATCAAATCAGTGTTTTATACGCGTGGCGTATGAAGGAAAATTTCGAGTTTGGACAAGCCTGAAACGTTCAGGCTTTTCTAAACTCGAAATTTTACTTAATGCTCAATCTAGGAGTGGAAACACTCGTTAGAAACTTTAAATTGAACGCTTTTAAAAGATCTTTATTTCTGATAAAAATGTACTTAAACTGTGGAAACAATGAAAACTTATTTATTTTAAATATAAAAGTATAGTACAAAATTATTCTATTTTCTGGCTATACAGAAAAAAACAAAGTTAACAAAAAACGTTCAGTTTGGTAAAATGCATTTGTTTTCTTCGATTACTTCAAAATATCCTCTACATTATTATTATTAGTTATTTTATATACATTTTAGTCTTAGTTATTAGTCAAGATCAATACATATTTCAACATATAATTCTACATATCAAATCTAATTTCTGTTCACATATTGTTGGAAATCACACAATATTACTAAAATGACACGAGGCTACTTCTTATATATTAAAAACATAATTAATAATTGCATTAATCTTTTTTTTATTTTTTATTTTGAGTTTGACGTCATCTATTTCCGCTGCTATATGGCCTATCATGACGCCGCAGATTAGGTCTACATGAATATTTCTAAGCGACAGTTTATTTTAATTATCAATTATTATAGACCAAGGCCGTAGACAGAAAAAAAATCGGAGGGGGGTGTAAAATTTTGGGGGGGGCTGCTAAACGCATTTAATGGTAAAACTTATAGTTTTTGCTTTTACAGGGCCGCTTTAACACGCAAAAATTTAGCATTTCGAAAACATAGGGGGGGACGGGTTAAACCCCCATATACCCCTTTGGCTAAGGCCTTGATGGCGCAAGAAGTAAAATTTGGAGTTTAGAAAAACCTCAAAATTTAGTATTTCGTATAATTGTGTACTACATTTTTTAGATTTAACCGGCTTAGTTTTGGGTTTTTTGTATTCTATTATTGTTCTGTTAAAACTTTCGTCATTTGTCAAAAGTCGAAAACCCCCATATCCACACCCCCTGGCCCCTAGCTACGGCCTTGTTTTAGACCAATCAAATTATTGCAACATGTTTACAATAATTACTTCAATAATTAAAGCAATATGAAGAAGAAACAACGTTTTCTATGTATTTCACGAATTTATGAGATCAATTGACAGTGCTCCATTATTAAATTTATATTTAATTAAAGAATCATCTTTATAAGAAAAAAAAAATAGTGTCAATTTATCCACAAAAATTCAATGTACAATATGTATAAGTTTCAAAGGTACATTTTCATTATTGTGAAAGATTAATAGTTGTTCGTTCCTAGGGCCAATTATTTTGTACATTTCCGACCTTAAACACTGAAATGAGTTTAAACTACATAAGTTTCTTTAATTATAAAATTTACCATTCGATTAAATGAATTATTATTGCTCTAAAAAATATTTCAATAGAAATATAGGTATAAATTAGATAATTTATTGTTCTTTTTGTATGTATGTAGGTGGCTATGTTTCAATAATTGTTATTGTGTGTTTATGAAAAGTCATTGTCAAATAAGGACATTATATTCTATTCTATTTTTATAGGTAATTATAAGATTTGAATTGTTATATATAATTTTGTTAATAATAATCTATTTTTATAGCAATTGGCTATTTGTCCACGCATCAATATTACAAATAGAATAAAATGTCCTTATTTGACAATGACAATATATCATCAATATAATTTACACAGAATTTATCTAATTTATATCTTCTAATTATATTTGCCAATGTCCTCTGAAAAATAGCAGGCGAGTTCTTAAGACCAAACGGCAGTACTTTCCATTGCCAATGACCTTTCTGAGTTATAAATGCAGTTTTTTTTCGATCTTTCATTCTAATTAGTATTGACCAAAAAGCTGAGGTGATGTCTAATGCAGTTGGTTTACTGCATTAGACATCAACTCAGCTTTTAGGTCAATACCAATTAGAATGAAAGTTCGAAAAAAAACTGCATTTATAACTCAGAAAGGTCATTGGCAATGGAAAGTCGCCTGCTATTTTTCAGAGGACATTGGCAAATATAATTAGAAGATATAAATTAGATAAATTCTGTGTAAATTATATTGATGATATATTGATTTTTTCAAAAACATTTGATGATCATTTAGAACATATTAGATTCGTTTTTGAAGCAGTTATGAAAGAGGGAATAAAGATGAAATTGACGAAATGCAACTTTGCTAAAAACTCGGTTAAATATTTAGGTCATATAATTGAGTTTGGTAAAGTTTATCCAATTAAAGATAATCTAATTGCAATCAAAGATTTCGCGCATCCTTCAACAAAGAAAATGGTTCGGCAATTATTAGGAAAGATTAATTTTTATCATAAATTCATAGACCATTGTACAGAAAGATTAGCACCATTACATAATCTATTAAAGAAAAATGAAAAATTTATATGGACTACAGAATGTGAAAACAGCTTCAAAGAAATCAAAAGTTACCTATGCTCGATACCGATTTTAGCCATTTATGATCAGGCAAAGGATATTGTTATTGAAGTAGATGCAAGTCGTTCTGGCTTGGGTGCAGTATTGAAGCAACCTCTAGAAGATGGCATCTTACATCCAGTTGGATATTTTTCTAAGAAACTAACTCCAGGTCAAATGAAGAAAGAAATAATGTATTTGGAATGCCTTGCAATCAAAGAGGCAATATTGTATTGGCAACATTATCTTATAGGTAGAGAATTTATAGTAACTTCTGATCATAAACCGCTTATGAATTAAAAATCAAAATCACGAACCGATGAAGCGATGGGTGATTTGATGCTGTATTTATCTCAGTATAATTTTAAAGTTGTTTATAAGGAAGGAAAATATAATATTGAAGCTGACTCTCTTTCAAGAAACCCAGTTTTGGAGACGTTTGAAAATTTAGATGATTGCTTAAAAGTGGTGAATATGATACAATTGGAAGAAATAATTAATGATCAAAATTCAATTCATGATGAAATTGTAAGTTCAAATCAGATGTTAAAAGAGGGTGATGTACATTTTAAAATATTAAATAATAGAAAAAGAATTTATGTATCACAAAATTTCGGTTTACATTTAATAAATAAAATTCACACATTTTATGGACACATTGGCAGCAATCAAATAGCTGAAAAGATTCGCTCATTTTACTATTTCAAGAATATGGATGATATGATAATACAATTTTGTAGAAACTGTGAAATTTGTATAAAAAATAAATCTAGATCACGCACAGCAATTGGATTATTGTCAAAATTAGGCTCGGCAAAATATCCGTTCCAGATTATGTCTATAGATACAATCGGTGGATTTGGTGGCAATAGATCTGTCAAGAAGTATTTGCATTTGCTAGTAGATCACTTTAGTAGACATGCATGGATATTAACGTCAAGCAGACAAATTGCTGATGATTTCATTAAATTAATTAATCCAATTACAGAAGGTAATCAAATAGAAATGCTGTTAGTAGATCAATATAGTTCATTAAATTCTACGAAATTTAAAGAATACTTAAACATATTAAGCTAATATTTACTTCAGTAGATAATCCACAATCTAATGGACTGAATGAACGCCTAAACCAGACCTTGATTAATAGAATACGTTGCAAATTAAATGGCAATAACGATAAAATGCCATGGACAAGAATCGCTGAATTATGTGTTAAGGAGTATAATAGTACTATTCATGGCACAACAAAATTTTCACCGGCATATTTGCTATATGGAGATAGGTCTGAGATTGTTCCAAAATTGTTAGAAAGGAAATATAATTTAGAAGAAGATAGGGAAGAGGCATTCAAAAATTCGGAAAACAGTTTTAGAAAAAACAAGAAGAAAATAGATCAAAATAGGAAGGAATATGATTTTTCAGAAGGAGATTTAGTCTATGTGTCAAATGGAAATAAATTAAATAGAAACAAACTGGATGAAGTTAGAAGTGGACCTTTTGTTATAAAAAAACGAGTTTCCAAATCAATTTATGAAGTAGAATGTAACAAGAAACGAAGAGAAGCCAATTTGTTCCATAGTTGCAAGTTGGTGCCTTACTCTTTTTAGTTGGGAAAAAGAGTTCTCGATCAGCGGAAGTATAAATTAGATAATTTATTGTTCTTTTTGTATATATGTAGGTTTCTATGTTTCCATAATTGTTATTGTGTGTTTCTTAAAAGTCATTGTCAAATAAGGACATTTTATTCTATTCTATTTTTATAGGTAATCATAAGATTTGAATTGTTTTATATAATTTTGTTAATAATAATCTATTTTTACAGCAATTGTCTATTTGTCCACGCATCAATATTACATAGGTACACGTATTTTGTTTTATTATTGATAACATTTACAGATACTAGTCTTCTGAGCAGAAAAAGGCGCCTTTAAATTTGACTACATTTTGTAAAATATTTGAAAAGATAGTAACGTATTTTTTTTTTGTTAATTGTAATTATATTTTTTGTTATATATATTTTTAAATACAAAGACTCTAATTTATTTTTTATATACAAATAGTTATTTAGGTAATCAGTGTGTGAGGTAGGGCTTTCCTAAACGATTTGCGAGTTTGGTATATACGTCATACAGGAATAATGATCGTTATTCTTTTTCTGTATTCATGTTAAAAATATCCACTTATAAAAACTGAAATTATAACTGGTATTTTATTTCCTGTGTTCATTTTAAAATTATCTACTTATACAGATGTTCAATACAACACACAGAAGGAAAGCGAAGAAGAACGAGCGAGAGCAATAATAATAAGTTTTAACGAGTGGAGGAGAAAGAGGGCAGATGTTGGAATTGCATTCCACCCCGAAAACTCCAAATAGTAATTTCTGGCCGGAGGGGAAAGTTGTAAATTTCCAGTCCTCTTCCGAGACCGGACCCCGAATTATAGGGACCGTAAAGTTTTATTGGGCCTGCGGTTTGATTTTATATGTATTTCTAAAATTCGAACGGCACAAAAGAAAATTCTATTATGTCTCGAATAAAGAATACAGAGAGAAGAGAGAGAACGAAATATAAATGGTGAAAGATAAACAGAAATGAACGGAGATACAAAAGTAACAAAGTTGAAGAAATTCAACTAGGATCAATATAAAAAAATCAATTTGTTTACTTCTGGAAATGTAGTTTTTTGAGTTACGTGAAGAATTGAATAAATAATACATTAATTGCTTTATTAATAGACCTTATCGTACAGATTTAACACTGTATTCATGAAAAATGTTAGCAGAGTACTATTGTTAGTTTACAACTAATAATTTAATAAAATGTTAATCCTAGTTTAAGGCATGAGATCTGTGTTATACATAACATCAAATGCCATAGTAAAACGAATTTATTTAATTATATTGCTATGATTTATATAAGATTTACATATGTACATAATTAGGCAGTATATTTTATACATCACTTGAAATCTGTGATTTATACGCGTGGCGCATGAAGTAAAATTTCGAGTTTAGAAAAGCCTGAAAATTTGGTTTGGTCGCGTAGCGCTACGCGCTACGCGTTGGGGTTCATTCGAAGGTTTACTGGTGACTTTAGTCCGAGTACAGTTATGAGATTGTACTTAGCACTCGTACGTCCACATCTAGAATATGGATCATCAGTATGGGCCCCATACACTGGTACAGCAATTAAAAAAATGGAAATGGTGCAGAGCAAATTTTTAAAACTTATGCAGTTTAGACTGGATGGCCCTAATTCAATCTTTAGCCATAGCCAGATGCTGATTAGATTAAATATTCAATCGTTGGCGGAAAGGAGAAAGTTTCTTCACATTGTGTTTTTATTTAAATTAGTTAATGGGATTTTGAATTGCGGCGAACTGTTGGAGATGTTAAATTTCAATATACCAAGAAATTCTCAGTCTAGACATAAACCCTTGTTTAGATTGGCATTTCACTCAACGAACTATGGGATGTTTAATCCCATGGATCGTATGATGCGTTACGCAAACCTACTGTCGCGTAGTAACGACTTTTTATTATTCACATCTTCACTGCCGCAGTTTAAAAACCGATTAAAGCGCATTCAGTTGACAAATTTCATACAATGACCAGTGATCATAATTATTTATATTTATCTTTTAATTCAATATTTTATTCCTACATGTTATTTATTGCTTTAATGTTGTTAATTTCAATTGTAAAAAGGTGAATTCCGTAAATAAATAATAATAATAATAATAATAAACAATGTAACATAACCTCTAAATGGTTTCAATTTAATTAAATTGAAATTGGTACAAATGAAAATACGATGTTGCCACATTCATTCTATCAATAGTTCTAAACTATCGAGTAACATGCAGATTTTGTTCTATTAATAAAGGGTCCAACAATTGAATTGAATGGTTTTTGACAACTTGCCGATGAGGAGCGAATAGAGTATGTGAACAAATTTTGTAAGAAATTGAAACTATATTAAGTAACGTTTAGAACAACACTATCTAAATATCATATCTGGAAGATGTCAACCACCCGCTTCTATGCATTTGCAATTTGCCTTGAAAATTTAACATAACGCTCTGAAGAAAATTTTCGTTAGCATTTGTAACAATATTACTTCTTCCCGAATTAAGTTTTTCAGCTCTTGAAGTGTTTGAGCAGTTAAATCAGCCGATCTTGCAGGCCAAGAAAAACGTCTCTGTGTTAGCACAATAGATTCAATCAAAATATGAGACTTTAAAGCGAATACTACTTTACAATAATTAAATATATGTTAAATATTTGTTAATACTCTGAAACCTCTTTGTCAGTGATTAAAAGCCGATGTGTTTTGGACTTCATGATTTTCATAAATATTACCTGATTCAATCATTCGTCACTGATCTGGATCCGCCGATCAATTCTTGTTTGTACCAACTCCCCGGTACTCGAAATAAATTTGTATTATTTCTAATGTTTTCCCCAAACTGACACAATCTGCACTATTTCAGTAAAATCTGAACTTTTGTAATTTTGTTTTAAGTCATTTTGATTTAGTTTCTTTTCTTCTATCATTATCATCAAAACATAGTTAAGACATTTCTCAATATTTATTTTATCTTTATCTCGAAAGATTAATTATTCTCCGTTTCATTGTTCCAATTATGCACGATTGTTTCTCCATTGTCTTTACCTGAACCACTTCGGACTTCCCTTATTATTCCCTTTTTTAGTTGCTTAATAATCTCTATGACTTTTATTACAATTCGTTTACTAATTGTTTTTTTGTAATGTTAAAATAAGGCGGACTCACTTAATTTTTAACATAAACAGAATTGTTTAAGTGATTTTAAAATTAAGTCATTAATTTTCTTCTTGATAAACAGATTTTTTCACAAAATTTCCTTTTTAAATCGTTTTAAAACGAGGTAAAATATTGTATATCTTTTTTGAAAAAAGATTAGAACTGTTTATTGCACATTTCTCTTTCTCGGTATAAATGGTTTTTTTTTGCCAAGAATTAAAATCACCGAGTCGAGACAAATTTTATTACGCGCAATAAATCACGAAATAATTATGAGCGTAAAAGTTAATTCTTTCGTTCTGGATTAAAATCTCTTTCAAGCTCGTGATTTATGTGACGCATTTATTTGGGGTTGCTTACTTTTATATATTACACATTGGTTTTTATAAAGAATAAAATACCTGTCTTTTTAGTGAAAACTTTATCATACAAAATATTACATATATTAGTTAAAGCAGTACATTTTATAAAGTTAAGAGGAATGGAAAACGTTTTTTAATATTTCAAATTAGAGAAATATTGTTTATTTATTTTTAGTGAAAATGAACGAAAACGTTAAATATTTACTAATCGTGCCTTTGAATGAAGCGAAAATTCACAATAAATCATGTTTATAAAACCCACCAACTGGCATTTTGAGATTTAAAACTAGGAAATTGATAATATTTTGAGAGTTCGAAAACCTTGACAATATTTAAAGGTTAGAGTTTTTAAATCATTTACAGCCGTATTAATAGAAATGCCGATAATATCATTATATTTCAATGCCAGTTAATCGCATACAAACACGGTACTACGATTTTGTATTAATAGAACAAAATCTTAATGATATTACTTAGATTTTAACTATTGATAACATGAACGTGGCAACATTGCATTTTCATTGTAATGAAATAATGCAAATGATATGTTACACTTTTTTGTTTGTGTTTAAAAAAAATGTAATTCTTCTCTTACCGCGATCAAATTCAAATTTTCAGGCTTTTCTAAACTCGAAATTTTACTTCATGCGCCAGACGCTAATATATCCCGAAGTTATAGAACATACACACATTCTAATAGTAATTCCAAGTTATTCCATGATTTTGTAAAAATTGTACATTTTTACGAATCTTTCTACAAACTGTCAATTTTTTCCAAGCAAAAAGACAGATACGAAATAACTTGATAGAAAAATAGTCCAAGATTCTATTATCTAAAACTTTTATTTCAATCATTTTTCTATATTCCCATTAGTTATTAAGATATTCGCAACAAAATCAAATCGATCGTACTCGCGTAAATTCTCGGATTTTTTTAATTGTCACAAAAACGGTATAACTCAAAAAACTTATTTGAGCTACAGAACAGTATAATACATGCGTTTAGACCATTTTGATCTACGAGATGAGCAAATTTATTTTTGTACAGGGTGATCGATAAAGTATCTAAAATAAAAAAGCCAATTGCTATTTTCTCAATCAATGGTGCGAATGTTATTAAAGTTATTAATAATATACAAAAATGTGATTCATTCCTTAGTTAAACATGAAATAAAATTTTGAGTTTAAAAAAGCCTGAAAATTTAGATTTGGTCGCTACTACGAAAATTTAGATTTGGTCGCTACTACGAAAATTTAGATTTGGTCGCTACCGCAACTCGAAATTTAACTTCATGCGCCAGGCGCGTAAAACGCTAATATATCAACACACACAAATTCCAATACATAATTCAAAGTTATACCATGATTTTGTAAAAATTGTAAATTTTTACGAATCTTTTAACAAACTGTAATTTTTTTCCAAGAACTATTGATAAAATGAATGCGGCAACATTGAATGCATTATCATATGTTGCTAACTTCATTGTAGTGAAATAATTTAGAGGATATGTTACACTTTCTTGTTTGTGTTTATATATTTCTTTTTCTTCCGCGATCAAATCCAAATTTTCAGGCTTTTATAAACTTGAAATATTACTTCATGCGCCACACGCTGAATTATACCGAAGTTCAAGAACATATAAATTCCAATAAATATACACCATTCCATTTGTTTCTGGATCTCGCCTAGCCATGCTTTCGTGTTGTTATGTTGCAGTATCAACATTTACATTTTTTATTAGTTGCCACTCCTGATTCTTTATTTTAACAGTGTTGCAATAATTTATGATATCATAAGTAATCCTCTTTTTAATTTTCAAGAGGTTTATTGTTAATCTTGCAACAATTATTTCGCCACGCGGTCGCTTCTTCGAGCATTTTATTATTAAATCAAATGAATCTAGTTTTGCAATGCTGTGTCAATGTCAAAGTGAAAAATAATTTCAGGCACATATTAAATATTAACATGCCAAAGATTATCTCTGAATCAAAAAGGTTACAAATTCTGAAATCCTACAAACATTTTAGGCAAAGTAATCCAAATCTACAGCATCACAATATTATTACGATTTTAATAGATATTTTTGGGGTATGTCTAGTATTTTAATTATCATATATATTTAATTAAAGATAATTACGTTTCAGGTAGGGAGATCTTCATTACAATTAATTTTACGACAAAGACCTGACGAATTGAAATCTACTACTTCTGGCAAACGATCTAAAAACAGCCATTTTTGGAATCACCTAGCTAGAAAAGATCTGCAACAACTAATTTGGCAATATAACTCTAGAAATCAGTATTTTACTTTGAGAGATCTTTTGAATGATATGAAAGAAAATTATGAGTTCCATGGGAGTAGAACAACACTTTATAGGGTTGTTAAAAGTATGCGGTATAAATTCAAATTAATTAATGGGCGCAAAATTCTCTGTGAACAAAAACATGTTGTTGCAGCTAAAATTATTTTCCTTAGAAAATTTTTACAGTATCAAAATTCCAGTGAAGATATCCAATTCGTATACCTGGATGAAACATGGATATATCAGAATGGATCCGTGGTTCGACGCTGGGTACATGAAACGGATATAAAAAGTAATCCAACTAAATTCAAAAATGAAGGCAAACGCTTCACCATTCTACATGCTGGGTTTTTGGATGGGTGCGATTTTTTATTACATTCGAAAAACAATGACCGAGATTACCATGCCACAATGGATGGTAATACTTTTCAAAATTGGGTGGTTAATCAACTTATTACTGCTTTGGCTAAGCTTTCAGGGAAATGTGTAGTTATTATGGATAATGCTGCATACCATTCTGTGCAATTAGACAAAACTCCTTCATTTTCTTGTAAGAAATGCGAAATGCAGGAGTGGTTGGTTAAACACAATGTAAAATTCAATCCAAAATTAACCAAAAAGGAACTATGGGCTTTATTTATACCTTTTCGATCAAATGACAAAATTTACGTAGTTGATGACATTTTGAGAAAGAACGGGCACGAAGTTCTTAGATTACCGCCATACCATTGTCAATACAATCCAATTGAAATGGCATGGGGGTTTTGTAAGACTTACTACAATAAGCACATAAATTCTAAGCAACCATCTAAGGATCGTGTTCAGAATTTATGGCTTGAGTCTCTCTCAAAATGTACATCCGATATGTGGCAAAATTTCTGTGATCATTGTGAAAAACTTATTTCGGATGACTGGACAAAACACATGGGTAACCTTTCTTTTGATACCATTCCTCCTTTTATTATTTCGCTTGGGGAATCTGGCTCAGAACAAACATCAGAAGATTCAGATGCAGGTTCTCTTGACTAAATAATAAAAGTGGAATGAGGGCTTAAAAATTGTTTGACATGAAAATTATCAGTATCACAAGAGGGTGGGAATAAATTTGCAATTCTACAAATAAATACTGAGGGCCAACAGAAGAGAGAATGACCAAAATGAAGGTGGATGGATGGAGTTGATCAAAATGTGTTAACGGGAAGACCCAAGCGAGAAATACAAATGGATGACGAAATAAGTTTGCAGAGCCGAATTCATTATATTTGTTATATACAATATTATTGCTGTGTTTGTATGTACAAAAACCAAGTAGTAAATTTTGTTAATCTTAAAACTGCATATTATTATCCTTTTATATCTGAAAATTTGTAAAACAGGCAACAGTGTAAGATCACAATAGTCAGAAATTATAACCTTAAAATCGAACATCTGACAGTGACATTTAAAAACCCTGATTTAAAACACAACCAGCCCCATTTACAATACTTAAACTGTCACTTTTCCATAGCTAGGCGAGATCCAGAAACAAATGGAATATATTATAATTCAAAGTTATTCCATAATTTTGTAAAAATTGTACAATTTTACGAGTCTTTCAACAAACTGTCATTTTTCTCCAAGAAAAAAGATAACTACGAAAAAACTTAGAGATAGCCAAATTGTCAAAAATGTTATTATCTAATACTTTTATATAAACTTTTTTTATTCGCATCGTTTGAAAAACACAAAAAAAAAACGAACGTACATGAATTTCGACGAGATCTACAAAATGGGCATACTCATTTTTATACAGGCATATCCATAAAGTTTCTAAAAGTAAATGTCAATTGTTATTTTCTAAATGAGGAGGGCTAGTGTTTATTAATGTTATCAATATTATACACATACGCGTTGTCCTTTCCTTGGCTAAGCATGAAGTAAAATTTCGAGTTTAGAAGAGCCTGAAAGTTTGGTTTGGTCGCCCCGCTACTTCTCGGGTATGTAGATTTATAGCATTATTAAAGAAATTCTAAATAACCCTAATTTGTTGTGACAATTGAGGTTATGTATAAGACTTAAACAAAGTGCACCACTCTATTAATTTCTTAGTTGTAAAATAACAATAATAATCTACTAAACCGTTTTATTAATTCGTGAATGTTAATATCATCCTTAGAACTGTGTTAAAGCTGTATGCTAACGTTTATTAATAAGCCTTCAAAAACCGAACCCTAACAACCAAGGCCGTAGCTAGAAAAAAAATTGGGGGGGTTCTAAACATATCGAGGGGGGTTTTACTGATAAAAATATTGTTTTTGCTCTTTCAGAGCCACTTTTACATACAAAAGATGGTTGGGTGAACCCCTATATATCCCTGGTTACGGCCTTGCTAATCTTTTTAATATAGTAAATTTAGAATTTATACTTCCTAGAAGGCCAGAAATGCACAATTTCAGTGATTTCTTTAAAAATAAAAAATATCCCGTAATTGTTGAGCAGTTTTTTTTATAAATAGTTGCAGAGGATTATTTCTAAGTAAACCACTTTATATTACCAATGTTGTGTTGAAAGCTCAAAATAAGTTAATTCAATTAGTTTCTTCTTTTAACAACATTTATATTTTGACATAATTAACCTCGCTCTAAAAATAAACGAATCGATTTAGTGAAAAATTCACATTCTGTTTCGTCATCGCCGTTTTTTTGTTCGTTTCGTTTGTTCAGCGCTTAAAACATCCGCGTTCGCCGAGGAATGTCGTAAGCTTTTCAAGTCCAATTATAAACTAATTAAAGTGTAAATTGCACCAAAAACGGCTTCCCATTATGCGCCTTTTCATTATTATTATTATTTAAGGCGAGCGCCATTAATTGCGATTTCAAATTGTGCGCAAAGTAAGAGGAATTCCAAGCAATTATTGCAAATTTTGCGAATTTATTTCTTGAAAACAAAAGTACAATAGACATTAAGTATTGCTTTTTTAAATACCTTAAAACACTTTAACAACATATTTTTCCTACGACCGCTCCCGAAAACAGACATTTCGTCATTGAAAGGTGTCAATTGTGTGTATGTATTTTGACAAGTAATGTTACGCTTGAAAATTGAATTTTCAAAACTAGTTTTGAAAGTAAAATCCTCAAAGGTCAGTGTCAAAATTTGGTATTCGCATGCAATACAAAGCTTCCAAAACTTCTCAAAAAATCTACTATTCTAAAGAAAAACAAAGTGTCTACGCTTTCTTAAAATAAATGTTTAGGCATTCGAAGCGGAGCCACCAAACAAAATTTCCAGGCTTTTCCAAACTCGAAATGTTACTTCATGCACCACGCGTATAAAACACTAATTTAAAGTAAAGTTTAAAATATATTGCTTAGGTTTGATCTCAGATTAATTAATATTTCAAATGTTTATATGGAATATATGAAATTATACTTCAAAGAAAATTGAACCTGTAGTTTAAAGCGGACATGACAAGTTTTCTAGTTACGTAAATATTTCCTTAGTTTGAAAATGCCGCGTCATTTAGACAATAATTAAAAAATTCAAATTCTAACTAAAATAGAAGATGGTTTTTCTACTAGAAAAATTGCTCGATTGGCGAACATCGGTAATAACACTGTTTTCAGAGTTAAGAAACGTTGGAAGCAGGAAAGAACTGCTGCTAGGCAATTAAAATAGACCCGAATTATACAATTAGAATATTGTGCAAAATAGTTATAAGACTTGTGCTTAATTTTATTGCACAGAAGTGTACTTAAATTGTAAGTCCACATGACTAAACGTAACTTTTGTAATATTTCTCAACCATTTTGTTCACTAAAATAAATCGAGCGATTCAAGATTGAGTAAGCTTCCATTTGATGTATAATACAAAAAAAATCTAATGTTATAGAATCCAAAATTTATCATTTTTACGCAACCAGATGTACAATATTATTAAATTATGTTTATCAATAATGCCACAATCATGCAAAAGTTGAGACCTAAAACGCTTAATTTTTTGTGCAAGTCGGTCACTTTTTTTTTAAATAAAACTTATCAGTTTCCAGGTGTCATATTACTGAAAATGCTATTCAAAATTATGATATATATTATTTTGTTTCATCAGACAAAGCAATATGTTTAATCAACATTTAATCAAAATTAACTCATGAGTTTTAGGCTATTATGTTTAAAAAAATCAAAGGTGCACGATGGTTTCTCGAAATTTATGAAAACTGAAAGGCCTTCGACCAACTTTCATATTTTGTTAAAAGAGATATTTAAGTTTAAAGCAAAATTTTATTTAAAGAAATCACTATAAGTACATTTTTATAAATAATTATTTCAATGACGAATGAGTTTTTCTTTTACGTATACATATAACAATTACAGCGTTCATACTTAAATCTTCGGAAATTCGTAGTTTATTAAAAAAAAATCAATTATAAACTTTAAATGAGTGTTTTTCACTCCCAGGCTAAGCATGAAGTAAAATTTCGAGTTTAGAAAAGCCCCGTGAAAATTTGTCGAGGGTCGCGCAGCGACCCGAGACAAATTTTCTGGGCTTTTCTAAACTCGAAATTTTACTTCATGCGCCACGCGTATAAAACACTTAAATATTGTGAAATTTATGTATACGTGAACTTCACTTGAAACTAGTGTTTTGTCCGCGTGGCACATGAAGTAAAATTTCGAGTTTAGAAAAGCCCAGAAAATTTGTCTCGGGTCGCTGCGCAACCCGAGACAAATTTTCACGGGGCTTTTCTAAACTCGAAATTTTACTTCATGCTTAGCCTGGAAGTGGAAAACACTAATTTAATTTTCACGGGGCTTTTCTAAATTCGAAATTTTACTTCATGCTTAATCTGGGAGTGGAGAACACTCGTTTAAAGTTTTAACTTGAACTCTTTTAAGAAACAACGATTATCGGAAAATTTACAGCCTATACATATGTATACTTAAAAATAAAAAATCCCTGTATACATTCCGGGTGTTCGATAAAAATCGCTAACGCTAAAACTGTTATTTATTGATCGATTTTAATGAACTATAAAACCAAGACAATGGCCGTTATAATACTTTGAGTTGAAAGCTATTATATATGTTTTCAAAATTAACTTCATTGACAAATAATAGTCAACTTTAATTTTTTAAATGGATGCATATACTCTTTTTATTTTATTATATTAGACATTGTTTTCTGAATGCAATTAAGTCCAATATGTTGATTTTAATTTAAAATTTATGTCAAAAACATGATTTTTTGGCTATAAATGTAGTGTGCTTTAAAACAAAATCCATGTGTTCCTTTAGCTAATTTAATATACATTCACAGTTTGTTATTATTTTAAATGCAACTTTAATATTTAATAATTACTTTTTTTCTTAGAAATAGAATATTAACACATTAACGGCCGAGCAAATTATAGAGTTAACTCCAAAAGTTAATTTTAGGTAAAATTCTGCTCTTTGTTTATGATTTCTATGAATGATTTATTATATTATATACGTCGATTTTATAGAAGAGTTAAATTTAAATTTCGAACAAGTGTTTCCACTCCCAGATTAAGCGCGTAGCGCTACGCGACCAAAACTAATTTTCAGGCTTTTCGAAATTTTACTTCATGCGCCACGCGTATAAAACACTGAAATATTGTGAAGTTGAAATACACTTTAAAAATAAGTAATAATCGAAATATTGAAATAACAAAATGTCTACTTTTATTCTACATTAAGTTGTTGTGTCGTTATTATTCAAGGCATAACCTCAAAATAAATAACATATCACTTTTTTTGCAAGGTATACTGATTATAATTTTTGAAATACCTTAATTCGAAATAAAAGATTAAAAAAAATCGACAAAAATATTAAACAAACACGTGAAATTAGGCATTATTGGATTCAGAAAAATAACGTCTAATGTAATAAAATTAAAAAATTATAAGCCACCATTTAAAAATATTTAGTTGGCTATTATTTGGCAATGAAGTTATTATTGAAAAAAAAATCAGTATTGATGTCATTTATTAGTATTTAAACGGCCATTGACTTTGGTTTTTAGTTCAATCGGTCAATAAATACAAGAGTTATTGCGTTGGGCGTTATTTTTTTATCGAACACCCGGTATACATGCAACTCCATGTATTTTTCGCGTTACGGCAAATTCATGCCGACCCATCTGTGGGTCGGACGGTAAACTAACAGAATTCACTATTTTTTGTAATACAAAAGATCAATAAATCATTATTATCATTAGTTCAATAAAGAAACAGAGTGATTAAATACTGTATAACATTGATAGAAATAGAAAACAAACCAAAGAAGAGGATGATATTTTGTAGAAGAGAAAATGTAATTGTACATTGGGTTGTATAAGCTTCGCGTCACCTAAATTTACCATTCAGTTACACTTCTATTTATTCGTCATTCAACACTATATAATCAATTTTTATAATTAATTATTTCAACAAGTAAATCAAATTAATCGTGATTATTTTCTAAGAATTAAATGATTCTAAATCTCACAGCAACCACAACAACAGAATCCATTAAATGTTATCTCTTTGATTTAGTATAACAGAATAAGTAACAGTTTTTCTTAGAAAAAGTGAAAGCCGGTTCGGACTGAAATACGCTGAACGTGAGAACACAATGCATGAAATTTTCGTTTCGGGCCGATTTTCTTTGCTTTTGCGTCCGTTGGTTTCGGTCTCGGATTAAATCAAGAGCCGATTTTTAATGCTCGTTCACTCCCATGAATGGACGACAATGACCCCTCCTAACCGCCATATATCCACTCGAAATGTTACTACGGCGACCTTTAACCTCGAGATATTAACTAAATGTACATGTAATTATGCAAATTTTGTTGTTGTCTTATTAATGTTTATGTTTGTAATATTTTATCTTCTACAGCGATGCATGTTGTTAAGTATTCATATTCCGTTTAGTAAATTTGCAGGGATTTGTTGTTTCTAAAAAACCGATCAATTTGAAGCGTCTAATAAGTAATTCCACTCCTTGGTTAAACATGAAGTAAAATTTCAAGTTTAGAGAAGCCTGAAAATTTAGTTGGATCGCTTAGCAAATCGGAGCGACCAAACCAAATTTTCAGGCTTTTCTAAACTCAAAATTTTACTTTATGCGCCACGCGTATAAAACACTGATTTAGATTGAAGTTTAATATACTGTTTAAGTTTAATCTTACGTTGATAAATATTATAAATGTAATACTCATATTATAATAATTGCCTTATAATAATTGCTTTGCCTGTTCAGTTTATTTCTTTTATAGTTACATATCCCATAGAAAATTGCGTAAATTTTGAAAGAACAAGATTGGGTTAGACCAAACAAATATTTCATAGAATTTAAGCAGTATACATATTTTGAACTTTACTTTAAATCAGTGTTAATTTTTAGTTTTTGTATTTCACTTGATGTTCAAGTTACTTAGGTGGATTTTAAGCTACATAACTTGATATACAAGTTACTTGATTTTGATTACAGCTACCTAGATTATTTTTAACCTACATGATATTAAAGCTACTTTTGAAAAGCTTTTAAAAGCAATTTAAAGTGATTTAAAAAAATGCTATGATTTACAAGTTACCTGACTTGGTTTTAAAGAACCTTCTTACCTACATTTTTAAGCTATCTTGACTTGTTCAAGCTACTTAACTTCATATTCAATGTTACTTGACTGTATGTTTAATTTACTTGACTTCTTATTAAAGCTACTCAACTTGATTTTCAAGCAAAAATCACTCAATATTCAATCGACTTGACTTATTTTTTAAGCTACTTAACTTAATATTTAACGCTACTTGATTGTATATTCAAGCTATCAGACTTTATATTGTTGCTACCTAACTTAATATTCAAGCAACTTGACGTGATTTAAAAAAGCCATGATTAATCAGTCACCTGACTTGATTTTATAGATAGTTCTTACCTTGATTTTTAAACTATTTCGACTTGTTATTCAAGCTACTTTACTTAATATTCAATGCTACTTGACTTAATGGTCAAGTTACTTGACTTTATATTAACGCTACCTAACTTGATTTTCAAGCAAACTTCACCCAATATTCAAGCTAATTTACTAATTGTTTATTTTTTTAAAAAGTGAAGTAAGGAATAAAAAAAGTGAAGTAAAGACTAGAAAGTTTTTCGTTGTAAAGCTAATTTATTTTATATTATCGCTACATGACTGAAACTTCAAGACACTCGACTTATTATTTAAGCTACTTAACTTGATATTCAATGCTACTTAATTGTATATTCAAACTATTTGACTTTATATTGAAGCTACTTAACTTAATATTAAAGCAGCTTGACGTGATTTTTAAGAAAATTGAAACGTTTTACACGTTACCTGACTTGTTTTTAAAGCTTCTTGACAAGATCTGTAAGCTATCTTGATCTGTTATTGAAGCTACTTAGCTTGATATTCAATGCTACTTGAATTTATGTTCAAGTTACTTGACTTTTATTTAAAATTCATTCAATAATCAAGCTACTTAATTTTATTTTATCGCTACATGACTTGATTTTCAAGGTAATTGACTTATTTTTCAAGCTACTTAACTTGTAATTCAATGCTATTTGAGTGTGTAATAAAGTTACTTGACTTTACATTGAATCTACTTATTTAACTTATTATAAGCAACTTGACGTGCTTTTTAAGAAAATATTCATAATTTAAAACTTACCTGACTTGATTTTAAGTTTCCTGGCTAGATGTTTAGGCTATTTAGACTTGTTATTCAAGCAACTTAACTTAATATTCAATGCTATTTGACTTTATAATCAAGTCAAGACTCAAGACTTAATATTAAAACTAATCAGTTGAATTTTCAAGCAGACTTGATTTATTGATAAGGCTACTTGATTTTATTTTATCGCCACATGACTTGATTTTCGAGCTAATTGACTTATTTTTCAAACTACTTAACTTAATATTCTACGCTACTAGATTTTATATCTAAGCTACTTCATTTATATTTAAACTCTTCAATAATAAACTAAAATAAACTAACTTTATCATTGTATCAAGTTAATCAGTTTAAATATTAGGTCAGCTACTTCACTTGATTAAAAGTCAAATAGTTTTGATTAAGTTAAGCAGCTTAAATTACAAGTCAAGATAGCTTAAAAATCTAATCAAGCAACTTGACGTGACTTTCAAATAAAATTGAGATGAATATTTAGTAAACTACCATGATTTACTGATTACCTGTCTTGGTTATAAGAGCGTTGACTAGATGTCTAGCTATTTAGACTTGTTACTCAAGCAACTTACTTGATATTCAATACAACTTGACTTTATAATAAAGTTAAGTATCTGACTTGATATTTAACACGTTCTCTGCCTTCGCCGCCATTCGGCGACACGCTCGGTATACCTTAATATTCAACGCTACTTGATTGTATATTCAAGCTACTAGACTTTTATTGTAGCTACTTGACTTAATATTTAAGCAACTTGACGTGATATAAAAAATGCCACGATTAACAAGTTACCTGACTTGATTTTAAAGATCGCTTTTACCTAGATTTTTAAGCTTGTTATTGACTTGTTATTTAAGCTACTTTACTTGATATTCAATGCTACTTGATTTTATATTAAAGCTACTCAACTTGATTTTCAAGCAAACTTCACTCAATATTCAATATTTAGACTTGTTATTTAAGCTACTTACTTGATACTCAATGCAACTGGACTTTATAATCAAGTTAAGTAGCTGACTTAATATTTAACACGTTCGCTGCCTTCGCCGACATCAGGCGACACGCTCGGTATAGCATATATTATAGCTCAAAATTTGTGGCAGTGAACGTGTTAAACTAATCAACTGGATTTTCAAGCGGACTTGATTCAATGATAAAGCTATTAAATTTTATTTTATCGCCACATGACTTGATTTTCGAGCTAATCGACTTGATATTCAATGTTACTAGATTTTATATTGAAGCTACTTGGGTTATATTCAAAGTCTTCAATAATATAATAAAATGAAATAGCATTATCATTAAATTAAGTCTGCTTAAAAATCTAGATGATTAATTTAAATTTTATATTAGTACTTGACTTGATTTTAAAGTCAAGTAACTTTGAATGTTAAGCTAAGTAGCTAGTATAACAAGTCATGGTAGATTAAAAATCTAGTCAAGCAACTTGACGTGACTTTCAAGAAAATTAAGATGAGTTTATAGTAAATTAACATGATTCATACGTTACATGTCTTGATTTTAACGCTCCTTGGCTAGATGTTTAAGTTATTTCGACTTGTTAATTAAACTACTTAACTTGATATTTAGTTCTACTTGACTTTATTGTCAAGTCAGCTACTTAATATTTAAACTTAGAAACTGGATTTTCAAGCAGATTTGATTCAATAATACAGCTATTTCATTTCATTTTATCACCCCACGACTTGATTTTCAAGCTAATCGACTTATCATTCAAGCTACTTAACTTGATGTTCAATCAGAGCTGGGATGAATCCTCACAAACAGGATTCGAATCACGAATCCCAATCACCTAATATGATTCGAATCACGAATACTCGAATAAAGGATTCGTAAGTGAAAAATATGATTCGAATCAAAGATTCGAATCCTCATTTTTAAATCACGGATACAAATCCTTTAAAAATAAATTTGAATCTTTATTTGCAACCAGTAACATTTTATTCCATCAGTTTCTATTAACAAAAATGTTCATTTACCGACTAAATATCTGATTAAATAATAATTTTAATTAATGATGATATATGTGTTATTGAACTTTATTTTAAATCAGTGTTTTATACGCGTGGCGCATGAAGTAACATTTCGAGTTTAGAAAAGCCCCGTGAAAATTTGTCTCGGGTCGCTGCGCGACCCTCGACAAATTTTCTACGCGGGGCTTTTCTAAACTCGAAATTTTACTTCATGCTTAGTCTGGGAGTGGACAACACCCGTTCCTAGAAGTTTCAAATTAAAGGATCACTCTAGATCAGTATTACCCAAACTATGGGTCGCGACTCACTGGTGGGTCGCGAGCAAATATTGAGTGGGCCCTGAAATGTAGGACGGATTAGAACCTTGTTCAGCAGGACACATCCGCGACCGCAAAAGACTTGACCCACTCGACTATCGCCGTTGTAGGATTCTGTGGTTAAAAGTTATACAGTATGTCAATAAAAAAAACCTTTAGAGTGCCATGATTTTATCTTTTTTAAAATTTAAGTTGGCTACACGCTTTAGGAATTGACATACACAGAGTTTTATGTAACACCGAACATTTTCATAACGAGCATTTTTCTTTGTAGTATCCATATGCATACGTTGCACATTTTCCGATGCTCAGTTTATTAAAAGAATTTAATTTGAAGCCCCAAGCGAGTGTTTTCCACTCCCAGGATAAGCATGAAGTAAAATTTCGAGTTTAGAAAAGCCTGAAAATTTGGTTTGATCGCGTAGCGCGAAGCGCTACGCGAGCAAACCAAAATTTCAGGCTTTTCTAAACTCGAAATTTTACTTCATGCGCCACCGGTACAAAACGCTGACATATTACGAAGTTCAAAACACACCGCTAAACTTTACATTGAATCAGTGTTTTGTACCAGTGGCACATGAAGTAAAATTTCGAGTTTAGAAAAGCCTGAAAATTTGGTTTGGCCGCTCCGCGCTTCGCGCTACGCGACCAAACCAAATTTTCAGGCTTTTCTAAACTCGAAATTTTACTTCATGCTTAGCCTGGGACTGGATAACACTCGCTTAAAGCTTTAAATTAAATTCTTTCAATAAACCGAGCATCGAAGAATGTGCAACAAATGCATATGAATACTTAAAAGAAAAATTCTCGTTATGAAAATGTTCGGTGTTACATAAAAATCTCTGTATAAAACGTCAGGCATAATAATTATAATGTAAAATTTCAGAGTTGCCAACCTACAATATTTTTCATGGCACTCTAGAGGTTTTATTTTAAGTTGTGAGAAGTGGTAAAGCTTAGGTTAAAGCTTGGCGGAGAAGCCTATCCCCTCTTACTTTCCCGGTTAGCATCACCGATGAGGGACTGTCAGAGCCAATCAGAGGAGAGGTGCGAGAGAGGAGAGTGCGGGCGGGGGCTGTGCTGCCGCCGTGATTGCGAGTCGGACGTCTTTTGTTTTTGTGAGGTTTCGTTTCGCGTGTGTGTTGTATTGTTTACCGTACGCCATTGTAATTTTTTTAAAAACAATTATTAATATTCGAAGATAATCATGGACAAGTGGTTGAAACGCAGAGCAAAAACTACGTCGCCGCCGCCGGCGGCGCCGCCAGATGATTACGAACAAACTAAAGAAAAGACAGAAGATGCTCTGTTACGTGACAAAAGTAGCACTGAATCTGACTTCCAAGCGCCCTCAACGAGTTCACATAAAACGAAAATATGGCTTGTACGAAAATATGACTGTGAATATTTGAAATTAGGATTTACTTGGAATTATGACACGTTAGATCCGCGTCCTCAATGCGTGATTTGCTACGAAATATTAGCGAACGAAAGTTTGAAACTAAGCATTCTCATTTTAAAAACAAGCCAGTAGACTTTTTTCAAAGAAAATTGTTGGATATGAAATCTTCAAAAAATATTGTTTCGCATTTTATTAATATTAATGAAAATGTTGTATATACCTCGTACCTCATTAGCTTGAGGATTGCCAGAGCGGGAAAACTCATACCATTGGCGAAGACTTAGTCTTACCATCGATTAAAGATGCTGTTGGAGCCATGTTTGGCGAAAAAGAAGTAAAGGAAATCGAGCGCATACCACTATCCAATAACACTGTTGCACGACGAATTGACGAAATGGCTGAGTGGGCAGAAGATGAATTAATACGAAGAGTAGTTGGTAGTAAATACTATACTGTACAACTAGATGAGTCTACCGACGTTCAAGGCCTGTCTCAACTACTTGTTTTTGTGAGTTATATATGGCAAGACGACGTGCATGAAGATATTTTGTTTTGCAGGCCAATTAGTCGCGGAACGGGCGAAGACATTTTCATTTCAATTGATTCCCATATAAAAGGAAAAGGTTTAGAATGGAAGAACTGCGTCGGTATATGCACTGACGGTGCGCGGGCTATGTGCAGGAGAAATAGCAGTGTGGTTACAAGAGTTCTTGAAGAAAGTCCCTGTGCTTTGTGGACTCATTGTAGCCTTCACAGAGAAGCACTGGTTTCAAAAGCATTACCCTATGATTTAAAAACTGTGCTAAATACAGCTGTAAAAATTGAAAATTATATTAAAACAAGGCCCTTACAAGCACGCTTGTTTCAAAAGCTGTGTGAAGAAATGGGTAGTCTTCATACATCTCTTCTTCTCCATACGGAGGTACGTTGGTTATCCAGGGGGAAAGTACTGACACGATTAGTGGAACTACGGAAGGAAGTAACAATTTACTTTGCAGGAAAAACAGAATATATTAAACATCTACTGGACGAAGAATTCGTTTTCAAGTTAACATATTTGGCGGATATTCTTTCCAAGTTAAACGAACTTAACTTGTATCTGCAAGGTTCAAACGGATCCGACATTTTTGCAGTTCGCGATACAATTCGAGCGTTCATGAAAAAGCTTATTTTGTGGGAGAGTTGTATTAAGAATGGTAAATATGATTGTTTTGAAACACTTGAAACCTTTATTGTAGACAACCAAGTGCAGCCAAAGATGAACGTACTCTCTGCAATGTCCACTCATTTATCATTGTTAAGAAATAACTTTTACACCTATTTCGGGGAAGAGATGAAGAAGCTCGAAACGTCGACTTGGATTTGTAACCCATTTCAGGACAAAGTACCAACTAATATGTCGACAAAAGCAAGTGAAGAGCTCATTGATTTATCAGAAGATACATCACTGAAAAATACTTTTAATCGCAAGCAATTAACGAAATTCTGGCTCTTGGTTGCTGGGAACTATCCTTGCCTATTTGATGAAACTATGAAAGTCCTCCTCCCCTTCACTACCTCATACCTATGTGAGGCCGGATTTTCGGCTATGGTTAACATTAAAACTAAATACCGAAATAAATTGGACGTATCAAACTCACTGTGATTAAAAGTAACTAAAATTGAAATTGATGCTAAAACTGTAATGACAAAAAATAGAAAACAAATACATCCTTTCCATTGAAATAAACTGTTTGTAGGTTATTTAAGTATAAATGAAATTGCCAATTCTTGGTTGCAGAATACTTCAAACATTAAAAGTGCGATTCTTTTCGCAATCTACAACAAGTTAGTCTTACAAAGACTATATCAAACACTCATTGAAACAACAATTCTTGTTTCAATGAGTGTTTGATATAGTCTTTGTAAGACTAACTTGTTGTAGATTGCGAAAAGAATCGCACTTTTAATGTTTGAAGTATTCTGCAACCAAGAATTGGCAATTTCATTTATACTTATGTTTGAACGGTAACGTGACCGCCAGTCTAAGGTGTCAAATTGTTTAGAGGGAATGGCAAAGCTATACTGATGAGAGATAAATCTCGAAACGAGTCTATAGATGGCCTGAATAATTTGACCCAAATTGTTACATTTGCAGTAGGTTACTGTATGTAGCAGCAAACACTTCAATGTCCGTCGGGGGTATTAGCCCGGGAAGTAGTTGTTTCAATGAGTGTTTGATATAGTCTTTGTAAGACTAACTTGTTGTAGATTGCGAAAAGAATCGCACTTTTAATGGTTATTTAAGTATTAAATAAAAAAATATAAATACATTTAAGTTTTTTTTTCTTATTTGAACAGCAGTCCTCGTTGATATTGGTAACACTTTTTCCATAGTGACTGTTTTTGGAACTACAGTACAATTTAAGTAGTTCCGCAACTCACGACTGAGCATTACCAGTATTTATGCCCCATTTTCTCTAGAGCAGCCAATAGGTGAGTCGCAACTTTTTAAGTTTTTGTTAGATGGGTCGGAGTTCAGTCAACTTTGGGAACCCCTGCTCCAGATTACTAAGTTTATTATGATTTTACAAAGGCTACAGCTCAAAGGACCAATCATGGTCTTCGGAGACCGAAGGACTACAGGGAATCGAAGTTTCTTTACAAGAAAACGAATATCTGAAGGTTTACAGCATGGATAGGAAAGAAAACATCCAATTTTGAAAAAATATCGAAGTTGGGTTGGTTTTCAGTGCGTTTTTAACTTCACTTTAAATCAGTGTTTTACACGTGTGGCTCATGAAGTAAAATTTCGAGTTTAGAAAAGCCCCGTGAAAATTTGTCTCGGGTCGCTGCGCGACCCTCGACAAATTTTCTACGCGGGGCTTTTCTAAACTCGAAATTTTACTTCATGCTTAGTCTGGGAGTGGACCGTCAAGATTCTCTACATGTCGAGATTTTCGATATTTCTAGAGTTTTGTCGGTTTATTCATAGTTTGTTATTATTTTAAATGCAACTTTAATATTAAATAAATACGGTTTTTCTTAGGAATAGAATATTCAACCATTAAGAGCCGAGCAAAGTATAAAGTTAACTCTAAATGTTAATTTTAGGTAAAATTTTGCATCTTTTTTTATGATTTCAATGAATGATTTATTATATTACATACGTCGATTTTATAAAATAGTTAAATTTAAAGTTCAAACGAGTGTTGTCCACTCCCAGACTAAGCAAGAAGTAAAATTTCGAGTTTAGAAAAGCCCCGTGAAAATTTGTCTCGGGTCGCTGCGCGACCCGAGACAAATTTTCACGGGGCTTTTCTAAACTCGAAATTTTACTTCATGCGCCACGCGTATAAAACACTGATTTTAGGTGAAGTTAAAAATATACGATTAAGGTTGGACATTTTTTGTGGTTAAGTAACCAAATATGTATTCACAAATATTTGAATTATTCAAAAATTTAAATATTTATATTCAAATATAAATAATTCAGTGATTTAAATATTCATATTAGAATATTTAACTATTTGAATTAATCGAATTCGAATCCCAGCGTTAATAGCGATGATTCGAATTATTTGGGAGGATTTGAATCCGTGTATGAGGATTCGAATCCTTTTATAAGGATTCGAATCCTTTTATAAGAATTCGAATCCTTTTATAAGAATTCGAATCCTTTTTTATAAGGATTCGAATCATCTACGTCTGGATTCGAATACGAATCCTTTTAAAAAAATGTAACGAATCCGGATCACGAATCCGTTTTCACTAAAGTATTCGAATACCTCTTTTGAATCCTCTAAAAGGATTCGAATCCGGGAATCGAATCCTGAATGATTCGAATCCTGCCCAGCTCTGTGTTCAATGCTACTAATGAAACCTAGTAGTTAAAGCTACTTCATTTATATTTAAACTCTTCAATAATAAAATTATATGAAGTAACTTTATCATTGAATCAAGTTTGTTTGAAAATCCAGTTGATCAGTTGAAATATTAGGTCAGCTACTTGACTTGATTAAAAGTCAAGTAGCTTTGAATATTAAGTTAAGTAGCTTGAATTACAAGTCAAGATAGCTTAAAAATCTATTGAAGCATCTTGACGTGACTTATAAGAAAATAAATGGAGTTGATTTTTTTAGTAAATTAACATGATTTACAAATTACCCGACTTCATTTTAAAGCTCCTTAACTACCTAACTTCACCAAATGAAATTAAGTATATGTTTCACTAAGAAAGACTGTCATTCCTTACTTCACTTTTTATTTGTATCGTTAGATGTACATTTCTAGACACAAAGTGCTCATTATCAATAACAAACAGTTTGTTATTGATAATGAGCCCTTTGTGTCTCGAAATGTCTAATCGTATCTAACGATACAAATAAAACGTGAAGTAAGAAATAACAGTCTTTTTTAGTGTAATAATCACTTCACGTAAACTCAAAAACATGCAGTTAAGTATATGTTTAATTAATTTCTCACTTAACCCGTGGTAAAACATTTTTGAATCTAATTCTGGATACTTAATTAAAACACTTGGTTTGTTTCACTGATTTAAATCAGTAAAACAAACCAAGTGTTTTAATTAAATATCCAGAATGAAATTAAGTTTCTTGAATATTGAGTGAAGTTTGCATGAAAATCAAGTTGTATAGGTTAAATATAAAGTCAAGTAGCATTAATATATACTTGACTTTATATTTAAGTTACACAACTGTTTTTTTCAAGGAAACTTTACTCAAGTTTCAAGCTGCTTCATTTCATTTGATCTCTACATGGCGATTTTCAAGCTAGTTGACTTGTTATTTAAATAAAATTAATGTAGCTACTTGACTTAATAATTATGCTATTTGGCATAATTTTTAATAAAATTGACATTATTTCAAGATATCTGACTTGATTTTTAAGCTGTCTAGACTTGACTTTCAAGTTTCTTGAATTTATTTTTAAGCTACTTTACGTGATTCTCAAGGCACTTTAGTTGTTTAAGAAGTGACTAATCTAGATTTCAAAGTTGAATAACTCGATTTTAAACATGCTTAACTTATTATTTACCACATTTTTATTACACAAGGAGATTTATATTTATTGTGAATTGTACTTGATTCATACGATAGCAACCGTTAAATTTGAAGTTTTTAACGAGTGTTTCCACTCCCAGATTAAGCATGAAGTAGAATTTCGAGTTTAGAAAAGCCTGAAAATTTGGTCTAGTCGCTCCCCGAAGCGGAGCGACTAAACCAAATTTTCAAGCTTTCCTAAACTCGAATTCTTACTTCATGCGCCACGTGTATAAAACACTGATTTTAAGTGAAGGTTAAAATATACTTCAAACTATTTCAGTGTTGTATACGCGTGGCGTATGAAGTAACATTTCGAGTTTAGATTAGCCTGAAAATTAGGTTTGATCGCTCCGCTTGGCTAAGCGACCAAACTAAATTTTCAGGCTTTTTTAAACTCGAAATTTTACTTTATACTTAATCTGTTGGAAACACTCGTTAAGAGCAACAAATTGAACTATTACAAAAACAATGAATGCCTAAATATTTACAGCGTATCAGCGGCAAATGTGTAGTTAGAAGAAAAATTCCCTGTATAAACAAATTACTTGTAAATTAACTATTTTAACTTTGGTTATCCATTGTATTAATTGAGCACAAGTTCACCTGACTAAAGACCTGGCAAATTCCACACATAGACAATTATAATAAAAAAGTACCGATATACTAAAACAAGCAAACTTATTCGGAATGTTTCGAAAAAATTTGAAATGAAAGGGTATTTTACATTTTATGTTGTCAAAATGTTGCACCATGTTTACCCCTATATTAAATGTTCCCCTAATAATAAGATAAAAAAGAAACCAATCAATCCTTATTTATTCCATTTTTTGTATTTCTTTATAAACTTGGTGTTCAATAGAAAGTATGCCATTATGCGAATATTTTTATTATTATACAGTAGACCAGTGTACACCCTTTTATGAAACGCACAAGCACGATTATTTTTTTTTTAAATAAATATTTCAGGCATCTGGCGCACATCTCTCGGAAATCCATTGTGCCGTTTTTCGACGCCGACGACGGTCTCCTGTTACACTTGACAAATGTCATTTGCGCGCACCTTTTGTGTCGACATAGCCATTGTTATTTACCTGCCCGACATAAATTACTATTTGCGCACGGCGAGAGGGAAACGAGAAACCCGGCGCTAATTCCTCAAACTGCAAAATCACCTTTTTTCCCTTACAATTATAGGAATAATTGTGTGATTTATATTGTGAACAGTCTTTGAAAATATCGGTGTAAAAGAGAGTTTTCAATATGATTCATAGTATGAATAGGATTTGTAAATTATTGATGTACTTTATAAATTGTTTGAAAATGCATATGAATATTGAGAAAGAAATTTATGAAATACGGATTTGTAAATTATTGGTTATAGAAGTATAAAATCAATGTTGAAAATGTATGTGAACATTCATTGTTGTGGATAAAATATCGGAAATATGAATACCAGTGACGCAGCCGTGTTAGCGAAGTAAAATTTCGAGTTTAGAAAAGCCAGAATACGCTTCGCTTCGCGCAGGGAAATCAGAATTTTTTCGAAATTTTACCTCAGGCTTAATAAAGGATTGGAAAAAATCGTTAGACGCTTCAATTCATATAATTATACTTATTTTAATTTCCTCTCGTGAACTGGACAGTACATGGAATTCGTCTATGTACTTGTTGTTTTTCGTTGTTTTACTAAAAGCGTTCGGCTTATAGAAAAACAACGAATTTAAAAAAAAACAACAAGTACATGGACGAATTCCATGTACTGTCCAGTTCACGAGAGGAAATTAAAATAAGTATAATAATATGAATTTCCCATTTAAGAGAGTTTACGATAAGCTGCAACTGAGCACACAATACTAAAAGAAGTAATGTTAATATGAAAATATCCTAAAGAAAAAACCTCTCGTGACTTCTACTATATACATGCATATGTACTAAACCTAATTTACTGAACAAATACATAAACTACATAAACAAATCTTCTAACTATAAAAAAGCAATTTGGAATAAAAAGACATTTCAAGCCTAAAAATACAAATTTTAGTTTACCCTCTGAAACTCTCAACTGAGGAGCAGACTTTCTATATGCATTTGGTCCAAAAGTAACAATTTTCAGAAATACAGAAAAACTGTTACAAGTTTGTGGGTACATTTATTGAGAAGGTGTTTTTTCTAAAAAATAAATCTAAAATCACATAATCATCGTACCCATATGCCAAAAATATAACTTTGACAATTTTCCAAAAAAACTGATAAATGTGTTGGACAAACGGCATTTAGTTTGTCAATCTGGGACAAACGGCATTTAGTTTGTCACACAGGGACAAACTGCATTTTGTTTGATGACACAAAGCAACTCGACTGACTTGGTAATAACACTATGACAAAAAAATAGAAAAGTATTATTTTATTTTATGAAAATTTTACATATCAGGAAATTCATCTTCATCATTATTACAATCACAGCATAACATTTCATCTTCTTCACCGTCATAATCTTGCTCAGTATTATTTTGGTCATTTGGATTGTTTTGGTCTGAGATAATGGGCTGCAACCATGTGAGCTCGGGATCATTATACCAATTTGGGCCCGAGAGTTCGACTAATAATTTTGAGAGACTCTGAAGTTTTTTTGGTTTAATTTTATTTTGGAGTTGAACAGTAGGTAGCTTTATATTTACAAGCTTTTTTCCGCGTTTTAATAATGTTTGAAAATGTTTAGTTGGGTCGTCATTCCTATAAAATAACTCGGTTTTTAACAAAATGTCGGATTTACTTTTTGATCTTTTAATAATAATTCTTTTAGCCGCACTGATCCCTTCAATTTTCTTTAAAGAATTCAACGCGGCTTTTATATCGAAAATAATCCAATCAGTACCTAGTTTTCGAACCTCTCCCTTCTTGGAGTAAATGTCATAATATTTTGTGGGAGTTTTAATTGTACTATGACACCGTGTAACTTTTTCGATCTGTCCAAAAATACGATCTGCAGGCAAATAAGAATGCCCTCGTACCGGAAATATCACTTCCACATATTCAATTGTCTTTGGAGAGTCGTTGCACAGCCAGAGCATAAGCATATGCATCAAGTGTGCATTTTTATTTTGTCCGGCACAACCATCTGCGAATAGTCTCACTTGTTTGATATCTGACTCAAATTCTACTTTGTTTAGAAAATCGTGTAAAGCAGAACTTGTTTCTGCTGATCCCCTTTTTGCCTGATTTTCCATCCAGGTGTAGAATACTGGTTTTTTAATATCCAAGTCAGTAACACAAAAACAATATAAAGATAGTTGCTGAGCGTAGAAAGCATCCTGGATTGGTACCTTCGGTAAAACCTGAACTTGTTGCAAATCGAAGCAATATGAAACACTTTGGACAGGCTTCTCCTTCATGAGTTTGAAAAATTGTTTCGCTCGTACTTTATGTACGCGTAAATTGGTTTTTAGTATCATTAACTCATTATTTTCGTTGCAATTACTAATAGATGTTTGGGTTCTAACACAAAACCCACATACATCAGTGGCAGGGCTTCCAAATGCAATATTAAAATGATTATTAAAAATTCTACTGAAGTACTTGTAATTTACTTTCACATTTTCAACTGCATTCTCGTTGTACATTTTCCACAAAAGAGTAATATTATTTTCTGAAGATAGATAAATTCGGCGAGATTTAGCACGCCCGTAATGACTTTCATGTCCTTTTAATTTGCCTATAAATTTTTTCACATTTTGAAGTTTATCTACATTCTTAGACGAGCGTTTGTCTCCTCCGCGATTCTCAATAATACCACATCCAGATTGAATTTTCTTAGCGATAGTATTTAGGCGTCTCTGACTTACATTAAACGTTGCCAAAAATAATTTTTGGCAAATATTGATTTTTTCTTGGGCCTTCCAAACCTAAAGATAATAACAAATAATAGCATCCTGCTGGAAATAAATTACAGAATAAAACTTACATGATATTTTATAGTAAAAGCATGGGATTTTCCTTCAGTTTTTCGATTTCTGCTTCTAATTGGTTTTTCAACTACCATACAATTCCCAAGTTTATTATCCTGTGCATTTTTATTCTTTGTTTTAAAAAATAGTTTTCTGATTGCTTTAATATCGTCATGGGATAGCTCAGAGCAGCGAAAATCATTACGTTTATGATTGCAAAGTACTTCAAAATTTTCCAAATTAGGGAAATGGTCTGAGTGCCTTTAAGAGATAATATTGATCAGCAATGATCAGATTTAAAAAAAATAAAAAAATAAATACTTACCTAACCTCACTCTTACGCTCTTTTGCGCTGATATTTCTTTTTCGCTTCCTGCTACCACGGTCAACATCCCCAACAACATGCTCCCCTTCATTGTCATTCATAATTGTTAATATTATTTCACTAACGTTAAGTGGAACAAAACACTGTAACTGCTGTAAGAACACTGTCTTTAGTAGGCGTTGATGATCAAATGGCAGTTAGTCCATATTTCTAAACTGCCATTAGTTTGTCTTTCAACGTTGGACATACTACACATAGAATGTCTAGGACATTTTCATGATTCATTTTAGACGGGGCAACATGCATTTAGAATGTATATTTCTGTGTAATATTGTAGTCTGATATATATAATTTGTGGCGCCACCTTTAGTTGAAAATGTAAAATAATGGACAAAATGCATATAGAAAATCTGCTCCTCAACTATTTTTTACCAGTATCGCTGATAACATAATTAATGTTATTTTACTAACAACAAGAAATCCTTATCCCCCACTGGCTACTTCCTTGGTTACAGAAGATGTTCTAACACGTCCCATGTTGAGAATAAATCTGTGGATACCCTGTATACCTACTAACCAGTGACATGATGAATTGCTCAAAGAACATTTTAATTTCTCGCATTACCAAAATAATAAATAATATTTTCCCCACAGGTATTTTTACGGAAAATTCAAAAATAGGAACAGTCATTCCATTATTAAAAAAAAGCTATGCCTGATTCTGTGGATAACTATCGAACTACACATATTTCCATTTTACCGGTGCTCTCAAAGATTATAGAGAGTATTATGTAAGACAAAATCACTTCCGTCTTTGAAAACTATAATCATCGTTCTCATTGTCAATTTCACTTCCCCAAAAATTCGTCGACTATTAACGCTATTCAAAATTTGTTTTAAACACAATCAAATGCTTTAAAAAAAGCCAATTTGCTTTGATTCTGTATCACTCTCACTATTAATTGATATACTTGTCAGCTACAATTTTGATACAGTTAGTACAAATATTATTAAATCATATTTAGGTTATAGATTCTAAAAAGCTTCTATTGAAGAAAAAGAGTCGAGCTATTTACCTATAACACAGGAATCCACTCTGAGCCCAATTTTATTTTAAACTACATTAACGACTTCTCCACCAATGTAAACTGTCATAGCGTTTTCTTTACAGACGACGATACTCTAACCCAGCGGTTTTCAAACTTTTAAACATTGCAACCCACTTTTCAGAAATCTAATTTATAGCGACCCACTTTAATGCTACCTTAGATGACTTACTAAAATTAGGTAATTTTCTAGTAACTGGACTTACTAGTTACTTAAATTAGATAGTATATAAAGTTAAGCCATTTCAATTTCATAGGTTAAACTATTTAGAATGGGTTACTGCTAGTATCCCCTAAATAACAACTACACTAAGTAACTAGCAACTATCCTAACCTTGGGTTCAGCAAACCAAGTTCTCAGCTACTAATTTAACTATCTGTCAGTTAAGCTGGAGAGATGACGTAAAATTGGGTTAGGTTATGATTAACAATTTTTAAGCTACATTAATTGTCAGTTACTAAACCAATCTTACCTAAAAACTTTCAGGTTAATTTCGTATGTTAATTGCTAGTAACTTAGGTTGTGTTAATCTCCAGATATTAAAGCAATCAACAACCAACCTAAAAAGGATTAGAAAAACTCAGTATCCGGAAAGTAATCCAAATAGTTGCCATTTATGATAGGGTTAGGTTAGATGATAGATTGTGAAGTTGGGTTAGATCATGCGTAACTATTTTTAGCTTAGGTTCTTATCAAATTCTTAGATGAAGTTAAACACTTGCTTAGCTAGAATTAGGTTAGTCTATTATATAACCTAACACTATCCAGACTTGCAAAATTATATTATGACATAAGAACTGCTAGATTATCGCTTAATCGATTATTGAGATACTCGATCTTGTCCATCAATATACATTCAGGAAGTCTTGTGTCGGGACCCACCAAAAATTGACTCACGGCCAACAGTTTAAGAAACGCTGCTCTAAACTATACCTTTGATACGTTGAAATATGTGTTGATGCTTCATGATCAATGAAAACCGATTTCTTCTGGATGGTTTGTTGGCAACAAACTGAAAAAAGAGAAATGTGTCGATTTTTTTAAATCGATTTTTCTCAATCATTAAAAGAGATAGAAAAAAACTGTACATGACAAAGTTTTAGATAATTTTACACTACCTAATAAATTTTTATCAGATTTTTTCTATCGACATTAGTTTTTGAGATATAACACAAACTTGCATTTTTTTTTAAATTAGCTATGTTATCAAGTCAGTATTTTCTTTATTAAAAAAAATCTACATAAATAAAGTTTTTTCGTTTTCGAAAAAAAAGGATTTTAAACTTTGAACATTTAAGCACAAAAAAGTATAGAATAACTTTTTTTCTGTGGCTAACGGTTTATGATTTTTTGAGTTCAAAATAAAAGTGTACTAAAAGTTTATATTGTTATAACTTTTGATACAATAATTTGTTTAACCTCTAGTAACAACCAAAAGCCATGTCTTGATAGACTTTATAATATATATGAAATTCGCTAAAATCCCTGCTGTACCCCCAAAAAGTGTGCACTTATTTATGGAATGGCCGAGATGTAAATAAAAAGTGAGTCATATTCTGCACTGAACAAATTGTTTAAAACAGTGATTATACCCAATAGCTCTAACGTATATTAGGTTGCCTATAATTGTTGTTGAATGTGTGTGTTTTTTTTAACTTCACTGTAAATCAGTGTTTTTAAGCGTAGCGCATGACGTAAAATTTCGAGTTTAGAAAAGCCTAATTTGGATTGGCCACTCCGCTTGGCTACGCGGCCAAGCCAAATTCTTAGGCTTTTCTAAATTCGAAATTTTACTTCATGCTTAGTCTGGGAGTGGACAACACTCGTTACCAGTCACAAATTAACCGCTTTGAAACAAAGAATTCCCGCAAATTAAAAAAAAACGCTGTAATTATTGGGATATGTATACTGAAAAGAAAAATGCCCTGTATACGAAATACGTAGTAAGAGTGATTACTGCTTGAGAAACAATGCTGATTTGAGTATATAACACCTAAAAATATCTAAATCACGAATTGTTGCAAATTATTACGGCCCTAAATATCACAACAAGCTATTCCTCTTCCTACAAATATGCATTTATAGAAAAATAAAATATCAAGAACATAGCACAAATGGCTATCGATGATTTTTTTACTAATAGTGATATCAATTTATATTTATACGTATAGTATATTACGCCATGAGAATGGTATGCAGCATATTATATATGAGCGGATATGTTGTGCACGAGCCGCGTAGCGGCGAGTGCAGTATTCCGCGAGTATGTAACTGCCATACTACTCGAGGAACATACGATACTTTACCAACGCCCTAACAAAATAAACAATGAGCATGAAAGAACAACTTATTTATTCAATTATTTTTGATAGTAACATGACATTGTAAACACTAAATTACTACTTGATCAATACACATCAAAGAAATGTAATTTAATTGTGCGGTAATCAATCAGCTAAGTAATGTCAATCATATGCGTCAAGATGACAGTGTGGTATGAAGCGGTTGCTAGATAGGGCGTAGGTAAAAGTGTATTATTTAAAGCATGAATAAAGGAGATAAAAATTATTGTTCATTACAGTTTTTTTACGTTGTTATTCTCAAAATGAGGTAAGTAATATCTACATGGTGATGTTTATTGCCCTAATTAGAGGTATTTATTGTCAGACATATTACTTTACTGGGCTTAATTACTATTTCTGGTGAGGTTTCTAAAAAATAATTACGGATTAGAAGGAACGCTCACCGTTAATTCATCATAATTAGGAGAAGATATTTATGGCAGAAATCGCGTGGGATCGTTTTTGAAACAGCACGTGACTATTCTTTCAATTAAGAGCGCACTCTAGCCTATGCAAACTAACAATACTGATTGTTGTTATTTTGAATTTTTTAATTCTTGGTTTGCATGGCTGCGTAAAATTCACTTACAGAGTGCATACCTTTTCAATAATTGATCAGTAATGCAAAATGCATTTTCTAATATTTTCTGTAATATTATAAATATCCTGAATTGTCTTAAATTTAAAATATCTGCAAGAAATAAATATGATTTATTATTATTATCAAAGTGTTAATGTAATATTTACATAATATTTCAAATTGATCACTTCAAAAGTGAATAACATGTATTTATTATGTTAATAATTTAATTCCTTCTTGATATTTGGTTAAATCTATTTTAGAATAATTGTAATGTATGTTAATTGTATTTTTTACCCATTTGAAATTATAAAAAAAATTATAATAAATCATTACAGTATAAGTGATATCAATAAACTCTATATATTTTTTTAGAAAGTTTCCAATGATATATTTATGTTTTTATGAAACGTTATAACCGCGCATTTTTGCACACCTGCCGTAATTAGAAACGGGATTACGTTATATCCATTAATATTTCCCATCTGACGAGCCTTGTAATAAAATACCTCTTCGTTCCAACAAAATCACGTATCTGTAATCCCAGCCAGTAAAAACGAATTAAAAATATAATAACTTTTAGAGCCATAAACGGAAATAAAACCAATGTGCATTAAAATAATCAAATCAAAAGAAATACTCGACGTTCTCTATTTGAGACATTCCAATTGTGTTCAATAATTTGTTAAAGTATTAATAAAAATTATTTAATAACTAAAAAAACGTCGACAATCTGAATATATTTGAAAATGTATCTACTAATAAAACATTTGATCCTACAAGAATATTATTCTGTTAAAGAATACAAGAATTAGTTAAGTTTCTAAACACAAAATTTTACTTTATGCGCAACGCGTATAAAATACTAATTTCAAGTGAAGTTTAAAATATAATGGTTATGTTTGATATTACGCTAAACAATTACAAATGTTGATTTATACAGGAAGTTTTCCTTTATAAAAAAAAAACAGAGCTCGAATTTTAAAAGCGTGATTTGTAAAATTGATTAAAGTGAGATCAAAGTAAGCAGTATGTTTTGTACTTTACAATATTTCAGTGATTTATACGCGTAGCGCATAAAGTAAAATTTCGAGCTTAGAGAAGCCTGAAAATTTGGATTTGCCGTGGCGGGACTGGCTTCGCTCGCGCGTCCCAGTAAATCCAATTTTCAGGCTAAACTCAAAATTTTACTTCATGCTTAATTAAGGAAGACTTGTTAGGAGTATAAAAACATTTTAAGTAATATAATGGCTACGTTTGGTGGTTAACACTCGGTGTATTTCTTCGTTTAATAATCATACAGGAACTTTTTCTTTTAAGTGTTAGTACATTTATCAATACACTGTACATTTTCAGGTATTCGTAGATTTTATAAAACAGCTTAATGTAAAGCATCTAACGATTGTTTTCATTTCTTGGTTAGGCATGAAATAAAATTTTGGGTTAAAAGAATCCTGAAAATTTGGTTTAGTCGCGTAGCGAAGCGGAGCGACCAAACCAAATTTTTAGGCTTTCTAAACTCGAAATTTTATTTCATGCGCCACTCGTATAAAACACTGATTTCAAGTGAAGTATAAATTATACTATTTAAGCTGAGAATTTTTCAAATTTAAGTATTCAATTATTTATTTAAAAACATTTTCAACTATTTGAATTAATTGAATATTTGTATATGCGTTCAAAAACATATTTAAATATTCGAATTAATTAATTGAATATTTAAGTATTTGAATAAAATAATTATATTTGACTATTTGAATTATTTGTATTCGACTATTTGAATTATTCGTATTCGATTATTTGAATTACAGCCTTAGTAAAAATGCTTCATAATTAACAGAAGGTGCATAGATGCCTAAAACATTGAAATATTGTTAAATTCACAATATGCAACTAAAGTAGTATGCTAAAGAGATATTTTAAACTTTACTTAAATCAAGTGTTTAATACGCGCGGCGCATGAAGTAAAATTTCGAGTTTATAAAAGCCTAAAAATTTGTTTTTCGCTTCGCTTCGCTTCGCTACGCGACCAAACCAAATTTTCAGGCTTTTCTAAACTCGAAATTTTACTTGCATAATCAAGGATTAGAAACACTCGTTAGAAGTTTGTAATTGAACACTTAAAAAAAAACAAATGCTTTAAAATGTACAGTGTATACATCGGCATATGTATACTTAAAATTAAAATTTTCTGGAAGTCTTTATTGTTTCTTGTTATTTCTTTCATGGCTCGATAGGATAAATGAGATTTAATTTAATGTTGTATTGCAGTTTATTTTATGAAAATAAGTTATTGTTTACATTCATTTCATTCGTTTCTTAATTATTCCCCATAAATGATATCGATTTTAGACATTTTTTCTCCTACTCCTAATGCCTGCTACAAAACATTTTCTTTAAATTCTTTCAAACAACCAATCAATAAATTAATGTACGTTTAGGTGCGTTTACGTCCTTGCTGTGTCCTTAATTCTGTAACTTCCACCATTTGACTCGTATTCTTATTTACGGTCCGGATTCCCAGAAATGAAAAACACAATATACAACCCCTCGCATTACCTTCTCTGGCAGGTGCTTGTAAATTTTGTAAAACTTCCCCGTTGCTTTATCTCTTTTGAAATTTTCAGACGCGTGTATTTACAAATATATATACAATTTCAAATGAAATTACTCAGAAAAAAGTAAGTATAAACGTATTGTTAGTATTATTAACTATTTATTCAAGATAAATGAGTACAAATACGCTGTTGTATTATTTATACATGTAAATATTTTGTATTACAGAACCAATAAACATTATTATTAAGATGTAAGGTTTTCGTTTGAACTGCAGTAAGCTGAACTGAGGTCAATATTGTGACGTCACCAGTTCAAGTTATTGTAACCAGCCCCACCGGAAGGGAAAGTAACACCCGCGTGCAAATCGGCCACAGGCGCCCCTATCTTAGGAATTTTACTTCATGCACCAGGCGCATAAACACTGAAATATTGTAAACTTCAAAATATATTACTTAGGTTTGATATCATGTTGATTACTTTTGCAAATGTTTATATGGAGTATGTAAAATTATACTTAAATAAAAAAAAACAGTATATGGTTCCTAATATTAATATTTAGAAAAATCTAATTTCTATTACCGTTTTCATTTACATCACTTTAATTATTTTTAACAATTTACCCACTAGTTGATAATTTGCCTTAAATCTAAACATTAAATCTTTCTAAAATCTTAAGAGGACCTTAACACGTTAAGAAATACCAAAATTGATAGTCAGATTTTTAGCATAATTATAATACTTTCCTTACACTGTAGTGTCGGAAAGTAACTAGTGTATATTTAATTCATTTCTGACTTAACCCGTGGTAACACGTTTTTTAATCTAATTATGGTATTATTAATTAAAACACTTGCTATGTTTCACTGATGGGTGAAACAAACCAAGTATTTTATTTAAATATACCATAATTAAAATAAGAGTGGTATACAAAAGCTGTGTTTTTTTTTAAACCAATACACTCAATAGATATTAAATAAATATATAAGATTTCTTTTTAATTTAAAAATAAGGTGTTTATACTAAAATTGAAACCAAGAATTGAATTGCATTAAAATAAAAAAAATCGCACGAATAATTAACACTACTGTATCCTTTCTTTACACTGTATTTTCTTATCGTTAGATACACATTTCGAGTGCTAAGCGCTCATTATCAGTAACAACTCTTAATAAGAAATTATAAAACTTTACATTAAATTACAAAAGTTATAACAAAAACAAAGATTAAATAAAATATATTTTAACGAACAGATAATTAAAGTCGACATACGATAAATATACAGGGTGTCTACGCTAAACCGTTCGTTAAAAGTTTATGAGGTTGCCGTTGCACTAAAAATTTGAAAAAAATCCTTGTCATACGGTTGAATTAGTTCTCCTCATATGAAATATTTTCAATTTTATATCACTTCCGGTTCCACCGGAAGTAGCACTAAATTTGTTATTTTAAACAAAACACCCTATATATAAGTAATTTTTAGAATTCCTCGTTTAAATTGCAACATATTTTATTCGAACATATGTACACTTATCTCTTATAGTTTTCAAGAAAAAAAAAATATTTCTAAAATTTTGACCTCTAAAAGGCATCTTGAAATCTGTCTGTAACTTCTCTTAAGTATAAGATAAAAATATGATTTATATCTCTACTTGTACCTATGAGTATAATAATTGAAAACTGTCAATTTTGACAATAAGTGTTCTTAAAATGTCAATATCGAAGTGTCCTCTTCAATATCTCGTAATTTAATTTTTTTAAATAGAATGACCCATTTTTTATAACATGGTACGATTGGGGGGAAGATTTCCCACAAAAAAATATACTGCCTTTCAAAAAAATCAGAACACAAAGTATTAATTGGACGATTTTAATGAAATTTACAGAATTTGATCATGTAAATGAACTGCATCGATGATCAAAAAATCAATTGTTTTGGTTACTATTTAATGGTATTTTTCCTTGATTTCACCATTATGAAAAGCTGCTGATTTTTGATTGTAATTGCTTCTAATATCCAAGTAGCCTCTGAGTAGTTTGACGTTTCAGTTTGTAAAACATAAAAAGATGCCCCGTGTTCGTCGGCATGCACAATATCATCATCTAAGTGAATTTGAAAGGGATCGCATTATTGGAATGCGAGAAGCGGGTTTTTCGGTTCATGCTATTGCTGAAAGGGTAGGCCGTAGTGTTTCGGTGATCGTACGCTGCTGGTCTAGATGGTCCGAAGCTGGGGAGAATCGACGTAGACTTGGATCAGGACGTCCAAGAAGCACCACTGAGCGTGAAGATCGAGCTCTTCGTCTTACAACTTTAAGGGACAGATTTACAGCGTCGCGGGCATTGGGAAATGACTGGTTAGCTCTAAATGGCCAAAGAGTATCCATGGCTACTGTTTACAGAAGAATCCGCAGTTTTGGTATAAGATCCTACCGTCCACAATTGTGTCTACCTCTTACTCCGCAGCATCGCATAACAAGACTTGATTGGTGCAGGGAAAGACAACATTGGACCCATGCATGGAATAACATTATCTTCAGCGATGAGTCTCGGTTCTGTTTATGGGCTCATGATGGTCGCAGAAAAGTGAGACGTCGACGCGGTGAACGCAGAATTTTACAATTTGCTGTTGAAAGACATACGGCTCTTACGCAGGGAGTTATGGTTTGGGGGGCGATAGCATATGGTAGTCGGTCTCCTCTAGTTTTTTTAGAAGCAAGTCCTAACGCGATTCGGTATATTGACAACATTTTACGGCCAGTGTTAGTGCCCTATGTAAATGGCTTGCAGAACCCCATTTTTCAGCAAGATAATGCTCGACCTCACAAAGCGGCCATTACAAGACAGTTTTTTGATAGTGCCGAAATCAATTTGTTACCTTGGCCATCTCGTTCTCCAGATCTATCGCCAATAGAACATGTTTGGGATATGATAGGTGTTAGAATAAGTAACTTACAGCGCCCCGCTAACACTGTAATGGAACTTAGAGGTCAAATTATCGAAGTTTGGAATGAAATACCCCAAGTCGATATTGACAGCCTGATTTCTAGCATGCCTTGACGTGTTAATGAGTGTTTGGGAAATCGTGGAGACCCAACACATTATTAATTTTTATTCATTTGTTTTTTTGTTTTTTAAGTTGATTTTTTGATCATCGATACAGTTCGTTTACATGATCAAATTGTGTAAATTTTATTAAAATCGTGCAATAAATACTTGGTGTTCTGATTTTTTTGAAAGGCAGTATATTAACAACTATACTCCTAAGGCAAGTGGTTTTCAAATTATTTCGAAGATTAGTTTTTCGCCGCATTTATGCAGGGAATAATGCGCGCATAGATCTCAACTGAATTTTAGTAGGCAAGTAGTAATGCTTTTGTTTTGCAAACGGCAACCTCAGAAACTTTTAACGAACGGTTTAGCGTAGACACCCTGTATATCCTGGGGATTTCATTTCATTTAGAAACGACGACTGTACAATTGTAGATATTCGTTGTTTATTTTTATAGAGTTTAATTTGAAGCTTTAAACGAGTGTTATCCACTCCCAAGTTAAGCATGAAGTAAAATTTCGAGTTTAGAAAAGCCTGAAAATTAGGTTTGGTCGCGTAGCGCGAAGCGCGAAGCGGCCAAACCAAATTTTCAGGCTTTTCTAAACTCGAAATTTTACTTCATGCGCCACGCGTATCAAACACCGATTTCAATTTAAGTTTATTTGTTTACAATATTTCAATGTTTTCAGTTTTTAATACGCGTGGCGCATGAAGTAAAATTTCGAGTTTAGAAAAGCCTGAAAATTTGGTTTGGCCGCTCCGCGCTTCGCGCTACGCGACCAAACCAAATGTTCAGGCTTTTCTAAACTCGAAATTTTACTTCATGCTTAGCCTGGGAGTGGACAACACTCGTTAGGGATAATTTATATTAATTTTTCAAGTGTTTAATGACTTTTTCACATTCTTGATTTATGAGTTACGATTTCTTCTTTAAATTGAATTCACACAAAAATCAAGTTAAAATTAAATTTTGACTTTGAGTGGAAATAACTTAAAGACTACAGAAGGGGCATTTTCTAATGTTTATATATTTTGAAAGAGCATAGTTTTCTTAACACCCGCAGAAAGTTTTATGTAAATTCATGATTGGTTTTTTGAGTTGTGATGTTTTTTAAATACAACTTCTTCAAAAATCAGGATGAACAATAAACTACGTGACTACTATTGTACATTTTTGGATATTTGTTGTTTTTTGTTAAAGAGTTTAGTTTGAAGCTTTAAACGAGTGTTATCCACTTCTAGGTTAGGCCTATTAAAATTCAATTGCTGTTTATGCGCGCATTATACCCTGCATAAACGCGACGAAAAACGAATTTTCGAAATAATTCGAAAACTACTTGCTTTAGGAGTATAGTTGTATAATACTTATTTGTAAAAAATTTCCTCTCCAATCGTACCATGTGATAAAAATAGGGTCATTCCATTTGAAAAAATTGAATTACTAGATATTGAAGAGGGCACTTAGATATTGACATTTTAAGAATACTTATTGTGAAAATCAACAGTTTCCAATTAATTCACTCATAGAGGCATCCTCTAGGTACAAGTAGAGGTGTAAATCATATTTTTATCTTATTCTTGAGAGAAGTTACAGACAGATTTCAAGATGCCTTTTAAAGGTTAATATTGTAGAAATATTTTTTTTTTCTTGAAAACTATAAGAGATAAGTGTACATATATTCGAATTAAATATATTGCAATTTAAACGAGGAATCTAAAAAATGACTAATACATAGGGTGTTATATTTAAAATAACAAAGTCGGTGCTACTTCCGGTGGAACCGGAAGTGATATAAAGTTGAAAATATTTCACATGAGGAGAACTGATTCAACCATATGACAAGGATTTTCTTCAAATTTTTAGTGCAACGGCAACCCCATAAACTTTTAACGAACGGTTTAGCGTAGACACCCTGTATAATCCTGTACACGCAATTCTAATTACAGATTTTTGTTTCGTCAATTTTTTTAATAATATAAATCAACACTTACACGTAACTAATACTTTTCTTTGTCCGTTATCCTTTTTACGTGGCTATTTAAAGGATAAAGAGAACAAAAATAAAATAAAAACATGAGGTTATTATACTTTTTAAAGTAGCTAGAAAATAGGGGCGTTAACGAGAGCACCTGTCCCATTCTCTCTCCAAAAACTAAAATTAACCCATTATATCCGACGATTTGAAGCGGTTCCAAGCGGCGATAATGACCGGCTGTAATTACCTGAGAGCACCTCTTAAATTTTTAAACCAGTCCGCACTCATAATGACGATAATGAAAGTAGGTACTGAAGAAATCCCGAAATTAGACATTTGCATTATAAAAGTCTGAATACGGGTATACGTGCATATTAGCATTTACGTTTCGAGACTATAAAAATTCGTACATAAAGTAAAGAAAGATCTGTCGAATTTAGAAGATAGAAATAAATACAAGAAGATAATCTAGCTTAAATTAAAAATAAATGGTTATGTGTCCATCATAGCACGTTCCCTGTTATAGATATGACGATTTAAATACGGAAAATTTGCTCAAACTCTACTTTTATTATTATTGTTTCAAAACTATTCACAAAAAAGCAATTCTTGCATTTTTTCGCTACATCTTGGTAACTATTGATCATTATCATATCTAAGCGTTTTATATTTTTAACTTTACTGTAAATCAGTGTTTTAAACGCGTGGCGCATGAAGTAAAATTTCGAGTTTCGAAAAGCCCCGTGAAAATTTGTCTCGGGTCGCTGCGCGACCCTCGACAAATTTTCTACGCGGGGCTTTTCGAAACTCGAAATTTTACTTCATGCTTAGTCTGGGAGAGGAAGACACTCGTTACTTTAAAATATGTCACAAGTGTTAAAATGTGTATCGTAACTGTTACAAAAAAAAATGGCGATCTCATTATAGTGCAATTTAAACTTGGGTTAAGTTGGCACGATTATACGTATGTCAATTGTTATTATAGTTCAAATGTCGGCTACCGCCAACTTATGTCAACTGTTATTATAATCCAAATGTCGCCTGGCGTCGACTTATGTCAACTGTCATTATAATCAAAATGTCGGCTGACGCCGATTTGTGTCAAGCTGACATGATGGACTAAATGTCGGCTGGCGCCGACTTATGTCGACTGTCATTATAGTTCAGATACCAGATGCGGCCGACTTATATCAGCTGTTATTATAAGCACTCAAGTGCCTTAAAATATACTTGAAACATTCATTATCTTTTAGTACTTTAACATATTGTTTCATCAGACCAAGTTTAATATGCAGAGGGGGCAATATAAAACGATCTCGCGGCACAAGAGAAACATTTATAACATTAAAGCTACCTGGAACTAGTGCTTTTCTAGAAGGCCATTCTTTTTTTGTCCAATGTCCTGATTTGACTCTGCTATCCCATAAACATATAAAACAAGGATATTTGGTATAGCCGCCTTGTTGTCCTAAAAGGAAATTTGTCCTCAACACAAATTACCCACTTATGTTCGTCATACTTTATCTTGTTCATCACGAAAGCTATTGTAGGGTAATCTTCCTTAACTTTGGTTATATATGCGATTGGTAAAGACCCTAGTTTATTTCCGTTATGCAATAGTACACATCAAATTGCGTTTTGACGAGTCGATGGATACACGCCATTCGTTTGAATCATATATCTGTAAGCTCGCGGCAGTCATCAAAGCAGAAATATCTGTGCAATACATAAAATCGTCCTCTTCAGCGAAAAAATTAAGTAAGCCTTGTTCTCGAGTGCGGTAATACAAAACTTTAGTTTCTTTAGTTGTGAGATTTCTCTGTTTTAACCGGGAATCTAGTAATTCAGAAGAAGTTTCCGACAGTCCAACAGTCCAACTCGTCATTCCTCGCGCAACTTAGCTGCTCCAATTCGCCAAAGCCTTATTTAGATATAGATAGTAGTGCGGCTATTCTTGTTGATTCCTAATATATTCACAACACAAAAATAGCTGTTATTGTGATGATTTAAAGGTTCACGCCAGATCATTGGAGACTGGAACTTAGAAGAAGTTCTGTTCTTAGTAGCCCATAAACATAATTCCCCAACATACATTTTGCATATAACATTGGGCACCCAGTACTTGTTTTTTTTCCGATGGAAAACTCCAAGTATACTTGTTTTACGAAATCTGACACATTCAAACGACATTTTTTAAAAATATATTTTCTACAGATATTACAAAAACTATTTGGATCGTTAATGAAAACCCTTCTTGATGAAGATATGATTAAAATTACAAAGATTCATCTAAAACGCGACCGTAATAGACAAACATTGATGTTAACAGACTCGATATGCATATAGTAGCTGTATCTCAATAACTGGAGCTACTCGAAAAAAAAAAAAATTAGGGTAGATTCGAAATTAGGTACCTCGAATTTAAACAACCGTTGAAATATTTCATGTAAGAGAAAAAATGTTTGTTTTTGTTGTGCTGTGTAATTTACCACTAAATCTGGGTTTTATACGCGGGGTACATGAGGTAAAATTTCGAGTTTAGAAAAACCTGAATTTGGATTGCTATGCGTCCAAATCCAAATTTCAATTCAGGCTTTTCTAAGCTCGAAATTTTTCCTCATGCTTAATCTGGGAGTAGAAACACTCGTTAGAATAATTATCAGAAACTTGAGTTTACAATAAATGGTAATGGATTTAAAAAAATTACCACTTAACCTAGTATACATTATGGTTATACATTTCGTAAATATCTGAATTATGTCTTGTTTTTCTTTAACAAAATTTTAGAATTATGTATAATTTATTTTGTATAATGTATCATCTGTTAGAAAATTTAAGTTTATTAGATGTAGGTTTAGGTTTGGTTTAGACGTCATGTTGTGGAGTTGGGTTATACTCCACAACATGACGTCTAAACCAAACCTAAAATCACAAAATGCATTCAATTCTAACCTAACTCCATAAAATGACATCTAAGCTAATCCAACTACATAAAGATACACCTAACCTAATCTAACTCAGCGCCACAAAGTGAGATCTAACTAAACCCAACTACACAAAGATACATCTAACCTGACCTAACTCAGCTCCGCAAAGTAACATCTAACTAAACCCAACTCCACAAGATTAATTCTAACCTAATCAAACTCTACAAAATTTATCTAATTTAGAATCAAAAATGAATTTAAAGTACAAAACGACACCAGACCTAACCCAACTCCAAAAAAAGCACATTTAAACCAAATCTAATTCCACAAATTGCATTCTAACCCAACCTAACTCCATAAAAAAACATCTAACTTTACCGTAATTAACCAAGGAGTGGATAATATTTATTGGAAATTTAAAATGGAGCGTATTTTTGTCAAAAAAGCACAGAATGTATTAATCAACACCTGTTTACTGGTAATGTTCAGGTAAATCGCAAAATCACGTTGTTTAACGGCTATAAATAATTAAATGCATTAAAGCCGACGACGATATTATTGTCATTTTACGTCAACGTTGTCATTTTCGGTCGATATTGTTATTTTATATCAACAACATTTTATGAAGTGTTCAGTCGATATTGAAATTTTATGTCAGTGTTGTATTTTGTATAATTGTCGGTATTTTTGATCGATATTGACTTTTTATGCCACTGTTGACAGTTTACTTTGAATTTGTATTTTAGTTTCTCGTGAAGTTGGCTACCAGCAGCCAATGATTTAATGTAATTATAACTGTATTAGTCAGGGGGGCGAGAGCCCATGTTCCATTTTTTGATGGAAGCAACTGTAACTATCACTAACTCAAATGCACGTAAACTCTGTTTTTTTTTATATAACCAAACTTAGGGTGTAATTACTGCGAACAGTTGCAGTCCTGTTTTAACAGTAAGGTATTTAAAAAATCAAATTTTGAGATGTTAAATGATTATCAATGTGACAAATAATAATTGATAAATTGTTAAATAAATTGACACAATGCAGAGATTTAAAAAGAAACGCTACAACATGCAACTTTACAACACATGCAGGGATTTTTTCTTTTAAGTATACTTTCACATATTCCATATAAACATTTGTAAAATTAATAAACATGTGATCAAAACTAAGCAGTATATTTTGAATTTCACTTTAAATCAGTGTTTTATACGCGTGGTGCATGAAGTAAAATTATACGCGTGGCGCATGAAGTTTAGAAAAGCCTGATTTGGCTTGGCTAAGCCAAATTTTCAGGCTTTTCTAAACACGAACATTTACTTCATTCTTAGTCTGGGAGTGAAAAACACTCATTAACGTTTTTGAATTGAAAGTTTTTAATAAGATTGCGAATGTCTAAAAATTGACATTGAAAAATCGTAACATGTATACCTAAAAGAGAAATTCCTTGCATTTAGAATTTTTTTAAAATTTGAACATATAAATGGGCAGATTATAAAGAAGACAGATATTCGTGAGCATGGAATATTACCTGATCCTCCTATTGGATTAGTTTTTAATAAGTGCATTAAGTGTCAGTGAAAACGAGTGGCCCAGCTTATATATTGTGTCGGAAAAAGAAATCAAAATTAATTTTAGTTTCCATTATAGCTCAACACATTTTTCGTTTTTCGTTTATCACGAATAACAATAAAATAATCGTTTTCAAAAAAGGTCCTGGCACCTCTTCCGAGACAAAATTTAAGATGTGCCATTCACTGCAAATATCTGTTTCTATTTGTACTGATATAAAAATATGACTACATTTTCTTTAATTAAAATTATACAGACGTTTGGGGGGCTACATTTAAAACTTAAACAATTTAAAATTAACTTCTGTAAGATATCTACTCGTATTACTTACATTTATGAACACTAAATATCTTGTAATTTTAACAAATACCCACAGAAGTGTAAATAGTCACTTTAAATGCAGCCAATTACTAAAATACCTAATAAATGGCCGGAACAGCTGATCGAGAGTACTCTTTCCTCGGTGCAACGCCAGCGTCCTTCCTTATCGGTCATGTTAGTTCTCAATAGATATGTGAGAAATACAAAAAAACTTTGTATATATGTGAATGCATAAGTGAATGTAGGCTTTAAATTTTAAATTAGATTGGCATTACTGACTGTGAACACATAGTTTACCATACCCTAAATTTATTCCATCATTGAATCAGCATTCTGGGCAACAAGGCTCAGTCAACTTAGCCCCCCCCGAAGTTCGACTTTTTTTTAATAAAACTATTATGCTGGACGGGCCTTAGCTAGCGCCACAAAAATCGAGCTAGCGCCATTTAGACAAGAAAGTTACGGGGGTTTGAACTTTCGGGGGGATAGGTTGATGCTAGCTCCCCGAGTTTGGATTTTCCAAATTTTTTTTAGACTATTCGAATTCCTTAGAGCTAGCGCCACCAATTTAAAAGCTAGCGCCACCCCCACAACCCCAAAAAAATATAAAGCATTTTTAACCCCAGCCCTCCGAAATGAGATTTTCTTAATCAAATTGGGTGGAAAAGATAGCTTAGAGCTAGCGCCAGCAGAATATGAAAAATATATTCGCTCAAAAAAAGCAGGTGAGAAAATATTCACTTCCAAATTTTTTCAAATCCTGTGTGCGTATTACCATTTACTTGCTGAATTTCAATGCAAAATCATGTTTGACATATAAAATACCGCTTCCAAAAAATATTTCGGCGTTGTAATTACTTTATTTATGTTCATAGACACTGGCTATTAGAAAGATGATGCCTAGAAGACAGTAAAATCGTACTGTCAGTTCCTGAGTTATACCGATTTAAATTATCAAGGAGTAATAAAACAATCGTCAGGTACGCCACTGTATTGCTAGCGCTAGCTGTCTCGTTGGCAGTGTTTATGGATATTACCTTAAGTATTCCAACGATGAAAAAACTTGAAATCGATTGGTTAGTTCCCGAGTTATAACGATTTAAATTATCAAGGAGTAAAATAGCAATCGTCAGATACACAACTATCTTGCTAGCGCTAGCTATCTCGTTTGCAGTGTTTAACAACATAACTTTAGTTATTCCAACGCCGAAAACAATTTTGAAGTCGGACGGTTAGTTTCTGAGTTATAACGATTTAAAGTATCAAGAGGTTAATAAACAATCGTCAATTACGCCCTGTCTTACTAGCGCAAGCTATCTTTTTGTCAGTGTTTATAGACATCAGTATAGTAATTACAATGCCGAGGGAATTTTTGAAATCGTACGGTTAGTCTTCCAGTTACAACGATTTCAATTATCAAGCGGTAAAAAAACAATCGTCAGTTATGCCACTGTCTTGTTAGCGAAAGGTATTTCGTTACTTGTGTTTATAGATATTAGCTTAGTAATTACAATGACGAAAGAATTTTTGAAATCGTGCTGTTTGTTTCCGATTTATAACCTTTTAAACTTTAAAGGGATGACAAAACAATCGTCAGTTACGCCACAGTCTTACTAGCGCAAGCTGTCTTGTTGCCAGTGTTAATAAACATCAATATAGTAATTATAATACCGCAATAATTTTTGAAATCGTACGGTTAGTTCCCGAGTTATAACGATTTCATTTATCAAGGGATGAAAAAAAAATCGTCAGTTACGCCACTGTCTTATTAGCGCAAGCTATCTTGTTACCAGTGTTTATAAACATCAATAGAGAGAACATTTTTTCATATTCTGCTGGCGCTAGCTCTAAGCTATCTTCTACACCCAATTTGATTAAAAAAATCTCATTTCGGGGGGCTGGGGTTAAAAATGTTTTATCATTTTTTGGGGTTGTGGGGGTGGCGCTAGCTTTTAAATTGGTGGCACTAGCTGGCGCTAGCTCTGAGGAATCCGAGTAGTGTAAAAAAACTTGATAAATCCAAACTCGGGGGGCTAGCATCAACCTAGCCCCCTCAAAAGTTCAAACCCCTGTATCTTTCTTGTCTAAATGGCGCTAGCTCTAATTTAATTTTTGTGGCGCTAGCTGGCGCTAGCCAAGGCCCATCTAGCACTATAGTTTTTTTCAATAAAGTCGAACTTGACTGAGCCGGGCAACAAAGAGCACAAAAAAATGCCACCTACTTAAATCATAATTTGAACGATCGCACTGTATTTATAATTGTGAATAAAATCATTTAAAAATAAGAATAATGGCTGATTGTGCTCACAAAAACGCAAACATCGATTGGAAATTCATTATTAGTTCGTGATCACCGCCATTTAACCGCGATTATTGTCAAGAAAAACAATTTATACTGCGGTGTCAACCCTTTGGTATTAGTTGAATGTCAATTTGGCGTTGATAATGCCACATTTTGTCAGTTTGTGTTGTGTGGACGACGTTTATTCGCAAAAAATGCCAGGCTGAAAGTAAAATATTTCCTTGGTCACAAATTGTTTTCGAGATTTAAAGCACCACTACTCGCTTGTTTTGACATTTACAGTAAAATTAACTTCAGTAGATGCATCCATAACTTGAATTTATTTTACGATCTAAAAACGCGTTAAGTATAAGTACTTGGAAAATAAAGTACTCGTGGACTGAGTACCGAGTACATGAGAAGTACTTACAGGGTAAATATTGAGTACTTGTACTCGAGTACTGCCCCGCTCTGATCGGAGCCAGAAAAAAATCTGTTTGTACAACAGGTCGAAATCTAGCCTAATAAGCAATGGAAGTATAGCTTTTTCCCAAGTAACAATCTAGTCTCCTTGCAAATACGCAAAATAAACGTTGATTCCAAGTAGGGGTTAAAATCTAGCTCTAATACAAGTTAAAACATAGCTCTAGTAGAGGTGAAAAAATATACTTTGCAGGGATTAAAATGTTACCTTGTCTTAAGTTAAAATATAGCCTTATCAAAGGTTAAAATCATAATCATTTATTATTTCTAAAAACATGTTTTACAGTGATGAAATTTTCAACCATTCTCAAATATTTGAACATTTAATCATTATTATTATTATGAATTAACTAAATATATAACACTCCCAATATTTGATTAGGTAATCAATATTTTTGGTGTCATCGCGTTTCGTAGGATTTTCCATTTTAAAACACATGCCGCTTCGAATTATTATACACAGTACTCCAATATTTTATGTAAATAACAAAGTTGAGTTATTCCAGTTGAAAAATCCACTCAGATATTTTTATGTAAATAGCATTCCGCGTTTTCTGAGTCACGGGACAATTAAGCCGAACCGGCGTATCGCGTTGCACAAACGCCCCAGAGACGCGCTAATCATTCCGCTAATTCCTATCGCAGACGTTAATTTCGTATTCAAATTTTACTTTGACGGAATATTTTACGGTATAATCATATAACGTCACACATATTCCACACGTGATGGTATAAGTACACAAGTTGTAATTATATCAGTGATGGATGTGAGAATGTGAAACATTCGAAGTATGTGCGTTTCTTGATACTTACATTTATCAATCAGTATGAGTTTTATTAATGGAATTAATGTGTTATATGCATTCTATAGCATATTCTGAAAACTCTTTATCAACTTATATTTATATGGCAGGAAATATTTTCCCTAACACTAACAGCAAAGAAAACAAGAATATTAAAGCGGTCGAGAAATCGCATTTCTCGCCCTGTGTGATTTCATCAAATATTTTCATTCTTTTTTTAAATAGACTCTGTCTATCAAGATAAATTCAAATTCAAAACTATTTGAATTTGAGAAAATAAGCTTACGCTTCTTATAGTTTGCACACTTTAAACATAATATATAAAATTACGAAAAAACTATTCGTGAAAATGCAAACAGTGTCTTAATTAATAAGACAATTTAAAGCGATAAATATCCATTGAAACAACTACTTCCCGTGCAAATACACCTCCGGATATTGATTTATACAATGAAATATTTAAAATCTTATTTAATTTGATTTGTTACAACGCTCTATTAAAGTATATGTAACGTTTAGGTCAAATTCTCTTCAAACCAACTAACAATACAATTTAAAATGAAAGGAGAGATAGCAACAAATTAGAAGTGAAAGGACTTAGATTAAAACTAATGTCTCTGTCTATTGTAACGAGAAACTTTTTGAAATCTCCAATACCAATTTATTTCCGAAAAAATAGATTAAGCCCTAAAACTAGTAAACGAGACCAAACCGTTCAGGTACACGACAAAAGCGAAAATTGTTGATGAAAAAGCCTCCGCGCATAAAAAATGAATTTGCACGCACCGAGACTGAAAAGAAGCAAGAAAGGAAAAGGAGGAGAAAGAGAGCGCCATCTGGCATATGGGCTCCATTGTGCCCCCCAGTGAAATCCCTTTGAATATTTATTGTGCCCCGACGGCTTATCCGACCTGACAGGAATAGAATACCTTGACATAACACGAAAGCATTACCTGTCTGCGTTTTATCCGTCCGGTTTTCTCTCTTCGCTCCTTTTTCTCGTTCCCCACTGATATTAGCTTAGCGGGGCGCTCACAATCACTGCCCCCTTACTTAATAAAGCTCTAATGAATACATACAATTTTAAAGGGAGGGTATTCGAAAGAGAACAAAAAACTGTGCTCGGAATTTGTAAAGATTTTATGATAAGAGAAATTATTGTTGGATGTATGTTAGATGGACAATAATTTTGTCTCTGAGTGGGAATCAGAATTGCAAGTTGAGAGTTGGGTTCTTTAGAGATAGATTATTAAAAAAAAAAACTATGAGAGGACTGTATTATAATTCCTTTTTTCTACTCCTATTTGTGAAATACAATTTTACACATCGATAAAAATGTGTGAAATTTAATTTTTCATACCGATGCGTGAAGTACAATGCAATTCTTATGGGATTTATTTCACGCACCGCTGCCATAAGAGCCAATACACTCTTCAGCATCGGTGAACAATTTTTAGATGGCGGTGATTTTTTAAATGACACATGTCATTTAGTTAAGTTTGTGCTGTTTTGTGTGCTGGTGAACATTGGTGAACGTTAAAATGCAGACATCACTATCTCCAGAGAGGCCTAAAACCCCACCAGGGATTATTGCGGCAGCAACCGCTGCTAGTTCGTCGCTGTTGCCGAAAAAATCTCTTGATATATATGAAAATATTTATAAAAAATTCATGGAATGGCGCACTGAACATGAAATTAATTCATTTTTGGAAAACGTAATTTTAACATATCTCGCAGAACTGGCGACAAAATTCCAGCCCTCAACACATTGGAGTCACTATTCAATGTTGAAGAGTACCAATAAATGTCAACCATAACATAAACATTGGTAATTATACTAAAGTAATATCATTTTTAAACAGAAAAAGTGAAGCATATACTCCAAAGAAATCTCGAGTTTTGAATAAAGAACATATCCTTAAATTTATAAATGAAGCACCCGATAATATATATTTATTAAATAAGGTAAGTGGAATGCAGCATAGTTTTCATAATTCTTATTTATTTTCTTACTATAGGTCGTTTTAATTTTTGGACTTGCTGGTGCCCCAAGAAGAGACGAATTATATAAATTGAATGTAGAGGATATTCAAGATTTTGTATCATCTCTTCTCATAGTTGTACCAGACACTAAAACTAAAATTTCAAGAAAATTTGCTGTAACACTACATTTAGAATACTAAAGAAAATGCTTAGCTCTACGCCCTAAAAATTACGCTGAAAAGAAATTTTTCATTAATTATAAAAAAGGAAAATGTACCCGTCAAGTTATCGGCATTAGTAAAATTGGAAAGGTACCCGCAGATGTTGCAAATTTTTTAAAATTGCCAAATCCTGAGCAATATACCGGCCATTGCTTTAGGCGTTCTTCTGCAACTCTGTTAGTTGAAGCTGGTGCCGATCTGTTAACTTCAAAAAAGCACGGAGGCTGGAAAAGTTCTGCTGTTGCAGAAAGTTATGTTGAAAAATCGATAAGAAAGAAGCAAGATGTTTCAAACAAAATTTTGAATATTAGCAATAATAATAACAATAGTTGTCTAAATACTACATCCAACGAAAGTTCTGGTGTAATGTACCTAACCAACTGCACTGTAACAATTAATAATAATTATTATAAAGATAAATAAATACTTTACGTTAATAGTTTGTTTGTGTTTTGGAATTTATTAAATCGTGTAGTCGTAGAAAAAGTATAGTGTGTAACACGTGCGTGAAGACTTTTTTACACTCGCGTGATTGCTTCACTTGCTTCGCTCGTTTCGCAATCTTCACGCTTGTGTAAAAAAGTCTACTTTACGCACTAGATACACAATATACTATTTATTCATTGTGAAAATTCGAGATTGTCATTAGAAAAAGAATACATTTAACAGGTATTTGAATAAAGTTTATTAATTTCCCGACAATCGTTGTTAGTTTTATTAAAGTTGATACTTTATTGATTTACAATATTGAAAAGCATTATTAAAAACTATAAACTTGTCTGAATTTTTTTGACCCAAAAAAACTTATTTTATTTAGTCAAAAAATAAAATTATGCGAATTTGTATACGTACTTGTGAAGTAAGTAAAGAATAACGAATACAAATAGGAATGTGAATACTCTTTGCATTCCTATTCGTATTCGTTCCGAATTTCGACCTTCGAAATCTAGTCACCAGTTTTTTACTATTCTCTATTTTCTTATTGATGCGCCACACATATAAAACACTGGTTTTAAGTAAAGTTCAAAATTTCGCATACGAAAATATGCTACTAAAGCATATTCTGAACTTCACAATATTTCAGTGTCTTGCACGCGTGGCGCATGAAGTAAAATTTCGAGTTTAGAAAAGCCTGAAATTTTACTTCATGCTTAAACTGGGAGTGGAAAACACTCGCTTAAAACTTTATGTTAAACTTTAAAAAATACGAATATTTGAAAAATATGGTAATTGTGATATGTATACATAGAAGAAAAACTACCAGTATGTAAAAAGTAATATAAGCAGTTTTACCGTTCGTTTGTTGTCAAATTAAAATAGTAATTGTCATATCTTATAAAATGGAACACCCTGTATAATATTTCAAAATTTACTCGAATTTCTAACGACTCAGTTGAATTAAATGTGAAGCTTCTATTACTAGCATTAATAAATATATTATTATAATTTGTATTAATTGACATAACATTTACGTTGATAATGCCAATTTATGTCAACAAATGTCAATTTATGTCAAATATGGTTGGCATTTCGTACGGTTTACACGTCAAAATATAAACATATTTTAAGAAAATAATGCTCTTCTCGGTTTTAGTTTGAGATATTTTAAATTTACCGGCCAAGTAGAGTGCTATTATATTAATTTATGGATATTAAAATACCAAAAAAAACTTTTATGTCCGGTATTATAAAGGATTAATAAATCATTAGATAACTATTTGTGGAGTAAATTTATTTACCTAGTAAACTAATGGGCAAATAAAATTGCGTATTATAAAGCAAACCTACCAAATAAATAGCAATTCTAGAAATAAATAAATTAATTAGTAGATTACAGACCGAAATTATACCACCCATTTTTTAAATTGAATTGTCAATATTTCAAATTAAATTGTCAATCAAATTCTAAATTTAGTATAATTCCTTATAATTATGGAGCATAACCGTGGAATAGGACAGAATTACACAGAACAAGAAAAAGAAGCTTATTAGAAATTATAAAAGACCTTAACGAGTGTTTTCCACTCCCAGGCTAAGCATGAAGTAAAATTTCGAGTTTAGAAAAGCCTGAAAATTTGGTTTGGTCGCGTAGCGCGAAGCGTGGAGCGGCCAAACCAAATTTTCAGGCTTTTCTAAACTCGAAATTTTACTTCATGCGCCACGCGTACAAGACACTGATTTCAAGTGAAGTTCACTTGTTCACAATATTTCAGTGTTTTCAGTGTCTAATACGCGTGACGCATGAAGTAAAATTTCGAGTTTAGAAAAGCCTGAAAATTTGGTTTAGTCGCTCCGCGCTTCGCGCTACGCGACCAAACCAAATTTTCAGGCTTTTCTAAACTCGAAATTTTACTTCATGCTTAGCCTGAGAGTGGAAAACACTCGTTAAGGTCTTTTATAATTTCTAATAAGCTTTTTTTTCTTGTTCTGTGTAATTCTGTTCTATTCCACGGTTATTCTCCATAATTTTCTAAACTCGAAATTTTACTTCATGCTCAGTCTGGGAGTGGAAAACACTTGTTTAAAACTTTAAATGGAACTCATTTCAAAAAATCGTATGCATAAGTAGAAAAATCTCTGGTTATGTCTGACTTGAAAAACTCTAGGTCTTCGACTCCTTAGAATGTCTTGTGGTTCGAGTTAATCACTGTTAGGGAAGATACTATAAGCGAACTTAAATCTGACAAGGATGATATGATAGACATGATAACCGTAATGAAATTTATAAATACAAGTAGTAGAATCTAAAGTAATTAGAATAATATAATACACTTTTGACTTTTAACTGTCAAATTATTTAGAGAATAAAATTTATTTATTAGATAACCAAACAAATAATTTAGTGAGGAGATTTATTAGCCAAATAAAGTTATTTTGTGTTTATAATACCGAAATCTTTGGAATAAATTAATTTATTCCTAAAGTAAATTTTATTTAGGGAATAAAACGTTTTATAATACCGGGCATTAAAAAGATTATTTGTGAAATTGTGTTTGGGCATTCATTGCTCTGCCAAAATCTGTAAAAATCCGAAAATATTCGATTCATAGTTCTGGAATTATTTTTCATTGAACATAAACCATACAAGAAAGGGTGATTCTATGATAGCTTTAAAGAAATATGGATTTAAAAAAAATCTAGCTATAAAACGCAACAGTATCTTGATGCAATGCTGTGTGGAAATTGAGCAAATATTGCTCTATTCAAATATGTGAACATCCAAAACACCCCGTTTGTAGGTTTTGAGTTATTTTTAATTGAACACAAGAAAACAAAATGTAATAAAAACATGTAGTTTTAGCTAATTTAAAATTAATAATAACCATCACTATTTACGTGAAATACGTGAAACTACAAAAAATACTCCATTCGTAGTTTTTGAATTATTTTCGCTTGAACACATAAGACAAAGTGTGACTCTTTCAGTTTTCGGAAAATTCCATTTAAAAAAATATAGCCTGAAATCGCAATGATATTAAACCTTTTCAGTTTTATCATCGTTGTCTTTCTCATAAACTTAATAAATACCAAATATTTGCTTAAACAAGGAATTGCAAAACTGACATGCATATAACCTATATAACCTAAATGAGTTCTTAGAAATACAAATACAATTAAATTGAAAAATTTTATACAAGGTGTCCTATTTTTTGTTTAGATATGATGGTTCTCTTTATTTGACATATGTATAAGGCAGGATTTATAGCAATTGTCCCCCCTCCCTCGCCTATATGTGCGGCCGCCCATGCACAACAATATTCTTACAATGTTTGCTACAAAGCTGGGACGATTCCTCGTTAAAAGGAATCAATCACGAATCCGAATCACCTAATATGATTCGAATCACGAATACTCGAATAAAGGATTCGTAAGAGATAAATATAATTCGAATCAAAGATTCGAATCCTGTTGGTTTGAATCACGAATACAAATCGTTTAAGAATAAATTTGATTTTATTATTTTTAACAACCATTAACATATAAATATCGTTATCAGTTGTTTTAACAAAAATATTCAAAACCTAATTATTTATTATTAACACTGAACATGGTTCATAACAGACTAAATATCTGTGTTACTCTGATTAAAGATGTATTTGTGTGTTTTTGAGCTACACTTCAAATCAGTGGTTTATACGCGTGGCGCATGAAGTAAAATTTCGAGTTTAGAAAAGCCCCGTGAAAATTTGTCTCGGGTCGCTGCGCGACCCTCGACAAATTTTCTACGCGGGGCTTTTCTAAACTCGAAATTTTACTTCATGCTTAGTCTGGGAGTGGAAGATAATCGTTCGTAAATTTTCGAAATATCATAAAGTTGTCATAATAAATAAATGTCTTGTACCTGTGGGGGACAGCAACCCCTATCGGGCGCGTCCTCAGGTAGCGGATAGAGGAATGGCCTAAATGGAATGAACATATGTGACCATTAGGTTAGTGGGTGTTATAAGCGTGCTCGTTGACATAAGACCTCAACTGGTAGCGTGCTAAGGCACTCACCGTGGACCAAACTTCTCGGCCCGGCTGTAGTATCGTGGCTAAGGGTTTGCACCGAGAACAACGATGCCGGTGTGACACTCCCAAACAAGGTGGATCACCGAAACACCGCTGACTCCCAAGCTGACGTGGTCATGTCTCGCGGGCGGGAGAGCGGGGATCTTGGCTTCACCGCCCGGATCGAGAGGAAATAACCTCATCAAAAATGCTAAATCCTAAGGTGGGTGGACCAGGCCGAGGGGATGCGTGGCTGATTAGAAGATCAGTCTCAACTGGTTCCGAACTCGAGGAACCGGGCGACACCTCGTTTCAAATAGCCTTCCATGTCAGTGGGGCTCCTAGCATGGTGACCAGCATTTCCCCAATACTCGTGGGAACAACTATGGACACGACTAGAAACAAATCCAAAACGGAAGGAGTGTCGGAAGGCACAGACTCCACTAAAGAGCACGCGGAGGCGACCCCAGGGACGTCAGATGCATGCTCAACTGAGGCGGGGGATTCAAAGGACCTGCCCGGTACCACCAGACTCTCTGGCGCTCAGAAGAAGAAACTGAGGAGAGAAGAAAAAATTAAAGCCGGAACGTGGACGAAAGAAAATCCGGCTAGAAAACAAAAAACAGAGGCAAATGTAGAGAAGGAGGGTGGAACCAAAAGGCTCCGCTCAGACTCCTCTACTCCTGCCTCTCAAAAGAACGCACCTAAAAGGGCCAGGAGACCATCCGGTCAGTCTGGGTCTTAAAGCGGTGCGGTTAAAGGGATCCATATGGCTATCATCCATAAACGCCATCCCAACATCCTAATGGATCAGACCCAATCAGACCTGATTCAAGAAAAACTAACGGCAGCAGTGTACGACACACCTTCGGGAAGTGCGAACGAGCACACCAAGAAGTGGTTAGCTGCGGTGGTGGCGAGCTTTGGGGATATCTAGGAAGGGGCGGACTTGACAACAGTTGAGTCAAAGGACCTCCCCAGAAGGCCCAAACTGACGGTCTGGATACCAGACCATCCAGAGGCGGAGGTAGTGAAGACCCGGATCGGAGCCCAGAATCCTGGACTTCGAGTGGGAGATTGGCACGTCCTCAGCGAAAAGAAAGAGAAGGAAGGAGTAATCCTGGCCTTCTCTGTCAGTGAGGGTGATCACCAATACCTGGTAGGCAGGCAGATGAAGGCTCATTACGGACTTCGGACTGTAACCTTCAGGAAGATCGCTTCAGGTAAGAATAGTGAAGGTAATCCAGGCGAACTTGGAACACAGTAGGGCAGGCTCGGCTGCACTCTGCAAGGCAATGGAGGACTGTGACATTGCCCTCATTCAAAAACCCTGGGTATGCAGGGGGAAAATTATGAGACTGGGTGGAATTGGGGGGGAACTAATATATAGTAGAACCACCGAGAGACCCAGGTCTTGTATTTATGTGAAAAGACACATAAAGGTACTGCCTCTAACCTCTTTCTGTTCACAGGACGTAGTGGCAGTTAAGCTCACCAATAGTGTTGGTGGATTGAAGGAGCTTGTTCTCGGATCAGTCTACCTTCCTATTGGAGACCCATGCCCCAGCGAGGCGTTGGAGGGACTGGTTGCAGGCTGCGGGGAACAAGGGACCCAGCTTGTCGTCGGTTGTGACTCCAATGCCCACCATTCTGTCTGGGGAAGTTCAGACATCAACCGCAGAGGTGAGTCACTTATACAATTTCTTATGGCAACCAAGTTAGACACTTTGAATATTGGAAATAAACCGACCTTTGTTACAAGTGTTAGCAAAGCGGTGATAGATATAACAATAGGTACGTCATATGTCAGTAATTTAGTTAAGAATTGGCGAGTGTCAGATGAGGTGAGCTGCTCGGATCACAGACACATAACATTCGATATTACGGGGTTACACTGGGTCACTGAAGTATACCGCAATCCCCGCAGAACAGACTGGGAAGCCTTCAAATCAAAGCTAGACCACAATCTGACGGGTATACTAGGAGCGGTAAGCAATAACTTAGAGCTCGAGATTATGGCAGAGCAAACTGCGGAAGCTATGATCTCGGCATACAACGACAACTGCCCTCTGATTGAGAGACGCATTACCAGGAGAGTTCCGTGGTGGAACAATGCGCTGGACAAAAAGAGGAAGCAGGTAAGAAAACTCTTCAACGAAGCGAAGCGATCGGGCTCATGGGAGGCTTACAAGAACTCCCTAACCGAATACAACAAAGCACTAAGGAAAGCTCGAAGATCAACCTGGAGGAGACACTGTGAGGACATTGAAACTGTCCCAGACGGTATCAGACTACAAGATTCTCTCGAAGAACCCCTAATGTGCGCTTCAAACTCTCGAACTCGATGACGGAGTGTATACAAAAAACGAGAAGGAAAACCTGGGTGAACTTCTACGGGTACACTTCCCCGGAGGGGAAATCTATGATGGACCACTTAATGACTGGGTCAGCCAGGGACCTGATGCAACTGGCAACAGAACATCTAAGGAAGACTGGCAGGCTGCCAGGAGCTCATTTGAACTCATTTGAACTTTTTAAATCGCCAGGGCCTGATGGAATCCTACCCATTATGCTACAGAAGGGAACTACTGTGGCGAAGGCTTTGCGAGATTCTAAGGGCCAGCATGGCCCTACGATATTTGCCAAAGACCGGTAGAACAGACTATTCTCGTGCAAAATCGTACAGGCCCATCAGTCTCATGTCATTTGTACTGAAGACAATAGAAAAAATTATGGACAGGCATATTAGAGAGGGGGTACTGGTGACCTACCCACTATTCCAAGATCAATATGCCTACCTTCCAGGTAGATCAACAGAGACAGCTCTCAGCCGACTAACAAGGAGTGCCGAAGCTGCCCTGGAACACAAAGAAATTTTACTTGCTGCCTTCTTGGATGTAGAAGGAGCATTTGACAATACAGCCTTTAACTCTATAACTGCTGCCCTGAGAAAGCGGGGGTTGGAGGAAATTAGCTGCAGGTGGATAGACTGCATGCTAAGACAAAGGATGGTCTACACAACGTTCGCTGACCAGACACTAGCATCCAGGGTGGCCGGTGGTTGTCCGCAGGGAGCAGTTCTCTCACCCCTGCTGTGGAACCTGGTCATGGATGGCCTGCTAGTGGATCTCAGCAACGAGGGATACTCTTCCCTAGGATACGCGGATAACCTAGTCATACTCGTTGAGGGAAAATTTAACAACACGATCAGAGAGCGTATGCAACGTGCACTAAACGTGGTGAGCAAATGATGTGCTAGAGAAGGACTTAAAGTCTCACCCTCGAAGACCACCCTGGTACCATTTACACGCAGGAGGAAACTGGCGGGCCTTGGACCGCTCTTTCTAAATGGTGGCAACCTGAAAATGTCGGGGAGGTGAAGTACCTAGGAGTAATCTTTGACTCCAAACTGACCTGGACCCCTCAAATCTCAAAAATCAGACGCAAATCGGAAATTACCCTTGCGGTAATTAGACGAATGTACGACCGACAATGGGGGCTCAGACCAGGAATGGTATACTGGCTGTACACCAGAGTGGTCAGACCCGCAATCATGTATGCTGCTTTGGTATGGTGGCCTAAAGCCACACAGCATACAACCATACAAATACTCAGCAAGGTTCAAAGACTTGCTTGTATTAGCATAACGGGGGCTATGAGAACTACGCCCACTGCAGCCATGGAGAAGGTTCTAGACCTCACACCATTTCATATTCTGATAGTGGGGGAGGCAAGATTGGCACTCTATAGGCTGCAATTATCATCGGTCAACGTAACAGTTGATACCCCACACAGAAGACTCTTGGCAGACATAGGGGGACCTCTCCTGCAAATGAGGTCGGATCATATGGCAGTCAGATATCTTGAAAATTCACTCTTTAAAGTCACTATTCCAGACCGCAACGAATGGAACGGCTTTAGGGAAGATATACACAAACAAAGTGTGATCTGGTACACGGACGGTTCTAAATCAACCACAGGTACTGGATCAGGAATCTATAATGAAAACATGAGGACAGGCTATGCTCAACCATTGGGTAGCCTAGCATCAGTCTTTCAAGCAGAAATATTCGCAATCATAGAATGTGCGAGAACCAACATAGAGAAGGACTGTCGAAACAGGCAAATCTATATCATGTCCGATAGCCAGGCGGCACTGAAGGCTCTCCAGAGTCAAAAGACTTCATCCAAACTGGTATTGGAATGCTTCAATACCCTGAATGACCTAGCGAGACAGAACAAGGTTGCGCTTGTCTGGACGCCGGGTCACTCTGGTATTGCGGGTAATGAAAAAGCTGACGAGCTAGCAAGGCAGGGAGCCATTTCATTTATGGGACCCGAACCTGCCTTGGGCATAACAAAAAAGTCGAGTCGCCTTGAAGTCAGGAAGTGGACTCGCAACAAACACAAGGAATACTGGGAAAACAGACCAGGCCTTAACCATAGTAAGGCCCTTATAAAAGGGCCTAACTCAAGCCAAGCTGCAGGCCTACTAACATTTAGTAGGGCACAGCTGAAAACAACCATAGGACTGCTCACAGGCCACATGACTGTTATAGAGCATCTAAGGAAAAGCGGGCTATACAACGGCGACACCAACTGTCGCCTCTGTAATACGGCACCGGAAACAGCAATGCACGTTCTGTGCAGGTGCAATACGCTGGAGAGCAAAAGACGGCTCATATTTGGGAACAGACAAATGGAACCAAATCATTTCCACGCGCAACCTCTAAAGGACCTGCACAAGCTAGTGCAGGGCATCGAGTTCGGAATAGTTGCGTGAGTGTAATAATATTGGGGCAGTACAATAAGCCACCTAGGCTGCAGTGCATCCGGATCCGAAAGGAAGACGGCCCCCACAGGAAAAAAAATGTCTTGTATCAATAATTTTTGAATAATTTTTTTTTTAAATAAGTTTTTTTACAATATCTCATTAACGAAAAAAGATCTTTTAAACTTGTTTTTAGATTATTATTGGGCTCTAAATTATGCAACTTTGTCCCAATTTAACCGACTCTCTATCTCTTTAAATAACCGAGATCCCCATACATTCTGTTGAAATACGGACACCCTGTATAATAATAATAACAATAATAATATAAAATTTATTGTATTGTTATTTCCTAAATATTTGAATTAAAGAAATATTTTACATTGTTTATCGTATATTTAAGAATAAAAATAAAAAATACTTATTTCAGTAATTTAATATTAATTATACCATCAAATGTCTAAAAGTCTTGTGTTAAAAATCACCAGAAGTCATTATATGTTTTTTTATTAAACGAATTTTACTATGTCTTTCGACGTCTAAGTCAAAAAATGTTTGAAACAAAAGCTGTAGCCAACGAAATAATAAACCACTTTTACCTAAACACTTTTCACCTCAGTTTTTTTTGTGTTTGAATTAGAAACAAAAAAATCTAATAGGGATCAACAACTCACCGATTATGGCTTTTAACGTCTAAATCAAAAAATGTTTCAAACAAAAGTTGTAGCCAACGAAAAAAATAAACCACTTTTATCTAAACACTTTTCACCGCAGCTCTTTTGTTTTTGTCTAATAAACTGAGAAAGATTTGTTTTGAAAATAAATACACAACTTTATGACAACTTTATGATATTTCGAAAATTTACGAACGAGTCTTCCACTCCCAGACTAAGCATGTAGTAAAATTTCGAGTTTAGAAAAGCCCCGCGTAGAAAATTTGTCGAGGGTCGCGCAGCGACCCGAGACAAATTTTCACGGGGCTTTTCTAAACTCGAAATTTTACTTCATGCGCCACGCTTATTAAACACTGATTTCAAGTAAAGTTGAAAATATTATAACATATTAAAACATATTAAAACTGTTTTAAGTTTTAAAAGTTATCAAAATATGTTAAAATTATTTAAAATTGCCAAAAACATCAAAATGACCAAAATGTCATCTTGTAAATATAAATAATATCAAAAACGTCATAAATTCGGCGTGTTGATAAAATCGATTTTCGTCAAAATTATCAAACGTTCTCACAAAAACGAAAATTTCTGTTAAAATCAGTAATAATGTCAAAAAAGTTATCTAATAATATAAAAATTGTCATCTAATGTAAAACAAGTAAATATGTAATATCAAAAATATCAAATATCAAAATTGTCGTGTAATGTCAAAAAAGTAAAAAAATATAAAATGTCAGAACTGCCATCTAATGTCAAATACGTCATTTAATGTCAACATCAGAAATAGTAAAAAAGTAATAAATTTCATTGTTTATCAAAAGTAACATCTAATGTGAAACATGTCATCTAATGTCAAGAAACGTAGTCTAATATCAAGAATATAATCTATTGTCAAAAATGTCATCTCAAAAGGTAAAAAATATCAAAAATGTCATTCAATGTCAAAAATGATTAAATATGTCTTGAAGAAAAAAAAATATCTCAAATTTGTGTGTTCAAATAATGATTCAATAATTTTTGAAAACCGTTACAAATCTGAATAAAAATATTGAAAATCTTACATATAAACATTTTATATAATTTGAGGAGAAAATCGCAAAATATCGAAAATAATTCGAGTAAAATGACAAAATATCAAAAATCAAGATATGTCGAAAATCTGATAAATATTTTCATAAATTAATTAAAAAATTGAAATATTGAAAATTTCATCAACATTCGATAAATTAAGGAAAATTGAGGAAATATTGCAAAATCTGATGAAAATTTGATGAATCGACGAAAATCTCGAAATGATGATAATTTTATGATTGATTTGTTCAAAACCTGATAACAATGTTATAAATCGACATGTCAAGTGTAAACATTTGATTGCTAATGTCAATTCATTTGAAAATGGTCAACATATAATTCGAAACGTCATAAATGTCAATCCGTGTAAAAATTGTCAAAATATGATATGATTGCTAACGTCAAAAATATTTATTTGTGCAAAAATTGTCAGCATACGATCGAATACATCGAACATTAAAAATATCATATTTGAGGGAATTATTTAAAATACAATTAAAAATGTAAAATTTGACGGAAATTATTGAAATTTATCAAATTGTCGAAGTTGACAGAAATCATCGAAATTCATCAAAATGTTATATTTGGCGAAATTACCGAAAAACAATTAAAAATCTCAAATCTGGCAAATATTATCAAAATTTATCAAAATGTCAAATTGGACACAAATCATTGATTTACTTGATTTTTGATTTTATCACTTACAAACGAGTGTCGTCCACTCCCAGACTAAGCATGAAGTAAAATTTCGAGTTTAGAAAAGCCCCGCGTAGAAAATTTGTCGAGGGTCGCGCAGCGACCCGAGACAAATTTTCACGGGGCTTTTCTAAACTCGAAATTTTACTTCATGCGCCACGCTTATAAAACAGTGATTTATCGAGAAATTTAAAACCATACAAAACAAATTTTTCATGTTAATCCTTATGATTAATTCGAATTATTTTTGACGATTCGAATCCTTTTGTAACTATTCGAATCCTTTTGTAAGTATTCGAATCCTTTTATAAATATTCGAATCCTTTTATGAAGTTTCGAATCCTTTTATGAGGATTCGAATCCTTTTATGAGGATTCGAATCCTTTTATGAGGACTCGATTCCTTTTACGAGGATTCGAATCCCTTTATGAGGATTCGAATCCTTTTACGAGGATTCGAATCCCTTTATGAGGATTCGAATCCTTTTATGAGGATTCGAATCCTTTTACGAGGATTCGAATCCTTTTATGAGGATTCGAATTCTTTTATGATTCGAATCACCCGCAATTGGATTCGAATAATAATAATAATAATAATAATAATAATAAACAAACTTTATTTCAATAATGCTTACAAAAGTAAAATATAATTCTGGAAGAACATTGATGAAATTGTGTCAGCGTAACAAGTATATGTATATATCTATTATTTACAAGCTTCAAAATAATCACTCAGGGCATATAAATCTGCTTCAACGACTAGATTAAAAACCGATGTCTTAAATTTTTTAAGTGAATCACCATTTTTGATTTTCGTAGGTAGCGCGTTATAAAACGTTATGCATCGATGCATAGCGTTCTTTTCCGTTATCGTGAGCCTGTGCATCGGTTGTTTAATGTTCACATTTCTTGTGTTTTAAAGTTTGTCACTGTCATTACTGAAAAGACTTTTATTTTTGAATATAAAAATTAATGATTCGTATACAAAGACTGCATATACTGTCAGTATCCTATTCTTTTTGAATATACCGCGACAGGTCTCATTAAATTTTAGTCTAAAGATGGATCGTATGCACCTTTTTTGTAGCACAAACACTTTGCTTATTGTTGTGCTATTTCCCCAAAAAATCACCCCAAATCTTAACAGTGAGTCAAAACAAGCATAATAGATTGTCTTAGTCGACTCACTACCAAGATATGACTTTATGCTATTTATTATGTAGCACATTCTTGATAGTTTTGTCACCAAAACGTCGATATGCGAGCGCCAGTCTAACGAACTGTCAATCACTACCCCTAAGAATTTTATTCCTTTTTCCAAGGTTATCCTCTCATTGCCCAGAGTTATATGTTGAGGAGTTTGTGATTTGTTCTGTTTTGTTTTAAATAAAACAGCTTGTGTTTTTTCTATGTTTACCTTTAACATATTTGATGCAAACCAATCTGAAATCTTTTTGTAGAGGTGGCTCCCTTTTTCTTCTAATTCCGAAACAGTTTTAGCTGTTATTAGAAAGCTGGTATCGTCCGCATAATTTGTGATGCGATGATTATTGTTGCACTTCAGTATATGCATATCATTTATAAATACAATGAATATAATTGGCGCTAAAATACTCCCTTGAGGTATTCCTACATCTCCGCATACTTTTATTTCTGATTTAAACACCTTTCCCTCACTATTTATTGCCGTTCTCTGTTTTCTATTTGATAAGTATGATTTAAACCAGTTTAGAGCATTGTTACGAATACCATACTGCTCAAGTTTTTTGAGCAGCAGGCCGTGATTTATAGTGTCATATGCTTTAGAGAGATCTAGGAATACCCCAAGTGCCAATTTTTTTTGTTCGATTGCCTGATTAATGTAACTTGTGAATTCAAATATTGCACTACTTATCGACTTCCCTCTTATGTAGGCATGCTGGGATTCGCTCAACAGATCGCAGGACTTTAAAAAGTTCATTAGTTTGTCGCACATTATGATTTCAAATATCTTTGAGAAGGAGGATAGAAGATTTATCGGCCTGTAGTTGTCCATCAAATCACTATCTCTCTTTTTATAAATTGGTCTTATTAGCGCAAGTTTTAAGTTATCAGGAAAAATTCCATGCTTAAATGAATTTTGAACTATGTATGTAAGAACATCAGCAATACGATTTATACAATCTTTAATTAGGTTGTTGGTGATTTCGTCATCCCCCCTGCTTTCTTTATTTTTCAGTTTTTTTGAGGCGCTTATTATTTCGCTTTTTAATACACTTGATATATGAAAAGATGATTCATAGTATTCAAATGGCTGGCGTTCACTATTAAATGACGTGTTTAGGTTTCCCATCTTCATGTTTTGGGCTATATTTAATAAATAATTATTGTATGAGTGTGCAACTACCGAAGGATTTCCGCCAAGTTCGTTTTTTTTTTACAGCTTTATTTGTTATCTGTTTATATATACCCCACATACATTTTGTTTTATTATCTGAATTTTTTATTTTATTGCCATATACTGTCTGTCTAAGCGATTTGAGTAACCTATCATATTCTTTTTTTTTAATTTGTATAAGTTCCTACAGTTGTCGTCGTATTGAGACAATACAAACAAGACATCAAGGTCTCTCTTGCATCCCCTCAACTCCGGCGAATCCGCATATACCGATTTATTGGCTTGAATTCTGACTTTAAATCTAACCAGTGGAAAAGTACTATGAAAAATAATTTTGAATTCATTCATGAATGCGTTCCACTGTGCGTTCACATCATCAACCTTTGCGTTATATACACTATCCCATCTGCACAAACCAAGTTTATCCTTAAAGATACCCTTGCTTGTGTCGTCGAAAACCCTTCGTGACTGACGCTCGCATTGTGGAGTTATTGCCGGTACGTGTACACTGAATCTTTTTTTTACGAATCCTTTTAAAAAAGTGTAACGAATCCGGATCACGAATCCAGTTTAACTAAAGTATTCGAATACCTCTTTTAAATCCTCTAAAAGGATTCGAATCCAGGATTCGGATCCTGAATGATTCGACTCCTGCCCAGCTCTGGTTTGCTATAAATCTTTAATTTTGTCAAAGAAAATAGTTTTTGTAAACTGTAAATTGTGAACCCTATTATCCGTAACGTAACTAAAATTTTCGGCCGCCGCAAAACTAACGCCCTAACAGAGTTATGGCGTTGAGCCTTTTTTTTTATCAAACACACGGTATTATTATACATTATAATATTATTAAAACTATCATTTATCTACGTTACTCGATTATGATCGATTATTTTATTGATTATTATAACGATTATTTTATTGATTATTATGTTAATCATTTACATTATGTATTTTTTAATTATACGTTTACGTCAATGCAGATTTTTAAATTGTTTTAACTAAAACAATACTACTTTTTTTCATACCATGTAATTTAAAATTTAAATATTTCCCTTTATTGCAATTATACAATATAATAACTGGTTGATTGGAAACAAATTATATAATAAAACCCAATTGTATCTTTTTATGTAAATTATTTGTTGATAATAAATTACGTGTATTACGTAATTTTTTCAATTAAAAATCTTGGGTTTTTATCGGTTTATCCTGGCTCACAGATGTTGCTCGCAGAGGAGAGCACCTGTTACATTATCGTAAACACTAAGTACGTTTTAATTGGCATTTAAAGGATGGTTATTGCAGTTTATGTTGAATTCATTCGTTGAACTGCTTTTGATTAAAAAAATAATAATAAAATAAAACTGAAGCAAAAAATAATTAATATAATTTAATACACAATGTAAACTAAATCAAGACGAGAAAAGAACAAGACAAGGAAAAATAATTTAACAAAGATCACAAACATGGAAATAAAAGAAGAGTAAATCTTGGATTATTGTTAATAATGTTTACTAAGTAAAATTACTTAGTAAACATTAGTAACAATAATCCAAGATTTACTCTTCTTCTATTTTCATCTTTGTGATGTTTGTTAAATTATTTTTGAGTGGTTATTTATGATATGTAAAAAATACATACAACAAATTTACGGTTGCTTTTAATCTTATTACAAAAATACCCTTAATTTTTAATTCTTCCGTTTCATAAAGTGACTATGTGCACCAACAGAATTAAAAATAATCGTGAAATTGTGCACTGTATCCATGTTTTAAATAATCATATTATAAACAAACCTAAAGATAATAATGAATAATCTTGATCAGAAATAAAAGTAATATTTTCACAACTGCTAATCTAAGAATATTAACTCATTAACAGCCGAGCATTATAAAATGAACTCTATAAGTTGATTTTAGGTAAAATTCTGCTCATATTTTTATGATTTCTATGAATGAAGAAAAATTAAAGTGCCCATCTTTTATTTCAGTGTTTTATACGCGTGGCGCATGTAATAAAATTTCGAGTTTAGAAAAGAATGAATTTGGATCCAAATCTAAACGATCAGGCTTTTCTAAACAAGAAATTTTACTTCGTGCTTAACCTGGAAGTAAAAATACTCGTTCAAAACTTCAAATTGAATGCTTTTATAAAATCGACGAACGCCTGAAAATGTACAGTGTATACGTTGTACATATTAAAAAGAAAAATTCCCAATATTCAAATTAAATGAAAATAAAAAATAACTGTATATTTTCAGTTTGTCGCGTCCACAAATGTTCATATTGTGAAGTGTTTGAGAATTTAATTTTTAATAAGTAAAATTTCACTTAATTAAAATGTTTTTGGTCATTTTGGAACACTTGCACAAAAAATTCAGCTGTAATAGTTAGTCAAACACTAGTTGATGGACTTATGCTGATCGATGAGAAAAACTAATGGAAATTCTCGTTTTTCTCTAAAATCACCTTTTTTCAAAATGTCTTATTTGTCAAGTGAAAGTACAAAAATTATTTTTATCAAGTTATATTTGGAATTATTTTACATGTAATTTTTGCCTGTGCTGCTATACTTTTTTTTGAATTAGCTAGTTCTGTCAATAAATATCACCAATCAATTAAATTGAAAATTATTGCAATTTATGTGTATGTTTTGAGGTTATACAGTGCATTTTCTGTTAGTGTAGAGCTGTACTTCTTATTTTAACATGGGTAATGCAAAGACGACTAGATCAAAATCTATTTGTTCCACCTTTTATAATTTGCGCAAAAAAATATTTCCAAGAAATTAGCAGTAGTGTGGATGCTTATACGCTATCACAATTTAAGTGTATTTCGCGAACAAAGTTCTGAGTTATTAAATATCAGTAACAATAAGTGGTAATTCCCACAATAATTAGCATCAATAATATTCACAACTACTCTATTAACTTCCTCGTTTTCTAAGTAAGCACTATTAAGTATTGTATTAATGATCTTTATAAATGCTAACGACTTTCGCAGAAATTTAGGTACGTGCAAAATTTCACACAGCATTTCGGGAACTGAATCGATCGACGGTTGCGAAAACTCACCAGAGAAATTATAAACCAAACTGATGATAATTGTTTATGCAATATTCAAATTGGTTTGTCAGAGATGTTAAGTTATTGAATATGATTCACACTTTTCAAAGTAATTGTTTTGTTTGTTTGATTTATTTTAAAACACTGTGTATGAATAATAATGTTCATTAGACATGCCTATTAATAATATCTTTTGAAATATACAACTATAAAATGTCACATTTATTATTTATATTTCTTGGACATAACAAATATTGTCAGGATTGATGTAGGTAATAGAATGACGCGTACGGCCAATATACAGGGTGTCAAAACAATAAATTGCACCCCATAAAATCTCTCTCTCTCAATTTTTATTTTGATTTTAAAATTATTTCTGAATCATTCTAGCGCCCACAGCTACCCTATCAAAAAATTTAAATGGCAAGAGGGGTCGATCGACATATCATCTTGAAGCTTATTTCTTTGCCTACGCAGCTATGATTTCATTTTCAGTTTTGAACCCCTTGTTATTGGAAAAACTACCTAAACTACGGTTAGAGGAAACAGAAGTGGTTATAGAGAAACAAATCAATTTAACGATTTTACTGCTTAACATCTCCACCCACGGTATACAATAGTACAATCGATTTTCAAAAGTCTATCTAATGTTTTGCAACATTTTTTGTGTGATTAAACGGTACGCTGCGACGATTCTGTGGGCGCTGGAGGGATGCAGATATAATTTTGATACCAAGATAATATTTGGTCTCCCTTTAAGTAAAAATTGATCTGTGTCTGCAATTTTTTTTAACTTAGATTCGGAGATTTTATAGGGTGCAAATTTTAGTTGTCCCTTTATTTTACCATTTGACTTAGCTCGATTTATTTGATTCACGCCATGCTACTTTTAAAAGAAATCTGCATTCCTAGTTAGATATAAAGCGTCACGAAATGTTCACTTAATTTTAATTCACGATTTACCAGTTTTCAAAGAAATCTTTATTTTAGGTAATAAAATATAATTTTATATACAATTTAATTCTTCATTTAAATTAAATTTATAATTTTTATTAGGCAAAGCAATTATTAACTATATTCACTAAATGTATCATATTTTCTATTATTGTACAAAAAGGAGTATTCTGTAAATTAACATATTTATTTATTTACGCGTAACATGTCAGGATTTATAATTTTAGTATTTTCGTCATCTTCTAGCAACTGTAAGTTCGCGTAGAGTCAACAGATTTTAATTTTCCCAACAAGTTCTTACAATTTTAACAAAATTTGACGTTTTCTGATTTTGTTTGCGATTTATAAATATAAGAAAACGCTAATTCTCTGTACTATTGCTAAAAGCCAATGAATGCCGATTTTTTCATTACAACAATTTATAAATTTCCTAACACTCAAAAAAATGTTAAATTGTTAACAATATCTAATGTTTTCTTATACTTTTGAAGTAGTATTGGTATATTTTTGTCACTTTTGTGCAGATGTAATATTGCTAACCGTCTATCAATTTTGATTTTTTCAATGTAAGAACAATGTTTATTAAAATCTTAATATCTTACAATTTTATTAAAATATGACGTTTTCTGATTTTCTTCGCAATTTCTAACTAAACGCACGTTCTCAGTACATTTTGCATATTTTACTTACTTTTATACAGCTGCAATTTTCACTAAAAGTCAATCAATTTTTAATTTTTCCAACGTTATAACATGAGTGTAGTTATTTATCAACACCATCTTGCAATTTTAGGAATATCTGAACATTCCTTATTTTTTATGCAATTTGTTTAAACTTACTGCATACTTTTAGCGTAATTTAGCCAATTTTGAGTAGCTGTAATTTGAGCTAAAAATCACCAATTTTTATTTTCTCAACAAAATTTATTAATTTCTCAATTCTTTTTTTAATTTTTAATTTCAAAATCTGGGGTTTTATATTTTTGCGATTTATTAAATAATAAATCTGTACTTTTAGCACACACAGAATTGTTTTTTAAAGTTTACATATCCCGATGCAGTGGCTATATATTTTCAGGCATTCGTTGTTTTTAAATAAGTTCAATTTGAAGTTTTTAAGAAGTGCTTTCACTGCTTGATTAAGCATGAAGTAAAATTTCGAGTTTAGAAAAGCCTGAAAATATGATTTTCGTGCTTTTCTAAATTCGAAATTTCATGCTTAATTTGGGACTGGAAACACTTGTTGGAAACTTAAAATTGAACTTTTTTAAAAACAACGAATGCCCGAAAATTTGCAGTGTATGCATCGGGATGTCTAAACTTAAAATAAAAAATCCCCGTATTTTAGTCGCTTTTGAGCAGCTGTAATTTTCCTAAAAGTCAATCAAATTTGATGTCTCCAGAGTTAGAACAATAATCGTAATTACATTTAATTTTACTCTAAAATCTTAGTGTTATTTTCTGTGTGTATAATTTAAATTACTAAAGCTAAAGTTAATATTGCAAATTAACAGAATTACGTAATTTTTCATGGTTTTTATATATTTCTCACAAAAGAAAGTCTTCTTAGCGCATTTAGATAGACCATTTCAACACATTCAATTAAATTCAGTAAATGGAGTTGAATTTTTGGAAAAAATTGATAATGATAGTTATTTTATATTTTCAGTTGTACTACACTATGTTTTCTTTTAATGAACTTCTCAACTAAATAAATAAATAAATTACTATTGATGCCATATTGTATCAGATCATAATAATCTGCCTATATTAAAGAAACAATATTCCAATATTAAAACCTCACAGATTTACAAGCCATTGTGCCAGTTGCACAAATGCTATCAAATTTAAGTTTACACTTTAATATTTATTGGCACAATCTGTTTTGGAAAAATTATCGAAAAGTTTAACTAATATTCCCAAAATTTAATTTGAGTTCAGTATTTACAAACTTTAGTACATAATACATACATATTAGACTTGCCCGGAACGATCAAAATAAAATAATATTATCAGTGATTTTAAAAAGAAAACACTTGGTTAAATTTCACTAATATATTGGTTTTTATTTATTCTGCGAATGATTCAACGTCGCAACTAGTTGGAAAAAAAAACAAAATATTAGTTAAATTTAACTAATGTCCGGTTTTACCTACTTCAATTAAATCGTGTTCGTTGATAACATTTGTCGATTGGAATAGACATTTTACATGTCATAAACATCAATGTCGTGTGAGTTGATTGATTTTTTGACATGTACGCAACTACCGTGCGATCGTTAAAAACATGATTTAGAGTAGGCTTTGAATTTTAAATTAGATTGGCACTACTGACTGTTAACACATAGTTTACCATAACCTCAAATTTATCATTCAATAAGAATTCTGGGTAACCTCACAAAATAAATGCCGTCTACTCTAAATCATAATTTAAACGCACTGTATTACTAGATTTTAATCAATGAATAACTATTGGTCGAATTAAACCCGGGATAAGTGATTTTTTTTAAATCATAGTTAAATATGTTCAATCCCGTGAAAGATGTGCAACTTATTCAAGACAATATCCTCAAATTTTAATGCTTAGATGCACTTAAATAAACTATACATTTTATCTACTGTTTAAAACAAATACCGATTATCTAAAATCAAGGATAGCTCTATCAGACCGTAATAAATCGTCCGCCTTTTCATTTTTCCGATTCATTTCCCCCTGTATCAGCTCCGTTAATCAAACCCTCGACCCTCTGGCTCTCTCCGAAGAAGCCACTCATATATTTTATTTTCTCCCCATCAAAGATCGATGAGGACGATGTGATTTTTTCCAACGTTTTTGCCGCGCATGCCATTAACCTTTTATCTCTCGTGGAAAGAGCAAAGAAAAGGGGAAATTCCATCACTTTCCCGTCCTTATCGCAATGTATCTATAGACATTCACTTCATTCCGATGGGAGCGACACGTGAAGAGCACTTTTAGATAAGGCATCAAAGTAGCGCAGATGTAAATAAACGCGCGTCGAATTTAATGATTGCTTGAATCAACGGTGGAGATAGATTGGGTTTGATAATTTGGGTAGGGTTGATAAGAGATAATTCTTTGGGTATGTAATAAGTAAATAGAAAATGTCTAAAATTGTTTGAAGTTCAATATCTTTGCTTTAGGAGTAAAAGTCATTAAATAATTGGAATCTTAATGATTTGCCTTTTAAAAGGTACAATTTTGGAAATATTTAGAATAGAATAGAATAGAATAGACTTATTTCATGCATCAGGGGACTAAAACACTGATTTCAAGTGAAGTTTAAATGTATAGCTATATTTATTTTACCGAAATACGGTAAATTTTGAAGAGCTAAATAATTTAAATATCTTTCATTCAAAAGGCATTATTTTTCAATTAGCTATAATGGTGACCAACGTCCTGAAAGAATGTAGTACTCAAGAGGAAGGGTATTTTTTCAGGTACAAATTGATATTGTCACATGTGGTGTACTAGCCCCATTAGCAGCCCCGCCACAAGGGAAAGTTGCGCCCGGTGCAAAACAGTCATAGGCGCCCCTGCCTTAGTAAAAATTGTTATACTAGTTAATATGTTAACACTATATAAAATCCATTCAAAATAATTATTAAAAATGGTGAGGTGTCTATCATAGCATTTTCCCATCCTTTAAACAATTGATAATTGACATACTAAATTTATTTCACTATAATCAATTGGTTGAAGATTTCATTTGAAATTGGTGATTTATACGTGGGGCGCATGAAGTAAAATTTCGTGTTTAGAAGAGCCTGAAAATTTGGATTTGCCGGGGCGCGACTCGCTTCGCTCGCGCGCCACGACAAATCCTAATTTTCAGGCTTTTCTCAACTCGAAACTTTACTTTATGTTTAATCTGGGAGTGAAAACCTTCGATACACGATCAATCAGAAACTTATATTGCAGTTACCGTTATTTAACATTGTCTACAGACCCACTTTAAATGTAAATAAATACCTTTGCTAATTCATTTGACACTGTCGTTAGCCCTGTTCTTCTATTATGTGAGGAAATATTGTTTCTTGATGACTTTAAGATCAATTTATTGAATATAGATTCCAACCTTACTAAAAGTTTTGCCAATTTCTAGAGTCATATGGATTTCATCAGATTATTGAAGAACCTACTAGAGTCATGGTTTCTTTGATAGATTTAATTATTACCTTAAATAACACAAATAGCATCGAAAGTGGAGTTGTGAAAATTCACGATATTGCTGATCATGATTTGATCTGTTATAAGCTTCTGGCTGATTCCCAAAAACCTGTTTATATTATTACCTATCGCACACTAAATAATATGGACCACCGCCTTTTGTTAAATGACTTATATTCGCTTCAACTAGAACAACTTTTGTACTTAGCAAACATTGATGATAAGGTTTCTTTTCTTAATGAATCCTTACTATTTCTCTTTGATGTTCATGCACACCTAAAAACCTCGCGGATAACTAGGAAACCTGCTCCGTGGTTAACACATACAATTAAGGCTATGATGCTGGATAGAGACCATGCCTATAAAACTTATAAAATCACGAGGAAAAATACCAACTATAATACTTAGAAATATTACCGTAATATGGTCAACTCCGCAATATTACGTGAAAAAAAGCATACTTAAATAATATAATCAGCAAAGATCTTAAATTTCTCTGAAAATATTTGAAAAAGTCTGAAGTTATAAAGCCTAGGGTATGTAATGTACTTTCTCTGTTAAAAAATGTAATTGTTCCTAATTCCTTCCTAATCAACTCGGTCACTAGCGTTAACGACCCTAATCTAGTCTCATGGTACACCAAAAACTCCCATGCTAATGTTAAAAATATACTTAGTTTGCCCCTTGTTGATACTCATGACGTTTCTAAATTATTATTAATAATTAAAACCAGTGCAGTGGAATCAGATGGTCTTAGTGCGACAATGCTCAAAATGTGTTCTCCATTTATTGTCCCCTACATTACACACATCATAAACTGTTGTTTAGAACTTCCAGGACATTTTCACAGTTCTGGAAGTTATCAACCGCTATTTTAGTACCCAAAAAAGAAAATCCTGAAAACCTGAAAGATCTAAGGCCAATTAGTATTTTACCTGTCTTATCTAAAATTTTGGAATCTATAATAAAAGACCAACTGACTTTGTTTGTAGAGACTTATTGTATCCTACCCACGAATCAATCAGGATTTTGAACAAACTCTACTGCTTTACTGAATGTCACTGATGATATTATCAATGCAACTGACAGAGGATTACTCTCTTGTTTAATACTCATTAATTACAGTAAAGCATTCGACACAATTTATCATGATGTATTATTAGCAAAAATTAAGTACATTGGTTTAGAGTCAAATACACTAAAATATAAGTAGTTCTATCTATGGCCGCCAGCAACAGGTCGAAATTGACATGACGTCGGATGTATCAGAAATAAAAGCCGGTGTTCCTCAAGGATCAATTCTAAGCCCACTGTTTTTTTCGATTTACACATCATTCATTCCTGAGACTTTAAAATTCTGTACCTATAAACCTATATGCACGATACGCAACTGCTCTACTTCTTTCCCTTTAATGACATATTAACAGCAAATCAAAAGTTAAATCTTGACCTAACTAATATTTTAACAGCTTACCAGAAACACTCCTTACCGATAAACCCTAGCAAAACTTCAGCTATGCTGTTCGTCTCAAAGCAAATACTCAGCGCTGCAAAAGGTTTACTTTCACTGAAATTGAAAAATACAGCTATACCTTTTGTAGACTCGGTGCGTAACTTAGGCTTAGTTATCGACACTGATTTGCGCCTTAAATCTCATGTCAGTAAATGTATCTCTAGAGCTTACAATAATCTAAGAATGATATACGCAAATCGAAAAATTCTAAGTAAAAACACCAAACGACTTCTCTGTGACTAGTGCTGAGCCATTTCAACTTCTCAGATATGGTCTATAATGCCTGTTCAGATAGTATAACAATAAATCGTATACAAAGAGTTCAAAATTCTTGAATACGGCTTGTCCTAGGAATAAGAAAATTTGATCACATTTCAGGTAAATGCACTGAACTAAACTGGCTGAACATGGCTAATCAAAGAATACTTCATTCTTGTTTACTATAAGATGATTAACTTTCGTAAACCCTCTTATCTATATCGTAGAATTGTGTTGCGGACTGATATTCACAACGTCAATCTTAGGTTCCGGTGACTTATATCGCCGCCGAAGCACAAGTCTGCTATTTATTTGAGATGTTTTTCTTACAACATTTATAAATTATATAATAAAATTCCCTAGCACCAAAAACAATTAAAATCTAACAACTTTAGATGTAACTTGCGTTCTATGTTACTACTTGATGGGCTCTGAAATTGCGAAATTAAAAATTAATTCGGGATTTCTGACGTTGAAATATAGTTGTATTTTATATCTCACATGTTACAATTATATTTATTTTTAATTTTTCGTAGGTTAAGTGGAAGATCAGTAACAGGTTAAGCTGACTGAACATCGCTTACACTTACAGGATTTTATTTCTGTATTTTTTTCTCTATGATAAATAAAGACATTTATTATTATTATTATTATTATTATGAGATAAAATGATGTTTTTGATCATAATATATAAAATTACGAAATATTCGTGTAAAATACAAACAATACGTCTTGATTAATAAGACAACTTAAGACAATAAATGCCCATTGAAACAACTACTTCCCATGCAAATACGCCTCCGGATGTTGAATTATACAATGAAATATTTAATATCTTATTTGATTTGTTACAACGCTCTATCAAAGTATATGTAAAATTAAGGTCAAATTCTCTTCAAACTAACTAACAAATAATAATAAACTAAACTGACATGTTGTGCGTTTTTGAAAGTTGAATTAAATAAAATCAGTCTCATAACTCTGTCATTATTGTTGCTAGATCACTATGTGCCAATTAGGTACAAAGTCAACTGTTTTTATTTATTGTCACGTCAGTTTTGACAATCGCAATAATTTCCCTATCTAATTCTAACTTAATTTGACGTAATATATAAAATTACGACGATATTCGTATACATCAAAAAATACGTCTTAATTAATAAGACAACTTAAAAGAATAAATAGCCATTGAAACAACTACTTCTCGTGCAAATAAAGCTCCGGATATTGAATTATACAATGTAACATTAATTTGACATATCACAATCGTTACTTGTTCTCACCTGATAAAAATTGCGCCTTCTTGATTTATTTTCCAACTCCTCCAAAAAACTAAAAAAAATAGTTTTGTCACTTCTGACAGGCCTTTGGGGTGTAATTTGGGTATATATTTAAATTATTTATATATACAGGATATTTTTGTTTTAAGTGTACATATTTCGATGGATGCGTTGTGAAATTTCAAGAATTCATTGCCTTTTTTAAAAGCGTCTATTGTGAAGTTTCGAGCGAGTGTTTTCACTTCATGATTAAGTATGAAGTAAAATTTCGAGTTTAGAAAAGCTTAAAATTGTTCAAACTTTTAGGGTTTTCTAAACTCGAAATTTTACTTCATGCGCCACACGTATAAAACACTGAAGTATTGTGAAATTAAATACATACTGTTAAATCAATATTAACAACAAAATGCTGAAGGAAGGTTAAAGATATACTATTAAACGAGAATATTTTTAATTTCACAATGTTTCAGTGTTTTATACGCGTGGCGCATGAAGTAAAATTTCGAGTTTAGAAAAGCCTGAAAATATGGATTTGCCGGGGCGCGACTCGCTTAGCTCGCGCGCTCCGTCAAATCCAAATGTTCGGGCTGTTTTAAATTCGAAATTTTACTTAATGTTTAATCAATGATTGGAAAAACTCGTTGGTAGCTTAAAATTGAACTCATTAAAAAAAACAACGAATACCTTGAAATACCTACGCATCGGAATATGTATACTCAAAAGAACATTTTCCTGTATGCTTATATCAATAAAAATTCTTACGAGCCGCCATTGATCCCTAGTAAAATACACCATTAATATCCAAAGCATAATTTAATTACAATATCCCATATGCTAACGTCCATAAATTAAAAAAATATAACTAATTATCCTCTCATGACTGTCACGTAATTATCTAGACTGTTGTCTTTTCAGAACAAGAAACGAACACGATAACAGCACAGGCTGTCACACACACACAGCACAAGTAAAGATAATACGCCATTAAAATATTAAAAACACACGCTCTTAGCCAGGAATGTGTGTGTATATATGAGATGTCAGTAAATAAATTACAAAGTGAACAGCCGAGTACATATTACTGGTCTACATAAACGTCATGCGAGAATTATTTACAACTACGGAATAGAAGTAGAACGGTTCCTTTTAGTAATACATCACGTCGACAACGCACACTCGCCTTGTTAAATATTAAAATTTTCACATGTGACTTTATTGCTTCGCTGTATCAGATTAAAAAAATGCTCTTTCCATATGGTTATCGTAATTAATATGCCAGGAAAATGTCAGATGTTGTAAAAGTTTCGCAGTTTTTTTTATTACTTTAATATTTATTATGAGAACATATTCTTGATTGTTTTATTGATTATGGAAAACTGCAAAACACTGAAATCGTGAGAGTGCAGGCTTTTTCGATGCAGTACATTAATATTCCAGTGTGGTAAATTACGTAAATTTAAATTAATTAATTAATTGGTAAACCAATTTATTCTTCAATTAATTATAATTAGAGAAGTAATTTAAAAAGGTACTCAATTGAAATAAGACTTTTAAAACCATCTTTTTTGCCTGTGATTATTTTAAGCTAGGATTTGATTGGGTTTAATTATAACTTGTAAAAGGTTACAATTGAACATGCTCAATTTAAAGTTTCTAACGAGTGTTTTTCACTACTTGATTAAGCATGAAGTAAAATTTCAAGTTTAAAAAAGCTTTCAAATTCAGTCTGGTCGGTCCGCGCAGCGGATCGACCAAATCAAATTTTCAGGCTTATATAAACTCGATATTTTACTTCACACGCGACGCGTATTAACCAAAACACTTTGTTTTAAAACAATGTTTTAAACATGTTTAAAACCAGCCGTCGTGTTTTAAACGGTTATGTTTTAGACATGTTTTAAATCTTAAATTTATGTAAAACATGTTTTAAACGTTAACTTTGTTTAAAACGTTTTTTTTATTATCTTAAATTTGCTAAATTATATTTTATACTATTTGATTAAGATTTTTTGCTTACATTTTTAAATTTTACCTAAATTGTTGAAGATATTTCAAATTACATTATTATACTTAACATTTTATTGCAATAAAATATCACAACTGTGTGCGCATCAATGTGATTTTTAAATACAGGGAATTTTTCTTTCAGGTATGCATACACTGTACATACGTAGCATACACTGTACATTTTACGACATTCGTTGCTTTTTTAAAAGATATTAATTTGAATCTTTAAAGGAGGGTTTTCCACTCACAGACTAAGCATGAAGTAAAATTTCGAGTTTAGAAAAGCCTGAAAATTTGGATTGGCCGCGTAGCGAAGCGGAGCGGCCAATCCAAATTAGGCTTTTCTAAACTCGAAATTTTACTTCATGCGCCACACGTATTAAACACTGAAATATCGTAAAGTCTAAAATATACGGCTTTAACAATCTAATATGTGATGTGAATAAAACGTAAGTCAAATTCTGCGCTGAACAAATTGTTTAAAACAGGGATTATAGGCAACCCAATAACTCTACCGTATATTAGTTTGCCTCTAATTGTTGTATGTGCGTGTTTTTGAACTTCACTGTAAAACAGTGTTTTTAAGCGTGGCGCATGAAGTAAAATTTCGAGTTTAGAAAAGCCTAATTTGGATTGGCCGCTCCGCTTCGCTACGCGGCCAATCCAAATTCTTAGGCTTTTCTAAACTAGAAATTTTACTTCATGCTTAGTCTGGGAGTGGACAACACTCGTTAAAAGCCCCAAATTAACCGCCTTGAAACAACGAATTCCCACAAATTTAAAAATCGCTGTAATTATCGGGATATGTATACTCAAAAGAAAAATGCCCTGCATATTCTGTTTTAAACACGTTTTAAACGTGTTTTAAACATCTTTTGAACACGTTTCAAACATGTTTTAAATCGTTAATATTTTAAGCGCTGTTTAAATAAAAAAAAACACGTTTTGTTAAAAAAAAAACTGTTTGTTTTAATTAAAATGTGAAAAAACGTGTTTCTTTAACAACCTTGGTATTAACCACTGATTCAAAGTGACGTGTAAAATATACTTCATAATCAGTACTTTTTGAACTTACGAGTATTTCAGTGTTTTATAAGCGTGGCGCACGAAGTAAAATTTCGAGTTTAGATAAGCCTGAAATTTTACTTCATGCTTAATTTGGGAGTGGAAAATACTTGTTAGAAAGTTCAAATTCAACTTTTTGAAAAACAACGATTGCCTGAACATTTACAGTGTATGAATTCGGATATGTATACTTAAAAATTAAATTCCCAGTACATATTGAATAATCCAATGTCCGTCGTGGTATTAGCTCGAGAAGTAGTTGTTCTAATGAGTGTTCCAGTTAGTCTTTGTGAGACAAATTAGTTGTAGATTGCGAAAATAATCGCACTTTTAATGAATTGAATAATTTGACATCTAATATACCTAAATTTGTTACCTACGGTTAGAATTGATTCGAACCTATAATAAGACTTACGTTTAATCTATATTTTTATCTAAAAAGGCAAACTTTTCATCCATTCCCAGTCTAGATTATGATATCTAATAGAGCTAGATTATAATAATAATAACAATAATAATAACCTTTATTTTCAACAGATAAATTCAATTACAGGGAAATATTACATAAAAAAATAAGGTAAGTATTTTTACAAACTAACGTTAAACATTCAAAAGTTACAAATTGAAGATTACAAAAAATATAAACTAACTAAAAAAACATATATATTTAAAAGATTAAAGACTCCAGAGAATATATACAGACTAAAAAACTAAAAAAAAACTAAGATATACAGATATAATTAAACAATATAACCAAAAATCTTTATAACTGATAGAGAAAAGGATAATAATGATAATAAATGAGAGCATAGTATATGTATGTAGTTATTTATTTATTTCTATTTGCGACTAATCGGAGATACACAATAGAAGTTCACGCAGGCTGCTGGTAAAAATATCAAGATCAAAGCCGGATTGGATATAGTTGTTATATAATCGAATCATAGTATTGATGGGCGAGTTATAATATAGGTTTGTCTTACTGCGACTACACTGAAACAATAGGGGCCCGCGATTGGTAACTCTAGGCACGAATATATTTATTAAGGCCAATAGATTCTGGTTATCAATCCTACACCGTAATATTTTGTACAGTACGCCAATGGAACCCATCGTGCGCCTCTCTTCGAGTGATTTTAAGTTAAACAACAAAAGCATATCATTGTAGCTAACTGAGTCATCAGGATAAGTATGGTTGAGTTTATAATAAAGAAACTTGACAAATATTTTCTGCGTGCGTTCGAGCTGCTTTATATGAGTATTGTAAAATGGCGACCAGACTACCGCACAGTACTCTAGCTTTGATCTCACATACGTTGTGTATAACGTCATCACTGTACGCGGGTTTTTGAACTGTTGGGACATTCTGCGCACAAAACCCAACATCTTCATTGATTCACTTTGTATCTTATTATAGTATGGAATAAATGACAGCTCCTGATCAAACAATACACCGAGGTCCTTGACTAGCATGCCTCGATCCAACTTAATGTTATTCATATGATATTCATAGTCCACTCTATGCAGTGTTCTGTAAAATGACATACATGTACATTTAGAGACGTTAAGTTCTAATTTATTTGAGTCGCTCCAATGCTGTATTTTGGTCAAGTCATTTTGCAGAACAACGCAATCGCCAACGTTTTTTTATGACCCTGAAAATTTTTACGTCGTCCGCAAATATCAAAATAGGAGATTTGACATTAACCGTGATATCGTAAATGAATAGTAAAAATAGCAAAGGTCCAAGATTGGATCCTTGGGGGACACCGCTGGATGGATAAAATACATTGGATTCATGGTTCAGGTATTCGACATAATTAGTTCTATTAGATAAGTAGGATTTTACTAATTCCACAAGGCCATCCGTAAAGCCCCATGCCCCGAGCTTACTCAAGAGAAGAGTGTGACTTATTGAATCAAAGGCCTTACGGAAATCCGTGTGAATGACATCCACTTGGAAACTCTGATCAAGGTGAAGTGCTACATACTCCGTGAAATTCAAAAGATTAGTTAAGGTAGACCTTTTTTTTATAAAACCATGTTGCATGGGTGACATATACGCCTCCACACGAGAATATACTTTGCCGGCAATGATTGTTTCAAAAATTTTAGAGAAATTGTTTAAGATCGAAATAGGGCGGTAGTTGATAACCTCATGTTTGTTGCCTGTTTTTAAGACTGGTGTGATGCGCGTATTTTTCCATTCTGGTGGAAATTGCGATGACTTTACTATTAAATTAAAAATATGACTCAGCGGCGTGCTTAGAGCTTGAATGCAGTCGCGAATAATGAATGATGGAGTGTTGTCGCTTCCTGACGTAAAGTTGTTGCTGAGGTTTTTTGCCGCCATCAGTATGTCAGTAGTTGAAATACTTCCTATTCTAATAGTAACATTATAATCTAAGTCGGCAGTTTGTTCCCGTACATCAGAATTTTTATATGAATACACCGAAGAGAAGTACTCACTAAAGCTATTAACTATGTCTTGTGGATTATTTATTGATTTATTTTGATAAATCATGTCTCCGGAGGGGAATCCGAGAATGAGATTTTTTTGTGGCTACATAATTCCAAATTTATTTGGGGTCGCTCAGTATAGATTGTTCTGCCATTTCTATATAAGCATCCTGGTCTGCTTTGATACGTACCCTTATATCCCTTTTAATTCTGATGATTCTAGTTTTATAAGTTTGGAGTTTGTGCTTCTTGTATACCCTGCGATAATGATCCTTGATCCTGATGAGGCGAATGGTGCCGGGTTGGAACCATATAGGGTATTTGTTAGTTCTCGAATGACGAAATTTCAGCGGCACATACTTTTTAAATAAACTGTGAAGAGTACTATACAGCTCAGTACATGATTTATTTACCTCAGTGCTACTTGTAACATTTATCCAATCATATTGAGATAGTTCGTTGTAGAGTAAGAGAAAGTCAGCTTTACGGAAATTATGTTTTTTGGTTGCAGGGTTTGTGATAATATTTGTTTGTGTTTCCGTGCTAATTTCAAAAGAGAATGAGATTGGCGGATGGTGATCATCAACTTTGGTGATGGGAAGAACTTCGTCGAAAGAACACAAAATGTTGCTGGTAGTAATTACTAGATCGAGGATTCTGTTATTAACATTAACTATTTTGTTGTGCTGTGTGAGTCGATTAAGAAGCATACAGTTATTTAGTTCGGCAATTCTAGGATCCATTATCTGTATTTCTAGCGATTCTTTGTAGTTCGGCAGATTGAAGTCTCCGCAAATAATTACTGACGTATATTGGTTGACAAGTTGGTCCAGTTTGCTGAATAGTAAAACATACGTCTCAACAGGGGTATAACAAATAGGAGCAGAATAGACTTAGAGTTAAATTTGGATCGATTATAATGTGACAAGGATAGATTTTGACCTGGGATAACACAATTTTGTTATATATACCAAGTCTAGTTTTTGACCTTTCATAAAGATAGATTTTAACCTTTAATATGAACAGATTTTGACGACTAATAGAACTACAAATTGACCTGCGATAAAGCTAGATATTAACCTATAATAAAAACAAAGGTTGACGTGATACTAAGTATCATTTTGATCTATGCCAAGTTTAAATGTTGACCCATAATAGAGCTAGATATAACCCCGAGTAGGAATAGATAAAAAAAACACAGAATAGATTTTAATAATACAAACATTTTAAATTTGATAAAAAATTATAAATCAAGATTATTAATGGAAATGTACTACATTGGCAAACAAAATTCTTGTATGGATTTTAAAACGGACACCAATAGCTTACATGCCATTTATTCATACTCATTAAAATTAAAATAAATAACATTTGGAAATTTCAAATTAAATCAATAGTTCAATTTTCAATAAACAATCATTTATTTACAAACATTTTACACGTCCATATCTGACAATTTTTAATTTTATCTAAAGCAGCCTAGAAATATGTCAGTATATTTTATTGTGTTTAGGTATCATGTTTTCTCTTATCCTCCTCTTAATTATGTTATCTCTTTAGAAAAAAAAATCTTTGAATTTATTTATTTTAGTTTTTACTTGCTCTAAAGAAAATGGAAAAAATCGAGCGAAATATTATCTTAAATAAAAATAAAGTTTTCTGGCTAAAAAGACAAATATAATTTTTAATTCTGCCGCTTTTCCCCAAAAAAGTTTATACAGGACGCCCGTATTTCGACAAAATGTATGGAAATCTCAGTTATTTAAAGAGGTAGCGAATCGGTTAAATTGGGGCAAAGTTGCGTAAATGTCTAAATTCAATAGTTTTTGAATAAAAATATAAAAAACAAAAATTTAAAAAAAAATCGTTTTTTGATATCTCGGAAACTAAAAAAGTATTTTAAATTTGTTTTTAGAATATTATTAGGCCCTTAAATACGCATCTTTGTCCCAGTTTAATACATTCTGTTGAAATACGAACACCCTGTAGAAGTTTTAAAATAATTATGGCTACAAATTAAAACAGAAAACTTTAGTGGTGCCAATATTTCGCTAATAATTTGTTAGCTTCTTTAGAGCAAATAATCTAAAATAAATAAAAACAAAGAACTTTGATGTAGAACAGATAATATAATTAATCTTTGTAATTATTTAATTTAGATTTGTTGCCCTATAGAAGCTAACAAATATTTAGCATAATATTGGCGCCATTAAAATACAGTTTTCTGGTTTAACTTGTAGCCATATTTTTTTTAAATACCGCATCTTTGCCCAAAACCTTACGAATAATTTTGACAACTTGGCGGCAAAAAGCTATAAAAATGTTAGGAATTGGCAATTTCAAATTCTTGGTTGCAGAATACTTCAAACATTAAAAGTGCGATTCTTTTCACAATCTACAACAAGTTAGTCTTACAAAGACTATATCAAACACTTATTGAAACAACTACTTCCCGAGCTAATACCCCGACAGAAATTGTATTATTAAACAAGTGTCGGGAAGTAATTGTTTCAATTAGTGTTTAATATAGTCTTTGTAAGACTAACTTCTTGTAGATTTCGAATCACACTCTTAATGGATAAAAATGTTATTTACTTAACATGAAAATCACCGATTTTACATTAAAATAATAGACTTTAAGTTTTTCACTTAATAAAAAATCGAAATTTTTCTAAAATGGGATATGTATTCACTACAATTGTTTCTTTTGAATAACGATTTTATAGATAATTAAAAATCCGTCAAGATATTCCAAGAAAATGTCGAAAACTTAAAATATAAAGAAAATTAGAAGAAAATGTTGATCAGTTTTGCAAAATTATTATTAATTATTAATGACTTTAATTTACAAAATATAAACTCTTCTAACCGTCGATAACTTTTACCAATTTATTTTTTTTAATTTGGGCTGTGAAGTTTTTAAAACATTTCTAAAGTGATATTAAATCGTTGTCAAAATAATCATCATTATAGGAGTAACCCTATTTTTTTCTAATATTTTACAAATCTGTAGTCAAATGTATTAACGTTTTGTTTTTGCTAATTTATTAGCATTTGGCTTAGTAAAATCTTGATTGGTAAATTTTTAGGTATTTGAAATATTTAAGACGTTCTTTACTTAATTTCCTTTTAGTAATACATTTTTTCTATTAAGTGTTCATTGCGTTTTTAAAAGCGTTCAATTTAAAGTATTAAACTAGTGTTCCAACTGCTTGATTGGTCATGGAGTAAAATTTCTAGTTTAGAAAAGTCTGAAAATTTAGTTTGGTTGAGCTTTCTTTTTAGTTATGATTGATATTACCAGAGGTGCATGTAAGTCAAATATTTGTAAGAGGCAGAAGTCAAGATGTTTCGAAAGTAAATCAAAATGTCAATTTTAGACAATTCAAGGTCAGATTAGATGATATTAAATATGTATAATATCTGTAAGTAACAATTCCTACGTCCGTTTTTTTTTAATTTTCAATTTATAGTATGAAACGATTGTTCTTCACTTCCAGATTAAGCATAAAGTAAAATTTCGAGTTTAGAAAAGTCTAAAAATTTGGTTTGGTCGCGTAGCGAAGTGAAGCGACTAAACCAAATTTTCATGCGTTTCTAAACTTGTAATTTTACTTCATGCTTAATCAAGGATTGGAAACACTCGTTAGTAGCTTCAAATTGAACTTTAAAAAAAACAGTGAATTTTAATGTCATATTTAAGCTAAGACAGCGCTAGATTTTGAACAATATCAGCCCTAAATTTAAACTTAATATAAGGATATATTTGGAATAGGCACCTGAGGCAAGCCAAGAATTTAACTTGGGGAACGTCTATAATTGTGACTGCTGATAATCTTATGTTTTGAATCGAGAAAAGCCTGTAATTTGACTTGTGAGAGGGCAACATTTTTATTTAGTCCCTTTATTTTGACTTGAAGTAAAACGGCCTGTAGCAAAGTAAGGACACGCCAGATTTCAACTTGGTTAAAAGTAGAATGTTGACTTATACTATGTTTTGCCTTGTGGTAAAGCCTGAATGTGTTTATACTTAAACTTTTAATGTTAGATTTTAGCTAAGACAATGTTAGATTTTAAACAATATAAGGTCTAGATTTAAATTAAAGACAAGGCTATATTTGGAATAGGCACAAGGTCATATTTTGTCTCAAGATAAGTTTATTTTTGACCTGGAGCAAGCCTACATTTCGACTTGGGAAACGACTATAATTTTGACTTGTGACAATGTTAAATGTTTACTGAAGAAAAGCCTATAATTTGACCTGTGGAAGCTCTAAATTTGTATTTAAGACCTTTATTTTGACTTCAAGTAAAACGGTCCGTCGCAATGTAAGGACAGACTAGATTTTAACTTGTTAAACAGTTAAATGTTGACTTAGGCTATATTTTGACTCATGGTAAAGCCTGATTTTGACTTGAGGATGTACTTGGATCTGTGACAGGTTTAGATTTTGACTAAAAAGTAAGCTATATTCAAGAACTGGTTGTATTTTAACCTATCAAAATATTGATTTAAAAGAAGGCTGCTAGAGTTAATTATTAACATGAGCAGAATTCTATTTTCAACTGAAATATGACCAGATGCTAAAGTGAAATGAAGTCAAAAATGTTTTATCAATATACACACAACATTTCATTAATATATTTGTATGCATTAGTAAATTTGTAAATTTTTCTTTTTCTGTACAATCATTATTTAATTCCCAACCATTTTTGACTGTCTGTTATTTCAAATTACAACTCACATACATGTATACATACGATTGAAATCAAAGTCGCGAAACCGCGAAACCGGATTAGTTTACAGGTCTCCCCCTTCCGTTTCCACCCTCGTGGTGTTATTATTATTCCGTGAAATTCCGGGCCTCCGGAGAGCCGCACGCCATAAAAGTATCACTTACCCGAGATATGATTTACAAGGCATTCCAATTTCATTCCGCATGCAAATTTATGCCTGACTGTAGTAATCATATCGATTCACACGTCCGCATTAATAATTAATAAGCAAACGTTCCACAATGCACAACGTACGTATGTGGAACACGAATAACAGACCTAATCGTGATTAATTGAGATCCTCACATATAATGCTGTTCTTGTTTCATTTATTATATTATAACTAGTTTTTTTGTATGTACATTTGTATTTGAAAATGTTATTCAGTTGTTCTCAATAGCGCTGCCAGGATTTTGTCTTGGGGGGGCCCAATGAAAATTAAATATCAGTGCTGTTTTATCACTCGATAGAGTAACAAATCCTGACTCCACACTATAAAAAACATATTTTGAAAAAAATAGTGAAAAGGTTTAAGGTGGCCAATTTTCGCTGGTAGTATGTTTCTGGGGTACGAGATGGCGCTGAAAGAGCAAATTTGCTGAAAATAGTTTAATTGTTCATTGGTTAATAGTGCCTGCCGAATTTAATCACAACGAATAGAAACATTATGAGTTCGGAGCGCGTTGTTTGTTTGTTTAGTTCGCGCCGAGAGAATGAATGGGTGTTAAATTAATTAACGTTCAACCAAGTCTTAGTACTTATTATGAATTTTATCAATTTATGACCTTGATTTTTTTTGAGAAAAATCCCACGGTTTGTGCACTTCGAAAAAATTCATTACAGTCAGCTTTCAACAACTGTAATTTCGATGTCAATCAATTTTGTTTTTCCAACGTTGGTGCAAAGTTTATTTATTTCTACTATTTTTTTTAAATTCAACGATTTATTGTTTTATTTTAATATAAAGCACCAATGGCGGACTAGCTCTCTAAAAGTTATCGGGGAATGGAGGAAACTCATGTACAGTATGTTCGGAATATTGATATTCGTAGTTGATTTGGCAAATATTACCTTTTTTTTCTATATCCGTATTTGTATCATTTAGTATTCATATGCTCAATCTTATCAACTTCAATGCAGCTTTTTCAGTTACGTGAAGATGAAGAAAGGAATATAACTGTGTTTAATTAAGCAATCTTGTCAAATTTAACACGAACTGTCAATATGATTAATTCGTGATATGATTTGTTTTTAAACAATAAAACAAAGGTACCTGTGTGTTTTTTCAATACAATTTTCTCAAATTTGTACCTTACTCATTTGGTATTACACGGTTTTTTTTAGTATAATTAAAGTTAAAGTATATCTAAACATCACAACAAATCAGTGTTGTATACGCGAGGGGCATGAAGTAAAATTTTGAGTTTAGAAAAGATTGAAAATTTGGTTTGGTCGCCCCGCTTCGCGAAGCGACCAAACCAAATTTTCAGGCTTCTCTAAACTCGAAATTTTACTTCATGCTTAAACAGGGAGTGGAAAAGCACTTTTTCCGGTAACATTGTTTTCGAAACTAAAGCTTTGCCTTAGATTTTTAAAAATATAAATGTTAAAATTAACTTTAAAATTTTGCAGGCTTTTCTAAAGTCGAAATTTTACTTCATGCTTAATCAGGGATTGAAAACATTCGATAGAAGCATCAATTGAATATTTGAAAATGTTTCATTTATTCACCAAGAAAAAAAAAATATTTTCTGTATGAAAACTAGTAGACTTACCGGGTGGCCATGGAAGTATTGCCTATGCAATTACTCAGGCAATATAAATAGTAGACATTTGAGTTTTGGGTTGAATATACAAATTAACTATAGCTTGATTTTGACATAGTATTAACTAGAAATACTACTTCGGAACAGGCCGGAAGTAATATCATTTTTCTTATTTTAAATTGCGACCCCAACTTCTAATATTTGTCTCTATTTTCGAAGATGTATAACAAGTTGATATTTACCTTAAAACTAACCTTAAAATTAATATTTTTCGAAATAGACTTAGCAGGTCGAGGAATTGTATCTGGGATGAAACATCACAAAGTAGGTCGTGAAATAGTAATTTTACCTAAAAACAATTTCTAATTACATTGAATATTTTTTCCAGTTGCTGGCAAACAAGTTAAAAGCAAAAAATTTAAATATCCAAAAATCTAATTTATAAACGCATTGTGATATAAATATTAAATAGCACTCCCTGCCTTTTTTGTAATCATAAAGTTGCCTTTAAAATTTCCTATTCAATTATATATTGCAAGTTGATAATAGTTCAAGACTTGACCGTATTATAATTTTTAAAAGTTTGCACTAAGTAGGTTTCATAATAATAATGCCTAAAAAATTATGGTAGGCTGTTCTTAGATTAAACAAAGGCGTTGTATAGAATGTCATAGACATTTCACGGCTAACTTTGTGATGTTTCATCCTAGTTACAATTCCTCTGCCTATTTAGTCAATTTCGAAAAATATTAATTTTAAGGTGAGTTTCAACGTAAATTTCAACTTGTTGTACATAATTGGGAAGGGAATTGAAAGACGAATATTACAACTTAGAAAAAAGTAGAGGTTGTTATTTAAAATAAGAAAAATTATATAATTTCTGGGAAAACCGGAAGTCGTATTGCTAGTTAATACTATGCCAAAATCAAACTATAGTCAAATTATATATACATCCCAAAACTCAAATGTCAGTATTTATATTTATATTTTCTTTAAAGAATGTTAAAATTGATTGAATTCTGTGTAAGTTCAGTGAATTTTATGATTGATTTTATTTTATTTGTTAAATCAACGGAAGCCTTTTACAAAAACACATTAAAGCATTAATGACAATAGCTAAGGTACAAACTTGAAACTAGCTTAAATCTAATAACTACGGGTTAAAAACTGTTACCTAAGCTCTTAATTTTGTAATTTTTTTTAATTCTTATTTTGTCCTAATTTTCTTTTTATTTCACTTCAACATACTTTAGTTTATTTTATTTGCAAAATGTTCTTGTTTTGCTGAGATTTATTCAAATATTCATTCAAACAACTATTTAAATATTTGAAAAAGTCTCACCTAATCTCTTAATTTTGCACATTTTTTTAATTCGTATTATGTCTTAATTTTGTTTTTATTTCACTTCAAGATATCAACTTTAGTTAATTTTGTCTGCAAACTTTGTTTTGTCTCGCTGAGACTTACCCAAATATTCATTTCAACTACTATTGGAATATTTAAAAGTCTCAGAAAAACGGAATAATAAATTCGCTTTTATACTTTGTAAATATTATAATAAGAGTTTCCACTTTATTTAAACAACTGGATTTTTTGAACCTTTACCTTCCAATGAGAAAGTTATTGATCAAGTAATCCGTGGATTTTTATACAATTTTTTTTTTTTCAAAATTTCAATAAATGTAATGGAATTTCTCTTTATAAAATTAAAACAATTTGATTTTTTAAAAAAAACTTGTCCAGATAACTGAATTAAGAAAAGTATTTACTTTTGTCTAAACTCAATGAATTTTATGGCTATTAGATATCAGTTGATATTACATTTTATGTGAAATTATATTAAGTAAGTATTTAGTTTGATTTCATACTTTCATATCTCCATATTTATTTAGGTGTGCAATAATATTGGAATGAGTTTTTCCACTTCTTGATAAAGCATGAAGTAAATATTTCAAGTTTAGATAAGCCTGAACATTTGGTTTGGTCGCTCCGCGAAGCGCAGCGGCCAAAGGAAATATTCAGGCTTTTCTAAACTGGGAATGTTTACTTCATGCGCCACTAGTATAAAACACTGTTTTAGTGTGAAATAAACACACTATATTTATCTTAACAATTACACAAAACAGCACAAACTTCTCTAATCAAATATAAATATATAATAATGAAAAGCTTTAGGTAACGTGATTCGATAATTTATTTTCAGTATAAATTCTAATAAAAAAACAAGATGCTTTATGGTTCTTTAACAAGCCTCATTAGACCATTAACAATCAACAAACATTACAAATAAATATTTGGTCGTTGATTTTGAAGATATTTATCATTTTATGATGAATTTATCGGTTTCGGTGAATTTTCCTCGATTTTGTCAGTTTTGACGATGATTTTTTGACAGTATTTTTGATGCTTAATGCTAAAGCATGAAGTGAAAACTCTTATTATAATTTCCTTTTCAAGATACAAAACTAATAAGAATAATTAATAATACAAGATTACAGAAAACCACCACTCACTAAGACATTTTGGAGCTCAATCTTTTGCAGAACCTACCTTCTGTAACAAAAAAAAAAAGATTTTAATTAACAATCATGTACAAAAATTGACAATATGTGTAGTAAATAAATTGTATTTATGCATAATGGAACAATTTCTCATGTAACCCATGTTAACATACAGAGAGTTTTATGTAACACCGAACATACTAAAATGTACTCAATGTTAATTTTCCTTTGTTCGATGTGTACTGGGACGCATCAAAGCATTGAGTGCGATGTGATTGGCTACGATTTCTAACTGTATTATAGTCAACCCAATTTACACTCTTCCCTTCAAAAATAAATGAAATCTGTCAGTTATCGCAAGCAAGTGATATTTGCTGTTCTAGCACTTGAAGCAGACGTAGACGAAGAACGGAGAGTTAAACATATCAATAATGTATATAAAGAAGGAAAAGATTATTCTGGTAAACTTATAACATGGAGAAAACAGTTCAAGAAATTCCCATGATTTACTTTCTATAAAATTTTCTGTTCAGACTACCATTTATTTAAACCATTTCAAACCTTCTAGAACAGTTTGTTTGGATAAATTTCACAAGCGAGGAGTTAGAAGTCCGTCGATATTATCGGAAGAATATTATCCTTAATATTGCAAAATCATTTAATATATAAAAATTCTTCTATCCTACAATTCCAACATTACTAGTTGCTGTATAACAACATTAAGCGATAACATTTTTGTTAAATTGTATTTAATATGTTAAATTAAACAACGAAATTTTGCGAAAAATTGTGTTTACTGATGAAACGTTTATATCTTCTTACCTTCTTTAACTGGTATTTTACTGATTAAAAATATAAAAAAAGTTGATAACCATTCCGTTGTACTAAATATTCATAATACAACATATTGTGGTTGACATAATAATTGACAAATTTAATTTATTTTTGACGTGAAGAGTGTACATTAGGTTGACTATATATTAGAAATCCTAGCCAATCACATCGTACTCAATGCTTTGATGCGTCCCGGTACACATCGAACATAGGAAAATGAACATTAAGTATATTTTAATATGCTCGGTGTTATATAAAACTCTCTGTATGTTTCTATTAATAATAAAAAAATGTTTTCTTTCACTGATTTTTTTTGTAAAAATAAAAAAAAAAATCATCAAAACTAGTGTTATAATCAGTTGTTCTATCGTATGTTCATTAAAAAAAACTCAGAATGCCATGGAAAATATTGTAAGTTGGCAACTTTGAAATTATATATTATAATTATTATTTTTGACGTTTTATATGTCAATTTGTCAGGTGTGTAGCCAACTTAAATTTAATCATGGCACTCTAGAGATTTTTTTTATTGAACATACGATATTATTAACTTTAATTATATTAGAGAATAACTATGAACTATTAATACACGTAATAGTATTAATGTTGAATTTTAAATACAATAATGTTTGAGATTGTTGTAAATAAATGCCGGGTACTTTGCTAGTTGCAATATATAGTTATAAAGTTGGTTATTTTATTGCATATTGACATTTTGTTGTAGAAACAATTTTCTTTTAGGAAAAATATGTAGAATTTATTATATCAATCGAATTCGAGTTTATTCTAAACTAATACGGAAAAAAAGCTGTAAGATAATGAATGTTATTGAGAATAGCGATGTGATCATTAAGGGCAGCCAACCGTAATTACAGGCCGGACCGCAGATTGCACAAGTTCTAACTATAATTACAATGTCCGATGTCCTTATAAGTTTAGAACTATCCGAGTATGCAAGCCGAGTGAGGGACTCGAGCGACGTCCATTCCATATAACGAGTGGTTGTTGCGATCCACTGGACAAACCAGAATTGCAATTATTCTAATAATTACGCATTCGTCCCAGAAACGACCATCTGTCACTGAAAATTTAAATGTTCAAGGACACAAATGTATAATAATTAAATTCAAGTACAAATCTTTAAGTATTATTTTGAATTATACGCCAAAGAAGAGTATTTTTAATATTATATTAGAGAAACCAAAATGAAAAAAAGAACCATTTCAGAATATTTGTAATCTAAGTCACTTGGTTTGTTTCACAATTAATATTTTTTTATTTCGATTAGTTCTCACTAATAGTCATTCTTAAGGAATGTGATTGGTAATCAAAACAAGCCAGAATAAATAAATAATAGTAGTGAAGTAAAACAATATATTTTTGAAAAACTTTGAGTTTGAAAATGACAAGTTAAAGTTGTCGAAACTATAGTCACCTAATAAAGTCTCAGTTATACAAACAAAGTTAAAATCGTGCTTCATTTGTGCAAGATATTTTTATTAGTTTAGAAATATTCTATCATATTTTATCAAGTGATTAATGAAAAGTAAACTAAAGATAGAAACCGAACCGGATATCCAGATGATATCAAAGAGGGAAGAATTTCTTGTTTAAAAATAAAATTCACAGCAGTTGAAAAAATAATACAATTGATAAGCCAATTAGATGTTAATATTTTTAAATAAATTATATACCGGCTGTAAATTTTTAGGTATTCGTCGGTATTTAAAAGAGGTTAATTTAAAGCTCTAACGAGTGTTTCCCTATTTTAAGACTTTTCTAAACTCGAAATTTTACTTCATGCGCCACGCGTATAAAACACTGAAATATTGTAGAGTTAGAAATACACTTTAAAATGAGTAATAATCAAATTATTTAACTAACAAACATCTTTCTTCACACAGTCCCAAGTCAGTTCAAATAATACAGTGGATCAAATTAAATTATTTAGTTACTAATTAAAATATAATATAATAATGTTGCGTTATTCCTATTTATTCTATTCTACATTAAGTTGTAACGTGGGTACTAATTTGTTGGGTCGTTATTATATATATTTGACATAACCTCACAATAAATGACATTTGACACTTTTTTTACAAGGCACACTAATTACAATTTGTGAAAAATATAATTTAGAATAGAAGATTTATTATAATTTTTTTCAACAAAAATATTAAATAAAAAAAAATAGGCATTATTGGATTCGGAATAAATATGAATAATAAAATTTAAAAATTATAGGCAGCCATTGAAAAATGTTAATTTGGCAATTATTTGGCAATGAAGTTATTATTGAAATAAATCAATATTCATTCAATTTCTTAGTATTTAAACGGTCATTGACTTTGGTTTTCAGTTCAATAAAATCGGTCAATAAATAACAGAGTTATGGCGTTGGGCGTTATTTATCGAACACCGGGTATGTATACAGAGAGTTTTATGTAACACCGAACATTTTCATAAAGAGGAATTTTCTTTTAAGTATACATTTTTCGATGCTCGGTTCAACAAAAGGATTAAATTTGAAGCTATAAACGAGTGTTTTCCACTCCCAGGCTAAGCATGAAGTAAAATGTCGAGTTTAGAAAAGCCTGAAAATTTGGTTGGGTCGCGTAGCGCGAAGCGCGGAGCGGCCAAACCAAATTTTCAGGCTTTTCTAAACTCGAAATTTTACTTCATGCGCCACCGTTACAAAACACTGAATTAATGTTAAGTTTAGCGGTGTGTTTTATACTTCGTAATATGTCAGTGTTTTGTATCGGTGATATAATTTCATATCTGTAGAAAGATTTGCAGAATTGCATTTTATTTTTTATTAATATGTATTCTGCAAATAATGGTTGAAAAATTCACATTTATTTTATGCAAATGCTTTAATTTTTCGTATCTCGTACATTTTTTATATCCGTCTTTCTAGATCTAAACATTTCAGCAATTTCATACCATTCAGAAAACATTACATACAAATTTCCAACAATTATTTGCAAAACTAGAAATACTGAATCCCATTAATCTTCTGTGAACATTTTCGACGTGATTTATTCGCAAACAATACAGATTATTATCTATATAAGCTGTCTGGGGCTTGATACTTTTTTGACAAAGAAGAGGAGATTTTCTTATCCCGCTTCTAATCTCCGATTCAGGAGATTTTAGAGTCCAGGTGAAAATGTAGGCACTCAACCGAGTTTACATTGAATGCATCTTTTCAGTTGTAACATCCAAAAATTAATGAATGCATGTAACTCTATTTTATTTTAGTTCTAATGTATTAACCTAAAACCATTTCGACGAAATTGAATACAGTACAAATTGATAATGATTAAATGTAAGTTTTACCTTAATTTATTAAATGAAACGAAATGCTTACTTTTAAAATACAGTACAAATTAACAATGATTAAAATTAATTGCTAATAATGCGAATACACATTATTATTTTTATTATTATTATAGAGTTACAAAAGGCTATCACTTAGGGTTTTCAGCTTTGCTTAGTTTTTTTTTGTTTATTATAATACACATTTTAGTAACTATAATATTCATCAGTGGTTTGTATGCGTGGCACATGAAGTAAAATTTCGAGTTTAGAAAAGCACCATGACAATTTGTCTCGACAAATTTTCTACGCGTAGCTTTTCTAAACTCGAAATTTCACTTCATGCTTAGTCTAGGAGTGGAAAACACCCATTGGATGATTAAATTTTAAATAAAGAAAAAAAAAACTATTATGTGAAGATTTACAGCCTATACGCTGTAAGTGGGACATGTATACTTAAAAGAAAGACTCTCTGTACATACTTTTTATTAGTTTTCTTTAATTTGTTAAATTTATATTTATCATTGTAATTTGTTAAAAGTACTTTTCTAATAAAATTATGTTTGCTTTAAATACATACTTTTTATTAACTTTCTTTACCATTTTTATTTATATTGATCATTGTAATTTGTCCTGATTTTGCTTTTCTGTTGGACAATAAAGAATTAGTAGTAATAATAATTTATTATTGGCATTTATAATATTTCTTCTGTTTAATGGATCTTTCGAATTTTTATTAATATAAAACAATCAATAAATTTGTTGCAAATCTTAAAATAAAAGTCTATAAGACATTTTAAATACTCAATTTTTGTTGATTGTTGTTTCTATTCTATATTTGGACAACTTGATTTTTGTTTTTATTTATTGTTTAATTTGAAGTTGACTAAAACATATTTAATACGTTCAAATTAAAACAGAATAAATTTGTTTGTTGTATTGAATAAAAGAAGGACATTTTTTAAAGAATCCTGAGAACAACACCAAGAAATCTTTATTATCAGAGGATACAAATTAAAGATATACATTATTCTATACAATAAATAAATAAACTTAAATTCCTCTTGATAATTGGCTATCGACCAGAGGTCTTTCCGCCGAGAATTGATGATATTAATTTTGTTATTTTCTTTGTATGCTAGTGTGGGTGAAGTGATGGAATAAAGTCGAAAATAGTAGATGTCGGATTTGTATGTTTTCGGGTAACATGAGGGTTTAGGCGCTTGCAGTATTGGAAGTTTGAGGGGGTTTTTCCGATTTTTTCTGCAAGGTACAGTAGTCTGTTTTCAATTAGGGAAACATTCGTTGCAGTGTAGAGGAGTTGGTTTGATGGGCTGTACAAAGGGTTGTTAGGATAGCGTATTTTTGTAAGGGCTCGGAGAATTGATCATTCAGTAACTTTTATGCTTTTTATAGTTAGATTTGAGAATTGGAAGAGAGATGATCGTTAACTAGCTTGTATGCTTTTTATAGTTAGATTTGAGAATTGGATGCGTAATCAAGGAGTGGATGACAGATCATCTTGTAGATGCGGGTAGCGGTTAGGGTGGATATTCCCTCATTTTTGTAAGTGAAGCATCTAAAATGCCTCGCTATACAAATTATTTTGTTTTTAACTGTAGCCGAGTATTATTTAAATTTCAAGTTAGTGTCAAATGTGACACCTAAGTATTTAATGTAAAGGGAGGGGAATATAGGAGTTTGTGAGATGAATAGGTTATAAGGATAGTTTGGGGAGAGTCGGTGAAAAGGAATTAAAAGTTGGGATTTTTTTGGGGTTTAATTTTTATGGGCCATGTCGCAAACCATGTCTCGAGTCTATTTATTAGTTGCTGCAGGGTTTGTTTGTTTTGAAAGGGAAGGTTCGTAAGTTATGAGAGCCGTATCGTCGGCGTATTGGAGAATATATGATGAGGGATTAAAGTAATGGGAGTCAGGGTTATACATGTTGAAACAGAAAATTGTATAATATGGGAGAGAGGTGTGATCCTTGAGGAGCACTTGCTCAGGAGAGAATGTTGTGGAGAAATGATTATCAACTTTTACTTTTAAGGTTCTATGGGATAGGAAATTGTTGGTGCCATGAAAAGTCGAACACTTTTTGTATGTCTAGAAAGAGAGCTGCAGATACTTGACCCCTTTGAGGTGTGCCGTTTGCAAGTTGGATGCGACAATGGTAAGCGGGAGGGTAGTGGACTTTTTTGGTAGGAATCTAAATTGGTAATTGGGTATTCGGTGAGAGGTGTAGGAGAGGGTTTTATGTTTAATAAGAATAAGAGAAGGGTGATGGGCTTGTAGCAGGAGACTAAGGAAGGTTTATGGTCTTACTTGGGAATACATTTGATGATTCCGAATCCGGGTATTTTTTTTAATTTTTTTTTGTTTGTTTCTATTTTATATTTTAAACACAGTTAAAAGTTAATTAAATATGTTTTAGTCAACTGCATAGGTCAATAATTCCATACAAAATTGTGTTTGTTCTAAAAAATGGGAAAAATCATCAATTCTATTTTTTTAATTTCATAAATTTTACAATAAAGTGATCTTCAAAACAAACTTTTCTTGTTTATCTAGCGAGGATTTGCACTCCTTGATTAAGCATGAAGTAAATATTTTGAGTTTAGAAAAGCTTGAACATTTTCAAGTTTATCTAATCTCGAAATATTTACTTTATGCGCCACGCGTATAAAACATTGATTTAATGTGCAGTTCAAAAACTAATATATGATATTTAATATCAATACATGTATTTTAAAATAGTTTAATTTGAAGTCCTAAACGAGTGTTTTCCACTCCCAGATTAAGCATGAAGTAAAATTTCGAGTTAGAAAAGGTTTGGGAGTGGAAAACGCTGGTTTGAAAGTTCAGTTTGAAATATTTGCAAACACAACGAACATCTAAAGATTTACAGCGTACAGTATATTGAGATATGTATACTTAATAGAAAAAACTCTCTGTTTATCTGAGATAGTAATAAATTATATGCAGTGTATAAAACATTTTTTTGGACACCAGAAAAATTCCAGGGCTGAAAGGGTTAATCAACTCGGGGGACCTCAAAATGGATATATCCACTAAAAATGTGTTTCCTTTGTTTTTTATATGAGAGAAAGTAAACATTGAAGAGTGTATAAATATTCCTATTAAATAAATCATACAAATACATAATAATCTATTACTAAAAATCTATTAATTACCGGAGCTGGGACGAATCCTTGTAAAACGGATTCGAATCACGAATCCGAAGTACCTAATATGACTCGAATCACTAATACTCGAATAAAGGATTGATAAGAGATAAATATGATTCGAATCAAAGATTCGAATCTTTTTTTCTCGAATGACGAATACAAATCCTTTAAGCATAAATTTGATTTTATAATTTTTTTGCAACCATTGATATATAAATATCGTTACCACTTGTTTTAACACAAATATTCAAAACCTAATTATTTATTATTAACACTGAACATCGTTGATAACAGACTAAATATCTGATTCCATGTTACTCTGATTAAAGATGTATTTGTGTGTTTCTGAACTTCACTTCAAATCAGTGTTTTGTACGCGTGGCGCATGAAGTAAAGTTTTGAGTTTGAAAAGCCCGAAAATTTGTCTCGGATCGCTGTGCGACCCTCGACAAATTTTCACGGGGCTTTTCTAAACTCGAAATTTTACTTCATGCTTATCCTGGGAGTGGAAACACCCGTGCAAAACTTCAAATTGAACTCTTATAAAATCGACGAATCTCTGAAGATTACGTAAATAAAAAAATTACTGAATATCATTAAGCCCGGGAAAGTCAGAGAAAAGTCAAGAAATTATATTCAAATTAACCAAAACACTAACAAAAAAGCCATATGATATTATTAAATTTGTCAAAATCAGCAAACATTCCAATTTTTGAAAATCAACGAGTATTTTCTTTAAAATAAGTAAAGTAATATGGATTTTTAACACCTAAATGCCACAATTAACGATGTTACTTTTAATTATTAAACTCAATCTTTGATTTAATTTTTACTGAAATCTCTCTAAGAATACAAGGAAAATAAAAGTCATGAAAACAGGAATTATATTATGAAAATGAAATTTTACACAATGCCGAGTTAAGATTGTGCAGGTAAATGTTTATCGCATCGCATTCATTTCCCATCTCGATTGAATTACAAGCGTGCATTCCGTTTCATTTCTCGTCGCGACAGCGAACTGGAGAAATCCTAAAATTGAATTCCTTACAATGTTACAATTAGGCATTGTGTTGCACACCGGCCTTAATTTCTTCGCCCGGCAAATTCGATCCAGGTAAAAAAAGAGGACTTGTCAGAAAAGGGGACCAAATCAACCGGAACAGAAATTTACATTTTGCACTTTTTCTATTGAAAAATGTATAAAATTTGTGAAAGAAAAAAAGAACGGGATTTTTCTGGAAGGTAAAGAATGTATTAAATTCGTGACAAGGAAATTGAGTGGATGAGAAGATATAGTTTACGCTTTTTCATGTTAAAATCTATGAGATATTTCTGAGTAAAGAGATTACATTTAGCATTTAAAATGAAGGGATGATTGTGGATGAGGGTCCTTCCTAATCTAAATTATAGTCTATTGTCATCATAACGGTTTTTGCTCAAAAATATCTACAACATCAAGATGTATATTTGCTAAAATAAAAAATACATATAAATTGGGAATGTTAATGTACCGACTATTTAAATTACCGGTTATTCATTAAATTTGTTAATAAAAAATCAATAATTAATCGGTAATACACAATATCGTTGTTTTGGGGGTAAACCCCATACATGGAAAAGTAACTGTACCCGTAACGAGGTTTTTCACCCCTTAATTAAGCTATAAGTAAAATTCGCGCTTAGAAAAACCCGAAAAGTTTTATTCGCCGGGCATAGACAAGCGAATTACTGTTTTGTTATTGACAATGAGCACCTTGTGTCTCGAAATGTACAGTCGCAGAATAAATATAGTTTACACTTTAGTTTTTATAGTGTAAACAAAAAAAAACAAACAATGTAATTTGACAGGTAAGTGTCAAACCTTTTCAGAAGTACTTAAGTCACTTAAAATGCCTGGAAATTATTTAAACGATGAACAATAAAGAAGAATTATTGCAAAATTGAGGAAGGAAGATCATTGCGGCAAACAGCTGCTGAATTTAATGTATCACACACATGTAGTGTAGCGAAAATTCGAAACCGGTGGCACCAAAATCATAATTTTGACCGTTTAGGAGGTACCGGGTAGTGGAGAGTTTCTACAAATGAAGAAGATGAAGCTTTAGTGGAACATATAAGACAAAATCCTTTTACTACAGCAGTGGAGGTAACTCACTTCTCGGGGCATGTGCGTACAGTAAGAAAAAGAATTAAAGAAGCAGGCCTGAATAACTCCGCTGCAGGTAGACATGTATTTTAAAGCAAACGCGGATTGAGTTTTGCAACAGATAAATAAACAGGCATGCACATTTGTGGAATTCGGTAGTTTTCCCAGACAAGATTTTTTTCCAATCAAGCCATAGCGGAAGAGTTAAAGTTTACAGGCCAAGCAATTGTAGATTTGAGGAAAGGTATGTCCAGCAGACGAGGAACAGTGGTAGGTTTTCCGACAAGGCATGTGCTTTAAAATAGATGAAAGTTTAACAGGGCCCATCGTTTAATTTGAAACTACTAACAAGTGTTTGCCACTCATCGATTAAGAATGGTTAGGTTAGAATTAGATAGAAATATTTTGGAAAATATAATGTTACCCTCCATTAGAGAAAGGTTTCCTGACAATTTCATTTTTCAACACGACAACGCCCTAGTACACACAGCTAAGATTGTTAGAGAATGGATTGAAGAAAATGCTATAAAGACATTTCCTTGGCCGACAAGGAGTCCCGACCTCAACTCAATTAAAAATGTTTGTGATTATTTGGTAAAAATACTACAGAAAAGGGATATTCGACGTCACAATAGAGATGAGCTTTGGCAAGCCTTAAATAAAACGTAAAATGAACTTGAAAATTATAACATGATGAACCTAGTGCAATCAATGAACCGAATGCTGCAAATGGTGATTAACAAAAATGGCAGTCCAACAAAATATTGATAAACTGTTTTATTTAAATACTATTTAATAGTTTTGCTTGTATAATAAATTAAACTAGTTTGAAAATACATTGACATCAAAAACCACATTTACAATATTTAAAAATTAAAACAACTAGTAACTGGATTTATAAAAATGTACATTATATTGATTCCCCAACTGTACATCTAACGATACAAATAAAAAGTAAAGTTAGGAGTAACAGTCTTTTTATGTGAAATGTATACGTATCTAGACTTAACTATGTATTATTTACATATACGACACTTTCGTAGGAGCGTTATAGTACATATAATCAATTTATTTAGAATTTATTTTATTTATGTTTTGTAAATTACAAACTATTTTCGTTTGTAAATGTATACGAATTTATACTCAACTTTAGCTTATTGTAAATTACAAATACATACACGCAAAGAGAGCGAGCGAAAAGTGAATAAGTTTTACAGAAAGCAGACAAACAATTCAGACATCTGCACGTAAAGCCGTTTATTCCGAACACGAGGAAAAAAGCTAGGAAAGTATACTTAAAGTCCTGAAGCGGGGAAACTTTATTCCCAACTAATAATGAAGTTTTGCGGAGAACGGTAGACAAGTCTGTACAGTGGGAAATGTCTGTCGATAACGATTAAACAAGTGAATTTATGAAAATAGAGAGAGAATAATTTTATTGAATGTAGTGATCAAGAAAGAAAGAAAGATCGTAATTTCCAAGAAAATAGTATAATTAATGATATTTTGAAAACGACTATTTAAAAAAATCAGTGTAATTACATTTGTAATAATTTAATAACATTAGATTTCTTGTTTTAAATAATTTAAAAACGAAATATAATGTTCTTTTTATCTATGAGAAACAGTAAATTTAATAACAGTTTTTTTTTTAGCGGCAAGGAACGAAAGTTAGGGTTATTTCTGCCCTAGCACCGCAGCCGTGTGGCTTATTGTACTTCATCCGTTTCCGTAGTTAATCAAAGAGCTCTGTTTCATTAGCTAATTCCAGCAGCTTTTCGATCATCTTTCCCTTCGGGAAGTGGGTAGTAAGTGCCTCGCACTCAAATAGTACATGTGAGACGTCTTCATCCTCTTCATAGCATAGTATGCATATTGGATCTTCTGTAAACAGTTTCATGTTATGCAGATGTTTCCTTAGGGTGCAGTGTCCAGTTATCCCTGTGACCATTCTAAGGTTGTTTCTACTGAGTCTGAGAGTCTCAGTTGCTAGTTCTTGGCAGGGTTTTTTCATCAGTAGTTTACTGTGTCTGTGCCCTGGCAGGTTTTTCCAGCGGTCGGTGTGTCTTTCCAGAGTCCACTCTCTTACGCTTGATCTTATTGACTTTTTGGGGATCGGCACCATCGGTTCTAGTCCAATGTTGGGTCTACGGGATCCAATCTTTGCCAATTCGTCGGCTTTCTCGTTGCCACCCTTCCCTGTGTGTCCCGGCATCTACCGTAGAGTTACGGTGTTTACGGTCGCCAGTTTCGTCAGATTTTGAATGCACTCCCATGTTAGCTTAGACTGGATCTTGTAGCTATCAAATGCTCTTAGAGCAGCTTGGCTGTCTGTGAGGATCAAGATCTTTTACCTATATCCCCGTCGCAGGTTTTCCATAATACATTGGTTAATCGCGAAGATTTCGTTTTTAAATAAAAGCTGTAAATTACAATATAATTCAATACACTTGGAATGAGAACGCTAACACTTTCTTCGCAATAATTTTTATTTTGCTAGATGTACATTTTAATTGATAACGAGTACATAATAGTCGAAATGTACATTTAGCAAAATAAAAATGAATGTGAAGTGTTAGTGTTTTCATTCCAAGTTTAGTTTAAATCTTTACGTAACTAAAAAAAACAAATTAATATAATTCAATATGTTGGTATAATTTTTCAGCTCTAATTAAGAAGAAATTTTATTATAAGTAAAAAATAAAAAGGCTATAATTTAAAAATAATAAAGTATTCGAATATTTATTTAAAAATATATATTTATATTTTCGAATATTTAATTATTTCAATAAATGTTTGAATATTCATATTCGAATACTTCATTTTAAAAACTTGCCGGACGTAATCAAAACATGTATCAACTATTTGCTGTATCATGATTGCCCAATGTTTTACTGCAAAAAATAAAAAAATATAATTAATAATTCCTTATTTCCTTTTAATCTTGTGACAATTTACAATAACTATGTATGTTTTTGAACTTCACATTAAGTCAGCGTCTTACACGTTTGGCGCATGAAGTAAATATTTCGAGTTTATAATGGCCTGAAAATTTTGATTCTCTTCGCTACGCGACTAATCCAAATATTCAGGCTTTTCTAAACTCAAAATATTTACTTCATGCTTAATCTAGGAAAGGAAAGCACTCGTTAGAAAACGATTAAAACCTTCAATGATAACACAAAATTATTAAAAAGAAGGAATCAAACTGTAGTGTATAGTGAGATTCGTTAATCATCTTGGTTGCCATTCGTTGATTTTACAAAATCGTTTAATTTGAAGCTTCTAACGAGTGTTTCCACTCCTTGATTAAGCATGAAGTAAAATTTCGAGTTTAGAAAAGCCTGAACATTTGGTTTGGTCGCGTAGCGAAGCGGAGCGACCAAACCAAATGTTCAGGCTTTTCTAAACTAGAAATTTTACTTCATGCGCCAGGCGTATAAAACACTGGTTTCAAGTAAGGTTTATAATATATTATTAAGACTAAATTTTTCAAATTTATGTATTCGAATATTCATTCAAAAACATATTAAAATATTTGAATATTCCATTATTGGATATTCAAATATTCAAGATATTGCAATATCTCAACTGATTTTTCTTGAAAATCCTGTCAAAGTTGTTATTTTAGTGAAAAAAACCCATCAGATTACCTCATCTAATTATATATATATATATATAAAAAAACATTAATTATTTCCTTAAAAAGAAACACGTTTTGAAATCCTGAAGTCGGAATTGAAATACCTTAACTCTTTTTTTTTGAAAAATCGTGGCAAATTTAAGATTTAGTAAAAACATCGTAATATTTTAAGTAATCTTATTTAAAAAATTATAAATAAATTATGAATTATTTAATCAACTCTATAAGCTCTATAATTTCAACTTCAGGATCTTAAAACGTGTTTATGTCTGAGCAAAATATGCTCAGACATAAACACGTTTTAAGATCCTGAAGTTGAAATTAAAATATCTTAACTTGTTTTTCTGAAAGAATTAACGAAGCAACAACGACTGATATTGGTTTGTTTACTAATTTTATTAGACAGAAATTCCTTTCTCTAAACGCATTTTCTCCGTATCTCGGTTTTTTTTAATCCTCGTCCTATTGTTTGTGCAACGGTCGAAAATTTCTCTCAATGTTGCCTTTTTTCGGAATAGTAATAGACGAATTGCAGATTAAAGAACAATATTTTTCACCAATGATACTGAAAAATAAATTATAAATTATCGACCGGTCAATCGCGATAGATGGGTTGAGCACCCCTAGTCTATAGTAAGTAGAATTTTTAGTATTTGAAATAAAACAACACAGTTGGGAGGGTTTCACTTTAATTGTTGAACACTGCAACATGTTTCACCACACAGTGGCTTCATCAGGCAGATGAATTAAATAATTAATCATTATTTCATCTGCCTGATAAAGCCACTGTGTGGTGAAACATGTTGCAGTGTTCAACAATTAAAGTGAAACCCTCCCAACTGTGTTGTTTTATTTCAAATAGTATTATGGAGTTTCATCATGTATCCGCGTCATCAATTAAATATTTAGAATTGTTAGTTTTCAGAAAGTTATTTTGACTCAAATTAATCGAGGATCGATTCTTGCTTGAAAAAACAACATTTTATTTATAAAACAAAGTTAAGAGAACCGAAATAAATGGGTTTTAAATTAAGCTGTGGTGAATGTTTGTAGCTTAACAATTGCGCTCAAATTCCAACATTTAATTTTTAAAAATCATCTTTTTGAGAAACAATTTATTTTTGCATAAAAATTGCGTTTAAATATCAACATTTAAAATGTAAAAATGATCAGCAAACATTTTATTTTTCCTGGATATCGTTCTAAAAGTGCTTCAACAAATATTTTCGGTATGATATTATAATAAATGTTTGTTTTTTCATTAGTGAAAAGATTTGTTACCATTTTGAGTTTTGTGTAAATTGTACGAAAGGGTAAAACGAATCAGATTCTTACGTGAACATTTTTATTTTTAAAAGCTCTCAAAAAAATATGTATTATAAACAATTCAAGGGTTTTTGTTGAAGAAAAATCAAATTATTCTAACAAAATATTATCAGAAAATCATAAGCAAAAAACGAAATTTTAGAAAGTTTCAAAAATATCTGCTATCATGAATTTAATCTAGGAAGATAAATGTTCAATCTCTGATCTTTGTTTGAAGAAATGTATTTCGTCTTAAGCAGAAGAATGCCCACTTTGTACACTAACGGTGAAAATATATGAATTTGGTAATTAAATTGGTCTTGAGCAACATTCACATTGTTTACAAAACAGGTGAAAAATATCCTTACTATAACCATATAACGTAACTAATCAATATGATTAAAAATGTAATATCCAAGAAAGAACGTTTATTTTTATGCAGGGATATTTTCTTTTGAGGAAATGTTTTGGTATTGTTTATATAATAAGCCGCTGTAATTTAAAGGGTCTAGAGAGTTTTTCCACTCCTAGATTAAGCATAAAGTATAATTTCGAGTTTAGAAAAGCCTTAACATTTGGATTTCATTCGAATTAATCAATATAAACCTTTTGTAATAGTATATTGTACAACGAGCATGGAATGACACACATTTCTTGCGAGTATGAGATATTGCAGTACGAGCGTTACGGACATCTGCGAATCATATGAGTGAGAAATGTGAATTCCATGCAAGTTTCATACTATACTCTTCCTACAACCATAATTTTAATATGAAAAAAAAATAAAAAACGGGAAAATCTTTGTCAGGTGTTTGTTGGGTGCTTTTTCGTTAAACTTGTTAATTTATTCTGCAGTTAATGTATTTGCTTGTTTTGGTCGATACTCTTGTGGTTTTCTTTTTAAAAATGTTCTTAACTTTCCGTATGTTTTAATTTCTATATTATTGTTTATACTCAACATCGTTTTGACCATTGAATACTGGCACCATAATGTAGAAGGTTTGAATTTATTACAGATTTCTCCAAAATAAGCCACTAGTACGTTTTCCAAAAACGACACCACTTTTTTATCCATTTGTCAAATCCATGAAACTTTTATAGATCGCTTCTTTTTTTTAAATCGGAGGCATTAAATTTATATAGGCTTCCGAAAACTCGGAAATTTCAAGTGAAGTTTAATCGATACTGCTCGACATTATAATTTAAATTAATTCAGCACGTCAAAATTTGAATGACGTACAAATGTTAACAGACGCAAAACGACCAGGCGGGATATCTATGCATCCTTGTTGTTTACATTGACTTGGTACGGACTCTTTCAAGTATAGAGAAAATAATCATATCTTTTTTTAACAGTATCTATTTAAAAACTATGTTTGTTTTCTCACTGCAAACATTATTTATTATCTAAGGATCTTGTAGAATGCACCTTATTTATTAATCCATAAACATTTAACAATGTCTACTGTTCTTAATGGTAGTAGGAAAAAATAATGAACATAAGATAACACACAGGCAGTACATTTTGAACTTCAGTGTTTTATACGCCTGGCGCATGAAGTAAAATTTAGAGTTTAGTAAAGCCAGAAAGTTTGGTTTTCAGGCTTTTCTAAACTCGAAATTTGTTTTTATTTTATGTTAAATCAAGGACTGTAAACACTCGATAGAAACTTAAAATTGAAAGCTTAAAGCGAACAAGAAATGATTGAAAATGTTCACTGTTTACATCGGGATATGTATACTTAAAAGAAAAATTCCCTGTGTGTATGTAAATCATATTAAAACATTTCTATAAAAAGAAAAGAAAGGTAAAGATATGAATATTTATAAATGACCAAATTTGCTACACTTTCTTTTCAATGTTTTTTTTTCCCATTTTTTGTACAAGCTTTTCGAATGCATCCCTACAATAAATACCCTAACCCCCCAGGGCCTAATCAGGATGTGCCACTTTGCTCTTTGTGTAATTTTGGATTAGGGTGATTCAATGGAAGGCGCCCTAAGCCCAGTAATAAATTGTTTTGTACTCATTTCATTCCGCGCCCTTTCAAAAAGGGATTAGTCCTGATTTATAGCAGAGGAACACTTTTGATCAACATCCCTTCTTCACTTTTTTTTTATTAAACACAAAAATGTTACCCTTTTATCCATCAGGATGATTTATATCAAATTTCAATTTCGATCCGTCATGGATCGAAATTCAACAAATATAATGTTATTTTTCCTTTCCAATATTTTCTGACAGAATTTAGAAATTAATTGAATGAATCTGATGCATCTTTTCTTTGTGTCGGGGTTTGTGTTGTATTAGAATGTATGTCATGATTTTTTTTTCGGTTAGGGTTAATCCCTGCATTAAGATCGTGTTTCATGATTGAAAATAATCCGTTCGATTTTCGAAACTGTAAATGTATACCGAATGTAACGCGATAGGGTAGACAATTGACATGCCACAGCTGGAAACTAGAAACGGATTTTTTGATAATTCCCAAATAAAAGAAGGTCTGATTTTATTGTTATTAAAATTTAACAATATTTTCTATTTTATTCTAGTAATGAAAGAATTGTTTAACGTTTTGCGTACAGAATCAGTAGGATTGTGATTTTTACACCTTTTTCATTGCAATTTAATTTATTTGAACGTTCTTAACCATAGAATATAATTTCAGTAATTATGTATTTAGTTTTTTTCTAGACTTAATTCTTCTCTATTATTTCTTATGTGGGAATAGTAATTACCTGAAATATTAATATGCGTGACTAGGAATAGAATAAGGGATGATACTACGAATGGCTTTATTATATAACGCACACAGGTAGACTAGAAGCGATTAAACAGTGAAGTGTTTGACACTCATATGTCAGACCACTTGGCCCAAAAACTCACATGGATGACACAAAATATTGTAACAAAGCCTGAACAGCATTACTCACGGAAATATAACAACTTTGCATGTTTTATTGCATTTTTAGAGAGTGAACAATTTTATAATAATATAATATATCAAAGCGATATAAACTATAAATGGAATAACTTCATAAACTCAATATGCCAGTCATTTAATAAGTATTGTCCTAAAGTAAAAACATCTAAAAATCATTCTACAATTATAAAACCCAAGTACAATAGTCCTGAAATATCTCAGTGCAAATATCTGTTAGATTGTTTGGGTACAATTAAATGTTACAATGAGGACGCAAAACACCTGTACAACACCGTAAATAAAGAACACACTAGACTTATCCATGATGCAGCTCGAACAGATATGTTACACTGTATACTGATTAGTGACAACAAAATAAAAACAACATGGGGTATCATAAATAAACATATCGGTAAAGATAACAATAATAATAATAATAAACATGATCCGTATATTCTTAGAAATCTTAATAGTATGAATAGTCACTTTGCCAACATTGCTTCAAAATTGATTCAACAAAATCCTCAGAATAAAACGACATACAATATAGAACAAAATCATAAAACACTATTCTTGAACTCTACTTCAGAAAATAAAATTCTTAACTGTATAGCAAGCCTCAAAAACAAACCTTCAACAGGGTTTGATCAAATATCAGCTAAGACATTAAAATCAGCTTCACGTGCACTATCACCGACTCTACTAAGTTTAATCAACGAAAGTTTTGAACAGGGGATATTTCCAGAAAATTTGAAATTAGGGATATTAAAACCAATATTCAAAAAAAGGCGATTTGACAGATATTTCTAATTACCGCCCCATTACACTTCTAAGTACTTTCTCCAAAGTCATAGAAAAGCTTATTGCCATACGAATAATTAACTTTTTCAATGACAATAAATTGTTCAATACAGTACAACATGGATTTACAAAAAATAAATCGACAATTACTGCACTTTTTGATTTCATGCAAACTGTTGGAGAGAAGAGAGATGCCAGTTGGCATTTTTCTCGACCTCTCCAAAGCATTCGATACCATGGACCACACAATCTTACTCGATTAGTTGTATCGGTATGGCGTAAGAGGCAAGTGTCACAATTTACTGAAAACATATTTAAGCAACCATAGACAACAAATTAATATTAACAACTCAGAATCAGAGATACAGTACTTAAATGTGGGTGTACCGCAGGGAAGTATTTTAGGCCCATTATTATTTATTATCTATATAAATGATATGCCTAATACTGTCCCTTTAATTAATGCAAAACTAATCACTTACGCCGATGATACCTCAATAATCATAACTAGAAACGACCCAAATAACATTCAAACAAGTATACAAAATGCAATGAATAAGATCGAGAACTGGATGGGCCAGAATAAACTAATAATAAACAAAGAAAAAACACATATAATAGCATTTCAAACCAAAAACTCACAAAATTTCCTTCATGAAGTTAATGTGGGTGAAGCCACCATTCCATTATCATTTCATACTAGGCTACTAGGACTTACTATCGACTACCGTTTATATTGGAAAGAGCATTGTTTGAAATTAATGAAAAAATTGAATTCCATTGCATATACAATTAGGATTCTAAAGAATTTGTTTGAGAGAAAACATTTAGTTCTTTTGTATCATTCAAACTACGAATCTACATTTAGATATGGGGTAATGTTCTTTGGTAGCAGTTCCGCGGCAAAAGATCTTTTTATACTACAAAAGAAAATACTGAGAATAATATTTAATTTAGATTACAATGAAACATGTAGAGGACTTTTTAAACGTGAATCTATTTTAACATTTTATGGCATTTATATCTATGAACTACTCATTTTTTACTTTAAAAATAAACACCAATTTACAAATCACATCATAGACCACACATATAATACACGTAAATCAAAAAAATATAACACACCGGCACATAGATTAACACTTTCCGAACATACACCAGAATACTGTGCAATTCTATATTTTAATAAACTACCACAAGATCTTAAAGACATTGAACAATTAAGTATTTTCAAGAGAAAACTCAAGCAATTTCTTATCCAGACTGAATTATACAGTCTTAGAGATTTCGAAATGTAGGTTCATGTTGTTCATGAATGTTGTCACTAATCTTCTCATTTACGAAGAGTATTCTGTTGCCTTATACCATCAGTGTATTTAGTGACCCTGCTTTTGTTTACATATATGTATTTTTATGACGTGTTGTTAACTTTATATTTATAGGATTGTATTTCAACTTGTATATGTATTATTTTTGAATAAAGATTGATTTGATTTGATTTGAACATCAGTGATTCAAGATTATTCAATATCAACATTTAAATTCTTCTAAAAAAAAAAAAATGTGGTTAACGTATGAAAAATCAAAATATTTTTCATACTTAAGTCACGTTTTTCAGCTTTTCGGCTTTGAATCATGCTTTTTAAACCTTTTTGGTATGACCAAATTCCCAAGCGAAAAAAAAAGTAAATGGTTATGTGCCTATCAGAGCTGGGATGAATCCTCAGAGACAGGATTCGAATCACGAATCCGAATCACCTAATATGATTCGAATCACGAATACTCGAATAAAGGATTCGTAAGTGAAAAATATGATTCGAATCAAAGATTCGAATCCTCATTTTTGAATCACGGATACAAATCCTTTAAAAATAAATTTGAATCTATTATTTGCAACCAGTAATATTTTATTCCATCAGTTTCTATTAACAAAAATGTTCATTTACCGACTAAATATCTGATTATATAATGATTTTAATTAATGATGATATATGTGCTATTGAACTTCATTTTAAATCTGTGTTTTATACGCGTGGCGCATGAAGTAAAATTTCGAGTTTAGAAAAGCCCCGTGAAAATTTGTCTCGGGTTGCTGCGCGACCCTCGACAAATTTTCTACGCGGGGCTTTTCTAAACTCAAAATTTTACTTCATACTTAGTCTGGGAGTGGACAACACTCGTTCTTAGAAGTTTCAAATTAAAGGATCACTCTAGATTACTAAGTTTATTACCATTTTACAAAGGCTACAGCTCGAAGGACCAATCATGGTCTTCGGATACCGAAGGACTACAGGGAATCAAAGTTTATTCACAAGAAAACAACGAATATCTGAAGGTTTACAGCATGGATAAGAAAGAAAACATCCAATTTTGAATAAAATATCAAAGTTGGGTTGGTTTTCAGTGCGTTTTTAACTTCATTTTAAATCAGTGTTTTATACGCGTGGCGCATGAAGTAAAATTTCGAGTTTAGAAAAGCCCCGTGAAAATTTGTCTCGGGTCGCTGCGCGACCCTCGACAAATTTTCTACGCGGGGCTTTTCTAAACTCGAAATTTTACTTCATGCTTAGTCTGGGAGTGGACCGTCAAGATTTTCTACATGCGAGATTTTCGATATTTCAAGATTTATGTCGATTTATTCACAGTTTGTTATTGTATTAAATGCAACTTTAATATTAAATAAAAACGGTTTTTTTTTTAGGAATAGAATATTCACCCATTAAGAGCCAAGTAAATTATAAAGTTAACTCTAAAAGTTAATTTTAGGTAAAATTTTGCATCTTTTTTATGATTTCAATTAATGATTTATTATATTATATTCGTCGATTTTTTAAAAGAGTTAAACTTAAAATTCAAACGAGTGTTGTCCACTCCTAGACTAAGCATGAAGTAAAATTTCGAGTTTAGAAAAGCCCCACGTAGAAAATTTGTCTCGGGTCGCGCAGCGACCCGAGACAAATTTTCGCGGGGCTTTTCCAAACTCGAAATTTTACTTCATGCGCCACGCGTATAAAACACTAATTTAAAGTGAAGTTAAAAATGCACTGAAAACCAACCCAACTTCGATATTTTTTCAAAATTAGATGTTATCTTTCCTATCCATGCTGTAAACCTTCAGATATTCGTTGTTTTCTTGTAAAAAAACTTCGATTCCCTGTGGTCCTTCGGTCTCCAAAGACAATGGTTGGTCCTTCGAGCTGTAGCCTTTGTAAAATGGCAATAAACTTAGTAATCTAGAGTGATCCTTCAATTTGAAACTTCTAAGAACGAGTGTTGTCCACTCCCAGACTAAGCATGAAGTAAAATTTCGAGTTTAGAAAACCCCGCGTAGAAAATTTGTCGAGGGTCGCGCAGCGACCCGAGACAAATTTTCACGGGGCTTTTCTAAACTCGAAATTTTGTCGAGGGTCGCGCAGCGACCCGAGACAAATTTTCTGGGCTTTTCTAAACTCGAAATTTTACTTCATGCGCCACGCGTATAAAACACTGATTTTAAGTGAAGTTAAAAATATACTATTAACGTTGGATACTTTTTATGGTTAAGTAACTAAATATGCATTCACAAATATTTAAATTATTCGAAAATTTAAATATTTATATTCAAATATGAATAATTTAGTGATTTAAATATTCATATTAGAATATTTAACTATTTGAATTAATCGAATTCGAATCCCAGCCTTAATAGCGATGATTCGATTTGAATCCGTGTATGAGGATTCGAATCCTTTTATAAGGATTCGATTCCTTTTATAAGGATTCGAATCCTTTTATAAGAATTCGAATCCTTTTATAAGGATTCGAATCCTTTTATAAGAATTCGAATCCTTTTAGAAGGATTCGAATCATCTACGTCTGGATTCGAATACTAATCCTTATAAAAAAATGTGACGAATCCGGATCAGGAATCCGTTTTCACTAAAGTATTCGAATACCTCTTTTGAATCATCTAAAAGGATTCGAATCCAGGAATCGAATCCTGAATGATTCGAATCCTGCTCAGCTCTGGTATCTATAATACTATCATTGATATCACGATTTAGCACTAGTATAATAAAGATAATATCTCAATTCCAAGAGTCATAACAAAAAATGTACAGTTATATTAATAAACAATATTTGTGAAATAAATAGGCATTTGTTAAATTCATTAATTTCAGATCAAAAAACAAGCAGTGTAATATGAACTTCACAATATTTAATTATTTTATACGCGTGGCGCATGAAGTAAAATTTCTAGTTTAGAAAAGCCTGTTAACATATTTTATTTTACTTACTTTTATTCACTTATTTCTCTCTAACGCATTCTTGTGGATACCAGAAATGCTCAATGCTTAAGAGAGAAATATAATGGTATAAATTCTTCCAAATTAGTGACAATCAATTACAAACATTATTAGTTTTTACGTTACTCAAAAACTTATTTGACCACAGCGTATGCAATTATTCACTTTAATTTACAATAAATCTACTAATCAGAGCTGGGCAGGATTCGAATCATTCAATCCAAGATTCGAATCCTTTTAGAGGATTCATCCGGATTCATTACATTATTTAACAGGATTCGTATTCGAATCTAAATGCGGGTGATTTATACAATGATTGTAATATTTATAAAAGGATTCGAATATTTATAAAAGGATTGGAATACTTACAAAAGGATTCGAATACTTGCTAAAGGATTCGAATACTTACAAAAGGATTTGAATCGTCAAAAATAATTCGAATAACTGTGAGGATAAACATGAAACATTTCTCTTGTGTTTTTAAATTTCTCGTTTAATCACTATACTCTACGCGTTGCGCATGAAGTATAATTTCGAGTTTAGAAAACCCTAAAAATTTGGTTTGCTCCAAACCAAATTTTTAGGCTTTTCTAAACTCGAAATTTTACTTCATGCTTAGTCTGGGATTGGAAACGACTATTCGAAACTTGAAACTGAATGCTTTGAAAAGAACATTCAATGACTGAAAATGTTTTTAAAGATAATAATCTTGTATTCAAAATTTTGTTTAATATTATTTGAAGTAAAACTGACATGGTAGCCACAATCTGAAATGTTACATTTTTCCGACATTTCCCTGATTCAAGATTTTTTTCCTGACCTTTTAATATAACTTTCTTTTGTGGAAAACAATTTCATATGGCTTTTTTGTTAGTGTTTTGGTCAATTTGAATATAATTCCATGACATTTCTCTGACTTTCCAGTAATTTTCAGGCATTTGTCGATTTTATAATAGAGTTCAATTTGAAGTTTTCAACGAGTGATTCCACTACCAGTTTAAGCATGAAGTAAAATTTTGAGTTTAGAAAAGCCTGAAAATTTCGTGATTCGAATCCTTTTTCCGAGGATTCGTCCCATCTCTGCTACTTAGAATATGTTCTCCTTTTATCATTTCTTAGGAAAAATAATAATTACAACTTGTTAACTAATATCTTACCTAACACTTGGGAATTACAATTGTTATCATTATCTAATTCAATAAAAGCATAAAACTAAATTACTATTACACAAAAAAATACTGTTATTCCTTACTCCACTTTTTATTTGTGTGGTTAGTTACACATATCGAGATACAAGGTACTGATTATCAATAACTAATCAGAAGTGAAGTAAGGAATAACAGTATTTTTTGTGTAACAATCACTTCACGTAAACTCAAAACGTACAGTTAAATTACTATTGCTTTATTTTTCATTTTCTCATTGTAAAAAATGTTACTTATTTACTGCAATAAAATCCAATCACAAAAATAAATTACAATTCCTCTACTTTTTAGTCCTCCCACAAAACTCGCACTCTTATTTACATAACTACTAAAATCCCAGCCTCACGTAATCCTCAACAAATCCTTCCATAAAGCGACCGACAGAAAACACTTAAGACCTTCAATTGTGGCGATTTATAATCCCCACTTTAATTTTGAAAATCCTCCTGTTTATATTTTTTTTTATTTCAAAGTTCTCTGAAGCACAAAATCCTATTAGGGACATTAATTCTCAATTTTTAATATCTAGTGAATACAGATTAGCCTAATGGCGAAATCGTTAGCTCGTCGTCAATTATTGATTTCATGAATAAACAAGTTTGTAATTACTAACCCATTTAGATTTCGTTGCGTGTTTATTACAAAATAATGCTGCTGTTTACGTCCGTTTCAATGTACGAATTTAATTTGTTTTGTTTTTTTGATTTCGAAGCTCATATTTTTATTAGAGGATTCACATTGAGCAAACATGTTGTTGTAATGTTGATAAACCATTGTTTAAATCTCATTTGTTCTGTGGAGTTATTTAATGTAGGTTGAAAAAATAAGAAATTTTAAAATGTAAATCATAAACGTACACGAATCCCAATCCTCTTATTTAATATAATTCCAATCACGAATCAAAGAATCAAAAAACGATGAAACATGATTCAAATCAAAAGATTTAAATCCTAATTTTCAAATCACGAATACAAATCCTTTTTATTGTCATTCATTTTTTAGCCCGATCCCATCCTACACATAAACACCGTTATTTGTAAGATATAGTTTAAAAAATACAGGATTTTTGGGGTATACATATGTAAATTTTCCGACTTTCTTTGTATTTTAAAATAGTTTCATTTGAAGATTTTATTGAGTGCTTTCCATTCCTAGATTAAGCATGAAGTAATATTTCTCGTTTAGAAAAGCGGAGAGATCAAACCAAATTTTCAGGCTTTTTTAAACTCGAAATTTTACTTCATGCGCCACGCGTATAAACTACTTTAATTTTCAGGCTTGCCAAACTCGAAATTTTACTTCATGCTTAGTCTGGGAGTGGAAAAGACTCGTTTAAAGCTTCAAATTGAATTCTTTTAAAAAACAACTAATATCTGAAGATTTATAGTATAAACGCTATAACTGGGACATATATACTTAAAATAATCATATTTGATGAAAGTTTAGAGATTTATAATCATGGAATAAATTGTGTTTATATTTTGAGAAATATTAATTAAATTAACTCTCAATGGAATTGCAGTTGCCGGTTAGATATAAAAATATATAAAATCAACGAAGCAAATTTTCATAAAATTCACAGAGCTTAAATGATTAATTTCTTTGCAAATTTTGTAAATTTCATGTCAGATTAATAATCTTTTGATTTTACACACATTTTTAAAGAAAACGTTTTCCAAAAATTATTAATTTAATGATATAATTTTAGCTTTGCTCAATAATTGAGATTAACCAGTTGCGATATTTTAATTTTCCCTAAAGCTAATTAAAGTTAATTCAATTTTAAGTAAATTCAGTGACCCAAGGTGTAAATTGAACAATCTGTTGATATATTTTACAAATTTGTCAAACAGGATATTCTCATAAATTCCATTGATTTTATTGCAAAGCAGGTGAAAGTTCAATCACATGTTGATTATGTAAAAACTAAACGTCTTGAGCAACCACCTTTTCGAGAAATTTTAACTTTTATTTTATATTTAGGAATATTGTAATTATGACTAATAAAAGTGTATTTATTTTTGTGTAAATTCTATGAATTGTGTGTTGTTAATTTGATAACTTGTGGATTTTTTTCAACTGTTTAAGAAAACATTCTCATAAAATTGCATAATTTCCACTTTCGCTCAATATTTTAGGAAGATGCTTTGAAATATTTTCATTTTTTTAAGATGATGTAAATGCAATCAATTCTTAGTAAATTCTGTGAATTTCATGTTGATTATCTAAGACTTTGACAAAATTACAATTTTTGATTTGATATTTTGGAATATTTATTAAGTTGCTTAAACTTACATCAATCAAAGTGTATTCATTTCTGTGTACCTTTTAAGAATTTTATGTTGATTTGTTAATTTGTGGATTTTTTTCAACTTTTTAAGAAAACATTCTCATAATATTGCATAATTTCCACTTTGGCTTAATATTTTAGTAAAATGCGATGAGATATATATATTTTTTAAACAAGATATAAATGCAGTCAATTCTAAGTAAATTCTGCTATTTTCATGTTGATTGTGCAAAACTTTAATTTTTCACAATTTTTTAAACAAAATATATCCTATCACATTTTTTACGAAATTAAAATTTTCATTTGATTTTTGGAATATTCATTAAGTTGCTTAAACTTAAATTGTAATCAATCAAAGTGTATTAATTTTGAGTACATTTTAAGAATTTTATGTTGGTTTAATAATTTGTGGAATTTTGTTTCCATTTTCTTAGATAACTCTTATAAAATTGCATAGTTTTCACTTTTCTTCTGTATTGTGGAGGCTTTTACTTCGTTAAACATATTAATTTTACAATAAAACACTTTTCACTTTGTCACTTCTAAATAAATTTTGTTAATTTCATGTTGATTGCGTAAAACTTTAATTTTTCTTAATTTTTCAAACAAAATATGTCCTATCACATTTTTTACGAAACTACAATTTTATTTGATATTTTGGAATAGTTATTAAGTTGCTTAAACTTAAATTGTAATTAATGAAAGTGTATTAATTTCAGTGTAAATTCTAATAATTTTATGTTGATTTGATAATTTGTGGATTATTTCCATTTTTTTAAGAAACCATTCTCATAACATTGCATAATTTCCACTTTGGCATAATATTTTAGTAAATGCGATGAGATATATGTTTTTTTAAATAAGATGTAAATGCGGTCAATTCTAAGTAAATTCTTCTATTTTCATGTTGATTGTCTGAAACTTAAATTTTTCACAATTTTTCAAACAAAATATATTATATCACACTTTTTACGAAATTGAAATTTTGATTTGATTTTTGGAATATTCATTAAAATGCTTAAACTTAAATTGTAATCAATCAAAGTGTATTAATTTTTGTGTACATTTTAAGAATTTTATGTTGGTTTAATAATTTGTGGATTTTTTTTTAAATTTTCTTAGATAACTCTTATAAAATTGCATAGTTTTCACTTTTATTCTGTATTGTGGAGGCATTTACTTCGTTAAACATATTAATTTCACAATAAAACACTTTTTAGTTTGTTTGTATAACACTTTTTTATTGAATGTGACTGCAATTTCGACAAATTTAGCTTGTCATTATCAAACATGAAGTTCATGTTTGATAATGACAAGCTAAATTTGTCAACCTGCAGTCACATTCAATAAAAAGTGTTATAGAAACAAATTATAGTGCTTTATTGTTCAATATTATTATTAGATTATTTAAAATTACTGAAATTACAAAAATTATTTTTTTAAAATAATGTTAGCAGCAATTTGTTTTAAAAAAACTTTAATTAAAAAAATGCGTAAAATTCAAAATCGCTTAAAATTCGAAATGAATTTTATATCAAATTGAATAATTTTCATATTTTTAACTACTCGTCAGTTTTGCTTCTTATAATTTTCGCAAGTGTAAACACTATTACATATTTCTATTCGTTAAAATTCAGTCAATTTTTATATTTTTTGTGATTTTCCAGAAATTACGTAATTATTCTTATAAAATGTAGGTTTAAGAAATGCAAGTTTGATAACAATCGTAAAAATTATACAAAATCCTGCACAAAGTAGATTGCAAGTTTTCATAATGATTACGGAAATGGATTTTGAATTAATATTATGAATGCCCGGTATTATAAAACGTTTTATTCCCTAAATAAAATTTACTTTAGGAATAAATTAATTTATTCCAAAGATTTCGGTATTTTAAACACAAAATCACTTTATTTGTCTAATAAATCTTCTCAGTAAATTATTTGTTTGTTTTTCTACCAAGTAAATTTTATTCTCTAAATAACTTGACAGTTAAAAGTCAAAAGTGTATTATATTATTATAATTACTTTAGATTCTATAACTTGTATTTATTTATTTCATTACGGTTATCGTGTCTATCATATCATCCGTGTCAGATTTAAGTTCACTCATAGTATCTTCCCTGGCAGTGATTAACTCGAACCACAAGACATTGTAAGGAGTCGAAGACCTAGAGTTTTTCAAGTCAGACATAACCAGGGATATTTATACTTATGCATACGCTTTTTTTTTAAATTAGTTCCATTTAAAGTTTTAAACAAATGTTTTCCACTCCCAGACTAAGCATGAAGTAAAATTTCGAGTTTAGAAAAGCCTGAAAATTTGGTTTGGTCGCGTAGCGCGAAGCGCGGAGCGACCAAACCAAATTTTCAGGCTTTTCTAAACTCGAAATTTTACTTCATGCGTCACGCGTATTAGACACTGAAAACACTGAAATATTGTGAACAAGTAAACTTCACTTGAAATCAGTGTCTTGTACGCGTGGCGCATGAAGTAAAATTTCGAATTTAGAAAAGCCTGAAAATTTGGTTTGGCCGCTCCGCGCTTCGCGCTACGCGACCAAACCAAATTTTCAGGCTTTTCTAAACTCGACATTTTACTTCATGCTTAGCCTGGGAGTGGAAAACACTCGTTTAAGTCTTTTATAATTTCTAATAAGCTTTCTTTTTCTTGTTTTGTGTAATTCTGTCCTATTCCACGGCTATTCTCCATAATAATAAGGAATTATACTAAATTTCCAATTTGATTGACAATTGAATTTGAAATATTGGCAATTCAATTTAACAAATTGGTGGTTCCAGCTATGGCCACAATGAAAATGTATAATGTCGGTCTGTAATCTACTAATTAAATTATTTATTTCTAGAATTGCTATTTATTTGGTAGGTTTGCTTTATAATACGCAATTTTATTTGCCCATTAGTTTACTATTTAAATAAATTTACTCCACAAATAGTTATCTAATGATTAATTAATCGTTTATAATACCGGGCATTAATACAATAAAACTATTTGACAGAAGAAAGTAAATATTGAACACGATTGAAACTATTTCAATATTTAAACTAAAATACAAAATAAGAATTAGAGTAAAAAAATATACAAAAATTTATGAAATTGATGAATTATTTTAGAAGAAATTATTATTTTTCAATCAAATCAATAATATGGTTTAATTGAATTCCTTAATATTATTTTTAAGAAAGTTTTTCAATCCTTGATTAAGCATGAAGTAAATATTTCGAGTTTAGACAAGCCTGAAAATCAAACCAAATTTTCAGGCTTTTTTAAACACTGACTTATCGTAAAGTTCAAAAACATACTTCATCCATTATGAGATGAAAATAAAATTTAGAAAAATGCGTCGAGATATTTTCATTTTTTAAAGAAAATTCAAATACAATAAATTTCTAGTAAATTCTGTGAATTTTATGTTGTTTTTGTAAAACTTTGATTATTCACAATTTTTTAAACAAAATAAATCCCTTAACTACATTTTTAACGAAACTAAAACTTTGATCTGATATTTTGGATAATCAGTAGAGTTATTTAAATTTAAATTGTTATTAATCAAAGTGTATTCAAAACATTTTTAACATTTTAATATTTTGCAATATTCTACAACCAAGTATTTGTAATTTCATTCATACTTATGTTAAAGTGTATTTATTTCTGTGTAAGTTCTAAGAGTATATTTATGTTGATTTAATAATTTGTGGAGTTTTTTTTTTAATTTTTCAAAGAAAACATTCTCAAAGCCCTTAAATGCATCATATTGCAATATGGCAGCAAACTTAATTTATATAAATTGTTCCAAGAAGGTAATGGTCTTAGCTTAGTTATTGGACTTTTACCTTATATGTCAAAATTGTATACATACATTAATTAATTTTTCATATTTCTACAACATATAATCCAGCCATTTTTCCAGAAAATCCAAATTTGTAAAACATATTTTTTGTCACGTTATTTTTTTAGATATTTTTCCATTAATATGCAGATATTTTTTAATCATTTTAAGTTAAAAATAATTTAAAAGAAAAAATTATGAATTAAGGGGTTAAAATATAAACTATTTTAATCCTTAAGTTCATAATTTTTTCTTTTAGATTATTATTGCATAATTAGTACTTTGGTTCAAGATTTTATGGAACGGCCTTGAGATATTTTAAATTTTTTTAAAGCAGAAAAAAGTAATTAATTTTGAGTAAATTCTGGGAATTTCATATTGATTGTTTAAAACTCTAATTTTTTACAATTTCTCATACAAAATAAATCTTAGTCATTTATATCCTGCAAAATTTCAACTTTGATTTGATATTTTTTAAAATCCAGTAGAGATATTTGAATTTCGATTGTCCCAATGAAAGTTTTTACACTTCTGGGTAAATTATATTTATTTTATGTCGATTAATTATACTAATGCTTTATAGAGTGTAAACACGCGATTTATTACATTTTATAAAATGTCAACTTTGGCTAGAAAATTATATATACTTTTGTATCCTCTCATTCATTAAATTTTATATACATACTGTAAATGTTATGTTGATTGAGCAATTTCTTAATTTTTGATGTAACCGACGAGAAAATGTTCTCTTAAATTAAAAAATCTCGTGTTTTACACACTTACTTGCTGAATTTTTCTTAAATTAAAACATGTCCTCAAAACTCTAAATTTGAGGCACTCTCGATTTAAGAAAAATCAATTTGAAGGTTCTAACGAGTGTTTCCACTCCCAGATTAAGCATGAAGTAAAATTTCGAGTTTAGAAAAGCCTTAAAATTTGGTTTGGTCGCTCCACGAAGCGGAGCGACCAAACCAAATTTTTAGGCTTTTCTAAACCCGAAATTTTAGTTCATGCGCCACGCGTATAAAACACTGATTTCAAGTGAAGTTCAAAATATGCGGCCTTAAAATAATAATTACAATAATATAATTTATTCATGTTATTAACTTTTACAAGTCTTACATTTGTCATCATAAGAACATAGTATTAGTAAAATGAAGCATGCAATAATAAATATATAAATAAATACAAATGCTCTAGCAGTGTATTTTGAACTTCACGCTATTTCAGTGTTTTGTACGCGTGGCGCATGAAAAAAATTTCGAGTTTACAAAAGCCTAAAAATTTGGTTAAGTAGCTTCGCTTCGCTATGCGACCTAACCAAATTTTCAGGCTTTCCTGAACTCGAAATTTTACTAAATGCTTAACTAAGGATTGGAAACACTCGCTCAGAAAAAAATTGAACGCATTTATAAAAACAACGATGTTACATTGCGACATAAATAACACCTTGATTTATGGACTGTAAAATAAAATCCATTATTTATTCTCGCAGCATAATATTATGATTTACAATACGTACAGTCAAAACACATTTTATCGAAAAATATTTCGTCGCCGACGGCGTTTTTATCAGTCCGTATTAAAACAAGGCCGATTCTAGGGGCCTTTATTTATGCAATTAGTGAGAACACGCTTTTATGGATTACTTAATGTTGATTCGAGATTCCAGATAATCAGAGGCCGCATTTTAAAGTAGTTGATACGATACATGGAAAAAATGTAAATGGACTTAGATAAGTCTCAAAATATAATGATTTATTGAATTGTTAAGTAAATTATTTTGTATTGATTATGAAAGTACATTTTTATGTCCTTAATTAGTTTATATTTATATTTATTTATACGATTATTTGCTTAACCCATTCTCACACAATGACGTATAAGATCCGTCAATTATTTTAATATCTAAAAGACGATTTTCATGTGTTACGTGTGTGTGTATTGTACAAAATATAAAGTACTTTATAACCTGTTTATACTGCTTTATAAATACAATTTAAGGTACTATTTAGAGAATTTAAAAAAACAGAGGTTTTTAAATTCAAGTATAGTTACAAATTTTAAGTGCGCATTCGATTAGATAGAAATACAGCGATCAAACTAAATGTTCAGGCTCTTCTAACTCGAAATTTTACTTAATGCTTAATCATGGATTGAAAATACTTGTTAGAACGCTATTATAAAATCAAGCCGTTATAAACGTTAACAAAAGCAATCTACTACTTTCTGCCTTTTTTTTATAAAATAAATATTATTCAAACTTTAATTTTGACAAAAATTAGAGATATTATAAAAATGTTTTATTTCAGATTATAATCTGAATTAAAAAAATCGACTAATTTTATTTTCTGCGTATATTGAGCAATGAAACAAAATTCCTAAAAACATCCAAGATTTTTGAAAACCAAATACATTAAATTATTATTGAAGTAATTCTACTAGATAAATTTGATGATTTATTTTTATCAGCAAATTTATCTAGAAAAATTATTTCAGACACTTAGTATACAGAGAATTAACTACACGTAAGTAAGCAATTTCTCAAAAAAATAAAAACCCCAATTAGCCTTAATTTGTTGCAAGCGTTAAGTAATTATTTTTTCGTAATTTGCCGAAACGTTCGAAATGCCAAAAGCATCAAGGTGGATTAAATACTTTTTGCCTTCGTGTTAAATTGTATAAGTAATTTTCTCTTAAAAGAGTTTGAAGAAGAAGAAAAAACGTTAATTAGTTAAAAAATATTAACGACCTAATTACCTAACATAATTAGTATTTAAACACGATTGGTAATTATTTCTAGAGCATAATTAAGGATATTGACATAACGGCCTCTTCAATAACTTTCTACCCAATTTTCATTTCCGGCGATTACATATCTAAATTAGTCGCATTAATTTGCATACTACTTATACGCGGTATTTTATTAGATATTTAAAAAAATGACGGTTTTGATTGCAAAAAAGTAGAATCCATAGCGTGGATACCTATTAATATAAAAAAAAATTAAAACAATTTTTTTTCAGGGAATGTTTCTTCTAGGTATACACCATTCCATTTGTTTCTGGATCTCGCCTAGCCATGCTTTCGTGTTGTTATGTTGCAGTATCAACATTTACATTTTTTATTAGTTGCCACTCCTGATTCCTTATTTTAACAGTGTTGCAATAATTTATGATATCATAAGTAATCCTCTTTTTAATTTTCAAGAGGTTTATTGTTAATCTTGCAACAATTATTTCGCCACGCGGTCGCTTCTTCGAGCATTTTATTATTAAATCAAATTAATCTAGTGTTGCAATGCTGTGTCAATGTCAAAGTGAAAAATAATTTCAGGCACATATTAAATATTAACATGCCAAAGATTATCTCTGAATCAAAAAGGTTACAAATTCTGAAATCCTACAAACATTTTAGGCAAAGTAATCCAAATCTACAGCATCACAATATTATTACGATTTTAATAGATATTTTTGGGGTATGTCTAGTATTTTAATTATCATATATATTTAATTAAAGATAATTACGTTTCAGGTAGGGAGATCTTCATTACAATTAATTTTACCACAAAGACCTGACGAATTGAAATCTACTACATCTGGCAAACGATCTAAAAACAGCCATTGGAATCACCTAGCTAGAAAAGATCTGCAACAACTAATTTGGCAATATAACTCTAGAAATCAGTATTTTACTTTGAGAGATCTTTTGAATGATATGAAAGAAAATTATGAGTTCCATGGGAGTAGAACAACACTTTATAGGGTTGTTAAAAGTATGGGGTATAAATTCAAATTAATTAATGGGCGCAAAATTCTCTGTGAACAAAAACATGTTGTTGCAGCTAAAATTATTTTCCTTAGAAAATTTTTACAGTATCAAAATTCCAGTAAAGATATCCAATTCGTATACCTGGATGAAACATGGATATATCAGAATGGATCCGTGGTTCGACGCTGGGTACATGAAACGGATATAAAAAGTAATCCAACTAAATTCAAAAATGAAGGCAAACGCTTCACCATTCTACATGCTGGGTATAGGGGTGGGATTTTGGATGGGTGCGATTTTTTATTACATTCGAAAAACAATGACCGAGATTACCATGCCACAATGGATGGTAATACTTTTCAAAATTGGGTGGTTAATCAACTTATTCCTGCTTTGGCTAAGCTTTCAGGGAAATGTGTAGTTATTATGGATAATGCTGCATACCATTCTGTGCAATTAGATAAAACTCCTTCATTTTCTTGTAAGAAATGCGAAATGCAGGAGTGGTTGGTTAAACACAATGTAAAATTCAATCCAAAATTAACCAAAAAGGAACTATGGGCTTTATTTATACCTTTTCGATCAAATGACAAAATTTACGTAGTTGATGACATTTTGAGAAAGAACGGGCACGAAGTTCTTAGATTACCGTCATACCATTGTCAATACAATCCAATTGAAATGGCATGGGGGTTTTGTAAGACTTACTACAATAAGCACATAAATTTTAAGCAACCATCTAAGGATCGTGTTCAGAATTTATGGCTTGAGTCTCTCTCAAAATGTACATCCGATATGTGGCAAAATTTCTGTGATCATTGTGAAAAACTTATTTCGGATGACTGGAGAAAACACATGGGGAACCTTTCTTTTGAAACCATTCCTCCTTTTATTATTTCGCTTGGGGAATCTGGCTCAGAACAAACATCAGAAGATTCAGAAGCAGGTTCTCTAAATAATAAAAGTGGAATGAGGGCTTAAAAATTGTTTGACATGAAAATTATCAGTATCACAAGAGGGTGGGAATAAATTTGCAATTCTACAAAAAAATACTGAGGGCCAACAGAAGAGAGAATGACCAAAATTAAGGTGGATGGATGGAGTTGATCAAAATGTGTTAACGGGAAGACCCAAGCGAGAAATACAAATGGATGACGAAATAAGTTTGCAGAGCCGAATTCATTATATTTGTTATATACAATATTATTGCTGTGTTTGTATGTACAAAAACCAAGTAGTAAATTTTGTTAATCTTATAACTGCATATTATTATCCTTTTATATCTGAAAATTTATAAAACAGGCAACAGTGTAAGATCACAATAGTCAGAAATTATAACCTTAAAATCGAACATCTGACAGTGATATTTAAAAACCCTGATTTAAAACACAACCAGTCCCATTTACAATACTTAAACTGTCACTTTTTCATAGCTAGGCGAGATCCAGAAACAAATGGAATATATTATATACATATCACCATTTTTTGTTGTAAATTTATAGACATTCGTTGATTTTATAAAAGCTTTAAGTTTGAAGCTACTAACGATTGTTTTCAATCCTTGATTAAGCATGAAGTAAAATGTTCAGGCTTTTCTAAACTCAAAACTTTACTTCATGCGCCAAGCGTATAAAACGCTGAAATATTGTGAAGTTCAAAATATACTGCTTAGTTTTGTTCACATGTTGATTAATTTTACAAATGTTTATATAGAATATGTAAAAATATGTTTAAAAGAAAAATATCCCTTATCTACATACTAATCAAACCTTCTCATAACAAAATAGAGTTATTATTAGACAAGTTGTATATTTTGAACTTCACTTGAAATCAGTGTTTTACACACTTCGCGGAGCGACCAAACCAAATTTTGCAGGCTTTTCTAAACTTGCATTTTTTTCATGCTTATTCTGGGAGTGAAAACTTGTTTAACACTCGGTGTATTTATTTAACCTAACATATTTAGGTTTTCAAATTAAATTTGATTAGGTTTTCGAAAGAAATAAAATGTGGCGAATTATTTTTAAATACAATTTATTGGAAATTAGATTGCAAACATTTGAGAGAATACTGGAGATTCTATTAATTCTTAACAATTGTCGTGTTTTGCATTAATTTTCTTTTATTAAATGTCTTATTATTCGAATTTTTAAATGTCTATTTCTAGAAAAAGTTGATGATGTTTTATGGTTTTAGATTTTTATCAATTTATTTGTTTACAGAAATCTTCTTTTAGAAAGTATATGTACAATGTATTAATAATAAATTATAATAATAAACTTTCCAATTTTTTAAAATTCCAATTTATTTGTTTAAAAATTCATAATTGTGAAAATGATGACTGTTTCTGCTGTTGTAACATTGGAATCATTCGTGTTACACCAAACATTACAATTTATACCAAAAATATTAACACGATTTCTATTTTGTATAGAAGTTGACATTTTTAAACAAAAAAAAATGAACTTGAATTACAAAATTCTAGCTTTATGTAAAATTGACATTTTCTATCAAAAAGCGACGTTTAACTGACCTGTATGTGTCATATGTTTTAATTGTATTTAATATTTATAATAATAATAATAATAATAGCCCTAGTAGCTGACGATACAATTAAAAAGTGAAGTAAGGAATAACAGTTTTTTATTAGTGTAATAATCACTTCACATAAACTCAAACACATACAGTTATGTATAAGTATTGCTTTATTATTTTTGTATGTATTATATTTTGTTCAAATCATATTTTATTAAATGACAAAATCCATCTTCATCCATGTTAAATAAATAAATGGACGTGCGGTTTCATACATCCTAGTGTTACTACAACTAAGTGACATATGATATAAGCTATCTTAATTAAGTAACATCTCACCTAACTTAACGATGTGACATCTTATATAAACAAAATGCCACGGTTTAAAAGCAATAGATGGCGTTAATTGTTAAATTTTTGCTAATTGTGCTAACTTAACCTGATAAAGTGATATCTAACCCATCCAACCTTGGCAAGATGATATGTAACCTAATTTAATCGAGCTTTACCTTTATAATTTCCCCACTTTTAGACTTTTTAGTAAAATTTTGAGTTTATAGTCGGAAAAATGTTCTGACAATGTGACATCTAACCTAACTTAATTTAACTTTACCTTTGTTATTTCCCTACTTTTCGACTTTTTATTAAAGTTTTGAGGTTATAGTCGAAAAATTTACTTTCCGTATACTTCCAGGTATTGTTTGTTGGCATAAAATTATCCGTTCTAGGCTAAGGTATCTTCGATGGTCAGATCTGTACAAAAAATCCTTATTTTTTTTATTATGGTTTGTGATGGATTACCAACTAAGTCTATTTTGAAACTTCACATTTAATCAGTGTTTTACGCGCCTAAATACAAATTAAAATCGAATCACTTAATTAAAAAATAAACCCAAACCTAACTTACATAACAACAGGTAATATAAAATAAACATAATAAGTTAGATACTACTATGTATAAACAATATTTAACTTGTTTATCATTGACTTTATGAAACATAATTATTATATTTAAATATTAAATTCGTATAAAATAACTTGATTTGTATAACATATTGTTTTAGCCAAATTAATTGTATTTATTATAATTTAGATACTTTCTTAGTTTTAAATTAAAATAAAACTTCTTAATTTATAAAAGTTAATAAATATAGCTATTAGTTTAACTTTAAATAATATCAAACCAAACTAGATTGTTTCATTATTTATCACTTCCAATTATGAAAAGTAGATTTTTTTATATACGGTTTAATATTATAAAAGTGTTCAGTTTTAAACTTCTAACGATTGTTTCCACTCCTAGATTAAGCATGAAGTAAAATTTCGAGTTTAGTCGCTTCGCTCGCGCGCCCCGGCAAATCCAAATTTTCAGGTTGTTCTAAACTCGAAATCTTACTTTATGCGCCACGCATATAAAACATTTGTATAATAAAATTAAGTGTAATGTAAAATTTTTGAACGCGTTTTGTCCAATATAAGGGCTATTAGAAAAAATGCGTTTCAAGATTTTATACAACGCATTTTATCTAGACAATATAAGAAATGACAGAAAAAGTAATTTTATTAGGCTATTGTCCTTAGACAATTCGCGTATTGTCCGTATTTCGTGTTTTATCCGAAACAAATACATAATTTCATTATTAAATAAATTTACTTTTTTGTAAAACCTGAACGAATTTGTTAGTATGAACAAATTAAACTAATAGCCAAACTTTTTTGGGGGGATATACATTTGTGACATTTAAAAATCGCCTAGAGACCGGTTTTAGGATAAGATCTTGCACAGAGTTAGGCATTAGTAGTTGGCTAAATTTTAAGGCATGATTGAAACTAACGACTAAATTAGTTATGACTAATTGAGAGAGTTGGACATCAGTAGTTGACTAAATCTTAGTCATGATTGAAACTAACGACTAAATTAGTGTTAAATAATTTAGCCATTGTTCATTGATCAAATTTTTTCATTAGTCTGTCAATCAATTGCGAATATAAGTCGACTAAATTTTCAATCATGACTAATTTCGAGTGACTAAATTGAATAATAATAGAGCTGTATATTTTTGAAGGATTATGTCATCTGTTATATTGTGCACATATGTTAATCGTTTGTGCGTAAATAATTGTCCATTTTAAATCCTTTCCGAATAATCTAGAAATGGCAATTGCTATAAATATCGATACTAAAAACTATATTCTAAACATTAAAAAAAATTTAATAAATGGAGGTGTTCCTCTTTATTTTTAAATAAAGATTTACAGGTGTAATGTAATAGCTTAAAAGTGGATACATTAATTAATGATACCATACGCTTAGTATTGTACTATTAATTAATTTAACCACTTTAAAACTAAAAAAACTAAACTTCCTAATGTCCAGTACACTAATACGGGTCTTTCCTTTTTCAAGTGATCCAACTTATGATTATTTATCTACGTTATGTCTTCCAGTTTTTATAAAAAAAATTTCTTTGTTGAACAATCAAAACTATGCTTAAATAATTGTGTTTTATTATTTAGTTTTTCAGTTATAAGGTTTTATAGATATTAAAAATTAATTAAAAAATTGATAATAGGCATATTATATTTTTATATAAGTTTTCAAACTGCCGCTATCAAAATTATGCTTAAATTATTTAGTTTTGTCATTTAGTTTTTGAGTTATGAGGCTGTTTAACTTCATAATGAAAAAAAAAAATAATAAAATGAAATGATTTAAGCATAGTTTTGACATCGGAATTTTTATTTTTGCAATATCTGAATTCTGCGATGAACATTTAATGCCAGAAATTAACAATTTGTGATAAATTTAAAACCTCTATATCTAAAAATCCGGATGGCATAAACAAAAAACACAATTAAAATGTATCTTTGATTTTCAGGAAACTAAAAATGAAAGCAATATAACATGGTAAAATAAAACTCATTGGATCACTTGCTATATGTGGGTACAGAGCGATTAGTTTAATTTTTTTAGAAGATGGTATTACAGTACATTTCTCACATTCTCACATTTAAAACAAATTTATTTAGTCAAATAATTAGTCATGATTACCAATTATTTCAACCATTAGTTGATTGATTGATGAAAATCAATCAATAAAAAATATATATATGTGACTATTGGCTCAAAATATAGTCTTATAGTCTTAGTCATCAATCGAGTAAAAAATGGTAAACTTTGAATCCAGACCGGTTTTAGGTAAAATTCATGCAACAATTTCTATACAGCGATTTTTTCTTTTAAGTTAGATATCCCGATGTAAATTTTCAGGCATTCGTTAATTTTATAAAAGCATTCAATTTGAAGCTTCTAACGAGGGGTTCCACTCCCAGATTAAGCATGAAGTAAAATTTCGAGTTTAGAAAAGCCTGAAAATATGGATTTGCCGTCGCGCGAGCGAAGCGAATCGCGCTGGCAAATCCAAATTTTCAGGCTTTCCTAAATTCGAAATTTTACTTCATGCGACACGCGTATAAGCCACTGGTACAATTGAAGTTTAAAATATAGTAATAAGGCTAGGAATTTTGGATATGTAAGTATTCGAATATTTGTTTATTTAAACAATTGAATTATTCGAAAAATCGTTCAAAAACATATTCAAATTATTCGAATATTCAAATATGTTATTAAAATATCCATATTTGAATATTTGACTATTTGAATTATTCGCATTCGAATTCCAGCCTTAATAAAAACAATAAAAAAAATCATTCTAACGTTTATTAAAGCATGGAGTCTGAATAAACGTTAGAATTTAATTATTGTTCAGACGTAATAAAATCATAAAATCCTTCAAGACAGATAAAATCCCCTGTCTTTATTTTACAACCCGACAATTTCTGAAATTACAAAATCTCGCACACACACAGTTTTATAACTGTTTGCGCTCGTCGGGGGTGGGGCTGGTTATTGCCTCTTTCGGGGGCCGGCCTTTTGCCCATATCGATATCCCGGGGTATTTATTGAAGTTTTATTGAACAATACGCACCGGCCGTCCATTGTTCCTTTTGTAATTGAGAATAACAGCCCGAGATATCGAAAATGGGGATGGGAAAAGCGGACAGGGCGAGAGCGAGGGTCGCATTACGAATCGAAAAAAAGGTCTTTTAGGACGGGATGGACGTCAATCACAATAAATAACTTTATCTGCGAACGTTTGCGTCGGTTGTGGCCATTAAGGAAATTTGAGGAATTTACGGGGGGTGGAGATTATTAAGGGTTGGTCAATAGAAAATAATGCTGAAAATTGATGGTTCTTCAAAAAACAAAAAAATACTGTAGTGCGCGTCAGGTTAATAATTCTTTGTAATAATAGATACTTGTATATCAAGGCAGTCAAATTCATCTATTTAATATAAATGATCACAATTTTTATTTATGTATTTGGTTTGAGTGATGTGAAGTGATGAATATAATTAAACTGAATTAAACACTAACACTGTTTTCACTAAATAAGTGAAGAAAGTGTTTGTTTTATTAAGTTTAATTACAATTTTTATTATAAAATTTTATTTCATTTGAAAAAAATATAAATTATGTAAAGCTATAAAAATTATGATATTTAAAGTCACTTTGATTGATAACAATTATTAAAGTAAAATAAAATAATGTATTTTTGTTAAAAGCCCATACAGGTTTATAATTGATGTCAAAATACAATGTTTGTTTACAAACAGATAAACTAAGTGTATTTTAGTAATTACTTGATATCAAATAATGGTACGAAATGTACATCTGGTAAAGAATAAGTTTGTGAAGAAAGGTTAAAAGTGTTCTATTTCAAGTTATTATTATCAACTTCTATAAACGTTTTAGGGAAAAGCGACAGAATTCAAAAATTATAGTTGTATTTTTCTAGCTAGCAAAATACAACTATAATTTTTGAATTCTGCCGCTATTCCCCAAAAAGTTAAAGAAGTTTTTGATAACTTGACGGCAAAAAACTACTAAATGTTATTATCATCTTCACGTAACTCACCCAAATTTATTTATAGTAATTATTGTCTTTCTTTCTATACATAAGTTCAGTAATATAATTTATATAAAGTGTTATGCTTTTGTTCAAACTTAGAACAAGTACAAATGTGTGTGCATTATTATTGTTTTACTTGACATAACATCTAATAGAAGGATGAAATTGTTAATGTTATTTTTTTTGTTCAAATTCAGAACAAACACAAATTTGTGTACATTATTTAAGTTTAAGTCAGCATTTATAAGAAAGCTGAAATTCTCTTGAAAATGTTTGAAAAGTAATTTGAAATATTAATGCTGATAAAATGTTATAGAGAATAGACAAACCTCGTTTTATTGTGAATGGAATAAATCAATTTGACGAACAAATTGTGAAAGTCTAAATTATGTAAAATAAGGCTTAATAAATAAACTACAAAATAACCAATTTTAGTAATAAAACCACACAAATGATCAAATTATTAATTTAACCATTTTTTCTATAACGTTGAAAAACAATTGAATCGAACAATTATTAATAGAACTGCAAGAGTTTACAGTATTCATAAATTATTTAAAATGAACTAAATTTAATTTAATAAAAAATACACCGAAAAAACAAATATACATGTATATCAAATCAAATTTATATTTTGATTTGATATTTTGGAATATCCAGTCAAGATATTTAAATTTTATTTATAGTCAATCAAAGTTTATTTATTTCTGTGTAGATTCTATGAATTTTATGTTGATTAAAATATCTCTTGATTTTTAACAATTTTTCAAAGAAAACATTCTCCAAAAATCGTTGATTTTATTGCATAATTTAATCTTTAATTTAATATTTTTAAAAAAATGCGTTTACAAAATTAAATAAAAAAATTAGAAATCGTTAATTTTATTGCATAATTTCAACTTTGGCTTGCTATTTTAAGGACATGCGTTTAAATGATTTAATTTTATTACAAAAAGATGTAAGTGCAATTAATTTTAAGCAAATTCTGTGAATTTTCTGTTGATTGTATAGAATTTTCATTTTTTTATTTTTTTTCTAAAGAAAACATTTTCCTAAAATCTATGATTTTATTGCATAGTTTCAACGTTTGCTTAATATTTTAAGAAAATGATGCGTTGAAATAATTTTATTTTATTTCAATAAAATGTAAGTGCAATTAATTTTAAGTAGTTGTATGAATTTCTTGTTTATTCTATAGAATTTTCAATTTTTACAATTTTTCCAAAGAAAAAATTCTCCTAAAATTCTTGATTTTAAAGCATAATTTCAACATTCGCTTAATATTTTAAGAAAGTGCGTTGAAATAATTAAATTTTCTTCAAAGCAAACGCAATTGTAATGAATTCTATGTGTCTGTCTATTTTATGTCCAAACAAGATAAATTCAAATTCAAAACTATTTGAATTCGAGAAAATAAGCTTACGGTCCTTATAGTTTGCACACTTTAAACATAATATATAAAATTACGAAAAAACTATTCTGGAAAATGTGTGTACCTGTTCATTCCACACACAACACTTTTTCCAAGTAAGTTTGTTTTAATTTTATTCCTCTTTTCTTTTTAAACGTCATAAGCAAAGCTATACTGAAGAGTGATAAATCTCGAAACGCGTCTATAGATGGCCTAAGACATTAGTTTTAATCCAAGTCCTTTCACTTCTAATTTGTTGCTATCTCTCCTTTCATTTTAAATTTGTATTGTTAGTTGGTTTGAAGAGAATTTGACCTAAACGTTACATATACTTTAATAGAGCGTTGTAACAAATCAAATTAAATAATAATAATAATAATAATATTTATTTATTACCCAACAGGAAAAATCCTAATTACAAGGCAATATGTACAATAATATAGTAGAATAATATGATACTTAACAAATAATAATAAACAAAATAAATGATAAGCCTAAACAATAAAATGTTAACTTTTATGTTACATATTAAGTTAACAATTAAACACAGAGCAAAATTGATTCTAATGAGTCATGAAATATGTCACAAGTGGCAGGCAAACTATTGAATATATTACAGCTAATGTGTACGGGTGATTTTGATCCAAAGTTATTTCGAAATGAGGTAATGCTAAATGTAGGTTTTTGCCTACTGTTAAAAGTTGAAATATGCAGTCCCACCAGTTGCAATAGGCAAGAACAGTCAATCTTGTGGTGCATTAGCTTGTGCAAAAAAACGATGCCTGCATTGAGGCGTCGGCAGTGAAGTAATTCAACGTTAAATTTCTCAATCAACAACATATGATTATACCCTCTAATAGGGTAGCAACCTTCACTTTTAAAGTACAGAAATTTGAGAAATTTTCGTTGAACCCCTTTAACAAGCCGTATCTGCTGTTGATTCTGCGGAAACCATATTAAGGACGCATATTCCAACTTGGACCGAACGTAAGCGTTAAATAACACCTTTAAAGCACTAAGATCACGTAAGTTGGCTGAGTTCCGATGTATAAAACCTAGTGCTCTAAATGCGCTCTTTGTAAGGGACTGTACATGGGGATTGAATGAGAAATTATTATCGAAGATAACACCTAAATCTTTAAAGAATTTGACTTGCTCGAGGGTTTTATTACTAACTAGATACGAAAATACAATGGGTTTGGATTTTTTTGTGAAAGACATGAATTTACATTTATCACTATTTAAGTTCAGTTTATTAACAGTGCACCAGTTCGAGATACTATCCAGTGAGTTCTGCAAGTGGAGGCAATCATCAAGGGTACCAATTGTTTAGTAAATTTTTAAATCGTCAGCATATAATAGATGTTTACATGTCAACAATTTCGAAAGATCATTTATAAATAAATTAAAAAGCAATGGACCCAAGATAGTGCCTTGCGGCACACCAGAACGTGGAAAGTATGAGTCGGATTTGAAACTATTTAGGGTAACATATGATTCGCGATTTTTAAGATAGGAACCAATAAGTGTGGATGCACTTTTACCGAACCCAAATGAATCAAGTTTAGCTAATAATAGTTCATGATCAACTCTGTCGAAAGCCTTCGACATGTCCGTATAAATTACATCAATTTGACCCTTTGAGTCAAGACATTCCGCTATTTCATGTGTAATAATAGATAAATTAGCTACAGTGGATCGATTTGGAACGAAACCATGCTGTTGCTGTGATATATACCGAGACACTTGAACATTAATTTGATCATATATTGTTCTTTCAAATATTTTTGCAATATGGGATAGTATGGCAATAGGACGATAATTTGTTACATTACTGAGATTATTAGACATTTTAGGTATGGGACAAATTGATGCAATTTTTAGTTTGTTGGGAAATACTGAAGTCCTCATAGACAAGTTGAAAATGAGAGTTAGCGTTTCAACTTTGTAAATAAGTAAATTCCCTAAATTTCATGTTGATTGTATAATACTTTGATTTTTTGCAAATTTGTTAACAAAATCAATCCCTTAATCAACCTTTTTGCGAAATTTTAATTTTAATTTTATATTTTATAAAATCCAGCACAGATATTAAAATTTGGAGTGCAACCAGTCAAGGTTTATTAATTTCTGCGTAAGTCTGTCCAAATATATTCCTTGATGTTCATAATGTTAATAAAAATAAAAGTCCACAGACGCACAGCCAGACACACATTATTTTTCTTATTTCACGTGTTTTTAAAGCAAATACAGTTGTTTCGTTCAAGTGCTTCATCGCGTGTTTGAAGCATACAATTATCGGGTTTCAGGGCAAAAATGAACCCTTAGAAGAGCGGAAAACGTAGTAAGAGAGACACGGGCGATGAAGGGAATAATTTCATTAGATTGAAACGATGCGTGAGTACGAGGGAGACATAAAAGGAGCCAAATGGGACGACACGTGTGTGCGCTATCCCATGTATGTATTTTATGGACAGGAAGGAGCAGGAAACCGCAACTTATTACATGTCATAAATTATTATCCCGAAAGAAAGAAAAAACATAAAATAACAGAAAATTGGAAAGGATGTGGGATTTTGAGTGTGTCCATGTGGATACCCGTAGGAATAAATTTAAATTACTTAACCACAATTTTGTTTACCTACTCTCTTTTACATACAATTTATAAGGACATAACAGTTTTCTCTAAAATTATTTGTATCAGCTTATTGCAAAAAAAATGTAGATGATTTAAAAAAATACCGTTTTATTCGCTGCTTTTTAGGATTTTATTTTTTATTATATTGTATCTATTTGTTTATTTTAATCAGATGTCACAATTTCTCTTCAATTAAAAAAGTACAGCTAGGATTTAGTTCGCATTAAAACAAAAAAAATTGCCAACTTAAAAATTGTAATAGTCTAAAACTTGCGAACGCCAAGAAAATTATCGTGTTCCATTGTAATTGGTTAGTTAAATATCACTTGTAATATTTATGATTAAATTATACTGAAATTGGATATAAATCTTCAATATCCTTCTTTGGATGTAAATCTGTTGGGATCAAGGCATTTCTATCATAACTATAATTAGTAAGTATTGGAAATTCTTGTTGAAAATAAATTGCTAAACTATTTCAATAATCACATTTTTAGTTATTGTTAATTTGGTTTTAGATCAAACCCTCTGGAGTACTCAACTAATAAAATAATTAGGAATATAAGTCAATAGCAGTATGTGACTTAACAGAAACATTCGAATGCGTAAATCATTGTATTTTAAACAGGGTTGTTAAAAAAAACGTTTTATTTTCTTATTTTAATTAAAACAAAGTTTTTTTTACAAAACGTTATTTTTTTCACTGAAACAGTGTTTAAAACACTAACAATTGAAAACATGTTTAAAACTTGTTTAAAAAGTGTTTAAAACATGTTTAAAACGTGTTTAAAACATAACCAGCCTTATTAGTAGACGTTAGCATACAGCTTTAACACAGTTGTAAGGATGATATTGACATTTTTGGATGGATAAAACGTTTTAGTAGAGTACTATTGTTAGTTTACTACTAACAATTTAGTAGCTCTAGTTTAAGCCTTATACATAACCTCAATTGTCATAACGAAATAGGGTTATTTAGAATATATTTAATACTGCAATAAATCATAAATGTATAAACCTTATCAGTATATTTTGAATTTCACTTGAAAGCAGTGTTTTATACGCGTGGCGCATGAAGTAAAATTTCGAGTTTAGAAAAGCCTGAAAATTTGGTTTGGCCACGTAGCGCTACGCGCTACGCGGCCAAACCAAATTTTCAGGCTTTTCTAAACTCGAAATTTTACTTCATGCTTAGTCTGGGAGTAGAGACAGTCGTTAGAAGTAAATTTCAGTCTAATAATTTATTAGAAGAAGTACATTTTCACAAACATAAAAAAACCTACCTTCCAAATTACATAATTACAAAGAAGTTAGAATATATGAAAATGTAATGTTGCTACGTTCATTTTAACATTATTTCAAAACTAACTAATAGCGTATAGATATTGCTTTAATTATACGTTAGTGTCGCGTTTGTATGCGTCTGGTAGAAATTACCTAGTATATATATAATAGCACTACAGCCCATGTGAAGTCTGGCTGCTTCTTTTCGGAAGCTTTCATGATCCGGTTTTGTGGGGTGGATCGGTCCCCATTTTACCAATTGTTTTGTATTCAATTTTGATTTATAAAATACTATTAGCTGTATCTACTACTTTTCTCCATTCTTTTCTGTTGCTTGTCCTTGTTTTCCAATTATTAATCCCTATCTTCTTGAGATCTTCCTCTACTTCGTCAATCCACCTAGATCTGGGCCTTCCTTGTCGTTTTTTTCCTCCTGGGTTCCACTCAAGGACAGTCCTTATTGTTGCAGTAGGGTCTGCTCTCCACACATGTCCTAGCCATTTTAGTCTTTGCCTCTTTATGTCGCTAATTATGTCTTCATCTCCTAATTCTTCGCGTATTTCCCTGTTTGTCCTAATGCGATATTCATTTTCGTTAATTTTTATAGGTCCAAGTATTATTCTCATTATTTTCCTTTCCATTATTAGTAGTTCCTGTTGATCTTTTTGAGTCATCGTCATTGTCTCGGCCGCGTAGCTCATAATTGGTTTGACCACGGTTTTGTACACATCCGTTTTTATTCTTTTGTTGCTGTCTTATTCCACAGTATCTTTTTATTAGCATATATTACTCTATTGGCCGCTTGTATTTTTTCTTGATTTTTTTCCTGTCTTTTTCCGTTGTTTGTTAAATGTACTTCCAGATATTTGAATTTATCCACTACTTCAAAAGTATGTGAACCAATTTTTACATGTTCTCTTGAATTGTCTCCACATATCATATATTTAGTCTTATTCGTGTTAATTTCCATTCCCATTTTCTTTGCTTCTCTTTCAACTTCGCTGAGTACTTCTACCATGAGTTTCCTTTGCTTGGTGATAATCACTATATCGTCTGCATATGCTATTATCTGAGTACCCTTAGTCCTCAAAGTATATTTATCAACTTTTCTGAGCACATAGTCCAGTGCTAGGTTAAACAGAGTTGCTGAAAGAGTATCTCCTTGCCGTAATCCCTGATTTATAGAAAATTCATTTGTCTCCCCATAGTCTGTTTTAATATGGCCACTGTTCCATTCATCGTCATTTGAATGAGTTTTCTCAGCTTTCCTCCAATGTTCATTTCTTTCAGGGCATTCATTGATTGATCTCTTTTAATTGTGTCAAAGGCTTGTTTAAAGTCAATGAAGAGTATTTCTATTTTAATGCTATGCTCGTATGTTTTTTCTAATATGTGTTTGATGATATGTATTGCGTCCGTTGTCGATCTTCCTATTATGGAGCCACATTGGTAGTCTCTAATAATGGTTGTAGCCTCTTCTGCCAATCGTTTCTGAAATAGAGATGTTAATATTTTGTATGTGGTGTTTAGCAGTGTTATCCCTCTATAATTTGTACATATCTGTTGGTCTCCTTTTCTGTGTATCAGTACGATTGTCCCACAGCTCCATTCTTCGGGCATTCTTTCACTCTTCCAGATTTTCCGGGCGACATTCTATTCTTACTTTTATTTATTATGTCAGCAATTTAATCTTCTGTGGGTTCTTTTATATTATCAATTTCAGTTTCATCATGTTCCTCTTCTAGAACTATTTCATCATTTTCTTGTTCCGTTGTTAATAGCTCCTTGAAGTGATCTATCCATATTTTCTTTGTTTCTTCTTCATTTTCGGCCAATTTTCCTGTCTTATTTTTTATGCCATTTACTTTTTCTTTTCTTGTTTTTCTTTGCTCATTAATTTTCTGATAGTATTTTTTTGTGTTTTTGTGCTTTCTTTCTTTCTCTATTTCTTTAATTTTATTTTCTAGCCATTTCCTTTTTATATTTCTTAGCAATCATTTACTGTCTCGTCATCTGTCCTCATATTCCTGACGGTAATGGTGTTCTTTGGTTCATTTCAATCTGGTCTCAGCTTTTGCATTTACTATTTATTGGCATTGATCAGTCCACCATTCATTTCGATACATTTTTGTTTGCATGCCTACTTGTGTATCAGCTGCTTTACTAATGCAACCTTTTATATTTTCCCATTGTAAATCGATGTTTTTCAATACTTTTTATGTAATTTTCCTTTTCAATCTCACATTTAAACTTCTCATTATTCCATTTCTTTCGCTTTGTTCTTCGTACATTTTCTGTTTCTATCTTTTGTTTAAATTTAGCCATTACTAAATAGTGATTAGAATCTGCGCAAGGTCCTCTGTACGTTCTCACATCTCTGATAGAAGATTGTCTTTCTTTTTTTATCAATATATTGTCTATTTGATTTCCTTTCTGTTGCGCAGGCGGAATCCATGTTATTTTGTGTCTCGTGGGATGCTTAAATTTTGTGCTAACTATTACAAATCCCATTGCCCCTGCCAAATTGCACAGTCTGTTACCATTGTCATTTGTTGTCTTGTGTACAGTAAATTTTCCTGCTACTCCCTTTATTCTGTCTTCTTTCCCTACTTGTGCATTACAATCTCCTAGAATTATAACTGTGTCTTGCTTGGGTATTTCCTCTACTGCTTTCTGTATTTGTTCGTACATTATATCTTTATCTTCATCGTCTGAATTTTCCGTTGGAGCATACACGTTTATTAATGTAAGATCAAAAGGTTTACCTTGTATTCTTAGATAAACTAGTCTCCCATTTATCGGTTTATATTCAATCACTTTCTTTCTTAAACGATTTGTTATCATAAATGAAACTCCATTTCTACCTTGTTTATCTTCTCCCGAGTAAAACAGTGAAAAATTGTCATTACTTATTTCCCCGTATCCTCTCCATCTTGTTTCCTGTAAAGCGATAATTTCTATTGTTTTTTTGCGATTTCCATTATCTTTCCTGGAGCTAGCATAGTTCTAACATTCCATGTACTTATTTTAATCATATTTTGATTTCTTTTGTATTTTTTCATACTACTTATCCTTCTCATTTCCTTATTCATTGCTTTGGTCATCTTGCAGAAGTTACCTAGTACTAAACTATAATGATACTATAATGTTTAAAACACGTTATAAATCACATTTATGCACATATAGTTGCGATATTTTATTATGATCAACATGATTCAACAATTCAACTAAAATTTGAAAACTTTAAGCCCTATACTTTGCATTATACATATTAATGATTTGCCTGCATTTTTGAATTGGAAAAAATATTTTATTTGCAGATGGAGGTATCATCTGTTATAATTAAATGATGTTAAGAAACAGAGTATAATCCTGGCACCGGGTATAAGAGCAAACATTGCGGATTTAGTAAAACATTTGGGATACGTTTAGACCTTAAACTTCTGTAATTTTTTTAATACGTATAGAGTTCTAATTCTATTTTTTTGGACAGTGCATCAATATGATTGAGCCAATAATCAATTATATTGATGCACTGTCAAAAAAATTAGAATTAAAACTCTATACGTTTTAAGGAAATTGCAGAAGTTACTCTACAAATCAACATTAATTAATGTGTATCACGCACTATTCACTAATCATATTCTATATGGTCTAAGATTATGGAAGAGCTCAAGTAGGACATCGCGAATACTTATATTGCAAAATAATGCAATTCTAATAATAGCTGTATTAGGTAAAAGGGATTCATATAGAGATTTTTTACATTTTTTACATGTAATGTGTTGACAGTTCTAGCTATGTTTATATTTAAAACACGTGTTCATATTAATGGAACTGGGAATATATTCATAAATGTAAACAGATCACATTCATATTCAACAAGATTTGGTTCACGAATGTTGTAACCTAATGATAAATGCAACCGGATAGCGGATTGATCTTTATAACATATTACCAGATGATTTAACAAATCCTGTTTTAAAGGTATATAAAACTAAACTAAAAACATTCTTACTGAAAATATTAAACGTGTGATTCTTTTCGCAATCTACAAGTTAGTCTTACAAAGACAAAATCAAACACTTATTAAAACAACGACTTTCCGAGCTAATATCCCGACGGACATTGAATCATACAATAAGTGTTTGCTGTCACATGCAATAACCTACTGCAAATGTAAAAATTTGGGTTAACCCCTCCCCCCCGAAATTTTTATACCTTCCGTCGACTTTTTTTTTAGCTACGGCCTTGTAATACATTATCGTAATTTTAGATATTATGTTTGAAGTTTTGCAAACTAAATGTAGCGTTAGCTTACTCTCTCAAATTCAAACAGTTTGAAATTTGAAATATTCATGTTATAAAAAATAACCGCGCTTGATATTTTGCTAAAACTTACACTTGTTATTATAAAATTATCAAGGTTTGTTTCAAAGTTTGAAAAAGTAAAATCTAAACACAAAAAAATACAGAAACTACAAATTGGTACATTTTCTAATACAAAATATTATGATACAATGAGAAATTGCACAAAAAATAATCGCGTTTGATATTATATTTTGATAAAACTTACAGTTGTTACTAAGAAATCAGTAAGTTTTGTTTTAGGGATAGGAAGAGCAAAATATAAACATTCTAAACAAATTACTAAACATGTTGCAAAGTTCAACATTTACTGTTTACGATTCATAAGCGACTCAACTTTATTTTAACGTTAATAAATTATACAAGTGGCGCGAAATGACAATTTTAATTTCTCGTTTATTCTGAAAGACTGAGCTATGTTAAAAAGCTATAAATAGTACGGTTTTTTAGTCGAAAAACACTAAATAAATTGTATTCAATTAAAAAACTTTTACACACATTGCGGCAAAGTGTACATTCAATTGTATTGCTTTTTTATGCGGGTAAATTTATCTCATACATGAAAAATGTATTAACATTTTCTTGTTTCTTTATTGATGCTCTCATCATGTTCACATGTCGCTTACATGGAATAACGACAATATACCCTCATCTTTTCGGACTTAGTTTTTATAGACCTCAAAGTGGAATTGTTATAGCCTATTTTCTAATAATAAATCTCTTTCTGTTAAAGCTTCATTATTTCTTTTAATGGCTATTTGTAACTTTGTGTGCACCCATTAAAAATAATTATCAATTAACAAGATATTAGTAATAAATTGAAATCGTTCTAAATAAAACAAAAGAACAGAATCATAAATCTATATAGGGCATTTGGTCAGTCGACAATTAAAAAATATTGTATTTTTTGCTAAGATTAAATTTTTTAAATGTAGATTAATAGCACCTAGTTTATAATATATGGTGGCGACCAATTTAAAATGTTAAATTTCCCTGACTCGTCCCTGATTTTAGATTATTTCTAGACCTCTTAAAAAAATTTATATAACCAAACTAAATAATGTATATTTTGAATTTTACTTTAAATCAGTGTTTTGTGCGCGTGTCGCGGCTTTTCTCAACTCGAAATTTTACTTCATGCTCAGTCTGGGATTAGAAAACACTCATTAAAATTATATTAGAGACTTGAATTGACCGTCTGATAGATAATTTTTGTATAGTGATAACATATAAAGGGTGTATTTTTTTAGAGGTATAGAACTTCAATCATAGATATCTGTTAAACCAATATCAGAATAGAAAGCTGTTGGTGGCAATTTTGTTCAGGCAAATTATCATCCAAAGCTCAAAGTCGAGCAACGATTACAAATTGTGGAAGTTTATTTACAAAATGTGCGCTCTGTGCGTCAAACTTATATAACACTTCGCCTATTTACTGATTTTCACCGCCAAATAATTTTTTGTGATGAGGCTCATTTTTGGCTGAATGGACTCGTGAATAAGCAAAGTTTTGTTATGTGTGGTATGGATTGCATGCTGGCCTCTACTTATTCAAACATTAAGACAGACCCAAAATTACTGTCAATGGCGAGGGCTACAGGTCAATGATTCGAAATTTTTTGATCTCCAACGTCAATGCAAATCTGTTGAGAACTTAATGGTTTCAACAGGACCGCGCAACTTGCCACACCGCGTGCGAAACCCTCACATTGTTAGAAGAGAAGTTTGGAGATCAAATTATTTCGAGACATGGGCCTGTTAATTGGCCGCCTAGATCATATGATCTGATCCCATTGAATTACTTTTTGTAGGGCTACGTTATATCACTGGTCTATGCTGATAAACCAACGATTAAAGACTTAGAAGTCAACTTTCGGTGCGTAGCTGGAGAAATTAGTTCGGCCACATTGGAAAAAGTTATGAAAAATTGAACCAATAGAATGATTATTCTAAGACGCAATCGCGGTGGTTACATGCCCAAAATTATTAGAGGAATATAAACATGAAAACATTGGTTACCTATTAAAGCCAAAACATCTGTTGTTTTATTGATTTTTATGTGTTTTATTTGAAAAAGAAGTTCTATACCTCTAAAAAAACACCCTTTACAAATCGTAACAGCTGTCGTTTCATTCTTTCTGTTTTCACAATTTTTAATGTTTTTTTTTTGAGTTTTATTACATTTTAACATATTTACCATTTCATTACTATTCGACGACTTTGACACTTGGTATACTAGTTTTGATATATGTCGACTGAGTCGATAAACGTTATAAATAACATATTGAGTGTCAAAACTGTTGGCATTGTCGATAATGTAAAACTTGTTGAAAATATAAAAGAGTGAAAGTTGAAAGTTTAAATATGGGAAAATTGTAAGAGATTTTTAAAAAATAATAATTGTAAAAAACAAATTAACCAATCAAACATTCAATCAAAAAATGTATTGATGCACATATTAGATTATTTTTTATTAAATTATGCTTAGCTTAAGCTTTTTCAAGATTATATAATTTTTTTATGTTGACACCTTTTTTTTCATTAATATTTAAATTTCACTAAAATTTACCAAGTTTAAAAAAATACTGACAAAAAATCAGGAAAAGTATCAAAATTTGAATAATTAACGGAAGGTATTAATTTCGTTAATTATTCAAATTTTGATACTTTTCCTGAATTTTCGTCAGTATTTTTTTTAAACTTGGTAAATTTTGTTAAATTTAAATATGTTAATACTTTTATGACTTTCAGAGTTTGTATTAATTTTTACGGTTATTCGTGAATGTTAAAGTTTTCAGTCAAATTTTAAAACCGTTTCTAGATTTTTGACAATTTTCAAAATTTTCTAAATTTTCTTGAATTACCTAGATTTTCGTTCATTTTTATAATTTTGGTGCTTTGCGTGAAATTCAAAAATGTTCAAATACAGCGGATGTGGACGTCACAAATATCACATTTTTAGGAATTTTTTAAAAAACATTAACGCTTGTCGCAGATTTCTAAGATTTTCTTTGATTTTCGAAATTCAAATGATTTTCCTGAATTTTCTAGATTTCTGTTAGTTCTAAAAATTTTGACGGTTTTCATGAAACTCAAAAAATTATACTCCTATCGTGAATATTTCAATTAATTATAAACATTTTGTAGCTTTACATGAATTTTCTAGAATGTTTGTTAGTTTTTAGAAATTTAACGTTTTTTTTGTAAAATTATAAAATCTCATAGATTTTCGTTGATTTTAAAAATGTTTACACTTCTTGTGAGTTTTCATAATTTTTTTAAATCTTGATAGTTTTCGTCAACTATCTAAATTTTCTTTACTTTTTTGAGATTTTAGTTAATATTTAAAATCTGCAAATTTTTCGTAAAATTCTTTAATTAGAAAAATGTATGGTTTTCCAAAATTTCCCAGATTTCTCTTAATTTTAAAAATATTAATATATTTTATGAATTTTCTAACTTTTCATGAATTTTCGGCAATTTTAAAAATTTTTTGTTTTTGTGAATTTCCATATTCTTGGTCAATTTTTGAAATCTTGACGGTTTTTTTTTTTCAGATAATAATTTTCACATCGATTTTTAGAATGTTGACACTCTTCGTAAATATCCAAAATTATTATCGAATTTTATAAAAATTGATAAATATTAAGAAAATATATGAAATTTGTTGAAAATAAAAAAAATTGTATAATTTTATTTTGATTGATTAAAATAATGATTAAATCAATCAAAATACAATTATACATTTTTTTTTATTTTCAACAAATTTCATATATTTTCTTAATATTCATCATTTCACGACTTTTTTTAATATTTTACATATATTTTTGTATAAACCAGCATAAAACAAAATAAGCAACTGACAAATGTCGAACAAGTGTCTTCCACTCCCAGACTAAGCATGAAGTAAAATTTCGAGTTGAGAAAAGCCCTAAGAATTTGGATTTGGACGCGAAGCGTCCAAATCCAAATTCGGGCTTTTCTCAACTCGAAATTTTACTTCATGCGCCACGCGTATAAAACCAGTGATTTACAGTTAGGTTTAAAAAATACTCCTTAATGGGATCAATACTTATCGAGATATCGAAAAATTGCAAAAATCACTATTTTGTGAATATTTCATTAATGGTAAGTGCACATTCTTAATAATTAAATCATTGTAGTTTGACACAACTCCAATATTTTGACATGTCTGGCAGTATTTAACTATCGATATATTTCTGACAAGAGGAAAGTACTTTAATGGACACATCACCATTTTTTTGTTCTGTTTGTGAAAATTATACATAATTAATATTGGATAATTTTGATAATGAAGGTTTAAATTAAATTACACTTGGTTTGTTTCACAATTTTTTACTTTACTATTTACTCGACTAGTTTCGCGTTTTACAGCATTATCAGGAGTAATAGTAAAGTAAAAAATTGTGAAACAAACCAAGTGTAATTTAATTTAAACCTTCATTATCAATATTTAAAAATGTTTCACCAAGTGATAAGTGAGAAAATTATTCAAGAAATATTGGATAATTTGTTAATTTTTGTGATTTTTTTTTTTTTTCGTCAACTTGGCAATTTTTCCTTATTTTATTTATTATTATTATTATTATTTATTTATTTATTTTTATTATTATTATTTATTTATTTTTTAATGATTGTTGGTTTTTAAATGTTTTATTTATAATAATAACTATTATTATTTAAAATTTATGATTTATGAAATTTTATGTGATAATTAATGAATAAATAAATAAATAAACAAATAAATAAATAAATAAACAAATAAATAAATAAATAAATAAATAAATTGTTCTTCACTTAATAAATACAGAAATCAAAAAACAATAATTGGGTTTTTCGTTTATTAAAATTGTACATTTTAACGTATTTGCAAATTTCGAGCTTAGGAAAGCCTGAACATTTTCAAGCTCTTCTAAATTGGAAATTTCACTTCATGTTTATAGATTAAGTAAGTAAGTAAGAGAGTGGAAACACTCGTTAGAAGCTACAAATCGAACGCTTTTCAAAAACATCGAACGTCTGAACATTTGCGAACTGAGATATACAGGGTGTTTCACCTAAAACTCCCCAGACTAATTAACAAGAAACTAGACATGTCATCAAAAGTATTGTTTGTTGTAATCTATAGATGGAAGTGACTTTTTCTAAAAGAATAGAATATTTAAAAACATTTCTATCATATGCATATTTTATATTTTTATAACCAATTTTTATATTTTCAAGAACTTCCACATGCACGCATTTTGGGTAGTACAACATTTTGGAAGTAGCATGCATAACGTAAAATACATTGAAAATTACAAAACACTAATAATAACAAGAATATAACTTATTTATAGTTAACATTTATTTTCCTAATTTTTGAAAACAAGTTTAAGAGACGCTCATACTTTTCACCAGATTGAAAAACATACATTTGAAATCACTTTTGAAAAGAAGCGTTACTTTATTAAAAAAATATATTTTCTTGTAAATTAGTCTGGGAAGTTTTAAGTGATCAGGGTGTTTCATATAGTATATGTATACTTAAAAGTAAAATTCGGTGTATGTGAACGATTCTTAAAAATCTACAGCGCATACTTAAAAGACATTTGTGATATCAGAATCGTTATTATTATGTATCTTCTTCTCCAAGTATAAATTTCAAATTCTTAAAATGCAAATAATAAAAATTCAAATTCTATTCGTGACATTCCATTTTCAAAAGCAAACATCTCTGTTATCCGTTAACCACATGCCATTCCAAAATCATATCTGGAACGACCATTACATTAAAATTCATATTTCCTTTATGGATGTAATCAAATACACCAACTGATACCGCATCCTTTCTATTATAGATCGTATAGAATATGTAACAGAATAAATATGAAAAGACATGCCTTTTCGGACAAAAGGACGGATTTCCTTTCCTCCCCATGCGTTCATCCTTAATCACCGCATTTTAAATTCCCGACGAATCGCCCGAAATTCGGCACACCTGGCGTTTCCGATCCGAATACATAATTCGAAACACATTTTCGTTTTCGAAATAGTTAATGCTGATTTTTTTTTTTACTTCTTCTCAGAGGAAACCGATGCTTTGAGATACCGTATCCACTCAATTAAGCAAATTGAATCTGTCGTCTGTTGAGAGAAATTAAAATAGTTTCTACTTACACTCTCGTATTTTAGATTAGATTAATGAATGATGTATCTATAGTAAAATATAAATAAAATCATGTCTGTAATAGCAGTCGGCAACCTTCAATATTGAAGGCACATTGCACTTTTCTTATTTTTCTTTAGAGCATTTAAAAAAAATACATTTTTAGTTTCTGTACCTTTTTTTTAGATTTTACTCTTATACTATGTCTCTATATTTTACTCTTTAATAAAAAAATATTAATTGAGACACATATGCCCGGTATTATAAAAACTTTTATTACCTAAATAAAATTTACTTTGCGAATAAATAAATTTATTCCAAAGATATCGGTATTATAAACCCAAAATAACTTTATTTGTATAATAAATCTCCCCAGTAAATTATTTGTTTGTTTCTCTACCAAGTAAATTTTATTCTCTAAATAATTTTACAGTTAAAAGTCAGAAGTGTATTATATTATTATAATTACATTAGATTCTACTACTTGTATTTATTAATATCATTACGGTTATCATGTCTACCATATCATTCGTGTCAGATTTAAGTTCGCTCATAGTATTTTCCCTGACAGTGATTAATTCGAACCACAAGACATTAGAGTTTTTCAAATCAGACATAACCAGGGATTTGTAATCTTATGCATACGCGTTTTTAAAATTAGTTCAATTTAAAGTTTTAAACGAGTGTTTTCCACTTCCAGACTAAGCATGAAGTAAAATTTCGAGTTTAGAAAAGCCTGAAAATTTGGTTTGGTCGCGTAGCGCGAAGGGCGGATAGACCAAACCAAATTTTCAGGCTTTTCTAAACTCGAAATTTTACTTCATACGCCACGCGCATTTAACACTGAAAGCACTGAAATATTATGAACAAGTAAACTTCACTTGAAATCAGTGTCTTATACGGGTGGCGCATGAAGTAAAATTTCGAGTTTAGAAAAGCCTGAAAATTTGGTTTGGCCGCTCCGCGCTTCGCGCTACGCGACCAAACCAAATTTTCAGGCTTTTCTAAACTCGAAATTTTACTTCATGCTTAGCCTGGGAGTGGAAAACACTCGTTTAAGTCTTTTATAATTTCTAATAAGCTTTATTTTTCTTGTTTTGTGTAATTCTGTCCTATTCCACGGTTATTCTCCATAATTATAGGGAATTATACTAAATTTCCAATTTGATTCACAATTTAATTTGAAATATTGACAATTCAATTTAACAAATTGGTTCCAGCTATGGCCACAATGAAAATGTATAATTTCGGTCTGTAATCTACTAATTAAATTATTTATTTCTAGAAGTCGAAGACCTAAAGTTTTTCAAATCAGACATAACCAGGGATTTTTATACTTATGCGTACGCGTTTTTTAAATTAGTTCCACTTAAAGTTTTAAAAGAGTGTTTTCCACTCCCAGTCTAAGCATGAAGTAAAATTTCGAGTTTAGAAAAGGCTGAAAGTTTGGTTTGGTCGCGTAGCACGAAGCGCGGAGCGGCCAAACCAAATTTTCAGGCTTTTCTAAACTCGAAATTTTACTTCATGCGCCACTCGTATTTAACACTGAGAGCACTGAAATATTGTGAACAAGTGATCTTCACTTAAAATCAGTGTCTTGTACGCGTGGCGCATGAAGTAAAATTTACCTTCATGCTTAGCCTGGGAGTGGAAAACACTAGTTTAAGTCTTTTATAATTTCTAATAAGCTTTCTTTATCTTGTTCTGTGTAATTCTGTCCTATTCCACGGTTATTCTCCATAATTTTAAAGAATTATACTAAATTTCCAATTTGATTGACAATTTAATTTGAAATATTGACAATTCAATTTAAGAAATTCGTTGTTCGTCTGTAATCTACTAAATAAATTATGTATTTTTAGAATTGCTATTTATTTGGTAGGTTCGCTTTTTTATAATAATAATAATAATTCATTTATTTCCAGTATGAATATACAGACATTCGTGGGTGCGTCAGTTACAGTAAATAAATAGTAAATGTAGTGTAAATAAGGACACTACAAACATATTAAAATTGATACAATCTAACATATTAAAACTTATATCTAGTTAACAAATTAGGAAATAAATTAAATAAATATAATACAATGTCTGATAGAAGATTAAAATATAAGTTTAAAATATAAAATTACGTTTACAATATAAATTTGAAGTACAGTCATATAATGCCGCACACGTTAATAAATTAATCTACTGTATAGCAGCAGTGAGTTAATAATATTTCCTTAACCCTTTTTTTGAATTGTTTCTTTGGTAATTGTTTTATTCTATCAGGCACAACGTTATATAATTTTAAGGGCTGCACTATACATGAATTGTGGTAAAATGCATGACTGTGTTTTGGAAGTCTTATAGTTTTTGTTCTGGTATTGTGTTCGTGATGTACTTGGTTATTCCTTGATAGATAGTCATTGTTCTTGACGAATTTAAGATACTCGTAGATGTAGAGGCTGGCTAAAGGCATTATTTTGAGTCGTTTAAATAAGCTTCGACAGCTGCTATATGGTTATGTATTTGCAATAGCCCTTACTAATCTTTTTTGAGCAAGAAATACCTTTTGCAAATTCATTTTTGTTGTACAGCCCCAAAAGATGATTCCATATGTGAGTTGCGATTGACAGTTAGCCATGTAGGTTATTCTAGCCGCTTCTTCGTGCACATCTTTGCGTGTTGCAAATATAAGGTATGCATATTTTGATATACGCATTGTTGAACATGTGTATCCCACTTTAGATCATTTTGTATAGTAATGCCAAGAAATTTTACTTCATCCCTTTCATGTAGTGTTTCGCCATTAAATTGTATATTTGTGTGTCCTGTTGGTGCTTTATAGTGCATAATATGAGTTTTTGAAACATTAGCCTTTAAATTGTTATTGGTTAGCCAAGAATGTAGTTTAACAAGCACATCATTTGTTGCTTTATTAAGTTCATCTAGACGGTAGCTTTCCATGTTAATGGTGGTATCGTCTGCGAACATTGTAATGTGTCCATTAATATTGAGTGGCATGTCATTTACAAATATTAGGAAAAGAAGTGGCCCTAATACGCTTCCCTGTGGAACACCAGTCTTCGGAGTGGCTGCGGATGATGTGTAATGAATGTTGTAGAACTGCATTTTTGTTATCTGTATTCTTTCAGAAAGATAAGTCTTGATCAGATTCAGGCAGTTTCCTCTTATTCCGTAGTCAAATAATTTACTTAATAGAATATCGTATGGAACACTGTCAAACGCTTTCGTTAAGTCAATAAAAATAGAGTACACTTGTTTATTGTTTCTTGAGAACAAAATCAATAAAACCGAAAATCGCATGCGTTGTTGTTAGGCCCTTTCTAAACCCATATTGCTTTGGACTCAATATATTATTATTTTCTAAATAGTTCATTATCCTGTTGTATATAACTCATTTATATACTCTTGAGAATGCTCAAGAACATTGAACATTGAAATTGGCCTGTAATTATTTACGAGATGGGCATCTCCTTTTTTGTAAAGTGGGATAATTTTTCCCGCTTTAAGAGCTTTCGGAAATATACCATTGCATAGCGACTGGTTAATAGCAAATGTTAGTGGTTTAATAATTTCTTGTTTTGTAAATTTTAAGACATTGATAGATATATCATCTAAATCTTTGGAGGTGGTAATCTTTAAGGTACTTATTATATTACTTACTTCGATTTCAGTTACAGGATAGAGAAAGATTGAACCTGAGCTACTGATACTTATTTGTCTTGAATTGTTTGTTACATGTGTAGTAGGGTCAGTGCAAATCGAACTAAAATGTTTATTCATCGTATTGACGATTTGTTGCGGATCAGTAATTTTCAAATTTGACTCTAAAATATATTTTATATCCTTATTAGGGTTCGCATCTTGATTTTTATTTTCCTTCAGAAATTTCCACATTTCTTTTGATGAGCTTGTTGCTTTTTTTATTCGATTTGTATTGTAACTTCTTTTTTCTGTTTGAATGGAAGACTTGTATTGTTTTTTTAGTGATTTATATGTATTGCAAATTATTTCACTCTTGTTTGATTTATACATATCATACAATAGATTTAGATTATTTTTTAATTGTTTTAATTTGTTGCTGATCCACGGTATTTTTGGTTTGAAATTATTTACCGTCTTTATTGCAATGGGACAGCAAGTATTGAATGCTTTTAGATAATTTGTATAAAAACTGTTAAATGATTCTTCCCCGCCGAACGGTTGAATTTCTTCTCAATGTTTTAAGTGTAACATTTCGTTGAGCTTATTAAGGTTACTTTCAGTTATTTCTCTTCTTGTTATGGTTTTTGTATCTTTGTTCTTACTGCACACGAACTCGAGTAATTGGCCTCTGTGGTCGGATATATTCGTATCCAGAGCATTAGCATATGTACACTTTATATTTGTAATTAAGTTGTCTATACAGGTGCTACTTGTCTTTGTAACGCGAGTTGGCGATGTAATGGTTGCATTTAGATTATAGCTACTTATTAAATTTAAAAACATAGATACTTTGTAGTCACTTTGTTTGTGTAAATCAAGATTGAAATCACCCCCGATTATTATTTCTAATTGTTCTACTATTATGAATTTGTGAATTACTTTCTCAAGAATATATAAGAAGTCAGAGAATAATCCAGCTGGTTGACGATAGACGCTTATAAAAATAATCTTTCGATTTGTTTGAAAAACGCATTCTGCACATGCTAGTTCTAATATTTTTTCCTGGGAAAGATTGTTTATGTCCGGCCTACAGTATACTTTATATTTATCTGCAGCTAAAATTGCGGCTCCACCGTGGCCGTACGTCCTGCGACAAAATATTGAAACAAGATTATAATTTTTTAATTTGGGAAAACTATCGGAGTGTTTAACCCAATGTTCAGTAATTAAAAATACATCAACAGTGTGTTCGTAAAGCATTATTTCGATTTCATTGACTTTATTCCCAATCGACTGTACATTCTGATGCATAACTACAATATTTTTAGTGTTTATGTAATTCTTCATTGTTACTTTTTTGTGGGGGTTTCTGTTGCCTGTGATAAAAACGATCCACGTACGCTCCATAAGGCCATTGATTTGGATCCATAGCTTTATCAAAGTTAATCCTATCAATGATTACCTTGAAAGAGGAATAATACTAAGGATATTTTGATTCAATGTTTTCACAGACTGCTTCTGAAAATTCTGGTTTGAAGTATGCACATAGATCTGCAGAAGTTGTAGATGGATCTAATCTAGAGACGTACAAGAATGCTTTTCGCGCAATGGCTGTGATATTCTTCGTTTTTGTAGATGCTCCGACAATTCCGTTTGGTTTTTTGTTTCGTTTTCTTTTGGTCACTTCTATCCAGGCCGGCGTCTCAGTGCGATCGGTGCGGTCTGTTGTTATTTTAATACGCAATTTTTTTGCCCATTAGTTTACTAGGTAAATAAATTTACTCCACAAATAGTTATCTAATGATTTATTAATCGTTCATAATACCGGGCATTAGAAGCATTTTGTTTGTTGGTTTTAATATAACTTGAACTTTAAAACTGGATTTCTCAATTATTTTATTAGTAACTTTATATAAATATTAAAATATCGGAAATATATCGGTATTTATCCGGGTGTCTCTCTGCTCACGTAAAAAATAGAAAAAACGTTTTTTGACCAAAGTTGCTTGGTTTTAAAAGCTGCATAACCTAAAAATATTGTTATATATACAGGGTGCGCCATAAAGACAGTAGCGGAAGCAACTTGCTTATTTTGAATGGATCACCCTGTATATTATTTGTTTTTTAGATTCACTATTAAAAATTACGTCTCATTTTATTAAAAACATTCGATTTAAGTTGTACCGTTTCTTAAATATTTGACATTTATGGTCAAAAATGACGTTTATAGTGGTTTCGTAAACCTAAAATATCTGAAACTAAATAAGATAGAGAGTTGCAGTTACTGCCATTCTCTTGAGAATATAGGGCACTATCGGCATAAATGAAGGGTACAGGGAATAAACCGACTTAGTCACATTGTCATAATTTATGGATACTGCGTTTCTAAAGTTTGAAAGTTGCTATTATTTTTAAATTTGAAATAATTAAATTTTAAATTAATTCTTGGTTTTAATTAGACATTTTTGACAAGAGTACAGTACAAATAAAGAATACATTTAATTTAAATGTATTTAAAACGGGATTATTACTCTTCTCTACAATAATAAATGTAAGAAAACATTTTAAGTCTGGGACTGAACATTTTCTTTGCATAACAGTTATAGGTAATAAAGATTTGAATTATTAATTGTTTTAATAAACGGTATATCCTTAAATAATTCAACATTTAGAAAAATAAACAATACCTATTAGTTTTTGAAAAAGTATTTATACACGTGGTAGATTAGTATACTAGATTTGAGCATCAGGTCCGCAAAATGTTTGTATTTGTTGTAGATCTTTATATTTTTCTGCGGAAATTGGTAGCAGGTCTGTAAATAATAAAATATTTGTAAAAAGTAGAATACTTCAACCAATAAATAATCAACCTTACCTTAGTAACAAAGATCCGGTAAAATAAATTCCCCATCTGCTAATTTTCCAATGAATGGTGATGGCTATATCCTGGCTTGTTCAAAGTCCTGTCGGTAGGAATTTCTGCTTTGATCTTTTGATTGATCAAGCCCATATTTTTATCCCATTGGAGATATGAATGTCCTCTTATAGGGTAATAATGTAACAATGAGCATACATCATTACTGCCTTTTTCACCTATCGTTTCGAGGTAAAAAAATACACTCTCAGATGTAGACAAAATAGGGATATTAAAAGTAAAAGTTGATAACTGTCGTTTATAATATACATCATTGGTAGATACATTTGATACAGAAAGATTTAAAAAAATCTAAACTAATTGTCTCTTTAGATAAAGTTTTTCTGCATTTTAATTTTGCTTTTCTCTTCCTGTTATAAAACGTTTAGTTTATGCAATTTGATTTCAGTTTGTAAACTTTTCATTTCTTCATTAATTCTATTTTTTTTTCTACATCGGTTTTGCTCTCTTTCAATCCTTTCTCTAAACTTCTAATTTTTGCCAAAAACGAGTCGCAAGCACTACACGTATCAGTGCGTAATGTCCAAAGGCAATATTAAATTCCTTATTGAAAATTGTTATATGATTCATAAGACACAGTACCATTTTTTGCTGCACAAAACATGTTGTACATTTTATTAATGTTTAATTCTTCTGGAAAATATATTTTTTTGGTGTCGTGCATGCTGTAGTGATTAGTTCTGCCATGAAATGATTTAATGTGATTTGGAGTTAACTTGCGTTTTTGTTCATTAAGTTTCCATGGTATATTTACGTGGTGGCCCGCTTGTCTTTCGGCCCAGTTCCATGTTTTTTTAATGTTGAATAGAAGAATGTGAATAGAAATTAACGCTTTTCTGCAAATTTCAATATCCGTTGGCACGTTATCAGAAATAGTTCCAATATGGTATTATAACTGCCCTCATCTAGTCTTGCAATTTCTTCTAGTTTTCTTGGTCTCCTTCGCATTACTGGAAAATCACTAATAAGACTGGCAAGATATGCATTCTGCAAATCAAGTTAAATTTTGTTATTATTTCGTTTCTAGTTTCTTCTGAAACTCTTTGAAAACATATCTTGGTGTAACTACAATTTGGTCCATTTGTGTGACTTTGAAGGTTAAGTTTCATCTTTTCATGGGAGAGTCATCTAACCTTCTTGTGCTTTCTTGTATTCTTGATATTAGCACTGTTATTACATTAAGAATCACTATTTAGTTCCATTCTGCTTAAATAGAATAAGTTATAAGAAATAAAACCAATAAAAACAACACTGTAACACGCGCTAATAATAATGTATTAGCGCATGTTACAGTGTTGTTTTTATTGGTTTTATTGCTTATGACTTATGTATGATGACGCGAATTCTAATAAAATAACACTAATAAAATCAAGGTTATCACGTTGAAATGGACTCAACGGGTTCGTTCACATTTCAGGTGGACTTAGCTGTTTTTTCTCTGTACTGTGAATTATTAAGCTGTTATTATAGAGAACTTGGACGGTTCTTTCATTTGGTACCTACACATCGTGGTAGAGAATATACTCAATGACATTAGAAGCGTAACATCCAGAAGGAGTTATTATTTTAACTTGATTTTTTGCCAGTATGGTAGTCTTACATCAAGAATAAAATGATTACATTTTCAAGAAATTTTTATTAAAAAACAATCTAAAAAAAATTAATAATGTGTTTGGCGGCCCCTTTGCTGTATACACTCCTGTAGACGTCTGGGCATCGACAAAATGAGATGGTCGATGTCTTCTTGAGGCATCTCGTTCCAAGCAACTTGAATTTCATCGATCAACTGTGCTAGAGTCTGTGGAGGATGGTGCAAAGAGAATATTCTTCTTCCCATGATATCCCACACATGTTCAATGGGATTTAAATCCGGCGAACGGGGCGGCCACGCCAAAACATTAACACCAGCTTCATTAAGAAAGTTCATAGTTCGACGAGCAATATGGGGACGTGCGTTATCTTGTTGAAAAAGTACGTCTGGGCGGCCATCTAAATAAGGCAACAAAGTCGGTCGTATGACGTCTTCAACATAACGCGCAGCTGTCATACTGCCTCGAATGAATACAAGAGGTGATCGACTACCATAAGCAATAGCCCCCCAAACCATTACTCCAGCAGTCCTGTGTACATGCCTCTCAATACCAAACCTAAGATCAGGTCGTTCTCCACGGTAGCGTCGTACCCTTCTACGGCCATCATGCGTGCCTAAACAAAATCGTGATTCATCGCTGAATACGACATCGTGCCATTCTGCCTCCCAATGCTGCCGTTCTCTGCACCAGTCCAACCTTTGGCGACAGTGTCTCGCTGTTAAAGGAAGCACTAATCTTGGACGGTACGAAAGAAGCCCAAAGGATTGAATGCGGCGATATAAGGTTCGCATACTAACGGGCCTACCTTCTTCTCCAATCCATTGATCACCGATTTGACGCGTAGTAGCGAAACGGTCTCGCAGGGCTATTTGTCTTAAGCGCCGATCTTGACGTTCTGTGGTACGCCCTGGTTGACCAATTGGTCTTTTTCTTGCTCCTCTACCTTCTTCTGTCCATACCTGATACACACGTATTACAGTTGCTGCAGTGGAATCAATACGGCGGGCAATTTCGCGATAGGACATACCGACATCTCGATAAGCAACAACTCGACCCCGGTCAAAATCGCTCAAATGGTGATATTGTGGACGTCTTCGGACTCGAGGCATTTTATTTAAGCTTAACACACTCAACGGAAACACGAAAACTAAAAACATCTGTACTAAACAGCTCATATAAATAGTTTTATCAAAAAAGAAAAAGTGATTTTTTTTTTTTCACAATAAATATAAAAGGCACAAGGTTGAAATTGTTATCAATGTATGCTTTAAATATAGTCCCTGTGTTGCTAAAATATGAATTCAAAAAATCATTCCTTCTTGGTGTTACACTTCTAATGTCATTGAGTATATTTTGCACTACAAAATAGGGCAAACTCGCAAAACTATATATTTTGGACTTAGCCGGTTTATTCCCTGTAGCCTTCAAATGTTCAATCAAGGGTAACATGATTTTTTTTAATTGCAACCATATAATTTTTACATCAAATGAAACTCTTTTTCGATTTTATCAAGAATTTTTTATCTGTAGATGTAATATAATTATTCTAAAAACTTTTAAGTACCCGATAAAAATGATAAACTTAATCGAAAGAGAATTTAATTTTGAGTCGATTAGAGTTAAAGAAATGATATAGTTTCATTCAAAAATATCAAGTTAAATCGCATACATTTTTAATTAAAACAACACTATGCGTTATTTATTGACCGATTTGAATGAACTAAAAAACAAAGTCAATGGCTTTTTATACAGGGTGAGTCGGGAGGAGCGCACCAAACTCTAGCAGTGTATTATACACGTGAAAAATAATGTAAAAAAACTTATTTGTTCTTATCCGATTTTTATTTGTTTTCAAGTTATAGCATATTAACAAATAAACAAGTTATTATACAAAAAGATTTTCTTAATCATAGCGTTCTTTCAACAAATGTTCAAAAATACCGCCATTGACTTCTAAACATTTTCTGTTTCGTCTACGAAGAGCGTTTGTTGCTCTCCCAATTGATTCATTTCTTTCTTCTTTTATATGGGCTGCAGTATTCTCAACTCGTCTAATTAGTGATTCCTGTGTGTCCACTTTTATTTTGTAGACTTCATTTTTAATCCAGCCCCATAAACAAAAATCTAGTGGTGTGAGGTCTGGAGATCTTGCAGGCCAATTAATAGGACCTCCACGACCAATCCAACGCCCTGGAAAACGTTCGTCAAAATGTTGCTTGACTTGACGAGCGACATGTGCAGGAGCTCCATCGTGCTGATAGTACATCTGCATTCTAATATTTATAGGAACATCTTCTAGCAGGCCTTGTAATTCATTTTGTAAAAAACTGAGGTAGTTGCCTCCTGTGAGACGATTCTCCAAAATGAAAGGGCCTATTAAATAACTGTCAACCATACCACACCACACGTTTACAGAAAACCGATGTTGAAAATTGCTTTCGACTGTTGCGTGGGGATTTTCATCAGACCATACATGAGAGTTACGAGTGTTGTTAATGCCATCACGGGTAAATGTAACTTCATCCGTAAAGAGTATACTCGATACATTACGATGATTATTAATTATCCACCGACAAAATTCCGTACGGTTAGCGTAATCCCCTGGTTGTAGGTGCTGTACTCTCTGAACGTGATAAGGATATAAGCCTTGCTCGTGTAGAGTGTTCATCACTCTTTTTTGTGGAATTGCCAATTGAGTGGCAATTCTCCGTGAGCTAGTAGTTGCATCTTCTTCTACTAGATGCAGAATATTTTCTACTTCTACAAAACCTTGTCGAGCAGCGTGCTCATATGTTATGTTAGCACTGGGAAGCTTACCAGTCTCGCACAATTTGTTGAAAACTCTAATAAATATGTTTTTATCAGGATGTCTTTGGTGTGGAAAACGTTCACGATATTCTTCAACAGCAGCTGTAGCATTTCCATTACAGAAACCATATACAAACACCATATTTGCATATTCTAAATTTGAATAAGTATGTGGCATTTTGCAACACTAACAATCACATTAATTCGAACTTAAACGTTCAGTTACTGTTTACCGTACACTGACAGTTCATCAAAACGTCAGAATTATCAAATGTTTATAAGCCTCGAACATGGCATACTTTGATAATGTTAAAATTCAGATAGAAGTGGAAAGCTAGATGAACATTTTTAATTACGCCATAACTTGAAAACAAATGAAAATCGGATAAGAACAAATGAGTTTTTTTACATTATTTTCACGTGTATAATACACTCCTAGAGTTTGGTGCCCTCCTCCCGACTCACCCTGTATATCAAAAATGATATCAGTATGGATTTTTTTCAATTATAACTTCATTGCTAAATAATAGCCAACCTACAATTTTTAAATGGCTGCTTATAACTTGTTTATTTTATTACATTAAACATTATTTTTCTGAATCCAATAATGCCCATTTTTTTGTTTTTCGTTCAGTACATTTGTCGAAAAAAAAAAATTAAAAAAAATCTTTTATTTAAAATTATTATTTTTCAAAAATTACAAATAATTGATTTCTAAAAAAATGACAAATGTCATTTATTGTGAGGTTATGTCAAACATGAATAATCACGACCCAACAAACAGTAGGTACTTATTTGTTGGGTCGTAATTATTCATGTTTGACATAACCTAATGTACAATCAAATAAATAAGTGGTGCTAGTATTAATTTAACCCATTAAGTGCCATTGATGCAATAACGCAACATTATTATATTATTTTTTAATTACTAACTAAATGAGTTATTCTGATACATTGTATTATTTGACCTGACTTGTGAATGTGTGAAGAAAAATTATTATTACTCATTTTTAAAGTGCATTTTTAACTTTACAATATGTCAGTGCTTTATAAGCGTAGCGTATGAAATAAAATTTCGAGTTTAGAGAAGCCGGAAAACTTGGTTTGGTCGCTACGCACTACGCGACCAAATGGAATTTTAAGGCTTATCTAAACTCGAAATTTTACTTCATATGGGAGTGGAAACACTCGTTCGAACTTTAAATTGAACTCTTTTATAAAATCGACGATTATGTATATTTAAAAAAAAAACAGTATAATAGCAATATAATAAGTCGTTTATTGAAATCATAAAAAGAAGTGCAAAATTTTACTTCAAATCAACTTTCAGAGTTAACTTTACAATTTGCTCGGGCGTTAATAGGTTGATGTTCTAATTCTAAGAAAAAAAGTATTTATTAAATATTAAAGTTGGATTTAAAATAATAACCACTATGAACGTATAGTACATAAATTAGTTAACGGAACACACAGATTAAATATAAACCAATACAGAATTTAAACAGCATTATTTTCTTTTCAAGGCACACTACATCTATTGCTAACGAAATCACGTGAACCAGACTTTTTATAATTTATTTCTAGCATAAATATTAAATTAAAATCATATCGGGCATAATTTGATTCCGAAAAACAGATTTTAATTTAATAAAATAAGAAAAGTATATGCGGCCAATTAAACATTTTAAGTTGCCTATTATTTAGCAAAGAAGTTAATTTTGAACAAACATAATAACTGTCAATTTATGGTATTAAAACAGCCATTGACTTTGTTTTTTAGTTCATTCAAATCGGTCGATACCTAACAGAGTTATGGCGTTGGGCGTTTTTTTATCGAACACTCGGTTTATGTATATATATATCGAAGTTTATAAATATCGATATACAGGGTGATTCAGTTTGGTGTTCCACCCCTTTCTAACTTTTTATTTTGATAGGAAAGTATAACAAACTACTTATATTTGTAAACGGCAGGAAATTCTCTAATTGACAATACGATGACAACTGTCAACGTAGCGATAGTCAACTTTTTTTTCTCATATGACACCATACCTATTTTTTGTTCAATTCGGATAGAGGGCACTTTCCTACATCCACATATTTATTACAGCTATACGCATAGATATTAAAAAAAATGAATTGGTTTAATTAATACAAAAATCATATGTCTAAAGAATGGAAATATGAGGATTTAATAAAATATTCACTTTTTTTATTTTCATTTGTGGCTATATTTTTGCTTTTATAAATTTTTCTGTATCTTAAATGACTTATCTTCATGAAATAAACACTTAATAAAATAGTTTGTGTAATTTTTCATATTTTTCGTAGCCACATATGATTTTTTATATATATATAAATATTTTTTTTTTTTATCTAAGCGTATAATAGTTGTGAAGAATATTCGGATGGAGGAAAGTACCCTCTATCTGAATTGAACAAAAAATAGGTATGGTGCCATTCGAAAAAAAATATTACTCTCGCTACTTTGACAGTTGTTATCGTATTATCAATTCGGTGACACCAATAAATAGAGAACTTTTTGCCATTTACAAATATAATGGTTTGTTATACTTTACTCTCAAAATAAAAAAGTTAGATGGGGGTGGATTACCAAACTGAACCCTGTGTATCACGATAAATATCGTGATAGATACCTGATGTTATAAATCATCCGAATCCTGCTTCTAGGTGATTCAATTTTATTGTACTAATTGTAAGTTTTAACAAAGTATCACACAATTATTATTGTTCATGATTTTTAATTTCGTATGCCTCGTGTAAATTGAAAAATCCTCGAATAAATATAAGCAAAATTTTAATGTTCTGATTTATGGGGCCTGTAGAAATAAAGGTTGAGACGTGATAAAGATTATAATTTTAAATCAATCTCTAAATCCCTGCGTTGAAATCAATAAAATATTCTTTACATTACTATCATTATTATTAGTTTTTATTATATAAACCCCCCAACGATGATTTTTTTAGTCCACATTCGAATTATGCACATGCGAGCGCGCCTCATAAATTACAGAAGACCGACGACGCATAATTCTTCTTAAACAAAAGGGGGAAAGGGCAAAAGGGTTTTCGGTACTCTCAGCGAACGTCCATCGCTTGCTTAATTTAAGTGACACTTAGTTGAAGGGCATTGTTGGTCGGCCCCTTAGTGCATGCACACAAAAAATTGTGCCCGAGGGAGGTCTGCGCTTATAAAGGGCGGTTTTATGCGAACGAGACCCCCTAATCACGATAAGCCAATTTGATATTTTCAAAGAATTGGTTTTATATTCAAATGTTTGTTTGAATAAAATCTGTTGACGCATTCTTACTGTGTTAGTATTAGAATGGAGGCTGAGATTTGTTTTTAATGTGGAGTTATTGGAATAATCAAATAGTAGTATAAAATATCTTTCACTATTCCTTGATAATGGCCAGAAGCCGAAACTAGTCGGAATAAATCAACTAATTCGTGAAACAAAGTGATTTTTATTTAAATTAATATTCATACATGTCAGAGCTGGGACGAATCCTCGTAAAAAGGATTCGAATCACGAATCCGAATCACCTAATATGATTCGAATCACGAATACTCGAATAACGGATTCGTAAGGGATAAATATGGGTCGAATCAAAGATTCGAATCCTGTTTTTTCGAATCACGAATACAAATCCTTTAAGAATAAATTTGATTTTATTATTTTTTTCAACCATTTATGTATAAATATAGTTACCAGTTGTTTTAACAAAACTATTTAAAACCTAATTATTTATTATTAACACTAAACATCGTCGATAACATACTAAACATCTGATTCCCCGTTACTCTGATTAAAGATGTATTTGTGTGTTTCTGAACTTCACTTCAAATCAGTGTTTTGTACGCGTGGCGCATGAAGTAAAATTTCGAGTTTAGAAAAGCCCAAAAATTTGTCTCGGGTCGCTGCGCGACCCTCGACAAATTTTCACGGGGCTTTTCTAAACTCGAAATTTTACTTCATGCTTAGTCTGGGAGTGGAAAACAGTCTTGTATATAATATCGATAATTTTTGATAAACACTTACCTTCTTGATTTAGAAAAAAAAACAATCGATTTTTTTTAGATACTTTATGGGTCACCCTGTATAAAAACAAATACGCCCATCTTGTAGATCTCGCCACAATAGCCTAAATGCGTGTATTATACTTTTCTGTAGCTCGAATAGTATTTGAGTTATAACGTTTTTTGTCAAAATTGAGGTAAGTAGAGAACTTACGCTATTTTGTATTTCGCAAAACTTGCAAATAACTCAATAACTAATAGGAATACAAAAAAATCGTTTAACCAAAAGTTTTAGAAAAGAAAATGTTGGACAATTTTTCTATCTTTAAGTTTTTTCGTAACTATCTTCTTTCTTAGAGAACAATAACAGTTTGTTGAAAGATTCATAAAAAGATATAATTTTTAAAAATCATGGAATATCTTGATTTTGCGCATTACTGAAAAAATATATCATTAGTGATTAGTAATATTTAATGTCGTTTTTATTGTGCGCGTTGATAGAGATGATAAAGTTTGTTAATAATCTAAGCATTATAACATAAAAACATTTTATATGTACAGAGAGTTTAAAGTTTAGTGACCACGATTTTTGCGTAACAACAACAATTTTTCAACACTTTTAGTAAATAACACACTTGGTTAAGATTTCACTGTTTATTAGTTGACACTGCAACACATGTTTTGCCACACAGGCAAATAAATGATGACAATTTTTCAGTTGAAACAATTAAAAATGTTCGAAATAAAAATAAACACATTAACCACTGCACTCTGTTTAAGTTCCAATTGAAAAAAAAAAACAAACTGGCAAATAAATAGTTGCGGTCCTCTCGATGAAGGTGCTATGACAATTGAAAATGTCAAAGTTGGTTTAAAAAATTTCGTCACAAAAATATTTCATTAGATTATAAAAGCAACCATGGCAGTGTATCCAGCCATGGCAGTGTAAACTGAACAAATAATCATAACGAAGAGACACCAAAAATGGATTTGCCAACTGCTTTTTAATCAAAACTTGAAGAATTTTATAATAGAGAAATAAAAACTCCATCAAAACGTTGCTTTGGAAAACAAATTGCATATCTCAGATTATGCTATACGAAAAGGTAAAACGGTGTAAGTGTGTTCTTAATTATCTAGATATTGTCCAATACTAGATTTGAAGTTTTTTGGCGCCCAATCTGGGGCCATGCTAACGCTGGGCTCTTGTTGGGCGCCATAAATTGTGAAAGTAAAAGTTAAAAACTTCACACTGATTAGTGTTTCGTACGCGTGGCACATGAAGTAAAATTTCAAGTTTAGAAAAGATTGAGTTTGGACGCCACGGGTCTAAATCAAAATGCTCAGGCTTTTCTAAACTCAAAATTTTACTTTATGCTTGAGCTAAGAGTGGTAAGCACTCGTTTAAAAATACTTAAAACGCTTGCATTTGAGGTTGATTGGCGCCCAACCTGGGGCCAGGCTAACGATGTGGCCGCTAGTTGGGCGCTATAAAACGCAATCGCGAACTGTTGGAGATGTTAAATTTCAATATACCAAGAAATGCTCAGTCTAGACATAAACCCTTGTTTAGATTGGCATTTCACTCAACGAACTATGGGATGTTCAATCCCATGGATCGTATGATGCGTTACGCAAACCTACTGTCGCGTAGTAACGACTTTTTATTATTCACATCTTCACTGCCGCAGTTTAAAAACCGATTAAAGCGCATTAAGTTGACAAATTTCATACAATGACCAGTGATCATAATTATTTATATTTATCTTTTAATTCAATATTTTATTCCTACATGTTATTTATTGCTTTAATGTTGTTAATTTCTATTGTAAAAAAGGTGAATTCCGTAAATAAAGAATAAAAATAAATAATAAATCATCTAAATTTAAAACTTTCCACTGAATCAGCGTTTTGTACGCGTGGTGCATGAAGTTAAATTTTCAGTTTAGAAAAGAGTTTGGATTTGGACGATCAGGCTTTCCTAAACTCGAAATTTTACTTCATGCTTTGTCTGTGAGTGGAAAACACTCGTTTAAGCTTCAAAATGAACGTTTAATAATTTTTTTTAACATATTGATTAATAACTAAATACGCTTTAATTTGATTCGTACATTTTTAATACAGGGTAATTATACGGGTAATTCACAATTCTTAATAAATATACATAAATTTATTAAGAATTGTAAATTACCCGTGATTCAATAAATGAATGAATCTAAACCGGTTTACTGATATTTCACCGAGAAATCATGATATCGTTGTTTCAGGGGTACAATTCATTAAATACGTTACGTGGATAATTAATACAATTTAAAGATTTACCTTTACCAAGTGTTTTCCACTCCCAGACTAAGCATGAAGTAAAATTTCGGGTTTAGAAAAGCCCCGTGAAAATTTGTCGAGGGTCGCGCAGCGACCCGAGACAAATTTTCTGGGCTTTTCTAAACCCGAAATTTTACTTCATGCGCCACGCGTATAAAACAGCGATTTAACGAGAAATTTAAAAACACACAAAAGACATTTTTTATGTTAGTCCTTACAATTAATTCGAATTATTTTTGACGATTCAAATCCTTTTGGAAGTATTCGAATCCTTTTATAAATATTCGAATCCTTTTTTAAATATTCGAATCCTTTTATAAGGATTCGAATCCTTTCATAACGATTCGAATCCCTTTATATGGATTCGAATCACTCACATTTGGATTCGAATACGAATCCTCTTAAAAAAATGTAACGAATCCGGATCACGAATCCTGTTGAACTAAAGTATTCGAATGCCTCTTTTAAATCCTCTAAAAGGATTCCAATCCAGGATTCGAATACTGAATGATTCTAATCCTGCCCAGCTCTGATACATGTACAAATAGGAGTATTTCAATAGTCGAATTACTCCAATGTTTCGATTTTAAATAGTAGAATTACATGGACATTTACATATTTCTGTATTTAAATAGTCAAATTATTAAAATATAAGATCAACCTAATATTGAAATAAATAAAAATACGGCTACATGAATACTTTAAAGAGTTTAATGTTGAAAAATTCGTATTTTAACTTATTGATTATTAGTAAGTATAAATGGGCAGATAAGCGGCAACACTTCTTTGCTAATATTCAAATATAAAATAATACACATTTGACTAATTTAAAAAGTTTAATGTTTGACTAGACAAATATTAGATTATTTTAGTATGAGAATGAAATACGAGAAGTTAATTTTGGAAGCGTTGACTTCATTCCGCAATACATTTTGAATAAATTATTTATACACAAAATATACGTAACTTAGTTTTACTACAAGCACTAAGGTGCGTATCTTTTGCGCTTTTTAATAAATTGTCAGTTTAGTCATTTATATGAATGTTTTAACCGCAATTTAAAAGTTAGACAACAGCAGGGTGCACTAGAAAAGCATGGAAAATAAAAATTGTAATTGTTTATTAATTTAAAAATTACAATGAAGTTGCATTTGTGTGTTGAAAAAATATAAACATTGACGCATGCTCTTTTAACATACTTGATATGACACACATATTTATGAACAATTACGTTACTGCGTTTATATATTCTTAAATATGATATACAGGGCGCCCGTTTTTCAAGCAGCACTATGGGGTTTTCGCTTATTTATAGAAATAGAGAATCCCTTAAATGTGGGGACAGTTACATATTTTAATGCTTACTAATAATCTGCTTTCACATTTAATATATCTTCAATTCTTTCGCTGTAATTAAAAAAATCAGAATTTTTCGATGTTTTACGACTTTTTACGACTCGACTAATGAAGTAAGTATTTAATCTACAACGCGATTCGGTTTTGTTTTTCTAAACACAACTTTTGTTTTTGTTATGGGCGCATATGAAATAAGAAAAACAAAAGATGAGTGTGACTGTGAATTAGTACAAAAATTCAACTGCGACTTATGCACGCATTATACCCTATATAAATGCGACGAAAAACGAATCTTCGAAATAATTCGAACACTACTTACTTTGGGAGTATAGTTGTATAATCCTATATTGACATTTTTAGAACACTTATTGTCAAAATTGACAGTATCCAATTATTTTACTCATAGAGGCATCCTCTAGGTACAAGTAGAGATATAAATTATATTTTATTCTTATACTTAAGAGAAGTTACAGACAGATTTCAAGATGCCTTTTCTAGGTCAACATTTTAGATGTATTTTTTTGTTGAAAACTATAAGAGCTAAGTGTTCATATGTTTGAATAAAATATGTTGCAATTTAAATAAGGAATCCAAAAAATTACTAATATATAGGGTGTTCTTTTTAAAATAACAAATTTGGTGATACTTCCGGTGGAACTGGAAGTGATAGAAAGTTAAAAATATTTCACATGAGGAAAACTGATTCGCCCCTGTGATGAGGACTGTTTTTAGTACAACGGCAACCAAATAAACTTTTAATGAACGGTTACCGTTGAAACCCTGTACTTAAAAGGAACATTTTCTGTATAAACAAACACTAAGTTTTTTTTTATTTATTAAACTAGATAATTTAATTAATAGTTCGTGTTTTGATCGTACAGATAATAATTGTCCACCATCCAAAATTTAAAGAAATAAGCACTAAATAAACATACCGGGTGTAACACAAAACAGGATAACCCCCTTTAGTTTTTTTATTAAGTGACATATCAATTTGACATTTTCTACATTTATACTAAAAATAATTTGGAGTTCGGTGGTTATCATGAAACTTTAATAGCACTTCCGGTGTCACCGGAAGTAACATCAATTTTGAAGTTTTTATTGAAACACCCTATATATTTGTTTGTTTTCGGATAAAGAATCTAATTTTACAGACTAATACATTATTTTTTAAAAAAGAAAATTATATATATATATATTTTAATAAAATTGCATCTAGGTGGCTGTGGTCATCCTAATATCATTTTTTTATGTGTCATAAACGTATACAAACATTTATTATAGTTTCTGTTTGTTTTGTTTTTGTTATTTGTACAAGAATAAATTATAGCTTGCTTGATTAAAACAATTATAAATAAAATTCCTGATATTACCGATTTTTTCTTAATTCACTAGTTTCATCAGTCTCAAATCAATACATTTCAATAGGTAGTATATTCAAATTTAAACAAATTATAATGATCCGACATGTTGCCATTTGAAAAAATTGAGATATTTAAAAAAACGATCGAGATAAAATTTATAGGCATATGTTGGCCAAATCGAAGACAAAAGTTAGTAATATTTGTTGTACACGTCTATGATACGAAACAAAAGATATTAGGCCGATCACAGCAACCTAGATATTGTTTTTTGAAAAGAAAAATATGACACAAGTAACGTTGTTTGTTTAAACAATTGATTTGTATGTAAAATGAGATTCTGTACCCGAAAACAAAAAATATATAGGGTGTCCCAGTTTAAAGTTCAAAATTTAAGTCACTTCCAGTAAAACCGGAAGTGCTACTAAACTTTTATAATCACCAATGAACTAGAAATTGCTTTTAATATAAATATAGAAAATTTCAAATTGATATCTAAATTAATAAAAAAAAACTAAAGGGGGTGATCCTGTTCTGTATTACACCCGGTATAAATGCAAAATAAGCATGAAACTGAAAAAAGCGAAAAAAAAAAAGCAAAAATGGATACACAAATTTAGTGTCAAATGATTAAATTTTCTATACTTATAAGTTTTAAGGAATGACTAAAAAACTACAAATTATAACTAAATACAGCTAATTTAAAAAAATAACATGACTGAATATTTTCTCATCCTTTTCATTGGGATTCCAGACTATGGAAGGGATAACGTTCACTTCTAAATTGAGGATTAGTGATAGGTCTTCTAACTGGTCAAAACTACCCCCACCCCATTTCAATGTCGGCATTGGAGGTGGTAGGAACATAGCATATATTACAAAAGCTTCCAGGGAGTATTAGAAAAGTATTGCATTTACCGATGATAAAAGACGTTAAATTGTTAATCATTAACGTGTTGTTTATTAGTATTTAATCTACAATACAAAAAATGTGAAGAATCGAAAACACAAGTAAATAGTGAGATAATTACAAGAAATGTAAAACTGATAATTCATTATCACTTCTTTTCGGGATGATTAAGTTTTGTGAAAGACAAAATTGTGTACAAGCTGAAGTTAAAGTTGTTATAAAGAAATTCCAAGTGATATATGAAATAAATACAAGGACTTTAAGCTAATAATTGGTACAAAATTATAAAATATATTTATATTTTTTATATTTTGTAAATATTCTGGTGTAAAGAACTCTAAATAATTAGTGTGAAGAACTATAAGGTGATAATTAAAGTTCAGTTCTTTATTTAAGAGTTGATGAAGGAGAAACTGTGTGCGAGCCAAAGTTTGAATGTTACAAAGGATAATTCGACGTACACACTATTACTAAAAACTGTGTAAAGGGAAAATTAGTTGCTACCATAAACGATATTTATCAAATCATCTTTGTTGCGACCTCTTCTTGTGCTAAATCGTTAAATCATAAAGTGAGCTCCAGTTGGAAAAAACGCGATATTTTTGTCTGTCATTAAAAAGTGTGTCAATTGTTGGTTCTGAAGTAAAGAAGCGAAATCGCGGCGTGCGCGGAAGAAGGCAAAACTCTCGCGCATCAATTAAGCAGCTCGCGAGGAAGCGCAGTAATAGCTTGCGCAACAGTTATTCCCCGCAGACAGTAACAGAAGAAAGAAAAAAAAACGCGGAGCGCTCCGTAAATAATTAGAACAGTCCGGCAATTGCCGCACGCACACATACGTACGTAAAACTCATAAACTTGCAGCGCGGCGGCAAAAGCGAGTCGGAGTGGAGGGGAGAGAGCGAACGCAGCGACAGCGGGCGAAGCGAGCACAGCGAGAGAATCCAGTTGCGGAGCAACGATTCACGATTCAGACGCGCTCGCAGACAGTTTAGAGAAAATGTCGAGACTCGGCGAATCGATTTCCTACCCCCACCACTACGAATTGAGTTGCGAGACGACGGAGAGTCAGAAGGTTCAGTCGAGGACCGAACTCCGGTCAGTGAATAGCGGTGATCTAATGGCGGCTGCGTGTTATAGTTCGTATGAGCTGCCGCAAGTCGGCGGTGCGGCGACGGTGGCTGCGACGAGGAGTGTTACCCAGAAGGATTATTCGAGGCCTTTGCACGTGGATTGCAGTGTTGAGTACGAGCTGCCTAATCAGGCGAAGCCCCCGGCTGGGGTTAGGAATGAGCCGCTGCTGATGATCCACCCTTGCTACTTCAGGAAGATTGAGAGCCAGAGGAGGAGTCCGTTCGTCAATAACCTTCCGAACAGGCAGAACCAAGTGGTCGCTGCGACGGCGGCGAAGAGGAGGGCCATCAGGGGGCAACAGCTCCCTCAGCAGGTGCCCCAGCAGGCCGCGCAGTACCCCGTCCAATACGCCGACACCAGACAACAGCTGTGGGAGCCCCTGCCGCGTCTGGTGCCGATTTCCACGAACCAGACCTACTGCAGCACCAAGTCCTCGATGCCGTGCAGCACGTACAGCTCCGGCTCAGACTCGGGGCACTGGACCGACCCGGACCGCTCCCCCGACCGCCCCGAGGACAAGCACATCCTCACCGGGAAGTACAGACAGTACCTACGCGCCCACAGACTCCACCCCTACGTGACCTCCGCGATACCGCTCGCCTCGACGTTCCCGCAGATCCAGCAGGTGTGCTACAATGTGTGATCGCTGTGAGATGTGATAACGCGAATTTTTCTTGTGATAATAGTGTGTAATGTGATGGGGGCGCGTGCGCCCCGCTCCGCGGGCGTGGTAGTGATCCCACAGCTGTGTCGTCTGGAAAATATGGGAAAATCTTTCGCTTCAACAAAACAACACTGGATTTTTTTAACTTTTCCTTTGGATTAATCAACTAATATTCCGCAACGCAAATCGACCCGATGTCACCATCATCAACGCCAACATCATCCCCCCTTGTTCAACTATTGTGTAACTATACACACACAATCAACCCCCCAAACGATTGTGTTTCGTGTAACTATAATAATACACCCCAACTAGGGATTGTAACTTACTGTTAATCTCTCCAAAATTTCCGGTAATTTACTAATATTAATTAATATAAAAGTTATTCGATCAATTGTTTTAAGCCAATTTGTTACGATAATTTGTTACGTGCAAAAACTAGTAATGTGTCTTTCCACTCCTTGATTAAGCAAGTAAAATTTCGTGTTCCTTAGAGTCAATTTGATACGATTATTTGTTTCGTGCGAAAACTAGTGATGTGCCTCAAACGAGGGTTTCCACTCCCAGACTAAGCATAAAGTAATATTTCGTGTTTATAAAATCCTGAAAATTTGGTTTGGTCGCGACCAAACCAAATTTTCAGGCATTTCTAAACACGAAATTTTACTTTATACACCACGCCTATACAACAGTGATTTAAAGTGAAACTCAAAAACACACAGATCATCTTTAATTAATCAAATTTTAAGTACAAGAAAGCCTAAATTGTTTGTTTAGCGTGAAACATATCATATTAATTAAAATAATGATGTGTTAATTGAACATGATGATAAATCCGTGTTGTATAAGTCTGATTTAAAATTATGTTCAATAACAATCAGTAATTTTTCAAGTTTGCACACACATCTTCAATTGATAACATTTTGAGTTTAAGAAAGTCTAAATTGTTTAAAGTAAAACATATCAGTTAAAGACTGATGCGTTTATTGAACATCATGATAAATCCGTGTTTTATAAGTGATTTAAAATTATGTTCAATAATATTCGGTAATTTTTCAATTTTGCACACACATCATCTTCAATTGATAACATTTCAAGTTCAGGAAAGCTTAAATTGTTTAAAGTGAAACACAATTGAAGAATGATGTGTCAATTGAACACCATAATAAATGCCTGTTTTATAAGTCTGATTTAAAATGATATTTAATAATAATTGGTAATTTTCCAATTTTGCAACCTTATTTCGCTTGACAAAGCTATTTAATCAGTATTTGTGTTTCTTTGAGTCAATTTTATTGTTGATAAGATCATTTATTTTGTGCAATAACTAGTGAACGAGGGTTTCCACTTCCAGACTAAATTTCGTGTTCCTTAGAGTCAATTTGATACGATTATTTGTTTCGTGCGAAAACTAGTGATGTGCCTCAAACGAGGGTTTCCACTCCCAGACTAAGCATGAAGTAAAATGTCGTGTTTAGAAAAGCCTGAAAATTTGGTTTGGTCGCCTTGCGAAGCAAAGCGACCAAACCAAATTTTCATGCTTCTCTAAACACGACATTTTATTTCATGCGCCACGCGTTTATACCACTGATTTAAAGTAAAAACATATACATCATCTAATTGAAGATGATGTGTATTTTTCCGAGTTTTACTTTAAATCAGTATTGTATACGCGTGGCTCATGAAATAGAATGTCGTGCTTAGAAAAGCCTGAACATTTGGTTATACAATGTATACAACACTGATTTAAAATAAAACTTAGAAACATATACATCATCTAATTAAAAATGATGTGTATGTTTCTGAATTTTACTTTAACTCAGTGTTGTATACGCATGGCGCATGAAGTAAAATGTCGTGTTTAGAAAAGACTGAACATTTGGTTTGGTCGCTTTGCTTCGCAAAGCGACCAAACCAAATTTTCAGGCTTTTCTAAACACGACATTTTACTTCATGCTTAGTCTGGGAGTGAAAACCCTCCTTCACTAGTGTTTGCACAAAACAAAATCAAGTTTCGAGTTTCGGAAAGCCGAGCATGTTTTTAATTGATATGTTGTATGTTTTTACAACATATCAATTAAAGAACGATTTGCCTAAATATATGTTGTATGTTTTCATAAAAATGATAAAGAATGATGTGTTTATCGAACATCATGATAATTACGTGTTTTATAAATCTTCAATTGATAACATTGACTTAAAGTGAAATTCAGAAACACACATTATCCTCAATTGATAACATTTTGAATTTAATAAAGTCTGAAATGTTTCTTCAATGCGCTAGACACATAAAACATACTCTAAGGTGAAACACATCATAGTAACTAAAAAAATGATGTCTTTATTGAAATGATCTTAAATCAATGTTTTATAAATCACCAATTAATAAAAATTTGCGCCTAAAATGTTTATTCAATGCACCAGACGTGTAAAACATACTCTAAAGTGCAACACACATCATAGCTATTAAAAAATGATGTGTTTATCGAACAATATGTTAAATCAGTGTTTTACAAAACTTGAATTGATAAAATTTTAAGTTAAGAAAAGTCTAGAATGTTTCATCAATGCCCCAGACGTGCAAAACAGATTATAAAATGAAACACATACACCAGACCAATTAAAGATTGATGTGTTTATTGAAAATCATGTTAAATCAGTGTTTTATAAAACTTCAATTGATGAAATTTCAAGTTTAGAAAAGTCTAAAATGTTTCATCAATGCGCCAGACGTGCAAAACACTCTAAAAGTGAAACACATACACCATAGCAATTAAAGAATGATGTGATTATTGAAAATCATGTTAAATCAGTGTTTTATAAAACTTCAATTGGTAAAATTTCGAGTTTATGAATGCCTAGAATATGTCTTCCTGTGTCAGACACCTTAAGATAAAATAGAGACATCATATCAATTATAGAATGATATGTTTATTAAACAACATGATAAATCTGTGTTTTATAAAGTCTTAATTTAAAATTATGTGCAATAATACGTAATTTTCCAATTTTGTAATGATATTTCGGTTGACAAAGCTGTTGGATCAGTTTTTGCGTTCGTTTGAGCCAATTTGAATTTTGATACGTTCATTTGTTTCGTGCTAAGACTAGTGATATGCTTCAAACGAGGGTTTTCACTCCCAGGCTAAGCATAAAGTTGAATTTCGTGATAAATCTGTTTTATAAGTCTTAATTTAAAATTATATTCAATAATAATTGGGAATTTTCCAATTTTGTAATAATATTTCGGTTGACAAAGCTATTTAAACAGTTTTTGCGTTCGTTTGAATTCGAATTTTGATACGTTCATTTGTTTCGTGCTAAAACTAGTGATATGCCTCAAACGAGGGTTTCCACTCCCAGGCTAAGCATGAAGTAAAATATTGCGTGTTTAGAAAAGCCTTAAAATTTGTTTTGGTCACTGAGCAAAGCGACCAAACCAAATTTTAAGGCTTTTCTAAATATGAAATTTTATTTCATGCGCCACGCCTAAAACACTGATTTATAGTACAATTCATAAACATACACACTATCTTTAATTAATAAGACCCAAGGCTTAGTTATCACTTAAAAAAAATTAACATAATTCAATTGTCACAAATTTTGTATTAATAAAATCAATATTGAAGATGTCACAGTTTTTTTATATTTACAAAACGCATTTGTTAGCTAAAATGTTTAAAACAACAAACAGTTGAATTCTGTGAGTGTTTAATACGCTTTTTATAAACTCGAATTTTAACTTGATGCGCCAAGCATAAGAAACACTGATTTAAAATTAATGTTCAATAAACACACAATTCTTTAACTGATGATGTATGTGTTTTACCATAAAGTGTGTTTTATACGTTCGATGCAGGAAACATTTGAGGCTTTTCCGAACACAAAATTTTATTTCGTGCGCTAAACAAATTCTCAGACTTTCCTAAACTGGAGTTTTAGTTTGCGATCCAAACGATCGAAACACTAATTTAAAGTGTGTTTTATACGTTCGACGCATAAAAAAAACGTTTGAGGTTTTCCCAAACTCGAAATTTTAATTCGTACGCCAAGCGATCGAGTTTGTAATACGTTCGGCGAAACATTTCTCGGGCTTTCCTAAACTGGAAATTTAAAAATATAAAAACGAATTACAATGAATATCGACTTTATGCAAACATTTAGTCTCGTTGAGACTTCTCTAAATATTCATTGAAACAACTGGAGAAGTCTCAACGAGACTAAATTTTTGCAGAAAGTCGATATTAATTTTAATTCGTTTTTATATTTTGTAAATATTCTGCAAACTATTAACAAATTCAATGTTCCTTTCTGTAAATTCAAGTTCGCTAGCCAAGTGATCAAAACACTAGTTTAAAGTGTGTTTTTATGTTCGACGCACGAACTCTAAATTTTACTTCGTTCGCCAAGCGATCAAGTTTGAATACATTTGAGGCATAAAGAAACAAATGTTAGACTTTCCTAAACTGGAAATTTAAGTTTGCGCGCCAAGCGATCGAAACACTAATTTAAAGTGAAATTCATTAAAAAAAAACACACACAAATCATCTTTACTTATTCATGTGTGTGTGCTTGTTGAACTTTACTTTAAACCAGAGTTTTATACGCGTGGTGCATGAAGTAAAATTTCGTGTTTAGAAAAGCACGAAATTTCAAGCATTTCTAAACACAATTTTACTTAATGCTTAATCCAGGAGTGGAAAACCCTCGTTTACGGCAAGTCATTAAACGCTATTAATCGTCGAATTATTTAACATCATTTATACAACAATTATTTACGTGATTTACAAAAAAATATATCGGTAAACCGTTTTTCTTAATAACTCACTAATTTACCGAATTACCGGTAATCGGAGAAGTCAGTGTTATTAAATTTACAATCCCTACCCCCAAACGTATTGTCTTTCACTAGTGATTAGACTTAAACTTAAACTAAAAAAGTAAACAATAGCAGGATTCCATTAAACAAAAATCCGATTCTTTTCTGTGTATTATACATCTGTCTCCGTTTTTTGTTAAAGTTTTTATTTTCATTTTTTGACGTCTTTAGTGGACGGGTAATATAATAAGTGGATGTTATAAAATGCAAGAATCGTACATACTACAAAGCTTGATTACATTTAAATGTAGCCTTAACAATAATACAATTTAGCTTATCAGTTTCTTTGAACACAAAAATCGCAAGAATAATAACAAGGGCTAAAAATGCAGTGTTTATTCAATAAGAAAATTAACTTATCAGTTTCTTTAATAATAATAAAACTAATATTACAGATTTAATTAAAGTGATAATTTCAACTAAAAATACACAAACTTTGTATTATCAAAAATCAATATAGTGGATTTCAACTGTTTTTATTTATAACAGCAAAAATTAAAATGCAATTTTGTGGATTAAGCTAATCATTCAAGAAAAACACGATTGCTCGCAAAAAAATGGCTTCACTCTCATAAAAAACAACGATATTGTCTTTTATTAGAATTAAACACGTGAAGTGGTAGTAAGTTTGCAAAATTGCATTTCTGATGTTAACCAATTTGTTAATAACATTAGAAATGCAATTTTGCAATCTTACTACTACTTCACGTAACTACAAAATCTGTTCTTTGTAAAAAAAAAGTAGTATCAAAAAAACCGTATTGAAATTTTAGGTCAATGAACTTTAACATCAATAATGCAACTTGTTTTATCACTTTCTAAAAAAAACTAAGACTTGAAATGCAGAATTTAGAATTTCAAACTGAACTTTTCAATCGAGAGAAAACTTATTGTTTAAACAAAATCAACAGAATTTATCAAATTATCATAAATATACGATATTGAAATTTTAAGTCAATAAATTTAAAATCATTAATACAACTTTGTTTATCAAGACTTAAAAATGCAGAATTCTGAATTTCAAACTGTTCAATCGCACACAGAGAAATTCTGTTTTTCTAAACTATTGCAAAAGAAATCAACACTATAAATGTAGTTTTATTGATATACGAGATAAAACATGTTCATTTTTCTAAAAGACAAGTGAAGAATTTACGTTGAGGTTTTTTTTTATATCGATAAAACCACATCGTTAGTGTCTTTTTTGAGTATCACAGTCCGAAATCTTGTACTTTAAATTAATTGATGGAAATGTCAAAAATCACTATACTGTAGATAAAATATTGCACAATTCTGCTGATGAATTTTAATTGAGATATAAAATTTGATCGAAAATCATTTCTGTTATTTTGAGTTGTAAAATGACGGTATTGTGGATCTTGCAAATTTATAATCCTAAATTTTAAATGTAAACTCAATAGGAACAATTCATATTATATTAAAAAATCAGTGTTATAAAAGTTTTGTACTTTAAAGTATACTAAAAATGTGGATCAGACAAATTTGACAAGTTTATCACAACATTATAAATGTCTGGTATTTAAAATGTAAACTACAAATAAATTCTGTGCTTTAAAATAACAAGTCTTGCATTTAATAGGAAATTCAGTGCTTTGGTTTAAATTTGTGAATTATCTAGAGTCTAGTATTCTATTTCGATATTCAAGTAGACAGTAACTTATTGTATTGAAGATACACATTTTCTAAAACTGAAAGACGAGTATGTTTTTTAGATATTTAGAGAGTATTTTTCAATTCAATACATTTTTCTTTAAAAACCATGAACATTTCATGAATCTGCAATTAACTTAGGTTTTTTAAAGACCGTGTTATTTATGTAAGTTAAATTTATAAAACACAGTATTTTGATTATTTCGATTTCTGATATATAGATAATAAAAATGTGATGCAATTCAAAACAGAAATAGATTATTCTGTTGATTTTTTTTGTATTTTAGTTATTCACAAAAATGATTATATTTATTGACTGTTCATCAAATTCAAACATTTGTTATTGTATATCAAATTAGTATCTTAAATGGTCCTTCATTTCTATTAATATTTTGAAGTACATCAAATATTTATATGATTTAAAATTTTGAAATTACAGTATTTTTTGTTCAACTAATTACTGAAATGCCTGAAAGTTAGAATGACTGTACTGCTAAATCAAATCCACAATTTTGCATTTAGAAAAGAAACATGTAAGTGAATAAAAAAGTGCAATGGTCACAATTATTCATGTATTTTTAAAATACAATATTGTTTATCATATAAGCAGATTACAGATACTAGGAATTTTTCTTTGCTGACATCTGTTGTTTTATATAAAACTTGTAATTTAAAGTCTCTAACGAGTGTTTCTAATCCCAGATTAAGCATGAAGTAAAATTTCGAGTTTAGAAAAGCCTGAAAATTTGGTTTGGTCGCGTAGCGCGAAGCGCGGAGCGGCCAAACCAAATTTTCAGGCTTTTCTAAACTCGAAATTTTACTTCATGCGCCACGCGTATAAAACACTGATTTAAAGTGAAGATAAAAAGATACTGCTTAGGTTTGATTACATGTTCATTAATTTTACAAATGTTTATTTGGAATATGTGACAGTATACTTAAAAGAAAAAAATCCCTGTACACAATTATGCCTAATTACAAAAATACAACATTGTTGCGTTTTTGAAATACAATGTTTATAAAATAGTTTTGACAGACCACAAATTCACAATTCTGCATAATTTTAGAAATACAATATTGTTGCGATTTTGATACACAATGTTTATAAACAAACTGTTTGGTAAGTCACAATTTAAACGTTGTTTAGTCCTTTTGAATTGCACTATTTGTCTGTCATAAATGAAAACCCTACTTTAAAGATTTATTATTATTATTAATACTTTCGGTAATGCACTTATTACCTGCCATACAATTGTAAAATCCATTTAAATGATCTGCATTTTTAGCCTGTTTTTGTTTAAAAAACAACACAGCTAGATCACTTTAAAGCATGAATTTTATATTTTCCTTGTATTTAAAGAATCAAACTGTGTTGTTTATTTAAAAACAATAAACTCTTAGAAAAAATCAACACAAAACATACAAAATATGAGTTTCTCTATGATTCAAAAATAGACTTCAAAAATAAAACGGAATGATTTGTTTCAAACAGTAAAAGAATGCGGAATGAGTTTTATGTTCATCAAACCAGTTTTTGATAAAACAAAATAACAAAAGAATGTTAGTCAGCCTTCTGTTGTTATTATTTTGTTTTATCAAAAATTTGTTTTTTTTGTTTGATCAAAAAACAATAAATTCAAAGAAACTGCAATGATTTATTTGTTGTTTCATCAAAAGCATCACTTTTAAAAGTAAGATTTAACAATAAATGCCAAAACGTAAATACATTTATTGTGTATCAATTAAATTTTGATACACAATAAATTTCTTTATTAAAAATCAAAGAGTAAGAGTTTGTTTCTTATTTTAACCGATATAAAATTATTCAAAAACAGTAAAAGAATGCGGAAAGGGTTTGTTATTTCCGATAAATATTTAGAACATCAAAAATTAAAATGTATGTTTTCTTTCCAAAAGTATGTAAGAAGATATAAAATAATTTGTTAACAGTAAAAATAAGAACACTAAACCCTCGAACATTTTGTAGATAGCCGGGATTATTTTTCTTTATAAACTTAAAAATTCTATTGTACTTTTCAAATTATCAAAAAAAGCCGGAATGATTTTTCTTTATAAACATAAAAATACTAAACTTTTTAAATTTTTGTAAAAGAAGCCGAGATGATTTGTCTTTATAAAGAAACTTGTAAAAAATAGAGAATAAATGCGAAATACCTTTTAATTTCATTTCATAAACATATTGTAAGTAAAAGCGAAATTATTTTTCTTTATAAAGAAAAAAAAAAAACACTAGACATAAACTCAGCATGCGGAATATTATTAAATCCTAAAACCAATTCTTGTTACCATATTTATTTTATATAACAAACAAAAAAAAAACACCTCTGTGAGTATAATTTTTAATTAATTTCTCAAAATTTATCATTAATTTTACCAAATACGGGATGACCATTGTTTTCGTTCTTTTAACCTAATTCCTAATGACGTGTAAATATTTTAGTTTTCGAATGATATTGTGATTTTTTTCTGCGGACGACTCGGATATATTTTTTGTTTCTGCAACGGGATCAAAATTTTTCTAATTTGTGTAAATATATATAAGATTGTTTTCTATCGCGGATTATTTTGTATATAGGAAATGAGAGAGAGAGAGACGCAATCTGCAGCTTTAAATTATTTATAAAGTACGTGTAGAATAAAATATTTATCGATAAACCAAAATTTTCGTTATCATTTCTCTTATCCGTGTCTTCTTTTTTCTTACAATTTCAGCGAAAAATAAAAAGATTGAAAGGTCAAGAAAAGTACAAACTTCTTTATGAAAAATAAATGAATACATAAATAAAACAAAAAAGAAATAATTATGTGGTGAGTGGTGAATTGAATATTATGTTTTCAAATTATTTAATTCAATAAAAAAAAAATCTGAAAATCAAGAAATAAACTTTCCTCTTGGTTGGGGTAAGGTAAAAGTAATTCTTAGTAGAAATAATTATGAAGAGGTGAATTGAATTTTATGTTTTCAAATTGTTTAATTCAATAAAAAAAAACGTTATCAGAAAATCAAGAAATAAACTTAAAAACTTGGCTTCTTGGTTGGAGTGAGAAAATAGTAATTCTTAGTGAAAAAAAATGTAACAAAGGAAACAAAATCCAAATAAAATTTAAAAACTAATTAAAATTAAAATCGACTTTCTACAAAAATTTAGTTGAGGTTGAGACTTTCCAAATATTCATTCTCACCGAGACAGCATTTTTGCAGAAAGTCGATAATAATTTTAATTCATTTTGAATAAAATAATTTATTAAGAAAATAAAATTCAATTCCTCAGTTCATAATTACTACTATTTTAACATAAAGTGAAATTAAATTTGCCAATTGTTTACAGAATATTTAACAAAATATAAATATTCTGTAAACAATTGGCAAATTTAATTTCACTTTATGTTAAAATAGTAGTAATTATAAACTGGTGAATTGAATTTTATTTTCTCAATAAATTATTTTATTCAATAAAAAAAGAGGAAAGTCAATTGTATAAGTAAAAAATAACGTCGTTTATGATCTAATAAATGACTTATTATATTATATACCCTGAATTTTTCTGTGAAATATACATAATGTATACGCTGTACATTTTCAGGAATTTTCAGGAATTCGATTTTATAAAACCGTTCATTTTGAAGTTTCGAATGAGTGATTCCACTCCCAGACTAAGCATGAAGTAAAATTTCTAGTTTAGAAAAGCCCAGTGAAAATTTGTCGAGGGTCGCGCAGCGACCCGAGACAAATTTTCTGGGCTTTTCTAAACTCGAAATTTTACTTCATGCGCCACGCGTATAAAACACTGAAATATTGTGAAGTTAAAAATACACTTAAAAATCATTTTTTTAAAATAAGTAATAATCGAAATATTTATATAACAAAATATTTACATTTTTCTTCACACATTTTAAAGTCGGGTTAAATAATGCTATGTATCAAATTACTTTATTTAGTAATTTAATTAATAAAAAATTTATAATGTTCACGCCTAATGGGTTAAATACAATATTGATAATGGCATTAATCGGAAACTAGTATAAAAATAAAATACATATAAGTAAAACCCATTGAATCTAATTTACAAAACCAAAGCATTTTTAAAATATTTCAATTCTCTAGTGAATTTCATTTACAAAATCAATATATTTTTAAAATATTTCAATTCTGAAAATCTCTGGATATTTTTAAAACACAACATCTACAATAAAATAAATATTCCAATTCTTAACGATGAAAATGTCGGGATCAGTTCCTGTTTTTATGTAATTTACGAAACCAATATATTTTTTAAATATTTTTATTCCGAAGATCTCTGGATTTTTTTAAAACACAACATGTATTGTACACATGTTTTAAAAATATCCAGAGATTTTAGGAATTGAAACATAAATATTTCATTTATTAAAAATGAATACGTCTGGATCAGTTCCTGTTTTTGTGAATGGACTTTTATTCGTTACTATCCAAACGAATTTTTCAAGTGTGAAATTGTACTTCGATCTTCGCCGTTGCGTAAATAGGAAAGTGAAGTGAATTGAATAAATTAAATTCAAAAGTGCTGTGTGAATTCCGATTTGAAAGGATTATTTCGACTTGAGTCTGAGATTTTTATTTCTGCACGAGGATAAAAATTGAATAATAAATGTGTGGTAAGAGAATAATGATTTATATGTGAAAATTACTCGATGGGTATTGAATTTCTTGTGTGGATTATTTCAATTAGTTCAACTAAATAGTTTAGTTATTATATATATATATATATATATATATATATATATATATATATATATATATTATAGTTATATATTATATATATATATATATATTATATTATAGTTATTATTATATATATATATATATATATATATATATATATATATATTATAGTTATATATTATATATATATATATATATATTATATTATAGTTATTATTATATATATATATATATATATATATATATATATATATATATATAATATCTTTATTCACAGAATACACAATACAACAATTAGAATGCATAATAAGTATATACAAGAACAAATATTTGATTCTGCGAATTGGCTATCGACCCTGGGGTCTTCCACCCTTAATTTATTTATTATTTCTTTATACTTTGTCCTATTAATAATACATGGTATAATATTTAGGGATATATACGTCAACATCCTTAACCAATTCAGCCCTGGAATTTTCCTGGTGCCCGAAAAAATGTTTTGTACACTGCATATAATTTATAACTATCTCAGATACACAGTTATTCTTTTAAGTATACATATCTCAATATACTGTCTACGTTGTAAATCTTCAGATATTCGTTGTTTTTACAATTATTTCAAATTGAACTTTCAAACGAGTGTTTTCCACTCCCAGATTAAGCATGAAGTAAAATTTCGAGTTTAGAAAAGGCTGAAAATTTGGTTTGGTCGCGTAGCGCGTAGCGCTACGCGACCAAACCAAAGTTTCAGACCTTTCTAAACTCGAAATTTTACTTTATGCGCCACGCGTACTAAACACTGATGTGATGCGATGTTCAAAATACACGTTTTTAACATACTGCCTTAGTAGAATTATTTGAACTTCACCTAAAATCAGTGTTTTGTACGCGTGGCACATGAACTAAAATTTCGAGTTTAGAAAAGCCTGAAAATTTGGTTTGGTCGCGTAGCGCTACGCGCTACCCGACCAAACCAAATTTTCAGGTTTCTCTAAACTCGAAATTTTACTTCATGCTTAATCTGGGAGTGGAAAACACTTATTTAAGACTTCAAATTAATAAACTATTTTAAAAAACAAACGATTATCGGAAAAGTTGCAGCGCATACATACATACATACATGTATGTTTATTTAAAGGGAAAATTCCCAGTATGTTTACCAAATTTTAGTGGTGGTAAATGCCGTCAGGGCCGAAAGGGTTAATAAATATATAAAAATACAGTGAATGCAGTAAACAAAACAATCTAATACAAAGAGAAGTGTATTTGCGTTTTTTCTTATCAAAATAATAATAATGACTTTTTAAATGTGCATAATATGCCGCGTTATTTTTGTTTTATCATACACTGTTTTTTTTTTCTGGTGTCATTGAACATGTGTAATCATTGAATCGTAAACTTTTGTGTTGTGTGTTCGTGTGTGATCATGTGTCTGACTTGTTATTTAAAAACACGTGAATTGGCTGGCGTGTTTTGTGTAGCTAACCTACTTTGATCTTGTGATGGACGTGTACGGTTGAATTTCATGTTTAATTTCAAATCCTTGACATTTTTTTTGTACACATCTACGTTCAAAACTCAAAATACACAAAACGCACATTAAATGTAATTATTCATGCGAATTAATACATAAAATAACCAAAATGTACAATACATGTACTTATCTATGCGAATTAATAAATTGAGGGGCTCAGTGGAAAGTAGCACAAGTGCTATTTTTTTTAAATTGATATAAGTACAAATATCTACAAATGAGATTTCATATTTAGTGATGAAAAAAATAGTACAATTGATCTCTCAATAAAATATATAATGTTAAACTTTATCTCCAATTTACAGAAATAATCTCGTCACTTGTAAGTACAAGTGACGAAAAGTAGTTACTTTTCCACTGAGCCCATTAATTATATTATTCGATGGACTAAGAGGCTTAGGTTAATGAAAATTTATTACTCGAGTTCAATAAAGTTTATTGTTATTCATTATTTTTATGAATAAATTAATCTTGTTATATTTAAATTACAATCATATTTATTTTTATTTTTTTATTGATTTTGAATCCTTATTATATTCAGAATATGCAGTTAAAATTTCTGGTCAAAATTGCTTTTCTTCCCGAAGATACACACTGCATTTTATTTAAGTATGCTCATAGGGATTTACATGGTAAAATGTAGCCCATGTTAACTTTTGCTGTCGTACAATTTTGAAACAATTTTTCTGTTGTATTACTAAATCAACATTTTTTTACGAAATGTACAATGCATATGTTACATTTCTTTATTTCCGCTTTCAAAGTTGAAGTTAATAATACAAATAATTAAGCCAAAAAATCAACTTGGCGAAAATGCCATAATGTAAGTATTTGTTTTGCTAAGCTTGAAAACTAAAATAAAGAATTTTAACATGTTTATGCCCTTCTAACAATAAATATTTTGTAGAAAAGGGCAAACAATGGTTTTAAATTTAGACGACAACAAAAGCTAACACGGGGTACAATTTTTTACCATGTAAATTCATGTTGAATTGAATTAATGTTTTGTGTCTTAATGAAATAAAATAAATAAGATAAAATATAGATAACATACACTGACTTTTCATGGCAACTATAATTTTAAGGATTTCATTTTCCAATGTTTCTTCACTATTTTTAAGCTTTATTTTGAAGAAAACTAAGAGAAAACATAAATAAAACTTAAAAAACAACCTAGTAAATGAAGGAATGATTCTAATTTTATTCTGATCATTTTGGTTCAATAATAGAGATAGAAACTGAAATTGAAATTTTTCACCGATGAGAAGTTGGCCATAGATTTCCAGCCACGAATCCGGCGCCTCCACCATTTATAAAACTATAATTTTACCAACGTATTACAACACATACAATCAATACAATAAAATTCGATAGAAACAATTGATAATTTAATTAAACGTAATGCTGAGATAGCTCTTACAACTTTTAAAAGGTATGATTTAGCATCTGGCATTAAAATTTGTATCTGTGATGAAAGAGGACGTTTCAAACATTTTAAAAATAATATTTGGGGAGGTTTAGAAACGATTTTAATAGCCACAAATGTCCTCAGTAGTGTTATTACCAATATAAAACAATAATTGGAGGACCATCTTTCTTCAATTTTTTTTAACATGTTTTTCTAAAACGCCCACCTGAAGACATGGCTTACTTATTTTTCGAAAAATAAAAAGTTGGAGTTTGGGGCCTTTTAGAAATGATTTTGTTGGGGACAAATGTTCTCCATAGTATTTGTAACCATATTAAACAACAATTGGATGACCATCTTTCTTTAATTTTTTTTAAACAATTTTTTTCCAAACCGCTCACCTGAAGACATGGCTAATTTTTCGAAAAATAAAAACATGGTGTTTGGGGCCTTTTAGAAATGATTTTGTTGACCACAAATGTTTTCTATAGTATTAGTAACAATATTAAATAACAATTGGAGGACCACCTTTCTTAATTTTTTTTTTAAACAATTTTTTTCCATACCGCTCACCTGATGACATGGCTTATTTTTCGAAAAATAAATAGTTTGTGTTTGGGGTCTTTTAGAAATAATTTTGTTGGCCACAAATATTCTCCATAGTATTAGTAACCATATTAAATAACAATTGGAGGACCATCTTTCTTAATTTTTTTTTAAACATTTTTTTTTTCAAACCGCTCACCTGAAGACATGGCTTATTTTTCGAAAAATAAAAAGTTGGTGTTTGGGGCCTTTCAGAAATGATTTTGTTGGCCACAAATGTTCTCAATAGTATTAGTAACCATATTAAACAACAATTAGAGGACCATCTTTTTTCAATTTTTTTAAACATTTTTTTTCCATACAGCTCACCTGAAGACATGGCTTATTTTTCGAAAAATAAAAAGTTGGTGTTTGGGGCCTTTTAGAAATGATTTTGTTGGCCACAAATGTTCTCCCATAGTATTAGTAACTATATCAAACAACAATTAGAGGACCATCTTTCTTCAATTTTTTTTAAACAATTTTTTTACAAAGCGCTCACCTGAAGACATGGCTTATTCTTAGAAAAGAAAGATAGTCCTCCAATTGTTGTTTAATATGGTTACTAATACTATGGAGAACATTTGTGGCCAACAAAATCATTTCTAAAAGGCCCCAAACACCAACTTTTTATTTTTCGAAAAATAGGCCATGTCTTCAGGTGGGCGTTTTAGAAAAACATGTTAAAATAAATTGAAGAAAGGTGGTCCTCCAATTATTGTTTTATATTGGTAATAACACTACTGAGGACATTTGTGGCTATTCAAATCGTTTCTAAACCTCCCCAAATAGCATTTTTAAAATATTTGACATGTCCTCTTTTATCACAGATACAAATTTTAATGCCAGATGCTAAATCATAACTTTTAAAAGTTGTAAGAGCTATCTCAGCATTACATTTAATTAAATTATCAATTGTTTCTATGAAATTTTATTGTATTCGTTGTAATACGTTAGTAAAATTATAGTTTTATAAATGGTGGAGGCGCCGGATTCGTGGCTGGAAATCTATGGCCAACTTCTCATGGGTAAATTTTTCTACAACTGTCAAAAAATGGTGACACTGACACACCGTTTTTAATTTGCAAAGTGTGGTATTTATTAACCGTAAAAAAATGTAATAATTTAGCGTGAAAAAATGTATTTTTTTTCCACGCTAAATTTCAATATGGCGGCAATTAATGCAAAATATAAATTAACAATTTTTATATAATGCGATACCTAATAATTAATTGTCCATAGGTGCTCATAATGTAGGTGGTTTTCAATTTGTAGATTTCTTTTTCTTCGACACCAATCACAAAATTGGCAATTTTGTTTTTCGTATTGCGATTTTGATTTATTCGGCAATTGTTGCATCCTTGATCTCCGTAAAAGTATCACAACCACTGGAATCGTCGTAATTCATCATATTTGTGTGTACCAGAGCTGGGATGAATCCTCAAAAACAGGATTCGAATCACGAATCCGAATCACCTAATATGATTCGAATCACGAATACTCGAATAAAAGATTCGTAAGTGAAAAATATGAATCCTTATTTTGGAATCACGGATACAAATCCTTTAAAAATAAATTTGAATCTATTATTTGCAACCAGTAACATTTTATTCCATCAGTTACTATTAACAAAAATGTTTATTTACCGACTAAATACCTGATTAAATAATGATTTTAATTAATTATGATTTATGTTTTATTGAACTTCATTTTAAATCAGTGTTTTTTACGCGTGGCGCATGAAGTAAAATTTCGAGTTTAGAAAAGCCCCGTGAAAATTTGTCTCGGGTCGCTGCGCGACCCTCGACAAATTTTCTACGCGGGGCTTTTCTAAACTCGAAATTTTACTTCATACTTAGTCTGGGAGTGGACAAAACTAGTTCTTAGAAGTTTCAAATTGAAGGATCACTCTAGATTACTAAGTTTATTACTATTTTACAAAGGCTACAGCTCGAAAGACCAATCATGGTCTTCGGAGACCGAAGGACTACAGGGAATCGAAGTTTTTTTTTACAAGAAAACAACAAACATCTGAAGGTTTACAGCATGAATAGGAAAGAAAACATCCAATTTTCAAAAAATATCGAAGTTGGGTTGGTTTTCAGTGCGTTTTTAACTTTACTTTAAGTCAGTGTTTTATACGCGTGGCGCATGAAGTAAAATTTCGAGTTTAGAAAAGCCCCGTGAAAATTTGTCTCGGGTCGCTGCGCGACCCTCGACAAATTTTTTACGCGGGGCTTTTCTAAACTCGAAATTTTACTTCATCCTTAGTCTGGGAGTGGACCGTCAAGATTTTCTACATGTCGAGATTTTCGATATTTCTAGATTTTTTGTCGATTGAACTACTGTTGTCCACTCCCAGACTAAGCATGAAGTAAAATTTCTAGTTTAGAAAAGCCCCGCGTAGAAAATTTGTCGAGGGTCGCGCAGCGACCCGAGACAAATTTTCACGGGGCTTTTCTAAACTCGAAATTTTACTTCATGCGCCACGCGTATAAAACACTGATTTCAAGTGAATAACTTCACTTGAAATCAAAATATACTATTAAGGTTGGAAATGTTTCATAGTTAAGTAACCAAATATGCATTCACAAATATTTGAATTATTCGAAAATTTAAATATTTATATTCAAATATGAATAATTTACTGATTTAAATATTCATATTAGAATATTTAACTATTTGAATTAATCGAATTCGAATCCCAGCCTTAATAACGATGATTCGAATTATTTGGGAAGATTTGAATCCGTGTATGATTCGAATCCTTTTATAAGGATTCGAATCTTTTTATAAGAATTCGAATCCTTTTATAAGGATTCGAATCCTTTTATAAGGATTCGAATCCTTTTATAAGAATTCGAATCCTTTTATAAGGATATCATCTACGTCTGGATTCGAATACGAATCCTTCTAAAAAAAATGTAACGAATCCGGATCACGAATCCGTTTTCACTAAAGTATTCGAATACTTCTTTTGAATCCTCTAAAAGGATTCGAATCCGAGAATCGAATCCTGAATGATTCGAATCCTGCCCAGCTCTGGTGTGTACACAATTTTGACAAATTCATTCACTGATTAATGTTTTTGCTAACAAACTCGTGTCCATGGTTACATTAACTTAGGCAATGAAGTATAATGATCTTTTAAATAAATTATTTAATTATTAAAACATTATTATTATTATTATTATTATTATTATTTCTTCTTTTGCGGTTGTAGAAAAAATGTTGTTTGTATTTTGTGCGAAAAATCAGTACGTTTTTTGACGCATTCGAATTCATTTTTAGTCTCGTGCAAAAAAACACTGATTTTGCGCACATAATACAAAAATATAATTTTTACATGTGAATTCCCCATGATGCGTCTTGAAACGGGATACACGGTATTCATAAATATGTATAGTGCATAGGTGAACAAAACTTTAAACGCGTTTTTCTCAAAATGATATTTACAAAATCGGTTGCCACCATAGCAACCAAAAGTATTGCACCGATTGACCTAATTTTATTTTTAAATGTAAGTAATCATGTCGACTATAGTTTGTTCAAAAACTAAAAGGAGTAAGTGCCAAAGCCCAATTTACACTATAAAAAGTTACCAGAAATATCACTAGAAAAATTTGGCGGCAATTTTAAAAAATTTCATAATTACTCTTTAAATAAAATGAAATATCCATTTTGTACTTCTTAATTGTGGTTAAGTATTTTCTTTTCTATCGTACGATATCGTCAGTTCAATTAAAATGCTTATACTACATTATGTTCATAATATAATATGGAATTTATATAATAATGTGTCCCTATCAGAGCTGGGACGAATCCTCGTAAAAAGGATTCGAATCACGAATCCGAATCACCTAATATGATTCGAATACGAATATTAGAATAAAGGATTCGTAAGAGATAAATATGATTCGAATCCTGTTTTCTCCAATCATGAATGCAAATCCTTTAAGAATAAATTTGATTTTATTATTTTTTTGCAACCATTAATATATAAATATCGTTACCAGTTGTTTTAACAAACATATTCAAAACCTAATTATTTATTATTACCACTGAACATTGTTGATAACAGACTAAATATCTTACTCCCTGTTACTCTGGTTAAAGATGTATTTGTGTGTTTCCGAACTCCACTTCAAATCAGTGTTTTGTACGCGTGGCGCATGAAGTAAAATTTCCAGTTTAGAAAAGCCCGAAAATTCGTCTCGGGTCGCTGTGCGACCCTCGACAAATTTTCACGGGGCTTTTCTAAACTCGAAATTTTACTTCATGCTTAGCCTGGGAGTGGAAACACTCGTTTAAAACTTCAAATTGAACTCTATTATAAAATCGGCTAATGCCTGAAATTTACGTAAATAAAAAATTCACTGAATATCATTAAAACCGGGAAAGTCAGAGAAAAGTCATGAAATTATATTCAAATTGACCAAAACATTAACAAAAAAGCCATATAATATTATTAAATTTATCAAAATCAGCATTCAAATTACAAAACACGTACAAATTTATAAAATTAACTTAAATATTGGCAAAAACAATGAAAACTATTAAACAGACTGGGGGTTTCCCGCAGAAGAAAGTTATATTAAAAGGCCAGGCAAAAAATCTTTAGTCAGGGAAATGTCGGAAAAAATTAACATTTCAGATTGTGGCTACCATGTCAGTTTTACTTTAAACAATATTAAACAAAATTTTGAAAACTAGATTATTATCTTTGAAAACATTTTCAATCATTTAATGTTCTTATCAAAGCATTCACTTTAAAGTTTCGAACGAGCGTTTCCACTCCCAGACTAAGCATGAAGTAAAATTTCGAGTTTAGAAAAGCCCCGTGAAAATTTGTCGAGGGTCGCGCAGCGACCCGAGACAAATTTTCTGGGCTTTTCTAAACTCGAAATTTAACGTGATGCGCCACGCGCATAAAACAGTGATTTAACGAGAAATTTAAAACCAAACAAAAAAACACTTTCATGTAATTCCTCACAATTAATTCGAATTATTTTTGACGATTCAAATCCTTTTGTAAGTATTCGAATCCTTTCACAAGGATTCGAATCCTTTTATAAGGATTCGAATCACCCACATTTAGACTCGAATACGAAAAAAATGTAACGAATCCAGGATTCGAATCGTGAATGATTCGAATCCTGCCCAGCTCTGGTCTCTATATTACTTAAAATTGATTTGTTTCATAAAAATATACAAGGTAGAACGACTCATCTTCGGCATGCCTGCATGATCGTTTACTTATTTTAAAATGTTATTCAAAATTGGCAGTTAATTACTAGAGAAAATACTATGCACGGATCTCTTCACTAAGTCATCAAAACTTGTAATTATGCCCTCCAAGCGGTTTAGGGCTACAGATCTCTCCGGATTTCTTATATTCGCTAATGGTACGATAGACAGTGGAATTTACAACTCCTAAAAATTAAATATTTTATTATTTGATGCATATTCTTATGCTATTTGATATCTCACCTACTGCACCAACAATGTCTGATACAACAGCAGACATTTTCATATGTGGATCATCTGTTATCATCTGCTTATACATATTTATTATGCACTGTTTTTCAGACAGATATAAATAACCCAAATCCAACTTCTTACGCTTTTTTGGATGTGAAGGTGATGTCATCACCGAGCTTGTACTGGGTCCATAATCCATCACAACAATATAAACAAAACTAACTTTTAGCTATGCTAAAGAAACACCGCACAAAAGGTTATTACAAAACAGACAAAGTTGCAACTCGGTAACGCTTCGAAGTAAGGTTATGTCAGCTGTTGCGTCTAATAATGACGTAATTAGCATAGTCTAAAATGGGCGCGCTCTTGGCCAATCAGAGTTGTAGGTTTGGGCGCGTGAAATTTAAAACGCTCCTCCTAGTTATTAAACAGATTATAGTCGTCTAATGTCTCAGTCTGACTTTAAAACTTTTAATGTTCCTTCCCCCCTCCTTTATTTCATAATTTTTTGGTAAAAAATGGCATTTTTTAAAAAAACTTGCTCCAAATTTTGATTTTTCTGCATTTTGACTAATGATGACATTAGACGACTAGCTAACGTTATGACTGAAATTTCCTTTTTTTATTTTTCTCTCTAGGACAAATTGAGGCAGAGCTAGAGTGGCATTTCATGTTTGCATGGTCTTCTTCAGGTCCAGCTACGGGCAAGAAAAATGAACCATAAAAAAATTGTACACTTTGAAAGTTACTTAATACTATGTAAAAAGTTGTTTTAATTATATAATAAAAGTTCCTATTTAATAATTGCAAAAATCGTCATTTTTTTGCGAAAAAGAAAAATGAGAAATATCTCTTTATATTTCAATTTTAAGCATATTGAAAGTAATTAAATCAAATCAATATTTAAGTTTCAAATATACTAATCCACTGATTTTAGTTAATTCATTTCTTTATATGATTTTAATTGAAATTGAATTTCAAACATATTAAAAGTACTGTCGGCATCTCGGTTGCTTTCAAAAACAAATTACATATCTTAGATTATGCTATACGAAACGGTGAATCTTAGAAACGTCAAATACATTTATTTATATGTCATTGGGTAGTGTCACAGTGCTTAATTTAATTACGACGATGTTTCTGAAGCCAGAACCTACTAGGATGCCGACAGTTTATAAACACTCGTTATATTAGCCCATTGATTTTAGGTAAAATTCTGCATTTCTTTTTATGATTTTTATGAATGACAACTTAGAATATTACATACTGAGAATTTTCCTTTTAAATAAACATGCTTTTAAATATACACTATAAATTTTCAGATAATCTTCGATTTTACAGAAGTATTCAATTTTAAGTTTCAATCGAGCCCTTTCAATTCCAAATTAAGCATGAAGTAAAATTTTGAGTTTAAAAAAGCTTTAAAATTTGGCTTTCCTAAATTCGAAATTTTACTTCACGCGCCACGCATATAAAACACTAAAATATTGTGAAATTAAAAATACTATGTAAAATACTTATTTTTTTAATAAGTATTAATCGAATTATTTAAATATAAAAATATTTACTCTTTTCTTCGCTCATTCTTAAGTCAGGTTAAATAAAACAATTCATTGTATCAAATTAACTTATACAATTAGTAATTTAAAAACAAATATTACCGTACATACAAAATAATTTTAATATTTTGCAATTAAAATCACAATAAATATGATAATATCCATTTTTGGCAGTTAAAATCAAATCAAAACATCTTTATTTATACATGTAACAATTTAAAAATAATTTTCAGATGTCAAATTTTAAATCCTGATAGCAGTGTGTTACAAATATATACACAATGAAACACTTTTAACTTTGTTTGTATAACACGTTTTATTTAATGTGACTGCAGTTTCGACAAATTTAGCTTGTCATTATCAAACATGGAGTAACTTAAACTAGAGGTTTTACAGGTATTTATGGAACGATTAATACACTCTGATGGAGGAATATTAGCAAACATATTAGTTACGTCGAATGATACAAGCTTATCATTCGACGTAACTAATATGTTTGCTAATATTCCTCCATCAGAGTGTATTAATCTTTCGATAAATACCTGTAAAACCTCTAGTTTAAGTTACTCCATGTTTGATAATGACAAGCTAAATTTGTCGAAACTGCAGTCACATTAAATAAAACGTGTTATACAAACAAAGTTAAAAGTGTTTCATTGTGTAATTAACATGTATAACGAAGTAGAAGCCTCCACAATACAGAAATTACAAATATGTATTAATTAATGAAATAATTTCTTTGCATATTTAACAACATTTTATGTTATTACTTTTGACAAAATTGAAAAAATCTTAAAGCCTTATTGTTACTAGATAATTTTTTATAAAATGTTCTAGAATTTCAAATTTTAAACAAATGAAATATAAGAATATTCTGTTTTTTGTGTCTGTTAAATTCAAATCAAATAATCCTTATTTATAGACGTAATAATTTTAAAACTTCTGTTATCAGTGTGTTAAAAATATGTATTAATTAATGAAATAACCTTTGATAATGTTCTGCAAAGATTGAAACACGTGTCAGGAAACTGAAAACAAAATCATGATACACAACATATGTTTATCTTTACCTAGTAACCTAGTAATTCAAGAAATTATCAGTATTCTTCTTTATAAATCAAGAAAATGATCTTGGCAATTTAAGCTTGTTGCTGGAAGGAAGATACAATTAAAAACTACATATATATATATATATATATATATATATATATATATATATATATATATATATTGATTTACTCTAGAGATCGGTAACTCCTGAGCGAATCGACTTAAAGTCAGTTCAGTGAAGTGTGCTAGTGAGCCGAGTGGCTCAGTTCAAAATGATCAGCTCTTTTTGAGCCATAACTCATTTTGCTTCGCCGGCTCTTCTAGAGTTTCCAGGCTCATCTTGAATGTTGATTCGCACTGTATAATCGATTCTTGATTTTCACGCTGCTCGTCGATCAATAGGCTTTCTCGGCTCGGCCTTGCTGAGCATATACCTTTTTCCTTTTGGCATTTCTTAGTCTGCGGCATTTAATAGATCATTTTTTTTTTTCAAAACGTAATTATTTTTCATGTGCAGACATAAATATGTGATCATTATTTAGCACAAGGCACGTTATATTTTTTTAATTGGTAAAAATGCAAAATAGTTATTTGTAATGATTCTATATTCTTCAATAAAAATTATATCGTGCGTTTTATTTAAGTATGGCCATATGGATTTACATGGTGAACATTGTATCCGATGTTAACTTTTGTTATCGTACAAATTTGAAACATTTTTTTGCGAAATGTTCTTTGTTAGGACATAAACATTTTAGATTTCTTTATTTTCGTTCTTAATGTTGAAATTAATAACACAAATAATTAAGCCAAATATTGACCTTGGCGAAAATGACAACTAAATGTTATAAAATCGCACGAAAGTTTGTTAAAAGGTGGGCTTGACCATGTAAATTGTGTATGTTTAGATTTCCGTTCCAGCATTATTATAAGATAATATTTGTTTACAGAGACATGTATTGAACCTTTCGTAATGAAACGGGGCAAATAGATTTGTTTACCCTTTATTACATCTTTAGCAAAGAAATAACTTTTGTTAAAACTTGTATTTTAATAAAAATACTGTTATTTTATTTCGAAATAGACCTAAAAATATCAGTTATTTCTTCCTTAAATAAAAAAGTTTAAAAAAATCTATTTGCCCCGTTTCGTTCCGAAAGGTTCAATACATGTCTCTGCAAATCAAAAAATATATTATCTTAAAATAATGCTGGAACGGAAATCTGAACCAGAGCTGGGCAGGATTCGAATCCTTTTAGAGGATTCAAAAGAGGTATTCGAATACTTTAGTTAAACTGGATTCGTGATCCGGATTCGTTGCACTTTTTTAAAAGGATTCGTATTCGAATCCAAATGCTGGTTATTCGAATCCTCATAAAAGGATTCGAATCCTTGTAAAAGGATTCGAATCCTCATAAAAGGATTCGAATCCTCGTAAAAGTATTCGAATCCTCATAAAAGGATTCGAATCCTTATAAAAGGATTCGAATATTTATAAAAGGATTCGAATAGTTAGAAAAGGATTCGAATCGTCAAAAATAATCCTTACAATTAACATGAAAAATTTGTTTTGTGTGTTTTTAAATTTCTCGTTAAATCACTGTTTTATACGCGTGGCGCATGAAGTAAAATTTCGAGTTTAGAAAAGCCCCGTGAAAATTTGTCTCGAGTCGCTGCGCGACCCTCGACAAATTTTCTACGCGGGGCTTTTCTAAACTCGAAATTTTACTTTATGCTTAGTCTGGGAGTGGACGACACTCGTTTGTAAGTGATAAAATCAATTAAATTAATGATTTGTGTCAAATTTGACATTTTGATAAATTTTGATGATTTTTGCCAGATTTGAGATTTTTAATTGTTTTTCGGTAATTTCGCCAAATACAACATTTTGATGAATATGAATTGACATTTCCCAATCAAATGTTTACACTTAACATGTCGATTTATAACATTTTTATAAGATTTTCAACAAATCGATATTTTCATAAAATTATCATTATTTCGAGATTTTCGTCGATTAATAAAATTTTTATCAGATTTTGCAATATTTCATTAATGTATCGAATGTTGATGAAATTTTCAATATTTTGAGATTTTTAATTAATTTATGAAAATGTTTATCAGATTTTCAACATATCTTGATATTTGATATTTTGTCATTTTTATCGATTTATAAAATTTTGATGAAATTTTCGATATTTCGATATTTTCTCGTCAAATATATAAAATGTTTATATGTAAGATTTTCAATATTTTTATTCAGATTTGTAACGATTTTCAAATATTATTGAAGACACACATTTGAGATTTTTTTTTTCTACAAGACATATTTAATCATTTTTGACATTGAATGACATTTTTGATATTTTTTACCTTTTGAGATGACATTTTTGACAATAGATTATATTCTTGATATTAGACTACGTTTTTTGACATTAGATGACATGTTTCACATTAGATGTTACTTTTGATAAACAATGACATTTTTTACTTTTTTACTATTTCTGATGTTGACATTAAATGACGTATTTGACATTAGGTGGCAGTTCTGACATTTTATATTTTTTTACTTTTTTTGACATTAGACGACAATTTTGACATTTGATATTTTTGATATTACATATTTTCTTGTTTTACATTAGATAACAATTTTTATATTATTAGATAACTTTTTTGACAGTATTACTGATTTTAACAGAAATTTTCGTTTTTGTAAAAACGTTTTTGTCAAACTGTCACGTACTGACATAAAATGATAATTTTGACGTAAATCGATTTTATCAACACGCCGAATTTTTGACGTTTTTGATATTTTTTATATTTTCGAGATGACATTTTGGCCATTTTGATGTTGTTGGCTATTTTAAATAATTTTGACGTATTTTGATAACTTTTAAAATTGAAAACAGTTTTAATATGTTTTTATATTTTTAACTTTACTTGAAATTACTGTTTAATACGCGTGGCGCATAAAGTAAAATTTCGAGTTTAGAAAAGCCCCATGAAAATTTGTCTCGGTTCGCTGCGCGACCCTCGACAAATTTTCTACGCGGGGCTTTTCTAAACTCGAAATTTTACTTCATGCTTAGTCTGGGAGTGGAGACACTCGTGCGTAAATTTTCGAATTATCATAAAGTTGTGTATTTATTTTCAAAAAAATCTTTCTCGGTTTATTGAACAAAAACAAAAGAGCTGAGGTGAAAATTGTTTAGGTAAAAGGGGTTTATTTTTTCGTTGGCTACAACTTTTGTTTGGAACATTTTTTGATTTAGACGTCGAAAGCCATAATCGGTGAGTTGTTGATGTCCACTAGATTTTTTAGTTTCTAATTCAAAAACAAAAGAGCTGAGGTGAAAAGTGTTTAGGTAAAAGAGGTATATTTTTTCGTTTGCTACAACTTTTGTTTCAAACATTTTTTGACTTAGACGTCGAAAGCCATAGTGAAATTCGTTTAATAAAAAAACATCTAATGATTTCTGGTGGTTTTTAACGCAAGACTTTTAGACATTTGATGGTATAATTAATATTGAATTACTGAAATAAGTATTTATTTTAAATATATTCGTAAATATACGGTAAACAATGTAAAATATTTATTTAATTAAAATATTTAGAAAATAACACTACAATAAATTTTATATTATTATTATTATTATTATACTGGGTGTCCGTTTTTCAACAGAATATATGGGGATATCGGTTATTTAAAGAGATAGAGAGTCGGTTAAATTGGGGCAAAGTTTCATAAATTAGGGCCCAAGAATAACCCGAAAACAAGTTTGAAATATCTTATTTCCTTAATGAGATATTGTCAAAAAACGTATTTTTGAAAATTCGTTTATATTTTTTTATTCAAAAACTATTGAATCCAGACATTTACAACTTTGGCATTATAGGCACTTTTTAACGATAAATCTAGTAACATATTTTTTTTAAGATAACTATAACATTTACCTAGGGACCATAGCTAACTTTTGTTTTTCTTATAGGCGTCATTTTGGATTTTGATATTTTTTGGAAGAATAGTTTTTACTGAATTCAATAATGTATCACACTTATAGTTTATTGTACATTTTATATGTAAAATTTTAATCTTTTTGTTTTTTAAAGAGTGCCTTGGAAACAGTTGAGTAACTCACTTATTTGGCAACTCCTAGGACCCATAATTTGCTTACATATCACCCCTGAAGACGGGCATCCGACGATACATATTTTAACAGTTGTGACATATTTTAAAGTAACGAGTGTCTTCCACTCCCAGACTAAGCATGAAGTAAAATTTCGAGTTTAGAAAAGCCCCGCGTAGAAAATTTGTCGAGGGTCGCGCAGCGACCCGAGACAAATTTTCACGGGGCTTTTCTAAACTCGAAATTTTACTTCATGCGCCACGCGTAGACCCATTGATTTGAAGTGTGGTTCAAAAACACACAAATACATTTTAAATCAGAGTAACATAGAAATATAGTCTGTTATCAACGATGTTCAGTGTTAATAATAAATAATTAGGTTGTGAATATTTTTGTTAAAACAACTGATAACGATATTTATATGTTAATGGTTGTTAAAAAATAATAAAACCAAATTTATTCTTAAAGGATTTGTATTCGTGATTCGAAAACACAGGATTCGAATCATATTTATCTCTTACGAATCCTTTATTCGAGTATTCCTGATTCGAATCATATTAGGTGATTCGGATTCGTGATTCGAATCCTTTTAACGAGGATTCGTCCCAGCTCTGATCTGAACACACATAATTTATATGGTCAAACCCCCCTCTTAACAAACTTTCTTGCGATTTTATAACATTTACTTGTCATTTTCCGCAAGGTGAATTTTTGGCTTAATTATTTGTTTGATTTATTGATAAAAAAAATGTTTTTTTCAAATTTGTACGACATAGGGTACAATTTTTACCATTTAAATCCATATGACCATACTTGAATAAATCGCACGGCATAATAATGATAAAAAACATAGAATTCTTATGATTATAAAAATTAATCACATTAATTAATAAAATAAAGGTAAGCAAAAAACAAAACCTTTTTCATAAACAACAGGTAATTATTTTTCATGTGTAGACATAAATTAAATAATTATCATTATTTAGCACAAGCCAAGGTACATTTTTTTAATTGCCAAATAAGCAAAATATTTGTATTTGTAACGATTCTATATTTGTAGACATAAATAAATTATCATTATTTAGCGCGATATTTATTTATTGTAACTTTTATGTACCTACGAATTATCATTGTTTTTTTTTATAACTTGATTTTTTAATTGATAAATAAGCAAAATACTTATACAAGGTGGCCAAAAATGAGTGAAAAGCTTTCCGTAACGCGATTTTTTTATCAATTTTGGGTACATAAAAAATTAAAATAAATTTAAAAAATAAAAAACTAGAAAAATTATTGTGTGATTATTCAATAAGCCTCATGGCGCCATTAAAATATAGAATTTGTTTTTAACATTTTATATAAAATGTTTGCCGTTAACAATCGACTGAACATTACATAAACATTTGTAATGTAAATATGGTTGTTGATAGATGTGATTTTAATCAAAACATTTCAAAAATGTTGCTGATTGTCATATTTAGAATTTCAATGGCGCCGTGGACTTTAATAATGAAACATACAATATTTTTTTATTTGGATTTTCTACTCAAAATTAATTAACGAATCAAGCTACCTAAAGCTTTTCACTCATTTTCTGGCCACCTTGTATATGTAATGATTCTACATTGTTATGATTGTATAAAATATAAATAAAAAAAAAGAAGTAAAAGAAGTAAATCTCATGCATAAATACAAATGCATTATATTTTTAAAATAATACATACAATTATAAAAATGTTTTTCGTGTAAAGTGTGTCTTAATTAATTACATGAAAAACATTTTCGTAATTTTATATATTAGGTATTATGTATGTGGCAGTATGTGCAAACTATAAGAAGCGTAAGCTTATTTTCTCGAATTTAAATATTTTTGAATTGGAATTATACTTATATTTTTATGTTCGGAAATAAATAATTTATATTTTGCATAAGGCCAGTTAATTTCAGTATTGATAAACTTAATCGTAAAATATGTTTATTACTTCATTGAATATTTATAAAAATTAACCAAAAATATTATACATTTTTCAAGGCTTTAGTATTTTTTTTACTGTAGTCAAAAAAGGACACGAAAGATATTAACTCAAAATAAATTTATTTATTTTTTAAAATTCATAAACTTAATCGTAAAATATGTTTATCACTTCATTGGATATTTATAATTTCAGTACTATTTTAATAAAAATAAACAAGACATTTTAATCGCTTTTCAAGGCTTTAATATTTTTTATTGCAGTCAAAAAAGAACACGTAAAATATTTAACTCAAAAAGAATAATAAAAACAAACATTTATGATTGAACTAACCTTATTATTTCTCGGTATTTTAATACGTTGACGACTGTCGCAATTTTATAACACATTGAGATTTCCATTTAGTATGAATCATACTTGATTCATACAACGGCCAACGTGCTAATAAAATGAAACACAAAATATACACCCTTTAGGTTTTTAAATAATCTGCATTGAATTAAATAAGAAACATTTTCTACTGAACTACAAAGGAACGTTTTTTATTGAACTTAACTTAATAATTTCGCTCTATTTTAACCCAATCACATACAATGACGTGTAATTGTAATTTTAATATGTAAATCATATTTCGCTGTAAATATCACAATTTTTCGTTGTACATTATCGGATATTTGTTGGTTTTAAAAAAGCTTTTAGTTTGAAGCTACTAACGAGTAATAACTCTCTTCGATAATGGCAAGTTGAGTTGCCGAATCTGCAGTCACGAAAATAAAAAATATTGTGTTATACAAACAAAGTTAAAGTGTTTTATTTTATTGAATTAACATGTATAACGAAGTAGAACTCTCCACCGTTCATAATTCTACTAGCGAGTGTTTTCACTCCCAGGTTAAGCATAAAGTAAAAAAGAAAAATCTAAAATTACACATTGAAATATATTTGAAAATAGAAATACAAAAACAAAATTAAAAACTACGACACATGCATGATCATAGTTTAAATTGAATAGTAAGTAAAAACACAACTTCCAATGGTAAAAACAAGACAACATTAAATTATAAACAATCAATTTAAAGCTTCTAACGAGTGTTTTCCACTCCTTGTTTAAGCATGAAGTAAAATTTCGAGTTTAGAAAAGCCTGAAAATTTGGACTCAAAAAGAACACAAAATTCAATAATTTGAAATTAATTCAATAGATTTATTCTTCTTTCCGTCTTGATGTTTTTTAACAATAACTTAAAAAAAAAACACTAAACAAATATTTTGTATTGAACTTAAAAATTTACATAAAAAAAACATGTTTTTCATTGAACTTACAGCATTTTTCTATTGCATTTCACTATTGATCAAATGAGATTCACTATATTCTAAATATCTTTCACCTTGTCAGATATATGCCAAAAGATTTTTCGATTTACGAAATAAGTTTCACTATATATCAAATACTTTTCCCTTTAATATTTTGTTGAGCATTTTTGCAGTAATAATAACTTTTTAGTGGAAATATTTTATTTTTATTTATACATATGTAACACTATTTACGCCAGCATTTATTCTCCGGATAACGACCCCTCTTAGTTCATTGCTAAGATGTATTATTTGACGAACTGCAGCCATTTTGCTGATAAGTGAATTGTAATTGACAAACTGTGATAAGGTTTTGACATAAAGGGAAATGTAGTGGTATATAGATACATGTATTTGATAAATAGGAAATATATTTGAGATAAAGGGATACATATTCGATATAGAGTGAAATGCAATAGAGAAACTCTGTATAAAGTTAATAATATAAAACACAAAATATCCAGTCTTCAAGTTTTTTAAGAATCTGTATTCAGCTCAAATAAAAAAAAAACAAACACATAAAAGAAACATTTTCTACCGAATTCAAAAAAATATAGAAAACAATTTTGTTTTTATTGAAATTAATTTTATAACTGCAATGTATTTTAATAAAAGTAAACACAAAACATCTTTAAGAAAATAACAATATTTATTGAACTCATAAGTAAACAATAATTTTCGTTTGAAATTAATTTGATAGATTCATTCTTCATTCAGTCTTGAAGTTTTTTAACAATCTGTATTTAACCTAAAAAAAACACTAATGAAACAGTTTCTATTGAACAAGTACATAGAAAACAACAGTTTTTTTGTTGATCTTATAAAGTTGTTTATGAATCTATTTCAACTAAAAATAAAATAAAACATACACATAAAATAAACATTTTCTGTTGAATTTAAAAAACGATGACAGAAAACGAAATATTAATAAATATGAACACAAAACATCAAACATATTTAAGAATATAACTATCTTTATTGAACTCAACATTTCAAAAAGAAAACAATAATTATTGTTTAAAATTAATTTGAGAGATTCATTGTTCATTCAGTCTTCAAGTTTTTTTAACAATCTGTATTTAATCCTTGAAGGCATGATTTTTTGGTTTTAATTATTTTTTACTTGAATTATTACAAAATATGCGTATATTAAAGGAAAAATATCGAAATAATTCAATGAGGCTAAAAATATTAATTACAAATTTGGTTTCAAAAACCTATCGATTGTGTTTGAATACTGGAATTTTACGTTTTATATAAAAAATGTATACATAAATTAATTAATTTTTCATATTTTTAAAATAATAAAGCCATTTAATTAGTAAAATGGCTTTAATATTTTAAACATATGAAAAATTCATTAATTTATGTATACAAAATTAATTAATTTTTCATATTTTTAAAATTATAAAGCCATTTTACCAATTATATGGCTTTATTATTTTAAAAATATGAAACATTTATTAATTTATGTATACATTTTTTATATAAAACGTAAAATTCCAGTATTAAAACACAGTTGATAGGTTTTTAAAGTTTTCAGTTAAAATATGTTAGTTGCTAAATAGCAACATCGATGCATTTAGGAGTTAACTTAAAAAAAAACACCAAAGAGACATTTTCTATTGAACTTAAAAAGAACATAAAACACAACCTTGTTTTTTTCATTGAAGTCTTCAAGTTTATTTAAGAATCAATATTCGACTAAAAACACACACACAGACGCACACAAAAGAAGCATTTTCTATTAAACCCAAAAAAGATCATAGAAAACAATGCAAAATATAAAGTTACGATAATATTCGAATAAACCGCAAACAATATGCCCTAATTAACAAAACTCCTAGAATACAACTTTTTTTTCATAGAACTTAACTTTATAATTTTTCTGCATTTTATTGAAAGTAAACATAAAATATCAAACATCTTTATTGGACTCGAAAAACAATAATTTTCGTATAATAATTATTTATGTACCAAGTCAGTAAAATAAGACTTTATCGAACGAGTCTGAGGTTATGAGACGAGCGAGCGGAGCGAGCGAGGTGAATAAAGACGAGTTCGATAAAGATATTTTACTGACGTGGTGCATACAAAATTTTATCGCCAATCTTAAAAATAAATGAAAAAGTATAGGATTTTTTATTTAAATTAAAAAAAAAATAGAAAATATGTATTATTATTTAAACAAACACTACGAATTAATCAAGATATTAAACCACTCTATTTGTTGTATATGTGGAAATTGATGGTGCATCCTGTGGCATTATTTAAATTTATTCCTGATGTTGACCCATCAACGGAAAAATTTTGTGGAAAATGAATATTTTCATTTTGATGTAAAGTTGTGGCAGTGTTGTCATTGATATCAAAACGGTGCGCAATTTGATCACTACCCAAAATCGTTTTTGCAATCTTCGTTTTGTTCAATATTGATTCCTCAACATAGGACTCAGCAACGGTATCACTCTTCCACCCTCCATGACGTTTCAAATTTTCTTTGCTGCCCCCTGCATTAGCAAACAAAGTAGCAGACGACCTCCGAAAACAATGACCAGTATATTCTGACGGATTTGGCAAATTTAAATAGTTCGCAATTTTACATGGTATGTTTCCAAAAGTGTGGATACCCACAGGCTGCACTGTGCATTTACTTTTTCTATATGTAATAAAAAATCTATCATGTTTGGTCTGTGCGGGACGAAGTTTGGCATATTTTTTATATAACTCAATCGGTTTAACGTGTCCTTCGAACTCTGATGTTACGACAAATACTCTTGGTTTATTAGTCGTGTGTCTTATATGCACAATCAATACAGTATCCTTGTCTTCTATATCATCAACTTTAAGATTTACTAATTCATTATTACGGCAGGCTCCAACAAAGCCAAAAATAACACAAATCTAAAATAATATCTACATTAATAACAAATATGCTTCGATAATTGATTACTATCTTACCTTCATCATTAAATATATTTCATTTGGTGCATTCAATAGAAACTGTATTATTTCTTCTTGTGTGAGAACTTTCGATTTTTTTGCCGTATAATTTTTTGATTTCTGTTTTAAAAACGCCGTAAGTTTCTTATATTGGCTTATATCAACGTCGTTTTTTACCGAAAGAGATGCTTTTAACATAGAATAATATGACCATAATGTTGCTGCTTTATATTCCTTGGATTTTTCAGAAAAATATGTCAAGAGAACGTTTTCGCTAATTTTTTTAATGTTATTTCTGTCACACCAACTTGTGAATAAATCGTGTTGACGATTATAAATATGTCTAGACTTACTTGGAAGAATTTCGAGCGTTGTTTCTATCGCTCTTTCGCGTATTTCTGGTGGAGTACATGGTATTTCAAACTCTTCACTACTCATGTTTTTTTTTGACAACTAAACTGACAGGATTCGACCTCCTTAGATTTTGTTAGTATTGTCCCATAATGTTACTTGTTGAAAGTAGTAAAATAATGGGACGGTTTAGTGCCGCAAATGGCGATAATAATAGATGTATTTAGTGCCGATTGGCGATAAAAGTAATTTAGGTGATTCAAGTTTTTTTTTTGGAGAATGCGCCGGGCTAAATTCAAATTGAATTTGCTATTATTTTTATTATAGTACTAAATTGATTAAATTAATTACATTTTTAATACCATCCAATCGCTTTCATGTTAATATAATTAAACAACAACAATACTTTATCCTAATTGACAAGACCATATTATTACAATACATAATACATCTAACTTAATGACTGAATATTCAATTTGAAGCTTTAAACGAGTGATTTCCACTCCCAGGTTAATCATAAGATAACATTTCGAGTTTAGAAGAGCCTGAAAATTTTGTTTGGTCGCGTAGCGGAGTGAACCGACCAAACCAAATTTTCAGGCTTTTCTAAACTCGAAATTTTACTTCATGCGCCACGCGTATAAGACGCCAATTTCAAATGAAGTTCGCTTGTTCACAACATTTCGGTGTTTTCAGTGTTTAATGCGCGTGGCGTTTTTTTTTTTCTAAACTCGAAATTTTACTTCATGCTTAACTTGGGAGTGGAAAATACTTGTTTGCTTCAAATTGAACTATATAAATAAAAGCATATGCGTATGAAAAATTCCCTGTATTTATTTACACACATGTTAAAATTTTAGTATAAATTAATCTCTTTAATTGCAAGACGTTTAATAACTTTGTAAAGCATTTTTTAAAAATGATTTTCGACTTTAATTTAAATTACTTTAGTTTATATTAATATAACATTTTTTGCGTGTTTTTTTCTTTTAAATTTACTTTATATCTAATGATTTGCTGTATGATAATTTATTTTAATATAATAATAATAATAATAAAATGACAATCTTTATTGGACTCTAAGAACAATAACATAGAAATTAATTCATTAATTTATTCATTCATTCTGTATTCAGTTTTTAAGTTTTTAATAATCTTTATTTAACTTAAAAAAAAATACATTCATTTTGTTAGTAGCAAAATGTGCTTTACACTCCCCAATACAATAGAATACTTTTTATTATATAAATTATAATAAACTATTTAAACTTCAATTGTACTTCAAAATTGATAACCACATTAATATTTAAATTTAATTTAAATAACAATTAATTAAAATAAACAAACAGACAGATTTTTTGTAAGTATACATCTCCCGATAAATACACTTTAAATTGTTAGGCGTTTGTTGTTTTTAAAATGTCATTCCCTAATTAAGAACGAAGTAAAATTTTGAGTTTTCTAAACTCGAAACTTTACTTCATGCGCCACGCGTAATAAACACTGATTTGAAGTGAAGTTTAAAATATACTACTTAAAAATTATGTGAAAGTCGTTCATTTTAAACACAATATTTCAGTGTTTTATACGCGGCGTACATAAAGTAAAATTTCGAGTTTAGAAAAGCCTGAAAATTTGGGTTGGTCGTTTCGCTACGCGACTACTTCATGCTTAATCAAGGAATGGAGGAAACGATAAATTTCGGAAAAATTACAGCGCATGCATCGGAATGTGTATACTTAAAACAAAAATGCTTTGTGTAATTAATAATTAATTATAATTAATTCGTAATACAACGATTCCAATTTTCTCACACTAGTGTCCATTTGCACCCAAGTCGATTAAGTTAATCAGTGATTAGTAGTCCTTAAAAACAGCAATTTTATGTGTACATTATTTACAAAATTGCATAATGGTAAAAGAGACATGTTTAGGATATCTTGCAAATTTAAATCATTCTTATATTCTAGAATCATGACTTAATCAGAGGTTTAATCAATGATTAATAGTTGATTAAAGGTAATCAGTCGGGGTACAAAGTTGCCTAATTCTTATATTTATTTTAATTTTGTTTATAATAATTACAAATTTTGTACTATGCAGTATAACTTTTATAAATAGTCACAAAATGCATAACATCTAATTTATTTCTGTTTTATTCAGCGTCCCCTATAAGCCACAAATAAATTAAATTTAATGAATTTTGTGCCTGTTTTTACTCTTGTGGATATTGACTAAACTAAAAAATAGGCAAAAAATTCATGAAATTTAGTGTATTTCTGTATAATTCAGCGCTCCATACCAGATACAAAATCGGGAAATTATAACTAATGCGGTAAATTAAAAAAAATCTAGTCAATATCGATTAGAAAAGTAGGCAAAAATTTCATGAAATTAAATTTATTTCTGTCTTTATTATCGCTTCCTATAAGGCACAAAGCCGGCTAATTTCAACTAATGCGTTAAATTGAATAAACACATCTAGTTGATATCGATTATATCGTATGTTCAATAAAAAATTAAACGCTAGAAATTCATGCTTTAATCGTTTTTTGTTAAATTTAAGTTAGCTACACGCTTTAGGAATTGACATATAAAATGTCAGACATAATAATTATAATATTAGGTTGTTCGGCAAAAAAAATATTTTTTTTCAAAATTTAATAACTTTTTTGCAAAGAATCAAAATATAATTTTGTAATTTGCAAATTAACAAGATAGATCTTATATAAAACAACACTCGATGTATATAATTTATGTATTTTGTGTAATATAATCATTTTGAATTTAAAAAGAAACAACATTTTTTTCCAACAAACCTAATAATAATATAATAATTTAAAACTACAAACTAAATATAATATATAAATAATATAAATGTTTATTGCCGAACAGGAAACAAATTCCCAATTGCAAGACAATTTAGTGTTAACAAAAAAGCTTTAAAACTACAAACTAAAAATAATAGCATTGCATTTCATACTAGCACAATTCTTATAAGAATGTTAATTAATGGTTAAAAAGATAAGTCACAAGTTGGTAGAAGACTAATTTTGGATTTAAATCGCCTATTAATGTGATTTGCGATATGTTTAATTGCAAATCACATTAACAGACGATTTGAATCTAAAATTAGTTCTATTATAATTCATATTGAATGTAGTCATTAATATATTTTTATTTTAAAACAAAATTTTGGAGTTGCTAACCTACAATATTTTCCATGGAACACTACAGTTTATTTTTTTACTGAACATGCGATATTTTTATTTTATTTTTATAAAATAAAACACATCGATTTCAATGAATATCCACACACCAAACGCGAGTTTCAATTAATTCCCCTAAAAATATACGCTTTATCTCTCCCAATCATCGATATTTATTATTTATAGTTTCCTAAACAAAAACTGTAGCGATTTTATTCGCGGTTTTTGTTTATTCTAATAACAAAGCACTTTATAGAAAACGTACAACTTTCACACACACTCTATATTCGTTGCGAACAAAAATAACTTTCACAGATGGACACATGTGGAAAAATGATACCAAAATTCACACACGAAAAATATCGACATAGTCGACATAGAAACATAAACAATATTACAAATTCAAAATTTATTAACATAACTTTAGAGTACACACTGGAGGTAGTTCAATAAAGTTTTATTTTATTATTATTAAAAACCATATTGATTTTAACAATAATAATAATAATAATGATAATGATGTCGACTGTTTACATTAAATTTGTATTGTTAACTGCTTTTGATTTTTTTACTGCATAAATATTTTTCATATCGTAAAAAAAGGTTTCTATATAAATTGTTTATAATGAATATTGTGTACAAACTGAACAGAAATTTTAATTGATATTTTTTGAGTTAACACGAGTATGGTGCTATCAGTTGATGAATGTATTTAATTGATCGTGAAAACAATCGCTTTGTTTATTCATTTTTCCGCAACACAATCGCACGGTTTTGTATATACATATTTATATATATATTTTTCAATTTAGCAGGATGCACGTTTTAAAAAATATCACCTTGAAAAATGTATTGCTTGTTAATAGAAGTGCGTTGATATTTTACGGGTGTGAAGTTAGCAATAGATCCAGCAATAGATTTTAAAAAATTCATATCTCGGAAAAAACAAAAGCAAATTAAATGAAATTTGAAGATATACACTTCAAATAGCCTAAATTATTACCCCAAAAAATATAAAACCCTTAACTTTTACCCTTCATATTCTTTCACCCCTTCCAAAAATATGTTATGATTTTTTTTTAATTTGGCAATATTTCATAAAGTTACTTTTTAGCTCAAAACATCTCTATAATACCTTCTTTTGATAAGTGAAATAAAAAAAACGTTTCGACACCCCGTTCGCCACTAAACTATTGTTTTACCCTAAGATTTCAAAAATTAATATCTCAGAGAAAAAAAATACAAATCGAATAAAATTTAAAATACACGATAAGAGATGTCTACGTTATCACCCACAAAAAAATTGACCCATAATTTTTACCTATAATATTTTTTCACCCCTTCCAAAAACGTAATCAATTTTTTTCTACTTTGGCAATGTTCCATAAAATTCATGTTTATCTCAAAATATCTCTATTCTACCCTCTTTTAATACACCTAATCAAAAAAACGTTTCGTCACCCTGTTCACCCCTAAAATATTGATTTCCATATTCACGGGGTAAAGAAAATCTTTACCCCGTGAATATGGAAATCAATATTTCCGAGAAAGCAAAATCAAATCAAACAAAATATTACTAAGGAATACATCTTAATTAATAGCACACAGAAGATCAACCCCTCAAATTACCCTTTCATTTATTCTTGTCTTTAAATGTAATATATATATGTTTTTTTAAATTCACAATCTTCTTAAATGTTGATATGTATCATAAATTATTTCTTTTTATCATGAGTGTGTTTACTCTAATAAGCAAAAGTAAAAAAAAGTGTCAGGCACTTTACCCCCATATAATAAAATAATTATCTCCTGCTCGTCGTATGGATTTATATGCGTATGGAATTATGTGCAACGATTTAAACATTATTTTTTCTGAATTTGGCAAAGAGCCATAGATAAATAATAATGTTATTTTTATCATAAATGTGTGTACTTTCATAATCAAAAGTCAAAAAAACGTTTGGAGCACTTTTTCACCACCGAAAAAAAAAATCTCTTGATTAGGAAAGTACCCACATTAATGATAAAAATAACAATTTTTATTTATCTATGGCCCTTTGCCAAATTCGGAAAAAATAATGTTTAATTTGTTGCATATGGATCCATACACGACGAGCGGGAGATAATTTTTTTTTTTTGGGGTAAAAAAATGTTTAATTTATTGCACATAGATCCATTCGTGACGAGCGGGAGATTTTTTTTTTTCGGGGGTGGAAAAGTGCTCCAAACGTTTTTTTGACTTTTGATTATGAAAGTACACACAATAATGATAAGAATAACAATTTTTATTTATCTATGGCTCTTTGCTAAATTCGGAAAAAATAATGTTTAATTTATTGCATATAGATCCATACGTGACGAGCGGGAGATTATTTTTTTTTCGGGGGTGGAAAAGTGCTCCAAACGTTTTTTTGACTTTTGATTATAAAAGTACACACATTAATGATAAGAATAACAATTTTCATTTATCTATGGCTCTTTGCCAAATTCGGAAAAAATAATGTTTAATTTATTGCATATAGATGCATACGTGACGAGCGGGAGAGTTTTTTTTTTTCGGGGGTGGAAAAGTGCTCCAAACGTTTTTTTAACTTTTGATTATAAAAGTACACACATTAATGATAAGAATAATAAGTTTTATTTATCTATGGCTCTTTGCCAAATTCGAAAAAAATAATGTTTCATTTATAGCATATAGATCCATACGTGACGAGCAAGAGATTTTTTTTTTCGGGGGTGGAAAAGTGCTCCAAACGTTTTTTTGACTTTTGATTATAAAAGTACACACATTAATGATAAGAATAACAATTTTTATTTATCTATGGCTCTTTGCCAAATTCGGAAAAAATAATGTTTAATTTATTGCATATAGATGCATACGTGACGAGCGGGAGAGTTTTTTTTTTCGGGGGTGGAAAAGTGCTCCAAACGTTTTTTTAACTTTTGATTATAAAAGTACACACATTAATGATAAGAATAACAAGTTTTATTTATCTATGGCTCTTTGCCAAATTCGAAAAAAATAATGTTTAATTTATAGCATATAGATCCATACGTGACGAGCAAGAGATTTTTTTTTCGGGGGTGGAAAAGTGCTCCAAACGTTTTTTTGACTTTTGATTATAAAAGTACACACATTAATGATAAGAATAACAATTTTTATTTATCTATGGCTCTTTGCCAAATTCGGAAAAAAATAATGTTTAATTTATTGCATATAGATCCATAGGTGACGAGCGGGAGATTTTTTTTTTGCGGGGGTGGAAAAGTGCTCCAAACGTTTTTTTTACTTTTTATTATGAAAGTACACACATTAATGATAAGAATAACAATTTTTATTTATCTATGGCTCTTTGCTAAATTTGGATAAAATAATGTTTAATTTATTGCATATAGATCCATACGTGACGAGCGGGAGATTTTTTTTCGGGGGTGGAAAAGTGCTCCAAACGTTTTTTTGACTTTTGATTATGAAAGTACACACATTAATGATAAGAATAACAATTTTTATTTATCTATGGCTCTTTGCCAAATTCGGAAAAAATAATGTTTAATTTATTGCATATAGATGCATACGTGACGAGCGGGAGAGTTTTTTTTTCGGGGGTGGAAAAGTGCTCCAAACGTTTTTTTAACTTTTGATTATAAAAGTACCCACATTAATGATAAGAATAACAAGTTTTATTTATCTATGGCTCTTTGCCAAATTCGAAAAAAATAATGTTTAATTTATAGCATATAGATCCATACGTGACGAGCAAGAGATTTTTTTTTCGGGGGTGGAAAAGTGCTCCAAACGTTTTTTTGACTTTTGATTATAAAAGTACACACATTAATGATAAGAATAACAATTTTTATTTATCTATGGCTCTTTGCCAAATTCGGAAAAAAATAATGTTTAATTTATTGCATATAGATCCATAGGTGACGAGCGGGAGATTTTTTTTTTTTGCGGGGGTGGAAAAGTGCTCCAAACGTTTTTTTTACTTTTGATTATGAAAGTACACACATTAATGATAAGAATAACAATTTTTATTTATCTATGGCTCTTTGCTAAATTTGGATAAAATAATGTTTAATTTATTGCATATAGATCCATACGTGACGAGCGGGAGATTTTTTTTTCGGGGGTGGAAAAGTGCTCCAAACGTTTTTTTTGACTTTTGATTATGAAAGTACACACATTAATGATAAGAATAACAATTTTTATTTATCTATGGCTCTTTGCCAAATTCGGAAAAAATAATGTTTAATCTATTGCATATAGATCCATACGTGACGAGCGGGAGATTTTTTTTTTTCTGGGGTGGAAAAGTGCTCCAAACGTTTTTTTGACTTTTGATTATAAAAGTACACACATTAATGATAAGAATAACAATTTTTATTTATCTATGGCTCTTTGCCAAATTCGGAAAAAATAATGTTTAATTTATTGCATATAGATCCATACATGACGAGCGGGAGATTTTTTTTTTTTCGGGGGTGGAAAAGTGCTCGAAACGTTTTTTTGACTTTTGATTATGAAAGTACACACATTAATGATAAGAATAACAATTTTTATTTATCTATGGCTCTTTGCCAAATTCAGAAAAAATAATGTTTAAATCGTTGCACATAATTCCATACGCATATAAATCCATACGACGAGCCGGAGATTAATATTTTATTATATGGGGGTAATGTGCCTGACACTTTTTTTTACTTTTGCTTATTAGAGTAAACACACTCATGATAAAATTAAATAATATATGATACATATCAACATTTAAGAAGATTGTGAATTCAAAAAAATATATATATATTACATTTAAAGACAAGAAAAAATGAAAGGGTAATTTTAGGGGTTGATCTTCTGTGTGCTATTAATTAAGATGTATTCCTTAGTAATATTTTGTTTGATTTGATTTTGCTTTCTCGGAAATATTGATTTTCATATTCACGGGGTAAAGAAAATATTTTAGGGATGAACAGGGTGACGAAACGTTTTTTTGATTAGGTGTATTAAAAGAGGGTAGAATAGAGATATTTTGAGATAAAAATGAATTTTATGGAACATTGCCAAAGTAGAAAAAAATTGATTACGTTTTTGGAAGGGGTGAAAAAATATTATAGGTAAAAATTATGGGTTATAGTTTTTTTTGGGTGATAACTTAGACATCTCTTATCGTGTATTTAAAATTTTATTCGATTTGTATTTTTTTTCTCTGAGATATTAATTTTTGAAATCTTAGGGTAAAACAATAGTTTAGTGGCGAACGGGGTGTCGAAACGTTTTTTTGATTTCACTTATCAAAAGAAGGTATTATAGAGATGTTTTGAGCTAAAAAGTAACTTTATGAAATATTGCCAAATTAAAAAAAAATCATAACATATTTTTGGAAGGGGTGAAAAAATATGAAGGGTAAAAGTTATGGGTTTTATATTTCTTGGGGTAATAATTTAGGCTATTTGAAGGGTATATCTTCAAATTTCATTTAATTAGCTTTTGTTTTTTCCGAGATATGAATTTTTTAAAATCTATTGCTGGATCTATTGCTAACTTCACACCCGTTGATATTTTTAAGTTATTATAGCTAATATGAAACAATTTGTTATAAATTAACTAATTAACAGACGGGCAATTATAGAGTTAACTCTAAAAGTTGGTTTTAGGTAAAATTCTGCACTAATTTTTATCGGTTTGGATTGGGTTGAATTGGATTGGATTGGATTGGTCGATACGTGACCAATCCAATTTTTCAGTCTTTTCTAAACTTGAAATTTTACTTCATGTTAACTGAGGACTGCAAACACTCGTTTGATCCTTAAAGTCATCAAAATATAATTAGAATTTTTGAATCTTTTATTCCAAGTCCACTTATTAAATACAAATGATAATTTGTATATCATAAGTGTACGTTGAATGGCAAATGCAAAATATTTTGAATAAAAGAATCAAAATTTCTAACTATATTTTTATTCAAAGAAACTAAAAGTTAAAATATATATATATATATATATATATATATATAAAGGAGATAACATTTTTTGGTATTATACAAAATAAATTTTTGTTGGAAGAAATTAAAAGTTCAAAAGTACAAACTTTTTTTCGTATTATACAAAAGAAAGTTATTTTGTCTTTCCTGTTTTTATTCAGAATGTAAGGACTTTGCTTTTTACTTTCACTCTCGAGCAATTTTATATTTAACCTAAACAGAATAACTATTCCTAATTTTCATAAATACTAGAAGACACTGAAATAAACACTTGTGATTATTAAACTAGTGTCCGGAAATTTCTCGGTGTACAGATAAACTAGATATCTCTAAAATAATCTCAATTACAAAAGGATTCAATATTTGTAAAGTGATGCATTTTCAAACACTAATTTTTCTAATAAAGATTAATTTGTGACACGTAAAGTGACAACAATGAAAATAATTGTTGTTATTCAAAGGTTGCTAAGATTCGACTTTTACTTTCCCGGTAACTACTGTTTTATCGGGAAAGTGAAAGTCGAATCATAGCAACCTTTAAATAACAACAATTATTTTCATTGTTATCACTTTACGTGTCATAAATTGATCTTTATTAAAAAAAAATTGTGTTTAAAAATGCATCAATTTACAAATATTGAATCCGATGATGATTCAAAAATGTGCATGCATCTTGCCTACGAAGCAGCTTACGGTAATGCTAACGAAGCTAGGCGAATTTATGCGTAGCAGCATCCTGAGCGTCACATTCCCTGTAATACATTATTTTTAAGATTAAATCAGCGTTTTAAGATTTCTAGTTTATCTTCACACCGAGAAAATTCCGGACACTAGTTTATTAATAAAAAAATGTTGATTTCACTGCTCTCTAGCATTTATGAAATTTAGGAATATTTATTCTGTGACACTCTGTTTAGGTTAAATATAAAAGAGTGAATGTAGAAAAGCAAAGTGCTTACATTCTGAATAAAAACACGAAACACAGCATAACTTTCTTTCGTATAATACGAAAAGAAGTTTGTAAGTTCTGTGACACCCTGTATATTTAATTATCTACTATTTCATTTTTGTTGTAAATGGTTATTGTTTTTAAAAACGAGTACTCTCTGAAATAATATGGTTATAAAATAAAAACATATTGTCATTAAATACTTTTGACGTTAAGAAGCATATTTCCTTTAAGAAGCTGCGAACATACATCAAACTTGTTTGTAAACTGTTTATACAAACAAGTTTGATGTATGTTAGATAAAGCATACTTTTAGTACGTAACATATTGTTAATAATATTATATACAGAGTGTTTAATTTAAAACTCCCCAGACTAATTAACAAGAAACTAAAAATGTTTTTAAAATTTTGTTTGTTGTAATTAATAGATGTTATTTAAGGCTTCAAATTATGATGAAATTGGTAGCACTCATAATCACGGTTTCGCTGTCAAGAGGCGTGAGAAAATGTCATTCCATGATCAAAACTTTGGAAGTGACTGTAAAGGGATGGAATATTTTAAGACATTTATATTATTTGCATATTTTCAATTGCATTGCCCATTTTCAAGCTTTAACAAATTTTTGTATTTCTAAGAACTTTTAATACACGCTTTTTAAGTACTACAACTTTTCAAAATTAGGATACGTAAATTAAATTACATTAAAAATTACAAAACACTAATAATAACAAGAATATAACTTAATTATAGTTAACATTTATTTATATGTTAAATTAATTTCTTACTTAACCCGTGGTGAAACATATTTAATTAGTGGTAGAACTTTAATTAAAACACTTGGTTTGTTTCACTGACGATCAGTGAAACAAACCAAGTGTTTTAATCAAAGTTCTTCTATTAACATTCATTTTCTTAATTGTTGAACCAAAGTTATAAATGACGCTCAAACTTTTCACAAGATTGAAAAAACACATTTAAAATCATTTTCAAAAAGAAGCGTTACTACAATAAACAAAAATATTTTCTTGTTTATTAGTCTGGAGAGTTTTAGATGAAACACCCTGTCTGTATATTTATTTTCCTTTCATTTTATAAATGACATTTTATTTTAGAAAGCCTAGAAGGAATTATCACACTAAAAAATAAGGAAAACAAAACACTAAACCTGGCTTTACAATCACTATTAAACAAACATTTTTGTTATTAGCATGCATAAATTATTCTTATTAATTAATTTGTTAAAACTAAAAGTTTTTCTAGCGAATTATCATAAAAACTCATTCCGCATTTAAAATGTTTGCGAAGTAATTTAATAGTTCCTTTGGCAATAATTTAAATTACTTATAAATCATGATGATATATTTAATTTATTTTCCGAGTGATATATTTAAATTTTGTTGTAGATGAAATATTTAATTAAATTTATTAACGAAATCTCCAATTCAATAATATAATAATATATTTACATATAATTAAATAAATTGACAACAAAAATAAAAGGTCCATTTGCACCCCGACCGATTAGCTTTAATCATCCACTAATCATTGATTAAACCTCTGATTAAGTCAAATATCTAGAACATAAAAATGTTATAAATTTGTAAGATATTCTAAACATGTCTCTTTCATTAATATGCAATTGTGTAAACAATTTGTAAATATAATTGTTGTGTTTTTAAAAAGTACTAATCACTGATTAAGTTAATCGACTTGGGTGCAAACGGGCATTAATCTCATAACACTACAGAAATATTTTCCAATATACTGGTTTTCAATCCCATGCTGATTTAAATAATAGAAAACAAAATGTAATCTCATAACACCACAGAAACATTTTACAATACATTGAATTTTAATTCCATGATGATTCAAAAAAAAAGAAAACAAAATTTTATCTCGTAAAACCACAGAAACATTTTTCAATATATTGGATTTTAATCCGATGGTGATTCAAAATACAAATAAATTAAACAAATTAAAAGAAATAATTTTATTTCGATGATGATTCAAAAAATAAAAAACAAAATTTAATTTTCTAACACAACAAAAATATTTTTAAATATATTGGATTTAAAAGAAAAATAACGAAACTGTCGCATTTTTTAGATTTTCCGGATTCTTAACAATCATTTGATAATATATTGAATTTTTTTATTCTTATGATGATTAAAAACATAGAAAACGAAATTTAATCTCATAACACTGCAGAAACATTTTTCAATATATTTAATTTTAATCCCACGATGATTAAAAAAATAGAAAACAAAATGTAATTTTCTAACACTACAGAACTATTTTTAAATATATTGGATATTAATCACATATTGATTCAGAATACAAATAAATTAAAAACAAAACTCTTTCGCATTTATTACATTTTCCGCATTCTTAACAATTACAATAAGTTTTTAACAAAATTCCGTTAAGCGACCATTAAAATTCATTCCATACATCTAAAAATTCCAAAAATGGTTTCGAAACAAACACTCCAAAGAAAAAACCTCTTGGCGAATTTTGAATTGTACATGACAATAACACACCCAGAATTCCGCATATGGCAAAAAGTAAATCCCAAAGTGGCTGCAAAATGTAAGAGTTAAATAAACACATGAGCAAAACGGAGGTTTTTTTCCTCAAGATTCTTAAAACGGGTTGAAAAAGTTGCCTCGAAACTAACTTTTTTTATAATAATAACAAAAAACAAGATAAATAAATAAACGCACCTTTTGTGACTTTTTCCAGTGACGCAAAAGCGGTTAATTTAAGTGAAAAAAATAGCCGTTGAAATAAACGTCCAATCAGAGTACAGAATAAATTATGTTATGTCTTAAAAAGAATATGATTTTTGTGTATTCTTTTTTTTATATTTTTATTAACTAAGGTATATATGATACATATCTTAGGGTAATTAAAACTAGTCTAACAAACTAACCATTAATTTTACAATGATAGATATTATTGTGTATTCTTGATTAGGAAAAAACTCAAGAGTACACAAAAATGTGCTTCTATTAGCACGTTTTTTTTTGAGTATATTGAAATATTTAAGAGAAATTTGCCTATTTTCTTTTTACTAAATCATACCAATATGTATTTAGAGAAAAGACAAAGAATTTACAGAGACTTTTCCTTTTAAGTATTTCAAAATAAATGTTACAAGATGCTGCAGTTCTGAAAGCCCAAATTCTTTTAGATCAAATAAACATTTGTGAAGTGTACTAAAGTGTGATTTTGAACTTCACTTTAAATCAGTGTTGTATACGCGTGGCGCATGAAGTAAAATTTCGAGTTTAGAAAAGCCTGAAAATTTGGTTTGGTCGCTTCGCTTCGCGAAGCGACCAAACCAAATTTTCAGGCTTTTCTAAACTCGAAATTTTACTTCATGCTTAACCTGAGAGTGGAAATACTCGTTAGAAGCTTTAAATTTAACTTTTAAATAACACCGATTGACTGAAAATTTAGAATGGAATAAAAATTCCCTGTATAACTTAACATTTTCATGGGGAGATTTTCTTTAAGTGTACAAATCTCAATATTTTCAGGCGTTCGCAGTTTTTATAAAAACGTCGAATTTAAAGCTTTAGACGAGTGTGTCCACTCCCAGGTTATGCATGAAGTAAAATTTCGAGTTTAGAAAAGCCTTAAAATTTTGTTTGGACCAAACCAAATTTTCCGGCTTTTCTAAACTCAACATTTTACTTCATGCGCCTATACGCGTGGCGCATGAAGTAAAATGTTGAGTTTAGAAAAGACTGATTTCAAGAAAAGTTTTAAAAAATACTTCATAGTTAGTATGCTAAGCAGTATGTTTTGATTTTCCGAGTATTTCATTGTTTTATACGCCTAAAGCCTGAAAATTTACTGGGTATGTATCTTGATTTTTGCTTTTAAGTGTAAATCTAAAAGAACAATTTCCTGTATCTTGTAATTTACGTTTAAAGTAATATAATATTTGCAAACTAAAAGCGCAAGTAAATTTCCTTGAATTCAAAATAACTTTAAATTAAAAAAATACTTAATTTTTGAAATTAACTTATATTTTGTAAATATACTTATATTTTTAAAATATACTTATGTTTTTAAAATATATTTATATTTTTGAAGTATTTTTAAAAATATTTTCAAAGCACACAAAAAAATATACTTATTAAGAAGATTCTTGTACCTTTGCAAAAATGAAAGTATTATTATTTATTCGTACTCTGGTTGAATAAAAATATTAAAAAAAAAAACTATCTTTAGACTGTGATTTTGAAACTCAATCAATTGAGTTCGCACTTCATTCAACAATCCTGACGGTAGTCAAAATCTTGGGAACCCCGAGTACACCCTCCGTTTTTTATTCAACTCAAAAAAGCCGCCATGTTTTCTCTCCCAAAATTCAATTTTATTCGAATGGCATATTTTCAAACATGATTTTTTATTCAACTCATTTAAAATTATGTTGTCTTTTTCAAATTCAATTTCTCTGCATTTCAAAGGAAATTGAGTTTGAAATAGAAGAAAAGATATTTTCAGCTCAAAAACCTCAAAATAGCCGCCATGTTTTCTGTTTCAAATTCAATTTCATTCGAAATGCATAAAAAATATATCTTAATCATGATTTTTTTTTCAACTCATTTAAAATTATGTTGTCTTTTTCGAATTCAATGTCCCTGCATTTTAAAGGAAATCGAGTTTGAAATAGAACGAAAGATAATTTCAGCTCAAAAACCTCAAAACAGCCGCCATGATTTCTGCTTCAAATTCAATTTCAAATTTATTTTTAATCATGATTTTTACTTTAACTCATTTAAAATTATGTTTTCGTTTTCAAATTCAATGTTCCTTCATTTCAAAGGACATTGAGTTTAAAAAAGAACGAAAGATTTTTTAACTCAAAAACCTCAAAAAGCCGACATGTTTTCTGCTTCAAATTTAATTTTACACACTTTTTAAAATTTAATTATCCTTTATTTCAAAGGATATTAAATTTGCAAAAGAGAAAAGATATTTTCAATATGATGTTTTTAGTTAACTTTTTTTAAATTTTCTATGATTGTTATAATAATTTTAAATGTATACAAATATATTTTAAATCATGATTTTTTATTTAACATATTCAACATTATGTTTTTATTTTCAAATTTAATTTTACTGCTTCTTAATGGAAATCGAATTTTAAAAAAAAATATTTTCAACTCAAAAACCCATCGTTTGTTTTTATTTAAATTATTTAAAAAATCCTATGATGTGTATAATAAACAAACAAGATTTTTTGTTTAATACATGTAAAATATGTTTTCTTTTTCAAATTGAATTTCAAATTTTTTTTTAAAGGTAATTGAATTTGAAAAAGAATAAAAAACGACATTTTCAACTCAAAATCCATAATGAAAATTTAATTAACTTATTTTGAATTTTCTATGTATACACATCATAGGAAATTAAAAATAAGTTAATAAATATATTTTTATTTCTTACTTCAGTTTTATTCACATAAAAGTAAAGTAAGAAATAAAAAGTTTTTCATTGTGAAATATTTTTGAATTGTTTAAAAATGTGCCTGCACGGATTACAAACAAAAGATATTTTTAACACATAAAGCTAATCATGTCTTTCATTTAACTTATTTAAAATTTCCTATGAAGTGTATAATAAACAAACAAGATTTTTTAGCACATGTAAAATTATGTTTTCTGTTTCAAATTAAATTTCCAAGCATTTTAATTGAATTAATTAAGTTAATTGAATTTGAAAAAGAAAAAAAAGATATTTTCAACTCAAAACCCATAATGTTTATTTTATTTAACTTATTTTGAATTTCCTGTAATGTGTATAATGAATACATTTTTATTCCTTACTTCACTTTTATTCACATAAAAGTAAAGCAAGGAATAAACAGTTTTTCATTGTGAAATCTTCTTTAATTGTTTGAAAAATATGCTTGCACGGATTAAAAACAAAAGATATTTTTAATTCAAAAAACCCATCATGTTTTTCATTCAACTTATTTAAAATTTCCCATGATGTGAATAATAAACAAATATTTTATACTAATGGTTTATTTAAGTTATGTGGAGTATTTAATCACAATGAAAGGCTTTTTATTGCTTACTTCGCTTTTATTATTTTATTCCTTATGTCCTTGCATTTTATTGTGAAATATTTTTTAATTGTTTGAGAAATGTCCTAGCATTTCGAAGGAAATGGAATTTGAAAAAGAAAACAGATATTTTCACCTCAAAAAACCAACATTATTTTTTAATGTAACTTTAAGAAAAGTCCCTGCATTCCGTAGAAAACTGAATAGAACAAAGATATTTTTCAACTCAAAAATCACCACGATTTTTTATGTAACTTATTTTAAATTTTATATGATGTGTTTAATAAACATTTATTTTTTAATTGTTTAAGAAATGTCTCTGCATTTCGAAGGAAATCGAATTTGAGACAGAAAACATATTTTCAACTCAAAAACCACTATAGTTTTGTATGTAACTTATTCAAAATGTCCTATGCGGTGTATTAAACAAATATTTTTGACTTAATTAAACACAGTTATATTCCTTTCTTCACTTTTATTTTTCTTGCTAGATGTACATTTCGGGTACTAAGTACTCATTATCAATAGCTAACTCAGTTAGCTAACTCAGTTAGCTATTGATAATGGGTACTTAGTACCCGAAATGTACATCTAGCAAGAAAAATAAAAGTGAAGAAAGGAATATAACTGTGTTTAATTAAGTGACTTAACACCTTCACGTAACTCATACAACTACATTAAATATTTTTGAATTGTTTAAGAAATGGTTCTGCATTTCGAAGGAAATTGAATCTAAAACAAAAACAGATTTTTTTATGCAACTTTAAAAAAAGACCCTGCATTTAGAAGAAAATTGAATTTGAAAAATAACAAAGATATTTTCAACTCAAAAACCATTAGTTTTTTTTTATTATGTAACCTATTTTAAATTTCCTCCGCATTTCGAAGGAATTTGAATTTGAGACAGAAAACATATTTTCAACTTAAAAACCACCATGTTTTTTGTAAGTAACTTATTTAAAATTTCATATGATGTGTATAATAATAAACAAATAATTTTTAATTGTTTAAGAGTAGATGCATTATTTTCTGTTAGTGTCCACTTTTTATACATACAATAAGTTATGTACAAGTATTTATATAAGTTATTTTCCTTTTTGTTAAGGTCGCTTTTGTCGATGCCATATTAAAAAAGAAATATAAAACAACAGAAAAAAAAAACATAAGAAATAAGTATTAAAAAAATAAAAAGGAAAATGTATTCCTTTTCTTACATCCTCGGCATTTTTCATTTCAGAAAGACTACGTCTGTTTTGTATTACTTCAAATTAAAAAAAGAAAAGAAAATACAGAAAGACAAATTGATGAGATTTTGTAAAGAAATAAAAATAACATCACTTTGTTTAAATCACTTTAAACTGAAAAGAAAAGAAAGAGCATATAGAGGAATTGATAAGATTTTGCAAAAAATTAAAATAATATCACTTTGTTTAAATCACTTTAAATATCAAAGAAAAGAAAAAACACAATGATATATTAATAAGATTTTGTAAAGAAATAAAACCAATATCACTTTAAATAGAAAAAAAATACAAGGCTAAATTATAAGATTTTGCAAAGAAATAAAAATAATATTCTATGTTTCAGAATTTTGTTCTTACTTTTAAATGTTTACATTTTGAACTACTAATATTTCATGTTGCAGATTTTAGTCGTGACTTTCAAAATCGTACATTTTAAACTACTATTATACCATGTTTTAGAATTTAGTTCTTACTTTAAAATTCTTATATTTTAAAGTAAACTTAAACTACTTTCAAATTCTTTAAAGATATCATTATTTATAAATTTTTTTTAATTAGAAAAAATAATTCTGTTATATTTATTTAACGGATTTACCTTTTTACAAATATTCTACAAATAATTATAAAATTAAAGAACTATACATTTATGTTTAACAAGTTTGCAATTTACTGTAAAATATTGAATTTTATATTTTTTTCTGCAAAATCTACAACATATAATAGCAAAACGATTTGGGTCACGTGAAACATTCCTCGAAGTTTTGTGGTTATTTTTATTTATTTATCTACTAAAATAAATGTCGCGCGTAAAACAGTTTTTATTTTTTGTTTGTAATTTAAAGTGAAGCAAAACAGACTTAGTTTACGAAATATTACTTCCACTGGATTGGCCTTTGTTTTCCTTTCAAATTAAGCAAAACATAACGAACAAAACTAAAAAAATAATAAACTCAAAAAAAATAATAGCTGAAACTGATGTGTCAAATCTTCTTAGTGTTAGAGCGACGTACCGTAAAAATGTATATCATACATATATTTTCTCACCTAATCCGTGTGTGGGTAATATTTTTACATATGTATCACAGTATACCAAATAATCCAACTTAAATAATTGTGTATGTACAAAAGTATGAAAAACCCAAAAAAAAAATCTTTTGAATAATCGATGTTAAAAAATACAAACTAAAACACGAAAACCAGCGAGGCGCGCCTAAATCAAGCGCAAAAACGACTGAAATAAATTATTTTTACGCTTGCGCTCGCGAATCGAAATTTTATTTTTCTAAATCTAAATCGATCAAATTTAAAAAAAATTAAAAACAATTAATTTTCGGCGCACGCGCGCTCCCCGCTGGTTCTCGTCGAAAAAATGCGCCTCTCAATGAACCACTTTTTACAGATCTGAGTAAATGAAAAAATTAAATTAAAAAAACGTAAACTTATACATTCGATTATAGCTAAATCTGAAATAGCTAGACCAAAGAAATATCTATCACGTGTGTGTATATATATGAATTGTGAAAAAAAAGAAAATGAAAGAAAATGGTAAAAGCGCTGGCGGGTTGTTTACCCCTCCGAAAAAAATTGTGAATATGTATAAAAATATCGCTATATATATATATTATATATAATGTACAGCTAGTCATAGTAAGAATACGCTTATAAAATATAAATAAAACGTGTTACTGTTTTTATAGAATCAACCTTCGTTTTATTAAAAGAATATTGATATCCCTATTTTTATCCATTCTTTATTTCAGGTTAAAAACTTGTGTGAATTATTTTTTAAATGTTCCTTTGTTCAGGTGGAAGATCTTGTTAAAGGAAATTTGTTTTTTTAGTTACGTAAAGATTTAAACTAAACTTTAAATAAATACACGAACACTTTAATAAAAATGATTGTGAAGAAACTGTAAGTTTTATCATTCCAAGTTTATCTTAATAAATGTTTGGTGAATTCTAATTTAAGAGTAAATACAATTAATATTAGAACATTGATTAATACACTTAGGTTGTTTGTTTGTTATTTTTACTCCAACTAATAATAAAAATCTGAGAAACAAACCAAGTAAGTATTTTAATCAATGTTCTATTATTAATTAAATATGTTTCACCACAGGTAACGTGAGAAATTAATTCATCATATAGTAATTCAATGTTTACTAATTAAAAAGGTAAGTACTTAATTTAAGTAATTTGTAAGGTTAATTATTTAGTGATCAAAAAACCCCCGCTTGGTATTTTGAAAAAAATTAACAGCAATTAATCCTATTTCTTAAGCTAAGTTGATGTTTTTAAAATTTATAGTAACTGTTTTTAATTCAGATAATATGATTTTTTTTTAATTGCTTGTCTAAACTATAATCTCCTGGCTAAGGGTCAGTTACACCAAACCCATTAAACTAGTTCAACTCTCAACTTTAGTTCAAAGTACATTAGAACAATAGGACCTATCATCTGAACTCAAGTTAAGCTACAACTAAAGTTCAACGTTTTGGGTGCAACTGGGCCTTATGCCTTATGCACCACTTGTATATTATTTTAATTTGTAAATAAAAAAATAAAACATTTTTTTATTTTAAATTTTAATGTTTTTATATTTAATAAAAGTATAAATACCGAAATTATTATCTTATTTTAATTTAAAAGTTTAGAAGATTAAATAGAATTTCAGAATTAAATAATACAAATATAAGCAGTATATTCTAAACTTCACATTAAATCAGTGTTTCATACGCCTGGGCGCATGAAGTAAAATTTCGAGTTTAGGAAAGCCTGAAAATATGGTTGGTCGCTTCGCTACGCGAAACTTGAAATTTCATGCTTAGCCTGGGAGTGAAAATACTCGCTAGAAGCTTCAAATTTAACTTTTTAAAAAACAACGAATGTCTGCAAATTGGATTAAAAACTCCTTGAAATAACTTCAAAAAAATATGGAGAGATTTTTTTTCACGTATAGTACCCCATTATTTTTAAAAAAGTTGAATTTGAAGCTTCAAACGAGTGTTTCCACTCCAAGATTAAGCATGAAGTAAAATTTTAAGTTTAGAAAAGCCTGAACGTTTGGATTTGGACCAAAATCCAAATTCAGGCTTTTCAAAACTCGAAATTTTACTTCATGCGCCACGCGTATACAATACTGATTCAAAATAAAGTTTAAAATCTGACTTTAATAAACTCAAAATGTAAGCACCTTGAACAATTTATTTCGGTTTATTTAAAAGAAAATATTCTATGTATATTCTTTGTTTTTTTATCTAAATATTAGTAAGATTAAGTAAAAAACAAATAGGCTGATATCTCTTATATCTACTAAAGAAAACATACTAAATTTTTAAACAACTTAAATTTGAAGAATTATCCAAATTTAAAAATATTTAAATTCGAGAAAATAAGTTTACAATACTTATAGTTTAACAACTTAAATTTGTTTAATATTCTTTATTGTTTTAAGTTTTTTTTTTCTCTATGATATATTTTTTTTCCTTCTAAATCTCACTATTATTTTATATATTTTTGTCAATATTAATTATACTTCATGTTTAATTAAAGAATGGAAACTGTTGGTTAAAGTTTCTTTCAAAAAAATTATAAATAATATTGAACTAAACTGGGCGCATGAAACCCAATTTAATCCAATATTATTTATAATTTTTGTAAAAAAATTGTTGATAATTAGTTGGTTTCTAAATTAGGGTACCATTTTTTCTGATTTATAATTTAGATTTATAAAAAGTATAGGATTTTTGCTTTGTAAATGCAATAATAAAAATTGGCAAACTTTTCAAATCATTTTTACTTTAATTTTTTTTTTCATTTATAACTTCCAATTAATTCTCGACCTATCTACTAACACTTTATTCAACTAATTTATAAACAAACTCATTTATTCTTATACTATTAATTTTTTGAACTGTACGCACAACTAGAAGAAGCGTAAGTTTATTTTCTCAAATTCACTTGAATTTGAAATCTTTATATTTTTACTTCTTCGGGTGGGAATTATGAACTTGTAAAGTTTTTTTAAATTATTACAGCAAATACAAATTTTAATTACATATGAATATATTTTCTTTCCATATTCATATCTGTCCATATTCATATATGTTGGACATTTCAAATCCTAAAGACAAACACTCTTTATTTTGCACAGTAAATGTGTAAACGTGTTTTTTGAAATTGTTTCAACTATTTTAAAATTGAATTAAACATGAATTCAATTGTTATATACTTAGAATTTTTGTTATTACTATTTTCATATGTTATGGTACTGATATGAGTATTTAATTATTTATTTATCTGTTATCGTTTTATTTTTTTATTTATTTATTGGCCTTGCCTTTTAATAAAGATTTAAGAATATATTTAAAGTTTTCATTAGATTACGGCGAAACTATGAAAATGCTTTGGAGTCAATCTAATAATATGTGTTGAATACCAGTATTGGTATGTCGTAACAATGATTAATAAATAAATAACTGGCTACATTATAGATTTTGAGAACTACATCAAGAATAAAAAGAAAATTGTAACGAATCAATATTACAAAAATCCCGCTTAATATTTTCGAAATCACAACTTCGTTTAAATTTTATTCGTTGATCCTAATATTTCTAAAATTTATCAATGATTTTTAATTTGATCTACAATTGAAAATAAGAAAATGTATACCAGGTGTTCGAAAAAAAAAGCCGAGCGTCATAACTCAGAATTATTGACCGATTTGAATAAACTGAAAAACAAAGTCAATGGTAATTTTATTATTATAAATTGACAGTTATTATAAATTTTTACTTTCCCCGTATGTAATACAAAGGGAAAGTATTGTTTTCGGGAAAATTTTCGAATCAAAAATTTTAGCGGAAATATCCGTTTTGAGGTCCCCTGAGTCGAATAAGACCATTTTTGAAAAATGTCTGTCTGTCTGTGTGTCTGTGTGTGAGTCTGTGTGCGCGCTTTTTTAAGATTTTTTCAATAAATGTTCATCAAACAAAAAATTCTTTCAAATAAAAGTTGTAGATAATAACAAAATGAAGATGTATTGTTCATTTACTTTTTGTCATAGCACTCTTAGTTTTTGAGATATTTCAAAAGTTGTTTGTTTTATCTAGTTATTGGTGTGTGACAGTGTATGTGTCGATACAATTGAAAAATGTTTCAAATAATAGTTGTAGGAAATGAAAAACTAAAGATTTTTTGTAGATTCACTTTTTGTCATTGCACTCTTAGTTTTTGATATATTTAATAAATAGTGTTTTTTTATCTAGTCATTGATTTGTGTCAGTGTATGTGTTGATACAATTGAAAAATGTTTCAAATAAAAGTTGTAGTTATCAAAATGTTGAAGACATTTTGAAAGTAATAATGCTACAAATATTTTAAAAGTGATTTAATACGCAATTTACGGGGGAAAGTACTATGATGGACACATCACCATTTTTTTAAATTAACTTTATGCCAAATAATAGCCAACTATAATTTTTTAAATAGCTGCATATAGTTTTTTTATTTTATTACATTGGACATTGTTTTTCTGAATCCAATTATTCCCTATATGTTGATTTTAGTTCTATATTTATGCCAGCAAAATATTATAATAAATCAATCACAAATAAAAATACTGTTATTCCTTATTTTATTTTTCCATTTAATAAAAAGTAAAGTAAGGAATACTGTTATTTTATGTGTAATAATAACTTCTCGTAAATTCAAAACATGCAGTTATAAATCAATCAATTAATTAATTTATTGGTCTTCTAGATTGTATAATATTATATTAGACAAGTCGTGCTACACATAATTATAAAAATCTTGTCACATTTTTTCGCAATAAATATATTGTCTTGAAATGAAAAAAAAAAAAATGCAACACACAATGTTGTAGAGATGCAATTTATGTATTTACCAAAAATATTTTCAAATATCATTTATCGTAAGGTAATGTTAATCAAAAAAGAACATTTGTAAATTGTTCTTTTAATACTCTTTAAATTTTTATTGGTTTGTATTTTATCCGCGTGTTCCGTTAACTAATCTATTATACATTTACAGATTGTTTTTATTTTAATCGCAACATTAATATTTAATAAATACTTCATTTCGTACAACGAATTTTAATTTAACACTTGCATTACTTATTTATTCTATACTACATAACGTATCCAAATAAACAAGATTCAACTAATCTAACCTTCAAATTTGATGATAAGAAACAAGATTTAATAATCCTAACCGCCAAATTTCATATAAACGAATAGGATTTAACTAACCTAACCTACAAATTTGATGTAAACAAACAAAATTTAACCAATATAACTTACAAACTTGATGTAAACAAACAAGATTTCGCCAACCTAACCTACACATTTGATGTAAACAAACACATTTCAACAATCCTAAACTCTGAATTTGATCTAAACAAACAGGATTCAACAAACATAACCTCAAGGATTGATGTTAACAAACAGGATTTTACAAACGTAACCTCCGAATTTGATTTAATCACTGGAGATTTTAACGATGTAAGCTCTAAATATAATTAATGTCTATTGATGAAACGAGTGTTTTCCAATCCCAGACTAAGCATGAAGTAAAATTTCGAGTTTAAAAAATTCGTTCGCGTAGAAAATTCGTCTCGGGTCGCGTAGCGACCCGAAACAAATTTTCACGGGGCTTTTTTAAGCTCGAAATTTTACTTCATGCGCCACGTATATAAAACACTGATTCAAAGTGAAGTCCGAATTTTCAAAATTTATGTATTCGAATATTGTTTCCAAGGCACACTAATTTAATTTTAAAAACATACTATTTTAAATTGAAGATTTATTTTAATTTATTTTCGACGTCAATATTTTTTTTAAAACAATATATTAGGCATTACTGGATTCAGAAAAATAAGGTATAATACAATAAAAATAAAAATGACAAGCAGCCGTTTACAAATTTTAAGTTGTCTATTATTTTGCAATGAAGTTGTTATTGAAAAACAAAATAATATTGATGTCATTTCTTAGTATTTAAACGGCCATTGACTTTGGTTTTTAGTTCAATAAAATTGGTCAATAAGTAACGGAGATATCGCGTTGGCCGTTTTTTTATCGAACACCCGGTATGTTATCGTTCTTTTTTTCAAATTTATGTATTGGCTTTCCGTTTTAATAACGATTATAGAATGTTTTTAAATGTTTCATTTAATTGTGATAAAAGTGTAAAAAATGCTTTGGAATTAATCCAACCATTGCAATTTTTTATGTCTAGTTTGATAATGACAAGTTAAAGTGTAGAAACTATAGGCACAATTAAAGCCTCAGTTATACAAACAAAGATTAAGTGTCTTATTTGTGTAATTTCAAACTTGAATAATCACATGTTCATCTGTCACGATAAATAAATTAATTGCGAATAGTCATCAAGTCAATTAATTCGGCATTTACTTCAACAACCGTCAAAAACAGTACATTTGAAATATCAGCATTGCGTTTAGTAAGTTTTTAAAAAAATCTCCATAGCAAGATCAAGAGGAAAGAAATGCCATGGGGAATTTTTAAACAACTTACTAAACTTAATGCCATTATTATGGCCATCGTTTAAGTTAAAATTTATGTATTTTTATGTTCATGGTCAAAATTTGAGTACAAAAATATGTAATCTTTTATCTAATATACCGGGTGTTGACTTGGCGGACGCATCATAAGAAATCCCATGTAAATTTTGAAATGTTCAAATTGTGGCTCCCCTATTTATTATAGAATAAATTTCCTCTACAAAAAAGGTAAATACATTTTACCTTTTTTTCTAGAGGAAAAAATTCTGAATTAATTCGTGTTAACGTTTATCACTTTACGTTTCTCTAAGTTAAAATAATTAAGAAAAAGTAATGTGATTTTATAAAAATAAAAATAATGACATGCCATCGAATTGAAACAACAATTGCGGATGTCAAAATGGCAAAAGATATCGCAGTTACTTGTTTTCGAAATGATTTACACTATACAAGAAACAATCCTCCTGTTTTTAACAGAATTCGATGAACTTGTTAATACTTTTAATGTTAAATTTAACGTACTGGATGAAAAAATAAAACAACTTGAATCTGATTTTGGAAATTTGGTAAAAAGATCAAATCGTGATGGTTCAAATTCAAACTTCGGAGTTGCAATAAACAATGATACCGACATATTACACGAAATGGAAGATCGTCGCAGAAGAAGTAATAATTTAATGATTTACAATGTACCAGAATCTAGTAGTATGGAAACAAAGTTACAAAATGATGATGATTTGCGTGCTATCCAAAATACTTTAAATCCCCTATCACTGGAATTTAAGCCAAAACATTTTTCCAGAGTTGGTCGTAAAAGCTTCGATAAAACCTAGACCAATTAAAGCGATATTGGAAAGCAATGATTTGGTAAAAATATTATATATAAAACTCGTAAGTTGAAAGATAATCTTATAAAGTTCAATTGCGATCGCACTTTAATCCAAAGAAAAGAACTTAACGAGCTTAGGGAAAATCTGGAGGCAAGAAAGAAAAATGGCGAACAAGACTTGATCATCAAATATGTTTCAGGAGTTCCAAAAATTATAAAGGAAAATCACGCAAAACAAAAGTGATATTGTATCAAAAAAAAAAAAATATCTACTATCATAACGTAGGCGGTATGCGAACCAAGTTAAAAACGTTTTTGTTAAATGTAATTTGTTCTATGTATGATATCATAATAATTACGGAAACTTGGTTTGATGAAAATATTGACAATTTTTAACTTAAACTAAACTGTTCTGAGTCTAGTAATAAATATCGTGGCGGTGGTGTATAAATTGCGATTAACAACCGTTTGTCATGTAATAATATTACTATAGAATGTCGCTCTGTTGAACAATTATTTGTATCTGTTTCGTTTTCTGATATGTATTAATTTAATTGTCGGTGTTGTTTATATACCTCCGGGTTCACTACCTAACAAATTTAACGATCATTGTCTTGTTATCGAAACTATATTAGACAGATAGAAAAGCCCTGAAAATTTGTCTCGGGTCGCTGCGCGACCCGAGACAAATTTTCATGGGGCTTTTCTAAACTCGAAACTTTACATCATGCTTAGTGTGGGAGTGGAAAACACTTGTTTAAAGCTTTAAATTGAACTTTAAAAAACAGGGAACATCTCAAGATTTACAGAAAATAGACTGAATTTGGAATACGTATACTTTAAAGAAAAAACTCTCTGTATAATGTAAATATATATTTAAGGAAGGTGCAGAAAAGGGAAATTAATATTTAAAACACTATACAAGAAAAAATCCCAATAATACAGTGGTATCATGCAGACCACAGTTATCACGATGTTTGCTTTATGTTTTCTGTCGTTAATCAAGTGACAGCAATATCTTGTGCCATTTTGACATCCGCAATTGTGGTATCAATTCCATGGTATGTCATTATTTTTATAAAATCACATTACTTTTTCTTAATTATTTTAACTTAGAGGAACGTAAAGTGTTAAGTGTGAACATTCACAAATTTAGAATTTTTCCCTCTATAATAAAGTTAAATACATTTTGTCTCTAAAATAAATAGGGAAGCCAATATTTGAACCCTTCAAAATTAAATTGCGATTTCCTATGTTGCGTCCGCCAAGGCAACACCCGGTATATTCTGTTTTTGTTTTAAGTTAGTTAAATAAAATATTAGTTTATTTATATCGGTTTTAAACTTCGCAAAACCAAATATCAATAAATTCGTAAATTGAAAAACTAACAAAATTTTATTTCATTATGGTAAAATATTTTGTCCTAATTTTCTTTTTATTTCATATCAACTGCAGTTATTATTGTTTTTTTTTATTTAGAAATTTTGTATTAAGTAGTTTTGTGTTTATATCAATTCTGTTGATTTACCAAGAATTTTTCAAACAATGCTTGGAGATAACCAAAATATACTTAGTTATTGTTAACCTATCACCAGAATAACATAACACAATGATTTATATTTTAATTAAAGCTGGGCATTTTTAAAATTGAAGTATTCGAATATTCTTTCAAAAACATATTAAAATATTTTAAATATTCAAATAATTGAAATATTCAAACGTTTGTATAATTTAAATATTCGAACAATTCAAATATTTGAGTATGTTTTAGAATGAATTTTCGAATACTTCAATTTTAAAAATTCTCTTGCTTTAGGTAAATTGCGTGAATACTTAAATTGTATTTCATGACTTTGGGTCATATTTTCGATGTTTCATCGTTTTGTTAAATTTACATCGGTATTGTCAACATATTCATAATTAATTATAAAATTGTCAAAATATTTATTTTACCCTTTCAGTTACAAAATACTGTATAATATATTGAATGCATTTATCAGTTATGAAATCATTTGTTTGTATAAATTGTATGCATTCATCTTCTGAAATTTTTATCTTAATCGTTATTAAACATTAAAGTTAGTATATAGCAAAAATCAAAATTCACAGTATCAACCAACAACAAATCAAGATAAACATATAATTATAAAACCGTGATAAAAATTATGTGAATATATTATGTCATAACTATTTAATTAACTCGGACAACTTAACTCGATTTAATCGGTCTTTAAAATGTGCAAACTTGTATAAAAACTCTCTCCTTTCCGCCAACGATTCAATATTGAGTCGAATTAACACCTGGTTATGATTAAAGTTTATGATTACCGTCAAATGTAAAGTGTATTAATTTGTATCTAAAAAAATAATGTTTTCTTAACAATTTTAATCCCTTATTTTGGGTATCAATTTTGAAGAAATAGATACACTATGAGGACAGTACACACTTTGTAATCATCTCATTAAAATGTTTTCTAGTCCCATGTCATAAATTATATTTGTTTCTGCAATATCTACAAAATATAATAAAAACTAATTCGGACACATTCTACAGGGTGCAGCATTATCGATGATTTCTTTAAGTAATGTACCCTAAATATGAATGACAGAGAAAAACTGATATATACTTCCAGAGCTCTTTTTAGAGCATATGTATTTCATGTGCCTAAGCAAAATTTGTCTATCTTCAATTGTTTTCGAGTTATACGTAAAAACTTAAAAGTTTTCAATTTTGAAATAGTGAAGTAACTTCTTTATTTAAAAAGATATTGACGTTCCTATGACACTTTTTTTAGTACAATATGCTGATCATATTAGATTTTGTCCTAGCTCTAACTGTTATGAGATATAACATAAAGATGCGTTATGTTAAATACAAATCATAGATTTTTTTCGAGATTTTATACACAATACCCAAATATACAGCGTGTCCAATTCAAATAAACTATTGAGTAGTAGTTATTTTTATTTAAATACAACACCCTGTATTTCATTTTATAGTCGGTTAGAGATTTTAATTAGGAATACAGAGACGCCGGGTTCGATGGGGTTGCGTCAAACCACTAAGGATATATAGCTGATTTTCTAATACATATGCTTAATTAATGTGATGCACACACATAACAAAAATGTATAGTATGGTGAATCACAGTGTACATACAAAATTATTTTTTTTACAATTATTTATATCTAAAAAATAATGCGTTTATTTTAGTAAATAAACAGATGAAAAACTCACAAATCTTTACAAAGGTACATTTGAATCTAAATAAATAAATAATTACGTTTGTTGTCCAACAGATAAACTAATTTAGGACATAAAAATCAGCAAAATTGAGAATTATAACAAAGTATACAGTATATAAAAAAACATTAAACATAATAACTATCTCAATAAAAATATATGAAAAGTACCTACAAAAAATTGAAAGTAACTTAATTAAATAAACATATTATACAAAATAATTATCTAATCTAATTCCATAGAAAACATATTGAACTAAACCAAACACAAGACGAGAAAAAATACTGATCAGACTACAAAAAAATGTGTTCAAATAATGCATTAGCAATGTGACTTAAATGATTACATTAAGAGCGCCTGCTCTTAATAAGATATTGGTGAAAGCAATAGGTAAAATTGATTATTTGATAGATATTGCAGAAAAAATCGTGATTACTCTACTTTACCAATGTTTTATATTTTATTATGACATAATGGTCAAATCAGGAAATATTTTTATTGAGACAAGCATAAAGTTTTTATTTTTCTTAAAGTATACCTATTTTTTCAAAATATCTTATTTATAAATAAGGATGTAGATAAAACGACAATATGGTGACTACATGTATTCTAAGTTAAGACAGCAGGTAATTTCTACCACTCTTTAATTAAATTTGACGATTATTTAATTTAATAATATACTAAAAAATAATTCTTTATAACCGTTATATAAATTTTAAAAATAATTACATTCAAACAACCGAAACTTTCACACTCATAAAAAAACAAGCCTGCAATAAATATCCATGACACTATAACCATATCCTTAATATTCATGAGTAGATATTAGCCTATACGTAAAACTTTTTTTAAGTAGTTCCACGTGCAATTACGTGTTCCCATGTACCTACATATTTATAATTTTCCACATAAGCTGTGCTGCAATTAACTTTTTAAAACTGTTTAACATTTTCGTTATATGCAATTACGAATATTCATGTAATTTTAAAATTAAAATCATTTTCTACAAAAAAAAATTAACGATAGTACAATTATTTATAAAGCTATAATCAGAAAGGTGAATCGGTGGAAAACTCTATAAAACAAAATTACAGAAGTTCAAAGTTGACTCCAATTATGAAGAAAAATATATTTGCTGGGTTTTACGAACGTCAGTTCAATAGACAAAAAGTTATTTTTAAATAGTTACATATGTGCCAAAAAACCAATAAATTTGCATTTTTTACGTTGATGTCACGGAAAATGTCGATTTTAATCAAAAAATAAATTTAAACTTTGAATAAAATTTATCAGAAGTTTAAGAAACTGGATATTAGTATAATGGAATCAAGTGTCAATACTTGGTTGTAGAATTTTGAAAAAAATATAAAAAGTTCGATACTTTTTAAAAAATTGTATTGTAATTTATTTTGCACCCGTAAAAGGTAAAAATAATAACTTCGGTTTTTGTAAAATTTAGTTACAGTACAGAATTTAAATTCAATTACCAAATGTGGAATTACTGCCACACAAAATTGAATTTAAAATTGGAATTATTGAATATTTAAGTATAAAGTTACCAAAAAAATCATGTTTGTATAACCGTCTTGGTAATATGTATACAATTAATCATAGTATAGTAAATTTACAGTCACACAAAATAAGAATTTAATTGGAATTGCTGAATATTCGAGTGACTACAAAAAAGTCGTTATTCAAAAATTTGTTTTTGTACAAAAGTCCAGGTTAATATGTACTCCTATAAAATTAATCATAGTTTAAGATATTATCAACAGAAATTAAATTTTATAACTAAAAGTCTATCGAAATTAGAATTAAGCGAAATTTATTAGATATATAGAGAGTTTTATGTAACACCGAACATTTTCATAACGAGAATTTTTCTTTGAAGTACCCATATGCATACGTGGCACATTTTCTTAATGCTCGGTTTATTAAAAGAATTCAATTTGAAGCTTTGAGCGAGTGTTTTCCACTCCCAGGCTAAGCATGAAGTAAAATTTCGAGTTTAGAAAAGCCTGAAAATTTGGTTTGGTCGCGTAGCGCGAAGCGCGGAGCGGCCAAACCAAATTTTCAGGCTTTTCTAAACTCGAAATTTTACTTCATGCGCCACCGGTACAAAACACTGATTCAATGTAAAGTTTAGCGGTGTGTTTTAAACTTCGTAATATGTCAGTGTTTTGTACCGGTGGCGCATTAAGTAAAATTTCGAGTTTAGAAAAGCCTAAAAATTTGGTTTGGCCGCTCCGCGCTTCGCGCTACGCGACTAAACCAAATTTTTAAGCTTTTCTAAACTCGCAATTTTACTTCATGCTTAGCCTGGGAGTGGAAAACATTCGCTTAAAGCTTCAAATTAAATTCTTTTAACAAACCGAGCATCGAAAAATGTGAACGTATGCATAAGGTTAATTAAAAAAAAAATCTCGTTATGAAAATGCTCGGTGTTACATAAAACTCTCTGTATGTGTGGGAAAATTTCTTAAAAAATCTATTTTTGTATCGAAGCTTTAAAATGTTTGGAATATGTTTAAGAATAATTCACTGACTATTCAATTTCAATTTCAAATTTATTCATGTCATAATATAAATTTTACATTCGTCACAGTATATAATTTAAGACTAATAATAATTAGAAATACAATTAAATTAGATGTAATCTAGATATTATCAGGCATCATATCGGTGCATCTTAAAAAGTGTGTCTGGGTGAATGAGATAACATAAAGGAAATAAAATAAAATAAATATAAATACACATTACTAACATATTAAAACATTGACATTTCTGCAAATCAGATCGAAATGACGCTACATTGCAGAAATTAATCAAAACTATAAAAAGCTTTATGCAGCAGATATTGTTTAACCGTTGATTTAAAGCATTTCAGTGTTAGTTCTCTGGTTTGTGTCGAAAGTTTATTAAAGAATTTCACCCTATAGTGATTTGTACCCATTTGCGATCTTGAGAGCCTCAATCTTTCTGGGAGTAAGTTTTCTTTGTGTCGTGTTGCATAACTGTGATGGCTATGTACCGGAAATTCAGCCAGGTTTATTTTGACATAGCAGAGACATTCTAGTATATAGAGACATAGAAATGTCAATATATCATGCTTAATGAAGGAATTTCTGCAATCGGCTGTATAACCAATCCCTGCAACTATCCGCAGTGCGCGCCTTTGAAGCGAAAATATTCGATGTCGACATGATGAGTGACCCCAAACCAGAGCACCATATCGAATATGTGTTTCGATAAGGCCAAAATAAGCTGTACGCAGTACATCCAGTGAGGCCCTTCTAGACAGGTTTCTTAAACAAAATATGTTTCTGGATAGTTTCTTAGCAAGTTCATTACCGTGATTGTTCCAAGTGAGAGCAGAGTCAAGATATAGTCCTAAAAATGTAACCGGCGTATCATTGTCTACTGTGCCACTGACAGAAAATGGCAGTCTTCTTGTCTTGCTCTTATTTAGCACCAGTTTATTATTAGAGCACCAGGAACAAACGACTTTAAGGCGTTCGTTGTTCGTTTGAAGGGCTTCATCCTTCGTACTCCCCACGCTTACTATGCTCGTATCGTCTGCAAATAGTAAAACGCATAAATCATCCAGAGCTTTAGGCATATCATTAATGTAAATTAGAAATAATACAGGGCCTAATATTGATCCCTGTGGGACACCATGATTTATTGGGAGCAATGATGATTTATTATAATTTATATCTACTGCTTGTTGCCTGTTGGATAAGTAGGACAATATCAAATCGAGACTATTTTGTTCAAAATTGTACTTTCCCAACTTGCTAAGTAGGTTATGTGATATACAATCAAAGGCTTAACTCATATCTAAAAATGAGCAAATGCAGTGCGTTCTGTTTTCAAAACAATCTATTATTAATTCACACAAATCTACGAGGGCATTCACAGTACTTTGCTTTGCTCTAAAACCAAACTGCTTCTCGTAAAATAATTTGTGTTCCTCGAAGTACTGCACAATTTGTGTTTTCAGTACAGACTCAATGATTTTAGACACGATCGGCAGTACAGAAGTGGGTCTGTAGTTGTTTATGTCGTTTCGATCACCTTTTTTAAATATAGGTATAACTTTAGCGAGTTTTAGGATATCTGGGAATACTGAGCAATCTATTGATGCATTGATTAGTTTGGTTATCGGTTCTACGAGAACATCTTTTATACACTTGATTATACCTATATTGAGGCCATGTATATCGGTGGCGGAACTGTTTTTCAGATTCCTAATAGCGCCCCTCATATGGATTTCTGAAATATTTGTAAATTTGAAATGTATTCTATTATTAGTCTGGATTTGAATGTTAGTACTGTTCACTAGTACTGGTAAAGACGAGTGTAACTTGGCAGCCACGCCTGTAAAAAAAACATTAAATTCATCACATGTTATATCACACTGGTTTATGGTAAATTGGCGTTGACTTCGTTGGCTATTTATAATTGACCACGCTGCTTTGGACTTATTTTCCATGTGCATTATAAATTTATCTGTCGAATTCCGCTTTTTTTCCAAAATTGCTCGTCTATATTCTTTCCTATATGTATTACGTTCATATTTTGATTTGTTGGAAGGGTTCATGTCATGATGTTCCTGAAGTAATCTTATAACTTCCCTCATATTTGTAAGTTCTGTATCGAACCAATGTAAATTGATTGATTTATTGTGGCTTCGTAACGAGGTTCGCATAGGAAAGGACATGTCCCTGCAACGACAAATTTCGGATATAACTGTGACCATTTTCTTGTATATTGAGTGATTTTGAGTTTATGAAATCATAATCAATTTCCGAACATAGTGAAAGAAGTTAAATTTTCCAAGTTTGGTGATTGGTCGGTATGAATGTATGGTTGAGTGTTGACTTTTCGAAGACAAAATTACTCGTAGCGTAAGTCCAATATGATCGGACAGATCAGTATCTAAACTGTCAACATGGATAAAGTTGTTATTACTATTCGTAAATATATTATCAATACACCGTAGCTTACGGGTGTTAAAAGTTATAAGTTTTCTAAGATTAAAACTATACATACAATCTGACAGAGACGTCTCGTTTGAATCGTAGCCATTAAAGTCAACGTTAAAATCACCACCTAGCACTATGGAATATTGCAGATGCCTGATTCTATCTAGAAAACATGATAATATACTGCCTTTCAAAAAAATCAGAACACCAAGTATTTATTGCACGATTTTAATAAAATTTACACAATTTGATCATGTAAACGAACTGTATCGATGATCAAAAAATCAACTTGAAAAACAAAAAACCAAATGAATAAAAATGAATAATGTGTTGGGCCTCCACGATTTGCCAAACACTCATTAACACGTCGAGGCATGCTAGAAATCAGGCTGTCAATATCGACTTGGGGTATTTCATTCCAAACTTCGATAATTTGACCTCTAAGTTCCATTACAGTGTTAGCGGGGCGCTGTAAGTTACTTATCCTAACACCTATCATATCCCAAACATGTTCTATTGGCGATAGATCTGGAGAACGAGATGGCCAAGGTAACACATTGATTTCTGCACTATCAAAAAACTGTCTTGTAATGGCCGCTGTGTGAGGTCGAGCATTATCTTGCTGAAAAATGGGGTTCTGCAAGCCATTTACATAGGGCACTAACACTGGCCGTAAAATGTTGTCAATATACCGAATCGCGTTAAGACTTGCTTCTAAAAACTAGAGGAGACCGACTACCATATGCTATCGCCCCCCCAAACCATAACTCCCTGTGTAAGAGCCGTATGTCTTTCAACAGCAAATTGTAAAATTCTGCGTTCACCGCGTCGACGTCTCACTCTTCTGCAACCATCATGAGCCCATAAACAGAACCGAGACTCATTGCTGAAGATAATGTTATTCCATTCATGGGTTCAATGTTGTCTTTCCCTGCACCAATCAAGTCGCTCTGCGATGCTGCGGAGTAAGAGGTAGACACAATTGTGGACGGTAGGATCTTATACCAAAACTGCGGATTCTTCTGTAAACAGTAGCCATGGATACTCTTTGGCCATTTAGAGCCAACCAGTCATTTCTCAATGCCCGCGACGTTGTAAATCTGTCCCTTAAAGTTGTAAGACGAAGAGCTCGATCTTCACGCTCAGTGGTGCTTCTTGGACGTCCTGATCCAAGTCTACGTCGATTCTCCCCAGCTTCGGACAATCTAGACCAGCAGCGTACGATCACCGATACACTACGGCCTACCCTTTCAGCAATAGCACGAACCGAAAAACCCGCTTCTCGCATTCCAATAATGCGACCCCTTTCAAATTCACTTAGATGATGATATTGTGCACGCCGACGAACACGGGGCATCTTTTTATGTTTTACAAACTGAAACGTCAAACTACTCAGAGGCTACTTGGATATTAGAAGCAATTACATTAAAAAATCAGCAGCTCTTCATAATGGTGAAATCAAGGAAAAATACCATTAAATAGTAACCAAAACAATTGATTTTTTGATCATCAATGCAGTTCATTTACATGATCAAATTCTGTAAATTTCATTAAAATCGTCCTATAAATACTTTGTGTTCTGATTTTTTTGAAAGGCAGTATACATTAATAAACGAATTAAAATTTCCCGAGGGCGATCGGTATACACTAATGACATACATATTATACTTAGGAATAAATACACAAGACAGTTCATAATCCTTTTCAATGCTTACAACTATAAAGTCAACAATAATTAAATCCAACAAGTAATATTACGGTATGAGATACGTGAAGATGATATTAAATTAAATAAAACTAGTAATCCTTTTTCTTCACTGGTTTATTTGTAACACTAAATGTACATTTCGTTCACCAAGTGAACATTTTCAATAGCTGTACTAAACTAAATTTAAAAATGTTTTGAAATTTAGTTTAGTACAGCTATTGAAAATGTTCACTTGGTGAACGAAATGTGCATTTAGTGTTACAAATAAACCAGTGAAGAAAAAGGATTACTAGTTTTATTTAATCCAACAAGTAAGTTTGTAATGCAATGTAAATCAAATATTTTCTTAGGAAGGGTCAAACTCAGCCACTTAAAATAAGTTAATATTTAAGTTAATATTTGAACATTATTGAAATAAAAATTATACCATAGCATAATAATCTTGAATTTATCAGAGTTTTAGATAGTGGTACGACCAACAGAAATAAAGCAAAAAAGTGGAATAAGAGTCAATCAAAATGACAAATTAAAAGAATTTAATAAATATTAGACTAAATTTATGTTTGATTCCATTTAAAAATAAATGTGTATCAAAGTTTGAAAATTCTAGAAATATGTAAAATGAATAAGAGTTCAAGATACAATCAACAGAAATTAAAGTTAATATGTGGAATAGGAATTACTGCCACTCAAAATTGGAACTAGAGGGAAATTATTGAATATGGAAGTGAATTTGTCAGAAATAATCGTAAACATAAATGTTTTGTGCCAGATTCTTGGAATTCTGGAAATGTGTCTGTAAAGCATCAATGTTAAGATACAACAAATAAAAATTAAATTAAACAAATAAGAGCCGAATTACAGCTACACAAACTTATAATTTATGGGAATAGGCTCCTGTTAATTATTTCCTAATTTAGAGTTGTCTTACTTAGACATATATACTCCTCATTTTCCCTTTCAGAATTCTTTTAAATACTATGAAAACTTGATGCTGGAGTAATTACTAATTACTTTAAACGCACCATGAATTACTACTTTCTAGTCGAATTTGAGGTTCCAGCTTTATTTCCCATTCAAGGAAATATGAAGAGAAAAAATATGCGTTTAGTGTTACGTAAGGACAAATAACCTTACGTTACACTAAACGCATATTTTTTCTTTACATATTTCAAAAAAATTTCATGCTTAAGTAATTACACATGATCCTTAAAACGCAACATGAATTAAGTATGTTTTTTATAATTCAAATTTCAGCTCCTGTAATTTATTCGCCATTCGAGAAACGCTATTGGTGCTTATACAACACTAAAAGTACATTCTCTTCGGTTATTATTTTTATTTAAAAAAATTCCTAGTGGAGGAATGTGTTTATAAGTATATATCAATAATTGTATATTTTCAGCTGCAACTTTTGTTGCGCAATTTTTAAATAGGATGTTGCATTTGCAAAAAACAAAACTTGAGTTTAATGTCACTAAAATCGATCTGTCTATTGGCAATTTGTTATTTCTGAACGAAGTTTTCTATTAAAATAAAACAAGTTTTGCATGAAAGTGTACAAGTTTATTTGCAAAAAATGTCTATAAACTTTTTTTGGGTAAAAGTAGCAGAATTCAAAAATTATAATTGTATTTTTAGCCAGAACTTTATTTTTATTTCGCTGAATTTTTGTCAGCTTCTCCAGAGCTAGTTAAAACTAAAATAAATAAATACAAATACATTTATAAAAAGATAACATAATTATTAGGAGAAAAAGAGAAAAGATTATACTTAAACATAATGAAAAGTTTTTTCATATAAGTGGGCTAGTTTAGATAAAATTAAAAATTGTCAGATATCGACCTGTATAATGTTTGTAAATAAACAATTGTTTGTTATTAAAAATTGAAAAGCTTGATTTCCAAATTTCTAATGTTATTTATTTTAATTTTAGTAAGTATGAATAAATGGCATGTAAGCCATTTGTGTCCGTTTTAAAATTTATACAACAATTTTGTTTGTCAATGTAGTACATTTCCAAAAATAATATTGATTTTTAATTTTTTTTCAAATCTAAAATTTGTGTATTATTAAAATCTATTCTGTGGTTTTTCGAATTCGAATTCTGCCGCTTTCTCTCAAAAAAAGTTTATAGAAGTTTTTGATAACTTGACGGCAAAAAAATACTAAATGTCGTCAAGTGTATTTGCTTCATAAAAGCACATTTCTTAATTACATGTTTCCTGAACATTTCATAAAAATGCATTTACTTTTTTTCTAATTTTTAAATAATTCTCATCAACTTTCAGTTTCTATCATTTATTTCCCAGTGGAGAAATATTGTTTATGCTTAGATAATACTAACACTATAATCTTTTCTTTTATATTTCTTGAACATTTTATGAACATCTGTGATTTGACTAATTTGTAACAGGGTCGTTAAAACAAACGTTTTTTTGCATTTTAATTAAAACAAACAGTTGTTTTTAACAAAACGTGTTTTATTCATAGAAACAGCGTTTAAAACATAAACAATTAAAAACATTTTTAAAACAGGTTTAAAACGTGTTTCAAACCGAACATACAGGGCATTTTTCTTTTGAGTATACATATCCCGATAATTATAGCGTTTTTTGCATTTGCGGGAATTCGTTGTTTCAAAGCGTTTAATTTCTGGATTTTAAAGAGTGTTTTCCACTCCCAGACTAAGCATGAAGTAAAATTTCGAGTTTAGAAAAGCCTAAAAATTTGGATTGGCCGCGTAGCGAAGCGAAGCGGCCAATCCAAATTAGGCTTTTCTAAACTCGAAATTTTACTTCATGCGCCACGCTTAAAAACTCTGATTCACAGTGAAGTTCAAAAAACATACACATACAACAACGATTATAGGCAACCTAATATACGTTAGAGTTATTGGGTTGCCTATAATTACTGTTTTAAACAATTTGTTTAGCTCAGAATTTGACTCACGTATTAGATTGCTAAAGCCGTATATTTTAAACTTTCCGATACCACACGTATAAAACACTGAAATATCGGAAAGTTTAAAATATACGGCTTTAGCAATCTAATACGTGAGTCAAATTCTTAGCTAAACAAATTGTTTAAAAGAGTAATTATAGGCAACCCAATAACTCTAACGTATATTAGGTTGCCTATAATCGTTGTTGTATGTGTATGTTTTTTGAACTTCACTGTGAATCAGAGTTTTTAAGCGTGGCGCATGAAATATAATTTCGAGTTTAGAAACGCCTAATTTGGATTGGCCGCTCCGCTTCGCTACGATCCATATTTTCAGGAATTTCTAAACTCGAAATTTTACTTCATGCTTAGTCTGGGAGTGGAAAACCGTCGTTTAAAGCTCCAAATTGAAATCTTTTAATAAAACAAAGAATGTCGTAAAATTTACAGTGTATGCATATGTATACCTGAAAGAAGAATTCCCTTTATTTAAAAATCAATTTTATGCACACACAGTTGTGATATTTTATTGTGATAAAATGTTATGTTTAATAATGTAGTTTGAAATATCCTTAACAATTTAGCAAAAATTTAAAAATGTAAACAAAAAATCTTAATGAATTTAAGTTACTTAATTTACTAAATTATATTTTATACTACTAAATATAATTTAGTAAATTTAAGATTAAAAAAAAAAACGTTTTAAACAAATTTAACGTTTAAAACATGTTTTAAACAAATTTAAGATTTAAAATATGTTTAAAACAAAACCGTTTAAAACACGACGTCTGTTTTTAAACATGTTTAAATCGCTGTTTTAAAACAAAGTGTTTTAAACATAGCAACCCCGATTTGTCATATACATATATTGTTTTTAATTAAATTTTAATTTACATTGTTTAGCAATCGTAATTGGATTTATCAAATAAATAAACATGGAAACGTCACATTTTGATAAAATAGAGATTATGTAGAAATAATAAACATTTGTTTGAACGATTAAAAAAATCAACTTTTCTTCGTTTGGGATATTAATGGCCCTGACTTCAAGCACTCTTGAAGGGTAAACAAAAATGAAATCGAATTACTAGAAGCAAAATTGCAGAAACTTAAAAGTTAACTAATAAAAATGTATTATGTTCGAAAAATATTTACAATCTCTTTTATTGCCCAAGCGAACAATGCTTGCTGATTATTTTTCAAACAATGACGAAGCTAGTGTTCATAAAAGCAAACATTTGGCCTAGATATAAATAAATAAATAATACAATAAGTTGTAATTTATTGCTTATTGTGACAATTTGAAAGCCGCTCGGAATTTGCACAACTCATTATTGACCGTGATTGATTAATTGCTGAATGAATGTTCTTGGATTAATTACAAAAATGTGTACTGTAAATTTAATTGAAATACAATGATTAATCATTTTTTTTCAGGATTCTAAAAATATCATTATTAAATTTTCTTGAAATGTAGAATTATTATTATTGCACAAATTTGAAACATTAAGAAAGTGACATTTATAGGGACGTACCTCGAACCATATTTTAAATTTATCAAACTCATTCAGTCGTTCACATATTATTGAATCTTGCGTCAGTCCAGGTGGACTAGGTTTGCAACGCCAATTAGAAAATCATTCGAATATGAGAATTATTTAATTAATATAAAATACTGACATTGAAACTTCACTTATTCTGTGTTTCTTTTTATTAATTCAAAAATAAACGTAATTCAATATAATTTGACTTATTTAAAAATTAAATAATGTTGTCTTTTTTGATTCTTTTTAATTTTCAGTAGCAAAATTTATCTAACTCTTTTAGCCCTAGAATTTTTCTGGTGTCTAAAAAAAAACATGTTTTGTATACTGCATATTATTTATTACTATCTCAGATATACAGAGAGTTTTTCTTTTAAGTATACATATCTCAATATACTGTATACGCTGTTAATCTTCAGATATTCGTTGTTTTTACAAATATTTTAAATTGGACTTTCAAACGAGTGTTTTCCACTCCCGGATTAAGCATGAAGTAAAATTTAGAGTTTAGAAAAGCCTGCAAATTTGGTTTGGTCGCGTAGCGAAGCAGAGCGTCCAAACCAAATTTTCAGGCTTTTCAAAACACGAAATTTTACTTCATGCGCCACGCGTACTAAACACTGATGTGATGTGATGTTCAGAATAGACATAAAATCAGTGTTTTATACGCGTGGCGCATGAAGTAAAATTTCGAGTTTAGAAAAGCCTAAAAATTTGGTTTGGTCATGTAGCGCTACGCGCTACATGACCAAACCAAATTTTTAGGCTTTTCTAAACTCGAAATTTTACTTCATGCTTAATCTGGGAGTGGAAAACACTCGTTTAAGAGTTCAAATTAAATTATTTTAAAAAACAAACGATTATCAGAAAAGTTAGAGCTCATGCATGGATGTATGTATATTTAAAAGAAAAATTCCCAGTATATTTACTAAATAAATCTGGATATTTAATTAAAACACTTGGTTTGTTTTACTAATTTATATTTTCTCAAACAAACCAAGTGTATTAATTAAATATGCAGAATTATTTTAAAAATATTTCACGAAAGGTTAAGTGAGAAATTAATTAAACGTATGTTTACCAAATTTTAGCGGTGGCAAATTCCACCGTCAGGGCCGAATGGGTTAAAGTTTTGTAAATTGTATCTTTAATAAGTAGCCATAAGTTTCTCATCTTTCCTCACAGTGGAAACTAGTTGGAATTAAAACTAAAAAATCAGTTGAATTTAATGAAGCCTATTCTTTGAATTTTTTCATTTTATAAATTATATTTATGCGATTTTGATTTCAGTGTACGAATATTTTATAAACCTAATTTAAGTATTGAAAATATTTACAAAAAGGTCTATCATCATAACTAATTAAAATTGTAAATAATAGCCAGCTTTTGCAAACATTATTCATGCGATTCCTATAATTATCAACTACCTTCGCTGACTTTTATTTGTTCGTTCGAAGGCGATTGTTATTGAAATGTATTTCTGTGTAATTTAGACAAAAACCGCATGAATATTCCGTCCATTGTCGAATAGGTCACAGAATGTGAGACGACTCACAAAACCGGTACACTCGTATTTGCATTGTGTATACATAAGTGCTTTTCGTTTAGCATTTTGGTGAAGTAAAATTTAAATTACACGCTCGTGACACACTGCTAAAATAAATTAGAATATGAATCGGAAATTACACAATCATAAATTCATAATTCAGTCACGAGTTTTTTTTTTTTAATTTTAAGACTGATGAAACCTAACATTTTTCTGATAAACAACAAATCCTTCAGGAAACAAATTATTAATCCCATAAAATATTCATACAAAATCATCACAATTCAGAATATTTTTTTTTATATATATATATAATCTCTCTTTTCTTTTCCGGTTTACACAGAATTCATTAAATCCGATTGAATTCATTAAATTTCAATAATAATAAGCGGTGATTAAGAATATTTAGATATTTTATCGGTGACGTGGAAAAAATGCGCATTAAATTTATTACACGATGGAAATATCCGGACGCTAATTAAAAGCTTAATTAATTAATCCTTTCGATTTTTTAATTAAAAAGCCGAGAGTTCGCGTTAATTTTACGATTTATACGTCAGATGCAAAAATAAATCCCGGGATATTGTTTAATCAAGTTGATTGATGAATATTTATCGAAATATACTGAGGCTGATTTAAATATTTGATATTTGGTGCGGATTTGCATTTGCTTGTATTTTTAATGGGCTGTTTTTCCTTAGCTTGGAAATATATATATTTATTTAAATTTTTAACGTATCTTATTATAAATGATTCAGAAAAATTTTACAGGAAATATTTCTTGTAAGTTATATAAATCTCACTGATTACAACTTTCTGCTTTTTCTTCGGGAATTCGTTGTTTTTATAAAAGCGTTCAATTTGAAGCTTCGAATGGGTGTTGTCGCTCCCAGATAAGGCACGATGTAAAATTTTGAGTTTAGAAAAGTATTAAAACCAAATTATTATGTTTTTCTAAACTCGAAATGTTGCTTCATGCGCCACGCGTATAAAACAGTGATTTAAATTAAAGTTTTTTTTTATTTTACGAAGTGAAGTAAATTTGTATTACTAAAATAAAACCGACTGTTTGTGGATCAACATTTCATGAAGTCTGTTAATTTTCTGGAATACTGAACACAAAATTTAATTTAATGTAAATTTTTATTACTAAAACAAAATCGATTTTAGCTAAAAACTGCAGAATAACCAAGTGAGATATTTGAATATTTATTACTGATTTTTGAAAACAATTAGTTTTTGAACAAAATCTAGCAGTTTTACAATGATTCAGAAGACACTCGAATTATCATAACTTTTCAATAATAAAATTATATGTCTCATTTTAAATAACTCAGAAATTAGTAGAGAGTATAAACACTGTTCTAAGCTATAAATATTATACTTAATCAAGTCTTTAAACTGCCTGTTAACTAGACCTTGCTAAGACCTAATAGTAGATAATTTTAGTTACTTTACTAAACACTACTTATGCGTAATAGAGCGATTTGCTTTCTATTAACATGTATTACGACTACAAATTTGTATTGATTATTAGAATGATTTTTAAATAAAACTGGATTTCCATTCATTCAAAACGTTTTCTAATTTTCTAAAATATTTCACCTTTTGCTCTACATACAGACATATTAAGTGTGATACTTATATTTTCTTCACTTATTTACATTTTCTTTACCTTTCTGTATTCCTTTAAAACCTTTACATTGTTGAATGCACTTATTCAATTTTACGTAATATCTGTGAGTTTTAAAGAAATACAAAATCCCTTTGGATTTTTACAATATTTTAATAACTTGAACAAACATAAATTTTGTTTATAAATCGCTCGATAATTAGACAATATCTTCTAATTATCAAGCTATTATTTTGCATATTTTGAAAGAGCAATGTTTAATTAACATCTAGTAAATATTTCATAAAAATACGTGAGAGGATTTTTAAGTTATGAATTCATGAACAAATAAATTGAACTTCACAATATTTCAATGATTTATACGTCTTGTGCATGAAGTAAAATTTAGAGTCTAGAAAAGCCTTAAAATTGTTAAAAAATCGCTCGATCATTAGACAAAATGTTCTAATTATTTAGCGATTTATTAACAAAATTTTAACTTTGACTATGTAATTTTTAGCCAAAGTTAAAAAACTAAGCGACGTTTCAAAGTTATTAAGAAAGTGGAAAAATTCAAACCGATGCTTTAAAATTTGAATTATTAATTACTTGAAGTAACTAATTGAATAAGTTTTTCAAAAATATCTCAGTATTTTAAAGTTATCCAGTAACACATTGAATTTTCGAAAAATCTCAAAAAATTAGACGATTTTTCAATGACATTTTAACTTTGACACAAAATTATAAGCAAAAAGACAAACGAGATATTTCTAACCAAATCTAGCGCAACAGTATATTTTAAACTTTACTTTAAATCAGTGTTTTATACGCGTGGCGCATGAATCAAAATATCTAGAAATGTTACTTCATGCTTAAAGAAGGAGTGAAAAACACTCGTTAGAAGCTTTAAATTGATTGTTTACAATTTAATGTTGTCTTGTTACTATTAATTTAAAACTGTGATTATGCATTTGTCGTAAATTTGAATAGGTTTTTGTATTTATATTTTCAAATATATTTTAATGTTTAATTTTATATTTTTAGTTGTACTATATTATATATTTTTTTTAATGGACTCCGTTGACTAAATAAATAAATACATAAATAATAATGTCTGTGTTTATTATTAAAAAGGGTACATTTTTAAATAAAAGTTCATAGACATCATTTAGTTAGTTAGTTATATGCTATTGGGATTTAGTGGGAAGTTTTATAACTCAACAAAGTTAATCTTAAAATTACACTTATCTGTAACCGTTTCTAAGCTTCCTAGAATTTACTTATTTTCAATATTTGTACCTTTCGTTCTTCTCTTTTTGTGTGTCCTGTTAGCCTGTGATTGTTTTCATAAAATATTCACTTAATGAATTTTTAATACTTCTAATTCGTGGAATGTTTCACTCACGACTGAATTAATCCAAACGTGTGTGAATGTTAACTAATTTTCAAGCAAATCTGTGTGCTCGAACCGCTATTGTTTTTATCAAGGGCGCATAAAATAATGCATTCCATTTCCGATTCATACGCTCAGATGTTAAAAATAACGCCATTATTAATTAAAATAGGAACGGAATGGGGATATTAATTTTGTAAAAGTAGAATATTTTAGTGAATTAATTAAAATGTTCGGATTTGTGAAGTGTTTTTTTTTTTATTTATTGCCAACATCATTATATTTATATTTGTATTTGTTTTATTTCTTTAACTTATTGCTAATTACCTATAACTATATATTTGGACGTCACAACACATTCACACACGCCCATGGACTCCGGGACGGATATTTTTCATTAGAAATATTACTCGCCCCGGCTGGGAATCGAACCCAGATCACCGCCGTGAACGATTGGCGAAACCAGCGGCTCAACCGCTCGGCCACGGCGGGCCCTTGTGAAGTGTTGAAAACCTACAATTCATTAGATGGAATAATAATTTGTGTGGTGGAAATAACGATGCATTTTCGATTCAGGAATTAAGTTAGGAGTAATAAAGGTAAGTGATAATCTTTATTGTTTAATAAATCTGAAAACTAAATTATTGGAATTTGGTTTATTGAATTATGTGAAGATTTAATCTTAACACTAACACTTTCTTCACAATAATTTTTATTTTGCTAGATGCACATTTTGAGTACTATGTACTCATTATCAACAGCTTACAGAGGACTGACTATTTTACAAAAATACTATTATACTAAATAATTACTAGTTAACTTCCAATAAAAGACTATTTATTTATTAACAGATAAGAATCAATTTAATTTGTTTTGTTCTATTAGCATAGGTTTGATGATTTTGTCACTGACTTTGATTTGAACCTTTAGCAAAACTATACAAGAAATTTGTCTTTTAAGTATACATATCGCGATTTATACATTTTTAGGTATTCGACATTTTATACAGACACGAGTTTACTTTGTGTTTCATCATAAAAAATATCAGCTGTAACTAAATGAAAAAATCATAGACAATTTTAAAACAGAAAAACGTGATGTGTGACTAAATGATGAAAACCTAAGTCAATATGGTAAAATACAATCATTGAAAATAAAATTATTTAGTTTCTTTGTTTTCCTGAAATATGCTAATTTGAAATTGTATTTCTTGGGATTTAAGAAGAATCAAATTTTATTTTTTCATAAATCCCAAGAAATAAAATTTAAAATTACCCTACTATGGTTGTTGTAGTTTAAGTTGTACTAGTAAGTACTACAGTATTGATGTTTATATTATTATTAAATAGAATTAAGCTATAAACTTTATGTAAACATTTCTAAAACGGTGTATACCGGAAATAAAATGAATTGAATTGAATTTAGAAATTTATTTTCTAGGATTTTATTTTTCACTTAAAACTTTTTCTACTTTAAAAAGTACATAGAAAGGATCTTGTATTAATATAAATAATTACCATTAAATTAATATATTTTGCTGAGAAATGAAAATAAATAATTAAAACATTGAAAATGTTTGTCAATCTTTAAAACAAATTTCAATATGCTGTCTTGTTTTTGGTTTATTATTATTCAAACAAAATCGATTTTAATAGAAAATACCTTAAGCCTTGACGAAAGAAAAAAGAATAATTCCCAACATGTTTAGCAAAAATTTGGTAAACATGTTGAGAATTTTTTTTTAAATATACATACATGTATGCATGAGCTGTAACTTCTCCGATAATCTTTTGCTTTTTGAAATAGTTTAATTTAAAGTCTTAAACGAGTGTTTTCTACTCCCAGATTAAGCATGGTGTGAAATTTCGAGTTTAGAAAAGCCTGAAAATTTGACCAAACCAAATTTTCAGGGTTTTCTAAACTCGAAATTTTACTTCATGCGCCACGCGTGTCAGACACTGATTTTAGGTGAAGTTCAAAATATTCTACCAAAGCATTATGCTAAAAACATGTATTCTGAACATCAGTGTTAAGTACGCGTGGCGCATGAAGTAAAATTTCGAGTTTAGAAAAGCCTGAAAATTTGGTTTAGTCGCTCCGCTTCGCTACGCGACAAACCAAATTTTTAGGCCTTCCTAAACTCGAAATTTTACTTCATGCTTAATCTGGGAGTGGAAAACACTTGTTTGAATGTTCAATTTAACATATTTCTAAAAACAACAAATATCTGAAGATTTATACAGTATACAGTATATTGAGATAAGTATACTTAAAAGAAACACTCTCTGTTTTTGAACATTTGAACCATTGAAGAAAAATATTCACTATTTAATAATAATAATATTTTAAATTATAAATTACATAAATAAGTTTCTTATTATATTATTATTAAATGATCATTAAATTAACATATTTTGCAGAAACATTATAATAAATAATTATAATATTTATTATTATTTATTGACAGTATTCACCTTTTTGAACAATCCACATATATTCTAGATTAAATAAAATATATGCAAACAAAAAGAAAACAAAACTCTAAAATAATGATTTCAGGTTTCACCATTGAAATTTAAATATTTGGACTTGTTTTTGATTTATGATAATTTAAACAAAGTACATTTCAATTAAAAGTATCTAGGATTTATTTAATGATTTATTTTAAACCATTAAAGGAAAATAATCCCCATTTCATAATAAAATTTTAAATTATAAAGTACATAAAACGTTTCTTATTACATTTTTATCAAATGACTATAAAATTCATTCATGTATTTTACAGAGAAATGAAAATATATAACTGAAACATTAAAGATATTTTGTCATTCTTCAAAGAAAATGTAAATATCCTGACTTGTTTTTGGTTTATTATTATTCAACCAAAGTCAATTTAAATTCAAAATAATTTGGATTTAATTAATGAATTATTTTGAATCATTCAATGAAAATAATCATTATTAATAAATAATAATTTAAGTAATAAATTGCGTAGAAAGTGACTTATTATAATATTTTTAAATGGCCATGAAATTCAAATATTTTACAAAGAAATGAAAATAAATCAATAAAACAATTAAGTTATTTTGTCATTCTTCAAAGAAAATTCTTGTATCCGGACTTGTTTTTGGTTTATTACTATTCAACCAAACTCAATTTCAATTCAAAATACATAGGATTTAATTATTGATTCATTTTCAATCAATCAACCAAAATAATCACTATTTATTAATAACATTTTAAATTATAAATTACATAGAAACTTTCTTATTATATTATTTTAAAATGACCACTAAATTCACATATTTTACTGAGAAATAAAAATAAATAATTAAAACATTGAAGATAATTTGTTATTCTTAAAACAAGATTTAAATATTTGGACTTGTTTTTAAATCATTATTAACTCAATTTAAAATACCTAGGATTTAATTTATTCTTCCTTTTTTTAAACCAATGAAGCTAAATCATCGCAATTTATTTAAGAGCGCCAATTTTTACTAGTTGTGTGTTTCTGGGATACGAGATGGCGCAGAGATAGCAAAATTGCTGAAAGTAGTTTTGACTATGTATTGGTTTATAGTGCCTGCCGAATTTTATTAGAACGAATAATAATTGAGCGCGTTGTTTGTTTGTTCAGATAGCGCCGGGCGAATAAATGGGAATTGAATTACACTAGACAAGTAAACTGAATAAATAAATATTCACGATTTTAATTTCAATCGACATACATACAACTGGTTTTGCTTGTCTCATTTCCAATACTTATTTTTAATATATTATTATAAATTACAATCAATATAAATATATATTAAATATACACATTAATTTATGCGTATACAAATTAAGAAAATATAATTGATGTGTATTAATAACAACTTTAAAGGCACAAATTCATTATTTGTTTTGAATCGAATTAAATTAAAAGGTACACTTAACCAATTCCGTAGCCAGAGGGGGGGGGGGATATGGGGTTCAACCCATCCCCCCACACCTCCCGAAATTTTTAAAATGTTAAATTTTGGGAGGGGTGGGTTGAACCCCATTTCCCCCCTCTAAGCCTAAACAAAATAAGACTGCACTTACAATTTCTCATTTATTTTGTATAAAATTTAAAACCGTGTCCAGTTAATCTACAATTATTAGACCATTCAACATTTGAAAAGAATGAATAATGAACATAAAAAAGTATTTGAAGACTTCTTCTTTCTTACACTGAATGATTTGCTAATACGTTTGTTATAGTTTCTTTAGATTTCTTTTCGTTTCACCGATATGTTCATCGTTCACACAACCATTCTCCTCTAATTTCTGAACGATCATAGTAATTGTTGATTGATACTAAATTAGTCAGAAATACTTAGCACGCGAAGAATATGCAGCAAAAGTCCATTTTATGATCTGATATTTTTCTTTTGTGGTATGAACACTTATCTTGAATTCAATTAATGTTTTGTGTCGTAATAAATGTAGATGACACACACTGACTATTCATAGCAACTACTATTGTGAGGATTCTATTCGAATTATTCTTCACAATTTTAAGCTATGTTTTAAATAAATCACTAAAGAGAAAACAAAAATTAAATAAAGTGTGACAATATAAATATATGATACGATATAATAATAATTATTATTATTATATGAAGAGGTGTGTATACTACATAACGAAGTAGATGCCTCCACCATTAATGATTCGAATTCGATATTTCATATTATTATTTAAAATATTGTAGACAAACAGTTAAATTCTAGCAACATCAAATATAAATTCAAGTTATTTGCAACTGCATAGGTAATTTAAATGATTACTATCAAAAATCAAATATTAATTATTGCCGAGTGCCGCACATTCCATTTGGTAAATTATAAATTAAAAAGGAATTTTTCAGGCTCAGCACTTGAATCAACATTTATTGGCATTCCACATTCCTATTCAAAACACGAATCCAGAAATGCAATTATATTTACAAAATGTATTGGGAAATATTTCAACAACGTCTTCCTTTGTTGTGTATCAATAACATAATGAATAAACGGTCAGAAAAAATGCATTCGCAATTCAAGGTTGGGAGCCGGGAGCCAGGAGTCGGCGTCGCGACTAATATCGTACACAAATTCTACAAATCAAATCTTATTTCTTTTCACATGTTTTCAGAAATCGTAGTATATTTTTAAAATATCACGAAAAAGGCACGATGCTGCCCCCTATTTATTGAAAGTATAATCAAATTTTGTATTGCTCTTATAAAGATTTCTAAGCAACGATTAGTTTTATTTACCATTTATTTTCGATCAATCTATTTAATACATGTTTATAATAATTACTTCAATAAATTAAAGCAATATGAAGAAGAAATAATGTTTCCAATGTAAGTATTTCACGGATTTATGTGACCGTTTGACAGTGTCCATTATTTAATTTATGTTTAATTTAAGAACAATTTTTTTGAAAAAAAAATACTGTCAATTTATTCGTAAAGCTTCAATGTACAATATGTATAAGTTTCAAAAATCTATTTTCATTATTGTGGAAGATTAATCGTTGTTCGTTCTTATGGCCAAATAACATGTAAATTTCCGACCTTAATATAAAACTACCATTAATTAATGCTATTTCCCTTTTAAAATAAAAAACAAAATACAAATTTATTTTTCTTTATTTTTATAATATTAAACAACAATCGATAATTTATCTAGATTAACATACAACACACAACACACAAAAATCACTATTCAATTAAAGCTTCAACATAAAAAAAAACATACAAATATATTCTTCTTTATTTTCATATATATTAAACAACAATTAATAATTTATTTACACATCACATCACATACTCTAATCACTATTCAATTTACATAAAATTGACATTAATAAATCCTTCCCTCCGACATAAAAAAAAAACATGCAAATGTCTACTTGTTTTTTTGTATTATTAAACAACAATCGACAATTTATTAATCGAGATTAACATACAAAAATGAATGTTTGGACTTGTTTATATTCTGTATAATTGAATAACAATCGATAATTGAATCAATCTTGATTTACATAAATTAAACGTTTTTTGTTTGTCTTCTGTTTTGTTTTGTTTTATTTATTAATTTACAATTGAAAATTGAATCAATCTGGATTAACATAAAAAATAATTACAGCTTTATTAATGTTACTTCATTTTTAAGCTTTATTTATGTTACTTCATTTTTACTAGAGTCGTTAAAAAAAACTAACATTTCGTATTAATGAAACAAAATCTACATGCCAATAGTTTGTTTTCAGTTGTTGATAAAATGAACATATTAGCATCGCATTTTCACGTGTTTCAACTTTACTCTGGATTTAGAGTAATTAAGATATAATGTTACACTGTTTTTGTTTATGTTTATTAAAATGAATTTCTTTAGCTGAATTATTTATTTGAAATTTACTTCTAACGAGTGTTTTCACTAATAGGTTAAGCATGAAGTAAAATGTTGAGTTTAGAAAAGCCTGAAAATTTGGTTTGGTCGCTCGGCGAAGCGAAGCGAACAAACCAACTTTTCAGGCTTTTCTAAACTCGCAAATTTTACTTCATGCGCCATGCGTATAAAACACTGATTGCAAGTGAAGTTTGAAATATACTGATTAGATAATTATATTTATGATTTTAGCATTGTAATTAAATAATTGCTATTCATTTTTTCGGCATTCACATACAAAAGACAACATTGAAATTAGTTATTTATATTTAAAAAAATTTAAATTAAGATGGCGATTATAATTTCATAGTTAAGGGGCTCAGTGAAAAAGTAGTACAAGTGCTATTTTCTTCAAAGTTAGTATAAGTACAGATATCTACAAATAAGATTAATATTTAGTGACATAAAAAATGGTACAATTGAATATGGGTATCTCTCAATATAATATACAATGTTATTGATCAGACGTCCACAGATTTTTCTATAACTGTTAAACTTTGTCTCCAATTTACACAAATCAATCTCATGTCACTTGTACTACTTTTCCACTGAGCCCCTTAATTATTATCTATAAATTATTGAAAATATTTTATTAAAGTATTCTACTTTAACAAATATAGCATTATAATTACATAAATACTATTCTTTTATTCAAACACAAAAGATAACACTTTTCAAAAGAATGTTGGTTGTATATATTTTTTAAAATGTAAATGAAGAGGTATGTTACCTGTTATAAATTCATATTAATTATAATAAATTATTGCAAATTTAATAAAATTTTCTTCTTTACCAAATAAAACCTAGTATATATTTTTGTTTGTAATAATATTGATTAAAACTCCTGACCACAGACAATTAAATATTTTTATCTGCGCTTTGACTTAATTTATATATTACATGCATTACGTTAATTCTTTTTTTTTAAATATTAATTAAAAATAAAGTTAATAGAATGTAATGCGGTAACCGAGTTTGAGTCTTGAGAATGTACTTCGCGTCTGCGAGCGCAACTTTGCAACGAGATTAAATCCAACTTTGGCGTATCGATTTTCAAAAGCTCGAGGACGACGGAATGTCTCTCCCATTTTTATTAAAGCCCTGGCGAACTTTCTTTCGCCGCATCACAGTCACAAAACTTCATAATAAATGTGCACTGAAATGAAAGAGAAATACACCAAGGCAGGGAAAGAATGAAAGAGAGATAGTAAAGAAATATAACAGACAAACAAAAAGTGTAATAAAGTATGGATAGAGTCTGTATTGAAGTTAATTAGAATACAAAATTAGTCGTGTATTAATAAAAAGTTATTTTATATTATAAATTGTATATCGTTAACTGAATACAAGAAGTCATCATCATCGTCATCATCATTTATTTAATCACGTAAGCCACTGTTTACACAGTATATACAATATAAAACTACAATTGTAGCGGATGTCAATGTTAGTATATAATTAATACATACATTTAGTTATATTATTACAAATAAATAATACATATTAAAATTTAAATATCATTTTTACATGTTAACAATTTAACAGATACATTTAAAATATAAAATAATATTCCACTTTCCTTTTGCAATTACATCTACTCAGCTATTCAGTTGTTCATAAATGTCGTGTATGGGTACAATCATATCTGAATTAAAAATTCTTTCAATTTTTGTTTGAATTTGTTTAATATTGGAAGAAACACCTTTTTTATAGAATGTAATTAACCTTCGTAATTTTTTTAATTATTGACCTCGACTTTAGTCACATAATCAACAACTAAGAAATTAGGGATAAACAAAGGACAATTTTCATTACACTCAGGTGTCCATTAAGGTTACAAAACTGAAGAAATGTATGGAATTTTATAGAATTTAATAAATGTTTTTAAATATTATTGATTTTAGTTAATACACAATTATAGGAAGTTCTAAATAATAAACGAATCCAAAGACCCATTCAGTATTTGCTCGTATTTAAATTTTTGAATGATCTGGTCACTGACAAAATTTTTATTTCAAGCGAAAATATCAAAAAAATATAAATAGGATATCTCTTAATATAATTCTGAATATTTAATTAAAACACTTGGTTTTGTTTCACTAATTTATATTTTCTCCGACTAGTTTCGACCATTGGTCGTAAAGATATATGTATATCTCTTAATATGTATTTATTTATTTTTAATTTAATAAGTTGTGGTTATTAAGTAAATTAAATACACTTGGTAAAACATTGCTAGTAATATATAGGTTATTAATTTAAATTCACTTGGTTTGTTTTACTAACAAATTTATTAGTATTATGCCTGGTATTATAAAACGTTTTATTCCCTAAATAAAATTTACTTTTGGAATAAATTAATTTATTCCAAAGATTTCGGTATCAAAAACACAAAAAAACTTTATTTGGCTAATAAATCTCCCCAGTAAATTATTTGTTTGATTTTCTACCAAGTAATTTTTTTCTCTAAATAATTTGACAGTTAAAAGTCAAAAGTGTATTATATTATTATAATTACTTTAGATTCTACTACTTGTATTTATTAATTTCATTACGGTTATCATGTCTACCATATCATCCGTGTCAGATACAAGTTCGCTTATAGTATCTTCCCTGACAGTGATTAATTCGAACTACAAGACATTCTCAGGAGTCGAAGACCTAGAATTTTTCAAATCCAACATAACCAGGGATTTTTATACTTATGCATACGCTTTTTTAAAATTAGTTACATTTAAAGTTTTAAACGAGTGTTTTCCACTCCCAGACTAAGCATGAAGTAAAATTTCGAGTTTAGAAAAGCCTGATAATTTGGTTTGGTCGCGTAGCGCGAAGCGCGGAGCGACCAAACCAAATTTTCAGGCTTTTCTAAACTCGAAATTTTACTTCATGCGCCACGTGTATTTAACACTGAAAGCACTGAAATATTATGAACAAGTAAACTTCACTTTAAATCAGTGTCTTGTACGCGTGGCGCATGAAGTAAAATTTCGAGTTTAGAAAAGCCTGAAAATTTGGTTTGGCCGCTCCGCGCTTCGCGCTACGCGACCAAACCAAATTTTCAGGCTTTTCTAAACTCGAAATTTTACTTCATGCTTAGCCTGGGAGTGGAAAACACTCGTTTAAGTCTTTTATAATTTCTAATAAGCTTTCATTTTCTTGTTCTGTGTAATTCTGTCCTATTCCACGGTTATTCTCCATAATTATAAGGAATTATACTAAATTTATTTATTATTTAGTATAAAAGTAAAAGAAAGTTCAAGATTTGATTGCACGATTTATGGATTTTCTGATATTTTCGTTCTAAAGGTCTAAAATTATGTCAATCTACACGATTTTGTTCTCAAGATAATTTTCAAAATGCCGTAACTAAAAAATTACTAGGATGCATTTTCATGAAATTTGCTGTGGATATTAATAAAACAAACATTTTGCATTTAAAATAATAAATGTTTTAAATTAGTTTTATATGTATGTTCAGAAGGCTACTACAGAAAAATTCATGAATTATTTTTTATTAAATTAGCTGTGGTTATTAAGTAAACTAAATAGATTTTCATTAAATTTGCTTTGATTAATTTCGGCATATTTGGAAAGAGGGTAATTGACTTCACGTTCTTTTCAAATATGCCTAAATAAAAATTATTCCATTAATAGATTTTCTGATATTTTTGTTTGAAGTTTAAAATTAGATAAATCTACCCGATTTTATTGACAAGTAAATTTTCGAAACGCCGTAATTTTAAGTTGGCCGTAACTGAAAAAATCCTGACCGAAATTTCATGAAAGTTGGTGTGTATGCCAAGTAAACTAAACTCTTTAAAAATGTGTCAAAATCCAAAAATATTCTCTCAATTATGTTGCTCTTACTATTGATTAAAGTCATAATTGATTTATGTTTGTTTTTCAAACATTTCTGATATTTTCGTTTCTAATAAAAATTGTTTAAAATTAGTCTTATTTTAATGATCACACAACTAATGTTCACAAGACTGTTACAGAGGAATTAACTTATTCATTTTTATGAAATAAGTTGTGGTTATTAGGTAAATGAAATTCTTTCAAAATATGTAATTAATATCGAAAAACATCCCATCCATATTTTTCTGATATTTTTCAGCGAAATCAAAATTGTGTTAATTTAGGCTGATTTTTGTGACCAAATAATTTTAGGAGAGCTGTAACTGAAAAATTCCTGCACGTATTTTCATCAAACTTGCTATAGATGTCAAGTAAATTATTTTTTTTAAATGTATCAAAATCAAACAATATCATTTTAATAGTGTTGCTGTTATTTTCGTTTGAAATCGATTGTCTTAATTTAAGCTTATTTGTGTGATTAGATAATTTTGAAGAGGCTGTAACTTAAAAATTCTTATGTTGATTTACATGAAATATCGCATGTGCGTCAAGTAAATTAAATTCTTTAAAAATGTATCAAAATCCAAACATTTCATCTTAATAATGTTGCTGTTATTTACGTTTGAAATCAAAATTTTCTTAATTTAAGCTGATGTTTGTGAGCAGATAATTTTAAGAGAGCTGTTACTGAAAAATGCCTGCCTTGATTTTTATAAAATTTAGTAAGGACGTCAAGTAAATTAGGCTCTATTAAAATGTGCCAAAATTTTAAAAAAATTGTTATAATGTTGTTGTTATTTTTGTTTGAAATCAATTAAATAAATGTATTAATATCATCTCAAGTAGTTGCTGTTATATTCGATTGAAATAATAACTGTGAAAATCCGCGCAGAAATTTTTAAGTTATGGCCATCGTAAAGTTTTTGGTTACCAAAACCAGGTCAAATGGATTTTTATAACCAGAAACTTTAAGATTCCTGCACGGATTTTCATAATATGATCTCTTTTAAAATATACCAATATCCAAAAATAGCATGTAATCATGTAATGCTGTTATTTTCACCTGAAACCAAAATTATATTAATTTAAATAAGAATAATTAAAACTCGAAACTATTTAAATTCGAGAATTTATTTGTAAGTTGCTTTGAAGAGAATTTGACTTAAATGTTACATATACTTTGAAACAGAGCGTTGTAACAAATCAAATAAGATTTTAATTATTTTATTCTATAATTCAATATCCGGAGGTGTATTTGCATGGGAAGTAGTTGTTTAAATGGGTATTTATTTTCTTAAGTTATCTAATTAATTAAGACGTATTGTTTGCATTTTACACAAATATGTCGTAATTTTATATATTATGTGTTAATTTAACCGATTTTTGTGATCATATAATTTTAAGTGGACCGTAACTGAAAAAGTCCTGCCTTAATTTTCATAAAATTTGGTATGAATGTCAAGTAAACTAAACTCTTCTAAAATGTGTTGCTGTTTTTTTTTATTTGAAATTAAAATTGTGTAAATTTAGTCTGATATTTTCAATAAGAATTTTTAAGATGGCCGTAACTGACACAATCCTACATGGATTATCATGAAATTTGGTATGGATTTCAAGTATATTAGCCTCTTTTGAAATGTGTCAAAATTTAAAAATATCATCTTAGTCCATTAATGGCCGTGCAAGTATAGGGTTAATTCTACAAGTTGATTTTCGGTAAAATTCTGTACGTATTTTTATGATTTCTATGAATAACTTATTTTACACATTTGGATGTTTTTTTTTTTATAAATATACGTAATATTTTCACTGTGAATTTTCAGGCATTCATCGATTTTACAGAAGCGTTCAATTTGAAATTTCGAACGAGTGTTTCCACTCCCAGATTAAGCAGGAAGGAAAATTTTAACTTTAGAAAAGCCTGAACGTTTGGATTTGGAATTAAAATTCAGGCTTTTCTAAACTCGACATTTTACTTAATGCGCCACGTGTATAAAACACTAAAGTACGCGACCAAACCAAATTTTCAGGCTTTTCTAAACTCGAAATTTTACTTCATGCGCCACGCGTATTTAACACTGAAAGCACTGAAATATTGTGAACAAGTAAACTTCACTTTAAATCAGTGTCTTGTACGCGTGGCGCATGAAGTAAAATTTCGAGTTTAGAAAAGCCTGAAAATTTGGTTTGGCCGCTCCGCGCTTCGCGCTACGCGACCAAACCAAATTTTCAGGCTTTTCTAAACTCGAAATTTTACTTCATGCTTACCCTGGGAGTGGAAAACACTCGTTTAAGTCTTTTATAATTTCTAATAAGCTTTCTTTTTCTTGTTCTGTGTAATTCTGTCCTATTCCACGGTTATTCTCCATAATTATAAGGAATTATACTAAATTTCCAATTTGATTGACAATTTAATTTAAAATATTGACAATCCAATTTCAAAAATTGGTGGTTCCAGCTATGGCCACAATGAAAATGTATAATTTCGGTCTGTAATCTACTAATTAAATTATTTATTTCTAGAATTGCTATTTATTTGGTAGGTTTGCTTTATAATACGCAATTTTATTTGCCCAATAGTTTACTAGGTGAATAAATTTACTCCACAAATAGTTATCTAATGATTTATTAATCGTTTATAATACCGGGCATTAGTAAAACATACCAAGTGAACTTAAATTAAAAACCTTTATATTATAGAGAATTTAGTTTACTTAATAACCACAACTTATTTCATTAAAAATTAATTATGAATTCTTCCGTAATAGACATTTAAACATTAGTTGTCTAATCATAGAAATAAGTCATTTTAAATAGTTTTCATTGGAAACGAAATTATCAGAATAGTTTGAAAAACTAAAATAATTCACACCTTTTTCATGTTTCATTATTTATTTCATGTCTCTTGTATTGTATTTAAGAATTGAACAATAAACCTACTGAATAAATGTGATACCGTCTTAACAATAGCCAGCGTTAAATTTATAAATCACATTAATTCGACGTTAATTAAGCCTGGAAACTGGTATTTATAAAAAGGAGGCGAAACGAGAGAGATTTAAAAGTATAATTTATTCAAAATTAATGCGTGTAATTACGATGGCGGATTTTTTTACACGAAACGATTTATATATACATTTTTTCTCTCTCGTTCTTCAGAAAGTTCTTAATTAAAAGATCGAGGACAGATTTAACAAGATTTACATTGCGTAATAATTAAATGGAAAAAATCGATCAAATGTTGTTGAGGTTATTAAATTAATGATAGACAGATTAAATCGTGTTAAAATAAGAAGTTTGTGAGAGGATTAGAAAATTCGTAAAAAAAAACGATTTAGATAATTTTGTATAATTTACATAGTTAATAAATTCTGTGACACATCTAATGATGTTTGTAGAAGTCTATAATTTATTTGAAATTTAATACATGTTTAAGCATTTATGGATTTTGACACATTTTGAAAGGGTTTAGTTTACTTGACATCCACACAAAATTTCATTTAAATCCTGCAGGGATATCTCAGTTACGGTCATCTGCTAAATGAACACAATTTTAGTTTAAAAAAAAAATAACAGTAAGACTATTAAGATATTTTTGGAGTATGACACATTTTAAGAGAGTTTAATTTAGTTGACATCCATACCAAATATTATAAAAATCCATGCAGGAATCTTTCAGTTACAGCCATCTTAAAATTTCTGATTACAAAAATCAGCCTAAAATAACACAGTTTTGATTTCAAACATTAATAACAGCAACATTATTAACCCATTAAGTGCCATTGATGCAATAACACAACATAATTTTTCTAAAATTACTAACTAAATAAGTTATTTGATACTTAATATTATTTGACCTGACTTGAGAATGTGTAAAGAAAAATGTAAATATTTTATTGTTTAAATATTTTGATTATTACTTATTTAAAAAAATGGTTAGGTATTCTTCAGTGTATTTCCAACTTTACAATACTTTAGTGTTTTATACACGTGGCGCATTAAGTAAAATGTCGAGTTTAGAAAAGCCTGAATTTTAATTCCAAATCCAAACGTTCAGGCTTTTCTAAAGTTAAAATTTTACTTCCTGCTTAATCTGGGAGTGGAAACACTCGTTCGAAATTTCAAATTGAACGCTTCTGTAAAATCGATGAATACCTGAAAATTCACAGTGAAAATATTACGTGTATTTATTAAAAAAAAAAAACATCCAAGTGTGTAAAATAAGTTATTCATAGAAATCATAAAAATACGTACAGAATTTTACCGAAAATCAACTTGTAGAATTAACCCTATACTTGCACGGCCATTAATGGACTAAGATGATATTTTTAAATTTTGACACATTTCAAAAGAGGCTAATATACTTAAAATCCATACCAAATTTCATGAAAATTCATGTAGGATTGTGTCAGTTACGGCCATCTTAAAAATTCTTATTGAAAATATCAGACTAAATTTACACAATTTTAATTTCAAATAAAAAAATGGTGATGTGTCCATCATAGTACTTTCCCCCGTAAATTGCGTATTAAATCACTTTTTAAAGTTTGTAAAGAGGCTAATGAATCACCCTGTAGAAAATTGTGTTTAAAAGTTCCCGAAAAACGTTCTTCTTTTTATAACATATTACGAAGTGGTCCTCAATAACTAGATAAAACACACAACTTTTGAAATATCTCAAAAACTAAGAGTGCTATGACAAAAAGTAAGTGAACAATACTACTTCATTTTGTTATTATCTACAACTTTTATTTGAAAGAATTTTTTGTTTGATGAACATTTATTGAAAAAATCTGAAAAAGCTGAAAAACGCTAAGAGTAAAGTACCACTTCCGGTTTTCCGATTTTTACCAAAATCTTTTCAGTTCTTCCGATCGTAACAAAAAGCTTAAGTTTCAAGTTTCATCTCGATATCTTTAGCGGTTTTTGCGGTACAGCGCACACAGGCACACAGACAGACAGACAGACAGACAGACATTTTTCAAAAATGGTCTTATTCGACTCAGGGGACCTCAAAACGGATATTTCCGCTAAAATTTTTGATTCGAAAATTTTCACGAAAACAATACTTTCCCTTTGTATTACATACGGGGGAAAGTAAAAATCTGAAAAAAACTGAAAAACGCTAAGAGTAAAGTACCACGTAAATAACAGCAACATTATTAAGATGAAATGTTTGGATTTTGATACATTTTTAAAAAATTTAATTTACTTGACGCACATGCGAAATTTCATGTAAATCAACATAAGAATTTTTCAGTAGCAGCCTTTTCAAAATTATCTAATCACACAAATAAGCTTAAATTAAGACAAATAACAGCAACACTATTAAAATGATATTGTTTGATTTTGATACATTTAAAAAAAATAATTTACTTGACATCTATAGCAAGTTTGATGAAAATACGTGCAGGAATTTTTCAGTTACAGCTCTCCTAGAATTATTTGGTCACAAAAATCAGCCTAAATTAACACAATTTTGATTTCGCTGAAAAATATCAGAAAAATATGGATGGGATGTTTTTCGATATTAATTAAATATTTTGAAAGAATTTCATTTACTTAATAACCACAACTAATTTCATAAAAATGAATAAGTGAATTCCTGTGTAACAGTCTTTTGAACATTAGTTGTGTAATCATTAAAATAAGAATAATTTTAAACAATTTTTATTTGAAACGAAAATATCAGAAAGGTTTGAACAACAAACATCAGGCAATTATGACTTTAATCAATAGTAGGAGCAACATTATTTAGAGGATATTTTTGGATTTTGACACATTTTTAAAGAGTTTAGTTTACTTGGTATACACACCAACTTTCATGAAATTCCGGTCAGGATTTTTTCAGTTACGGCCAACTTAAAATTACGGCGTTTTGAAAATTTACTTGTCAATAAAATCGGGTAGATTTATCTAATTTTAAACTTCAAACAAAAATATCAGAAAATCTATTAATGGAATAATTTTTATTTAGGTATATTTGAAAAGAACGTGAAGTCAATTACCCTCTTTCCAAATATGCCGAAATTAATCAAAGCAAATTTAATGAAAATCTATTTAGTTTACTTAATAACCACAGTTAATTTAATAAAAAATAATTCATGAATTTTTCTTTAATAGCCTTCTGAACATATATATAACACTAATTTAAAACATTTTTTATTTTAAATGAAAAATGTTTGAATTTTTTTGATATATTCTCAAAATACTTAGTTTTATTAATATCCACAGCAAATTTCATGAAAATGCATCCTAGTGATTTTTTAGTTACGGCATTTTGAAAATTATCTTGAGAATAAAATCGTGTAGATTGACATAATTTTAGACCTTTAGAACGAAAATATCAGAAAATCCATAAATCGTGCAATCAAATCTTGAACTTTCTTTTACTTTTATACAGGGATTTTTTAATTTGTAATAAGTATACCTACATATCCTAAAGAAACTTTGTACAATTTAGTAATGTGAGATCAAACATGAGCAGTATATTTTGAACTTCACAATGTTTCAGTGTTTAATACGCGTGGCGCATGAAGTAAAATTTCGGTTTAGAAAAGCCTCAAAATTTGGTTTTGACTGAATCAAGGAGTGGAAACACTCGTTAAAGCTTAAAACTGAACGCTTATAAAAAAAAAAACGCCTAATGCCTGAACATTTACAATTTATCGGATGTCGGGATATGTATACCTAATAGAAAAATTTCCTGTATCTCCACATGTATCTTCTGTAAATGAAATATAAATTGTAATATACCGTGCGATTGTTTAAATGATGATTTAGAGTAGGCGGTATTTTTTTGTGCCGTTGCCCAGAATGCTAATTGAATGATCTAATATATTTGAGGTTATGGTAAACTGTGTTAACAGTCAGTAGTGCCAATCTAATTCAAAATTCAAAGCCTACTCTAAATCATGTTTTAAACGATCGCACGGAATAACATAGCATGTAAATAAAGATTATTATAATTATTTACCAATCATAAAAATCAGTCTAAAATAGTGTGATCAAAGAGAAGATTGTGTAGCTTTGACCTTAAATAAAAATAACAGAAAAACTTTAATTGGGGTATTTTCGGATTTGGGCATATTCTAAAAGAGCTTATTTTATTGACATCCACTAAACATGTTATACAGTCACGGGTTTTTGAAAACTTCTTCAGGGATTAAACTCTTTATAAATGAACACAATTTATAAATCTATATTATTTAATTTTCTAGAAACATATTGTATATTTTCTTAAAAGAGTAAATTATAGACATTTTCAACCTTCATATGCCTTAATAATACAAACGGACAAAAAATTACCTTTAAATTACAAAAATTGTTACAATTTTAATATTACTTAAAATATTGCATAACCAAAGATATTTCATTTATATTTTATCATGTATATGTGAAAGTTTTTTGATTTTATTAATTTCTCACCAAATATGGCAACTGTTCTTTATTTCACAAGGTTTGGCGTATAAACTAGAAAACTTTTAAACCCTCGCGTTTGTTTGTTATATGGAATAAGCAAACTTATACATAAAACACGAAACGGAGCAATTCGTCGCCGGGAATTGTGTGGGCGAGAGGCGAGGCGAGGCAGTAAAAGTTTTGTCCGGGGTTTTCTGGAGATTTAATTTAGATTAAGGCCCGTTATTATCAAATCGGCTGCGGCTTTACACTTGACGAAATAACGTTTTTCGCCGTTCGGAAAGTTTCTTTTTCAAGCCACGCTCGAATCCACAACCACATCCACAATTTCGTTTACGAACATTCCACGTCATTGGGTTGATCAAAGAACAAAAACTGCAATATTTTTTGTCCTAATTAAATCTTTCTGTATATCACAAATAGAAAGACTGTTATTCCTTACTTCACTTTTTATTTTTATGTTAGATGTACATTTCGAGACACAAGGTGCTCATTATATCAATAACAAACTAAATTCTTAAAACTATGTGCGCGGTATATATAGTTGACGGGTTATCGGAAAAACCAAAAAGTAATTAAACCTATTGTTAGCGGCTAAAGGTTCGAGATGGGTGTCGGTGTCATTACATTATCTGCGGGGTGGGACGGCGCGGGCGGCTTATGGGTAGGGAAGTTGGTCGGTAGGATTACATTCACTGCAGGATTATTTTTGGGTAACAAATCTAATAATGGATTAACTAAAGGACTAAGATCGAAATTCAGCAAAACATTTTTATTTTTATACATTTCAATGGATTCAAGCATATTTAATCTACGATGACTTGATTGCTTTAAAAGTTTAATATTGTTTACCGAGAATGTGTGTCCTGTTTCAATTGAATGGTGTGCAACTGCTGATTTGTCCGGGTTTTGAATTTTAAAATAATACTGGTGTTCTTTAAATCTTTTTAATATGTTACGTTGTGTTTGACCTACGTATATTTTATTGCAATTGTTGCAGTTTATTGAGTAAATTCTGGATTTTTCTAGGTGGTTTGTTTCAGTAAATGTGTTGCCAAGTAAACATTTTAATTTTGTGTTGACATAAAATGCAGGAGAAAGGTTGAATTTATTCAATAAACCACCAATTTTCATACAAGTTGCTGGGTGGTACACGAATCTAGCATACTTTTTTGGGGCGGCTTCCTTTGAGTTGGTTAGTGTGGTATTTGAAATAATTTTATGATTCCTAATTTGTTTGTTAATTAATCTATTGATTGTGTCAATGCTGTAATTTAATGAAATGCCTATGTTCTTGATTAAACTAAATTCCTTTTCCCTATTTTCTTTGGATAATGGTATGTTTATTGCTCTAAAAATCATGCTGTTAAAAGCTGCTAATTTGTGTTTAAAAGGAGAAGACGAAGATGAGTGGATGTAATTAAATGTGTGTGTTTTTTTCTGTAAATGTTGAATTCTATTTATGTATTATTGTTTTTTATCAAAAGTAAATCTAAAAAGGGGATTTGATTGTTTACTTCTATTTCACGAGTAAAGTTAATACTAGGGAAAAGTTTATTTAAATTTAATGTTAAGTCTTTCATATCTGTGTCTGTTTTAACTATTGCAATAATATCATCTACGTATCTATACCAAACCCTCGGAAAGTTAGGGATTGTTTTCTTAGCATTATTTTCAAGGTGGTTTAAAAAAATGTTTGCTAAGAAAGGTGAAAGGGGGTTGCCCATTGCTGTTCCGAAAGTCTGTTTATAGTACGTGTTGTTGAATATGAAAGTATTGCATTCCATAACAAATTTCGCAAGTTTCAAGTACTCTTCTATTTTTCGAGTTTCAATTGAGTTTTCGATCAAAATTTGTTCTAGTATTTCATATGTTTTATGTAATGAAATGCTGGGAAAAAGTGCTTCAACGTCGAAGGAAACCAAAAACCGTTAAATTGTTAAAAGAAAAGGACGTCTTTTACATTAAATCGGATAAAGGTAATTCAGTTGTGATTGTCAATAAAAATGACTATTACAACAAAGTAGAATTAATGTTAAAAGACGGACCCTACATAAAACAAACAAAAAATCCAATAAACATTTATAACAATAGATTAAATAGTTTACTGAAGGATTCGAAAGGTTTGGTAGACGATAGACTTAAATTTAAACTCAAAGTTAAAAACCCATCACTCCCCAAGTTGTATTGTTTACCGAAAATTCACAAACCCGGCGATAAATGGAGACCCATTGTTTCAAATATTAATTCTCCTTGAATAATTTTCTCACTTATCACTTGGTGAAACATTTTTTTTTTTTAAATATTGATAATGAAGGTTTAAATTAAATTACACTTGGTTTGTTTCACAATTTTTTACTTTAATATTTACTCGACTAGTTTCGCGTTTTACAGCTCCTGATAATGCTGTAAAACGCGAAACTAGTCGAGTAAATAGTAAAGTAAAAAATTGTGAAACAAACCAAGTGTAATTTAATTCTCCTACGTATTTTTTGGCTAAATGGTTGGTAAACGAATATAAAAACCTTAAAATTAGTAATGATTTGTCAGTTCAAAACTCATTTCACTTAACTGAAAAACTAAAACATATTCAAATAGAACAAAATGAAAAATTGGTTTCCTTCGACGTTGAAGCACTTTTTCCCAGCATTCCATTACATAAAACATATGAAATACTAGAACAAATTTTGATCGAAAACTCAATTGAAAATTCATCAGTCATTTTTAAATTTCATAAAAAAATATTCCATTGCATTTAACAAAAATTTGTACGAAAATAAGCATAATGTTTATGTTGAATTTAAACATCTCGACACGTTTTTGCTTTCCGACACTACTGTGAAAGGAGGTGTTGTAACCATGCTAAATTTTGATATTTCCCTGGTCCCGGGTCCCTTAACTACGATTTTTTTAATATAAAAAATCAATTTTAACATTCTTGCAAGAAATAGAAAATATCTAAACTAGTTTTCCACAGGGGATTTTTTTCAATTTCAGTATACGAATCACGATAAATACGTTGTACATTTTTAAACATTCGTTGTTTTAAGAGAATTGTTCAATTTGAAGCGGAGCGACTAATCCAAACTTTCAGACTTCTTTAAACTCGGAATATTTACTTCATGCGCCAGACGTATTAATCACTGATTTAGTGCGAAGTTCTTAAAATGCTTTATTTGCCATAAAAAGTAAAAAGGATAAATTTCAATTTAAATTGACAGTGTTCTAATTAGAACGATTATGTAATCGATTTTTAATAATTTGAGTTACTAAAATTCGATTACAACTGTGTGTATGTACAGGAGCGTGGTTTAAAACGCTGTTTCAATAAAAAAATCATGTTTGTTTTGATTCAAAGAAAAAAAAAACTCTGGGGGAAACCTAGTGTCTGTAAGTTGTATTAAAATCTTACCTTAAAATTATTTTTATTTTACCAAGAAAACATAAAAATGTATTATATACGAGTACAACTTTGATTATTATATTTTCAGAATCGTTTTTGTATGCCATTTAAAAATACCGTCACCAAATGAGCTTATGAAGTTGCCATATCTGGCAAAATTATTTCACTGGTTGAAGAATTATGAAGAAATTCTACGCTTGCGTCAAAAAAAATCTGGAAAAAAAAATTGTAGAATAAGAAAGGACGTGTGGTTGACGTTTTTCCTCCACGTCTCGGTGTTTCTGCGAGGAGGGTAATCAATACGAGTTTGAGAAGATGAGGATGAGCACGAGAGTATAAAAAGGGAGGAAATATGACGTTTTACATTAATGTCCGGACCGCGCGGAATGCTTTTATGATGGATTCCTGCCATATTACCCGCGAAAGAACGCAATTCCTTCGGAAAGTTTCAGCCATAAACGTCTGGCCTGGCCGTAATAAAATATTTGACAAAGTATTCAGCGATAAGTTGCACCAGCCACACATTCCTACTCGCCTCCTTCGCCTTCGCCATCGCCATTCGCCCTCGCCTCGCCTTCAGGCCTGCTATAGTTCTGATAAAACTTTCATGTCATAATATCGGCTTTTATTGCCCGCCCCCCGATACATTAAGGATGAGGACGCAATATTTTAACTTAATAATAAAACTTCTCGCACAAGACCCAGATAAATTCGGGTTTTATTAACGCCGCGCCGGAGACGGAGGAATAGAAATTTCGCGTTTTATTACGTTGTAAAAATTCGATTGTGCTATATTTTCATATATTAAATATTTATTGATTCTACGCTTTTAATTAAAACTTACTATTTTAAATGAATAAATCACCTGAAAATAGGCACGCACTCAGGGGGGGGGGGGGGTGGCACCCCCCCTCCCCCTAGACTAACTAAATTGTAATATGTCATTGTATATGTTGGGAACAAAACACAAAATACGGACAAAATGCGAATTGTCCAATGTTTTTAGACAATAGCCGACTAAAATTGCATTCGTCTATCATTTCGCACATTCGACATCAATGATCAATGAGACATCTCTCCCGAATTCCACTATAACCACTAAATTATAAGCTATGGCCAATATCAGATAAATAGGTTTGGTGGTAAAAAAACAAAAAACTAAAATAATTAAACCAACTGCAATGAGTTAGTATATGAATCAATGTAATTAGTGTTTAAGTACAGACAGTCAAATTAAAAATTGATTGTATAAAAGTATGCAAAAACTTTAAAAGTGTGCAAGTCTAAAGGATATATTGCTTATTTTTCATAGATTAAATAAGGCTTGACCCAATGTAAAAGTAACATGTATTCATTATTGTTATAAAGTTTACTTTTACAGGGCGCCTATGATTAAGAATGAGAATTAAATAGCTTAAAAAATGTACGGTTTCATATAGCCTTAATTGTAAATACATAGTTATTTCAGTTATATTTTTGTGTTAGGCAAAATATGAACATTGATAAATGATGAAAAATGACAATACAGTTATACACAAAAAATTTAAATGTTTGAGTTATATTATTATTTCTTGGTGTGCTTAATCCAAAAAAGACTTGCATTAGTTTTCATCTCATAGTTTGCTTGCACTATAGTTTAGTTTAATAAATCACAATTAACACTATTTTTTAACTAAGTCAGATATCATATTGTATCTTCCACGCCTCTATCTTCTCTATCTTTCCATCTTGGAGAAATCTTTGCTTTGCTTCTCACTGAAGGATCCTAAGTTTTTAGGAAACTCACACGAGAATTAAAAAAAACGGACCTTAAGGGTCATTTTGCAGTATTGAGCTAGTAATTCAGCCAACTTGCATTCCACAGTGTTTTTCTAGTCTGCATCTTTATTAATTCTCAAAAAGCTATGCTCTACATCTTTAAAAGGAAAACGGGCACCCTGTATAACGATAGAAAATTGTTTATTTACTAAAGCTGCTTGATAGTTCCTAAAACTTAAAAAAAATAATATTTAAATATAAATATGTATATAGGATGCGCCACAAAACTGGTAGCGGATGTAACTAGCTTATTTTATGTGGATCACCTTGTATACAATTCGGTTTTTGAATGCCTCATAAAAAGTGTTAAACGCGTTGAATTGCAAAAACGCAAACTCAAAACGATGAAACACGATGCGCAGCATTTTCAATAGTTTCTTCAAGTAAAGTACCATTTATATAAATCTATCTATTTCTATTTCTATTTTTAATTGTTTTCAAGTGATACTGCAAAACTTAAATTGTAGCAATTTTCAGATATTGAAATAACTTCTTTATTTGAAAAGATATTTGCATGCGGTAAAAACTTTCTTAATGCACTTTTGTGAGTTGAATACACTGACTATCAGATTTTGTTTTATGTTTAACTTTTATAAGATATGAAATAAAGTTGGATTATTTTAAACACAAATCATAGTTTCACTTCAATCGATTGCATTTTTTGCAAGCTTTTAAAAAATATGGTCAGCGTATTCTACTTAAAAAAGTGCACAATGGTATACTAAGTATCGAGAACAGTAAGAATGTGTTACAGGTTGAAGGCAATCCTTTATTATACCGAATGTTGATTCAATCAAGTATACACAGGGATTTAACATGTAAAACCACATTTATGCATTTTCCTGCTTCCAGGGTCATTTTAGAGGAAAAGTACAAGAGTAAACAAAAATTAAGAAAATAGCCTACATATCGCTATTTAGTTAACATTCGACATCATTTACTACTTTTTATTGAGTTTTGAAAATTACAAAAATTGAAAATAAATAGCCTCAGGAACATCCGTCTTCATTCATCATTTTTGACACGAACGCCCTAGAATCACGGAAGGGGGGTTAAATAAAAGCTATGGTTTCGACGTTGGTGATTTTAGGTATAAAAGTCGAGTATTAGACCTCTAATGGCAGTAATCTTGTGCTGGAAATGCCCATATAGCTTTCTGTTACCCGACTGGGGTATTTTTTTTAACAATTTGGTATTTTTAAAAAAATTATAAAAATATAGTAAACGAAGTCGGATTTTAACTAGGAATTAGTAAAGTGCATAAATGTAGTTTGCTAAAACCCTATGTATACCTGATCGAACAACACCTTGTATATACAAGGTGTCTCATTACTGCGTTTTTGGAAGAAATCTCAGTTCTCGTTGCAGATAGAAAAAAGTTTTTGCACCAAAGTTGCTGGACTTTAAGAAAATTTTTATGCATACAGAGTGCGTCAAAAGAGACAGTAGTTGCAGCAACTTGCTTATTTTTAATGGATCACCCTGTTACATTAATTGCTTTTTGAATACCTTATAAATATTGCGTGTCATTTTATCAAAAGCATTCGGCCTAAGACATGTATGAACAATAACTACGTTTCCAATGGTGTCGCAAACATAAAGTATCTCTGAAACTAAATAAGATAATGAGTTGCAGTTTCCGCCCTTATCTTAAGAATAGAGGGCGCTATCGGCTGCACTATAAAGTTGCTCAAGTTATTTGGCTACGAAATAAAAATAGTTAAGTTTATATATTTTCAATCAAGAGTAACTTGATTTTTTTAAAAAGAACCTTATAATTATTTTCATATTAATCGACTAAAAATGACATTCTCTTTCGATTTTGATAACAATTTTTATCTGTAGATGTAATATAATTAAATGGTTTCATTAAAAAAAAAAACAACTTACCCTCGATTTAAAATGTATAAATTCGACTATTTTTATTTCGCAGCCAAATAACTTAAGTGCAACAACTGTATAGTACAACCAATAGCTCTATTCTCAAGAGAATAGCGAAAACTGTAACTCTATCTTAATTAGTTTTTGATATTTAGGGTTTACGAAATCACTGCAAACGTAGTTTTTAAATGTCAAATAACTCCGAAAGGGTACGACTTAAACCGCATGTTTATAATAAAATGACACGCAATTTTTATTTGGAGTTCAAAAACCAAATAATATACAGGGTAATCTATTTAAAATAATCAAGTTGCATCCTCTACTGTTTTTATCGTGCACCCTGTATACATGTTTAGGGTATGCAGCTCTCAAGATCAATGTGATTTTAATATAAAGCTTGTATTAGACGACACTATTTTCTTTTACAAGAAAATAGTATACTATTTTTGATCATGGTGTAATACAAAAAATATGACCAAACGCAAATCTTGTGCAGTTTTGTATAATTGAAAAAGAACATGTTCTATTTGGTACCCTATGATAGAAAATAGTATTCTATTTTTTTGTACAAGAAAATAGTGTCGTCTAATACAAGCTTAAGATAACAAAAACGAGGCGTCCTTGAAATAAAACAAGTACGTCACTTTAATAGGCGCAAAAAGTTGCTATAAGATAGTTTTTACAGATTGGTTAAAACTTTAAAAACAAATGAGTTACAGTAACTTCATAAAATCTACATTTTATCATCTTCCGGTCATAGAGCGAAAACCGTTAGTGATAGATTAATTTCTTTTCACCATTGATTAAAACACGAAAAAGTGACCCTGGCTCGCGGAAACGGTGTCTAGACAAAATGCGTTGTGTCTAAGGGCTATTTGACAAATTGCTTTGCAAGATTTTACATTGAAATAAAAAAGTACTGGAAAACATAATTTTGTTTTATGAACAAAGTGACAAATTATTGATAAGGAATATATTTTAAACTTTACTTGAAATCAATGTTTTGTACGCGTAGCGCACGAAGTAAAATTTCGAGTTTAGAAATACTGAAAATCTGGATTTGCCGAGGCGCGACTCGCTTCGCTCGCGCGCCCCGGCAAATCCAAATGTTCAGTCTTTTCTAAACTCGAAATTTTACTTCATGCTTAATCTGGGAGTGGGAACACTCGTTAAAAGATCAAAATTGAACTCTTTTATAATAAACCTTGCACAAAAAAATAAAACTACTTGATTTAAAAAGTAATTAGTTATAGGCATAAGTTTTACTTCAAATAATATCAAACCAAACTGGATTAGTTAATAATGAATAACTTTCAATTATGAGAAGAAGATTTTTTATACAAGGTTAATTATAAAAGCGTTCAATTTGAAACTTCTAATGAGTATTTCCACTCCCAGATTAAGCATGAAGTAAAATTTCGAGTTTAGAAAAGCCTGAAAATTTGGATTTGCCGGGGCGCGCGAGCGAAGCGAGTCGCGTCCCTTCAAATGTCTCGTATTTTTTATAATTTAGTCCCAACATTTGGCTCCTCTAGCTTAATCGGCTTAATTTCGAAATTAATATTTCCTTACAAATTGTTCATTTCTTTTTATTTCTTTATCATTTTGCGAGCGTCAAAATAAAGCATAATGTTCTTATATTTTAAATAACTTCGATTAACGTTGAGCTTCTGTTATTACAACTTTACAAATTTGACATTTTTATGACACTTAGTATGTTAGGACTTGTCTAAACTCATGCGAACAGAACCCGAAATTATGTTTTAATTCGGACTATGTCTGAGCACTGGACATAGCGTTTAGTCTAGACCCTGGGTCTCCAAACTATCTTCTTCGCGGGCCACAAATACAATTCTACATAATAAAGTCGGCCAAGATCCGATTAATTCTATAAAATTATGAAAAATTTAAGGAACAATTGTTACGATATTACAAAAAATAATACAAACAATCGCGGGCCGGATTCATGCAAGTCGCGGGCCGGATTTGGCCCGCGGGCCGTAGTTTGGAGACCACTGGTTTAGACAAAACGTGAGCTCCCTTCCCATAAGACCGGGATGGGCTCCCTTCAAGACGCGTGAGCCCCCCCTACACCAAATTTCAGGGTGCGCGCCTGCCTGAAAATGCTTTTTATTAATAAATTTTCTCCAAATCAAATCACATCCATAAATACTCAATTAAATTGATGACTATAAAATTGGAGAAAACGTTGCCTTAAAATGTTCAAATCTGTGTACAAAGAAGTTGTTATTTTTTCTTGCTTTGTCATTTTGACTCCTAACGGATTTTGCGTTGACTGCCTATACACGTTTTAATTTGTACACTATAAAAATTGAAGGCTCGGTGAACCTAAAGTTGAGCACAATTAAAGCTCCTTAATTTTTACAACGTTTAGTTCAGTAAGATCCTTTTTGAAGGATTATAATGAAATAGCAATAAAAGCACATCATGCCCATATTCTGCCACGGTCTAGTCGTAATGAAAATTATGGTATATACGCCATGGAGGAGCCATAATAAAAATTTACTGCGTTATTACCAACTGTAAACGCCGCAATAATTCCCCGTATAATTTACCAATATGTAATAAACCGAACAAACAGCGCCAATAAAAATTATATAGATAAGGGTCGCCGTCGCAATAAACTAATAAAATTATAAAACAAAAAAAAGGATAAACACACACGGCAGTAAATGCGGATGCGAGGGGTGGCATCAATTCCGAGCGCTTATCCAATCAACTCTGGTTTCCGGTTGTTAAAATAAACAACAGCGGAAAATACAGCCGAGAGCCGCGTTTCCGGTTTTTATCGGGACCGATGATATAATATGGGGAACTTTTGTTGGTTTGCTGACTAACGCAAATTCGACACTAATTTTAGTTTTCTAGTATTATGTGATAACTTAAACTTTAAGAGCCTTTCATTTGTACACTATTAAACAAAATCGAATGTGGTTGGTCAAAAAAGTCTAGTTGCCAAGAGGCGAGTCTACCATGCCTGATTTTGAATTCCGTTTTTCAAGAATAAGAAGAAGAATTGAAATCTAATTGTGTTTTTAAAAATGTGACTGCAGGAAATTACTTTTAAAATTCAATAATTCGTTATTTCACATCAACGAAATTTAAAATTAAATTCAAACAAACACGAAAAGCTTTTCCCCAATTATAAACTGAACACTTACAAACTGAGCAAACACTTTAATATTTATTTATCCTCCGATGCCTTATCGCCATCTCGATCCTATTTATTCAAGAATATTCCTCGTGTATTTCTGTTTGTTTAGCCCTCGTTTTTTTTTCTGTTTGCTCAAGAATTCCGTGCGTTGTTATCAACGCGAGCAGCGGTCGGACGGCCATTAATCACCCCCCAAAAAGGGGTTCGCCCACCCACCTGTCCATGTCCGTGTCCATTCACTGTAATTGCCGCTTTTACCTGCGCGTCTAATTGTGCGATTTTCGGGGTGGGCTTTTAGTGTTTGAGCTCGAGTGAGGGGGTGATTTTACGAAGAATAGAAATAGAAGAAAAGAAAGGAATATCGGTGGTGTTTATTTTGAGATAAGGATCAATTATGTGGGATTTGCAAAATGAGTGCTCAAGTAGAATAATATGATGGGCCCATTGAAAGATTAAAAATTGATATTTGTGAATCATAAAGGCCGTTTTTGTAAGTACTGCTGTCTATTAGCAGTATTTTCAACATTTTCTGTACAACCCATAAAATTTGTATTATGCGTATTTTATTTTTGGTTTCTTGTCTCCCCTGATTCGAGAATTTCGTTTAGTTAAGAATTCCCCCAGGTGAAAGTAATCAGCTCTTCTCAATATGTATAACAAATTTACCGAATTTTATAAACTAGTTATTGTTTAATTTAGTTATTGAGGTCTAAACAGTTTGGGCTATTGTTACTTTCCAATTCAAACGTAAATTGTATTTTAGGTTGAATTGATTTTTTTTAAATACCGGGTGTTCGATAAAAAAAAAGGCACAACGCCATAACTCTGTTTTTTATTGATCGATTACAATGAACTTAAAAAAAGTCAATCGCAGTTTCAATACCATAAATTGACAGCAATTATATATTTTTTTAAATTAACTTCATTGCCAAATAATAGTCAACTTTAAATTTTTAAATGTCTGCATATACTATTCTTATTTTATTATATTGGACATAGTTTTTCTAAATCCACTTATACTCGATATGTTGATTTTAATTAATTATTAATGCTAGAAAAAAATGATAATATATCTTCTTCACGTGATTTTTTTAGCAATATATGCAGTGTGCCTTGAAACAAAATTGGACTTTTATTACTGATCAAAATTTATTAATAGAATTAGTATGTATAATCAGCTTAGAAGATTCAACACAATTTGTCAACCAACCGAACAAAATAAAGGCTAGTATTTTTTAAACTTTACTATATTTCAGTGCTTTATACGCGTGGCGCATGAAGTAAAATTTCGAGTTTAGAAAAGCCCCGTGAAAATTTGTCTCGGGTCGCTGCGCGACCCTCGACAAATTTTCTACGCGGGGCTTTTCTAAACTCGAAATTTTACTTCATGCTTAGTCTGGGAGTGCACTGTCAAGATTTCAACATGTTGAGATTTTCGATATTTCTAGATTTTTGTCGATTTATTCACAGTTTGTTATTATATTAAATGCAACTTTAATATTTAATAAATATTGTTTTTCTTAGGAATAGCATATTAACCCATTAAGAGCCGAGCAAATTATAAAGTTAACTCTAAAAGTTGATTTTAGTTAAAATTTTGCATCTTTTTCTATGATTTCAATGAATGATTTATTTATTAAATACGTCGATTTTATAAAAGAGGTAAATTTAAAGTTCGAACAAGTGGAAACACTCATTCGAACTTTAAATTTACCTCTTTTATAAAATCGCCGGGCTAAGCATAAAGTAAAATTTCGAGTTTAAAAAGCCTGAAAACCAAATTTTCAGGCTTTTCTAAACTCGAAATTTTACTTCATGCGCTAAGCCTATAGAACACTGAAATATTGTGAAGTTATAAATGACTCAAAAAATTAGTAATAATCGGAATATTGAAATAACAAAATATTTAATTTTTTTCTCTACTTTTATTCTACATTAAGTTGGCATAACCTCACAATAAATGAAATTTGTCACTTTGCGAGGCAAATTAATTATAATTTTATAAAAATATAATTTTAAATAGAAGATAAACAAAAACAAGAAACTGGGCGTTATTGGATTCAGAAAAATAACGTCTATTATAGTAAAATTAAAAAAATATATGCATCCTTTTAAAAATCTTAAGCTGGCTATTATTTGGGTATGAGATAGTGTTTTCCTGTGTATAAATGAATTTGTTAAATTGAAAATAAGTTTTATCGATGCAGACTTTGATCAGTGATTTTAATTCTATTGTCCAAAGTGGATTTAAGATCTATCTCTGGAATGGAGGTAAACAAACTTTTCACATTGAATGAGACTAGTTTCGCATTTGGGGGTATCAATATGGTACTTAACCTATTGACCAATTCTAATTTTGTATATATACAGAAGGTTTTATGTAACACCGAACATGTTCAATGTTTATTTTTCGTATGTTCTATTAATCAAACCAAAGCACGATTTGACACCTTTAATTTTTTCCTTTATGTGCAAATTGGGTTGCCTATATAACCATTACAAATTGTAGCCAATCAATTGCAAATAATGCCTCGACTTGTAAATACAGATAGTTTTTCTTTCAAGTATATACATGTCCCAATTATATGGCGTAAATTTTTAGATAATCGTTGTTTTTTTAAAAGAGTTCAATTTGAAACTTAAAATGAGTGTGTTCCACTCCCAGACTAAGCATGAAGTAAAATTTCGAGTTTAGAAAAGCCTGAAAATTTGGTTTGGTCGCGTAGCGCGAAGCGCGGAGCGGCCAAACCAAATTTTCAGGCTTTTCTAAACTCGAAATTTTACTTCATGCGCCACCGGTACAAAACACTGACATATTACGAAGTTTAAAACACACCGCAAAGTTTAGATTGAAACAGTGTTTTGTACCGGTGGCGCATGAAGTAAAATTTCGAGTTTAGAAAAGCCTGAAAATTTGGATTTGCCGGGCTCGCTTCGCTCCGCCCGGCAAATCCAAATTTTCAGGCTTTTCTAAACTCGAAATTTTACTTCATGCTTAGCCTGGGAGTGGAAAACACTCGCTTAAAGGTTCAAATTGAATTATTTTAATAAACCGAACGTCGGAAAATGTACAACGTATGCATATGGATACATAAAAGAAATATTCTTGTTATGAAAATGTTCGGTGTTACATAAAACCCTCTGTATATTCTGTAAAAGAATAATCTCTGTACATTCCTTGATAATGGCTTAAAGTCGAAACTAGTCGGAATAAATTAAAACGTTTGTGAAACAATCCAAATGCTTTTTTATTTCAAATTTTATTTTAATCATGTTTCACTAAGTGATAAACATATAAACATAGTGAAAGACAAAGAAATAATATAAGTATATAATTTAACAAATATAACAGAAACAGTATTCATTAATTTTTTGTGTCCATCTTCAAAATTTGGAGTATAATTGAATGTGAACGATATACAGAGAGTTTTTCTTTAAAATATGCATATCTCAATTACAACGTAGATGCAGTAAATCTCTAGATATTCATTGATTTTTTCAAAGATTTCAATTTAAAGTTTTAAACGAGTATTTTCCACTCCCAGGTTAAGCATCAAGTAAAATTTCGAGTTTAGAAAAGCCTGAAAATTTGGTTTGGTCACGTAGCGAAGTGGAGCGACCAAACTAAATTTTCAGGCTTTTCTAAACTCGAAATTTTACTTCATGCGCCACGCGTATAAAACACTGAAATATTGTGAAGTTCACAATATGCTAAAAACGTATATTTTGAACTTCGCCCTAAAACTAGCGCTTTATACGCGTAGCGCATAAAGTAAAATTTCAAATTTAGAAAAGCCTGAATTTGGCTTTTCTAAACTCGAAATTTTACTTCATGCTTAACCTGAGAGTGGAAAACACTCGTTTAAAGCTTCAAATTGAATCCTTTTAATAAACAACGAATGTCAAAAAATATTTTAATAATATTTTCCATGTCTATAAAATCTATACTCGGTTTGCGAAATATTGGATCTTCCTGTATAGGCAAAAATTTGTGTTGTTCACAGACACGTCTTTCTTGATAGCAGCATTAAAAATTAACTAAGCGAGTTCTTTTACCAAATGCTCTTTAAATTCACCAAAATATGTTTTCGATTTCCTTTAAGTTGCCCAGCAAAATAAATCTATAATGTTAAAATGAATATAATTTCTGCTGAAGCGATATGATTATAATTTTTTATTTTTTTTTATTATTTGCAAAACACTTAGTTGTATTTTACTATAATTACAATCTGATCACAAATGGATCAATGAGTAATATTTAGCTAACTTAATTTACTAAAGGTTTACTACTAAGGGTTTACTCATTAGTATCCCTTAGATTTTAATAACTTAATTACACTAATTAATGTGTACACTAGCACTATGCTCTGCTTTTGCACTAACACAATATTAAACTAACTCGAACGGTTTAGTCCGCTGTAGTCTTCTGGTCAAATTCGTGTTATCGAGGAGCTGGAAGGCTTCGATGTTGACGTGTTGAAGAAGTCGCTGTTCATGACTCTTGGCAAATTTGTGTATTTTCTCATTAACAGTATCCATTTCCAAGTCCCTGTGGAGGTCACTGTTTTAGAAATACCAAGGAGCATTGACAATACTCCTCAGTACTTTATTTTGGTATCGCTGGATTATTTCTATATTGCTCTTTTTGGCACAACCCCACAGCTGGATGCCATATGTCCATACGGGCTTAAGAATTTGTTTATACAGCAGTAATTTATTATAGATTGACAGGGTGGAGTTCCGACCAAGCAGCCAATACATTTTTCGAAATTTTATGTCCAGTTCTTCTTTTTTTTTGACATGAGCTCTCCAGCGTAGCTTAGCGTCCAGTGTAAAACCCAAATATTTTGCTGTATCAGCATTGATTTAAAGATATGTTTACACTTTTAAATAAATACATCTTTTGATGTTAATCATAAAGTTGTTTAATATTAATTTTTCAATAATTTGATTACCTTCTTGATATTTTAAAAAATGTTTGCATATTTTATATTTATAACAATAAAGGATAAATCAGAAATAGCGTTTGATTTGTTTCTCTATTTGCAAATAGTGAAACAAACCAAGTGTTATTTTTGATTTATCCTTTATTATTATTAGTTTCAAAAATTTCACCTAGTGATAATTGAAATGGTTATTAAAGAAATATTTTCTATATTGTTTCAGGTCTCTTTAAAAAAGATAACTTGACATTTTCTCTGAAAAGTCAGGTAATCCTAAAAATTCGAAACTATTAATCGAATTGCAATTTGTTTGAATAATTCTTGTTAGGTCAATATTTTTTTCCTAACATATTTTACGATAAATACGCATTTTTTTAGATAGCCAACCTTTCTAAGGAATTATCTAGAATTGCTAAAATATTGATTATCACTATGATATACGCATATTTGGAATGGTAATTAATTTATATAATTCTGCTTACGTGATGCGTATATTATAAAGTTGTAACTTATTTAACAGCTTCTATCTTACTTTTATTTATAGATAATCTTGAGCTTTGGGCAAAAGGCAACATATGTCAGACTTAAAAACTTATAAAATACTTCAATTGTTTTCACATTAATCGTTATTTATTTTAAATGTTTGTTGTATTTAATACATGCAACGGACATTTAATAGTAGATTGTTTGAAAGCTTCGGTTTGCATGCAAATACCAATTTACATTTACGAGCCCGCAGAGCGAGTGAATGCAAGGTAGCTTTCAGAACGTGTTTAACACTTTACTTTTCCTACGACCAAACAGCTACGGCGTTAACTGTCCTTCGTCACTACTCATTTTATTGTAATAATTTTGACACTGACGTTTGAGGATTTCACTTTCAAAACTAGTTTTGAAAATTCAATTTTTAAGCGTGACATTATTTGTCAAAATAAAAATATACAATCGAAGACTTTCAATGCAAAGATATGGCGACGATATGTCTGTTTTCGGGAGCGGTCGTTGGAAAAATAAATAACGATTCGTGTGAAAACAATTTCATAAGATTTTAAATAAATCAGTCTGGCATATGTTATTTTTGCAGAAAGGTTAATAGTATGAAAATCTATACAAATTCAATAAATTATTTATTACAAAATTGATCATAAATTGTGAATAAAATTTAAAATAAGTAAACATTCAATTATCGCCTATTGTTTAAATAAAATAGTATGAAATTGTGGACTTTCACTAGGCTGCAAAAATAAATGAATGCCAAGTTGAAGAAACATCTAGAAATTGAAATTAATCATGACACTTATTTGAACAATGACTGGTTTTTGTGAAAAATATTTCTGACTGGAGATAAAATAGCAAACACTCAAAATTGACTAATTAATATGTATATTGTGTGAAAGTATGTAAAAAGTTTTTTTTTTAATGGACAGACTTGAAAACAAATTTTTGTGAAGCTACAAACTTACGGAAACACTGAACATATATTAATGGAGTTGATATAAAATAACTACGGGGGAATTACAATACAAACTACAATTCCCACATTGTTAGATACTATTGTTTTTAAACAATTGATGTGGGCTTGAAAACATGTTATATTTGAGGAACAACATGGGTTTATGAAAAATCGATCAACAATCAGCAGTTTAATGTGCTATCAATCGTTTTTATTAGATGCTTTAGAGAACGGTTATCAAGTTGATGCTATTTATACCGACTTCTCGAAAGCGTTTGATCGTGTCAACCATGCATAACTGTTGAACAAACTCAAAAATTAGGCTTTGGAAATCTTGCAATTAACTGGTTTTAGAGATTTCTTACATCACGTTCTCAATATGTTAAAATTCATAGCTATCTGTCGACAGCAATTAATGTAACATCTGGGGTTCCGCAAGGGTCCCATTACGCATCAATTTTGTTTCGTCTTTTTATTAACGACATTGTATGGTCTTTTAGGTACTCCAATTATCTATTATTCGCAGACGACTTAAAAATATTTCATATTATTTATAATGTTGATGATTGTATTGCGCTACAACACATATGGGCAACCCCCGGCCCGCGGGCCGGATCCGGCCCGCTGTAAGATATGATCCGGCCCACGAGACATTTTGAAAAAACCCAATTAAAAAAATATTACATTAGGTACTTATACTCACGAGAGTGACAGTGAGGCGGCAAACATCAAATTCTTTGATGTTTGCCGCCTCACTCTTTGATAATCGCCGCCACTCGACTTGCTCGATCAAATTCTTTGAGGTTTGCCACCTCACGGGCGACACATCAAAAGATTTATTGCTTCTCAATTATTCTAAACTAGTTTATTCTAGATTATTCGTTCATTTTGCCTATATAAGCGGGTGGCTGGCCCGAACGTTAGTTCAGTTCTATCTGAGCTACCAAGGTGATAACTTGGACAAGCGATATCCTAGCGAACTGCTCGAGCCGTCAACTTGCTTTGTGACTTTGTGTGCATCTTGAGTGGTTACTAACTATAGTTTGTTATTAAGTTTATTGAACGAAAAGTAAACAAAAATGATGTCTGGTGGAAAGAAACGAAAAGTAGATACAGAGGGTCGCCATTTTCAAGAAAAATGGATTGAAGAATTCTTTTTTATCTTGCACAATGGTAAGCCTATTTGTTTGCTGTGTAATGAATCCATTTCAGTAATGAAAGAATTCAATATAAAGAGGCATTACTCAACTAAGCATGCTACGCTTCACTCACTGACAGGACAATTAAGAACAGACAAAATCCAGAAGCTTACCGAAAATTTGGAAAAACAGCAACAAATGTTTCATAAACAAAGAACACAACTTTATAATGTTGTGAAAGCTAGTTTTATAGTTAGCTCAAAATTGGCAAAGGCATTAAAACCATTTGCCGAAGGAGAATTTATCAAAGAGTGTATGTTAGAAGTTTGCGGTATTATGTGTCCTGAAAAGAAAAAAGAATTTGAAAAAATTAGTTTGTCAAGACGAACTGTTGTTCGACGTATAGAAATGATGGCTAGTGATATAAAAACAACATTGACTGACCGTATGGCTGGTTTTGAATCATTTTCCATAGCATTAGACGAGAGCACCGATTTGTCTGACACAGCTCAACTGGCTATATTTATTCGAGGTGTTGATAAGGAGTTCACTGTTACTGAGGAATTGCTTGCTTTACAGCCGCTAAAAGGAACCACTACAGGAGAGGATATTTTTATTGAAGTTCAAAAGGTATTCACAAGTTTTGGCTTGCTATGGTCAAAATTAATTGGAGTATGCACTGATGGTGCACCTTCTATGGTCGGCTTACGTAAAGGTTTCATCGGAATTTTGAATGAAAAAGCAACAGAATTAAATGTGCAAAAAGATGATTTGATAGTCATTCATTGCATTATCCACCAACAGAACTTGTGTTCTAAGTCCATTCGACTCCAGAATGTTATGAATGTGGTAGTAAAAACCATCAACTTTATTCGATCCCGAGGGCTCAACCATCGTCAGTTCAAGGCGTTTTTGGATGAAATATCAGCTGAATATAACGACGTAACATATTATTGTGAAGTCAGATGGCTGAGCAAAGGAAAAATGTTGAAACGGATTTACGAGCTTAGAAATGAGATAGCAGACTTTATGAAAATAAAAGATAAACCACTATCTGAATTAAGTGACCTAAAATGGATATGTGAAATAGCATTTCTGGTCGATTTTACAGGCTATTTGAATGATTTAAGTTTGAAATTTCAAAAACAAGGACAGTTAGTAAATGATTTGTACAGCCATTTAAAAGCGTTTCAGATCAAACTACGCTTGTGGGAGCCACAGATGCTGTCTGGTAATAGTTACCATTTCAACACGCTCTCTGCGTATGAAAATATTGCTTATGCTCAATATGCTGAAGAACTCAAGTTACTGTCGGAACAATTTTCGGACAGATTTTGCGACTTTACAAACATGGAAGACTGTTTCAGTTTATTTGCTACTCCTACAACATATATTGTACAAAATGCTCCAATACACTTACAAATGGAGTTGATCGAGATTCAAGAAAACTCACTCCTAAAATCCAAATTTGAAGACGTAGAGTTGTGCGATTTCTACAAAAAATACTTAGAAGAAGACAATTTTCCGCAGCTTTGAAAATTCGCAAGAAGATTGATTTGTGCTTTTGGCAGTACTTATAAATGCGAACAGTTCTTTTCATTGATGAAAGTTAATAAATCAACACATGGTACAAGACTGACTGACGATAATTTGGAAAAAATTTTACGTCTTTGTGTCAGTGGAATTAATCCAAATATCGATGGATTAGTTTCCCAAATTCAAGCTCAAGTGTCTCACTGATTTCGGTGTATTTAACTTTCTTAGTTTGCAACAATTGCAAATTTAACGATTTAATTTAATGTACCATTTTTTTAAATTTCATTTTGTTATTTTAATAAATTGCACTATAATAACATTGTCGTATTATTTCATGTCTTATATCTATCGCAATAAATATGATCAGTACATTAAAATGCACTAAGTACTTTTAAACGCGGCCCGCGAACGTATTTGCACGCTAAAGTTTGGCCCTCAAAATGTCAAAGGTTGCCCATACCTGCTCTACAAGATGATTTAACTCGTCTCTCACATTGGTGTACTTCAAATAAGTTACGTTTAAATATCTCTAAATGTACACTTCTGTGCAATAAAATTAAGTACAAGTCTTATAAATATTTTTTACAATATTCTAGTTGTATAATTCGCGTTTGTTTTAATTGCCTAGCAGCAGTTTCAATAAATAATAAAACACCATAACACTTCTTCACTGCTTCCAACGTTTCTTAACTCCGAAAACAGTGTCTTTACTCATGTTCACCAATCAAACAATTTGTCTAATAGAAAAACCATCTTCTATTTTAGTTAGAATTGAATTGTTGTCTGAATGACATGATGATGATTATATATAATTATGTAAACCATTGTAAATTAATTTTAAATTGATTATAAAGGAGATTCCGTAAATAAAGTTAAAGTTAAAGTTTAAAGTTTAAAAAAATAGTATTCCATGATTAAGAAATGCGCGTTTTATTTATTTACTCATCATTTGTTTTAAGAATTCATTTTTATTTGTGGACATTTTGAACAAATATTATTCCAAGATAAGGAAACGAGCATATTATTAATTGAATTGTATTTTTTAAGAATTCATTTTTATTTGTGCAGATTTTTATGTGGATTTTCGATCGAGTCCGTAATTTATTATCTCCGAGTGTTTCTGATGGATGTTCCGCGATAAAATCAATACATCGACGTCCTGCTCGCGACGTGATATTTATAAAACGCCATTGTTGAATCTATACAATTTTTTACTTTCAATACATCCGTTATATCAAATACGGAACGACAAAGACACATCGATTGGATATTACTTTCATCCCTAACGATACCACTTTTTACACAGAGAGAAAACACAGAACATGAAATATTATCATACTATATCAAGGGTGCAGACAGGATTTTGACCAAGAAGAGGTAAAAAAATCTGCCAAAATTAGTTTAAACCTTAAGAAAGGTTAATTTTTGGTAGTTTATTTTATTTTACAACATACGTTTGCACTCCTCGTTTAAGCATTAGTAACTCACTCATTTTACAACTCAAGGCCCCATAGATTGTAAATTTTTGCAACATGTAAGTCGTGTATGACTGTCACATGGGTTTGAAACAACAAAAAAGTCAGTTCTTTTAATAACAGATGGTGCTATTGCATTTATTTAACATGTATGATTATCCCATGCGTGTAAACCAACAAAAGTTCAGGTCTGTTAAAAACAGAGGGCGCCATAGCATTTTCTCAACATGCATGATACAGACATGGGTATAAAATAAGAGAAAGTTGAGTTGTTTAATAACAGATAGCGCCATAGCATTGTCTCAGCATGCATGATACACACATGGGTATAAAACAACTGTTCCTAAAGTCATTTTAACAACAGATGGCGCCATCCCAATTTCTCAATATGTACAATTTATACACGGGTATAAAACAACCGAAATTTGTCTTTTAGCAACCGAAGGCGCCATGCAAGTTTCTCAATATGTACGATAAGCACATGGGTAGAAAATAACAGAAAGTTAAGCCTTTCCAACAAGAAATGGCGCCATAGTGATTTCTTAACTGATTGAAATAATACTCACATAGGTATAATATAAATATTGACTCATTACATATTTGTATTTAGTAAATTTTCCTTGCACGTGCTCATTTAAACGAGATTAAGTAAACAGTCAAAGAGGTTGAATAGTTTAAAGCAGATGTGTCCACCCGTATACGTCTTGTTTTTGCTCTTCACTTCTTTTTAGTGGAAATATGTACCTCATTCTTTGATATTGCATTAAACTTTACAATAGATACTATTAAACTTTACAATAGATACAAAATATATAGATAAGCCTGAAAATTTGAATTTGCCGGCGCACGATTTTAGAATAGCCTGAAAATGTGGCTTAGTCGCGTAGCGAAGCGGAGCAACCAAGCCAAATTTTTACGATTTTCTAAACTCGAAGTTTTACTTCATGCACCACGCGTATTAGACACTGATTTTAAGTAAGGTTTGAAAACATATAAGTATTTAATTATAATAACACGGAATATGATAATTAATTATCTATTTAACCCACTTTCTATCTCTTTAAATAAACGATATCCCTATATATTCTGTCGAAATACGAACAACCTTTCTAATAGTATATATTATTAGATAATTGAGTTAAAATATTTGAAATTGGAAAAGTGCTGGAGTGTCTAAATCTGTTTTATCACATCAAACACGGTCCCTAATTAAAAGGGAAATGAGAGGCCGGAATAGATGTCGCGTCGGCGGCGGCGTCTCCTCACAAAGGGAATTGCAAATGGACGAAGGGCCGAGGATAACGCTGTACGTGTCCTTAACAGCCACCGTAAATAATTTCATTTTTACAACCCGACCAGACGTGATCATTTTTATAATACCCCCGCATATCCCCCCTTTAGTATTACTCGTAAACAAAAAGAAACAACCTGGAAGGTAATTATTTATCGCGTAAAGTTGCCCTTTTTTACGACCGCATCCGGAATTAAAAGTTCCTTACTTACCTGGGTGCTTAATAAATCCACATCGTGTGTAAAACTAATGTTTTCTGAAAGTAATCATGAGTGTGTTTTAATAATACCGTGCGATCGTCAAAAACATGATTTAGAGTAGGCTTTGAATTTTAAATTAGATTGGCACCACAGACTGTTAACACATAGTTTACCATAACCTGAAATGTATCCCATCATTCAATTGGCATTTTGGGCAACCGTACAAAAATGCTGCCTACTCTAAATCATCACCTAAATGATCGCACGGTATATTACGTAACGAGAGTGATATGCCGCATATTACATATGAGAAACGTAATATACTTTACCTACGCCTTAACAAAATAAACAATGATCATAGAAAAACAACTTATTTATTGCAATAATTTTTAATGACAATGATGAAATCTAAATTACTACTTGATCAATATACATCAAAGAAATGTCATTTGGTTGTGCGGTAAGCAATCAGCTGTTCAGCTATCAGCATATAATGTACTTGTCAAAGCTATTACGTGCATATGTACGTAGTCAATCAGCGGCTACTAGATAGGTAATATAATATTATAACCGTTTTAAAAATTGAATAAAGTGTTTCAGTATTGCGGCACCGGGTATCTACAGACGCGTTTTGGATGTAAAGGTACTCATCAGTGTGGTCCTTTTCGATATTGGGTTGTGAGACGTCATCTTACAATTTTGTTACATGAAAGTACCAATTGCACAGAATATAACAATAAAACTTGCTTATTGATAATGAGGTTTTCGGATAGTAATGCGCTGAATTACTATTATTATGTAGTATGTCAGTAGTAAAAATTTAAGTAGTATAGATAAAATGCAACTAGATTAATAATCTTTATTATTATTTATATCATTATCTATCAGAGCTGACTAGACTCTTTAAAAAAGGATTCGAATCACGAGTTCGAATGCTGATATTTAAATTGATTCAATCCACGATCAAAATAAACGATTAAATATGATTCGAATCAAAGGATTCGAATCCTAATTTTAGAATCACAAATACAAATCCATTAATAAATTGTTCGTGTCTCTAATTTTATCAGAAAATGATTTCTAATTCGTGTATTTGTAAATAATAATTTGATGTGTTTAATTTTATTAGTAAATAATTTGATTGCTAAATAACTTCAACTAATAAATATAAAAAATAAATGTACAGGGTGGTCACATTTGGGTGTTTGGTTAGTAAAAGAGATAGAAAAAAACGAATGGCGTATTAATAATCTCATTTTTAGAGATAAATTTAATGATAAAAACAAAAATCGGCTATCGTCTTTTGTTTTCGAGTTATAGCCGAAACTATTTTTTTCCATTCTTGAGTTTTATTAATATCTCAGTTATTTATAATTACATTAAAATAAGAGTAGCATGTCCTTGAACCACATTTTTGAGGAGAATTGAATAAGATAAACAAAATAATAATATTTTCAATAATGTATAAGATACAACACAAAGTTATTTTTTTTAAATAGAAATCATAGATGGGCTTTGCTTTAATAAGTAGGTTATATTTTTCTCTTTTTCCCAAGTGGATGTTGATATTGCATTTTTATTGAAATCTATTGAAATTTACTAAAAATTCTTAAATATGTTCTCTTATTGAATGAAGTAGGCTTGTTTTGTAAGAATTAAATTATTGATTGTAATAAAAACACATTCGTAATCAGTAAAGTAGTTAAGGCCATATGAATGCTGTATTATGATATGATAGAATGGTTTAATTAATTACTAGCAATTTTCATATTATCTTGGATACACATTTAAACCCCTGTTTAAAGCAAGACCCCAATAAATAATTTTTTTCTAGAAAAAAAGAAAAAACATCAATGGATCGTTGAAAAGCATTGAAATAATATTTTAATTCATTATTCAAAATGCGTATGTTGCATCAATTTATAACATTATTGCAATGTATCCCAAACTATTAATATCATAATTTCTCATTTTATACAACTTGTCCTTTATACAGAGAGTTTTAAGTAACACCGAACATGCCAGAAAATGTTCATTGTAAATTTTCCTATGTTCGATTTGTTCTGGGACGCATCAAAGCATTGAGTGCAATGTGATTGGATACGATTTCCAATGGTAATATAGTCAACCCAATTTACATTCTTCTGGGTGCGATTTCATTGGTTACGATTTTTAGTAGTTCTAATGCAAATTAAGACTAATGTAAATAGGGTACATGTAACGTCAAAATAAAATATGTCAGTTATTAAATCTTGTGTGTAGATTAATACTATCGTGAAACCTACAGGGAGTTTATCTTTTATGTATATGTATTCCAAATTCAGCCAATTTTCTGTAACCCTTTAGATATAACTTTTTTAAAGTTTAATTCATGCTTAGTCTGGGAGTGGAAAACACTCGTTTAAAGCTTCAAATTGAACTCTTTTAAAAAACAACGAATGTCGGAAAATTTACAGCTTGTGCAAGTTTACCTTAAGAAAAAAAATCAATGCATTGTAAGTTACGCATTCAATAAATTAATAAATACACCTACATTATCTGTATTGAGTATTATGTTAGCAAATAAATGAACATAAATAAAACACTGTTTATCACTTTGTTTGTATAACAATTGGTTTATTTGGTGACTATAGTTTCGATACTACGCGTATCATTATCAAACCGTTAGTAACAAAAAACTACAAAGGAACATTATTTATATTTGCAAATTTTCTAATAACTTAAAGAGGGGGGTGTATTTAAGGTCAAGACTTATCAATTAATCTATGCCGAAAAGAGTAAAGATGCTCACTGAGTCTGGTCTTAAAATTACGACCAGATTGACCTATACACACTCCCTTACAATCATTACAGGTTAATTTATATATTCCTGATTTGTAAATACTTGGTATCTGAGTCTTATGGTTAAAAATATGATTTTTAATTTTTGTAAATGGTTTCATCGCTATATTTAATTTGTGTTTTGCTAAAATATTTATAATTTTGTGAGTTATATTTCCAAAGTAAGTAAGGGAACGATATGTTGCATGTGTTTTAGGTTCGATTCAGGCATATATGTATTTTCTAATAAGTTTGATTTTGTATTGATTAACTATTTTATTAACTATTGACGTAGTATAGCCATTTGAAACGGCTATACTTTTAATAATATCTATTTCTTCTTTAAAAGAGGTTTCTGACAACGGAACAATAAAAGCTCGGTTTACCATGGAGTTAAAGGCAGCTAGTTTATGTTTATAGGGATGATTGGAACAGTTAGGAATTACACGGTCTATGAAAGTAGGTTTTCTATAAATATCAAAAGTTAGTGATTCATTAGTACGTGTTATTGAGAGATCTAAAAATTTTATGATATTGTTAGTTTCTGTTTCTACTGTAAATACTATATTTGGATGTAATGTAAATACACCCCCCTCTTTAACGCTGTTATTAGAAAATTTGCAAATATAAATAATGTTCCTTTGTAGTTTTTTGTTACTAACGGTTTGATAATGATACGTGTAGTATCGAAACTATAGTCACCAAATAAACCAATTGTTATACCAACAAAGTGATAAACAGTGTTTTATTTATGTTCAACAATGTATAACGAAGTAGAAGCCTCTATAGTCAGTGATATAAATGAACATTGAAATGTTTACCAAATGAAGCAGCACACCTAACACCCCAGTGTTGTTGTGGTGGCAGCAGACTAGGTGCGGTACTTGCAAACCTGCCTCGCCACGCTTTTCAAATTTGGAATATTTATATTTAAAACTGCCGAATGGCAGTTTTGTGGCGGCATTTTTGCTGGTACACCCAAAGCAACGTACTTGGGGTGGTCCTTATCAAATAGTTTACACAATACACTAAATCGAAGTTCTTAATAATCTTCAGTGAAATTGAAGCAATGTATAAACTTATCTTGAAATATCAGCAAACGGAAGTAACAGGAATCTGTTTTTTCTATTATTTATGCATTTACGCTAAATCTGTTCTCCTCTTTCTCATATTTCTTTTCTGTTTAATATTAACATTCCATTAGTGATGTAGGCGATTAATGAATGACACATTTCATTTTGACGTTAAATATAAGTTGCGTTAGAACTACTAAATCAGAGCCAATGAAATCGCACTCAATGCTTCTATGCGTCCCAGAACACATCGAACATAGGAAATTTACATTGAATATTTTCTGGCATGTTCGGTGTTACATAAAACTATCTGTATGTCCCCAAATATGAAATGTAACCAGTCAAGTCTGCAATAGTTGTGAACAATCGATAATTTGACTTTACAGAAAATAATTCTAATACGACTATTAAGAGATCACATTTAGCAAATTTTAGTATATTCTAATAGATTTCAATAAAAATGCAGTTATAACATTTACATGTCATACATCACTGAAAATAATGAAGGCCAAAGCCAACTATGAACACAACTCGGCCATTCCATAAATAAGTGCACACTTTTTGGGGGTACATCAGGGATTTTAACGAATTTCACATATATTATAATGGCTATCAACACATGGTTTTTGGTTGTTACTAGTGGTTAAACAAATGATTGTTTCAAAAATTATAACAATGTAAACTTTTAGTCCCCTTTTATTTTGAACTCAAAAAAATCGTAAACCGTTACTGATACAAAAAAGTTATACTTGACTTTTTTAAGCTTAAATGTTCAAAGTTTAAAAAATTATTTTTTCTAGAACGAAAAAGCTTTTTTTAGATAGATTCTTTTAATAAATAAAACAAATCTCACAAAAAAAATCAAATACTCATGTTTTAATTTTCTTGAAAAAAATATATATTATACTCCAATCCTTCCTTAGAATATTTCCGTTTTCAAAAAGATGGGCACTTTAAAAACTTTTTGAGATATGATTTTTTTACCCGAGCAAATTTCACAAAATAATCAAATACTCATGTTTTAATTTTCTTGAATTGCCCATACTTTTGAAAACGGAAAAATTCTTTTGAAGGATCAGGGTATAACATATATATTTTTTTAAGAAAATTAAAACATGAGTATTTGATTATTGTTTGAGATATGTTTTATTTATTACAAAAAATCTATATCAATAAAGTTTTTTCGTTTTGGAAAAAAATGTATTTTAAACTTTGAACACTTAAGCACAAAAAATCTTCTGAATAACTTTTTTTGTATAGGTGACGGTTTACGATATTTTTGAGTTCAAAATAAAAGTGTACTAAAAGTTTATATTGTTATAACTTTAAGATTTGACACAATCCTCTAGTAACAACCAAACACCATATCTTGATAGCCTTTATAATATATGTGAAATTCGCTAAAATTCCTGATGTATCCCCAAAAAGTGTGCACTTACTTATGGAATGGCCAAACTGTGTGTTGTATCTTGTTTATTAATGAAGATATAAAAATTCTGTAGATATCATTCAATTTTTCTTCAAAAAGTGCCTCAAGAACATGCAAGTCTTAACTAGATAAATCAATATATAACTGAGTTAATAATAATAATCGAAAATTGAAAATAATGAGTTTTTGACTACAACTCGAATACAAAAGACGATAGCCGATTTTTGTATTCACCATTGAGTTTATACCTAAAAAAGAGGTCGAGGATCCACCATCCCAAATGTGACCACCGTGTACATTCCTAATCATTGTACATTCCTAATCAGTATATTTTGAACTTTACTTGAAATTAGTGTTTCATACGCGTGGCGAACGAAGTAAAATTTCGAGTTTAGTAAAGCCTGATAATTTATCTTGGTCGCTCCGCGAAGCGGATTCAATTCTCAATTCTCTGTCAATAAGTGCTCCAAGAACATGCAACTTTTATCTGAATAGAACAATATATAGTGTGTCCATATTTCGACAGAATGTATGTGGATCTCAGTTATTTGAAGAGATAGAGAGTCGGTTAAATTGGGCCAAAGTTGCGTATTTGAGGGCATAACAACAATCTGAAAACAATTATAGAATATCTTTTTCTGTTTTCGAGATATCAATAAAAAAACGGATTTTCTGAAAAATCGTATTTATTTTTTTATTCAAAAACTACTAAATCACATTTATAACTTACATTATACAGGCACTTTTTAATGAGGAATCTAGTAGCATATTTTTTTCTAAGAATGCTATAACTTTTACCCGGAGACCACAGCTATCTTTTGTTTTTCTTATGGGCGCTATTTTGGATTTTCATATTTTTTGAAAAAATATTTTTTTCTGAACTCAGTGATGTATCACACTCATAATTTATTTAAGATTTGCCATTTAAAATTATAATATTTTCTTTTGCAAACTGCCTTGGAAACAATGACGTTATATCTATTAATCAATAAAATCTTGTCAGCAGTCAATCATTGTTACCAGTGAAAATTATTTAATAATTGTCAACCTTGTGTAATAATAATAATAAGTATCGATTATCACACAAAACATAAAGTAAAAAAAATGGTAATGTGTCCATCATAGCACTTTAGATGACTTAAATATCAACAGTATGGAAAAGTTGCACAAACTAAATTTATTCTATTTCCAAAACTATTTACAAAAAAAAGTAATTCTTCTATTTTCACTACATCTCAATAAATATTAATCACCATTACATTTAAGCGTTATATATTTTTAACTTAACTGTAAATCAGTGGTTTATACGCGTGGCGCATGAAGTAAAATTTCAAGTTTAGAAAATTTGTTTCGGGTCGCTAAGCTAGCCTCGACAAATTTTCTACGCAGGGCTTTTCTAAACTTGAAATTTTACTTCATGCTTAGTCTGGGAGTGGAAAATACTCGTTAGTTTAAAATACCTTACAACTGGTAATGTATATTAACAACAATTGTAGGTTCTAGGAGTTGTCAAATAAGTGAGTTACTCAACTGTTTCCAAGGCACTCTATATAAAAAACAAAAGATTAAAATTTTACATATAAAATGTACAATAGATTATAAGTATGATACATCATTGAATTTAGAAAGAAAAATTCTTCCAACAAATATTACAATCCAAAATCGCGCCTATAAGAAAAAGAAAAGTTGGCTATGGTCTCTGGATAAATGGTATAGTTATCTTAAAATAAGATATGTTACGTTTCTCGTTAAAAAGTACCTCTATAATGTCAAAGTTATAAATGTCTGCATTCAATGGTTTTTGAATAAAAATATGAAAACGAAATTTAAAAAAATCAATTTTTTGACAATATCTCAAAAACGAAAGAAGATATTTCAAATTTGTTTGGAGATTATTATTGGGCCTTAAAATACGCAACATTGCCCCAATTTACCCGACTCTCTATCTCTTCAAATAACCAAGATCCCTAAACATTCTGTTGAAATACGGGCACCCTGTATAACTGAGTTATTAATAAAAATCGAAAACGGAAAATAATGAGTTTTTGGCTATAACTTAAATACAAAAGATGATAGCTGATTTTTGTTTTCATCATTGATTTTTTCGAAAATGCTAGAAAAAATAATAGTTCATGTGTTTCATAGAAATCAAAAAACATGGTAATTATTTGTTTCTAAACAACTCCTTATATTTGTTGCCGATAATAAAAACTCTTTCAGATTATGAAGCTGGAGTTGCAATATTATACATGAAATTAACAAAAAAAATGTCCATGATTAAAAAAAAGAACGCCTCAATGGATTTTCATGAAATTTTGCAACTAATATTTGAAAAATTAGCACCCCATGGTTTTATTGTTATTGTCAGTTAATTTTATAATTATATATATCTCAGCTTGATTTTCATGTAACTGTACATTTTTCTTAAACAAATTATATTTAGTACTGTAATTGGATTCATATTCCACTGTAAATGTTCAGGAATTCGTTATTTTTTTAAAAGCGTTTAATTTGAAGCTTTTAACGAGTGTTTCCACTCCTAGATTAAGCATGAAGTAAAATTTCGAGTTTAGAAAAGCCTGAAAATTTGGTTTGCGTCGCGTAGCGAAGCGGAGCGACCAGACCAAATTTTCAGGCTTTTCCAAACTCAAAATTTTACTTTATGCGTCACGCGTATAAACACTGATTTCAAGTGAAGCTCAAAATATACAATTAAATATTTATTTACTTAATAAAATATATATCACCATTATGAGTTTTAAAAATGTTGATTTTGTTCCAACTAAAACTTCCAAAATGATTTGCTTTGGCAAAGGTAAGTATACTTAAATGAAAAAATCTCTGTTTGCTTTAAAATATATCATATCTAATGGCATTGATACTTTTATAACTACTTAACTTATTAGTAATTAATTTGAATTTATTTAATTAAATGTTATAATAACTGTTCTAATCATCACATTCTCTATGTAATAGCTATGATTCGAATCAAATACAAGGTTTGGAATCGAGGATTCGAACATTTTGTGAGGATTTGAATCAAATATAAGTTTTCTAATTCTTTTTAAAGATTCAAATACTTTGCGAGAATCATTTTTGAGAATTTCAATCCATTTAATAGGGTTCGAATCCTGCCTAGCTCTGCTATCAATCAATATTTTTAATTAATTTCAGTCATATAGTTTATTTTTGTATGTAACATATCTATTGTAAAGTTTAATAATATGAATGTGTGATGTGTGAGTCGTGAAATTCGTATGAATGATGGCAATGATAATACTTGGCTTACAAAATCCATTATATGAACAGCACCAGCCGCGCTGTGTAATAAATTATTATGGATATAATTGGCCGGGCTCGATTAATCATCGAGATTAATTTTTCGGGTCGTCCGTGCGCCGCTTTATCAATCAAATTCCGAATTATAGATTGCTTTGGCTAAAGCGGACACGAAATTAATTATTTCTAATAAATTCATACATCGATCAATACAAAAATATATATCGTAACCGATATTAACAAACAAATGGCGTTGAAATTTGTTGGAACATATTCGTCTGCTTAAATATTTAATCCACATTTCGACAAAAATCTGGGTACCCTATGAAAAATAGAGAATACGTGTTATTTTAAACAGTCTATAATTTTACGGGAAAATGGGCACGACCCTTACAGAGAAAATCAATTTATTTGATTTTAATCTAGGAGTCGTAGAGAAACTATAGTGTGTAAGATATACGTGAAGCCTTTCATGTTGCAAACTGCTCATTAGTGTATAATTCACGCACTCGTTACACAAAACACTATTATTTTACTTTTATAAAATACGCTTGTACCACAAGGTTAACGTCCATAACACAAAAAAGAACACAAGTAGTAACTTGAACATAATTTTCTTGATGATTGATAACTTTTAATTAAACCATCCGGCAAATGACTATAATTCTAGTTTCGGCAAACCGTTTCTCATGAGGGTATTCCGTCGACCCCTGGATATTTCCATATGTACGCGTATGCATATATATGCAAAGGGACGAATTCGAGGGTTGACATTAATATTCATTTCCTGCGGAATTAAAAAGTGGCCCCGTCATTTGCAGGACGCACAAATTGCGCCTTTCGCAACATCGGCCCGCAGACCGATTCCCATAAAGCCCCGTTATTAAACTCATTAAAATTTTCTATGCCGGACTTTTAATCCTCAGGGGTTGAAAAAAAGGGGGAGGACATGTTTCAAACGCAGCTGGGAAAATAATTTAAGTCGTTACGATGCGCGATTTTCTAATTTTGATTGAAAGTAAATATTTACACACGCTCACAAAATACTCTGTTATGTTATTAATATCGTGAGAACATATCTGTATGTGGGAGGTGAACTACACCAAGTGACATTTTTTAAATTTAACAATTGTTTTTACCTCTCGATAGAGTAAAAAGTCTTTGATTTCTACAGTATAAAAAAGACTACATAAAAAAAAGATGTTTTGATGTAGTTTACCTCCCACATACAAATATATAAATGTTTTTCCTATTCAATTGAATAAAAATTGATTCAATAACTGTTTGTTGTCCTTTTCTTAGATTAGATTCCAGTAAATTATCATAGATGATAATTAGATTTCTTAGATTGAGTTAGATAGATAAGATTAGATAATAGATTTGTTCAAATGAAAATTATTTTGATCTGGTTAGATAATAGTTAAACAATAACACACTTTTGACTTTGTTTGTATAACACTTTTTTATTTTACGTGACTGCAGCTGCGGTAACTTTAGCTTGCATTAACTATATGTTTGATAATGGCAAGCTAAAGTGGCCGAAACTGCAGTCACGTAAAATAAAAAAAAGTGTTATACAAACAAGTTAAAAGTGTTTTATTGTTAAATTAACATGTCTAACAAAGTAGAAGCCTCCACAATTGAAAATAAGATAATAGTTAGGTTAGATTAAATAACAGTTACATAACTTATGTCAAATGAAAATTAATTATGTAAACTAGTTATCTAAACTAGCCAAGTGGGCACTTGGCCCCTACTGGACACCAAGAAATCGTATATTTTTGACATTTTACGTAAATATTATTAACATATCATAAGCTTTTAACTAAATTTGGCATATATTTTGACTCTTGTCCCCCAAAAAAGATAAAATATTGTCTGTACACAATATTTTGTCTTTTAAACCCCTCTAATATCGATCCTGTCTATGCCCATTTTATAGCTGAAGGCTTGGTTAGATTATTTTTATTTAGCTTAGGTTAGATTATTCTACATAGCTTAGGCTAGATGGCAGATAGCTTTGATTTGAGGTCAGATTCGTTGGTTGCCCTAACATTTTAAGCCAGTCGAGGTCGCAAATATATAATTTTGATCATGTTATTTTTCTGTTTTCTTTAACAAATCTCATTTAAGATTACTATACAAAGTTAAATGTAAAACGCTAATTAGGTTCTCTTACCATCAAACTCATCCAGAATTATTGTCATCTAACCTAAACATAGCATCTACCACCTAACAGCTATTCTCTAGCTGTCCAATAGATTGTCATCTATAACGTAACCTAACATAAAATAACCTAACGTATGTGATTCTTAACTGTATTTTGTATCTATCTGTATTTTTCCTCCAGTGGCGGCTCGTAAAAATATATGATAGGGGGGGTGCAGATATAAACATACAGGGACTTTTTTTCAAGTATACATATCCTGATGCATATGCATTTTGAGGTATACGTTAACAGTTTGGTTAATGAGTTCAATTTAAAGTTACTAACGAGTGTTTTCACTCCTAGATTAAGCATAAGGTAACATTTCTAGTTTAGAAAAGCTTGAAAATTTGGATTGGTTGCGCAGCGAAGCGGAGCGGCCAAATCAAATTTTTAGGATTTTCAAAAATCTAAATATTACTTCATGCCAGGTGCTTCAAACACTGAACTATTGTGTAATTTTAAACTATATTGTTTAGCAGTTTCATTTTAATCCTGCTTTGGTGGTATATTATTAATACTGTTTTAGAAATTTTACTACATACTTAATGTGGGAGTGGAAAACACTCTTTTAACGCTTCAAATTGAACTCTTCAAAAACAACGAATATCTAGTAACAGTATACACGTTGTAATTCTAATATGAATACTTAGAAAGAAAAACTCGCTGTATTAATAACTGAAATCCTGTTACAGTTTTATATTTGATTTTTGTCAATGTTTAAGATTTGATAAATTTGTAGAGTAATATAAATTATGGTTACTTTCATAAAATCTAATTCTATCCAATCCAATTTATTTATTTCTAAATAGAAGTAATGATATCTTTTACAATGTTCTCATTAATCACTTGGTGAAACATGATTAAAATAAAATTTGAAATAAAAACACTTGGTTTGTTTCACTAACGTTTTACTTATTATTCCAACTGGTTTCGGCTTCTAGCCATTATCAAGGAATGTCCATTCCTTGATATTGGCTAGAAGCCGAAACTAGTCGTAATAATAAGTAAAACGTTAGTGAAACAAACCAAGTGTTTTTATTTCAAATTTTAGAAGTAATGATACTTTCATGGGTGAATCAAGTTTAGTGAATATAATTATACAAAAGTCTAGCAAAAATAGTAAATAGACAGACCCACAAAAATGCAACATTACCAAATATTCAATATTTTAAAAGTATTTGATTTTAACTGTCTATTTTGTTGATTTATTCAATTTAAATAATGTTTCACTCATCAACGGAACTTTAATTTATTCTGTGACTCATGATTTTGATCGTTTTCATAGGATTCATAGTTAAATATTTCTATTTTAACAATTGTAATTTTTTATAAGTTTCCGTGAATTTTCTAGGATTTCATAAACTTATACATTGCCTAATCAATCCCACTTATTTAGTGTCTTTTAATAATTATCGAACAATTAGATAAATATCGTCAGTTTAAATAATTAATTAAGTTGATAAATAATCCTATATTGAGGACATTTTTCATTTAGGTATACATATTACAATTTTTCGATGTAAATTCACAGACATGCATTGTTTTTGTAAAAGCATTCAATTTGAAGCTTCTTAAGAGTTTTACCAATCCCAGATTAAGCATGAAGTAATATTTTGAGTTTAGAAAAGCCTGAAAATTTGGATTGGTTGCGTAGCGAAGCGAAGCGACCAATTCAAAATAGGCTTTTTCATGCACCAGGCGTATAAACACTAAAATATTGTGAAGTTCAAAATATACTACTAAGGTTTGATTTCATGTTAATTAATGTTGCAAATGTTTATATGGGATATGTAAAAGTATACTTAAGTATAAAAAAACGGTTCCTAATATTAATATTTATATAAATTTAATTAATGTTATCGTTTTTATTTACATCACTTTCAGTATTTTTAACAAACAGCTTAACAATAAATAATTTTCCTTACATTAAATCGTTTTAGAATCAGCACAAAAATTGTATTTGATTTCGACTCGTATACAAGATTAAGAAACGTACGATAATATGAATTTAGCGAAGAATATTGAGAAATTACTAAATACGAGGGCAATCCAGATAGTGACAGACGTTTTGGCCTAGCGCGGCAGTTGGCGGCACTGGCGCCACCATCTTGGATACAAAATTTTTCTACACCTAGTACGCAACCAGCCGTGGTGACTAGAGACTCCTGCATATTGTACTTTTTATACAGCGACGTTTTAAAATGAGCGGTGCAATTGAAAATCTCGCCAGTTGTGAAGTGCGTGGTATGATAAGGTTTTTGTTGGCAAAAAATTACATACTTATTGAAATTTATCGCCAGATTTGTGATGTGTACGGCAATGGAATAATGAGTGAAAGCCGAGTGAGGCAGTGGTGCATTAATTTTAAAAATGGTCGAACCAATGTACATGATAAGGATCGCAGTGGTAGGCCTAGTCTTGTGAGTGATGAATTGTTGGTAAAAATTAATGAAAAAATCCGTGAAAATCGTCGATTCACGATTACGGAACTCTCGGAACATTTTCCCCAAATTTCACGGAGTTTAGTTCATGAAATCGTAGTTAGTAAACTTGGATACCACAAATTTTGTGCCAGGTGGATTCCGAAAATCCTAACGGAAGACCACAAAACCAAAAGACTCGCTGCAGCACTGACATTTCTGGAAGAGTACGACAAAATTGGAAACCATGTTTTCGATCGTATCGTAACTGGTGACGAGACTTGGGTACAGTACGTTACCTGCGAAACAAAACGGCAGTCGATGCAATGGGGTCAAACGCATTCGCCCCAGAAACCGAGGAAGTGTCTGCAGACGCTGTCAGCAAGAAAAATCATGGCTACTGTGTTTTGGGATACTCAGGGAGTGATTTTGGTTGATTTTCTTGAACGTGACCAAACAATAAATTCAGAGAGGTATTGCGAAACACTCCGGAAATTAAGACGCGCGATACAAAACAACATGACAACGCTCGTCCACACACAGCCAATCGTAGTCAAGAGCTCTTGCATGATTTTGGATGGGAAATTTTCAGTCATCCGCCATACAGCCCGGATTTGGCCCCGAGCGATTACCATCTGTTCCCAAAGATGAAGACGTGGCTCGGTACGCAACGCTTTGACACTGACGCTCAACTCCATGCTGGTGTAAACCAGTGGTTGAACTCGCAGGCGGCAGATTTCTACAAAGAGAGCATTGAAAATCTTGTAAAACGATATGATAAATGCCTTAATTTATATGGCGTTTACGTCGAAAAATAGAATAAGAGTTTACCTTCAAAATGTATATAATAAAAATTAGTTTTTTCACTTTTTTATTTTTTTATTTCAAAACGTCTGTCACTTTGCGGATTGCCCTCGTATACAATGAAAAACTAATTCGTATAATAAAAAGTATACATATCAAAATACATACACTCTTAATTTTCAGACCATTGTTCTTTTTGAACATCGTTCAGTTTGGAGCTTTTAACGACTCTTCACGTTCTCTTTTCGAAACTCGAAATTATACTTAAAGAAGTGAAAACACTTTTTAGTAATGCTCCGCATATTAAAATATATGTATTTATTTTTATATTACATTATTTTACCGAAATCCCAGGGGGAGGATCTACCTAGGGTTTGCTTTTCTAATCTTTGTGTAACGTAGCGATAAATTAGAGTTTAAGGTCGATCTTTATCGATTAATAATTGTTTTGTATAATCGTAAAATAGAGCCTTGGGGCCAGTTGTTCCTTGAGCTTGATTTAAATTGCATTGCTGTTAATGTATTTTAAGCCGTGCTTTAGTAAAACTTGGAAAAATCAGAAAAATATTTTTAGAAGTTTATGTAGGAATAAACATACATTTTTCGAGAACTAAGAGCCAGTTATTCAACAGTGGCCTAAAACTGTTGAACAACTGGCTCTTAGTCCTCAAAAATTATTTGTTTTTTCCTACACAAACTTATACAAATATCTTCCTGATTTTTATAATAAAAAAGTTTGTATTCGACTCGAATAACAAAGTAACTGGCGCAATTCTTTCCATTTTTTATGCAACTCCCGGCAAAAATGGGCGAATACAGATGTTGCAATTCCTCGGAGCCGTAAAACTCTTTCCGACTGATTTATTGAAGGGCTCCTCCGGAGAGAGGAAGACTTGCGCTCTCCTTTCGATGCGGATAAATAATTCATAATATTTACACGTCAACGCTGGGACGTTTTTGATGCCAGCAATTTCCAACTTTACGCGTCTTCGCATAAATCGACACAGTCAGAGTCCCCACACGTTTACGAATTATTGCCGCAATAAAATAAAATTTGTTCAACGCGCGTTGTTTGTAATTTTACGTTTCGCGATAAAAATAAAATAACAAAAATTGTTCTTCTTTCGAAGTGCACGTGTTTGTTTGTAATTTATAGAAAATATTGCGTTATAAAGTTGTGACAAAAATGTAATAGTTATTGAAATGGGCATAAAGTTCTCAACTTCTTGACTTTTTCAACCGTTGTATATATTTTTATGCTTTTAATATTTATAACAGGATTCTATTATTTTGATACATTGGTACCCGGTGCCGAAATACGTAACGCAAATTCAAGTTTGTATAAAATATTGAGAAATCAGTGATTTGTTACTTTCTTCGTGTATATTTATATTACTAGACATTTCCTGAAGGAGTGTAGAGGGCATGTGTAGTGAGGATCCAATTAGGATACTCGGCAAACTGTCACTAAGTTCTGGTTTTAGTTGCGGAAGATCGATACGGTGTTTGGCTGTGTTATCCAGGCAGAAGGAACTTATCGAGTTTACTTTGCATCCCATCTCTGTAATTGACGAGCCGAATTGCCTTCCGAGCCATTCGAACCATCCTCCCCCTCACTCCTCTCCGAAAGTCTGTAGTTGAGGCTTGTTCGATCCTCCTCGACGAGGACACTCAACTTGCCTCGCAGGGATCGGAAAGGCCTTCATTAATTAACTCGAATTGAATGAAAACGATTAAGAAAGTAATTAATTATAAATAAGTAAGTGAGAGAGGGGAGCGAGTTGGGGATTTTTTATTTGTTAGTTTGGTAGATAAGTCAGAGGATTTGTTAAGATTATCATCAAGTTTATCTTAGTATACATTATTAAATGCCTTATGTTTATTTTATGTTTAAACATAAAATTGAGGAAATAATAAAAAGATAATTAAGGAGATAACAAACGTGAAGGTTTTCTGCTATTATAAACTTACTAAAAGTTGTAACTTATGCATAGGTACATACAAGGCCGTAGCTAGGGGGGGGATATGAGGATTCAACCCCCCCCCCCCCAAATTTTCAAAATGTTAAATTTTTGTATGTAAAAGCGGCCCTGAAAGAACAAAAACAATATTTTTACTTGTAAAACCCCCCGAATTTTTTATATCCCCCCCCCCCCGATTTTTTTTCTAGCTACGGCCTTGAGTACATAAATATACAATTTTTAGAAATCACACTTCCAAAGACTGTATATATATAAAAAATATGCATGGGTTAAAATGATTCACGTGGCTATAAAATATGCGAACACAAATAATACTTTTTTAGGTATGTAGTGTGTGAAGTAGGGCTATCGGGCACAATTTGGAGCGCATGGCTGCGTAATAATGAAACTTTTTGGTGAGGTCGGTGATAAATTATTTTTATTTATAAAACTCTATTTCTTTCATTTGTTATTTTATTATGACTGTGGTAAATTATGTCTCTTTTTGTGTTGGTATGAAATTTAACTAGGAATTGTTTATACATCCAGGCCACGAACATGGGCAATTTATGCATGCGGGGCCGACTTGCAAAAATACATTCCAAATTCAATGAATTATTTCCGAACGTGGATACGTGAGCGAAACTCGATAAACAAAAATTCCGTTGCCTGTTTTTTTCCGTCCCCGGAAACCGGCAAACATGACTATAAATATGTGACAGACATACACACGAGGAAGTCTATTATACTGAATACTGCATACTGCATTAATAAGTAAAAAAATATATATAAACAACTATTCTAAAAATGTTAATATAAATAGGTATATTTTTAAAAATATTGAAAGTTGTGACAAGTATTAATTGTCACAATCTACAACTAATTTGTCTTACAAAGACAAATTTAAACACCCATTAAAGGGAAATACTAGTATTATGTCGGATATAGGATTATTACTTTCCCCGTAGGTATGTAATATAAAGAGAAAGTATTTTTTTGTGAACTTTTTCAAATCAAAAAGTTAGCGAAAATGTACGTTTTGGGGTCCACTGAGTACAGCAAAACTGCTAAATATATTGAGATTACACTTTAAACTTAAGCATTTTATTACAATGTGAGGGTCTGAAAAGCTTTTGGTGAAAATGCGGAAACCAAAAGTAGTACTTTAGTTTTAGTGTTTTTTTCGATTTTTCTTGATATTTTCTTAGATATCGTTTATACCAAACATTTTTGAAATTAAATGTGGTAGGTAATCAAAACAATCACTTTTGTCGTAGAACTCTTAGTTTTCACTTAGTTTTGAAAAAAAGGAATTTTCGCTCCATATATTGGAAATTTCGAAAAATATTACAAATAAAAAGTTGTAGATATCGTCGAAATACTTGAAATCCACATGTTATACTTTCGTGTAGCTTTAACAGCTTTCGAGTTATTCTATTTTTCTACAATTAGGCGATGGGAATAAATAGCTCGACGATTATATTGAATAGTCAAATAATTGAATATGTAAATAAGTGAATGATAGAAAATGTGTTATTTGAATATTCGGATTCTCAGCATTAATTTTTACTTTTCAATATTTTATTTTCGTATATATTTAGACTTTTATATTAAGTTAAGATCATTTTCACGTTTTATCAAATTTCGGTTGATTTTAACTTCGTTAAAGTGTTTTATTACTGTTTTTAGAAATTTTAAATTTTCCTTTGAAATTTCTAGCTCAGGCTGCTTGTGAAAATGTTTAAGTTTAAATTTGGTTCTCATTGATCACTAGATAAAACATTTTAACTAATGTTGAAATTGAATTATTGGCACTTATTGTTTTGAAATGACGATAAGTTGAAACTAGTTGGAAGTAATAAAGTTTAGGTAAATCAAACCAAGTGCCTTTAATTCAAATTCAATATTTTTGTAAGCTTAATTAGTAAAAATTATTTTAAAATCGCCACTTGAAAATTGGCACTTACGATTTTTTGGATATGGCACGATTCAATTATTAAATCAACTCTAAACGCTCTCTGTCTATATGTTATAGGTAATATATTTTTAATAAATATTTCAGCGCCGTCAGCGCCCTTCCGTTAGGTGTGCTTGGGGCCGTAGCCCCCTGTTGGTTTTAAACCTTATTGTGAAATGAACAATTATTTATTTATTTCTTTGGTTTATCATTCTTTTTTTAGATGATTTTAAGCTAATAAATAATTAATTACATTTTTATAGTAACTTCACAACACATATAACTTTATTAAAGGGAGTGTACATAATATAGTTTTACGGCCAGAGGAAGCAGGCCAATAAAATTCCATTACCGAGGGGTTATATAATATCTCCCGAGCTTTTATAATCAAGAGTCGTCCTTTCTGGGAGCTTTCCATCCCTCCTCCTACTCCACTCCACTAGAAAGAAAAAGGATCTACATTCGATGGGGGCTCGCTTTTATGTATATCTCGCGGTTATAAAAGAAAGTGGACCGGCGTAATAAACTAACTATGCTGGTATGGACGGACGGTGTTTATGTTTACAATACTTTGCTACACATGTATACATTTTCGTTATTCCGGGGATGGGTCGTAAAAGCGGGCTAAAGTTGTGCAATTAAACAGAAGAGAGTCGTATAATTCGGTGAATTCTGAAATTCGTGTGAGGCGCGGGTTTACTGTTATGTGGAGGGTGTTAATGGGGTTTTATTGTCGTCTATTTTTGTGTTTGGAGGATTTGCATAAACTGTTGTAGGTATAGAATGAAAATAAATAGAAATTGTTGGATTGCCCATAAATCGTTTTAACTAAGATTAGTTGTATTGATTATTAAGCAAAATATACCTGAAAAGAATATTGGGAGTAACAATTTATTTTCAGGTATATGTTGCAGGTATCAGAATAGAATAAATCTATGTAACATTTCTGTATGTTGGAGGTAAACTATACCAAGTCACATTTTTTAAATTTTAAAGTGCAATTTACCTCTCGATAGAGTAAAAAAAAACATGATTCTAACAGTATTTTGAAAAACTGTGACTTGGCGTAGTTTACATACAGATTTAGATTTACATTATTAATATACTGAATACTCTAGATACGTTTCATTAATTTAAATGTGCAAAATTAAGTAAGACAAAATAAATATTTATAAAACATTTGCAAAATTAAAATCAAAATTAAAATTATGCTGAGTCGGCTATGAATCATAAACAGCCTTTTATTCACAATGCCTCTCCTTTTTAATTCGGATGTCCTAACGATCCACATAATTATTTTTACTCGTCATGTGAATGCAACTTTTTATAGGTCACTTGATTTGTAACAGAGAAAATGTGATGCACAATTCTAATAACATTTGGATTGCTACTTTAACCCATTACCGGCCAAGCAATTATAGACTTACTCTAAAAGTTGATTTTAGGTAAAATTCTGCACTCATTTTGATGATCTCTAAAAAATATAATATATTACGCAGTACTGTCATTTTAAACCAAATTTAATTTTTATTTAATTTATGCCCGGTCTTATAAAATGTTTTATTCGCTAAATAAAATTTACTTTAGGAATAAATTAATTCATTCCAAAGATTTCCGTATTATAAACACAAAATAACTTTATTTGGCTAATAAATCTCCCCAGTAAATTATTTATTTGTTTTTCTACCAAGTAAATTTTATTCTCTAAATAATTTGACAGTTAAAAGTCAAAAGTGTATAATATTATTATAATTACTTTATATTGTACTACTTGTATTTATTAATTTCATTACGGTTATCATGTCTACCATATCATCCGTGTCAGATTTAAGTTCGCTCATAGTATCTTCTCTGACAGTGATTAATTCGTAAGACATTCTAAGGAGCCGAAGACCTAGAGTTTTTCAAATCAGAGATAACCAGGCATGTTTATACTTATGCATACGCTTTTTTTAAATTAGTTCCATTTAAAGTTTTAAACAAGTGTTTTCCATTCCCAGACTAAGCATGAAGTAAAATTTCGAGTTTAGAAAAGCCTGAAAATTTGGTTTGGTCGAGTAGCGCGAAGGCTTTTCTAAACTCAAAATTTTACTTCATGCTTAGCCTGGGAGTGGAAAACACTCGCTTAAGTCTTCTATTTTCTAATAAGCTTTCTTTTCCTTGTTCTGTGTAATTCTGCCCTATTCCACGGTTATCTTCCATAATTATAAGGAATTATACTAAATATCCAATTTGATTGACAATTTAATTTGAAATATTGACAATTCAGTTTAACATATTGGTGGTTCCAGCTATGGCCACAATGAAAATATATAATTTCGGTCTGTAATCTACGAATTAAATTATTTATTTCTAGAATTGCTATTAATTTGGTAGGTTTGCTTTATAATACGCAATTTTATTTGCCCATTAGTTTACTACGTAAATAAATTTACTCCACAAATAGTTATCTAATGATTTATTAATCGTTTATAATACCGGGCATGAAAGTTTTAAACGAGTGTTTTCCATTCCCAGACTAAGCATGAACTAAAATTTCGAGTTTAGAAAAGCCTGAAAAGCAGGCTTTTCTAAACTCGAAATTTTACTTCATGCGCCACGCGTATTTAACACTGGAAGCACTGAAATATTGTGAACAAGTGAACTTCACTTGATATCAGTGTCTTGTACGCGTGGCGCATGAAGTAAAATTTCGAGTTTAGAAAAGCCTGAAAATTTGGTTTGGCCGCTCCGCGCTTCGCGCTACGCGACCAAACCAAATTTTCAGGCTTTTCTAAACTCGAAATTTTACTTCATGCTTAGCCTGGGAGTGGAAAACACTCGTTTAAGTCTTTTATAATTTCTAATAAGCTTTCTTTTTTTTATTCTGTAAAATTCTGTCCTATTCCACAGTTATTCTCCATAATTATAAGGAATTATACTAAATTTCCAATTTGATTGACAATTTAATTTGAAATATTGACAATTCAATTTAACAAATTGGTGATTCCAGCTATGGCCACAATGAAAATGTATCATTTCGGTCTGTAATCTACTAATTAAATGATTTATTTCTAGAATTGCTATTTATTTGGTAGGTTGCTTTATAATACGCAATATTATTTGCCCATTAGTTTACTAGGTAAATAAATTTACTCCACAAATAGTTATCTAATGATTTATTAATCGTTTAAAATACTGGTCATTCATGTAATAAATACATTATGTCTTATTTTGATAATCGCAAACTCAATTTAAAAATACATGCAGTTTAATAATCACCCAGTAAACATACATATAATATTTATGTTAAACACAAGGTGGCCAAAATATAATTGAAAAGCTTCACGTACCGCGATTCGTTATTCAATTTTTAGGACATAAAAATTTAAAAAAAACTAAAAAAAAATTATATTATTTAAAAAAAATAAAATAAATATTGTATGATTATTCGGTAAGCCTTATGATGTCATTGATAATAAAAATATATGACTAGAATTTGTTTTTAACATTTTGTATAAAATGGTTGCTGTTAACAATAGAGAAAACAATACTGTCAATGGCGTCGTGAGCCTCAATAAATAACCATACAATATTTTATAATTTGAATTTTCTGCTTAAAATTATTCAACGAATCAAGTTACCTAAACCACTTATTTTCTGGCCACCTTGTATATGTAAAAAGTATACTAATACATATGTATATTATATTATATAATATACCTGTATTGTATATATTATTTAATATAATTTATATAAATAACCCCTAGCCCCCACATTAGTCTGTAATCCTCAAAAACGGTATATATTGATCTGCATGTCCGAATATTGTTATACTTGATAATCACACTCACACTGTCGAAACGTGAGTCGTAAAAATATTTATACGTAACACCTGTATATACCATATAAATTAATAAAAGTGGTAAAAAACATAGTAATAGTTTCATTTAATTTTGATATGGATTACCATGTAATAACGGACAAAACCATCGTGATATCTAAATTTTATTATTTAATATATATATATATATATATATATATATATACATAATTTACACATTCATTTGCTCTCAGTTTTCTCCAGATATCACATTGTATTTCCAAGGTATTACTTAAATATTATGAATATATTATATCTGTGGCTTGGACCTAAAAAGGCCAATGTCGAAAATTCCGTATTGGAGAAAATCACATTGAATGTTTGTTTTTTTTTTAAATTATTTTAATTTTAAATGACATAAACTAGAATTTGTATGTTTCAACCTTAGTTCATACCGGGTGTTGACTTGGCGGACACAACATAGGAAAACCCATGTAAATTTTTAAATGTTCAAATTTTGGCTCCCCTATATATTTTAGAAACAAAATGTATTTACCTTTTTTGTAGAGGGAAAAACTCTGAATTCATTCGTGTGAACGTTAACACTTTACGTTTCTCTGCCTTAAAATAATTAAGAAAAAATAATGTGATTTTATAAAATTAATGACATGCCATGGCATTGCAACAATAACTGCGGATGTCAAAATGGCAAAAGATATCATAGTCACTTGATTAAAGTAAATCTTTTCGAAATGATTTACACCATACAAGAAAAATGTCATTATTTTGTTAAAATCACATTACTATTTCCTTATTATTTTAGCTGTTAATTTTCTGACATTCGTTGATTTTTAAAAGCTTTAAAGCTTTAAACGAGTGTTTTCCACTTCTAGACTAAGCAGGAAGTAAAATTTCAAGTTTAGAAAAGCCCCGTGAAAATTTGTCTCGGGTCGCGCAGCGACCCGAGACTAATTTTCTGGGCTTTACTAAACTCGAAATTTTACTTCATGCGCTACGCGTATAAAACACTAAAACATTTCGAAATTTATGTATATTCGAACTTCACTTGAAATCTGTGTTTTATACGCGAGACGCTAGAAGTAAAATTTCGAGTTTAGAAAAGCCCAGAAAATTTCCACGGGGCTTTTCTAAACTCTAAATTTTACATCATGCTTAGTCTGGGAGTGGAAAACACTCGTTTAAAGCTTCAAATTGAAATTGTTAAAAAACAACGGATTTCGGAAAATGTACAGCTTATGCATATGTTTATCTCAAAGAAAACTGTTCCAATGCGTTTTTTATCTGGGTAAACAGGGATTTGTATACCAAAATAAAAAATTCGGAAAATTTATAGCAAATTTAGGTTATTTTCTTTAAATCTTTAGATATTCGTTGTTGTTTAAAAGAGTTCTATTCGAAACTTTAAACGAGTGTTTTCCACTCCCAGACTAAGCATGAAGTAAAAGTTCGAGTTTAGAAAAGCCCCGTGAAAATTTGCCTCGGGTCGCGCAGCGACCCGAGACAAATTTTGTAGGCTTTTCTAAACTTTAAATTTTACTTCATGCGCCACGCGTATGAAACATAGATTTTAAGTAAAGTTCGAATATACATAAATTTGACAATATTGTAGTGTTTTATACGCGTGGCGCAAAATTTGTCTTGGGTCGCTGCGCAATCCTCGACAAATTTTCACGGGGCTTTTCTAAACTCGAAATATTACTTCATGCTTAGTCTGGGAGTGGAAAACACTTGCTTAAAGCTTTAAATTGAACTTAAAAAAAGGAATTACCCGCAATTGCTGTATCGAATCCATGGTATGTCATTATTTTTATAAAATTTTATAAAATCACTGTTTCTTAATTATTTTAACTTAGAGAAACGTAAAGTGTTAAGTGTGAACATTGATAAATTCAGAATTTTTTCCTCTACACAAAAGTGTAGAGGGAAAGTCAATATTTAAATATATTAGCCAATATTTAAACACTTTAAAACTAACATGCGATTTCCTATGTTGCGTCCGCCAAGTCAACACCCGGTATAAATGTTTGCATAGAATTTGATTCTACTTAGAAAAAAATGACAATGGCCTTTTTAGCTTCAAGCACAGAATTATCATTTGGTTTGCTGGGCAGTAATGAAAATTTAAACATCTTCCTAAATTTAACTGAAAATTAATAGTTTATTTAAAAGACTAGATTTCAAGAGAGTTGTATTTTTTTTAATTGTGTAAATTCGATGCGTTTATGAATTATTTCAACATTGATTATTTAATTGAAAAGACTCGATTAGAAGCGTTTTTTGATTCTGAGGATATTTGTTTAAAGAAACTCAGTTTTATTATTAACACAACCAAAAGAATATTGAGGGTAGAGCATTCCCAAATGTTTTTTTTTTTTTAGTTTTAACACAAAACTAGACGATAAAATCCAGTTTAAACTTTGTTGAAAAATCACTTAATTCATAAATCTATTTGACTCTTTTTGCAAAAATTCAATATGTTATTGAATAACTTTAAAATATTCAGATTTTAAGAAAAATAATTAATTTAATAACTTGAAATAATTAGTAAATAACAGTAGTAATTTTTAAGCAAAACTGAAATTTTGTTGAAAAATCGCTCGATAATTAGAAGTTATTTAAAATTAAAAAAATTGGATGCACTTTTATAATCAGGAAATAAAATGTAAAAATCACAATCTATTTATTACACTGTATTTAAAGCAGCAGTTGAATTATTTACGGTAAAAGATTTTCGATCTAAGAAAATATTGATAAAATTTAAAAAAAATTATATAAATATAAAAAAGGGAATTCTGCAAAAAGTCTAGTCTATCTAAGACTTTTCCAAATATTTAAATTCACGCGTATTAAACACTGAAATATTGTATAGTTCAAAATACTGTTAAAGCTATATGCTAAAGCTGTACATTTTGAACTTCACGTTAAATCAGTGTTTTATACGCCTGGCGCATGAAATAAAATTTCGAGTTTAGAAAAGCCTGAAATTTTACATAATATTTAATCAAGCGTGTAGAAACACTCGTTAGAAAGTTTAAATTGAACATTTTCGAAAACAACGAATGCCTGATAATTTGCAGCGTATGCATCGGAAAATGTATACTTAAGAACAAAATCCCTGCAGGTTAATTATTGGTTGTTATAACTGGTAACTCATTGTAAATAGTTTAACCTATGAAATTGCCTAATATTTTAATATCTAAATAATGCACAACTCTAGCAAACTAGCAACTAATCTAATTTTAGTACGTCATCTAAGTTAACATGAAATGGGTCACAATGTTTAAAAGTTTGAGGATCAATAGAAATGTCAGTATTTTTAGACGAATCACTTAATTAGTTACACTACATATAGATAAGATAGGCATAAAAATATGTCCGCTTTTCTTACATAGTTAAATGGAATACAGTTATTTTTTTTTATTTCAATAGTTTACAATAAAAAATTATATTTTAATATTATTATTCTACAGGCATATTTTCTTTTAAGTATACTTTTACTTTTCTTGAATTAATTTCTCATCTGGCACTTGGTGAAACATATTAGAATATGCAAAGTTATTTAAATTAAAAACACTTGGTATTGTTTCACAAATTAAAACTTTATTCCGCCTAGTTTCGGTTTGTTAGACCATTTTTAAAGAAATATACAGAAAAAAAATATTATCTAGGTATATATACATATTTTTGTTTCAGGTAATAAGGGAAGTCAATTCCCAATTTTGACTTCCCTTATTACCTGAAACAAAAATATGTATATATACCTAGATAATATTTTTTTCTGTACATTCCTTTGAAAATGGTCTAACAAACCGAAACTAGGCGGAATAAAGTTTTAATTTGCGAAACAATACCAAGTGTTTTTAATTTAAATAACTTTACATATACTTTTACATATTCCATACAAACAGTGGTAAAATTAATCAACATGAGATCAAATTAAAACACTATATTTTAAACTTTACAATATTTCAGTGTTCTATACGCCTAGCGCATAAAGTAAAATTTTGAGTTTAGAAAAGCCTGAAAATTTAGATTTGCCGGGGCGCGACTCGCTTAGCTCGCGCGCCCCAGCAAATCCAAATTTTCAGGCTTTTCTAAACTCGAAATTTTACTTTATGCTTAATGAGGATTGCAAACACTCGGTAGAATCTTTGCATTGAAAGCTTTTATAAAAACAACGAACGTCTGTAAATTTACAACGAAAAACCGTGATATGCATACATACAAAAAATCCCTGTATGTGGATTACACAATAATACGTTATATATGTGAATTAAAAAGTCCAAAATAGTATATGTAATTTTCTAGTTGATGAACGTGTAATCATAACAAGCTAGTTTTAGTGAAAAAGCCTAAGGGGGTGGTAGAAGAGGGTCGATTTATCAAACGTCATTTGCACACAGATGTATCGCTGCACTAACCGGAATGACTTGAAAACGGGTAGTTTTGATAAAGGAAACTTCGAGAAAAGTTTATCACTACTTGCTGTACAGTGTGTCTATAAATTATGCATGAGAGTTTATCAGCTGGAGGCTATAAAACGAAAGAAAATGCTAAGCTTGCTTTTAAATTAAAGGCACTGGATTTTAAAGAATACATTTATAAAAATACATGTGGCTATTCTTATAATTATTTGATTAATACAAAATAAAAACAGTTTTAGTTCATAAAAATAAATGTTTTTATATTTAGCAATTATATGGCTGAATACAAAAACTGTTAAATACATATCGCAAAAAAATAGTGTTTTATTTACCGAGTGTATAAAAATTAGTATATTACACGAGGGTGTAATTTATCGACAAGCCTTTTCATTTTAAGAGTTTAATTATATGCAAATTAAATACTTTTTTTCTATTAACGATGGCATATCGTTGGTTTTAAGGTAAATATCACTAAGTGTAATTTCCTATGAGCTTTAATGACTTCAATTTATATACCGACTATGTATTCGTAACTATAATCTATCTAGAAACACCTTTAAAACTAGATTAATTACTTTATTCCGTCTTGTTAATTAAAAATAACATTTGGTTCTGTATTGATAAGAATCAGCATTGGCGTAAAAAAATGTATATACCGCAAAACAATTGTTCGTTCCAATTATTATGCATTCGCTTATCTTCACATGCAGCTGTCGATTTTTCGGGCATATCACTTGAACGATGGTTATCTAAACCGGCGGAGACATGAGGGTCTATTAAAACATTAATCCAGGTGGCTTTGGTTTTCATTTTCAAGTAGTAATTGCCGAATCTATCTAGTAATTAAGGGGCTCAGTGAAAAAGTAGTACAAGTGCTATTTTTTAAAAAATTGGTATAAGTACAGATATCTACAAATGAGATTCATATTTAGTGATAGAACAAATTAAGGGAGCCGCCGAATAACGTAAGCGCTAACTTTTGCGAAGTAATGTTTTACGGAATATCGGAGTATCCTACTGCATTTTCCTATTATTTCTAGGGTTTAAATGGCAAACACGTTTTAGTTAACGTCAATAAAGCTGTCAACAATTCGTTTTATTTATCAAAAATGAATATTTTTTTTTAATTTCTGAAAAATCATGCTTAGTCGCTTACAACGGTATACTGCGGAGCCCATCAAATGTGAATGTGAGTATCTCTCAATATAATATACAATGTTATTGATTAGACGTCCATAGATCTTTCTATAAAAGTTAAACTTTGTCTCCAATTTACACAAATCAATCTCATGTCACTTGTACTACTCTTCCACTGAGTCCCTCAATTAATATTGATATAATACGTAATTATTTAGATAAAGAGGAAGGTTTTGGCATTTAGTTTGTGAATAACTATTTCTTTTGAATTTATTGGACTTTTGGGCCCGTTTTTTAAAAAAAGGGTTCAATTTAAAACTTCTAGCGAGTGTTTCTACTCCTTGAATAAGCATGTATAATGCAAGGGAAAATTGCAGGTAAATGTAACATAGGAAGACAAGATTGGTAAAGAGACCTTAGAGAGTGGATTGCCTGCAGCTAGACAGATTTATTCAGGAAAATGGCGAATAAAGTTAAAACTCCTATGATGATTTGTAACCTCCGATAGGAGAGAAGCCAGAAGAAAAAGAAATATTTCGAGTTTAAAAATGCGTAAAAATTTGGTTTAGAGTTTTCCAAACTCGAAATATTTTATTCATGCTCCAGGCGCGTAAAACGCTGACTTTTTCTGAAGTTCAAGATCAGTTATTTTATCTTAAATGACTTGATTTTACTAAAAATTCAGTTGAAGAACTGAAATAAAAGAAGGATGTCCATAACATAAAGACCCTAGTTCTTTTTGTAAACTATATTTAAAGCCACAGCCCAAATTTAGATAGAAATCCGAAGGGCCTTAACTTTCTGTTGCAATTCATGTTACTTTACGTTACCTTCAAGACGCTAAGGCCGGAGAACAATAAAAATTGATGGCGTTAGCTGCCTTATAGATGAATTATGTGCAGATGAGCATCCGAATTTTAATTTATATGTAGGGCCTGGCCACAAAAAGGTTAGGAAACACTGATTTTGACGGTACAAAGTATATGTATTAACCTTTTGAACTATCTGAAGTCTAGACTATGAGTGTTCTAACATGACTATTTGGATACTATGTATAAACGATATGGATTTATAAATTATCCCGAGTGCACGTGAATCATCTGGATTATGCGGACTAAATAGACCAGTGGCTTTTAACCTTTTTTTATCAGTGACCACTGCGATGTTTTTGTTCTTAGCAGGGACTACAAGGTTGAAGAATATTAAACTGCGTTAATTTTAAAAATATATTTTAATTAGTGTATGGGAATAATCGAGATATGATTACCGAATTAGTCAATTATTATAATATCTCGATATTTTCGATTATTATATCATTAATTTACATTAGCGTTTCTTAAACTGTGGGTCGTGAGTCAATTTTTCATGGGCATCTACCTAACTATATTTTAAGTTTCACATCAAATTATAATTTTATACGCCTTGCGCATGAAGTAAAATTCGAGTGTAGAAAAGGCTGAACGTTTGGATTTGCCGCGCCGCGTCTCGCTTCGCTCGCGCGCCGACAAAACAAAAATTTCAGGTTTCTCTAAACTCGAAATTTTACTTCATGCGCCAACTACGCAAAACACTTGTTTATTCTAAATTGCTTATTTAGCATCAGTGGCGCAGCCAAGATTTCCTTTTAGGGCGTTGAAAAATGTATTAGAAATTGATAAAAATATATTCGTATTCGATTTACCTTTCTATATTCATACTCACTAAATTTACTACGAATACTTGAATATTATTTAAAAAAAGCCAAAACAAGTTGAAATAGAAAGAAACATGACAAATACCAATCTCTTGATACTGGTTTGCTTATTTTGTGCTATTTATATGATAAATAAAGTGTTTTGAAAATATCACACTAAATCAGTGTTTAATACGCCTGTTACATAAAATATTACGAGTTTAGAAAAGCCTGAAAATTTAGATTAGTCCAATCCAAATTTTCTGGATTGTCTAAACTCGAAATATTTACCTTATGCTTAATCAAGGAATGGAAAACACTCGTTAGAATATTATTGAAACTTAAATCAAGACCTCAAAAAAAATCATATTTAATACATAATTATAAATTTGCTGTTTACTTAACTTAAAGAACACTTGTTTTTCAAAATTTGAAAGCCACACTTAAACTTGATTTGCAAAGAAAATGGTTGAAAGAGAATGAATGAGAATGAAAGAGAAAATTATTTTAAAACTTTGCCAATTTTATGTCATATTGTCAAATTAACAAACCAAAAATTGGTTGTATAAATCTATGAGAATATGCTAAAAACAAACAAAAAATACGTACGAATTTTATGATAATATTTAAGGTAATTCAAGTTTGAAATACTCAAAACATGGAAATTCTTTGAGAAATGTTTATGGAATTTCATGGGGATGTTAAGAAAACATTGTTGGAATATGCTAAAAACAAAAAATACGCAGTCGACAGTTTTCGAGTTATTTCCAATTAAAACTAAAAAAGTAGAATTTTATAAAAATATTTAGGTAAATTAAAGTTTAAAGCATTTTTTAACATAGAAATTCGTTGAAAATCTTATTAGAATTTTGTGTAGATGTTTAGTAGACATTGTTTTTATTTTCTTCAGAATATGCCCAAATCAGACAACACATCATCGACAGTTTTTAGGTTATTTTCAAACGAAAGTAGAAGTTTATGGAAGTATTTAGGTAAATTTAACTTTAAAATATTCACAACATAAAAATTCTTTAAGGAATGTTAATAAAATTTCGTGTGGATGTTAAGAAAACATTGCTCTTTCAGAATATGCTAAAAACAAAAAAATAGACATTGACGGTTTTCGAGTTATTTTCAATTGAAAATTCAAAAAGTAGAATATTATGGAAATATTAAGGTAAATTAAAGTTTAGAACATTCAAAACATTGACATTCTTTAAGATATCTTCATGGAATTTCGTGTGGATATTAAGAACACATTGGTTGCTTTCTTAGAATATGCTAAAACTAACAAACCACAGTTTTCGAGTTATTTCCAATTGAAAGTCGGATAAGTAGAAGTTTAAAAAATTTACAACATGGAGATTCTCTGAGAAACCTTCAAGGAATTTCGTGTGTTTGTTACGAAGACATTGCTGTTTCAGAATATGCCAAAATCAGAAAATACACCGTCTACAGTTTTCAAGTTATTTTCAATTAAAAGTTAAAATTATAGTTTAGAACATTCGACTTAATATCGAAATCAGTTTCCGTAGCTTCTGAGGTTCCTCAAGAAACCCATTCTCGGCCAATGTTATTTATACTTTTTGTGAACGAAACTTCTAACAAGTATCTTTAATTAATTTCTCACTTAACCCGTGGTGAAACATTTTTGAATATAATTCTGGATATTTAATTAAAACACTTGGTTTTGTCACTAATTTATATTTTCTCCGACTAGTTTCGGCCATTGGTCATCTTCCTCCCCGAAGATGACCAATGGTCGAAACTAGTCGGAGAAAATATAAATTAGTGAAACAAAACCAAGTCTTCTAACAAGTGTTTTCACTCCTTGATTAAGCATGAAGTAAAATATCGAGTTTAGAAAAGCCTGAAAATTAGGATTTGCCGGCGCACGAGCGAAACGAATGTACATTTCAGGCTTTTCTAAACTCGAAATTTTACTCCATGCGCCACGCGTATAGAACACTGATGCGACTAGAGGAAAAACTCTAAAATCTTCCGATTTCTATCTCTTTCCTAAAATGTTGGAGGGTAAGGGGTAGGAGACCGAGCACTCAAGGGGTAATTCATTATGAAAACCAACCGCACTTTTTGGGTGTCAATGACAACCAGATATTAGCAGGTAGTAAGAACTCCATCTGTTTTCAGCTGGCGCGTGGCGTTATCTTTTGTCCGGTTTGGGGTGGTTTTGATAGGAAGATTTATTTGATATTTATGAAATTATTTAAAATGTAATTATAATTAATACGACATTTGTAAAATAAAGTCGAGAATTATGTCTACGTGTACAATTTTAGGTCAATAAATTTTTTTAAAACATATTTGTGATTCATGTTTTGTGTCTTACATTTTAGTTATATGTTTTTGGCTCTACATTGTAAATGGCTTGTCCGTTAATAAAGAATTATTATTATTAAAACGTATCTGACGTTTACATCTTGGTAAATATTGATCATGATCATATCTAAGCGTTATATATTTTTAACTTTACTGTAAATCAGTGGTTTATACGCGTGGCGCATGAAGTAAAATTTCGAGTTTAGAAAAGCCCCGTGAAAATTTGTCTCGGGTCGCTGCGCGACCCTCGACAAATTTTCTAGGCGGGGCTTTTCTAAACTCGAAATTTTACTTCATGCTTAGTCTGGGAGTGGACAACACTCGTTCTTAGAAGTTTCAAATTGAAGGATCACTCTAGATGACTAAGTTTATTACCATTTTACAAAGGCTACAGCTCGAAGGACCAATCATGGTCTATGGAGACCGAAGGACTACATGGAATCGAAGTTTTTTACAAGAAAATAACGAATATCTAAAGGTTTACACGATGGATAGAAAAGAACACATCCAATTCTGAAAAATATCGAAGTTGGGTTGGTTTTCAGTGCGTTTTTAACTTCACTTTAAATCAGTGTTATATACGCGTGGCGCATGAAGTAAAATTTTGAGTTTAGAAAATCTCCGTGAAAATTTTCTACGCGGGGCTTTTCTAAACTCGAAATTTTACTTCATGCTTAGTCTGGGAATGGAAGACACTCGTTAGTTTAAAATACATCACAATTGGTAAAATATATATCGTTAGATGCCCGTCTTCAGGGGTGATATGTAAGCAAATTATGGATCTTAGGAGTTGTCAAATAAGTGGAGTTACTCGAATGTTTCTAAGGCACTCTTTACAAAAAACAAAAGATTAACATTTTACATATAAAATGTACAGGGTGAGCGAAACTTGATGTCTCTGCTCTATTATTAGAAAAGGAAAAACGGTAGAAAAAATCTGAAAAAAGGTTTATAAATGGGATTGAGTAAGGTCCATTTTAATCCAAAATTGCATAATTTTCAAAATTTTGAAACTGAAGTAATGACGTCATTGAAATGTATTTCCCCAGATACATACCTATATTTTTAGATATTTCAAAAGAGCTAATTTTTCTGAATAAACTTTGTAGAGAAAAGATTTGCTATCTTCTTTCGTTAATAAATTAAAAGCAAACTTAAAAGAAAGTATTATGAAAAATTCACAATTGTCACGACTTAAACAAGTAGCCTTTGGAAGCAAATAACAAAGCTGCATTTTTCAATAATTAAACTAATGGTTGACAAATATTGTTTTGTTGTCATTTGATTTTAGATTTCAGATTTTTTCTATTTCATAAATAGTTCACGTCGTTATTTTAAATGTACATTACATATGAGACTATTAAAATGAATTAATATAGTTAGTTTCTTCTGGATTTCAAATTGCACTATAAATTGACAATTTTAAACGTCATATGTAATTTACATTTAGGTCGACTACGTGAACGCCATCTACTGCCAATAGTCTTGTCTATTGTACTCACAAAATGACTACTATAAATGTCAATTGATTGTGCATTTTAAAATCCAGAAGAAAACTGAACATCTATAACCATTTTAGTAGTCATGTGTAATTTACATATAAATTGACGATGTGAACACCATCTGCTGCCAATTTTGGAGTAGTGCTATTTACAGTAGATGGTGTTCACGTCGTTAATACAAAAATAATGTATATGTTTATTATAGCACTTTCCGTCATTTAAAGAATTGAAGATTGTCGTACAAAACGTATTTCACTTGCGAATTGGTTGGTTATAGACCATTTTACATTAAATCAGCGTTTTATACGCGTCGCGCATGAAGCAAAATTTCGAGTTTAGAAAAGCCTTATTTGTCTCAGTCGCTTTGCTGCGCTACGCCCGAGCCAAATGTTCAGGCTTTTCTAAACTCAAAATTTTACTTCATGCTTAATCTGGGATTGGAAACACTCGTTAGATGATCAATCATAACTATGGTTGTTATGTTTAAAACACTTTGTTTTAAAACAGTATTTTAAACATGTTTAAAAACAGCCGTCATGTTTTAAACATGTTTTAAATCTTAAATTTATTTAAAACATGTTTTAAACGTTGTATTTGTTTAAAACCGTTTTTTATTATCTTAGCTGCTAAAAATAAATATTTGCTAAATTATATTTTATATTAATTCATTAAAATTTTTTGTTTGTTTTTAAATTTTAGCTAAATTGTTTAAGATATTTTAAATTACATTATCAAACATAACATTGTATTACAATAAAACTATGTGTGCATAAATGTGGTTTTTAAATACAGGGATTTTTTCTTTCAGGTATCCATAAGCATACACTGTAAATTTTTTGACGTTTGTTGTGTTTTGTTCAAGATTTCAATTTAAATCTTTAAACGAGGGTTTTCCACTCCCAGACTAAGCATGATGTAAAATTTCGAGTTTAGAAAAGCCTGAAAATTTGGATTGGCCGCGTAGCGAAGCGGAGCGGCCAATCCAAATTAGGCTTTTCTAAACTCGAAATTTTACTTCATGCGCCACGCGTATAAAACACTGAAATATCGTAAAGTTTAAAATATACGGCTTTAGCAATCTAATATGTAAAAGTGGATAAAACGTAAGTCAAATTCTGCGCTGAAAAAATTGTTTAAAGCAGTGATTATAGGCAACCCAATAACTCTAACGTATATTAGGCTGCCTATAACTCTTTGCTGCACGAGATTTCACACATTTTAAAGGGCCTAGTTGCACGAAAAAAATAAAATAAAAAATATATATTTTTTTAAGTTTATTCCAAGAAATAACAACAAAACAAAGTATTTCAGATGAAAAAAAATAAAAAAATATTGCCAAAGTGTCACTTACAAGGTGGTCTATATTTTGCAGCATTGTGCAACTAGCAACAATACCTACAAATATTGTTTTCAACAAACAGGTAAATAATTAACATTAATTATTGTTATGATATTTTTGAAAACAAGTTTAATTTTTTCCGAGGCATAACGCGACTTCACATACCGAACAAGCCCAATCAGATCGAACAGGATTTGCCTTTGTACTGCAAAGTGCACATCTTCTGCGGGTGGATCTAAGTGGTTGGTGGGATAATGAAGTGAATCTTACTTCTGGAGACACCTTGCGACTCTTCTTCTGAATAGCTTCCCCACAAGTTTCTTCTTTTCTTTTAAGATCTACCAGTTTCTCCGCAAGTAAACCATCTATTACTCTTCGTCTAAATTCCTTTAGGGTTATAGGTGGCAATTTCTTTAGTTTATATAATATATAACTATTTACAACAGAGCTATCTAAAAAATGCCAAAAGATTCTCATCCACCATTTTTTGCTTTTTCTGTCTATTTGGTAAGTTGATTTAAGTTGGTCGAATCTATCGACACAATTCATATTTTTATTATATTCTATTAGAGCGTTTGGGCATGGAACTTGTTTTGACGATCCGTCTTTTACTCGCCTTTTCACTTCGTTTATGGCTTGTGGATAATGAATGTTCGAAAGTATCTGTACGGCTCGCTTGTCTTTCCATTTCACAATACTAATACCATCATTGCTTATGTTATAGTCATATTCTCCTTGTTTCAGGTACTTATCTTCTTTTAGTTTAGGCAGGTTTTTTCGGTTCGCCACCACTGTGCCACAGGCATATATACATTTTTCTTTTAGTTCCTTCAATAAATTGTAACTAGTAAAATAGTTGTCAAAATATAAGCAATGGTGTTTCTGCTCCAAACCTTTCATTAGACGTAATACTACCTTTTCTCCTAGTCCATATTCTACATAGTCTTTTGTTTTTCCTGTGTAAATATCGAAGTCACACAAGTAGCCCTCACTGTCAGCTAAAGCCCAAACTTTATAGCCTCGTTTGATAGGTTTTTTGGGCATGTATTGTTTGAGTGCACTTCGTCCTTTAAATTTGATCATTGATTCGTCTATAGAGATGCAGCGATGGGGTTTGTAATATTTCTTAAAATTCTTCTTTAATTCAGATATAAATGGACGTATTTTGTATAGTCTGTCGTAGTTTGCATTGTTTTTGCTTGGCATTGATGAATTATCATTCAAGTGGATATGGATTAGAAGCCAACTGAATCTATTGACAACCATGAATTGTGAAACGTATGAATCGTGCAAATCTTCGCTTACCGACCAGTAATCACGGTAGCTAGGTAACCTTTTGATACCCATAAGTAGATTAAGCCCAATAAAGCTTTTTATTTCAGCAAGAGTTGTCTGTGAGTAGCGCTTATTCGTAAGTTGATGTTCTTGTTCAGCATAAAGATTAGTTTGAAAAGTAATATTATTCAATATTTCGTCTGTGACTAGTAGATGAAATAGCTTATATGGTGTACAATTAATGCTGCCAAGTTCCTCAACTTCGTCTGCTAAGCCACATTGTGACTGGATATCACAAGGTGGTCTTATTAAGGAAATATTTCCAATTTCCCAAGAAACATTACCTCCTTTCTGTTGAGGTAACGAGTTTGTACGTACAAATGCAGATAGGGGTATATCATCCTCAGAATCTTCTGACTCAGGTACAGCACCGATCTCATCAATATTTTCATTTTCTTCAACATATGTCGGTAGGTCGTCAGGTAGATCAGTACTATATATCAAAGTATATGCTTCATCAGAAGTTAATTCAGCTAAATTAATAAGTTTATTAGGGTCCATAATACAGTCTATCTGTAACAATAAATTTTAGAATAAATTGTACCTAGCGGCATAGTGGTTCATAATTGGGACTCACCAAAAATAAATAATTACATTTAATTGAATGTAAATTTTTATTACAATCATAATAAATACTAACTAGTGATATAAATAAACAATTTTATACAATGATATTATAATAAATAAACATACCTTAGTTTCTGTTCAATATTGAAATTAATATACACAATAACCTCACTTTCTCACAAAAACGCTGCATGTGACGTTGAATGTTTGATAACTAAAGAGCGGGATCTCTTTCAGTTGGTAATGGAACTATGAAAAAGAGGTTAGGATAGGTGGTTCATAATTCCCGTCGCTGTTCAGCTTCCTACATACATATTTGTAAGTGGTCTATGCTGTGGACCGATGTGTCACAGACTGCTTGAATTTGGTGGTTCAAATTGCAATCCCATATGCAGCAAAGAGATAACCGTTGTTGTAAGTGTGTGTTTTTTTGAACTGCACTGTAAATCAGTGTTTTTAAGCGTGGCGCATGAAGTAAAATTTCGAGTTTAGAAAAGCCTAATTTGGATTGACCGCTCCGCTTCGCTACGCGGCCAATCCAAATTCTTAGGCTTTTCTAAACTCGAAATTTTACTTCATGCGTAGTCTGGGAGTGGAAAACACTCGTTTAAAGCCTTAAATTAACCGCATTAAAACAACGATTTCCCACAACTTTAAAAAACGCTGTAATTATCGGAATATGTACACAAAAGAAAAATGCCCTGTATATTCTGTTTTAAACACGTTTTAAACGTGTTTTAAACATGTTTTAAACACGTTTTAAACCCAGATCATAACCTTATTTTGCATTTTTTTTATTGCTAGATTCCCGTGCTCTATTTAATCGATTTGATTAAAACGTAACCAAATAATACCATTGCATAACATATTGATTAATGAGTTAAATTGTTGGAGTCATCAAATGAACATGGACGACCGTTTAAAACACTTTTAAAAGGGAAAAAAGGACAACTACCTGCTATTCTAACAGATAAAGTCATAAATTGTAACATCAACACACCATAAATTGTGGTTTCTTTTCTTCCATTATATTCCCGCGCTTATAGAGGGTGTCTCTCTTCAAAATTTGCTGGTTTAGATATTTTGGCCCTACACTGATTTAATGCAATGTTCAAAATATACTTTGCCTTTATTTTTGTAGAAAATAAAGTTGTTTAACTTGATTTTTGGACTAGGCAATTTCGAAAACCTAGTTAGTAAGATTTTTTTCAACTCTCAAATGTGAGATGCTTATTTGATTCAAAAATATTAAAATGTAAAGCCCTTCTTTCATCAGAGCTATACAAGTATCATCTTATATTAGATAAATCTCATGAAATATCTCATATAATATCTTCAATACCATTAATTTTATATGAGCGCAGTAAAATTTATGTTCGTTGCTAAGTATCAAGTATTATATTACATAATTGAATTATATTAGAGAGAGGAGTGAGGGATAGAGATAGAGAGAGACGACGGCGACGACGACCTGTGTTCACGTCGAAATGATGTAGTGCGACGAGGGGGAAGTAACTGGCTGAAATAACAGTCATTTGGCATTTGCAACGGACCGGGAATGTCAGTGTGTCTGAGCGAGGAGGAAACGGCCGCGAATTTAATAGTGTACGCCGTGCGTAAGTGGAATATTAATCATAAAATTATTTCAGCGCCGCACGTGAAACAATGGACGTCCTTTTCATACCACGCCATTCCCATCTGACCGAACAACAAAACGATTAATAATCCTTAACTATTATTGGATACAATTTACAGTTACAATAACGTAAATGGATTGTTATGAATAGACAAAACATCTAATCACAAATATCTTTACTTCAAAAGATATCTTCGAATCAATTATTTTAATAAAATATTTGAATACTAATATGACATTTCATACATACAGAGAGTTTTATGTAACACCGAACATTGCCATATCGAGAATTTTTCCTTTAAGTATACATAAATATACGTTGTACATTTGCCGACGCTCGGTTTATTAAAAGAATTTAATTTGAAGCTTTAAACGAGTGTTGTCCACTCCCAGGCTAAGCATGAAGTAACATTTCGAGTTTAGAAAAGCCTGAAAATTTGGTTTGGTCGCGTAGCGCGAAGCGCGGAGCGGCTAAACCAAATTTTCAGGCTTTTCTAAACTCGAAATTTTACTTCATGCGCCACCGGTACAAAATACTGATGCAATGTAAAGTTTAGCGGTGTGTTTTAAACTTCGTAAGATGTCAGTGTTTTGTATCGGGGGCGCATGAAGTAAAATTTCGAGTTTAGAAAAGCCTGAAAATTTGGTTTGGCCGCTCCGCGCTTCGCGCTACGCGACCAAACCAAATTTCCAGGCTTTTCTAAACTCGAAATTTTACTTCATGCTTAGTCTGGGAGTGGAAGACTCATTTCAAGTTTCAAATTGAACTTTAAAAAAAAAACAACGATTATCTAAAGATTTACAGCATATACGCTGTAATTGGGACATGTATACTTGAAAGAAAAACTCCCTGTATGTACAAGTTGAGGCATTAATTGCGATTGATTGTCTACAGTTTGTAATGGTCATTTAGGCAACCCAATTTACACATAACTCAAAAATCAAAGGTGTCAAATTGTATTGGATGAAAATGTTCGGTGTTACATAAACCTCTCTGTATACCTATTATATTATAATATATTTTTGAAGCAAAGCATATGCATTTTTTCAATCGACTTCGAGTGGCTCTGTGATTCCATGTCCAGTTAATCGATTTTGTCACATCCCAACTAATGAATATATCATTAGTTACAACCTATATATAAGTGTAGGAAGGTAAGTATAATGTATGGACCGTAATGTAACGAATGCCGTTCGCCTGGTATCTTTTTGTTTCAGACATGTGACATCCTGTCGGACATATTTATGACGCACGGGGAGACCGAGAGAGCGGTGAATGCCGTGATAAGAGCGTGTCTTTATATAAAGAGTCCTTTGTGCTAAAGAGCGCTTTTCCGCTCGTATTGAAAAGGACGCTTCAAAGATTAGCTTTGTTGGTGATGCAATGCATTCCGAGTACATATATAGGTGTACATACGTTTTACCAGCTTACTGATGGTTGACACGATTCTCTTATTCTTTCTACTGGGTGATTCAGAATACGTGAAAAAAAATTATATCTTGTTCAGAGACCACTGAATTCGTGTCTGTGAGACAATCTACTTGCAGATTTACAAAACCAATCGCATTTTTAACCATTTTTTTTAAATTCTACAACCAAGTATGATCATTTCATTATATTTCATGTCATTGTCAATATTCAGATATGTTTATAGTATTTAACATTATTAGCATTTTTAAAACGGATTTTACTGGTGGACAGAAGGATATGACTGGCGAGTCGCTAGACGTGCTAGTCACCTTCTTGAGCCAGTAAAACCCGTTAACTTGCGTATATTGTTATATTTTTTTTTTGTCAATCATTTGTAATTAATTAAAATACAATTATTTGGTAAATTTAATCAAATTGGAATTACAAAAAAATATGTAGTAAGTTATGAAACATTTCCGTGGATACTTATGTTGTTTATTTAATTAAATTAATTATTATTTTAAGAATAATAGTATTTATTGTATTTTTCTTTAATAAATTCAATTCACGAAAAACTATAAATTACTATTCCAGTACTAACTTGTTAAATTTTAACAAGTTAGTATACTGACTTGTTAAAATTTTACAAGTCAGTAGCTTGAAAACATAACCTTACTTGTTTAATACTGTCTATTGATAAATTGACGTTTACAAATGAGAGACAAATAAAATTGTTAAATTGTATCAATAATGTTTTTTTATTCCGAAAAATATAAATCAGCTGTTTGATAAATAATGAAAACTGGACCTAAGTTTATTTAGCCTACTGTCTTCAAATGAGGCTGTGAACAAGATGTGGCATTTTTTTACACTTATTTTGAATCTCCCTGTATAATTTGCTCGTTCGATAGAGTTGCAATACCCTCTTTTATAAAAACAGCGAATACCTAAAAATTTAAAAGAGAAATAAATAATAATATAGAATCTTTTTTTTTGTGCAACTGAGGGCTTATTGTGATATCCTATGAGTTTTCTCATCAATGACTTCCTTATTAAATTTACGTCATTATACTTAATGCGATTTTATCATTTCTTCCCAAAATGACATGAATTCGGTAAAAAAAGTCATTGATGACAAAACTCATAGGGAATCAGATCAATCCGAATTTCTACTCTTCAAAATATTAAATAAAATTATGTTTAGATATCATAGGCTTCATGGGGCCTGGAGCCTAAGATATGTAAAAATTATTTTATTTCTTATTTTAATGAGTGGAATAAAACACACGATCATAATCATTCCTCTCTCCCGCAATGCCCTTCAGAAAATATGTATATAAAAAAACGAATACTAACATTCGTTCAGCCATAACGTTTTATAACTGTTCGTTATTACCGTCGTAATTTGATATTTTCGGGAGTTGTGCTGCAACGCCCGAAAAATAATAACCGTAACTTTCAATGCGAGCGCAAAAAAAAAGGAAACGATCCCGCTTTATCCCCGTTCTGTTCGGGAAATATCGTTCGTGCGAAATATCATTTACAGTTCGGTTTCTTTATTTCTCTTTTCCACACTTATTCATTGATTGTGATTCTCGGGTACCAGAATATACGAAAGAGGAAAATCTTACGTGTGCTTACGCAAGAAAATATGTTACTATGATTAATTATTGTATGTTTGTGTTACGTTGTCTCATTAAGTTACTTTAATCTAAAGACACTGTTAATTTTCATTTTAAACTCAGTTGCCTAGAGTAAAGCTCAAAACCACTTTAACTCTATGAATTTGCAAAAAAAAAACAATTTGTAACTTTGTATAACCGAGACATTATTAGGTAACTATAGTTTTGATTCAGTGGCGCAGCCAGCATTTCACCCATTACAAATCAAATACGATCGTTTTTAGAACAATTAAAATATGTCTAAATTAGTGAAACTATGCAATATGTAAGTATAATATACAGGGTGTCCCGTTAATGTGGGGAAATGGCTTAAGTATAGATTCTTAGGATCAAAATATGATGATTTAACAAAACTTATCTATAGTATTTTTAATACCCATTTGGAATAACCCCATCCTTATTTATCAATCATGAATCAGATGAAACAAAAAATTACCAACAAAAATGAACGTCGATTACTAATTAGATGTTACGTCAAAAGTTTGATGTCTGTCATTAAATAACGCGAAAATACACTACTAAATTGCGATATTCCCATGAATCCAAAAAGCGTATGCTTAATGTAGTAAGTTATTTTTAAAATGAATTAGGATCTCGATTTAAGGCAATTCAAAAAGCGTCTGAGGTCTTAAAAGTTCCACAAAGCACATTATACAACCTACAAGATGAAAACAGAGCAACTGATTTCGAGTTTAGAAGGAAAACGTTTCCCTGAGAAAAACTCAAATTACGAAGAATACTCTGCATTTTTTAGGGGAAGTGATTTGCAAAATGTATGCCACAAAGGAACATATTACTTTAGAAACTATTTACTGGCAATTTATGGAAGAATCACCAGAAATTGAGATCTTAAAAAGTTCTTTATATTTGGGAATCAAGAAAATTGGCTTTAGCTTCAAAAAGCAGGACGGAAGAAAACATGTATTGGAAATGACTGGAATCAGGTTAAAGATAATTTTATTTTAAAATAAATATCAACTTGCTAAAAAAGAAAACTGCTTTTTTCTGGATAAAACGTGGGTTTTTAGCAAAATAGATAGAAGAATGTGGCAAGATGGCAGTAAATCCAGGAATTTTAGAAAAACTGGAAGTGGGATACCTTATTGTGCATGCCGGAAATGACAATGGATTTGTGACAAATGCATCCGTAATTTTTAAATATAATAATAAAACAGGTGATAGTTTCTAAAGTAATTCGACTTTTGCTCAGCGAAACGTTTGCAGACATATTCCATTTAAATTCGAAATCCATTACGTGTTTGGATCTTCTGGGTTATATCATATATTTTGTGTAACTTTTAGTTGTATTATAATAGCATAACGTCCATATAAATTATTATGTTCCATATTATGAAATTAATTAATATTTGTGAAGAATAATGGTTTAGATGTCAGTCATTTGATATGACAAGTTCCTAACCTAATTTTGTGTGTGTGTTCAAGAAGCCGCATACGTTAAGTTACTAAAACGACTGATACTTCCAAATAGGTATTAAAAATACTATATATCCAAAAGTTTACGGTTAAGCCGGAATTAATCTTCAAAGTTCAAAAAAATATTATTAATTTTATTTATAACAATTGAACGCAATATTCGACTAAAGTTTATTATGATTGATTATCATAATATTACACACCATTTCAGTTATTATGGTTATCATTGATTGACAAGAAGTAGAAAAAACAATAGTACCACAACATAAACACTTTTTTTGCGCAACTTATAAAAAAATTGAAAATACATCTTAAAAGACTAGTTCATTTGAAAGCTTTTTTGTCTCTTAATAATGTTTGATATCTTGTACGGGTTTGCTACAAAAAAATAAAATATAAATGTTTTTTATTTTTTATTATTTAGTAAAAACGAGATCTAGTTTTTTCTTTGTCGCCGCCATTGTTTAACAAACGTCAATTATGTATAATATTAATTAACGAGTGTTTTTTGAGAATTAATTGTTATCTTTATTATGGTTTATAATTCATATTTCTCAGCAGCAACCAAATACAGGAAGTATTTCTTTTAAGTATACGTATTTCAAATTCAGCCTATTTTCTGCAAATTTTTAGATATTCCTTGTTTTTTTAAGTTCAATTTGAAGCTTTGAACGAGTGTTTTCCACTCCCAGACTGTGCATAGAGTCAAATTTCGAGTTTAGAAAAGCCCCGCGAAAATTCTGGGCTTTTCTAAACTCGAACTTTTACTTGCGCCACGCGTATAAAACACTAAAATATTGTGAAATTTATGCATATTCGCACTTCACTTGAAATCTGTGTTTTATACGCGTGGCGCATGAAGTAAAATTTCGAGTTTTACTCCATGCTTAGTCTGGGATTGGAAAACACTCGTGTAAAGCTTCAAATTGAACTCTTTGAAACAACAAATGTCGGAAAATTTACAGCTTATGCATATGTTTACCTAAAAGAAAAAATCACTGTATGTTGCTTGTATTATGATTTTGCCAGGAAATTGAGGATACTATATTCATATTTTATATTTTAGTGCCAAAACCTCACATGATATCAAACATTATTAAGAGATAAAAAAGCTTTCAAATGAACTACGCTTTAAAATGTTTAATGTTTTTTTAATTTTTATAAGGTGCACCAGTAAAAAGATATTGTAGTTTTTATGTTGTGGTACTACTATTTTTCACCCTTCTTGTTAATAAATAATGACCATAATAAATTAAATGATGTGTTATATTATGATAATCAACCATAATAAATTTTAATCAAATCGAATATAGCGCTCAATCATTACAAATAAAATTAATAATATTTTTTTGAACTGAACTGAAAGACTAATTCCGGTTTAATCGTAAAGTTTTGGATATAGATAAGTTGTGTTAAATCATCATATTTTTATCCCATGAATCGATGGTTAAACAATTTTCCTACATTTACGGGGCATCCTGTATAGAGATTTTCTATTTATAATACAAACATAATTTTCTTTATTTACTTTTTTACGCGGCTAAGAGAGAGGGGAGCTCTCCTCCTCCCCCCTTCCTATTCCACCCCTGTTTCGACTTCTTTAACTTGTCATTATTAAACTAACATTTTGTTATTTTATTTTAGTTTGATAATGATAAATTAATGATGTTCAGTTAATAAAGTCCAAATTACACAAAGTTGAAAATTGTCTTTTTTCTTATGATGTATAACGAAGTAGACGACCCCAACGTTAATAGTTCTATGAATTTAGTCTAGCATAAATTATAATTTGAACCAGTTTATCTTTATCTATATTTTACTAAATTCATGACATTCTGAATTTTGAAAACGGCAAAACAAAAAAAATGTAAAGGTACTATCATATAAATAGCAAACGCAATAATAATATCCTCCCATATATAAATTTCTTTTATTAGATATGCATGGAATTAATATTTCGTGGAATAAATAAATACGAAATGAGTACGAAGTGGCGTTAGTGGAGGAATCGTATATTTTATCATATGATTTATTTAAATTACTCAATTGAGCATCGAATGGTGCACAGACACACACACCATCACACACACACACTCATAGCGTTCGTTCGCAGCATGAATAATTCATGCGCCGCAATTGTTTTAAATTACTGATTATTATATAATGATAACTCGCTTTTCTGTGTCCGTGTACTTGTCACTGGATGTTTCGTATGCGGACCCCGTTGTCTGGGTCAAAGGTTGAAAATGTACACTTCTCTCTCCCAGAGTTTTTTAAATTACAAATTAAATATTCGACGGGGATTAGCTTACGGTGGAGTTGTTAAAGAGATTAACCTATTTTGTAGGAATGTTATACAAGAGGCTTGTAATTTGAAATTATAGGAGTTTGTTTTGCATTATTGCATTAAATATATCTGCTTGAAATTGAGAAGAGAATCTGTTGCAAGTTGCGTGTATGCTTTGTATGTAAACATATATGGGCATTTCTCTTTTAATTAATTACATAACCCGGTGCATATGTTGTAGAACGTTTAGGCAAATTTTGAACGAGTGTTTCCACTCCTTGGTTAAGCATGAAGTAAAATTTTTAGTTAAGAAGAGCTTAAAAATATAATAGAGCTTGAAACTAAATTTTCAGGCTACTCTAAACTCGAAATTTTACGTCATTCACCATGCGTATAAAACGCTTGAATTTTGTCAAGTTTAAAATATATCGCAAAAACAATTGGCTAAACCAGAATATTTTCAACTTCACGTTAAATTAGTGTTTTATGTACCTGACGCTTGAAATAAAATTTCGAGTTTAGAAACGATTATTTTAACCGATTATAATCGTTAAAATATTAATTTAACCCTTTCAGCCCTGGACTTTTTCGGTGCCCAAAAAAATGTGGTACACTGCATTATATTTATTACTATCTCAGCTATACAGAGAGTTTTTCTTGTAAGTATACATATCTCAATATACTGTATACGCTGTAAATCTTCAGATAATCGTTTGCTTTTTAAAATAGTTTAATTTGAAGTTTTAAGCGAGTGTTTCCATTCCCAGATTAAGCATGAAGTAAAATTTCGAGTTTAAAAAAGCCTGAAAATTTGGTTTGGTCGCGTAGTGCGAAGCGCGGAGCGACCAAACCAAATTTTTAGGCTATTCTAAACTCGAAATTTTACTTTATGCGCCACGCGTACAAAAACTGATGTGATGTGATGTTTAGAATACACGTTTTTAGCATACTGCTTTAGTAGAATATTTTGAGCTTCACCTGAAATCAGTGTTTCATACGCGTGGCGCATGAAGTAAAATTTCGAGTTTAGAAAAGCCTCAAAATTTGATTTGGTCGCGATCAAATCAAATTTAAATTTCAGGCTTTTCTAAACTCGAAATTTCTTTATGCTTAATCTGGGAGTGGAAAACACTCGTTTAAGACTTCAAGTTGAAGTATTTTTAAAAACAAACGATAATAGGAAAAGTATATACATATATGTATATTTAAAATAAAAAAATCTCAGTATGTTTACCAAATTTTAGTGGTGGCAAATGCCACCGTCAGAGCCGAAAGGGTTAGTGGAACGGTACTTACTTTTCATCTAAATAAAAGAAAGTACCATTTGATTACTTTCTTTTTGTCTACATAAAATGTAGTATCATTCACTTAAACAATGATTTTAATAATCGACTATGCCTATCACTACAATGAACATACAAAATAATTTCATCAAATGAAAGGCATTAATATGTATCTTATTTGTAAATACAATTGCAAACAAATTAAAATTATTCTCATTTAATAATTATTTATCATTTTCTATTACACGAGTAGCATCTGAATATTTATTTTCGTTCGTGTTTTCCGTTGCAGTTTTTTCATTGTTTTTGTTTTCAGTAAGGTTTGGCCCCCGCAACACGGGAGATAATGAGATTGTGTTTGTTAATTGGGAAAGTTGGGAATTACAAATTTTTACGAAAGCACCACGACTATTTGCCTTTGCGCCGGATTAACTAACTCGACTGAAACGAAACGGCCAACTGCGCTTTGTTGAATAAATAAGCGTAATTCAATTCTGTTTTTCAACTTATTACTTCACCACAATTCTTGTATCTACCTCTCAACTCAAAATATAAGAAAACATTAAATAACTTTACGCCTTCAAAATTCGGGTGTCTAGAGCATTTTGCTCTAACTACTCTACAGAAGCTACGCTACTGTTCGTAAATTTCGTTCGAATTTTTTTTCTTTAGTTTTGAAATCGTCGCGTGACCTTAATATAAATCCACCTTTCCGTATATAGGAATACATACCTGCTCGTTGGAAATGCGAAACACACGAAGGAAGGCAAATAATGGACGTCCCGGCAAATATTTGCCGTTCCCACGTTAACGATATTTGCAAATTCGTTTTCAGGACGTCTTTATTACGAAGTTTTCGTGCGCGATGGGTAATTTATTGAGTAAATTTTAGAATCCTATACTTCATAAATGTTTACTCGTTCAACTAACTACAAGTACCTGTTTTATAAAAAAAAGTAGACAGTTGAATATACATGCTAAATATATAAAACAATACTTTTATAAAGATTTTTAATTGAATTGAAACATCAAATATCAAACATTGCAAATTGTGATTATTACATAGGGTTCATAACTGAATTTGCGTTTCGAACATCAAGGTCTTCTTCAGTGTGGTCTCGACCCAGCGCTAAGGTATACTGAACTACATCGGTGAATGACGAATCGTATAGATTCGTCATTCACCGATGGTGAACTAACATTTTCAGAATTCGCTAGTTCAAGAAAAAAACAGAGCCATATAATAGTGACGGAGATGGAATACAATTACAGCAATTTTCAATTTCATTTTTCCGGTAAATAGCGCCCTCTATTTACTGGAAAAATGAAATTGTACATTGGGTTGCATAAGTTTAGCGTTACCTTCATTGCGCTTCTATTTATTCTTCATTCAACGATCAATTATTATAATCATCATTATAACTATTTATTTATTTACTTATTTAACAGAAATCCATTTAAATTAGTACAATAATATCTTAGAGCTAAAAATAAAATGAAATATAAATACAAATACATAACAAATATAAATACAAAAAAGAAATAAAAAACAAACAACACATTTAAGTACAAACAACACATTAAAATATGCAAACTATACACCTTGTCGGAACATGTTCTTTAGAGCATTCCGGCTAAATGTATAAAAGTCGGGATTGATGGCGTTACAGTTAATGGCGATTCTGGCCATACCAAAATGTTTACAATAGTACGTCCTACAATATGGTACATGAAACAGATCGAAGGAATGCAAACTTCTAGCTAGCACATTGATTTCGAGCTGACTTAGTAAATAGGGGCAATTAATCGCTCCATTTATTAAATTGTATCCTAGCATTACGTCTACATTCCTTCGTCTCTGTTCTAACGTATCGATATTTAAAGATTGTAGGACATCATTTTAGGAGGCGATAATCCCAAACTTGTAGGAGATAAATTTTGTGAATTTAACTTGGACTCTCTCGACCATTTTTATCAGATTTGCTATGAGGATTCCAGATAGTGCAACAGTACTCAAGGTGGGGGCTGGCAAGGGATACATACAAGGTCGTATGTGTATTGATGTTTGAGAAATCTCTGCTATTACGTTTTGAAAAACCCAGAGTACGACATGCCTTGGCAGTTATGCTGCGTAAATGGTTGTTCAAGTTCCAGTTGTGAGACAATCATACAGCCATGTCTTTAATAACTGAAACGCGTAATAAAAGGACGTTAGAGGTATAGTAATTTCTCACTGTCGATGCTCTTTTTTTAGTAAAGGTTATACAATTACATATATGAACACATTCGGTAGATTTTTGTTAAATTACACTTATACATTTAATTAATGAAACTATAATAAACATTTTTGCATATAAAAAATCATACATTTTCAAATTATTGCAGATATGGGTAAACATTTTGTAAGTTAAATTTGTGCTACCATTCTACTATGTGATTTTAAAATTGCAACAATGCGATTATTAAAATACAATAGATAATGTATATATAGAACTTCACCATAAATTAGCGTATTATATGCCTGACGCGTAAAGTAAATATTTCGAGTTTTCAAATTTAGATTGGTCATTGCGTTTCGCGGAGCGACCAATCCAAATTTTCAGGCTTTTCTAAACTCGAAATATTTACTTCACGCTTAACAGAGAGTGGAAAATACTCGTTAGAATAATATTAGTCACTTTATAAATACTGCTTGAATAAGTAAAAAGCTAAACATTATTAATATTTAGTTGACTTTATGTTATATTATGCAGAAATGTATTTTAGCTTGTAAAAGGGAAAGTAGTGGTGTAAATGTGTTTTCAGGAAGAATAAAAAAACTCAGATTGAGTCTAATTAATATTAGACACAATCTAAGTTATTCATTCTCTCAAGAGAACATATTGATGGAAAGGATGTGTGCGATTTCTTAGGTTTTTTTAAAGAATACAAATTGTCAAGCAAACATCAATTTTAACGTGTTCTTTTTTTTCAATTTAAAAAAAAAAATCAAAAATTATTTAGACTTTTTTTTAATTAATTATAGAAACAAGATAGGCTCTCTTGCTAAAATTTCTAAACCGATCAGATTCATTTATTTTGTATCACAAAACAAACAAAAAATCACTGTTATTGTGAAATTGACAAAATAAAGTAATAATCATGGAAGTTATAACACCCCTAAACCCATGGTTTTCAAATAGATTTAGGGGTTTTTGGAAATAGGCGACTCATATTTAGACCGATCATGTTTATGGTGACCAGATAAAAAGCCCACAGAAGAAAAGAGGCAGCAAAAATATCCACCGGAAACTAGATACGGAAATAAGGGCACGAAGAAATAACCACATGGAAATGAAATAAAATCCCAAGCAGAATCTTTTAAGTGGTTTTATAAAAACCTTTGCGAATTTTTCTTAATGTAGAAATAATCCCACGGAAAAAAAAACCTTAAGCAGAGATTTTTGATTGAAGTCAAAGAAAATGTATGCGAATTTTTCTAGATACAGAAATAACCCAATCGAAATAAAACCTTAAGCAGAGATTTCTGATTTCTGAGTTTAAAAAAACTACGTGGAAATTTCACCACAAAAAAATTACTTTTCATAAATAGAACTTTATGCAGATATTTCTGAGTGGGATTATCTCTGAGGCTGGGGTATGCAAACCCAGAAAAAATACCACATGGAAATAACCGAAGCAAAATCTTCTGAGCGGAGTATAGAAAACCTTGCGAACTTTTCCCGATACAGAAATAACCCCGTGGAAATGAAAGCTCTAACAGAGATTTCTGAGTGGAGTGGAAATTTCTCCGCAGAAAAATAATTTCTAGTAAATAGAACTTTATGCATATTTCTGAGTGGGATTATCTCTGAGTTGTGTTATCTCTAAGTTGAGTTATCTCTGTTCAGGGATGAAAAAATACCGCTTGAAAATAACCCCAAGCAGCAACTTCTAAATAAAGTAAAGAAAACCTAAGCGATTTTTTCTAGATACAGAAATAAAAAGATTTCTTAGTGAAGTTAGAAAAATTACGTGGAAAATTCCCCACACAGAAATAACTTCTTGTAAAAAGAACTTTTTGCAGATATTTCTGAGTAGGGTTATCTCTGATTGGCCTTATCTTTGTTCAGGGATGCAAATCCAGAAAAAAATACCTTATGGAAATTAACGCCAAGCAGAAAATTCTGAGTGGGGTAAAGAAAATGTACGCGAATTTTTCACAATACAGAAATAACCCTCCGGAAATGAAATCTCAAGCAGGGATTTCAGAGTTGAGGAAAAAAACTACGTGGAAATTTCCCCACACAGAAATAAATTCTTGTAAATAGAATTTTATGCAGATATTTTAGAATGAGGTAATCTCTGTTCAGGGACGAAAACTAAAAAAAAAAATACCACATGAAACTTTTAAGTAGGGTAAAGAAACCCTATTCGATTTTTTTTTAGTTGCAGAAATAACCTTTCAAGCAGAGATTTAATAAATTTCCCCACTTGTAAATAAAACTTTATGCAAATATTTCTGAGTGGGGTTTTATCGGGGTGGTATTATCTATGTTGGAAGTTACAAACCAAAAAGAAAAATACCACGTGGGAAATATAAAACAAAACAAATAAATATATCCCCTTTTGCAGAAATAACCCAATGTTAAAAAAAAACACAAATCAACCCCACGTATGATAAAGTCACACGAAAAAAACGTAGAAATTATACTATAAGATATATATTGCTGAGTGGGGTTATTTTCAGGTGTGGTTCATTTCTGGGTGGTGTTATGTCTGTTTAAGTGTTACACATCCAGAAATTATTACCACGGAAGAGACAAATAAAATGATACCATACTGTAGAAATAACCCAACGTAGAAAATATACACGGAAGTAACCCAACTCGAAAAGAACCCCAATTACTAAAAACAGAAAATAATAAGGATGAGAACGTTATTAACAATTGCATTTCGAATTAATCAAAATATTTTAAGCAATCTTTGACATCGAAATATATTGCAATTTTCATAAATAAAATAATAATGATAAAATGTTATTTATTAAGAACTGGTAATTATTATTTTTCATGTGAAGTTTCTTCAATGTGGGACTAAAAATATCTCAAACTTAGTTTAAATCTTAAACAATTTATTTTTTTTACATAGTTTTGCACTCCTTGTTTAGGCATACAGTATAATTTTGAGTTTAAAAAAGCCTGAACATTTTGATTTGTTGGGTGTGGTGACACCAAAAAACACTAATTAAATGTGAAGTTAATAATATATTCAGGGAGCTTTTCTTTTGAGTATACATACATATCTCGATGTGTACTCTGTAAATGTTCAGGCATTCGTTGGGTAAATAAAAGTGTTCAATTTAAAACTTCACACAAGTGTTTCCAATTCCAGAATAAGTGAGAAGTAAAATTTCAAGTTTAGAAAAGCCTGAAAATTTGGTTTGGTCACCGAATCAAATTTTTTTTTGTGAAAAATTTAAAATGTCATGAATTTTATGTAACAACAAAATTTACAAAATTCGTTGGAAATGTAAATAAAGTTGTTAAAAACCATGAAAATTGTCTAAATTTGTAAATAAAATTGACAATTGTAAAGAGAATTTTAAAAATGACAACAAATACTGATGGAATAGCAAGATTTGTAAAAGTTCTAATAAAATAATAAACATTAAATTAAAAATCAATTAGAACTGATAAAAATTGTTAAAATAGCAGATTCAATTAAATTAGGCAAAGTTTAAAATGACACTAAAATTGATAAGAATCATGATACATTCAAGACGTAATTTCTTTGTTGATATTTGTTGATTTTATTGAACAAATATTAACAAAGAAACAACTGAAATTATATAAATTAGGCATGGTTGACACAAAAATTTAAAAAAATCATGACAAATTTAAGACGAAATTTCTTTGTTATTATTTGTACACTTTATTAAATAAATATCAAAAAGAAACGACTAAAATTAATAACCAGGAATCATAATTCGAAAAATCCTCAACATTTAAAGATAAAGAAAATATGTGAATTTTTATAAATCGAAATAACTTGTGGAACTGTTGAAGAAATGGTGGTATTTAATAAAAATAGTAAAAAGTAATCAAATCCAATTTAATACATTTGCCAAAAAACATAAATAATAAAAGAAATCGGCAAAACCAACAAACATACAAATTTACTAAACAATAATATTCGTAAATTTTGACAATTTTTCGTTGTCTTCAAGTTTCCGTACAAATCAATCAAATTAAATTTATTCATCTATTTTCAAGATCCATTTTCAATATAAAATACTATAATTTTATTCAAAATAAGTATTAGAATTATAATAATACGTTAAAAATTATGAATTAAAATAGAATGAAAATATTGAAATCAATATCTCTGACATTTTATATTATATTTTTAAATTATATTTTACTTTCTGTGTTCGGATAGTATATGTTAGTCAATTTTATAGGGTTTTTATATGCTTATATTGATTATATTTACTTCATTTAACATTTTACTATTTTTACAAATGTATATTATTTAAGTATTTAACGTGTATGATGATCCTGACTCAAATAATTATATATGATATTAGCTTTTAATACACAATAAAGATATTTATTTATTTTAATAAAATTAATAGATAAATACAGGGATTTTTTATAGGTATGCATATCACGATTTATCTATGTAAACTTTCAGATTCGTAGTTTTATTAAAAAGGTTCATTTTGAAGCCTTTTACGAGTGTTCCCGATCCCAGATTGAGCATGAAGTAAAATTTTGAGTTTAGAAAAGTCTAAAAATTTGGTTTGGTTTGGAGCAACCAAACCAAATTTTCAGGCTTTTCTAAACTCGAAATTTTACTTCATGCGCCACGCGTATAAAACACTGATATAAAGTGAAGTTTAAGATATTCTGCTTAGTTTTGATCACATGTTTATTATTTTAGAATGAGTGTCAATATTTTTAAAAATTACAAGTATTAAATAATTATTACTGTTTTAAATAAAATCGTGGAAACCAACACACATCACACTATTTTACAAAACTTCAGAACTGTGAAAATTATGACAAATTGACAAAAATATAAAAAATTACCAATTCAACAAAATTAAAAAAATTCCAATCGAGTAATTGATTACTGTAATTTAACTTACATTTTAAAACCGTCATCGAAAGATGATTATCCCCTCCCAAAATTGCTCTCTCCAGTGGAAGAGAAGTTTTCTTTAACTAATTTTGGCGTATATTTTATTTTCATCTCACGCCCTTGGCGAAACTGCTGACTACGCCTATGGTAATAGGTGTATCGTTTGGAAGAAATTGTGTTAAATGTGATCAAGAACAACCTAATTAAATATAATAACTGTATTTTTCATTTTCTGTTTTATTTTATTCAAGTAATCTTTGAAATAAATTGAAATAATAAATTAGAAAGGTTGTCGAATCGTATTGAAACACGATCATTCGAAAGCAATCCATCCATCCATTCTCATTGAAGCTTGAATAACGAACTCTCATACATTTTTGTTCAGCTGTGTGTGTCTGTGTGTGTAATTTCCCAGCCGCAGCCACATCTAGGCTGTTGAAATCGATCCCCTGAGATAATGAAACGTTATTAATTAATATGGTGGATTTTTGTGGGCGGCGTAGCGTGAACGGCATGGCCTGTTATTAGATATCTCCATCCGTTCCACGTTTCTCATATTCCATATTCCCTTTCGCGACCGCAACCCGAATCTGTCCGTCTCTCTTATTTTGCAGATGTATCGATTGAATTACGCTCTCTGTAAAAATAAACGACACTTACATTCACAAGGGAAGACAATAACGGTGCGCTATTTTGTTATCAATCCCGTTTATATTGGACGTTTAATAGAAAATGGGGAAACAAGCGACCCCATTCGTCTATTTTTAGTGGATTAAAACGTCTGCGAGATTGAGATTTTATAGTGCGTAAACAAGGATTTTCTTTATTGAAGACATTAATATCGATTGCTGCGTCCTTTAAATTTAAACAATTCCTCAAAATAAAATCAACCTTCAGTGTAGGTTCCTGAGTCGTCATTACCTTAATTAGTATCCATTATTCTCAGTAATGTCGCTAGAACTGAGTAGACCATGTAGCAAAAATTGAAAATGCGACACAATCGACATAATTTGTGGTTTCAACAGGACGGAGCAACCACACGTACTAGGAAAACCGTGGACGGTCTTATTTTCTATTGGATTTGTTGGCTCTAGTATTTCTTTGATGTGAACAAAGTAAAAACCTTCGAATCGATTTTATAATCATAAGTTCTCAAGGCTTTCAATTTGAGAGATAAAGTATCTTTAAAGTATCTATAATTTAATTTATTAAGCCCGATTCCGCACACGAAATGTTAAATTTACCGATAGCATTACAGTCTAAGCGCGTTTAGTAATTTAGTAGTAATCGTGTATGCTTAGATTGTGAGGTTTAATTTAACATTTCGCGTACGGAATCGGGAGGATTAACGGAATCTCCAATTTATTATTACAGTTATACATTTACAGTTTATAATGCAATGAATTGACAAAAAATCATATCAAAATTTAAACTCATACCACTACAAAGATATTTCTAAATATACTGGATTTTTTCCCACATATATTACGTGCTCATTCCCACCTTCAAGTTACCATAAATAAATTAATTAATTGACCAATCAATTAATCCACAATTCATTAATCAATCAACCACTCAATCTACAAATAAATAAATAAACTAATAAATAAACGGATATAAAAAGAGTTCATATAAAATATATAAATGTATAAAAATAATCATATCTATTCTGAATACTTCGAAGGGTTTTCTCTAAACACTCGTAAGAGCGCCAATTCATATTTCAAATAGATAAATATAGAATTATAAAATTTAATATTTTCTATTGAAATAAGATTTCTATGGTTGAGTTAACAATGTATGCAATTTACTAGTGACTTTGGGCTCAAATATGTCAGACAGGATAATAAGTTGAAACTCTAGGTATGTTTCGTAACTTGTTATTATCCCCCTTTTGTTATGAAAATTCGTTGTCATCCGTAATTCCGTGTTTTTAATACGTGACATGATGGATTAAGACGACACGAAGAGAGAAGGATTCGGATTGCTCTATTGTTGTCGACTATCTCGACTTTCTATCGGTTCAATCGAAGCGGAATCGATGGATTTCCTATTGTACGAGTGAATAGAGTTGTTTGATTGTTAACAGAAGTTCATTAATTTCTCATAAAATCTCGTCTTGTAAAAATCGTGCCGATTAGAAACATGAGACATGTCAATGAATATAAATATTACACAAACTGATTGCTTGTGCTAGTGTATAGTACAAGGAACTTTTTTAATTATCATTGACAAAACCAACTATAGTTAACCTAGTACTTGAATGTATACGAATTTGTCGAAATTTATATGTAGAATGTACAATTAGGAGCAAAAAAATGGAAACCCCTGATCAAATGAAACGATTTGTTTTCTTACAAAAAATTGTGTTGTACTTTAATTTGTTTACTGGCAGTGGACGTTTTATAAATGTTTAATAACAAGAAAAATACATATTTTCAAAATGTAAATTCTAAGGTTTCTAGCGTAAGATTATCAAAGGGGGAACATTTGTTACCGGGGATTATTTTAATCTCCAGCAACAAGATCATTTAAAACATGATTTAGAGTAAGCATTGAATTTTAAATTAGATTGGCATTACTGACTTAACACGTAGTTTACCATAACCTCAAATGTATTCTATCAGTCAATTAGCACTCTGGGTAACCCCACAAAAAATGCCGCCTCTTAGTCATAATTTAAACGATTGCACTGTATTTTGTTGCCAAATTGTACACATTTTTTTGTTGTCCTATATTTTTCATTTTGAGGAAGTTTATAAATGCACTAACTGTATAATTTTTCTTAATTGCATATATGATAAAAAAAAAACTCTTGATAGTGCAAGATTTTTAGATCAGTTAAGGATTTTTATGTAGAATGTACACATTTTTTTTATGTTCCGATATCTACGTATTTATCGGATTTTGTATGCATTTAGAATATACACATTTTTCTGTATCTCTATTTTTTACAATTTAAGCAATCTGTATTCCTTTTACAAGTTTATAAATCCGTTTCACAAATTGCAAAATATTATAAGGATTAAGTGACAGCACAAGCATTACTTTCTACTATTGACTGATTTCAATTTAATAATAGTAGCAGAGATTAAAGTTTATTATAACTTTTGACTAATAATAATTTTTGTAAAAGGTCAATTTTTTTATTGACATTATACACAGATTCAACAGCTAGTCATATACGAATTTCTACGAATTTTGAGTACACTAATTACAGATTCTGAGGGATAAGCAGATAAGAATTAGATTGAATAGTCAATTTTATATGTTGTTAATTTTCGTAATAAAGGATTTTTTTTTGAATATACCTATCCCGATGTATTTATGTACTGTGCATTTTCAAGAATTTTAACAAGTGATTTCATGTCTATGCAGATTAAGCATGAAGTAGAAATTCGAGTTTTAAAAAGATTGAAAATTTGGGATTGAGTGCGAAGAGAAGCGTAATGTAAAAATCAAAATATTCTAAATCCGAAATTGTACTTCAAGCGCCAGGCGTGCGGAAACACTCATTTAATGTGAACTTCAAAACACATAAACCATCTTTAATTAATGTGTTTTTTTAAACTTCACAACATGTCAGTGTTTTATAAGCGTGGCGCATGAAGTAAAATTTCGAGTTTAGAAAAGCTTGAAAATTTGGTTTGGTCTCTCCGCACAGTATACGATTTAAATGAATATTTAAATAAGTCAATAATTAAATTCAGTAAGAGGTTTGAGGTGTATTATCAACAAAATAAGTATTTTTTCTTGTAGTTCAATTTGCATTCAGTAAGCATTATGTGTGTCGCTCAATTCATGTTGTGTAGGTTTTCTTATTCATAATGTGTATCACTGTGTATATTTTTAGACTAATCACAAGCAATTGATTTTTATAAAACATTTTTTGTACAGGGAATTTTTATTTTAAGTAATAATAATAATAATAATAATAAGCATATTTATTGTCAGGGTAAAATACAAGTACAATAAACATGGAAATACGTCAAAGAAAGAGAAAAACAAAAATATCGTAAAGTAGTATTGAATTACAGTTAATTATTGTATGTTACATTTAAAAAGTCGTTAATGTCATATGGTTCTAATATGCACAGCAGATCATACATACAACAATCGCTTTATTTTATAAAAGTTGTTTTCTTGTTTTATACTAAGCGGCAGATGATTATAGAATTTTATACAATTATATAGTTAGTCGGTGCGAAGGATATACATATACACATTACCATGCCTTGTATTATGAGTACTATTTAAAATGTAATCAGAAAACAGATTTCTATTTTTTATTAAAAACTTGACATACTCATAAATGTAAATAAACAGCTGACAACTATCACGATACTTCATTTTACCAATTATTCTTACGGCGCATTTCTAAGGTTTAAACACAATTTCGCGGTGTGCACTGTTACCCCAAAATATGATTCCATATTTCATGTGACTGTAGAAGTTTGAATAATAAAATATTTTTACAATATCACTGTTCGTATTTTTTGCTAGGATTTTCAAACCATAACATGATTTATGAAGTTTGGATGCAAGATTGTCTATATGTTCCTTGCAGCTTAATGTGGCATCAATTATGGTGTTATATAATGTGATGTTAGTAGGGGTTATCATAGATTGACATGTTTTAAACAGAATTACGTTAGTGTTCAGAATTAATCTGTTCTTTATAAACCATTCATTAATTTCTTTCATGAGAGAATCACCGATATCTGTTATATGGTTATACGTTTTACCAAATAACGAAAGGTTCGTGTCATCTGCATAACAAGCAAAACTGCAGTTATTTTTAATATTGTGAGATATGTCATTTAGATATATAATGAATAATACTGCGCCGAGAATGCTTCCCTGGGGAACACCTGTATTAATCTGCAATGGATCGGATACAGTTTCATCCTCTATATTCGTTGTCTTTTTGAAATAGTTTAATTTGAAGCTTTAAACGAGTGTTTCTACTCCCAGATTAAGAATGAAATAATAGTATATGCTGTAAATCTTTAGATATTTGTTTTTTTCAAGAGTTTAATTTGAAGCTTTAAGCGAGTGTCGTCCACTCCCAGACTAAGCATGAGGTAACATTTCGAGTTTAGAAAAGCCCCGCGTAGAAAATTTGTCGAGGGTCACACAGCGACCCCAGAAAAATTTTCACGGGGCTTTTCTAAACTCCACATTTTACTCCATGCGCTACGAGTATAAATCACTGAAATATTGTGAAATTAAAAATGCACTGTTGAATCAGTATTAAAAAAATACTGCTAAAGCAGGATTAAAAATATACTGCTAAACAACAATATTTTAAACTTCACTTCAAATCAGTGTATTATACGGGTGGCGCATGAAGTAAAATTTTGAGTTTAGAAAAGCCCTGTGAAAAATTTTCCACGCGAGGCTTTCCTGAACTCGAAATTTTACTTCGTGCTTAATCTGGGAGAGGACGACACTCGTTTATAGCTTCAAACTGGACTCTTAAAAAAAACAAAGAATATCTGAAGATTTACAGCGTATACGCAGTAATTGACATATGCATACTTTAAAGAACTATATAAAATAAATACATAGGAAGTTAAAAAATATTATTTGATTTATTTAAAATAGTATCGGATAAGTTGATTTGAACAAACGTACATATTTATAACTTTAAAAAAACGGCATATGTTTGCAGTTGATAGAGCTATATTATACATTTTATAGATTTTTATAAAACCTGCAATTTTTATTTAAACATTGTTTTAATTAACAGTATTTTAAGAAATAGTGACAACAAACAAGTGTTCACTTAATTTTTATACCTAACAAAAATGTTAAATATCTTAGTAATCGCAAAAAGTCGCACAATTTAACAAGATTTATCGTTAATAAGAAATCTTGAGGATCATTACAAAACAGATAGTAGTTTATGACGATGTATGACATATTTGTTTTTTATATAAATTGAATAACCTATTATGTATATGTTATATTATATAATATTTACACAAATAATATATGATATTGTAGCTACACTTTGGCAGAAAAAGACACCAAAGAGATAATATTCTTCAGGTTTGATCAAGCGATGCAATTTTAAAATTATTGATAACAAAATAAATCAACAACAAATGAAATTAGTTGTTTACTTCAATTTTGCTACTTGATATCGCAGAGAATTGAAAGTAAATGGAAATACATTTGTATCAAGAATATTTTTCTGATGTATATGAATAATTTATAGTAATGCATTTGTAATTTTCATATTTCAATAATTTGAATGTTGTTCCGCTAGAACAGTCAAATCGTATATTGTGCTCCGCTTCGCTACGCGACCAAACCAAACTTCCAGGCTTATCTAAAATCGAAATTTTACTTCATGCTTAATCAGAGCTGGAAACACTCGATAACGTTATGTACACTAAAATAATTTCCCAGTATATCAAATTCTTTATTATTAGTTTTGTTTTACATTTTTATGTAAATATATAATTATAATTATGAAACTAATAATAGCTGTTGACTATACCTAGACCTGTTTTTTAGTATTTCTATTTATATATTTATAATCTAGATATATTTTACAATATTTTAGAGTTTCGATGGCATGTACTAATTTTTTGTTTAGTTTTTCACTATTTGTAACAAATTTCGTGATGGCATTTTATTATGGTAGTCAATAGAGTGGCGTCAATTTTTTTTGTTTTGAACAATGACAAATAGTTGTCGAATTTAATACAAATTAAAAAAAAATTAACAGTATTGATTAAAATCTTGTAATTTGATTAAAATCCCAAAACATTCAAATTTAAATTCAAATTACTTTATTATCTTATAAAACAAAATACAGTGTTATTGATTCGTCACGTATAATGATATATGATACGGCACAAAGTAAAACAAAACATGCACTCTATCGTAAAACTTAAATTTTCAATTTCTCGTTTTGTATACATACATTTATTTTTGTGTTAATGTTGCTTTTAAGGTTTTTTGAAAACAAAATAAAAATTATAAATATTTTGAAACTGGGTAAAATATAAAATCATTAAAATTTATATAAATAATAGCATTGAATAATTGCCAAAGAAATAGAAAATCGACGAAAGTCATCGTATTTTTAACATTGACATTCATTTCTGATGTGGAATTTAACTTATAAGGTTGTAGATTAATTATTATTTAAATCGTCCGTGGATTTATTTTCAATTGTATTTTTGTTTTTTTAAAATTTGATTATTTTATTTTACAATTTTTATATTTTACATTTATTTATTTATTTTTACTAACTAGAATGCTATTTTAAGTTTATACTTGTTACTCTGGAATTGGGTTTTTCACCTGTTGCTTAATAAAGGTTATTATTATTATTATTAATGAAAATCACAAAACTATAAAATTTATGAACCTTGTACAAATTGACGAACATCGTAAAAGTACGTAATCTTTATAAATACTATGAAAATTTACCAATTTGTATATATAAAACCATTAATTTTGATGAACTAATAAAACATAATGGGAGTATCATTATTTTCTTAATATTAATCATATTGCGACTATTCATTATCGCACATTCTTTGTCCAAGAAAATAAATTACAAAATAAGCTATAAGCCTAACGAGTGTTTACACCAAGAAATGATAGCATTGAAGAATATTGATTGCTTAGAACCCAATACAAAATAACTAACGAAGCTTAAAAAATTATCAAAATAACTACAGTTTGTGTTTGTTTCCAATTTTCTTTAAAACATCTGTGTCGTCATAAAAGATTTTAATAGTTGCCTAGCGAGTGTGTCCACTACTTGATTAAGTATTAAGTAAAGTTTCGAGTTTAGAAAAGCCTGAAACTTTACTTCATGCGCCAGGCGTATAAAACACTGATTATAGTGAAGTTCATATACGAATATCATCCAACATTTTCTGTATTGATAATGAATAATTATATTAGTTTATAGCCAAAATGTACATTTAACGCCACCATATTTTTTTATGTATTTTGGCCCGCTAAACTCGAAAATCACATACATTTTTTTTATGGATAGGTTTTCGAGATATCATTTTTTAATTTTCCCTTTGTTTTATTCAAAGGTAGCTTCACATATTAGGCCATATATCCATTTAAAAACTTCAGATTAAAAACTAGTTAAAACTTTTTGCTGCAATAATTCGAGATATTTTAAATCTTCATATTTGTTTTGTTTTTCTAGAAAAAGAAAAAAATAATAATAACAAAATAAAGTAAAGAATTAAATTAATTCCTCATATTATTTTCACTAATTTCATTTAAATGAAAATATCTCGAAAACAAAACATGATGGGTATGGATCAACGCAGAATTTTATTCTGCGCCGGAATATGTCAAAATATAAAGAGTGTTTCATTTATAAGACATCGAAATTTACTGGTTTAAAGTTGACTCACTGTGCTATGAAATTTTTATCACCCATGTATATTTTGTTTAATAAAATCTGGTATTTTTTTTCAACAGTTGTGAAAATGGTTCTATGTGATTGTATGACATTAGGACTTGATAGAAACTTTGCATTTTTTGTGGAACAAAATATGATTCTATTAAAATTACCTCAACGAAGCGCGAAGAACGCATGCAATTATATCGATTAAAAGCTTTATTTAAAATAGCGAAATACTGGTATAAAGTTATCAAATTACTCATAAATATTAGAGAGCATTTTCACGATTTACTGTTAAACAGATTTACCAGCATTGCAAAAAAGGATTGATATATTTTTACTATCGATAAGTAAAGAACAAAATAAAATAAGTGAAGAGTAAAGATAGACAGTTTTCTCGTGATATATCTTCACGGATTTAGTAGAATTTAATTTGTTTTTCAAGCTTGCCTTTTATATTTAAAAGAAAATCGAACCTATATATGAAAGGCAGGATTGATGACGATCAAAAAACAAATAGATATTAATTTTAATTATATAAATTAATTGCCCATTATTATATTTTGTTTCACGAGTTCGATGTACAAAGTATAATTATTAGTTCTCTTGGATTATGACTTTTTATTAGTTGAAGGAATTGTATTACTTCGGTACACATTCAAAAAACCTAATCTAAACAATTTCATTACCTCAAGCAATTTGTTAATATTTACAGAAATTCTAACTTGTCTCGTCGTTTTGATGATGTCGGTTTTTTATGTAAGCAAACACGCATTAAAATTGATTGGCTGCGACGAAGACGCGAAATTAGAAAAGTTCTCTTTGCCACTTTTAAGTGCTTTGTAATGGCGCTGCGCTTCGCCCGTAATGGCAGTCGCCTTCAAGTAGTTTCCAATAAATGTTTAAAACTCTTTCACTCCGCAGAGTCCTCCATTAAATTTTATTTAATCTCAGCCAATACACTAAACTTAACTCGACTCGATAATGAGTATAGTTAGTTTTCGCCCGAGTGCACTTACAGAACAACACTCGCTAATTGTTCACGTCCGAACGCAACATTCGAGAAATCTAAATGTGTTTCAAGTCATTGATCGTCGAGACACATCATTAGAATTAAATTCTCAAAGCACGAATACCAAATATTAAAACTACCTAATTCAATTCAATTAAGTCGTTTTAATATTTGGTATTCGTCCTTTGAGAATTTAATTTTGCGAAATATTGGCTTTGTTTCAGTATGAGAGAAAGAATATGACAAAAAGGGACCCCCTGTAGGCTTAGATGTTATCAGGATAGTTTTATAGTATTTGTGTAGATGGGCATATCTAAAATATTCAAATGTATTCGGCATTATTACCCTCCCGGCAATAATTTATCTGGCAACTCGGGCCGTTTATTTAAAGAGTAAAACGTTGGTCGTTCGGAGCGGGCGCGCAGTTAAAACTTTTATTGCAGCACGTCATGCTCATTTTAGGACTACATCGAACAGAACAGAAAACGCAATTACATTCTATAAACGACCAAAATTTCTTTCACGTATAATTATTATTTGTGTGGCCGTTTCTAATACGATGCTATAAATAAATTCATTATCTGATGATAAGTTTCTGAAAATAATAAATTAAACTTTGTACGTATCATGCACTCAAATATTTATGTTATTAATGCCCGTTTGCACCCAAGTCGATTAACTTAATCAGTGATTAGTACATTTTAAAAACACAGCAATTGTATTTACAAATTGTTTACACGTTTGGTTTCTTGAATTTTAAAATCGAACAAAACCATTATTACATAATATTTTTAAAAATATTGTCTACCAAAAATAAACATTGAAAAAACATTATTTTACTTTTAATTTTAAATTGAAAAGTGCTAATTTTAAACAAATTTCGCTTTCCCGAAAACGCATTGCAATATAACCGCGATAATTTAAATATTCAAATAAAATATAAAATTTATTTCTAACTGAATACTTATTTTCAGATAAAAACTGTCTTTTCAAGTTGTTGGAACACATTGATACAATACAGTAACAATAACTTATTTTAAATAATAACTTTACTGCAGTTACGTTTCTTGTATGCGATGTATAAAAGGTTATGTTGTCTAGCGTGGCGTCGCGTCTATCAGGTAAACAAACAAGTCCGCAGGTATATTGGCAACGCTTGCCCCGTTAACAAAAATGGATTTGTTAGGCAATTGAGTGTTTTGTATAAACAACTATTCGCTGTGTTATACAAACAAATAATATATAAATATTATTTTGGCGTCAAGATGGATGGTACATCTAAATCTAAGGGCATTAGCATCCTACAGCGAATTCGTGTGCGTGGATCACTACGTCACACAACGTTTTCATGAGTAAAATTTGCGGGAAAACTTTATTAATTATTTAAAAATTAAGTAAAAAATAAAAAAACACATAGGTCCTAATGTTTTTTGATTTTAAAAAATTAATTAAGACAATTCTTGTATGTTGGTGAATGAGACATATTTAGGATATCTCACAAATTTATAACATTCTTATGTTCTAGAAATTTGGTTTAATCAATGCTTAGTGGATGATTAAAGCTAATCAGTCGGGGTGCAAATGGACCTAAAAGTTATTAGTGCATTATTCGTCAATTTAGGGATGTTGCTTAAACCACCAATGTTCCTAATTTTACTTCATTTCTTAGTTAATATTGTTCTTAATTTTTTTCCCTGATACATCTGTGTAAGACTAAACCTTATTCTTCTTTTTGTATTCTAACTATACCGTTTTTTAACCCATTCACATACAGGGAGTTTTTTTTTAAGTATACGTATTACAAATTTAGCCTATTTTCTGTAAATCATTAGATATTCCTTGTTTTTTTTTAAGTTTAATTTGAAGCTATGAACGAGTGTTTTCCACTCCCAGACTAAGCATGAAGTAAAATTTCGAGTTCATGGGGCTGAACATTTTCTGAGCTTTTCTAAACTCGAAATTTTACTTCATACGCCACGCATATAAAACACTAAAATATTGTGAAATATATGTATATTCGAACTTCACTTGAAATCTGTGTTTTATACGCGTGCCGCATCAAGTAAAATTTCGACTTTAGAAAAGCCCAGAAAATTTGTCTCGGATCGCTGCGCGACCTTCGACATATTTTCACGAGGATTTTCTAAACTCGAAATGTATATATTATGTATATGTTTACCTAAAAGAAAAATTCACTGTTTGTACAATAACGTATAAGAGACGTTCATTATTATTATAGAACCCTGTTTTTTTAAATACATTGATAAATACATTTTTATAATACAGGAAATTTTACGTATCCTGATCTTTGCTGTAAATTTTCAGACATTCGTTGTTTTTATAAAAGCTTTCAATTTTAAACTTCTAACAAGTTTTTCCAATCCTTGATTAAGCATAAAGTAAAATTTCGAGTTTAGAATAACCGAAACATTTGGATTGGTTCGCTCCCCTATGCTCGAAATTTTACTTCAAGCGCCAGGCGTATAAAACACTGTAAAAATGTCAACTTCAAAGTATACTACTGGTGTTTGATCTCATGTTAATTCATTTTACAGATGTTTATATTGATTAAATCGAATGTCTGGAGGAATTTCTTTTAGAATATGTAAAAATAATCACTGTACATATTTTAAATCCTAAGTCATTAGGTTAAATAATAATAAATATACAATAAAAATAACTTTAAAAAGCTTTAGATTCTAATAAAAGTAAAAGCACACATCTAAGTAGTATATTTTAAACATTACAATAAATCAGTATTTTATACGCATGGCGCACAGTTTACGATTTGACCGATCTAGCGGGACAAAATTCAAATGATTGTCCCGCTAGATCGGTCAAATCGTATACCATGCGTATAAAGGACTGATTTATTGCAATGTTTAAAATATACTGCTTAGATGTGTGCTTTTACTTTTATTCAATTCAATTATGAAAATTACAAATGAATTGCAATTAATTGTTTATATACATCAGAATATGATTCCTGATACAGAACTATTTCAGTTTACTATCAATTATCTACAATATCTACTAGCAAAATTGTAATAATAAATTCATTGCATTTTCTGTCGGTAAATTTTGTTGTCAATTGTTTTAAAATTGCATTAGTTGATCAAAGCTGAAAATTAATTTATCTTTGGTGTTATATTTTCTGCATAAATGTAGCTACAATATCGTATATAATTTGTGTAAATATAATATTTTAAAAATATAATGGTTATAAAATGTTTAAAAGAAATAAAAATAAACATGTGATATAAACATTCACATGTTTTGTGTCATGCATCATCATAATTTACTACCTGCTTTTGAATGTCACTTAGGATGTCTTATTGACAATGAACCCTGTTAAATCGTGTGATTTTTTGCGATTTCTAAGATATTTAACATTTTTACTAAGTAAAAACCTCTTATTTATTGTCAATATTCCTTAAAATACTGTAAATATTAAAAAAATCCTCAAATAAGTTGTATATCTTATAAAAATACACCAAATGTTTATATTATACTTTTCTGTAGATCTAAAAAAAATGGTGATGTGTCCATCATAGTACTTTCCCCCGTAAATTGCGTATTAAATCACTTTTAAAATATTTGTAGCATTATTATTTTCAAAATGTCTTCAACTTTTTGATAACAACAACTTTTATTTGAAACATTTTTCAATTGGATCAACACATACTGACACAAACCAATGACTAGATAAAAAACACTATTTATTGAATATCTCAAAAACTAAGAGTGCTATGACAAAAAGTGAATCTACAAAAAATCTTTAGTTTTTCATTTCCTACAACTTTTATTTGAAACATTTTTGAATTGTATGGACACATACAATAACTAGATAAAACACACAACTTTTGAAATATCTCAAAAACTAAGAGTGCTATGACAAAAAGTAAATGAACAATACATCTTCATTTTGTTATTATCTACAACTTTTATTTGAAAGAATTTTTTGTTTAATGAACATTTATTGAAAAAATCTGAAAAAACTGAAAAACGCTAAGAGTAAAGTACCACTTCCGGTTTTCCGATTTTCACCAAAAGCTTTTTAGTTCTTCCGATTGTAACAAAAAGCTTAAGTTTCAAGTTTCATCTCGATATCTTTACACACACAGACACACAGACAGACAGACATTTTTCAAAAATGGTCTTATTCGACTCAGGGGACCTCAAAACGGATATTTCCGCTAAGATTTTTGATTCGAAAATTTTCACGAAAACAATACTTTCCCTTTGTATTACATACGGGGGAAAGTAATAACAAAGTTGTGCCGTTTTTAAAAGTTAGAAATATGTACGTTTGTTCATATCAACTTATCCGATGTATTGTGAATAACTCAAAAAATATTTTCTTTACATTCTATGAGTTTTGTATGTAAATAAATATCTTTTATAAATGTCAATCGCTTGTGATTGCTGTAAAAATATATAGAGTAATATTATGCATAAGAAAAACCCAACAACATGAGTTAAGTGATAATGATAATGTTAAATTTATGCAAAAGTAACTACAATAAATTTTTTGTTTGTTAATAATACACCTCAAATCGCTTTCTTAATTTAATTATTTACTCATTCACATCATTACTTGTAAAACTATTTACTATTATATAAAATTTAATCCAGAATAAGCCATAGAATCAAGACCACGAATTTTGTCCCGCTAGAATGGCTAAATTGTATATTGTGTGGCACATGAAGTAAAATTTCATGTTTAGAAAAGCAGGATAATCGGAATTATCTAATCTCGATATTTTATTTTATGCTTAATCAAGGAGTGAAAACACTTGTTAAAAGTTTGGTTCACAAAAAGTATAAATAATATTTGTCCAGAGTGGGTTCCTTGAAGAACCACAGAAGTTACGAAACCTGGTTTAAAAATTAATCAATTGAATTTAGATTTATAGAATGTGTAGGAGTTTTGGTTTATTAATTTGACATAAATAAATAAATAATTTAACAGTATGATATAAAATTGGCAAACGAAAATGTAATTTCAATACAATCTGGGTTTAGACTAAACAATAGTTGTACAACTGCCTTATTTAATGTCACAGTTGATATCATTTCTGCAACGGATAATGGTTTACTAACATCTATCGTACTGTTGGATTATAGTAAAGCTTTTGACACTATCAATCAGGATATCCTTTTAGCAAAACTCTACCATCTATCTAGGACTTACTAATCCATCTATAAATTTAATTAGTTGTTTTTTAAAAAGTCGTACCCAGTTTGTACAAATTGACGACTTTATCTTAACTACCTGTAGTGTGGAGGCGGGTGTTCCCCAGGGATCCATCTTAGGGCTAGTTTTATTCTGTATTTATACTTTCTCTCTACCATCTTATTTAAATCACTGCTCCGTGAATGTATACGCTGATGACATACAACTACCATACGCTTTCAATATTAATGATATATCCACCGCCAACCTCAACATTAACTCTGATATCAGTAAATTAGTTCATACATGCTCAGTCACTCACTCACTCTAAATCCATCTAAATCATCAGCTATGCTTTGCGGTCCAAAAAATTTATAGAAACAGCACAATCACAATTAAAAATTAAAATAGGTAATGTAACACTCCGCTTTGTTGACTCTGTACGAAACCTAGGTCTAGTAATCGACAATAACCTACGGTTTTCACATTACACACTAATAAATGTATCTCTCGTACCTATATTTATCTAAAAAAGATTTTTTTTAACCGTAATGTGTTAGGCATAAAATATAAAAGACTGCTATGTGATACTCTGGTACTTAGCCACTTTAACTTTGTGGATGCCCTATATAACGCCTGCCTAGACTCTGTAACGACGAAACGCATACAAATGGTCCAGAATGCCTATATTAGACTTGTGTTTGGCATACGTAAATTTGACCACATCTCAGGTAAACTTGAAAAGCTTTGGCTAAATATGGCTCAGCGTCGACTGTTACATTGCTGCGAGATATATAAGATAATTGTTGAGAAGCGCACACCTTCCTATCTCTATAACAAGATCGTGTATTGTTCAGATGTACAAAATATAAATTTGAGGATTAGAACAACTACCCCACCTCCTAAATTCAAAACCACCTTTTTTAAGAGATGTTTTATGTATAATGTTTATTTTTTTAATAAAACTTCCTCTAACCTCAAAGAACTGTCACCCTTTGTTTTCAAAAAGGTTGTGTCGACAAATTAGATCTATAATAATAATAATAATAATAATAATAATAATTACAACTTTATTGCCCAACACCCATTACTGGACAATTACAGGACAAGAAAATAATAATACATTATCTGAAAAACTATGTGTTTCATTTTAATTTGAGTTTATTTTTGATATAAATTGAGTGTGTATACTTTGTTTATTTATCAAAAGTCTAATTATTTTTATTTAAGCTTGATAATATAACTACGTACTCCTCTATGATTTTTTTTCTTGAAGCAGGTTAAGAAGAAGAAGGAAGAGTGATTAAAGTCATACTTGGCTGGTTGAACTTCGCCTGCTCTAAATTGTATTCTATTTTTTTCTCCTGTATATTTTTCTTAGTTTTGAACAAAGACAATTTATTAATATTATTATAATTCCTATATGCTCTTCGTATCTAAATTAATTGGATACTTTTCAAATAATTTTGTTTATCATTATTGAAATTTTCAAAAAATATGCTTACTCCTTAATTTTCATGATTTTTTTTTTGAGTATTTACAATTGCTACGATTAACGTATATTTTGATGATGATTTTTGATGATTTTCGTCAGTTTGTTGTGTTTACATTTTTATTAATTTACAAGATTTTTAGTACATTTTTTAATTTCTTGTCATTTTGTTCAACTATTTGAAAATGTTCATGTAAATATAATAAGTGCACAATTTCACTAACTTAGACACATTTTATTTTTTCTAAAAACTTGTCGGTATTTGAACTGCAATTTTTGATTTGTATTAGGCAATCCTGACTGCGTCACTGATTAAGATCAATTTAATTTTCTATAAGCCAAAATTACACATTCATTGCTCGAGCATCAAGAAGATAACTTGAATTTACTATTTACAGATTTACACTCTACTAATTAATAAACTAGCGACCAGAATTATTTCATTTTCCTTTTTACAATCCGCACCCATAATCTTACTCATTTAAAATATTCTGACACCATCTGTTCGTTATCAACTCGACCGATTGTCTGTGTAAAGATTACGCTTCGTGGAGATTAATTAGTGACACTTATCTGATGGAACCGGGGCGTCGAAACTAATCCGAAAAAGCACGATTCCTGTGGGATTGATTTGATATGCATGAGGGTCGTCTGTCCGATTACTCGGAATTAAAGTGGAGAGCTCTCGAGCAAGCAAGCAGTACAACAACTCTCAGAAGACACATCCACCCGTTTTAACATTTACGTGCAGCGAGTGGATCTAATTAAGAACGAATAGAATGGTTTATTTCAAGACAAAGACAGATTCAGGTTTAACAAAATAACAATTACTTAAAATACAAGACTTTTTACCTTTCTTCACAAAATGTATTCGTTACCAGATGTATATTTCGGACACAAAGTGACCATTATCAATGGTTTGATACTTGTACTTGTACTTGATACAATATCAAACCATTGAAAATGGTCACTTTGTGTCCGAAATGTACATCTGGTAAAGAATTAATTTGTGAAGAAAGGTTAGAAGTGTTTTATTTCATGTTATTATCATCTTCACGCAACTCACCCAATTTCATTTGAAAAAAAGGGAATAGTTTTAGATTCCGATGAATTCACACGCAACAATTTTTATTGGGGTGACAAGGGAGTGCATATACATATTTATTTTCAGATTTTGATTTAAAGTTTAAACTTTTCTGTGAGATCAAAAATTAGAGATTGCCTTAAAATTAAAGAACACAGATTTCAACAGTCAGATAATAATATCTTTAGTTTCAAAGTTTGGAATGATACTCCTCTATGGCAGAGACTGAGAAAGAGAAATGGAATCTCTTCGGATTCAGGAGAACAAGGCACCACTATAATTTGCAACGCGCGTGGTAATTCCACGCCTTCAGAAACCGTAATTAAGTACCACCATCATTTCCCCGTTACGATTTTATAAATACTGTGTTTCAAAACCGCCTTTGCTGAGATCAATTCAATTTCCTCCTTCGTAGTCATTCGACTACAATAATTGGATTCGTTTAGGGAATATATATATATATATATATATATATATATATATTGCGAAACAATTGTCATGAAATACTCAAAAAATTGTTTAAAATCATTAAGTTTTTATTCAAGCGAGAATACAACTCATAGCCTACTAGAATGTATTTTCAGCCAATCAGATGCAAGTACATACGTAGCAGTATGTGTATCGCAGCGATGATAAAAAATCATCGCAATGATAAGTTTGTTGTGGTCATAAATTGTTTTTTAAACGTCAAATTGGTTAGACGTCAGAATTCCAAATATTAAAATGGACGTTGGAAATCGTTTTGGTACGGCTTCTAGCAGCAATATAAGTGAAGTGGTGAAAAATACGATACCGAAAAACACAGTGCGAAATAGAGAGTCGCATTGGCGACAATTTTCCGTGTTTTGTGCCGCTAGGAAGTTTCAGATAAGTAAGATTATAACATTTTATTTGTTATATTCTCTCACTAAATATAACTCGTGGTACGATTAATACCAGATGATATTTAGTCGTTAAAACCGAAGCAGCACATTCAACTCGTCCTACGGACTCGTTGAATCTGCAGCTCGGTTTCAACTTCAAAATATTATCGGTAATAATCTTACCACTCGTTGTATTATGGCCGAGAATACAACTCACAGCCTACTAGAACGAATTTTCAACCAAGGAAAGCCATAGGTACATGTCTCTCACCGCGATGATAAAAAACAAAACAAGCGGTGGGTGATAAGATGTCCTGTCATTTGAAACGTCAAAATAGGTAAAGTTTCGTGCAGTGATATTAATAGAAAAGTGAAAAGTGCGACGCCAAAAAAACACCGTCATGAACAAAGAATCACAGTGGCGGCAGTTTACGAACTTTTGTGCGGTTAAAAAATTCTCAATCAATAGGGAAACAACAATATCTCAGCTGTCGATAATGTTAAGGGACTCACATTATTTTATTCGTTATATTCTCTCAATAAATATAACTCGTGATATGATTAATTATCGATGATATTTTGTCGTTGAAACCGAAGCAGCACATTCAACTCGCCCTTCGGGCTCGTTGAATCTGCAGCTCGGTTTCAACTCCAAAATATCATCGATAATAATCATAGCACTCGTTACATTACGGCTGAGAATATAACTCCTGCGTCACATGGTTACATTCCCTCCAATCAGAATCGCTTATTACCATAAATACATGTTATTACAGCGGTGATAGAATTATATCACCTGTTATGGTGGTTGCTACAAAAATTATTTGTCAAATCTGACAGGTAAAATTTATAGTATGGCTTTCTTTAAATAATAAATTTATTTTGATAAGTATACATATCTTTAGGTATACATTTTCAAGCATTCCTTGCTTTTTAAAATCGTTCAATTTGAAGCTACAAACGAGTGTCTACAATCCCAGATTAAGCATAAAGTAAAATTTCGAGTTTAGAAAAGCCTGAAAATTTGGTTTGGTCGCGTAGCGCTACGTGCTACGCGACCAAACCAAATTTTCAGGCTTTTCTAAACTCGAAATTTTACTTCATGCGCCACGCGTATAAAACACTGATTTCAAGTAAAGTTTAAAATATACTATAGATAATTGTAAATTTAAGTTATTATTCAAAAAAATTAAAATATTCGAATATTCCAAAATGTAAATGAAAACAATAATTTGATAATAATTTATTCGTATTTAAAATCGTGTAATTAATAATTTATTCGTATTCAAAATTGTTTGAGGTTCACAAGATTATTTGAATGAAATACAAATTTGTTTTATTCGTAATAAAAATTGTTTGAAATTCACAGGATTTTGACAAATAATTACAAATTTGTTTTATTATCCAATACAAAAAAATTAAAATAAACACTAAAGAAATATATATATATATATATATATATATATATATATATATATATATATATATATCACATATTTATTGATGGTTTAAATTATTTAAAATTATCAGGATCCATTAAAAAAACATTATTGTTTTGACATTTCAACACACGAAATAAAAAAATAACACATTTTAAAGTTAAAAAAAAATCCATTTATTTCTCAATATTTTTGTTTAATTTGAAGCTTCCAACGAGTGTGTTCCACTCCCAGACTAAGCATGAAGTAAAATTTCGAGTTTAGAAAAGCCTGAGCGTTTGGATTTGGACGCGAAGCATCAAAATTCAAACTCAGGCTTTTCTAAACTCGATATTTTACTTTATGCGCTACACGTATAAAACATTGATTCAATCTGAAGTTCAAAAATACACGCATCACATCAATTGAAGACAAAAAAATTATACGTTTTTGAACTTTTACTATTTATCAGTTTAAATGAAACTAAATAAAATTTGTAGTATTTATTAAAGTGGAATTAAACTTAAATAGTATATTTTAAACTTTGGGTTAAATCAGTGTTTTATACGCGTGACGCATGAAATAATATTTGGAGTTTTGAAAAGGCTGAAAATTTGGTTTGGTGGCGTACAGCTACGCGACTAAACTAAATTTTCAGGATTTTCTAAACTCTAAATTTTACTGCATGCTCAGCCTGAGATTATACACATTCATTTGAAGCTTTAAAGCGAACTAATTTATAATCCCTTGTAATATTTACAATTGTACACGTAAACCAAATACACCAATAATAAAAAAAAAACGATAAAAACTTGAAGGCTGTCCAATAATCTTCAAATTTGGATCTTTTATTTTTCAAATTGTTTTTACAGATTTTATGTAGACACTTTAATCTCATGTCGTAACCACATAAGCTTTAATCCTGCTTTTTTTATTGGTAATTGAAGTAACGCAAGCAAAAGCCTGAAAATTTGGATTGGTCGCTCCTTTATTCGTTATATTCTCTCATCGAATATAACTCGTGGTATGATTAATAATCGATAATATTCATTCGTGAAACCGGACCACCACATTCAACTCGCCCTTCGGGCTTGTTGAATCTGCAGGTCGGTTTCACTCATGAATATTATCTATAATAATCATTCCACTTGTCATATTATAGCTGAATATATAATTGCCCTTTTAAAAAATATTGTTAGTATACGTAAGGAGAGAATACGAATTTAAAGTTGGCTTAGGTAAGATTGGACTCCAATGAATTGAGTTAATTAAAATTCGTGACTAATCCTTAATTTTTCCTCAACATAACCATCCCAGCGTGTAAGAACTTTCAAACTTAATAATCCGACCCGGATTTATAATCACAAACATTATCTAATTATAAAAATTACTTATTATTTTTCCACTCGCTATCATACTTTAGCACCATAATCAATTCCCAGCATGGATGATAAAAAAAGCAGCCATATATCCACACACAGTTAGAAACACGAGACCATTAGTTATGGCCGTAACGCTATACCCTCCTCAGTTTGCCAGTTCGCCGAGTTCGGTTTTATTTTATGTTAATTGGGAACGCAGACCCCGGGGGCCATAATCCCAGCAGGGGGCGGTGCGGCTCTGATTTTTTTCTTCTTCGTCGTATGAAACGAAAAAAAAAAATGGATCGGTCTAGCACAGTTAGGGTGTAATTAGAGCAGGGCTCTGAATTATAAAAACCGTTAGCGTAGGTATTGAAACGCCAAGGTTTCGATTCTGCATCGGATTTTAATTTCAAATCGTGCCGAAGAGGAGTAAATTAAATATATAGGGATTTTTTCTTATAAGTATAAATATCCCGATAATTACTGCGTTTGGCGAATTTGCAGGAATTCGTTGTTTTTATAAAAGCGATCAATTTAAAGTTTGGGCAGGTGGTGGCCGAGCGGTAACGTCGTCGGGCTGTATCGCTCGGCGAGCCACAAACTCGGGTTCGATTCCCGTGCACGGGGAGACTTTATTTAAAAATAATTTCTCGTCGTGTCCCTGGGTGTGGTGTGAATGTGTCGTGACGTCCAAATATATGTTAAATTAATTAATACAATCATCGTTAGTGGCGGCTGAATGGCTAGAACCTATGCCTAACAAACAAACAAACAAAAATAAAATTTAAAGTTTTTAACAAGTGATTCTATTTTTTGATTAAGAATGAAGTAAAGTTTAAGGAAGCCTCAAAATTAGGTTTGGTCGTGTAGCGAGGCGGACCACAGTATATGATTTGACAGTTCTAGTAAGACAAAATTTAAGTTATAAAAATATGAAAATTGCAAATGCATCACTAAAAATTATTCATATACATCAGATTCAGTATTATGTCGATTTACTTTCAATTCTTTGCGATTTATAGTAGCAAAATTAAAATAAACAACTAATTCCATTTTTTATTGATTAATTTCACTATCAATTATTGCAAAATTGCATAGTTTGATTAAAGCTGAATATTATTTTCTCTTTGGTGCCATCTTCTGAAAAAGTATAGCTGCAATATCATATATTATTTGTGTAATTATAATATAATATAACAAAAACATAATTCCTTATTCAATTTATAAAAAAATAAATGTCAACATCTGATAAATACATTCATATGTTTTGTGTCTTATGTCGTGTTCACAATAAATTTTATTAAATTGTACGACTTTTCATGATAACCAATATATTTAATATTTTTGAAAGGTGTAAAAATTAAATGAAAACGCCTTATTTATTGTCAATATTTCCAGAAATACTGTTGATATTCAATAATTCTTTAAATAAGATTTGCAGGTCTCATCAAAATCTACAAAATGTATATATTTCATACAAATAGTTTTTCTTTTAAATATACATATCTCAATTACAGAATATATGCTGTAAATCTTCAGATATTCGTTGTTTTTCTTTTAAAGAGTTCAGTTTGAAGCTTTAAGCGAGTGTTTTCCACTCCCAGGCTAAGCATGAAGTAAAATTTCGAGTTTAGTAAGGCCTGAAAAATTTTAAATAGTTAAATTCCAAGTTTAAACGAGTGTTTTCACTCCCAGATTAAGCATGAATTAAAATTTTCAGGCGATTCGAAACTTGAAATTTTACTTTATGCGCCACGCGTATAATACACTGATATATTGTGAAATTCAAACTTTTCTGGTTTAGTAGTATATTTTTAATTCTGCTTTAGCAGTATATTTTGAGTACTAATTTAATTATGTATTTTAAATGTCTCAAAATTTCAGTGATTTATTCGCGTAGCGCATAAAGTAAAATTCATTCAATATTAAATTTAAACACTGAAATATTGTGAACAGGTGAATTTTATTTGAAATTAGTGTTGTATACGGGTAGCGCATGAAGTAAAATTTCGAGTTTAGAAAAGCCTTAAAATTTGGTTTGTTCGCTCCGCTTCGCGAAGCGATTAAACCAAATTTTTAGGCTTTTATAAACTCGAAATATTACTTCATGCTTAACCCAGGAGTGGAAACACTCGTTTAAAGCTTAAAATTGGATATTTAAAATAAAATAATATCTGAAAATTTACAGCATATAATTGGGATATGTATACTTAAAAGAAAAACTCTTGGTATAGTCAGTACATTTAATATTTTTTTTAAATTTATTTTTGCAAAATTGCAGTCAATACAGTATATATAGCCGAATTAAATTGGTATTATCAGTATAGTCAAATGACAATCAATATATAGATTGTTTTCTCAGTATAGCCAATACAATTAAGTAATATTTCGTGTATTTTTTTGTTATTAAGATTTTTTCTAGAGATATTTTTGATAACTAAAAACATTTTTTTCCATGAAAAATTTCAATATTGGCCAAAAATAAAGGCATACAATGGAGATATTGAAGTAAATTGACGGTATCGACATACAATTTCAAAGTGGAACGACAACATTTTTCTAAATAATAATAATATATTAGTGATAACAGAGTTTTACACAGGCGTATACAGAGATAGAAATTATATTGCATATTGCTGCACTTAAAAAATTGCGTCTAAAAAATTAAAATATTCACACAAAGAAAATATGGACTTACTAATAATAAATAATTAAAATGAAAATCTCGACATAAAATGGCTATTTTCATCTGGTGTGAATAGCATTGCACATCTAACTTGACAACATTGGTATAACATTTAATTAGTTAGACGACAGTTACTAATTTGATATTAGGTTGAATTACAGTTGTCTAACTTGATCAAAAACCTAAACCTAACCTACCATTGGTAGATTTTGGAAACAGAATTCACTCATTTACATACAATGAGGTATTAGAGACGTCAATTGTTTTAAATCTAAAACTAGATTTTAATATGTCGTAGACGTCACAAATATCGCTCGAGATATGTAAAGTAAAAACGTTAAACATAGAAAAAAATAATTTACCTTTTATTATTCACAAATACATTTTAATGATATATTTTCAGACATTCGTTGTTTTTTTAAATACTTTCTAAATATGTTTTCATTCAAGTATAATTGTAACGAGTGTCGTCTACTTCTTGATTAAGCACGAAGTAAAATTTCGAGTTTAGAAATGCCTGAAAATATGGATTTGCTAGGGCGTTGAGAAGAAGTTGAGAACTACTGGTGTAATATTCTCTTGCGAACAACTTTTTTTGAAAGATCGTGCAAGGATTGCTTTTTTTGTTCGTACTCGTGTAATTTGGCCCCTCTGATCGTGGCGCCCTAGGCCCGGGCATAGTGGGCCTGGTCGTACCTAGTAGGTTTAATATGCTTTAAATACGTTTTAACTTAATAATTCATTTCTATTGATTAGTTAAAATGGTTCTAAAACAGCGTATTATCTGAGTATTGGGTTGATTCGAATCCATTGTGAGGATTCGAATCGTTTTTGACGATTTGAGTCCTTTTTGGAGATTCGAATCCTTTTGAAATGATTCAAGTTACCTACATTTGGGTTAGAATACGAATACTTTCGAAATATTGTAACGAATCTGGATCACGAATCTTTTTTCAAAAGAGTATTCGAATACTTATAGGCATATGGTTTTTTTCAGTTACGTGAAGAGTTCAACTAACATGGAATGAAAACATTAACACTTCCTTCACAATATTTTTTATTTTTGCTAAATGTACATTTCAAGTACTATGTCCTCATTATCAATAGTTTACTGCTATTGATAATGAGTACATAGTACTTGAAATGTATATCTAGCAAAAATAAAAAATATTCTAAAGAAAGTGTTAGTGTTTTCGTTCCAAGTTATTCGAATACTTCTTTCGATTCCTCTAAAAGGATCCGAATTAAGGATTCGAATTCTGAATGATTCGAATCCTACCGAGCTGTGTTAGTTAGTACAATAAAGCAATTTTTGAAATGTGTATGTATAATGAAGTTATAAAAATTGAACATATATAATAACTAATTCTTTCATAGAAAACATTACATTGTTAGAGAACCATCAAATTTTTACTTTCCGTCATTTTCTGTAATTCCTTCACGGAAAAGATAATTTCCTAGAAATAGTTTGTGTATTTACGTTTCATTTTTCACGGTCGGAGTTGATATTACACATCGTGGGGTCGGTTAATGGCTTTAGCCTGTACACTTCAAAAGGCTCATGTGTATGTGTGTGTGTGTATGCGTGCATGTGCATGTTTGCGTTCTGAGTGCAAGATTGAAAAGGACGGGTGCATTAGAAACGAGGGGCTTCCATAAATGTTTTCTGTGTTAACTTTTCGCTTCCTGTTCCACTTGCACGTTACGTTAGATGTGCAATATGTGCCTAGAATTTTAAAATGAGAGATCGTTGAAAATATGTTGTAGTGTTTTTTTAATAAGCTTTTTCTGAAATTAATTAGTAAATAATTAGTATCTTAAATCAGAAGGTTATTAAAACATACAACAAATCAAGCATATAATAGTTAGTAAAAAATGTATTTCAAAGAACAAATGAGCCATTCATTTTGAAACTGGCTAAACCCTATTTCTGTTTTTATTTGTAGATTGTTTAAAATTTGAGGTTTTGAGTGATGAAAAACAATTTGTGGTTAAGTATATTCAAAATATATACTATATACTTTGAATATATTTAAAATTATAGCCTGTATTGTTGTTTATGACAGAAAACCTGAAAATATGCAGATTATTTCGGTCAAAAACAAAAAATGTAGATATTAAGTTAGGCCACGTATAATACAAACAGCTTAAATATAGTTTAAATAAAAGTAGAAACTTCAATCCTACACCATTTGTTTTTGGCAGCTATTATCATTGTATCTGTAACATGTATTAAAAATGAAACGAATCATATTATAGAAGATGCCTTTGAGAATGTCTGAGATTTTCTTAATTTATTATTATAAAAAATTTAATTAAGTAGGATGTCGCACATTTGATGCGTTTTTGTAAAATTCTCTCGCGTCCTTCTATTAATAAGAAAAGAAAACATTGACGTATTTATTACTTTTGGGTTATTGTTAGTATTAAGCATTATGTACTTTTAACTGGAATTTCCGTAAATTAACATTAAACATGTTGCTACCGGATTTTAATATAGTAAACAGTGTTCAAATGCAATTTCCAATTTGAATCTTTCGAAATAGATTGAAATACGATTCGAGCATAAAATAAAAAATGTGATTAGGTAGAAATACCCAAAGATTATACATAATAAGACTATATCTTATAGAAGAAAGCATGTTGCTTAGGAAAGGTAATCAGAAGTAAGGTTTAACTCTTACTACGTGATTCGATAAAAAAAGATAAGCGAAAAGCAATATACATCGAAATATGCTGTAGCACAAGTTTTACCCTATTAAAAGGGGAGAAATATCTTGCGATTATAAAAATAATTGAAATTGCTGCATTATAGAGTAGGTCTATTGGCTTACTCTACAATACAGTCAACGGAAATAACATTGTCTTTTCTTAAAACTGTTCCCAGATCATGAACTGAAACAAGGATAGAGCCTCTAGCAAAAATATAAAATGCTATTAAATGGGAATATTTACTATGTGTCAATAAGAAATTAATACTGGAGGTATTGAATACATAACAAAAAATATAGTGCTGGAAATTATTTATTACTTATGCAAGCACTTAAAGAAATAATATATGAACTATATGTAACAGCTAAAATATACTAATTATTCCTTAAAATTCGATAATTTTTGACATCTGTTCAATGCTGCCTTGGGCATGTTCAATCGTGCCCGTGCACATTTAAACGTTTTGCACATTTTTACAAATATTAATATTTTTACAAGTTTTTTTCTTAGAGTCGTGATTCTTGCATTTACAATATAATGATTTTGGTATTTGTGTCAAAATTTGTCAAAATCTGTAGCTACAACTTAATGGTAAGGCATTTTTTTATTACTAACAGTATTTTTGGAAATAATGTTTTTCTAAAAACTGTTCGAAGGTGCCTCCTTTTCCCCTACGTAAAAATTATTGTACAGATTTTTTTAATTGTTCTTTTATTAAAAAATGTGTTCATCACATTGACGAAAATCTTGTACATTGATAAAAAATCATAAACACCTTAAAATTATATAAATTTAAATGTGATATTTTGAAGATTGATAAATATCTCAAAAATACGAACATTATATAAATTAAACAAAACCATAAGTATTATAAAAATTTATAAAATCAACCGTTTGAACTTTTTAGATTGTACAATTTCATGATAAGTTAAAATCATAAACGTTGTAAAAATTGCATTAATTTTAATTACAATGTTTGGTAGGAAAAGTGAAATACTTAGGTTGGTTTAAAAGTTATTTAGGTTAGGTTAGGTAATTGCAACCCTAACTTCAGAATTTTTGTGAGTGCCGCAAGCAAATATATTCAAAATATTTTTCAAGAAATACGATAGGTTGACAAACTTATAATTAGATGAGCTTTAATAACAGACTATAGTGTTGAACAACAAATTTTACAAGCAGTTATGTTAAATGGCAGATTGCGAAGTTGGCTTAAGTATGGTGGCAGTTTGTAGTTAGTTATAAGGTTAAGCTAGGTTAGATGATGGGGTCAGGTTAGGTTAGTTGAAAAATTATGTTAGGTTAGATGACGAATTTTATTATTAGAATACTGATTGCAAAGCTAGATTAATTAAATAAGAGTGTACAGCTAGTTTAGTGTAGATCACATATGGGCAACCCCCGGCCCGCGGGCCGGATCCGGCCCGCTGTAAGATATGATCCGGCCCTCGAGACATTTTGAAAAACCCAATTAAAAAAATATTACATTAGGTTCTTATACTCAAGGGAGTGACAGTGAGACGGCAAACATCAAATTCTTTGATGTTTGCCGCCTCACTCTTTGATAATCGCCGCCACTCGACTTGCTCGATCAAATTCTTTGAGGTTTGCCGTCTCACGGGCGACACATCAAAAGATTTATTGCTTCTCAATTATTCTCAACTAGTTTATTCCAGATAATTCGTTATAGCTATTTGAGCTACCGAGGTGATAACTTGGACAAGCGATATCCTAGCGAACTGCTCGAGCCGTCAACTTGCTTTGTGATTTTGTGTGCATCTTGAGTGGTTACTAACTATAGCTTGTTATTAAGTTTATTGAACGAAAAGTAAACAAAAATGATGTCTGGTGGAAAGAAACGAAAAGTAGATACAGAGGGTCGCTATTTTCAAGAAAAATGGACTGAGGATTTCTTTTTTATCTTGCACAATGGTAAGCCTATTTGTTTGCTGTGTAATGAATCCATTTCAGTAATGAAAGAATTCAATATAAAGAGGCATTACTCAACTAAGCATGCTACGCTGCACTCACTGACAGGACAATTAAGAACAGACAAAATCCAGAAGCTTACCGCAAATTTGGAAAAACAGCAACAAATGTTTCATAACCAAAGAACACAACTTGATAATGTTGTGAAAGCTAGTTTTATAGTTAGCTCAAAATTGGCAAAGGCATTAAAACCATTTGCCGAAGGAGAATTTATCAAGGAGTGTATGTTAGAAGTTTGCGGTATTAAGTGTCCTGAAAAGAAAAAAGAATTTGAAAAAAATAGTTTGTCAAGACGAACTGTTTGTTCGACGTATAGAAATGATGGCTAATGATATAAAAACAACATTGACTGACCGTATGGCTGGTTTTGAATCATTTTCCATAGCATTAGACGAGAGCACCGATTTGTCTGACACAGCTTCGAGGTGTTGATAAGGAGTTCATTGTTACTGAGGAATTGCTTGCTTTACAGCCGCCAAAAGGAACCACTACAGGAGAGGATAATTTTATTGAAGTTCAAAAGGTATTCACAAGTTTTGGCTTGCCATGGTCAAAATTAATTGGATTATGCACTGATGGTGCACCTTCTATGGTCGGCTTACGTAAAGGTTTCATCGGAATTTTGAATAAAAAAGCAACAGAATTAAATGTGCAAAAAGATGATTTGATAGTCCTTCATTGCATTATCCACCAACAGAACTTGTGTTCTAAGTCCATTCGACTCCAGAATGTTATGAATGTGGTAGTAAAAACCATCAACTTTATTCGATCCCGAGGGCTTAACCATCGTCAGTTGGCTGAGCAAAGGAAACATGTAACGGTTTTACGAGCTTAGAAATGAGATAGCAGACTTTATATAAATAAAAGATAAACCATTATCTGAATTAAATGACCCAAAATGGATATGTGACTTAGCATTTCTGGTCGATCTTACAGGCTATTTGAATGATTTAAATTTTAAACTTCAAAAACAAGGACAGTTAGTAAATGATTTGTACAGCCATTTAAAAGCGTTTCAGATCAAACTACGCTTGTGGGAGCCATAGATGCTGTCTGGTAACAGTTACCATTTCAGCACGCTCTCTGCGTATGAAAATATTGCTTATGCTCAATATGCTGAAGAACTCAAGTTACTGTCAGAACAATTTTCGAACAGATTTTGCGACTTCAAAAACATGAAAGACTGTTTTAGTGTATTTGCTACTCCTACAACATATATTGTACAAAATGCTCCAATACACTTACAAATGGAGTTGATCGAGATTCAAGAAAACTCACTCCTAAAATCCAAATGTGAAGACGTAGAGTTGACGATGTCTACAAAAAATACCTAGAAGAAGACAATTTTCCGCAACTTAGAAAATTCGCAAGAAGATTTATTTGTGCGTTTGGCACTACTTATAAATGCGAACAGTTCTTTTCATTGATGAAAGTTAATAACTCAACACATCGTACAAGACTGACTGACGATAATTTGGAAAATTCTTTACGTCTTTATGTCAGTAGAATTAATCCAAATATCGATGGATTAGTTTCCCAAATTCAAGCTCAAGTGTCTCATTGATTTCGGTGTATTTAACTTTCGTAGTTTGTAACAATTGCAAATTTAACGATTTAATTATAATGTACCATTTTTTTTAAATTTCATTTTGTTATTTTAATAAATTGTACTATAATAACATTGTCGTATTATTTCATGTCTAATATCTATCGCAAAAAATATTATCACTACTTTAAAATGCACTAAGTATTTTTAAACGCGGCCCGCAAACATATTTGCACGCTAAAGTTTGGCCCTCAACATGTCAAAGGTTGCCCATACCTGGTGTAGATGATAGACAATAGAATTTAGTCATGGTAAATGTGATGATATTCGCCTATTTTCTTACATATTAAGTTAAACTTTATGATCACTCATATCTAGGCCCCATCGATGCAGTATACAGTTTGTTTACGTTTTCTTTTGACTAATGATTCGTTTTTTTTTTGGCATACAATTTTTTGACGTCTGGTTTTCAACGTTTTTTTTTTTTTGAAGATTTTTTTAATGAATCTAAGACATATTCATTATTCGACTAAATAATTTTGATTTTTGCGGACTCTCAGTAATTAAAATCCCTAAAATAGTGACTAAAAATCTTTAAGGAAATCTGTTTGCTTCATCTTTCCAGTTAGCATTTGATTAAGGATTAAATAGACTCTTATTTAAGACAATGTTCATTACCATAAATTATTAATTCCGTCTTGTATGGGCGCTCAAAGTTAAAAAATCTAGATGAATTAATTACAAGTGTTTTCCACTCCCAGATTAAGCATGAAGTAAAATTTCGAGTTTATAAAAGCCTAAAAATTAAGCTTTTATAAACTCGAAATTTTTACTTCATGCGCCACGCGTATCAAACACTGATTTCAAGTGAAGTTAAATATGCCATTAAGACAGGGAATTTGTCAAATTTAAGTATTCCATGTTTTTATTTTCAGTTGCTTGAAATATGTTTTTGAACGAATAAACATATTTCAAGCAACTAAAAATAAAAACATGGAACAATACAAGTGTTTAACTTTATCCAATGTGAAAATCTGGTTCCATCAGGAAAGTAGCAGAACAAGTATCGAACATATTTAAAGATTCGATTTATTATAATATTTAAATATTCGATTATTCTTAATGTAGTTATTTGAATTGGGTACCTGAATTCGTATATTTAAATATTTCGATATTAGAACATTTAAATTATGCAAATATTCGAATATTCAAGTATTTGAATAGTATCATTTTTGAATATTCGACAAATTGAAATGATCCAAATTTCCAGGCTTTGCTAAACTCAAAGTTTTACTTCAGGCGCCACTCGTATAAAACACTGATTTATTGTACAGTTTAGATAGATTTCATCTTTTATTACCTCAAGTTTGAATTAAATAAGAGAAAAAAACCTAATTTTATTGTTTTCAAATATCTGTTTTTGAATAATTTAAGGGGCTCGAACAACAACTCTTCACATTTCCTTCGAAAAGCACTACTCGTATCTCATGACTAACAAAACTCTGTAAACAATATTTTAAATTTTAATGCTTTATATTTTAGAAACAGTGATTTTTAGATTTAGGCGTATTGTTTTTTAAATCTAAAACGAATAAATTGAAATTAATTTGTTATTATAGGAATTAAATTTAAACTTTGAAGAGATTCAAACAAATTTTCTCAATAACTAAACATATCAAAATATTGAAAAAGAAACTTCTACTTTTAACGATTTTTGAGGAATATAATGTCTAAACATAATATTAATTTACATATGTTAGAAAGCGTAAACACCATTTAATGCCCATTAACTTAAGTAGCATCGTCAATAGCTGGCAAACTAAACGTTTGTATACAGCAATTGTTCGTCCACAATAGGGCTTGATTTTATAGAATACAAATATCAAGAATAAGAATTTATGTTCATGTTTGGTGAATGAATAAGTAGTGAACACAAATTCATATTCATAATGTAAATTTTTCATATTTTGTGTTTGGGTACCGCCAACTAACATAAAGAAGAAGCAAATTGAGAACCACAGCTCTAGGTACTATTATTATTTGGTCAGGTGTTATACCATATTATACTTTAATATACTTCGGTTTTCAGGACGGTATGAAGTGTTTACAAGTTGCTATAAATAACAAATCGGTAAATGGAACTTAGGTTTTAGTTACCGTTCGGCCGTTCCCTGAACGGTAAATAAAACAAATTTGACAAAACGTCAGTAATATATTCATATTATAATTGCAAAGAACTGTTGTCCGTCTTCTTCGATCGCGCAAAAAACATCATAAGCATCTCGAACAGTAAGTACAATACCGGTCTCAGACAATAATAGGAGTCGTCGCTCCTTCGCTCGCTCCTCCTCCAAACAATTATCTTCGACTAGTCAAAAACTCTTACTGTTCTTGATACTTAGTATACTATTGGTATTAATAAATGGGTTATTAATTATATCTATTAATTGTTAGAATAAAGTTACTTAGTTGAGGCTAGATGTCAGTTACGTAGAATTTGTAATACTTGGTACTCTTTAGTCAAGTTTTTAATTAAATTTGTCAATAATTCATAAGACTGTTTATCTTGTTTTATCAAGCATTCTACATAAACAATTATAGCATATTTTTGGTCAACATTAATTTGTCCACCTTTACTTAATCAAGTCTAATAATGCCAATTTTAACAATCTTAAAAATGATAATATTTTGAAAAAACATTTTTGTTGATATTCATTATTTTGCGATATTTTTGTCGTTTCATAGAATTAAAATGCATTATATTTTTAACAAAGATTTGCTAATTTTTCGTTCATGCTGGCGAAATGACTAAATATGTCTCCAAATTTAGAAGAGTTAAAGAGTTTTAATACATATTCGGCAAATGTATAGATGTTTACCCAATTGATCTAATTTTAAGTAAAATGATTTGTATATTACATAATTAAAAATTGAGACGCTACACATTTAGCAATATTTTTCAAAATGGCATTTATAAATAAAATGTTAAAATAAAATGTTACTAGGGCGGCGAAGTTTATTTTACCTGTAGCAATATAAACTCTTGCGTCGGTATGTATACCTTCTTAGAATCGCATTTCTTGATATTGTTTAGCTAACAGGGCAAAGACAGTACTAAGTCAATGAAAGGCGATCAAAAATGTCTATTGAGGTAATTGATAAAAATATCAAAATGATTCAATTATAAATTAATTAATAAAACAAACAGTTGGCAAAATACCATTAAAAACATAATTCCATTAGTTTAATATATTCTACCTTTAATTAAATGAACTAAATAATCCATTTAATTGAAGGTAGAATATATTTAATTTTGTAATGTTCGTTGAATTCGTATATTTGAAATGAAATATTTCCCTCAAGTGTTTCGCTCCCGTTACTTTCATGCGGCGAAAAATATGTTATTTATCGTCGGGTATTTTTAAATGCGCGTATCTCTAAAAGCTATTTCTTTCGACGCTCCTGGGGATATTTTCACTTTTATACACAAACACACACCCATTTTTTTTTTCGGTTTTTCGAGACACGAATCAAAGGACTTTCATAAAGGTCAGGCAAATATCGGGCGCGTATTTATTTATCTCTGTGCGACTTTGCGCGAAAAAGTCCTCAAATAAACTTAGTAAAAATAAACTTATCTCGAAGTGAGTTTTTTTTTTTTAGGTAAGTAAGTATAAATACATACAGGGATTTGTTGTTTCAGGAACGATATATATATATATATATATATATATATATATATATATATATATATATATATATTAGAATATAGAATATATATATTAGAATTAACGACCTGCTTATAAGTACCAAATAAGAAATAACAGCGCATTAGGTCATGATGTAAAAGTTATTTTTTATCAAGTGAGTGTGCAAGGAGGATAGAAGACGACGACGATCGTTTCGCTCTTTTTATGAGCTCCTCAGGCCGCCACATCCATCATCCCATATACACTCACTTGATATGTAGAAGTTGTATATATACTGATTTCGCTAACCATAAGCCGGTATTGACGTCAGTATTTATAAATGCTACTGCATTGATAAGGGCATTGATCTCATTTTGCTTCTACAGTTAGTGTCAGTTTTTAGTTTAAACCATCGACTAGCATCGGAGCGGCGAGAAACCCGAACCAATGCGATGATAATATTCAGAACGCCGAATTAAATTAAATAAATTAGAATTAACTACCTGCTTATAAGTACCAAATAAGAAATAATAATATATTAGAATTAACGACTCACCTATAAGCAGAGCTGGCACGAATCCTCGTAAAAAAGATTCGAATCACGAATCCGAATCACCTAATATGATTCGAATCACGAATACTCGAATAAAGGATTCGTAAGAGATAAATATGATTCGAATCAATGATTCGAATCAATGATTCGAATCCTGTTTTTTCGAATCACGAATACAAATCCTTTAAGAAGAAATTTGATTTTATTCTTTTTTTGGAACCATTAATGTATGAATATCGTTACCAGTTGTTTTGACAAAAATATTCAAAACCTAATTATTTATTAATAACACTGAACATCGTTGATAACAGACTAAATATCTGACTCCCTGTTACTCTGATTAAAGATGTATTTGTGTGTTTCTGAACTTCACTTTAAATCAGTGTTTTGTACGCGTGGCGCATGAAGTAAAATTTCGAGTTTAGAAAAGCCCGAAAATTTGTCTCGGGTCGCTGCGCGACCCTCGACAAATTTTCACGGGGCTTTTCTAAACTCGAAATTTTACTTCATGCTTAGCCTGGGAGTGGAAACACACGGTCAAAACTTCGAATTGAACTTTTTTATAAAATCGACGAATGCCTGAAAATTACGTAAATAAAAAATTCACTGAATATCATTATAACCGGGAAGGTCAGAGAAAAATCATGGAATTATATTCAAATTGACCAAAACACTAACAAAAAAGCCATATGATATATTAAATTTGTCAAAATCAGCAGGCAATTTACAAAACACGTAAAAATTTATAAAATCAACTTAAATATTGACAAAAACAATGAAAACAATTTCACAAAATGGGGGTTTCCCATAGAAGAAAGTTATTTTAAAAAGCCAGGAAAAAAAATCTTGAATATGTCGGAAAGATTTAACATTTCTGATTGTGGCTACCATGGCGGTATTACTTCAAATAATATTAAATAAAATTTTGAAAACTAGATTAATATTTTAAAAAAACATTTTCATTTAATGTTCTTATCAAAGCATTCAGTTTGAAGTTTCGAACCAGCGTTTCCACTCCCAGACTAAGCATGAAGTAAAATTTCGAGTTTAGAAAAGCCCCGTGAAAATTTGTCGAGGGTCGCGCAGCGACCCGAGACAAATTTTCTGGGCTTTTCTAAACTCGAAATTTTACTTCATGCGCCACGCGTATAAAACACTGATTTAACGAGAAATTTAAAAACACACAAAAGACATATTTTATGTTAATCGTCACAATTAATTAAAGTTATTTTTGATGATTCAAATCCTTTTGTAAGTATTCGAATCCTTTTATAATTATTCGAATCTTTTTATAAATATTTGAATCCTTTTATAAATATTCAAATCCTTTTATAAATATTCGAATCCTTTTATTAGGATTCGAATCACCCACATTTGGATTCGAGTACGAATCCTCTTAAAAAAGTGTAACGAATCCGGATCACGAATCCAGTTGAACTAAAGTATTCGAATGCCTCTTTTGAATCCTCTAAAAGGATTCGAATCCTCGATTCGAATCCTGATTGATTCGAATCCTGCCCAGCTCTGCCTATAAGTACCAAATAATAAATAACAGCGAATTAGGTCATGTTCAAAAAAATATTTATTATTGAGTAAGTGTGCAAGGAGGACAGAAGACGACGACGATCGTTTCGCTTTTTTTATGAGCTCCTCAGGCCGCCACATCTATCATCTCATCTCATACATACATATATATATATATATATATATATATATATATGCATATATGCGTATGCAGTGCACGCAGTACATTTTCCAACATTCGTTGTTTTTTTAAAAGAGTTCAATTTTAAGCTTTAAACGAGTGTTTTCCACTCCCAGATTAAGCATGAAGTAAAATTTCGAGTTTACAAAAGCCTGAAAATTTGGTTTGGTCGCCCCGCGCAGCGGAGCGACCAAACCAAATTTTCAGGTTTCTCTAAACTTAAAATTTTACTTCATGCGCCACGCGTATAAAACACTGATTTGATGTGTAGTTCAAAGTACACGTGTTTAGCATACTGCTTTATTAGTATACTTTAAACTTCATTTGAAATCAGTGATTTGTACGCGTGGCTCATGAAGTAAATTTTCAAGTTTAGAAATGACTGGAAATTTGGTTTGATCACGTAGCGCTACGCGACCAAACCAAATTGTCAGGCTTTTCTAAACTCGAAATTTTACTTCATGCTTTATCTGGGAGTGGAAACACTTTTTTTAACGCTTAAAATTAAACTCCTTCAAAAACAACGAATGTCAGAAATAGTACAGCATATGCACACTTAAAAGAAAAACTCCCTGTATGTAAAAATTAAAAACTACCCCTTCAATATTTTTCGAGTTATTTCTCTTTGAAGTGCAAATTATTATATTTTAGTCTGATTATTGTGTAGGTAAAATTCAAATCAATCATAACTAAAACAAATCACACGTGGATTTTTTATAATATTTACTGTGGATATTAAGCAAACAACTCTCTTTAAATATATTTAAAAATACCAACAGTTTCCTACTTATTTTTGTTTGAAGTGAAAACGATTATATTTTAGCTTGATTATTGTGTAATTAAAACGTTCATTAAATCATAACTTAATAAAACACAGCTAGATTTTTATAAAATTTACTCTGTAGTAAACTATAATGTACTTGACAAGTGTAAAGCTTTTATTTGCTCATAACACACAATAATGATTATTCTACTTTTTGAAAATATGTTAAAAATTAAATAAATTCAATGGATTTTGAATTATTTTCGTTTCAATGTTTAAGTGATTTAAAACAAACATATTTAAGAAAATCACAAGTGGATTTTTATAAAATATATTTGATGTTGATGTTAGGTAAAGTATGCCCTTTAATAATATTGAAAGACCCATCCGATTGTTATCGAGTTATTTTTGCTTGAAGTGAAAATGATGATTATAACGTAATTAATATTTTGAAAAAACAAACACACTTACATTTTTATAAAAATAGTTGTGCGTGTCAAGTAAAGTATGGCCTTTTAAAATATCCAAAAACTTAAAAATGCTCCTTTAATAGTTTCCGATTTATGTTTGTATAAAGTGAAAATCATTATATTTATGCCCGGTATTATAAAACGTTTTATTTCCTAAATACAATTTACTTTAGGAATAAATTAATTTATTAAAAAGATTTTATTATAAACACAAAATAACTTTATTTGGCTAATAAACCTCCCCAGTAAATTATTTGATTGTTTTTGTACCAAGTAAATTTTATTCTCTAAATAATTTGACAGTTAAAAGTCGAACTTCTACTACTTGTATTTATTAATTTCATTACGGTTATCATGTCTACCATATCATCCGTGTCAGATTTAAGTTCGCTCATAGTATCTTCCCTGACAGTGATTAATTCGAACCACAAGACATTCTAAGGAGTCGAAGACCTAAAGTTTTTCAGATCAGACTTAACCAAGGATTTTTATACTTATGCATACGCTTTTTTTTAAATTAGTTCCATTTAAAGTTTTAAACTAGTGTTTTCCATTCCCGGACTAAGCATGAAGTAAAATTTTAGGCATTTCTTCATTCACCACGCGTATTTAACACTGAAAACACTGAAATATTGTGAACAAGTGAACTTCACTTGAAATCAGTGTCTTGTACGCGTGGCGCATGAAGTAAAATTTCGAGTTTAGAAAAGCCTGAAAATTTGGTTTGGCCGCTCCGCGCTTCGCGCTACGCGACCAAACCAAATTTTCAGGCTTTTCTAAACTCGAAATTTTACTTCATGCTTAGCCTGGGAGTGGAAAACACTCGTTTAAGTCTTTTATAATTTCTAATAAGCTTCCTTTTTCTTGTTCTGTGTAATTCTGTCCTATTCCACGGTTATTCTCCATAATTATAAGGAATTATACTTAATTTACAATTTGATTGACAATTTAATTTGAAATATTGTCAATTCAATTTAACAAATCGGTGGTTCCAGCTATGGCCACAATGAAAATGTGTAATTTCGGTCTGTAATCTACTAATTAAATTATTTATTTCTAGAATTGCTATTTATTTGGTAGGTTTGCATTATAATACGCAATTTTATTTGCCTATTAGTTTACTAGGTAAATAAATTTACTTCACAAATAGTTATTTAATGATTTATTAATCGTTTATAATACCGGGCATTAGCCTAATAATTGCAGTATTAATATTTTGAAGAAATCATTACTTAAAAAACGAACGTCCATTTTTGTCAAATTTACTATGGATGTTAAATAAACTATGATTTTTAAAAATATGTAATAATACCCTGACAAAACTTTTCGAGCAACAAAGATAGCATTGAAATATGTGATATTTTATTCTGATTATTGCATAAGCCTCATTTTCAAAACATCATTACTTAAAAACACAACATTTAAGAAAAATACGTTAAAAGTAAATAAATCATCAACAAACTGTTGATAATATATTATAAACGAAAGTTCCACAAACAATGCTATTTTGAAATGTGAAAGCCGAAAATTAACATCCGACAGCGATGAAATCTAAACGACGGCATAAAAGAATTGGCCATTGCATTAAATCAATCGTCGAAATTTCGCAATCGCAATTGATTTGCAATTTTATTGCGTCGGGCGGACTACAGAAAAAAATTACATTAACATCTTAATTGTACGAGCGCAAAAGTTCTAAACGGATTTGTCCGCATAAAAGCATAAAACCGAATGGGATGCCATAAAGATTTTCAAAGTTTATTCGTGCCTAGTAAAATTTTATTAGCGCCGCTTTCGGGAAAATTCCCTAGTTCTATTGTTGTTCATGTAATCTTTTATGGAAATTAGCTCAATCATAAAATATTCTGTATGTGTATTATCTGAAAAATGATTTAGAAGTAGTTATTCTATTCCTTGTGTTATTTTCTGCCAAGAATAGTAATATAACAATAATAAATATTACTTTTTTTATTGATGTACAGAATTTACTGAAAATAATACATTAGGTACATAAAAGCAATTAAGAGATAAAGTGTATAAAGACTTTATCGTTCATGAACTCGAATAGATCATTATAAAAATCTGTACACTACATAAGAAAAGGGATAAAACAAAATAAAATATAAATACTAACTTATAAAAATATAATAATAATATACTACATAGTATATCCTGCATATTAATTTGGGAGTAACAATATAATAAGTAATTGTATGTGTAAACCATAATAATTTATTATATTGTTACTCCCAAATTGCAGAATTTTTTTCTTTTGCGTATAGGTACGATAAATAAATTTTCAGCCATTCGTTGATTTTTATAAAAGCGATCGATTTGAAGCTTCTAACGAGTGTTCCACTCTTTGATTAAGCATGAAGTAAAATTGTTAGTTTAGAAGAGCCTGCAAATTAACGATTAAGCCAAAGAGCAGAGCATTTGAAAAACAGATGAAAAAAAGTTACAATTTAAATAGGTATAAAATATATAATAAATTATAAGTGTGATGCATCCCTCAATTCAAATAGTACAGCATATGCACACATAAAAGAAAAACTCCCTGTATGTAAAAATTAAAAACTACCCCTTTAATATTTTTCGAGTTATTTCTCTTTGAAGTGCAAATTATTATATTTTAGTCTGATTATTGTGTAGGTAAAATTTAAATCAATCATAACTAAAACAAATCACACGTGGATTTTTTATAATATTTACTGTGGATATTAAGCAAACAACTCTCTTTAAATATATTTAAAAATACCAACAGTTTCCTACTTATTTTTGTTTGAAGTGAAAACGATTATATTTTAACTTGATTATTGTGTAATTAAAACGTTCATTAAATCATAACTTAATAAAACAGCTAGATTTTTATAAAATTTACTCTGTAGTAAACTATAATGTACTTGACAAGTGTAAAGCTTTTATTTGCTCATAACACACAATAATGATTATTATACTTTTTGAAAATATGTTAAAAATTAAATAAATTCAATGGGTTTTGAATTATTTTCGTTTCAATGTTTAAGTGATTTAAAACAAACATACTTAAGAAAACGATTAAGCCAGAGAGCAGAGCATTTGAAAAACTGATGAAAAAAGTTACAATTTAAATAGGTATAAAATATATAATAAATTATAAGTGTGATGTGATGCACTCAATTCAAAAAATATTTTAAAAAGTACGAAAATTCTAGTGTCTACAAGAAAAATAAAAATTGGTCATGGTTTCTAGGTACATTTAAGGGTGTCCATATCAGTAAACAGTGTCCATATAATGTCAAAATTGTAGATGTCTTTATTCAATGGTTTTTATACAAAAAAAAAACAAAATTTTAATAAACCTTGTTTTTGACAATATTTCGAAAACAAGAGAAGATATTTCAAATATATTTTAAGATTCTTACTGGGAAATTTGTCTGTACTTAAAAAACATATGAACCAGATAATGAATGTTTATTAAATTTAGTATGAAATTTTAGTCATCTAGTTATACCGGGTTTTCGATAAAAAAAAAACACCTAATGCCTCTGTTATTTATTGGCCAATTTGAATGAACTTGAAAACAAATTCAAGGGCCGTTTCAATACTATAAATTGACAGTAATTATATATTTTTTCAGAATTAACTTTGTTGCCAAATACAAGTTAACTTTACATTTTTAAATGGCTGCATATATTTTTCCTATTTTATTAAATTAGACATTGTTTTTCTAAATCCAATTATGCCCGATATGTTGTTTTTAATTTAATATTTATGCTGTAAAAAAATTGTTATAAATCATGCTTACGTGTTTTTTTTTTTGCAAGGCACACTGCATTTGTGTGCCTTGAAAAAAAACTGTTTAAATTGGTTTATATTTAATCCATGTGTTGCGTTAACTAATTATACATTGACTTAATATATTACATACTATTCTTTTAGATATACATACATAATGTATACGCTGTGAATTTTCAGGCATTCGTCAATTTTATAAAGTTTTATAAAGTTCAAACGAGTGTTTGCACTCCCAGATTAAGCATGAAGTAAAATTTAGAGTTTAGAAAAGCCTTAAAATTTGGTTTGGTCGCGTAGCGCGTAGCGCTACGCGACCAAACTTAATTTTCAGGCTTTTCTAAACTCGAAATATTACTTCATGCGCCACGCGTATGAAACACTATAATATTATGAAGTTAGAAAAATACTTAAAAAATTAGTAATAATCGAAATATTTAAAAAACAGAATATTTAAATTTTTTCCCCATATTCTAAAGTCAGATGAAATAATACGATGTATCAAATTAACTTGTTTAGTCAATAATGAAAAAATAATATAATAATGTTGCGCATAATGCGTTAAATTAAAACTAGCACTACATATTTATTCGATTCCACTTTAAGTTCTAACATAGGTACTTATTTGTTGGGTCGTTATTATTCATGATTCACATAACCTCACAATAAACGACATTTGTCACTTTTTTTACAAGGCACACTAATTATAATTTTTGTAAAATATAATTTTAAATAGAAGATTTATATACATTTTCATTTCGACAAAAATATTGAACAAAAAAACAAGAAATTTGGCATTATTGTATTTAAGAATTGTATGTTTAATACAATTTTCGCTCTTTGATATCGTTGGACCCAGCCTTTATCGGCTGACAGCAGGGTAAATCAATCGGTTCGGGGACTCACATGCCACACAGTTAATCAAATTGTAGCGTTTGTTGTTAATTTTTTCTGTAAGCAGGATACTGCTTGATATAAGGGAGTGCTGCCCAGAAGAGAATTGGGACTGTAACAAATGGCTTCTACTTCGTTATACTTAATAATAAGGCACAAAACTTTGTTTGTATAACTGAGGTTTTTATTGTGAATATAGTTTCAACAACAACTTGTCCTTATCAAACTAGAAGAGATTTTTCTAAATTTTTTCAAATTTCAATTTTTCTTGACATTTCATCACTTTTTGATATTTTTTTCAACATTTTCTCAAATTTAACATTTCTTTGTTTTTCGACAATTTTCGATTTTTTTCAAAATTCCGGCAGCATACAATTCTAGACAAAAACAATAAACTGTATTACTATTATTATTATATTTTGCCCCCCCCCCACACTGAATAAGATTCTGCTGGCGCCCATGTCTCGCACTATTCAAGAAACGAAAATCATCGCTTATAGGCCTATACGTCCATAAAACTTTGAAGGTCGCCAAACAAATAACACAACAATTACGATGTAAGAAGACAGATTCTCAAACTATCATAACATCTTTCAGATAAAAACTTGATTATTATTATTATTGTTTATTTACGGATATCCATTTAAAATAAATACATAATGCTTAGTCTAAAATAAGTTAAAAGTAATAATTAAGTTAAAATATATAAAATCACAAACAATATACACAACAGATTAAAATCAAAATGCTCATCACTATGCTAAAAGTAATAAATAAGGTTAAAATATAAATCACAAACAATATACAAATAAAACAAACAAAACAGATTATAAGCAGCCATTTCAAAATGTCAAGTTGGCTATTATTTGGCAACGAAGTTATTATTGAAAAAAAAAAATCAATATTAATCTCATTTATTAGTATTTACACGGCCATTGACTTTGGTTTATAGTTCAATAAAATCGGTCAATAAATAACAGAGTTATGAAGTTGGGCGTTTTTTTTTTATCGAACACCCGGTATTTCGAATATTAGAAAAAAAACATTCTCACGGTAGTGAAGTAAACGTTCAATTAACCAATTACTCAAAAGTGTTCATGAACCTTAAATATTCCCTTTACAGCTTTTAACTAATTTTCGCTGTATGTCTGAATTTATTTTATTTCTATCCGATTTTTATCGAAATAAAATTATTAAAAAAATCACAACTCGAAAATTCGCCGATATATATATTTTGAAAGGTTTGAGTTATCAATTCAATTTCTATTAACATCAGAATTTGAATAATAAAATAAATCAATCAAATATTCTTAAATAGATTTCCATCTAGTCTTGTACGGATGTTAGCGAAATTTTACTCATTAAAAATATGCAAAAATCTTGACTTGTTAAGATTAATTAATAAACTCTATGTAAAAACACTCCCCTTGCTACGCCTCTGTGTGTTACCAGCCAAATAATAAACAGATTATTTGGCAATTTGGTTGGTCTAGTTGCACGTTTTCATATGTGTGTGTAGATATCCCGATTAAGTTCGAGCATGTATGGTGTAGACAAATTTAAGTGTCGATTTCATATTTCAATATTCCTGTCTAGACTCTGTGTAATTCCACTGTCACCTGCATGCATTTACTTTCCTAACATGCTTACAGATTAGAGCCGAAAATAATTTATCTGTATTTTTTTTTTTTTTATCCGAAAAAATATCGAAAATCTAATCAATTCAAAAATAACTCGTGATTTTATATAATCATTGCAATTTCAAGGGAAAACATAAATAAATCATGGTTACTGATAATTGTAATTGAAAGTACAGGGTGAAGCATTTTCTATCGTTTCTTCAAGTAAAGTACTATAAATATAAATAACAGACAAAAACTATTATATACTTCCAGAAATCTCTTTTAGAGCATATTTCATCTGCCTAATCAAAATTTGTCTATTTTCAATTGTTATACGTGAAAACTCAAAATTTGGCCATTTTTAAATATTGATATAACTTTTTTATTTCAGAAGATATTGACATGCGGTAAAAACTTTCTTATGGCACCTTTTCAGTAGAATATGCTGATCATATCAAATTTTATCTTAAGTTCAACCTTTATGAGATATGACATAAAGTTTTGTTTTTTTAAATACAAATTATACTCTGCCTTGACTTCAGTCGATTGCGTTTTATGTAAGCTTTCCAAAAATCTCGTCAGAGTATTCTTCTTAAAAAAGTGCATATGAAAGTTTTAACACCATGTCAATATCATTTTAAATAAAGAAGTTATTTCATTCATAAAAATGGTATTATCGGTGGACATAAAATGTTGGGACAAATCGAAAATTGGATATTGTCAAATATAACCAAATTTATACCGGTTAGGTCAGGTTTTTTAAAAAAAGGTTATAATATGGAGTTACAATAAAAATATGGAAATGAGAGGAACTGAGAGTTCCAAATTTTGACACACACTAAACAAATTTTACGTGTCTCAACATTTTGTCCACCTATGGTACTTTACGTAAAAAACCATCGAAAATACTGCAACCTGTATATAAATATTATTTATTATACAAACTCTGTGACAGTGACCTGTATATGCACTTTGTACATTCGTGTCACTGACGATGCCACTATGAAGCATTAGATGGCGTTAGCTATCGAAATCATTAATAGTTTTCACATATTGGCTTGAAATAGTCAGATATGTTTAGTATTCCTCAGCACTGGGTCGGGACCACACTGAAGAGGACCTTGAAGTCCGAAACGCGTATGTGGGTATCTGATGCCGGAATACTGAACACAAATTCAATTTTGATACAAACTCTATATTTTTATCTAAAAATTGATTAAACAATTATCAAGTCGTAGTTATTGGCTTCAAGATATTTTTCTCATATTGAACAAAGTCTGTAGTTATAAATAATATTGACTTTAGTATAAAATGTCAATTAAAGGTTTGAATAATGCTCTGTACAATCTATTTTGATTTTTTTGTATACCCCATTCGTTTCTTTGCAGAGCTGGGACGAATCCTCATGAAAAGGATTCCAATCACGAATCCGAATCACCTAATATAATTCGAATCACGAATACTTGAATAAAGGATTCGTAAGAGATAAATATGATTCGAATCAAAGATTCGAATCCTGTTTCTTCGAATCACGAATACAAATCCTTTAATAATAAATTAGATTTTATTATTATTTTGAAACCATCAACATATAAATTTCGTTATCAGTTGTTTTAACAAAAATATTGAAAACCTAATTATTTATTATTAACACTGAACATCGTTGATAACAGACTAAATATCTGTGTTACTTTGATAAAGATGTATTCGTGTGTTTTTGAAGTTCACTTCAAATCAGTGTCTTGTACGCGTGGCGCATGAAGTAAAATTTCGAGTTTAGAAAAGCCCCGTGAAAATTTGTCGAGGGTCGCTGCGCGACCCTCGACAAATTTTCTACGCGGGGCTTTTCTAAACTCGAAATTTTACTTTATGCTTAGTCTGGGAGTAGAAACACTCGTTCAAAACTTCAAATTGAACTCTATTATAAAATCGACGAATGCCTGAAAATTACGTAAATAAAAAAATCACTGAATATCAATAAAACCGGAAAAGTCGGAGAAAAGTCATAGTATTTTATTCAAATTGGACAAAACACTAACAAATCAAGCCATATGATATTATTAAATTTGTCAAAATCAACAGGCATCATAAAAACTACAAAGAACGTAAACATTTATAAAACCAAGTTAAATATTGACAATAACAATGAAAACAATTTAACAAAACTGGGGGTTTCCTACAGAAGAAAGTTATATTAAAAGGTCGGGGAAAACAATCTTAAATCAGGAAAAGATAGAAAAACTTTAACATTGCAGATTGTGGCTACTATGTCAGTTTTACTTCAAATAATGTTAAACAAAATTTTGAAAATTAGATTATTATCTTTAAAAAAATGTTCAGTCATTTAATGTTCTTATCAAGCAATCAGTTTGAAGTTTCGAACGAGCGTTTCCACTCCCAGACTAAGCATGAAGTAAAATTTCGAGTTTAGAAAAGCCCCGCGTAGAAAATTTGTCTCGGGTCGCGCAGCGATCCGAGAAAAATTTACACGGGGCTTTTCTAAACTCGAAATTTTACTTCATGCGCCATGCGTATAACACAGTGATTTAACGAGAAATTTAATAACACAGAAAACACATTTTTCATGTTAATCCTCACAATTATTTCGAAATTTGTCAAAATCAACAGGCATCATAAAAACTACAAAAAACGTAAACATTTCTAAAACCAAGTTAAATATTGACAATAACAATGAAAACAATTTAACAAAACTAGGGGTTTCCTAGAGAAGAAAGTTATATTAAAAGGTCGGTGAAAACAATCTTAAATCAGGAAAATGTCGAAAAACCTTAACATTGCAGATTGTGGCTACCATGTCAGTTTTACTTCAAATAATGTTAAACAAAATTTTGAAAATTAGATTATTATCTTTAAAAAAATGTTCAGTCATTTAATGTTGTTATCAAAGCAATCAGTTTGAAGTTTCGAACGAGCGTTTCCACTCCCAGACTAAGCATGAAGTAAAATTTCGAGTTTAGAAAAGCCCCGCGTAGAAAATTTGTCGAGGGTCGCGCAGCGACCCGAGACAAATTTTCACGGGGCTTTTCTAAACTCTAAATTTTACTTCATGCGCCACGCATATAATACAGTGATTTAACGAGAAATTTAAAAACACACAAAACACATTTTTCATGTTAATCCTCACAATTCTTTCGAACTATTTTAGATGATTCGAATCCTTTTGTAAGTATTCGAATCCTTTTATAAATATTCGAATCCCTTTATGAGAATTCGAATCACCCGTATTTGGATTCGAATACCAATTCTATTAAAAAAATGTAATGAATCCGGATCATGAATCTAGTTTAACTAAAGTATTCGAATGCCTCTTTTGAATCCTCTAAAAAGATTCGAATCCTGACCAGCTCTGTTTCTTTGTCACCTTTAAATATGGAAATAATAATTTAAATATGGAATACTGTAAGAACATTATTCAAAACCCTAATTGAATACAAAATATAGAGTTTTTAGCTTCAAGAAAGTATTCATCACATGTTAAACACACAAAAACCGCCGAAAAAGGCTGAAACGAGTGAAATAACCGAATGTATTACCCTTCAAGGACGAATTATCTCTCCTTGCGGCCTAATCCCTCACTTTTTCCTCGAGGATTAAAATAAATCGGCTTATTTAGGCCCAAGCGCTCCGCGACGATTCCTCCTTTTCCTTTCCACACAAAAATCGAGATTTACGCCTCTCGCCTCGCCTTGGGCTCATGCTGAATTATGCGCCACACAAAATATTCATAAACAACCAGCTTTTTCCATCGATGCCCCTTTTCCCCTCCCTTGTTAATATTTATAGTCCACGTTACTGTGATTAAACCGAAAAATATTTTTATCATCGTGATAATAATAAAGTATCCATACTTTAGCATTATTATATTTTTTTTGTGTATATTATATGGGAATAATAAAGTGGAGGGTTTTTCGGACGGCGTAATCCAAATTAAGCCCCGCTTTGATGTGAGTTATTGCCCGACGTGTAATTTTATTGTTCGTGCGAGGGTTGGCTGTTGTGGATTGCCGTTTAAATGACTAATATTTATGGAATGGAAAAAGTTGCGCTTACCGGTCAATGGAAATTAAGCGGTTTTCACCGGTCGATTTTATGTTTACCGGCAATAATAATTGCTTATTATATGTTATTAAATTTACTAGTGACGATTTGGAAATTTTACGATCGTAATCTATACACTAATAATAAATTGCCCTATTAGTTCATTGAAAATACCACGCACGTTAAATTTATATAAGAAATATTATCACAAAAAGAAATATTGTTAATATTGTATTTGTATCTTAATGTTAAAATTGTGTTATTTAAATACCCAGAGAAATGATGAATATTATCTGCAAAAGACATTTTATGGATCTCAATTTATATAACATTAAACGATCTCGTTCTGTAAATTTATCCATGACGCACGAGAAAGTAAACAGTGGAACTTGAATCATAATAAAGTCGTCGAATAAAATTTACCCATTACTCGCCTCCTTCTGCTCCTCCGTAATATTCACATTTTGCGTCATCCGTGCTTTTCATAAAAAAAATGTAAAACCGCCTTTTTTCCATCAGAAATATCGTCCATTCTTCATTGTATTCGTAAAAGCCATTGTCTCTTACCGATTTTTCACCGCGATCCACATTTATTTTCGTTTTATTGTATTATTGTATGTAAAATAGTTTGTTCTATTCTGTATCTATTTTGAAATCGTTTTACTTATTGTGCATATTTTTTGTTTTTTTTTAAGTGCTGAGGAATAATTTGTAGGGGTTTTGAAATTTACAGTATTTACCAAGGCTGGGATTCGAATACGAATAATTCAAATAAACGAATATTTAAAAATTAATATTTCAATCACTTAATTATTTAGATGTTTCAATATTCAAGTATGCAAATATTTGAATATTCGATTATGCAAATAATCGAATGTGCAAATAATTTATTATACAAATATATAAATATGGAAATATTCAAATATGCATATATATTTAAATATTTGAATATGCAAATATTTAAATATTCTATTATGCAAATATTTGAATTTTCTAATATGCAAATATTTGAATATTCGAATATGCAAATATTTGAATATACAAATATTTGAATATGCAAATATTTAAATCTGCAAATATTTGAATATGCATATATTTAAATATTTGAATATGCAAATATTTAAACATTCTATTTTGCAAATATTTGAATATTCGAATATGCAAATATTTGAATCGATTATGCTTCGTGGAGCAACCAAAACAAATTTTCAGGTTTTTCTAAACTCGATATTTTATTTTACGCTTAATCTGTAAGTGCAAAATGCTCGTTTAAAGCTTCAATTTCAACTCTTTTGAAAAACTACAAAATTCTTAAGATTTGCAGTCTATATTGGAATATATGTATGAGAGAGGGGGTGACAAAATATTTAGCCGCACCGGGTACCAGCTGACCTTCCTACGCCACTGGTAACAAATCCCAAAAGTAAAGAGAGAAGTAAATTGAATTCAATACAGATTTTGTTTGTTATTTGAATTATCACAGTTATGATTAGATTTAAAAAAAAAAGTAATTTGACCGATACTAGGATTGTTTAAATCAAAGGAGAAAAATAATATGAAGTGGTGAAAGATTATTTAACAATTTGTTTACAAGGAATTAATCGACTTAGGATTTGTTGATATATGTTATCAATTTAAAACTCAGAAGAGTCAATATTAAATTGGGAGTAAACAATTTCGAACTGGGACTTCAAAGATGGCTGTTTAATAAACATAAACAATTTAATTAATTGGGAATAAACAGCATAGAATTAAGAATATACAATTGCAAATTGAGAATGAAATTATAAATAGAAGTGTTCACATAGGAAACATTTATAAGTCATTCCAAATTATGTCTCAGTCAGTGGCGGTTCTAGCTACATTTTTAGGTGGTGCAAGATCTCATGGTGACGCCCCTCCAAACACAAAAATTAGAGTTCTTTTTCGTTTTTGGCAGTTTTCGGCGCTTAATTCTTGACAGCGCCCGGTGCGGTCGCACCGCTCGCACCGCTCTAGGGCCACCACTGGTCTCAGTCACTCAATGTTTTCTATCAAACTTGCGCAGTCCACTATTAAAACTGCTTTTAAGCCAATATTATTAGTTGGTGAAGACAGATCGAATATTTCGCAAACATTTTGATGTTAAAATATTATTAAACAAAATTTATACACATACAGAGACATTTCCTTTAAAGTATAGATACATACAGGGTGTCAACTTGAAAACAAGCCATCCAGAATATCTTTGGAACCGTAACAGTTAGAAAACATTTTTCAAAACCGTTTTTAGGATATGGAGGGAGGACTATTTTCACCCACATAACAATCTTCTGCAACCAACCCCTTAGGCTGTAGGCACCCTTGCCCATTTTTTTTAAATGGCATATCCCTACTTGTGATATATCATTACAAAGGTCTTTCAAAATGATAATCAGTGGTACCAACTAAAATTTTTATTGTTACATAAAAGATGTAAAAAAAAATAATTAATTAATTATAGTATGCTCAAAATGATTTCCATTATTTTCGAGACAATAATAAAGTCTATGCTCAAATTCCTGTCGTACATTTTGGAAGGTCTGTCATGGAATAGCTCGACACTCTTGTATTATTCGTTGTCGCAGATCTGCGATAGACTCGGGCTGAGTTTTATAGACCACAGATTTTAAGTGGCCTCATAAGAAGAAGTCTAATGGGGTCAAATCTGGAGATCTAGGTGGCCATTCAATTGGTCCTCTTCTAGCAATCCTTGGCTTAGCCAGTCTCTAACAGGTACTACATAATGCGTAGGTGCTCCGTCTTGTTGAAAATGTAATAAATTGTCATTCAAGATTAGTTCATAAATTTCATCTCTTTGATTTTCTAATTCATGAACTATAAGGGGCTGTATTAATTGATCTAACATTTCATAGTACAGTTGACCATTTAAATTTTGATCAATAAATAACGGGCCAATAATGGAATCTCCAAGAATAACTGCCCAGACATTAATTTTTTCGGAATACTGCGTGTGGACTTCTCTAATAAGATGAGGATTGTCACCATTCCAATATTGACAATTTTGTTTGTTTACATTGCCATTAAGATAAAAAGTACATTCGTCGCTAAAACAAATGTTTTTCACTAAGTTAGGCTCAGCTATAATTTTATGAGTCATCATTTCGCAAAACTCAATTCGTCTGCCTGGATCGTCATCTCCAAGTTCTTGCGTAATATGCATTTTATAGGGATGAAATTTGTGCTTTTCAAGACTCTACGACTGGATTCATGACTCAATCCTGTTACTCTAAACCAGTGGTGGGGAAACTTTTTTTAAGACGGGCCATTTGTAATAACCAGACAATCGTAGCGGGCCAAAGAATAATGCTTAATCGTAGGTAGGTAGTTTTTATGCGGGTCGTCACATTACGAAGTAAGAACGCGTTCAAACATTCTCACGACGGCACTCTTAAACGGGCCGGATTAAACCTTTCCGCGGGCCGGACTTGGCCCGCGGGCCGTAGTTTCCCCATCACTGCTCTAGACATACAACGAAGTGATGAAGTAGGGTCCATAGCAATTTGGTACAGGACTTCAATTTGAGCCGTTTCATTTATGAGCCGAGGTTGATCTCTTTTCTTGTTGATGACCGATCCTGTTTGTTCAAATTTTAAAACTAGATCTAGGACATACTGATGACGAACATTTTTTTCAGAATGTAATTCATTGAATAAAATTGTAGTTTGTCTAGCACAACGGTTTTTAGAACCATAAATCAAAATAATTTCAACACGTTCGGCGATTGTGGAAACCATTTTATAAAAATTAATAACAAGTTTAAGGTAAAGAGCACAGATTACTTAAAGATAGTCACAACAATACTAATGGCAGTGTCACATGTTGTGTTTATTTGAATTAAGTTAATGAAAGATTTATTTTTATTTCATTAGTGTTTTTTGTCAACGTTTTTTCTTTTATATTGCGGACAGGTGCAATTTATTCAGTTAATAAATGTATTCTATTGAACTAAGATTTGTTATTATTTTAATATTTTTTTAGAGTTGTCCATATTTTAATAAAACAATAGATAGCTCTGATAAATATTGGGTATTATTGTGTTTATCTGTGCTTTTTCATTTGTAATTTGTAAAAATAAATTGTTATAATACCTAATTTGACAACAATTTCAAAATCAAATAAATTGATTTAAATTTTTGTTTTGCATTTTTTATGTAACAATAAAAATTTTAGTTGGTACCACTAATTAGCATTTTGAAAGACAGAAGGGAAGTGCCATTTAAAAAGAATGGGCAAGGGTGGCTAAAGCCTAAGGGGTTGGTTGCAGAAGATTGTTATGTGAGTCATAATGGTTCTTCCTTCATATCCTAACTGTAACGGTTCCAAAGATATTCTAGCTGGCTTGTTTTTAAATTGACACCCTGTATCTCCGATGCATAGGATGTAAATTTTCAGACATTCGTTGTTTTTAAAAATGTTCAATTTGAAGCTCCTGACGAGGGTTTCTACTCCTTGATTAAGCATGAAGTAAAATTTCAAACCTGAAAATTAGGTTTGATCGCGTAGCGAAGCGGAGCGATCAAACAAAATTATCAGGCTTTTCTAAACTCAAAATTTTACTTCATGCGCCAGGCGTATACAGCACTGAAATACTATGAAGTTCAAAATATACTATTATATCATACTGCTTTAGAAGTATATATTAAACATTACTTGAAATCAGCGTTTTATACGCGTGGTGCATGAAGTAAAATTTCGAGTTTAGAAAAGCCTGAAAATTTAGTTTGATTGCTCCGCTTCGCTACGCGATCAAACCAAATTTTCAGGCTTTTCTAAACTCGAAATTTTACTTCATGCTTAACCAAGGAGTGGCAACCCTTGTTAGAAGCTTCAAATTAAAGGATTTTCAAAAATAACGATTGCAAGCAAAATTAAATCAGGATTCGTATACCTGAAAGAATAAATCCCTGTATACATACATTTAGAAAACATTCCCAATGCTATAAATGTATAAGATATAAATTTGTAACATGTCAAATTATTCTGATTTATGAAATTTCTGTTAAATTATTTAATCTAGTTATAACTTAAATAAAATTATAGGTATCAATGAAATTGCCAATACTTAGTTGTAAAGTAATTCAAAACATTAAAAGTGCGATTCTTTACCCAACGTCCAAGTGTGTCTTACAAAGACTAAATCAAACACTCATTGAAGTCGTTGTTTCAATAAGTGTTTGATTTAGTCTTTGTAAAACAAATTTGTTGGTGATTTCGTAAAGAATTGCACTGTTATTGTTTTAAATAAAATTAGTTTAGTTCCAATTTGAAAGTATTAATTCCCAATATGAGATGATTATTTGCCAATTTGAAATTGATTATTTCATGTATGTACCCAGTAATCCGGTTTCAATCTGTCAAACAGTCAGTTAGTTATGTTTGGGTTATGTTATAAACTGGATGGTATTTGTATTCGTAATTTCCATGTTTCAGAAAGTTCTACAAGATACTTAATGTTGAACAATAGCAAGAAAAAATAATGTTCTTTAAAAAGACTTATTATTCCTTGCAATCGTATAGCTGCTTTCAGTTAAATAAATAATAATTTATAGATTAGGTAATCAACACAATGAGCAGGTAATGTTTTTTGGTTTCATATTTACAATCAAATCAACGTGATCATATTGAACTTGTGATATTATCCAAACCGCAGTCAATGTCGCGTAATCAGAGATGTGGGACAAACAATCTTAATGAAAATTTCATTTGTGAAGTAACAAACAAGAATAAATTTATAAATATCCATACTGACTAGAGTAAATGTTCAACTTTGATAATTAACTAAAATCTTAAGAATTAATCAACAATTTAAAAATATTAAACGAGTATCTTCCACTTCCAGACTAAGCATGAGGTAAAATTTCGAATTGAGAAAAGCCCGAAGAATTTGGATTTGGACGCGCAGCGTCCAAATCCAAATTCGGGCTTTTCTCAATCCGAAATTTTACCTCATGCGCCACGCGTACAAATCACTGATTTAAAATAATGCCAACTGTCATAAAAATTATAAAGATTCTATATTAAACCAAAAGCCAACATTTCACTATTGCTGTCAGTTTAAACCAAACAATTGACTATTATCGTCACTTTAAAAAGAGCATTTCACTATTATCGCCACATTATCACATACATTTAATTATTGTAGTCTTTTTAAAATCAAAATGTGGCAATTATAGTGATCTACAATCCCGATACTGCCAACATGTGACTATTATTATCACTTTGATACGAACATTTTACTATTAGCGTCACATTATAACGAACATTTGACTATTGGAGAACTGCAATAGTCAAAGTCAAGTTAAAATGTCACTATTACAATGATCTATGGTCCATGATAACCCCAACATTTGACTAGTATCGTCACTTTGAAACGAATATTTAATTATTATCGTCACACTGAAAAAAATAATTGACTATTGCAGTAAATTTTTAGTGAAAATATAGCTATAATAGTGATCTATAATTAGAATAAACCCTATTTTGACTATTCAAATGAAAATTTGACTACTGGAGTCTTTTTTAAGTAAAAATATGTTTATTATCGTGATTTATAGTTAGAATGAAGTCTATTTTAACTATCAAAATATAAATGGATACAGTCAATCTAATTAGTAATTTTTAAACGAATATTTAATTATACTGAATGACATTAGAAATGCAATACCTAGAATTAGGTCTTAAGTTAATTAATACATAATAACAATTTGAATCAAAACAAACAAGTAAATTACACCTAATAATGTGTTTGGCGACCTCCATTTCGAACGCATTCATTAACACGTCTGGGCATCGATTCGATGAGGTGATCGACTTTCTCCTGAGGTAGTTCGTCCCAAGCAACCTGAATTTGCTGCTGCAGCTCAGCCAGAGTCTGTGGAGGATTCGGTAAGCTTGTCAGTCTCTGACCTAGCATATCCCAGACATGTTCTATTGGGTTTAAATCTGGAGATCTGGGCGGCCAAGGTAAAACATTTATGGCACCAGCTTCCAAGAAGTCGCTCGTTAGATGTGCTATGTGAGGACGTGCGTTATCTTCTTGAAACAACACGTTTCCAAGCCCTTCTAGGTATGGTACAAGATATGGTTGTAAGAGATCGTTAACGTAACGAGCTGCTGTCATATTGCCGCGGATGAACACCAGAGGTGATCGGCTGCCATGGGCAATAGCCCCCCAAACCATTACACCTACAGTGCGGTGTACATGTCTTTCAACAGCAAACTCAATAGTGGATCTTTCTCCACGGCGTCTCCTTACCCGTCTACGACCATCATGCATCCCTAAAGTGAATCGCGATTCATCGCTGAGGACGACTCTGTTCCATTCTTCCCTCCACCCTTGGCGTTCTGTGCACCACTCCAATCTTTGACGCCGGTGTGCATAAGTTAGAAGTAGGACTAACAGAGGGCGGTATGAAATAAACCCAAATGACCTGATACGTCGATAAAGAGTTCGCGTACTAACTGGTCTACCGTGTTCATTAAACCATTGGTCACCAAGCTGCCTAGTTGTGGAAAATCGGTCCCTAAGAGCCATAAGTCGCAGTCGGCGATCCTGGCGCTCTGTAGTACGCCTTGGTTGTCCACGAGGCCTTATTCTCGACTCTCGACCTTCTTCAGTCCATGCTTGCCACACTCGCGTAACAGTGGTTACGTTCCGGTTTAAACGACGCGCAATTTCCCGGAACGAAACACCACCATCGCGCCACCCAACTATTCTACCCCGATCAAAATCACTTAAATGCCGAAATTGTCTAGGCCTTCGTACTCTGGGCATCTTGTCGACGCAGTTAAATTTAAAAACTGATGAAATTAGTTGTTGAATCGTCTATTTAAACGTAGTTTAATATGAAACTCATGGATACGATTATTTTTTTTCCAAAAAAATGTTAAAGATAAAAGGTTTCAACTTTTATCATCGCATTCTTTTTACACATTAAACTTGCACAAAAATAATTGTTGACGAAGAATGATTATTTCCAGGTGTTGCATTTCTAGTGTCATTCAGTATATTATCATCACATTGAAAAAAAATTGACTATTGCACTCTATTTTAAGAGAAAATATGGCTATAATAGTGATTTATAATTAGAATAAAGCCTATTCTGACTATTAAAATGAAAATTTGACTACTTGAGTCTGTTTTAAATAAAAATATATTTATTATCGTGATTTATAGTTACAATGAAGTCTATTTTAACTATCAAAATAAAAATGGATACAGTCAATCTAGTTAGTACTGTCAAAATGGTCAATATAATCGATCTGTCAATGTAATCAGTAATATAGTTAGGATAAAGTCTATTTCAACTATAAAAATGAAAATGGATACAGTCAATACAGTCAGTCCTGTCAAAAGAGTCAATATAATCGATACGGTCGATATATATTCAGTACTGTCAAAATAGTTAATATAATTAGTACAATGAAATGCAAGTCCACTTATAGTTAGTACAGTCATTATAGTCAATACAGTCAAATTACAGTATTTCCTGTGGTTTTTTGAATCAAAGTGTAAACATTTGTCAAAGTATCATTATCAATTTTGAATTTTTACATTTTTAACATGAAATTAGAATTTTGGCCAACCATCACATTTCAGGACATTTCTGACAATTTTAATTTAATAAAATTAAATTAAGTTGAATCATTAGTTGCGATGAAACTAATGTTATTTTTTTAACCTAACTCCTCCCTGTTTCCATCATGACATTTTGGCTATATGTGACGTAACTTGGAATGAAAACATTAACACTTTCTTCACAATATTTTTTATTTTTGCTAGATGTACATTTCGATAATAAGTACATAGTACTCGAAATGTACATTTAGCAAAATTAAAAAAATATTGCGAAGAAAGTGTTAATGTTTTCATTGAAAGTTAGTTGAAATCTTCATGTAGCATATTCCTACATGTGACGTATTTGAATTAAGGATCATTGTGACATTACTGGTGTCAATTGTTTATTGACCATTATGAAATGTTGTCCTAATATCAGTTAAACTTTTGGCTGTGATTACTATTTCATCATTTATTGACTATTGTAACATTTTGACGGAAATTTCACTATTATGTCATTTAGATAGTTTCTCATTATTAAATGATTATTGTAACATTTTGACGGTAATTTCATTGTTATGGCATGTTTATAGTATTTCATCATTAAATGACTATTGTAACATTTTACGGTAATTTCGCTATTAAGACATTTTGATAGTATTTCGTCATAGTCGACTGTATTTTTACTATTATCGCAGTTTTATAGTATTTCATCATTAAATGACTATTGTAACATTTTGAGGGTAATTTCGCTATTATGACATTTTGATAGTATTTCATGACAGTCGACTGTATTTTCAATATTATGGCATTTTGATAGTATTTCATCATTAAATTAACTGTAATATGCCTTTTATCTTTTGAATCCTTTTTAACTTGTATCAAAATTGACATTCTTCGTCAATTAAACGACAATAAACTTATTACGTTAATTTTCAATTATTTTAATGATAAAACAAACGAGTGTTTTTCACTCCCAGACTAAGCATGAAGTAAAATTTCGAGTTTAGAAAAGCCTGAAAATTTGGCTCGGGCGCGTAGCGAAGCGGAGCGACCGAGCCAAATTAGGCTTTTCTAAACTCGAAATTTTACTTCATGCGCCACGCGTGTATAACAATGATTTAATGTGAAATGGTCTTTAAGTGATTTATAAGTGAAATAAGTAAATTATCTCAAATATCAATTGTTTAGGTAATGGGGAAAGTGCTATGATGGACACATCACTATTTTTTTATTATTAAAAACGTATTAAAGAATAAAATTGTGATTTGGTAATTCCTTAGAAAAGGCACGTTAGGTCGCAAGTCATATTGTTTAGATCTTTAAAATAAGAAGCAATGTTTGTACGAAAAATAATTTTTATACTGCTGGCATGTTTGAGTATTAATTAATAATATTTAAAGATTTTTCAAATATCACTTTCTAGTTATGGTGCCATTTAAAATTTGGCTTTCTGGAGAATAACTGTGTCCCAACTCTCTACAACTGGCCGTCTTGTTTATTCAAAAAAAGCTTGATACTAGTGGTCTGGTTTAAACAGGGCGAACCAGACTACCAGTATCAAGCTTTTCTCCATTATACTAATTTATTTTTAATTATTATTATAAAATATTCTTATGTTTTCTAAGAAATAAAACTAGTAATAATTTAGAATATATTTGATGTTACATGTACATTTTTCGAAACAACTCGATTTATATGCAAACGTTCACAGGCATTTCTGCAATACGAAAACGTCTAATTCCGCTGCGGATTGAAACAATTGTATGGAGAGAGAGCCGCTCGCTAAAAATTAACCAGTTTCAAAGACAATTAAACGGAAGCCCACACGGCCATTAAAACGGACGTTTTTCGCGTTCCGTGCTTCGAAATGTAAATATGGGTCCTTTTAATTGGCCATTCCAGCTAGAAATGAAACGTTCACACGAAACATTAAAACGTGTGCGCTACTTTTCATTTATTTTCCAAAAACAAAAACAAAAAATTCTAACAATTTTTAATTTTCTAAAACTATTATAAATGTGTAGGAGAATAACGAGTGCTAATGTACTCAAATATTAAAATCAAATATTCTATCACACAAAATAACAAATAAATGTCAACTGAATCACCTAGAAGCAAAGGGGTGTAAGTGACTACTAAAAAAATTGAAAAATCCAATTTTAAAGTTCAAGCTATATTAAAATCAGCAAACAAAATAACGGATAGTTATATGGATTTACAGAAAATATATTGAGTAGCAGCACATAATTATGAAAGCTCGATATCTCCTAGCTAATTACCAAAAAAAAGCAATTTCCCTTGCATGTACGCCATATTTTTTAAATTGGCACCTACACCCTTTTGCTTCTAAGTGCCTCAATTGTATCGTTATAGATATAATATTAATTGAACGAAATAATTACGTTTCCAGTTCATTGAATAATGTACCTACCTACTATTTAGTAATAAGATCATTTCATATGTAAATCTTGCAATTATTTCTTGAGCAAAGGGAGATAAATTGCTCGTCTATGCAAGAAAATTTTCAAAAAATGCTGACTTTATTATCCTATAAAAATAAATTTTTAAAAATAATACACATTCGCAAAGGAATCTATTATAATATGATATAATTAATATTCACCTATACCAAATCTTCAATTCACACAGCGATTTTTTCTTTTAAGTATACTTACATGTGCCGATGTATTTGCTGTAAATGTTTATGTATACGTTGTTTTATAAATTAGTTTAATGTGAAACTTATAATGAGTATTTCCATTTAGTTTTCAATTCTTAAGAAAATGTTCAATTGAGTAAATAAAATTGTAAATATTAAAACCAAAGTCGCCAACGGCATAATCTATCTGTTTTACGAGTATGGCTCAATATGCATTTCCGAATTGAAATTATTATTAAAATAATGAGAAATATAACTAAAAATTAACTAATTAACATATCATTAGATGAGGAAAGAAAATGTTCTTTCTGTTGGTGTCATTATAAACCCTCTAAGTTATAATGGGGAGCAGCAATATGCGAAAAGCCTATTTTCCATGTTGATTGCCTATGGAATATTCACCCGATATAACAAAACTCCCTGTATACAAAAATCAAATTTTGAATATTTTAGGAGAAGAAAAATGATAATTATAAAAAATAGGGTTGAACTATTGGGGGACTGGAAAGTAATGTCGTTTTGGCGCATGTTGGTCTTTGTGGTCGCCTAGCAGCTCATTGGGTAATTCAAAGTACTGTCAAAGATATTTTAAGGTTAGAGTGACTTGTATTCTTGTAAGTTATAAAATTTTAAAGCTTTTTTTACAATGTTTCAAATTGTCAGTCAAAAACCAGAAGAGATACATATCCAGCATTGTATGCTTTTTTAATTTCATAAGAGTAGTAATGCAATGGTTGCTACCAAAAGCATTTGCTATATTTATCCGATCGTTCGTAAATGACAAAGGTGGTTTTCCAAGTTTAAATCCTGTGATTTCAGTCTTTCTGACTCTCATCGATCAGGAAGACCAACAATTCTGGATAATGACATTTTAAGGGCGAAAGTGGAAGCAAATCTTTGTCAGACCATTGAAGAACTTTTGAACAATTTTAACGCACCTTGGTCAACTATTCAGGAACATTTGAAGCCGATTGGGAAAGTAAGCAAAACAGGTGTTTGGGTCCCTCACAATCTATCAGAGAAAAACAAATCTAATCGTTTCAATACCTGCAACTTCTTGCTTTAGCGGTATAACACAGAAGCGTTTTTTGATAGACTGATTACCGGAGATGAAAAATGGGTCCTTTACGATAACCCAAAACGCAAAAAGCAGTTTACACCCTAAAAAGGCACTTTTATGTGTTTGGTGGAATACTCGTGTTGTTGTTCATTTTGAAGTACTGTTATTGCAAACCTTTATTGTGAACAGTTGGATAGAGTACATCAATCTTTAATTGAAAAGTACCCAGCTCTCATTAACAGAAAAGGTTTAATTTTGCAACACGACAATGCAAGATCGCACTGCGCAAGACGAATCCTAGAAAAAATTAATGAACTAGGATGGGAAGTATTGCCGCACCCACCATACTCACCTGATATTGCGCCATCTGATTTCCACTTGTTTCGATCGCTACAGCATTTTTTAGGTGGAAACAAATTTAAAAATTCTGAAATAGTTGAAAATGCCATATCGAGATATTTTTATGAGAAACCTGGTGATTTTTATCGATCCGGGATTGAAAACTTGCACACTAGATGGCAAAAAGTCGCACAAAATGAGGGTGATTATGTTATTGATTAAATTTAAATATCGATAATATTGATTTTGTTTGAATTTAATGTAAAAAAACGAAATTACTTTCCTGTCCCCCTAATAGATAACTGCAATTATGGGACGTTTTATAGCAGATACTTTAATTTTGGACATACTAGTATAATACGTTGAGTTCAGAATTGTGCTCGTTATTTGAAATACCCATCTGAATCTTTAATGCGACTTTTATGGGGGGAGGGCAATGATAAAATTTATTATTGAACCCGTTCTCTCGAAACAATATTAAGCGGATTTAACGACTCCACGATTTGGAATTACACACATACTCGTATAATCCATTCGAGATTTTGTGTTATTATGTGTTCGTAACTGTAAATGGACACCATTAAAATATTATTTTATTGATATATAACATGCATTAAAAACAAACGATATTTTTAGTTATAATGAAAAATATAGTCACTAAAAAAATCTGTCGTTATACTAAGGCACCACCTTAGTATATCGACAGATTTTTTTTAGTGACTTTAATCAACCTTTAATTCGGCTAGAGCCAATTTAGAATTAAAAGATGTTAGGCTAGCCACATAGAGGTATTTTTTATTTTAAATATACATTCATATTACCTTAGGAAGTTAACAATCTTGTTACCTTATCTCATAAAATGTATAAATTATGATAATAATTATAACAAATAATTCAACTAAAAATCGTATACTTTTAGATGACATCTGCAACCATTGGGTTTTATTGTACAGTTTTTTTCCATATTTGGTGGTGGAGGCGGTTACTTTGTGATACATTGTAAATATTTAAATAAGTAACACTGATTACTTTTTTGTATTCACTTTTTTATTTTAAATTGTGACCAGTTTCGACTCGTCAGCGAGTCATTCCCAAACTAGTAGTTGAAGAACGACTCGCTGACGAGTTGAAGGTGGTCACAATTTAAAATAAAAAAGTGAATAAAAAAAAGTAATCAGTGTCAATTATTCAAATGTTTTTTTTTACATTTTATTGTGCAGTTTTAAAAGCGTTATTCTCACTTTATCTTGACTTGATTTGATAATCTCTGTCATTAGTTCCATGAAACAAACGTGACTTGAATTTAAATATCAATTATGATTGATGTTTAAAATAGGAATTCGATTTCTCCAAGAAATTATAACAATAATTATTTTTAACTTCGATAATATTTGTATATATATATATATATATATATATATATATATATATATATATATATATATATATATATATATGTATCACTGTTTCTTCGGGTTTGGTCCCGCGTATTTTCTTGGCTCTGGTCCATTTTATTTTTAATTCGACGTTTCGATGACGTCGCAGTCATCATCGTCAGGAATAACTATCAAAATTCCATTGCTCTAGCAACCACTTGTTTGACTTTTACGTACTACTTGATGCGTGAATTTCTTGTTTGGCTTCGTGTTACTCTTCTGTTTTGTTCTTCTAATGATGTAGTAGTGACAATTTCAATATTATTCTCGGAAGGGGTTGGATTTTGAATTTCTTGGTTGTTGTTCGGAGATAATATATTTTGACCAGATTTTATACAAGTTTTCCAAATTGGTGGTAGTCTTTTAGCATCATCTCTTTGATTTAGACTGTTCGGCCTCTATATATACATACATATTGTAAAGGACTTCAAGTTTTAATGAGAAAAGAAAAAACAATATAAATTGGTCGTAAAATACCGGTGGCTTCTCCTTACAATAATATTACAAAATTTCAACTTTTATAATATTTTAAAGTCTATATTCCTTCTCAGTTTCATCCAGTCATTTTTGTTTAGTTTCTATAAACCATTTTTAAATTTGTTTTAAAAGTTACTAAAGGCTATTGTGTAAAGTCTTGCGTTTGATTAACTTATTTACCTTTGCGAAAGTGTTTTATTATGTATTATAAGTTTCGAAGGCTTTTTAGGTTTTTCCAAGGTCGAAATTTTACTTCATGCTTAATCTAGGAGTGGAAATACTCGTTAAAAGCATAAATACCACTTCAGAAATATTTTTTAGTTTGGTTAAACATTAGAGGATGTTTAACCAAACTAAAAAATATTTCTGAAGTGGTATTTATGCTTTTAACGAGTATTTCCACTCCTAGATTAAGCATGAAGTAAAATTTCGACCTTGGAAAAACCTAAAAAGCCTTCGAAACTTATAATACATAATAAAACACTTTCGCAAAGGTAAATAAGTTAATCAAACGCAAGACTTTACACAATAGCCTTTAGTAACTTTCTATTATGAGTGGAGCTTTTATTTCAACGGCCTGTTTCCAAAAATCTGTTTGTAATATTATTGTTTTAATTTTTAATCAAATTGATATAATTATCATATATATTCCCAATTATAAATCAGTAGTATTTCATAAAATGTATTTGCTTCGATGTTTATATCTAGTTATAATATATTTTATAATATAGTTGGCCAAGTTGCATTCCTTTATTTGGATTATCCTCAAATTTAATAGTAATTTAACAGTATTTACATTTTATAATAATTCAAGAATAGATTTTTCTTTTGCTTGGAATTTTAGATTTAGCATATTAATTTTAGTTTTTATGTCTGTAAGAAGGACTAAATCAGATATTTAGTTGTGATCAGCAAGTTCTTTTTAGGTTTAATTTATAAATTCTACAAACTGATTTAACTCTTAAAGATGAGCTAAAAATCGTTGTCTACTACCTTTATCTTACTGGCTACTCTCCACTGTACTAAGATATACAGGGAGATTTCTTTTAAGTGTACATATCCTAATAACTGTAAATCTTCACATATTTTTGCAAATAGTTAAAATTTAAGCTTTAAACGAGTGTTTTCCACTCTCAGATTAAGCATGAAGTAAAATTTCGAGTTTAGAAAAGCCTGAAAATTTGGATTTGGTCGCTCCGCGAAGCGGAGCGACGAAATCCAAATTTTCAGGCTTTTCTAAACTCGAAATTTTACTTCATGCGCCACGCGTATACAAAACTGATCTCAAGTGAAATTCAAAATACTAATAATAATACAAAATACTCAAAATAATAAAATGGTTGCCTATAAGTTTTTATTCTTATTACATTAGACTTTTTTTTTTTTCTGAATCCAATGATGCCCAAATTTTTGTTTTTTGTTTAATATATTTGTCGAATATGTTAATTTATTGTTCGAACGAGTGTTCCCACTCCCAGATTTGGTCGCGTAACGCGTAGCGCTACGCGACCAAACTAAATTTTCAGGCTTTTCTAAACTCGAAATTTTACTTCATGCGTCACGCGTATAAGACACTGAAATACTGTAAAGTTAGAAATACACTTTAAAAAGGAGTAATAACCGATAAATATTTGTAGGGCGCGAAGCGAAGCGGAGTGACCAAATCCAAATGTTCAGGCTTTTATAAACTCGAAATTTTACTTCATGCGCCAAAACTGATCTCAAGTGAAATTCAAAATACCGGGTGTTCAATAAAAAACGCTCAACGGTATAACTCCGTTATTTATTGACCGATTTGAATGAACTACAAAATAAAGTCAATGGCCATTTAAATGCTAAGATATGACATCAGTATTGATTTTTTTCAATAACAATTTCATTGCCAAATAATAAACAACTTAAGATTTTTAAATGGTTGCCTATAAATTTTTAATCTTACTATATTAGACTTTTTTTTTCTGAATCCAATAATTTATTTTATTTTTTTATTTTATTTTAAACGGATATCACCTTTTTACAAAAGCATATAGTAATAATGTTACAAAAAATAAACTTAATGCTATATAAATATTAATAATAAAGAATTTATACAAAGATAATAACAATAATAATAATGCCTAATTTTTTGTTTTTATTTTAATATATTTGCCGAATAAAAAAAAATCATCTATTTAAAATAATATTTTTCAAAAACTATATTTAGTGTGCCCGTAAAAAAGTGAAAAATGTAATTTATTGTGAGGTTATGTCAAACATAAATAATAACGACCCTACAAATAAGTACCAACGCAACAACTTAATGTTAATGTAGTCGCTACGCGACCAAACCAAATTTAAAGGCTTTTCTAAGCTCGAAATTTTACTTCATGCTTAATCTGGGAGTAGAAACACTTGTTCGAACAATAAATAAACAGTTTATTTTTCAAGACACACTACATTTATTTCCAAGAAATCCCGTGAACAAGATTTATAATAATTTTTATCTGACATAAATATTAAATTAAAATCAACATATCGAGCATAATTGAACTCAAAAAAACAATGTTTAATACAATAAAATCGAACATCCGGTATACTAACAAAGCAATATTTTGAAGACGTACATTCACATCAAATCAGTATTATGTACGCGTGGCGCATGAAGTAACTTTTCGAGTTTAGAAAATCCGAAAAATTTGGTTTCATCGGGCTTTTCTAAACTCGAAATTTTACTTCATGCTTACTAAGGAAATAAAAACACTCGTTAGAAGCTTCAAATTGAACTTTTTTAAAAAACAACGAATGCCTACAAATTTACAGCGTATGGATCGGGATATGTAGAATTAAAAAAAATCCTTGTATACAGGGTGATTCACGACGTTCTCCCGTTCTGAAAGTCATTTTTAGCAAAAAAGTTCATACGGGTCAGATTTTTTTAAATATATTAGGGAAAACTTTAGATTTAACTTTTTTTCTATTTTCCATTTGCAAAATCAAAAATAAACACCGCATCGGCGTACTCCTCCGTAGTAAATGTAAAAGGCAATTATAAAAAATCAAACAAGGCATTTTATTCTACACACAAACAGATTTAAGCAGTCGATACATCAAAAGTGATGTAATGACAGGCGTTACCTTGATTGAACGCAAAAACCATTATTAAAAATAGTCCTGCGAGGTGTGAATATACAAAAATCTTAAGTTTACCACAACTCGCTTATTTTCGAGAATTGGAACTATGTTCATACGAACTTTTTTGCATAAAATGACCTCAAGAATACATCCCTTAAGTGGCGGGAAAACATCGTAAATCACCCTGTATGTTTACATGTATATCAATAAATTTTTCCGTTTAAATCATACTTATTTAATCACACCTTAAAATATTATTATATTACATTTATAATAAATATTTATCTTCTTTGGCAATTAGGAAAAAAGTTGAGTCTAATTCCATCTTGCTTATTTAATCACATCATAAAATATTATTATAGCGAAGCGAAATGATTGTAAAATCGATGAACCCTCATCAATCGGCATATTAGTGTAAAATCGAATTATCCTCAATTACTGCAGCAAAGTACACTCGTCCTCGTTCCAGCCGGGGGGAGTGAATATCGATTTTCAATCGGGACTCAATTTCGTAATTTGCGAAAAACGAGCGCGATGCAGTCAGTAATCTAAGAAATATTAACACAATCGACTTCTGCGTTCGATACCCGAGCTGCTGGAGTTTTACTATTTTATGGCGGAGACAAGCTTCGTAAAGTTCACGTATCGCGGTTTCCAGTATGAAATAAATTCCATTTCAAATTTCTTCTCTCTCAATTTCCTAGATTCCACGGACATGGGAGGAGGGGGAAATTTGAAATAGAATTAATCAACCATGTAATGCTAAATTATAAATAGATTTTGTATTGTGGATGCTTCTACTTCGTTATACATGTCAATATCACAAGAAAACACTTTTTACTTTGTTTGAATAACACTTTTTATTGAATGTGACTGAGGTTTCAACAAATTTAGCTTGTCATTATCAAACATGTTTGATAATGTTTGATAATTACAAGCTAAATTTGTCGAAACTACAGTCACATTCAATTAAAAGTGTTATACAAACAAAGTAAAGTGTTTTATTGTATAAATAGATAATTTAAGAAAAATTTCCACTATGCAAGTATTTAGTAGACTAGCATAGATATCGTCACTTTTATTTAGGTATTTTCATTTCATATCAGTAATTGTCCATTTCTCTATGTTGAGTATTAAGATTCAAACTAATATTACTGTGTATAATAAGTGCAGTACGTCGTATTCATATCGGTGGCATTGTTGTGATTTTTAAAATTTCTACCCAGAGGAAGATAAAAGATAACAATGGCCCTCGCCAGAAGTTATTGCACAGAAATCTCCCCATTTATCACCGTGAAATCTTCCGCCTCGGAGTCGGGGCCCATTGTTGTTTCGAAAACTGCCCGATCAATCACTCTCTGAGGCCGGGCCCCGGGTTTATATTGTCTGCGCGCTATTCGAGAATATTAATTAATGATCAATCGACGGCCGACGCCGTTTTAATTATCAACAAAACGCACAAATATTCGGCCAATAAACATCATTCATTTAAATATAAAAAATCTAATTTTAGATGTGTATAAAACAATTCAAAAAGAGAAAATAATTCTTCCAACTCGGTTATTTTATTTCAATTAAAATAATTTTTTACACGAATGTTTACAAAAATTGCAAATCCATATTTTATAACATTATTATTTCAATGAAATAACAATAAATTGCAGTTCAAAGTTTTGATGCAAAAGACCCAATTAATTGATGCAATAAAGGAAAATTATTAATTTGTTAATAATTAAATTGCTAAATAAGAATGTGTGTAGAAAAATGTAAATATTTTGTTATTTAAATATTTTTATTATTACTCATTTTAAAAAAGTTTTTAGGTGTATTTATAACTTCACAATATTTCAGTATTATCAGGCTTTTCTAAACTCGAAATTTTACTTTATGCGCCACCCGTATAAAACACTGAAATATTGTGAAAAGAAAAACATACTGCTGAACCAGTCATATAAATAAATTGCCGAAGCAGGTTAAAAAATACACTACTAAATAAGAATATTTTGAATTTCACAATATTTCAGTGTTTTATACGCGTGGCGCATGAAGTAAAATTTCGAGTTTGGAAAAGCCTAAAGTTTGGTTTGGCCGCTACGCTTCGGTACGCGACCAAACCAAATTTTCAGGCTTTTCTAAACTCGAAATTTTACTTCATGCTCAAACGGGGATTGAAAAACACTCGTTTTAACCCTTTCAGTCCCAATGATGATTTTTGATGAGCTAGTGAATGGATAACAAAAAATTTAAAAAATAATTATTTATTAATCTTTTGGGGGCTCGGGACATATTTGTCCCAATGGGTTTGAAAGGTGGGACATAGATATCCCACTGGTAATTATTATTCTAACATCGCAAAAACAGCAATGGAAAAAATCTTTTATTTATCATAAACTAGGTGTGATAGGGAGTAAAACAGCTTTTGCATAATAGTACATTACAAGCCGCACAAATTGTTGTGGTTCTTTTTTCTTGCTTCTTCTTAGTGCAGCGATGACACCTTTATCTAGTGGGCCCTTCGTCAGCTTGGAACTTGATGATGGCCTACCATATTGTCTTCGGCGTACCACCTTTGCATGCTGTCGACCATAACTTATTAGAGATTCTGCCAGAGGAACTAAATAATTCCAAAAACTTTTTCTATTTTCTCGCCTCTTTAGATCCGTAAATACGATTCAAGAGTTTACAGCAGCTGTCATCAATAGCCGATAGAAAACTCTTTTCCACCATTTACTCGTCTTTCTGTCCATATTGTAGTGGCTAACAAGTTGATCTGAAAGATCAACTCCTCCCATATATTTATTATAAAACTCAATCATCTTCGGACAAGGAATTTCTCTTCGAGTACCATCTTTGGCCTTTCTCTTCACCTCAGGCATTTTATCCGTATGACAATTAGAAAGCACTGTGACATCTTTAGTGTCTTTCCATGAAACTGCACATGTGCCGTACTGATTGCACATGAACTGAGATTCACCTCTTTTTCTTTTTTTGTCTACAACGAATTTTAGCATACTTTTTCTGGTGACTATTGATGTGCCAGTTGCCGCAAAAGACAGCGTATTGATAAGTTTAGTACTTGTAAAAAATCTGTCAAAACATAGGCTGACATCTGTATCTCAAATGGTACTTGCTAACTTCAAGACAACATCTTCTCCTAGAGTTGAATTTTGATTTATATTTTCATCTCTTCCTGAATATATGTTCAAATCATATGTGTAGCCAGTTTTTGAATCACATCTAACCCATGATTTCACACCTCTTTTGGTGGGCTTTAGGGGAAGGTATTGCTTCAGGCTGCTTCTTCCTTTGAACTTGGACATAGCCTCGTCGATACTTTGGAAAGTACTTTCACTTCTTGCTGCTAGAAAAGTTTGTTTCAAACACGAGAGCACTTCTTCCATATAATAAATGTTTTGCTACCATCTGGCTTTTTTGGGGAATTGAAATATAGTTTCGAAGAAAGAAGTTGAAATCTATTTCTAGAAATGGTTTGTTTGATTGTTGTATTGCCAAGTGAAGTATTAGTAGACCAAAAGTGACGTTGTTCAAGTACTTTATTGTACGACATTATGAAGAAGCAGCCAAGTACTGTCATTATTTCATACTGATCAGTTTTCTGTATCGGCTTTTTCAATTTGTCTTGTAATATTTCTAACCTTTCGTTGGTTTTTTCAGAGATCCATAGGAAAAGGCTCTTAGGAAACAGTTTGAAGAAAACCTCAAGTTCTGAAGCTGACCTATCAAGTTTTACCAGAACTGTAGTAGGTTTTTCATTTGGAATACGTAATCTTGGAACAAAATTGTTGTCTACAACTATTCACTGATCTAAAATTACTATCGGCATATTTTTCACTGTTGCATTATCATCATTGTCTTCAGAAACGTCCGATGAAGAACCTTCTGATGTGGAAGAACTTTCTGTGGAATGTCAATTTTTATTTGGTTCGAATTTTGCTGGGATTTTCCTTCTTTTCTTTTTACTGTAGATGGTCCCTAAAACTCATCACTTGAGGCCCCTGAAGATGACTGGACATACTCTGAACTACTATCAGCAAACGGTTCGTCTTCCATATCAGCGAAATTCTTTGCCAGTTCCATCAACTCAATCTCAGACAAAGGTTTATTTCTAAAAAAACAACACATTTTACTTATAATAACACCACTGGGACAAATACATCCCACATGGTAATACCACTGGGACATATATGTCCCATTAACGGATTTTATAAAAAATGTCGTTTTTATACCAACTTTACATACACAAAATAATTCTTATATGTAATATTAGTACAAAAATAAACCTCGACATTTTAAAAGTACAATATACAAAAAAACACGATACAAACAAATCAAAATGCTCAGCATGTGCTCTCCTTAGAGTAAACCGCTGGAACCGAATAATCGCGCTATTTTTTCGGGTGAAGATGATAGAAATAAGGTATATTACCAATGGGACACAACGCGAGCTAATTAATAGCGCAGAATTCCCTCTGGGCTTCTGTAAACATCTTCTGGGACATATATGACCCATTGGGACTGAAAGGATTGAGCTTTAAATTGAACCCTTTTAAAAATCACGAATTCTTAAAAATTTACAGTGTACATATTGCAATATTTCTTAAAAACAAACATTTAGGTATTCCCTTGTAATAATCTAATTTTCTATAATTGACATTAGATTTTTATATTCTGAAGATCTTAATCATTTTATATTGAATTTATCAATTTCACTGAATTTTCAACGAGTATGTCAATTTTGAATCCTGTCGTTTGTAAATTATACTTCTGATAAATTTTAAGTTTTGACGATTGGGGTTTGGATTGACTTAGGCGTTTATTTGTTAACTTTGGTTAATTTTATTTTATATTTTTTTTACAGTTTTAGTAATTTTTGTTTGTCGATGTTTGCGAATTTATTCAAATTGTACAATTGTTTGTTATATTTTTGTTGATGTATTAAGTTATAGGTATTATTATTTGCATTGTTTTGTTTTCGTTGAATTTCCAGGATTTTGTTATTTTCAACATTTTAAAAGATTTGAATTGATTTTTATTGTTTATTTAAAATAATAATCATAATTATGCGAATTTAAAAGCTAAAATTCAAAGTTATGGAATTTGAAAGTTTCAAGAATTTTTAATAAGTTTTCAAAATGTTTGTTAATCTTTAACGCTTTTCGTACCTTTTCCAAGATTTCCTTTAAGTTTTAAAATTAATTAATTGATTAGATTAACTTTAATTTTAAAAATGTTGATACATTTCGTCAATTTTCCAGTTTTTGTGAATTGGATTACAATTTTGATTAATTTATAAAACTGTGACGCGTTTTATAAAATTCCAAGAATTTCGTTAGTTTTAAAATTTCTTCCGGTTTTCGTGAATTTCGAACATTTTTAAATATGTTGATGCTTTTCGTGAATTTTCGAGATTTTCGTTAGATTTTAAAAGTTAGCAATTTTCGTGAATTTCCTAAACTTCCGTTAATTTTCATGAGTTTTTGTGATTTTAGTTAATTTTCAAAATATCATTTTTCGTGAATTTTAATGTTTTAGTCAGTTTTAAAAATCTAAATGCTTTTCGTAAATTTCCAAGATTAGCGTTAATTTTCAAAATTTTGTCGGTTTTCGTGGAATCCAAAGATTTTCGATAATTTTCAAAATCTAGAATTCAATCTAAAATAAATTTTTCAACATTTTTATAAATCTTTAAAATCGAGAATTTAAAAGATTTCCGTTAATCTTCAAAATATTCATATAACTGTGAATTTCCAAGAAGTAATCAAAATTTATTATGAATTTTTCAGCATCGGTTAATTAATTTAGACGTATTATTAACATTAACGAATTATCTGAGTTTTAACGAATAATACACGTTTTGAATAAATGCCCAATATTTTTTGACAAATAAATTTCATTGAAATTTGCGAATACAAAAACTAACAAAATTCTTGAAAATTCACGAATACCAGAATTTTTTTAAAAAATGACGAAAATCCGTGAAATACATGAAAACCGTCAAAGTTTTAAAAAGTAACGAAAGGAGTGAAGAATTTGAAAATCAGCAATAATCTTGAAAAATGCATGATTTTTGTCAAAATTTTGAAAATTGTTTTTAATCATGGAAATTAAAAAAAAAACGTTTCAAAATCAACGAAACTTAATTAAGATCTTGGAAATTGAAAAAACTTGACAAGATTTTACGAATTGCACAAAAACTTGAAAACCTTAAGATTTGTAAATTAATGAAAATATTGTAAAAAGCCAGTAATTATTTTTTAACGAATGTTTTCTACTTCCAGATGAAGTAAAATTTCTATTGACTGTATCCATTTTCATTTTCATAGACAAAATAGACTTCATCCTAACTATAAATCACAATAATAATCATATTTTTACTTAAAAAGGACTCCAATGGTTACATTTTTAATATAATAGTCAAAATAGGCTTTATACTCACTATACATCACTGAAATAGCCATATTTTCATTTAAAAAAGACTGCAATAGTCAAATTTTCTTTTCAATGTGACGATAATAGTTAAATATTTGTTTCAAAGTGACGATACTAGTCAAATGTTGGGGTTATCATGGACCATAGATCACTGTAATAGTCACATTTTGACCTAAGACTTTGACTATTGCAGTTCTGCAATAGTCAAATGTTCGTTATAATGTGACGCCAATAGTAAAATGTTCGTATCAGAGTGGCAGTAATAGTCACATGTTGGCAGTATTGAGACTGAAATATTATTTTTAAAGTAACGATAATAGTCAATTTTTCGTTTTAAACTGACTGCTTTAACTAAACTGCCATAAAAAATATATTTATATTATGTATATAAGAATTGTTTTTTTTGTTAAAATTATGTGTATAATTATTTAATTATTTGTTAAAAATTTAAATTGTAGTAGTATTGTAAAACTATTGCTTATATTTCTTTACAGTACTGTTGTTCATACTTTTTGTTTCTCTCAACTTTTCCTGTTATAGGATTGTATGTCTGTTGGGAAAATAAACTTTATTATTAATAGTGAAATTTTGGCTTTATGGTTTTATTTAGATTTTTCTAATTTTATGCCAGTTGGCATTCATGATATTTTTCAAGGTGAAATGCCAATTACTTCACTTTAAATCAGTGATTTGCACTCGTGGCGCATGAAGTAAAATTTAGAGTTGAGAAAAGCCTGATTTTGGATTCGATCGTTGCTCGTCAAAATCCAAATTCTTCGGGCTTTTCCCAACTCGAAATTTTATTTCATGCGTAGTCTGGGAGTGGAAGATACTCGTTTTATATTTTGAAATTGTTAATAAATATTCAACATTTTAATTAATTTTCAAAGTTTTGACGATTTTTAGTGAATTTCCATAATTTTACTCAATTTTTAACGATTTTCGTAAATTTACAAGAATTTCTGAAGTTCTGACGTATTTATTGAATTATCGTTGATTTAAAAAGTTTCGATACTTTTTATACATTTTTAAAATTTACAACAATTTTCAAAATATTTGCATTTTTCACGAAGTTCCTAGATGATTGTTAACTTAAAAAAATGTTGAATTTTCATGAAATTCCCAGATGTTAGTTAGTTTTCAAAATTTAACAATTTTCCTGAATTTCATAAATTTTCGTTAATTTTAAAAATTTCGATAGTTATAAATTTTCAAAATTTTCTTCAATTTTCAAATGCTTGGTAATTTTTATGAATTTGTTAAATATTTGTTAGCTTGAAAAACGTTGAAGTTTTTCATGAAACTCCAAGATTTCCGTAAATTTTTAAAATTTTAATGAAAAGTAGCAACATTTTTAAGATCAACGAAAATTTATAAAATCCATGAAAACCGTCAGAATTTTTAAAATTTAAGGATATCCTGGACATTTACGAAAAGCGTTGTAAATTAATTAAAACTACCTAAAATCTTAAAAAAAAACGTAATCGTCACTTTCGTTGTCTGAAATCACTTTGACAATTATGATTTGTCAAACTGTAATTAATTCGAAAAATTCAAATGTTTATAACAATTTTAATAAAATAACTAAAAGTGCTACGACATAAAGTGAATACGCTTTAAATGCTAATATTTCTATTATCTACAAGTTTTGACAAAATGATTGTTTTATATGAACAATATTAAGGCAAAATCAAAAAAAAATCAAAGTGTAAACTACCACTTCCGGTTTCCGCATTTTTACCAAAAGTTGATCGAATACAACTATTGTAATAAAAAGCTTAAGTTTATAATATCATTTTGACAGCTCAATCGGTTTAGACTTTATCGTGGCGACACAAGGATAGAAGGCCAAACATTTTTCAAAAATGATCTTAATCGACTCGGAAGACCTCAAAAAGGATATATCCACTAAAATTTGTTATTTGAAAAATTTCGGGAAAACATTATTGTTTTGCATATGGGGAAAAGTAAAAATTTGTTACCACCTTTTTCAAAAACTTTAACAATAAATCGTTGATCGCAAAAACTCGCGGGCCGTTGTTTGGCAACCCCTGGTTTATAACGTTGCTTTTAAATAATAGTGTATTCATTATTTTGCTCTTGTGTGGGCATTATGCAATTCAAAAAAAGCGTGCCCTATAAAAACCATCGACGTAGCAGCCTCTCCCAGTTGGCATAGAAAAGCCCTCTTTTATCGTGCGCACGGCGACATGTATGGAAAATTTAAAAAGTTGGCATGCTCGCATGCAGCGAACGTCCAACGTCCCCAACCGTGAACCCGACGAACAAAAACACATTATTATCCGGCGCTGCGTTGCTTTCAAAGGCCCCATCTCCACAGAACCGAACTACATAATGCATGTATATACGACCATACGAGACCGTTCCTTCCTCTCCATCCACATCCACATCCATCCAACCTCTGATGAATAGACAAACTCGAAAGGCATTCTTAATTCTTCTTACCTTACTCGCGAGCAATCAGGAAATTACCCAGAGGATTTATTATTTATAATTAAGTTTTTTTTTTGTTTCGTGAGGTTGCTTATTAGTGGTCGTAACTCATTTCAGCACTTAATTTAAATTTAAATCGCGCTCATTAAGCAATTGAGATGGTTAAGTGACCGTGATGGAGAGTATTTATGGGGATAATGGATTATGTAATCCCTTTCCTTTTGCACAATTTTAATTATAAAGTTTACGATGAGTAAGACCAGCAATTATCTTTCTGCATTTATTGGGGAAAAAATAACCACCCTAGCAGCACAGAATATTGCAGAACAATTTCCTAATTGTGAACTGCAACTAGAGCTAGGTAGAATCCTAAAATAAGATTCGAATTACGAATCCGAATCCGCTTATTTAATATGATTCTGATCACGAATTCCCGAATGAAAAAAGATCAAATATGATTTGAATCAAAGGAACCGAATCCTAACTTTCGAATCACGAACACAAATCCTTTTTAATATTATTAATTTTTTTTAATAAATAACACTAATTATCATCTAAAATAAAACTATTTGAAGAATGAAGGTTCTCCGCAGAGACGGACTGTAAGAGCGAGAACTTTTCAAAGCCATAAGAAAAAGGAAAATATCATACCTAGGATAAATAATTCGCAAAAAACGCTATTATTTCCAACGCCTCGTCCTTCAAAGCAAAATAGAAGGAGAAAAAAGAGGGATAGGAAGGAAAAAACTATCGTGGCTTAGGAACATTCGCCAGTGGAGGGAAATAAAATACTTCCAAGCTCTCCAAAACGCTGCCATCACGAGAAACATTTGACAGGGAAAGAAGATAGACGCCTACGCAGGAATCTGTATGGTATTTTAAGAAAAAGGAAGAATGAAATCAACATATTGTTAAATGCCTATTTAATCATGTACATGTAGTACCTTTTCTGTTAGTGTGTAGAACCTATATTATTTGAATTTGCTGCCACAAATGCCATCTACTAGTATAAATGGTAATATAATTTTATAAAAAAGGTTCTAATTGTGATCTTTAACTTATCCATTAATGTACGCTTGAATTCCAGTGTTTTATGCATTTGATGCATACACGCAACATTATTATTTTTTTGTTAATTAAATTACTAAATAAGTTAATTTGATATGTTATATTATGTAACCTGCCTTGAAAATGTATAAAAAAAGTAAATGTTTTTTATCTAAATATTTTGCTTATTACTCATTAAAACAAAAAAAAATTCAGTGTATTTCTAACTTAACAACATTTCAGTGTTTTATACGCGTGGCGCATGAAGTAAAATTTCGAGTTTAGAAAAGCCCCGTGAAAATTTGTCTCGGGTCGCTGCCCGACCCTCGACAAATTTTCTACGCTAAACTCGAAATTTTACTTCATGCTTAGTCTGGGAGTGGAAACACTCGTTCTAAACTTCATATTGCACTTTTTTATATAAAATTGATGAATGTCTGATAGTTTACAGCGTATACATTATGTATATTTAAAAGAAAATTTCACACTATGTAATACAATTCATAGAAATCATAAGAATAGTGCAGAATTGGACCTACATTCATCTTTTAGAGTTAACTATATTACTGCTCGGCCGTTAATGGGTTAAAGATAATATATTATCATTTTAAATTCTAAATTACTCTATTTTAAATTTAAAAGAATATTTAGTGTTAAATTATTGACCACATCAAATATAGGAGTATACGTTTTCTAAATACAGAAAGTTTTACTTTTAAGTATACATATTCTAATTTGTAAGTTTTCAAACCATTGACTTTTTGAAAGCTTTAAATAAATGTTTCCATTCCCAGATAGAGCATAAAGTAAAATTTCGAGTTTAGAAAAGCCTTAAAATTTAGTTTGATCCGTAGCGCTACGTGCTACGTGACCAAGCCAAATATTTAGGCTTTTCTTAACTAGAAATTATACATCATGCGCCACGCGTAAAAACACTGATTTGAAGTGTAGTTACTACTTTACTACTTTAGAATACTGCTGGAGCAGTGTATTTTAAACTTCACGATATTTCAGTATTATACACGCATGAAGTAAAAAAAAAAACAAACCGAATTTTCAGGCTTGTTTAAACTCGAAATTGTATTTCATGCTTAATCTAGGAATAGAAACATTCTTTAGAAGCTTCAAGTTAACCGCTTTTCAGAAACAACGAATGCCAAAATATGTATACAGACAGTTTTATGTAACACCGAACATTTTCATAACGAGAATTTTTCTTTGAAGTATCCATATGCATACGTTGCACATTTTCTGATGCTCAGATTATTAGAAGAATTCAATTTGAAGCTTTAAGCGAGTGTTTTCCACTCCCAGGCTAAGCATGAAGTAAAATTTCGAGTTTAGAAAAGCCTGAAAAATTGGTTTGGTCGCGTAGCGCGAAGCGCGGAGCGGCCAAACCAAATTTTCAGGCTTTTCTAAACTCGAAATTTTACTTCATGCGCCACCGGTACATAACGCTGATTCAATGTAAAGTTTAGCGGTGTGTTTTAAACTTCGTAATATGTCAGTGTTTCGTACCGGTGGCGCATGAAGTAAAATTTCGAGTTTTGAAAAGCCTGAAAATTTTGGTTTGGCCGCTCCGCGCTTCGCGCTACGCGACCAAACCAAATTTTCAGGCTTTTCTAAACTCGAAATTTTACTTCATGCTTAGCCTGGGAGTGGAAAACACTCGCTTAAAGCTTCAAATTAAATTTTTTTAATAATCCGAGCATCGAAAAATGTGCAACGCATGCATATGGATACTTTAAAAAAAAAATTCTCGTTATGAAAATGTTCGGTGTTACATAAAACTCTCTGTATATCGAAGTATGTATACTTAAAATAAAAATGCCAGGTATGTCGTATCTAGCTATAATATGCTTCTAAAACTTTTGAACGTACTAACAATTTATTTCTATTGATTATACATTTTCCAAAAACGGTTCTAGAACAGCGTATTATCTGAGTTTTAGCGATGATTCGAATCCTTTGTGAGGATTTGAATTCTTTCTGACGATTCGAATCTTTTTAGAATGATTCACATTACCTAAACTTGGATTTAAATACGAATCCTTTTAAAAAAATTGTAACGAATCCAGTTTACGAATCCTTTTCCTAAAAAGTATTAGTATACCTCTTTAGAATCCTCTAAACAAATTAAAATAATGAATTTTGATTTGATTGCAACATTAAGAGAATAATGCATGCAACTCTGATGTGATCAGAGTAATTTGAAATCTATAATCCAATTTTATTTCAATAATTGAAAAAGTAAGTCACAGCATGTTCACGAAACTCGTCTTTTAATATTGAAATGCATCTCAAATAATGCGACAAGAAGATAACTTAAACCAATTTTGATGGTCATCTATTAACTTAACAGATTTTCCATTATTCAAATGTAACTTTAATGTTTTATTTAATGCAAGGTAATCATATTTACACAAATTTAGTAACATTACTATATAGTAAGTTTATATCAGTGATTTGGATTGAAATAAATAATAATCAATGTTAGCTGCTTGTGAGTAAGGTAATATTAGAAGCTAGAGAAATACATAGATTATATTACCTATATCTTAGTACATGAGGTAAGGTTAGACATCAGTAAAGGAGGTTAGATTAGATGTTACTGAATAAGGTTAAACTAGATTTGAATGTACTTTTTGTAACTCGATAAGTAACTAAGCATTCTAATCTAACTCTAATTTTATAAGATTTTATTTTATTTTATTTGTCAAATCAAAGGAAGCCAATAAAAAAATACATAAATATAAACATGGTGTGAAACTTAAAACTAGCTAAAATTTAATAACAGGCTTAAAAAATGTTACCTATACAGTCTGTTAATTCTGCATACTTTATTAACTCGTATTTTGTCCTCATTTTCTCTTTAATTCACTTCAACATATCAACTTTAGTTTATTTTATATGCAAACATTTTCTGTCTCGTTAGACTTTTCCAAATATTTTATTTTATTTGTCAAATCAGAGGTAGCCATTTACAAAAACACATGAATATATACATAGATTAAATTAGTTAAGGTATACAACTTAAAATTAGCTTTAATCTAACTAAGGGTTAAAAAGGATCGAAGAGATTTTGAATTGCCATTGAAAAAATCAAAGTCAATTTTATTACAACTTGCGCATAATCTACTTAAACCAAAGTGAGTGCAATAGTTCGTTTAGCGCATTTGAAGAAAAAATGTCGTAGTATTCCGCAGTAGACGGTTTGGTACGTGAATATTAATTAAATTCAACAGATCTGGCCAGAACGTCAAACCATTAATTAGTTTGAATACAAAAATTATGTCTGTATTAAGCCGACGTTGCTTGAGCGTTTGCAAACTTATATTTAATAATATTTCAGTGTATGATATACATACGGGATCAAACATTTCCGCTGTACGCGTTCTATTTGATGTTTTCCAAATTTTGTACTAGATGATCATATCAATGAACAGTACTCAAGTTGGGGCCGATCTAGGGAAACATAAAGTTTGACATAAATATTTATGTTATTAAATTCTCTGCATTGCCTTTCTACAAACCCCAACATCTGAGATGTTTAGATGTTATTATATCGATGTGGTTGGTGGTAACATTCCATGAGCTATTAAAGGTTACACCAAGATCTTTTATCATGTGTATATGATTCAATTGCGTGTTCAACAGGAAATAATTTTTCTGCGTTTTAATTTTCATTTTGGAATAAGAAACAACAAAGCATTTGGAAACATTTAACTTTAAACAATTTAAAGTATATTAACCACTGAGGGAATTCAAATCATGTTGTAAATTACTATATGAACATGTATCCTAAACAGGAGCATACAACTTGAAATCGTCTGCAAAAAATAACAATTAGAATGCTGAAAACAACCGAAAATATCGTTAATAAGTATATTAAAAAGTAATGGTTCTATGTGTGATCCCTGCGGGACACCGGAGGTCAAAGATATATGACGAGATAAGCAGTCATCCATGCGCACTAATTGTGATCTATCTGTTAAATATGAATAGATCCACTCAAGCATAGTGCTATGTATACCAGACCTAGCAAATTTTTCGACCAGGATACAATGATCAACACTATAAAACGCTTTGAAGAAATCCGTGTAGATGGTATCTACTTCGTATTATTCCTCCAAAGATCTAGTGACAGTCTCACCAAAGAAAAGTAGGTTTGATGTGGTAGAGTATCCTGGTCGAAAACCGTGCTGTTTATTGGTCAAGATAGAGTCTGTCATTACAAAGGTATTATGTAACCATTTTTTCAAATATTTTAAGAATGGATGACAATAATGATATTTGACGGTAGTTCTCTGCTTCGTTTCTACTGCCTTTCTTAAAAAGTGGCAAAATAAGTGAATGTTTCCAAATGTTTGGAAAAATTCCTGTATTTAGAGATTTGTTGAAAAGTAACCACAATGACCTAGCAAGTGAAAATGCGCATTTGGCTAGTGGTAATCCATTCCAACCTACCTTACCACTCGATGTAATATTGGTTAGTTCCTGAAGAACACGGGAGATGGAAATATCTTCAATTCTGTGTAGTGAGATGTGGTTATAGCTAAAATTACTAGAAGTAGTGTTACAACTTAATGATGATGTGTTATAGACAGATCCGAAAAAATCAGCAAAGAGATTGACAATATCCTGAGGATCATTATACATAATACATAATCCTTGATTAAACACTCTGAAACTTTAGATGATGATCTGTTTGAGATGACATAACTCCAAAAATGTCTAGGATTGTTTATTGTTTATAGAATATTCTACGGAATCAAGATAATTTTTAAAATAAGCCTCTGTAAGTTCTTTGCATTCAATTCGAGCAATCCGAAAAAGTTTATATTTATCCTTGCGTTGTGATTGCGCAAGGATAATTATATAAATTGGTTTGACAATCGCACTTTAACAACAGGAACACATTTATCAATAGCTTCACATATGACTTTTAAAAAATATCTAAAGTCGATATTCATATTCTCAACGTATCCAACGTATATTAATAAAAATATTATTTAGATTGCCAAAATTACTGTTTTTGAAGTCGCATTTGATGCTAGTATAAAATCTAGTTTTGGTTACTACTGAAGATAAATTTAGGCTTAGAACTAAGGCAGGATGGCGATTGTCACAAGTAACAAGGGGTCCATCACCTAAAGAAACATTACTATGTTCAGCTAAATCTTATTGAATGAATATGAGATCAAATAAATAACATTTTTAATCACAATGGTGTTATGTGATTAAAAATGTTATTTATTTGCATTGCATTCCTATAACCATATCCAATGGCAATTCGCTGCCTGACTAGATGAATTAGTATAGACACCATAGTTGCTGTTTTCCCATATTATGTTAGCGAGATTAAAATCGCCAATAATACACATATTGTGATTTGGATATTCGGTGGCTCATTGTTCAATCTGGGTACTATGTTGTTCATAAATACTAATGTCAGAAGCGGGAAGAAGTAATAGATTCTTTATAGTAACTAGCTTCTGAGCATAATAGATGAGAATGTAATGAGCTCTTAACAGCAATGCACACTCCACCGCCACGGGTCTTTCCAAATGTCTGAGATCACATTCATATAATTTGTAATTTAAGCTATATTAAATTGTGCAATCTATACTTGTCGTTTATTTTATTCTGTTTTGTATAGGTCCGTTTTTATTACATGTGTTTTCTTCTGTTATACTTATATCTATTTACGTAGTATTAGTTTTATATGATTATAATTTTATTATTGTATTTTTTTTTTTGTAATATCAAAGGAGATATCCGTAAATAAATAAATACTAAATACTAAATTTAATAGACCTAATTCGGCATCATAAAAGTCCGAAGACAACCAAGTTTCTGCAAGAATTATAATCGCCATGTTATTTATTTCGCCATGTTATTTGTCTTTTTTTGTGACAATTACGATTTAACACTTGTGACATATTTTAAAGTTACGAGTGTCTTCCACTCCCAGACTAAGCATGAAGAAAATTTGTCTCGGGTCGACCCTCGATAATTTTTTTACGCGGGGCTTTTCTAAACTCAAAATTTTACTTCATGCGCCACGCATATAAAAAACTGATTTATAGAACGGCTAAAATATATAACGCTTAGATGTGATGGTGATCAATATTTACTTAGATGTAGCGAAAAAATGCAAGAATAACTTGTTTTGTGAATGGTTGTGTAATAATGATAATAGTAAAATCTTCACAATTTTATTTCAACAGTGAATAACAAATTCACAGCCTGAAATAAACTTTGATCTTTTGTACTTTAATTGTTAGTCAGATAATTTTCTTTTTCTAATACTTAAAAAAAAGCTTTCATTTCTGAATAATTTAAGGCAATGTAATTTAAAACCTGAGATTTAGTTATTATTTTTTCGGATATTAATAACACTTACTTGAAAATATATAACTTCACTGCCCGTTTAAAGCATTTTAGGTAATTAAATTTAAGTTTATATATGAATAAAGCTCAGTCATTCCGGAAAACTAGCACTGCCAAACTAAGTGACCTTTTATTACAAGTACGCAATTATTTCCTTTGACTTTTATAGTTAAAAAACCAAATAAGTATTTATTAGGAAAACTCTTGAAGTATTATTTTTATTACTATTAATCGAGGTGGCTGATAGTTGTTGAAAGTTCATATTCATTACTTTAAGTAAAACACTTTGTTTATAACTTTCAAAAATTGTTTATTTTGTAAACAATTTTTTAAAGTTATAAACGAAGTGTTTTACTTAAAGTAATGAATATTATTTTTATTGTATATACTTACTGTAGTGAGTTACTATTATTTTACATATAACCGTTTATTTAGTATCTACTTACTTTCTACTTAAACACACAGGTAATTTTACAATAAATTCTCGTAGTTGAATGTAGCTAAATTTCCATGCATTACTCCCGTAACGAATTTCTTATTCGCATTTGGAAATATTAATTGTGTAAAGGTGAGACTGCTGATAATTACAGAGTGGACATATTCTTGGTCGGTCGCAGGGGGAGAGAGAGAGAGCCCTGCAGCATTAATCATAATTCAAAAGTCGAGATAGCAAATAGGAGAGCGCGGTCTGCGCGTGACATTCAATTATACTCTCTGAGGCCGATAATGATAGATCGTGTTTAAATTTCGAGAGCGAATCGACCTATATGCCTCCACAAATTGATATTTATCAGAATAAAAGATATTAAAAAATATTACACGTATCGAGTGAAATTGAAAAATGATTGTAAAAAAGTACACCAAAAATGTGTTATGATAAATCCTAAAAAAAAAATCACAATTTAAACACTTAAATAAGTATAATTTAAATTCAAAACTATTTGAATTCCAGAGATTAAGCTTACGCTTCTTATAGTTTGGACACTTTAAACATAATATACGAAATTACAAAAATTCTTATAAAATGCAAACAATACGTCTTAATTAATAAGACAACTTAAGACAATGAATACCCACTGAAACAACTACATCCCATGCAAATACACCTCCGGATATTGAATTATATAATGAAATATTTGAAATCTTATTTGATTTCTTACAACGCTCTATCAAAGTACATGTAACATTTAGGTCAAATTCAATGGGTATTTATTATCTTACTTTGTCCTATTAATTAGGATGTATTGTTTGCATTTTACACGAATTTTCGTAATACTGGATATTTAATTATAACACTTGGTTTGTTTCACTAATTTATATTTTCTCCGACTAGTTTCGACCATTGGTCATCTTCGGGGAGGAATTCCTCCCCAAAGATGACCAATGGTCGAAACTAGTCGGAGAAAATATAAATTAGTGAATCAAACCAAGTGTTTTAATTAAATATCCAGTATTATATTCAAAAATGTTTTACCACGGGTTAAGTGAGAAATTAATTAAAGATATAGAATTTTCGTAATTTTATATATTATACTTAAATAAGTCTTTTATCTTTTGCGTGGTGAGACATATTTAAATATGATTTAAAAGGAAACACCTTCAATTTCAGTAATACTAAAAAATAATTACATTTTAGGTGTATGTAACGAAGTGTTTTATTTTAAATTATTTGAGAGCGACGTAATAGAATATTCTCATTATTATTGTTAAAACCTTGACTAAAAATGCGCGTTTAATAATTTATAACGATTATCTAACTAATTTAAAAACTTGCAACAGCACTATCCGCTAAATGCTCTTTAAAAATAAAAATTAAAACTGGGCCAATTTTTCGTCCATCCAAACGTAATTAACTCGAAAAAAATGAGTTAATACTTTTCAAAAACCTTCTCCATATCGCAATCAACCGTTACGTTTTGGATCAGCGCTCATGGGCATACAAATACCTAATAGCATAGCATGCAATCTAAGCAACCAACACATACTCAAAAAATCCCCACAACATGCACACATTTAAATATTTCAAACTAATAACAGTGTTTAAACTGAAACTACTCTTTTCGTCCGTCTCACTGAATATTGTGTAATTACGGTAATAACTCCACTCGAAAACTTCTCCTCGTTTCACGTTCACAAAAATACGTTTTCTGAATTGTGCTATGATTATATGCATACGTACAGTACCTAACTATAACTCGCACGCCATTAAATTTCATACAATTATTGCTAATTACACGCTTTATTGGGTTATTACGGAGGGTATTGATTAGTTACAGCAATATACATGTACATAACGGCACAACAACAAAGTTTTAATTAGTGTTAAACATATTGTGAGGTAATAATTAATGTTATGTAATTATGCGTTGGGGTATGTTTTTAGAGTATAAATCATTCATTTATAAATATCTGTCAAATTAATTATTTCAGACAAAATGTATCAACTGAATTGAAAAATAAATGGTGTTCACTGTGTTTAATTTAATAAGTAATAACGATAATAATAGTCAATTTAAATAATGAATAGAAAACTTAAACCAAGTTTAATACCACTATATATTAAACTTAGTTTAATTTTTCAATTCACTATTTGAAATAGAATACCACATAGTAAAGGTTTCAACAAACTTAATAGTAAATTTATTTCTCGATAAAAATAGCGTTCTTTTTTTCACTATTCAGAAAAAATTATAGTGTATTTTACAGCAGCAACAACATTACTATCACAATAAAATATAAGATTGATTGCTTTTCTTTTATTTTATATCAGTAATTTTTCAACGTTTTCAAATATGTTTTCAGGCATTCAAAAGCATTTAGTTTGATTAGAAGCTTTATATTGAATGCTTTTCAAAAGTATTGAATATCTGAAAATATATAGAAAAAAGGTTAGGAATTACTGACCTAGAGTGTTTCCACTCCTTGATTAAGCATGAAGTAAAATTTCGAGTTTAGAGAAGCCTGAAAATTTAGATTTGCCGGCATGATGCGAGCTGCCGGCAAACCCAAATTTGTCGGCTTTTCTAAACTCGAAATTTTACTTCATGCTTAAACAAGGAGTGACAACACTCGTTAGAAGCTTCAAATTTAACGCTTACGTCCTTTTAATAATTATACTTATAATAAAACTTGGAGCAAGCTTGTCATTCTTTTGTTTCTTAAATCTCACTCTAAAATATTTCAAGTCAACTCATTTTAAAGTATCGACTCTCAAATCTTACCCAAAATCGTCTTTCAAGTCTTTTTAGAGGCTAAATTCTTACTTAATCCCACATTAATGAACGTTTTATTTTAGTCAATTGACTTTTAATTAAACCTCACTTAAGCTCTTTTCAAGTCTCTCAAAGGTTATTTTAAAACCTTAACTCATAAATCTTACTAGAGTTTGAATTATGTTTTATTGTAAGATTTAAGTCTCTTTAATCTCTTTCTTGCCAACTCAAATTCTCAAATCAAGTCATTCTTAGCTTATTTTAAAGTCTCGACCCTTAAATCTTTCCTAAAATCGTCTTACAAATCTATTTTTAGGCTTATATCTTAATTACCACTTTGATAATGGCGCTTTTAGTTTATTAACTTTAAAGTTCCATTTGGATAAACGTTTTTTTAATCGATCGACTCTTAAATCTCACTTTAAATAACGTTTTTATATTTATTGACTCTTAAATCTTACTTTAATAAACGTTTTTATTCTATTTACTCTAAAATTCCACTTTTTTCAGATCCCTCTAAAATAATTTTACAATCTTGATTTCAACACGCTTAATAAAGCGTAACTGAGATTAAGAAGACTCTTAAATCCCATTTTTGTGAGGTTTAAAAGTATTTTTAATCTTACCTAAGGTCTTCTGTCAAGTGAATATTTTTCTTATCTTGTATTTTAAATGCCATTTAAGAGTTTTCATGCAAGTGCCTATCAAGTCATTTTAGAATCATGTCTCTTAAGTCCCACACAACCTTATTTTTAGTTTCTCTGGCCCCTCGAGTCTAATTCAGACGTTTATTAAGGCTTTCATACGTTTTTTTTTTCATGTTTTGACTCTTAAATTCTACTCTGCTATCTTTTAATTATCTCACACGTTTATAAGTCTTTGGCTGTTAGCTTACACAATTCAGTAGAATTTAAGAAATAATTGAATATCATTTATCTTAGATGTGTTGGACTCAAGCAAGACTTGAAAGACACTTAAGAGCGTGGTTGAGTGGGAAAAGATATTTAAATATTATTTATCCTTATTATTTATTATTATTATTTAAGATAATGGTGGAAATAAAAATTATGGAAAAATAAACCCGAAAAAGTCTCAAGACGCCACTCTACAATAGTCGGAGAGTCTTTTATTCTCACTCAAGAGTCTTTCTACCATCTGTCAAGGGAATATTTGTATTGCCTTGAATCTTAAATGCGACTCAAGAGTCTTCATGCAAGTGCTCCTCAAGTCTCTTTAGAGTCATGTCTCTTAAATCTCACTCAACCTTCTTTTCATTTTCTCTAGACCCTTGAGTCTTATTCGCACATCTTTAAAATCTCTCAAACTTTTTTTTAGAGTTTTTACTTTTAAATTCACTTTGTTGTCTTTTAATTCTCTCATACGTTTATTAGTGTGTTGATTATTAGCTTTGAAACGTTTGTTTCTTTAAACAATATCACGTCAAGTTTATAAATAGTTTTTACTCTTAAACTCCACTCTGCTGTCTATTAAGTCTCTCACACGTTTATTACTCTCTTAATTATTATCTTAATTTTTTTTCTTTAGAGTGCTGAGTCTTAAATTCCACTCTGTTGTCATTTAAGTTTCTCGCATGTTTATTAGTCTCTTGACTATTAGCTAACACAATTCAGCCAAATCTAAGAAACACTTGAATATTATTGATCTTAGATATATTACACTTAAGCAAGACTTACCAGACACTTAGGAAAGCGGTGAACGAGATTAGTGAAATAAGAAACTCAAAACGTCATAACACACACACCTCGAAGGGATATATTTGAGCAATGAGAAAGACTCTCACGGAAGACATTTGAGAATCGAGAGACTCGAAAGATTTTCGAGAAAGACTTAAGAGCCATTTGGCAGAGTATTGGGAGAGAATTAAGAAACAAGAGATGTAGAAAAGTCTTACGGCACTCAAGAGGTACAAATTTTAGTAAAGGAAGACTTCATAAATTCTTTAAAATACACACGAGAGAGTTTTATTAGAAATCTGATATACGAGACCTTTTTGACGTTTATAAATTTCGCGGTGGACGAGATTCGTGCTACAAGAAACTCGGAAAAGTCTTAAGACGCCTAAAAGGAATCTATTTGAGCAATGATACGTTTGATAAAGACCTAAGAGAGTTACGGCAGACATTTGATAAACGAGAGACTTGAGAGAATTTTAAGAAAGACTTAAGAGGCATTTGACAAAGTTTTGGGAGGAAATAGAAAAAAAGAGATTTAAGAAAGTCTTAAGGCACTTAGAAGAGAAAAATTTCCGTAATTGGAGTTTTCAGAAATGCTCAAATTACACTTGAGAACTAAGATACTTGTATATCATTTATTTTAGATATATTAGACTCATTTATCTAACAGAGTTTTGGGAGAAAATTGAGAAACAATACATTCAGTACACTCTTAAGGCACTTAGAGGTGACACGTTTCAGTAATGGGAGACTTCGGGAAGGCTTAAAATATACTTAAAACCTAGTAAAAAAATATATCTAGGATGAATCTAGATATATTTTTGTCACTCAAGTATTTTTAGAATCAGGCCTGAGAAAGATAAAGGAGTTACAGGAGAAATTTGAGAAACGAGAAACTCGAGAGACTTTTAAGACAGACTTAAAAGGCATTTGATAGAGTTTTGGGAGAAAATTAAGTAACAATAGGTTCAGAAGACTCTTAAGGCACTTAGGAGTGACACGTTTCAGTAATGAGAGACTTTGGGAAGGCTCAAAATATACTTGAGACCTAAGATACTTGTATATTTTTGATCCTAGATATATTATTGCCTCTCAAGTCTTTTTAGAATCATGTCTTCTAAGTCCCACTTAACCTTCTTTACAGTTTCTCTGGTCCATTGAGTCTAACTCAGAATACTTTTAAATCTCTTAAAGGTTTTTTATAGTTTTGACTCTTACATTTCACTCTGTGTTTCGTTAATCAGTCTCTTGCCGATTAGCTTAAACAATTCAGTAGAATTTAAGATAGTTATATATTATTTATCTTAGATGTATTAAACTCATGCAAGACCTAACAAGCTCTTGTGAGTATGGTAGGTGAGATTTATGAAACAAGAAACTGGAAAAATTCGTCTGATCGGAGTTTATTTAAATAATAGGAGGTATGAGAAAGACTTAACAGGGTTACGGGAGAAATTTCAGCAATTGAGAAACGAGACACTCAAGAGATTTTTCAGAAATTGACAGATTTTTTTAAGGGATTCGGGAATGTCTTAAGGCACTTAAACGAGAGACTTAAGAGAATTTTCTGAAAGATTTAAGAGGTATTTAACAGAGTTTTGGGAGGGAATTGAGAAACTATAAATTCGGGAAAGTCTTAAGGCTCTTAAGATCAACAAATTTCAGCAATGGGAGACTTCGGGAAGGCTTAATATACACTTAAGACTTGAGGTACTTGTATATTATTTATCTTAGATATGTTAGACTTACGCAAAACTTAACAGATACTTAAAAGAGTTGATGGCGACATTTGTGAAACAGGTAAACATCTGAGGACGCCTAAAAGGAATCTATTTGAGTAATAAAAAGCCTGAAAGAAGGACTTAAGGGAGTTACAGGATAGATTTGAGAAACGTGAGACGAGAGAAATATTTGAGAAAGACTTAGGAAGGATTTGACAGAGTTTTGGAAGATTATTGAGAAATAAGAGATTCAAGAATGTCTTTAGGCACTTTAATGGGACAAATTTTAGTAATGGGAAACTGCAGGAAGTTTAGGCCTTGCACTTAAAAGAGTTTTATTACAAATTTGCAAAATACAAATTTTTGAAGTATACAATAGTTTCACATTAAAATGTGACTTCTACAATTACTAGTAATTTGGTAGATGTGTTAATCAAAACTGATTCCTAATAATTTTAAGAGTAGAAGTTGATATATGGAATTATAATAGCTTTTAATGGTTTAATTTTAACGTTTTAAAGTTCCTATCTCTTGATTAAGCACGGAGCAAAATTTCGAGTTTAGAAATGCAGTATATTTTGAACTTATTCAGGCTTTTCTAAACTCAAAACTTTACTTCATGCTTAATCGAGTAGTAGAAATACTGGTTAAAAGCTTATTTATAAAAACAAGGAATTTATGCAAATTTACTAAACGCTTTAATTGTCAGGATATGTATACTAAATAGAAAACATGCTTGTATACATTTAAACTTTTTTTTTCAATGTGACCGAACTTCGGGTGTATTTACTGCGAACAGTTGAAGTCCTGCTTTAACAGTAGGGTATTTTAAACATCAAATTTTGAGATGTGTGAAAATAATTATCAATGTGACAAATAAATCATAATTTGTCAAATAAATTGTCACGATGCAGATATTTTCAAAAAAGAGAACGCGACAACTTGCAACTTTAAAACACATACAGGGATTTTTTTACATATTCCATATAAACATTTGAAAAATTAATGAACATGTGATCAGAACTATGCAGTATATTTTGAACTTCACTTTAAATCAGTGTTTTATACGCGTGGCGCATGAAGTAAAATTTCGAGTTTAGAAAAGCCTGATTTGGCTTTTCAACTTTTAGGCTTTTTTAAACTCGAAATTTTACTTCGTGCTTAGTCTGGGAGTGGAAAACACTCGTTAGAGTTTTTAAATTGTAAATTTTTATTAAGATCATGAATGTCAATTTACATTGAAAAATCGTAACATGTATACCTGAAATTCCTTGTATTTAGAACTTTAAAAAAAATGAACATACAAATGGGCAGATAATAAAGAAGACAGATATTCCTAAGCAAGGAATATTACCTGATCTTCCTATTATACCTGATTCTCAGAGACACTATTAAATTGGTAGTAGATACAAATAATTTGAGGCGGTGATAGGTAACTACATTTGTAATTGTAATATTTGTTAATTGAATTGTTATATTAATGTCAGATTTACCTTTACATAACCTACAAACTAAAATTGATTTACAACATAACATGTGATTAATCTTGTCCTAACCTAAAACACATAACCTGCATTACACCACTAAATTCTTGAAATGTCAAATTTTATTGGTCATATTAAAAAAAAACCCAGATTATATATATGTAAATTGTCTGCTTCATTTTGTTTTAGCTAAGGCTTTCTGTCATTCAATCTCGACCTGTTTACTTGATGTCACCTGCAATTAAGTAGAAAACAGCTTCCTAACAATAACAAATGTCGCTGTTCTTTATCTGTAACACAAAAAATTTCCCTCGCCCTAACCACCAACAATTTCTCTCTATCGCTCTCTTTATCATTCTATCTGTCAATATAAATATTTTTCCTTCTCCTTGATTAAATAATTAATTAAAAAATACGATTCTAGCCAGCTAGTCCGAACAATTTATTTCCGTCAAACTTTGATGCATGAAATGACTGGATTTAATTAAAAACAGAAAAAAATATACAGATGGCAAACAATGGAAATCCGGGCGATATTTACAGAAAGCCCGACTCGACGTGATATTGTTTAGTCCTGCAATTTCGTAAAACGGTGCGCAATTAGAAACCGGCAGAGCTACCGGTTCTTAATGGCCATTGTTCTCCTTAATTTACATACACACAACTAACTGAGGGAACAAAAAAACTCGAGGTAAGTGCATGTACTGGTTATGTAAACAGTTGCTTGCGTTAGTTTATGTGGATTTTTGAATAAGTGGATTCTGGAAAATTGTTTAAAGCTCGCTTATGCTAAAGTTACCAATGTTAACTTTTGCTTGGATCTACTAGTACTACTAGTAGATATTTTTTAACTCGCTTTTGTTAACAATCGCTTTTGTTCAGAATCGCAAAGGTTAAAACTCCATCATGCGGATTTTTATAAAACTAATAATATACAAAATTACGACTATTCGTGTAAAATGCAAACAATACGTCTTAATTAATAACACAACTTAAGACAATAAATACCCATTGAAACTACTTGCCGTGGAAATACACCTCCGGATATTGAGTTATGCAAGGAAATATTTAAAATCTTATTTTATTTGTGTCTATCGAGCGAGCTTTTATAAAACTCTTGAAAATTATTTTTAAAAAGGTTACATATACTACACCTTTTTAAAAATAATTTTGAAGAGTTTTATAAAAGCTCGCGTTTTCTCGAAATTTTGCTTTTGGATATTCAATATCTCTTTTGCTCGTAATATCAGATGTCAACAATTTTTCATAATGACTTTAAAATACTCTTGATTCAAATATCTATCTATTATTCGTGAGCTGGGTTGCCTAAACGCATTTTGCAATTAATTCATACACTCTTTTTCAAAGACTGTGAGCATCAGTGTTCTATTTCTCAGCTTTATGTTTGTCCTGATGAGAGATGTTATAGAGTTTAAAACACAAATCAAGCTTTCGAATGTCCTTAACATTTATCTTGAAAGATGCGAGCGATAGCTAGCTTATTGACTTTCTTGAACCTAGTTCGAAAAGAAAATGTTTTTTTTTTACATAATTTTTAAAGAGACCTTTTAATGTTCTAGAACGTAAAGCAATGAACTTCGATTCCATTAAAATCGTGAAGATAACTAGCAAAAGCGAGCTTAATGTAATTTTGATCTATAGACTGTCCTTGAATATAAAACACGTCCAAAGTGAAAAACATATTTAATACATGTAATGTACAAACAAGTCGAACATGTAAAGGTTTCGATTAATAATATTCGACGGCGAGGACGAGGTGTACTTCCCGCCGCGCCCACCGATGATTATTAAATGGGAATTTAATTTATTTCGTCTGAAACCGAAAGCTTGAAAGGCACAGAGAAATAAAAACGGTTTTGAAGTCTCGCCTGGAAAGGGGATCGAAAAGGGGATTATTGTGCCTTGTAATTTTCGTGTATGTGAAGAAACATCAAACGGTTTACACGTAATTAATCAATCGATGTCTGTGAAATAATTGATAAACGACCAATCAATACTACAAGAGTGCTGTGATATGAATAAAAGTCACTTTTTCTTTTATTTATAAGCGAAGCGCAGTGCGCCTGTAAACCCAATTTCCAGGCTTTTCGAAACTAGAAATGTTACTTCATGCATAATGAAAAAGTGCACACATTCGCTAGAAGCTTCAAGTTAAGAAAGCTTTTTTATAAAAATGCTTAAAAGAAAAATGCCTTGTATTAATATATGTGTAAATTGTGTATTTCATTTTCTTTTTAACTTAGCCTTTCACTTGATGGTACTTGCAGTTAAGCCGAAAATAGTTTCACAACAATTACAAATGTAGATGTTCTTACTCTTTAAAACATTAACTGCCTTATTAATAGATCTTAGCATACAGCTTTAACACTGTACGAAAGAAAGGTGGCGTTTGCCACCACTCAAATTTGGTAAACATATTGGGAACTTTTCTTTTAAATATACATTCATGTATGTATGAGCTGTAACGTATCCGATGATCGTTTGTTTTTTTAAAATAGCTTAATTTAAAGTCCTAAACGACTGTTTTCCACTCCCAGATTAAGCATGAAGTAAAATTTTGAGTTTAGAAAAGCCTGAAAATTTGGCTTGGTCGTGTAGCGCGTAGCGCTACGCGACCAAACCAAATTTTCAGGCTTTTCTAAACTCGAAATTTTACTTCATGCGCCACGCGCATAATACACTAATTTTACTTGAAGTTCAAAATATTCTACTAAAGCATTATGCCAAAAACGTGTATTCTGAACATTACATCACATCAGTGTTTAGTACGCGTGGCGCATGAAGTAAAATTTCGAGTTTAGAAAAGCCTGAAAATTTGGATTTGCTGGGGCACGACTTGCTTCGCTCGCGCGCCCCAGCAAATCCAAATTTTCAGGCTTTTCTAAACTCGAAATTTTACTTCATGCTTAATCTGGGAGTGGAAACCCTCGATAGACGATCAATCAGAAACGTATTTTGCAGTTTCCTTTATGGTCAAATTTATGACATATAATAAATAAAGTTGGTATGTTTTACTTCAAATTTAGAACTAAAACAAATTCGTGTGCATTATTTGTGTATTAGTAAACGTTAATGAACAAATTGTAACAACTTAAATTATATCGAAATTATGTAATATAATTAATGCTAATCAAAAAATTACACAGAATAATAAGTTATTTATTTAACAACTTTTATTGTGAAGTTGGAAACAATTATCAGAAATTATTTAAAACTAATAGAATTCAATTTAATAAAAAATACACTCATAAAGTAAATATACATATGTATTATTGTTGTTTTGATTAAACCTTATAACGCCATTCCAGTGCAACAACGACGTAACTGCAATATTAATTTCGACCAAATTTTATTGTAAATATATTTATAATTTTAAAAATACAGATATAATTTTGAAAACCAGCAACACATTACAAACATTATTGTCTTGTAATCTTAATGTGCAGTGGTTTTCCAGAATTATTTCTGTATTTTTTAACCTATAAATAGGTTTACATTACAAATTGTTTAAAATTGTTTCTGCAGGTACGTCGCTGTTGCACCGGAACGGCGGTATGTGAGCTAAATAAACATTTTCAGGAAACACAAAACTGTTTAAAATAAAATTAGTTAAGTACTTCTTCTCAAACAATTTTCTTAATGAATCTTTGTATAAGATTTAAGAGTTAACTTTTTTAGATAGGACTCATCTGGCTGATAACGAGTCCTTTGACACAAAAACCATCATTTATAAAAATAAATCACATAGGACGTTTCATCAAAGCAACGAAGATATATTAAATATAATACGGTAAATCACTTTTGATTATGTTGAATTTATTGCATAATTTTAATTGTGCAATATTTTAAGAAAATGCGTTGTGATATTTTTTTTTTAGGCAGATGTAAGTGCAATTAGTTCTAAGTGAGTTCCATAAATTCCATGTTGATTGTATAATACTTGGATTGTTTTTTTAATTTCTAACAAAATAAACCCCTCAATCACTCTTTTACGAAATTTAAACGTTGATTAGAAATTAAAAAAAATCCGATTCGATTTCACCAGTCAAAGTTTATTAAGCTATGTGTAAGTTCCTGTAAATTATTCTTTGAAGTTGACTATTTTGATCAGATTTAATAAATTATGACATTATTATTCTAAAAAAAACGAAATTGATCGAAAATGCATTTTTTTTAAACTGAGTGAAAATTAAGAGTTCTACGACAAAAACTGTATAAAAAATAAATGTTTATTGTATCGAATATCTACAACTTTTAATTAAATCTATTTCGATATGAACAATATTTGATAAAATATCAAGAATAATTGAAAAAACGCTAAGAAAAAACTGTAACTCTAACCAAAAGCTTGAGTTTGAAGTTTTATCTCAAATACATAGACAGACAGACATTTTTCAGAAATGGTCATTATAGACTCAGGGGACCTCAAAACGGATATTTTTGCAAATATTTTTGATTTAAAAATTTTCACGAAAACAATACTTTCCTTTTGTATTACATACGGGGAAAGTTATTCAAATTGATTGAATCAACAAAATATCGTCAAAATTGACAATTGCAATAATAATATGACGTCATAATTAAAATAGTTAAATAACTCACAATCAATAAAAGCAAAAAAACATTGGCAAATACGGTAAAATGTGATAATAATTTTTAATTACAATAATAACAATGATCATAATAACCATTTTTTATTTCTCAACAGAATTGATTCCAATTACAGAGAAATGTATATTGATCTTAACTTATAACTAAAACAAACGTAATTACTTTATTAGTACTAATAATAATAAAAATAATTCATACAATATTAAGTAAGGCGGAAGCTTAAAAAGAGGATGTGTATTAAAAGTATATTAGGTTTTTTTTAATTTCCCAACCAGATTTCGGATTTATTTTTATTAGGTTCTTTAATTGTTTAGGAGGTAATAAAATGCCAAAAAGTAATGTTAATCTATATGACAGGGTAATTAAGTACATGGCAACCATGTAGAAAACATAACTTAATTTTTATTTTGAAAGCAAAAGTCAGACTTACAACCACAGTATCCAACCAAATACCCAACATTATAAAAAAATCACCAGATCTGGTTGGCCAATAAGAAAAAACCGAATATATAGGGTTTATCAAAAAGAAGTAGTATTTTAAACTAGTCGTCGTGGCTTATATTTATGCATTTTTGAAAATAAGGACAGTATCAGGTCATAGGGAAAACGGGATTTTTTTATTTTCACCTATTGGTTGTCATCGTAGCGAATTTGTTTACAAACAGTTGCATGAAAATAGACGTGCGATTGTCAGCACAGGTTTTTTACATTAGAACACAATTTCTTTTGTGAAAAGCAATGGTTTTGCTTCTGCGAACTCGCATTGGACTTGTCCAATGTTATACAAATGTGAACGAAGTTTCTCGGCAGGCTTTTGACGATTTTGTACCCATAACGGGTCTATTTACTTTAAGAGCTTTTCATAAGCTGGTAACAAAATTTGAAGAAAGTGGTTCTATTATGAATAAAAAGAAATCAGGAAGACCCCGTGTGATATCAGACGTTGCAGTTGCTAAGGTTTTACAAGAAACGCGAAATTTAGCAAATGAAAACGAATATGGAACATCTAGGTTTAAAGTATTGAAGAAAGGTTACTTCTTGTTCACGAAGAAAATAGCGGCCACATACAATATTTACGATAAACGTAATATTTTTAATAAATCCGATTACTTTCTGCACATACAGGCATTTTTAATTTTTAAATTGCTCAATGATTGATAAACATATCAGTATTTCAAAGTACGACTTACTTTTGAAGAACCCTATACAGGGTGTCCCCGAATGGTCTGTACAACGCTCTACCACATATTCTCTGAAACAAAATAAGACGATTTAACTAAACTTATCTCTATCCTAAAGTGGTTCCTAAGCCATCTACGAGGCCTCAAAGATATTATTTTTTTTGCATTATTTTTCAAATATTTTTATTTTGGAATTAGGTAAGAAAACCTAATTTGGCACATTTAATTACATTGATACCATGCACTTTTTGCGGTATGTTTCTTTATCCTACGTTTAAAGTAAGTGGTCAAACTAGGACCATCGACTTCTTAAGATACCTAAATCTTTTTATTCAACGGGTCAAATCATAAGGAATCCTTTTTTTTGCAAGATCATTCAATTTTACGTATTTTTTGTCTCTTATAAAATTTTGCTATTTTCCCCACAAAAAAAATATTTTTATTTGTCAAAACAACAAAGAAATAAAATTCTAAAAAAAACTGATTCTTTATTTACAAAAATAGAAATTGAGACACCTGTGAAATTCAGTTATCGGTGATTTTGTGACGTCAGTCATGTACTCAATTAATGAATTAACTGATATTGTTTTAGTTTTTGGGTTTTATGAAGGTAATGGCCGCAAATGTGTAATAGTGTACAGTGAAAGATTTCCAAATCGCCGAATACAAAACCATCAAACATTTGCTTCCGTAGAAAGGCGACTTCGAGAAACTGGCCGCTTAGAATACTCTGCGAGGGATTCGGGTAGAAGACGCACTGTACGAACTGTGGATGTTGAAGAAGAGATTTTAGAACGGATAGATGAAGATCCATCTAATAGTACCCGGCGTTTAGGTGCTGAACTAGGCGTATCTAAATATGTTGTGCATAAGGTGTTTAAAGAGCAACTGCTATACCCATATCACATTCAAAAAGTTCAAGAGCTAATGCCTCAGGATCACGAAAAGCGATTTCAGTTTTGCCAATTTATTGTTAATAACCAAATTGACAATTTGAATTTCGCTAAGACAATTTTGTTTACAGACGAAGCGTGTTTTACCCGAAGAGGTATAACAAATCTTAAAAATGAGCATGTTTATTCCGAAGATAGTCCACATGCAACTAAAATCATGCATTTCCAACGGCAATTTAAAATAAATCTTTGGGCCGGTATAGTAAATGATATTATTGTAGGACCAGTAATTTTACCACAAAATTTAAACGGAGAATAGTACTTCATACATCTTCAGGAATTGCCAGTCTTACTGGAGCATGTGCCGCTTTTACTTAGGCGTGGTATGTGGTCAGAGCTGGGATGAATCCTCAAAAACAGGATTCGAATCACGAATCCGAATCACCTAATATGATTCGAATCACGAATACTCGAATAAAGGATTCATAAGTGAAAAATATGATTCGAATCAAAGATTCGAATCCTCATTTTTGAATCACGGATACAAATCCTTTAAAAATAAATTTGAATCTATTATTTGCAACCAGTAATATTTTATTCCATCAGTTTCTATTAACAAAAATGTACATTTACCGACTAAATATCTGATTATATAATGATTTTAATTAATGATGATATATGTGTTATTGAACTTCATTTTAAATCTGTGTTTTATACGCGTGGCGCATGAAGTAAAATTTCGAATTTAGAAAAGCCCCGTGAAAATTTGTCGAGGGTCGCGCAGCGACCCGAGACAAATTTTCTACGCGGGGCTTTTCTAAACTCGAAATTTTACTTCATGCTTAGTCTGGGAGTGGACAACACTCGTTCTTAGAAGTTTCAAATTAAAGGATCACTCTAGATTACTAAGTTTATTACTATTTTAGAAAGGCTACAGCTCGAAGGACCAATCATGGTCTTCGGAGACCGAAGGACTACAGGGAATCGAAGTTTATTTACAAGAAAACAACGAATATCTTAAGGTTTACAGCATGGATAGGAAAGAAAACTTCCAATTTTGAAAAAAATATCGAAGTTGGGTTGATTTTCAGTGCGTTTTTAACTTCACTTTAAATCAGTGTTTTATACGCGTGGCGCATGAAGTAAAATTTCGAGTTTAGAAAAGCCCCATGAAAATTTTTCTCGGGTCGCTACGCGACCCTCGATAAATTTTCTACGCGGGGCTTTTCTAAACTCGAAATTTTACTTCATGCTTAGTCTGGGAGTGGACCGTCAAGATTTTCTACATGTCGAGATTTTCGATATTTCTAGATTTATGTCGATTTATTCACAGTTTGTTATTGTATTAAATGCAACTTTAATATTAAAAAAAAACGGTTTTTTCAGGAATAGAATATTCACCCATTAAGAGCCGACCAAATTATAAAGTTAACTCTAAAAGTTAATTTTAGATAAAATTTTGGATCTTTTTCTATGATTTCAATGAATGATTTATTATATTACATACGTCGATTTTTTAAAAAAGTTAAATTTAAAATTCAAACGAGTGTTGTCCACTCCCAGACTAAGCATGAAGTAAAATTTCGAGTTTAGAAAAGCCCCGTGTAGAAAATTTGTCGAGGGTCGCGCAGCGACCCGAGACTAATTTTCGCGGAGCTTTTCTAAACTCGAAATTTTACTTCATGCGCCACGAGTATAAAACACCGATTTAAAGTGAAGTTAAAAATGCACTGAAAACCAACCCAACTTCGATATTTTTTCAAAATTAGATGTTTTCTTTCCTATCCATGCTGTAAACCTTCAGATATTCGTTGTTTTCTTGTAAAAAAACTTCGATTCCCTGCAGTCCTTCGGTCTCCGAAGACCATGGTTGGTCCTTCGAGCTGTAGCCTTTGTAAAATGGTAATAAACTTAGTAATCTAGAGTGATCCTTCAATTTGAAACTTCTAAGAACCAGTGTTGTCCACTCCCAGACTAAGCATGAAGTAAAATTTCGAGTTTAGAAAAGCCCCGCGTAGAAAATTTGTCGAGGGTCGCGCAGCGACCCGAGACAAATTTTCACGGGGCTTTTCTAAACTCGAAATTTTACTTCATGCGCCACGCGTATAGAACACTGATTTCAAGTGAAGTTAAAAATATATTATTAACGTTGGATATTTTTCATGGTTAAGTAACCAAATATCCATTCACAAATATTTGAATTATTCGAAAATTTTAATATTTATATTCAAATATGAATAATTTAGTGATTTAAATATTCATATTAGAATATTTAACTATTTGAATTAATCGAATTCGAATCCCAGCCTGAATAGCGATGAATCGAATTATTTAGGAGGATTTGAATCCGTGAATGAGGATTCGAATGCTTTTATAAGGATTCGATTCCTTTTATAAGGATTCGAATCCTTTTATAAGAATTCGAATCCTTTTATAAGGATTCGAATCCTTTTATAAAAATTCGAATCCTTTTATAAGGATTCGAATCATCTACGTCTGGATTCGAATACGAATCCTTTTAAAAAAATGTAACGAATCCGGATCACGAATCCGTTTTCACTAAAGTATTCGAATACCTCTGTTGAATCCTCTAAAAGGATTCGAATCCGGGAATCGAATCCTGAATGATTCGAATCCTGCCCAGCTCTGTATGTGGTTTATGCATGATGGGGCTCCACCTCATTTAACTTTACCAGTGCGTACTTTTTTAAACCAAAAGTATCCCGGTAAATGGATTGGGAGAGGCAATGACGCACCAGTGCCTTCGCCTCCACGTTCCCCTGATATCACCCCAATGGACTTTTTTTGTGGGGAACTATTAAATCTATTGTTTATGGTAAGCCCATAAATACGCACGACGAATTATGAGTGCGAATACAGAATGCGTTTCAAACAGTTAATAACAATGTTGGTGTTTTACAACGTGTTCATTTTAATTTTTTGCCACGTGTAAATTGTTGTATTGCTGAAAATGGCAATCAGTTTGAACATTTGTTGTGAAACTAATAAATTTGTGTTTATTGTTAGGTACCTATCTTTATTTCTACTTTGTTAATTGTTTTGAGAAGCAAAATATTGTTCATAATTTTATTACTTTTTTTTGACAAATAAAAATATTTTTTGTGGGGAAAATAGCAAAATTTTATAAGAGACAAAAAATACGTAAAATTGAATGATCTTGCAGAAAAATAGTATTCCTTATGATTTGACCTGTTGAATAAAAATATTTAGGTATCTTAAGAAGTCGATGATCCTAGTTTGACCACTTACTTTAAACGTAGGATAAAGAAGCATATCGCAAAAAGTGCATGGTATCAATGTAATTAAATGTGCCAAATTAGGTTTTCTTACCTAAATCCAAAATAAAAATACTTGAAAAATAATTTAAAAAAATAATATCTTTGAGGCCTCGTAGATGGCTTGGGAACCACTTTTAGATAGAGATATGTATAGTTAAATCGTCTTATTTTGTTTCAGAGAATATGTGGTAGAGCGTTGTACAGACCATTCGGGGACACCCTGTATATAAAGTTGTGGCATTATAATTAATTATGAATCACTACACATTCCCGATTATCTAAGGCAGTACATTAATAATGTATTATAAATAAAACTTTCAAAAACTAAAAAACAATATTCAAAATAAAACAAATGAATAAAATAAAAAATAATGACTTAAATTGACGAAAAATGAAATTCTTAGAAAAAATCACAAATAATCACCAAAGTCAAAATTGATCAAATCTACAAAAGTTGAAAAATTCATCAATATTAATTTTAAAAATTGTATAAAAGTCACCAGATTGTGCTGACGTAAATTTAAAATGATCGGATAGAATGATGAAAACCGTGGAACGACGAAACAAACATTTATTGCAAATCAAGTAATTATTCAAATTAATAAAATTTTAGGTTTTTCATTTCATGGATTTTTCTAAATATGTTGGAGAAAGTGAGGAAATCAATTAATATCAAAATGTGTTAATAATTGCTATAATTGGCACAAACATTGAAAATTAGTGAAGTCTTGTTAAGTGATAAAAATCAAAATATTTACAAAACGCCAAGTTATCTTTTAATTTAATAATTCAACACACAAAATAGAAATAGTGTAATAGATTTCCTGAAAATGTTCATTTATTTATAGTTTTTCGACATTTTGAACATTTATCAATTTTTGACATCTAGACATGAAGTTCAAGGACTTTTTCTTTTAAGTACCTATACATAACCCGATATACGAGTACACCTTGTACATTTTTAAGTATTCGTTGATTTTATGAGAAAGTTCATTTTAAAGTTTCTAACGAGTGTTCGCACTCATTGATTAAGTATGAAATATAATTTTGAGTTTAGAAAAGCCTGAACATTTAGATTTGCCGGCACTCGAACGAATTGAGTCGCCCCAGCAAATCCAAATTTTCAGGCTTTTCTAAGCTAGAAATTTTACTTCATGCATCACGCATATAAAGCACTAACAATATTGTAAAGTTAAAAATATACTGCTTATGTTTGATCGCGCGTTAATAAATTTTACAAAAAATATTATCAAATGTTAGGATTTGTAAATTCATGCTTTATGATGTTTTTATACCTCTTAAATCTGCAAGTGTGTCTGTATAAAATCTAAAATTTAGAATTTAGATACTTTAAGGGTGGGCACTTTAAAATTGCTTCCCTATATTTGTTATTTTTTTCACAAAATTATATTATTTTTAAGGGTTAGGGAAAAAATCTGGAAGAGTCAGGAAAGACAGGGAAATTTAACATTTTAGATTAGTCGCCGCCAAGTTTAAGGCATAAGATCCCTATTATGCATAACCTCAAATGCCATAACAAAACTAATTTATTAAATTATGATGTTATGATTTTATTTAAGATTTGTAAATCTACACACCTAAGCAGTATATTTTGAATTTCTATTAAAATCAGTGTTTAATACGCGTGGCGCATGAAGTACAATTTTGAGTTTAGCAAAGCCTGAAAATTTGGTTTGATCGCGTAGCACGAAGCGCGGAGCGACCAAACTAAATTTTCAGGCTTCTCTAAACTTGAAATGTTACTAATCAAGGAGTGAAAACCCTCGTTAAAGGTAAGTAATGAAATATCTATCAAATAAATAATTTGTCGCGCACACGTGTGCCGTCGACTCTCTGGTAATCTAAAATTTCTTGCGGGAAAATGTCGTCTAAAAATTCTAATTTTTACGGTAGCGGTGGAAGAATTAGTATACTCTCATATGTGCTAACTCAAATCAGTGTAGATGCATTGAATAAGTGCATTATTAGTTGTTTAAAGTGTAATTGCAACCGTGGAATAAATCCAATAGGAATACACATCAATACAATAAAACAGGTAAAAAATAATCGTCCTCTCACGTCCTGTATCTCTCGTGTGACCTCAACCCTGGCCTATCTGAACCTCAGCTGTTTTCTGTTTATATTATGAGTCAGTCACCTTGATGGGCCGCTAGGTGTGAACATTTGTGATATTGTCTAAAACTTCCCTGTAATTTTGTCCTTCTATTATTACACCACTAATCAAATACAAATATGAATAACTGCTGCTCCATATGTAAAACTGCATTACACCCCACATCTTACAGTTCCTCAATCAAGTGCACAGGCACCTGTTCGAGATGGTTTCATGCGTCGTGCATAAATATGCCTGATAACGAATTGAAACTTTTTCGTAAAAATGATAGTGTAGGAATTAAATGGACATGCAGTATTACATGTAAATTAGGTCTTACCGATCATCCGATTTCCACCTCTGCAATAGCAACAATTGATGAGATTAAAATAATAATGGAAAATATGCTTGATAATTTTAAAATGCAATTTGATAAACTTTTTTCTGAACTTAACGCAAAAATAGATAATACACACGTAAAAATCGCTCAATTAGAAAACGAGAATGCGTCTTTAAGGACAGAACTTCAAGAAAAAATCAACATTGATAAACACCTTGATATAAATTCAATCAATAATGAAATAAATGAGAGGATCAAGCGATCTCGTAACATCATTCTATTCAACGTAAAGGAAGAAAATGCTTCATCTGACAGTGAAAGCGTGTTTGATATTTTTAAAATGGTTAATAACAATATTGCTAAACCCAAACAGATCTTTCGTCTTGGAACAAAATCTCCAAATAAGTGTCGTCCAATAAAAGCGGTAATGAATGATGCTGATGATGTAATAAACTTACTTCGCGGATCTGCTCGTATTAAATCGAGTGAAAACTATAAGAATATTATCTTAAAAAAGGATAAAACACCTACGGAATTAGACGAAGAAAATAAAATTAGAAAACAATTCGCGGCAAGGAAAGAAGCAGGCGAAACAAACATCAGTATCAAATATATACGTGGAATATTAACAATAGTATCATCGACGCCGGAAAACGGATCAACTCCCAACGAAGTATAAACAGTTTAAAAGTGTTTTACCAGAATGTTCGCGGATTGTCAACTAAAACAAACGAATTTTATACTAACATACATAGTAGTGATAGTGACATTTTTCTATTTTGTGAGACATGGTTGCACAATGGTGTTATAAATGCAGAGTTATTTCCAGATACATTCTCTGTTTTTAGATGTGATAGAGTCGGTAAAAGAGGTGGAGGTGTCATGATTGCTGTACGTCATCATTTGCGGTGCTCCTGCGAAAATATTACAGTTAACAGTAATGTTGAGATTGTTGCTGCTCGGGTTTTTACACATAATGAAAGTATATGTTTCATATCTTTGTATATCCCCCCCTCGGAACCAGTTGAGACATACATCCGTGTATGTACAGAATTAGACAGAATTTGTAATATATATAAATCGGTTGTTATATGCGGTGATTTTAATTTGCCTCACTTTGCGAATGCACTCGAAAATCCCTTGCAATCGATCGGAAAATCTCTGAACTTAATAATCTAATGCTGTTAAATGGTCTGGTACAATGTAATACTAAGTTAAATGCAAACAACAGGATGCTAGATTTAGTATTTGTGACCAAAGATATAAAATGTAAATTTGATGATCACCTACCAATCGTTGACATAGATAAGCACCATCCACCCCTTTCATTCTCATTCTACCCGTCTACTGAAATGCAAATAAATATAAGTAATAATAAAAAGAATAAGTCATTCAACTTTCGCAAAGCTAATTATAATTTAATGTATAAAAAAATATTGGAATACGACTGGTCTCTTCTTCTTACTTTAGATAACGTTGACGACGTTTGCAATCAATTGTATCATGCGCTTTATACTATATTTAATGTAACCGTTCCTTTGAAAAGCAGTTCAACATATAATAGGAACAATTATCCATGCTGGTTCTCCGCTAAGACTAGACGATTGATAAAAATAAAAGATCACTATCGTAAATTACACAAGAACTTAAAATTAAATTGTTATAAAATTAAATTATCAAAAACTCGTAAAGAAATTCTCCAGAGCATCAAATATGATTATTCAATATTTAGTAACAGTGCTGAAAATTCTATTTGTTCAGACCCGAAAAAACTTTGGAACTACGTTTCATCTAAAAAATCTCAATCGCGCATACCTGGCTCTATGTTCTATAATAACAACAGCTTAGAAAATCCGGATAACATTGTAAATGGCTTTGCGAGATATTTTTCGTCCGTTTATACTGACTGTCAAAATAACGGCGCAAATCTTAATGCAAGTTTCGATCACAATATTTCAATTCATATCAACGAAATTACAGCCGATGACATCCTTAGGGCGGGAAAAAAATTAAGTAATAATTTTACAGCTGGTTCCGATAACATTCCATCGTTTATAGTACGAGACTGTATTCATGTGTTGGTAATTCCGTTGGTTCATATATTTAACATAATTTTAAAAACATCAAAATTCCCTAAACAATGGAAAATATCTCGAATAACACCAGTCCTTAAGTCAGATAACAAGCAAGACATACAAAATTACCGCCCCATCTCAATTATAAATAACTTTGCGAAACTATTCGAGACAATTATTGCAAATGAATTGTATAATTACGTTGAAACACATATTACTACCAAGCAGCATGGTTTTATGATGAAGAAGTCTGCGTGTACCAATTTATTAACCATAACTGAATTTACATCTCATCATATGGATAAGCGTATGCAAGTAGACGTCTTATACACCGATTTTCGAAAAGCATTTGACTCTATAAATCATAATATACTAATATATAAACTAAAGAGATGGGGATTCAGTACTCCTCTAATTAATTTATTATGTGCGTATTTATCTGACAGAGAGAACTACGTTGAATATATGAACCATAGGTCCGCATCTTTCTATCCAACCAGTGGGGACCCTCAAGGATCAAATCTGGGGCCATTTCTTTTTTTGTTAGTTATTAACGACGTCGTCGACAACATAAAATCCAACATTCTTGTATACGCCGATGACATCAAAATATACAGAGAAATTAAATCGATAGAGGATTGTTTGACACTGCAATCGGATTTAGAGCTTATCCAGCAATGGAGCTTGGAAAATAGATTATATTTAAACATAAAAAAATGTAAATGTGTTTCATTTTGCAGATTAAGTAGCCCTCTATTCTATGATTACTCTTTAAATAACATCTTGCTGGAACATGTTACGGAAATAAAAGACTTAGGTGTCTTACTAGATAAAGATCTGTCTTTTGTTCCCCACTACACAAAACTAGTGAACTCGGCTATGAGAATGTTGGGTTTTGTACGTAGAATATCAAAGCCTTTCAAAAACACCAGAACCATTATGAAGTTGTATACGTCGTATGTGCGACCGAAGTTAGAGTATTGCTCGTTAGTGTGGTCTCCGTTCTATGATTGCCATATCAAATCTATAGAACATGTTCAAAAAATGTTTGTAAGGTATCTGTATTTTGTAGTACATTCTGTATACCCGGGCGAATCTATTAGATATGAAGACTTGTTGGCTATGTTTAACTTAAAATATTTATCTGCACGACGCAAGATCGCTTCATTAACCACTCTCTACAATTTGCTTCACAACAATATAAATGCTCCCGGTATACTCGCTCAGTTAAATTTTTTTACACCTAGGATTTGTAGTAGAAATAGCGTACAATTTGTATGTAATAGAAGTCAAAGTAATGTATATTACCACTCCCCTCTCAATACAATGATGCGCAATTATAATAACTCTCAAAACGTTGCTGATATCTATTGTTGTAGTCGTAAACAATTTAATAACCAAATGTCCGCTGTATTAATTTAGTCACTATGTCAGATATCGTTAAGTATTGTTTAACTGAATTAAATATTGTATATGTAATAATTTTCTGCTAGAATTTTGTATATTTTTCCCTGTAATTTGAAATGTGTATTTCTGTTGGGAAATAAATTATTATTATTATTAATATAATGTTCCACGTGTTTATTCAGTTTCACCGCTAAAACAAATATATTGTGATTTTTCGACAAATGATTGGTAAACCGGTTATGGTTTACAAATTTTCACTACTACCAGTAACTGAATAAGTTGGCAAACTCACAATCCCTAGTTTAAATCAGAGCTGGGACGAATCCTCGTAAAAAGGATTTGAATCACGAATCTGAATCACCTAATATGGTTCGAATCACGAATAGTTTTGAATAAAGGATTCGTAAGAAATAAATATGATTCGAATCAAAGATTCGAATCCTGTTTTTTCGAATCACGAATACAAATCCTTTAAGAATAAATTTGATTTTATAATTTTTTGCAACCAGTATTATATAGTATGTTCAATAAAAAAGTTTAGAAAAGCCCAGAAAATTTGTCTTGGGTCGCTGCGCGACCCTCGACAAATTTTCACGGGGCTGTTCTAAACTCGAAATTTTACTTCATGCTTAGTCTGGGGAGAAAACACTCGTTTATAGCTTCAAATTAACCTCTTCTAAAAGAAACAAGGTGAACATTTTCCTTTTAGGTAAACATATGCATAAGCTGTAAATATTCCGACATCGGTTGTTTTTCAAAAGAGCTTACTTCAAAACTTTTAACGAGTGTGCACACGCTTTTTTTAAAGAGTTCAATTTGAAGCTTCAAACGAGTGTTTTCCACTCCCAGACTAAGCATGAAGTAAAATTTCGAGTTTAGAAAAGCCCCGTGAAAATTTGTCGAGGGTCGCGCAGCGACCCGAGACAAATTTTCTGGGCTTTTCTAAACTCGAAATTTTACTTCATGCGCCACGCGTATAAAAGAGTGATTTAACGAAAAATTTAAAAACACACAAAAGACATTTTTCACGTTAATCCTCACAATTAATTAGAATAATTTTTGACGATTCAAATTCTCTTTTAAGTATTCGAATCCTATTTTAAATATTCGAATCCTTTTATAAATATTCGAATTCTTTTATAAGGATTCAAATCACCCCCATTTGGATTCGAATACGAATCCTCTTAAAAAAATATGTAACGAATCCGGATCACTAATCCAGTTGAACTAAAGTATTCGAATGCTTCTGTTGAATCCTCTAAAAGGATTCGAACCCAGGATTCGAATCCTAAATGATTCGAATCCTGCCCAGCTCTGGTTTATATACCCATATTATTAACCAATATTTATTTTTATTAAGAACTAAAATTGAAATTGAAATTACCCAATTGCTAATAATACATCTCAATGTGAAAAAATATTAGATATAAAAGGGTATATAATTAAGCTACTATTATTCAGCCACACCTCTGCAATCTTTCAATCTTCAAATGGCGAGATGAGAGAGGATTTATATCCCACACAAAAGAAACACGTCCGTAATTACAATACTCTCGTCATCATCATGATTTCCGAATGACTAATCAATTTCGCTTTCAATGCGAAAGATTAATCGAAGATTGATCGCAACGGCAATCAAAAGGATATATCGCAGATACATATTAATATAAAATTAGCAATTATAATTTGTATGAATGAATGTAAGATACTTTTAATGCCTTGAGATATGTTTAATTTTGTTAACTTACTGTGTTTTTTGCGAGTGAATATTAAAATTATGACGTTTAATTAATCTGAATCATGTCTGTGGAGCTTGTCATTTGTTTTAGAATAACTACTTGACTATTATATATTACATTTTATTTGAAATAAAACAACAAGAATAACTACTTGATTATTATACAGAGAGTTTTATGTAACACCGAACATATTCATACCGAGAATTTTTCTTGCAAGTATCCATATGCATACGTTGCACATTTTCTGATGCTCGGTTTATTAAAAGAATCCAATTTGAAGCTTTAAGCGAGTGTTTTCCACTCCCAGGCTAAGCATGAAGTAAAATTTCGAGTTTAGAAAAGCCTGAAAATTTGGTTAGGTCGCGTAGCGCGAAGCGCGGAGCGGCCAAACCAAATTTTCAGGCTTTTCTAAACTCGAAATTTTACTTCATGCGCCACCGGTAAAAAAACACTGATTCAATGTAAAGTTTAGCGGTGTGCTTAAAACTTCGTAATATGTCAGTGTTTTGTACTGGTAGCGCACGAAGTAAAATTTCGAGTTTAGAAAAGCCTGAAAATTTGGTTGGCCGCTCGGCGCTTCGCGCTACGCGACCAAACCAAACTTTGAGGCTTTTCTAAACTCGAAATTTTACTTCATGCTTAGCCTGGGAGTGGAAAACACTCGCTTAAAACTTAAAATTAAGTCTTTTAATAATCCAAGCATCGAAAAATGTGCAACGTATGCATATGGATACTTAGAAAAAAAATCTCGAAAATGTTCGGTGTTACATAAAACTCTATGTGTTTTTTTATTTGAAATAAAACAGCAGGCTTTACTTTATTGTTGAACACTACATGTTTCGCCACACAGTAGCTTCATTAGGCAGATGAATAATGATCATCATCATCATCATCAATTAATTCATTAACAGCTGAGGAATTATAGAGTTAACTCTAAAAGTTAATTTTAGGTGAAACTGAAGTTCAAAATCTTACCTTTTCTTATGATTTCTATGAACGTTTTATTATTTTACATACTGGGAAGTTTTCTTTTAAATTTACATTATGTATACGCTGCAAATGTTCAGGTATTCGTCGATTTTATAACAGCCTTCAATTTGAAGTTTTGAGAAAGTGTTTTTACTCCCGGATTAAACATGAAGTAAAATTTCGAGTTTAGAAAAGCCTGAAAATTTGGTTTGGTTGCTTCGCGAAGCGGAGCAGCCAAACCAAATTTTAAGGCTTTTCTAAACTCGAAATTTTACTTCATGCGCCACGCGTATAAAACACTGAAATATTTTGAAGTTAGAAATACACTTTAAAAAACTTTTTTAAAATGAGTAACAATCAAACTATTTAAGTAACAAAATATTTACATTTTTCTTCACAAATTCTCAAGTCAGATCAAATAATACAATATATAAATTCAACTTATTTATTTAATAAGCAAAACATTTATTATTATTATTTATTATTTATAATTTTGCAATATAACACTTTTAACTTTGTTTGTATAACACTTTTTTTATTTTACGTGACTGCAGTTTAAGCAACTTTACCTTGCCTATATCAAACATGTTTGATGATGGTAAGCTAAAGTTTCCGAAACTGCAGTCACGTAAAATAAAATAGTGTTATAGGAACAAAGTTAATTGTGTTTTATTGTTAAATTAACATGTATAACGAAGTAGAAGCCTCCACAACACAAAATATAATAATTTTTCGTTATTGCATCAAAGGCGTTTAATGGGTTAAATGTTCGTTGCTGATATAAACACATAAATGATTGATTGCATTCATTGGATACATGATTATAAAATGAAATATGATTAAACAATTTAAAGTGCGAGTTTGCAATCTTGTTTACTCACTATTACAAATAATAAACATCTGGAATTAAATAGATTTAATGACAGTCGTGATCAAATTTAATTAATATGATGAATACACCCTTGAATTCAAAACAAAATTTTATCTAGCACCGACAAACAGTAACTAAAAATAAGTAATCGCATGCGGGAACCCGCGATAATAAACTCGAAATGTGTGTCAGATGGCGATTATTCCCAGTTTCGTTTTACAACAAAATTCCCTCCGCACACACATGTGCACATGCATTTTCAAAAGAAATCGTATTGAAATGCTCAAGTTGCGTTGAAGAAGGCGGAATAAATTACGGATAGTTTTCAAACAATAAAAAGGAACTCGAGAAGTGGGACTCTCCGTAAGGCGGGCATGAATTATGAAATTCCACAAAGGATGGGAATCGAGGAGAAGCACAATGGGGATTTTATGCTTTCGTAGAAAATTCGGGGATTTCGCCGCTTTTCACGTTCAATAACCAGAAAAATGGGACGGAGAGAAAGTTTCTGAAACGGGACGTATCGAAAAATCAGATATTTAAAGAAACGGCGACTCTAGTGTAGTAAATTCACGTTCTGAAAATAAGTATAATGCGATACGTAATAAAGGAGAGGTTTTATTGCATCTGGTGCTTTATTTTCTTCATGGAAGTGACTAGGGCCGGCACAAGGTAGGATGCAAAAGACGCATGGCATCCGGGCGCCAGCGACAAAAGGCGCTCGGACTCTTCTACTACAAAAAAATCACCACCGAAATAATTTATAGTTCTTAGGATGTTTGATTACTAAATAAAGAAAACCGAATTATTCTTTTGGAATTGGAAGTTATGGAACGGCGAATTTGATATTTACACAAAAATACATACAAAAAACCGTTTAAGATTAGAAAAATAATAAATAATAATTAATACTCGTTTGTTATTATTAATTACACTAGTTTACAGCCAAAATGTACATCCAATGCCACTATATTTTTCTTATATATCTTGGCTCGCTAAACTCGAAAATAACATTTTATGGATAGGTTTTCGAGATATGAATTTTTGAATTATCTTTTGTTTTTTTCGGAGGTTAGGCCATATCTCGAGTTAGAAACGTCCGATTGAGTGCACAAGATATCAAATTAAAGATAATCGAATCTTCAACAATCGTTCAACACATTGTTTTCCAATCGGTCCAGTAGTTTAAATATTATAGGTTAATATACATAAAGAACATCGATCTTTTGAACAAAATAAAAATCGAAAATTCATTCTACCGCCACGCATAAATAGAAACCGTCAAATTATGGCCAGTTTCTTATTATTTACATACAGATCACACTTTAAGAAGAAAACTAGGTATTGATGAAGAAAATCTATTGATAAATACCGGAGTTATGAGCAATTAAGTGAAGTTACAAACATTAAAATGTTGCTCTGTTTTTGTGTTTTTCCGCTATTTACAGTATATTGACGTATGAAATATAGAATAAATTATAAGTGTGATACATCACATAAGAAAAACGCAAGTTGGCTGTGGTTCCTGGATAAATTGTAGAGTTTTAATAAAATAAAGTATGGTTCTAGATTTCTTATGAGAAAATGCTTATATGATGTTAAAGTTGCAGTCTAAATTCAATAGTATTGGATTAAAAAAATAAAAACGAAATTTCAAAAACGAAGAATCATATTTAAAACGTCTTTTCGAATTATTATTGGGCTCTAAAATATGCAACTTTTACCCAATTTAACCAACTCTCTATCTCTTTAAAGAACCGAGATCCCCATGCATTCCGTCGAAATACGGACACCCTGTATATGGTTTCTAATCAGAGAAACGGACCCAGAAAAGAACAGAAGACAAACCAACGGCCAAAAGTATATTACTACTCATATAGTATTGAAATTCAATAATAAAAATGAACGAAATGAATTAAATAATCGTTTTCTACATAAATACCGAAAACATTACAAAAACAGAGTAAACATTTAATTTTGGTACCTTTTCACTCAATTTCTCATAACTTCGGTAGTTATCCATAAATTTTTATCAACAATACATTACTTTCTTCGTAAAAGTGCTATCTATATGTAAACAATAAGAATTTGGCCATAACTGAATGTTTTATATTTTTGCATGGCGATAGAGTGATTTTTTTATTTTGGCCCAAAACATCGACGTTTTCATATATTTTGATAGATAACACTAAAATGATTGATCCGAACATAATAGTAGAAAAGATTGTTGAAGATTCTATCTATAATTTGATATCTTGTGCGACTTACTAGAACTTTTGTAACTCGAGATATGACCTAACATGGGAAGATACCTTCGGAAAAAACAAAAGAAAAATTCAAAGTACATATATCGAAAACCTTTCCATATAAAAAATTCTTAATGTGATTTCGAGTTTAGCAGGCCAAGATACATGAAAAAAATGTAGTGGCATTAAATGTACAGAATTTTTATATTATTTTGTAAACTAGTGATATTTATTATTTGTCTAATCATAGACGATTCTATGTATGCATTTTAATTGCATATTGTAAAGACGGAAATTAAAATGTCCCCTGAACTTTAACGGTCCTCTGTGAGCAACTTATCAACATTTAGTTAGTATTTTGTCATCGTCTAAGATGAAGAAACTAAGAAGATACTGTTGATTTTAAATCTCCACACCTTAGTCTCTTCTTAATCTCTTCACAGATTATTTTCAGTCTCTTATCTATCTCTTTCCAGTCTTATCTCTGTCTCTTCTCAATATTTTTTGAGTCTCTTTTCAGCCTCTTCTCTGTTTCCCTGTTCTTTTCCTCTCAGTCTCTTTCCAGACTTAACTTACTCTATTTTGAGTCTCATGAAAATATCACGCCTTCAAATATTGTACATAACCTAAATGAGTGTTTAGAAATACAATGACAGTAGCAGATTTTATAGAAGGGGTCCCATTTCATTAGATATGACTCTTGTTTTTATATGACAAATCACACATGGCTTCCATCTCAAATTTTCGGTTCATTTCATTCGTGGAAAAATCAAATATGGCAGGCATAAGAAAACTTGAACATTTATGTCGTATAGCGAAAATCGGACACGTTGCATTAACTTTGATTCAATTGTTGTTTTGGGTACGTTTCTAATTTCAAGTTGCTGTCTTTCTAATGAAAAAATGTAAGGCAAAAAAAAACATTTTACCGATTTTGTAATTCTTCGCCATATTAAGAAAACGAATGACACTAGTTGAAATTTGTTAACGTTAATTTATTTTGTATTATAAATGAAAACTGTTCCCTAGTTTGGGCCGGTCGTCGTTGGCCAAAAATTTAAGATTCCCACAAATTCTCTCTATCCCTACCATATCTACCCATGAAACGGCGATGTTTCTTTCATACGCCCCCATCCAAATTTTATTTAGTCCGCACTCGGATGCGCTCCTGAACAGCATCCCAACAAGTCTCAAGGCTCACGGTTTAGACTATTAAAAGTACACACAATGAAAGATACCGCCCGGTTTTATAATGTAAATGCCAAATGAGTTAAAGATAAAAGTCATTAAGCACGTGATAAATCAACAGCACTTATTGACTTTGACCTTTAAACAGAAAATATTATGTTCTTTTTATTCAAGTAATAACCGCATTTTGTAATCTCAAGCTATACTACACTACAAAAAATTAAAAACTGCTAAAAGTGTTGTTCAAACTGGTAATGTTTACACAACTATATAGGGTGGCTGATTTTTTATTGTCCAGCTTATATCTGGTAAAAATTAGGATGCAAAAAGAGTTTAGTATGACAATAACCTACCTATTTTTCAGAAAAAAGTAACATTTATAAAATAAAATGCCCTGTATGTTATTTTGATAATCAAATTCTAAATAAAATTCTCTTTACCATGATTTATTATAAGTACTACTATAACTATATATTGACAACCTGTACATCAATGTTTTTATTATTGTTCATATTTCTGATTACTGTCAAATATGACATTTATTTGTTGATTAAATCAAAATTGACAATTAATAACAATAAATAAAAAGAGTGGCGACCAACCGGAAAACCGACAAAGTTAGAGTAAAGTCAGGGGATTTTATTCATAGGGAAAAGTCTTAGAAAAGGAAATTCGGCCTTTTTAGTAAAAAGTCGAGGTATTTTTAAATTAGTAATAATAATAAATATTCAATTAATACCATTCAAGAATTGACAAATTGTTAGTTCTGTTCGGAGCACGCATTTGAAAATTAAATAATATTGAACAAAAACATTCCCCGTAATTTGAAAAATTGATAATTGACATACTACATTTATTTTACTCTAACCAAGTAGTTGGAGATTTCACTTGAAATTAGTGATTTATACGCGTGGCGCGCCCCAGCAAATCCAAATTTTCAGGCTCTTCTAAACTCGAAATTTTACTTCATGCTTAATCTGGGAGTGGAAACCCTCGTTAGATGATCAAACAGATACGAAATAATGTGAAAAGATAACAAATTTTAATAAATCGATAAAAATTATTGATGATTTACAAATAAAATTATATTAATCACTGAAAACTCAAAAAACACACAATTTAATAAAAATCGTCATAATTAAGAAATATTAATGAAATTATGGAAAAACAACAAATGATGATTTACGTTTATTATTTAATGTTTTGATTAAAATCAGTACATTTTTTCTATCAATATAATCTGAAGTTGTATTTTTTTGTTAATTTTTTTTTTCTTTATTATTTGCAAAACACTTAGTTGTATTTTACTATAATTACAATCTGATCACAAATGGATCAATGAGTAATATACTAAGGGTTTACTCATTAGTATCCCTTAGATTTTAATAACTTAATTACACTAATTAATGTGTACACTAGCACTATGCTCTGCTTTTGCACTAACACAATATTAAACTAACTCGAACGGTTTAGTCCGCTGTAGTCTTCTGGTCAAATTCGTGTTATCGAGGAGCTGGATGGCTTCGATGTTGACGTGTTGAAGAAGTCGCTGTTCATGACTCTTGGCAAATTTGTGTATTGTCTCATTAACAGTATCCATTTCCAAGTCCCTGTGGAGGTCACTGTTTCTGAAATACCAAGGAGCATTGGCAATACTCCTCAGTACTTTATTTTGGTATCGCTGGATTATTTCTATATTGCTCATTTTGGCACAACCCCACAGCTGGATGCCATATGTTACGGGCTTAAGAATTTGTTTATACAGCAGTAATTTATTTTAGATTGACAGGGTGGAGTTCCGATCAAGCAGCCAATACATTTTTCGAAATTTGATGTCCAGTTCTTCTTTTTTAATTTTGAGCTCTCCAGCGTAGCTTAGCGTCCAGTGTAAAACCCAAATATTTTGCTGTATCAGCATATGGTACCTGGATGGTACCCATTCATACTAACAGGGATATGTTGATTTCTATTATTTGTGAAATTGACGTGGACCGATTTAGTCTCATTCAATTTGATTCGCCATTGCTTAGTCCAGATTTTAATTTTATTTATCGAGGTTTGCAGATTTACTGCTGCTTCTTCGTGATCTTTGCCTACAGCCAGTGTCGTCGGCAAATGTGGCTATCGTATCATGGTCTAATTCAGGTATATCGCTGGTGTATAATAGGTAGAGGACTGGTCCTAGCATACTGCCCTGTGGCATACCTGCCTTTATTTCTTTTAGTTCAGAGTAAGCATCTTCCTGCTTAATTCTGAAAACTCTATCTGAAATGTATGATTCTAGTATTTGTGAATATAGTCTGGGTAGAAGTTTTCTTAATTTGTATTCAAGTCCGTCGTGCCACACTTTGTCAAAAGCTTGCGCTACATCAAGAAAGATAGTAGAGCAAACCTTTCTTTCTTCCAGTGACTTTTCAATTACGTTCGTTATTCTGTGGACTTTATCTATAGTTGAATGACATTCTCTGAAACCAAACTGATGTTCTGGTATTATGTTTTTGCTTTCAATAATTGGTTTTAATCTTTTAAAAAGTATTTTTTCAAACATTTTTGAAATTACAGGTAATAAAGAGATTGGTCTGTACGAAGAAACTTCATTTGGTGGTTTTCCAGGTTTAGGAATCATTATCACTTCTACTACTTTCCATATCTTAGGAACATATTTTAATCTAAACGATGCATTAATAAGATATGTAAGTTTTACTATTGCTTTACGAGGTAGTTGTTTCAGAATTTCGCCAGTAATTAAGTCAAATCCTGGAGCTTTCTTAGTGTTAATGTGATCTTTAATTATCATTTCAATTTCTCTTGGGGTAGAGGGTCTGATTTCACCTTCTTCCTGGGTAATATTTTCCCAGCCCAGAATGGCTACACCCTTATTCGGTTGGAAAGTCCATTCAAGATATTCGGCAAAGCTATTAGCCTTTTGATTATTGCTTTTTGCATATGTCCCATCTGCACTTCTAATTGGAGAATTCTGCAAGATTGATCTCTTCAGTCTCTTAGTAGCTTTCCAGAGCGAATAATTGTTAATTGAATAAATAAATAAATGAAGAAATAAAAAATGTTTATTACTATTTGTGTATTTAATTATTTTTGCCAATTTTTTGTTTTTTAATTTTACAAATATTAATTTACTGAAATTTACGAATTTTTCGAATACAATATGAACATTTTGTAAATTAAAAGAAAGATTCAAACTTGAAGGAAATTTAAAGGAAATTCAGATTTACTGAAATTTACTATTTATTTTTAAAAACTTTATGAAAGTTATGGAAATTGAAAGAAAAAAGATTCAAACACCAATTTAAAGAAATTACAGATTCATTGTAATTTACTAAATATTATCAAATTACTGAAATTCACAAATTCTTTCAAAAAAAGATTAAAAAACAAAAATTTGAAGAAAGTACAGATTTGTTGAAATTTTTGTTTAAATTACTGAAATTTACGATTTCTTGAAAACTTTCTAAAAATTATGTAATCGAAATGAAGATTCAAATTTGAAGAAAAATTAAAGAAATTGCAAATTCATTGTAATAAAATTATATTTATTACTTAAAAATATAAAAATTAAAACAAAGATTCAATTTTGATAAGAAATATTTTACGAAAATTATTTTTTTTTTTTGAAAATTAGGATAAATGACCATGGTATTTAAAAAAAATATGGGAAAAAACAAGCGAATTAATCAAATTCAGTAACATTCTAACAATTTAACACACGAAAAGTCAAATAGATTTTCTAAAAATGTTTAGTTTTGAATACTTTCTCGACATTTTGGACATTTCTCAAATTTTGACATCTATACATGCCAATCAATGAATTTTTCTTTTAAGTACTTATACACATCTTGTCCTTATACATATAATTTTTCAAGCATTCGTTAATTTTATTAATGAGTTTAATTTTAAATTTGTAACACGTGTCTCCACTCCCAGACTAAGCATGAAGTAAAATTTCGAGTTTAGAAAAGCCCCGCGTAGAAAATTTGTCGAGGGTCGCGCAGCGACCCGAGACAAATTTTCACGGGGCTTTTCTAAACTCGAAATTTTACTTCATGCTCCACGCGTATAAAACATTGACAGTATTATGAATTTTGCGTTAATAAATTTTAGTAAAGTATTATCAAATCTTGTAATTTCTAAATTAGTGATTTATAATATATTTTCTGTTCACTTCTTAATTTTTTTGTTCAAATGTCTAAAATTAAATTATTTGATATTTGAGCGGCTTCACAGTTTTTTTTTTCTGCTAAACTAAGCAGTTAGCACATTTTACCTGTAGAAAAAAATGCCTGAAACATATAACATGAAAACATAATAATCTCGGAAAATTAAAAAATACTGGTATAACGGCGATGTACTCTCTACGATTTTTGTACATCATCTGAATCTCGAGCAGCTTGTAATAAGTCCTCGGGTTCTTTCGTGAGAAACTACTTTCCTCGACCCGCCGAGGGGTAAGAAATATTTTCGGCCAGGAACGGTCGACCGCCCTAGTTTAACAGTCTTCGTATCTGTAATCGTTTATTGTATTGTATTAGTTATGATTTGTTTCTTCTTTTGTGATATTTTGCTACGTTACGTTTTTCGTGACAGTAATTACATATTTTGACAGTTATTAAGATTTTGGACAGTTTGTCGACAATTATGATATATTTTCGACATTTTTGGCAGTTAGAAATAAAATATAATAGTGTTGTAATAATAGAAAATAGTCTATTGCTGACAAAAGTGGCGTGAAGTTTGTAATTATACCTGTGAGAGTAAAGTTTCCCTATAATCCCAAGAAATAAATTTAAATTCATACAGGAGTAATTGATATCCCACGCCCAGATTAAGCATGAAGTAAAATTTCGAGTTTAGGAAAGCTTGAAAAATTGGATTTGCAGGGGCGCGCGAGCGAAACGATTAATAAAGTGGCGTGAAGTTTGCAATTATGCCTGTGTGAGTAAAGTTTCCTTATAATCTCAAGAAATAAAGGTCAATTCATACACGAATAATTGATATTCCACTCCTAGATTAAGCATGAAGTAAAATTTCGAGTTTAGAAAAGCCTGAAAATTTGGATTTGCTGGGCGCGCGAGCTAAGCGAGTCGCGCCCCGGCAAATACAAATTTTCAGGCTTTTCTAAACTTGAAATTTTACTTTATGCGCCACGCGTATAAAACACCGATTTAATGTGAAGTTTAAAATATAGATTACTGATATATATTAAAATGTCTGGTGTAAATTTATGAAATTTCGGATCTTTGGCTTTGATGGCGCTACTCTACAATAATAAAATCTTACTTGATGAGGGTTTCATAGCTATTTTAGAAGTGACTTCTCAGTCTCTTCGCAACAACTTTTCAGGCACACGTCAGTGTCATGTCGGTATCTTCAACTGTTTTAGGTCAACAGGTGTTCTTTTTTCGCAATATTGTCAGTCTTTTGTCGCCGTCTTTAAGCCTCTTCCCATCAATGTTCAGATTAATCTACATCTCTTCTTTAATTGAATTTTCAGACTTTCAACTCTTTATTGAGGTTTCGGACTTTCGTCAATGTATCATCTGTTACAAAATCGTAATTGAGTTTGTACGTTATAAATATTGAAATATGACTGTTCAAGGATAATTGTGAAAACTTTTCAGATAAAAAAAGAAGTATAAAACCCCCCAATAAATTATTATGATGTAAATGGAATCTCTGCAAATTCTGAAAACAAGCTTTATACCCCCGAAAGCAAAAAAGAAAGAAGTCCCGAAATCAATTATGCGTAAAGACATTCAGGAAAAACGGGTGGCTCAGCGCGACACAATAATGCCCATTAAATGTAAACACATTTGCGACGGGATTTAAAAAAAAGTGCAACCGAATAGGGGAGGGTAATGTGTGCACATTCAGCCCCTCGATATAAATGTCCCGATGTCGGCGGGGACAAAACGACAAAGGTGTTCCTTCGTAAACTCCCCCGAGACGGATTACCTCCAGACATTCTGCGGACAATTCGTTTCCAGGGAAGGGAAGGTTGAATCGGCCTACCCCCCTTTTTCCGCTTCAGTGTCGCATTTTCGGTGCACCGGAGTTTGTTATGCAAAGTCGTTTCTTTTCGCGTGTTTGTTCTGCAGGATAAACAAAATGGGCGCTATGAATAACATTAGAAAGTGAATTAACATATGCAATGCAACAATATAATTGTGAGACATCAAGGAACCTAACAATTTCATTGAACGAAGAATATTAACATAGCATGTATTTATTCTGAAATATACTGTTGGTTTCCTTTCACGAATTCACGTCATGGTATTCTAAGATCCAGTTAAAATATCTGATATTTTAATATTTATATATTAAATTCTTCAAAGAAAGCTGAAAATAGCAGTGATTTATTTTGTTATAATAAGATTATTTCGGAATTTTTGGACTTATTAAGATTCTTTCGTCATCAGTTGATGTCAATCGGTATCGAAGGATCAGTTGCATAAACACTTTTAACTGTAGATCATCTCTGAACTGCAAATCAATGTTAGTTTCCTGAAATTTAGATACAAGGTACGATTCACGAGAGGTGTCCCATGGTTTCCTCGATTTATAGTGCTTTCTGCACTAATACATGTAATACGAAAATAGTTTGATGTCAACAGATTACGTGTGTGGAAAGAGACAGAAAACTTTATAATATGTCTGCTATGGTTTTTAGATGGAACATGCGAAAACATTTGTTCCGGTATGCAGCTTTAAAATTTTAAGGTTTAATGTCACATTTTGACAATGTCTTCGTAAAACTAAATCTGCAAAAACCTAGCCACAAATAATTTTAACTAATGTGCACAATCGTTTTAAATGTGAGTTTAAGTGGTATAATTCCAATTTCACATCTACTAAATAGTTCAGGTATTTACAGAAATAAATAATGCATTTAAGTTGATTTTGTGATTTGGCAAATAGTCATCGTTTAATTGATGAGGCGGATACATGATGAAACTCCATAATACTATTTGAAATAAAACAACGCAGTTGGGAGGGTTTCACTTTTATTGTTGAACACTGCAACAATTTCATCTGCCTGATGAAGCCACTGTGTGGTGAAACATGTTGCAGTGTTCAACAATAAAAGTGAAACCCTTCCAACTGCGTTGTTTTATTTCAAATAAATAGTCATCGGATTAATCTGTTAGTACAGGGAATTTTTCTTTTAAGAATACATACAGGGAATTTGCTATTAGGTATAGATATGCATTCGCTTTTTTTAAGAGTTCAATTTGTAGCTTAAAAAGAGTGATTTCCACTCCCAGACTAAGCATGAAGTAAAATTTCGAGTTTAGAAAAGCCTGAAAATTTGGTTTGGTCGCGTAGCGCGAAGCGCTACGCGGCCAAACCAAATTTTCAGGCTTTTCTAAACTCGAAATTTTACTTCATGCGCCACGCGTATTAAACACTGAAAGCACTGAAATATTGTAAACGAGTAAACTTCGATTGAAATCTGTTTCTTATACAAGTGGCGCATGAAGTAAAATTTCGAGTTTAGTAAAACCTGAAAATTTGGTTTGGTCGCTCCGCTCTTCGCGCTACGCGACCAAACCAAATTTTTAGGCTTATCTAAACTCAAAATTTTACTCCATGCTTAACCTGGGAGTGGAAAACACTCGTTTAAACTTCAAATTGACCTTTATTTAGAAAACAACGAATATTTAAAAATTTACAACACCTAGTTGGAATATGTATACTCAAAAGAATAATTTACAAGAAATAATGATTTAAAGCTTTTCTAAAAGAAAGAACACTAATATACTCGCGACCTAAACCGCATGACATTGTCATGTAACGTCAAAACTTGACACAACTAGGAAAAATCGTTGCAGATACAACTGTCAACATACTCTCTAAAAACATACTCTAAAATATTTGAACCACATATTCCACATCAATGAGGCATAGGACACCTCTCCCGAATTCCACTATAAATTTGAAAGTTGCTTGAATTTCAGAAATTAGTTAAACAACTGGCACTACATGCTTCCTTTTGATTACTTATACATACAGGGGCCTTAATCAAAAGTTGCACCCTATAGAATCTACGATTCGTTTTATGTTTGGAAAAACTGCTGAAACAGATTAATTTTTATTTAAAGAGGGAATAAATTTTATCTTGATTTCAAAATTATTTCTACATTCCTCTAGTGCCCACAGGCATCGAGTGACACTTTATTTTGAAACTGCTATCATTGTCTATGCAATCATGATTTTATTTTCAATTTTGATATTGGAGTGATACTAACCCTCACATTTTCAATGAATGTCGCACTTAGTTGTCCCAAAAATTGAACGTTTGGGAAGGCATTCTGGATAATCACATTATCAGACCACTTTTTATTAAAGGCGACTGGTGATAGTTATTTGCAGTTATTAGGAGATCTTATTGATTCTATAATCACCCAAGCAGCGGAAGAAGATGTAAATCTCCTAGAAATCATCTTTTCTTTCATGCGATTTACTCCTTTGGATTTCACTTAAAGTCCAAGGATTATTCTAAGCCACCTGAATCTCTTTGAGTGCTTCGAGAGAGAATCGTCGCAGAGTGCCGTCTAATCACTCAGGAAAGGTTGCAAAACGTTAGATAAGCTTTTGAAAATGGATTATACTATTGTATGGAAGTTCGGGGTAAAGATTTTGAGTAGTACATTCGGTAAATTGGTTTGTTTTGCAATAACTTTTGTTTCCTATATCAGTAATGTATGAAGTTTATCTAGTAAAAATCGTTCAAAATTGAAAATATAATTATGGTTGTATAGCCAATAAAAGTAGCTTCAAAATATTGTGTAATTCGAACCCTCTTATGGTCGCTAGAAGGATGGAGAAATAATTTTGAAACTAAGATTTGTTTAGGCATTATTTGCAAACTTGGATCAAATCGGAGATCGGGCTGTAACTTTTAGTTGGAAATGAATAATTTGGAGTATACAGTAGGGCGGGCCGAATTGTAAGGAAGTTTTTTTTTTTTCAAAGAATGAGTCTAATTTTTTCTGATTCTATGTTCAATTCTAAAAAAAGGGTTCATGGGACCATAGGTCTACGGTGAATTTCAAGCCGCATTCATTTTAATTGAAGATTTTACTGCAGCCGGTTGTAAAATTTATTTGGATTTCAGTTCTGATTTATAATATTTTTATTTATATTTTAGGGTTCATGGGGGTTTTGAGTGTGACGAATTCAATGTTGATATTTATTTTTGTCTTGGGCATCCGCAAGGTGTCAAATTTAGTATAAAACTTAGAAACCTCAATTGCTTGTACATAAAATCTCGCAGAATGATGAAAATTATGAAGAATCAAAATCAGATATTGTACAAAATAAGTTGGTCAAAATTGGCATTATTAGTAATATATAAAATTACAAAAAAACTATTCGTGAAAATGCAAACAATGTCTTAATTAATAAGACAACTTAAGACGATAAATATTCATTGAATCAACTACTTCCCGTGCAAATACACCTCCGGATTTTGAATTATACAATGAAATATTTAAAATCTTATTTAATTTGATTTGTTACAACGCTCTATTAAAGTATATGTAACGCTTAGGTCAAATTCTCTTCAAACCAACTAACAAATACAAATTTAAAACGGATATTATTAATTAAGACATTGTTTGCATTTCACGAATAGTTTTTTCGTAATTTTATATATTATGTTTAAAGTGTGCAAACTATAAAAAGCGTAAGCTTATTTTCTCGAATTCAAATAGTTTTGAATTTTAATTTATCTGGCATTATTAGACTTTAATGTTGATTACTTTCGTCAGTTTTAGTTAATTTCCTAAATTTGAATCGCAGAAAAACATGAATTCATGAATTGTAATATATCCTATGTTCAATTAAAAAAAAAAAACCTTTAAGAGTGCCATGGAATGTATTCTAGGTTAGCAACTCTGAGATTATATATTATAATTATTATGTCTGACGTTTTACCAAACCTAAATTTAAAAAAGATTAAATCATGGCACTCTAGAGTTTTTTTTTATTAAACATACGATATTATTGTTACAGATGATTATAGATGATGTTTATGAACTTCATTGGTAATCAGTGTTTTATACGCGTGGCGCATGAAGTAAAATTTCAAGTTTAGAAAAGCCCCGTTAAAATTTGTCTCGGGTCGCTGCACGACCCTCGACAAATTTTCTACGCGGGGCTTTTCTAAACTCGAAATTTTACTTCATGCTTAGTCTGGGAGCGGAAACACTCGTTCGAAACTTTAAATTGTACGCTTTTATAAAATCGACGTATGCCTGAAAATTGACAGCGTATACGTTATGTACATAAAATAGAAAAATCTCCAGTATGTAATATAATAAGTCATCCATACCGATCGTTAAAAGAAAAGCAGAATTTTTCCTAAAATTAACTTTTAGAATTAACTCTATAATTTCTCGGCTATTAATGAGTTAATTAAAAGTTTGGCACTTTATAGAAAACCGAAATATTTGATGTAAAATCATTTTAAATGGATATTTATTTTTATGAACTAAATTGACTTTTGAGGCTTAATTATTATGATTTTGTATAAACTAAATTTTTAAAAAAGCAGTCTATGTTGTATACCATAGAAAATTTCATGCAAAATGCTAAAAAACGAGACCTTTTCTACATTTCTCGCTCAATTTGTAAAGCAGTAATCGTAATTTAAAAACTTAGCAATTTGCGATTGTGACCCCGTTTTCTGAAATAAATGCATATATCTTCAAACCGGCTTGATATCTAATCCTAAAATTCGATATTGTTCTTTGTCTATGTAATGGCAATAAGAAATCTGATATGGTAAAGTAGAAGACTGTGTTGATTTGATATAGAATTATCCCTCAATAACATAACATTATAGAAGTCATACAAAACAAAAAGAATATGTAAAAATTATAATATTTAAACATGTATCAGAGTAATAGCTTCTACAATAAATCAAATGTTTTAAACTTATTGTGTGTCAAAAATGTTTTTTCTTGATCTAAGAATTTGAAGTAATGTTGATAATATATCGAAAAATTCAATGGTTTTTACGAACTTGTTTACTTTGAAAACTTATAACTACAATTTCAAGCAAGATATTTTAGTATTCTGTACTATAATATGAGTCTGAAATATACTGACCTGATAAAATATTTCCGAAATTTTTTACTTAATTTGACAACGTATGATTTTTGAAACATTATTTCACTTCAAAATCCAATATTTTTTATTGACTTATTTACTTTGCAATTAGAAGTTTTTAACTTTTCTGTATAGCAATATGAACAACAATCTTATCTTAATAAATTCTGATCATTTGAACTTATTTTAACAATATTTGATATTTTTTTATTAAATTTTATCCTAGAAGTATAATAATATTCATTTAAAGTGATTTTACATCAAATATTTCGGCTTTCTATATAATGCCAAACTTTAAATTAACTCATTAATGGCCGAGTAATTAAAGAGTTCACTCTAAAAGTTGATTTTAGGTAAAATTTTGCTTCTTTTAATAATTTCTATGAATGACTTATTATATTCAGCTCTTAGTTATAAAGTATGTCTCAGTGTTTAATGTACGCGGAATTTACTATTGTTACTATTATTATTATATCCATGACAATTTTGCATGTACAAGTTATATTATTTGTAACTATGTCATTGTAAATAAAGATTCTATCTAGCTAGATATACTACATATTGGAGATTTTTTTATTAAATGTATATAACGCTGCAAACTTTTCTCCGCCATTTTTAAGGAAAAAGTTTATATAAATTTTTCCAATACTGCTGCTATTTATTAATGATCTTAGCAACATATTAAAAAACTGTAAATATTTGTTTTTTGCAAATGATCTTAAACTATAAAAACGTATTATCATTGATTGCTTAGTGTAAACAATTTAGAGCTGTCTGATTTGTAAGACTTTTTTGTCAAAGAGTGAGTCTATTATTTTCTGATTCTACGTATAATTCTAAGAAAAAACAGTCCATAAGATCATAGGCCTACGGTGAATTTCAAGCCAAGACAATTTTATTTGAAGGTTTTACTGCAGCTCTTCTTCGTTTTTAAAGGATTTTCATAATAATTAATTAATGTATTTGAAACGTTTGTATGAACGTATTCCTTAAAAATGGTCAAAATATATCTAAAAAAAGTGTGCAGCGCTTTCTTGCGGGATGCCTAAGTGAAAAATAAACACCTAAATCGAATTCTTTACACCCAGAAACCCAATATATAAATAAATATAGGTAATATTTCAAATCAGAACTGAAATACAAATAAATATTACAGCCAGCAGCAGTAAAATATTCAATTAATATTATTGCGGCTCGAAATTCACCGTAGACCCATAGTCCTGTAGACTTTTTTTCTTAGAATTGAGAACTCACTCTTCGAAAATAAATCGACCCTGCATTAGTATACAGGGTGTAGTCCTAATTATTCATTAAAAATTCGTAATATATACCAATAACTATATTTTCTTATTGAGTTTAATGATTAATCTTACATCCAGATTTTATTATCTTTCCACATCAGTGGAAATGATCCCCGGAAAGTCGTGATTATGCAAATGCATTACGCCCGCAGGTGCCGACGACGAGTTACTCAAAAATATACGCCCATTAGCGAATCTTTATTCCCATTTTATGATCGCTCCTCGCATTACGGACGTAATCCGCCCCAATAAAAAGGTCGTAAGACACTCTACATCGCGATGGCTCAGAAAGATGTGATCGATAGACTGGAGAGATGCAAATACCACGAGAAAGACAGAGTGAGATAAACCCTCGGTTCGACAAGAAACAGAAAGAAAAATACTATTGAGATTTATTACACGAGTACTTACAAATGTTAAAAGGAAATAAAGGAGTTGAAGAAGAAGAAGAAAGAAAATTAAATCCTATTGAGAATTATAGTTATAAACGCGGAAGAAGAAAGGAAGGTAATAACTGTGACTCTATTGTAATAATACAAACTAAATATGAATAAGAAGATTACTAATATTAAAGCCATTCTTTAATAAAAGTTCATTCCGTATTCATATCCATTGTGTTTTTTTTAATATAGTCTGAATATAGCTGGACTTAAAATAAGTATTTTGAGTTGACTTTTATGCTTGTTTTGTCCCAAAACTTAAGTAGTTACACCCAAGGGCGTAGCAGTTGGAGCAAACTGCTCCAGGTTCTCGAATTTAAGGCGCGAAACTAGTTTTAGACAAAATAAACATTTTTAAAATTTCTTAACGTGAGAACAAACATAAAATCAAACAGAGCCGATTATGAATCATAAACGCACATATTTAGTAAGCAGTCAGTTTGTTTCACAAATTTATTTTACTGCAGTTATTCAAAAATAAGTACCAAAATGGTTCTGTTTCCCATTTAGATTCAAATGTAAATAAAATAAAATTAATTACAAAATAAATAGCTAAGCAGGGTTGTTATGTTTAAAACAAGTTGTTTTAAAAGTGTTTTAAACATGTTTAAAAACAAGTGTTGTGTTTTAAACGATTGTTTTTAGTGATGAGATGTACCAATAGTGAATGAAACATAAGCCTTTGAAAATGTTATTATATTTTTACATCCTGCATACTTATATCTTTAACTCCAGTTTTGGCAACAATTAAAGATAAATTAGCTGCTTTTGAACTATAAAATAATCAGTGTTTTATACGCGTGGCGCATGAAATAAAATTTCGAGTTTGAAAAAACCTGAATTTGGATTTGAACTCGCGTCCAAATCCAAACGTTCAGGCTTTTCTAAAGTCGAAATTTTACTTCATGTTTGAGCAAGAAGTGGATGACACTTACTTGAATGATAATAATGACTTCAATAAAAACATTTAAGTTTAGTCATTTTACTTAAAATTCACAATAATTTTTAATATTGCAATAATTTCCACAAATTTGTATTATTTATTTTATTCTAATTATTCTAACAGATTTAATAATTTTCAATATTCAGGTACTATTTTCTGTTTTTATATAGAAATTAGATAAATCTTGAAAGTAACTAAAATTTAAAAAGTATATTTTAATAAAATCTATAACTGGCAGAATATCAGACAATTTAGAAAATAGACTGAGTATCAACGAATAAAAATTATTTGTTAACATTAATAAAAATTAGGTAAAGCAAAAATGAGTATTTAAATTATACATGTATATAATTAATGTAATGATATAATTCCATGAAAACTATCTATTTTGATATTAGCAGATGTTTATTTATATTATTAACTTCAACAATTTTTGGTTTTAATAATTTAGTAAAACAAAGTTAGTAAAATCCAAAATCGCTGAACTTCCTAATTTGCTTAAACACCTTGAACTTCTAACCCAATTGTGTTAAAATTCACAGATATTATAATATTTGGATTAAAATTTCGATGTTGACAATTTCGAGAACATTTTCATAATCAGCAAAGATTTTTTAAATACCTAAGTTGATTTTTCTGTAATTTTTATCACAACTTATTTTTTTGTTGAACAGTCGTCAGATTTAAAAAGACATTTGAAATGTTGATGAAACTTAAAAATACATGCAGATTAATAATCCGCAATGAAACGTTGTGCCAAAGTTAAAATCTTGTTGCAAAAATCACCCAATTTATTTCAATGTGTTATTAAATAACTTTATTTTTTTTTGTTAAAAAATTAATTCACTTTTTTACATTAAATTATTAGTTCGAAATTTGTCAAATGTCACTCGTTAATTGAAAGATATAAATTTTGACATATTTAAATATTTAACGAATAAAGCACTAATAACCTTTCTTCACACTTTTATTTGAATTACCAAATGTACATTTCGGACACAAAGTGACCATTATCAATGGATTAACACTGTTAATCCAACTCACAATCAATTTATTTTTTATATTTAAATATATTCAACTATTTGAGTTATTCGTATACGTCTTTAAAACGTGTTTTAAAACAGTGAGGATTTTTTACGATTCCTGAACGAACAGTATGATTAAAAGCATTAAATGTATTTATTTAAATAAATATAAAATGAATTGGGTAAAGTAAAACACTTGTTTTGTTCCATATTTTTATTTTCAGTTGCCTGATACGTGTTTCGATCCGTTACTATCATTTATAAAGTTAAAACTATAATATAAAATGTTTCAAACAAAATAAATCGTTGAAAATTGATTTGAATCATTTTTTTTATTTTTATTTTATTTTAGTGCTTTAACAATTGTTTTACACACGTCAATAATACATATAATATAAAAATAGTAGTAACAATATATATAATAATCGTAAATATGAATAATAATATCTATACCTATGTGACAAAAAATTTAAAGAAAATAAAAATCAGATGTCAGATGTGAGATGTGAGAAGAAGTGTGAGATCACCAACCCCAAACAAAAGAAAAATAATAAATAAATAAATAAACATTAAAATAAATAAACATTAAACTAAAAATAAACATTAAAATAAAAATAAACATTAAAATAAAAATAAAATCACAGACGATACAAACGATTTAAAAGAGAGCGGTCAAAAGTAGTAAAATTTATGTCTTAAAAGTCAAGGGATAAAAATAGTGTTTAAAATATAAATAAATTAACATAATAAAAAATAAAAATAAAAATTTACTTAAAATTTAACTGATGATAAATAGAATTACTAACGATACAAACGATTTAAAAGAAAGAAATCAAACGAAGTAGAATGTCAGTTCGCTACTATACTAATGTGGTAAAATCGTACTCAAGGTACTCCTTTTTTTTCGCAAAATTCTTCTAAATGTATGTGTTCCATGATTCTGGATGTTTAATGACCACTGGTGTAAACATTTATTCAATTTATATTATATTGTAAGGACACATTTCAACGATTTATATTTAAACAATGTTTCGATTGAGAGCAATTTCAAATACTTGTAGTTGATGCTATCAAAATGGGAGTTTGGGATTTAGAATTAACAACGGTCCGAAACCAGCGGTAATCAGGATCCATTCAGTATTAAGTTAATTACTGGCGCGTAACGCGATGGGCGTGAAGATTGATTTATCCCGGTGAGTCGGGGCTGTATTGTTGGGGTGCAGCGGGGGGTGACCCCCTGTCGGTCCCTAGAAATACACATAAAGGCCTTTTCTAGAAGTGAACATAGCACGCACACAGCTTGGAATATAAATTGAAACTTACTGTAATCCTCTATAATTATTATTGGAAGTTTTGCTTATGTGCTTGAGTAGACCGAAGGAGACAAAGACACGATTGTTCATTGAATTTACTTGATAAGGGTAGACATAACAATTTATTTGGGTTTTGTTTTAAAAAAATGGGATGGTTGGAAAAATACGAGTATTGGATAATTATGTGTTTTGTACAAATGAAACGAATGAAACGAAATTTATTGAAAACCACTCGGTTTATATCAAAGCAAACAATGTTTTTATTATATATCTATATATATATATATATATATATATATAAACAGGGTGTATATACTAAACCGTTCCTTAAAAGTTTATGGGGTTGCCCTTGCACTAAAAATTATATATTATATATCACTTCCGGTTCCACCGGAAGTAGCACCAAATTTGTTATTTTAAATGGAACGCCCTATATGTTAGTAATTTTTTGTATTCCTCGTTTAAATTGCAACATATTTTATTCGAACTATATCGAACTATATCTCTTATAGTTTTCAAGCAAAAAAATATTTCTAAAATTTTGACCTCTAAAAGGCATCTATAAATCTGTCTGTAACTTCTCTTAAGAGTAAGATAAAAATATGATTTATACCTCTACTTGTACCTAGAGGATGAGTCTATGAGTGTATTAATTGGAAACTGTCAATTTTGACAATAAGTGTTCTTAATATGTCAATATCGAAGTGCCCTCTTCAATATCTCGTAATTCAATTTTTTAAATGGAATGACCCATTTATTATCACGTGGTACGATTGGGGGAAAGATTTCCTACAAAAAAGTATTAACAACTTTACTCCTAAAGCAAGTGGTTTTCAAATTATTTCGAAGATTCGTTTTTCGTCGCATTTTTGCATGGAATAATGAGCGCATAAGTCGCAAGTGAATTTTGTTAGGCAAGAAGTAATGCTTTTTTTATTGCGTATGTAATGCGAAATGTCAAATAATAAAAACAATTAGTACAAAGTCATACAGAAATCAACAAAATGAATAAATACACCCATCAACAAATTATCAATATATTCTTTATACATGGCAACTGCGACAGAATTGTTAGTCGTACATGTAGAATATTTAATGAAACTTATCCACATTTGTCGCCGATGAATAAAACAAGATTTAGAAGATTGGAAGCAAATTTTGTTCAATTGGCAGTAGGAGATTTCTGTAAAACTTTGTACTAATTCTTTTTATTATTTGACATTTCGCAATACAATCGCGACAAAACAAAAGCATACTACTATATATATATTAGTACTGCGAGCCTAGTTGGCCCGTGGCTTGATTGATAATGCTCTTCCATGTCTTTTTGTTCTTTGCTTTTCGTTTCCATCCGGTAATTACTAATTTCTCCATGTCCTTTTCTATTTCTCCTTTCCATCTCGTTCTTGGTCTTCCTTATTTCCTTATTTCCTCCTTCCTCCTATTGTACTGGTGAGTACTATTTTTGGTAGTCTGGTTTCTTCCATCCTCTGTACGTGGCCTAACCAGCGCAGCCTTTGCACTTGTATTACCCCTGTTATATTTGTTTCTTTGAACATTTCTTTAATTTCGTTGTTTGTTCGTCTTAGCCATAGTTCTCCGACCTTTTTTCCTCCAAATATCTTTCTTAAAACTTTCCTCTCCCACACTTCCAACCTTGTTTGTTCCTTTTTAGTCATTATCCATGTTTCACAGGCGTACATTACCGTCGGTCTTAATACTGTTTTGTATAGCTTCAGTTTGGCATTTCTAGAAATGTTCTTACTTCTTAGTATCCTGTTTAGTCCCCCCATGCACCTATTCTCTGCCAATACCCTCGCTTCGATTTCCATTCCATTATCAGGTTCCCTCGTAAACAACGTTCCTAAACACATATATTTGTCTACTTCCTCGAATACTAGTTCTGTATTATTCTTCGTTTATATTGTTATCTGTGTCCCCTTTCTAAAATCCTTTTTCGGCCATTCCATGTATTTTGATTTCGCTTGGTTAATTATCAACCCCATATTTCTTGCTATATCAACCAACCTAGTAATTACTGGTATTAGTTCTTCCGTACTTCTGGCTAGTATTACTAGATCGTCAGCAAAAGCTATGCACTGGTGTTTCTTCCTATATACGATTCCCGTTCGGTTTAGGTTGGCGTCTCTTATAGCTTTTTCTAGTACTAGGCTGAAAAGGATAGAAGATAGCGGATCCCCTTGCCTTACTCCTTGACGAATTTTGAAGCTATCGCTGACGTTGTTATTAATTTTGACCTTACTTTCAGTGTCTTGCAATGTCATTTGAATCATGTTGATAAGCTTCTTACTGACCTCGAAATATTTCAACGCTTCAGAAATGGCTTCCCTTTAGACTCTGTCATATGCTTGTTTGAAATCAATGAAAAGCATTACCGTTGGTTTCTCAAATTCAAAACGCTCAGCTTGTATTTCTCTCAATGTAAATATTACATCTGTCATGTTCCTTCCTCGTCTAAACCCACACTGGTACTCCCCTATTTTATCTTCGACTTCACTCACTAATTTATTCTTTAAATCCGTTGCAAGTATTTTACATGCTACGTTTAGTAGTGAAATGCCCCTGTAGTTTTGGCACTCGCTTTTGTCACCTTTTTTGTGCAGAGGACAGATTATGGCTTCTCTCCATTCTTCTGGCATTTCTTCCTTCTTCCAGACCTCCTCAAGTAACCTCTGTATATACTCTACCAATTTGCTACCCCCATGCTTAAATAACTCTGCTGGAATTCCATCACTACCCGGGTTCTTGTTGTTCCTCATTTTCGTAATAATGTCTTCTATTTGATCTGTACTTGGCGCCAACTGTAAGTCCAGGTTAACTACTCGCTTAGGCTGTGGAATTCTTTCATCATTTCCTTCATTCAACAGGTCGTTAAAATACTCCCTCCATCTTCCCAATTGGTCTTCTTCTCCCGCAATCAGCGTTCCCTCCTTTGTCTTGTAAAATACCGGTTTGGCTTGGAACCCTTCCCTTTCCTTTTTCACTTTTTGGTATAGGTTTCTGATTTGGCTGTTATTATAGTCCTCTTCAATTTCTTGTATTACTTTTTCATAGTAGGTTCTTTTCTTCTTTCCTAGGATATTTTTTGTTGTTTTCCTTTGTTGCTAATATTTCTGCTTAGCTCTTTCCGATCCTTCTTTCAGCATTATTAACCTTAACTTCTTCCTGATCTCCAACTCTCTTTCACAGTCCTCGTCAAACCACTTCTTCTTTTTCTTCTTTTCCTCTTTACTGCATCTATCCGCAGAGTCCCTTAATTTATTTTTTAAGTTCAACCAATGTTCTTCTACGCTCGTACTCTGCCCTATATCTTCCAATTCTTTGCCGACAATTTCCTTGTATTTGTCCTGCTCCTCCTTACTTTTAAGTCTCGTTACTCTTTTATTTGCTCTTTTCTTTCCGAATTCATTTCGGATGCTGGGTATTATTTGTGTTAGTCTGGCGCCCACCAAAAAATGGTCACTATCTGCATCTGATCCCCTATACGATCTAATACTTTTCAGCGCCTTTTCTTCCGGTTTTTCTATTAAGATATGATCAATCTGATTCACAGTTTTCCCATCTGGTGACCGCCATGTTCCCTTAAAGAAGCATACTACTGGCCTACTAAAATTCAATTGCGACTTATGCGCGCATTATACGCTGCATAAATGCGACGAAATACGAATTTTCGAAATAATTCGAAAACTACTTGCTTTAGGAGTATAGTTTTATAATACTTTTTTTTAGCAAATCCCCCCCCCCCCTTCAATCATACCACTTGGTAAAAATTGGGTCATTCAATTTAAAAAAATTGAATTACTAGATATTGAAGAGGGCACTTAGATATTGACATTTTAAGAACACTTATTGTGAATATTGACAGTTTCCAATTAATTTACTCATAGAGGCATCTTCTAGGTACAAGTAGAGGTATAAATCATATTTTTATCTTATTCTTAAGAGAAGTTACAGACAGATTTCAAGATGCCTTTTAAAGGTCAGAATTTTAATAAGTGTACATATGTTTGAATCAAATATGTTGCAATTTAGACGAGGAACTCAAAAAATTACTAGTATATAGGGTGTTACATTTAAAATAACAAATTTGGTGCTACTTCCGGTAAAACCGCAAGTGATATAAAGTTGAAAATATTTCAAATGAGGAAAACTGATTCAACCGTATGACATTGGTCCCGCGTATTTTCTTGGCGCTGGTCCATTGTATTTTTGATTCGACGTTTCGATGGCGTCGCAGTCATCATCGTGAGGAATAACTAATAAAATTCCATTGCTCTAACAACCACTTGTTTGATTTCGACGTACTACTTCATGCGTGAATTTCTTGTTTGGCTTCGTGTTACTCTTCTGTTTTGTTCTTCTAATGATGTAGTAGTGACAATTTCAATATTATTTTCGGAAGGGATTGGATTTTGAATTTCTTGGTTGTTGTTCGGAGATAATATATTTTGACCAGAATTTATACAAGTTTTCCAAATTGGTGGTAGTCTTTTAGCATCATCTCTTTGATTTAGACTGTTCGGCCTCTTTTCAATTTCTGTCGCATCTTTAATAATCCTTGCGTGGAAGAAGTCTGTCTTTTTTAATATATATGTATATATATATATATATATATATATATATATAAAACAATCATGGACGCTGAATCTTTGCAGAAGCACTAAAAATATACCCTAATTCAAACGCCTAAAAAAGAGATATATATTGTTTGTCTCTGCCTGATACTAAACGCCTCTATTTAACCCATTAACGGCCAAGCAATTATTGAGTTAGCTCTAAAAGTTGATTTTAGGTAAAACTCTGCACTTCTTTTTATGATTTCTATAAATGACTTATTGTATTACATACTGTACATTTTTCTTTAAAATATACATAATGTATACGCTGTAAAATTTCAGGGATTCGTCGATTTTATATAAAAACCTGCAATATAAGGAACGAGTGTTTCCACTCCCAGACTAAGCATGAAGTAAAATTTCGAGTTTAGAAAAGTCTGAAAATTTGGTTTGGTCGCTCCGCGAAGCGGAGCGGCCAAACCAAATTTTCAGGCTTTTCTAAACTCGAAATTTTACTTCATGCGCCATGCGTATAAAACACTGAAATATTGTAAAATTAGAATTACACTGACACTTATTGTTAAAATTAGTAACATTTGAAATATTAAAAAACCCAAAATATGTACTTTTTTCTTCATACAGTTAATTTGGTATATTAAAAAAATACCAAATTAACTTATTTAGTAAATTAATTAACAAAAAGTTAATAATGTTGCGTGTATGCATCAATGGCGCTTAATGGGTTAATGTCTGCTTTGCTATATTAAATAATGTTTACTAAATTAAACACTAATGCCCAATTAAACAATACTTTTTGATGCTGCTAAAAATGTTACATATTACCAAGCATTGTAAATAATTGTTTTGACTATCAATTTTTGTTTCTTAAAAACAACACATGTTTCGATTAATCTGGTAATATATTCGATACTTGTTCTGCTACTCTCTTGATGGAACCAAATTTTCAAATTGGGTAAAGGTAAACACTTGTATTGTTCCATGCTTTTATATTCATTCTCCTGACACGTGTTTCGATCCGTTTCGATCATTTTTAAAGTTTAAACTAATTTATTTATTTATTTTCCCAACAGATACGAAATCCAACTAGGAGAAAAGGAGAAAAAGGAAGAAAGAAGAAGAAAAGGAGAAAATAAGAAGAAAAATAGAAAAATTAAAAATTAAATATGTATATATAAATGAATACTAATAATAATAAATGTATGTTATAATAGTTATAAACAACTTAAATACATTACTTGTTAAGTATAATGATAACATTAATCTTATTTATCGAGTTAGCTAAAAAAACTTAAAAAAAAATCATTACATAAACAAATTACCACACAGCAGACAGTTTCTTTGAAATGGATGACTTGGATTCAATAAAAATGTCGATGTTTAAATTAACTTCATTATACAGCTTAAGTATCCTGTTCAATGGTGAGTTTTGGTGAGCACGAGACGTGTATTTGACTGACAGCAATAAAATAAGTCCATGGAACGGGAAGCGGTACGTGGAAGACGAGACGATAAACTGCCTAAAATATGTGGATCATCAATTCTGTAATGTATTATTCCATGAAGAAATAGTACTGCGGCCGTGTTTTGATGAGATTGTAAAGATGGTACGTTGAAAGTATGTAAAAGATCTTCGTATTTTATTGAAATGGACGGATATTCGTGGAACATTTTACACTACAACATTTTTGAAAACTTATTCTAAATCTTTTCAAATTTATTTATATAAATATAATAATGCGGTGACCAAATAATAGAAGCATATTCAAGATTCGAACGTACATATGCAAAATATAACTTTTTAACTACGTTAATATCACGGAATTCTTTGGATGTTCGATTAATAAAACCCAATATTTTAATTGATTTGGCACATATATTATTTATGTGTTAGTTAAACGTTAAGCGTCTGTCAAAAGTAACACTCAAGCCATTCATTGTATTCCTACGTTCAAAGTGTACATTATTCAACCCATACTCGTACTTGATGATGTTCTTTTTTCTGGAGAAAGTAATAAATTTACATTTTGACAAGTTTGAGTTTAGTCCGTTAATTATACACCATCGTTGAATATTATCAATGTCGTTCTGCAAGGTAACAAAATCATGTCGAGATTCAATAACGTTAAAGATCTTCATATCGTTTGCGTATAGTAAAACGTTACATTTATGAGAATCTACGATGTCATTGATGAAAATAATCATGAAAAGTGGACCCAGATTGGAACCTTGAGGAACCCCACTAATTGCAAAATATACATTTGAAGCATGGCCCATGTATTCAATAAATTATTGTCTGTTGTCAAGGTAAGAATTAATAAGAGAGATCGAGTTTTTGGTGAATTCATAATACTCAAGTTTATTTATTAGCAATGACTCGGTGATCAATAGTATCAAATGCCTTTTGAAAATCTGTATAAACAGTACCTACCTGTTTCTGTTCATCAAGATGTTGTCATACATAATTAATAAAATTAAATAAGTTTGACACTATTGATCGCCGCTTCATAAATCCGTGTTGACGAGTTGTAATTATTGATCTAACATGATTATACATGACCTTGAATATAATCATCTCAAATAACTTAGCAAAGTTATTTAAGACAGTAACTGGACGATAGTTTAATATATCTCTCTTATCTCTCTTCTTAAAAACGGGTGTCACTTTTCCAATTTTCCATTTATCCGGTATAGTGCTAGTCTGAATAAGTATATTAAACAAATGTTCCAACGGTTGAGAAAAACAAGAAATGCAGTCATTAACAATGAACGCAGGAATCCCATCTGCACTAGATGTACTATAGCCTTTTAATTCAGTTGCTGCTTGCATAATGTCGGACTCAGTCTGAGTTTTAACTTTGAATATGATCGCAACGGATCGAAATATGTGTCAGGCGACTGAAAATAAAAACATGGAACAATAGAAGTGTTTACCTTTACCCAATTTAAACTGATAAGTACTCGATTAATTAAAACCACAATCCAACAATCAACATCTTCAATACAACTTTAAAACGTTTGTATAGAATATTTTCAGAGTATATATAAACTCAGGTATGAAAATGTGTGTTTTCGAAAAACCGTCGAGTCATTTCAATTTATAAACTCGTTTCGCCATTGTGTGCATGTCCCTCGGTATGTACCTCGCTTATTTATGTTATTAATAAAGAATCGATGAGGAAAAAAATGTTTTACGTTAACGTCATCGGGGATTAATCATGATAAACAGATTTTTGTTCGATTCGAGAGGGGCCGTAACGCAATTTGTGTGTACATTCAGGAGTAATCAAAAATTAAATTGCCTTTGAGTCAACGTGAAACGATAATATGATTTCAAAATGTAATATTGTAAACAAATTTTCTATAAAGTTTCAATGAAGAATACATGTATACCTACATAACATATCGTGATTTTTTAAAAAATACTGTTGAATGACGAATAAGTAGAAGTGCAATTGAATGGTAAATTTAGAGAACACTACAATTTAATGTACAGTTTCATTTTCCCTTCCAGAAAATAACACCCTCTGCTTAAACTTTATTCTATTACTGTCGATGTTATTTAGTATTATATCGCTCTGTTTCTTTCTTGAATTTACGAATTCTGAAAATGCTACTGCTAGACTCACAGATGTCGCCACTCAGTTGACATGAATTTACCGTATTGAGAAAAATACTGAATAAAGACTATTAAAAGAATTCGCCTATAAATTCAATATGTATTGTACAGTTCTATTCAATAAAAAAGCGTACTACTACTGAACTAGATTTCGACAGTATTTTTCGACAGAATTCGACAGCGATTCTGGCTTTTTTAAAAACTGTATTACTAGGTTATCAAATTTTAAACCTTTACCATAGCAACCTCTTGAAGTATAATCCACATTTACAATGAAAAATAGTAAGTGTATGCTTTTTTTTAATGAATTTAGATGGCTTACCTAGCGAAAACTAGGGGCCTTGAAACGCATTGATTATTTAAACATAATAACTTGAGAAAATCTAAATCTAAGAAACGCAATCAAAACTATAAATTCTTATTTAAAAAAAATACACTGACTGTTATTTATTTGTTTCCTTATTGAAATGAGAAATTTTGACAAGCGTTAAAACTAAAACTGGGATTCGAAAACGAAAATTTAAATATTTAAGTATAAAAATTCATAAGATTAAATATTTCACTATGTTTTTTATACAAATACTCGTATATTAAAGTTTGAAAAATGTCCAGCCATAATAATATATTTTAAACTTCACTTGAAATCAGTGTTTAATATGCCTGGCGCATGAACTAAAATTTTGAGTTTAGAAAAGCCTGTAAATTTGGTTTGGCCGCGACCAAAACAAATTTCCAGGCTTATCTAAACTCGAAATTTTACTTCATGCTTAAGCAAGGAGTGAAAACACTCATAAGAAGTATATATATACAATTTATTTGAAATGAGACAGACAATTATATGATTATAAAATTATAGTAATAGGGTATTTTTACAACTTTATATATTTTAAAAAGGCAATGTTTACTCAATATGTGCACAAAATTTTATGGAGATATCCAACAAAACTATTAAGATATAAGATTTTGAAAAATTCATCTTCCTAAAAGTCACATAAAATTAGTCTATTTTTGCGTTCAATTCGAAATTAGTCACAAAGCAAAAAATGTGTCACGTAAATGTTGATCATTTTCAAAAGTGAAGTAAATATCGAAAAGTATAAAAATGTGTCAGTTACCGCTTTTGTCAAATGTGATGTTATATATTGTCACAAATATAATAAAGGTAAAAAACTGCACACTACATACATACATAAACGTCAAAATATATTAAATATAGAATCTATGATTAAAATACGAAAAAATGTCAGTATAATAATAACAATAATCTGTGTTAACGTTGGTGGCTTTTACTTCGTTATACATCATAATTCACAAATGAAAACTTTCTACCTTTGTTTGTATAACTGAAACTTTATTAAGAGACTATAGTTTCGACAACTTTAACTTGTCATTTTTTCAGTAAAAATTACAAGTTGATGTCAAAAGTATATATATTAAAGTCTTAGTTATACACACAAAGTTATAACCAGGGTTGTTAAAAAAAAGTTGTTTTCATTTTAATTAAAACAAACAGTTTTTTTTTAATAAAACGTATTTTTTTCATTGAAACAGCGTTGAAAACATTAACAATTAAAAACATGTTTAAAACGTGTTTAAAACATGTTTAAAACACGTCAAAAATGTGTTTAAATAGAACATACAGAGCATTTTTCTTTTGAGTATACATATCCCGATAATTAAAGCGTTTTATAAATTTGCGGGAACTCGTTGTTTAAAAGCGGTTAATTTGAGACTTTTAACGAGTGTTTTCCACTCCCAGACTAAGCATAAAGTAAAATTTCGAGTTTAGAAAAGCCTAAGAACCTGGATTGGCCGCGTAGCGAAGCGGAGCGGCCAATCCAAATTAGGCTTTTCTAAACTCGAAATTGTACTTCATGCGCCACGCCTAAACACACTGATTTACAGTGAAGTTAAAAAAACACACACACACAACAACGATTATAGGCAATCTAATATACGTTAGAGTTATTGGGCTGCCTATAATCACTATTTTAAACAATTTCTTCAGCGCAGAATTTGAGTCACGGTTTATTCACATGGACATATTGGATTGCGAAAGTCGTATATTTTAAACTTTGCGATATTTTAGTGTTTTATACATGTGGCGCATGAAGTAAAATTTCGAGTTTAGAAAAGCCTAATTTGGATTGGCCGCTCCGCTTCGCTACGCGGCCAATCCAAATTTTCAGGCTTTTCTAAACTCGAAATTTTACTTCATGCTTAGTCTGGGAGTGGAAAACCCTCGTCTAAAAATTCAAATTAAAATCCTTTTAAAAAACAACGAATGTTGTAAAATTTACAGGGTATACATATGCATACCTGAAAAAAAAAATCCTGCATTTAAAAATCACATTTATGCACATATTTTTGATATTTTCTTGTAATAAAAAGTTATGTTTATTAATGTAATTTGAAATATCTTCAACAATTTACCTAAAATTTAAAAATGTAAACAAAAAATCTCAATGAAGTTATATAAAATATAATTTAGCAAATTTAAAATATTTCTTGAATTTAAAATAATAAACAAAACCTTTTAACCAAATATAACGTTTAAAACATGCTTTAAACAAATTTAAAATTTATAACATGTTTAAAACAAAACCGTTTGAAGCACGACGGCTTTTTTAAACATGTATAAAATACTGTTTTAAAACAAAGTGTTTTAAACATAACAACCCTGGTTAAAACATGTTTATTTGTGATTATAATCTTTATTTAAAATATGAAACATAAAATACATAAATACATTAAAGAACATATCCGCATATTACCATATTAACTATTTCACTATCATAATAAATACTTGTTTAATATGCACTATCAATGAAAATATTTAAACAATATCAATATTATGATAAACATATTTAGATAATGTTCCGTCGATTTCAGACTTCGCGCCGAGTCATTAGAGAAACAAGTACATATTAATTTGTTTTTCATTTCGCGGGAAATTGTCTACACTAATACTTCGTACATTATTAGTGTAGACAAATTCCTGAGAAACGATAAACACATAAATATGCACAATTATTTAGCAACCTTCTAGTGACTATGCTTGGTAATTTATACGAAAAATGCCTTTCTTAGCATCAAATATGTCGTGTTTAACAATAATGTCAATTTTTCTAGCTAATGAAAACTGCATGACTAAAAAAGTCAACTTTTTAGCAAATAATACTCCAAAAGTATGTAAATAAGTAAGTATTCTTTATTTTACAATAAAACTACAGACTATCAGTACGTGTAACGTCAAACTAGAATATAATAATGAACGCACTAATATTGTACATATATGTTACAGGAAAAGTAGAAAATTGGTAAATGTGTATAGAGTATTTCCGGTGAATGCAAACATTTCCCAATTCGCTTGGTAAATTTAGATATAATCTATGCAAAAGCACGGAACTCCTCGATTATCTTAATATAAATATGTTTAAAATATGTATCTCCACTCCTTGATTAAGCATGAAGTAAAATTTTAAGTTTGGAGAAGCCTGAAAATTTGGTTTAGTCACTCCGTGAAGCAGCCAAGCCAAACCAAATTTTCAGGCTTCTCTAAACTAGAAATTTTACTTCATGCGCCATGCGTCTAAAACACTAATTTACAGTGAATTTTAGAAACGTATTCGTCGTCAAATTTCAAATGTAAAAATGTTGTTAGTTGATAAAATCAAGATATTTTAGATATTGAAGCTTTAATATTTATAGGGTCAAGTAGATCAGCAAAATATTTATAGTCTGCGACTGCTAATGCTAATTTCGACTAAGATCTAATTAACTGTATGTTTTTAAGTTTACGTGAAGTGATTATTACACTAAAAATGACTGTTATTCCTTACTTCACTTTTTATTTGAATCGTTAGATGTACATTTCGAGACACAAAGTGTTCATTATCAATAACAAACTAAATTCTTACAACTATTTGCGCGGTATATATATATATATATCTAAAGGGATTTAGGATAAACCAATAAGTAATTAGCTAGGTGTTACGGGGGCTAAGGGTTCAGCGTGGTTTTCGGTGGAATTACATTCTCTGTGGGGTACTTTTTTGCTAATATATATATATATATATATATATATATATATATATATATATATATATTTATACGGAAATGGCTCTCACTTGAGCGGCGTTAATTTTAAAAAGTAAAATGAAATACTTTACTCAACCCAAATCTGTAAAACCAAATTATGGTAATAAATATTTCATGAAAAAATTGGGTACTTTAAAATTTCTCGCTTTACTAGGGCCCGCCAGTGAAGCGGGAAATTTTAAAGTACCCAATTACGTGTATCTTAGCACGGCATTTTGATGCACTTAAATGATTATTATTACAATTTAAATAAAAGGAATTTAAAATAAAATCGTATGTATTTAACACTCTGTACATTTTATTGCCGATCGATACAGAAGATTTTATTCTTGACAAAAAAGTTACAATACATTACAAAAAAATAATAAATAAAAAAGTTATTCACATATTTCGGTTTTGTTCAATGCAATCAAGAAGCCCTAAAAGAAAAGAGGATTCTAACAATTGACTAAAACAAAATTTGTTTATTGTACCTGTCAGTAAAATTCTTATTTGAAGTGATTTTTGCTATACAAAATTGAATACTTTCAGGGATTCTTGAGTTCATTAAGAGAAACTGTAATAATATATGAATAATTTTCTAATTAATGTTTTGTTGTAATGATGTTAAGAATAATCTTCTCTATCCATCGGTAAGAAAATATGCAGGGTGTTACGTTTAAAGTAATGTATATTTTCTAAATGCTTTAAAAAATACGACGTTTAATTGTTTTTTCGATTTGACCACTACATTTCCTACTACTTTGCTCATTTAATCGACTCTAGTTCAAATAATAATAAAGTGAGTAAAGGTACGCACTTAATTCTCAACACCCTGTATATTTTGTTTAAAATCATGCTTTTTTGGATGAAATAACGCTTTTTTTAAATACTTATTTTTTTGCTTAAATTGGTACTTTTCAAAACGCTTTTTTGTGCGTAGAAATCCAAGCTCTAGTCATGAGTGTCATGACTGTATTTTTGTTCTACTTGATTTATACTTTTTCTATGAACGTATGGGTAATGTACATAGTTTTCGAAATTGACTAGTAAGGTAAACTATTAATGGATTCGATAGCTAACGCCACCTAATGCTCCATAGTGGCATCGTCAATGACATGAATGCACAAGTGCATATACAGGTCACTATTTCGACCACGAACGAGCTGAACTTTGTTTGTGAAACTAGAAAACAAATATCAAAATTGAATTTGTGTTCAGTATTGCGGCACCAGATACCCACAGACACGTTTCGGACTTCAATGTCCTCTTCAGTGTGGTCCCGACCCAGTGCTGAGAAATACTGAACATTTCTGACTATTTGAAGCCAATATGTCTAATGCTCCATAGTGGCATCGTGAATGACAAGAATGCATTGAAGAGGACCTTGAAGTCCGAAATGCGTCTGTGGATATCTGGTGCCGGAATACTGAACATAACTTCAAATTTGATATTTTTAGTAAAGTAAAGTTAATTTAACATTTACTAAATATTGAGGTGTATATGTACAGTTCAATTCATTAAAAAAGCGTAAAACTACTGAAGCCGATATCGATAGTATTTCGCTAATATGATGCTTGCTTTTTAAACCTGTATTTTTTTTAAATGATGTTTGCAAACATACGTGAAACTATTAAAATACTGTAACTTGAAAAACATTTAATTATTTTCATATTACAACCAAACATTTGAATAACACTTAAATCATTTTTCAACATAACATGATATAACAAATCGATATTTAGTCACATGACCATTTATTAGAATAACTTATCCCAGTCGTCCATTCATTGATTTAATTAGAAATTTTCATTTTCCGCTAAAACATTTTTCTTCAGGTTCCTAGTCCGTAATAACTCATTCATCCCCAAACATTTACAGAAATCCGTCAACTTCTTTCATTGTGGCTGATGTATTCTTGGTTAAATCCTATGCCTATTGGTCTATATACACGAACATGTCCGTCGATGGTATTTTGAAATGATTTTTCATCGCTAAACACAACGTTTTTCGAAAAATGTTCATCATTATGAGAATAGTTTAAAGCATACAAGAGCCGCGTTTGCTGGTTTTCTTCAGAAATCCAGCATAATCTTCTCAAGGTACGTCGATGGGCGTAACACATATGAACACATCTGTGTTACAAGGTATGACAGAATTGGATCTTTTTATATTTTCCCCTACCCCTTTCCTCGTAGGCCCTAGTTCTTAAGAGAGAGAGAGAACAATGACGTTGTATTTGGTTACGTTTTTGAGTCTATCTTTCCGGTTTCGCTGTACATTCATAAATAGATTTTTTAATATTTTGTATTAAAAATGAGTGTTATTAAAATAAGACTTTGTGTTACTGTTAAGTGTAATTAAAATAATAGTTTGTATTCGTGAAAATGCATTGAAACAACTACTTCCCGTGCAAATACACCTCCGGATATTGAATTATACAATGAAATATTTAAAATCTTATTTAATTTGATTTGTTACAACGCTCTTTAAAAGTATATGTAACGTTTAGGTCAAATTCTCTTCAAACCAACTAACAATACAATTACTTTATGTTTAAAGTGTGCAAACTATAAGAAGCGTAAGCTTATTTTCTCGAATTCAAATAGTTTTGAATTTGAATTTATAATAGTTTGTGTTTGTGTTGGGTTATAATAAAATCATATTTGATAAGAAGATTATTTATAACAATTATTTAAATAACTAATATTAAGTTTTTAAAAATAACAAAGATTTTAAGAGCAAAATCTTTTATTTAAAATAAAATGCTAAGAGGAGAAAATTTAATAAATTGTAAATAAAGAAAATTATTAACATATTATAAATATTAATTTCCCCTTTTCGCACCTTCCTTAAATATGTATCTACATTATACAGGGAGTTTATTTTCTGTACATTTTTGATATTCCCTGTCTTTTTTTTAAGTTCAATGTAAAGCTTTAAACAAGTATTGTCCACTCCCAGACACCATGAAAAAATAATTCTCAATTTCTCTGGGCTTTTCTAAACTTAAAATTTTACTTCATGCGCCACGCGTGTAAACACTAAAATATTGTAAAATGTATGTATATTCGAACTTTGCTTAAAATCTGTTTTATAAGCGTGGCGCATGAAGTAAAATTTCGAGTTCAGAAAAGCCCAGAAAATTTGTCTCGATTCGCTGCGCGACCCTCGACAAATTTTCACGGGGCTTTTATAAACTCGAAATTTTACTTCATGCTTAGTCTGGGAGTGGACAACACTCGTTTATAGCTTTAAATTGAACTCTTTTAAAAAACAACGAATGTCAGACAGTTTACAGTTTATGCTTACCTAAATTATACCATGAAGTAACCACATGTAAATTCAGCGCGCTTTTGTCACGAAAGCGATTTCTACCCCTACTCCAAAATCTTCGATTTTGTCGATCCTTCTTACCGTATACTTGACCGTCCTTGAATCTTCTTTGCAACTGTACAATTTCCTAGATTTGTTTTTTTAATTCTTCTTAATGCTGTTGGCTAAGATCCAGGAAAATTTGTTTGCACAATGGGGTCTTCAATTGTTTTAAATAAGTTCTCTCTTAAATACCTTATTAAATTGGTATCTATAGTGTTGCTGGAAATATTTGGGCGACCAGAACCTGCATTTCTTGATCAAGTTTCCTTCTGTTCCCAGCGTCGTTTAATTTTAATAATTGTGCTCTTTTTTAGATTAAATTCACGATTAACTGCTCTGATTGACCAACCATCCTCTAGTTTCGTTACAAAACGAGCTTTTGCATTTTTAGATATTTGGCTAGGCATTGTTAATTAATAAAATATCACAATTTGTTGTACTGTTGACAGTGACAAATTGGTTATCAAATTTGAAGTAAAGTAAAGTAAAGGCTACTATAGCAACCACTTGAATTATAATCCACATTTACAAGTACGCTTTTTTTTAAAGAACTGTCCAGCTACCGGGAAAAGTACACATTTACTGATTAACCGTAACATATACGTGTATATTTTTACCTAAAACTTGAGGGGAGAGCTGGACTCATTTTTTTGCTAGCGCTGGGGGCCTCAATCACTTTAAATCCACTACTGAATAAACATCCCTTGGTTTATATACATACAGTTTACATGATTTATTTGAAATTGAGCACGTGAGTCACATTCTTATTGTATGCTGAAATTTAAAACTGGCTTTATAATTGAGTCGCCCAGATGCAAATCCAGCATAAGTGTTTCGACAAACTTGTGGCAAAATGACAAAAACTGATTTTACAGCGTCTTTTAAATGAATTAAAATAGCGTTGAATATGCGTTCCCACTGAGCAAAAAACAAACAAATAACGTTATGTCAACATTGTAGCAACATTAAATGTTGTTTTAATGTTGATGAAACATTACTTAAATATGTGTGCTCAGTGGGTTGTATCGAATAGGGATCGAATGTAAAACTAAGTAAAAATTTGGCAGGCTATGCTACCGAAATTATATTTCAGCTTTTGCAACCGAGAATTGCTGCAAGTTTTGCATTCGACAAGATTTTTCAGATTTAATTTTAAAAGGTTTACGATGGGTTTTAAAGATCAATTTATTTTTAAAATTGCAGCCTGAAATGAGTAGAATCTAGGGATCCAAAATCTCAAAATCAAAAAATAGATGTATGGCTGGTTTTGCATCTGGGCGGCCCAATTAATATCTAAAGAAATAATTTAGAGAATCAGAAAAACAGCATATTGCAGCGCAATTACGAAAAGCTTAACCCACCTATTTTTGTTTTTACAATTAAAATACCTTTTCATGAGCGTCAGAAGTTGTGTATTGATTAAGCGTTTTGTGTAAATACTTTCGAAATGTCGTAATTAATTAGTTGGCCGCGTTGATAAATGTAAATGGTAAACAGCAATTACTTTTGTATTATGAAGCGCGCGTACACAAAATAAATGATTCCTATTGTATTCTCGTAATTTGAGTGTAAATAATGACGCAAACTCGCCGCGGCTCGGCCATATTTTATAATTAAGGCGAAGCGCGTTATTTTCGGACAAGTGAAAAGTTAATTGCGACGCCGAATCGGGAACGGTGAAAGAAAAATACTTGGTGGGATATTCATTCGTTATTGAGTGTTATATTTGGTATTGAAATGTTTAAGGAATGGAATAACAATTAAGCCGTTTTGGTATTCCCACGAGATCCTTTGGATAGCGGTCGGGTTCATTAATAACGTTCCGGCGCATGTGAGCGAAATGAAATGGAATGGAATGAAAAACCGGGGAGTTGCACAATGTATGTGTGTGTGTGTGCATGTGTGCGAGCAAAAGATATATATCCATATCGGATGCTGATATATGGTCCTTCGAAATGGATGTATTTATGTGTGTTTGTAGGAAATTCAAAACATAACTATAATAGCAAATTGGTATAAAGTTTATGGGATATTTTTCCCAAACCATTATTTATAACATCGTACGTTTAATAAAAAAAACCTCTGGAGAGCAATAATTATTTTTAATTAAAGTTGGTTACACGCTTTAGGAATTGACATATGAAACGTCAGATATAATTATTGTAATATATAATTTCACAGTTGTCAACCTACAATAACCTCCATGGCACTCTAGAGGTTTTTTTTATTGAACATACGGTATTATAATTTTACAGTAGTATATATATTTTTACAGTAGAAAATTAATAAAATTATTATTATTATTAAATTTGATTAAGATCCCTCTTGCTAAATTTTAAATAGCATTATAAAAATTTGCATGTTTATTGAAATGAATACAATTTTAACAGTGGCGCTGGCAATTAGGGCCCGATTAAGCAAATTGATAAAATATAAATATTATCAATTAATGTAATGGACAAAATCGTAAAAAAATGATGAAACTTGATAAAAATGGATACTGTCGTTTCTAAAACAAAAATAAAATTGTTATTATCATAACAATTTCTGCTAATTAAAATGATATATTTAGTTGATTCTTTACGAGTTCAAAACAAAACAAAAATATTTTTAAACTGTGCAAGAGAAATTCAAACTAAACATTGATGCTATAAATCATGAAATTGTAAAATTTGACCAAATATGAAATCAATAAAAGTGAATTCGCTAATTATTTGCAGAATAGTAAAACAAATATTTTTCAAACTTGAAATATCTCAAAGTATTGTTACTTTATGTTTGATAATGAAAAGTTAAAGTTGTCGAAACTATAGTCACAATAAAATCCTCAGTTATACAAACAAAGTTAATTGTCTTATTTGTGGAAATAATGATGTATAACGAAGTAGAAGCCTCCACAGTGAACAGTTTTCAGAGTATTGTGATTTTTATAATATTTTATCCACAACCACTCTATAATATTATAATTATACATGCTAAGAGTCAATATTAATGACGTTTATTATAAATAGGTTATGAAACCTGTGAGTAATATTTTGACTTATCACTGCTCAACAGTGAATAATAAGAAATCACTACAAAATCAGGATACCTCATGTTAATCAATTTTGACATAAACAAAAACAATTTATAAATTGAAAACAAATTGTGTCAATTGTGTTGTGATCGCGTGGTTAATAGTTTATCGAAGGTGAAAGAAGCAACATGGAATCCGATCCTGACTTATTGACACCCCCGGAAATAAGGGACGCGGCAGAAATCGCTTCCATCAATTTATTGCCTAAAAAGTCTCGCAACATATACCAAAGTACATACAACTCGTTTTGTGAATGGAAAAAGGAGAAAAAAGCACATTCTTCAACTGAGTCGGTAGTTTTGGTGTATTTTACTGAATTATCAAAAAAATATAACACCTCATCGTTGTGGCAGAAGTATTCGATGCTAAAAAGTACATTGAAAATCTTTGAAAACATCAATATTGGAAACTATGGCAAACTTCTAGCTTTTTTGAAAAGAAAAAATGAAGGGTTTACTCCGAAAAAAGCCAACACTTTCTCCCCAGAAAATGTTAACAGTTTCATTGCAAATGCACCGGATGACAAATTTCTTGCAACAAAAGTAAGTTTTAAATTATTTTAATATTTTTTTAAAATTGCAGTAATTTTTTCTTCAGGTTGCATTAATTATGGGTTTAATGGGCGCTTGTCGTTCAAATGAGCTGTATAACATGAAAATTAAAGATAAAGAAGACCTTAATTCCTGCTATATGATTAAGGTGCCAACCACAAAAACTAAAATTTGTAGGAAATTTACAGTATCTGGTAATTTTTACCACATTGTAAAAAAATATTTGTGCCTCCGAAAGCAGATGAACTGTGGTTATTTCTTTCAAAATTTTCAAAATGGAAAGTGTACTAAACAGCGAATTGGTATTAATAAATTTACAAAAATGGGAAGGGATATCGCCAGTTTTTTGAAATTACCCAATCCTGAGGCCATAGCTTTAGAAGAACCTCAGCCACCATTTTGGTTGATGCTGGTGGAGACATCACTGCGTTAAAACGTCATGGAGGATGGAAGTCAACTGCGGTTGCAGAAGGCTATATTAACGATTCTTTGGAAAACAAAAAGGAAACGGCCAGAAAAATTGCATCGTCAATAGAATCGACAGCAAATAATGTAACAGCTGCATCTTCCAGCACAAATTCCGTTAATTTCGATATTTTGGATCAAACCGTAAATCTTGGTGTACCCACTTCAATGCCCCCTATTGTGTTTAATAATTGTTCTAACGTTACTATTAACATTAATCCTAATAAATAGTATTATTATATGTATTTCTTAGTTATAATTAAAAGTAAATGATTTAATGAATTATGTTCTTATTCTTGAAAAGTTGCAGTAAGCAAGAATGAATATACATTTTGTGGTTGTGGATAAAGTATAGTATTCTACTCGCGCATAATGGCTATTAATCATTCGAATGATTTACTCCACTCGCCTGCAGCTCGTTCCGTAAACCTCATTCTCATGATTAATAGCTTTCATTATGCGCTTGTTGAATAATATACTATTATAATATAGTTTTTGTTGATTTTCTCAATTTTTACCATTTTTTATTGTTTATTTTAACTTACCTACTTACTTAATCGGAATCCCATTATCTTAGTAGATTCTACCCTAGTATAAATTTAATCTTGTATAAATTTTGAATAACAATTTTACAATCTTGTAATAATTATTAAATGTTAACATGAGATCATATTGTAACAATATAGAATTAAAATATGAAAATAATTTTTGAGAATATATTTGTATTCTATATTAAACAATTATTGTATCAAGATGATGATACATATTAATACACTATTAATTCAATGTAAACACACATATATTCTTGAAAACGGTTTTCATATTTTATTGCTATATTGTTACAATCTCGTGTTAACCTTTAATTATTATTACAAAATTGTAAAATAGTTATTTACGCAATTTTGAATGTCGACTAGGATAAATACATATTATTATTGTTTTTAAAGTTTAAAAGGGTGAGACAATTTTTGGGTAAGTTCCGGTGCCGGTAGGCCGGATATTTTTTATGTGGTGTTTGGTAAAACTTGTCTATGGGGGCCCATTTTTCCGGGAGACAGTGGGACTGTGGCAGTCCGTGCCTGTATTCGGCTGATGATTTACGACATTCTATAATACACCTTTATAGCTGATGCCATGTTATAAGAAAGCAAGTAACTTATCTACTAAAAGGATTTATTTTGAGGTTACTTATTATTTTTTGTCACACCGTTCGCAAGGATTGCATTACATGCATGCCCACCATCATATGTCTTGTAAGTATTTAGCACAGAAATAATTAAACATTTAAAATCACACATAACCATTCTTGCACAAGAATAGGCAAAAACATAAATTGGCGTCTGTTAGCGTGTCAGCTCAGCAGGAATCAACAAGCTCACAACTGCACAATCGTGGCCGATATTTGTTATTGACACAATATTTATATGTATTGAATTTCTATATCGAATGATGCCATTTATACATTATTTCACGTATGTTAAATGTTTATATTGCAGGATGAATGAGATTCATTATTGATACTATATTGTACAGAAATTGAATATCATTATTGAGTGATCAATTATATTTATTATTGACACAATATTCTACAGAAACTGAAAATCTATCATTGAATTTTAATTATTGATATAATATTGAAAACTAAATATTTTTATACTGGATTTAAACAATATTGTATCTATAATAAATATTAATAAAGTACAATAACCGTAAACTCTATTGTAACAATTTTATACTGATTCTATACTATATTGTATTTCTAATAAGTATTAATATAGTCTCAATAACCGTAATCTACATTGTGACAATAATGTCTGCACATTGATTAACAACTTTACTAATAAATACAGATATATAAATAATTCTATATAAAATGCTTCACACAATGTGGTAATGTAAATAAAGAGCTAAACAATACTCTATTAAACTTATATTTTGAATCGGTAGCTTAAAAATAAAAACTATATTTTCCTTCAAGGATACCCAAAACTGTAGTAAAAGACCGATGGAATCTTGTATCGGGAGGTAGTTCCAAATAAATAAATGTTAAGTACATATCAAACTCAAAAAAACATAAACATGCATATTTTGTGGCGCATGAAGTAAAATTTCGAGTTTAGAAAAACCTAAAAATTTGGTTTGGTCGCTCCGCTTCGCGGAGCGATTAAACCAAATTTTAAGGTTTTTCTAAACTCGAAATTTTACTTTATGCTTAACCTGGGAGTGGAAACCACTCGTTCAATGCTCAAAATGAACGCATTTATTAAGTTAGAGATCGTTCCATTTAACTTGTGAGAATAAAAACACATTTGTGCACATAACACGAACTTTTCCAAAAATTGACTTGTATCTATCAAAAGTAAATTACATATGGTATCGAAATGTCATTTTTTTATATTAGTCACACAGAAAAACTCAGATATGGATTTGAAAAAATTTGGTTCGTCTAATGATATTTAAAATATTAATACACTTCAAAGGTACAAAAGAACATGGTATATTTTCTGAAGAAAAGCGGTAAATAGTCGTACATACTACAAAAATAATAAAAATTGAGATAACAGTTCCACTGCTTGAATAACATTTTGGAAAACTTTAAATATTGCGCACAAAGTATAATTCTCAGCTCTTCAATTTTGTTTTAATCGTCCTTTCTTTTGTCATATAAAATCGTGTTGATCATGTAAATAAGTTTTTGGCATTGTTTTCATAATTGTATTAAACTTTGCTTAAAACAAAAAAACTCTATCAAGATTTGAATATGAAGAAGAATTATCATTTCATACAAAAAAAAAATATTTGACATTGTAATTATAGCTAAATATATGTTTTAATTGTACAAATAAGATTATTTTTCACAGTATTAATATTTTAACAACCTCTGTGGAGGTAATTGTAACAGGAATGAATAATTAAAAAAAAAACGTTAAATGTTGAAGCAAATTTATAATTATAAAAAAGAATTAATTGTCATGTTACAAATGTTGTTTACATTGCAATATTATTTATCATTCATTAGACGTTATTCTTGACGTTTTTATTTTAAATAAACAAGTAATCAAAATCGTCGGAATTAAAAAGAATATATTGAAATTGAAACAGTGGTAACAGTGGAACTATAAATATAAAGATAATAACATTTAGTTGATGTATAGTTTCAAAATAAAATACAAATATTGTAAAAGTATACAAGATTTCATTCATATCTGAGCTTTATTTATTTAATTATAGATACTTTATTTATGTTTGGTAACAGTGGAACCAATTTCATTAATTTCTTACTAAGAATTACTATTATTTTATTCAATGATTGTAACAAAATAATAGTAATTTATTGTATTTATTCTAAATCGTTAAAACGTAAAATATACATTTCTCACAGTTTTATAAATTTACTTACCTACATTATACTGTGAGTTTTATAGTATTTATATTGACTTTATCATTAGAAATATGTTAATCTGCTCACCTAGTTATAAGTTTTATTATATTATGTTTACATTACTTTATTCTACATATATCTAGTGTCATATTATTACTGTTATTAAGTTAAATTGCTCAAAAACATATCAATCCGCAAACAAATGTAAACTTATTCTTGGAAATAAATGAATTATTGTTATTATTATTATTAATAATACGCGGCCAAACCAAATTTTTTGGCTTTTCTAAACTTGAAATTTTACTTCATGCGCGGGCGCATATAAAACACTGATTTCAAGTAAAGTTTAAAATATTCTGATAAGGTTTATACATTTATGATTTATTACATTATTAAATAAATTGTAAATAATATATTGTCATGACAATTGTGGTTATGTAAAAGACTTAAATTATTAGTTGTAAACTTACAATAATTATCCACTAAAACGTTCTATTAATCCGAAAATGTCAATATCAAGTGTGTTAAAGCTGTATGCTAACGTCTATTAATAAGGCTAGTTATGTTTTAAACGCGTTTTAAACAGGTTTTAAACTCGTTTTAAACAGGTTTTAAACACGTTTTAAACATAATTTTAATTGCTTATATTTTAAACACTATTTCAGTGAAAAAAAAACACGTTTTGTAAAAAAACTGTTTGTTTCAAATAAAATGAAAAAAAAGAACGTTTTTTTAACAACCCTGATTTTATCAATACAATATCATTTTTATCGTACTCGACAGAAGAGGTTTGACATTAAATAAACCTACATATTTAAGTATAAATGAAATTGCCAATTCTTGGTTGCAGAATACTTCAAACATTAAAAGTGCGATTCTTTTCGCAATCTACAACAAGTTAGTCTTACAAAGACTATATCTAACACTCATTGAAACAGCTACTTCCCGGGCTAATACCCCGACGGACATTGAATTATACAACAAGTGTTTGCTGTTACATACAGCAACCTACTGCAAATGTATCAATTTGGGTCAAATTATTCAGGCCATCTATAGACGCGTTTCGAGATTTATCTCTCATCAGTATAGCTTTGCCATTCCCTCTAAACAATTTGACACCTTAGACTGGCGGTCACGTTACCGTTCAAACATAAGTATAAATTAAATTGCTAATTCTTGGTTGCAGAATACTTCAAACATTAAAAGTGCGATTCTTTTCGCAATCTACAACAAGTTAGTCTTACGAAGACTATATCTAACACTCATTGAAACAACTACTTCCCGGGCTAATACCCCGACGGACATTGAATTATACAACAAGTGTTTGCTGTTACATACAGCAACGGTAACGTGACCGCCAGTCTAAGGTGTCAAATTGTTTAGAGGGAATGGCAAAGCTATACTGATGAGAGATATATCTCGAAACGCGTCTATAGATGGCCTGAATAATTTGACCCAAATTGTTACATTTGCAGTAGGTTGCTGTATGTAACAGCAAACACTTGTTGTATAATTCAATGTCCGTCGGGGTATTAGCCCTGGAAGTAGTTGTTTCAATGAGTGTTTGATATAGTCTTTGTAAGACTAACTTGTTGTAGATTGCGAAAAGAATCGCACTTTTAATGTCTACATATTTAAATATAACATGGTTTGTGTGATTTTTCCTCAAAAATTGTTGACGCAAGAAAATACGATCAAATTTAAAATGAAATCATTTATTTGATTTTTTCAATATGTGATTTATACTGCTTGATTAAGCATTTAGTTTAAAAATATGTCGAGTTTAGAAAAGCCTGAATATTTATATTCGTCGCAAAGCCCATGAATAATAATCCTAAAAATCACATTGTGTGCGTATAATAATATGTTTGTTGAAAAAAACGGGGGTGTAATAAATACAAAGTTTTATCTGGATGCTAACGGATTTATTTGCGGGTCATCAATATTGGCCCACTCCCTGTGGATGTCCACCAGAGCCAGAGAGTCAGAGCGAAACTCGTGGGTGGTCTAATGGCATAAGGAAGCAATAAACATCAGCGCAACACGGACCACATTTATACAACATTCCCTTTTGTGCACCTTAAATAATACCCCCCTTGTCTTAAATGTACGAAACATGCACACAAACTCGGGCCACGTTTCGTTTACAAGGCATTTATTAAATGTTGAATATTCCACGATTTGTGTTCTACAAGTTCTAATGCTGATATTTATAACATTTATATATGAAGGGTATTTTAATTAATATATACTATACCATATTTTAAATTCATCTACTAGTATAAATGACATACTATCAGAGAATGTAACTTCTTAAAATCTGTAGACACTTAAACTTTGTATAACTAACAAGTTAAAGTTGTTGAAACTATAGTCACAATTAAAACCTCAGCTATGCAAATCAGGGTTTTTATGTTTTAAATACTTTGTTTTAAAACAGTGTTTCAAACATGTTTAAAAACAGCCTCATGTTTTAAATGGTTTTGTTTTAAACATGTTTTAAATGTTAAAGTCGATCAAAAAATTATTGTCTTAAATTAGTTAAACTATATTTTATACCACTTTATTAAACATTTTTTGTTTACGTTTTCGAATTTTAGTTAAATTGTTGAAGATGGTTCAAATTACATTACTAAAAATAACATTTTATCACAGTAAAATATCACAATTATGTGTGCATAAATGTGATTTAAAACGTGTTTTAAACATGTTAAACATTAATAGAATTGCCGTCAATATCATTATAGTGTTATTCTAATTTATCTCTACCAGACACATAAAAACACGATACTAACGTTTTCTATTAATAGAGCAAAATCTACATGTTATTAGTTAGTTTTAAAATAATGATAGAATGAACGTAACAATATTACATTTTCATGTGTTCTAACTTCATTGTAGTCAAGTAATTTAGAAAGTCTGTTACACTTTTTTTTATTTTTGTAAAAATGTATTTCTTCTGGTATATTATTAGTTTGAAATTTACTTATAATGAGTGTCTCCACTCCCAGACTAAGCATGAAGTAAAATTTCGAGTTTAGAAAAGCCTGAAAATTTGGTTTGGTCGCGTAGCGCGTAGCGCTACGCGGCCAAACCAAATTTTCAGGCTTTTCTAAACTCGAAATTTTACTTCATGCGCCACGTGTATAAAACATTGATTTCAAGTGAAATTCAAAACATACTGATAAGGTTTATACATTTATGATTTATTGCATTATTACATAAATTCTAAATAACCTTATTTCGCTATGATAGTTGAGGTTATGTACAAGACTTAAACTAGGGCTAACAAATTATTAGTTGTAAACTAACAATAGTAATCTACTAAAACGTTTTATTAATCCGAAAATGTCAATATCATCCTTAGAACTGTGTTAAAGCTGTGTGCTAACATGTTTTTAATTCTTAATGTTTTAAACACTGTTTCATCGAAAAAACACGTTTTGTAAAAAAAACTGTTTGTTTCAATTAAAATGAAAAATAAACGTTTTTTTAACCAGCCTGATGCAAACAAAATGTATGTGTCTTATTTGAGTAAATAACGATGTATAACGAAGTAGAAACCTCCATGCACAGTTCACAGTTCAAAAATGTAAAGTATGGTATACAATTTTAACAGCCAGATTATTATAATTATTCAGACTTTTACAAGTGCTTAAAGTTCATTTCTCCCCAAACTTGTAGAATTATTTTTCCTTATTGTTCAGAAAAAATGTGAAAAATAATATAATAATTTAGAGTTATTTTGTCTTATTGTTTAGTAAAAATGTAAAAAATAATATAAGAATTTCCCAAACTCTTCCAAAGAATACCAAACCATTATTACTGTTGAATATCCAATCAAGTGTATAGTAGTTGTACGAAATTGTGAATAAAATGTGAAATTTTGTCGACGCAACCTTTTTAATAGGATCACCAAAGCGGAAAATTACGCCGACTTGAAAATCAGTCACTCCATTCTCGGAACGCGAGCGCGAATGCGAAATTCAGCCAGATTTAGCGATTTCGCGTCTGCACAAATCAAACATAACCCAGATTTTCGGGACGGATGATGAAACGCCGCATTGTCTCGAATCCTTCCATTATGCTCTCTTTTTCGCCGGATTTGCAACTGAATACCGAATTAATCCATTCCGTTCACGATCTGATAAGTTTCTGTTCAGTTGGCACATTGTTGTTGGGTGATCAGAACTATACGCGTTACAAAATGTATAGATTTACTTGATAAACATGTTTTTGTTCAAAGTAGCATTCATGTGAGCAATATTTAAAATACAACACTTTTAACTTTGTATAATTCTTTTTTATTTAATGTGACTCCAATTTCGACAAATTTAGCTTGTCATTATCTTTTTAGTAAGGATTGAATTTGTATATTCTGCAGAGATAATTGAAGTTTAGAAAATTTGAAGAATTTAGTAAGAAGTGAATGTGCGCTTATATTAATAAAGACAATTAATATTATTCATTCCAATTTAAAGTAATTATTAAGTTTGGTACGAAAACTTGATAATTTTGGTGATAACGTTAATTAAAAAGCAGTTTTATTTATTTATTGGTAATACAACTACAGAAATTTATTTTACAAATTTCCTAAGTATAGTTGTATGCTATGTACATAACAAAAATATAATTACTGTTCTATTGGTAAGACTTGTGCTGAATTTTAATAATACGGTTAAAACATAATTTGGTATTAGAATAATTCTTGAATTTTTTTATCAAATATAAAGCACTTAAAATAACTTAAATTGTATGGATCTCTTTAAATATTATGGCATTTTAATACATTGTAGAGTCAATTACGAGAGGTTGAAATAACTTCAAATTTGGAGAATTGATTTAGAATTGAATGCACTTATATATTCCGTTAATAAAAATATAAGGTTTTCATTTATATTTCATGTGATGAGTGACAACTTGATTTTGATTATTGCTAACTTAAATTTGTTTAGTGCCAACTTGAACTTGAAAAAGTATAGATTATTGTAAAACGTCTGGTAGGGTTAGTGAAAAGTTTCTGAACTCCACTGTAGTTAAAATTGTCTACTAACATTTGCCCAAAATATGTTTTAAGTGATTGTGATACCAAACTAAATTAAAAACTTAAGAAACGTCGAATCAAAATAATAATGTTATTTGAAATAAAACAACGCAGTTGGGAGGGTTTCACTTTTATTGTTGAACACTGCAACATGCTTCACCACACAGTGGCTTCATCAGGCAGATGAAATAATATTTCATCTGCCTGATGAAGCCACTGTGTGGTGAAACATGTTGCAGTGTTCAACAATAAAAGTGAAACCCTCCCAACTGCGTTGTTTTATTTCAAATAGTATTATGGAGTTTCATCATGTATCCGCTTCATCAATTAAATAAATAAATAAAATAATAATGGTTGAGTAGAGTTAGTAGATTATGGAAAACGTCTAGTAGATTTAGTAGAAAGTGTCTAGGGTCTATATAATTAAAATGTTGTCCCAACGTTTATCCAATATATGTTTTAGGTGATTTTCTTACAACTTTTGCATGAACGTAGCCAGAGTTTTGAGCACTCAACAAAAAAACTAAATATAATGAACTTAGTTAAAAACTTATAAAAAATTGTTTTCACATAAATTGTAAAAAATTATGAATATCATAAAAAATTTAAATAAACTATTGTGCTTATTAAGTTCGTCCCAATCAGAGTTGAGCATTAGTTGAATAATTTTTTTGTCACTAATGACTAAATTAGTCATAAATAATTTAGTCATGACTAATTTAGTCATTAATTATTAGTCATATCGCACCCCTAGGATAGTACTGTGACAAGTCAAAAAAACTGTTTTTGAGTTAGCTACTCTACTGAGACTGAGTTTTTTCAGTGTGCATAGTTTTTCAAGTACACACTACATACCAGAGCTGGGATGAATCCTCAAAAACAGGATTCGAATCACGAATCCGAATCACCTAATATGATTCGAATCACGAATACTCGAATAAAGGATTCGTAAGTGAAATATATGATTCGAATCAAAGATTCGAATCCTTATTTTTAAATCACGGATACAAATCCTTTAAAAATAAATTTGAATCTATTATTTGCAACCAGTAATATTTTATTCCATGAATTTCTAGTAACAAAAATGTTCATTTACCGACTAAATATCTGATTAAATAATGATTTTAATTAATAATGATATCTGTGTTATTGAACTTCATTTAAAATCTGTGTTGTATACGCGTGGCGCATAAAGTAAAATTTCGAGTTTAGAAAAGCCCAGAAAATTTGTCTCCCGACCCGAGACAAATTTTCTACGCGGGGCTTTTCTAAACTCGAAATTTTACTTCATGCTTAGTCTGGTCGTGGACAACACTCGTTCTTAGAAGTTTCAAATTAAAGGATCACTCTAGATTACTAACCGAAGGACTACAGGGAATCGAAGTTTCTTTATAAGAAAACAACGAATATCTAAAGGTTTACAGCATGGATAGGAAAGAAAACATCCAATTTTGAAAAAATATCGAAGTTGGGTTGATTTTCAGTGCGTTTTTAACTTCACTTTAAATCAGTGTTTTATACGCGTGGCGCATGAAGTAAAATTTCGAGTTTAGAAAAGCCCCGTGAAAATTTGTCTCGGGTCGCTGCGCGACCCTCGACAAATTTTCTACGCGGGGCTTTTCTAAACTCGAAATTTTACTTCAAGCTTAGTCTGGGAGTGGACCGTCAAGATTTTCTACATGTCAAGAATTTCGATATTTCTAGATTTTTGTCGATTAATTCACAGTTTGTTATTGTATCAAATGTAACTTTAATATTAAATAAATACGGTTTTTATAAGGAATAGAATATTCACCCATTAAGAGCCGAGCAAATTATAAAGTTAACTCTAAAAGTTAATTTTAGGTAAAATTTTGTATCTTTCTCTATGATTTCAATGAATAATTTATTTCATTATATACGTCGATTTTTTAAAATAGTTAAATTTAAAGTTCAAACGAGTGTTGTCCACTCCCAGACTAAGCATGAAGTAAAATTTCGAGTTTAGAAAAGCCCCGCGTAGAAAATTTGTCGAGGGTCGCGCAGCGACCCGAGACAAATTTTCACGGGGCTTTTCTAAACTTGAAATTTTACTTCATGCGCCACGCGTATAAAACACTGATTTCAAGTGAAGTTAAAAATATACTATTACGGTTGGAAATTGTTCATGGTTAAGTAACCAAATATGCATTCACAAATATTTGAATTATTAGAAAATTTAAATATTTATATTCAAATATGAATAATTTAGTGATTTAAATATTCATATTAGAATATTTAACTATTTGAATTAATCGAATTCGAATCCCAGCCGTAATAGTGATGATTCGAATTATTTGGGAGGATTTGAATCTGTGTATGAGGATTCGAATCCTTTTATAAGGATTCGATTCCTTTTATAAGGATTCGAATCCTTTTATAAGAATTTTAAAGCAACAGCTTTGATGAGAAAACATTTTGAAGAGATTTTCAAGAAAAGGACACGTCTTCATTTTGTTCAATATTATCAAGCCATGATTCGAAATTCCAGAAAAGTATTAATTGATCCACAAACATAAAAAATGTAGTCATTTACAGGTACAACCTCATCATTGAAAATACTCTAATAGTATTCTTTTTTTTTATAGGTTTGTGGTTTTCGTTTTGTGTTTAATTAATGTTCGCCATTCGGAAACCAGGTTAATCTGAGCAATTATTAGTGGATGATGTGGTCGGGCGATTTTAATTTGACGCGAAATAATTGCGCGGCGCAGAAACGAGGAGCCAGTTAAAACGAAATTTATCGCGTAGAAATTGCCCGCCGTTTTATTATTATTCGACGATTTTACGCATCCGCTCAATTCGAGCAATTATAAGATATTACGTAGTCTAATGTCCTATGATTATAGTTGTTAAATACATTTTGATGGTCTAAATCTAACGTCTACACTTTTTCAACTTTAAATTGAGATAATCAATATCAACTTCTATTTTTTGTATATTTACTGGGATTAAACAATTTCAAATTGGGACTTCAAACAAATCTGTCAATTTAAACACAATCAAATTGGGACCAAACCACATCAAATTGAGAATAACAATTTCAAATTGGGACTAAACAAATATAATTTAAGAAATAAGTTGCATCTTCTAAACTTCGAGTATTAGAAATGTATTTTTGAATGTGAGCGACATATTTTGCGAAATACGAATTAGCATTGTCTACATTTAAAGCTGCTATCAATAAAGAAATGTCTGTTCAGATACCAACAATTTTAGCTCACATTCAAAAATACATTCCCAATACTATTAATTTAGAAGATATGGATATAAAACATGTTTTTTTTTTTTGCTAAATTATTTAATCTGGATATTTTATTAATTATATTTGTTCAGTCCTAATTTGAATTTGATTATTCTCAATTTGATGTTGTTCAATCCCAATTTGATTGTGTTTTAACTGACAGCTATGTTCAAAGTCCCAATTTGAAATTCCTTATTCCTAATTTGATACTGATTAGTCATATGAAGATGAAAAGGTATAGAACTGTATTTTCCAAACTTTTTTGACCATGCTTCTTCTTTTTCAATTAGCGGTTTCTATCCGATCCGGATGTTGGCAACAATCCTAGCTATCATCAATTTGTTTACCACTGCTACAAATAAATCAGTTGTGATCTTAGGTTCTTAGGTTTTTCAACCATAAAATTCTTCTTTTTCCTGCAGTTCTTACTCCTAGCACTTTCTCCTCTGAACATGCAGCAGATATTACCTGCTTTCGTTTCTCATAATGTGGCCTAGGTATTTGATCTGACCACTGACAGTGGTCAGTACTTCTTTTTCTTTATCATTCTCTAGGGAATTTTGAAATTTGCGACCTAATATGTTCATGGCATCTTCAGTATTCTACAATAGACCCACATCAATAATGTTTCTAATTGTTTGCTTGTAGCCTTCGTCAGTGTCCATATTTCTATCCCGTAAAAGAGAACCGAGATGATGTAACTTCGCAGGAATCTTATTTTTGTCATTATTGTCAAGTCATGGCTTTTGAATATAGCACTCACTTTATTAAAAACAGTCCTGACCTTTTCGATGCGAACCTTTACCTCATTTGAATGATCACACTGATCATTTATTGTGGTTACAAGATACACATATTTGTGGACTCGTTCAATGGAATTCGCATCTTGGGATATTGATTTTGCTAATGACCCATAGTATTCTTTTGCTGATGTTAATATTTAGTTCTTGTCTCTAACTGCTTTCATTATATCCATTAGTAGTTGTAGATTCTCTTGATTATCTTCGCATATCACCGTGTCATCTGCATAGGGGATGTTATTCAGTCTTTCTCTGTTTAATGGAATTTCTACGTCGGTTTTCTAAAGCGTCCTTAAAGATGTATTCTGAATATATATTAAATAGCAGCAGAAAGAATATGAATGCCTGTCTTACTCCACGAAGAATCTTTACAATTTCTGTGTTTTCTCCGTCCAGTCTAACAGAACCACTTTGATTCTTCCAATAGAGATTTATGACGATTCTTAGATATTTTTTTTTATCTAATCGGATGTAAAATTTAAATTAATCTATGCTGTTGAACCCTATCAAAAGCCTTCTGGTAGTCAATGAAACACGCATAGACATCACATTCATCTCTTTACAACATTGAAATAGCACCTGTATGCTAAAATTGGTTTCTCGTGTGCCCACTGCATTCCTGAAACAAAACTGTGTAGGTGATACTTTTTCTTCACATATCTTATATATTCTTCGGTGGATGATCTTAAAGAATATTTTCAGGAAGTGGCTCATGAGACGTATCGTCCTGTAATCACTGTACGATCAGCTTGGGTTTTTTTTAGGCAATATGATGAATTCAGATTGTAAATTCGATAATAAATTCGAATGCACCCATGACCAGAGATGTACATATTTTTTTGCTAGACATGTGAAGACAATAACTTTAGCTCACATGAACCAATATCGAAGATTTTTAACCTTATACTTAAAACCAGAGATTTTCCTGATTGCTGGAAAATGGTTCGAATTCTACCTGATTTTTAAATCCAGACAAGATGTGATATTTCAAAGTATATGATGATATCACTTCACACTAATATTTTAAAAATGTTTAATACTATTTTATCGAACAAATGTATATCAAGGTTGTACACACATCTCAGTTAATCTACAGATTCCCTTAAAAAGCGAAGTAACTAAAAAAATATCATTTGAATTACATAAACAAAATGTGGTTGATGTCATGCAGGGTATTTTCTTTTAAGTATACATATGCATATGGTGGAAATGTTCTGACATTCGTTGATTTTTTTTAAAGAGTTCAATTTGAAGCTTTAAACGAATGTTTTCCAATTCTAGGTTAAGTATGAAGCAAAATTTCGAGTTTAGAAAAGCCTAAAAAAATGGTTTGGTCGCATAGCGAAGCGGAGCGACCAAGCAAAATTAAAATTTTTAGGCTTTTCTAAACTCGATATTTTACTTCATGCGCTACGCGTATGAGACACTGGTTTTAAATGAAGTTTAAAGTATACATCTTAGGGAGTGTTTTATGCGTGGCCATGAAATAAAATTTCGACTTTAGAAAATTTGGATTGGTTTGGTTTGGTCGCTTCGCTTCGCTACGCGACCAAATCAAATTTTATCTAAACTCGAAAATTTATTTCATGCTTAATCTAGGAATGGAAAACACTCGTTTTAAGTTTCAATTTGAACCCTTGTAAAATACAACTAATAACTGAAGTTTACAGCACATACTCTGTAATTTGGATATGTATACTTAAAAGAAGAACTTTCTGTATATACCGATATATCTGAGGCATTTCATTCTATGCCTCATAATATTATTACCGATAACCTAAGTTAATGAGACATTCAGGATAATATAATAGCGGCTGTAGTCGTATTTATCTAATCTCTAGCAAATTGTAGGAATTGACGATTTCAAATCAACTCTTGACGTTACCTCGAGTGGTATACCACAAGCGTCTAATCTTGGGCCCTTGCTATTTACATTTTTGTGTAAATTTAGTAACATCAGATCTTGACTTTGATTACCTAATGTATGCTGATGATATTAAGTTATTTAAGACAGTACTTTCAATAACTGATTCTATCACTTTGAAGAAGAACTAAAAAAAAACTAAAGTTATATCAATAGTGTTCACAATATGGGCTTAATATTAATGTAAAAAAATATAACATTATTATTATTATTTATTAATATACGGCGGACCATTTACAAAAACATTAATTTACAATAGTAATATCACAATATTTAATAAATATTAAAGTACTTAAAATAAACAACAAATAAAAAGTAAATGTAAAAATGTAAAAATATAATATAATCACTTTAATGATAAATACAACACAACATTTTATTGGCTACGCAAATGGGCTCTTAGACTAGAATACTCTCCCGCAAGCATATCGAATTGTATCATATTAACATGGCGCAGAATACGCACAGAAGCCAAATTTTTAGCATAATCTGTACCTTTAAATGGTACATGAAATGTGTTATCGTTGCGCAGCATTCTAGCTGGAACGCGAATGCCAATTTTTGATAGTAAATCAGGACAGTCTATATGCCCATGCAAAAGTTTAAAAACTAAAAGTATATCAGCGTCAATGCGTCACTGCTCCAGCCTCTTAAGACCATATTTATATAGAAATCCTTGGTATGTATCCTGCACATCGAATTTAAATGCAAGATACTTCAAGAATTTCTTTTGTACCTGCTTAATTTTATTTATGTTGCACTGTGTGTAAGGTGACCAAACAGATGAACAATACTCCAAATGTGGACGTATTAAGGAATTGTAGAGGAGTAATATTGTTTTTGCGTTAGTCAAATCTTTGCTGTTACGCTTGATAAAACCTAGCAGTTGATATGCTTTGGAAACGATTTTTGAAATATGGCTTAAAAAAGTCCAATTATTGTTTACTATAATTCCAAGATCTTTTATAGAATTGACTCGCTCTATATTCCTATCATTTAAATGGTAAACGGCATCTATTGAGGATGCTCGTCTTGAAAATGAAATTATTTTGCATTTATCCATATTTAGAGACAGTTTGTTCACCCTACACTAGTTACAAAAAGAAGTAAGGTCTACTTGAAGATTATTTGTGTCTTGTAATGAATTAATACGTAAAAAGATCTTCATATTTAATAATTTAACTCCAAGAGAAACCTTATACTGCTTGATTATAGAAACAACGATTTGTCAGTTTGTTAACTCACTGTCTGAAAAAGCTGACTAAATTCAAACTCAAAACATTTTGTTGCGCTTTAATATTAGAAATTTTATATTGTTCACCTATATATTTAAGTATTATTAATTGTAATTTATAGTTAACTTGTAGTTTACTGAGGATAGCTTTACGGCCGAAACTAGTGTAAAGAATATTAAAAAAATAAATAACGAATGCAAGTACAAAACCTACATACGGATTATCTTTTTAAATATCCACTCGTTATAAAATGGACTCTAACTCTACTTTTTACTTAGTTTGTATACTTTTTTATTTAGTGCGGCTGCAGTTTTGATAAATTTAGCTTGTCATTATTAAACAAACATGACACTTCATGTTTGATAACGATAAGCTAAATTTTTCGAAACTTCGGTCACATAAAATAATAAAAGTGTTATACATAACGTAACACAGAAGGCATTGAAAATTCGTTTACACAGGTAAATAAAGAAATACCGTGGCTTGCTCGGCACAAATTTAAAAACAATTTGTCTGAATAAAAATTGATTTTAAATTTATATCGAACAAACCACAGTATTCATTTTCTCATTGTTTAAACATGTTTCACCAAGTCTAAAATGAGAAATTAGTTCAAGATGTGTTAAGAAGTATTAATCAAAACTTCGAAGTTTCAATTTTTACATAACGTTCAGAGAATAAAGCCGACAACATTTAATATTATTCAAATGTAGGGATTGTGAAATTCCCATGAAAAGCAAAAAAATACGCTTACTATTCGCAATCGAACTGATTTTATCGGATCTGAATCAGAGTCGGCGGCGAAGTGGGCATAAAAATCTGGATTCCATAGCCCGAGTGGATGTCATAATCCCTTCGAGGTAATTTATCTTTTCGGCACGGTCGATATTTTTATATTAAAATTTAAACTCGTTTGCGTAAAAAATCGCCCTCGCTTACAATGATAAAAAAAATAGTAATCGTAAAACGCGGCTTTATTTCATTGGACGTAAATTCCAATTTTGTTGCGGCCTCGGGCTAAAAAGCTGAATCATTCGTGTTTGTGCGAATAATATACGGTATTTATTATATTATTGGTATTGTTAATTTATTCGACAGATACTGGAATTATTGTTATATACGTAGGTATGTGAAAGCAATTTAGCTGATTGGCAATTATTCAGTGATAATTATACAATACATTTTTGTATTTTTTGTATGATTGCGAATCTATGATACATTATATTTGATAAAGAACATTTTTAAATAATTCCACCCCTAAAAATAATTAATATTCTAAATACATTATTGATCCCTTAGAATGTATCGATACCCCCATACGCGTTATGATAATAAAGCCCCCATTAATTGAAGACACCCCGTAGCGGTGGAAAACATCAGAGGGCTTTCCGAGTCCCGAGTTTTCATCGCGTTCACAAAAGGGGTGTGTTGTTGGATCATAGGGGGGTGATACTCCCTCATTCCGGCATTAGACCACTAACACAGTTCTCCTCCATTAAATTACCCCTCCCGGCTGGCGCTGACATTTATTTTTCGATGATTGCTTTTAATTCATTAAAATAAAACGATTTTCTAGTTTTTTTGATAACCCGCTTTCGCGTATGCTTTATCGGAGAGTGGAATTAATGTTGTTGAGTTGGTTCGGTCGGCGCCGATGTTTAATTGGGTTTTATTAAAAGGAATTGTCTACAAATTTAGTACCGAGTTTTTGTTATGAATAATGGAACAGTTTCATAAATATATACATAATTAATCGGTATTTGCAATAACAGCCATAAATATAATTTTCTAAGTATTATGATTAAACAATTAAACAATAAAAGACAAATTAAAGATGATGTATATGTTTTGAACTTCAAAATAAATCAGTGTTTTATACGGCTGGGCATGAAGTGAATATTTCGAGTGACCGAAAAGAAAATTTATTGAGAGATAAATAAACTATCAATAGTCTTCCTCAATTCTTCAGTCAATCTCTTCTCAAATTCTTTCTAGTATCTTTTCAGTCTTATTTAGGTTAGAAATTACTATTTTTTTTTCTTACAATCCTTTCTCACTTATTATCGTAATCAATAATTAAATCTTCATTATTTCTACACAATAACAGGTATTATAATTCAATTCAATTCAAGACTTCCAAGCCTAATAAAAACCAGAATTTGTTCGGCAAGACTGTTTACATTATAATGGGATTAGGTACGCTAGATATTTTTTTGTTGTTGTTGCCGGGGATTAGGAAGGAGCGCACAAATTCGTTTCATTTCAGTTACACAATGGCGGCGCTGAAACGGACGGATTGCATCAGTGTTGAAAAAGTGTGCGTCCATTGTGTAATTCCATTTTCGATTTAATTAAATGCAAACTCGTTTTTAATGCTGTAATCCGGATAATATTGCCTTTTAATAATCACGCTCTCACCGCTTTCGACGTTCGGCTAACGCGCATTCGATCATTTTTTTAGTGTGTGTGTGTGTGTTTATTAAATATTGCATGAACGTGTTTATAACAAAACCGACGAAACGAATTGATAAATAATGTCAATTCGTTTTTAAATATTTGAAATTAATATAATAAATGTTGAAGAGCTGCTGGTTAACCATGATTCTTCTTAGTGACACGACTAAAAAAAGTATGATTCTTCTTAGTGGCACGACTAAAAAATGTATGATTCTTCTTAGTGGCACGACTAAAAAAAGTATGATTCTTCTTAGTGGCACGACTAAAAAAAGTGATTTTTATGTTTTGCATTAAATCTATTCAAAAGTTAACTTTTAAAGTAGAGTACGGCACATCTTCATTTCCTCTGGATGGGCGCGGATCCACGGGGGGGAGGGGGGTTGAAGAAAATTCCCCCCCTCCAAATGTTTAAATGTAGATTAATAGCACCAATACTTTATCTCAAAAGCACGAGAATCACAACAAACTTTCTGATTTACATAGCCGAAATATATGATGTGTAAGAAGAGGTAATACATGAAAACTTACTTTTGATACACTGATAACACTGTTCAAATAAAAGATGTGCAATAGACGCAAACTGCCAATTGGCAAAGAAACATCAGTTGTAATTTAAACATGACAGCCTCAATTTCGAGTGCTTTGATTTTTATGCTACAGTTTAAATTTGCCTTTTCGGCAACCAATGAGCTCGCGTAATTTGATTAGCTGATTTTTGATGTGGTCGTCCTATTTTTTGAGACAGACCATAGTTTATAATAACGTTAACAAATTGGAGAATAAAATATGTATTTATCATGGTGGCGACCAATTTAGAATGTTTAATTTTCCTAATTTTTCTATGATGCCAGAATTTTTTCCCTGACCCCTTAAAATTATTTCAAATAACCAAACCAAATATAGCGAAGAAAAAAGTGATTCAAGTTATATTAAGATCCGGTTGCACCAGAATGAGCCCGGGTTGTACCGAGATGCTTTCAGTTGAACCAGTACATTTAAATTTTTTCTCAAGTTGGCAGTAAGAAATCTAGCGAATTTTTAGTTTAAATCACATGTGATGACAAATGGTTGTTTGTAAACAAGTGTTGACCTATTATTTGTGGTTAAAATGAGTGTTTTTTTTGACGAATAAAAAAATAATCAAGCAAAAATGCCGAATTAAAACATTAATTTAATAAATGTCCAACGAGACTGTTTCTATTACTCAAAAATTCTAATTGAATTGAATATATACATTTATTTAGACAAATATGTTGTGATGATAAGGAAACATAAGTAAATTTAAATTAACTAATTTTTATTTCTATCAAGCTGACAAGGATGTACAAATGTTCGTGTTAATGTTGCTCTGATTGGAATAATAAATTAGCGCTGGAAAATAAAATAATGATACTTTTATTATAAACTATAAATTGAATTTAACACATCACATTTAGGGCTAATTATTAGTATTAAATGTATTGTCTCGGTTTGTATTATATAACATTAGTTTAGGTATCTAAATAATTCCTAATTTAAGTTTTGTTTGGGAAATTCGAACTATAATACTGCTAATAAGTATTAAAAGCAATAGTAAAATGCACCTAAAGCAGAAAGCATTTATTAAATGAATCACTAATTATCTAGATATCTTTAATAAGATAGTTTATTGTGAACAAATAACTTCTTTGTAAGAGGATTATTATTATTATTACATATACAAATGTGAGGTTATGTTTGACTAAACTTTTGAGCGATTGAAGCAGTTCAACTGAATGGTGCAACAGATAATGTATGTTGAACTAGTTCAAAAGATGAACTTGAAGTTAACTAATATGGTGCAACCGACCCTAAGAGGTGAAAAGAAACATATTATAAAGCACAAATTTAGAAATTGCAAAATTTGATAATATCTTTCTAAAATTTATTATCGCGAAATCAACCATAAGCAGTATATTTTGAACCTTACAATATTGTCAATGTTTTATACGCGTGGCGCATGAAGTAAAATTTCGAGTTTCGCGCGTTACAAATTTCAAATAGAACTCTTTTATAAAATCAACGAATATCTGAAAAATGACATGGTGTACATCAGGACATGTATAAGTACTCAAAATAAAAAGTCCTTGATTGCCGTGTATAGACATTAACAATTGAGGAATGTCTAAAAGTCAAGAAAGTATAAAAATAAATAAGAAAATCTATTATACATTTTATATGTTGAATTATTAAATTAAATTCTAAAATTGGCCAGCTTGGTGGTGTAGTGGTTAGAGTGTTGTACTGCCACGCCACGGACCGGGGTTCAAATACCGGCCTAACAAGTTGTCTGCATTTATATAGGTTAGGATAAAAATGCCAAACACTCCGTCTTCTCGGATATGACGTTAAATGCATGTAGGACCCCTGTACTGCCTGGATGTTGCGTGCACGTTAAAGATCCCTACCGGTGGGTTGGAACTCCCACCGGGTTCGGCAAAATTCCCGGATAGCTGTAGACCTAATCTCCGGCGTCATGATTGGCCTTAGCAGCGGAAATAGATGACGTAAAACCCAAAAAAAAAAAATAATTCTAAAATTCATTTTCATCATTTAAAAAGACTTTCCATCATTTTTCAATGTTTATGCCAATTATTCTCAATTATTAACACATTTTGATGATAAATGTACGACAATGTCACTTTCTCCAACATATAAAAATCTTCCATGGCCAACACAGGTACCGACTGTGAATTAAAATAATGTAAGAATATTAAATTGCATATTCCAATTACTTAAAAATTATTAGTGCTTACTAAGATTCAGCCATAAAATTCAACAAATAAAATTACAAAAATCTCTATTTATAAGATAACCATAAAACTAAAAGAGCCATGACAACAAGTATATTCATATTAAATATTTATTTTTTGATTTCAATTTGATATAATTAAAAATGCTTTATGTCTTTCTAAACTTCACATTAAATCAGTGTTGATCACGCGTGGCGCATAAAGTAAATATTTAGAGTTTAGAAAAGCCCGAAAATTTGGATTGGTCTAAATTTTCTGGCTTTTCTAAACTCGAAATATATACTTCATGCTTAACCTAGAATTGAAAAACACTCGTTTAAAATGTTGTCAAATTCTAATCTTTCGTTGTTTTCAGAAAATTTGTGAGTTTCAATAATTTGAAAATTTGTAGTAAATTACAATAAATCTGTAGTTCATTTAAATTTTCTTTAAATTTGAATCTTCCTTTCAATCTACATAACTTTCATAAAGTTTTAAATTAATTCGTGAATTTCAGTGATTGAATAATTGTCGTAAAATTACAACAAATCTGAAATTTCTTCAATTCCCTTCTAATTTGAATCTTTCAATTTACATAACTTACATAAAGTTTAAAAAAATCGTTAATCTTCGAATAACGTCAAATTTTAATTTTTCTTTTAATTTAGATTGTTTAAGTAATTTGATAATTTATATTTTCTGTCCTCACTCTTTGCTTTCTGTTAATAAAAACGTTTGATCTGTAAACTAGTTTACTTGCTTCTTCGGCAATTTTTGCACAGCTAAAAATAGATTCTATAATTCGATGATTTAATCTGTCAAAAGCTTTACTGTAGTAGTCAATTAGCACTAGAGGTGTGATTTTGCCTGCATTAGTTGCTCGTATGATGTGATCTGTTTTGTGAGTAAGTGCAGAATTGGAGCTATAACCTGGGCTAAATCCAAACTGAAATTGAGGTAATATGTTATGTTTCGACATGTTGTTTCTTATCTAAAAGTTTTTTAAAGACTTTTGATAACACTGGCAAGATGTTTATCGGTCGTAGGTCTTTATACTGTACCGGATTTGTTATTTTTGGTATCGGTATCACCAGTGATTCCTTCCAATTATCCGGGAATGTTGAGTTAAGAATTCATTCATTTATTATGTGTGTAATACAATCGGATAGTGGTGCAAAGCATAGCTTTAGTATACCTACGCCAATTCCATCTGTGCCAGTGGCATTTGATTTTATACTATTGATAATTTTCATCACTTCCTTGTTTGATACTGTAGAGAATCTAAGTTTGCTGCCAAATTGTATCATTTCATTTTCTTTATAATTTCCAATGATTATCTTCCACAGGTAATTGTTCGACTTCCGATACTAAATATTTATTGATATAATTGGGTTTTTTAAGTGCTCTGGGACGACTACTGATATTACCATAAATGTTTTGTTTTTTTAACTCAGACCATATTTGTTTTTTTATTTCCATTACAGTTTCGTAATTTAAATTGTAAATATGCTTTCTTTTCGGCCAGGATCGCTTTATTTACTACATTTCTCAAGGATTTATAAAACTCGAAGTGTGCAGGATTGTTTCGTTCGTACCTTTTAAAAGCATTTTCCTTTAATTTAAGCATTTCTCTAATGGTGTATGTCATCCATGGAGATAGTTTTCTACTGAATTTAATTGTTTTCTACTGAATATAATTGTTTACATCATGAATATCAAATATGCAATACCAATCTAGTTTGTAAATGTCTAAGATAAAATCATAAGGATTTATATTCTTAATATCTCGTACCTCTATTAATTTTTGCGGCGAAAGATAGAGAGTCGGTTCAATTGGGGCAAAGTTGCGTATCTTAGGGCCTAATAATAATCTGAAAACAAATTTGAAATTAAAAGTGCCTGTTAAATGTCAATGTTGTAAGTGTTTTCAATAGTTTTTAATTAAAAAAACTAAAACGATTTTTCAAAAATTCAGTTTTGTGCTGATTTCTCAAAACAAAAGAAGATATTTCAAAATTGTTTTTATATTAATGGTAGGCCTTAAAATACGTAATTTTGCCCCAATTTAACCGACTCTTGATCTCTTTAAATAACTAAGATCCCCATACATTCTGTTGAAATACGGATACCCTGTATATAAAATAAAAATTAACAAATTTCACTTGTGCCATTATCAAAGCAAAGCAGAGATATATGTTTTTATATAGGACCTCTATTTTGAAATAATCATATGAACTTAATAACATATCTATAGACTATTAAAGAACACTCAGATGAATTCCAGTAAAATAGGTTGACTTACGTGTATAACATATAATCTAAATTCAGCGAACTTACTATTCATAAACTTTTGCCTATACACAGAAACACAATATATAATATATAAAATTACGAAAATCTATTCGTGAATATGCAAACAATGTCTTAATTAATAAGACAACTTAAGACGATAAATATTCATTGAAACAACTACTTCCCGTGCAAATAGTTGTTTCAATGGAAATTTATCGTCTTAAGTTGTCTTATTAATTAAGACATTGTTCACGAATAGTTTTTTCGTAATTTTATATGTTATGTTTAAAGTGTGAAATCTATAAGAAGCGTAAGCTTATTTTCTCGAATTCAAATAGTCTTGAATTTGAATTTATCTTGTTTGAACACAATATATACCCCTCATATACGTATGGAGGCTATAATATTTCCCGAAATAGAATACGAATACACAATGTGTATGTAACTCTATCTAATATTCATTGGAGCCATCCAGCATAACGTAACAAGTCAAAGAGACATTTCCAAACCGAGAGCAGCATAGAAAAGCGAAGACAATCGTCACGATATCATGACGCAACACGCTCTCCGCTCCGTGCACGTTATATCAGCACTTAACAATCCCTGTGCTGGCAGGAAGCAATGTATTTATGTACTCATCACACCTGGTGAAATACACACACATGCACACATTCAGCACATACACAAACACATATATAAATTCTGTTAGGACAATTACCTTCGCATGTACGTGTGCTCTGCGTGCAAACACACGATGGCCTGTTTAATGAACACAAAACGGAGATACGTTGTGTATATATGCATATCACCTACGTAGGTATAGGAGACGTTTTGTGCAATGTATTTGGTGTGGTGATTATATGTTCAGATAAGGAATATGCTGGACTAAAGGTATTGTCACCTCTAATGGGCTTTTAGTTGGCTGGATTGATTTTTTTCACGCTAAGAGATTTTATCGAAGTGAATGTTGATGAGAGCACTTATATAAGAAAAAGATGGTATCTAACTGGGTAAATCCTTTTGAAGTTGGAAATGGAAAGTATTTAACTACGGAATGTAACATATGCATAAATAGATAATACTATTTCTTAAGTGTTAGGGTAGAATGATTGTTAAATTAGTGATTTTTCTGCTTTTTTTTTTAACAATTATTTCATGCCGATAATTCTAAATTGGTATATGTTTGTGTATAATGAATATTTTTAAAATAGTTAAGTCCTGATGAAAATAATCATCATTACATTGTGAATAATGCTGAACGTGCACGCGAGAGAGAGAGGCTTGCAAAGCAGCGCAAAGCACAAGGCCGAGAGCCGTTCCTGTTCCTCGTGAAAATAATCGCAATTATTCGATCAAATAAAGTAAACAGCCGGCACTTAGAGACGACTGTAGAGTAGAAAATGAGGGTGATTTCTGTAAGAGCCGACCAAGGACAATAACATTGCCGACCCGGGTCGTTAGAGCAAATAATCAAAGGGATCTCTCTCGCTCTCTTTACGTCTACTGTCCCACGTACCACCACGTTCTCCTCGTTTCATTACAAATGAGAAGAGACTGAAATTCAATACGTTTTCGTTTGTATAATTGATGAAACTTGAAATTAAATAAAAACGAATTGAATATATTGTCAATATTTTATGAATGACATCTAACTGGCTTATTAGTAGATATTAGTAAAGAATATTAAGATCATGTGTTATGATGTTATCCAATCCTTAAAATTGGATAAAACACAGTAAAAACGTTTATCATGACACTGGTTATAATGTTCAATCGGATATAACGAACAAAAGAGTCGGTCCATAGAATAAGGTATACAGAAATGTATTGGTGTTGCTTACAATTGTAGGAAAGACAATTTGTTGTATTACTATAGTCTGTTTAGAAGGAGTAAATGCCAAAGCCCAATTTACACCATAAAAAGTTATCAGAAATATCACTAGATAAATTTGGCGGCAATTTTAAATAATTTCATAATTACTCTTTAAATAAAATCAAATATCCATTTTGTACTTCTTAGTTGTGGTTAAGTATTTTCTTTTTCATCGTACGATATCGTCAGTTCAATTAAAATGCTTATACGGCATCTCGCCATATATCTGTGAAATAAATCATATTTATATTATATTTATAATATAATATGGAATTTATATAATAATGTGTCTCTACCAGAGCTGCGACGAATCCTCGTAAAAAGGATTCGAATAACGAATCTGAATCACCTAATTTGATTCGAATCACGAATACTCGAATAAAGGATTCGTAAGAGATAAATATGATTCGAATCAAAGATTCGAATCCAGTTTTTTTTAATCACGAATATAAATCCTTTAAGAATAGATTTGATTTTATTATTTTTTTGCAACCATTAATACATAAATATCGTTACCAGTTGTTTTAACAAAAATATTCAAAACCTAATTATTTATTATTACCACTGAACATCGTTGATAACAGGCTAAATATCTGACTCCCTGTTATTCTGGTTAAAGATTTATTTATGTATTTCTGAACTCCACTTCAAATCAGTGTTTTGTACGCGTGGCGCATGAAGTAAAATTTCGAGTTTAGAATAGCCCGAAAATTTGTCTCGGGTCGCTGCGCGACCCTCGACAAATTTTCACGGGGCTTTTCTAAACTCGAAATTTTACTTCATGCTTAGCCTGGGAGTGGAAACACTCGTTCAAAACTTATATTGAACTCTATTATAAAATCGACTAATGCCTGAAATTTACATAAATAAAAAAATCACTGAATATCATTAAAACCGGGAAAGTCAGAGAAAAGTCATGGAATTATATTCAAATTGAACAAAACACTAACAAAAAAGCCATATGATATTATTACATTTGTCAAAATCAGCAGGCAAATTGCAAAACACGTAAAAATTTATAAAATTAACTTAAATATTGGCAAAAACAATGAAAACAGAATAGGGGTTTCCCACAGAAGAAAGTTATATTAAAAGGCCAGGGAAAAAATCTTTAGTCAGGGAAATGTCGGAAAAATTTTACAATTCAGATTGTGGCTACCATGTCAGTTTTACTTCAAACAATATTAAACAATATTTTGAAAACTAGATTATCTTTAAAAACATTTTCAATCATATATTGTTCTTATCAAAACATTCACTTTGAAGTTTCTTACGAGCGTTTCCACTCCCAGACTAAGCATGAAGTAAAATTTCGAGTTTAGAAAAGCCCCGTGAAAATTTGTCTCGGGTCGCTGCGCGACCCGAGACAAATTTTCTGGGCTTTTCTAAACTCGAAATTTTACTTCATGCGTCACGCGTATAAATCACTAAAATATTGTGAAATTTACTTCTTTTAAAACTTTATTCAAAGTTGGCAGTTCATTTTTATAGAAGAAACTATGCACGGATCTCTTCACTACGTCATCAAAAGTTGTAATTATGTCCTTCAAGCTGTTAAGGGCTACAAATCTCTCCGGATTTCTTATATTCGCTAATGGTACGATAGACAGTAGAATTTACAACTCCTAAAAATTAAACAGTTTATTATTTGATGCATATTCTTATGCTATTTGATATATCACCTACTGCACCAAAAATATCTGATACAACAGCAGTAATTTTCATATGTGGATCATCAGTTATCATCTGCAAATACATATTTATTATGCACTGCTTTTCAGACAGATATAAATGACCCAAATCCAACTTCTTACGCTTTTTTGGAGGTGAAGGTGATATTATCACCGAGCTTGTACTGGGTCCATAATCCATCACAACAATATAAACAAAACTAACTTTTAACTATGCTAAAGAAATATCGCACAAAAGGTTATTACGAAACAAACAAAGTTGCAACTCGGTAACGCTTCTAATTAAGGTTATGTCAGCTGTTGCGTCTAATAATGACGTAATTAGCATAGTGTAAAATGGGCGCGCTTTCGGCCAATCAGAGTTATAGGTTTTGGCGCGTGAAATTTAAAACGCTCCTCCTAGTTATTAAACAGATTATAATTGAGTTCTTATTTTGATTGGAAACGTTAAAATAATAATGGTTGCCATGAAATAATAGAACATGTTATTGTAATCTATCAAATTGAATGGATTGATCGGCTTCAGTTTCACAGCTGTGTTTCGCCCAAAAACAAGTTTTACGGATATTTAACGGGTTGTTGTGCATTTTTTATCACAATAGAAAAGCAGGAAAAGTGTTTATGATGTGATTCGGCTTACCGTTTGCTCAAAATTTGTGTAAATTCCGATTTCGACAAGTTTCGTTTGTTATTTAAGCTGTTGATACAGTCACAGATAATGCATTTAAGTATAGTGTGAGATCCTTTTATCCGGGGGCGTATTTTTAAGGAGGGTAATATAAAATATCCCACACATAAATCGTAATTTTAAAGGTAAACCGCATTAAGTACGTTAGAGTATCAACATATCTCTAGGCTAGGTTAGGTTAGACTATGAGAGAGGTTTGCAATAGATTAATTGTTTAAGTTTCTTTATACACGCTGAAAATTTCAAATACTACTAGGTTAGATTACTAAACAGGTTTGCAATAGAATACTTTACTTGAGTATCTTCGCAGACTCTGGTGATTTCACATCCTTCTAAGTTAGGTTAGGTTAGTTTGCAACTGATGTTTTAAATGTCCATAAAATAATTCAAAACGTATTATTTCTTCAATAATACTAAATCAAGAAGAATTTGTGATCCGGATTCGTTACGTTTTTTTAGGATTCGTATTCGATTGCAGATGTAGGTGATTAGAAACCCCACAAAAGGAATCGTCCCCCTTGTGTTTTTAAACTTTACGCTAATCAGTTATTTATAGGTCTGGCGCATGAAGTAAAATGTTCAGCCTTTTCTGAAATTTTACTTCATGTTTAATCTAGAAGTGGAAACATTCGTTAGAAGCATCAAATTGCTTTTAGGAGAACAACAAATTATTAAAAATTTATTTTTTAAAAATCTATGTTCCACAATTGGAAGTGATTTATTATCGAATAAGTAAGTTTGGTTCGACAATATTTGAAGTGAAAGTGATAATTATAATGTTTATTACTATTATTAAACGAGAGTTTCCACTCCTAGATTAAAGATGAAGTAAAATTTGGACTAAAGAAAAGCCTGAACATTTTCAAGCTTTTCTAAACTCAAAATTTTACTTCAAAGGATTGATTTATCGTGAAGTTTACAAGAACATTAATCCTCTTTAATAAAAAAAAAAAAAAAAAAGAAACGGATCAGATATTTAGTCTAGTATCAATGATCAGCGTTAATAATAACTAATTAGATTTTGAACATTTTTATTCTGGTATTAAAAATCTTAATGGTTGCCGAAAAAAATGAAAAAAAATATAAATGCTAATCTTTAATTCAAATGATATTTTTCTTCTTCGAATTTTTTATTCAAGTATTCGTAATTCAAATCATATTAGTTAATTAGAATCTATGTTTTGAATTCTTTTTTCGTCTCACCTCTGGCACTTAGGTAGTAACTTTTACTTTAAAATGCGCCAACTAACGAAATAATCGCATACTAAATATTGCATACATTACACTGGTCTGCAAAAAAATTTTTTTTTTCAAGCCTTGACACCATTCCTGCTGATTCTTATGTAAAATGACCTCCTGAATCCGAATATGACCTCCGTTTTCCCCCATCACCCACCGTTTTCGGGGGAGGCCCCCCACCTATTTTTATCACTTTTCGATCATTTGGAGGGATGAAAAGGATTATTTTAGCCTTTACATTTCTTCTGAGGGGCTAGAGAGGTGAAAAGTTCGAAAACATGAACATTTGTAGCAAGGAGGTAGATTTGGAGGGGGGGGGGGATTTGCCCCCTTAAATTGTAAAAAAATCATTTAAAATGATCATTTTTTCCGTTTTTTTCGCAGTTTTTCCACTTATTTTCTACATATTCCAGCTTCCATTCCCCCTCATCCTCCCCAAAACACCCCCAAATAATAAAAATATATTGCAACAATATATAGCAACAATAATAAAAATATATAGCAACAATAATAAAAATATATAGCAACAGTTCGGAAGATTCACTGTACCACGCTGGCGCTCTCAATACTCCCCCCGTTTCCCCCATCCACTGGAGGGATGTAAAGGATTATTTTAGCTGTAAAGAATAATAAATTAAAAGTAAAATAATAAATGTAAAGAATAATAAATAACTAAGATAAGTACCTTCATTTGGTGCTTGCTTTCCTTTTGTACCCTGAGGTAAAAGTTTCTCGTATCAAAAACCAGCAGTACTCTGCTAACATGCTCTCATTCCACTTCCCCGAAAATCTCCTCTCGAATTTAGAGATGTCTTGATGAAACCGTTCCCCGTGTTAATCCGAAACTGCTCCTAAATTTTCAGGGAAGAAGTCCAGGTGTGAGTGAAGGAAATGCACTTTAAGAGACATGTTACACCCCATGGCCTTGTACGCTGACAGCAATTCCTCGACATGAGCGACATAATCATCACTTTTGTTGTTACCCAAAAAGTTCTCACACACGTTTTGGAATGCAATCCAAGCTCGTTTTTCTATTCGATTCAGGTGTTCAATAAACGTCGAATCTTGGAAAAGTTGTCTAATCTGGGGGCCCACGAAAACTCCTTCCTTGATTTTAGCCTCACTAAGATGAGGGAATCTAGTTTTCAAAAATTGAAATGCATCACAGGTCTTGTCTATTGCTTTCACAAACTGTTTGATCAATCCGAGTTTGATGTGCAAAGGCGGCAAGTAAATATTTTCCTTCGGGATCAGAGGATCGAGAGCGACGTTTTTCTGACCGGGAGTAAAACTTTCTCGCAAAGGCCAGTTCCGTACGATGTAATGTTTGTCTCGGGCTCGGCTGTCCCATTCGCATAGGAAGCAGCAGTATTTTATGAAGCCCGATTACAACAACTTTTAAGTCAGTTCCTATATATTTTTATTATTGTTGCTATATATTTTTATTATTGTTGCTATATATTTTTATTATTGTTGCTATATATTGTTGCTATATATTTTTATTGTTTGGGGGATGATGAGGGGGGATGGAAGCTGGAATATGTAGAAAATAAGTGAAAAAACTGCGAAAAAAACGGAAAAATCGATCATTTTTAAGGATTTTTTTACAATTTAAGGGGGCAAATCCCCCCCCCCCTAAATCTACCTCCTTGCTACAAATGTTCATGTTTTGGAACTTTTCACCTCTCTAGCTCCTCAGATGAAACGTAAAGACTAAAATAATCTTTTTCATCCCTCCAAATTATCGAAAAGTGATAAAAATAGGTGCCCCCCCCGAAAACGGTGGGTGATGGGGGAAAACGGGGGTCATATTCGGATTCAGGAGGTCATTTTACATAAGAATCAGCAGGAATGGTGTCAGGGCCGATTTTCATGCCGACCAGTGTTATCTATGACAATAAAAAGCGCCAAACACTAAACATCTCTTGTCAAAAACGTAATTATTGATAGCAAATGTTGACTAAACAGTAAGTATCATCACTCTAAAAACAACTTTCCTCTCTTTCTATTAAATATGCATAACAATAAAAAAATAGTCAAAGAATCGTTGTGCAGGTAAACTAAATTTCAGCCCTGATTGATCTACAAATCTAGAAATGACGATTCGTATTTGAAACCAGAGGTAAGTATTTTACTGAGTATTCCTTAGTTGATTTATGGTTTATTACTGAGTATTTCTTAATTGATAAGTGAGTTGTTCACTAAGTATTTCTGTATTGATATGTGATGGTTAATCAGTAAGTATTGATGTTAACTCTTCGGTCTATTATTGTGTGATCTATGATTTATTAGTGCATGGCATTATATCATGTGGCTTCGTGTAGATTAGTTGGAGCTGCAGATATCCAAGGCGTAATTAAAGTCTTAGCCTAGAGGAGCACACATTTCTGTTGTTGTGTTGTCCAAGGCGGTGAGTGAGTACCTGTATACACATCCTCTATTTGTTTGATCATTGTAGTGTCGAGGTCTCTACAGTTGATCTGCTGGATGCTGGATAGTATTGCACCTGAGGCGTTTGGATTGTACTTCTTACGAGCTCAGACTATCTAAGCACGATTACGAGGGCCAGGACGAAGTTTGGAAAAATCCAAGTGTAACTCAAGGCACGCCTGGCTCGACCAATGCGGTCGGGAAACTAACTCCAACTTTTAGTTTGTTAAACAAAAAATAACGTAACAACCTACAATCAAAAACATTAAGGGTCAAAATATTCAAAATTATATTATATTTCAGATATTCTTTTAGAGTTCCAGTAGCCACACATATTCAACAGTCACGCATGTCCAGAAGCCATCCAGAAGCAGGCAATACTACTTACAAGAACTCGAAGATCAAGGAACCTGACATTAAAATATGTATTGCCAGTCGAGCATTAAATAATCCTGACTAAAATACTGCAGCAAGTTGTTTTTATTGAGACTCGAAATAAACGTAGTCTTACACAATGAACACATCGGTTAGAACAAACACATTTCTAGCAACGGTGGCTGTTGAAATTATCAGTTACAGCGTACAATTCACGTCTTTCGTTCTATGAAATAAAAAAATAAGCTTGTTGACTAGGTATATTTGTAGGATGGGCGGTGAAATAACATTTTAAAAGTCACCGGATTTCATACGTGTATTTTTATTTTAAGTATACCTACCTATCCCAAACCAAATCGCTCAAATGTTGAAAGCGTAAGATTTGGATAGACGCAATAAGCATTTCTAAAATTTATTAATGTGAGATTAAAAATAAAATCTAGTTGAATATTTTTTAAACTTTACTTAAAATCAGTGGTTTATATACGTGGCGCATGAAGTAAAATTTCGAGTTTGGAAAAGCCTGAAAATTTGGATTGGTCGGTGCGCTTTTTTACTTTTTTTTACTTTATGCTTAATTTGGAAATAGAAACCCTCATTAGACAATCAATCAGTTACCAAGCGACCAAACCAAATTTTCAGGCTTTTCTAAACTCGAAATTTTACTTCATGCGCCAGGCTCATAAAACACTGATTTAATGTGAAGTGCAAAATAAAGAGTGATCAACAATGATTGTAGACAAGTTAAATTTCCCGCTGAAAAATCTGGGGAATTTGATCGCTCCAAGTTCATGCCAAGGAAAAATTAATAAACTAACTCGATTTGACATTAGCAGCGTCGTGCGTCGTATTTTGCCATTGTGTTAATTCATTCTTCGAATTAAGTTATTTTTCATTCTGTTTCATAGACATCAGTTCTTATCAGGACTACTTTGTAAAAGTCTTTGTTTTGTGGTAAGTGATTTGCTGTTTTTAAGGTTAGAAAATTAGAAAATTTATGTTTAATCCTAAATTTACAGATTTTAAGAGAATTCGCTTGTGTTTACCGTAATGTTTGCACCACAGCATGATGCTTTCATCCTGAAGGCTCATTATCGAAGTGGAACTATGAATGAAGATGGCACATGGACTTACTCATTACAATCGTGTCTGAATCAATTTATTCAAGCCTTCCCCGATGTCCACATTCCTTACAAAACATTTTCCTCGCATAAAACCCGTATTGTTGACCGTTTTGAGGGAATGAATTGTATCTGTAAGGGCAAGTCAGCTGGAAGACTGCCTATCTTAACAGAAGAGGTTGTTGCGACATTCAACAACGACTTGAAGAAAGCCCAACTAAATCTTTAAGAAAACTTTCAGCTCAAACGGGTATGTTCTTAATTTTAAGGTGCGCACAAATTTTAATGTTTAATCCTTTTACAGGAGTATCGTATGGGAGTTGCATTAAAGCCGCATAAAAAATTCTGTATTTGCACCCGTATAAGGTATTGGTTTAATCAGAATTTAAATGATAATGGTATGTTGGACAAGACCTTTTTTACTGACGAGGCGTGGTTTCACTTGTCAGGATAGGTGAACAGCCAAAACTATCGTACGTGGGCTACAGAAAATCCTCATACTTCTATTGAAACGGATTTACATCCACAAAAAATTGGTATTTGGGTAGCAATTTCGAGACGTCGGATAATTGGCCCAATATTTTTCAACGAAATAATCAATGCGGAGCGTTACCGAACACTTATTCTAGATGAATTTTTGAATCAATTGCATGATGACGAACAGATAATGGGTTATTTTCAGCAAGATGGAGCCACTCCTCATACTGCGTTGGCGACATTAAATTACTTGAGGGAATTTTACGATGATCGCTTGGTAAGCGACGGATTATGGCCACCACGTTCGCCAGACCTCACTCCGTGCGATTTTTATTTATTCGGGCATTTAAAAAATAAGGTTTTTAAAAATCGAATGCATACCCTAAACGAGCTTAAAGCAGCAATTGAAGAAGAGATAAGGAACATAAATCCGGAGGAACTTCAACGAGTACTTCAAAATAAAAAACGTAGTTTTTTTGCCTAGAAAATTAAGGCCATCATTTTCAACATTTATTATAAAATTAGGGATGCTAACTCTACGTTTATTAAAAATACACAAAACCTTAACTTACTTCAATTTACTTTGTATATTTAATTAAAATTGTAAATATTTTATATATAGTTATGATTAAATATTTAATTTATTTTGGGAAAAAATGTTTGCTACGCCAATGGAAAAGCAATCTAGGGGATTTTCTTTTCATATAATCAGTTGTACCAACATTTTTTGGCGGGAAATTTAACCTGTCTACAATCATTGTTGATCACACGTTATAGTGCTAGATATATCTACGTTTAAAATTCATAGCCCACTCTGCTTGATTTTATGTTTGACATCATATCAATAAATAAAATAGACATTTCTCTATTTGTCATATATCTCTTGATGAGTCACTTTGTAATAACTTTTAGTTGAGATAATTACTCGCATAAAACACCGAAATATGAAATTTAATAATATATTGCTGAATCAGTATTAATAACAATTAATTAACTGCCAATGCAAGATTAAGAAAAATACTGCTAAAAAGACGTTTTCAAGTTTTTATAAACTTGAAATGTTCCTTCATGATTAATCAAGGAGTGAAAATGCTCGTTGTAAGTTACAAATTGAACGTTTGTATAAAGTTAGAGCTCGTTCCATTTAATTAAGCGAGAAATCAGAACACAAAACCAAACCAAAATTATTATCATTTAAGGGCTAATGACTTAACTAGTCACACAGATGGACTTTACTATTTAAAATATTAATAAACATTTTAACATCTAGAAAATATCAAAAGGACACGTTAATTTAAAAATGATAACTGCAACAATAAGACAAAGCAAAGTTATGTTCTCTCATAGTGGTGACCAATCTGAATTGATACATTTTCCTAACTTGTCCCTAAATCAAGATTTGTTTTTCCTATCGTTCTAAAATAACTTTTTTTGCGGAAAAGCCTAACTATTAATGAAATTGTCAATGTTATTATTTGGTCAAATTATACATAATTAATTTTTTTTTGCCAACCTTGTGTTTTGTTGTCTATAATAAGTATTGTATTTATGTTTGAGCAAATAATTGTACACATCACTTATATAAATAAACTTTGTGTCTCGAAATGTACATCTAACGATACAAATAAAAAGTGAAGTAAGGAATAACAGTCTATTTTAGTGCAATCACACTTATAATTTATTGTACATTTTGTATGTAAAATTTTAATCTTTTGTTTTTTGTAAAGAGTGCCTTGAAAACAGTTGAGTTACTTATTTGACAACTTCTACAACCCATAATTTGTTTACATATTACCCCTGAAGACGGGCATCCGACGATACATATTTTAACAGTTGGGGTGTATTTTAAACTAGCGAGTGTCTTCCACTCCCAGACTAAGCATGAAGTAAAATTTCGAGTTTAGAAAAGCCCCGCGTAGAAAATTTTCACGGGGCTTTTCTAAACTCGAAATTTTACTTCATGCTTAGTCTGGGGGTAGAAAACACTCATTTAAATCTTCAAACATAACTTAAAAAAAATAAACATGAATATCTAAGGATTTACAGAAAATAGGCTGAATTTGGAATACATATAGTTGAAAGAAAAACTGATTTTAATAACAATTTTCTTTTAGAAATTACCTAAATATTTTCAGGTTTTTTAGTAATCAATATAGAAAACAAAAATAATCTGCCTAAAAGTCATATGAGCGTTTTAAATGAAAATTCTTAGAAAAGGCCCAACAAATTAATTTGAAAACATGAATAAACGTTGAATAGGCTGAAATATGATTTTATTCACAAATGCTCGTTAACAATTAATAATGATCCAAATAATTCACATGTTTATTCTAAAATAATTAGGGAAGATATAATATTCCCATATAATGGAATTAACATTATAAATCATATTTATACATTATACAGTAATTTTGATACATTACATACATAATATGCTTTTTTAAATTTAATGTTATACAGTTATAACAGTAAAACATCGTTTAGAGCGAACTGTTCGCTATAACAGATACTACTGCTTAAAGAGAACACCGGCTACAATGTACAAATATTGGTCCCTTGAAATTCGCTATAAACGATTTTCGCTGTATTTGGTGTATTCTTAAAATTATGCACTAACGCATATTAATACATTGAATCCATTGGAAAATAAAACAGCAAGTGGTTTATCTATTTATTTTTAAAGTAATAATTCCAAAGGAATTCCGTGAAATCTTCGTATACATCCTGTTGTTTAAAATAGAAACTAACGAAAATTAAACAATTACAAAAATAATCACATTCCCATATCGCTAATAAGGATATCCTGACTTAGATATTAGACATCCTTATGTTCACTTCACACCCAACATTTTTTCCCTGTAACATCCGGCCTCAGTGTAATCATGTGAAATTCCTCGTTAAATTAAGTTAAGTTCGAATTAAATGAATGTTATATGCGGCAGAGTTTAGGTGGAAGAACGGCAAACACGTTTCAGAATATGCAATTAATCGCGTTATGAGAGAGGACTTACAATCTGAGTAATGCATACCAATTTGCCCGGCCCGAAGGATACCGTATAATTACACTGTCAATTGTAAATTAACCGTCAGAGTTGTATATCACCTTAGTCATACGACTAATTGAATAGATTCTAGTTTACACGTAAACCAAACAACAATCGCAATAATCAATGTGCTATACTAAAAATTTCAATTATATCGCAATTATTTGCGATGGACTGGAGTTTCCTTTGTAATAAAAACTATTTATAATTTAATAGTGTTTTTAAAAGAAATTACATAAGTAACTGATTTTGTTTGCCATGCGTATTTTTAATAATTAGCTTTTCAAAACTTAATGCATTCAATTATTCAATCAAATTGAATACATTTCTTTCACCCGATAGATTTTTTGTTAACAGTGTTTATTATTAATAATCACTGATATCGGATAGTAAATATACCGATTTTTTAATTATCGGTAATTCGATTACAAAGTTACATAACTCAAACCTTACTGAACTTAATTTTTTAAAGAACATAAAAATTCTAGCGTCCACAGTATACGATTCAACGTCCTAGAGGGACAAATTGGGTTAGGAGAATTTCAAATGCAAACCAATACAAATACAAATTTATTTCAGTTTCAATTCAATTCTCTCGGATATTTAGAAGAAAAATTGTAATAAGCAGCTCAATGTATTTTTTGTTGTTTAATTTTATTGTCAATTAATTCAAAATTGTATCGTTTGATCAAAGCTGATTATTATTTTCTCTTTGGTGCCCTTTTCTGCAAAAGTGTAGCTATTCTATTCCATATTATTTGTGTAAATATAATGTTATATAACAAAAATATAATACATTATCAAATTTATAATAAATAAGTATAAACATCTGCTATAAACAATAAACATTCAAATGTTTTATGTCATACATCTAATGTTCTATCTGTTTTGCAATGTCTTATTTACGATAAATCCTGTTAAGCTGTGAGTCTTTTTGTGATTACTAAGATAATTGACATTTATTTAGGTGTAAGTTTCAAGTGAAAATGCCTTATGTATTACACATATTTCTTAAAAACCTGTTAACTAAAGGAAACTATTACTATTATTGTTTATATCTCTAATATTTACAGTTTTGCCGTTTTTTATGTATTTTTATTTTTTGTAGCTCTAATCATTACAAAATTATACCGTTTTTCACAGTTATCTGACAGTTATCTGACATTATCTGACATTATCTGACATACGTTGTTTTTTTAAAATAGTTCAATTTGAAGTATAAAACGAGTGTTTTCCACTCCCTGAAATTTAGACTATATTGTTCAGATTTCATCTTATGATAACTAATATGTAAATGTATACTTACAAAAAATTGTGCATGTATCTAAATGTAATTTTTAAGTCAAGGGATTAATACAAATCACAGTGATTGCTAAATAATGAACAAACCATGTTTGAAATAAAACAATATCTATCAAATATTAACAAAATTACAATCTTAAAAATGCACTAAAGAAATTGTTTTTCTTTTTCTTCTAGCTTAATGTAACTAGGCTCTTTCAACCAGCCACAATGCAATGTAAATATTATTTTATAAATTTCATTAAAATCTAGTGATTAAAGGATTTTGATAAGAATTGCATTGATTGCGAACGCGATGTAATTGCAATAATCATTAGACAGAAAATTTAAAAATAAATGTCTTCATTATTCTGTATTATCTAAAAAATGTGCATCAAACATTTATAGCAAAAATAATAAATTGCATGACAACAAAATATTGGGTGTCCAACAATGATTAAAATGTTAGGTGGTTGTGGAATCATACACGTATGTCGATTCTAACTTCTTTGAAATAGGTTATGACTTTAATTTGGTTCTTACTGATCATTTCATAAAACATTTTAACTAATTTTGAATTCGAATTAATACTTGGTGTGTTTCACTAAATAACCACTGCACCGATTTATAACGTTTTTTTTCCCGGTTCATGGCCTTATGAATTTCTAGGTCCTCTCTCAAATTTAAATCCCGTCCTTTACTATCCGAGTGTAAAATCGTAAAATCAGCGGAATTAAAAAAGTGGTTGAATTCGATGCAATGTGTAGCAAAACCTGTCGATTGTTTATTACTAAGAATTGATTTCTTGTGTTCATTGAATCGTATTTCGAAACTTCTTCCAGTTTGACCTATGTACATTGCATAATTTTATTTACAGGTGGTTTGTTATTTACACATAATCTACCTAAATTAAGTAGGTTAGTCATAATAATATTTGTTCTTTTTTTCTAAACATTTTTTTATTTTTTTTGTGAAAGATCGTTTACATACATTAATTTATTCCAATTCTTCTTAATATTCGGTTCATTGTACATATATTTAATTCGTTCTTTTTGTTTAATTATCTATTAATTTACTAGCATGCTCATTGTTGACTGCTGACTGACTGACCACTGATTGTGTATTTATCTCTGTAAATATATATGTTCTGTACATTATTACTTGAGAACGACGATGGCGACACGTCGAATAAAGCAAAATGAGTAGTATAAAATATTTTTCTAAAATTGGATAGAACTTATTTCATTTCACTTTTTGTTCATCCTTTTTCGTAACTTTACACAATATATTCATCTGCTTCTGTGTTATAAAATATATAGAATTCAAACTATCGATTTTTTTTAACTGTGTAGCTATTCCCAACTCCAACAACAAAACCTAATCCAAACAGACAATTTTTGCGTTTTATAGATGTCGCATCCTACTTAACGTATGATGTATATTTTCTTTGGTCCTGAGTTACAATTTTTCATCCCATACATTTGAAAGAGTCCCGACGTTTAATGTTATTATTGCCTTTCGTTCCGCAGAGAGGGAATTTGTTCCGTTTCCTTTTTCGTGGCTCATCGATTCGTCTCAGATAATCTATCAATTTCAAACCGGCAACCGAGAGCTCCGTGCTTTTAATATCTTCTCGGATTCCTCTTTCTGACTATCTATTAATCATTAAACTACCAGCATGTGCGTCTCTTTTGCAGATTCCGAGTTGGAGGCAACATTTGTTTAATGACTATCGATTACAAACATTTCTACTCTAACACTAACTAATATAGAGTATGCAGATAATATTATCCAGTATAAAGACAATTGTTATCATGGTAAATTTTCAAGCTTTCGTTGTTTATGTATAAGCGATCAATTTGAAGCTTTTATTGAGCGTCTTCCACTCCTTAATTAAGCATAAAGCAGTGGCGCATCAACGCTCCTTAATGTGAATGCAACATTTACAATATTTTAATAGCTGAGGCTGTTACTTGGCGAAATTCCATATCAACACTTTTAGTAAATAACACACTTGGTTAAGATTTCACTGTTTATCATTTATCATTAATCTGCCTGATGAAGCCACTGTGTTGAAAGAATTTTTGCAGTGTCAACTAATAATCAGTAAAATTTTAACCAAGTGTGTTATTTACTAAAAGTATTTCTAATATTTATTAACGAGAGGTCAAACTAAACCAGAATATTTAAGCAGTTTATTTTTAAAGTGGCCTGACTCATTTCTCAAGTTTTTGTTGTTGATTGAAGTAACCTTTATAATTTGAGGTTTTCAGTCATAAACAAGAATTCGTGGTTAAGTATATTTAAAATATATACTATATAGTTTAAATAAACATAACCATAAATTGTTATTTATGCCTGAAATTATGAAGATTATGTCAGTCAACAACAAAAAAATTGAGAAATGGAGTTAGGCTACCTTCAAAATAAATAGCTCATATGTTAATTGTATTCACAAATAGGCTTTATAAAGTCTGACGAGGCACTGACGAAGACCTTGCAGTCAGAAACGCGTCTGTGGTCATCCAGTGCTGGAGTACTTAACACAAAATTCAATTTAAAATATTTTAAACTTCACTCTAAACCAATGTTTTATACGCGTGGCACATGAAGTAAACTATAGAGTTTAGAAAGCCCTAAATTCAGGGCTTCTCGTCCAAATCCAAAAGTTCGGGCTTTTCTAAACTCGAAATGTTACTTTATGATTAATCTGAGAATGTAAACTAAACTCTCAGTAGAAGCTTCAAACGGACAGCTTTTATAAAAATAACGAGTTCCTAAAAATGTACTAAATACAAATCATCAGCACATGTATACTTTTAGAAAAATTCTCTAAATATATATATAATATATATCGCTGAATACTAAGGCACTTAATTTTTGAAAATCCATGTTTACTTTAATAAATTAATAAATAAAATATTTCTGATTTTCAACCTTTTGTATTTATTTTCACTACAACATTCTTCGCCTGAACAAGCTACAGCGTAGTGAAACAATTGTAGTGAAAATAAATACAAAAAGTTGAAAATCAAAAATATTTTATTTATTAATTTAAAGGTTTAAAATTGTGTTTTTTTACTCCCAGACTAGGAATGAAGTAAAATTTCGAGATTAGAAAAGCCTGAGCGTTTGGATTTAGAAGCTCAGGCTTTTCAAAACTCGAAATTTTACTTTATGCGCCACTCATATGGTGAATTTATTTATATTTTGAAGTATATTTTGGTCGACTAATACGTAATAAAATAAATTCAGTTCTAAAATACTGAATAAATGTAACAGAAGCTGGAATTACATTTTTAAAAAATAGACAAATTTCAAATTCTTCGGTATTGTTTTTCTGTTAAAATAAGCATACAATGTTCTACCACAAAACTATTTTTGCGCTTAAACTATACCGTTTTTTTTAACCGCATTTTTAGTTTTTTTGTATTTTATGAACATCCTGTTATGTTAAACTTCTTTAGACTTTATAAGGAGTAATATTTCTTCGTAAAATTGAAAATAAAAATTGTCATTATTTTTAATATTCATCACTTTGCGATTTTTCTCTTTATTGCATATGTTTTGTCTAAAAAGTTAAATGACTAAGTAAGGTATTGGTTATTGTGTAACGAGTGTCTTTCACTCCTTGATTAAGCATGCGGAAAGTAAATATTCAGGATTGTTTAAACTCGAAATTTTACTTCATGCACCACTCGTATAAAACACAGATTTTATGTGAAGACATTGGAATTTCACATCGAGTAATATCATGATTGTCAATTTTAACATGTAATACCACTAGTTTGAAATTTTGGGAAAATTTTGTTTTTAAACCAAAGCTTAGTTGCCAAGCAATGGAACGAAATTAAACTGTCTCTGAAAAAGGCACGAGCTTGTAGAGCGAGTGCCTTTTTCTGACAGTTTCATCGAGTTGAATTGTTTGAGGCAACTACGCTTCTATAAAAACAAAGTCTTTCCCAGCGATAATTTTAAACAACGAGTTGTATGCGAATGATTATTTAATGAAATTAAATAACAAAACATTATTTATTGTCAATGTTTACATTAGAGCAATTAAAAGAAGTGCAGTTTAATGTTGTAATATTATAAACAATTTATCTTTCTTAAATATACCAGGAAGAATCTACAACTTTTGTCTCACTTAAACTAGAAGATCCTCGGATTACCTTTAATATGTTCTCGTGATGATACTTATTAAAATTATTAATCTGAATTGTCTTGTTTTCTCATGTTATGTGCCCATAATTTTTCCTACGACCGCTCTCGAAAACAGACATTTCGTCTCTATACCTGTGCATTGAAAGGTAACAACTGTATATTTGTATTTTGACAAGTAATGACAGTTTTTAAAATTAAATTTTGAAAACTAGTTTTGAAAGTCAAGACGTTTGAAGAAGTCAGTGTCAAAATTATTAAAATTAAATGCGTAGTGAAGAAGAACAATAAACGCAGCACAGTGTAACCGTAACCCCGAAAGTGGCCAAAAATAAGAAACAATAAAGGTATCAAAACTAACGTCTACCTTAAACAAAATTATATTTCATATTTACTTCTGCATACTTCAGATTAGATGCATAAGCTTTTTCGCTAAGATTTATTGTCAACTTAGGAAGTTATTATACTCTGAAAAAGACATTTCTGTGAGATAATTTAAATCGTATAAATAGCGCATACTTTCGTGGTCTATATGTGACCTATCAAGTTAAATAACCAGTAATAGAATTATATTTTATAATACGTATCTATTTTGATTTGACATTGTGAGTTTATTATGTTATTAAACTGTTTTATAAAAGCATAATCACTACAAGAAATTTAACGTTATTTTTATTTTCATCTTTGTGTTAAAAAATAACTGTTACTCCTATTAATTGAAGGCTTTAGAACACATATATGTCATAAATATTGCAAAGGAATCAACTTTCTTTATTAGTATTTTTGTCAAATTTTTCAGTGCAACAGTTATACTGTGCGCAGCCGCTGTTTGGTCGTAGGAAAAGCAGAGTGTTAAACACGTTTTGAAAGCTGCATTGCATGCTTATACCTTGCATTTAGTCGCCCTGCGGGCTCGTGAATGCAATTTGGTATTCGCATGCAATACGAAGCTTTCAACACTTGTCAAAAAATCTACTATTAAAATACTTGCCAGATCTGCTTGTGATGTTTTTGCTGTCAGTTTGTAGCTGTTGACGTTACAGAATTAATATGGATATGAATTGTTACCAAACATATTTATGGTTTATAACCGTGTTTGTTAGAATTGTTTTCTTTAATAACTCAACAATTTCTTGTTCTGTGTTACTTCCGAAGCGATTCATTATAAAATAAATGATTAAATATGATAGGTGACAGATTTACATACGCGATTAACAAAATCGATAAAACGAATTTAGAAAGACGAATTTGGGAAGACTACCGCGATACCAAATGTTTTCACGGAAAGACCGTAATGAAAACCAATCAATATTCGTTATTTAGATTTGAATTAAATAATCATAATATTCTATATTAATTGAGACATTATATACGCCATTATAAACTGAATATGAACTATCATTTTCGACAAATGTCAACGTCGGCAGGTCTCCGAATATCCGAATTATTTTATTTAATTTACCTACGCCCTATCTAGTAACCGCATCACACCACACTGTCATCTTGACGCGTATGATTGACATTACCTACACATGCACGTAATAGCTTTGATAAGTATATTACATGCTGACAGCTGTACAGCTAATTGATTACCGCACAACCAAATGACATTTCTTTGATGTATATTGATCAAGTAATAATTTAGTTTTCATCAATGCCATGTTACTATCAAAAATTATTAAATAAATAAGTTGTTTTTTCATGCTCATTGTTAATTTTGTTAGGGCGTAGGCAAAGTATCGTACGTTTCTCGAGTGGTATGGCAGTTACATACTCGCGGAATACTGCACTCGCCGCTGCGCGGCTCGTGCGCAACACATTCGCTCATATGTAATATGCTGTATACCACTCTCGTGACAATATATTATTACTGAAATAAATATGAACTAGGTAGGTCACAATTTCTCCAATGCATTTTCCGACTACTTTTACTCGAAATTCTTTCGAATAGTTTTACTCGGTATTTTACTGAGTAATTACGCATACATTTTTTCGATAATTATACATGAAGTTTTTCGAATACTTTTCTTCCGAGTACTTTTATACGGAATTTGTTCGTGTACTACATTAAATTAATTAAATAATTATTTCATTATTTTCTTATAATAACTATTTGTGTTGTGTGATTTTTGTAAGTACAACTTTTAATTTTCAGTACATAAACGTTTTTCTGATACAAACAAATTTCGGTCTTTATTTTTATTACAGTCAAGTCCGGTAAAGAACGTGCGGTTAGCGATCCAACTTTTCCCAACATAAAACCCTATGATATTTCTCTCGTAGAGTCGGGAAAATTGGCTCTCTCTCTTCGTCCTATTTTCCCGAGTTTACCAGTCTACTCGGGAGGAAATTCGGCGGCCCATTTATCCCTCGCTCGGACTTTTCTGTTTGCTTCACGTCGTTTCCCTTTATCGAATTGTTACACATATTTTTAAAGCGCTGCCAGAACTCTGATAAGAAATCTCACGGGGATAATTTCATTCAATTTACAGAAGAAAACAATAAAACGTGAACAATTTTTATTATGATTTTGCAATTTAGTGTTTAGTTTATAAACAAATGTAATTGTTAAAGCTTATCTAAAGGGTGTTTCAAAAAGAGCTTTTATTTTATTATAATTACATCTTGTGATATTTTCATTTCAATCCAAAGTACAAACTATGCGATTAATAAAGGAATACAATATCTACCATACAGGAAATTATTCTTTAAGGAAATTTTCTATCACATTTTCACACAATTATGGCTCTATTTCTAGAATATCAGTGCTAGAGTATTGGCTAGAGTATTGGAGTAGACTTTACCATTAACGGTAATCCCATTAAAAAGTCTGAGGCGGCCAGTTGAAGTTACCATATTGAAAAATTAATCGAATTGGAAACTTTTTCTGTAATCATTGTTTAGCTAGTTGTGCGGCATGTAGCTCCCTCCACCTTGTTGAAAAAAAGATCAAAATGGATTTTGTAAGTCTTTAGACCAAAATATTTCTGCAAAATACGATGCAGGTTGCCTGTAGGCATGCTCGAATGGATGCACGAGGTTCTTCAGCAACACTTTCAGCCACATCAGCAACACTTTCAGTCACATCAGCAACACTTTCAGCCACATCAGCAATATTTTTGGTTTATCTGGCTGGGCGAGCAAACATTAGGTTCTTTACATGCTAATCTTGATCGAGACGTTCAAATTTGCCGATTAAATTTACAATTGATAGACAATAAGGCGCTTTATTTCAATCGATTTAAGTACGAACTTTGCGAACTGTCTCCACGAAATATTCACCATTATTATAGTAAATTCTCATTATATCAATACGTTGTGCTAGTGCATATCTTTCTGTTTTCGTTAACGGTATAGTTTTTACTATTCAAATATAAAAGAAAGAGGGCTGAAAATTTGACACAAGAAAAGTATAGCACAATTCAAAATGAAAGCTCTTGTAGAAAGCTTCATAACGTAGGAAAAGGTTTCTCAAAGTTTTAAGCGTTGCGATCCACTTTGTAGAAACCCAATCTGTAGCAACCCACTTATCCCCGGCGCATTGATTTTTTGCTAACACTAGTAAGTTTATCAAATCAGTAATTTTGTCTCCAAATTTGGTGTTTTTATTTTCGGATTTAGACACATTGTTCATTATTTAAACATGAGTATATTTTGTTTTATTGCAAAATAAAGTGTGTTAAAGTCGAATCAATAAAACAATTAGGTTATGCTGTTACAAACATTAGGTTAGTTAACCTCAATAACTGTTAAACACATAACCTTACATGACCTTACATTTGAAACTGCTTTTTAACATAATCTACGTACTACTACCTAATCTAGCACAAGTACTCGTCACCTAACACAACCTAATGCTGCTTAATTTCACCAAAGCTAACCTAGCCTGCTGCATAAACCAACCTGTCTTCTCTCTTAATCTCATATTATTTCTGTAAGGATCACTTGAACTAAGTAATTAAAACCTAACCTATGTAATTGAAATCTAATCTGTTGTAAGTTGGGTTATACTCTGTCTGAAAAGTATCAGGACCATAACAAACTTTCCGGTTTACACAAGCGGAATATAAGCAAACATTTTGATGAGTGGGGAGCGGTAATACAGAAATACTTACTTTAAACACACTGATAACACTGTTTAAATACAAGATGAGTAAATAGACGCAAACCAACACTTCATAAAGAAACGTCAGTTATGATTCAAACATGACAGCTGCAATTTTGCGTGCTTAGATCTTTATGCTTCAGTTTGAATTTTCCTTTTCGACAGCCAAGAAGGCGTTGCTTTTTTAATAGAATGAAATGAAACGAGAAAAAGTGAAGTCGCAGCTTAATTTTCGTTTTGTCATACCTGGCATAAATGTTAGATTGTGTTAATTAGTAGCTCATTAGTTTACCTTGTTCTTATAGTTCTGTTATTTCTGCTTATAAATTAGCTGTTTTCACAGCTAAATTAACAATGGCAATTGCAATATAGAATAAAATAAAAAACTTAAAATAAAATTGGTTAGGTTAACATTGACAGGGGCGACTGAGAAATTCACGTACGACGTACTTCACAATGTTTTGAAAATTTCACATCCAACTCGATCGGGTTTTTAACTGAACACCTGATATTTAGTACTTGAACTTCAGAGACAAGTACTTAAACTGTGTTTTTTTTTATAAGACTGGACTAACCAGAAACCTGATTTACACAGCTAGAATAATGAAATCTAGTAATTTAATTAAAACATTCAACTTTGATTTACCACTTTTATTTAACTTTTCAGTGACTATAGTTTCGATTACAAGCTAGTCATTATGAAAGTAAGTGCCTAAAATTATTTGTATATTGCTTTTATATTAAATCATGATGAAGATGCACCAGAAAATGAACGCCAACCAAATCAAAGATTTGAAATCTAGTAACTTTTTTGCCGCAAAATTTAAATCTCCCTAGATTTAAATTTTTATAGTTTTATAGTTATAGTTATATTGTTTGGGCCTGCTATCTATTTAATTCAAATAACGTATGTTTATATTTGTATAATATACAATTTCTTATATTTTATTAGAATTATTTTATTATGTAAGATTTTATTATTTGCAAATTGTTGGATTTTGATTATTTTTTAACAATACGTGGTTTTGTTGTAGATAAAAAACACTTACCCAATATAGTGCAAGTCACTAATTAATCTTAAATAAGTTTCTCATCTTTCACGCTGAGAAACATATTTAATTATGATTACAAAAAGAAACCATTTGGTTAAATTTCACGAATATAAGAATAATTCAACGGTATTTTCCTTGAAAAATCATTACTAATTAACTTTAATCATGTATTAAACCCCTTATTAAGTCCAAATTCAGTACTAGTTCCGACGAAGTTAAACGGAAATAAATTTAATAGAAATAATTAATTATAAGAGTAGCGACGTCTCTATCATAGCACTTTTCTCGCCATATAATCAATTGATAATCGACATAATACATTTATTTCACTCTAACCAATCGTTTAAAGATTTCACTTAAAGTCAGTGTTTTATACGAGTGGCGCATAAAGTAAAATTTCGAGTTTAGAAATGCCTAATTTGGCAAATTTTCAGGCTTTTCTAAACTCGAAATTTTACTTCATGCTTAGTCTGGGAGTGGAAACCTTCGTTAGACGATCAATCAAAACTTATTTTGCAGTTTCCTGTATTATAAAATTTATGACATAAAATAGAGTTGATATTTTTAATTTACGTTACAAAAATAAAAACTCTTGTCAAGATAAGTTGAAAATAATCAAAAACTTAGAATTTAATGCGTATTCACTTTATGTAGTAGCACGTTAAGTTATTTTATTAAAACTGTTTTAAAAATGTAAATTTTACGAATTAATTACTTTGAATAAGTGAGCTATTGCAATTAGTTTGACGCTAGTTACTTTGACCTTGTCATAATTAATATTTTAAGAAAAACTGAAAAAATAAGTGAGGCTTACAAAGTTGATCATGAATAAATAACATTTGTTGAAAAATAAGGTAGGTGAAAGCTATCGGTTTCAAGTATCTAATATGTGGGAAAGTAGTAGACATAGTATAGACATATTAATATTATATTAAATGTCACCAAAACTAACTTGGCTAAATTCTGCAAATTTTACAATTCAGCAAATATTGTTTAAGATTACAGTAAGATTTGTTTACATTAACGCGAAGTAATTGATAAAGTTATTATTTTTAATTCTTGTCTTAGACTACTTTATAATTTCCGGTACAAATGAGTATTTATATTTTTTAATAGTCAATATAAAATGTCAATGTTTATGCCATGAAAAGTTCTCTCTTTCGACAACACGCATTAACAAGGAATTTATTTATATTTTATTTAAGATGATCTATTTGAAATTAGAAATTATTTCACGAGAATATAAAATAATATGAAGTTAGCAATAAATATAAATTCAATTTTATAATTATTCCTAACTCCATATTTTTTATCATCTCATGAAATACTTACTAATTTTACGTAAACATCTTCTTCTTTGTTATTGAATTTATTTTTACTCTTTTGAAAAAACCATACTGCTCATATATTTTAGGTATTTTTCGTCTGTCCTATCCTTAGCGTTACGTGCGAGTATGTCTCAGGGGTGGATTAAGGACAGGGGATATCATCCTGTCAAGGGTAACATCCCGAAGCCGGGATAACGGACATCCCCCTTTACTCCTTCCTCTCCTCGCCTTTTCATCCTTCACGTTTAATACTCAGCCGAGACAGCACACGCCTCTGACAGGATAAGAAACAAGAATCCCACCATCCCGAAATACATTTCAATTAAAATAATGAAAAGAAAAATAAAATACCAGACAGATATCAAATTTCCATTATCCATAAATAACCCATTCCCGCTTATTGAGAGGAAAAATCCGGTCGGGATGATTGATAACGCAATAATAAAATGTTTTCCAATATCTTCTTCGTTTCGTTTCATTTCATTTCGAAGAAGATCTTTTTCCAAGCAACGCAACCCCCCGGATGTAATGAATACAATAAACGGATACGTGATTGGGCCGTGCCTTGTGGGAACAGGCTTCGAGATTATTTCTGATTGCGTATAGAGATATAGGTATAGTGTAATAAAAGGGCGCAAGATCCACTCTAGGAAAAAGAACTTTATATATTTTGTAAGAAGATACGAAATGCATATGAGTGTAAAATGTTATTCGTGCGGATCAAGGGTTTCAATACTTGATTTCATTTTCAAGCTACCGGATTTGATTTCATTCAAAAAGGTACATACTTGATTCTTGCAATTATAATAAACTTTGCCAATAAAACACAGTTTGATTTTCTTTTTTACCTACTTTACTATTTGCAGTTATATGTACATTTCTATTTAGTATTCATATCGCGATGCATACGCAACATATTTTAAGACAAAATTGACATTTACATTTTTCGAATTACACTATATTACAGTGTTTTATACGCGTGGCTCATGTAGTAAAATTTCGAGTTTAGAAAGGCCTGAAAAGTTGGATTTGCCAGCGGGCTACGCTTCGCTTCGTGCGCTGGCAAATCCAAATTTGCCGGCTTTCTTAAATTCGAAATTTTATTTCATGCTTAACCAAGGAGTGGAGTCCCTCGCTAGAAAGTTTTTTTTTTTAATATCGAACGCTTGTAAATTAATAACGTATACATCGGATATCTATATTAAAAAAAAAAAACCTGTACAGGGTGGTCACATTTGGGTGTTACTATAAGAAATCTCGATTAGTAGAAACGATACAAAAAAATCGGATGGCGTACCCTTATCTCTTTTTTAGTGATAAACTCAATGGTGAAAACAGATATCGGCTATCGTCTTTTGTTTTGAAGTTATAGCCAAAAACTCATTATTTTCGATTTTGATTAATATCTCAGTTATTTATTGTTGTATTAAGATAAAAAGTTGTATGTTCTTGAGACACTTTTTGAAGGAGAATTGAATGACATCTACTGAATTTGGATATCTTTATTAATAAACAAGATACAATACAAAGTTGTATTTTTTTAAATAGAAGTCATAATTGGCTTTGGCCTTCATAAATAGCCTATTTTTTCTCTTTTTAATGATGTATAACGTGTAAATGTTATAGTTGCATTTTTATCGAAATCTATTAAAAGACCACATTTGCTAAATGTGGTCTTTTAATAGTAGTAGTAGACTTATTTTGATTAAAGTCAAATCATCCATTGTTAAATAAACACATGGTCACTATTGCAGACTTGACTAAATTTCTTATTTTTAGACATATAAAGGACAAATTGTATAAAATAAGAAATTATGATATTAATTAGTAGTTTGAGAAAAATTTTCATTGATTTTATGAATTCAAATTGAAATGTTTATATTTATAATGCTTGCAAAGATGATATCATTTTATGCAACATATTCATTTTGAATAATTGACGTCAATTTGAACATTTATTGTAATTTTAATATTATGCCAATACTTTTCAACGGTGAATTGATATTTTTTTCTTTTAATGTACAAGGAATCGATTTATTGGGGAGCTGTCTTTGTTCTAAACAGTAGGCTAAATATGTTTCCAAGGTAATATGAAAATTGCTATTAATTAATTAAACCATTCTTTCATATCATAATACAGCATTCATTTAGCTCTATATAATTTACAGATGACAAATGTGTTTGTATTACAATCAATAAACAAGACTACTACGTCCAATAAGAGGCCATATTTAAAAATGTTTTGTAAATGTTAATACATTTGAATAAAAGTGCAAAAATAACATCCACTTGTTATATATCATTAAAAAGAAAAAAAAAACCTATTTATTGAAGTCAAAGCCAACTATTACTTCTATTTACTTAATAAACCAAGTCACTTAAAATAAATAGCATTATTGTAACAATAACAATAAATTTAAGCAAACAAAATTACACTAAATGTTCAAAATTGCCTCCTTAAGCTTTAATACATTTACGCACTCATCATAAAAAATTGCCAACTCTGGTCGCACACTCTTCTATTGTAATTTGTCGCAGGAAACGCTTTAAAGCTGCTTTAAATGGCGTTCGGGTTGGCGTATCGTCTGCCTGGGTCTCTTTCATACAAGATTGACCAAACTGAAAAGTTTATCAGGTTCAAATCTTGCGAGTTAGGTGGCCAAACATCTTTGCTTCAGAGTCCTAGAAACAGCTCTTCGCAAACGGTGGTTGTCGAATTGGCCGAATGTAACGGCGCGCAGTCTTGCAAACCTCTCCTATCCGAAGTGTACCTCTCTTGGCCAAAGTGAAAATCGAAGCACTTGCTATTTGTAGCTGGCGGCATTGATCTTGACGTTTCATTCGATGAAGACCAGTGGCCGTTTCCGTAGGCATACAAACCATCACTAAAGCAGATAAATGGCTGCTGTCGATGGTTTTCGCTAGACAGGCTTCTGCTGGCCTTTCTTAAGTAGCTGACATAAACTATGACGGTTGTAGAACGGCTCAGTGGTGAAATCTTATTATCTGTGAAGAGGACTTCATCTAAGCGACCAGCGCCGACCAGGCGAATCAATAGCCGACATTTCACCAACCGCCTTATTTTCATTACTTTTTTAAGAAAGTAAACGTGGACGATTTGTACCTTTAGAGTTTCATCTTGGTTTTGACGATGTTTCGGATATCTTATGTGCTGATTCCGAGTTTCGTGACCATCTTGCTCAATGAGTGATGGGGATTTCTGCGAATTCGGCATCAATCAATGTTGCTACTCTCTGGATTCGTGGTTGTGGTTGAACGACCACTATGAGGATAGTTTGCAGTCCCTCCAGCCTCTTTGTGGGGGTTCACAGCATCGTAGATGGTTTTCCTCTTGAAATCGGGAGTTCGAACGATGTCCGCAGTGTTCGTTCCCATCCTGTGCAATTGAATAATACTAACACGCACATTTTCTAGATTCATTATCAATAAACAAAAGAAGATAAACATCTAATTAAAACTAAAATTATACAAAACGGCATGAACAGTTCGAAGAAATCATTAGAAGTAACAGAAAACCCCAATATAATCATCAAATCACTATCCAAAGAAAATTTCGAGAACTTTTTACCTACCCTGTATAGTAACCATTTATTGCATATTCTTTTTCCAATGTTAAAATGTTTCATTCAAAATATTACGTTATGATTTTCCCGGGTCAATGAAGAATTTTCAGCATTGGTCCCGATTTTAAGCGGATATTTATTTTTGTCCCAAATTGTCCCGAAAAAGTCAATGTTTCTTTTTTCCTTCTTTTTCAACTTTGGCCAAACAGTTTAATTTATTCTTATAACATTAGAATACAGAATTCGCCTTAGATCAATTTTATGGCAATCTAAAGTATCAGTATTATTTTTAAAAATGTTCAGATATATAAACGTCTCATCCAAAAAAAAAAAAAAATCATGTATGTTCGAATATTTTTCATTTCACTTATAGGTAACTGATTTTATTGACTAAGCACTTAGCAATTTCTGTTTAAAATCTGAACTCTTCTTGATTTTTGCATTTATTTAAATGAAACCACTGTTTTCTGGATATAAAAAATGTTACTGATCAGTGTGATTGTTGCAACGTTATGGCAGTTTTCTCATTTCTCAATTTCTGATGAACTCATAAAAATCCGACGTTTCGTTGTTTTTTGCATTTTTTTATTAATATCAAGGTAAGACAGCACACATTTTCAGCAATTGAAATAAATCGTAACGTCCAATTGTTTTTAATTGAAATTGTAATACAAATATTTACTACTAATTATATTTATTTATGTGTATAATGTTTAAATATATTATTTTTCATTGCTTATGATAATTTGTAGGTTTTGTGGAAATCCACAATGAACAAAATCGTTAATTTCTTAAAACAAAAATTCAGATTCAGATTTCTTTTATTGTCTTTCTATTCTAAAATTTGAATAATTTAAATAATTTATTCGAATGTCAGAATTTAAAGACAATTAAAATAAAAGTATGTGTCTATCATAGTACTTCCCCCCATGTTAGATACTTGAGCTCTTACCTACCTTATTTTTCAACAAATGTTTCTTGTTCCTGTTAAACTTTGTTCGGTCAAGGTGCATGTGCAGGACAGTACAATTTTTGAACTTTTTTTTTTAAACATATGTATTTTTATGAGAAAATAACGAATCTGAAGTCCATTTTTTTAGAAAACTTACCGTTTTAGCAAAATTAATTTTTAAAGTTGTCGATTTTGAGAAATTATTTATCGCTCATATGTGTGATTTTATACACATTTCCTGAATAAAATAGACCCACATTACAACTTAGACACAAGTTCTAAAGTGTTATTCGCAATTTATTACTTTGTCTTAAATTTTTAGCGAATACACTGATTTAATTTTACACTATAAAAGTGACGTTTGTTGACAATTATTTATATGAAATATGTGTAATACCGACTAATGCCTCAGATTGATATAATTTCATGAAAAAAAGAACAGGTGGCGCTAGCGTATTATTTATTTGGTTTATTTCATCAATTTATGTTCTTTATGTACATGCGCTATAATTTTATAGTTTTACAATAAATATCTCAAATCAATTGACTCCCGCCGGTCGATAAGGTCGCTATCTACTTTATCGGCCGCCGAGTCAGATGTACTAATTTCACTTATGAATAAATTACTGAATTCATTCAAATGTAGTGTAATTGCTTTATTCTATATCAAATAATTAGAAAATATTATTATTACTTGTTATATAATTTGATTAATAAAAGCATTTGAGCGCCACCTAGTTTTTACACACCTAATCATGGCGATACCAGCGGTGACAATTGAATTTTGGATAAACAAATCTCAAATGTCACCGTTTATATGTTAACGATGTTAACATTAAATTTGTGTAGTGTATTCACGTTAAAATACAAGTAAAATATCAAAATTGGTGCAGATATGTAGCAATTTATAAGGAAGTTATGCTGTGTTTTCACTTTACAGTGGAAATGTGGCATAAAATTGCAAGAAAAGGCAAAAAGGACATCTGATAAAAACATTAACCTAAAACACAAATTGTGACTAAACGGTAAGTTTTAGATAAAAACATATATTAGATTCTTCATTGTCACACACAAACGCAGACAGTTCCATTAAAAAAAGTTCTCAAAAAGGTCAAAAACGTCGAGAAAGAACCCAGTGTCCAACACATGCACTCAAGCCCTTTGTTCGTAAGCCTCACTTATGTTTTCAGTTTCTGCAAAATATTAATATGACAAGGTCAAAAATGACGTTTATAGCAATAGCTCACTTATTTAAAGTAATTCATTTGTAAACTTCATATTTTTATAATAATTTTAATAAAATAACTAAAAGAGCTACGACATAAAGTAAATATGTAATATTAAATGTTACTTTTTCGATTATCTACAACTTTTCTTAACAAGATTTTTTTATATGATCAACATTAAAAAAAAAATCCAAAAAATGCTAAGAGTAAACTACCACTTCCGGTTTCCGCATTTTCACCAAAAGTTGATCGGATACTACTATTGTAATAAAAAGCTTAAGTTATTAGTGTCATCTCAATATCTCAATCGGTTTAGACTTTACCGTGGCGACAGAAGGATAGAATTACAGAAGGACAGAATTACAAACATTTTTAAAAAATGGTCTTAATCAACTCCTCAAAATGGATACATCTCCTAAATTTTTTTATGTGAACATTTTCATATGGGGTATAGTAAAAATCTGTAAATTTAAATGAAATGTGACATTTGGACAATGGAAATTTTCTGTATGTTGAATAATTGTAGTCAACACTTAGCGCCTGCCAAATATTCCTTCAAATGATATAAATAGTTAGCTTTTTAACAAATACGGACGAGTAATTGATTTTTATAATTAAATATAAATGTTGATAATTCAAAATCGAAAATTAGCGTGGTGTAAACTTATTTAAATCAAGTTGAATGACATTTAAGAAAATGCAGAAAATTATTATTTTGAAACACGTAAAAAACAATTGATCTTTAAATATTAATACATTTAAAAATAAGGATTTTTAGGAATTCAGAGTTTTATGAAAGGTTTCAATAATATTCTACCAAGGGTTTCCACTCCCAGATTAAGCATGAAGTCAAATTTCGAGTTTAGAAAAGCCTGAAAATTTGGATTTGCCGGGGCGCGCGAGCGAAGCGAGTCGCGACCCGGCAAATCCAAATTTTCAGGCGTATAAATCACTAAAATATTGTATACTTCTAAAACACACACATCATCGTCTTAATAATAATAATTATAATAATACATAACAAGATTAAAGAAATAACAGTGACGAGTATCATCAACATTAAAGAAGTTGGTTAGAACTTTGTCTTAGAATTTTAATTATACAAACTCTATTTTAAAATCCATCTAAAATCCAGACTAATCGTTTATTTAGTATTTACTTTTCATGAGACAATTTTCTACAAATGTGTGCGAGAGAGAAAACCATAGGGAATTAGGTTGAAACATAATCACAGTCACAGTTAAAAACCACTGATATTAAATCACAAGTAGCAACTTGATTCACAAGTAACAGTTATGTCTCTAGTATATAGAGTTAAAGTATATGCTTTGAACTTAGGAATAAGTTAGTGTTTTATGCGTCTGGCTCATGAACTAAATAAATATTCACGACGTTCATTTTCAAGGTTTTCAAAAGTCGAAATAACTTTAGAAAACATTGAAAATGAAAGTCGACATATTTAGTTCATGCCTAATTAAAGAGTGGAAACAAAAATAATAGCTATTTAAAAATAGGTACAAATAACCAAAGTAGTCTAGATATTTTTAAGTTGTAATTTCTCTCTAAAATCTTTGATTTGGTTGGCGTTCACTTTGTGGTACATCTTTATAACAATTTAATTAAAACACTTAACTTTGTTTTACCACTTTTATTCTCTACTTATTCATTATCTCTCTAAAATGTCTCCTCTGCGATTTATTCGGAAAAAACCGTGAATAAAAAAGAAATATTGGAGAAAATTTACAACAAATAACCAAAGTGGTCTACATTTTTTAAGTTGTAATTTCTCTCTAAAATGTTTTCTTTACGATTTATTCGAAAAAGAATATCGTGAATAAAAATTAAATTTTGGAAAAAATTTACAACTTACAAAAACCCAGATGATTTTGTTTATTTATACATATATTTGTGTGCCTCAAATACTAGTCCATTTGGCAAGCACGTCATTGTAGTTAGAATGAAATAAGGGTACAATACATTTTTTGTTAGCAATGCTTTTATTAATAACGTCAGTTAAGCTCTTCTTACTATCTACAAATTCTGTTTGTTTTATGATCATGCATATCATATTATTTAGTGACATTTTTCAAATGTTTTCAGTATATATTTTGTTAGTCATGTTTTTATTAATAGTGACGCTCTTTTTTCTATGACCAAATTCTGTTAGTTTATGACTATTCATATCATATCATTGAGCGACATTTTTATTCAAAAATAATAAAATTACTTTCATAAAATATAAATAAAATTGCGAATACTTGGATGTAGAACATTTCAATATTTTAAAGTAAGCAAAGGTAACTTAAAACGTAATTGAAAATATAGAGTCCGAATTTCTAGGTAAATTTTCAATTTGGTCGGAAATATGCAAGAAAGAGTAGATACATGTTGATTTTTATTGAAAGAGGTAAACGTAGAATTTTGAAAAAAAAGTTGAAAGTTCCATTAATATTAATTTGATTTATGCCCGGTATTATAAAACGTTTTATTCCCTAAATAAAATTTACTTTACGAATAAATTAATTTATTTCACAGATTTCGGTATGATAAACACAAAATAACTTTATTTGGCTAATAAATATTCTCAGTAAATTATTTGTGTGTTTTTCTACCAAGTAAATTTTATTCTCTATAATAATTTGACAGTTAAATGGCAAAGTGCATTATATTATTATAACTACTTTAGATTCAAGTAGTAGAATCTAAAGTAGTTATAATAACACAATAAATTTATTTTATTATTTATTATAAATTTCATTGCGGTTATCATATCTACCATACCATTCGTGTCAGATTTAAGTTCGCTTATAGTATCTTCCCTGACAGTGATTAATTTGAACCACAAGAAATTCTAAGGCGTCAAAGACCTAGAGTTTTTCATGTCAGAAGCAATTCGTTGACATAACCAGGGATTTTTATACATATGCATATGTTTCTTTTAAATAGATTAAGTATGAAGTAAAATTCCGAGTTTATAAAACCATGAAAATGTTAACTGTGCAGAGAAGATTTATTTAAGTGTATATATACGCTGCAAATTTTCAGACCGTCGATTTTTTAAAAACCTTCAATTTGAAGTTTCGAACGAGTATTTCCACTCCCAGACTAAGCATGAAGTAAAATTTCGAGTTTAGAAAAGCCTGAAAATTTGGTTTGTTTGCGTAGCGCGAAGCGCGGAGCGACCAAACCAAATTTTCAGGCTTTCTAAACTCGAAATTTTACTTCATGCGCCACGCGGATTAAACACGGAAGACACTAAAATATTGTGAATAAATGAATTTCATTTGAAATCAGTGTCTTATACGCGTGGCGCATGATGTAAAATTTCGAGTTTAAAAAAGCCTGAAAATTTGGTTTGGTCGCTCCGCGCTTCGCGCTACGCGACCAAACCAAATTTTCAGGTTTTTCTAAACTCGAAATTTTACTTCATGCTTAGCCTGGGAGTAGAAAACACTCGTTTAAGTCTTTTATAATTTTTAATACGCTTTCTTTTTCTTATTCTGGGTAATTCTTATCTATTTCACGGTTATTCTCCACATTTATAAGAAATGATACTAAAATTCCAATTTGATTAACAATATAATTTGAAAGATTGACAATTCAATTTGAAAAATTGGTGTGTCCATCTATCGCCACAATGAAAATGTATAATTGCGGTCGGTAATCTACTAAATAAATGATTTATTTCAAGAATTGCTATTTATTTGGTAGGTTTGCTTTATAATACGCCATTTTATTTGTCCATTAGTTTACTACGTAAATAAATTTACTTTACAAATAATAATAATAATAATAATAATAAATTGTCTTTATTCAGTTGAAAGAAAATACAAAGTAAACAAAAAACAAAATACAGGCGAAGTTCAGCGATAGCTTAAAAAAAACTATCTCTGCTCTTCCACTTAACCTGTGAGGAGAAAAAAAAAATAATTATCTAATGATTTCTCAATCGTTTATAATACCGGGCATTAAAGAACAATTTTCTTTAAAATCTCGATGAAAATAAATTGCGTTTATAAATAAACCTAAAATACAAAATCAACAAAAATCCAAAGTTGAAAATTTCATAACTGTTAAAATTATTTATTTATTTAACGGATTTATCTCTTTACAAATATTTTACAAATAATTATACAATTAAAGAACTATACATTAATGTTTAATAAGTTCGCAATTTACATTGAAATATTGAATTTTATTAAATTCGTACAGGAATAATAACAAAGAGAGAAAATAAAATAGCTATTGGCGTGTGTGATTTAAAGGACAATTTTCTTTAAACTTTGGTAAAACATAAATTGCTGTTATGTACTAACCTAAAATACAAGAGCGATCTGACGTTGATTTTGTTTTACTTAAATATGAATAAACTTTTTTATACTTTCTGTTTTTTTTTTCTAAAAACAAAAGAAAAACATTTTGCATGCAACGTTTTATTTAAATAAACATACTTCTTTAAAAACTTTTTTAAATAATTGATTTAATTAAAATTGACTCGTTAAAAACGAATAATTATTTTAGTTCTATTTAGAACATAAAAATTGTTTGTCATTTGTCATTTGTTTTAATGTAATTTTAATCCAAAATTGATAAGAATAATTCATCTTTATTGACAAGATAATATTATTACAATACATACATAATACATCTAAGGGTTTCACTTTAATTGTTGAACACTGCAACATGTTTCACCACACAGTGGCTTCATCAGGCAGATGAAATAATCACTTCACTACTTTCAATCATTATTTCATCTGCCTTATGAAGCCACTGTGTGGTGAAACATGTTGCAGTGTTCAACAATTAAAGTGAAACCCTCCCAACTGTGTTGTTTTATTTCAAATAGTATTATGGAGTTTCATCATGTATCCGCCTCATCAATTAAATATTGAATATTTATCGTCAATTTGGGTTATCGACCGGAGGTCTTTCTATCCTCCAAAATTATTTTGTTTTACAAAAATCGTTTGTATTACTTGATTTTTGAATTAACTTAAATTCTTTGATATTCGTTTAAAGCTGGACTTTACAATATTCTTATGGGATTAAATCTGACCTTTCTTTTCAAATTTGACTTTATAATACTCTTATAAAAATTAAAATATTCGCCTGGTTTTTGCTGTAATTTTCATAAAACATTTAAATCCCCCAAAATCATTTGGTTTATTCAGATAAATCTCTTGAGATAATTATTAAGAATTATTGTATCTTCAAACTAACTCAAGACTTATTTATTTTACTTAATAACGCATGGACTTTTATTTCATCTTAAGAACATTATCACGTCGACGTGGCTGACTCTTATTATCAATTATAATTAAAAACTGTGAAAAAAATGTTCAATTTATACATTTTTTTTAGAATTTAATAAAAATCTTTGCATTGTTAAATCAACATCAAATTCACAGGTTATGTATAAAATGATTTAACTTTTCAAATTCTTAAATTTAATTTAAATAGGTTCAATACTTGGGCCTTTTTTATTCCTTATTTTCATAAACGATCTTCCTGACTACCTATAAAGTCATAAAATAATTTTATATGCCGACGACACAACAATTATGAGTACTGCAAAACATCTCAACTGTAGTTAGCTTAGATGAAGTAACGCAGTCATTGGCCTCTAAATCGTTTATTAGAAATAGCTTAAAATTAAATGAAAATAAGTCAGTAAATTTAAACTTCTCGCTTACGGGCGTTTTTAGTAAACATCTAAATACAAAATGTCTTGGCATACATTTGGATATCACCTTAAGATGGGCAGTACATGGAGAAAATTTGGCCAATAGATTAGCTAAAACAATTTTTATACTGCGTCAGCTGTCGACAGAAGTTAGCAAAGAAGTTCTAGTCACAGCCTATTATGGTCTTTTTCAGTCTCACCTATTATGCGGACTAATAGTGTGGAGCCATTCTGAAATCCGGCATCGTATATTCGGATTGCAGAGGCGGGCTGTGCGGATTTTAGGTGGACTGGGTTATCGGGATGATTGTCAACATATTTTTAAAGACATTATAATTTTAATGTTGCCAAGTTTATATATTTATGAGTGTATTGTTTTTATAAAGTCACATCTAAATACATTTCGAAGGCATGATTCTATACATAACCATAATACTAGGCAAGGCAATAACATATACCCACCATCGTGCAGATTAAGCAGTTCACAGACGGGAGTTAGATATTGTGGTATCAAATTTTATAATATTCTCCCTATTAGTGTCCGCAGTTTACCTCTTAAGGAGTTTAGGCAAAAAGTAAAGTATTTTTTAATAGAAAACGCCTTTTTCGAGGGTTGCCTTTTGTATTTCGAGATTGGGCAACCCTAGTGTTGCAATCTGGCAACTGAGAGCTCTATCGTAAAGTTTGACATTTTTGAGGTTATACGTACTCAAACGTTTTGACATATGAGCGTTATTTATGTCGTTTACACTAACTTAAAAGATTTATCTCGGAATTAAATCGTGAACATTTTCGTGCGATTATTCTTTACAACTTTCGACGTGTATTAACTCAACAACAGTGCATGGATGAACTTAATTCAATTTTTGGCGATGAAGCTCTATCAAGGACCAGTGTTTATCGATGGTATCGTGAATTCAACCGAGGTCGTAGTTCACTCCAAGACGAATTTCGCGGAGGTCGTCCAAAATCAGTTGTTGTTCCGGAAACCATTGATGCTGTGCGCAAACAAATATTACAAAATCGTCATGTGACCTATCGTGAGATTAATACAACCTTAGGCATTAGTGGGACCAGCATACATTCAATATTGCATGAACATTTGACTGTCAAAAAAATTTGTTCGCGTTGGATCCCACACAATTTGCCAATCGCTCAAAAAAAGGCTCGTGTCGATTGGTACAAAGAAATGCTCAAAAAATACGATTGCGGTACTTCGAAACACGTCTATGACATCGTGACAGGTGATGAATCATGAATTTACGCGTATGAGCCCGAAAGTAAACAGCAGTCGACCGTATGGGTGTTTCAAGATGAGCCAAATCCAACAAAAGTTGTTCGCGCACGAAGCACTTCCAAGCAAATGGTCGCCTGATTTTTTCGGAAAAACTGGACATGTCGCAACCGTACCACTAGAACAACGCAGAACAGTCAATTCTGAGTGGCACACAACCATTTGTTTGCCAGTTGTCATCCAAGAAATCAGGAAAACCAACCGCCGAAAACGGATCACTCTTCACCACGACAATGCGAGCTCTCACACATCGGCTCAAACAACTGCATTTTTGAGCACGCAAAACATCGATTTGATGAGTCATCCGCCATATAGTCCTGACTTGGCACAGAATGACTTCTTTTTATTCCTATCCGTAAAAAATGAAATGAGAGGTCAACGTTTTCCGACACCTGAAGAAGCGGTTGATGCGTTCAGAATGCATGTTTTGGAGATACCTCAATCAGAGTGGCAAAAGTGCTTCGGCAATTGGTTCAAACGCATGCAAAAGTGTATAGATCTTAAGGGGATTATCGCAGTGTAACACGCCGATCGTGTTGGAAAGACCCACATAGTTTAGAGTAGCTCATCCGATGCCAAATTTACAGCACAAGTGGGGAGAATACAGTCAGAGAGAAAAGCGGCAGTCAGTTCGCTGTGCATTTGTGCATTGCTCCTTGGCATGAACGGATGGGGTCTCGCGTCGCGTGGAATAGACGAAAAAAACAAAGCGTATAAAAAAGACGGATCGAACGAAAGTGTCGATTCGTATTATTTAAACACGCTGATAATACATACAAGCTATGTATTGTTTTCAATTCGTTAGAAAGCGTTATCGGATCCTGTGTTATTTTTCGGTATTTACAAAACTGATGATTCTTATTCTTGTCATTATAACACATTATTTTTACTTTTAAGACTCCAGTTTCGACAGCCGAACAAACTATGTGTTTTATTTTATTAAATTATAGATTATTTCTTAAAAATATAATAATAAAATAATTCATGTTCATAAGCTCATTGTGAATATTTATATGCCGCACATATATGAAAAAAAAAACATAGGATTTTCAATCATATTTTTTAAATGGGAATATTATCTTCCGTAACTGCTATTGCCATGAAAATAATGTGTATTAATTTGGCCTCTGCCCAATTGGGTAAATACCTCCAATTTTGGGGAGAATTTCAATTCATATTCGGTCAAATATTCTAGTTTTTATGAATGCAACAAATAAATAATAGATTGAAAAAAATTAAACGGAAAGCTGCCCTGTTTTTTTTTTATGTTTAGTACAGGGTTTACAAAATGATGATGTGTATAAATAGGCTCAGTCAACTTAGCCCCCCGAAGTTCGACTTTTTGAAAAAAGCGATTGCGCTAGACCGGCCTTAGCTAGCGCCACAAAAATTAGAGCTAGCGCCATTTAGACAAGAAAACTACAAGGATTTGAACTTTCGGGGGGCTAGGTTGATGCTAGCCCCCCGAGTTTGGATTTTTTAAGTTTTTTACACTATTCGGATTCCTCAGAGCTAGCGCTACCAATTTAAAAGCCAACGCCACTCCCACAGCCCCAAAAAATGATAAAACATTTTTAACCCTGGCCCCCTAAAATGAGATGTTTTTAATCAAATTGGGTGGAAAATATAACTTAGAACTAGCGCCAACAGAATATGACAAAAATATTCTCTCAAAAATATCAGGTAAAAAAAAGTTCACGTCCAAATTTTTATGCAAGAGCTTTCAGATCCTGTATGCGTATTACCATTTACTTCCTGAATTTTAATACAAAATGTTGTTTGGCATATAATATACCGCTTTCAACAAATAGTTCGGCGTTGTAATTACTTTATTTATGCTCATAGACACTGGCTATTAGAAACATGATGCCTAGTAGACAGTAGCGTAACTGGCAATTGTGTTTTCACTCCTAGCTAATTTAAATCGTTATTACGCAAGAACTTACCGTACGATTTAAGAAACTCTTTTGGCATTGTAATTACTATACTAATATTTATAAACACTGGCAACGAGATAGCTTGCACTAGTAAGACAGTGGCGTAACTGACGATTGTTTTTGATAATTGAAATCGTTATAACTCGGAAACTAACCGTACGATTTCAATTTTTTTTTTGGCATTGTAATTGCTATACTGAAGTCTATAAACACTAACAACGACATAGCTAGTGATATTAAAGGATAAATTAAAATCACTTGCTTTGTTTCACTATTTGTTTCTATTTACTCGACTAGTTTCGCTTTTTACGGCATTATCAAAGTTCACTCTTGATTCACTCTTGATAATGCCGTAAAAAGCGAAACTAGTCAAGTAAATAGAAACAAATAGTGAAACAAACCAAGTGTTTTTAATTTATCCTTTATTATTATTTCAAAATGTTTCACCAAGTGATAAATGAGAAAGTTATTCAAGAGATGGCTAGTGCTAGCAAGACAGTGGCGTACCTCACGGTTGTTTTTTTTATGATAACTTAAATCATTATGGAAAACACTCGTTGGGAGTTTCAAACTGAACGCTTTTCAAAAACAATGAATGCCTGAAAATTTACCTAGTACACATCGGGTTATGTATGTACCTAATCAAAACATGGGTATCTTTTCGATGCTACAAAATTGTGATTAAGCTCCTTTCGTTGCTATTCAATTGACTTTATTTTCATTCTAACACAATCTATCTCAATATCCTGATTCTACGATATACAGGAAGTTTTTCTTTAAAGTAGACGTATTCCAGATTCACTTTATTTTGTTTAAATTTTTAGATATATGTTGTTTTTACAGGAATTCAATTTGAAGCTTTAAGCGAGTGTGTTCCACTCCCAGACTAAGCATGAAGTAAAATTTCGAGTTTAGAAAAGCCCCGTGAAAATTTGTCGAGGGTCGCGCAGCGACCCGAGACAAATTTTCTGGGCTTTTCTAAACTCGAAATTTTACTTCATGCGCCACGCGTATAGAACACTAAAATTTTGTGAAATTTGTGTATATTTGAACCTTACTTGAAATCAGCGTTTTATACGCGTGGCGCATGAAGTAAAATTTCGAGTTTAGAACAGCCTAGCGCAACAGTTATTTTTTAAAAAGTCGAACTTCGGGGGGCTAAGTTGACTGAGCCGTATAAATAGAGGATTGCAATAACATTCAATTTCAATTCATTTATTCCTTATTTACTTACTATCAAAATATGACTCATCATAAATCAGCCAAATTTGAAAAAAATATATTGGGCTCGGTGCAATGTTGAGCAAGTAGCTTATTATTTGAAATGCATTATAATAACTACCTTATTATTATTATAGTTCTATTTTTTCTAAAATAATTAACAATGAATATGCACGCAGTTAAACCCTACATTTTTTTAAACATTCGTCAAACAAATATTACCTGTGCTCAGTAAAAAATAGTTGATTTGTAACATTAATCTACGACAACGTCATATTGGTGTTATTCTTACTATTCTTATAGTTTTGATATCATTGATTCGTTGATGAAGTCGCAGTTGGTTCAAATAGGTCCGATTGCTAGAAACTTTACAATTTACTTTAATAGTTTTATTGCGAGAAGTTTAATGGCATTTAACAACTGCTTTAATAACGAAAGATTTAAGACGAAATAATGATTTGAACAAGACTGATTGTTATTCGATTGCTTCTGGCTTATTAATCAGCTTAAAAAACTTTAAAAATAATTTAATAATACCGACACTGTCAAATAATAAGGAAATATTAAAGGTATATTACACATCTTTATTTAAATTAGTGAAACATTTCGTGTTTTCTATATTAGTGAACATGCAGTATAAAAAAATACTTATTCCATTAGTAGTCAGAAAGCATGAAAATAAAACACTAGTACAATAAAATATCGATTATAATTGCGAAATATTAATTTTACGAGAATAAATGCTAACGACGCGAGCCGTTTTTGTTAACTATGATTGAAAAAAGAAAAGAAAAACAAACGCGAAGCCGCACAGCGTTCACCGGCCCTGGTATAAACGCTGGCCGCATGCTGCTCCCCCCTCCAATAATTGTGCAGATGAGTGTACAACGCGTTCAACTAAGAGAAGATCCGCAAGGCGGCGGTATTTTACGGTCTTATTTTTCAAAATTTTTATTTTAACCTGACTCGGGCATGAGCTATCGCATCCTTATGAAATGTTCACATTATATTCCTTATAGTATAAACTACTAAGATATGGGAATATTTTTTTTAATTTTGAAAAATTTAACATTCTTTTTTTCATACCTCTGAAAGCAAATTGTTTAAAAAAAAAGTACTTCGATATTTTACTAGATAATTGGGCTTAATATACGCTGTCAAAATTTCAACTTTCTAGGACCTTTAGTTTTTAAATAAACCTAACATTAAATTTCAGACCACTGTTATATTCCCCTTAATGGGGAATATTTTGAAAAACAATAAAGCGATTTTCAATGAATAATATTTATTTTTGTTCTCTAATCCCGAAATATAAAAGGCAACCCTCGTACAGCTGCGAAGAGTATTTGAACTCGAACTTATTTGATGAACTGAACGATTAATGTTTTAACAATACATACATAGGTTTTTAATTCGGTATTTATTAATTTTTTTTGCATACTTTATTATTTTTGATAATAATTTTGTAATTATATATTATTATATTTTAATTAATTGAGCTTTTAATTCGTTGTTTTTTTATGTAGGTTTTAATTGTTAGTATTTTTATTTGGCAACTATTTCAACTTTTTTAACGTTTTTAGCTGTTTTAACTTTATTTGTTAATATATTTATTTATTATTTTATTTGAAATTGAAATTGAAGTGCATTTTGTTGCAACATTTTTAAAATTATATTTAGTTATTATTTTATTTATACATTTAACTTTTCATTTGTTGTTTGTCATATTTTGTGCTGTTTTGAATTATATTTATTAATCATTTTATTTATACATTTACCTTTAAATTTATTGTTTTGTCTTATTTTTGTTGCGAGTATTAATAAATATTATTTTTAATGGTTCTGTTTGCAAGATCCATTACTTATGTTTTGACAACTAATCATTACACCCACATAGTAGCCTTAATTAAGTGTGTATATTTGTGTATGTGTTTTTAATTTTTTTATTTATTTAATTACTATTAGTATTACATGTAATGACTTGTGTAAGACATTATGATAATGCACCAATAAAGGATAGAAAAATAACTTGCCTGGCTTTTTTGTACTTTTATCCAAATTTGAAAATTCTGTTAAAATCTTTTGAAAATTCTATTAATATTAAATAAAAATTAAGTTTATTACTCTAATTTTTACGCATCATAGAAAATATTATTAACATCGTATCATTTCTATGATTAATTCTCTTCCGTCGGGTTTTGTGAAATTAAAAATAAATTTAAAGTTTATTGACGAACCTTACATTTCCTATTTTCCATATACAGCGATTTTTTTGCACGGCCGTTAGTGGGTTAATCAAGGAGTGAAATCAGTCGGTAAAAACATTAAATATACATTTTAAAGTTTTTACCGAGTGTTTTCAGTCCTTGATTAACCCATTAACGGCCGAGCAATTATAGAGTTAATTCTAATAGTTGGTTTTAAGTAAAAATTGTGCACTTATTTTTATGATTTTTATGAATAACTTATATTATGACATACTGTGCACTTTTATTTTAAATATACATAATGTTTACGATGTACATTTTCAGGCATTCGTCGATTTTAGTTAAAAACGTGCAATATTCTTATGAGATTACTCCCAGACTAAGTATGAAGTAAAATTTCGAGTTTAGAAAAGCCCCGCGTAGAAAATTTGTCGAGGGTCGCGCTAGCGACCCGAGAAAAATTTTCACGGGGCTTTTCTAAACTCGAAATTTTACTTCATGCGCCACGCGTATAAAACGCTGAAATATTGTAAAGTTAGAAATACACTGCCATTTTTTTTATGAGGAAAAATCGAAATTAAATAACAAAATATTTACAGTTTTCCTTATACACTTTCAAGTCAGGTCAAATAATATAGTATATCAAATTAACTTATAAAGTCATTTAATTAACAAAAAAGAAATGTTGTATGTATGCATGAATGGCGTTTAATCGGTTAAGCATGAAGTAAATGGTGTAGTTTAGACAGGCCTGAATTTCAATTGAACTCATTTAAAAAACAAATAAGGCCTGAAATTTCACAGCGCGTACATTGGGGTATGTATAATTAAAAGAAGAATTCTGTGTATGTACTTTGTGTTCAACATCAACTATAATAAGCTTAATTATCTTCTACGTTACAGCAAGTATGAGAATGTACCAGATTGCAGCAATAGCTTGTGAGCAACAGCGAGCTTTAAGTGTGGCTAGTGAGCAATAGTAAGCTTTCGTGTGAGCAACAGTGAACGTTAGAGTAGCTAGTCAACAATAGTAAGCTTTATTATTTACTTTGTAGGCAACAGCGAGCTCTAGTATGTATTGTGAGAGCAATCGTGAGCTATATTATGTATCTGGTAAGCAATAGCTAGCTTTATTATGTATTTAGTGAACAATAGCGAGATTTACAATATACTTGAAAATAACAGCGAGTTTTTTTATGTATATAGTGAGCAGCAGCGAGCTTGTACCTTGTGAGCATAAGCGAGCTTTAGTATGTATACACCATTCCATTTGTTTCTGGATCTCGCCTAGCCATGCTTTCGTGTTGTTATGTTGCAGTATCAACATTTACATTTTTTATTAGTTGCCACTCCTGATTCCTTATTTTATCAGTGTTGCAATAATTTATGATATCATAAGTAATCCTCTTTTTAATTTTCAAGAGGTTTATTGTTAATCTTGCAACAATTATTTCGCCACGCGGTCGCTTCTTTGAGCATTTTATTATTAAATCAAATTAATCTAGTGTTGCAATGCTGTGTCAATGTCAAAGTGAAAAATAATTTCAGGCACATATTAAATATTAACATGCCAAAGATTATCTCTGAATCAAAAAGGTTACAAATTCTGAAATCCTACAAACATTTTAGGCAAAGTAATCCAAATCTACAGCATCACAATATTATTACGATTTTAATAGATATTTTTGGGGTATGTCTAGTATTTTAATTATCATATATATTTAATTAAAGATAATTACGTTTCAGGTAGGGAGATCTTCATTACAATTAATTTTACGACAAAGACCTGACGAATTGAAATCTACTACTTCTGGCAAACGATCTAAAAACAGCCATTTTTGGAATCACCTAGCTAGAAAAGATCTGCAACAACTAATTTGGCAATATAACTCTAGAAATCAGTAATTTACTTTGAGAGATCTTTTGAATGATATGAAATAAAATTATGAGTTCCATGGGAGTAGAACAACACTTTATAGGGTTGTTAAAAGTATGGGGTATAAATTCAAATTAATTAATGGGCGCAAAATTCTCTGTGAACAGAAACATGTTGTTGCAGCTAAAATTATTTTCCTTAGAAAATGTTTACGGTATCAAAATTCCAGTGAAGATATCCAATTCGTATACCTGGATGAAACATGGATATATCAGAATGGATCCGTGGTTCGACGCTGGGTACATGAAACGGATATAAAAAGTAATCCAACTAAATTCAAAAATGAAGGCAAACGCTTCACCATTCTACATGCTGGGTATAGGGGTGGGTTTTTGGATGGGTGCGATTTTTTATTACATTCGAAAAACAATGACCGAGATTACCATGCCACAATGGATGGTAATACTTTTCAAAATTGGGTGGTTAATCAACTTATTCCTGCTTTGGCTAAGCTTTCAGGGAAATGTGTAGTTATTATGGATAATGCTGCATACCATTCTGTGCAATTAGACAAAACTCCTTCATTTTCTTGTAAGAAATGCGAAATGCAGGAGTGGTTGGTTAAACACAATGTAAAATTCAATCCAAAATTAACCAAAAAGGAACTATGGGCTTTATTTATACCTTTTCGATCAAATGACAAAATTTACGTAGTTGATGACATTTTGAGAAAGAACGGGCACGAAGTTCTTAGATTATCGCCATACCATTGTCAATACAATCCAATTGAAATAGCATGGGGGTTTTGTAAGACTTACTACAATAAGCACATAAATTCTAAGCAACCATCTAAGGATCGTGTTCAGAATATATGGCTTGAGTCTCTCTCAAAATGTACATCCGATATGTGGCAAAATTTCTGTGATCATTGTGAAAAACTTATTTCGGATGACTGGACAAAACACATGGGGAACCTTTCTTTTGAAACCATTCCTCCTTTTATTATTTCGCTTGGGGAATCTGGCTCAGAATAAACATCAGAAGATTCAGATGCAGGTTCTCTTGACTAAATAATAAAAGTGGAATGAGGGCTTAAAAATTGTTTGACATGAAAATTATCAGTATTACAAGAGGGTGGGAATAAATTTGCAATTCTACAAAAAAATACTGAGGGCCAACAGAAGAGAGAATGACCAAAATTAAGGTGGATGGATGGAGTTGATCAAAATGTGTTAACGGGAAGACCCAAGCGAGAAATACAAATGGATGACGAAATAAGTTTGCAGAGCCGAATTCATTATATTTGTTATATACAATATTATTGCTGTGTTTGTATGTACAAAAACCAAGTAGTAAATTTTGTTAATCTTAAAACTGCATATTATTATCCTTTTATATCTGAAAATTTGTAAAACAGGCAACAGTGTAAGATCACAATAGTCAGAAATTATAACCTTAAAATCGAACATCTGACAGTGACATTTAAAAACCCTGATTTAAAACACAACCAGCCCCATTTACAATACTTAAACTGTCACTTTTCCAAAGCTAGGCGAGATCCAGAAACAAATGGAATATATTATAGTTATTGAAAAAATACCGAGCTTTAGTATTTACTTTGTTACTTACAAAATTTACAAAAGCTCGCTATTGTTTGTAAATACTTCCTAGTGGAAGATTGCGAGCGAAAGCCAGCCATTAACACGTTATGTATTTGGTATAAGTATCCCGCACCCTTTTGTATTTACTGAGTAAGCTATTAATAATAAGCACGTAGTGTTCGAAATGTACATTTAGCGAAAAATATTTTTTTAATGAAGAAAGTGTTACTGTTTTATTAAGTTTATTAACACGTTCTTGAATTACAGTCCAGTACATTTAAATAAACAAGTCTCTCGAATTAATTCCATGATTGGCACACTCGGTTATAAATCGCAGGTTAATTTCCACAAAGCCCGACAGTAAATTTCCAACACAACCGTATTAAATATGCAAATACGGTTTATGCAATGCAACACATAAAGCGTGAATCCACAGTGCGGCGACGATTTCTCTAAAAACCGCAACAGGACACGAAATCGGAATGTCTAGGCAATATACGACATGTTGGCCGTATGACACGTCTCACATTTATACGTGCATTATCTTTTTTTTTCACTCGGATATTCGCCGACACGACAACAATGCCGGAATACGGGTATGACGGTGACGTTGGCCTTTTTATTACGATAATTCCGACCGTGTGCGTGAAATATTAAATTGTTTCCGTTAAGAAGAAGAAATAAAGTGAAAAGTTAAGTCGTCCTCGTGGGACCTAAATTTTCCACGTCAAGTTTTTTTTTATTGTAATCATTATTGTTTATTTTGAGAAGAAAACGTAACATTTTTAGATTACCAGTCTTTTAAGAATACGCATACAAGTTAATAAAATACTTGGTTGCAGAATACATCAACCATTAAAAGTGCGATTGTTTACATAATCTACAACTAATTTGTTGTAAATTGCATAAAAATCGTTCTTTTAATGTTTGAAATATATTTATTAATGGTACAATATTGTACAGAAATTGAATATCTATTATTGCATTTTCATTGTTAATACAATATTGAAAACTGAATTATTATTGTACTGGATTTACACAATATTGTATCTATAAGAATAGAAGAATGATTTAAAACCAGTAACTGTTCTTATGTTTAATTAATTATTAATGAATTCTCTAAACACATATTCATTATTCAAGTAATATAGAAACAGTGAGGAATAATTAATTACAACATAAAAATACCAAGAAACAAATGCAGACAATGCATTCATCTTAGATGATTTATAGGAAAATCAATTGATAAATAAGGAAATTTGTTTAATAAGTAAGAAGAAACTTATTTAATAACATCATCTTGATTCTTGGGAAATTTGTTGGGATTCACGCTTCGAATGAAATTGGTAATTTTATTTGAATTGAATGGAGACATAGAAGGATTTTTTCTTAAACATCTTCCGATAATTACAGCGTTCGGTAAATTTGCAGGAATTCGATGTTTTTATAATAGCAATCAATTTAAAGCTTCTAGCGAATGTTTTCACTCCTTGATTAAGCATAAAGTAAAATTTCGAGTCGGAAAAGCCTGCAGTTTGTTTCTTTTGCCATTGATTTCTACAATGTAAAATCAAATATTCCTTACATCGTTTTCTGTGATTTTTTTTTCTTTAGAAATAATTGCTTTTGTCGGAGCTGAATGGGCTTGATGAGGAAGACGGGGCCTCGCCGTGGGCGGTGTTTCTCGGAAACTTGAAAATTGTGTCCACAAAAAGTATCCAATTTAAAATCTATTCGGGATCCCCCTACTCAAGTTTCCACCGTTCTTTCGTCCCTTCTTTTTTGTGGTCGCACTCAGATAGCTATCAAAATATTATCGTTACTGACGTGCGTCAAATCCATCATCAATTTCGAATAGAGGAAGGACAGAAGGTGTATCTAAGCTAATATTAACGAGGTACGTCATTAGAGAAAGGATGCTTATTTACGCAAAAGCTAAGGCCGTTTATTTGTAATAAAAGCGCGCTTAACGTAATGAAAACAGTTGTATTCTAGACTATAAGGATTAAAGATATCCCGAATTTAAAAAAAAATGTTTTCTGCGTATACGCTAGTATAAATAAAATGTTCTATAAATATTAAATAACTCAAGCTTGTAAAAATAATTAAATTTTAACACATCATATTGTAACAATATAGATTTCAAATATTAAAATTATTGAAAAAATATATGTATTCTATATTAAATAGTTATTGTATCAACTGATACACTATTTGAATCAATAGAATATATTCTTAATGACGTTTTATATATTTTAATTCTATTTAATTATTGTTACAGGATTGTACAATCGTTTTTCAATATTTATACAAAATTTAATTCATATTTAATATCTACATTGAATATAACCAATGATACAATATTGTACGTGTATTGAATTATACTATTGAAGGATCAATGAAATTCATTATTGATACAATATTGTACAGCAATTGAATATATATTATTCAGTGATCAATTATATTTATTAGTATAAATGAAACTATAAATACTTAGTTGCAGAATACTTTAAACATTGTTGTAGATTACGCAAAAACTATTTTTTTTAATGTTTGAATTATATGCATTAATAGCACAATATTGTACAGAAATTGAATATCTATTATTTAATTTTCATTGTTGATACAATACTGAAAACTGAAATATTTTTGTACTGGGTTTACACAATGCTGTATCTATAATAAATATTAATTTAGTATCAATAATTGCACTACCATATGATCTAAAAGTTTTCTCCTGTAGAAGGCTATGAAATAATTTCTAAAAAATATTATGTTGGTAACAAATTATTCAAAACAATAATAATTCTTACTGTTATTGTCACTGTCCATATTTTGTATACAAAATACAAACATACATAAACTTATTGTCGCGCGTCAAATGTCGGGCCGCGTCAGGTTACGCGGATTATTCGGAGTGGTACCAAGTCACTTTTAAATACAAAAAAAAGTCATGGCATGCTAGAGGATAAAACTTATCGCTTATATTATAACAATATTGTGTGCCCATTGATTAATAATTTCAAGATATAATTATAAATGCAATATTGTTACAATGAAAATACAAGATTTATTTCTGCGAACTTTATATTCGCGATAACAAATACTAATTAAAGACATATTGATTATAACTGTAAGCAATTACTTTTTTCTTTTACAGAAATTCACTGAAAATTGTCTTATTGGAACTATTTTTATTTGTATTGATAAATCAGCGAAAAATCGCTTTACAGAAATGTCCTTGAACAATAATCCTCTTTATTCATTTGTACTTTCTTTTGATTCCCTTAAGTTTTCTCTGTACTTAGTGTAAGAAGTACATGAAATAGGACGAAAATACGATTTTTTTTCAAATTTTACATTTTTGCTTTAGTTTTCGACGAGTATACATTCTTTTTCTTAGCGTACTTCATCTGCAAAACAAAAGACAAAATAAAAAGTTGATTACCTTATAACAGTACAAGTCTATTTTCATGTTATTTGTATTTTGAAAATAATTAAAACTAGTTAAATACTTTTAATTTTAGTTTAATTCAATGGTGCAGCCCTGACACCCCTCTTTTACTTACGATTTAAAATTATATTTGGATACATACACGGATTTTTTATTTGAAGTATACTATTACATATTCCATATAAACATTTCTAAAATAATTAATATGAGATTAAACCTTAGCAATAATTAATATGAGATTAAACCTAAGCAATATATTTTGAACTTTTCATTAACTAAGACTTTTATACGCGTGGCGCATGAAGTAAAATTTCGAATTTAGAAAAGGGTGAAAATGTGGTTTTGTCACTCCGCTTCATTACGCGACCAAACCAAATTTTCAGGCTATTCTAAACTAGAAAGTTTACTTCATGCTTAATCTGGGAGTGCAAAACCCTTGCTTAAAGCTTTTAATTGAACTGTAAACAAAAAAACGAATGCCTTAACAATTACAAAGTATGTATGCATTTTGAAATGTATACTTAAAAGAAAAAATCTCCTTACACTAAACATCTAATCAAAAAGCCAGAGACATAAAATATGCAATAATTAAAAACCTTAGATATTTGAATTGTATTCACATGTAAAGAAAGTGAATGTTGCCTAAATTGATATAAAAATTGTTACAAATGTATTCATAATACAAATGTTTAATACAAACCGACAACAAAATATGTGGTAAAAATATTAAAAATTTAGATAAATATTTCAGTTTAACAATTTTCATAAAATTTGTTAAAATCATAGAAATTCTACAATTTATTGGAAACAAATTATATTTCTGTAAATGTATTTCCTAATTGAAATATGATAAATAAGTGAATTTCATGACTTTAAAAAAATCATAGAAGATCTTCAAAGAATTGTTTATGCAGGTTGTTTGAAAAAATAGGATCAACGGCATTTTGATGTTGCCTTCACGAATATATATTTTTGTTCATAATTGACTTATTTATACAGACCTGACATCTAATCTAAGCTTACCAAAATAACAATTTTTCTCCAAGTGAAGGCAATTCGAGAATAAAACAAACCGCCGATTTCTAGCTTGCAATTCTATAAAACCACAATTGTAAGTGAACTTGGAGTTATACTTTTGTAAAAATGCAAGTTAGAAATCGGCGATTTGTTTTTGTTCTTGAATTATCGAGTGATAAGAATTATCTACGTGGGCAATGTTGTCAACAGTAGAAGTAGAAATAAAATATCCACCAGATATTAATATTTGTCCTAGAATTCGGCTAAAAATATTTTTCTTGTAAACAATAAAACTAAGTTTGTAAAAATAACAAATAATTCGCACACCAATGTTTTACTTGTTTTGTAAATAAAGAAACAAATGAATTACCTTGATTATAACAATCATATAAAATTACTCAAATTCTAATGCATTTTTTGTATGAGTTTCGTGTTTGTGTAAGCATAAATAATAAAACTCCACAATTTGGAAAAAACAAAATACAAAAGGTTCTGAATAGATTTATATAAAAACAAAACAGTAAACTCATATTGCATTATTGCAAAAATCACTGAAATATCAGATATCTTTAGAAAACTAAAGATTGATGTTTATTTTTGTGTCAGCATAAAAAAATGTCCCATCTTTGAAACAAATTCCAAATCTTTAAGTTGATTAGATTTATAAAAATGAAATACACTAAAGGGAGGCTGATCCGGATCAATAAAAACCGACGCAATCCGAATAAGTGAAACATCCGGATTATTGAAACCTTTTCAAAAATCACAAAAATACACTGGAGTTAATGTTTTGTGTGATCCGGATTACGAAATCACAGGTAGTCTGGATTTTGGAATATATAATGTAAATAATTAATATTTATAATAAAAAAAATAGGTAGAAATTACTTAAACATATGATTTTCATTAAATTTTTATGAAATCTGAAAGGAAATAAGCTTTATTTTTATATCAGATGAAATGAAATTTAGTAATTAAAAAATGTAAGCTTTATTTTTATATCAGATGAGACTAAAATATAAAGTCAAATTTGGCTAAAAATTATTTAGAAAATAAAAACAAACAAGAAATTACTTAGTTTATTTTGCACTTAATAAAACTTACACAACAAAGCTTTTAGGCAAAATACGCACATGCAAAATAGATTGAGTATGAGAAAATTTAATAGTGATTTTGAGAATTTTGCAGTCAATAAAATAAAAATCGTGAACATTTCCAAAATCATATGGTGTCCATGATTGTCTTAATTTATATAATGTTTAGTTGGAATACTGCAAAAACCCAACAAGATTTGTCAAAGCTCGTAAAAATAAAACTTATAATAATCGAATACTTTAAGAATAAAATATGTATTAATTTATCCAACAAAAAATTCCAAAAGATGATAAAAAAAAAACTTTAAAAACAATGTTTGTAAATATTTTATTTTATAATCTGTTTATAGTTTTATTGATCGAATACTTCAAGAATAAAATATGTGATTGTCAATTTATCTAACAAAAAAATCTAAAAGATGACAAAAACAATCCTAAAAAATGACGTTTGTGAATATTAGTTTTACTTATTGATAAAACTGATAAAAATAGTGAAAAATAAATAAAAATCATTAATCATGAGCAATCATTTTATACTATTGATGAATATATTAAATATAGCAGAAACCATACCTAGTTAATTAATATTAAATTATTATTATTATTATATTTAATACTTTATTATTAACCTAATAACTTATTTCCTAATTTATAATTATATATTTTTTTAATTTGAATGTTGTTTTTTTGTTTCGTCTCTACAGTTATTATATTTTAAGTTATTATTAGTATTAATAATAATAATGTTAACCCTTAAATGCATCATGTTGCCATTTGGAAACAAATCTAATTTCGCTAAACTGTTCCAAAAATTTGCTTGACTATTATTAGAACCTTTAATACCAAAAATGTATACATAAATAAATGATTTTTTCTACAACATATAACCAAGCTATTTTTCCAGAATATCCAAATTTTTAATAAATGTTTATTGTCACGTTATTTTTGTTATATTTTCCATTAAAAAACACATATTTTGTAATCGTTTTAAGTAAAAAATAATATAAAAGAAAAATAATGCTATAGGCTTTTGTATTTGTGTATATTCTTATAATTGACTTACCCAAAAATGTATTATCATTCTTTTTGAAAGTAAATCAAGTAAAGTAAAATATTTTAAATGTTCTAAAAATTAGGAGAGTTATAAATTAATTTTAAATAAAACCATCGTAATAAAAATGTTGCATATTGACAAAATGTTATGTGTGTAAATTTTAGAAATTGGAAACAAAAACATAAACAATAAATATCAAAATAATTGACAAAAGTTTAAAATTTCTAATAACACCCCAAACATACAACAATTAACGTAATAATTGGATTAAATAATATCGACAAAAAATAATGAAAAACAACTGATTTGATAATTCATGAAACTACTAGTAGCTTTTAATCAATTTGTGTAAATTTTAAAAATTAAATCTCAAATTCACTAAAATAATTAAATTTTAAAAAAATTCAAAAACATAAAAATCTAAGTTGAAAAAAGTTTGTCAGACATCTTAATTCAAATTGGTTGTTTTAAGAATTGTGCTTCTAAGTAAAATGGTTAGCCAACTATTGCTAAAAAGCTTAAGAAATGGCAATTGTTTTGAAAATTGATGTAAAATTAAAAGTAGGTAGTTTGATTTTTAATATTTAGAGCATTCAAATCTTTTATCGTGGTGTTTTATTTGATTTTCAAAGGAGTGTTTTCCACTCCATAAATAACATGATGTAAAATTACGAGTTTGGAAAAGCCTTAAAATTTAGTTTTGGTTTCAGGCTTCTCTAAACTCGAAATTTTACTTCATGCGCCATGCCTAGAGACACAGATTTAGTGTGATGTTTAACATAGGGAAGGCATTTTGTTCTATTTTTTGAAAATTTTAACAAGAATATGACAAAAATTAAGAACTTAAATAACTAATAATTACAGAAATCTCAAGATTTATTAAGATATTTTTTTTTAAATAAATTGTCTAAACTTGAAAACACAAAAATCGCAAAAATTAAGAAAAACAACTAATTGACAAATAAACATCAAAGTCAAATCATATGAACAAGATTCAACAAAATTGATTTTTTTTAAATTTATTCACACAAATAATAATAATAGAAAAGAATCTTTATGATTGGCAAATTCAAGAAAAAAACGCCCAAATCGATAAATTCAACATACAATGAAACATATCTTTAATATGATCGACTAAACTTTTGTAACATTAGTCGATTCTTAATGGCATTATCGACTAACTATTTGCATTGTTAATTAATTATTATTGCACAAATGAAACACGATTTTAACTTTGTATAACTGACTATATTAAGTGACTATAGTTTCGATAACTTGAACTTGTTATTTGCAAACTCAAAGCTGTATAGTCACTTAATAAAGTCTTAGTTATACAATCAAAGCTAAAAATCGTCTTTCATTTGTGAATTATGATGTACAACGAAGTAGAAGCCTCCGCCCTTAACAGTTTAATTATTATCGGCCTTATGAGGTCAGAATTTCTACTCAATATTCATTACCGAATCAAGTAACCTAAAGCTTTACTCCCATTTTTGAATACCCTGCATTTTAATTATTTAATTATTTAGTACAAGGAATCAAAATCTATAGATTCCCTGTACTAAAGCTCGTTGTGAATCATAATGTATATGCGGAAAATAATTAAAGTTAACTAATCATAAAAGCAGTATTTATGAGGTTCTCTTTAAAGAAATACAAGATACAAAAATAGGTTATAGTAATTATCTATCTCCACCTTTTTCAGTATAAATTGTACGTGCACATAATAAATTTCGGAAAACATCCATTAGGGGGCATCAGGCCTGTGTATAATGGGGAACGAAACTTGATTGGCACTTTTATTTCACCATTAGGGACCCATAATTATTGAGCAGTCACGCTCTCTCTTTCCCCCAGACTCACCACGGAATCACATAAATCCAGACCGCGCTGGAAAATTTTCCAATATTGGGTGATTTCACGTAATTATCGTTTTATGGTAATAATTAAATTGCGAGGATATTTTCGTATAAATGACCAATTTATTCCGAAGGATAATTAGACTCTCTCCATGTAGGTTGCAGTCTAATTTGGGTTTAATGGAGGTGAATAGAATAGGAGAGAAGTAATTTACGACGGGCGTGGCTTTAGATATAGCTAGGATAGGATCCTTTCGAGCCTCGGTTATTTCCAGATCGTAAATATTTGAATTTTAAGTGTTTCCTGCTTGAGGATGCGCGATTGGTATCAATTTTTGCGAAATATTTTAAGAACCCGTAATTATAACAGAATATCCTGCAACAAATAGAAAACAAAATATTATATAACATACAATTTGCCTTATTATTACTGAAAGTGACTGAAACATATTATATCCAAATTATGTAAAGTTATTAAGGGGAAAAACAATAGTATAGTTTTACAAATAAATTTCAAATTTAGCTTAAAATATCTAAACACTAAATGTAAAAAAAAAAAATTCGAAAAACTTTTTCTGTTAATAATTTAATCTACTTATAAAACATTTACCATACCTAGAAAAAAACAAATTATTAGCTAACATTAATCTTAAATATTGTAATTTATAAATTTTTATTTTTTCTTGCTGTACAATGAAAATAATGATCTTTATGATTACTTATTATAAATGATCATATTTCTTGCTGGAATAATTAAATTAGATAATTACCTTAAAAATAAACGAGTCGTGGGCGGGGTTAGGTTAGTATAATCATTGAATCGATGGCGTATCTACGCCCGAAACCATTAAAAACCCACAAAAGGAAACGCGGAATTAACATAACTAAAGATCGTTTTCGTTCGCTCCTCATTAACATATCGAAACAATGAAGTACACACAAACGACTGGCCGATTTTGTTTTACGGTGCAGGCGATAAATTTCAATTTGTAAAAGATTACATCTCGGAAAAGACAATAAAATTGGATAGTTTTCGGAGAGAATAGAGATGTCCGTTCAATCCATTCAATGATTAAAATAATTTATTATCTATTCTAAAAGAAAATGTATCCATTTATTATTAAAAAGACAGTGCGATTTGTAAAAGTTCACAAGACAATAAAGAATGGAAAATTTGTAAAGAATAGAAAAAGTGAATTAATTTTTGAAATAATTAATTATGAAAAAGTAATTATTTACTCAATGATATAGCTAAAGTATTTGAGCAAGTACCGTGCGATCATTTAAAACATGATCTAGAGTAGGCTTTGAATGTTAAATTAGATTGGCACTACTGACTTCTAATACATAGTTTACCATAACCTGAAATTTATTCCACTATTCAATTACCATTCTGGGCAACTGCAAGTGATTTAAAGTAGGCGGCATTTTTTTGCCGGCTACTCTAAATCATAATTTAAACGATCGCACTTTATAATAAAGTACAAGAAAATTCAATAACTTTATAATAAAACTGATGCGTTCCTTGTTTCTCACAAGAAGGTTTTCAATACTTTTTTAAACATTTAGTGCATGTAACAATTTAAATAAAATCTAATAAATTTTATAACATTCGCTACTTTTTTAAACATTTAGATAGTTAGTGCATGTTGAAATTTAATAAACGTTTAGACATTCTCTACCTTTTTCAACATTTAGTTAGTTAGAGTATGTTGAAATTTAATAATTTTTAACATTCGCTGCTTTTATAAAAGAGTTTAATTTAAACACAAATGTTCAGAAATGCCTGAAATTTTGGAGAATTTGGAATGAATAAATTTTATAACATTCGCTACTTGTTTAAACATTTAGTTAGTGCATGTTGAAATGTAATCAATTTTTAAACACTCGCGGTTTTTATAAAAAAGTTCAATTTGAACACAAATGTTCGAAAAGCCTGAAAATTTTGATTATGTTAACATTAATTTAAAAAAAAAATAGATCTTCATCACACTCTAAAACAATTCAACATATGCTTTTAATGATTTCTTGTAAGCAATTTTTTTTTAATACAATAAACAAGGTTGTGATGTAATAAGTAAACTTAAAATTTAAAAAAATAAGAAACTCGAAGAATTTCTGTCACTTTTCATGAATCATTAACTTTATTTTTTGTGATTTGTAAAAAAAATCAAGTTTTCACAGTTTGTATGCAATATTCAAAAATGTATGTATAAAACTTTAAATTCAGAAAGTTTTATAAATAAGTGTTTAAATTTCCAGGATACCGAAGTTAAAAATAACTGAATCATCCAATCACAGTAATATTTAGAATTAAAATTAAAATATGAGTTCAGAAAAAGACATTGCTTGAAAAATAAAAATTGTGATCATATCACTTTCCCTGTCATTTAAACAATTGATAATTGAATTGATTTTATTTTATTCTAATCAATTGGTTAAATAGATTTCACTTGAAGTCAGTGTTCTATACGCGTGGCGCATGAAGTAAAATTTCGAGTTTAGAAAAGCCTGAAAATTTGGTTTGGTCGCGAAGCGCTACGCGCTACGCGACCAAACCAAATTTTCAGGCTTTTCTAAACTCGAAATTTTACTTCATGCTTAATCTGGGAGTGGAAACTCTCGTTAGACCATAAATCAGAAACATATTTTGCAGTTTCCTTTATTATAAAATTAATAACTTAAATAAACAAAGCTGATGTTGTTTTGGAAATAAGTAAATCGAAAAATGTTCAATATAATTACAAACTTTTAAGTGATCAGAAATTATTTAAAATAAATAGAATTATTTTTCATAAAAAATACGCTTATAAATATATATTAAAACAAATTTTAACTTTCATTGTGGGATTGCATTTAAAATAAGAGTTCAGAAAAAGACATTGCTTGGAGAATAAAAATGGTGATCATAGCCCTTTCCCCGTCATTTAAACAATTGATAATTAAGCTAAATTTATTTCATTCTAATCAATTGGTTGAATAGATTTCACTTGAAGTCAGTGTTTTATACGTGTGGCGCATGAAGCAAAATTTCGAGTTTAGAAAAGCCTGAAAATTTGGCTTGGTCGCGTAGCGCTACGCGCTACGCGACCAAGCCAAATTTTCAGACTTTTCTAAACTCGAAATTTTGCTTCATGCTTAATCTGGGAGTGGAAACCCTCGTTAGAGCATCAATCAAAAACTCATTTTGCAGTTTTCTCTATTATAAAATTGATGACATAAAATTAATAGGGTTGATGTTGTTTTGGAAACAAGTAAATCGAAAAATGTTCAATATATTTACAAACTTCAAAGTGATCAGAAACTATTCAAAATGAATGGAATTATTTTTCATAAAAAATACACTTATAAATATATATCAAATCAGATTTTAACTTTGATTTAAAATTTTGGAACATCCAGTGAAGAATCAAAGTTTATTAATTTCTATGTAGATTCTATAAATATCAGGTTGATTTGATAATCTATTGATTTTTGAATTTTTTTTAAATAAACTTTCTTCTAATAATAATTTCAAGTTTGGCTTTTATATTTTAGAGAAACGCTTTCAAATAATTTCTAAAAAAGAGATCTAAGAGCAATCAATTCTAAGTAAATTGTGTGAATTTTTTGTTGATTGTATAAAACTTTGATTTTGTACAAATTTTCTAACAAAATAAATCCCCTGATCATTTTTTTGGGAAATTTGAACTTTCATTTAATGTTTTGGAAAATCGAGTGGAGATATTTAAATTTCGCTTGCAACCAGTTAAAGTTCATTGATTTCTGTTTGAATTTGCCCAACTTTATTATTTGGTTTTGACTGGTTCTGTCAGATTTAGTTAATTCTGCAATGTTTATTCTAACATTTTCTTTTTTACAATTAAGTGAAATCTAAGAGTTTTACGACAAAAAATGGTTCAATAATAAATATTAATTTATGTATTATATACAACTTTTATTTTAAACATTTTTCGATGTAGTTAATATTTAAGAAAATCTTAAGGGTAATCGTAAAAAAAAATGTAAACTAAAATTGCTGGTTTTCACATTTTCTCCAAACAATTTTTAGATTCTAAGATTGTAATAGAAAGCGTAAGTTTAAAGTTCTATCTTAATATTTATAGCGGTTATTGCTGTACAGCGCTGACAGACATACGGATAGACAAACAGCAGACATTTTTTTAAAACGGTCTTGATTGACTCAGGGGAGTCAAAGTGAACATTTTCGCTAAAATGTTTGATTTGAAAAACAATAATTTTTCTTTATATTACATACGGGGAAAGTAAAAACATACTTGTATTGAAGTTAGTTAATAACCTAAGGTTTTAAATTATAAACAATCTATGATTTAAAATTATTAGGAATTAGAAAGCATATTTGATAGAAAAGGATTTAATTTCTGTCGAATATATTAGGTCTATTAATTTAATTGTTTCAAGCCTGAACAAAAATAATTTTACAAAATGCCAGAAGGGGTTCTGTAACTTTTTCTAAACAACTTATATTAATAAGGCAGACCTAATTTAAAACTCATCTCAACCTTACACTTTTCTAATACCCATCCTTAATTCCCCCTTATCCAACAACGTAATTACCAACAACAAACTTAAAATATCGTCATCATTAAACATCCATTCCTTTTTTCCTGGTATTGTTTCCTAAAGACAATAGCGAAGATTTATAGTTAATTTCAGCGGGCTGAAGGAGCAATTTTGAAAAACAAAACACCTTATCGTCCCATTTTCTCCTCCTTCCCCTTCGACGCTTTTTAATAGATGTTATCACCGAATTTTTTTTATATTTATCCTATCGGCTTTGTATTCTTTTTCATTCGCGTTTTAGATCGTTTATCAGGGGGCCATAAAAACGCCCTTCATTAATTCCGATCGCATAACGTTATCAGAGTGTTATCATTACTTACCTTAAAGTGCTTATATTCGTTAACGGAATTGTAAATCAAGTGTTGCAGGTGTGGTAATTGCTCTGTAATTAGTTGAATATTGTTATCAATGAGATAATTAAGGTAAAAATTGAAAGATTTTATATTTCTTTGGAAAATCTAAACGTAAGTGTTTAGGTTAACTGAAATACCAATGTTGAAAGTGTAACACAATTCGAAGTAGGGATGTTCCGAAAACCGCTATTCGTATTTGATTTGGAGAATATTCACTTACCTCACTACATTCGTATTCGTCAAATTTATTGCGAATTTGCGAGTATTATTTGTACTGTTATTTTAATTTTATTATATTTAAATGAAAAACAGGCGTTTTTATTTATTTATATACATTTACTGGATATTGGTCTCAGATCATTCCACTATTTCACCTTTATATTTTTGTATTTAACTATATTTAGACGCCACAAACACATTCACACACATCCATGGACCCAGGTGGAATCATTTTGTACTTTAAAATGACCCCACCCGGCGGAACTCGAACCCGTGTCCCTAAAAAAAACAGACGTTCGTGTTGTGTTTAAATTATTGTTTCCTAGATTTCAACAAATAAATTTAATAATACCTTTTTTATTGGGTTTGTGTTGTTGTTAAGATAAATAAAGTATTGTTTTTTAACTTCGCTTTAAATCAATGTTTTATACGCTGGCGCATGAAGTAAACTCGAAATAACTACATGCTTAACAAGGAGTGGATACACTCGGTAGGAAATTATTTAGCGTTTCAATAAATACGATGACCCGAAAAATGGAAATCAAACTTAATAAGTAATTATGCTGACTACTTCAACGAAACATATAAGGTGACAGAAGACACGACCTTTGACAAGAATTTTCTCAAACATGTCGAGGAATGGCACAAAGAATTCATAAAAAACACTAACCCCACAAAACCAAACCACTTCTTTACTAAACTCGAATATAACAACATTATGAAAAAGGGAAAACATACTGCACCCGGTCATGACTACGTACATAGACGCATACTTAAATCCTTACCACCTCACATCCACCAACACATTCTGAACATCCTCAACTACAACTACCAAAACAACTATTTCCCACCTGAATGGAAGACAGACATCATCATATGCATACCTAAATGCAACCACAACGCATCTCTCATTCCTAGTTACCGTCCTATAACTCTCCTTCCGGTCCATGGCAAACTATATGAATCCCTCCTTAAAAACAAAATCCTCTCACTAATCTCTGACCGTATTCCAAATTACCAATTTGGATTTCTCCTTAAGCGCTCCACCAGTCTACCACTGTTCTTACTTCCAACCTACTAACATCTGACCTCGAAGGGAATCCTCTGCAACCCTCTTCCTCGACATCCAAATAGCTTTTGATTCTGTTTGGCATAAAGGCCTCCTTTTTAAATGTCACTCCATTAATATCCCTGCACATCAACAGATCCCTCAAAGTAAAAATCAAGAATCGTTTCTCCTCTACCTTTTCCCCAGAACAAGGTGTTCCCCAAGGTTCCCCCCTCTCTCCACTACTATACAATATATTCTGTTCCGACATATACCATCCTGACCCAAAATACTTCAATCCCTCAAAATATATCCTACAGTTCGCTGACGACACTGCCCTCATATCCCACGCTCCCACCCTACCTAAAGCTCTCCAAACTTTCCAAGAACTCATCGGTACTCTAGAACGAAGGTTCGCAAAATGGAGAATAAAAATTAATCCCCGCAAAATCAATAACTATCCATTTATTATCTCCATATCACAAAATCAAATCCACCCCTCCCCCCAAATAAAATATCTTGGATTTACTTTCGACCAAAAACTCAACTTCAAAAAATATGGATGTAACATAAAAAGTAAAATAACAACTCGGGCAAAACTGTTCAGAAAGTTAACCTACAAACAATCTGGAATAAACACTAAAACTGCTGTAATCATCTATAAAATGATATATCGTCCCTTGATTGATTATGGTTCCATCCTATTTTCCACATCCCAAAATCCCACCCTACACCACATATAAGTTAGTGAGCGAGCATCCCTAAGAACCCTTACCAAAATCCGTCACCCCATAAATCCGCTACATAACCCATCTATCCAACTCCTCTACGACTCAACTGAGATAACTCCCATAGAAGAACGCCTCCAATTCCGTGCCGAAAAATTCTCTGAAAATCATTTTAATTACCACATTTCACATTACTGTTTCCATCGAAGTCCCACTATACTTCCCAAATATAAAAAACCACTAACAACCATATTTGAATTCATTTCATCATTTCATCCATACACTGACTTACGACACTAATCATCAATCTAGGCAGAAAGACCTCAGGTCGATAGCCATTTGACAGTGACAGTGACAGTTCGTATCACTCATCCATTTTAAATAATAAAATTTAATTGTTTTGTAAATATACTATAATCACTTTACTGTCAATAAAGATATTTTTATATAAGTAATTATGTTTTAACATTACTTCTTTTTGAAAATTATTAAGCCGAAATAGAATTTAATTACCACGTCCGATCGGTTATTAAGTAATTTTAGCGAATACTTTGTTGTAAAAGTTGTGGAAAAATGAGCAACTTAATCAACATAAAATGCAAATGACTCAGTTACAAAATCTAAATACCGGGTGTTCTATAAAAAATCGCCCAACGCCATAACTCTGTTATTTATTGACCTATTTTATTAAACTCAAAACCAAAGTCAATGGCCGCTTAAATACTAAAAAAATGAGATCAAAATTATTTTGTTTCAATAATAACTTTGTTGTTAAATGGCTGCCCAGGACTTTTTAATCTTATTACATTAGACATTATATTTCTGCATCCAATGCCTAATTTCTAGTTTTGGTTTAATATTTTTGTCGAAAACAACACAAAATAAAATAAATCTTTTATTTAAAATTGTATTTTTCAAAAATTGTATTAGTCTGCCTTGTATAAAAGGGACAAATTTCATTTATTGTGAGGTTATGTCATAAATAATAACAACCTAACAAATAAGTACATACGTTACAACTTAATCTAGAATAGAGCTAGTATTAATTTAACCCATTAATCGCCATTGATGCAATTACGCAACATTATTATGTTATATATACATATACATTGTATTGTTTGACCTGACTTGAGGATGTGTGAGAAAAAATGTAAATATTTGGTTATGTCAATATTTCGATTATTACTAAAATAAGTATATTTCTAACTACAATATTTTAGTGTGTTATACGCGTGGCGCATGAAGTAAAATTTCGAGTTTAGAAAAGCCTGAAAATTTGGTTTGGTCGCGTAGCGCTGCGCGCTACGCCACCAAACCAAATTTTAAGGCTTTTCTAAACTCGAAATTTTACTTCATGCTTAATCGGGGAGTGGAAACACTCTTTAAATTGAACTTAGTTATAAAATCGACGTACATAATATTCTAAATCATTCATATAAATCATAAACAGAAATGCAGAATTTTACATAAAATACATAAAATTTATTGTCAAAAAATCATGTCAACAAGATTTGTTATAATTTTTTTCTGGCATAAATAATAAATTAAAATCAACTTATCAAGCATAATTGGATTCAGAAAAACAATGTCCAATATAATAAAATAAGAAAAGTATATGCAGCCAATTAAAAACTATTATTTAGTAATGAGGGGAATTTTGAAAACATATATAATTACTGCCAATATACAGGGTGTCTACGCTAAACCGTTCGTTAAAAGTGTATGGGGTTGCCGTTGCACTAATAATTTGAAAAAAATCCTTGAAATATGGTTGAATCAGTTCTCCTCATGTGAAATATTTTCAACTTTATATCACTTCCGGTTCCACCGGAAGTGGCACCAAATTTGTTATTTTAAATAGAACACCCTATATATTAGTAATTTTTTGGGTTCCTCGTTTAAATTGCAACATATTTTATTCGAACATATGTACACTTATCTGTTATAGTTTAAAAAAAAAAAAAATTCTAAAATTCTGACCTCTAAAAGGCATCTTGAAATCTGCCTGTAACTTCTTTTAAGAATAAGATAAAAATATGACTTATATCTCTACTTATATCTAAAGGATGCCTCTAAGAGTAAATTAATTGGAAACTGTCAATTTTGACAATAAGTGTTCTTAAAATGTCAACATCTAAGTGCCCTCTTCATTCAATATCTAGTAATTCAATTTTTTTAAACGGAATGGCCCAATTTTTATCACGTATTATGATTGGGGGGGGGGGGGGGGATTTCCTACATAAAAGTATTATACAACTATACTCCTAAAGCAAGTAGTTTTCGAATCATTTCGAAAATTCGTTTTTCGTCGCATTTATGCAGGGTATAATGCGCGCATAAGTCGAAATTGGATTTTAGTAGGCCAGTAGTATGCTTTTGTTTTGTCGCAATTGTATTGCGAAATGTCAAATAATAAAAAGAATTAGTACAAAGTTTTACAGAAATCAACAAAATGAATAATTACACAAATCAACAAATTATCAATTTAATATTTATACATGGCAACTGCCAATTGAACAAAATTTGATTCCAATCATTTAAATCTTGTTTTATTCATCAGCGGCAAATGTGGATAAGTTTCATCAAATATTCTGCATGTTCGTGTAACAATTCTATCGCAGTTGCCATGTATAAAGAATAAATTGATAATTTGTTGATGGGTGTGTATTTATTTTGTTGATTCCTGTAAAACTTTGTACTAATTCTTTTTATTATTTGACATTTCGCATTACATACGCGACAAAACAAAAGCATTACTACTTGCCTACTAAAATTCAGTTGCGACTTATGCGCGCATTATTCCCTGCATAAATGCAACGAAAAACGAATCTGCGAAATAATTCGAAAACCACTTGCTTTAGTATAGTTGTTAATACTTTTTTGTAGGAAATCTTCCCAGCATTAGTACCACGTGATAAAAAATGGGTCATTCTATCTAAAAAAAATTAATTACGAAATATTAAGGAGGGCACTTCGATATTGACATTTTACACTCATAGAGGCATCCTCTTGGTTCAAGTAGAGATATAGATCATATTTCTATTTTTCCCTTAAGAGAAGTTACAGACAGATTTCAAGATGCCTTTTAGAGATAAAATTTTAGAAATATTTTTTTTATTGCTTGAAAACTATAAGAGATAAGTGCACATATGTTCGAATAAAATATGTTGCAATATAAACGAGGAATACAAAAAACTACTAATATATAGGGTGTTCCATTTAAAATAACAAATTTGGTGCTACTGCCGGTGGAACCGAAAGTGATATAAAGTTGAAAATATTTCACATTAGGCGAACTGATTCAACCGTATGACAAGGATTTTTTCTCAAATATTTAGTACAACGGCAATCCCATAAACTTTTAACGAACGGTTTAGCGTAGACACCCTGTATAGTATTGAAACGGCCATTGACATTGTTTTTTAGTTCATTCAAATAGGTCAGAAAATAACAAAGTTATGGTGTTGGGCGTTTTTTTTATAGAACACCCGGTATATTGACTAGGGTTTTAGTAAAATTAACTATAATGGTTACGTTTTATAAAGGAAAAGTTTCATTAAATTAGAAAAGTTAAAAAAAATGTAACAGATATTTAATAAAAATAATAATCTTGATTTATTTCACTTTTGTGGGAACCAAGTTAAGTCAATTTATTATATTTTTTATTTAAAAAGAATATTCTTTTTAAAAGCCACTAGAGGTTTACAATCGTAAATGTAATATTCATTTACAAAGAATATTAGTTAATTTATTAGATTAAAAATGAAAACCAAAAATGAATTAGACTTATTGCGTAACAATTAATAAAACAAAACAGAAATACAGTCAAAATCATTTTTATTGACACCGGCTATAATGTACAATTATTTTTTTTTTCTATTACCTTTCTACCGTTAGGTGTAAGGAGTTTTATTTAGTGTCTGTTTTTATATTAGTCTCTCCATGTTCTTCTGTCTTGAGTTTTTGATCTCCCTCCAGTCTATATCCCCCTTTTCCACTTCTTCTCTGATTCTGTTATTCCATGTTCTTTCTCGGCCTTCCCTAGTAATTTCTTCCTTGCACTCTTGTTTCATATATTTTTCTTGCTATTCTATCCTCTTTCATGCGGCACACATGTCCGAACCATCTTAGTTGTCCTTCTACAAAAGTATCATTAATAGGATCTATCTGCAGGTTTTACCTATACGTCTCATTTCTTATTCTATCTCTTCTGGTCTCATATTTCATATTTTCATTTTGTGTTTTTCTATCATGGTCCATGTTTCGCTACTATATATTATTGTAGGTCTTATAACTTTCTTCACTATATCTGCTTCTGTGTGTTTTGTTATTTCTTTCCTACCAAAGAACGTCGTCTTCATCATATTGAATATTTTTTCTGCTTTTCCCACTCTATCATTTATTTCTTTGTCTATCTTCCCATTATTTTCTATTATTGTTCCTAAAAACTTGTAACTTTCTACCTGTTCGATCTGTTTTCCATGTAATTTTATTGTATGTAATTTGTTTTCTCTAGATATAAACATTGTTTTGGTCTTGTCTATATTTATCTTCATATTTATTATTGTTAATGCCTTCTTGAGTATTTCTATGTTATGCTGTAAGTCGTTCTCTGCCACTATTGCCATTTCATCTGCGAACATCATTTTTGTTATATGTGTTTCTTCCATTTTCGAGTATACCAATTTTAGTTTCTTCATTTTCTTCTTTGATTCCTTTATAGTACTACTGTGAATAGTAGCGGACTCATAACACATCCTTGTTTTGCTCGTATCTTTGTCACGAACTCTCTTGACTATTCATTATTTGCTCTAACTACGTTTTTGTTGTTTTTGTACATAGCTTTAACTACTTCTATCGTCCTGTCTATTCCTCTATTTTTTAGCACTTTCCATATGTCTTCTCTTCTCACTCGGTCGAACGCCATTTCCAGATCTATAAAATAAACATGTATCTCCCTTTCCTTATTTATCAGTTTTTCGCTGACTTGAATTAATGTAAATATTAGGTCTTGAGTGCTTTTTCCTCTACTGAAGCCGCATTGCGTTTCTTCTATAGTTTCTTCAATCTGGTCTTTAATTCTTTTTTCCATTATTCTTGCTAGGATCTTTCCTGGGACGCTTGATAATGTTATTGCCATATAATTTCTACAGTGTCTTTTGTCTCCTGACTTGTATATTGGTAATATTATTCCTGTATTCAATTCTGTTAGTACTATTATATTCTTTATGGTATCATTCATGAGTTGTGTTAACTGCTTTCTACCTTCTTTGTTAATATATTTAATCATTTCGGATGTTTTTGAGATGACATTCTTCCTGGTGCTTTTCCGGCTTTAAACTTTTGTATGGCTTCTATTACTTCATTTTCTTGTAATTTTTCTAATCATTCTTTTTCCTCAGTTGCTTTAGTGTTCCGTAGAATATTTTTTTCTTTTCATTTTCTTTCCAAATTGTGTCCATGATTCTTGTTTGGCTCTCTTGACTTCTATTATTACTTCGTTTCTTTTTATTTTGTATTCTTCGTAATCTCCTTCCTTTTTTGTATTTAGATATCTTTTTCATTTATCTTTCTTGTCTTTAATTTTTTGTCTTAATTCTTTCGTCCACCACTCTGTCTTTTTTGTCTCCTTATTTGTGGTTATTGTTGTTTTATAGCTTTCTTTGGCTGCATCCAGTATTTTGTTTTTAGTGTCAATTCAATTACGCTTACGAAAAAAATCGTCGTTTTAATATTTCGTGGTATTTATCTCGTTATTGTGTTTCTTTTAGTTCATAGCTGTTTATGTTCTCTTTTACTATTTTTCTTCTTTTGTCTGGCTTTTCTATTTTCTTTTTCTCCATATACATCTTTACTAGGTAGTTACTACAATTAGATATAACGAACAAAATCGTCGTTCAATAGAATAACGCATACAAAAAGGCATTAATGTTGGTTAGAATGAACACATCGCTTTAAACATTTTTTTTAGGAACGGTGGCTGTTCAAATATCGGATATAATACATCTTTTCTGATTGTTTTAGAGTAAACGTATAAATTACCTTTTTATGGAAATAAAAATTATAAATTTCATAAAAATAAGGGGTGCCATAAATTTAAAAAGACAATGGCGTGATGTTTATTTCTGCTTCTAATTAAAAAAAATATTTCGGTTGATGTCGTTCTTAATGTTTATTAATTTTGAATAAAATTACAGGCAATTATGAATATCAATTTATGAAACAAAATATTATCGTAAATTCGTCTATTTTGTTTAAACATTTTAATTTAGGTTCAATAATTAAAAAAACGGCTGTGGTATTTTTTTTAATGCTAACTAAATAAGTTATTTATTACATTGTATTATTTGACCTGAATATAAACCTTATATAAAGTCGACGAATTCCTGAATGTTTACAGCGCATACATCTTGAAAATTTAAAGAAATTCACAGTATGTAATACAAGAAGTCATTCGTAGAAATCATAAGAAGAAGTGCAGAAACTTACCTATAATTAATATTTGTAGTCAACTCATAATTGCTTGGCCGATAATGGGTTATTGCACATAAGTTAGTACAATATTCACTAGCAAATTATCACTTTAAATGCACATGAATTGAATTATCAGCTATTAATTAACCTTCCACTATTTGAATATTACTACTAAGATTTACTGAAAAGAAATTAATTCTAATAAATGAAAATAGAAGGTAAAACAAATCAACTGATTTTTTTTAATTACTTTTGATAAAAAATTCTAATTCGTTTTCCATTTTTTAATTTTTTTTTAACATTTAATAAAGCTCAGTATTGTGATTCTCTTAATTAAAATTTATTTTTGAGTTATGATGCTATTCCAATTACATAATTCTATAGAACATTAATAATAATAAATTTGATCATTGTTAAAGGTAAAGCTAAAAACTAATCACGTCATACATCCAAAGAACAATAAGCCATTGTTATTCCGCGTATTGTAGTACTTAACAAAACAATATTATTTCCAGTGAACGATGAATGGTAAATTTGCTTAGGTGCAAAATCCACGGAGAGAGCAGAGAGAGCGAGCCCCTTCTAAATATTTTCTCAACGGACCACCCTCCGTGTTTGAGTGAGCGGCAGAGTTTATTCGACCCTTCCTCAAGTGTTAATTTGTTTTAGTAGCCCTCCGAATCGTAAAATGTTAATTACCACGCCAGGTATACGAAATATGTACGCTAAATGCGTGTAGTCCTGGTAATGTTTCCATAACGTTTTACTATCATCAAACAAAGGAACATTGTATGATATGTATATTCTGAAAGTCCTAATATAAATTCCCCTTTATATATAGCCGCAATTCAAGCTTTTATATGCTTATCTATATTGATAATTTTAATGGGGATTGTTTGAATACTGATATTTTATCTTTTAAATTATAAAATAGTTTAGAATGTTAGAATCCCGATGGATACGCTCTATATTTTTAGACATTTCAATTTATAGAGTGTAACGAGTGTTTCCACTCCTGGATTAGGCATTTACCGCCGCTATAATCAAAAACATTAATAATATTCACAACTTGATGTCAAAAACGGATAAATGTCATTGCTGAAAATACATTCAATTATTCAAGTAGATTTAATGAATAGTACAAAATTACATATTTAATTTGATTTTCTTCTTATGGGGCATCATGTTTATTAGCGTTAGTTGTTATCCGAATGAGTGTTTCGTACTCTTTGATTAAGTATAAAGTAAATATTTCCAGTTTAGATAAGCCTGAAATTTTATATTTGTCGGGCGCGCAGCGACCGACAAATCTAAATTTTCAGGCTTTTCTAAACTCAAAATATTTACTTCAAGCGCCAGGCGTATAAAACACTAATTCCTTGTAAAGTTCTAAAGACCGTTCATCTAACTCTCTAATGACATAAAACGAACTTAAAATGTATTAGAGATTGATATTTTGTGTATTAATAAACCGTCGATTTTTACATCAATCCATGTAATTTGGACAAATATTAAATTCACATTTAATAATAATTCCGATTTGTTAACCGCATAAAATCCACATTTATTTCCAAAAAACTCTGTGTATATGGGGGGCAGAAATAGTCAGGTGTTCAGTTAAAAACCTAATCGAGTAGGTTATGAAATTTTCAAAACATACGTGAATTTGTCAGCCGCTTCTACCAATGTTACTTTAAACCAGTTTTATAAAAGTTTTTTTATTTTATTCGGTATTTTAATGCCCACTCATACGAAAAAAAAGAAACAACACAACAACTGGAAGAACAGAAGATGAATGAATTACTGATTAACACAATCTGACATTTATGTTTATGTATGACAAAACGTAAATTAAGCTGCGACTTCACTTTTATTTCCATTTCCTTTTATCAAGAAAGCAACGCCTTCTTGATCGGGTTTTTAAGCAGAGCTGGGCAGGATTCGATTCATTCAGAATTCGAATCCTGAATTCGAATCCTTTTAGAGGATTCAAAAGAGGCATTCGAATACTTTAGTTAAACTGGATTCGTGATCCGGATTCGTTACATTTTTTTAAGAGGATTCGTATTCGAAATGAAATGCGAGTAATTCGAATATTTATAAAAGGATTAGAATACTTACAAAAGGATTCGAATACTTACAAAAGGATCCGAATACTTACAAAAGGATTTGAATCGTTAAACATAATTCGAATTAATTGTGAGCATTAACATGAAAAATTTGTTTTGTGTATTTTTAAATTTCTCCTTAAATCACTGTTTGATACGCGTGGTGCATAAAGTAAAATGTCGAGTTTAGAAAAGCCCCGTAAAAATTTGTTGAGGGTCGCTGCGCGACCCACGACAAATTTTCTATGCGGGGCTTTTCTAAACTCCACATTTTACTTCGTGCTTAGTCTGGGAGTGGAAACGCTCGTTCGAAACTTTAAACTGACTGCTTTGATAAGAACATTAAATGAATGAAAAAGTTTTTAAAGAGTATAATCTACTTTTCAAAATTTTGTTTAATATTATTTGAAGTAAAACTGACATGGTAACCACCATGCAAAATGTTAAATTTTTCCAATATTTCCCTGATTCAATATTTTATCCCTGATCTTTAAGTATAACTTTTTCCTGTCAATATTTAAGTTTGTTTTAAAAATGTTAAGGTGTTTTGTAATTTTTATGATGACTGTTCATTTTTACAAATTTAATAATATTATATGGCTTTTTTGTTAGTGTTTTGCTAAATATAAATTAAATTCCATGACGTTCTTCTGACTTTCCCGGTTTTAATGATATTCAGTGAATTCATATTCACGTAATTTTTAGGCATTTGTCGATTTTATAATAGAGTTCAATTTGAAGTTTTAACCGAATGTTTCCACTCCCAGGTTAAGCATGAAGTAAAATTTCGAGTTTAGAAAAGCCTGAAAATTTGATTTGGTCGCGCGACCAAACCAAATTTTCAGGCTTTTCTAAACTCGGAATTTTACTTCATGCGCCACGCGTACAGAACACTGATTTGAAGTGAAGTTCAAGAACACACAAATACATCTCTAATCATAGTAGCACGGAATATTTAACACAGATATTTAGTCTGTTATCAACGATGTTCAGTGGTAATATTAAATAATTAGATATTGAATATTTTTGATGAAACAACTGGTAACGAAATTTATAAGTTAATGGTTGCAAAAAAATAATAAAATCAAATTTATTCATAAAGGATTTGTATTCACGATTCGAAAAACCAGGATTCGAATCTTGGATTCGAATCATAATTATCTCTTACGAATCCTTTATTCGAGTATTCGTGATTCGAATCATATTAGGTGATTCGGGTTCATGATTCGAATCCGTTTTAAGAGGATTCGTCCCAGCTCCGTTTTTAAATGAACACCTGATATAAATAATCTTATATTATTTATATGTATAAATTAGGTGAAACAATCATGCCAAATAAAGTTTTTTTTTATTATATTTATATAAATAAAACACTTCAAGATTCAAAACTGGTTCGCCATATTATGGCTTAATTATTTCCTGTTGCAATCCCAATAACAGAACTGGGCAGCATTCAAGTCATTCAGGATTCGATTCTTGGATTCTAATCTTTTTAGAGGATTCAAAAGAGGTATTCGAATACTTCAGTGAAAAAGGATTCGTGATCCGGATTCGTTACATTTTTTAAGAGGATTCGTATTCGAATCCAAATGTAGGTGATTCGAATTCTTGTAAAAGGATTTGAAAACTTACAAAAGGATTCGAATGCTCGAAAGGGATTCGAAACGTCAAAAATAATTCTAATTTTTTGTGAGGATTTGCATGAAACATTTTTGTTGTTGATGTTGTAATTTTGAACTTCACTTTAAATCAGTGTTTGATACGCCTCGAGCATGAAGTAAAATGCCGAGTTTATAAAAGCCTGGACATTTTTTCAACACCTTTTACTTTATGCTTAATCAATAAGTAGATACACTCGTTAAAAGATTCAAATTAAATGCTTGGATAAAAACAATAAATGACTAATAAGTGAAGATGACCAATGGTCGAAACTAGCCGGAGAAAATATAAATTAGTGAAACAAACCAAGTGTTTTAATTAAATATCCAGACTTAATAAGTTTTCTTTGGTATTATTTAAAGTAAAACTAATACATAGTAGCGACCAATCTGGAATATTCAATTTCTTGAATTAATTTCTCATCTGGCACTTGGTGAAACATATTACACTATGTAAAGTTAATTAAAGAAAAGGCACTTGGTATTGTTTCACAATTAAATCTTTATTCCGACTAGTTTCGGTTTGTTAGACCATTTTCAAAGGAATGTACAGAAAAATTATTTCCTAAGTATATATACAATATTTTTGTTTCAGGTAATAAAAGAATTCCCCAATTCTGACTTCTCTTATTACCTGAAACAAAAATATTGTATATATACTTAGGAAATCATTTTTCTGTACATTCCTTTGAAAATGGTCTAACAAACCGAAACTAGTCGGAATAAAGATTTAATTTTGAAACAATACCAAGTGCCTTTACTTTAATTAACTTTACATAGTGGAATATTCAAGTTATCTGTATTTCCAATGAAATTCTCCTGTTTTAAATTAACAAGTTGTATATATTTTTTTTATTTGGTAAATATTTGATTTGTGATATTAACAATTTTGAAGATTTTTGTCAATGTTTATAATTGTTTGTTGCTATTAAAGATTTCATATAAAATAAAAATTAAAATTTTATTACAATCTTGATGTCTCGTTTGAATTCAATTGAATTTTTTTATTTTTACTAGAAAAATACAGAAATCACAAAAAATATAATCATATTTTTTTATGTGGAAATTGTTAATTTAAAAAAATAATAAATTTTGGCGAATCTGCCACGCTTTGTTAATGTTGATTATTTTCAATTTTGTTTAAAATCACTTTTGTGAAATTCAGATATAGAAAAATTATAAATTCCAATTATATTATTTTTTAAATCTTAGTGATTATTTTTTAAATTTTTGTTAATATTTAGGAAGTTTTCTCAATTTTAGTTTGTTGAATATTACTGATTATGACGTAATATTCTTGAATTGCTAAATATTAAACATTTTTTGTTTATTACATTAATTTGAATGATTTTTTCAATAATATATTTTTTTTAAACAATTTAATATTACATAATGTGTCAATATCAAAGATTTCTGTCATTTATAGTTTATTTTATCAATCAGTGTTTTTGAATTTTTGTTAGCATTGACTTATTGTTCTCATTATTTTTTTAAATGTTGACAATTTGTATTATTATTCCCATTCTAAATTATACAAATGTAGACAATAACGATTTCTATAAATATTCTCAAGTATTATTAGCTTCAAGAATTTTCCGGATTTCTATAACTTTTAACAGAAGGGTATTTTTTTAATTTTAATTTACTTTGACTATATTGATAATTTTTTTAATCATTCATTTTGATATTTTTTCTAATTTCCTTATGTTTTGTTATTTTTCACGCTTTATTATAAAAGCTTTATAATCTTAAATTTGTTCTAAGGCATTCGTTGTATTTAATACTTGTTCAATTTGAAGTTTCGAACGAGTGTTTTCCACTCCCAGACTAAGCATGAAGTAAAATTTCGAGTTTAGAAAAGCCCCGCGTAGAAAATTTGTTGAGGGTCGCGCAGCGACCCGAGACAAATTTTCACGGGGCTTTTCTAAACTCGAAATTTTACTTCATGCGCCACGCGTATAAGACGCTGATTTAGCTGTAGTCACTGTTAAGCAAAACTATGACTATAGTGGCCTTGATTAGTCACACTAAAACAAAAATCTAACTATTTTTGTAATTTTTAATTGTGAGAATGCTTAACTATGACGATTATAGTCGACATACATCAATTTAAATGTAAATTCTGCATATTATAGTCATCTGTACTTAATTTAAAATCAATATTTAATTATTATAGTCAGTGTAAAACCAATATATGGCAATTATACCCTTCTTAAGTTAATTTAATATTATAATCTTTCCTACGTAGTAATCCGTACTAACTTTAAAGCTAAAATCTCACTATTATCATAAAATTGATCATTACAGTAATGTGCAGTCATTTTAAAGTTAAAATAAGCTTAATTCTAGTATGTTCAAGTAATTTCTCACCTAATCCGTGGTGAAACATTTTTGAAATAATTCCGGATATTTAAAACACATTAATTTTAGTAATTCAGAGTCACTTTAATAGCCAAATTTATGTTCTATTGTGATTTATTTTAACTGTTTGACTATTCTGGTATCTATAGTGATATTAAAGTCAAAATCTGACAATATAATATGTGGTTACATTAAAATTACAATGTTTCTATTTATAAATAAAACACTGTTTATCACTTTGTTTGTATAACAATTGGTTTATTTGGTGACTATAGTTTCGATACTACACGTATCATTATCAAACCGTTAGTAACCTAATGATACGTGTAGTATCGAAACTATAGTCACCAAATAAACCAATTGTTATACAAACAAAGTGATAAACAGTGTTTTATTTATGTTCAACAATGTATAACGAAGTAGAAGCCTCTATAATCAGTGGGTTTCCATTTATTTATAAACACTTTAAAATCCAAATATTAATATTCTAGTCGTCTGCAACCACCTAAAAACCAAAATACGAATAGTATTGTCACCTACACTTAGATTAAATAGATTTTATGACTAATGCAGGCATTTTAGTGTAATGCAATCACTTTATTATTTAAACCTGACTTTAATAGTACATTATAGCGATCTATCGTAATTTAAAAAAAATTGCTGTCATTTCAAAGCCATATCTGACTAATATAAACATCTCATCATAAATGTTGATATTAATTATAGTTTATTTTTTATTTTTTTATTTTTCACGATTTATTTAAAAAGCTTTTTAGTGTTTAATTCTCATGGTATCACAACGGGCCCTATGGGCCTAAATGTACAGCCTAGGCTGTAGCCATATAAACCTACCTAGTGTGTAATTAGTTTTCAGTCATCCGTTGTATTTGAAAATCGATTAATTTGAAGATTCGAACGGGGGTTTCTAGTCCTTGATTGAGCATAAAGTAAAATTTCGAGTTTAAAAAAGCCTGAAAATTTGGTTTGGTCGCTCCGCGAAGCGGAGCTAAGAAACCAAATTTTCAGGCTTTTCTAAACTCGCAATTTTACTTCATGCGCCACGCGTATAAAACACTGATTTAAAGTGAAGTTGAAAAACACACAAATAGATCTTCAATTAGAGTAACACGGAGTTAGATATTTAGTCTGGTATTAACGTTGTTCAGTGTTAATAATAAATAATTAGATTTTCAACATTATTGTTAATAGTTACCAGTGATATTAAAACTTTAATGTTTGCAAAACAAATAATCAAATCACATTTATTTTTAAAGAATTTGTATTCAAGATTCGAAAAAAACATGATTCGAATCTTTAATTTGAATCATATTTTTTTCTTACGAATCCTTTATTCGAGTATTCGTGATTCTAATCATATTATCTTATTCGGATTCGTGATTCGAATCCTTTTTTTTAAGGATTCGTCCCAGCTCTGCCCAATACAATAGAAAACCAAACCAAACTTGTTCTCATTATTACTTACTTCTGGAAAACGGTCTTTTCGATACACAAAAGAAGTTAAAGAAAAAGCCCGTGGGGCCACTAAAAAATAATAAATTACGAGGTAAATAAGCGTGCAAACCGAATAGGCTTCATCTAAATTAAATGAGAAATGGGGCCCTCTCTTTGAAAACGAGTTCTGTATAACTGTCTGAAGGCATAGGGGGGCAGAGGAAAGTCCTTACAGAATGCGAATATATTTCATATAAGCCATTGTCGGGTTTATAATCACTTGTGCTCGCCTCGTCAAACGGGGCCCTTCAACAATTCACAAAGCCGCCTTCAAAGAGAGCTTTTCTTGGGGCGCACGGCACAGCGAGAGGAAAAGAAGTATAATTATGTCGCTGGTTGGGGATCGTTGGACAAACTTGGAGTTTTTGGTTTGTTGTATGGATTCTATTTAATTATAAATGAGAAATTATAACACAGGAAACATTGCGAAAATGTTTGCATATTCAAGGAATAGTAGGGTATATCTTTATTACCATACCCATATATGCAAGAAACTTGAAATAATACATTTAATTGATTATATAAAATAAAATATAAATGTTTGGTAAATGGCTATCGGCAAGCAGTTTTTAATTTTCCACTAAAGTAGTTTTTTTCAATTACGTGAAGAATGAGCGTAGCCGGGATTTTCACTAGGGAGGGACGCTTCGACATAAATATATGCGAAATTTAGTCAATCGTAAGAAAAAAATTAATATCAGAAAATGGATTTAAAAAAAACCTAACATGTATAAAATATTGTGCTAAATTGAGAATTTTAGACTCAATCCTAAAATTATGATGATTCTAATTAGTGTTGAAAGTTTTAGTCAGTATTAGTTAATTTTGTTATTTTTGACAGAGAATAACAAATTCTAATTAAATTTTAGTTTGGTGATCAATTATTATACTTGTTAAAAAATGTTTTTGAACTTCAGTCAGTGTTTTATACGCCTTGCGCATGAAGTAAATATTTCGAGTTTAGAAAAGCCTAAAAATTTGGATTGGTCGCTTCGGTTTGCTCCGCGCCCAATCCAAATTTTCTTAACTCGAAATTCTCCTTCATGCTTAATCAAAGATTGGAAAAGATTCGTTAGACTATTATTAAAACTTAAATGAAGATGAAGATCTAAACAAAAAAAATCAAATTAAATACATACTTATAAATTTACTTTAATAACTGTTTACTTATTTAAAGAAAACTAACTTGATCTTCAACATTTTGAACCCACAATTAAATGTTATTATTGTTTACATTTACATTTTATAAAGACAATTTACCACATAATAACAGGAGCGATAACAGAAAATCGATAATTAGTCTAGTAGCTTGACATTATAACAATGTTTTGCATTGTTGTAATGTCAAAATCGATAACAGAAAAACGGCAATTCGGCGAGTAGTTTTTAAAATTATAAAAACAAGATGGTCATAATATTATGACAGTCATCAAGTTTTGAAATAAGAAATGTCGCGTTTTCGGTCCAACATTTTCGAAGATATTGATAAGCTCATAATACATACACATTTTTATTATTATTTCATTCGGTAAATTATTATTATATATTTATTAACATTTACTATATACGTAAAAATGTATTAATTCAAAATTACCTGGTACATTTTTTTTCTTCGTAAACTGTAATTAGAATTAGAATTAAGCTTTTATTTGCTCTTAACACCCAAATAAATATTATAAAGATATATCTACCCAAATATACCGCGACCTTAAATAAGTTATCAAAAAAGATATGCTTCTTACCTGTTACTGTTAAGTAATTCATCTCAACAAAACATTTGTTTTCAACTGACTATTAATGTCGAGCTAACGCTCTCGGTTAATAAGCAGACAAATATTGTTAACAAATATTGTTAACAAATGTTATTGTCTCTCTAAATTACTAGGTAACTAGGTACTTAAAATCTATGATAATTGACCTCGACCGAGAATGAATGAGAATGAAAGACAAAATTCTTTGAAAACTTTGCCAAATTTATATCATATTGTAAAACTAACAAGCCAAACATTCCATACGGTGAGTAACTCTAAATTTATTTTTTGATTGTTAGGATGTTAAGTAGACCAATGTCTTTGAAAATATGTTAACAACAAAAGAATACGCCGTCAACAGAATTTCATAAAACGATTTAGGGAAATTAAAGTATAAAACATTCACAACATGAAAATTTTTTGAGAAATCTTCATGGAATTTCGTGTAGATGTTAAAAAGACATTGCTCTTTTAGAATATGCCAAACACAGAAAATACGCCTTTGACTGTTTTCGAGTTCTTATAATATTTACTTCATGTTTAAACAAAAAGGAAAACATTAGGAAAAAATTATTACAGCATTTGATAAAAAAAAAGACTGAATTTAATAACATTTTATGAGTAAATGTTATTAAATTCTTCACAATCAACAAATTTCATTATTATGACGTAAAAATTCATAATTTTTGTATATCATATCCTTATGAATTCGTAGACTCTGTACATTTTCAGAGATTAGTCGTTTTTTATATGAAGAAGTTCAATTTGAAGCTTCTAACGAGTGTTTTCCATTTCCAGACAAACATGAGGTAAAATTTCGTGTTGAGAAAAGCCAGAGCGCGCGAGCGAAGCGAGTCGCGTCTCCGCAAATTCAAATATTCAGGCTTTTCTCAACACGAAATTTTACTTCATGCGCCGACCCATGTAAAACACTGAAATATACTAACTTTAACAATTTTTTCTGTTGGGTTGACAAATTGTGTTCTTCTGAGCTAATTTTAAGGTGATTATACATTCTATTTATAAATTTTGATCATTTTCGTCAGCTTTTGTCAATTTTTGAGAAGATAATTTCATCAGTTGAAAACGACATTTCATGTTCTAATTGTTAGATACATATGTTTTTAGTTACTATTTATTCTAAACTGTGATTATGTATGTGTCATATTTTTAATTGTGTCTTATATTTCTGGTTTTAATTATGTTTTATTGTGTTCATTTTATATGTTTAGTCGTACTATAATATATATTTTTAAAATAGACTCCGTTGATTATTATCAATAATAACTCAGTGTTAATTATTGATTATAATTTTGGTGAAAACTTAATCGTTTTTTGGATGCAAAATGTTTTATATTTATGATTTCTTGGTGCCTAGAGGTACACCCCCAAGCCCCCGCTTGGGGGTGTCATGAGCGTACGTAAAGATTTAAGTCTAATATAACACAATAATTCTCATTCCTTTACGATTTATTGCGCAGAAAGAAATATAACCATGATTTATTAGTGCTCACACGATTTAATATCAAAATCGTTAAAATTCTATCTTCTTGCTTCTTGCTGATTGCATTATTTGAAATCAACGTTTGATTTTACAGAAAACTGATAGTGGTAATAAAGTTTTGTAAGATCTCCCATGAAATTACCAAACGAATCGATTTACAAACAATAAACGGCGAATTGCGCGGTTAATTAAATCCCTCCATTGTCCGAGTGCCGTCGGTTTAATTCAATTATCCACCAGAAACACAAATTTTATATAGTATATACGGAGAAAATAAATAAAGAAGTGATGAGTAGGTGTGGGCGTCCCTCAATCAAATTCCCGCCGAGCAAGCGAGAGCCAGAGAATGAGCGGGGAAATTAATTTCCGTTGCGATAAAGTTAATTTTAATTGAAGTTATCGACGCAACGTTCTTGGATGGATTCAATTAATTTCAATCAATATAGTGTACTTTTTTTCTTCTCAAGATAAATACGCAGGCGTATTAGTTTTTATTTGCTTAAATTACTGAAGTTGTTGATTAGTTACAACTTAAAGAAGTTTTAAGTCTTTTGGAATTCAATGCATATACAAATTTGTAATTCAAATGTGTATTAATCAAAATATCTTTGTTAAAAAATATAGGAATTAACGTTTTGGACAATATATCAATTTATAAATACCTAGATTATATTTTTTGAGTTTCTCTTAATAATTGTTATTTAACAGAAAAATACAGGCGTTGGATCGAAATCTAAAATGTAATAAAATAGTATAAAATCATGAAAATTTATCAAATCAACAATAACCGTTAAAATGTTTATATCGTGTCAATTGACGAAATAGCTAAAGAGTATTATTAAAATTTACGAAAACCGTGAAAAATAACAATTTTCAGAAATCATATAAAATATAGAAATTAATGACAGTTAAGAATTATGAACACATAACGAAAATTAATAATATTGACAAAACCGATTCAAATTAACAGAAATCATAAAACAAATACAAACATCCAGTGAGCAAACAGCTTTAAGTAATATTTAATTCTTCGTTATAATGTTGATTATATAAAACGATATTTGTTTGGTTTTTGCTCAGAGGACACATACAAAATAGATTATTGTCCGGTTTCACTTACATCAGTTAAAATTTATTCAAAGATTACATTTATTTGTCGATTGAAATAAATATTTTACCTGTCATCAACTTTAAAAAGTATGAACCGATTGAATTTTCCGCATGTATCTAACTATTAGTGGATGATATTCTATGAATAACTATTTGTCGATTTAACTGACATTGGTTAGGGAATCCCGACAAGAGCCTGCGGACATTTAACCCATTAAGCGCCATTGGTGCAACAACGCAACATCATTATTCTTTTTTTTAATTATTAACTAAATAAGTTAATTTGATATATTATATTATTTGAATTGACTAGAGATTGTCTGAAGAAAAATGTAAATATTTTGTTATTTAAATATTTTCATTATTGCTCATTTTTAAAGTGGATTTGTAACTTTACAATATTTCGGTGTTTAATACGCATGGGGCATGAAGTAAACTTTCTAGTTTAAAAAAGCTTGAAAGTTTGGTTTTTTAGGCTTTTCTAAACTCGAAATTTTACTTCATGCTTAATCTAGGAGTGAACACTCTCGTTCGAAACTTTAAATAGAACTCTATTATAAAATTGACGATTGCCTGTAAATTTACAGCATATACATTATGTATATTTAATATAAATAAAAAAAAAAAAACAGTAATATAATATATTTTTTGAGAATGTGATCAAAGTCAATGCTGAAATAAAAGCTGCATATAATTTGGGACCAAAAGCTTGTTTAGTCGAACTGAAACCCAAAGAAAAGCTATACAAATAGTATGATATATATAAATATATTAAAGACATTAATAAATAGATCAAGGATTAAAAGACTAGTTAACCAGAAAAAAGACAATGCTATAGCGAACCACCAAGACCACGAATATGAAAACTAAAAAGAGAATTAATAACAAAATTAAGCAAACTAAAATGGCAACATGGAAAGTAAGGGAAACATTTGAAGAGGGAAAATTAAAACACATTTTTAACGAGATTATGAAAATGTTGCTATAGTATTGCAGTGCTCAAGAAACAAAAGAAGAGGGAACATTTTTAATAGAAATCTATGAATACTTATTTTTTAACAGCGGTGAAGAAAATAGAATGTTCGGATTTATAATTAGCAAAAACATAAAACCACTTATAATAAAGTTCAAGGCCATGTCAGAATGTTGTATTAAGACTAAGCGAAAAATACCAACACTCATAAATTTCCATGCCTCCTCCGAAGATAAAAACATAGGAATAAAAGATAAATTCTATGAGGAACTAGATAGAGTATACGAAAGTATAAAAAAAAATATGATATGAAAATCCTCTTAGGGGACGCAAATGCAAAAATAGGCAAAGAGAGTATATACAGACCTACGATAGGACAATACAGTAGGCACGACAAATCGAACGAGAATGAAACATTTTTAATAGACTTTGCCAAAGAAAAAATCTAGTAATTACAAGTACTTACTTTGAAAAAAAGACATCTACAAGAGCGGTTGGAGAGCGTCAAATGGAACATAAACTAATCAGATTGACCACATTTTGATACGAAAACCAGAGCAAACGGCAATAAAAATATAAGAATATATAGAGAACCAGATGCGGATAGTGACCATTTCATGGTGGGAGCAAAAATGGAACTAGTATTACCAGTCATTAGAAATAATTGGAAGAGAAAAAGAGTATGTAAACCATTGCTGCGACTCAAAAATATAGAAAATCAACAAAACTACGAAAAAATTAAATTGATTTGTCTATCATAGTACTTTCCCCCATGTTAGATAATTAAGTCTTTGCCTACCTTATTTTTCAAGAAATGTTTCTTATTCCTGTCAAACTTTGTTCGTAAGCCTCACTTATGTTTTCAGTTTTCGACAAAATATGAATCGTCACAATGTCAAAAATGTCGTTTATAGCACTTATTCCAAGTAATTAATTCGTAAAATTCACATTTTTAAAACAATTTTAATAATATCTAAAAGAGCTACGACATAAAGTGAATACGTATTGAATGACATTATAGTAATAGCCCGAAGTAAGGAAAAAATAAAAACAGAACTAACAAAATTGGAAAAAACCACAAGAAAAATAGGACTATGCATAAATGAGAAGAAGACTAAAAACATGGAATGGACTGATATAAACTTTAAAGAAGGAGTGAGAAGAAAAGATTATAAATTTGAAGAAGTAGACAAGTTTACATATTTAGAAGTCCTATTTTCAAGAAAACTAGACACAATGGAAATACAGGCAGGAATTATTTTCATTAAATAGATGCGTAGGCGTACTTAATAATATATTATAAAACAAATATATCTCTTAAAACGCAAAAGTTTGAGTTTATCAGACTGTTATTAGAACTATATGACGTACATGGACGCTAAACAAAACAGATCAAACAGCTCTAGAGATATGGGAAAGAAAGATTATCAGAAACATATTTGGGGTAAAGAAAATAGATAATATGTGGGCAAATAGAACAACTTTGGAAATTAGAGTTATGTATAAGGAACTAGATATAGTAGCAGTAATAAAGGCACAACGTTTAAGGTGGTTGGGACATGTCGAGAAAATGACAGAAACAAGAACACCAAAATTAGTATTAAAGTGTAGCATTGGGGGAAGAAGAAGAAGACAAAGATCTAAACTCTGATGGAGGTATCAAATAGACAAGGACATACAAATACTGAAGATTAAGGACTGGAGAAGTACTTCGCGGAGCGACCAAACCAAATTTTCAGGGTTTTCTGAACTTGAAATGTTAATTCATGCGCCAGGTGTATAAGCACTGATTCATTGTGAAGTCAAAATATGCAAGCGATTTTTTCATTTTCTGACAATTTCAACAAGAATATTGACAAAAATTAAAAGCATACGTATTAATACAAATATACACAACATGCAATAATAACAGATACCTCAATATTTGTTAAAATAATAATTTTTATCAATTAATTAATTATCAAAATCAAAAAACACAAAAATCTCAAAATTTAAGAAAGTAAGTAAATATTTGTAACGTTATTTGATTGTTAATGGCATTATCGACTAACCATTTGCATTGTTAGTAATTTGTTATTCGCCTTGTGAGGTTAGAATTTCTACTCAATATTAACGAACAAATCAGGTTAGCTGAAGCTTTTCATTATTTATTGTTCACCCTGTATATTACATATTTAATTTGAGAATTTTATTTCTCTCACTTATTCAAACCCTGGGCATAAGAAATTTCATAAATTTAAATAATAATTATCAAATTTAAATCAAGCCTAATTCGCTATCAAATCCAATCGTGTGTAAGTAATATATATATTGAACTTCACATTAAAAATTTGGATTTGTTTTACTACGCGCGGCATATTCAAATTTTCAGGTTTTTCTGAGTGCAAACTAATGTTATACGTGTAAAAACAAAATAAATTACTAATAATTGACATTTCTTAAGATTGATAAGCTAACTTTAGCTTTTTTTGTAGATTACTAATTGTTAATATTGCAGAGTTAAATTCCTTGGAAATCGTGTTTTGATTTTGCGAAAGCCAGTTGTGAAATGTTCAGTCGATTTATTGATTAAGTAAAAAAGTGCACGAAGTTTATCGGCGAAATCCGCCACTTGCTGATTTGATGAACTTCTATGTAAAACGTGCTGACGTTTTATTACGTTGGCCGACTTCCTTTTATAGACGTATGTAATTTTAGATTGCATTTATAAACGCATTAATGAACAAAAAAAAAAACAACAACAACATGTAATATTAAATATCGTGTACATCAAAATAACATTAGTGATCAAATTAAGGTGCTATAATACGAGCATCAAGTGTATTTGATCAAAATGTGGATGATTTTATAAAAATATACAGTGCAGTGCGTTCTTGATGAAAGGAACAAATTCGTTTAAAATTCAGGTGATTAATTTCTGAATAAATGCTCGGACATGTCGATTAGTATTTTTACCTGTCCCATAAAGAAATGCGGAAACAAGTTCACCTTTTTTAAATGGAACACTCCGTATATAACGCATATTTGGATTCGTCGGAAAATGGTATCTTCAACTGTTTACAAAATATTGACAATTATTGTTAGTCGGCCATTTTGACGTTATAATGTTTAACAATGAATCATACAAAAGAAATAACAACATAACATTAATTGCTTAGTAATAAAAGTTCAATTATTTGTCCGTTTACTTCAATGCATTTTTCTAGTCGAAGAATTGTTTGCGGTTGAACGTTTTCAATTATCTCTGGTGAAATAGGTCATATTTTCCACCGTATTTTCTATTGCAGATCACTAACATTATTTGGTCTATTCACATAAACTTTGGATTTTAAATAAAAAATAATCTTTCTGATGAAAATTACATTTTAATTCTATTCAAATGGCCGACTTACAATAATTGTCAATAATTTGTAAACAGGTGAAGATAGGTATAGGACATTATACACGGGAAATATCTAACATTTTCCAACGAATCCAAATATGCGTTATATACGGAGTGTTCCATTTAAAAAAGGTGACCTTGTTTCAGCATGTTTATGGGACACCGTGTATATAAAATGTTTAGTGCAAAAAATGCGCAGGTAAAAATTCTAATCGATGTGTCCGGGCGTTTTTCCAGAAATTGATCACCTGAATTATAAACGAATTTGTTCCTTTCATCATTTTTTCAATTAAGTAAACTTTTGTCAGGAATTTTTAAAAATAATAAAGTGCAAAGTCTGTTTGCCATATCATATTTTTTCCTTAAAAAACAATCTTGTATCAAATCTAATATTAATTAAAGTATCTAAAAACAGATACTCCTCATAATAATGTCTAGAATTATAATATGATACTAAATTATTAATTAAAAGTAGGATGTTAAAAAAAATAACTCAATAAATTTCTGTAGGCAAAACATGTTGTTAATTATGAATATGTACAGCATGTTTGGAACAGATTGGGACTTTCAGGAAGAATCTGGCTTTATTGGTGTTTATAAAGTATGTTTATTGGAAACATCTGCTCTGAATCTGCTTAAAATTACCTTTAGGCGCACGGAATTTTATTTATTATCATGAGATACAAAAAAACCTTTCCTCTCGAGCAACCGAAATTTATTTAAATATATACATACTTTATTTAAATTAAAAATAATCGATACGTTTGTGTCAGAAATTCTATATTTTCGTATAGCAAAAAAATCATTTTATTAATTATTTAACTTATATTTGATAGTATAGTAGCTCTAGAACACAATTTTTACAGTAAAGTATGTTTTAGCATACTGATTCAGAAATATATTTTAAACTTCACAATATTTTAATGTTTCATACGTGTGGCGCATGAAGATAAATGTCGAGTTTAGAAAAGCCTGAAAATCTGGTTGGGTCCCTCCGCGAAGCGAGCGACCCTGGGAAGTGAAAAACTCGTTTAAAGCTTCAAATTGAACTCTTAAAAATAATAAAGAATATCTAAAAAACCGCAGGATACAATTGGGATATGTATATTTAAAAGAAAAACTCCCTGTATGTTGGTTGGTAAGTGTTTTGCAAAGAATTTTATTGTTTAACATGAGCGGTTTGTGTTGATGTATACTGTATTTTTTTTTAATTTAGCTCTATTTTTTGATTTATTTATCATCTGGGTTTGGTTTTTCTTCTGGCATTCACGTCGTCGATCCCTCTTTCCTTTTAAGGCCATAAATTGGTGTCAGTTTCAATTACATCAGAAAATGATGAATAAAAATCGTTCAGTTCTAGTTCATTCATTTTTTATAGGATTACACCCTTTTTAGGGGCGGATTCTCGCGTTTTGGTGGTTTGTTAGGTGTATTCTTGATGAATTGATTGAAATTTCGCTAAGGCTGATTGTTCATAAATGTAATAATTTGATATTATTATTAAATTCAAATAATAAGTACACTATATAAGTGTAACACGATTTTTGTTATTAAATAATTATTTCAACTACCCCTATATATTTCATATATAGCTTCTTTTTCTTCTTCCACTTTAAAAATAGAAAGAATTTATAGTTCGCTATAAATGATAATTTTATGAATCATAACTCACGGAGGGATATATCGTTGGGCGTAATCTCCACAAGAAAAGCGACCCAAGAGTCACGATAATAAATGGTGGAAACACATTAACATTAACATTGGACGGAGCGAGGGCCCTTTTTCGGCGGGGATAATGAACGCTTCTACTATTTTGACAGTGCGGATGATTGATCGTAATGATAAGGCCCACGGAGTTAGTTGTTAAAATTACTGAAATTCCATTTAATAACTGCGGGAGCAGCTGCGATGGAAAGGGGGCCTCCAGAACCAAACGATTTACTTCTGGAACTAATTGCAAACGTTTTATTGTAATAACGCACGCATATGTCCGATTAGCTTCAGTTTTTGATATGGTTGGCTTGTTTGATTCTATGTTTATGTACATTTAAATAGGCAATAAAAAGTTAATAATGATTTATAATCAACTGACATTTTGTACATTATAGGTAATCTTCTTATCAATATTTAATTTAAAAAAAAACATCTCTTTCTAATTTAATACCAGAAGTACTCTATCATCATAAATTCATGCTAGAAATCAATAACATAACGAAATCCCTTTTCAGTATACATTTAATAAAAATACTCAAATTGAAGGAGTGATATTCTTGTATTATTCCTCCCTTCTCGCGAAAGGAAATCAAAAGAAATATAAAGCAATAATTTAATATAGCCTCCTTCCATATAAAACCCGTAGAGAAAGAGACATTTAATAACGCTAAAATTTTATCTTTTTCAACGTTCGCTCGGCGAAAAGCGAGCAAACTTGGCCCCGAACTTTCCGCTCCTCGCATTTATTCTCAAAGCAATCTTAATAACCTTAATAAACATACAGTACGTATTCGCAAAGGCCATGGAAATACATTTACGAGGGAAGGTGGGAAAGGGGAGAGGGAAACTAAAAGCTATTTATTTTTGTGAATATCAACTCGAAACAACATCAAAGTTGAAAAGTATCTTTGCAGCTCGTGTACTAGTAGTGGTAATAAGTCTTTTGCTTTGCCGGGTATTTCGTCTGGAAATTATTTCTTTCTCTTTCTGCCTCCTTCTTGAAACTTGGAAATTGAGGAATTATTTGAATTTATAATACCTTGACAACTCATATAATTCCTTGAATATTACTTATAATATAATTTTACAAACAGGGAATTTTTTTTAGGTATACATATATATATATATATATATATATATATATATATATATATGCGCTTTTTTTAAAAAGGTTTCATTTGAAGCATTAAACGAGTATTTTCCACTCCCAGGTTAAGCATGAAGTAAAATTTCGAGTTTACTAAAGCGTGAAATTTTACTTCATGTGCCACACGTATAAAACACTGATTTCAAAATACACTGCTTAAGTTTGATTTTACGTTAATAAATTTAAGAAATATTTATTTAGTCTGAGTAAATTCCGCGCTTTCAAAATTCGAGCAAATTCTTTGAGATATGAATGTAAATTAAAAACAAAATTTTCAGGCATTTCTAAACTCGAAACATTGAAATATTGTTAACAAGTAAACTTCACTTAAAATCAGTGTTTAATACGCGTGGCGCATGAAGTAAAATTTCGAGTTTAGAAAAACCTGAAAATTTGGTTTTGTCACTCCGCTTCGCGGATCGACCAAACAAATTTTAAGGCTTTTCTAAACTCGAAATTTTACCTCATGCTTAATCTGGAAAGAGAAAACACTGGTTTAAAACTTCAAATTTAGCTTAAAAAAACAACGAATATATGATCATTTACAGCATATAATTGGTACATATATACCAAAAGAAAAGAAAGAATGTATTAGTAAAAATTTGGCTTCTAATATTTATGATATTAACGACATCGAAATTATAAAAACAAAATTTAAATTTTAAATCAAATCCAACCAAGATAGAAATCAATTTGAAGCTCAATTTAGACATGTAATAGCTGACCAAATAATCACGTCATACAACGAACAGAAAACTATAGTCAACATTTCTACCCTGACGTCATTAACTAAGAAGTTAAAAATAGGTAGAACTACCTATTTTTAATGAATGGTTTCTGTTTGAAACAGAAATTCTTCAATTGTTTGGCACATCTAATGTTAAGTTTGCATTTCTATCATCATGGCATTCATGACGCCTGTCAAAATTCTTTAAATGCGTCAATTTTACGTAAATACCTAAATTTTCATTCAAACTGTGGCGAACCTATTTAAAGAAGGAACATATAGGATTCCTAATAGTGAGTAAAAGGTTTACATTGGAAGTAAGTGAAAGAATAATTTAAATGTTAGAAATAAAGAGTACCTCTAGAGATTGATTTCTTACAATTTGTCGCAGAACCAAGAGGACATGATTGTGATTGTAAACGTATATTTTCTTAGATATAGTGACAAATTCAATATCCTGTTTAACTAATTTACTATTCTGTGATTTTCAGTTCGTTCTCGTTCTTCGGATCTTCATTTAAAATAATTTGATTGCTCACTGACAGGTTTGTCAAATAAAATCAAACAAAAACATGAACATGCGTTTATAAAAGGTAGAAGAGTAATGTGTCGACTATATAGTCAACACATTGCCCTTCTACCCTGACGTCATTAACTTCAATTGTTTGGCACATCGGATGTTAAGTTTGCGTTTCTGTTATCATGATATTTATGACGCCTGTCAAAACACTATAAATGCGGCAATTTTACAAAAATGCTCAAAAACTCATTCGAAATGTGATAAAACTCTTTAAGGAAGAAACATATCGGATTTTCAATAATGGACAAAAGGTTTGCATTAAAAGTAAGTGAAAGAATCAATATAATGTTAGAAATAAAGAGGATCCATATAGGTTGATCACTTGAAATTTGTCGCAGAACCAAGAGGAAATTATTATTATTTAAAACATATATTTTCTTGAATAACATGACTAATCGAGTGTGTAATGTCCAATTTTAGTGAAGTTTGTGTTTTAGGGATTTCCGTTCGTTTTTGTTTGTCGTTCCTTCTACGGGGAGTTTTTCTTTTAAGTATATACATATATCCCAATTACAGCATTTATGCTTTAACTTTGCAGATATTGTTTGTTATTGTGTTAAATTTAAAGCTTTAAACGAGTGTTTTCCACTCCCAGGCTAAGCTTGAAGTAAAATTTTGAGTTTAGAAAAGCCAGAAAGTTTGGTTTGGTCGCTCCGCTTCGCTTCGCGCAGCGACCAAACCAAACTTTGAGGCTTTTCTAAACTCAAAATTTTACTTCATGCTTAACCTGGAAGTGGAAACACTAGTTTGAAGGTTTAAACTAACTCTTCTAAAAAACAGCGCATGTTGAAAAATTAACATCGTATGGATATGTATACTTAAAGAAAATATCCCTGTATATAGATAGTTTGATTGCCCATTGATAGGTTTGTCGGGTAAATGAAGTAATAAAATCAAACAAAAAGGTATTCAACTCCGTGATTCACATTTGTGATCTTATAGGATTTTTGGTATAGTCAACATATTACCCTTTTACCCTGACGTCACAAAAAACAAAACATAGCATTTAAAACGACATGCGTTTGTGATGCTGTGTTTTGTTTTTTGTGATGTCAGGGTAAAAAGGTAATGTGTTGACTATACCACAAATCCTATTAGATCACAAATGTGAATCACGGCGTTGAATACGAAATTCAAGATTAAACGAGCCCTATAGATTCTGGAAGCGTAGTGAAAGCCACTGGACAAAAAACTATTAAAATACGTAACGAGTAATAACTGCCTCACATGATGCCTATCCCAAACTACTACAAGACAAATTTCGCTATCTCTGCAAAGTTTATCAAGAAGAAGAAAGTTTCACACCAAACCCGATACCTCTACCATGCGTAGAGGAAACTACCGTGAAGACTCTATAATTTCAGCTCACCCTTCTATCACCCTAGGAAAATGTAATACACCAATTATCAACAATTGCATACGACGCTTTCTTTTTCTTTTTTTTTGAATCCATCTATTCCTAGTTAATATCTATCCAACTTCATCTATTGTCTCATAAGCGTATCTATACGATAACGCAATTCTAATAAGAAACTTTAATGTTAACGCAACAAAAAGAAAACATATTTCAAATTTCTTGCAAAACTCCAACTTTATATAAATAAGAACAGATCCTACTTAAATTATGAATCACAACCAAACATCTACACTAGATCTACACAACCTGAAACCACTATTTCACTCCCCGACCTAGGCTCAGACAATCTCTCCATATACTCGTACTTACAACTACAGATTTTCAAATACCTATTTCAAATTTTACCCGAAGATCGATTTGAGTTTAAGGAACAAAACTTCGAAATAATAACTAAAATGTGCATCCCTAGAAATCCCAGTATACCTCCTAAATTAAAAAACGCCACACAGCCTTCTTAAGGTGATGGAAGAAGGATATGCATTCGAAGGGGGCTGTGTGACCCCAGTGATAAACAACATAAAACCAATATGTATACCCAGAAAGACTTTTATAAGATAGCTCTTAGTAGTTTTATAATTATACTTAAATTTGTATATATGTACCTATATAAACATATAAAACAAAACTAATAATCAAGATTTTGATACATTAGTATATCAAATTATTTTGTTTATATTTAGATCTATTTACAGGGTGAGCGAAACTCGATGTCTCAGCTCTATTATAAGAAATGGAAAAACGATAGAAAAAATCTACAAAGAAGTTCATAAATGGGATTGAGTATGGATTAGTAAAAGCTAATTTTTCTGAATAAACTGTCTAGAGAAGAAATTTTGCTATCTTTTTTCGTTAAAAAATTATAAGCAAACTTAAAAAAAAGTATTATCAAATATTTGCAATTGTCACGACTTAAACAAGTAGCCTTTAGAAGCAAATAACAAAGCCGTATCTGTCAATAATTAAACTAATTTTTGGGAAATATTGTTTGATTGTCATTTGATTTTAAAAAAATGTTCACGCACAACGAAAATGTCGACGTGTTATCAGTTAATGAAGAATCTCAAAAAAACCCTAGAAGAGCAGATCAGTTATATGCTCAGAGATATCCTAAACGTATTATTACAACCTTAAGAATATTTGCAAGATTGTAATGCAATTTACGTGTAAATTTCGAAGCATTTTCTGCTCGAAAGGGAAGACAAATTGCTAAAAGGATCAATTCTGACAATACTATTGCCACTGTTTGCAATATTTTCCAGGCCATCCAAGGAACTTGATTCGGCAAGCCCGTCGTGAGTTGAATTTAATATAGAGTTCGGAACGACAAATTTTGAAAGAAAATGGTTACCACGATTATAAACTTCACAACTTAGAACACTTGTCAGATCAACATCAACAACGAAGAACAAATTATGTTGCCCAAGTGATGGTAAACTTAGAGATCAATGACAACAGATTTTTCCAGCGTGTGTTGTGGATGGATGAAAGCCACTGTAAAAATCAGCCCAATGCAAAAAAATACATTTTTGGGGTACTGAAAATTCATATGTTATCAATCCGATTGAAAACCAAGGACAGTATTAACATTTGATGTAGTATTATTAATGGGCATTTTATTGGTCCATATTTTTATGAAGGAGTTTTAACCAGTGAGCAATATTTGCAATTTTAAAGAAATTGCAAATATTGCTCACTTTCTGTACTTCTCGAAAATGTGCCATTACAGCTGCGAGCAAACATGTGTTTTTAGCATGACGGAGCTCGACCGCATAAAGCACGAGTTGTCCAACAAAATTTAAATAACACTTATATATTATATTATATTATGTTATATAGTTGTAAAAATGAGAAACCCCTAGATGAATAAATAATAGTAATGTAGTAACATATTATGTGTTTTTTATTGTTAAATTAATGATACTTAATAATAGTAACTAATAATGTTTAATTATTGACAGATGCGATTTTGATATTTGCTCTAAAAGCTACTTGTTTAAATCGTGACAATTGTAAATTTTTGATAATATTTTCTTTTAAGTTTGCTTATAATTTTTTAACGGAAGACGATAGCAAATTTTTTTCTTTACAAAGTTTATTCAAAAAATTAGCTCTTTCTAAATATTCAAAAATATAGGTATGTTTTTGGGAAAAAAATATTCGATGACGTCATTACTTCTGTTTCCAAATTTAGAAAATATGCAATTTTGGCTCAAAATGGACCTTACTCAATCTCATTTATGAACCTATTTTTAGATTTTTTTCTATTATTTTTCCTTTTCTTATAATAGAGCTGAGACATCGAGTTTCGCTCACCCTGTACAGTTTTATAATAATTATTTGGGTAACTAGTGTACGAAATAATTTACGAGTTTAGGGCACCAGCCATCAAGCAAGTTTCCTAATCACAAACCCTCTTCACGCACCAGTTGAAGCAGCCTAGGCCATCAAACTAACAAAAGCAGAAGAAGATGTTGCACTCTTAATGTTGCAATGGTGGTGACATACGTGGGTCGATCAAATATAAATGAACCTTTGTCTTCTGAGTGTTGGGAATGGTATTTATTTGTAATTGGTCTGTTGAGGTCCTTAGGGAAGGATGCTAAGAGTTAGAAAACCACACCAGCCGGTTTGTTTTGTCCTTAATTTAGTGGCCCGAACAGTAAATATGAGGCTGTCTCTTTTGCGCGACGTGTAATTCTAAAGTTCCTCACCCGTGAACACGTAAAACTAGTCCAAATTTATCGCATACTGCAGGTCCAGTTTAGGAAAGATGCAATTTCATGGAGAACGTTTTGGAATAAGATTTGATTTATCTAGATCAAACGAGAAGCAAAGACTAAGGGAAACCTGTTCGATTGTCGCCACTGGAGAGGGGTCTTCCTGATAGAGTTTTCATACAGACGTGGAACCAACAATGCAATTTGCTACTGCTACCTTCTGGATCAAATTAGGCTTCAGAATTGACACAAAATACGAGACAAAGCCAGGCCCTCTAGAGGAGCTGTAAGGCAACACAAAATTATGGAAATTAAATAGCAAACGCTTGAACATCGACCTTACACACAGACGTCAATACAGACGTCGATCCAACAATGCAATTTGCTACTGGTCCCTTCTGGATCAAATTAGGCTTCGGAATTGACACGAAATAGGAGATTGTCTCATCCGGAAAAGTATTGCTTCTCCACAACAAATCCAGTCCCTATAGAAGAGCTATAAGACAACATAAAACTATGCAAATTAATGGGAAAACACTTTAACATCGACCTGTCTTCTTGCGATTTTGACTTGTTCAAACCCCTAAAAGAAGCATTTGGAGAAAGCGATTTGAAAGCGACGAGGAAGTGAAGTTTGTGCGCAATTAATTACATACCCGCCCAGCTTCATTCTACGATGTATTTTAGATAGAGGATACTATGTACAAAAATTATTTATAGAAATGTATAGATGTTTTCTATTATGTACGTTGAGTGAAAAATGAAGGCTCGTGTATATTTATTTGATCACGTATTTCTGAAATAAATGGTTTTCGATTTTACTGCTTCGATGATATTTTTCTTGCGGTAAAAATCAATTGATGGATTAAAAGTTTACATTTCACAAAAAAAGCAAACTCATAACTTCTTTATATTTCTTATTTCAAAATTATCTCTCCACATAAACCCTTGATGGATATTTGACATCAATTTCAACTTCGTTTACGTTCACGTTCACGTTCTTAGGGGATCCATCAATCACCTCCTATTTTTTCCGTGCACACGGGAAAGTTTTGTATGTGTGTGTGTGTGTGTGTGTGCATCTTCGTAACATTTTTCTTTGATGTGATCGCATTATCCGCATGCACATCAAAACTCTTCCCCTTCCAGGAGGACGCATTGCTGTCTACACGAACAATACGCATACATTCCATGGAAATCCAACATCGATTATTTAAACGCCAAGTGTGTGTTGCGTTTATATCCCGACGTTTCTATTTTAATATTAATGAGGACGTCATGATGCTTCCGAATTTCCCTTTTACACCAGCCCATACACACACACCCTCATAGAAGATGTATTCAAAGAGGAGCTGGAAAATAGATGACTGCGAATATTTGTAGGGGTTTTGATCGTTCAGGTATTGAAATGTGCAATTTGTTGCGTCTTTAAAGGAAGTTTCCTTTGGAAAATGTGTTTATTCAAATGGATGATCTTGTTTTTTTTGTATTTATAACATCGTTCGAAACATGATGACGAAAACGTACATATTAACTTCATGGTTCAAAACGGACTTATAACGCAATTACCACGCGAATAACGCTTGAACATAAAGATGATTATTATTTGTATTGTAAATAATTGCATCAGTAATACTGCGAATCTCAATGATATATCAAACCTAGTCATTACAACGAATCACTATACAGTGAATTTTTCTTTTAGGTAAACATATGCATAAGCTGTAAATTTTCCGACATTCGTTGTTTTTTTTTTTAATAGTTTAATTTGAAGCTTTAAACGAGTGTTCTCCACTCCCAGACTAAGCATGAAGTAAAATTTCGAATTTAATAAAGCCCCGTGAACCGAGACAAATTTTCTGGGCTTTTCTAAACTCGAAATTTTACTTCATGCGCCACGCGTATAAAGCACAGACTTCAAGTGAAGTTCGAATATACATAAATTTCACAATATTTTAGTGTTTTATACGCGTGGCACACGAAGTAAAATTTCGAGTTTAGAAAAGCCCACAAAATTTGTCTCGGGTCGCTACGAGACCCTTGACAAATTTTCACAGGGCTTTTCTAAACTCGAAATTTTACTTTATGCTTAGCCTGGAAGTGGAAAACACACAAATTGAACTTAAAAATAACAATGAATATCTAAAGATTTATAGAAAAAAGGCTGAGTTTGCAATACGTATACTTAAAAGAAAAACTCTGTATATTACAATAATGACGACCATTAGTTTGGAGGATTGGAGAAAAAATCATATTTTCCGGCATTTTTTCTCTCCGTTTCTTTTCTTCTCCGTTTTGGCAGCGTTTTCCACGATCGCAGCCGATAAATTAAATCCCCGCGAAAAAGCGCACACAATAAAACGGAAGCGACAGCGTATAAAACACTCGCTGAAACGAATTAAAAAGTTTACGCTTACAATTTAATTTAATTTCTACAATTTTTTTGAAAAAAAAAACAACATGGGTTAAATTAAATGTACACTATTTTATGTACTTGCATGAATATAAAAGATTAATGGTTATTAGTTATTACATTATAAGTTTCGCTAACCACACTCTAGATACTCGAAACTTTTCTGAAGAATCTTGACGATTTTTTTAGCTAAATCTGAACTTTGGCACAATTTTTTAGTAAAAATAGTTTAGTTATTTTAATTCAACCTGTTTTATTTTAAGTAAAATTCATACTTTTTATGTTGATTCGGTAATTGGTTTATGTATATGGTAATTGGAAAATGCGAAATTATGCACCTATTTACTTGATAATTGAGAACGGATTATAGTAATTAAATAAATTGGCAAAACTCTTATAAATCGATACAAATATATTCGTATTCGATTGATTATTCTATATTAGTATTTGATTATTTTTTCGATATTCGTTTTCACCAAATTGACTACGATAGTGACTGCGATATCGTCGATTTATAAACTCTGAAACTATCAAACCCTCAATACGTGCTGTTGGTTATTTTGTATTTTTAATATGATAAATATAGTGTTTTCAAAACTTTACACTAAATCAGCGTTGAATACGCCTGGCACATGAAGTAAATATTTCGAGTTTAGAAAAGATTGAAATTTTCAGGCTTTTCTAAAATCGAAATATTCACTTCATGCTTAATCAAGGAATGAAACTCACTCGTTCAAATATTATTGAACATTTACTTTCTATATGATGATCTAAAAGCAGCAATTTAAACTAAATAGATACTTAAATTTACTTTACTTTTAATTTACCTGTTTTATTTAACTATTGTTTATCTACCTATTATACATTTTTTTGTGTATATTTCTTAGATAAATGGTTATATGCCATAAATAAAGTATATTAATACTATTATTAAATTAAAGAAAATTTACTTGTTTTTTTAAAATTATTTAGCCCCAATTGAATTTAATTTGCAAAGAAAATGGTTATTATGAAGAATATTTTAATATTTAATGAGTTTACACAAAAGTGGTTTTATACGAAATTTAAGATATTAAATTGTAATAATATAATTTATTTACGGCATATACTAGGTTTACAAAAAATTAAAATTTGTTTAAATCTTATAAAGAGAAAATTGCATTACAAAAGCGAACGTTGTAAAAATGTACAAAAATCTACAGATAATTAAATCTTCAACTTCTTTATAGATAATAAAGAACAACGACACGATTTTTTCTAAAATAAAAAGAAGGGCAGTTGATATGAAATAATAATAAAATTAGGACATAATCGGTCTTATGCATAGTCCGCTAATCGCGACTAACGTGTGACTAACTAAAGTTTCGTAAGAAAATAAAATATACGATTAGTCACTCTCTAAATTTTTAGTCGCACCATACAACTAGTTTTGCACGGCCTTTGCATAGTCCGCTAATCGCGAATATCGTGTGACTAAGGTTTAGTATCTAATTAAAATATGTCGTATGCATAGTTTTAAATTTTTAATCACGCCATACCCCTAATTTTTCGTGTGCTTATACTTAACCTCAAATGTCATTCGTGTAATTGTGAGCGTCCTATAGTCTGTTTCAAAACTAGAAGGAGTAAGTCCCAAAGCCCAATGTACACTATAAAAAGTTACTAAATATATCACTAGATAAATTTGGCGGTAAATTTAAATAATTTCATAATTACTCTTTAAATAAAATCAAATATCCATTTTGTACTTCTTAATTGTTGTTAAGTATTTTCTTTTCCATTGTAGGATATCGTCAGTTTAATTACAATGCTTATACGGCATCTCGCCATATATCTATGAAATAAAACTCTATCTATCAGAGCTGGGACGAATCCTCGTAAAAAGAATTCGAATCACGAATCTGAATCACCTAATATGATTCGAATCATGACTACTCGAATAAAGGATTCGTAAGAGATAAATATGATGCGAATCCTGTTTTTTTCGAATCACGAATACAAATCCTTAAAGAATAAATATTCGTATATTATTTTTTTGCAACTATTAATATATAAATATCGTTACCAGTTGTTTTATCAAAAATATTGTAAACCTAATTATTTATTATTACTACTGAACATCGTTGATAACAGACTAAATATCTGACTCCCTGTTACTCTGGTTAAAGATGAATTTGTGTGTTTCTGAACTCCACTTCAAATCAGTGTTTTGTACGCGTGGCGCATGAAGTAAAATTTAGAATTTTAGAAAAATTTAGAATTTAGAAAAGCCCGAAAATTTGTCGAGGGTCGCTGCGCGACCCTCGACAAATTTTCACGGGGCTTATCTAAACTCGAAATGTTACTTCATGCTTAGCCTGGGAGTCGAAACACTCGTTCAAAACTTCAAATTGAATTCTATTATAAAATCGACTAATGCCTGAAATTTACGTAAATAAAAAATTCACTGAATATCATTCAAACCGGAAAAGTCAGAGAAAAATCATGGAATTATATTCAAATTGATACAACAGCAGTCATTTTCATATGTGGATCATCTGTTATCATCTGCTTATACATATTTATTATGCACCGTTTTTCAGACAGATATAAATTACCCAAATCCAACTTCTTACACTTTTTTGGAGGTGAAGGTGATATTATCACCGAGCTTGTACTGGGTCCATAATCCATCACAACAATATAAACAAAACTAATGTTTAACCATGCTAAACAAACACCGCACAAAAGGTTATTACGAAACAGACAAATTTGCAACTCGGTAACGCTTCGAATTAAGGTTATGTCAGCTGTTGCGTCTAATAATGACGTAATTAGCATAGTGTAAAATGGGCGCGCTCTCGGCCAATCAGACTTGTAGGTTTTGGCGCGTGAAATTTGAAACGCTCCTCCTAGTTATTAAACAGATTATAGTAACGATGAGCTGTGTTTTTGGTCAAATTGGCGTTGTAAAGTTCGCGGACAAGCGCAAAAATCGTGCGTTATGTCTGTGCTTTCCGAAATGCGCATCCTGTGGGAGGAATGAATTTGGATAAAGGCCACATTCGCTCTTCCGTTTACAATCGTAAGCCGAGCAAATGCGGCAAATGCTGCGTAATCATTTTTCATTGCACGTATAGAGTATTGTCTTCGTTTTATTTGATTTAAGTGCACTGTGCCTATTTTTTGTGAGAGCAAGCAAAGCGCACGCTTTTGCCATAACTTTCCAACACTAATTCAAATTATTATGAGGTAATAGTAACCTTCAGAAAGCTATACAAGTTAAGTAAAAGCTGCAATTTGTATACAATTATTGCTAATTTTCCGCTTAAATTATAAATTAAAGTATAGATTAGTTGGCGACAGCACAGAGGGCCCGGAAACACTGTCACATAGATAAATATCATAAATACATCATTTTTTGTTTAGTCTATGATTCTATTTTACCTATAGTCTGTTTAAAAACTAGAAGGAGTAAGTGCCAAAGCCCAATCTACGCTATATAAAGTTACCAGAAATATCACTAGATAAATTTGGCGGCAATTTTAAATAATTTCATAATTACTCTTTAAATAAAATCAAATATCCATTTTCTACTTCTTAATTGTGGTTAAGTATTTTCTTTTCCATCGTACGATATCGTCATTTCATTAAAATGCTTATACGGCATCTCGCCATATATCTGTGAGATAAAACATATTTATATTATGTTTATAATATAATATGGAATTTATATAATAATGTGTCTCTATTAAAGCCGGAACGAATCCTCGTAAAAAGGATTTGAATCACCTAATATGATTCTAATCACGAATACTCAAATAAAGGATTCGGAAGGGATAAATATGATTCGAATCGAAGATTCGAATCCTGTTATTTCGAATTACGAATACAAATCCTTTAAGAATAAATTTGACGTTATTATTTTTTTGCAACCATTAATATATAAATATCGTTACCAGTTGTTTGAACAAAAATATTCAAAACCTAATTATTTATTATTACCACTGAACATCGTTGATAACAGACTAAATATCTGACTCCCTGTTACTCTGGTTAAAGATGTATTTGTGTGTTTCTGAACTCCACTTCAAATCAGTGCTTTGTACGCGTGGCGCATGAAGTAAAATTTCGAGTTTAGAAAAGCCCGAAAATTTGTCTCGGGTCGCTGCGCGACCCGAGACAAATTTTCACGGGGCTTTTCTAAACTCGAAATTTTACTTCATGCTTAGCCTGGGAGTGGAAACACTCGTTCAAAACTTCGAATTACGAATTTGCGCGACCCGAGACAAATTTTCACGGGGCTTTTCTAAACTCGAAATTTTACTTCATGCTTAGCCTGGGAGTGGAAACACTCGTTCAAAACTTCGAATTACGAATTTTCTGGGCTTTTCTAAACTCGAAATTTTACTTCATGCGCCACGCGCATAAACCTGTGATTTAACGAGAAATTTAAACACACAAAAAAACAGTTTTCATGCTATTCCTCACAATTAGTTCGATTTATTTTCGACAATTCAAATCTTTTTGTAAGTATTCGAATCCTTTTACAAGGATTCGAATCCTTTTATGAGGATTCGAATTACCCACATTTAGACTCGAATACGAATCCTCTTAAAAAAATGTAACGAAACCGGATCACGAATCCAGTTGTACTAAAGTATTCGAATGCCTCTTTTGAATCCTCTATAAGGATTCGAATCCTGAATGATTCGAATCCTGCCCAGCTTTGGTCTCTATCTTACTTAAAATTGATTTGTTTCATAAAACTATACAAGGTAGAACGACTCATCTTTGGCATGCCTGCATGATCGTTTACTTCTTTTAAAACTTTATTCAAAGTTGGCAGTTCATTTTTATAGAAGAATCTATGCACGGATCTCTTCACTATGTCATCAAAACTTGTAATTATGTCCTCCAAGCTGTTTGGGACTACAAATCTCTCCGGATTTCTTATATTCGCTAATGGTGCGATAGACAGTGGAATTTACAACTCCTAAAAATTACATTTTTTTTATTTGATGCATATTCTTATGCTATTTGATATCTCACCTACTGCACCAACAACGTCTGATACAACAGCAGACATTTTCATATGTGGATCATCTGTTATCATCTGCTTATACATATTTATTATGCACTGTTTTTCAGACAGATATTAGTGACCCAAATCCAACTCTTACGCTTTTTTGGAGGTGAAGGTGATATTATCACCGAGCTTATACTTGGTCTATAATTCATCACAGCAATATAAACAAGACTAACTTTTAACTATGCTAAAGAAACACCGCACAAAAGGTTATTACGAAACAGACAAAGTTGCAACTCGATAACGCTTCGAACTAAGGTTATGTCAGCTGTTGCGTCTAATAATGACGTAATTAGCATAGTGTAAAATGGGCGCGCTCTCGTCCAGAGTTGTAGGTTTTGGCGCGTGAAATTTAAAACGCTCCTCCTAGTTATTAAACAGATTATAGAAATAACAGAAAAAGCAATGTTGCCGATTTGGGTGACTAAAGATAGGCGCTACTAACAAGTATGTATTAAAGCATGACTATGCACACGCCGTACTTAATAACACCTGAATCGCGATTAGTTAATCACAGGTTAGTAACAGTTTTATCACTGGACTATGCATAAGGCCAACAGTGACTAATCGTAACCTCAAATGTCATTCGCGTAATTGTGAGCGTCCAAGTTCTGTGTTTCCTAGAATAATAAGCTGTGTTTTTGTTCAAATTAGTGTTGTAAAGTTCGCGAATGAGCGCAAAAATCGTATGCTGTGCCTGTTCTCACAGGCACACTGTAGGGGAAACGAAATTTCCTAGAACGGCGATTGGATGAAAGCCACATTCGTTGGTCCGTTTAGAATTGTAAGCCTAGCGAATACAGCGTAATAATTTATCTTCATCGTACGCATACAGTATTGTATTTCTTCGTTCGATTTAAGTGAAGTATGCGCTTTTTTTGTGGGCACAGAGGAAGCGCACGTTTTTGTGCTCGTTTAAGAACTTTACAACACTAGTTCAAATCACGATGAGGTCTATAGTGAATATTAACCTATAAAGAGCTATAAAAGTTAATAAAAACCCACAATTTGTAATTAAATGTTGCTAATTCTACGCTGAAATAACTTGTTATAGGGTAAATTAGTTGGTGACATAGGCACAGAGGGCGTAGCAATCCTCGTTACATAGATAAATATCGTAAAGACATCTATGTTGTTTTATGTATTTGGATTGAGTTACGTGAAGAGTTAAATATAATTTAGTAACTTTACTTTAGTAAGCTATTGATAATGAGCACGTAGTGTTCGAAATGTACATTTAGCGAAAATAAATGTTTTTAGTGAAGAAAGTGTTAGTCTTCATTAAGTAAATTATCTATGTTGTTGTTTATCAATGATTGTATTTGACAAGGAAATTACAGAAAAAGCAATGTTGCCGATACGGGCGACTAAAAATAGGCGCTACTAACAAGTATGTGTTAAAACATGACTTTGCATACGGCATACCTAGTAACACCTTAATCGCGATTTGTTAATCACACGTTAGTAACAGGTTTATCACAGGACTATGCATATGGCCGAAATGTTTAAAAATATGTGAAAAATTAACATACGAGTGTAATAATATTCAATAAATTTATACACAATTTTATACATTATAACATTCTACACGAAAAAGTAGTTTGTTGGTTGAAACAAGTATAACTCTTATTTTAACCCTCATACAACTTATTTTTTTTTTTTCATAGAAGAAGCCAATACTATAAATGTCTTTGAGTTTAGCTTAACGCACATGAGTATGGTCAAATTAAACTCAAAAACATTTTATGTATTTGCTTCTCTCATTTTTATAGAAAAAAAAATTGTGTGAAAGTTGAAATAAAAGTTAGACTTGTTTCAACTAAGCAAATTGTTAGAAAGTAAAATGTTTTTGTATTTCAATCAATTTTATTAGACATGTATTATCTTGAGAAAGAAAACATTTCAGGTAATTTTCAGTATTGTAAAATATAAACTCGTTTAAGATTTATGAGTTTTGTGAAAACTCATGTTCTGGAGTCAAAATAAATTATTCTGTTATTATATATTTTGCGATAATGTCATCAAATTTGGTTGTGATTTGATTTTGCGAATTTATTAGTATTTGGTTTTATACAAACTCCTTATCCAATGAAGTTTTTACGAAAACAAATACTAATAAATTCGTGAATTGAAGTCACAATCAAATTACATTATCGCAAATTACTTGTTATAAGTTTTAATATAATATAAAATAATAAAATTGCATAACCAATTCTAAGAATATCTAAATAAGGTACAATTAGGAAAGTACAGGGTCGCAATATTTTGTGATTTTTTCCATAAAACTGGAAATAAAGTTGTTAAACCTGATCGAATTTCGAGATATTAACAAAAGAATGTTGTCCACTTTGCAATATTAACCCATTAACAGCCGAACAATAATACAGTTAACTTTAAAAGCTGATTTTAGGTAAAACTTGGCACTTCTTTTTGTGATTTCTATGAATGACTTATTATATTACATACTGGACATTTTATTTTGAATATACATCATGTATACGCTGTAAATTTTCAGGCATTCGTCGATTTTATAACAGCGTTCAATTTTATGTTTCAAAAGAGTGTTTTCAATCCCAGATTAAGTTTGAAGTACAACTTCGAGTTTAGGAAAGCCTGAAAATTTGGTTTAGTCGCTCCGCGAAGCGGAGTGGCCAAACTATATTTTCAGGCTTTTCTAAATTCGAAATTTTACTTCATGCGCCACGCGTATTAAACACTGAAATATTGTGATGCTAGGAATACACTTAAAAATACTTTTTTAAAACGAGTAATAATCAAAATTGTTGAATAACAAAATATTTATATTTTCCTTCACACATTTCCAAGTCATGTGAAATTACACAATGTATAAAATTAACTCATGTAGTAATTTAACAAGCAAACAATTAAGAATGTTGCGTTATTGCATCATCCATCCATTAATGGATATTCTCGCTATCTAAAATATTCTACAAAAAATCTTGATTATTCTTACAGTCTTGTTCTTTTAGTTTTCCTCTTTTGTCAATTGTAGTTCACTATTTCCCAAAGTATTTCTTATCTTTATTAAATAGAGTGCTGTAATTGTCAAATAATACTTTTACGAAATATTGAAATATAATTGACATACGAGGAAAACAAAAACAAAAAGATTGTATTATTATTATATTGCTGATGTTATTGCCATCTGAAAGATTGTTTAAATATTCTTGCAAAACTCGATAAACTGTTAAGCATCCACTTCACCTTATTTGTTATAAAACTTTACTTCAATATTCAGTATTTTCTTTTTTTACAATAGTCTCTTATTTCATTTATATTGTAAAAAATACGATTACTCGATCTTACTTGTTTACTCAGGGCTTTAACCACGTATCGTGTTTGTTTTCCATAAGCGGCAACTGTTCCACGACTCGCATACGTATAACTCGTATGCTATATGTATGTATTCCATCTTTTGTGTTCTCGAGTCCTTAATATACTAAGTCAATACAGAAGCCAGCTTATTGAAACAAGCTGACTTCGAGCTTCGTGGAATTGTCTCTCGCTCGGTCTTGTGCGCGTTTTGAGTTCTCTTGTTCTCTGTTGCTGTTGCTATTGTCTCCTCAGAGAGACACACACACACGCTTTCTGGATGTATTATGAAATGGAAATGTGACGCGTATTGATGATTAATGTTTCAAACTCCAAACAATGTTCGTCTTGAAACAACAGAGTTGATCAAATACAGAAAAATGTACATACTAAAGTTATGCAATTGTTAGCCAAATTAGGATAACACATATGAATTAGCATGTAGAATATAAATACGGAGAATTTATTATTTAAGTATACATAATCCGATGTATACGCTATATTTGTTCAGACATTTGTTGTTTTTGAAAATCGTTTAATTTGAAGCTTCTAACAAGTGATTCTACTCCTTGGTTAAGCATGATTTTTTAATTTAGAGTTTAGAAAAGCCTAAAAATTTGGTTTGGTCGCGTAAATAAAATTTATTTATATTATATTTGTATCCGTAATTCAAAAAACAGGATAAGAATCATTGATTCGAATTCTATGTTTCTCTTACGAATTCCTTATTTAAGTATTCGTGATTCGAATCATATTAGGTGATTTGAATTCATGATACGAATCCTCTTTTCAGGATTCGGCCCAGCTCTGGGTTATACCAATGTCAAAAATTCCTCTATTAATATAAATCATATAAATAAACTCCTTTGATTTTCCTGCTAAAACAATTAAAACAACTCATAACTTTTCCATTAAAACGTTATTAGTGCAAACATTAACGACCCAATGAATTTGCGAATTCGTCTCGAGATTCTCTCTCAGCGGAGTGTTTCGCGAAGCGTGAACACACCCTCTTGGCCGGCGAATTGAATCCGTCCCTTCCAAATTGGCAACCATATAAAGCACTAGAACCTCCTCGACGTCTATTTCATATCTACCCTCTCCCATAAGTTCAGTTCACATGTTTGGGCACCCTCTGCCCTCCACACCACCAGCACGGGGTAATTATACCGAGCTCTCCCTAGTGACCTCTCCGTACAAAACACGAAAGGGGACAAGAGTGGAACGTCTAGACTTTTTAAACACCTGATCACATGGGAAATTGCTATTTTTTCTTATAGGACTAGTTTGTGGTACATCTGCAAAGAAAAACTCGTTTATTGTACGTTGCAGGTTTTTTTCCTTTAGTCGTTCTACATAAGACACCATCTGATTGAGTTATATAGAATGAAGAGCAACAAAAAAATATTAGACAAGCAACACTTTCTAATAATAGCAATTGAATACCTTAACTCCCACTATTCCTAGAATTAGGGCATTTAATTAAAAAATATTACTTATAATAACATTAACAAAAGGAAACTTTTGATTATTCAGGATTTTTTTCCACAAACAAACAAGTATTGCAGAATCTAAGTAGTTGCTCAACTAAAATTTTGGGCACCCCCGAAAAATGATGTCTGAGACCTCTCTATATACAAAGTGTTTTCTTTGAATTTAATTTGATTGTTATTTGCATTTGAAGATATATAGTAGGAGTCAACAACTCGGAGATTGGGCGGGAACGTGAGATGAAAAATAATGCAAATATTAATACAACATGCATTTAATACTACTGTTTTAGTTGAAAACAAACCATAACATTAACATTTATGTAGTGAACTTGTTATGATACGGAAGTAAGTTTTAACTGTGAATTTATTATATTTCAAATTACATGGAACAAAATAATTATAGACGGTTTATTAATACTCTCTAATACTAATAATAATAGCATGCAGCCCTTAGAGCGCTTTTGTGCAGCCCACGGCAAAAAGCCATTTCATGTTTACTATCGTATTTATTAAAACACTCGAGTAATTTTAAGTTTCTAGCAGGAAACCGGTATCCCTATTCTATTTGGCGAATAATCGCTTACTTTTCTATATTCGTATTCGCCAAATTTATTGCGCATACGTGAATATTGTTTAGCTATAATAAGTTAAATTCAAATTCAAAACTATTTGAATTCGAGAAAATAAGCTTACGCTTCTTATAGTTTGCACACTTTAAACATAATATATAAAATTACGAAAAAACTATTCGTGAAAATGCAAACAGTGTCTTAATTAATAAGACAATTTATTTGACCTAAACGTTACATATACTTTAATAGAGCGTTGTAACATATCAAATTAAATAAGATTTTAAATATTTCATTGTATAATTCAATATCCGGAGGTGTATTTGCACGGGAAGTAGTTGTTTCAATGGATATTTATCGTCTTAAATTGTCTTATTAATTAAGACACTGTTTGCATTTTCACGAATAGTTTTTTCGTAATTTTATATATTATATAATGAGTTGACTAAAAATAGTCGATTTATCAACTGCAAAAAATGCATCTGGTAATACATTTTAGGTTGGTATCATATTAGTCAGAACATTAAGTGTTTTTTAAACTTCACATTATATTCCCGCCAGCAAATCAAAAGTTGCAGGCTCTCCAAACACGAAATTTTACTTCATGCTTAAACAAAGACTGTAAAAACTCGATAGAATATTATTGAACACTGAACAAATTTGCATGTTGGGATTTCGGTTCCAGCGTTGTTATAAGATAATATTTTTGAAATGTTCTTTTACAAAGATATGCATTGAACCTTTCGTAACAAAATGACGGAAACTATTTTTTTAACTATTTTATTTAACGCAGAAATATTGTTTGTTTAGAGGTCCATTTCGACATAAAGTAATTTATTATTTATATGGAAAATATATGGAAAAAATATATATGGAAATAAAAGTTCATATATAGATTCTATTTTCATCATTTAATTATATAAAGTGAGTTGCCCCCTCTTAATTTGAACGTTCTGCCATCTTATATGACGTTGAAAAGTGACTATGAAGTTCAAGCGATGTTTGAGCCTTCACCTTAATACAAGGTATACTTTTCAGCATGTAAAATCCTATGGCCCACGATAAAAAAAAAACATACTGTATATCTCCAGTTTGCAATTTATAACATCCCGTTGTTAATTTTTACCTAAGTTATGACCAAGTTATTAAGAAATAAGTTTATTTCAACTAACTAAAAAAATTCAGTCGATTTTAAGTATTAATGTAAATTTACGACAAAATATAAACTAACCATCGAAAATTGTAAAGTTCTTTTTTTAGACTTGTGATGTAGAGTTTTTATAAAATGTATAAAGAGTAATTACATTTAATGTAGACACTAAAGTGAAAAGATGAATCTAAATTATTTAGTAGGGTCCAGAATCTAGAGTCAAGGTCTATAATAACACGTCTAAATTTCAGAGTGGTAGATATTAGAGATCAAAGTCTTTAGATAAGTCTAGAATCAAAAAAGAAACTTGAAGCTAGTGAGGAGACTAAAGTTTAAAGCTTTTTCGGTCTAGCATTTAAAGGGTATAGAATGTAGAGTCTAGGTCTACAGTCGAACGTCTAATCCATAGTATTGACTTTTTGCAATAAAGTAAAGTCCATAAACTAATTTAGAAACAAACGTGTGTAATCCAACCTGTAGGGTGGAGATCAGAGTATTCAGTTAAGTGTCTAAAGTCTAAAGAACTGGAAACTAGTGTAGAGCCTAAACTGGAAACTGAACGCTAGAGTGAAGAGTCTCTAGTCTTCATTCTAGCGTTCAGTTTCCATTCCGGTGTGAAATTTAAATTGTGTAGTCCAGAATCTAGAGTCGAGGTTCATAAAGACGCGTCTAAATTTCAGAGTGCTGTAGATTAAAAACTAATCTAGAGATAAACACATTGATCTCAGAGTCTAGGTCTAGAATATAGACTTTAGGTATCCGTCATTAGTTAAGCATCTAGAATCAAACGTCTAGAATCCAATAAATTAGAAGCTAGTGTAGACACTAAAGTCTAAAGATTCTTTATTTTAGCGTTTAGATTATATTCCGGTGTAGAATCTAAACTTTGTAAGCTCCAGAATCTATGGCCGAGGTCTACAATGACGCCTCTTAATTTCAGAGTGCTAGAGATTATAAATCATAATCATACGCATGGAACTCAGTGTTTAGGTCTGGAATGTAGACTTTGGGGATCAGAGTTTTTAGTTTAGAGTCCAAGAAACTATAAACTAGTGTAGACACTAGTCTATAAAGTCTTTATTCTAGGGTTTACATTCCATTCTGGTGCAGAATCTAAATTATGTAGGATCCACAATTCAGAGAAGAGTACACAAACTAATCTAGAAACAAACGCATTAAGTTCAGACTCTAGGTCTAGAATGTAGACTTTGGAGATCAGAGTCTTTTATTAAGCGTCCAGAAACAAAACAAAAGTCCATGAAACTAGAAATTGGAATAGACTAAAGTCTAGACTTGTCATTCTATTTTATACTTTCCTTTCCGGTCTAGAATCTAAACTGTGTAAGGTTCAGAATCTAATCGATGTCCTAGGATCTTTCAATGTCCTGTCAAGATTTTAGAGGTTCTAATATAGGTACATAACTATAGATATTAAAGTGTTCAAAGTGTACTGCCTAGAGTACAGAGGTTAGAGATTAGAGTCTAGTGGCTATAATCGCGGATGTCTAGAGATTTCTGTTTAGAGTCTAGGATGCTTCCCTAATGTCTAGGTCTACACTCTAAGAAAAAACAATGTAAAATCAACAATTTATTATTGATTCAAAAGGATTCACCTATGATTCTGAGTTGTTAATGAATGTTGGTAATTTTAAAGGACGGCATAACATTTTTATAATCCATTTCTAAATGGATTATATATTTTTGTTAAATGTTTTCTTTTTATATTAAAAATGAATCTTTATCTAATTATTTTTAAAGGGATGTCTTTTTATTTCAAATGCGAATGCTATTGATTCAATAAGACTTTAATAATAAAATACATTCTGTATCATTTTATTACATGGGAATTTTTCTTAACATTTTAAATATGTGTATAGTAGTATTCAAATGCTTTTAATTTTAAAATTGTTACAAATTTATATTCAGTGGAATTAGAGGAAATAATCAGTGGTATTAGTAAAACAAAATAATTATACATGTTATTTTAAAATAAACATTTTTCACAACATATAATTCAATTATAGATTATAAGGTCTACAACTACACTATAGGTTTGTAGAAAAGATCTCTCTTACAATATTTATTTATTTATTTATTTACGGAAAAAATCCAGTTTTATACATTTAAATTTGCTAAGTAATTCTTTTACTTTCTTGCTCCGAATCATATTTAATTGTTATCTTAAGCGTTAAACTCTCTTGGGCATCTGCTATGGTTACTTTTTTTGTTTTGTCCCCCTTAGCTGATCCAAATCGTCCAGTCGGCCAATGACCGAGTTTAACAAAATAGTTAAAATGTAATCTTCGGCATCTAAAACCAAATAAAAATATAAGTATACCATTTTTCGCACTGGTATGAAAAACATATATCTGATAGTATACATAGCTATCTAATAGAATATGTAACATTTAGGTGAAATTCTCTGTACACCAATTAATAAAAAATTCAGTCTGTAAAGTCTACAAATGATATATTTCAGAATTAGTGCTTTTGAAGTTAACAGTTAAAATCTAACGTTATTTTTTTTTACTAAGTCTCAACTTTGACATATTTTTTCACTAAATCTAAACACTGACACGATTTTTCATTAAAATAAAAATAGTTGGGATATTTTAACCCCGACTTCAAGTTCTTAAAAACTTATTTACTTTAAGGAAAATAACATTTTTTTTTATTACATATAATTTTTCGAAGAAAAAAATCATTAGATTTTGAGGTTCGCTAATGATTGTTTTTACTAAAACCTCAGGATTTTTCAAAAAAAAAAAAACCATTGGAGATATCGCAACCCTAACTTCAGCTTCTTAAAGCTTCTTTATTTATTTTATAGCAATAATTCAATAATTCGTGATTGTTTAAAACCCTTCAAATTAAATCCTAACTTTAACACGATTTTTCCGAAAAACTAATTGAGATATTTTAACCCCACTTTTATAATCTTAAAGCGTGTTTATTTCTAAGCAAAATTGAATCTTTTGATGTTGATTTAATTAATTATAAGTTTCTTATAATTTTCCAAACAAAATTACCTCAAAATCTAACGACAATTCGTATTCATATCACGGTGTAATTTATTATGCTTTCGACGTTTCTAAACAGTGTTCAATTTGAAGTTTCTAACGAGTGTTTCCACTCCCAGGTTAAGCATGAAGTAAAATTTCGAGGCTCTTCTAAACTCGAAATTTTACTTCATGCGCCACGCGCACAAAATACGGAACATATTGTGAAGTTGAAAATATACTGCTTATGTAATATCATGTTTAATATTTTTCCAAATTTTGCGATATCTACATTCGAGCAATTTACAATAAATTTTAAGGTATACTTGAAAGAAAAAATATCTGTATATACTTTTTTTTTGTTTTTATTACCTATAACCTATCGATTGCTATATAACTCGGTTTGCAAAACTAGCATAGATTTTTTTCTGGCCCTGAATAGTAGCCTATTGTAATTAGGATAAGACAGGTACTATACCATAGATTAATTAGTTATTACTTCCGACTCAATCACTATGATTAATCTTCTAATCGTAACAGGATTGCAGAAAAAACAAACATCGTGAATCAGCTTGTAATGATTTGGTTATAATATAAAAACCACAATTTTGATTTTTCTAGTAAATAATCTGAAACCTTTTACTCTATTTGCTATTTTGTATTTTGCACGAACAAATTTTATGATAATGTAAAATATATTCAATATTTAAAGACGTTTCATTATATGTTCATATATGATAAACGTTTCTTATTCATACTCTTCTCTATATATAGAAGCACGTAAGTAGCGTTTACCCAAAGTAATTTCTCCGGAATCCATCTCGCATACCGCACAATTAATAAAACGAACGTTACATAATGGGATAGAGAGGCTCGGCATGCCGGTAAAATTGAGGACGCAGAACGATAAGGCCCGTGCATTTTTTCTCTCTTCTGACTTCAGGGAACGCTACGGCGAGTATCAACGTACGTGACTAAATGCCCGAGCCCGTCTTATCTCCATACTTGAACAGAAACGAGAGATACGAAATTGTACCGTGGCGAAAAAAAGAAAGAACGGAGGATGATGTTTATCTCTTCGAGCTCCTTTAAAAATTATGTGCCGCCCGAGGTCGCTTTTTATAGCACCAGCCCTTATTAAGTTACTTACTTAATTAATTCTGGATTCTAGTTATAAAAAACAACGACTTACTGTTTTACTTGCTTGTGGTTAATATCTAGTTTAAAGAGACGTTCCCTATTTATAAATAGTTATCTCGAAACATTAAATGAAACGAGCCCCAATTTTTATAAATAAATAGTTTTCTGATCTATATCTCATTAGAGATATACATTCATGAATTCCATAAGAAAGTAATAAAGCACATTACAAAATGTTAAGCCTTATTCATTTTTTTAGAAACAAGACACAACAAAACTAAAAAGAAACAGTCTTCAAAGTGTCAACTTTTGAGAAGTATCTTAAACAGTTTTCACTTTTAACATATGACAAACAATTGATAAACTGTAAGAATTTATGTTCTACAGAAAGACAAAAAATAGTCTCTTTAACAGTTTGAACTTTCAAGAGACAAATTAATTATAGAATCTATTTCATTTTGAACAATATAGCAATTACTCAAGTGCCAGATGCTGTTTCTTTGATTTAGGAATTAATATTTTCGTCTTAATACATTTTTTGAAATTCAAAATTTCAAATTTTCAATTTTTCAAATTTTAATACTGTACCGATATTATTGTGATCTTACTTTAAAATAAAAATAGCCAAAAGGAAAAAATCATTTTAATTTAAAAAAATCTAAATAACTTTTAAAAATTACATTATTAATTAATTATAATAGCTCTAGTTTCCTATCAAAGTAAACCTACACGTCTAAGCAGTATATCTTGAACTTCACATTAAATCAGTGTTTGATACGCGTGGCGCATGAAGTAAAATGTCGGGCATTTCTAAACTTAAAATTTTACTTAATGCTTAACGAAGGAATGGAAAACACTTGTGCAAATATTATTGAACACTTCAATAAATATGATGATCGAAACGAAGGAAATCCGAACACTTAATATTATTTTAAATGTACTTGAATAAATTAGAAACAAAAATAATTTCTTGTTTCTAGTATCTAAAATGGGTATTTCCGTATTGCTTTGAATTAAATCAAATCCTATTTTAAAAACTATAGTACTATACAAAAATAAATCATATAATGAGATAATTGAAGTTAGGATCCCCCAAGGATCAATTCTTTACCTAACTCTAAATATATTGCATGCAAATGATCTGGCAAATTCTCTAAATATTGGTAATAATACGATAGTTTGATATGCAGAGGATAATAATATATTTACTACAGGTTAAAGTATTAAAGATGTCACAAATAAAGCTAATGTAATATACAGGGTGTCCCAGAACTCCCTTCTCAGAGAAAGAAAGAGAAATCTCCAAAAATAAAAAAATAAGTAATCACAAACAAACATTTTGTAGCTTGAACGATATTAAAGAAAAGAACATTTTAATTCGACCACTTAGCGTTTTAAGTCATCCAGGTATATTTCTCATAATTATAATATTTGAAAAACGTCAGTGTCAAAAGATATAATTACGAGAAATACATCTAGATGGCTTAAAGCGCTCTGATTGGTTAAATTATAATGTTCCTGTCTTGAATATCGTTTAAGCTAAGCTGTTTGTGATTAATTATTTGTTTTTATGGAGACTTCTCTTTTTTCTCTGGGAAGCGAGTTCTGGGGCACCCTGTATAATATAAAAATTTTAAACAGTCGATAAATAAAAACAATCTAATTCTCAGCTTAGAAAAAAACATCTTGTTTTCTGTTTAAAAATAAAATACCTATCCAAATTATCAGGCTTTTCTAAACTTCATGCGCCAGGCGTATTAAAAACTGATTTAGTGTGGAGTTTAAAAAACACTTTTTTTATCTTATTATCAACACAAAATAAGCATAAAGTATTAAGAGAACTTCTTCAGACTATGTTCTAGTATTCGCCGTAAAATTGTTTAATACCAATATATAAAAATACGACTACGAATAGATTTTTATTAATTCACAAGATTTTAGACTATTTTTGATAAATTTCTTAAACTTTTTAAGTCAACAAATGAATTTCACTTGAAATCAATGTCTTATACGCGTGACGCATGAAGTAAAAGTTCGATTTTAGAAATGCCTGAAAATTTAGTTTGGCCGCTCCGCTTCGCGGAGCGACCAAACCAAGTGTTCAGGCTTTTATAAACTTGAAATTTTACTTCATGCTTAGTCTGGAAGTGGAAAACTCTTGTTTGAATTCAATTGATTCAATTTGAACTTAAAAAAAACAAGAAAAATCTGAAGATTTATATTTAATTAGGATATGTATATTTAAACAAATAACTCCCTGTATTAGAAAAGTTTAAAAAGGATTTCAAAATTATTGAATAAATAATTGTCTTATAAATCTAATTACAAAAATATGTCTTGATACATTAGAAGATTTTTTAACTAAATGTCAACTTTTTCTCAACATTATTACTAATTAAAAATACAGAGTAACTAGTTTTTCATTTAAGTAAATATCATTCTAGTAAGATTTTTCCAATCCTTGATTAAGCATGAAGTAAATATTTTGAGTTTACAAAAGGCTAAAAATTTGGATTTGATGGGCGCGCAATGACCGAGAAATCCAAATGTTCAGCCTTTTCTAATTTCGAAATATTTACTTCATGAGTAAGGCGTATACAATACTTTATATTCTGTTAACTAAAAGTGGAGTTATAGATGTGAAATAGAAGTAAAATAAGAACTTGATTCGTTCTTAAAATGTTAAATTTAAGTCGTATTTCAAATGTTAAAATAAAACGACTTCGCGGTACACTTGGAAAATGTTGCACCACAGACTTTGAGAAACACGAATCTAAGCTAATATCAAAATGAATTCTTTTATTCGGTTGGTATTAACTTTGTGGTACATCTTTAAAAAAAATAATATTAAAATCACTTAACTCTGTTTAAAACTTTTATTTTAACTTTTACACTGACAATAGTTTCGACTAAAAGCTAGTCATTATTAAACTAACTTAGTTTGATTATGACTAGCTTGTAGTCGAAACTATAGTCTTGTTAAGTATGGCATACTTACTTCTACAAATTAATTAATTAAAATCCTTTGAAAATGACTTAAAGTCGAAATTAGTTGTAATAAAACACCAAAATATTAATAAAATTTAACGAAGTCTTACCTTTTTAAAACGATATTTAAAATGATCCTTAATAAGTTATTTTAACTTTAACTCAAAACACTGTTTAAATTTTTTACTTTAATTACCTATTACGTTTAATCCCCTAACGCTTTTACGTTCTAATTTGATATGATATATCCGAAGATATGATGGATGATATGCAAATGAATTTTCAACCAAAAAGGGGGATTAATTCATAGAATATGTGCGTGCGTTAACTTTTATCTATTCACATCACTCGAGCTTAATTGTAAAGGTCAATCCGAACCCCACGGTTTTCACAGAAACACGAATCCACTACAAACTACAATAACCACCAACCCCTAGGGGGGGGGACTTGAACAAAAGAAATATCGTGTATAATGGAGGGATGAAAAAAGGGGGACGAAACACAACACTTTTTCGGATCAGGATTATTCTCGGTGGTGTTATTAAGAAACGATTTATTGTATCAGGTGTCAGGGAATTTAATTCTGAAAAGGGACGTACCGTGAAATTTTGAATCCCCATACTTATCAATAGTTTGCTGTCTCTTTAAAACTAACACTTTTAGAGACACTGTTCGAAAGTTGACACTTAGCATAGTAGTGATCCATTTTTTTCAGTTCGCGCCCTATTCTGTGTATACATTTTTCGCGACCCCTGCATAGACAGTAGACCAGTGGTATCCAATGTGGGGCCTAATGAAAAACCAATAAAATGGCTGGTTATATTGCCATGAAACTCGACCAAATGTACTATTTATGCAATGATTTATATATGTACATACCTGATCAGTATATTTTGAACTTCACTTGAAATCAGCGATTTATACGCGTGACGCATGAAATAAAATTTCGAGTTTAAAAAAGCCTAAAAATTTAGCTTTCATTTAAATATTTAGGGTTTTTCAAAAGTAAGTAGTATTTTAAACTACTCGTATCTTGGCTGATATTTATGCATTTTTGAAAATAAGGACAGTATTAGGTCACTGGTAAAACAGGATTTATTTATTTTCACCTTTTAGTTGTCATTGCAACAAATTTGTTTGAAAACGAATGTGGAACATCTAGGTTTATAGAATTGAAGAAAGGTTACTTCCTGTTCAAGAAGAAAATGGCGGCCACATACAACATTTACAATAAATGTAACATTTTTAATAAATCCCATTTCTTTCTGCACATTCAGGCATATTTCATTTTCAAATTGCTCAATGATTGATAAAAATATCAGCATTTTAAAATACGACTTACTTTAAAAAAAACCCTAAAATTCTACTATATTTATATACGATAATAATATTATAACTATAATTTTAGAAACAAGAAATTAGTACATTTTGTAAGCTTCAGAAATAAAAAACCAATAAATTTGTACATTTTGTATTCTACAACAATTCTAAAGACTTCACTTACTATGTTGAAATCGGTTTAGTCATAATTTTTTTGAAATAACAAAACAACAAAGTAATATTTTGAAAGAGTATGTAGAAAACAGTAACGATCCGTTATTTACGGCTTGATGGCCGTGTAGGTAATAATAGATAACATGTAAAGTGGAAATTACGCGTTATTACACGTTTTACGTAAATGGGTAATTACCATCGCTGTCTTTATTCGAAATAACTCGAGTACATTTTTTTTGTGTCTGGCAGTGAAGGTAGATTTATTTTACGACGATGCTCGTAAATAGACTAAAGTAGGTTAATTTTTATTCTTATAATATTTATTTTTTTAATAGATAAAATATAAATAACTCTTTTCATTGCATATTATCCAAGTTTAAAACAATGTTATTTTTACCCCTTTGAATTACACTGAAATAAAGTAAATATTTTCAATACTATAATAATAATAATGATTTTGTATCAAAATTATTCTACAAGTTGATAGAATTAGAAGAATTAGAAGAACTACTGACGAGTGTGTCCACTCCTTGATTAAGCATGAAGTAAAATATCAAGTTTAGAAAAGCCTGAAAGTTTGGTCGCTACGCGACCAAATCAAATTTTCAGGCTTTCCTAAACCCTGAAATTTTACTTCATACGCCAGGCGTATAAAACACTGACCTATTGTGAAATTCAAAATAATCTTGTTGAACAATATATTTTCAGTCTTGTTTTAACAATATATTATTAATGCTGATTTTAGCAGTGTAATATTAATTTCACAATATTTTAGTGTTTAATACGCTACGCGCTACACGACCGAACCAAATTTTCAGGCTTTTCTAAACTCGAAATTTTACTTCATGCTTAATCTGGGAGTGGAGACAGTCGTTCTAAAATTTAAATTTGTAAAAAACCATTAAGGTCTGAAATCAATTTATCCAAGTTAAGTAAAACAATTAAAGTCTGGAAACAATTAATCCAATTTAAGTAAAACTCGCTACTTTACATGTTCGAAAATATGAACTAATTACAGCCATAAAAATTTAATTATTAGTTAATAAAGTTTGTATGCAATTAATAATTAACTGTGAATTTATAGAAATATATTTTGATGTATTGCCGTTACGCGGATTTGACGGTTTCTCTAATGCATCGCGCATTTTTCGAAAGCAAATAAATAATTATCTGACAGTTATTAAAAGTCGCCATAAATTTACAAGTTTGTAAGAAAAAAAAAATTGGAAACGAGTTGAATAATTCTCGAATAAATTTACGGCGTTCATTAAGTTTTACATATTCTAAATGTCTCGCGTGGATAAACTCGAACGCAGGAATTTTATTGAAACACTTTTGCTTGTTCAAGAGAAAAATTCCGCGTTTTCGATTAATTTAAAACATATTTTATCCATACAGGAAATAATAATCATAAGAAGAAGAAGTAAATGTTTATCAGCAAACATTCATTTGAGGAGACATTTCTAACGTAACATCGCAGATTATAATCTGAATAATTATTCATTTTCTAACAACAAGTGAATTTTACTAAATGCTGACGTTTTGTGGAGTTTTTGCTAGTGTCTAAAAGAAAGTACAATAAAAAAAAAACTGCAGGCCAAATGTATTGATAGATTTATTAGTTTTTCTTAAGTAAGGCAGAAAACAAGTGGCTATTAGACAAAAAAGTTTCGATACACTTAATGAATACACATATGTTCTGATTTTATAATATATTAATCAAAAACAAAAGGGACATTTTACTAGTCATATTTTAAATTAATTATTTATGTTAAAATTAATAACATGTTACTTTAACAAAGGAAAACTTGAAAATAATAATTTTTGAGGTTTCTTCCTATCGATAAAAATAAATCTAAAATATTGTCAAAAGTGCGTAACAAAAAATTGTATGTAATTGTAACGCCTAAATAATGCCTCTTAAAAAATTTTAAATAATTTTTAAATCTGTGAAAAGTTCATAATAAAACATTCCTAAGAAATATCAAATGATTTTTAAATCTTATTATAAGTTCAGAACAAAACATTTTATGTAATTATAACGCCTAAATAATGCCCTTAAATAAATATCAAATAATTTTTAGCGATAACAGAATTATTTTACAGTAATTAATTAGTTTTCACTTCCTCAATTTATCTTTAATCTTAAAGGCATTCATATTTACTAAATTGATTTTGTTTAGGTATATTCTAATCATTATGAGTTTTGTTTTTTTCTACGATTCTACTCCCTATTTTTATAATCTGATCATTTACTTAGCATAGACACTACTAAATGTGTCCAAACTTTTGGCTTGCATTGTATGAATAAATATTTACAAAATTTGTTCATTACATGTGCGTTGTGTTCATGTACACAAAACAAGTTTAGTAAAAATGTATACCTTTCCAATTAGAGATGAATTAAGAATGTAAATGCAATTAATTACTGCAAAAAAAACTTATTTTCGCTTTAATAATGCGTTAAAATGTTATTAAGGGGCATTATATATGCATTATAATTACGAAAAATACTTTGTTATAAAATTTAAATAATTTCAACGTTCTCTTTGATAAGAAGAATTTTTACATGACTGTAAAACTGATCTTCGCTTCAATAATTCTTTAAAATGCTATTACGAGGCTGTTATGAAATTTAAATAGTTTCAACGTTCTCTTTGATAAGAATTTTTACAAAAAAACTTATCTTTGCGTTATTAATTCTTTAAAATGTTATTGAGAGGTATTATATACAGTGCGGCCATTCATATATTATAAAGGCCATCAAGACATGGTTTTTGGTTGCTACTAGAGGTTAATGAAATTATTGTGTCAAAAGTTACAACAATATAAACTTTTAGTACACTTTTATTTTGAACTTAAAAATATCGTAAACCGCTACTGATACATAAAACGTTATACTTGACTTTTTTATGCTTAAATGTTCAAAGTTTAAAACAATTTTTTTTTTCAAAACGAAAATACTTCATTTAGACAGATTTTTTTCAATAAATAATGCAAATCTTACAAAATAATCAAATACTCATGTTTTAATTTTCTTGAAAAAAATATATATTATACCCCAATCCTTTCTAAGAATATTTCCGTTTTCAAAAAGATGGGCACTTTAAAACTTTTTGAGATATGATTTTTTTTCCCGAGCAAATCTCACAAAATAATCAAATACTCATGTTTTAATTTTCTTGAAAGAAATATATGTTATACCCCGATCCTTCCTAAGAATATTTCCGTTTTCTAAAAGATGGGCACTTTAAAACTTTTTGAGATATGATTTCTTTTACCCGAGCCCTGCATTGACGCGAGGCGCTCACCGCGATCCAGGCCATTACACCATTGGAGGGAGTGCCTCATGTCGATGTAGCGCTCGGGTAAAAAAATCATATCTCAAAAAGTTTTAAAGTGCCCACACTTTTGAAAACGAAAAAATTCTTATGAAGGAACAGGGTATAACAAATATATTTTTTTAAAGAAAATTAAAACATGAGTATTTGATAATTTTTGGAGATATGTTTTATTTATTAAAAAAAATCTATATAAATAAAGTTTTTTCGTTTTGAAAAAAAATGTATTTTAAACTTTAAACATTTAAGCACAAAAAAGTACATAATAATTTTTTTTGTATAGGTAAAGGTTTACGATATTTTTGAGTTTATAATAAAAGTGTACTAAAAGTTTATATTGTTATAACTTTTGACACAATAATTTGTTTAACCTCTAGTAACAATCAAACACCATGTCTTGATAGCCTTTATAATATATGTGAAATTCGCTAAAATCCCTGTGCACTTATTAATAGAATGGCCGAGTGCTTTCGAAAATGAATACATACATTTATATTAAAATCTAAATTATGAACATTGAAGAAAAACCCACGGGCATGTCGATTGTTATTTTTAATTGTGCCTTTTTTAAAATACCGAAATCATATACAGGGTGATTTATGTAGGACGTCATCGACCATTTTTGTAAACGGAAGTCAAACATTTTTACTAGACGTATTTGAACGAGAATAATTTTCCACGTACAATAAGCTATTTACAAGTATAGGTTGAATACAAAAATAATCGAGAAAAATAACTTTGAAATTTTAAAATGTCAACTTATGCTAATGACATTTGAATAAAAACAAACTCGTTTAACTATCAGTAAGATACTGTTCACATATCATAGACATTATTTACTAATAAAAATGGTTAAATTTACTGCATTATCGGTTTTGGAGACAGGATACGAACTGTCATTTTTCTTGATTATTTTTTTATTCAACCTATACTTGTAAATTGCTAATTGTATGCGGAAAATTATTCTCTTTCAAATATGTCTAGTAAAAACTTTCAACTTCTATTTAAAAAAAAATGTTCGATGACGTCACAACTCTTACATGAATCACTCTGTATGTGATTTCAGAATTAGACCAAATGTGCTATTAAAAATAAAAATCGACCTGTCCGAGGATTTTTCTTCAAACTTCATAATTTAGATTTTAATTAATTTATGCAAAACTTTTCGAAAGCATTGTATGCATTATAATTACGAGTATTGTTTGCATTGTAATTACGAAAAATACTACTAACGTTCACTTTAATAAGAAGAATTTTCACATGACTGTAAAACGTGTCTTCGCTTTAATATATATTCAAAATGTTATTAAGAGGCATAATATATGCATTATAATTACGAAAAATATTTAGATATACAATTTGAATAATTTTAACGTTTTCTTTGACAAGAAGAATTTTCACATAACTGTGATTAGACTCCGTCAACTTGGCCACCCACTTTCGATTTTTTGGAAAAACATCATTGCGCATAAAAGGCCTTAGCTAGCGCAAGCAAGCACAGCAAAAATTAGAGCAAGTACACAAAGGGGGGGGGGGGGGGGGAGATGACGTTTGCCGCCCACTTTTGATTTGTCAACTTTTTTTATATTGTTTGGTTTCTTAAGAGCTAGCGCAAGCTAGCACAACCAATTTCAGAGCTAGCAAAACCCCTCAAAAATACAAAATTAGTTTGTACCCCAGTCCCCCACTTTAATATATTTGTATTATTTCTAGGGGAATCTGCAGCGTAGAGCTAGCGCAGGCAGAACATGCAAAAGTTATTTGGAAAAAGGAAACGGTAAAAAAGATATTTACATTTTAATTATCAACCGTGAGCTTTCAAATACTGTATGCGTAATTCCATTCGTGTATTTAAATTATTATGCTGAATGCGAATTTTCTAACAAATCACAATAATCAAACGGATTTGTTGACAATTTGCCATATACTCAATTAGAAGTTGAAAAATTTAGTACTGATGTATTTTGCGTCATAGTACAGCTTAAAATAAATACTCAACCCATCAACTATTGTGATATTAAAACATATAAATATAAAACATATAAATAAATTGAATCAAAGTTTTAAAACAATAATATAACAAATATTGTCAACCAGTTGGCATATCAAGATACGGGCGTAGTAAGGGGTTGATTTTTAACCCTCAAATAATTTAAAACGTAATAACTCCACAAAACACCAACAGATTTAAAAAATTCTTTGAAATTATAATAGTAGTGAGTGATCGATGTTCTCACTACGCCACTGTCTTCCTTGCGCTTGCTCTCCTGGTCACAGCATTCATAAACAATGCATTGATGATTTATAATTTGAAAAAAAAAAATGGAATTTGTTGGTATTTGGTGGAGTTATTACATTTTAAATTATTCGAGGGTTAAACATTGATCACTCACGCCACTGTCTTTATTATGCTTGCTCTCCTGATCACAGCATACATTAACAATGCATTGGTGAATAATATATTTTTTTTAAATTAATATCTGCTAGTATTTGGTGGAGTTATTTCATATTAAATTATTTGAGCCTTAAATATCAATGACTCATTACGCCACTGACTGCTGATCACAATATTTATAAACAATATTAAAATAATATTATTGATGAATTATGAATTATTATTTTAACAAATAAAATAATATTAAATGGATGTAAATTATTCATGACTACTAACAGTAGTAACATACACCCGGTGGCGTAGGAAGCGGGGTTAAAAATTGTCAGTTAATAACAAATAGAATATTATTTGAAACAAGTTAATAACTTCGCCTGAGAAGTATTTAACCTTAACATCTAAACAAAATATTCATTGAAACTTCTTAGTTCTGTAATCAAAAATATCTAAACACCACTTAAATTCTGAACCGATTAAATTTTGACTTAATCTCATCACTTAAGAAATGTAATTACGACTTCAAAATGTTATTATTTCGTTTCGCTTTTAGTTATAATTCAAATATACAAAAATATTGGTTCGATTCCTGTTTTAGTTCCGGAAAGAATAACGATTTTTCGTTTTTCGATTTGAGGAATTTTATTATAATTGATGACAAAAGTAACGTTCTTTTTTGGTTATCAGTTCAGTTCCGGTAGAAACCTTGTGTTTTAATTTAAAAAAAAAATTGTCGGGATTTTAAAGTTCAGTAAAATTAATTCATTTAGAATTAAATGAGGTCTATGATATATGTTTTTTGCTCTAAAATTGTGATTAGAATAAACGCTGAATGTCACAAGTTTAATTTAAATACATTTTTATATACAGGGTGATTTTTTCTTTTCATGTTCTGTATGGGGATTTAGAAAACTATAAGAGATAAAGAAACGGTTAAATTGGCAAACTAGTGCAGTTTTACTAGCTAAATAAATAGACATTTGTAAAATTTTCCAAAAAGTCAAGGGTAACTAGATATTTTGAAAAATGTGAAAAGTGTCGATTTTTTCAAATCGTTTTTTCTTGGTTATTAAAAGAGATAGCAAATTACTATAAATAGCAAATAGCAATAACATTTTATCAGATTTTTTCTATCGACATTAGTTTTCGAGATACAACACAAACTTGCATAAAAGGATTTTTTTTACTTTTTAATCAGGTATTTTACTTGACATACTTATTTAAAAAAATAACTTAGTTATTGACAGAGCTGGGCAGGATTCGAATCATTCAGGATTCGATTCCTGGATTCGAATCCTTTTAGAGGATTTAAAAGAGGTATTGGAATACTTTAGTGAAAACGGATTCGTGATCTGGATTCGTTACAATTTTTTAAAAGGATTCGTATTCGAATCCAGACGTAATTCGAATCCTTATAAAAGGATTCGAATTCTTATAAATGGATTCGAATCCTTATAAAAGGATTCCAATCCTTATAAATGGAATCGAATCCTTATAAAAGGATTCGAATCCTCATACACGGATTCAAATCCTCCTAAATATTTCGAATCATCGCTATTAAGGCTGGGATTGGAATTCGATTAATTCAAAAAGGTAAATATTCTAATATGATTATTTAAATCACTAAATTATTCATATTTGAATATAAATATTTAAATTTTCGAATAATTCAAATATTTGTGAATGCATAATTGGTTACTTAACCATAAAAATTATCCAACGTTAATAGTATATTTTTAACTTCACTTGAAATCAGTGTTTTATACGCGTGGCGCATGAAGTAAAATTTCTAGTTTAGAAAAGCCCCGTGAAAATTTGTCTCGGGTCGCTGCGCGACCCTGGACAAATTTTCTACGCGGGGCTTTTCTAAACTCGAAATTTTACTTCATGCTTAATCTGGGAGTGGACAACACTCGTTCTTCGAAGTTTCAAATTGAAGAATCACTCTAGATTACTTAGTTTATTACCATTTTACAAAGGCTTCAGCTCGAAGGACCAACCATGGTCTTCGGAGACCGAAGGACTACAGAGAATCGAAGTTTTTTTACAAGAAAACAACGAATATCTGAAGGTTTACAGCATGCATAGGAAAGAAAACATCTAATTTTGAAAAAATATCGAAGTTGGGTTGGTTTTTAGTGCATTTTTAACTTCACTTTAAATCAGTGTTTTATTCGCGTGGCGCATGAAGTAGAAAAGCCCCGTGAAAATTTGTCTCGGAGCTTTTCTAAACTCGAAATTTTACTTCATGCTTAGTCTGGGAGTGGACAACACTCGTTCTTAGAAGTTTCAAATTGAAGGATCACTCTAGATTACTTAGTTTATTACCATTTTACAAAGGCTTCAGCTCGAAGGACCAACCATGGTCTTTGGAGACCGAAGGACTACAGGGAATCGCGGTTTTTTTACAAGAAAACAACGAATATCTGAAGGTTTACAGCGTGGTTAGGAAATAAAACATCTAATTTTGAAAAAATATCGAAGTTGGGTTGGTTTTCAGTGCATTTTTAACTTCACTTTAAATCAGTGTTTTATACGCGTGGCGCATGAAGTAAAATTTCGAGTTTAGAAAAGCCCCGTGAAAATTTATCTCGGGTCGCTGCGCGACCCTCGACAAATTTTCTACGCGGGGCTTTTCTAAACTCGAAATTTTACTTCATGCTTAGTCTGGGAGCGGACAACACTCGTTTGAATTTTAAATTTAACTCTTTTAAAAAATCGACGTATGTAATATAATAATTCATTCATTGAAATCATAGAAAAAGATACAAAATTTTACCTAAAATTATCGTTTAGAGTTAACTTTATAATTTGCTCGCCTCTTAATGGGTGAATATTCTATTCCTAAAAAGAACCGTTTTTATTTAATATTAAAGTTGCATTTAATACAATAACAAACTGTGAATAAATCGACATAAATCTAGAAATATCGAAAATCTCGACATGTAGAAAATCTTGATGGTCCACTCCCAGACTAAGCATGAAGTAAAATTTCGAGTTTAGAAAAGCCCCGCGTAGAAAATTTGTCGAGGGTCGCGCAGCGACCCGTGACAAATTTTCACGGGGCTTTTCTAAACTCGAAATTTTACTTCATGCGCCCCGCGTATAAAACACAGATTTGAAATTAAGTTCAATAACACAAATATCATCATTAATTAAAATCATTATATAATCAGATATTTAGTCGGTAAATGAACATTTTTGTTAATAGAAACTGATGGAATAAAATATTACTGGTTGTAAATAATAGATTCAAATTTATTTTTAAAGGATTTGTATTCGTGATTCAAAAATGAGGATTCGAATCTTTGATTCAAATCATATTTTTCACTTACGAATCCTATATTCGAGTATTCGTGATTCGAATCATATTAGGTGATTCGGATTCGTGATTCGAATCCTGTTTTAGAGGATTCATCCCAGCTCTGGTTATTGACAATTTTCTATTTTATTTGCAAAAAAAAATTGTTAGCCATAAAATAATGATTATAATAAAACAATTGCGATTGTTTGTAACAGTTAGTTTCATTGTTGTATTTTTGTAAATTAATTTTATTATTTTATGTTTTTGTTTCCTGAAAGAGTAATGTCTTCTTAACATCCACACGAAATTCCATAAACGTTTCTCAACAAATTTCTAAGTTATAAATGTTACAATTTTTCAGAATTTTGTGTCGGAATATCTCAATTTATTCTCACGAGTATATTCCACTCCTTAATTAAGCATGAAGTAAAATTTCGAGTTTAGATAAGCCTGAAATTTTGGATTTGCCGGGGCACGCGATCGAAGCGAGTCGCACACCGGCAAATCTTAATGTTCAGGCTTCTCTAAACTCGAAATTTTACTTTATGCGCTACGCGTATAAAACACGGATTCATTGTGAACTTAAAAAAATATGCTACTTATTGTATTATTTTAAAAACTTGAATTTATCTCGATTAACTTATTAAAAATTTCAAAATCTTTAAATTAATTAAGATTAACAAACAAAGTTTTAAAGATAAATTAATCCCTAAGCGAATCAGTTAGGCATGTTGGTAATAGCTAATAAATAAGCGAAAGAAAATGATTATATTGATATTATTTCAAATTTTGCAGGTAAGTTACAAACAATATCAGCACCGGGTACCACCTAACATTGCTAGGCCACTGCGTAGTCTTATGTTAGTGATTATTTATTATTGTAGGATTAGAACATTTTATATTTTTTGTGTGTGTATCCAAACTTTTGCGCTGCAGTAATTTCTATCAAATTTGAGTAACTGTTATTTCGCTGATAGTCAATCATTTTTAATGTTTTCCAACTTTAGTACATAGTTTATTGGTTACTTAAAAATCTCTCTGAGTTTTATCGAAATCTGACGTTTTGTTGATATTTTGCGATTTTTTGTTAGGAAGGCACACATTTTTAGCATTTTGGAAAACAATTTATAATAAACATTGCAGCTGATCAGCGTAAATCAATTTTGTTTTATTAAATTTTTCACTAAATATTTATTTGGAGTGCTCTTTTCTTGAAAACTTTCAGGATCAGCCTTAAATCAACCATTCTGCTATCTTGTTTGCTGTTTTTAATATAACTTGAAGTATAAAACTGGATTTCAAAATTTTTGTATTATTCACTTAGACCCCTTTGCTTCTATGTGATTCATATGTATAGGGAATATTTCTCTTAGGTATACAGGGAGTATTTCATTTAAGTATACATATGCCAATTATTCTGTAATCCTCCACATATTCGTTCTTTTTTTAAGAGTTCAATATGAAGCTTTAAACAAGTATTTCCACTCCCAGACTAAGCATGAAGTAAAATTTCGAGTTTAGAAAAGCCTGAAAATTTGGTTTGGTCGCGTAGCGCGAAGCGCGGAGCGACCAAACCAAATTTTCAGGCTTTTCTAAACTCGAAATTTTACTTCATGCGCCACGCGTATAAAACACTATAATATTGCGAAGTTCGCAATATACTACTAAAGTAGTATTCTACAGTTATGTATTTTAAACTTTACACAAGACAAGTGTTTAATACGCGTGGCGCATGAAGTAAAATTTCGAGTTTATAAAAGCCTGAAAATTTGGTTGGGTCGCTCCGCGCTTTTATAAACTCGAAATTTTACTTCATGCTTACTTTGGGAGTGGAAAATATGAGTTTCAAGTTTTAAATTGAACTTAAAAAAAAATTAATGTTGGAAAATTAATAGCGTACTATATGTATATATGTAAATTTGCTGTATATACCTAAAAGAAATATTCCCTGTATATTTTAATTCTATTTAATCAACTGTAATTTCGACAAATAATTTTGTGTTATACAATTTATCAATAAATATTTATTTGGAGTGCTCCCCCAGGATATTTTCATTAAAGCCAGAGCTTTTATATTTATTGATGTTTTGTGATTTTTACACACATTTGTACTATGTAAAAAAAAACACATATTTTAATCAACTTTCAACAGCTGTAATTTCGCAAAATGTGAATCAATTTTTCATCAAATATTTATCTAAGATTCCTTTATTTGCTTCTTTGTAAATTTTTAGGATCTGCTATTTTTAAATGGAAAATTATTGGCACTCAGTGACTCTTACTTTTAAAAGAAACAACATTCATTTCAGTCCCCATAAACTTTTAATGACGTATAATTAATTTTTGTTGAGGTTCTCGAATGATCATATGAACGGTGATTCGAATAATCTATTCATAAATGCTTCATTGTTTTCAAATTGTTAATCGTTTTTATACTTTTCGGAACTGTAATACATTGTTACATTGTTTTCAAAATTTTTTTTTAGAGGAAACAAATATTTCATTACTACACCATATCTGAAATTTGTCTAGAACCAAGAGACATTACAACAACTGGAGAAAACAATATTTAAAACAACTATAAAAATAAATATAATATAACTGCAACTGCTAAATAAAATCCTTTATTATTAATTTTATTGCAATACATTTTGTATTTTTGAAGCAGTTAATAATAATACTGTAATTTCATCTACTTATATTTTGTAACATTTGTAATCATCTGCACGTATTCCATTAACATGTCCGTCAAGTGTATTTGTTATTCGGGCTTGATTCGTAAGCAAAAATGCTATTCATTTCGTGTAATAAGTGAATTTGATATTCGTTATGTTCATAAAATGTTGATACTTGAAAGTATTGTAATAAATTGCTTATACAATGAGTTTACATTCAATTTGCCCATCACTATCCATATAACCATTTGAATGATAACTTGAGTGATCATTCATATTTCCATTTGAATGATCATTCGAATGATCATTTAAATTATCGTTCGAATGATCATTCAAATCATCATTCGAATGATCATTCAAATGATTATTCGAACGATCATTCAAATGATCGTTCGCATGGTCATTCGAATGATGATTTGAATGATCATTCGAATGATGATTTAAATGATCATTCGAATGATCATTCGAATGATTATTCGAATGATCATTCATATGATCATTCGAATGATCATTTAAATCATCATTCGAATGATCATCCAAATCATCATTCGAATGATCATCCAAATCATCATTCGAATGATTATTTAAATTATTATTCGAATGATAATAGATTATTAAACAATCGAGGATTTTAATACTCGAATGATTCCATTATTCTCACTCGAGTCGACCCATCACTACTTAACCCATTAAACACTCAAAATAAATAAAGACAAAAGAGAATCAGTTTTTTAATTACTTGCTTTTACCATTTTCAATACTTTATACATTAACATATTAAACACTGAAAATAAATGAAGACAAAAAGAAATCCGTTTTTTAATTACTTGCTACTAGATCGACGAAATATTCCTAAGAAGAAACTATACCTCTGACTAAAATTCCATTTGATAAGCACTTAATCATGATATTTGGTCATCGTGAGAATGACTCGATTAATTATCACTATCAGCAAGTCTAATCGGGTTTATTTCGTGATTAGCATCCGGACAAGAAATTGTACCAGTTCACATAATTAAGGACCGTTCGGATTTCCAGTTTTGGCGATTAGATTACGCACTTTCTTCATTAACGCCACGTCCGGTTTTCGGATAAGGAACGGTCCATTTAGGGGTGTAGTTTGTATATCGATTCCATTCCAAATGTTCATGTTACTTATAGATACACACAAATGTACATATTTCTCATATTCTCATACAGGGAATTTTTCTTTTACATATGCATATCCCGATGCATGCGCTCTAAAATATCAGGCATTCATAGTTTTTTTTTAAAACGTTCCACTCGAAATTTCTAACGTTAGAAACTTCAAATTGGATGCTTTAGAAAAAAAAAACAATAACTGCCTGAAATTTTATAGCGCATGCATCGGGTAATGTTCGCTGTATGTACGAGTATACATTTATTTATTATAATGTCAAATAAAAATGATGATGATGAATTATCTACTGTTATATTAAGAAATGTTAGAAATTATTATTTAAATGCTTAACTGAGTAGTAAAACTTGCTTCAAATGTATATCAATAAACTAGTTGATGATTTTTAGCGTTTGAATTATAATTTAGATGAGTCTACTGTGAATTAAATTTGAAAATAATTTAATAAAACTTTTAATTGCAGACTCATCGAACACTTGGTTAAAAAAAAAACTATAAAAATCTGTAGAAATAATTTTCTATTATACGATATATATAATCGTTCAATTTGAAGCTTCTAAAAACACTTCTGAAAACACTTATTGATTAAGCATGAAGTAAAATTTCGAGTTTAAAATAGTATAAAATTTTACTTCATGCGCCACGCGTATAGAACACTGAAATATTGTGAAGTTTAAAATACGCTTCTGAATCAGTGTGCTTAAGCAGTATATTTTGAACTTCAAAGTATTTCAGTGTTTTATACGCGTGGCGCATGAAGTAAAATTTCGAGTTAAGAGAAGCCTGAAATTTTACTTCATGCTTAACCAATGAGTAAAAACACTCGCTAGAAGCTATAAATTGAACTTCTCAAAAACAACGAATGCCTGAAAATTTACAGCGTATACATCGAGATATGTGTACCTACCTAAAATAAAAATTCGCTGTATATAAAAAAAGTGTTGTATGATATAAAATATACATTTTCGTGGTTATAAAATATTTAAGAGTGTATTTAACAGCATTGCTGATAATGTATTAAATAAGCCTTCGATGTTTTTTTTTTATGACCCAATACCGAAGTGAAGGTCTCTGTGAGGATCTTTCGACCAAATGCGAGTACAATCTAATGGCGTTTTCCTGTTTTAGTGCCCACTATAAAATAATATTGTGGTCGTAAAAGGCAGACCGTCATCCGCGTATTAAATTAATAAATTAGTTACGGTTATATATTCTTAATATTTTTACATCCGTGCAAAATTAAATTCTAATTAAAAAATAAAAAATTGTCTCTTTGTTTTTTGTCATGTCTTTTCATTCCATAGATTTTGTGCAGTTGTTTCGAAAATACTTACAATATTAACTTTTCTTGAATGTAACATACCGGGTATTCGATGAAAAAACGCCTAAAGCCATAACTCGTTTATTTATTGATAAATTTAAATGAACTAAAAAAAACAAAGTCAATCGCAGTTTCAATACCATGAATTGACACTAATTATATATTTTTTTTCAAAATTAACTTTATTGCCAAATAATAGTCAACTTTAAATTTTTAAACGGCTGCATATACTTTTCTTATTTTATTATATTAGATATTGTTTTTCTGAATCCAATTATGCTCGATATGTTGATTTTAATTTAATATTTATGCTAGAACAAAATTATATTAAATCTTGTTCACATAATTTTTTGGCAATAAATGTAGTGTGCCTTGAAACAAAATTGGATTTTTTAATACTGATCAAATTTATAAATAGTATAGTTAGTATGTATAAGCAGCTTAGAAGATTTAAGACAATTTGTCAACCAACCGAACAAAATCAAGGCTACCATTTTTTAAACTTTACAATATTTCAGTGTTTTTTACGCGTGACGCATGAAGTAAAATGTTTTACGCAGGGCTTTTCTAAACTCGAAATTTTACTTCATGCTTAGTCTGGGAGAGGACCCTTCAAGATTTTTACCATGTCTAGATTTTCGATATTTCTATACTTTTGTCGATTTATTTATAGTTTGTTATTATATTAAATGCAACTTTAATATTTAATAAATACTGTTTTTCTTAGGAATAGAATATTAACTCATTAAGAGCCAAACAAATTATAAAATGGACTCTAAAAGTTGATTTCAGGTAAAAAAGTTCAAACGAGTGTTTTCACTCCCAGACTAAGCATGAAGTAAAATTTCGAAATTTTACTTCATGCGCCACACGCATAAAACACTGATATGTTGTAGAGTTATTAATACACTTAAAAAATGAGTGATAATTAAATAATTAAAATAACAAAATATTTAAATTTTTTCTTAACTTTTATTCTACTTTAAGTTGTTACATCAGTACTTATTTGTTGTTTCGTTATAATAAATCGCATAACCTCACAATACATGACATTTGTCACTTTTTTACAAGGCACACTAATTTTAATTTTTATAAAATATACTTTTTAAATAGAAGATTTAAGAAAAATCGACCAAAACATCGAACAAAAACAAGAATTTGGGCGTTATTGGATTCCGAAAAATATTGTCTAATGTAATAAAATTAAAAAATTATAGACAGCAATTTAAAAATCTTAAGTTGGCTATTATTTGGGAATTAAGTTATTATTGAAAAAAATCAATATTCATGTCATTTTTTAGTATCTAAAATCAGTCAATAAATACAAGAGTCGGCGTCGGGCGTTTTTTATATCGAACACCCGGTATATCGATCCATTGATTTTTCAAAGAAAATTGTTTCGCTTATTATAAGAGTTAGAGGGTGATTTAAATTCGGCACTTTTACAGAATTGTTAATATAACAAGTGGTATAATTATCATTAATAATATTGATGAGTGAAACCGAGCTGCAGATTCAACGAGCCCGAGGGGCGAATGGAATGTGCTGCTCCTTAAGAGCATAAATATTATGGATTATTAATCATACCACCAGTTATTTTCGATGAGAGAATATAACGAATAAAACAGTGATCAATCAAAATTTTCAAGCTTTTTGAAACTTGAAATTTTACTTCATGCTTAATCAACAAGAAAAACACTTGTAGGAAATTTCAAATTCACGTTTTTATCAAAAACACCGAAAATTTACTGTTTTGAACTTCATCACGTAAAATCAATTGAGTTTCAATAAATGCAAACTTTTTATGTGAGTCACTCAAACAATTTATATAGTTTGATGTTGTTGATGATAAATTCCTTTTTTAGCCGAAACGAGGATAATGCCACAGCATAAATTTCGTGTACTCGCTCATGACCTTAATAGGGTAAGGCCGATAAATCAGCAACGAGCATCGTTCATACCCTTTGTTTTCTCGAAGGAGAAATTGGACGAATACCAAATTAGAGTTTTATTTAAACAGCTCGAGACACGACGGTAAATAAGACACAAACAAACGCATACACAAAGTCAGACGTCATTCAAGAACGGCCTCTAATAAATTAACACATGTTAATTCACCATCGAGGTCAATTTATGAACGTTGTAAGTACATATACAACTATGCTAAATAATGATTAAATATTTGACTGTGGGAAACTACTAAATATTTTTTACTTTTACAAATATTTTCACCTCTAAGTCATTAAATACATGAACAGCATGTAAATATAAAAATGTACCTTTAATGAGAGTTTCTACCACTTAAGCATGAAGTGAATACTCCAAATTTTCAGGATTTTATAAACTCGAAATATTTACACTTGTAAATAAAACACTTTTTACTTTGTTTAAACACTATATATGGTGGTTAGACAAAGTAAAAAATGTTTTATTTACAAGTGTATTTAAGATGGACCACAAAGTGAACGCCTACAACACAAAACAATCGAAATATTTATTTCTTGAGCCGGGGGTTCATGGCTGTTTCTCAAATTTAAATGAAAAAAACGAATAATTAATAGTTTAGAAAGTTATAAAGCTAAGAGGAACTTTGAAAAATGTTTATAATTAGAAAAATACAGATTCCAAAAAGTCTAAGATCGCAGAAATAACTTAACTTAACAACATTTTAGAATGTAACAAAATAGGATAAAATACACACATTCAGTTCATTCATTACGAATTTAAAACAAAAGGGATTTATTGTAAAACTGCAAGATCTTATTCAAATTAAAAATTGATACCATGTGTTTTATACGCCTGGCGCATGAAGTAAAATTTTGAGTTTAGGAAAGCCTGAAAATTTGGTTTGGTCCCAGAGCGAGCGACCAAATTTTCAGGCTCGTCTAAACTCGAAATTTTACTTAATGCGCTACGCGTATTGGCGACCAAACCAAATTTTCAGGCTTTTTTAAACTCGAAATTTTACTTCATGCTTAATCAAGGAATGGAAACACTCGTTATACATTTCAAATTAACCGCATTTAATTTATTTGAATAAAGGAATGATAAATGTCTTTGGAATTGAAAATAATATATTGAAATTCACAAGAAAATTATAATTATAATTATAAAGAAAATAACATTCAGTTGATTTACAGTTTCAAAACTAAATACAAATGTTTTAAAATTGTGTGAGATTTCTTTCATATTTTCAAAACAAAATACAAATATCGTAAAATTGTGTAAGATTTTATTCATATTTGAGCTTTATTTATTTATTTTTACATGTATACCTACTTTATTTGTTGGAACCAAATAAATTCATTCTTTATCAAAAATTACTATTATGCTGTTCGATGATTCTAACAAAATGGTAATTCTTTCTTTTTTATTAATTCTAAATCGCTAAAACCTTAAATATAAATTTCTTACAGTTTCATTTATCAAGAGCATAGATAACTGAAGAAATATTAACAGAAATACCTAATAGAAACAAAATATATAAACAAGAAATACCGTACAAACGAAATAATCAAAGATATATACATCAACGAAAAAAATCCACAGAGAAGCTAATAAAAAATACCAAAACAACTTTTAAAAACACAGTAGCAGTTCAGACAGATTATGGAATTGTATTAGCAGACAGATAAATACAAAAAATAAAAGCAAGAATTACTTCGAAAAAACCATAACAAAAAATAACACCTTTACAACAAACCCAGATGAAATTGCTGATACTATAAACTATTATTTTGAAATATTGGTAAATTACTAGCGGAAAAACAAATAAAAAACTCTACATGACAACCAACTACAACTATTACAACACGATCAATTAAACAAACGATGAAATTCAATGCAATTACTGATAATGAAATAAACCTAATATTAACCAATCTACAAGATCGAAAAGCTCTCGGATTCGATAGCATAACAAACGATATTCTAAAACAAAATAAAGACCACCTAACACCAATAATAACAAAAATAACAAATTACGTACTCTCTGATGGAACATACCCAGACTTTATGAAGAATACAATGATAATACCCCTATATAAAAAAGGAGATAGAACAAAACCCTTAAATAAAATTCTTGAAAAAGTAATACAATATCAATTATGCGACCATTTAAAGAAAAACTAAATAATCTACCACCAACAGTATGCATTCCAACAAATCTCCGGGACACTATCAGCAGCAAATGAGTTAATTGATGCAATAAAAAAACAACCTAGACAAGAAGAAAATAGTCGTAGCTATTTTCATCAATATGAAAAAGGCCTTTGATACAATATCGAAAACAATGTTAATTGACAAACTAAATGCTATTGGAATAAATGACAAAGAACTAAAGCTTTTACAAACATACATTAGCAACAGACCACAAACAACAAAAGTCAATGGAAAAATAAGTCAATTAACATGCGCACAATATGGCATACCCCAAGGAAGCAATTTACCACCAATACTTTATATTATATACATAAACGACATACTGGAGCAACATCTACTACCATACATCTACCATACATCTATGGCGACGATTCTTGTCTATTATACACAGGAGGAGACCAAACTGAAATAGAAAAAAGAACTAGACCTATTAAGACTTGAAAAATGGTTCTTCAACAATTTACTAACAATAAATGAAGAAGTTAATATTACTGTTTTTAGATTTTGTTATTTCTATATAGAATAATTGCTGTAATTATTACCACCATTTATTAAATTTTAGTTATTAATGTTAATACGTTTTATCAATTTTTAAATATTATTGTTATTATTTTGTACATATTCTTTGTAAAAGGGGTTTCCCGTGAGAGAATAAATAAATAAATTAAAAAAAACAACGTACATAATATTTAACTCAAAGTTGCAGCAAATAAAAATTAATATCAAAATAAATGTGACAACAATTAAACAAGTAAATGATATTGAATACTTAGGACTCAAAATAAATAAGAATTTAAAGTGTGACGAACACGTAAATAAAATAAGGAAAAAGAAATAAGCTACGATAGGAGGAAAATTAGAAAATACATCCCAAAACATAGAACTAGATCTGTATACCATGCTTTGTTTACATCAAATATTAATTACCTATCAACAAAATGGCGTAACACCACCGCAAAAAATAAACAAATACTACAGCGCCAACAAAATAAAATACTAAAAATACTGTATATGTTAGACAAAAAAACGAGTACAAAAAAACTATATGGAATCACAAAAGAATTAGACATAGAAAAACTAATAACATACAACAATTTATTATTGCTATACAAAATACAACACAATTTAATAAAGACACGAATCATAATCAAACTAAATAAACAAATACATGACTATAAGACAAGACGAAAATCAGACCTTTGAACAGTCAAATTTAAAACCAAAAATGTACCCCAACACTTGGCAACGGACACAATAAGCACTTACAAAAACTACCCCCAAATATAAAATCATTAAAATGTATTCCATTTAAATTAAAAAAAAAACAGAAACTAATATACAACGAAATACTATAAAGGAATTGTCCAAATCAGAAGAAACTACAAGTTTCCTTCGATACTGACAGACCGAGATAGGGACCAACCCAGATATCACGAGGTGAGGAAAGAAGGAAGGGCCACATATAGGAGAAATACAAGGAACAACTGACAATAACAACCAATAATATATTAATAATAAACAATATGTACAACCTTGTGATTGTAACAAAATAAATACATTTTTAAAAAAGTCAAATATCTGCATTTTATATTTTAAAAAAACAATAGTAAAAGGAAAAAATAATTCAATGTTTTTTCGTTTTAACATTTTTTTTTCATTTCATAAAAATGTATGTCGCTTTATTTATAATTAGATAACTTTTAATAGTTAATATTCAAGTTTAAACTGATTCCACACATTAGCTGCATTTTTGTCTGTCAATGAAATTCCAATTTATTTATTTATTTGACGAAAGTCATTTAAAATAAGTACATAAATGCTAAAATAAAATATCAATACAAATGGAGTATAAATATAAATACAATGTCTTAGAGCTAAAATAATATATAAATACAAATACAGTATAAATATAAATACAATCAAATTTATTAATTTCTCCAATGCTAAAAGAAAATTCACACATTTCTTAATTTAGGAAATGATAATTTAATCAAAATTTCATCGTAGATTGGCGTAATGTGAATCTTACTAAAACATGACAACATTTTTAGAATTCATGTATTCTCTTATTAAAGTGAACAAAAATCATGAATATTTACAAAATTTACAGTTTCTTGAAAATGTCACAATTTGTGAAAACTGTAAATAAGTACATAAATGTTTTAAGGCTAAAATAAAACATAAATACAAATACAGTTTACATATACAGGTTAATGTCTGAAAATGGCTTAACCATAGATTCCTGGGATCAAAATATGATGATTTAATATAACTTATCTATATCCAAAAGTTTAAGGTTAAGCCGGAATTAGTCTATAAAGTTCAAAACTTTTATTAATTTTAATAATTAATTTTTTATAACAATGAAACGCTATACTCGATCTGACTGAAGTTTATTATGGTTGATTATCATAATATAATACACCATTTCAGTTATTATGGTCATCATAGATTGACAACAAGTATAAAAAACAATAGTACCACAACATAAAAACTAAAATATGTTTTTATTGGCGCACCTTATAAAAATTTAAAAAATACATCTTGAAAGATTAGTTTATTTAAAAGCTATATTGTCCTCTAATAATTTTTGATATCTTGTACGGTTTTGCTACAAAAAAAATGCAAATAAATTATTTTTTATTATTTAGTAAAAACGAAATCTAGTTTATCGGGTGATTAAAAATACATGTTTTTTTCTTTGTCGCCGCCATTGTTTAACAAACGTCAATTAGGTATAATATTAATTAACGAGTGTTTTTTTTTTTAAGAATTAATTGTTATCCTTATTATCGTTTATAATTATTCATATTTCTCCAGAACAAACAGATACAGGGAATTTATCTTTTAGGTATACGTATTCCAAATTCAGCCTATTTTCTGTAAATTTTGAGACATTCCTTGTTTTGTTTTTTTAAGTTTAATTTGAAGCTTTAAACGAGTGTTTTCCACTCGCAGACTAAGTATGAAGTAAAATTTCGAGTTTAGGATATAGATAAGTTGTTTTAAATCATATTTTTATCCCAGGAATCTATGGTTAAACCATTTTCCCACATTAACGGGACACCCTATACATACAATGTCTTGAAGCTAAAATAAAATAGAAATACAAATACAATATAAATATATTCAAATTTATTGATTTTTCTAATGTTAAAACAAAATTCATATATTTCTTAGTATAAGTTATGATAATTTTATTAAAATGTCATCGTCGATTGTCGTTATATGAATCTTGCCAAAACATAACAACATTTATAGAATACAATTACAACTATTAAAGTGATAGGTAACTATTAATGTGATAGGTAAATCACATTTTTATGTACAAAAAAACAATTTTACAAACAAATGCTTTAGTATTTTCTAAAATTACCGGTATTACAATCCCTAGCACTATTATTTTACTTGTTATTCTACAAACAAATCCTTTAGTATTTTTTGAAATTAAAATTTCTCCAGTATAAAGCGTTTTACGTTTAAACTCATTCATAATATTAAAGTAGCGTAACATTTTTCCCCGATAGCCATTAAAAACGTCAGTTTAATACGCACCGTATATTTATAATAAATGTAATGAGCTTAATGACCCGGCCATTAAGGCGTTTAATACCGAGTTCAAATCCCCCTGATAAATTATTACCAGCTACTAGAAATTTATGCGGCAAGTTTCTCGTAGAAACTTACAACTACATTATGACGGTACACACATTTTCCGGACGACTCCGGGATGGAGTGCTTATTGCAATGTAGCCCAGCCAGAGCTCCGGAGAATTTCGATTATACGAAATTCACCTCTCGTTCGCGATGTTAACGTTCTGCAGCACGTGCACTGGAATACCTAATGAAATTATTAACGAAGGGTGAATGTGAATACTGAAACAATTTTCATATTTTTTAAAAGATAAGTTATCATTCAGTATAAAACCAATCACAGAGTATAATTATTTACCTAATAATTAGCAACAATCTAATAAAACTGAAGAAACTGTTCTCTCAATAATTTAGCTATTCAATTATGGCTAAATTCTATTCAACATAAATGTTCAATTGTTTTCTCTGTTAAATCAAATATTTTACGGGTATGTATGTTTATATACGTGTGCATATATATATATATATATATATATATATATATATATATATATATATATATATACATAAGCAAAGTGGGAATTGTATTTGTATGTGTGTGGTAGTGTTGATTATATAGCAGTGGAACGACCAGTTTGCGCCATTATTTATGTTGGCTATTTGCTTTCGAATTAGGCCGTTATTGTTTCATTCTACAACAGCACGCATTCCCATCGATTTCCTACCATCTGTTCGCGTTAAATCTGCCAACAAAACAATTGTTAATTAAGAATTACACTAATTAATATAAATATACCCACCAAAAACAGATACACAAGTTTTGTTCAAAAACCAAAGGCAATTAAGAAGTATTTTATTTAAGAGGCCTGTATACAGGGAATTTTTATTTAGGTATACATATACACACGTAGTAAATTTTCCTACATTTGTTATTTTTGAAAAGAGTTCAATTTGAAACTTTAAACGAGTGTTTTTCACTCCCAGAACCATATTTCAGATAAATTCAGAAGAATAAAAAGATACAAATATAAATTGCAGAAAATGTAAACAAGTTGGGCTCATATCAGAGCTAGGACGAGTCCTCGAGAAAAAGGATTCGAATCACGAATCTGAATCACCTAATATGATTCGAATCACGAATAATTGAATAAAGGATTCGTAAGAGATAAATATGATTCGAATCCTGTTTTTTTAAATCATGAATACAAATCCTTTAAAAATATATAAATTTGATTCTAGAACATTAACCATTAACATTTTAAAGCACTATCAGTTGTTTTAACTAAAATATTCAAAACCTAATTATTTATTATCAACACTGAACATCGTAGATAACAGACTATATATATATAAATATAAGTGAACTTCAAAAACATACAATTACGAGTTAAATCAGAGTAACACGGAATCAGTTACTCTGATTTAACTTGTAATTATGTGTTTTTGAACTTCACTTGGAATCAGTGTTGTAAACGCGTGGCGCATGAAGTAAAATTTGGAGTTTAGAAAAGCTCAGAAAATTTGTCTCGGGTCGCTGCGCGACTCTCGGCAAATTTTCACGGGGCTTTTCTAAACTCGAAATTTTACTTCATGCTTATTCTGGGAGTTGAATCACTTGTTTAAAACTTCAAATTGAACTCTTGCAACAAATCGACGAATGCCTGAAAATTACGTAACAGAAATATTCACTGAATATCCTTAAAACCGGAGAAAAGTCGTGGAATATTATTTAAATTGACCAAAACACTAAAAAAGCGTTTTAAATAAATCGTGAAAACTAACAAAATATAGAGAAATTATGAAAAATATAAAAATTATTAACATTTAACATAAATCATTAAACAATAAAAAAAATCAATATTAGTAGAGTAATAGGAAATAATAAAAAGTACTAATACCGTTAATAATTATAGAAATCTGGAAAATTTAAAGGTCAATAAAATAGAATAATAATTGTGCAATGTTCAATTTTCAAGAATCCTCTTTCTAGTTTATTTTATCAATTAGTTTTGTTACCGTTGAAAATATTAATTGTTGTCATTATTTATTTTAAATGTTGACAATTACCATTATTCAGATTATAAATTATATAAATTTAGACAATAACAAATTCTATAAATATAATATAATATAATGGAAATAATAATAAAAATTGTGAACATTTTAATTGGTAAAAAAAAACTGGATTTGACAGAAATTTTCTAAATTGAATATTATACAAATAATATTCGTTTAAAAAAAACGTTATAAATGAAAAAATCTCAATCACCATTCATGATTTCATTGCATCATTCCATGACATTAGTGATCATGACGATTTGTGAACAGTAATCATCTGACAGACACTGGAGGACACTAACAAACAAGAGGTTTTTTACACAAGAACGGACAAGGACAAACAATTAAAATTCAGGCGGAAAGACCAATGGTCGATAGCCAATTGGCAGAAGAATTTATTTGTTATTTTAGCCATCAGAATTATTTTTATGTTAATTATTTATTGTACAATCTGCCAATAAAGATTTATATATATATATATATATATATATATATATATATATATATATATATATATATATATATATATATGAAAAAATCATTAAATTTAACTTAATCAGCAAAAAATTATCAATATTGACAAATTCAACAATAATACAAATTAAAAAACTTATTAAAAATCAAATAGGATCAAAACCTTAATTTTTAGTAATTTTGTTCTCTTTATATGTATTATTTTATTATTTTAAAAATCTATATTTCTAATACTACTCTGTAATTAGGTTATCCTGTTGGGTAATATATATTTTTATTGTTATTAAATTAAAAAGACGTGTACACTAAAAAATCGTCAACACTAATAAAAAAATTATATCATTTTTATTTGATAATTTTTCAAAATCGATAAAACTTCTTGAAGTGATTCTAAACTGTGGTGAGCCATCGAGATTCATGCGTTTTCTAATAGGGGTAGGATCGTGCCATTGTTGTCATCTCGGGGTTGGCGACTGATAGCGGTATTTTTATTTTTTCCTTTTTTTATTGTTTACTGTTAGTTGTGCTACAAAGTGTTTCTTTTATTATTGTATTTTAAACTTAGTAGTATACATAAATGTATTGTATTTTCATGTTTATAATATTGTTGTATAAATGGTGTAATCCGTTCAATAAAAAAATAAATAAATAAATAAACAAATTTGTAAATTATTAAAAAAATAGTCAAACAAATCAAAATTAATAATATTTAGATAATTATTCCAAAAGTTGATACAAAGAAAGATAGAATTTGCCAATTGTTTGCAGAATATTTGCAAAATATAATTCTTAATTAATTTTAATTCGTTTTTATATTCCAAAAATTGCCAAAAAAACAAACTTTTAATAAAATTGTCAATATAAGCAAACATTGTTACTTAAGTTTTAATGTGTAATTTTATATCTTTGGTTGTACCATATTATGAATTTTTTAAATGTACAGGGTAGTGAATTTTTCAACTTCCGGTTATAGAGCGGAAAGGGTTAGTTATGGATCAATTTTCTTTTCACTATTTTAATAATAATAAAAGTGACCCTTGCTCGCGAAAACGGTTTTTCAATATCTCTTCAAATAAAAAAGTTTTCCATATGTGGCACCTCCAAAATGCACCACCGTGTACTCCGTTGACTAAATAAATACATTGGCAAATAAGTGTCAAAATCTAAAAAATAAACAAAAAAAGCATAATTATAAATTGTAAAATTTGTGCATTGTTTTTTTTTTGTAAAAAAATCAATCGCATCCAGAAAACATCAAAACTAAAAACCAATATCTTGAAAATAATAAATGATTAATTTCAAAACATATTTTTATTTTATATAAAATCTTTAAAAGAAATAAACGATTATAAAAAATCTGCAAAATTATTAAAATTAGCACTAGGCAAATATTAATCAAATAAAAAGAAAAAACTTTTTAATTCATAATTTTCTACAGAATAAAAAACAAATAAATAATAAACATTTTAAATAAATGAAGTTACTCAATTGACAAATTCAATAATAAAAAATACAAAAAGTAATAAAATAGATGGCATCAAAAAAAATCCTAAGAATTGACTAATCATATGATATTATTAAATTTGTTAAAATCAACAGGTGTTATAAAAATTACAAAACACGTAACAATTAATAAAATCAACTTAAATATCGACAAAAACAATGAAAAGAATTTAACAAAATCGTGGTTTCTACAGAAGAAAATTATATTAAAAGGCAAAAGAAAAAAAAAATCTCGAACCTAGGAAATGTCGGGAAAATTTAACATTTTGACAGTGGCCACCATTACAGTTTTACTTTAAATAATATTAAACAAAATTTTTTTTCTGGATTATTTCCTTTAAATACATTTTCAGTCGTTTGATGTTTTTATCAACGCATATAATTAGAAGCTTCTAATGAGTGTTTCCACTCCCAGACTAAGCATGAAGTAAAATTTCGAGTTTAGAAAAGCCCCACGTAGAAAATTAGTCGAGGGTCGCGCAGCGACCCGTGACAAATTTTCACGGGGCATTTCTAAACTCGAAATTTTACTTCATGCGCCACGCGTATAACGCTGATTTAATCTGAAGGTTAAAAGCACGCAAACCAGATGCTCATGCGAATCCTCACAATCCAAACCGAATTATTTTTTATAATTCAAATCCTTTTGTAAGTATTCGAATCTTTTTATAAATATTCGAGCCCTTTTTTAGGGATTCGAATCACCCGCATTTGGATTAGAATCCTCTTAAAAAAAAAAATGTAACGAATCCGGATCATGAATCCAGTTTAACTGAAGTATTCGAACACCTCTTTTGAATCATCTAAAAAGATTCGAATCCTGAATGATCGAATCTTGCCCAGCTCTGGCTGATACAAACGTTTTATATAAATGATCGTCTTTATTTCCTTTAACAGAATTTTAGAATATTGTATAATTCATAATATATGGTATAAAATTACGAAAATTCGTGTTAAATGCAAACAATACGTCTTAATTAATCAGACAACTTAAGATAATATCTGTAGATAGCCAAAGACATTAGTTTTGATCCAAGTCCTTTCATTTCCAAATTCTTGTAATTTTCTCCTTTCATTTCATTTTAATTTGTTAGTTGGTTTGAAGAGAATTTGATCTAAAGGTTAAATATACTTTGATAAAAGGTTGTAACAAATCAAAAATGATTTTAAACATTTCATTGTATAATTTAATATTCGGAGGTGTAATTGCACGGGAAGTAGTTGTTTCAATGGGTATTTACTGTCTTAAGTTGTCTTATTATTTAAGACGTATTGTTTGCATTTTATACGACTTTTCGTAACTTTATATATTATGTTTAGAGTGTACAAATTATAAGAAGCGTAAGCTTATTTTCTCGAATGCAAATAGTTTTGAATTTGAATTATTCTTGTACAATTTATATTGTATAAGTTATTTTCTATTAGAAACATACAATTTATTATTGTTATTAGTAAAAAAAAAGTTTAGAAACTCCAAATTACGTAAATAGTTATTTGCATAAGTTCATACTGATAGAAACTAGTCTACCACTCGAATCTAGATTAAATAAATATACTGCACACATATTTGTCTTATTTTTTCTTCATTGCATTAATTATTACATATGACATCAGGAGCATTTGTTATTTAAATATTTCAGTGATTGCTATTTAATTGATGCTTTAATGTATAAAACGAAATCGCCGTTTTATTACGCCGTCATTTCAAGGCATTAAAAAGTTATTAAAAATATATATGTTCGTACACATCCATGTAATATATGTGTGTGTGTGTGTGTGCTGCTAGCGGCGCTATAAAAATATCATGAAATTAAATATCAATTGCCCGATAATTAGTCCCGAGGGAAAAAACGCTGCCTTTTCTTAGAAGCGCTCTGGTCGTTAATTGTGGACCTCAATTGCTTTGCCTTGTCATGAGAGTTTTAAACACGGCTGGGCTAATTTAAAAAAAAATACTGTTTTGAAAGGTAATTAACGAGAACTAGAATGAAATGGGTTTAAATTGGATGTTGAATTGCAATTTGACACAAATTGAAATCTCATTTTAGCTGAAGTGAAAACTTTACGTAACTTTATTACAGAAAATATTTATACAACTCAAGCTTTTGAAGAAGTTACTGCGAGTATATAAGACGAGAAACGAGGGACGGTGTGTAGTATAATAATTGTATTGTAGCCTAAATGGAAAAGACTCAAGGCTTGAGCATATTTTTTTTATTTATCTATTTAAATTTAAAAATACACAACCATAATTGCAATGGTTATTCAAATATTTAGTTACTCATCTGGAGTAGGCTGTGATTCCGTTAACATATTTCTCTACTACTTACATAGGAAGAAATATTATTGGTTTTTCATGACGTTTACTACTCTAGAATCTTCAGATAAGTGTTCATATGTTTTGTTTAAACAAACACAAATGTACATGCCTACGGGACATGACCCCCACAAGGAGGGAGGATGATAGAGCTCAGGACCTGATCAAAACATCCACACAGTCACTCTGAAAGAAATTTTAAAGAGCGAAGATTACTTGTACAAAATTGTTGTTTTTTGTTTTTGCAAAATGGGCATTGCAAAAACTAACACAATTTGTTTTAAAGAAAATATTTACAATTCGCTTATCATTAAACACACTATTTTTAATGTAAATTGCATATTTTAACAGAGAAACTCCAATTTCTAAAAATTATTACATACGAGTAGGTACTTTAATTTTTTATTTGATAAAAATTATAAAAACCATGTCGAAAAAGTAGAAACAGGGAGTTTTTCTTTAAAGAATACGTATTCCAAATCCAACTCATTTTCTTTAAATCTTTAGATATTCATGTGTTTTTAAAAGAGTTCACTTTGAAGCTTTAAACGAGTGTTTTCCATTCCCAGACTAAGCATGAAGTAAAAATTTTTTCAGGTCGCGACCCTCGACAAATTTTCACCGGGCTTTTCTAAACTCAAAATTTTACTTCATGCTTAGTCTAGGAGACACTCGAAAACACTCGTTTAAAGTTTTAAATTGAACTCTTTAAAAAAAACAAAGAATATCTAAAGATTTAAAGAAAATAAGCTTGATGGGGTCCCCAGAGCTCCAGCCCGGGAGCCCGTGATTAAAGGGGCCCAGCGCGGCCGCGGCATATTAAAAATATGTAAACGAGTCTTAAACTAAATTTCTTGTACTTTTCTTATTACTATTTATAAAGTATTTTCAAAACAGGTAATGTTTGCCTTTTAAATATCTCGGTAAATATTAATCCATCACATCTCAGCAGTATGTATTTTCAACTTTACTTGAAATCAGTGTTTTATACGCGTGGCGCATAAAGTAAAATTTCGAGTTTAAAAAAGCCTAAACAATTGGCTCAACCCAAATTTTGAGGCTTTTCTAAATTCGAAATTTTACTTCATGTATAATCAAGGAGTGGAAGACATTCGTTAGTTTAAAATATATCGTAACTGTCAAAATGAGTATCACGACTATCACAAAGAAATACAATAACATGATTATCATTATAGTTCAATTCAAACTTATATCAAGTTGACACAATGGACTAAATGTCGGCTGAAGCCGACTCGTGTCAAAACTATCATAGTATAAATTTAAATGTCGATAACATTAAAAAATGACGGATTGCGTCGAAAAGTGAGACATTTTGAATATTTCTGAAGAAAAAAATAACGACTATGTCTTACATCGGTCCAGTCATTTTTTGTATCTTTCTCCGACGAATAACATACAAAACGTGTTTTTGACAGGAAGTGTCGTTTTACTGAAAGATGGATTAATATATAAATTGGCGTATAACGATTGTCAATTTAGGTAATACAGAGAATGTTGTCGAATGACATTCAATAAATAATAGCTAACAATCAGGGTGCCCATAGATTCATTTTTAACATACCTTTGTTTAGTGTCTAAATATTTAACAAAGCGTTCTGTTTTTAATAAATAATTATTATAAAATAAATATTCTTTATTCTTCTATTTTCGTTTGTTTTCACAGTCTTTAATTATCAACCTGTCAGTTTTAAAATAATCTATTTTGTTGTTTTTACCATTAGTTTTTATATTAGATATAATACATTATACATTTCTGAATAGCGAAAAAAAATCTCTTTTCAATAATGCCATATCCATCTATGAACCCCATAGCAAAAAACAAAGTTGACACTTGTAATTATTATATGATTTAATTTTTCGAAAATCTGAGCATCGTATGAGATTAAAAAAGTGCCCTAAGAACAAGCAAATAAACTCGACTTTCTCTGAAAGTAAACGAGCCATAACAAAAAATAACAAAACTAAAAAATTTACCTTTTTCGCTATAGCGCCTGAACTATGTAAAATATAAAAAAAAAATGTATGGGTTTTAGTGCAATTTTAGCTATTCCTATTCAACAAAATCTCTATTTTTTATAATAATATAGATTCCCATGTTGATAATGAATCTGTGGATACCATGTATAGTCGTTATATTCGATATACAGTTAACCCTGTCAAATGATAGTCAGTATTGTAAAGACAGTCAATATAATTAACATGTAGTCTATAAAGTTTAATGATAGTTAAATTGTCCATCACGACATGTTTACTATAAATCACTATGTCGTTTGTTTTGTTACTGCTGTGAAATTTTGATTTGTAATTACATGGTTACTCTATCCACTGTATTATGACTATAAGTCATTTTGTTGATTAATCAACATGTAATCTATAAATTCTAATAATAGTTAAATTGACTATCTCGACATTCTTAGGATAAGGGATTGTTTGGCGGGAGGGCAGCGTCAGCTGCTGATGGTTAGACCCACTCCGCACTATCAGCGATTGCCAGAATTTGTGCGGGTGAACATTGCCATCCAGGTCCTTTACGATTTGGGGTTTATTCTATTAGTACCTTCCTTATCTTTGACAGCGCTGGACATTCGTAAAGTATGTGTATTGCTGTTTCATCTTCTTCATTGCATCCTCGACAAAAGTCATCGGTGGCGATTCCCATTTTGGCGAGATGATACTGAAAGCTGTAGTGTCCAGTATTGTAGCCGGTTAGAGTACGAAGTTTTTGTTTTGTGAGTTTTAGAATCTTCTTTTGTTTGTGGCATGTGCTACTATCGGAATGTGTTTCCGGATAGCCAGGTCTGCGGAGGATATACCCGCCCAACAGCCTGTCTTTGTCTTTGATCCATCTGTAAATACTACACAGTCTTCCGATAGTATCTGCAGGTTTGGTTTCAAGATGTATTTCTTTTCGAAGATGTAGTGGGAAATCTGAACTGTTTTCTTTCACAGTTGGGAAGGTCCCCATTTGAGTATGTTTCCGTGTCCTCCGGTTGATCTGACCATGTGTTCATGGCCCTGTCTTTCACGACATTCTTACTAAAGGGTGTCCCAAAATTACGCAAGATCCCCATTTGCCGCCATTTGTGCAGTTAATTGTTGACAACCTTGAAAATAAACACGATTTGACAGCTGAGAGTTTAGGGTTAGTAAAAATGGAGCGTTACACGATACAATAACGTATTTTCATTCTTGAACAATCAAATGAACAATTAACACAACAACTGAAGCCTAATGACCATGCACAGCAAAGAAGTTCGTTAAATGGATTATTGAACATCAACAAGTGAATGCTGATTTTCCGAGCAAAAGCATCCTAAGCGATAAAGTACGTTTTCACATTAATAACTTTGTTAATGGCCAAAGTTGCCGTGTTTGGGGTTCGAAGAACCCACATGTGATTGTCGAAAAGCAAATGCATCTAAACGTGTCACTGCTTGGTACTGATTTTGGGCTGAAGGCATTATTGGACCATACTTTTTTGAAAATAAATCTGGCCGAGCAGTGACTGTTACTGGTGCTCGATTTCGCGATATGATAACACAGTTCTTTCTGCTAAAATTTGATGATAATGATGTGGCCAATATGTGGTTTCAACAAGACAGTGCTACATGCCATACAGCCCGTGAAACATTTCAATTACTGCATGAGACATTTGATGATCGTATACTCTCTCGTTTAGATAGTCAGAATTGCCCCCCTAGATCATGTGATTTAACACCATTAGATTTTTTTTTTATGGAGTTAATTGAAGTCAAAGATCTATGTCAACAAGCGCATAACCATCCGTGCATTACAGGAGGAAATTAAAAGCTGCATCGCTGCAATTTCAACAAAATGTGCGTATGTGCCAGCAAAGCTGTGGAGGCTATTTGCCTGATGTGTAATTCCATTAATAACCCTATCCTTTGTACTTTATGATTCAATAAAAAAATAACAATCTAAAGACTAAAAACTATGTTTTATATTTAATTCAAATCTTGCGTTATATTTGGGACGCCTTTTATAAATCACTGTATTGTTTGTTTTTTACTGCTGTCAAATTTTATCTTGTAATTGGTTACTATATCCACTATATAATGACTATAAGTCACATTATTGACCAATTAGCATGTAATCAATAAAGTCTAATTATAATTAAATTGAGTATTACGACATTTTTGCTATAAATCACTGTATAGTTTGTTTTTCTTTACTACTGTAAAATGTTGACTTGTTTTTACGTGGTTACTCTATCCACTGTATAATGACTATAACTCACTTTGTTGACGGTGTTTAGACTGTAATTATATTCAGTAATTACATTCCTTTATAGACAGTATTTTGACTATTGCTACATTGACTATAAGTCTATAAGTATGATAGGGTTTTGTCATTAAATCACTCTGTAGACTGTATTGACTATTTTTGACTATTGTGGCTGTCTTTTGACTAAGATAGGATTTTGTCATTAGAACGACTGTATATTGACTATTGTGTTATTATGACTATAAGTCACTGAGTTGCTTGCTGACAATGATTGGATTTTTAATAAAACATTACAATTGTAAGCCTCTGTTTTTTTTTATTTTTGATTATGGTAAAGGGTGGGGCGAAGCAACTTCCTGATATAGAAATTCAATTTAAAAAAAAGTAATACAGATATAGTTTACATTATTTTTTTACTATCAAGTACAATATTTAAAGTTTATGTTTACACAGTTTTAAAGATAATATCAGGCAGATGACATCCATCATTTGCAACATACTGCGTTAATCGAACTTGGAAATTTCGTTCAACTTTTTCCAGCGTATCAATAGATATTTGGGAGACAGCCTGAGTCAGTGTCCTGGGACGATCGACATTTGGACTATAATGACAGTTGACATAAGTCGGCGTTAGCCAACATTTAGTCTTGTGTGTCAATTTGAAATAAGTCAGCATCAGCCGACATTAGTCTATAGTGTAATTTGACAGAAGTCGACGTCAGCCGACATAAGTAATTTGTGGAATATATCAACTTGACATGCATAAGTCGGTGTCATCTGTCGATACAAAGACAGTTAACATAAGTCGGCACCAACCTACATTTAGTCCATCGTGTCCTAACTTAACCCGGCATTTGAACTTGGGGTCTGACAGACCTCACACATGTTTTTATGCCTAACTTGGTTAACATTAATTTTTCTTGTAGATCTCTATAATACATTGGATATTGTATTTTAAAAATTATTGTTTGATTCTACAGGGAACTATAACATAAATCTCTTGTTGTATTTTAGAAGTCTATAATCCTCATAAACATTTGTAAAACTAATTTTTGGATTGTGGTATGTCAGACCCCACATGTCTGTACTTAAAAAATAAAAGTGTCAGATGCCGGTTTAACATGAGTTTAAGTTTAACTGTAATGATGGTCATGTTATTGTTTTTTTGTGACAGTTATGACACAAATTTTGACAGTTATGATATATTTTAAACTAACGAGTGTCTTTCACTCCCAGATTAACCCTTTCAGAGAATCAATTTTTCTGGTGGCCAAAAAAAATGTTTTGTACACTGCATATTATTTATTACTCTTTCAGATATACAGAGAGTATTTCTTTTAAATATACATATCTTATATACTGTATACGCTGTAAACCTTTAGATATTCGTTGTATTTACAAATATTTCAAATTGAACTTTCAAACTAGTGTTTTTCGCTCTCAAATGAGGCATGAAGTAAATTTTCAGGCTTTTTTAAACTCGAAATTTTACTTCATGCGGCACGCGTACTAAACACTGATGTGATGTAATGTTCAGAATACACGTTTTTGGCATACTGTTTTAGTAGAATATCTTTTATACGCATGGCGCACGAAGTAAAATTGCGAGTTTTGAAAAGCCTGAAAATTTGGTTTGGTCGCGTAGCGTTACGCGATCAACCCAAATTTTCAGGCTTTTCTAAACTCGAAATTTTACTTCATGCTTAATCTGGGAGTGGAAAACACTCGTTTATGTTTTCAAATTAAACTATTTTAAAAACAAACGATTATCGGAAAAATTACAGCTTGTGCATAAATGTATGTGTATTTAAAAGATACATTTCCAGTATGTTTACCAAATTTTAGTGATGATAAATGCCACCGTCGGGGCCGAAAGAGTTAAGCATGAAGTAAAATTTAGAGTTCAGAAAAGCCTAAAAATGTAAAAATCGGGATTTTCTAAACTCAAAATTTTACTTTATGCGTCATGCGCATAAACGCGTGGCGCATGAATTAAATGTTTAAGGTGGTTTATACCACTGATTTAAAAATAAGTTGAAAATATATACTGCTGAGATGTGATTGATCAATATTTACTGAGATACAGTGAAAAAATTAAAAAATTGCTTTCTTGTGAATATTTTATAAATAATAATAGGTAAAGTACAACAAATGTAGTATTCCATATTGTTATTATTTAAATCATCATATCTTTAATGGGGAAAGTGCTTTGAGGCACATATCACCATTTTTGTTGTTGTAAATCTTTTTTAGTATCATGCTGCCCTAAGATAGGGTTAGGATGTGGGGCCATGCTAGGGGATATATGTATACATTCAATAGTTCAATGAAAACTTATACAGCGTGTTCTAGTTTATCGGGCCACCATTGGTAACTTTGTTATCATTAGAGCTACGAAGTCGATTAAACAAGAAAACTAATAGTATTTTTTACGTACATTACGATGGTGTAAACCAGGTATGGGCAACCTTTGACAAGTTGAGAGCCAAACTTTAGCGTGCAAATACGTTCGCGGGCCGCGTTTAAAAGTACTTAGTGCATTTTAAAGTAGTGATAATATTTTTTTGCGATAGATATTAGACATGAAATAATACGACAATTTTATTATAGCACAATTTATTAAAATAACAAAATAACATTTTAAAAAATGGTACAATATAATTAAATCGTTAAATTTGCAATTGTTACAAACTACGAAAGTTTAATACACCGAAATCAATGAGACACTTGAGCTTGAATTTGGAAAACTAATCCATCGATATTTGGATTAATTCCACTGACACAAAGAGGTAAAGAATTTTCCAAATTATCGTCAGTCAGTCTTGTACGCTGTGTTGATTTATTAACTTTCATCAATGAAAAGATCTGTTCGCATTTATAAGTACTGCCAAACGCACAAATCAATCTTCTTGCGAATTTTCTAAGCTGCGGAAAATTGTCTTCTTCTAGGTATTTTTTGTAGAAATCGCACAACTCCACGTCTTTAAATTTGGATTTTAGGAGTGAGTTTTCTTGAATCTCGATCAACTCCATTTGTAAGTGTATTGGAGCATTTTGTACAATATATGTTGTAGGAGTAGCAAATAAACTGAAAGAGTGTTCCATGTTTTTGAAGTCGCAAAATCTGTTCGAAAATTGTTCCGACAGTAACTTGAGTTCTTCAGCATATTGAGCATAAGCAATATTTTCATACGCAGAGAGCGTGTTGAAATGGTAACTGTTACCAGACAGCATCTGTGACTCCCACAAGCGTAGTTTGATCTGAAACGCTTTTAAATGGCTGTACAAATCATTTACTAACTGTCCTTGTTTTTGAAGTTTCAAATTTAAATAATTCAAATAGCCTGTAAGTTCGACAAGAAATGCTAAGTCACATATCTATTTTGGGTCACTTAATTCAGATAGTGGTTTATCTTTTATTTTCATAAAGTCTGCTATCTCATTTCTAAGCTCGTAAAACCGTTTCAACATTTTTCCTTTGCTCAGCCATCTGACTTCACAATAATATGTTACGTCGTTATATTCAGCTGATATTTCATCCAAAAACGCCTTGAACTGACGATGGTTAAGCCCTCGGGATCGAATAAAGTTGATGGTTTTTACTACCACATTCATAACATTCTGGAGTCGAATGGACTTAGAACACAAGTTCTGTTGGTGGATAATGCAATGAAGGACTATCAAATCATCTTTTGGCACATTTAATTCTGTTGCATTTTCATTCAAAATTCCGATGAAACCTTTACGTAAGCCGACCATAGAAGGTGCACCATCAGTGCATACTCCAATTAATTTTGACCATGGCAAGCCAAAACTTGTGAATACCTTTTAAACTTCAATAAAAATATCATCTTCTGTAGTGGTTCCTTTTAGCGGCTGTAAAGCAAGCAATTCCTCAGTAACAGTGAACTCCTTATCAACACCTCGAATACGTCGAACAACTGTTCGTCTTGACAAACTAATTTTTTCAAATTCTTTTTTCTTTTCAGGGCACATAATACCGCAAACTTCTAACATACACTCCTTGATAAATTCTCCTTCGGCAAATGGTTTTAATGCCTTTTCCAATTTTGAGCTAACTATAAAACTAGCTTTCACAACATTATCAAGTTGTGTTCTTTGTATATGAAACATTTGTTGCTGTTTTTCCAAATTTGCGGTAAGCTTCTGGATTTTGTCTGTTCTTAATTGTCCTGTCAGTGAGTGCAGCGTAGCATGCTTAGTTGAGTAATGCCTCTTTATATTGAATTCTTTCATTACTGAAATGGATTCATTACACAGCAAACAAATAGGCTTACCATTGTGCAAGATAAAAAAGAATTCTTCAGTCCATTTTTCTTGAAAATGGCGACCCTCTGTATCTACTTTTCCTTTCTTTCCACCAGACATCATTTTTGTTTACTGTTCGTTCAATATACTTAATAACAAACTATAGTTAGTAACCACTCAAGATGCACACAAAGTCACAAAGCAAGTTGACGGCTCGAGCAGTTCGCTAGGATATCGCTTGTCCAAGTTATCACCTCGATAGCTCAAATAGAACTGAACTAACGTTCGGGCCATCCACCCGCTTATATAGGCAAAACGAACGAATAATCTGGAATAAACCAGTTTAGAATAATTGAGAAGCAATAAATCTTTTGATGTGTCGCCCGTGAGGCGGCAATCCTCAAAGAATTTGATCGAGCAAGTCGAGTGGCGGCGATTATCAAAGAGTGAGGCGGCAAACATCAAAGAATTTGATGTTTGCCGCCTCACTGTCACTCCTGTGAGTATAAGTACCTAATGTAATATTTTTTTAATTGGGTTTTTTCAAAATGTCTCGCGGGCCGGATCATATCTTACAGCGGGCCGGATCCGGCCCGCGGGCCGGGGGTTGCCCATATGTGGTGTAAACGGAAAAACAAGTGAACCTTAGATTTTTTATTTATTTGCATGAACAACATTCCATCTTTAAATGGATGCTCTGTATATTTTGACACATTAAGTAGGAAAAAACTTCATAAACAAAAAAGTCCAAATAATTGACTATCCTAAAGTTGAAAATAAAGGAGGTCTTGGCTATTAGAATTTTGAATATTTTGTAACTTTCTTGTATTGTAGTAATTTTTGCCATGCCTTTTTGTCGTAACGAGAAATAAGTAATTACTTTAAATACACACACAATCATAAATTTGTGTAAATTGTAGAAAAAAACATTTTTTCAGTTACAATTTAGAAAAATCATTTATTAAGCCTTTAATTGTTTGTATATTTTTTCTCTATTTAAATATGTGAAAATATACAAGGCATTCCATTTAAACAATTGTTGTTTTTGCGAATAAATCAGAAACTTGAGGTTCACTTATTTTTCTGTTTACACCACCGTAATGTACGTAAAACTAGTTTGCTAATTTAACCGACTTCATAGCTCCAAAGTTAACAAAGTTACCAATGGTGGCCCGATAATTTAGAACACCCTGTATACTAGTACATCAATGATTGTCTATACTATTTTTCATTCTTTATAAAATTGTGATTTGTGGTCGGTTGTGGTTAACTGAGTATCTTTTGTTTGGCTAGTCGGTCGAGAGAGAAGAGAAAAATACTTTACGGTCGACCGCTGTTCCGGACTTATTTTATATCCCAGAATGAATCGGTTTAATTTTCCTGTTACAACGCGGCTGCGGCCGGAGTTAAGTGACTCTTTAGAAATTATTGCGCACGGAACAGCTCTGATTCGGGACACTTTATCTTGATATTCTCGCCGGTGCATGAAGCACGGAACAGCCGGCACTCTCGCAAATCATACACAGAATTCTAATCAAATTATTCTTATAATTATTTACTGAGATTTAAAAAATAGTTTAAAGTGGTGATTTTAAGAAAACAGGGGCTTAACTACCGTGAATCATTTGGAGCAAAATGGTGCTCAAATGTTTAAGGCTCAAAATTATGTTAGACCACGTAAGCACTAGTAAATTATTTGTAAAATTTATTAATGGGAAATTAAACCTAAACTCAATCATAAGTAGGCTATGAATAACACTGGTCTGCAAAAAAAAAAATTTTTTTCGAGCCCTGACACCATTCCTGCTGATTCTTATGTAAAATGACCTCCTGAATCCGAATATGACCTCCGTTTTCCCCTATCACCCACCGTTTTCGGGGGAGGCCCCCCCACCTATTTTTATCACTTTTCGATAATTTGGAGGGATGAAAAGGATTATTTTAGCCTTTACATTTCTTCTGAGGGGCTAGAGAGGTGAAAAGTTCCAAAACATGAACATTTGTAGCAAGGAGGTCGATTTGGGGGGGGATTTGCCGCCTTAAATTGTAAAAGAATCATTAAAAATGATCAATTTTTTCCGTTTTTTTCGCAGTTTTTTCACTTAATTTCTACATATTCCAGCTTCCATTCCCCCTCATCCACCCCCAAACACCCCCAAATAATAAAAATATATTGCAACAATATATAGCAACAATAATAAAAATATATAGCAACAGTTTGGAAGATTCACTGTACCACGCTGGCGCTCTCAATACTCCCCCCCGTTTCCCCCATCCATTGGAGGGGTGAAAAGGATTATTTTAGCTGTAAAGAATAATAAATAAAAAGTAAAATAATAAATGTAAAATAATAAATGTAAAGAATAATAAATAACTAAGATAAGTCCCTTTATTTGGTGCTTGCTTTCCTTTTGTACCCTGAGGTAGAAGTTTCTCGTATCAAAACCAGCAGTACTCTGCTAACATGCTCGCATTCCACTTCCACGAAAATCTCCTCTCGAACTTAGAGATGTCTTGATAAAACCGTTCCCCGTGTTCATCCGAAACTGCTCCTAAATTTTCAGGGAAGAAGTCCAGGTGTGAGTAAAGGAAATGCACTTTAAGAGACATGTTACACCCCATGGCTTTGTACGCTGACAGCAATTCCTCGACATGAGCGACATAATCATCACTTTTGTTGTTACCCAAAAAGTTCTCACACACGTTTTGGAATGCAATCCAAGCTCGTTTTTCTTTTCGATTCAGGTGTTCAATAAACGTCGAATCTTGGAAAAGTTGTCTAATCTGGGGGCCCACGAAAACTCCTTCCTTGATTTTAGCCTCACTAAGACGAGGGAATTTAGTTTTCAAAAATTGAAATGCATCACCGGTCTTGTCCATTGCTTTCACAAACTGTTTGATCAATCCGAGTTTGATGTGCAAAGGCGGCAAGTAAATATTTTCCTTCGGGACCAGAGGATCGTGAGCGACGTTTTTCTGACCGGGAGTAAAACTTTCTCGCAGAGGCCAGTTCCGTACGATGTAATGTTTGTCTCGGGCTCGGCTGTCCCATTCGCATAGGAAGCAGCAGTATTTTGTGAAGCCCGATTGCAGTCCCATGAGTAGAGCAACAACTTTTAAGTCAGCGCAAAGTTTCCAATTATAATTGGCCAAACCTGTGCGCGCGAGGTATTGAGAGCGCCAGCGTGGTACAGTGAATCTTCCGAACTGTTGCTATATATTTTTATTATTGTTGCTATATATTGTTGCTATATATTTTTATTGTTTGGGGGGGGATGAGGGGGGATGGAAGCTGGAATATGTAGAAAATAAGTGAAAAAACTGCGAAAAAAACGGAAAAATCAATCATTTTTAAGGATTTTTCTACAATTTAAGGGAGCAAATCCCCCCCCAGCCCAAATCTACCACCTTGCTACAAATGTTCATGTTTTGGAACTTTTCACCTCTCTAGCCCCTCAGAAGAAACGTAAAGGCTAAAATAATCCTTTTCATCGCTCCAAATTATCGAAAAGTGATAAAAATAGGTGAGGGGGGACTCCCCCGAAAACGGTGGATGATGGGGGAAAACGGGGGTCATATTCGGATTCAGGAGGTCATTTTACATAAGAATCAGCAGGAATGGTGTCAGGGCCGATTTTCATGCCGACCAGTGTAATACATGTATACGTAGGTAAACTCTGTCCACATTTTATTCTCACCGCAGTAGGCTTTGTTAGTAGTAACAAAAACTTAGTAGTAACAAAAAGTTACTAACAATTTTTGTACGTCTTTGCATTTTTTTTTTGATTATGTGAATTGCAATGTCGCAGTTTATAATATCCCTCATTCACATGTAAAAATATTACTTTTAGCATTTTGACACAATGTTTGGCGCCGTTTTATTAAAATTATATTTTAACAACATACTTTAATCATTACTATCAAAAATACATGCCAATACATATATCAGGTGTTCATTTATAAACCCGATCGAAAAGGCGTTGCTTTTTTGATATAAGGAAATGGAACGAAAAAGTGAGGTCGCAACTTAATTTACGTTTTGTCATACCTGACATAAATGTCAGATTGTGTTAATCAGTAGCTCATTAATTTGCCTTGTTCTTATAGTTGTTATATTGTTTCTTCTTCTTCCGTGTGAGTGGGCATTTAAATACTGAATAAAATAAAAACACTTTTATAAAACTTTTTTAGATTTACATTGACAGAAGCGACTGACAAATTCACGTGCTACCTACGTTACAATGTTTTGAAAATTCCATAGCCAACTTGATCAGGTGTTTAACTGAACACCTAATATAAGAAGAAAAGAAACAAGCCTACTGCGGTGAGAATAAAATGTAAACAGATATCCAACCAGTGCAATTTAAACTTCACACTAAATCAGTGTATTATACGCGTGGCGCATGAAGTAAAATTCCGAGTTTAGAAAATTCTGAAAATGTTTAGGAATTTTTAAACTGGAAATTTTACTTCATGTTTAAGCAAGGAGTGAATACACTCGTTAAAGGTAAGTAATACATTCTAGAAGTATCAATTAAAATACTTTTATTTACCCCTGAAACAGCGATTGTGGTTTACTGGAAAAAATCGGTAGACTAAAGTTAATGTTTCTAAAAAATTCATGAATTTAGAAGAATATTTTATTTTAAAAATTGTAAAAAAATCATGCGATTATTAAATAACTTAACATTTACTGCATTTAATAATAATAATAATATTTATTATTCAATAGAATAACCCAATTACAGAGTTATTTTACAAAAATAACAAAAATTTAATACACATCTTATCAAATTAAAAGCAATATTTATATTTTGTGTTGAGATGCCGCCGGCCAAAAAATGTAAAGTACCTCTGGTTTAAACATATTCTATTAGTTTACAACATTTTTAGAAAAAAGAAGAAAGTGTACCTGAAATTTTCTGAATTTCCTAAAATAATTAGCTCTTCCTCGAATACACTCCGAAGAAAACTATGCATATTCTCCCCAATATAATTACCAATACTCTTCCTGTAATCACTCCTAAGCTCATACAAAGCTTGTAGCTTCACTAATCCCAAAAGATTCTCCTCAAAACGAAGATATTCACTTCTCTGTTTCAGTTTTCTAAGCAAACCAATTTTCTTATTGAATCCATGCAGCATTCCAGACATGTTGCACAAAAGTGGCCCGAAAAAGGTCAATCAATTTACAATTCCTAAAGGAAAATAAAATCTTGTAAGGTACTTTGCAAAAATATCGAACTAAAGTTAAAATTTCGTAAAAAAAATTCATGAATTTAGAGAAATACTTTATTTTGAAAATTGTAAAAAATCAAGCGACTATTAAAACAACTTACAATTTACTACATTTAATAATAATAACATTCATTATCCAACAGAATAACCCAATTAGAGAGTAATATTACAAAAATAATAAAATATTACATATAAATAGAAAAAAACTTAGTTGAAATTGCATAAATTACACGATGTTTTACACACACTTTGTAAACATTTATAATTGATGGCTAAATAAGATTATTATTACTTTCACAAACATTGAAATACAAAACTCGTATAGCTAAAATTAATAAAAATTGAATATTAAAAAAAACTCAGCAGCAAATCAAAATTTAAAGAATATATTATTTACAGAATTGAAAACATACAAAACTATAGATTAAATTATTTAACCAGTATAAGTTTTACTGCATTTATTCATAACTATACAATTATAACAATTCTGAATCGCGCATAATGAAGTTAGGGAATATATTTAACAATTATGATTGGTTTGATTTATTTAATCTTTTTTTTAATTTTAAGATTAAATTAAATCATAAGGGTTAATGTTTTTTTTGCGTATCGATAAAGGAGTCTGCATACTATTTTTTGTCTTAATGCGAAATATTATATTTAGTTTTCCATTTTATGATATATCATAATATTATTTTGTTTATAACATTTATAATATAGGATGTATATATATATATATATATATACATATGAGTTAGGATTTATGTGTTTCATATTTTATATACTAGCACTTGTAGATTTATGTATTATTTTGTAAAAAGGCGTATACCGTCAATAAACGTTAATAATTTTAATTTAAATTGTACTATAATGCAAAGAAAACTAAAATATCTCATTACAGTTTTGTTTTGAATAATTGAGAATAATTTAAAATTTCTAATTACATTTACGCATATATTTGTATTATTTATTCTTTTATTGCATCCGTGTGTAAACAGAAATATAATTAACAATATTAAAAACATCTACCATTTTTGATTCTATTTCATGTCATCACCTAACCCAACCTAACCTAACAGACAAATAAAATAACATAAAACCATCATCATTAATTCTCGACTGAAAGATTGGTTGTTTAACGACTGTTTCCTTTCCCGGATTAAGCATGAAGTAAAATTTCGAGTTTAGAAAAGCCTGAAAATTTGGTTTGGCGATCAAGCCAAATTTTCAGGCTTTTCTAAACTCGAAGTTTTACTTCATGCGCCAAGGGCATAAAATGCTGATTTAAATGGAAATTCTCTTTAACCAATTAAGAAGTGAAATAAGTGTATTAAGTTAATAGTATTATCAATGCTTTAAATGAGAACGAAGATGCTATAATGGACACATCACAATTTTTCAATATATCTATATTTTCTGTAAATTTGAATAGAATTCCCAATAAAGATTTAAAATTAAATTAGTACAAAAAATCATAAAACCATTAACAATTATCAATAGGGATTTAATTTAATTTCTTATTATTTCTTGTATAGAATAATATACTTATTTATTTTGTATCCCCTGATATTCTTTGTATAAAAACACACAGATATTAAGATATATACTCAAGAGCCATTGTATGCAAAACAAAAGAAAAAGCAGGAAAAGAGTATGTATATTGCTTAATCAACATACAATTTAGTAAATTTGCTCAAAATTTAATAAAGTTTATCCTGTTGTACAAAATATTAATATATCTATCTTAATTTGTTTCTTAAAAATATCGTACCAAAAATGAAATTTTAAAAACAAAGTTAAATGTTGCAAAAATTGTATACATGTATAAAAAAACATGAAATCAGTAAATTTTATGTTTTTTTATTGATTTTTTTACAAGGTTTGTCACAACACTTAACATTTAATTTGTTGTTTATTTACCCAGAAGTATTTAATCTTTAAACTTCTTAAATAAACATTTCTAGACTTGTTTTTCGATAATTTTGCAATTCATCTTGATTGATTTTCACAGTGTTAGATGATAAAGTTTTTAGAGTTATTTCGTATAGTAAGAGTAACATTCGAAATATTATGTATGATACTGTCTGAATTATACCTGGTGATGGATGCATCGGCTTAGGATAAATAGGAAATCCAATGTAAATTTTAAATGGGCAAATTATTGGCCCCCCTATTGACTTGTGCAGAAACTTGTATTGAAACTTTTTAAAGTACTAGGTTAGATAGAAATACCTACTAACCCTGAAAACTTTCTACTAAGCCGTTTTAAAGTTAAGTATTAGGATCTTGTGCAAATAAAAATTTTTTACGACATAATTTTGAAAATAACTTTAAAACGGCTTAGTAGAAAGTTTTCAGGGTTAGTAGGTATTCTTATTCAATCTAGTACTTTAAAAAGTTTTACTACAAGTTTCTTCAAAAATTGATTGGGGAGACAATAATTGGCCTCTTTAAAATTTATGTCCCAAGCCGATGCATTACACGGTATACTTTTTGGTGTTTCTATATCATTTATTGTATTTTTTTACTATTATTATATATTATTATTATTATATTATCTCTGAATATTCGGCACAGGAAAAGTACGTTAATAAATATATAAATAGGTTTAAGTTTTAAAACAAAATTACTTTAAAAACTAAAGATGTTTTCACCAATTCTCAACTTTAACATGATTTTTCAGAAAAACTAGCTGAAATATTTTGATCCCATTTTCAGAATCTTAAAGCGTGTTTATAATAATTTATAATTTTCTAAACAAAAATTATCGTGTATTCATATCACGATGACATTTTTTAGGCATTCATCGTTTCTAATCAATGTCAAATTTTAAGTTTAAAAGGGGTGTTTTCACACCCAGGTTAAGCATGAAGTAAAATTTTGAGTTTAGAAAAGCTTTAAAATTTGGTTTGGTCGTTCCGCGAAGCGGAGCGGCAAGCCAGATTTTAAGGCTTTTCAAAACTCGAAATTTTACTTCATGTGCCAAGCGTATAAAACACTTATCATATTGTCAAGTTGGAAATATACTGCTCAGTTTTAACCAAATCTCGCGCTATCAAAATTCGAGTAATTTACAATAAATATATAAATATAAAAACTAGCGCCATTGATGCAATCACGTAAAATTATTAATGTTTTTGTTAATTAAATTAGTAAATATGTTAATTTGATTTATTGTATTATTTTACCTGACTTGAGAATGTGTGAAGGAAATTTCAAAATTCTGTTATTTCAATATTTCTTCTTCACAATATTTTAGTGTTTTATACGCGTGACGCATGAAGTAACATCTCGAGTTTAAAAAAAACCTAAAAATTTAGTTTACGACCAAACTAAATTTTCGGGCTTTTCTAAACTCGAAATGTTAACTTATGCTTCATTTGGGAGTTTACACTCAATTACAATAAAGTTCAATCAAGATACAATTCCCAAAATCTATTCAGAAATATATAAAGCTTAAGCCAGTCTGCAAACAAAAGTTGAAATCTTTGTAGTCAATATTTTAAGGTTTTAAAAAAAATCTTTAGTCACTTTATTGCAGTTAAGTTAACGGTTTAGAAGATTAAATTATTAATTTGTGGTTCTTTATTTGTTTAAAAAAAATATTAAAAAAAACACAATTGATTTCTTAATCTGAATTTTATGTTGATTGAAGAATATGTTTTATTTTCAAACAAAATATTCGGTACTCTTTCCAAATTAAAATCGACTTTGCCTTAATAATATTTCTTTAACACAATTGTTAAGTTTTTAAAACATTTAAGTAATTTACAAATTAAGTCAAGTAATTATTATGATTTTTTTCCGCGCTTAATTAAGCATGAAGTAAATATTTCGGCATTTCTAAAATCAAAATATTCACTTTATCCGTAAAAACACTGATTTAGCGTGAAATTAAAAACATATGCGATGAACTTTTTTGGTAGGTGTTGGATTATTCAGAAAGGTTAAAAATGTTTATTATATGATTTCATGTCGATTCGAAATAAATAAATCATCATAGTACTTGATGATTTATTTGTTTCGGAAAACGGAAAATATTCAATTCAGAGACCAGATACAGCAAAATAAAAAAAACAAATTCAATTTAGGAAAATTGTAAAGAATGGGGCAGAAAGACTTTGGATAGCTCAGATTAAGACGAACTAACCCATACATGTAAATGTAAATAGTATGGCTGAATAAAGATGATGTATAGGTATTTATTGTAACAAATTGAACATTTCACGATTTATATATAAATACAAAATTTGCAGAATTCATTGAAAATGTTAAAATTGTTGAAAACTATGAACATGATTTAAATTTATGAATAAAGCTATATTTGTAATATAAAGAGAATTTTAGAAATTACAAAAAATACTTATAAAATTCCAAGTTTTGTTAAAGTTCTAAAAAAATAATAACACTGCCCATCAAACACACATATATTATATATGTATTAGATAAATATTATGTACATATTATATGCATTGGTTTGCTGGGTGGACAACAAATTTAAACTTTTTGTCGGTATCTTTGATATAAAATACGTATTTATATGGAAATTGTGGTGCTAAATATGAAAACAACAATGAAATTCAAAAGTTAGTCAAAAAGATGCGTTCATACATCGAGACTATTTTATTAGTGTGCGGATAAGTGCTGGTCCGTAGAACTTCGAAATGTGAACTAATAAACAATTTTTTTCTTCTTCTTAATATCCTTAACTACAACTACCAAAACAACTATTTCCACCTGAATGGAAGACAGGTATAATCATATACATACCGAAACGCGAACACAACCCATCCCTTATTCCTAGCTACCATCCTATAACACTCCTTCCGGTGCTTGGCAAATTATATGAATCCCTTCTTAAAAAACAACATTCATAATTATTCTCCGGCCGTATTCCTAATTACCAATTTGGATTTCTCCCCAAGCGCTTCACAAGTCTACCACTTTATATCCTCACATCCAACCTACAGACATCTCACCTCGAAGGCAAATCCTCTGCAACCCTCTTTCTCGACATCCAAAAAGCTTTAGATTCTATTTGGCATAGAGGCCTCCTTTTTAAATGCCACTCCCTAATGTCCCTGCATATCTTATCCACATACTACATTTATTCCTCTTCAACAGATCCCTCAAAGTAAAAATCAAGCATCGTTTCTCCTCTTCTTTTTTCCCAGATCAAGGTGTTTCCCAAGGTTCCCCTCTCTCTCCATTGCTGTACAATATATTCTAATATATTCTGTTGTAACATATACCATCCTGATCCAAAATACTTCAATCCCCCAAAATATATCCTACAGTTCGCCGACGACACTGCCCTTATATACTACGCTCCCACCTTCCAAGAACTTGTCGACACCTCTGAACGATGGTTCGCAAAATGGAGAAAAAAAATTAATTTACGCAAATCACAACTCGATATTCCCTACCGCAAAATCAATAACTATCCATTTATTATCTCCATTTCAAAAAACCAAATCCACCTTTCCCATATAAAATATCTTGGATTTACTTTCGACCAAAAACTTCAAAAAACATGCATGTAATATAAAAAGGAAAATAACAACTCGGGCAAAACTATTTACGAATTTAACCTATAGACAATCTGGGATAAATACCAAAACAGCTGTAATCATCTACAAAATAATATATCGTCCTCTGATTGATTATGGATCTATCCTATTTTCCACATCCCAAAATGGAAAGTGGGACGTTAGTCAGCGAGCATCCCTAAGAACCCTTACCACAATCCGTCACCCCTTAAATCCGCTACATAATCCATCTAACCAAAGTCCTCTACGATACAACCCAGATAACCCCCATAGAAGAACGTCTCCAATTCCATTCCGAAATATTTTTTAAAAATCATTTTAACTACTGTACCATTTCCCATTACTGTTTCCATCGAAATCCCACTATACTTTCCAAATATAAAAAAAAACCTTTAACAACCATATTTGAATCAATTTCATTATTTCACCCATACACTTATTAAGGACTGAAGTACGACACTAATTATTAATCTAGGCAGAAAGACCTCAGGTCGATAGCTATTTGGAACAGCGACAGTAACAGTTACACCCTAATATTAATTCATTCAACTAAAATTATTGTAAATATACTATAAATATCCCTTTACTATCAAGAAGGATATTATTATTAAACAATTTAAACAATTATTTTCGTGTTCAGCAGATAAAAATTATTATGTATTAGTTGTTTTATCTCGGATACTTTTTTGCTGTTGTCCAGTGTATTTAATAATAAACTAGAAATGATAAAAACCGATAAAAAAAAAACAGAGTTATTTAAGCAATGTTTAAAATTACACAAAAATTAATAAAAACCATAAAAAAATCAAGACGACATTTCTTTGTTAAAATTTGTTCACTTTATTAAAAAAATATTTACAAAGAAACGACTGAAATTATATAAAATAAGCAAAGTTTAAATTAACACAAAAACTGATAAAAATCATGACAAATTCAAGACGTCATTTCTTTGTTGATATTTTTTCTCTTTATTAAACAAATATCAACAAAGAAACAACTGAAATTGATAAATTAAAAAAGTCTTGAAACAAACACTAGATATTTCTACTGTCTATAAATTAACAACAAACAAACAAAAACTAAAAGTTATACATCAAGCTAATATTAATTCAATTCATTAATAAATATTTAATGCTAAAAGGCTTGGTATTTAATTGCATTTTAATGTGCATTACATTGAACGTATTCCATTTAGTAATTTTTTGTGAGTGTGTGGTTGTTTGGTTCTCATCAAAAATTCATCTGATGCATTATTGACGAGTCACGACTCGGGGCCGGACCCGCCGCCTAAGGAAATACATCAAAGTCCGACTTTAATGCCACCAAATTGACTACCATGATAAACAAAAATATGCCAGCGTTATTTCGTAAACATCGCACTCGGCGCAAAACACGAAAATTTATATATTCCGAGGTGTACTATGTATACATCAGGGTAATTGCATTTGAATAAATGGCTTTGTTTACCACAAACGAAAAAATACAAAACATTTCGTAGAATGAAAATAGTAAAAATACTAAATAAAATCGAGAGGAAAATACATGTAGTATGTTATACAGAGAGTTTTTCATTTTTGTACACATATCTAAATTACAGTGTTATTAATTATTGTAGAAATTCCTTTCTTAACTGATTACTTTTATTATACTAAATATACATTTCGAACACTAGGTGTTCATTTTCAATAGTAATAAAATTGACAAATATATTTATATGCTGTAAATCTAATATTTGTTATTTTTTAAAAGAGTTAAAATTGAAGCTTTAAACGAGTGTTTCCACTCCCAGATTAAGCATGAAGTAAAATTTCGAGTTTAAAAAAAACCTGAAAACTTAAAGGCTTTTCTAAACTCAATTTTTTTTTAAATATTTTGTCTGTAAACTAGTGTTATTGCCACCTAAATTCACAATTTCATTTTTACCAAAACAGCAGCAGAACATTACAAGTCCATTACCTATCATCATCCAAGTGATTATTACCCGAATGTATCTCTCATCATAACGGAAAGTGTGTGCGTACACTTTTCCAAACGTACACACATTTTTTTACCCTAACGCGAACGTTATTTTTCCACATAATTCCCGCCGCAGATGCGGTTTTAATGCGCGCCCCAGAATTTGGCCGAACGCCAAATTAAAACTACAGACGCATATATTTTATTTAAATCATTTAACAAACGCCCGCAACGTATTTATTATTTAACGCCGTCATGCAGATGCGAAATGCGCTAAATAATTACGATAATAACTCATCCTTGCCGTTTTTCAGTTTTGGTTTTATTCCAGAATTAAATACAACGAAGACCTTTTATATGATTTTTCCATTTTATTAATAAATATTTTACTAAATCAAAGAATAATAAATAGTTATTAAATCAACGTATACAGGAAATGTTTCTTTCACGTATACAAAGTGCAAGTAAAGTACGGAATATTAAAAATAAAAACGAACTCAACCGGTTTTCTTAAAAACGCTGAAAGAGGTCGATTTTTGTTCATTAATGCATGTTATTTAATGCTTTTTTGGACGCTAAAAAATACTGTGACGTCACTAGTGTTGGACGTGTGACGTAATCGGCGATTTTTTAAATGGAATTAGTTTTTTTTGTTCGATTTGACAGCTTTTGTAAAGCTCTTAATTCTCTTTACAGTCACATATTTTTTTTTTTAAATACGCGTCATTTAATCTAACAACGAGATAGATAAAATGGTGATATAGATCCGCACAAAATTCATAATTGTTCCATTGAATATTTAAAAAGAAAACGTAAAAATAACTGTTGCTACCAACTTTTTTATTCAGCCGATTTGGGGGTCCGGAGTAGTCACATTATATCGGCGAGAGTGATTTACGTCGAAATTGACATTTTCCACAGGCATGAACCGCGGGGAACTCAAGGCGAGGATTCGAAAATTTGAAACTTCCTGACGTTTGTGAGATTCGGTCAGCCATAATGAAAATTGTATTAAATTTATTCTTTCGTTTTTCGAAATCTTTAAAAAATTGCAAAGAATCAATTTTTGGACCATTTTGATGCGTTTTCATGTGCGGTTGTATCGTACTTAAATATATCTTACAGTCGCAATTTCGACGCACCTTGCACCTTTTATACCCGTTTGCACTGAGGACAATTTTAGATTGAGCAACATAAGACAATAGTAATCAAAATTAATAATGTTTATACAAGTGATCCTGTACATTTTCTTTGACAGCATTATTGTGATGATTTTGCTTGTTTAAAAAAATATTTTACAATCCTCGTGCGTGAAAAATTTTCCTGAGTTCACGCATTTGAAGGCACTCGCTTGTTCGTCACTCGTGCTTCAAAAAAGCGTGCACTCGAGAAATTGTTTTCCCGCACTTAATATGTAATTAACTATTATTTTGAATGTTTGCAATTGTTAGAATTACATGATTTTTTGTTGCACAGTAAGTTTTGTATATGACTTTAAATTACCAATTGTTACCATGTTTCCAGTAATATTACCGAGAATATTACCCAATTTTAAATTATTGGTAATTTTATATCACTACGCTTAATTAGGGAGTGGAAACACAAATTTCAAACTGAACTTTTTCAAAAACTACGAATGTCTGGAAATTTCACAGTACACATAGGGATATGTTATTTTAAGTTTATACTTGTTACTATGTAATTGCGTTTTTGGCCTGTTGGGTAAGGTTATTATTGATATTATTATATGTATACTTAGGAGAAAGATTCCCTGTGTGTTGGAACCTGTAGACCTGACTTATTCAATCGACTTAAATTAATTCAAATTTGTTTAGTTATAAGGTTATTTTTATGTACGGTGGCACGCATATTAGAATGGGTTCTGTAAAATCATTTTGTTTGAGCTTGTTAAGTAAAATAAATGAATTAATCTAATATTAACTGGAGTCGCCAAAAAAATTAAATTATCCTTATTGTTGCAAACGAACACAAACTAAACTCGTTTTATGAAAAAAAATCCATAATTGAATTTGTCATGCTTCCCGATACGGACATAATGATTTATGTATGACTTGCGGTACTATTATAACCACTGGACTGTGTCCATTGAAGAAGGGAGTGGAAAATGCGAAGACGAAATAAAAAAAGCAACTATGGCGAGCTTTCTTAAATAAATTAGATACAAGACGATGTTTATGTGCATGCGCTTTTTCTGAGGCTCCACTCCACGATATCTCTCCGTCCGTTCCGTTCCTCAAGGCTGGTTTTTCTTTCACCGAGATCGAAATGTTACACATCATTGAGCCTTTATCCGGAGATAGCCTTTCAATCGGGACCTGAGGGTTGATGGCACAATGGGCATTCATTAAAACCGGCCCGATTCACTCGACAATGTTATCGTTCTCAAAAGGAATGATCATAAAAATGAACGGAGCATTGTTTTCAGTTTTCTTTAATAATTAATTGTGATTCAGTGTTTCAATGATCCATAAAATATAATGGTGATGCTGTGTTCAATATTTTAGGTACTCAATCTCTCATTAATATACGTTAGTTGACAATTTTAATTTCAATTTACTAAATTCAATTTTGTTCGGAATCAAAATATACTGCAGTGTTCCAAATATTTGAACTAATCAAATTTATCTGAAAAACTGTTTTTGTTTCTTCTTTTATTATTGCATAATAATTCAGTTATTGAACACTGTATTGTGGAGGCTTTCACTTCGTTATACATGTTAATTTCACAATTAATAACTTTTTACTTCATTTTTGATAATGACAAACAAAATTTTTCGAAACTGCAGTCACATTCAATAAAAAAAAGTGCTATACAAACAAAATAAAAAATGTTTTATTGTGAATATAATTATTGTTTTTGAGAATTAATGCAAATTTAAAAAGAAATGTATTTTGAAAATGGTTTTGTAAACAAAGTAATGTTTTAATTCTTTTCTTTGCAAATCATTTTTTAATGTTACGTTTTATTAATTCCTTGACGAATTAAAATTACATTTAGATACATACAGGGATTTCATTCTATTCAGTATAATTTTACATATTCCATATAAACATTTGTAAAATTAATTAACATGAATTTAAACTTAAGCAATATATTTAAAACTTCACTTAATTCAATGTTTTATACGCGTGGCGCATGAAGTAAAATTTCGAGTTTAGAAAAGCCTGAAAGTTTGGCAAATTTGAAGGCTTTTCTAAACTCGAAACTTTACTTCATACTTAATCTGGGATTGGAAACACTCGTTAGAAGCATTGAAATTATAAAAAGAACAAATGCCTGAAAAATTACATTTAATTTGTGATATCCATACTTAAAAGAAAAAACCCTTGTACCATAAAAATGTAATTATGACTAAAAATGTAAATAATTTTTTCTATTTTGTAAAAAAAATCAGTTGCAGATTGCGAAAAAACTCGCACTTTTAATTTTGTTTTAAGTTAAAAATTTGCGAATTACATTCCTTACTTTTTTGAGAAAAATATTCTTTGTTTTTACTGTTGATAATGAAATTATATTTTTGTGATTAATATCAAAATATTGCTTTACATTTTAGCGGACAGATGTAACATATTCGCAAAAAAAATTACTTAAAGTATGCAGGCAGATTTGAACATTTTTAATTGCTTTAAACGATTGTATAAATTTAACATTTACTTAACTTAATACAAATTTACTAAAAACGATTGTGTAAATTTAACATTTACTTAAATAAATACAAATTTAACAAGATTTTAGAAAGTCATATTGACAGTGTAAGAAAATTGAGCTCTCAGTCAAAAATGTTAATAATATATGCCGTTCATTTGCTTTATCGTACTCCCCATTGGGATTTTCTAAACTATTACAGATACGAAGACGGTTAAATTAGACAAAACTTTTTAATACAAAATAAAATTACGTTGACAAATTTCATTTAGCGTCATTTGTTTTCAAGATATAGCAAAAAATCGACAATATTTCATATTTGCTATAACTTTGTTATTTAGATAGATGCCAGGCTGAAATTTGAAATGTATTCTAAATGACATCCGAGAAACACAACCAAATTGACGGATTTTATACAAGGTGTCCTATTTTCAAGATACAAAATAATTGTTCCATTTTTCTAATGGTAGCTATATTGGATTTTTACACCATTGAATAGAGCACAAAATTTGAGTTGGAAATATTGTGTCATATGTCAAATTAAAATGACAATTGCCACATTTCATAAAATAAAACACTCTGTATGAAATCTTATTATCTTTGTATTTTTTACGACTTATTTAGACTAAGAACAAAATTTTAGCTCAATATCTTTTTTATTAATAAAGTTATAGTAAAAATAATATTTTATCGATTTTCACTTTTTTCATCATATCATTGAAACAAATGCCAGACACAAATTATAGTATTAGAAACACTAAATTGGTGAAAAAAGATGAAAGTTTGTACTTTTGACTGTGAGTAAAACTATGTCAACAATAATCATCTAGCATCATTTGTTTTAAAGATATGACGAAAAAGTGAAAATCGATAAAATGTTAACCTCACAATAACTTTGTTAATTAAAGAAATATGAAATTAAGATTTTATACATAACCTAAATTAGCCCTTATAAATACATTAGCACTGACAGAATTCAGACGCATTTTTTTAACATTGCAATTACTTTTTTACATATGACACATGATTTCCAACTAAATTTTCTTGCTTTATTTAATGCTATAAAAATCCAATATGGTTTCCATTAAAAAATTGAACTTTGATGTTGTATCTTGAAAATAGGACACCCTGTACAAAATCAATTGACAGATTTTCTACAGCGTGTCCCAGTTTTAAGATACAACATCAAACAATTGTGTTTCTGGGATGTTATTTAGGGTACATTTTAAATTTCAGCGCATTAATTAACAAAGTTATGGCAAGAATAAATATTTGCCGATGTTCATTTTTTTGCCATATCTTGAAAATAAATGACACTAGATTAAATTTATGAACGTATTTTTATTTTATTAAAAATAGAAACTTTTGTCTAATTTAACCGTTTTCGTACATCAAATAATTTATTAAATCCCAATAAGCACGAGCACCATAAAGCAAATGAACGGTATAAAGTAAATAAATGACTTTACAAACAAATTGACAATTGCAAACTCTAAAAATACCCGATACTATTCCCAGCGCATGAAAAATAAGCCTTGTTTTGATAATTTTTAAAAAATGACTTAAAGTATAAACTTCGATAAAAAGTTGTACAAAATGAACAAAACAATTTATAAATTCAATAATTTTAGCAACATGCTATATTGTTTTAGATTCTTCATATTATTATCTGTAGAAGAAGCATAATAATTTTGTAAAATTATAAAAGTTTATACGTGAAATAAATAAATAAATAAATTTACTTTCACTTTATATAAAAGAAATTATTATTTATAAATATAAAAATGAACGTCAATGCCGAAAATCATTAAAAATATAACTAGCAAAGGACGAATTTTCAGAGATTATCAAATTACTAAGAAAGCATTCTAGTTTAGGATTTAAATATTTAAAAAAAATTGGTATACTAATATCAAATATTTGCTACTATGACCGTTATTTCATACCAACATTTCAAATATTAGTGTATTCGCGTCTTAAATATTTTTTTTTTCTACAATATCTATAAAAAATATTAGAAAACTGAATCAGTCACATATTAGAAGATTATTATTTTAGATATATGATTTTTTCAATTTATTTATTTACTAATACTATTCACAGCGTGTGAAAAAATAAGCCTTCTTTTGATAATTTAAAATATAATCTTCGATAAAAAGTTATACAAAATGAACACAACAATTGACAAATTCAATAATTTTAGCATACATGCGATATTGTTTTAGATTCTTTCTGTTATTATCTGTAAAAAAATTTTGTAAAATTGTAAAAGTTTATACGTTAAATAAATAAATAAATAAATAAATTTAATTTTACTTTATATAATACAAACATTGTTTTATTGCATATTGAAATAAAATTGAAAAATTATCGGAAAAACTGCAAAATTACACCGAAATTATTATTATTATTTATAAATATAAAAATGAAGCTTAATACCAAAAATTGTAAAATAGAAACTAACAAAAGACAAATTTTCAGAGATTATTAAATTTTATTTCATATAAATATATCAAATATTTCCTACTTTTACCGTTAATTCATACCAACATATAAAACATAAGTAAGCTGGTGTATTCGCGTCTTAAATGTTATTTTTTTCTGCAATATCTATAAAAATTTTTGGAAAACTAAATCAGTCAAAAGAATCTTCTGCAAAGTGACTGATTTAGGTTTCCAATAATTTGTTTAAATATTGCTGATAAAAACCAAATTTACGACATGATTACACAAGTGTATTAATGTTTGATATTGTATTATGAAATGTATTTATTTATTTAATTTATTAAAGGAATCTCCATTTTTTTTTACATTTAATAATGCATTAAATTGACAAAAAATCATAACAATATGAAACATACTGATTCCCACCTTCAAGTTACAATAAAAGAATCAATTAATCCACAATTCATTAATCAATCAACCACTTAATCTACAAACAAATAAATAAACTGATAAATAAAAACATATAAGAAATAAATTTACAATAAATTAATACATGTATAAAAATAAAACAAACAAAAATATAAAATAAATAAAAATAATTAATGGTCCTAAGTATACACAAGGTATCACAACGAAGTATTATTTGCAATAGCAAATAACGATAAAAGTAGAAAATATTTTATTCAAACAGGCATAAAAATTGTACTTTCTTTAAAGTATACTTATGTTTTCAAAATAGTTCATCCCTAAATAAGAATGTAATAATGATAGATGACGATAGTTTGCTAAGTTTTATACTTTTAGATAGCAGTCGATTTGCTCCTAGCGTTGGAAAATATGATATTGAACAAGTTTTAACAAAATTGCTTGGTTTAAAGTAAACAGTTGTGCATGGAATGGAATTTTTGAATTGATAGAAAAAACTGGCAATGATTATTAAAAAACAATTTTTTATAGTATAAAAAATTTCATAAAATTACTATAAAAACACCTTTAATTAACAATTAACGAACACTAATTGATAAATAAACAATAAAATCCACAAAATCAACAAATAATCGTTGAAAATGGCAAATTTGAAAACAATAAGGCTTTATTATAATAAAACTTAGCAATATAAAAATTAACAAACATCGAATCAATTAGAAAAAAAAGACAGAATTGACAAAAAATTATAATTCACAATAAAGCATGTTTTACTTTGTTTGTAACACTTTTTTATTCAATTGATTTGTTTTGACAAATTTAGCTTGTCATTTTCAAACACGAAATGTTTGGTGTTTGATAACATGACATTTTTGATAATGACAAGCTAAATTTGTCAATACTGCAGTCACAATTTATAAAAATGTGTTATACAAACAAAGTAATAAGTGTTTTATTGTGTATTATAAATTTTTGTCAATTCTGTCTTTTTTTCTAATTGACTCGATGTTTGTTAACTGTTTTATTTCCTTATTTAATTATTATGAAGCCTTATTGTCACATTCAATAAAAAAGTGTTGTACAAACAGAATAAAAGATGTATTATTGTAAAATTAGCATGTATAACGAAGTAGAAGCCTCCACAAAAAAAAACAAATTATAATATTTATTGACTATGATAAATCGATAAATCGATAAATCTTTTAGATTTGATTCTAAGTAAAAAATACTTATATACGCACTTAGTAATTTTAACAGCAATGTTGACAAATAAGTCAAATAAATGAATTCCGAATGGTAAAAGTTTATTGAATCAACATAAAACTGATAAAATTACCTACAGAAATATTGACAAATAACTCAAATAAATAAATTAAGAATGATAAAAATTTATTAAAAAACAAAAATTTAACAAAATAATATAAATAGTAATAAATTATATTACATCGAAAATTAAAAATTATTAAAAATATTAATCAATTCGTCAACATTAACAAATAAAAAATTGAAAATAACGTCTACAAATTTCTGAGACATATTGTCTCCAAAACAGTTATCTTTTTAAGCTTAAGTATAAATGAAATTGCCAATACTTGGTTGCATAATACTTCAAACATTTAAAGTGCGATTCATTTCGCAATCTACAACTAATTAGTCTTACAAAGACTATATCAAACACTTAGTTGTTTTAATGAGTGTTTATAGTCTTTGTAAGACTAATTAGTAGTAGATTGCGAAAAGAATTGCACTTTCAATGTTTAAGGTATATTTTTGCTTGTATTCGAGTTGTAAAATATAAAAGATGTTACAAGAAAATACAAAAGACGCCAACAATTTACACCTTTTTAATTTCAAATTAAGACAAATCAATATTAAAGTCGGAGTAAGAAATTTCAAATTGGAACTGAACAAATATTATTCAAGAAATAACCAGTTTAAATAATTGAGCAAAAATAAGAGAAACAATATTAATTTAACATGTTTTGTATCATCTTTTAAGTTTATATTTTTTAATGTAAGCAATATACAGAGAGTTTTTCTTTTGAATATATAAATCCCAATTACAGCGTATATGCTCTGCAAATAAGAAAAACAATAAACATGTATTGTTTTTTTTAAGTTCAATTTAATGCTTTAAACGAGCGTTTTCCACTCCCAGGTTAAGCATGAAGTAAAATTTCGAGTTTAGAAAAGCCTGAAAATTTGGTTTGGTCGCTCCGCGAAGCGGGGCGGCCAAACCAAATTTTCAGGCTTTTCTAAACTCGAAATTTTACTTCATGCGCCACGCGTACAAAACACTGACATATTTTCCAAATTTTGAAAACATTTCTATAATAATAATGAAAAATTACAAAACTAAATAAAGAATTCCGTGTTTTATTGTGAATAAAAATTAAAAAATGAATAACCAAATTTAACAAAAATTGTAAACATACAAATTTAAATTGAAGGTCGCTCTTGATCTCAAAAAATTTAGTACTTCTGCATTACACTACCGGCAAAATTGACTACAGTTGATAAAATCGTAAACATTACGATATTATAAAAACAGTGTTTAAAATTGATAAATTGAACATAAAATGATAAAAAATCATTTAAAATTAATATAAAAAGTAGAAGTATTTGCATTCGTGTTCGGAACTGGCTCCCCACATAAAATGTTATCTGATAATAGATGATAATAAAAAATAAAAATACAAAAAAGGTCCACTATCCTATCACTGCTTAGAAATGTATAATAACAAAGCTGCAAATTTAAGAGACCTGAGCTACATTAAGTTTAATGCTACACGAAAATTAATTTTATTAGGCAATGCTTTTTATAATATACAAGACATTAGGGCATGTTTTAATTAACAAATTGTATAAACATATAAACTAGTCTTAGATTATTTAATTTAGTCTCTGTACTTTATACAGGGTGTTCCAGCGAAACCGCACACTAAAAGTATATGGACTTCTAATTAATGTATTGTAATGAATTTTTCAGCTTCTATGTAATCGTGTATGCTATTGCGGTTATACCGGACGTAAACTCCCTTATTTTAAATAGAATGCTAAATCTTTTATTGTAAATTTGGATTCTACATAAAATTCTATGAAAAAAATCTCAAGTAACATGCCCTCTAAATTTAACCGTTCTTGAGATATTTGGCATTTGTATAGCATATAAACTAGTCTTAGATTATTTAATTTAGTCTCTGTACTCTATACAGGGTGTTCCAGCGAAACCGCACACTAAAAGTATATGGACTTCTAATTAATGTATTGTAATGAATTTTTCAGCTTCTATGTAATCGTGTATGCTATTGCGGTTATAACAGAAGTAAACTCCCTTATTTTAAATAGAATGCTAAATCTGTTATTGTAAATTTGGATTCTACATAAAATTCTATGAAAAAAATCTCAAGTAACATGACCTCTAAATTTAACCGTTCTTGAGATATTTGACATTTGTATAGTTTCTTCTTATTTTTTTAATGCATTGTTTTAAATGTTTTTAGTACGTACGTTAACATACACAATTTTTGTATTGCGTATCACTATTGATCAAATGAGATTCACTATTTCTTAAATATCTTATACCTTGTCAAATATATGCCAAAATATTTACCGATTTACGAAATGAGTTTCACTTTATACAAAATACTTTTCCGTTTTATATTTTTGCTGAACATTTGTGCAGTAACAATAACTTTCTTTTTTTTCTTTTGAGTATACGTATTCCAAACTTATCCTATTTTTTGTAAATCTTTAGACATTCCTTGTTTTCTTTTTAAAGCTTTAAACAAGTGTTTTCCACTCCCAAACTAAGCATGAACAAAAATTTCGAGTTAAGAAAAGCCCCGTGAACATTTATCTCTCGCGACAAATTTTCTGGGCTTTTCTGAACTCGAAATTTTACTTCATACGCCACGCGTATAAAACACTAAAATACTTCACATGAAATCTGTGTATCATACGCGTGACGCATGAAGTAAAATTTCGAATATAGAAAAGACCAGCAAATTTTGAGGGGGCTTTCTAAAACTCAACATTTTACTTCATGCCTAATCTGGGAGTGGAAATCACTCGTTTAAAACTTCAAATTGAACTTTCTTAAGAAACAACGAATGTCGGAAAATTTACAGTCTATACTTATTTCAAATTCATCCTATTTTCTGAATATCTTTAGATGTTCCTTGTTTTTTTTAAGTTCAATTTGAAGCTTTTAACGAGTGTTTTCTACTCCCAGACTAAGCATGATGTCAAATTTCGAGTTTAGAAAAGCCCCGTGAAAATTTATCGAGTGTCGCGCAGCGACCCGAGACAAATTTTCTGGGCTATTCTAAACTCGAAATTTTACTTCATGCGCCACGCGTATAAAACACTAAAATATTGTGAAATTTATCTATATACGAACTTTACATGAAATCTGTGCTTCAAATTGAACTCTTTCAAAAACAACGAATGTCGGAAAATTTACAACTTATACGTATTCCAAATTCATCCTATTTTCTGAATATCATTAGATATTCCTTGTTTTTTTAGCGTTCAATTTGAAGCGTTAAAAGAGTGTTTTCCATTTCCAGACTAAGCATGAAGTAAAATTTCGAGTTTAGAAAAGCCCCGTGAAAATTTGTCTCGGGTCGCGCAGCGACCCGAGACAAATTTTCTGGGCTTTTCTAAACCCGAAATTTTACTTCATGCGCCACGCGTATAAAACACTAAAATATTGTGAAATTTATGTATATTCGAACTTCACTTAAAATCTGTGTTTTATGCGCGTGGCGCATGAAGTAAAATGTCGAGCTCATAAAATTTGTATCGGGTTACTACGCGACTCTCGACAAATTTTCACGGGGCTTTTCTAAACTCGAAATTTCACTTCATGCTTAGTCTGGGAGTAGAAAACATTTTTTTAAATCTATAAATTGAACTCATTTAAAAAAACAACGAATGTCGGAAAATTTACAGCTTATGCATATGCCTACCTAAAAATAAAAAAAAATCACTGTATATAACATTATTCACACCAGCATCTATTCTCCTGATAAGGATTTGTCTTAGTTCATTGCTAAGATGCATTTTTTGACAAACTGCAGCCATTTTGCTGAGAAGTGAAATGTAATTGACAAACTGTGATAAGGTTTTGACTTATGGGGAAATGTACTGGTTTGTAGAAAAATGCGTTTGATAAATGGGAAATTTATTTGAGATAAAGGGATACATATTCGATATAAAGTGAAATGTAATAGAAAAAATGCTATGATATTTAGCAGATTGCAACTGCAAACCAAATACATGAATAAATAAAATAAAGGACCAGCTCTTATGGCCATTACGCCTCTGCTAACATCGTAATATTAGTGAAATATATAATAATAAGAATAATAATAATAATAATAATAATAGTAATATACTTTATTGCTCAATTTTATTATAATATAATATATATAAACGTATAATAAAAACCTAAAATTAAATTTAGAATTTCAGATAAACTTAAAGAAATAAGAAAAAAAATAAAAAATAAAAAAAATACCATAACAAGTAGAAAACCATAGTAAAGAGTATGTAGTAATATTAAATGATTGGATTTGGTTGAGACAAAGATGTCATGAAATAGCCGATTAGCATTTCTACTCGAATGGAAAATTGGTGATTTTAATAGAGTGTTAGTCTTCGGAACAGGTAAATAATATGTGTTAGGGTCACGGGATGATAGTCTGGGTACATATATATTTACTTGTGATAATAAGTCAGCGCAGTCAATAATGTTGTTTAGCAATTTGTACATAAACAAGGCGCTATTCATATCCCTGCGGCTAGATAATGACTTGAAATCATGTCGCTGAAGGAGTTGGTTGTAATCCAATCCTCTAATAGGATACGGTACGTATCTTAAACTTAAATGACAAAAACTTTAAACATCGTCTTTGAACACGCTCAATCAATAATGTATTACTTTTATATATTGGATACCATATTGATGAAGAATATTTTAGCTTACTTCGTACCAAAGTAAAATACAGTATTTTAATAACATCAACCTTACTAAAGCATCTACAAGTACGCAATACAAAACCTAACATCTTAGAATCCGAGGTACATATGTTATTCATATGATTCGTAAATGTAATGTTCCTATCACACAGTACACCTAAATCAGAAATCTCTGTTTTGCGAGTTACAGAGTGTCCGTTAATGACATAGTTGTAGGTAATATGTGTTGACCGACGACAGTAAGTCACAATGTAGCATTTTTGGTTATTCAAATTTACATTATTGGGACAACACCAGCTGTATATTTTGTTTAAATTAGTTTGCAGTGTATCTGCATCATCAAGACTGTCAATTCTTGCAAATATCTTTAAGTCATCAGCATAAGCCAACACTGGACAAGGTAATGAAGTAATTAAGTCGTTTATGAATAAAATAAAAAGTAAAGGTCCCAGAATCGACCCTTAAGGCACCCCAGATGTTGAAATAAATGTATTAGATTTATATCTATTGTAGAAGACGTAATATTCTCTATTGTATAGATATGATTTGATAAGTTCTATATATGAATTAGTAAATCCAAATAATTCCAATTTTTTAAGAAGTTTGTTGTGATCCACAGTGTCGAAGGCTCGACTAAAGTCTGTGTATATATCATCGGATTGACCACGATTGTCAAGAACCTCGCTTATGTGCTGAGTAATTATAGCTAAATTCGTTACCGTAGATCGTCCTGACATAAACCCATGTTGTTGTGAAGAAAGTATTGGCTTAACCTAAGAATATATATTATATAGGATGTATTGAAAAACTTTCGAAAAATTTGATAATATACAGGGTATCCACGCTAAACCGTTCGTTAAAAGTTTATGGGGTTGCCGTTGCACTAAAAATTTGAATAAAAATCCTTATCATATGGTTGAATCAGCTCTCCTCATGTGAAATATTTTCAACTTTATATCACTTTCGGTTTCCCCGGAAGTAGCACCAAGTTTGTTATTTTAAATAAAACACCCTATATATTAGTAATTTTTTGGGTTCCTCGTTTAAATTGCAACATATTTTATTCGAACATATGTACACTTATCTCTTATAGTTTTCAAGAAAAAAAAAATATTTCTAAAATTCTAACCTCTAAAAGGCATCTTGTAATCTGTCTGTAACTTTTCTTAAGAATAAGAATATGATTTATATCTCTACTTGTACCTAGAGGATGCCTCTATGAATGAATTAATTGAAAACTGTCAATGATCACAATAAGTGTTCTTAAAATGTCAATATCTAAGTGCCCTCTTCAATATCTAGTAATTCAATTTTTTTTAAATAGAATGACCCAATTTTTATCACATGGTACGATTGGGGGGAAAGTTTCCTACAAAAAAGTATTATAAAAAAACTATACTCCTAAAGCAAGTAGTTTTCGAATTAATTGGAAAATTCTTTTTTCGTCGCATTTGTGCAGGGAATAATGCGCGCATAAGTCGCAATTGAATTTTAGTAGGCCAGATGTATGCTTTTGTTTTGTCGCGATTGTATTGCGAAATGTCAAATAATAAAAAGAATTAGTACAAAGTTTTACAGAAATCAACAAAATAAATAATTACACAAATCAACAAATTATCAATTTATTCTTCATACATGGCAACTGTTAATTAAACAAAACTTGATTCCAATCTTCTAAATCTTGTTTTATTCATCGGCAGCAAATGTGGATAAGTTTCATAAAATATTCTACATGTTCGAGTACCAATTCTATAGCAGTTGCCATGTATAAAGAATAAATTGATAATTTGTTGATGGGTGTATTTATTCATTTAGTTGATTTCTGTATAACTTTGTACTAATTGTATTTATTATTTGACAATTTGCATTTCATAAGCGACAAAACAAAAGCATAACTACTTGCCTACTAAAATTCAGTTGCAACTTATGCGCGCATTATTCCCTGCATAAATGTGACGAAAAACGAATCTTCGAAATAATTCGAAAACCACTTGCATTAGGAGTATAGTTGTTAATACTTTTTTGTAGGAAATCTTCCCCTTCAATCGCACCACGTGATTAAAATGGGTCATTCCATTTAAAAAAAGTGAATTACGACATATTGAAGAGGGCACTTCGATATTGACATTTTAAGAACACTTATTGTCAAAATTGACAGTTTTTAATTAATACACTCATAGAGGCATCCTCTAGGTACAAGTAGAGATATAAATCATATATTTATCTTACACTTAAGACAAGTTACAGATAGATTTCAAGATGCCTTTTAAAGGTCAAAATTTTAGAAATATTTTGCTTGAAAACTATAAGATATAAGTGTACATATGTTTGAATAAAATATGTTGCAATTTAAACGAGGAATCGAAAAAATTACTAATATATAGGGTGTTCTATTTAAAATAACAAACTTGATGCTACTTCCGGTGGAGCCGGAAGTGATATTAAGTTGAAAATATTTCACATGAGGAGAGCTGATTCAACCGTATAACGAGGATTTTTTTCATGTTTTTAGTGCAACGGCAACCCCATAAATGTTTAACGAACGGTTTAGCGTAGACACCCTGTAGAGATAGGTCTATAATTACTTAACTCATTTTTATCACCTTTTTTAAATACTGGACAAATCCTTGCATACTTCCAATTATGTGGAAATGTGCGAGTTGCAATTGCGAGATTTATAATGATCAGTAAGGGTTTAGGTAATAAGTTGAATACATCGCTTTATATCTGGCGTATACCAATGTGGAAATGATGCTTTACTTGATGTTTGCAGGGGAACAGCCTCGTTTAATAATAAGCAAAATTGTAATGGAATCCATCAACAGCACTGTCAACATTATCATAATCCTCTAAGATAGACCAATCAGTATTAAAAATTAAGTCATATAACAATGGATAATTGGCTTTTAGAAAGTTATAACGTTTGTTAGTATTAGTAGGAAACGGAGAATCCTTCTCCCGTGCTGATAGATTTACTTCAATTGACAATGCTGGATGATGTAGGTCCTCAGATACTAATGGCAAGATGTTATGTTCTATTTCAAATTTAGTCTCAATAGAAAAAATTAAGTCTAATAACCTGTTATTTGAGTTTAGAATATTGTTATATTGTTGCAGATTCAAATAGATACTGAAATTATCTAAAGCACACAGTTTAGATGACGGAGATCATTCATTGATTGGATAATTATATTGCGATATATTGAAATCACCAAGAATGATAACTTCATGATCTAATAGCATTACTTCAAGCGCTTTTAGAAACAATCGCCATATCTGGCGGTACGTAGACAACGAATATTATAGACTAAAAGCGAATTTTAACTTTACAGACAAGTATATCAATTAGTGGAACCGTATTCGTTATATGATTACAATCAATTACATCAATCAGAAAGTTATTACTAAACGCTAATAATACACCTCCGCCCGTACTACGACCTACTATTGAACATCTCCTGTCACACCTTATTACATTATACCCGTCAGCAAATAATTCACTGTTCAATGTAGAGTCATATAACCACGTTTCAGTAAGTGCAATGATGTCATAACTAATACCATGCGTAGCTGCAAATAGTCAATGTGTTTTAGTCCGTAAGCCTCTAGTGATCTGGTAGAAAAGATGAATGTTGTATTTTTCACTGTTGGGCTTAACTAGTTTTCCTGGTTACTCATTATAGTAGGCACTCCGCGAATACATTTTATTTTTAAATCGCACTCTTCATCATCTTTTTTCTTATTTAATTCTATTCTGGTACGACGATAATATTCTGCTGCTTTCATAGGAGTTTGATCACGCAAAACGCGGACTCTGGTGAATTTTTTATTTTGTTTTAATTTACCACTATTTTTAAGAGCAGTAAACACATCCGATTCACTACGCAAGAGCAATTTTATTGGACGGCAATATTGATCACGAGTCTCATCAAATCTATCTAGCCATATTGGACGGCTGTTAGGAGCTGTTACATTTAGAAGTGGCAATAATTCATTTACTGCAGTAGAATCGAGTTGTATAAGTTGAGTCTTATCATTAGCATTGGGTTCAGTTAAACCGTAGATGACAATGTTCGTTTTACGACGATCTCTATCAGTAATTTCTTGAATAATTTTCTCAGTGTCAATTAATGAAGGCTGCTAGGTAGCTAAAGAGCAGGATTTTAGCTGTTTAATATCATTCTGTAGAGCAATTATAGCAGCTTTTAACACATTGATGTCATTGTATAAATCTTTACACTGAGTACAATTACAGCATAATCCTTTTTTGGCATTTATTTTTCGGGTTTCCGATTTAGATATATCAACGCACGTAGATTTAAATTTCTTTTTACATACTGAGCAGTTGATTAACATATGCTCATCAGTAGGAGTCTTGCAACATGAACACGTATCATTCATTTTTAAATAAAGAAAGAAAATTAAGAAAATTAAGAAAGGAAGTTACAGGTATACAATTTTTTCACACAACTGCACCTGTAGTTGTGACTCACAAGATGCGATAAACAAAACAAGGTGACGGAAAGGTAAAACCCAAATAAAATAATTCAGAGGATTAATGATAACAAAAAAGGTCTATGTGTGTATCTGTGTATGCATTGACCCCTACCACACGCTGAAAAAATTCTATAATTGTGTGCGTAAAATATAGGTTAAACTGAGATTTATCTGCCTTAAGGTGAATAAATGCAAATTACTCCATTTCTTTTTAAAGTAGTTCGTTACCAGATCCATCAGCAATCCCACTGAACAAGTTGTATATAATTAACACTAACGGATTCGCGCAGAAATTAGGATAGATTAAGAGTTCACTATAGCACACTTTGCTTCACATTCAATAAAAATGCAGCTATAAAATTAACACATAATTGACTAGTGGGACGCAAATCTCCTAATCTAATTATATTTTGAAAAACTTCCAATCTAGTTCTTCTCTTTGAAGAATCATTTTCCATGTTTTGTTAATCTGTCATTAATAATAAACAAATGAAATAATTTTTAAAAAATCTACTCATAATGTAATATATTTTAGCAACCAACGTAACGATAAATAATGTACACACAAGCTAGTAAATAGAAACGTCTGCATTTCATATTCAATACGACACCAGATGGGAAAAGCGTCAAGATATAGTGGAAACTCCTCCCTTTGGTGGAGGAAAATATGATTAATACATCGCGTCGGGGCGTTGCTCACGTTTTCATCCGCACTATCGAACATAAAGAGTCGAAAACAAAGTGGAGAGCGTCGTCGCCGAGTTTGCGAAACTGCCGTTGGTAATTCAATACGAAAACGTAACAAGGGAAATATTATAATAATCCGGCTGTAACACACTAGACAGGATTTGAATGTGTGCACATACTGTACATGCATATTCGTTGCCGTCCCCCTTTTCGACATCTAATCCGGAGTTTCCCGTTCCGAAATTTATCACTTCCTCCATATTGTTGATAGTGGCATCCATAGATAGAGAGACTGTGCCTTCAAGTTGCAATAATTATAAAATGAACAGTAGTTTACAAGTTTATGCTTCAATTGCAATGATAAATGTTTTCTCATTTTTTTTTAGATTAGTTCATTTATAACATCTGAGACGATTACTTCAACAAATCAAAAATTTTTAACATTAGAGGCAATTCATTTAGATATACACTTCTTCCAATGAATGCTATTTTGATTCATCCAAAATGTTGTATTAGTTGCAGCAGTTGTTTGGAACCTAAATATTGTTGCACCTGGTGTAATATAAAGAAATGTAATCAACAAGAATCAAGTGAATAAAGCAATTCACGCAGACTTCAAGTTTGATAGACGCGGCGGCATTCACAATTTCCATGAGAACTCAAGGGTGAGGCTCTTGTCATGTGCACGGTGCCGGTAGATAGAGTACACACAGCTGCCCGAATTCCGCTTTCAACAATAAGGTGCATTTACACGATACGCCGGCGAAAACAGATTAGAGATGTTAATGGCGCAGATCCATGCAATGCATTGATAGAGGAGAAAGAGGAGAGAGGGTGTGTGTGTGCATGCATGTGTGCGATGCGATATTAGTATTGGGGATTTTTATCGGGCGAATATCATATGTGAGCCATTGAACCGTTCCGAAAACGTGTTCTGGCTATATTATGTTTGTGTTGGTAGAGAGAGAGGAATATTTATCCGCACACCGCGGTCTAAAGGGCTTTGTTGTTGTTCTGCTCCGGGAATTATGAAAATAATGTTCTTTAACGACCTCACTTGGGGTGTACACACCCATATTTTCCAATATATCCCACACACACATAGATATCTTTACCATGTATCAAACACACTAATATATATACCATATATTTAAATATACAGAGAGTTGTATATAACACTAAACATTTTCATAACGAGAATTTTTCTTTTAAGTATTTATTGTACATTTGCCGACGCTAGATTTATTAAAGGAATTTAATTTGATGCTTCAAACGAGTGTTTTCCACTCCCAGGCTAAGCATGAAGTAAAATTTCGAGTTTATAAAAAGCCTGAAAATTTGGTTTGGTCGCGTAGCGCGAAGCGCGGAGCGGCCAAACCAAATTTTCAGGCTTTTCTAAACTCGAAATTTTACTTCATGCGCCACCGGTACAAAATACTGATGCAATGTAAAGTTTATCGGTGTGTTTTAAACTTCGCAATATGTCAGTGTTTTGTACCGGTGGCGCATGAAGTAAAATTTCGAGTCTAAACTCGAAATTTTACTTCATGTGCCACCGGTACATAACACTGACATATTGCGAAGTTTAAAACACACCGATAAACTTTACATTGCATCAGTATTTTGTACCGGTGGCGCATGAAGTAAAATTTCGAGTTTAGAAAAGCCTGAAAATTTGGTTTGGCCGCTCCGCGCTTCGCGCTACGCGACCAAACCAAATTTTCAGGCTTTTTCTAAACTCGAAATTTTACTTCATGCTTAGTCTGAGAGTGGAACACACTCATGTCAAGTTTTAAATTGATTTTTTTTAACAACGAGTATCTAAAGATTTACGATATATACGGTGTAATTGTCACATGTATACTTAAAAGAAAAACTCTGTGTGTGTACAAGTTGAGGCATTAATTGCGATTGATTGGCTACAATTTTTAATGGTAATGTAGGCAACCCAATTTACACATAGCTTAAAATTAAATGTGTCAAATTGTATGGGCTGAACATTTTCGGTGTTACACAAAACTCTCTGTATATGCATATCCAAACATACATTCATATCTGGAGAAATAAACTCAAATTTCAAGTATTAGAAAAAATTTAAAATTTTGTTTGGTCGCTCCGCATAAAAACGATAAAATTCAACTTATTTATTAATTTACGAGATTCATTGACAATATAAATTACTACTATTAAAAATTCTACAGGAAAATAGGACATTTCATTTCAAACAGCATGCCTAGATAATATAATATATTAGATAGTGAGTCGCATAAATTGACATATATATTTTCTGTCTTTTTAGTGTTGGCGAAACTAGTAGAGCTGTTGTTTATACGTGGTCCGATTAAAAAACATTTATACAAATTATTATTCCACATAGTATCCTCTTTCTAAAATACATTTTTGCCAACGTTTTGGAAGTTAATTAACTTCGTTATCTAAGAATGAAGTCAAATCGTTGCCTCAAAGTGCTTCTTTTTGGGGCCCACACAAGTGGAAATCGCATAGAGGCAGGTCTGGACTGTAAGGTCGATGTTCTAGTTTTTGCCAGATAATTTCCATCATTTTCTGCTGCCTTACAGCTCTTTTATAGGGGTTCATTGCATGTTTTGTCCGATAAGTATTAAGAATGATGCCAGAGCTTTTTTTATATTTACTATAAAAATATAATTACATTTAGTTAATATTAACATACATCCATTGGGCATCAATATAACATTTCTCGCGGTTTTATCATATGTAGTAACTCCAGGAAGTCCTAGATTGCCATTCAGGGTGCTCGTCACGACATCTTGTACGAGTTTAATAGTGTCAAAATGTTGTCTATTTAACTTGAATGACAAAAAATTGGGCAGCGATAGAAATTTGTTTGCCAAAATCGCTTACCCATACCAACGAAAATGATTGCGTAGTGTCAAAATTTAGCACAGACTCTCCGAACATCGGCATTTTTGTCAGAATCATTTCTTGCACAATGGTTTTCAAATGCCTTATTTATCTACTAGCAATCTGAAATGTAAAGGGTTTCAGCAAATACCTAAGCTTATTACATTAATTAATAAGCTTAAGGCTGAAATTAATGAGTTAAAAGAGAATGCATCTAAGAATGTTACGCCTGTTAATAACTCATAATGCAGAGTCCTGAAATTCTAAAATTCTTTACTTTTTCTTAAATATTCTCAAAGTATGTTTTTTAATTAATAGCAATCGTTTCAGTTGTTTATTTCAGGCTTAGCGCAAAAAAATCATTCTCGTTACATTCCGGACATACCATGTACTTCGCAGATATGACAATCTCGACTTTTATGTCCAGTCTGAAGCCTAACTTAATTCAGCAAACAATAGTAGATTTTGCGTATTTGGTACGATATCTGTGTAAAAAGCCATCAGGAGAAACATTCTTCAGTCCCAAAAAACCGTGGCCAGCTTTGACAATCGAATTATGGCTTTCGCAGGTTTCCCTTGGTGTTTCCTTCTCGCTCGATTTCGATCCATTACACCTTCTTTTCAAACTTTTTTCATGAAAGGGTATTTTTTCCATACTATACCTACAGTCTGCAGTAAATTTTGACTGGTTTCAGGTTTTCACAGGTGAAAAACTTTAGAATTACTCGTTGCGCAAAAAATACCATAAATACCATTCCCAATGCATTGAAGAAAAAAGCTCGTTTATATTTGATCGACCCACAAATGTTACATATTAAATATAAGCATAACATCTGTAAAAAATTGTTTGTTTCTTGTTTTGCACATTAAATTAATATTGCTATTGGAGTAAATAACTATATATTTTTATTTTTTTATATAAAAAATTAAGAAGATCTTTCAGTTTTTTTTAATAAATACGTAAAACTTTGAATTAGGTGAATGGTACTAATTGCATAATTTTCATTATTAATTGTGAGAGATAAAGCATATAATTCAAATACTTTCTCAATCATCTCATCGATGAAATTCATGCACTGAGTTTTAATATTTGCGCGCGCTACTTTGTAAATAAAAATGATATGCAGGGTTTCGAGTTTACAAGCCCCAATTACAGGGTATATGCTTAAATCTACAAATATTAATTGTTTTTTAAGAGAGTTCAATTTCAAGCTTTAAACGAGTGTTCTACACTTCTAGGTTAAGTAAGAAGTAACATTTCGAGTATAGAAAAGCCTGAAAATTATGTTCTTGCGACCAAACCAGATTTTCAGGCGTTTTTAAACTCGAAATTTCACTTCATGCGCCACGCGTCTAAGACACTGAAATATTGCATAGTTTACAATACGCTACTAACGCAGTATACTAAAAACGTTTATTTTGAACTTCAATTAAATCCAGTGCTTTATACGCGTGGCGCATGAAATAAAATGTCATGTTTAGAAAAGCCTGAAAATTTGGTTTGGTCGAGTTATATGTAACACATTGTATTATAAATTTTAAAATATACTGTTAAATCATAATACACAAGCAATACAATATTTCGAGTTTATCTCGTTGCGTTTCGACTCGTTTTACTTTGTTGTGGCGCCCTTTTTAGGGAGATGTCTGCGTCTCGACACCCTTCGTCACCTCGGAATGTTTCAATTTATTCGGGGAAAGGAATTTTTGGAGACGTAATGCCGTTTATCGGTTTATTTATCTATTTTAAAATGGTTTGAATTCCGTTTTAATGAACGGTTCATTTGGAAAATATTTAACATTTGATGGACTCAATAACATTCTTTTCTGATACAGATTTATAATAATAAGAATTTAGTAATTTGACTCTTTTATATAATATTTAGTTAATTTTCAGCAAATACAAATTTAATTTATACTCAATCTACAACAAATTCGTCTTACAAAGACTAAATTAAACACTTATTAGAACAACTACATTCCAGTTTTAGTGTATTGAAGTTTAATGTATTAAAGTAATCTACAATCAAGTGTTGGGAATTTCATTCATACTATTATTCGTATGACATATATTCCAGCGAAAAGATCACTTTGTTCGCATGAAAAATCTTTTGAATAAGTGTTAAGTTGAGTATTGTGCTTAAATTAATTCATTAAATCAGAACAACAAATTATCTTAGTTTACAAAGTATTATATTATAATACATACAATAAATTATATTGTCATTTGTACTAAAATATGCTGATTTATCAATATACAGGGTGTCCGTATTTCAACAGAGATAGAGAGTCGGTTAATTTGGAGCAGAGTTGCGTAATTTAGTGCCCAATGATGTATCTAAAATCAAATTTGAAATATCTTCTTTCGTTTTTGGGATATTGTCAAAAAACGGATTTTTGGAAATTTCGTTTTTGTTTTTTTATTCAAAAACTCTTGAATCCAGACATTTACAACATTGACATTATAGAGGCATTATTGAACGATTAATCTAGTAACATATTTTATTTTAAGAAAACTATAACATTTACCCAGGGACCATAGACAACTTTTGTTTTTCTTATGGGCGCCATTTCGGATTTTCATATTTTTTGGAAGAATATTATTTTATGAATTTAATGATGTATCAGTTATAGTTTATTGAATATTTCATATGGAAAATTGTAATGTTTTCTTTTTTGTAAAAAGTGCCTTGGAAACAGTTCAGTAACTCACTTATTCGACAACTCCGACGATACATATTTTACCAGTTGTGATGTATTTTAAACTAACGAGTGTCTTTCACTCCTAGACTAATCATGAATTTTTACTTCATGCGCCACGCGTATAAACCACTGATTTACAGTAAAGTTAAAAATATATAACGCTTAGATGCGATGGTGATCAATATTCAACGAGATGTGGCAAAAAAATGCAATTCTTTTGTGAATAGTTTTTGAATAATAATATTAACAGTTGAATAAATTTAGTTTGTGCAACTTTTATGTGATAATCGATACTTATTATTATTATAACAAAAGATTGACAGTTATTAATTAATTTTACGTGCTAACAATGATTAACTGTCGTCAACTTTTTATTAATTAACAGATATGACGTAATTGTTTCCAAGGTACCCTTTGCAAAAAAAAAATATCATAATTTTAAATATAAAATCTATAAAACACCCAAAATGTTATTATAATTATAAGAGAAACATAAGTTGGCTATGGTTCCCGAGTAAATATTATTATTATCTTAGAAAAAATATGTTACTAGATTCCTCATTAAGTGCCTGTATATTTTCAAAGTTTTAAATGTCCAGATTAAGTAGTTTTTGAATAAAAAAATATAAACGATTTTTAAAGAAATCCGAGTTTAGTTGATATCTCGAAAACAATAAAAGATATTTCAAAATTATTTTCCGATTGTTGTTAGGCTCTAAAATACGCAACTTTGTCTCAATTAATCGACTTTCTATCTCTTCAAATAACTGAAATCCCCATACATTCTGTCAAACTACGGGCACCCTGTATGCAAATTAATGTTTTCTTGTAAAATGTCTATAACGCGACTTAGACATCCAATCGAATATGCAGAATATTTTAATAATAATAATAATAATAATAATAGTATTTATTTTGTGTCTACAACATTATTTTGTTGTCTACAACAATATCTGTATTTATTAAACTAAATATAGAGACTGTTATACGATATTTATTCATATAAAAATGAAGGTAAAATGAAATATTTTATACTCGCTCCCACATTACAGACATATTTTAACGTATTTAAATGATTTTTATGTAAATATAAATATTTGAAACATGTCCTTAATTTTTGTAATTAGCAGTAAGCTGGCTGAATATAATTTAATTTCCTGCGCTGGCGACGACGAAAATACGACAATGGCGTGCCTCGTGCACTAATTGCCCCCAACGTTACGTTTCACTTCCATTTCCAACGTAATTATAAAATAATAATAACAGTTTCATACACGGTGGACATTATATTCCCCGCTATTCCAGCTTAATGGCTATCTATATATGCCCTAACAATATTTTAATAACCCCTTCTAATACAAAACAACATCAGTATTTTAAATAATGTACAAGGTGATTTTAAATGTAAAATTAGTACCATTCCTTTATTTCAATACTTTTATAATTTAAAATGCTATAGGACTACATTAAAATTGTGATCTCATCGTGCGATACGAGAGGGATGCTCCTCTAATCATTTCGCATGGAAATGATTTACGTCGACGACCATTGTCTGCCGCCGCATATAAAATATCTCCTGAATGCTGGAATGACATTTATGTTTGTTAATTAGCACGGGATTAGCACATATTCAAATGGCTTATGTTCTCTTTGCACTCAAAGACCTAGTTCAGCCTCCGGGGCATGTATGCGATATAATTGAAATATTATGCCGTCATTAAAGCCCTGAATAACGTCTAACTACCATACAATATACGCCAAGATAATATTATGTATGTACTTGCGTGTTTATTTATTTTTGCTTTATTCATTTATTTATGTATTTACTGTTAGTGCTACAAATTTGCGTTTTGTACGCAACATATACATCGACATACTACAATTTAGTTACTCTTGGGGGGTGGCCCGTGAGCCACCCCCCGGGGTGCGCACCTGATACTATTTAACCAATCTAGTGGGACAACATTTATGAACAAGTATTTCTGGATTTTGAATTAACTTTGTTATAAAATTAAATAGTTTTTCAAAAAAATATTTAAATGAGTCAATATTAGTCATATCTAGTAAGAGACCTAAAGTGTGCTATCAACAAAACAATTGAGGGGTATAGAAACATAGTTAGCATTCTCTACTTTAATGTTTTTTCTAACAAAAACCTGTATCCCTAAAGATACACATATTTATTATACTGTATGTTTTGCTACTCATCAGTAGAATATAAATAAAGATGTAAAGCAAGTTTATACCAAACTCACATAGAGGTTTATGGACAAATACGATAAGAGATTATAAGTTCATAAAAACATCAAGTGGTTACTTTTGTTTCCATACCCCTCAAATAATTATTCTTGTAGTTCATTTTGTATAAATTCAGCATTATGTTTGTCATTTAACTCATATTGTACAGTTTTTCTTAATTATAATATGTATTACTGTGTATACTTTTAGACTAATCACAAGCGATTGGCTTTTAAGAAACGCATTTTATACAAGGAATTTTTATTTTAAGTATACATTATGCGTAAGTTTCCCGACATACGTTGTTTATTTTAAGTAGTTCAATTTGAATCTTTTAACGAGTGTTTCTACTCCTAGATTAACCATGAAGTAAAATTTTGAGTTTAGAAATCCAGAAAATTTGAAATGATCGCGTAGCGCGTAAGACAACGTCATTAAACCAAATTCAGGCTATTCTAAACTCGAAATTTTACTGACCTAGGTTTTAATGTTCTATTTTCTTGGTAGTGCCTTCCTTCATGGTATTTTAGCCTAAAACAGTCTACGTCACAAATATCACTATCTGGAGACGACTAGAACAATAGTATAAAGGTATAAAACTTTGACAACAAACAAAATTAATTTAAATTGCGACAATTATATTTATAATTCTAATAATTCTTATCCATGTAATTGTTTCTAGAAACTAATTTATACACTCTAGTTTCTAGTAGTTTAGTCTCCATAGTATCTAGTCTTTAGGAATCTAGTCACTATTACTCTGTATTCTTCAGTAGCTCCTAGTCTCTAGTAATGTGTAGCAGAGGTGACTCGTAACCTTCCGTTAGAAAAGCATGTCTTTATTAAAAAGTCACATGATCTAGCCGTTGTGGCGTAATGAGCTTTAAAAAACGAAATGTACATAGCGTGACTTCAACTTTATTTTTTGTGCCAGTAACATATTTCTCGTAATTGTAACTTTTGACACTGACGTGTTTTAAAAGTTACAATTACGAGAAATACACCTGGATAGCTTAAAACGCTCCGATTGGTCGAATTAAAATGTTCTTTTCTTGAATATCGTTCAAGCTAGAAAATTAATGTTTTGATTACTTATTTGTTCTTTTTTAAAGGCTTCTTAATCTTTCTTTGGGGAGCTAGGTCTGAGACAACCTGTATAAAAAAAAGCTACAGACGTACAGATCAATGACGAACAATAATTTTATAAATTCTAGTTATGGAGAAATTCACTGAAAAAGGTTGATAAATCTTAATTAACATCAATCGAATCAATTTGATACATATTTGTCGGTATAAACCTGACAGTTTTTGAACACACTTTACCATAATAATTTATAATAAGTGTAGACTAAACTTTCTCTTTGTTGTAACATCCCTAACCTTCGTCGAGCGACCAAAAAGGCTTTATTAAACTCAAACTTTTACTTTATGCTTAACCTGGGAGCGAAAAACACTCTTTTATAAAACTTCAAATTGAACTCTAAAAACAAAACGTAAACCTAAAGATTTAGAGCATTTGCAGCATATATTATATATTAGGATATGCATACTTAAATGAAAAACTCTCTGTAGGGATAAAAGGAAAGTAACTCATAATCACATATTTTTGCATAAACGTGACGATATTAAAACTAACATTTTGAGTATAATATTAAAACTGTCTAACGAATTGTACATTTAATTATTTTTGACATATAACGAACACATGTTTTTAATTTAAATTAGTTAAAATCATCATAGATAAGTTGACTAGACCCACTCATTCCCAATTTATCATAATCCAAATTAATCCGATTATCGGGTCCAATTTTAATTGACATTTATTACCACTCCTCGACCCAAATCCCGACAGGAAAAAACCCATTAAATTTCCAAAAACCGAGTCGGTTCTTAATTCCGTATCAATTCATAATTTACGGCATCCACATTTTTTTTAATATTTATTCCGAATATGTTTTAATTAACACTCTGTAAGTGACCGATTGTGTAACACATAATTACCGAGCGAAACGAAAGTTTATAATAAATATGCAAATGGGGCGTTCGTTCGAAAAGAGCCGTCATTAACGCTCGTCAGGAAAACTTCGGAGCGCACACACACACAACAAAACGCGAACCGACATCGTCGTCGTCAGGGTAATTAACGCCGGGTTACGTAATTTGAGTCTCTTTTATTTTCTTAATTGAATGGCGATTATGGCCGGCGCTTCATTGTTTCATGAAAGTTTAGGATGTTACAACAAAGAACAAAGTTTGAAAATCAATAGTCTACACTTAATATTAATTATTATGGTAAAGTGTGTTAGAAAACGGCCAGGTGTGTATAGACAAATATAGACAAATTGATTCGATTGATATTAAAATTATAGTTGTTATCAGGGAATTTCTCCTTAACTAGAATTTATATAATTATTGTTCTTCATTGACCTGTCTGTCAGTAGCTTTTTAATTCTTTATATAGTAGGAAAGTATTTCAAATCTCAGTGCACTCGATACCCTATAGGTCAAGGCGTCTGCGCAGCAACCCGTTGGTCGAGGTTTGGTCTTCAAATCCGGGACTTTTTATTTTGGTTTTTACTCATATCATTTCATATCATATCATTTCATATTATTTCTCATAAAAATATATACTTATACAAAATCAGTGTTAGGAAATTCAAGTGGGGTCCACTGCAGATTTCCTAGAAATTAAAGCTTAAAATCTAATTTCGATTTTATATGAGAAATCAAAAAGAATTTTACTTTTGTAAAACAAAGTCAACAGGAAAATGGAGACTTCTACTAGTCTCTATTCTCCATTGTCTTTCTTTTTAAGTAGTATCTGGTCATGTATAGTGTCCAGTATATTTATAGTCACTAATCACTAGCATTCTATATTCTCCAGCACTGAAAAATTAGGCCTACTCATGAAAAAGACTACCTGGAGACCGCAGTTTTCTAGAAACAAGAATTCACTAGAGACTTTATAATATTATTGATTAAGTACTGGACATTGCTTATTTCCTAATAGTATCTACTTTCTAGTAGATTTTTGTTTCTAGAAAACTACAGACTTCAGGTAGTCTTGGTCAGAAGTACGATTTATTATCCAGTGCTAGCATCTAGTAGTTTCCGATCTCCAGTAGTCTCTAGTATCCAATAGTATAGTCTAGTAGTCTCTGATCACTAGTATTCTCTAGTGATAAAAGACTACTAGAGACTATACTATTGGATACTGGAGACTACTGGAGGTTGGAAACAATTAGAGGCTAGTGAAGATTTAATAATACTGGAGATTAGAAGCAATAGCTGGTAATTTTAGACTGTCTAGACCACCGAAGACTAAATTTAACTATTGACTGGAAACAAGAATAAATACTACAGATTCTACAATACTAGATACTAAACTACTCTAAACTGGAGGTTCCTCGACCCTAGCGTCTACTGATGACTAAAGACTATACTACTAAAGATTAGAAGCTACTAGCAAAAGCTAATAAAGCTGTCAGAAACTAAAGTTTGAAACCACTGAAGACTAGATTTAACTATTGAGTCAAAAATGTGTGATTATGAATTATTTTCTTTGTCTCTACAGGGAGTTTTTCATAAAAGTATACATATCCCAATTATATGTCAATATTTAGATATTCGTTGTTTTTTGAAATGAGTACAATTTGAAGCTTGAAAATAGTGTTTTCCACTCCCAGGTTAAACATGAAGTAAAATTTTTCGTTTATAAAAGCCTGCACATTTGGTTTGGACTTTTTTAAACTCGAAATTTTAGTTCATGCTTAACCTGGGAGTGGAAAATACTATTTTAAAGCTTCAAATGGTATTCTTTTAAAAACACAACGAACCTTTTAAGTTTGATCGTCAAACTCGATTTAACTAATTCTTGCATTAATTTAGATTAAGATATTAGAATAAAAAAATGGTATTCGGTAATTTATAGAGCAATTATTATTATGGAAGTATTGAAAAAAGTAAAAGAATTAATGAAAATTATCGCAATATTATATTTCTTAAAAAGTAAGTAAGCACTTTCAAACATTTGGAAAACAAAAATGCAACCAATTTAATTTACGCTTTAAATGTTGATCTTTATTAATTGTAAATAAATGATAAGTATGTTTAGTGTAGAGTAATACGACAAAGTGCAATTTCATTGCCAATTAAAACTTTGATTTCATTACGCTCCATGATTGTGCATTCAATTAAGAATCTGCATTTCGTAATGACTATAATTTTCGAGAATTAATTTAAACTGCGAACTCCCCGCCTGTTTTATTTCTCTCTTCATTTTTTTTTTCTTTCTTGTTCTTAATTCATTCGCAATTTAGTTTCTGCTCGGCACTTTCAATTAAGATTGACAGCGTCGTGATCGATCGTATTTGCTAATTAATTTCCAGTCTGCCAAACTTAATAGTTTTTACTTGAGCAATAATTGACTATTGGAAAGTTTTTATTACTAAGAAAACGTTCAACGTTATTTCATAAATAAATGAGTCACCGAGTTGCAAAACCGGACATACGTGTTTTGACAAACTTGTGGCAAAGTAAAAAAAAACTGATTTTGCAGCGTCTTTTAAATAAATTAAAATAGTGTTGTCTTAAATAATTTTATTTTAAGGGGAAGGGTGACATCGTTAATTTAGGAAAATTAAAAATTACATTTTACAACATTGAAGCATCTAAATTCCAAAGGAATTTGACAGTCGAATTTTGTTTTGACTTTATAACAAAACCTTTTACTGATTTCAACATGTAAAACTTATTTTATAGTGAGTGTAGTTCTATAAAACAAAATAAGAAAATATCTTGGTGGGATTTAAACATTATGATCCTAATTATTGGATTAATCAGAATTCAATACATAAATTAGGCTTTTGATGGATATGTGATATTGTTTATTCTGAATTGAGAGTTTTTTTGTTCTGTTCTTCAAGTGATTGTTGCAGTTGTGAATTATTTGCTTTACAATTAATTTGATAATAATACAATTTTTAGCTCAATATTTATGTATTAGTCCAATTACTTGAGTTTGAAATTAATAAATGAACATATTTGACTTTATACATAGGTGTACATAAAGTTCAACTAATTTGAAGATAGTACGATTTTTAGCTCTATATATATTCAATTAATAGTTTGTAATTAATAAATTAAAGTATTTCACTTTGTACGTAGGTGTACATAAAGTTAAATTTATTTAACTTTATTGCGCGTGTTGAACACGGGAAAAATCTTAATTTCCATTTACGTACGTGTTTATTTTATGGGCGATTTAATCCTCGCGGCCGTAAAAATTTTAACGACTCCTGACGTCTATAAAAGAAAGTGCACGTTCGATCAATGTCTCCTACCGACCCAGGCATTAATTCAGTAATTCCCACCACGACGTGAAAACACTAAGAAATAAAAGAGTATAAGAGACGACTTAAAATATAGAGAGGAAAAGGACAATGAAGAAATGATAATAGTAATCATAAAATTTTGCAAAAAATACATGAATTAAAAGATAAAGACAAAATAAGCAACCAAAATATATAGAGAAAAGAGTGTATAGAAAATATGATAGAATTTTAAAAATGTTTGTTGAGTGAAAAAAGGACAGAGATATACTAATAAAACGATACTTTACCTTTGTTTTACATATAGGAAAAAGTAAAAATGTTGATTTAAATAGTCCAGATAACAAGCGATGAAAAAATGAAAATATATTTTTTATAAATCTTTGGTTAGTATACCATTAGCCATCAACTAGGTAATTTAATAACTAAATCTAAACCTCTAATATTATTCAACGGAATCTCATCAAAACATTTTCAAGATACACCCGGAATTGAGCCGCGGTTCATAGGTAATCCACAGAGGAATCAAACAATGGATTTTTATTCGTACATTTGAATCTAAATTTGTTGTTGTGAACTAGAATCTATGCCAAACCTTCACATTATTAATGAATTTAAATAATAAATGTAATAAATAACATACAGTGAATTTTTCTGTTATGTATACAGTCGTTGTTTTTTTTTTAAGAATTTAAATTGAAGCTATAAACGAGTGTTTTCCAGCATGAAATAAAATTTCGAGTTTAGATAAAGCCTGAAAATGTTGTTTGGTTGCGTAGCGAAGCGGAGGGATCAAACCAAAGTTTTAGGTTTTTCCAAACTCAAAATTTTAATTCATGCGCCACGCGTATAAAACAAATCATTGTAAAGTTCAAAATATACGTCTTAGAATGCTGGTTAAGTAGTATATTTTGAACTTCACTTGAAATCAGTGACTTATATGCGTGGCGCATGAAGTAAAATTTTTAGTTTAGAAAAGCCTGAAAATTTTACTTCATGCTTAAACTAGGAGTGGAAAACACTCGTTTAAAGCTGAATTTAAATTCTTAGCAAAACAACCAACGAATGTATACGTAAACAAAATCTCTGTACTCTTTGAGGCTAGTAAGCATTTATATGAAAATGGCAGGGCAAGTATGGGGAAAATTTCTTCAAACAGGATCTTCCTTTTATTTAAGTATCTAGGACAAAATCATTATTATATGTTCTATGGTACCTGATTCCCCACATTCACAAAACGGTTCTCTGCTTGATTGATTTTATATAAATAAAATGGACAGATACCGTGATTAATTCTCTTAAAAACAAACAGTTTTGAGATAATTCCGAGTGGCGAAAGCCAAGGACTGGATGGAATTTTTGAGGATAGATTTTCTTATAAAACATCCAATAGTTACTTTTATCAAAATATAATTGAAATTCCTTGCAAAATTTGTTTTTAAATGTATTGATTAGATCTTTTGATATAATAGGATGTTTTAATATTGTATTACTATAGAGACTTCTTCTCAGCAGAAAAAGCAGCAAAAGAAGATCTCTATAGTGATACAATATTAAAACACCCACATTAGATTAATGATATTTTTCGAAAATTTTAATATTTCTGCTGTGATGTAATTTAGATTTGACGCCATATTAAATGTCCTGAAAAAGTCTACTATATTCTAAAAATCTGTAAATAATAATATGTCTGCAGAAATTGGTATGTTTAAAGTCTTCAGGTATTTGAGGGCTTCAAGTATTGCTACAGTTTCCGCCGAATATACGGCATCCATCTGTGTAAATTCTGTATGAATTTGGTTATTTTGATGATATAAATTGAATCACCTAGAAGCAGAGGTGTGTAAATGACATCAACAAAAATAAGAAATCCAGTGTTAAAATTCAAGTTATATCAGTAATAAATATACAAAATAGCAGAATAGTAATGTGGATTTACAGAAAATATACTGGATAGCAGTATCTAAATCAAAAAAATTGTTATGTACCCAATTTTTCAATTTTTTACTAATGTTAACTTATTAGAGATTGAGAGAAAGAGTAATAATTGTAAAAATAAGATTTTATGGTTTAGTTTATTAATGGACATTGAGTGTAATTTGATAAAAAAAGAATTACCACTGTTGTTATTTCCCTCTAAGTATATTTGAAAAGGACCCTTGTTATTCGGGTCATAACGCTAATTTGTTCATTGTTTAGTGAGACTATTTATATTCGTGTTATATTAAAGTCAACAAACAAAATAGTAAAGTAGTAATGTAGATTTACAGAAAATATATTGGATAACAGTATCTATCAATAAACAGTCTATATCGCTTTGCAAAGCAACAAAGAAACTGTTCCCTTTGTATTTACTCCATTTTTCAAATTGGCTATAATGTTCAATTATCGGAAATTGAGAGATAGAGTAATAATCATAATTATATGATTTCATGGGTTGAATCATTGTTTCGTATAGAGTTCAATATTTCATGGGAATGCATAATTTTGTTTAATATGGTTGTATCATTCGATAGCACCTCACAAGTACTGGTGATTTTTAAATTTAGTATCAAAGGATCATATATGTTTCTTAATAATTTTAAATTCTGAGACAATAATGATAACAAAAAGTTAGAACCTAAGAGTTTTCAGCATGTAAGAAATAAATTACAATACTTCATAATGCTCCAATAAATAATCTTAGGTATTTATTCTGTGCCAAATCTTTTTTTTATGGCATTAGCTGAGAGTGTCATAAAAAATACAACCATAATAATAAGAAAATAATAGGGACCGCACAATAATTAGTAGATGACAAAACCCTCAGAAAATTATTAATTTCTCCACTCTTGATGTTATAAAGGGAGTGTTCTTTAAAGTATACATATATCAATTATATGCTGTAAATCTTCAAATATTCTTTTTTTTTCTAAGAGTATAATTTAAAGCTTAAAATGAGCGTTTTCCACTCCTAGGTTAAGCATAAAGTAAACTTTCGAGTTTAGATAGCAAATCCAAATTTTCAGACTATTCTAAACTCGAAATATTACTTCATGCGCCACGCGTATAAGACACTGATTTCAACTGAAGATCACTTGTTCACAATATTTCAGTATTTTCAGTGTTTAATGCGCGTGGCCTATGAAGTAAAATTTCGAGTTTAGAAAAGCCTGAAAATTTGGTTTGGTCACTCTGCTTCGCTACGTGACCAAACCAAATTTTCAGGCTTTTCAGTCTATATCGAAAATTTGGTTTGGTGACTCCGCTTCGCTACGTTACCAAATCAAATGTTCAGGCTTTTCTAAACTCGAAATTTTAGTTCATAGTTAACCTGGGAGTGGATTTAATTTTTTTTTTTAAAAAGTGTAAGCACATCTATACTTGAAATAAAAATTCCCTGTATAAGCTATGTGCAAATTCCATAGCTGTATAAGCTATGTGCAAATTCCATAATAATTTACTGTGTAAACACATTTCTAGGAAAGAATATCGAAATTTGTGTTCAATACTTAGAAGCAATTGGTTATTGTGTAAAAAAATTATTGTATTATTTTTATGTTGTCAAATATCAATTCCAAATCGTATAAATACAGTGCACATAAAATGAGGCTTAGAAACTGCCCTGAGGTAACCCTGTGCTTGGAGTTTGTGGGCCAAATACTTTGTTATTAATATGGCAAGACACTCTCCGCTCTAAGTATAAGTTTGTAATTAATATTACAATAGAATCTGGGAAGTCCAATTCAACCAATCTACCATAAATTAGGGTAGAAAATAATTTTGCTTTCAAAAAAATCTGATTCTAATAGAGTATTAGCTGCCATACATGTCCGAAAAAAATTGTTACAGAATTTTCCTAGTGATGCAATTTTAACGATTTCTTTGTCAACGTTTTTGTAGTTGGAAAAAAATAATTTTCCAATGGACAGTGGGTGTAATTTTTCAAGAAAAGAATTACTACTGTTATTATTTACCTCTAAGTATATTTAAAAAGGACTCTTGTTTTTTGGATCATAACGATAATTTGTTCTTTGTTTAGTGGAAGTATTTATATTCGTGTTATCAATATTTACTGTATTGGACATCTGCGTGTCAACTGTTCTTCACATTGCTAGTGGACTGATTGACCTTGGGTATATTTGCCACGTTGTCCTTATTTTGTGGATTAAAATTATGACTATATACCTATAATATGGGAACTGGCAAAAGGTTTGTCTTATTTGTAACTACTACTGCGTTCCCCGAAGGAAACTCAGCATTCTGGTTCATTGTAACTGCTTTCAATTCCTATATCGTCTTCACCGTACTTCACTTTCACTGTAAAAGTATTTTTTAACTATAATTGAACTGAACCTCAAAATAAATCACTATCAATTGCTCCGCGTATAATTTGATGCCTACGTCACGATAACACAATTTAAACTAAGCGGAAATAATGATACAAACTTCAGATGTTCCTAATATACAAACATTTTTCTCGAAAAAGAAGCGAATGTTCGAATACGAATTCGGAACATCCAAACATGTTACATTATTTGGAACATCCAAATATGTTACCAAAGAGGATTTCATAAACAAATCAACTTTGATTATTCTTTATTGTGGACCTGTTTTTGTAAAGCAATACGTACATTGGTACAATTTGTAGGGTGAGAACAAAATGCTGTGTGAAGAAAACATTTGTTCAAAACTGTAAATTCTGAGTTATTAATGGAAGCTAGTGGACATTTTTAAAACTATTTTCTATTATATATTCTTATTGCTCCACAGGAGTCTCACAGCGTTCTACTAATGTTTACTAATCAATTTTAAGGCTCTACTAAAGTTTTTCAATTTTGTCTTAAACCTTTCAGCCCTGGAATGTTTCTGGTGACAAAAAAATGTTTTGTACACTGTATATTATTTATTACTATCTCAGACATACAAAGAGTTTTTCTTTTAAGTTTTTATATTTCAATATACTGTATACGCTGTAAATCTTCAGATATTCGTTGTTTTTGCAAATATTTTAAATTGAACTTTCAAACGAGTATTTCCACTCCCAGATTAAGCATGAAGTAAAATTTCGAGTTGCGAGAAGCCTGTTTGGTCGCGTAGCGAAGCGGAGCGACCAAACCAAATTTTCAGGCTTTTCTAAACTCGAAATTTTACTTCATGTGCCACGCGTACTAAACACTGATGTGATGTAATGTTCAGAACAGAGCTGGGATGAATCCTCAAAAACAGGATTCGAATCACAAATCCGAACACCTAATATGATTCGAATCACGAATACTCGAATAAAGGATTCGTAAGTGAAAAATATGGTTCGAATCAAAGGTTCGAATCCTCATTTTTGAATCACGGATACAAATCCTTTAAAAATAAATTTGAATCTATTATTTGCAACCAGTAATATTTTATTCCATCAGTTTCTATTAACAAAAATGTACATTTACCGACTAAATATCTGATTATATAATGATTTTAAATAATGATGATATATGTGTTATTGAACTTCATTTTAAATCTGTGTTTTATACGCGTGGCGCATGAAGTAAAATTTCGAGTTTACAAAAGCCCCGTGAAAATTTGTCTCGGGTCGCTGCGCGACCCTCGACAAATTTTCTACGTGGGGCTTTTCTAAACTCGAAATTTTACTTCATGCTTAGTCTGGGAGTGGACAACACTGGTTCTTAGAAGTTTCAAATTAAAGGATCACTCTGGATTACTAAGTTTATTACCATTTACAAAGGCTACAGCTCGAAAGACCAATCATGGTCGTCGGAGACCGAAGGACTACAAGGAATCGAAGTTTATTTACAAGAAAACAACGAATATCTTAAGGTTTACAGCATGGATAGAAATAAACATCCAATTTTGAAAAAATATCAAAGTTGGGTTGATTTTCAGTGCGTTTTTAACTTCACTTTAAATCAGTGTTTTATACGCGTGGCGCATGAAGTAGAATTTCGAGTTTAGAAAAGCCCCGTGAAAATTTGTCTCGGGTCGCTGCGCGACCCTCGACAAATTTTCTACGCGGGGCTTTTCTAAACTCGAAATTTTACTTCATGCTTAGTCTGGGAGTGGACCGTCAAGATTTTCTACATGTCGAGAATTTCGATATTTCTAGATTTATGTCGATTTTTTCACAGTTTGTTATTGTATTAAATGCAACTTTAATATTAAATAAAAACGGTTTTTTTAGGAATAGAATATTCACCCATTAAGAGCCGATCAAATTATAACGTTAAATCTGAAAGTTAATTTTAGATAAAATTTTGAATCTTTTTCTATGATTTCAATGAGTGATTTATTATATTACATACGTCGATTTTTTAAAAAAGTTAAATTTAAAATTCAAACGAGTGTTGTCCACTCCCAGACTAAGCATGAAGTAAAATTTCGAGTTTAGAAAAGCTCCGCGTAGAAAATTTGTCGAGGGTCGCGCAGCGACCCGAGACAAATTTTCGCGGGGCTTTTCTAAACTCGAAATTTTACTTCATGCGCCACGCGTATAAAACACTGATTTAAAGTGAAGTTAAAAATGCACTGAAAACCAACCCAACTTCGATATTTTTTCAAAATTAGATGTTTTCTTTCCTATCCATGCTGTAAAGCTTTAGATATTCTTTGTTTTCTTGTAAAAAAACTTCGATTCCCTGCAGTCCTTCGGTCTCCGAAGACCATGGTTGGTCCTTCGAGCTGTAGCCTTTGTAAAATGGTAATAAACTTAGTAATCTAGAGCGATCCTTCAATTTGAAACTTCTAAGAACCAGTGTTGTCCACTCCCAGACTAGGCATGAAGTAAAATTTCGAGTTTAGAAAAGCCCCGCGTAGAAAATTTGTCGAGGGTCGCGCAGCGACCCGAGACAAATTTTCACGGGGCTTTTCTAAACTCGAAATTTTACTTCATGCGCCACACGTATAGAACACTGATTTCAAGTGAAGTTAAAAATATACTATTAACGTTGGATATTTTTCATGGGTAAGTAACCAAATATCCATTCACAAATATTTGAATTATTCGAAAATTTCAATATTTATATTCAAATATGAATAATTTAGTGATTTAAATATTCATATTAGAATATTTAACTATATGAATTAATCGAATTCGAATCCCAGCCTGAATAGCGATGATTCGAATTATTTAGGAGGATTTGAATCCGTGTATGAGGATTCGAATGCTTTTTTTTATAAGGATTCGATTCCTTTTATAAGGATTCGAATCCTTTTATAAGAATTCGAATCCTTTGATAAGGATTCGAATGTTTTATAAGAATTCGAATCCTTTTATAAGGATTCGAATCATCTACGTCTGGGTTCGAATACGAATCCTTTTAAAAAAATGTAACGAATCCGGATCACGAATCCGTTTTCACTAAATTATTCGAATACCTCTGTTGAATCCTCTAAAAGGATTCGAATCCGGGAATCGAATCCTGAATGATTCGAATCCTGCCCTGGTTCAGAATACACTTTTTTAGCATACTGCTTTAGTAGAATATTTTAAATTTCACCTAAAATCAGTGTTTTATACGCGTGGCGCATGAAGTAAAATTTCGAGTTTGGGAAAGCCTGAAAATTTGGTTTGGTCGCGTAGCGCTACGCGACCAAACCAAATTTTAAGGCTTTTCTAAACTCGAAATTTTACTTTATGCTTAATCTGGAAGGGGAAAACACTTGTTGAAGACTTCTGATTGCACTATTTTAACAAACAAACGTTTATCAGAAAAGTTACAGCTCATGCATACATGTATGTATATTTAAAAAAAAAATTCCAGTATATTTACCAAATTGGCAAATGCCACCGTTAGGGCCGAAAGGGTTATAAAGTAGGTACAGCATTTTTAAGAAGAAATGTTAAAGACTCAAATATGTGAAATTAACTTGAAATGAAAACACTAACACTTTCTTCGCAATATTTTATTACTTTTGCTATTGATAATAAATACATACTACTCAAAATGTATATCTAGCAAAAATAAAAAAAATTGTGAAGAAAGTGTTAGTGTTTCATTCCAAGTTAGTTGAAATCGTCAAGTGACTCAAAAAACTATATTCCTATATGTGATAATTGATGTAAATATTTCACTATTTCACTAAAAATGTGTACTTACTCAATGAGATGCCTAACTAAGACTTTGGTAATTTCTATTCCAGCATGGTGTGTCAGAGAATTGAAAGGTTCGCGTCGCTCACGGAAATTAATTAAGGGAAATTGTGCGAGGATCGCGCTCGTGGCCAATTCCTATCTTCATCTTTCTTCGTCGTGTGTGGCGAGATCCCCACACCGGAGGAGCTCAACTGCCACACCGGCGACCTCCTGCTTCGAAAATTACTTAACTTTAACTCCATTACATTAAACTACTTTAATCATCATGATTTTCTACTAAAACACTAAAAGTGCAAAAAAACTGGAATTAATACTGCAAGAGAGAGCAGAAACTAAACATGATTGCAATTGCATATCAATCATAAACTTATAAATCTAGGAAGTATATTTTGAACTTCACAATATTTTAGTGTATTATACGCGTGGTGCTTGAAGTACAAAAATTCTGTAAAGTATAATGTTTCAACATACAGAGAATGTACCTTTTAAATATTATAAAATCAACTAGTGCCTGAAAATGCACAGTGTATACATCGGGATATAATATGTGATGTATACACTAGAATTTCAGGCATTCGTTGATTTTATAATAACGGTAAATTTGAATCTTCTAACGAGTGTTTGCACTCCTTTATTAGGCATGAAGTAAAATTTTATGTTTAGAAAAGACTGAATATTTTCAGGCTGTTCTAAATTCAAAATATTAATTCATGCGCCACCCGTATAACACACTGACTTAAAATGAAGTTAAACAAAAATACTGCTTAAGTTTTGTCTGGCGTTCATATCACAAAAGTTTATTTAGTCTAAGCAAATCTTGTGCTCTTAATACTGGAGATGTTTGCGTTGGGATATGTAAATATATCTAATATAATAATAAGTATAAATGAAATTGCCAATTCTTGGTTGCAGAATACTTCAAACATTAAAAGTGCGATTCTTTTCGCAATCTACAACTAGTTAGTCTTACAAAGACTATATCAAACACTCCTTGAAACAACTACTTCCCGGGCTAATACCCCGATGGACATTGCATTATACAACAAGTGTTTGCTGTTACATACAGTAACCTACTGCAAATGTAACAATTTAGGTCAAATTATTCAGGCCATCTATAGACGCGTTTCGAGATTTATCTCTCATCAGTATAGCTTTGCCATTCCCTCTAAACAATTTGACACCTTAGACTGGCGGTCACGTTACCGTTCAAACATAAGTATAAATGAAATTGCCAATTCTTGGTTGCAGAATACTTCAAACATTAAAAGTGCGATTCTTTTCGCAATCTACAACTAGTTAGTCTTACAAAGACTATATCAAACACTCCTTGAAACAACTATTTCCCGGGCTAATACCCCGACGGACATTGCATTATACAACAAGTGTTTGCTGTTACATACAGTAACCTACTGCAAATGTAACAATTTGGGTCAAATTATTCAGGCCATCTAGTTGTTGTTTCAAGGAGTGTTTGATATAGTCTTTGTAAGACTAACTAGTTGTAGATTGCGAAAAGAATCGCACTTTTAATGTTTTAATATAAAAATTCTCTGTTCCCATTTACACACATAAATATTTCACACATATAAAAAAAATTGGTTGTAGTTTGGCAAATACAATCGCAACTTTATATTTTTTTACATATTGATGATTCAATTCCATTTTGAATATATGATAGATACATACATACATATATTCGTGATAACATTTCATCTATAAAATATGTGATTTCAGCGATATTGAATAAATTTATTTTATGGTGTGTATCGATTTTGGCGTTACCGGTTATTAAATATGCAAATGTCGAAACGTCGTCTGGCGCGCACACACTCGGAATAAGTTTCGGGACGTGTTCACGTGTAAAATTCGAAATTTATCAGCGGAATAAATTCGCGTGTGCGACGGCCTGTGTACTTCGTTTCGAAATTTCACGTGAGTGTGTGTGTCTGGCGTTCATTATTTGCGACACGGGACGCCAAACTCGCTGCAACGTTTCCACATCTGATAGCAAAATCAACCGGTTAGATTTATTATTGATCGTAAATTTCAACATCAAAAATAAACAAACTTTTTTGACACTAAAATGATTATAACTTCATGGAAACAGTAATTATTATTACACGCTGAGATTACTAAATCTTCTAAGTTAATACCAGCAGGATAACGCAACGAGCCCAATTTAGTAATCTACGATATACGCTTAGATCACTAAATTTTCTCAATTGTGCATTGTAATATAACTTTGATCAAATTAATAATTTGATTCCAACAGGATGGAGCACCAAGCCTTATTATTTGATTGACTCTGACTTATCTTTGTATGACATATATCCTATTCTACAATAATGATAACTTGAATAAATTACAAATGGCATAAATGGTCTTAAACTAAACCAAGGTTTTTCAACCTCCTATTAATTACTTTTTCGTGTTTCCATAAGAAAAACAAAAGTCGAGTCTAAAAAACAAGAACAAATCGATCTGAATTTTTGAAACGCTTGCCATTCGCTCAGTCATAAAAAGTTGCGAATAATTGCATATTAAATAAAAAAGAAGAAGAGAGACACAGTACACTAAGGCATACATCTACAGTTTTAATTTTTACTCAGTTAAGAAATTATATTAGTTCATTGTGTTTACCTAACTGGCCCTTAAGACGTTTCAATATTTTTGAATGGAAGCAAATATTTCGACGCTGAAAAGTTGAATTTACCGGTGTTGCAAAGTAGACTACAACATTCTTATTCCACTGACATAATAAAGGACTAAAATTGAATTTGTGTTCAGTATTCCGGCACCAGATACGCACAGACGCGTTTCGGACTTTAAGGTCCTCTTCAGTGTGGTCCCGACCCAGTGCTGAGGAATACTGAACATTTCTGACTATTTCAAGCCAATATTAAAGGACTTAAAAACATGTACAGTTCTATTCAATAAAAAAAACGTACAATTACTAAACCCGATTTCGACAGTATTTTGCTAATGTGATTTTGGCTTTATTTGACTGTATCAGTAGATTATCAAATTTGAAAAATTTACTAAAGAAACACTTAAATTATAATCCACATTTAAAATGTCAAACAGTAAGTGTACGCTTTCTCACTGAATAAAACTGTACTTTGTATATAATGACTGGTGTGATATAAAAACGGATTATAAAGTTTTTTTGTTCGTGTGAATAAATCTACAATTCCCATTTACGTTGTCGTTTATATTTGGCAATAATATTTGAAATAATTTTAATTGTAAACTGTGTGTCCCTGAGATTAGAAATTTACACAGACTCTGTTTTTTAAACTTATTTAATATCGATTATTAAAGTACAAATTTACATTTTCTACGAGGGCAATCTGAAAACTTCTAGACCTGGCATTATAAACTGCCAAATAATAATTGTTTTGGAATAGTATATTTCATTAGGAGTCCAGAAAACGGGATTTTTCCGTGCGCTCGTGACATTATTTAAGTTTTTAGATAAGTATAATGTTTTCAGATAAGTATAATACAAATAGCGTTCATTACACGTCCAGAAATGGATTTATCCGTGCTTGCATGACTTTCCGTGTTCGGCTTCGCCTCACACGGGAAGTCATGCAAGCACGGAAAAATCCATTTCTGGACGTGTAATGAACGCTATTTGTATTATACTTATCTGAAAACATTATACTTATCTGAAAACTTAAATAATTTTTGTATTTATAAACCAGTAATATCCATGGTAGTGAAAAAATACAACTAATTCGAAAGAAAATGAAGTTGAATAACCGGAAATTCGAAATTTGATTTGGTTAGCACTTTTTTTAAAGCCAAACTTCTTTTTAACGTGGCGAATCAATACCATAAGGTGAACGATTTTACGAATTTGGCCTTTTCAGAAAAATAAAATAGAAGTTATACAACATCACTCACAATTTTTGTGTTTTTTATAGATCCCGTTCCGCCTGTGTTTGTATCTATATCTGGATTTTACTAGTAGGAATTCTACGCTTACTTGTGCCGCTTGGGTTAATATATCATCCAAAATATAATCTACTTAATCAATTTCTTTTAAGTCTGCGTACATTTCAACCAAACTTACGTATTTCACTGACGGAAAACAAAACGTCAGTGACAAATACATCATTGCTATGGCAAAATTTAAGAGCTCACGAAAAGAGCACAAACAAATACTTTCCGTGCGGTGGCTTGAAAAAGCGACGTTTTCATTATTCTAGAGGCATATGGAAACGAAGTGTTTTTAGATAAGTATAATAAAAAATATCATTCCTGACGTAAACTAAGTCAAGTCAAGTAATTCAAGTAATAGTACCTGTTGAATATTGACGTGTCATTAAATATATAAATGACTAAAATTAAATATGTAAGCCAGTGGAAGTGCACCAAGGAAGGCAAAACAAGTTTTTGGGAATTACAAAGGTGTTTTCTTGATCGATTATTTGTAGAAAATCTTTTTTGGACCTGTTGAATGCAAAAATTAGTGAGAAATGACTTGTTTTAAAGAGAAACGCATTTTGTGCGGCCCGAGGAAAGTAATTCCGTTTTATATTTATATTAGTATAAATGAAATTGCCAATTCTTGGTTGCAGAATACTTCAAACATTAAAAGTGCGATTCTTTTCGCAATCTACAACAAGTTAGTCTTACAAAGACTATATCAAACACTCATTGAAACAACTACTTCCTCGGGAAGTAGTTGTTTCAATGAGTGTTTGATATAGTCTTTGTAAGACTAATTTGTTGTAGATTGCGAAAAGAATCGCACTTTTAATGTTTGAAGTATTCTGCAACCAAGAATTGGCAATTTCATTTATACTAATGTTTGAACGGTAACGTGACCGCCAGTCTAAGGTGTCAAATTGTTTAGAGGGAATGGCAAAGCTATACTGAGGAGAGATAAATCTCGAAACGCGTCTATAGATGGCCTGAATAATTTGACCCAAATTGTTACATTTGCAGTAGGTTACTGTATGTAACAGCAAACACTTGTTGTATAATTCAATGTCCGTCGGGGTATTAGCCCGGGAAGTAGTTGTTTCAATGAGTGTTTGATATAGTCTTTGTAAGACTAACTTGTTGTAGATTGCGAAAAGAATCGCACTTTTAATGTTTATATTTATATATTTAACTAAACAAAAGTATAATTTCAATGATGAGAAATAAATATTATTGTCAAATATCACAGGCGCAAAAAGAACCATTTATATTTTAATTACGGAGCTTATCTTACACGTTTTTTTCATCCGCGAAAGAAAATAAACAACAGCGAATAATAAAAAAATATATAACACAAACGGAGGTAATCAATGTTTTACACCAAAATATTCAGTCAATAAAAAATAAAAGAAATGAACTTAATTCCATATTAAATGAACTCGATATACATTTTGTTTTAATTACTGAACACTGGGTTACATATAACGAGATATTCCCACTAATAGGGCAATACAAACCAATATCAATATTTAAACGCAACCAATTCAAACATGGCGGGGCGGCAATCTTGGCTCCAGATTGTTTAAATGCAAAAGATAGAAACGATATATGTACTTTGTCACAAGAAATGTCTATTGAAATAGCATGTGCAGAATTTTCTTTTTCGGCGAACAACACCATTATTGTACTGGTTATATATCGACCACCGGACGGTTTGTATAGTGCTTTTCTGAATACTTTTGAGAACGTTTTGTACAAAATTATCATACAAGAAAAAAAAGAAATTATAATTGGCGGTGACTTTAACTTTAATTTTCTCAATGTAAATGATGAAAAAACATCAATATTAATAGATATGCTAGACAGCTATAATTTACAGATCACTATAAAATCAAACACACGTATAACTCCCACAGGTGGGACATGCATAGACAATATAATTTCTAATGTTGCGTATGTGAATTCTACTATTATAGATACTAATCTATCTGATCATACAGGACAGTTATTCAAATTTAATTACAAAACTGAACACAAAAATAGCTTGATAAAACAGTACAGAGCCATAAATTCAAATACTTTAAACACATTTACCCAAGAATTAGATAAACTGAACTGGGACATAATTTTGCCTGATACTAACAGCGCAGGTTTATATTTTAATCAGTTCTATGAAATCTATTTACAAACGTTTTATCAATGCTGTCCAATAAGATATACTCAAGAAAATAACTTTAAACGTAAACACCCTTGGTATACTCAAGAATTAAGAGATATGAAAAACAAAATGGAAATTTTACATAAATTATACATACATACAAAAAACATCTCTGTTAAAAATCAACTAACTTGCTTAAAAAAACAATATAAAAAATACTTAACAATGAAATACAAAACATCAATAGCAAACGTATTTATGATTCATCAAACAAATCAAAAGAACTTTGGAAATTAATAAATGAAAATAATCAAAATAAAACCACTAACGCAGGTATTCCTTCATATATACTTAATGATAATCACGAAAAAAACTATGATCCACAAAATATAATAGAAACAATCAATAAATACTTCTGTACTGTTGGTAACACAAATTCTCCAGTAATAAGTAATAATTCCCCAGCAGAAACAATAACCAATTCCATTTATTTACATCCAGCCACAGAGGAAGAAATAAAACATATTATATCAAATTTAAAAAGCAAACACAGTAAAGATGTAGATGACTTAAACGTAGTTGTAATAAAACACACCAGAGAAAAAATTGCCAAACCTTTAACCAAAGCAATTAATATCGCGCTTGAAGAAGGAGTATTTCCTTCCGCACTAAAGGTTGGCAAAATAGTTCCTATTTTCAAAAAGGGCGATATCCATAATGTTGCTAATTACAGGCCTATCTCTATTCTTCCTGCGTTCTCAAAGGTTTTCGAAAGAGCAATATACAACAGAATAATAAGTTTCGTTGAAGCCAATCAAACAATAACCAGCTTTCAATTTGGATTTAGAAAATCTAAGTCAACGATGCACGCTATTTTTAACTTCTTGTCTTTTGTACTAAACAACATGGATAAAAACAAGAATGTATTGTCAATATTTCTGGATCTGTCGAAGCGTTCGACTGCGTACCGCATGAACTGCTTCTCGACAAACTATATAATTATGGTCTAAGGGGAAATTGCCATCGACTCTTAACTTCTTATTTAAGCGATAGGCTTCAAATGACGGTTGCAAATATTAACAATACATTATACAAATCAAATACAGCCAGCCCTATCGTAGGTGTACCCCAAGGCAGCATATTGGGCCCATTGATGTTCTTATTGTTCATAAATGATATGCCACTTTCACTTAATTGTCATATAACAATGTTTGCCGATGACACAACATTATGTTTTGAAGATGAACGACTAGATAATCTAAATGATGCTGCAAATACAATACTAATTGAACTTTGCACTTATTTAAATTTGAACAATCTAGTTGCTAATGCCAGCAAAACACAATTTATGAACTTCCGAAGGTCAATGGGACTAATAAATTTAACTATGAATGGGAAAGATATAACTGAAACCGAAGAAGTAAAATTCTTAGGACTAACTCTTCAAAGTAATATGAAGTGGGACTCACATATAAGAAATATTTGCGGTAAAATTTCTAAATATTCTTATCTAATATATGCGACAAGACAGGACATACACATAGATGCAGCCAGAACTGTATATATTGCACATTGTCAATCCCAAATGGCGTATGGAATAGTATTCTGGGGCTGTACTACAGCCTCAAATATTCACAAAGTATTTGTTGTCCAAAAAAGACTAATTCGAGCCATTTGCAGAAAAAAACCTAATTCTAGTTGTCGACAACTGTTTAGAGACTTAAAACTTATGCCAGTAATAAGCCTCTATATATATGAATCGCTTAAATTTGTTAAATCTAACCTGCATCTGTTTAACCAAAATGAAGTAAAACACGAGCACAACGTCAGAAAAAAAACTATAAGACATCCAAAGTTCAAACATAGTTATTATAAAAACGCATGTATTGTGCAATGTATTAATATTTATAATAAATTACCTAATAGAATAAAAGAGATGCCGAAAAGGACTTTTATCAATACCATTAAACGAATAATAGAAGAAAATTCTTTCTATACTGTTACAGAATATGAAGACTATCTTAAAGATCTTTAAAACATGTAAATAACTGTCCCAGTACGCAATTTATTTTTTTTTGTCAGTTATATAATATTATTTTATATCTACACTTAATTTTAATATGTTTTACACGTTATATTTAAGTTTTAACTTGTATAAATTGTTCTGTCCTATTTGCAATGTGTTATGTGTTCCTATATGTAATTCTTATGCCTGTATTTATTACGTATATCATTTTACTCTATACAGTAATTTTTAAAATGTTATACACCTTAGTTTTAAGTTTTAATTTGTATGTTACATTGTCTTTTTTTACTTATTTATATGCACTTTTTGTTTGTCAGTTTCTTTACTAACATTACATTAAGCTACCAATTACTAATATATTCATTTTTATATGTATACTAATATACTGCAACAATATTGACTCATCCAGGAATGTATTCATTTAAATTGGAAATAAAAAACTTACTTACTTACTTACTAATCATCCCCTAACAATTTCCATAATTTTTTTTTTTCACAATTAAAATCTAAAGTTTCTTAAATTTTAGGCAGTACTTTAAAAACTCTTAAAAATATTGGCATTTTAATTAAAACATGACAGCAACTGTAATTTAAATTACAATTAATTGATTTTCTGTTTAAACGTGACAACAAAGAATTTTCAATCTCTGTGAATGTTACCAATACCAGATTTTTCGTTGAACGTTTTCAATTAAATTTAATCGAAATTAAATTTAGCAATTATTTGTACAATATTTAAAAAAATTAAAATTAATTTATTGCCAGCGATCTGCAATCAAGTCAATCAATTTTAATTTTCCTTAGCCGCAGAACAAACTTTGTTTATTTGTTAACAATATCTGTTAATTTTTATTGAAATTTGAGGTTTTTTATACACAAAACATACATTTTCTGCATTAAAAAAAACCTCACTTTATTTTTAATCGACTTTTAGCAACTGTAATTTCGAGTAGGTAGTGAATATATATTTTTTTAAAGATTATTGATTTCTTTAAAATACATCTTTATTTTTTGCACTTTGAATGCATACACATATACGAGTAAACTCTTTCTTCAGTCAATTAATTTTGTATTATCCAACGTTAGAACACAATTTATTCCTCGTTTAATAATATCTGAGATTTTGTATCGAGTTACGATTCGTTGGTTGTGTGCAATTTCATAATAAGATAAACAAAGATTGTTAATTTTTAAATGTTGCTGCGATTTTTTAAACGAAAACACCTTTTATTTATTTCTCAACGTATTGACTTTTACAAGACAGCAAAAATAATGCAAATTAAATTTTATGTAATTTAAATAAGTATTTCCATTTGATCCAATTCGAAAGACTGTACTAACACTGTGAATCAACACATTTTGTAATTTTTAACGTTAGAACAATATTTTACAATTTATTAACAATTTATGAAAAAAATCAAAATTTCTCAATTTATTGATTTTTGCGATTTTATAGAACAAAACACTAGATAAGAAAGTTTTTACAAAATGTGAAAAATATAATAGAGATATGGACGATTTTTAAAAATCCAATATTTCAGTTTTTTTTTAAAGTAGAACCAAACAATTTAAGATATTTTAAATATAAAAGCAGATTATCAATAAGCACTCAAATACGCAACTATGCCCCATTTAACCGATTCTGTATCTCTTCAAATAACCGAGATCCCTAAAGTACCGCTCGAAAAACGGGCGCCCTGTATATGTCATACTAATTTTTAGCTATTCGTCGATTTTATAAATGCGATTAATTTAAAGTTTCGAACGAGTGTTTTCACTCTCAGATTAACCATGCAGTAAAATTTCGAGTTTAGAAAAGCCTGAAAATTTGGTTTGGTCGCTCCGTGAAGCAGCAGCCAAACCATTTTTTTTTTATAAATGGGTAATAATCGAAAAATTTAAATAATGAAAAATATACATTTGTCTTCACACATTTTCAAGTCAGGTCAAATAATACAATGTATCAAATTAACTTATTTAGTAATTTAATTAACAAAAAATTAATTATAAGTTTGTTCCTTTGTACTGCACTAAGTTGAATTGAGGTCAAGTTGGTGACGTTACAGTTCAAATTAGTGTAACTTCACATTTACAGTGAACAGGCGTCCGACGTTCATGTAATAAACACATTCGATTTATAAAATGCTGCACTAGTTTATAGATTATTGTTGCGTTATTGCATCAATGGCACTATTTGGGTTAAATAAAACTATCTAAATTTGCTGGAATATTTTGTAAAAAAATATCTGTTTGATTTACGAGGATACAAATCGCGACAACTACTAATGAATAAAATATAAATACATACACGCCTGTTTCGCTCTCATCAGCTGTTAAATCGTGTCCCGTTTTACGTCGGAATGAAGCGCAGCTGTGTTATAAACACGTGTGCGTATGTTGTGTGTGTGTATGTGTATGTGTGTGTGTGCGTAATTCAATTAAAGATAGAAGTGCATTCATTCATTCATACCGCGTGTGAGTATGAGTGTGTGTTGTAAATAGTGGGAGGTGGGTGACCCAAAGTGGGGGGCATCTCGGACCTTGGCCGACGGCGACTGCGACCGCATTTATTACTTAACATATCTTCTTCTAAGTAAGAGGTGCGCTGAATGCAAAACAATGCAGTTATTGCGTTTTTAGATGCGCAGATATTAAAAAAATATACAATTATTGTGCAGGAGTTGCGATTTTGAAAATGAATCATGATTATTAAACGTAACCAGTGGTACAGCCGGGATTACCTCTTACTCGGGTCCATTCAATATTACAAATTATACTGAAAATGTTTTTCTTGAGTGTACAGGGTGGTGCATTTTGGAATTGCCACATATAGACAACTTTCTTATTTAAAGAGATCTTGAAAAACCGGTTCCGCAAGTCACTTTTTCGTGTTTTAATCAATGGTGAAAAGAAAAGTGATCTATCTCTAACAATTTCCGCTCTATACTTGGAAGTTGATAAAATGTCAGTTTTAAGAAGTTACTGTTAATCATTTGATTTACAAGTTACAACAAAATCTGATGTATACGTTTTAAATATTCAGGCATTCGTTGGTTTTGAAAAGTGTTCAATTTGAAGCTCTAACGAGTGTTTCCACTTCCTGATTAAGCATGCAGTAATATTTCAATAAGATAAGACTTAAAGACTTTTAGTTTGGTCGCTCCTCGAAAAGGGGCGATCAAACCAAATTTTTAGAGTTTACTCAGCTCGAAATGATACTTCATGGTCTACGCGTATAAAACACTGAATTCATGTGTAATTCAAAATATACTGCTAAGGCAATTTATTAAAGTTGTATATTTTTAACTTTAAATTAAATTAGTGTTGTATTTGCCTGGCGCATGAAGTAAAATTTTGAGTTTAAACAAGTCTGAGAATTTGGTTTGGTCGCTCCGCTTTGCTAGGCGACCAAACCAAATTTTTAGGCTTTTCAAAACTCGAAATTTTATTTTATGCGCCACACGTATCAAACACCAAAATATTTTGAAGTAAGAAATACACTGATTTAAATAACAAAATATTTACATTTTTTTTATACATTCTCAAGGCCAGGTCAAATAATACAATGTATCTAATGAACTTATTTAGTAATTAAATATGCAAAAAATTAATAATGTTGCGTTATTGCATCAATGGGGCCTAATGGGTTAAAGGCAATACAATTGAACAATTGCTTTGAAACACATACAGCCTAATTAATAATAAATATATGCTTTAAAGCAGTTGTCCATGTTTATTTAAAACCTTTCCATGATTTTATAATTCTCATATTTTTATATAACTTGTGTTTTTCATTTGTTATTTTCCGTATTTAATGGTAGTATTTGTAGATAAACATGTTTTTCATGTAAATTATTGAAATGCAACAATACGCATAAAAATAAATATTATACGTCGTGCCCCGTGAGCCTGTAAACTGGCTGTACATTCGGTGTGCTTTATTAATATTTATGTTTTATAATATTTCGCGTGTTATCACCGGCAAACATGTACGGAGGCTATATTTATTGTTTGCATAATGATCCCATATTAACTTTATTTATACATGCCGTGCAAAAGCCGGCGGGTTTTTTTTTAAATAATGATTTAATGTTATGCCTAAGATCGTAAACAATAACTTTTATTTTTATATTTTTAATACAAATATTTATATTTACAGGATTTTGAACCATTTCGCATTCAACAACAAATATAAAGTTATAAGTAATATTAAACTGTAAGGGATTTACTTTTTACTACAAGTTTCAAATTGAATTTTTGTCCGCGACGCTAGGCGACCAATCCAAATTTTCAGACTTTTCTAAACTCAAAATTTTACTTCGTGTTTAGTCTGGGAGTGGACACACTCGTTAGGAACTTCAAATTGAACGCTTGCAAAGAACAATAAGTATCCGAAATTTTACAGCGTATGCATCCTGATATGTACACTTAAAATGTTAGTGAATAAATTGCAACGTATGGGCTTTGGAGTTTCTGTTATAAAGTGGCTGCACAGTTTCTTGACCGATTCGATTCAATTTGTCAAAATTAGTATTTACATATTAAAACCCATTAATGTTCTCTCAGATTTACCTCAAGGATCGCACTGAATGTAGAAAATTGCAAAATATTATTCGCTTATGACTTAAAAATATTTATTTACAAAATTACTTAAATATTTATCGATGGTGTTTTGATAACAAACTTTATTTTAATTATAAAAAGTGCGCATCGATATTCTACGGAAGAGGTCGAACGGTGAAAAATAGCTGCACAATTAATGGTAATAGACTTCCAGTGGTTCAATATATCAAATCAAAGGTTAGGGTTTATAAACCGTGTTGGAAGGAATTTTTCAATTAATACACAAAAATACTATTTACATCATTAGTAAGACCGCATTTAGAGTACGGATCATGTGTTTGGTTACCTTCTTATGGTGTGAAAGTTGACCAAATTGAAAGAGTGCAGAATAAATTCTTGCTGTATATTTCCTACCAAATCGGTATAAATAGACGAACACAACGTGTTCAAAAGAAATTTAAAGTGGATTCACTTAGCGGATGATATCGTAAATGCTTGATTTAGTTAACTTACATTTTTAATTGTCTACTTTTGCTTGCGGAATTTTGTTTATTTATATGTTTATGTTATTATGAGTTTATACTTAATTAATTTTTAATTTAAGAAATATTACTTTGTTCATTTATGTGCAAGGTTAGTAAAATAAATTATTATTATTATTAAAAGCAACATTCTCTGTATGCGAGTATCTAAAGCAAAATTACGTAAATTTAAAATATAATCCTGATATTTTCGTTACTACTAAATCCACATGCGTTATCATATCATTTATTATCTGCTCGCGTATAACTAACTAGATTTTCAAAACAAAATATCTGCGCATACATATAAATTACGAGAAATTAAATTTCTCCTATATGCACACACACATAAAAAAAATCGCAATCGAGTAAAACAAATATAAATGCATTACATTTTCGATTGTACGCTGTGCTTCTATATTTATGCCGATCGCGCTTTAATAATTCACGCGTATCATTTATTTGTTTTCCCCGATCGTATCGATTCTGAATTAAAAAAAACGCCCATATTCAAACTTTCATTACACATACACACGTGCACAGACAAATAACGCCGATTACAAATGAATATTATGAATAAATATTACCTTCATTTTCCCACCTATATTTATGTTAAATTAGTTTATGTATCAATCGGGTGTATCGGATGATACGCATTTATATTAAATTACCTTTTATTCAGAATGGAATTGTAGTTTTATGTACAGAAAAATAATCAAGCACGTAATTTAACTATTTTTGATCAAATTTTATAGTACATCTGCGTTTCGCCACACAGTGGCTTCATTGGGCAGATGAATGATCATCATTCATCTGCCTGATAAATCACTGTGTGGCAAAACAATTGTTGCAATGTCTACTAATAAACAGTGAAATCTTAACTTAGTCTGTTATTTATTAAAAGTGTTGATATAGATTCAGTCTAAATTTGAATTATTTTGAATAAATTGAGAAAGGTTGAGATTATGGCAAGAAATAAATAGAAAAAGTTTGTTATTGACAAGCTACATTCGTCGAAACTGCAGTCACATTAAATTGTGAAATTAACATGTATAACTAAGTAGAAACCTCCACAATACAGGAAATAGAAATAAATTACTTAAAATTTTGTTGTATTCATTCTTTGCCTGACTAATGTTAAAACCTTAAGCTAAAGATAAGAAATAAGATTATAAAACGCTGAGGTTTAGAGTGCAAGTAAAATAAATAGTAGTTAACTAGAAGATAGTCGTCTAATGTCCGGTTTCATCAACTTCAATTAAATCTTATTCACAGATTCAATCTTTTCTCGATCGGAATAGACATAGAATATGTCATAAACATGAAAGTCACGCAATTTGATTGATTTTTTGACCGGTATGTAATAAATATTACTATACTTTATTCGCGTTAAGTTTAATATTAGGGAAACATAGGACTTATTTGACGATCGCTGATTAGCCAAAATTCGTGGAAAACTCACAAAGCCGATAAATAGATAATTCGTTCTATTCCCCACTCACTCTCACTTATAGTGAAAAATGAATTGTCACAATGGTAACTGTGTTTTCAAATGTTTGGTTATTATGTCTAATAATGAAAAACTAATAACTGTTTCTTCTTGTAAAAATCAACAAGGGAAAACTACTCAAGATGGGTAGAAGCTAATGGCCCTCAGCATTTAATAAAAGTACAAGTATGAGGGAAACCTGAAAAGTGAAGCTATAAATCTTGCTGCTGATGAGGGAATATTAATTTCATCTATGTTTAAAATTATTGCTGAAATGGAATCAAAATGAGAAGGTAAAACATAGCAGAAGAACAATGTGCATCGTGATACTTATTCAAAGATGACTAAATGTGAAGAAAAATCCCTACGATATTTATCCACTCTTTTTTCAAGAGAAAAGGTTAACATAATAAGTAAATATGTACGTCTGTTACGTCACCCTTAGCTCTATATGTTTCTATATTGCGGCTGCATTTTGCTACTATAAAGCCGAGCGCAGGATGAGACGCAGGTACGTCAAGTTTTACAGTTTTCTATAACGCATATAATTAAATATGACAACGCAAATTGAGCCGTGAATCACGGGACGCAGTGATTGCTTTGCTTCTTCTGCACTCGACCGAATTTTAAAAAGTAGGTACGTTTATTTCTCAAATTGTAAGGTTGACAAACTCTTCACTGCAAATATAGATAAAATAAGAGCATAAGAAATAATTCATTGATATTTGTAGAGCAAAGATAACACCGTTTCTGAATTATTAAAGAATCATTTTATAATAGAAAGTTTTTTTATTGCATTTCACTTTATATCGAATATGTATCCCTTTATCTCAAATATATTTCCCATTTATCAAATACATTTTCCTATATACCACTAGATTTCCCTATATGTCAAAACCTTATCACCGTTTGTCTATTACATTTCACTTCTCAGCAAAATGGCTGCAGTTCGTCAAAAAATGCATCTTAGCAATGAACAAGAGGACTCATTATCCGGATAATGAATGCTGGAGTAAGTAGTGTTACATACAGTGAATTTTTCTTTTAGGTAAATATATGCATAAGCTGTAAATTTTCCGACATTCGTCATTTTTTAAAAGAGTTTAATTTGAAGCTTTAAACGAGTGTTTTTCACTCCCAGACTAAGTATGAAGTAAAATTTCGAGTTTAGAAAAGCCCCGTGAAAATTCGCGCAGCAACACGAGACAAATTTTCTGGGCTTTTCTAAACTCGAACTTTTATTACATGCGCTACGCGTATAAAACACAGATTTCAATTGAAGTTCGAATATACATAAATTTTACAATATTTTCGTCTTTTATACGCGTGGCACATGAAGTAAAATTTCGAGTTTAAAAAATTTATATCGGGTGCGCGACCCTCGATAAATTTTCACGGGGCTTTTCTAAACTCGAAATTTTACTTCATGCTTAATCTGGGAGTAGAAAACACTCGTTTAAAGCTTCAAATTGAATTTGAAAAAAAGCAAGGCATATCTAAAGATTTACAGAAAATAGGCTGAATTGCATATCTCAAATTCAGCCTATTTTCTTTACTTAGCAGCTTTATTTGCTTATCCTTTAAAAATGAATTTTGGTCTAACCGATTTTAGGTCAACATGCGTTTCCTCCAAATTTTATATTCCGCGCTAAAAATGTCACCAGATTCCGCCATTTTAGCCGCATATACCAGGCTTCTAGTTACATTAATCTTAAAATGAATGGAGTATAGATTTTAATCAATGAACCGGAAAAAAATACTATTAGAAAAGAGCTTACCGAATAAATAGTTGCAAAAAGTTCCATTTGAAAAACCTGTAACTAACATTAATCCTAAAATTAAGTTAGCCTGACACTAAGAAATATTTTTTTATTTACTATCATACGTTTGATCATTCAACCACTTACTCTTTAGATATTTATTTATTAAAACAATTTCCTATATTTCTTTAAACGTCTATTCAAAATGTTTTCTCACCAAAGATGTTTCTTATAAATTTGCGGAAATATAATTCAAATCTTTAATTTTTCATTAGGGGATATGAAAGTATATATTTAATTCTAAATAATTTTTCTATATTTGAAGATATTTCAACAACTCGTTTTTCATAATTGTTCAAACAAATACCCAAATTAACTATTTATCAGCATAATTTCCAGTTTCGATCGAATTTACATGATAACCAATGAGAACTTTCAATAGTCTCTACAATCTATTGAAGTTCCATAATTTTTAAAGAGATTAACATTTAGTGACAACCTGGATTTTCACAGTTTTTCGAAAAGTGACTGTTTTCCATTTAATGGAATTTTATTACTTAGATGCAAATTTGCTGCACTTTAAAGAATGCATATAATTTAGTCAATTTCGCAGAGACCCCATGAAAACATCCACATAGTTTTTTCTATCCTAATAGAGGGTGGTGTACATACTTCAAAACAAATACTTTATAATTTAAATAGATTTATTAGTTTTCAAAATGGTTGAGGAAAAAGTGGCAAATAGATTTATGTATTCCCTAAATGGTCAACAAAATAATGGAAACAAATGTCACCGAATGACGAGGCTGAAAAGGAATGATGTTTAACATTCTGTGGATGCATTTTTAAGTGCTATAATAATTTTCTGATTTAAAGCGTCTAAAGCTTTTTGAAACTCTTTATTTTTCAGATTGAACAACAGTTTTAACAAAAACGTCCCTTTCTTTTTCTTCTTCTTTTACGAAATGAATGGCTCTGGCTTCAAAGCCCAAGTAGTAAGAAAGCAAACCATCGCATTAACCTTTTAATTAATGAAATTCGATCCTTTATATCCAAATTTCTAGTAGTGGATTTTAATTTTAATAATTCGTTAACTAAAACTTCACAACGAATCAAAATTAATTATTAATTAATAGCCTTAATTTTGCAGCTTTGTCGGCCAGTCACAACAATTACTATCGTAAATGTAAATAAACACTAGCACATGAAAACTTGAAAACCGAACTATACTTCTAAGAAGTGAAGACGTGATACGCACCGTGTATTCAATCGGCCAGAACTGATGTCGAATGGGTTGACAAATCCGTAAAGATGCAATTCTCTCCGATTTTCGCCTGCGTTTTTTGCGTATTTGGTGATAAGCGAATGAATTTATTGATCGAAACTAGTTTATTTGTGCACATAACACAATAACGGCCGAGCAATTATAGAGCTAATTCTAAAAGTTTATTTTAGGTAAAATCCTGCACTTATTTTTATGATTTCTATGAATGACTCATTATATTGCATACTGGCAAATTTTCTTTTAAATATACATAATTTATACGCTTTAAATTTTCAGTCATTCGTCGATTTTATAAAAGTGGTCAATTTGAAGTTTTGAACGAGTGTTTCCACTCCCAGATTAAGCATGAAGTAAAATTTCTGGCTTTTATAAACTCCACATTTTACTTCATGCGCCACGCGTATAAAGCACTGAAATATTGTTAAGCTGGAAATATACTTAAAAATACTTTTTTAATGTGATTAATAATAAAAATACTTAAATAACAAAATATTTACATTTTTCTAGTCAGGTCGAATATAACAATGTATTAAATTAACCTATTTAGTAATTTAATTAACAAAAAATTATATTGTTGCGTAATTGAATCAATGGCGCATAATAGGTTAAATAACAGAGTTGGGAAAGATTGGAAAGATTTAAATGATGTTTTTTAATACTTTAGTCATAAAGAATTTATGATTCGGATTCGTTGGGTTATTTGAAAAGGATTCATATTCGATTTCAAATCTAGGTTATTCGAATCCTTCCAAAAGGATTCAAATACTTACAAAAATATTTGAATCCTTGCAATGCATTCAAATCATCGCGCTCGGTAGGGTGAATTATGGAATTGCACGTTATTTTAATAACAATTAGTATCTATAAGAATAATATGTATGCAAATATTTTTTAAATTTTCGAGCGAAATAATTGTATTTATAAAGCAGTGTTTTTAAAATGATGTTTCTTAAGTTTGACAGCAAATTTTTCTTTAAAGGGTCTGTTTTATGTTTGGGTTAGGGATTTTTTGGCTAGGCTAGGTTAGGTTAGGTTGGGTTACTTTAGGTTAGGTTAGGTTATTGTTTGTTTAGGTGTTGTGTGATACACTAACTTAACAAAAAACCAAATATAACCTATAACCGATATGCGATTTTATAATTGCGCCTAAACACCTAAACAAACAATAACCGAACCTAACCATAAAACAGACTTTTTAAAGAAAAATTTGCTGTCCCAATGGCACAACATATAAAAGGACGTAATCGTTAACCATTTGTTTATGGATTGGTGTACTACGGAGGACATCAACACCATTGAACATTATTGTTTACGAGCGTAAGTTAGGTTGATATTTTCCTTTGGTATTTTAAATATTATTACATAGCATAATATCACATTACAATATAATACAAGTAATTTTATTAAATCGCAATTATAATATCACTGAAATACATTACACATGTACAATACAAGAGTTGCCTTTTATATTTCGCGATTGGGTAATCCTAGTGCTACTATTTGACAAATGACGTCTCTACTGTAAAGTTTGACATTTTTGACGGTATTCGTACCTAGGACATTTTACCATACGAGCGCTATTTGTGTTGTATATAAAAACTTGAAAAATGTATCTCGGCAAAAAAATGGAGTTAATCGTAAACATTTTAATAATAATAAAGCCATTTTAGATGAATATTATTTGTTTTTGTTCCTTAATCCCGAAATATAAAAGGCAACCCTCGTATAAACGATAGGAATATAAATGAAGATAGGCATACCACACATTGATAAGTAGATCACCCTCATCATTCGGTGACATCTGTTTCCACGTTTTAACCAGTTAAAAAATCAATAAATCTATTTTTTCATTTTTTATGCCATTTGGGAAACCTATAAATCTATTTAAATTATGTGTAAAGTGTTTGTTTTGAAGTGGGTAGACGGCCCGCTCTCGGGGTGGCAAAATCTGTGAGGATGTTTTGACTGGGTTCTAATTTTGCACAACTGTAATTTTACCGAGAGCCAATCAATTTTTTTCTAACGTTAGAACAACATTTATTCATTTATCTCTAAATTTGATAAAAAGATTGAGTTTACTTAATTTTCGTACTATATTTTAATAAACGTAATTTTTCTTGATTTCAACCTCGGAACAACATTTATTCATTTTTCTATTAATTTAATAAAAATATTAGGTTTACTTGATAGAGTCCCCAAGAAAAACGTAAGAGAGGAAGGCCCAAGAAAAGATGGTATGAGGAGGTAGCATCCGTCTTAAGGATAATGGGTATCGAAAGATGGAAGGACCGTACAACCATAAGATAGGAGTGGTGCAAAATTGTGTTTGAGGCCAAAACCCACCAGAGGTTATAGCGCCACAGGAAAAAAAATCTACTTGATGTTCTCACTGTATTTCAGAAAACGCAAATTTTCCTTACTTTGAAGAACAATAATCATGTATTTGAGACGCAGACGCTCTTCAGCTGCTGCACAATCAACACCTTATCCGAAGATTGAAAAGAAATAAACCATCAGATCTTGTTTAGTGAGCTGTGACTAAAAGCAGAGCATGGTGCGCCAGTGTACCTACCACATTAAAAACATCTGGAGAAAGTCAATGGACAAACTTCAGTTTATAATTTTTAATATTTAATGGTTAGTCTGTTAGACTAGTTTTATTAACCCTAAGATGTATTATATATACCTTAGTTAATAAAAAAATGTACTTGAGACAATTTTAAGACAAAACGCAAAGTTTCCCTACTATGAAAAAAAAAAATTAATTATGTAATTATATCAGTTTTAAGTAACTGCAAGTTTGCGGTCATATAATATACGTTGTTTTTTTTCCAGCGGTATAATGAAATGTGTAAATTTCTTCACAATTTCTATGATTATTAAAACAAATCGCTTATTTTAGTTTTAATTAAAAACTACCGAACCAAACCAAATTCAGGCTTTTTTAAACTCGAAATTTTACTTTATGCTTAATCTAGAAGCGGACACGCTTGTTCTAAACTTTAAATTGAACTTTTTTTTATAAAATCAACGAATGCCTGGAAATGTACAGCGTATACATTACCTACGTATATTTAAACGATAAAATCTCAGTATGTAATACCGTGCGATCCGTTTAAAACATAATTTAGAGTAGGCTTTGAGTTTTGAATTAGATTAGCACTACTGGCTGGTAACACATAGTTTAGCATAACCTCAAATCTATTCCATCATTCAATTAACATTCTGGGCAACTACACCACAAATGCCGCCTACTCTAAATCATGATTTATAGGATCGCACGGTTTAATAAGTCATTCATATAAATCATAAAAAAATTTGTTTAGTAAATAACACACTTAGTTAAGATTTCACTGTTTATTGATTGGCACTGCAACAATTGTTTCACCACACAGTGGCTTCATCAGGCAGATGAATTATTCATCTGCCTGATGAAGCCACTGTGTGGCGAAACAATTGTTGCATTATCAATCAATAAACAGTGAAATCTTAACCAAGTGTGTTATTTACTAAAAGTGTTGATATGGAATTTCACCAAGTAACAGCCTCAACTATTACATTTTTATAAAAAGAAGTGCAGGATTTTAAGTAAAATCAACTTTGTTAGTTAACTATAATTACTCGGTCATTAATGGGTGAATATCATTACAGTTTATTACTAGTTGATTTCTACTAGACCCGCACAAATACGATAATAATATTTTGTACTAATAGAACAAAATCTACATTAGTTAGTTTTAAACTACTAATAAAATAAACATGGCAACATCTCATTTCCATATGTTCCAACTTCACTCTACTTAAATTTGGATTAGTTAAGTGTTGATGTTGCACTGTTTTTGTATATGTTTGTAAAAATAAACCTCTTCTACTGAATTATATAATTGAAATTTACTTCTAACAACGATTTCCACTCCTTGATTGAGCATGAAGTAAGATTTCGAGTTTAGAAAAGCCTGAAAATTTGGTTTGGTCGCGACCAAACCAAATGTTCAGGCTTTTCTGAACTCGAAATTTTACTTCATGCGCCACGCTTATAAAACACTGATTATAAGTGGTTTCTTAACATTTGTGAACAATATAGTAAATTAATACTTTTTTTTGCCTTGCGTTTAGTAATTTTTTTTGTTCTTTTAAAGATTTTTATTTAAAATTACCAGGAACGTTTTATAGTTTAGGCATTAAATCAAATTTTGAGAATGTGACAAAATAGAATTAAATCATGAAATTGATAAGAGTAACAATTACAGTCAAAATTTGTGAAAAAGAAATTTAAGAGAATTATTACCATTTACAGAAATCATAAAAAATATCCAAATTAATTACAACTAACAACAATCTTGAATACATGACCTAAAATTAATATTGACAAAGTAGATTAAAATTAACAGAAATAATTAAAATAATACAAACATGAAATATGTAGATTAGCATGTGGAAAATAAATGGTGATTTTTTGAGAGTTTTTCAATAAATAAATCGAGAATATTTACAACATTTACTAAACACGTTGAATAGTTCAAAGTTGTCTAAGTATATAATTCGTGAAAACTGTCAAAATTGAACAAAAAATACTGATAAAGGAACCATGTTTGTCAAAGCTGATTTTTTTTAAGAATAAACAACCAGTAATTCAATCTAGGTCGAATTTTTATGAAATTGAAACATTCGGTAAAATTAAATAAAAATTACAACAATTAATTAATGAAATTATAAAATTTAACAAATAATCGTTTAAATGGACAAAAAACATATTTCTGTATATTTTATAACTTTGTTAAGTTTTCAAAATCGATTAATCTGATAAAATTGTTAACTAGTAAAAATTATGTATTGTGGAGGCTTCTACTTCAATATACATGTTAATTTATTAATAAAAAACGGTTTAACTTTGTTTGTATACCACAATTTATTTTTATGTGACTGCAGTTTCGGCTAATTTAGCTTGCCATTATCAAACATGTAGTGCCGAAACTGCAGTCACATAAAAATAAATTGTGTTATACAAACAAAGTTAAACCGTTTCTTATTAGTAAAAATTAATTAACAGTTTTACATCGTCAAAATAAAATATTACATATTAAAATTCAGCTAATAAGTTCTAGAATTAAGAAAATAAATACAGAATGTTTGATATATATATATATATACGTTTTAACATATATATATATATATATATATATATATATATATATATATATATATATATATATATATATATAAGAATAATAGATCAATCAGTTCCTTAAGTTTAGTCAATAATATAATAAATATACTAAAAATTGATAAAAAGAAATCATACAAATTTAATATAAAATTTGCATAAATTACAATTAAAATGACATCCGTCATTTTTTAAATTAAAAATATATGAAATAATAATAATAAAATTACAAAATACAAATATCCCGCAAAAAGCTTATATTTTAAATAATGTATTCTTATTATTATTTTAATCAAAATCAGAGAACATCAAACTAATTAATATAAATCTTTAACAGAAATTACTGAAGCTGATCAAAAAAATCACGCAAGTGATTCAGATCATGTATGTATTAAATAAAAACACAAATTACCAAATCAACAGAAACATATGTAAAAAAAGTCAACATACAAAATCAAAATTCTATTCATTGCAATGGTCTGTCCGTTTTATCTCCGTTTGCCAACCCAGTTTATTTATTTAAATTACAAAAATATGTAAACGTTGACAATTTCAAGAAGAATGCTAACCCCTTTAGCCCTTTCATTTTTTTTTTGTGCCAAATAATGTTTTTTAAACTGCATATTATTTAGCATTCTTTTTAAAATTGTCAATGTTTACATATATTTTGTAATTTAAATAAATAAACTAGGTTGGCAAACGAAAGTAAAACGGAAAGACCATTGCAATGAATAGAATTTTGATTTTATATGTTCTTTCTCTCTCTGTCTCTCTCGATATAGTGAGAGTTTTTCTTTTAAATATACATATCTCAATATACTGTATACGTTGTAAATCTTCAGATATTCGTTGTTTTTACATTTCAAATTGAACTTTTAAACGAGTGTTTACCACTCCCAGATTAAGCATGAAGTAACATTTCGAGTTTAGAAAAGCCTGCAAATTTTCAGGCTTTTCTAAACTCAAAATTTTACTTCATGCGCCACGCGTCCTAAACACTGATGTGATGTGGTGTTCAGAATACACGTTTTTAGCATACTCCTTTTGTAGAATATTTTGAACTTCACCTAAAATCTGTGTTTTGTACGCGTGGCGCATGAAGATAAATTACGCGCTACGAGATCAAACCAAATTCTCAGGCTCATCTCAACTTGAAATTTTACTTCATGATTAACCTAGGAGTGGAAAACACTTGTTTAAGACTTCAAATTAAACTATTTTAAAAAGCAAACGTTTATCGGAAAAGTTACAACTCATGCATACCATGTATGTATATTTAAATAAAAAATTCCCAGTATGTTTACCAAATTTTAGTGGTGGCAAATGCCACTGTTAGGGCCGAAAGGGTTAATAACAATTAAAACAAAATACAAATATATAAATTTCAATAAATAACTTACATGCGACAAAAACGAAAATCTCAAAATTGAATAAAAATGATCAAAATTAGAAAAATCATCGCATAAAATAATGTTAAATAAATTCTCTTAAATACTTTCACAACTTAATTTATTAAATTGGTTGTTTCAAAAAATGTGTATCAAGTTAAATTGTTAGTCAATCAATTCATTGAATTTAGCGTAACGCATGGGTATATGCACTTCTATATGATTCATTATTCAATGATTATAGGTTGAGATAGGCATTGTAGTACTATCAGTCACTGATAGTGAAGCAAGCAATTGTTTTAATCAAAGTTCTAATATTAATTAAATATTTTTCACCACGGGTTAAGTGAGAAATTTATTCAACATATAAGTATTGTATTTTTTTAAATATATTGTTTCTCGAAAGAATTTGTGCGCTTTTGTTAAAGAAATATAATCGTGTGTATTTTTTTCATAGATTGTAATATACATAATTATAGTGATGATTATCTTTTACTATATTATACAATAGGTATAGAAAATTGTTAATAATTTAGACACACATAAAAATGAACATTTCCAGGAAGAGACCCTCTTCTTAGTTTCGCAAGAATAGCATGTTTAATAACACGTCTCGTCCGTCAGTAATGTCCGTCATCATGACTGAAACAGTTGAAACACGTCATATTCAGAAACAGCTGACGCCCGTTCGCCATAGCCCGTAGTTAACGATCATTTACATTTTCAATTTATGTGTCGGCGTATTATCCTCGTCCTTCTCTCTCTGTATATGCGATTCACGTGCGTCAAACGGAGATGGCGGGAATCCATGTCCTCGTCCTATTCCCTTTCATGGTAAATTTATGTGCGTCAGAGCGAGATGTAAATTTCTAAACGGCACCAATTTAAAATTCAACTCGCATTAAGATTTATTCGGGGTGTTTTCGTTTCTACTTGTTTTTTTTTTAGGTTTAATACATGCGCTGCAACCGACGGCGTAAAGGCTCTTGAATTGCTGGGAGGGATGTTTCCTAGGGCGCAATTTGTGTTTCCTATTGTGTACTTCTCTTTTTTTTTATGTTTAAGAAATCCAGGAAGCATAATAGAAGTATAATTGTAGTTTGAATATATCTTTTACCAACTAAAAAGATTATTTTAATAATAAAAATATTTATTACCCAACAAGACATCCCAATTACAGAGGAATATTACAAAAGTAAAAATTCTTCAAATAATAAAATAATATATACAGAGGGATTTATACCAGGAGGCGTTAAATTAATGGTCGTGTTCGGGATTAGATTCTGAGCAAAAAATGAAAAAAAAACTTTTTTTTTAGATCGGCCTTTGTTTTCGAGATATCGAGGTTCAAACTAATTTCAAGTTTTGCAAAGAAACTAATAGTAGGCAATATGAAAACTTTATTAAGTCACAGAAAGAAAAACCACTAGCTTAACTTAAAAGAGATGTTCGAGATGTCCCCCGCCAGCGATGCAAGCCTGACAACGTAAAACTACAGAATTATAAACTGCAGGAAAATCTTGTTCATTTTCAATTTCAAGTGCAGCATTCATAATTCTGTCTCGTAATTGCTCTTTATTCTGAATTTCCTTTGTATACGAATCTTCTTTGATATTCCCGACAACTTTCGAAAGCATTGCTGTTGCGAAAGCCGTAAACAAAAATAATGTCTGCATATTCTTTATTGCCAAACTGTATTGTTAACAAAATTTGTATCTTTTTTTACACTAAAAATTATTAGCAATACCCAAAGGATGTGATAACTGTCAACGAATAATAAATAAGTCTTTTATTTCAAAGCAATTTCCATACCCTACTATTTATGTTATCGACAAAAATTAAATATTTTCCGAAAACTTCATGCCCCGTTATCTCTAAAACAAAGGCCGACCGAAAAAAAGTTATATCACATTTTTTTTGCTTAGAATCCAATTTTGAAGACGAATATTAATTTTTCGCCTCCCGGCACAAATCACCCTGAATAAACAGAGCAAAATTACAAAAATAACGATCACGTGATATAAGTTCATGTTCTATTTAAAGAAAATAAATTAAATATTTAGAAATTATAATAATAAAATAATGACTCACTTAAATTGTGATATAATCTTTGAAGTATTTCTTTTTCTGTCAGTCGTTGGTCCGAATAACGCTCAAAATATAGGTCTAAAGCTGCGTCTTTATTTTCCTTACAGCTATATTGAGGGTTATGAAAATAAAGACCTAAAATGTTTAATTTTTGAAAGTTATAAAATATTATCATTTTAGACTCCATTTTTAAAGTATAATCGAAAATATCAAAACCAATACGTAATTAATCTTGAATTTTATGACATGTAAACAAACAAAATCAAACGCTTAAAGAATTCAATTCATGGCCATCTAGAAAATATTTTTTTTTGTTTTTTGGTATTGTAGCTATTTAGGACAAAACAAAATATTGAGTGTTACATATAGTAGTTTTGATAATATCTCAAAAATTAATACATCTATATTTTTTTTAAGTATGCCACTGGATTCTACGTTAAAAGTCATAAAACTTTCGTATTTAAATGTTGTTTGTATCTCCATAAATAACCGAGTCATAAGAGATAATAAAAATCGGCAGATTTTGAGAATCATCCTGTATCTTCTAAAGCAATCTAGTTAGTGTAGATCTGATTGCGCCATTAAACTAAACACTAAAAAAGAATACGAGACACATATCTTAGTTTTTTTGTATCTCGTACCGTTTAGCCTATACCCTATAATATCAACGAAAAAAACATATAATTTAAAATTTCTAATTTAAATTAATAATAATAATAATATGAAATTTAATGTGCCTGGGGCCGTTGCTCACGACAGATGACATTATCCTTCAACTATTCATTTACAGATTTATTATTATTCAATTTAGTCACTCGAAATTAGTCATGGTTGAAAATTTTGTTGACTAATATTCCCATCCGGTCGACAGACTAATAATAACATATGAATAATGATTATTGACTAAATTAGTCAGACTAATTTAGTCATTCGTTTCAAACATGACTAAAAATTTAGTCAACTAATGTCCAACTCTGTTGTCAATGACAGATCAATAATGACTAATTCTGAGATTGAAAATGTGACTCGAAGTTAATTAGATTCAGACTGAAACTTAAAGTTTTGATTGGAATTAAGAAAGAAATGTGTTTCTTATGTGTGCGCGCAGACTTAAACGAGCAGAATTGAAGCGATCGAACTTACTTGATGAGATAGCTAACCATATTTTCTTGTACATGTGAGGACCAGCTGTTAAATCATGTCAGTTTATTATAATTTTGAAGAAATAAAAAAAAAAACAACAATCACATTATTTTCACATAAGATCGTCATAATTGTCTGTTATTTTTTTTATATTCTATAATACTTTACAGTGGCTTCTAATTATTTAAGTATTCAGTCAAAATTCTCTAGTAGAGAAACTAAAAATTGCTGAAGATCATCTTGAAATATGAATAAAGCAAGCTTTTGTTTTAATTCAATTATATGATACGTAAAAATAAAAAGGGACATAAATAATGTATTAAATATTTTTGAATTTAATTTTATTAGAAAAATATCCAAAATGTAAATTTTTGTTTGTTTCGTGGAGGGTATTATTTTATCATTTGATCGTTTGAAATGTTGATATTTGAATTATTGACTGTTTTTAATATAGACAAAGTGTATATGTATAGGAGTATAAAATGCTAATGTATAATTAATTCGAGAACACAAAAAGGCATAATTATTCATATTTCAAATTTTATGTCGAGAGTTGGCAACAAGATTTGGATAAGGAAATGCATGGGTGGCCAGCTCCATTCATCCAACTGAACAATAAATCATTCCTTCCAGCCAACATGCACAATAAGCCCATCCATTAAAATGTACAATTTTTAAAGATAAACTCATTATAATAAAAATATATCAAACTTTTATAAAAGTTTCCAAATTTTGCTTTCATTTTTACGAACGAAATTTTAAATATACATCCACATAAAACTAATTTTGTATTTGATTGAATTTTTTGGATGAAGATAAAAATTTAGCAAACAAAAGTAAGCTCATTATAAACGCTGGCCAACAAAAATATAACTTTTCCTACAATCCCTATAGAAAGTAGGCTTATACGCTCGCAAAAATCACTTAATATCACTTTACCGCTTTAAAGCGGAAAAAATATTTTGCGCTCGCAAAAATGGACGTTTTTCGAGGAATTTTCAAAAATTCTTCCAACAACCCAACTTAATAATATCATGCATAGTGGTCAATGATGAAGAATACTTTAGTGTTCAGCCAAATTCAACGTAATAAATGATGGAGAAGTATACAGAGAGTTTTATGTAACACCGAACATTTTCATAACGAGAATTTTTGTTTAAGTATCCATATGCATACGTTCCATATTGTTCGATGCTCGGTTTATTAAAAGAATTTAATTTGAAGCTTTAAGTGAGTGTTTTCCACTCCCAGGCTAAGCATGAAGTAAAATTTCGAGTTTAGAAAAGCCTGAAAATTTGGTTTGGTCGCGTAGCGCGAAGCGCGGAGCGGCCAAACCAAATTTTCAGGCTTTTCTAAACTCGAAATTTTACTTCATGCGCCACCGGTACAAAACACTGACATATTACGAAGTTTAAAACACACCGCCAAATTTTACATTGAATCAGTGTTTTGTACCGGTGGCGCATGAAGTAAAATTTCGAGTTTAGAAACGCCTAAAAATTTGGTTTGGCCGCTCCGCGCTTCGCGCTACGCGGCCAAACCAAATTTTCAGGCCTTTCTAAACTCGAAATTTTACTTCATGCTTAGCCTGGGAGTGGAAAACACTCGCTTAAAGCTTAAAATTTAATTCTTTTAATAAACTGAGCATCGGAAATTGTGCAACGTATGCATATGGATACTTCAAAGAAGAATTCTCGTTATGAAAATGTTTGGTGTTACATAAAACTCTCTGTATATGTTACAAGGTATGGTAAAAAATGTTCTACTCATTCATTTATCTAAAAATACTTTTATTGGTTCGATTTCATTCGCTCAAATTACACTGTGTGTAATTTGAGCGAAAAGTGTGATTGGCGATCTTAAGAGATTGGCGCTCTCCGCTGCGCGTCGAGCGCCAATTTTTTTTTGCGATCGCCAATCGACCACTTTGCGCTCGCAATGCACAAATTATTGTTGTGTCTGTTAACTTGTTTAGATAGTTTTTTTTTGCACTGGTTTCAAATGTGCTATGCATTTTTTGTAACGGGCACCATTTTTTGGTAATTCGAGGTCTATTCAGATAATAACCAAAATTTATTTTCTAAACGTTATTATTCATTTTACAGATTATTGGTTTTTGTCCTCTTTAACGTAGTCCCCTCCCCTATTCACACAATTTTCCTAGCGGTGTTTCCATTTCGCAAAGCAGTCCTGGATAGCTTCATTTGAGATGGCCTGTAAGGTCTATGACGAATTTGCTTTGATGTCCTAAAAACGGCGTTATTTCAGTACTGATTTTAATTTCGGAAATAAGAAAAAATCGCATGAAGCTAGGTCTGGCGAATACGGAGAGTGCGGGAGGACAGTCATCTGATTCTTGGCACAAAACTGAAGATTCACCAAAGCCATTATCGTGTTGCAAGAACCATAAGTTTTCTTTCCAGAACTTTGACCTCTTTTTGCGATTTTTCCACGCAAAACGCCCTAATTGTACACACGGTTCACTGTTTCACCTTGAGGCAAGAATTCAAAATGTGCAATTCCATGAAAGTAGAAAAAACTGTGAGCATCACTTTGATATTGGATCGACACTAACGTGCTTTCTTGGGACGTGGGGATCCTTTGCCAATCCATTGTGATGATTGAACTTAATGTCGTAGCCGTAAACCTAGTTTTCTTCTCCCGTTATGATTCTTTGCATGGATGTTTTATCGTCATTGGCTTGTTTAAGGAGTTGCCGCAAATGTCCACTCGATCGAACAACAGGGTCATCAAATGAGGAAAACATTTTGCTGCAGCTCTACAAATGTTCAATTTTTCAATCAAAATTGCATGGCATGACCCAGTATAATATGCTAACCTCTTCTACAATTTCTTTGACAGTCAATCGGCGATTTGCACGCACCAGATCGTTGATTTTTTGAACGTGGGAGTTATCAGTTAAAGTGGAAGGCCTTCCTGGTCGAGGATTATCTTGAATTGACTGACGATCACTTTTTAATCATGAAAACCATTCATAACATTGCGTACGACTCAGAGCATCATCTTCATAACCTTATTTCAAAAGATTAAACGTTTCTGTAAACGTTTTCCCTACTTTCACGCAAAACTTTACATGGCATCGTTGCTCCAGAAATTCGCTCATTTCAAGAATCGCCACTACCACTTGAACACGTTGCACTTAAATAAGAATATTACGAAAACTAAACGAGATATCAACAATCTAAAAACATTCGCTTACAAAGGAGGTTGTGCGCAAGGCAGTGCTGCCAACAGCATATCATTAAATATCTTAGTTGGCGCATAATTCAATTTGTTCGGTTTTCATCTGTATGGTTTTTATCGTATGACTTTAAAAAATGCACATCCTGTAAAGTAGTGTATTTATTTAAATTTACTTTCATATATAAATATAAGTCAAATGTAGTTTTTAATGAATATCTACTGTAGGGTAGAGTGGAGCAGGCTGGGACATGGGGTCGCTTTAGACACTTCAAATTTTCATCTTTCTGAAAGATGTACACATTCGGTATTTTAAGAATTGATAGCAATGACGGTTTAATTCCCCAATTAAACCGCCATTGCTATCAATTCTCAAAATATCTAAACAATTGATACTTAACACAAATAGAAAGACTGTTATTCCTCACTTCACTTTTTATTTTTATGTTAGATGTACATTTCAAGACACAAGGTGCTCATTATCAATAACAAACTAAGGAGTTGCCGACAGTTTGTTATTGATAATGAGCACCTTGTGTCTCGAAATGTACATCTAACATAAAAATAAAAAGTGAAGTAAGGAATAACAGTCTTTCTATTTGTGATTAATCACTTCACGTAAACTCAAAACAATACAGTTAATTGATACTTGATAAAATAAACTTATTTTACTTAGAAATTGGTTACAGACCATTTTAAATTAAATCATTTTTATATACGCGTGGCGCATGAAGTAAAATTTCGAGTTTAGAAAAGCCTAATTTGGCTCGGTCGCTCCGCTTCGCTACCCGCCCGAGCCAAATTTTCAGGCTTTTCTAAACTCGAAATTTTACTTCATGCTTAGTCTGGGAGTGGAAGACACTCGTTTGTTTCACCATTGAAACAATTGAAAGTTGACGTAATAAGTTTATTTTCGTTTTATTGATGAATGTCAATTTTGATACAAGTTAAAAAGGATTTAAAAGATAATAGTTAAATTACAGTCAATTTAAATGATGAAATACTATCAAAATGCTATAATAGTGAAAATACTATAAATTACTGTCAAAATGTTACAATAGTCATTTAATGATGCAATATTATCAAAATGCCATTTTAGTGCAAATACAGACTATGATAAAGTACTATCAATATGCCTTAATAGTGAAATTTCCCTCAAAATGTTACAATAGTCATTTAATAATGAAATACCATCAAAATGCCCTAATAATGAAATTATCGTCAAAATGTTACAACAGTCATTTGATGATGCAAAAATACTGTAAAGTTTTGTGCCAAAATCACAAGATTTAATGAAGTTATAACAGAAACTTTATGATGTGTATCATAAATTGGTAAGTTTTGTGCTTATTAATTACTCGCGTAGTAAATGTTTATTGAGGTAGTATTTTAAATTGTTAACACAGTATGTTAGAGAATAGCTATTTGTGCACTACTTAAACAATATTCCATTTCCCTTGAACATTTTGAAATATAGATTCATCACAGGTAAACACATTTCGAACGCATGGGGCATTTTCTACTATTAGGCATTTTGAGACAGCTAAATGTATAAGCCAAATTATAAAATTGGCCAAATATGTATACTTTTAAGTCAAAATTCTCAGGCTCTCAAAAACGATATCAAAATATCTTTTGGTGATGATAAGTTATCATTTTCAGGAATGATATAGAGTCAAAAATGTTTCAACCTGTTCCTATTGCAAGTACTTTATATATTGGCTGATTTTGTTAAGTTTTATGACAAGTTTGACTCTCTAAATAATAAAAACAGTTTTAGACAAAAAAACAAATGCGATTATACATTTTTTCCAATATACATATCTACTTTCCAAAGTACTTAATCGATGTCCCAATGTGCCCCACCATGGGGCAAATTGGGAACAAATACCACTTCTTCATACCACCCTACCGTACTTATCTCTTCTTAGTGTGCAACAAACGATAAGATATACGAGATCGCTTAAATTAGAGAGAAGTAGCTCATTTTAATGACGATTGAAAATCTGAAAGAAAATATGATTATTTTGATATATTCCTGATTTATCGCGAAAAAACTGAAAATTGTGATTTTAGATAAAAATAATAATATCTTCCCTGTTACTGGCAGTATTTACATCAAACTTCACAACTTCATATTTTTGAGCCCTCTGTATCGATTGGCGTCGCCAGAAATATTCTAGGTAGATTTTGTGTTACGATATTCAACTTTTTTATTTCTTACGGCAGCCGTATTGGATTTTCACACTTTTAGATAGACCAAAAATAGCTTTTTAAAATGGTAACACACATAACCTCTGATTACCAAAAAACCCTGTAGAAATTTAAAAATAAATGTAAATATTTGCTTAAATCGCGAGTGCTTTGAAAAACAATTGGAAGAATAATTAAAATGACAATTGGTAGTGCGAACTGTCAGAGCGATCACAAGTGCGTATACAGGGTAGTTATTTCTTGATTTAATTAAACGTACACCGGCGAGGAAAACCAGGACATGTACGAAGTCTACATTTGGCGCAATAGAAATTCTGTGTTGGCAGCTGAATATGAATATGAAAATATGTATCAAGAGAGAAGACAACCCCATCGAATGTTTCAACGGATTTCGAGGATTTTGGCGATTTGTGGCAAATTTAGAAGACCGCGGGAGCCGTATGGTAAAGATATTAATCTGAATGAAGTAAATGCGTTAGCTCACGTTATGATTGATCCAACAACTTCGAGTCGAAGAATATCTTAAGGTTACGGTTTTGAAGACTCAAATGTGAGGAAAATTATAAAAAAAAACAAAAGTATCATTAAAAATTCGGACCGGTACAAACCTGGTGATTCAAATATTGGAGTTTTGCAATTGGTTTCGCGAAAAATTGCGACATGATAATAATTTTACAAGAAAAATATTATGGAGCGATGAGAGTTTATTCACAAATTCCGGAAGCTTTAATAACAAAAATCTGCAATACTATGCAACGGCGAATCCTCCTTTAATGAGAGAAACGAGGCCGCAAGTCCGATATTCTTTAATCATATGGGCTGGTATTATAGGTAATGCTATTCTTGGTCTATTTTTCCTCGATTGACGTTTAAATGGTGCTGCATTTTTAAGTTTTTTTGCAGAGAAAAATATGTTAGACAAATTACCACTACTCACAACTCAAAATTCAGATAAAATGAATCTTAGGACCAATCTTTGCATCAGGCAAAACGGCGCACAATTTGAACAATTTAAATAATTATAATTATCTAGTAGTGTTTTTTTTACTTATCTCGTTAAAGTTGCATTAATAAAATGTTTTGAAAAAATATTTTGTTTTCTATCTAAGGATGTCAAGATCCAAATTGGCGGCCATAAAAAAACAACATGCACTACCAACTGTCACTTTAATTATTCTTCCAATTGTTTTTCAAAGCATTCGCGATTTAGGCAAATATTTACATTCATTTTTAAATTTCTACAGGTTTTTTGGAAATAAGAGGGTATGTGTGTTACCATTTTGGAAAGCTATTTTTATCTACATAAAAGTGTGAAAATCCAATATGGCTGCCGTAAGAAATAAAAAAAGTTGAATATCTAACTCGAAATCTAGAGTACTTAGAATATTTCTGTCGGTGCCATTCGATACAAAGGGTCCAAAAATATACAGGTGCTAAGTTTGATGAAAATACCGCCAATATCAGGAAAGATATTTTTTTTTCTAAAATCACAATTTTCAGTTTTTTCGCGATAGATCAGGAATCTATGAAAATTATCATAATTTCTTTTTCAGATTTTCAATCGCCATTAAAATGAGCTACTGTTCTTTAATTTAAGCGACATGTATCTTATCGTTTCCGTGATACCAATGGTGAGCATAGAAAAATTCACCACCTTGTATATATACTGCCTTTCAAAAAAATCAGAACACCAAGTATTTATTGCACGATTTTAATAAAATTTACACAATTTGATCATGTAAACAAACTGTATCGATGATCAAAAAATCAACTTGAAAAACAAAAAAAACAAATGAATAAAAATTAATAATATGTTGGGCCTCCACGATTTCCCAAACACTCATTAACACGTCGAGGCATGCTAGAAATCAGGCTATCAATATCGACTTGGGGTATTTCATTCCAAACTTCAATAATTTGACCTCTAAGTTCCATTACAGTGTTAGCGGGGCGCTGTAAGTTACTTATTCTAACACCTATCATATCCCAAACATGTTCTATTGGCGATAGATCTGGAGAACGAGATGGCCAAGGTAACAAATTGATTTCGGCACTATCAAAAAACTGTCTTGTAATGGCCGCTGTGTGAGGTCGAGCATTATCTTGCTGAAAAATGGGGTTCTGCAAGCCATTTACATAGGGCACTAACACTGGCCGTAAAATGTTGTCAATATACCGAATCGCGTTAAGACTTGCTTCTAAAAAAACTAGAGGAGATCGACTACCATATGCTATCGCCCCCCAAACCATAACTCCCTGTGTAAGAGCCGTATGTCTTTCAACAGCAAATTGTAAAATTCTGCGTTCACCGCGTCGACGTCTCACTCTTCTGCGACCATCATGAGCCCATAAACAGAACCGAGACTCATCGCTGAAGATAATGTTATTCCATTCATGGGCCCAATGTTGTCTTTCCCTGCACCAATCAAGTCTTGCTCTGCGATGCTGCGGAGTAAGAGGTAGACACAATTGTGGACGGTAGGATCTTATACCAAAACTGCGGATTCTTCTGTAAACAGTAGCCATGAATACTCTTTGGCCATTTAGAGCCCACCAGTCATTTCCCAATGCCCGCGACGTTGTAAATTTGTCCCTTAAAGTTGTAAGACGAAGAGCTCAAACTTCACGCTCAGTGGTGCTTCTTGGACATCCTGATCCAAGTCTACGTTGATTCTCCTCAGCTTCGGACCATCTAGACCAGCAGCGTACGATCATCGATACACTACGGCCTACCCTTTCAGCAATAGCACGAACCGAAAAACCCGCTTCTCGCATTCCAATAATGCGACCCCTTTCAAATTCACTTAGATGATGATATTGTGCACGCCGACGAACACGGGGCATCTTTTTATGTTTTACAAACTGAAACGTCAAACTACTCAGAGGCTACTTGGATATTAGAAGCAATTACATTAAAAAATCAGCAACTCTTCATAATGGTGAAATCAAGGAAAAATACCATTAAATACACCCCAACAAGGTTTACCCCAAGGATCACCTCTCTCACCACTCCTGTATAATATCCTTGTATCAGATCTATACAATCCTGACCCAAAATACCTTAACAAATCCGCTTATCCTTTATTATACGCAGACGACACGGCTTTAATAGCACATGCCTCCACTCTCCCCATAGCACTTAGCACTCTACAGGGCCTTATAGACACCATACAAACATGGTTCGCTAAATGGCGAATCTCTATAAATCCCAACAAATCACAGCTCCTAATCCCATTTCACCGACCCAACTCATCCCCATTTTCAATATCAGTAAATAACCACATCATCCGCCCCTCAAACTCCTGTAAATACCTAGGCATAACCTTTGACACTAAACTTACCTTCAAAACCCACTCCTCAATTCTTAAAGCAAAGATCAGACAAAGGGCGACGTATTTTAGAAATCTCACATTCAGGAAACAAGGCATTAGCACTGAAACAGCAGTTAATATATATAAGATGATATGCCGCCCTTTGCTTGACTACGCTGCAATCCTCTTTCACAATCCACACCCTCGCTCCCTAAAAAATATTCAAATTGCTGAAAGATCGGCCCTCAGAGTGCTAACAAAAATAAGACACCCACAAAATCCTCTACATAATCCTTCAAACACCCTCCTATACGAACTAACAAAAATACTTCCGATAGAAAACCGCCTCAACCAACTTTCCCAAAAATTTGCCTCTAATCGTTTTTATTACAATCTTCTTAAAACCCTTTGTATCCCTCGTAATAAAAATATTGCCCCTAAACGAAAATTCCCCTGCACCACAATTTATGAATTCATCTCTTCACTTCATGACATTAATGATCACGACGTTTGAGACAGCCGTTAGACAAGTACAAGACATTAATGATCACGACGCCAGTATGACAGTTAGAGTCAGACAAAGACAATAGACAATTATAACATAAAATGACAGAGACAAAACTAAACAAATTCAGGCGGAAAGACCAATGGTCGATAGCCGATTGGCAGAAAATTATTTATGTACCAAATTTATTGTAGTTAAAATATTTAAATGTTTTTTATACGAAAATTCTGTCAATAAAGATGTTAAATATATACCATTAAATAGTAACCAAAACAATTGATTTTTTGATCATCGATGCAGTTCATTTACATGATCTAATTCTGTAAATTTCATTAAAGTCGTCCAATAAATACTTTGTGTTCTGATTTTTTTGAAAGGCAGTATATATGGATTCTTTGTTTTTGTTGATATTGCGATTGAAGCTACTGTAGTAAGCTTGGTAGGAAACAGGTCCAAGTGTGAATCCAAAAAAAAAAAATATCTTTAGATACTTGTTACATCGAAGAACTGTATATGTATTATGGAGTTCTGAAACTAGTTCTTTGTAATTCTTAGCTTTTATATTACATAAAAATCTTGTTATAACTTGTTAAAAAGATTTTCATGCAGTTTTTTCTACATCATTGAAACTTTTTTCAAACCTAGCACCTTATTATCGAAATTTCGCAAACAAATACAAAACAATATCATACAAAACATTTTGCTTTCTATCAATAGGGTTTAATATATTATACAGGGTGTCCCGTTAATATTGGAAATGGCTTAACCATAGATTCCTAGGATCAAAATATGAAGATTTAACACAACTTATTTATATCCAAAACTTTACGGCTAAGCCGGAATTAGTCATTAAAATTCAAAAAAATATTGTTAGTTTTATTTGTAACGACTGAGCGCTATATTCGATTTGAGTAAAATTTATTATAGTTGATTATCATAATAAAACACATAATTTAAGTAATTATGGTCATCATTGATTGACAAAAAGTATAAAAAAATAGTAGTACCACAAAATAAAAACTATAATATGTTTTCACTGGCTCACCTAATAAAAAATTTAAAAATACTACTTCAAAGATTGGTTCATTTGAAAGCTTTTTTGTCTGTTTATTATGTTTGATATCTTGTACAGTTTTGTCACAAAAATATAAATTATCAATATGGTATCCTCAATTTCCTTGACAAAATACTAATACAAGCAACATATCTGTTTGCTCCGAATATGAATAACTATAAACCATAATGAAGATAACAATTAATTCTCAAAAGACACTCCTTGATTAATATTATACACAATTGACGTTTGTTAAACAATAGCGCCGACAAAGAAAAAACATATATTTTCAATCACCTGGAAAACTTGATTTTGTTTTTACTAAACAATAAAAAATAATTTATTTGCATTTTATTTTTTTTGAGGAAAACCCGTACAAGATAACAAACATTATTAGGAGACCAAAAAGCTTTTAAATGAAGTAATCATTTAAAATGTATTTTTTTTTTAATTTTAAGGTGCGCCAATAATAACATATTTTAGTTTTTATGTTGTGGTATGTGGTATGTTTTTTATACTTCTTGTCAATCAATGATGACCATAATAACTAAAATGATGTGTTATATTATGATAATCAACCATAATAAATTTTAGTCGGATAGAATATAGCGTTCAATTGTTATACATAAAATCAATATAATTTTTTGAACTTTGAAGACTAATGCCGGCTTAACCGTAAACTTTTGGATATAGATACGTTATGTTGAATTATCATATTTTGATCCCAGGAATCTGTAGTTAAGCCATTTCCCCACATTAACGGGACACCCTGTATAATTTTTTGAAATAATTAAGAAAGAATACAGAAAAATTGAGCCCGATGAGCAACTGTTATAGATATATTAGAATTTACTATAGCAAAATACATAAGATTCAACAGCAGGTGTTTATTTAACACAATTAATATGTATCTAATTATTTATGTAATTAGGAAGTACTTGACATTTTCTAAACCGGACGACGACACAATGGAATTATTGGATAATGCTATGTCGAAAATGCGCGCTGCAGAATTCGAATTTGAATTTGCAAATTTAATCCCCGTCGAGCGAAAGCCGCATGCCGATGTGTATGCATGTAATGCCGTTGCCATTTTCAATTATGGCTGCGGCCGAAGCCATCCGGCATGATTCTGTAATTGAAGGCATTATATCGAAAACTCGATTTCCTCTCTCGGTATTCACTCACAAGGACAGATGTATTAGATAAGTGATATTCATGAAGGTATTTCCAGCACAAACAATTGAAAACTTCAAAATATTTCCTTAAAAAAGTCATATAATGTAAAATAATGCCCATATACCCTCAATATATCAAAATAACAGAAATTTCGATATATTTTTTTCTTAAATATATCGATAATTTATTGTGAAATATTTATTTAGAGAATTCCAATCACAGAACTGACCAACAATATTGGTATATTTATCTTTCAGACAGTTTTAAAATTTAGGTTAACTTCCACTTTAGAATTTGATATTTTGCTTGATCTGGTAATTTTTAACATTATTATCTATTTGTCCTAATTTTCTGTAGTTTTTGTAAAACTTTATAATGTGTATTGGTATTGGCGATTATATATAAAATAGTACTAATTATTTTATAATTATTTTTGTTAGATATTGACATACACGGATTTCTTTTTAAGTATACTTTCACATATTCCATACAAACATTTATAAAATTAATAAACATGTGATCAAATTTAAGCAGTATATTTCAAACTTCACTTTAATATAGTGTATTATACGCGTAGCGCATGAAGTAAAATTTCGAATTTAAGAAAGCCTGAAAATTTGGTTTGGTCGCTCTCCATGATGGAGACACCAAACCAAATTTCAAGGCTCTTCTAAACCTCAAACTTTATTTCATGTTTAATCAGGGATCTTAAACACTTGTTGAGGCTTCAAGTTGAAAGTTTTTAATAAAACCACAAATGTCTAAAAATTTACATCGAAAAATCGTGATATGTGAACCTAAAAGAAAAATGCCATGTATTTATCTTTTCATTTTAATGATTTTAAAATTTCTATACTATTTTTATCCTTATTTTTTAGCTTATTTTTTAAATTCTAATAATAGTGTAGTACTTTATATTGTAAATGGTTTTCCAAAATAAATAAATAAATTTAATTTGATCGATTTGTAAGAAAGATTATATCATCGAATAAAAAAATATATTTGCATTTTATTTTGTGTTAAAATTGGTAACATTTTCGAATTATTTTGATTGTTAAATCTGTATGTTTGTTATTTTTTTACTATTTTTATAAAATGTGTTATAATAGCTTTTGATTACTTTTGACAATGATTTTGATTATTTGATTATGTTTACGATTTTTCCAATCTTGATTTGTTTATCATTTTCAGTCGGTTCTTTATTGATATTTGTTCAATATAATTAAAAAATGTCAACAAATAAATGACTTTTTGAACTTTTAGTGGTTTTTATCATTGTTTGTGGTATTTTAAACTTTGTTTAATTTAATTAAATCTGGTTTTTATTGATATTTATCATTTCTAGTTGATTCTTAAATTTACAGGGATTAGTTAATCCTTTTTTGAAATACGATAACGCTAATGTCTACGCTAAACTTATTTGTTGCCCAGTAACCGTCTGCGTTACCGGGCAACAAACAAGTTTAGCGTAGACGTTAGTATTACCGTATGTCGAAAAACGATAAACAAAAATGAAACTCTCTAATGTTTACTATTTGTTACAACTTTCACAAGTATTGCTATTTGATTAGTATTTTTTGTAATTTTTAAAACACCCTTTTTATTTTAATTTAAATAATTTGTATAGCTCAACAGCTTTGACGTTTTCAAGAAATTCTGTAATTTTTAATTTTTCATTTAGTGTTTTGGCCAATATTGACGGCTCCAAGTTAGCTTAAATTTGATTCCTGATTATGTTGTCTGGCTTGCCCGGTGGTGATCTTCTCTACACACAGAGATCACCACAAGACAGATTAGACAGCATAATCAGGAATGAAATTGACTACATACTAGTGAACAGGACATAGAAATAGTTGCATTTCATTCAGGACCTACCCAGGTGCAGATATATCATCATATCACTACACATTAGTAGGAACATTTAGAGATAAAGTAAAGAAAGTCATCAGGCAAATAACCAGAACAGAATAAAACATAAGGAAGCTATAAGAACACTGAACAACAGAAACAGTCACAAAATTATTACTGAGAAATGTAAAATAATGGAACGAAGGACCGACATAGAAGAAAGTCAGTCTCCATGAAATGTCTAGAGTATTTAAAAAAATCGGTGTCGAACATCTAAACGAGAAAAGGGAGAAAAAGAAGACAAAATATTAAGATTCATGGATGAAAGACCCAAGGTTAAGAACGACAAGACAAGTTACAATAACCTACAAAGACAGGAACTATAAAAAACCAAAGGAAAACTGGATCAAAATGCAATGCGCCAAAATAGAGGCTTTAGAACAAAAATACGACACATTTAACATGCAAACAAATTAGAGAGACAGCTGGGATCTACAAGTCAAATACTGCTGGAAAACTACATAATGCAGACGGCAAGATAATAATGGATAAGTCAGAAAGAATGGACACCTGGAAGAAATACATCAACGAACTTTTAGAAGACGACTGAACGAAAGATATGGCTAACTTAGAAGACATGAGAATAATATTAGATGAAGTTACAAAAATCAGTCGTCCAACTAATAGACGGTAAATCCCCTAGACCAGACAACACATAGCGAATTTATGAAACTACTCGATGAAGAAGGCATTAGATAGCTAACAACTATGTTTAACAAGGTTTATGCTAAAGGGGAAATACCAAGACAGTGGGTAACATAAACATTTATTACTATCCCAAAGAAACAGAACTCTAAATACTGCAGTGACTACCAGACTAAGTTTGATGAGCTACATTCTAAAACTCTTTTTATAGATTATTAATCAAAGAATAACCAAAATATGTAATGTGTTCTTTACATATTTTCGGCCGCACCCAATTTGGACAGAGAAATGCCTAGGACCGAGAAGCACAATTCAGCCTCCAGGTTATGGTACAGAGATGCCAGGATATGGACTGTGATGTCGACATATGCTTTATCGACTACCAAAAACACATTGGACATAGTACAACAGAACAATCTTATAGACATCTTAAAAGATATAGAGGTAGAAAACAGGGACCCAAAGATAATCTGCAACATATACCGGGTGATCAATCTCAAGTTATAACAATATCTCCTCAGATTTAAAGTACCGCTTAATCTCCTAATTACATAATATACATTTCTTGCTATTGTTTAACATTTTATATCTCGTAGAAAGTTGTGAAACATGAAAATAACGAATGCAAATAAATAATAAAGGGCCGGTATTCCTGAAATTGATCACATGATCGGTCGCCCGCCAACTGTCAAATTCACATGCTAAATCCCTATCTAAATAACAGATTTCATATGACCGAATCGTATGAACAATTTCGGGAATACCAGTTCAGTTTATAAATAATCAAAACATAACTTTCATGTAGCAGATTAAAACCGGATATAGAATAAGTCATAATAGCTAATTATTCAATCATACCACCTTAAATTTAGTATTGCCAACTCAGGACAGTTGACTGCCTTAGGTGATAAATCGAACGACATCGAAATCAAGAGAGGGGTCCGTCAAAGATGCATATTGTTACCGACATTGTTCAACATATACTCAGAATGCATATTTCAAGAAGCACTAGAAGAAATAAAAGGTGGTATCAAAATAAATGGCGAATATATAAACAATCTAAGATACCTAGACGACAAAGTAGTTTGCTCAGATAGCCTGGAAAGTGTACAAGAGCTGATGAATGGAATTACAAAAGTCAGTAAAAGGTATGGCCACACATTCAAAGCCTTAAAAACAAAGTACATAGTGGTATCAAAAAACAACATGCCGCGCAGCTTGTAGTTAACCACAAACTGATTGAAAGAGCCCAAAAATACACTTACCTTCTTTTTCTTAATGTGCCGTCTCATAGCTATTTTTATTTTATTTGCAGCGTTTCTAAAAAGTTGGCTAGCAGTTGTTCCAAACGATTCTCTGAGGTTCAGAAGCCACGATGCTCTTCTACGGCCTATACTCCTTGATCCTTGGATTTTCCCCTCCATAATGAGCCAAAGTAGTTCGTATCTGTTTCCTCTCATAACATGTCCAAAGTATTCGAGCTTTTTTATAGTTAGTGTAAGTTCTTGCTCTTTTTCCATTATTTCATGTACGGTACCATTTAAAATGTGTTCTACCCAGGAGATTCGTAAAATTCTCCTATAAAACCATCTTTTAAACGCTTCAATCCATTTTAGTTCTGGTTGTTTTATTGTCCAAGCCTCTACTCCATATAATAACGTCGAGAAGATGTAGCAATGCAATATTCTTACTCTCAGCTTCAAGTTCAGATGCTTATTTCATAAAGACTCTTTCAATTGCATAAAAACATTTCTGGTTATTTCAACGCGTGCTCTTATTTTATTTGTTTGGCCTGCATTATTTATAATCCATGTAGGTAGGTACAGTTGCGAGAGAAAAAAACTAATACAGCAAAATATTTGGCTAAGTTAACTAGACTCACTTTGATTTTTCAAATTGTTAATCAAATTGACAAATCTGTCGAAATGTCAAACGAAATATAATTGCCTCAACTGACTGAAATGCAAAAAGCGATAATAACGATCCGTTTAGAGATGGTATTAGCATTAGAGGCATTGATAATGAAGTGCGTTTCAACAAAAACACCGTCTTGTTAGCCAAGAAAAAAAATGTTCTTAACCTGTACATGACAAGTTTGTTTTACAAGAAAAAAATACGATATTTTAGACGTGGCTAAAGGTCCCTGCTGTACTAGTTTTTTTCTCTCGCAACTATACTTCTATTTGTCTACTTTTTCTATGTCTACATTATTTATGATTAACTTTGCATTTGTCTGTAGTTTTATAGATATTGTCATAAATTTTGCTTTTTAGTATTTATTTTTATACCACATTTGTTGTTAAATCGTTGTACTAGTATCTTTGAATCATTTGTTATTATGACGGTGTCATCAGCGAACCTCAGGTTGTTTATGATCTTTCCATTTATCACCACTCCCTCTTTACTTTCCTCAAGTACTTCTTGGAAAATTGCTTCACTGTATACAATAAATAACAGTGGTAATAAAACGCATCTCTGTCTCACTTCAATTAGAATTTGTATTTCTTCTGTCAACTAATCTTCGACTTACCTAGAAACAACAATAACTCAAATGTGTGACCATGTACTCGAAATCACGTGTAGAATAGAGAAAGACAGATCCACATTCCTGAAAATGGCAAACATTTAAAGATCATCACCTACATATACAAAGAAATATCAGACTATTAAGATACTACATCTTCCCTGTGGTCTTACATGAAGTAAAGTCCTGGACTCTGACAGGGGCTACCGAAAAGAGACTGGAGGCTTTTGAGATGTGGTTAAACCGTCATATACTGAAAATTCTCTAGACATCTCACCACCGACCAAGACGACCTGGAATAAATGGGAAAGGAAAGAGAAACATTAATAACAATAAAGACAAGTAAGCTGGAATACCTTGGCCATATAATGAGGAATAGTCTACGGTACGGACTATTATATCTTATACTGCAAAGAAAAGTAGAGCGAAGAAGAAGGCCAGGAACAAAGAGAATACTGTAGCTTCCTGCGAGCCTGGTTCAATACGACAACAACAGGTCTTTTCAGAGCCACAGCAAACAAAGTCCGAATTTTTATGATGATCGCCAACATCCGTAATAGATAGGCACCGGCAAAAGAAGAATTTAGAAATGTTTTGCTAGGCCAGTCCATATGCAAGGAATTTTTCTTTTAGGTATACATATCACGATTTCTCGATGTAAAAGTTCAAACATTTGTTATTTTTATAACAGCTGTTAATTTGAAGTTTTTAACGAGTGTTTCCAATCCCAGATTAAGCATAAAGTTTGGTCGCTCCGCAAAGCGGAGCGACCAAACCAAATGTTCAGGCTTTTCAAAACGCGAAATTTTACTTCATGCGCCACGCGTATTAAGCACTGATTTAAAGTAAAGTTCAAAATATACTGCTTCGATTTTATCACATATTCATTATTTTAAGAAATGTGGATATGGAATATATGAAAGTATACTTAAAAAAAAATCGCAGTTTGTCAATATTAATCAAAAATCACAAATTTGAAGTAATTATTACTATTTTAAATAAAATCGTCAAAACCAACACACATAAAATTTTACAAAAACTTTAGAACCGAGGACAAATTGATGTAAACATTTAACAAATCAATAAAAATGTAAAATTTGAAACAAGTATTGATTAGTGGAATTTAACCTTAATTTTAAAACTGTCTTTGGAAGATTATTTTCCATCCCCAAAATTGCTCTCTAAATCTGCTCTTGCTACGAACCGGCTTTCTAATTCAGCTTCTGCTATTTATCTCATAAAATTCTATAAAAAAGTTGAACTCGATTGATTACTAATGAATACAAACTTTTCCTACATAACTGTGTACCGAATTAGATTCAGCACACTAAATAAACAACACATCCCTTGAAAGATCCCAGACTCAAACCGAAACCCCTTATTAATCGTATCTATTATCCAAAACTAAATTGGATTATTTATCTCTATTTCTCGAAACTCGCTCGCGTTTCGGATACGGATTGTAAAATAAAATACGTTCCGCCCGAGTTAATCCCAGAAATTATGACGGTGTAATAAACTATTGTTCGGTCGTTTTATTTCGTACACTCGCACATTTTCCTTCTCTCTGTTCGTTTCGTGTTTGCGTTTTACCCTCGGCTCTTTCTATGAATTCCCTTTTCGCTTTTACATATTGTATCGCCAGGGATTTATTTATTTAGAGCGCCCAGCGCGCAGCCAGGTGCCTCTATTTAGAAAAAAAAATACGCACCGGCTCATGTATTTATCATGAACATAGTTGGGTCTGGATTTACATTTTGTTTGAACAAGTGTATTAATGGAATTTATAGTTGGGGGTACTAAGTTATTTATTATTCACTTTGTGTTGATGTTAATTCAAAACAATTACTTATACAAATAATCGTTACACACTCTTATGCACATTGAGTGCATGTAAAACAATTGATTTGAAATTTAATACATATTAGGCACTCCTAGATTAAGTAAAAGGTAAACATTTCGAGTTTAGAGAAGTCTGAAAAAGTCAAATCCAAACCGACAGGCTTTTCTAGTATAAGAATAATATAATATTTTTCAATAAAAATAACCCCTAGAGTGCCATGATTTATTCTTTTTTAAAATTTAGGTTAGCTGCACACTTTATCAATTGACATATACAACGTCAGATATAACAATTAAAATATCCTGATCAAGAGAGCTATAATAGCTAAGGCCATGAATTACGCAAAGAATAAGAGTTATAATATCGCTGCTTTACTTGAATAGCGGCACAACTAAAAAAAGCTTTCTGTTCTAATACAGTTGTTTAATGAATACAGCTTTAAGAGACACATAAAACTACGTGCAAAAAATAAGAAAAATCGAATGAAGATAGACTTTAATATTTGAATAAAAGTGCCTTGTAAACTTTTACAGGCTCCTTCTTAAAAAATAACAAATTTGACTTGTGCCACTATCAAAGCAAAGCAGCGAAATATAATTTTAGAGTTGCTAATCTACAATAATATGAACGGCATTCTAGAGGTTTATTTTTAGTAAACATGTATCATTTTAGAGTTGCTAATCTACAATAATTTGAACGGCATTCTAGAGGTTTATTTTTATTAAACATACATATTATTTAACTATGACAATATTACAACATAATTCAATAATGATGGTAGAAGTCTGAACTACAAATATTTCAAACAACTTTTAAAACTATTTATTATATACCTATCTCTAAGACTATCATCAAAATGTTCTATAATTTCTTAGTATTTAGTATAATATATAGTTTAAGTTGAATTGGAGGAAAGAAGAGGAGGGCGAGAGATAAATTACCGCGTTGGATGCATACCCGAGCCCTTGAATAATAAGGCCATTAAGTATCCGAACATATTACGTCACTTAATAATGCATCCATCGCGCGCGTTTCATCGTCATTTGCCTCCATTCATATCCATAAATTTTGAATGACGGACGACTGCGGGAATTAATTACAATTTGTTACGCCTTGGATGGTGAATTGTTTTCAATATTTTATTTCTTACGGGTAATTCTTAGTAAAGTTATGCATGCATATGGATGGATGTGTGTATAGGTCAATTACCGAATCCAGTTACTTTGATGCGCAGAACAGACGACGTCCAAGTATCAACGCTGCTTTAAAAAATGAGAAAGTGAAAGCTGACAAAATTTATTTTTATTATTTTATATTAATTGTTTATTATTAAGACGCTATTATCTGGGGGTTAAGGGTATTTTGGGCTATCGCGTAAGTGACTGGATTAAGCAATTGGACTATACATGATTTTTGTACCATTGATAATATGATTGAGTTGAAACCACCCATACGAATATTTGTATAAAAAAATATGAGATACGTTTTCTATCCAGTTTTCCAATTCGAGTCGATGGAAATAGAAATGGAACAAACAAACAAACAAACACGACATAAGTAGAATATAAGCAAGGCGATTTATGGAAGTTGAAGTCTTTAATGCTCGCGTACATACAAATAGCAGCCGTGCATTTTCCCAGAAATGGACGATTACGCCCAGGAATAGTTTTATTGTTATTGCCACTATAACGGGGGCAAAGCGAATTTTTTACCCGAGACGGGACTTCCATTCTTACCCACCAAAGGAAAGGACGAGCTTCCATTAAAAGATAATTAGATGGTTAGTCCATTTAATCATACAAGATAGAAATAGAAGCATGTTTTTCGATATTTTATCAAAAAAAAAAAAAATGGTCGTTTTCAGATGTTTTACGAATTATCGTAAGCAATACCACAAGAGGTTTATTTTGGAAGGATATTTTTTTATTTAGACGAGTAACTTGCTCTGGAATGTGTTGGAATACTTAAATAAAAACAAAAAACTCGCTGTATATACATGCATATAAGAGGGGGGGTGCGCCCCAAAATTCTAGTTACGCCAATGGTTTGGAAATGAAAATATTTGAGGTCTTATTTATACTATAACCCTAATAATTTTAATTTAAGTATTCTTCTCTCATTTCCTCTTAACTTAATATTCCCTTGCTCCTTCGTTCGCGAGTTCAAATAATATTTCATCGTTATTGGTGTTTACTCGCCAACTCTGCGAACTTTTACTCGCTCACTCGCGGATAGAGTCAGACATCAAAATGCCTAACTTGTATAACTGGCGGCGACTGGGAACTTTTAATCGCGGCATTAAATGTTGCTGCTGGCTTATGTCTGTTTCCATATATATTTATTATGTTTCGGGAGGAGCGAGTCTGCATGCACACACACACACTAAACTAAACTCAGTGTGCCCTGGTAAATAATCGGAGCTAATGTCGGGGATTAACATAAAAACTAACTGTTATGGAACGTCATAAAATTTGCATCCCGGTTGGATTTTTGTCGTTGACTGGATAGATATAATCTCTCGTTATTTTTTATCATAGATTAAATTAATATTAAGCTTAGTTATTATTATTATTACGAGTATCGAAAAAACAAAAAATTGTTGTGACCTCACTTAATGTGCACATCATTAACATACAGGGAATTTTTATTTTAAGTATACACATGCTGTAAATTTTTCCACATTCGTTGCCTTTTCAAATAGTTCAATTTGTTGTGTTGTTTTCCACTCCCAAATTAAGCATGAAGTAAAATTTCGAGTTTAGAAAAGCCCTAAAATTTGGTTGGGTCGCTTGGCGAAACGGAGCGACCTAACCGAAATTCTACTTCGTGCGCCAAGCGTATTAAACACAGATTTGATGTGCAGTTCTGAATATACGTCTTTAGCATACTGCTTTAGTAGGATACTTTAAATTTCACTTGAAATCAGCGTTTTATAGGCGTGGCATATGAAGTAAAATTTCAAGTTTAGAAAAGCCTGAAAATTTGGTTTGGCGACCAAATCAAATTTTCAGGATTTTCTAAACTCGAAATTTTACTTCATGCTTAGTCTGGGATTGGAAAACACTAATTTAAAGCTTTCAATTGAACTCTTATCTCGCTTTAAGTTAAGGCCATAAGTCATAAAAGTACAGGATTCTTACAAAATTAATTAGATTTTGGGGTAGAATATATTTGTTTAATCTATAAACACATACAGGGAATTTGTATTGTACCTACATATGTCAATTTACAGAGATTTTTTTTAGTATACCTAGTAGATATAGGAAGTTCGAATCTTTCATGTGATTCCAATCAACCGAATCATTCCTTATAAGTGATTCCTACCTTAAGAATCGTTTGTAAACGAATTACTTATAATAATATTAGAGAACAAACATCAGCTCATAAAATTACGCTACCTTATTTGTAGTTAACAGACAAATTCACACTAAATTAACACCTAAAAAGCCCGTGTAGAAAACTTGTCTCGGGTCGCGCAGCGACTCGAGACAAATTTTCACGGGGCTTTTCTAAACTCCAAATTTTACTTAATGCGCCACGCGTATAAACCACTGATTGAAAGTAAAATTTAAAATATACACTGCTGAGATGTGACAGAAATTTACTAACATATAACAAAAAAATGCAAAAAAATATTTATTTTGTGAATATTTTGTAAATGTGATATACAAAATATTCACAAAATAAATATTTTTTGCATATTTTTGTTACATCTTAGTAAATATCTGTCACATCTCAGCAGTATATATTTTTAACTTTACTTTAAATCAGTATTTTATACGCGTGGCGCATGAAGTAAATTTCGAGTTTAGAAAAGCCCCGTGAAAAATTGTTATTCTCTATTCTATTCTCTATTTCTTTTCTAAACTCGAAATTTTATTTCATGCTTAGTCTGGGAGTAAAAGTCACTCGTTAGTTACATCTATCAAAATGTGTGTCGCAAGTATCATATAGAAAAAGAATAACATGACCATTTAATAGTATATTTCAAATAATAGTTGTCTCAAATTGACAATAGTCCTAACGTCGGCTGACGTCGATTTGTGTCAAGTTTGATACATTGGACTAAATGTCATTTCAAGTTGACAGGATAGACTAATGTCGGCATGTCAAGTTGACACGATAGTCGGCATTTAGTCCATATGCCGACTATCATCGTCTTAGGTCAAGTTGACACGATAGACTAATTTCAGCCAATCTAGTGACTTATAATCGTAAAGTTACAATAGTCAAAATACAGTCTGTATAGTGATTTAATGACAAAATGATATAATAATCAAAAGTCAGTAAACCTAGTGACTTACAATCATAATATTGCAATAGTCAAAATACAGTGATTTAATGACAAAACCCGAGTAAGTTAAAAGACAGTCAACCAAGTGACTTACAATCATAATATCACAATAGTCAAAATATAGTTGATAGAGACATATAATGACAAAATCCTAGTCCCTAATGTGTTTACTCACTATTTATTTTAAACTGTGATCATGTATATGTCATATTTGTAATTGTAGTCTGTATTTATAGAAATTCAATGATAAAATCTTAGAATAGACAAAAGACAGCCAATTCCTAATAAGTCAACTAACTGACTTACAGTTATAATGTCACAATATTCAAAATACAACCGATACATCTAATGATAAAATTGAACTATGGTTAAAAAAATCAATCAACTGACTTTATGACTGTAAGTCAGTTGCTTGACTGTTTTGACCATGGTTCAATTTTATCATTAAATCTATCGGTTGTATTTGTAAGTTACTTAGTTGACTTATTAGGAATAGGCTGGAATGATACAATAGTCAAAATACAATTGCTAAAGATATTTGGAAAAATCCCATGATAGACTAAAGACAGACAACCAAGTGACTTACTGTCAAAATGTCACAAATGTCAATATACAGTCAACAGAGCGATTTAAAGACAAAATACTATCATATTTAGAGACTTATAGTCAATATTGCAATAGTCAATATGCAGTCGATAAATAAATGTAATTACTAAATACCATTATAGTAATAGAAAGTAAACTAATTGACATAGTCATAATACAATTAATCGACAGCTGGCCGTACGACTATGAGTTAAAATTTTATAGAGGCAGAAAAACAAACAAGCAGTATTTATAGTAAAAATGTTGTAATAGTCAAATTAAATGTTATTTAATTCTATATATTACATGTTTATATTGACTGTCTACTACATTTACTGCCATTTGACGACATCATTGAGTATATCGAATATGTTGACTAGTATTTATTGACAGTCATTTGAAAACATTGATTATTAATTGATTACATTTTGACTACATGCTATTCATCGACTGTCATTTGACAATATTGATCGATAATGTTGACATGATACATGATGATTTTTGACTACTATTTAATATGATTATCATATTGATGGCCAATGGTGAATAAACCAAATGGAAAAAAATACTTAAATTGACAATTGTCTGCGCTTAACGCCAATTTTCATGTTGTTCTGACTTTGACTAAATCGACATTTAATGTTAAAATCGCGATGTTTACGTGAGAAAATACAAAAATGATATACGCGAAACATTTAAAGCTAAGTAAAGACAGTACCGGCTGATTTAAGACCGGTTGAAAAATAAAGTGAAAATATTTTAATTTCAACTGCAACCAGTTAAAGTTTAAAAACTGTTGAGGAATTAAAGTTGACGTGCATGTTTGAACCGAAATAAACCGATATTTTGTTTCGGTTCAGTTCCGGTTTTCGTTTCGACAAAAGTAACGGATTTTTTTTTCAGTTTACGGTTCAGTTTCGGTTCGAAGCCCTGCTAAAAAGAACATTACTATTATATGTATAATAGCTGATCAGATTAAATTTGTCTAAGCCTCACGATTTCAAGTGAGCGATTTTTAAGACGGCCCGGCGGTCGAGTCGTACAAAATACCGTGCGAACGTTTAAATAATGATTTAGACGAGGCGGCATTTCTTTTGTGCGGTTGTCTAGAATACTACTAAAATTATGGAATCAATTTCAGGTAATGGTAAACTATGTGTTACCAGTCAGTACTGCCAATCTAATTTAAAATTTAAAGCCTACTCTAAATCAAATCAAATCAAATCATTTATTTATACTTATGCCACCCTGATACTTAGATATCTATAATAGATTACATAGTATTTGTGGATGAGTTCGTCAAGTATAATATACACAGTAAATGTATGCAGAGTTAAAAATAATAAATACAGTCAAATGCATAAAAAAATAATACTAAAACATTAATAAAAATATTAAAAATACCGAGATTCCATCAAACAAGACGAACGAGTTGAAGTTGTGCGCGGATTCGACCAAACGAAATAGCCATTCGATTCGGGCGGATTTAGACCGCATGTATAAATCCGAATCGGGCATACGATTCCGCTCGTGAAAAATGTTTTGATCGGTCGTCTCGAGTGAATGAATAAATTATTAACGAATCAATTCTTCTTAAAATACGGAATCAGTTCATTCAAATCACCCCGTAGCGCTACGCGACCAAACGAAATTACCAGGCTTTTCTAAACTCAAATTTTTACTTTATGCGCCACGCGTATAAAAAAACTGATTTGATGTGCAGTTCAGAATATACGTCTTAAGTATACTGCCTTATTAGGATACTTTGAACTTCACTTGAAATCAACGTTTTATAAGCGTGGCGAATAAATTTTCAGGCTTTTCTAAACTCGACATTTTATTTCAAGCTTAGTTTAGGAGTGAAAAACACTCGTTTAAAGCTATGCATTGAACTCTTTAAAAAAAAAAACAACTAAAATCTGAAGATTTACAGCATATACGCTGTAATTGATGTATGTATACTTAATAAGAAAAACTCCCTGTACATGTTTAACCTACATCCAAAATATTGAAAAACTTTTACGAATTTTGAGAATAAATGACCTTACATAGCATAAACTTCATTAATAATTAAATTACATCTACAATATTTTAGTTTTTTGGGAACGACTGTCAAATTTCCAGGCTTATCTAAACTCGAAATTTTACTCCATGCAACAGGCGTATAAAACGCTGATATAATATGAAGTTCGATTTTATCTTTTATTTCCTGAATGTCTATCGAAAATGTTGGTTGTCCTAGACCTCACATTTTCTTTAAAATTCACTGATGATACTATTAAAAATTGTGTTATTCAATAAGATTTTGTCAATTTTCGCAATTTTACTTAATAATATTATAATTTTATAAACCTCTTATAAATTTAGATAATACTAAAAATGTTCGTTGTTTTTAACATTTGAACGTTTTTTTTTCTCTATTTTTAGAATGTTTATAGATTATTGGAAATAAACTGAATGAATTAGAAGCATTCCTAATTGATCACTCATACCTATTCGCTGTTATTTGTCTATGTGAACACTGGCGATGAAATGTTCTCATTTCAAATTCCTAATTACTCAATAGCATCGGAGTTTACGAGATCTAATTATCAGCATGGAGAGGTAATGCAACTTGCAAATAGTAATACTCATTTTAACAAACTTGTGAATTTAAATAAAATGTCACAAGAACTGCATTGTGAAATATTTGCATCTTACTTCTCTATGTATATAATTATCATTAATTTATATAGATCACCAAGCGGTAACTTTAATACTTTTTTAAATGTTTTAGGTGATATGCTCAGCAAGTCAAATCTTCATAAGCACATCATCTTAGGAGGTGACTTTAATGAGCATTTTCTGACTGAAGATTATCGCGCAGTAGATGTAACTACTCTCTTATCATCGTTTGGACTGCGTCAATTGGTTACATTCAAAACGGTATTGCATAGCTGACTCAGACTCAGATAAATATTAGTCCTATTGAAAGTTATTTATCTGATCACATAGGCATTCACGTGGAAGTTTTAAAATCTGATTCACGGAGACACATAAATATTTTACGTACTATTCGGCCAATCACAGAAGAAGGTAAATTCCAATTATATCAGAAATTACTAAATACCGACTTTTCCTTTGTACATAAAGAACAATGGGCTAATTTATCTTCTTGTAAGTTCATAAATATTATTAAACAATATGTTTGTCAATGTTTTCCAACTAAAGTCACTCGTATATTTAACAATGAAGTAGCTTGGTATAATAGTGATCTTAAGAAAATGCGAGAAACACTGGCAGTTTGAAAGGAGACTAGTCTAAATTACCTGGACTTAAGAGGAAGTCAACCGCTCTCTAAACTTATAAAACTAAGCATAATGCCGTCTTAATTACATCCTTGTTTTGGGATGAAATATTTTGAAAAAATAGGTATACTTCAAGGAAAGTACAATCTTTAAGCCCGTCTCAATAAAATATTTTATACTTTTACCGATATTTCATAAAATAATATCAAACATTGGTAAACTAGCGAAATCGCGTTCCTAATTTTATTTTTGTCTGCAGTATCTATAAAAAATATTGAATAACTTAATCAGTCACAGTCAGATAATTCCGTTGCAAAGATATGTATTTTTTCATTTATTTATTTGGTTAAATATAGTCACCAGGATGTTGCGCGTAAAACAGTTTTTCAAATTTTCTGAAACTTCACGATCGCGCGACATCCCAGTGAATTTATTGTACGATAGAAATAATTGGAAAAAAATAAAATTCTTCGAAAAGAATTCTTCTACAATGTGACTGATTTAGATTCCCAATATTTTTTATAAATGTTGCAGAAAAAAATTATATTGAAGATGCGATTACGCTAGTTTAACAATGTTTGATATTTTTTTATAAAAGAACGGGCAAAGTGGAAAATATTTTACTAAGACAGGCGTTAAGATTCTACTTTCCTTAAAGTATGCCTATTTTTTCAAAATATTTCATCACTAAACTAGGATGTAATTAAGACGGCAGTATGCTCAGTTTTATACGGTTAGAGGGCGGTCGACTTCCTCTTAAACAAAATTATATTTAATTCAAAAAAAGGTACAAAACTGCTCTTTAAGAATCGAAACTGAAAGCAAATGAAAATTTAATCAGTAAATTTATTAATAAAGTTAAGGCGATGTGGTCTTTAGTTAATACCAAACGAACAAGCTGTGATATAAACAAGACCTGTGATATAATGCCTAATGATTTAATATGTTTTTTTACCACGATAGCTTCTAGGATAGTATTAAACTTACAAATAGTAATGTAGATCCCATTACTCTTATGTCTGCTAATTCTAATATTACTACTAAGTATTTTTCATTTGCCGAGATAAGCGAATTTCAAATTCGTGAAACTATTATATCATTAAAAAACGCAAACGCCCGAGATGTATGCGGAGTGATAAAATACATCAAAGATACGATTCTAACACCTGTCACTTAAATAATTAACTTGTGTATACGAAGTAATGTGTTTCCTAATTGCCTCAAGATAACTAATGTCATTCCTCTACATAAAAAGGGGTCACATAATGATGTTAATAAATACCGGCCCATCTCTTTACTGCCTATTATTTCTAAAATATTTAAGAAAATACTGTTTAATCAAATTATCATATTTCTAGATGATAACAATTTACTGGACGTCAATCATTTCGGCTTTCGCAGAGGACGATCAGCTAGGGACGCAGTCCGGGTTCTTGCAGAAGAAATTACAAGCTGCTGCGAAATAGGAAAATACTGTGTAACATCTTTATTCGATCTTAGCAAAGCATTATGTGTGTCTCAAGTAACGTTCTAATGCGGAAATGATATTGTTATAATTTTAATCCGAAGAGTTGCCGTCTACTTAATTCCTATTAGCAAAATAGGACTCAACGTGTTGTATTTAAAAAAATGTCATCTGAACCAGCTGGTTTATTATATAGGGTCCCTTAAGGTTCCATTCTTGGACCCCTGCTCTTTTTGATATACATCAATGACCTGCCTGCTCACATCGATGATAAAATTATTGTAATGTACGCCAATGATACTACTGCATTAAACACATCGGATACATTTAAAGGTGCTCAGAAGAATTAGTTTAATGAGAGCCGACTTTCTTTAAATACAACTAAAACTATAAGTGTTACATTTTCCGTAAAACGAGGTAAAGAAGAGGATGGTACTGCTAGGTTTCTCGAGGTGACACTTGGTTCCAAATTAAACTGCAAGGAATATCTGAAACGCCTTGGTAATAAACTGAGTAATAACACATACCTTTCAAGAAACTTCACTGCCTGAATATGCACTGTCGTCTGTGTATCATCGACTTTTCTAGTCACATGCTAGCTACTGCATTTTGGTGTGGGGTCACTCCAGTGAGACTGTGAACATTTTCAAATTACAACGAAGAGCTATTAGAATATTTGGATGGATTGGATATTGTGATGACTGACGAAGCCAATTCATTCAATTCAAAATACTCACGATACCAAGTATATTTATATTAGAGTCTCTATTATATGTTCCAAAAAACATTAAGAAATAAATAACGCATGATAGCCTTCACGGCCGTGATACTAGAGGTAGTCATTTAATATGTATTGCACGAGCGCGATTGCAGAAGGGCAGAAATGCATATAATTATTATGGACCAAAAATATTTAATTTACTGCCCCCTTTAGTAAAAACTAAGTCTTGTGATAACTTTAAAAAAGTATTAAAAGAATTTCTCATAAAAAAGCATTTTTCAGCATTAAGGAATGCATTTCTGGTGGATTTAAAGATTTGAAATTTTAATCTGTTTGTACTAATGTGTTATTTAATATATTATGTAAATTTTGTTTTATCTTTAGACTTATATTGTATTTATTTTGAACTGATTTTGTAATGCCAAATATTAATTTTGTATACCTTATATTATGACGAATGTAAACCTCCTGGCGAGACATGAATCAATTAAATTAAAAAAATTATAATTTACGAGTATATATATTTTAATTTATGACTATGACAAATTTCAGTATTATAGAAGATAATAATAATAATGTTAACACATGGAATAGGTATATTGTTTTATAGACATATGTGGTGTAACTGATATAACTCTTGAAATATAAAAGTAAACCAAAAAATGTAAAACTGTACAGACACCCAGAATACACATAAAACTGGATCACAAAAGAAACCCACAACGACGAGACATCCCCGACGAGGATTAAAGGCATTTTTCATCGGATTAAATTCGTTTTTTATCAAGCACTCGGTATCCTCCAGAATGGAGAAAACAGCCGTAGTTTGCGTTTTTCTTAATTAAATCTAGTTAATGGCCCCTCCGAGCGTAAATCATGCTTAATTTGAAAAATTGCGGATTGTATTATTCGGGAGTAATGAAAAAATAATCTCATTTACATGAAATTATGAAAACAGTTAGAATCATTTACTCGGTGGACATTTATGCAATTAAGAAACATAAATAATTATTAAAGAATTTATACAATTAGGTAAGATTATCTGAAGAAATCATGACGAGGTAATTAATTGGAATTGATGGGTGTTTATTGATGGGCAATAGCTGTAAAAGTTGATTTGGATCAGTGAACGTAAAGTTATCTGTCTCGTGTCAAAATCGTTTAAAATGAAAGTGCACCGTTTTACCAAGCGTTCAGATTAGATCATAACGGCGTGTAAAGGCATTCATTACAATAAGAAATCAAGAAGAAGAAAAAAATATAGTCGTTATTTAAATTTAAAATTTTCACTACACACAAATTAAATGTGTCGATTCATTACATTTATATTTTCGGGGTCTTTTTTTATTTCAGTTATATTTAGACGCTCCGGGGTATCATACTTTTGTTTTAATTAATTAATTAAAAGACTGTTTTCAGTGTTGATTTCGATCAAGCTGAGAGTATGATGGAGAAGGATAGAGAGCTGTTAATTACATCTGTCTGTGTGGAGCAGTAAGATGCACTTATCTTTGAGTTATCTTATCCGTGACATAACTCGGTGCGCGGCGTTCTCGTTCCCGTTCTTTCGAGCAAGAAACACGACGATGAATTATATCTCACGTCCCATCATATCAGCGGTAATTGATGGTGAAAAATGCCCGAAACGAACGACCGCGGGACGGGACGGGACACGGAATGGGGAAACGCTGCACAGTTCGGGTCATAAGTCATATATGCAAATGATGGATGTAGAAAATGTAGTGTGGTAATTATTTTTTGTGTTTAGTTAAAGCAGCAATCGATCATTTATTTCTAGATTAGATAACTGATAGTAAAAACATGTAATCTATGATTTACTAGTTTCAAAATATATTTATTTAATTAGAATTAATCAGCTATGTATTTATAAAACTCCATTGATTTTTATAAATATCTCCTTTAATCTATCATAAATTCAATTTTAGTTAAAATTATGTTAGACGAAATAAACAATTGAAGCATGCCAGAGCTGGGCAGTATTCGAATCATTTAGGATTCGAATCCTTTTAGAGGATTCAAAAAAATATTCGAATACTTCAGTGAAAAAGGATTTGTGATCCGATTCGTTATATGTTTTTAAGAGGATTCTTATTCGAATCCAAATGTAGATGATTCGAATACTTATTAAATGATTCGAATACTTACAAAAGAATTCGAATCCTCCAAAAGGATTCAAACGGTCAGAAATAATTTTAATTCATTGTAAGGATTCGCATGAAAATATGTTTTTTGTGTGATTTCAAATTCATGTTAAATCAGTGTTTAATAGGCAAAATCCGTTATGCTTAATCAAGGAGTGAAAACACTCGTTAGAAACTTCAAATTGAATGTTTTGATAAAAACAGCAAATTACTGAACATTTATATACAAAAATCTACATTTCATAATTGAAAATGATTTATTATCGATTAATCAAGTTTAGTTTGATACTATTTGAAGTAAATCTGGAGACAATCTGAAATGTTAAATTTTCCTGGCATATCCCCAATTCAAGAATATTTCACAGACCTATTATTTTAACATAACTTCCTTTTGTGGAATAATCTATATTTTGATCAATGTTTCTGTTTGTATTTAAGTAGATCTTATTAGTATTTACGTGTTTTGTAACTTCTATGATGCTTGTTGATTTATACAAATTTAATAACACTATTTAATAACTTGTCAATTTCTAAAAAAAATTGTTTTTTATGCCATCTATTTAATTACTTCTTATATTTTTTATTGATTTTGTCAATTTAACACTTACTATTATTTTTATTCTTGGTCAATTTCGGCCGTTATTTACCAGTTATTTTTTTGTTTCTGTAGAAATTTAGACATTAACGAGTTTTACATTTTTACTTAGTTTTGGCCAATATTTATTTGTTGTTGTTTTTAATTATTAAGTTTTATATTTCTTCTGTTTCGTCAATATTTGATCTGTGTGAATTTTAGCATTATTTTTATAATTGTTTGTTATTTTTAAAGATTTTATATAAAATAACATTATTATTTAAAATGCAAAACGCTTTATTTTTGGGTTATTGGATATGAAATTTTATTTAATTTTGTTGTTTAATTTAGATACAACTAAATTATATCAATTTTGTATCGTTAAAATATAAAAATCGTGAAAAATTTAATTACACTTCTGTTGTTGAAACTCTAAATTACTGTTGAATTTGAAGATTTTGACGTATTTGCCAATGTTTGTTATATTGCCAATATTATAAAGTTTATGTTTATTTAACAATTTTAATATCCATGTTATTGATTTTGAAAATATTATTAAATTTGATTTGTTTGACAATTTTTAATAATTGTTAAGATTTGTTTGAAATCGCTTCTATGTATTAAAATAATTATGAATTAAAAAATAAGATTTTAATTTAGTAAAACGAAGATTTTTTAAATGTCAACTTTAGACCTTTTTGTTGATATTTTTATAGATTTTTTTTTTAAATTTGTTTGTTGATTATTAATAATTTTTAATTAGGACGTTTTATTATTTTTGAATTTCTCAATATTGACAATTTATCGTTGCTTCAATTGATTTGAATGATTTTTTTAATAATAGCGTTTCTCTTTTTTTAAACGAATATTGTATGTATAATGTTCAATTTAGAAGATTTCTGTCATTTCTAAATTATTTTATCAATCAGTGTTTGTTACTTTTTAGAAATTGTTAACGAATTCTATAAATATTCTCGAATTTTATTGAATTTAATAATTTTTCAGATTTCTATAATTGTAGACAGTATTGTTATTTTTTCATTATTTCCTATTTTAATTTACTTTGCCAATATTGTAAATTTTTTCTTATTAATTCGTGGTTCTTGTTAATAGACATATTTCTAATAATATAAATGATTTCTGTATATTTTGTTACTTTTTACGATTTACTTAAACGGCTTTTTTAGTGTTAATCAATTTCCCATGACATTTCCTTATGAATAAAATTCCCTGAGTTTTCCCCGACTTTCCCTGTTTTAATGATAGCAGATTTGAATTTGATGTTTCGAACGAGTGTTTTCAATTCCAGATTAAGCATGAAGTAAAATTTCAAGTTTAGAAAAGCCTTAAAATTTGGTTTGGTTGCTCCACGAAGCGGAGTGTCAAACCAAATTTTCAGGATTTTCTAAATTCGAAATTTTACTTCATGCGCCCTGCGAATAAAACAATGATTTCAAGTGAAGTTTAAAAATATACAAGAACATATTTAATTAGAGTAACATTGAATGAGATATTTATTCTGTTATCAGTTTAGTTTTAATAATAAATAATTAGATTTCGAACATTTTTACTAAGAACAACTCGTAGAATATTAAAATTTTATTGGTTACAAATAGGATTTGTATTCGTGAATCGAAAAAGCAGGACTCGAATCTTTGATTCATATTTTTCTCTTACGAATTCTATATTCGAGTATTCGTGAGTCGAATCATATTAGGTGATTCGGATTCGTGATTAGAATTATTTTTTCAAGATTCGTCCCAGCATGCTATTATCGTGAGATCAGACCTAAAATCAAGCTAATCTAAGCAAGCGTGGATCCGCGAGGAGAGAAATTCGTCCCCTCCACTAAATAATCAGACAAAAACAAAGAACGCAAATATAATAATAAAAGTAATAATAATCCTTCCAATCTCAACCTGTATGTATTTATAATACTATTTTTTCGATATTGAAATGCTACGCGACCAAACCAAATTTTCAGGCTTTTTTAAATTCCAAATTTAAAAGTACTACAATTTTATAAAAAAATGAATTAAATAAAATAGAACTAAACAAATACGTTAAAAAATATTCCTAAAAATAGTATAGAATGGTTGAAATCAATAAAACGAAAAGATAAATACAAGCATTTTTTTTTAGGTATAGATATGACGATTTTTCTATGTAAATTTTAAGACATTACGTGTTATATTTAAAACTTTCAATTTGAAGCTTTAAACGAGTTCTTTCCACTCCCAGACTAAGCATGAAGTAAAATTTCGAGTTTAGAAAAGCCCCGTGAAAATTTGTCGAGGGTCGCGCAGCAAATTTTCTAGGCTTTTCTAAACTCGAAATTTTACTTCATGCGCCACGCTTATAAAACACTGATTTGGACCGAAGTTCATAATATACTGCTTAGGTTTGATCACATTTAATTTAATTTTAATAATTCCGTATAACCATGGAATAAGTGAAAGTATAATTAAAAGAAAAAATCGTCGTTTGTCAACATTTAACAAAATACAGAAATTTTAAATAATTATTACTATAATAAAATGGTTGAAACTAATACACATCATAAAATTTTACAAAAACTTCGAAATCATGAAAGCTAGGACAAATTGAGAAAAACGAAAAAAAAATCCAAATCAACAAAAATGTACAATTCTAAACGAGTAATTGACTAGTGGAATTCAATATACATTTTAAAACTTAATAGTAAACCTCAACTGCTTTTGCAAACGGTCGACTCATTTGTGAAACAATTTATTTGAAATTTGATTAATTTTTAGGCGTTCACTTTCTTTTTATATAAGAATCTACAAATAAACAGTGAACCCCGTAACAATTATTCAAATTTCAAATAAATTGTTTCACAAATGAGTCGACCGTTTGAAAAAGCAGATAAATCCATAACAATCGAAATTTGAGCTTTTGGTATCTCTGTAAAGCTGTACTCATTGGCTATCAAATAAACATGTTCTTTTATTTATTGTTAATTATAAAAGCAATTAATAATTTGCCAAATAAAAACAAATCACTTTTTTTACATAAAAAGCATTATTTGTTAGAGTTTTTGTTGCCAAAAAATATCAAGTGGATTAACTGCTTTTGCAAACGGACGACTCAAATTAAAAACCTTTTTTTATTACTTTGTTTAACCACTTTTAGTCACACTACTACTAGATAGTCGAAACTATAGTCACAAATTAAGTGCAAAATATAGTGGTTAAACAAAGTAAAAAGTACTTTATTTACAAGTATATTTTAGATGTATTTCAAAGTGAATGCCTACAACACAAAACACTTTTTTTATTAATTAAAAATATGTATTTATAAGTGTATTCAGATAATTTCATTATTTTTAGTTTACCGCTTATAATATAATGAATTATATTTTGATTTGCTGCAGTATTTTTACAGAGAACGGGGGAGTTTCTCTCTTTAGCGTTAGCTGTAATTAATCACAGTAAAATCCGGCTTAATTTTTGTGAGACCGGCGAATTTATAAAATACGTAAAATTCTGCTTACGCCAGGAAGTTTAATTTATCTTTTTAAAATTATGGAAGGCAGCTCTGTGCACTTCACTCGGCCAATTACCGTAATATTTCCTGCTGGGGATATTTTTAAATAGAAACAAATTTAAAATTGCATTTTCTGATATTTAAAACATCACTTTGAAATGAATATACAAACTAGAACTCTGATTCAAAGATGAACTCATTTTAAAATTCGCTATAACTGTTCCTTCAATTGAATTGGAATTTACCTTAACATAATCCCCTTTATAGTTACGTGTAGGTACATCCCATTAAAGAGATTAATTTTAGATTAAAACAATGGTATTTTCCATAATTCTCTAGGCTACGCATAACTTGTGTCCGAGGAAAAGGTGCACGCCTCAATAACTATAATTAACATATATCACTTCTGAAAGCATCTTTCGTATCCGGTACGCCATTAATATTCCCAGAGCCAAACATCTGAAAATAATCACCGCTTATATAATCCAGACACCGGCGTTTTGCATAAATTTTATTGACACATATAAAAAGTAAAATACAATGTATTTAAAAACAGTATAAATAAAATAAATCTAAGTTATCAAAATTCAAAAAGAGGAATAAGAAGGAGAAGGTAGAATCATGTTAGTTGTCACGCAAAAATCCGCATTCAGTATTTCCGCACGATTCCCATTAAAGTTTTGAACGAGGCAACATCCGATTAGTTATAAAGCTGTCATGCAAAGCGTACACGTGTAATTAAGTCCGCCGACCAGACGGACGGTGTATTCCAAACGGGAACGAAAGCCTTCGGCCATTAGAAGCGCCAATTACGCCGACTTTTTTCCCGTCCCACACAGAAAAAAACGCAACAGAAAATAACAGCATTAACGTCGGTAAATAGCGGTTCCTTCCGATCCCAGATATACCCTAATTACCACCCTTTTCGACAAGCACGTGTCTCGAAAAAGCTACCTCATTCAACAATTCAAAAATATACAGAGAATTTTTCTTTGATGTATACACATCCCAATTACAGCGTATACGCTGAAATCTTCATATATTCGATGTTTTTTAAAAGAGTTTACTTTGAGGCTTTAAACGAGTGTTTTCCATTTCCAGATTAAGCATGAAGTAAAATTTGAAGTTTAGAAAAGCCTGCAAATTTTGGTTTGACGAAACCAAATTTTTAGGCTTTTCTAAACTCAAAATTTTACTTCATCCATGCGTAATAAACACTGACTTCATTCACTATGTTCACAATATGCCACTAAATCAGTATGCTAAAGACTTATGTTTCGAACTTCACCTAAAACCAGTGTTTTATACGCGTTATAACTCATCAGTTTCGTTTTTGCCGGGTTCATTTTCAAGCCGATTGTTTTGCTTGCTCTCTTCAGATCTTCCAACATTTCGTTTATTTCATTTATCTCGCTAGAAATCCATATGATATAGTATGCAATGGTGTAAAAATAAGCCATCGATTTTAATGCCTTTATTCTCCCATTTTAGTTCTTCGAAAATCTCTTCTAATGCCAAGGTAAACAGTTTCGGTAATATGGGATCGCCTTTTCTAACACTGCGTCGGATTGGGATTCAGTTTGTCTTTAGATCGTCGTTTAGTTTCCCTTGAAAATATACTTTCTCATAGATGTGTTGTAGTATCATGGTGTATCGTGAGCCTATTCTGGCCTTTGCTGCTTGGAATGGGTCGAATGCTCTGTGGAAGTTTATGAATGATAGAGTGGAATTTGGTATTCAATTGTTTTTTCTATAACTAGACGCATTATTTGCAAGTGGTCTGCTGTGCTGTAGTCTTTCCTGAATCCTGCTTGTTCTACAGGCTGGTAGTCATCTAATTTGTTTGTCAGATGGTTAGTTATAATTCTTGTAAATAGCTTGTAATGTTGTGATAGCAAATTAATTGGTCGGTCAAAAAATAACAACTTTCGCATTTTGCCAGTATTTTGGATTGTCTTGCCTTTCTGTAAGCATTTATTGAGTAGCGTTTGAATTGCTTCATCTAGTGCTTGCTCTCCCATTTCCGGCATCTCTGCTGTAATGTGATCTTCTCCGGGCGCTTTTATATGTTTTATTTGTTTCAGAGCTGTTATTATTTCAGATCCTATTATGTTTGGTATTATTGCTTCGGAGCCTACGTTATGAATTATTTGGATTCTGTTTCTATTTGTGTTTTCTTGAGGATTATCGTCTGGCGTGTATAGTGACTATAGAACTTTCTACACTTCGGATGTTTGGTCCATTCCTCTTCTTCTTCGTAAATCTGCAGTGCTGTGGCTGATTTCAGGATTCTTTTGAGTTTTGATCTTGCAACATACTTTCTTTGTCGCTATGTCTAATTTGTTCAGTTATTGCTTGGGGTTTATGCTTTGCTCTAAATATCCTAAATATTCTTGTTCATTTAGTTTCAACGATTTCCCCGTTGGTAGTTTTGGGTTTATTAAGTTCCAATCTTGTTGTTATTGATATTCGTGGTCTAACGAATTGGTGGTCACCATCGGTATCAAATCTTTTTAACACTGTTACGTCTTTGAATAGTCGTCTGTTGTTTGAAGAATATAGTCTATTTCATTTCTGACCCTTTTCTTCGAGCGTTTCCATGTCCACTCTGTGGTGGTTTGTCATAGCAGATGTTCATGCAACACAATTTTTCGCTCTTAAGAAAGTTTACGGCCCTTTCTTCTCTTTCGTTTCCAACATGTCCGAAATCATCGTCATATCTTTTGCCGACGTTGACGTTAAGCTCTTCTGTAACTATCACAAATTGTGATAGCTTCGCTGTTGCTATGTATTCGCACATTTCTTCCGCCTTCTCTTGCTCTGTTGTGTTTGTTGGCGCATAGACGTGAATTATTTGAAGAGTATGATTTTGGGACAGCTTTTAATTGCTATATATATTACTCTCTCTGACATTGTTTTATATTTAGTCACTAGGTGTTTTATGTTTTTATTGATAAAAAAGGCCAAGAAAGGCCACTTCTCCATTCCATTCTGATAATTTGTGTATGATTTGTTTTAATATAGGAAGTGTCTAAATGTTAGTGTTGTAGCATTTTCTACTTGTGCGCAAGTTCCTGTTCCAGTTTTCGTTAGTCCTCATTTTTCTTGTATTATATGTTGCTATATACAATGTTTTGTGTTGGCTGTTTGTTTTTTGTTGCGGTGTCTTTGCCTAAGCGAGAATTCATGAGGCAGACTAGATCAGTATGAGATTCTGAGTTAGTAATTCTACTCACCTGGGGTACTTTTTTGTTTAAAAAATCGACATTTTATGAGTCTGTCAACAGGTTTTGGTAATAAAACGCCACGTTACATAAAGCGTTGCACTTAATTAACACTTAGTCGAACGGTTATTCTGCCGTGACTTGGTCGTCAGAGCCTCGTTTGCTCTCTGGCAGGGTGCACCGGAAGGCCGTAACCTCTGCTCGAGCAGGTGAGGTTGACGTTTAGGTTGGTTTTGACTATATTTACCCAAATTGGGTAAAATTAAACACTTGTTTTGTTCCATATTATTATTTTCAGTTATCAGACACGTATCAGTTTCAAGGGACAAAAGACAAAACATTGTATCCAAGGGGGCAAGATCAAAATAATTTTTAAAAACTTATGACATGTTAACTATTTTTACGTAAAACGCCAATTTACGGTTAAAATGCTATTAAAATGTTATGTGATGATTTATCCTAAGATACTGCCCAACCTGCCGCATTAATTAACTTTCATCTGATCTAATCCAAGTGACTGAAATTTAACATATTCTTATTTAAGTAACTCGCATTGACCAAATTTGGGATGTGTATTTGTCTGCTGTAAGGGCCACTTCGTCGAAGAGGTAATTGATGTCTATTGCAGTATTGGAAAAAGTAACTAGTGTGTAAAGTTGGTCTTTTCGGCACTCCTTGCGAGTTTAGGGCACGAGCCGTGAGACAAGTGCTAACAAGCCTCGACCAGTATTTTCTACAATATACAAAAAATATATCCATTGGCATACATTTTTATCATCAAACAACAAACAGCAAATAAATATAATGTCTTTAAAGAAAGTTTGTTTTGCACTTTTGAGAACAGTTTAGTTCTATTAATAAAGACATTTCAAAACTCATAAGATTCAGATTTTTTGATGCACTCCCTGAGGTACAATTCACCCTCAAAGTTGGAATATTTCTGAAATACGTACAGTGCGCGAAATTAACGTTATCTTTTAAAAAACAGAACTTTTTCAGTCACACATTCTATCATCACTTTTTTTCGAGACAGTAATAAAACTATATGCTCGTATTAAATTCCATATAGTTTGATTCAATTAAATAATTAGTAACATAATAAAAAATCATTAATAATTTTCATTACTAAATTCTAACTGTATATAGGCTGTAATAAAATTTAAAAAATAGTAGAGGTCTAGCACTACTTGCAAAAATCTAATGTCTCCTCTATTACATATCGTTAAGACCCCAAAAATAATGGGGAAAATGCATAAACAAATCTAAAGACTTTGGCTTCTAATAAAAACATTTCAAAACTCATGAGTTTTAAAATGTTTTGATAGAAAGCCATAAATTATTTTTTTAAATATTCAGTTTTCAATTTTGCTTCAAAACCGGCAATGGACCTCGCCAGCTCTCGCTGTCACACGGTGCAACATACAGAGAGTTTTATATAACACCGAACATTTTTATAAAATACGATTTGAAACCTTTAATTTTCAGTTTATGTGTAAATTGGGTTGCCTATATGATCATTACGAATTGTAGCTAATCAATTGCAATTAATACCTCAACTTGTACATACAAGGAGTTTTTCTTTTAAGTATACATGTCCCAATTACAGCAGATGTGCCGTAAATATTTAGATAATCGTTGTTTTTTTAAAAGGAGTTCAATTTGAAACTTAAAACGAGTGTGTTCCCCTCCCAGACTAAGCATGAAGTAAAATTTCGAGTTTAGAAAAGCCTGAAAATTTGGTTTGGACGCGTAGCGCGAAGCGCGGAGCGGCCAAACCAAATTTTCAGGCTTTTCTAAACTCGAAATTTTACTTCATGCGCCACCGGTACAAAACACTGACATATTACGAAGTTTAAAACACACCACTGAACTTTACATTGAATTAGTGTTTTGTGCCGGTGGCGCATGAAGTAAAATTTCGAGTTTAGAAAAGCCTGAAAATTTGGTTTGGCCGCTCCGCGCTTCGCGCTACGCGACCAAACCAAATTTTCAGGCTTTTCTAAACTCGAAATTTTACTTCATGCTTAGCCTGGGAGTGGAAAATACTCGTTTAAAGCTTTAAATTGTATTCTTTTATTAAACCGAGCGTGGTAAAATGTACAACGTCTGCATAAGTATACTTAAAAGAAAAATTCTAGTTATGACTATGTTCACTCTCTGTATACACTGTACTATTACTATACCTAATAAACTAATTACCAGTAAAACTGATGATTTTTTGAAGTGATGAACTGTAAAATTAATTAATTACATAATTTATGAATTATGGAATTAACTGTTGAACTGATAAAATGAAGAACGGTATAACTAATAATCTATGTAAAAGCAATCGACTGTAGAATTGCTGACCTGTGGATTTCTAGAACTGATAGCGAGTAAAACTAACTCTCTTTTGAAGTAATAACCAATAGATCTGATGACTGCAAAATGTATTAATTGTACTAGTTCTACAGTAGCAACTGTGAAACTTATTAACAGAATTGACGACACAGGTGATCTTTTTAAGCAATACAGTAAGACATTTCAAAATCAGACTGAATTTGCTATTAAACTTAAATATAAGTACAGTACATATTTTGAACTGTACATTAAATCAGTGGCTAAGACGATTAACGCAACAAGGTAATATTTTGAGTTTAAAAAGCCTGATATATACTATTTGCTTAATTATATGATTTTTTTCACACTGCTGCATATGCAGTGCTGGAAAACACATGGCAAAAAAGTTATTGAAATAGATTTGTGTGCCTTAAATAATGATAAAACTGGGCGACAGGGCCGATTGGAGGGCGGTGCACTTCTGATTTTTAAAAATCAACAATTTTGATTTCTTTTTCATTTTCTCGTCTTGTTTTAACCCAAATACTTCAACCCGTATGAACATAACAGTGGCATACAAGTTCTAGAAAATCCGAAATCCAGTCAATAGAACATAAACAAACTTAATTTTATTATTTACATAGTATAGGATTTGGTATGACATACTAATTTAAGTAAATATTGTAAGCAAGATAGTTGAAAATTCCAATACAGATATCACTATTGCAAACTCATATTTAAAATGTCTTTTAACATTTTTTGAGAAATATCGTTAATTGGGATTAAAATCTTTTAGCCGAAGAATTGATAGTAACGCCTAAATCTAAGACTCGAAGAACTGATCTAAAAACATAACAATTTTGTTATAAAAGAACCGATCAGCTGATTTTGTCTTGCGAAGAGCATTTCCGTATTCAATATTTTCTAGTTATAATAGATAGTGCGATTATTTCTTTTACAAAATCTTTCACAAACAGCAGACATTTTGTATAGTTTGTACTGATAAAAAAAAAATCTTGATGTTATAGTATAATTTATATGTATCTAAATTAGTAAAATTTTGCACTTACTTCCTAGAAAATTGAAAATATTATTTTATCACTATTTTTTGTAGTTTTCAAAATTCTCTTATATTTTTAAGCTTCATTTAAAAATGGTTTTTAAAAACTTTATATTTTCAACAAACTTTATAAACTCAGTGAATTTTAAATTTTTTACAATTTTCGTAAATTCTAATAATCCCATTCAGTGATTTGGTCAATTTTCATGATTTCAATTTAGCTATGTTTTTGTTGCAGTATCTGAGCCTTTTTCTATATATACATATCACGATTTTTCGATAATAATTTTCAGACATCATTGGATTCATAAAAGCTTTCAATTGAAGCTTCTGACGAATATTTCCAATTCTAGATTAAACATGACTAAAAAAAAAAAAATGCCAAATGAACATTCTTAGATTTGTTTGAACATTTAGATGATTTTGATCAACTTTTGATTTTTGTTAGTATTAGTTAATTTTCCAATTAACATGGACAAATCTTTATTTTTCTTATGTTGTAATTAGGGTTCTCAATACCGGACAAAAAATGAATACCGGTATTTCGGTATTTTTAATTTTCAAAACCGGAATACCGGTATTAATACCGGTATTCCTAAAAATATTTTAAAAATAGATTCTTATGATTAATAATGCTGTTATTAGAGAAATCATTAAAATATCTTTATTAACTTTATACTTCACAAGAACAAAAAAAATCAAACTAGATATGTTGGTAAATTAAACTAAACAGTTTTGTAAAATATTATAATAAAAGGAAGCACTAAATCTAACAAAATATTTAAAAATTAAACATTTTTATCCAGTTCTAAATTAATTTGTTTAACGATTCTCGTCTAACTTATTCAAGTATGCGCGTAAAAAACATTAAGAATCAATGGTTTCGTCACTCAAACGGGATCGGATCTTCGTGCAGATTTGACTGGCAGCAGAAAACGCTCTTTCCGATTCTGCACTTGTTGGTGTAATTGTAAGTAAATAATCATAGACTAGTTGCAAATATTTTCCTCTGGCTCCTGTTTTCTCAAAAATTGCAACTTCATCTTTAATAATTTGTTCTAATCCTTGAACTCTTGTAATCCTCGGTTGGATTGAAAGTTTTTGCTGAATTGCGAATTGTAATTTAAGTTTTAAGTTGTCCTGTTCAAAGATTGAGTTTTGCGTTGGAATACCTGCATTTGTCGGATTTGTTGAGGATGGTCCTGAGGTTACATCTTCTTCTGATGTGGGTTGTTTTTCTTGGTTCGAATTTTCGGACGAGAGTCTTTTAATTAATCGAATTATTATTCTCGTCATAACTGGCTTAGTTAATTTCGGAAACAGAATTTGATCTAAATCTTGTTCTCCACTTTGCGAATAATAAAGTAATTGTGACACATCAGTTCGTCGCTGCGAAATTCGAAATTTTAAAGCATCGTAGAGCTCTTTTGCTATTGCACAATTTTGATTAGAAAGAGCCTCCATCATAAATTTTATCGTCGCATCTGCAGTTAAAAGATTAGCGTCTTGACGACATAATGCGTCAACTGCTAATTTTATTGGTGTTAGGGCAGTAATGGTTTCAGACAATAAAGTAAATACTTCGTCGCAGAAGTTTATTCCGGAAATTACGTCTATGAGGGCCTTTTGTACGCAATATCTCAATTTGTAAAAAAAATCCAGCATAGATAACATGCTATTCCATCGTGTTTTACAGTCTAAATGTAAAGCGACCTCTTTACCAAATTGTTCTTTTATATATTTTTGTAAAAAAATATCATTCTTAGTAGGTGACTTACGAAACATCTTCACAACTGTTCGTATTTTGTTAACAAGACGACCAATAGTAATATGACTGATATCGATATTACTTACTAAATTAGACTCTATAATAACACCGCTAACATTTTCTTCCTCATCCACATCATTATCTTCCTCTTTGTCGTGCATCTCGCAAACATCAAGTGCTTCGTTTTGTGTTGACTTATATAGTATATCGGTTATAGCTAAATTGATGCCATGCGCCAAGCAGAGCTGTTGTTCAGCATCAATAAGCTTTCCTAATTTGACCATAACCGACGCCCCATCAGTGGTTACACAGACTATATCCTTAGAAATACAAAGATCAAATTCATTCAACTTTTCTTTCACTAGCACTAAACATCTCTCTGCTGGCATACTTCCGAACGCGCGTGCTAGTCCAATATTCCAAAAAAGCCCTGCCGTAGTATGTACAAACGTAACACAAAATCGTTTGCCTTTGGATTTAAGTTGGGCTATTTCATCCCTTATAGTGGTGCGAATATGTTTTCCGTAATCTAGTACTATATTTTTTATGGTGATTGCTGACGTCGGAATTTCTTTGAACCCACGAGCAAATAATCCTTCTGTAATATTAATAGATGTATTAAAAATATTAAATGATAGGCCATCACGAGCAGTCATACGAGCCAGAACATTAGCTAGGCTTTCATTTTTATCTTTTTTGAAAAAACTTGTAATTAAATTGGACTTTTTAGATTGACTTGGTTGATCTTGATCACTGTTTATACTTGAAGTTATCTCACTAGTTTTTCTTTTTCTTATTCCATGCATTGTTTTTAAATGTGTATGTAGACCACTAGTAGATCCTCCTCCGCATCTTATTTCTTTTGAACACTGTTTACATTTGGCTAGTTGACCATTTCTTTCAATAAGAAAATTATGCCAAATGTAAGATTCATTGTTGCCTTTTCTGTGTTCACCAAATTCACTTTTTGTTGACATCTCGAATAAGCCTAGTTAAAATTAATATTAACATTTGAAGATATATATAACAGAAAAATACTTACAATGTTAAATTATTATGACACGTTCAAATATACAAGAACATCAACCACAATAAAGGATCAACAACAATCAGTAAACACAAACTCAGTTCACAATATTGTTATACTGTTACATGTAGCAGTGCAAGTAAAATAATAGGGGTCGAATAAAAACTCTTAGAAGAGTTCACGTGTTGTTCGCTGATTGGTCAGCGCGAACGCATGTGAAGCATGTGTCACACAGCCGAAATTTTAAATCAGTCCCGTTCAATGCCACGTACGCTCGTGATTTCAGTGTTTGTGTGTTATTTAAATTTAGTTCTATCCATAAATCAGTCTTTCGATCGCTCGACCGGCCACACTATGCGACGCGTTAGTATTTATGGGTTAAAATAGGCAGTGTGAATCGCGCTTTTCACTACGTCTTCACGAACTATCTCGAGGACACGGGGTGAGCGCAACGTGATCTCTCCACGGGGTCGGCGTATTAAATATAGTGCACGGGGATTCACAGGATCTATCGTGTCAAACATGCACGACGTTAAGTTAATTTCCTTGTTTACTGTTATATAGTGGCGCAGTGACGATATTTAGTCATTGAGTTTATAAGGCGCCGTAGAAATTTCAACACGTATTTAATAAATCAAAATTTAATGAAATAGAAAATCCATTTTCAAGTTTGTATTTTGCAAAGAAACTAATTTTATATAAATACCGTAATACCGGGATTTTTGCATCAATACCGGTTTTGTAATACCGAGAAAAAATGACCGGGATCCCGGTATTCGGGATCCCGGGATCCCGGTATTGTGATCCCTAGTTGTAATGTATTATTATAGATCAACTAAGTTTTTAAATTTTACTTTTCTTACTTTTGTACGCATGGCGCATGAAGTAAACTTTCGAGTTTTGAAAAGCCTGAAAAGCCTGGTTTTGTCGCTCCACTTCGCAGAGCGACCAAACCATATTTTAAGGCTTTTTTAAGCTTGATTTCATTATTTTATGCTTAACCTGGGAGTGGAAACACTCGTTAGTAACATTAAATTGAATGCGAATGTTTTTTTTTTGTTGAACATTTGTGTTTATTATATTTGTGTTTGTGTTTATTCGGCTGAGAAGAGAAGGGCTAATAAATTCGGAGATTATGTATCTGTCAGGAAGAGCGATTTCGTATTTGAATCCGAATCGGTGAAATGCATGAGCGGTTTGGAAGCAATGTGCCGGACCCAGTGGACCGTCCTCGAACGGACGGATGGGCAAGTTCGAAACGCTCTCCTCTCGCGATCGCATCAAATCGTTATATATTTTCCGTGGGCATCAATTTGTGAGTCGGAAAGCGCCACGCCCCGGATTACACGCAAGCCTTACTAAAACTTAATATATAGTTTCAAGACAGTCGCGTATCAAATTTACGCCCGTAATAAAAAGGAAACCCCTTTAATGTAATACTCTGCTCCCTTTTCCTCTCTTGTGTGTCTGTGTAATAAAATCGGCCTTCGGGGTTTTCGAATGGATGGATGGGTTTATGGATGGATGCTTTGTTGGCCCCGACACACAATATTATACAGCGATATCGCTTTTAGATATCCGACTCAACCACTTCCTGGGGATGTTTACCTTATCACCCTTCCATTCGTGTCACTCTGTGTTAGCCCTGTTTGCGTCCGTTGCGGCCTTTCACAATTTTCCCATTAAATTTATTATACGCAATATCAATATTATTCATATTTCATTACTATTCAGTCTCAGAAAAAAGTAATCAGTAACAACATTTTGAAAATGATGATAATGAAAACTTGAAATATATGTTGTGTAATTACATTTTATTTCACAATTAAACTAGATATAGTCTATGATATTGGAAGAGAGATTTAAGACATGTGCGTTATATAAATAGTAGGCATTTTAGAGTCGTAAGTAGTACGAAAAATCAAGAAAAGTGTTTTTGTTTACATTACATTAACACATCTTCTTATTCGAGATTCAGTATTAATTCAACAAAATTACTTGACTAGTTTTTAAAATTCTAATAATATTTCTAAGCACGCCCGCAACTGTACTCGTGGCAGCAGCTAGGATTTTGAGCAGTGAGGAGCAACATGTGCCATGCTTAGTTAAAAGCTTAAGAAATGCGAATTGTTTACAAACAAAAATATCATGAACAGTAGAACACTGGTCAACAACATTCAACTTTTTGTCTGTTGAGAAACTAACATTATTCTTTGTACTGATTTTAAATTTGCCTAGCATTTATGTTTTTATAAAAGGCACCATTCTTTTGTAATATACATTTTAAAAAGTGTACATGCTGTATAGTAGTATGTTTATATTAGTTTACTTTCATAGATAAATCTTTACAAAAATGTATTTTTTAATGATTTTCTGCTGTACTTGGAGGAATAATTCTTTGTAGTGTCCAACAATAGTCTGCGAGCATATTTAAATTCCATTTTTCTTGATAACGCTTTTCAATCGTTGTATTATCTTGGCGGAAACGCCGTAATAGTAGCTTACTTCACCAGTATTTCCTATTCAGGAAAGAAGTCCAAGTGTGAATCCAAAAATGTATTTTTAGACATATTACATTCAAGAACTTTACATGTATTAAGGAGTTCTGAAACAACTATAATTTTCAGCTTTTTATTGCCAAGAAATCCGTTACAATTTTGACTTTCCCCCATACGCAAAACAAAAGAAAATTATTGTGTTCGCAAACATTTTCAAATAAAAAAATTTAGTGGATATATCCATTTTGAGGCCCCCCGAGTTGATTAAGATCATTTTTGAAAAATGTATGTCCTGATTTTTGTAAATATCTTATTTTTTTTTATAAATTGAATTAATTGCTGTAAATCAGTTAGTATTTTATAAAGTTGGGCAATTATATAGAAAAAATCAACAACATTCACGAAAACTTGTAAAATTCCTAGATATTATAAATCTCATTACATTTAACTAGTCGAGAAATGCGAACAACTTATTATCTTCAAAGTTCTCTGTGGAGTTTATTTATGTGACTCATTAGGTAATAATTAATGTTGTTGTTAAATGGTAGTCAAAATAGTAAACACATTCAATATAATAATACTCTATAAAATAATAATCTATAAATCTACAATCTATAAAATTAAATGACAGTTATTTTGACTATCACGACATTTTTATTATATTTCAACAGTATGTTTGAGCCACGGTACATTTTTAATTATGAGGATTTATTAAACTATTTTGGGACTGAAAGTTGGGTGCTTAAATGTAACGCACCAATTAGGTTATGTTTTAATCATAAGTATTAATATTCTTTCGAATAGAAATATATCATGTAAAATGTAGATTCCGTAAATTAAATTAAATTGAAATTAAATCATGTCGTTAACTTAACTTAAAATTAAAATCGCTTAATTGGCTGTAAATTGATTCTTCTATAAGTTATTTAGTAAACTGATTTTTTAAGCATAATAGTCTTTAGTAATTACATTTCATTTTCGATTGTTTATTGACTAAAAATCTCTAAGTATGATAGGATTTTGTCATTAAATTACTCAATCGACTGTATATTGATATTTATAACATTTTGAATCTTATTAAACACTATCATAGGAGTTTGTCATATTATATCTTTATTAATTGTGTTTTGACTGTTGTGACTGCAAGTCACTTGATTGTCTTTTGACTATGCTATGATTGTGTCTGATAATGTCTCTCTATGTGACTTACATTCATAATGTCATAATAGTCGAAATACAGTCCGACTATTATGACATTATGAATGTAAGTCACTTAAATCACTCTATTAAATACAGTCAATTTAGTGATTTAATGACATAATCCTAATAAGTTAAAAGACAGCCAACTAAGTGACTTACAGTCATAATACCAGAATAGTCGAAATACAGTCCATAGAGATATAATCAGACAAAATCTTACCATAGTCAAAAGAAGTCAACAAAGTGACTTACAGTCATAATGACAATAGTCAAAATAGGAATTTATGACTGTAAATCACTAGGTTGGCTGATATAAGTCTATCGTTTCAGGTTACCATAAGTCGGCACTACATTTAGTCCATTGTGTCATCTTGACATAAGTCATCGTTAGCCGACATTTGGACTATAATGACAGTTGACATAAGTCATCGTTAGCTGACATTTGGACTATATTGGCAGCTGACAAAAGTCGGCGCCAGCCGACATTGGGAATATAATAACAGTAGACATAAGTCGACGGTAGCGGATATTTAAACTATAATGACAGTTGACAAAAGTCCTGCCAACTCGACAAGAGTTTGAATTGAACTAAAATGAGATCGCCATGTTATTGTTTTTCTTTGTGACAGTCACAATACACGTTTTAACATTTGTGATGTATTTTAAACTAATGAGTATCTTTCACTCCCAGACTAAGCATGAAATATAATCGATATATCGAGTTTACAAAAGCCCCGCGTAGAATATTTTCACGGGGTTTTTCTAAACTTGAAAGTTTACTTCATGCGCCACGCATATAAACCACTGATTTACAGTAAAGTTAAAAATATATAACGCTTAGATGTGATCAATATATAGATGTACCGAAAAAAATAAAGAATAACTTTTTTTGTGAATAGTTTTGGAAAAATAATAATTAAAGTAGAATACATTTAGTTTTACCAACTTTTCCATTTTGTTGATATTTAAATCATCATATCTTTACCGGGGAAAGCGCTATGGTGGACACATCACCATTTTTTAAAAGACTTCCATGAAGATTTTTTTAACCTACGTTATGACACATTATTGCCTACTAACTTATTGTTGAAATTTCGCTAACAAATATAGAATAATATCAAAGAAGATATTTTGCCAACTATTAAATAATAATAACTATGTAGACAACTGAGATCGATGGGCAAGTTTTATGATTACATTAGTCTTTACCGTAGCAAAATACATAAAACAACAGTTGTTCATTTAACAAAATGACTGTCGTCCAGCAGGGCCGGCCCAAACAAAAGCACGGCCTTGTGCAAACCTAAGTTGCGGTGCCTTTTCCCTCCCGCAGTAAGGCGACAAAAAATTGAACGAGAAACGGTTTACTGTTTCCTCGTTATTAAAATGACGATTGAATATGAAGAAGATGACATTTCAAAATTCAAGTGTTACAACAATAGGTATATAAGTAAATAGAAAACATGTGTAGATTTTATTAAAGTATAAAATCAAACTCGAAATTTTCTTTGTGCTTAATCTGGAAGTAGAAAACACTCGTTTATATCTTAGAATTGAACTCTTTTATGTAACAAGAAATATCTTAAGATTTAAATATATACCCTGTAATTGGGATATGTATATATAAAATAAAAACTCCCTGTATGCCGCATGATAGACTTTATGATTTTAATTTACAAAATTTAAATCCCATTGAGATCTCAAGTTGAAATTGCGCAGAAAGCTGTTAGAAATATGATCTAATCAATACACATTTTTGAAAATGTTGACTTATCTTTTTTATAACTTTTTAAAATTTTGAATTTTACAGGATAATAAAATAACTCCAATAAGCGTATATAATTAAATTCCATCAATTTCTTCAGAAAATGGAATTTGAATTTTTAAAATATTAAAAATGGCCAAAATTATCTGCTTTAAATTTCAAACCCTCATAATTTTAAAACTAAATAATCAAAAACAGATTCAATCATAGTTTTTATCATTCAATGAGAGTAATATATTATGAAAATTAAAAGACATGATATAAAAATATTGTACCATTAATGTAACAATTAAACAAAATATTTGTGTAAATCTTTACCTAATAACAAAGAGGAACAACTCGATAATTTTCGTTTTTGTTATAGTATGGTTTTCTGATATCGAAACATAATGCCAATTTTTCTACCCAAATTTGGAGTTGATATAAAATGGATAACTATTTACGATCGGCATAGATGCATAATATGACAGATGACAATATTTTTCAAATGTTGATATTCAGCTTTATTATTATTAAATTATTGCCCACTTACACCATCGTAATTAAGCTATGCTTAAAGCCGTTTTATATTGTAAGTGAACTTTAACTTCTGCACAATTCTGTAGACTCACCTGACTTCTTAAATAAAATTATGCTGCATATTCCATCTTTTCATAGCAGGCAGTCTTCTACATTTAAACTATTAGTACATTGAACTGATATTGGTCTAAAATCACCTGTCAGTATTGTATCCAGATGTTTTAATAACATTTCTTCTTCCTGTGATATATTTTACGATAAACTATAAACTCTACTGACAGCCTTAGACTAAATACAATTACTATGAGTTGTATTTATTAATTTAGTAATGCACACTCACATGGTCCTTAGTTTGTATTATGTATTATTTTTATATATTTTGTATTTAATTTACTTTATTTGTAACTATATTGTCTTATAATTAGGATATGTTTCCTGTTGGACAATAAAGATTTATTATTATTATTATTATTAAGTTAGTATTTTGGTTGCATCATACATCAAGCATAGATTAAGCAAGACTTTAAATAAGTCATCGTAATAAACCGCTCAAAATGTTTGTCCCTTGTGACAGATATTTATGCACAATCAGTTATTTTTAATAACAAAACTCCTAGTTTATTTATGGCCCTTAAAGAATAAAACTTTGATGCGGACGGTATTTTCGAAGACGATTTATTCATGGAAATAATATTTTCTCAGTTGTTGAAAAGTTTGCGGATTTTTTCTTCGTTGGATCGTCTATTTCACCTAAAAAACTGAATAGTGGTTAATAGATGTTCATAGTGCATGTAGTAGTAAGCTTTTTGGGGCGATGAGGCAAGCTAAGTAAACGCTGCTACGATTGGGTAGGGATAAATTTACGAAACTTTCAGAATACTCGCTGATAATGACATAAGCTCTCTTTTTTACGAACCGAGACTTCTTTACGCACGCATTTGCCTTCTAAAATATTTAATTACAGTAAGCATATTAACATACCTTGAATTCTTAATAATAATAGCGAGTTTTTACTATTTCCCTGTTCGCACGCACTTTATGTCAAAATGACAAAGTCTAATGTCGCCAACGTTAAAAAGTAATAATCGCAAGATTTTTTGAATTGATTGAGTTACTTGAAGATAATTATACTTTGATTAAAAAACTCTTAAAACCTTTCTTCAATAGTAAGTAAGTATATTTACTGGTGCTAAAAACATGGTGGTTATACACAGGTCAAATACAAAATATAATAAAATATATATATGTATAAAAAAAACAATATCACTTAATCACAAGATAAAATTACATATATAAAACAATGACAAATAATTAAAATGTTCAATGTTCAATGGCTTCAATTATTTTAGTTGTGAAGTGTCGCTTAAAAGGTACTCGTCAATACTATAAAATCCATTGCATATTAGGAAGTGTTTGATTGATTTCCAAAATGCGTTTAACGGGAGAGATTTTACTGTTTCTGGTAGAACATTATACAGCTTGGGCCCACAATAGTTTAGACCGTTACGTGACTTACTCAGTCGCAATCTAGGAATCTCGATAAGGGTTCCAAATCTAGTATTATGTTCATGTTTTTGGTTTTGTTTTACATATAAATTAAAATGTGTATGTACATAAGTTACGCATTCCAAGATAAATAAACATGGTAAGGTTAGTACTTTTAGATTAATAAAGGCCTGTCTACAATCGTAGCGATAATTGATAGATGCGAGAACCCTTATTGCACGTCGTTGTAGTTTGAAAAGCCATATAGTAATACTGGAATGGCCCCAGACCAATATGCCATACGTAAGATGACTTTGGCATTGGGAATAGTACACTTGAAGTATGGCACTATTAGGAAGCCAATTTTTTAACTGCCTTAACGCATATACAGATTTCGATACTTTTTTTGCAGTTTCTAGTTCGTGTTTGTGCCAGTTTAATTTGCTGTCAATATGGACCCCAAGAAATTTAACAGTACTTAAAGCTGCATTCCGTTTTAGGGAGAACACAACGTGCGTAGATTTCTCCGGATTTAGAGATAGCCTATTGGCAACAAACCAGTTGGAAGCTTTCTGCACTGAAGTAGCATTAATTATTTTTGCATCGCTATCTGTTTGTGCACAAGATTTTATTGTGGTATCGTCTGCGAACAGGATAATAGAAGATTGATCCAACTGAAATGATAAATCATTTATATAAATTAAAAATAACAGTGGCCCCAGGATTGAGCCCTGGGGTACTTCACATATTACTTCTAATTCACTTGACGCGGTGTTGTTCACATGTACTTGTTGAAATCTATAGCTCAGATAGGAATTTATTAACCGGCAGCTTTCGGGATGGAAGTTGTAATAGTATAGCTTCCGCAAGAGGACGCCGTGAGAGACACAGTCAAAAGCTTTACTGAGGTCCAGAAAGGTTGCCACGGAACACGATCCAGTTTCAAACCCCTCGTATATTTCCTCAGTAAGCGCAATGACTGCATCCCTAACAGACCGACCCGTACGGAAGCCAAACTGCTTGCAATTAATTAGGTTATAGCAATCTAGATATTCTACAGTCTGTTCAAGTATAATTTTTTCTAGTACTTTAGATATTATAGGCAACAGCGAGATGGGCCTGTAGTTGTTGCAGTTAGATGTATCACCCTTTTTAAAAATTGGAATAACAATAGCACGTTGCAGACACTTTGGAAAAGTACCCGATTCTATGCAGCTATTCAGTAGTTTTGTCAAAGGAAGTATAATAACGTCAATTATATTTTTTAACATAGATACATTCATTCCGTATATGTCGCGGCTTTTTGAGTTTTTTAATTTACAAACTGTGTTTCTCACAACAAAAGGGCTAACTTTTTTGAACTTAAAATATATGTTTGAGTTTGCCCTTAGTTTACTCATAAGTAAGATTGGCGAGTCGTTTGTGGCAGGAAGACTGTTGATTAGTTTGTTAACCACTTCTGTAAAAAATGTATTAAAAGTATTGCAATTAATATCACATTTGGTATCACAGTAAGTCTTGTTGTTCATAGATATTACTAATGACCATATAGCCTTAGGTCTATTTGCAGCCTCGTATATATATTTTCCATTGGCAAGTACCCTAGCGTTTTTAAGACTAACATTATATTTATGTTTTAATGCTTTATATTGACTTCTTAATTCGGGATATCTTGAACTAGCATCTCTTAGTAAAAACAGGTTTTCTCGCATTAATCTTAGACTATTATTGTACCATTTTATTTTGACAGATTTTTTGATTATTCTTACTTCTTTTTCAGGAAAGGACTCATTGATTGAAAGTTGGATAATACTGATAAATGCATTACATTTATCTTCAATATTGTTATTTACATCATCGATGAAGTTCCAATTTTGAATACTCAGCAAGTTGTAAAAAGTAAACTGACCATGCTGGGTTATTGGTCTTACTTTGCGTTTACAGGGTATGTCATTAACTACGTTTAAATTCACCTTAACATTTATACCTATATGATCTGAAAGTCCTGCATCGATAGCCTCTATTGATAGGTCGTTTGAGTTTATATTGGTAAATATATTGTCTAATGTGTTTTCGCATCTGGTTTTAAAGAATACTTTTCCGGTAAGATTGTAGGAACTGAGTAAGTCACTGACAGCTGTGGCCCTAGAATCATTTGAATTAAATAAAACATTAAAATCTCCACCTAGAATTATATGTTTGTTTATGTCAACCATATTTAGTATTGAGCCTAATGTAGTTAAAAAGTCTTTGAAATTTCCTGAGGGTGATCGATATAAAATTATTAAAATAATATTTAGTTCTGGCAGGAATGATGCAGCTACTTCACAGTGAAGTTCATTCGATAAATCGTTGAGATGTTCCAATGGTTTGAAAGGGATATTATTCCTGATTAGTTGCATTACCCCTCCGTGTATATGAGTGCTTCGTGCATAATAAGATGCTACTTGAAAATCGGTAATATGTATTGACAGGGCTTCATGATTGTCTAACCAGTGCTCGCTCAAACAAAGAGAATGAAACGTGTTATGATGTTCAAACAGAAATGCTGCAATTTCATTGATTTTGTTTCTTAGACATTGCATATTCATGAAACATAAGTTTATCTCCCTGGTCAAGCTAGCATGGTTAGAACTGGCTGGAAGTCTAACAGGCGAGTCGGTGTCTATGTTACGCTTTTGCTCGCTTCGCGCGAAGGAAAATTTGCATTGTTATTCGGCTTGAAAATGAATCTTCTTACTTTAATACCAGAGGGCCAAGTTTCTTCATTCATTAATATGTTTCGATGCTTAAAATCCGCTCCTAATTTGAAAGCTTTATTTTGACCCTTGAGGTTTAACTCCTCGATATGTACCGAGTCAATATCGGGGTAATTGTCCTTCATGTAGGTTTTAATCGTTTCTGTGTTGACGCTGGAGTCGCAGTTTCCAATGTAAACCCATGCAGTTTTATTAGGTGCGCGAAAATTATTTTCTGTTTCCCTTTTACCGGTCACTATGTGCTGTGTTTTTTTTTTTGTAAGTTTTTACCTTCCATTCTTCGTTTGTTTCTGCTACGTTAATTTGAGCCGCGCAGCGAGTTGGCGTTAGAACAAAATTCACATTTTTTGCGGACATATCATCAGTGTAAGAAGCATGTTTAGTTTTTCTTGTGAGCGCTGGCTTCGGCTGAGCGCGGTTATCCTTAAAATTGTCTGCGTTTAAATGGGTGGCTGGGGGCGTCTGCGTTCAACGGCTGGATCTGATCGGCGAAACTGCTTATTGTTGGCAGTAGAGCCAACGTTTATTTCTCCTTCCTTGTCAATAATTTTATTATTTTCGATTTCGGCTCTAGGTTTCTTCGCTTCTGTCGTACTTTTGTGATTTTTAATCGACTGTTTATGGGATTGTATTTCTCTGTCTTTTAATTTCAGAATAGAATCTAATCTCTGTACCTCACATTCCAGATGGGTGTTGTTTTTCCGCATTTCGCAAATCAGAGACTTTAGCAGCGTTGATTCATCACTACACTCATTTGAGGTTAATTCTTGCTGAGCATCTAAGAGAACTTGGTTACAGCACTTCTTTGATCTTCCACTGCAACTTTTATGATAGGTTGCACCACACTTTGTGCAAACATAGCCAGACTTGGCTATGCTGCCACATTTACACACTTTAACTATATTATTTGTTAATAAATCACTAGGATGATTCTCTTGCTTGTCGGCCATTTTCGATTTTTTTACAACTCCAATACTTTATTTTGTAACCAATTGTACATTTCTGACACGAAGTGTCCATTATCAATGGTTTGATACTAATACGAAAAATATACATTTTACACTCATATATATACACTAAAAAATTAGGGAATTAGAGGGTGTCGGTAGGGGGTGTGGTTATGGTGGTAATAAATAATTTTAGCCGAAAAAAGGTTATCTGTGGGTAAGTAGGTACGTGTTTGATGGGGATTCCAAGGGATTAGGAAAACACCCGAGTTTCAGGTGGACACACTAAATCTAATAAAACATTTTCGAGCGGACTTAAATCGAAATTTAACAGTAGGTTTTCTTGTTTTTTCATTTGAATTGCCTCCAACATATATAAATGATAGTGTGTTTATTGTTTCAATAGTTTTACGTTTTCTAAAATGAACGCAAGATTTTGCAACATTTCGAGCTTGCTTACTAAGGCAATTGTATTTATTCCTATGGTGTGTGACGTTTACCTTTAAGCATGTCTTAAAATATAAGTCTGACTTTACAAAGTTGAGTATAACGAAAAATGGTGCTATTGAGCATTAGTCGCTTGATATTAGTCAAGATTTAAAACTTAGTTGACTAATATTAGCATCTGATTGACAGACTAATAATAACATATCGCATACCTAGAATATGACAAGTCAAAAATCACAAATTTTGGGAAAACGCATTTTGAAGCTTTGGGTTCCGAAAATTGCTTATAAAATCGTTAATTTTTGTTTTTTTTTTATTGACTTGCACCCACCAATTTCTAAGGAATCTAGCCGTCATATCCACCAGCAATGAGCGCATAAAAAACCTGAGTAAAGCTCTGGCATGATTGTTGAAGAAAAAAGAATAACTATTCTTTTTTTACAGTACTTTCTTGGAAATTTGGTCTATTGCCTTGAGTTTTCACACTTTGTTGTCTATCTTAGTTCAAAAAAACGTAATCCGAAAATTCCTAACAAAAGCAACGGCAAGGAATAAAAACTATACAAAATGGGAAAAATGGAAAATCCTTTCTTACATTTTCCACTTTTAATTAGGTATGCGTATGTAGCAGAGCTGGGAAGGATTCGAATCATTCAGGATTCGATTCCCGGATTCGAATCCTTTTAGAGGATTCAAAAGAGGTATTCGAATACTTTAGTGAAAACGGATTCGTGATCCGGATTCGTTACATTTTTTTAAAAGGATTCATATTCGAATCCAGACGTAGATGATTCTAATCCTTATAAAAGGATTCGAATTCTTATAAAAGGATTCGAATCCCTATAAAAGGATTAAAATTCTTATAAAAGGATTCGAATCCTTATAAAAGGAATCGAATCCTTATAAAAGGATTCGAATCCTCATACACAGATTCAAATCCTCCCAAATAATTCGAATCATCACTATTAGGGCTGGGATTCGAATTCGATTAATTCAAATAGTTAAATATTCTAATATGAATATTTAAATCACTAAATTATTCATATTTGAATATAAATATTGAAATTTTGTAATAATTCAAATATTTGTGAATGCATATTTGGTTACTTAACCATGAACAATTTCCAAACGTAATAGTATATTTTTAACTTCACTTGAAATCAGTGTTTTATACGCGTGGCGCATGAAGTAAAATTTCGAGTTTAGAAAAGCCCCGTGAAAATTTGTCTCGGGTCGCTGCGCGACCCTCGACAAATTTTCTACGCGGGGCTTTTCTAAACTCGAAATTTTACTTCATGCTTAGTCTGGGAGTGGACAACACTCGTTTGAACTTTAGATTTAACTATTTTAAAAAATCGAGTAATAAATTATTCATTGAAATCATAGAAAATGATGCAAAATTTTAAATAAAATTAACTTTTAGAGTTAACTTTATAATTTGCTCGGCTCTTAATGGGTGAATATTCTATTCCTTATAAAAACCGTATTTATTTAATATTAAAGTTACATTTGATACAATAACAAACTGTGAATAAATCGACAAAAATCTAGAAATATCGAAATTCTTGACATATAGAAAATCTTGACGGTCCACTCCCAGACTAAGCATGAAGTAAAATTTCGAGTTTAGAAAAGCCCCGCGTAGAAAATTTCACGGGGCTTTTCTAAACTCGAAATTTTACTTCATGCGCCACGCGTATAAAACACTGATTTAAAGTGAAGTTAAAAATGCACTGAAAACCAACCCAACTTCGATATTGTTTCAAAATTGGATGTTTTCTTTCCTATCCATGCTGTAAACCTTTAGATATTCGTTGTTTTCTTGTAAAGAAACTTCAATTCCCTGTAGTCCTTCGGTTAGTAATCTAGAGTGATCCTTTAATTTGAAACTTCTAAGAACGAGTGTTGTCCACTACCAGACTAAGCATGAAGTAAAATTTCGAGTTTAGAAAAGCCCCGCGTAGAAAATTTGTCGAGGGTCGCTGTGTGTGGAATGAACAGGTACACAAAAATGGAATGAGTGAAAATGATGGTCGGTATTTATAGGTAAAAAAGGGGATTATGTCATTAGCAGGTATGAAGACTGTGAGACCTTATTATTTACCTTACGGTACAGTTCAAACAAGATAAATTCAAATTCAAATCTATTTGAATTCGAGAAAATAAGCTTACGCTTCTTATAGTTTGCACACTTTAAACATATGTTTAAAGTGTGCAAACTATAAGAAGCGTAAGCTTATTTTCTCGAATTCAAATAGTTTTGAATTTGAATTTATCTTGTTTGAACTGTACCGTAAGGTCTTATATTCTTCAAACCTGCTAATGACATAATCCCCTTTTTTACCTATAAATACCGACCATCACTCATTCCATTTTTGTGTACCTGTTCATTCCACACACAACACTTTTTCCAAGTAAGTTTGTTTTAATTTTATTCCTAATTTGTTAAACGTCATAAGCAAAGCTATACTGAAGAGAGATAAATCTCGAAACGCGTCTATAGATGGCCTAAGACATTAGTTTTAATCCAAGTCCGTTCACTTTTAATTTGTTGCTATCTCTCCTTTCATTTTAAATTGTATTGTTAGTTGGTTTGAAGAGAATTTGACCTAAACGTTACATATACTTTAATAGCGTTGTAACAAATCAAATTAAATAAGATTTTAAATATGTCATTGTATAATTCAATATCCGGAGGTGTATTTGCACGGGAAGTAGTTGTTTCAATGGATATTTATCGTCTTAAATTGTCTTATTAATTTAGACACTGTTTGCATTTTCACGAATAGTTTTTTCGTAATCTTATATATTACATATATCATTATTAATTAAAATCATTATTTATTCAGATATTTAGTCGGTAAATGAACATTTTTGTTACTAGAAATTCATGGAATAAAATATTACTGGTTGCAAATAATAGATTCAAATTTATTTTTAAAGGATTTGTATCCGTGATTCAAAAATAAGGATTCGAATCTTTGATTCGAATCATATATTTCACTTACGAATCCTTTATTCGAGTATTCGTGATTCGAATCATATTAGGTGATTCGGATTCGTGATTCGAATCCTGTTTTTGAGGATTCATCCCAGCTCTGGTATGTAGTGTGTACTTGAAAAACTATGCACACTGAAAATACTCAGTCGCAACTACTGACTATAATATCACGCTGCTATGGGTGGGGTCGTTCCCTCCCTGGCGTAGAGTAGCTAACTCAAAAACAGTTTTTTTGACTTGTCACAGTACTATCCTAGGGGTGCGATATGACTAATAATTAATGACTAAATTAGTCATGACTAAATAATTTATGACTAATTTAGTCATTAGTGACAAAAAAAATATTCAACTAATGCCCAACTCTGATTTGGACGAACTTAATAAAGCACAATAGTTTATTTAAATTTTTTATGATATTCATATTTTTTTACAATTTATGTAAACACAATTTTTCATAAGTTTTTAACAAAGTTCATTATATTTTGTTTTTTTGTTGAGTGCTCAAAATTCTGGCTACGTTCATGCAAAAGTTGTAAGAAAGTCACCTAAAACATATATTGGATAAACGTTGGGACAACATTTTAACTATATAGACACTAGACACTTTCTACTAAATCTACTAGACGTTTTCCAATATTCTACTAACTCTACTCAAGCATTATTATTTTGATTCGACGTTTCTTAAGTTTTTAATTTAGTTTGGTATGACAATCACTTAAAACATATTTTGGGCAAATGTTAGTAGACAATTTTAACTACAGTAGAGTTCAGAAACTTTTCACTAACCCTACCAGACGTTTTACAATAATCTATACTTTTTCAAGTTCAAGTTGGCACTAAACAAATTTAAGTTAGCAATAATCAAAATCAAGTTGTCACTCATCACAATCAAGTTGCATTTGATTAATGACAACTTGATTTGGATTATTGCCAACTTGAATTTGACAACAACTTAAAAGGGTATAGTAACTCTATTCAAGCTTTCTAATTTCTTACTAATTTCTTTCTAAACATTTTAAGACTACTCAACTATTCTTCGCCCCAATAACATTATTTCTAGGACATTATTAAAATATACTACAGATTAATAGACTTTAGTAATAACACTACTATATATTTTACAGTGTTATACAAAAAAGTTACATGTCTGTTATTGTTCCAGATATAACGGTTTAATTTTTTATCTTTAATTAAACTTCTTTTTCAGAAATGGGACTTTACGAGCGCTCGTGTTGAAGCACTTGACCCATTTTTGCGAGTTTTAAAACTCCGTGCGCACTCGAACGTCGGTTGCGAGAAAAGGAGCTTTTTCGCGTACGAGCCCCGGAATAACAACTTTTAATGACGGGATGGGAGAGATACCCGTCAAAACCGCTTTTAATGTGCTGAAGCGTGGAGGATACTCGCAATGTAATATGCATGAAATTCTCGTGAAAGATTCATACATTCCAGATACAAACGTAGGTGAAATATGTTAATAACGGAGACAATGTTGATAAAAAATGATCAATCATCAAATTTGATTTACTATTATTGTTGATATTGGTAGAATTATTATGGGACACCTCTTGTGAATAGTACCTTATACGTTAAATTTAACATTGCGCGTACGGAACCGGGCGGAATTTATCTGCTATATTATTTATTTAGCAAAGCAGCTATGCAGATTATTTCCTGTACGCACTTCGAACAACAGTATTGCCTTTAGCGCACCGGCTGTTATTTAACATATTAGTTAAATCAAACTGACAGGAAATGATATTCCCCGTCGCCGGCCATTCCGCTTTACATATCGGATTTTGTTTGCGCAAAGCACTCGCATCTCGCATCAGAGAGAACCATATGGACTTCCTCTACACTCCACATATACACACACATTTCGCTATAATGGCATTATTAAAGGAGCCCCCATAAAAGCTAACAGCTAACAGCAGTTGGTCGAGATTCGTAATTATCGTAATTTCGGATTAACCGTGAAATGATGAGACGACCTAGGCGGAGGGAATTTTAGGCGTGTATTCACATTACGGTTTATTGAATTTCGAAGGTTAAGCGAAATATGTATGCATTGTCCTTTTTTTGAAACTATCATTGTTATTAATAAATTCATAAAATACCGAGGCGCAGCCCCTTACCCCCCTTAACTAAACAAGGGAGGTGTTGTTGTTTGTGGTGTGTTCAAATTTACCACTTGTAGCACGAGTAAGAAGTATATATAAATTAATTACTCTATGTTTGTAGTTGCAAATGTTTGCAATATTTTACGGTATTTTAAGTTCAACAATGACATTCTTGTACTTGTGTATACTTTATGATGATTCTTTCTTTAGTCGTAATTAGTTTCTTTAAATTTTTTAATTTTAATGTAAGACTCAAGGAACATTTTCGTTCTTTTCGGCTTAATTTGAATGATAACTCCTCGTTTGCCAAACATATTATTAAAAACAATCATACTTTTAGTGAGGATGTACTGTCAATTATACACTTCGCCAAAAATGGCCATAAGATGGACCTCCTGGAGTCTTTGGAAATTTACAAAGCCCGCGCTAATCCCCAAATCTCCGTAACCAATAAATGAGTCGCCTATTTGTAAAAACCCCTAAATCCATTTAAAAACCATGGATTTAGGGGTTTTTGGAAATAGGAGACTCATATACACTCCCATTTTTAACGCAATTACAAGACCTTCATTTTAAGTATATACCGAGAGTTTTATATAACAATGAACATAATAATAAAATACGATTTGACACTTTTAATTTTTAGGTTATGTGTAAAATGGGTTGCCTATAGGACCATTACAAATTGTAGCTAATCAATTGCAATTAATACCTTGTATATACAGGGAGTATTTCTTTCAAGTATACATGTCCCAATTACAGCGTATATGCCGTAAATCTTTAGATAATCGGTGCTTTTTTAAAAGGACTTCAATTTGAAACTAGTAATGAGTGTGTTCCACTCCCAGACTAAGCATGAAGTAAAATTTCGAGTTTAGAAAAGCCTGAAAATTTGGTTTGGTCGCGTAGCGCGAAGCGCGGAGCGGCCAAACCAAATTTTTAGGCTTTTCTAAACTCGAAATTTTACTTCATGCGCCACTGGTACAAAAAACTGACATATTACGAAGTTTAAAAAACACCGCTGAACTTTACATTGAATTAGTGTTTTGTACCGGTGGCGCATGAAGTAAAATTTCGAGTTTAGAAAAGCCTGAAAATTTGGTTTGGCCGCTCCGCGCTTCGCGCTACGCGGCCAAACCAAATTATCAGGCTTTTCTAAACTCGAAATTTTACTTCATGCTTAGCCTGGGAGTGGAAAACACTCGTTTAAAGTTTAAAATTGTATTCTTTTAATAAACTGAGCGTGGTAAAATATACTACGTCTGCGTATATATACTTCAAGAACAATTCTCGTTATGAAAATGTCCGGTGTTACATAAAACGGTGTTACATAATACTCTCTGTATACCATTGTTAGTGTAAATCACTTTGAGTTAATAAATGACAAGTAAAAGTTGTCGAAACTGTAGTCACTTAATTAACTCTCAGTTATACAAACAAAGTTAAAATTGTGTTTCATTTGTTAATTATTTTCGTCAGTTTTATTACCTATTAATTTTGATTCAGAAAAAAATGTTGAAAAATAAATCTTTATTTTTGTTTTCTTGTAATGTATTATTTTTATTAATTCTTATTCAATGCATGAAGTATGTTTTTAATTTAACTTTAAATCAGTGTTTAGTACGCCTGATGCACAAGGTAAAATTTCGTATTTAGAAAAGCCTGAAAATTCTAAACTCGAAATTTTACTTCATGCTTAATCAAGGAGTAAAAACACTTTTTATAAACTCATTGAAATCTTTATTAAAAATACTGAGTTATCAAAAAGAAAAAAAGAAACTTATTGGATTCTCAAAAATGGTTATTTCTTAGTAAATTATGCGAAGTTAAACTTATCTTGATGTCACAAGATTTGTTTAATCATTTTTGAAATCAAATCCTAGTCAAAACTTATTCGAGTTATTTTCAATTATGAATGCTCATTAAGGAATCTCATACGTTTTATTTTAGAGAAATTATTTAATTTAGAAAACCGGATTACAGAATGATCATCTCTTGGAAAAGTACTTCTCAGACATTTCCAAGAGATTAAATCAATGTTTAGTACGCCTGGCGCTTGAAGTTATATTTTGAGTTTAGAGAAGCCTGAAAATTTGGATTTTCAGGCTTTTTTAAATTAGATTTGCTCGCTTCGCTCGCGCGCCGGCAAATCCAAACTTTCAGGCTTTTCTAAATTCGAATTTTTAATTCATGCTTAGTCAAATAGTGGAAACACTTTTTATAAACTCATTGAGTTCCTTATTAAAAATACTGAATTGTTAAAAAGAAAGAAATAAACTTATTCAAATACTAAAAATAGTAATTTGTTAATAAATTATAAGAAACATATTTTGATGTCACAAGATTTGTTTAATAATTTTTAAAATTAAATCCTACTCAGGACTCATTCGAGTTGTTTTCAATTATGAGTGCACATTTAAGAATCTCATACATTTTATATTAGAGAAATTATTTAACTTAGAAAACTGGATTATAATCATAATCATGTCTTGGAAAAGTTTATGAATTTCAAGTGATTTTATGACATTAAAGACTCGACTGCAATTTCTTGTCAAGTTATTTTAGTTTTACGTACAGTAATATCTCAATTTGTTATTACTTTCCACGCAAAACGAGGGAAAGTGTTGTTTTTTGACTATTTTTAATGTTACTGGACTGTACATTATGGTGGAGCTCTCAATCTGAAATTTTGATATAATTTTAACACCTTGTGATATTTAGAAGACAATTCAATGATTTATATGGAATTTTTTACTTTCAAAATATGACTTTAGTAGAAATAGCGCCAGAAAACGAAAAAAAATTAAAGAAGTTCTCAGTGATGAACGATATTGATATATTTTTGCATAACGTTAGAGTTGGATAGAGGTTTTGACGTATTTATTTGGTGGATTGAAGTGTCGCAAATTTCATTTTAGCATATTTTCTTATTTATTTATTGACCTTCGTCGACACCCAATCGACCGTCTGCCCATCGTCGACCCATAGGGGCTCGATACCGACCTCGTTGGGAAACGCTCATGTAAAATATCGAAATTAATGACAAACAAATTTAATGAAATTATGAAAATGTTTAAAATCAGTAACATGATTATATATTAAATTTGTTGAAAAATATCCAAATTGTGGAAAGCTGTCCAAATTTATGTAAATAATATGAATGTTAGAAAACTTGTTACACATTTTTAATTTAATTGTAAATTCGAGCGTTGTACCGGAAGTATGGAAGTTAGGTAAAGTTACGCCACTTTTCAAGAGTAGAGATAAGTCCAATATTTTGAACTATCGTCCAATAACAATTATAAATAACTTTCCTAAATTATTTGAAATGATACTATATCGATATATGTACAATCATGTTAGTCCATTTATTCCCACGCGCCAACATGGTTTTGTTAAAAAGAGATCAATTGTATCGAATTTGTTGAATTTTACCGATTATATCTCGAATCATTTAGATAAACGGAAACAAGTCGATTCAGTTTATACTGATTTCCAAAAAGCATTTGATACAATTGATCACTGCGTAATCATTAACAAACTTTCGTCTTTTGGTTTTACGGAAGGAACCGTTTCACTGATGCAATCATAACTATATAACAGACGGCAATTTGTCCAGTATATGGGGTATCGTTCCAGTGAGTATACTGCGACATCTGTGGTTCCCCAAGGTACAAACCTGGGACCACTGTTATTCATCATTTTCATTAATGATATTGTTGAGGTAATTCGGTGTAACGTGCTCCTATATGCAGATGATATGAAATTATTTAATATCATTGAGTCCAGGGATGATTGCATTCGGTTGCAGGAAGATATTAATAACATTCATAAATGGTGTAAGGTAAATGGATTATCGTTGAACTTATCAAAGTGTAAATGCATGTCATTTTATCGTAAAAAAGATATTGTTATATATGATTATGGTATAAACGATGTATTATTTGAACGTATAAACTCAATTAAAGATTTAGGAGTAACTTTTGATCATAAGTTAACATTTAATGATCATATAAATAAGATTTGTGACAAAGGTATCAAACTGTTGGGCTTTTTCCATCGCACTTGTAAGGACTTTCATAACATTGACGTTTAAAAAAAAATGTATTTTTCATACGTTCGTTCTAACCTCGAATTTGCCTTTGTTATTTGGTCACCGTACTACGAAAATACTGTAAGTAAAATTGAAGCAATTCAAAAAAAGTTATTGAAATTGTTGTTTTTTAAAAAATTTAGGGAATATCCATCTGTATCCATTACATATGATTACCTTTTACAAACATTTAATGTCGAAAGATTAAGTGACAGGCGTACTAAATCTTCAATTCTATTTTTATACGGGCTAGTAAATTACGATATTGATGACCCTAACATCCTAGGTAAGCTGAAGTTTCAGGTTCCTAGACTAACATCTCGCAGTAATAACGTATTTTTTCAACCACATGCCAATACGCTAGCTCATTTTAATTCACCCGTTTTAAAAATTATTAGAACGTTTAATAGTTTAAATAATAGAGTAGATATTTTCGTAGATACCAGAAAATCCCTCATCGAAATAATGTCAGACATATCGGAACCATTGATATTGTTATAGATCTTTAGGCTTTAAGTTTGTTTTTTTATTCTTTTCTCTTCTTTCTCTGCACATTGTATGTATGATCTAAAATTATGTAACATAGCATTATAGTAGATTAAGTTCCCCGTAATTGGATACTTGTATATCTGTTGGGAAAATAAAGAATAATAATAATAATAATTGAAGGGCTTATTGTAATAACATGATAAGTCACACAATCAAAATAATGCTGTATTATACTTCGATTTGATTAAGCAGTAATATAAAAAGCTACAGTATGCTCATCTTCGCATACAAAAAGAAGCTTTGAAAACTTGTCAAACAATCAACTATTAATTTTTAATATCATAGTAAAACATTTTACATTTTCTTCTAAATTTCAAAGTCCAATATATAAGTTCTTTTGTAGTATTACAATAAGCCCCTCAAATGTCAAAATTTCAAATATTAGTATAATTTGAAATTATACAAGTTTAGTTCATCATACCTGACAACCATCTAAAAATTAACTAAGATTAATTTATTAAATCAACTAAAAATCACAAAAATCGTAAAAATTGATACATTCAATAACATTAATCAAAGTCAATAAAAAATGCTAAAATTGATGAAAATGTAAAAAAATTACAACATCACATTAATGAAAGCAACTAATTAAAACTGACCAAAAACTGGATAAATCGTGAAAATTGATAAAAATACATAATAGTTATAGATTTTTATAAATTGATATAACTAAAAAAAAAGAAGTATAAATCATTAAAATTAATAAATGCTGTAAAAACATCTAATTTAATAAAAATAATAATATCTTTATTCGTCCAAAAGCATAACCCAATTATTGAAAAAGAAATTAATACAGAATCAGGGAAAAATACATGTAAATAAATAATAAGGTAAGGTAATATATATTCTAAAAATTGACAAAAAATCATAAATATTAAACAAAATCGGTAAAATCAACAATCATCAAAAACATTTAATAAATCAACAAATTTTGAAAACAAAATAATTTAATTTCTAATAACATTTTCTTATTTCTGACTTGTTTAATGATTTAATAAAATGTAATTGAATATAAACATAACGTCACCATTACAATAAAATAGTAAACAATAAATGTTAAAATAAAGCTAGTTAATATTATTATTTTAAATAAACATTATACAATTTAACACAATAATACAATTTTGAAAAAAGTTCAATTTCACCAAATCTACAAAATTATTTTAAAACTGAGAATATAAATATAAACAAAACATTCAAAATATAATTTATATATCTGTATGTGGGAGGCAAAATACACCAAGTCACATTTTTTAAATTTAGCAGTGCAATTTACCTCTTGATAGAGTGAAAAATCCTGATTCCATCTGTATAAAGAACGTATTTTGAAAAAATGTGACTTGGTGTAGTTTACCTCCCACACACAGATATCAATCCTCAGTATTGACTAAAATCACAACATTTCAATAAATTACTCAAAATCAACAAAAAATGCTTACAACAAAAATGGCAAAGAAAAAATATAACATATTTCATACACTGTAAACAACTTTACGTAACTAAAAGAAGAATGTTAAAAATCGACTAAAATTAACAAATAATAATTGTCCAAGTTGATTTTAAAAATAAAAATGATGTAACTGCGTAATTTAACAAAAGTATAATTTACAAATAAGAATAATATGATAAAAATCTTCAAAATACATAATAATGTACACCAACTAATGTAAATTTTAGAATATGAGATTATTTTCGTTCTGTTACGCTATGGATACATTTATTTCGAATTGGTAATTTATTTTTAATTTTGCAAAAACAACGATTAAAATCACGAATAAAAAGCCTCTAAAATGATTTATTACGTTAAAATATTCACCAGAAGAAATTATAGATTAAATTTAAAAAATATGACAAATCGATAAATATTAGTACTTAAGATATACTAAAATATTAAATGCATTTAAATAGGAATTTTATCATATCCCGATGTGCGCTCCTGTGCAATAAAATTAAGCAGATGTCTCATAACTACTTACAATATTCTAGTTCCATAATTTGGGTGTGTTTTAATTGTCTAGTAGCAGTTTCAATAAATGATAAAATACCATAACACTTCTTTCCTGCTCCAAACGTTTCTTAACTCTGAAAACAGTGTCTTTACTAATGTTCATCAATCATGCACTTTGTCTAAAAGAAACATCATCTTCTATTTTAATTAAAACTCGAATTTTAAAATTATTGTCTAGATGGCGCGGCATTTTGACATTAAGGAATTTGACATATTTATATATTTTCGTTACTAGGACCATGTCCGCTTTAAACTATAACATATTTTGTGTGCTTAATTTTATTGCACAAAAGTGTACATGTTGTAAATTTTAAGTGAAAGTTACTAACGAGCTTTTCTACTCCCTGATTAGGCATGAAGTAAAATTTCGAGTTTAGAGAAGCCTGAAAATTTGGTTTGGTTGTGTAGCGAAGCGGAGCGGCCAAACCAAATTTTAAGGCTTTCCTAACTCGAAATTTTACTTCATGCGCCACGTGTATAAAGTACTGAAATATTATGAAAGCGCTAAATTACGAACTTCACGTTAAATCAGTATCTTGTACGCATGGCGCATGAAGTAAAATTTCAAGTTTAGAAAAGCCTTAAAATTTCTTTTGGTCGCTCCGCTTTGCTACGCTACCAAAACAAATTTTCAGGCTTTTCTAAACTCGAAATTTTACTTCATGCTTAATCAGGAAGTGGAAACATTCGTTAAAAGTTTAAAATGAAACACTTTTATAAAATCAACGAATTCCTAAATATTTACTAAGTATGCACCCAGATTTGTAATTTTACTTAAAAGAAAAATTCCCCGTTTACCTTCATTAATAAATAAATGTAGAGTTCAATTACGATGATAAGAAATATTCGTTTGTTGATTAGAGGGTAATATCAGATAGATATGGCGCCCATTAATATTCATAAATGACCACTATTAAGGGGGGAAGGGAAGATACGTACAATAACTCGAAATTATGGGCGGTGTTACACGAGCGGAATATTAATGGCCTCCGTAATTACAATTAATTTTCTTTGTCCCGTCGAATAACTTTTCGATAAGTGTTATTAAAACCCTCAATAGCGTCCCTTTGGGAGCACGTAAGAGGGAAAAACTTTTAAACGCTCCCCAGACTGGAAATTCTTCGGATTGCTCACAATAAGTTGTAATCAATAAATTTTCAACTGATTTTTATTCCTTTGATGCCGTTTAATGATAAAATATCGTGATATGAAAGATTATATAATTACTGGTGTACTATCATATTTAAAAAATACTATTCGTGTTTCATGATGGGTAAAATGATAAATACATGTTAGATACTAAAACGTCTTCTTTGAACTGAAAAATCAATGAATGTCACAAGAATTCCGGAGTTAATATCCATAAAGAATGTAATATACGAAATTATATTTACTGTTAATACTAGTATCACTTTTAGTTAATGTAATAGAATAGAATTTCTGTAATACATATTATATATTTTGAATAAACATAATCACAAATTATTGTTTATGGCAGAAAACCTGAAATGCTAATATATGTTATGTAATTAGGATATCAAGCGGTACTTTAAATCTGAGGAGACATTGTCTCTGAAGATTTAAATGTAGCTTTATCTCCAAATTGCATTTATTATTTTATTTCATTTCGTATTTCTAATCTAATTTATTATGTTTGAAATTCGTTTGTATTTAAATTTATAAATAAGTAAAGTTGCCTTGTGTATCGTTACTATAATAAACTATCTTAACCATGTGATACTTTATCTACTATCGAATTGTTGACAACAGAGATAAAGTGATACTTTTTCTACTATTTTTAATGTGTAAATAAAAGTTTGAAATACGAAATGGTATAAAGAATATTACAATCAACTAAAAAAATGTGAAATAAAAATGAAAATGAAGCTTACGCCTAACGAATCTAAAAAAACACCATAAATGTTACAAAATGTTTTATTATTTTGAAATATGTCATCAACACATGCTTGGTAGTTCTAATAGTATTAGATTGCCCATAAAAAGTATACCTAGTTTACTTAACTATCTCTGTATTATTTTTATTCTGTACTGTTATTATTGTTTAATTACAACCTTTTTTGCGTTTTTAGTTACTTAACTAATAGATTTTTAAGGCATTTTCCTTATTTAAAGATTGTTTGCTTACTGCTTTTTAAATTATTATCTAAGACTATTATTTACGACCTATAATTAATTCTAAAATAATACATTTGTTTGTTGCGCTCTTTGAAAATCGACCTACTTCTTATCCATTTTGAATCACGATTGAAAGCTTTTCTCCCCTATGTTTATGGGGTGCAAAAACTCACCCCTGAGATATTTATACTTGTACCAGCAGGTAATCCATAGTAAATCTTGGGGTGTACATTTTCCAGTGCAGACAGTTGCGAGGAACCAGATTTGGGATTAGTGCTTGGAAAAATTGACCGGAATCGTTTGACAAACGTTGAGTTTTGAAGGTTTGAGAAACCTGAACAAAGGGCATTTTTTCGTGCAGAGTTATGTTATTCGTGGTAATGATCAGATTATAAATAATGTTGTACCAGAGTACACAAAGTTAATTGGTAATAATTTTCTATAAAAAAATAAAAATGTAATAAGTAATATAAGTGCTACTCTATTGATGGAGCATAATTATGCAATTAGAGTTTTAATTAATACTATGGTGATATTTATTCACATTTATTTTTTATTATGGTCTACACAAGCCTAGACCGAAATTGTAATGGCCAAACCTATAATTTAAACAATTTAATTTAGTGTTCTGTAATAAGCAATAATGAATATGTTATTTAGATAGTTATTTAAATCTAATTAATTCATACAAATTCTTCCTTCATACTAAAATTTTCTGTATATGCTTCAACTTTGAATGTCCACATGTCTTTTTTTTAGCGAAAGCCAACGTGTAATTTGGAAACTCTCATAATCACCATCCCGAAATAAATAATATTATTACAAGCAGGAAATACACAGAATATATTATGTCTCCTTAATAACCACATGTCTCGCCATTTATTATTATGTCCCTGACTTCGTCACTTGAACACAATTCGAGAATTTCCCCGAAAATATTATTAGCATAAAGTTTCAAATTCTGACGATGTATTTATTAGTTCCCTGCTCGACAATGGTGTAAAATGATATAGTAGATTGTTTGGCATGTTTTGAAAGCTTCGTATTGCATGCAAATACCAAAATGCAAGGTATGAGCAGCTTCCAAACGTGCTTAACACTTTGCTTTTCCTAGGACCAAACAGCGGAGGCGTTAATTGTTGGTCGTCACAACTCATTTTATTATAATAATTTTGACACTGACGTTTGAGGATTTTACTTTAGTAACCCTCGTTAGGCAAATATCAAAAGCATATTTAAAGATTTTTTATTGTAATGTATATTTGATATATTTATTACGGTTACGTTTAAAGTTACAAGGAAATTCAAGTATTCAAAATGTTTTATAGATTTTCATGCCTGAAGTTTATTAACAGTTACTTTTATTTAAAATTCTCAGGATTTATTTAAACAAAAAAATTCTATTATACACTACAGAAAATTGAAGTTAAATGTAAAAGTTGTGAAACTTTAAATATTAATGTTGTACCCATTTGAACGCAGATGCTATTAAATTAAATAAAATAATTAAGAATATGGATGACTGTATTCACATTCATCATAATGTCTTCGGAGCAATTAGTAAGTTGGTGCAAGAAGAATGAATTATTATTAAATATTGATAAATATTACGTGGTTTCATACACCAAAAAAGATAAACAACCATATGTATCCTTACAATATGCAAACCATCAACATTAAAAGAACTCCCACTATGAAAGATCGCAGACTCCATTTTGATAATGCTCTAACATAGATCACATTGTTGCTGATTCTTCTAAAATAATAGATTTTATAGCTAGATCTACAAAGGAACTCCAAAACTCCTCATCGCTAATTACTTTGTATCAATCACTGATCTTATCCAAGATGGATTATTGTGCTCCTATATTGTCGCCAAATTATTTTGTTCACATATACAAACTAGAACGGATTCAAAATAAAATAATAAAAGTGTTAGGTTATACTTCTATTTCATATAGAGATCAACCCTTTTTTACAACACCTTACATAATGTTTTACACAATCAGTGTGACTGTAGCCCCTTGGTGAATTTAATTAAGATTCACATTCCACATTGTCCTACTGGAAATGAATTGATATTTCAATATGGAACACAATGTTTGAATCATGATGTAAATTCGCCTATAATTAAAATGATCAAAGCATGTCATAAGATTCGGTACGCAGTTGATATATTTTTTAGGCTAACAACTCTTTTTGTAAACAAGTAAATACAGGGGTTTGACTTCTTTCGAACCTCCATTACTTTAGCACAATAATTTCACATAAATATTAATTTTCATTTAATAAATTAAACTTGATTTAATTTTTTTGTATTTTTGTACACTTCAATCTGAGATTTATTTGTATAAACTTTAAGTTAGACTTACATTTCTCTGTTATTGGTACATGTATCTGTTGAGAAATTTACCCGTTTTTCCCGGTGTTCCAAAAATTGAATACGAGTTTGTTTGCGTTATGCACTTATTAAAAACAATAAATCGGGAAATAAACGGGCAAATACATGAATTTTAATTTTAAAACAAAATTCAATAGTTTCTTATTATTATTGATAATTATATCTGAATCTCTGTCTCGTTAAGGTTTAATAATAGTTTTATGATTATTTTAAGGCAATCTATAAAGTTTTGAGTAATTTTGCGCAATTATTGAATTAACATTAAACAATCTATGTTAATTTTACCGCGGTCTGATGAAACCTGACGCGTATTTTACTTTATAAAACTTTTAAATGTTTGAATGTCATCTAAGCTGTTTTTTTATTAACTCCAAAACTGCATACATATTAGGGATGTTTCGATCCCAAATAAGGTATCGATAATGAAAAGTATCGAAATTCTTGATATGAATACTAGATATTTTAGATTAAATATTTATATTTATTTAGTACAAAAATTTGTATTTTCAAAGGTCTTTGTCTAAAATAGATAATATTGCCAGTTAAATTTTAATGACAGTTAAAAAAATAACGACAATTATCCAAAAAACGGCTATCCGCCCTATTATAACAAAAATATAATAAGTAATACATTAATTTATACGAGTGGCTCATGAAGTGATATTTCAAGTTTCCAAAAGCCTGATCATTTTGATTTTTCAGTACGCCTCGCAAAACTCGAAATTTTACCTTATGCTTTATCTAGGAGTCAAAACACTTTTAAAACAGTAATCGAAATCATATTTTATACTTTTCTTTATTGTAAAATTAGGAAAAACAAATATAGTGGATGCATTTTTGACGGTATTGTACTCTTCTCAATATGTTTGTTTTGAATTTCTTTGTAAATTGATTTTAGTTGATTTTTTAGCATTCATTCAACAGAAAACATATTTCACATCTCAATATAGTTTTATTATTATTACAATTTGTAGTTTTGTAGATTAAAACAATGTTTTCTTTTAGGCAGCATTTTCATGCTTTCAAATATTATATGTATATATTTTAGTTAAATATGACAGTTTTATTTATAGTAAGATATAATTTCAGTCAATCTTGCTAAATACAAAATAAGCCAACGGGGACGATTAACTGCATACGCCAACATAAATGTTGAAACTGTAATCAGTATAGTCAAGATTGTCAAATAATAGTCAGAATGTAGTATGTTTTCTCACATTACAGTCAATATGATTAGTAGCAAAACTATACTATACAAAAGTGATAAAATGTTTTTGAAATTTTCAAAAAATCGTCAACATCTAATAAAATCAATGAAATTAATGAAATTCGTAGAAAATTACCAATTTATGACATTGGCTGTAAATATATTTTTGATTCCCGGAATTAATTTCGCTCCAAAGCTTTGATTAATTTTTCGCCGTATTCCAAGTTTTTAAAGCTCCAAATGAAAAACTTAATTTTTAACTAATTTTTAAACAAAAGACGAACAAAGATTTTAAATGAAATTAAAATTGACAGATTTAATTTCAAATGATGCTTTAAATAAATCTAGCACTAATTCCAAGTTGTTAAGGCTCAGAGCAAACATTTTATTGTTTTACCAATCTTTAAACATAAATCCAACTAAAAAGTGTTTTTTTTTTAATTGCCGGAATAAACTTTGATAATTGATTAATTCTACGCCTAATTCTAAGTTTTTTTAAGTTCTAGAGCAAGCATTGATTTCTTACCAATTTTTAAACATACAGGGATTTTTTGTAAGTATTCCATATAAACATTTGTAAAAATTAATGAAACGCAGTTATATTCGTTTCATTACTTTTATTGATAAAGGGTACATAGTACCCGAAATGTACATCTAGCATAGAAAATGAAAATAAAGAAAGGAATATAACTGAGTTTTAATTAAGTGACTTAAAATCTTCACGTAACTCAAATAACTACATTAATTTGTAAAACTAATTAACATGTAAACGGAGGCAGTATATTTTGAACTTTACTTTAAATCTGCATTTTATACATGTAGCGCATGAAGCAAAATTTCGAGTTTAGAAAAGCCTGAAAATTTGGTTTGTTCGCGACCAAACAAATTTTTCAGGCTATTCTAAACTCGACAGTTTACTTCATGCTTAATCTGGGATTGAAAACACTCGTTGGAGGCTTTGAATTGCAAGCTTAAAAAAACAACGATTAACTTCGAATAATCGTAATATGTACTATATACCTAAAAGAAAAATTGTCTGTATCTGAGAACAAACAACAAAAAACAATTTGAGTTTTGTTTCAATGTAAATGTAAATACATTTTTGATTTCTGAATTTATTTTTCCCTCATTATCTTTAACTCTGACTAATTCTACAACTAATTCCAAGTTTTTGAAGCTCTAGAGAAAAAGTTATTTTCTTATAATAGTTTTCAAACGTAACTTCTACAAAAAAAAATTACATAATATCCCAAGTGACAGAATTCAAAATTAAAAATATCCTTGTTTTTTATGGAAAATTTGAAAGCTACCAATAAGTGTTTCCACTCCTTGATTAAGCATGCAGTAATATTTAGAGTTTAGAAAAGCCGCAAAGCGCCCGGCAATTCCAAATTTTCTGGTTTTTCTTAACTTAAAATTTTACTTCATGCGCCAGGCGTATAAAACACTGAATTATTGAAAATAAGCTTAATCTTGTGTTTAATCTTACATTAATAGATTTGACAAAAGTATTAGAAACGTTTATTTTTTACGTTTTCAAAATTCAAGCGCGTGGATCAGTTTGCCTAATTGCTCTACGGTAGCTACGTCCCTGAACCGACATTAAATTTATTGATGCTTTTGTAGAAAAACCTTGTACATTTAATAAATTACATAGGAGTATTATAGCTAACTGATTATTTATGATGTAAAGTGTTAATTTTATAAAAACAACATTGTATATTAATGTATTTTTCTAACTGTCAAAACGAAACTTGCCTGTGCGAGTGACATTATCGAAAAGACATTAATTCCAGTTTAATAAAGGCAATTAATATTATTTCTTTAATACACCACTATCGCTGGACATAATTAATGAATGAGTTAATTACCCTAGAGGGGGGCGTACGGTACGGCACGGTATAATAATAATGAACATCCAATATTTTAGTTGGTCGTCGGTGGCCGGGGCCTCCATGCATAATTACACGGGAATAATATTTCTCTATCGTGTAATTTAAACTGAATACAAAAGCGGCTAATGAATAAATCACGCGTTTAACGGGCCGATAAAACACGGTTCTGGGGCGTCATATTTCATTAGCATAAATCCGGTTTAAAAGTCCCGCCTGCGACCGAACCCGAACACTTTGCTAGATCTATCTCACTAACTCTCGCTAACCAGTTAATATTTAAATGTGAAACTAACCCCGGTATTTTACTTAATTACATCTTAAAATAAAATACAGTATTCTATACTAGATCAATGATTTTCAAACATATTATTTTTTTGCTACCGTTCGATCATTTAAAACATGATTTAGAGTAGCCTTTGAATTTTAAATTAGATTGGCACTACTGACATAGTTTACCATAACCTCAAATTTATTTCATCATTTGATTAGCATTCTGGGCAACCGCACAAAAAAAAATGCCGCCTACTCTTAATCTGCATTTAAACGATCGTACGGTATTATTTGTTTAAAGAACTACATTATCTATGAACGAACAAAAAATCATTGTTAGCAAATTTAGAATAGTTGAACAAAGTAATTAAGCAATTATAAGTATATTCTTTATTTCTTATATTGTATGTTTTAAATAATTATCATAAAAGAATGAATCTAAACATGAAATTAAAATAAATTATTCATACGGTTATATGGCGAATGCGCCGGGTGAAAAATCGGCAACTCGAATTTAAGCAAATATTATTATGCTTTCGTGATGTATAATTTAAATTGAAAAAATAAATAATAAAATTGAATTTTATAAAATTTATTACGCAATCCATAATTACATATCTGTCGTGTTGAAGTATCGTAAAGTGGATTTATTAATTATACAATGGAATATGAAAAAAAAAAGTGTGACGCTGACGTCCGTGGTAATTTAAATTGTTGTGAGGGGTGCGTTTCATTGCTAATACTATACAGATGATTAAGAGCAATTATCCGACCCCTAAACACCACTCGACACCCTCCGCATCCCTTCAATTTTCCAGAGGGGGAGAAATGGGAATGACTGCCTGTTTCGGAGCAAATAAGGAAAGGAACGCTTTACCGGAATTGGCCAGAGTTAACTTAAATTGCAGGAATGGCAGATAGACATTTCTAAGGGATTTAATTTTAATATTGGAACATTTATTATGTAGTCAATTATATTTTTGTTATGTACGAGTATTCATGAATATATTTGTTAATAATAGATGAGAAAAGTGTTTATTTTACTTTATACGATGAATGATAACCAAATCAAAAATTGATGCAAATCAATCAATTATGCAAAAAATGAGATTACAGAAAAAACAAATAATAAACTATTTATTAAAAATATGAATTTTGAACAAAACTTTCATTGCTCCAACAAATATACTAGTATAAAAAAAGTTAATTGATGAGGCGAATACATAATAATAATAACACTTAAGATAAAACAACTGAGTTGTGCGGGTTTCACTTTATTAGTGAACTTAGTTGTTTTATTTCAATTGTTATTTTAAATTACTGAAAAAATAATAATTCTAATACAGCCATCTGTATTATTCGAAATTTTATTGTGGTGTATTATTCATCATATAATATATTACATGACGCAATAATTGTAATTGTTCTAATATATCCTGTAATTAGATCTTGTGTGTAGGTGATAATTAAATATTGTTTATGATATTGTTGAAATGCCTGTAAACAGTGGTGGCTCATAAAAACTTTTTTACAGACATAAACAGAAAATTATTTTTTAATTATACCTACATATCCCACTGCGCATGTATTTTGAGGCATGGGTTGTTTTTTTGATGACTTCAATTTGAAACTACCAGCGAGTGTCTCCAATCTTTGATTACGCATGAAATAAAATTTGGAGTTTAAATAGCCTGAAAATTTAGATTGTCGCTCTTCTTCGCGGAGCAGCCAATCCAAATTTACAGGCTTTTCTAAAATCGAAATGTTATTTCATGCGCCACGCCTATAATAACCCTGAAATATTGTGAAATTCGAAATATTCTTGTTTAGCAGTATTTTTTTGAACCTGCTTTAGTAGTATATTCCTATTACTGATTTAGCAGTATTTATTTTAAAATGCACAATATTTCAGTGTTTTATACGCGTGATTCAATAAAACCTGACACTTCAAGAAAAATTCTCTGTATGTATTGTTTAACTTTTATTTTTTTCACTTTTCTTCATTTCCATTGAAGAAAGAAGTAATCTAGAAGAAGAAAACTAAAAAAATAAATAAAAGTGCTACAAAAATAAGTTAATGTCTTTTGTGTGTTGTTTTTTGTATAAATAGAAAAAGTAGCTAATGTTTTAGTCACTCTTATAACGTTCGTAAATTAATCAAAATTGACAATATTACCGGCGAACTTAAGTGATTTAATGGAAATATTAATGAATGAAAATAATTCTATTAAAAACGGGATGAACAGTTACAAAAACCTCTAATTTTTAAAATAAAATGTTTGTTGTAGGTATGCATAATTACTTGATAATTATCAGATCATTAATAATATTAAGAGTAAGTTATTCAATTACATCGTTATCAAAGTTTAGCTCAAGTTCAGTTTAAGTAATAATAGGGTTAGTTGTACGATCATAATGTTTAGTCTTGAACTTATTTAAATTTACATTTACCGTAAATGTAATTGAAACCTGGGCTTTAAACAGGGACTGAATCGAAAACCGGAAACAGTAAAACTTAATTTTGAATCAATTTTCAAAGTAAAGACCAACAAAAATATCAATAATTTAAAATAAAAACAAATGTATATGGATTTTTAATTGACCGTACTTTCACATATTTCGTTCAAACATTTGTAGAACTGACTAACATGTTAATCGAGGCAGTATATTTTGAACTTAACTTAAAATCAGTGCTTTATACGTGTGGCGCATAAAGTAAAATTTCGAGTTTAGAAAAGTATGAAAATTTGGTTTGGTCGCTTCGCTTCGCTACGCGACCAAACCAAATTTTCAGTCTTTTCTAAACTTGAAATTTTGCTTCATGCTTAATCTAGGATTGGAAACACTCATTGGAGGCTTCAAATTGCAAGTTTACAAAAAGTAGCCAATGTTTTAGTCACTCATATAACTTACGTAAATTTATCAAAATTGACAATAGTACTAGCGACACAATTAATGTATAATAAAATTCTATTCAGAACGGAATGAACAGTTACAAAAACATCTCATTTTTAAAATAAAATTTTGTTGTACGTATGATTTCAATAATAATACTAAGAGCAAGTTTTTCAATTGCATCGTTAGCAAATTTTAGCTCAAGTTCAGTTTAAGTAATAATAGGGTTAGTTGTTCGATCATAGTTTTTAGTCTAAAACTTATTTTAATTTACATTCACCTTAAATGTAATTTAAACCTGGGCTTCGAATACGAACTGAATCGAAAACAGGAAACCGAAAACCGAGGAAAAATAAACGGTATTTTGTCGAATCAAAAACCGGAACCGAACCGAAATAAATATCGATTTATTTCGATTTGAATTTAAATATCCTCACTTTTACAATTTTACAAAAAATCATCTGTTTTGCTTAAAATCATAAGAGAAAAAAAATTGACAATGGCTTAAATCAGCTGATACGGACTTTTCATACATTTAAATTTTTTTCGTACAGTTTTGTTTTTTCCGACGTTAACATCGCGATTTTGACGTAAATGTCGATTTAGTAAAAGTCAGATCAACTTGAAAATTGACGTAAAACGCCGACAATTAAGGAGTGTTCGAACAAAAGGTAACAGTTCAATCGTTACTATTTTTTGAGAAAAAAAATATGATTAAATGTTCCTTTTTGTTCGAAAACGGACATTTTGATTTGGTTTTCCTATGGAAATTTTTACAATTTAATACGCCAAATTCAACCAAAATGTGTAGATTATAAATTTACGTACGATTCTCAAAAAAAAGCTAGTAGAAATGTAACCTTCTTTTCGAACAATCTTCAGTTGTCAATTTAGTTAATATATTCAATGTTTTCGAACGACAGTCAATGAATGGTAATCAATATTTAGCACGCATGTAGTCAAGATAATAATCGATTAATATTCAATGTTGTCAAGTCAATTTTGAATAGAGGTGAACAATCAGCATGAATATGTAATCAACATTATCGATTAATAGTTAGTATTGTCAAATAACGGTCAATAAATAGCATGTAGTTACAATGTAATCGATCAATAGTCAATATTTTAAATGACAACATATGAATAGTAGGTAATAATCAGTATGTAGTAAACGTTAATAGTCAATGTTTTCAAATTACTGCTAACAAATACTAGTCAACATAATCGAAATAGTCAATATTGTTGTCAAATGGCTGTCAATATGATAAAGACTGTCAATATAATGACATACCATCTATTGAATTAAATGACACCTGATGTGACTATCACAGCATTTTTACTAAAATCACTGGTCGTTTCTATTTCTGTCGCTATAAAATCTTGACCTAAATCGCTTGGTCGGCTGTCAATTAATTAATCGACAGCGGAACAATCGATTTAAGTCAACATTTTATACCGATTTTATATACGATACAATCGTATTATCACATGTAATACCACTAGTTGTTTGAAATTTTCGTAAAGACTTTGTTTTTAATGAAAGCTCAGTTGTCTAACAATGGAACGAGATGAAACTTTCTCTGAAAAAGGCATGAGCTCGTAGAGCGAGTGACTTTTTCTGACAGTTTCATCGAATTGAATTGCTTAAGACAACTAAGCTTGAGTGAATAAAGAGAAAGTCTTTCTCGACAAAAATTTCAAACAACGAGTGATATTCGAATGATCATTTAATGAAATTCAATAACAAAAACTGTCTTGTGGGTTCATGTTACATGCAATTAATTTTAAAATACTTGCCACATCTGCCAATTAATGTCAATTCGTAGTTGGGGACGTTCCAAAGAATATGAATTGTGTCCAAACATAATTATGGTTTCTAACCGTGTTTGTTGGAATTGCTTTCTTCAAAAATTTATCAACTTTTTGATCTGTGTTACTTCCGAAGTGATTCATTATAAAATTAATGATTAAATATGACAGGTGACAGATTTAAGACAAATTTGGAAAGACAATTTTGGAAAGACCACTGCGATAGCGAATGTTTTCACGGAAAGACCGTAATGACAACAAATCACAATCCCTTATTTAGATTTGAATTAAATAATCACTATAAGTCACTTAGTTGACTGTTTTTTGTTATTATAATAGTATTTAGTAATTACACATCTTTATCCACTGTATATTAACTATTGCAATATTGATTATAAGTCTCTAAGTATGATAGAAGTTTCTCATTAAATCGGTTTGTTAACTGGGTATTAACATTTATTACATTTTTAATTGTAAGCCAATTGGTTGGCTGGCTTTTGGCTATCATAAGATTTTGTCATACTATATTATATCTTTATCGGCTATATTTAACTATTGTTACATTATAACTGTAAGTCACCTGGTTGACTGTTGACTCAAATTGGATTTAGTCATTAAATCTCTCTATTGACTGTATTTTGACTATTGTAACATTATAACGGTATATTACTTGGTTGACTATTAACTTATTAGGATTTGACTGTCTTTTGTCTGTGCTAGGAATTTATCATAAAATATCTTTATCGATTGTATTTTGACTATTGTGACATTATGGCTGTAAGTCACTTAATTGAGTACCTTTTGTCTATGCAAGGATTTTATCATTTCAGGTCTCTATCGACTGTATTTCGACAGTTGTGATATTATTATCACTTGACTATTTTATTCGGATTTTGTCATTAAATCATTGTATTTTAAATGTATATTTTCAAGTTTCGTAAAGAGTATAATCAATAGAAACTAACACCCTTGTATCCTTTTATCACATTAATTTTCCAATCTTAAGATATATATGACTGACAACTTTAGATACATATGACTGAGAACAGTTGTTAGAATTAGTTGTTAATAATATTGAGTGCGTATCACTCGAAATATGTATCTAAAGATTAGAAATTACATTTGTATTCATTGTATTTTAAGTATTGCTTTATTATGACTGTAAGTCACATGATTTACTGTCTTTTGACTATAATATGATTTTGTCATTAAATCCCTGTATCGACCTATATTTTGACTATTATGACTTTATGAATGTGAGTCACTAGGTTGTTTGACATTAGTCTATTGTGTCAACTTGCTGCCGGCATTTAGTCCATTATGTCAACTTAGCACAAGTCGGCTTCAGCCGACATTAGTCCATCGTCTCAATTTAAAACGAGTCGGCGTCAGCCGAAATTTAGTCCAATGTATCAATTTGACACAAATCGGCGCCAGCCGACATTCGGACTATTGTCAATTTGATACAAATATTATTTGAACCATATAATTAGATGAAATTATTTTGTTATTGTTTTGCTTTATGACACTTGCTACACACACATTTTGATAGTTGTGACATATTTTAAACTAACGAGTGTCTTCCACTCCCTTGTTGAGCATAAAGTAACATTTCGAGTTTAGAAAAGCTCGCAAAATTTGGAGCTTCGCGAAGCGACTAAACCAAGTTTTGCAGGCTTTTCTAAACTCGACATTTTACTTCATGCATCACGCGTATAAACTACTCATTTAAGGTTAAGTTAAAAATATATACTGCTAAGATGTGATGGATATTTACTAAGATACAACGTAACAATACAAAAACTATGTATTTTATGAATACTCTGTAAATATAATAATAATAATAATAATAAAAGTAGAACAAATTTAGTTTCAGACATTTTTCCATACTGTTAATATTTAAATCATAATATCTATAACAAGGAAAGTGCTATCATGGACATAATATGATATAAAAATATTTTAACAATTAATTTGTTTTGAATTAAATATTTTTAAAATAATAATTTATGAACTGAATAGCTAAGCCATATAGTGTTAAATTTATTTTAAAAACGATTTAATTTTAACCAATGCAATCACTGTACTGTTTAAAGTTGTAGATTTTTCTCCAAAGTTTTATTATTAATGTTATTTGCCGACCTAATATAACATAATTTTCAAATTATGATGTTATTTGATTAAAAAATCAGTATTTTCCTAACGAGTATTTTCCACTTCTTGATTAAGCATAAAGTACATATTTTTAGTTTAGAAGAGCCTGAAAATTCGGATTGGTCCAATCAAATTTTTCAGACTTTTCTAAACTTGAAATATTTACTTCATGCACCAGGCATGTAAAACACTGATTTTAAATCAAGTTCAAAAATATAGATATTAATTATAATCCATTAACGGTCAGGTAATTAAGGATATAACACTAAAAGTTGATTTTAAGTAAAATTCTGCACTTTTCTTTATGATGTCTATGAATGACTTATTGTATTACATACTGTGAATTTATCTTTTAAATATACATATTGTATATGCTGCAAAATTTCAGGCATTCGTCGATTTTATATAAAAACGTGCAGTATAAAGTTTAGAACAAGTGATTCCACTCCCAGACTAAGCATGAAGTAAAATTTCGAGTTTAGAAAAGCTTTAAAATTTGGTTTGGTCGCTCCGTGAAGCGGAGCGGCCAAACCAAATTTTAATGCTTTTCTAAACTCGAAATTTTACTTTATGCGCTACGCGCATAAAACACTGAAATATTGTGAAGTTAGAAATACACTCACATAATTTATTTTTTAAATGAGTAATAATATAAATATTTAAATAACAACATATTGATATATTTCCTTATACATTTTTAAGTCAGGTCAAATAGTATATATCAAATTAACTTATATAGTAATCTAATTAACAAAAAATTAATAAAATCTTTGATTTGGTTGGCGTTCACTTTGTGGTACATCTTTATAAAATAATATTAAAACACTTAACTTTGTTTTACCACTTTAATTAACTTTTTACAGTGACTATAGTTTCGACTACAAGCTAGTCATTATCAAACTGAGTACCTAAAATACATTGTACATTGTTTTTATAATACAGCATCAAAGAGGGGAGTATACATTATGTCGGTCTGGTCGTTGATGAGGGGAATTTCCAGATTTGCTTTCAACTTGTGAATTTCCAGCGCTTCCAGTAAATCCATTTTTCGGCCTTTGTCCGACAAATGGATTACGGAAAGCATGCTGTCTTCTGTGCAGGTGTGGTTGTTTTCTATTAAATGAGTTGCAAAAGTGGACTTGTTATTCTTTAAACGGACTGAATTTAAATGCTCTTTTAATCTTATTTCAAAACTTCTACCAGACTGACCAATGTATGCTCCTTTACATATTTCTCAAGTTAATTTGTAAATACCTGATTTTTTGTTTTTATTTAAAAAACTGCAATGCCCTTTTTCCATATAAGAACACAAATTTCCTTACCCCTATGAATCCTAGGCCCTCTAGATTATATGGTTTTATTAAAATCCATAAAATAAATAACCCAATACGCCCAGTAGTATCTTACATACAATCACCAGCAAAGCAAATTTCACACGAATTAGTTTCTATTTTAAATCTATTACTAACTTTACAGACAATACCTCAATTAAAAACCCTATAGAATTAACTAACAAATTAAAGAATATAAAAATAGATAATAATTGTAGATTGGTTTCTTTTGACGTAACAAGCATGTTTGCAAAAATCCTCCCACAAGATTGTATTCAATTAATTACTAATCACCTTGATAGAAACAACGTCAATCCGGTAGTAAAATTCGAATTCCTAACCTTACTTAACCTTATCCTTAACCATAATTACTTCTCATTTAATAACAAATTCTACTTGCAAAAAGACGGTTTAGCAATGGGTTCTCCCCTTAGTCCCTTATTAGCAGAAATATTTATGGAAAGCCTCACAAACCAAATTCTTATCTCCCCCTTGGGCAAAAAGCATATTACCTGGTGGTAAAGATATGTAGACGATATCATTGCATGTTTCAAAGGTACAGATAGACAAGTCAACCAATTCCTAAATTATATTAATACAATTCATCCCTCAATTAAATTTACAGTTGAATTTGAAAATAACAACAGCCTGAACTTTCTAGATCTAACTATCACTAAAACCAACAGCATACTAACTTTTGATATTTTTCGGAAACCCACATACACCGACTCCATAATTCCAAATACCTCCCGTCACCCCTACAATAAAAAAATTGCTGCATTTAACTCATTTATTAACAGAGCAATAAAATTACCCCTTTCCGATGAGTCCCGCCTCAAAGAATTTTCAATCATAAAACAAATCGCTACAAACAATGGCTACAATCCAGCTCTAATAAACAACCTTATAGCGAAACAAGAATTAAAACAAATTCAAAACTTGATTTATGTAACAAATAAAATAAATAAAAATAAATTTTATCCAATAACATATTTCGGAAACATTAGCAACCAAATTAAAAGAAACCTTAAAAAGTGTAACGTCAACGTAGTTTTTAAACCATTTTCTAAAATAGCAAATATTATTCATAATCCAAAAACAATTATAAATAGAAACAAAAAATCAGGTATTTACAAATTAACTTGCGAAACATGTAAAGGAGCATACATTGGTCAGTCTGGTAGAAATTTTGAAATAAGATTAAAAGAGCATTTAAATTCAGTCCGTTTAAAGAATAACAACTCCACTTTTGCAACTCATTTAATAGAAAACAACCACACCTGCACAGAACACAACATGCTTTCCGTAATCCATTTGTCGGACAAAGGCCGAAAAAATGGATTTACTGGAAGCGCTGGAAATTCACAAGTTGAAAGCTAATCTGGAAATTCCCCTCATCAACGACCAGACCGACATAATGTATACTCCCCTCTTTGATGCTGTATTATAAAAACAATGTACAATGTATTTTAGGTACTCAGTTTGATAATGACTAGCTTGTAGTCGAAACTATAGTCACTGTAAAAAGTTAATTAAAGTGGTAAAACAAAGTTAAGTGTTTTAATATTATTTTAAAAATTAATAAAGTTACGTGGATGCATCAATGGCGCTTAATGGGTATATTCAAAACATTTGCGTACGTAACATAGTTCTAATGTTGATATCAACAGTGTCGTATTACTAAAACATTTTAGTGATTATACATATCCTCAATGGCCGTAGCAAAATAAGATTATTTAGAATATTAACAAGATAAATTCAAATTCAAAACTATTTGAATTCGAGAAAATAAGCTTACGCTTCTTATAGTTTGCACACTTTAAATATAATATACAAAATTACGAAAAAAACTATTCGTGAATATGCAAACAATGTCTTAATTAATAATTATTTAATTAAGACATTGTTTGCATATTCACGAATAGTTTTTTCGTAATTTTATATATTATATTAGAATATTAAGTTATAATGTTGGGCAGGTGGTGGCCGAGCGATAACGTCGTCGGGCTTTTTTTAAAAAATAATTTCTCGTGGTGTCCCTGGGTGTGGTGTGAATGTGTCGTGACGTCCAAATATATGTTAAATTAATACAATCATCGTTAGTGGCTGAATGGCTAGAACCTATGCCAAACAAACAAACCAAAAAAAAAAAGTTATAATGTTATAAATCATAAATTTACGTACCTAATCAGTATAGATTAAACTTCATTTGAGATCAGTGTTGATACACGTGGGGCATGAAGTAAAATTTAGAGTTTAGATAAGCCTGAAAATTTGGTTTGGTCGCGTAGCGCTATGCGCTACGCGACCAAACCAAATGTTCAGGCTTTTCTAAACTTGAAATGTTACTTCATTCTTAATTCAGCTACGCAAATACTTGTTAGAAGTAAATTTCAATAATTATTTTAATAATTAATTAATTGTTTTAAAACAATCACTCGGAGTTGTAAAAAACACCGAAGAAAAAACGATTTTTTCTCCGGAACGAAAACCGGAACTGAACCGACATATATACTTTATTAATTGAATCGGAACGAAAACCGGAATGTAAAAATTAACGGTTCGAACCCCTGATTTAAGCTATGCTAAAATAAGGCACATTTTTAACAATTGGTGATAAACTGTATTATTAAACTATATATTATATTAAACTTTATATATTATTTTTTACTCTACACATAATATATTAATGTGTTTGTGAGACTTATTTATATTTTTTGCCTTCTAAACAAAAAATGTAGGCATTTTCCATGTTGAAGTAAAATAGAATAATTTAAAATTTATTAAGCAGCTTTATCAGGGTTTTTCAGGGAATATCATAAGTAGCGTGTTTCCTGTAACTTAAACTTCATACATACATCCTAGAAAGAGAGAATATGATAAATTCAGTGGATGAATACGTTACGAAAGGGAATTTAAATTGGATTCGGCATACCCGTATCGTACATGTGCGCGAGCAGCAACAAACTTCCCAACTAGTTGTTCGTTCGGAGTAACTCATTAAATTGACTCGTGTTGCATTCCCAGTTTTCTAATCATGTATTCTTTTCCTACAGACACGTCCCGCACGCACAAACACATTCAATACTTCCCAGAAAAAAATGTATGAACATTCTTTGTTATGTATGATCACAATGTTTATTACCAATTCAAATACTTACATCAAATCTACAAGCACAGATCGTGCATTTGTGAAATTCAAAGTTATTAAAGCAATTATGTTTACCTAATAATACAAAAAAATCCTTTCATGACTTTACAGTTAAATTATGTAAAATAAATGTTGACTTGATAGTATAAAAAACAAACAGTTCTCTTCATGACTTCATCTAAATTATGTGAATTTAAATTCATTTAATATTGTAATGCATAATTGTAAAGAAAGTTTAACCAAAGTAGACAAGATAATTTATTGCTTTTTTTGTGTGTGTGCAACAATTTAAAACTATGGGGGAATCCTTAAATTAAAACGAAGACCGGAGAATTAGGTTAACTTAATTAACATTAAATAATCCCAACAACCGTTTAATCCCCACAACATAAATCCGTTCCGCGTGGGGATTTAAGCCCTCGCCCTCGCCCCAGCCGCCGACTTCATCGCCAGACCCCAATTTTCCCGACGTTTTCCCACCACGCAATCGTAACAAGGCCCTCACCGGTTTCGCACCTAAACGAATTTATATTAAAGATTTTCATCATAAAAGAGAACAAATATCAAAACATAGTAAACGAACTTTTCAAACTCTCATAAAAATTCGTATATTGAAAAAAAAGCATTAAATAATAATTAGAAAGATATGAAGTCTACAATATTCTTCTTTTAGTTACGTGAAGTGTTTTCTAATAATTATTGTAGTAATCTCTTTCATCACTAATTAGTTTTATTCACTAAATGTACATTTGGAACACTATGTGTTCATTCTCAATAGTAATATAATTGACAAATATATTACAATTGAGAATGAACACATAGTGTTCGAAATGTGCATTTAGTGAATAAAACTAATTAGTGAAGAAAGAGACTACTACAATAATTATATGAAGTTTACTTTAAGTATTTACAAAAATCGTTGTCTACTTAAGGCTTTCAAATGTTATCTTTCGTTTTGTAATTAATTTACTTATTACTAAAATAAGAACAAGTTCTGAAATAACTGATTTTATTTTTCCTGATATTTGTATTTAGTAGATTTATTGTTCGTATTCGTTGAGGTGGGTGTTTATACAAAGATTAGACAGAAGGTTGTTGGTGGAGAAACATCAAAGTAAATTGATAAAATTGAGGCAATAAAATATTTACTGGCTCCGGCGGGCGGCGTTCAGACAAGGGCAATAAAGTAAATAAAATAAACTGGGACCGGGGAAAACGCCCGCTTAAATATAATAAAACGCGATGAATTTCAATAAAAACCCTGGGCAAGGCAGTAAATGCCCCGAGATTAACGTCAATAAAAGCCGGCCCTTTTTCGATATTACAAAGAATGCGGATTGGATTAGGTTAAATTGGAAGAGAACGTGAGGACTGATTGTATTTTTATGTATTAGTTAAACAGAAACGTATACATAATATGGACCGTTAATTTTGAAAATGGTGTAAGTCCATTTAACCCTAAAACGGCCGAGTAATTATAGAGTTAACTCTAAAAGTTGACATTATTTAAATTACAGAGAAATAACATTATATTTGTCTGTAATTTCAAGTCAAAATTAATTCAATTGGCCCGCTTTGAAGACAGGGTTTTTTATAATAAAAACTGAATATGATCAGAAAATTTGATTTCTTGCTTTGTTAATTATTAAACTGTACGTATTTTCAAGTATAGTCTGAGATTTTCAAAATAATTCAAAAACTCATTTTTCAAATCCAATTATCGAACACAGTTTACATCTAAATTACAGAAAAATCAGCCTAGATATTTGAAAATAGGTTTAAGAAAATTCTGGTTTCATAAAGTTCGTAAATATTTTATTAAATCCTGTACAAATATACGAAGTTAATATTATTCATAAAATGTACAGTAAAAATAACTATTCAAACTATTACAGAATAAATAATAAGAATTCTTAGAAAACGAATCATACAAAATCGTATATATAAGTGAAATAGTTTAAAAAAATCATGAATTTTTAATAAAATCGGTAAAACAAAATTATTATATTTTTATTGAAGTCCTTAATATTATTCTAACGAGTGTTTTCCACTCCTTGTTAAGCAGGAAGTAAAATTTCAAGTTAAGAAAAGCCTGAAAATTTGAATGAGTCGCGCCGACAAATCCAAATTTTCAGGCTTTTCTAAGCTCGAAATTTTACTTCACGCACCACGCGCAAAACAATGATTTAACGTGAAGTTTGATAACAGACACATAATTTCTAATTAGAATAATAATAAATAATTGGGTTTCAACATATACCAAGTGTAAACCACCAAACCTGGCCATAAGGAAACAGCGTTATTAAGAATTTAAATTGATTATAATACGTTGCCATGACAAATTATGTCGACTTATTAAGTTTTGGTTGTGTTATAAAGATAATAGATAAGTATTCTAATAAAGAAGGTGTCTTTATGATTATAATCTTTTACTCTGGTATAGTGTGAAGCAGTGGCGTAAATAGCTATTTACGATGAAAGGATTTCACAGTACTTTATTTCATAAATATAGATTTCTAATGTTTTTCAAAAACAAGTACCAAAATGGTTCTATTTTTTACTTAGATGGAAATAAAAATGAAACATAAATAAAAAATACAAAATATATTTCTTACCAGGGATGTTATGTTTAAAACACTTTGTTTGAAAATAGTGTTTTAAACATGTTCAAAAATAAGTGTTGTGTTGTAAACAGTTTTGTTTTAAACGTTTAATTTGTTTAAAATGGATTTTCTCCTAATGAGATGTACAATATACAGGGAGTTTTTCTTTTAAGTATACATATGCCGATTATATGTTGTAAATCTTCATATGTTCGTTGTTTTTTAAAAATAGTTTAATCCGAAGCTGTAAACGAGTGTTTTCCACTCCCAGGTTAAGCATGAAGTAAAATTTCAAGTTTAGAAAAACCTAAAATTTGGTTTGATTGCGTAGCGAAGCGGAGCGAACCGGAGCGACCAAACCAAATTTTCAGGTTTTAATAAACTCGAAATTTTACTTAATGCGCCAAGCGTATTAAACACTGTGTCTTATACGCGGGGCGCATGAAGTAAAATTTCGAGTTTAGAAACGCCAGAAAATTTGGATTTGCCGGCGCGACTCGCTTCGTTCGCACGCCGGCAAATCCAAATGTTCAGGCTTTTCTAAACTCGAAATATTACTTCATGTTTAACCTGCGAGTGGAAAACACTTGTTTATAGCTTAGGATTGAATTCTATTAAAAAACAACGAATATCTGAAGATTTACAGTATTTTATCGGGATGTGTGCTTAAAAGATAAACTCCCTGTATGAAACGTAACCTGATCTAAAGCTCATGAAATTGTAATTATATTTTACCATCGTTCATATTTATTTGACTTTAACTATACTTCTGATCCAAAGGCTCAAGCTTTTCTAAACTCGAAATTTTACTTCATGCTTCATCTGGGAGTGCAAAACACTCGTCATATTATTGACTTCAATAAAAAACGTATTAGTTTAGCTTTAGTGACTCAAATCCTTTTGTTTTCAGGATTCGTCCCAGCTCTGCAGATAGGAAACAAGTATATGTATAATTTATCTCTTCACTTATTACTGATATTTTGTGCTTTCACTTCGTATATTTTAAAATTCGTTTCGAGTATATTTTCAATCAACCCGCCATCGTATACCATTCAAAACACGATCATGATGAATTATTTCTGTTTCACCTTAACCGATAATTTATCCGTTCCGGCGTAATGGATTCCTAACGGTCCGCGTTACGATTTTTTTTCCATCCTTCGAACGCTTTTAATTGCGACACGTGCCCAATTAATATCGAATCAATTACTCCGAGTGTAATTAGAATATTTTAATTGTGTCTGCGCGCAACACTTCTCTAGCTCTAGTGCTTAGGTGCAATTAACCCAATTTCCGTCCACATTGCTGGAAATAAATGTACCTGAGTATTCCCATTTAGATATTTTAATGGTTTAATGGAAATTGTTGCTGATTTTGTTTCAATTGTTCGATTTTGAGTTTTTACAGGGCGGAATAATTTACTTCTAGCAAGTGTATATTTATCAGAGCTGGGTTTGATTCGATTCAATCAGAGTTCGAATTTTTTTATGGGATTCTAAAGAGGTATATTATTAATAATATTCTATCATAATAATATTATTTCGTGAAACTGTAGCAGCACATCCAGCTCACCCTTTAGGCTTGTTGAATCTGCAGCTCGATTTCACTCACGAATAATATGGATGATAATCATACCACTTCTTACATTAAAGCTGAAAATGCAATATTTAGAACAGTTTTTATAACATTTTATTCAATAAATTAAAATAAATTACTAATAAGTTTAAAGTTTTAAAACTATCAAAGCTATTAAATATGACATATTTTAAAAGCATACAGAGATTATATTCTCTTAAAACACATATCTAACATCCTAAAGCAAAGAATTTTAAAGTTTTGATTAGAAAAAACTCGAAATTTGATTTCATGCTTAATCACGGAGTGTAAATACTCGTTAGACGCTTTTATAAAAAATCAATGAATTCTTGAACATTTGAAAAACACTGTAATCATCAGGATATGTATAGTTATTAAAATGCGCTGCATAAACTTTTTTAATTATAAATTTTGAAATACGATGTAACCACTTTTCAGAAGTCTAAAGCCCCAAACTATTTTATGTGGCGGGCCGGTATTTTCGGTCCCAGTTTGTCACGGACCGGCATCCATGAAATCATGAAATCATGAAATCACAAAACATTTAATGGAATCAGTTATTACTTTAGATGAGAATGTACAACAATTGCACCTAAAATTGAAAAAAAAATCGTAACAATTAATACATCTGTAAACATTGAATACCTTTAAATCCCGGCAGTGACAAAATTCATCAAAATGTACGTGTTTCTGAAAAGCATGGAAACTAAATAGAGGTAGTAATTAATATTTAGTGGATTTTTGAAAATCTCATAACGTCGAAAATAACAAGCAATGAGTATCATCGTAAAAAAAATCTCAGACCAATAAATTGGACAAAAATCATAAAGATCAAGTCACAAATTACTGTCTTTTATAAATTTTGACTGTCATAATTGCAAAATTATCTCAAATTTACTAGGTCATCAACAAACATTAAAGTTCATCTTTTCGAGTTTTCATTCAATTAAGTACTTTTTTATTCATATTCATTTAATAATTTATAAATAACATATACAAAATATTTAGAATTTAATTTTGGCAGCATTTAATAGAGAACTTAAATATTTGCTAAAAATATAGGAAAAGCGCTTCGTATAGTATAGCTGCAAATTCAAGCTTTAGAAAAAAATGAAATTCTCTCGCTGATTTAAGGAGCTTGAGAAGGTTTCAAATTTTAATTCAAGCTCTTGAAAATACGAAATTCTCTCATCGATTTTAAAAAGTACGCCAATTTTGTGAAATATTGCGTTAATAAAGTGATTAACTGTAAAGTTTGTTTTCAGTCAATCAACATCGCAATATAGAATGTTTTATAAAGTGCTCCGATAAAATTACACAAAAATTGATTATTTTCTATTCGAAAATTTAGCTCAGAGGATTAAATTAAAGAAAATTTAACAACTTAAATTATTGTTTCAGCGATACTAAATTTTGGCAGAAAACCGATATTAATTTTTAATTGTTTTTATATTTTTCAAAATATTGTATTTGTAAAGTGCTTAGCGACTAATTTAAGTTTCTTTATTTGAAAATTCAGCAACTCATTTTTTTAAAATTTATTATTAAAAGATCTCTTCCAAATTCAGCAAGTCTTAAGCTTTTCAAATAGTTAAATTTTAATCGTCAAAACGCTTTTTATAAAATATGTTAAATATTAATTTATTATAAAAAGTGTTTTGACGATTGAAGTATAACTATTAAAAAAGCAAGTCTCTCCAAATGTCAACTTTTTTAGTACTTTGAGGACTACTGTAAGTTTCGCTATTCGAAAATTAGGTTTCTCAAAGTTTATTGTTTTAAAGTGCTTTGCGGACTAAAGAAAATCAAATATATCAAACTTTTGAGCTTTGAATCATATCGACAGTTAAGCTGGAATTGTAGGTTCCAACTTATTCAGTTGATTTTTTAGTGCCTTTTAGATTAGCCTAACGTTTCTTCACATAAAATTAAAGTGATTTAAAAATTTCTTAAAATATTCCTGTCTTTAAATTAAACCATTTTTACAGTCAGATTAGCTTCAAAATTTGTTTACTTAAAATTAAAGTATTTACGTTTCTTCTAAAAATTCTAGCCTTTAAATTAAACCAAGTTTGTTTCTTCTGAAATGTTTTAACCTAAAATGAAAGTGATTAAATGTCATTGAAAATGCTTGCCTTTAAATTAAAACAATTCTAAGTGTTTTTTTTTTGATAAGCCTACAATTTCCTAATTTGAAATGTAACTAATTTATGATTATTTTTTGAAAAATTCTTGCTTTAAGTTAAACCAATTGTTAGTTTCATTTAGGTTAACTTAAAATGTCTTTACTTAAAGTTCGAGTTCTTTAAAAATTCTTGCTTTTATATTGGTAGAATTTTTGTTAGTGACTTTTAGATTAGGCTAAAATTTCTTTACTTGAAAACTTAAAGTGAAATTCTAAGTTTTTATTTGAGTGTAAGACCGTGCATTAAGCAAAATATTTTATAAGAAAAATCAGCCGATGTGTAATGCTGAAATCACAGTTTCCCGACATTCAGTCGCCTAAAGTGTCAATTTATATTGTTAAGTGACGCATTGTTTTATTTAAGATTTGTTTTTTACCATTAACCGTTAAACTGGTGTACCATTACAAGGAAATAATTAAAAGTCAAAATTATTTTACTGTTATAAATATTGACTTTCTTTTACTTTTGTTTAGCTTCTAGGCCCCTACCCCTGTGATACGCCTCTGCTAAATATCTATATTATTTCTACTTGAACTTTTTGATGCAATCCGTCGATTATTCAATAATATAATAATTTCGGGTATAATAAAAAAAATGTAATTTGAATGTTGACAAAGATTTCAAAGAAATAGATTAGATTATCTGGAAGCAAATAAACGCTACATACAATATGACGATAATAATCAAAATGTTGCAAATGCCTAAAAATTCATCATGATCTCGAAGAAGTAGTAAGGATTGATGATAAAAAATACGAACTTTGAAATTTAACTATATTTGACGAAATTCTTTTAAAAACTTACGAAAATGAGAAATATATCATATTGTACATAGCATTTAAAAAAATGTATGAAATATTTGAATCTTAAACTGTGATAGAATTCGATAGTTTTGCGGGTTTTCTCCTGTTTATATATTAACTAACGATTTTGGAGGGTTTCATTTTTTGTAATATTACTTCTAACAAGTGTTCCCACTCCTTAATTGAGCATGAAGTAAAATTTCGAGTTTAGAAAAGCCTGAATATTTGGTTTATCGCGACCAAACCAAATTTTCAGCCTTTTCTAAACTCGAAGTTTTACTTCATGCGCCCCGCTTATAAAAAGCCAACTTCAAATAATGTTCAAAACATACTCATCAAGTATGTATATTTATGGTATGTATCATTCTTATTAAATAAATTTAAAAAAAACTCTATTTTATTGTGACTTTTGAGGATCTCGTGCCTTAACTATAAACCATAACTTTCTTGTACTAATAGAATTCAATAGTATGGTACCCTATAGTACGAAAAAAATAATGTCATCTTTAGAACCATGTTAAAGCTATGTGCTAACGCTTATAAACCCATTAACGGGCGAGTAATTATGAAGTAAAATTTTGCTATTTCTATGAATGACTTGTTATAACACATACTGGGAATTTTTTTTTAAATATACATAATGTTTACGCTGTACATTTCGAGGCATTCGTCGATTTTATAAAATCGTTCAATTCAAAGTTTCGAACGAGTGATTTCACTCCCAGATTAGGCATCAAGTAAAATATCGAGTTTAGAAATGCCATTAAAATTGGTTTGGTCGCTCCGCGAACCAAATTTTCAGGCTTGTTTAAACTCTCAATTTTACTTTATGTGCGACGTGTATAAAACACTAAAATATTGTGAAGTTATAAATTCACTTCAAAATACTTTTTTACAATGAGTAATAATAAAAATATTGAAATCACAAAATAATAAACATTTTTCTTTACACATTCTCAAGTCAGGTCAAATAATACAATGTTTCAAATTAACTTATTAAGTAATTTAATTAACAAAAAAATAATAATGATTCGTTATTGTATAAATAGTGCTTAATGGGTTAATACGGCTGCATATTTTTATTCTTTAGTTCGGTATACTTTAAATTACAATTAGTCGATGTAATTTACTAGAAAATGGACGATTTATTAAAGGACAACTACTTCAGCGAGACAATATTTGTACAGAAAGTCGATATTAATTTCAATTCGTTTTTATATTTTGTAAATATCCTGAAAACAATTGGCAAATTCAGTTTCACTTTATGTTATTATATTGAGGTTATTATTGCTTTTTGATAATTCAAAATTGCTAATAAAAAGTAATGAAAAATATTTTCAATTTAAACCGTACGTTTCCGCGAAATCCAGCCCGCCCATTTCGATAAACGAACCCAGATAACTTTCCTGATGACGATCATAATCGCCTCCTTCCATGCATATTCCAATTGGCAATTAGATCGTTAAAAACAAAATTATTCATTTTTTTCTTTCTCCCGTTCGGGCCGGGCAGTATTAATTAGAGGCAAGCGGAGGAATTCCGAACGCGCACAGTATCCGTTAATTACCGGCGATCAATTAATCCGCCATCAAAAGGTATATGTATAGTCTACAGATCATTATCGGCTATGCAGGACCCTCTCTCCTTCACCCAATATCTCTCACTCTTACTCATGAATTACGTATATGGAGTGTGCCGTTTAGATCTGCTATCTCACTTTCTGGCGTCGGGCATTATCTCAGCAGATGGCTAAGTTATGGCCTCCGCCTTTGAATTAACATTGCGTTACACACAAAACGTGAATGTAGGAAATTTTATACACAAAGACAAAAAAGTATCTCTTTTTAATAAAATCACCAATTTAGTTTATATCGGAAAAGTAAATACATTTTGCTAGTGTGCTTGTACCTGTATTTTCAAATTAGAAACCGGATTTAGAGTTCATTAAGCACCCAAATCCTGAAATCGGTCTTCAAATTGGAGAAGACACATATCTCATATTTATCAGTAGATTTATTAATCTTTTACTTGCACATTTTTAAGTTTACATAATTGTTGAACTGTGATTTTAGAGTTATATAGTGGGTGAATATTTTTAAACTGATAGGTAATTAACATAGTAAATTGTTTTTTGCAGTTTGCTGTTCTCCATATAAACTTAGAAGGTTTTTAATGACACCAATTGAAAGATTTTTTTTCCTTATCTATTGATATCCGAATTAGTTCATTTTCAGTTGTATTTCTTTATTATTTTATCGAATATTCTTCAGGATAAATCTGATTTAAAAAAATCAAATTTCTAGAAATTAAAAAAATTATGTTAGATATTACATTGTCAAGTTAGGTTAAGTTCTAACCTAAATGTGGCACATAACCTAACTTTTAATACATTCAACGTTTTATAAAACTTTCAACACTCAGGGATAATTGCACAAAACACGTTGAACTGGTTTAACTCTGAAATCAAGTTCAAAGTGCCATTGGAACAATAGGTGCTGTCATCTTGAACTCGAGTTCAACGTATTTGGTGCAATTGAGCCTTGATGTTATTTTACTTTATAACATCTTCTAATGTTTGATCGATTTATTTTATAATTTAGGAATAAAGCGAACGAATGTCTCGTATTTTTCATAATTTAACTTCTTTAGTTTCATTGCCTCAATTTTGTTGTATTTTTTTATCTAAAATCTAACAATTTGTTTATTTACAAAATATAAAAACGAATTAAAATGAAAATTAATATCGACTTTCTGCAAAAATTTAGTCTCGTTAGTCTTCCCCAAATATTCATTTAAACAACTACTTCACTATAAAGAACTTATTAAAATAAATAGAAAACTTACAGGAATGTTGTTGTTTTTGTTGTTTTATTTTCTTAATTTTTGGTGAGTGTTAAAATAAAGCACAATGTTCTTATATTTTCAATTTGCGTAAGGCTTTTCTAAACTCAAAATGTTACTTCATGCTTAATCAAAGAGTGGAAACCCTTTTTAGATGTTTGAAGGTAAATGCATTTCAAAAACAACGCATACCTAAAACTCTGGTTTGAGGCCGATTTTATGATTCACATGTATTATGAACAGATTTTGAGACCGCTTTTAGGAATCTATTGTGATTCATTTTCCTTATTCCGACCAGTTTTTAGTACTCATATCGTAAATAAGTGGTATTTTATCAGTTTTAATTAAACTCCATGTGGTGCACAAATTCACAAAAATAAAACTTATTATATTTTACTTTTTACCACAAAGTTGAAATGCTACTGCGTTTCCAGTTGTTTAATATTTTTAAAATCTAAGCATTATTACTGAAAAATCTAACTCCGAGATTTTCTCTGCGATTCTACAATAACCATAATAATGAGATTTTTCCCTCCCACATACCATATCCATCAAAACCAAAATCAAAACAAGAACTAGGTATTTTGGATCTTTGACATATAAACAAGAAGGCATTACAACAAAAACAGCAGTTAAAATATATAAAACGATATGCCAGCCCTTGTTAGATTACAGTACGATTTTATTCCTTCATATCCGTCCTTCACACTATATCCAAGTCGCCGAAGAATCAGCCCTACGAATCCTCACAAAACTTAGACACCAAACGAATCCTCTCTCTAATCCCTCCTTTAGGAAACTGCCCAAGTAACACCAATCTCCCAACGCATATTAACCATCAGCGAAAAATTCACTACACTCGAAATTTTACTTCATGCGCCACGGGTATAAAACACTAAAATATTGTGAAATTTATGTATATTCGAACTTCACTTGAAATCTGTTTTATACGCATGGCACATACAGTAAAATTTCGAGCTTAGAAAAGCCCAAAAAATGTTCACGGGGCTTTTCTAAACTCTGAATTTTACTTCATGCTTAGTCTGGGAGTGGAAAAACACTCGTTTAAAGCTTCAAATTGAACTATTTTAAAAAACAACGAATGTCGGAAAATTTACAGCTTATGCATATGTTTACCTAAAAGAAAAAATCACTGTATGTTGCTTGTATTATTGTGGCAAAACCGTACAAGATATCAAAGATTACTAAGAGACAAAAAAGCTTTCAAATGAACCAATCTTTGAAGTAATATTTTTTTAATTTTTATAAGGTGCGCCAATAAAAACATATTTTAGTTTTTATGTTGTAGTGCTACTATTTTTCGTACTTCTTATCAATCAATGATGACCATTATGATAATAAACCATAATAAATTTCAGTTAAATCGAGTATAGCATAAATTAATAATATTTTTTTTGAACTTTAAAGACTAATTTCGGCTTAGCCGTAAAGTTTTTGATATAGATAAGTTGTGTTAAATCGTCATATTTTTATCCCAGAAATCTATGGTTAAACCATTTCCCTACATTAACAGGACACCCTGTTTATGAAATTTTTTCAATATTCTCCATAAAATCTCGTATCTTTTAATAAAACAAGCAATAGAATAATAAAATGGATTGGTTTGGTTAAATCAGATTGAAATCATACAGAACTTTTAAAACGCTACTATCAAATAATATACATTTTCCAAAATTCAGTCTGTGTTTACAATTTATCTATTTGTAGTTGTGATTTATCGCGAAGGCACGTCGCAATTTACAAAAATCACTTTACAAATGGCGCGTATATTTTTTCCGCTCCGGGTAATAACTCATCGCGAATAGGCAAGGCGGCATTAAATTTGTAACAGGAAAATATAGAGAAGGAGAACTGCCATAAATCCGATGCCCGCGCGTTCGGAAAGGAAGCCCGGGCTGTGGCCCACTTACAGTTTAAATTTATAACATAATATATACGATTAGAGCCACGGATTTATAATCCTGATTTATCGGCTCTTATTAAATAGAAGAAGAAAAAAAAGAACGGTAGCCAGTTCGATTAATTCCACAAGTGTGATATTTATATTAAAAATATTACTTTAACTAATTTTTCACTCTACTAGTGAAATATGTTTAAATCGTTGATAACACCAAATATGCATATGATTTCGTGATATACTAATTTAAGGTAATGGTTGTGTTTTTAAACTTCTGATTAAATCAGGGTTTTATACTCGTGGCGCATGAAGTGACATTTTGACTGTAGAAAAGCCTAAAAATTTAGATGTGCCGGACGCTGCCCGCCAGCAAATTCGAAATTTTACTTCATGCTTAACCAAGAAGTGGAAAACACTCATTGGAATAACATTGAACGTTTCAATAAATATGAAGCGCTGGAAGGTATGAAATAAAAATACTTAATTTTATTTTAAATTTACTTGAACAATAAAAAAAAATACCTTATGTATTAAAATTATAAACCTAACGTTGGTTATAATACGTAAATAAAAAGGATTCGATAAAGCAAATATTTTATCCGAAAATTTAACAGATTAATTATTTAACATAAATTCAAAGAAATTTGTAGGGTTATAAATATATTTTAAATTAATAAATTCCCATAAAATAATGTGTTCTCTTAAAAATTTTAATTTAAATATCTTTCAAAAATGCGTGGAGACTTTTCAATTTAATAGAAAATTTTAAACATTTTCCATTAAATTGAAATTTTTGAAAAATGAAAATAACAATAACTGAGTGATTAAATACGAAAGTACAGGAGTTAAAGATTGAATAAAATTATTGAAAAAATAATGTTACAGGTTTGTATTTTACGTTAACAAAATTATATCATTATAGTCATTAATACAATTATTTTATCAAAACCAAACATTTTCTTAACGTAAAATACAAATCTATTGTATTTTATAATAATTTGGATCAATTTTAAACTTTTGTACTTTTAATTAACCGTTGAATAAATAAAATAAATAAATTAAAGAAAAACAATTGATAACAAGTTTTAAATAAAGTTAGCATATTTTCATTCATACAAATCATGATTAATAAATTATCAGCTATATTGTCCCAAGGGCAATAATAATTAAGCATTAATTTTGTTTAACCCCAAAGTCTGTTGCGGGAAACTGCCCGACGCAAGAAGGGCAATTACCTAAAGCAAAAGACTTGAGGGATTTCAACAATATTACGTAATTATCATTGCCCGAGGTGCATTCGGTCAGATAAGTTCTTGAATAGACGCGTATTATATTAGGTATATGCATAAATTGTTTTAACAAAAACAATATAGACAAACTTCAGAAGAATGTGACGGGTAAAATGTCATTGATTACATAGAAGTATAATTTTGTTATAAACTCTGTTTTTTTACAGAGAAGTATAATTTTGTTATAAACTCTGTTTTTTTTTATTATGACCAAACTTAGGGTGTATTTACTACGAACAGTTGCAGTCCTGCTTTAACAGTAAGGTATTTTAAACATCAAATTTTGAGATGTTGGTAAATGATTATCAATGTGACAAAGAAATCATAATTTGTTAAATAAATTGCCACGATGGAGAGATTTTTTGAAAAGAACACGTTACAACTTCTAATTTTATGAGACAAACAGGGATTTTTTCTTTGAAGTATAGTTTCACATATTCCATTTAAACATTTGTAAAATTAATGAACATGTGATTAGAACTAAGCAGTATATTTTGAACTTCACTTTAAATCAGTGTTTTATACGCGTGGCGCATGAAGTAAAATTTCGAGTTTAGAAAAGACTGATTTGGCTTTTCTAAACTCGAAATTTTACTTCATGCTCAGTCTGGGAGTAGAAAACACTCATTAGAGTTTTTAAATTAAACGTTTGTAATAAGGTCACAAATGTTTAAAAATGTACATTGAAAAATCGTAACATGTATACCTAAAAGAAAAATTCCTTGCATTTAGAACTTTTTTAAAATTTGAACTTATAAATGGGTAGATAATAAAGAAGACAGATATTCCTGAGCAAGGAATATTAGCTGATCCTCCTATTCTATCTGATGCTCAGAGACACATTATTAAATTGGTAGTAGATAAAAATAATTTAAGGCGGCGATAGGCAAATACATTTGTAATCGTAATCTTTGTGAGTTAATTAAGTTGTCGTATTACTGTCAGATTTCCTTTCACATAACCTACAAATCGAAGTTGATTTACAACGCAACATGTGATTAATCTTGTCCTAACCTAAAACACACAACCTGCATCACACCATTGAATTCTTGAAATGTCAAATTTGATTGATGATATTAAAAAAAAACAGATTATATATTTGACGAATAAAGCACTAATAACCTTTCTTCACACTTTAATTTGAATTACCAAATGTATATTTTGGACACAAAGTGATCATAATCAATGGATTAACACTAAATACAAAACAGAAATCCATAGTATCGCGATAAATCTCAAATATAACCCCCAGAGCATTCACAAATTAATTAATATGCATAAATTCAAAATTAAATTTCATAATACCACTTCTCCTTCACCGACTAACCCCAACATAGATACAAAATTCATAAAATTAATTTATTCCCTCAATTCAGAAAACCATTTCAACAAATTATACAAAAAATTCAATTTAACTCCCGCGTGTTATGTTAATTCTAAACTACGGCAACTTTTAGGAAACACATTTAACAATCCAGATGAACTAGACCAATCTGGTATTTATTCAATCGATTGTTGTAATTGCGATAAAGTATATTGGTCAAACACAGCCTAATCTAAATACCAGATTCAAAGAACACATAGCACACGCCAAACATCTTAATTACGAAAAATCTGCAGTGCCTAACCACTTACTAGAAACCGGCCACAAAATCACAATAAAGAATATAAAATTATTAAAACAATCCTCTAATTATCGTTTAAACATGTTGGAAGCCATTGAAATGAAATAAACATGAAAATAAGTTATTGAATTTTGATTTCAGTTCACTTTACAATACATTATTAGATTTAATTGCACCACCTTAATCTGTGTGTTTTCCCCTAATCCACTTTACCTGGTTGTACCGCTACCCTCATTCCTTCGGCTCACCTCTTAATTTACGTTTTTTTTCCCTATTTGCACTCTCACCGCTTTTGTATTATAATCTGCCTGTCTATATATACAGGGTGTCCCAAAAGTTTGGAAACGGTTGAATATCTCGAGAACACCTCATCGGATCAAGATGGTATAAAATACGTCTTTCTTTATTTTTAAAGCTCTATTTAGGCATATAAGGGGTAATTGCTGTTTTTTTAATCAAAGTAATTTTGGTTGTCTCATTTTTTGATCCCTGATCTAAAATTGGTTATGTTATTGTTATTAAAAAATCATTTCGTTATTTTGGCTTTTTCCCCACTTTCTACTAAGATCAAAATTAACTTTACAATACCGTCGGCATTAGCGTGGTCCGATGTGCACCACGGGGAGGTTGCATGATCGGATTTTGCACATCATGTAGCCCTGAAAAGGGCTGATTGTTGCACTTCCGGTGGTTTGATGTTGCATCTCCGCCGCCAAATCGTTTTCTTCCTTATCGCAAATGTTCAAACTGACCGCCATTTTGGCCTTGGCACTGACCCAGTCGGCTGTGAAAATCGTTGATCACGTTGGTCCTCATTTGCGGTATAACTAATGCAGCCTGGTCCATGATGCGATTCCGCAAGTCAGCTAAATTGGCAGGTCTGTTAGTGGGGTCAAATCCGGCGATCTCACAGGCCATTCAAGGGGGCCGCGTCGTCCGATCCAACGGTTGGGAAATGTACGGTCCAAAAACTGCCTCACTCTCACGGCGTAATGGGGAGGGGCGCCATCTTGTTGAAACCACACATTTTTCACGTTTTCATGGACAAATGATTAATTGATGGTACCACTTCCTCTTGCAATAAATCTAAATACTTTTCGCCAGTCAAGTTGCCCTCGATGAAAAACGGCCCCACAACTCCATGTTTAGAAAAACCTGCCCAAACGTTCAGCTTCTCCGGATACTGGCTGTGAATGTCGCTCATCCAGTGAGGATTTGCGTCACACCAATAACGACAATTGTGGCGATTTACTTGACCATTCAGCTGGAATGTCGCTTCGTCGGAGAAAACCACGTTATCCAGGAACGCACGGTCGGCAGCACAACGACGCACCATGTCTCTGCAGAACTCGTTTCTCCTTCGAAAATCATCCTCCAAAAGTTCTTGCACAAGATGAATCTTGTAAGGGTGCCACTTTTCCTCCTGCATTATGCGATATACTGAAGTCTTGCTGATGCATTGAGCTTGCGACACTCTCCTTACAGAAATATGAGGGTCTTCCACGAAATGCTGCAACACGTCCACCTTCTGATCTTCGTTTGATGCCGTTCTTGGCCTGCCACTGCGTTCGCGATCCTTCACTGCTCCAGTCTCTTCAAATCGTTTCACTGTTTTTTGAACCGTCGATTTTGACACTGGATCACGATGCGGATTGGATGCATTAAACATCCTTGCCACCTCCTCGTAAGATCTCACATTCTCCCCGGACCCACGCATCATTAATAATGATATGCGTTCACTTTCCGATAACCTCATCTCAAAACGACAGATAGCAGCTTAATTAATTTAGCTTTAAAGTTTTTGAGCTACTACCCATTTCTTAGAATTTCACGGAGTCGTCGAGAACCTCAACATTGACAGTCCGAAATAAATGTTTAATAACTACACTTCTGTGCTTTCATTTAAAATTGTAAACATGACAAAATGGAAAAAAAAATTCGACGATAAACTGAGCGAAAACTTCCTTTTTCCACCCTCCAAAAAGGGGTTAAGGTGTGGATATTTTGCAACTCCATAAGGAGTTTTTGATAGACAATGAAACTCTGCAAGAAAAATCATTTTTGTCTAAAAAGAATGGTGGTACTTTTTTTTAAAATACCATTTTTTCTAATTTTAAAGGGTGTGTGTGTGTGGGGGGGGGGGGAGTGGGGGGGGGGGGGGAGTGGGGGGGGGGGGGAGTGGCAATTTGAAAAATTCATAAACCGTTTTTAATACAAAATGCAACAGTGCAAGCAAAATATTTTTTTTCGCAGAAAAATTCAAAACTACCCTTTCCACCACCGAACGGGATTGGGGAGGGAGTGATAAAACAATTAACAAATAAGAGCTTCCATTTAAGTTTTCTAAACTACCCCCTCGAACCACCCCCCAGAGAGGTGTGGGTGGCTATGGCACAGCATGCCTAAATAGAGCTTTAAAAATAAAGAAAGACGTATACCATCTTGATCCGATGAGGTGTTCTCGAGATATTCAACCGTTTCCAAACTTTTGGGACACCCTGTAGTTTAAATTTTCTGTTTTGTATTTAGTGTTAATACATTGATAATGGTCACTTTGAGTCCGAGATGTACATTTAGTAATTCAAATAAAAGTGTGAAGAAAGGTTATTGTTGCTTTATTCGTCAAATTAATTTGATCTTCACATAACTCACAATCAATTTAAATACAATACAATTAGTTCATAGTTTCTTACCCCGCAAATATCCTCATAAATGTTTTAAATATCTGATGGTGTGTATGTGAGTGTTGTTTCTTCAATTCATTCATCTCTTTCTATAATATATTAGTTCCGAATTATTTGATAAGGAAGGGATGGGGTAGAGAGGAGAGGATGATTGTGGCAAGGGCGAGGTGTGGATCGGAGGAGAGAGGAAGGAAAGTATGGATGGGGGAAGAATATGGAAGGTGTGTGTTGTGTGGACAGGGGAGGGATACGTGGGGACACTTGGCGGAGGAATGTGAGGGGGTGAAAGAGGAGTGGCTGGGAGCGAAAGGGAATAGAAGGGTAGTGGAGTGGATGAGGGAGGATAGGAGCGGGGTAAGGACGTTGGAAAAGCTGGGGAGGGAGAGGGAAAAGAGAAGGGAGGGTAAGAGGGATACGGGAGGGTAATGAGATAAGCTAATGTAAAGGTAAATGTAATGTAAAGTGTGGAGATATGCCAATAAAGGTCTTTTTTTTATATTAGTTCCGGAATGGAAGAAAATGTTTCATGTTTATTTAGTTGGAACAAATTGAAAAATCATGCAAGCCAACTGAAAGCAGCGGTCTTTCTAGTTTAAGACAATTGGAAGCAGGGGTCTTTTTACTTGGAGCCAATTGGAAGCAGAGGTCTTATCAGAAGTAAAAATTCCCCTCGGGTAATTAACGTTCTAAGTTTTTGTAGAATGCTCAATGAGATGAAAATGGAGCAATTCCATTGGTGCCTTATTTTTGAAAGAACTTATCAATATATTATTTTTATTATGTTTATATTTCTCTTAATTTTTGTTCTATATTTGAATTTATCTTTTATTCCTGTTTCATTTATTTTTTAATTAATTCAATTCAAAAATATCTATTGATTATCAATTTCAAAGTTTATTTTTATCTTCTTAAAACTATTTCTCAGGTACAATGTTGATATTCTGTATTGAAAATAATAATATCGCTTTTAAGTCAAATTTTAAAGATTTTCATTTTAAATGTTCACATTTTCATTTTTAGGCACATTATTTTGTTCTTCTGTATTGGTTAATTTAAACTGGTTATATTTAAATAATGTCTAAGAATATGGAATTGTTTTGACAATTAATAAATATCGGGTGAGTATTTAGAGATACCAGGTTTTTACGAAATGTTTTATTAGAAATTAGCACAATTTCTATTTTGGTTCATAAATATATAAACGAAATAGATTATTCAATACAGAGTATATTGGAATAAAATTCAAATATCTTCAGTCGTTTTTAAAAATATTGAAATTAAAATATTGGACTATATTTCATAGACATTTTTTCTATAAAGAAATTTCAGATCAATATTGGATAAAGAGTATACTGTAATTTTGGGTAGATCATTTTGTTTTTGTTGTATTTAATTTTTGGGGTAACTTGCAAGAATATTGAATGTAAATATATTTTATAGAAATAAAAAATAATGTTAACTGCAAATAAATTGTTAGTCAATTTTTGTTATACATTTTAACAAAAATTGACAACAATTCTTCGGCAAAAGTATTTAATTGAAATTTATTTAGAACGAGTGTTTCTACTACTTGGTTAAGCGTGAAGTAAATTTTCAGGCTCTTTCAAATTCGAAATTTCACTTCATTCGTCACGCGTATAAAACAGTGAAATATTATGAAATTAAAAATATAATAGTACTGCTAAATTAATATTCAAAATATGCTGTTAAGCAAGAATATTTTGAATTTTACAATATTTTAATACAATAATGCGCGACCAAACCATATGGAGTGGAAATACTCGTTCAAAACTTCATATTAAACTGAACAACGAACAAGGAACGCGTTAAAATTCATTAGTATTGGAATATGAAACAAAAATTTCCTGAATATTAAAAAACAAAAAAAAAACAGAATTTTAGATTCCGTAACATTTAGAAAAATATTTAAAATATGTAAAAAAAGTTAATTTTACATAAATATTTCGAAAGTGTGGCCCCTAAAACATTTTAGGTGTTAGTTTTGGCCCTCGAAGTAGTTTGGGGTGTCCAGCCCTGGTTTAAACAGTTAGGTAAAAATTAATCACCGTGGTTTGTTTTACAAACATTTGAACAAACAATTATTATCTCAATACTTTTAGTAAATAACACACTTGGTTAAGATTTCACTGTTTATTTCACACAGTGGCTTCATCAGGCAGATGAATAATAGGTTACAAACTTAAACTAACGCTTAAATACTAATGACGTAGAGGATGTGGTGTTGTTTATAGGATGGGGTGGGGGTGGTAGTAAAATTTATGAAAAAATTTAAATATCTATATATACACACACATACATAAATATATACAAACATTAACATATAGTATATACATATACATACAACGATAAACAAATATGTCCGGAAAAATTAAATTAATTAAAGAAAGATAAATATAACATTTAAATTTGAATGATATATTTATCTTTCTTTAATTAATTTAAATTGTTAATGTTTGTATATATTTATGCATGTGTATGTATATATATATATATATATATATATATATATATATATCAGAGCTGGGACGAATCCTCGTTAAAAGGATTCGAATCACGAATCCGAATCACCTGATATGATTCGAATCAGGAATACTCGAATAAAGGATTCGAATCCTGCTTTTTCGAATCACGAATACAAATCGTTTAAGAATAAATTTGATTTTATTATTTTTTTACAACCATTAACATATAAATATCGTTATCAGTTGTTTTAACAAAAATATTCACAACCTAATTATTTATTATTAACACTGAACATCGTTGATAACAGACTAAATTTCTGTGTTACTCTGATTAAAGAGGTATTTGTGTGTTTTTGAACTACACTTCAAATCAATGGTTTATACGCGTGGCGCATGAAGTAAAATTTCGAGTTTAGAAAAGCCCCGTGAAAATTTGTCTCGGGTCGCTGCGCGACCCTCGACAAATTTTCTACGCGGGGCTTTTCTAAACTCGAAATTTTACTTCATGCTTAGTCTGGGAGTGGAAGACACTCGTTACTTTAAAATATGTCACAACTGTTAAAATATGTATCGTCGGATGCCCGTCTTCAGAGGTGATGTGTAAGCAAATTATGGGTCCTAGGAGTTGCCAAATAAGTGAGTTACTCAACTGTTTCCAAGGCACACTTTGAAAAACCAAAAGATTAAAATTTTACATATAAAATGTACAATAAACTATAAGTGTGATACATCATTGAATTCAGTAAAAAATATTCTTCCAAAAAATATCAAAATCCAAAATAGCGCTCATAAGAAAAACAAAAGTTAGCTGTGGTCTCTAGGTAAATGTTATAGTTATCTTAGAATAAAATATGTTACTGGATTTATCGTTAAAAAGTGCAACAATATCTCATTAAGGAAATAAGATATTTCAAACTTGTTTTTGGGTTATTGTTGGGCCCTAAATTATGCAACTTTGCCCCAATTTAACCGACTCTCTATTTCTTTAAATAACCGAAACCCCCATACTTTCTGTTGAAATACGGACACCCAGTATAATAATAATAATAATATAAAATTTATTGTATTGTTATTTTCTAAATATTTTAAGTAAATAAATATTTTACATTGTTATATTTACGAATATATTAAAAATAAATACTTCATTCAATATTAATTATACCATCAAATGTCTAAAAGTCTTGCCTTGAAAATCACCAGAAATCATTAGATGTTTTTTGATTAAAAGAATTCCACTATGGCTTTCGACGTCTAAATCAAAAAATGTTTCAAACAAAAGTTGTAAAGAAACCAATTTTACCTAAACACTTTTCACCTCAGCTCTTTTGTTTTTCTTCAATAAACCGGGAAAGATTTTTTTTTGAAAATAAATACACAACTTTATGATAATTCGAAAATTTCCGAACGAGTTTAGAAAAGCCCCGCGTACAAAATTTGTCGAGGGTCGCGCAGCGACCCGAGACAAATTTTCACGGGGCTTTTCTAAACTCAAAATTTTACTTCATGCGCCACGCGTATTAAACACTGATTTCAAGTAACGTTAAAAATATAAAAACATATTAAAACTGTTTTCAGTTTTAAAAGTTATCAAAATATGTCAAAATTATTTAAAATTGCCAAAAACAAAATGACCAAAATATCATCTCGTAAATATCAAAAACATCAAAAATTTGGCGTGCTGATAAAATCGATTTACGTTAAAATTATCATTTTATGTCAGTACGTGACAGTTTGACAAAAACGTTCTTAAAAAAACGAAAATTTCAGTTAAAATCAGTAATAATGTCAAAAAAGTTATCTAATAATATAAAAATTGTTATCTAATGTAAAACAAGTAAATATATAATATCAAAAATATCAAATGTCAAAATTGTCGTCTACTGTCAAAAAAGTAAAAAAATATAAAATGTCAGAACTGCCATCTAACATCAAATACGTCATTTAATGTCAACATCAGAAATAGTAAATAAGTAAAAAATTTCATTGTTTATCAAAAGTAACATCTAAAGTGAAACATGTCGTCTAATGTCAAAAAACGTAGTCTAATATCAAGAATATAATCTATTGTCAAAAATGTCATCTCAAAAGGTAAAGAATATCAAAAATGTCATTCAATGTCAAAAATGATTAAATATGTCTTGTAGAAAAAAAAAATCTCAAATTTGTCTGTTTAAATAATGATTCAATAATTTTTGAAAATCGTTACAAATCTGAATAAAAATATTGAAAATCTTACATATCAACATTTTATATATTTGACAAGAAAATCTCGAAATATCGAAAATTTCATCAAAATTTTCTAAATCGATAAAAATGACAAATTATCAAAAATCAAGATATGTTGAAAATCTGATAAACATTTTCATAAATTAATTAAAAATCTCGATATACTGAAAATTTCATCAATATTCGATAAATTAAGGAACATTGAGGAAATATTGCAAAATCTGATAAAAATTTGATTCATCGACGAAAATCTCGAAATAAGGATAATTTTATGAAAATATCGATTTGTTGAAAATCTTATAAAAATGTTATAAATCGACATGTTAAGTGTATAAATTTGATTGGGATTGTCAATTCATATTCATCAAAATGTTATATTTGGCGCAATTACCGAAAAACAATTAAAAATCACAAATCTGTTAAATTTTACACAAATTAAATTAATGATTTGTGTAAAATTTAACAGATTTGTGATTTTTAATTGTTGATTTTATCACTTACAAACGAGTGTCGTCCACTCCCAGACTAAGCATGAAGTAAAATTTCGAGTTTAGAAAAGCCCCGCGCAGAAAAATTTTCACGGGGCTTTTCTAAACTCGAAATTTTACTTCATGCGCCACGCGTATAAAACACTGATTTAACGAGAAATTTAAAAACATACAAAACAAATTTTTCATGTTAATCCTTACGATTAATTCAAATTATTTTTGACGATTCGAATCCTTTTGTAACTATTCGAATCCTTTTGTAAATATTCGAATACTTTTATAAAGATTCGAATCCTTTTATGAGAATTCGAATACTTTTACGAGGATTCGAATCCTTTTATGAGGATTCGAATCCGTACGAGGATTCGAATCCTTTTGCGAGGATTCGAATCCTTTTATGAGGATTCAAATCCTTTTATGAGGATTCGAATCACCAGCATTTGAATTCGAATACGAATCATTTTAAAAAAGTGTAACGAATCCGGATCACGAATCCAGTTTAAGTAAAGTATTCGAATATCTCTTTTGAATCCTCTAAAAGGATTCGAGTCCTGCCCAGCTCTGATATATATATATATATATATATATATATATATATATATATATATATTCATAAATTTTACTACCATCCCCACTCCATTCCCTAAACAACACCACCTCGTCGACGTCATTAGTATTTAAGCGTTAGTTTAGGTTTGTAACCTATTATTCATCTGCCTGATGAAGCCACTATGTGGCGAAACAATTGTTGCAGTGTCAATCAATAAACAGTGAAATCTTAACCAAGTTAGGAGATTATCCGTCAATAAACTAAACTAAATAAACTAAACTAAACTAAAGTGTGTTACTTACTAAAAGTGTTGATATGGAATTTCATCAAGTAACAGCCTCAACTATTAAATTATTATTTTAACTAGTTTCGATTTTTAACTATCTGGAAAACATCACGTTCACGTGGAAAACTTTATAATTTTGCAGCATTATAAAATTCCCAAGAAAAAAATTCTATTACGAGCACATTCGTGTTTCATTTAGCACATTTTTCCACGGGCTAGGTTTCCTTTACGTAACTTAACTTAAGTTGCAAACAAGGCTCACATATCCAGCGGCGGCGGTGACGGCGAGAGAACACCGGAACACCGGAATATACGCCTACGCCCGTACTTTTATGTATCCAATTACTAAGCATGTATTTCGGAAGCCCCGTTCTTGTCCTTTGTAAGGGTGCCCACGTTACGTATTATTTATAATACTACTCTGTCTGCAATCTGAAACGAAAACTAAAAAGTTACGGACAATTGTTGTTTGGAGTTTTATAAATAGGATGGATATTAGACTGTGCCAAAAAAACGATATTTTTTTTATATTGCTCTTCATCAAGTATATTGTTCCCTATTCAAATTCATTAGAATTGACTAAATTTTAATCAAATCGAACAGTATTTAGAGGTCCATTAAGTCCAAAACGTGGTTTTAGATACTTTTTGACATGTTTAATAACACCAATCTGCATTAATGCCGGATGTGAATATAGGGATAAATTATTTCATTAAAAAACAAAATATTGTGTGTTTCATTAGCTACAACCGTTCTTTAAAGTTTATATTGAGAAATACAAGCCATTTTTGGAGGCCTAAAAACCGTGATTTCCACTTTTCATTTTATTGAATTAATTTTTTTAGTGTCGCGATGTGCCTTATGAAGTTTTAGCTTTGACTACCATCACATAAATTTATTTATAATGATAATTTAGATGCTAATTACAACGCAATTGATGATAACATAAGGAACAAGTTATTTTTATAACTTGTTTAGAAACTAACCGATTTCTAAACTTCTTTTGTTTGAAAAGTCTATATATCCACATTGTAACGTCAAACCGTCGGCCAGAACATCATCAATATAAACTATAAAGAATGGATGTGGCTAATGAAACGCACACAATATTTTGTTTTTTAATGGAATAATTTATCCCTTTATTCAGATCCGTCATTAACCCATTAACGGCCGAGTAATTATAGAGTTAACTCTAAAAGTGGATTTTAGGTAAAATTCTACACTTCCTTATATGAGTTCTACGAATGACTTATTATATAACATTCTATGAATTATTCTTTTAAATATAAATAATGTATACGCTGTAAATGTAAGGCATTCGTCGATTTTGTATAAAAACGTGGAATATAAAGTTTAGAACGTGTATTTCCGCTCCCAGACTAAGCATGAAGTAAAATTTCGAGTTTAGAAAAGCCCAGCGTAGAAAATTTGTCAAGGGTCGCGCAGCGACCCTCGACAAATTTTCACGGGGCTTTTCTAAACTCGAAATTTTACCTCATGCGCCACGCGTATAAAACACTGAAATATTGTGAAGTTAGAAATACACTGAAAACATTTATTTAAATGAGTAATAATCAAGATATTTAAATAACAAAATATTTACGTTTTTGTTCATACATTTTCAAGTCAAGTCAAATAATATAATATATCAAATTAAATTATTTGGTAATTTAATTAACATAAAATTAATAATGTTGCGTATATGCATCAATCGCACATGATGGGTTAATGCAGATTAGTATTATGAAACGTATAAAATTGGGAATAAGTATCTAAAACATTTTGGACTTATTGGACCTCTCAATATTGTTCGATTTGATTGAAATTTAGAAATTTCTAATGAATTTGAATAGAGAACAACATACTTGAAGAAGAGCAAAATAAAAAAATAACGATTTTTGGCACAGTTTAATGGATATGCTGGAGGAGTAAGATTCATATGAAAATGACGATAAAACTCATTGACGAAACTACTAAGAAGACTAACAAATTTTGAGGTATTTTTTGAGAAACATTAAAATATTTTAAGGTGTAAATAAAGCATACATAACGTGCGATTCTTTAAATTTTGATTTAGAATAGGCAGCATTGTTTCTGCGGTTGCCCAAAATGCTAATTGAATGGTGGAATAAATTTAAGGTTATGGTAAACTATGTATTAAAAGTCAGTAGTGCCAATCTAATTTAAAATTAAAACCCTACTCTAAATCATATTTTAAATGATCGCACGCTACGATACTTAATATATGGTAAAGTTAAAAACGTATATAACTTTCCTAACCTTTAGAATAGTTAAGAAAGTTGTCAATTGGTTACCAGGAGAGACGAATAGGACACGACTTACAATTCACTTCTTATACAGAGAATTTTTTTATATACCTACATTTTCAGGTATGCGATCTAATAAGTGTCTCTACTCCTTGATTAACCATAAGGTAAAATGTCGAGTTTAGAACAGCTAGAACATTTGGTTTTTGTTTGGTCGCGTCACGAAGCGGATTAAAAGTCCTGAATGATTTCATTTTAACTCAACCTAATCAATCCATTCCATTATTCTATTGTTTGTCACGAGAGGAGAGATTTCTCTGGAAATATTGAAAAAAGCTCATTTTAACGCTTTTTGAACTCTTTTAAAAAAAACATTGAATGGCTAAAATTTTACAGCGAATGGATCAAGATATGTTTACTTCAAAGTAAAATCCCTGTATGAGTATTGTTAAGATGTTGTACAGTATTATATCCATCTGTTTCTTTTTTGGATTAGCGAATTTACCGCCGGACTCATAGATTGAGCCACTCAGTCGGCATGAATTTTCCATAACGCGAAAAATACGCCGAGTTATAAGAGTAGTGTTGCACTTCTATATAATTCGTCATTCAACGATAGTGTATACAGATTTCTTTAGTATTTTAATAATAATTACATTTCATGAAGCTATTTGCATGTAATGATATAGCATGTTAGTATTTCATGATAAACTATAATACGGTCGGTCTGAAGGTATTACCATAACACTTGCCATTTATATTTCGGAGGGGTAATTTAATACGTTGTAATGTCTCCAGCGACGTGTTCTCTCAGACCTCGCTCCTCACTTCTCCCCTTATCTCTCTCCAAACACAGCATCCAGCATACCTTTGTCTCTCTTCTCCTCATGCATAGATTGTTGTAAATGGAGGAGGCCCGGTTGGCAGTTGCCAGTCCGAGCAAACATATCCTGTGGCATTCCTAAATAATGGATCCCATGTATCAAGTTCCAGAGATAATACGGCGCGATGGGATGCGTGCTTAGCACGAGGAAACCTTGAACGCGGGGCCCCTGTCTTTATTATCCTGTCAAATTACGGGCGCAATACGTTCCTCGCTTACAGATGAAAGAAAACTATTCCGTTTCGGAACTGAAAGGAAGGGAAAACGCGCCGGGCGATTCTTCGTGAAAGTGTAATTGTGAGACGACTTCCTGGAGAGAAAAACGCCAGGCACGTTTGACTACAATCGGTATTCTGTTCCAAAAAGGCATTGTACTAGCCAAAAATTAGTGTATTTGGGCGAAGAAATAATTTTGTCGTTAGATTATTACGTATTTTAATGTTTTTTTATTATTCGGGGTATTAGCTCGCGCCCGCACATATGGGCAAGTAAATAAATAAAAATTGATTTTAAATTGAAACAAACGTTTTAAATTTTTTAAATGTTATTTACAACTACAGCAAAAAGTAACTATATGAAAAATATTTGCTAACTAATATATTTATAGTGCATCCAGCATTAATGTTTAATGTTTATTTACGAAAACGTTTTACAAATAATTGTATTTATAAAAAGTCTTAATACTAATGATAAATTAAAACTAATAAATAAGTTAAAATAGTATTAGTAAAAAATGGTATAATAATTGTAAGATTCAAAAAATATATATTTCTTCCGAAAATTGATTTTTTCGAATAAAAAAAATATGATTTTCTGAAAGAAAAAAAATATGATTTTCTGAAAGAAAGAAAATTCTTAGTTATCTATAAAAAAAAACACAGATATTGTATTATATCTTAGAAATAATCTTACTTACTTTTTTCAACTACAATAAAAATGTTTTAATAAATTTATCAACTTGTTAAATCATAGGAATGTTATAAAACTAATGAAAATTAAACTTTGTACGCTTATATAGGCATAATGTTTAAGTTTAATGAATGTGTTGTAAATCAAATCAAAGCTTATTTAATTATAAACAAAGTAGTATAAGAACAGAATTTATTTGTTTAGAGCTGCGACCAAAAAAGCGTTTTAAACACAGATTGCAAAAAAATAAAACTGACTTTTCTTAGAAAATAATTGATAAAAATACAGTTTTAATAACATTTGAATTTTGTTTAAGGCAAAGCTTTGGGAAATAAATAAGCTTTAATTTAAGCTGAAAACAATTTACTAACTCAAAAATTGCCTTTAGGATAGTTGCTCAAAGTCAACAAATTATTTTACTTTTTTTAGGATGATTTAATTCTTAAGTCTTGAGAATGTTTTGTTTCTTGGGAAATAAATCATTACATTAATCATAGCATTAGTGAACATCTATGTAAATTTTTTGAGAAATTTTTAAATTAAAATATTTTTTTATGTAAATTTTATGTAAATTTTTCGTAAATATGGATTTTCTAAAAAAAAGAAATACGTTCCCAAAAATCTCAAAAAATTCGCGATTATTCCTATTTAAGTTGAAAATAATGTTAGCTTCATTTTTCCGCAATAAAAAAAAGTTGCAATGAGCACAATTTTTACGTGTAGAAAATGTGTTGTACATCAACTCAAAGTAAATAAGCTTTGAGTATATCCCATACTTTAAGAAACAAATAAATTCGTTTAAAGGTTCGGATAATAGAGCATATTACACGCAGATTGAACAAAAATCATAAAACTGACTTCTTGGAAAATAATTGATAAAACAAAATTTAAGACATCAAGCGATTAATAATAAAAATTCATAGTAAAATATCAAAAATCCTGCACCGTATGTATTTTATGTAGTATATACAAGTAGAAAGTTAATATTATATATAAAGTCTAAAAATTATTCGAAGAAACTGTTACAATATATAAAATGAGATAAATAAGTTTCGATAGTTATAAAAAACATAATTTTTCAATAAAACTGAACCATTCTTTTAATTAAAGTCCTTTATACTATTCTAACGGGTGTCTTCTACTCCTTGATTAAGCATGAAGTAACATTTCGAATTTAGAAAAGCCTACAAATTTGGATTTAGGCGTGGATTTTCTAAACTCGACATTTGACTTCATGCGCCAGGCGCATATAACACTGATTTATTACAGGTATAAAACAGATTATAAATCTTTTATTGTTGCCAAAAGTGTAGATAAGGAAGTGTAATAAAGAAAATCGCCTCAAGTTTTTGTCAAATTAATTTCTTTGAAATTTTAGAACCTGAAAAATGCGTTGAGATAATTTAATTTTGTCTGCAACATCAATTCTAAGTAAATTGTGTGAATTTCATGCTGATTGTAGAGAAAATGATGTCTTACAATTTTTAAAACAAAATAATTCCGTTAATCAGTTATTCTTACAAAATTTCAAGTTTGATTTAATATTTTTGAAAATTCATACATGCAAGCTTCATTAATTTACAGAAATTATCAGTACCTATTTTGAAATAAAGAAATAAACTTTATTTTCTGTATTAAACTTTTTGATTCGCCAATGAAAAAAAAGACAACAATTCTGTTCCCTTTTTGGACACAAAATAAAGAATAACAACACAAGATAAGAGAAAATCACTCACCAAGATATCTTTGTTACCTTCTGTAACAAAAAGTTTTATTTTTGTTTAACGATCATGTAAGGAAATTCACAGAATACTAATAATAATCAGTTTAATCGGTTTTCTACTATTACTTCGTATTACATGAGCTATTATTTAAATAAATAATAAACACTTGGTTTCTGATTTGTGTAATTGACTATAATTAATTAAAATGTTTCAAGTCGTAAATTAATTAAGGATATTTAATGTATTTTAAAATGTAATATTTTATATGAGTAAATAAAATAATTTATTTCAAAGATTTATAGAAATTGGCTGAATGACCAAGGTCGATGGCTATTTGTATGATTTTTAATTATAGAATAAATGATAATTTAATTATTATTAAATTATTTCATTCTTCAATTCTACATAATTATAATAGTTACATTAGGAATGCAAATTCCGGCTCCAGATGACTATCCTTCCAAAAAAAATTAACTTCTTGCAAATTTGTATCACCTGTGTTTCATTTTCCACCACACATCACAATTTCGATTACACAATTGATACCGCACTGTTTACAAATCCGTAATAATTATTATAACTCAAAAAACGATCTCACCACTTCGATATTTCCAAAATCCAGGAGTCCCGAAATGCACCGGATAAATAAATGATCTCAGAGGATAAAACTTTACACACAAATATAAACGAATTGCGGATACTGAATGCATCTCGTCGATTTTATCAGCATTCTAATTTCGCTCTCGATTCGAATTCGGCCGAACATTTTTTGCGACCTTAATAAACAAACAATAGGAGGAGTATGTTTTCGTTTTAAACGGATTTTTGTGTGAGTGGGTTTATTTCAAGATACAAAATTATTTAAAATTAAAGGATTTTTGTTGTAAGTTTGTTTGTTTTTGTAGGTATATGGAGATGGGAAATGAGTTAAATAAAGTGCGTTGTAGGGGCCTCGGTGGTCGAGTGGGTAGAGACCCTGCCCACAGACCAAGAGGTCGCGGGTTCGAATCCCGTCCGGTGAAATAATTTATGAATAATAAATTATCCGGGTCTATGGATGTAGTGTGAATGTATTGTGGCGTTTAAATGATTTAAATAAGTGTGTATGGAATTAGTTAAATTAAAATTGAAAACAATACAATAGTAGATGGCTGTATGGCGAAAGCCGAGGCCAAAGAAACAAACAAAAACAAAAAAGTGCGTTTTTTCATTAAATAATAATTATTATAAAATCTATGACAAAAATACTAATCGTTGTTTTAAATGATGAAAACAATATGTAATTGGTTGTTGTATAAATTAAAAATAAATACTATTCTTAACGTTTCATTAATTAGGGATTTTTTTCTTTAAAATATACACATAGCATACGCTATAAATTTTCGATGTTTTTAAAAAGTGTGGTCAACGTTAAACTTTTAATATGTAAATATGTCCACTTCCAGATTAAGCATGAAGTAAAATTTAGAGTTTAGTGAAGCCTGAACTCGAAATTTTCCTTCTGCTTAATCAAGGAGTGGAAGACACTCATTCGTTAGAATGATGTTAATGACTTCAATAAAAACATATTAGTTTAGCTTTAGTGGTTTTATATAAAACTGACTTTTTTAATTTTTTAATGGGTCTTTTTCATTATTAAAGCGCCTCTTAAAAGATTTGTAACTTTTCTTGCTTAGTTTTAAGTTTAGTGTTTGTACATATTTGTATTTTTTGTATATTGTATTTTTAATGTAAATGGCAAGCGGTTGAAATAAATAAATAAATAAAAATTCACGATTATTTTAAATATTTTACTAATTTCCACATATTTTTATTATTAATCCCATTATAAATATTGTAACAGATTAAATAATTTTAAATAATTAAATATGATATTCTGTTTTTATAAAAGAAATTCAGGAAATCTTGAAATTAACTAACATTTGACAAGCATATTTAAATCCAGCCTATAATTGGCAGAATATCACACAAATTAGAAAATTGACGGAATTCGAATAAATAAAAATAATATTGAAAACATTTATAAAAATTATGTAAAGCAAAAATGACGAATAGTTAAAAATATACATGTACCTACATATACAGGATGCGTAAAAAGTATCGCACTAAATAGGATTATATGGAAAAGGTTTGACATTTAGATTTGACATTTGGTAGGTTTAAATTAGATGTAAATACCCATATTTTGAGATGAGTTTCATTTGTTTTGCATGACTTGCAACCTAGGTTTTTTTGTTATTATTTGAAAGGTTATCTGATTAAAAATTCAACGTGGTGTAACATTAGCATGTTTAATATAAAATAACGAGGAAAATAAATAATTAAAACAAAAACTGAAATTAACAAGAAACCCAAGAAAATCACAATAGGTGTTCAAAACTATTGGATTGGGCTGAGGGGAGCAATTGAATGGCTACCTAGGTTTTCAGACCTGACACCTATGGACTTTTTCTTCTGTGGATATTAAAAAAGTGTTATGTATCGAAATAGGAGAACAACATTAGATGAAATAGATGCTCGAATTAAAGTTGCAAACACACAAACATTCCTCCGACATATCTGCAAACACCAATTGTGTTTTTCTAAGGTTACTTGTTAATATCAATTTTTGTTTAAATTATTAATTTTCATCGTTATTTTACAATAAACATGCTAATGTTATACCACGCTGGATTTCTAATTAAATAACCTTTCAAATAACAGCCAAAACACCCTAGGTTGTTGTTTAGAAAAATTGAAGATAGCGGCCTCTCACAAAAAATCAAGTTATGCAAAAGGAATGAAACTTATCTCAAAATATGGGTATTTATATCTAATTTAAATTTACCAAATTTCAAATCTAAATATCAAACCGTTTCCATACAATCCTATTTGGTGCAATACTTTTTACACGCCCTGTATAATTAATGTAATGATATAATCCCATGAAAACTATTTAATTTCATATTGACAGATGTATACTTGAAATAAAAAATCCTTATATACCTCCCTATAATTTCCAGAATTTTGTCGAGAAAGGTATTTGTTGGAATGCATAAATATTAGTAATGCTGGCGGAATCTAATGCAGTCACTTCGGTGCACTTAAGCCCGGGAAATAACAATCGTTAAGCGCGATATACGAGCGCGTTTTAGCGCCGAGAGTGTCTTATTTTCACACGTGCCGCCCGCGTCTTATGCAAATTGACTCGTCTTAAGACGGTTTTACATTTAGATTATAGATACAAGCCCGTGTTGCCTTTTACCTTTTAGACGGAAAACGTGTCAAATACACACAGATGAAAAGAGAACAAAAAATCTAACCGTTTTAAAAAAATTATAAGAGTATTAACAACTAAATAAATACCTAATAAATGTGTATTGTGCAAGAATTACTTACTCTTTGTTACAATTCTTCATTTAATATACAAAAAAGAAGCTTTTTTATGTATACGTATTCCAAATTCAGCTTATTTTCTGTAAATCTTTAGATATTCATTGTATATTTTTTTAGTTTAATTTGAAGCTTTAAACGAGTGTTTTCCACTCCCAGACTAAACATGAATTAACATTTTGAGTTCAGAAAAGCCCCGTGAAAATTTGTGGAGGGTCACGCAGCGACCCGAGACAAATTTTCTGGGCTTTTCTAAACTCGAAACTTTACTTCATGCGCACGCGTATTAATCACAAAAATATTCTGAAATTTATGTATATTCGAACTTCACTTGAAATCTGTGTTTTATACGTGTGGCGCATGAAGTAAAATTTTACTTTATGTGCCACGCGTATAAAACACTCAAATAATCTGAAATGTATGTATATTCGAACTTCACTTGAAATCTGTGTTTTAAACGCGTGGCGCATGAAGTAAAGTTTCAAGTTTAGAAAATCTCAGAAAATTTGTCGAGGGTCGCTGCGCGACCGTCGACAAATATTCACGGGGCTTTTCTAAACTCGAAATTTTACTTTATGCTTAGTCTGGGAAAGGAAAACACTCGTTTAAAGCTTTAAATTGAACTCTTTTAAAAAACAACGAATGTCAGAAAATTTACAGCTTATGCATATGGCATATGTTTACCTAAAAGAAAAATTCACTGTGCAAGGATTGTCAGAGAGTTTTTCTATTAAGTGTACGTATTCGAAACTTAGCTTATTTTCTGTTAATCTTTAGATATTGATTGTTTTTTTCCCAGACTTAGCATAAAGTAAAATTTCGTGTTTAGAATAGCCCCGTGACTTTTCTCGACTTTTCTAAACTCGAAATTTAACTTCATGCGCCACGCGTATAAATCACTAAAATATGCTGAAATTTATGTATATTCGAACTTCACTTGAAATCTGTGTTTTATACGCGTGGAGCATGAAGTAAAATTTCGAGTTTAGAAAAGCCCAGAACATTAGTCTCGGGTCGCTGCGCGACCCTCGACAAATTTTCACGCAGCTTTTCTAAATTCGAAATTTCACTTCATGCTTAGTCTGGGAGTAGAAAACACTCGTTTAAAGCTTCTAATTGAACTCATTTAAAAAACAACGAATGTCGTCAAAACAGCTTATGCATATGTTTACCTAAAACAAAAATTAACTGTACATTATCCGGAAAAGACCTACTCATAATTATGTATTAAATAGAAACCTATTCATAATTATGTATAATCAGAGATAGTCAGTAGCAGAAAACGTTTTATTTTTTTTAATGTTTCCACTTAAGTATTTACTAGGTTCATTATGCTGCCACCTAATGTCATATTTGAAAATTGCTCACCGCTATTTTCAACTTTCCCACATATGTTTTCTGACCTTATTTCTGACTTTTTCATATCTAAATAATGTGCCAATATTATTAAATCATTAATTACTAATGCACAGAATGAAATTGTGAATTTGTTTGCTTTTTATTTTGGGCAGTGTACAAAAGCTTACTAATTTTAACTGTACTGTTAATAGTAACTCACACTTAAAGTTGCCTTCTATATCAGCCATTATAGAACAACAACTCTGTGGGTTTGGATGATTTACCTGCAATATTTCTGAAACATTGTTAATTTTCTCCCAGTCGATCATTCTTTATTATTTTTAATAATTTATTAGAAGCTGGCGTGCTTCATATTTTCTAGAAAGACTCACTTATTACGATTATCAATAAAAGTGGGTCAAATAATTCTGTAAAAAATAGTAGGCCGATTTGGATTGTATCACATAAACCAAAAATATTTAAAAAGTTAGTAACACAACAAATATCCCCAATCGAAGACCCTCGTATTGTAGAATTCAGACGTGGCCTCTCTACACTTCGAACCTTCTTGTGTACGAGACTTAAATTATTAAAACCATATATGGGCAACCCCCAGTCCCCGGGCCGGCCCTCCACCAGCTTCAATCTGGCCGACGAGAGAAAAAAAGTTAAAGATTTAGCACACATAGTTTATTTGTAATTACCGTCAACGAACCTAAAACTGTATTTATTTAAGTCATAAAAACTAAAATCGGTAAATAATATAATTAGGCGTACGCAGTGGAACGCCACAGATCGAGTCAGAAATAGTCGTTAGAAAGAGACAAACAGATAAACATTTTAGAAGCCACCCGATGACCTTGAAGCGCTCCAGAGAGCCGACTGTTATTCATAACGCGGTTAGCATCGCATATTAGCGTACGATCGAGGGTATTCTAGTTGCTTATTGCGGGTAATATATAAACCGCTCGTGCGCGTGTTAACTCATTACTTCTTAACAACTGATAAGAAAAGACGCGGAAAATATTCAAGCAAATTCAGCTCAGAAGAAAAGAAATCTATCAAGATGCCTGGTTTAAAAAAGCGAAAAGTGGACACAGAATGTCGTCAATTCCGAAACAAATGGGCTGATGAATGCTTTTTTATCATGCACATCGGTAAACCTATGTGTTTGTTGTGCAATGAAACAATTTTTGTTTTTTTTTAAGAATATAATATGAAGCGGCATTACTCCAGCAAGCATTTCGCTCAATATAATTTACTTACAGGCCAGTTAAAAAAGGATAAAATTAAAAAATTATTACAGATTTATGAAAACAGCAACAGATGTTCCATTCACAAAGATCAAATCTAAACAGTGTTGTTAAAGCTATAATTAAAACACTTTTAACCTTTCTTCACAGTTTTTATTATATACCAGATGTACATATCGGTCACAAGGTGACCATTATCATTGGATTGATAATGGTCACCTTGCGACCGAAATGTACATCTGGTATATAATAAAAATTGTGAAGAAAGGTTAAAAGTGTTTTAATTAATGTTATAATAATCTTCACGTAACTCACCCAAATTCAAGTGTTAAAGCTAGTTTTATAGTTAGTTCCTAAATGGCGAGAATATCTAAGTAATTTTCTGAGGGAGAATATGTTAAAGAGAGCCTAGTAGATATTGCAGAACTTTTGTGACCAGAAAAGAAGAATGAGTTTGAGAAAGTGAGCTTACTGTTGTTCGACGAATAGATATGATGGCTAGTGATATAAAAAAAACATTTACTGATAGATTGAGATTAAGAGTACAGATTTATCTGACACAGCGCACTTAGCTATTTTTATACAAGGTGCTGTTGAAGAATTTGTAGTGACAGGAGTATTACTGGCTTTACGGCCGCTACAAAGGACCACTACTGGAAAAGAAATGTTTGCCGAGGTGCAAAGTAATTTTGAGCAATATAGTTTGCAGTGGTGTAAATTAGTTGGAATATGCACAGATGGTGCGCCTTCAATGGTCTGTTCACGAAAAGGTTTTATCGAAATTCTGCAGGATAGAGCAACCGCTATGAATGCGCAAGTGAGTGATAATAATTCTGCATTGCATTATTCACCAACAAAACTTGCGCTCTAAGTCCATTCAACTGAAGGACGTTATTGATGTGGTAGTAAATACCATCAATTTCATTACATCGCACGGTCTTAACCATCTTCAGTTTAAAGCATTTCTGGATGAACTCTCTTCTGAACACGATAATGTAACATACTATTTGCAAGGGCAAAATGCTAAAAAGATTTTTTGGCCTTAGAAAAGATATAGCTGATTTTATGAGAATCAAAGAAAAACCATTGCCGCAAATTTGTAATCCAACATGGCTTTGTGACTTAGCATTCCTGGTAGACATCACAGGACACTTAAACGATCTGAACTTGAAGCTTCAAAAACAGGGGCAATTGGTAAATCAGGTGTACAATCATCTTAAAGCTTTACAAAACAAAATTCGCTTGAGGGAAACACAAATGAGAAGTAAAAGCTGTTTTTATTTTGTAACATTATCCAGTCACGAAAATATTGATTACCGTCGCTATGCTGCAGAACTGAAACTACTCTCAGAACAATTCACTGATCGGTTTTCCGATCAGTATATTAAAAATATAGATAGCACTTTCAAAATTTTTGCAAATCCGTGTAGGTGTAATGTGGAAGATGCTCCGCTTCACCTACAAATGGAGTGATAGAGCTTCAAGAAGACTCATATTTGAAGTCTAAATTTGATGATGTGGAATTAAGCGAATTTTACAGAATATACCTTTCCGAAGATAAGTATTCGCATCTGAGAGTTTTGGCCAGGAAAATAATTTTCACATTCGAAAGCACGTATAAATGTGAGCAGCTTTTTTCAATCGTAAAAGTTAATAAAAATAAGCATCGTACTCGGCTTACTGATGTTAATTTAGAAAAAACTGTAAGCCTGTGTACTAGTGATGTTGACCCTAATATTGATTATCTTGTTTTCCAGCTGCAAGCTCAAGTCTCTCATTGATTTTCATTTGATTTTTTTTTTTGTTGTTATTTTGCTTTTAATATATTTGATTATGCTATTCAAATTCTAATAAATTAAAAATGTCGAATTTTTATCGCCATTTTATTCACTACTACCTACTTATTTCTTACCTATGGCCCACGACCTGATTAAGTCCCGAAATTACGCCCTTAGCTAAGCAAAGGTTGCCCATACCTAATTAAAACATACAAGACATGTTACTTTTAAATGCAAATATTCCGATGCATGCTCTTTATAATTTCAGGCATTTTTTAGTTTTATATATCTGAAGTTTCTGAAGTTTCGAACAAGTGTTTCAAATCCTTGATTAAGCATAAAGTAAAACTTCGAGTTTAGAAAAACCAGAAAATTAATTTTGGCCGCAAAGCGGAGCGACCAAACCAAATTTTCAGGCTTTTCTAAACTCGAAATTTTACTTCATGCGCCACGCGTATAAAACACAGAATTATTTTGAAGTTAAAAACATACCGCTGAACTAATAATTCTGTTTTTTATGCGTGGCGCATGAAGTAAAATTTTGAGTTCAGAAAAGCCTAAAAATTTTTAGAATTTTCAAAACACGAAATTTTACTTTATGCTTAATCAGGGATTCTAAACACTCGATATTAGCTTCAAATTGAACTCAATAACTGCTGAGAGAAATACATAAATAGAACTAAACTAATATTATTGCTCTTTAATGGAATCAAGAAATATTGTTGCGGTAAAACCATTTGTTTACTAAAATAACGGACGCTCCAGCGTAATTCCGGAAATGTTTTTGCGAATTTAATTGAAACGCGCCACTACTATCCGCCTGTGGGCGTTTCCACAATGCCAAATTTTGAATATTTCATTTTTCCGATAATATTTGAACGCGGCCCCCAGTGCGCCACGTTAAATATTCATGAAACGGCCGAATATAAATTTCCTGCAATTCCGTATTTATATTTCAGTGCACATTTTAAATGGGCATTATTGATCACCACCCAAGATTTATTTATTCCAGATTGACATGCTGATACTTGAAATATATTCAGTTGCGAATATTGTAATTCAAAGATATTATATTTTTACACGGAATATATCAATTTAATATCAATGAGAATATATAAATTTACAATATTAATCATAACAATACACTTTATTAAATTCAAAGTGCCATGGTTGCTTCCTGATTTACGATTTAAAATTATATTTGGCATTTGCCACCACTAAAATTTGGTAAACATACTGGGAATTTTTCTTTCAAATATAGATACATCTATGCATGAGCTGTAACTTTTTCGATTATCGTTTATTTTAAATAGTTAAATTTGAAGTCTTAAACGAGTGTTTTCCACGCCAAGATTATACATAAAGTAAAATTTCTAGTTAAGAAAAGCCTGAAAATTTGAGATGGTCATTTTACTTCATGCGCCACGCGTATAAAACACTGATTTTAGGTGAAGTTCAAATTATTCTATTAAAGCAGTATGCTAAAAACGTGTATTCTGAACATCACATCACATCAATGTTTAGTACGCGTGGTGCATGAAGTAAAATTTCGAGTTTAGAAAAGCCTGAACATTTGGTTTGGTCACTCCGCTTCGCGGAGCGACCAAACCAAATTTTCAGGCTTTTCTAAACTCGAAATTTTACTTCATGCTTAATCTGGGAGTGGAAAACACTCGTTTGAAAGTTCACTTTGAAATATTTGTAAAAACAACGAATATCTAAAGATTTACAGCGCATACAGTAAATTGAGATATGTATACTTTAAAAAAAAACTCTCTGTTTATCTGAGATAGTAGTAAATAATATGCAGTGTACAAAACATTTTTTGGACATCAGAAGGGCTGAAAGGGTTAATAGTTTGATAATCTGTATGATAATATTAATAAAATTGGTTCTTGGGTAGATTATTTATGAAGCTTTATTTTACATAATTTCGGTATAATTTAAGCTTTTGCAATTTGGTTGTCCAATATTCGATTTTATTTCATCCTGCAATAATATAAGGTTTGTTCATTCTTCTTACCTTTTACATAGGTTTATATTTCAAGATTGTAGACGCGAAGTTTACTAAAACAAACGATTTTAAGTTTATTTTAAATTTGAACAACAAAAAACAATATCGAGGCTATATTATGTAATAAAGTTTACAATAAATAAAACTGTAAAATTAGTTTTTAATTGATCGTCTAATGAGGGATTTCACTCGCGGATTAAGCATGAAGTAAAATGTCGAGTTTAGAGAAGCCTGAAATTATAGATTTGCCGAGACGCGAGAGCAAAACGAGTCTCTGCAAATCAAAATTTTCAGGCTTTTTTAAACTTGAAATTTTACATCATGCGCCGCGTATAAATCACTCACTTCAAGTAAAATAAATTTACTATATCAATTATCAATTGTTTAAAGGTACGAAATTAATAAAATTTGGTTCAAATTAAACATTGAATTTATAAAAGAAATAAATGTTCTGTGCTCATGTATCGAATGTAACGTCCAATAAATATGAACTGCATAATTAAAGATCGTTATCAAAAACCAGGTTGTACATACATTAAATAATTTAAAAATAAAAAAACTGGAAGCTTTCGGGCGCAAGCTGCTATCTGCAAAACGCCGGCCGACTTGACTTATCTGGCCACGCTGTGGCTCATTTAAAACTCGTTACAGATTGGTAATTCTATATGCATAGAATGAACGAACCAGCGCCCCCAATAAATCATAATAGTAGATATCTATACCGGCCACGATACAACACAATCCACCCATTTATAAGTAATTTATGTGATACACAACCGCGCACTGCTTTTGTATACTATACAGATACGCTATTATTATAAAACATTTACTAGGCAGATAGCGATGGGACGGCACATGCGATGGAATTGTAGTTCGGCATCGATCGTTCGTGAATAAATCGGGAACCCGGAGGGTCTGACTTATTTAACTTCTTGTCGCTGTCAATTTTGTATTTGGTACACGTAGGCACACACACACAAACATCGACATGAATTAATGCTGCTGTCTAATTTGAATTTTATATTATTGTGTTATGTACGGCTATTTAATAATTTCTTAGAGACATTTGTTTTATCTCACATTGATCTAAACATGGGGATTTATTATTCAAACGGGGAACGTAGATAATTCATCAATTTTACAAGAATAGATTTTGGGTGCATTATTGAATATACGAGTACTTATACATAGATTAATCACTGAATTGTTAGGATTATCTGCAAAATGTACTTTGCAGATGATTCTCTGTGAATTTACTTTTTAATTCAATTTACTTGTCGTATTTTTTCACATACGTTATAGACTAATTAACTGCAAACTTGAAAAGGAACTTTATTCAGTTCTGGGGGCCTATTCTGATAACTGATAAGTTTTGTCATCGATAACTTGTCTCATTAAAACAATGTAATTTTACTCTACACAGTTTTGCCAATTCTCTTTAAAATGACGGCACTTCAGAGAGAAAAGCCATCATATTTTTAATACCGATGCATTTTGTCCTCGATGACTCTACTCGCTAAAGTGGCGTCATTTTGGAAAGAATTGACATTGCCGTATAATAAATGACGTAATTTTACGTAATTTATGAACGTAATTTTATTGATGACAAAAGTCATCGGTTATCAGAATGGACCCGCCGATGAAATTAATATTTTTAACTTATTGTACATTTTTTACCAAATAAACGCGTTTTGCATGAATTCTAAATAAATGTCCCTACAATTTTTAATTCTGGGCATTATCCAATTGATATTTAATACAGTCTTGATATCGGCACATGTTATATAATAAACTATTATTTTTAGTGTACTTATATTAAATTAAATTCATAATAGCTATGATATAATCAGCTCTAAAGAGATTTTCATCCGTGCCATCAGGCAGTATCATTATCATATCCCATTATGATCGTACACTTTTATGGGTGTATGCCAAATAGAGCTTTTTCGTGTACCCATCATCCACGACACGAAAGAAACTTTAACGCGTCCGCGTGCACTGCTGTAGATAAAAGCATGATCCGGAGAAAACAATGGGGCCTCGTTCGTTGTTGGGTTGTTTGGTCGCCCAGCAAGAGACAGAGAGATCGAACGAAGATAGTCTCGGACACTGCATCAGTTAACTCCTGTTATATATATTTATATATTATAAATACGAGTGTATAAATAAAAAGTATCTCGAGGGTATATAAAGAAAAGGAAAAGGTTTTTTTTTCTGGAAATTACTGTTGTTTTATAAATGCAGTGCAGAAATCAGAGTTTGAAATATCAATGAATTTAAATATTAAGAGTAATTTAGATTTATTACATGATCTATTAGAACTAACACTACATTACTCGTTAACATAATAATCTACAACAAGTTCTTCTAAACGAATCACATTGATTGATTATTATTTTAATTGGATCCCTTTAAAAAACAAGAAAGCAACATTTTAAAAAGCAAAGTCTCACAATACGTATTTTTAAAGAATCTAGTACAGTCTTTAAAATTTACAATTTTTCTATAGGTAATTTTGTCCTCCTAAAGACTTTCGTACAATCTTCATCAGAAAATTATATTATTACAACTTTTATCCCGACAGTGTGAGAATGAATTTAGTCATTTGAATTACGTGAAGATTTTAAGTCACTTAATTAAAACGCAGTTATATTCCTTTCTTCACTTTTATTTTTCGATACTAGATGTACATTTCGGGTACTATGTAAATCTAGCATCGAAAAATAAAAGTGAAGAAAGTAATATAACTGCGTTCTAATTAGGTGTGAGAATGATCACACCCTACCTATCGGGACGGACATATTGCACAAAATATAATTCGCAAGTTTCGTCCACTCACAGTGATTCACGGTGTTCCGCAAGGGTCAGATTTATAGGTTATCTGATTTAAAAGGCTTATTATAATGGGAAGAATATTTAAACAAACCTAGTGTTTGTCCAAAATTCGACCATGTTAATCCGTCTGTAAATATTTTATTTAAGTTATTCTATGGTATTTATACCTTTTCACTTGTCTATGTTATTTATTAATCTATTTATGTGTTATAATTTTACATTAGTATGTATTTAGGCTTATAACAACGTTTTAACAGTAACTAAAATTCTAGTCAAATATATAAGTTCTTGTAATTTTACTGTTTATCCGTCTGTAAATATTTTGTTTAAATTGCTCATGGTTTTACATTTATTTCTTTATCTACGTTATTTATTTGTTAATCTATTGTATGTGTTTTAATTTTACATTAGTGATTTCTTAGGTTTATATCCATTTTATAATACTACCCCAAAACTCTAGTCGAAATAATCAGATTTTGTTTTGTAAATTTACTCATACTATGCTATTCATTACCATGAATTTCTATTTACATATTATACTAAGCAAACTATTATGTTAAATTTGATTAAACTTAGTTTGTATATTTAATTTTAATTAATTTTATATACAGGGTGCCCGTATTTGAACAGAATTGGTTATATTAGGGTTTTGCGAATTTTAGGGATCAATAATAATCTAAAAACAAATTTGAAATATCATCTTTCGTTTTTGAGATATTGTCAAAATACGGATTTTTTGAAATTTTGTTTTAATTTTTTTATTCAAAAATTATGTAATCCAGACAATTACAACTTTAACATTATAGAGGCACTTTTTACCGAGAAATCTAGTAACATATTTTATTTTAAGATAATTATAACATTTAACTAGGGACTATAGCCAACTTTTGTTTTTCCTATGGGTGCCATTTTGGATTTTTACATTTTTTGGAAGAATTTTTTTTTTCTGAATTCAATGATGTACCACACTTTTAGTTTATTCTGCAATTTATATGTAAAATTTTATTCTTTTGTTTTTTGTGAAAAGTGCCTTGGAAACAGTTAATTAACTCACTCATTTCACAACTCCTAGGACCCATAATTGGCTTACATATCACCCTTGAAGACGGGCATCCAGCTGATTACTTACTGTAGTGATAAAATAATGTATTACTTTATAAATGAAATACTGGTGTGACATTTTGATTCTTAATAAATTGCTTGAGTGTCTTTGGACTATCATAGGATTTTGTCATATTATAACTTTAATGACCGTGTTTTGATTATTCTGACTGTAAGTGGCTTGATTGACTGCCTTTTGACTATGCTAAGACTTTGTCTGATTATATCTCTCTACGGACTGTATTTCGGCTATTGTGATGTTATCATTGTAAGTCACCTAAATCACTATATCAAATACATTCAATATAGTGATTTAATGACAAAATACTTATACGATACATATTGTACCACTTGTGATGTATTTTAAACTAACGAGTGTGTTACACTCCCAGACTAAGTATGAAGTAAAATTTCGAGTTTAGTAAAGCCCCGCGTAGAAAATTTGTCGAGGGTCGCGAAGCGACCCGAGACAAATTTTCACGGATCTTTTTTAAACTCGAAATTTTCTTCAGACGCCACGCGTATAAACCACTGATTTATAGTAAAGATAAAAATATAAAACGCTTAGATGTGATGGTAATCAATATTTATTGAGATGTAGCGAAAAATGCAAGAATTACTTATTTTGTGAATAGTTTTGGGATAATAATAATAAAAGTAGAATAAATTTAGTTTGTGTAACTTATCCATACTGTTGAAATTTTAGTCATCATATCTTAAACGGGGAAAGTGCTATGATGGACACATCATCATTTATTTACTTTATGTTTTGTTACAAAAGTTTGACAGTTATTAATTAATTTTGACTGCTAACAATGATTAACTGCTGTCAATATTTTATTGATTAATAGATATGACGTCATTGTTTTCAAGGCACTCTTTGAAAAAAAGAAAATATTATAATTTTAAATATTGAATCTAAAATAAATTATGAGTTTGATACATCACTAAGTTCAGAAAATATCATTCTTTAAAAAAATATGAAAAATCAAAATTGCGCCTACAAGAAAGACAAAAGTTGGCTACGTTCCCCGGGTAAATGTTATAGTTATCTTAAAAAAATATGCTATGAGGAATCTCATTAAATAGTGCCTTATATTGTCAAAGTTATAAGTGTCCAGATTCAGTAGTTTTTGAATAAAAAAATAATAACCATTTTTCAAAAAAAAACAGTTTTTTGTTGATATCTCAAATAAAAAAGATATATCAAAATTGTTTTCAGATTATTGTTAGGCCCTAAAATACGCAACTTGCCCCAATTTAACCGACTCTCTTTTCAAATAACTGAGATCCCCATACATTCTGTCGAAATACAGACACCCTGTATATAATTGTACTACCTCTCTATGACAAGTGTAAAACAGTTTCTGTTTGTAACACAATAAAGATAAAAAAAGAACAATGTTGCTTAATGCCACTCTAAAATAACTTGAAGTCGACCCCACTTTAAAAATATATGTTTTCATTTGCCTTTATATTATTCTAGTTATAACGAAAGGATACTTTAAACAATTGATAATTGACATACCACATTTATTTTACTCTAACTAATTGGTTAAAGATTTCACTTGAATTTAGTGATTTATACACGTGGCGCTTGAAGTAAAATTTCTAATATCACCTTGAAATTTGGATTTGCCAGGGCGCACCTCGCTTCGCTCGCCCCGGCAAATTCAAATTTTCAGGCTTTTCTGAACTCGAAACTTTACTTCATGCTTACTCTAGGAATTGAAATCCGTGAAAAAAAATATTTTACAAAAATTTTGTTCATTTAAAATTTACTTGTAAGGGTTTAAAAAAAGGAAATTCTAACTCTTGCATCCACCACAAACACAATTTTCATATTAGTGGTTAGGAATAAACATCAATTTAAAGATTATTATTTATATGTGGGCATTTTCCTTCTTTACGTTTCGGTTCGGATTTTCATTTGGCCAAAAATACCGGACAATTCAGGTTCCAAATTCGTTTTTTTAATTAAATATCTCAACAATAGCAACGAACTCGAATTTATTTATTAAATTTTATCGCGTACATCAAAAGCGATTTTTTCCCATCAGTCTCGCGTTTCAAAAGATATTTATCGACTGCGCTTGAAATAGCGCTCCCATCGAGCAATAAAAACGCTGAAAAGACGGATAATGAAGTCTGATGATTTGGCGGAATGAAAGGCGCCCCCTTCGGGGGGGCTCATTGTTTCATTTTTAATCGAATTCCCCCTCCTTTCCCTCTCCCTTCCCCCCCAACCCAACTCTCCTGATTGCATTGTGTTTGCGCGATGAGTAACGATTACATTTTGGAAGTTCCGTTCTCCGTTCAAGTTTCGTATCAATCACGAAACTTGAATATACACGATAGGATATAATATATAAGGGTGCGAGCGGTATTAAAGGACAGCTGATGCTGATGGTGATGTGCATTAACATTTGTTACGACCTGCTGGGCACAGGTGGGGCCATTTGTAAGGCTCTGGAAATCCGAGATTTCCTCGCGGCGCTTTCTTCGTCACTTTGAAATATGTCACTTGCACAAAGATTTGTTTTAGAAACGTACAAAGTCTGCGCCAGCGTGTGTGTCTGTGTTTGTGTTCCCAGATTTATATCTATGCGGGCTTTTGTTGTTTTCTTTCAATTGAATGGAAAGTAAGGCGTCTTTGTGGAGCTTTTGGTGGTTTTCGGTTTTGTGATCGGATTAAATCGACGAATTTGTATACATTTTGCTTGATTATGAGTATTTTCTGCATGCGCACATTTTTTGAGGTTTAATTTTAAAATAGTGAGGATAAAATATTTTGTTATTCAAAAATAAAAAACACAACAAAAGTTTAGAACACGTAGATTGTCAATGTTGAAGTCTCTAGATCTCTAGAATGATTTTTTCAGAAATTCAGACTTATGTATCTAAATATAGACTAGAAAGTTCTAGACATTTCTATGGAATCTAGAAAGTTCCAGTGGCGTAGCGTGGGTTTCAGCCACCCGGGGCGGAGGCCAAAATTTACAGTAATTATAAAGATCTTTTTAGCAAGAATACATTTAATAATAAATGAAACAAGTTTTTATTTCTATTGGTTTATTTTAATCACCAGATGTACATTTCGTGCATTTGGCAGGGTTCGGAAATATCGTAATATTTATATAAATATCAAAATAACGGATATGTATCCGATATATATTAACTTCTTGATAATAATTCTTGTTTAATAATGTTATATTTTAGTTATTCAGGGAGGTTTTATTTTAAGATACACATTCCAATTATATGTTGTAAATCTTCAGATATTCATTGTTTTTTTTTAAAGAGTATAATTTGAGGCTTTAAACGAGTGTTTTCCAAAGAGTTCAAATTAAAGCTTCAAACGAGTGTTTTCTACTCCCAGGTTAAGCATGAAGTAAAATTTAGAGTTTAGAAAAGCCTAAAAATTTAGTTTGGTCATGTAGCGTGTAGCGCTACGCGACTAAACCAAATTTTTAGGCTTTTCTTAACTTGAAATTTTACTTCATGCGCTACACGTACAAGACATCGATTTCATGTGAGGTTCACGTGTTCACAAAATTTCTTTGTTTTTTAAAAAAGCCTGAAATATTACTTCATCTTCAGATATTCATTGTTTTTTTTTAATTAGTATAATTTGAAGCTTTAAACAAGTGTTCTCCATAGAGTTCAGTTTGAAGCTTGAAACAAGTGTTTTCCACTCCCAGGTTAGGCATGAATTGAAATTTTAAGTCTAAAAATTACGTGTAGCGCTACGCGACTAAGTAACGTTTTCAGGCGTACAAAACACCGATTTCTTGTGAGGTTCACGTGTTTACAATATATCAGTGTTGTTAGTATCTAATATGTATGGCGCATGAAGTAAAATTTAGAGTTTAGCAAATGCCTGAAAAGTTGGTTGGGTCGCGTAGCGACCCAAAGAAATTTTCAGGCATTCCTAAACTCGAAATTTTATTTCATGCTTAATCAAGGATTCTAAACACTACTTTGAAACTGCAAATTGAACGCTTTTAAAAAATGAATGAAAGCCTGAAAATGTACAGCGTATAGATCGGGGTATGTATACTTAAAATCAAAAATCACTATATAATTAAATACATACTTATTCACAATAATTATTTTACCTTACTCAAAATTGTCTGCCATTGGTCATATTATTATATCCATGCTTAATCAACATTCAGTAAAAAAATGTAATTATTAGTTTTGTTGATAAGCAGACATGCGCGTAGCCAACGAAGGGGCTACCCTAACCATATATTTTGAAAATATTGTTACAAGTTTTCAAATAAACAACGATATGTTACTAAATATGGCATGTTTTTATTTCTTGGGGCGCCTAAAATATAAAAATGATGAAAATCCTGGCTACGCCCGTGTATAAAAATTATATTTTTATTTAAAATAATTAATGTTACCTAGCTTGGCAATCACTTTTTATTTTTTTTTCTGTAATCGTTTATTGTACAAAGTCCGTGAAGTTTCCTTATTAGTTGGTTATTCTCTTTGTTTCGCTCTCGGCTGATTCATAGGCGTCCTGTCTACTTGCTTTCACTGCGCAATTGATAACATCAATTAATTTTAACTTAATAATTATCGATCGTCGTTCGATTATTTGTTAATTACATAGAGCGGGCCGGAATGTTGCAAAACTAATTAATTAGTAAACTAATTCAGGAGATCACAGGATGGTGTTTCGTAAAAGTGTTACATATTGGCATGTTTCAAAGAATTAAGGTTGATTAAATTATAATGTACTTTTAAACAAATACTTCGTACCACGAATTAAAAGCGCAGTGACTAGTAATAATTCTGTGGCTTGAAGCTGAAAAGGCCAATGTCATAAATTCCGCACATAAGAAAATCGCATTAAAAGATTGTTTTTTTTTTAAATTATTTTAAATCTAAATGACATAAAGTAGAGGTTCTATGTTTTAACTTTGGTTCACATACAGGGTCTTAATTTCAATAGGAGCCACCCTGAATAACTTTGGATCTGACGTAGATGGGGTTTTAAGAAAAAAACACATCAATTTTGTTTTCAAGGGGAACTTAAAAACACTGTTTTTTGAATTTCAACTTTCACCCCCTCACCCCCAGCCACAGAAACTTTAAACATTTTAATGGCACCTCCTATCTTGTGATACCCTATTTTGAAGGGCATGTAAATTACTATCCAGCAAACACAAAATAATTCAGTTTACTTGTATTTGTATGCTCTTTAAAATGAGGTATCACACGATGGGAGGTGTCAATAGAAATTAAAAAGTTGGAGTGGCTGAGGGCGAGAGGTTAAAAGTTAAAATTTATAAACCAGTGTTTTTCAAACAAAGCTAACGTGTTTTAATTCAAAATGGTGTTTACCCCTAATTTAGAGTTACTCAGGCTGGCTTGTTTTGAAATGAAGATCGTCTCTTTCTGAAAAAAATGAACTTATTTCAATTATTTTTTATTTGCTGGATAGTAATTTGTATGCCCTTTAAAATAAGGTACCACACGATGGGGGTGCCATTTAAAATTATAAAGTTGGGGTGGCTGGGGGCGAGGGGGTTAAAGTTAAAATTTAAAAAAACAGTGTTTTTCAAGTTCCCTCTTGAAAACGAAATTGATGTGTTTTTTCTTAAAACCGTATCTACGTCAGAGTTACTCACGGTGGCTCCTATTAAAATGAAGACCCTGTATACCGGGTGAGCATTTTCAGTCCGGAACATATAATATAATTAAAGGTGAGCATTTTCAATCCAGAACGTATCAATTCATAAAAAAATATAATTATTCAATTTATTTGTATTTTAATTCCAACTTCAAGATTTAAAACAAATTGATCTCTTAAAAATAATAGTAAAAGCCCAGGGGTCTCCGAACTACGGCCCGCGGGCCAAATCGAGCTCGCGCCATAATGATTCTGGTCCGCGACCAGAGATACATTTTGCTTAAATGAAATATTTTATAACAATTTAGTGTTAACATTTTTAAAAATTAATATACAAATTTTGATGTAAAGTACAGGTAATTTAAAATTAGGCAATATTCTTGGTAATATTACTGAAAACACAGTAACAATTTGTAATTTAAAGTTAGACAAAAACACACACAAATACTAATAAATAATTTTAGGTTATTCTATGATTTTTAAAAATTATAGGTTTCTAAGAATCTTTCAACAAACTGTCATTGTTCTCTAAGAAGGAAGATAGTTACGAAATTACTTAAAGGTAGAAATTGTCAAAACAAATTTTTTCTAAAACTTTTGTTTAAACCATTATTTTATATTAATTACCATTGGTTATTGAGCAACATTTGCAAAATACAAAAAAAGCGAGCGCACTCGCGTAATATCTCGACGTTTTTACATGCATTTCGGCTATTGCGACGAGATCTACAAGTTGGGCATGTTTGTTTTTATACAGGGTGATCCATCTAAAGTATCTAAAAGAAAATGTAAATTGTTTTTTTTAAGTCAAGAAGGCGAGGGTTTATGAAAGTTATCAATATTATATATAAGAGTGTTTTCCACTCCCAAACTAAGCATGAAGTAAAATTTTCAGTTTAGAAAAGCCTTTAAATTTGGTTTGGTTGCGTAGCGCGTAGCGCTATGCGATCAATCTAAATATTTAGGCATTTCTAAACTCGAAATTTAACTTCATGCGCCACGCGCGTAAAACGCTGATTTATTCCGAAGTTAAAAACATACACAAATTCCAAAAAATAGTTCTAAGCAGTTATTCCACGATTTTGTAAAAATTATAAGTTTTTACGAATATTTCAACAAACTGTCGATTTTCTCAAAAAAAGTAGCTACGAAAAAACTTAAAATTAGAAAAATTATCTAAAATTTTATCATCTAAAACTTTCATTCTAACAATTTTTCTGTATTACCATTTGTTATTGAGTGATTCGTAACTTTTACGAAATACAAAAAAGCGAACGCACGCGCGTAAATTCTCGAAGTTTTTGAATTTTGACAAAAAAAATTTACAACTATTCGAGGTACAGAAAAGTATAATACATGCATTTAGGCTATTGCGATGAAATCTACAAGATGGGCGTATTTGTTTTTATACAAGGTGATTCATAAAGTATCTAAAAGAAATTGTCAATTGGTTTTTATTTCTAAATCAAGAAGGCGGGGATTTATAAAAGTTATCAGTATCATATATGAGTGTTTTCCACTCCCAGACTAAGCATGAAGTAAAAATTAGAGTTTAGAAAAGCCTTAAAATTTGGTTTGGTCGCGTAGCACGTATTCCGAAGTTAAAAAACATACACAAATTCTAATAAATAGTTCTAAGAAGTTATTCCATGATTCTATATAAGTTTTTACGAATATTTCAACAAACTGTCGATTTTCTCCAAGAAAAAATATAGGTACGAAAAAACTTAAAATTAGAAAAAATATCTAAAATTTTATTATCTAAAACTTTCATTGTAACAATTTTTCTGTATTAAAATTAGTTATTGAGTTATTTGCAACTTATTTCGCAAAAGTTGACATGTTAAAATTTTGACAAAAACCGGTATAACTCAATAACTATTCGAGCTACAGAAAAGTAAAATAGATACATTTTGGCTATTTCAACGAGATCTACAAAACGGGCGTATTTGTTTTTATACAGGGTGATCCACAAAGTATCCTAAAGAATATGTCAATTGTTTTTTTCTAAATCAAGAGGGCGAGTGTTTATCAAAGTTGTCAGTATTATACAAAAGAGTGTTTTCCACTTCTTGGTTAAGTATGAAGTAAAAATTTGGATTTGGTCATGGTAGCGACCAAATCAAAATTTTCAGACATTTTAAACTCAAAATTTTACTTCATGCGCCACGCGTATAAAATACCGAAATAATGTGAAGTTCAAAATAGACTGTTATTAATTATTTTTAAATAAATAACCTTAATAATAATTATTATTATCTAACAGTAAATAAAAATACAAGTTTTTAAAAATACTTATACAACTATTTGAATCTTGGCTCATTTGATTATGTAGAATTGTGTATGTGGCCCGCAAAGGAAACAGTTTGGAGACCCCTGCCTTAGCCTATTATAAAATCTATTAATCACATTCGTTAGTGTTCCAGCGTTAATACGCGCACATAATTCAAAAATTGCATTACTTTAAGCATCAATATTTTGAGTGACGTATTTGATCAATTTTGCTTTTCATATGGTCCCACAGAAAATAATCACAAGGCGCTAAATCAAGAGATCTGGCGGGACAGTTAATTATTCCAACACGGCCAATAGTCTAGCGATTTGGAAAGGTTTTTTTCTAAATATTTATGAACATCTACTCCAAAATGCGCTGAGCAGCCATCTTGTTGAATCCAAGCCTCCTGATTGTCACGTGTTGCTCCTTCTACTGCAAGGCTAACTTTGTTGATTAAAAGTTCTAAAAATGATCTCGAATTTAAATTCGATAATTTCAAACGGTCCAATAATTAAATTAATAAAAAGTCCCGCTTAAATATTAATTCTTTAAGGATACTGCGTCCTTGTACAAACATTAAATAAATCACGCACATTCCTTATGTGGTCTCCAGTGTAAAACGTTTTTTGTAGCATAAATTAATTCGCTGGTATTTAAATTGCCGCGCGTAGCGCTATTGATTGGTTTTTGTATGTTATCAGCCATCCTCTTCTCAGAGGACGTGGATTTCGATTCTGCACGTCTTGTGTGAAAGGTGTAATTTGAGTGATTTTCTTTAAACAATTGTAAAGTATCCTTGGGATTGAGAATTAATATATTGTCTACTGTGAATATAATTAACTTAGCCTGGTGCTTAGGTAAGTACCACGCATCATTTGTTTTAATAGTTTGCTAATATTGTGTGCTTAGCGTTTGTTTATTAGAAATAAATACAACGAGTGAAACTCAAATCAGTCTTTTTCCTAAAACATACTGTTGTCCCCAAGCCCTGAGAACATTACAAATTGGCGCACCAACAAATTACGTAGCATTTTACTATGAAAATTCTATCTTCAGTGGTATAATTCATATTCATTTTGCAAATTAGGTTTGACAACTAATAACAATAGACAAATTTAAAGTCAGTTATATAATTTATTTTATTACATGTTCCAGATTCAAAACGCTCACTCCTAATTATATTAATGTTCCGGATTGAAAATGGTCACCCGGTATCTTTGCATAGAATTTGATTATGTATTTCATGTTTTGAACAATTATTCAACTTTAAAAAAAATTATATTAGCCTTTTAAGCTCTAAGCCTCAGAATAAAGCTCATATTTATTTCCTATATTGCTCTCATGAGTTTCTTCTCACTATTAACAAATCCTCAAAGAGATGTTTCCGTGTTTTTTTTTCAGTCTTTTGAATCTCTTTACGCAGCTTTCTCAGATCTTTTTTTTTCAATTTCATTTTCGACTCTATCTTATCAGTCCGCTGCTTAAATTTGTTCAGCCTTTTGTCAAGTTCTTCTCAGTCTTCTTTCTAATTAATCTATATATTTATGTAAATAAAACTCCACCTGTTCTTAAAAGGGCAGAACAGAGATGTTTCAAAAGATTATACCAACACATAAATGGAATTAAGCGGGTTCAAGGAAGAGCTGTAATGAGCATCCTCGCCACAGTAAATTTTAACGTTAATTATACTTCCGTACTCGACATGCAAAAGCAATTTCAATTTCAACATTTCGGTCCCGTTCGTTTATTTTCTTTTTTCTGTTCTTCCGTTCGTTTGTTGTTGGCTCCTCCGTGAAACACGCAAGAGCTTTTCCTTGTGTGAAGGGAACATAAAGTTTTACCTTTACCAAGAAATTATGTATAGTTATCGTTATTGCTTTATATTCTTTTATATTCAACTTAAGTTTAAAAATATGAATAAATTCCCAGTATGTAATATAATAAGTCATTCAAAGAAATATACATAATGTATCCGTAGTAAATTTTTAGGCATTCGTAATTTTTATAGCAGCGTTCAATTTCCTAGTTACGAACGAGTGTTTCCACTCCCAGACTAAGCAAGAAGTAAAATTTCGAGTTTAGAAAAGCCTGAAAATTTGGTTTGGTCGCTCCGCGAAGCGGAGCGGCCAAACCAAATTTTCAGGCTTTTCTAAACTCGAAATTTTACTTCAGGCGCCACACGTATACAACACTGAATATTGTGAAGTTCAAAATACACTTTTTTGAAATGGGTTATAATCAAAATGTTTAAATAACAAAATATTTACATTTTTTTCACACAGGTCAAAAATGAATAATGTTGCTTTATTGCTGAATGGGTTAAGCATAATTATATATAGCTATTGTTGAATAACGTTCGAATTTATAGGAACAAGAAATATTATGTAATATCTGTTATCAAAGTTAGCATTCGGAAATAATCGGTTTAAAGGTAGAAATCACTAACTGCTATCGATTCCCTGTATGCTTAGTGACTATTACTTTTAATCCCACGAAATAATCTACGAAACTTTCGACATCAACTATTTAATAGCCTGTCGTAAAACTACGAAATAATAAACCGAGTTATAACGTTAAATTCCCGTGTTTGGATTATATAAATTAGGCGTAATGTTTATGACACGTCCCACATAAGCCGCACAATTCGTTCCCCCCACCCCTCGCTAGTGCAGCGAGCAAGCAACGTTCGCCAAGTTGAACAATTTGAATAGGAATTAGGACACGTCCTAGGCAACATTTACTACTAAATTCTTATTACGTTCAGGACACGACAACAATGGCCCGTAATCCCGCAACAAAACATTCCACCTCTGCCAACTGAATAATACCCGATATATACCCATTTATTATTCACATTATCTTGTGTTACGACACAATACACGTCCTGATGGGGTTTTACTTTTTTTCAAAAAAAATAACAAAACACATTCAATAATTCATGTTTTAAATAATAAATCATTTCTTTTATTTGAAGGTATGTAAGTATGAACTTCCTCAAGAGACAAATTTAATAAGAAAAATTAATAATAAATAGCTATTTACATTATACATATCTGTATGTGGAAGGTAAACTACGCTAAGTCACATTTTTTTTTAAATACTTTTTTTATACTGTTGGGATTAAGATTTGTTTTTATCCAGAGGTAAATAGATTATAAAACTTTATTCCAACAGTATAAAAAATCTATTTTGAACAAAATGACAAAAATGTGAATTGGTGTAGTTTACCTCCTACATACAGACATTTAAAGTATAATTTAAATACGTCTTTAAGTCATATGGAGCATGTGAAAATTTCGAGTTTAGAAAAGCCTGCCTACATTTTGAAATGTTAGTTATTTTATGCTGGAATTTGTTAAACAATGTATACAGATATTTTGTATTAAATTTTGCCCTGTAATTAGTTATCAGTTGGGAAAATAAAATTATTATTAGTATGTAGTTGTAATATTTTATATATTATAATATCATCAGTATATGATATTATAATATTGCTAAAACATTCACATACAATGACGTGTCACAGACGTCACAAATGTTGCTCGAGATTTCTATGGTCCAGGTATTAAGTTTTTGTAATAACATTCCTGGTTTTTCAAAATAGAATAAATCATTTATATTTTATTCATAAATACATATTTATGATACAAGAAATGTTCTTAATAAGTATATTCGTTGTTTTTGTAAAAGCTTTCAATTTTAAGCTTCTAAAGAGTCCAATTCCAGATTAAGCATGAAATAAAATTTCAAGTTTAGAAAAGCCCGAACGTTTGGATTTGGGCGTAGCGTGCAAATCCGAATTCAGGCTTTTCTAAACTTGAAATTTTACTTCATGCGCCACCACGCGTATAAAACACTGATTTAAAGTAAAGTTTAAAATATATTGCTTAAGTTTGATCTCATGTTAATTAATTCTACAAATGTTTATATGGAATATGTAAAAGTATACCCAAAAGAAAAAAATTAAGCATTTTTATTGTAACGTTGGAAAAACAGAAATTGAATAATTTTTAAAGAAATTGATGTTTTTCAATTTTAAATGATCAGTAATTCTTGAAAATAAGTGGAATTTAATTTAATAAAAAATACACCGATAGAATAAATATACAAGGTGACTCACTGAAGCGTCAAAGTAACATTTTGGCCTTAAATATTTAAAATAGAAAAATATGGTTTATATAAAAGTTGTAGATACTTATTAACTGGGTGTCTCACATAGAAGAGTCAACACAAACTTATGTTTTCTTAAAGACAATACTAGGTTTCTTTTTGACTTTGTATGCATAGTTTTTAATACCAATTATACTGACAATATCTTTAATTGTGCTAATTTTAACCGTTTTTAAGTTATTCTGGTTTTTAGAGCAGAAACAATCAATATTTGAACAGTCACAGAAAAATAATAAGTTGATATTTAAAAATTATCGAAGCGTTTTTTTTTTTTAAATAAAATAAAATGTTACATTTTTAAATGATTACATTTGTTTGAGTAATTAAATGCTGTATTTATAAACTAAGAAGACCTTCGCTAAATGTAAAGATACTTTTATTTATTAAATGGAACACCCAGTATATTTTAATAGAAATTTAAAGTTCTTTTTCTTGCCTTTCTAATAATATCTAGTTTGCTAGATTTAAAAATAATACGTTGAAAGTTATTACATATTAAACTTTGGAATTTTTATTTCATAGCGGCCATGTGATAAATTAACAATATTTGTCATTCAAATTATTCTAAAGTACAACTACTAAAGTCGAGCATTGAAGTATCTATCGAAATGCACATTTTTTAAAACGAATAATTGAATAGTCAAAATGATTTACGTTTTAAGTAAATGCAATCGCAATTGTTATTGACAATAGAAATTTAAAACGAAAGGTATCCAGGTGATCGATTTCAGATAACAAGAATGTTTAAAAATTTAAAACTAAGGTTTGAAATCTCTGGAAGTATGAATTACCTTAAGCCCAATAATCCGGTCGATACAAATGTAATAATATATTTGAAAAAATCTGGCAAGCAAAATAAATAAAATAAAATACATATTTAATACACATGCAACAAAATATGTTCGAATAAGTCTCCTTCCTACGCCATACAGTTTTGAAGGCGAATTTGAAATGATCTTGTCACATTTAGAAAAGATTGCCTCCGGTATGTTTAAAAAGGCTTCCCTGATGCGTTGCTGCACATCTTCTCTGTCAGTGTATACCGATTCGTTTACATAGCCCTGAAGAAAAAAATCCCACGCTGTTAAATCTTGATCTTGCTGGCCATGCCATTAGACCACCTCGGTCAATCAATTTTCCGTCAAAGGCTATGTTAAAAAAATCTTGCGAAATTCTCGCGTAGTGTGTTGGGACTCCATCCTGTTGAAACCACATTTCATGACGGGTAAGAAGATCGACATTTTGTAGTAAATTAAAAAATCTTCTGAAATTCCCGCGTCGTGTGGTGGGGATCCATTATGTTGGAACCACATTTCTTGACGGGTAAGAAGCCAGATATTTACCAGTAAAATTGGTAAATAATGTGTGAGAAAATCTCGATATCTTTCTCCGGTTTGCCTACCTTCAAGGAATATTACATGTAGATTATCACTCCACACATTCAGTGACCATTGATTTGGGAAGTTAACTTGCCTATTCAATAAAATACTGGGTGTTCCATTAAAAAAAAATTCTTTACATTTAGCGAAGGTCTTGTTGTATGAATACAAATAGCATTTAATTCTTAAACAACCCTAATCATTTAAAAATGATACATTTTTGTTGTTAAAAAAACGCTTCGATAATTTAAAAAAATCAACTTATTATTTTTCTGTGACTGTTCAAATATTGCTTGTTTTTGCCCTCAAAACCAGAATAATGCAGAAAGAGTTAAATTTAGCAAAGTTTATGTTATTGTCAGTTTAATTAGTATTAAAACTATGCGTAAAAATTCAAAAATATACCTCGTGTTCCATTTAAAAAAAACATAACTTTGTGCTGGCTCTCCGTTGTGGGGCACTCTGTATACATAAAAATATTTTTTGATTATAAAGTTGATAATTATATACAACTTTTATACAATTCATATTTTTATATCCTAAAATATTTAAGGTCAAAAAGTTACTTTGACGCTTCAGTGAGGCATCCTGTGTATTAAAACAAATGTTAACATTGATTTGATATTTTAGAGCAATACAAAACACTGAGATTGTAGGCCATACTATAGAGTCTTCATCTGTGAAGTTTTAACGTTCCTCGATAAAACCAAAAGGAGCTGCGATTATAGTAATTTCATGATTATACAGGATGGTCCATTTCAGAGGTATCAGGCGACTTTTGAGTTACGCCACATTTTTGAAAAATCGCCGAGACACGTCGATATTTGTTTGGAGGGAGCCAACTATTGATGACATTTCCACCTTTATAATCCTAACCTCCTAACCTAACCTAACTTCGCCCCCCGATTTTAAATAGGAAAAGTGGGTCGAGTGATGTATCGTAAAAAACCTCTTTTGATTCTGAATTCAACGGTGTCATTTGTTTTCGTTTTTATTGATTCCTGAGGGAACGACAACACTTTGCAATAGCATTTGAGGTAACAATATTTCTGCATTTATCTCAACCACATCTCAAATACATAATTTTAAAATTTGTTTTAACATGTGAATTTTGGCAATTGTCTTTTGCCAAAAATTATGTATGCTAATACATCACCCATCAATTTTGGATTCCTTGCTGGACTAATAATGTTGCTGTTTCATCAGAAATCAATGAAATCGGAATCAAATGATACTGTTGTGTTCAGAATAAAAAAACGCTTTCTCTATTTAAAATCGGGGGGGGGGGGGGGGTGAATGACGCTCTGCATTACACTATATTTGTACAATTGGCTCTGCATTACACTATATAAACATAAATTACTTTTCGCCGAATTTAGTAAATGGTTCAAATTTTAACAATTTTTATGATTATCGAAACTTTTCTATTTCTATTTATCTAAAATAATTAATTAATAATTATTGATCACGCTTACCTTAAAATTACCTACATTCTATTTAAAGAATTTAATGATCATTATTTGCACCATCTGTATATACAAATATAATTTGATAACTTCTGTATTTGAAGAGAAAGCGTTGCGCGCCGTAATTAATCATCGGTAAAAGCATTAAAAGAGCTGCAACAGCGCTCGGTCGGGTATTTGCGCTGTGAATAATGGAACGCGATTTGTCCATTGTTTATCCCGCACGTTAATTTTTCATGCGGGGCTATTTCTCATTGTATTAACAAAGGTATGCGGGATACATTATAATAACACGGGCCTTCCAACTAAATATTAAACGGCCCGATTGTTCCGCCCGTTGAAAAATCTACTTTCATTCAATTGCTAATGTATTTTGCTGCTGTACGTACAATGCATAAATAATAATAATAATAAGAAATGTTTGCAACAATTGCCCCTATTAAATAATTAAAATGCTTTGGAAAGTAGTCTGTTCCCTATGATCATTAAAAAATTATTATAAGCGATTTTAATTTCCTCAAAAAAACAAAATAATCATTGAAATGTAACCATATTGATATCTTTGAAATTTTTGAATTATTCAAACAAATGCTTTGATATATTAAAACAGTAAAATTACAGGATACACAAATTAAGCTTATCAATAAAAAAAACGTTACAGTTAATAAACAGAAACAGAAGCAGACTTAAAACTTTCTCAAAATAGAAAATAAACCCGGCGAATTCACCAATTCTCATCCCAATTATAAAAGCCTTGAGCATTGAGATTGAACAATATAAAAAATGAAAGCTATTTTCCAAATATAAACATAATTACAGGCTTCATTTTAACCCACTAAGCGCTATTGATGCACTAACGCAACATTATAATTTTTTTATTAAACAAATTACTAAATAAGTTAATTTAATACATTGTATTAATTGACATGATTTGATAATGCGTGAAGAAGTGTAAACATTTTGTTATTCAAATATTTTGATTACTACTCAGTTTAAAAAAATATATTTTTAAGTGTATTTTTAATTTTACAATATTTTAGTGTTTTACACGCGTGGCGCATGAAGTAAAATTTCAAGTTTAGAAAAGCCTGTAAATTTGGTTTGGCCGCTCCGCTTCGCGAAGCGACCAAACCAAATTTTCAGGCTGTTCTAAACTCGAAATTTTACTTCATGCTTAGTCTGGGAGTGGACACCACTCGTTCGAAACTTCAAAATGATCCCTTTTTCATAATCGACGAATGCCTGAAAATTTACAGCGTATACAGTAAGTATACTTAGAGGAAAAATTCGTAATATGTAATATAATAAGTAATTCGTAGAAATCGTAAAAGAAGTGCAGAATTTTACTTAAAATCAACTTTTAGAGTTAACTCTATAGATGCTCGGTCGTTCGTGGGTTAAGTATACACACATATCCAATTATATGCGCTGTACATTTTTAGGCATTCGTTGTTTTTTAAAATTGTACAATTAGAAAGTTTTAAGTGTTTTTACTCCTTGTTTACGCATGAAATAAAGCTTCCAGTTTAGCGATGCAGAGCAACCAGAACAAATTTTCAGGTTTTCCTAAATTTGAGTTTTACTTTATGTGCCACGCGTACAAAATATTAATATAAAGTAAATTTCAATGACTTATGTAATTTATTTAATGAAGTGTAAAATTTGAAATCAGAGTTATAGACTTATAAGAGGAAGTACATCTAATGAATTTTTGTAAACTTAGATTTATAAACAATTTTGGAGGGCCTCGAATATATTGGTTGCCCTGAGCTTCACAGTTAATCAGAAACACCTAAATGAAAAATATTCTGTGTATAGAATCTTTCAATTGAAAAATGTAATTCATTGCCTAGTTCAAATTAGTAATTTCAACAAATTTCTGATTTTAATAAAACCATAAACTAATTTTTAGAATTCGCAAATTCAAGAGTTCTGTAAAATAAATCGACATAACTTTCTTAAATAAAATATTACACCTAAACTCTCTTTACATTTAATCTCCTCGCAGTAAGCTTTGTTAGGGTGACATTTTTGTTGATAGTAATAAAGTTACTAACAATTTGGTTATGTCATTGCATTACTTGATTATGTCAATTGCAATGTTGTATTTTATAATTACCCTCATTCACCTGTAAAAATATTACTTTTATTTTATTTTGTCACAATGTTAGGCAACGTGTTATTGAAATTACAGGTTAACAACATACTTCAGTTATTACTATAAAAAGTACAACATGCCAATATAAGGAGAAAAAAACAAGCTTACTGCGGTGAGAATAAAGCGTGATCAGAGTTCACATCTCAATTTTTTTGTTGTTGTTGTATTTCTATAAACAATCAATCTTCTGATATTTAGACAGCTTTTAAAATACTTCATTATCTGCCTTAATGAAGTAAATACCTACTTATAAATCAAACAAACAAAAAAATCATAAAGATACATTCAAAGTAAAAGCCTTAATTACCACCGAGTGAAACAAACACAGAGTTCTAAAATTAACCAAATATTTGCAATGTTTATTAATACCTCTGGAAGAAATTAAGCTGCATTAGCGCTGAGAGAGGTAAAGTACTTAAGTACACACATACACACACACACAAACACGTATGCACGTCTCTACATATTGCGAAGTAAAGATAATTATCTCTGGTAAATGCGTCTCTCGTGGCATTAGCAATTATTATCAAGCCGGCTAATATTTACAAGAAGCTTACACTTAGAGTCACAAATACAGTGTATATTATATATACACCTAGTTTATACGTTTATTAATGTAAATATCATTAAGTTCATGGGGGAATTAACGGTACTTAACGAGTTTTACCTTTAAAAGTGTATGTTATGTATGTACATATATGTATTATATATTTTGTGGAGGAAACGTGGAGTAAATAACGATAAGCAAGCGGGCGTTCTGTTTGTAGGAACATTAAGCAAATGCAGTGTAAATTATGATTTTCTTGTGATGCGAGGAAAGGGCAAAAACACGGGCTATAATTAATACGTGATAAATCACTGCGTTAATGCCCGAAGTTATAAATCATTTTTGTATTGTGTTTGCGATACGCGAAAGCGATACATTGTTGGGTGTTTATGGAAGTCTAGGGAAAATTTTGATATAAATACTTAAGCTTGTATTAGACGAAACTATTTTGTTGTACAAAAAAATAGTATACTATTTTCTTATTTATTTATTCATTATAACGGTAGGCCATTACATCTTAATAACAAATATAAATAACAAATAACAACAGATTTTTAAACAAAAGGAAATAATAGCAATATATATATATATATATATATATATATATATATACTGCCTTTCAAAAAAATCAGAACACAAAGTATTTATTGGACGATTTTAATGAAATTTACAGAATTTGATCATGTAAATGAACTGCATCGATGATCAAAAAATCAATTGTTTTGGTTACTATTTAATGGAATTTTTCCTTGATTTCACCATTATGAAGAGCTGCTGATTTTTTAATGTAATTGCTTCTAATATCCAAGTAGCCTCTGAGTAGTTTGACGTTTCAGTTTGTAAAACATAAAAAGATGCCCCGTGTTCGTTGGCGTGCACAATATCATCATCTAAGTGAATTTGAAAGGGGTCGCATTATTGGAATGCGAGAAGCGGGTTTTTCGGTTCGTGCTTATTGTAACAATTGTTCCTTAAATTTTTCATAATTTTATGAAATTAATCGGATCTTGTAGAATTGTATTTGTGGCCCGCGATAAAGATAGTTTGAAGACCCAGGGTCTAGATGGTCCGAAGCTGGGGAGAATCGACGTAGACTTTGATCAGGACGTCCAAGAAGCACCACTGAGCGTGAAGATCGAGCTCTTCGTCTTACAACTTTAAGGGACAGATTTACAACGTCGCCGGCATTGGGAAATGACTGGTTGGCTCTAAATGGCCAAAGAGTATCCATGGCTACTGTTTACAGAAGAATCCGCAGTTTTGGTATAAGATCCTACCGTCCACAATTGTGTCTACCTCTTACTCCTCAGCATCGCAGAGCAAGACTTGATTGGTGCAGGGAAAGACAACATTGGACCCATGAATGGAATAACATTATCTTCAGCGGTGAGTCTCGGTTCTGTTTATGGGCTCATGATGGTCGCAGAAGAGTGAGACGTCGACGCGGTGAACGCAGAATTTTACAATTTGCTGTTGAAAGACATACGGCTCTTACACAGGGAGTTATGGTTTGGGGGGCGATAGCATATGGTAGTCGGTCTCCTCTAGTTTTTTTAGAAGCAAGTCTTAACGCGATTCGGTATATTGACAACATTTTACGGCCAGTGTTAGTGCCCTATGTAAATTGCTTGCAGAACCCCATTTTTCAGCAAGATAATGCTCAACCTCACACAGCGGCCATTACAAGACAGTTTTTTGATAGTGCCGAAATCAATTTGTTACCTTGGCCATCTCGTTCTCCAGATCTATCGCCAATAGAACATGTTTGGGATATGATAGGTGTTAGAATAAGTAACTTACAGCGCCCCTCTAACACTGTAATGGAACTTAGAGGTCAAATTATCGAAGTTTGGAATGAAATACCCCAAATCGATATTGACAGCCTGATTTCTAGCATACCTCGATGTGTTAATGAGTATTTGGGAAATCGTGGAGGCCCAACACATTATTCATTTTGATTCATTTGTTTTTTTGTTTTTCAAGTTGATTTTTTGATCATCGATACAGTTTATTTACATGATCAAATTGTGTAAATTTTATTAAAAATACTTGGTGTTCTGATTTATTTGAAAGGCAGTATATATAGATGCATACATACCCTAAGCACTACTTTCAAGCACATTATTACAAATTCTTTTGAAAATTGTAAATTGACACCAAAAACATCAATTAATTTACAATGCATATTAATGTTATTAATTAAAATATTTCTAGGGCGGTTGTAAGCATAATTTGTTGCGTAATAATTGCTAGTAAGAAGCTGCTGCTGCCTAGTAATGCGCGTAGGAACCTATAATGAAATAGACGAGAGTATCTCAGGACAATTAATTCTGCTATTTAATATGCGATATGCAAAACATAATGAAAAGTAGATTACACACAAACACTATCAACACTAGTTGGTAAGAATCCTACGCAATCGTCTTCTGGAATTCATCTAACACTAGGTACGTTGAAATCTCCAACCACAAGTAACATATGATCTTCATATTTATGAAGATATCTGATATTGTGTTTACATGTTCAGCATATACAGAGAGATTTACGTAACACCGAACATTTTCATCACGAGAATTTTTCTTTAAAGTTACCAAAGGCATACGTTGCACATATTCCGATGCTCAGTTTATTAAAAGAATTTGGGATATGATAGGTGTTAGAATAAGTACCTTACAGCGCCCCGCTAACACTGTAATGGAACTTAGAGGTCAAATTATCGAAGTGTGGAATGAAATACCCCAAATCGATATTGACAGCCTGATTTCTAGCATACCTCGACGTGTTAATGAGTGTTTGGGAAATCGTGGAGGCCCAACACATTATTCATTTTTATTCATTTGTTTTTTTGTTTTTCAAGTTGATTTTTTGATCATCGATACAGTTTGTTTACATGATCAAATTGTGTAAATTTTATTAAAATCGTGCAATTAATACTTGGTGTTCTGATTTGTTTGAAAGACAGTATATATAGATGCATACATACCCTAAGCACTACTTTCAAGCACATTATTACAAATTCTTTTGAAAATTGTAAATTGACACCAAAAACATCAATTAATTTACAATGCATATTGATGTTATGTTATTAATTAAAACATTTTTAGGGCTGTTGTAAGCATAATTTGTTGCGTAATAATTGCTAGCAAGAAGCTGCTGCTGCCTAGTAATGCGCGTAGGAACCTATAATGAAATAGATGAGAGTATCTCAGGACAATTATTTCTGCTATTTAATATGCGATATGCAAAACATAATGAAAAGTAGATTCTTTGTTCAACTAAAGGAAGGAACCCAAGATATTTAAGTATCATATTGTAATCATGATAAAATACATGACAGCGAAAACAAATCAATTTTATCATTTTTCGTTGTACATTTTCTAGCCGATCTACGTGACATTTATAATAGGGTGACCATATAATTGCACAGTAATCCATAATAGGTCTTACAAAAGATATATAGAGAGATACAAAGGTTCTAATTGAATCAAAATGTGAAGTAAACCTACGTATAAGACCAAACATCAGCATCGCTTTGACCGAGATTATGTTGATGTGATTATTAAATTGAAGTTTTGCATCAAACAAGACTCCCAAATCATTGATTGAGTCAACTTTTTAAAGAATAAGATTATTTAATGAATACTCAAATTGTAATATTAAGTTTATTTCACGAGAAAATTCGCATGAACTTACACTTACTTATATTTAAATATAGATTATTTTTATTACACCAAACCATGATCCCATTTAGATCATTTTGAAGGGCATTATAATCATGTATAGACTTTATATTACGAAATACTTTCATCATCTGCGTATAGAAGAACATTTGAAGCAAGATTTTTACCAATATCATTTACAAATATAAGAAAAAGTAACGGTCTTAAATGGGAGCCTTGTGGCACCCCTGAGGTTGCGGTAATTATAATATCAGAGGTGATATTATTTACTTTAACTAACATTTTCCTGTTACAAATAAAGGACCGTAGCCATTCACGCATGAGTCCCGAAACGCCATATGAGGAAAGTTTATACAAAAGCCTCGTTTGATTAACCCTGTCGAAGGCTTTGGAGAAGTCGGTGTAGATGGAATCCACAACCGAGCCTTCCTCCAAAGTATCTGATATAAAATTTGAATAAATACAAAGATTTGTTTCTGTAGATCTGAAAGGAAATAATCTATGTTGTTGATCAATTATTTTGGGTGAAAAGTGCAGCATCATATATTTATAGGCAATTTTGTCAAACAGTTTCGGGATACATGACTGAATGGCTATAGGACGATAATTTTGTACATCCTTTTTGATGCCCGACTTAAAAATAGGGACGACATAACAACGTTTCCAAACAGTAGGAAACTTGCCATCTTGAAGAGATTTGTTAAACAGCAAGGTTAGACGAATGCATAACTCATTGGTACATGCTTTAATTATTGATGGAGGGATTCCATCAGGACCAGGAGAACTGTTTGCTTTGATATCAGAACTTTATTCTACGATATCAGATTCAGTAAGATGAAGATATTTGAATGTTATATTTGACTCTACGGTTAAAATAGGACCCACACTGGAGTGATTAGAGTGTGACTCTTGAAAAAAACTGGCGAATAAATTGGCTATATGTTATTTTCAATATTACGAATGTAGATAAGATGGTCATTTTTAATGAGTCTTTTGCAATCTGATCTTAATTTTGAAAAGGTGTTGTAATCTTTTATACATCCAGTATTCTTAAATTTTTTGTGTGCAAGACGTTTTCTTTTAATTAACTTAATTAACGATGGCGAAAACCATTTAAGAAAATGAGACTTTACTTTTCTTCTAACTGGAACATGTTTATAGAAGATATTGTATAATATTTCATAGAAAATATCAATAGCATCATCAATACAATTAGATTCTAAATGGTATACCCAATTGATACTGCTTATTTCATTACAAATAGCATTAATATTACAGCTCGTAAAGTTAAAATAAAATTCCTCATTTGAATCATCATTAGCAATTGCAGCATCAACGTCTATGTGCAAAGGCGGATGGTAACTACCTAGATTACATATAGGATCACCTATGTCAGAACATATATTAGGGTTATTAGAAAATATTAGATCTAAGATATTACAAGTACTATTTATATTGTTATTAAACTGCTATAAACCATTGCTCATAACACCATCACACAAAAGGTGGGCACAAACACTATCAACACTAGTTGGTAAGAATCCTACGCAATCGTCTTTTGGAATCCATCTAACACTAGGTACGTTGAAATCTCCAATCACAAATAACATAAGATCTTCATATTTATGAAGATATCTGATATTGTGTTTACATGTTCAGCATATACAGAGAGATTTACGTAACACCGAACATTTTCATCACGAGAATTTTTCTTTAAAGTATCCAAAGGCGTACGTTGCACATATTCCGATGCTCAGTTTATTAAAAGAATTTAATTTAAAGCTTCAAGCGAGTGTTTTCCACTCCCAGGCTAAGCATGAAGTAAAATTTCGAGTTTAGAAAAGCCTGAAAATTTGGTTTGGTCGCGTAGCGCGAAGCGCGGAGCGGCCAAACCAAATTTTCAGGCTTTTCTAAACTCGAAATTTTACTTCATGCGCCACCGGTACAAAACACTGACATATTACGAAGTTTAAAACACACCGCTAAACTTGACATTGAATCAGTGTTTTGTACCGGTGGCGCATGAAGTAAAATTTCGAGTTTAGAAAAGCCTGAAAATTTGGTTTGGCCGCTCCGCGCTTCGCGCTACGCGACCAAACCAAATTTTCAGGCTTTCCTAAACTCGAAATTTTACTTCATGCTTAGCCTGGGAGTGGAAACCACTCGCTTAAAGCTTTAAATATTTTTTTTAATAATCGAGCATCGAAAAATGTGCAACTTATGCATATAGATACTTAAAACAAAAATTATCGTTATGAAAATGTTCGGTGTTACACAAAACTCTCTGTATGTCCTCATGAGATCGCGGAGGAAGGTAAACACAACCAATAATATAAGAATGATTAACTATAATCCAGATCTCTTCTCGATTTCGAGTATTGATTGATATTAGTGACGACTGTAGATTCCTCTTTACAGATTCAGTTACGCATATAATATCGTAATAATTTGCTAGAGTATTGTTATAAAATTCAAAGAGTTTAGTTCGAAGACCACGCACATTTTGATAATAGATAGATAATTTACTCATATTTCTGTTTGTTGTATCCCGGCAGTTTGAAAATGGCAGTTTTGGCGAGGTATAAACTCTTTGAGAGCCACACCTGGAGGCCACTTCGAAGAGTCCATAAGAGAGTTACACTTTAACTCTCTTATGGACTCTTCGAAGTGGCCTCCAGGTGTGGCTCTCAAAGAGTTTATACCTCGCCAAAACTGCCATTTTCAAACTGCCGGGATACAACAAACAGAAGGTTTATCTTGTACAAGAAAATATTGTCGTCTTATACAAGCTTTAGGTTAGACAATTTTATTATTAATTCAAAATCAGAGAATGAAATATTTTATTATATTTTGAATGCAAGAATCGCCTATTTTCAAAATAATCAGGCCACAATTCCATCAACTCTTTTGGGTAACAAATGGATTTCTGTTTCATAGAATCAAATGTAATAATTTGTTTTTAAAAATTATCACAAACGGATATAGCATCCAAGCTATTGTTCGATAAAGATTATTAAATAATATTCTTATAATTATGAAAAAAAACTGTAACTATTTCTAGATTATATTCTAGAACGAAAAAGACTAATATAATCAGTGACTGAAACGTAAAGCATCAATCTTCTTAGCAACAACTTGCGTTCGTAACGTGTGGGTCTTCACAATCCATTTAAATCGACGCTGCGAAGGAAAACCTGGGCGTGTTTCGTTTTTAATTGAATTTATTCCGCACGAAATGCGAAACCGAATGGCGAGGAGAGTAGAATCCCCGATAAATCGCACGCCGAAATCATATTTTATACGCGCAACTCGCGGAAAGTCCTGAATATAGAATGCGGACAATGAACGTTGGAATTTAATCTAAATTATAGAATGATATGGACGCGGGTCCGTGCGCTGAATAAATTTTCCATTAACCGGCAACGACGGGACTTCTTTACTTGCTCGCTCGCTACGAATTGATGCATTCATTTTTAATGGGACTTTCATGTGTGTGCTATTGCTACAAATCCGAACGGATTTCAGTGCTTTTCAAGAATGGAAGGAAATGCACGTGTGTAATGAAACTGAAAGCGCGCGCTCTGGTGATTAATTTTAAAACAGCTTTACGTATTTTCTTACAATAGGTGTGTTCGTTTGTACTGCACTAAATTGAAGTGGGTTTAAATTTGTGACGTCACAGTTCAAGTTAATGTAACTTTACATTTACAATTGCAGATGTCCAATTCATGTAACAAACAGATTTAGTTCAAAAAGTGTAGTGACAACAGCGTCACCTGTGAGAAAACCAATACTACACAATTATGGCCCCCTTTTGTACGATTATTTTTCACTCAGGTCATTTCTGAGTAAAATATTTTGTTTTCGAAATATTAACGAAAAACACGTTAAATGTCCCACCCTGTATAAAGCGAGTTCGTTTCTTTTAAGTATACTTATACATTTTTAAGCTAGTTACTCCAGGTTTTATAAAAGAGCAAGAGATTCGTTTAAATGAAATAAACAATTTTAAATTGTATCAAAGAATCAATTAAAAACACAAGCGATATATTTTGAACATCACACTTTTCTAGTGTTTTGTATGCGTAGCGCATGAAGTCAAATTTCGAGTTTAGAAAAGCCTGAAAATTTGGATTTTCAGGCTTTTCTAAACTCGAAATTTTACTTCATGCTTAATCAAGGAATAGGAAAAGCTTAAAACTAAATGTTGTTATAAAAACTAGTGATGGAACAAATGGATAAGATGCTCATATTAGTGAATTATTAAAATATTTCGATATAATCGAATATTGAATATCAATTATTGTATGGATTATTTGATTGATTATTATACCGATTATTCTGTTTGTTATTATACGTTATGGTTTTTTTTTAAATTATATCCACTGGCTACGCCACTCAATTATTATATCAATTATTTTATTGAATATAGCGATCATTTACATTATATTTTGTTTTTAATTATACAGGGTGCCCGTATTTTGATAGAATGTATGGGGAACTCAGTTATTTGAAGAGATAGAGAAACGGTTAAATTAGGGCAATTTTTTGAAATTTTGAAATATCTTCTTTTGTTTTCGAGATATCAACAAAAAACTGATTTTCTGAAAAATCATTTTATTTTATTATTCAAATACTACTAAATTTAAAATTTTAACAATATATAGGCAATTTTTAATGAGAAATCTAGTAGCATATGTTTTTTTAAGATAACTAAACCGTTTACCCGGGAACCATAGCCAACTTTTGTTTTTCTTATGAGCGCTGTTTTGGGTTTTCATATTATTTGAAAGAATATTTTTTTCTGAACTCTGATGTATCACACTCATAATTTAGTTTAGATTTGATATTTAAAATTATGATTTGCAAAGAGTGCCTTGGAAACAATGACGTTATATCTGTTAATTAATAAAATCTTAACAGAAATCAATCATTGTTAGCACTCAAAATTATTGAATACCTGTCAATTATTTGTAATAATAATAATAACTATCAATTATCACATAAAAGTTGCACAAACTAAATTTATTTTACTTTTATTATTATTATTATTCCAAAACTATTCACAAACAAATATTGATATATATTGATCACTATCACATCTAAGCGTTATATATTTTTAACTTTACTGTAAATCAGTGGTTTATACGCGTGGCGCATGAAGTAAAATTTCGAGTTTAGAAAAGCCCCGTGAAAATTTGTCTCGGGTCGCTGCGCGACCTCGACAAATTTTCACGGGGCTTTTCTAAACTCGAAATTTTACTTCATGCTTAGTCTGGGAGTGGAAGACACTCGTTAGTTTAAAATACATCACAATATGTATCGTCAGATGGCCGTCTTCAGGGGTAATATGCAAGCAAATTATGGCTCCTAGGAGGGAGTTACTTAACTCCCTCAAACAAATTTTACATATAAAATGTACAATAAACTATAAGTGTGATACATTATTGAATTCAGAAAAAAATATTCTTCCAAAAAATATGAAAATCCAAAATGGCGCCCATAAGAGAAACAAAAGTTGGCTATGGTCCCTGGGTAAATGTTATAGTTATCTTAAAATAAAATATGTTACTAGATTTAAAATGTGCCTGTATATTATCAAAGTTGTAAATGTCTAGATTTAATAGTTTTTGAATAAAAACATTAAAACGAAATTTTAAAAAATCCGTTTTTTGACAATATCTGTAAAACGAGAGAAGATATTTTAAATTTGTCTTCAGATTATTATTTGGCCCTAAATTACGCAACTTTGCCCCAATTAAACCGACTCTCTATCTCTTCAAATAACCGAGATTCCCATACATTCTGTTGAAATACGGACACCCTGTATACACTGTCAACGAAAATGCAGATTTGGAAATTAATTTAACGAAAATAATTCGACTGCATTTTTTCATACTGTGTAATTTTAAATTTACAATTCATATGTTCCCGTTTATTTTAATGAACGTATCCAAGATAGTTATAAGGGAGGGGCACGAGACAAAATATGTAAATGTCAAAATGGCATATATTGTTACATGAAACAGGAATTATGTCGCGTAATAATTAATATCATGAAAACTCAAAATTATACAGTCAAGTCTAAGAATGCCAGTTTGGACAAGTACAAAAGTTGATTATGATAATAGAAGAAAACGCTTGGTTAAATTTCACAAATATATATATTTTTTATTTCATGCAGTTTTGACTTTGAGTCATTCTCGAGGAATCGTATTCCTTTAGAATGACTCAAAGTCCAAACTACTTGAAATAAAAAACCAAAATATTAGTGAAATTTAACCAAGTGTTTTCTTCTAAAATCTTTGCTAAAAATGTTTCGCCACGCGAATGATTAGAAACTTATTCAAGATACAATATTTTATGTATGTTTATTAAATATTATTAAGTTTATTTAAGGTGATTATCTTGAACTTTTACGCTTCTCGTCGACTTTTTTTAATGATGATTTTTATCACTTTTTATAAATCAACTTAGTCGTATTGAATATCAAATTATAATACCAGTCTTATGTATGAAAAAATTGACTATACGAGTCAAGACAATTTTTAAGAATTTCGACAAATTACATACTTAACGATTTTAAAGATATAGTTTTTCTTATTTTTAATCTTTCTAGTTTCCATGCACATAATATTGATGACACCTTTATTATACTTATTTATTAATTTCCATTAGTTTTTAATGTTTTTAAATATATTATTAAGTTTACCAATGATCAAAATCTTTTTAGTGTCGTTAAATCTCAATGTTTCTATAATTGTTACTTATTATCAATTTAATTAACACTTACTTACACACTTTAATTAACTCTTCGATAAATAAATTATCTTCAACTTTTATTTTAAACAATGTTCAATATTTATCTTTTATTGTAGTGTTTTATTTGATTATTTAAACAAAGGTTTCCACTCTTAAGTTAAGCAAGAAGTAACATTTCGAGTTTTAATTTTATATTTTTATTGTATTGTTTTAATTATTTTTTTAAATAAAGGTTTGCTCTCCTAGGTTAAGCAAGATGTAACATTTCGAGTTTAGAAAATTTGAATTTGCCGGGGCGCGATTCGCGCCCCGTTTAATCCCAAATTTCAGGCTTTTCTAAACTCGAAATTTTACTTCATGCGCCACACGTATAATACATCAATTTTAATCTAGTTTTAATCATCCATTCCTTAAACTTGATTTCCTTTAGACTTTAACTTCTAGTCGATCAATATTTACAAGCTGAAATTTCCATAAACATCAAATCTTAATTTTACATTTTTAGACTCGGATAATTTTCCTCCAACTTTATTTATTTGATATTGATGTTTATAACCACATAATATTTCTTAAACAAAGTTTTTAAAAGTTATCAAAATATTTCCTCGTTAAAAAAAATGTTTAGTATAGTATGGTTAAATTTACATTCGACCGAATATTGTTCAACTAAAAAAATATTTCGACACCTTTTTGTTTTGTTTTTGACTTCAAATTAAACTTTTAAAACAATTGAGAGTTACATTATTTGAAGCCCTTATCCCTTAACTGTAATTTTATTTTATAACAGCATTACCTTTATATATATATATATATATATATATATATATATATATATATATATATATATATATATATATACAAAAATAGAATACAAATTTGGTTTGTCAAAACAAAGAAATGAAAATTAAATTTAAACAAAATATTGTTTAATTATGTTACGAAGATACATTATTTATAGAATATTATTAAATAATAATAATATTGAAGCGTTATTATTTCATTCTTGTTTTCTTTTAGTTAAATGATTAAAACACGTTTTTGAAAAAAGTTACCTGTTTTTTATTTACAACTATCTAAGTTTATATAAAGGTTAAAATTGTATTATAAAACATTTCAATATTAAATCACTTTTCCGACATTTTATTGAAAATATTGATAAAATACAAGGAATTTTTCTTTAAAATATATTCTATGTACATACCTCAATATACAGGGAATTTTTCTCGTAAGTATACATATCCATACGCTGTAAATTTTCAGCAACATTCGTTGTTTTTTAAAAGAGTTCAATTTGAAGCTTTATCGTGCGTTTTCCACTCCCAGATTAAGCATGAAGTAAAATTTAGAGTTTAGAAAAGCCTGAAAATTTGGTTTGGTCGCGTAGCGCGAAGCGCGGAGCGGCCAAACCAAATTTTCAGGCTTTTCTAAACTCGAAATTTTACTTCATGCGCCACGCGTACTAAACACTGGGTTTAGGTGAAGTTCAAAATGCACGTCGTTAGCATATTAATTTAGTAGAACATTTTGAACATCACTTAAAATCAGCATTTTATACGCGTGGCGCATGACGTAAAATTTCGAGTTTAGATAAGCCTGAAAATTTGGTTTGGTCGCTCCACTTCGCTGCGCGACCAAATCAAATTTAGAGGCATTTCTAAACTCGAAATTTTACTTCATACTTAATCTGGGATTGGAAACAGTCTTTAGAAGCTTTTATAAAAACAATGAATGCCTGAAAATTTACATCGAAAAATTGCGATATGTATACCTAAAAGAAAAGTTCACTGTATAGTCAATCCAATAATTGAACAAATACTAAACATAATATATAAAATTACGAAAAAACTATACGTGAAAATGCAAACAATGTCTTAATTATTAAGACAACGTAAGATGATAAATATCCATTGAAACAACTACTTTGCGTGCAAATACATCTGCGGATAATGAATTATACTATACTAAACAATTTTTAGTCTCAGAGTTTTGTCAAAATAAACACGTAATTCACGAAAAAGGACAGTGGACATAAAACAAATATACATTTAGTAAATAAGACACTTGGTTAAGATTTAATTGTTTATTAGTTGACACTAATTGTTTTTGTTTCGCTACACAATGGCTTTATCAGGCAGTCATCATTCATCTGCCTCATGAAGCCACTGTGTGGCGAAACGATTGTTGCAGTGTCAACTTATAAACAGTGATATCTTAACCAAGTTTTATTTACTAAAAGTGTTGATATGGAATTTCACCAAGTAACAGCCTCAGCTATTAAATTTTTAAAACTAAAATTGTTTTGGTTTTCTTATTACGAGTAAATATAATAGTATTTTTTCAAATGTAATATACTTTTGAGTTTATAAAAATTGGCTTGGTTCAAAATTATACACAGACATAGACATTACTAGAATGTATACTTAAATAAGTCGTTACGAATTACAATTACGAAGAAATTGTCAAATATTACACAGCTAGTTCCATTTTATGAGATTGAAATTGAACTTTAAAGTCATATCTTGAAAATGGGACACCCTGTATAAACACTGAAATTTCAGCTTTTTATCTTTCTGATTAACAAAGTTATGGCAAAAAGCAAATATTGTCAGGTCTTAATTTATATTTACAAACATTTATTTTAATAATAGCAATTTTTGCTTCAGCAAGAGAAAACGAGAACACACTATAAACGGTTTAATAATCTGTGTATTTGTCTTCAGTCAACTCAGTTTCGCGCAGAGACGATTCATACTCTATAAGTTCTTCAAGTATGTTTAATTAAAAGTGTTCATTATACAGATTGTATTTAAATTATTAAACAGGCACATAAACTTACATTGTGTCTTCTTTTAAAAGAAATCAAACAATTTTGTTTGATTTTTCTTTTGTAATATTGAAGCAAATGCGGAAAATTGTTTCTAAAACAGTGATATTTATCTGAGATTTAGAGATTTTTATTTGTTATTTAGAATAATGTATATTTAATAATAATAATATATATTGCCCAACAGGAAACCATTTCCCAATTTCAAGACAATAAAGAAAATAATATCAATAATAAAGAAACTTAATATTATACAAAAAATAAACTAAAAACTAATTATTTCATTGACATAAAGCGACTGTGGACTTTAGTGATTCGGAAAATATATCACACGTTAGAGAAAGTTGATTGAAGTTACTAGTAAATATCATCATCATCATCTTGTTTATCCATGATATCATCTTTTTCTGATTATTTGTGTGTAACTAGGCATGAATTTATTTATATGTGCAACCTTTTTGCTCATTTATCTACAGATTTAACACTAGAATTTATTGGCTAATGTGTAGAACAGGGTCCATGGTCGATTTTGACAGGTTTGCACATGCGCAACAGCAACCACTTCAGTGGTTCTAAACATTAGGATGTGTGTGTGTATCATTATGTGTCTTTCAAATAAATACAATTTTTATTATGGCCGTAAAAATCTGACAAATTGTCAAAAATGTGCAAATGCTCTCCTTGAGTTACACCGAATCAAACCCTTACATGGATCCACTCCAACGTAAAATCGTACGCCCGACACGCCAGTATAAGTCTGATCGCGATTAATTGCCGAATATAAAAATTAACTATAAATCGGAAAATGAAATGTTACTTCGCGAAGTAAACAATGCAATGTTCTGGTAATAGCTAATCATTTTTAACCGATGCCCACTTGCACCATAAGTACTTGCACAGTTAAATAATCACGATTAACCCTCTGCATGTCTCTTTCATCAAAATGCAATACAATAACGTTTAGTAAGCAATAATCCCGCCTGGGGTCACGTTTTACGGTGCTAACTTCTTAATACATACTAAATATTTAATTTTAATACACTTTAAACAATTGTAGGTTCAGTTAAATTAAATTAATATTATAATCATTTCAAGACAATTTAAATTAAGGTACATGTAGGCTCCTCAAATATTGTTGGTGGTTCTGAAAAGAACCGATTTGTTGAAAATTTATGAAAAATCTAATACAGATGACTTGAAGTGTAAATAAAATTAAAAGGAATTTTTACACTGACTAATAAACCATAGACATTGATCAATTTCACATTTCTACTAGTTTATGGCTTAAGTGGAAGGTTTAGATTAGGTTAGGTTAGAAGAAAGGTTAGAAACCTTTGGAAGGTTTAGATTAGGTTAGGTTAGAAGAAAGGTTAGAAACCTTTCTTCTAACCTAACCTAATCTAAACCTTCCACTAGAATACATTGCATAGGCACGATGCCCATTCCACATACTTCTAGGTTAGGATAGGTTAAGAGAAGGGTTTGCAATAGAATAAATTGCGTAAGTCGCTTTGCCAATGATGAATATTCCACATATTTCTAGGTTAGGTTAGGTTAGGTTAGGAGAAAGGTTTGCAATAGAATAAATTGAGTAATTTTGCTTACGATGCCTAATCTACATACTTCTAGGTTAGGGTAGGTTAGGAGAATAAATTGCAATAGAATACATTGCGTCTTTTTGCATACGATGCCTATTCCACTTAGTTCTAGGTTAGGTTAGGTTTGCAATAGAGTACATTGCGTAAGTCTCTTTCTGCATGATGCCTATTCCATGTTCTTCTACGTAGGGGTTAGGAGAAAGGTTTTCAATAGAATAAACTACTTGTCTCTTTGCAACGCTATCGCTTATCAGGTGAAGAAAACGAAACAGCAGTATCTCTGCACAGGTAAGCGATTTTATATACTTCTAGATTAGGTTATGTTACTAGAAAGGTTTGCAATAGAATAATTTATTGTTTGTTTATAAATATTCTTAATTTTTTTTATCAAATTCAAAGCAATAGTGAAAACCTTCCAAATTATGATAATTTCGGATATAATTTGTGAGCGAAATGTAAGTGTAATATTATTGCAAAACTAGTGTTTACGCTTTCTTTTTATTATTGCTAACGGTATCAACTTAGTAGTATTCATGATTCATCAAAAAGATGATTTTCAATAATAAATTTTGATCACACGGTAAGTCCGATGTCGTCAAGAACACTTGCTGGGGTATATTTTAAGCTTAAATAATACACCCAAAATGACCAAATATCCATTTCACTTTTTTTCGGCAAAACATAGACGCTGACACAAACTAGAATTCAGTCATACAATTTTCATTGTGGTCGACCTAATCTGACAAATTGTTATAAATTTCAAAACATTCTACGCTCGACTTGCGTTACGCAAATCGAATTAAACATCCGCATGGGCCAATGCCGATGTAAAATCGTATTCCCGACAATTTAGCACAAGTTCGGTCGCGATCTCGTGAAAGGTTAGCAAAAAATTAGAAACTCAAATGTTCATATCGCGACCGAATGCCGTTATGTGATTAATTGTTGAAAACGGGACGTCGCGACGGGTCCGAGCGTCCGCAGAGCAACAATAGTGCGAGGGGGCCACTCATTAGAGAAAACCCGTAGGAAAACTGGGCATATTCAATTATTGGAAGTGTTTAATGGCGAAATTTCTTTGTATACTGAGCTTGCGATACAAAGACCGAATCGGTTTAAACGTGCCGATTAGCAAAGTTACAAATCTCCGTTTTATACATTTTTGACGTTTCATTTTTGCAGTTTGATTTCTGATCTTAAAGCATACATACACAAACACACACACCATCAAATAGATCGATATAAATAACCTGTTGAGAACAACTGGAGTGGGTGCATGGAAACCATGGAAACGTGTCAAAAATGGAGTATGTACCCTATTCTACACATTAAGCCCATTTATTAATCTAACAAAACATATGGAACAATCTGCTTCTGCTTAATCATTACCTGGCCATACTAATTATATGTATTTTTTGTTGTCATGTTTGTGTTTTGGTACTGGTCTAATATAATTCAATTTATCTTCAAACGTAAAATGCGATATTGTTAATCATTTAAATGTATAGTTCTTTGATTGTATAATTATATTACAGAATGTTTGTAAAAGGTAAATCCAATTAATAAATTAAATTAAAAACAATTCTGTATTACTATTGATGATTTCGATAGCTAACGCTATCTAATGCTTCATAGTGGCATCGTCAGTGACACGAATGCAAAAAGTGCATATACAGGTCACTGTTTCGTCCACGAGCGAGCAGAACTCTGTTTGTGAAACCAGAAAACAAATATCAAAATTGAATTTGTGTTCAGTATTCCGGCACCAGATACCCACTGACGATGCCACTATGAAGCATTAGATGACGTTAGCTATCGAAATCATCAATAGTTTTCACATATTGACTTGAAATAGTCAGAAATGTTCAGTATTCCTCAGCACTGGGTCGGGACCACACTGAAGAGGATCTTGAAGTCCGAAACGAGTCTGTGGATATCTGGTGCCGGAATACTGAACACAAATTCAATTCTGTGTTAGTCTTTTTCTTTTGGTTTTCCTCGTTTGTCAATTGTATTTTTCTATTTCTCAAAACTATTACCCATCGCTATTAAACAGAGTACTGTGTTAATCAACTGATACTTTTGAGAAGTAGTGAAATACAGTTGACAAAAGAGAAAAACCAAAATAAAAATACTAATACAGAAATGTTTTTAATTGTATTTATTCAATGGATTTACCTTTTATAAACATTCAATAATATAATTATACAATTAAAGAACAATTTTTTTGAAGCTAAATAATTTCTACGTATATTGTTTCGTATCAAATAAAACCAAACCAAAAATCAATCAAACAAATCGAAAATTATAATTAAAAAACATATTCGTCCTCGTCTCTTTATGTTTCCCCCATTACGTTCATTCAATTAGAGCGGCCGATTTATCTTATTACGTTCCATTACACAGAAATAAAAGTACGGGTCTATTTGTCCCGCATGCCCCGCCATTATTATTTACTACTAAATTATGGCCCGTCATCGTTTTCAATACGTGAATGTTTCATGATAATACCACCTCAATAAAGTCCCGCACAACAATGGCACATAAAAAACATGCATAGTGCAGATAAAGTAACAATAATAATTCATGCTGATTGAAATTTTTTATCATTATTGTTTTCTGTTATTCCACTATAGTTAACTTATTTCTTGTATTGTTGTTTGGATAATATAATGAAAAATATATTCAATGCTATTAATTACATTTAAATATTTAATTAACGACGCGGATATATGATCAAACTGCGTTCATTAGTCATCTGCCTGATGAAGCCACTGTGTTGTGAAACATGTTGCAGTGTTTAATAATAAAAGTGAAACCCTCCCAACTGTGTTGTTTTTATTTCAAATAATATTAATTATAATTTTAACAAAGGCAGGATGAGACTACATGTAATAAATAATTTTAATGAAAACACTTAAAATATGCATTAACGGCCGACCAATTATAGAGTTAGCGCTAAAAGTTCATTTTTGGTCATATTCTGCATTTCTTTTTATGCATCATATGAATGGCTTATTATTTTACATACTGGGATGTTTTCAGCTATAATATAAAAAGTGGTATGATTATCATCGATAATATTTATGAGTGAAACGAAGCTGCAGATAAATGAATGTGTGGCTCCGGTTTCACGAATAAATATTATCGATTTCACGAATGAATATTATCGATTATTATTCATACCACAAGTTATACAGGATGTCCGTATTTTGGCAGAAAGTCTGGGGATCTGAGTTATTTAAAGAGATAGAGAGTCAGTTAAATTAGGGCAAAGTTGCTTATTTTAGGGTCTAACAATACTCTGAAAACAATTTTGAAATATCTTTTTTTGTTTTCGAGCTATCAACAAAAAACTGATTTTTTGAAAAATTGATTTTATTTTTTTATTCAAAAACTTCTGAATCTGGACATTTAGAACTTTGACAATATATAGGCACTTTTTAAAGAGAAATCTAGTGGTATATGTTTTTTAAGATAACTATAACTTTTACGCGGGGACCATAGCTAACTTTTGTTTTTCTTATGGGCGCCATTTTAGATTATCATATTTTTTGATAGAATATTTTGTTTTCTGAACTTAGTGATGTATCACACTCATAATTTATTTTAGATTTTATATTTAAAATTAAAATATTATTTTTTTGCAAAGAGTGCCTTAGAAACAATAACGTCATATCTATTAATTAATAAAATCTTGACAGCAGTCAATCATTGTTAGTTGTTAAAATTATTCAATAACTGTCAGTCTTTCGTAATAATGATAATAAGTATCGAGTATCACACAAAACATAACATTAAAATAATTGTGATGTGTCCATCATAGCACTTTCCCCGTTGAAGATATGACGACCTAAATATCAACAGTATGGAAAAGTGGCACAAATTAAATTTATTCTACTTTTATTATTATTATTTTTTATTTTGTGGTGCGGGAGGGGAAAATCTATTTACGGACGGACTGTCGGACTCCCTCCAGGCGGAGGACTACCGACTAAAAACCCCTCCCACCTTACCGGCATCAACTACAAGGTCATTAGCCGGTTTACTTGTTTCTTTGAAGACTTAATAATAAAACAAAATAAACAACTACAGCAATAAGATAAAAATATATAATACACAAATAAACCTAACCCTAAAATCACAGATTTTGTGGTACCAGGGTTGTAAAAGACCCTGCCACAGATTATACACAAAATAGACAAACACACCTTAAACCTATTATCACAATTAGGCCGGAGCCTGTTATCACATATAAGACGACATTGGGATTGTAAAGGACCCCAATGCCGGAACCAACACACACAAGATAATCACAACCTAAACCTAATATCACAAAGGACGACACCGGGGTTTTAAAATACCCCGATGCCGGATCCTACACGATACGGACAACACAACCTTGTATCACAGACATACGGTATCGGGGCTGTAAAATACCCCGATGCCGGATCCTAAACCTATATACAAAACGTGCTTCAGAGTTGTAAAAGACTCTGGAGCGGACAGACACAAAATTAAGAGGTGACACAGAAGTTGTAAAGAGATTTCGATGCCACTTTACATAAATCAGACAGAACAATCAATAAATTAATAATAAATTTATTTATTTTATTTATTCTCTCACGGGAAACCCCTTTTACAAAGAAACACAAAAGAACATATACAAATCGCTAAAATCGCTTTAAAAGTATCGTATCACGTAGAAAACTAAGACATGTTTCCACGGATCCATTATCATTTGCCAATACGGACGCCACAGAACCACCAAGCCTCTGCCTATTTTGCTGTATAGCGTAGACTGGACAATGTAATAATACGTGCTCCACCGTTAACCGGTCGTGACATAGATGACACTCTGACTCTTCGTCGCCGGCAAGAAGATACGAGGAGGTTAAGTTGGTATGCTTAATGCAAAGACGGCACAGGGCAACCTCCTCCCTCCTCGTAAGTGTAGCCGGCGACCGCCAGGGAGTCACGGAGAGCTTAACATGTTTTAGTTTTCTCTCGGAGCCATTCCAACTCTCTTGCCAACCCTCTATAATTTTCTATTTGATGTACCCTTTAACGTCGTCTGGACGTACGGGTACATCATCTGTGCCGTCCGCTTCCGCTGCTTGACGAGCAGCTTCGTCGGCCAGCTCATTGCCCTCGATATCCACATGTCCCGGAGTCCAGACGAAGATAATCGTCTTTCGCTTCCGAGATACTTCAAATATCGAGGCTTGTATGAGCTGGACCAGCAGATCGGCCGAGTATAATGGATGGCACTCAGAGAGTCGGAGCAGATGAGAAATGAGCTATGGTGGTTATTATATATATACAGAAACGAAGGGCTTGATATATTGCGTACAGTTCGGCGGTGAACACGCAAGCCGACTCGTGGAATGACCACGAATGTGGGATGCCATCGATGACGAAGGCAGAGCCCACACCGTGATCGGATTTCGAGCCGTCTGTGTACAACCGCGGAGAGTCCGGGTATTCAGCGATAATTCGGAGGAAGTGGCCCCTTAAGACGTAGGGGCACATATCGCTCTTCTTGACTGAGGTCAGATCCAGCCGACACCTTACCCTTGGCATAAGCCAAGAAGGTACCACCAGGAATCCGACCTCGAATACCCTTGGGAGACTAAAATTAAGACTCTCCAACAGCTTCTTCGCACGGACGCACACCGCCCTACTGATGGTAGGTCTTCTAGGATATTTTCTCTGCTGCTCTGTAATCGAAATAAAATGCCGTCGGTTAGTGTGCCCCCTCCTCGCATACATTGCCGCCGCGTATTGTTATACGAAGCGGTTGCGGCGTACGGATAGTGGAGGGACACCCGACTCGCAGCAGAGACTCAGTGCGAGACTCGTCCGGAAAACACCTGTGGCGTACATAATTCCGGCATGGTGAACAGCATCTAGGGCTTTCAACCAGGACTTTCTTGCCGAAGAGTATACTGCGCAGCCATAGTCGACTCTAGATAAAACCAGAGCCGTGTAAAGCTGCAGTAGCACTTCTCTTCTAGCGCCCCAGTTGATGCTGGCCAGACATTTGATTACGTTTAACGCTTTTTTAGAACGCTGGACCAGCTCATCGATGTGGGCCCGATAGTTAAGAGTCCTATCGAGCCTTAGCCCTAGAAAACGGATACTTTCTACAACTTGTATCCTAGTGCCCCGGAGAGATAGTCCGGGGTCCCGGTGTGGATGTCTGAGTCTACAAAAGTGGACGCATGAGGTTTTCGTTTCAGAGAAACGAAAACATCTGCACTCAGCATCGCTGTTCACCTTGTCGCTGACCACTTGAAGTTGAAGATTTATGGCGGGGATAGTATCTCCCGCCATGTATATTACTAGGTCATCGACATATAGACATTTTCTTACAGGGGAATTTACGGATGCAGCGATTTCGTTTACGGCGATTGCAAATAGTGTGACACTGAACAAACGATTAGACATCAAGGATTTGATAAAAAGAGGCAGACGGCCCCCAAATCCCCATTCATGTAACTTTTGGAGAACTCCGTACCTCCAAGTCATGTCATATGCCTTCTCTAAGTCTAAAAACACCGCTACGAGGTGCTTTATCTCTAAGAAGGCATCTCGCTACGAGGTGCTTTCTCTCTAGGAAGGCATCTTGGATGGAGTTCTCCTGGCAGACCAATTGGTCAACGGTACTGTGGTACTTCCTGAACCCCGCCTGGTACTTTGCCAGGAGACCATTCGTCTCCAGCATCCATACCAGACGGTTGTTGACCATTCTCTGTAAGACTTTTCCCAAGCAGCTCGTAAGTGATATAGGCCGGTAACTGTTGACGTTTGTGGGGTCCTTACTCGGTTTAAGAAGAGGCAGTACAGCGGCGACTTTCCAGCGGCTGTGGTAGACGCCCCTATCCCATATCATATTATAGATGGCCAACAAATACTTCCTCATACGTGAGAGAGGTTGTCGGACCATCTGATATGGGGTGCCGTCTAGACCTGGGGCTTTAGACTCGCCCATCGATCCAACTGCCTCTTCAAATTCCTCAGTAGAAAACGAAGAATTATAACAAAGGGACTCTGTCGAGGAGAAATCTAGAGGGACTTCTCGATTACCCTTTTCACCCTGGAACGACGTTTTATTGTTACGAGAGCTACTAGCGGAGCTAAAGTTAGAAGCTATTGCATCCGCTATTTCTAGTGTGTCGACAATTTCACGCCCATCAACTTTGAGGATGGGTGCAACTGCTGGGAATTTCTTCCCAGCTATTGCACCAACCTTTTTCCACACCTCACCAATAGGTGTAGTGGGCGTGATCGCCGACACGTAGCTCTCCCACGATAACCTTTTGCTTTCAAGAATAGTGCGGCGCGCTATAGCCCGCCGCTTCTTGGAAGCAATCAGGTTTTCACGGGTGAGGGCTCGCTTAAACTTATTTAACGCCCTCTTCTTCTCCTCTATAGCCACCTTCACTTTACGGTTCCACCAGGGAACAGGTGGACCGGCCATTATCCCACTAGACATGGGAATGTGTCTAGATGCTGCTGCTATTACCCGTTCTGTAAAGTCTTGCACAGCGGTCTCGACATCGTCACCATATGACGTAGGCGGGTTAAGACTGGCTTGAAAACCAAGCCAGTCTGCCTTGTCGAGACACCATCTCCGATGGACAGATTGTCTCACTCGTTTGACGATGGTTTTAACAGCGATCGGAAAATGATCGCTGCCGTACATATCATTTAGGACTTGCCGCGGGGATCCCTCCTCTGGGAGTCCCATAGTGGACTGTGGGCGTTAAAATCACCCACTAAAATATACGGCGGGGGGAGCTGATCAATTAACTCGGTGAGATGGACCTCCTCATAAGGGAGGTCTTCTCTCAGAAGGATGGCGACACCACCCTTGGCTCGTACGTCAGACACGACATCGTTTCTCACGACCGAAAAACCACGTAGCTGAAACATATCTTCCGGCTTAAAATGTGTCTCTTGCAGAAACACGCAAAACGGCGTGTGACTTGCCAAGAGTAGTTTCAGCTCGTAGTAGTGATTTCTGCAACCGTTACAATTCCACTGAATTAGTTGTTCAGCCATTTTTATTCAAAAGTTTAGACGACACAAATATTAAGTTAGAAATAAATAACACTAAGAGAAATAAAAAACAAGTGACATCGGAGTTGTAAAAGGCTCCGATGTCAGTACAAATACAATAAAAACCTAAAACTAACGATACAGATAGCACCGAAGTTGTAAATGACTCCGGTGGCAGGACAAATACAACAAAAACCTTAATACTAATATCACAGTTAACATCGGAAGTGTAAATCACTCCGATGCTAAAACAACTACAACAAATGACCTTAAAACTAGTATCACAAATAGCATTGGAGTTGTAAAATGCTCCAATGCCAGACCGAAAACAGTAAAACCTAAAAACTAATATCACAGATTGTGCCGGAGTTGTAAAAGACTCTGGCGGCAGGACAATAACAACAAAAACCTTAAAACTAATATCACAAATGCCATCGGAGTTGTAAACGTCTCTGATGCCAGAAACAAGAAACACTAAAGTCATAAAAGACATTAGTGTTAAAACCGACACAACACTAATTTTAAAACTATTATAACAGATTATACTGAAGCTGTAAAAGACTTCAGTAAGAAAACAAGCACAAGTTAATAACAAAATAGTAAAAATAAATGTGAATAAATAAATAAAGATTAAAAGCAAAAGATGGCATAGATTGTTCCCACCCAGGCTTTTTCTTTCCTTTGGATTTTATTAATTTGACTTTCTCCTCAACGTTGTCATCCGCTGAGGAGAGGGAGGCGTCGGCAGCTCACTAGACGACATGTAATCGTCTAGGTCGATTGGGGCTTGCTCGTTTATTGGGCTTTCCGGCAACGGTGTTGTTGCCGGCGAGAACGAATTGTACAGTAGACTTGCCTTGAAATACATCATTTTTTTCTTGGATTTTAATTCCTGGATTGCTACTTCCAGTTTATATTTTGGACAGTTTCTTGAGCGTGCAGAATGACCGCCTCCACAGTTTACACAGGTCAAAGGCTCTGAACAACTTGTGCCTTCGTGTATGCTTTTGCCACAGACGCATACTTGTTCCTTTGAACAACGCACTGAGGTGTGGCCAAAAGCTTGGCACTTGAAGCATCTAAGTGGTGCAAGGATGTAGGCACGCACTGGTAGACTGTGAAACCCTCCTTTAACGTTTGCCGGAAGATTTGGTCGGTTGAATTTTAATATGTGGTTCGGGGTTTCTTAAACCACTCCATCGCGCTTTGTTGTTATACGGCGAACCTCGATAACACCTTGGCTTGCCAAATTTTGTTGAATTTCCTCAATAGTGCAATTGAGGAAATCTCAACAATAAACTATTCCCCTACTATAGTTTAAGGTATTATGCGAGGTGACTGTAACATTAAATTCTCTTAACTTCTTCATTTCTAACAACTTCTTAGACTGAGCGTTACTTACTGTTTCAATAAGTAAGCCATCTTTGACCTTTGTAATTGACTTTGTCTCACATATGTTGCTGTATATGACTTTATCAATAATGAAAGGGCTAACTTTATCAAAGTTTCCTTCGCTTTTAGAAACAAGCAAAAACCGAGGGATAAACTCCTCCGTCAGTTGCCTGTTTTGAGTTTTATTTATTTTTGAAATCATCTTTTTCCCACGAGTAGGGCAGAACTAAGGGTCGTCACCGGCAGTGCTCCCTTACCGGTGAAAGGCTACATACAACCGGAAGTCGTCAGGTATCCGGAGGTCACCGTTATTAGACACATCGGCATCCCATCGGCACCATACGTATAACACCGGGGATTACGGATTTTTTATCGAGGTTTACTCCTCTAGATCCGACATGTTTGCACCTTTAGGGCGCGGGTGTGGCTCGTCACCACGCATGTCGGTCTTGAGAGAGGAGAGGCTAGAGATACCTAGACGGTATCTTAACATCGCTTCACTCCCTCCTTCCATGTTGGTCCGCGGGAGGCCAATCCTCCTACCGTCAACGAGTGACGGCGTTCCCCTATCCGCCACCTGGGGACGCGCCCTGTAGTGGTAGGATCCCCCCGAGGGTATTATTATTATTATTTTTATTATTCCAAAACTATTCACAAAAAAGTAATTCTTCCACTTTCACTACATCTCAATAAATACTGATCACCATCACATTTAAGCGTTATATATTTTTAACTTTACTGTAAATCAGTGGTTTATACGCGTGGCGCATGAAGTAAAATTTCGAGTTTAGAAAAGCCCCGTGAAAATACGCGGGGCTTTTCTGAACTCGAAATTTTAATTCATGCTTAGTCTGGGAGTGAAAAACACTCGTTAGTTTAAAATACATCACAACTGGTGACGTATTTTAAGAACAATTATGGGTCCTAGGAGTTGTCAAATGAGTGAGTTATTTAACTGTTTAGAAGGAACTCTTTACAAAAAAACAAAAGATTAAAATATTACATATAAAATGTACAATAAACTATAAGTATGATACATCATTGAATTCAGATAAAAATATTCTTCCGAAAAATATGACAATCCAAAATAGCGTCCATAAGAAAAACAAAAGTTGGCTATGGTCCCTCGGTAAATGCTATACTTATCTTAAAATAAAATATGTTACTAGATTTCTCGTTAAAAGGTGCCTGTATAATGTCAAGGTTGTAAATGTCTGGATTCAATAGTTTTTGAATAAAAAAATAAAAACGAAATTTCAAAACATCCGTTTATTTGACAATATCTCAAAAACGAAAAAAAAAAAAGATATTTCAAATTTGTTTTTAGATTATTATTGGGCCCTAAAATACGCAACATTGTCCCAACTTAATCGACTCTCTATCTCTTCAAATAACCAAGATCCCCATACATTCTGTTGAAATACGGACACCTTGTATTTGATGAGAGAATATTACGAAAAAAACAGCGACCATAACCCAACTCGAAGGTTTACCTGTCAGGTTTGACAAATCATTTTTGTAGCAACCACTACAATACGGTGACAGAATTCTATCACCGCTGTGATAACATGTATGGAAATAGCGATTCTGATTGGAGTTATATTCTTTTATAAATATATTGTATGTTCAATAAAAATAAACCTCTAGAGTTTCATGATTTAATCTTTTTTTTATATTTAAGTTAGCTACACGCTTCAGGAATTGACATATAAAACGTCATGCATAATAATTATAATGTATATTTTTAAAATTGCCAACCTATAATATTTTCCATAATACACTAGAGGTTTATTTTTATTGAACATACGATACATAATGTATTTGCTGTAATTATTTTTTAGGCATTCGTCAATTTGAAGTTTCAAAAGAGTGTTTTCGCTCTCAGATTAAGCATGAAGTCAAATTCGAGTTTAGAAAAATCTGAAAATTTGATTTGGTCGCGTAGCGCTACGCGATCAAACTAAATTTTCAGGCTTTTCTAAACTCGAAAATTTACTTGATGCGTCACGCGTATAAATCACTGAATTATTGTGAAGTTAGAAAGCAAGTCATGCCACTTGTTATATTAGAAATATACATTAAATACTAGAAATAATTGAAATATTTAAAAAAATATATATATTACATTTTTCTTTACACATTCCCAAGTCAGGTCAAATAATACAATGTATCAAATTAAGTTATTTAGTAAGTAATCTAAAACTAAATAAAAATGTTGCATTATTGAATGAATGGCGCCTAATAGATTAACCTAAAATAGTATTTTATAGAAAAGATTACGGACTTTTTATCATATCTGTGTTATGTCCTCATTAGGTACATCGGTCTAATTACATTAATTTCTGAATTCTTTCAACGCAATTTTAAACAGCGACATATTCACTAATTTAATCCTAAGAATACCTTAGTTAGTTAAATCTTGATTTAATGTAGATTAGGTTAAATATTATTGTTGATGATAATTCTGCTAAGGTTAGATGGAATTATTCAGAGTTAATGATTTATCCTAAAAATTAGCGATCTTGAGGTTAAAACCATGTTTAGTATTAGCTTATATTAATAAAATTCTGCAATTAAGAGTTAATCAAAAGAAGTATTCGTTGTTTTTTTAATGAATTCAATTTAAATTTCGAACAAGTGTTTTCACTCCTTGAAGTAAAATTTCGAGTTTACAAAAGCCCAAAAATTTGGTTTGGTCGCGTATTTTCAGTAGGGTTGTTATGTTTAAAACACTTTGTTTTAAAACAGTATCTTACACATGTTTAAAAACAGCCGTCGTGTTTTAAACGGTTTTGTTTTAAACATGTTTTAAATCTTGAATTTGTTTAAAACGTTAAATTTGTTTAAACGTTTTTTTTATTATCTTAAATTTGCTAAATTATATTTTAGACTGCTTCATTAAGATGTTTAGTTTATATTTTTGAATTGTAAATAAATTGTGAAAGATATTTCACATAACATTAGTAAACTCAACATTGTATTAGAATTAAATATCACAACTGTGTGTGCATACATGTGATTTATAAATACAGGGAATTTTTCTTTTAGGTATACGTATGCATACATTGTATATTTTACGACATTCGTTGCATTTTTAAATGATTTCAATTTGAATCTTTTAGCAAAGGTTTTCCACTCCCAGACTAAGCATGAAGTAAAATTTCGAGTTTAGAAAAGCCTGAAATTTTGGATTGGCCGCGTAGCGAAGCGAAGCGGACAATCCAAATTAGGCTTTTCTAGACTCGAAATTTTACTTCATGCGCCACACGTATAGTAGACTGAAATATCGTAAAGTTTAAAACATACAGCTTTAGCAATCTGATATGTAGTATGAATAAAATGTAAGTCAACTTCTGCTCTGAACAAATTGTTTAAATTCAAATTCCTTTATTAACGGCAATAAACCTGTTTACATCAGAATATATATATACAAAGCAACATAGACTAATTCGAAATATTGGTATAAGATAAAATGCAGTAAAAGTAATAAAAATCAGAAATGTACATGCTTTAGATTTGACATAAATTGAGAATGGGATTGTGAGAACAAATCAAAATTGGGATCAGGAGACAGTGACTTTGAAATACGCATGCATCTGGAGAATGAATTGTTGTAGGCGTAGTTTGACCTATGCATGGGAATGCGAAATAATGGTCTATGACGAGCAGAGCTGGGCAGGATTCGAATCATTCAGAATTCGATTCCCGGATTCGAATCCTTTTAGAGGATTCAAAAGAGGTATTCGAATACTTGAGTGAAAACGGATTCGTGATCCGGATTCGTTACATTTTTTTAAAAGGATTCGTATTCGAATCCAGACGTAGATGATTCGAATCCTTCTAAAAGGATTCGAATTCTTATAAAAGGATTCGAATCCTCATACACGGATTCAAATCCATCTAAATAATTCGAATCATCGCAATTAAGGCTGGGATTCGAATTAGATTAATTCAAATAGTTAAATATTGGTTCTAATATGAATATTTAAATCACTAAATTATTTATATTTGGATATAAATATTCAAAATTTTCGAATAATTCAAACATTTGTGAACGCATATTTGATTAATTAACCATGAAAAATATCCAACGTTAATAGTATATTTTTAACTTCACTTGAAATCAGTGTTTTATACGCGTGGCCCATGAAGTAAAATTTCGAGTTTAGAAAAGCCCCGTGAAAATTTGTCTCGGGTCGCTGCGCGACCCGAGACAAATTTTCTACGCGGGGCTTTTCTAAACTCGAAATTTTACTTCATGCTTAGTCTGGGAGTGGACAACACTCGTTCTTAGCAGTTTTAAATTGAAGGATCACTCTAGATTACTAAGTTTATTACCATTTTACAAAGGCTACAGCTCGAAGGACCAACCATGGTCTTCGGAGACCGAAGGACTACAGGGAATCGAAGTTTTTTTACAAGAAAACAACGAATATCTGAAGGTTTACAGCATGGATAGGAAAGAAAACATCTAATTTTGAAAAAATATTGAAGTTGGGTTGGTTTTCACTGCATTTTTAACTTTACTTTAAATCAGTGTTTTATACGCGTGTCCTCATTCATGATGGATCACAGATCATGTTTTAATGTTATACATTTCATTTAAATTTGTATGTCTATTATTGGATTGAAATGAACAGAAAATGTTAAAATCTTTCTATAATCTAGTGAAAGTATTTCATACTACATTTGTAGATTTGTATTTTCTTTTAATTTTTTGCGAGTTTGTTAAAGATATTTCAAATTTGATTATTAAATATAAAATGGTAAATTTTATCCCGAAATAACAACACAGTATTTTTTTACTTGAAATATTATATTATAGTTGATATTTAATTTGTTGGATACAATATTTCAAGTACTACTTTCTTACCTTGAAATCGACTAAAAAAAAAAAACACACATAGCACAGGACACAAAGACCTATGATTGATAGCCCTTGTAAGAGAGGGAAGTAAAACATTATTTGAAATATATTTATATATTATAAATTGTATTTTATTATAATGTATTTCTTTCTTTTTCAATAAAGATGATATAGTAGTATTTCAAGTAAAAAAATAGTGTGTTGTTATTTCGGGATAACATTTACCATTTTATATTAAATAATGAAATTTGAAATATCTTCAACAAACTCGCAAAATATTTGAAAAAAAGACAAATCTAAAAATGTAGTATAAAATACTTTTACTAGAATATGAAAAGATTTTAACATTTTCTGTTCATTTCAATCCAATAATAGACAACGAATATCTGAAGGTTTACAGCATGGATAGGAAGGAAAACATCTAATTTTGAAAAAATATTGAAGTTGGGTTGGTTTTCACTGCATTTTTAACTTCACTTTAAATCAGTGTTTTATACGCGTGGCGCATGGAGTAAAATTTCGAGTTTAGAAAAGCCCCGCGAAAATTTGTCTCGGGTCGCTGCGCGACCCTTGACAAATTTTCTACGCGGGGCTTTTCTAAACTCGAAATTTTACTTCATGCTTAGTCTGGGAGTGGACAACACTCGTTTGAATTTTAAATTTAACTCTTTTAAAAAATCGACGTATGTAATATAATAAATCATTCATTGAAATCATAGAATAAGATGCAAAATTTTACCTAAAATTAACTTTTTGAGTTAACTTTATAATTTGCTCGGCTCTTAATAGGTGAATATTCTATTCCTAAATAACCGTTTCTATTTAATTTTAAAGTTGCATTTAATACAATAACAATCTGTGAATAAATCGACATAAATCTAGAAATATCGAAAATCTCGACATGTAGAAAATCTTGACGGTCCACTCCCAGACTAAGCATGAAGTAAAATTTCGAGTTTAGAAAAGCCCCGCGTAGAAAATTTGTCGAGGGTCGCGCAGCGACCCTCGACAAATTTTCACGGGGCTTTTCTAAACTCGAAATTTTACTTCATGCGCCACGCGTATAAAACACTCATTTAAAGTGAAGTTAAAAACGCACTGAAAACCACCCCAACTTCGATATTTTTTCAAAATTGGATGTTTTCTTTCCTATCCATGCTGTCCTTCAGATATTCGTTGTATTCTTGTAAATAAACTTCGATTCCCTGTAGTCCTTCGGTCTCCGAATACCATGATTGGTCCTTCGAGCTGTAGCCTTTGTAAAATGGTAATAAACTTAGTAATCTAGAGTGATCCTTTAATTTGAAACTTCTAAGAACGAGTGTTGTCCACTCCCAGACTAAACATGAAGTAAAATTTCGAGTTTAGAAAAGCCCCGGGTAGAAAATTTTCACGGAGCTTTTCTAACCTCGAAATTTTACTTCATACGCCACGCGTATAAAACACAGATTTAAAATGAAGTTCAATAACACATATATCATCATTAATTAAAATCATTATATAATCAGATATTTAGTCCGTAAATGAAAATTTTTGTTAATAGAAACTGATGGAATAAAATAAATTTGTTTTTAAAAGATTTGTATCCGTGATTCAAAAATGAGGATTCGAATCTTTGATTCGAATCATATTTTTTACTTACGAATCCTTTATTCGAGTATTCGTGATTCGAATCATATTAGGTGATTCAGATTCGTGATTCGAATCCTGTTTGTCAGGATTCATCCCAGCTCTGATGACGAGTAGTACGATCTGATATACTAACGTAGAAATCAACGTGCGCCAATTAATACGGACACTGCATTTAGCTACTCAGCAATTTATAAAACATTAACAAGTCTAAAAGAATCCTGTGTCGCTTAAGCGTATCAATGTTAAATACTGACATAACTTGGTCATCGTTTAAATTTGACTTAAAAGCAAGGATCTTCAGAAATTTGTTCTAAATTCTCTCAAGAGTATTACTGTGAGTTATAGTATTGGGAGACCAGACACATGAAACGTATTCCATATTAGAGCGTACATAAGCAAAATAGACAAGTTTAAATGATTGAGATGATAAATAAAACAGTGATTATAGGCAATAATTCTAAGGTATATTAGGTTGCCTATAATTGTTGTTGCATGTATGTGTTTTTTTTAACTTTACTGTAAATCAGTGTTTTTATGCGTGGCGCATGAAGTAAAATTTCGAGTTTAGAAAAGCCTAGTTTGGATTGACTGCTCCGCTTCGCTACGCAGCCAATCCAAATTCTTAGGCTTTTCTAAACTCGAAATTTTACTTCATGCTTAGTCTGGGAGTGGAAAACACTCGTTAAAAGCCCCAAATTAACCGCTTTGAAACAACAAATTACCGCAAATTTAAAAAAACGCTGTAATTATCGGGATTTGTATACTCAAAAGAAAAATACCCTGTATGTTCTGTTTTAAACACGTTTTAAGCGCGTTTAAAACATATTAAACACGTTTTAAACATGTTTTAATTGTTATTGTTTTAAACACTGTTTTAATGAAAAATAACATGTTTTGTTAAAGAACTTGTTTGTTTTAATTAAAATGAAAAAAACATTTTTTTAACAACCCTGATTTTCAGGCTTATCAATACTCGAAATTTAATTTCATGCCCCATATTGTGAAATAAAAAATATTCTTGTTTAGCAGAATATTTTTAATCCTGCTAAAGCAGTATATATATAATACTGAGTATATTTTTAATTTTACAATATGCCAGCGTTTTATCCGCGAAGCGACCAAATTAACACATTTTCCAAAAAACGACCTCAAAGTTTTTTGTTTAAACTCCTGATGGTCAGTTTCAAAGGTATTCGATTTATTTACTGTTAGAACACCTATCTAGCAGATGATAAGTGATAAAACTGAAACCAACAAAATTTACTTATATACTTTTGGTACTTATCACGTAAGATATATTTTAAAGATCTTGTACACGTTTAGAAAGTTTACAACTTATACTAGAATATCTGTTAATTATTTTTATTTTAATATTAGTTTAAATATTCATCGTATATGAAATCAATAATTCTACTAATATTAATTACGTAAATATTTATGAACTTGATCAGAAAAGATCAAACAAGAATATACCTTATTTCCTCATTCATGATGGATCACAGATCATGTTTTAATGTTATATATTTCATTTAAATTTGTATGTCTATTATTGGATTGAAATGAACAGAAAAAGTTAAAATCTTTCCATAATCTAGTGAAAGTATTTCATACTACATTTGTAGATTTGTATTTTCTTTTAATTTTTTGCGAGTTTGTTAAAGATATTTCTATTAAATATAAAATGGTAAATTTTATCCCGAAATAACAACACAGTATTTTTTACTTGAAATATTATATTTTAGTTGATATTTTATTTGTTGGATACAATATTTAAAGTACTACTTTCCCGCCTTGAAATCGACTAAAAAAAGCACACACACATTGCACAGGACACAAAGAAAATATGATTGATAGCCCTTGTAAGAGAGGGAAGTAAAACATTATTTGAAATATATTTCTATATTATAAATTGTATTTTATTATAATGTATTTCTTTCTTTTTCAATAAAGATGATATAGTAGTATTTCAAGCAAAAAAAAATAGTCTGTTGTTATTTCGGGATAACATTTTCCATTTTATATTAAATAATAAAATTTGAATTATCTGCAACAAACTCGCAAAAAATTTGAAATAAAAACAAATCTAAAAATGTAGTATAAAATACTTTTACTAGAATATGTAAAGATTTTAACTTTTCTGATCATTTAAACACAATAGTTACAATTAGATAGAATTTAAACACACTGATTAATTTTCCAGTACTTTTAAAAACACGTTTTTATTTCCTGACTAGTTTCGATTATACTTCATTATAGAAGAATATAACTCTTTATCTATGCAATCGCACGTAAACAATTTAAACTGGGAATAATAAAAAAATCGATTGCATCATTTCAGAACTGTGTGTAGATTGTAGATATATATATTTCATTTAAAATTTTCTTTTAAATATACATAAATATATGCATGAGCTGCAACTTTTTCGATAACCGTTTGTTTTTTAAAATAGTTTAATTTTAAACGAGTGTTTTCAAATTAAGCATAAAGTAAAATTTCGAGTATAGAAAAGCCTGAAAATTTGGTGTGGTCGCGTAACGCTACGCGCTACGCCACCAAACCAAATTTTCAGGCTGTTCTAAACTCGAAATTTTACTTCATGCACCACGCGTATAAAACACTGATTTTAGGTGAAGTTCAAAATATTCTACTAAAGCAAATATTCTGCTTAAAACGTGAATTCTGAACACCACATTACATCAGTGTTTAGTACGCATGGCGCATGAAGTAAAATTTTGAATTTATAAAAGCCTGAAAATCTGGTTTGGTCGCACCGTTTCACTATGCGATCAAACTAAATTTTTAGCGTTTTGTAAACTTGACATTTTATTTCATGCTTAATCTGGAAGTTCAATTTGAAATATTTGTAAAAACAACAAAAATCTGAAGATTTACAACGTATACAGTATATTGAGGTATGTATACTTAAAAACGTTTTTTACATCAACCATTCCATGGCACCACGCCATGAGTTTTCATGGCATGATGCCATGGAATGGCTGACGTAAAAACAATCGTTGTTTGTCTGTCAATGAGCATCATGTAGTGCATTTTATTTGAGCATTTAATAAACCAGTTACGATTACGATTCGCTAAATGAAGTGGTTCGATTCAGGGTTGTTATGTCTAAGACACTTTGCTTTAAAAAAGTGTTTGAAACATGTTTAAAAACAGCAGTCGTGGTCTAAACGGTTTTGTATTAAACATGTTTAAACCTTAAATTTGTTTAAAACATGTTTTAAAAGTTAACTTTGTTCAAAACGTTTTATTTTTTTATTAAGTTAAATTTGCTAAATTATATTTTATACTACTTCTTTAAGATATTTTGCTAACATTTTTAAATTTTAACTAAATTGATAAATATATTTCAAATTACATTATTAATCTTAACATTTTAATTCAATAAAATATCACAACTGTGTGTGCATTATTGTTATTTTTCTTTCAAATGCACGCTGTAAATTTTGCGATATTCGTTACTTCTTTAAAATATTTCAATTTGAATCTTTAAAAGACGGTTTTCCACTCCCAGACTAAGCATGAAGTAAAATTTCGAGTTTAGAAAAGCCTAAGAATTTAGATTGGCCGCGTAGCGAAGCGAAGCGGCCAATCCAAATTAGGCTTTTCTAAACTCCAAATTTCACTTCATGCGCCACACGTATAAAACACTGAAATATTGTAAATTTTAATATATGGGGCTTTAGCAATCTAATATGTAGATGTGAATAAAATGTAAGTCAAATTCTGCGCTGAACAAATTGTTTAAAACAGTGATTATGGGCAACCCAATAAGTCTAACGTATATTAGGTTGCCTATAATTGTTGTTGTATGTGTATGTTTTTTAACAACACTGTAAATCAGTGTTTTTAAGCGTGGCACATGACGTAAAATTTCGAGTTTAGAAAAGCCTAATTTGGATTGGCCGCTCCGCTTCGCTACGCGGCCAATCCAAATTCTTAGGCTTTTCTATACTCGACATTTTAATTCATGCTTAGTCTGGGAATGGATATCACTCGTTAAAAGCCCCAAATTAACCGCTTTAAAACAACGAATTACCGCAAATTAAAAAAAACACTGTAATTATCGGGATATGTATACTCAATAGAAAAATGCCCTGAATGTTCTGTTTTAAACACGTTTTAAACATGTTTTAAACATGTTTCGACACGTTTTAGACCTGCTTTTAATCGTTAATGTTTTAAACGCTGTTTCAATGAAAAAAACACGTGTTGTTAAAGAAACTGATCATTTTAATTAAAATGAAAAAATCGTTTTTTTAACACCCTCGTTTTATTTTTTCACAATTGAACGATTTTAGTTGCATTCTGTAAAAGGTAATTTTTTTATTAAATTAATACATGTCAACCATTTCAAGACATCAATGATTTTTGAGAAAGTGGACATTTTTATTTCCCTAAATATTTGCTTTCTGAAAAATTTATAATAAAAATCAGTTGTATCAGTCGATTCAGAATTTTTGTCTCTACAATTAACTTAAACACACTTCTTGTCTGTAATAATTAGCGAAGCAAATAATCGAATATTAAGATATTTACATTGAAATCCTTATGGCGCATCTGCCAATTCTACACCCTGTATAATATTTTAAATATTGTTACAATATGAGAAACACGATTCAAATATTATATTTTTATTCAACTTACACATGAAAAATTTGAGATTTTCTATTTTGGTACGCGTCTTTTAGAACGATGAGGAATAAAATTATAATCTCCAGGTATATTTTAGGCTTAAATTGTTCATTAATGCGAGTTTAAAGCTCCGAAATGCGCATCCTTTATTATCCTTTTACGCTGACGACGTTAATTCTGGTTTTTAGGATGTTCCGACTGCGCCATCTCATAATTTCACAACTCTCTTAATATTATTACTTTTCGCTTTTTATTAATCGTTAAATGTTTTATATCTCCCTTTTTATGTTTATTACTTTTCCAGAAAGGCATATATACATATTATACAGAGAATTTTTCTTTTAGGTATACACAAACATACGCTGTAAATTTTCCTGAATTCGTTGTTTTTTATAAGTTCAATTTGAAGCTTTAGACGAGTGTTTTTCACTCCAAGATTAAGCATGAAGTAAAATTTTGAGTTTGGAAAAGCCTAAAAAAGTTACGATTAAAATAAAAATTTACGTATGTAGGGCTGTGAATATTTATCAATTAATTTAATTACATATAAAAGTAGTTAATGTGGTTATTGATTGGAAAACCTTAAATCACGCATTTATTCGAGGGAATAATTATCAGTCGTGACCCGAATTTGCATATATGATCAGCTAATTGAGTCTGCTACCGACGCAAATTATCGTCAATTTTCTCCACATTTATAAACACACCGGCAAAAACTAATTACAGAGTAATTATTATTACACAAAATCGATTGATTGAATTTATGAACGCTATACAAATGCACGTACAAGTAATTACAAGTTTATTACAATATTCCACTTTAATATTCAACAAATACAGAAGTTTGATAATGTTGGGCTATAAATTTAAGCTCAATTATGTTAAACATAAATATTTCGAGTTCAAAACTATTTTGAATTGAATTTGAATTCGATTTGTTTGTAGTTTATACAAACAATGACGTATTTTTACATTTTGTATATAAAATAAATAAAATTAGGATAATATTTGTTTATTCCTAAATAAAAATAAATTAATCAGTCTAATTAACTCGTATTCAATTTTAAACATTGAAAGAGTCAATAAAAAACATAATCCTTATTTACCCTCTCTTTCCCTCACCCTCCATATTTTATTCCGAATCCAAATGACCCTATTTACGGTTCATTAACTCTCCTCTTTTTTTTCGTTGTGACCTACAAATTGCGAATCATTAAAAAGACGAGGGATTCGAAAAAAGGGGAAGACCGTAAATCCAACCCCAACCCTCCGGTTCGAAAGACACCTTCACCAGTTGCTCCCTGCTCTTTAAAACGCGTTAATCCTCGCACCCTAATATTAAATTTGCATAAAAAACAAATGGGGGATGTTAAAGTTGGAGGGTTTAATGTTGTTTGTCTGATTCGTAAGAAGTAATTATGGGAATGTGATAGCCAAAAGTTGAAATTTTAGTTGCATACAAGGATTTTTTTAAGTATAAATATCTCGGTGTAACGCTGGGAATTCTCAGGCATTCGTTGTTTTCCTAATAGTGTTTAATTGAAAGCTTGTAACGAGTGTTTCCACTCCTTGGTACGCATGAAGACAATTTTGAGACTTTTCAAAACTCGAAATTTTACTTCATGCGCCACGCGTGGTAAACACTTATTTAAAGTGAAGTTCAAAATATACTGCTGCTGTTAATTCCACGTTAATCCTTTTTACAAAAATTAGTGTTAATTTAACAAATTTTTATTTCGTTTAACCAAATCTTGAGCTTTCAACATTCGAGCAATTTGCTTTAGGATATGTAAGTATACTTTAAAGAACATTTCCTGTATAATTATTTGTTACCTAAATATTTAACATACGTATTAAATTTTGAACTTCGCGATATTTCAGTGTCTAATACGCGTGGCGCATGAAGTATAATTTCGAGTTTAGAAAAGCCTGAAAATTTGGTTTGGTCGCTTCGCTTCGCTACGCGACCAAACCAAATTTTCAGGCCTTTCTGAAGTCAAAATTTTACTTTATGCTTAATCTGGGAGTGAAGAACACTAACACTTCTAAGACTTCAAATAAAACTATTTTAAAAATATGTATGTATATTTAAAAGATAAATTCCTAGTATGTTTACCAAGTTTTAATGGTGGCAAAGGGCCGAAAGGGTTAAGCAAAATAAAAAATAATAAAAATGTACGGATACAGATTTTTTTAATCTACAGAAAAGATAAATATACTTATTGTCTAAAATAATTAAAGAAGTCAATAATCGAACATTAATTCTTTTACAATGAAATCCCTACTGTGCGTCGGTTAATTCTGCACCGTGTATATTAATCTTAATTCAATACTGTAATATATATAATAATATTTAATATATCGTGTGTCCTGTTTCAAGGTACATCATAGGGAATTTCCATGTTAATTTTTAAATTTGAATTTCTATCTCAATTATTAAAATTAAATGGTCAGAATGTAATTAAAATCTCTCTCTCTCTCTCTCTCTCTCTCTCTCTCTTTAAATTTGATGCCATTTATTTCCTGGTTTAGTTCTCAGGTTGTTGTTGTTGTTTGCAGGAATTATAGAATTTTCGTTTAAGGCAAATTTATGACCGAAATGGCGAAATATAGAGAACGTTCTGTTGGGGAATGACCTTGATAATTTTCATGCGTCCGCTCGCTGTTTTTTCCTCGTCACACTCTCCAAATGTAATGTAATGGGCTCCGTCAACTTGGCCCCCCACTTTCAATTTTTCAGAAAAACATCATTGCACAGAAAAGCCCTTAGCTAGCACAGGCTAGCACAGCCAAAATTAGAGCAAGCACACAAATAGTAAAAAAGTTATAGGGGTTTCAAATATGGGGGGGCTAAGTTGACGTTTGCCCCCCAATTTGATATTTCAACTTTTTTTATATGATTTGGATTCCTCAGAGCTAGCACAGGCTAGCACAACCAGATTTAGAGCAAGCACAACCCCAACAACCCCTTAAAAATACAAAATTAGTTTGTACCCCAGCCACCCACTTTAATATTTTTTGATTATTTCTAAAGGAATCTGCAGCTTAGAGCAAGCACAGGCAGAATATGCAAAAATTATTTAAAAAAATTAAATGGTTAAAAAGATATTTCAATTTTAATTATCAACCGTGAGCTTTCAAATCCTGTATGCGTAATTCCGTTCATGTATTTTAATTATTATGCTAAATGCGTATTCTCTAACAAATCACAATATTTCAACGGATTTGTTGACAATAACTTTGCCATATACTTAACTAACAGTTTAAAACATTGCTTTCAAATGCTGTGACCCGGAAAGCAAGCACATTAAAGACAGTGACGTAGTGAGTTATTAATGACCAACCCTCGAATAATTTAAAATGTAATAACTCCACCAAATACTAACAGATTTCAAAAATTCTTTCAAAATATAAATGACCAATGCATTGGTAATAAATGCTGTGACTGAGAAAGCTAGCACAGTAAAGACAGAGGCGTAGTAAGTAATCAATATTTAACCCTCGAATAATTTAAAATGTATTAACTCCACTAAATACAGAGAGAATTCAAAAATTCTTATAAATTATAAATCACTAATGCATTGTTAATAAATGCTGTGACTAAGAAAGCTAGCACAAGAAAGACAGTAGCGTAGTGAGTAATCAATATTTAACCCTCGCATAATTTAAAATGTAATAACTCCACCAAATACTAACAGATTTCAAAAATTCTTTCAAAATATAAATGACCAATGCATTGGTAATAAATGCTGTGAATAAGAAAGCTAGCACAGTAAAGACAGAGGCGTAGTAAGTAATCAATATTTAACCCTCGAATCATTTAAAATGTAATAACACCACTAAATACAGAGAGATTTCAAAAATTCTTTTAAATTATGAATCACTAATGCATTGTTAATAAATGCTGTGACTAAGAGAGCTAGCACAAGAAAGACAGTAGCGTAGTGAGTAATTAATATTTAACCCTCGCATAATTTGAAATGTAATATCTCCACCAAATACCAACCGATTTCAAAAATTCTTTTAAAATATAAATGACCAATGCATTGGTAATAAATGCTGTGACTGAGAAAGCTAGCACAGTAAAGACAGAGGCGTAGTAAGTAATCAATATTGAACCCCCTAATAGTTTAAAATGTAATACCTCCACTAAATACAGAGAGATTTCAAAAATTCTTTTAAATTATGAATCACTAATGCATTGTTAATGAATGCTGTGACTAAGAAAGCTAGCACAAGATAGACAGTAGCGTAGTGAGTAATCAATATTTAACCCTCGTATAATTTAAAATGTAAGTACTCCACGAAATACTAACAGATTTAAAAAATTCTTTTAAAATATAAATGACCAATGCATTGGTAATAAATGCTGTAAGTGAGAAAGCTAGCACATAAAAGATAGTGGCGTAGTAAGTAATCAATATTTAACCCTCAAATAATTTAAAATGTGATAAGTCCACTAAATACAAAGAAATTTTAGAAATTATTTTAAATTATAAATCACTAGTGCATTGTTAATAAATGCCGTGACTAAGAAAGCTAGCACAAGAAAGACAGTAGCGTAGTGAGTAATCAATATTTAACCCTCGCATAATTTAAAATGTAATAACTCCACCAAATACAAACAGATTTCAAAAATTCTTTCAAAATATAAATGACTAGGGTATTAGTAATAAATGCTGTGACTAAGAAAGCTAGCACAGTAAAGACAGAGGCGTAGTAAGTAATCAATATTTAACTCTCGAATAATTTAAAATGTAATAACTCCACTAAATACAGAGAGATTTCAAAAATTCTTTTAAAATATGAATCACTAATGCATTGTTAATAAATGCTGTGACTAAGAAAGCTATCAGAAGAAAAACAGTAGCGTAGTAAATAATCAATATTTAATCCTCGCATAATTTAAAATGTAATAACTCCACCAAATACCAACAGATTTCAAAAATTCTTTTAAAATATAAATGACCAATGCATTGGTAATAAATGCTGTGACTAAGAAAGCTAGCACAGTAAAGACAGAGGCGTAGTAAGTAATCAATATTTAACCCTCGAATAATTTAAAATGTTATAACTCCACTAAATACACAGAGATTTCAAAAATTCTTTTAAATTATGAATCACTAATGCACTGTTAATGAATGCTGTGAGTAAGAAAGCTAGCACAAGAAAGACAGTAGCGTAGTGAGTAATCAATATTCAACCCTCGCATAATTTAAAATGTAATAACTCCACCAAATACTAACAGATTTCAAATATTCTTTGGTGGAGTTATTACATTTTAAATTATGCGAGGGTTAAATATTGATTACACACTACGCTACTGTCTTTCTTGTGCTAGCTCTCTTAGTCACAGCATTCATTACCAATTAATTAGTGATTCATAATTTAAAAGAATTTTTGAAATCTCTCTGTATTTAGTGGAGTTATTACATTTTAAATTATTCGAGGGTTAACTATTGATTTCTTACTGCGCCTCTGTTTTTACTGTGCTAGCTTTCTCAGTCACAGCTTTTATTACTAAAGCATTAGTCATTTATATTTTGAAAGAATTTTTAAAATCTGTTAGTATTTGGTGGAGTTATTACATTTTTAATTATGCGAGGGTTAAATTTTGATTACTCACTACGCAACTGTCTTTCTTGTGCTAGCTTTCTTAGTCACAGCATTCATTAACAATGCATTAGTGATTCATAATTTAAAAGAACTTTTGAAATCTCTCTGTATTTAGTGGAGTTATTACATTTTAAATTATTCGAGGGTTAACTATTGATTTCTTACTACGCCTCTGTTTTTACTGTGCTAGCTTTCTCAGTCACAGCATTTATTACTAAAGCATTAGTCATTTATATTTTGAAAGAATTTTTGAAATCTGTTAGTATTTGGTGGAGTTATTACATTTTTAATTATGCGAGGGTTAAATTTTGATTACTCACTACGCTACTGTCTTTCTTGTGCTAGCTTTCTTAGTCACAGCATTCATTAACAATGCATTAGTGATTCATAATTTAAAAGAATTTTTGAAATCTCTCTGTATTTAGTGGAGTTATTACATTTTAAATTATTCGAGGGTTAAATATTGATTACTTACTACGCCTCTGTCTTTACTGTGCTAGCTTTCTCAGTCACAGCATTTATTATTAAAGCATTAGTCATTTATATTTTGAAAGAATTTTTTTAAATCTGTTAGTATTTGGTGAAGTTATTACATTTTAAATTATGCGAGGGTTAAATTTTGATTACTCACTACGCTACTGTCTTTCTTGTGCTAGCTTTCTTAGTCACAGCATTTATTAACAATGCATTAGTGATTCATAATTTAAAAGAATATTTGAAATTTCTTTCTATTTAGTGGACTTATCACATTTTAAATTATTCGAGGGTTAAATATTGATTACTTACTACGACACTGTCTTCTGTGTGCTAGCTTTCCTACTCACAGCATTTATTACTAATGCATTGGTCATTTATATTTTGAAAGAATTTTTGAAATCTGTTAGTATTTGGTGGAGTTATTACATTTTAAATTATGCGAGGGTTAAATATTGATTACTCACTACGCTACTGTCTTTCTTGTGCTAGCTCTCTTAGTCACAGCATTCATTAACAATGAATTAGTGATTCATAATTTAAAAGAATTTTTGAAATCTCTCTGTAATTAGTATAGTTATTACATTTTAAATTATTCGAGGGTTAAATATTGATTACTTACTACGCCTCTGTCTTTACTGTGCTAGCTTTCTCAGTCACAGCATTTATTATTAAAGCATTAGTCATTTATATTTTGAGAGAATTTTTGAAATCGGTTTATATTTGGTGGAGTTATTACATTTTAAATTATGCGAGGCTTGAATATTGATTACTCACTACGCTACTCTCTCTTTTGTGCTAGCTTTCTTAGTGACAGAATTCATTAACAATGCATTATTGATTCATAATTTAAAAGAATTTTTGAAGTCTCTCTGTATTTAGTGGATTTATTACATTTTAAATTATTCAAGGGTTAAATATTGATTACTTACTACGCTTCTGTCTTTACTGTGCTACCTTTCTCAGTCACAGCATTTATTACCAATGCATTGGTCATTTATATTTTGAAAGAATTTTTGAAATCTGTTAGTATTTGGTGGAGTTATTGAATTTTAAATTATGCGAGGGTTAAAAATTGATTACTCACTACGCTACTGTCTTTATTTTGCTAGCTTTCTTAGTCCCAGCATTCATTAACAATGCATTAGTGATTCATAATTTAAAAGAATTTTTGAAATCTCTCTGTATTTAGGGGAGTTATTACATTTTCAATTATTTGAGGGTTAAATATTTATTACTTACTACGCCTCTGTTTTTACTGTGCTAGTTTTCTCAGCCACAGCATTTATTACTAATGCATTGGTCATTTATATTTTGAAGGAATTTTTGAAATCTGTTAGTATTTGGTGGAGTTATTACATTTTAAATTATGCGAGGGTTAAATATTGATTACTCACTACGCTACTGTCTTTCTTGTGCTAGCTTTCTTAGTCACAGCATTTATTAACAATGCATTAGTGATTTATATTTGAAAGAATTTTTGAAATTTCTTTGTATTTAGTGGACTTATCATATTTTAAATTATTCGAGTGTTAAATATTGATTACTTACTACGCCACTGTCTTTTGTGTGCTAGCTTTCTTACTCACAGCATTTATTACCAATGCATTGGTCATTTGTATTTTGAAAGAATTTTTGAAATCTGTTATTATTTGGTGGAGTTATTACATATTAAATTATGCGAGGGTTAAATATTGATTACTTACTACGCCACTGTCTTTTGTGTGCTAGCTTTCTTACTCACAGCATTTATTACCAATGCATTGGTCATTTGTATTTTGAAAGAATTTTTGAAATCTGTTAGTATTTGGTGGAGTTATTACATTTTAAATTATGCGAGGGTTAAATATTGATTACTTACTACGCCACTGTCTTTTGTGTGCTAGCTTTCTTACTCACAGCATTTATTACCAATGCATTGGTCATTTGTATTTTGAAAGAATTTTTGAAATCTGTTATTATTTGGTGGAGTTATTACATATTAAATTATGCGAGGGTTAAATATTGATTACTTACTACGCCACTGTCTTTTGTGTGCTAGCTTTCTTACTCACAGCATTTATTACCAATGCATTGGTCATTTGTATTTTGAAAGAATTTTTGAAATCTGTTAGTATTTGGTGGAGTTATTACATATTAAATTATGCGAGGGTTAAATATTGATTACTTACTACGCCACTGTCTTTTGTGTGCTAGCTTTCTTACTCACAGCATTTATTACCAATGCATTGGTCATTTGTATTTTGAAAGAATTTTTGAAATCTGTTAGTATTTGGTGGAGTTATTACATATTAAATTATGCGAGGGTTAAATATTGATTACTTACTACGCCACTGTCTTTTGTGTGCTAGCTTTCTTACTCACAGCATTTATTACCAATGCATTGGTCATTTGTATTTTGAAAGAATTTTTGAAATCTGTTAGTATTTGGTGGAGTTATTACATATTAAATTATGCGAGGGTTAAATATTGATTACTTACTACGCCACTGTCTTTTGTGTGCTAGCTTTCTTACTCACAGCATTTGTTACCAATGCATTGGTCATTTGTATTTTGAAAGAATTTTTGAAATCTGTTAGTATTTGGTGGAGTTATTACATATTAAATTATGCGAGGGTTAAATATTGATTACTTACTACGCCACTGTCTTTTGTGTGCTAGCTTTCTTACTCACAGCATTTATTACCAATGCATTGGTCATTTATATTTTGAAAGAATTTTTGAAATCTGCTGGTATTTGGTGAAGTTATTACATTTTAAATTATGCGAGGGTTAAATATTGATTACTCACTACGCTACTGTCTTTCTTGTGCTAGCTTTCTAAGTCACAGAATTCATTAATAATGCATTAGTGATTCATAATTTAGAAGAATTTTTGAAATCTCTCTGTATTTAGTGGAGTTATTACATTTTAAATTATTCGAGGGTTAAATATTGATTACTCACTACGCCTCTGTCTTTACTGTGCTAGCATTCTCAGTTACAGCATTTATTACTAATGCATTGGTCATTTATATTCTGAAAGAATTTTTGAAATCTGTTGGTATTTGGTAGTTATTACATTTTAAATTATGCTAGGGTTAAATATTGATTACTCACTACGCTACCGTCTTTCTTGTGCTAACTTTCTTAGTCACAGCATTTATTATCAATGCATTAGTGATTCATAATTTAAAAGAATTTTTGAAATCTCTCTGTATTTAGTGGAGTTATTACATTTTAAATTATTCGAGGGTTAAATATTGATTACTTACTACGCCTCTGTCTTTACTGTGCTAGCTTTCTCAGTCACAGCATGTATTACCAATGCATTAGTCATTTATATTTTGAAAGAATTTTTGAAATCTGTTAGTGTTTGGTGGAGTTATTACATTTTAAATTATTCGAGGGTTGGTCATTAATAACTCACTACGTCACTGTCTTAAATGTGCTTGCTTTCCGGGTCACAGCATTTGAAAGCAATGTTTTAAACTGTTAGTTAAGTATATGGCAAAGTTATTGTCAACAAATTCGTTGAAATATTGTGATTTGTTAGAAAATACGCATTTAGCATAATAATTAAAATACATGAACGGAATTACGCATACAGGATTTGAAAGCTCACGGTTGATAATTAAAATTGAAACATCATTTTAACCATTTTATTTTTTTAAATAAATTTTGCATATTCTGCCTGTGCTTGCTCTAAGCTGCAGATTCCTTTAGAAATAATCAAAAAATATTAAAGTGGGGGGCTGGGGTACAAACTAATTTTGTATTTTTAAGGGGTTGTTGGGGTTGTGCTTGCTCTAAATCTGGTTGTGCTAGCCTGTGCTAGCTCTGAGGAATCCAAATCATATAAAAAAAGTTGAAAAATCAAAAGTGGGGGGCAAACGTCAACTTAGCCCCCCCATATTTGAAACCCCTATAACTTTTTTACTATTTGTGTGCTTGCTCTAATTTTGGCTGTGCTAGCCTGTGCTAGCTAAGGGCTTTTCTGTGCAATGATGTTTTTCTAAAAAATTGAAAGTGGGGGGCCAAGTTGACGGAGCCAATGTAATGACTCCAAATGTTATATTTCTTAGAAAGCATTTTCAGAATATTTATAGAACTCAACAAATGACACTCAACTATGCGACGCCTTCGCAAACAGCGTGTGTCTCACTGACGCCCGGTATTATGAACTTTTTTCAAACAGGCATTTAGTTAAAGGCACATTTAAAACTGTCGTGTGTATTATGAATCTTTGTTAGGATTTTTAAGTTAATGTCATTTTAAGATCTCTTGGCAATAGATTGTATATGGCCTTTTGGTAAATTTCATATTTGCAGGTAGGTAACATTGAATTATAACCTCTAATTTTTTCAGTCAGTATATTCGTATGTCGTTTTATAAAATACTTGTTGCTGTAAATTTTCCGACATCCGTTGTTTTTCAAAAGAGCTAAATTTGAAACTTTAAGCGAGTGTTTTCTACTCCAAGACTAAGTATGAAGTAAAAGTTTGAGTTTAGAAAAGCCCCGTGAACATTTTTCGAGGGTCGCGCAGCGACCCGAGACAATTTTTTGGGCTTTTCTAAACTCGAAATTTTACTTCATGCGCCACGCGTATATAACACTGATTTCAAGTGAGGTTCAAATATACATAAATTCACAATATTTTTGTTTTGTACGTGTGGCGCATGAAGTAAAATTTCGAGTTTAGAAAAGCCCAGAAAATTTGTCTCGGGTCGCTGCGCGACCCTCGACAAATTTTCACGGGGCTTTTCTAAACTTGAAATTTTACTTCATGCTTAGTCTGGGAGTGGAAAACACTCGTTTATAGCTTAAAATTCAACTCTTCTAAAAAAAACAACGTAAATATTTTTTTTTAGATAAACATATGCATAAGGTGTAAATTTTCCAACATCCGTTGTTTTTTAAAAGAGCTTAGATTGAAACGCGCCAGGCGCATAAAACACTGATTTTAAGTGAGGTTCAAATATACATAAATTCACAATATTTTTGATTTGTACGTGTGGCGCAGGAGGTAAAATTTCGAGTTTAGAAAAGCCCAGAAAATTTGTCTCGGGTCGCTGCGCGACCCTCGACAAATTTTCACGGGGCTTTTCTAAACTCGAAATTTTACTTCATGCTTAGTCTGGGAGTGGAAAACACTCGTTTATAGCTTTAAATTCAACTCTTCTAAAAAAAAACAACGTAAACATTTTTTTTTAGGTAAACATATGCAGAAGGTGTAAATTTTCCAACATCCGTTGTTTTTCAAAAGAGCTTAGATTGAAACTTTTAACGAGTGTTTTCCACTCCCAGACTAAGCATGAAGTAAAATTTCGAGTTTAGAACAGCCCCGTGAAAATATGTTGAGGGTCACGCAGCGACCCGAGACAAATTTTCTGGGCTTTTCTAAACTCGAAATTTTCATGCGCCACACTGCGCGACCCTCGACAAACTTTCACTGGGCTTTTCTAAACTCGAAATTTTACTTTATGCGCCGTATACGCGCGGCGCACTGATTTCAAGTGGGGTTAAAATATACATAAATTCACAATATTTTTGTTTTGTACGTGTGGCGCATGAAGTAAAATTTCGAATTTAGAAAAGCTCAGAAAATTTTCTCAGGTCGCTGCGCATCCCTCGACTAATTTTCACGGGGCTTTTCTAAACTCGAAATTTTACTTCATGCTTAGCCCGGGAAAATAAAACACTCGTTTACAGCTTCAAACTGAACTCCTCTAAAAAAAAACGAATATCTAAAGATTTGAAGAAAATAAGCTGAATTTGGAATACGTATACTTGAAAGAAAAACTCTATATATATTAGTTTTTTATATATTTTTTGGACATCTTCTGTTACCTACATATCATTATGTTGTTAGATACATATTCATATGAATATTTTTGTCCGTAATTGAATATTTCTTCATTCGAAGAGTCGCTGTTGAAATTTGACAAACTTGAATTCATGATTATTAACGCTAACGGGTATTTATAACGACAACCGAACGGAAATCACTGTAATTTAACCTCAAAATTAAAAACGTTAAGTTAAATCGCCAATCAAATTGTCGACATTTAACGCTAACGGGTATTTGTCCGCTAAACGACATTTAAATTGCTTGGTAATACTGCATATTCACTCTTAAATATCATTTAACTTTAACGGTCCTCTAAAATATGTTGATAATACCGGGCGTGAGTCACATAAATTAAAAATAAGATAAATAAAAATTGAATTTAAAAACGATATCCTTAGTTAGCTAAAAAAAAAAGAAAAGAATGCAACAGTGTGTGCGAGAAGGATGATTGATGACGGCGCATCTAGCCCGCGAGAAAACAGCGAGCAGAGGCATGAAAATTATTTCGGTCATTCCCTAACAAAACGTTCTTTATATTTCGCCATTTGGGTCATAGAGAACGTGCTCGAGAATTTTTGTCAACTCACAACACTAGGCAGATTGGAATGCCTGTGTTTTTGAGTATGTGTTTGTTTCTAAATGCTCCCCAACTTTGTGCTATTCTCCTTAGCATTTCTGTCCTTTGATTTTACTTTCCAATATTATTTGGTATCTCAGATACGAATATTTGTTGACTTATTCTATGTTATGGCCATCTGTTTGGTGTGACTGCTGTTTGGAGCTCATGATCTTGGTCTTTTCCAGGTATATTTTTAGGCCCACCGATTTGATGTAATCATTTTTAAAGGTTTGATCGGGAACAATAATAATTTATTCTTTCATTCCGACTATTCACTTTCGTGATTTAATTAACACTTACTACTTTTGTACAATTTTTCTGGTAGCTAAGTGAGTAATGATTATTGTGCATTATGGGCTTGCGATTTGTTCCAATATGTTGGAACAGCCTATCGAACTATTAATTGCAAACCCATCAATAATTATCACTCACTACGTTGAATGCTACATTTACTTCTTCGAGCATGATCTTTAATTCCATTAGATCTGAGCTGATCGAGGCTATGTCGTCGGCAAATCTGAAATTAGTAAGGTATTTGCCGTCTATGCTTATGCCATTTTTGTCTTTTTATGTTTTTAAAGATATAGGGCAAGCATAAATACGTGTAATTTGAGTGAGATTGTGTCTCTCCGTCTGACTCCTGTGCATATTTTGATTTTTTTCTGTGTTTAATTTTTCGTCTACGGTCACTTGGAAAGTAGCTGTTTTATAGATCTGTTTAAGCAGGTTGATGTATCTTGAGTTAATTCTGGCATTGTTCATCTAGGCCCTGGGTCTCCAAACTATCTTCTTTGCGGGCCACAAATACAATTCTGCATAATAAAGTCGGCCAAGATCCGATTAATTTTATAAAATTATGAAAAATTTAAGGAACGATTATTACAATATTTCAAAATATGACATTTACAAAAAAAAATTACAAACAATCGCGGGCCGGATTCATGCAAGTCGCGGGCCGGATTCATGCAAGTCGCGGGCCGGATTTGGCCCGCGGGCCATAGTTTGGAGACCACTGATCTAGGCGAAAACGGTCTATAGTTTAATGAAGTCAAATGCCTTTTTGTAATCAATGAATACTGAATACTGCGTGGATGGGGACGTTGTATTCTGTGTACTTTTCGATGTTCTTATGGTTTGTACAGTGCGATCGTTTAAACTATGATTTAGAGTAGGCGGCATTATTTTTGTGCGGTTGCCCAGAATGCTAATTGAATGATAGAATAAACTTTAGGTTAGGGTAAACTATGTGTAAACAGTCAGTAGTGCCAATTTAATTTAAAATTCAAAGCCTACTCTAAATCAAGTTTTTAACAATCGCGCGGTATGTGGTCCATTGTGCTATATTTTTTTACGAAATCCAGCTTGTTCTAGCGGTTGGTACAAATCTAGCTTATTTGATATTGCGACTTCTTAAAAGTTTTTTCAGTAACTTATACATATGTGAAAGTAGGCTTATGGGTCTGTAGTTTATAATATCGAAGTTGCCTTTTTTGGTGCAGCAAGGTTGCTTTCCTAACAGATGGTTTAATTATGCAAAACCATCTTACCTTTTAATCACCTCTAAATTTCATCAGTTTAATTGTGTTTTCGTTGAACTTTTTGTTTTCTTGCGGTCTTGCTCGCATACATTCTTTCTTGTTGGCCGTTTGTATGCCTTTTGTGATCCTTTCGCTTAGTTCATTGATACTCAGATTTTTGAGATGTGGTTGTTCCGTTTTAATTTTCGTTTCCATTACCTTTTCGTATTCTTATCGATTTTGTTTCAGGTAGTCTATAGTGGGAAAGGATTCTTTATAAGCATTTTCCGTTTAGTTATTTTTGTATTATTTTTTTTTGTGAAAGTTATTTATTACCGAGACATTAGTGATTATACTTTTGCTGTTGGATATTACATAGTCGATTTCGTTTTTTAACAATTCATTTGTGCTTAGCCATGTGCATCTTTGCGTTGGTTTTCTAAAGAAAATATTCATACAAAATAGTTGCTGGTCTTGTAAGAAGTTGAGGACCATGTGTCCCTGGTCATATCTCTTCCCTGATGCAAGTTTACCTATTTTCGGTATGTTTTCGTTATTTTTGCTTATGCCCAACTTTGATTTGATATTGTGTTTTCTCGTATTTGCGTGCGTTGCTCATGTCTTCGTAAAAGAGGTCTGCCTCTTTATTGTTGGCGCTACTTGTAGGAGCATAAAACTGGATAGTTTGTAGCTGTACCTTTTGTTTAATTGTATAACGATATATATAACTCTTGCAATTATGCATTTTACTTTGCATACTAAGTGGTAGGTGTTGCTGTTGATCGCTGTTAGATTTTATTGTACTTTTTTCCTTTACCAATGTGCCAATTTATCTTTGAGATTGCTTTCTCGAGTTGGTTTACTTCCATTTCTGATTTCATGGTCATTATGTTATATTTTGTTAGGAGTAGCTAATTCTCATTTTGTAAAGTATTCTTTGCGTTAAAATTATTCAAATAAAAAATGGTATATCTATTTTAAAGTCGTCGATTAAGACCATATCTGTTTAATGTTGGACTTTTTTTGGAATATAATATATATATATATATATATACAGGGTGTCTACGCAAAACCGTTTGTTAAAAGTTTTTAGGGTTGCCGTTGCACTAAATATTTGAAAAAAATCCTTGTTATACGGTTGAATCAGGTCTCCTCATGTGAAATATTTTCAACTCTATATCACTTCCGGTTTCACCGGAAGTAGCAGCAAATTTGTTATTTTAAATAGAACACCCTATATATTAGTAATTTATTAAATTCCTCGTTTAAATTGCAACATATTTTATTCGAACATATGTTCACTTATCTCTTATAGTTTTCAAGCAAAAAAAAATATTTCTAAAATGTTGACCTCTAAAAGGCATCTTGATATCTATCTATAACTTCTCTTAAGTGTAAGATAAAAATATGATTTATATCTCTACTTGTACCTAGAGAATAAGTGTTCTTAAAATGTCAATATCGAAGTGCCCTCTTTAATAGCTCGTAATTCAATTTTTTTAAATGGAATGACCCATTTTTCATCACATGGTACGATTGGGAGGAACAAAAAAAAATACTAATATATAGGGTGTTCCATTTAAAATAACAAACTTGGTGCTACTTCCGGTGGAACCGAAAATGATATAAAGTTGAAAATATTTCACATGAGGAGATTCAACCATATGACAAGGATTTTTTTTCTAATTATTAGTGCAACGGCAACCCCATAAACTTTTAATATAAAATATTAATATATATACAAGGTGGCCAGAAAAGGTGTGATAATCTTCAGGTAAAGTGGTTCATTGAATAATTTCAAGCAGAAAATTTAAGTAAAAAAATATTGTATTGTGGCTTATAACTCCTCACGATGCAACTTAAAGAAATGTAAATTTGGCAACAATGGATCAAACAAACAAGTGTTTAATTTAATAATAATCATAAATTTAACAAATCTACAAAAATTAATATTTGAAGTATACATCAAAAATGAAAGATTAAAGTAAATGTTCAAATTGATAACCATCCGTTTCTAAGCAGATCTGGAGCCGTCGTGGGATAGAATTAATTACTCGGAGCAACATCTCTTCAGTAATTAAGTCCACTGCAACACTAATTCTATTCATGACGTCTACATTGTCCACTGGAGGTGTTGCATACACCATTTCTTTTAAAAATCCCCAAACGAAAAAATCAAGTGGATTCATATCCGGCGACCTTGCTGGTCATAGTATGGGTCCATTGCGCCCAATCCATCTATTTGGAAAATGTTCGTCCAACCATTCTCTTGAAATTCTTGCTGTATGAGGTGGTGCACCATCATGCATGTACAGCATGTTGTTTACTAAATTTAGTGGAACATTCTCCAAAACTTCTTCTAAAATATTTACATAATTTAGGGCATTTAATCTTTAATGAAGCCAGACGTTAACTGAAAATTTCCTTTGATGTCCCATTTCTCTAACCGCCCGAGGATTTTCTTCTGCCCAAAAGTGATAATTATGACAATTAAATACCCCATCTCTAGTGAATGTACATTCATAACTCCAAAGAATTTTAAATAAAAAATTTGGTTCTTCCCGAATTTGATCTAAAATCCTGTCACAAAACATACGTCTACGCTCGTTATCATTTTCATACAGTGGTTGAACTTTTCTTGCATGAAATGGACGCATTCGATTTTCTTTCAATACTGCATGGACTGTTGTTTTACTGGGGACATTTAACTGTTGAGCTATTTGTCTCGTACTAATATTGGGATCTTCTTGAACTGCATTCAATATCTGTTCTTCTGGGTAAACAGTGCGACGTTCCCTAGGTCCCCCTCCATCTATGTTATTATAAATGAACGACCCAAAAGTACGTAGCCTTTGGTCTAATTTTCTAAACGTATTTACGCAGGGCTGTTGGCGATTTGGATATCTTCTTTGGTACTCATGTTTGGCACTAATTGCATTACCATTGCAGAATCCAAATATCATGTACATATCTGCATACTCGTTGAATGTGTACATCTTCAAAGAGTATGATGAACTTATACAAACTTACACAAATAAATTATGACAAGTATATGTCAAAGTCAAGTGAAATTTAATAAGGTTACATATGAAAATACATAGTTGCCAGGTCGATTTTTATTAAAAAAATGCTCCTGAAGAAGTTATTAATTTGTTAAAGTTTCCAATTTATTTATCACCTATGTCATTTAAATTTTACAAATGTGTAATTGATTGTAAGTTCTATTGATTTTTTCCAAAATAATAGAAAATAACACTAATTTCCAGAGATACGTTTAATATTACGTATAACGACCTCGTGAGATGTTACGAGGAAGAATACAATATTTTTTTATTTAGATTTTTTATCCAAAATTAATCAACGAATCACACTACCTGAAAATTATCACACCTTATATATATAGCCAATATATCATCATGAAACGTCGACGTTGCTAAGTTTAGGGTAAAACGTGCGTGAATAAAGAATGGATGATGTTAAAAACAAGGACGCTTTCAGCGTATTTCAGGAATTTAAAGGAGCTTTATTGGTGTGTAAAAAAGTTGTTTGGGCGTAAAATATTTTAACGGCCAGACGTACTTTAGTTGTTATTAAAAAGAAGGTTGGAAATGAGAAGAGGTGAAAAAGCATAAACATGTAAAACGAAAAGATGTAGTAGCAACACAATTATTTCAACACGGTCAATAATTTAATAGAGTAAAGGAAAACACCGGTATTTTATTTAGTAGTATTATTTTTTGAACAATCAAATAATATGTTTTTTTTAACAAGTTAATGAGTTTTCAATTAAAGAAATATTTATTGTACTATAGTTTCCAGTTTTCACGATATTCGTTAAAATTAAGAAATAATCAAAAAGACAAAATAAATATTTGTAAATCAAACTTTAGAAGTATATTTTAAACTTACGTAAAATCAGTGTTCTATACGCATGGCGCATGAAGTAAAATTTCAAGTTTAGAGAAGCCTGAAAATTGGGTTTCTTAGCTCCGCTTCGCGGAGCGACCAAACCAATTTTTCAGGCTTTTCTAAACTCTAAATTTTACTTCATGCTTAATTAAGGAATGAAAACACTGGTTAGAAGCTATAAATTCAACGCTTTTGTAAAAACAACGAATATCAGAAAAATTACAGATAAACACCGGGATATGTTTACTTTAAAGAAATCTTCCCTGTGTATCATGTTATCTCGGTACACAGGGAATTGTTCTTTTAGGTGTACATATTACGATTTTACGATGTAAAATTTCAAAAATTCATTGTTTAATTAAAAACTTGTAATTTGAAGCTTTTAACGAGATTTTCCAATCACAGATTAAGCATGAAGTAAAATTTCGAGTTTAAAAAAGCTTGAAACTTAATTTTCAGGCATTTTTAAACTTGAAATATTATTTCATGCGCAACGCGAATAAAACACGCATTTAAAGTGAAATTCAAAATATACTTTGACTTAGGTTTAATCACGTGTTCATTTATTTTATAAATGTTTATATTGGTTATGTGTAAGTATACTTGAAAGAAAAAATCCCTGTATAATTATTACGTTATTTAGCTGTAATTACATAAAATGTATGTATATACGTTATTTCGCTTCTTTTTAACCTAAAGCCAAATAATTTAATTCTACACACGTTTTATATCCATCAGACTTGAAAACTATGTGTAGGTTGAAACGCAACATCCAACTAATTACACTTTTTAGAGTCAACAAAACTAAAAAAAAAAACAAAAACGGCGTGCATACACAATCTTTAAAAAGAACCAGTCAACAGTGTATATAATTAAAATATTCAACGGAATCCGGACAAAAGCAAGTTGTTACACACGAGAATGAGGGAACTTTGCATGATTCAATTTCGCTGAGGCAAGAGCGGAATTTTACGTGGCCAGAGAGAGAGAGACAGAAAGAGAGAAAGAGAGAGCGGTTGGAAATTCGGTCGGTGCAATTTTATTTCCAGCGCACTTCAAATATTTTCTCGGCATTTACATGAAACATTGTGGAAAAAACGGGAAAGGAGGATAAAACTTCCGGTTTTGTTGAAAAATTAGTGATTCATGAAGAAGGATAATTTACTGATTTTATTGTATCAATATATACATGTATATATATTTGTAACGACTCGTTAATATAAGAAACCTTTTCCTCTAAAAGGAATTTATTTTCCATCATGATTTTGTTTTTTCCTCCATCTTTGTGCAAAGTACTTTCGATAGTTTCATTTCTACAAGCAAAGTGGAATTAAAACAATAATTTTCTGGCTCACTTGATTTTGAGGTTAAATTCTCTGCGCAGCAAATGACAAGGGCCTCCCCATGGATGAGTGTACCTCCTTTATTTTCAAAGCAGCTGCGATGAAAACTTGCACCACATTTCACACATATCATTACTTTACTTAGTTTATTACAGCATTGTGTACGATAATTTGGCTCTTTCGATTCACTCGTGATTCTTCCGATTCACTCGTGACGGACTCTTGATTGTAAATCACAGGCATTTTTTCAATCAAGTCTAAATATTCCGATGTATGCCCTGTAAAATTTCAGGCACATTTTTACCGAGTGTATCCACTTCTACACTAAACATAAGGCAAAATTTAAAGTTAAAATTTTAAAATTGATGATTTCTTGAGTTCTTGGGGAGAGGGACAAGTGCAGCACCATCCCTTCTAGCCCCCCGCCAACTTGACTATGCCCCATTGCTTAAAAGCCGACTTATCTGTGATTACAGAAAATTATGATTGTGTCACTTTTATATTATGGCTTCTTCTCCTCCACTTCTTGATCGTGTTACATACACTAGTTTCCAATATATAAAAATTGGCTTAAAAAAACTTGAAACATTCTACATTTCTTTACATGCCTTTTTATATTACGTTTTACCTTATACATTAAGATTAAATATTTGTACAAGAATGAAGTTAATTAATATTATTACATTATATACTAGTATTATGTTATCTTGATCTTTGCTCAAAAAATTAGTTCTAAAAACATGTCTATTTCCTGTAATAATCCCAAACCGCATCCACACAATCACACAAACAAACAGAAAATTCTACAAACATGCGACCCTGTCATCAGTACTGTGGGTTTAATAATAGATGAGTCAATTTTGAAAATAATTGCCGAGAGAGTAAATTACACGTTATTAGAAAACGTGGAAGGAAATATCCAGTCTGAATGTCATCGGGGAGGAATTATCCGCCGACGACGACGTAATAAATGGCGCTCCGTAATTTCCCAGATAACGCAAATTACCCCGTACTGAAATTAATAAATAAATAAATAAGCGTTATAATTAATCAGTTAAATTGCCGCTTTAAATACATATTTGCTATATATGTATATATGCACCAGTGGCGACCTAATAATTAAATGTTAATAACTAGGTTGTACGCCTCGATGTTGAATCGATTCGAATTAGAACAGAATCTCGTTAAATTAAGGAATAGAAATCTTAGAGTTAGTTAGATAAACTAACGAGTGTGTATAAACTATCGGCATCTCAGTAGGTTCTGACTTCTGAAATATACGTCATAATTTGACATATAATTACATTTATTTGACGATTCCGAGATTCACCGAATCGTATGACAATCTAAGATTTGTAATTTGTTTTCTAAAGCAACCAAGATGCCGACAGTTTATGGACAGTCGTTAGTAGGTATGTATTGTATATTAACTCAACGCAAAAATTAAGAATACCATTCGTAATTTTATTTGATTTAAAAAACTAAATAATTTACAAACAGTTCGGCAAACACTCGTCTGATCCACTTTATTACATTATTTCAAATACGTAATTTAGAAGATGTTTCTCGGGACGCACAAAAGGCGCAGACAACACACAATACAATAGAACACAATGGGGCAATGGAGATGAGTAACGAGATATATGGCGTTCGGTATTCAAGCACATTGTTATTCGACTGCCGCCGCCACTGCTGTTTTCGTCTCACTCTTTCGCCGCCACCACCAGCCTCGATCAATTCAAAATATCATATTATGCTCCGCAAGGAGTACATGTACGTACTCTCCATTTATTAGTTATTGTTGTGTACTTGATTGTTGTTATTGTTGGTGCAACAATGGGAAGCGGAGAATTGTAATTGAGGATGAAAGAAAAATAAGTGAAGTAACTAGAGAGATGTTGCGTTGCGTTGGTGGGATTCTCAAAGAGCTTCATTTGTGAATTGATTTAATGTTTAGGTAAGATCGGGTTGATAAATTGCATGAAATAAGTCTGCGTTATAAATAAACACGTGTTTTAACTATATTTAAAAAAATGGTGATGTGTCCTCGTGTACACTTTAAAAAATGATGATGTGTCCATCATTTCACTTTCCCCGTTAAAGATATGACGATTTACATATTAAGAATATGGAAAGGTATCTCAAACTATTATTTTTATACTTTAATTACTATTACTTATAAAATATTCACAAAAAAAGTATTTTTTGCATATTTTTGCTGTATCTCGGTAAATATTAATCAATCACATCTCAGCTGTATATAATTTCAACTTCACTCTAAATCAGTGTTTTATACGCGTGGCGCATGAAGTAAAATATCAGGCTTTTCTAAACTCGAAATTTTACTTCATGCTAATCTGGGAGTAGAAGACAATCGTTAGTTTAAAATATACCACACCTCTCAAAATGCGTACCATAACTGTCACAAAGAAAACGAAATCATGACCATCGTTACAGTTTAATTCAAACTCGTGTTTAAAATTTAGATTTTATTTACAAATAAATTAATTTTATCATCCCGAAGAGAAATTATGAGCCAGAAAATGATATTTGCTTGTAGAAGTAAAACTACTGAAAGTACTCTGCACAGAGATGGAGAAAAAAACAAAATCATGATAGAAAATAAATGCTTTTTAAAGATAAAAATGGCTTATATTAACAAGTCGTTACTAATATACATACAGGTAATTTTTCTTTTAAGTATATATTTGCATGCGCTGTAAATTTTCCGATATTCGTTGCTTGTTAAAAAAGTTCAATTCGAAGCTTAAAATGAGTGTTTTCCACTCCCAGGCTAAGCATGAAGTAACATTTCGAGTTTAGAAAAGCCCACGGGGCTTTTCTGAACTCGAAATTTTACTTCATGCGCCACGCGTATAAAACACTGATTTCAAGTGGGGCAAATATACATAAATTTCATAATATTTTAGTGTTTTATACGCGTGGCGCATAAAGTAACATTTTGAGTTTAGAAAAGATCAGAAAATGTTCACGGGGCTTTTCTAAACTTGAAATTGTACTTCATGCTTAGCCTGGGAGTGGAAGACAATGACAAGAAAAGTTTAAAATATACCACACCTCTTAAAATACGTGCCATAAGTGTCACAAAGAAAAAGAAAACATAACGGTATAGTTTAATATAGTTTAATATAGTTTAGTATAGTTTAATATAGTTTAATATAGTTTAATATAGTTTATTATAGATGATTATAGTTTAATATAGTTTAATATTGGCTTAATATAGTTTAATATAGTTTAATATAGTTAAATATAGTTTAATATAGTTAAATATAGTTTAATATAGTTTTATATAGTTTAATATAGTTTAATATAGTTTAATATAGTTTATTATAGTTTAATATAGTTTAATATAGATTAATATAGTTTAATATATAGTTTAATATAGTTTAATATAGTATAATATAGTTGAATATAGTTTAATATAGTTTAATATAGCCTAAAATAGTTTAATATATAGTTTATTATAGTTTAATATAGTTTCATTCAAACTCGTGTCTTAAAATTTAAAGATTTTAGTTTGAAATAAATAAGTATTTTTAAACTCCAAATATGTAGAGTTTAAACAATATTTATCTTAGCAAGATTTTCTAGGCGAAATCTGTGTGTGTGCCTGTTCTCTTTAGGATGATAAATGTAATTTATTTTTAGATAAAATCTCTAAATTTTAAGATTAAAACTGTAGAAGAGTTTCGCCATTTTATACAAAATATCAAAATAAACAAGGATTTCTAACGAATATTGCTTGTATTAATTTGTTTCAACGGCGTACCATTCATACTATACAAGATACATTAAAATAGTACAATACGATAATAAAACAATACATGTATACACTAAAATTAAAAACCTATTTGTAAAATTATACAGGGTGTCTAAGCTAAACCGTTCGTTAAAAGTTTATAGGGTTGCCGTTGCACTAAAAATTTGAATAAAATTCTTGTTATATGGTTGAATCAGTTCTCCTCGTGTGAAATATTTTTAACTTTATATCAGTTCCGGTTCCACCGGAAGTAGCACCAAATTTGTTATTTTAAATGGAACACCCTATATATTAGTGATTTTTTATCTTCCTCGTTTAAATTGCAACATATTTTATCCGAACATATGTATACTTATCTCTTATAGTTTTCAAGAAAAAAAATATTTCTAAAATTCTGACCTCTAAAAGTCATCTTGAAACCTGTCTAAAATATTTCTTACGAGTAAGATAACAATATGATTTATATCTCTACTTGTACCTACAGGATGCCTCTATAAGTGAATTAATTGGAAACTGTAAATTTTGACAATAAGTGTTCTAAATGTCAATATCTAAGTGCCCTCTTCAATATCTAGTAATTCAATTTTTTAAATAGAATGACCAAATTTTTATCACGTGGTGCGATTGTGGGGAATATTTCCTACAAAAAAGTATTATACAACTCTACTCCTAATGCAAGTAGTTTTCGAATTATTTCGAAAATTCGTTTTTCGTCGCAATATGCAGGGTATAATGCGCGTATAAGTCGCAATTGAATTTTAGTAAGCCAGTAGTATGCTTTTGTTTTGTCGCGATTGTATTGCAAGATGTCAAATAATAAAAAGAATTACTACAAAGTTTTACAGAAATCAACAAAATGAATAATTACACAAATCAACAAATTATCAATTTATGTTTTATACATGGCAACTGCCAATTGAACAAAATTTGATTCAAATCTTCTAAATCTTGTTTTATTCATCCTCGGCAAATATGGATAAGTTTCATTAAATATTCTACATGTTCGAGTAACAATTCTATAAGAGTTGCCATGTATAAAGAATAAATTGATAATTTGTTGATGGGTGTATTTATTCTTTATGTTGATTTCTGTATAACTTTGTACTAATTGTTTTTATTATTTGACATTTCGCATTACATAAGCGACAAAACAAAAGCATTACTACTTGCCTACTTAAATTCAGTTGCGACTTATGCGCGCATTATTCACGGCATAAATGCGACGAAAAACGAATCTTCGAAATATTTCGAAAACCACTTGCTTTAGGAGTATAGTTGGTGATACTTTTTTATAGGAAATCTTCCCCCCAATCGTACCACGTGATAAAAAATGGCTCATTCCATTTAAAAAAAATTGAATAACGAAATATTGAAGAGGGCACTTCGATATTGACATTTTAAGAACACTTATTGTCAAAATTGACAGTTTTCAATTAAAACACTCATAGAGGCATCCTCTAAGTACAAGTAGAGATATAAATCATATTTTTATCTTACTCTTAAGAGAAGTTACAGATAGATTTCAAGATGCTTTTTAGAGGTCAAAATTTTAGAAATATTTTTTTTTTTGCTTGAAAACTGTAAGAGATAAGTGTACATATGTTCGAATAAAATATGTTGCAATTTAAAAGAGGAATCCAAAAAATTACTAATATATAGGGCGTTCCATTTAAAATAACAAATTTGGTGCTACTTCGGGTAGAACCGGAAGTGATATAAAGTTGAAAATATTTTACATGAGGAGAACTGAGTCAACCGTATGACAAGGATTTTTTTTCAAATTTTTAGTACAACGGCAACCCCATAAACTTTTAACGAACGGTTTATCGTAGACACCCTGTATGCAAGTATTATTTAACATACGTTTTAAGGAGGTATAATGTCCACTAAAAAAGTCAAATTGGACATATTGTGCTGTATTTATTAAACAATTATGATATTTTTGTTCTCTCTTTGCGATAATAAAGTCCACTTAACTTTAAAAAAAAACCGTTTAATCTCACGATGATTTAAATTTTATTTTACAAGGCGAGCAGTTCGAACCAAATCGAACATATTTGTATCTCTGTGGAGTTTATCTGTGCAAAAATCGATTTCCCTAAAAATAATGCCATTTCGTAAGTAACATTCACTTCTCATAAGTTAAACAAGTCACGTCTTATGACTTTTGGTGTTATGAGCACAAATGTGTCCTGATTTCTCGCCTAGTTAAATGAAATGAGCATTATACGAAGCGCTTTGGTTTTATTTTACAGGAAAGAAAAAAACAATTGTGATATTTCCATTTTCCCTTCAGGATAAACAATTTTATTGACTTTTTAAATTTAGAGTGCGGCAAAATATACCTAGCCACGTCTTTTTTTTAAATAAAATAAAAATTAGCTCGAAAAATATTTTTTTTGATGAAAACTATTTATTAAAACATGTAACATTATTTATGAAAAACAACATCGAGTAAATGACCGCCACGATAAGGCAGACAATGACCAACTCTACTTTGAGTGTGTAATTGCGCAATATTTCAGCGAGAATTTGCGCAATTTCTGCACGAATATTAGTCATCTAACGTCTGTGGGCGATTAATGTAGACTCTACTTTTAAAGTATCCCCACAAGAAAAAATCTGGTATCGTCAAATCAGGAGAATGAGGTGGCCACTCAATATCTCCATTTATGTTAGAGCAGGGAAAATGTCTTTAAGAAGAACGACCGATTCACACTTTGTGTAGCATGTAGCTCCATCCTGCTGGAACCAGATTTTTTTTATGCCAAGTTCTTCCAACTGTGGTTGCAGAAATGCTCGTATCATTGTTCGATACCGTTCACCATTAACAGTAACTGCATTCCCTATAGCATTTTCAAAAAAGAAGGATCCAATGATTCGTTCCGAGCATATTGAGCACCAAACAACGACTTTTTGATCAAACTGTATGTTCTCTTGAATAAGGCGAGGGTTTGCTGTTCCCCAAAAATGGTTATTTTGCTTGTTAACACGACCAGAAAGGCAAACATTTGCTTCGTCGCTCATTTTCAAATTTTGCCATAAATTGGGCTCTGCTTCCATTGAGTTTGTAACGATTTATGCGTATTGCAATCGTCTATGAATGTCAATTGGCTGTAGTTTGAGCACGGTATGAATTTTGTATGGATACATATGCAAGTCTAAGAGCAAAATTCTTCTTAAAGTCCGCTCAGACAACCCTAATTGCGCCGTACGCCTTCTTATGGAAGTTTTTGGTTCTGCCTGAAGATCAGCCCGAACAAGCTCAATATTTTTATTTGAACGACCAAAACGAGTTCTTTCAATATGTTTTATATCACTTACTGTGCCATTTTGTAAAAAGCGTTTGCTAAATGTAGAATTTATTCTCCGTGTGGGAGCTCTTCGATTAGGACACGTTCGCCTAAAAGCGCATTGAGTTAAAATTATCGAAGAAAAGTTTTCGAAATTTAATTTAACAATTTCTGCAAGTTCTTGAGGAAAACAACAATTCATAATAAAATACTGTATTTTTTTTACTTTGATATAAAACTTCACTTTTAACAGTTGTCAAGAAAATATTGAATTATAACAATATTCCATAGCTGGGTATATTTTGCAGCACGCCATAAATCTCTAAATACAAATTTTCAAATAATGCCTTCGCTTTAATCCAACTATATTCAACAATATACTGACAACCCGAATTTTACAGATACATTAGTAGTTATATTACTGTTTTATCTTCAGCGCAATCAAGTTCATTTATTTTCAAATAAAATCTGTGCATTTCAAATTAATTAAAAAGTTTATTCATTTTATACAAATTTTCATATATAATTTTCATTTAAACCCAACGATTTTAAACAAACTATCGACTTTGGCTTAATTTTACAGAAACATCAAATAAAGTTTACTTATTTTTTTTAATAAATTTTATTAATGAGGAGGATAATTTTATACAAACTGTGAAATGAAATAGTCGCTTCAATCAAACGATTTTAAACAAAATATTGACTTTAGCTTGATTAAAAAAAAAAACAAATGTGGTATTTTTGATTTTCGCTAAATTTAATGAATTTTTAAATATGTTCGTGAAAGCAACCAGCCACATTGTTAAAAAATATCGAATAGTGGTAATAATTAAGATGATCGAAAACATTGACAAAATTAATTAATATTGCACAGTAATGAATTTCATCAACATTTATAAAATAATCAAGTGGATCAAATGCTAATATACACTGAATATTTCTTTTAAGTATACAAATGCTGTGAATGTGAATGTTCCGACTTTCCTTGTTTTTTTTTATAAGTTCAATTGAATTTTGAAGCGAGTGTTTTACCCTACCAGATTAAGCAAGAAGTAAAATTTCGAGTTTGAAACAGTCAGAAAATTTACAACAAAAATACAACAATAATTTTAAAATATCATATATTTTATGTCTATTTTGCTGATTTCTTCAATTTTCAATAATTTTCCAATGATTAACTGAACTTTAATTTTTCTCTAACTCGTGATTTTAATCGTTTTCGTAGAATTACTTATTCTGAGTATTTCATCAATTTTCAAAGATTTTACTTAAATATTCCTATTTTAACGAATATGATAAATGTTTATGAATTTTCTAGGATTTCATCCACTTATAAAATGTTCAATCAATTTCACTTATTTAGTGCATTTTAATAATTATCGCACAATTATGTAAATATTCTAAATTTAAGTAATTGATTAATTTAATAAATAATTCGATATTCATTGTTTTTGTAAATGCTTTCAATTTGAAGCGTCTAATAAGTGTTTCAAATCCCAGATTAAGCACGAAGTAAAATTTCGATTTTTGAAAAGGTTCAAAGTGTCCAAATCCAAATTCTGGGTTTTTTTAATTCGAAATTTTACTTCATGCGCCACGCGTAGAAAACACTGATTTAGTATTAAGTTTAAAATATATAAAAACATTTTTGACAAAGTAAGTTCCGTTTGATTGGTTAAAAAAAAACAAATACATATTTGGAAGAAGAAAAATATTGTGAAATAATGTTCAAACCTTAAGCTATTTTTCTATATAACTCCCACCATTTTGTATGCACTTGTCATAGCGTGGCACAAGATTTTGTATTCCCTCTTTATAAGAAGGTGCCACCTGTGACGTCAACCAAGTAACAACATGTTCTCTAATCTCGTCGTCGTTGTTGAACTTCTTGCCAACACGACTCCTAGAGAAAGAAATATTTGACACTTTCGGTTTTCATGAATTGTTTCTTTAGCTGCAGGAACCAGTTCATCACTAATTGAAAATGGACGCCCACTTCGTGAGTCATCATACACATTATCATGTCCTTCATTGATAATGTAATAAGTGATTGAATGGTAAGGAGATGGGTGATAATTTCCTTATCATCGAATCACTTATCACATTTTTCGGCACACCTCACAGAACTGTTGATAAATGTTGACAGGTTTAATGATCTTCGCCTTGAGGAATACAATTGCGAACCTTATCTCACAAGTGGTGGGATTTTCAATTTTATTCGCCATTACAAGGGATTTTCAATTTTATTCGATAGAGATTTTCAATTTTATTTGCCATTTCAAGGGATTTTCAATCTTATTCGCCATTTCAAGGGATTTTCAATTTTATTCGCCATTTCAAACAAGCACCACAAAGTGTACACAACATTTAGATAACTTATAATAACGTCAAATTCTTTTCAATAGGTTATGATAAGTACCGCGCATGCGCGAAGTTGCGATCGCAGCGCTGCGGTAGCCAAAAATGCAAACGGATTTTACATTCTGGATACACCACGTAGTTTTTCGTATTTTCATTTATTGTACTCAGTAGTTTGTTCGTATTAATGTACTTATTAAGTACTCGTAATTACGTACTTGTACTTAGTACTCAAGTACAATTTGCGCGGAATACTTTGACTTAATACTCGAGTATCTTTTACTTGTACTCGGAATAGCTCTGTATAAGAGTGGTAATGGTTTCCTTAACAAAAACCAAGTAGAAATGTAAATGAACCATAATTAGAATTTTTTTCCATAACGAGATCCAATGTAAATTCCAGGAGGAAACGAGCGCTCACATAACCGAAGATTTATTAGCGTAAAAAAAAGTCGGGTGCGCTCCCAAGATTGGGCAGGCTCTCTAGCTTAGTAGTCTGTTATAATGGATAATGGCGTCTAAGCAAATTACCCTTTTTGTGCCGGCCATTAAAAAGCCCCGCGATCAATTCACAGCTGCTCTGGCCGTGTCAGGAATGCCCCTCTTTCTTCTAGGATTAGAGGACGGATAGTTATTAGCGAAGGGGGCGCCATCACCATCACCAACGGAATGAGCCCCTTTACTCAGCGGACGGATGATAGATGCTGCTCTTTGAGTAATGTCCATTAAAGATTGACGATCGCGATTACTTCGTTTCATGTCCGTCCGACTTTATTATTCGGTTTTTAATGAATTGCCTTCACGAAGATGGATAATGAATAAATATTTTATCGTCCTAGGATAATTAATGGATTTTGTAAATTACTACTACTATTCTACTTTTATGATTTATTAAACTGTAAGTGAAGTAATCTATCAAATATTTCTGGAATATAACGAAATGTATACTAATAATGTAGTCTTGATTATTAAAAAGAATTCTACGCTGTTTATTAAACTGTAGGTGAAGTGATTTATTAAATATTTCTGCAATATAACAGAAAATTAGATTTGGTCACTCCGCGAAGCGACCAAACATTAAATTATTGGTAAACTTTCGATAGCATTCTATACAATTTACCAGTAAATGTGTAAACTGGTTTACCGGTATTGTATATTATATTAACAACTACTCTCGGCTCCCCGATTTTTACCAAAAGTTTTTCAGAACCGAAGATTGCAATAATATTTTAAGTTTAAGTGATTTTTGTTTTACTTGACAGTCGTTTTTAAAAGAAGGCCATAATCGACTCATAGAAATTTGAAACCAATATATTGGTCTGTGTTCCTCAGACATTTTGAACTTTTGTATGTATTCCGTGATTCTCAAATGGTTAAGAAACACTGCTATAAACTTAGATTAGACGAAAAAATTTGGAGATACACAAACTCATTGCTCTTAACACCTAATCACTGATTTATCAAATTAATTTGCCTCACCACAGGAAAATCCCACAAGCCGCCACTGATTCTAAGTCCCTTTAATGTTTATTGTTCTTGTAATTACTCTATTCACTTTTCATTTTAGTTGCTAAGCGGTTGGAAGAGAATTTGATCTAAATGTTACATATACTATGATATATCGTTGTAACAAATCAAACAAGCTATAAAAAATGTTAATGTATAATTTAATATTGGATATGTAAATAAAACACTTGGTGTGCTTCACTGATTTATATTTTCGACGACTAGTTTCGACCATTAGTCATCTTCAAGGAGGAATGACCAATGGTCGAAATTAGTCGGAGAAAATATAAATCAGTGTAACAAACCAAGTGTTTTAATTAAATATCCAGAATTAGATTCAAAAATGTTTTATTACGAGTTAAGTGAGAAATTAATTAAGCATATAATTTAATATTCGGCGCTATATTTGCCCGGGAAGTAGTTGCTTCAATGGATTATTATTGTCTTAGCAGCCTTATTAATTAAGACTTATTGTTTGCAGTTTATACGAACATCATCGTAATTGTATATATTATCGTGGAAATACTTTCAGAATATACTCAACACATTATGTTACAATTTCAATTCTGTAATTCACAAGCAAAATCTAATTTTTCTTCTTTCTACAAAAGTATTGGCGATCGGATTTTTTTTTCCATCCGTGCTTTATCTCTACATGCGGTCGTGTTTCGCCCCTCTTTTGGGACTGTGTCCAGTAATTATGTTATCTACTCCATTTCTGCTGCCTTTACGCCGGTAATAAATGAGGGTGATCAATAAGTAGGAAGTGAATGAAACAGCCCCGAGGATCAATCGATAAAAATGACTATTATTCCACATGGAAAATGGCCGCGATGAGCGTTTTATGGGAGAAGCTTTTTTTATGTGTTTGCGCTCCGGGGAATTGGATTAATTCGAAACGCTGATACGTGCACGATAGGAGTTTGAGAAATACGAAGCGATTGACCTAAAAAAAGTATTATAATAAAAGTGTAGTGAGTGTTATTGGAATTCTTGTCTTATATAAAGTATAATAATTGAAGTGTACAGTGAGTATACTTCTGTACTTAAGGGGTGGGGAGGTTCATTTTCCCCCGAAATTTTCAAAATGTTTAATCATTGTATGTATAAAGAGCATACAGAATATTTCTAGTGATAAATAAGTTAACAATAACACCAAATTATTAATTAATTAACACGTTTGCTGCCTTCGCCTCCATTCGGCGACACACTCGGTACTTATAGCGGTATAGCTCTAAATTTGTGGCAGCGAACGTGTTAAGAGACGAATGTTTTAATCGACGATTTCTATTTTAACTTACCCTATCTAAATTATATTATTTTAGTTGTATGAAATTGTAATATTTTATATGAATGAAATTTGGTTAAATTAGAAGAATAGGGTTCCATGCGGTGTCCTAATTAAAATAATGAGACAAACAGGGATATTCTGTGGACGTGTACGAATTGCGGAGGGTCACCCCTAGGCGTATGCAAATTAGGCGGAGGGTGAGCCTCCCTAATCGTGCCGCCTTTATGGGATAATAATACGTTACACCGCAGGCCAGCTTATCTTCATCGGCAATTATTCTATCGCTGTACGGGATCTTTAAATCCTTTTCACTTAACACTATCTACTTTTTTTTTTCTAGTATAGATCATTTAGAATTATTATACTCAACATACCTTCTATCTAAACAGAGATCATTAATACAGTTGGGAAAAATACGATATCAAAAGATATTTGTTTATCAACAGAATACATAAATATTTTTGTTTCGCGAAGTGGAGCGACCAGTCCAAATTTTTAGGCTTTTCTAAACTCGGAATATTTACTTCATGCGCCAGACGGATAAAAAAACTATTTTAGTTTGAAGTTCTAAAAACACTTTATCTAACTTTCCAATGACATAAAACTTAGTTCCAATTGAAGCCAAAATTAAGGGCATATCACTTTCCTCGACAGGGCACGTTTGTAATTTTAAGAATGAGCAGCCTTTACATCCTCTTCTACTTATACATCGTAGCATATCGTAGTGAATAAATAATTTGAAACATACTTCTATCCCGTTTGAAAGCATTTTGTTCAATTCTTTTTGTATATTACTAAATTCTGGAGTCGATAGCTTATGGGCCTGGCCGTATGTTTATGTTATAATAATTTATTATCCTCTTCTAGTATGCCCCTCGCACAGCGACTACTTTTTTTATATTTTCTAGAAAAAATCGAAAAACGTTTCTTTTAGTTGATATTTATGAACTTCATGAACACTTTTGGATTATGTATGGAACTTTCAGGTGTTATCCATGTACACTGCTCCAAGAAATTAACGCATCACCTGCAATTTCTCGAAACATTTTGAAAGGTGTATTATTTTTGTGCATTTCACGTTACCATGTTTGAAATGACGAAAATTGCTTTGATTCTTGTGTTCATTATGACAGGTTACATTTGTTTAAACACATAAAAGGTAAGTAAAATAAAATTTGCAAGTCTTAAAAGTTGCCATTTAAAAAAAAAACTGTAGAGCGCTGCGTTAATTTTTTGAAGCAGTGTATTTGTATCAAGTAATAATATGATTAAAATTTAAATTCATACAATTTAAAGTCTACTATAAGTACATACAGATAGTTTTATGTAACACCGAACATTTTCACAACGAGATTTTTTTGTAACTATACATATGCATACGTTGTACATTTTCCGACGCTCGAGTTTAGAAAAGCCTTAAAAATTTGGTTTTGCCGATCGGAACGAACCGAGCCCGGCAAATCCAATTTTTCAGGCTTTTCTAAACTCGAAATTTTACTTCATGCGCTAACGGTACAAAACTGATTCAATGTAAAGTTTAGCGGTGTGTTTTAAACTTCGTAATATGTCAGTGTTTTGTATCCGTGGCGCATGAAGTAAAATTTCGAGTTTACAAATTCCTGAAAATTTGGTTTGGCTGCTCCGCGCTTCGCGCTACGCGACCAAACCAAATTTTCAGGTTTTTCTAAACTCGAAATTTTACTTCATGCTTACTCTGGGAGTGGAACACACGCATTTTTAGTTTCGAATTGAACTCTTTCAAAAACGATTATATAAAGATTTACGGCAAATACGCTGTAATTGGGATATGTATACTTCAAAGAAAAACTCCCTGTATGTACAAGTTGCATTAATTACGATTGTTTGGTTACATATAACTTAAAAATGAAAGGTGTCAAATTGTATTGGATGAAAATGTTCGGTGTTACATAAAACTCTCTATATAATGAAAACGCTGTTTTGCTCGTAATTATTTGTAATTTATTTTTATCATTTGTTACAATATAAACTACTAATTTATAACCATTACATGTAATAATCATGTTTTTGTTCAGTATGAGTTTTATTGTTGATGTCGCATCAAATAAGTATTATTAGAGCCTTGTACTACGGGCACCAATTTCTATGCAACGTATTTTTGCAAATGATAATATTATTAATTAACATATTATTTATTGACTATATACTTACATAATAATATTGTAAGCTTTTGGATTTAAATTTTCATACATTTTATTCTGGTTTCTTCAAAAATAATACTTCACAACCCCGTACCCAATCAGAAAAATGCATGTACCTCGAAATGAATATCTATTAATGAATAAACAATATTGTGAGCATATTTTGTATTTTGATTTATAATTTTATTGCGTATCTTTGAAAACACAAATGATTCACGCCAAAACCATTCACTTATTATAAAGCACATATACCTGTATATATGTCAATTTGTTATACATACATATTGAGAAATCGTCGCTATTTACTAGTTTTTTAATTACGAGTAATTATATTTAAAAATTCGGAACTAAATTATCAAACAATTTAAATATCTGTTTTATACACTTGATTTTAAAAATAATTTGTTTTAAACCTATATTATAATTCGTATAATATTGTAACACACTATTCTCAAAATCCCATGATAGATGTTTTTTTGTCATAAGAATACCATAAATTAAGTAACACTAGCCTATAAGTGGTGCGTAATCGGAGATGAAGTCAAGACGAGAAGTGGATCCGTGGCGAAAGAGAGATAGAAAAATTGGTCTTCGCTTATTTGTTGCAAGAAAATGTAAAATAGTCCGATAATTATTAGAAAACTGTGGGCAAATTAAAAAATATGTTTGTATGTTCAAACCCTATAATATTCGCAAAAGTCGATTCTAGGTACCTATTTTTAAAAAAATCAAATAGAAAAATGTTAAAATTGGTTAAATTGACGATCAAGTTAATGTAAATATTGAGCATTTTAAATGCATTATATATATATAAATTATTTTCAAAACTAAATAACTAACTTTTTCATCCTGAAATATCACTACGACAGTATTATTATTGGCGGTAACAACGGCATACACATAATGCACTATTTTCTCTTCTTTTTCAAGCGAGTGGTATGTCCATAAATTGTTGTTCATATTAAAATAAAGACAGATGCTACATAATTCCTACCCTACCCATCCTGAATTAATATTTAAATCACAATGACAATGACTTCGAATTATTTTGCAACACTTGTCTTAATAAATTTTATTTTATTATCTGCTGTATAAAACACTGTATCATTTTGTATTCTAACAGGTAAAATTTCGCTCCTTGATTACCATCTCGTATACACAAACATATGTACACATTTACCCGCATTACGTTACAAAATTTCACATTTTAGTGCTCTTACGCGGAACGCTGTTTGTTCTAAATATGTGTGTGTATGTGTGCGCTGCTCTCCGACAATGGCCGCATTTAAATTATAATATGCCATTCACGTTTGTAGCTTTTTCGAGTGTGCACACACTCGCACACATAAATGCCTTGTATAAGAGGCCCAACAAAGCCATCTAGATCAAATACATTGTAAATGCAAATGTGTGTCCGCGAGATAATGTTGCAACTTTGATATTTAAATTTAAATTTGCAACGTTTCGCGTTTTGGATTTGATTTTACGTTCGGTGTAATACAGATGTATATCTGTAAATTATTTAAATAATGTTGAAATAACAAAACAACTTAAGATTTTAATTACTGATTAAAGATAGTGCACTATGTTTTAACTATTTTACTAATTTTTATTCAATTTTGAACTCCTGTAATTCATTTCCAAATTGAACAATATTATTTAGGCTTACACAAAAATAATGGTCATTCGTTCCTTTTATAAATCCAAAAAAATCGCAAAAATAATATTTTAGTAATCACTTCTGACTTCACTTCACTTTAAACCAATGTTTTATACACGTTAAAACCAGTGTTTTATACCAAATTTTCAGGCTTTTCTAAACTCGAAATTTTACTCCATGCTAATTTAGGGATTGAAAACACTCTTTAGACGTTTAAAATTGAACGCTTTTCAAAAAACAACAAATGCCTGCAAATGTATAGAGTGCACATGGGGGGGGGGGGTATGTATACTTAAAGGAAAAATGTGCTCTATTTTCCTTACACTTGTGCAAGTTTTTATAAAGTGTACGTTTCTCAAATAATTAATAAACTTTATTTTTTCCAAATAAACCGTATATTGAGTCATCAAAACATGTACACAGACATTGCTGTTATGAATAGTGCGTGTTTATCAACAATTACACATTATCACAGGCGATTTACGTGAAATAGAACGTAATTACGTTAATTAAAATCATTTGGTATTATTAAAAAAAAAAAGAAATGGCTTAATTTTGTTTTATGAAAACGTATAACGAACACGATTGCGATACGCACGGCTCAAATTGTTGCTTTTTGGCTTTAATAATCCCGTAATTATTTCTCTACTGGAAAAACGGAAAACGAAAAAGGAAGTTGCACCCCAATAAAGTTTGTCAAATATTTATACAAAAATAGTAGAAATATTTCAGGACGAAATAATCTAATTTCTGTATTTATTAAAGTTATCACAAAAAACATACTACGTGTATTTGTTTATCGCTTTTTAGGTTGACAAAAGACAGAAAAAAGTTGGTGAAATCATTGCTATGATAGAAGATTTAAAGTGATTACATCCGTATAAATAAAATAACCAATACTTTGTTGTATAATACTTCAGCTTGTAGATTTCGTAAAGAACTGTACGTTTCATGATTAAATTCGAGATAAGCAATTCGAACCTAGTTCCTTGTGCAGGAGAATGTATATATATATATATATACATATATAAGTATATATATATATATATGTATATATATATATATATATATATATATATATATATATATATATATATATATATATATATATATATATACGGTGCAGTATTTTTATATTTCAGGCAAAGTAAAGAACAATTGTTTACCTTGAAAGAAAAACACATTTTTACAGCTATTAATTTTTGCTGATTGCATTTATGTAAACATTTACGGTTACTCAAAATGCATCTCGATGCTCGGCTTAGACAATTGTTGAAAGAATTATCAAAACATTTAGAATTGTTTTAGAGATAAGTGTATCTTTATTAACTTTGTACTTATTTATTATATTAGAAATGTTCTTTACTACACGAATCACAATAAAAGCTTATTTTACTAGTTTTGACTAAGTAATGTATATTAATAAGTCAATAGTACTAAGTTTGTTTACCTTTTGTCTCGTGTGTAATTACAAAAAAAAAAGATTACGTAAAGCATTATTTTTGATTAAAAATTATAGTTACACTATGTATTAAAATGATGAATGCGCCGGGCCTATTACTAATGACATGATGTCGCCAGCTTTCGACAAATGAATAATATATAAATATATATATATATATATAATATATAAGACAATTTATAAATAATCTAATTAGGTCCAGCAGCCTTTATAGACGAGCCGCCACTAAATACACCAATAACATTTCATTTACATTTTTTATAGTGATATTATTAATTTTTAAGTACGTCTATTAAATTTTGTGTTGATTGAACAATGTTTATGAGTATTTATTAATGTATGAAACCAAAATGTAGCCTCAATTCGTAAATTTTATTAGATAATTTCAAATTAGGCTAATTAATTTAAAAAAAACATTGGATATATTTTAATTTTCTTTGCATTACGACAAAATGTATGTAAATTTGATCAAATTTTGTATTGGTTGATTCTTTATTATATATGTTTTTTAATTCGCTGTTATGAAATTCACTAATTTTATCGTAACGAGTGTCTGCACTTCTTGTTTAAACGTAAAGTAAATTTTTCGAGTTTAGAAAAGCCTAAAATATTTACTTCATGCACCAGGCGTATGAACCACTGAAATATTGTAGAATTCAAAAATATACTTTATTTATAATAATAATACACCATCAGATTAAAAAAAATAAAAAATAAGTTTATGTTCTTTTTGAAGTACAAAATTTAAGTATTAACAATTATTTTAAATTACGTTTTTACATAGTTATTTCAATTATATTTTAATCTATTTATTTATAAAAACACTATTTTTCAATTCTGTCAATTAATAGTAATATGAAAATTAAGTATTTTGCTTATAAATTAAATAGAAAATTGATATTATTAAATGCTCCGATAATTTTAATTTCCTACTAAATAAAAAAATATTTTTCCTACAAAATTAATTGAAATCGAATAAGCAATTATTCACATCGCATCGGCCGTAATTAGCCAACATTTGCATCGGCAATTGGAAAATTACGTGCGTTATTTTTTAAACATCATTTAAACGCGCATACATATAATATGAAATTGGTTAATAATAAGCAACATTTTCAGCCTGTGAATATACATAATTATAACTCGCAAAACTCAGTCGCGTACGTAATTAATTCATTTTCAATTATCCGCGCACCTAATATTTAAATAATTAGTCATAATGGAGGACTCTCGTTGCAATGTTTTAATTAATGCAAAACTTTATGTATATAAATAATTTCTCTAATTTGTAATTATTAATGCGTTCAATATGAAAATCGATAATGTGGAGAGATGGTGCAAATATTTGTTAATAATTTTATACACGGATAACGTTGTTCGTTTGTTTATAATATAATTAGATTGTTAATTTATTTGTTTATTAATAACAGTACCTACTTTAATCTCAATTAAATCAAAGAATGTAAATTTGATAAACAATTTTTATTTATTTACTTATTTGCTTTCAAGAAAAAAATACTATCTTCTAAAAATATATTCTTCATTTATTGGTACATATAGTTTAGATATTACAGTAAGAGAGAAAAAAATTCTATCTTCTGAAAACATATTCTTAATTTATTGGTACATATAGTTTAGTTATTGAATTTTCGGAAGGCGGAGAACTTGGTTACCCGGAGATAATGATGTGTACGAGAGTTACAACAAAATGAAGTAAACGGACATATCTTGATTTTAAAATATTTGCTTCGCAGTACATGTTAGAGTTAGACCTATGCTTGTAATTTAATGGATGTGTGTTTTAGTAGTAAGTTTTAATTTTTAGTTTTAAGTACAAATGCTGTATAAAGCTGTTAACTCAAACAGTAATATTAAAAGCGGTTGGGCAATGAGTACTATTAATCTGGCCTCTAAGCTTTTACTTAATTTATTAAACTGAAGTTTTTGTAAGATCAATGTAATTTTATATTCAAACCTAGCCTGATTTTCCTACCAGTATCTGCAACATATAACCTATGAGAACTTTACTATAAGACAATAATTACATCGAATGACCTAATTGATTTTTTTCTTGATGTCTTTTAGTACTTAAAAATACATTTGAAAATGATCTCATCGCCGTCCCAAGCTGAAATTTTCAGATTTGATATACACATAGGTGGTCTCTTATATACTGAGTGTCCCATTTTAAAGTACCACCTTAAATATCGCATCTAAGATTTATAAGCTACCCCCTCCCGAGCCTCCCCTGGGAGGGGGGGATGAATTTTCTTAGAGAATTGGATGTCCTCCTCCAAATCATTAAACTATCATTTGAATATTTGTTTCATTCAATGCATAGTTCTAAGGATATTCTAGGTGGTACTTTAAAATGGGACACCTTGTATATTTTTTTGAAATTTTTTAAAAGTATTTTAAAATTTTGGAGTTTTCAAGAATTTTATTGTGCTTTTAATTTATTTGTGTTGTGGAATTGAAGCATATTTAAAGAGCTTTAAAATGAGACTACTTCCACTATTTTAGTTTTATTAAAACTGAAGTTACAAGCAAATAAAAATATGCGAGCTGGAAAAATTTTGGATTTTTTTGTTTTTTAGGACGCTATAACTAAAATGCCGAGCGCGATAATTTTTTTAGCAACTGTTTTTGTTACTTTTAACTAGGACAACCTGTATAAAAAATTTCATGCATATCCTAGAAGGTAAGATTGTAAATTGTAGTTTGAGTTGTTGATTTGACATAGAATGACCCGTATTGTGCAAATCTCGCTTATTTAAAGAGGCAGAGATTATGTTGAATTTCGAAATCTATATTAATCTAAAACTGCCAACATAATTGATGATTTCAAACGTAATTGACATTTTCTGCTTCTCGCAACCTTCCATCTATAAATTCAGGTGTAGCAACGCCCTCTTAAAGAGAAAACCCATGAAGTGCCATTCATTTCCAATGTACTTAATAACTTTTAGCTTTAGACTGATGATGTATTCGTAGGTATTACAATAATGAAAAAGCCACCTTTTGAAGTCCTGGAAAAAAAATATTACTGCAGTGGTCAAAAGCATTCCACACACACAAACACGAAATACATGAGCCCAAGCGAAAGCTTTCCATTATCACGTGTATTTTAAAACACGATAAATATTTGCTCGAGCACCGGGGGAAAAATCGCCAGGCATTGATAGAGCAAACAGATGAGACGAGGAGAGGGATGCCGAAAAATTCCTCCGCGTCGTGTATTTGCCTGTGCGCTGTTTGTCCAATAAATTTCTTGACCCGACGAGTGAAAATTTTCTGTTTGTCCACGACCGACTAAAACCGCACCACACACAAGCTAAAAGCTTTTTAAAGTCCTGTTTGTTATGACACGCACATTAAAAATCTTCCTCGAAGCAACGATAATCTTAGCAAATCCATTAAGTTACAGAGAAATCACTTTTAAAAAATATGTAATACTTATTTGTAAACTGATATAAATCACTTGGTTTATTTCACTACTATGACTACTACTCATAGTAGTGAAATAAACCAAGTTTTTGCATCAAACCAAGTCATTTTTATTAGTTCACAAATATTTAATCATTCCTTATCAAGTAATCAATGAGAACCATCTTTAGTTTGGACATTTTTAAACTATACATATCCTGATGTATACGTTATATTTTTTACATTTGTATAGTTTAGAAAAATTGAAAAGATGAAAATTTTTATCAGTCGGGTAGCCAGTGCCGCCAGACCTCCCGTTTTAACGGTAGATCTACCGCTTTTATTGATGAAAGTTAAGTTAAGCTTTTTTATTATTTACTATCTGTTGTGAGGTAATAAATTACCAATAACACACCGTTTAATTTTTATTCTTAACTAGTTAATTTTTCATTGTTATTAGTAAAAAAAAAAAATAGCGAAGAAAGGAAATGTTATTTTAAATGTGATTTATATAAAGTAAGAATTTAAAAAATAGGTATAATATTTAGTTAATTACACAAAATATATAAAAATACGATATTGTTCGTACAAACTGCAAACAATAAGACTACTATGACAATAATCTTCCAATGAAACAACTACTTCTTTTAGAAATACACAGGATATTCATTTATTTATTTATTCGGTGAATGGAGTCCATTTAAAAAATATTAAATTATTAATGGTTTTGACCGTTACTATGTGGTAATCCATAACAAAATTAAATGAAACGATTGCTATGTTTTTTACCACTTTTATTAATTATATATATACTGGTGTTATATATACCGGGTATTTGATAAAAAAACGACCAACGCCATAACTCTGTTATTTATTGAACGATTTGAATGAACTAAAAAATAAAGTTAATGGCCATTTGAATACAACAAAATTACAGTAATTTTATATTCTTTTAAAATTAACTACACTGCCAAATAATAATCAACTTAACATTTTTAAATGACGGCATATACTTATCGTATTTTATTAAACTAGACATTGTTTTTCTGAATCCAATTTTTTCAGATATGTTGATTTTAGTTTTATATTTATGCCAGAAAAATATAATAATAAATAAATTATACATAAAACACTGTTACTCCTTACTTTACTTTTTAATTTAATAAAAAGTAAAGTAAGGAATAACAGTCGTTTCATGTGTAATAATCTAATAACCCCTTCACGTAAACTCAAAACATATAGTTATAATTCAATCAATCAATCAATCAATTTATTGGTCTATTAGTTGTCATGCAAACACATAATAATAACAATCTTGTTCGCATGTTTTTTTTGCAAAAAATGTAGTGTGCCTGGAAATAAAAAAAATGCAACACACGATGTTGCAAATAGATGCAATTTATGTATTCAACAAAAATATTGACAAATTTCATATTGTATAGTAATGTCAACCAAAAAAAGAATAGTTGTAAATTGGCCTTTTAATACCGTGTGCATTGTTTATTGGTTTATATTTAAAATCCGCGTGTTCTGTTTCCAAATTTATTATACATTTACAGTTTGATATAATTTTAAACGCAACTTTAATATTTATTAAATACTTAATTTCTTAGAAAGAATATTAATTAAACACCTGCACTACTTATTTATTCTATGCTACATAAAGTTTCCAAATAATCAAGATTCAACTAATCTAAAATTTGATGTAAACAAACAGGATTTAACTAACCTAACCTACAAATCTGATGTAGACAAACGCGATTTAACCAACCTAACCTACAAATTTGATGTGAACACACAAGATTTATTCAGCCTAACCTACAAATTTCATGTAAACAAACAAGATTTAACCAGCCTAAACTCCAAATTTGATGTAAACAAACATGATTTAACAAATATAACCTCAAAGATTGATATAAACAAACAGGATTTTATAAACGTAACCTCCAAATTTGATTTAAACACGGAAATTTTACCGATGTAAGCTCCAATATTGATTAAAACGATATGAAGTCTTTGATGTGTTATGTCAAACATGAATAGACATAACCTTAGAATAAATGACATTTGTCACTGTTTTTCTAAGGTACACTAATTATGATTATTGAAAAATATAATTTCAAATAGAAGGTTTATTTTAATTTTGTTTCGACAACAGTATTTTTGAAAAACAACATATTGCGCATTATTGGTTTCAGAAAAATAATATCTAACGATGAAACGAGTGTTTACCACTCCCAGAATAAGAATGAAGTATAAAGGTCGAGCTAGCGACCCTCGACAAGTTTTCGCGAGGCTTTTCTAAACTCGAAATTTTACTTCATGCGCCACAGGTATAAAACATTGGTTCAAAGAAAAGTCCGCCTTACTAAAATTGATGTTTTCAAATATTTTTTCCAAGGCAAACTAATTTAATTTTTAAATAATATAATTTTAAATAGAAGATTTATTTCAATTTATTTTCGTCGACAATATTTTTGAAAAACAACATATTGAGCATTAGTAAGTTCAGAAAAATAAGGTCTAAAGTAATATAAATAAAAAATTACAAACAACCCTTTAAAAATGTTAAGTTAGCTATTATTTGACAAGGAAGTTACTATTGAACAAAATCAATATTAATGTCATTTCTTAGTATTTAAATGGCTATTGCCTTTGGTTTTTAGTTCAATAAAATCGGTCAATAAATATTAGAGTTATCGCGTTGGGCGTTTTTTTATCGAACACCCGGTATATATAAACATTTTTACGACTTAAGTTTAGATAGTGTGTGTTACTATTAAGTATGAATACTTGATAATAACACTCACACTGTTAAAACTTAAGCCATAACAATATTCATATATATATATATATATATATATATATATATATATATATATATATATATATATATATATATATATATATATATATCTATATATATATATATATATATATATATATATATATATATATATATATATGTAACACCTCGTTTCATTTGATTTATTTATTAAATTATCATGTAATGACATATTTAAAATCATTTTTGATTTTTTACAACTCTATGTATGTGTTACATACCAACTAACAAATAAAAATATAAAGTAAAAGGGGTAAATACTAGGAAAATAAAAATAAAAGGGGCTTAGATTAAAACCAATGTCATAGACGCGTTTCGAAATGTATCTTTCGTGAGTATAGCTTTGATTATGACTTTATAAGATGATTAACATTATTGTTAATCAGTCGTATTTAAAAAAAATATAGGTCAGCCTGTATAAAATTTGCCAATCTTGATCCGTGGTAATTTCTTGAAAGCCGAAAGTATAAACTTTCCTCTAATTTAAGAAATTAAGTATTTTTAATGTGCAGTTTATAAATTTTGCCTAGCATTCATCTTAACGATAGATGAAAAATGTCAAAATCAATAAAATATTCTTACTATAACATTGTTAATAAGAGAGATATTAAGCTAAAGGTTTGTACTGTGTACTTTAAACTTTAACATATTTCTACAGCTTTTTTTTCCACTCCCAGACTAAGCATGAAGTAAAATTTGGATTTGGTCGCGCAGAGAAGCGGAGCGACCAATCCAAATCAGGCTTTTCTAAACTCGAAATTTTACATAGGATGAATTAATGAAAAAAATTCTATTTTATGGGCTATGAAATTTACCAATTTAATTTAACATATGACACATGATTTCCAGCTTAAATTTCCTGCCTTTTTAATGACGTAAAAATTGAATACAGCTGACATAAAAATAACTTCTATGTCGTATCTTCAAAATGGAGCACCCTGTATAAACTATGATATTTTTGTTATATTTATCGGTTGTTGTTTAGGGTACAATTTAAATGCCAGCTTGCTAACTTTCTAATTAACAAAGTTATGGCAAAAAGAAAATGTTCAGAATTTTGACATTCTTCGCTATACCGGGAAAATAAATGAAACTAGTTGAAATATGTTAACCTAATTTTAGTTTGTATTAAAAATGGAAACTTTTGCTAAATTTAACCGTTTAAGGATCTCTTGATGTTTAGGTGAGCACGACAAAACAAACGAAGGGTATAACACTGGCTTGAATAAATGTTTACTTTAATCATATTTAATGTTCAATTTAAAAAAATGGCAGAAAGCGGTAAATTGATATAATCTAATGTTTTCTACCGCTTTTGTTTTGGGTGCAATCTACAATTTAAAAACAATCGACCTGATAGCACTGCCGACGTAGCGAAGCGCAGCGACCAAACCAAATTTTTACCGTATGCTTAACCAAGGAGTGCAAACAATCAATAGAAACTTCAAATTGACCGCTTTAAAAAAAAAAACTAATGCCAAACAGTAATTATCGGCTAGTAAGATAAAAATACCCTGTGTATATAATATTTATTTCTATTAGAAATAATCAATGTTTGCCTATGGTTATGTAAAAAAAGTTACAGATGTTATGTATTGTAGTATGTAAAGATAAAATACGAGCAGGCATTTCCGTGCGCGTATCCTTTTGTGTGTTTAGGCAATGAGCATAAATAAATGGCTTACCCGCGGTGAATAATGGCATGCTCAATTGTAATATCGAAGCGTTTAAAAGCTCTTGTAATTTAAACAGATTACGTAATATCTGCACGCAACAATAAAGCCGGGCATTATGGTCAGTTATCGCTGATTAAAGTTTAAATAAAATTACACGTGCCTCGCAAACGGCACACACAATTTATATTCATACGTTAATTCCAACCTCGAATACATTCTTTTTGAATACGTTATTACGTTTTGTACTAATACATTTTGGTAATGTGTATTGTTTGGATGTTCAAGGTTTTAATAATATTTATATATAATTTTTATAACTCTAGCTATATGGGAAAGTGCATCTAACCAATACAATTCTGCATTAAAATGCTTTAACATTCTTTAAATATACTAATCCCCCCGAAATGGTAAATTAACCTCACAATCTAAGTTTAGAAACCAAGTACTAAACGCGCTTAGACTGTGATGCAGAGAATAAAATGTACGTTCAATTTCACATTTCGCGTGCGGAATTGGGGAGAATAACTTCAAAATATGATGATCCTTGCTTTAATTAATTCCATCCCAATTTTTCCCATCCTTGAAATAAATACAGTAATACTCTTTAGTTTCGTGACTATATTTCATCATCTATAGTCTATAGTCCCATCATCTCTCCCGCAAATGATTTATGTTTCAATACCCGTATCGTATCGTTGCTAGGATGCATGACCGAGCATAATTTGTTCGCCAGGGCGCCCCCATTCCGTTCACCGTTCCCTCCCAGCCAACTTTTCAATAATTATTTTTCTTTTCGAAAAAGCCGATGCTTCTTCCGCGCCCCTTCATTATTCCCAAACGTCCGTTAACCATCATCGCCGTTTTAAAAGAAAATCTTGAAATGCGTGAAATACGCCACGCCGTGATAGAACAAAAAAGTTTCTGATTAGATTTTGTAATAATAAGTAATGGCTTTTATTTGGAAAAGTTGATTAATGTTGCTCAAAAAAATAGATTGTGAAATTAAAAAATTAAAATCAAATAGGTTTGTCCAGACGAAGAGCATGAAATGTATATCACAAAATAAAAAGTTAATAATTGCTAGGCTAAGGCCATTAAATATTATTAGTATTTAATGCTCTTTCTATTTCGTAGTTTCCTTATTTGCCAAGGCCCATTAGAAAAGTTATCTATTTTTGACATATGTTGGCATTAAATATCAAAGGACTCGATCAAAACAAAATGCCCAAGAATGAAATTTTAAAGAGCGAATATTTATTGTATACAGTATTTTTTTTTTATTTTAGCGAAGGCTTTGAAAACAAAACCAATACGGTTGGTTTTAGAAAAAATAATTACAATCCGCATAACATTAAGCACACTATTTTTAATGTAAATTGCATTTTTTTTTTTTTTTAATAGAGAAACTGCGAATTATTTTAAATATCTAAAAGTTAATATATACGAGTACGTAGTTTAGTTTTTCATTTAAATGAAATTATAAAAATGATGTCAAAAAAGTAGATAGAATACCAGTATTACCGGTGGCAAAGATAGTGTGGATGTTTAGATAGGGTCCCAATATCAGAATTACGAAATTGCTTTGATTTTAACATATCTTTTATACTGATCGCATACTTATCGACAGTTTTATGAACTCGTATATGTATGTTTTAAAGGCTTAAATAATTTAGGGTGCGTTTTTGATAATCGAATTCTAATATTACGGAAAACTTGCAGATTTGCATGCATTATTACTTTAACGCTCAAATGTTTCAGAATCCGACTTGTATTAGTGTGAAATTACTTAATTTGCACTTCGATCCCCACTTATTCAATGAAAGATATTTTAGACGTATTCTAGCTTATGTCCTTTTAGTCATTATTTTCTTTTAGTATCTAATACATTTTGAAAAAAATTGACGAGGAGAAAAATTCCGTAAAATATCTACATAGTAAACATTTTATAGCTTGACAATGCATGGAAACCCTTGTCATTAAAAAATTGGGCGTCCTACACTTAAAACATAATAAAAAACAGGACTAATGTGATGCAGATTTAAAAACGGTATGTAATATGAGTACCTACCTGATAAAATTATTAATATACAAGGAGTATTTATTTTAAGTGTACATATTCCGATGCATGTGCTGTCAAATTTAAGGCATTCATTGCTATTTTTACAAAACGTTCAGTTTACAATATTTTAGCGTTTTATACACATGGCCCATAAAGTAAAATTTCGAGTTAAGATAAGCCTAAAAATTTGGTTTAAACCAAATTTTCAGGCTTTTCTAAACTCGAAAATTTACTTTATGGGCCATGTGTATAAAACGCTAAAATATTGTAAAATTTAAAATATACTGCTGCATCAGTATTAAATAAATACTGCTTAGATAGTAACATATTCATTTTAAGATTTATGTAACTAGAAGAATGGTTTGTACGGCTAAAATGGCGGAATCTGGTGATATTTTTGGGAGCGGAATTTAAAATTCACATGCATTGAATTTTAAACTCCGCCTAAAATCGGTTAGACTAACATTTATTTTTAAAGGATAAGTATTAAAAAAACAGTGCGTATGGTTAATTGTTTCTTTGAATATCATATGACTTCTTTTTTCAATATTTTTCAGTATTAATAAAGAACAATATAATTTTTAAAATTACATAACTCATTTTAAAGTGATTCATTTATAATTTAGAAACGGTGTTTTCTTTTCTCAAGAAATAATAATCGATTATTTTCTATAGCCTTATTTTATCTATGATTACAGTGGAAAGTTTGTTATCCCTACAATTGAAAAAACAAATGTACCTACTTTTCAAAATTTGGTGACTTTACTGTTTAATGAAAGTTTTAACACACTTAGGCCGAGCGCAGGAGAAGCAACGTAGTTTTGTATGTAGAATGTATGCGAAAACTGCATCCTGTAACTCGCGGCTCAATTTGCGTAGTTATATTTAATTATGTGTGCTATAGAAAACTGCGTGACTTGACTCACCTGCGTCTTTATATGTATAGAAACATACAGAGCTATGGGAGAGTTAACAAACATAAATATTATGTACTTATTATGTTAACCCTTTCTCTTGAAAAAAGAGTGGACACAATGTCGTACGGATTTATCTTCACATTCAATCATCTTTGAATAGGTATCACGGCGCACTCTCTTCTTCGGCCGTGTTTTAACCTCTCCTGTTGATTCTATTTCAGCACACATCAGCACCCACAAGAGTTTTAGCTTTGCTTTTCATTTTTACCACATACTTGCACTTTAAATAAATGTTGAGGGCCATTAGCTTCTACCCATCTTGAGTTATTTTGCCATGTTGATTTTTAGAAGAAGAAACGGCTAATGTGAAGTTTACGGGATGTTCTCGAAAATTGATTTTTTATATTGAAGAAGGATTATCTTTATGTTTATTTCTGCAGCCCAGCCATAAAATATCTCACGAACCGCCACTCCTAATTACTTAAACCACATACATTCTTTAGAGACAATTCAAAAGACATTTTTATATTATTTTATTACGCAGAGTTTATTTTTTTCAAAACTAGATTAGTTTTGAATTCATGCTCAATCCACACTTTTTCTCTATAATAATTCTTTCTCGTCAATATTGATATTTTATGCCACGATTACTATTTATATTCATTTCACGACAAATTATAATTTTTCTAACAAATATTAACCCTTCATCCAATAGTATTTTATGATAAATACCATTTTAATACATCATAATCGACATTTTAACAAGCAATTCCTTATTTTGACATAATTGACATTTTTTAATATTTATTAATAATTCATATAAATTAATGATTAATAATGCGTATAAATAATTGATTAACATGACGGATGTTCCTGATATCCGGTTTTAGGCTACAGCTGCATATTTTTGCATATTTTCATATTTTTCGCTACCTGTTTAGCCGATTAAAAACCACTAACTCGATCAACTAAGATACATTTTCTTTTTTAATTTCACAAAAAACATTAATGTTTAAAATTATTTTTTCAAACAGCAATCCATCATTAAATTAAAGCTTGTGACCGATTAACTAAATCCGGTTGATATTTGTCGGGGAGCAAATCCGGGTAACGCGATTATGCAAATATCGGAGTGCAGACATCGAACAAAGTAAAAAGATAGAGAGAGATCAAGAGTGAGAGAGACCCTTCGCCCTTTTATAAATAACGAAACATCCACTTGAGCTGCGAGGCAAAGGCGCGGAACGAGAAGAGGAGGAGGAGGAGATTCTCTCGCGAGAGGTGCCTCAGACGTGATTACATAATGCACCCAGGGCTATCGAACAACAATGCCCGCACGATCCCTTATCCCTTTTCGAAACTAGCACCCTTCTGAGTTCATTGTTAATTAGGGGTTCAAGCTTTAGAAGCGAGCGGGATTCGATGAGTGGGATGAATATTATTAAAGTTGCACGCCCAATGCAATCAATTTGAAACTATTCGAAATTTATAATGGGATTGAATCATATATAAAGAATATGATAGTACTTTTTATATTTAAAAAAATAAGACTATTTATTGTCGTTACAACGACTTTTGCACTCGTCTTTCTAAAAAAAAGTAAGTCTGTTTTTTTGAGCATTTTAATATGTTTATAGAATACAATTACACAGTGCGACATTAAAATTCTGAATTAAAATCTAAAAACAAAAATGAAACATTTCTGGGAAAGAAAAAATACTACTAACTGTTTTTTTGCGATATTAGGTCAATTAAGGATTTTATCGAGGTCTGAAGTTTCGAAAATTGGATATATAAAAAAGTAGGGATATTCCGATCCCAAAAAAGTATCAATATTGAATACCGATTAAATCTTATAGCAAAGCATCGATACTGTAAAATATCGTAGTAAAAATTATCGATATTCTAAATATCGATGATTTTCAATACTAGATATTTTATATTTAATATTTATATTTATCAAATACTGCAAATCACATTTTTGTAACTGTCATTAAAATTTTCGTGGAATATTATCTACCTTGAGTAAAGGCAAGATTGATAATATTGCCATCAAAATGTTGTTAGCAGTTACAAAATTAATTACAATGAGTTGTTTTATAAAAAATAATAACAACAAATCGACACACTTCACTTTAAATCAATGTTTTATACGCGTGGCGCATGAAGTAAAATTTCGAGTTTAGAAAAGCCTGAAAATTTGGATTTGCCGGGGCGCGACTCGCTTCGCTCGCGCGCCCCGGCAAATCCAAATTTTCAGGCTTTTCTAAACTCGAAATTTTACTTCATGCTTAGTCTGGGAGTGGAAACACTTTTTAGATAATAATCTAAATCCTATTTTGTATTTTCTTAATTGTAAAATTAGGAGTGGAAACAAATAGAGTGGATAATTATTTTTTATAGAGATATACTAGATCTATCTGTTCAATATTACAATAACTGCAAATCAGCGTTCAGAATTTTGATGAAATTTACAATTTAAGATTACAATTATTCACAAAACTCAAAATTTTTATGAAATTTACAGAGAATGTTGAGAAATGAATAAACTTTGTAGGAACGTTAAAGAAATTAAAATTGCACACGTGGAAATAAAAGACTTAAAATACAATATATAGGATTTTTAATATTATAAAATGCGTGTTTACTTAACAATTAAAATTAGATAGAATTTTCATAAAGATTACGAAATTAATATACTTTGTTTTAATTTTAAAAACAATAAACAAGTGGAAATAATATTACAGAAATTTAAAATATTGAGGTACTATTTTAAATTTAGTACAATTAAAAATATATCTAAGTTTGATGAAATTTCCAAAAACTATTGAAAAATTATTATACTTTGTATCAACTTTGAACTGGAAATAAAATTGTAGACTCCTAAAATATATAGGTATGATGAATGAATTACCAAACATTATTTGAAAATGTCATTTAAATAGTTTTAACACTTTAATTGATTACCGAAAATATTTACTGCATTATCTGTTTTATCAAAATTTCATTATTTGTAATATTAGTTTGTTTACAAATATCCGTGAAATTGTGAAATTCATGAGTTTTTGATGAACATTTTACAAAATTTTTGTGAAAGTTGAATTGAATTGTTTGTTTATAGAAATTTTCAAGATATGTAGGTATATTTAAAAGAAACGAAAAAGTAAAAAATATATATACGGATTATTCTCTGTATTTTTTTTTTGTTTTCCTAATTTTTAATTAGAACTGATTTTTTTGTAAAAAGTTGTTTGATGAGTTTCGTTCAATTTGAAGTTTCCAACGAGTGTGTTCCACTTCCAGGCTAAGCATGAAGTAAAATTTCGAGTTTAGAAAAGCCTGAGCGTTTGGATTTGGACGCTACGCGTCCAAATCCAAACTCAGGCTTTTCTAAACTCGAAATTTTACTTCATGCGCCACGCTTATAAAACACTGATTTCAAGTAAAATTTAAAATAAACTGCTTATCAAATCTTTAAAACCTTATGACCATAATTAATTTGCTCTTAAATCAAACGAAAAAGTAAAAAATGTATATAGGGATTTTTCTCTGTATTTTTTTTTGTTTTCCTAATTTTTAATTAGAACTGATTTTTTTGTAAAAAGTTGTTTGATGAGTTTCGTTTAATTTGAAGTTTCCAACGAGTGTGTTCCACTTCCAGGCTAAGCATGAAGTAAAATTTCGAGTTTAGAAAAGCCTGAGCGTTTGGATTTGGACGCGTAGCGTCCAAATCCAAACTCAGGCTTTTCTAAACTCGAAATTTTACTTCATGCGCCACGCGTATAAAACACTGATTTCAAGTAAAATTTAAAATAAACTGCTTATCAAATCTTTTAAATCTTATGACCGCAAATAATTTGCTCTTAAATGTGTAGGTATATATAAATCAAACGAAAAAGTAAAAAATGTAAATAGGGATTTTTCTCTGTATTTTTTTTTTGTTTTCCTAATTTTTAATTAGAACTGATTTTTTGTAAAAAGTTGTTTGAAGAGTTTCGTTCAATTTGAAGTTTCCAACGAGTGTGTTCCACTTCCAGGCTAAGCATGAAGTAAAATTTCGAGTTTAGATAAGCCTGAGCGTTTGGATTTGGACGCGTAGCGTCCAAATCCAAACTCAGGCTTTTCTGAACTCGAAATTTTACTTCATGCGCCACGCGTATAGAACACTGATTTCAAGTAAAATTCAAAATAAACTGATTATCAAATCTTTTAAACCATATGACCGCAAATAATTTGCTCTTAAATGTGTAGGTATATTTAAATCAAACGAAAAAGTAAAAATGTATATAGGGATTTTTCTCTGTATTTTTTTTTATTTTCCTAATTTTTAATTAGAACTGATTTTTTCATTTCTTTCTTAATGTAACGATATCGACCATATGATATCGATATGGACGATATATCGAAAAAGAAATATCGATTATTTTACATGAAAATATTGATATTTCAAAATATAAATCGAACCCTGTACTAAAGAGAAGTTTTTCATCAAAAGGATCACCTAAGATGGCCTACATAAAGATCAGATTTGCAATAAGATACGTAAATTTAGGTAAAGAAGTTAAATAGTTTTATTTCGATTAGTTTTTTCGATTTTGGATGAAAAAAGATTAAAAAAATGCATAAAACACAACTATTTTACAGCTTAATTTAATCAGAATTTATAAATCATAACATAGGAAATGTCAATCAAATAACAGTATGACAAGACCAGGACGAAATGACAATATGACCTTTCAACACCGCCATCTTTTGAGTGCTAACAGTATACAAATTTAAATTTTAATACTTTGTTAAAAACAATGATTTCCATTTGGTGTGAACTTTTTTTCCACAAAATGTTGTGTTTCACACGTTTTATTTTTATAATTTTTTTCATCTTAAATTGAAAAATTAAACGAATTAAAATTATTTAACTTATTTAGGCTAAAATGACGTGTCTTATTGCAAACCTGATCTTAATATAGGCCATTTTAGGTGATCTTTTTAATCAAAAGCTTCACTTTGTTGTATATCTAATTTGCGAAACTCCAGACATCGATAAAATCCTTAAATGACCTAATATCGCAAAAAAGTTAGATGTATTTTTTATTTCACAGAAATTTTTCAGTTTTGATCTCAGATTTTTATTCAGAAAAAAAGTTTGAATTTGTTACACTGTGTAATTAATACAAGTTTCATAGAACTCAATACAAAGATATTTCAAGAACAATGTATTTCAAAATAAATCTGAAAGTATTAAAAAGAATTAAAAACTTCCAGTAGTTTTGTAAGTAGCAAAAAATAATGCAGAAAACAAATGTTATCTACAATAATTACTCACAAGTGGAAAATGACTTTGATTTTTTTAATAGCCCGGCCCCTTCGCCATTAATGCGCACCTTTTTATTCCAATCAATCACATATTAAACAGTAATTTTATACCGGTGTTAATAAAACAAATCAAAGTTAATAATTAGTTATTTAAATGACTAGTCTCCTTCTACGCATCAATGAACCAACATTATATTTCCGTATTTCTAAAAACTAGAAATATTCTCAATTAAACTGGTGAGATGTGCGGTTTGTGAAATTCGAGAAATTCCCGGTGCTTCGATGGAGGACGGTTAATTAGCATGTTATCGTAAAGATTAAATTGTTATATGTGTGGCTTCGGAAATGTAATGCATACAGCGTTCGACTGAACTAGTTTACTCTATGGATTTAATGCAATCATCCCGTCTCTCTCTTCCTTTGTGTGTTTATTGCTTTAACACGCCGTAATTGCGATTATGTATAATAATTCCACCTTGAAATCATCATTTAATTCTATTAAGAGAACATGTTCATTTAATTGTAGATATACATACATATGTACATACATATTCATGTGTATTTAATAAAGTTCACTCATGTATTTGTAGTAAATAGTAAATAATATTTAAGGGGGGCGGAAAGACCAATGGTCGATAGCCGATTGGCAGAAAATTATTTATGTACCAAATTTATTGTAGTTAAAAATATTTAAATGTTTTTTATACGAAAATTCTGTCAATAAAGATGTTAAATATATATATTTAAGGGGTTATAGAGTCAACATCTGTAGCTGAAATTTCTTAATTAAACATTTTCAGAACAGCGGCTCCCAAACGTTAAAACATTGCTACCCACTCTCTAACTCAAGATAGGTTATATGAAAATGTGTAAAGTAAATAATATTTCATTTTGTACAGTTATGTAATGTTATTTAGAGGAAAACACTTGGCATTATTTCACAAATGTTTTCCTTTCAATAACTATACAAAGTATAATATGTTTCAACAGTTCCAAATCAAATATGAATTGAACAAAAAATATACAGTTATATTAAATAAAATACAGTTAACTTAGATGGCAGTTCTTTTTTACCTAATTGGGTTAGATGACTAGTCGTATAGTAACGAAACATGATGCTTTGTAAAGCTATGCTATATGACAGTCTGCACAGTTAGGTTAAATAATAATATAAAGAGACAATTAGAGAAGTAGGGTTAGATAATTAATAATTAAATATAAATAGAGCACACATATAATTTGTTATTTTAATGTGACCAATCAAATTTGACATTTCAAGAATTTAATGGTGTGATGCAGGTTCTGTATATTAGGTTAGAACAAGATTAATCACATGTTATGTTGTAAATCAACTTTTAATTTGTAGGTTATGCGAAGGGAAATTTAACATTAGTATGACAATTCAATTAACTCATAAAGATTAAGATTACAAATATTTTGTATCTAGTACCAATTTGATAAAATGTCTGTGAGGATCAGGTAGGATTGGAGAAGGATCGGGTAATGTTCCTTGCTCAGGAATATCTGTCTTCTTTATTATCTTCCCATTTATATGTTCAAATTTTAAAAAATATCTCGACACAAGAAATTTTTATTTTTTTTTTAGGTATACATGTTACTATTTTTCTATGTAAATTTTCAGACATTTATATTAAAAACTTTCAATTTAAAAAATCTAAAGAGTGTTTTCCACTCCCAGACTAAGCATGAAGTAAAATTTTGAGTTTAGAAAAGCCTGAAAATTTGGCTTGGTTGCGTAGCGCAGCGGAGCAACCAAGCCAAATCAGGCTTTTCTAAACTCGAAATTTTACTTCATGCGCTACGCGTATAAAACACTGATTTAAAGTGAAGTTCAAAATATACTGCTCAGTTTTGATCACATATTCATTAATTTTACAAATGTTTAGATGGAATTTGTGAAAGTATACTTAAAAGAAAAAATCCCTGTGTGTTGTAAAGTTGCAAGTTGTAGCGTTTTCTTTTTTGAAAATCTGCATCGTGACAATTTATTTGACAAATTACTATTTATTTGTCACATTGATAATCATTTACCAACATCTCAAAATTTGATGTTTAAAATACCCTACTGGTAAAGCAGGACGCAATTGTTCGCAGTAAATACACCCTAAGTTTGGTCATATTAAAAAAAAACAGAGTTTATTTACAATTTTAAATATAATATCAGCTTGAAGTAGAGAATAAATATCTATAGATTCATCATCATCATCTGTAATTATGTTTATTAGAAAATCTGCTAGAAACAATTGACATTTACTTTCAATCAAATTAAATATGTATAAAATAGTAGTATTTTTCAAGATATCAATCTTCATACGTAACTTCTCTCCGTCCTGTTTTCATTTGAACTCTTGCATGTATCAAATATTTAACACGAAATTCATCTAGTTTAGTTTCGGTCGTGCATAAATAGTCAATTACTTCTTGCAGGGTGTGCTCACTTCTCTTTACTTCGTCGTTTTATAGTCTGATATGTCATCTCTGGCGTCTTGCATATCGTCCCTTCTAATCTACTAAAGAGGCGAAAAGGGTGGGCGAACTCCTCGGACTAAACGACACGAAAAATATTCAATTTATACGGTCCTCGAGGAGGAATCCATTTACGTAGATAAGAAACTCGATATTTACATAATGCCTCGACTTACAAATATACCCCTCCTTGATATCGACCAAACACACACACACAACCACCAGATTGATTAAGTCGATTATTTTATTATCTATACATATCATTCAGGTTTATTACTCTATATATTTCCTTTGATTAAATAACTTGACAAATAGTATACATAAAATAAAATAAAATTTTCCAATTGTTTACAGAATATTTACAGAACATAAAAACGAATTACAACTAATATCAAATTTCTGCAAAAATTTAGTCTTGTTAAGACTTTTCCAAATGTAAGTTGTTCCAATGATTATTTGGAAGAATCTCAATATCATTTTGCAGAAAATTGATATTAATTTCAAAGTATTTCGAACTGATTTATTGATTTTAATATTTCCATATAAATGAGCTTAAAAAAATCGCAAGCTCTAAAATGGTAAGCACAACAAAATTTTGCGACGAGCCTGCATTAAAATGACTTGAATAAGAATTAAAAGAATGCAACGGTAACGTCGATACGTAGAGAATATTAAGAGGCCAATAAATATTTATTCGCCGGTGGAACGCTGCTCCAAGGGCTATTAACATTTAATTATTTCCAAATTAGCCTCTATGCCGTAGAATTATTCAGAAAATAATGACTTAATCAGATTAAATGCTTTAATTGCTGCTGCCGAATGGAATTATGAGTAATTTAACTTATTCCTGTATGGAAACGTAAATGTGTTTCAAGAGTTTATTAATAATATAAAAAAATAATTATAATAATGAGTAAATTACTGTATAAAATATACCCTTTTTTATATATGTAAAATAACTAATTATTTTTAATGCACTTGTCGGTTGTGTTACTTGATTGCAACGCTATGTAAGGAAAGTAAAAACATGAGGATGTAATTTAAGCTGTACATTTTCCCAAACACAATAAAAAAAAACATAATTACGTACCTACTTGATAACAATAAACTTTATTTGTACGGTTAAAGTAAACAGAAAATGATCCAATTACAACAACATCAACGTACGCACGTATACATCCATATAACATTTGCTGCTCATTAGCGGCGTTTTCTTTACAAGTCATTATTTGTGAATTAAGGCCTGACGATTGAATCCCGATCGTTATTACGTGTATATTTTTTCTCTCTCTCTGCGTTCGTGTTGCTGGCATAATAACAAAGGTAACGAGCGAGCGATGATTCTGAAAAGGACCCCTGTTATTTGGGTGGTGCTCCTTCCGACATTAACGCACACCTTGTTCCTTGATTGGGGATAATTGTCGGGTTCGAATATCCATCACGGTTTCTCTATAGACTGACCCAGACCGCACGAATTTATTGTATGAGTTTACTACAAAAAGAAATGTGTTCGTAATGGTGTTTTCAGCTCCCTTTATTAGTTGCTAGTTTCTCCTAAATATCGCGTTCGAAACAATAATCTTAATATCTACTTGTGAATTCACTATTAGAAATCAATAATCTGTCATTTAGCACTAGACATAAGATATTGGGTATAAGATGATTAAAAGAATTAAAGAAATTGCATTGATGTATTTTTTTATATTTCTAGATCAGTGATTCTTAGTAGGGACCACAGGATTCAATCATATCAAACTATGTTACTCTTAAAATATATTTTAATTAATGAGAGTAATCGAGATACAGTAACCAAATTAGTCGTTTATTAAAATATCTCGATATAATCGAACATTGTATATCGATAACTTACATTAGCGTTTCCCGAACTGTGAACCGCGATATATTTTTAATCTTACATCAAATTATTGCTTCATACGCCTGGCGCATGAAGTAGAATTTCAAGTTTAGAAACCTTGAAATTTGGATTTGCCGGCGCGACTTGATTCGCGCCGGCAAATCCAAATTTTCAGGCTTTTCTAAACTCGAAATTTTACTTCATGCTTGATCAATGAGTGGAAGACTATGGTAAGAAATTTCAAATTGATCGCTTTTACAAATTAACCTAATTACCTAACTGATGACTAACTAATTTAAGGTAACAAATTGAAAGCAGCCTAACCCAATAGCAGTTAAATAGAACCTAACCTAATTTTAAAATGTATCTAGTGTTGGGTTATATGGCAAACTAACCTTACCTTATCTAAATTAGGTTGCCTACCAGTTACTCAAATCATTTTCTATTTTTTCTAGTGTTAGGTTAGATGACAGATTGTGAAGTTGGGTTAGGTTTAGTTGGACGCAAGTTACTTGATTAACCATTCATATTTAAGCAACTGGCGTGCAACTGAACCTAACTTAACTTCACAATATGTCATCTAACCTAACACCAGACAGCATTTTAGGACAGGGGGCGCAGTCATCATTAAAATATACTCTGAACAGGTTTGGATTTTTGTATGCTCTACGTTGGTATCTAGTGAACGCTTTATTGTGTACGCTTGCAAAAATGACGAAAGTGTTTGCTGTTAACAGTGCATTTATCAGAAAATTGTTGGTATCAAACTCCCAGCAGTTTTATTTGATGAATGCGCCCAATATTAGACATTTGGAATAGTAATAATAATAATCCTTACTTTAATACATTTGTTTTATAAATTTATAAAATATCAATGAGATTTCCATTAAAGAAACAGTGATTACATATTTAGAAATGTTCAATTATTTATTACTGGGTATTGTTATTTAGAATGTAAGCTTTGTTTTAAAATTAGAAGTAATGACAGTTCACATTTTTAAAAGAATAAAATATGATATTTTACAGAATTTCATGTATTCTAAAAAAAATTAAAAATTAACCGAACTTACATTCATTTCTTGGAAATAAGTAATTAAGCTTTATTTGAGATGAACAAAATCAAAGTAACGTATACCAAGTAAAACTAAAAATTAAAAAGTTTTGGTAGAACGAAAACTGATATTACTCAATTATCGCCTTTTTAGTATAATCAGTTTTCGTCTTACAAAATTTTGTTATTCTAGGTTTTATTTGGTATACGTTTCTTTGATTTTGATTTTGTTTATCATAGTGAAATTGTTTTCTGCATTTTTTTAGCATTTACCAGCTATTAATAATACTCACAATGTGACTATTTTATTTTACAATTATTATTTAATTGTGAATGAGTTTTGTTTTACATTACTAAACAACAAAATAGTTTAGTTTACAAAAAATATAAGAAGAAATACAGCACTTTTATTAATTACAGAATCTTGTCAGATTTTGAATAAGAAAAATAGACGCTAGTTGAGTTAAGTAAATTAAGAAGAGAATAAACTTTTAATACTGTTTCAATAATGTCAGTGATCCTAAAGTTTTAAATTATTTCAGTTATCGAACCATTATAGATTACTAAAATATTATACCAAAATCTACATGATTTGGTTTTTCAGATTTTTCATTGATATAATTATATTCTTAAGGTCGGAAATTTACGATTATTTTGGCCATAAGAACGAACAACGATTAATCTTCCACAGTAATGAAAATAGATCTTTGAAACTTATACATATTGTACATTTAAGCTTTGCGAATAAATTGAAAATTGTTGTTAAATTGGGTAAAATTTACGATTTTTTTGGCCATAAGAACGAACAACGATTAATCTTCCACAGTAATGAAAATAGATCTTTGAAACTTATACATATTGTACATTTAAGCTTTACGAATAAATTGACAATATTTTTTTTCCAAAAAATGGTTCTTAAATTAAATATAAATTAAATAATGGAACACTGTCAAACGATTACATAAATCCGTGAAAAACTTCCATTGGAAACATTATTTCTTCTGCATATTGCTTTAATTTATTGAGGTAATTATTATAATCATGTTGTAATAAATAGATTATTTGAAATAAAACAACACAGTTGGGAGGGTTTCACTTTAATTACTTAATTAAAGTGAAACCCTCCCAACTGTGTTGTTTTATTTCAAATAGTATTATGGAGTTTCATCATGTATCCGCCTCATCAATTAAATAAATAGATTGATCGAAAATAAATGGCAAATAGAACTTATCGTTGCTTAGAAATCTCCATAAGAGCAACGTAAAATTTGATTATGCTTTTAATACATAGTGATATTTTAAAAACATACTATGATTTCTATAAACATGTGAAAAAAAATAAGACTTGATATGTAGAATTCGTGTACGATATTAGTCGTGACGCGGGCTCCTGGCTTCCGACTTTCGACCTAGAGTTGCGAATGCATTTTTTCTGGCGCGGACCGTTTATTCATTATGTTATTGATACACAACAAAGGAAGACGTTGAAATATTTCCCAATACATTTTGTAAATATAATTGCATTTCAGAATTCGTGTTTTGAATAGAAATGTGGAATGCCAATAAATGTTGATTCAAGTGCTGAGTCTGAAAAATTCCTTTTTCATTTATAATTTACCAAATTGAATGTGGGGCACTCGGTAATAATTAATATTTGATTTTTGATAGTTATCATTTAAATTACCTATGCAGTTGCAAATAACTTGAATTTATATTATATGTTGCTAGAATTTAACTGTTTGTCTACAATATTTTAAATAATAATATGAAATATCGAATTCAAATCATTAATGATGGAGGCATATACGTTGTTATGTAGTGTACGAACCTCTTCAAATAATAATAATAATTATTATTATATCGTATCATATATTTATATTGTCACACTCTCTATATTTTCGTGCTTTAATTACTACTAGATTATAGATTGCCTTATCGCACAGATAACATTGGAAACACCAAATAATTCATTAGTTCCAACCTAAATATTTTACACTTTTTTATTTTATCATTAGTAAATACCATGTTTGCACGATCTGCAATTTTTATGTACTTACTATATGCGTTTTCAGGACGGTAGGTTGTGTTTACCAGGTTGCTATGAATACAAAACGGTAACGGTAACTGCAGGGGCAGTTAAATATTTCGAAAAGAAATATTTGTTATTTCATTAAACAGCTATTCAAAATAAAAGAACAGATTTCAAACATCTATTTCTTCCACGACAGAAGATTTCGAAAAGAAATATTTGTTATTTCATTAAACAGCTATTCAAAATAAAAGTACAGATTTCAAACATCTATTTCTTCACAATTCCAACGTTCCTTAAAAAAGAAAAGTTCAAATTTTATGAATTTATATGACCACCATGTGTTACACGACAAATATCAAAACGGTGGCTCATTTCTTGCCACACACGAATTAGCTGGTCTCTAGTTACAGAATTTACATCTTCAACAATTCGATGTCGCATATTTTCAAGATATTTTAATTCGATGTGCGTGGACATCCCGTGATTTTCTGTTTGCAGATGCTACCATCTTCTACGAATTTTCGATGCTACTGGTAAATTTGCTCATGACGAGGCGGTTGTTTATTAAACTGACTGCGAAAAGCACGTTGAACTTCAATAATGGGCTCTAGTTTTGCTAATTGCACCACACAAAATGATTTTTCTTGTTGTGTCGCCATTTTACTACAGACAATCAACATGACAAATAACAGCGTCAATGCGGCCGTGGTTGGAACTTCTGCCTGGAATGATCAAATTTTAAACTTTTTTCTGTCCAGGAACGTTGGAATTATGGTTCTAACTTTTGTAGTTTGGAAGAAATAAACGTTTGAAATCTGTTCCTTTATTTGAATAGCCCTGTATATGTTGATACAGATAGAGATATCTTTATTAAAAAAAAAAGAAAAAGATAACCAACTTTAGATAAATCACATGCTCCCTTGCCTAAGTGCATTGTATAAAGAATGCGTCTTGCCAGAAATTATATTCAAAAGGATTCCGAGAGGCAAAAAATGTAGAGTAGGATGCCATAAACAACGCTATCAAAAATAATTTGAAAAATAAGACAAAAAAAGATAGATAGAGTGTTATAACATTTCGCATTTATTGCATTTCTTTATATTATACCATCATAAAATTTCATTTTTAGTTTGTATCTTTATTATTGAACTAATATGAGCTGGATAAAATTAAAATCTTTTCTTTACCTGTTATCATTATTTACAAAGTTTTGTTTCTGTTTTCTCGTTAGTGATTTATTTGAAATATAGCTTAAAACAGAGAAGAAATATTTGAATAGAATCTTCAAAATAGTAGTTGCTATGAATAGTCAGTCTGTGTCATCTAAATTTATTAAGACACGCCACAAAAGAAAAATATCAAATCATAAAATAGACTTTTTCTAAACATTTTTCGCGTGCTAAGTATTTCTGACTTATTAAGTATCAATCAACAATTATTATAATCGTTCAGAAATTAGAGGAGAATGGTTGTGTGAAGAACGATGAACATATCGTTGAAACGAAAAGAGGAAATCTGAAGAAACTAAATCAAATGTATTAGCAAATCATTAAGTGTAAGAAAGAAGAATTCTTCAAATAATATTTTATGTTTATTATTCACATACGCATACTTTTCAAATGTTGAATGGTCTAATAATTGTAGACTAACTAGACATGGTTTTAAATTTTACACAAAATAAATGAGAAATTGTAAGTGCAGTCTTATTGTGTATAGGGTTAGGTTTAATTTTTAAAATGTTAAATGTTTTGTGTAAAAGCTTTTACATACAAAAATTTAACATTTTAAAAATTTCGGAAGAGGGTGGATTGAACCCCATAGAATGAATTGAATTATTTAATAAAAACACTTCTTTTACCAAAACGCTGATAGTTATTTTCTCTTTGTATGATTAATTTGGTAATTTGGTGTAAAAAGGCACTTCTAGAGTCGATTAATTTATACCATTAATCTATGATAAAGTTCAGCATTCAATACGTTCCTTATAATAATTGTAATGTTTTATTAAAGTATTTAATTTTGTACATTCTTTCGTATTCTAATGCCCATTTTCCCGACAATTAAGTAACTACAATCATTCACTAATTATTGATTAAACCTCTGATTAAGCCAAAATTCTAGACATGAAAATGTTATAAATTTGCATGGTATCAAAAATATGTTTCTTTATTCAATATGCGTTGTGAAATACTTTGCGATTAAATTCGATGTTTAAAAGAAATACTACTCATTAATTTAAGTTAATCAGTTGTGGTGCAAATGGGCATACCTCTTTTTTTTAATTGAAGGAAGAAAAATTTGACCGCAATTGATTAACCTCTGATCAATGATTAGTATTTCTTTAAAACACAAAAAATGAAATTCTACAAAATGAACTAAATTTGTAGCAATGATTGTAACATTGAATAAAATGAGAAAAGTTATATTGACAGGGAACGTAAATTTACCGATTTTTTAATTAACTGTAATTCCGTAAATGTGAGTTAAATCACAATCTCGTAATTTTAGGACGTAAAACTTATTATGTACATGGGGAATTATTTCATTCATTTTTTATCATCTATTAAGCATGAAATATTATTTCGAGTTTAGAAATGCCTGATGGCTTTGGTTTGGTCGCGTAGCGAAACGGAGCCACTAAAACAAATTTTCAGGCTTTCCTAAACTCGAAACTTTACTTTATGCGCCACACTGAAATATTTTGGAATTCAAAAAAATCTTGTTTAGCAGTATATTTTCAATTCTGCTTTAGCAGTTTATTTCTAATACTAATTAAGCAGTTTATTTTTAATACTAATTAAGCAGTCTGTTTTTAATTTCACATTATTTCAATGGTTTATATGCGTAGCGCATGCAGTAAAATTTCTAGTTTAGAAAAGCCTGACAATTTGGTTTGGTCGCCACACGTAAAAATACTCTTTAAAAATAAATAATAGTAAAAATATTTAGATTTTTCTACACACATTCTCAATTCAGGTCAAATATATATATATATATATATATATATATATATATATATATATATATATATATATATATATATATGTATATATATATATATATGTATATATATATATATATATATATATATATATATATATATATATATATATATATATACAGGGCTATTCAAAATAAAGGAACAGATTTCAAACGTTTATTTCTTTCGAACTAAAAAAGTTAGAACCATAATTCCAGGCGGAAGCTCGAACCATGGCCGCATTGGCGCTATATATATATATATATATATATATATATATATATATATATATATATAGCGCCAATGCGGCCATGGTATATATATATATATATATATATATATAATATATATATATATATAGCGCCAATGCGGCCGTGGTTCGAACTTCTGCCTGGAATTATAGAATTATGGTTCTAACTTGTTTAGTTCGAAAGAAATAAACGTTTGAAATCTGTTCCTTTATATATATATATATATATATATATATATATATATATATATATATATATATATATATATATATATATATATATATATATACAGGGCTATTCAAAATAAAGGAACAGATTTCAAACATTTATTTCTTTCGAACTAAAAAAGTTAGAACCATAATTCCAGGCAGTTCGAACCACGGCCGCATTGGTGCAGTTATTTGTTATGTTGATTGTCTATAGTAAAATGGCGACACAACAAGAAATATTATTTTGTGTGCTGCAATTAGCAAAACAACAGCACATTATTGAAGTTCAACGTGCTTTTCGCCGTCATTTTAATAAACAACGAGCCTCGTCATGAGCAGATTTAAAAGTGGCCTCAAATATTTGTAGACGATAGTTGCATCTGCAAACAGAAAAGCAGAGGATGTCCAAGCACAAGGAATGAAAATGTCGAGCGTATTCGCACAGTTTACGAAAAGGCAAGAAATGAGCCACCGTTTTGATATTTGTCGTGTAACACATGGTGGTCATATAAATTCATAAAATTTGAACTTTTTTCTTTTAAAGAACGTTGGAATTGTGTTTCTATCTTTTGTCGTCGTTTAAAAGAAATAGATGTTTGAAATCTGTTCCTTTATTTTGAATAGCCCTGTATATATATATATATATATATATATATATATATATATATATATATATATATATAATTGAAAATTAATAATGTTGCATTATTTCACCAATGGCGCTTAATAGGTTAAAATGCTAACTACTAAAACTACCATCATGGTTAACATGGTACATGTTGCATTGAAACTTCCATATTGAACAGAGATTGTTATAAAATTCCCCCCAAAGCGCAATTCCGGCTGTTCCCCAACAAACACGTCGGGGAATTTTATTAACGATACACGCGATCAACTCCCTCCTCCTCATAAATTTCAAGGAACCCATCGATTCCGTATCATTTTTAGTGTCGGACATTCCGACCGGTTGTCCGGCAGATATTGCGATCCTGCGGGGCGAGCCGAACGACCGGACCGAACTATAAAATGGACCATTTTTACACCGATCACGTTCCCCGCACTACGTCTTATACGATTACCGAAGGCGAACCGAACCGCACAATGACATTTGAATGTGGAACGTTATGTCCGTGTGGTGAATTTCAAGAAATAATGACTCGAAACCGCAACGCGAATTTTAATGGACACTAACTTTTTCCTTCGCGACGGAGAGAAGCGCATTTTTTATTATTATTCCGGTCTTCGTGCGGCTCTTTTGCCCGTATATCGGGTTGAATTAGGGTCTAGGGAGGTTGATTTATTAATATTTATGAGTGTTCTCTTCGGATTCTATTAAAGCGACTGGCGAATAAAATGGAATTGCAGTTTAAATTATAATCAAACAGGCGCCAAGCAGTTTGTTCATGTATGGTATACAGGGAATTTTTCGTTTAAGTAAACATATCCCAATTATATGCTGTTAATCTTAAGATATTCGTTGTTTTTAAAAAGAGTTCAATTTGAAGCTTTAAACCAGGGTTGTTAAAAAAAGTTTTTTTTATTTTAATTAAAACAGTTTTTTTTACGAAACCTGTTTTTTTCAATGAAACAGTGTGTAAAACATTAAGAATTAAAAACATATTTTGAACATAAGCAGCCCTATTAATAGACCTTAGCATAAACTTTAACACGGTTTTAAGGACATTTTCAGATTAATAAAACGTTTTAGTAGATTACTATTGTTAGTTTACAACTAATAATTTAATAGTCTCAGATTAAGTCTTATACATAACGTCAACTATCATAACAAAATTGGGTTATTTAGAATTAATTTAATAATGCAATAAATCATAAATGTATAAACCTTATCAGTACGTTTTGAACTTCACTTAAAATCAGTGTTTTATACGCGTGGCGCATGAAGTAAAATTTCGAATTTAGAAAAGCCTGAAAATTTGGTTTGGTCCTGTCCTGTCCTTATACGCAACCAAACTAACTTTTCAGGCTTTTCTAAATCCGAAATTTTACTTCATGCTCAGTCTGGGAATGGAGACTTTCGTTAGAAGTGAATTTCAATCTAATAATATATCAGAAGAAATACATTTTCACAAATATTAAAAAAAAATGTAATATACTTTCAAAATTACTTGATTACAATCAACTTAGAACACATGAAAATGTAATGTTGCTACGTTAATTGTATCATTATTTCAAAACTTACTAATAATATGTAGATTTTGTTCTATTAATTCGAAATGTTAGTATCGTGTTTGTATGCGTCTAGTAGAGATTAATTATTATTAAACTATAATGATAATAACGGCACACATAATATTGTATTATTTTACTATAACATTTTATTTTTAATAATCTAATTTGAAATATCTTCAACAATTTAAAAGAAAATTGAAAACGTGAATAAAAAATGTTTTATAAAGTAGTATAAAATATAGTTTAACAATGAACAACAAAAAAAACTTTTTAAACAGAATTAAATTGTTTAACATGTTTCAAACAAATTTAACATTTAAAACATGTTTAAAACAAAAGCATTTAAAACACGACAGCTGTTTTTAAATATGTTTAAGACACTGTTCCAAAACAAAGTGTTTTAAGCAGAACAACCCCGCTTTCAACGAGTCTTTCGACTCCCAGATTAAGCATGAAGTAAAATTTCGAGTTTATAAAAGCCTAAAAATTTGGTTTGATCGCGTAGCGAAGCGAAGCGACTAAACCAGATTTTCAGGCTTTCCTAAACTCAATATATTACTTCATGCGCCACGCGTAAAAAACACTACTTTTAAGTGAAGTCCAAAATGTACGCCATACTGCTTTAGTAGAATACTGTGAACTTCACAATATTTCAATGTTTTATACGCGTGGCGCATTAAGTAAAATTTCGAGTTTAGAAAAGCCTACAAATTTGGATAGGTCGCTTTGCTTTGCTACGCGACCAAACCAAATTTTCAGGCTTATCTAAACTCGAAATTTTACTTCATGCTTAATCTGGAAGTGGAAAACACTCGTTTGAAGCTTGAAGCTTAAATTGAATTCTTTAAAAAAAACGAATTTCTGAATACTTACGGTGCATGCATACGTATACATAAAAGCAAAATTCTCTGTATGTAGTAACCAATATACGAATACGACTATGGACGAAAACAGCGCAATTCGCGGATTAAGCATTTCTAAACAACTGCCCTACAACGAGAAGATCGACCAGCTGATTATGAACAAGCGGAAAGATAGTACAGGAATGCAAAGTTGTGACGTCATGAAAGATAAATAGTCGGAATTATTAAACAATGTTTACTCGTATATCAAAATAGCAGGAAAAATACATTTAATATTGGAATGTTTACATATGTAATATAGTCAAATGTTTATTGATTTTGAAATGAAGAAAATTATTCAATAAAATTTATTTCTTATATGAATCTTTTATTTATCCCTATCTGTTTGTACTTAGACTGCTTAATTTTATTAAATTTATTTAATGTTACACTTTTTTGGAATTTTATAGAAAATAATACATTTGATATCATTTACCGTGTTTTCTTAGTTATATCTATTGCAATTGTTAAATAATCTTACACGAATGCTTCCGCTCCCTTATCAGTAAAATTGTTGAACAACGCGCAACAATCATATACAATAAATATATAGGATGTATTATAGACGAATGATTTTTAAATTTCCCGCCTTTAAGGACGAATCAATTGTATAGGAAACCATTTTTACATTTCCCGTCATCAAATTGACAGCCATTTTGTTTTAAACATAAAACATCCGGTATTTTTCCTATCCTTGTCTACATCCTGCCCGTATCTACATCCTGTCCATATCGTATCAACTAGAAACATAAAACACCCGGTGCTTTTTCCTAGAATTTTCTTATCTTATCTACATCCTGCCTTATCTACATCCTGTCCTTGTCTACACCCTGTCCTTATCATATTTACATTGGAAACATAAAACATCTGGTGTTTTTTCTAGAATTTTCTTATCTCCTTATCTTATCTACATCTTGCCTTATCTTATCAACTGGAAACATAAAACACCCTGTCCTTATCTTATCTACACCGGAAACATAATACTCCGGTGTTATTCCTGGATTTTTTTATCTCCTGTCCTTATCTACATCCTGTACTTAACACAACTACTACTTAACTACACCGGAAACATGAAACATCTAGTGCTTTTCTTGGAATTTTCTTATCTCCTTAATCTTATCTATATCCTGTCATTTTCTACATCCTGTCCTTTTCTATATCCGGTCCTTATCTTATCTACTTCTGGTTCTCATCACATCTACTTCCGGTTCTTGTCTTATCTACTTCCAGTTCTTATTTTATCTACTCCCTGTTCTTGTATTATCTACTTCCGGTTCTTATCTTATCTACTTCCGGGATTACATCTAGGATTACTTCCTGTCCCAGAACCTACAATTCTTCTCGACTGTTGTACCTATTTAAATAAAAATCGTTCATTTGAAGTTTAGAAAAGGGTTTCCAATCCCAGATTAAGCATGAAGTAAAATTTCGAGTAAAGAAAAGCCTGGCGATATTTAAATGTTAATGGTTGCAAAAAATAATAAAATCAAATTTATTTTTAAAAGATATGTATTCCCGATTAGAAAAAACAGGATTGGGATCATATTTTTCTCTCACGAATCCTTTATTCGAGAGGTCGTGATTCAAATCATATTAGGTGATTCGTATTAGTGATTTGAATACTTTTTTTGAGGATTAGTTCCAGCTCTGCACTTTTGACTATTAGAATAACCTGTCAAAGTAGGACAGTGCTAACTAATAATAGCAGACTACAAAAAAAACATGCAAACACTCATGAATATAGGGACAAATTATTGTAGAAAATTCAATAATTGTGATTAACACTGATAAAAGATAAAAGCAAAGTTTTTATACAACTGATTGTATAAGGCAAAGATTTGGCACTCGATTTCTCTAATTTCCTAAAACACAATTAATGATATACCATCAGAATGGCACATTCATTTGGATATGGGTAATTATAATGAAGTTTATCCCAGCGATAATGCGCGCGTGTATACGAACGAGGTGGGTCTATAACATTATCGCGTAGCTGTTAATTTTATGATGGTAGATAGCATCTGGTATGACTAAAGACTAATCTACATGAATTATATCCGTGTGCGAGGCAGGATCGTGGATTGTGGATTGGTGGAGCGTACAAGAGATTACCCATCCGACAGTGGGAGCGAGCGAGACAAAAACAGAGAGGAGCGCATTGTCTGCGCCCGGCGGCTCCTCTCGTAAACCAAATTTATTTTATGATATTTTATCTCTCCGCATTGCCTCTATACGTTGCCAGCATCTGAATCTTCTATTGTGTTTCGTGTATTGGCAGCTCTCCGATATGCACACACACACACACACACATACACCGAAACCTAGATATTTTAGAGAACCACTCTTGCATCTCCAATTGTATTAAGCCCTGGTGTATTTCTATCTCTGCAGTCGCTATCAAAATAAAAGAAAGTAGAACGTGCATCTTGTAGTTCTTTACTTTTAATACAATAAGATTATGTCTACATAGTAGGCACAGTATCTATCCTAATGAAATATACGAAACGGTATTAATTTTAATTTAGGCGTAAGCGTTATACAAATTTTAGAATAACTTGATTTAATACTTTAACTTAAAACTGCTTAACATATAAACACTATCATAAATCTCGCAGTTTGTAAATTAAAATTTTGCATTTAAAATATCATTTCTCTGTGCATGCATATATGGAAACGAAATCCCCACGTGTGAAATAATGCAGGTGTTGTTTTATTGCCAGGCGAACTTTTATACTTCTATACTTCTACGCTTTTACATCCAGCCGTTTTCCTGTTTTCATCCCCCGACCCAAACAATACAAGAAGTTTTTAATTAAACTCCCCCATCCCGCACAACAGCCATCGCTCGATCGTTTGTTTATTCGGTTTTGACCCTGGAAATTTTGCAATTAACTCGCATAATTATTTTGTTTGCGGTTCAACCACAAAATTCTATAAAATCCATATAAAACAATTTCGTTTTATTGTAGCAACTCTCGATTTTTATCTGAGTAAAATTAAACAGTTTATCTGTACGCTGCAATAAGTAATATAAATGTGACTCTTACAAATACAGATAATAGAGTTTAATATTGGCTTAGACCAAATTAAAAATATACGAAAATAACTAAGGCTGGGAGGCGAATATGAATAATTCAAGTATTCAAATATTCAAATATTCGAATATTTAAATAGAAATATTTAAATCACTAAATTATTCACATATTAGCATATTCGAATTCGAAAATAGTTGAATTTTAAAATATTTGAATAATTTGAATATTTTAAAATGTTTTTAAACGAATATTTAAATATTCGAACATTTCAAATATTTCAATATGTTCTTAAAAGAATAATTAAATATTTCAGTTTAAAAATTCCCAGGTTTATTACTATATTTTAAACTTCGCTTGAAACCAGTGCTTTCTACGCGTGGCGCATGCAATAACATTTGGTTTGGTATTCACATAATGGCTTCTCCTATGTGTCATGTTATTAATTCATGTTTTTAAGAAGGAACATTTCCCGATATTGTGAAATGTTCTATAATTACGCCTATATTTAAAAAAGGTGACAGTGATGATATTAATAACTACCGGCCTATAAATATATTATCTCGTTGGGCAAAACCCGTTGAAAAACTAAATCAATAATTGATAGTTTTAATAAATGTTCACTTTTTGACAGTGCTCAACATGGATTCATTCCTGGCAAGAGTACTGAAACCGCAAAATTTGAATATATCAATGAAATAGTTCTAGATAACAAGAAAATAACTTGTGGGCATATGCTAGACCTAACTTAAGCATTCGACTGCATAGACCATAGTATGTTATTATTAAAACTCGAATAGTATGGCCTGAGAGGACAAGTGCACAGTATAATGATATCAGAGTCATGAAAAGTATGCATTACTCCTGCAGATAAAAATTTAAAAACGAACGACTGCTAACAGTACTAGCCATCTATATGTATGAATGTGTTATATTCTTTAAAAAGCACTTTGACTACTTCTCAACTTTTTTTTTAATTAATGAATTAGGTATTTGATTTATATATACATATATATACAGGGTGTCTCAGACCACCTGTACCAGCCTTTTATTTCGACAACGCTTGGTCGAATGTGACTGGGGCAAAAAAATGTATTACCAAAGTGAACCCAAGAAATCCACTGATAAACTTATTTTTTACCGGAATAATCCGGAAATACCCGGAATCGGAAGTAAATTTCAAATTTCAAATGGCAACATGGATCAAGTATAGTATTAATTGATAGGTCTTTTTAAAAGAAACAACATCTATTAAAATGCTTTTTTAATATTTTGCATATTTACAAAAATAAACGAAAAAAAATAAATTGAAAATTAGTGTCTCAGACCACCCGTACCAGCCTTTTATTACGACAACGCTTGGTCGAATGTGACTGGGACAAAAAAATTTATTACCAATGTGAACCCAAGGAATCCACTGATAAATTTATTGTTTACCGGAATAATCCGGAAATACCCGGAACCGGAAGTAAATTCGAAATTTCAAATGGCAGCATAGGTCAAGTATGGTATTAATTGATAGGTCTTTTTAAAAGAAACAACTTTTATTAAATTGCTATTTTAATATTTTGCATATTTACAAAAATAAACGAAAAAAACTAAATTGAAAATTAGTTATCCATTCAGCACTCAATTTTTATTTTAACTTAATATAGTTTTTTATATTAGTTAATAACAAAATATAGATTTTTATATTTTACTTATTTATTTTTGCAAGCTGCAAAGAATATAGACTTTTATATTCTCGAAAAAATTAATATAATTTTTTTACCTTATTTTAATTTTTAATTTTTTATAACGTTTTTTTGTAACATTTATTTTACGAATAATTTTTCTAATTCCTTATATTAGATTGTAAACTCTTGAAAATCTAGCATTTGTGTGGTTGTTTTTTACATAATTGTATTTGTTAATTTTTCCAACCGTTTCCTCAATTGTAATATTTTGCATATTTACGATAATTAAAAAATACTAATTGTTTGAAAGTATTTTATTCAACAATTTAAATAAGAGTGTGAAAGTAAAGAAAATGATAACTAAAACAATGTTGACACATTCAATACTTTGATAATAATAATTTATTTAACTTCAAATATTCACAAACGTCAATTATTTTGACATAACAAAAAAGCAAAGCCTACTTGAGGAACTTGAGTGTTGAATGAATAACTAATTCTCAATTTAGTTTTTTTCGTTTATTTTGGTAAATATGCAAAATATTAAAAAAAACATTTTATTAAAAGTTGTTTCTTTTAAAAAGACCTATCAATTAATATCATACTCGACCTATGTTGCCATTTGAAATTTGAAAGTTATTTCCGGTTCCCGGTACTTCCGGATTATTCGGGTAAAAAATAAATTCATCAGTGGATTCCTTGGGTTCACTTTGGTAATAAATTTTTTTGTCCCAGTCACATTTGACCAAGCGTTGTTGAAATAAAAGGCTGGTACGGGTGGTCTGAGACACCCTGTATATATATATATATATATATATATATATATATATATATCGTTAACTTGTTTCTCATTGATCACTTGATAAAACATTTCTATTAATATATAGGTATTTGATTGAAATTCACTTGGTATGTTTTACTAATAAATTGTTTTACTTTCAACTAGTTTAGGCTTAATGCCATTTTCAAGAATGGTGTACAAAAGAGCAAAATTGATTATATATACTAGATGTCGGCCTTTCAGGTAATAAGCGCTCTAATTATCGGGGAATTCCAAAGGTCCTCGTTGTCATTGACCACGTTTTTTCCCGCCTTTATGGCTTTACTTATTTCTAAACCCTCCCGATAATTCAAAACTAATCCCTTATTACCCGAATGCAACATTTTACAGTCGTTTGACTATTCATTAAATAGTCAAATTCAATTTACAATAGAAAAGGAACTTAACAATAGTCTTAACTTTTTAGATTTAACGATTACGAAATCATCCAACCCTACACTAACATATAAAATAGTTAGAAAAGAAACATGTACGGATACAATAATACCTATAAACTCAAACACACATAACCAAATTAAATATAGTACTTTTCATTCATTTATATACAGATTAATTAATATTCCACTTAGTAAAATAGATTATCAAATCGAACTAAACACAATTAAAACAATAGCAAAAAATAACGGTTATAAACAGGCATCAGTTGATCAAATGATTAAAAAGAAAAAACAAAAACAATTGTGTTCCTTTACGACCAATCGTCTCCGGAATTGGTTCCCCAACAGTTAAATTAGCAGCATATATTGCTAAAAAATGGCAGCCACTAACTGAAGACGCTGATTCATACATAATCAACTCCGCAGATTTTGTAAACAAAATTAGAGATCAAATTTTAGATGCAAATGATATATTAGTAAGTTTCGATGTTAAATCTCTTTTTACACAAATCCCAATTGACGAGACGATAGCAATAATAAAATCCAAGTATCATCAGTGAAACGAAATTTTAGATCTAGCGTCACACTGCCTAAAAAACACTTTCTTTACATATAAAGGACAAAAATTCAAACAATTGGAAGGTGCACCAATGGGTTCTCCTCTATCACCAGTAGTTGCAAATTTATTATGGTAGATTTCGAAACCAAAGCACTAAATTCTTCCCCTCTAAAACCTAAACTTTGGCTACGATACGTGGATGATACTTTCCTTATTTGGCAACATGGTATTGAGACCATTTTTTATCGCATCTAAACAATATCCACAATAAAATTCAATTCACAATGGAAGTTGAAGGACACAAACGTTTACCCCTTCTGGACACTCTTATTATCCGAAATCCTAGTGGAAACTTAAATTACACCGTATACCGAAAACCTACACACACAAACAGGTACTTGAAGGCGAAGTCACATCACCATCCAGCTGAAATAGCGTCTGTGGCAAAATCGCTTCTACTAAGAGCACGTACGCTTTCGGACGAACACCACTTAAATGATGAAATATCCAATGTCAAAAAGGCATTAATGCGAAAATGGGTTTTCCAAAAAAACAATCAATAAATTAAACAGAAACAAAAGTCCAAAAACAAGAAGTGAAAGTCCGTGTAGCAACGTCACCCTTCCCTACATTAAAGGAACAATTGATAAAATCGGAAAAGTCCTCTCCTAATACAATATTGGAACTTGTTTCAATATACACACAAAAATTCAAAATTTACTCCGAACTCCAAAAGAAATTATCCCACTTGAAGCTCAAGGCGTATATGAAACTCCATGTGGTATGTGTGAGAAGAGCTATGTAGGACAAACAAACCGGAAAATTAGTACTCGTCGAGATGAACACATTTTAGCAGTAAAAAAGTCTGATCCACAATCTTTTTTATTTCAACACGTAAACATTTCTAAACATACAATAAATTTCGAAAAAACAAGAATTTTAAAAAAGACAGACATTTTCCACGCGAGGATTATTAGAGAAGCGGTAGAAATTGAAACGAGGCCGAACAGTCTAAATCAAAGAGATGATGCTAAAAGACTACCACCAATTTGGAAAACTTGTATAAATTCTGGTCAAAATATATTATCTCCGAACAACAACCAAGAAATTCAAAATCCAACCCCTTCCGTTGGATTTTGAATTGACGTCATCGAAACGTCGAATTAAAAATAAAATGGACCAGAGCCAAGAAAATACGCGGGACCAAACCCGAAGAAACAGTGATACATATATATATATATATATATATATATATATATATATATATATATATATTCCGTAACTCTTCAGATATTCGTTGTTTTTTTATGGATCAGTGTGAAGATTTAAACGAGTGTTATTCACTCCAGGACTAAGCATGAAGTGAAATTTCGAGTTTAATAAACCCCGTGAATTTCTAATCTCGAAATTTTACTTCATGCGCCACGCGTATGAAACACTGATTTCTAGTGAACCTCAAAATATACTCCTAAATCAAAATTAAAAATAAGGGTTAAGGGTTGAGATATAAATCATATTTTTATCTTATTCTTAAGAGAAGTTACAGACAGATTTCAAGATGCCTTTTATAGGTCAAAATTTTTGATTTTTATTTTTTTTTGCTTGAAAACTATAAGAGATAAGTGTACATATATTCGAATAAAATATGTTGCAGTTTAATCTAGAAATCTAAAAAATTACTAATATATAGGGTGTTCCATTTAAAATAACAAATTTGGTGCTACTTCCGGTGGAACCGGAAGTGATATAAAGTTGAAAATATTTCACATGAGGAGAACTGATTCACCCGTATGACAAGGATTTTTTTCAAATTTTTAGTGCAACGGCAACCCCATAAACTTTTAACGGTTTAGCGTAGACACCCTGTATATATAAACTAAATAACACATACTGGACTAATCTTGGGGATATTTTTTCTTCAATGATTAATTTTAAATTTTGCACTAAAGTCACTTTTCTTAATGAGATATTTAAATTGCTGCGATTGATTTTTATAAAAGTAATAAATTTGATTGAATTGAGCACAAAAGCCCCCTCCCTCGCGGTGGGCTTCGTTTGTGATTTACGTTATTTCCTTTCCGATATCAAAATATCATAAAGCATACAATTACAAAGTTTGAAAGAAAATAAATCTAGCGTTTTGCTCACACACACACACACACACACACGCTAAATTTCGAGGGACAGGGAATGCGAGGAAGTTTGCGAAGAATGGCGCTTCAAGAGGGCGAGGAGGAGGAGGAGGAAAAACCGCTTGCAGTAGAAACATAAATTTCAGCGGAGGACTATAAAGTATTTTCAAACAAAGTATAGATAGTCAGGCCGTAGACGGACGGTGGGTGAAGGCAGGAATTGAGAAAAGCCGGGCTTCGGGGCTCCGGAGCTAGTTCGTGAACAATGAAAGGATCCTGACGTCAGAAACGGAGAGGAAGCCGCATTGTTGGGTCATCAGAAAGCCATTCATATCAGTTTGCGAACAATGAGGCTCAGCATCACGACGTCGTCTTCACTACTCCACTTTAACTCGACTATCCAACACCCGGATCGGGGACGTAATAAGATCTTTTGGAGGAATGCGAATCGCGTTATTTGGGGGAACTCGGGCTGGGAATTCAATGACCATAGCGTCATAATTCTAATTTAATTTATTTCACAGATCAAATATTTCATTGATTTTTTGAAAACAATCATTAGTCAAAATATAACAAAAGCGTGAAATTACTTAATTACTTAACCTTTTTGGTTCCCGGGCCACACACACATTTCATAGATTAGTCGAGCCACAACTACGTTGTTGCGGAACTATTTATTTTTTATAAAATGTAAACAACGTATTCTGTACTTCAGAGCAGTAAAAAACTCAGTAGCCTCGTGGCTTAGGCCCCTAAACCCAAAACCATACATAAAAATAGTGTTTTTTATTTAAATTTATAATTATAGAAACGTTATAACTAAAATTTGTTCTTTTTTAAAAGGCTGTTAAAAATATAGAGATATTTTACAAGTGTTTACACATATTTTTAATTTTATAAATGTACGAATTTAAAAAGTAAAATTCAGTTTGTTTCCAATCTGAAAAACAAATGAAACACACTCGTTAGAAGTTTAAAATTTAACAACATTTACATACATCAGGATATGTATACTATACACTTCACGACATAAAGGGCAAATGATAATATGAAGACTGCTTTATTTATAATGGTTATTAGATAATGGATTTGATAAACAGCAAGTCGTATTTATAAAGTGTTCACACGAACTAATAGACGGCTCATTATTTTAACAAATGCCAATTCTATAAATTAACTATCGACTATGATTCTTTCTGCCTTAAATTTTTGTTTTAATTTAAAATAAAATACAATAAAAAGTGCATGTTAAACTCGAATTAATAATACTTATAAATAATAGGTTAAACATTTATGATTATTATCCGATTGTAAATATTCCCAACTGAAATAACGTTGTGGATTAATCAACCGGAGGCAATAAAAGTTCGAATAAAAATTGGATTCGAACAAAGCGCCGCGTAAACACAATATGGACATTTTACAATAATAAAGAGAATCAAAACGTCATCTGCATGTGTCGCGTCGTGTCGGTTTGCGCAGGAAGGGCTTCGGGGGGAATTGTGTGGGGAAATTGGGAAAAGGGCACAATGGGTATATTCACAGGCTGACGGATACGAAGGACGGAATCCGCATCAATGCCGACATCAAATCCCTCGCTTGTTTACTTTCCAAAACATCTGCCACCTTATCAAATTAAAAATACAACCCGGATTATCTTTGATGCGGCACATCACAATTAAAACCAAAAAATAATCTATTTTGAAAAGTTACTCTACCCAGATTTATGGACTTAAATTTTGCTGTAGTCCCGTTTTAATATCAAAAGTTGGAACTTAGCAAATTCAGAAGATTAACAGTGCGATTCTTTACGCAATCTATCTACAATAAATTTATCTTAGACTAAATCAACCACTGATTGAAACAACTACTTCCATTAATTATAAACTTTTAGTTAAAATACTGTTTATTGCTTCACTGATTAAATCAGTGAAACAATCCCAATCAATTAATAGTTCATAGTTCAAAATGTTTTACCTCGGGTTAAGTAAGAAATGAATTAAAAAAATATTAATTATATGTAAGCCGTATATTTTGAATTTCACAATATTTCAATGTTTTATACGCGTGGCGCATAAAGTAAAATTTCGAGTTTAGAAAAGCCTGAAAATTTGGTTTGGTTGCTCCGACTCGCGGAGCGACCAAATCAAATTTTAAGGCATTTCTAAACTCGAAATGTTACTTTATGCTTAGTCTGGAAGTGGAGAACACTCGTTTAAAGCTCTAAATTCAAGAATTTAGTTAGTTCTTTTATCAGTCAAGGAAATAAAATATTTTAGATTAGTCGTGAGTATCTATTATTTCGTCTAGCAAACTAATGAAAATTAGCGAATTTCACAATATCGATAGCAGATATTATAGATTTAATATGTATTTATAATTATTTAATACTGCAAAATTATATTTTTAAAGGCCTTCACCTAAAATAGATAATATTGAAAGGAAAAGTTTAATGACGATTACAAAATGAACGATGACATGGCTCATGAAGTAAAGTATCGAGTTTAGTAAAGCCTGATTGATTGGCTGAAGCGAGCGAAACTTTTCTTTCAAACATTTTTAAACTTGATATTTTACTCCGTACTTAATCAGGGAGCAAACACACTGAATGAAATTGTCAAATTGAACTAATCGCGATTTATATACTTAAATAAACAATAATCGAAATCTCATTTTGTAGATTTCATTCGGTCAATTTTTTGAGATTAGTTTCACAGAAAACATATTATAAGAGATAATACTATGAGTTGAGTTATAATTAATGAAAACCATAATTCCAGACAAAAATTTACAAAAATTATTAAAGTTGTGTCATACTTTTAAAATTCGCAATAAATGTCACAATTAATGAAATTCGTGGAAAATTACTAAATTATGACATTTTAAAACAATTTCTACACGTTTATTGGTTATACAAAATTAACAATAAGTATTTCCACTTTTCTATTAATTATAAAATTACAATTATCGTGAAATTAACAAAATTCCATAATTTTGAATCAAATTCTTAAATTTTGAATCAAATTGCTTATTTATATTAATACATAAATATTAATTCAAGCGACAGAACTAATGAATATTCATAAAAATATATTTCTGTTCGTTTTTGTAAAAGATTTTCATCAACATTTGCAATTTCTTCAGTTTTAACAAACAACACGATAAAAGCTTTCAATTTGAAAGCTTTCCATCGAGTGTTTCTACTGTTTGATTAAACATAAAGTATTAAACATAATGAATTAAATGTGCTTATGTATTGTCTCTTGAATAAAGTGTTTATATATTATTTAAACATTTCTAGTTTTAAAAATTAAAAATTAAACAAGTGAATATTAAATTGTAGGTACTCAAAAAAAACGTGTTTACAAAATTGTCAGTGTCTTCTGTTCTCTTAAAAAAACCTTAAAAAATCACCGATCCCTCAAATTTTCACAAATTTATTATACAGATCATTGAGAGATGAACACACAATGTTATTAGATTAGAAATAGAGCAAGTGAAATGCACGAAATATTGAACAGGTCCAAAATTTACTAAAAGAAATGTCTCTTAATAAAAAGAAAACCTTTATAAATCATAGATAATTATTTTTTTATCAAGTGTTATTAGATGGGAAAAAATATAAATAGAGCAACTGAAATAATATTGCACAGGTTCAAAATTTACTAAATTAAATGTCTCTTCTTAATAAAAAGAAAATCTTTAAATATCACAGATAATTACATTTTTTATCAAATTTCCAGAGATTATTTTGAAATGAATAAACATTACAACGTTGGAAAATCATTATTTTCGGACAAAAACAAACGTTGAATCGGCTTGAAAACTTAAAATGTTGATGAAATTTGTATAAATTATTGTGAAATAAATAAACATTGTTTTATCGTGGTAAACATAAAAATCGAGATTTTATATAGGGCGTCACATTTTCAAGATACATCTCGCTTCAATTTTTATTAGTTCTGAATTTGAATTATTCTTGTTCAATTTGCCTTATGATATCCGTATTGGATTTTCATTTGTGTTGGAAATAATGTGTCACATCTAAAATTAAAATGGTAATGGTTACTTCTCAGAAACATCCAGTATAATCTTGGAATTTCTTCGTATTTTTAACGACTCGAAATATACTCATATTATTTCAATGCACTCGTATTGTGGAACATTGATTTAAACTTTTAACTTGTATAATTTGTTTTTCTTTTCTCGAATTTCACCCTTTTGTTAACACGTAAAATTTTGTTTACTTTACTTTCTTACTTCCTGTAATTTTCATGAAAATCTGATGTTTAAGAAAATTTTAATGGTTCTAAAACGAACAATTCGATTTTCCTGTTTTTTACAGTTTTAATCGACTTTGAACTGCTGTATTATTTTTTTCCATTTCATTTGAGGAATTTTGATTTATTTTATATAAGCAAATGGCGCATTTATTACTTTTATAACTCTTAAAAATTAAATTGCACTAATTTTAAATACTTTATTAAGTGAAGCGTGAATTTTCTGCGATATTCGGCATTTAATCAAATTTCAGTTTCTATAACTGTTTTCACATTTGAAGGATTTGGTAAAGATAATTGTCATTGCTGTAAAAATTTCATGAAAATTCGATCGCAAAGCTAAATATACTAAAATATATTTCCTTTTTTCTTCTGAGTATACAAATTTTCAGGAATACACCGCTTTTGTAAAAGCGTTGGGTGTAAGATTACAAATGCTGAGAGTTGATTAAAATGTTGAATCAATATTTTATACTAGACTTTAACACCTAAAAATAAAAAATATTTATTTATTTATTTAACGGATTAGACCATTTATACAACAATAATATATACATGTAAAATACAATACATTTATGTATACTACTAAGTTTAAAATACAATAAAAAAAATTGACAAGCTAAGTAGCTATTAGTTCTGTTTTTATGCAATAAAAGAATCGATAAAATAGAAATAAAATTATAGATGCTCAAAGTTTATAAATAAATGAAATATTTAAAATTTGTGTTTTAGTTTAAAAAAGAAACCAAATTTATTATTGCTAATTTATTATTGCTAATAAATAGCTTAATCGAGTTGGGTGAGGAATTAATTAAATAAATAACAATTATTGTTAATAGTATGAATGCATTATTTCAACTCAAATATAAATGATTTTTTTTTATGTGAAGTGCTTTGAATAAAACATAGTTTTATAGAAAAGTGACAGAAATTGTTGACAAATAAATCGATTTTTTGTAAATTTATTATAATATCCAATTGAAAAAATAATACACATTAATGAAAAATTTAAAAGAAAACGTGCAAATGCATTGATGTCAAATCAGGCATATTTAACCAATCAATAATGTTTGTAGTAGTTACTGTATTTGTTAAGATCTTCCTAGCTGGCGGTCGACCGCGAGGTCCTTTAGCCGTGTAATTTGTGTCTTTGTGTATGTGTAACTGAGCTTGTTACCATTATTGTTTGTTTTGTGATTTCTAAAATTTCTAATTTTACTGTTTTTAAAAATCACGCATTAATAAGTCACTTATATGCAGGATATTTTTTAGGTCTACATATCCCGATGTACATTTTCAACGATTTGTTGTTTTATAAAACGTTCGATTTTAAGCTTCTTATGAGTGCTTCCACTGCCAGATTAAGGATGAAGTAAAATTTCGAGTTTAGAAAAGCCTGAAAATTTGGACAAATCAAAATTTTCAGGCTTTACTAAACTCGAAATTTTACTTCATGCGCCACGCGCATAAAACACTGATTTCATAATAAATTTAAAATACTCGGCTTATCAAATCATTTAAAATTCGATAGCCTTAATCAATTTGCTATGGGATAAGAAATATACAGAGATTTTTTAGATTTTTCTTTATTGTTTCTGGTAAGTTTTAGCTAGAAATGCATTTCACAAGTTATTTGTAGGTTTTTACTTGATACAGAATATTTAATTTCTTTCTTAATAAAGACATAATAACTAGTATCGGATGTAGCTATATCGACTTCATGTTATTGATACAAGCGATATATCGGAAAAATAAATATAGATATAAAAATCGATTATTTTGCATGAAAATATTGATATATATATATATATATATATATATATATATATATATATCGAGCATCCCTAATTAAGAACATTTATAGATGCGCTTCGAACTTAATTGTATTGAAGTATTTTACAACCAAGTATTGGCAAATTTACTCATACCTTGTCAGTGAATTAATTCAGTTTCAACAATGGTAATAATTACAAAATAAATCCAATTTAATTCAATATTTATTTTCTCCAATTACCATTTTATCATTTTACAAATTATTATAATTGTTCAATCCAATTACTTATTTAAAGAAATATGATGTCCATTCATTACAAAGCAAAATAAAAAGGAATTACTGTACTCTGCGGTGGTATCACGTGATCAAGAAGAGCTAAGCCGAGTGAGTTAAGAGTTGAATCGTGTTTTACGATTGTAATATACGGCTTTTTTGTTCTGCTGTGAAGGAATATAAGTCTGGGCCGGATAAGAATGGAAGGTCATTCCGGAACGGAATCCGGGCAGGAAATATGATGGAAATAACATGTTCTCTCTCATTCGTTCTCTCTTTAAATGTCAAGACTTTTTTTCAGTTCCTGCTTTTACGAATAGTTTGATGGTTTTGTTTGGACAATCGGGTCATTTAATATTGCAAATAATACATCAGTACCTGAAATTTTGAACGAATATTTAATACATTGTCGCTAACAAACATGATTTTCTCATATTTCTTGACGTAATTAATAATTATGCCAGGCCCGCCTCCTTAGACACTAAGAAATTATTCATTTTCAAACTGTTGCAAACAAATATTTAGGTGTCTCAACAAGTTTTCAGATAAATTAAAACGTCGTGTCTAAATCAATGAATTAATGTAGTTGTATGAGAAGGTGTTAAGTCACTTAATTAAACACAGTTATATTCTTTTCTTCACTTTTATTTTTCTTGCTAGATGTACATTTCGGGTACTAAGTACCCATTATCAATAGCTATTGATAATGGGTAATTAGTACCCGAAATTTACATCTAGCAGGAAAAATAAAAGTGAAGAAAGGAATATAACTGAGTTTTATTAAGTGAATCAATGAAATTATACACTTATTATATTTACTTAAAAATGTACAAAAAGTAGACTAAATTCATTAATAATTTAGAAAAATCTTTGAATTTAATATAATATAGATTTAAAGGATTCAGATCTTTGTTTCGCCTTCCAGTTACGATGACCTCAATTATATTTCATCATTTTATAGCTAACCTAACTTAATAAACAATTTGTCAACCAGCCTACCCCAACCGAACAAAATTATCATCTAACCTAACTAGGCTCTTACATTATAGTTGGATAGTTTCTAATACTCGTTAGAATCCTAAAATTAAACTGTATGTATTTAATAAAACAATAATTAAAATTCCAAGAGAATGAGAAGTTTGCAATTTTATAACATTAAAGAACATTTTGTAAATTTATAAAATAATTCCAGAACATTGAGAAAAAGTTGTTGAACCTATGAAAATTACGAAAATTAAGGTAATCATAAATATTTAAGAAATCGTCAAGTATTACTTAAATTATGAATTTACAAACACTGTGAAGTACCTAAATGTATTAAATTCCTAAAAATTATAAAAATTGGCGAATGTACCATATGAACGAAATGTTTTATTCTCTAGCCTGCCGTGACTTTTGTTTCCATTTAAATGTAAATTGGTACCACAGACAAATCCCCGTTACTTGACACGATTGGGTTACCTATGTATTGTATTTTGAATACAAAATATTGACAGCGACATTTGCAGTGAGAAATAATTTCACAGCCTTCTAGAGGATAAAACTTTTTGATCATATGGTATTTTAAAACCTGAGGAATATTTTGGAAACCTCAGAGCATAGGTAATGGACTATATTTAAGATCAAAGACGGATATCATAAATAAATCGATGGCCTTTTTGTAACTTTTTGGGGTTTTAATTTTTTTTGAAAAATACGTGATATGCTACGGAATTTTAAAGATTATTTTTGAATCTGCGCAAAAGATCCATTTAGATACATCTATTAATTTAAAAACAACAAAGCGTTGCATAATGGTATTAATTAGTTATTATAATCAACATAGGGAAATTAATTTTGTACAATCAATCAAGTATAAGTATATGTCAATTTGTACTAACATAATAAGTAAATCGAAACATGTATCATAATGTTAGCAGCATTTTATGAGAGACAAGACAATTGATCTTTAAATGTTGTTTAAATGCAAATTTCCAGGCTTTTCTAAGCTCGAAATATGTACTCCATGCTTAATCAAGGAGTTGAAAACACTTGCTAGAAAACTATAAAAACATATAATAAAAATACTTCTGTTGAATCGAATTGAATTGAAATAAATTACGTTTGAATAAAAATATATTGATTTATTAACATGTAATCAATAATGTTCATTATTATTAAGTTTGACAATTTACACTTCGATATTACTCACTTATATCTTAAAATTTTTAATACTTTTTCAAAAAAGAAAATTTAAAAATTTAAATTTAAATTTTTAATTTCTTCAATATAATTTTTTAACACGTTTTGTTTACTGTATCAACATTTAAAGATCAATTGTCTTGTCTCTCATAAAATGTTGCTAAAATGATGATACATGTTTCGATTTACTTATTATGTTCTGGAATTATTTTATAAATTTACAAAATGTTCTTTAATGTTATAAAATTTCAAACTTCTTATTCTCTTGGAATTTTAATTATTGTATTATTAAATACATACAGTTTAATTTTAGGAGTCTAACCAGTATTAGAAGCTATCTAACTATAATGTAAGAGCCTAACTAGGTTAGATGATCATTTTGTTCGGTTGGGGTAGGCTGGTTGACAAATTGTTTATTAAATTAGGTTAGATGTCACATTGCGGAGTTAGGTTAAGATATTTCTGACGTGTTATGGAACATCGTTAGTTTACTTGATAATAGACCTTGAATCATCTGAGCTAATATTCTATTTTTACCTTGCCTGCGAATTTCCAGGCTTTTCTAAACTAGAAATATTTACTCCATGCTCTAGGCGTAATAAACACTAGTTTTTCGTAAAGTTTAAAAACAAAGTCCATCAACAATAAATATTAATAAAATAATTCGTTTATTGACAGTGAATATAAATATATAAAAATTAAGTGAAACCGACTAAAACAATACAATGAAATTAATTTCGAACAAGTTTCACATTTGTTTGTGTGCTTATTTAATTTAAAACTATTTTTTTAGTTATTGACATCAATTAAATAGATTTTTAGTTTTTTGCCCCCTCTTTGTGAAAACCCTAGCTTCATCCAAAGTTGTACGCTCACTTTAAAAACATACAATAGGAATATTTGATAAATAAAAAAAAATAGATATATCAACTTTAGACCATGCATATCAAAATAAACGCTTTTTATTAACAAGTCATAAAATATGTACGCCTTGGAAGAAGCATATTTTTAAATATAAGTAATCGGTTATCTCCTTTTTAACACTTGCAACTGAAAAAAAACTTCACACAAGATTTTATCTCTTCTCAACGTATTGCTAATGTCGAATTATTAGGTGTTAAACTTAATATTAATCAAATTATTGATTACATGTCAATAAATAATATTATTTTTATTCGAACGTAATTTATTTGAAAAAAAAATATTTTTAATTCAACAGAAGTATGTTTATTGAAAAAAATACACTTACAGAGAAGATGTATACATAGAGAATTTTATCGCAATTGAAAGAATACGTATTTGTTCCTAAACATTACAATAGAAAGTACACGTTGATTTGGTATTCCCGGCGCATTCACCAAAAGTACATTTATCGCAGAGTAATTTGGGTGATTAAAATGTTAATGTTAATAAACTATGTGCTCTCTATATATACTTTTTAAAAAAATATTACCGTTAAAATTTTGCAGTCCGAGTTTTCTTGAATTCCGTAAAATTCCAGTGCACGTGTTCAGTTTTAATTAATGCGGGGAATTTCGTTTTAATATTCCCTGATGGAGTTATCATCGTAATGCGGAGGAACTGGGACGGGACAAACGAACTCCAAAGAGAAAGAGAGAGAAAGAGAGAGTTCGGGATGTTAATTTAATAAGTTTCTCAAATGGATGTATTACTTCTTTTTGATGAATTCATAAAATTGGTAATATATCTTCATGCAAAAGTATAAAGTTTCGAACGAGTGGTTCCACTCCTTGATAAAGCATGAAGTAAAATTTCAGGCTTTTCTAAACTCGAAATTTGACTTCATACGCTACGCGTATAAAACACCGAAATTCTGTGAAATTCAAAATATTCTTGTTTAGTAATGTTGTGGTACATTAAGTTTCTACCCTGACGTCATTAACTTCTATCTATTTTCAATCAATAGATTCTGGTTGAAACAGAACATCCTAAATTGTTTGCCACGTCGAATGTTAAGTTTGCGTTTCTATCATCGTGACATTCATGACGCCTCTCAGAATACTTTAAACTCGTCAATTTTATAAAAATGCTTAAAATCTCATCCAAATTGCGTCAAACCTATTTAAAGAAGAAACATTTTGAAGTTCTAATAGTGGGCGAAAGGAATGCAAACCTTTCGCCCACTATTACAAAAGTAAGTAAAAATATAATTGAAACATTAAAAATAAAGAGGATTCCTATAGGTTGATTACTTACAATTTGTTGTAGAACAAAGAGGAAGTTATTGTGATTGTAGACGTATATTTTCTTGAATATTTTGATTAATTGAATACTGAGCACATTGTTAATATCCAATTTAACTGAGGTTTACGGTTCTGTCGGTTTCAGTTTGTTATCGTTTGTCGTTTCTTCTTGTAAAATAATTTAATTGCTCACTGACAGCTTTGTCAAATAAAATCAAACAAAAACGAGGACATGCGTTTATGATACTGTGATTTGTTTTTTGTGACCTTTTTGTGACCTAATGTGTTGACTGTAGTATAACTTTAATCCTACTTTAGCAGTATATTTTCAATACTGATTTAGCAGTATATTTTCAATACTGATTTAGCAGTATATTTTAACTGTACCAGAGCTGGGACGAATCCTCGTAAAAAGGATTCGAATCACGAATCCGAATCACCTAATATGATCCGAATCACGAATACTCGAATAAAGGATTCGAATAGATAAATATGATTCGAATCAAAGATTCGAATCCTGTTTTTCGAATCACGATTACAAATCGTTTAAGAATAAATTTGATTTTATTATTTTTTACAACCAATAAGTTATAAATATCGTTATCAGTTGTTTCAACTAAAATATTCCAAACCTAATTGTTTATTATTAACACTGACCATTGTTGATAACAGACTAAATATCTTTGTTACTCTGATTAAATATGTATTTGTGTGTTTTTGTACTACACTTCAAATTAGTGGTTTATACGCGTGGCGCATGAAGTAAAATTTCGAGTTTAGAAAAGCCCCGTGAAAATTTGTCTCGGGTCGCTGCGCGACCCTCGACAAATTTTCTACGCGGGGCTTTTCTAAACTCGAAATTTTACTTCATGCTTAGTCTGGGAGTGGAAGACACGCGTTACTTTAAAATATGTCACAACTGTTAAAGTATGTATCGTCAGATGCCCGACTTCAGAGGTGATATGTAAGCAAATTATGGGTCCTAGGAGTTGCCAAATAAGTGAGTTACTCAACTGTTTCCAAGGCACTCTTTGATAAACCAAAAGATTAAAATTTTACATATAAAATGTACAATAAACTATAAGTGTGATACATCACTGAATTCAGTAAAAAATATTCTTCAAAAAAATATGAAAATCCAAAATGGCGCCCATAAGAAGAACAAAAGCTAGCTATGGTCCCTAGGTAAATGTTATAGTTATCTTGAAATAAAATATGTTACTAGATTTATCATTAAAAAGTGCCTCAAATGTCCAAGTTGTAAATATCAAGATTAAATAGCTTTTGAATAAAAAAAATAAAACGAATTTTAAAAAAATAAACTTTTTGACAATATCTCATAAACGAAAGAAGATATTTCAAATTTGATTTTAGATTATTATTGGGCCCTAAATTACGCAACTTTACCTCAGTTTAACCGACTTTCTATCTCTTCAAATATCCGAGATCCCCATACATTCTCTTGAAATACAGACACCCTGTATAATAATAGTAATAATAATAATAATAATATAAAATTTTTTGTATTGTTACTTCCTAAATATTATAATTAAATAAATATTTTACATTGTTTACCGTATATTTACGAATATATTAAAGAAAAAATACTTATTACAGTAATTTTATATGAATTAAATATTACTTTATTATTAATCAAATATTAATTAATATTATTAATCAAATGTCTAAAAGTCTTGTGTTAAAAATCACCAAAAATCAGATGTTTTTTTATTAAACGAATTTCAATTATGTTAACAACGAAAAACTCTGATATAATTAAGATCTTTGTGAGACTGAAGAATTTAAAACAAAATTTGAATACAAATGTTCTTTTTTGGCATATATTTGCTCATTTAAAACTTTTTTATAATCGTTTTTAAGCAATACCTTTTCAAAATTTTATAAATCTAATGCTAACTTAAACCTTAATGCATCACATTCTTTTATGGTTTTTAAAAACATGTTTCAAGAAACAGTTGTAGATAATAAAATATACACAACTTTTACCTAAACACTTTTAACCTTAACTATTTTGTTTATGATCAGTATACGAAAAAGTGATCACCCCTAGGCTCTTTTTTTAATTTGATAATCACTCACAAATTGCTGCTTTATTAGTAACTTAATCAAAAAAATATCAAACAAAAGATAATAAAAACACACAACACAAACTTTTGTTAATTACTTTTCACCTCAGTTCTTTTGTTTATGAATTATATACTAAATATCTAGTGGTGATCAACAACTCACCGACTATGGCTTTCGACGCCTAAGTCAAAAAATGTTTCAAACAAAAGTTGTAGCTAACGAAACAATAAACCACTTTTAACTAAACACTTTTCACCTCAGCTCTTTTGTTTTTGCATTAGAAACTAAAAAATCTAGTGGAGATTAACAACTCGCCGACTATTTCTTTCGATGTCTAAATCAAAAAATGTTTGAAACAAAAGTTGTAGCCAATGAAAAAATAAACCTCTTTTACCTAAACACCTTTCACCTCAGCTCTTTTGTTTTTGAATTATAAACTAAAAAATCTGGTGGAGATCAACAACTCACCGATTATGGCTTTCGACGTCTAAATCAAACAATGTTTTTTTGTAGCCAACGAAAACATAAACTTTTACCCTAACACGCTTTTGTTTTTGTTCAATAAACCGAAAAAGATTTTTTTGAAGATAAATACACAACTTTATGGTAATTCAACAATTTACGAACGAGTGTCTTCCACTCCCAGACTAAGCTTGAAGTAAAATTTCGAGTTTAGAAAAGCCCCGCGTAGAAAATTTGTCGAGGGTCGCGCAGCGACCCGAGACAAATTTTCACGGGGCTTTTCTAAACTCGAAATTTTACTTCATGCGCCGCGCGTATTAAACACTGATTTCAAGTAAAGTTAAAAATATGAAACATATTAAAACTGTTTTCAGTTTTAAAAGTTATCAAAGTATGTAAATATTATTCATAATTGCCAAAAACATCAAAATGACCAAAATGTCATCTCGTAAGTATATAAAATATCAAAAAAGTCAAAAATTCGGCGTGTTAATAAAATCGATTTACGTCAAAATTATCATTTTATCGTCGAATATTAATAATATCATATTTGACAGAATTATTTAAAATACAGTTAAAAATGTCAAGTTTGACGGAAATCATTGAAATTTATCAAATTGTCAAAGTTGACAGAAATCATCGAAATTCATCAAAATCTCATATTTAGCGAAATTACCGAAAAACAATTAAAAATCTCGAATCTGACAAAAATTTATCAAAATGTCAAATTTGAGACAAATCATCAATTTACTTGATTTTTGATTATATCACTTTCGAACGAGTGTCGTCCACTCCCAGACTAAGCATGAAGTAAAATTTCGAGTTTAGAAAAGCCCCGCGTAGAAAATTTGTCGAAGGTCGCGCAGCGACCCGAGACAAATTTTCACGGGGCTTTTCTAAACTCAAAATTTTACCTCATGCGCCACGCGTATAAAGCATTGATTTCAAGTGAAGTTAAAAATATACTATTAACGTTGGATATTTTTCATGGTTAAGTAACCAAATATGCATTCACAAATATTTGAATTATTCGAAAATTTAAATATTTATATTCAAATATGAATAATTTAGTGATTTAAATATTCATTTTAGAATATTTAACTATTTGAATTAATCGAATGCGAATCCCAGCCTTAATAGCAATGATTCGAATTATTTAGGAGGATTTGAATCCGTGTATGAAGATTCGAATCCTTTTATAAGGATTCGATTCCTTTTATAAGGATTCGAATCCTTTTATAAGAATTCGAATCCTTTTATAAGGATTCGAATCCTTTTATAAGAATTCGAATCCTTTTAGAAGGATTCGAATCATCTACGTCTGGATTCGAATACGAATCCTTTTAAAAGAATGTAACGAATCCGGATCACGAATCTGTTTTCACTAAAGTATTCGAATACCTCTTTTGAATCCTCTAAAAGGATTCGAATCCGGGAATCGAATCCTGAATGATTCGAATCCTGCCCAGCTCTGAACTGTACGATACTTCATTGTTTTATACGCGTGGCGCATAAAGTTAAATTTCGAGTTTTGTAAAGCCTAAAAATTTGGTTTGGTCGTTCCATTTCGCTACACAACCAAACCGAATATTAGGCTTTTTTAAACTTTAAATTTTACTTTATGCGTAATCAAGAAGCACCCGTTTGAAACTTTAAATTGATCGGTTGGAAAATAGCAATGAATGCCTGAAATTCTACAGCGCATGCATCAAGAAGTGTGCACTTAAAAGAAACATTTCCTATATGTATAAATAATTTAATACATCCTTTCTAATGTTATCTAGATTAGTCCTGATTTTTAACGTTTTTAAATGTTAGACACTTCAAAGTTATAAATGTTTCACAAGTTGTTTCATGCAGAGTTTAGTTAGAAGCGTGTATATCTACGAAATATTTTACGGAATTTTTGTCTTTTCTATTTCTACGAAAGTACATCACTAACAGGAAATAAATTACTAAACTGAAGTACGTCTAAATTATTTATCCTTAAATTTATACTGGGGGGCTGCAGCCACGCAGCCATTACAGACTAGCCGCTACTGATGTATGCATATTATCACTAAATATAATTTATATTTTGCATAAGCATACTAAATGTCATATTTTTTATCATCCTTAAATAACATTGATTCGAATATTTAGTCAATAACCTAATAATTATAATGAACTTAGAGAACCAAGATAAAAATCTTGAAAATGGTTTATAAACTATTAATATTTTCAGCTTGCTATAGCTCTCTCAATTTTCCTACATGCATCGGTTTGAAATTTCATATCACAGCTAAGGTTTCACATCGTGTCTGATGAAGAGATACACTTTTATACCCACACACCATTTCATACACTTTTCTTAGCAGGTATTCTTTTTATGGAGACGTTTTTTTGTTGTTTCTCTTTATAGTCTTGGCATAGTATACATTTTGAGGGTGATATTAAATTTATGTGTATCTCACTTCTCTTTATGAAAATACAAGATAATATGTTTTATGTATTCAATTCTATTTAATTCATTGTTTGTGCTGATAGTGAAAATCCAATATTTTATACAAAATTGCGAGATAGAATAAATGAAGTGTACTAAGAAATGAAAACTATAATTGTAGAGCAGGCGTGCAAAGCGCAGCATCTCAAATTTAAGAAAAATTAACAAAAATCGGTATTTAGGTAACTAGTTTGTGAAGTAGGGCTTATGTGCATGATTTGCGAATCTAGGACACGAGTCGATAGTCGTTATTTGTTTAATATAACTATATACGGTTTATAATATAATCGCCTAATATTAAACATTAGGACAAATACGATGATTTAGAGCAGCGCTACCCTAAGTGTGGTCCGCGGACCGGTGCGACCGTGCTGTTAAAAGTTTATGTTGAATTCATGTACATTTAAAAGATTTATATAGTTTACTGAAATTTATTCATTTTATTATCACACAAAATGTAGCTCCAAATCAATGGATTGTCGGGATTTTGAGCATGGTGATTGAGAAACATTAATCAAGTTTGCCAAAATTAGCATTTTTAGACTAATACGTACATATCGATGATTCTAATCAACGTTATTTTATCTTGATGACTTTTGTTAATTTTACTTAATTTCAATTTTCCAATTGTGATTCACAGATAAATACGGACAAAATAAATCTTTATGCTATCTTGTAATTTATTATAATTATAGATGAAATATATTTTTGAACTTCAATTTAAATCAGTGTTTTATACGCGTGGCGCATGAAGTAAAATTTAGAGTTTAGAAAAGCCTGAAAATTTGGATTTGCCGAGGCGCGACTCGCTACGCTCGCGCGCCCCGGCAAATCCAAATTTTCAGGCTTTTCTAAACTCTAAATTTTACTTCATGCTTAGTCTGGGAGTGGAAACACATTTTATAAACTCAATGAATACTTTAATAAAACCACAACATTTTTAAAGAGGTAAAAATAAATTTACTTTATTATCAATTTTAAGTACTTTATCTAGAATGATACATTTTTTTTTTAAATTGCATTAGTACTACAGTTTGCTCACCACTTTCTTATTTCAATCTGTTTTTAAATGTTTTAAAATAAAATATATTTATTTTAAATAATAGTAATAATATATCTTCATTTTTCAGAATGTAATATTCCAAACATAAATAGTGTCAAATTTCTACAGAAACTAATGAATGAATCTGCCTATCAAAAATAATCTTATTAGGTATGTCTCACTATAAAGTAGAATTTATAAAATTCTACTTCAGTGTTTTCTACAAAATTGACAATTTAAAATTTAAATTGAAAAACTCTACCGTATATCCTATGGATGTTCATTGATATGTCCAATCTGAAGTCTCAGATTTAATTTAATTTAACAAATTAAATCCTACTCAAAACTCATTGCTCATCATAACTTCAGTTTTAGAGAAATTATTTAATAAGTCATTTTGTCATTTCCCAAATTCAATGATTTTTCAAGAATTCAATACTTTGAAGGCAATTTCAGGCAATGATATTTACTACTGCTTTACTACTACAGTAATGTCTGAGAATTCTATTATTATTTGTAGTATAATTGTTTTTATTTAAGTTTTTAAGTAAAATAAACTCTTTTATTGCTTTCTAGAAAATAAAAAATTGAATACTCTTGCCTAATATTTTACATATAGCTATTTTTTATTATTATTATATTATTATTACTATAATATATATATATATATATATATATATATATATATATATATATATATATATATATATTATTGACATGTGTAAAACAATTGTTAAAGCACTAATAAAGGGAAAAAATTGTATGAACTTTTGTAGATATGTTCAATGTGATGTTTAGATATTAAATTTTTTAATCATTAGCCAAATTAAATCCGACTTAAAGCCAATGAGACATTTTTATTGTGATACTCTTGTATAAGAATCTCATAAGATATTATTTATTACAGAAAATTGTATTATTATAATCTTATATTTCTTAATAAATTCTAAGAGTTTTAAGTAATGAGTTATGAGTCTTCAAGTAAAAAAAAAAACCTTAAAAATCATTAGATTTTATGATTTTTAAGGGTTTTTAGACTTATAACTACAATTTCAGACAAGATATTTTAGTTTTTTGGACAGCAATATTAAAAATACTTATCTCTTACTGAAATTAATATGAGATTTTAAGCTAATTTTGACATTGTTTTAATTTTTAAACATCTAATCATTTTTGAAAACTAATAATAACCTCATCTTTAGATGTAATATTTTACTTTTCTGCACAGCTATGTGAAGCATAAGAAATATGTAACTTTATAAATTAAATTGTACCCTGATATTCAATAATCTCATAGAAATATTCATTTGAACTAATTTTACATGAAATATTTTAATTGTTTATAAAATGAATACATTAAACTGCAAATATTTTGAACATGTTATTTCTATATTTTTAAATAAAAATTAACAAAATATCATATACATTTTGAATCAAAACCCTAAACGTTGAACTTGAATGTTGATAGTCAGCATTCATAAAAGGCCGTTTCGCGCTATTCAAGATTTTCATTTTATATCTTGATTTTCGTTTATTTAACGGTCGAAAATTGAATGTCGAAATTTTAGTCAATTTTTATCATTTGTTGAATGTTGATAGTCAGCATTCATAAAAGGCTGTTTCGCGCTATTCAAGATTTTCATTTTATATCTTGATTTTCGTTTATTTAACGGTCGAAAATTGAATGTGGAAATTTTAGTCAATTTTTATCATTTTTGTCGATTTACACGGTGCTCGTTGTTTTCGAATTTTTGAAATTTTCAGCAATGTTCATATCAACTTTTGTCAGAGAAAAAAAAGCTAATACACCAGGGAGCTTTAGCCACTTCTAAAATATAGTATTTTATTCTTACAAAATAAACTTGTCATGTAAAGGTTAACAACAGTTTTTTTTTATTGACCAACAAGACGGTGCTTTTGTTGACATGCACTTCATTGGCAATGATAATGCTGAAACCGTTACTTTATGGGTCGTTATTATCGCTATTTGCATTTTAATCAGTTGAAGCATATCGACGTTAATTAAATTTCCTTTGACATTTGTGCAGATTTGTCAATTTGATTGATAATTTGAAAACTCAAAGTGAGTCCAGTTGACATAGCGAGATATTTTGCTGTATTCGTGTTTTTTTTTTTTTACTCTCGCAACTGTACATTTTGGTGATTTCAAATTTAAATTTGAATGAAACTTAATTGTGGATTTTCATATTTTTTTTGTGACTTTTTAATTTAATAACCTGAGGGTATGGAAGTTTCCCCAGAGAAAATATTTTTTGTCCTTCAAAAAAAAAAAAAAACAATAAAATGACATCACGAAAAAGTCAATTTTAAAATATTTTTAAGGTGTGACTATTTTTATGGGTTTATTTGTATATTTTCTTGATGTCCGGGGGAAGTCAAGTGCCCTCCTCATGCTCCATTTTACTACGTGTATGAATGCCGGTCCGTGAGAACCTGGGACCACAAATACTGGTCCGCCACATAAAATAGTTTGGGAAGCGCTTACTTAGAGCACTCTTTGAAGTGGTATTTTTATATTTTCTTTAAAGTGTGCACACTAACTTCGAAAAAATTCATGCTTTTTCTGATAAACGTACTGTCTTAATATATTGTAAGAATTTTCACGTGAAAGCGCTTATATTTTCGTACGGAATTGAAGGACTAATTACGAAACGAGCACTTAAATTAGACATTTTGCGGCGGTTAGTACGCCGGGCCGACCGTATCATAAGTAATAATCTTAGGGCAGCCAGTCCTCCGGGCTTACGGCTCTGGAATTTAATTTATTTGGCAATCCCGGCGTGCATAATCTTCCCGCATCCCACGTTCCACACAAAACGTGGCCGCCAGCCAAATAGCAATATGCCTTATCCAACTCGAGCGTTTATATATCTCGGCAATAAAAACAAACGCCAAACGCCTAAACTACTAAACTAGTAAGCTTTGCGGTTATAGTATTTTTTTATAAATCCACAAATTACAAGACTTAATAAGCTAAGGTATAAGTCCCCATATATACATTGTAGTTTTTAATCGAGTTATCTCGATCCGGCGCGACTGTACGCACTCCAAATAAAACTATCTGGCCCCATTTTTGATCGAGTTAACACGACTGAATTTACCTGTTTATCATTTAAGAACGTATGGATTTAATATTTAATATTTACACTTAAAAGTGCGATAGTAATTCAACTTTACTCTATGTACTTAAGTTTTGAAAGTACTTATATGAACTTTGTAAATCGATATACGCGTCAAAGAATCTGGGTTTTCTAGTAAAAAAAAATCCTGATATCTTCACTAAATTTAAAAAATAACTATATTGTGTGTACTTTTATAGTATCTAAAATTTGATAGTGGCAAGAGATTTCATCTAATCGTGTGCAGTGCAGTTGAGAAGAGATGTAACTTTCGCGAGTTTTTCTCACGGTCGCGGCCGGATAATCGGCGGCTTCCATCGAGCAGAAGCAGAAGAGGAGAGAGAGATCATTGTCTGTTCGGTAATAACGCTGAAGCGCATTTCTCTCCCCTTCTATGCGGTAAAGTGGTTTCGTGTCCGGCCAGGAATTACCAACGTCGTCGTCGGAATATTTACTGCCGCGTGAAAAACTCGACCTCAAAAATAACGAACAACCGCATTCAGGGGATTTCGAATAGTTACGTTTAAATTGAAGTAATTCTATTGTTCTAGTTTTTCACTTATAAATATTTTCAACTGGAATTTATTAATAGGAGTATCAGGTAAAAAAATATTGATACTTTAAATTCCCTCACGAATAATCCCGATTGTTCTAATATAATTGATATTTATGTAGATCTGTTTTTTTTTTAATATCACCAATCAAATTTGACATTTCAAGAATTTAGTGGTGTGATGCAAGTTGTGTGTTTTAGGTTAAGACAAGATTAAGCACATGTTATGTTGTAAACCAACTTTTAATTTGTAGGTTATGTAAAGGGAAATCTGACATTAATATGACAATTCAATTACCTCACAAAGATTACGATTACAAATGTATTTGGGTTTTCTCCAGAACGGAATACTAAGATTTTTGAGAGTTTGCCAGCGAAACTGGAAGTAAGCGTGTGTGGGACGCACAAATGTTAAGATATTCTTTCGGAGACTTGCCGTTTAGCCGCAAATTGTATTTTAATTTCCAATTTTGAGGTTATATAGGTTGGTATATTTGGGTAAATAAGCACATTACAGGAATAAATTGTACACATGATGAAATTATTTCCAAAATTATGACGTAAATAAGCAAAATTGTAGTATTATCTTTATTTATACAGCCAAAATTACGATATTTATTTTACACTAAATATGACGTGTACTGGCGTTTATTTGAAATAATGGATATATAATAAATTGGATCTATTAGAAAATTACAAATATTTTAATTTATGATATAAAAAAGTAGATGGCGCTACCTTTACGCGGAAACGCGAATATTAGGATAGTGTACCATTACTTTTTAGTAAATTGATCTCGTAACAATATCACATATACTGTAATTATAAAATCACCATGTCATTTTATACATAACTGAGTATGTATAAAATTATAGTAAAGACTTAACTTTTGATTTTCAATCATTTCACATTTGCCGTTTACGAAAATCAACTCGGGTTGCAGCAGTGGAGTAACAACAAAATTGTTGGCCATCAACGCAACTAGAAATTATGGTTATAGAAGTTAGAGACAAATTAGAATATTTCAATTACAAAATTATTTTTTACGTTATAATCCCAGTCATTGGAGAAACATTTTAGTAAGCGGATCTTTTTTAAAATTTTAATACACTTTGCGCCATCTACTTTTTATACCAAAAGCTAAAATACTCATAATCTAAACATGAATAATAATCAATCTAGAATTATATATCCATTAGTTTAAATAAACGTCAGTAGACGTCAGATTTAGTGTGAAATTAATATTGTGATTTTGGCTCTATAAATGAAGATAATACTACAATTTGAATTAATTACGTCATAATTTTAGAGATAATTTAATTATGTGTACAATTTATACCTGTAATATGCTTATTCACCCGAAAATTCCAACGTATATAACCTCAAAATCGGAACTTAAAATACGATTTGCGGCTAAATGGTAAGTCTCCGAAAGAACTTTATCCTATCATTTGTGTGTCCCATACATGTCTACACCCGGCTCAATTTAAAACAATTCAAAAATCGGAGTATTTCGATCTGGAGAGTAACCATGTATTTACCTATCACCGCCTTAAATGATTCGTATTTACTACCAATTTAATAATATGAAGATCAGGTAGGATAGGAGGATCAGGTAACATTCCTTGCTCAGGAATATATGTCTTCCTTATTATCTGCCCATTTATATGTTCAAATTCTAAAAAAGTTCCAAATACAAGGAATTTTTCTTATAGATATACAAGTTACAATTGCTCAATGTACATTTTTAGAGATTCGCGATCTTGTTAAAAACTTTCAATTTAAAAACTCTAAAGGGTGTTTTCTACTTCCAGACTAAGCATGAAGTGAAATTTCGAGTTTAGAAAAGCCAAATCAGGCTTTTCTAAACTCTACATTTTACTTCATGCGCCACGCGTACAACACACTGATTTAAAGTTAAGTTCAAAATATACTGCTTAGTTCTGATCACATGTTCATTAATTTTACAAATGTGTATATGGAATATGTAAAAGTATACGTAAAAGAGAAAATCCTTATATGTGTTGTAAAGTTGCAAGTTGTAGCGTTCTCTTTTTTGAAAATATCTGCATCGTGACAATTTATTTAACAAATTATGATTTATTTGTCACAGTGATAATCATTTACTAACATCTCAAACTTTGATGTTAAAAATACCTTACTGTTAAAGCAGGACTGCAACTATTCGCAGTAAATACACCCTAAGTTTGGTCATATTACAAAAAACAGAGTTTATATGATAATTTTTGGGAATAGTTATTGTTAGCATTTCTAATTCCAACAATAATTTTCTCTGCAAATTATTCTCACCCTGGACTTTCAGGGTTAGTGGCAAACCTATTTTAATAAATAATGAAAAAATAACTCCAAGCTTACTATCAAGTTTTTGGGGCTCGTAGCTTTATTTACATTTCATACAAATAGCTAGAGATGGCTTTTTGACAAACGGTAAATTTTATCTAACGATATTTTTAAATAAAGTATCTTATTTTTTAAGTATCGTTAAATATTCGTTAGATTTATGAGTGTTACAGATTATAATTGCTAGAGATTGAAATCGAATGAAAACCGAATATAAATTTATGTGAGAACCCTTGTGGTTTGAAATATGTTCTAAAACTAAATTGATATAATTTATACTTATGTCAAAAATAAAGAAGTGTACTTACAACTGTTCTTTAATTACTTATCATTAAACGATACTTTAATTACTTCGGATGAAATATGCAGGAAGAGAGAGAGAGAGAGAGAGGAGGGAATATCGATCGGAGGTTTGAATGTAATGTAACAGACAGGGGACCTGCCTTTTTCTCCTTTGGCATCAATAAAAAATTACACGTCATGCGGACGGACGGTCGTTCGGTCCGCAGCTGTTCGTCCTTAAGGACACTTGTTAGGATAACAATGCGTCGAATTCTCTCTCCGTTCTCTCGCTCGCATTCATAAATAACGAACAATTAAGGATTGTTGTGTGTGTTTGTGCATGCGAGAAGGAAAAAGTACGATAAGCATTTTTAAATTGACGCCTCTGTGAGGTCCGCATGTTGGTAATTTCGGTTTGATATGGTCGGAATGAAATTTTAATTGTGCACGTCATTCGATAGTTATCTGTTGTGAAAAATGGGATTTTCTAAAGAGTTACAACATATTGAAATTCCGAGATTAATAAAATATCAAATAGATCAAGATAACAAAAATACGGACGGCCTGCTGACTTATCTTATGGGCGCTTATATTATAATTTGTTGATGTCTAACTGTTATCATCAGTGTGTTTTAGAGAATATGTGAGGTCCAGGGCAAGCAATATTTTCGAGGCCCTTCAAAATGTTATTCAAAAACAATACTATAGGGTTTCCTATTAAGAGGTCCCATTTTAAATTCCCTTGCATTTTTAAATACCCTCTCTTATAGTCAAAGACTGCATAGCTTCACTTGTTACTCCGTTGACTCATATATATAACTTTATCCTAAAAACATCATGTTTCCCGGATGTCTGGAAATCTGCTCGAATATGCCCAATTTTAAAGGCAGGTGATAGGAACTTAATCACTAACTACAGGCCAATTGCGTTAATAAACAACTTCTCAAAATTATTTGAAGCAATTCTTTCAACGAAAATCTACCAGCACGCGCAGAATTACTTTACGCCTTTCCAACACGGTTTTATCCGAGGTTGATCCACAACCACTAACTTGTTTAACTTTGTACAATTTGCCTCTGAAGTTTTAGATAGACGTGGACAAGTCGATGCTATATACCTAGATTTCAAGAAGGCTTTTGATAGTATTAGCCATAGCATTATATTGCAGAAACTGCCTAATTTCGGATTTTCCCCTTCCCTTTGTCACTTATTGGAATCCTATCTATCCAACCGCAGCCAATATGTTGAATGTAATAGTTTTAAATCACCGAGTTTTACGTCTACAAGTGGTGTACCCCAGGGGTCCAATTTGGGCCCACTCATATTTATCTGCTTCATTAATGATGTCGTAGTGGGTATTAAGTCACACATACTTATATATGCTGACGTTATCAAGCTTTATCGAGAGATAAAGTCAAAAACAGATTGTGATATTTTATCAAGTGATATCAACCAAATTCATGAGTGCTGTATCATGAATGACCTCCCTCTAAACCTCAATAAGTGCAATTTTATTAGTTTCAATAGGAAAACAAATCCCATCAGTTTTAATTATGCTATTTGTAATGACATCATATCAGGTTGTTGTACAATTAAGGATCTAGGAGTGCTGCTCGATTCCAAATTAACCTTTCATGAACACATTGAAAAGGTATGTAAATCTAGTTACAAAATGTTAGGATTTATTGCACGTAACTCAAAGGATCTCAGGAATATCGACACGTTAACTAAAATGTACGATACATTTGTACGGACCAAACTAGAGTACTGCTCTATTATCTGGTCGCCATACCTCGCTTGCTCAATTAACCAACTAGAGAGCATTCAACGCAAATTTCTAAAAATGATTTATTTCAAAAAACACCGAGCTTATCCTGTTCAAAATTACAATCACGATAATCTGCTTCGAGAGTTCAATATGCACTCCCTCGAAACACGTCGGAAACTATCTTCTCTGTTATTTCTACATAAACTACTAAATAATGAAATCGACGATATCCACTTAATGTCAAAACTTAATTTCTGTGTACCAAGATTGAATTCCCGAAGCAGATGTACATTTGCATACACCGTGTCGAGAACTAATGTTCTCCATTATTCTCCCTTAAACTGCATGGTACGACACTGTAACAATGTTCCAGACATGGATATATTTAATGTAACCTCCCTTGATATCAGAACCTCATTGTCACCGTTAATATAAGTCATTTCTTTTGTTTTTTGTTATCAAATATGCCATATAATTTATCCACTACTCTACTTTATTTCTACCATTTTGTATTAATGTTTATTTTTAGTATTAATGTTTATTTTTAGTTAGTATATTTTAGAAAAACTGTATTTTTCTCTGTAAATAGAATTTATTCTGCTGAGAAATAAACGATTATTATCATTATTATTATTATTAATAAGTGTACGATTTCAGAAAATGGAAAGATATGCGCTCTAAAAACTTATAGAAATAGTGAAAATTTATTATTAATATGGTGCAAATTTTGCCCACACAGATCAAAGCGTTCGTCTTGTTTTCGGTCGGTATGAATCACATTCTCGCTGTGTCATTGTAAAACTTATCACTTTGAGCGAAATAGACAAATTATTGATGTAAAGTTGCCAGTTCGTACTCGTCCGCTGAGAACATTACTGCTGTTGCTGAAATTGACAAGACGTTCACAGCAGTTAGGTATTTCAAAGACCAGGCTATTTCAAAGACCAGGCTTCATTGCGTTTTGCACAAGGATTTTAGCCTGCTTACTTATAAAGTAAGGACCGTTTTCTTTCGGGCTGTGTAGGAAAAAGCCTACACTAATGACCCTCAAACAATTCAAACGATCAAAGAAAACATTCGATCCGTTATTGGTCAAATAGAGCTAGAGTTGTGCAAAAATGTGATGCAAAACTTTCTCAAAAGAATAGGTATTTGCAGAAGAAGCCAAGGTAGCTATTTACCAGATGTTATTTTCCCCAACTAAAATAAATATTTTGTCACCATTTCATAAAAAAAATATTATTTTTAAATAATTAAAATGGGTCCTCTTAATGGAAAACCCGCATACTTTCAACTTTTAATCTATACAAATATGTAAATTAACATCCAACTCTAACCTAATTTATAGCCCATCCGGACAAACACGAACTGATACGAACAGTAACGGACAAACACGGACTGATACGAACCGACACGAACAAACACGAACTCATTCGAACAGACACAGGCATCTGCCGTATCTGTATCTACAGACAACAAGTATTCCATGTTTAACTAAATCAACATTATTTTCATTAATTAACACTGCCTATACTTTAAATTTTTAATCCACACAAATATGTAAATTAACACCGCTAACCTAATTTATAGTCGATCCCCAATAGAAAAAGGGAGCAAGGCAAAAAAGAAGGGAGGTCAATTACATACGGCGTGCCGCGAACAGAACAAACAAAAAATACGAGGGCCGTTTTATGTACGGCTTTAGAGGGCCGCAGGGCCAAATTTCGCACCCCAAATGGCGAAATACTATATTCTTATAAACTCAGCAAATGGGGCGCGGGGAGGTAAAGTATATCCCTAAATATATTACGCACTGCACAACAAACAAATGGAGAGAGTAGGGAAAAGGAATAGCTGAAAGCTGTTTCACGGGATTCGGTTTTATGCTGATTCCCAAATCCATCCAGGTGTGTGTAAAGGAAAAAAAGGTAAAGGTTGCGGTCAGAATATAAATTTTCTTTTTATTTAATGTAATAAGAGATACTAGTCATATTAGGAGGATATTCGGAGATAGTCTTAAAATAATCGAAGTAGTTAAAACTGTATCCTAACTTAAGCAACAGAAAGCGGCCGTCAGAATATAAATCTCCTAATTTATTGAATGTAAACGCTTTTATTCATTTAGTTAAATCTTGTAGACATTATAGATAGTAAATGAGTAAAATAGTATACATCGTTAAAATAGTTAACTAACCTCCATATCTTTAGGTTTATATTATTTTTTATTTATTTTAAATAAAAACAAATATAAAATTAATAATTATAAGAAAAACATTTTCTTTTCTTTTAAATGGGAAAAATGCTTTATTAAATTTGCCGGCAATATTACGATTTTTATCGTTATTTCGGAATATTAAAGAAATACGGCCGCTGGTATGTAGACACACGGAACGAAAATTCTACGTCAATATATATTTATTATATTTTACCTAATTGATAACAATTGTATATTATTGTATCAATGCATTAATGATAGTGATTATTCGAATGCATTTACATTTATTGAGATAAATGCGTCGTTTAAAATAAATTTAAATTAATGAGTGCGGCAATTAGAGTTTTAGAAATCCGTATCAATTATCTCTAATCTCGACTTTTATTAACTCTTAAAGACGCTTAAGAGTCTGTGTCGTAATTAGGATTTTGGTGGGGTCCTGCAGATAAGACCCAAAGAGGGGTGCCTTAAGTAACGTAATGGCACTATTTCTTTGTATCAGTGAAATTAAACGAAACGACGGTAGTAAAAAGCTATTCTTTGAAATTACATCCTCAACATAAATATACAGTAACTGAATTTAGAATTAGTTTCGCAAAACTAAATACGTGTAAAGCAAACGTGATTTAGGAAAATTACATCCTCTGAAATTATTTAATTACGAAAATAAACCGTTAAAAATTACTTGTATTTATAATTTGTAATGGTTTATTTTGTAATTAAATAATTGTTAGGGGGTTGCTTTAATCACGTTGGTATGACAACTTACATGACGGTAAATTATGTTATTTAATTATTTAAATTATTACTCATTAAAAAAAATGTTTTCAGTGTATTTCTAACTTCACAATATTTCAGTGTTTTATACGCGTGGCGCTCGAAGTAAAATTTCCAGTTTAGAAAAGCGTAAAAATTTGAAATTTTACTTCATGCTTAATTTGGGAGTGGAAACACTCTTCCGAAGTTTCAAATTGAACACTTTTATAAAATCAACGAATGACTAAAAATTTACTGCATATACATTAGAGCGGTACTATGGAGATTTCGCTTATTTGAAAAGATAGAGAATCGGCTAAATGGGAGCAAAGTTGCGTATTACAGTGCTTACTGATAATATGCTTTCACATTTCAAATATTTCAACTGTGTTGATGTAGTTTGAAAAAAACTGAAATTTTCGATATTTAAAAATTGCCTATATCTCCGTTATTTTTTATCTTATTTCAAATTGGTGAAAACATTCTTAGAGTGACTTTTTACGACTCGACTTATGAAGTAAGTTATAAAATTGCAAGGCGGTTCGTATTTGTTTTTCTAGACATAACTTTTGTTTTTCTTATAGGCGCACATGAAGGTATGCATATCATTGAGCATCATTTCAATGATGTGCCACATGTTGACTTAAATAATGTATTGTTTTTATTCAATATTGTCGTGGAATCAATCACGCAAAGCCCTCAAAAACACTTTATTTCCGTAAAAAAAATAACTAATCATTAATAGTCATTTTGTTAAATTACATTTAAACTGTTGTATAGCAACTTAGTTGTGTTTGGTTGCCATGGCAACTTTCGCAACAACAATAATTAAACAAAAGGCTACATGTGGCACATCGTTGAAATCAGAATTTAAAATGTATTTCAATAATGTGCAAACATTTGTATGTTTTCATAAGAAAAACAAAAATTGAGTCAATAAAACAAAAACGAATCGATCTGTATATTTCAAACGTTTGCAATTCAATTAGTCAGAAAAAGTTATCACAAGAAAGTATTTACAGAATTTGAAAAAATACAAAAATTCTAAATTTCAGCTTTTTTAGAATTACATCAAACAATTAAAGATATTTTAAATTTGAAAGCAGATTATTAATAAGCACTAAAATACGCAACTTTGCCTTTATTTAACCTATCTCAAGTAACCGAGATCCCCTATAGTGCCGCTCGAAAAATAAACACCCTGTATAAAAGAAAAACTCCTTATATGTAATACAAAATAATTCATAAAAATCATAAAAATTGGTGCTTCTAAAATCATCTTTTAGCTTTATCTATATAACTGCTTGGCCATCACTAGGTTAAACATTAGAAACATCTTGAGATCCACTGTAGTGTTGTTCGAAAAACGGGCACTCTATATAAAAGTTTTTCTTCCCTATATGTAATAATAAGTAATTCATAAAAATCATAAACCTAAAATCAACTTTAAGGGTTAACTATAATTGCTTGGCCGTTAATTACAAACAACTTGAGATGCAATACCTTCATATGCGCCCATTTTCTTATAAATTCTTATTTAATGAACTTTGAACGCAATTTTAATACATCGAAAAATTACTTTAACTATAATTATAGCTTGCTTAATAGCGAATCAAACAAACCATTAATGTAAAATAATATTTCCTTGATATTTTACCAGTATTAAAATAAATATTTTTCAATTTCTCAAAATCATTATCAAGTTTAAACGTGTCCATTTTTATTTTAAAATGTTCAATTTTATTTGTCTACACAGAAAACAAAATTAATTAAATTCTTAGCAAGAATCATTTTTATAAAAATCTGCTAATTAGCTGATTTTCTGTCTTTCAATAATTATTATCATTTCAGCAGTTTTTGAGTTTTTTTAATTTAAATTTCAGTTGTTCAATTTTAGTTTTTATCAAATAAAAACTAAGTCTAAACATATTTCAAAAATCATTGTTACCTTTCATCTAAATCCTACATTGCTTTGATTTGCTTACGATTGGCCCAAATAAATATTATCATTGACAGACGTTTTAGTAGAATATTTTATTAGAACTATTGTTGAACTATGTTTATTGAAATCTTTTACTTCAAGGCTTTTACTTCCACTTTCTGCTGACTTTGCTGGAGCCTTCTAGTTTTCTAATTTAACCCTTTCGCTACGAGGAGCGTATCCATACGTTTAGTTTTTATGTGCTTCATGTGCGAAGAGAGTATACTTTCAAAAGCCTGTAAATCGTGAGCGGAGAGCGCACGAAGTTTCAATGAGTCTATACAGCGCATAATTAAAAAAATGTATGGCCAACTTTTGTTGTTTTGTGTTTTGCATTTTTCTCAAAGAAAATGTAACGCAAGCCTATAAAATGATTACACACGGTATATGCTGGTATGAGCCTGTGATACGAAATACGTAGGGATACGCATTGTGTTTTCGAGCACCGTATACGGTAGCGCAACGTAGCGAAAGGGTTAATGTTAAGTAATACATGTTGAGGCTTGAAACGCTTCATTTTTTAATTTAAATTGTTCATATATAAATATGAATATATTATTAGAGTGTTATATTTTTATTGTAAACTTCCATTCTATTTTCGAACGTTGCTAATTTATCCAAAATCCTGTCCATTCCTTCTGACCCTTTTCCCTCTGCTTTTCATTTTTTTCCTACTTGTTCGAAATATTGTTTTAGATCGCCGCAACTGCTCGTACGCGCCCTATTGGACATTGATTCCGCGTCTCGGCCGTCACGCGCGAGATACAAGTATGAGTGAATTGGAAGAGGTGATGAGGAAAGGGCAGGGAGGGGGGAGTGGTGATGGGTAAAAGGAAGATATGGATGCTGGCGTATGCGGATGATGTGGTGTTGGTTGCAAGAGAGTATGAAGGGATGAAAGAGATGTTGAAGAGAGTGGAGAGGTTTATGGATAAAAGGGGAATGAATGTGAATGTAGTGAAAACGAAGTGGGTGAAGTTTAGGAGTAAAGGGAGGGAGGGGAAGGTGAAAGAATTGGAGTAGAAGGGGGTAGTTATTGAGAATGTGAAGAGTTTCAAGTATTTGGGGTTTTGGTTTAAAGGAACGGGAGGGTATGAGGAGCATGTGAGGTGGGTGCAGGGTAAGGCGGGGAAGGCGTGGGGAATGGCGTGTGGCAAGTAGGGAAAGTGGATGGGGAACAATGTGACGGTTGCGTGTAAGATATGGGATGCGTGTGTAAGAGCGGTGCTAATGTATGGAGTAGAAGTGTGGGGGACGAGAGGGTACGAGGTGATAGAGAGGGAGCAGATGTGGTTCCTGAAGCACATGTTGGGGGTGGAAAGGTCCACGCCTAGCTACATAGTGCTTCAGGAGACCAATAGAGAGAGGCTAGAGTGGGAGGCAATGGTGAGGGTGGTGAGGTACGAGATGAGATTGTGGGAACTGGATGAAGAGAGATTGGTGAAGGATGTATGGGTGACGAGTGTGGGTGGGGGTGAGGGTAGATGGAGGGGGGAGAGGAGGAAAATGTATGAGAGGGTAGGGCTGTCGGAGGCGAAGGTAATGGAATGGCTAGGAAATGGGGTGAAGATGGATGAGTGGGTGAAGGGGAAAGGGAAGGAGGTGGAAGGGCAGGAAAGGCAAGGGTGTATTGACAGAAGTCAGTATAATGATATGTATGGGAGGTGGCAGGTGTATGGGAGGGTGCCGAAGTTTTGATAGAGAAGGGATGGGGTAGAGAGGATAGGGTGATTGTGGCAAGGGCGAGGTGTGGATCGGAGGAGGGAGGAAGGAAAGTATGGATGGGGGAAGAATATGGAAGGTGTGTGTTGTGTGGACAGGAGAAGGATACGTGGGGACACTTGGCGAAGGAATGTGAGGGGGTGAAAGAGGAGTGGCTGGGAGCGAAAGGGAATAGAAGGGTAGTGGAGTGGATGAGGGAGGATGGGAGCGGGGTAAGGACGTTGGAAAAGCTGGGGAGGGAGAGGGAAAAGAGAAGAGAGGGTAAGAGGGATACGGGAGTGAAATGAGGTAATCAAATGTAAATGTAAATGTAATGTAAAGTGTGGAGATATGCCAATAAAGGTCTTTTTTTTATTAGAGTGTTGATTTTTCTATCAAAGTCTACTTATTGAAAAAAATCGAAGCGAAATAACAAGTTTCAAATTAGTATTTTCAATAAAAATTGTAGCTTTAATATTCTTCGTGGGCGTAGCTAGAATTTTGACGCACGAGACAAAAATATACGCCTTGTTCCTATTTAATCTTAACAAATGACAATTATCAGTGTATTATTTTACTTCATGTTTCAGATGAATTTTGTATAGATTTTACACTATGGTTTGCCTTAAATTTAGAACTTTCTGGTTGAGACAGCCCAAACGTTTTCAAATAAATCCAAATAAATTAAACTTAAATATTAAATACTTAGAAACTCAGATCTAAGATTTATTAAATTTAATCAATATACAGGGTGTCTTGATTGATCAGTCCATGCATCTTCTAAACGGTAAGAAATAGAATTCCGTCATATGGAAGAAAATATGCAGGACAATGAGTATTATCTATATCCGGTGTACAACTAACAAAATCGTTGAACGTTCAGAACACAATGCGACAAAACTAATTTTGGCGATTTTTTATTTTCCTCTATTTAGTTATTATTGATGATAGAAGAATACATTTTGGTATTATGAAGGCAGTTCTTTATGCATTTTAATAATACCATATCAGAGCTGGGCAGGATTCGAATCATTCAGGATTCGAATCCTGGATTCGAATCCTTTTAGAGGATTCAAAAGAGGCATTCGAATACTTTAGTTTAACTGGATTCGTGATCCGGATTTGTTACATTTTTTTAAGAGGATTCGTATTCGAATCCAAATGTAGGTGATTCGAATCCATATATAAGGATTCGAATCCTTATGAAAGGATTCGAATATTTATAAATCGATTCGAATATTTATTAATTGCGAGGATTAACATGAATAATGTCTTTTGTGTGTTTTTAAATTTCTCCTTAAATCACTGTTTTATACGCGTGGCGCATGAAGTAAAATTTCGAGGTTAGAAAATCCCAGAAAATGTTTACGGGGCTTTTCTAAACTCGAAATTTTACTTCATGCTTAGTCTGGGAGTGGAAAACACTCGTTTAAATAAAGACAACCTTATACAAGACTGTCTCAGTTTAAACCGAGTCAACCTTATACAGTAATGACTTTAGTTTTGACGTCATGTGAGGATTTCCGCGCGTGATAAGGTCGGCTCGGTTTAAATCGAGACAACCTTGCACAGTAATGATCTTGGTTTTAACATCACGTACGGATTTCCACGCGTGACGACATCAACCAAGGTGTATAAGTAAGTTTGTCTTGATTTAGACCGAGCCGACCTTGTTAGTTTAAATACATTAACTTTTCACGTCACGCGAGGAATTTCATGTGTGACGTCAGAAAATCTCCCTGTATTTCTCGGGACATAGATATTTCTTATAAAATCAAACTGAATTTGCTATGAAATACAAACTTAATAAGTAAAATCCAGTAGATTTTCAATTTCACAATATTTCACTGGTTTATCCGTTTCGCTACGCAACTAAAACAAATTTTTAGAATTTTCTAAACTCTATATTTTACTTCGTGCGTAAAGAAATCAATGTTAAATAGCAAAAATTAACATTTCTTAAGATATAAACTTTTTGTCTCGTGTAATATTAGGCAAAAGTATTGTCATATTATGAATTGGCTGCCATTTTATTAGAAATGCAAAAAATGGGCAATGTTTTGACTGAAAGTTAATTTAAAGGTGTAAAATTGATAATATAAAGTTAAAAAAATTATATCGGTTAAATGAGCATCTCCTGAGTTGATGTTGATTGTGCTCGTTTTACAGCATTTTAAATTCGTAAAACATCTGGCCCCAAATTGGTGATTTCTTCTTCAATGTTGGCTTTCAAGACTTGCAAGGTTTGTGGTTTGTTGTGGTAAATGCGAAATTTCAAAAAGAGTGGAAACGCTCGTTCGAAACTTCAAACTGAATGCTTTGATAAGAACATTAAATGACTAAATATGTTTTTAAACATAATAATCTAGTTTTCAAAATTATGTTTAATATTATCTGAAGTAAAACTGACATGGTAGCCACAATCTGAAATGTTAAATTTTTCAGAAATTTCCCTGATTCAAGATTTTTTTCCCTGGCCTTTTATTATAACTTTCTTCTGTGGGAAATCTCCATTTTGTTAAATTGATTTCATTGTTTTTGTCAATTAATTTGATGAATTTTTACGTCTTTTGTAATTTACCTGCTGATTTTGACAAATTTAATAATGTCATATGGCTTTTTTGTTAGTGTTTTGGTCAATTTGAATATAATTTCATGACTTCCATCCAGAATTAGATTAAAAAATGTTGCACAACGAGTTAAATGGGAAATTAATTAAACATATCTGCTCAAACTTAGATTTTTTTTGTTCATTTCCTTCTGAAATTACTCAACTCATTATATTTCAACATATTATGCCAAGGTCAACCACCGAACCTGGCCATTATTAGGTATCGATTTTATTTCTACACCGAACGAGTGTTTTCAATCCCATATTAACCATGAAGTAAAATTTCGAGTTTAGAAAAGCCTTAAAATTTGGTTTCGTCGCTCCGCGAAGCGGAGAGACCAAACTAAATTTTTAGGCTTTTCTAAACTCGAAATTTTACTTCAATGGCCACGCGTATAAAACACTGATTTATAATGAAGTTCAAAATATACATACATATATAATTATATCAATTTAAAATAATCCTATTTTTCTATTACTCTATTATCTGAACCAAGGTGTAAGAAATGGTTACTGGCAGCCAAAAAATATAAAATCTTGAGAAAGCCCACGACTTAACTCACCGAATTGGACTTAGTCTGGTTTAGCCATTTATACCATCTTGTGGAAGAACAATAAATTATATAACTTTCAAGTTTTTGTTTTATTGTAAGAATTAAGCGTGGCAATTTGAGTTTCGTGCAGTTTCAGCATTATTGTACAACTTTAGTGTGGAGAATATTTGAAATATTGAAGAGATATCGATCTTGTCAAACATAAAATGTGCGATGACGTGGCTTAATTAATAAAGGTGTAGTTGTACCTGTGCTTGTCTGCCTTTGCCTTCGCCAAAGGTGTGTCAAGTATTCTAGAGTGGGGTGGGGAAGGGAATTGCCACAACAGGAAAGTGGAATTTACGTCACACCCCGTAAAGGATGACCGAGAGTTATCTGTTGTAGATAGACGGACACGGCCTTTAATTAATACGCCCATTACTATCGATATTATGGCGGAACGGTCATTTATCGCACGGTAATGCCCCGTATTTATTATGTTTGCCTCCTCGCCCCAACTGCGACTACTTCCCGGGGCCCGCCGCTCAAAGAAACGTTTCATGCACGTCCATTAACTCACACTATTGAACTCTTAATGGAAACGCATAACCGTTGAAATGCTCGAGGATTTGATTGCGTATTGAAATATGCTTTTCTCTAATGGATTTCAATGTATTTTTGTCCTTCTTGAAAATGAAGAATTGGTTATTATTTCAAGTAAGTGTTGAAATATAAGGCATCTCTTTAAAAAAAAAGTAAAACCTATGTTTGTTAACAATAAATTCTACTTATGTCTATTCAATAAATTCTACTTTTTTTTAACTTGTTATGGGTGTAGGGCGAAAAATGGTAATGTATTTATAATTTTATTAAATATGAAAAAGATAATATCTCAAAATCCAAGACAACAAAAGGTGTATACGTAAAATAAAAATAAATAGTAAACATTTGTAGAATGTATTGACATAAGGATCAAACATAATGGGTGTATTTTTAAATTCACTTTAAATCAATGTTTTATACGCGAGGCGCATGAAGTAAAATTTCAAGTTTAGAAAAACATGAACATTTGGTTCAGCAAAAAAAAAATAGATAAATGGGAGTCGTAAAAATGAACAAAATAAAAATAATGGATTATTAAAATTTACGAAAGTTGTTCAAAATATAAAATTTTACGATTTTGATGTAACTAAAAAAATTACAGAATTCGTTGATAACGTCAAAGTTGTTGAAAAAAATTAATATTATCTAAATATATAAATAAAACTTGCAAATGTTAAAAGAATTCTAAAAATTTTAAATAATATTTATAAAATAACAAGATTTGTGAACGCTATAAGAAATAATAAAAATTAATTCAAAAATCAACTAGAAATGATAAAAATCGACCAAAAACAGATGTAGTTAAATCAGTCAAAGTTTAAAGTGACACAAAAAATTTAAAAAATCATGAAAACTTCAAGACGTTATTACTTTCTTGACATTTGTTCACTATATTGAACAAGTATCAACAAAGACGCGACTGAAATTTATCGTCATTTATCGAACTTGGCAAATGATTTAAATACATTTTTTACTCAACAATCGTCCAAACTACTACTATCTAATAATATTCCAATTAATAACATCAGTAGATTTGCATGTACTATTCCCTACCATGACAATGAGTTCAAAATTGAACCTGTCACAGAATCCGAGATTATCAAAATATTCAAGTGTCTCGAAAACAAAACCTTGTGTGGATCTGATGGAATACCAGTAACAATAATTAAAACATCTTTAAATAATATAATTAAGCCACTACAACATATTTTTAACGAATCGTTTCAATCCAGGAATTTTCCAAGTTATTTAAAGTTGTCTATTGTCACACCTATTTTTAAAAAGGGTGATCCTGAAATTTTTAAAATTACAGACCCGTTAGTGTTGTATCCATATTTTCAAAAATATTGGAATCACTAATAGCCAATAGGCTTATTCATTTCTTTAAAAGCAATAATTTGTTCTCTGACACACAACACGGTTTCATGTCTGGTAGAAGTATTGAAACAGCATTATTTGATTTTCTGAATCCAATCTATAACAACTTAGATAAAAATAATGTTGTTTTTGGTATGTTCTTGGATCTCTCCAAGGCATTTGATACCATAAATTATGATATCTTATTACTAAAGCTTAACCTTTACGGAATTCGCGGAACAGCTCATAAATGGTTTGAATCATATCTAACGTCTCGAAAGCAATCTCTAAAGGTTAAAAGTAATAGCGAAGAGGTTTTATTTTATTAAGTGTCTTGGATGTGACCACGGGGGTACCTCAAGGCAGTATTTTGGGACCTCTGCTATTCAATATATTCGTAAACGACATTAACAACAATATAAAAAAGGAATCTCATTTGGTAAGTTATGCAGATGATATGAACCTGGTATTAGTAGGAGCGACATATACTGATGTAAAAACTACTGGAAATTGTTGTTTGCATGACTTGCAAAATTGGTTTACGGACAATAAATTATTACTTAACAATGAAAAAACAAATTGTATGCTTTTTAAAGTTACAAATCAAATAGAAACACCAAACTATATAACACTAAATGACAAACAATATAGTTTTACCGATGCCAGGAAATTTCTTGGTATCTCAATAGATGAAAACTTAAGCTATAATAAACATATTGACGCGCTTTCGTCTAAACTAAATAAAGCCTGCTATGGGCTAAGGGTACTTTCAAAGTATACAAATTTAAAAATTGTACGAACTTTTTATTTCGCCTACTTTTATTCAAATATGAAATATGGTATAATGTTTTGGGGCAACAGAATCAACCTTGAAAGAACATTTATAATTCAGAAACGAGCACTAAGAATCATCTCCAACATGATGTACAATGAGAGCTGTAGAGGTTTTTTTAGGGAAAACCAATTGCTTGCATGCATATATTTTTGAATGCATGAAATTTTTGTGTAAACAAAATCACTTATTTGAAGAAGTTAGATTGAAAAGTATGCATAACACAAGGCACGGCACTGTATTTAAATATCCGTATCATAAATTGGCGTTCGCTGAAATAAACCCGCTTTACGCGTGTATCAAAATATACAATCATTTGCCAAAGCATGTTCAAAATTGTGACATATTTTCGAGCTGGAAACAATATCTTAGGGAGTTTTTACTAGTTTTAGAACCCTATGACGAGTGAATTCTTTGCACGGTGATGTGATGTTCTGTACATATACAATGTATTGTGTATTTTATGTTGACATTGGAATAAAGATTTGTTATTATTATTATTATTAAAGAAAAAAAAATGTGTGGATTTTTATAAATTAAAAAAAAAGAGAAAATGAAACCATTCTATTTTTTAACATGAGCGGCGCGAGGGTTCAAGAGCGCTAAACCGTGTGAGGTCGCAGTGTTAGCAACACTAACCTCGAGCCGCTCCTGTTGAAATAAAACACAAAGTTTGGGTATGTATTTTTGCTAAAGTATTCTAAAATCTAGAGATATAAATCAAGCATTAAAAGTTAATAAAAATAGCCTCCCCAAAATGTATGTATTTCGCTGTCTAATGTTACGTATCTATCACACTCGAGCATATAACAATTTTCATGCCTCAAATTGTCAACGTAAATAATATTCATATTTTCCAAAAACGGATCGAGATGAATTTAAATGTTATATAATCGTAAAGAGAAATATTTGTTTGTTATATTCGTTTTAATATAAATTTGTATATCTTGACAAATTGTACACGCTTATTTATTTATAGTATATTTACTGTAGAAATAATTAAATATGCTTTTATATACAAATGAAATATGAATACTAAGCAGATTTTTCTATAAAAATGTGTAAAGATACACATTAGATTAATCAAAGTAACTTTGTAAAATAGATCATCGTAGAATTCAGATAAATCATTATATCTGAATTCTCCGATGATAAACAATTAGATAGGAAAAAAATGTGCTTGCACCAAAAAACAAAGTTCGTAAAAAGTTAAGCGACACTCGTTACACAGCTCATTCAGTGAAAGCAGTGATTTCCGGCTATGTTACAGATGCTTTGAATAATATATCTGAAGATATTATTCTAAAGCCTTAACAAAAATTGAAACTCAGACTTGCATTTTGGAGCGAAATATTAGAAACCATAAGATACAACTAATATTTCACTTCAAAAAGTAGATACTACTGTTAAAAGCACTGTTAGATTATACGCTTCTTAATTTTCTTTTTAGAGTTAAAACGGACTTTAGATCCATTTCATTTTTAATTCCACAATGAAACAAAACCCACTGTAAATATTCTGAAAAATCAACAATACGCTAGATTTTTATAAAATTTGTAAAGTAATACTAAAATAAATATATACAATATAACTGTATCACAATTGGAGACTACGCTTTATTTTTCCCTTTACTGAAAGTTTGTGCTTTCTTTAATAATGATAAAAAAAACTTGCAAAAAATCACCGAACTAATTTTAAACTTGCAACAAATCAAACTAATTTCAAACAAGATAAATTCAAATTCAAAACTATTTGAATTCGAGAAAATAAGCTTACGCTTCTTATAGTTTGCACACTTTAAACATAATATATAAAATTACGAAAAAGCTATTCGTGAAAATGCAAACGATAAATATCCATTGAAACAACTACTTCCCGTGCAAATACACCTCCGGATATTGAATTATACAATGAAATATTTAAATAAGATTTTAAATATTTCATTGTATAATTCAATATCCGGAGGTGTATTTGCACGGGAAGTAGTTGTTTCAATGGATATTTATCGTCTTAAATTGTCTTATTAATTAAGACACTGCATTTTCACGAATAGCTTTTTCGTAATTTTATATATTAAACTAATTTCCTCTCAGTAAAACTACAATCGCTCAAATATGACTAAAAGTATTTGTCTAATTTGTTTTGATGTTTGCATTTGTTTAAAGGAAAACACAGTTTTCTGAACATTAAGAAACTGAATTTTCCTTTAATCAAATGCAAACATAAAAACAAATTATTTGAACTATTATTATTTAATTATTATAAAAGCTATCAGATTTTGAACAACATTGTGAACATTGTTCATAAACAGAAATTCATTTGTGTTATAAAGTTAGAAACAATAAAACCGATTGCCTCTGAGTGTAATTAATAGAACTTTTAAAAATTGTTAAGAAACGAATTCCGTATTTAAAATTGAACAAAGACTATGCCAAAAATGGATCTTTACCGGATATTGTTCTTTTAAATACAGGGTGTCCGTATTTCAACAGAATGAATGGGGATCTCGGTTATTTGAAGAGATAGAGAATCGGTTAAATTGAGGCAAAGTTACGTAATTTAGGGCCCAATAATAATCTAAAAACAAATTTAAAATATCTTTTCTCTTTTTTGAGATATTGTCAAAAAACGGATTTTTTGAAATTTCGTTTTTATTTTTTTATTCCAAAACTATTGAATCCACAAATTTACAACTTTGAAACTATGCAGGCACTTTTTAACGATTAACCTAGTAAGATATTGTATTTTAAGATAACTATAACATTTACCCAGGGACCATAGTCAGCATTTGTTTTTCTTAAGGTCTCCATTTTGGATTTTCATATCTTTTGGATAAATATTTTTTTCTGGATTCAATGATGTACCACACTTATAGTTTATTGTACATTTTATATGTAAAGTTTTAATCTTTTGTTATTTGTAAAGAGTGCCTTGGAAACAGTTGAGTAACTCACTTATTTGACAACTCCTAGGACCCATAATTTGCTTACATATCACCCCTATAGACGGGTATCCGACGATACATATTTTACCAGCTGTGATGTATTTTAAACTAACGAGTGTCTTCCACTCCCAGACTAAGTATGAAGTAAAATTTCGAGTTTAGAAAAGCCCCGCGTAGAAAATTTTCATGGAGCTTTTCTAAACTCGAAATTTTACTTCATGCGCCATGCATATAAGCCATTGATTTACAGTAAAGTTAAAAATATATATAGCGCTTAGATCAATATTAACCGAGATTTAGCGATTAATATTTACCGAGATTTGGCGAAAAAATGCATGAATTACTTTTTTTGTGAATAGTTTTAGAATACTAAAATAAAAGTAGAATAAATTTAGTTTGTGCAACTTTTATGTGATATTTGATACTTATTATTATTATTACAAAAGATTAACAGTTATTAATTATTTTGAGTGCTAACAATAATTGACTGCTGTCAAGATTTTATAGGTTAACAGATATGTCATTGTTTCCAAGGCATTCTTTGCAAATGAGAAAATATCATAATTTTAAATATAAAATCTAAAATAAATTAAGAGTATCACACTCTCATCACTGAGTTCAGAAAAAAAAATCTTCAAAAAAATATGGCGCTCATAAGAATAACAAAAGTTGCCTACGGTTCCCGGATAAAAGTTATCTTAGAAAAAATGCTACTAGATTCCTCATTAAAAAGTGCCTATATATTGTCAAAGTTCTAAATGTCCAGATTTAGTAGTTGTTGGATGAAAAAATAAAAACGATTTTTCAAAAAATCAGTTTTTTGATATCTCGAAAACAAAAAAAGATATTTAAAAATTGTTTTCCGATTATTGCTAGGCCCTAATATACGTAATTTTTTTCCCAATTAACCGACGCTCTATCTCTTCAAATAACTAAGATCCCCATACATTCTGTCGAAATATTTTTATGTTTTTTGTTATTTTTATCATATATTACAATATGTATATGTACTTATGTAATAAAATGGAGATTCCGTTAATAAATAAATAAATAAATAAATACGGGCACCCTGTATATATACTTCGTTATACAAGTTGTCAGTTATTCAGCGTTCGTAATTTTTCAAAAACATTCAATTTGAAGCTTCAATGAGTGTTCTCCACTCCCGAGTTAAGCATGAAGTAAAGTTTCGAGTTTAGAAAAGCTTGAAAATTTGGTTTGGTATACACTGCAATACTGTAAAGTTTAAAAAATATCAATTTAAATTTTGCCTAAAAATCTGGAAATGTATACTTAATAGAAAAATGTCATTATAGTTTTACAAAATGCTCTATTAATCGGTATTTATTGTCGTAATTTATTTTATTTTTATTTTGTATATTATGGCATTTTTATACTAAGAAGTTGATATTTTGCTTCATTTTTTTTTAATTTAAATGCAAATAATGCGTTTTAACTACAATACTATTAATACAAGTGAGTATAAAGTAAGGAATTTAATATAATATTAAGAAATGTTATCCTACTGACTTCTCATAATCACTATAATATTCAAATTTCTTTACTAACGCCAAAAAAACATTTTAGAACAGAATAATATAAATATTACAGATAACAAATAATACTGCTTTTATAATCACTAATTGCGACTGTTACTTAACAGTCGCAATTTGAGTAGCAATCACAGTTTAGGGAAAAGTCGCAGTTAGAGTCAAAATCTGTCATCTAACCTAATCGTATCACAGATGCCAACTAGTTGCTTTTACTAAAAATAGTTAATCGTAACGTTACCCCATTTTACAGTCTGTTAATAATATAAGTAGCTGAATACTTGGTACACTAAACCCAAGGTTAGGCTGGTAAGGTAAGTTGTTCTTTAGGTTCTAATTATTAGAGTTACCGTTCAAAAGTTACGTTAGTTAGCAATTTCATAGGTTAAGCTATTTAGAATGGATTACTTACACCCATTCTAAATTGCTTAACCTCTGAAATTGCTAACCAACCTAACTTTTGAACGGTAACTCTAATAATTAGCAAATAACCTAATTTTACTAGGTTATTTAAGCTAGTAATAAAATGGGTCGGTCGCTAGTCGATATAGATTGGGTTTCTGGGTGTGTCGCAATGTTTAAAAGTTTAGTAGCCGCCGGCCTAATTGAACATCCATTTTTGCCAGAATTTATTCAATTGTCAAATGTAATACTTTTAAACCTCTAGAACAGGGGATTCAAACCTTGAACCTTTGCTGAGCCGCATTCGCCAAAGACAAATTGTCTTGAAGAGCACAAAGCAGTTCACATTTTTGCACTCAGAATAAGTGAAGAGGAAAAAAGCAAACACTTATTATTAACTCTAATAATCTTTGATGACTCACTAAATATCTAAAATTCGAGTCAAGAAAAGCCTACAAATTTGGTTTGATCGCCTCGCTTCCAACCAAATCAAATTATCAGGCTATTCTTAACTCGAAATTTTACCCCACAATCCTTGATGTAAAGGTAAATCATTAAATGCTTATAATTTTCCAAATATATAATGACTTTTAACCGAAAAAACAAGTTATTGTGATTTTCCGGAATTGTTTAGAATTAAATTTATCGAATTTTGAGTAATAAAAGAAGTCAGTAAAAGTATATGAATGGAAACTCAACTTATAGACATTTACCATTGACACGTTAAATTTTGATTAAATTGTATTTTACAATCAAGTTTAAAACTGTCTAAATAAAGCATAGTATTTGATTCGCGTTTTTATTTTTTAATATATAATATAATAATAACCAGTAATTGCAATTTTCTATAGCGGTCGTAAATAAAATCCGAGTTCTAATAAATTCTACATTCATAAAATCACCCCTCTTAAAAAAATACATAACAGAATTTAACCGGCATTTAAATTCTATCACCATCATAAGATTCTAACAAATGCATAAAAACAAGTCTTAAAAGTTTGCGAACTTCTCTTTTTTTGATCACGAGGGGGTTCCCCTAATTGATAGGCGCGCACTTTTAAAGCCTCCCCTCTCGCCCTCGCTACTAACGAGCTTTCTTCAATTCAATTTCAATTCCTTTAACAATTTAATTCCGCGATAACAAAAGCTTCCTTTCGCCAAAGTTAATGGACGAAAAATCTTTTTGCGAAGATAATGGAGTCTCCGGAGCGCGCGCAGCGCGCCCTTTGTCTCCCACAATAAATTATTAAACCCACCCGAAAACTCCAAACTATTTTAATATGATTGAGATAAAATAAGTTACGAGCGGTAATTTATTGCAGAAAGTTGGGGAGCTTATAAAACGTGATTGCGTTTTGTAAGAAAAAAGTTGAGCGCGGGGAAAAATCAAGCATTTTTTTTGCGCTTCCAATCCGAGTTCGAGTAAATATCGATCAGGCGATTTCTATGCATTATTCATGGTGTTTCATTGTTGGAGGGCATTTGGTTCATGAGATCGGAGATAATAACTATTGCGGGCGTGCACATGGAGGTACCAGTATTGTGTAAATAGTTGTGGATTCTCTTAAATATCTGCGTTTTGTGTGGTATCTCTCTGTTGGATCGGGGGGTATTTATTTGCGAACGTTTGAGGGTTGACTTGAGCCTGGATGATTTATTGATAAGGGATTTTACTTCTGAGAATAGTTAATTTGCTGTTTATAAATAAACCTGACAACCTTTACAAAAATAAGAGTAATAGCACCGACAATTATACAGACAGTCCGTGCAATGCAATTATTTTGGACGCCAAAATCAAAAACTGGAATCAAGGATTTATTGCGAATCTAGACGGCTTGTATGTTTACATAAAATAATAACATCTCTAAATTGATAGCGTACTTTAAATTTAGAATTATTAGATCTGATTAATAATAAAATTGCGAATGGAGATGCCACCTGTAAGATTTTGTCTTAATCATACTTTGGTTTCCTGGATTCCATATCCCATGGATTATCTCTATAGTCAGGGCCGGCCCAAATAAAAGCGGGGCCCGGTGCAAATTTAAGTTGCGAGGCCTTGAACATAATTCACTGGGAGGGATTTCCTCATTCTGAAATTGTCAGACGATAAAAAAATAAAAAATAGTTATATATTTATAATACTATGTCTTCGTTATTAAAATGACGATTAAATATGAAAAAAATAATATTTAAAAATCCAAGTTACAATAAAAGGTGTATAAGTGTATGTGTAAATAGTAAACATTTCTAGAATGTATTGACGTAGGGATTAAAGATAAGGGTTAGGTGTATTTTTAAATTTACTGTAAATCAGTGTTTTATACGCGTGGCGCATGAAGTAAAATTTCGAGTTTAGAAAAGCCTCAAAATTTGGTTTGGTCGCTCCGCTTCGCTAATAGTATATTTCTTGTTAAATGTTAATATGTGTGTGTAAGATATTATTGTTGATGACACCGATCTTGAGTCAATTATGCAGGAAAGCGTAATTTAAAAAGTACACCGCTGAAAAGTAGTGAAACTATCGAGCGATTATTTGGGAAAGTGATGGACAAGTTTATCATTGAGACAACCGGGACCCTATCAAAACATCCACATTTTTTTCAGCCGTAATGCTGGTCTTCTATCTACTTGTTTAGCATAATTTTTATCATTTCTTTCCAGTAAAAAATTTAAGTACTTCTTCGTATGTACTAACATTTAGAAATTTAAATACTTGTAATATTTTGCAGTTTCTCCATTAAAATATGCAATTTACATCCAAAATAGTGTGCGAATTGTAAATATATTCTTTAAAACCAGTCGTGTTCGTTTTGTTTCCAAAGCTCATTTTGTCTAAACAAAAGAATTAATTTTTTTACAAGAAATCTCTGCTCTAAAAAATGTTATTCTTATGCATTGTTCATAGAGACTGTGTAGATGTTTTGATCGGGTTCTGGGGCAACCTAAATACCAAGTAGATATCTGAAAACTTAACGTTAAGTTTGACTTTCTGTTTTGCTGAGATTACAATCTGCCGAATGGTACTAGGGGTGCAATTAATAAGAATGTGTTAGGTGTATTCAGTTTTCACAATGCATATCAAGTAAATCATATTCCAAATAATTGAGATGTTCTGTTAGATTTAATGTTGTCCAATATCTGTGGTGTGTGCCTTAGTGAAGCTAGCGACATTTTATGTCAATCAAGTTTGCATCACGTACCTTATGTTGTTAACTTGCCCTGCACTAAAGTTGAATTTTCAAAATACAATGCAGAATAGGTTTACAATTTACAGCAGACTATACTGCTATAAACAACTACTTGAGCAGCGTTGGTTGGAATGAAATGTTATCAAGTCATTCAGCAGATGCTAATGTTTCCTCTTTCTATAACATTTTATATTCTGTCTTCAACATATTTATTCCAATATGTACACTCATAAAATTATCCCAAATGATTTAATAACGAATTGATACAGCTAACGTATGAGAAATATCAAGCTCACTTAGAGTATAAAACCTCTGGAAATATCATAATGACTCATTTAGGGAATTTAGGAGGCAATGCAAGAAGATAAATGAATAAATGTATAATAAACTCATTCGAGATTAAAATAGTTCATTCTGGGAATATGTAAGCGTGTGAAGAAAATATAGCGGTTTCCCGAAAGAAATGTATTAAAATCAAGTAGTTATTAATACAACAGCGGGTTGTGCAGATTTGATTCTCGTTTCTTTAAGTGTTACAATGACCGTTACAGTCCCCTGCCGGAATTTAATTTGACATTAATATTGGATTTAAAACAGCTTAGTTTTAACCTTCAAGATATTTTTAGTAATTTATGTGTACTTCCCAATTCTTGCAGTTCGGGTCCTGATCGTATTCCACCATATTTTTTGAAACAAAGTGTGTATTAATTAAGGGTGACTATTCATAGTATATTCGAATTATTACTATCCACCGGAGTGTTTCCTACGAAATGGAAACACAGTTATGTTGTTCCAATCTTTAAAAATGGATGCAGATCTAACGTAGCTAAATATTCCGGAGTTTCTATTCAATCAGCTTTACCAAACTCTTGGATAGATTGGTATCTGATCAATTAACTTGGTGGTGAAAACTTGGTAGAAAAATCAACTACCACCAATTTGATTTGATATCAATCATACATATCGAATGCTTTGGAGGAAGGTTAACAGGTAGACTCGATTTACACTGATTTCTCCAAGGCATTCGACGGGGTACAACATTATAATTTAATTCATAAACTGGAAAGTATTAACTTCTGTGGTACATTGATTAGATGGATAGAGAGCTACTTGGTAGGCGGGTTCGTATTGGTCAGAATGTATCCGATATGATATCAATAACATCTTAAGTACCTCAAGGCTCGCACTGTGGGCCTCTTTTATTTTTACTGTTTGTCAATGACATCGGGTTAAAAGTGAGAAATAGTAGAATTCTTCTTTTTGATGATGATTTGAAACATTATTAGAAAATTCGTGGCATTTCAGACCAGCAGCAGCTTCAGGATGATTTAAATGGTATTGCATTATGGTGCACAGAAAATAATCTAGAATTAAATATAAACAAATGTTTTTGCATATCCTTTCACCCTGACAGAGCAGACCATTTTAATTTCTCTTTACTCAATATGCAGTTGACACAAGTCACTAGAATAAATGATTTGAGTCTAATATTTACCACAAAGCTGGTTTTTAAGGAGCATATTTTGCATGTGTGCAATAAGTCACTGAAAGTGTTGGGTTTTATTAATCGATTTAGTAGACAATTTAAGAACGCAACAGTAAAAACTCTCTATCTGACTCTGGTACGACCACAAGTGGAATATGTGGTCACTCTACACAAGGAACTCTATTCATCAGATTGAGATGGTTCGGGGGTTTTTGAAGATATTAGCTTTTTTCGTGGAAAAAAATCTGATAAATTTTAATCATAGCGAAATGTTATCAGTTTTAATCGCTGGCTGAGAGAGGAATTTTTCTAGATTTGTCGTTTTTATACAAGCTGGTAAATGGGTTTGTGAATTGCTGGGTGATTTAAATTACAACGTTCCCCGCGGCCTCCAATCAAGCCTCTCATACCACTAACTATGGTAAGAACAACCCCATCGACCGCACGATGAAGCAGGCAAATGCTATGTCACATAATTCTAATTTTATCCTTTTCTCATCTTCGTTTGCAGTTTTTAAAACCCATTTACGTTACGTCAATCTGCCCAGTGTCGTCGATGTAACATAAAACTATTTCTTTTTATTTATTTATTCTATAATTTTATGATCAGTATATACATATTTATTGTTTGATAATTCAATACGTGTTTGTTATTTACACATTATGTGATAATTTGCTTTTGCGGTACAATAGAAATATGTCATTTTATTTATTTATTTTATCTTTTATATACAGAAGTTTATATTTTTTGTTGTTTCTTAATTCCAGGGCCGGAACTAGGTCCTTTGGCGCCCGTGGTAAAAAGGTGGCTTGCGCTCGCGGAATATTTAAAATTAATAAAAAACTAGGAAATCTAACCCCCCCTCTACTAAATCTTCACGCTTATTGTGAATTTTCTAAATTATACATTCTAAAATACCAATGCTATTTATAAATTCTTTACGATTTTCGGTAATTTTCAAGTTCTTGACAATTTGTCGTGATTATGATGAAATGTCAACAGTTTTGAGTTTAGTATCATGATTTTAATTATCATTATGATAGCCGTAAACTAGCTTTTTATTCAGTCATTTATTTGTGATTACCACTAGACATTTCAATTTCAAGTTCTTATGAAATTCTAACGAGTGTTTTACAATCCCAGATTAAGCATGAAGTAAAATCGAGTTTAGAAAAGCGTGAAAATGTTCACGCTTTTCTAAACTAGAAATGTTACTTTATGCGGCACGCGTTTTAAAATTGACTTATTGTTTTTTTGATGTAAAAGATAAATTTTGATAATTTCATAACCGTCATTAGGCTATTCCTGGTAATATTATTTATCCTAGGTGGTCTTTTAAAAATTAACTTGGAGTATTAAATAATAATAAATATTAAACCTAACATATCTGGTATCAAAAAGTATCAATATTTTGAATATCGATACTTTTCATTGCGCTATTTTACCGATACTTTGATATACGATATAATCGATAATCAATATAGATATTTTTTGAGATCGGAATTTCCCTAGTCGTAACATTACTGCGATCAAATCACAATGTAATCACATGATGGAATATAATAACAATAATTTGATGAGTTTCTTCTTATAAATCAAACGAAGATATTACGTTTTTCGCTTTTGGGCAAATTGGCCACTGTACTACGCAGCGCCCCTAGGATTGATGCGCCCGTGGCAAATGCCTCATTCGCCACGCCCTAGTTCCGGCTCTGGACTTAATTCACTTAGTATTCGTAATAAACTATTTATGTTCCATCTGTGATAATTTTCTTTTGCAAATAATATTTCGTTGTGATACCTTGCGTATGCTTAGGACCGTCTATTATTTTTAATTATTTTATATTTTTGTTTGTTTTATTTTTATAGATTTATTTATTTGATATGAATTCATCTTATATCTGTTTATTTATAAGTTTATTTATTCGTTATTAGGTTGAGTAATTGATTTATTAATAAGTTGTGGATTGATTGATTGGTCAATTAATTAATTCATTTATTGTAACTTAAAGGTGGGAATGAGCATGTTTCATATTGTTTGAAATATTTGGGAGTGAAATCTAATGTATTTGGGATTGAAATCCAATAAATTTGGAAATATTTTCGTGGTGGTATGGGTTTAAATTTTGCTATGATTTTTTTGTCAATTCATTGCATTATAAAATGTAAATGTATTACTGTAATATTAAATTGAAGATTCAGTTAATAAATTAAATTACCCCTTGCTGAATACAATTACTTCCGTACCAGAGCTGGGATCAATCCTCGTAAAAAGGATTCCAACCACGAATCCGAATCACCTAATATGATTTGAATCACGAATACTCGAATAAAGGATTCGTAAGAGATAAATATGATTCGAATCAAAGATTCGAATCCTGTTTTTTCGAATCACGAATACAAATCTAAGAATAAATTTGATTTTATATTTTTTTGCAACCATTAACATATAAATATCGTTACCAGTTGTTTTAACAAAAATATTCAAAACCTAATTATTTATTATTAACACTGAACATCGTTGATAACAGACTAAATACATATATGATTTTGTGTTATTCTGATTAAAGATGTATTTGTGTGTTTTTGAACTTCACTTCAAATCAGTGTTTTGTACGCGTGGCGCGTGAAGTAAAATTTTGAGTTTAAAAAAAGCTCAAATTGTCAATTGTCAAATTGACTAAAATACTAAAAAAAGCCACATGATATTATTAAATTTGTTAAAATCAACAGGCATAATAAAAATTACAAAACACGTAAAAATTTATAAAACAAATTTTAATATTGACAAAAAGAATGAAAACAAATTAACAAAATGGACGTTTCCCAAGGAAGAAAGTTATATTAAAAGGTCAGGGAAAAAAATCTTGAATCAGGGATATGTCGTAAAAATTTAACATTTCAGATTGTGGCTACCATGTCAGTTTTACTTCAAATAATATTAAAAAAATTTTTGCAAACTAGATTATCTCTAAAAATATTTTTAGTCATTTAATGTTCTTACCAAAGCATTCCGTTTAAAGTTTCGAATGAGCGTTTCCACTCCCAGACTAAGCATGAAGTAAAATTTCGAGTTTAGAAAAGCCACGCGTAGAAAATTTGTCGAGGATCGCGCAGCGACCTGAGACAAAATTTCACGGGGCTTTTCTAAACTCAAAATTTTACTTCATGCGCCACGCGTATAAAACAATGATTTAACGAGGAATTTAAAAACACACCAAACAATTTTTTTATGTTAAACCTCCCAATTAATTAGAATTATTTTTGGCGGTTTAAATCCTTTTGTAAGTATTCGAATCCTATTATAAATATTCGAATCCTGCTATAAGGATTTTAAGAGGATTCGTATTCGAATCCAAATACGGGTGTTTTGATTCGAATACGAATCCTCTTAAAAAAATGTAACGAATCCGGATCACGAATCCAGTTTAACTAAAATATTCGAATGCCTCTTTTGACTCATCTAAAAGGATTCGAATCCAGGATTCGAATTCTGAATGATTCGAATCCTGCCCAGCTCTGTTTCGTATTAATAAGGTGACCAGATTTCGATAATCGAAAGTCGGGACACTATCGATGTTGCAAATATGGGGAATTATACACCGCCTTTTATTTAAGTAAAGCCATGGATTTACATGGTACAAAAACCTCATGTTAACTTCTGTTGTCTTACAAATTTGAAACAATTTTTTGGTTTTATCGAGAAATCAACAATTTTCTGTTAATAGAAGGATATAAACATGTTAGATTTTTTCATTTTCGCTTTTAAAGTTGGAGCTAATAATACAAATAATTTAGCCAAAAAATCAACTTAGCGGATACGTCATACTGTAAGTATTTGTTTTGCTAAATTTGAAAACTGAAATAAAGAATTCTAACATCTTTATGTCATTCTAACAATAGACATTTCGTAGAAAAGTGTTTGATTTATTAATAAAAACAAAAAATTAACCATACTTAAATAAAACGCACGGTATAATCGCGAATACGAATCCGAAATATTTTTTTTCACAAGAATTCATAGAAAATTCTCTCATTAAAAGTTACTAAATTAACAAAAAAACAAACGTTTAAATACATTTTAAATTAAATTTCTTTTAACTTAACATTCTTAGACAAATTTTAAACCATCTTTCGCCATTTATGCAATAACGCAACATTACAATTTTTTTGTTAAATAATTTACTTAATAAGTTAATTTTATACATTGTATTATTTGACTTGACTTGAGAATGTATGAAGAAAAATGTAAATATTTTCTTATTTAAATATTTTTATTGTAAACTCATTAAAAAAAGATTTTTAAGTATAGTTTTAACTTTACAATATTTCAATGGTTTATACGCGTGGTGCATGAAGTAAAATTTCCAGTTTAGAAAAGCCTAAAAATTTGGTTCGGCCGCGACCAAACAAAATTTTGGGCCATTCTAAACTCGAAATTTTACTTCATGCTTAATCGAGGAGTTTAAACACTCGTTCAACGCATATTAAATGCATTAATAGCAATACTGAATGTGTAAAAACAAATTCATTTCGTTAGATACTTAAAATATTTCTGCATAGAATATATCAGTGAAAATTTAAGGACGAAAAAAGCAACTCTGGTAAATTTTGATTTGAAATTTCAACAAAACATAACCGTTCTATAATAACTAAAATGATTGAAATCGCATTAAATATTTATTATTTTTCATAACCTGCTTAACATAACCAGCTCTCTGTTTTCTTTTTAAATTTGACAGGTTGATTTTTAATAAAATTTTAAAGAAAAAGCCATTTTTTCTCCTTTCTTTGAAGAATTTTCCTGTTTTGGAATTGAATGTCCTACAACACTGTTAATACTCAATGAAAGAATTGTAATGAAAGCACTATTTTTCTTGGAACTATATTACTGTTTTGGAATTGAATGTCCTACGGCACTGTAAATGTTCAATAATGACAGTATTTTCATATGATACCACGGAAATAACGCCAACAGGCGGTATTTTTCTATTTTCAGCCGTAATATACAGTGTAGAAATTAAGTAGCGGATAAATTCGGTAACTCCGTTAATGTGTATGACAGAGAAAAAATCTAAAAGACGTATAGCGATTAAAATCACTGCGCATGTGAAAAATATTTTTTTAGATTTTCAAAAAAAAAATTGTAAACGCTGTGACGTCATCAATATTTTTTTCAAATGACAACCTATATTTTTTATTTTTTATTTCGGTAGAGTTTTTTAATAGGTTTTCAACCATATAAAATTTTGTATAGCTTACATAAGAAAAAATACAAGAAATGCGGTCTTAAAGTTAAAAAAGTAAAGATGAATTAAATTAACATACTAATCCTAGTTATCGGGGTTTAAAACAAACAAAACTGTGTGTTCACTTTGACATGTGTCACGTGCTTGTGTACAAGCAAAGTGTTTAGTGCGTTTTTCATTCCCCGTGGATAGTACGAGTATTTAATACGTAGTAAGTATCTTGTTTAACCAAAATGCCATCGCTAACAGAGAAGCAAAGAATTGAAGTTTTAATGCTGATTGGGTATGGTGATCGAGTTAGAACCCATCAAGAAGTATGTCGAATTTTCAGAGACAAATATCCTGATCACCAATTAACCCAATCCACAGTCAGTAGAATTGAAAATAAATTTAGATAACATGGTACTGTTCAGGATCTTCCAAAAACTGGCTGCCCTTTGACAACATTAACCGAAGATATGCAGCTTAATATATTACTGGAATATGAAGATAATCCGCATTCAACTAGTCGAAATATCGCGTTAAACCACAATCTGAGCCATACTTCGGTACTGAAACTTCTAAAAAAGCAGAAATTTCATCCTTATAAGATAAACTTGGTTCATGAGTTATCAGACACAGACTTTGATCTTAGGCAAGAATTCTGTGAACAAATGATGGAAATATGCAATCGTGATCCAATGTTCTCGCGGCGTATAATATTTTCGGATAAAGCAAGTTTTTCCTTACATGGAACTGTCAACAGGCAGAATTGTCGATATTGGGATAGACAAAATCCACACTGGATGCATGAAGCTCATACACAATATCCCCAAAAGCTCAACGTATGGGCAGGAATAATCGGTGACAGGATTTTAGGGCCATTCATTTTCGACGCTAATTTGACTGGGGAACGATACCTAGACTTTTTACAGTTTAATTAGTACCTGCATTAGCGATATTATTTCCGAATAAACACGACCCTGACATACCAAACAATAATATTTGGCTGCAACAGGATGGTGCTCCGCCACACTATGCATTGGATGTGCGACGTTATTTAGACGAAGTGTTCCCAGGAAGATGGATTGGAAGAAGAGGTCCAATTGAGTGGCCGGCTAGGTCCCCTGATCTAACGCCATTGGACTTTTTTCTGTGGGGGCACTTAAAAAACATGGTATACAAAAATCGACCTAATCATTTAGAGGACCTTAAAGAAAGAATTCTGCATGAGTGTAGTTTAATAAAGCCTCAAATGCTTCAAAACGTGGTGAATGCATTTTATTACCGTCTTGGGTATTGTCAGATGGTGCATGGTCATCAGTTTAAACATTTAATATAATTGTCCAAGCCCTAATATGTTTTGTTTGTTTTAAACCCCGATAACTAGGATTAGTCTGTTAATTTAATTCATCTTTACTTTTTAACTTTAAGACCGCTTTTCTTGTATTTTTTCTTATGTAAGCTATACAAAATTATATATGGTTGAAAACCTATTGAAAAACTGTACCGAAATAAAAAATAAAAAATGTAGGTTGTCATTTGAAAAAAGTATAGATGACGTCACAGCGTTTACAAATTTTTTTTGAAAAATCTAAAAAAATATTTTTCACATGCGCAGTGATTTTAATCGCTATACGTCTTTTAGATTTTTTCTCTGTCATACACATTAACGGAGTTACCGAATTTATCCGCTACTTAATTTCCACACTGTATAATATATTCCATTTGTTTCTGGATCTCGGCTAGCCATGCTTTCGTGTTGTTATGTTGCAGTATCAACATTTACATTTTTTATTAATTGGCAATCCTGATTCCTTATTTTAACAGTGTTGCAATAATTTATGATATCATAAGTAATCCTCTTTTTAATTTTCAAGAGGTTTATTGTTAATCTTGCAACAATTATTTCGCCACGCGGTCGCTTCTTCGAGCATTTTATTATTAAATCAAATTAATCTAGTGTTGCAATGCTGTGTCAATGTCAAAGTGAAAAATAATTTCAGGCACATATTAAATATTAACATGCCAAAGATTATCTCTGAATCAAAAAGGTTACAAATTCTGAAATCCTACAAACATTTTAGGCAAAGTAATCCAAATCTACAGCATCACAATATTATTACGATTTTAATAGATATTTTTGGGGTATGTCTAGTATTTTAATTATCATATATATTTAATTAAAGATAATTACGTTTCAGGTAGGGAGATCTTCATTACAATTAATTTTATGACAAAGACCTGACGAATTGAAATCTACTACTTCTGGCAAACGATCTAAAAACAGCCAGTTTTGGAATCACCTAGCTACAAAAGATCTGCAACATCAAATTTGGCAATATAACTCTAGAAATCAGTATTTTACTTTGAGAGATCTTTTGAATGATATGAAAGAAAATTATGAGTTCCATGGGAGTGGAACAACACTTTATAGGGTTGTTAAAAGTATGGGGTATAAATTCAAATTAATTAATGGGCGCGAAATTCTCTGTGAACAAGAACATGTTGTTGCAGCTAAAATTATTTTCCTTAGAAAATTTTTACAGTATCAAAATTCCAGTGAAGATATCCAATTCGTATACCTGGATGAAACATGGATATATCAGAATGGATCCGTGGTTCGACGCTGGGTACATGAAACGGATATAAAAAGTAATCCAACTAAATTCAAAAATGAAGGCAAACGCTTCACCATTCTACATGCTGGGTATAGGGGTGGGTTTTTGGATGGGTGCGATTTTTTATTACATTCGAAAAACAATGACCGAGATTACCATGCCACAATGGATGGTAATACTTTTCAAAATTGGGTGGTTAATCAACTTATTCCTGCTTTGGCTAAGCTTTCAGGGAAATGTGTAGTTATTATGGATAACGCTGCATACCATTCTGTGCAATTAGACAAATCTCCTTCATTTTCTTGTAAGAAATGCGAAATGCAGGAGTAGTTGGTTAAACACAATGTAAAATTCAATCCAAAATTAACCAAAAAGGAACTATGGGCTTTATTTATACCTTTTCGATCAAATGACAAAATTTACGTAGTTGATGACATTTTGAGAAAGAACGGGCACGAAGTTCTTAGATTACCGCCATACCATTGTCAATACAATCCAATTGAAATGGCATGGGGGTTTTGTAAGACTTACTACAATAAGCACATAAATTCTAAGCAACCATCTAAGGATCGTGTTCAGAATTTATGGCTTGAGTCTCTCTCAAAATGTACATCCGATATGTGGCAAAATTTCTGTGATCATTGTGAAAAACTTATTTCGGATGACTGGACAAAACACATGGGGAACCTTTCTTTTGAAACCATTCCTCCTTTTATTATTTCGCTTGGGGAATCTGGCTCAGAACAAACATCAGAAGATTCAGAAGCAGGTTCTCTAAATAATAAAAGTGGAATGAGGGCTTAAAAATTGTTTGACATGAAAATTATCAGTATCACAAGAGGGTGGGAATAAATTTGCAATTCTACAAAAAAATACTGAGGGCCAACAGAAGAGAGAATGACCAAAATTAAGGTGGATGGATGGAGTTGATCAAAATGTGTTAACGGGAAGACCCAAGCGAGAAATACAAATGGATGACGAAATAACTTTGCAGAGCCGAATTCATTATATTTGTTATATACAATATTATTGCTGTGTTTGTATGTACAAAAACCAAGTAGTAAATTTTGTTAATCTTAAAACTGCATATTATTATCCTTTTATATCTGAAAATTTGTAAAACAGGCAACAGTGTAAGATCACAATAGTCAGAAATTATAACCTTAAAATCGAACATCTGACAGTGACATTTAAAAACCCTGATTTAAAACACAACCAGCCCCATTTACAATACTTAAACTGTCACTTTTCCATAGCTAGGCGAGATCCAGAAACAAATAAAATCGTGTATAACAAGTGGTATGATTATTATTGATGATATTTTTGAGTTGAAACCAAGCAGATTGAATGTGCTGCTTCAGTGAGAGAGAATATATCGAATAAGAGAAAATATATCGAATAAAATAATGCGAGTCCATTAATATTATCAACAGCTGTGATATTGTTGTTTTTCTATTGATTGTGATAATTTAAACGCACAAAAGTTCGTAAACTGCGGCCACTGCGATTCTTTGTTTATGACGGTGTTTTTTGGCGTCGCACTTTTCACTTCTCTATTAATGTCACTGCATGAAACTTTACCCCAGCGATTTTCGTCCATTTTGACGTTTCGAATGACAGGACAACTTATCACCGCTTCTTTTGTTTTTTATAATCGCAGTGATAGATTTGTACCTGCGGCTTTTCTTGCATCTCATTGGTTAAACATTCGTTCGAGTAGGCTGTGAGTTGTATTCTCAGTTATAATATAACAAGTGGTATGATTAACATCGATAATATTGATGAATGAAACCGAGCTGCAGATTTAACGAGTTACCACGACTTATATTCGGTGAGAGAATATAACGAATTTCACTATATTTCTGGCTTGGGAACTGCACCCCATCGCCCGATTAACATTTTCAATTATCGACTGTCAGATTTGACAAATAATTTTCGTAGCAACGACCAAAACAAGGTGATAGAGTTCTATCACCGCTGTGATAACATGTATCTATGAAAATAAGCGATTCTGATTGAAGGGAATGTAGTCATGTGACGCTTGAGTTATATTCTCACTATTGTGACTTTATCACTGTAAATCACTATATTGACTGACATTAGTCTATCCTGTCAACTTAAAATGACATTTAGTCCAATGTATCAAACTTGACACAATTCGGCGTCAGCCAGCTATTGTCAATTTGAGACAACTATTATTTGAACTATATTATTAGATGGTCATGTTATTGTTTTTCTTTATGACACTTGCGACACACATTTTGATAGTTGTGACATATTTTAAAGTAACGAGTGTCTTCCACTCCCAGACTAAGCATGAAGTAAAAAAAATGAAAGTAAAAGTTTAGAAAAGCCCGAGACAAATTTTCGCATGGCTTTTCCAAACTTGAATTTTTTTTTAAATAAAATTGAAAATCTATACTGTTAACATGTGATAGATATTTACTAAGATATAGCGAAAATATGCACATAATATTAATACTGTGAATATTTTGTAAATGTGATAATAATAATAATAGTAGAACAAATTTAGTTTGAGACACTTTTCCATATTTTTAATATTTAAGTCATGATATCTCTAACGAGGACAGAGCAATGATGGACATCAAAATGTTTTTTTTTTTATATGAAATAAAAACATTTGAAAAATTAAAACAATCACTTAAATCTGAACCGAAAACCGCAAAAAACCTTTATTGTTTCTGGACCAAAAACCGGAACTGAACTGATATATATTTTATTAGTTGAACCGGAACGAAAACCGAAACTCAACAAATAACAGGTTCTTTTTAATTTAAACAGCATTTAAAATAAGAAAAATTAAGAAATTCTGACTATTAACATTAGGAAAAGTCATTATATTTCTAAATAATTATTGAATTTTAAAAATAGATCAGTTAGTAAGTTAATGTGAGATAAGATTTTGAAAAGAGCGTTTAAATTATGTCCAATATTCTTCTTTTAGTTACTTGAAGTGTTTTCTATTAATTATTGTAGTAATTCCTTTCTTCACTTATTATTTTTATTATGCTAGATATACATTTCGAACACTAGGTGTTTATGTTTAATAGCAATAGTGTTCGAAATGTACATCTAGCATAATAAAAATAATAAGTGAAAAAAGGAATTACTACAATAATTAAATGAAATGATGTTAGTAAATATTTATAATTCATTATTTAATAAATTAGTTTAAGAAACTAGACACAGTGTCTGTCTCTCTCGGGCAACTGTGGATTGTGGATTTTCAGTAATTTTCAGACACCTATTTGCTATTATTGTGCTAACGTACTGTTTAATAAATTACCACACTTGGTTTATTTTCAAACTAGGCTAGTACTTTTAAACAACTCTACATATTGGATCTGAACCTTATAAAAATAACTAAATTCAAGAAATATAATTTAGGTTTTTATTATTCAGTATATTGGTTAACACCCCGGGCGGAGGTCACTCTCCATTTAGCTGCGCTCCTGAATATTATTATATTTTGCCCCTTCCTGAAAATGTCTGCCGGCGACCGTGATTTCTTTATCGTGTGATACAAATAACATTTGATGTATGTATGTGTTATTTACCGATTGTGTGTTGTCGTAGATAAAGTATAGTATAATACTCGAGTGAAAAATTAAATTACACATTCGTAACTCGCCACTACACGTAATTTTTCCACTCATGTGTAATTAGGTTATTTACTTTACTCTCGTTATATATATATATTATATCATCTAACTATACATACAAGTATATTCTGATAGATTGTTGGCATGGTGAAAGATATATGGACTGTGTTGTGAAAATTTAAACGTAGATTTAAGGGAAGCGTGTAGATCGGTATTTTATCGCGGGTGGATTTAATGTTGGCGTGATAAGGGTATTTTCAGGCTGAATATTTCAGCAGTCTAGAATAAAATTGGTCGAAAGTTTCATATTCGGTTAATACTTGTGCACCCGCTAACGTTAGAAATTCCATTTGTTTATAATAAATGAAGACTTCACAGATAGTTTGATAATTGAGAAACATTCATTAATATTCCACAAATTATTTAAATACACAACAACAGATAACGGATCGTTATCAAATATAAATGAATGGTGGTTAAAGTTTACATTCTGATTTTATCTAGAATTAGCAGAACGGAAAATGAAAATAAAATTTCGTGTGATATTATTTGGTGAGTTCATTGTTACATCCTTTAATACGAATCTTATTGATGGGCAAACGTATAAAACGATTGTAAATCTCAATTAGGGAGGAGAATGAAAATCGTAGCTCGCTTTTAAATAAGCCCCTTCCGGTCGTTAAGTGCAATGCCTGGTGCTGCATCCGGGATATGCGGCATTTACAATTTCGTCCATTCACGGGGATGTTAATGCCTATTGTGGTGGAAAATCATTTTAAATTATATTTAAATTCCTCTTTGAATAACCATGATAGGGACGGATGTATGTGAAGTATGTTTCAGCCCGATATTCTAAAGACGAGAGATGTTTAAACTTATCTGATATGCTAATGAGGAACGCGAGGTTAGTGTTTTTGAATTATAATTTATGCACACTTATTTTTGTATAAATAATTCCGTTGATTTAGTCACGATGTTTTTTTAAATACAAAAGGCTAACATTATAGACAATGTCTTACAATTTTAGAAAATCCCGAGATGTTTAATTTAAAGAATTAATTTCAAATGTGCTGGATGTATTTAAAGTAAACAGTATTTTACTACAGCCATAGTTGAACTAGTTAGGCTGTCATTAAATACTGTATACTTATGTTTACTAACCTTTATTGACTATTAAGGCTGTAATTAAATACTATACGGGGAGTTTTTCTTCTAAGTATACATAACCCAATTACAGTGCATATGCTTTTTCTGATGGGTTAATTTTGAAGCGTTAAACAAATGTTTTAAACTCCCATACTAAACTCGAAATTTTACTTCATGCTTAAGGGAGTGAAAACACTCGTTCAAAACTTTAAATTAAACGATTATACAAGATCGACGAATGCCTATAAATTTACAGCGTAAACATTAGGTCTGTTCGTTACATAAACTAGTGCAGCACCTTTTACACTTTTTGCACTGAATCTGTAAGTTACATGAACTGGACTCCTGCAATTGTAGATGTAAAGTTACACTAACTTGAACTGTGACGTCACAAACTTGAACTCGGTTCAACTTAGTGCAGTACAAATGAACAAACCTATTATGTATAACCAAAAGTAATATTTCCAGTATGTAATACAATAAGTCATTCATAGAAATCATTAAAAGAAGAGCAGATCTTACTTAAAAACAACTTTTAAAGTTAACTCTATATTTGTTTGACCATTATTGGGTTAAACTTGTTCACTAAATTTAAGGAATTTGTATGATTTTTCCGTAAATTGCTATTATTTATTCCAATAAAAATTTTAGTATTTACTATTTTCTGTCAATTATTTTTATTTTAAATTTTATATAAATGCTCATTAGTTTACTTAATAAGTATTTCTGTATTTGTAAAAACCAACCTTGATAATTGGAACCTAATGAATTGCTTTAACTATTAACTTTGTATTTATTAAAAATCTTTATTTAATTATTAACTTTGTATTTATTAAAAATCTTTATTTGCCAAAAATGTTAACAATGATTATTAGTTTCCATGATTTGTACAGGATTTGCTACGAATCTTTACGAATTCTAATTAAGATCTCTATTTTCTTAAACCTATTGATCCTATATTTTATAAGAGCAATTATATCTAGAAAAAAACTAGAAAATAACAAAATCGACAACATATTATCGCAGAATTTCACAAGCATTATGAAAATTGACTAATTCGAATAAATAATAATTATAATAAATCATGAAGTTTTATTTTTGCTAGATGTATATTTCGAGACTATCTACCCATAATCAATAGCTTACTTCATACATAGTACATAGTACTCGAAATGTATATTTAGCAAAAATAAAAAATATTGTGAAGAAAGTGTTAGTTTTCATTCCAAGTTAGTTGAAATTTTCACGTAACTCAAAAGAAACATATTTCCATGAAGTTTTAATCGAATCGAGAATTCATGTGTTTTTACTTGTCATATATGTAATACAAAAGCAAAGTATTGCTTTCGTATTTTTTTAATCATAAAGTTTAGCGGAAATATCGGTTTTAAGGTTTTTAAAGTCGATTTCTGAAACATTTTCTCGTAGACTTCTTAGTTTTAGCTTAGTTTTGAAAAAAAGTGAATTTTCGCTCCATCTCTGTAAGTATTGATAATATCGAAAAGATTTCAATTAATATGCTGTAAATCTCGTCGAAATATTTAACATCCATGTCGATCAACTACTTTCGAAACCTCGTAAGTCCCGATTGTTTAAACAAATTTCCTTGTAAGTCAGATATTATTAATTTACCAATATTAATATGAACCATCTACTCAAAATACTTATGTCATTAGTGTCACAGTACTAAATTTGATTACTACGTATGTTTCTGAAGTCAGTACTGGGATGCCGACAGTTTATAGACAATCGTTAGTATTTTGTGTCTCTTGTAAAATTTGACATTTAGGACTTTTGAGTTATCCGAAGTAGTTGATCGATGATAATTTATACTTTTCTGCAACTTTAATAATTTTCGAGTTATTCTATTTTTGTAAAATGGGGCGGGGCGCTCGACATAAATAAATCGACGAATATTCTAGACAAAGATCTAACAAACGTTACAATTGTCAATAATCAAAATGTGAAGCGGCATTTGCGACCAAAAGTGTATAGACAAAGTCAAATATTTCAAGAAATTTTGAAAATTGCAGCAGAAATAAAAATAGACTTTGTCTTAAATCGCCCAATACGTTTTTTTTTTCACAAATTAAAATGATTCGCGTTTAATGTAATTTTTGTCTCAAAAAAAAACATGATTTAGATGTAAAATTTTGATTTAGTCAAAGTCAGAAGAACATGAAAATTAACGTAAAATAGTAGGTATATACTCGATTAATAATCAATGCTGTTAAATGACAGTCAATATTAAATAGTATTCAACAATCAGCATGATTGATTAATAGTCAATATTATCAAATAACACTCTATAGCATGTAGTCACAATCTAATTAATAAATAGTCAATGTTGTTAAATGACAAAATATGAAAAGTAATCAATCAGTATGTAATCAACATAATCGATTAATAGTCAATATTGTCAAATGACAGTCAATTAAAACTAGTCAACACAATCGATATTGACTATATCAATATAATTTTGATTAATAGTCAATATTGTCAAATAACAGTCTATAATATGTATTCACGATATTATCGATAAATAGTCAATGTTGTTAAATGAAAAAATATTATTACCAACCACTAATCAGTATGTAGTCAACATAATCGATTAATAGTCATAATTGTCAAATGACAGTCAATAAATACTAGTCAAAACTAATGATATAAGCAATGTTGTCGTCAAATGGCAGTCAATATAATTTCAACTAATAGTTAATATTGTCAAATGACAGTCTATAGCATTTAGTCACAATATTGGTCAACATAATACTAGTCAACATAATCGATATAGTCAAAGTTATCGTCAAAAGGCAGTCAAATTAATCAACAGGTAATCACTCTGCTGACCGTGTATTGCCTATTACGACATTTTTACTGTAAGACACTGGGTTGACTGCCTTTGGACTATCATAGGATTTTTTCATATTATGTCGTTATCGATTGTATTTTAACTATTGTCACATTATGATTGTGAGTCACTTAGTTCACTGTTCTTTGACTATGCTAAAATAATGTCATAAAATATCGTTATCGATTGTATTTAGACTATTGTCACAATATAACTGTAAGTTACTTGAATATCTTGAATATCTTTTTGAATATCTTTTGGCTATGATACGATTATGCCATAAAATGTCTTCATCGATTTTATTTACTGTGTTTTGACTATTGTGATATTATGACTCTAAGTTGCATGGTTGACTGTCTTTAAACTTATTAAAATTTTATCAATACATAATTCTGTCTGCTGTATTTTGACTAATTTTACTTTATGACTGTAAGTTACTAGGTTGACTGACATCAGTATATCATCTCAACTTTACATAAGTCGGCGCTATCCAACATTTGGTTCATAGTGTCTTCTACATTAGTCCGTCGTTTTAACTTCACATAAGTCAGCCGACATTTGGACTATAATGACACAGTGATTTATAGTAAAAATGTCGTGATAGTCAATTTTACTGCCATTAGACCTTATAGATAACAATTATGTTATACCTGAAAAATGAAAAATGATATAATTACCCTCCCGGCCAATTTAAGACGAAGCCGTTTGTTTTTCTCTAACAATTTTTAAAAATTCTTAATTGTTGACTGTTATTGGCATTGAGATTTACACTATGATGTCAGCCGACATTTGGACTACAATGACAGTTGACGTAAGTCGGCGCCAGCCGACATTTGGACTGAAATGACAGTTGACATTAGTCAACGTCAGCCGACATTTGACTGTTGACATAATTCGCAGCTAGCCGACATTTATTTCATCGTGTTAACCTGACAGAAGTCGGCGCCAGCCGACATTTAGACTAAATGACAATTGACAAAAGTCGGCGCCAGCTGACATTGGGACTGTAATGACAGTTGACACTAATCAGTGTTAACCGACATTTAGACTATAATTACGTTTGACAATGACATTTACCCCATCATGTCAACTTGACATAAGTTGGCGTCAGCCGACATTTGCGCTATAACAAACAAGTGTCTTCTACTCCCAGGTTAAGCATGAAGTAAAATTTCAAGTTCAGAATAGCCCACAAAATTTCGTTTGGTCGCGTAGCGAAGCGGAGCGACCAAACCAAATTTTGCAGGCTTTTCTAAACTCGAAATTTGACTTCATACGCCACGCGTATAAACCACAGATTATAGTAAAGTTGAAAATATATACTGCTCAGATGTGATGGATCACGATTTATAGAGATATAGCGAAAATATGCCAAAATTACTTGTTTACTTTCCCCCGTATGTAATACAAAGGGAAAGTATTGTTTTCGTGAAAATTTTCGAATCAAAAATTTTAGCGGAAATATCCGTTTTGAGGTCCCCTGAGTCGAATAAGACCATTTTTGAAAAATGTCTGTCTGTCTGTCTGTCTGTGTGTCTGTGTGTGAGTCTGTGTGTGCTGTACCGCACACAATCGGAAGAACCGAAAAGCTTTTGGTGAAATTCGGAAAACCGGAAGTGGTACTTTACTCGTAGCGTTTTTCAGTTTTTTCTGATTTTTTTATTAAATGTTCATCAAACAAAAAATTCTTTCAAATAAAAGTTGTAGATAATAACAAAATGAAGATATATTGTTTATTTACTTTTTGTCATAGCACTCTTAGTTTTTGAGATATTTTAAAAGTTGTTTGTTTTATCTAGTTATTGATGTGTGACAGTGTATGTGTCGATACAATTGAAAAATGTTTCAAATAAAAGTTGTAGGAAATAAAAAACTAAAGATGTTTTGTAGACTCACTTTTTTGTCACAGCACTCTTAGTTTTTGAGATATTTAATAAATAGTGTTTTTTATCTAGTCATTGATTTGTGTCAGTGTGTGTGTTGATACAATTGGAAAATGTTTTAAATAAAAGTTGCAGGTAATTCAATAATAAAGATTTTTTGTATCTTCACTTTTTGTCATAGCATTCTTAGTTTTTGAGATATTCAATAAATAGTGTTTTTTATCTAGTTATTGGTTTGTGTCAGTATGTGTTGATCCAATTGAAAAATGTTTCAAATAAAAGTTGTAGTTATCAAAAAGTTGAAGACATTTTGAAAATAATAATGCTACAAATATTTTAAAAGTGATTTAATGCACAATTTACGGGGGAAAGTATGATGGACACATCACCATTTTTTTTAATATTTTTAGCTGTAATATAACAAGTGGTATGATTATCATCGATAATATTCATGAGTGAAACCGAGCTGCAGATTCAACGAGCCCGAAGGGCGAGTTGAATGTGCTGCTTCGGTTTTAGGAATAAATATTATCGTTTATTAGTCATACCACGAGTTATATTCAAGGAGAGAATATAACGAATTTCACTACATTTCCGTCTTGGAAACCTCACCCCATCGCCCGGTTGACATTTGTAATTATCGACTGCCAGATTTGACAAACAATTTTCGTAGCAACGACCAAAACAAGGTGATAGAATTCTATCACCGCTGTGATACCATATATCTATAGATATAGACGATTCTGATTGGAGGGAATGTAGTCATGTGACGCTTGAGTTATGTTCTCTAAATAATAATAATAAAAGTACAATAAATTCAGTTTGAGCAACTTTTACATATTGTCATCACCATTTTTATTGTTATTTAAGTCCTCAATATTGTTCTAACGAGTGTTTTCCACTCCTTAATTAGGCATGAAGTAAATACTTCAAGATTTGAAAAGCCTGAAAATTTGGTTTTGAAGTAAATATTTCAAGATTTGAAAAGCCTGAAAATTTGGTTTGGTCGCGAAGCAAAGTAGAGCAACCAAACCAAATTTTTGAAATATTTACTGCAAACTACTTTATGCGCCAGGCTCGTAAACGCTAAATTATTCTGAAGTTAAAGAACAGTCATTTCTTAATTACTTATCTGAATTTACTATCACCTTAAAATGTTTATTGTAAACATTTGAGGAAGTTATTAACATTAATGATATTTAATAATAATAATAAATGCCTTAATTTATTGAAACGAAAAACATACAATTAAAATTTATTAGCGTAGGCAAAGTTCAGTCAGTTAAGTAAAAGAGCAGTAACAGGTAATACAGTTACTGCTCTTCCACTTAACCTACCTATTTGGTCGGTCTTTATAGATTTAGTTTATTTTAATGAAAATAAAAATCTTTATGAATATAGAAAAATAGAATGCCAATCCATTCTATTTTTCTATATTCATGAAGATTTTTTCAGTTAAATATTTCTCTTGTTTAATGATTTTGGCTTCTTCTCGTTAATCAATTATTATGTAATTTACATTCTGCTCTAATATTCTTTTATAATGTATATTATGTGGACTAATTACATTATTTGCTAAATAACCTTGTAAACTAATTATTTTTTAATTACCCCCATGTAACTTAAATTGCCGCTTTGTGTGGCGTAGGCCTCACGTTGAGAACCACTGCTGTATACTGTATGTATTCAATAACTAACGAAATTATAGGAAGAGTAAACAAAATTATCCATCACAAATGCCCGTGTTGTTTGTTTGAATCCTTGTGTGTCTGTGTGCGTTTGCGAAACGAGTTTGTCTAAAAATCCAATTTGGCTCTCCCTCTCATCAATCCCGGGACTAAATCGAATCAATTAGTTGCAATTAAAGCACAAACGGTGAACATTGTGAAACTGATAGGAAAATAAAACGTGTCCCAGTTTGAAATGAATTAAAGCTCTCTCGTGATGGAGTTATTGTCCTGTTTTTTTGTTTTGTTTCGCGTTTTATCGTCACGTCCATATGGATTTAGTTGAAAGCCCGATTGCCTCATATTTTAGTTATTTTATGAATATGTGTAAAAAAATATGTTCACATAAACAAATCCTATTTTTTTGTGCAATAAATGTCAAAATTGTTCAATTATATTTTTTCATCGTGAATCAAAACAATATATTATTCAACGAGTGTAAAAGTTTATCAGTAAACAAAATGCTAAATATTACGTATTTTAAGTATACTTATTCCAATTCAGCTTCTGCATTTGAGGCACTCGTTGTTATTTTTTTTTAAGTTTAATTTGTAGCTACAAACGATTGTTTATATACATCTTCAGGGTGTAGTTCAGTGGATCCCAACGTTAGGGGCCTACGTCCCCTAGTAAGGCAATTTGAGTTTTAAGAGGGGCAATTGAAAATTAATAGAATGGCTATAACCAAGCGTGCAATAAATTAAGCACACAAAATATGTTAAATTTTAAAACGGACATGATGAGTTTCGTAATTACGAAAATATGTAAATATGTCAATTTCCTTAATATCAAAATGCTGCGTCATTTTAAAAACAAATCAAAATTTCAAATTCAAACTAAAATAGAAAATAGTTTTTGTATTTCGGCGTTGTTGTATTTATTACGAGTGTTTTTTTTAAAAGGTCTTCGATTTGATTTTTAATAAGGTGTTATTTTCAAGTTATGGTGTTTTATCAATTATTGAAACTGCTGCTAGACAATTAACACAGAACCGAATTATCAAACTAGAATATTGTGAAAAATAGTTATGAGACTTGTGTTTTATTTTATTGCACAAAAGTGTACATATATTATTGGTATATTTTGTAATTCACTTAAAATCAGTCTTTTATACGCGTGGCGCATGAAGTAAAATTTTGAGTTTAGAAAATCCTGAAAATTTGGATTTGCAAGCGCGACCCGCTTAGCTCGCGCGCCGGCAAATCCAAATTTTAAGGCTTTTCTAAACTCAAAATTTTACTTCATGCTTAATCAGGGAGTGGATACACTAAATACAAGTAAATTTCAATTGAATAATTCAGCAGATAAAACACATTTTTACAAACATAACCAATATAACCTCTAAATTACTTTAAAATTAATTAGAGTTAAGTTGGATACCGAAAATTAACTTTATCTAAAAATTACATACAAACCGTGTGATATATTTGAACAATCTTTAAAGACGTTCGCTTTTAAACGAAATTAGTTAGTTTTACAAAAATTTAACACACTTAAACTTTCACAACTTTTCAAAATAAATATCTTTATACATTGGCTTAGTCTTTTGAACTTTGGCTTAAAATTGCAGTAAACATCAGTATTTAAAATATTGTATTTTTACTAATTTGAATGAAGAAGCTAAAAAAACAAGTGGAATATAAGTAATATAACAAAATTAAGTTCTTGTAAAACTGAGTCATATACATTTTAAACAAAGTGCTAAAAATTACAGAGAAACTGTGTGAAATATTTGAATATTTTTTAAAAACGTTTGCTTTTAAACAAAATCGGTCAGTTTTATAATAATTACACTGATTATAAAATTTTCGCAACTTTTCAAAATTAACATCTTATTCTGTTTAACTTTGGATCGAAATTATAGAAAAATCAGCAGAGGTATTTAAAATATTGTATCTTTACTGATTTTGAATAAACAAGATTAATAAATTAGCGAAATATTGGCATCATAATTAAATAAAGTTCTGGTGTAACTTAGACCCATATATTTTTTTTTAAATAGTGCCCCTTTTCCTAAAAGTATTACGAAATTAATAAATGTTTAGACGTTTTCAAAATCAAAAATCTCTAAAATCGAGCATATTTAATAATACAGGGCTATTTAAAATGAAGAAACAGATTTCAAACATCTATTTTTGCCAAACGACAAAAGATAGAAACACAATTCAAACGTTCCTTGAAAGATAAAAGTTCAATTTTGATTAATTCATATGACCATGCGTTCCTTTTCGTAAACTGTACGAATACGCTCGGCATTTTAATTCGATGTGCGTGGATATCCCGTGCTTTTCTGTTTGCAGATGCAACCATTTTCTACGAATTTTCGATGCCATTGGTAAATCCGCTTATGACGAGGCGGTTGTTTATTAAACTGACGGCGTAATCACGTTGAACTTCAGTAATGGACTCTAGATTTGCTAATTGCAGCACACAAAATGTTTTTCTTGCTGTGTCGCCATTTTACTACAGACAATCAACATGACAAATAACAGCGCCAATGCGGTCGTGGTTAGAACTTCTGCCTGGACTGTTCAAATTTTAAATTTTTGTCTGTCCAGGAACGTTGGAATTATGGTTCTACATTTTGTAGTTTGAAAAAAATAAACGTTTAAAATCTGTCCCTTTATTTTTAATAACCCTATACTTAATATTTGCTGTACATACAGAATAATAGTGTGTGATATTTAATGTTTTAAGTCCGATGTGGTCCAGGCAAACCAATGAATGCTACAAATCGATAAATAATTGTGCAAATGATGTAAAACTCTAACAAGTATTTAATGTGTTGCTCATTATTAAAGTGCATTCAACTTTTATAATTTTTTAAAACAAGTTCGAAATACTAAGCGATATTTTAGATCAAACAAGATAAATTCAAATTCAAAACTATTTTAATTCGAGAAAATAAGCTTACGCTTCTTATAGTTTGCACACTTTAAACATAATATATAAAATTACGAAAAAACTATTCGTGAAAATGCAAACAGTGTCTTAATTAATAAGACAATTTAAGACGATAAATATTCATTGAAACAACTACTTCCCGTGCAAATAAACCTCCGGATATTGAATTATACAATGAAATATTTAAAATCTTATTTAATTTGATTTGTTACAACGCTCTATTAAAGTATATGTAACGTTTAGGTCAAATTCTCTTCAAACCAACTAACAATACAATTTAAAATGAAAGGAGAGATAGCAACAAGAGAGAGATTTTAGATGTTTTTATAACATAAAATAGTTAATTTCATTTTTTTGTTACTAATTATTCAATTAAATTGGTAAAAAATAAGAAATGAATTATGTTCTACAATTTTAATAAAGTTGTATCTCTTAAGATCTAGTCGGGTGAATTAAAAACTAATTTAGACTTAAAATTAAAGACAAACTAAGCGAGATATTTTAATTTTGATACCCGATGCATATTGAGTTATTGTTTGTTTCAATAATTCAAAGCCGCATTAAGTTTGGAATAAAATAACAGAATAAATATTGGCTGATTATTATAGTGAATTCAGTATTATTTACATCAAAAATTGACAATAAAATTTCATAAAAGTGATTCAAAATCACATTCAGTTAGTATTATTTATAAAATCTGAAAATAATTGGCAGACAATCGTAAATATTGATGAATATTAAAACTGTTACAATTTTTAAAAGAAGACAAAAAAGCTAAAATAGTTAAACAAACTCATAAATAATTATAATTATAATTAATAACACAGAACCAATGTGTTAATTGAAGTCCTTAATACAATTCTGACGAGTGTCTTCCACTCCTTGATTAAGCATAAAGTAAAATTTCGAGTTTAGAAAAGCCTGAAAATTTGGATTTGGACGCGGTGCAAAACGTTAAAATAAACCTAAATTTTCAGGATTTTCTACACTCGAAATGTTACTTCATGCGCCAGGCGTTACAACACTAATTTATTCTAAAGTTCTGAAACAGCCAATTTATCTTATATAATTGCCAAAAGTACAGTTAAATATGGTAAATAAATATACAGGACTGAGTCGTAGTCAAAATGTATATAAAATTTAATAGAGCTCACTTTTTTTGAACTAATTATTTTTACTCGGAGCATTTAAATTTATAAAGTGGGGTATGGTTAAAAAATGGTTGGGAAACGCTAGCGTAGATGGAGGAAATAGAACATATGATTTTCAATGTTAATTTCTTTCCTAAGCATTTTAGACTAAACCTGTAAACTATTTTTTTGTAAATTTAACATTTATGCATGAAGTCAAGATAATATTTATGTTTTGCATTAATAGAAACCCGAATAACAATAAAATAAAATATCGTATGGTGTTTATCTGTTGGCTTCTGTCCAATCGCTTGATTACAAGTTTTATCTCAAAGCTTCAAAACTATAGAGGTACGCTTAAATTTAATCAGAGTTTAAGATAGATTCAGCCGAAATTTAATTTAAGAAGCAGTTGGAAAATTACATCCACTCAAAATGGAGACTAAAATAAACATTGTTGGTTATTTCGGTGAGTTATTGTGTTTGAAAATTTCTAAAAAATTCAACATTTTCATGAAAGCTTAAAAAAATGGTAATGTATACAGAATTAATTAAAGTTCAAGATCGATAAACAAAATTTAAATGTTTGGCCGAGAAGTAGAAAAACAGCTAAGCAAAATCAGAATTTTCTATACCCCATTAGCATAGTTTTTGCCACCCTGATAGCGTATTGTGTACTCACTTCAAAACAAATATTTTACTTATAACTTAAATAGATTTATGGGTTTCATAAATGGTCGAAAAAAGGTGGAAAAATAGATTCATGTATTTTCTAAATGTTCGAAACAAATAGTGGAAACAGATGACACAAAGATCAAAACATCCACAGATCGGAGATTTCTCGTACTAAATAGATTTTGTTTTAGCATAGTGGATATTTGAAATAAGATCAGTAAAGATAAATAAATATTTGCAGTTTGTATAACATAAAGTGCACTAATTTTAATATAAATTACATTTTTAAAAGTTAGTACTTACAAGTACGTACTTCATTTTTCTTTTATTTGTAAGAAATTATAAAAAAGTGGATGGAGACTGGCACAACGGTGTGGATGTTTTGAATGGTCCTATGACACATAACGATGAAGATGAAAAGAATGGTGTTTATTATTTCTGTAAGCGTAAAACTGACAAAGAAAATTTGAATTATTTTCAATAGCGCCAGTAGTTTTCTGTTTCAATGTATCTGTAGCTTTTCTGAAATTATTTATTTTTCAGATTCAACAACTGTTTTAACAAACACATCCTCTTCTTCTTTTTCTTTTGCGAAATGAATGACCTTGGCCTCAAAGGCCCCATCCATCAACATCCCAAAATAGAAAGAAATCCGACCATCCCACTAACCTCTTAATAAATGATAGACGATCCTTTAATTCGAAATATCTGGCGCAGGATTTTATTTTTAATAATCCGTTAAGGAAAACTTCACTTACGAATCACAAAACTAGCGCTTCTTTTTTTCTTCTTGTGTAATAAATGGCCTTAGCTTTGCAGCTCTGTCGTAGATAACATTAGCAAAACTCTAGGTCAAACTCGAAAACCGATCGCCGATTTCTAGAAAGCGAAACAACGAAATACACCATCTGAATAATCGACCTCTACTTAAGTTAAGAAGGTGAATGAATAGGCGATTTTGAAATCAATGCAATTATCTCCGTTTTTCGTCTGCGCTTTTTTTGCGTGTTTGTTGATAAGCGTGTGGATTTATTGATTAAAACTGGTTTTAATGTTTGTTGTTTGAATATATCTGCACTTAAATAACAGAGCTTGAAAGGATTAAAATCAATCAGAATTTGTAAGAGGATTTTATTAAAATATGTATTTAAATACTTTAGTCAAAGAGGATTCGTGTTCCGGATTCGTTACAACATTTTAAAAGGATTCGTACCTGATTTTAAATGTTCGTGACTCGAATTTCAATCCGCTTAAAAGGATTCGAATACTTACAAAAGGATTCGAATACTCACAATGCAATGGAATACTCACAATGCAATCGAATTATCGCGTCCGGCAGGGTGAATTAAGGAATGCACGCTATTTTATTTACAATTAGTAATCTACGTGTATAGGAATAAAATGTTTACAAATAGTTTTTTTAATTTTTAAGCGAAACAATTGTAATTAGAAAACGGTGCTTTCAAAATGATGTTTCTTCAGTTTGACAATTAATTAAAACCGCATATCACTTATTGTTAAGTTAGTGTATCACACACCACCTTAACATAAAACAGACCCTCTGAAAGAAAATTTGCTGTAGTTTAATCCAGGCTCGCCGCAAAATCTTATTATATTTGCTATTGTTTAGCTTCAGAATCTACTAAATCATACTGCTGCAAATTATTAATATGTTTTGATAAATATTGTATTAGTACAATTTGATAATTTTTTATTCTTGACAGACTTGAAACACTCTTTTCTCAAATGTTTCACATTTAGAGCATTTCGACAGTGTGAAAATAACAGCGTGATAATAATTCAACATTTTTAGATATCAATGGGGCAGCTTAAAATATTTTCAGCAGGACATAACTGCTACTTTTAAACCCCGTTGCTACTTGTGTTTGCTATTTTTTAATATAAGTGATATTAAACTGTGACTGTGATTATGGATCAACCTAGTTTCGTACCGCTTTCTTTCTCGTACAAATTTATAAAAAATTGTCTCGTGAAAAGCAGGGTTGTTAAAAAAAACGTTTTTATCAATTTAATAAAAACAGTTTTTTTACAAAACATGTTTTTTTTTATTAAAACAGTGTTTAAAACGTAAAACATTAAAAACATGTTTAACACATGTTTAAAGCATGTTTTAAACACGTTTTAAATACACGATTGTCATATACTATTATATTGTGATAAAATTGTAAGTTTAATAATATAATTTAAAATATCTTTAAGAATTTAGCTAAAATTTTAAAACGTAAACAAAAAAAAAGTTGTACAAAATATAGTTTAGTTTATTTCTGATTTTGAAAAGAAAACATGTTTTAAAACAAATAAACGTTTAAAACATGTTTAAAACAAAACCGATTAAAACACGAAGCTAGTTTTTAAACACGTTTAAAACACTGTTTTAAAACAATGTGTTTTAAACATAACAGCCTTGGTGAAAAGTAGTTACTAAATCAACAATTCAGCAATAGACAATAGAAATAGACTAACTGCTACTTTTGAATCACATTGCTACTTGTGATTGCAACTTTTTAATATCAGTGATTTTCAACCCTACGGTTTTCTTTCTAACACGAATTTATGTCCGCTTTAATAGATTTTAAAAGAAAATTAAAATTCTTAGACGAAGTGCTAACCAACTTTCTTTAATATTGATGATACTCGTCAGTTTTATTTCTTTAATCTTGTTGTATATTATTATTACTAAGATGATGATGTGTGAGTTTTAAAAGTACAAAATATTTCAGTGATTTATGGCGAATGAAGTAAAATTTTGAGTTTAGAACAGCCTGAAAATTTGGATTTAGTGGAGCGCAACTCGCTTCACTTGCGCGCCCACGCAAATCCAAATGTTCAGGCTTTTCTAAACTCGAAATTTTTCTTCATGCTTTACGCGTAGAAAACACTGTAATATTGTGTGATTTATAAAAAATACTATAATTTTGATTAAAAATGTGTAGTTCGAATCGCGATATGTATAGAAGTCAGAAATCAATGAATCTTTGAACATTTACCGAATATGCATCGGGATATGTATACTAAAAATAAAAATCCCTGGATGTAGCGTAAATTATTGATCTACTAAACATAAAATTCTCTGCTCTTAATAAAATCGATTCCCTCAACTTGTATCCACTGTCAAACATTCACTTTGTTGAGATAAGAGGAGTTTTTTTTGTTTAAAGTAGAAAAAAAAGGTAAGCCCTCCACCATTAGAGAAGAGTGTATGTGTGTGTCTGAAAATCCACGATTAATCTCCCCAGACGTTCACTTAGTACGAGGTTCCGAAGGATAACTTTATAAGACGTGTCCTGTCAAGTCGGAATATAATTGCCGGCGCGCTGTGGAATAGTTTCTCACAATTTGATTGATGACTCTGGAGAGATAAATGTCGCCAGAGATACACTTTTGATAGATGTGCGCACACGGATATCCGTCCGATCCCAAAATGCGATTTAATAAAAATGTCTGATGTGTAACTAGAAGAATTTTTTAATTTATATTATGAGTGATGTTAAAGAAATTGTTGGAAATTTAATCAAGATCAGTACATTAAATTCTTCATTTAAAAAATGAGTGAGTAAAATAAATCATAAGCACAAATTGTTTTAGATAATAATGAACGTAACTATAAATGAGGAATTTTAGGAATTTTATGAATTCACAAATCGTCTTAGAATTCATGAATTCGATCGACTTATGAAGGCAAGAAGGGAGAAAAAACCTTGCAAAAGGAATTATAAAAAGCCCCTTCCCCATTTTGTGAAATATTGCGAAACTAATCACGTATTTCGATTCGCTCGGAGTCAAGGCAGGCGGGCAAACACACCGCTGGAATATTGAACCGTTCCCAGACATAAGTACCCCCACAAAGGGCCTAAGTACTCCTCCTCGGCCTCGGCTCTATTTACACTGGAGAATTCAGTCCGCACGTCCTGGGATTATGAATAGATGTTTCTTGCCCTCCTCCATCCTATATATCTGAGCCGGCGGCGGGGGCGGCGGGGGCGGCGGTGGAGGCGGCAGCTTTCATACAAACATAAGATTCCTGTGTGCCTCGGCTTTACCAACTTCTAGTTCTCTATTAGAGTTTCTTATTAATTATCCCTGTCGCTGGAAAGGAGGAGGAAGGGTTTTCCTCCTGCGAGGATTGCTTTAATGCGGGTGAAAGCCGGCGATTCATGAGGCTTCAGGAAATGTTTAAGTTTCTAATCGTTCATAGATAATTAGCTAATTTGCTATCATTACCCTAACTTATATCTCGTATACGTGTTTGCATCTTCGAAACGTGCCTGGATCTTCTAAACTAGCCCAAAGAAATGCTCATTATATCGCGATGTGGACTAGGAATGTTCGATATATATCGATATCTTGAAATATAAATATTTTCATGGAAAGTAATCAATATTTATTTTCCGATATATCGCTAATATCGATACCATATGGTCGATATTGGTGCATACGATATTAGTTATTCATAAGACGCCATCTATTTATTGCATTGTCCAAAAGAAAAAGTAAAAAAATCAGGGATTTTTTTCTTTTGAGTATACCTACATATCTCAAATCCAATTAATTGACGTCATCAAATTCTGAAAGATTTGATAAGCGTTAGATTTTGAAATTCATTTGAAATCAGTATTTTATACACGTGGCGCATGAAGTAAAATTTCGAGTTTAGAAGAGCCTGAAAATTGGTTTGGTCGCGTAGCGCTACGCGCTACACGACCAAACCAATTTTCAGGCTCTTCTAAACTCGAAATTTTACTTCATGCTTAGTCTGGGATTGGAAACACTCGTTAATAATTGTAGATTAATTGAACATGGTTCTTAAATTTTGTACAAAATAAATGAGAAATAGTGACATCTTATTCTGTTTAGGTTGAGTGTACTTTTTAAGTTGATTCGTTTCAACACAAATAATGAAATTGTGTCTTTGAACTGGCGCACAGTATACGATTTAACCATTTTAGCGGGACTAAATTCACGGACATGATTCTATGGATTATTTTGGAATAAATTTTATATAAAAGTAGATAGTGTTACAAGTAATGATGTAAATGTGTCAATAATTAAATTAAGTAAGCGATTTAAGATGTATTATTAGCAAAAAAAGTTGTTCTTGTAGTTACATTATCATAAATTTAACATTATTAATGCCACGTAACTCATGTTGTTGGGTTTTTCTTATCCATAATATATATTACTCTATATATTTACACCAATCACAAGCGATTGACATTTATAATACATTTTTTTATACAAAACTCATAAAAAGTAAAGAAAATAATTTTTGAGTTATTTACGATCGGATAAGTTGATATCGTATAAGTTGATATGAACAAACGTACACAATTCTAACTTTTAAAAACGGCATATCTTTGTAATTATTATCAGATCTACAAAAAAAGTATAATATAAATATTTTACTTCATGCTTAGTCTGGGATTGGAAACGCTCGTTAGAGGCTTCAAATTGAAACTTTGAATAAAATTGCAAATGTTCGGGAATTTCCTACATTTTTGTTGATGTTAAAAGTTGTAATCGCTTTGCGTGAATTTCCACGATTTTTATTAATTTTCAAGTTTTTGACGAGTTTTCGTGAATTTTCAAGTGTTAAGTTTCTTTTAATTTTCTCAATCTCAAGTAACTTGAGTTACTTTAGTTATTAAGACATAGATACTAATTACATGTTACTACGATCATTATAATAATTAATTATTTTGTAAAAATGTGTTGTGCATTTAATTTTATAAATAAATAAATGTAATTTCCAACATGTTGTTCACAATTTCTTAAAACTCCTAGATTTTCGTTAATTTTAAAAATGTTGATACTTTTAATAAAATTTCGACTATTTTTAAAATCTTGACAATCTTTCTGAATATTCAATTTTTTTTGTAAATTTAAATGTAACAAGATATCAAAACTAACTGGACACTTTATAAGTTTACACGATACTGATAATGGGTTTACATTTGTATGTACTTAAGACCTGTCCCTGCCATTTATGACATGGCCGGTAATAAAGTGTATCTTTTCTCAGGTAAATAGATATTTAGGATTGTGTTTGCGATGTTGTAATATTATTATTTGAGAGTGAGATTTGCTACTTTTATCCCCCTAGAATTATTAGTGGTCTAGTGCGTCGCGTGCATTCACGCGGGGAAATTGTTTTCCTGCACTTTGTTCGTAAATTACAATTTCCAGTAAGACGAAGAAAATTTGTTTGGCCATTTATACTGGCGACATCGTTATTTAAAAATAATACGCTTTCCTTTTTTCCCAATATTAGCATTGTTGGTATAATGATAATGTGGGTATTTCAAAGTCACGTAAACGAATCCAGCTGGCGAGAGAGGATTTATTTCCCATTACCACGCCACCATCATAAAGTTATTAGATAACTCCGACTCGGCGCTCACTCGCAGACCAGTTTCGCGTTTATTTTTTATCCTCTTCTTTCTTTTTGTATAATATCATTTCCGAGCGAAGAAAGGAAAGAGCGCCAGTAATGCGATTTAATGTATAGTAATAGGCGCCTTTATTGCTCAGAATTCCTGGGAGGATTAGATACGCGCTATCCGGTATCTACAACGAGAGGATTATCTTTCTGGATCTGACGTGCAATATCTATCTACTCGAGCTAGATGAATTCGGAGATGATAAATGGTGTGCTTGAATTATTTTCAATGACTGAACAGATTTAAATAAAAATGAGAGGAAAGTATTTCCTGACAACACAAATATAGGCGTAAAATCTAAATGTATAGGTAGTGAAATTGGAGTTGAATAACCCGTTTCAAGAAGTATCATAAGAAATTCCAATGTTAATTTTTCAATTTGAATTTCCAACTATATTATTTAATTTGAATAGTGAAAATCGAATTAAAATCGTTCTCTTATTTATTACCGATAATTCAAAAGCAGTTTTTTCGTTTTGTATTCAGTTATAATTGATTTAGCTTTTAAAAATGAAGAAAAATAGTAACAAAATATCATCAAAATAGTAGCTGCTTTAAAAAGTTAGTACATGACATCTAAAATCACAGACGCCACACAGTATACGATTTGACCGATCTAACGGAACAAAATTCAAATTATTGAACTATGGAAATTAAATATTTATCGCAATTAATTGTTCGTATACATCAGAAAATAATTCCTGATACAGAATTATTTTAGTTTACTATCACTTCTCTACGATATCTACTAGCAAAATTGTAATAAACAATTTATTGCATTTTCTGTTGGTTTATTTTATTCTGAATTATTTCAAAATCGCATTAGTTGATCGAAGCTGAAAATTATTTTCTCTTTGGTGTTATTTTCTGCATAAGTGTAGCTACAATATCGTGTATAATTTGTGTATATGTAATATATTATAACAAAAATATAATAGGTTAAAAAATTTATAAAAAAATAAAAATTAACATGTGATTTAACCATTCATGTTTTGTTTCATACACTTCTGTGCAATTAAATTAAGCAAACAAAATATGTTATAGTTTAAAACGGACATCATGAAGAAAGTTACGAAAATATGTAAATATATCAATCAATTTCCTTTATGTCAAAATGCTGCGTCATTTAGACAACAATTCAATAATTCGAATTCTAACTAAAATTCAAGAAGGTTTTTCTATTTCGGCTTTGTTGTATTCATTACAAGATTTTTTTTCAAGAGGTCTTAGTTTTTGGTTTATTTATTGAAACTGCTGCTGTACAATTAACACAGACCCGAATTATACAACTAAACTATTGTGAAAAATAGTTATAAGACTTGTACTTAATTTTATTGCACAGAAGTGTATACCATCATGATTTACTACCTGTTTTTAAATGCCGCTTAAGATGTCTTATTGACAATAAATCCTGTAAAATCGTTGCGATTTCTAAAATATTTAACATTTTTACTAGATATAAGAATTAAGTAAAAACCTTTTATTTATTGTCAATATTTCTTAAAATATTGTAAATATTGAAACAATCTTTAAATAAAAGTTGTATATCTTATAAAAATACACAAAATATTTATATTATACTTTTTTGTAGATCTGATAATAATTACAAAGATATGCCGTTTTTAAAAGTTAGAATTGTGTACGTTTGTTCATATCAACTTATCCGATATCAACTTATCCGATCGTAAATAACTCAAAAATTATTTTCTTTACTTTCTATGAGTTTTGTATAAAAAAATGTTTTATAAATGTCAATCGCTTGTGATTGGTGTAAAAATATATAGAGTAATATATATTATGGATAAGAAAAACCCAACAACATGAGTTACGTGGCATTAATAATGTTAAATTTATGATAATGTAACTACAAGAACAACTTTTTTTGCTAATAATACATCTTAAATCGCTTACTTAATTTAATTATTGACACAGTTACATCATTACTTGTAACACTATCTACTTTTATATAAAATTTATTCCAAAATAATCCATAGAATCATGTGCGTGAATTTAGTCCCGCTAGAATGGTTAAATCGTATACTGTGCGCCAGTTCAAAGACACAATGTCATTATTTGTGTTGAAACGAATCAACTTAACAAGTACACTCAACCTAAACAGAATAAGATGTCACTTACTATTTCTTATTTATTTTGTTCAAAATTTAAGAACCATGTTCAATTAATCTACAATTATTAAACAACATTTGGAAAGAATGCTTGTGTAAACAATTATCATAAACGATTGTTTGGGGCAGCTTGGTGGTGTAGTGGTTAGAGTGTTGTACTGCCACGCCACGGACCGGGGTTCAAATACCGGCCTAACAAGTTGTCTGCATTTAAAAGAAGAAAAAGCAACAGCGTTCCGCATTACCACAAAAGAAACAATACAGAAATGTTTAATGAAGAACAAAGACAACCGTCAGCGCAGAAAATATAACCCGGAAATAAAACCTTAAAAAACCTTAAAGAAAAAGACGTTTTCTACCTGAAGTCGGATAAAGGTAATGCGATTGTAATTGTCAACAAATCTGATTATTTTGACAACGTGAAACAAATGTTAGAATCCGGCGCATACGTTGAACTAACAAAAAATCCTCTAAAAACGTATACGAACAAAATCAATAACTTCCTTAAAACTCCAACATGTTTAATTGATAAAAAGCTCGCATATAAATTAAAAATCAGTAATCCAAAATTACCAAAATTATATTGCCTACCCAAAATCCATAAACCGGAAAATAAATATAGACCTATTGTCTCCAATATCAACGCACCCACGTACAAAATTGCAAAATGGCTGGTTCATGAATTCCAACAATTAAAAATAAATAACGACTTTTCCGTTGAAGATTCTTTTCAATTCACAAACAAATTAACCAACACAAATATTCAACAAAATGAACAATTAATTTCATTTGATGTAGAGTCACTGTTCCCCAGTATACCTATTAATAACCATTAACATTTTAAAAGAATTATTTAAATTGCGTCCCAAAAGACAAAATAGATAATTACATTAAACTCACCGAAATGGTAATGGATTTTAACACATTTGAATTTAACGGAAAATTCTACAAACAAACATTTGGTACCGCTATGGGTAACCCGCTTTCGCCATTTTTAGCAAACATTATTATGAACCATTTCAAAAATCAGGCCAAAAACACTCTAGATTATTTTCCTAGAATATGGATGAGATACGTAGATGATATTTTTGCTATTATTGAACCAAACAGAGATATCAAACAATTTGTCAACAACCTCAACAACTTATACCCCAGTATTAATTTCACATTTGAATTAGAATTCAAAAACGAACTTCCATTTTTAGATTTAATAGTAATTAGAAACAAAAATAAACTAGATTTCAATATTTTCAGAAAGCCCACACACACTTTCAATTATATTCACTCAAGTTCACACAGCCCATTTAAACATAAATTAGCTTCTTTTAATAGCATGATCCACAGAGCAGTAAAACTCCCAATTTCAAAAGAAAATAGGAAAAAAGAATTTAAATTCATATTTAAAATTGCAGAATATCTAAACTATAATAAGAGAACAATTCAAAAATTAATCAACAGATACATAAGACATCATAACATCCAATCCACAACCACTTTAGAACCAATTTTAGAAACAGACAACAATAAGAAATATATAAAAATAATACATGAGCGAAAAACCAACCAACATTTAAATAAAATATTCAAAAAATACAATTTCATTCCTGCACATTACACCAATACCAAACTTAAAATGTTATTGGGTAATACATTTGAAAAACAAGACCAGTTGCTGAATTCAGGGATTTACTCAGTCAATTGCAATAATTGTACTAAATTGTATATTGGACAAACAAAAAAAAACGTGCACATTAGATTCAAAGAACATATGTACCACATCAAAAGCCAAAACCCTGACAAATCAGCAATTGCTCATCATACTTTGACAACAGGCCACAAATTCAACATAAATAAAGTTAAATTATTAAAAGAATCCAGCAGTTATCAATTAAACATGTTGGAAGCGATAGAAATGATGAAAAATAAGACAGAACTACTCAATTTCGATTTAAGCCCAATAATGAACCCCTTATTAAATTTATTACCCAACAGATAACCCTCATTAACATCATTGTAAACCCTCACAAGTCCGAAACCGAATAATCCCCAACACCCCCATTTCCAAGATACCGCATTCGTTTCAAAATGCAAATTACTTTTTTGGTTTTTCCGCCTAGTCCGAGTAGGTATATATTGTAAACATTTATCGGTTTTTATTCAGTTAGCTATTGATAATGGGTACCCGAAATGTACATCTAGCAAGAAAAATAAAAGTGAAGAAAGGAATATAACTGTGTTTAATTAAGTGCATTTATATAGGTTAGGATAAAAATGCCAAACACTCCGTCTTCTCGGATATGACGTTAAGTGCATGTAGGACCCGTGTACTGCCTGGATGTTGCGTGCACGTTAAAGATCCCTACCGGTGGGTTGGAACTCCAACCGGGTTCGGCAAAATTCCCGGATAGCTGTAGACCTAATCTCCGGCGTCATGATTGGCCTTAGCAGCGGAAATAGATGACGTAAAACCCAAAATAAAAAAAAATAAAAAAAACGATTGTTTGGAGAAACAATAATAAATGTATTGGCACTAAAAGTAGTAAATATAATATTTAGTGTAAGAAAATTGATTTATAAATAACAGCAAATTTACTATTAATAGCATTGTAAAAGGTTCTAGGTATCGATCGTATAAAAGCCAAAATCATCAAGAACTGTTGCAGTTGATACCTAATCAAGATCTACATTTTTTTTTCTTTTCTTACAATTAAAGTTTAGTTTTATTGTTATCCTTGTCAATATATTTGTTATAGTTTTTGTCAGATTTTCTCTCTTTATTCCAAGCAAGTGTGAACTTACATACAAAGAGTTTTATGTAACACCGAACATTTTCATAACGAGAACGTTTTAAGTATACATAAGCATACGTTGTGCATGCTCCGACGCTCGGTTTATTAAAAGATTTGAAGCTTAAACGAGTGTTTTCCAGCCAGGCTAAGCATGAAGTAAAATTTCGAGTTTAGAAAAGCCTGAAAATTTGGTTTGGTCGCGTAGCGCGAAGCGCGGAGCGGCCAAACCAAATTTTCAGGCTTTCCTAAACTCGAAATTTTACTTCATGCGCCACCGGTACAAAATACTGATGCAATGTAAAGTTTAGCGGTGTGTTTTAAACTTCGTAGTATGTCAGTGTTTTGTACCGGTGGCGCATGAAGTAAAATTTCGAGTTTAGAAAAGCCTGAAAATTTGGTTTGGCCGCTCCGCGCTTCGCGCTACGCGATCAAACCAAATTTTCAGGCTTTTCTAAACTCGAAATTTTACTTCATGCTTAGTCTGGGAGTGAAACACACTCATTTTAAGTTTCAAATTGAACTATGTTAAAAACAACGAGTATCTGAAAATTTACGGCATATACGCTGTAATTGGGACATGTATACTTGAAAGAAAAACACCCTGTATGTACAAGTTGAGGCATTAATTGCGATTGATTGGCTACAATTTTTAATAGTCATATGGGCAGTTCAATTTACACACAACTTTAAAATTAAAGGTGTCAAATTGTTTCGGATGCAAATGTTCGGTGTTACATAAAACTCTCTGTATATACACTGTATTTGTTCAGGCATTTGTAGTTTTTGAGATTCGTTAAATTTGAAGCTTCTAACGAGTGTCTCCACTTTTTGATTATTCTTGAAGAAACATTTTTCTTAACTTGAAATTTGACTTTGTACGCCACGCGTATAAAGTTTAGCCACGCGAAGTTTAAAATATATAGTGATGGACAAAAGTATGTAGATAAACATATTTTCTTCGATTTATTTAAAGGGTATTTAAACTTGAAATAAATAAACATTGGAATGAAACTATGTTGAAAAATGTTGACAAAACATACTCATATTTTTTTAATATTTCCATAAACTTAATTGTTGGAAATGTAGAACTTGGTTGGACAAAAATATATAGACATAATTAAAAACATATTTATTATAACAAAGATTGGCAAGAATTATTTAGAACTTTTTCAAAATTTGAACATACGAATGGGTAAGGAGCATTTAACTGATCGCCTGAGAGCCTATATTAAATTGGTAGTAGATTCAAATAATTTGAGGAGGTGATAGGTACATTTGTAATCTTAATCTTTGTTAAATAAATTATCTGTTTTATGAGTATATTGAATTGTCATATTACTGCCAGATTTCCCTTCACACAACCTACAAATTAAAAGTTAGTTTATAACATAACATGTGATTTATTTTGTCCTAACCTAAAACGCACAAACTGCATCACACCAATAAAATCTTGAAATATCATATTTGATTGGTCATATTAAAAAAAAATAGATTATACGTGTAAATCTTTCACAGTACGATAAATAAATAATTAGTTTAACTATACTCTGTTCACATTGTATTCTCACCGCAGTAGGCTTGTTTTTTTTTTCTCCTAATATTAGCATGTTGTATTTTTAATAGTAATGATTAAATTATGTTAACCTATGATTTCAATAAAATGTTGCCAAACATCTACTATCGTAATATTTTTATATGTGACTAAGGGATATAATAAAATGCAACATTGCAATTGACATAACCAAAAAAAATCAATAACATAACCAAATTGCTAGTAACTTTTTTTACTACTAACAAAAATGTCACAATAATAAAGCCTACTGCAGTGAGAATAAATCGTGAACAGAGTTTACATCGAATAAACTCACCCCAAATTTGTAACCCCTTTTTCAAACACATCCCAAAATTTAATTATTTGATAATATAATTAATTTTTGGTAGGTCCGATAAAGAAGATGCCTATAGAAAATTGTTCTTTTAAGTATACTTATCTCGATTTACCGGGTGGTGCGACGAATACCTCACCATAGAGATGATTTCAATGTATTTTGCGAATTTCCATTTATTTACTTTAAACGTCATTTTATGTTTCGTGTTTAAGAGTTATTTTAACAGAGTAATTACTTTTAGATTTCAATAGAGGTAATTAATAATGACAGTTGCAAGACAATTGTAACAGTAACGTTATTATTTTTGCAAAGTACGGCATATTTTTATTTTCAAATTTATAATTTTAAAATAATTTATATCTTGAATTGAGATAAGAAATAAGAAACAACATAAACTTTATTTATTTTATGTCATATATTTTACAACAACTGAAACTGTAAAATAAGTTTTTGATTGATTGTCTAACGAGGGTTTCCACTCCCAGGTTAAGCATAAAGTAAAATTTCGAGTTTAGAGAAGCCTGAAAATTTATATTTGACGGGGCGCGCGAGCGAAACGAGTCGCGCCCTGGAAAATCTAAATTTTTAGGCTTTTCATTACTTCATGCGCTATGCGTATAAAACAATGACATCAAGTGAAATATTCAACCATTTGATTAAAGTGAAATAAATTCAGTATGTCAATTGTTTAAATGGCGGGGAAAGTGCTATGATGGACACATCACGATTTTTTTTTCTATCTTAATAAATTAAGATGACAAACAGTGACTTTCTATAGCAACTACTACTTTGAGGATATAATTTTCGAACATTTGTTTAACATTTTTAAGCTATATTTCAAATAAAACTAAATAGAAAATAATACTATAATCGCAAATAATGCTAGTAGGTAAAGAAATGATTCTAATTTAATTCTGATCATTTTAGTTCAATAATAGAGATACAAACTGAAATTGAAATGTTTACATGTATAGGAATTCCTTACGATAATGCGTCTTAAAATGGGACATGCGATCTATTTGACGCCATCTGGGCATTTAACTGATTCACAGCACCCATGTAATTTGTCATCAGTTGTGCACTAAAATGACGTCATTTTACTCCTTACGGTTTGGTAAATTTTCCCCAAAATTACATAATTTCAGTGCGACTTCTCACCGATGCCAAATTGCATCGTGTTGTGAATACGGGCCCTGTTTAACGAATGTGAAATAAAAGGTTTCCTTATCAACGAAGGTGAAATAAAAGGTTGCCTTATTGTAAAACTCCTCCTGCTATTAACCCATGTTTTGAATTCTTTCATTATCATTAACGAAATAATGATAAAATTACAGCAAATATCGATTTCCTCATTAAACCAGCCTTTCCCCTAAACACACAAACACATACATATATACATCAGCAAAACATTCAAAAGCCCCATTCATTTATAACGATAATAATAACGACGTGGAAAATAAGATAGACCATCCTCTTTGAATTCACGTCCATCAATTACACAACATGATACTAATATTAGTGGAGGAGAGTTCGTTAGGGCAGCGATTGATGTGTCATTTCGTTTGATTAAAGAGGAACTTTTGTGCGCCCCCAAGATTTAATACCGTGCCTCGTACTTTTTTTTATTTTCAGGTCTTCGTTCGTAATTAATGAAATTTACGACGAGCACCGGCGAAATTATGGCAGCGAATTGGATTAATGTTAAGGACACCAGGTGCGTATAAGGGTAATTAATGGAAAGGAATTGTTTGTTTTATAAATGGGTTTTGTATTAGGTTTAAATTAATTATTGTGATTTATTGTATAAAATGTCTATCTGTTTATATCAAGGGTGTTCAACCTGTTTTAATATGCGAGCTATTTTTGCAGAACAACTTATTAGACGATCGACAGGTTATAGGAAGTAAAAACAAATACAAAATAGTATCTACTTGGATTTTTTCTTTTAAGTATACCTTAAAATTTATTCTAAATTGCTCGAACTTTGATCGTGCGAGATTTAGTTGAAATTTATTAAACACTAGCATTTAGCCCGATTTACCAACCGGGGAGCCGAGGGCCGAATCAAGGAAATGTAGAAATGTAAAGAGAATTGCATAATTAAAAAAAAATGATGTTGAAGAAAAATATATGTATAATAGTAGCAAGGGGAAAGGGAGGGGGAGAGGCCTTGGTGCATGAGCCGAATGGTGGTGACTGCAAGGTAAATCGTTGTTTTGTAGTGGTTATGGAGTGGATGGATGTAAAGGTCCATGAAAAGGTTGGAAGAGATGGTCGCTTCGCTCCAGCCGCTCGCTTCGCTCGCTTGTCTTGCTCGCTTCGCTCGCACATAGAGAGGGTAGTTGCTCCTTTATCTCTGCGAAAACAAATTTTCTCTAGCGCAATTTTTGGACCGAAAATTTGCTGAAACACCGGGAAGGCGGCCATTTGTTGGCTCGAAAATAATTTGCTGAGCACCGCGAGGTCAAACCATACCACCCTACGTTTAAACAAATCGTTTTGGAGCATTTTAAGTTGGTCAAAAAAAATAATCAAGAAAATCACGGTTTTAGACCACCCTGTATATACACGTTAAACTTAAAAATTAATTAATTTTAATTGTTTTGTTTCGTCTTGTTTCTTTTGCGGATAATTATTCGAAATCGAAATGTGAAAACAAATTCCTCTATCGCAATTTTTCGACCGAAAATGTGCTGACAGCCCGTGAAGGCGGCCAATAAAAAAAAAAAAAACATGTCCCAACACCGCTAAATTTAATCCTAGCGATCTGCGTTTAAACAAAACATTTTGGAGAAAAAATAAAAACCATCGATTAAATGCGAGATTTAGACACCCGGTATATATTTTTATGAAATTTCAATTGCAAAAAAAAATACTTTTCCTCGATAGAAAAAATTCTCGATAGATAGGTCGTGTTTCTAATGGAATTCTAAACACAATAGACGCAAAGTTTTGAAAATATATATTTTTTTTTTGCAAAATCGATTAAATGCGATATTTTTTTTAATCGGGCGGTTTGAGCGCTCGGAAGTGTCGCGTTGGAAAGCCCAGGTCAAATCCCATCGAAATTGTGCTATGCGCGACCTGAAAAAGTTCCGTGTGAAGCAAGACCAGCGTGTAAAGTATTGAGGTTAGGAAATCTTCCGCCCGGCGTAAAATTAAAAAAATGATTTAAAATAGAAAACGCGGTCGGATTTGAACGCCGCTTAGCCTAAGACACGCAGATTTTTTTTTCGGTCCTGTGAAAATTTGAACTTTCTAAAATGAATTCTTCGATTTTTCCACTCCCGGTGACAGTCGTCTCCCATAAGAGCAATGTAAAAGTGGTTGCCATGGCGACCGAATCGCAGCCTTCTCCCCGCTGCTTTAACGTTCTTATTATGGGAGACAAGCAGTATATTTCCAACTTCACAATATGTTCAGTGTTTTATACGCGTGGCGCATGAAGTAAAATTTCGAGTTTAGAAAAGCCTGAAAATTTTACTTCATGCTTAACCTGGGAGTGGAAACACTCGCTTGTAACTTTAAATTGAACACCGTTCAGAAACGATGAATGCCTAAAAAATTTCATCGTGAAATAAATACGAATAGTCGTTAGATTTTGAGGTAATCTTGTTTGGGAAATTATTAAAAATACTATAAATTAATTAATCAACGTCAAAAGCTTCAATTTTGCTTCAAAAAAAACACGCTATAAGATTCTAAAAGTAAGATTCAAATATCTCAACTAGTTTTTCTGAAAAATCGTGTCAAAGTTGACATTCTGTAAAAAAATTGTTAGATTTTGAGGTAATCTTGCTTTAAAAATTATAAAACAATCATGAATAATTGAATCAACTTTAAAAACACTAATTTTGCTTTAAATCAAACAAGTATTAAGAACCTATAGTTGCAGTTCAAATATCACAATTGGTTTTTTTAAAAAATGATGTAAAAGTTGATATTTTAGTGAAAAAATCATCAGATTACCTCAAAATCTGATGATTTTTCTTGTTCGAAAAATTATTTTAAAAAAACATTATTTATTTCCTTCAAAATAAACAAGTTCCAAGATCCTGACATCGAGTTTGATGTTTATATCAAGGGTGTTCAACCTTTTTTAATATGCGAGCTACTTTTGCATAACAACTTATTAGACGATCGACAGGTTATAGGAAGTAAAAACAAATACAAAAAAGTATCAACTTGGATTTTTTCTTTTAAGTATACCTTAAAATTTATTCTAAATTGCTCGAACTTTGATCGCGCGAGATATAGTTGAAATTTATTAAACACAAGCAGTGTATTTCCAACTTCACAATATGTTCAGTGTTTTATACGCGTGGCGCATGAAGTAAAATTTCGAGTTTAGAAAAGCCTGAAAATTTGGTTTGGCCGCTCCGCTTCGCGGAGCGACCAAACCAAATTTTCAGGCTTTTCTAAACTCGAAATTTTACTTCATGCTTAACCTGGGAGTGGAAACACTCGCTCGTAACTTTAAACTGAACACCGTTCAGAAACAATGAATGCCTAAAAAATTTCATCGTGAAATAAATACGAATAGTCGTTAGATTTTGAGGTAATCTTGTTTGGGAAATTATTAAAAATACTATAAATTAATTAATCAACGTCAAAAGCTTCGATTTTGCTTCAAAAAAACACGCTATAAGATTCTAAAAGTAAGATTCAAATATCTCAACGAGTTTTTCTGAAAAATCGTGTCAAAGTTGACATTCTGTGAAAAAATTGTTAGATTTTGAGGTAATCTTGCTTTAAAAATTATAAAACAATCATGAATAATTGAATCAACTTTAAAAACAATAATTTTGCTTTGAATCAAACAAGCATTAAGAGTCTATAGTTGCAGTTCAAATATCACAATTGGTTTATCTGAAACATTATGTAAAAGTTGATATTTTAGTGAAATAATCATCAGATTACCTCAAAATCTGATGATTTTTCTTGTTCGAAAAATTATTTAAAAAAAAACATTATTTATTTCCTTAAAAATAAACAAGTTCAAAGATCCTGACATCGAGTTTGATGTTTATATCAAGGGTGTTCAACCTTTTTTAATATGCGAGCTACTTTTGCATAACAACTTATTAGACGATCGACAGGTTATAGGAAGTAAAAACAAATACAAAAAAGTATCTACTTGGATTAGTTCTTTTAAGTATACCTTAAAATTTATTCTAAATTGCTCGAACTTTGTTCGCGCGAGATATAGTTGAAATTTATTAAACACAAGCAGTGTATTTCCAACTTCACAATATGTTCAGTGTTTTATACGCGTGGCGCATGAAGTAAAATTTCGAGTTTAGAAAAGCCTGAAAATTTGGTTTGGCCGCTCCGCTTCGCGGAGCGACCAAACCAAATTTTCAGGCTTTTCTAAACTCGAAATTTTACTTCATGCTTAACCTGGGAGTGGAAACACTCGCTTGTAACTTTAAATTGAACACCGTTCAGAAACGATGAATGCCTAAAAAATTTCATCGTGAAATAAATGCAAATAGTCGTTAGATTTTGAGGTAATCTTGTTTGGGAAATTATTAAAAATACTATAAAGATTCTAAAAATACTATAAAGATTCTAAAAGTAATATTCAAATATCTCAACTAGTTTTTCTGAAAAATCGTGTCAAAGTTGACAATCTGTGAAAAAATGGTTAGATTTTGAGGTAATCTTGCTTTAACAATTATAAAACAATCATGAATAATTGAATCAACTTTAAAAACACTAATTTTGCTTTAAATCAAACAAGCATTAAGAACCTATAGTTGCAGTTCAAATATCACAATTGGTTTTTCTTAAAAATTATGCAAAAGTTGATATTTTAGTGAAAAAATGATCAGATTACCTCAAAATCTAATGACTTATCTTGTTCGAAAAATTATTTAAAAAAAAAACATTATTTATTTTCTTAAAAATAAACAAGTTCAAAGATCCTGACATCCAGTTTGATATATTTTAACTGTTTTTTTGTGAAAAATCGTGCCAAAGTTAAGATTTAGTAATTCACCTTTTTACCTCAAGTATATTTTGTTCAAATATCTAAGATTTATCACAATATTTTAAGATAATCTTCTTTGGAAAGTTATAAATAAATAATTAATTATTAAAAACATCTTGATTAAAGTAGAGCAATATCTCATTCATAAAATTCAAAAAGCAAAAAATATGGTGATTATAGTACAGAAATATACCATTCATAAAATTTTAATAAAGGAAATGTTTGCGACTTATCCTTAAAAGGTGTATGAAAAAAAGTGATTTCTAGAAAAGTGACATTAAAAAATCCGGATATAGTGGAATTCGGGAGGGATGTCTAGTGACTTATCGATGTGGAATGTGTGGAATTTTTCTAGAGAGTATGTCGATAGTTGTATCAGCAACGAGTTTTCTTAGTCGCGTTTGTTTAGGTCGCTAATATATTTCTGTTCTTTCTTTTACAAAAGCATAAAACCATAATTTCTCGGAAGATTCAGATCAAATCAAATTAAATAAGATTTTAAATATTTCATTGTATAATTCAATATCCGGAGGTGTATTTGCACGGGAAGTAGTTGTTTCGATGAATATTTATCGTCTTAAATTGTCTTATTAATTAAGACACTGTTTGCATTTTCACGAATAGTTTTTTCGTAATATTTTATATTAGATTCAGAGAATGTCTAAACGTACTTGCGTTACACTGTGATCGAAACCAACTTAAAGAATATGTGCTGAGCTAGACAACTATACCTGGATCTTTATTTAGGTAAGGATAAGTGTGAGATTGATCCTCTGAGCTTCTTAGCATGTACCTAGTTTTTCTGTATTATTCTACGGAATTTAATAATAATACTAATAAATCTGCTTGATTCGCTATATTTGCCTAATTTTAATTTTTTAAAGTGTCCTGTACACCTAAGGTGGATGCGGAGCAAGCTTGAAACCAATTTTAAATTGGTCATTTTACATGTTATAAGATTAATATGATGATTATTTGCCAAATCTACTGAATGCGTATTCGATTCAACTCACACTTTCGTTTGAGCTTACACAAAATAAACATAAATGCATTATTTATTTTTGCAAATAACTGAAGTATTTAGTAGATATAGAAATTCTAACTATACCAATTAAAATCACATTTAAAACGGTTGTGCACAATAATTAAAATGATTTGTGTCTGCATTTTCGGAGATGTATTTCTACGAAGGCGTTGTCAAACTGTGACTGACGTTTAACTTTAAAATTGCATGCCGGAACATACGTTTTTACATGTTCCATTTAAAATCCATAGCAGCCGTATTTTACAGTTTTCTGTCTCTTTTCATACATGCAATCTGATGACATCAAACTATTTTCGTATTACATGTGTTGGTGCAGAGGTCTATGAATCAAGAAAACCATGGGAGACCTCTCGTGAATCGTACCTTATTTATATTTTTTACCTGCAACCACATAAGAAAACGGTGTTTTCTTAACCACCTTGCTGATCTAGAAAACACTGTCATAATCACGCGTTTGTTGTAACAAAAAAATGACAAACGTCAGTTTTGAAAAGTCATCGTACAAGTGCGACACGTTATTCAGGTAATGTCTGATTCAAGCGACTGTGAATTAACGCCTCCGGATGTGGCCGCACGTGCCAAAGCGATTAATGATATGCAGTTACCCGAAAAATCGCGGGCGCGGTACATAAAATGTTATTCCAAATTTATGGAATGGCTCAGCTCGAGAAAGATTAAATCCTTTACTGAAAATGTGCTTGTGGTATATTTTGATGATCTCAGCAAAACACCAGGACCAGCATCACTTTGGAGTTGTTACTCAATGCTAAAAACCACGATTAACAACAAACATCAAGTGGACATATCAAAATAATTGAATTTAAAAGCATTTTCGAAAAGAAAAATGCATAATCACAAACGAAAAACATCAAGTGTTTTAGAACCAGAACACATTAGAAATTTCATTGCTAATGCGCCGGATAGTAAATTTTTGTTAACAAAAGTAAGTATTTAGACCAATCTAGAAACTTTGAATAATTAGCTTAAAATTGTAGGTGCTACTAATTATAGGTATTAGCAGCGCTTGCCGAAAAATTGAATTGAGGAATTTATACCCTAAAGACGTACAAGATACTGGAAACCACTTGATAGTAAAATTGTTGGACACAAAAACAAAAATTGATCGGACTTTTGTAGTGACCGGCAACCAATACTGTATAATTAAAAAGTATATGAGTCTTCGTCCTCCCCAAGCAAATTTGAAAAATTTGCCATTTTTTATCAATTACCAAAATGAAAAGTGTACCCTGCAACCCGTTGGAATCAATAAAATCGGGCTTGTACCTAGCTTAGTAGCGACATATCTAAATTTGCCAGATGCTAAGTCGTTCACAGGACACAGTTACAGACGCTCGTCAGCAACTATTTTTGCGAACGCCGGTGGTGACTTATTCCAACTAAAACAACACGGCGGATGGCAGTCCTCAAAGGTAGCTGAGTCTTACGTACATGAATCTATAAGCAGTAAAATTGCAATTTCAAAAAAAATTAGTGCAGCTATTGATCCCATTCTGCTTAGTGACGATCAACCAACCTTCCACTTCACATGGCCCTAGAAGAACAGCTGCACAAACTCCTGAAATTGCAAGCAACAGAGAAAACTATGAAAACGAACACATGGAAACAGCTATTGAGCCTGCGGTACATTTCACAAGCACCTGAAGTCAGAAGCAATGCAGAAAGCAATGAAAACCAACATATTGCAGTTAATACACAAAACTCAATGCGAAATGGTAGCTTTTCTTTTAATAACTGTTCTGTAGTTATAAATAATCATTATCATTATAATAACTAGTTTGCACAAAATAATATGAAAATAGATAAAAATAAAACTTTTTGCCAGTTGCTACTTAAATCTACATTACTATATTTGGTGTTCGCATGAAAACTATATAGGTGGTTGCAGGTAAAACTATGTACAATACGCGTGTGGTAGGCATATTACGTGCTCGTGGAGTTAACACACTCGCCGCTGCGCGGCTCGTGTTTAACTCGACACTCGCACGTAATATGCTGTTTACCACACTTGTAATGTAATATACTATTACAACATGATGTTTTTGTTAGGATTCGAAAATAGTTGATACAAGGTTTTTTAATTTTGGTAAGATATTCGGGTTTCTTACTTTACAAAATAATGGATGAATTTGGAAATTTGATCTATTCACGTTTTAGTTTAAAAAAAATGTGCAACTAACATAATTAATTTCAAAATTAATTAAAAGTATCCGAACACGGATTTTTATAATTGCATTAAAATGTGCAATGTTTATTATTTGTGTCATTCAATTGTTATTAAAATCCAACGATTTGTTTATATTATATTGAATTTTAACCGCAAAATGCAATTTTCTCTCATTGTGCGGCGGTGTATTTGCACGAGGAATAGTTGTTTCAATGGATATTAATTGTGCATAGTATTAATTAAGACTTATTATTTGCTGTTTATAAAACCATTATCGTAATTTTATATATCGGTGCACAAGAGTGACATATCCAAAAATCCTCCCATTTGAGTTAAATAATGTACAATGTTCATAAAAAGATCGACGATTATCAGAAAAAAACGACATATAGATAGTTCGTAAAATACTATAGTCTGTTTAAAAACTAGAAGGAGTAAGTGCTAAAGCCCAGTTTACACAATAAAAAGTTACCAGAAATATCACTAGATAAATATGGCGGCAATTTTAAATAATTTCATAATTACTCTTTAAATAAAATTAAATATCATTAAAACCGGGAAAGTCAGAGAAAAGTCATGAAATTATATTCAAATTGACTAAAATACTAACAAAAAGCCATATGATATTATTAAATTTGTCAAAATCAGCAGGCAAATTACAAAACACGTAAAAATTTATAAAATTAACTTGAATATTGGCAAAAACAATGAAAACTATTAAACTGAATAGGGGTTTCCCACAGAAGAAAGTTATATTAAAAGGCCAGGGAAAAAATCTTTAGTCAGGGAAATGTCGGAAAAATTTAACATTTCAGATTGTGGCTACCATGTTAGTTTTTTTTTTTTTTTTCTTGAATTAATTTCTCATCTGGCACTTGGTGAAACATATTACACTATGTAAAGTTAATTAAAGGAAAGTCACTTGGTATTGTTTCACAATTAAATCTTTATTCCGACTAGTTTCGGTTTGTTAGACCATTTTCAAAGGAATGTACAGAAAAAATTATTTCCTAAGTATATATACAATATTTTTGTTTCAGGTAATAAGAGAAGTCAGAATTGGGGAATTCCAAATCTCCTCGTTATCGTTTACGATATTTTTCCCCATTTTTATGGCCCTGTTAATCTCCAGGCCATCTTTGAGGTTTAGTGCGTATCCCTTATTACCTGAATGCAAAATCTTAAAATTATGCGGATTAAAGAAGTGATTGAATGCGATGCAATGTTTGGAAAAGCCAGTTGTTGGTTTATTATCTAAAACAGATTTTTTATGTTCTTTCATTCTGATTTCGAAAGATCTGCCGGTTTGTCCAATATAAATTGCATCACATTCATCACACTGTATTTCATAAATTCCACATTTCTTTGCATTATCAGTTTTCGATTTATTGTTTATTAATAGTTTGCCTAAATTTAAAGGGTTTGAACATATAATATTAAAGTCTTTTCCCCTACAATGACTGACTATAATATATGACAGGTCATTAACGAAATTCAATTTATGCCATTTATATTCTATTGTTTGCTCAGGTGCGTAAAAGTATTTAATTAAATGTTTTTGTTTATGCTTTTTTAATAAATTATTTATAATTTCCTTGTTATAACCATTATTTTCGGCAATTTTTGTAATAACGTTTAATTCTTGTCTGAAATCCGATTCACTTAGAGGAATGTTAATTAATCTATTAATAAAAGAGTGAAATGTACTTAATTTTATTTGTTGTATGTTGTTTGAATTGGCTGGAATGATTGAGTCCGTATATGTTTCTTTTCTGTGTATTTTAAATTCTAGTTTTTTATTATTTTTAATAATGGTTATGTCAAGGAAGTTTAAGCTATTGTACATTTCTGTTTCAGTAGTAAATTGTATATTATTATTGATGGAATTTAGGTATTTTTCAAATGCATTTAATAGTCTTGTCGTTCCAGTCCAAATACAAAAGATATCGTCTACGTACCTTGCCCAGTAAAATATTGGTTTAGCCTCTGTCTTACTGAGAAGAGTCACTTCAAAGTCAGACATAAAGATTTCAGCTAATAGAGGTGATAATGGTGATCCCATTAGCAACCCTTCAGTTTGTGAGTATATTATATCATTAAATTCAAAGTAATTTTGCTTAAGGCACAGATTAATTAATAGCAACATTTCTTTTTTACTTTCATCAGAATTATTACTTTTATTGATTAAATTTTCTAAGGTTACAGTTAGGCTCTGAATTGGTATGGACGTAAAAAGGCTCTTTACGTCAAACGATATCAGTTTTGCATTATGGGGGACCACTAACGATTTTAAATTATTAACTAACTCTATTGAATTTTTTATTGCATGTGGTGGACTGAAATTAATAAACGAAGGTAGTGTTGAATTAAGATATTTGCATAATTTGTATGTTGGAGTATATAAATATGATACAACAGGTCTCATCGGAATGCCTTCTTTGTGTAATTTAGGTAATCCGTATAATATGGGTGCTCTAGGATTCATTTTGATGAATTTATATTGATTCTTATCAAGTATTACATTTCCACAAGATTTAATGCATTTTTTTTAACTCTAACTGAAATTTATTCGTGGGATCTTTAGATAAGATTGTAAAATTAACAAAATCTAGTAAAGTTTCAGTTTTTTTTAATGTAATCAATTCTAGGCATTATTGAAACGGTGTTACCTTTATCGGCTTTACAGAGAACCAAGTTATTATTGTCTAGTTTCTTTTTTAAATTCTTAATTGTTTTTAGTTCTGATGAATTTTTATTTTTCATAATTAATTTTCTTTTGTATTGTGTTATAACTTTGGCAATTTTATTTTTTATTAATGACCTTTCATTGTCTGAGAACACTTTATTACAAATAATTTCTGCATCTATAGCTGTTGTTTCGATTGACTTATTTGATTCTATATTCGGATTGTATTTGAACCCTTTTTGTAATAAAGTAGTGTCAAATGAATTTAACTGAGTGTTTGATAAATTAACAACTCGGGGATAAAACTGTATATCAATTTTCTCACCTATACAATCACTATTTATGGTGTTAATATATCCTGTCTGCAGTGAATTAGATTTTCTTTCTTCTTTAAGGCGAATTAATTTTTCTTTTTGTTTCTTGAATTGATTGTATGCAATTTCTTTTGCTTCTTGTCGAAAACTGGAGTCGATGACATCAAATTCAATTGGATGTAGAACATTTACAAGTTTTGTGTGGAGCAGCTTCCGGATATGTGACAGGTTATCTCTGGTGTTGTACTATTTCTTCATTTCTAGCTGTACCCAGTTGATGAGGCCCATTTTCACGACTTCCTGCGCTTCTTTTGATTGCTGGTTGATGTGGATTTTCATGAACTTTGGTTTAAGTTTCTCTTTGTGACACGTTCGAATGAACTAAATGTGGTTATTTGACTTTGCAAATTTGATCAAATTTCTTCTGTACATGACGATGAGTTTTGCTTTACTGGCACTAATAATTTCTTGAATTAATTTCTCATCTGGCACTTGGTAAAACATATTACACTATGTAAAGTTAATTAAAGGAAAGTCACTTGGTATTGTTTCACAATTAAATCTATATTCCGACTAGTTTCGGTTTGTTAGACCATTTTCAAAGGAATGTACAGAAATAATTATGTCCTAAGTATATATACAATATTTTTGTTTCAGGTAATAAGAGAAGTCAGAATTGGGGAATTCCAAATCTCCTCGTTGTCGTTTACGATATTTTTCCCCATTTTTACTTCAAACAATATTAAACAAAATTTTGAAAACTAGATTATTATCTTTAAAAAAATAAATGATTGATTTTTGATGTTCTTATCAATGCATTCACTTTAAAGTTTCGAACGAGCGTTTCCACTCCCAGACTAAGCATGAAGTAAAATTTCGAGTTTAGAAAAGCCCCGTGAAAATTTGTCGAGGGTCGCGCAGCGACCCGAGACAAATTTTCTGGGCTTTTCTTAACTCGAAATTTTACGTCATGCGCCACGCGCATAAAACAGTGATTTAACGAGAAATTTAGAAACACACAAAAAAACATTTTTCATGTTATTCCTCACAATTAATTCGAATTATTTTTGACAACTCAAATCCTTTTGTAAGTATTCGAATCCTTTTACAAGGATACGAATCCTTTTATACGGATTCGAATCACCCACATATAGACTCGAATACGAATCCTTTTAATCCTGCCCAGCTCTTTTCTCTATCTTACTCAAACTTGATTTGTTTCATAAAACTATACAAGGTTGAATAACTCATCTTCGACATGCCTGCATGATCGATTACTTCTTTTAAAACTTTATTCAAAGTTAGCAGTTCATTTTTATAGAAGAAACTATGCACGGATCTCTTTACTACGTCATCAAAACTTGGAATTATGTCCTCCAAGCTGTTTAGGGCTACAAATCTCTTTGGATTTCTTATATTCGCTAATGGTACGATTGACAGTGGAATTTACAACTCTTAAAAATTAAACATTTTATTATTTGATGCATATTCTTATGTTTTTGATATCTCACCTACTGCACCAACAATGTCTGATACAAAAGCAGTCATTTTCGTATGTGGATCATCTGTTATCATCTGCTTATACATATTTATTATGCACTGTTTTTCGGACAGATATAAATGATCCAAATCCAACTTCTTACGCTTTTTTGGAGGTGAAAGTGATATTATCACCAAGCTTGTACTGGGTCCATAATCCATCACAACAATATAAACAAAACTAACTTTTAACTATGCTAAAGAAACACCGCACAAAAAGGTTATTACGAAACAGACAAAGTTGCAACTCGGTAACGCTTTGAATTAAGGTTATGTCAGCTGCTGCGTCTAATAATTACGTAATTAGCATAGTGTAAAATGGGCGCACTCTCGTCCAATCAGAGTTGTAGGTTTTGGCGCGTGAAATTTAAAACGCTCCTCCTAGTTATTAAACAGATTATAAGTAAAAGTACCATGTGTCAGTTTATCGCTGCGAGGGAATTTATGACCCCCATTTAGGATTAAGGCACTGTTGGTCAAGTAATAATATTGTTTTAAATGTCATAATATTATGAAATCATCACAATCAAGAGACATTGTAACATTCTAGAATATAATGTTAGTTTTATAACTACATTTTGAAAAGTAATATTATTTTGAAACCGTTCTCCTGAAAAATGAGAATTTTTTAGGTGTGTCACTTTTTTTGTGCATCGACGATATTATAAATCATAATAAACCTAAATTAGGACTTACCATCACAGGAACACCATCATTATTAATAAAAACAAATTTAAAAATAAGAAGTTGATACTGTTCAATAAATGCAGCAATAATTTTTTAAATGCAGCAAAAATATCTCTTCTACTTGCAGCGGTATTATTTTCAAAAGATTCATTTTATGTTAGTCAAATTCTTTTTACAATAATGTATCACAATTACTACTAGGCTTTAAATAAAGCCTAATTATTGTATGAGATATAATGTATTACCTTGTCTAAACTAATCATAAACAACACAATGCCAAATATTTTATATAATTAACAGATATTGTAACTAATCATAAACAACAGAATCCCAAATATTTCATTTAATTAACAAATGTTAATAAATGTAAAATTCAGTGGTTGGAATTTAAATTACAAAAGCTCAAAGTTAATATTATACAAGAAGTTTGTGTTTTATTTTGGTGCTTGGAAAAAATTCAATGAAATTCCATATTTGGATTAAAACCAGGAATTAATAAACTTCGTTTTCTTTTTCAAAAGCTTAAAATTGAAGAATTGAAGACATAATTGCAGACGTTTAAGAAATATTGCAATAAATTAAGCGTCTTCATTTAGTTAAAGAAAATAACAGAATATTTAATCAAATTATTTTGTTTTTTTATTTATTTATTTTATTATAAAAAATGGGAGAATGTCGAATAACCAACAACATTACAAATTTGTTTAAACAATTCTCTTGCAAAATTGTTGTTTATAGTTAATAAAGGAATTTTAATTTGAATTTGAATGTATACACTTTGTTTTATGCTAGAATAATAAAAATCCATTTTCCGAAAATTAATATACAGAACCTCAAACTTAACTAAAATACAAAATACACAAGAAATTTGTGTTTTATGTAATCGCTCTGAAAAAATAATCAAAGAAACTCAAAACTTTGATAAAACCCACAGAAATTGTTGACGAATGAAAAAACAGTTTTAATTTGAGAAAGCATAAGATTAATTTATGTGTTTCTATTATGTGCTTCTACATATATTAATAATAACAAATTGTCAAATATTTAATAAAATAAACAGATTTTAGCATCGAATGTATAAACTAAATGTTGGAAATCTCAAAATCCAGTGGATGACAATGGAGAAATTCAAGAAGCTCAAAGATTTTTTCAAAGTACCAAAATTTTGAATTTTATTAAATCATAAAAACATGCTGATCAAACTAAGACATTTTTAAGAAAAACTTATTTATTTTTTCAGTATAATTATGTTTGTATTTATATGTCATTTGTTTTGTTGTTTATTCATTTCATATAACGTATAAGAGACTCAAGGACATTTAACTTTTTTCCAAGTCCAAACATTGGTATTAATTAATAATTCCACATAAAATGTTTATTATTGTGGATGCAAATAGAGATACGCATATCAATGAACAGCATTTTTTATATTGATTTCAATGATATGGACAATATTTATTTTTGTGATGTTTTTTATTTATATATTATCAAAATAATAGAAGATGTATTAAATGTGAAAGCAAATCAGTAAAATTAAAAAAATAATATTTTAGACGTATTCCAGTTTATTTATTGTCAAGTAAGAACATTATATACTGGGTGGCCATGAAGGTATTGCCTACGGAATTACTTAGTCATTATAAATGGTAGACATTTAAGTTTTGGGATGTATATATAATTTAACTATAGCTTGATTTTAGCATAGTATTAACTAGGAATTCTACTTCCGGCTTAGCCGGAAGTGATATCATTTTTTTTTTTTAGTTTTAAATTGCAACCTCACCTTTTTTTATAATTTGTAATATTCGTATCTAAGTTTCTTTTCCAATGATGTGATAAGTTGATATTTACTTTACAACTAACCTATAAATTAATATTTGTAGAAATTGACTCAGTATGCCGAGGAATTGTAACTGCGATGAAACATCAAAAAGTAGGCTGTAAAATAGTCATGTTACCTAAAAAGAATTTCTAATGACATCGAAAATTTTTCGTAGTTGCCGGCGAAAAAAGTTAAATGCCGAAAATTAATACGTCCAAAATTCAATTTAAAAATGCACTGTAATATGAACATTTTAAATAGCACACCCTGCCTTTTTTGTAACTATAATATTCTGTTTAAAATTCCCTATTAAATTATATATTGCAAGGTAATATTAGTTCAAGCGTTGACCGTATTAGAATTTTTAAAAGTTGGCACTAAGTAGGCTTTATAATAATAATTGCTAACAAATTAGAGGTAGTCTGTTCTAAGATAAAACAAAGGCGTTAATTGGAATATCATAGACATTTCAAGGCCCACTTTGTGATGGCCTACTAAGTCAATTTTAAAAAATATTAATTTTGAGGTTAGATTTAACGAAAATATTAACTTGGCATACATTATTGGAAATGCAATTTCAAGACGAGTATTACAAGTTATAAACAAGTTAGAGTTGTAATTTAAAATTTAAAAAAAATATATCACTTCCGGAAAAACCGGAAGTAGTATTCCTAGTTAACTATGCCAAAATCAAGTTATAGTTAAATTACATATACATAATAAAACTCAAATGTCTACCAATTATATTGCCTAATAGTGATTGCGTGGGCAAATAAAGTATTGCCCACGCAATCACTAGTAGAATTCACGAGAGGTATTCAAATGTATGGTAAGATTTGTGCTAAATTCTCTTAACTTATGGATTTATATTACTATAGTTATTTTAATTTGAACTGAAATGTCACAGGACACGTCTCGTAAACTGGACTATAATATTAATTTCATGCTTCATTGCTTTTTTTTTTACAAGTGGTCAATTTGAAGTTTTAAGCGAATGGTTCCACTCCTTGACTATGCATGAAGTAAAATTTCGAGTTTATAAAAGCCTGATAATTTGGTTTGGTTGCGAAGACTTTTCTAAACTCTAAATTTTACTTCATGCGCCACGCGTATAACACACTGAAATATTGTGAAATTAAAGATATGCTGCTCAATCAGTATTAAAATTATACTAGTGAAGCAGGATAAAAATATACTGATAAACAAGAATATTTTAAAACACACAAACTTTCAGTGTTTTATACGGGTGGCGCATGAAGTACAATTTTGAGTTTTGATAAGCCTGAAAATGTTCAAGCTTTTCTAAACGCAAAATGTTACTTCATGCTAAATCATAGAGTGGAAGCACTCGTTAATAGTTTCAATTTTAACTTATTGAAAAAAAACTACGAACATTATACGTGTAAACGAACTGCTGTACAGGCTCTCTACCACATAAGGGGCAGCGTTTAAATAACCAATACCTGCATTTGAAATTACCATACCTTTAGTAGATAGCTCACAAATAATTATTAAAAATAATTAATAATAATAGGCCACATGTTTGTGGTATCTGGTACACGCGCACATTGCGTATTTTAAGAGAGATTCCACATAGACTGGTAGTTTTTAAACGATTTGGATATCGAATTATACCATCCAGAGAAAAGTGGGTCAGAATGTGAAGAATTATGTCTATGTTATCGTTTTCATAAGTACCCATTGCTGACTAAATTCCGAATATTTTCTAAACGTGTTAATGAAATTCAATATTTTTCCTTATTAGGTTCACACTTCACTTTATCTCCACTCTTATTGAAATGTTTAGATAAGAGCGGCGAGGGTGGATGATTTTTAAACATAAAAATAGTTTGCTGTTTAGTCTATGGTGAAACTTATTCCATGAAACATCTACATTTTTTAACATGGCGCGATACGTTTATTCAAACATTGAATTGGCAGACATGTTTCTTATTTACGGTGAAACTCGATGTAATTCCGCGGAAGCTGTAATAATTTATCAAGAGCGATTTCCTAAACGACACTTACCACCGCCAAACCGATTTAGAAATTTATTACAAAGAGCACGCGACACTGGAAGTTTGCAGCCCGTCGCCGGAGCCTTCGGAGGTGGTGACCGTCCAATGCAATATTTGCGAGCGGAAGATGAAATTTTGAATCTGTTGGAAGCGGATCCTGGTTTAAGTACCCGTATTATCGCCGCTCAGCTAAATGTATCGCACACATTTGTCAGCAGTGTTATACGAGACAATAATTTTTATCCGTATCACTACCAGCGTGTACAACATCTTCAACCCCATGATTTTCCCAAAAGAATTGCATTTTGTCAATGGATTTTGGCACAAAATGTTCAAAATCCTAACTTTACCAAAGACATTATAGTGACCGACGAATCATGCTTTACGCGTAATGGAAGTTTTAATATAATATATTTAATATTATAATATGCATGTTTATGCATGTTTATGCAATAGAAAATCCTCGTGTTACGCGTAGAACTCATTTCCAGCATCGCTTCTCCCTTAATATCTGGGCAGGTATTTTAAATGATCAATTAATTGGGCCATTTATGTTCCCATTTAATTTGAATGGAGAACGATATTTACGATTTTTGCAAGATGACCTTTTAGATCTTCTAGAAAATGTACCCTTAGCGGTTCTTAGAAGAATGTGGTATTTGCAAGATGGTGCGCCAGCTCACTATGAAAGGCGCGTTAGAAGATATTTGGATGATGAGTTTCCAGGACGTTGGGTTGGTCGTGGAGGCCCTGTACCATGGCCTCCAAGAAGTCTGGATTTAAACCCCTTAGATTTTTTTCCTTGGGGATACTTTAAAAGTGAAGTCTACACTACGGAAATTGACAATGCTGAAATGCTGATACAACGAGTAAACGCCGCGGCTAATACCATTCGTGAAAAACCTCGTGAAATGTTTGCTAGTGTTCGTGCAAATTGGATACGTAGAGCCCAAATGTTTATTGAGTGAGGCGGACGTCAATTTGAACACTTATTGTGATTTTTTTTTATACGTGACCCAGTTTCATCTAGTAATTCTAGACAGTGTGTGTGTGTGTGTGTGTGTGTGTGTGTGTGTAGTGCGTGCTAAGTGATTTATACGTCTCGCAGTAGTGACAGTAAATAAACAATACCACAAATGAGTGACCTAGTTTCATCTAGTCGTGCGAAGTGATTTATGCGCCTCGCAGTAGTAAAAGTAAATAAAAAATACAACAACTTACGCATCCACGAAAAATATCATGAACACAGGTAACCAGAAGTTCTCAAAAAGTAAAAAATGCATGAAAAATTATGAAAAATCCAAATATTTTTTTCCGATTTTATTTTTGCTGCAATTGGTGTCAAAATATTTTGTGTATACGCCCTTAAGAGGATGTACATTAATTCGATTACACGCTTCTCACTTATCACTTGGTAAAACAATTTGAAAATAATAAGGATAACAAATATACGTATTGTTATTTGCTTTTATATTATTATGTTTTTGTTTTTTAATAAATATATATATTTAATAGATTTATTGTACAAAACATACGCTATTATTAGTAAACGAATTCTATGTTACAGAGCTTTGTGAGTACTCAGCAACTACGACCAATAATTCCCTTTATGGTTTCTTAACAGTTTTGTAAATAGTCGAAATTTTATTGACTTAATTAATTTTTATGATCCTGGTAAATTTTGGTAGTATTTAAATTTTATATGATTTCTCTTAATTCAACCGTACTTTGACAAGACTACTCGCGCGCCGAATATCTTCCAACAGTCCGTACGATGTTTTGTTGTCTTCGGGCATTGCATTTTGCTGAAACATTAACGATTTTCTCAAATTTGCATAAAACTTTTTAGAGAAATAGACGATTTTCACGATTTCGATTTTATTTATTTTTATAGCGTTTGTAAATTTGAGCATGTTAAACGATCTTGTTGATTTAATTCTAATTCATCACGTTGTGAAAATTCGAACATATACATTAACTTTTAAACGTCTTTGTTGAGTCATTTAAAACCCGATTTTAGTGGACTTTATGGATTCATGTTAACCGCTCTTTCTTTTGAAGTCTACATTTTGAAAACAGCTAATCAGTAGCGTGTTAATTTTTGTAAATTATTAACTTTTTTCCAACTTTCTCTCAATGATATAACCTTTCTTAGTTTTTGAATTAGTTTACTTACAAATTATAAAAAAAACTAGTATATAAATTTACAATGTAAAGATTTTGTATTGTTAGGAATTTCTGTATTCTGATTTTATTGTAATGAAATGAATTCTATATATATAAAAGAATAATTAAAAGAAAAAAATTTAAAAACAAATTGCTCGAGGCGCTTAAATTTTCAGGCATTTCTAAGCAAGAAATTGTACTTCATGCTTAATCAAGGAGTTGATGCGGTCGCTTAAAGCTATAAATTGACGGGTCTGTCAACTTGGCCCCCCCAACTCAAAATTTTCAAATAAAAAATATTGCGCCCGAAAGGTCTTAACTTGCGCTCACTTGCGCCCGAATATTAAAACTTGCGCTGTTAAGGGTAGAAAGTTATAGCGATTTGAAAATAGGGGGGGCTAAGTTGACGCCAGCCCCCCCATCTCGGAATTTTTAACTTTTTCTTTCATAAATACATTCTATGGAACTTGCGCTGTCGATACCACCTAATTTTACAAGTTGCGCTGCAAAAATACACCCCCTATAAACGATATAAAGGAGGGTGCCAGCCCCCCCACTTTACATTTTTTAAGTTTTATTGCATTGTACACAAATCTTAAAAGTTGCGCTCACTTGCGCCATCGAAATTTCTTCAATGTCAGTTCTCATGAAAAAGTTATGGCATATTTTATATATACTCGAATCCAGTGCGCGTATTCCCATAATCTCCATGCGACTGCAGAAGAGTAATACAATAAACATACTTAATTCACAACCACTGTCCTTCGTCGTCGAAAAGCGTACATTATACAACTAAAACAGTAATTTTCTATAATATTTGCATATTTATTCCAGTGCCGTATCATGGTGGAAATATATATTTTTATTATTACTTAAATAATTTTATTTATAAAACAAATAACTATAATTCGATTCAATTAATAAATATAACTTTAACAATGTATTTATAATGCATTTCTGCTGATTAGAAAAGTTGCGCTGTTTTCCCAGTAGCGTTACAAATAATTTATTATTTAATTTATATAAATATTTTCAAAACCAAACGTGAAAATTTAAATGTTTTAAGTAATTTTACTTAAACAATGCATAAGAAATGCATCTATGCCAATGAGAAAAGTTGCGCTGTTTTCCCAGTGGCGTCACAATTAATTTATTATTATTTAATTAAAATAAATAATTTTCAAACCAAACAGAAAATTTTGAATTTTCTAAGTGATATTACTTTAACAATGCATAGGAAATGCATTTATGCTAATGAGAAAAGTTTCGCTATTTTCCCAATGGCGTCACAATTAATTTATTATTATTGAATTAAATTGAATATTTTCAAAACCAAACGAAAAATTTTGAATTTTCTAAGTGATTTTACTTTAACAATGCATAGGACATGCATTTATGCTAATGAGAAAAGTTGCGCTGTTTTCCCAGTGGCGTCACAATTAATTTATTATTATTGAATTAAATTAAATATTTTCAAAACCAAACGAGAAACTTTGAATTTTCTAAGTAATAATACTTTAAAAATGAATAGGAAATGCATTTATGCTAATGAAAAAAGTTGCGCTGTTTTCCCAGTGGCGTCACAGTTGATTTATTATTATTGAATTAAATTAAATATTTTTAAAACCAAACAGAAAATGTTGAATTTTCTAAGTGATATTACTTTACCAATGCATAGAAAATGCATTTATGCTAATGAAAAAAGTTGCGCTGTTTTCCCAGTGGCGTCACAATTAATTTATTATTATTGAATTAAATTAAATATTTTTAAAACCAAACAGGAAACATTGAATTTTCTAAGTGATATTACTTCAACAATGAATAGGAAATGCATTTATGCTAATGAGAAATGTTGCGATGTTTTCCCAGTGGCGTCACAGTTGATTTATTATTATTGAATTAAATTAAATATTTTCAAAACCAAACGGAAAATTTTGAATTTTCTAAGTGATATTACTTTGGCAATGCATAGAAAATGCATTTATGCTGATGAGAAAAGTTGCGCTGTTTTCCCAGTGGCGTCACAATTAATTTATTATTATTGAATTAAATTAAATATTTTCAAAACCAAACGGGAAACTTTAAATTTTCTAAGTGATATTACTTAAACAATGAATAGAAAATGCATTTATGCTAATGAGAAAAGTTGCGCTGTTTTCCCAGTGGCGTCACAGCTGATTTATTATTATTGAATTAAATTAAATATTTTCAAAACCAAACGGGAAACTTTAAATTTTCTAAGTGATATTACTTTAACAATGCATAGGGAATGTATTTATGCTAATGAGAAAGGTTGCGCTGTTTCCCCAGTAGCGTCACAATTAATTTATAATTATTGAATTAAATTAAATGCTTTCAAAACCAAACAGAAAATTTTAAATTTTCTAAGTGATATTACTTTAACAATGCATAGGAAATGCATTTATGCTAATGAAATATGTTGCGCTGTTTCCCCAGTAGGGTCACAATTAATTTATAATTATTGAATTAACTTAAATATTTTCAAAACCAAACGGAAAATTTTGAATTTTCTAAGTGATATTACTTTAACAATGCATAGGAAATGCATTTATGCTAATGAGAAAAGTTGCGCTGTTTTCCCAGTGGCGTCACAATTAATTTATTATTATTGAATTAAATTAAATATTTTCAAAACCAAACGGGAAACATTGAATTTTCTAAGTGATATTACTTCAACAATGAATTAGAAATGCATTTATGCTGATGAGAAAAGTTGCGCTGTCTTCCCAGTGGCGTCACAAATAATTTATAATTATTGAATTAAATTAAATATTTTCAAATCCAAACGGAAACTTTAAATTTTCTAAGTGATATGATTTAAACAATGTATAGGAAATGCATTTATGCTAATGAGAAAAGTAGCGCTGTTTTCCCAGTGGCGTCACAATTAATTTATTATTATTGAATTAAATTAAGTATTTTCAAAACCAAACGTGTAACATTAAATTTTCTAAGTGATATTACTTTAACAATGAATAGGAAATGCATTTATGCTAATGAGAAAAGTTGCGCTGTTTTCCCAGTGGCGTCACAATTAATTTATTATTATTGAATTAAATTAAATATATTCAAAACCAAACAGAAAACATTGAATTTTCTAAGTGATATTACTTCAACAATGAATAGGAAATGCATTTATGCTAATGAGAAAAGTTGCGCTGTTTTCCCAGTGGCGTCACAATTAATTTATTATTATTGAATTAAATTAAATATTTTTAAAACCAAACAGAAACTTTGAATTTTCTAAGTGATATTACTTAAACAATGCATAGGAAATGCATTTATGCTAATGAGAAAAGTTGCGCTGTTTTTCCAGTGGCGTCACAATTAATTTATTATTATTTAATTAAATTAAATATTTTTCAAACTAAACGGAAAATTTTGAATTTTCTAAGTAATATTATTTAAGCAATGCATAGGAAATGCATTTATGCTAATGACAAAGGTTGCGCTGTTTCCCCAGTAGCGTCACAATTAATTTATTATTATTCAATTGAATTAAATGTTTTCAAAACCAAACGGAAAATTTGGAATTTTCTAAGTGATATTACTTAAACAATGCATAGGATATGCATTTATGCTAATGAGAAAAGTTGCGCTGTTTTCCCAGTGGCGTCACAATTTATTTATTATTATTGAATTAAATTAAATATTTTCAAAACCAAACGGGAAACATTGAATTTTCTAAGTGATATTACTTTAACAATGAATAGGAAATGCATGTATGCTAATGAGAAAAGTTGCGCTGTTTTCCCAGTGGCGTCACAATTAATTTATTATTATTTAATTAAATTAAATATTTTTTAAACTAAACGGAAAATTTTGAATTTTCTAAGTGATATTACTTTAACAATGCATAGGAAATGCATTTATGCTAATGAGAAAAGTTGCGCTGTTTCCCCAGTAGCGTCACAATTAATTTATAATTATTGAATTAAATTAAATGTTTTCAATACCAAACCGAAAATTTTGAATTTTCTAAGTAATATTACTTTAACAATGCATAGGAAATGCATTTATGCTAATGAGAAAAGTTGCGCTGTTTTCCCAGTGGCGTCACAATAAATTTATTATTATTGAATTAAATTAAATATTTTCGAAACCAAACAGAAAACTTTGAATTTTCTAAGTGATATTACTTGAACAATGCATAGAAAATGCATTTATGGTAATGAGAAAAGTTGCGCTGCTTTCCCAGTGGTGTCACAATTAATTTATTATTATTGAATTAAATTAATTATTTTCAAAACCAAACAGAAAATATTGAATTTTCTAAGTGATATTACTTTAACAATGCATAGGAATTGCATTTATGCTAATGAGAAAAGTCGCGCTGTTTTCCCAGTGGCGTCACAGTTGATTTATTAATATTGAATTAAATTAAATATTTTCAAAACCAAACGGAAAATTTTGAATTTTCTAAGTGATATTACTTTAATGCATTTATGCTTATGAGATAAGTTGCGCTGTTTTGCCAGTGGCGTCACAATTAATTTATTATTATTGAATTAAATTAAATATTTTCAAAACCAAACGGGAAACTTTGATTTTTCTAAGTGATATTACTTTAACAATGAATAGGAAATGCATTTATGCAACTTTTCTTATTAGCATAAATATATTTCCTATGCATTGTTAAAGTAATACTACTTAGAAAATTCAAAGTTTCCCATTTGGTTTTGAAAATATTTAATTTTATTCAATAATAATAAATTAATTGTGACGCCACTGGGAAAACCGCGCAACTTTTCTCATTAGCATAAATGCATTTCCTATTCATTGTTTAAGTAATATCATTTAGAAAATTCCAAGTTTCCCGTCTGGTTTTAAAAATATTTAATTTAATTCAATACTAATAAATTAATTGTGACGCCACTGGGAAAACAGCGCAACTTTTCTAATTAGCATAAATGCATTTCCTATTCATTGTTAAAGTAATATCACTTAAAAAATTCAAAGTTTCCCGTTTGGTTTTGAAAATATTTAATTTAATTCAATAATAATTAATTAATTGTGACGCCACTGGGAAAACAGCGCAACTATTCTCATTAGCATAAATGCATTTCCTATGCATATTTTAAGTAATATCACTTAGAAAATTCAAAATTTTCTGTTTGGTTTTGAAAATATTTAATTTAATTCAATAATAATAAATTAATTGTGACGCTACTGGGAAAACAGCGCAACTTTTTTCATTAGCATAAATGCATTTCCTATGCATTGTTAAAGTAATATCACTTAGAAAATTCAAAGTTTCCTGTTTGGTTTTGAAATTATTTAATTTAATTCAATAATAATAAATTAATTGTGACGCCATTGGGAAAACAGCGCAACTATTCTCATTAGCATAAATGCATTTCCTATGCATTGTTAAAGTAATATCACTTAGAAAATTCAACATTTTCTGTTTGGTTTTAAAAATATTTAATTTAATTCAATAATAATAAATTAATTGTGACGCCACTGGGAAAACAGCGCAACTTTTCTCATTAGCATAAATGCATTTCCTATTCATTGTTAAAGTAATATCACTTAAAAAATTCAAAGTTTCCCGTTTGGTTTTAAAAATATTTAATTTAATTCAATAATAATAAATTAATTGTGACGCCACTGGGAAAACAGCGCACCTTATCTCATTAGCATAAATGCATTTCCTATGCATTGTTAAAGTAATATCACTTAGAAAGTTCAAAACTTTCCGTTTGGTTTTGAAAATATTGAATTTAATTCAATAATAATAAATTAATTGTGACGCCACTGGGAAAACAGCGCAACTTTTCTCATTAGCATAAATGCATTTGCTATGCATTGTTAAAGTAATATCACTTAGAAAATTAAAAATTTTCCGTTTTTTTGAAAAATATTTAATTTAATTAAATAATAATAAAGTAATTGTGACGCTTCTGGAAAAAAAGCGCAACTTTTCTCATTGGCATAGATGCATTTCTTATGCATTGTTTAAGTAAAATCACTTAAAACATTTAAATTTTCACGTTTGGTTTTGAAAATATTTAATTAAATTAAATAATAAATTATTTGTAACTGGGAAAACAGCGCAACTTTTCTAATCAGCAGAAATGCATTTTAAAAACATTGTTTAAGTTATATTTATTAATTGACTCGAATTATTCTTATTTGTTTCGGAAATAAAATTATTTAAGTAATAATAAAAATATATATTTCCACCATGATACGGCACTGGAATAAATATGCAAATATTATAGAAAATTTTTGTTTTGGTTGTATAATGTATGCTTTTCGACGAAGAAGGACAGTGGTTGTGAGTTAAGTATGTTTATTGTATTACTCTTCTGTATTTGCATGGAGATTATGGGAATACGCGCACTGGATTCGAGTATATATAAAATATACCATAACTTTTTTATGAGAACTGATATTGAAGAAATTTTGATGGCGCAAGTGAGCGCAACTTCTAAGCTTTGTGTACAATGCAATAAAACTTAAAAAATGTAAAGTGGGGGGGCTGTCACCCTCCTTTATTTCGTTTATAGGGGGTGTATTTTTGCAGCGCAACTTGTAAAATTAGGTGGTATCGACAGCGCAAGTTCCATAGAATGTATTTATGAAAGAAAAAGTTAAAAATTCCGAGATGGGGGGGCTGGCGTCAACTTAGCCCCCCCCTATTTTGAAATCGCTATATCTTTCTACCCTTAACAGCGCAAGTTTTAATATTCGGGCGCAAGTGAGCGCAAGTTAAGACCTTTCGGGCGCAATATTTTTTATTTGAAAATTTTGAGTTGGGGGGCCAAGTTGACAGACCCTAAATTGACTGCTTTTATAAAAACAACGAACGCCTGCAAATTTACCAAACCCTGTAATTATCGATACACAAGAATTTTTTTAAGTAATCTGATTTCTAATTTTTCAGATATTCGTTCTTTTTGAAGATTTCGCTTTTCAAAAAGAACGAATATCTGAAAAATGTTTTTTTTTTAATCCGTAGTGCTATACGACCAAACCAAATTTTCTGGCTTTTCTAAATTCAAAATTTTACTTAATGCTTTCACAAGAATTGGAAACACTCGTGAGGAAGCAAGTTGCAAGTTTTTTATAAAAACAACGAAAGACTCAAAATTTACAGCGAAAAATCGTGATGTGTATTCTTAAAAGATAAATTTCGTTTCTACAATAAAATAAAAAATAATACGTAATAATTACCCTAAGAAAAATATTAAATAAACTCTCAACAAAAACTAGTAAAAATATATAAATCACGAGCAATAATTGTGACGTCTGCGACAAATTAAAATCGAATTTTACATATTAAAATAATTGACGTCGTAATTATAGGTCATGTAAATCGGTTAAGTGGATAAGAATTATGTATTTAATAACCGATGGTATGGAATTACATATACGTATTTTATACGAAATTGTCGCAACCAGGACAAAAAGGTCAGTTTGTTCCATTGAGGAGGAGGAATTTAATGTCCTCTTCTCTTTTCTAGATACAAGGCTTTTATCGTCTCGCAAAAATTTATTCGCGAGCAACTCTTATTAAGCGACAACGTAATTAATTAAACTTTATCTTGGCGTTGTTGTGTAATTAATCAACTCTCCTCCGGCTAGATAAATGAAGACTCGGTATTTCTTTTTTCTGTGTGTATTTGAATTTGTGTTCGTAAATAGTTGACATAATATTTTCGCAATTTAATAAAATTATTTACGATAATCAATATATATTAACACAATAATTAAACGAAACTAATAATTAAATACAAATCGATCAACTACATCCGAAATTATATGAGCTGCGTAATCCTTCTCATTTTTTTATGGTACGTATAACTTCATCATGCGCGATTTTTAATAAATATTTTGAGTAAATGTTTATCCTTATATTGGTAAATTAACAGAGCTGGGACGAATCCTCGTTAAAAGGATTCGAATCACGAATCCGAATCACCTAATATGATTCGAATCAGGAATACTCGAATAAAGGATTCGTAAGAGATAAATATGATTCGAATCAAAGATTCGAATCTTGTTTTTTTCGAATCACGAATACAAATCCTTCAAGAATAAATTTGATTTTATTATTTTTTTACAACCATTAACATATAGATATCGTAATCAGTTCTTTTAACAAAAATATTCACAACCTAATTATTTATTATTAACACTGAACATCGTTGATAACAGACTAAATTTCTGTGTTACTCTGATTAAAAATGTATTTGTGTGTTTTTGAACTACACTTCAAATTAATAGTTTATACGCGTGGCACATGAAGTAAAATTTCGAGTTTAGAAATGCCCCGTGAAAATTTGTCTCGGGTCGCTGCGCGACCCTCGACAAATTTTCTACGCGGGGCTTTTCTAAACTCGAAATTTTACTTCATGCTTAGTCTGGGAGTGGAAGACACTCGTTACTTTAAAACATGTCACAACTATTAAAGTATGTATCGTCGGATGCCCGTCTTCAAGGGTGATATGTAATCAAATTATGGGTCCTATGAATTGCCAAATAAGTGAGTTACTCAACTGTTTCCAAGGCACTCTTTGAAAAAACAAAAGATTAAAATTTTACAAATAAAATGTACAATAAACTATAAGTGTGGTACATCATTGATTTCAGTAAAAAATATTCTTCCAAAAAATATCAAAATCCAAAATGGCGCCCATAAGAAAAACAAAAGTTAGCTACGGTCCCTAAGTAAATGTTATAGTTATCTTAAAATTAAATATGTTACTAGATTTATCGTTAAAAAGTGCCTATAATGTCAAAGTTGTAAATGTCTGGATTCAATAGTTCTTGAATAAAAAAATAAAAACGAATTTTCAAAAATACTTTTTTTGACAATATCTCATTAAGGAAATAAGATATTTCAAACTTGTTTTTGGGTTATTATTGGGCCCAAAATTATGCAACTTTGCCCCGACTCTCTATCTCTTTAAATAAACAAAATCCCCATACATTCTGTTGAAATACGGACACCCAGTATAATAATAATAATAATATAAAATTTATTGTATTGTTATTTTCTAAATATTTTAATTAAATAAATATTTTACATTGTTTACCGTATATTTACGAATATATTAAAAATAAATACTTATTTCAGTAATTCAATATTAATTATACCATCAAATGTCTAAAAGTTTTGCGTTAAAAATCACCAGAAATCATTAGATGTTTTTTTATTAAACGAATTTCACTATGGCTTTCGACGTCTAAGTCAAAGAATGTTTGAAACAAAAGTTGTAGCTAACGAAAAAATATACCTCTTTTACCTAAACACTTTTCACCTCAGCTCTTTTGTTTTTGAATTAGATACTAAGAAATCTGGTGGACATCAACAACTCACCGATTATGGCTTTCGACGTCTAAATCAAAAAATGTTTCAAACAAAAGTTGTAGCCAACGAAAAAATAAACCACTTTTACCTAAACACTTTTCACCTCAGCTCTTTTGTTTTTGTTCAATAAATGGATTACTAGTTACCTAACTAACCGTACGCAGTGTGTTAAAATCAAGAACTTTTTATCTAATACCATTTCTGTACCTTCAGGTGTACCCCAGGGCTCGCACTGTGGACCGTTACTGTTCTTATTGTTCATAAACGACATATCTCAAGTAATTAAAAACTCTTCATTTCTGTTATTTGCTGACGATTTAAAGATTTTAAGGAAATTGTAACTGCCGAAGATTGTATTTTACTTCAAGACGATGTAAACTCTATTTTCAAATGGTCTTGTGATAACCATCTATTTTTTAATATTAAGAAATGCAATTCAATTACTTTTTCTAGAAAATTAAATACTATTCATCGCCATTATAGTATAAATAATAGTATCTTAGAAAATATAACAGAAATCAAAGATTTGGGTGTAACTTTTGATGCCAAGCAAATTTTTGCCAATCAAATTAATTGTATATGTAACCGTGCATTAAAAATGCTAGGATTCATAAAAATAATGTCCGACGATTTGTCACCTATATCGTTAAGCTGGTTTATTTCGCATTTGTTCGTTCCCATTTGGAATATGCATCTTGCGTTTGGTCACCAGCTCAAATGACCCTTGTCAATAAAATTGAAAATATACAGAGGAAATTCTTAAAAACAATGGCATTTAAACTGGGTTTTGATATAGGGTTAAAGTTTAATGTTGATAATATCTATTTATGCGTACATATCGAAAGGCTGTGCTATCGCAGAATTTATGCCGATTTGTCATTGTTTTATAAGCTATTTTCGGATGAAGTCAAATGCCCAGCACTGTTATCATATGTCAATTTTCACTATAATGTGGTAAATCGTCCCATCAGGCAAATTCCAATATTTAGAGTTAAAACTCATAAGACAAATTATGGCTACAATAGCCCGCTTTCGCGATTTATGCGGTACTCAAATTTAATATCTCTAAATCCATATTTTGATTTATTTGATAGTTCACACTCACATTTTATGTCACAATTAAAACGCGGGAATATTGGTGAAATAATAAATAAATCGCCAATGAGTGGTTTTTGTAAGTATTGAAGCTATTTTAAATTGTGCAATCATCTATACTTGTCGTTCATTTTATTCGGTTTTGTGTAGGTCCGTTTTTATTATATGTGTTTTCTTATGGTATATACTTATATCTTATTTACGTAGTATTAATTTTATGATTATAATTTTATTATTGTAATTTTTTTTGTAATATCAAAGGAGATATCCGTAAATAAATACTTTACTTTACATTACTTTACTTTAACCCTAGAAAGATTTTTGTGAAAATAAATACACAACTTTATGATAATTCGAAAATTTTCGAACGAGTGTCTCCACTCCCAGACTAAGCATGAAGTAAAATTTCGAGTTTAGAAAAGCCCCGTGAAAATTTGTCGAGGGTCGCGCAGCGACCCGAGACAAATTTTCGGGCTTTTCTAAACTCGAAATTTTACTTCATGCACCACGCGTATTAAACACTGATTTCAAGTAAAGTTAAAAACATAAAAACATATTGAAACAATTTTTAGTATTAAAAGTTATCAAAATATGTCAAAATTATTTAAAATTGCCAAAAACATCAAAATGACCAAAATGTCATCTAGTAAATATAAAAAATATCAAAAACGTCAAATAACCGGCGGGTTGATAAAATCGATTTACGCCAAATTATAATTTTATGTCAGTACGTGACAGTTTGACAAAAACGTTCTTACAAAAATGAAAATTTCTGTTAAAATCAATAATAATGTCAACAAAGTTATCTAATAATATAAAAATTGTTATCTAATATAAAACAAATAAATATGTAATATCAAAAATATCAAATTTCAAAATTGTCGTCTAATGTCAAAAAACTAAAAAAGTATAAAATGTCAGAACTGCCATCTAATGTCAAATACGTCATTTAATGTCAACATCAGAAATAGTAAAAAAGTACAAAATGTCATTGTTTATCAAAAGTAACATGTAATGTGAAACATGTCATCTAATGTCAAAAGACGTAGTCTAATATCAAGAATATAATCTATTGTCAAAAATGTCATCTCAAAAGGTAAAAAATATCAAAAATGGTATTCAATGTCAAAATTGATTAAATATGTCTTGTAGAAAAAAAAAATCTTAAATTTGTGTGTTCAAATAATGATTCAATCATTTTTGAAAATCGTTACAAATCTGAATAAAAATATTGAAAATCTTACATATAAATATTTTATATATTTGATGAGAAAATCTCGAAATATCGAAAATTTCATCAAAATTTTATAAATCGATAAAAATGACAAAATATCAAAAATCAAGATATGTTGAAAATCTGATAAACATTTTCATAAATTAATAAAAAATGTCGAAATATTGAAAATTTCATCAACATTCGATAAATTAAGAAAAATTGAGGAAATATTGCAAAATCTGATAAATATTTGATTAATCGACGAAAATCTCGAAATGATGATAATTTTATGAAAATATCGATTTGTTGAAAATCTTATAAAAATGTTATAAATCGACATGTTAAGTATAAAAATTTGATTGGGAATGGTAATTCATATTTATCAAAATGTTATATTTGGCGAAATTACCGAAAAACAATTAAAAATCTCAAATCTGGCAAAAATCATCAAATTTTATCAAAATGTCAAATTTGACACAAATCATTCATTTAATTGATTTTATCACTTACAAATGAGTGTCGTCCACTCCCAGACTAAGCATGAAGTAAAATTTCGAGTTTAGAAAAGCCCCGCGTAGAAAATTTGTCGAGGGTCGCGCAGCGACCCGAGACAAATTTTCACGGGGCGTTTCTAAACTCGAAATTTTACTTCATGCGCCACGCGTATAAAACACTGATTTAACGAGAAATTTAAAAACATACAAAACAAATTTTTCATGTTAATCCTTACGATTAATTCGTATTATTTTTGACGATTCGAATCCTTTTGTAACTATTCGAATCCTTTTATGAGGATTCGAATACTTTTACGAGGATTCGAATCCTTTTATGGATTCGAATCACCAGTATTTGGATTCGAATACGAATCTTTTTAAAAAAGTGTAACGAATCCGGATCACGAATCCAGTTTAACTAAAGTATTCGAATACCTCTTTTGAATCCTCTAAAAGGATTCGAATCCAGGATTCGAATCCTGAATGATTCGAATCCTGCCCAGCTCTGTAAATTAATAATATCTGACTTACGAGTAATTTTTCTGTAAAATCGAGACTTTTGAGATTTTGGAAGTAGTTGATCGACTGACTTTTGTCTTTTTTTCCAATATCATAATTTTTGACACTTAATAAAAGCAGATGATTAGCTAACATTTGAAAAACAAAATGTTTTTTTTTTCAGATAAAATCTTTTTATCGAAAAAAAAATGACTGGCTTAGATTTGTCTTTTACTTGCTGTAAAACATTTATTCTAATGAGTACATTAACCAGTTATTTTCTCTACTCATAACATCTCTTTTCCCTTTAAATTCAACAACTAATTTCTAAACGAATACAATTACTACATATTTTTACAAACAATGACGACATGCATTTTTTGCTCTCTCGCTAATGACAAATTCATGTCGGATTTCTGTGGCAGATTGTCGGAACGAGGGTCGGACAAAAAATGCGGTCGCGGTTCTATGGGACGAGACAAAGGTACTTAATCATTTTTCGATTGTTAGTCGCGATATAGTGTGACAATGGCAGTTAAATTTCCCCTGCGGTGCGGAACCGAACTGAACGCGACCGACCCTCTTTGTGCCTCCCGAATTGTTGTGAATTGCACGCTCTCTCGTCCGAAATTGGATCAATTCCGAATCCTGCACACTCACATACACTTTACACACAATGACGTCAAACGACATGTGCATATTATTTATACCTGATGACAAATATAAAAAAAGAAAAGGAGAGAGAAGCGTAAATGGACATTTAAATTGATGAAAGAAAAAAAATAGGGAGAATTTTATAGAAAACAATAAAAACTGCTGTATATCATTCTTAGTTCCATAACATTAATGGAACTAAGAATGATATAGAACAGTTTTTATCGTTGCTGAAAATGTGGGCATCTTCGTTTTGACAAAGATGCTGGTCGTTTTGTTTTTAAAGTTATCAAAATATAAATATAAAACAAGTTTAAGAAGGATTCTGTTATATTGTTTACATTGCAACATGTTCCAGGTAAACCCTCTTAACTTGTTATTTTATTTTTAAATTTGTAATGAAATTTCATCAAGTATCCATCTGATTAATTCAAATATACAGAGACATTTTTTTTTTACTTACGCATACAGGGAATTTTTCTTTTGAGTATACATACCTCAATAATACATAAATTGTAAATATTCAAACATTTGTTGTTTTTGAAGCATTCAATATAAGGATTCAAACGAGTGTTTTCACTCCCAGATTAAGCATGATGTAAAATTTCGAATTTAGAAAAGCCTGAAAATTAGGTTTGGTCGCGTAGCGAAGCGGAGCGAAGCGAAGCAAAGCGGAGCGACCAAACCAAATTTTCAGGGTTTTCTAAACTCGAAATTTTAGTTCATGCTTAATTTGGGAGCGGACACACTCGTTATAAACTTAGAAATAAAATCGGATAATTTATACTCGAAAGAAAAATTCCCCGTATATCAATGGTTACAGGGTCGGGTGAATTTGCAGAAACTTGTTGTTTTTATTAAAGCAGTCAATCTAAAGTTTTAAACGAGTGCATAGCAAAATCTGAAAATTCAAGCGCCTGGAGCAATTTGCTTTCGGATTCGCTCTTTAATTATGCTTACATGCAGAATACATAAATATACATTTTATCGAAATGAAAACAGAATACAGAAATTTCTTACAATACAAATGCTTCACATTTCAAATTGTTAAAAAACTAATTCAAAATTTCAGTAAGGTTATATCGCTGAGAGAAAGTTCTAAAAAAGTTAATAATTTACAAAAATAAACACGCTGCTGGTTAGCAACGTTTAAAAATTAAAGCGTAAGGTCGAATTATTACAATGTGATAAAATAGAACTAAGCACTGTTCGGACTATTTACTTGTGAGAGCTAATTTAATATTTTGATTGAGGTATTAATATTTTAATATTTTTAATACTTTATACAGGGAATGTATCTTTTAAATATACACAACACGATTTCTCACTGTCAATTTTCAGACATTTGTTGTTTTCACATAAAAAGACTATTATTTCTTACTTCACTTTTTATTTGTATCGTTAGATGTACATTTCGAGACACGAGGTGCTCATTATCAATAACAACAGTTTGTTATTGATAATGAGCATCTTGTGTCTCGAAAGGTACATCTAACGATACAAATAAAAAGTAAAGTAAGGAATAACAGTCCTTTTTATGTAAACTCAAAAACATACAGTTATTCGTTGCTTTTGTTAAAACTTTCAATTTGAAGCTTCTAACGAGTGTTTCCAATCTTTAAGTAACCATAAAGTATCATTTCTAGTTTATAAAAACTTGAAAGCTACGCGACTAAACCAAATTTTCAGACTTCTCTAAACTCATGCGCCAGACGTATAAAATACTGAAATATTGTGAAGTTCAAAATACACTGTTAGATCTCATATTAATTAATTTTTAAAAATGTATCTTGATTGATTCGAAAGTCTGGGACAGTTTGTTTTTAGAATATATAAAAGTATACTTAAATATAATTTTTAATCGTTAATTTGATCTAGTTAAGTGGATGAGTTATGTAAAAAATTAAATCAGTTAAATTTTCTCATCATGCACAGATAACTATATAATGTTGAGATGTTAATTAATAGAATTGTTTTATCATTTTACACATGAAGAATTATCTTTTCTTGATATCCTCGCAAAATTTCAGATTCTCATCAAAATCTATGATTTTTTTAAATTTTTAAAATCTATAAACGTTAATAAAAAACACAGTTTATGACATTCAGATGAGAATATTTAACTCGTAAACTTAGGTATTTCGAGATTTTTGTATATTTTATAAATGCAATATCTCCTCAACATCCACTAAAATTTTCTCAAAATTCACGTAGTTTTGCTAACAATTACGGCAAATTTCAACAAAATCCATAGGGTTTTCTAAACATTCACAGCAAATTTTAACAATATCCATAGAGGAGTATTTAACTGATGATTTTTTGTTAACATTTATTTGTGAGATCTGTTTTATTGAATTTTTATCTATCGAGAATAATGTTATTATGTTAATCTACAGAATTATTTATAAGTGAATGTGTTTTTTTTTAATTGGAATGTTCCTCACTTGCGAATTTGTCTTAATCTACAGGATAATTCATAACAAATGATATATAGGTTTCCCCAATTTAGCCAAGCCTAGGTAATTTCGTGGTTAATACTATAAAACCCGGAATGAAATTAACATAATTAAATAAATAAAACAAACTCTAACTCCAAGCGAAAAAAAGATAAAAATATACTGATTAAATTAAATCTGTGTTCTGAATTATTAAAAAATACACATATAATTTAATAAAAATATTGTAAATAATCATCTTAAATCATAATTTTTTGTAAATGTTTCGAATTTGGCTCTGAATACAGAATATTCAATAGCTTTTAATAGCTGAAGCTGTTACTTGGTGAGATTCCATATCAACATTTTTAGTAAATCCCACACTTGGCTAAGATTTAACTGTTTATTAGGTAGTTCATCAATCAGATGACTAATGATAATTCGTCCCTCATCTGCCAATAAAGCCACTGTGTTACGAAAAAATTGATGCAATGTCAGCTAATAAACAGTGACGTCTTAACCAAGTGTGTTATTAACTAAAAGTGTTGATATTTAATAGCGATATTTTAAATGTCTTCACTGATTAAAAAGGACAAATACAGCCTTATTTATAAACGGTTCTAAATGGCTTTAACACGATTCTAAATGGTGAACTTGCACTAACGAGTGCTTTTCAATCCCAGATAAAGCATGAAGTAAAATTTCGAGTTGAGAAAATCCTGAAGAATTTGGATTTGGACGTTGCGCTTTACTCAACTCGAAATTTTACTTCATGCACCACCCGTATAAAACACTAATTTATCTCACACTTTTTCAGAATGCTCTCAATTTTTGACAATTCATAACTTTTCGACATTTTGAACAATTTTTACGTTCTCGACAATTTTGACTTTTTTTTATGTTTTAAATAAGAAATTATATGATTCACTTAATAGAAGACAATTTAAAAATAATGGAGTACTCCTTGCAACTACTCCATTATTTTTAAATTGAGTTTTTTGTTAATTAGCAAAGAAATATCTAGCTTTCATTAATATGTACTGCTATCCAATATATTTTCTGTAAATTTACATAACCACTCTGCTAATTTGTTTGTTAGTTTTTTTATAACTTAAACTTTAAAACTGGATTTCTAAATGTTTTTAATAGTCACTTACACCCCGTGATTTAAATGGTTTCTGGCCGTTTTCATTTTAGGGTATTTTTTATTGAAAGTTTCTTTGGTTGATTTTTTTTTTTTCTGTAGAGCACAACAAAAAATGTTCCTTATTCAGCCCAATTCCCTTACGAAAACAGCCCTCAAGGAAAAGTGAGGGGAATGCGTTCGTTCCCGCTGACCGATCTAATTTTCCTCGTCGGTTTTAAACGCTCCGATAATTCACAATTTAAGCCCTCGGCCCCCCTCAAGAAGCAATTTTCTATCAAAATATTTACTTTGTTCAACTTTTGCGAACCGCCGCAAAATCCCCAACAAGAAATAAAAATAACAGGGAAACCAAACGAGTAGAAAACTTCTACACATACACACACAAACAAATCGATTAATCACACAAACATGATTAATATTTAAATTTATTTATTCAAGTTGTGCAATTCTTAAAATTATAAAAACGATATGATATTACTGAGTACAAATTTATAATAATAATTACTCAATGATTTGTATATTTGTATTTTGACAAGTAATGTCACGATTGAAAATTGAATTTTCAAAACTAGTTGTGATCGTAAAATCCTCAAACGTCAGTGTCAAAATTATTAAAATAAAATGAGTAGTGACGAAAAACAATTAACGCCGCTGCTGTATAGTCGTAGGAAAAGCAGAGTGTTAAACACGTTCTGAAGCATTGCGTGCCGCCCGCAGGGCCACTAAATGCAAGGTTTGAGCATTTAGTGGCCCTGCGGGCGCGTAAATACAAATTAGTATTTGCATGCAAATCAAAGCTTCCAAAACTTGTCAAACAATCTACTAGTAACAAACTTGTGTATTAAAAAGTGATTAAGAATCTTAATTTTAAATGTCTAAATTAGTAAACACTAGATCGTTAAATAATAATTAATTACTACTAGATTGTACAATGTAATATTCATAATGTAATATTCTATTTTTGAAACACTTTAAATATTTAACCATCTAGCACTAATTAAAATATTTTTTTTACATCCACACTAGAAAACAAATAAAACTCAAATAAATAATTTTAAATAATAAATAAATGCAAAATTCGGGCGTGTATTTAATTAATCACAATAACGCGAAATAAATACATTTTACAAAAACACATGAAATTAATTGCGATTTTTCAGCGCCGCGTGTAATATTAATAAAAAGCGCACGCATTTCAGGTATAATTCATATTTATTAGTTTTGCAAACACACACATCTAAACAATTTATTTTTGTTCCTTTGAAATTAAATTAATTTCAGTTTAATATTCAAAATCCCGCATTCGCAAAACGTGTCACTGCATATGATAAATAATAAAATTTTCCATTTCGTTATATTTATGTGCACATTTATTTGCGTGGTGTATTATATTATGCGTGTCGTGTAAAAAAAAATCATGCGAGCGGACGTATCATGAAATGAATGTTTATTCGGATCGAAAAAAAATATGTTTGTTATTAATATTAATTTAATTTGTTTAATGTCTGGAGTGAGTTATACGTTTATTTTTATAATAGACGGGATTTTATTTGGCACATTTATTTTAATTAAAAAATAATTATTCGTACATTATATTGAATATACGGGGACATATTCTTTTAAATATATATATATATATATATATATATATATATATATACACCCCGGCGCATTCTCTGTAAATGTTCAGGCTTTTGTTGTTTTTATAAAAGTGTTGAATTTCAAACTTATAGCGATTGTTTCCACTCTTTGATTAAGTATAAAGGTAAATTTTGAGTTTAGAAAACCCTGAAAATTTCGTTTGGTCGCATAGCTTCATGCGCCATTCGTATAAACCACTGATTCAACGTGAAGTTGGCCTTACTCCCCTGGACAATAAGAAATCTGAGATTTTTAATATTCACGTTAAATTGTTTTTGACATTTAATAAGTTTTGACTTTTGACTTTTGCCACCCGCTGGACTTTAAACAATTTGTAGCGTTTCCCGTGAAAACAATATTTTGTCTTTTACCCCCATCCGGTCTCAATCTTTGCTACGCCTATGTTTCAAAAAGTTGATGCGTTCAGTAACTTTAAAATTTGGGTGAATGCGCCGGAATCATGAGAAAAATATTGACTAGGAATTATCGCACTTCGAGTAGGACAGTATGGGTTATTTTGTTAATATTAATTATAGAAAATCGGGTAAACAAGCAATGTTGTGCAGTTCTATTTGCTAATCCAGATCCCATTGAGAAACAATGGACATTTTGTAAAACTTCGAAGGAATTGAGAATAAACCTGGAATAGACGATTTTAGAAAATAGTACATATCTTTCGTTTTTCTAATTTTATTTAGAAATTGTAAAAACACAAAAAACTATAAATAAAAAATAAATGATTTCATATCGTTTGATAACAATTTAAAAGTTAAAATCAGGAGTTACACATTATTGAAATCAGTTTAATGATATGCATATATTCCCATTCAAAAAACAAGAGTTGGTATTTATAAAACACAAATCGCCAGAAATCTATTACAATCTGATGCGTCATAGTATTTGCTTTGGCAAAGTTTTAACATATTTTAAAAATACTCACAAAGAAGATAGATATGGGCAGTGATGAGCGGTAGGTGAATACCCCACAGGTAGGTAAATAAAATTTGGGTATATACTTGGTATATTCCGACTGGGTGGAGAATACATACTTATTGTGGAATATTGGACATATACCTGGTATTTACCCGGTATATACCAGGTTGTCGGCAGATTTTATTATATAATTAGGGTATTCCCCTAAATCGCGTTTCCCTTATTGTTTTTTATATTCGTTTGATGCTTGAACTTTTATGGTTAGGAACTGTTTGTGTCGCTGCTGTTACTAATAATTGATTACTAAAATAGTAAATGTACATGCCGATATACGAACGTGTTTAGGGTTATTCATTCGAGAAACTACCTATACAATATGAAAAAACAAAGGCACATAATTCGAGATTTGTTCGATGGAAAAAATACAAATCAGTAGAAATCAGAAAAACTGCAAAGCAAAGTATAAATTCATCAATGGAAACAAAATGAAGAATCACATTTTAAAGTGTATAAAATACCCGAGTGATGTAAAGGCTTAATTCAAATCAGACATATCATTGACTTCATCATCAATGTCATGAATATTATCTCGGCAGCGCGACAAGAATGTGTCACGCCCACCCACGTGAACACAATCGTTGGCTCTATGAATGCCACAGAAAACGTAATTTTTGCAATAATTTCTTAAATAGCATTGTTCATTATTACATTTTCAGATAAACTTAATTATACTGGCTAAAGCAATTTTTGTATCTGGAACAACCTTCTTTATTGTAAAGCACCCACTGAGAATTTTTTTTTTTTTTAAATAAGTTAAAACCAGCTTATACCTTACCTTCACGAAAGTCTATGTTAACATTTCTAGATAATCAGTACGCTTTAATGAAACGTGAATTCGAATTGGATCTAGAAATATCTGCAAGGTGGTGAGTGGAGCATCATCAACTTAATAGTAACAAAACTAGAGCCTATTTTCGTGGATTTTATAAACACTAAGGCACACCGACACACCGCAGAATATTTATCTGAAATATTAAGCGAGATGATTAGAAAATATAAATCTAAAAATTGTTTCTGTGCAATAAGGGACAACGCAGCGAATATGCAAACATCGTTTAAGCATATCCATACACTTATATAATTTCTTTAGAATGTTTAGCTCACACTTTTTTGTATTTTGCCAGAATATTGTAGTATGTAACTCTTATTTATCTAAATAACAAAGTTATAGCCAAAATAAAATATTCATTTTTTTCGCCATATCTTGAAAACAAATGACTTTAGATGAAATCTGTCAAAGCCGGTTTTATTTTGTATTTGAAATGAAAACATCTGTCTGATTTAACCTTCTTAGTATTTACAATAGTTTAGAAAATTCCAATAATGAGCACGATAAAGCAAACGAACGTATACTTAAAATAAAAATTCCCTGTATAAATACACTCAAGTGCGTGGAAATCGGCCCACCCATTATTTTTTATTTTTTGTAATAAAATCACTGCTGCAATACTACGAAAAAACCGTTTGGTATTTCACGATAAAATTGACTATCAAATAGACATTGGACGGCAGAACGGCTGACATTAAGCTCTCTGACCACATACCACTGGCTTCGCCAATCTTCCAAAAAGAGCTACAACTTTTTCTCAATCTACAGCACTTAATACCATGATAAACACAACAATTTTTAGTGGGTTAATTCCCACATCCACTAAAGATCAAAACAAAAAAGCAAAAACAGCGGACGAACGCACACTGGTCGAAACGCTCATTCTAGCTGAAAATTTCACTTATAAAGCGTTTTAATCTACTTTAAATTGTTCGAAGAAAATAGTTTTGTTATCCAATTTTTATCTAAAAATAGTAATTATATTACAACCCTTTCCATTCGAATTATTAAAAAATTAACACTTAAAATGTTATAATCATGTTATATATAACTATAAAATTATTCAAATAAAAAGAAAAAGTTCAAAATTACACCCATATCTATAAATAATAATATAGAATATATACAAGCAGTATAAAGAATCTAAGTACATCATATAAATAATTTTCAACAAAGCCAGAAATTATTCGGAGTCAGAATCCTCTGGTAAAGATGCTGGTTCTGGTTCTACTAATAACTTTAACACCTCTGTGTTTAAATTTTGAATGATAAGGGGTCGTGAAACCTCTGAATATATCACTAAAACATCCAGGTTGGGGTCCATTTGCTAAACCTTCAGTAGAGAACACATCCATTCCGTTAAGCCACTTAGAATATTATTAGAATATAGAGGTTTGCTATTTGATGGTCTATTTTAGCGTAGAATTATTTATTGTATGTATCAATAAATCTAAATTTTTAGTATGCGATACAATACAATGTTTATAATGTCAATAACAGAGAGATAGACTGCTTTATTTTTTTGTTCTAGCATTTTTTTGAGCGCGCTAAACATCGAATAATGTTCTCCGAGAAATGGTTACGCTACCTAAAAAAAAATAACTGCTTGTAAAGGAGCAAAAACGGGCAGCTTAATATTATTTATATATTAAACTAATTAGTTATTATGTATAAAAACAAAGATTTATTACTAAGAACGGCTAAAAATGTATACTTTAACCTTTTTCAAGTTTAGCGTGGTAAAATTTTACTGTAGGATTCTTTACTTAATTTAAATTAGTATATCTATATTGTAATGGGTCAATAGGGGTCATGTACAAATATTTTTTTGATGAAAATAATTTACAATATTAATTTAAAAATCATCCAAGAAAAAAATAAAAGCAAAATCAACATTCAGTAAATACGAGAATTACATCGATATTTTTTCGCACGAGAGAAATAACGGCCGCGGCATCGCCTTAAAATAACAAACAAGTTCGGGCGCGTGGTGGGATGCTGACATTCAAAGAAAATTTGGTTCAAGGTTTAAAGAGCACAAACACAGAGAGTCGAAAAATTGTGGGAATTGCGTGACGTCAGGGATGGGTGGTATTTTATAACCATTGTTGTGGAGTTGGTACTTTCGCAACCTTACTCCCGTGGTATTTTATGTTGACGAGGATACCACTTGCCAAACGCACTCCCCGGAGATGACTTCCACTAGGTAAGGATTTTGTATCTTCAATAATACCACGATGATAAGTTACTACTCGTATTTTATTACATCTGTGTACAGTATCAATACAATGTTAGTCTTACCGTCTTAGCGTACTTGTACAAAACTGCCTCTTAATTCCTAAAGTTTAATATTTATAACGTAAAACAAATGGAAGTATGTAATTAAGTATTAAGGAAAACTACTCAAGGAACTATATTAGAAAGTCTTCGAGACAATTCCCAAAATATTCCCAAATAGTAATGGAATGCACATTCACATTAATTGCATTCCATAACACCATATATGGTCTGCGCGAAATCTTCTATCTCCACGATCGGGTGGGAAACAGAAGTTATAAAAGCTGTGCGGAGCGGAAAACAGAAGAAGTCAAGAGACAGTTCGGCAGAAGAACATCACGAAAAGCAAAGCTAGTCCTAAATCAAAGGAGAAAATAGAAATCAGGTAAACCATCTTCAAGATGACTTCAACATCTACAACAAAAAAAAGAATAACACAACAAAAATCAAAATTATACAATAAAAGTAAAAACTATACAACAAAAAAAAGAAAACAAAACAGTTAACGGGTGAGGTCGAGCTGTGCGTGGTAAACGAAGGAGTGTTCCCGCTAGTTAATTGCTGAAAACAATTAACGGGTGTAGTCGTCCCAAGTTAGCACTGCAGAGTTATGTTCCCGCTAGTTAATAGCACAAAAACAATTGACGGGTGTGGTCGAGCTATGCGTGGAAAACGAAGAAGTGTTCCCGCTAGTTAATTGCTGATCACAATTAAAGGGTGTGGTCGTCCTGAGTTAGTACTGCACAGTTATGTTCCCGCTAGTTAATAGCACAAAAGCAATTGACGGGTGTGGTCGAGCTGTGCGTGGAAAACGGAGGAGTGTTCCCACTACTTAATTGCCTGAGAACAATTAACGGGTGTGGTCGTCCCGAGTTAGTACTGCAGAGTTATGTTCCCGCTAGTTAATAGCACAAAAACAATTGACGGGTATGGTCAAGCTGTGCGTGGAAAACGAAGGAGTGTTCCCGCTAGTTAATTGCTGATCACAATAAACGGGTGTGGACGTCCCGAGTTAGTACTGCAGAGGTATGTTCCCGCTAGTTAATAGCACAAAAAGCAATTGACGGGTGTGGTCGTGCTGTGCGTGGAAAACGGAGGAGTGTTCCCGCTAGTTAATTGCCTGAAAACAATTAACGGGTGTGGTCGTCCCGAGTTAGTACTGCAGAGTTATGTTCCCGCTAGTTAATACTACAAAACAATCAGCGGATGAGATCGGGCTCTGCTTGCTAAACGGAGGAGTGTTCCCCCTGGTTGGTTGTCTGGTAAGCTCCGGGATGGTTTTTGTGGGTTTCCCATCTCGTAATGCAAATGCAGGGGTTATTTAATTTTGCTCCCACAAGTAGAGTCATATACTTTTTGAGTTTAACTAAAATGCACATGGCTTCTAAGTACAAACGAAAATAACGTATTTTGAAAATATAAATAATTTAAGAAATACAAATTATTTAGAAATGTCATAATTGAGGTCAATAAACTTTGCATCCGTTAAACTCACATCCTGTTTTATTTATTGTCCACACATATTCCTGGTCATAAAAAGGAAGAAAGACACCGTATTTACGATAATGCATATTGACACAAACAACGAATCTGTTAAATACATTAAAAGGCTTACTACATACACAACACAACGTAAATAAAATACAAATTATAAATTTGTATAATACCTTGGGTGGAATCATTACAATATGTTGACTAAAGTTATATGAAAAATATTTAAATCTATGTTGTATACATATCAGTAGAGTAAGTATTCATCTTCAAATTTTATTTTACACGAAACACAAATATAAAAGAAAATTGAACGTAGGCGTTTGGAGCGCGTAAAATCCACACCTGAACGACGTAAACGATGCGTGCACTTTGGGTACTGATAACCGCTGGACCAAAGGTCAGAGAGATTTATGACTTTACCTGCGTATCCTCTGGACATTGAACTACCCATATTTTAAGAAAAAATCTGTTTTCTAAACAGTTGATTTTCGGCGAAATGTTCAGCTAGAATGAGCATTTCGACCAGTGTGGAACGCAGACATCTTTATACTTTATGCTTAATGTCGAATGGACGGCATATCTTCAAATTTCATATGTGATGATTATTGTTCATTAAATAAACTGATAAGTACCATATATTGTTTTTTTCTATACCCTGATAATCTATTTTATCGTAAAATACCAAAAGTTTTATTCGCAGTATTGCAAGAGTAATGCTATTATAAAAAAATAAAAAATAAATAATGGGTGGGCCATCTTCTCTGCACGTAAGTCTGCAAAGTCTGTATATTATACGCACAACTAAATATTTTAACAGTGTCGAATTGCTTAAATCAGTTTATTTTTCATTTGTGCGTAGCAAATTGGAATATGCTTCTGTAGTATGGCATCCCCACTATGCTTACCTATCCATAGCAATTGAGGGTATTCAAAGAAGATTTCTGAAATACCTGTCTTACAAACTAGATGGGGAATATCCTGTACAAGGCATTGTTTATGCTCGGTTATTGGATAGGTTTGAAGTAGAATCTTTGTCAGTACGTAGAGAGTTCCATAGTGCGAAATTCATGTACAAGCTACTACATAATGATATAGATTGTTCACAATTATTATTGCAAGTCAACCTATCTGTCCCAAGAATTCAATTACGTCATAATAATACGTTCTACACAAAATTGGCCAAATCGAACACTTTACATAAATCGCCACTATTTCATATGTCCAGAAATGCAAATAAAGTTTTTGATGATGTCTTTTGTTGAGTGTATGTTAAGTGAGTCACACGTCTAGTCTTTAAGTATTGTAATTAAGTTTATTTTTATATATATATATGTTTTTTTCTTTTATTTTTTGTTTGTTTGTTATATATACATACCTATTTGTGTTTTAATTTATAACGTATTTAGTTACATTGTCCTGTAATTGGTGAATGTTGGACAATAAAGATTATTATTTTTATTATTATTATTATATGTACAAAATTACAATGTTATATTTAAACTTTAATAATGCGAACTCATTACGTAAAATTATACCGATCCCTGATCTAGGGTTACAATATTTTATATCTAAAACTTTTACAAAAAAGACATTTTGATTATTCACATTATTGAATCATCATATTCATGCTTGTTTTGGAGCACGCATAGCTTATTTATATAACTTTGTGTGCGTGTGGAGTTTATTCATAAAGTTTTTGCAATTCCGTTGAAACCCCGGGGAGATGGCTTCGAGAAGGGGGGAGAGCATAATTCTCCTGCATATGGAATATTAAGGAGCGGCGTTTGTGAAATCGAATAACTCGCAGCGGAATGCAATTGGTGCATTTGAAAGCCCCCCGATCTGGCTTACTTCTGGCTTTGATATGGCACGCGCGATAGCATTTCAATATCCTCCAACGAACCTTCAGCAGGAATACACCACCATACATTGGGGAATTGAACACCATAGTTTGACATTTTAAGAAACAATATATAAAAATAAAATAAATAAATAAAACATTCTAATATTCCTAGAGTATAGATAATAAGATTTATCTTGTATTAACTTAGAAAACTGATGTTAAATTACATGCTTAAAACAATTGTATAAATTTATAAATGATTGGCAAACTTCAAATTAAACTCTTACTTAATTATGAATACGGGAAATTTTTATTTTAAATATACATATGCCACTACTCCTTTGAAAGCGATTTAATAGAAAAATTCCCTGTATATTTCTAACTTTTAATATTACCAGAACAGGTACAGATAATCAGATTGTTTTGGTATTATAATTGAATTTATTAAAACACCAACACCAACACTTTCTTCACTAAAAATATTTATTTATGCTAAATGTACATTTCGAGCACTAAGTGCTCATTATCAATAGCTTCCTGAGTTAATTCAAAACGAGTGCGGGATACTCAGTGCCGCAGTAAGGAGGGAGCCAAGGGGCGACGGCCACAGGCGCATCAAGCAGAGGGGCGCCATCGAAGCCCAAGATCCAAAATTTCGTAAATTTAAATCAGAAATTTAAAATTATATAAGTAATCTATATTTTAAACTTGGCTGGGAATATGAATATCTGCGAATATTACGCATATTTCGTATTTTCTTTTTTACAATTTTTTGACAGTTGACGTTTATTGGACATAAGTCGGCATAAAATAATTTGACAGCTGTCATCTACGATTGTTCCGATTATTAATCATGGAGCGCTACACAAAGAAACAACGAGTTGTCATTGTGAAAACCCATAACAAAAACAAAACTGTCGAGCTTGGCGCTCAGAAAATCCGCACGTGATCCAAGAGAAGCAAATGCACCGAGCAACGAGCAACTGTTTGTTGCCCGTATTTTTTTTTTTAATGAGGCTGCCAATCCAACACGTCATTGAAAATTTCTCGAAACGAGCAAGGGTCTGTATTCAAAACCGCGGGGGGCATTTCCCGGGTATTTTATTCCATAATTAATCGGAACATGTGTAGTTTATAATGCAATAAAAAAATCACCACTCGCTCAAAAACTATTCGTTTTATTTTTAAATTAATTTGGGCACTCTTACTGGGACATCCGTTAATACAACTAAATTTGTAACTTGATTATTTTTATGTTTTAGAGTTTTATCGTCAACAGTTTTCAGCTCTCTCTTTTTCTTCATCACCCTGCCTCTCCCTGTTGCAGGACCACACACTTTGTGTTATTGACAGCTCGTTCGGTTCAATAGACTTATAAAAGAGTTTTTGAACCCCTACAACAATTTACCCATTGATTGATCTCTTGCAGACAGTACGAGTACAGAGCTACCAATCAATACACCGCGAATACAGAAACATGAATTACAGTTTTGAAAGACACCTATACGCTGAAAAAAATATACGAGCCTGCCAAGTAGCGTGTTTGATTTAAACATGTAACGTGTTTTCGTCAAATATTCTAACTTTATAGAAAGAAGTAACATATTTGAATCAAACATTAAAACAAGTTAGAATATTTGGCCGAAACAAGCTCATATATAAACATATTACTTGTTTAAAATATTTTTTTTTATCTATTTATTTTTTTTATTTTTTTCAGTGGATATTTACACTAAAGACCAGAAACTTCGTGCCAATATGGAATACTTTTGTTACTAAAAGTGGTAACTGTTTAATGTACAACCAATTACAGCGTACATACTGTAAATCTTTAGATATTGGTTCTTTTTTAAAGGAGTTCAATTCGAACCTTCGACGCGATTAAGCATAAAGTAAAATTTCTAGTTAAATAAAAATTTTGTTTGAACCGAGTGTTCAAGCATTATTATTATTATTATTACTTCAATTTAGATATATTGATCTCTGAGTAAAGAATTTGCTGTATTTTTTTTCCTGCTTGTATTAAGAAATCCGGTTGGTTATTATTGCTCGACCACGCATGTAAAAATAAAACATTTACTCGCATAATCACCACAACGAGGTGTTTAATGCCACCGTGATGGTGTTGAAATTAAAAACACATTCGCCCAACAATACGCAATTTCATCTCAGCAACCCGTAATTTTCCTCGACCGAGGATCCCGTTAAAGATTCAATTAACTGCGAATGTGGGGAGAAATAAAAGAAGACAGGTAGGTAGGCATTTTAAGAGCCACTTACATACATTAAGCATTTCATTATATATTGTTAATGTAAAAAGTTTTGACCTTTTAGTGAAAGAGAAATATAATATTTATCAGCAGTTCACAAATGAACTATTTGTAGAAATTAGAAGTGCACATTCAAAAATGACATTTTTTCTATTGTGAGTGCACATTCAAAAATAAAATATGTCCTAGTTAAAAAAATGCCTTTTGATTTTAACATTTTAAAGATGGATGCTTCACTAGTGGTGGTCCTGGCTACAGAAAACTGAAACGAAAAAATAACAGTTCGAAGTCCTAGTTTCCATTCTCTGATAAACCATATAGTAACATTTCAAGTTTAGAAAAGCCTAAAAACTTGGATTTGCCAGCTCGAGCGAAGCGAAGCGCCGGCAACACCAAACTTTCAGGCTTTTCATAACTCGAAATTATACAGGGTGTCCGTATTTCCACAGAATCTATGAAGATCACAATAATTTAAAGATATAGAGAGTCGGTTAAATTGGGGCAAAAGTTGCGTATTTTAGAGCCTAACAATAATCTAAAAACAATTTTGTAATAATTTTTATTGTTTTCGAGATATCAATAAAAAACGAATTTATTTTTATATTCAAAAACTACTCAATCTGGAGATTTATAACTTTGACAATATACAAGCACTTTTTATATAGGAATCTAGTAGCATTTTTTTTCTAAAATAACTATAACATTTACCCAGGGACCATAGCTAACTTTTGTTTTTCTCTTATGGGCGTCATTTTAGATTTTCATATTTTCTTTAACGCAGTGATGTATCACACTCATAATTTATTTTAGATTTGATATTTAAAATTAATATATATTGTTTTTGCAATGAGTGCCTTGGAAACAACAACATCAAATCTATTAATGAATAAAATCTTGACAGCAGCCAATCAATATTAGCAGTCAAAATTAATTAATAACTGTCAATCTTTTGTAATAATAATAAGTATCGATTATCACACAAAACATAAAGTAAAAAAATGGTGATGTGTTCATCATAGCACTTTTCCCATTAGAGATATGATGACTTAAATATCAACAGTATGGAAAAGTTGCACAAACTAATTTTTTTTTTTTATTATTCCAAAACTATTCACAAATAAGGTAATTCTTGCATTTTTCGCTACATCTCAATAAATATTGATCACCATCGCATCTAAGCATTATACATTTTTAAGTTTACTGTAAATCAGTGGTTTATATGCGTGGCGTGGCGCATGAAGTAAAATTTCGAGTTTAAAAAAGCCCCGTAAAAATTTGTCTCGGGCTTTTCTAAACTCGAAATTTTACTTCATGCTTAGTCTGGGAGTGGAAGACACTCATTAGTTTAAAATACATTACAACTGTTAAAATATGTATCGTAACTGCCATAAAGAAGAACAACAACATAGCGATCTCATTATAGTTCAATTCAAACTCGTGTCAAGTTGGCACGATTGGTTAAATGTCGACTTATTGACTTATGTCAACTGTCATTATAGTTCAAACGTAGGCTACCGTCGACTTATGTCAACTGTTATTATAGTCCAAGTGTTGGCTAGCGCCAACTTATTATAGTCCAAATGTCGGCTTACGCCAATTTGACACGATAAACTAAATATCGGTTGGCGACGACTTATATCAACTGTTAATATAGTTCAAATGTTGTCTACCGCCGACTTATATCAACTGTTATTATAGCTAAATGTCAGCTAGCGCCGACTTGTATGTGAACTGTCATAGTCCAAATGTCGACTAACGCCGACTGATGTCAAGTTGACACAATGGACTAAATGTCGGCTAGCGCCGACTTATGTCAAGTTGAAACGATGTCAGTCAACCTAGTGATTTATAGTCATAAATTCACATTTTCATTATTGTGGTATTATGACTGCAAGTCACTTGGTTAACTGTCTTATGACTATTGTAAGATTTTGTCTAATAATGCTTCTATGGATAGTATTTCGACTATTTTGGTATTTGACTGTCAGTCACTTGGTTACATGTCTTTTAACTTGTTAGTATTTTGTTAATTAAATTGACTGTATTTGATATATTGATTTAAGTAACTTACAATCATTGCATCACAATAGCCGAAATACAGTCCATAGAGACATAATCAGACAAAATCCTAGCATAGTCAAAAGACAATCAATTAAGCCACTTACAGTCACAACAGTCAAAACACGGTCAATAAAGATATAATATGACAAAATCCTATAAGAATCCAAAGACAGTCAAACAATTTATTAAGATTCAAAATGTCACGTCAGTGTAGAAACAATTACATTCAGTATTAGTAGAGTAATTAATCAGCTGAGTGCCCGTCTTTAGGGGTCATATGTAAGCAAATTATGGGTCCTAGGAGTTTTCAAATGAGTGAGTTACTCAACGGTTTCCAAGGCACTCTTTACAATAAATAGAAGATTAAAATTTTACATATAAAATGTACAATAAACTATAAATGTGATACACTATTGAATTCAGAAAAAAATATTTTTCCCAAAAATATGAAAATGCAAAAAGGCGCCTATGAGAAATATAGTTATCTTAAAATGAAATATGTTACTAGATTTCTCGTTGAAAAGTGCCTCTACGATGTTTTAAATGTCTGGATTAAATAGTTTTTCAATAAAAAAATAACAAACAATATCTCAAAGAAGAAAAAGATATTTCAAATTTGGTTTTAAAGTATTATTGGCCCCTAAAATACGCAAGTTTGCCCGATTTAACCGACTCTCTATCTCGTCAAATAACCGAGATCCCATTCTGTTGAAATACGGGCACCCTGTATAATTTTTTGAAAAGCCTAAAAATTTAGTGTTGCCGACGCTTCGCTTTGCTCGAGCTGGCATAACCAAATATTTAAGGCTTTTCTAAACTTGAAATTTTACTGCATGCTGCTTGCGTGGAAACTACGGCGTCATAGTGTTATTTTTTCGTTTCGGTTTTCTGTAGCTCTAGGACCGCCACTGGTGAAGCATCCATCTGGTGTTAAAAATATATTGCTTATGTTTTTGATTGACACGTTAAAAAACTTTAATTTTTTTTAATTCGTCTAAACAAATCTCTTGCTCTTTTGTATCACTTGGAGTAACTTGCTTTAGGATGTTAAGGTATACTTAAAAGAAAAAAAGTCGCTGTATCTATATGTATATAGGGGGCGTAACTCTAGTTACGCCACTGACAAGGTAAAACATTTTTAACTATTATATTAAAAGGCAACAATTGTTTAAAATACTAATGCCAGTGAAATGTTAAGTGTTTTCTTTTAAAACTATACATATTGTGTCGTATTAGAAAGCGTATTATTCTTGGTTGGCTATTAGCTCTTTGATTATTAGTTATGCCGGTGCTAAATTCAACTGATTCTGTTTCATGATTTATTACTGCACAATATCCGTGCTCGTCAACTTTTTCATTACCGTCTTTTTTAATAATTTACTAATCGCTGGAATCATCCTTCTTTTAATGTCGTAATTTCCTTTTAATAAACTGCCACACACATCCACACTGATCTCGTTCATATTTCGGACATAATTCCTTTTCGCGTATTAATTATGGACGGAATTTCCCGCTCCGGCTCAGCCGGAATAATCCGCGACATCTTATTATTACGTCCCGCTCAAGAGTGGAGATTAAGTCCGGACGGCTATCTTTATATTTACGGACATTCCCTCATTAATTTTGAGTGGTTGCCAAAAGCCGTTTTCGTTCACTCTTGCAAAATTAAAATTGTAAGACGACTAAAATAAATAAACAACACAAACTAATAAAATACAGTTAGCTACATTAGATTGGCACATACAGGAAATTCTTCTATTAAGTAATACATACCCCCATGTCTACTCTGTAAATTTTCAGGTATTCGTAGTTTTTGAAAATAACAAGTTCAATTAAATTAAAAAATGCTTATGTATGTAAATAGCAAAATATAATTACAGACATTATTAAATAAGAACATGGAAATGTACTAAGTATACATATCCCGATATACAGGATGTCCCGTTAATATGGGGAAATGACTTAACTATAGATCCCTGGGATAAAAATATGATGATTTAACACAACGTATCTATATCCAAAAATTTACGATTAAGCCGGAATTTGTCTTTAAAGTTAAAAAAAATATTATTAATTTTATTTGTAACGATTGATCGTTATATTCGATTTGACTGAAATTTATTATGGTTGATTATCATGATATAACACATCATTCAAGTTATTATGGTCATCATTGATTAACAAGAAGTATAAAAAGCAGTAGTACCACAGCATAAAAACTAAAATATGTTTTTACTGGCGCACCTTATAAAAATTAGAAAAATATTACTTCAAAGATTGGTTCAATTGAAAGCTTTTATGTCTGTTAATAATGTTTGATATCTTGTACGGTTTTGCCACAAAAATATAAAATATGAATGTGGTATCCTCAATTTCCTTGGCAAAATCCTAATACAAGTAACATACAGTGAATGTTTCTTTTAGGTAAACATATGCATAAGCTGTGAATTTTCCGACATTCGTTGTTTTTTAAAAGAGTTCAATTTGAAGTTTTAAACGAGTGTTTTCCACTCCCAGACTAAGCATGAAGTAAAATTTCGAGTGTATTTTTAATCACAAGAAAAACTATATTTCGTTTTTACTAAATAATAAAAAAAATATTATTTGCATTTAATTTTTTGTGGCAAAACCGCACAAGATATCAAACATTATTAACAAACAAAACAGCTATTAAATAAACTAATCTTTGAAGATGTATTTTTAATGTTTTATAAGGTGCGACAATAAAAACATAGTTTAGTTTTTATGTTGTGGTGCTATTGTTTTTTATACTTCTTGTCAATCAATGATGACCATAATAACTGAAATGATGTGTTATATTATGATAATCAACCATAATAAATATTAGTCGGATCGAATATAGCGTTCAATTGTTATAAATAAAACTAATAATATTTTTTTGAACTTTGAAGACTAATTCCGGCTTAGCCGTAAATTTATGGATATAGATAAATTATGTTAAATCATCATATTTTGATCCCAGAGTTAAGCCTATTCCCACATTAACGGGACACCCTGTATACGCTATATTTATCGAGGCATTCGTTGTTTTCCAAAACCGTTCAATTTGAAGTTTCTAACGAATGTTTTCCACATCTTGGTTAAAGCATTTAGAATTTCAAATTAACCCGTGATCCAGTCCTGGGGGTATATTCAATAATTCAATGTTAAACATATTTGTTTTTATTACTTCCAAAATATTAATGCTGTCATTCTCAAAATAATGACTCATTGTAATAATTTTCAGCTTTTTGGTAATTACCTAGCGTCGTTCAGGCGAAAAGTGCACTTATATACTGTAGTCATGAAAAAAATAAAATACGAGAAGGTAGACACATTAGACAAGGTAATAAGTTGCAGCTGTTGCGGTACACTTTTCATACTTGGCTACCTTAATCACGTTTCAAACACACAATATCGCTTCCGTGCCTGGATGGGCAATATTCAAGCGTAATCAAGCATGATATCGAAAAAGAAAATACTTACGGTTTCCATTACACTTTGGAATTGAATACGGCTATATACTCTAATACGTACCGCATTTCTCGTTTGTTTTTATGCGTAATTCTAGAATAAGCTATACATTTTGTAAAAGTGCAATAAATCGCTATATAATATTTTTTTAAACTATGATTGTTTCAATGCCCCATTTGAAACTTCAAAAAAGTGTGCCCACTCCTTAATTAATCATAAAGTAAAATTTGAAGGCAAGAAATTGCAAATTCAACATGACCTGCTTTGTCAGGTGAGAGAAAATTTTCGGTCAATATTAAATGAATGTTTACGCGGAAATGGCTCTCACTAGAGCCGCGTTATTTAAAAAAAGTGATAGTTTATTCAACTAAAATCCCTAAAAAATCCGATAATAAATAAAGGGAACAAAATGAAAATCCAGAACTCTGTATGTCTCACAGGTTATGATATTTCTTTCTAAAAAATTTGTTTAAATTTTCTGTAACTTATTGTAGAGTAATTTTCCTACGTGAAAATACTTGGTCTAAGCTATACAGTGGCGTCAAAAACAATTTTTAGTACTTTTTGGACTCATTTGGGTTTTTCCCTTAACCCTTAAAATGTTTTATGAAAAAAATGGGTACTTTTAATTTTTCCGCTTCACTGGCAGACCTTTTCTTCTTTTTGTGGTAATTTATAAAATATCACAATTCCATAGAAGTTCCTCTATTTTGGAGGACAGCAGCAAAGCTTTCCTGTCAATTAACGTTAATACCTATTGTGGAAATGTCGCCCGAAAAGAGACATAATAAAGCCGTAAGAGGGTGGACTATTAAAGCTAACTGTAACTATAACTGAGAGAGAAACGAAAACGTTCGCTTGTTCAGAAGGAAATGGCGCACTGGCTATTCACCCGACGGAAGTGTACGGATGTGCTAACTTCCGGAATTCTGCACGCGTCGCTTCCAAAAACGTCGTCGTTTCGAAATCCACCCCAGAGCGACGATGACTTTATTGTTATTTTAGTTCATATGAAAACGTACTTCTATCATATGTTGTATTCATATCTAGCAGATGCAACATCGATTATCTATCAACTCCATCCAATATTTGTATTACAAGTCACGAATCCATTGTAATCGATAATTCGTGTATAATTACGAAAATATAATTTATCGTCAATTATATTATATAATTATATGTTTCCTATTCATTAAATTCAATTTTAGTGATTATCTCCGATTTTATATTAAAATTGTATCCCATAAATCATATTCACAAAATAACTGTCTATTTTATGGAAAACGCCCTCAGTGATGTATCAATACTGATCGAACTATTGAAAATATTTTCGAGATTGATCTAAAAGAAATTCCTATTTTAGAATGTTCCTCAGTAGATGTAATACACCGGTCGACGATAATAATGCATGAAGAAACCGAGGAAATATGATGATGCACGTTCTTTTTCCCTACCCTCGGGTAAATATTTAAAATTTCAATTTGCTGAATCACCATCGTCGGCGTAATTAACAATGAAAGCGGAGTTTAAGTCTCGCCGGTTTTACGTGACCACCCCAATTTCAGCCGTTCCTCTTTGTTTTTATGAAGGCCCTTAAAACAACTTTTTTTAGGAGTGTTCCAACAGCAGGTGAATACTTAAGATATCAGGTAGCCAGAGATAACAAAAAATTGTAAACACAAGACAGGTTTCTCTTTAATAATTGCATACATTAAAAACAAATAATGTAGGAACTGGCACTCCAAAATAATGTAAGTAGTTATGTGCATTGTGCATAATTAATGGGTATATAATTATTTTAGTATAAATATAATATACAGGGATTTTTTTTTAATTTGTTCAATATACCGCTCGTTTGCTTTGCCATGGTCACCATTGGGATTTCGTAAACTATTAGAAATACGAAGACGGTTAAATTAGACAGAAGAAGTCCTAGTTTTCACTCTCTGATAAAGCATGGAGTAAAATTTTGAGTTTAGAAAAGCCTAAACATTTGGATTTGCCAGCTCAAGCGAAGCGCCGGAAACACCAAATTTTCAGGCTTTTCAAAACTCGAAATTATACAGAGTGTCCGTATTTCGACAGAATCTATGGGGATCTCAATTATTTGAAGAGATAGAGAGTCGGTTAAATTGGGCTAAACTTGCGCCCAGCAAAAATCAACAAACAATTTTGTAATATATTTTTTTGTTTTAGAGATATCAACAAAAAACGGATTTTTTGAAAAATCGTTTTTATTTTTCTATTTAAAAACTACTGAATCTGGAGATTTATAACTTTGACAATATACAGGCACTTTTTAATGAGGAATCTAGTAACATTTTTTTTTAGATAACTATAACATTTACCCAAGGACCATAGCCAATTTTGGTTTTTCTTATGGGCGCCATTTTGGATTTTCATATTTTTTAAAAGAACATTTTTTTCTTAACTCAGTGATGTACTATACTCATAATTTATTTGATATTCAATATATCTATTAATTAATAAAATCTTGACAGCAGTCAATCCTTGTTAGCAGTCAAAATTAATTAATAACTGTCAATATTTTGTAATAATAATAATAAGTATCAATTATCACACAAACCATAAAGTGAAAAAATGGTGATGTGTTCATCATAGCACTTTCCCCGTTAAAGATACGATGATTTGAATATCAACAGTATGGAAAAGTTACAGAAACTAACTTTATTGTTTTTGTTTTAATTAATATTTTAAAACTATTTACAAAAAAGGTAATTCTTGCATTTTTCTCTACATCTCAATAAACATTGATCACCATCACATTTAAGCGTTATATATTTATAACTTTACTGTAAACCAGTGGTTTATACGCGTGACGCACAAAGTAAAATTTCGAGTTTAGAAAAGCCCCGTGAAAATTTGTCTCGGGTCGCTGCGCGACCCTCGACAAATTTTCTACGCGGGGCTTTTCTAAACTCGAAATTTTACTTCATGCTTAGTATGGGAGTGGACAACACTCGTTCTTATAAGTTTCAAATTAAAGGATCACTCTAAATTACTAAGTTTATTACCATTTTACAAAGGCTACAGCTCGAAGGACCAATCATGGTCTTTGGAGACCGAAGGACTACAGGGAATCGAAGTTTATTTAGAAGAAAACAACGAATATCTGAAGGTTTACAGCATGGATAGGAAAGATAACATCCAATTTTGAAAAAATATCGAAGTTGGGTTGGTTTTCAGTGCGTTTTAAATCAGTGTTTTATACGCGTGGCGCATGAAGTAAAATTTCGAGTTTAGAAAAGCCCCGTGAAAATTTGTCTCGGGTCGCTGCGCGACCCTCGACAAATTTTCTACGCGGGGCTTTTCTAAACTCGAAATTTTACTTCATGCTTAGTCGGAGAGTGGAAGACACACGTTAGTTTAAAATATATTGCAACTGTTAAAATATGTATCGTAATTATCACAAAGAAAAACAACAACATGGCGATCTAAATCTCGTTTGCTTTGCCTTGCTCATCATTGGGATTTCGTAAACTATTAGAGATACGAAGACGGTTAAATTAGACAACAGATTCCACTTTTGTTACAAAGTAAAACTACATTGACGAATTTCAACAAGCGCTATTTGTTTTAAAAATATGGCAAAAAAGTCAAAAACTAGCAAATGTTCTCTTTGTCATAACGTTGTTAACTAAAAAGATAACAACCTGACATTTAAAATGTAGTCATAATAACAGTCGAAAAATACAACGAAATTGATAATATTTATACAGGGTTTTATACTGGTGTTTTTAAGATACGACATCAACGTACATTTTTTCTAATGGCAGCTATATTTTATTGTTACTCTATTGAAAAGAGCAGGAAATTTGAACTGGATATCATGTATCATTTGTTAATAAAAGACAACCCTGTGTAAAAACTGTCAATCTCATCGTATACTCTAAGCATTACTCTAGGTTGTCTATAAAATTTAAATTCTATATCTCTTTTCCTTAAGCTTTTCTAAACTCGATATTTTACTTCACGCGCCACGCGTTTAAAACACTCATTTAAAATAAAGTTAAAAATATATACTACACATATCTGACAGATCAATATTTACCGAGGTTTGTTTAAACTTTTTAAATCGTGGTCGTTTTTGCAAACTGCATGCTTTATCTATCTTTATCTATACAACAATTTTAAAATCAAATAAATTGAATTAATTTTTTATTGCATTTTTTATGTAACAATAAAAATTTTAGTTGGTACCACTGATTAGCATTTTGAAAGACCTTTCTAATGATATATCACAAGTAGGGTCGGGCCATTTATAAACAATGGACAAGGGTGGCTACAGCCTAAGGGGTTGGTTGCAGAAAATTATTATGTGGGTCAAAATGGTTACCTCTCCATATCCTAGAAACGGTTGAAAGATTTTCTTTAACTGTTACGGTTCCAAAGATATTCTGGCTGGCTTGTTTTCAAATTGACACCCTGTATATAATTTAAGAAACAATTTTAAAAAAAGAAAATCGTCAATTTATTCGCAAAGCTTCAATGTGCAATATGTAAAGGTTTCAAAGATCTAATTTCATTATTGTGGAAGATTAATCGTTGTTCGTTCTTATAGCCAAATAACATGTAAATTTCCGACCTTAATAACAAAAAGTATTGTATTGATGAGTTCGCAAGTTTCTGTAATCAATGAGTACTTATTTTATACAGTACAATCTCTTTCTTTTGACGATTTTTGTTCTATGACTGTAATATATAGATTTCATTGTAATCTTACTGCAATAAATATGTTATTATTATTGTGCTTGATGCAAAAGTATCATATTTGTATATATAATAAATAATTTTTGTTTGGAGCGATCGAGCTATGAAATGTGAGAGGAATTCATAAATTATCACTTATCAACTTAATGGCTGTACTAAATCGGACGGGGTATGGAAGGAGGACTCCGAGCCCACATACTGAGATTCATAACATTCTCCGTCGAAATATGCGCGAGATTAAATTTGAATTTTACGATTATCACGCTCCCATAATAACGTACTTTACTTTTATACCGCAAACCCGCACTTAGACGCTTTGATGTTTCGAAATGAAATTTTTTGATTAGCACAAAAACAGACAACAAAAATGTTACCCCACAGCATTGATATTTTTTATATTTATTATTAAAAACAATAGATTTATTCATAATTTTATAGGCGTGTTATGAAAACCTGTAGGGGGCTGAAGCGGTATTTCCGACTATAACTATATTTGATTATAATATTTCAAAGTATCTATTTGTTAGGTGTTCCATGCACTTTCATCCAAGTGCTTAAATATCATTGAAACACCTTCAGTTAAAAACAAAATCATGAAACAGTTATTTTTTTTTAGTAAATTGGTTACACAATAAAAAAATAATTCGTACTGATAATGATTCGATGATATTTAAACACTTAAAGCGCCAAATTAAAAAAAGGAGTACAGTTTTCCTTTATGTTTAATTAATTTCTCACTTAACCTGTGGTGAAACATTTTTAAATCTAATTCTGGATATTTAATTAAAACACTTGGTTTGTTGTACAATTTATATTTTATCCGACTAGTTTCGACCATTGGTCATCTTCAAGGAGGAATGTACAAAAAATATGTAAGCAACAATATATACAGGGTGGTGAATTTTTCGATGCTCACCATTAGAGGTATCCCGGAAACTCGTGTATCTTATCGTTTCCGAGATACCAATGGTGAGCATCGAAAAATTCACCACTCTGTACACACAAACACAAAGTATCGTAAAACATTAAAATAGTAATAATAATACTAAGGGCGGACGTTATAGGAGAGTTCCAATCGGTTTTTTCCTTTGTTAATTACCAAAAAGATATAGAGCTTTTTTTGATAGGTACTGCTACCTAGTATATTTTTTTATAAATCCTTATAACCACTCTGATCATTTGTTTGTTGGTTTCAATATAACTCGAACTTAAAAACTTGGTTTCTCAATTTTTTGATTAGCTGCTTGCACTTTGCTTCTTATTTATCAAAATTGACTCTATATGAAAACATCCTCGTGTTTCCCATCCATAAAACGTCCACGCACCATATAATTTCTATCCAATTTCCACGCTGGATTATTCAAATTGATTGCGGCATTAAATTATTATTATAACTGGCCTTGGAGTGATTACCATGATAATGGGGGGCTCTGAAGAGCGACCGTCAGGGGGTTGATACAAAAATAATATTATTTTAATATGGGCCTCGAGTCCGTCCCTCTTCCTATCTATCAACCCGACAATGCACACTTTACAAGCGAGTGTTATTGTATTTTTCCGTTTCATATTTTATCGTGAGCGGCCAACAGATGTGGCACTCACACAAAAACTAATAATTCCGTGCGTATAAAAGAACTTTTATAATTTTTATACGAGTGTACTACAACAACAGAGACGTAAAATCAATGGTTTGTTTTTAATTTATATTTGCCCTAAAGAAATGTGTCTATACATGTAAGTATAGGGTGAATTAAAGGATGTTCCAATGAGAGTATAAGATATTGATTAAATACGACTGGAAAATCTTAATAATTATTATTCTTTATTCATGACTAACTTCTATTACAAGCTGAATACACAAATATGAATAAGTATACAAAATAAAACAATGAAGTATACTATAAACTTAATAAATAGAGACAAAAATACAACAAATGTCTAGCAATTCCATATGACTAAGCTGTGCCTTAAAAGCTGAGAAGTAAATCCCAAGAGAATCCAACAAAACTATGCATGCCATAATTGGTGGTGATTCATATGCGAGAAGTTATTAGATTTCAATTCTCGGTTTCGTAGGTTAATATTAACATTTAGTAGATGTTCATAGTTAATCCCCTCATTCAGTAATTTAAACAGAAATGCAAAGTCAATTCTCTTCCTCCGAGTATTTATCTCATAAATAAAACTACCAGAGGTTAGGTTCTGACTAGGGATAGGCGATATTTCACGTAGCAGTAATTCACTAATATTAAAAAATAACAAGTCGCAACTGTTACTAATAGGCGTACTTCACTGTGACAAATTGCGACTGTTACTTAAACCGTGAAAATCATAACTGTTACCTAACCTCTGATTGCTACTTAAACTGTGACTGTAATTTAAAACGTGTTTGCTACTTAAATCACAACTATTACCTAAACTGTGCTTGCTACTTTAACTGTGACTGTGATTTAAAACGTAACTGCTACTCGAAATCACAACAGTTACCCAAACTGCGATTGTTACTTAAACTATGATTAATTTTTAAAACATGCTTGCGACTCTAACTACGACTTTTACCTAAACTTAAATTGAGACAGTAACTTAAAAGTAATTATATGAAGACAATATGATAAAATTTCTAAATATTATTTTATATTCCTTACTAAATATATATTCCCTTTTATTGATATTATTGTAACTTAAGGTCGGAAATGTACATGTTATTTGGCAATAAGAACGAACAACGAATAATCTTACACAATAATGAAAATAGAGCTTTAAAATGTATACATATTGTACATTGAAGCTTTGCGAATAAATTGACAGTATTTTTTATTGTTCCAAAAGTGTTTCTTAAATTAAACAATGGAGCACTGACAAATGATGACATAAATCTGAGTATTACTTCCATTGGAAACATTATTTCTTGCATTTTGAACTTCACTTCAATTTGGCGTTTTATACGCTCACGCGCCCCAGGAAAATCCAAATTTTCAAGTTTTTCTAAACTCTAAATTTTACTTCAAGCTTTGTCTGAAAGTGGAAACCTATGTATAAATAAAATAAGTTACTAATAATTGATATTTGGTACGATTTTGTGAGGATAATTTACTAAAGCGGGTTAAATTAATAAATTAATTAATAAATTTTACCTACTTTACCCTATCTAGTAACCGCATCATACCACACTGTCATCTTGACGCATATGATTGACATTACCTACATGCACGTAATAGCTTGGACAAGTATATTACAGCTGAACAGCTGATTGATTACCACACAACCAAATGACATTTCTTTAATGTATATTGATCAAGTAGTAATTTAGTTTTCATCAATGACATGTTACTATCAAAAATTATTGAATAAATAAGTTGTTCTTTCATGCTCATTGTTTATTTTGTTAGGGCGTAAGTAAAGTATCGTACGTTTCTTGAGTGGTATGGCAGCTACATACTTGCGGAATATTGCACTCGCCGTTGCACGGCTCGTGCGCATCATATCCGTTCATATGACGTAATATATTATTACTGTCAATAGTATAAAAAAATATGATAATGTGGAAAATATTTACGAAAACGTCATATCTGTCAAAATAGATGTATATCACTACTGTCACAAAAAACATAATGTAGATTATAATACAAAAATATATGTCTAAAAATAACATTAGATATCACAACTGTCGAATATGACGAAAAACGTCAATGCTCGAGGATGTTAAACCAGGGTTGTTAAAAAAACGTTTTTTTTTTCATTTTAATTAAAACAAACAGTTTATTTTTTACAATACAAGTTTTTTTCATTGAAACAACGTTTGAAACATTAACAATTAAAAACATGTTTAAAACGTGTTTAAAACATGCTTAAATCATGTTTAAAACACGTTTTATACATATTTAAAACAGAACATACAGGGCATTTTTCTTTTGAGTAAACATATCCCGATAATTACAGCGTTCTTTTAAATTTGCGGGAATTTGTTGTTTCAAAGCGGTTGGTTTAAGGCTTTTAATGAGTGTTTTCCACTCCCAGACTAAGCATGAAGTAAAATTTTGAGTTTAGAAAAGCCTAAGGATTTGGATAAGCCGCGTAGCGAAGCGGAGCGGTCAATCCAAATTAGGCTTTTCTAAACTTGAAATTTTACTTCATGCACCACGCTTAAAAACACTAATTTACAGTGAAATATACGTTACAGTTATTGGGTTGCCTATAATCACTGTTTAAATAAATTTGTTCAGCGCAGAACTTGACTCACGTTTAATTCACATCACATACATATTGACACATACATATTAGATTTCTAAAGCCGTATATTTTAAATATAGTGTTTTATACGTGTGGCACATGAAGTAAAATTTCGAGTTTAGAAAAGCCTAAATCTTTAGGCTTTTCTAAACTCGAAATTTCACTTCATGCTTAGTCTGAGAGTGGAAAACCCTCGTTTAAAGATTCAAATTGAAATCTTAAAAAAAAAACAACGAATGTCGTAAAATTTGCAGTGTATGCATATCTATACCTGAAAGAGAAATTTCCTGTATTTAAAAATCACATTTATGCACACACAGTTGGGATACTTTATTGTTATAAAATGTTGTGTTTAATAATGTAATTTGAGATAACTTCAATAATTTAGCTAAAATTTAAAAACAAAAAGAAAAACTCTTAATGAAGTAGTATAAAATATAATTCTGCAAATTTAAGATAATAAAATAAAACTTTTTGAAGAAATTTTACCTTTCAAACACGTTTTAAACAAATTTAAGATTTAAAACATGTTTCAAAACAAAGTGTTTTAAACATAACAACCCTGTCTTAAACACACAAAAAAAGTATTACAAGTTCAGAAATTATTCGAATATTTAAATATTTAAAACATTCGAATATTCTAATATTCAAATATTTGACTATTCAAATATTTGAATATTCGAATATTAAAATATTTAAAAATTTAATTCACTGAATAATTTTGTGATTGAAATATTCATACTTGAATATTCGAATATTTGAATTATTTGTATTCGACTCCTAGCCTTAAATTTGTACAAACTTTCTTTTAAAATTATCTATGCGGATTTTTTGTTGATTTAGTAACTACTTTTAATGAGACAATTTCGTGTGAATTTTTGTGAGCAAAAAACGAATTCCTTATATTCATTCAGAACAGTTCTTTGCTGGATAATATCAAACGCAGTTTAAAATCACTGATATTAAAAAGAAGCAATCACAAGTAGCTACGTAATTCAAAAGAAATAGTTATGCACATCTCTAGTTCCAACTATGCGTACAAAATTCCAATTATATATGCATATTTATGTAGTGGTAACGGAACTTTGATGTTGAGCACTCTTCTAAAACAAACCCTCAATTCTACATTTGAAGAAATGTATGACCCCGCAATTCCTGCTGTTCAAGTCCCGACAGCAAAATCGAACGGCAACCTCAACGGGAATACTCCATCCCTACCTAATATGTTGAGGTAACCGAAAGGCCTGGCATGGACAGAGAACAGGTCGCTTCCCTCGGTTGCCACTGCCATGCATAATCCGGAATAATCGGCTGTCAGGGCCCTCCTCGTAGGACTCCGGGAGGGTTTCACTATTCCGCATTCGGTTGACCTCCTCATTCTCCCTCCAGTGAATTATCCCAGACGTGCACAGTTAACGAGACGTACACGTTCCATACACATAGAGATAAAGACGGAGAGAGAAACCCCTGTGCCAATGCACAAATTCTGCTTATCGCCAAACAGTGCCAATAAACCCGGACCAGACCGGCTTTTACTTAATATTGAATCATCCCTTTTGAAGAGACACGTGTTTGAATGGGTGTGTGTGTGTGTGTGTGTGTGTGTGTGTGTGTGTGTGTGTGTGTGTGTGTGTGTGTGTGAATGAATGTCTATGCTTTGTCCACAAAGGGACATTGTTCAAGTTCACTTTGCTCGCACAGCCTGGATATATTGCTTTTGTAAGAGATGGTTTACTTTGATACAAATTTACTCATTTGATCAGAAATAAAATGCTTTTTATGGCAATTATTGGATAGATTGTCTTGATCGGAATAAGCACATTAAGGTCGGAAATGTACATGTTATTTGGCCATAAGAATGAACAACGATTAATCTTCCACAATAATAGAGCATTAAAACTTATAAATATTGTACATTGAAGCTTTGCAAATAAATTAACAGTATTTATTGTTTCAAAAAATGTTTCTTAATTTAAATGTAAATTAAATAATGAAACACTGTCAAATGATTACATAAAACCGTGTATTACTTGCATAGGAAATATTATTTGTTCTTCATATTGCTTTAATTTGGTAAGGTAATTATCATTAACATGTTGTATTAAATAGATTGATCTAAAATAAATGATAAATAAAATTAATCGTTGCTTAGAAATCTCCATAAAAGCAATGTACATTTTGATTATACTTTCAATAAATAGGGGACAGCATCGTAACTTTTTAGTAACATTTTAAAAATATACTGTGATTTCCAAAAACATGTGAAAATAAATTGATATGTAGAATTCGTGTACGACATTTATCACGACACGGGCTCCTGGCTCCAGACCTTGAGTTGCGAATGTATTTTTTCTGACACGAACCGTTCATTCATTCATAATGTTATTGATACACGACAAAGAAAGACATTATTAAAATATTTCCCAATACATTTTGTAAATATAATTGAATTTCTAGATTCGTGTTTTGAATAGGAATGTGGAATGCCAGTAAATGTTGATTTAAGTGCTGAGCCGGAAAAATTATTTTTCATTTATAATTTACCAAATTGTATGTGCGGCATTTGGCGATTTGATCACCGAGTCAGCTTAGCGTTTTTTTAGGTCCCATGAATATTAAGTGGACATTCTTCGCGTACTAGGTATTTCTGACTTATTTAGTATCAATCAACATTTATTATGATCATGTGGGCGACCGCACATATGAAATTCTGATTTCTCAATTATTTATTACAGTAAGCTGAAAATCGACTAAATATATTTATTTATTCTATGATTAGTAAATGTACATACATGATCAATATATTTTGAGCTTTGGAATAAATCAGTGTTCTGTGCACTTGGCGCATGTAAAATTTCGAGTTTAGAAAAGCCTGAAAATTTGGTCTTTTCTAAACTCGAAATTTTACTTCATGCTTAATCTGGGAGTGGAAAACAGTCGTTTAAAGCTTCAAATTGAATGCTTTTAAAAATAACGAATGCTTGAAAATTTACAGTATACATATTTCAAAATATCTTAATATCTAATATTTAGGTATTCCTTTGTAATAATCTAATTTTCTAAAACTGACATTAGATTTTTATATTCTAAAGTCTCAAATCATTTTATATTGAATTTATAAGTTTAACCGAATTTTCAATGAGTATGTCAATTTTGATGATGAAATGTGTTTTGAATCTTGTCGTTTCTGTAAATTATACTTCTGTTAAATTAAGCAATTTTCACTTTTATTTAAGTCAATTTTGATGACCTTTTTCTAAATTTTTTTCTTGGATATATAAATAAATACTTGCAGTATTATTATATGTATTGTTTTGTTTTCGTTAAAATTAACAATTTTTAATGTTTTTGATGATTTGCAAAATGATTACGGTTTTCTCAATTTTTGTTATTTTCGACATTTTAAAAGATTTTAGTTGATTTTTATTCTGTTTATTTAATAATAATTATTGGGCCCCGTGAATTTAGAAGATTTTAGTTTATTTTCAAAGTATTAAGAATTTTTAATAAATTTTAGTTAATCTTTAACGCTTTTCATAACTTTTCCATGATTTCCTTTAATATTTAAAATTCCTGAATTGTTTACGTTTTTCTTAATTTTAAAAATGTTGATATATTTCGTCAATTTTCCAGTTTTTGTGAATTTCCCCAAGATTTTTATTAATTTTTAAAATGTTGACGCGTGTAATGAAATTCCAAGATATTCGTTAGTTTTCTAAAATTCAACGGTTCTTGTGAATTTTGTAAATTTTTAAAATGTTGATGCTATTCACGAATTCTCGAGATTTTCGTCATATTTTAAAACGTTTGCAATTTTCGTGAATTTATTAAACTTATTTTTTCATGAATTTCCACAATTTTAGTTAATTTAAAAAAAATCGTGAATTTTCAACGTTTTAGTCAATTTTAAAAATCAAAACGTTTTTGTATATTTCCAAGATTTCCGTTTATCAAAACTTCGACGGTTTTCGTGAAATCCAAAGATTTTCGATAATTTTCAAAATTCCGAGCTTTCCGTTAATCTTAAAAATTTTCATACAATTGTGAATTTGTTTTTGTTGTCAAAATTTATTGTAAATTTTTAATGATTTTTAAAATTTATCATGAATTTCTCTATTAATCTATTCATTATTTTTTGCCAAATAAATTTCCTTGAAATATGCGAACCCGAAAATTAACGAAATTTTTGAAAATTCATGAATACCGGCATTTATTTTAAATTAACGAAAATCTAGTAAATACATGAAAGACGTCAAAGTTTCAAAAAGTAACGAAAGGAGTCAAGAATTTGAAAATCAACAAAATTTTGGAAAATGCATGATTTTTGTCAAAATTTTGGAAATTAAATTCCCGAGTCGACAAAATTTTGAAAATCAATTCCAATCTTGGAAATTTACGAAAATTGACAAGAGTTTGAACCAAAACTTGAAAACTCTCAAGATTTTGTAAATTAATGTAAATATTGTAAAACGCCCGTGATTATTTTTTAACAAATGTTTTCCACTCCCAGACTAAGCATGAAGTAAAATTTCGAGATGAAAAAAGCCCTAAGAATTTGGATTCGGATCTAAATTCTGGCTTTTCTCAACTCGAATTTTTACTTAATGCGCCACGCGCATAAAAATACTGATTAATTGTTAAGTTTAAAATATCTCAAATATTTTTTTAATATAGATTATCACTTTTCACATACTTCAAATTGTTGTCAGATTTCAATATTTCTTGATATTTTATCACTTTTGACATTGTGCTAGCATTTTATCAAATTTAAACATTTCATTGATTTTCGACAGTTTTCGATTTTTTCGAAATTCTGCCAAATTTAAACATTTTTACCATGACATTTCATCACTTTTCCATGGTTTTCGCACTGCGAATAGAGCATAAAATTCTAGATGAAGATATTAAACTCTATTATTATTATTATTATACAGGGAGTTGTTCTTTAAAGTTTACGTATTTCAAATTCCGTCCATTTTATTGTAAATCTTTAGATATTCGTTGCTTTTTAAAGAGTTCAATTTGAAGCTTTAAACGAGTGTTTTCTACTCCCAGACTAAGCATGAAGTAAAATTTTGAGTTTAGAAAAGCCCCGTGAAAATTTTTTGGGCTTTTCTAAACTCGAAATTTGAATTCATGCGCCACGCGTATAACACTGATTTCAAGTGAAGTTCAAATGTACGTGAATTTTACAATATTTTAATGTTTTATACGCGTGGCGCATGAAGTAAAATTTCGAGTTTATAACAAGAAATTTTTACGGGGCTTTTCTAAAGTCGAAATTTTACTTCATGCTTAGTCTGGGGGAAAACACTCGTTTGAAGCTTCAAATTGAACTCTTATAAAAACAACAAATATCTAAAGATTTACAACCAAAAGGAGGAATTTGAAATACGAATACTTTTAAAAAAATGTCCCTGTATATATTATATATACAGGGTGTCCCAATAGTGCGGTCTCGGAAGATATCTTAGCTCTCGTTAAAGATAGAAAAAAAATGTTTTCACCAAATTTGCTTGATTTTAAGAGCTACATAACCTAAAATTATTTTCAAATATACAGGGTGTCCCATTATTCCATACTTAATACCAACTTTGTTATTTTAAATGGAACACCCTATATATTATTTTTTTATTTGATCCGCCTTTAAATAACCTACACAAAGATATATCATTATTGGCACTTTAGGTTATTTGTTACTTCAGAAAAAAATATTTTTTGAAAATTTTGGCAGTTTTAGTACTTTACTTAAAAATTCACTGTGTCCTTATTTTTAAAGATATCAGTCTGTAATTTTACACACATATGCAGTAATAAATGCTCTATCCATTGACTATAACACATTATAATATTACTTATAAAACCTAATAAAAAACTACCTTCTAATATTTAATATTTAAAATGTACATAACTTCATTTTCTTAAATGGGACACCCTATATTTCTTTACTTTATCAGATCCGCAATGAAAAATGCTTTATTTTTTGTATAACATACCCTATATCTATTTTTATTAGTTTTTGAGATATTAAAATTTTCCTGGCATATATGGGAAATTAGGCCACAATCAGCATTTAATTAATCTCTAATGGACGTCTAACTTTAATGGTATTTAGATATTTCAGTTTTACTTCAAATCATTTATTTATGACATAATATAATTACATTTATAATATCAAAGTAAACAATATAACGACAATGGAAACAAGTAAACCGTATTAATATTAACAGATTAGCATATAATGAATTTGATAATTATATTAAGTGTTCTATATGGCCTCCATTTTGGTTTTGGCACACTTGAAGCCTCCGTATGAAGCTTTGATTGACACTTACTAAGTTGTCTACAGTAATGGCACGCATAACATTACTAATTCTATTTTTCATATCCTCTTGTGTTGTTGCAGGTATTTTATAAACTTCTTCCTTCACAACACCCCATAAAAAAAAGTCCAGTTTTGTTAAATCGGATGACCTCGCTGGCCATGGAATTGGTCCTCCTCTTCCAATCCATTTGTTAGGAAAAGTTTGGTCTAAATATTGTTTAACTTGTCGACTATAGTGTGGTGGTGCGCCATCTAATTGTAACCATGCATTTTGTAACGTTCTTAACGGCAATTCATCCAACCAGTTTTCGAACTGATTTTGAAGAAAATTTAAAAACGTATCACCAGTAACATTTCCATTAAAGAAATACGGACCAATAATCCTATTCCCAATAATTCCAGCCCAAACATTTAGAGACCATTTATGTTGATGGTCTATACAAACAATATGGTTCGGGTTATGGTCATCGTAATAATGATAATTATGTCTATTAACGAAACCATTTCTATGGAATATCGCTTCGTCGGTAAACAAAATATTGTTAAAAAAGTTCGGTTCAACTTGATGTTTTTGTAACGCCCAATTACAAAAATCCAATCTTTTTAAAAAATCATTCTCACCTAATTCCTGCACCAACTGAACGTGATAGGGATGAAATTTGAATCTCTTTGTTATTTTGTTTATTGTTGATTTGGGAATATCAAGTTGTTTTTCTAACTGGCGGGAAGAAATTTGAGGGTTCTCAACAATGGACTGAATTACCAAATGTTCATTCTCTTCTTTCGTTGTCCTTTTCTTTCTCTTTAATTTTAGAGGGTACATGATACTTCCTGTGCTTTCAAATCGGTTCTTCAATCTCACAAACGCTGCTGCATTAGGATGCCGTTCCGCATTTGGATACTTTTGTGCATATATTCGACTTGCAAGAAAACAATTTTCTTCACTTGCACCCAAAACGTATGTCATTTTTATTAATTCTTCTTTTGAAAAATTCATTATTGCGTTATCAAAAATTCAATAATATTAATAATAGTGTTAACAGCACTTTATTTATCTGTATGTCAAATAAATACGTTTGTTTACTTTATCAATTGTTTTTCATGGCCTCCTTTATTGCATTCATGATATATTAAAAAATGACAAAATTTGTTTATATTGTTTACTTTGATATTATAAATGTAATTATAATATGTCATAAATAAATAAAGTAAAGTAAAACTGAAATTTAATGCTGATTGTGACCTAATTTCCCATATTTGACAGAAAAATGTTAATATCTCCAAAACTAATGAAAATAGATATAGGGTATGTTATACAAGAAATAAAGCATTTTTTATTGCGGATTTGATAAAATAAAAAAATATAGGATGTCCCATTTAAAAAAATGAAGTAATGTACATTTTAAATATTAAATATTCGAGGGTAGTTTTTTACTAGGTTTTATAAGTAATATTAAAATGTGTTATAGTCAATGGATAGAGCATTCTTTACTGCATATGTGTGTAAAATTTTAGACTGGTATCTTAAAAAATACGAACACAGTGAATTTTTAAGTAAAGTACTAAAACTGCCAAAATTTTCAAAAAATATTTTTTTTTTTTAAGTAACGAATTACCTAAAGTGCCGATAATGATATATCTTTGTGTAGGTTATTTAAAGGCGGATCAAATAAAAAAATAATATATAGGGTGTTCCATTTAAAATAACAAAGTTGGTATTAAGTATGGAATAATGGGACACCCTGTATATTTGAAAATAATTTTAGGTTATGCAGCTCTTAAAATCAAGCAAATTTTGTGAAAACATTTTTTTTCTATCTTTAACGAGAGCTAAGATATCTTCCGAGACCGCACTAATGGGACACCCTGTATATATATATATATATATATATATATATATATATATATATAATAATTGTAATTCATAAAGATATAATAAAAATAAGTATTGGAAAAGAGACAAGCAAAAAAAGTTGAAAATTTGTCGATTGAAATTAAAATCGTGAAAATTTAGTTATCCAGTTCACTTGCCTACTAAAATTTAATACCCATTCATTCGCTGTCTAAACAAACAATCAAGGCGCTCCCGCACTCATAATTGTTATTATTCCTTGTGATAAAATTCGGCAGGCACTATGAACCAATACATAGTCAACACTACTTTCAGCAATTTTGCTATCTCTGCGCCATCTCGTACCCTAGAAACACACTACCAGCAAAAATTGGCCCTCTTAAAACAAATTTACTCATTTGATCAGAACTACTTTTTATGGCAATTATTGAATAGATTATCTGGATCGCAATAAGCACATTAATTCCATGTGTACATAGTTGTATTAGACAGTCAATAGCGGCTCTTGAGAATATTTATTGGTGGGGCTACAAACATAAATCTACAGGGCATTTTTCTTTCAAGTATACATATCCCGATGCGTATGGACCAAACCAAATTTTCAGGCTTTTTAGAACTCTAAATTTTAATTCATGCGCGACGCGCATAAAACAAGAATTTAATGTAAAGTTTAAAACATATTGCTTACGTTTTATCTTAAGTTAATTTTACAAACGGTTATTTTGTAAAACCTAATCTTGCGCTTTCAAATTTAAAGTAATTTGCTTTGGGATATATACAAGTAAGTATACTTAAAAGAAAAAAATCCCACTAGGTAATTTAATTAAACATTTTTTAACATATGTTTAATATTCGGTTTGTTCTGGTATTAATAGAATTATCGTACTAACTTAAATAGTTTGTGAAAAGTGTGCACCTTGTCGAGATTCCATTGTCCTGGTCGCTTTCGGGAATTTGAATCGATGTACGTAACTTTAGTGGAAATCGCGCGCGCGGCATGAATTATTAATAATGTAGTTATTAGATTTCAGAAGCCGAATTCGGGCATTTAATTACGGCGCGCCGGGCGAAGTTTCTCTCGCTCACCGAAGCCCCGCGAGTTAAGTTTACTCTCGGCTCCGGGACGATCGATGCCATTAATTAACTCGCACACTTTATATTTTCCATTGTCGGAGAAAACACAATGTATTATACGCGTTCCAGATAATTATTATTGAGTTTGCACAGTTCTAGAGCTTTGAAGTTAAATAAATTGGGTATTAATTTAATTAAGTTTTACAAATGTTTTGATATTATCAAGAAAAGTGTATATGATCAGTTTGTATTTTGCTAGAACTATCAAATAAAATAAAGTATTGTTAATATATAAATGTACGATAATGTTCGTATAAACTGCAAACAATACGTCTTAAATAATAAGACTATGAAGACAATAATTATTTATTGAAACAACTACTTCCCGTGCAAATACACTGCCGAATAAATACACTGCGGAACAATGAAATATTTGCAATATTATTTGATTTGTTACAACGCTATATAATAATTCTTAGGTCAAATTCTCTTAAAAGTATTGTTGCTAAATATTAAGTAATTTACTGTTTAAACTGTGAATCTTCTCTTAGTTCCTTGAATTATTTACTTAAAGACGCATTTCTTCATTTAACGAAATAACAAAGTATATGTATGTATGTTAAGCCGACAGACACAAACTTGTGTCAACTTTCCATGTGTAATTTCATTAATTAAGTCGCAAACTCGAAAGCCCGAATCCTCGGAATTGAATTATATATCCATTCACATGCTCAAAATAAACGTTGCTTCAGCGTTTCAGCGTACCTACATGCAAATTGTATTCCGCTAGCGGAATTATTTCTCTTTACAATTTCACGAATAATTAAAAACGGCGTTCTCTTTTGAAAAAAAAAATCGGAATAATGAGCGTAATTAAAATTCCAGCAAAATAAAAATTAATTAAAGTTAAAATAATTGAATTGCCTCCTTATTAAATATTCCTTTTTCTTGTTGTTCGCAAAAGTACATTTGTGTCCATCATTTAATTAAGTATCCCATGGGTAAAGTAGAACACTTGTTTTATTCCATATTTTTATTGTTTTTATATTTTGAATGAACGAGTAGAATAAAATTGTTTTTTTTCCGAAAGAAATGCATTTTAAACATCTAAATAGCTGTTTGAAAAACCAATTTTACCGACATACCGTAAACTGCGATAAATTACCAGTGGTAATTACAATATTAAATTACCACTATATGTATGATAGTATATTTTTTATTTACATGAGATTTTTCTCAGGCATTTCAAAATGCCGATATTATCCGTTCTTCTCATATTTTATATTTCATATATAAGTATTAATTAAATGTTCACCTATTTATGATTTCTTTTTCAGATTCCCTATACTTTATGTCATTTAAATACTCCTTTAATACTCAAAGAAATAGGGCATTCGGAAAAAGGGTTTTATCTTTATTCTTTTTCGAAGGCGTATTTATTTCTGCCTTCCCAGAATTTCATTTGCTTTATAATGCGAAGTTTCATTACGCAAAGTTGTTTTATTTATGTCTTGCTACGCTCGAAGAACGGTGTTTATTCCAGTTGAGTTTATTTCGAATCTTAATTAAGGAACGAGATTGTCGTTTTCATTACGAGATTTATATAAACTTCCGATTTGAAAATGAGAATTAGGAAAATACTCGTTATTTTATTCCCACAGATGTTTCTAGCACTCTAACTTTAAAAATGTTATTTACTAGAATATATAGGGAATTTGTTTTTAAGTATACAAATTCCAATGTAAAATCTGTAAATCTACCGCGTGGCACGTGAAGTAAAATTTCGAGTTTATAAAAGCCTGAAAAATTGGTTTGGTCGCTGCGCGAAGCGGAGACATTTTCAGGCTATTCTAAAACTCAAAATTTTATTCATGCTTAACTAAGGAGTGGAAACACTCGTAAGAAGTTTCGAATTAAACACATAAAATCAACGAACGTCAAATTATTTCAGAGTACACATCGGGATGTGTATACAAAATTGAGTGTGAAATGTTGTGTATAAAATGTTTTGTGTGAAATGTTAAATATTTTAATGGGATTATGTTTGAAAATTTGTAAAAACATCAAATATTACTCAAAAACTTCAAAAATTTGGTAATATATACAGAATTAATTTATGTTCAAGATACGGCCGACAGAAATTTAATGCCTTACCCAGAAGTAGAGTTACAGCTATGTAAAATGAATAAGACTTTTTACTTTGAACTTACATTTGAACCAGTCTTTAATACGCGTGGCGCATAAAGTAAAATCTAGAGTTTAGAGAAGCCTGAAAATTTTACTTCATGCTTAGTCTGGAAGTGGAAACACTCTTTAGAAGGTTTTAATGGAACGCTTTTAAAAAACAACGAATGTCGCTAAATTTGCAGTGTATGTTATATCTAAGCATATCAATCTTTTTCAATATTTTTACTGTCGTGTCCCATTTTTATAAGAAGAAAATGTACGCAAACCTAAGTATTAGTCTTAGAAGTACAAAAATATTTATTTATTTAAAACATCGTTACTGATTGTTAAAGAGCTCCCAATTTTAAATAGAATCTGTGATATAGTGAAATTATTACCCTAGGAGAAAACGCTATCCTTGTTTAAAGCCTGAAAAATATTTGTACAAAAAATCAGAACAACGCACCGAAGAAGATAGCAAAAATAATTTTTTAAATTTATAATTTTTATGCCTGTTTGGTTTATTTAAATATTATATCAAAAGACGGTTATAACGAACTCTATAAATAAATTGTAATTATAACTAACAAACATTTAAATAATGTTGACTTTTATACCTGTTTGGTTTACTTAAATATTAAAACAAAATAAGGTTATAACCAATTTTATAAATAAATTGTAATTCTAGCAAACATGTAAACAAAGTTGAGGAATCTGATTTGCTTCAACTAAATTTTATTTTTGACAAAAATGTGAAGAAAGTTGAAGAATCTGTTGAAATTTTATTTTTTACGATTTTTTAAATTTGAAGTATACATTCTTTTATGAATATTATTCTAAATACAACCACTCAATTAACTGCATCAAATGTTTGTTAGAAATTAATGAATGCAGGGATATTTTTATAAGCATACATACATGAATATGTATATATATTTATATGCCTCATTTAAAGCATAAACGCTGTAAATTGTTAGGTATTCGTCGTTTTTGAAAATCTTTCAATTTGAAACTTGTAACGAGTTTCTTCCACTCCTTGGTTAAGAATAACGTAAATTTTCGAGTTTAGAATAGCCTGAAAATTTGCTTTGATTGCGTAGCGAAGCGGAGCGATCTAACCAAATTTTCAGGCTTTTCTAAACTCAAAATTTTACTTTATGCGCCACGCGTATAAAACGCTGTCTATTTTTTATTTATCAACGTTATAATTTTTGGCTGGAAAATAAAAAAAACAACCGATATATTAAAATGTTATACGTGTACCATGTTGAAATAGAGTATATTTACTACCAACATAACTTAAACTCGGCTCAATAAGCTTGGCTTAACATGTGATTCAATAACACATTACGAAATAAAGCCCAGCTTATCTAAAATAACAGTTTAACAAAACTGCAGCTTGTCACGATTTAACAACTGGCCCTTAATGTGTGTGTAGATCAATTGGATTCGTCATTATAACAATAAATTCATACCCTTTAAACATTTTTTGTATTTTCTGATAAATTGTTAACAAAATTTCAGTTTGCAACACTTATTTTTCTTTATTTTGTTTTGTGCTTAAAAATATTTTTAAATTATTTCAATTGTTTTTTTTAACAAATCAGTCAATTATTCAAAGATAAATTAAAAACAATCAAAATGATAGCATTTAATAGTGGTTATAGACCTCAAAACCACTATTAATTGCTATCATTTTGATTGTTTTTAATTTATCTTTGAAATTATGTTGATTAAGGGGGGTATGTATAAGTCTATGAATTAACGAGTGGAAAGTGCTGTGTTAAATTTTATGTGTGTTGGATGAATAAGGTATTATTGTATCGGAAACGCCATTTTTTCTATAGATTTTAAAATCTAATGTTTCATTAAATTGATTGAGGTTTCATTTTTAAGGCAGTTCCTATATCTACAATTTTTATGAGTCCTAATTATTATGAAAAAAATAAAGTAAGATAATTGAATTTAACTTTGGCACTTGGAAAAAAATTAAACACACGCGTCGTTTACAATAAAATAAAACTAAAATTGTTATATTAAAATCCGTTTATATACAATGACGTACAAGAGACGTCAATTATTATAATATTTTTTTTTTGTTTGTTTGGCCTTGGTATCTAGACCATTAGCCATCAATCTATTTATTTATATATTAACATTTTTAATGTATTTTAACCAATTCTAATTACGATAAATAACCATTTACTCCCGAAACAACACAAACTCATTCATACTACATTCATACTACATTCATGGACCCGGATGGAATAATTTATTATTCATAAATTATTCCACCGGACGGGATTCGAACCCGCGACCTCTTGGTCTGTGGGCAGGGTCTCTACCCACTCGGCCACCGAGGCCCCCAATTATTATAATATGAAATAGTTGATTTTCATGAGTCAGTTTTTTTTTAAATAGAAAAAATCAGTTACATTTTTATTCATAAATATATATTTATGATACAAGAGATTGTTTTTTATGGTATAATATTTGCAGCGAGTGTTTGAAATATGAAGTAAAATTTCGAGTTTGAAAAGCCTGAACGTTTTCAGGCTTTTCTAAACTCGATATTTTACTTTATGCGCCACGCGTATTAAACACTAGTTTAAAATAAGGCATAATTTAAAAGCATATTTGAATATATCAATATTCATATTTAAATATGATTTTAAATGAATTTTCGAATACTTCAATTTTAAAAATTCCCAGTCTTAATCAAGACTCGAAATTTTAATCCTGTGGTGGATTAACAATAACTAGCTAACTTATATGTTTTTGGATTTGCGCTCTTGTGAATTTGTACTTTTATTCTAGAATACAAAGAATACACAGAAATATATATATATATATATATATATATATATATATATATATAATTTTAGCTAACTTATATGTTTTTGGATTTGCGCTCTTGTGAATTTGTACTTTTATTCTAGAATACAAAGAATACACAGAAATATATATATATTTTTAATTTTTAAAACAGTAAATTACACAAAAAAAGGAATAATTAATTATTAATTCTTCTGTGATCTGGCGCCCCTTGGATCCCGCGGTCGCCGAATGGAACCCTGGCTATGAAACATAAACATAAATATAAATATTATCTTCATGTACATGTATAGTACATACAATAACGTCTATCTGCATGTAAAATAGACGATATTACATAACCGCATTACAAATCGAAATCGATTTCGACGAAGAACTCGAGAAATGAAGTGAACTAAACGAAGTCTCGTTGATTGGCGGTTTTATGGAAGGCCATCAAAGTCCCCATAGCGCGGTGGTTTTTATCGGGCACGGAATGGGGCTTTAATCTTTACGAAGGCATTAATGATTATTTAAGGCAATCTGATACGTACGTCTGCCCGCCTGGCCCGATTCGAAGAACCGAGAAATTTCCTCTGGGGCCAAATCCACGTGTAACGTGCTGTTCATTAATCACGCGACAATCACAAAACTCTCGTTTCACGTTTATTAATAAGACAGGCTTATATTACTCTTAATAATAAATCTGTCTTATTAATTATTGTATACACCAATTGACTTCAATATGTTAATGAAACGCAACTTTATTTCACGATAGCCAAATTCACACTAATGTACGCTGCCAGCGCTCTTCGCACTCGGCTTAATCACAAAAAACGCTCGTACCAAAAAAGCAATACAAAATCAATTTTAATACTACAATAATACGCCAGGGCCCGCCGTGACTGAGCGGTTGAGCCGCTGGTCTCGCCAATCGTTCACGGCGGTGATCTGGGTTCGATTCCCGGCGGGGGCGAGTAATTTTTCTAACGAAAAATACTCGTCTCCGGTTCCATGGATGTGTGTGAATGTGTTGTGACGTCCAAATATAGATATAGTTAAATAGCTAAATAAGTTAGTTAATAAATTAATAAGTTAAAAATTGAATGATGTTGGCTAATAGTCGTGAAACTAAGGCCAGGCAAATGCCAAAAAAAAATACACCACATTGATAAACTTTAATATACGTACGTTACATTAACATGATTAGTGAGCCGTAAAGCTTCAATTATATAATTGAATACAGTTTCGTGATTCACAAATTAGGCAATCAGTATTATGACAGCAGATTGTAAAGTTATTTTAGAGTATGTTGTGTCATAGATTTTAGTGATAGGTTGTAGTCTAATCTAACAATAATCTAGCTTATCTAAGATTACAACATAGATACTGTAACCTAACGCAACCTACGAAGGTCCAAATTATTAAAAGTTAAAGGCAAAGTTCCACTGATGGGAGATACATTTCGAAACGCGTCTATAGGTATACTGTTAGTAATTTGACCGAATTTATTACATTTTACAATATGTTACTGTATAACAGAGGTAAGTAGGAATTGGATTCGAATTATTCAGGATTTGAATCCTAGATTCGATTTTTTTTTAGAGCAGCGTTTTTCCAACTGTAGGTCGCGACACTGGTCGGTCGTAAGTCGATTTTTTGTGGGTCGCGACAAGGTTTATTAGTGACTGTCAAAACTGAGTATCTTAAGGAGCAAAAATTTCTTTAACGAACTTGCATAAATCATAAACTAACTTAACCAGTATATTTTGTACTTCATACTAAATCAGTGTTTTATACGCGTAGCGAATAAAGTAAAATTCCGAGTTTAGAAAAACCTGAAAATTTGGTTTGGTCGCTCTGCTTCGCGGAGCGACCAAATCAAATTTGAAGGCTTTTCTAAACTTAAAATTTTCCTTCATGCTTAATCTAGGAGTGAAAACACTCGTTAATAGTTTCAAATTGAACGATTTTATAAACTAACCTAACTGGTAACTATTATAATTTTTAAAAGCGAGGCATCTTTAGAAAAAAAAAACAATTTATATCACAATTATTTATCGCCAGATTAATAATAATACTCAAAAAAGTGCCTACATTTTGCTGTGTTTTTAGAAAGGTCAATTTTAACGTTATGTAGAAATTTATTGATCAAGTATAAACATTGGAAAAAAAATTACTGTATAGATAATTCCTTTATTAATATAGGGGCGCAACAAAAATCTAAATATTTTTACCCTTTAAACCCTTACTTTGAAAAAGGTGGAGCATTACGTTTTCAGTTATTTAGCAATAAATGTATCTAAAAATTTAAAAAATTATTCATTAAACAATTTTAATACAGAATATGTATATTAAATTATGAATAGATAAAATATTCAATTTTTTGTACATTGAAAACGTTTTCTTTGCGGCTTGAAAACTGTTTTTGGTATGAAAATGTCTTGATTTTAATAATATATCTGAAGCTTTTTGAAATTTTGAGCCAATTATTCATTACATAAAATGTACACATACTTTAGTACAAGTTTTATTTTATTCCGTTTATGAATAACCGAGATTGTAGTTCTTCATATTTTACGCTATAATTCCTATAATAGAAGGAACAAACATTTTTTGTTCAATGCATCACACTTGAACTAGATTTTAGTAACCACCTTATTTTTTTATTATCCTAAAGTATTTAATAACAAAGATACACGCAGTTAAACTTGACCGTCTTAAAAAATGCATGAAAAAACACTACCTTTTTTATTCACTGGTTGAATATTTATTATTTTTGCACATAAAATTTTATAGAAATATTAGCATATGCCGAAATTATGTATCTTTAAATGGTTTAAATTTGAATAAAATTAAAATTTAAAATATTTAATTTCAAACCTAACGGTAGAAAGGAAAGAGATTAAAAAAAATCAAAGTGACATGCCTCGCGTTTTAAAAAGAATAGTAACTTAACCTGACTAATTAAAAACCAACCTATAATCTGTTTTTTTTTTTTATTATGACCAATCAAATTTGACATTTCAAAAATTTAGTGGTGTGATGCAGGTTGTGTGTTTCAGGTTAGGACAAGATTAATCACATGTTATGTTGTAAATCAACTTTTAATTTCTAGATTATATGAAGGGAAATCTGACATTAATATGAAAATTCAATTAACTCACAAAGATTACAATTAAAAATGTATTTACCTATCACGACTCAAATTATTTGTATCTACTGCCAATTTAATAAAGTTCTCTGAGGATTAGGTAGGATAGAATGATCAGGTAATATTCCTTGCTCAGGAATATCTGTCTTATTTACTATCTGCCCATTTTTGTGTTGAAATTTTTCAAAAGTTCAAATACAGGGAATTTTTCTTTTGGTTTACATATTACGATTTTTTATTGTAAATTTTCAGACATTCGTGGTATTATTAAAAACTTTCAATTCAAAAACTTTATCGAGTGTATTCCACTCCCAGACTAAGCATGAACTAAAATTTCGAGTTTAGAAAAGCCTGAAAATTTGGCTTGATCGCGTATAAAACACTGATGTAAAGTGAAGTTCAAAATATACTGCTTAGTTCTGATCACATGTTCATTAATTTAAAAATGTTTATATGGAATATATAAAAGAATACTTTAAAAAAAAGTGTAAAGCTGCAAGTTGTAGCGTTCTTTTTTTAAATCTCTGCATCGTAACAATTTATTTGACAAATAATAATTTAATAATAATCATTTACCAACATCTCATAATTTGTATGTACTGTATGTAACAGCAAACACTTGTTGTATAATTCAATGTCCGTCGGGGTAGTAGCCCGGGAAGTAGTTGTTTCAATGAGTGTTTGATATAGTCTTTGTAAGACTAACTTGTTGTAGATTGCGAAAAGAATCGCACTTTTAATGTTTCATAATTTGATGGTTAAAATACCTTACTGTTAAAGCAGGACTGCAACTGTTCGCAGTAAATACACCATAAATTTGGTCATATTAAAGGAAAACCGAGTTTAACTTAAAACAATTGCATTTGAAATAACTTAATTTCCCAGCCTGAAAATGGTTACGCATAACTTACACCAACTTAACAATCACTCGTTCAGCCTAACCCTAACTTAGATGCCATGTTTGACTGTATGAGATTATTTTCAATTGGTCCCAAAATTATAAAACGACAAAGGGAATTTGATGGATCTTTATGGAACACTATCGAACTATGATCAAACATCTCATCGAATGTTAAAAACAGGAGTTTCGAAAACGTCGGATACTGACATATTAACTCACATTTTTGACCTAAATATGCACAGAAATTGTCAATGTTCGCAGTAAATTAATAATGTACATGCATTTGTTTATAAAAAATGTCAAATGAGCTGCTGAATGTCAACTTTGGTACCGATAATGTCACTATTTCACAGATTGTATCTTGATGACGTATATTGACTAAATTGACGTAAGACGTGAATATTAATCGGGAAATGTCAACGATGTTAAGTTAAATGTAATTGATCACAAACTGCGAACTTTTTATAGAAATATACATAAAAATTGTGATAAAATAATTATTTTTGTAATAAAATATCAATTCTTACATCAAATGATACATATTTTATAAAATAACAATTTAAATGTAACAGTTGTGTGTCTGACATCAATTTAATTTAAAACAATTACAATTAATCTTTTTATGTATAGTGTATCAAGTATTCTCCATTAAACATAAATAATGTCATTTTGATGAAAAACACTCGTTATTTGTTATTTTGATTGTACGCAATTGGCAACTAACTTAACCTAGAAACAGTTCCACACCATAAAAATAAGCTAATTTCATAATCTCTAGGTTAGTTAAATAAGTTGTCTGATTACTTGATTTGTAATTAGCAACTTTTTTAACCATGGGTGAAACTGGTTATCTACTACAATGAAAGTTTTCATAAAATTCAAAGAAATTATAAATATTCAATTGTTAATTCTAACATTAGATAAAACATTTTTATTCGAGATTCGTTTATTTCGATTCAGTAACATCAATTTTGTCCGTGAAGCGAAATCACAGTTGCTTAAAGTCGATTAAAATATATACATACAGGGAATTTTTGTTTTAAGTGTACAAATGCACACGCTTTTTTAAGAGTTCAATTTCTAGCTTTAAACGAGTGTTTTCTACTCCCAGATTAAATATGAAGTAAAATTTCTAGTTTAGAAAAGCCTAAAAAGTTGGTTTGGTCGCGTAGCGTGAAGCGCGGAGCGACCAAACCAAATTTTCAGGCTTTTCTAAACTAGAAATGTTACTTCATGCTCCACGCGTATTAAACACTGAAACCACTGAAATATTGTGAACAAGTGAACTTTACTTAAAATCAGTGTTTTATGCGCGTGGCGCATGAAATAAAATTTTGAGTTTAGAAAAGCCAAATTTTTAGGCTTTTCTAAACTCAAAATTTTACTTTATGCTTAGTCTGGGAGTGGAAAACTTTCGTTTAAAGATTTAAAAACTATTTTAAATAAAAAACTAATACCTGAAAATGTTCAGCATACAATTTGGATATGTATACTTAAAAGAAAAACTCCTTGTATATAATTATACATGCCAGTGATATATGTTTTATTTAAATAAGAAAATCGCAAGCAATTAACACACCGTCATTTTTTGATCAAATTTTTACAGACTTTTAAGAAAAGAATTGTAGTTGCCTTTTAGATTTTAAACTATCAAATGTAATCTACGAAACGTCAAATTTTGATACAATGCACAATGTTTATACATTTTTGTGTAAATTCTGCGAATTTGATGTCGAAATAATCATTCTTCATTTTTCATAATTTTTCAGACAACATTCTCCTAAAACCATTAATCCTATGACATATTTTTAACTTAGCTCAATAATTGAGATAAACCAGTTGTGATATATAAATGTTTTTTAAAGCTAGTTGAAATGCATTGAATTAATAAACTAATTGAATTACATATTAAGTTAACGAACACTTAAAAGTTAAGTGAACGTTGTAATATTTTTTTCTATTTATTCACACAATTCTAAATAAAATCTGAAAATATTAAATTGAAAAAATCCTAAAGAAAATATTCTTTTAAATTCGGTAATAAAGTGTGTAACACCTTAACCCTTTTCAGCGCTGGTATCCAAAAAATGTTTCATACACTGCATGCTATTTATTTTTATCATAGATATAGAAAGAGTTTTTTTTAAGTATACATATCTTAATACATAACAGAGCTGGGACGAATCCTCGTAAAAAGGATTCGAATCACGAATCCGAATCACCTAATTTGATTCGAATCACGAATACTCGAATAAATGATTCGTAACAGATAAATATGATTCGAATCAAAGATTCGAATCCTGTTTTTTCGAATCACGAATACAAATCCTTTAAGAATAAATTTGATTTTGTTATTTTCTTGCTACCGTTAATATATAAATATCGTTACCAGTTGTTTCAACAAAAATATTCAAAGCCTAATTATATATTATTAACACTAATCATCGTTGATAACAGACTAAATACCTGATTCCCTGTTACTCTGATTAAACATGTATTTGTGTGTTTTTGAACTTCACTTCAAATCAGTGTTTTGTACGCGTGGCGCATGAAGTAAAATTTCGAGTTTAGAAAAGCCCGAAAATTTGCCCCGGGTCGCTGCGCGACCCTCGACAAATTTTCACGGGGCTTTTCTAAACTCGAAATTTTACTTCATGCTTAGTCTGGGAGTGGAAAACACTCGTTTAAAACTTTAAATTGAACTAAAAAAAACAAGGAATATCTAAAGATTTACAGAAAATACGCTGAATTTGGAATACGTATACTTAAAAGAAAAATTCCCTGTATACTTGTTTGCATGAGCTGTAACTCTACGATAATTGTTTGTTTTTTAAAATAGTTTAATTTGAAGCTTTAAACGGGTGTTTTCCACTCCCAGACTAAGCATGAAGTAAAATTTCGAGTTTAGAAAAGCCCCGTGAAAATTTGTCGAGGGTCGCGCAGCGACCCGAGACAAATTTTCTGGGCTTTTCTAAACTCGAAATTTTACTTCATGCGCCACGCGTATAAAACACAGATTTCAAGTGAAGTTCGAATATATATACATTTCACAATATTTTAGTGTTTAAACGCGTGGCACATGAAGTAAAATTTCGAGTTTAGAAAAGCCCGAAAATTTGTCTCGGGTCGCTGCGCGACCCTCGACAAATTTTCACGGGGCTTTTCTAAACTTGAAATTTTACTTCATGCTTAGCCTGGGAGTGGAAACTCTCATTTAATACTTCAAATTGAACTCTATTATAAAATCGACGAATGCCTGAAAATTACCTAAATAAAAAATTCTCTGAATATCATTAAAATCGGGAAAGTCAGAGAAAAGTCATGGAATTATATTCAAATTAACCAAAACACTAACAAAAAGGCCATATGATATTATTAAATTTGTCAAAATCAGCAGGCAGATTACAAATCACGTAAAAATTTATAAAATTAAGTTAACTATTGACAAAAACAATGAAAACAATTTAACAAAATGGGGGTTTCTCAGAAGAAAGTTATATTAAAAGGTCAGGGGTAAAAATCCTGAATCAGGGAAATGCCGGAAATATTTAACATTTCAGATTGTGGCTTACTTCAAATAATATTAAACAAAATTTTGAATACTAGATTATTATCTTTAAAAACATTTTCAGTCATTTAATGTTCTTATCAAAGCATTCACTTTGAAGTTTCGAACGAGCGTTTCCACTCCCAGACTAAGCATGAAGTAAAATTTCGAGTTTAGAAAAGCCCCGTGAAAATTTGTCGAGGGTCGCGCAGCGACCCGAGACAAATTTTCTCGGCTTTTCTAAACTCGAAATTTTACTTCATGCGCCACGCGTACAAAACATTGATTTAACGAGAAATTTAAAAACACACAAAAGAAATTTTTCAAGTTAACCCTCACAATTATTTCGAACTATTTTTGACAATTCATAACCTTTTGTAAGTATTCGAATCCTTTTATAAATATTCGAATCCTCTTATAAGGATTCGAATCACCCACATTTGGATTCGAATACAAATCCTCTTCAAAAAGTGTAACGAATCCGGATCACGAATTGAGTTAAACTAAAGTATTCGAATGCCTCTTTAGAATCCTTTAAGAGGATTCGAATCCAGGATTCGAATCCTGATGATTCGAATCCTGCCCAGCTCTGATACATAGTATTCGTTGTAAATTTTCAGATATTTGTTGTTTTTACAAATATTTCGAAACGAGTGTTTTCCACTCCCAGAGAAAGCATGACATAAAATTTCGAGTTTAGAAAAGCCTGAAAATTTGGTTTGGTCGCATAGCGAAGCGGAGCGACCAAGCCAAATGTTCAGGCTTTTCTAAACTCGAAATTTTACTTCATGCGGCACGTGTACTAATTACTAATGTAATGTGTTGTTTATAATACACTTTTTTAGCATACTGCTTTATTAGAATACTTTGAACTTCACCTAAAATCTGTGTTTTATACGCGTGGTGCATGAAGTAAAATTCCGAGTTTAGAAAAGCCTGAACCAAAATTTGAGGCCCACTGATGAAATTATAGGGGCCGCAAACATGTGGCCCTGGTTCCTCCATTCCCCAGTAACTTTTAGAGAGCCAGTCCGCCCCAGATAGAAATAAATGATTAATATATTAACAAGTTTCAAAAACACGTTAAAACTACTAGATAGACAAACAGGAAATTTTTCTCTTATGTATACATAGCTCGACATATATATTGTACAATTTCAGACAATCGTTGTTTTTTTTTTTCTTGAATTAATTTCTCATCTGGCACTTGGTGAAACATATTACACTATGTAAAGTTAATTAAAGGAAAAGCACTTGGTATTGTTTCACAATTAAATCTTTATTCCGACTAGTTTCGGTTTGTTAGACCATTTTCAAAGGAATGTGAAAATGGTCTAACAAACCGAAACTAGTCGGAATAAAGATTTAATTGTGAAACAATACCAAGTGCCTTTCCTTTAATTAACTTTACATAATCGTTGTTTATTGAAAAGCGTTTAATTTGAAGCACCTACCGAGTGTTTCAAGTGTTTGATTGAGCCTGAAGTAAGGTTTCGAGGTTAGAAAAGCCAAAATAATTGGATTGGTCACTCCGCGAATTTAGAGTTTAGATAAGCCTGAAACCATATTTTCATGCTTTTCTAAACTCGAAATTTGTAATGTTCCAATGTATTATGTTAATGTCTATATTATTGTATTATTATTTCAATGTTCTGTCTTATTGTATATTTTCGATTATTTATGTATATTGTGTTTATGTTTATTTTATAATTACGAGCGAACGCAGATAATACTGGGAGCAGCAAACATTTAATTCCTCTTTTGAAATTTTCTAATTTTCCATCAATAGTCATTATCTTATCTTATCTAATTCTTTGTCCAGCATTATGCGCGTCCGCACTAGATTTTGGAGAGTTAGTTTCTAGACTTCGGCCGAGAAGGTTAGAAACAATAAACTCTAAAAGTCTTCATTCATATTATAAATTATAAATAAAACTAACTGTTAAAGTCAAATTTCTAAGTCTGAAATAAAACAACACTCTTCTGTTAAACTTAGATAATTACTTCACAGAAATCACACACTAAAAATAGAACTTAAAACAAATAAAGAGTACAACAAAAGTAATCTTTACAAATTTTACTTCATGCGCCACGCCTATAAAACACTGAAATATCGTAAAGTTTAAAACATACTGCTTAAGCGGTATTCTAAAGCAGTATATTTTAATCTTCCCATTAAATCAGTGTTTTATACGCGTAGCGCATGAGGTAAAATTTCGAGTTTAGAAAAGCATGAAAATTTGGTTTCAGGCTTTTCTAAACTCTAAATTTTACTTTATGCTTAATCTGCGATTGGAAACACTCGTTAGAAGCTTGGAATTGAAAGCACTTGGAAAAACAACGAATACATACACTTAAAAGAAAAATTTCCTGTATACAAAACTTACAAAACATCACGGTAATTTTCTGAATGTGTTATTTTTGCATAAATGTGTATAATGTGTATTGTGCAGATAAAATATACAATTCATTTTTCATATTTTAAATATAACTCATAAACGAACGAGCGTTTGTTGTATATTTAGAAAATAAGTCGTCATGAAAATATATGACCACGTTGACAGATAAAGTAACATGCAAACGACGTTCATTATTTATGCATTTAAATAGAATGGCCTTTCCTTTATATTGAGCATACGACTTAGAAATACGCCATATTATTAATCTCTGGATCTACACGAACAACAATAGGTTGTTTATTCAAATATTTTGGTAACAATGGATAAAAAATCCTTTATCTACAGCCTCACAAAAAATGAGAAAAAATAATAAATTTATATTTTTTTTTAAAATAAAAATGTAACATACTTAAATAATTGATCTTCGAACTATTGTTTATATTAGCTAATAATTTATCCACTACTCTACTTTATTTCTACCATTTCGTATTAATGTTTATTTTTAGTATTAATGTTTATTTTTAGTTAGCATATTTTAAAAAAAACTGTATTTTCTCTATAAATAGAATTTATTCTGCTGAGAAATAAATGATTATTATTATTATTATTATTATTATTATTATTAGCTACCTGGAAACCATGATATGAATAAGATGAATAAAACGTGGTATTGGTAATTGATAATAGATAATACTAGGAATTGATAATAGATAATAATATAGAAAAAAACTCTAATTTCACATATACTATATTTGAGGTAGCAAGAATAATCATCATATGTATTGTGCAATATATGGGTAAAATAAGTGCACTCTACTGATGCACAGATATATCGGTGATGTCTCGTACATGTGCATGCATGTCAGTGACGTACAAATTTACGATTCAAGTAGACCGAATCGATACGGATCCTCCAGAAATTGTGTAATGATGAATTATTCCGAAATGAGAGGTGCATAAATTGATGGCGCCTTCTGTTGATAACTGATAATAACATTTTAATGTGAATTTATGGATATTAACACATGCACGTAACGAGATGAACTATAAATTATAACAATATTTGCACAGAGAAGAAAAATAATTTAATTGATGTATGCTGAAAATAATGCATACATGCAGAAATCACATACCATTGGTGTTTGTTTTCATATAAATAGGGATACAAATAAATAATTATTTTAACATTTTAATACTATCTAATTCAAAAGCAAAGCTATTTCTGTGACAAGTTTTAAAAGTTTGTTAACGAGTTTTAGATTTGAGGATTTGAATTCAATATGAATTTCGTTATATTTTCTACTTAAGGTACGATTCACGAGAGGTGTCCCATGGTTTCCTTTATTTGTAGTGCTTTCTGCACTAATACATGTAACATAGTTTGATGTCATCAGATTACGTGTGTAAAAAGAGACAGAAAACTTCATAATATGTCTGCTATGGTTTTTAGGTGGAACATGCGAAAACGTATGTTTTGGTATGCAGCTTTTAAATGTTAAGGTTAAACGTCACATTTTGACAATGTCTTCGTAAAACTAAATCTGCAAAATCCCAGCCAAAAATCATTTTAATAACTTTACTTTACTTTACTTTATTGGTGCTATTAAATCAGTTTACACAGGTCAAGAATACATATATAAGTAGTAAGATAAAATAATACATATAACAATAATAAATAAATATAAGCACAAAATAATATAAGAAGAGTACAGGTTTTAATTATGAGTAGTTACAATTAAAATTAACTTAAGACTTACATACAATAAATTAAGAGTAAATGTGTTAAAATTCGACTGTGCTGGATACGTTACTGTTGTCATTTATAAGACATTCATTTAATGTGTAGAATGCTTTGGCAGCGAGGTATTTCTTTATCGTAATTTTGAATTTTGCCTGATTTGCTGACTTAATTATATCTGGTAGCAAGTTGTATATTTTTGGCCCGTAGTAATTGGTGCCATTCCGTGACTTATTGAGACGCATGTGATTTAGACAAATTATTGACGCAGTTCTTTTGTCGTGGCGATGTCTCAGCGAGTGTAGGTCGTATTCTGTGATGTTTTTCCGAACATGGACTAAGCATTCCAGTATGTACAGCGAGGGGAGAGTTAGAATGCCTAGCTCAGTATATTTGGCTTTGCAGTCGTCCTGATATTTTAGGTCTGAAATTATACGTACTGCCCTTCTTTGTAGACCAAACATACGATTCAATATGGGTGTGTGTCCCCATGCAAGAATCCCGTATACCAGGTGTGATTGGCATACTGCGAGGTACGCAGTACGTATAGCACTCGGAGGGAGGCTTACCTTTAAGTGCCGCAGTAAAAATATGGAACGACATACTTTGTGAGCTACTGACTCTGCCTGGTTATTCCATGTCAACCTATTGTCGAGACAGACACCGAGAAACTTAGCTGGCGTTTGTTCAGGTGCGTCTGTACGCAAAGAAAATAGTAGGTTGACTGTTTTGTTTCGATTAAGGATTAATCTGTTCGTCTCAAACCAATGAATGACGTCATTTTTTGATTTATTGTGCTGCTCAGTCGCGTGTAAAAGGTCAAGTGAACTGTTTGTAAAGGTGGTATCATCCGCAAACTGAAACAAGGTGGAAGCTGTTGCTGTAGACGAGAGATCGTTAATGTAGATGAGAAAAAGTACAGGCCCGAGAATAGATCCTTGGGGTACACCATGAGTGAGGTACTTTTCCCTCGATTGTTTACTATGTATGGCGACAATTTGTCGTCTATGGTGTAGGTAGGATCCTATTAGTCGACAGCTGCTAGGGTGGAAGTTATAGAAATGTACACAGTCGTTTTAAATGTGAGTTTAAGTGGTATAATTCCAATTTCCACATCTACTAAATAGTTCAGGTATTTACAAAAATAAATAATGCATTTATGTTGATTTTGTGTAAGCTCAAACGAAAATATTAGTTAAATCGAATATGCATTCAGTAGATTTGACAAATGATCATCAGATTAATCTGTTAATACAGGGCATTTTTCTTTTAAGTATAAATACAGGGAATTTTCTATTAGATATACATATGCATGCGCTTTTTTTAAAGAGTTCAATTTAAAGCTTAAAACGAGTGTTTTCCACTCCCAGACTAAGCATGAAGTAAAATTTCGAGTTTAGAAAAGCTTGAAAATTTGGTTTAGTCGCGCGGCCAAACTAAATTTTCAGGCTTATCTAAACTCGAAATTTAACTTCATGCGCCAAGCGTATTAAACACTGAAAGCACTGAAATATTGTGAACGAGTAAACTTCGCTTGAAATCAGTGTCTTATACGCTTATACGCGTATGAAGTAAAATTTCTAGTTTATAAAAGCCTGACAATTTGATTTGGTCGCTCCGCGCTTCATGCTACGCGACCAAACCAAATTTTCAGGCTTTTTTAAACTCGAAATTTTACATTATGCTTAACCTGGGAGTGGAAAAGACTCGTTTAAACTTCTAACTGACCTCTTTTAAGAAAACAGCGAATATTTAAAAATCTTCAACACGTAATTGGGTAATGTTTACTCAAAAGAAAAAAATCACAAAAAATTATAATTTAAAGCGTTTCTAAAAGAAAGATCACTGATAAACTCGGCTCCTAAACAGTATGACATTGTCATGTAACGTCAAAATTTGACACAACTAGGAAAAATCGTTGCAGATACAACTGTCGACATACTCTGTAAAAAATTGGAACTACACATTCTACATCCATGAGTCATAGGACATCTCTCCCGAATTCCACTGTAGTAAATTTATTAACGTAATCAGATACAAAATCAAGTTGAATTGGCTATGAAAAATAAACGTACATGTTGCAACAATCTTAAAACAATATAGAATATCAATTCTACCATCTTGTAGCTATATTGGGATGTTAACATGGCACCAGGTGGAAACAATATTGAAGATTTATAGCGTATGCATATGTATACTTATAATAAAAATTCCCTGTATTCTAGTACCTAGTTTTTAGTCTTTAAATACCTTAATGCTAGGCTGAAATCTATGTGTCAAATCCTAAATATACTAAAAAGAAACTTAAGAGTGCTTTAAGAGTCAAGACTCTCAAAAGACCTAAAAGATCCAAGTAGTTGAAAAAAATTGCTTTCGACTATTTGTGTGTCTTAAGTCTTTTGAGAGTCTTGACTTGTAAAACTCACTCAAGCTATTTTTAGCCTATTTATATTCTTATTCAAACTTAATTTTTTAAGTAATAATTTTTTAATTTAAAAAAAAATTAATTAAATTAATTTTATTTTTTTTCTCTCTTGAACCCTACTCAAGAGAGAAAAATTGTAATAATAATATAATAATATTAAATATTTGAGAGACATATTTCTTCTGTTAATAAATTACCCGCGCAATGAGTATAAACTGTAAATTATCAATGGTAAATACCTGTTAAATTACTATTAACATCATTAGTTTCCACTCCTTGATTGAACATAAAGTAAAATTTCGATATTGAAAAGAAAACTAGGTAACGTATACTTTTATAGATTTATCGAAATATGGTAAATTCTAATAACCATGGAAGAACCATAATTTCCTCTCCTACTTATAAATTGGAGTTTACACAATTGTGTGTAATTTTCTGGTAGGACATTAAGACGAAGCCTCATTCTAGAAATTACAGGGTGTCTGAAAAGGAGCGAGAGAGAGAAAGGGACCGGCCGACGGACATTTAATTACCCCTTTTCATGGCTCTAAACGTAATAAGCCGATTATGTCTGAGCACGCCCGAATGCGAATTCATTATTCAATTTTTTCCAGACTTCCCCTTTGATGTTCCTCCAGAAGAGAAGAAGCAGCGACGATAAAAAGAGTTTAATTGCGAAAGACAAAGTCTGGCGATCGTACTGTATTTATGTAATTCCGTTTGATGTGAATGTGAATATTTATTCGTTGTTTTACTGTACTAATAGGATTGTTATTTAAAAAAGAATTAAAAAAATAATTAAATTAACTCGATTAGTTGAAGAACGACGTCGCCTTAAGACATGGATATTATGTGTATTAACGAACAATTAAAATTTAATTGATGATTTCTATAAATGATATTTAATTAATCATAATATATAAAATTTCGAAAAAACTATTCGTGAAATAGCAAACAATGTCTTAATTAATAAGACAACTTAAGACGATAAATATCCATTGAAACAACTACTTCCCGTGCAAATACACCTCGGGATTCTGAATTATACAATGAAATATTTAAAATCTTATTTCATTTTATTTGTTACAACGCTCTATTAAAGTATATGTAACGTTTAGGTCAAATTCTCTTCAAACCAACTAACAATACAAATTTAAAATGAAAGGAGAGATAGCAACAAATTAGAAGTGAAAGGACTTGGATTAAAACTAATGTCTTAGGTCATCTGTAGACGCGTTTCGAGATTTATCTCTCTTCAGTATTATTATTGTTTGCATTTTCACGAATAGTTTTTTCGTAATTTTATATATTATGTTTAAAGTGTGCAAACTATAAGAAGCGTAAGCATATTTTCTCGAATTCAAATAGTTTTGAATTTGAATTTATCTATGATATTTAATGCTGTAATTTATGTTCTCGTCGACACAATTAATTTTTATTTTTTTAATCTGATAATGTTTTATTATGATAAAGTATGTTTTTAAACATTGCAATAAGTCAATGTTTTATTATGATAAAATATGTTTTAAAACATTACAATAAGTCACAGCTTTATACGCCTGGAGCATGAAGTAAATATTTCTAGTTTAGAAAAGCCTGAACATTTGGATTTGTCGCGTATTTAGTCCAAAAAAGTTAAATGGCAAATATGCAACTATGATTTTGTTTTAAATTTTGAACCATTTTTTTTTTAAACTTAGACCGAATCGGTGATTTTATAAAATATGTGATAAAATGTTTTTATTTTATTAGAAGTCCAGTACTTGACATTCATACAAATGTTCAGCTAATTCAGGCGATTTCTAGAGGTCAGATCTCTGATGACTGAACTATATTCTGTAATATACTTCAATATTTTATAAATGTTAGTACCAATATTTATTTTTTTTAGAAAGAAGCTTGAAGTTTATCTATTTCATAATAAATTCAGCGAATTTTATGGTGAAAGAATTACCCTGAATTTAATTTATTTATTATGAAATGTGTCAATTTTATCCTAACGAGTATCTGCACTACTTATTTAAGCATGAAGTAAATATTTTAAGGTTAGAAACGCCAGAAAATTTAGATTAGACGCCCCGCGAAGCGAAGCGACCACTCCAAGTTTGCATTTTTGCTAAACTTGAAATATTTCCTTTATGCGTCAGACGTGTATACAGCACAGATTGAGTGTAAGTGTTGCTTAATGTGAAAATGCCATTGTATTTGATATAAATCAGTGTTTTAAATGCCTGGCGCATGAAGTAAAATTTCGAGTTTAAAAAAGTCTGAAAATTTGGTTTGGTCTCTCCGGAGTCGAAGACACTCGTTGCACAATAATTGATAGCTTATTTTGTCATTTATTTCTGCAGACAAAAATATATGCAGTTTAAGTAAAGTCGCGAAATGGTAAATATTTAAAGATAAGCAAAACATATATTGCGCTAGATTGAAGTTTGTTGAAATTAATATTTTTAAACTTGTTTGTACAGCCTAAATGATTTTAAAAACGTTAAGAATGCATGCATATTTTTTCTGAATTTTCGAAATTGTTGATAACTTTGAGGAAATTTGCAAAAACTGGCAAAGGTATGTGCTAAAAAATATCCAAAAATATTTAAATAACTACTAAAGTTTGGCGATTATTATAGAAATTGTTAACCTCATAAAATGTAACTTGATTTTTAATAAAATTACATAATTTTGTGACTTTAGAATAATTTTGTCAACTTTTTGTAGTTTTTCAAGTAAACGTTAATTTTTTAAGTTAATTAAATGTATTCGACTTGAATTTATCGAATTACCGGTAATTAAAAATGTAGCTAAATTGTATATTCCAAAAGAAAACACCCGTGGTGGCGTCAATACGCCACTTATAATCGCCATCAAGTTGATTAAATTCTAATATTGACTTATATTTCCTTGTAATAAAATGGAAACTAAAATATTTCAATAACATGAATTATATTGAATGATGTTTAATCAATTTTAAGTCTTAAAAGTAATTAATAGAGAATTTGTGGAAGTTTTAAGTCGGGATTTTGTCTTAAAATTCTTAGTAAATAGTTATATCTGTATTCTTAGTAAATAGTCTTTAAGTCTTAGCACCTTGTCTTGAAAAACTACTTAACGTTTGTAATTTATTTTAATTGTATGTCATTCTGTTGATTTTTCGAACAGAAAAACTTAATCATTTTAACTTTGAATCAATAGTTTTGAAAACATGTTAAAATGCAGGGAATTTAAGTATACATACACATGTTTTTGAAAAGAGTTCTAATTGAAGGTATAAACAACTGTTTTCCACTCCCAGATTAAGCATGAAGTAAAATTTCGAGTTTAGAAAAGCCTTAAACTTTGGTTTGGTGGCGTAGCAAAGCGGAGCGACCAAACCAAATTTTTAGGCTTTTTTAAACTCAAAATTTTACTTCATGCGCTACGCGTATTAAACACTGAAATATTGTAAAGTTCAAAATATATACCTTTAGCATACTGCTTTAGTAGTATATTTAGAACTTCACTTGAAATCAATATTTTATACGCATGGCGCATAAAGTAAAATTTCGATTTTAGAGAAGCCTGAAAATTTGGTTTAGTCGCGTAGATTTATTAAATATACAATTACTGATTCAGTTTGATTTTCTTTATTTGACGCATCATATTTATTAAAGCATTTATTGTTATCCTAATAAGTGTGTTCCACTCCCTGATTAAGCATACAGTAAATGTATGTACCAGAGCTGGGCAGGATTCGAATCATTCAGGATTCGATTCCCGGATTCGAATCCTTTTAGAGGATTCAACAGAGGTATTCGAATACTTTAGTGAAAACGGATTCGTGATCCGGATTCGTTACATTTTTTTAAAAGGATTCGTATTCGAATCCAGACGTAGATGATTCGAATCCTTATAAAAGGATTCGAATTCTTATAAAAGGATTCGAATCCTTATAAAAGGATTCGAATTCTTATAAAAGGATTCGAATCGTTATAAAAGGAATCGAATCCTTATAAAAGCATTTGAATCCTCATACACGGATTCAAATCCTCCAAAATAATTCGAATCATCGCTATTCAGGCTGGGATTCGAATTCGATTAATTCATATAGTTAAATATTCTAATATAAATATTTAAATCACTAAATTATTCATATTTGAATATAAATATTGAAATTTTTGAATAATTCAAATATTTGTGAATGGATATTTGGTTACTTAACCATGCAAAATATCTAACGTTAAAAGTATATTTTTAACTTCACTTGAAATCAGTGTTCTATACGCGTGGCGCATGAAGTAAAATTTCGAGTTTAGAAAAGCCCCGTGAAAATTTGTCTCGGGTCGCTGCGCGACCTTCGACAAATTTTCTACGCGGGGCTTTTCTAAACTCGAAATTTTACTTCATGCTTAGTCTGGGAGTGGACAACACTGGTTCTTAGAAGTTTCAAATTGAAGGATCACTCTAGATTACTAAGTTTATTACCATTTTACAAAGGCTACAGCTCGAAGGACCAACCATGGTCTTCGGAGAACGAAGGACTGCAGGGAATCGAAGTTTCTTTACAAGAAAACAACGAATATCTGAAGGTTTACAGCATGGATAGGAAAGAAAACATCTAATTTTGAAAAAATATCGAAGTTGGGTTGGTTTGCAGTGCATTTTTAACTTCACTTTAAATCAGTGTTTTATACGCGTGGCGCATGAAGTAAAATTTCGAGTTTAGAAAAGCCCCGCGAAAATTTGTCTCGGGCCGCTGCGCGACCCTCGACAAATTTTCTACGCGGGGCTTTTCTAAACTCGAAATTTTACTTCATGCTTAGTCTGGGAGTGGACAACACTCGTTTGAATTTTAAATTTAACTTTTTTAAAAAATCGACGTATGTAATATAATAAATCATTCATTGAAATCATAGAAAAAGATTTAAAATTTTATCTAAAGTTAACTTTTAGAGTTAACTTTATAATTTGGTCGGCTCTTAATGGGTGAATATTCTACTCCTAAAAAAAACCGTTTTTATTTAATATTAAAGTTGCATTTAATACAATAACAAACTGTGAATAAATCGACATAAATCTAGCAATATCGAAAATCTTGACATGTAGAAAATCTTGACGGTCCACTTCCAGACTAAGCATGAAGTAAAATTTCGAGTTTAGAAAAGCCCCGCGTAGAAAATTTGTCGAGGGTCGCGCAGCGACCCGAGACAAATTTTCACGGGGCTTTTCTAAACTCGAAATTTTACTTCATGCGCCACGCGTATAAAACACAGATTTAACATGAAGTTCAATAACACATATATCATCATTAATTAAAATCATTATATAATCAGATATTTAGTCGGTAAATGTACATTCTTGTTAATAGAAACTGATGGAATAAAATATTACTGGTTGCAAATAATAGATTCAAATTTATTTTTAAAGGATTTGTATCCGTGATTCAAAAATGAGGATTCGAATCTTTGATTCGAATCATATTTTTCACTTACGAATCCTTTATTCAAGTATTCGTGATTCGAATCATATTAGGTGATTCGGATTCGTGATTCGAATCCTGTTTTTGAGGATTCATCCCAGCTCTGGTATGTACTACATGTGCCAGGCGTAAAAATTTAGTGTGAAGTTTTGAAAACACTTTATCCACCTCTACAATGACATAAAACCAACCCAAAATGTATTAGATTTTAGTATTTTGGGTGTTGATAAACCTTCGATTTATATATCGGTCCATGTAGTTTGTATAAATCTTCACTGTTCCAAAAATGAAAAAGTGGAAGGTGACAAAGCTGCTAGCATTTTAACTATAATTATATTTTATTTATTTTTGAAATGATCTATCCCGCATGTAACAAAACATAAATAAACAATTTCAAGTGACTTGATTTAGTATTCGGACTACACCTACATACAAATATATAGGTGATATTTTTCCTGATTTACTTACATGTGAGTTTATATCAAATATATTCGTAATTTGCGGTATAAAATAACATTTTCCGAAAGTTTTTATTTATCCGGCATTCGGAGCGGGGATTGTGGTGATTCAGTAAGAATTTAAATATAAATCACGAGCAATGGAAGTTATGCGGTCGGTTCGGATGTTGGAGGTCTTTGATGTCCGTAATAAAAAAATATGTCGTCGTGGATGCGGTTGTAAATTTAATGGGCCCGCATCTGATGGCGAACGTCGGATAGCGTGTAACGTAGCATTCGATCGGAACTGTTGGTTAAAAGATACTATACAAAATAAGATACAGAAAGCAAAAAGAGATAAAAGGAAAAAGCGATTTCTGATGATTCTGTCTAGCGCATAAAAATTGCAGATAATTAAAGAACTTCAATAGAATTCATGTAATTGTTATTTTTTTTGCTCAATCAATGCGGATTCCATATGGAATCAGATATCCTGCAATGACAATATGGACCTATAAATCGTTTACATAACTGCTTGATAAAGCCAATGTATAAAAATATACACTATTATACAGTACTCATAATATCGCGGATGGTCTAGATTTTAAAGGGCAATTTGATGTTATTTACACCGATCTGTCAAAGGCTTTTGACAAAGTTCCACACAACATCCTTCTGGCCAAATGAAACAGATTCGGTTTCTGTGAATATTTAATATCTCTAATGAACTTATCTTACTGAACGTACATCGGTAATTAGATATAACACATTTGAATCTACTGCATATTCACTTTCCTAAAAAATACCCCAAGGTTCGATCTTAGAATCGTTATTATTTAACATGTTTACATGTTTACGTTTCAGAACTGTCGCCATCTACTTTATGAAGATGATGTAAAATTATATACTCAATGACATTAGAAGCGTAACACCCAGAAGGAGTTATTATTTTAACTTGATTTTTTGCCAGTATGGTAGTCTTACATCAAGAATAAAATGATTATATTTTCAAGAAATTTTATTAAAAAACAATCTAAAAAAAATTAATAATGTGTTTGGCGACCCATTTCTGTATACACTCCTGTAGACGTCTGGGCATTGACAAAATGAGATGGTCGATGTCTTCTTGAGGCATCTCGTTCCAAGTAACTTGAATTTCATCGATCAACTGTGCTAGAGTCTGTGGAGGATGGTGCAAAGAGAATATTCTTCTTCCCATGATATCCCACACATGTTCAATGGGATTTAAATCCGGCGAACGGGGCGGCCACGCCAAAACATTAACACCAGCTTCATTAAGAAAGTTCATAGTTCGACGAGCAATATGGGGACGTGCGTTATCTTGTTGAAAAAGTACGTCTGGGCGGCCATCTAAATAAGGCAATAAAGTCGGTCGTATGACGTCTTCAATATAACGCGCAGCTGTCATACTGCCTCGAATGAATACAAGAGGTGATCGACTACCATAAGCAATAGCCCCCCAAACCATTACTCCAGCAGTCCTGTGTACATGCCTCTCAATAGCAAACCTAAGATCAGGTCGTTCTCCACGGTAGCATCGTACCCTTCTACGGCCACCATGCGTGCCTAGACAAAATCGTGATTCATCGCTGAATACGACATCGTGCCATTCTGCCTCCCAATGCTGCCGTTCTCTGCACCAGTCCAACCTTTGGCGACAGTGTCTCGCTGTTAAAGGAAGCACTAATCTTGGACGGTACGAAAGAAGCCCAAAGAATTGAATGCGGCGATATAAGGTTCGCATACTAACGGGCCTACCTTCTTCTCCAATCCATTGATCACCGATTTGACGCGTAGTAGCGAAACGGTCTCGCAGGGCTATTTGTCTTAAGCGCCGATCTTGACGTTCTGTGGTACGCCTTGGTTGACCAATTGGTCTTCTTCTTGCTCCTCTACCTTCTTCTGTCCATACCTGATACACACGTATTACAGTTGCTGCAGTGGAATCAATACCGCGGGCAATTTCTCGATAGGATATACCGACATCTCGATAAGCAACAACTCGACCCCGGTCAAAATCGCTCAGATGGTGATATTGTGGACGTCTTCGGACTCGAGGCATTTTATTTAAGCTTAACACACTCAACGGAAACACGAAAACTAAACACATCTGTACTAAACAGCTCATATAAATAGTTTTATCAAAAAAGAAAAAGTGAAATATTTTTTTTTCACAATAAATATAAAAGGCACAAGGTTGAAATTGTTATCAATGTATGCTTTAAATATAGTCACTCTGTTGCTAAAATATGAATTCAAAAAAATCATTCCTTCTTGGTGTTACGCTTCTAATGTCATTGAGTATATACTTCTTTTCAAGACTTCGACGATTACTTAACGCTTAAAAATTAAATAAAATTGCTTCATGGTGTGAAAATAATGGACTTAGTCGAACATTAAACATCAACAAGTATAATTATGTATCCTTCACAAAAATCTACCCCTATAACGTATAATTATTCAACTAATGATATGTATTTAGACAAAGTGACTGTATTTAAAGATCTTGGTGTTTATTTTGACAATAATCTTGCATTCGATCGTCACATTAAAGTAATCGTCAATCATTCATTGAAGGCCTTAGGCCTGATCTTCAGAAGATCAATGCATTAAAAACCCTGTATAACTCGTATGGACGCTCAAGGCTGGTATATGCGCGCCTTGGTTTTTTTTTTTTCAAATTCAAAATCAAATAAAAACCACTGAAAAAGTATAACGCACGTTTTAAAAAAAAAATATTTTATAAAACTGAAGGATACAACCCTGTCAGAGGATTTGGTCATAACATACTACACAATAAATTTGACGAATAGAGCACTAATAACATTTCTTCACTCTTTTATTTGAATTACCAAATGTACATTTCGGACACAAAGTGACCATTATCAATGGATTAACACTAAAATTAATTAATTTGATCTTCACGTAACTCACAATCAATTTATTTATACTACTCAATATTTAATTTAGAATTACTTAATTTCGTAGTCAAAACGCATCTTATTTGTACATAAATTATTACACAATGCAATAGACTCGCCAAATCTATTAAATCAGATTAGTCTGCATATTCCAGCTTTTTTCAGCAGGCAAAATCCTAATCCATAGGACTAACAGGTTAGTCCTATGGATTAGGATTTTGAAAAAAAATGTCCTATTGTTATCATGTCTGGTATACCTAATAGATTACCACCATGTTGTGATATTTTGAACGATGTATTGTCTTGTAGTTTGGAAATTTATTTGGGCAATAAACACTTATTATTAATGGTCGTTTCTTCGTATTTCTTCGTTATACCACAGTTCATATATATTATACTTACATACAAACATGGATTGTTTCTTTTATTTATACATATCCTGATGAAATATTTAACGAGTATTTCTTCTCCTTGATTAACATTAGGTAAAAGTTGAATCCTAATATAAACGATTCAAACCCTTGTTGCCAATCATTTTCAGGTCCTGCATTTCACCTCCCGTCATCTATAGCTCAGTTACCAATTAAGTTAGACTTTACTTGTATCGTAGGGCGTATTTCAAAAAAATATTCCTGATTGTAGTGAATGTCCCACAATCAGGGTTTTTAAAAAACTTTTTTGTTTTAATTAAAACAAACGGTTTTTTACAAAACGTGTTTTTTTATTGAAACAGCGTTTAAAGCATTAACAATTAAAAACATGTCTTAAATACGTTTAAAACGTATTCAAAACATGGCATGTTTAAAACGCGGTTGAAATCCAGTTTATGCTGTGTTAAAAAAAGAATTACTAAAACGTCGGATTTTCATGAAATTTTCAGGGATCGCTAGAGGAAAGAATGCGATTTACTGTCACGTAGGAATAAATCAAATTCGTTGAACATTGAGATAAAAGTAAATATTTTTGTTGAGTTTTGAAAAAAATGTGAAAAATTATCGAAACTAGAGATTTTCATGAACCCTTCAGGAATCGCGAGAGCAAAGAATGCGGTTTACTGTTCTTTACTGTTCCTTGGAAAATAACTTACAAGAGGTTAAAATTACGACCGTTTGATTTAACAAGCCAATTTTAATTCGAAAACATTAACTTAAAATTTAGGCTTCAGCTTAAGTTCAAAAGGTTCAATTCTCGGATAATCTCAAAGTGTCGATCTTTAGCAATTGTTTTCATTCGATCTCGTGAAATAAAAAATTCATTTTTCTTTTTTGAGAAAGCAAAAAAACTCAGTCTCACCAAACAAATATTAAATGTTTAAATGAATAATAATAATTAGAATCTGCAAAAGAATATATACATTTATTTGTAGTTTTTTTTTGTCTCGTGAAAATGCCGCGTTTTTGAAAAAAGTTATGCTCGATTTTTGCAAAATCCAGAAGAGATATTTAAATTTCCATTACGGCCAATCAAAGTTCATTCATTTCTGTGTAGTTTCTATGAATATTAGGTTAATTTGATAATTCGTTGAGTTTTTACAATTCTATCAAAATAAACAATCTCCTTAAATCGTTGAATTGAGTCATTCGTTATTTTTGTAGAATTTCAAATTGAAGCTTTAAACAGTGTTTCCATTCCTAGATTAAGCATGAAGTAAAATTACGAGTTTAGAAAAGCCTGAAAATTTGGGTTGGTCGCCTAGCGCTACGCGCTACGCGACCAAGCCCAATTTTCAGGCTTATCTAAACTCGAAATTTTACTTCATACGCCACGCGTTTAAAACACTGAAATAATATGAAGTTTAAAATATACTTATTCAGGAACATACTGATTTAAATGTATATTTTAAACATCACAATACGTCAGTGTTTTATACGCTTGCCGCATGAAGTAAAATTTCGAGTTTAGATGAGAATTTGGTTTGGTCGCTTCGCTTCGCTATGCGACCAAACCAAATTTTCAGGCTTTTCTAAACTCGAAATTTTACTTCATGCTAAATCAGGGAGTGAAATACACTCGTTAGAAGCTTCAAATTAAACTTTAAAGAAAAATTGCATCATTTTAACTATAGCCTAATATTTTTGAAAAATGAACATATCTCGCATATTCTGAAAGACATTGTCTTCTTAACATTTACACAAATTTTCATGAACATTTTTTAAAGAATTTACATGTTTTGAATGTTTAAAACTTTAATGTCCCTAAATATTTCTATAAAATTCTCCTTTTTTGACTTTTAATTGAAAAAGACTAAAATATTTAGAAACGAAAGTTGTATAAAATATAGTTTAGATATTTTAAGACAATAAAAAAATCGTTTTAAGCAAATTTAACGGTTAAAACATGTTTTCAACGAATTTAACATTTTAAACATGTTCAAAACAGAACCGTTTAAAACACGTCTGTTTTTAAATATGTTTAAAATACTGTTTTAAAACAAAGTATTTTAAACATAACAACCCTGCCCATAATATACTTAATGTTTTTAAATGGAACCATATTTTTTACACCATTTAATTCTCTTTCGATGTTGTTAATAATTTTTATCTATAGATGTAACATCATTTTCTGAAAAATTCGAGAATGTGCGAGGACAAAGTGATTAACCTAATTGTAAAAGGATTACATTTTGCGTCTATTGGTGACAAAAAATTATATTAAAATGTTATAAAAATTAACTGTTTTTATTTCATAACCACCTAACTGTAACACAGTAACTTAATCATATTAAAGATAGCAGTATCCTGTATATGTATCTCTTACGAATTCTTGAATTCGATTATTAATAGGTGATGCGAATTAGTAAATCGAATCCTTTTTGAGGATTCGTCTTCGCTTGACCGCCAGCAAACATTGTTTCGAATTATTTCGTTACTTTCAACGAAAATGATATTGTAATACAGCTCGCGACATCTATAAGTCTGTGGTCGAACAAGTAATGTAGTAACTTAATAATATTAAGGTATCTACTTTATCCTTGAGAAATTTAAGGTTTCTGTTACTTTACAGTGTTTTATTTATGTTCGAGATATTACAGGTTTCTCGTACTTTACAGTTTTCTTCATCAAAAAGAGTGTACGCAGAAATATTTAAAACTATAGAATAGTAGATCTGTTGATTACTTAAGCTAGTGCAGCACTTTACACTTTTTGCACTGAATCTGTTCGTTACATAAACTGAACGCATGCAATTGTAAATGTGAAGTTACACTAGCTTGTATTATGACGTCACACACTTGAACTTAGTTTAATTTAGTGCAGTACAAACGAACAAACCTAGTATTAAAACGTTCTACTAGTTTTACTAAATTTTATAATACAGCTTACTTAAAATGCACATATTTTAAGCGTTACTGTACTCAATGACTCTTACCAGACGATTTGATTTATTCAAAACAATTTTCTCTCCGACTTTTGGAAAATATTAAATACTGTAAAATAGCCTTAAAACGTTCTAATAATTTTAGTAAATTTTACTACAGTGCGATTGTTTAAATAAATTGATTGTTTAAATTATGATTTAGAGTAGGCGGCATTTTCTGTGCAGTTGTCCAGAATGCTAATTGGTAAACTATGTGATAAAAGTCAAAAGTGCCAATCTAATTTAAAATTCAAAGCCTACTCTAAATCATGTTGTAAATGATCGCACCATAGAACTTACTAAACACATATTTCATTAACAATGTCTGTACTTAATGAATTTTACCTTCAACCAGACGATTTTATTAATTCAGAAAACCACAATGGATCATTTGAAAATAATGTTCAAATGTTGCCGATATCACGAAGAGTGTTGTTTCTAAAACGCGAATTTATTTAGCCAGTGTAATTTCAAAGAACTAATTAGAAAATCTTGATTAGTTTTTCGAAAATAATTGAATTATTTCTTATAAGTTTATTTGAAATTAACTAATGAGAAATCCTTAAATTGTTTTTAAACATTCTTTGTGAGTTTTTAGTGTATAACATTTAAAACATCTTAAAATATTGATATACTATAAATCTCAAAATATCCCCTTAGAACCAGATGTTATGGTTGTTTAATTAAATTGTTTAAAAATAAATAATATAGAAAATCTAACATAAAAATACATTTTTTAATAATAATAATAATACAGCCTCAATATTATAAAAAATCTATTCTATCAAAAATCATCATGATAATATGTTCTATTTGTTCAAAAATTAATTATAGTTCTAATATTGTAAATACTTTTCCAATATTTATAATTAGAAATTAATGTAGCTTTATCAGCTATTTATTTTCTTAACAAACAAAAAAACTGCAGAAACTTTTTTAACTTTTATTAATTAATGGATTTTTCTAATTTATTTCCAACTTTAACCTTTTGAATGAAGCGCAATTTTCTAGTAACAAAAAATAAATCTAGCTTGGATTAAAGTTTGATTATTTGTGAATTGGAAACTTATTTAAATCATAAAATCGATTGAGATTTGTATGAAATACAGTGTTTTCAGCAAACAAAGTAATAAACATAAAAAAATCACTTCGTTGCATTCTTTCAAGAAAAAAACTTAATGTAGCTATTATAAAATTTAATACAATTAAAAAATATACAATGAAAAGTATTAAAATCTTCTAATAATAGTGAAATTATATTTTATTAAACGAATAAAAAATATAAACAAAGAAACATCACGAATATATATTTTTTAAATAGGTAAATTACTAAGTAATTAAATTTTAAAGCAGAATTTTTTATAAAATGTTCTTAGCAGATCAAAATTTAAAGGAATTTAAAATAAACATACATAAGGAGTACATTTTAAATTTCACTTGAAATGAGTGTTTTATACGCTTGGCGCATGAAATAAAATTTCTGGTTTAGAAAAGCCTGCAAATTTGGTTTGGTCGCTTCGCTACGCGACCAAACCAAATTTTCAGGCTTTTCTAAACTCGAAATTTTACTTCATGCTTAACCAAGGAGTAGAAACACTCGTTAGAAGCTTTAAAAAAGTAACGCGATGATTTATTTAGAAAGTGATTATAGTTATAGTATTGTAATCACTTTTCCATTAATTATAATTCCAAAGTAAAGTTTTCCTATAAATATAATTATAATATTATGTAATTACTATTCGAATAAATACAATTACTTAATTACTTTTCCCCTAATTGTAAATTTAAAGTAGTTATAAATATAAATGTAATGTAATAACATTTTTGCTCAACACTGAATGAAACACTGTATTTTTTAATCTTTGTATAACTATACATCACTTGCAATTTTACGAAGTAAAAGTCAGTGTATGATTTTGAGTGTAATGAAATAGAAACCTTCATCATCAGTAAGATATTTACAGAGTTTTTCTATTGCATTTCATTTTATATCGAAAATGTATCCCTTTATCTCAAATATATTTTCTATTTATCAAATACATTTCCATATATACCACTACATTTCCCTATATACAAACCCTTATCACATTTTGTCAATTACATTTCACTATTCAGCAAAATGGCTGCAGTTCGTCAAAAAATGCATCTTAGCATGATTAAGAGGACTCCGTTATCCAGAGAATGAATCCCCAGTAAGTAATGTAACATACAGTGAATTTTTCTTTTAGGTAAACATATGCATAAGCTGTATTTTCCGACATTCGTTGTTTTTCAAAACAGTTTAATTTGAAGCTATAAACGAGTGTTTTTCACTTTTAGACTAAGCATGAAGTAAAATTTCGAGTTTAGAAAAGCCCTGTGAAAATTTTCTGGGCTTTTCTAAACTCGAAATTTTACTTCATGGGCCACGCGTTAAAACAAAGATTTCAAGAGAAGTTAAAATATACATAAATTTCACAATATTGTAGTGTTTTATACGGGTGGCGCATGAAGTAAAATTTCGAGTTTAGAAAAGCCCCGTGAAAATTTGTAGAGGGTCGCGCAGCAACCCGAGTGTCTGGGAGTGGAAAACACTCCCAGACTAAACCTTCAAATTGAACTTTAAAATGAACAAAGAATGTCTAAAGATTAACAGAAATTAGGCTGAATTTGGAATACTTATAGTTAAAAGAAAAACACCCTGTATGTATAAATACAAATAAAATATTACCAGATGAAAGTTATTGTTACTGCGAACATGTTCAGCAAAAATACTAAAAGGGGAAAGAATTTCTTATATGGTGAAACTCATTTGGTAAATCGGGAAATCTTTTGCCATATATTTAACAGGGTAAAAAAATATTTGGGATATAGTGAATCTTATTTGATCAATGGTGGAATGCAATAAAAAAACCTTGTATGTTTTTTTTTCTGTTATTTTTGGCAATAGTGCGAATAGCGCATAGTATTCAAATCAAAATCACTTTGAATGTATCATACCTACCCTTTGAATCCATTCAATATTGTAAATTAAGTAATCTACGTTAATGCAAGGCTTATGTCCAAAATGCGCGCAGGTGTGCAAATATACCTGCGCACGAATGTGGAGGTAAAAAGAGAGAAAGTGAACACAACAAACACCATGTGGACAAAATGTTTAAACAGTTTCGAGTGGACGATCGACACGTTCTCACAACTTTGACCAATTGCAGCAATTAAAATGTTTCTGCGAACGTAAAAAGAAAAAACAGAATAATCACAACTCATAACAATAACTACATAAAATAATCCTAAAGCGCAAACAAAACTAAATAAAGCAAATGTGAAATATTAAATTACAAGTACACAAAATCTCAAAGCGTAAATAAAACTCAATAAAGCAAACGTGAAACAGATTAAATTAAAAGTTACGTGAGAACGAATAACAATAAATCAAGGTATTGTTGAAATAATTAATAGTGCAAATTAAATAAACACAAAAATACAAAGGAGCATTTTTTTAAAAAGACAGTTGAAAGAAGTACCGAATTTGCAAATAATAACTGCACATATTACCCAAATGTGTAGTTTATTGAATCAAATGGATTAGTTTATAGAATCAAAATAGGCGAAGTTAATGGAATCAAAATAGCGACCATATTTTGGTTATAAGCAAAACATAAAAGTCTGAGTTTGTTTTAATTGAAACAATAGAGAAATAAAAAAAATTGAGTAATTACAACGAAACTATAAGTTGCTTAATTGATTGAAAGAACGACAGCATTTGTAATTAGTGTATAGTATAAATTATAAAAAAACAAATACTACTTATGATTAATTTTTAAGTAAAATATTTTGTTAAATTTATTTGAACAAAAATCAAACGAAAATATCGATTTAAGTAAATCTTAAACCTTCGACTATTTAAAATGTGAAATAAATCAATTGTGATAATGTGAGTGTGATTAAGATATGTAGTGAAGCTTTTTTGTTTTCAAAAAAAAAATGTACAGTGGGGTTGAGGGTAAGGGATGCCCAAAAAGGATGGCTCTTGTGGAAAATTGTTTCTGTTGCAGTTTGGCCATCGCTGCCGGATTTTTAGCGGTTTATTTGTTGGTAAGTTAAAAAAATAACTACATTCTAAACCCATTTAATACATAAATAAATTTGTAACAATTTTTAAAACACTGAAATACGCTCAGTAAATTTAGAAAATAAAAAAGTTTTAACTTTGTTTGTATAATACTATTTATTTTTACGTGATTGCAGTTTCGGCAAATAAAACTTGCCATTATCAAACATGAAGTAAACATAATTCGTGTTATACAAAGAAAGTTAAAACAATTTTATTGATAAATTAATATATATAATGAAGTACAAGCCTCCACAATACAAAACTTAGAGCAGTCTAAATTACTACATTAAATAACGATGTTTTAAATGTAAAAAATGAGAACAGAAAGAAAAGATAAATAGGTGTCAATTTATCATCTAATAATACAAACTATCCAATAAATTATAAAATACAGGGTGAAAATACAAAAATAACGGTCAATTATGTACTTATTTTGTGGTTTTTATTTACAAAAAAATACAATGCAAATAATAGACAGCGAATTTTTCTCATGTAACGTTGTAAATGTTAAGGCGTTCGTTGTTTTAAAAAGTTTTCAATTTGAACCTTCGAGGAATGTTTTTACTCCTAGATTAAGCATGAAGTAACATTTCAAGTTTAGAAAAGCCTTAAAATTTAGTTTGGTCGCGACCAAACGAAATGTTTAGGCTTCTCTAAAATCAAAATCATGCGCCACGTGTATAAAACACTAAAATACTGTGAAGTTTGCAATATACTACATTAGATTATTGCTTTAGCAGTATATATTGAACTTCATTTAACATACAAAAAATTTGAAATATTTTGAAAATATTGTGGAGACAAATTATACTGCTTTAAAATACTGCTGTAGCAGTATATTTCGAGCTTCATTTAAAATACAGATCATTTTAAATTTACTGAAAATATTGTGAAGTTCCAAACATACTGCTTGAGAATACTGCTTTAGCAGTATACAGGGTGAGTTTTTTTGATGTTCTCTTTACAAAAAATAACTATAAGAGATAGAGAAACGGTTAAATGGGTAAATAAGTAGTACAGTTTTTAAATAGACATTTTTAAAATTTTCAAAAAAGTCAACGATAGCTGGATATTTTAAAAAATGTGAAAAGTGTCGATTTTTTAAAATAGATTTTTTACAGTTATTAAAAAGAGATAGAAAAAAATGTAAATATCAGAGTTTTGGATAATTTTACACTGAATAATAAAATATTATCACATTTTTTCTATCGACATTAGTTTTCGAGATATAACACAAAGTTGAATTGTTTTTAATGCTAACCATAGTTGGCTATGTCATCAATAAAAAGGGATTTTTTTTCCTGTAAACTGATACATCACTTGTGACGTTAACTTTAATTTAGCTAATTGTTCCTGGTCCAGCTCACTCAGTACGAAGGGTGGGTTCTGTTTTTTTTATTTATGTTTTGGGCACCACGTAATTCACAGGAACATCTGAGTAATCTTAATTGTTTAAATTACAAAATAACAACTAAGATAAGAATTTGTTATAAATTGAATTTTGGGTTAAGTTTTATTTTCCAAATTGTGAGTTAATATAAAAAGTTAGCCAATTGCAATGCTGGGGTTGTTGTATATTGATTTACCTTAATTTAAGAGATTCTGAAAACGGAATCGAGGTAAACATGTATGGGACGCACGAATCTAAAGTTCGTTGGCTGAGGCGACTTTCCGTTTGGCCACGAATTAAATTTTAAGTTCTATTTTGGGGTTATATATGGTCGTATTTTCGGCTAAATAAGCACATTAGGGATACCTATTACACACATGATGAAATTATCTCCAAAATGATGACGTAAATTATCCAATTTGTAGTGTTATCTTCATGAATTCAGTCAATATCACGATATTAATTTTACACTAAAATTAACGTCTACTGACGTTTATTTAAAATAATGGATGTATAAATCAAGATTGATTAGTGAATCATATGTATTCTAATTTAGGATATAAAAAAATAGATGGCGCTAAATGTATTAAAATGTATTAAATATTAACTGTTTACAAAAACTGTCATCGACATCTTTGGGAATGTAAAATATTAATGTTAATATTTGAAAATTCAGGGGCTATTCCGTACACGCAAAGAGACTTACGTAATTTATTCTATTGCAAACATTTCTCCTACCCTAACCTAACATAGCAGTTTGTAGAATAAATAATGTGCGCAAGGAGATTTAAGCAATTTATTCTATTGCAAACCTTTCTCCCAACATAACCTAACCTACAAGTATGTGGAATAGTCACCGTGCGCAAAGAGACTTACGCAGTTTATTCTATTGAACACCTTTCTCCTAACCTAATTTAGAAGTATGTGGAATAGTCATCGTCTGCAAAGAAACATACGCAATTTATTCTATTGCAAACATTTCTCCTAACCTAACCTAACCCTAGAAGTATGTGAAATATTTAACTTGCGCAGAAAGACTTCAGCAATTTATTCTATTGCAAACCTTTCTACTAACCTAACTTAAAAAAATGTAAAATCGCCTAGGCATATTAAAATGTTTATCTTCATCTTATTATTTTATAGAAAAACGTGTGGCTACACTAAGCCTTAAATCAGATAATTTTGCTTGGTTATGTGGTTCTATTAAATTATTTTAATTGTAACTAAATTTAGCTATGTGTCTACTAACCAAACTGGATATGCCGTACAAATTTAATTTTAGTAAAAACAGTGAATTAAATATAAAAGTAATATTTGTGTTATTATATATTGTTATATTATTTATTAATATTTTATTATTGCAGTAAATATCCTAGTTATCGTACGAAGGTGTCGTCTATTTTTTTTATCGTAAATTAAATTACCTATGATTTAATAATCAATCTCGATTTATATATCCATTATTTTAAATTAATGTCAGTAGACGTCAATTCTAGCGTAAAAGTAATATCGTGATATTGGCTGAATTAACGAAGATAACACTACAAATTGGATGAATTACGTCCTCATTTTGGAGATAATTTCATCATGTGTGTAATTTGTATCTATAATGTGCTTATTTAGCCGAAAATGCGACCATGTATAACCTCAAAAGTGGAAATTAAAATTCGATTTGCGGCCAAGCGGTAAGTCGCCTTAACCAACGAACTTTAGATTCGTGCCTCCCATACACCTTTACCCTGATTCCATTTTCAGAATCTCAAAATCATGGTTAATCGATATGTAATGAATCCGCAATGCTACATGACCGAATTTTCGAGTGCACTGGAGATTACATTATTTATGAACTAAAGAGGTTGATTAAATATGAATAATTCAATTTGAAAAATAAACACAATATAAAAGTTTCTTGGGCATATCTCTAGCCTGGGCAGGAGTAATTATAGCAGTATCCTCCACTTGGGATTGCGGTTGAAGACTAATTAATTACGGTTCAATTTCTTGATTTATTCTTCAAGCACGGACATGTTCTTGATTTTCTCTTGACAATACTTTTCAAGCACGGACCGGTGACCCGCAGAAACAAACCACCACACTAACGGCCAGATGAGGAGTTGAAGAATTTCAGCAGTGAAGGCAAGACGAGGAGTTGAAGAGTTTCAGCAGTATTAACATTATATTCAACGGTAATCTTTGAACTTAGGTCTAGAAAGAACCCTTTCTGTAGTCTATGATGTCGTAAATACCAACAAACAGTACAGCTCGTGATCGTGATCGTACCAAGTTCACGGCTCACACTTTTTGTTTTCTTTTTAATCATTATTTTTTTGACAGATTTTCTAAGGCTGCCTTCTCAAATAAAAATATACAAAAATTTAAAGTAATTAAAAAGCATACCGTCACACACTTTACAAAAATAAGTGACTTATTAAATATTTTCTATTTTATTTACAACAAAAAAATAGCTAGCCTTAAAATAATGACTATAATAAAACAATTGCAATTGTTTGTAACAGTTAGTTTCATTGTTGTATTTAAAAAAAAACAACTGTTTCTTTATACATATTTTTTCCTATTAATTTCCATTTTTTTCTGCGCATAACTTCCAAATAAACTTATTTGACAAAAATTGAATAACTCCTGTATTTCAAAAAGCCGCAATTGGTTTAGTATTTGTAATTTTCTCAATGCCAACTATTTTTTTGTTGTAAAAAAAATTGAAAATTGTTAATAACTCAGTTATTTTCATAATTAAATATATCAAGTGACATATCAGTTTAAAGAGAAAAAAATCCTCTTTCAATCATGACATAGCTAACTATGGTTTCCATTAATTTTTTTTTTAAATTATTTATCTACTGTTTCAATTAAAACAAACTCACATTTATATGTTTTGCTTATTACCAAAATATGGTCGCTATTTTGATCCCATTAATTAAGCCTATTTTGATTCTATTAACTAAGCCATTTGATTCTATTTACTACAAATTTTGGTTAATATGTGCAGTTATTATTTGCAAATTCAGTCCTTTGAAATATTTTTTAGAAAATGCTCCTTTGTATTCTTTTTGTTTGTTTAATTTGCACTATTAATTATTTCAACAATACCTTGATTTATTGTTATTCATTTAAACGTAACTTTTAATTTAATATTTGTCGATAAAAAAATCTGATATTCATTTTACACCGAATTTTATCATTCAGTGTACAGGGTGGCCCAAATTGAATGTTACTGTAGGGAATCTCGGTTATTAGACGAGATAGAAAAAAATCGATGGCGTATCGCTCTTTTTTCGAGACAAACTCAATGCCGAAAACAGAAATTAGCTATCGTCTTTTGTTTTCAAGTTATAGACAAAAATTCAATATTTTCCATTTTCGATTTGTATTATTATCTCAGTCATTTATTATTTTATCAAGATAAAAATTGTATGTTCTAAAGGTACATTTTTGAGGAGAATCGAATGCAATTTACAGCTTATTTCTGTCTTCATTAATAAAAGAGATACAGCCCAAAGTTATATTTTTTTCAATAGATGTCATAGTTGGCTGTGCTATTAAAAAAATGGTTATTTTTTCCCTTTTCATTGATATATAACATGTTGATGTTTTATTTGAAATTTATTGATATATATTATATTTTATTACGTTTTAAATATTCTTATTAATTGCAGCAGGGATGTTTAATATTAATATTAAATTAATAATAATTACAATTATTTTGAAAATATTAAATGAAAATAAATGGATATTATACTTAGGTTTTGTTTATTGACCAACCAGATTTCAGATTTATTTTTCTTACGTTCTTTGATTATTTGTCATGAAATGACATTGATATATGAATGCCATGTTGCCATTGATTAATTATTTGACAAAAAGTGGGATTAATAAATAAAACCTGTTCCGCCGCGAAATTAATCTTTACGACAGGGTAATTAAGCACATGGCAACCATCTGTAAACATAACCTTAAAATTATTTTTAAGACAAAAGTCACAATTACAACCAGAGTATCCAACCAATTAACAAACTTTATTAAAAAAATCACCAAATCTAGTTGGTCAATACAAAAAAAACAACGATTATACTAAATATTGACAGAAAAATTACAATAAATGCTCAAATTGATTGCTATTGTTCAAAATGCATGAGTTACATCTATTTATGACACGTCTACATGCACTATGAATGTGAATATGAGATATAAAATGTATAATATTAATGAAATTTTGTCGTAAAATATTGATATTGTTGTTATTTAATTTATATAAACTGTCCTATATATAGTCCCAAAAAAAGAAGTCCGGCGGTGTTAGGTCCGGAGATCGCAGGGGTTATTTTACCGGTCCATTTGTGCCTAACCATTTTGCTCCAAAATTAACATTTAATAAATTTGTCACTTCTCTGAAATTATGGGAAGGTGTGCCGTCTTGTTGAAAATACAAATGTTCCCCTTGAACTAATTGCAAATTATCGAAATAGTTCTCAGTAACATTTTGTGGTAAAATGTCTGTATATTTCCGTCCATTCAAGTTTCCCTCGTAAATTTTGTAACACAAGATTCGGTTTCCTAGTAGAGCACACCAAGCACTAAAACTAAATCTACCGATTCTAACCCTCATCGGACTGTTGATGTTAAGATCAACAGTCCGATGAGGGTTAGAATCGGCCCAATAATGGGCCGTTAAAATAATGTCGTTGTAAAAGTTTGGATTTGTTAAACATCTAGCTTTGTACCAGTTAAAAAATTCTAATCTTCGTTCAAAATGCTTAGTTTTCAAATGGTGTCGTTTTCGAATCGTGTAAAGACGAAATTTTTTTTTTTTTTCAGAATCCTTAAATCACGATTTCTTGAAATTCTTTGTTCGTCTTCTATTTGCCTATTTGATATTTCTGGATTTTCAGTTACAGCCTCAATAACACTAAATCCAGCTTCTTCTGCGTCTAATATATTATATTCTCTGGATGTCGGGATAGTAAAGAAACCATGGTTGATGAGATTCGTCGTCCACCGCGCCGCTGGAATATGGATTGATTGGGCTGTCTTCTCTCCGGATATCGAGTATAATATGTTTCCAACGCAATATTAGAATTACTGTTGCTTTGTTTATTAATACACAACACAATACAACAAACAACTAATATAATTACAATGTTGTTGTTTTTTGTTTCATGCGTAACAAGCTTCATTTTATTTACAAGCCTACTGCGTTTAATGAGAAATATTTAAAATTTATTAATAATATAATAAATCTCAATAAATTGCAAATACAACATGAACATATCATATATCAATAAAAAGAGAAAAAAATAACAAATTTATTAATGGCACAGCCAACTATAACTTAAATTTAAAAAAATATTACTTTGGGCTGTATCTCTTTTATTAATGAAGATAGAAATAATCTGTGAATTGCATTCGATTCTCCTTGAAAAAGAACACACAATTCTTATCTTGATAAAATAATAAATGACTGAGATATTAATAAAAATCGAATATGGAAATATTGAATTTTTGCTTGAAAACAAAAGACGATAGCTAATTTCTGTTTTCGACATTGAGTTTTCCTCGACAAAAGAGCTCGAGGATGCGTCATTCATATTTTGTTATCTCTTCTAATAACCGAGATTCCCTACAGTAACATCGAATTTGGGCCACCCTGTACAATGATCTAAAACGTTGCCATTCACAGTTCGTTTCTATATCTTTTAATAACTGAGATAAATCAATTTGCAAAAATCTAGCTATCCCCGCCTTTTTACATATGTCTGTTTATTCAGCTCGCAAAACTGCACTACTTTGCCCAATTAACCTTTCTCTATATCTTATAGTTTCCGAGATCCCCATAAAGAACATGAAAAAAACTCATCCTGTATATGGAACTTTATTTAAAACACTGAAAATTTATAAGTTACTAAAATTATTGTGAAGTTCAAAATATACTTTAGCATACTGCTTTAGAAGTATATTTAAAACTTAACAATATTTTACTGTTTAATACGCGTGGCGCATGAAGTATAATTTCGAGCTCGAAAATTTGTAGGCTTTTTTAAACTCGAAATTATACTTTATGCTTGATCTGGGTATGGAAACACTTATTACAAATAAATTTCAATTGAATAATTTAGCAGAAGAAATAAATGTTTACAAATATAAACATTAATGATGAAAAAATCTAACTGTGTTTTATTCGTGATTAATTTTGAGTTATGTAAAGTAATAACTAAATTACTATAAATTTAATTAGAGTGAAAATGCGATGTTACCACGTTAATAGTATCAATAGTTTAAAACTAACTAATAGCATGTAGGTTTTGTTCTATTAATACGAAATTTTAACGGGCACAGTAGAAATTAACTAGCATTAAACTACAATGATATTTCCTCTGATTCCCTACGCGAAATGTTAAATGTAACGTATACGTTTAACCTCACAATCTAAATTTACATATCAATTACCAAACTCGCTTAGACTGTGAAGTTAATAACATGAACGTTTAATTTGACATTTCGCGTACGAAATAGCCCCGATTAACGGAAATTAATTTATTTATCAGGCTGACAATCTTTAATAACTTGAATGCTATAATTATTGTGCATTTCAACTTTTGGGGATATTTTACAGTTTTAATTTATTAATTTAATTAGAAATTCGTGTACCTTAAATTAACTTTGCCTTATATTTATATCATATTAAGCTAGTTTAGCGGTAAAACGTAGGTGCGTGTTTTTTTAACATTAAAGTAATGATTTGTAAAAGTATTCCCCACTGTAAACTATCTCAAAATTTAAATTTGTGTAAAACTATTCAGGTTTTTTAAAATTTAACTCCGCAATTTCGAAAACTTGTTTTGAAGGTAAAACTCATTAAGTGAATAGTTTTTACCTTTAAACTGACGATTTGTTAAAATATTCCTTTCTCTAAACATTTCGAAATTTAAATACATGTAAAACTATTCCGATTTTTTTAGTAAAACTCGGCATTCTGTTGCCGTTTAAATGCAAATGAATTTTTGAAAGCCGGTTTAATAGTAAAACTAAATAAGTGCTTGGATATATCAATAAACTGACGGTTTGTAAAAATATTCCCAACTCTAAATTATTTCCAAATTAAAATATGTGTAAAAACTATTTCGATTTTTTTAGTTAAACTCTGCATTCTGTTGCCATCTAAGAGGAAATGCTGAAAGCTGGTTTAATGGTAAAACGCATTAGGTGTGTAGTTTTTAATAATAAACTGACGATTTCTAAAAGTATTCTGTACTCTAAATTATTTACAAATTTAAATTTCTGTGAAACTATTCCGATTTTTTTGTAGATAAACTCTGCATTTTGTTGCCGTTTATGTGCAAGTGAAATTTTAAACCGTTTTTACCTTTAAATTGACGATTTGTTAAAATATTACCAATTTTAAATTATTTTTAAATATAAATTTGTGTCAAACTATTCCAATTTTTTCTACGATTTGTAAAAGTATATATCCACTATTCTAAATTATTTCGACATTTAAATTTGTGTAAAACTATTCCGATTTATTTTTCTTTTTCTGTTGCCATTTTAAGTGCAAGTGAAATTTTTTTATGCAAATCTTTTCGCAAGTTTCACTTTCGTTTCGTGAGGAAACTGGGGAATTAAGATCGGAAACACCTTGAATTTTAAAAATGTAAATAAATCGAGAACGCATTTCACGCATGCATTCGCTGTATTTATCGTGATAATAAATACAAATATTTATTACTTCCTTAAGAATAAGTGCATAAGTATGTGGGTATATTTAATTATTTATTATAATTATAATAATTGCATGCATTTCTGATTTATACAAATATTTATAATAAATTAACAGATTTAATTAAATATATTTATATAAATAACAGAAACTGTTTTTATTACTAGTAGTATGTTCGATACTTGTTCTGCTACTTTGTTGATGGAACGAAATTTTTAAATTGGTTAAAGTAAAACTTTTGTTTTACTCCGTATTTTTTGCTATAAATGACGTTGCCTTTGTCATGATTAATATTTTAAGGAAAAGTGAACACATAAGTGAAGCTTACGGACAAAGTATAACAGTAATAAGAAACATTTGTTGAAAAATAAGGTAGGTGAAAGCTATTAATTTCAATTATCTAACATGGTGGAAAGTACTATGATGACTGATGATATTTTTATTAATTACATTTTGGTCAAAAAAATGTTAGTCTCTATACAAACATACAAGAAAGGAACATTGAATGAAAAGGAATGTTTATTAATATTATTAATAAATAATATATTCCATTGTTTGCCAAATAGTAATAACATACACTATGATTAATAAATAATAAATTGAGCTATAATACAACAAACATATTACTTGTTTGTATGTTTGTATAGAGTCTAACATTTGTATACGGGACATTATTGTTTTACTTTAATATAATAATAATAGTAAAATTTTTATGATTTTCAACTTTTTATTGAATTCACTACAATTGTTTCGCTACATTGTAGCTTCTTCGGGTGAAGAAATATAATACAAAATTTGTTTACAAACTTATTCAAAAATATTAAAAAAAAATGTGTTCTATTTCTTCACCTGAAGAAGCTACAGTGTAGCGAAACAATTGTAGTGAATTTAATAAAAAGTTGAAAATCATAAAAAGTTTACTATTATTATTATATTAAAGTGATAATGGATTTTTAAAAATAAGTGCCTCAACAATCAACCAGATTATTGTTTCAAATATACAGTTGCGAGAGAAAAAAACTAGTACAGCAGGGAGCTTTAGACACTTCTAAAATATCGTATCTTTTTCTTGTAAAACAAACTTGTTATGTACAGGTTAACAACATTTTATTTTTTGCCAACAAGACGGTGCTATTATTATTGACATGCACTTCATTAGCAATGTCATTGTTATCGCGTTTTAGTCAGTTGAGGCATGTCGACGTTAATTAAATTTCATTTGACATTTCCGCAGAGTTGTCAATTTGATTGACAATTTGAAAAATCAATGTGAGTCCAGTTCACATAGCCAAATAGTTTGCTGTATTAGTATTAGTATTAGCCGATGATTACAGCATTTGATACATTTTTAGGACTTCATTGTTATAAAAGAGTTCAATTCGAAGCTTTTACTGAGATTTTGCTTTCCTTGGTAAAGCATGAAGTAAAATTTCGAGTTTAGAAAATTTAAATTCACAACCAACGAACGCCGGAAAAAATCCCAATATACTGCTATATCTCAATAAAATTAATGCTTAAAATAAAAGTTATATATCTCTTCAAAATAATAAAAATACTCAAGTATATGCTTAACTTGTCTGTATCTCAAATAATGTTATAGTTTTCGTACTTTTTATTCGAGTAAGTTGAGGTAAAACATCCCGGATTTTTTTGTTTAAATAATATCATTAAATTATTCTGTTGACTATTTTTTCTCCATTGTACAAAAACATTCTTCTCTAAAACTACATTAAATCTTATTCAACCGTGTAAATTGTGCACTTAAAACGTATTCCTCTTTTGTTTCGACTTAAATAATAAACACTTTAGAAGAAGAAAAACATTTGTGTCTTAAGCACACCGGATGGAGTGTTGGTAGGCGTGGCTTGTTGGCGTTTTGAACCGGAAAGATAGACAGAGAAACATAACAATCGCGTGAATTTACATGGATACTAGATTATTGTTTCTATTGTTTTCTATTTTTTCTTGTTTTGTTTCGAAGGATCTTAATAAGAAGGAACCGTGAAACTTGTTATTAGAAAATAATTTATTGCTAATAATTAATATGTATGTACTTACAGAGTCATTTTTTGTTATTAATCTTAACAATGGGTTTTTTATATTACTAAGAATTTAACAAATGAATATTTGTACTGGGAATTTTTCTTTTAGGTATACACATCCCAAAGAATTCTCTGTAAAATTTCAGGCATTCGTTGTTTTCAAAAAAGTGTTAATTTCGGAAGTTTTAACGAGTGTTGTTTCCACTCCTTAATTAAGCATAAAGTAATATTTCGAGTTTAGAAACACCTGAATTTTCAGGCTTTTCTAAACTCAAAATTTTACTTCATGCGCCAAGCGTATAAAAAACTGATTCAACGCAAAGTTACAAATATACTGCCTTAGTGTACTGTTTTAGCAGTATATTTGAAACTTCACAATATTTGAGCGTTTTAAACACGTGGCGCAGAAAGTAAAATTTCGAGTTTAGAAAAGCCTGAAAATTTGGATTTGTCAGGGCGCGTCTCGCTTCGGTCGCGCGCCCCGGCATATCCAAATTTTCAGGCTTTTCTAAACTCGAAATTTTACTTTATGCTTAATCAGGGAGTCGAAACACTTGTTAAATGTTTCAAATTGAATACTTTTATAAAAACAACGACTACCTAAACTAATCGCTTTTTAAATTCGACGAATGCCTGAAAATGTACATTAATATGTATGTTCACTTAAATGAAAAACTAATGTATTATTTATGTTAACAATACCGAGAGTTAAATTAAAATAATATTAAGCATCAAACAGAAAAATGTGATTAGCTTCACCTTACTCTATAATAAACGAATGAATATAATTTTCTTGTATAATAAACTGAAAAATTGATTGAAATGATTGAAAATGTATTTTTTTTTTATTAGGAAGGGAATTTTAAAACGATAGTATGATCCGATAACAAGTTCAGTTTCATTTTGAAAATTCAGAGCTTTTATTTTGTAGTTGAGTTTTTTGTTACTTTCACTTATGAACATACAAAATTTGCAAAATGGTTTTAGTTTGTCTCGTATATAATAATACTCCCGGTATAATGAAAAGAATATCCCTTAGAAGACCCACTATCTATAAAAAATCATGTAATAGTAATAATATCGACTTTATTGCCCAACAGTTTACACCAATAACAGGACAACTACAAAAATTAACAACAAATTATAGCACTTCAAACTTAATTCCTAAACAAACAAACAAAAAATATATTGTACTGTTATTCGTTTCAATTTCCTTATTATTCAAATAAATTATTTATTTATTTATTCAGTCAACGAAGTCCATTTCAAAAATACATAATATAGTACAACTAAAAATATAAAATTACACATGATCACAGTTTAAAATATATAATAACTAAAAACATAAGTTACAAACGTAAAAACAAGACAAAATATCAAACTCTTAGAACAGTTCTCATCACAGGCAGAAAATCTACGAAAAAGAAATATAAAATTAAATTTTTTGATTTAATTTTAAAATTGACAGTAATTCATGTTTAATTACATTTATGTAATTAAATAACTTTGATTTATTTGATTTAAAACTTATTTGTTCGTTAATGTCGATTTAAATGTTGTGTATTCTGTGTAATATGAAATTATCTTAAGCAATCAATTAATTGCACAATAAATTAAGCAATAATTAAGCAGCATGTAAAAAGGCTTTCGGGTTGAATAACGCCCAATTAATTTAATTAGTTAATTCATTAATTAAATGGTCGACTCCTCCGAAGATTATCAATTAAAATTTCTATTGAAACCCGGACGGTATTAATTAGTTAAAATCTCAGAAAATTATAGGCTTTAGAAAATTAAAATGGCAATTTATTATTCTCTCGATAAATGAGAAGAAAAATAAGACGGAAAACGTACATAGTGAATATTTTAGGTATATTACATCAATGAATTACTTAAAATCTCAGAAAATTATAGGCTTTCGAAAATAAAAACGGGAATTTTGTATCTTCTCTATTAAAAAATAGAAGAATTAGTATAAAAAAATACTAATATTAGTATAAATAATGTATATAAGGAAGAATAAAAAATTACAGTCGATTCCACAAATAATAATTTTATTTCTTTGTTAACTAATTCACATACTCCTGCTTGATGTATTTTTAATATAACAACATATGATTTAACTGTGTAATTAAGAAATGTTTCATTACTCAATTACTGTTAATCATGCCGACGTTCATTGTCTTAGATCAAATAATTTTACTCTTATAAATTAGTGAACATTTTCCTTATCTTATGCCCAAATTTGAATAGATTAACTTAATTTGGTAAAAGGACACATGGTGCTTGAAATGTACATTTAGAAGTTTAATAAAATAAGTGAAGATGAAGGAAATTACTAATATTTTATCACGTATCTCCAACTGAGGTTTTTTTATTCTGCTTTTGTTTCGATAACTTTAATCTGCAGTTAACAAACAAAAAGTTTTAAATAAAATATATTACCATATGCGATTAGAACATTTCTTAAAACTTATAAGAAATATTATAAATGTTGTACAATCCTCAACTAATTGTAGATTTAAAAAATCAACAATTTTTAGATTTTTAAAAAGATCTAGTTACCCTTCACATTTTCGAAAATTGTACAAGTGTCTTTTAATTCAGCTCGTAAAGCTGCACTACTTTGCAGTTTTGCGAGCTAAATAAAAAGACACTTGTATTCTTTTTGTTTAAGTCAAGGTTAACACTTAATTCAAGTGAAGTTCTAAATATACTGGTTTAGAATATTACTTAAGAAGTTTATTTTAAACATCACGATATTTGAGTGTTTTATACGCGTGGTGCATAAAATAAAATTTTGAGTCTAGAGAAGCCTGAAGATTTGGTTTGGTCGCTCTGCTTCTCTACGCGACCACACTAAATTTTCAGGCTTTTCTAAACTCGAAATTTTACTTTATGCTTAATCAAGGAGTGGAAACACTCGTCGGAAGCTTCAAATTAAATGCTATTTAAAAACAACGAATGCCTGAAAATCTAAAATTTATTTATCGAGGTAAGTATACTAAAATAAAAAATTCCCTGTATATTTATTTATTTATTTAATGGATTCACCTTTTTTACAAATTATTACAAAAAGATATATATAAATATTTTAAGAATAGAACTGATAAAAACTAAATATATATTTAATAATATAAAAATTTATAATCGACATGCAGTCTTTAAAAATTGTAATACTACATATGAGAAATTATAAATGCAACGTTGAATTCAAAAAAATTAAAATATTTATATTAAAAGTCGTTGCGAAGTCTAAAATTGAAAACTATTAAAATATAATACAGTATGGCTATTAATTTACAGTACTGAAATTCAGTTTGAAAGTTTCACTTTCAGTACTATAAATTAATAGCCATAATTATTCTACGTAGAAAAGGAGGCTATATGGGGTTCCAGACCCTCTTGCCCCAGAAATTCTCAAAACTAAAATATTTGTACATATAAAGAGCAATCAGCAAAATATGCAAAAACTTATTTTAAGTTTAAACTTTAAAACACGTTAATTATTAGTATTTTATTTTAGTTATAAACCTACGTTTCCACTACTTGTTTAAGTATAAAGTAAAATTTCGATTTTAGAAAAGCCTGTATGTTTATTGAATATTGATTTGCTTTTTTGCTTTTTAAACATCAACATAACTATTTGCTCTTTCAATTCTGATTGACTTTAGTGTTAAAGTCTATAAGAATCGTGCATTGTTTCGTATTTTTGCTATAAAAATTTAATTTGACTCTTAAATGCATGGTTTTCCCTTTCAAATTATTTATAATTGAAACATGATTTTTTACATATTATGATTTACTACAGAAGCATATATTATGCGAAATTCTAATATTCAATCAAAGACCAATCATTTATTTGGAATTTTGTAGCTAATAGAAGTTTCTTGCTAAATGATACCATGAAATAATGGAAATTAAGAAATTTGAAATTTGGGAAAAACTAACTAGATTTATGTGAAATTAAGGCTGCGTTTCAGTAGTTTAATCAAATTTGACTGTCGACTCTACTACAAGTACTCTAAATCTGTACTCTGATTACTTTTCATGTACTCGGTACTCAATGCACCACAGCTTTATTTTACAAGAACTTGTAATTGTACTCGTTTTTAGATCGCAAAATAAACTCGAGTACATTTAGATGTGCCCACTTAAGTTAATTTAACTTTAAATGTCAAAACAAGCGAGTAGGGGCGCTTGAAATCTTTAAAAGAATTTGTAACCAAGGTGATATTTTACCTTCAACTTGACATCGTTGACATTTCCCTACCAATTTTAAGGTTTAACGTTATTTTTGTTAACCAACATTGTCCACACAATACAAACTTTCAAAAAATGACATTTTCAACATCAAAATTGACATTCAACTGTCATATTTAGACTAAATCGTCGTCGACCTTGGGTGACACCGGTTTATGTCACCTGTCACTCTCGACATGTGTCGGGTTATTGATAAACGTGAAAATTCTACATTGAGTGTCATGTTTAATGTGAAATGTCAAAACTGTCTAAAATATAATGTCATAATGTCGTATCGTATATCGTTAGTTTTTTGAGTAAGTCGATAGTCTTGAGTTAGAGAACTGTCACTAATGTTAGGTTAGAGATCGAGTATAACTTTTACCGTAAAAAGTCAAAACTGTCAAGAATATGAGGCATTTTATTCGTTATTAGAGTTAGGTTACGTTATAATTAGGTTGTACGATAGTCACTAATGTTGGCTTAGGGTCGACATTGCTAAGCTTGGTCTAAATATATATAACCTAGCATTAGATACCCAAGTATCCGATCGAATTTTTAAACTAATTACATAAATTGACGTTTTAAAGGGAAATAACGAGAGTGGTATGCAGCATATTACATATGAGCGGATATATTGCGCACGAGCCGCGCAGCGGCGAGTGCAGTATTCTGCGAGTATGTAATTGCCATACTACTCGAGAAACGTACGACACTTTACCTACACCCTAACAAAATAAACAATGAGTCAGAGCTGGGACGAATCCACGTAAAAAGAATTCGAATCACGAATCCGAATCAATTAATATGATTCGAATCACGAATACTCGAATAAAGGATTCGTAAGAGATAAATATGATTCGAATCAAAGATTCGAATCCTGTTTTTTCGAATCACGAATACAAATCCTTCAAGAATAAATTAGATTTTATTATTTTTGTGCAACCATTAATATTTTAATATTGCTAGCAGTTGTTTTAAGGAAAATATTAAAAACCTAATTATTTATTATTAACACTGATCATCGTTAATAACAGACTAAATATCTCATTCCGTGTTACTCTGATTGAAGATGTTATTGTGTGTTTTTGAACTTTACTTCAAATCAGTGTTTTGTGCGCGTGGCGCATGAAGTAAAATTTCGAGTTTAGAAAAGCCCCTTGAAAATTTGTCTCGGGTCGCTGCGCGACCCTCTACAAATTTTCTACGCGGGGCTTTTCTAAACTCGAAATTTTACTTCATGCTTAGTCTGGAAGTGGACAACACTCGTTTTTAGAAGTTTCTAATTGATGAATCGCTCTAGATTAATAAATTTATTACTCAAAGGACTGTTTTACAAAGGCTATAGCTCGAAGGACCAGTTGTAGTTTTTGGAGACCGAAGGACTACAGGGAAATAAAGTTGTTTTTCAAAAAAAAATAACGAATATCTAAAGGTTCACAGTGTGGATTTGAAAGAAAATTGTTATATATGTGATTCTTAATAAATGTCAATAGTTTTGATGTTTTTCATAATTTGTGTGTATGTTGTTACTTTTCGCGATTTATTCAAACGTTTTCTTTTTCAGTGTTTTAGTCAATTTGAATGAAATTCAATGACTTTTCTCTGACTTTCCCGGGTTTATTGATATTTAGTGAATTATTTTTACGTAATTTTGAGGCATTCGTCGATTTTATAAAAGAGCTCAATTTCAAGGTTTGAACAGTGATTCCAATCCCAGGTTAAAGATGAGCAAAGTTTAACAGAAATAAGAAACATTTGTTTAAAAACTCAAGTATTTAACCTATGGGAAAGTACTATGATAGACATATCAATTTTTTTGTATTCTGACAGTTACGATACACATTTTAATACGTGTGACATATTTTAAGGTAACGAGTGTCTTCCACTCCCAGACTAAGCATGAAGTAAAATTTCGAGTTTAGAAAAGCCCCTCGTAGAAAATTTGTCGAGGGTCGCGCAGCGACCCGAGACAAATTTTCACGGGGCTTTTCTAAACTCGAAATTTTATTTCATGCGCCACGCGTATAAAACACTGATTTAAAGTGAAGCTAAAAAATGCACTGAAAACAACAACCTAACTTCGTTTTTTTTTTTAATTGGATTTTTTCTCTCATATCCACGCTGTGAACCTTCAAATATTGTTTTTTTTTTTAAACCTCGATTCCCTGTAGTCATTCGGTCTCCAAAGACTACAATTGGTCCTTCGAGCTGTAGCCTTTGTAAAACGATCCTTTGAGTAATAAATTTAGTAATCTAGAGTGATCCATCAATTTGAAACTTCTAAGAACGAGTGTTGTCCACTCCCAGACTAAGCATGAAGTAAAATTTCGAGTTTAGAAAAGCCCCGCGTAGAAAATTTGTCGAGGGTCGCGCAGCGACCCGAGACAAATTTTCACGGGGCTTTTCTAAACTCGAAATTTTACTTCATGCGCCACGCGTATAAAACACTGGTTTAACCAGAAATTTAAAAACACACGAAACAAATTATTCATGTTAATCCTCACAATTAATTTGAATTATTTTTAACGATTCGAATCCTTTTGTAAGTATTCGAATCTTATTATAAATTTTCGAATCCTTTTATAAAGATTCGAATTACCCGCATTTGGATTCGAATACGAATCCTCTTAAAAAAATGTAACGAATCCGAATCACGAATCCACTTTAACTAAAGTATTCGAATGCCTCTATTGAATCCTCTAAAAGGATTCGAATCCAGGATTCGAATCCTGAATGATTCGAATCCTGCCCAGCTCTGCAATGAGTATGAAAGAACAACTTATTTTTTTAATAATTTTTGATAGTAACATAAAATTGATGAAAACTCAATTACAACTTGATCAATATACATCAACGAAATGTCATTTTGTTGTGCTGTAATCAATCAGCTGTTCAGCTGTCAGCATGTAATATACTTGTCAAAGCTATTACGTGCATGTGTAGGTAATGTCAATCATTCGCGTCAAGATGATAGTGTGGTATGGTTCGGTTACTAGATAGGGCGTAGGTAAAATAAAATTATCGTACATCATATATCAACATACATCCGTTATTGATTGAAAAATATTAATTTGAGAGTCAAAAAAATTGCAAATTACATAGAAAATAATAATTTATGCCAATAACATAATTGTATTGTTAGTGTGTTGTTAATACTTTCGGTATGGTGCATGGACAAAAAAATAATTTTATTTTACTTCGCAATTGATATTTTGAGCAGAAATCAAAATTGAGAATATTGGAGTTTTTTGGAGTTGGAGTTGGATTTGGTTTAAATGTCATTTTATAGAGTGGGGTTAGACGTCACTTCGTCCAGTCAAGTTAGATTATATTGATATCTATGTCACATTGTAGAGTTAAGTTAGAATGATTTTATGAAGTTGGATTTGGTTAGGATAGATGTATTTTGTGGAGTTGGATTAGGTTAGTTAAGTAAGAATTAATTGCAGAGTTGCGTTAGATTGAATATTATTTGATAGAGAATTCATTTTGTGGTGTTGTATTTGGTTTACATGTCATGTTGTTGAGTTGAGTTAGATTAGGTTAGATGTCGAGTTGGATTACATACATCTAACCATAATGTATGATGGTTAGATCAGATTCAAGTGTTAATTTTTTAAACCTTCCAAATTTTTGTATATAAAACCATCACAATTATTCTAACAAGTGTTTCTACTCCTTGATTAAGCATGAAGTAAAATTACGAGTTTAGAAAAACCTGAAAATTTGGATTTGCAAGGGCGCGCGAACTAAGCGAGTCGTGCCCCTACAAATCAAAATTTTCAGGCTTTCTAAACTCGAAATTTCACTTCATACGCCACGCGTATAAAACACTGATTAAGTGTGAAGTTTAAAATATGCAACTACAGTTTTTCGTGTTTGTCAATTGAAACCTATCTTTGATAAACTATGCCTTCAAAACAAACGGAATGATTTAAATTACGTCGGATAAAATTAGTAGTGTTTGTAAGGAACGCATTAATTATTCTCTGTCATTTGATTTGATTTTGACTTCTAAAATATTCGATTTTGATATTTCTTTTTTTATTGAAATTTGGTCCACGTTTGATCAGCGTGCAGTCCTACACTTTTTATGCGCTAAGGGTGTTAAATTTATTTTATCGACTAAAAAGGACCCTTGTTGATTGAGTTTTAGGAACCTGGAGTAAATGTCAAACCCAAATCTATACAATGAAGCTTTGAGCAAGGTTCGTCAAAGAATAAAACGAAAACGTTCAAAAAATGATACGCTTAAGGTAATTTTTCTACACGATAATTCAAGGCCTCGTGTTGCTTATGTGGTACAAAAACATTTTCAATGAAAGAAAATTTAGGATTAAGAACATAGATCGTATAATCTGGATCTATTGCGATATCCATATTTTTGGATCGAGAAAAAGGACGTTAAAAATTTGGCTTTTTGAGTCTGACGCAAAAGTACAGATAACTGTGGAAGACTTTTTCAACCAGCAGCCACAAAAATTGAAAGACTAAGGTATTCGTCTGCTAGTAAAACAAATAAATAGTTTTCATGACTGTGACGGTAATTAATTGTAATTAAATTGTAGACATTTTTTTGTATAACAAAAACGGGTTTCAATTGAACTCGCCTAGTACTTAAGTACTTTTTGTTACCTACTTGTACTTGATGCTCGAGTACATTTTGTGTAGAGTGCTTGTACTCAGTAGTCAAGTACATTTTACTTAAACTCGAAACAGCTTTGCTTGTGGCTGGTTTGCTTTTGAAGATATGCGTACCTTAACACACACAAATCCATTTGTACATCATTCTTGATAATGGAATTAAGCCGAAACTAGTAGAAAATAAAATACATATAAGTGAAACAAAACCAAGTGAATTTAATTTACAAACCATTATATTTTAAAATGTTTTACCAAGTGATTAATGAGAAAAAAGTGTCCGATATATTAACAATTGCAATCGATTCCTCATTAAAAACCAATGAAATTTTATTTATCACTCGATTGACTACTGGAAACGTTGCCCTTGTTTTAAATGTTCAGAGTGATTTTGAACTTTTTTATAAATTCTAACAATGAAAGAATAGTAAATACATGAAATCATTCATGAGAATCGATTGCTTGAATTGATCAGTAAATTACATAAAAAATGTAATTTTTGACATTAGACGAAACGTTTAACATACTATTTGTTTTACAACAACAACATTAAATGTAGAAAATGTGTTAATCATGTTAAAAGAGACCCTTGCAATAGCGGACCCCTGCCATAGAAAATCTATAGTTATTATATAAATTCGTAAGGATTATTAATTTAGAAATTCTACACAACATTTTCTGTAATTCAGTTATCATGGAGTATAAAATCATTTGAGAAATAAGGAAATTCATTCGACATTCCAAATGTATTAAATAGATTTTCTTATTTATCAAATGATTTTATTCTTGAATTATATAAAATTTAGTCTCCTTATTTATCTGGGTATTTATTGAATTTATTCATTTTACACTCGACAATAATTGAATTACAGACAATGAAGTCAGGAATTCATTGGAAAATCTCTCTATTATTTTATTGTTGGACATTAATATTAGATATCAAATTTCTCTTTTTCTTCAGTGAGTCATAAGAAAGTCAAATCGCTGTAGGTGATCAAATCTTATGTATATGATAACAATTTTTATTACTCATCTCATAAATCAGTTACATAATGTCCAAGTAACTTTCATGAGCGAGCTTCTGGTTTGGCCGACGACAATAAGGCTCGCGTATTTTAAATGGAATTCAGAAAGCTTTCGCGGAGACATCAAAGAGACATGTTGTTATGCAATTTCGAAATTAATTATTAAAAATAAGATTTATTTTATTTGTATTGCATAAAGAAAATAGGAAAATGTAGGTAGTGAGGCTTTAATATACTCAAAACATACATGATGTCTAAGAATGCATTTTATACTCTAATACTCTAATTTACTACAGAATGAAAGCAAAGCAAAGAATGTAAACTTAAGTTGACTTATCGTTTGCAGTTTATATTTTGAATGCTGATTTAACAATGTATTTTTTATTGCACAATATTTCAGTGATTTATACGCGTGGCGTGGCGAATAAAGTAAAATTTCGAATTTAGAAAAACCTGAAAATTTAGTTTGGTCACATATTACGAATAAGAAAAACTCCACAACATGAGTTGAGTTACAAACATAATGCTAAATTTATGTAAAACGAACTACAAGAAAAAACATTTGATTTGTTGATAATACACCTAAAATCTCTTACTGAATTTAATTATTGGCTCATTTAAATATTCAGTTTTTATATCAAAGTTAATCCAAAATGGAACATAAAAACTTGTCCATGAATTTTGTCCCGCCAGATTCGTTAAATCGTATAATGTTGGATGATTATTATTTTAGTATCTATGAAACGGTTTTATTTATTCTGTTGCTTAAAATTATACTTAAATCACTATATTCTATTAAAAATATTTTTCTACAGTCCTGATAAACAAATACTCCCTAAAATCTCGATTTATTTGCAAATTTTTGTGTAAAATTAGATGAAAATCGTATATTGAAAGTATTATAACACATTTTTAAAATATTGCTTTATTAAAAAAACAGTAGTAAATAGTTTTATGACTTTATTAAACAGATTACATATTCCTTAGTGAACTCTTCTCTTCACTAACTGATATTGATTATTAGAAGGCAGATTGTTTTTGAAATAATTACAGACATCCACAGGATATTGGATCAATGTCCAGAATCGATAATTTAGAGAAAATTGGAATACCATACCCGTATATTACATAATTTCCTTGTGTTTAAAATTGGATCGGAATTTTAGCAAATAGCCCACAGGAAATTCTATAAGCTATAAAAACATTTTCTCACACATTCATCAGAAAATGTAAAAGCTGTATTTAATTTAACATTAGTTAAACTTTATTTGTTGAATGAATCCATTTTCAGTTACCTGACACGTGTTTAAATACTGATAATTGTGTTCAAATAGCTCTAGTTGTTTTTGTTATTTCATTACTTATTTGTTATAGTTTGATACTGTTAACCTAAATTTATTCCTAATCAATATATTTCTCATTACCAAAAGTTACACTAAATTAGATCGAAATTTTAACAAATAGCCCACAGGATATTCTACAAGCTATAGAAAAATATATTTTTCTACTCCTATTCTGAAATGTCGTACTTATAGGTCCATGACTGATTAGTAAATGTACATACACTTCTGTGCAATAAAATAAAGCACAAGTCTCTAACTATTTTTCACAATATTCTAGTTGTATAATTCGGGTCTGTGTTAATTGCCTAGCAGCAGTTTTAATAAATGATAAAACATCATAACTGGAAAATAACGCCTTTATTAAAAAAACTAAAACTGATACCTTTTGAACAAAATGCTCGTAATAAATACAACAAAGCCGAAATAGAAAAACCATCTTCTATTTTAGTTAGAATTAGAATTTTTGAATTGTTTTCTAAATGACGCAGCATCTTGACATTAAGGAAATAGACATATTTACATATTTTTGTAACTAGGAAACTCATCATGTCCGTTTTAAACTATAACATATTGTGTGTGCTTCATTTTATTGTACAGTGTAATGCGATTTTTTATTATGTAGTCGTTACCATAGAAAAAAAACAATATCAAATTAGGAACAAGCAATTTCAAAATGAGTACTAGCAATTTCATAATGAGAATAAACAATTTCAAATTGGAAAATAAGCAAATACACTATTGTACATTGCACAAATTTGCAATTTAATATTGTCCGCTTGAGCCCTTTTATATATATATGGCGTCAGGATTGAATAGAGCAAATAAAACTCAAGTAAAAAATGACTGTCAACCTATTTGCTTTTTTAAATTTTTATTATTGTTTTACGGCCAATTCAATTTGAAATTGTTTATTCCCATTTTAAATTTGTTAGTTCCTAATTTGAAACTGTTTGTTCCCAATTTGAAGTTGTTTGTTCTCAATTTGAAGTTGTTTATTCCCAATTTGAAGTTGTTTGTTTTCAATTTGAAGTTGAAAAGGTATAGAGATACGAATTTTTTATTCCAACTAAAGAGCGGAATTGATATCTATGGCAACGTGTAAATAATAAAAAAAAATCTTAACTGAGTGCAACATGGAATACGTGAATTTGACAAAACGTCTGAAATTTCAAATTTTATCGGCGAAACCGACGTAAGCCAGTGCCCCCGGTACGTGAAAACCGAATAAAAAAGTTTAGTATTACTCGGAAATTAACACATATCAAAACAATGTACGCTCGTCTTGCGGTACAAAGACCGATTTGTGGCCGAAATTTCGACGTAAATTAGTGCTCCTGACAAGTGAAAACTACGGTTACTCTCCTGATCGAAATACTCCGATTTTTGAATTGTTTTAAATTGAGCCGGGTGTAGACATGTGTGGGACACACAAATGTTAGGATAAAGTTCTTTCGGAGACTTACCATTTAGCCGCAAATCGTATTTTAAGTTCCGATTTTGAGGTTATATACGTTGGTATTATCGGGTGAATAAGCATTTTATAGGTATAAATTGTACACATAATGAAATTATCTTCAAAATTTTGACGTAATTAATCCAAATTGTAGTATTATCTTCATTTATACAGCCAAAATCACAATATTAATTTCACACTAAATCTGACGCCTACTGACGTTTATTTAAACTAATGGATATATAATTCAAGATTGATTATTATCCATGTTTAGATTATGAGTAATTTAGCTTTTAGTATAAAAAAATAGATGGCGCAAAGTGTATTAAAATTTTAAAAAAGATCCGCTTATTAAAATGTTTATCCAATGACTGGGATTATAACGTAAAAAAATAATTTTGTAATTGAAATATTCTAATTTGTCTCTAACTTCTATAACCATAATTTCTAGTTGCGTTGATGGCCAACAATTTTGTTGTTACTCCACTGCTGCAACCCGAGTTGATTTTTGTAAACGGCAAATGTGAATTTATTGAAAACCAAAAGTTAAGTGTTTACTATAATTTTATACATAACTGAGTACATGGTAATTCTATAATTACAGTATATGTGATATTGTTATGAGATCAATTTACTAAAAAGTAAAGGTACAATATCATAATATTCTCGTTTCCGCGTAAAGGTAGCGCCATCTACTTTTTTATATCATAAATTAAAATATTTGTTATTTTCTAATTTATCTAATTTATATATGCATTATTTCAAATAAACGTCAGTACACGTCATATTTAGTGTAAAATAAATATCGTGATTTTGGCTGTATAAATAAAGATAATACTACAATTTTGATTATTTACGTCATAATTTTGAAAATAATTTCATCGAGTGCTGTTGTGCGGTTCAGTATGTGAGAACGGAGCAATAGTGCGAGGGGGACACATCAGCCTACACATTAAAGAAAACTCGAAGAAATTCCACGCAGAATTGTGCGTTTACCAGTTTAAATGGCTAAATGTAGTGCTAGTTTCATAATAAACTAAACTATTTTTAAACATTAAAAGTGCGATTCTTTTCGCAATCTACAACAAGTTAGTCTTACAAAGACTATATCAAACACTCATTGAAACAACTACTTCCCGGGCTAATACCCCGACGGACATTGAATTATACAACAAGTGTTTGCTGTTACATACAGTAACCTACTGCAAATGTAACAATTTGGGTCAAACCCCAACCCAAATTGTTACATTTGCAGTAGGTTACTGTATGTAACAGCAAACACTTGTTGTATAATTCAATGTCCGTCGGGGTATTAGCCCGGGAAGTAGTTGTTTCAATGAGTGTTTGGTATAGTCTTTGTAAGACTAACTTGTTGTAGATTGCGAAAAGAATCGCACTTTTAATGTTTGAAGTATTCTGCAACCAAGAATTGGCAATTTCATTTATATTTAAACTATTTTTATTTGTAACATATGTGTACAGTCGTAGAAAAAACATAGTGTACAATTCGCATTGAATCACCATTTTCTACTCCCCTGCGACTCGTGCAGCAAATTTCATACTAATGGGAAATAGTAAAATCCATGCTCATTGTACACGGTGCAGCATTTTCGATGATTTCTTCAAGTAAAGTATCATAAATATCAATGATAGACAAAAACTAACACATACTTCCAGAGCTCTTTTTGGAGCTTATTTTACGTGAATAATCAAAATTTGTCTATCTTCAATTGTTTTCGAAAACTCAAAATTTGGCTATTTTAAAATATTGAAATAACTTATTTATTTATAAAGATATTAACACGCAGTAAAGACTTTCTTATGACACTTTTTTAAGTAGAATACACTAATATATCAGATTTTGGTTTACGTTTAACCTTAACCAGATATGACATAAAGTTGTATTATTTTGAACACAAATCATAGTTGGTTATGACCCCATTCGATCGCATTTTTTGTAAACTTTCCAAAAATATATAATTTGCAATATTTAAATCAACTTTAGTTATTTATTATAAGTTTATTTTAATTTTTTTAATTAATTTATCAAGAAAGCCATGATAAAATAAATGAATAGCAAACAACAACAATATAAAACTTAAACTGTCATTATTACCTTATTACTATCACTTTATTTGTTTATTAAAACAAAAGACATTCAAAATAAACAAAATCTTATTAAACACGTACTTTAGCTAAACATAATATAATAAATACAATAAAATCTTCTAGATAACTTAACATCACCAAGATGTTCTTTACCAGCTATAATGTCAATAATGTTAGAAACTATTTAATTTGAAAATTTCCTGATAGTTGGTTTAGAACTCCCGGACTATAACTTTCATTCTTTCTCAGGCATATTATAAAAAAAGTGAGATATAGAAAAATAATATTCCCTTAGCTAATAGAAAATTTATTCCGATTTTTGTTTATAAAAGGCAATTAATGTGTCTGCATATAAATGGCGCTCAATTAGAAAAATATTTACAAATAGTATTTGTAAACATTTTTCTAATTGAGCGCCATTTATATGCAGACACATTAATTGCCGTTTATAAACAAAAACCGGAATAAATGTTAATATTAAATTATGAATTAAATATTAAAATTAATTAGGTAAATATAATAAGATAATGATGACAGTTAAAGCTTTTTATTGTTATTGTTTACAATTCATTTATTTTTCATCATGGCTTTCTTGAAAAATTAATTTAAATTTTATAAACTTACAATACGTAAATAAAAGTTAAATAAAAATATGACAAATGATATATTTTTGGATAGCTTACAAAAAATGCAAGCGATTAAAGTCACGGCCAACTATGATTTGTATTTAAAATTATACAACTTTGTCATATCTCATTAAAGTTAAAACAAAATCTGATATAATCAGTGTATTCTACTTAAAAAAGTGTCTTCAGAAAGTCTTTTCCGCGTATCAATTTTTTTTAAATAAGGAAGTTAATTTAATATTTCAAAATAGCCAAATTTGTCGTTTTGTCGTATAACTCGAAAACAATTAAAGATAAACAAATTTTGATTAGGCACATGAAATATGTTCTATGAAAGAGCTCTGGAAGTATTTATTAGTTTTTGTCTATCATTAATAAATATGGTACTTTACTTGAAGAAACCATCGAAAATGCTGCACCCTGTACAATATACTATTTCTCACATTCATCAGAAAATGTGGAAGCTGTATTTAATTTAACATTAGGTAAACTTTGTTTATTAAACGATACCATTTCAATTACCTAACACGTGTATAAATACTGATTAATGTATTCAAATAGCTGTAGTTGTCATTGTTATTTCATTATTTGATTGTTATAGTTTTTTACTGTACTACTGCTAACCTAAATTAATTCCTAATAATTATATTTCTTATTATCAAAAGTTTCACTAAATGGGTGTGTATTGTACAATTTATTGTAACCTTTGATAATGATTGTAAACAACTGTCAAAACAAAGTTTAACATAAAATAAAATTGAGTAACAAAAGATCTGTTTTTCGTCATCTAATATTGAAATCATGTTCGATCAAAAGTGTAGCGCATTACAAGGATTATTACGTAATTTTTAAATATCTTTCAGAAATGAAAAACACGTCTTCTCGCATATGTATTTATTGAATGAGCAAACAAGCAAAAATGTTATATCATTAAACAAGATTTTAAATAATATAGTCAATACTTGGTGCACTGCACTCTTCATGGAACCCGAAATTCAAATCACAGACAATTATGCAGATGCAGTGCAATGTAATTATTTAATTACCGGTTATTTATAAATCAAAACTGGTTTGCCTTTAACTAGAGTTTTCACTCCTAGATTAAGCATGAAGTAAAATTTCGAGTTTAGAAAAGCTTGAAAATTTGGTTCGGTCACGTAGCGCGTAGCGTTACGCGGCCAAACCAAATTTTCAAGCTTTTCTAAACTCGAAATTTTATTTCATGCGCCACGAGTATAAAACATTAATTTGAATCGAAGTTCAAAATATACATCACCCACTGTATTTTTATTTTATAAATTAATTTATTAAAATTGTATTTTTTGTTTACACGTGTAAAGAGAATCGACGAATCCAGATTCAGAGATTTCTTTAAAAAAATCCAATTTTTCTTACTTTTACATTTATGTGTTAAATTAAATCAATTCACATTTCGAGACTTTTCTTGAAAATATTACAATTTAAAAAAATGAATAGAGACTGAGACTTCTAAAAAAAATACATGTTATGAAAACAAATTGTAATTCTTTTACACGCTTAAATTCTTGTTTTCTTTGTTTTTTAACTTGCCCCCACATGTAAAACAAAGACAAGAAAGTATTTTTCTGAAATTGTAATCACTTTTGCACACTACCTTATGTGTGTATTATCATATATTTATCTAAAAGCTTCAGAGTTAGAAACATATTTTTTTAGGAAAAAACAAAACTTAATTTTATATAAATATATATAAAGCTAATTTATTGTGCTATTCAAGGACATAAAAATATATAGGATGTTCTATTTAAAAAATGTAACTTTATATCATAACCCGGAAATTAAAAGTCCGAATTAAAAAATAAGTACGCCACTGTATTTTACGGCAAAAACTACACAAATAACTATTAAACTGTTTTCTGTACATCTTATAAAAAAAATTAAAAAAAGACCTTTATTGGCATATCTCCACACCTTTACATTTGATTACACATTTACATTTGATTACCTCACTACATTCCCGTATCCCTCTTACCCTCCCTTCTCTTTTCCCTCTCCCTCCCCAGCTTTTCCAACGTCCTTACCCCGCTCCCATCCTCCCTCATCCACTCCACTACCCTTCTATTCCCTTTCGCTCCCAGCCACTCCTCTTTCACCCCCTCACATTCCTCCGCCAAGTGCCCCACGTATCCTTCTCCTGTCCACACAACACACACCTTCCATATTCTTCCCCCATCCATACTTTCCTTCCTCTCTCCTCCGATCCACACCTCGCCCTTGCCACAATCACCCTATCCTCTCTACCCCATCCCTTCTCTATCAAATACTTCGGAACCCTCCCATACACCTGCCACCTCCCATGCATATCATTATACTGACTTCTGTCAATACACCCTTGCCTTTCCTGCCCTTCCACCTCCTTCCCTTTCCCCCTCACCCACTCATCCACCTTCACCCCATTTCCTAGTCATTCCATTTCCTTCGCCTCCGACAGCCCTACCCTCTCATACATTTTCCTCCTCTCCCCCTCCATCTACCCTCACCCCCACACACACTCGTCACCCATACATCCTTCACCAATCTCTCTTCATCCAGTTCCCACAATCTCATCTCGTACCTCACCACCCTCACCATTGCCTCCCACTCTAGCCTCTCTCTGTTGGTCTCCTGAAGCACTATGTAGCTGGGCGTGGACCTTTCCACCCCCAACATGTGCTTCAGGAACCACATCTGCTCCCTCTCTATCACCTCGTACTCTCTCGTCCCCCACACTTCCACTCCATACATTAGCACCGCTCTTACACACGCATCCCATATCTTACACGCAACCGTCACATTGTTCCCCATCCACTTCCCCCACTTGCCCCACGCCATTCCCCACGCCTTCCTCGCCTTACCCTGCACCCACCCCACATGCTCCTCATACCCTCCCGTTCCTTTAAACCAAAACCCCAAATACTTGAAACTCTTCACCCTCTCAATAACTACCCCCTTCCACTCCAATTCTTTCACCTTCCCCTCCCTCCCTTTATTTCTAAACTTCACCCACTTCGTTTTCCCTACATTCACATTCATTCCCCTTTTATCCATAAACCTCTCCACTCTCTTCAACATCTCTTTCATCCCTTCATACTGTCTTGCAACCAACACCACATCATCCGCATACGCCAGCATCCATACCTTCCTTTTACCCATCACCACTCCCCCCGCCTGCCCTTTCCTCATCACCTCTTCCAATTCACTTACGTATTCATTAAATAGCATCGGGCTCAGTGGGCTCAGTGGGCTCCCTTGCCTCAAACCCTCCCACGTCCTAAAGCACCCCGACACCTCCTTCCCCACTTTCGCCACCACCCATGTCTCCTCATACACTCTCCTCACCCACTCCACCATCCCCTCACTCACCCCTCTCCTTCTCAAACATTCGATCAAGCTTCCCCTCGGCACCGAGTCATATGTTGCCTTCAGGTCCATAAACACCGCATACACACATCCCTTCTCTTCCATCACTCTCTCCACCATTCGCGCCAGGGTAAAGACCTGCTCCCTCGTCCCCCTCCCCCTTCTAAACCCCCCCTGCGTCTCTGGCAGTATCCCCTTCTCCTCCACCTCCACCTCCGTCCGATTCCTCACTATCATTGCCAGCTTATATCTAATACTTGTGATCGTTACACCCCTATAACTACTGGCCTCCTTCTCATCCTCTCCCTTACACACGGGACACATCATCCCAACCCTCCATTCTTCCGGCAATCTCACCTCCCCCCTCCACATCTGATTCAACAGTTCCCTAAATTTTGTCTTCCCCTTTTCCCCAATCTCCTTCTACATCTCTGCCTTGAGACCATCCCTCCCTGCCACCTATCCACTCTTCACTTCCTTGAACGCCCGCTCCACCTCCTCCTCCGTGAACTCTTCCCCTCTGTCTCCACCTCTGCTTTCTTCAATCTCCCCTGGTACTCCGCTTCCTTCTCTGCATTTCCTTGTCCATTCCCTCAGCGAAACCCCTACCTGCCTCCCTCTCTCCCCTCTCCTCAAAATTCTCCACATTTCCGCCTCGTTCTTACATTCCCTCAAATCCTCGCTCGCTTTTTCCACCACCTTTAGCTCTTTCTTCTCACATATGCCCTCATATCTTTTCCTTGCCGCCACCACTTTCCCCTCTTCTCCCCCATATCTTACGCATTCTCCCACAGCCTTCCTCAACTCCCTCTTTGCCTGCCTACACTCCTCATCGAACCACGATTTCCCTCCTCTTCTCTCTCCCTTCTTTTTTCTTCCGCATCCCACTATCGTCTTTTCCATCTCCTCCATTGTATTGACCTCTTCCCATTGAATCCATGATAGCCTCTTCCTCATATCCTCCATCGCCTTCACCCCACACTCAAGGTATTCGTTTTCTTGCCATCTTTCCTCTTCTCTTCCCTTCTCCATCCACATCTCCACCGTTACCGGTAGGTGATCCGATCCGAGCACCTCTTCTACCTCCATGCCTCTTATATCTCTTCTTTCTATCCCCTTGACCACCACATAATCAATTACTGATGCCCCTCTTGGTCCGATGTACGTTTTTCTCCCCTCCCAATCGCCCTCCGTACATCCGTTTAAAATCTCCCATCCCTCTTCCATTACCCACTCCTTCATCCTCCTGCCCTCCCCATTTATACACTTATCCCGTTTCCCCTATTCTGGCATTGAAATCCCCCCCACAATTCATTTTCCTCCTTCGCCCGCTCTCTCCTCTATTTTCTTTCTTATGTCTGTCCAATTCTTGTTCACGTACACCACCCCTACATCAACCCGATATCCTCCCTGTTGATAATTTACCCACACTAGCCCTTCGCATCCCTCCATCATCTCCCCCTTGCTTCCTTCCCTATCCTCTTTCCATCCAACAATCATTCCCCCCTTGGCCCTCCCTCTCCTCGCACATTTTACTGCCTCTATTATCTCCCATCTAAACCCCCTCGGCAGCCATTCTTTCACTTCTCCCCATTCCTTCTTCACCATCCAGGTTTCTACTAACCCCACTATGTCCTTCCCGTTTACCCACTTCTCAAAGTCTTTCTTCCACTTGTGCTTCTGCCCTTTCGACTTTATTCCCGCCACATTCCAAAACCCTATCTTTATCGATCCTTCTTTCCCCACTCTCCCACATTTGCTCCCTAGTCCCCTGCTGATCTTATAGACCTTCTGCCCCTGCCCTACCTACCCCCTCGCCCCTTCTATATATGTTCTCCCCATTTCTCCTGTCCCCTTCCTCCCTTTCATTTTGTTCCGCCTCCACACTTTTTCCAGGTCCCTCCTCCCCCCTACCACCTCCTTCCTTCTTACTTTTTTGCCTCCTCTTTCCTCTCTACTTCTGCCTTCTCCTTGTTCCATCTCCACTCTTCCCCATTCACTATAACTTTCTGGTATCCAATCCTCACCCATTTCCCCCTTTCTCTCTCCCGTCTAGCTACCTCCCTTATGTATTTTTGAACCCTCCTCTCCTCCTTTGTTAGATCGTCGTCTATGTAGATAGTTTCTTGCGCGCTTTTTAATTTCATCTTGTTTTTCATGATCCTTATTTTGTCCTCCAGCTTCCCGAGTCTCACCACCACTACCTTTCCCACCCTATCCACAACGTGACTTTCCTGCACCTCCGCCTCTACTCCCAGCGTCTCCTTCGAAAACCCCGCCACTTCTCTCTTCTCCTGGAACACCTTCCCTCTGATTAATATGTCGGACCTCCTCTCCTGCCTCTCTCTCTTCTCCGCCTGCTCTTCCAGCTCCACTATCCTTTGTTGCAGTTGATCCCTTTCTTTGTTCCATATTTTGTTCATTTCCCTCACCTCCTCTTTCCACATCTCCCTTGCTTCCCTCATCTCCTCCTTCCAAATCTCCCTCTCCTTCCTTATTTCTTCCTTAATTAGTTCCACTATCTCCCTCCAATTTTCGTTGCCTCCTTTACTCTCCCTTTCCCCACTCTTTTTTTTCCCTTCGTGTCCGCCACCTTTTCTTATCCAACCCGTCTCCCGACCCCCCCTGTCGTTGTGGCGACCTTTGCAATCCCGCTCCTCCGCTAAAAACCTCCTTTCTTCTAGCCTCCTCCTCCTGCTTTTCCCATTTCTCCCCCTCCTTTCTCTCCTTCTGCTTTTTGTATCCAGCCATTTAAACTACTAATTTAAAAGGAAAGTTTTTTTTAAACAACTATTACATCTTATAGTTATAAAGATAATGGCATATTTTAAAATAGCCAACAATTTAAAAACGCTTGATATTTTCCAAACTAATCAAGTTCGCCATGATCTGTTGACACCATTATTAACATCCCAGAAAAAGAGGTCATGACGTGCATATGCATTTTTGTCTAACTCTTTAGGTTACCGAGATACCCAATAAAAACATAGAATTTGGGCCACCCTGTTCTTCTTCATACATTAAAAAGATACTTATTGTTGGTCTTAGTTTTTCAGCTCTGTTGACCACGATATACATTTCAACATTTATAAAGCACTATAATAGCTTACTAAAATAACCCTAATATTCTCTTTAAAAATATTTATTTTCAGTTTTAAATTAATATTTCTTCAATGTCTTGCTAAAATGACAAATTTCCTGCCATTAATAAATATTTATTATTGTTGCTAAGTATGAATATTTCGAAATACGATGATTAATTACCCACGTATTCTCTTGAAGCCCTAATAGGAACAATTCCAATTTACCTTTGAAATTGTTTAATTGCTGTGTGATTCAGGCATTGCTATAAACAAACATCCGTTTTGCAATTATGTACTCCTTCGTGTTTGACGATTAGGCCTTGATGGTCTTCCATATTTGGTTATTATAAACAATATTTCAACTATACAAAAATGAAATAATAAAAAATGCAAAATAAATATTAAAACAAAATACAAATTTCTGGGTTCAATATGCAGCAAGCATATTTATTGATTTAATGTCGTAATTTACTTGTGTAAAAATATACACAGGGAATTTTTCTTTTAAGTATACATATCCCAATGTATTCGCTGAAAATGTCCTGGTAATTGCAGTTTTTTACATGTTCAATTTATAGCTTTAAACGAGTGTTTCCACTCCTTGATTATGCATGAAGTAAAATTTCGAGTTTAGAAAAGCCAGAAAATTTGGTTTGGTCGCGTAGCGAACCTGAGCGACCAAATTAAATGTTCAAGCTTTTCTAAACTCGAAATTTTACATCATGCGCCACGCGTATACAACTCTGTATAAAGTGAAGTTTCTAAACTCGAAATTTTACTTCATGCTTAATTAAGGAGTTTAAACAGTTGTTTAAAGCTTTGAATTGAACATTTAAAAAACAACGAATGCCTGGACATTTGCCACGTATACATTGGGATATGTATACTTAGAAGAAAAATTCTCTGTGTGTATTTTTACACAAATAAATTACAACATTAAATTAATAAATGCTTAACTTATTAAGCGCCATTATTATTACATTATTTGACCTGACTTGAAAATGTATAAAGAAAAATGTAAATATTTTGTTATTTAGATATTTCGATTATTACTCATTTCAAAAAAATATATCAGTGTATTTCTAACCTCACAATATTTCAGTGTTTTATACGCGTGGCGCATGAAGTAAAATTTCGAGTTTAGAAAAGCCTGAAAATTTGGTTTGGCCGCTCCGCTTCGCGGAGCGACCAAACCAAATTTTAAGGCTTTTCTAAACTCGAAATTTTACTTCATGCTTAGTCTGGGAGTGGAAACACTCGTTCTAAACTTCATATTGCACGTTTTTATATGCAATCGACTAATACCTAAAAATTTACAGCGTATATATTATGTATATTTAAAAGAAAAATTATGTTAAGTCCTTGATAGAAATCATAAAAATAAGTGCAGAATTTTACCTAAAATAAACTTTTAGAGTTAACTTTATAATTACTTGGCCGTTAATGGGTTAATTAAGAAGTGGAAATCTTCGTTAGAAACTTCAATTAATAAATTGTTGAATGAAGAATATAAAGGAATCTTTATGCAACTTTTGAATTATTCACTGATGAATATGAAGATATCTTCATGCATTTTTGAATTGTTACATGAAAAATATGAATAAATCTGCATGCAATTTTTTAATTGTTGAATGAAGAATATGAAGAAATCTTTATGCAATATTTAAATTATTTAATGGAGAAAATTAAGAAATCTTCATGGAATTTTTGAATTGTTGAATGAAGAATATAAATATAATATATAAATATTTATGCAATTTTTGAATTATTTAATTAGGAATATAAAAAAATTCTCATTGTTGAATTAAGAATACAAAGGAATCTTCGTGCAGTTTCTGAATTAACTAAGGAAGAATAGTTAGAATAAATATTCATGCAATTTTTAAATCGTTAAACAAGCGAATATGAAAGAATCTTAATGCAATTTTTGCATTATTGAATGAAGAATATAAAGGTATCATCATGCAATTTTTAATTATTGAATGAAAAATAAATTGCATTTATTTTATTTTAGTTTTTCTACAATTAACCACAGTAGAAATAATATCCTTCATTACTCTGTGTATTCGCTTGGACTATAAAAATCTATATGAGTTAAATATAATTATTTTGAATCATCATATTAAAAACATACCGAATACGTAATTGTTTTATGTTTCTGTTATTACCAGATAATTATGTAATCGGAATTCAAAGTACTCTCCGAGATCGCTTTGTTTGTCTAGTGATGTTGATAATGTTACGCTACATAATTTCTGCATTATTAACTGTTTTGTTTTTCTGTTAGCGCTATTCATGGTTGAAATATTTTTGCACGTTCACTTCGGTTATTGCTATCTTTACAGCTTTGATATCGTCCAAGTCGGAAAAGTGTGTCAAGTTGATTTTCGGTTTTCGATTTGAGTTCATCCTTGAAAAATATACAATCCATACGCAAAAATTATAACGAAAAATAATTTGCAGGGTATTCTATATTTATTTAAGCATGACCGTACAGATTTTTATCATCAAGTCAATTTAAATCAAACAAAAGTTAAAATCATGGTTTTAATGAGTATTTGAATTAGTCTTTGTAAAACAAATTAGTTGTAGATTGCGAAAAGTATCTCAGCACAATTATTATTTCACAAAAGTAACAATATTTATATTATTTATTTATTTTACTGGATATTTACATGAAATATTTAAACTAGTCTATGGTCTGTTTAAAAACTAGAAGGAGTAGGTGCCAAAGCCCAATTTACACTATAAAAAGTTACCAGAAATATTACTAGATAAATTTGTCGGCAATTTTAAATAATTTCATAATTACTCTTTATATAAAATCAAATATCCATTTTGTACTTCTTAATTGTTGTTAAGTATTTTCTTTTCCATCGTACAATATCGTCATTTCAATTAAAATGCTTATACGGCATCTCGCCATATATCTGTAATATAAAACATATTTACATTATGTTCATAATATAATATGAAATTTATATAATAATGTGTCTCTATCAGAGCTGGGACGAATCCTCGTAAAAAGGATTCGAATCACGAATCCGAATCATCTAATAAGATTCGAATCACGAATACTCGAATAAAGGATTCGTAAGAGATAAATATGATTTGAATCGAAGATTCGAATCCTGTTTATTCGAATCACGAATACACATCCTTTAAGAATACATTTGATTTTATTATTTTTTTGCAAGCATTAATATATAAATATCGTTATCAGTTGTTTTAACAAAAATATTCAAAATCTAATTATTTATTATTACCACTGAACATCGTTGATAACAGACTAAAAATCTGACTCCCTGTTACTCTGGTTAAAGATGTATTTGTATGTTTCTAAAATCTACTTCAAATCAGTGTTTTGTACGCGTGGCGCATGAAGTAAAATTTCGAGTTTAGAAAAGCCCGAAAATTTGTCTCGGGTCGCTGCGCGACCCTCGACAAATTTTCAGGAGGCTTTTCTAAACTCGAAATTTTACTTCATGCTTAGTCTGGGAGTGGAAACACTCGTTCAAAACTTCAAATTGAACTCTATTATAAAATTGACTAATGCCTAAAATTTACGTGAATAAAAAATTCACTGAATATCATTAATACCGGAAAAGTCAGAGAAAAGTCATGGAATTATATTCAAATTGACCAAAACACTAACAAAAAAGCCATATGATATTATTAAATTTGTCAAAATCAGCAGGAAAACTACAAAACACGTAAAAATTTATAAAATTAACTTAAATATTGACAAAAACAATGAAAACTATTAAACAGAATGGGGGATTCCCACAGAAAAAAGTTATATTAAAAGGCCAGGAAAAATATCTTTAGTCAGGGAAATCTCGGAAAAATTAAACATTTCAGATTGTGGCTACCACTTCGAACAATATAAAACAAAATTTTGAAAACTAGATTATTATCTTTAAAAACATTTTCAATCATTTAATGTTCTTATCAAAGCATTCACTTTGAAGTTTCGAACGAGCGTTTCCACTCCCAGACTAAGCATGAAGTAAAATTTCGAGTTTAGAAAAGCCCCGTGAAAATTTGTCGAGGGTCGCGCAGCGACCCGAGACAAATTTTCTGGGCTTTTCTAAACTCGAAATTTTACGTCATGCGCCACGCGCATAAAACAGTGATTTAACGTGAAATTTAAACACAAAAAAAACATTTTTCATGTTATTCCTCACAATTCGAATTATGTTTGACGATTCAAATCCTTTTGTAAGTATTCGAATCCTTTTACAAGGATTCGAATCCTTTTATAAGGATTTAGACTCGAATACGAATCCTCTTAAAAAAATGTAACGAATCCGGATCATGAATCCAGTTGAACTAAAGTATTCGAACGCCTCTTTTGAATCCTCTAAAAGGATTCGAATCCTTAATGATTCGATTCCTGCCCAGCTCTGGTCTCTATCTTAAAATTGATTTGCTTCATAAAACTATACAAGGTAGAACGACTCATCTTTGGCATGCCTGCATGATCGTTTACTTCTTTTAAAACTTTATTCAAAGTTGCCAGTTCACTTTATAGAAGAAACTATGCACGGATCTCTTTACTACGTCATCAAAACTTGTAAATATGTCCTCCAAGCTGTTTAGGGCTACGATAGACAGTGGAATTTACAACTCATAAAAATTAAACATTTTATTATTTGATGCATATTCTTATGCTATTTGATATTTCACCTATTGCACCAACAATGTCTGATACAACAGCAGTCATTTTCATATGTGAATCATCTGTTATCATCTGCTTATACATATTTATTATACACTGTTTTTCAGACAGATATAAATGACCCAAATCAACCTTCTTACGCTTTTTTTGAGGTGAAGGTGATATTATCACCGAGCTTGTACTGGGTCCATAATCCACCACAACAATATAAACAAAACTAACTTTTAACTATGCTAAAGAAACACCGCACAAAAGGTTATTACGAAACAGACAAAGTTGCAACTCGGTAACGCTTCGAATTAAGGTTATGTCAGCTGTTGCGTCTTATAATGGCATAATTAGCATAGTGTAAAATGGGCGCGCTCTCGGCCAATCAGAGTTGTAGGTTTTGGCGCGTGAAATTTAAAACGCTCCTCCTAGTTATTAAACAGATTATAGACAATATGCGGTTCAGAGAATTTATTTGAAATATGGGAGTTTTTCTTTAAAGTACACGTATTCCAAATTCAGTTAATTTTATTTAAATCTTCAGATATTCGATGTTTTTTCAAGAGTTCAATTTAAAGCTTTAAACGAGTGTTTTCCACTCCCAGACTAAGCATGAACTAAAATTTAAAGTTTAGAAAAGCCCCATGAAAATTTGTCAAGGGTCGCGCAGCGACCCAAGACAAATTTTCTGGGTTTTTCTAAACTTTAGTAAATTTACAGATTTTTTTAAACTCAAACTTTTACTTTATTCTTAATCTGGGATTAGAAAAACACGTTAGAGGCATCAAATTGAAAGGTTTTAACAAAACAGCGAATATCTGAAAATTCACATCGAAAAATCATGATACGTATACCAAAATGAAACACCAAAATGTATTAAACACTGAAAACAGAAATATTATATTATGCGTAGCGCATAAAGTAAAATTTCGACATTAGAGAAACCTAAAAATTTCGCTGGCTCGCTCTGGATTGCTACTTCATGCTTAACCTAAGAGTGGAAAACTCTCGTTTTAATCTTCAAATTGAACTTAAAAAAAACACATATCTGAAGATTTACAGTACATAATTGGGATATGTATACTTTCTTGAAAGAAATAATTTTTTAGGTATCAGAAGTTTTTATAAAAACATTCAATTAGCAACATAAAATAGTGTTTCCAAAACCAGATTAAGCATGAAGCAAAATTTCGAGTTTAGAAAATCTTGAATATTTGGTTTGGTCGCGTAGCGCTACGCGAGCAAACCATTTTTATGCTTTTCTAAAATCGAAATTTTACTTCATGCGCCCCGCGTATAAACCGCGATCTAATGTGCACTTCATTAACACACACATGCACATTATCTTTAATTAAAATAACAAACTTAGATAAACACATTGAACCAATTGCTTTAAACAATTATTATTGGCAACCCAATACTATGAATGTATATTGGGTTGCCACTGTTATCACGTCACTGTCAAATTTGATATTACATTTTCATAAACATAGCTTAAAGTTTACCTACTAGTGGACCTAACTGACTAACCATAGCAAATGAATTAATTAATTAACCGTAGCAAATGAATAAAATAAAAATACACAGAGCTGATCTGGGTTAATTTAAATAATAAAAATAATAATAATATTTATTGCCCAACAGGAAACAAATTCCCAATTACAAGACAATTTAGTATTAACAAAATAAGTTTTAAAACTATAAACTAAAAATAATAAAAATTATTACTAGCTAAAACTAATAACATATCATTACGTAACTAACAAAATTCTAATGATGTAAATGGTTGAAAAAATACGTCACAAGTTGGTGGAATTAATTAATTAAACAAATTGCAGATCACTTTGAACGGACATAAACCTTAAATAGAGTTTTTAAAGCATTCGGATTTTGCAAATTTCCAGAACTACGATGTACAAATCCTAATGCTTTGAAGGAGATCTTGACAAGTGACTGAATGTGAGGATTAAATGTAAAATTGTCATAAAACGAAATATCTAAATCTTTGAAGACTCTGACTTGCTCAATAGAATAGCTAACTATATAATCAAATGAAATCGGTTTAGATTGTTTGGTAAAAGATATAAATTTGTTCTTATTGCTATTCAAATTAAGATTAGACTACACCAATTCGAAATAATATCAAGTTGATTTTGTAATGGTTGACAGTCTGACTCAACAATTGCTAACTCTGCTGCAGCAATTGTAAATATTTAAATAATCCGCCTGTAATAAATAAGAAAGATCATTAATAAAAAGGTTGAAAAGTAACAGACCCAAAATGGAGCCTTGGGGTACACCTGAACTTGGAAAATATGAATTTAATTTAAAAATATTAATTAATTAAATAACATGTATAACAATAATAATAGCAGTCTAACCTAACATAAATATCAGCTATCTAGCGTAAGTTAAGTAATTGTAATCTAACCTAACCTTTGTAAGGAGAATCTAACATAACTCAGTAACCTAACTTAATATCATGTCATAGAAACTAACCCAATTCTGCTCACTGTATTTTAATCTAATCCAATTGCATTCGTTAGTCAGTAAGGTTAGGTTAGATTTATGTTGCCCAAGTTGAGTTAGGTTAGGTTAGCATCTCACATAACTGAATAACCTGATATCTAACTTGATATCATGTCATGTAAACTAACCCAATTCTGCTTACTACTTTAATCTAATTCAATTGCATTGGTTAGTGACTAAGGTTAGGTTAGGTTAGATTTAGGTTGCCAAAGTTAGGTTTTGATCTTGTAATTTCTTGAATTACTTTTTCATTTGGCACTTAGCGAAACATAAAGTAATTGAGAGGAATAAAACACTTTGTATTGTTACACAAACTAAAAATTATAGTCCGACTAGTTTCGCTTTGTTAGACTATATATTTAAAGGAATATTGTTCCTTTAATAATAGTCTAATAAACCAACAAACACAAAAATATCAAGTGATTTTTCTCTCGATAACTTTACATATTTAAATGTTTTGGTTAGGTTAGAGGTAAGTTAACCTAACTATAACAGTCAGATTCCTGTTACCAAAGTTAAGTTTAATCGTTGGCAACGGAAATCTAACCTAACCTAACCTTAAGTCACTAAGGTTAGGTTAATAATAATCAGTGGCAGTTTAAGAAATAAAAATGAGTTCTAGTTTGGATTTAAATATTATTATTAACGTAAAAAAAAACGAAAAATGTCTGATATCAAACTGCTCCAGGTATCTACTCATATGTTAATGGCAAATAATAGGATTTTGATGACAAATAATTGGGTTCCACAAAATTTAGAAAATTAAAAAAATCTAATCTAATTGTACCTAAAAAATACCACACTTTTTCTCTCGATAACTTTACATACTGTAGTTATGTTTTGGTTAGATTAGAGCTAACTTAACCTAACCAAAACAATTAGATTCCTGTTACTAAAGTTAAGTTCAATCTTTGGCAACAGAGATCTTACCTAACCTAACCATAGTGACTTGAGATTAGGTTAGGTTAGACTCCCGTTGCCAAAAATGAAACTTAACTTTGGTAATAGGAATCTAATTGTTTTGGTTAGGTTAAATAAAACATCTAAGTATGTAAAGTTATCGAGAGAAAAAAAATGTGCTATTTTTTTAGCTCCAATTGGATTAAATTATTTTAAATTTCTAAAAAAATTTCCAACCCTATTATTTGTCATCAAAATCCAATTATCAATCAAAATTCGAGTAGATACCTGGAGCAGTTTGATATCAGACATTTTTTTTTTTTTTTACGTAAATAATAATATTTAAATCCAAACGAGAACTCATTTTCATTTCTCAATCGGCCACTGATTATTGTATCTTAAAACTGAACAAGGTCGTGAAATAATAAAAAGTGACATGAACACAATGAATGAGCTAAAGCACAAATTAACAATATGCTAATAAATTTCGCCACCCAGACTCACTCATAAACACTTACACATACACACATACACAGACATTGTGAAAACGTGTACAAACGTTGGGAAACAATGAAGAATTTACAATTTTTACAACGATTCTGTTGTTTTTGTTTCTGCCCGCGCGTTTCTTGTACGTATTTACCCGCCATGAGAAAATCCGCCAGAGTCAAGAACGCGCTTTGTTTTCACTCGATGACTCGTTTCGCTTATCACCACCCATCGATTTGCTAATTTGTGTATCCACGAGGAAATTCAAAACTTCCTTTCAACACTGAATGATTTGATTAATTAATTGTAATTGTAGTTTTAATTAGTTACTAATTGGCGTTAAAATCAGTTAATTAATTTATTAGGATGCAAATTATATTACACAGGGAACTTTTCCTTAAAGTATACATATCCTGATGCATACCCTGTAAATGTTTAGGCATTACTTGTTTTTATAAAAAGTTCAATTTGAAGTTACGAATGAGTGTATTTACTCCTTGGATAAGCAAGAAGTAAAATTTCGATTTTAGGTAAACCTGAAAAATTGGTTTGGTCGTGTAGGGAAGCGAAGCGACGAAACCAAATTTTTAGATTTTTCTAAACTTGAAATGTTACTTCATGCTCCATGCGTAAAAATCAGTGAAATATCTGTCTTATGCTTAGACAGTTACAATATTTGAATTGAACGCTTTTCAAAAACATCGAATGGCTGGTCATTTACAGTGTACAGGGTAGTCAAATTTAGGTGTTACTATAGGGAATCTCGGTTAGTAGAACAGATCGAAAATACCGATCCATAAACAAATCTAGAGACTAACGCATGGTGTCCGCACTATAGGTCTAGAGTTTAGACTTCAGAGATTAGTGTCTATAATGTGATGTAGAAACTAACACGTAATCCAGAGTCTAAAATTTAAAATTTAGAGACGTCTTGAGTTAAGCATCTCGAAACTAAAGTCAAAAGTATAGTCTGAAACTAGCTTAGATTCTTTATACTATCGTCCAGAATCCAGAAATACGTCTACAATCTAAACTGTGACAGTCCAAAATCTAGACTTAAGTTCTAATTGTATAGCTAAGAGTACAAAGTTTAGAGATTAGAGACTAGATATTAGTGTCCAGAAACAAGAGTCTAAGCTGTCTAGAGAGATTTGTTTGAGTTTAGGTCCAAAGTTTAGAGCGCATAGAATGCACAGTTTAGAGATCAGAGTCTAAGCTGTGTCACCAGCTTAGTCTACGTAAACAGCTTCTACATCAGAGTTCAGAGATAATAGATTGTAGACTCCAGAAAGTTAAGGCAGATAGAATAAAATCTAGAGACTATAGTCTAGACTTGCTAGATACTAGTTAGCGTCATCGGAGCCCAGAATCGAGCACCTAATCTATAGTCTAGAGTTCATCTAAAGATTAAAGTTCATAAACAACTTTAGAGACTAACGCATGAAATTCACAGTATAGATCTAGAGTTTAGACTTTGGAGATCAGAATCTATAATGTAATCTAGAGACTAGTACATGTAATTCAGAGTCTAGAATTTAAAATTTAAAGACCAGTCTTGATTTAAGCATCTAGAAATTAAAGTCAAAAGTTTAGTCTTGTAAACCAGTCTTTATACTAGCGTCTAGAATTCTTATTGTATAGCTTAGAGTACAAAGTTTAGAGATTAGAGACTAGATATTAGTGTCCAGAAACTGGGGTCTAAGCTGTCTAGAGAGACTCCAGTTTAAGTTTATATCCAGAGTTTAGAGCACATAGAGTACACAGTTTAGAGATTAGAGTCTAGACTGTGTCACCAGTTTAGTCTACGTAAACAGCTTCAACACTAGAGTTTAGAGATAATAGATTATAGACTATGTACCCATTATCAATAGCAATCAGTTAGCTATTGATAATGGGTACATAGTACCCGAAATATACATCTAGCGTCGAAAAATAAAAGTGAAGAAAGGAATATAACTGCGTTATAGTTAAGGGACTTGAAATCTTCACATAACTCAAATAACTAAATTAGATTATAGACTCCAGAAAGTTAAGGCTAGATAGAATAAAATCTAGACTATAGTCTAGACTTGCTAGATACTAGAGTTAGCGTCATCAGAGCCCAGAACCGAGCACCTAATCTATAGTCTAGAGCAGGTATGGGCAACCTTTGACATGTTGAGGGCCAAACTTTAGCGTGCAAATACGTTCGCGGGCCGCGTTTAAAAGTACTTAGTGCATTTTAAAGTAGTGATAATATTTTTTGCGATAGATATTAGACATGAAATAATACGACAATGTTATTATAGTACAATTTATTAAAATAACAAAATGAAATTTAAAAAAATAGTGATGTGTCCATCATAGTACTTTCCCCCGTAAATTGCGTATTAAATCACTTTTAAAATATTTGTAGCATTATTATTTTCAAAATGTCTTCAACTTTTTGATAACTACAACTTTTATTTGAAACATTTTTCAATTGTATCAACACACACACTGACACAAATCAATGACTAGATAAAAAACACTATTTATTAAATATCTCAAAAACTAAGAGTGCTATGACAAAAAGTGAATCCACAAAAAATCTTTAGTTTTTCATTTCCTACAACTTTTATTTGAAACATTTTTCAATTGTATCGACACATACACTGTCACACACCAATAACTAGATAAAACACACAACTTTTGAAATATCTCAAAAACTAAGAGTGCTATGACAAAAAGTAAGTGAACAATACATCTTCATTTTGTTATTATCTACAACTTTTATTTGAAAGAATTTTTTGTTTGATGAACATTTATTGAAAAAATCTGAAAAAACTGAAAAACGCTAAGAGTAAAGTACCACTTCCGGTTTTCCGATTTTCACCAAAAGCTTTCCAGTTCTTCCGATTGTAACAAAAAGCTTAAGTTTCAAGTTTCATCTCGATATCTTTAGCGGTTTTTGCGGTACAGCGCACACAGACACACACACAGACAGACAGACATTTTTCAAAAATGATCTTATTCGACTCAGGGGACCTCAAAACGGATATTTCCGCTAAAATTTTTGATTCGAAAATTTTCACGAAAACAATACTTTCCCTTTGTATTACATACGGGGGAAAGTAATAATGGTACATTATAATTAAATCGTTAAATTTGCAATTGTTACAAACTACGAAAGTTAAATACACCGAAATCAATGAGACACTTGAGCTTGAATTTGGGAAACTAATCCATCGATATTTGGATTAATTCCACTGACACAAAGACGTAAAGAATTTTCCAAATTATCGTCAGTCAGTCTTGTACGATGTGTTGATTTATTAACTTTCATCAATGAAAAGAACTGTTCGCATTTATAAGTACTGCCAAACGCACAAATCAATCTTCTTGCGAATTTTCTAAGCTGCGGAAAATTGTCTTCTTCTAGGTATTTTTTGTAGAAATCGCACAACTCTACGTCTTCAAATTTGGATTTTAGGAGTGAGTTTTCTTGAATCTCGATCAACTCCATTTGTAAGTGTATTGGAGCATTTTGTACAATATATGTTGTAGGAGTAGCAAATAAACTGAAAGTCTTCCATGTTTTTGAAGTGGCAAAATCTGTTTGAAAATTGTTCCGACAGTAACTTGAGTCTTCAGCATATTAAGCATAAGCAATATTTTCATACGCAGAGAGCGTGTTGAAATGGTAACTGTTACCAGACAGCATCTGTGACTCCCACAAACGTAGTTTGATCTGAAACGCTTTTAAATGGCTGTACAAATCATTTACTAACTGTCCTTGTTTTTGTAGTTTCAAATTAAAATCATTCAAATAGCCTGTAAGATCGACCAGAAATGCTAAGTCACATATCCATTTTGGGTCACTTAATTCAGATAGTGGTTTATCTTTTATTTTCATAAAGTCTGCTATCTCATTTCTAAGCTCGTAAAACCGTTTCAACAATTTTCCTTTGCCAAGCCATCTGACTTCACAATAATATGTTACGTCGTTATATTCAGCTGATATTTCATCCAAAAACGCCTTGAACTGACGATGGTTAAGCCCTCGGGATCGAATAAAGTTGATGGTTTTTACTATCACATTCATAACATTCTGGTGTCGAATGGACTTAGAACATAAGTTCTGTTGGTGGATAATGCAATGAAGGACTATCAAATCATCTTTTTGCACATTTAATTCTGTTGCTTTTTCATTCAAAATTCCGATGAAACCTTTACGTAAGCCGACCATAGAAGGTGCACCATCAGTGCATACTCCAATTAATTTTGACCATGGCAAGCCAAAACTTGTGAATACCTTTTGAACTTCAATAAAAATATCCTCTCCTGTAGTGGTTCCTTTTAGCGGCTGTAAAGCAAGCAATTCCTCAGTAGCAGTGAACTCATTATCAAAACCTCGAATAAATATAGCCAGTTGAGCTGTGTCAGACAAATCGGTGCTTTCGTCTAATGCTATGGAAAATGATTCAAAACCAGCCATACGGTCAGTCAATGTTGTTTTTATATCATTAGCCATCATTTCTATACGTCGAACAACAGTTCGTCTTGACAAACTAATTTTTTCAATTTTTTTTTCTTTTCAGGACACATAATACCGCAAACTTCTAACATACACTCCTTGATAAATACTCTTTCGGCAAATGGTTTTAATGCCTTTGCCAATTTTGAGCTAACTATAAAACTAGCTTTCACAACATTATCAAGTTGTGTTCTTTGTTTATGAAACATTTGTTGCTGTTTTTCCAAATTTGCGGTAAGCTTCTGGATTTTGTCTGTTCTTAATTGTCCTGTCAGTGAGTGCAGCGTAGCATGCTTAGTTGAGTAATGCCTCTTTATATTGAATTCTTTCATTACTGAAATGGATTCATTACACAGCAAATAAATAGACTTACCATTGTGCAAGATAAAAAAAGAATTCTTCAGTCCATTTTTCTTGAAAATGGCTCTGTATCTACTTTTCGTTTCTTTCCACCAGACATCATTTTTGTTTACTTTTCGTTCAATAAACTTAATAACAAACTATAGTTAGTAACCACTCAAGATGCACACAAAGTCACAAAGTAAGTTGACGGCTCGAGCAGTTCGCTAGGATATCGCTTGTCCAAGTTATCACCTCGGTAGCTCAAATGGAACTGAACTAACGTGCGGGCCATCCACCCGCTTATATAGGCACGAATAATCTGGAATAAACTAGTTTAGAATAATTGAGAAGCAATAAATCTTTTGATGTGTCGCCCGTAAGGCGGCACACCTCAAAGAATTTGATCGAGCAAGTCGAGTGGCGGCGATTATCAAAGAGTGAGGCGGCAAACATCAAATTCTTTGATGTTTGCCGCCTCACTGTCACTCCCGTGAGTATAAGTACCTAATGTAATATTTTTTTAATTGGGTTTTATCAAAATGTCTCGCGGGCCGGATCATATCTTACAGCGGGCCGGATCCGGCCCGCGGGCCGGGGGTTGCCCATATGTGGTCTAGAGTTTATCTAAAGATTAGAGTTCATAAACAAATCTAGAGACTAACGCATGGAGTCCACAATATAGGTATAGTATACAGTTTAGACTTTAGAGATCAGAGTTTATAATGTAATCTAGAGGCTAACACATATAATCCAGAGTCTAGAATTGAAAATTTAAAGACCAGTCTTGATTTAAACGTCTAGAAATTTAAGTCAAAAGATTAGTCTCATAAACCAGTCTTTATACTAGCGTCTAGAATCCAGAAATGCGTCTACTATCTAAATTGTGACGGTCCAGAATCTAGAGTCTAAAGTTCTAAGAATATAGCTTAGAGTCCAAAGTTTAGAGACTAGATATTCAAATCCAGAAACTGGAGTCTAGGCTGTCTAGAGAGACCAGTTTAGAGTAGGTCCAAAGTTTAGAACGCCTAGAGTAACACAGTTTAGAGATTCCAATCTAGGCTGTCTAGACCATTTTAGAGTCTACGTAAACAGCTTTAACTCTAGAGTTTAGATATAATAGATTGTAGACTTTAGAAAAGTAAGGCTAGATAGAATAAAATCTAGACTATAGTCTAGACTTGCTAAATACTAGAGTTAGTGTCATCGGTGTCCAGAATCGAGTATCTAATCCATACTCTAGAGTTAGTCTGCAATAACTCATCTAGATATCAGCTAGAGATTAGAGTCCATAAACAAATCTAAATATTAACGCATATTTAATCATTGGTTAGTCAATAAGGTTAAGTTAGGTTAGATTTATGTTACTAAAGTAAGAATTTTTTAGGTTAGCATCCTACATAACATGTAATCCAAAGACTATAATTTAAACCAACCAGTCTTGAGTTAAGCGTCTAGAAATTAAAGTCAAGAGTATAAAGTCCTAGAAACTAGTCTAGAGTCCTTATACTATTGTTTAGAATATTCTAAGAATATTTATCGCAGACCATGATTAGAGACTAGATATTAAAATCCAGTAACTGGAGTCTAGGCTGTCTAGAGAAACTCCAGTTTAGAGTTTAGGTCCAAAATTTAAAGCACCTGGTATACGCAGTTTAGAGATTAGAGTCTAGGCTGTCTAAACCAGTTTAGGGTCAAAGCAAACAGCTTAAACTTTAAAGTTAAGAGATAATAGAATCTAGACTCTAGAAAGTGAAGGCTAGAACGACTCTAGCCTTTACTTTCTATTGCCAGAGTCTAGAGTTTACAGATAAATCTCTAGATGTTAGAGTCTACGGTTCACAGTCTAGAGCAGTAGTTCTTCATAAACTTAAAGTGATTCGCCCACATCTAGACTTGCTAAATACTAGAGTTAGTGTCATCGGTGTCCAGAATCGAGTATCTAATCCATACTCTAGAGTGAGTCTACAATAACTCGTGTAGATATCAGCTAGAGATTAGAGTCCATAAACAAATCTAAATATTAACGCATGTTTAATCATTGGTTAGTCAACAAGGTTAAGTTAGGTTAGATTTATGTTGCTAAAGTAAGAATTTTTTAGGATAGCATCCTACATAACATGTAATCCAAAGTCTAGAATTTAAACCATCCAGTCTTGAGTTAAGCGTCTAGAAATTAAAGTCAAGAGTATAAAGTCCTAGAAACTAGTCTAGAGTCCTTATACTATCGTTTAGAATATTCTAAGAATATTTATCGCAGACCATGATTAGAGACTAGATATTAAAATTCAGTAACTGGAGTCTAGGCTGTCTAGAGAAACTCCAGTTTAGAGTTTAGGTCCAAAATTTAAAGCACCTGGAATACGCAGTTTAGAGATTAGAGTCTAGGCTGTCTAAACCAGTTTAGGGTCAAAGCAAACAGCTTAAACTTTAAAGTTTAGAGATTATAGATTCTAGACTCTAGAAAGTGAAGGCTAGAACGACTCTAGCCTTTACTTTCTAGTGCCAGAGTCTAGAGTTTACAGATCAATCTCTAGATGTTAGAGTCTACGGTTTACAGTCTAGAGCAGTAGTTCTTCGTAAACTTAAAGTGATTCGCCCACATTTGTAAATGGGTAAATAATTAAATTCGTTATTAAAACACACAAAAAAACTGAAAAGGAAGCCATTATTTTATTTTACGAATATGTTCCGCATTTTTTTAAAATTTGTAAATGTTCCGTGATTCTAACAAGGTTAAGAACCACTGAACTAGACACTCACAAAAAGTCAGTATTTAGAAAATCAATAGTAGAGTTACTGAATATTCAGGAATGTACAGGAATTAGCAGCAGCGTTAAAACTCCACTGAACATCCTAAGCTCAGTTGCATTAACAAGACAACGTTAACAAGAGTTATCTTATTTATGAAAATGCCATGTTAATGAATGAACAAGAGTTTAAGTGACTTGTGCTGATGCAATTAAGCGTTAGTGAAACGATAATTAAATCTTAATTTATCAATATTTATAATGAAGTCAATACATTTTTATTATGTGAGCATTATTAATAAATTATCGACAAGGTTTCGAATATCACATCTCTTAAATCATTATCGATTTCTGGTGAAAGTATTTGTGTAATTAATTGGTATCTCGTAATGTCCAGCACATGTGAGGAACGAATAATTCTGGAGATTATGACACGGGTATAATAAATTAAATAAATTATTTACAAAAGTTAATGTACTGTATCTCATTTGCTTGCAATTATCCGAAAACGACGTGTTTATGATATATGATTATGTTTATGATAGCGTAAAATTTATCGCAGACCACGCAATTTAAAAATTAATTTATTGAAACATTTTATATAAAACACGTAATTTAGTATTTAATTTATCGAAATACGCAAAACGTGTGATTTAAAATTAAATTTATTGATTTGTTTAATAAAAATCAGGTTTTCTGTGAATTAAATTGTTCCAGTTTATTAATACAAATCGCGTAATTTAAAATGTGATTTATTGTATTTGTTTAATTTATAACATGTGATTTATTGTATACGTGTGATATTCAGAAAACAAAATAATTAATTTTCCATTAATCAAAATATTATTACTCAAACTGTAATTTTAAATAGGAAAACTACCTTCAGACACACATTTTTTGTTTTAAATTTAAATTGAGTACTTTCTACTCTTTACACATTTTTATAACGAGTCCTGTAAAATCCAGACGCTCGAATTTTAAAAGCGCAAGATTTGGTTAGATAAAATAAACATTTGTAAAATGTATACATTATTAATATCAATCATAAGCAGTATGTTTTGAACTTTATATTTAATTAGTGTTTTATACGCGTGGCGCAAGAAGTAAAAGTTCGAGTTTAGAAAAGCCTGAAAATTTGTTTTGGTGGCTCCGCGAAGCGGAGTGACATAAAATTTATTATTGAAAGTGGTATAAAACGGCAAATGTGTCAAAAATTTGGTTAGGCTAGGTGCCACATACATGTAGGTAGATAGTGTAGCATCTAACCTAACGTAACTTGTGACACATTCGACGTGTTTACCGTATCAAGTTTGGTTATATTACATATCGTCAAGGTTTTTGAGGTTAGGTGTTGGTTAGGTATTATGTCATTCTGTCGGCTAAATGTCGGCTAACGCCGACTTACATCAACTGCAATTATAGTTCAGATACCGACTTACGTCAACTGTCTTTATGGATTAACGTAAAACAAACTGTAATTAAGATACAAATTTAAAATAAACATAATAAGTGTCATAAAAATGACATAAGTGATAGAGTGACAAAGAAAACATGTTCACGACTGTTTAAAAATATTCCAACTTTCAAAATGTAAATAATGTATAACCATTAATGAATGTATAGTTTATCATTGATCACTTGGTAAAAATTAAAATTATTTCTTTATTATTTAATTTAAATATAAAATGACTTTATATGTATAACATTTATTCTAAACCAAATGAATTGATTTTATTTAAATTAAGACGCCCAAGCCCGCGAGCCAGCCAGCTTACAACTTTCAATTGATGTCTGTTAATAACATTACAAATTTCCAAATTTTTTATTATAAATCAGGCAGAATGTCGATATCTAGTATTTTAAAACAATCTTGGTCAAGTCAACTTATCCAACACACAATTATCCATTTATTCAGCCGTTACTTAATCGAAATCGTTGGCCGGAGAGTGATATTTACATACGCGTAACCCAGATTTCGATTTCGTTTCGGACTTCCCGTTTTCCCATGTTGTGTCGCTCGAGATATCTAGATATCCATTAAAAGCTCCGGAATCGATCTCACCGGACAACATAACACAACATTTATTTAATAGTTAATAATAAGCAAACCGGCACGTTTCATAAAACCCACAGTTGTGGATAATAAACGGTTTAACGAGGAAAACTGGGTCGCTACTGTATCTACGGGGATTTTTACTTTTAAGTATGCATATCCTAATGCATACTTTGTATATATTAGGGCATTCGTTGTTTTAAAAAAAGAATAATTTGAAGTTCCTTACAAGTGTTTCCACTTCTTGATTAAGCATAAAGTAAAACTTTGAGTTTTCGCGTAGCGAAGCGGAGCACAGTATACGATTGGACCGTTCTAGCGGGGCAAAATTCAAATTATTAAAATATGAAAATTACAAATGCATTACTATACAATTTTCATATACATCAGAAAAAGATTCCTGATACAGAATTATTTCAGTTTACTTTCAATTCCCTGCGATATTAAGTAGCAAAATTGAAGTAAACAAGTAATTTCATTTGTTGTTCATTCATTTTATTATCAATTATTTTGAAATTGCATCGTTTGATCAAAGCTGAAGAATATTTTCTCTTTGGTGTCTTTTTCTGCAAAAGTGTAGGTACAACATCATATATTATTTTTGTAAATATAATATAATATAACAAAAACATAATAAGTTATTCAATATATAGAAAAATAAATATAAACATCTGATAAAAACATTCATATGTTTTGTGTGATACAGCGTCATTTACTACTACCTATTTTTTAATGATCCTCAAGATGTATTATTTACAATAAATCTTAATAAATTGTGCGACTTTTTGCGATTACTAAGATTTAATATCTTAGTAATCGCAAAAATCGCATTTTCTGTTAGGTGTAAAAATTAAGTGAAGATGCCTTGTTTATTGTCAATATTTCTTAAAATATTGTTATTTAAAAAAAATCTTTAAATAAAAATTACAGGTTTCATAAAAAATCTATAAAATGTATAATGTAGCTGCAAACTATCAACTGCAAACTTTAACCATTTTTTTTTTAAGTTAGAAATATGTACGTTTGATCAAATCAACTTATTCGATATTATTTTAAATAACTTAAATAATATTTTCTAACTTCCCATGTATTTATTTTATGTAGAGGGTTCTTTTAAGTATACATATATCAATTACTGCGTATATGCTGTAAATCTTAAGATATTCGTTGTTTTTCTTAAGAGTTCAGTTTGAAGCTCCCAGACTACACAGTATGTGCTGTAAATCTTCAGATATTCGTTTTTTTTAAGTTGAATTTGAAGCTTTATACGAGTGTCGTCCACTCCCAGACTAAACATTTAGTAAAATTTCGAGTTTAGAAAAGCCCCGCGTACAAAATTTGTCTCGGGTCGCGCAGCGATCTGAGAAAAATTTTCACTGGGCTTTTCTAAACTCGAAATTTTACTTCATGAGCCACGCGTGTAAAATACTGAGTTGAAGTGAAGTTTAAAATATTCTATTTAGCAGTGTATTTTTAATCCTGCTTTAGCAGTATTTTTTTAATACTGATTTGACTGTGTATTTTTAATTTCACAATATTTCAGTGATTTATACTCGTGGCCCATGAAGTCAAATTTCGAGTTTAGAAAAGCCTGAGTTTGGAGTTGGACGCTACGCGTCCAAATCCAACCGTTCAGGCTTTTCTAAACTCGAAATTTTACTTCATGCTTAGTCTGGGAGTGGACGACACTCGTATAAAGCTTCAAATTCAACTGAAAGAAAACGAATATCTGAAGATGTACAGAATATACTATTACTTTATGCTTAATCTGGAAGTAGACACACTAGTTTAAAGCTTCAAGTTGAACTATTTCAAGAACGAATTTCGAAGATATTACTACACATGAATAAAAAAACTACAACACATGAATTGAGCGACAAACATAATGCTAAATGTATGCAAAATGAACTTCAAGAAAAATATTTGTTTTGTTGATAATACAGCTCAAATCTCATACTGAATTTAATTATTGACTCATTTAAATATTTTTTTTTAGAAAACTATATATTTTTATATTAATCCAAAATTAAATTTTGAACTTCAGATTATTTCGTTTTGTATGCTTGGCGCATAAAGTAAAATTTCGAGTTTATAAAAGCCTGAAAATTTGGTTCGGTCGCTCTGCTTCGCTCCGCTTCGCTAGGCGAAAAAGCAATTTTTCGGGCTTCTCGCAACTCTGATCGTCCAGCGTCTTTTAAATAAATTAAAATAATGTTGAATGGGCGACCAGAATGGGAACAAGAAATGTAAAAAAACTAAAACTTAGTAAAACGTTGGCAGGTTTTGCAACTGAAAAACTATGTCAGCTTTTGAAACCGATAAATGTAGTAGGTTTTGCATTCGACTTGATTATTTAAACGTAATTTCAAAAGGTTTAGGATGGCTATGAAGGTCTTTTTTTGAAGTTGTAATCTCAGACGAGAAAAATACATAGATACCAAAACCTCAAAATTAAAAAAATGGCAGGTTTTGCCTCTGGGCGACTCAATTTTATTGAACCGCTTTATTTTAACACTGTATGCTGGGGTGGGTCGATTTTTTTTCAAAGAGTGAGTCTATTTTTTTCCGATTCTACGTTCAATTCTAAGAAAAAAAAAAAGTCCATAGGAGTATGGGTCTACGGTGAATTTCGAGCCGCATTCTTTTTAATTGAAGATTTTACTGCTGCTGGCTGTAATATTTATTTGTATTTTAGTTCTGATTTGAAATATTTCCTATTTTTATTTATATGTTAGGTTGTTGGGTATGGAGAATTCGATTTTGATGTTTATATTTGCCTTAGGCATCCCGCAAGGGGGCGCTGCAAACTTTTTTACAACATTTTGACTATTTTTAAGAAAGTTTATACAAACGTTTCAAATACATTAATTAATTATTTTAATTATTACGAAAATCTTATAAAAACGAAGAAGAGCTGCAGTAAAATCTTCAAATAAAATTGTTTTGGCTCTAAATTCACCGTAGGCCTATGATCTCATGGACTGTTTTTTCCTAGATTTAAACGTAGAATCAGAAAAATTTGACACACTCTTTGAAAAAAAAAGTCTAACAAATCGGCCCGCCCTAAATTGTTCACACTAAGCAATCAAAGTGTTAACATTATGTTGCATTACAATCTGATCTTCCTGACAGACAATACGTTTGTATAGTTTAAGATCATTTGTAAAAAACAAATATTTACAGTTTTTAATATGTTGCTAAGATCATTAATAAATAGCAGCAGTATTTGAAACATTTATATAAACTTTTTCCTTAAAAATGGCGGACAAAAGTTTGCAGCATTACATTTAATAGAAAAATCTCCAATATGTAATATATCTAGATAGATAGATAGAATCTTTATTTACAATGCCAGAGTTACAAATAATATAACTTGTACATGCGAAATTGTCATGGATATAATAATAATAGTAACAATAGTAAATCTGGCGTACATTAAACATTAAGACATACTATATAACTAAGAGCTGAATATAATAAGTCATTCATAGAAATCATTAAAAGAAGAACAGAATTTTTCCTAAAATTAGCTTGTAGAGTCAATTCTTTAATTGCTCGGCCAGTAATGAGTTAATTTAAAGTTTGATATTTTATAGAAAGCTTATTTAATAAAAAATATCACATATTGTTAAAATATTTTCAAATGATCAGAATTTATTAAGATACGACTGTTGATCATATTGCTATACAGAAAAGTAAAAATCTTCTAATTGCAAAGAATTCGATAAAAGATATTAGATTTTGGAGTGAAATAATGTTTTAAAAATCATACGGTGTCAAAATTAGGTAAAAGTCTTGGAAATATTTTATCAGGAGGTCAGTATATTTACGACTCATATTATAGTACAGAAAACTAAAATATTTTGCTTGAAATTGTAGTTATAAGTTTTCAAAGTAAAGAAGTTGGTAAAAACCATTGGATTTTTCGATATGTTATCAAAATTACTTCAAATTCTTAAAATTGATGAAGAAATAAAAAATATTTTTGACACAAAATAAGTTCAAAACATTTGATTTATTGTAGAAGCGATTACTCTGATACATGTTTAAATGTCAAATCAACACAGTCTTCTACTTTACTATCTCAGATTTCTTATTGTCATTACATAGAGAAAGAACAATATCGAATTTTAGGATTAGATATCAAGCCGGTTTGAAGATATATGCATTTATTTCAGAAAACGGGGTCACAATCGCAAATTGCTAAGTTTTTAAATTACAATTACTGCTCTACAAATTCAGCTAGAAATGTAGAAAAGGTCCCGTTTTTAGCTATGGTATACAACATAGACCGCTTTTTTAATTTTTTTATGCAAAATCATAGTAATTAAACCTTAAAAGTCAATTTAGTTCATAAAAATAAATATCCATTTAAAGTGATTTTACATCAAATATTTCGGTTTTCTATAAAGTGTCAAACTTTCAATTAACTCATTAATCGCCGAGCAATTATAGAGTTAATTCTAATATTTGATTATAGGAAGAATTCTGCTCCTCTTGTAATAATCGCTATGGATAACTTATAATATTACATACTGGAGATTTTTCTATTTTATGTGCCTAACGTATACGCTGTCATTTTTCAGGCATACGTCGATTTTATAAAAGCGTCCAATTTAAAGTTTCGAACGAATGTTTCCACTCCCAGACTAAGCATGAAGTAAAATTTTCACGGGGCTTTTCCAAACTCGAAATTTTACTTCATGCGCCACGGGTATAAAACACTGATTACTAATGAAGTTCATAAACATACCTTATCTATAACAATAATATCGTATGTTTAATAAAAATAAACCTCTAGAGTGCCATGATTTATTTTTTTTTTAAATTTAGGGTAGGTAAAACGTCAGACATAATAATTATAATATATAATCCCAGAGTTGCCAACCTAGAATATTTTCCATGGCACTCTAGAGTACCATATTATATTGAACATACGATATTGAACATACGATACATTACAATTCATGAATTCATGTTTTTCTGTGATTCAAATTTAGAAAGTTAACTAAAACTGACGAAAGTAATCAACATTAAAGACCATTGAATCATCAATTTGTATGTACAAATACGTCTAAGAATGCCAATTTTGACTAACTTATTTGGCACAATATCTGATTTTGATTCTTCATGATTTTCATCATTCTGCGAGATTTTATGTAAGAGCAATTGAGGTTTCTAAGTTTTAAACTAAATTTGACATCTTGCGGATCCCTAAGACAAAAATAAATATCAACATTGAATTCGTCACACTCAAAACCCCCATGAACCCGAAAATATAAATAAAAATAGGAAATATTATAAATCAGAACTAAAATCCAAATAAATATTACAGCCGGCTGCAGCAAAATCTTCAATTAAAATAATGCGGCTTGAAATTCACCGTAGACCTATAGTCCAATAATTTTTTTTCTTAGAATTAAACGTATAATCAGAAAAAATTAGACTCACTCTTTGAAAAAAAAAATTCATTACAATTCGGCCCGGCCTACTGTATACAATCAACATCAACGTTAGCATGACGATTCTAAAATTATATTTTATTGCACTCTTAAATTATTAACAGACATTTTAATACTATCCACTATTAATAGATGTTATTAATAAGCCAATTCATCTTCAGTTTTTATACAATAATTAGTAAAATATCTTTCAAATGTACATTAATCGTCAAAAATGAATAAAATGTATTATAAAGATAATGTACTTCTTGATATTAATTTAAGTAATTTGTTTTCTATACATCTTTCGGCATAGCCATCCTCAGTAAAAAAAAAAACATTTGAAAATGAATAAGTTAGAATTTCAATTGTATGATTATCTAGTATTTAAAGTATTTTTGGTAAAATCTCGCAATGAGTTTTCAGAGTTTTCTTATTAAGTTTTGTCTATCGTTATTTTCATAAGAATCTAACAACCATTTATTGTTAATTTTTAATATAAAAATCCAAAAGTTACAACAAAAAGTGTATAAGTATATTAGTAAATAGTAAACATTTGTAGAATGTATCGATGTGGGGATCAAACATGGTGGGGTGGCTGTATTTTTAAAATTCACTTTAAATCAATGTTTTATACGCGTAGCGCTTGAAGTAAAATTTAGAGTTTAGAAAGGCATGAAAATTTGGTTTTCTCGCTCCGCACAATATACGATTTGACCGATCTAGTGGCACAAAATTCAAATTATTGAATTATGAAAATTACAAATGAATCGCAATTGATTGTTCATACACATCATAAAATGATTCCTCATACAAAAATATTTCAGTTTACTATCAATCCTTTACGATATCTACTAAAAAAATTGTAATAAACAACTCATTGCCTTTTCTGTTGGGTAATTTTATTGTTAAATATTTCAAAATTGCGTTGGTTGATCAAAGCTGGAAATTATTTTCTCTTTCGCTTTTTTTTCTGCATAAGTGTAGCTGCAATATCGTACATTATTTGTGTAAATATAATACTTTATAACAAAAATATAATAGGTTATTAAAACACTGAAAATATCTGATATTTTTCTGTAGATTTGTGGTGTCGCCTGAACAAGAATAATCCGGACGGCGGGGAGAGATAGGAAGGTTGTGCACCACACAATGTGTAATAATTACAATGGTATAGCGTTTTTGAAAGTTACAAATATGTATGTTTATTTATATCAGCTTATCCAATGGCATTGTGAATAACTCAAAAAATATTTTTTTATAGATTTATATGAGTTTTCTATATAAAAAAAATGTTTTATAAATGTCAATCGCTTGTGATTGGTGTAAAAATATATAGAGTTATATTATGGACAAGCAAAACTCCACAACATGACCTAAGTGACATTGATATTGTTAAACTTGTGCAAATGTTACTACAAGATAATTTTTGTTTGTTAGTTTAACATCTAAATTCGCTTACTTACTTTAATTATTGACACATTTACATAATTTTTTGGAAAACTATCTGCTTTTATATAAAATATAATCGAAAATAAGCCATGGGATCATGTCCATAAATTTTGTCCCGCTGGAATGGTTAAATCGTATACTATACTGTGTATACTTAAAATAAAATCTTTCTGTATGTATAAATCACTAAATTGGAATCGTGATTAATGATTTTTAAGAATAGTGAAAAATTTAAAATTTCACGATTTTTATACAACATTTACAGAATTCGTTGAAAATGTCAAAGTTGTGAAAATTATCCAAATGTATAAATAAAGTTTATAAATGTAAAAAGAATTTTAAACATTATAAATAATACTGGTAAAATGAGAAGGTTTGTGAAAGTTGTAAAAAATAACAAACATTAATTTAAAAATTAACTAGAAATGATAAAAATTGATTAAAAAAATAGATTTAATTTAATTCAGCAAAGTTTAAAATGACACAGAAACTGAGGAATAGATAGAGGAATAGAGGAACTCTGCAAGGCAGTGTATTGGGACCTCTTATATTTATTTTGTTTATGAATGATCTCCTCTAAATATCAAATCCGGCAGTGTCTTCATGTATGCAGATGATACAACAATTATCACATATTAAAATAGTAACAAGGAATTAGATCATAACAGTTACTGTGTCTTGAATGATTTTTACAAATGGTGTGCTCAAAATAAACTTATAATCAATTTAAAAAAAAACATCAATATGCCAATTTTTGACAAAATATTATAAAACTAAAAAAAAAGTGTGTTCAATAACCTCAATATTTCCCCTAAAGATAATAGAACATTTTTAGGATTATAGGTTGACACACATTTATCTTGGCATAGTCACATCTATCATGTAGCTAAAAAAATCTATAGTTTAAATTATCTATCACTCAGTCTAAAAATAATGTTTCGTAATTTTATATATTATGTTTAAAATATATTATGTTTAAAGTGTGCAAACTATAAAAAGCGTAAGCTTATTTTCTTAAATTCAAATAGTTTTGAATTTGAATTTATCTTGTTTGAACTATGCCGTAAGGTAAATAATAGGGTGTCACATTCTTCATACCTGCTAATGACATAATCCCCTTTCTTACCTATAAATACCGACCATATTTTTCACTCATTCCATTTCTGTGTACCTGTTCATTCCACACACAACACTTTTTCCAAGTAAGTTTATTTTAATTTTATTCCTAATTTTTTTAAAAACGTCATAAGCAAAGCTATACTGAAGAGAGATAAATCTCGAAACGCGTCTATAGATGGCCTAAGACATTAGTTTTAATCCAAGTCCTTTTACTTCTAATTTTTTTGTTATCTCTCCTTTCATTTTAAACTTGTATTTGTTAGTTGGTTTGAAGAGAATTTGACCTAAACGTTACATATACTTTAATATAGCGTTGTAACAAATTAAATTAAATAAGATTTTAAATATTTCATTGTATAATTCAATATCCGGAGGTGTATTTGCACGGGAAGTAGTTGTTTCAATGGATATTTATCGTCTTAAGTTGTCTTATTAATTAAGACATTGTTTGCATTTTCACGAATAGTTTTTCGTAATTTTATATATTAAAAAATGTGTTAAAAACAAAAAATTTGAAAACTATATATTTTGATTTAATATACTCTAATCTATGTTGAAATATTGAATGTTGGGGTGACCACTAATATTACCCGTACATTCATAGCGCAGAAACGCGTAGTTAGACTTATTTATGATCTGAAACCACGAAACTCTTGCAAACCGATATTTATTTCAAAGAGAATCTTGACAGTTCCATGCATATACAGGGTGCCCGTATTTCAACAGAATGTATGGGGATAATCTAAAAACCAATTTTAAATATCTTCTTTCGTTTTTGAGATAGTATCAAAAAACGGATTTTTATAAATTTCGTTTTTATTTTTTTGTTCAAGAACCATTGAATCCAGATATTTACAATTTTGACATTATACAAGAATTTTTTAACGAGAAATCTAGTAATATATTTTATTTTAAGATAACATTTTCTATAAGAACAACAAAAGTTGGCTATGGTCCAACTTTTGTTGTTCTTATAGACGCCATCTTGGATTTTAAAATTTATTTGAAGAATATTTTTTTCTGAATTTAATGATGTATGACACTTATAGTTTATTGTATATTTTATATGTAAAATTTTAATCTTTTGTTTTTTGTAAAGAGTGCCTTGGAAACAGTTGAGTAACTCACTCATTTGACAACTCCTAGCTGATTAATTACTTATCCAGCTGATTAATTACTGTACTGATAGAAAATGTATTTGTTTATAAACGAAATACTGGTGTGACATTTTAAATCTTAATAAATTGCTTGACTGTCTTTAGACTATCATAGGATTTTGTCATATTATAACTTTATTGTCCGTGTTTTGACTATTGTGACTGTAAGTAGCTTAATTGACTGTCTTTTGACTATGCTAGGATTTTGTCTAATTATGTCACTCTATAGACTGTATTTCGGCTAATTTGATGTTATCATTGTAAGTCACTTAAATCACTATATCAAACACAGTCAATATAGTGATTTAATGCCAAAATACTAATACGATATATATTTTAACAGTTGTGATGTATTTTAAACTAACGAGTGTCTTCCACTCCCAGACTAAGCATAAAGTAAAATTTCGAGTTTAGAAAAGCCCCGCGTAGAAAATTTGTCGAGGGTCACGCAGCGACCCGAGACAAATTTTCACGGGGTTTTCTAAACTCAAAATTTTACTTCATGCGCCACGCGTATAAACCACTGATTTGCAGTAAAGTTAAAAATATATAACGCTTAGATGTGATGGTAATCAATATTTATTGAGATGTAGCGAAAACTGCAAAAAAAACTTTTTGTGTGAATAGGTTTGGAATAATAATAATAATAATAGTAGAATCAATTTAGTTTATGCAACTTCTTCATACTGTTGATATTCAAGTCATCATATCTTAAACGGGAAAAGTGCTATGATTAACACATCACCATTCTTTTACTTTATGTTTTGGGTGATAATCGATACTTATTATTGTTATTACAAAAATTGACAGTTATCAATTAATTTTGACTGCTAACAATGATTGACTTCTGTCAATATTTTATTAATAGATATGACGTTACACAAATTGTTTCCAAGGCACTCTTTGCAAAAAAGAAAATATTATTATTTTAAACATCAAATCTAAAATAAATTATGAATGTGAAACATCACTGAGTTCTGAAAAAAATATTCTTTTACAAAATATGAAAATCCAAAATGGCGCCCATAAGAAAAACAAAAGTTGGCTATCGTCTCCGGGTAAATGTTATAGTTATCTTTAAAAGAAATATGCTACTAGATTCCTTATTAAAAAGTGCCTGTATATTGTCAAAGATCTAAATGTCCAGATTCAGTAGTTTTAGAATAAAAAAATAAAAACGATTTTCCAAAAAAACACTTCTTTGTTGATATCTCGAAAACAAAAAAAGATATTTTAAAATTGTTTTCATATTATTGTTAAACCCTAAAATACGCAACTTTGTTCGAATTTAACCGACTCTCTTTCTCTTCAAATAACTGAGATCCCCATAGATTCTGTCGAAATACGGACACTAATACTTATGATCCACGCGAATAAATCTAAATTAACGAATAGCATACTACACAAAAAAACATTTAATACAAGACATAATTTAGTACTTAAATCTAACAAAACTTAATTATGAAAAGTTTAAATCAACTTTGAACTTCATTTTTTGGACAATGGCTTCTATAATATTAATGAGCTCAGATCTTTTGTCAGTAACATTTAGTTCCTAGTAGTCAATGGTTTATGCTAAATTATACGTAATAAATGTATTCTGTTTTTAAATTGTACCTGACCAATAAAGAAACGAAATGAAATGAGATATTACTGGTCAGTTAAATCCTAATCTCATCAATCATGAGAAACGTTTCATACTGTTATGCGAAACCATACCATTATTACGCAATAAATAAAATTGTACATCTGTGGGAACTCCCAAAATTTTGTACTTGGTAAGATAAGATCGTATCTTCGACAGGTTAATCTTTGTTTAATTTCGCTCTGCGTTTCAATACCATGCAAATTGTCCGAACAAAGAAAAATCCCATGGGCTTCTTCTACGCACAAGTTCACACGCTCAATTAATGACACTTTCTTTGTGTGCTTTCACAAAAAAAAACAATATCCGACCTTTGTATATAAATTGTGTATAAAGTTGTGTGAAAAACAAATAATTTAATCAGATGTTTAATGGGGACTGAACTTTGTTTTAATCACGTTTTTATATTTTGTACCAACCCACCAAGGATGGCTTTTCTTGAGAGCATTTTGTGAATTTTAAATTTTAACATTAAATACACCCTGTAACCAGTGTGATTATAATGCAGGGTGTAATTTCAATCTTGAATAAGTTTCTGCCCGTATTCACAGCACCGATACAATTTGTCATCGGGGAGAAGTCGCACTGAAATTTTGGGAAGAATTTACCAAACCGTATAGAGTAAAATGACGTCATTTCATCACCGATGACAAATTGCATGGGTGCTGTGAAAAAGGGCCCAGGTCTTTCACGTGGTGAAACATATTTAACTATGATTTTATAAAGAAAACACTTGTATCTTGGTTTTTTATTACAACTAGTTTCGACTTTGAGTCATTCTTAAGGATTTTTTTTTTTTAATTCAACGTGTAATTTCAATGCAACCTAAACATAGAACCTGTTAATTTAACCTAAAGAAAGAGACTACAACCCTGAAATGTATGCATGTCAAGGAAAAAGTATTTGTTTTAAATGTTATAAATGATTTTATATTTCAATATTTCAGACTATTTCACTTATTCCTTTTTTGGTGTTGACAAAAGTCTCAATAAAAAGAATATCATATAGCACATTTTACTATATAGGATGTTCTAAATTAAGTGCGCACCATTGCTAATTTTCTTATTATTATTATTTTTTTTTTGTTTGTTTGGCATAGGTTTTTACCATTCAGCCACTAACGTTGATTTATATTAACTATATTAACATATATTTCGACTAATTTGGACGTCACAACACATTCACACACATCCATGGAACCGGAGAAGAGTATTTTTCGTTAGAAAAATTACTCGCCTCCGCTGGGAATCGAACCCAGATCACCTCCGTGACCGATTTGGCGAAACCGGCGGCTCAACCGCTCGGCCACGGCGGGCCCTTTCTTATTATTTAAGCTGCATAGTTGGTTAAATAGGCAAAGTAGTAGGAAATTTGATGGCGACTACAATGGTCAAATCAGGAAAACAATTGAATGTCGTATTTTCAAGATATTACCAAAATAAACATTTTTAAATGGAACACGCTGTATATTTTACCCCCACTTGATAGAGAAGAATATGCTTAGCAAAAAAGTTGAAATACATCTTTACATAAATATTACAAATAAGGAAGTTATTCACTTATTACTATTCTGTTTTCAATAAAATCAAGATAATACAAAGAAATAAGATTGTACATATACTGAAAACAAAATCTGTCTTCTGTAACTGTCAGTTCAATGATCATTCTGTAAATTATCTACTAAACCTATTTAAATCGCTGTGTTTATTGATATATCATATAAAAAAATGGAGTTTACCTATTTGGAAAAGTGTGATATAGAAGTATATATAGTTCATGGAAAACATTCGAAGCGGGCGCTGGAATATTACAGTAAGAAGTTTCCTGAACGCAGGGCACTGGACCTCCGATATTTTTTGAAACTCTATCGAAAATTAAGGGAGAACGAAGAACTTTTTCGAAATAATTCTATCCGCGAATTATTTTAAGATACAGGGCTTTCTATAACCACAATTCATACAATTTTAAAGAAACATACGTTATAAATATCGACCAATACAGAGTTTACATCTTAGTGATAATTAAGGAAGATTGTATTTCTGCCATTGGTCTCTTAATAGTTCTACCGAAAATCCCCACTTATTTAAGTTGATTTTATGGAGTGATGAATCTAACTTCTCCAATAGTTGTTCAATAAGAAGACACAACATTACTGGAGTAAGGAAAATCCATTTATTGCTCATCCTAATAATCCACAAAATCGGTTTAGTGAAAATGTTTGGTGTGGTTTGATGAGATCTCGAATTATTGGGGCATTTTTTTATCATTAACAGGGCAACGTTATGTAGACTTTATGACGAACATCTTGGAAGACTTTTTGGATAATTTAAATTTATTGGAAAGATCCTCCGTCCATTTCCAACATGATGGTGCCCCAGCCCAAAATTACCATGGTACAAATAAATTATTAAATGCTCTAGTGGAAATTACTGGATGAGTACTAATGGCCTATTCAATGGCCTCCACGATTACCGGACCTGACACCATTAGATTTATTTTGTGGTGGTATTTAAAAAATTAACTTTAAGAGATGCAATATCAAACAATTGATAACCTGCAGGACTACATTACTGCATTTATATAAATATTGATGCACGCACTACATTAAAAGCAACTCGCCATGTTCAACGAAGATTGATAAAGTCCATCGAGCAAAAATGTTCCCCTCATTTTTGAAAATGTATTATAAAATCTTGATTTTATTGAAAACAGATTAGTAATATGTGAATAACTTCCTTGTTTGTGATTTTTGTGTAATGATGCTAATAATATTCTTCTCTATCAAGTGGTAGTAAAATATACAGGGTATTCCATTTAAAAAAATGTTTATTTTGTTAATATCTGAAAATACGACGTTCAATTGTTTTTTCTGATTTGACCATGGTAATCGCCATCAAATTTCCTACTACTCTGCTTATTTAACGGACTATGTAGATTAAATAATAAAAAAATTAACAATGGTGCGCACTTAATTTAGAACACCCTGTATTCTTGAAATTAAATCTGTGTATTTTATCGCTTAAAATGTTGTCAAGCGTATCTAACTGTTCTTATTTGATTTGATCAGTATTTACGAGAAAATTGATACGATTGTGACATGTGTGCTAAATTGGATCAACGCGAATCGCACCAGCATACTCGAGAGTGTGGCATTATGGGGACCCATTAACAAATCGAAGCGAAATTGTGCAACTTTCATCACGCCTGTGTCCTGCCCGCATAACCTCCAGTAAACTTGAAAGTGCGTGCTAAAATCACCTTTTGAAATTCTTCACAGAAATACCAAACAAATAAATCAGTTAAATTTCCAAGAAATTTTTACTAGGATATTGTGAAATTAGATTCAATCAAATTCTAACGTTTGACAAGAAAGGTGCTTTAAACTTGGAAATCGACTGATTTATCTTATATTATAAAGACTACAAATTTGGCAAAGAAAAACACTTGTTTTGTTCCATGATTTTATTTTCAGTTTCCTGACACGTGTTTCGGTCTTTACAGATTATTCTCAAAGGTTAAACTAAACAGTTTAACCTTTTAGAACTAAACAGTATAACCTTTCAGAATGATCTGTAAAGACTGAAACATGTGTCAGAAAACTGAAAATAAAACCATAATACAAAACGAGTGTTTTTTTCACCAAAGTTGTATTTACGGTTCCTTCAAAAATGTAGCGCAACATGCATTAACTATATTATAAAGACTAAGTCAAACTCTTATTGAAACAACTACTTTCTGGGCTAATAAGCCGATTAATATTGGGTTATTGTCCGTTGGGGTATTAGCGATTGAAGTAGCTGTATTAATACGTGTTTGAATTATTCTTTGGAAGTCAAATTCATTGTAGATTGCAAAACGAATTCAATATTTGCCTCCCCCCTCCATACTAAGAAATCGTATATTTTTAATATAATTGACATATCATAAGTTTTTAACAAATATCTTGACTCTTCATCCCTCCCTGACATAATTGTTTGTCTTTTGCCCTTTTTATTTCTAAATAGGTTTTCGAGGTCGCTGATTTCGACTTTGTTATTAATGCCTGAAAATTTGGTTAGGTCGCTCCGCTTCGCTACGCGACCTAACCAAATTTTCAAGCTTTTCTTAACTCGAAATTTTACTTCATGTTTAATCTAGGAGTGGAAAACACTCGTTTAAAGCTTCGAATTAATCGCTTGTATAAAAACAATGAGATCCTGCAAATTTACCAAACTCAGTATACATACGTAAACTTAATATAGAAGTTCCCTCATATCTATTATCATGTCATTTTGATATTTTACAACACAAATTATTTTATTTTTTCAATAGAAAAAGACTTTCGTCAACAAAATTAAAAGTTTTCATAATAAAAGTGGACATTTCATATCGTATTTAATAATAATTATCTTTATTATGTCATTAACAATATTTTAATCAAAATTGGGTTATCCTGCACTTCAAAGTCCAAAGAAGATTTTATGAATAAAATTCTTGAAAAAAAACTATTAATTATTATCTAATGACTATTTTTCAATCCCAGATTAAGCAAGAAGTAAAATTTCGAGTTGAGAAAAGCCAAAAAAATTAGGATTTGGGCGCGCAGCGTCCAAATCCAAATTCGGGGTCGGGCCTGTTCAATTATTTACCCGAGCCGGGCCGGACCGGTTCTAAAAAATCAGCCGTGCAGGGCTCCAGTTTTGGTTCATTTTCAAAGTTTCGAGAATTTTTAATAAATTTCTAACATGTTAGTTAATCCCTAACGCTTTCTGTAACTTGCAAGATTTCCTTTAATTTTAAAAACTCCTGATTTCTTTCAGATTTTCGTTAGTTTTAAAAATGTTGATACTTTTCGTCAATTTTCCAGTATTTGTGAATATCTGAGAGTATTATTATTTTTTTAAGATTTTGACACGTTTCGTGAAATTCCAAGATTTTTGTTATTATTCAAAATTCTGACGGTTTTTGTGAATTGTGTAAATTTTAAAAATGCTGATACTATTTATAAATTTTATAAATTTTCCTCAGATTTTCAAACAGCATTTTTCGTGAATTTCCTAAACTTTCGTTAATTTTCATGAACTTCCACGATTTTTGTTATTTTCAAAATCTCAGCCATTTTTCGTGAATTTTCAATGTTTTTGTCGATTTTAAAAATGTAAACGCTTCTTATAAAATTCCAAGATTTCCGTTAATTTTCAATTTTCGTGAAATCCAAAGAATTGCGATCATGAATTTTTCAAAATGTCCGTTAATTTTGAAAATCGACACGATTTTTGTGAATTTCCAAGGTTTTCGTTCATCTTCGTAATTTTTATATAAACGTAAATTTTTAAAACCGAGACGGTTTTAGTGATTTCCAAGATTTCCGTTCATCTTCATTTTTTTTTATAAGTGAGAATTTGCAAGAAGTTCTTTGATTATCATGAAATTTTAAAGATCGTCAATCAATGATGACAAAAACACAAGAAATTACAGCAAAACGTAAGATATTTCTATATTTATCTACTTTTAGAATAAATACATCATTGAGTAATAAAATTCCATACATTACTTAATCGTTAACATTCATGGTGATTAAATTGCAGATTATTTTTTCTGATTCATCGTCGTGGAATTTTTCTCGAACACCGTCACCGGTTCCACCTTTGCAAATCTTCACACTCGCTTATTATTTTCATTATTCAAATCCAAATCGTGCTTTGAATTGTATGCAAATCGAAAGCCTTTTAAAAAAATTACTGGTTTCCTTTTATTTATTCGGGTGAATTTAATTCGATACGATTCGATTCAGCAGAGAAAGGTGTGGTTATGAAATCATTAAAAATAAATAACTCTTAAGAAAAAGTCAGAAATAATAAAAGTAATTTATCAATGAATTAATTAGTCGTTATTTAAAACGCAAATAATAAATTTTACTAACGAATTAATTAGCAACATTTTGTAAATCGTTCGAGTGAGTTATGTAACAATTTTGTTTAAATAATAATTTATTCCTTAAAGGAAAATAACATCAATTAATAGGAAAAAATAGCTTAAATCGCGGCGGAACGACCTTTGGTTGATAGTCACTTATCAAGAGGAATTAAAAAATAATGTAAGTTTTTTTTATATCAATGCAACAAGCTATTTGTATAGAATAATAAATTGGTTAGGTCGCTCCGCTTCACTACGCGACCTAACCAAATTTTCAGGCTCTTCTAAACTTGAAATTTTACTTCATGCTTAATCTGGGAGTGGATAACACTCGTTTAGAGCTTCAAATTAATCGCTTATATAAAAGCAACGAATTCCTGCAAATTTACCAAACGCAGTATACATATGTTTACTTAAGATAAAAATCTATCATCATGTCATTTTGATATTGTACAACACAAATTATTTTCAATAGAAAAATACTGCAAAATTAAAATTTTTCGTAATAAAAATGGACATTTCATATCGTATTTATTAATAATTATCTTTATTATGTCATTAACAATATTATTTGCTATTGCTATATGACATTTGGTCAACATTATTGACATGTTAAAATAGTGTTAACATTTAACAGGTGTGTGATAGAAAAAGTGTCAAACTGAAATTTTATATTACAAATTACACATCCATTTCGAATCAAACATTACACATCACAAAACGTCATAAACAATATGTAATGTCAACAAACAAAATAGATACATCGCACCATAACCGACATTTTTCGCCAAACATTAATATATCACAGGACTTTATTGTCATTTTACATTGATTAATTGAAGTTTAATGCCACAATTGACATTTTTCATCACAATTGACATTTGCGAAACGAGGATCAACGTTTTACATAACAAAAATACATTTGACATTAAGTGTTGAGATTTTTATTTGATTTCGAAAATCTTTGTCAATGTTCAAGTACATAGAATAAGTGGACAATTTAAATAATTAGACACGTTTTCATATTTTTGGAAACTTTGTCGTATTTGATTTGAAAACTTATAAAAACATGTAAATATGTTTGCTCATTTATGCCTAGAATAATTTAAAAATTATTACTTGGCGTTAGGTGGTGACCCGGGCACCCCGTGACGCGACTAGAGCATAAACTCTAAAATCTTCGGATTTCTATTTCTCTCCTAAAATGTTGGAGGGTAAGGGGAAAGAGACCGAGCACTGAAGGGGTAATTCATTATGAAAACCAACCGCATTTTTTGGGTGTCACTGACAACCCGATATTAGCAGGTAGTAAGAAGTCCATCTGTTTTCAGCCGGCGCGTGGCGTTATCTTTTGTCCGGTTTGGGGTGGTTTTGATAGGAAGATTTATTTGATATTTATGAAATTATTTAAAATGTAATTATAATTAATACGACATTTGTAAAATAAAGTCGAGAATTATGTCTACGTGTACAATTTTAGGTCAATAAATTTTGTTAAAACGTATCTGACTTTTATATCTTGGTAAATATTGATAATCATCACATCTAAGCGATATATATTTTTAACTTTACTGTAAATCAGTGGTTTATACGCGTGGCGCATGAAGTAAAATTTCGAGTTTAGAAAAGCCCCGTGAAAATTTGTCTCGGGTCGCTGCACGACCCTCGACAAATTTTCTACGCGGGGCTTTTCTAAACACGAAATTTTACTTCATGCTTAGTCTGGGAGTGGACAACACTCGTTCTTAGAAGTTTCAAATTGAAGGATAACTCTAGATGACTAAGTTTATTACCATTTTACAAAGGCTACAGCTCGAAGAACCAATCATGGTCTATGGAGACCGAAGGACTACATGGAATCGAAGTTTTTTTACAAGAAAATAACGAATATCTAAAGGTTTACACCATGGATAGAAAAGAACACATCCAATTTTGAAAAATATCGAAGTTGGGTTGGTTTTCAGTGCGTTTTTAACTTCACTTTAAATCAGTGTTATATACGCGTGGCGCATGAAGTAAAATTTTGAGTTTAAAAAAGCTCCGTGAAAATTTTCTACGCGGGGCTTTTCTAAACTCGAAATTTTACTTCATGCTTACTCTGGGAATCGAAGACACTTGTTAGGTTAAAATACATCACAATTGGTAAAATATTATATATCGTTGGATGCCCGTCTTCAGGGGTGATATGTAAGCAAATTATGGATCTTAGGAGTTGTCAAATAAGTGGAGTTACTCGAATGTTTCTAAGGCACTCTTTACAAAAAACAAAAGATTAACATTTTACATATAAAATGTACAGGGTGAGCGAAAGTTGATGTCTCTGCTCTATTATTAGAAAAGGAAAAACGGTAGAAAAAATCTGAAAAAAGGTTTATAAATGGGAGTGAGTAAGGTCCATTTTAATCCAAAATTGCATAATTTTCTAAATTTTGAAACTGAAGTAATGACGTCATCGAATATTTTTTCCCCAGATACGTACCTATATTTTTAGATATTTCAAAAGAGCTAATTTTTCTGAATAAACTTTGTAGAGAAAAAAATTTGCCATCTTCTTTCGTTAAAAAAATAAAAGCAAACTTAAAAGAAGGTATTATGAAAAATTCACAATTGTCACGACTTAAACAAGTAGCCTTTGGAAGCAAATAACAAAGCTGCATTTTTCAATAATTAAACTAATGGTTGACAAATATTGTTTTGTTGACATTTGATTTTAGATTTCAGATTTTTTCTATCGATTTTCCTTTTCATAAATAGTTCACGTCGTTATTTTAAATGTACATTACATATGAGACTTTTAAAATGAATAAAGATGGTTAGTTTTCTTCTGGATTTCAAATTGCACTATAAATTGACAATTTTAATAGTCATATGTAATTTACATTTAGGTTGACGACGTGAACGCCATCTACTGCCAATAGTCTTGTCTATTGTACTCACAAAATGACTACTATAAATGTCAATTGATTGTGCATTTTAAAATCCAGAAGAAAACTGAAAATCTATAACCATTTTAGTAGTCATGTGTAATTTACATATAAATTGACGATGTGAACACCATCTGCTGCCAATTTTGGAGTAGTGCTATTAGTAGTGCTATGTTTATTATAGCACTTTTTCCGTCATTTAAAGAATTGATGATTGTCGTACAAAACGTATTTCACTTGCAAATTGGTTGGTTATAGACCTTTTCATATTAAATCAGCGTTTTATACGCGTCGCGCATGAAGCAAAATTTCGAGTTTAGAAAAGCCTAATTTGTCTCAGTCGCTCTGCTGCGCTACGCCCGAGCCAAATGTTCAGGCTTTTCTAAACTCAAATTTTACTTCATGCTTAATCTGGGATTGGAAACACTCGTTAGATGATCAATCATAACTAGGGTTGTTATGTTTAAAACACTTTGTTTTAAAACAGTGTTTTAAACATGTTTAAAAACAGCCGTCGTGTTTTAAACGGTTTCGTTTTAAACATGTTTTAAATCTTAAATGTATTTAAAACATGTTTTAAACGTTGTATTTGTTTAAAACCGTTTTTTTTATTATCTTGGATGCTAAAAATAAATATTTGCTAAATTATATTTTATATTAATTCATTAAATTTTTTTGTTTGTTTTTAAATTTTAGCTAAATTGTTTAAGATATTTTAAATTACATTATCAAACATAACATTTTATTACAATAAAACTGTGTGTGCATAAATGTGGTTTTTAAATACAGGGATTTTTTCTTTCAGGTATCCATAAGCATACACTGTACATTTTTCGACGTTCGTTGTGTTTTGTTCAAGATTTCAATTTAAATCTTTAAACGAGGGTTTTCCACTCCCAGACTAAGCATGAAGTAAAATTTCGAGTTTAGAAAAGCCTAATTTGGATTGGCCGCGTAGCGAAGCGAAGCGGCCAATCCAAATTAGGCTTTTCTAAACTCGAAATTTTACTTCATGCGCCACGCGTATAAAACACTGAAATATCGTAAAGTTTAAAATATACGGCTTTAGCAATCTAATATGTAAAAGTGGATAAAACGTGAGTCAAATTCTGCGCTGAAAAAATTGTTTAAAGCAGTGATTATAAGCAACCCAATAACTCTAACGTATATTGGGCTGCCTATAACCGTTGTTGTAAGTGTCTGTTTTTTAACTGCACTGTAAATCAGTGTTTTTAAGCGTGGCGCATGAAGTAAAATTTCGAGTTTAGAAAAGCCTAATTTGGATTGACCGCTCCGCTTCGCTACGCGGCCAATCTAAATTCTTAGGCTTTTCTAAACTCGAAATTTTACTTCATGCTTAGTCTGGGAGTGGAAAACACTCGTTTAAAGCCTTAAATTAACCGCATTAAAACAACCACAACTTTAAAAAACGCTGTAATTATCGGGACATATACACAAAAGAAAAATGCCCTGTATATTCTGTTTTAAACACGTTTTAAACCCAGATCATAACCTTATTTTGCATTTTTTTTATTGCTAGATTAGCGTGGTCTATTTAATCGATTTGATTAAAACGTAACCAAATAATACCATTGCATAACATATTGATTAATGAGTTAAATTGTTGGAGTCATCAAATGAACATGAACGACCGTTTAAAACGCTTTAAAAGGGGCAAAAAGGGAAACTACCTGCTATTCAAACAGATAAAGTCATAAATTGTAACATCAACACACCATAAATTGTGGTTTCTTTTCTTCCATTATACTCCCGCGCTTATAGAGGGTGTCTCTCTTCAAAATTTGCTGGTTTAGATATTTTGGAGAGGCCCTCCCCGTGACCCCGCTTGGCTCCGCCCATGACCATAAACCTAAAACACATGTTACCCTAGAAAACGGGGATTCAAATTGTTATTGTATTGTTTAATTCTTTTGAATAATTTTCTTCGTTTTGTTTGTCCAATTCAATTCAAATAATAGTACTTTCTACTAGAATACGATGATTATATTTTGTCTTTTTATTCGTCATTCTCAATCATATACATTTTCCATATTAAAAGATTGATTGGATGTTCGGTGTTTCTCTTTTTTGCCGAAATTCAATACTGTTTTTTGAATCGTCTCCATACTTTTTGAACTCTCGACGCTTTTTACTTTCCCCCGTATGTAATACAAAGGGCAAGTATTGTTTTCGTGAAAATTTTCGAATCAAAAATTTTAGCGGAAATAACCGTTTTGAGGTCCCCTGAGTCGAATAAGATCATTTTTGAAAAATGTCTCTCTGTGTGTCTGTGTGTGTGTCTGTGTGCGCTGTACCACAAAAACCGCTAAAGATATCGAGATGAAACTTGAAACTTAAGCTTTTTGTCACAATCGAAAGAACTGAAAAGCTTTTGGTGAAAATCGGAAAACCGGAAGTGGTACTTTACTCGTAGCGTTTTTCAGTTTTTTCTGATTTTTTTATTAAATGCTCATCAAACAAAAAATTCTTTCAAATAAAAGTTGTAGATAATAACAAAATGAAGAAATATTGTTTATTTACTTTTTGTCATAGCACTCTTAGTTTTTGAGATATTTTAAAAGTTGCTTGTTTTATCTAGTTATTGATGTGTGACAGTGTATGTGTCGATACAATTGAAAAATGTTTCAAATAAAAGTTGTAGGAAATAAAACTAAAGATTTTTTGTGGACTCACTTTTTGTCATAGCACTCTTAGTTTTTGAGATATTTAATAAATAATGTTTTTTATCTAGTCATTGATTTGTGCCAGTGTGTGTGTTGATACAATTGGAAAATGTTTCAAATAAAAGTTGTAGGTAATAAAATATTAAAGATTTTTTGTATCTTCACTTTTTGTCATAGCACTCTTAGTTTTTGAGATATTCAATAAATAGTGTTTTTTATCTAGTCATTGGTTTGTGTCAGTATGTGTTGATCCAATTGAAAAATGTTTCAAATAAAAGTTGTAGTTATCAAAAAGTTGAAGACATTTTGAAAATAATAATGCTACAAATATTTTAAAAGTGATTTAATACGCAATTTACGAGGGAAAGTACTATGATGGACACATCACCATTTTTTTTTTCTGAAGGAAAAAAGCAGGTATTACCCAAAAAGGTACAAATTTTGTTGCACTACTTGTTGACCTCCAAATATTTTCAACTTGCCATTTAGTTAAAATATCAAGACTGAACCGCTTTAACAACGAATACAGAAAACAGAAAACCTATTGACAGAATAACCTGTAACGAACAATAGTAAACAATACAATCTTCAATATTTATAAATTATAACCAGCGGCGGATAGGCCATACAGGAAATCGGGAAATCGCTCATCTTATGGGCCGGTAGAAATATATGATAATATTTCGATTAAATTATTTTTGTATGATCAACTCTTTATTACAAAAGAACTAATCCAATTCCTATAATTTAAGGTATTACAATTAAAATAAGTGCGTCTAAGAGAAAATGCGAGGCCCGGCCTAACTAATATTTTATCAAAAAATTATTAGGTATTTTTTCACTTCTTTTTTATTTTTATTTAACATCTTTTATTATTGGCAATTTCAAGTAATAAAAGATGAACTAGCTGTTTTTAAACTTCACTGGAAATCAGTGTTTAATACGCGTGGCGCATGAATAAAATTTCGAGTTAGAAAAGCTAAGCGTTCAGGCTTTTCTAAACTCAAAATTTTACTTCATGTTTAATCAAGGATTAAAAAACACTACATAGAATAACATTAAGGACTTTATTAAAAACATATTAATAAAAAAATGTCATAGCTCACAGTATCTGTCTTATGGGCCGACAAAATGTAGTTCTTGAACCACTAATGTGCCGCTTATCCGCCGCTGATTACAACTTACTTTTTCAATCAACTGATTATGTGTAGGCTTTCACGCCTACTTGAACATTGCAAGTTAATCGAAATTAAAAAAAAATCAAAAACTAGATTACACCAAAAGCTGATTACGAACAATCGCAGATGCAGCGATTATATTAGATCCTATCTCTGAGCCTTGTGGCATACCTTGTTTGTTGTCATAATCATAAGCACAATCCATGTGCAATTTCCATCTTACTATGCGCTCGTTATTCCTATCGTAATTATAATTTCTGAATAATCTGGTTCTCTGGCATACTTAAGATGCAAATGCGAGTGGTATGCCGTTTTGCAATTGCATTTCCGTTGGTCTAATTTTATTTTTCTTCTCTATACGACACACACATGTCGTTCGAGCTAGGTGTATTGCACCAATTACTAAAACCGGAATACCTGAAGTGTATTAGTTGTTGTCGGTGGTGTGCGTAAGTGGTTTGGATAAATTGGGCTCGACCGTAATCGCAAAATCGATTTAAATGTGTTTGCTGTGTATTATGGAGATTGAAGGAATGGTGGTATGTGTTTTCATGCCTTATTGACATGTCACGAGTGTGGATAAACGGTAAATAATGTGGTGTGTGGGGAAGTGGTACCCACTGAATTATAATTCGCGCACGCGAGTCATCAAACTTGAAGCACTTAAAGTTATCTTGTATTCTAGATTAGTTAGTCTCAGTAGCACAGCTTTAAATAAATATTTTCATTACCTACAACTTATGTTTAAAATAAATTCTGTATTGTGGAGTCTTCTACTTTATTTTACATGTTAATTTATCAATAAAAAACGTTTGAACTCTGTTTGTATAACACAATTGTGTTATACAAACAAAGTTAAAAGGTTTTTTATTGATATGTTGAGAAGATTTTTAACTGAATCAATAATAATATAAATATGATAGGAATTAACCTATTTTTGTGGAATACTATAAAACATGTTTATACAGGTAATGTTTTGTTTTTTTTCAAGTATACAATTCATGACAATTACTGCGTTTGTTACACTTTTTAATTCATTTTTTTTTTTTTTATAAAAGCGTTTAATTTTAAGCTTCTAGTTGAACTCCTTGGTTATTTATCTCGTTCAAATAACAGACTTTTCTAAACTCGGAATATTCACTTCATGCGTAATCAAGGACTGCAAACCCTCGCTAGACAAATAGCAAACGTGTATATTAAAGTTTTCTAACGAGTGTCTATAAACTGTTAACATCCCAGTAGGTTCTAACTTCAGAAACATACATCGTAATTAAATTCAGCACTATGGCACTACCCAATAACATATAATTAAACGTATTTGACGTTTCCAAGATTCACCGTTTCGTATGGAGTAATCTAAGATATGTCATTTGTTTTTCAAAGCAACCGAGATACTGACAGCTTATAGACACTCGTTATACTACACAATTTCTAAGTTAAAATAGAGTTGACAATTTTTTTTTTTTTTATTAAAAATTATACCTACAATTTGTGTTAAGTACTGCAACAAACACAAATTTTCTACATTGTACAGGGAATTTTTCGTTCAAGTGTACATATCCCAATGCGTTGATGACATTCGTTGTTTATTTTAATAAGTTAAATTTGAATAGATTAACAAGTGTTTCCAATCCTTGCTTAGGCATGAAATAAAATTTTTAGTTTGGAAAGCCTTAAAAACCAGATTTTCAGGCTTTTCTAAACTCGAAATTTTACTTCAAGCGCCACACCTATTAAACACTGAAATATTGAGAAATACAAAAGCAGTTTGTTTTTAATACTGATTTTGCAGTATATTTTTAATTCACCTTTTCATAAATATTCTATTGATAATTTCATAAATAAAATGACATGAACATTAAAATCAAAAAATTTGAATATTTCACTTTAACCTTCTCTACAAAAAAATGAAATATGTCGATTTCTTTGGTAAAAATATTGAATCAAATTAAATATTTTGCAAATATTAACGAGCGATTTAGAACAATTAAACAAATTATTGGATTATTATTATCAACATAACATTTACCGAATTTAAACATAGATGAAAATAACTTTGACCAAAGCGATAAAAAATAAAATTAATTTACTAGATTTTCGAAAATGCAAAATCAAAGATAGCAAAACAGGAACGCTTAATTAAAAGGAATATTTAGTTTCAAATATCGTTTGTAATCATCACAAATTTCGATTGATTGATTAGGCGTTAATATGTTGAAAATCTATATTCACTTTATTAGGTTTTCAAAAAAGTGTGTTTATTTTCAAAACAATGTTTTGCAAAATGATTGCTTCTTCAGGCAAATGAAATAAAACTTTCAATCACCTAAAGAAGCAATAAATTTGTAAAACATTTTATGTGAAAATATACGCATTTTTTTGAAAATCTAAAAGTATTCATAATTTTATTTAGACAAAGATCACAATTTTTGTCCCAATGCAATATAAACTGAAATATCTCAACTTGATTTTCAAAAATAATATGCCAGTAGGGTCTAAGATAAAAACAGATTGATTTTTTTTATAAAGTAAAAAAAAAGAAAAGAAAATAAGAATATGCTCTATAAACCAAAAATTAATAAGTTTCGACATTTATGAAAAATATTAAACTAAAGCTGAAATAAAAAGCACAAATGTAATAGATTGTATTACAAGTATAAAAGAATTTTTAAAAACTCAAGGTTATCATGAAATGTATCAGCAATATATTAAAGAGTGTTTCCATTCCATAATTAAGCATGAAGTAAAATTTTTAGGCTTTTATAAACTCGAAATTTTACTTCTTGGGCCACGTATGTAAATCACAAAAATATTGTGGAGTAAAACACACATATCAATAATTTAAAAAATAATACATAACAAGATTAAAGAAATGAAATTACCAAAAATCATCAACATTAACCCATTAATCGCCATTGATGCAATAACGCCACATTATTAATTTTTCGTTAATAAAATTACAAAATACGATAATTTCATTCATTGTGTTATTTGACCTGACTTGAAAATATGTGAAGAAAAATGTAAATATGTTGTTAGTTATATGTTTCGATTATTACTTATTAAAAAATGTTTTTAGTGTATTTCTAACTTTACAATATTTCAGTGTTTAATACTCGTAGCGCATGGAGTAAAATTTCGAGTTAAGAAAAGCCTGAATTTTGATTTGGACGCTTCGCATCCAAATCTAAACGTTCAAACTTTTCTAAACTCGAAATTAAACGTCATGCTTAATCTGGGAGTGGAAACACTCGTTCGAAACTTCAAATTGAACGCATTTATAAAATCGACGAATGCCTGAAAAAATGTACAGCGTGTACACTTTAAAAGAAAAATCCCCAGTATATGATACAATAAGTCATTCATATAAATCACAAAAAGAAGTGCAACATTTTACCTAAAATCAAATTTTAAATATTTCCCGTGTTATAATTAAGAGTTTTTTTTTCTAATTAAAGCAATATCTTTCTGAAAATATAAAAATATTGGACTATTTTTTTTAATTTATTAATAACTGATAAGGGATATATTTGTAGTTATCATAGTAGACTGGTCTGACGTAGATCTGACTTTTTCAATTTGTCATAATTTGAAACGTCGTACGTGCTAACGCAAGCGGCGAAAGCCAGTGAATGTTTGTTTCCAGCCAAATCTTACTCTGCATTTGAAAAAATGTATGCAGATTCGACGAATAATCAAGGAACCAACATTCCGTAAACCACCTGTAGCACCCCGCAGCAAATATTTTACTGGCGTTATTTGAAGATTTGGTATGTTGTTATAATTTTCGTTATTTTTGAGGTATGACTTGTTTATTCTATCCGTAGTCGCAGAAATACTCACCAAATACGTTGTGGCCCAAATTATCAATACTAAGATTAATGTTACATCTAAAAGAAAAAAAGTGGATTCACATCTTTTGAAGATCCATATTTCCCTAGGGAAATATGGATTGTCAAAAGATTTCATATTTCCCTAGCGAAATATCAGTATGTTATGACATATCGTAACAAAGGCAATATTATTTATTATTGTATCAGAAAAAGATATTTTAATTTATTTATAAATTTATTTGTGTTAAGTTTTACACCACCGTGATTTTTAAAGTTAATTTTATCTAGTCTTGAATAATTTTAGTAAGTTAGTAAATCCTTCATTAATGTTAAAACCATAATGCTACTCTAAAAAGAGTATACCCAAAAAATGTTTCAGTTTATCTAGAACTAAATGTATTTGTTTTAAATCTCATAGCCCCTTGATTTTCCAAGATATTTAGAAATCATATTTGATACAAATTACAAATTCTGGATTTTAAATAGATTCAGAGTGAAAACTTAATTTCAATTTATGAAATAGATAATCTCGGTCATCGCGAACCTAATTTTGCTTATTGTTTTGCAAAAAAACGGGATGATAATCTTGGGTAATCCAGAAAAACGTGATGAATTTTCTGGTGCGTAATTTTTCTGCAGGATTTATGTAACTGCAATCATTTTTTGTTGTTATGGAAGAATTACGTAAACGAGAGTAAACAAAACCCAGTCTGGTCGATTTCGAGCGTGTCATTGTTTGGCTACCGAAAAAATAACTAATCATAATTGAGCAGCAATTATTTGTATAACTTTTTAATTGTATTATACGACAATTACACGTCATTTAATAACTAAATTAGTGGGATTTAAACAGATAATGAGAGATTAGTATTACTAAAGAGAATATCAAGTAGGATTTAATTTAAGGTCATGACCATAGGTTTTGTGTGAATGCGTTGTGATGTCCAAATATACATGTACATATAACTTGATAATAAGTTAAATGAATAAATTGCACCTGTCCGCAATATAGTATTGCGACAGGTGCAATTTATTCAGTTAATAAATGTATTCCATTGAACCAAGTTTTGTTATTATATTAATATTTTTTTAGATTTGTCCATATTTTAATAAAACAATAGATAACTCTGATAAATATTGGGTATTATTGTGTTTATCTGTACTTTTTCATTTGTAATTTGTAAAAATAAATTGTTATAATACTTAATTTGACAACAATTTTAAAATCAAATAAATTGATTTAATTTTTTTGCATTTTTTATGTAATAATAAAATTTTTAGTTGGTACCACTGATTAGCATTTTGAAAGACATTTCTAATGATATATCACAAGTAGGGTCGTGTCATTTAAAAAAAATGGGCAAGAGTGGCTACAGCCTAAGGGGTTGGTTGATTTACTAAATATAATGCATTATCTAATGTCTGGAATGAACACATTTGCTGTAAATCACGGAAATATGTTTTAAATTAACAATAAAAATATACGGTACTTCGGCGGATTTCGGCTACAGCTGTCTAGCAGGCGCACCGCGATCGTACGTCGTGCAATGCATCAACACTTGCGATCAGGTGTAATATTCAAAGATCAATCTGTTTGACTGGGATTTCTTCTTACATAAAAATAACGTTTTAATTTCAACTCACAAACAAAACAAGGAGCCCAAACGTAAATAACTAAACCTAATCACACACCTCGTGAAACAACACAAGAATGACAGAACTGTTGATGCATTGTACGACATACGTTTGGATTTTAAGTAAAGTTGGCTAGCCTGTGAACAGAGGTCGACTGTATCCGAAATCCGCCGAAATGCGGTATATTTTTCATTTGCAGCTTAAAACATATTTCCGTCATTCACAGCAAATGTGTTCGTTCCAGACATTAGATAATGTATTATATTTAGCAAATCAGAGCAATTGAATTCTTAAATATGTAAAACTAAGGAACAGTAAGCTTCCAAACATTACCTATTTTATTCTCGTCCTTATGGTACCAAAATATTAGGACACGTAAAATTTGTTTAGTGTGTTTCAAACTTTGGACTTGTCAGTTAATTGTCATTTGATGTGTCAAAACTGAAAATCCCTTTCTTTTCCTCTCCTTTACATATTTTTATTGTCACGGAGATATTATGACCTTTCTTTAAAAACCTGGCTTAACCGGTATAAATTTGATTATATTTGACATTACCCAACTTTCGATTTGTCCCAACATTTTATGTCCAATACTGCCAATATTTTAACAGTGTTTTCGAATTTTGACTCACGTTTAAATTGTCAACTCATTTTTGACGTCATCACTTTTCTACCCTATTAACGAATAACTCAATATCCCATTATGAAATGATGGAAGCAAATCACTTACGTAATTATCGCTCATGTTTGTAATAATTTTATCATTTATCATTTAAATTTATGAAATGTCCATGCCTCTCTTGGCTAAGCCAAGAGAGCATTTTTTCCTCTAAATTGTTTTGAAACGGAACAATTCCCCAATTGCCTGCTCTCAAATATTAGTAGTAATTTATTCATAGTAATTATTCTAAATAATTTACCAAGACTTTATGTTTCAATTTTAAACAATATTGCGTAACAAATGTTAAAATTGCAATCTAAATTGGGTAGAGAATTGCACTTTTAAGGCTTTTTATGCAAAATTGTTTAAAATTGAAAAAAACAAATCAGGCTTTAACGTTTTGAAGTATTCTACAACCAAGTATAGCCAATTTCATTCATACTTAAATTTTGCATGAGAATGGAACTGTCTCAAATCTTTATTTAATGTTATCAAAATAACATTTAAAGAATAAAATGAACATTAGTAATTTCTTGTGCTAACATCTTTCCAGCCTTCAATTTTAAATATAAGGGTTTCTTCTTTTAAGTATACTTTTACATATTCGAAATAAACATTTCAAAAATTAATTTACACAAGATCACACCTCAGCAGTATATTTTGAACTTCGCATAAAATCAGTATTTTATACGCATGGCGCATGAAGTAAAATTTCGAGTTTAGAAAAGCTTGAAAATTTGGTTTGGTCGCTTCGCTTCGCTACGCGACCAAGCCAAATTTTCAGGCTTTTCTAAACTCGAAATTTTACTTCATGCTTAACCTGGGAGTGGAAACGCTCGTTAGAAGCTTCAAATTAAAACCATTAATAAAAACAAGGAATGTCTGAATATTTACGTGATCGTGATATGTATACCTGAAAGAAAAAAATCCTGTATGTTTTTAATGTATGTATAAGTGAGTGTGTGTCTGCTTAATATTTTCATTAGCATAAATAAATAAACCTAGAATGAAAACAAACAGTGCAAAGGAAGAGGAAGTGAGTGTTATTATTTAACCTTGTCCATAATTTGTATATACAATTTTTTTTTTCCAAGAAAAGGTCAGGATTATTGCCGTCTAAAACGAGTTTTTAAACATCCGACCTTTTTAAAGCGCATTGCCAAAAAGAAAGTGGTATTGCAAAATAATTAAAAGTATCCGACTTTATAAAATTGTTCAATGTTGTTTTTGTTTATCCACGAAAAAATTTAACTTTAAGATTTAAAATTTATAATCTAACATTGTCTTCAAATATTTAATAAACATATGGTAGGTCAGTGAGTAGAGCTCCTGCTCTTGGGCCAGAGGGTCGTGGGTTCGAATCCCACCGGGGGGTGTCACTTTCTTATGGGGAAATTGGCACCCTCTGGAGCCATGAATGCGTTGTGACGTCCATATGAGTTGTATAACGTGTATATGTGGATAAGTTAATTTAATATCGAAAAATAATAATACAAATGGCTGCTGACTGTATGGCCAAGAGCCGAGGTAAAAAAAAAACATGGTTTCTTTGGAGCATTACTGAAATTATATTTTGTAATTCCACATAGTCTGCTTTTTTTTATTTTTTTAGAAATAATTAAGTAAGAAAAAGTAGACTATCAGAATTTTAAGCACAAGTGCTTAAATGGCCAAAGAATTATAAATGAGGTTACGGTGATTTTTATAAGAATCCTCACAGGGATTTGAAGAACAAGTCCAGTAGTTAGTAGTTGGTTAAATTGATTAAAAAAAACATGATGATTTTAATTTCACAAATTGAGGTGTTGCGAGTGGATCAAACACACAAATCGTGTGCCAAAGCACTACTTCACACACTACTTATCTAAATAACTATTTTATTTATATACAGTTATTTATTTAGGCAACCCTACTTCGCACACTAGTTACATATATAACTATATTAGGGCTTCAAAGCCAATAAGTTTATTGATTTCGTAGAAAATCAAGAAATTGTATTATAAATGTCTATATTTTACTTTCTTTTCTTTTCAGATTACATATCTGATAGCTTTTGCCTTTGAGCTGCTATGGATCCTGGAATCGACAGTGGCCTTACCGACTGCGGCCATCCTACTTTGTGCAGGGTACTTCACCTTGGCTCTATTTGCGGCGATGCTGATTCACGGATTGGCAACGGTGAGTATTGTCACCATAATAAGGAAATTCATTAATCACTCATCGCACAGTGGAAGGTTGAATGAAAGACGATGCGTCGATTTGCAAGATTCACCATAAAAAGAATCACACGCGAGGCGAAAGAAATAATATGATAATTACAGGTGCAAATATTATTTCCTTTGCATTACAAAGTTATTTAATTATGGAAAATTTAGTGAATAGATATAATAATTAAATCGAAACAAAATTTGCTACAACATAACAAACATGTAATTAACGTAGAATATGTCCAAAATACATGCCTCGGACGTCTTGGCAGCATCCCAGTCGTACATAAATTTATACGTATAATGAAATTGCCAATTCTTTTTTGCAGAAAACTTCAAACAATAAAAGTGCGATTCTTTTCGCAATCGACAACAAGTTAGTCTTACAAAAATTATGTCACTCATTGAAACAACTATTTCCCGAGCTAATATCCCGGCGGACATTGAATTATACAACAAGTATGGAACAGAAAACATGTGTTGAATAATTCAATGTCTGTCGGGGTATTGGTGCGGGAAGTAGTTGTTTCAATTAGTTTTGATATAGTCTTTGTAAGACTAACTTATAGATTGCGAAAATAATCACACTTTTATTGTTTGTATATAAAAATGTCTTCTGGCGTTAACCAACATAATTTATTCCATATTTTTGTTCCACAATGTAATAATTCAAATATTTCATTATTTTAATATGTGAATCATTTATTGCTAGGAAATCTAATATTTCAATATTGATATTTTTTAATTCACAGCTTTATTGAAAATAAATAAAACATGTGTAAAGTCCCTAAACTTAACTAAATGTCCCTAGTCCTTCCCGGTCGGTTCTCGTAAAGAATCATGATTGTGAAATCTTACAAATTTATAACACATCAGTATACTAAGTATCGACAACAGTAAGGATTTGTTACCGGTCGAAGACAATTGTTTGGAGAAGGAGCGAGCAACGACTCCAATTATTGTTTGTGACCGGTATTGTACTTACTGTTCGAGATGCTTATGACGTTTTTTGCACGATCGGAAAAGACGGATAACATTTCTTTGCAATTATTATGAATATGTCACTGATGTTTTGTCAAATTTGATTACTAAAATGTAACCCCTTTTAGTTGCTACTGAGTTGTTTTTATCAGTTGCCATAAATGGTAAGTTTCATTTACCGTTTCCTGAACGGTAAGTAAAATTTAAGTTCTATTTACCGATTTATTTATTTATAGCAACTTGGTAAACACAACTTACCGTCCTGGTAACAGATATAGTAAGATTACGAAAAAACTATTCGTGAAAATGCAAACAGTGTCTTAATTAATAAGACAATTTAAGACGATAAATATCCATTGAAACAACTACTTCCCGTGCAAATACACCTCCGGATATTGAATTATACAATGAAATATTTAAAATCTTATTTAATTTGATTTGTTACAACGCTCTATTAAAGTATATGTAACGTTTAGGTCAAATTCTCTTCAAACCAACTAACAATACAATTTAAACTAAAGAATAGTTTTTTCGTAATTTTATATATTATGTTTAAAGTGTGCAAACTATAAGATGCGTAAGCTTATTTTCTCGAATTCAAATAGTTTGAATTTGAATTTATCTAGATATAGTAAGTATTAAAAAAGGGTCGATCGTGCAAAAAATATATTTTAGCACTATAAAAATTTAAAACTTCTCGATGTCTGTCTTGCAAACGAACAGGTCGGAATTCGTTCCATTTGTTACGAAGATAATTACACCTAGTACAGTTGTAACGATTATGAAAGCCACGTGCGCACTAGTTTGAAAGTCTCGGATTAATTAATTACGCGGATTGCACGCGAGGATATTTGTGAGATAAAATTTAGCATTCCATTCTAGGAAGATTAAAATACAAACAACTATACCAAATTCCAATCTAAAAAGACGAATACAATTGTTAACAAATTTAACGCCAATTATTTTTGAAAGGGCATTCAAAATAATAATCACAAAATGCAATTAAAAATGAATTGATAATAACAATAATAATATTTATTTACCAGTATTATATCACATTGTCAGATTAAAAATCGAAAAATCCTCTACGTTCTATAAATCTAAATGAAATTTGGTGATCGTTAGAGGAATCCGCTCTAGACCGATATTATTTATACTTTTTACTAATATAAACTCTACTAAGTGTTTCTACTGCTTGATTAAGCATGAAGCAGAGCTGGGCAGGATTCTAATCCTTTTACAGGATTCAAATAAGGTATTCGAGTACTTCAGTAAAAAAGGATGGATCATCCGGATTCGTTACATTTCTTTAAAAGGATTCGTATTCAAATCCAGATGTAGATGATTTGAATAGTTATAAAAGAATTCGTATACTTACAAAAGAATTTGAATCCTACAAAGGGATTCGAATCATCAAAAATAATTCTTATTTATTGTTAGGATTCGCATAAAAATGTGTTTTTTGTGTGTTAAATCAGTGTTTAATACGCCCAAATCCAAATTTTCAGGCATTTTTTAACTCGACATTTTACTCCATGCTTAATCGAGAAGTGGGAACACTCGTTAGAAGCTTCAAATTGAATGCTTTGATAAAAATAAGAAATGACTAAAAATGTATTTAAAAAAACCTACTTTTTATAACTAGTCAATGATTCATTATCGAATAATCAAGTTTAGTTTGATATTATTTGAAGTAAACAATTTTTACGTGTTTTGTATTGTTTTTCTTGTACTTAGTTTTGTATGTATTGTGCAGAACTGGGCAGGATTCGAATAATTTAGGATTATAATCCTGGATTCGAATTATTTTAGACGATTTGAAAGAAGTATTCGAATACTTTAGTTAAAAAAGATTCGTGATCCGGATTCGTTACATTTTTACTTTCCCCCGTATGTAATACAAAGGGAAAGTATTGGTTTCGTGAAAATTTTCGAATCAAAAATTTTAGCGGAAATATCCGTTTTGAGGTCCCCTGAGTCGAATAAGACCATTATTGAAAAATGTCTGTCTGTCTGTCTCTCTGTGTGTCTGTGTGTGTGTCTGTGTGCGCTGTACCGCAAAAACCGCTAAAGATATCGAGATGAAACTTGAAACTTAAGCTTTTTGTTACAATCGGAAGAACTGAAAAGCTTTTGGTGAAAATCGAAAAACCGGAAGTTGTACTTTACTCTTAGCGTTTTTCAGTTTTTTCAGATTTTTTCAATAAATGTTCATCAAACAAAAAATTATTTCAAATAAAAGTTGTAGATAATAACAAAAGATGTATTGTTAACTTACTTTTTGTCATAGTACTCTTAGTTTTTGAGATATTTTAAAAGTTGTTTGTTTTATCTAGTTATTGATGTGTGACAGTGTATGTGTCGATACAATTGAAAAATGTTTCAAATAAAAGTTGTAGAAAATAAAAAACTAAAGATTTTTTGTGGACTTACTATTTGTCATAGCACTCTTAGTTTTTGAGATATTTAATAAATAGTGTTTTTTATCTAGTCATTGATTTGTGTCAGTGTGTGTGTTGATACAATTGGAAAATGTTTCAAATAAAAGTTGTAGGTAATAAAATATTAAAGATTTATTGTATCCTTACTTTTTGTCATAGCACTCTTAGTTTTTGAGATATTCAATAAATAGTGTTTTTTATCTAGTCATTGGTTTGTGTCAGTATGTGTTGATCCAATTGAAAATTGCTTCAAATAAAAGTTGTAGTTATCAAAAAGTTGAAGACATTTTAAAAATAATAATGCTACAAATATTTTAAAAGTGATATAATACGGAATTTACGGGGAAAAGTACTATGATGGACACATCACCATTTTTTAAGTATATATATGCAGACGTTGTACATTTTACTACGCTCGATTTATTAAAAGAATACAATTTGAAGCTTTAAACGAGTGTTTTCCACTCCCAGGCTAAGCATGAAGTAAAATTTCGAGTTTACAAAAGCCTGAAAATTTGGTTTGGTAGCGTAGCGCGAAGCGCGGAGCGGCCAAACCAAATTTTCAGGCTTTTCTAAACTCGAAATTTTACTTCATGCGCCACCAGTACAAACCACTGATTCAATGTAAAGTTCAGCGGTTTCGAGTTTAGAAAAGCCTGAAAATTTGGTTTGGCTGCTCCGCGCTTCGCGCTAAGCGACCAAACCAAATTTTCAGGCTTTTCTAAACTCGAAATTTTACTTCATGCTTAGTCTGGGAGTGGAACACACTCATTTTAAGTTTCAAATTAAACTCCTTTTAAAAAAACAACGATTATCTAAGGATTTGCGGCATGAACGCTGTAATTGGGACATGCCAAAACTCCTGTATGTACAAGTTGAGGCATTAATTGCAATTGATTAGCTACAATTTGTAATAGTCATATAGGCAACTCAATTTACACATAACCTAAAAATTAAGGGTGTTTTTTACTTTCCCCCGTATGTAATACAAAGGGAAAGTATTGTTTTCGTGAAAATTGCACTCTTAGCACTATTAGTTTTTGAGATATTTCAAAAGTTGTGTGTTTTATCTAGTTATTGGTGTGTGACAGTGTATATGTCGATACAATTGAAAAATGTTTCAAATAAAAGTTGTAGGAAACTAAAGATTTTTTGTAGATTCACTTTTTGTCATAGCACTCTTAGTTTTTAAGATATTCAATAAATAGTGTTTTTTATCTAGTCATTGGTTTGTGTCAGTATGTGTTGATCCAATTGAAAAATGTTTCAAATAAAAGTTGTAGTTATCAAAAAGTTGAAGACATCTTGAAAATAATAATGCTACAAATATTTTAAATGTGATTTAATACGCAATTTACGGGGGAAAGTACTATGATGGACACATCACCATTTTTTGAAGTGGATTCGTATTCGAATCCAAATGCGGGTGATTCGAATACTTATCAAAGTAGTTACAAAAGGATCCGAATACTTACAAAACGATTCGTACTAATTGTAAGGATTCGCATAAACATTTTTTTTGTGTTTTTAACCTTCACATTAAATCAGTGTTTAATACACGTGGCGCATGAAGTAAAATTTCGAGTTTAGATTTAGTCTAAATCCAAACGTAAGGCTTTTCTAAACTCGAAATTTTACTTCATGCTTAACCTGGGAGTGGACAACACTCATAATGAATAACAAATTTTTACTCATTCGCATTATGGGTAACAGATGTCTTCAATCACGTTATGGGTAATCATTTTTTTTGCATACTGTGGTACAGTTATGAATTTATTTACAATCCAACTCTTCTCATGTTTTTACTTAGTGAGCATTTGCTTTGTATTAATTATACCAATTTTGAAGATTTTTTTAAATTTTAATATTTATTTGTTGCTATTCAAGATTTTATATAAATTACAAATATTTTTTTTTAATTCAAAATTTGTGATTTTTGAGATATTGGTTGGTAATTTGATTTTATTTTTATGCAATTGAATTTTATACATTTTTTACCCAAAAAAATGCAGAAATTGGAGAAACTATAATTGTACTTTTTTGTTGATTTTAAAGATATTTACACGTATTTGACTAATGTTTGTTTATATTGTCAATTTTATTGTTTTTTTTGCAACATTTTAGAATATTCATATACCGGGTGTGGCACTTAAGACGCCTCGGACCATAGCTCCTTTACGATAAAAGCTATCGAAAAAAATTTAAAAGCAAAGTGGTGCATAATTACCGTCGCTATGTTTCAAAAATATTTCTAATCATCAGTGGCGTGCCGTACTCCAGTGGCGTACCAAACTTATGTTTTTTTAAATGAAATGTTCTATTTTTATTGCAGATTTGGAAAGTGCTCGAAGAGTACTTATTTTTTATCTAACATGTTATACCCTTCACTTTAGCGGTTTCGCTGTTATAACCCCTTCTTTCAAAATTGCGCCCCATTTTTGAGATTGTTTTGTAGAGAAACTAATTGACGCCGGCGCCTAAATTTTGAATTGAGGTACAGGTTAAGACCTCGTATACCTTCACATAATTTTTTTTTCGGGTAATTTATGGAAAAAAAATAATTTTTGATTGAACTTCGCATGTTGTCATTTTTTTCGAAAATTTCAAATGGCACCCCCCTAAAAAAATTACGGCGTTGTACAGCCAAAACTCTAAATTTTTCATTGGTACAAAAAAATTACACATTGCATAACAAAATTTCGGAGAAAAAAGGAATTTCATCGCAAATGTCGGGAAACGTTTTCCGTTCCCAAGAGTGCCATGAGAAAACAAAAACACAAATACGGTCAACATAATAGTATGTACCTATTTATTCAACATGATATGAAAAATGCAGATAAAGAAAATTTAACAACTTAAACTAAATGTTCGAAATGACGACCTCCCTGCTGGAGGCATAACCGCAACTTCGACTCACAGGCTCTAGACACTGCCCTAAGGACTTCTGGTGATATACCGCGGAAAGCCGCGCGGATTCTCTCCCTCATATCCTCGACAGTAGTTGGTACCGTCCTGTAAACCTCGTCTTTGATATGGCCCCAAAGGAAGAAGTCAAGGGGAGTGAGGTCTGGTGATCTTGGCGGCCACCTCACAGGACCCCCACGACCAATCCAGGAATCCAGAAACATTTCATCGAGAAATTGCCGAGCGACACGGCTATTATGTGCAGGAGCTCCATCGTGCTGGAAAACTATCTGTCGTAGAGCGGCTAGAGGGACATTTTCCAAGAGATCATCCAAGTCGTCGCGAAGGAACCTCAAATAACTGTTGCTGTTCAGGTGCCCCTCGATGAAATAAGGACCCAAAAGGTATTCTCCAAGTATGCCTCCCCAAACATTCAGCAACCATCTTTGCTGGTGGTTTATCATTCGCATGGCGTGTGGGTTTTCATCGGCGTAATAATGGTAGTTGTGGCGATTGACATGCCCATTTCTATGGAACGTCGCTTCATCAGAAAATAATACGCGCATAAGAAATGATTCCTCCTGCTCAATTTTGTTGATAGCCCACAAGCAGAAATATTGCCTCGCATGAAAATCTTGAGGTTGCAATTCGTGGTGCAGTCGAATCTTAAATGGACGGAATTTGTACTTTTGAAGAACACGATGTACGGATCGCGTTGAAATATCGTGATTCCTACTAATATCACGGATACTGGTATGAGGATCTTCAATAACTGCCTCCAGAACCTGTAGTTCATTATTTTCGGTAAAAACTGTCTTCTTTCTAACTCTCCTTGGCCGTTTCACACTTCCCGTAGTAGTAAATCTCTCGGACACTTTTTGAAACGCACGTTCATTTGGATGTGCCCTGTGCGGATATCTCGCAGCGTACACTCGTGACGCCAAGAAACAATTCTTTTTACATTCTCCAAGAATAAATATCATGTCAACCATTTCCTCTTGAGTTCGGAACATTTTTAGAACGTTTATCAAAAATGACTTATAGCTGCTACTGGCGTCTAATAATTTACTTTGACAATTACCAATCTTTTGTTTTCTCATGGCACTCTTGGGAACGGAAAACGTTTCCCGACATTTGCGATGAAATTCCTTTTTTCTCCGAAATTTTGTTATGTAATGTGTAATTTTTTTTGTACCAATGAAAAATTTAGAGTTTTGGCTATACAACACCGTAATTTTTTTAGAGGGGTGCCATTTGAAATTTTCGAAAAAAATGACAACATGCGAAGTTCAATCAAAAATTATTCTTTTTCCATAAATTACCCGAAAAAAAATGATGTGAAGGTATACGAGGTCTTAACCTGTACCTCAATTCAAAATTTAGGCGCCGGCGTCAATTAGTTTCTCTACAAAACAATCTCAAAAATGGGGCGCAATTTTGAAAGAATCCGCTAAAGTGAAGGGTATAACATGTTAGATAAAAAAATAAGTACTCTTCGAGCACTTTCCAAATCTGCAATAAAAAATAGGGCATTCCATTTAAAAAAACATAAGTTTGGTACGCCACTGGAGTACGGCACGCCACTGATGATTAGAAATATTTATGAAACATAGCGACGGTAATTATGCACCACTTTGATCTGAGATTTTTTTTCGATAGCTTTTATCGTAAAGGAGCTATGGTCCGAGGCGTCTTAAGTGCCACACCCGGTATATATATATATATTTAATTAGAATACGACGTAATGAGATATTTAGTCTGTTATCAACGTTGTTCAGTGTTAATAATAATAAGGTTTCAAACATTTTTGTTAGCGATTTGGTAGCGATATTAAAGTATTAACGGTTAAAATCAAATAAATTTGTATTCGTGATTAGAACAGGATTTGAATCTTTAATTCGAATCATATTTTTTTTCTACGAATTCTTAATTCGAGTATTCGTGATGCGAATCATATTAGGTGATTCGGATTCGTGATTCGAATCCTTTGTTGAGGATTCGTCCCAGCTCTGGCATGAAGTAAAATTTCTTTCGAGTTTAAAAAAGCCTGACCATTTGGATTTGGCAGGCGTCGCGATCGCGGAGCACCCGGCAAATCTAAATGTTCAGCCTTTTCTAAACTCAAAATTTTACTTAATTAATTCATACTTTTTGTAGTCGTCTAAGCCAGTCTTTTATTGATTCTGTGATTTATACTGTTATATTTTCATATTTTTTATGACTTAGGTTTTACACATTCAGGCACTACAAGGATGTATTAATCCATACTCTTGTTTTTTATATTCTCTTTATTACGAAACGTAATTCTATTAGTAACAAACATTGATTATACAATTTCATAAATAAATTCAACAAAACCATTTTCTCTTTCTGTAATTGCGATCGTAATAAAACTCTGTAGCCAGTTGCGGTTCTTATAATTGCATCAATTTATACGAACTGTTTGTCTGAATAATTAACATCTCTGTGTGACGTCTTGAAATATGTTACCATCAAGTTAATTAAAGTTGCAGTGTGAAGTTAAGAAAGTAAGAAGCGCAAGGAATAAATTCTATAATTTCCACGCTTGTGCGCTTTCTTCTAATTAGACAACCGATGAGAAATTATTATGTTCGAAATGTGAAAAGAGTGATAAATAAAATTGGTTCTGCGATTGATTCACAAAACGTCTTCTCGATAATCGAAATTATAGTTGTTCACAGTTTTATAACTTTTATTTCTGATTTGACTTGGTTAAATTTCACTAATATTTTGTTTTTTTATTCCAGCTAGTTTCGACTTTGAGTCATTCTCAAGGAGTGTTTTCTTTTTCAAATTATAGTTAAATATGTTTCACCACGTGAAATATGAGAAACTTGTTCAAGATAACTTGTATTTCAATTAACTGAATGATTAAAATTTTATTAAACTTACTTCTTCCAAAATTACACTTTACTTGTTGAATGAAGAATTGAATTCTCATTCAACGCTTTACTAGCTTATTTTAAACCCTTCAAAAGTAAAAACTCAGTGAATTGTGTCTAGACCAATGACTTTTTAATAGTTCTAGCGTTGATTAAATCGTATATACATTAGGGTGGGTCAATTTTTTTTTGATTTTTATTCGGTAATAATTGTATTCTACGATACATTCTAAAAAAAAGTCCACTAGACTATATCTCTAAATCCATGTTTGAGCCCCCGGATTTTTAATTTTAGCGATTTTTCATAATTTGTACAACAGTATCATATGTTTTAGATGTATCTTCTGCTAATTTTTATAAATAAATTTTATCCGGGGATTTTTGAGAACGAGATATTTATTTTTAATATCTATTTTTACGTAAAACGCCCATCACACATAGCAATGTTTGTTAAATTTTATATAATTAAGATAAATCGATGTATTTCCTTAAAAAAAATTGGTGATATGTTCATCATAGCACTTTCCCTGTTAAAGATATGAAACAATATGGAAAAGTTGCTCAAACTAAATTTATTCTACTTTTATTATTATTATTCCAAAACAATTCTCAAAAAAGTAATTCTTGCATTTTTTTAGCTACATCTCGGTAAATATTGACCACCATCACATCTAAGCGTTATATATTTTTAACTTTACTGTAAATCCGTTTTTTATACGCGTGGCGCATGAAGTAAAATTTCGAGTTTAGAAAAGCCCCGTGAAAATTTGTCTCGGGTCGCTGCGCGACCCTCGACAAATTTTCTACGCGGGGCTTTTCTAAACTCGAAATTTTACTTCATGCTTAGTCTGGGAGTGGAACAAACTCGTTACTTTAAAATATGTCAGAAGTGTTAAAATGTGTATCGTAACTGTCACAAGGAAAAAGAAATAACATGATATAACATATAGTTCAAATGTCGGCTACAGCCGACTTATGTCAGCCGTTATTATAGTCCAAATGTCATCTGGCGCCGACTAATGTCAAGTTGACACAATGGACTAAATGTCGGCTGGCGCCGACTTATGTCAAGCTAAAACGATAGACCTTTGTCAGTCAACCTAGTGATTTACAGTCATACACTCACATTTTTACCATTGTGACATTATGACTGTAAGGCACTTGTTTGGCTGTATTTTGACTATGGTAAGATTTTGTCTGATTACGTCTCTATGGACTGTATTTACTATTCTGGTATTATGACTGTAATGCACTGGTTGGTTGTCTAAATTTATTAGGATTTTGTCATTAAATCACTATATTGACTGTGTAATGGTTCGACTCTAGTTATTATACAAATTTATAATTTGTATTATTATTTACGTTGTGTTGTGTGTGTAGTAACCCTTTTATTTATTTACCAGGTTCGTTGTTGGTGTCAATATGCTTTATCGTAAATACTGTCTTTCTTTCCTTTGAATTTGACTAGGAGGATGTGTGTACAATAAATAAAACAGGATATGAGCTTAACGTATGCAAAGTTTATTGACCTTTTATGACATTTCTAATGAATTGGTATGTCTTATATTATTTATATTCACAAAATATTTTTACCAACGTTTGTGCTTAGAAGTCATGTGCATTTAGTTAAACTCAAAAAAATGTATGACTCTACTTGTGGGAGCAACATTAACTAGCCCCTGCATTTGCATTACGAGATGGTAAACCCACAAAAACCATCCCGGAGTTGTTAGCAAAGCATATGTAATATAATCATGTTACCTTATCTTGTGCATTTAACAATTAATATAAACTGCTACTTCTTTTTGCTTGCATACAAATACACATTTTGTGCATGATTATTCGGCTTATTGTCCCTTTTTCGTCCCTTATATTTCTTTGTGCATACTTTGTACGATCTGACTTACTTTTGCGTATTTGCAAAAGAGCCTGCGAAACAAATTAGTTTATCTTTCTTTATGTATAATTTGTACGATCCGACTTACTTTTGCGTATTTGCAAAATATCCTGCGAAACAAATTAGTTTATCTTTCTTTATGTATAATTTGTACGATCCGACTTACTTTTGGGTATTTGCAAAAGAGCCTGCGAAACAAATTAGTTTATCTTTCTTTGTGTATAATTTGTACGATCCGACTTACTTTTGCGTATTTGCAAAAGAGCCTGCGAAACAAATTAGTGTATCTTTCTTTATGTATAATTTGTACGATCCGACATACTTTTGCGTATTTGCAAAAGAGCCTGCGAAACAAATTAGTTTATCTTTGGCTGGACAATTTCATTTGGAACAATGCTCACTTGTATTTATAATTACTTCGATTTTTGAACTTACACTGATCTTCACGTCTCGGACTCACTGTCCACCCGACTCCTGACTGAATCCCTCTCCGGCGATCAATTCGAAATATTGGAGGTGGAAATCGCCGTTCCTCGGGATTTCAGCGCGCACGCATCTTCCCGGATTCCCCTCTCGCCCACAAGCTAAATCCCGAACCCTTTTGCTGAGCTGTCTTTATTTTTTATAATTCGCCTAAAATTTCCATTCCCACGCGTGATCATCTAAATGATTTCGAGTGTGTCTAGCTTGCCTCTCTACATATTTAAAATAAACAAACTGAATGACTCTCCCCTTATGCCATTGAACTCGATTCCTAATAATAATAATGATAATTTTCTTTATACATTTTAGACTAAAATAATATTTGCACATGACCCTGTATTTGATATAGTGACTTAAGTGACTTATATTCATAATACCAGAATAATCAAAATAAGGTCCATAGAAACATAATCAGACGAAATTCTAGCATAGTCAAAAGACAGTCAATCAAGTGACTTATAGTCACAATAGTCAAAACATGGTCAATAAAGATATAATATGACAAAATCCTATGATACCTAGAGACTTATAGCTAATGTTGTAATAGTCAATAATCAGGTAATTACTAAATACTATCATGCTTAAAAACAGTTCACTAATTGACTTATAGTTATAATACAATCAATTAACCGCCGACTAAGCGATTTTAAGTTTAAGTTATATTAACGCACATGATGATAAAAATGTCGTGATAGTCAAATTAACCGTCATTTAATTCTATAGATTACATGTTGATTAAATTGACTGTTTTTACTAATTCGCCTAATTAAATGAAATGAGATATATAATATCGATGAATTTTACAAGATTTAGTTAATGTTGTTGATGTTTTCCATTTTATTGTCCAATTTTATGAAATTTATGATTCTGAAAATTATCGAAAATGACGAAATAAATAAAAATGTATAGTAAATCCAGTAGAGATGAATTAATGAAATAATTGAAATTCGTCAATACGGTTGAAAACCATGTGACAACTATTAAGTCATGAAATTTAATAAAAGTAAGCGATATTTATAATTATAGAGGAAAAATAACCAAATTTTCAATGTTCAATTTGTTTGCTGAAAATTAAGAAGTTTAAGAAAAATATTTATTAACAAAAGATGATGAGTTTTTTATTGCCTTCAACTTTTGTGATAATGTTTTTCTAATATTTTTCGCATGTAAAAACATATCGGAAAAAAAATAAAAAACTGTTAAGGTACACATCCACTTCCAGTGATCGAAGTTTTACCAAAAGCTTAGCAGTTTTTCAGATTATTAAATAACGCCTACGTGTAAAATTGTATTTCAAAATCTTCGTTCGTTCTTGAGATACATCACCCTCAGACATACAGACATCCTGACAGCCAAACATATACACACACCCACAGCCAGACACACACAGACATATTTAAAAAATGATCGTATTCGTCTCGATGGACCTCAAAATGGATATATCCATTGACATTTCGGATTCGAAACTGTCCACGGTCAAAATACTTTCAGGCTAAAATAGCTAATAGCTAAAATTGAAAATCCGGGGGCTCAAAAATGGATTTAGAGATATGGTCTACTGGACTTTTTATCTTAGAATTCATCGTGGAATACGAAATTGAATTTGTGTTCAGTATTCCGGCACCAGGTACCCACAGACGCGTTTCGTACTTCAAGGTCCTCTTCAGTGTGGTCCCGACCCAGTGCTGAGGAATACTGAACATTTCTGACTATTTCAAGCCAATATGTGAAAACTATTAATGATTTCGATAGCTAACGCCATCTAATGCTTCATAGTGGCATCGTCAGTGACGCGAATGCACAAAGTGCATATACAGGTCACTGTTTCGTCCACGAGCGAGCAGAACTCTGCTTGTGAAACCAGAAAACAAATATCAACATTGAATTTGTGTTCAGTATTCCGCCACAAAAATTCAATTTTGATATTTGTTTTCTGGTTTCACAAACAGAGTTTTGCTCGCTCGTGGACGAAACAGTGACCTGTATATGCACTTTGTGCATTCGTGTCACTGACGATGCCACTATGAAGCATTATATGGCGTTAGCTATCGAAATCATTAATAGTGGAATACGAATATGACCGAATGAAAGTCAACTAATTTGTTGTATAACAAATTAATCCACCCTAATATACTTATACAGGGTGATTCAGTTTGGTATTCCACCCCATTTTAACTTTTTTATTTTGAGAGTAAAGTATAACACACCATATATATTTGTAAACGGCAGGAAATTCCCTATTTAATGGTGTCACCGAATTGATAATACGATGACAACTGTCAAAGTAGCGATAGGCAACTTTTTTTTTCAAACGACACCATACCTATTTTTGTTCAATTCAGATAGAAAGTACTTTCCTGCATCCGAATATTCTTCGCAACTATACGCATAGATAACAATTTTTTTATAAAAAAAATGGTGATGTGTCCATCATAGTACTTTCCCCCGTAAATTGCGTATTAAATCACTTTTAAAATATTTGTAGCATTATTATTTAAAAATGTCTTCAACTTTTTGATAACTACAACTTTTATTTGAAACATTTTTCAATTGGATCAACACATTCTGACACAAACCAATGACTAGATAAAAAACACTATTTATTGAATATCTCAAAAACTAAGAGTGCTATGACAAAAAGTGAATTCACAAAAAATCTTTAATATGTTATTACCTACAACTTTTATTTGAAACATTTTCCAATTGTATGAACACACACACTGACACAAATCAATGACTAGATAAAAAACACTATTTATTAATTAACCTATGTATGTTTCATAGGTTATTTGTTTCTTTTGTCATAAATAACTGGTGACCCATTTGTTTCTGTCCCCTTAAGTTTGCCTACGTAAAAACACTCGGTCTAAGTTACACAATGGCGTTAAAAACGCGACGACACGAAAATATCTAAAATCTTCCGATTTCTATCTCTTTCTTGAAATGTTGGAGGGTAAGGGGAAAGAGACCGAGCAAATTTTTTGTTTGTTTTTAAATTTTAGCTAAATTGTTGAAGATATTTCAAATTACATTATCAAACATAACATTTTATTACAATAAAACTGTGTGTGCATAAATGTGGCGTTTAAATACAGGGATTTTTTCTTTCAGGTATACAAAAGCATACACTGTAAATTTTTCGACGTTCGTTGTTTTTTTTTTCAAGATTTCAATTTGAATCTTTAAACGAGGGTTTTCCACTCCCAGACTAAGCATGAAGTAAAATTTCGAGTTTAGAAAAGCCTGAAAATTTGGATTGGCCGCGTAGCGAAGCGGAGCGGCCAATCCAAATTAGGCTTTTCTAAACTCGAAATTTTACTTCATGCGCCACGCGTATAAAACACTGAAATATCGTAAAGTTTAAAATATACGGCTTTAGCAATCTAATATGTAAATGTGGATAAAACGTGAGTCAAATTCTGCGTTGAAAAAATTATTTAAAACAGTGATTATAAGCAACCCAATAACTCTAACGTATATTAGGTTGCCTATAACTGTTGTTGTAAATGTGTGTTTTTTGAACTTCACTGTAAATCAGTGTTTTTAAGCGTGGCGCATGAAGTAAAATTTCGAGTTTAGAAAAGCCTAATTTGGATTGGCCGCTCCGCTTCGCTACGCGGCCAATCCAAATTCTTAGGCTTTTCTAAACTCGAAATTTTACTTCATGCTTTGTCTGGGAGTGGAAAACACTCGTTTAAAGCCTCAAATTAACCGCATTAAAACAACGATTTCCCACAACTTAAAAAACGCTGTAATTATCGGAATATGTATACTAAAAAAAAATGCGCTGTACATTCTGTTTTAAACACGTTTTAAACGTGTTTTAAACATGTTTTAAACACGTTTTAAACCCAGATCATAACCTTATTTTGCATTTTTTTATAGCTAGATTAGCGTGCTCTATTTAATTGATTTGATTAAATCGTATCCAAATAATACCATTGCATAACATATTGATTAATGAATTAAATTGTTGGAGTCATCAAATGAACATGAACGACCGTTTAAAACGCTTTAAAAAGGGAAAAAAAAGGGAAACTGCCTGCTATTGTAACAGAAAAAGTCATAAATTGTAACATCAACACACCATAAATTGTGGTTTCTTTTCTTCCATTATACTCCCGCGCTTGTAGACGGTGTCTCTCTTCAAAACTTGCTGGTTTAGATATTTTGGAGAGACCCTTTAAAAACGATTTTCGGTACTTTTTGGACTTATTTGGTTTTGCCCCTTGACCCTTCATTTATAAAATTTTAAACAAATTCACATTGTTTTCAGATATTTCCAATAATTTATATTTTAGTTAATTCTTAGTTTAACTTTAAAGTTTGATATCTAACTAAATCCAATCACTATACAATATATCATTGTGAAGTTGGTTACGTTAATTTCACAACTAGACGGCAAACCGTAAAGCTGTGTTAGAACTTCTAAAAAAAACAATCTAGCTAAGTTAGATGACAAATTGTGAGCGCTAGGTTAGGTTAGATGAGAAATCGTAAGTTAGATCTACTAACTTAGAAGCTAGGTTAGGTTAGATGAAAAATCGTAGGTTAGATCATCTAACTTAAAAGATCTAACTTATGATTTCTCATCTAACCTAACCTTTTTTTGTAATGTTTCATTATATTAGATCTAACTTTTTTTCATCTCATCTAGCCTAACCTAGCGCTAGCAATTTATCATCTAACCTAACTAGATTGTTTTTGATAAATGTGCTTTAATATAATGAAAAATTACAAAAACAAATGGTGATGTGTCCATCATAGTACTTTCCTCCGTAAATTGCGTATTAAATCACTTTTAAAATATTTGTAGCATTATTATTTTCAAAATGTCTTCAACTTTTTGATATCTACAACTTTTATTTGAAACATTTTTCAATTGGATCAACACATACTGACACAAACCAATGACTAGATGAAAAACACTATTTATTGAATATCTCAAAAACTAAGAGTGCTATGACAAAAAGTGAATCTACAAAAAATCTTTAGTTTTTCATTTCCTACAACTTTTATTTAAAACATTTTTCAATTGTATCGACACATACACTGTCACACACCAATAACTAGATAAAACACACAACTTTTGAAATATCTCAAAAACTAAGAGTGCTATGACAAAAAGTAAGTGAACAATACATCTTCATTTTGTTATTATCTACAACTTTTATTTGAAAGAATTTTTTGTTTGATGAACATTTATTGAAAAAATCTGAAAAAACTGAAAAACGCTAAGAGTAAAGTACCACTTCTGGTTTTCCGATTTTCACCAAAAGCTTTTCAGTTCTTCCGATTGTAACAAAAAGCTTAAGTTTCAAGTTTCATCTCGATATCTTTAGCGGTTTTTGCGGTACAGCGCACACAGACACACACACAGACAGACAGACAGACATTTTTCAAAAATGGTCTTATTCGACTCAGGGGACCTCAAAACGGATATTTCCGCTAACATTTTTGATTCGAAAATTTTCACGAAAACAATACTTTCCCTTTGTATTACATACGGGGGAAAGTAAAAATCATATGTGGACACGAAAATTATAAATAATTAAACAAACTATTTCATTAAGTGCTAAAAATTTCATATTCTTGAAGGTGTGTCATTTAAAAAATTAAAACATTTTTTAAAAAAATATAGCCACAAATGAAGACAAAAAAGTGGATATTTTGGTAAATCCATATATTTCTTTTCTATAGACATGATTTTATTATAAAATAAACCAATTAATTATTTTTTTTATTATTATCTAAGCGCATAGTTGTAAAGGATGTTCGGATACAGGAAAGTGCCCTCGTTTCGAATTGAACAAAAAAATAGGTATGGTATCATTTGAGAAAAAAAAGTTGACTATTGCTACCTTCACAGTTGTCATAGTATTGTCAATTCGCTGACCCCATTGATTAGACAATTTCCTGCCGTTTACAAATATATATAGTTTGTTATACTTTACTGTCAAAATAAAAACGCTAGAAGAGGGTGGAACACTAAACTAAATCACCCTGTAAAGGTACTATATTTCAATAGTTCTAGTTTTGAATTCATTTCCTCTAAAGTTATTTGACCAACTATTTCTAAAGTTCTCCTATTTACCATTACTTAAGATTTTACACAACTTCCTTTAAAGTTTGAATTATTTCATCCATACGAGAGGTTTTAATTCAATTCAAATGCAAAATTATGCGTTTAATATTGCCTTAGCAGTATATATTGAATACTACAATACAAGGAGTGGAAATACTCATTCGAAACTTCAAATTAAACACTTTTATAAAAGCCGCGAATACGTAATATTTATTAAATTTCAAATAAATGGTTTTTGTGCACTAAATGCTAATAGAAATATTATTATATTTTAAATTTTCAGAAAAATACTCTTTGCCTTATTGCTTGGATGTTCGCAGTTACGATACTTACATTTCCTGAAGCTGGAATGGTGATATACATGAGTATTCAGTACTGGGTAAGTCTTACAAAAACAAATGAAAAATATAATTTTAAAACTACAATAGATCAGTAAAAATAATCCGAAACGTTTCTTGAAATTAAGACATCCACATGATTCCTCAAATTCTGCAAAGATCAACAAAATCTCTTAACTTATAACTGTTCATCCAAATGTGAATTAATGAACAACATTTTTGATTGGTGCGACAGGTCAACAAGGCTTTAAAACCAGGGCAATTATTTCACAAAGGATAAAATAAGAAACACCGTTTTTTATGTAACATCAAACCATTTATGGAGAACTGTTTTAAAATAGAAATATTAATTATATAGCAATTTTATTTATATTGTAAAATATTTTCTATACAGCGTGGTAATGAATTACAGGAACAAACTTCTAGGGCTTAAAGTATACATGAAAACAAGCATATTTCGTTAATAAATGCATGGTCAAAAGTGTTTCCTGTTTTAAAGATACGAATGCGAGAAAAGTCATCACAAAAATATGGAATTGTGTCAAAATTTACGTTATTTGAATACATGTATGTCTAGATCCGTGTGACCTATGCATAATAATTGAAAATGCAATTTAAGTTACATATTGCCTAGGTACGTTTTAACGAATCTTTAAGAGACTATTTTCTAAAAAAAAAACACTTTTGACTACACACTTATCAAGAATACTTGTTTGTTGTGTTGTGTTTTGCAAGCACTAGAAGTTTATTCCTACAATTTATTAACACCCTGTAATTTTTTTTATTTTATTAATTTTAGAGGATAGAATCTCTATATGGGGTGACGGAATTAGCGTCGTGGTTCGCCAGAATTTTGGTAAACGTGATAGAAATAATCATAGTACAATCCTTGTACGCCACCTGGAAGGAGGAAGAGATGGTGGCGAAGAGGCTGAGGGATTTGAGCCTCACAGCAGTTACCATACCGAGAGATACTAGTCTGAATCCGTTGAATAGTCAATATTATCAAAACAACGGATACCAAACCTCCATGGAACATTTAAACATCATAGGATTAAAAAGGTTAGTACCTTAACAAAGGGAATCTTTCTCGAAGACCCAGATTATAAATAATGAACTGTGATCATCTCTAAATGCCATATGAAACGATACTAGTTCTTGAGACAAAAAAATAGATCATATTTTTTAACAGCATGTAATACAGAAAATGTGATGTTACCAAATTCTTGTACGAAATGTTCTTTTTTCATCACATTTTAGAATGAAGGCATGAGCACATTGATTCCTGTGAGTTTGTATACAAACATAACCTTAACAGCAGAATTATAAATCTAATTTCTTGTCGTTTGTCTTTACAGGGCGTTTAATTATTTGATTTTAAAAGCATTACACAATTATTTAAACTGCCATTTGTGCAGCAACTGGTTATTGTAACAAAACGTTTATGATGGAAGGCCCCGACGTTGCTGCCATCTAATAGCGCTGTCAGTAAACAACTTAACCAAACATTTTCATGCGGTCAATTCTTTCTACTCATTTCATTGCTATTACATTACTAATTGTTTTACAAAGTAACCGTATTTATTATTAAAACATTGTTTACACTAATACTTTTAGAATTAACCGTCAGCTGTTTACGTAGTGGGCATTACTTCCTATAATGTTTGTGAGCCAAATTGGCATCGTGTAATACAGAGATATTTCACTTCATAACATTTTTATGAGACTAAATTTTGATACCATTTTTTTGACAAAATTAAAAGAAATTTATAACAAATACCATTTTAAACTGTAGTTCAGAGATAAACTAAGTTTTGAACTATGGTAGACGAACTTAATTTTGAACTGTAGTTCAGAGATGAACTCCGTTTCGAACTACATAATAGAGATGTAATCTTTCTCCAACATCAGAGATCATCTGTAAACCAAAGGGCAAAGGTCCAGAGTAAAATAAATTTTATACTGCACTCGTAGTCTAGCGATGAACTTAGTATTGAACTAAGGTTCAGAGGTGAACTCAATTTTGAACTTTAAAACAAGTTAATTAATTAAAGCTACCTAATTGATTCAGAATTTCAACACCAAATCTCAATCAATTTTTATTGTTGCTGCTTAAAGATCAATTAATATTTAACTAATTTAATTTTTTAAAACGCTAGGAAATCTGTTAAACGTTAGAATTATATTTATTCGCAATTTCTATTCAAAAATAGCAAGAGTGAGAGGATTTTTTACAGCTCTGGCTTATATTATCACAATATTATAGAAAACGCTGCAGCATATACGTTTTTTTTTTGTTTTCTTATATACATACATATAAACACAAACTTCGTTTATGTAGCTCTAGAGTCTGATATCCATGTACTACATTCTTCATAGAAACATATTTTCTTATTAGATAAGCACTTGTAGGAGCAATATGAAACAAAACAAGTGTTTACCCAATATGACCTTAATTTGTTCTATTTTTAGGCAATTTTAGCATCTCAAGACTGATTTTCTTATAAATAGTCTTAAACTCATTATTCCAAAAGTCCAAAAGGTTACAAAATTCTATGAAGAAATTCAACAAAATTAATTTTAAATATTTCAGAGCAACCTCAACACCGCATCTTTGGCCTGGAGCCATTCCAAATAATTTCCCTCTGGATGGGTACCAGTTTTGCTCAACGCAGAGCGAATTCAACGCCAGCATCTTCATGCCAAAATTCACGAACGGAGGAATTCCCGCAGAACCAGGTATATATTTATTAAAACAACAATCTTAAAAACATCCACATACAAATCAAATCAAATATAGTTTATTATTGCCACAGAACATAAATACATATTGTAGGTTCGTCAACTATTAAATAAAATTATTAAATAAAAAAATTATTAATTAGAGGCAGTGGGTACAATTAGACATAGTTCTTAGATGTTGAAAAGGAACAAGAGTACAAGCAATTATGTTTGATGAGAATATCTTTCGAGAGAGAGACAATAATAAAAATAAATACATAAAAATGCTTTTCCAAAACAGCACACATTTTATAAACCAAACCCAAATGTTGTCTGCGCAAGTTTCAGAATCTTAGAAATTTGAGTAGATACATTTCCGAGATTCTGAAACTTGCTAAGAAAACAAAAGTTTAAAATATTGAAACTTGCACAGACAATATTTTAAATTTCACTATTACGTATAACTAGTCATGTTAGTAGTAATTTACGTCGGTAATTACCACTGATAATTTACCGTAAATTACGGTATATTACCCAGCTGTTTCGGAAACATTGGTAACATTATTTTATACGCATTTGCAAGAGACATTAAAGGTAAAAAAAATAATACTCTTCTGGAGAAAATACAATCTGATTTAATTTACGGTTATATAATGACATATGCAATATATACTGCCTTTCAAAAAAATCAGAACACCAAGTATTTATTTCACGATTTTAATAAAATTTACACAATTTGATCATGTAAACGAACTGTATCGATGATCAAAAAATCAAATTGAAAAACAAAAAACAAATGAATAAAAATTAATAATGTGTTGGGCCTCCACGATTTCCCAAACACTCATTAACACGTCGAGGCATGCTAGAAATCAGGCTGTCAATATCGACTTGGGGTATTTCATTCCAAACTTCGATAATTTGACCTCTAAGTTCCATTACAGTGTTAGCGGGGCGCTGTAAGTTACTTATTCTAACACCTATCATATCCCAAACATGTTCTATTGGCGATAGATCTGGAGAACGAGATGGCCAAGGTAACAAATTGATTTCGGCACTATCAAAAAACTGTCTTGTAATGGCCGCTGTGTGAGGTCAAGCATTATCTTGCTGAAAAATGGGGTTCTGCAAGCCATTTACATAGGGCACTAACACTGGCCGTAAAATGTTGTCAATATACCGAATCGCGTTAAGACTTGCTTCTAAAAAAACTAGAGGAGACCGACTACCATATGCTATCGCCCTCCAAACCATAACTCCCTGTGTAAGAGCCGTATGTCTTTCAACAGCAAATTGTAAAATTCTGCGACCATCATGAACCCATAAACAGAACCGAGACTCATCGCTGAAGATAATGTTATTCCATTCATGGGTCCAATGTTGTCTTTTCCTGCACCAATCAAGTCTTGCTCTGCGATGCTGCGGAGTAAGAGGTAGACACAATTGTGGACGGTAGGATCTTATACCAAAACTGCAGATTCTTCTGTAAACAGTAGCCATGGATACTCTTTGGCCATTTAGAGCCAACCAGTCATTTTCCAATGCCCGCGACGTTGTAAATCTGTCCCTTAAAGTTGTAAGACGAAGAGCTCGATCTTCACGATCAGTGGTGCTTCTTGGACATCCTGATCCAAGTCTACATCGATTCTCCCCAGCTTCGGACCATCTAGACCAGCAGCGTACGATCACCGATACACTACGGCCTACCCTTTCAGCAATAGCACGAACCGAAAAACACGCTTCTCGCATTCCAATAATGCGACCCCTTTCAAATTCACTTAGATGATGATATTGTGCACGCCGACGAACACGGGGCATCTTTTTATGTTTTACAAACTGAAACGTCAAACTACTCAGAGGCTACTTGGATATTAGAAGCAATTACATTAAAAAATCAGCAGCTCTTCATAATGGTGAAATCAAGGAAAAATACCATTAAATAGTAACCAAAACAATTGATTTTTTGATCATCGATGCAGTTCATTTACATGATCAAATTCTGTAAATTTCATTAAAATCGTCCAATAAATACTTTGTGTTCGGATTTTTTTGAAAGGCATATGTACACCTATTGAAGTGATTGTTTAGAAATATTTAATAACAGTATATTTTGAACTTCTAATCAAATCAGCGTTTTATACGCGTGGCGAATGAAGTTTAGAAAAGTTTAGTTCAAAAAAGCCTGAAAATTTGGTTTGAACCAAGGCTTTTCTAAACTCATATGTTTTTTTTACTTGCTTAATCTGTTAGTGGATGACACTCGTTAAAGGCAAGTCAATAAATTAAACGTCATTAATTTTGCATGCAGTTTTAAATTATGAAGATTTTCATCATTTTATATTGTGTTTATCAATTTCAACAAATATTTTTCTTGAAATTGTAAAAGTCGGTGATTTTTTTTAACTGTTTTAAATTTACGAATTTACCTTTTTGAAATAAATTTTGAGGATTTGTGTGTGGGCATATTTTACGTATATTTGTAATTTTTTTAATTACTATGAATCGTATTGTTCATGACGATATCTTGAAAATTTCTTGAGTTATGAATGTCTGAAATTGGAGTTCTCTAAAACTTGGATAAAATCACCTCCTAAAGCAGCTTTTTTGTAAAGAACTCAAAAAATGTTGTTGGGGTATTTGATATTTTGATGTATTATGAAAGGGCAATGTTTACTTCATATCTGTATAACATTTGATGACAATATCTTAAAAATGTCAAGAGTTATGAATGTCTGAAATTGGATTTGATTGGAACTTGGATAAAATGTCTCTTATTTTATAAATAACTCAAAAACTATGTATTTTGATATTTTGACGTAATCTGAAAACGTAATGTTTATTTGATATCCGCACGAAATTTCATAAAGATATCCTTAACATTTCCAAAGTTATAACTGTCTGAAACTGAAACTGCATTCAAAGTTGGATAAAATCACCTTCCATTGAAGTTTAATTGAAAATAACTCAAAAACTATTGTTACGGTATTTACAGATTTTAATATACTTAAAATTGGCAAAGTTTTGTTAGTATCCACCAGAGCTGGGACGAATCCTCGTAAAAAGGATTCGAATCACGAATCCGAATCACCTAATATGATTGGAATCACGAATACTCGAATAAAGGATTCGTAAGAGATAAATATGATTCGAATCATAGATTCGAATCCTGTTTTTTCGAATCACGAATGCAAATCCTTTAAGAATAAATTTGATTTTATTATTTTTGTTCAACCATTTGTATATAAATATCGTTAGCAGTTGTTTTAACAAATATATTTGAAATCTAATTATTTATTATTAACACTGAATATCGTTGAAAACAGACTAAATATCTGTGTTACTCTGATTAAAGATGTATTTGTGTGTTTCTGAACTTCACTTCAAATTGGTGTTTTGTACGCGTGGCGCATGAAGTAAAATTTCGAGTTTAGAAAAGCCCGAAAATTTGTCTCGGGTCGCTGCGCGACCCTCGACAAATTTTCACGGGGCTTTTCTAAACTCGAAATTTTACTTCATGCTTAGTCTGGGAGTGGAAAACACTCTTTTAAAGCTTCAAATTGAACTCAATTATAAAAACGTCGAATTCCTGAAAATTACGTAGATAAAATATTCACTGAATATCATTAAAACCGGGAAAGTCAGAGAAATGTCATGATATTATATTCAAATTGACCAAAATACTAACAAAAAAGCCTCATAACATTATTAAATTTGTCAAAATCAGCAGGCAAATTACAAAACACGTAAAAATTTACAAAAATAACTTGAATATTGACAAAATGTAGGTTTACATCAGGAGAAAGTTTATGAAAAGGCCAGGGAAAAAGTCTTGAATCAGGGATATGTCGGAAAAATATAACATTTCAGATTGTGGCTACCATGTCAGTTTTACTTCAAATAATATTAAACATAATTTTGAAAACTACATTATTATCTCTAAAAACATTTTTAGTCATTTAATGTTCTTATCAAAGCATTTAGTTTGATGTTTCGAACGAGCGTTTCCAAATTTTGCATTTACCACAACAAACCACAAACCTGGCAAGTCTTGAAAGCCAACACAAGAAGAAATCAGCAATTTGGGGCCAGATATTTTACGAACAACAATTCAAAATGTTGTAAAACGAGCACAATCAACATCAACTCAGGAGATGGTCATTTGACCGATATCATTTTTTTACCTTTATAATATCAATCTTACACCTTTAAATTAACTTTCAGTAAAAACATTGCCCATTTTTTTCATTTCTAATAAAATGGCAGCCATTTCATAATATGACATTACTTTTCCCTTATATTACACGAGACAAGAAGTTTATATCTTAAGAAATGTTAATTTTTGTTTTTTAACATAGATTTACTATCCTTGTTTACGCACAAGGTTAAATATAGAGTTTAGAAAATTCTGAAAATTTGGTTTAGTTGCGTAGCAAAACGAATTAAAGACTGAAATTTTGTGAAATTGAAAATATACTGGTTTTTACTTATTATGTTTGAATTTCATAGCAAATTCAGTTTGATTTTATTAGAAATATCTATGTCCCGAGAAATACAGGGAGTTTTTCTGACGTCACACATGAAATTCCTCGCGTGACGTGAAAAGTCAATGTAATTAAACTAACAAAGTCGACTCAGTTTTAAATTAAGACAACCTAATACACTTACCCCCTTGATTGCTGACGCCACGCGTGGAAGTGCTCACGTGACGTCAACAATCAAGGTAATTAAACAATACAAGGTCGGCTCGGTTTAAATCAAACTTACTTACACACCTTGGTTGATGTCGTCACGCGTGGAAATCCATACGTGACGTTAAAGGTTGTCTCGATTTAAACCGAGCCGACCTTATCAATCAAGAAAATCCTCACATGGCGTCAAAATCAAAGTCATTACTGTATAAGGTCGACTCGGTTTAAACTGAGACAGTCTTGTATAAGGTTGTCTTCATTTAAACGAGTGTTTTCCACTCCCAGACTAAGCATGAAGTAAAATTTCGAGTTTAGAAAAGCCCCGTGAAAATTTGTCGAGGGTCGCGCAGCGACCCGAGACAAATTTTCTGGGCTTTTCTAAACTCGAAATTTTACTTCATGCGCCACGCGTATAAAACAGTGATTTAACGAGAAATTTAAAAACACACAAAAGATATTTTTCTTGTTAATCCTCACAATTAATTCGAATTATTTTTGACGATTCAAATCCTTTTGTAAGTATTCGAATCCTTTTATAAATATTCGAATCCTTTTATAAATATTCGAATCCTTTCATAAGGATTCGAATCCTTTTATATGGATTCGAATCACCCACATTTGGATTCGAATACGAATCCTTTTAAAAAAATGTTACAAATCCGGATCACGAATCCAGTTGAACTAAAGTATTCGAATGCCTCTTTTGAATCCTCTAAAAGGATTCGAATCCAGGATTCGAATCCTGAATGATTCGAATCCTGCCCAGCTCTGGTATCCACACAAAATTTCATGAGTATATTCTAAACATTTCTACAGCTATGAATATCTGAAATTGGATTTCCCTGAAACTTGGATAACATCACCTCCTGAAGCCGCTTTTTTTGTAAATAATTAAAAAAGTATTGTTGAAGTATTCTTATATTTTGATGTGATATAAAAGGGCAATGTTTACTTGATATGTGTATAAAATTTAATGATGATATCTTGAAAATGTCAAAAGTTATGAATGTCTGAAATTGGATTTGAATTAAACTTGATTAAAATCACCTCTCAAACTCGCTTATTTTGCAAATAAGTCAAAAATTATTGATGACGTATTTTGATATTTTGACATATTTTGAAAAGGTGGTGTTTATTTGATATCCGCACGACGATATCCTGAACAATTCCATAGTTATAAATTTCTTCTGAAACTGGAATTGCATACAAACTTGGATTAAATCACCTTCCATTGAAGTTTAATTGAAAATAACTCAAAAACTATTGTTAAGATATTTTCATATTTTAATATACTCAAAAAAGGCAAATTATTCTTAGTATCTACGCTGAATTTCATGGCTATATTCTCAACATTTCTAAAATTATGACTCTGAAATTGATTTTGCCTGAAACTTGGATGAAATCACCATTCAAAGTTGCTTTTTTGTAAATATCTCAAAAACGGTTGAAGGGGTATTTTGATATCTTGACGTATTCTGAAAAGGCAACGTTTACTTTATATTCACACAAAATTTTACGACGATTTGCTGATCATTTCCAAAGTCTGCAAGTACATCCGGAACCGCAAGAAAAAAACAAACTGTCTGCAACTAGAATTCCATCAAAAATTGTAAATTTTTTGTAACCCATTTTCTTCCATGATTTTAACTTCTTTTAAAAAAATATCAATTTACGATATACAGAGAGTTTTATGTAACACCGAACATGCCAGGAAATATTCAATGTAAATTTTCCTATGTTCGATGTGTTCTGGGACGCATCAAAGCATTGAGTGCGATTTCATTGGCTCTGATTTTAGTAGTTCTAACGCAACTTACATTTAACGTCAACATGAAATGTGTCATTCATTAATCGCCTACATTACTAGTGGAATATTAATAATAAACAGAAAAGAAAAATGAGAAAGAGGGAGAACAGATTTAGCTTAAATGCAAAAATAATAGAAAAACAGATTCCTGTTACTTCCGTTTGCTCTTATTTCAAGATGAGTTTATACATTGCTTCAATTTCACTGGAGATTATTAAGAACTTCGATTCAGCGTATTGTGTAAACCAGTGGTCTCCAAACTACGGCCCGCGGGCCAAATCCGGCCCGCGACTTGCATGAATCCGGCCCGCGGTTGTTTGTAATTTTTTTTGTAAATATCATATTTTGAAATATTGTAACAATTGTTCCTTAAATTTTTCATAATTTTATAAAATTAATCGGATCTTGGCCGACTTTATTATGTAGAATTGTATTTGTGGCCCGCGAAGAAGATAGTTTGGAGACCCAGGGTGTAAACCATTTGATCAGGACCACCCCAAGTACGTTGCTTTGCTTTGGATGTACCAGCAAAAATGCCGTCACAAAACTGCCATTCGGCAGTTTTAAATATAAATATTCCAAATTTGAAGAGCGTGGCGAGGCAGGTTTGCAAGTACCGCACATAGGTCTGCTGCAAGCACAACAACACTGGGGTGTTAGGTGTGCTGCTTTATTTGGCAAACATTTCAATTTTCATTTATTTGTTAACATAATACTCAATAAAGATAATGTAGGTGTATTTATAAATTTATTGAATGCGTAACTTACAATGATATTAATTTTTTCTTTAGGTAAACATGCATAAGATGTAAATTTTCCGACATTCGTTGTTTTTTAAAAGAGTTCAATTTGAAGCTTTAAATGATTGTTTTCCACTCCCAGACTAAGCATGAAGTAAAATTTCGAGTTTAGAAAACCCCGTGAAAATTTGTCGAGGGTCGCGCAGCGACCCGAGACAAATTTTCTGGGCTTTTCTAAACTCGAAATTTTACTTCATGCGCCACGCGTATAAAACATAGATTTCAAGTGTAGTTCGAATATACAAAAATTTCACAATATTTTAGTGTTTTATTCGAGTGACGCATAAAGTAAAATTTCGAGTTTAGAAAAGCCCAGAAAATTTTCACGGGGCTTTTCTAAACTCGAAATTTTACTTCATGCTTAGTCTGGGAGTGGAAAACACTCGCTTAAAGCTTCAAATTAAACTTAAAAAAAACAAGGAATATCTAAAGATTTACAGAAAATTGGCTGAATTTGGAATATGTATACTTAAAAGAAAAACTCCCTGTATGTTTCACGACAGTAATAATCTTGATTATCTTGAAATCCCGATATCTTGCTTTGGATAAAAAAAGTATGTTCCATATTCCCACACACTGCACTTACCATAAACGCACAAGATTTAATAACTGACATATTTTATTTTGACGTTACATGTACCCTATTTACATTAGTCCTAATTTGCATTAGAACTACTAAAAATCGTAACCAATGAAATCGCACCCAGAAGAATGTAAATTGGGTTGACTATATTACCATTGGAAATCGTAGCCAATCACATTGCACTCAATGCTTTGATGCGTCCCAGAACAAATCGAACATAGGAAAATTTACAGTGAACATCTTCTGGCATGTTCTGTGTTACTTAAAACTCTCTGTATGTATAAATGTAATCTTGAAGTGTACTTGTCTACACTTACAATCTAATTTATATAAATATTAACTATTATGTTTGAATATTTTATACTTTTTTGTCAAATATTCCTGTTGTTATTGTCAATTTGTGTTAATTTGGACAATTTTTAAGATTTTTATTAATATTTATTACGTTTGTTCGCTGTGACGATTTTATTTAAATTTCTTACAACTATTACTATTTAACATAAAATATTATTATAATTTAATATGAGAGATTTTTGTCAATTTTCAAAAAGTGACAAGTTGAAGTTGTCGAAACGATAATCACTCAATAAAGTCTTAGTGTTAAAAAGTGTTTTATTTGTAAATTAGTTAAATGTTTGTTTTGAAATTTTATTGATTTCGTAATTTCTTTACTATTATAATAATAATAATAATAATAATAGCCTTTATTGCCCAAACGGAAAAACCCAATACAGGACAAAATCAAAATAATATAATAGATTCAAAAATTACAGTAATAACATTACAGATATAGAAAATGTAAAATATAGAAATACAGAGAAATAAAAAAGAACAAAATATAACATATAATAATAAAAATAAACGCACTTAACGATAAAATGATAACATGAAAATGATTATTATTAATGATTATGATTATGATCTCTTAACATTACAAAAAATGTCGTCGAAATGTTTATTACCATTTATACATATATGAGAGATCGACGCTTTTAATAATATGTTAGTTCTGGCTATAGGGATATTAAATGTAATATCTTGACGTGATGACAAGCGTGGAACGTTGAATTTAACCATTGCGAGTAACTGTGGCGAATCAACAATGTTATTAACCAACTTATACATAAATGTGCCGCTGAAAAGCTCGCGTCGATCAGATAGTGATACAACATTATGTGTTTGTAATAATGTTGTATAATCCACAGTATGATCAGGATATGTACCAGTCATTTTGAAATGTAAGAATTTTAAAAATCTTTTTTGTACTCGTTCCAGCATTAGCGACTGATTAGTGTAATGGGGTTAAAAGATTATGGAGGCATATTCCAAGCGACTTCTGACTAACGCATAGTATAAAACCTTAAGTAACTCCACATCATAAAAATACTTAGATGTGCGCATTAAGAAGCCAAGCATCCTAAATGCTGAAGACGAAATATTACAAATATGCTCAGAAAACGATAACCGACTGTCAAACACATCACCAAGATCTTTAAATGTACGTCCACGAACAAACATATTTTCTTGAATGGAATAATTAAAACAAATAGGGTTCATGATTCTAGTATATGTAACGGTAACACATTTATTAACGTTAAGAGACAACCCGTTATTGTCACACCATTTGCAGATTGTATCCAGGTTCTGCTGCAATGCAATGCAATCATGTTCACTGTTAATGGCGTTATATATTTTAATATCATCAGCATATGCTAATATTGGACATGATATTGATACAATTAAGTCATTGATAAATATGTTAAACAGCAATGGACCTAAATTAGAGCCTTGCGGTACACTTGAGAGGGAATTAAATTCGTAGGATTTGTACCCGTTGAAATAGACATAATTTCTTCGCATATCAAGGTAGAATGAAATAAAACTTATAAAATCTCTATAGAGTCCAAAGATGTCTAATTTATGAAGCAAAATGTGATGATTAATTGTATCAAATGCGCGAGTGAAATCCGTATATATTACATCAACTTGCTTACGAGAATCAAGAGCCTCACTAAGGTGTTGCGTTATAACAGCTAAGTTTGTCGTTGTTGACCGGCCCGACATGAAGCCGTGCTGATGTGGAGGTATATAAGGTTTCGAATGTCTATATATGACGTCATATATAATTTGTTCAAAGATTTTGGCGAAGTTGGAGAGAATAGCAATAGGTCTATAATTTTTTATATTATTAGATTCGCCACGCTTAAATACAGGAGTAATTACTGCAAGTTTCCACATATCAGGAAATGTCCTATTACGCAAAGAAAGGTTGAATAGTATACGTAGAGGATTAGAGAAAACAAATTTAGAATCTTTGATTATAAAATTTGGAATTTTATCATCACCACTGATGTGAGAGGTTTTCGTACGATTTATACTTTTAATACTATCTGTTTCATGTATATTCGGACAGTATAATGTTTCATTGTTGAAAAACATACCGGCAAATTCTCTATAGGCAGTTGAAGATACAGTTGAAAGTGCTCTTGCAAATTGATCTGCAAATGCATTAACAACGTCCTGCGGAGATTTATAATTATTATCGTCGTCGTAGAGCTGTCCAGGAATTCGCGTAATTGATATATTTCCAAATATTTTTAGGAGCAGTCATCAGTTCATTCTCGATCCTATTTATATACACATCATACGATTCCGATATTTGGCTCTTGAGTAACTTACTTATTCTCTTAAATTCACCGTAAAAAAATTGTGACCCTGTGTGCTTCCACTTCTTATGAAAGTAAGTTTTTAATTTTATGTTACGCCTGATATCAGAATTGAACCATAGTGGATATATAATATTAGTACCATGTTTCATCAAAGGTATTAAAGTATTAAATATCTTATACAATTTATTGTAAAATGCATGGCATGCGTCATTAACATCAGAAAATGATTCCAAAAATTACCAATCACTAAGACTCAAATCTCGATATAATTGCATATAATTAGCCTTTTTAAAATTATACCGTAAATTTGTATTAACCTGGAAAGCGTTGCTAGGAGCTTTGGTATTGTTTATAATTAGGGATATAGAAAGCGCAGGATGATGAAGATGTTCAGGTGTTAGAGGCAGGTAATCCTTTTCAATATCTAATATTCCATCAAAATTGCATAAAACTAAGTCAAGGAGCTTATTGTTGGAGTTTTTAACTGTATTGAATTGCATTAATTTCATAATATCAATGAAGTGCGATAAAATGTAGTCTTTTGAGTTGATAGACAATGACGAAGCTTCACAGCTGAAAGATGGAATATTAAAATCGCCTACAATTAATAATGGTTTATCGCACATAATACTCTCAACGAGTCCGAAGAATGTGTCAAGTGTTTCAGAGGATATATCAGGTGGTACATAGATAATAATAGTAAAAAATATAAATGAATTAATGTCACATTTACAAAGAATAAAATCGATTATAGGAACTTGATTATAAATGTGTGATACATCAATATGTTCGACTTTTATAGTATTGCTAAAAGCTATTAGTACACCACCACCAGTAGATCTTTGTGTAGATGAAAAGTCACGATCATGGCGCACTATTTTATAATCATCAGTAAAAAGTTCTGCGTTAATAATCGAATCATTCAACCATGTTTCTGTTAAAAACATAATGTCAAATGAGGAATTACACACGCTGTTGAAGAAATCATGAGTTTTTGAACGAAGTCCTCTGGTATTTTGATAATACAGATGAAGATGTTGGGTCTTTCCGGGCGAGATCAGTTTTCCGCATTCTTTTGAGAATTGATTTGGGTATTGATGTTAATTATAGTCGGAGTACCTCGCACATATTTTAAACTCAAATTGGCCTCGCCAGCGGATGTACGCCGTACAAGTTCCTTTTTAGTTTCCCTATATAGTTCTCTTTGCATAGGTGTCTGATCTCGAGATATACTCAAATTCTTAAACTGCTGTGATTCTTTTAATTTGCGGACATTGCGGAAAGCAAGCCCCAAAAGTGATTCCTTTGAGAGTTTTAGCCTGACAGGGCGGGCATTCACAGGACGACTGGGATCATCAATGTTGACGTTTTATCTGGATTTTATCGATATATTTATTTTATTTATTTCAATAAAGAACATTTTAATAATAACGATATAAAAAATAAACTAAATTCGATCCAAATATAATAATTTTTTCACTAAAATTCTTATTTTTAGCAAATATGGATGGTGCCAGCTTAGAAAACAATTAAGAGTATCAAATTTTTTCTAAGGCAATCTTATTAGTTAGATCAAAATATTATTATAATTAAAAATTAGACATTTCTGTCAATTTTTAAGATGTTTTTTTTTTTAATTTGATTGATTTCGTAATTTCTTAAGGGTACTATGAAAAGTACTTTTTCATTTCCTTTCAATTTGAATCTTTACAGTTTTTAGAATTACATATTTGTTTTTTCTTTACAGTAAGTTTTATGTTTAACGTTAAATTACCAATTCCTACTATGTTTCCAGTAATATTACCGAGAATGTTACCTAATTTTAAATTACCGGTAATTTTACATCACAGCGTATAATTGAAAATGATTTCTTAAAAATCACACAGCGTATGCATACCCCATGTATACGCAGTAATCTTTAAGGCATTCGTTTTTTTATACGAAGCGTTTAATTTAAAACTTCTAGCGAGTTTCCACTCCCAGGCTAAGCATGAAGTAAAATTTCGAGTTTAGAAAAGCCTGAAAATTTGGTTCGGTCGCGTAGCGCGAAGCGCGGAGCGACCAAACCAAATTTTCAGGCTTTTCTAAACTCGAAATTTTAGTTCATGCGCCACCGGTACAAAACACTGACATATTACGAAGTTTAAAACACACCGCAAACTTCACATTGAATCAAGTGTTTTCTACCGGTGGCGCATAAAGTAAAATTTCGAGTTTAGAAAAGCCTAATTTGGCTCGGTCGCTTCGCTTCGCTACGCGCCCGAGCCCAATTTTCAGGCTTTTCTAAACTCGAAATTTTACTTCATGCTTAACCTGGGAGTGGAAAACACTCGTTTAAAGCTTTAAATTATTATTTTTTAATAAACCAAGTATCGGAAAGTGTAGAACGTATGCATATGTATACTTAAAAGTAAAATTCTTTGTATAAAAATTAACATTGAAAATGTTCGGTGTTACATAAAACTCTCCGTATGCTATCAATATTTGAACTCCTAAAGCAATTTGCTTTGGGAATATACTAGGAATACTTGAAAGAAATAATCATTGTATTTTATCCACCATTTTTGCTCAAATTTATATAGTTCTGTAATTTGTATAGACAACATTTTAGATTTCACCGTTACATTATATCTAAAAAGTTATTTTCTAAAATATTACACATAATATATTAACTAGCTTTTAATCAAATGCGTGATATTTTGAAGTTTTCAAATTTCACTATTAAGTAAGTTTTATGTTTAACGTTAAATTACCAATTCCTACTATGTTTCCAGTAATATTACCGAGAATGTTACCTAATTTTAAATTACCGGTAATTTTATACGCAGTAATCTTTAAGGCATTCGTTTTTTTTATACGAAGCGTTTAATTTAAAGCTTCTAGCGAGTTTCCACTCCCAGGCTAAGCATGAAGTAAAATTTCGAGTTTAGAAATGCCTGAACATTTGGTTTGGTTGCGTAGCGCGTAGCGCTACGCGACCGAACCAAATTGTTAGGCTTTTCTAAACTTTAAATTTTACTTTATGCGCCACGTGTACGAAACACTGAAATATTATGAAGTTCAAAATTTACTCATGCTTAATACATTTACACATTCAAAACATACAGAGAGTTTTATGTAACACCGAACATTTTTAATGTTTATTTTCGTATGTTCGATTTGTCAAATCAAAGCATTCAATACACCTTTAATTTTTAGGTTATGTGTAAACTGGGTTGCCTATATGACCATTAAATTAAAATTAAATTATAGCCAATTGCAATCAACGCCTCAATTTATTTCAGTACAAATTGTACAAACAGGGAGTTTTTCTTTTAAGTCCTAATTATAGCATGTGTCCCGTACATCTTTAGATAATCCTTGTTTTTTTTTTTAAGAGTTCAATTTGAAACTTAAAACGAGCGTTTTCCACTCCCAGGCTAAGCATGAAGTAAAATTTCGAGTTTAGAAAAGCCTTAAAATTTGGTTTGGTTTGGTTTGGTTTTGGTTTGGACCAAACCAAATTTTCAGGCTTTTCTAAACTCGAAATTTTAGTTCATGCGCCACCGGTACAAAACACTGACATATTACGAAGTTTAAAACACGCCGCAAACTTCACATTGAATCAGTGTTTTCTAGCGGTGGCGCATAAAGTAAAATTTCGAGTTTAGAAAAGCCTAATTTGGCTCGGTCGCTTCGCTTCGCTACGCGCCCGAGCCAAATTTTCAGGCTTTTCTAAACTCGAAATTTTACTTCATGCTTAACCTGGGAGTGGAAAACACTCGTTTAAAGCTTTAAACTATTTTTTTTTTAATAAACCAATTGTCGGAAAGTGTACAACGTATGCATATGTATACTTAAAAATAAAATTCTTTGTATGAAAATTAACATTGAAAATGTTCGGTGTTACATAAAACTCTCCGTATGCTTTCAATATTTGAACTCCTAGAGCAATTTGCTTTGGGAATATACTAGGAATACTTAATAATAATAATATTTATTAGTCGAAAATGTACATACATACATATGAGACACGTCAATATACATATAGTAATCTTAACTATTAATTATTTACAGAAAGGCGTGTAATTTATTACAAAAAGTTTTCATACTGCTAGGTATTTGATTTTATGTCGACTGGCAGTCGGTTGAACAGTAGCGCACCGAGTACATTGGGGGAGTTCTTAAAAATATTTAATTTGTACTGTTTTATGTAAAGATTATCAGCTGTCCTCGTAGGGTAGTTATGTATTTGTTTGTTTAATACAAATGCAGGATCAGTTTTGTTTTTATAGACGTACAGACATAGTTCGTAAATAATTAGAGATGGTAGTGTTAGTATACCAAGCTTCTTGAAATAGTCTTTACAGGAATCTGTTCTACCGATACCAGCCATCGCTCGAAGGGCTCTCTTTTGGGCAATGAACACTTCTCGCCATGAACTAGACATTCCCCAAAAGCAGACTCCATATCTCAATCGAGACTGAATGACGGCATGAAAGAAATGTTTAAGCTGACATAAAGTAAGATAATTTTTGAGAATACGTATGTTATAACAATATTTGTTAATTGTTGAAGCTGGTTTTCCACAGTGTATATTCCAGTCGAGATTTTGATCAATATATACTCCTAGAAACTTTGTATTATCAACTGGCGTCAGCTGGTGGGTATCTAGTGTAATATTTAGTGTCAAGTCTTTCTTAGTTTGTTTGGTACTAAATCTAATGTACGCAGTTTTCGATAAATTTATAGAAAGTTTGTTGAAGGCAAACCAATGGGATAAATTATATAATGTTGCATTACAAGAGTTCTCTAAAATAGGAGATTCATGATGGCTTACAATAGCTGAGGTATCATCAGCATACATGAGAATCGAAGCGTTGGAAATGTGATTGACACTATCATTGATATAGATTAAAAATAATAGAGGTCCGAGGATGGATCCTTGAGGAACACCTATATTGGTTATTACGTAGTGTAAATTTATGTTATAGGGGATATCATGTTCATAGTCAGTTATTTTTACTCGTTGTCGTCTATTAGAGAGATATGAATTGAAGCAGTTATATGCTGTACCTCGCTGTACCTCGTATGTATACAGTTTGTCTAGTAAAAGATCAATATCTAAGCAATCGAAAGCACGGCTGAGGTCGATGAAGATACCAACGGGTTGATTACCTGCTTCAAGAAGTTCTGTAATTATTGAATAAAAGGAATTGAGTGCAGTGGTGGTCGAAAATGTTCTTCGAAACCCGTGCTGTGCTGGTGTGATGATGTTGAATTTGTTTAGGTATTCTGTGCATGCATAATTCAAACAGTTTAAAAAAGGTAGATACTAAAGCTATTGGTCTATAGTTTTGGATGTGCTCGTTGTTGTTTTTTTTTATAAATTGGAATAATTATTGATTCTTTCAGTTTATCTGGGAAAATTTCGTATTCAAGCGATATATTTACTAAATGTGTTATTGGTTTTAATATCTGTAATGCTGATGTTTTTATTATGAAGTCAGGAATGTTGTCGAAGCCATGCGATTTTTTGTTTTTTAATTTATTTATCATGATCAAAATTTCATTTTCTTCATAAGGTATCAAAAATATGGATTGCCTTTGTGTGTTGTACTGTTGTGTTATCGGTGGAGTTGTTCTGATATTGCTCACTAGATTTAAAGGTCCGTTGCTGAAGAAATCGTTGAATAGTGTTGCTATTGTTTCAGGATTTTTTACGTGAATGTTTTCGTATTTAAGATTGATATTTTTCCGCGGTGTTATTTTATTTGTGATTTCGTTGGTTATTTGCCAAACAGATCGCGCCCTGTTATCGGATTGTCTTATTCTATTTTGATAAAATGTTTTTTTTTTGTTGTAGATACTAATCTGTAATGTTGTTTTCTTAAATTGTTTTATGCTAGAGTTAACTGAGGATGTTGTGATTTGAGAATAAATAAATCGCGTAGTTTTTGACTTGATGATGTGACTACAGAATTCACCCATGGTTTGTTTTTTGAGACCTTCTTTTTCTGTAGCGGAAAATTTGTATTGAAGTGTTGACTGAAGGAAAAATGAAAGTTATTAAATTTAGTATTGAAGTCATTTACTTCATACATATTTGACCATGATTCAGAAGATAAATCTTTGAGAAAGTTATATATACTTAAATACTTAATTGTTGTTGAGTTGCGTGAAGATGGTTTTAAATTAATGAAACACTTGTATCTTTTCTTCACTTATTTATTTGGAGTACCAAATGCACATTTCGATCACGATGTGATCATTATCAATGGTTGACAAATACAAACTTAAAAGCTAAAATGCGCTTAATATATACCTGCGGATTAGGAGGAGTAATTACGTAGTAGTTATATATGTTGTGATCATTATAATTGCGAGTGATAGTTGTATTTTTGTCTACAATGTGACAAATATTAAATTTGTATAATACCGATTTATGATCAGATATGGTGTTTGTTATTGTGAGTGTGTCTGTGGAAGACAAGTTTGTGTATATATGATCTATACACGATGCAGAGGTTGTTGTGCATCTCGTATGTACATTATTTATTAGGTGTAGATCGTATGACAAAAGCAGATTTTTTAATATTACGAAATTATTACATCGCGGATCGTAGTTTATATTGAAGTCGCCATTGAGTACTATTTTAGTTTTAGTATCAGTTGATAGAAATAATCATTGTAGTTTATCAACCATTTTTGCTCAAATTTATATAGTTCTGTAATTTGTATAGACAACGTTTTAGATTTCACCGTTACATTATATCTAAAAATCTATTTTCTAAAATATTACACATAATATATTAACTAGCTTTTAATCAAATGCGTGATATTTTGAAGCTTTAAAATTTCACTATTACATTTATTTTTTTCTGATACATCACATATCTTTTACACAAATTTCTGAGATTTTAAGTAAGATTACAGTAATATTATAAATATCCACAGTGAAGAAAACTCAATCCTTAATCGACTTCCGAACAATCGACGAGAAGCCGTCTCTAATCGACAACGAAATCTCCAAACAAAACCAATGGTTAACACAAAACCTTCACCAATCCACCACGCAAATACCAGCATATACTTTAAGCCTAGGCAGAAAAGCTTCGACGAAACTTCCGAAATTCGCCTCACTCGACGATCTCAACGATATCAAACAGGACGGACACATGATTAGGAACCGGACGGGTTTCTATGCTCAACCAATCGAGAATTTCGGCGTGCCAATTTATTACGGCCCGCTGGACGGGCCCGATTTTCTCATTTACAAAAAGCAGGTTGACAAATTGAGCAGTAAGAACTCCTTGAGTAACACTTCAACGGATGACGTGCAGAAGTACAGAGATGTCGCTTTGTAAATATGACTTTATTTGACATGGGCTCTTTTGTGTGGGGAGAGTCTAAATCTTGTCTTATATGTTGGAGAGTTACCATTAATATATTTTTTGTAATTATTATTATTGATTAATAAATTTATTTGTTTTTCTATTAAACCTATTTTTATGATTGTTTAGGTAGGTGTACACGATTGATTAGGTGTTACTTCAGGGAATCTCAGTTGGTAGAAGAGATAGAAACAACGGATGGCGCATCCTCGATCTCTTTTTTTTTGGTATTTATTATTATCTGTTATTTATTATTTTATTAAAATAAGAGTTGATTGTTCTTGAGGAACTCTTTTAAGGTGAATTGAATAAGATACATAGATTATTGCTTTCTTCATGAATAACCAAGACACAATACATAGTTGTGTTTTTTTAAATTGAAGTCATAGTTGGCTTCGATCTCATTTTTTTTTCTTTTGAATGATGTATTTGCATTTTTTTGAAACCTATTAAAATTCTTCTTAATTATTGCGGGTATGCTTTTTCTATTGATCGCAGTCAGCTTGTTTTAGGTTTCTTTGTTTGAGGGCAGAGCTGGGATGAATCCTCAAAAACAGGATTCGAATCACGAATCTGAATCACCTAATATGATTCGAATCACGAATACTTGAATAAAGGATTCGTAAGTGAAAAATATGATTCGAATCAAAGATTCGAATCCTCATTTTTGAATCACGGATACAATTCCTTTAAAAATACATTTGAATCTATTATTTGCAATCAATAACATTTTATTCCATCAGTTTCTATTAACAAAAATGTTCATTTACCGACTAAATATCTGATTAAATAATGATTTTAATTAATAATAATATATGTGTTACTGAACTTCATTTTAAATCAGTGTTTTATACGCGTGGCGCATGAAGTAAAATTTCGAGTTTAGAAAAGCCCCGTGAAAATTTGTCTCGGGTCGCTGCGCGACCCTCGACAAATTTTCTACGCGGGGCTTTTCCTAAACTCGAAATTTTACTTCATGCTTAGTCTGGGAGTGGATCGTCAAGATTTTCTACATGTCGAGATTTTCGATATTTCTAGATTTATGTCGATTTATTCACGTTTGTTGTTATATTAAATGCAACTTTAATATTAAAAAATACGGTTGTTCTTAGGAATAGAATATTCACCCATTTGAAGCCGAGCAAATTATAAAGTAAACTCTAAAAGTTAATTTTAGGTAAAATTTTGCATCTTTTTCTATGATTGCAATGAATAATTTATTATATTACATACGTCGATTTTATAAAAGAGTTAAATTTAGAGTTCAAACGAGTGTTGTCTACTCCCAGACTAAGCATAAAGTAAAATTTTGAGTTTAGAAAAGCCCCACATAGAAAATTTGTCTCACATATTTTCGCGGGGCTTTTCTAAACTCGAAATTTTACTTCATGCGCCACGCGTATAAAACACTGATTTAAAGTAAAGTTAAAAATGCACTGAAAACCAACCCAACTTCGATATTTTTTAAAAATTAGATGTTTTCTTTCCTATCCATGCTGTAAACCTTCAGATATTCGTTGTTTTCTTGTAAAAAAACTTCGATTCCCTATAGTCCTTCGGTCTCCGAAGGCCGTGATTAATCCTTCGAGCTGTAGCCTTTGTAAAATGGTAATAAACTTAGTAATCTAGAGTGATCCTTCAATTTAAAACTTCTAAGAACGTGTTGTCCACGCCCAGACTAAGCATGAAGTAAAATTTCGAGTTTAGAAAAGCCCCGCGTAGAAAATTTGTCGAGGGTCGCGCAGCGACCCGAGACAATTTTTTACGGGGCTTTTCTAAACTCGAAATTTTACTTCATGCGCCACGCGTATAAAACACCGATTTCAAATGAAGTTAAAATAATACTATTAAGGTTGGAAATTTTTTATGGTTAAGTAAAAAAATATGCATTTACAAATATTTGAATTATTCGAAAATTTAAATATTCATATTCAAATATGAATAATTTTGTGATTTAAATATTCATATTAGATTATTTAACTATTTGAATTAATCGAATTCGAATCCCAGCCTTAATAGAGATGATTCAAATTATTTGGGAGGATTTGAATCCGTGTACGAGGATTCGAATCCTTTTATAAGGATTCGACACATCTACGTCTGGATTCGAATACGAATCCTTTTAAAAAAATGTAACGAATCCGGATCACGAATCCGTTTTCACTAAAGTATTCGAATACATCTTTTGAATCCTCTAAAAGGATTCGAATCCGGGAATCGAATCCTGAATGATTCGAATCCTGCCCAGCTCTGTTTGAGGGCATATAAAGGGTAAATTATATAAAATGAGAAAATATAATATTCATATTTTAAGACAAAATGTTTGAGTAATGAACATCAATTTAAACATTCATTGTCATTTTTGTTTTAATCTTTTAAACATAGATTTATTCGCCTGTGATCTTTCTCGATAGCAATTAAAATGTGTTTCAAAAAATATGTGAATTATTATAACCTTGAATAAAGAATTCTAATTGAACTGTTCATAATTTAACAATAAACAATTTGATTTTAACAAGCCTACTACGTACAATGAGACATATTTAAAATGTTTTAAATTAATATTATAGATTTCTATTACAATGCAAATATAACATCCTCATGTGATACATCATTGAAACGAGAAAAAAAAGACTTATTTATTTATAGCAAAGCCAACTATGAGTTCTATTAAAAAAAACACAACTTTGTGTTGTATCTTGTTTATTAATAAAGATATCAATATTTCGTTAACCCCATTAAATTCCTGTCAAAGAATATGTAACTCTTATCTTAATCAAACAATAAATAACTGAGATATCCATAATAATCGTAAATCAAAAATGGTAAGTTTTTGGCTATAACTCGAAAACAAAAGACGATAGCAGATTTAGTTTGCCGTTGAGTTTGTCTTGAAAAAAGAGATCGAGAATGCGCCATCCGTTTTTTTTTATCTCTTCTACTAATCGAGATTCTCTATAGTAACACGCAAATGTGACCACCCTGTACAGCAGTTTTCACATTCGCATCAACAAAATCAACCTTCAAATAAGTGTTAAACTTCAGAAATTAGAGTGTGGAGGTTGATTTTAACAAAATATTGCACTCTAGCTTATTTCAAACGTTCCAAGCTAAAAATAGGACTTTCGACAACACAGTAATTGACTTATTAAACAAAAACGACTTACATCTTATTTCCAAATTAATTCGTCAGCGGAAACCACTATCCCTCTTCTTGCATTCATAATTTCTTGGTGTGAATACTCTTCTTCTTCTTACACTGCTTTTCTATTGTAAACACTACTTTTCTTCTTGAATATTTAAAGCCCTCTGCTTTTCAACTCTGTTAACTTGGCAAACAACACTAATTATTATTTAGCAACAATTAAGGGTCATTTTTGATGTACGAAAATCGTCATTTTTTATTCCAGCCTTCCCAGAAAAGCTAGAGTTACGAAAAAAATTTCATATGAGGATGAAATCAGCATACGAGTGATAATCCCAATGATCATGAGCGAAGAAGTGGATCATTTAAGCAATTATTCAAGTAATCTTTTGAGCTATCTCAGGAAGCTCTCGAAATGTTCCAATATTTTGCATAATCAAACGAATCAATTATTTTCAGTCGAATGATCGCATCAATAATACAACATTTAAGACTAAAGTCATGAACGTTGTATAATAATTATTATAAGCGGGAGGGATCTATAGCCAAGCAAGGGAAATATATTCATATTTCCCACGTTGTAATCACTTCTTTTCTGATTAAAACAATATTCTTCTGAAAATAGAAAAATATTGGATACATTTTTTAAATTTATTAATAACGTTGCTAAGGGCCATGTTTGTAATTATCATAGTTGACTAGTCTGACTTTTTCACAATTTGAAATGTCGTTCGTGCTAACGCAAGCAATAAAAGGCCGTGCATATTTGATTCTAGCCAAATCTAAATCCACGTATGATAAAATGTATGCAAATTTTCACGAATGGAGGAGCCAACATTCCTGCTCTTGGTACAGAAACAGTTACAACTGCAGTCTCATCGACGAATTGCGAAGAGAGATCTTTATCATTTACTTCTGATTGTATTTGATTTAGTGAAAATTTTGAGAATTGTAATTTTTATTTTGGTTCTGAAATATAATGTTACAAATGCAAAAATTTTTTTGTTACTTTTTGACAATCCACATCTCCCACAGAAAATAAAAACATGTCATATATCAGTATGTAATGACACATCGTAACCAAGGCAATATTACTCATTATTGTATCAATTAGAAAAAATATAAATGTTGTGGCGTTTATCATATACGTTTTGTTTTTATGACTGATAAACAGGTAAGAGTATAAATATTTGTAGTAAAGAGTAACCAAAAGTAATTCTTGTCTCTTTTTATTCCTTGAGAATTAAAGCATTGGCTCATATGCTGGAGAAAACAAATTGTAGTTATGGGTAAAATAACCACACTTGCATTTCTTATTCAGTAGTATTCTATAAGCAATAAAATAAAATGCATTATCCATCGAGTGTTACAAGTGCAGTAGTATATATGAATAATGCCTACTTGCACCACAGCTAATTAACTTTAATCAGTGTCAATCAGCGATTAACGCTTCTTATAAACAATTTTATTCACAAATTGTTCAGACGTTTGCATTTTGATGAAAGAGACATGCTTGAGATATCTTACAAATTTAAAACATTTACATTTTCTCGAATGTTGACTTAATCAGTGGCTTAATCGTGGTTAACTTCTTAGCCACGTTTAAGTTCCTGCGGTCCAGGTGGGCATAAGCCTGAAAAATCAACAGTTCTGTCACCGTTTCTGCCTATCCAAATACCAATCAAATAACTACCTCATCAAAGTAAACCACCACTTCTACGAATAATTCAAGATCTTACATAGAGAAGAAAAGGCCGGAAATTAAACATCATGGAGAGTATAGAAATAAACAAAAGAAAATTCACATGACATCGTAACGACCAACTGGATCTCAAAAAATCACTACTTAAAGTTTTCGAAAAATCCCGCCCCCTCATAAACCTTGTTTATATGTCCGAACAGACTAATGTGTACCATTTCTTCGCCACAGTGTGGCGTAACAATTGTAGCGAGATTACAATAGACAATGACAATGAAAATAGTGATATTTAATATAGGAAATAAAATAAGTATTTGCTGGTATTGCTACTTTTGATTGCCAGTGCAAGTAAAAGTGATAATTCTCATTGATCAGAGTGATAATGCAATATTAAAATATAAACAAATATTACATAACCTCCGTTTGGCTCTCAATTATGTGACTAAAATGAATCCTAAAATATCGAAATCACATTACGATCACATATTATTTTATTTTTTACTTTCACTTTAAAATCGGATACACAATACGAAATAATCAACCAAATGATGAAATAACCATTTGACAAGCGAAATTAAAAGAACAGCGCAAAACGTTAGAAAGAAATGGATGCACAGCTAACCTGGCTTGAATATGAAAATATATCGAGAAATGAATAAATTCCCTGTTTACTCCCCTCACCCCGACAACGCGCAAAAACCTGTTTCGTGCCGCTAACAAACGGAGCATTGCATGACGAGTCGTTTCTGCAGAACAATTGTGTTGTAAAGTAAATTTCATGTCCACCATCGCCACCAGGGAGCGCATTTTCCTTTAGACTCGATCTCGTCAAGGTCAAAAAGTGAAAAAGACCCTTAACCACAGTTCATATATATCCAGTTAGCCAGTCCCCATATAAATTTTGGGTACACGCGAATGGGAGCAGAGCGCTGGATGCCAAATTGGTGTATATGGCTGCCTATATACACCAGTCTGGCTTCCTGCGGTCGGTCGGTTACGACTATTTTACTCCAGATGTCGCGAAATCAAGTCTCAGAGAGAGAGTGAGAGAGAGACAATTTCTTTCTCCCTCTATTTCGCGCTTCTCGTATCATATTCCAGATGTTGATTTTTCAATCTTGAAAACACGTTTTTTTTTCTTTTAGCGAGCTAAGGATGCGTGTTACATTCATTCATGCGTTTCCTTTTACAATTTTATTTTCTGCGTTATTAGAGAATAGATTTTATGAAATTATATGTGAACGTTTTAAAATTAATTAAGTATTATTTATTTTGTACAAGAAACTTAAAATACAAAACTATTTAACTTTTGATAAAAAGTAAAACAAATACATCAACTTATCATTTTATTAACTAATCAGATCAATCCTATTGATCAGATAAAATCTACTGATCGATAAGGGTTTCTTTTTTAATTAGAGGGGTCAGTGCAAAATGCAGTTATCATTTTTTTTTTTAGTTTTTGAATTATTACCGTTTGAAGTTTTTAACCCATTAAGCGCCGTTGATGCATACACGCAACATTATTTTTTTTTGATAATTAAGTTACTAAATAAGTTTATTTGATATATTATATTATTTGACCTGAATTGAAAATGTACCAAGAAAAATTTAAATATTTTGTTATTTAAAGTGTATTATAAATACTTCACAACATTACAATGTTTTATACGCGTGGCACATGAAGTAAAATTTCGAGTTTAGAAAAGCCTAATTTGGCTCGGTCGCTCCGCTTCGCTACGCGCCCGAGCCAAATTTTCAGGCTTTTCTAAACTCGAAATTTTACTTCATGCTTAGTCTGGGAGTGGATACACTCGTTCTTAACTTCATATTGCACGTTTTTATATAAAATCGACGATTGTTGAGGCACTAATTTTTTGAAAATCCATTATCACTTTAATATAATAATAATAATAAACTATTTATGATTTTTAACTTTTTATTAAATTCACGTATACATTATGTGTATTTAAAGCAAAAATTCACAGTATGTAATGCAATAAGTCATTCATAGAAATCATAAAAAGAAGTGTAGAATTTTAATTAAAGTTAACTTTTAGAGTTAAAATTGCTTGGCCGTTAATGGGTTAAAATAGTTTTAAATATACTGTGTCCCGTTTCAAGGCGCATTGTATGTTTCATGTAAAGATTTTCAATGTAATTGGAATTTGAGTTTGTATCGCTTATTGAACGAAAACGATTACAATAAAATTAAAATCATTTGTTTACCTACTAGCAGTATTTTCGAGGTATTATTTTTGAGTTCTCCTCAGTTTAATTATATAGCTTGAAAATAGTGAACGATTATACGAAAATAAAATCGTCAAAACAGTAGTTGCTACGTAAAGTCAGTGTTTGGCATCAAATTTATTAAAACACAAAGCAATAATTCAATTCAACATGAGTGTTTATTCTGCAAAAAAAAAAAATCAGATCCCAAAATGGACTCAGTATATATTTTAATCACGATGCGTATTTTATTAAATGAACCATACTTTTAATAAATATTAACAGTTTCAGAAATTTGTGGTTTTTGCACTGACTACTTTAATTATCCGTTTACTTTGAACGATTGTTACATGATTAACTTGTACTTTTCCGATTGAAATTTTATAAACGCTTATTGTGTGCCATTTGACCAACACCCAGTGACGTAGCCATGGGGGGGGATGGGGGGGGGACGCTCCCCCCCCAAAGCTAAGGCAGTTGGCAAATTTTACTTTATAATGAAAAATTGCTAAACCAGTTGGCAAATCTAAAAAAATTATATGATATAAATGGATATGTTCCCAGAAAATAGGTTAGGGCTTAATGCAGTTGACAAATCTCGGACGAAACAAATTGATGAACATTAATAAGTTTTACTAAAAGAATCTGATATTACTGATAATATTGAATTATCAAATATTGTGAACTCATGGGCTAAACTAAAGCATAGGCGAGTTATAATAAACTAATTCAAATTGTAAAACTCCATGTTTTATTAGGTATTGGTTAAATGTAATTATATACATATGTTATAAAATATATTAGGAAGTACAAAGCACTATATTATTGGATAATAAATTAAGCTTAATTTATATAAATCAATGTACTACGTTATCTTAATTTGTTAAAATAAAATAATATAAAAATAGACATTTTTATTTTAATTTTGAAGTTGGAAAATTATAGGTGTTCCCCCCCCCAAAAGTTAAGGCTTCGCTACGCCCCTGCCAACACCGACAACACTCAGCGGGCACTAAAATGTTACCTAATTTTTTGATTAAAATTTATGGCATCCGTCGTGCGGCTGCATGGGGATAATTTAAAAAAGAATAAACAGAAATATTTTTCGATATTCTCAATACTTCCCGAGATACACGAAATGTTATATAGAGAAAGTACAAATTATATAAAAATCATGAAACTTTATAATTGAGAAAATTATCAAAAACTGCGAAACAAACAAACTTGTTAAATCAAGTAATTAGTCACATTAATAACATTATAAATTTTACATTTTAATAATTGTTACCGACCTCGTGGCTATCTTTTTTTGTACGGAAATATACGTTTTAGGGTCCCAGGAATCAGAAACAAGTGTTATCGATAATATTTGAGATAATTGGCTCAAATATTGAAATATGTTGAAAAGTCTCGTTAAGTGATGATAATCAAAAACATTTAGAAAACAACAAGATGTCTTTTAATAGAATAAGTATAATAATTTTCTCTGAGAAGTGTAATTGCAAAAATTATTGAATACTCTATTTCCAGTTTACAATGTTTTGTATGTCAGGTTAATTCAATTATTTCAATGGTTTTATTCTTAGTCAGATTACATTTACAAAAGGTACCGATGGGATTATGTTACAGAAAAAATAGGTAAGTAACAATAATTCAAAATGATTTAAGAAAACCCGATCAAAAAGTGTCTAACTAAAATATCGGTTAGTGAAAAACATGATAAGAAATTACTGAATTGGATTCTGCGGATACGGATTAAATGTGTCAACAGTAAATAATCTTTTTAAATCCCAAAATATTTATGGTTTTTAGAAGGTTGCGGATTATCTGTAAGTTGCAGTGGTATTGTTATGGTCGCGCAATACTTGAGGGTATACACCATAATAAAAACGTGGTCGAAAAAATGTCTACAAATAGGTAAAAAACAGATAGATCACTTCGAAGAATTTGATTTTTCATCCCTTCTATAAAGTGTCATAAAAATTAAACAAGCAAATGATGAGGTGTTGATTTGTTGGCTTTTTATTTAAAATATATTCTGTTGATTTTGTGTTACACTTTGATCAATTCTGTATAATTATTACTGAATAAAAATAAACGAAAAAACTGCTTCTAAAATATCGTTAATAAATAAGAAAACAGTTATATGTATATTTAATATAGTTTTTTATTGTTAGTTAGTTTTTTGTATATATGAATGTTTATATGAATCTATATTGCTATGTTTTTAGTTTTGTATATTCGTAAATAATTTATCTATTTTGTTGAAATAATTTCTGTTTTTTTATTATCAATTCCAATTAAAATACCCATCAAACATTTTTCAAATTGATTTTTTTCATTGTAAAAAGATTTTTGTATTTATCAACTTTTAAATAAAAATGTTTAATAACATAAATATATTAAAAATCTATTAATTTTTAAACACGTTTCTATTAAAAATATATATAATAACTAAAAATGTTGGAAATATATTTTACATTTTTTCATTGTAAAATGACTTTGTTTATTTATACAAATTATGAATATTTGAAACAATAATCTATTAATCTAATAATTTTAACAATTTTTTTATTAAAAATATATAAAATAACTACAAACGTTAAAAATATATTTTAGAATTGTTAATTTCATTGTAAATTTGTTTTTATAAAATATATTCCCGAATTTTATAATTTGGAACACGCCTGAAATCTCAAAATAAAAGAAATATTTTCGAATAGACTTTTTGTGGTGATAATAAATTTTATTATTCGTCTACCACAGTTCATATACAGGAAGTTTTCCGTTAAAGTATACATATTTCAAATTCACCTTATTTTCTTTAAATCTGTAGATATTCGTTGTGTTTTTAAGAGAGTTCAATTTGATGCTTTAAACGAGTGTTTTCCTCTCCCAGACTAAGCATGAAGTAAAATTTCGAGTTTAGAAAAGCCCCGTGAAAATTTGTCGAGGGTCGCGCAGCGACCCGAGACAAATTTTCGGGGCTTTTCTAAACTCGAAATTTTACTTCATGCGCCACGCGTATAAAACACTAAAATATTGTGAAATTTAAGTATATTTGAACCTCACGTATAATCAGTGTTTTGTGCGCGGGGCGCATGAAGTAAAATTTCGAGTTTAGAAAAGCCCAGAAAAATGTAAAGTGTATTCTGTATATTGAGTTATTTATACTTAAAAAACTCTCTGTATAACTAATCAATAATATAAATTATTTGCCAAATTTGGTACATACCAAAGTTTTAATTGAATTTATGAAGAAAGAAAACAATCAAGATAAAAATAATATCAAATGAATTCTTTAGTGTAAACTCATTGAATTTTATCTTTTGATTTTTAGTTAAATATATCTCATTCCCAAAGTCCATAATTTTGAACACGCTGGAAATCTGAAAATAAATGAAATGTTTCGGAACAATTTATTTTTTCTGAAGGTCATCAAATTTATCATCGTACAAGTGGTGTAGACGGGATCAAATTACAAAACGAAATAAGATCGAGCGCGTTTGTGTGTGTGTGTGTGTGTGTGTGCGTGTGTAGACGCAACCGGAGCAGTTTTCTCTAGAATACTTCTACGTTTACTCTATTCATAAGTAGATGGACCCACTTCCCGACCACAGTCTCTCTTTTTCTATCCTCGAAAACTCGGAATCCAGTTCTCTCATAAGCATTGTCTACCCTTGCCTTAACTAACTTAAATGACATGCCCAGCTTCGCGTATAAGCGCTGCCAACCTGAATGTATTCGGTACTCAAAAGTGCATCCAACAGATTTAAAATTATAGATGAATATGTAAGCGTGTTAGAGCTGCCAACTTACAAACATTCGGCCCTCAAAAGAGCAGCCAACTTATAAACACCCAGGGCCGGTATTCCCGAAATGAGTCGCACGACCTATGGTCGTTTTATACGATCCGGTATTCCCGAAATGATATCATACAACGAAATGTGCGTTCGCATCACATGATTTTAAGGTTTGGTCTGGACCCAAGATACGTCGATATGTTATAAGGTATGGCAGAATTGAATCTTTCCATGTTTTCCTCTACCTCTTTGACCGCAGTTCCTGAGAGAGAGAGAACAAAGACGTTGTATTTGGTTACGTTTTTGAGTCTATCATAACCTCTATTTCCAGTTTGTCGCTGTACTTTTATAGATAGATTTTTTAATATTTAGTGGTAAAAATAAGTGTTATTAAAATAAGACTTTGTGTTGGTGTTAAGCGTTATTAAAATAATAGTTTGTGTTACGTGTAATTAAATTTAAAAAATATGTTGACGTTGATTGGGTTATAATAAAAATATATTTGAAACAAAGATTAATTATGAAAATTAATTATTTAAATTACTAATATATTTAAAAATAACAAAGATTTTTAGAGCTAAATAAAATGTAAAGAGGAGAAAATTTAATAAATTGTAAATAAATAAAATTATTAAAATGTTTTAAATATTCATTTCCCCTTTTCGCACCTTTCTGAAACATGTATTTACATTATACAAGGAGTTTATCTTTAAAGTATACGTATGCCAAATTCAGCCTATTTCCTGTAAATCTTTAGATATTCCCTGTTTTTTTTTTTTTTAGTTCAATTTGAAGTTTTAACAAGTGTTTTCCACTCCCAGACTAAGCATGAAGTAAAATTTCGAGTTTAGAAAAGCCCCGTGATAATTTTGCCTTACTGTATTTATATTATAAAGACCTGAGACAAATTTTCTGGGCTTTTCTAAACTCGTAATTTTACTTCAAGCGCCACGCGTATAAAACACTAAAATATAAGTATAAATGAAATTGACAATTCTTGGTTGCAGAATACTTCATACATTAAAAGTGCGATTCTTTTCGCAATCTACAACAAGTTAGTCTTACAAAGACTATATCAAACACTCATTGAAACAACTACTCCCCGGGCTAATACCGCGACGGACATTGAATTATACAACAAGTGTTTGCTGTTACATACAGCAACCTACTGCAAATGTAACAATTTGGATCAAATTATTCAGGCAATAACGGTAACGTGACCGCCAGTCTAAGGTGTCAAATTGTTTAGAGAGAATGGCAAAGCTATACTGATGAGAGGTAAATCTCGAAACGCGTCTATAGATGGTCTGTCAAGACCCGAGTAATGGCAGCCCCCATGTCGCTCAATACGGCCGCGAGTTGTAGACCCCTGGCTGGGGTAACTTAACTCATATTCAAGAAATGTACATGAACAAAGCTTAGGTGTAAGCACATATCTTGATTACGACTTTGTTCAAGATTTCTACATTGTAAAAGTCAATTTCTTTTATTTATATGTGTTATTTACAATATTTATAGTTTTGATGAGTATAAAAGATTTAGTTGGATTTGCCCTTGGACACCGGTGACGTTACAACCCAAAATGCGCATTTTCGTCGTTGGGCCAACCTTTTGTAAATATATCGACCAATCTTGGGTAAGTACCAACCCAAATATATTCGTACTCAAAAGTGCAGCCAACATATTTAAAACCATAGATTAATACAACTCAGTCAAGTTGGCAGCGTTTATAAATAATTTGTTTTTTTTAGTATGTTTCTAACCTCAAAGTTTCTAGTCGGCACATTTTGTTTCGCGCGTAAAAACCTAGCAGCCCTAGCAGTTTTCAGAAATATCTCGATTGGTTCACATCGGACGCTTTTTTCCGAGTCGAGACGGTTATCACAAACGACTTTCCTCAAAATGCCTCCGAAAAGAAACACACGCAAGGCCTCGAAAGAACAGCCAATTGAAGAAACGGAGATCTTGAATGAAGGTGCACAAGAAGAGGAAAACCCGAAAAAAACAAAAAGCAAGACCTCGAAAAAACAACAAATTGAAGAAACGAAGATGTTGAATGAAGGTGCTCAAGAAGAGGATAAACCGAAAAGAACCAAAGGCAGGGCCGCGAAGGAACAGGCGATTGAAGAAACGGAGGTCTTAGATGAAGCTCAAGAAGAGGATAAACTGAAAAGAAATAAAACAAAGGCCTCGAAAGAGCAGCCAACTGAGGAAATGAACGGGGGTGCACAACAAAAGGACAAACCGAAACAAACCAAAACCAAGGCCGCCAAGAAACAGCCAATTGAAGAAACAGAAATGGAAGGTGCCCAGGAAGAAGACAACCCAAAAAGAACCAAAAGCAAGGCCTCGAAGAAACAACCAATTGAAGAAACGGAAAACTTAAACGTGGGTGCTCAGGAAGAGGATAAGCCGAAAAGAAGCAAGAGACAAGCCACAAAAAAAGACAAAGAGGTTGAAGAAGAGGATCCTAAAGTGGAAAAATCAAAAGTTAATAAGAAAAAATCTGCGGAAGAAGAAAGTAGCTCAAAAACCTCGAAGAGAAAAGCTGCAAAACAAGAAAGTGTGATTAAAGAAAAGAAAGCCAAAAAGGAAACCGAGGACGAAGATAAAACAGATGATGAAATTGCGGAAAGCGATTATGGGTGCTCAATAAAAAATTTAAAAGGGGATATGCCGAATTTCAAAATTACGAGCTGGAACGTTGCCGGATTAAGGGCTTGGGTAGGGAAAAAAGGAATGGATTTTATAAAAAAAGAAAACCCCGATGTGTTCTGCTTACAAGAAACCAAGTGTAATGAAAACGATTTACCGGAAGAAATGAAAGATGTCGAGGGTTATCCGTACAAATATTTTGCTGAATCCGAGAAAAAAGGTTACGCAGGCATTGCCTTGTATTCGAAAACCGAACCTCTCTCAGTTAAAATTGGTCTCGATGGTGAAAAGGAAGGTCGGTTTATGTGTGTGGAGTTTGAAAATTTTTATTTGATCAACGTGTACGTTCCAAATGCGGGCAGGAAATTGGTGACACTAGACAAGAGATTGGAATGGAATAAAGTTTTCAAAAATTATGTCGTGCAACTGGATGAGAAGAAACCGGTTATATTGTGCGGCGACATGAACGTCGCACACGAAGAAATTGATCTAAAAAATCCTAAAACCAACAAGAGAAATGCTGGCTTCACACAAGAGGAACGCGATGGAATGACGGAATTTCTTGAAGAAGGTTTCGTGGACACCTTCCGTAGATTATATCCAGAGGACGTCAAGTATACATTTTGGAGTTACATGGGAGGTGCCAGAGCGAAGGACGTCGGATGGAGGTTAGATTACTTCCTCGTGTCTGATAGGATTTTCAACAGCATCTGTGATACCGTGATGAGAACGAAGATTATGGGATCAGATCATTGCCCCATTACGTTGCATCTCAATGTGTAGATGATGCATATTTGTTCATTTGTTTTTGTTCTATTGTTCGTACACATTTTAATTTATGAATTATGAGTCACAAATGTTGTGTTCAAATTTGAGCCTCATCATTGATATTTTTCACCTATATTGATATTATACAGGGTGTTTTAAATTCAATCCTCACATCTAAAACACCTTGTATAACATCAATATAATTTAAATTCTGTTTATTTTCTTGTAGGAATTTTATGAAAGATTACTATGTTTTTACCACACAAAAAGTGTCAACTAAACCCTGTTAATAAAAATAAAATTATAATTGAGTTTCTTTGATTGTTTAATGAGAAAGTAACAAAAACATTATAGTTTCCTTATTTTCTAATACTATTTATTCATTGAATAAATAGTATTAGAAAATAAACTGTACTCCAAACAAAATTAAACATGGAAAATCCATTGTGTAAATTATTTCTTAAAAAAGCATAAATAACTTTCTTTATATTAATGTTGGAAATTATTACACAATAAATGTTGTGCGATTTGAAGTGCTCACTAAGATTCAATTGAGATAATATAGATATTATTTTATTTATTTTATTTTATTTATTATTATTACATAACATGAGTACATATATTTTCAACAAATTAACATCCGTTCTATAATATATTTCTTTTATATTGAGCAGTGTTCTGCTCAACGTAATGAATATCCAGATGTAACAATAATATAATATAATAATTATGTAAAAGTTATTCAGGAAGAATTTCAATATTTTTGTTTGCCAATTTTATATTATGTTGTCAAATTAATTATCCACAAATCCTATACATACTATAAATCTAAATTCAATTGATTAATTTCTGAAAATTTGGTTTGGTACGTAGCGAGACGGAGTGACCAAACCAAATTTTCAGGCTTTTCTAAACTCGAAATATTACTTCATGCGCCCCGTGCCTAAAAGACTGATTTACTTTTATTTTTATAGGAAGATTATAAATTATTTTCATTGTATATTTACTATAATTTAGTTAGAAATAAATTATTTTCTATTTATAATAAAAAATGTAATTATATTTCTTTCTTTTCAAAGAGCGGCCCTAAAAAGAAACCCTCCGCCATTGGCTGCACCCTAATATGTTACTTATGTAAAATATTGTATATTTTCCCCTTGTTGGATTCTTCCGTTAAAAAATAAACATGATTATAATTTCTTCATCACGTCTAATTAGGCACATTAAACTACAACGGAGCAACAAAATCTCTAATATTAATAATAAGAAAGTTAAACGTACTGTTCCATACAAAATAAAACACTGTATACATTTAAAAGAAAACATTTTCCAAGTTTTTATTTAGAGTGGAAGAAAGAATTAGATAAAAACCACTCATCGAGGCTTCTTGGAGGTCAATCTCTTGCAGGACTTACTTTCTGTAACAATATGAAAAGAAAATAATAAAGCTGGAAAAGCAAATAAATCCCTCACTAATTAAATTGAATAATTTAGTTGTTCAGAATAGAACGAGAAAAATTCCAAACCAAACATTTGTTGCTGCTATTAACACTGTTTTAGCGCACATGAAATTAATGTTACACTTATTTTAACACCACTCTAAGTAAAAATTTTACAAAGATAAATCGAATATAATATAAAAATTAAATTAATTGAAAAAAAGACCTTTATTGATATAATACTACTACATTACATCTACATCTACACTAATCCTGCCCCCTCTCTTCCTCCTGCTTTCCCTCTCTCCCCACAACTTCTCCACCGTCCTTACCCCGGCCCCATCCTCTCTCATCCATTCTGTCACTCTTCTATTCCCACCCATTCCTCCTTCACCCCCTCACACTCCTCCGCCAAATGACTCCACGTATCCCTCCCCCGCTCACACATTACACACCTCCTACACTCTTCCCCCATCCACACCTTCCTTCCTCTCTCCCCTGACCCACACCTCGCCCTCGCCAGCACCACCCTTTCCTCCCTACTCCATCCCCCCTCCACCAAATACCTCGGCATTCTCCTATGCACCTGCCACCTCCCGTACCTATCGTTGTATTCACTTCTTTCTATACACCCCTGTCGTTCCTGTGCTTCCACTTCCTTCTCTTTCACCCACGCATCCACCTTTACCCCATTCCCCAGCCACTCCATCACCTTCGTCTCCGACAAACCCACCCTCTCATTCATTCTCCTTCTCTCGCACCTCCATCTACCCTCTCTCGCATTCACGCAAGCCACCCACACCGCCTTCACCAATCTCTCTTCCTCCAGGTCCCATAACTTCATCTCATACCTAGCCATTCTCACCATTTCCTTATACTCTAGTTTCTCTCTATTCGTTTCCTGGAGCGCTATGTGTTCGGGTGTCGACCTTTCCAGCCCCAAAATACGCTTCAAGAACCACAACTGCTCCCTCTCTATACCCTCCCGCCCCCCATACTTCCACCCCACACATTAACACTGACCTCACACACGCATCCTATACTTTACATGCCACTCTTACATTGTTCCCCATCCACTTTTCCCACGCTATCCCCCACGCCCTTCTAGCCTTCCCCTGCACCCACCTCACATGCTCCTCATACCCTCGCGTCCCTTTGAACATAAACCCTAAATACTTGAATTTTTATTATTATCCATAAACCTCTCCGCCCTTTTCAGCATATCCTTCATCCTTTCCCACTCTCTTGCCACCAGCACCATATCATCCGCATATGCCAACATCCACACCTTACTTCTACCAATCACCACCCCCCCGCCTGTAATTTCCTCATCACCTCATCTAACTCACTCGTATAGAGGTTAAACAACACCGGGCTCAATGGGCACAGCCACAGCCCATGTTTCCTCATACACTCTACCATTCCCTCACTCACCCCTCTTCTCCTCAGACACTCTAACAGTCCTACCCTTGGTACCGCGTTGTACGCCGCTTTCAGATCCACAAACACCGCATACACGCTACCTTTCTCTTCCATCGCCTTCTCTACCATTCTTGCCAGGGTAAAGACCTGCTTCCTCGTCCCCCTACCCCTCCTAAAGCCCCTCTGTGTCTCCGGCAGTAGCCCCCTTCTCTTCCACCTCCTCTAGGCTATTTTTTACTACCATCATAGCTATCTTGTATCCCGTACTCATCACTGTAACCCCCCTATAGCAATCCGCATCCTTTATGTATCGGGCACATCCTCCCCACCCTCCATGCTGCCGGTATGCTCACTCTTGCCATCCACATCTGGTTCAGTAGCTCCCTGAATTTCTTCTTCCCCCCTTCCCCAATCTCCTTCCACATCTCTGCCTTCAGCCCATCCCTTCCTGCTGCCTTCCCTCGCTTCACCTCCTTGAACGCTCTTTCGACCTCCTCCTCCGTGAACTCTTCCTCTCCATCCCCACGCCTGTCTTCTCCCAGCCCTAATGGCACTCCACTACTTTCTCTGCACTTCCTTGTCCATTCCTTCAACGATATCCCTAACTGTCTCTTCCTTTCCCCTCTCCTCAGCACCTTCCACATTTCCGCCTCGTTCCTGCATTCCCTCAGTTCCTCGCTCACTCTTTCCATCACCTGCAGCCTCTTCCTCTCATATATACCATCATATCTTTTCCTTGCAGCCACCACTTTCCTCTTCTCCTCCATTTCTTACACATTCTCCCACAGCCTTCCTTAACTTCCTCTTCGCCTGCCTACACTCCTCATCGAACCACGTATTCCCCCCTCTTCTCTCTCCCTTCTTTTTCCTTCCACATCCCACTATCATCTTTTCCATCTCCTCCATTGTATTGACCTCTTCTCATTGAATCCTTGCCAGCCTCTTCCTCATACCCTCCATCGCCTTTACCCCACACTCAAGGTATATCGCTTACTTTTTTTGAAGTCAACAGGACGCCTGTCTTCAAAGTCCCTCCACGAAGTCTTGTTGCTCCAAAATCAAATTGCAGATTCACCTTTCTCAATTTTCCGGCTGCCATTTTTCCTCTGCTTCAGGTTTTCAATATTCACTTCTACACAACAAACTGTGAAAACAACACACACTTACACATATACATATTTATTTCATGATTATCTACAAGTTTTATTTAAAAAAAAAAATTATTATTTTAATCATTTACAAGATTCGAAGAAAATGCTAAGAGTAACATTCACTTCTGATTTCCTAATTTTATCCAAAAGTTGATGAGTTCAAGATATTGTGGAGTAGAACCCAAATGCAAAATTTGATAAAAATTCCAGGAGTCGTTTTGGCTGAAATCTTTTCACTGCTGCAGGAAGGTCCGAAGGCAAATTGTTACGGTACTATCGGTCACCCGCCAACTGTCAAATTCACATGTTAAATCCCTATCTAAATGACAGTTTTCGTATGATCAATCTCGGGAATACGCGCCCAAATGACAATTAAACTGACAAATCCATTCATACACACTAAAAAACTTTTACATGTCCCAACATTTTGTTTCCACTAATGGTATATACATATATTTTGAGTTAATTGTAACACGGGGGCTATTCACAGTACCCATGCAATTTGTCATGAGAAATAAAATAAAGGTATGTAATTAAAAAAAAATATTCATTAAAAATGCTCGTCACAGAATTTAAATATTTCAAAACTAAAAATGTCACTATTTTCAAAAAGCTTTCGACATTCGCTGTTGTTAAAAGAGTTTAATTTAAATTTTTTAACAAGTGTTTCCACTATCGGATTAGGCATGAAGTAAAATATCGAGTTTAGAAATGCCTGAAATTTGGTTTGATCGTGTAGCGAAGCGGAGCAACCAAACCAATTTTTTTAGGCTTTTCTGAACTTGAAATTTTATTTCATGCTTAATCTGGGAGTGGAAACACTCATTAGAAGCTTTAAATTGAACTCGTTTATAAAATCAGCAAATGCTTGAACAGTCACAATGTATACATCTGGATTATGTGTACTTAAATTTGAGATACCTATCTTCTCTTATTTATATAAAATGTATTTATATATTATCAAAAACTGATTTTTTGTAATGACATTTTTACTTTCATATTTAAAAACTATTGAATCTACAGGATAGTTTGAAAATTTCAGCGGCTTCTAAATAATTCAATTTGGACCTTTGGTACAATGATTTAACTTCATTCAGTTTTGGATGTTTGCATTCCAATACGTGATTTGTGAAAGTACTGTTACTGTTGTTTTTCTTATGGCGTCATTTTGTGTTTACATATTTTTTTTCTGAATTCAATTATGTATTACACTTATAATTTGATATTTAAAATTACAACTTTTATTTAATATAAGGAGTGCCTTGACAACATTTTAGTAACTCATTTAACAACAATTAAGAAGAATTTATATTTTTAGGGAAGCACAACAGACGATACATACAACAATTATCCTGAGATTTCAATTAACACATTCGCTACCAGGCTCTCGAAAAAAAATTCCACAACTGTCAGCTTTATAATTTTTTATTAAATTGAACAATTTCTTAAAAAGCTATAAAAAGGAAATTGTCCTTTAGCGCAGAACATAATGCACCTTTTTCATTGTTTAAATGTATCTAATTTGTTTACGATATGATTTTGTAGAGCCAATTATAATGAAGTTATAAAAAATTTAGTGTGACGCTGGTAGCGAATGTGCTACTCTCAACGTTTTAGACATCTCTATGCAAGTTTGGGAAACAAATTTTAAAAGCTCCGGATCTGTCAGTAATTGTGTACACAAAAATAAACTAAAACACATTCAAATTATTCAATTGTATTGCAATGAAACACCTTACAAAAACAATGTTAAACCCACATAACAATTAAAATCTGACTATAGTCTTAATTTCCCGTTAATGAATGAACGATTTATTTTATTCTTAAAAGACGAACAAAATCGAAGTTTTATTAATTAATAGCGGCTGCCCATGGTGGTGTCATTGGCTGCGGATTTTGCAAATAAGACATGACGATTGCCGAGATGGACAGCATGAAGGAACTTAAAATCTGAAAAACAAAAATATCGATTTAAAAAACAAATTATTTTGTTTAAATCAAGTAAACAATTATTAATTTAAAAATTCATTAAAATTTCATGCTTGCATATCTTCATGTTGATTTATGTGTGCAATAATATTGTAATAAGTGTTTTCCACTCCTTGATTGAGCATGAAGTAAATATTCCGAGTTTAGAAAAGCTTTAAATTTTAATCCAAATTTTCAGGCTTTTCTAAACTCAAAATATTTACTGCATGCGCCAGGCACATTAATTTAGTATGGTATTTTAAAAAACACTTAATCATCTTAATAATAACACAAAATTTGTTCAAAATGTTAAAATATTGTTCGTTTCTTTATTGGTCATTATTTATGAGTAAAATTCTTCAGATTGAAGAAATTTCTTTAAATATAGTACCACTGGGTTCATGGTCATTATAGGAACATCAAGAAGTAATAATCCTACGCCAGACACAAGTACAATCGGAGGGAAAACTCCTAACGGGACAAACAAACAAAAAGAGGCTTTATTTTGGTCGTTCGCCCCGTTAGGAGTTTTCTCTCCGATTGACCTTGTACAGGATGTCCCATTTTCAATGGTTTCTTTAAGTAAAGTACCATTTATATTAATGATGAAGAAAAACCAATATATGCTTCCAGGGTTCATTTTTAGTGTTGGTCATGTACTTTATCAAAATTTGCCTATCTTCAATTGTTTTCGAGTTATATGTCAAAGTCATTTTTTGCCAATTTCATAGTATTAAGGGGAATATAACAGTGGTCTGAAATTTAATGTTAGATTTATTTAAAAACTAAAGGTCCTAGAAAGTTGAAATTTTGACAGCGTATATTAAGCCCAATTATCTAGTAAAATATCGAAGTACTTTTTTTTAACAATTTGCTTTCAGAGGTATGAAAAAAATAATGTTATATTTTTCAAAATTAAAAAAAAATATTCCCATATCTTACTAGTTTATACTATAAGGAATATAATGTGAACATTTCATAAGGATGCGATAGCTCATTCCCGAGTCAGGTTAAAATAAAAATCTTGAAAAATAAGGATCTTCTCTGCGGATCTTCTCTTAGTTGAACGCGTTGTACACTCATCTGCACAATTATTGGAGGGGCGAGCAGCATGCGGCCAGCGTTTATCCCTGGGCCGGTGAACGCTGCGCGGCTTCGCGTTTGTTTTTCTTTTCTTTTTTCAATCATAGTTAACAAAATCGGCTCGCGTCGTTAGCATTTATTCTCGTAAAATTAATATTTCGCAATTATAATCGATATTTTATTGTACTAGTGTTTTATTTTCATGCTTTCTGACTGCTAATGGAATAAGTATTTTTTTATACTGCATGTTCACTAATATAGAAAACACGAAATGTTTCACTAATTTAAATAAAGATGTGTAATATACCTTTAATATTGGCTTTCCTTATTATTTGACAGTGTCGGTATTATTAAATTATTTTTAAAGTTTTTTAAGCTGATTAATAAGCCAGAAGCAATCGAATAACAATCAGTCTTGTTTAAATCATTATTTCGTCTTAAATCTTTCGTTGTTAAAGCAGTTGTTAAATGCCATTAAACTTCTCGCAATAAAACTATTAAAGTAAATTGTAAAGTTTCTAGCAATCGGACCTATTTGAACCAACTGCGACTTCATCAACGAATCAATGATTTAAAAACTATAAGAATAACACCAATATGACGTTGTCGTAGATTAATGTTACAAATCAATTATTTTTTACTGAGCACAGGTAATATTTGTTTGACGAATGTTTAAAAAAATGTAGGGTTTAACTGCGTGCATATTCATTGTTAATTATTTTAGAAAAAATAGAACTATAATAATAATAAGGTAGTTATTATAATGCATTTCAAATAACAAGCTTCTTGCTCAACATTGCACTGAGCCCAATATATTTTTTTCAAATTTGGCTGATTTATAATGAGTCATATTTTGATAGTAAGTAAATAAGGAATAAATGAATTGTAATTGAATGTTATTGCATTCCTCTATTTATACGGCTCAGTCAATTTAGCCCCCCGAAGTTCGAGTTTTTAAAAAATAACTGTTGCGCTAGACGGGCCTTAGCTAGCGCTAGCTAACGCCACAAAAATTAGAGCTAGCGCCGTTTAGACAAGAAAGTTACGGGGGTTTGAACTTTCGGGGGGCTAGGTTGTTGCTAGCCCCCCGAGTTTGGATTTTTCAAGTTTTCTTACAGTATTCGGATTCCTCAGAGCTAGCGCTACCAATTTAAAAGCTAGTGCCACCCCTACAACCCCAAAAGATTATAAAACATTTTAAACCCTAGCTCCCCGAAATGAGATTTTTTTAATCAAATTGGGTGCAAAAGATTGCTTAGAGCTAGCGCCAGCAGAATATGAAAAAAATATTCTCTCAAAAATATCAGGTAAAAAAAAGTTCACATCCAAACTTTGATGTGAGAGCTTTCAGCTCCTGTATGCGTATTACCATTTACTTGCTGAATTTCAATACAAAATCATGATTGGCATATAAAATACCGCTTCCAAGAAATATGTTGGCGTTGTAATTACTTTATGTATGTTCAAAGACACTGGCTATTACAAAGATGATGCCTAGAAAACAGTAGCCTAACTGACAAGTTTTTTTCAACAAAGTCGTACTTCGGGGGGCTAAGTTGACTGAGCCGTATAATGTAAGCAAGAACTATCAAAACATTTAAGCTAAATATTTGATATGTAACATGGATTAGATATTTAGGTTTGCTTAGAGAGTTGCTCCTTCATCAGGCAAGAAATGAATCTTAAACTTAATATGAGTAATAACCTAATAATATTTAAGTTGAATATAACATAATAACATACAGGGAGTTTTTCTTTAAAGTATACGTTTTCCAAATTTAGCTTATTTTCTTTAAATCTTTAGATATTCCTTGTTTTTTTTTTAAGTTCAATTCAAGGCTTTAAACGAGTGTTTTCCACTCCCAGACTAAGCATGAAGTAAAATTTCGAGTTTAGAAAAGCCCCGTGAAAATTTGTCGAGGGTCGCTGCGCGACCCTGGGCTTTCTAAACTCGAAATTTTACTTCATGCGCCACGCGTATAAAACGCTGATTTCAAGTAAGGTTCAAATATACAAAATTTGGGGTATTTACAGAATTTGGCAGAGGCCAAATTAATACACATTATTTTCATGGCAATAGCAGTTAGGGAAGATAATATTCCCATTTAAAAAATATCATTGAAAATCCTATGTTCCGTTTTTTTCATATATGTCCGGCATATTTTTAAGAAATAATCTATAATTGAATAAAATAAAACACATAGTTTGTTCGGCTGTCGAAACTGGAGTCTTAAAAGTAAAAATAATGTGTTATAATGACAAGAATCAGAATCATCAGTTTTGTAAATACCGAAAAATAACACAGGATCTGATAACGCTTTCTAACGAATTGAAAACAATACATAGCTTGTATGTATTATCAGCGTGTTTAAATAATACGAATCGACACTTTCCTTCGATCCGTCATTTTTATACGCTTTTTTTTTTTCGTCTATTCCACGCGACCGCGAGACCACATCCGTTCATGCCAAGGAGCAATGCACAAATGCACAGCGAACTGCCGCTTTTCTCTCTGACTGTATTCGCCCCACTTGTGCTGTAAATTTGGCATCGGATGAGCTACTCTAAACTATGTGGGTCTTTCCAACACGATCGGCGTGTTACACTGCAATAATCCCCTTAAGATAACTTCTTTATTTGTAAAAATATTTACTTGCAGTAAAAACTTTCTTAAGGTACTTTTTGAGTAGAACAAGCTGATATTATTAAATTTTGTCTTAAGTTTATATAATCTATAAAATGATATATAAAATAGTTGTCTTTGACTTGAAATAATTGCGTATATTTTAAGTTTTTTAAACATATATAATTTATAATACTTTTGTCTAGCCACACTTGATTATTTTAAGTTTTTTGATTTTGTAAATTAATTTTATCGATTAACCATGTTTAAAAACATATGAAAAATTGACATGTAAACAACAACAATAAAAACGTAAGCAAACTTTCATACTTTGGTAATATAAGTAAATATCTTTACAAGTAAGAAGTTATCTTATAATTTTAAAATTGGCAAAAATGACTTGTGACGTATAGCTTGTAAACAATTGAAGATAGGCCAATTTAACTTTAACACTAAAAATGACCCCTGGAAGCATATCTTGATTCTTCTGTCTTTAATATTAATGGTACTTGAAGAAACCATTGAAAATACACCCTGTACATGGTTATTATATACAGGGTATACCAGTGTCACTTTTGTAGTAACATAACCACTAAACTTGACATATTAATTTCTTCGGTTAAAAAAGTCACAACAGGTTAACTCAGAAAATGAAAAAATAACCCATTATTTTGAATTGACGATGATATGTACGAACAAAATATATTACTCACTTGTTTCGTGTCATCGGACAATCTCGAGTTTGCGAAGCTGATGCACGAGCAGTAGAGCGCGACCCAGGCGCACCATTTGAGCCTCATCATCAATCCGCACATGCTGAATATCATGCCTAAAAAAGAAAGATAAAGAAAACAATGCACAACTTTTATTTTAAATAAAAATCCCAGGACTTAAAAAAATTGGTTTTAGAAAAATGTATATAATTTTTGGTATCTAGGACAATTTTGCATTCATAAAATTCTCCTAGATACCAAAAATGGTATATGTTTTTCTCCAATATATAAAAGAAATAGATAAAACTGCCTTACAGTGTAGATTTTTATTCATTTTTGGCTTAACCCACTTAATCCACACTTTTCTGAAGAATTTATAAAAATGAATGTTTAAAAAGAAAATCAACAAACCCATCTGCCATCCAATCTAACCCAAGTATCATTACTTTATACGCAACGACAATTATTTAACGTAACCTCAGTGATAACTGTCATTGGGGTGAGATTAAACCTAACCCAATCCAACATTGCTAAAGTATGATGGTATAAAAGGTTGTCTGGTGTACTATCTATTACACGGAACTAAAAATACCCCCCGCAGTTCCCTAAACAGCCTTAAAGGTTTATATCTTATGACGTAAACAGTGTGTTTGCGCATGCTCATGTCGTTTTATAGTGTTTTTCTTATAGGCAATGACCCTACCCTGATGATATTTCACGATTCTACCCCCCCATCCACGCCAGATAACCTTCCATACGATTATACTTTAGCGGCGTTGAACCCAAATTACCTTATCCTGACGTAACCGTTTGCAATCTAATGTAACTGAGGATTGTACTAGATGGACCAATACTGCGTAATTATTCTCTTTAGGTAAAATGTAAGTACCAACTAACCTAACCTCAACAACTGTCATCTAATCTTAAAACTCAAATGTTCAAAATAAAATCAAGATACACATCTGCCATCTAATCTAACCCAAATATCATTACTTTATAACCAATGACAATAATTTAACTTAACCTCAATGGCAACTGTCATTAAGGTTGTGTTAAATCTAGCCTAAGATATTTTATGCCGACAAATTAATTTGCAATCCAACGTAAAGAAAATGAATTTTATTAGATGGAACAATACTGCACAATTATCCTCTGTAGGGCTTCAAGTAGCAGCTAACCTAACCTTAACTAGATGATAGTTGAGGTTAGATTAGCAGCTACTTGAAGCTCACATTTGGAAACTGAAAAGTTGAAAATAAATATTAAAAAAAAATCTAGGTACACATCTGCCATTTAATGTAACAAAAGTGTCATTACTCTATAATGAATGACAATAATTTAACCTAACCTCAACGGTAACTTTCACTGAGGTTAGATTAAATCTAACCTATCTTATTCCGACAAATTTATTTGCAATCTAGTGTAAAGAAGAATTTTATTTGTGAAAGCAGTACTGCATATTTATCCTCTGTAGGTGAGCTACAAGTAGTAGCTAACCTAACCTCAACTGGATGACATTGGTTGAGGTTAGGTTAGCTACTTGAAGCTCACATCTTGACACTCAAATGTTTAAAACCCAAGTGTCATTGCTCCATAATCAATGAAAATTATTTAATCTAACCTCAATGTTAGGTGTCATTGAGGTTGGTTTAATCTAACCTAACCTATTTTATCCTGACAAATTGTTAGATTAAATTTAACATAACCTATCTTTTCCCGACAAATTCAGTTGCAATCTAATGTAAAGAAGAATATTATTAGATGGAGCTATACTGTGTAATTATCTTAAAATACTTCCCTTCAAACTTACCTAGCCTCAACAACCTTCATCTGATCTTGAAACTCTCAACTAGCCTGACATCTGCCTTTTAACCCAACAGTAACTATTTTATAATTGAACTTAACTGATGCAAGTGCTATCTAACCTAACCTTAATGGCTATTATTCAACTTAACCCAATGTATGTTTTTGTCCTCTAATGTAAGCAGTGTCATTCATTTTTAATCTAACCTCAATGACTTAAACATTCGTAACTTAAAGTGTCATTGACTTATAACCTAACCTAATTGACTGTCATCTAACCTCCAATTTTATTGAAACGAAATATTGTATTCATTACTGTGTAAAAAATTCTTTAATTCTTTACTGTGAGATAAAGAATTAAAGAATTTTTTACTGAGTACCGAATGATATATTTCGCAACCTAACCTAATCCGACATGTGATTGTCTACCTTTCAACCCAACAGTAATTATTTTATAATTTTTCGATGATCATCATTTAACCTAACTCAACTGATACAAGTGTTATCTAACCTAACCTAAGTGGCGTTCATTTCTAACCTAACCTTATTGACTATCATTCCACCTAACCCAATTAATGTTTCTGTCAACCAATGTAAGCAAAGTGTCATTATTTTCCAATCTAACCTCAATGACTTAAACATTCGTAACTTCCATTTAACCTGATTCATTTGTAACCTAACCTAATTGACGGTCATATAATCTCCAATAAGTAATGGAGTAACACAGTACAGCGGTAAAGAATTAAAGAATTTTTACTCAGTAATAATGAAATATTTCGTAGCCTAACCTAACCCGACATGTGCCCTCCTGACATTTCTTAAGATTAAATTTAACCGAGATTGACAAACTTTTTTTAAACTAAACAAAAACGGCACGATGAGGTTTTTATCATGAAAAAATATTACAAATAAAACATGTCACAACTGGTTTAACTAATTCAGATTATTAGTGTTTTATTTTATTTTTTAACGTAGGTTTCATCTCCCAGACTAAGTGTAAAGTAAAATTTCGAGTTTAGAAAAGCCTGAATATTTTGATTTGGGCGCGGAGCGAAGCGAGCGCCCTAATCAAAATTTCAGGCTTTTTAAACTCGAAATTTTACTTCATGCCTTAGTCTGGGAGTGGAAACCTATCTTAAAAAATAAAATAAACACTAATAATCACTAATAATTCATGCGCCACGCACCTAAAACACTGTCTACTTTTTAACCCAAAAGTAATTATTTTATAATTTAAGCCAATTCAACTGATGTAGCTGCTTTCTAACCTAACCTAAGTGGCATTCATTTTTAACCTAACCTTATTAACTAACTTATGCTTCTGACTACTTATGTAAGCAAAATGTCATTATTATGAAATCTAACCTCAATGACTTAAACATATACAGGGAGGGGCAGAAAAAGCTATCCGATTTCAAATCCCTTTTTATCAGAAGAGGGAACAGGTAAAAACCGTTAGAAAGCCGGTTTTATGCCATTTGTCATTAGTCAACATGCCTTGGTCTGGTGAACATCGTGCTTTTGTTATTGAGCGGTTTATCGAAAACGGCGGTTCGATAATTGCTACACAACGTGCTTTTCGAATTCATTTCGGACTCGGGCGTCATGATCCTGTTCCCCATCACGCTACGATTAAAGTGTGGGCGTCAAATTTTCGACAGACGGGTTCAGCATTGAAAAAAGTCGCCTGGACGTCCCAGGACAGCAACAGGACCTGAAAACGTGGCCAATGTGAGAGCCGCGATTGAACGTTCCCCGCGTCGTTCGGCACGAAAACATTCGCTCGCTTTGGCGATTTCCGGGACCTCAAAATGCATCCCTACAAAATGGTTGTTGCACAGGACTTAATTGAAAGGGATTTTGAAACCCGTATGAACCTGTGTAGCGATCTCCGAGAACTCCCAATAGACGATGTTGTGCTCTTCACGGACGAAGCCCATTTTCACCTTTGTGGCGCCGTAAACAGGCAGAATTTTCGATATTGGAGTGACGAAAATCCTCGGAAAATCCACCAGAAACCCCTCCATAGTCCAAAAGTGACTGTGTGGTGTGCTCTTTCCCGCCTAGGCGCCTGGGAGCCTTACTTTTTAGAAGAAAATGGGCAAACCGTAACGGTCAACAGCGAGCGCTATTGTTTCATGCTGGAAAATTTTCTTCAACCCAAAATGGAAGAAAATGGCGTGGAATATGTGTGGTTTCAACAGGACGGTGCAACCGCCCACACATCGCGACGATTCTTAGGGAAATGTTTCCCGGACGCCTCATTTCTCTCACTCCATGTGACTTCTTCCTTTGGGGTTACCTCAAATCGAAGGTATTCCAGTATCGACCAAGGACCCTTCTTGCTTTACGAAGGGAAATTGCTCGGGCAATTGAATAAATTCCTGTGGAAATGACGGTGAAAGTCATGGAAAGCTACCGCGAGCGCCTAAATCAGTGTATCCGCTCCCAAGGACGACATTTGAGTGATGTGCTTTTCAAAACTTAAATTTAAAAAAGGCATAAAATTTGCGATGTTTATAAAAAAAAATTTTTGGCAAGTTGAGTAGTTTTAATTTTATAACGTTTTGAAATCGGATAGGTTTTTCTGCCCCACCCTGTATAACTTCCACATAATCTGATTGAAGTGTCAATTATTTGTAATATAACCTAATTGACTGTCATATAACCTCAAATTTGAATAAATTTTACTCTATAATAAATGAAATATTTTGCAGAGTAAAGAATGCATTCTTTACTCAGAATAAATTAAATATTTTTAGAGTAAAGAATTATCTTTTACGGTGTTATAAATTAAATACTTCGTTGAACAAAGAATGAATTCTTTACTTAGTAATAAATGAAATATTTCATAGAGTAAAGTATCCTTTTTTAGTCATCAGTCATGAACTAAAAATTCAAAGCAGGAAAGAAGGAAATATTTTTGGAAAACAATTGTTTTCCACAACAGGGAAAATTAAAACACAGCAAATACTAAAAGCTTGATTAAATACGCTTTATTTTTTCCACATTTTTTTTCTCGGCTTCTTTTTCCTCCATCGTTTTTGTAAATATCTTCAGTAGTGTATTAAAATATAGTTCAGTTTACAAGTGAATAACGTAAAGTATATTTATATATATTTAATCTGATGAAAAATAAATAACGTAAGTAAATAAACGTCGCCAGATAATTCGTATTATATATATATATATGTATGTGTGTGTATTTATATATATATATATATGCAATGCAATAATATACTTATCATATTTTAAACCTACGAGTAAAAAGAAAAAACAATTACAATAATTTTATAACAACACAGCCATAAAAGTCTACTTTTTAGTTTCTCTTTCTTTTCCTTCTTTGTTTTGAGTTTGTTTAATTTACTTAATAATTTCTCTTTAACTATGTAAATTTTTGCTAGAAAAAATTATTCCTAGAACATAGATCTGGCCATACGAACAAATTCCCTAATGTGTCAATTTCTTGCTTCATCGCATTTTCTTTACAAAAAACAAAAACATTACAAATGACTAATAAATTAGTTCAAAGATAAACTTGCCTTATTAATAGGTGTTAGTTAACAGTTTTAAGAATCTACTTAACTTATATTTTAGGAGCAGACTTATAAAATTCTACTAAGAACCTGTATTATTTATTAATTCTTTCGCAAATCTACAACTAATTAATAGTAAAATTTCAACAATTGAAATATATTATAATTAATGTCAGACTGCAAATAAAGTATATTATTATCAATTATTAATAAATACTAATAATGTCTTTAATTATTAATTAAAGACATTATTATTATTAACATAACTGAATAATAAAATAACATGACACAAATTAAAAAAAAAAAACAAGTTAGAATTGGACACTAAACCCGTGTTTTATATGCGTGACGCATAAAGTAAAATTTCGAGTTTAGAAGACCCAAAACCGAATTTTCAGGCTTTTCTAAACTCGAAATTTTACTTCATGCACCACGGATATAAAACACTAATTTATTATTACATTTTTATTTCCGTATTTTCTCTTTTATTTATGTCATTAAAATATTATGTTGGGTGTCTTTTCACAAATCTACAACTAATTTATCTTGCAAAGACGAATTCACACACTCTGCTAAGGTATAATATTATATGTTAGTAGATTGCTAAGACCCTATTAAACAAGTTCATTATATTTAGTAGAGTGTTAAAACGTTCTGTTATCCTACAAAGACGAATTCTAACACTCTTCTAAGGTATAATATTAGTACGTGTATTTTTCTAAATATCTACTAACTTTTATGAACAAGGCTGTAAAATTATATCTTAGTAGAGTGCTAAGACCCTAACAAACAAGTTTATTATATCTTAGCACAGTGTTCATTTCTTTATTTTACAAAGGCAAATTTAATCACTCTTCTAACATATAAAATCGTATGTTCAATAATAATATAAAAAATCCTCTAGAGTGCCGTGGAAAATATTGTAGGTTGGCAACTCTGAAATTATTATATTATGTATTAATTCCTAAAGCTAAATTTAAAAAAAAGATTATTATATCATAGCACTCTAGAGGTTTATTTTTATATTTATCTGCTAACTTTTATGATCAATGCAGTAAAATTATATCTTAGTAGATGTGTTAAAACCCTAACAAACAGGTTCATTTTGTCTTAGTAGAGTGTTAAAACTTTCTGTTATTTTATAAAAAGGTGATTCAAACACTCTTCTTATAAACATACAGAGAGTTTCATGTAACACCGAACATTTTCATAACGAGAATTTTTCTTTTAAGTATACATAAGCATGCGTTGTATATTTGCCGACGCTATGTTTTTAAAAGAATTTAATTTGAAGCTTTAAACAAGTGTTTTCCACTCCCAGGCTAAGCATGAAGTAAAATTTCGAGTTTAGAAAAGCCTGAAAATTTGGTTTGGTCGCGTAGCGCGAAGCCCGGAGCGGCCGAACCAAATTTTCAGGCTTTTCTAAACTCGAAATTTTACTTCATGCGCCACCGGTACAAAACACTGATGCAATGTAAAGTTTAGCGGTGTGTTTTAAACTTCGTAATATGTCAGTGTTTTGTACCGGTGGCGCATGAAGTAAAATTTCGAGTTTAGAAAAGCCTGAAAATTTGGTTTGGCCGCTCCGCGCTTCGCGCTACGCGACCAAACCAAATTTTCAGGCTTTTCTAAACTCGAAATTTTACTTCATGCTTAGCCTGGGAGTGGAACACACTCATTTGAAGTTTCAAATTGATTTTTTTTAACAACGAATATCCAAAGATTTACAATATATACAGTGTAATTGGGACATGTATACTTGAAAGAAAAACTCCCTGTGTGTACACGTTGAGGGACTAATTGCGATTGATTGGCTACAATTTTTAATGGTCATATAGGCAATCCAATTTACACATAACTTAAAAAATAAAGGTGTCAAATTGTATTGAACATGTTCAGTGTTACATAAAACTCTCTGTATATATCGTATAAAAAAAAAAAACCTCTGGAATGCCATGGAAACTATTGTAGGTTGGCAACTCTAAAATTGGGTATTACAATTATTATGCATGATGTTTTATATGTCAATTTTTTTACACGTGTAGACAACTTAAGTTTAAAAAAATTAAATTATTGCACTCAGAGTTGTCTTTTTAGTACATGTATACTCTTATAATTATCTGCTAACTTTCATGACCAAGGCATGCAAATTATATCTTAGTAGAGTGCTAAAACCCTATCAAACATGTTTAGTATGTCTTAGTAGAGTGTTAAAAGTATCCGTTAGCTTTTATTAATAAGGCAAGTTGAACTTAATTAAAGAATGATTGAAAAATAATCCTCCGTTTTTTAAGAATTTAAGAACCCTGATTTTTCTCTTAGGTTTGATAAAATCTTAAAAAAACGAGTTTCAATTTTTTAAATAGGTCGATGCATTTTCATTAATCCAGCCGTTGAAAATCATCAAACGTTGACATTTTTTAAAATAAACTAGATAGGATTTAGCATGAATTTTATGATTTTCAAGGATGTAGCTCATTTCTTTTAACTAGGCGAGAAATGCAGACATATTTGTATCTGTGTGGACTTATTAATGACTTGCATAAAAATAACGACATTTTCATAACTTAATTCACTTTTGATAAGTTAAACAAGTGTCATCTTATGATTTTTCCTGTTATAACCACAAATGTATTCTAATATCTCGCCTAGTTAAGTGAAATGAGCTATAGGAATCATGAAAATTTCGACCGACTGAAAAAATCGAACAATCCCTCACATATTTCATTTACACTGTGCTCGCATTTCTGCAATTGTTTACCATACAAACATTACTTAACAAAAAAAATATATATATTCAGGGAGGCGTGAGTATAAATATACAATTATTCAATACAAGAGTATTCACAGAAAAATTAAAAAAAAAAACACTGCAACTTTTCCAAACTAATCTAAAGATACAATTTCGTATAAAAAAAAAGGACAAACCGCAATTCCTCGAGTAGACAAACCGCAATTTTAACACGTTGACTGCCGCAATGTTTTTACACAAGGAGATTTCCATTTAACGAGAATCGTATTTGATTCACACGGCAGCCAACGTGTCAAAAAAATAAAGGATAAACCGCAATTTCTCAAGTAGACAAATCGCAACTATAAAAAAATAAATACACAATCGCAGACTACAAAAAAATATTCCTTGAGTGGACAAATCGCAATTTAGAAAAAATAAAGGACAAACCGCAATTCCTCAAGTAGACAAATCGCAATTTTAAAAAAGTAAAGAACAAACCGCAATTCCTCAAGCAGACAAATCGCAATTTAAAAAAAAAGACAAATCGCTATTTCTCGAGTAGACGAATCACAATTAAAAAAAAAAAAAAAAAATACACAGTCGCGGACTACAAAAAAATAGCACTTTTCGATACGAGAGTCCGTGAAGTAAGCACTTTATCCTTTCCGATACGCGAGTGTTCCGTAAAGTGAACGCAAATAAGATAAATATTTACAGTTTTTGTTGATTTTTTCTTTTTTTAATTAAAAAATACAGTGATGGCAAACGAGGGGGTTTTGGGGAGGGGGAATTTCTGGTGCGCGTGTTTTTTGAGTTTCTTTTTACTTTCCCTCTTTTGTAATATAAAGGGAAAGTATTGTTTCCGGGAAAAAAATGTGTGGTATAACCTCAACAAATATTAATTTAAATTATTTTGAGGATATAATAAAAAAGTTTTATGAAAACCCTGTTGTAGCATTTTTTAGGGTGAAGATTACAGCAAAAAATTAAATCCCCTATATGTAATACAAAGGGAAAGTATTGTTTTGTGAAACAAATTTTTAATATAACCTCAACAAATTTTAAATTCAAGTTTTTTGAGGTTATAATCAAACAATAAAATTTGTTGGAATTTCGACGCGAACAAAAAGTTAATTATAAAAAGGACATAATCACAGTTTTCGAATAGCACCAAATACAAACACTATTTGGCTTTTTTTTTATTACTTCTGTTAATATATATACTTTTTTTCTTCATGTATTTATATATTATATATTATTTATATTTATACAATAATTACATAATTTACAAGTGTATTCAATAAATAGAAATTTGAATTCCTTCCTTTCAAAAGCCCGATATTCAACAGAAAAATATTAACAGCGTGTTTTTTTTTGTTTACTCAATTGGTTTCTAGGTTTACTCATCGTGATGGATTTCCCATTATATCGAAACTAAATTTCTTTGGAAAGAGAATTCAAAGTTTTTTATGAACATCTAGTGCATGTAGAACAAAATACAAGGGGTGATCAAAAAGTAAGGTTACAAAGCCTGCAATAAAATATGTACATTTTGTAACCTTACTTTTTGATAACCCCCCCCCCCCCTGTATTTCGAATCAAAAAAGTTTTTAAAGCCTTTTATGAATATCTAGTGCATGTGAAATATTTCAGATAAAAAGAAGGTTTTCAAAGTTATTTATATAACTACCAAGAATTTCAATTTTAATATTTTAAACTTTAGTCAGTATTTTATCAAAATTTAATTAACAACTGTCTTTTAATTTTTATATTTTAAATGTAACTCAGTATTTTATACGCCTGGTGCATAAAGTAAAATTCCGAGTTTAGAAAAGCCTGAGAATTTGGATTTGGGTGCTCGCTTTGGTCCACGCCCTAATCCAAATTTTCGGGCTTTTCTAAACTCGAAATTTTACTTCATGCGCCAAGCGTATAAAACACCGACTTAAATTCAAAACATAAAAACTGCAACACCGATTTAATTAAATTTCCATTTAACACTGAGTCAAGTTTAAAATATAGAAAATAAATTGAAACACTGCTTTAATTAAACTCTGATTTAAGTTCAAAATATAAAATTTTAAATTCTCGATAGTTATTAGTTCACCATTTTAGGAAATACAGCTAATGTCTATGCTAAACTTGCTAATTACCTGCTAACCGTCTGCATTACTGGGCACCAAGTAAGTTTACCATAGACATTACCGTTACCATATTTCGAAAAATGATAAACTAAAACGCCCTATTTTCAAATTTAAGAAATCCATCAAGAGAAGGAGAAAACATCTCATTTTGTTTTTTTTTCATTTTGCACAGCTATTAGGAGTGTAAATAAAACTAAGAAAGCAGACGCAGAATAGAGAAGTAGATTGAATACAAAAAGGTGATTGGATTTAAAAATATAAAATAAAGTGGATGGTAAAAAAATATGAGGAAAGTAAAGAAATAATAATCTTTCAATCAGAGAAATGTATGATTTCTTAAGCTGTAGAAAATCATCATTAACTTTAATAAACGCTAATCAGTTTTGATTTTTCCCAGTTTTAAAAGAGAAATAGATCAATGATTTTCCTTTTTATTTTTCCCACATTTACCGGCGTTAACAGCTCAGTAATTGCTCATTCTGCTTTATTATTATTAATAATAGTACTCATTACTAACAAAGCATAGAAATTGCTTGTAAATATAGTGCTTAGCCAAATTTGTGAGGTTTGAGATTTGAGATCTCGGATCAGCAGAATATAGAAACCCTCTTCTTACATTAAATTTGTGAGGTTAAGTGAACTCGAGATGTCAAAATTGAGAGGTTAGGTGAACCTATAATATCAAATATGGGAGTTATATTTGGTTTGAGTTACAGAAAGAGAGAATACAATTAAACTTAATAAAACGCTAACACTTTATTCACTAAAGTTTTAGTGAAGAAAGAAAGTGTTTTATTAAGTTTAATTTATGAGGGAACTCAAGATGTCAAAATTGTGAGGTTAGGTGAACCTATAATGTCAAATATGCGAGACTTGACATCTCGACTTAGCAAATTTGTGAGGTTAGTTTAACCCAAAACCTAACATATTTGATATCTTGGGTGTGCCTAAGCTCACATATTTGACATCTTGGATTAACCCAACCTTAACTCGCTCGAATGGTTGCTTGTATAATCACTCGATTGATAATTCAGATAATAATTTAATTTAATAACTTAATTATAGCAATAAAAAAAGTAATCTATTAGTATAGCAATATATAGCATACGAGTTTGAACAAAATCAATTTGAATGGAAATGAGTATACGAATGATCATTCCAGCAAATATTCGAATGATCTCTCGTGTATTCATTCAAGAGATATCTCAAAAAATCGATTATTTTCATATAAATAATCCCATCACTATATCAAACTGTACCCATTTAACCGAATCTCTATCATTAATAATAACAAAGTTACCCATACCGTCTCCTAAAATAGGACATCCTGTATAGCATATGCCGATGTATACACTGTACATTTTTTTACAGTGTATACATATATTCGCTTTAAATTTTCAGGCATGTAACTGAAATGAAAAATTCTCTGTATGCCAACCCATCAAAGTCAACATGTGAGGTTAGGTTTAATATATGTCAAACAAAACCTCAAATCTTAGGTTCACCTAACCTTACATATCTGGCATCTTGGGTTATTTGAAATAAGGATGTTGGTGTTGACTTCTGATATAACCCGAAGTCAAATAATTTTGAAAAGAGCTCACTCGATTAGACAATTACTGAACATCTCATTAAAATACATTAATTAGAATAGTGTATATACTTTTAATGTGCGGTTTCAATGGGACACCCTGTATACCTCATGAAAAGAGGTGCATATCAGATTTTTTCTAACTCTTTGGGTGACCCTAGAATTTGGGTCACCCTTTATATAGTGATGTGTATCAGAGTATAAAAATTCCCTGTACACCGGCCCCATCACTTTGATGTGGGGTTATGTTTAAGACATGTCAAATAGAACATCACATAACCTTATATATTTGACATCCTAGGATCACACTATCTAACATATTCGAGATCCTGTATTCACCTAACCTTAACTTTTATCACTTCTTAGTGCGCCTTGTGATGTTGACGACTTCCGATGAAATCTGAACAATTTGTTCTGTGATTGAAAGACTATTAAAATATCATTTAAGGATGTAAAGGGATAAAAAAGGATTTGGGTCTTTATTATTAATTTCGCATTATGTTAAAAAACGAAACTATTGAGGGGGATCAGGTGTACCGCTGGGATTACTGTTCGGCCCTTTCGGTATCTGCTGCTTGAGGAAATTGTTCTCTGTCTCGAGCTGCTGGATCCGCTCCATCAGCTCCGCGATTTTCTCCTTGAGCACCTCGACTTCCTCGCGCACCGTGTACATCAAGTGGGACTTGACCAGATCCATGGCCTGCTCGATTTTGTTGTCGATCGCGTTAACGACGGGGTTAGCCTTGGCCGGGTCGTCGCCGGTGGCGGTTTCACTGTTCTCCTGATTGTTTGAGTCGCCGCCGGCCGGGTCCTCCGCGGGATTCGTTTCGGTCACTATCGGGTTGTTTGTGTTTGAATTGTTCACGACACTCGCGACGAATTGGGGGTTTGTGTACACGTCGTAGTTCACGGGGTTTTGCGGGTTCAGCACGGTCGTGGAGGGGATTACGGAGGGCGTCTGCCCGGAGACGGGCTGGTAGTTTGTTGTGAACTGCTGGTTAGGCAACACGTTCACTTGTGATTGGATGGCGTTGTTGGGCGCCACTAGGTTAGGCTGTAGCGTTTGTTGCTGTTGTTGTTGTTGCTGCTGTTGCTGTTGGGGAGAGGGAACATTCGCGTTAAGGATTACGTTTTTCGCGACTTGCGTGGGCAGGCTGCTGGCTACAACCTGCGCGGGTTCGGTGGGGTTTTGCGGGAACGCATGTCCGTTCACTAGGGGTTGGTTTCCGGAAGGCGGGCCGGCATACGTTTGACTTTGTTGGAAATTCGGCGGGAGCTGCGGGTTGACATTCTGAGTGGTCGCCACGAAGGCGCTGCTCTGATTCTGGATGAGATTCGCAGTCGGAACGTACTGCACATTACTGTAGTTATACCCCGCGCTGTGCGGCACGACATTCTGCTGAAAGTACTGCTGGTTCGCGTTGATGAACTGCTGCTGCATCCCCGCCTGTTGGACGCTCATCTGCTGCATGGACGCAACGGTAGCGGGCGCCGGATAAAAATACTGATTTTGCGGAAGCATCTGCGCGGGAACGTTCTGATAAAACTGCTGCTGGTTAGCGAACACCCCCTGCTGCACCAGCATCTGCTGGAAGTGCTGCTGCGGCAGACTCTGCGTCTGCATGTACAACCCCCCACCACCACCGCTAATCCCCACCTTGTTAACCCCTACCGCACTCGCGCCGCTCACAGGCGGTGGGTTCTCATCAACATAATCCATGCATTTCCACCGCCCCCTCCTAAACGGCTCCAAACTCGCAATCTTAACCACCTTAAACCTATCATTCCTGCTAGGCGTCGAATGCATATTCCCCTCCTTACTCTCCTCACTCTTTGCCGTCGTTTCCACAACAGTATCCGTAGAGGATGTGATCACGTCCTGCGGCACATCACTGTTATTACTCATGATCGCGACACCATATTGAGGACTTGTGGGTATCACATTGGTGCCGTTCGACGATGTTTGGGCAACGGAGCTTTCTTGAACGGAACTGGAGGAGGCCGGGAGGTCTTCGGGTTGTTGTTGTTGTTGTTGGTGTTGCTGTTTCACGTTATCCGCAGCGTCTGCATTTGCCGTGGCCGAGTCTGGACCTACGGAACGCAACAACAGGGGTGTTAGTTTTTTACTTACACTTTCACTCGCTCTAGAGAGAGAGAGAGACTCTTTTTTTTTATTGTACATGATACCCACTAAGTCACTCAGTATGGATGTTTTTTTTATCGAGTGCTACATAAATAAAGGAAACATGGATGGCGGGAATAATCGATGGATAAAAGTATACGATTCAAATTAAAGGTGTTTTATAAAGACCAGGTGATGCAAATAAAGCAGGATTCGGATATATCATGATATTTATATAAATATCAAAATATCGGATGAACTTTATCGGTATTTATCCGATATACCGTTCATTTATTTTATCGTGCTCACCATTGAGATTTCGAAAACTATTAGAGATACGGAGACGGTTAAATTAGACAAAAGGCTCCATTTTCTATACAAAATAAAACCGCGTTGGCAAATTTCATCTAGCATTATTTGTTTTCAATATATAACGAAATAAGTGAAATTCGGCAATATTTTATTATTGCTATAACTTTTTACAATTAAAACAGATAAGTTGAAATTTGAAATGTATAACAAATGACATAAATGAAACACAACAAAATTGACAGATTTTATGCAGGGTGTCCCATTTTCAAGATACGACATTGTAGTTCAATTTTTCTTATAACAGCCATATTGGATTTTTATACCAATGAATGGAGCAGAAAATTTTAATTGGAAACAATGTGTCATATGTCAAATTTAAATCGTAATTGTCATATCTTATAAAATTAAACACCTTGTATAAAATGTGAATTTCATCATATTTTTAATGACTCATTTAGATTTAAGTACAAAATTTCACCTCAATATCTCTTTAATTAATAAAGAATAATATTTAACGATTTTCATAGTTTTCATCACATCTTTCAAACAAATATTAGATAAAAATTATAAACTATTGAAAGCACTAGACTGGTTAAACTGGATGAAAGTTTATACTTTTGACTATAAGTAAATCTAGGTTAACAATATCATTTGTTTTAAAGATATAGCGAAAAAAATGAAAATCGATTAAATGCTATTCTCACTAGGGAAAGGCCAACTTAAGCGAGAATAATCGAATTATTCGATTATTAAAATCCTCGATTATTTAATAAAAATCTACTATTACCATTCAAATGATGATTTGAATGATCATTCGAATAATCATTTGAACAATGATTTGAATGATGATTTAAATAATCATTCGAATGATCATTCAAATGGTTATATGAATTAGTGATGGGCATAATTAAATGTAAACTCATTGCATATGCAATTCATTAGCAATATACGTGCAAGTACATTCAAGTGTTGCATTTTATGAACATGATTAATATCAAACCCACTTATTACTTCTAATGTTTGCTTACAGAGCAAGCCCTAATAACTAATACATTTGATAAAAATATGGATGGATTACGTGTAGATGATCACAAGTGGTAAAAGTGCCCCCCTTTGGCTAGGCCCGCGCTTTTAAAGATATAGCAAAAAAAAAAAAAGTATAGTACGTCGGCACAAAATACTCCTTATAAAAAAAATTGGGAAAAATAACGATACGCTAGAATAGTTTCATTCGCAATATAAAATGTAATAATACAAAATACATATTTTTAAAATAATGAAGGCAATCTATAAAATAAATGATTCATCCGAGTCAACCAAAAAGTGTGCTCATTGTCACTACCAGCCTACTTAAGGGTTAACCATTATATAAAATGGCAGCACATTACCTCTGAAAGGTTAAGGATTTTTATTGGGATCTTAAGTTACCAATGAACAATGAAAACGTTTTTACATTTTCTCTACCATTTTGCATTTTTATCTTCACATTTATTGCTCTTTTCAATTTTCCACAATAACTTTAACAATAGCATACAAATCTACAGTGTTTAAAAATTGACGCCAGTGCTTTCGGGATTTGATTCTTTGGGCTAAAACCAATTGAAAATTAAGACTGGAAAATGTTCCGTTTAACGGAAACAATAACTGTTTTCTACGACCACTACTCAAAACACTATTTTGATTTATTCATTTCGGCATAACTGTCAGGTTTGGCAATTAGTTGTGTAACATATTTCAATTAGGTTTGAATTCAGGAATTGTTCCATCATATTGATAAGTATTTTGGTTTTGTGTGTATGAAAAAATACTACTGTAATTGAGATTATGTCAATATGTTGAAAGTGCATATAATGACAATGCCACTGCTGCGGCTAAGGCTTATGGGGGAGAGGATTCCAAATTTTCGGCACCCTGATGCAAAAACTATAAGACAGGTAAAACAAAATTACTAGAAACAAGTAATTTAATTACTTGTAAAAATCAGGCAGGAAGCCAACCTACACTAAACGTCGATCAAGAAGAGCAAATTCTCTAAATTGTTGAGGCAAAACCAAGTACAAGCCTTAGAATTGTATCGTCCCAAACTCATATCAAAAAAGACACAATTCACAGATATTAACGAGAAATGGACTGCATCTATTTAAGTCTCAAAGTTTTGCATGATAGGAATAGGGTGCTTTAAGTCAATTTCATTGAAAAGATTCTGTGTGAGTGATGAATCCACATTTAATGAGCAGGTATCATAAATACTCATAACAATTTGTAAATGAAAATTTACCACTTTCATTGCTTGAAACTACCCGCTAGCAGGTAGATTAAATTGTTGGTTCCAACATGATGGTGCACCAGCATATTATAAAATACAAGTGAGAAATATCCTGAATGAAAAATTCTTTGGGAGATAGAAGGGGTGGAGCCATACCATGGCCTCCTAGATCACCAGATCTGAATCCGTTGGTTAACTTTTTCTGAAGCTCTTTAAAAGAACAAGTTTACCACTAACTTGTTCTGAATCCTGAAGATCTGGTAGCTCGTATTTACGGTGCAGTGGCGATAATATGCTAAAGAGAGTTCGTGCTTCCATCATAAATCGTGTGAATAAAGTAAGAGCCGGCCTATTTGAACACATTTAGGTGAAAACAGATGTCAACAATATCTTGTTTTTAATAAAGTTTAAAGTTAAAACGCTACATTTTGTTTTTTTATCAATAACTCTATAACGAGGGACAAAATGAAATTTTTCCACTCTTAATTTTCAATTTGTTTTAGCCCCGTGAATCAAAGGGTATCACAGGATAAGAGGGTTAAAAGTGCCCCCCATGCGAATCCAGGATCGCGATACTCAGACGAAAGACAATTGAAAATGCCGACATTCAGCAAATTTTCAGCTTCCTAAACCAATTTGTTACTGAGATATGACGGAAAACGTGATTTTTACGTTTTATTTTTTTCTCGGCATCTACTGCGTGCATCGAGCTGGAGAAAAATATTGCTTAAAAGGAAAAAAAAAGTTACATGTCAGGGTATTTTTTTCAAAAAATATTGGCGCCAAATTCAAATATAAAAAAAATATTAAAGTTTTCAAATTCGATTTTTGCACTGTAGACATTGGACTACTGTCTCAGATTTTGTACATGTAATGTGTTTTTTAATCCTCTACGACATATATTTTTTGTAGAATTTTAAACAATGTGGAAGATAGTCAAATAAAATAAACCGGTTTAAATATTCATATTTCGCGCCAAAATTGTAATAAAAAAATGTGTTTGTCCACAATATGAATAATTCATATTAATATTAATATTTAACTGTCATTTTCAACTAGTTTCTTCTGTATTTTGATAATAAATAAGATTTCTGATGTTAAAAAGATTTAACATTACGTAATAAAACAACTCATTTTTTAAATGACATTTTCGTTTAGCAGTTCATAATTGTTTATTGTTGTACGAGAAGATACGAGTAAAGGCATTTAAAAAATTATGTATTCAGTTTTAGATATGCTTTATAATATCTACTCGTCGTCAATATCTTCTTCTATAACAGGTATCACTTGCTCGTTCACAAACAGCCGACTTAAAATTTCGGTCGGTTTGACGATTTTGGCTAAGTAACGCGCATGTGTTAAGTAATAAATAATCGCAGCATGTGAGAACAACATCGCAACTCATATTTTAATTGCAATTTGGGTGCGAAATTTTATTATTTAAACCGGTAAAGTTAGTTTCTATTTTATTTTGCTATCTTCCACATTGTTGAAAAATCTACAAAAAATATATGTTATAGAGGGTTAAAAAGCACATTACATGTACAAAATTTGAGACAGTAGTCCAATGCCTACAGTGCGAAAATCGAGTTTGAAAACTTTTTTATTTTTTTAATATTTGAATTTGGCGCCAATTTTTTTTGAAAAAAATACTTTGACATGTAACTTTTTGATTTATTTTGAGCATAATTTTCTTTAGCTCGATACACGCAGTAGATGCTGAGAAAAAAAATAAAATGTAAAAATCACGTTTTACCTCGTATCTCAGTAACAAATTGGTTAAGGAAGCTGAAAATTTGGGGAATGTCGGTATTTTCAGTTGTCTTTCGTCTGATCATCGCAATTCTGGATTTACATTGGGGGCACTTTTCACCCCCTTATCCGGTGATACCCTTTCAAAAGCTATATCCTTGTATGCCATTGTAAAAGTTATTGTGGTAAATTTAGAAGATAGCATCAATTTTATACTTTTTCTAAAAAAAAGTAGAAAAGGACAGTAATATTATTTAAACAGACCCTCACTTGTTTGAGCTATGTAAATACAAAACAATCATACATAAACAAGTTGTAAAAATATGTAACAGATGTGAATTGGCAACAATTTTTGTTTGAAGTGTTGGGTAACTAATATACAACACTTTCCTCTAAATACGCCTTATTTTTTCTGCAAAAAAGTTTTATTATCATTGATTTGACTTCGCCAAGCCTTTAATCACAAATTTGTGAAACTACTGTTTTACAAGTAACTCCCATAATTAACAGAGAAGAATTTTTTGTTTGACTTACATGAAGATTTGAACTAAACTTGGAATGAAAACACTAAGACTTTTTTCGCAATAATTCAATAATTATTGTGAAGAAATCGTTAGTGTTTTCATTCCAAGTTAAACATTATTATTGTTTATAATATTCTTTACCTATTCAGACAATTCAAGGGAATTTATTTTTTAAGTATACATATGCATATGCTGTAAATTTTTCGACATTCGTTGTTTTTTGATAGAGTTCAATTTGAAGCTTTAAACGAGTGTTTTCCATTTCCTGATTAGGCATGAAGTTAAATTTCGAGTTTAGAGAAAGCCCAAATTTTCAGACTATTCTAAACTCAAAATTTTACTTCATGCGCCAGAAGTGTAAAATACTGATTTCAAGTGAAGTTTAAAATGTACTGCTATAGAATACTGCTTAAAATATACTGATTTCAACTTCACGATATTTCAATTTTTTATATGCAAATGAAAGTTCCCAGCATTAACCCAAACCAAATGTTTAGGCTTTTCTAAACTCGAAATATGTACTTCATGCTTAATCTGGGAGTGGAAAATCCTTGTTGAACTATTAAAACGCTTAATGACAACACCGATTCTTAAAAAAAAAATCACAAAAGATAATAAACGAAACCCAAAAAGATTATGAAAATTGTTATAAGACATTATTTATTTAACGATTCGTGAACACTTCTTTATTTATTTTTTTACAGAGCTGGGCAGGATTCGAATCATTCAGGATTCGAATCCTGGATTCGAATCTTTTTAGAGGATTCAAAAGAGGCATTCGAATACTTTAGTTCAACTGGATTCGTGATCCGGATTCGTTACATTTTTTCAAGAGGATTCGTATTCGAATCCAAATGTGGGTGATTCGAATCCATATAAAAGGATTCGAATCCTTATGAAAGGATTCGAATATTTATAAAAGGATTCGAATACTTACAAAAGGATTTAAATCCTCGAAAATAATTTCATGACTGATCTGGCTGATGACGTAGATTCCCTTGATAATAAAACCCTATTTTGTAAAAAATTCGCATAGGAAGCTTCATCAAAACAACGCCGGAATGTAAAAGTAAAAATAAAATCCTATTTGAATATCACTAATTACCAGAGCTGGGACGAATCCTCGTAAAAAAGATTCGAATCACGAATCCGAATCACCTAATATGATTCGAATCACGAATACTCGCATAAAGGATTCGTGCGAGATATATATGATTCGAATCAAAGATTCGAATCCTGTTTTTTCGAATCACGAATACAAATCCTTTAAGAATAAATTTGATTTTATTTTTTATTTCAACCATTTATATATAAATATCGTTACCAGTTGTTTTAACAAAAATATTAAAAACCTAATTATTTTTTATTAACACTAAACATCGTTGATAACAGACTAAACATCTGACTCCCTGTTACTCTGATTAAAGTTGTATTGGTGTGTTTCTAAACTTATTTCAAATCAGTGTTTTGTACGCGTGGCGCATGAAGTAAAATTTCGAGTTTAGAAAAGCCCGAAAATTTGTCTCGGGTCGCTGCGCGACCCTCGACAAATTTTCACAGGGCTTTTCTAAACTCGAAATTTTACTTCATGCTTAGTCTGAGAGTGGAAAACACTCGTTTAAATAAAGACAACCTTATACAAGATTGTCTCAGTTTAAACCGAGTCGACCTTATACAGTAATGACTTTGATTTTGACGTCATGTGAGGATTTCCGCGCGTGATAAGGTCGGCTCGGTTTAAATCGAGACAACCTTGTACAGTAATGATCTTGGTTTTGACGTCACGTACGGATTTCCACTGACAAAAACAATGAAAACAATTTAACATAATGGAGGTTTCCCACAGAATAAAGTTATATTAAAAGGCCAGGGAAAAAAACCTTGAATCAGGGAAATGTCAGAAAAATTTAACATTCCAGATTGAAAACTTGATTATTATCTTTAAGAACATTTTCAGTCATTTGATGTTCTTATTAAAGCATTCAGTTTAAAGTTTCGAACGAGTGTTTTCCACTCCCAGACTGAGCATGAAGTAAAATTTCGAGTTTAGAAAAGCCCCGTGAAAATTTGTCGAGGGTCGCGCAGCGACCCGAGACAAATTTTCTGGGCTTTTCTAAACTCGAAATTTTACTTCATGCGCCACGCGTATAAAACAGTGATTTAACGAGAAATTTAAAAACACACAAAATACATTTTTCATGTTAATCCTCACAATTAATTCAAATTATTTTCGAGGATTTAAATCATGTTAATCCTCACAATTAATTCAAATTATTTTCGAGGATTTAAATTAATTGTGAGGATTAACATGAAAAATATATTTTGTGTGTTTTTAAATTTCTCGTTAAATCACTGTTTTATACGCGTGGCGCATGAAGTAAAATTTCGAGTTTAGAAAAGCCCAGAAAATTTGTCTCGGGTCGCTGCGCGACCCTCGACAAATTTTCTACGCGGGGCTTTTCTAAACTCGAAATTTTACTTCATGCTCAGTCTGGGAGTGGAAAACACTCGTTCGAAACTTCAAACTGAATGCTTTAATAAGAACATCAAATGACTGAAAATGTTCTTAAAGATAATAATCAAGTTTTCAATCTGGAATGTTAAATTTTTCAGACATTTCCCTGATTCAAGGTTTTTTTTCCTGGCCTTTTAATATAACTTTATTCTGTGGGAAACCTCCATTATGTTAAATTGTTTTCATTGTTTTTGTCAGTGGAAATCCGTACGTGACGTCAAAACCAAGATCATTACTGTACAAGGTTGTCTCGATTTAAATCGAGCCGACCTTATCACGCGCGGAAATCCTCACATGACGTCAAAATCAAAGTCATTACTGTATAAGGTCGACTCGGTTTAAACTGAGACAATCTTGTATAAGGTTGTCTTTATTTAAACGAGTGTTTTCCACTCTCAGACTAAGCATGAAGTAAAATTTCGAGTTTAGAAAAGCCCTGTGAAAATTTGTCGAGGGTCGCGCAGCGACCCGAGACAAATTTTCGGGCTTTTCTAAACTCGAAATTTTACTTCATGCGCCACGCGTACAAAACACTGATTTGAAATAAGTTTAGAAACACACAAATACATCTTTAATCAGAGTAACAGGGAATCAGATGTTTAGTCTGTTATCAACGATGTTCAGTGTTAATATTAAATAATTAGGTTTTAAATATTTCTGTTAAAACAACTGGTAGCGATATTTATATATAAATGGTTGAAATAAAAAATAAAATCAAATTTATTCTTAAAGGATTTGTATTCGTGATTCGAAAAAACAGGATTCGAATCATATTTATCTCTTACGAATCCTTTAATCGAGTATTCGTGATTCGAATCATATTAGGTGATTCGGATTCGTGATTCGAATCCTTTTTATGAGGATTCGTCCCAGCTCTGTTTTTTTAACATTACATTTTTAATGACCGAGTTCTTATTATTTTGAGTACCATCATCTCCCCCCCCCCCCCAATGATTTGTTATGAATTATATTTTTAACTTTAAACATCAGAACAAAAATAACTACAGATTGTGTTTGTTTCCCATTTTTTATAAGAAATCAGTATTGTCATTAAAGGTTCTAACAGATGCCTAACAAGTGTTTCCAATCCCAAATTAAGCATGAAGTAAAATTTAAAGTTTAGAGAGACCTGAAAATTTGGTTAGGTTAGGTTAGGTTGAAAGTACTATTTTATTAGACATTGTTAAAAACTCTAATTTTTTTAAGTAGAAAAAGGTTATTTAATTTAAATATTCAAATATACAAATATTCAAATATTTAAATATTCGACTATTTAAACATTCGAATATTCGAATATTTGACGATTTGAATATCCAAATATTTAATTGATTAGAATATTGGAATAATTGTAATTTTGAATGAATAATCGAATACTTAAATTTGGAAAATTCCCAGCCTTAATTTAAATATTCATATTTAAATTTTCGACTACCGTAAAATCTTGACTATAATACGCACACGTGTACAAAACGATTTTGCGAGAATATTTCAAAAAAATTACAATATCTAAGTTTTTTTTTGTACACGAGTATAATACGCACCCTCATATTTTTTGGACTAAAATGTGAAAAAAAGCACTTGAGAATGAAACAACAAATAATTTTTTTTGTGATACATTTCTCGAGTTTATGAGGATTATTAAAAGATTGCAATGTTGTCATTAATAAATTTGTTTTTTTCTATCTTTAGTATTGAATTGTTGTTTTGTAAAATATTTTTATATTCTTTACAATGGTATATCCGTCAATAAAGATTTATTTATTTAATGATTTTTAACTATTTTTTGTGTATTTCATTACAATTATTTCGCAACGCTGTTGCTTCTTCGGGTGAAGAACTTATTAAAAAGTTCGTATTATACTCAAGATTTTAAGGTATTTTAATTATTTGTATCCTTATTCGAATCTCAGCGTTATTTTAAACGATTAAATTTTATATTTTCTACATCCTCGAAGTACAAATTGCACGATTTAAAATTACCATCAATGAAATTTGAAAAACTTCCAACATAATTCGAAACGACCGTCAATGAAATTTGGAAATATTCCAAAGCCAACGAAAACAAAAACAAATATTCAGAGAAACGTACCAAGGCGTTTAATCTCCTTCCCTCTCACACGACAAATTATCAAACCACAACAAACTCGCACTGAATCACACGGACACAGCGCACTCTGCCGACACGCACAAACAAAACGACTCTGGCTCTTATTATCAGGACGTTATATATTTATGTACTCACACAAACATATGTGTATGTATATATAGAAATAAAAGTACCTTATCCAAGAATAACAAACTCAAACCCGATGCACACAAGTACTAGTACGTACGTACATAAATATAAATGCTAACAAAAGATAAGGGAGAGCATAATAATAACAACAATGGCCGTTCGTACATAACACAACAAACTTAATGTGTGTGTGATTCGTATTAAAATTATTCAGGACTGTACCTTAATTAATAAGGTCAAACTGTATTTAAGCTAATGCATAGGAAGTATGAGATGAATGCTGAAAGAGAGAGAGAGATGGAAATGGGTAATAAAGATAGAATGGTTTGATATTATCAATAATGAATATTATGTATTTCTTTCGATTCAGGTGATTTTATGATGAATCATCTCTTATCAAAACAACATTTTTAAAAAATATATAAATGAATGATGATTTATTCACAAAAATATACATATTTCATACATTATGCTACTTTTAATGTTTTGCATTACCTGCTGCTTTTATTATGATATATTATTGTTTTAGAAATTTTGAAACAATAATAATTATACATGCTAAGAGAAGATGGACTTGGAAGGTGAGCTGTAAGGACATATGACTGGCCTTAATTGTGAGCGACAATAGATACTTGCGGTCGCAGTGAAGGACCGCTAAACGGACCACTCACTTTAAATAGAGCAGAATACGTGATAAGAGACAAAGTCGAATATTTATTTTGGATCAAAAAATATTTTAAAGAAATTGTGTCAACTAAAATGTAGTCACCTACTTGAATAAAATTTGTTTCTTTTAAGAGAACAAAGGTGCTCTATCGAAAAGCTGGAATGAAATTCAACACTAATTTGGTGGAAACAAAAATAAATGGGACAGAAATGTTTGTCGTGAAAACGAAGTGGGTGAAGTTTAGAAATAAAGGGAGGGAGGGGAAGGTGAAAGAATTGGAGTGGAAGGGGGTAGTTATTGAGAGGGTGAAGAGTTTTAAGTATTTGGGGTTTTGGTTTAAAGGAACGGGAGGGTATGAGGAGCATGTGAGGTGGGTGCAGGGTAAGGCGAGGAAGGCGTGGGGAATGGCGTGGGGCAAGTGGGGAAAGTGGATGGGGAACAATGTGACGGTTGCGTGTAAGATATGGGATGCGTGTGTAAGAACGGTGCTAATGTATGGAGTAGAAGTGTGGGGGACGAGAGGGTACGAGGTGATAGAGAGGGAGCAGATGTGGTTCCTGAAGCACATATTGGGGGTGGAAAGGTCCACGCCTGGCTACATAGTGCTTCAGGAGACGAACAGAGAGAGGTTAGAGTGGGAGGCAATGGTGAGGGTGGTCAGGTATGAGATGAGATTGTGGGAACTGGATGAGGAGAGATTGGAGAAGGATGTATGGGTGACGAGTGTGGGTGGGGGTGAGGGTAGATGGAGGGGGGAGAGGAGGAAAATGTATGAGAGGGTAGGGCTGTCGGAGGCGAAGGTAATGGAATGGCTAGGAAATGGGGTGAAGATGGATGAGTGGGTGAGGGGGAAAGGGAAGAAAGTGGAAGGGCAGGAAAGGCAAGGGTGTATTGACAGAAGTCAGTATAATGATATGTATGGGAGGTGGCAGGTGTATGGGAGGGTGCCGAAGTATTTGATAGAGAAGGGATGGGGTAGAGAGGATAGGGTGATTGTGGCAAGGGCGAGGTGTGGATCGGAGGAGAGAGGAAGGAAAGTATGGATGGGGGAAGAATATGGAAGGTGTGTGTTGTGTGGACAGGGGAAGGATACGTGGGGACACTTGGCGGAGGAATGTGAGGGGGTGAAAGAGGAGTGGCTAGGAGCGAAAGGGAATAGAAGGGTAGTGGAGTGGATGAGGGAGGATGGGAGCGGGGTAAGGACTTTGGAAAAGCTGGGGAGGGAGAGGGAAAAGAGAAGGGAGGGTAAGAGGGATACGGGAGGGTAATGGTAATGAGATAATAAAATGTAAATATAAATGTAATGTAAAGTGTGGAGATATGCCAATAAAGGTCTTTTTTTTGTTTTGTTTATGTCTCCTCGGTTAGGTTAATGTTAGTTGGAATATGGAAAAAAACTAGTAGTTGTTAATGGCGGCACTAACAGAAAATGCGCTTTGTGGAGCTGATGTAGACCGCTTGAGTACGCCGCCTTTTAAGCATCAGATTATTAATTTTGAACGCTTAATAATTTTCTTTCAACTTATTGATTAATAACTAAACACGCTTTAATTTGATTCGTTTATTTTTAAACAGGGTAATTATACGGGTAATTTGCAATTCTTAATAAATATACATATATTTATTAAGAATTGAAAATTACCCGTGATCACAGAGGAAAGAATAACCAGAGTAACTGGGGGAGCTTATAAGTAACTGGGGGAGCTTATAATATAATATTTGAAAAATAAAAACGTGTATTTTGAACGGTTTATTTTATTATTATCGGTGTTCATGAGGGAACAAGAGTGATTAAAAAGAATACGTTTTTTAAACATCTCATTAAATCAGTGTTTTATGCGCGTGGCGCATGAAGTAAAATCGAGTTTAGAAACGCCTGAAAATTTGGATATTTTGTTTATTGTATAATCAAATTTAATAACTAAAATTGATGATTATTTAATACATATATTGTCTTTGGAATTAACGCCTACAATTTATTGTTCCTATATAAATATTCTTGTAATGAAAAATATTAAAATTAAGTAAGTATGTAATATTTAAGTACACATTTTCCGACTTTCTATTGTTTATAAAAGTTCAATTTAAGGCTATAAACAAGTGTTTTCCACTACCTGGTTAAGCATGAAGTAAAATATCGAGTTTAGAAAAGCGTGAAAATTTGGATTTGCGGGGTGGCAAACACTGAAATGCTTTTTGTAATATTTTCAAGTTCAAAATTGACATTTAAACGAATTCCATGAAGGTTTACTAAATTAAAAAAAAAGTTAAATAATCCATACAGGGTGTCCCGATTAAGCAGCCCATGCATGGGTATCTTCTAAATGGTAAGAGATAGAGATTTGGTTAAAGGGGAGAAAATATGCAGGACGATGAGTACTAGCTATATCCGTTATATAATTAACAAAACAGTTGAAAGTTCAGACCATACTTATTATTGATGATAGAAGGATAATATTTTAACATTATTAGGGCACTTTTTTATGCTTTTTAATAATATGTAGTCAGATTTATCATAAAGCAAATATTTTCCAATATATGCATACTAACTTCATTTTATTATATGGGCGTCAAAGTTGGCCATGAGCTAATTTTATAGATTTTTAATTCTCTTTAATTTGGTATATCATATGATATGTTTATTTTTTCAAAAACAAATAACGCATTATGTTAGTATTGTTATTGTTATCATTTCATTTATTTTGGTATATTCATAGCCAACTTCAAATACTATGAAAATATCGTCCAGTTTTCCTATTAATGAAAACAAACCTACCATATAATACATCAAATTAAAAAAGAAATGTCTACAAAATTATATCATGGCCAATTTTGACGCCCATATAAAAAAAATGGTGATGTGTTCATCATAGTACTTTCTCCATTTAGATTTAATATTTTTGAATTAAATGTAATTAAATATAAATTAATAAAAAAGAAAAAGCAGCCGGCGACTGCATTTCAACCCGGGACCTTTCGATTATGAGTCCGGCGCGTTACCGACTGCGCCACGACAATTCATAACCTATCGGTGTTATAACCAACAATAATTATCTAAAAAAACACTATTTTTAAATAACTCCTAAACTAAGAGTTGTGAGTATCTGGAAAAAACTAAAAAACGCTAAGAGTAAAGTACCACTTCCTGTTTTCCTTTCAAAAAGCTTAAGTTTTAAGTTTCATCTCGATATCTCCAGCGGTTTTTGCTCTATATCGTTCTATCATCAATAATAACCAAGTTATAAAGGAATATAAAAAAATCGCAAAAATCAGTGTTTTGCAATGTGCTCTGATGGTTCAACTTTTTTGTTAATTTAACACCGGGTATAGTTGGTACTCATCGTCTTGCATATTTTCTACCATTTAACAGATCTGTATCTCTTGCAGTTTAGAAGATACACATGCATGGACTGCTTAACCGGGACACCCTGTATATTGAAACTATTTTTCAATCGTAAGTATATATGCGTCTTGAAACGGACATACTGTATTTTCTTTATAGAGAGCAATGAATTATATTTTTATCACAACTTTTATCGATTTATTTAATATAGTTAAATTTTTTAGTAAAAATAATGCATCATACGACTGTTTGGAAACCCATAAATCTACTGATAATTTGGTTTAAAGTGTTCATTTTCAAGTGTTCACTCGCCCCACAGATGATCTAAAAAAACAGTCCAAATTTGTACCCTTCTTATCTGCCTTTGTCCTTAAGCCCTAGAAATCAATTACTAAGGATGTAAAAAATACATAGAAAAATATTTGTAAAAGTACCCTCTTCAAAGTACTTATAGGAAATCATCAGTGAGAAATATTTTAAGAAAAATAATCAGTATGTTTTGCGCTCTCCAGTGTGCACGTTAACGGTTTATAATTTTATACGGACAAACTATAATTTAATTAAGTATAGTGGACATTTAGTGTTTTTACATAATAGTTGTAGTTCTAGTGATATTTAGTTGTAAAAATATGGCTAATTATTTAAAATGCGCCTATCGTGATTGTAGCGCGAGGAAAACCGACGATGTACACTTCTTTACATTTCCTGTAAATAATAGCGAAAGATGTGATCATTGGTTAAAAAATTGTGGTAATATGGATCTCTTTATTTTGTCCGAAAAGAAACTTTCTTCAAAGCGCCTGTGTAATAAACATTTTCGAGCAAATGATTTTACAAATTTCCAACAAAATAGACTGTTAAAATCAGCAATTCCAAAACCATTTGACATAGTATTAAGTGATTCGGATTCCGATTTAGAAGTGTTAAAGCCCATTCACATGTACACCCGAAAATTGGAAGAGGATTTGCCATCTACATCCAAAGAAGTAAGGTTTTTAACCACAAAATTAAACAAACATTTTTAATATATGACAATAATTTACTTTTATTTATATGTCATATCCTTATATATTCGTATACTCTGTACATTTGCGGACATTCGTTGATTCTATAAAAGAGTCTAATTTAAAATTCGAACGAGTGTTTTCAATCCCAGGCTAAGCATGAAGTAAAATTTCGAGTTTAGAAAAGCCCCACGTAGAAAATTTGTCGAGGGTCGCGCTAGCGACCCGAGACAAATTTTCACGGGGCTTTTCTAAACTCGAAATTTTACTTCATGCGCCACGCGTATAAATACTGACATATTGTAAAATTCAAAAATACTAGCCTTTATTTTGTTCGGTTGATTGACAAATTATATTGAATATTAAATTTTATTTATAAAATCTTGGCAAAAACTTGAAACCTGTTACAACATTTCAAAAGAAGTGGATTAATAAGAAATCGTGGAAATTGGTGAAAAACCTATTTAAAAAATCTATAAATATAAAACATGGATTTGTGTGAGTGTTTTTCACTCCCCGATTAAGCATGAAGTAAAATTTCGAGTTTAAAAAACCCTGAACATTTGGATTTGGCGGCAAGAGCGAAGCGAGTTCAGGCTTTTCTAAACTCGAAATTTTACTTCGTGCGCCACGCGTACAAACACTGATTTATTATGAAGTTCAAAAACACATAATCGATCTACTATTTTGGTCAGAAGTATAGTTGAAGATGTGAAATAAATGTACATAATGTTGATATGATTTACCAAAATACCGGTACATTTTGAAGGGCAATTTTTGCGATTAACCGGTATGCCGGTATTCCAATCCCTACCTGTATCATATAACTGTATTTATTTTAATTTAAATTGCATTACATGAGAGTAAATCTAGATTTCAATATTATATGTGGAATTAAAAATTGAATGGTGTAGATTCACGCTCGATTTGTTTATTTTGATAAAATAAACAAACCGAGCGTCATCATTTTTCGTTTCGTCGGTACCGTTAAAGAGAAAAAAATATAAACATTCCTCTGCGGATCCGATATACAAATGAATTGGGAAGAGTTTGGAAACCTAGTAGTTACTCTAAATCACACGCCTGCTGGGTGAGCCACCTGACAGAGCCGGCCCCCCTGACCCGCACAGCCAGCGTGAATACTCTGGTTACTCCATACTCTGTGCCGTGATTCAATAAATTAATTAATCTAAACCAGTTTACCGATATTTCACCGAGAAATCATGATATCGTTGTTTCAGGGGTGTTTCATTAAATACGTTACGTGGATAATTAATAGAATTTAAAGATTTACCTTCACCAAGTGTCTTCCACTCCCAGACTAAGCATGAAGTAAAATTTCGGGTTTAGAAAAGCCCCGTGAAAATTTGTCGAGGGTCGCGCAGCGACCTGAGACAAATGTTCTCGGCTTTTCTAAACCCGAAATTTTACTTCATGCGCCACGCGTATAAAACAACAAATTAACGATAAATTTAAAAACACAAAAGACATTTTTATGTTAATCCTCACAATTACTTCGAATTATTTTTGACGATTCAAATCCTTTTGTAAGTATTCGAATCCTTTTATAAATATTCGAATCCTTTTATAAATATTCGAATCCTTTTATAAATATTCGAATCCTTTCATAAGGATTCGAATCGTTTCATAAGGATTCGAATCCTTTCATAAGGATTCGAATCATTTTATAAGGATTCGAATCCTTTCATAAGGATTCAAATCCTTTCATAAGGATTCGAATCCTTTTATATGGATTCGAATCACCCACATTTGGATTCGAATACGAATCCTCTTAAAAAAATGTAACGAATCCGGATCACGAATCCAGTTGAACTAAAGTATTCGGATGCCTCTTTTGAATCCTCTAAAAGGATTCGAATACTGAATGATTCGAATCCTGCCCAGCGCTGCTAATTACAAAGACAGAATAAAAAAAAGGATAATCTTACCTGATATAACTAAAACTATTACATCAATCGAGGGCACTGAATATCTCATAAATTTTCTCCTTCTAACCATCTTCAAACTCAAAACACTATCACCAAAACTGCCAAAAAGCAACTGGACTCAAAAAACAGGAAACCCTTTTGATACGCGCCAAAGCATTTAAAGAGGGCAAAAGTTAAAAAGGGATAATCATTAAGTAAATTATTAGGCAAACAATTCCAAAATTACTATTTGCATTGTAAAATGTAAACAAAAACAGATTTGTTTTGAGAACTAATTACATAATAGTCATTTTCGAAATATGAAGCAAATATTTGCTGGACAAACCAATGTGGCATTAGAAATTTTTGATTTGGGGTAAGATAAATAGGAACCAAAATATCTGCTATTTGTTTAAAATGCAAGCTGTTATGATGACTTAAATCGTGACTGATTTAAATCACCATAAAAACAATAGAGGAGCTGATTACAAAAACATGACTAATTACCAAATGAAAATAAATAAATGGCGATAATGAAGACTCTAACTAAATGTGGAATATACTGGGATTTCTTTTAAACAATAATAATTTAATTACAATTATTGGGAAATGCAAGTAAATGCATACGAGACTAACATGACCGATAAAGGCACTGGTGTCGCGTCGAGGAGTCATGGGCTATTTATTAGGTGTTAAATAAATTAAAATATTTTAAAAATAAAAAAAAACTTTAAAAATATATTGTTTTATTATTCAGTAAGCCTCATGAGGCCATTAGTATTAAAAATATGTGACTAGAATTTCTTTTTAACATTTTGTATAAAATTATTGCCAGTAACAATCGGTTTAGTCGATTGTTACAAAAACATTTGTGATGTGATGTTTAGCTGATTGTTGATAGATATAATTTTAATCAAAAACAAACATTTCAAAAATATAGGTAACATAATCTATCCAATATGGAACTAAACTCAACTAGAAGGGGTTGGGTGTTGCTATTTTGAGACATTAGAGGGGGGCTTAATTTAGTTTTCGCAGTGGTGCAGCTACTGAAGTTGACAATTCCCTGCCTCCCAACCATTCCAATTGAGATTGGTGCATATGCGACGTATGCGCATACCCATTCGGTACGCTATCATGTTGAAAACACGAAGAAAGTGCATATACGCCATTCGGAATACGGCCTTAGTTAAAGATACTCTTGTTTGAATTTGTAAAAAAAATATAAAACTCACATTTAGTTCTAAATCACCCAGTAGATTAAGAAAAATTCTTGAGCAAGAAAATCTCCAACTATAAAAATCACATTCACTACTGAATCATTCTGTTGATCACATAAAATAAGCCGCGAAGGGTTAAAAAAGGTTGAGAACCAACCTTTTTTAACCCTCCACGGCTTATTTTATGTGAAACCCATATCGTTTTTTTTATATCTTTCGGGAAAGTGCAAAGATTGTAAAACCTAATATTTATATAAATAAAAAAAACATTATATACAGGGTGTCCCAGACCACCCGTATCAGCCGTTTTCTTAAGAAAACGGCTAGTTCTAGAGAGTTGGGACAAAAAAATATATAACAAAAGCCGTATTAAAGAATCGAATGGTGATATTCTTTTTTCGCAAAAAGGTTGGCATCCCTGAGAGTTTGCTTAGAAATGTCAATAACTCAAGATTTTTAAATGGTACAATAGGTCAAAAGTAGCACTATTGAAAAGGTCTTTAAAAAATAAGCAACTTTTGTAAGAAACATAATTTTGTTACTGGCATCGATTTTGAGTAATATCTGATCAAAGTTATTAAATTTCAATTTTTCATAACTAACTTATTAGTCTTAGATACATTTTGACAAAGGCCGCGGACTCGCTAAAGAAATATTCGACTCCAACTCCTCTATTTTTCGATAATACAACTCTGACTGCTGCTTCGAATCATTGCAAATTTTACTTAATAATGCAATTTTAAGCAATACAAATTAATGTTTAATGGTTACTACATCTGTATAATTGCAATCTAATAGTTTTTCGAAAAAAAAATCGAAATTTTGGTTTTCTCTCATTTGCAAATTACATAAATTTCCATTGTAATTATAAACTCTATTTGGGTTTAAATTTTAGAAAAAAAACGAAATATGTTTGCATATTTATATTTAAATAATTATATTAAAAATCGGAGTCAGAATTATACGAAATTACCAACTCCACGGCTCCGATTTACTCATCATAATAATACTTAAATTCCGACCCCACAGTTTTGACTACAACTCCGGCTCAGAGTTCACAGGACTGGTTCAAAATGGTTTCCATTTACTTCTAAACAATGTTAAACTGTTCTGGTCCTAATACCAGTGGCCCTAAGTATCTACTTTTAAAATAAGGTAGCCATGAGATATTAATCTTTGGTAACTTCAATCCAAAATTACTCAAAACAAACATCAGTTACAAAAATATTTTTTCTACAAAAGTTGCTAATTTTTCAAAAATTATTTGTATGATACCACTTTTGACCTACCATGCCATATGAAAATCTTGAGTTTTTGACATTTTTAACCAAAATCGTGATGCCAACCTTTTTAGGAAAAATGAATATAACCATTCGATTCTTCAATATGGCTTTAATAATAATTTTTTTTATTCCAACTCTCTAAAACTAGCCGTTTTCTCAAAAAATGCCTGATACGGGTGGTCTGGGACACCCTGTATATAGTAAAAATTAACATTTTATATTATTTTATTATATACCGGCTGATCAATGTCAACTGTCCTGAGTTGGCAATACTAAATTTAAGGTGGTATGATTGAATAATTGACTATCAGTGATGCCAACCTTTTTAGGAAAAATGAATATCACCATTCGATTCTTCAATATGGCTTTAATAATAATTTTTTTTATTCCAACTCTCTAAAACTAGCCGTTTTCTCAAAAAATGCCTGATACGGGTGGTCTGGGACACCCTGTATATAAAAATTAACATTTTTTATTATTTTATTATATTCCGGCTGATCAATGTCAACTGTCCTGAGTTGGCAATACTAAATTTAAGGTGGTATGATTGAATAATTAACTATCATGATTTATTCCATATCCGGTTTTAATCTGTCAAACAAAACTTATGTTTTGGTTATGTTATAAACTGGATGGTATTTGTATTTGTTATTTTCATGTTTCACAAGGTTCTAGGTGATATAAAATGTTAAACAATAGCAAGAAAAAAACATTTTTCTTTAAAAAGACTTTTATTAATCCTTGCAATCGTAGCTGCTTTAATTGAAAGAAATCATGAGTTAATGAACAGGTAATGTTTTTTAGTTAAATGTTTGTATTGAAATTAACGTGATCATATTGAACTTGTGATTATCCAAATCGCAGTCAAAATCGCTTAATCAGAGATGTGGGAGAAACAGTCTTCTTAACAAAAACTTCTTTCGGGAAATAACAAACAAAAATAAACTTATCAATATCCATACTGACTAGAGTAAATGTTCAAAATGACTACCTTCACACTCTGAAGAAAGGTCCAGGCAGGCCGGATACAACCGGCGGGACACCAGGATAATTCCCAGCCGCTGTGCTTTTGAGACTAGTGCACAGTACGGGCCGGGCCTTGGCTACTAATGGGCTGGTAGGAAAATATATTTTTTTCCAGGTGCCATCTTTGTTTCGGGTTCCACTTTGAAAGTGTGCCATAAAAATAAATATATCGTGCGGAATTGTAAATGGCATTGTCTTAGTAAATTCGGAAAAAACAATAAGCACAAGTGACAGCACAACGCCTGGCAGTTCAGTGGAAATAATAAATTAATAATTCATGTATGTAAACTTTCAAACATAAAAATGTACTAATGTAGGAATTTTTTTGTTGCTAACACTTGAGATTGATCACCCGGTGTTATGTTTTAATAAAGGTTTTAAAACATATATCCAGAATATTTTAAATACATTGTAATTAAAATAACTAGTATGGGTCCCACAGACCCCACCCATCCTTTCATGCAAAATTAAATCACCCTTTCCACAGACGGTTAACACAAAAGTACAAAATATAAAACATTGCAGGCACTTTATATTTAATTTAAAAATATTTATACTTTATTTCAGGCGAGGCTCGTGTCCCACTGCAGGGGAGGCTACAGATCCAAGGTATAAAAACCGAGTTTCAATTTACTTGATGCACATATCGTTTGACCACCAGGTAAGTGTAATGGCTAGACCAATCATAACCTCTTATCGCGGTTTGAAAAATAGATTATGCCGTCATTTCTTTAAATTTTTTGCATAGCATAATACATTGACACATTTTTAACTGATAATATGAACAACAAAAATTAATAATAAAATTTCTTGGGATCAAATGGGTAAAGACAAATAAAAATTCTAGATTAATAAAAATTGAAACTTTCAAACTCACACTTGATGACAAAAAAATCCTAAGCCCTCAACATTTTCAATTTTCAACACACCCTTCTTTCACTTCACCGACATTACGATTTCTAATAACCAATCTCTCACACTAAATGACATTACTCTGCGTCCACACACACACACATTCACTAAATAGACTGTTATTATTAATTTACCGCATGCCGGCCGACTGGAAGCAGGTAAAAGTTTGATACAACGACCCACAATTACCTGTTTGTCATCGCAAAAATGCGATGTATTTGCAGCAGCACACACCTCCTCTCTCGAATGAATTTCATGAATGAATGGAAAGGAGTGTTGTTATACACACTAACACACACACACACACACGGGCACATACAAATTGTTGTGCACGCACACGCACATGCACGCGTGCTTATATTCATGCAAATTAGGGGATTGCCATTCAAGAATATATTGCCTTCCTTTTAGATTAATTAAACAATAATAATACGTATCAGTATTCAGGGAATTTTATCGTAGTGATTAATAAAAAGTAACAGCCTTAATAATTGACGTTAGCATGCAGCTTTAACACGGTTCTAATGATGATATTAATATTATCCGATTAATAGTATTACTATTGTTAGTTTATACGACTAATAATTTAATAGTGTGGTACCCCTAGCTCAAGCCTCATACATAACCTCAATTGTCATAACAAAATTGTGTTATTTAGAAATCTTTTTTTTTTGGGGGGTTTGACTTTTGCCTGGCCTTGGGAACTTGCCATTAGCTAACATCATATTTTATATTTGAATTAATTATTTGAATTATAATCTGTAGTATTCTACTATATTCCATATGGACAAGTACATATTCATACATTTTAATTCATGCTTAGTTTGGTTATGGAAACACTCGTTTTAAGTACAGTTCTGTGCAATAAAATTAAGCACAAGTCTCATAACTATTTTTCACAATATTCTAGTTGTATAATTCGGGTCTGTGTTAATTGCTTAGCAGCTCTTTCAACAAATAATAAAACACCATAACTTAAAAATAACACCTTTATTAAAAAACCAAAACTAAGACCTTTTGAAAAAACACTCGTAATAAATACAACAAAGCCGAAATAGAAATACAATCTTCTATTTTAGTTGGAATTCGGATTTTTGAACTGTTGTCTAAATGACGCAGCATTTTGATATCGAGGAAACTGACAAATTTACATATTTTCGTAACTAGGAAACTTATCATGTCCGTTTTAAACTATAACATATTTTATGTGCTTAATTTTATTACACAGAAGTGTACATTTCAACCAAATAATTTAGCAAAAGAATTACATTTTTGCAAACATAAACAAAAACAGTGTAGCATAACCTCTAAATAACTTGTTTACATAAAGTTAGCAACACATAAAAATGGGCCCGTTTATCAGAAACAACAGTTGGAAGTTTACTGCCAACTGTTGGGGAATTCTCTGGTGACGGGATTGTTAATCGTGAAAGTGTTTGGGATTTTTGCAATCGTACGAAATAGACCGACCGGAGTACCGTTCATTAGATACCAGCATACATCACAAACAAATCCAAACATGTAGAATGTTGAACATTTTGATGAACAAGCCCAATGCATTTGTTTTATCATTACTTTAAAAATAACTAACAGCATGTAGATTTTGTTCTATTAATACGAAATGTAAGTATCGTGTTTGTATGCATCTAGATAGATATTAACTAGCATTAAACTATAATGATATTAACGGAAATTCTATTAACAAGACTGTAAGTGTTTTATTTTTGTTGTTAAGTTTACTGGGTGTAACATAAAACAGGCTCAGCACAACAACTTTTTAATAGATTAAATTATAACCCAATTACTTACTTAAGTCACCAGTTTCTGTTTTAAAAATGGGATTGATGCAAAATTGATTGATTAATATTCAACTGTTTGCAAAAGTGAAATCATTTGTTGTAAGCTTTTTATCTTAGAAACATTGGAAGCTTTGATTAATTCTCAGTTAACATTTTCACTGTTAAAGACGCACATGTGTGTCCTGCACCTATGAGAAAAACTCAAGCCAATTTTCAACATCGAAACTAATTAGGCTGAGCACAAGATGAGATAAGGGTGAGTCGCTCTACGCAGGAAAAACAATGCGGCTAATGTGAAGTTTACGGGATGTTCTCGAAAATTGATTTTTTATATTGATACTTGTAGAATCGCGGATGGAATGGCCGAAAATGACGAAAAAAAAGTGCGGAAACAACGTTTAGCCCCATTTTGGGGCCCCGAAAGGTTGGAAATCCGTTTACTTAAAATGTGTTTTTTAGCCGGAAAAAAATAAAATGTGGTGATTATATGTATTCGTTTCACAAAACTAAATGGTTTAAATGTGTTTTTATAAAGATAGGACTTACGGATTGCTTAAAACTTCTACTTAAAGATTACGATTTTTGGCAGGTTAAGTTGTTGACAATTACTTCTTTTGTTGATTCATAGATATAACATAATGATACCAATAATACTATAATGGAATGTGATAACTGGTTCACAATTGCTCAGAACAAGAGATAGGCGCACCCTGGTGTCATTTCCAGGAGTAAAGTACCAACGCTCACTATAAATTAAAAAAAAAAAAGAATATGTGATGGGAACATTGATTTCATTTTTCGTTTTTGTTAGATTAGTTGACAGCGTTATAAATTTAAAAACAATTATTAAATATGAAATTGGAGCAACAATCTAATTTCTCGTGTTTGTTATGCCGGGTTTATAAGACGTTTATTGTTTAGTGCGTTTAGTAATTATAGTTTGGTGTTTAACGTTCAAGAAAATTATACCGTTCATAAAAAAAAATCTATTTGAATTGTATACGAGAATTTTTTTTTATCAAATGTTTTTTAAAATATTGCTGCTGCCTCCTGGTGTACAGAAATTGAACCTTAAATTTGATTCAAAACCATGGTCCCTTAGCATCAATTGTGCTATATCTATGAATAACAATGGAAGTAGGTGATAACATAACCTGTCAAAAATCGTAATATTTAAGTGAAAGTTTTAAGCAAACTGTAAGTCCTATCCTTATAAAAACACATTTAAACCATTTAGTTTTGTGAAACGAATACATATAATCGCCACATTTTATTTTGTACACACCAAAAAACACTGTTGAAATACACCAATTTTCACCCTTTCGGAGCCCCCAAATGGGGCTAAACGTGGTTTCCGCACTTTTTTTTCGTCATTTTCGGCCATTCCATACGCGATTCTACAAGTATCAATATAAAAAATCAATTTTCGAGAACATCCCGTAAACTTCACATCGGCCAACAATGCATATATTTAAATACAACAGTGCAAATTAAGCCGTAAATCCTAGGAAGTAGTTTTCACATTTAAAAACTTGCTACTTAGAAAACTGTGTTGCCTTTATCTTTGAGGAGTGACTAACCTGCGTCTCATCTTGCCCTCGGGATTAAAGTTATCAGTTTTTTTTCATACTTAAAGTATGTAAATTAATACATACTTGGGGACACTTGGGGACCCCGGTGGGGTAGTGGGTAGAGGCCCTGCCTCCTAACCCAGGGGTCGTGGGTTCGAATCCCGCCGGGTGAGGTTATTTTAAAGTACAAAATGATTCCACCTGGGTTTATAGATGTGTGTGAATGTGTTTGTGGTGTCTAAATATAGTTAAATTACAAAATATAAAGGTGGAATGGTTAAAAATCAATATCCAATAAATGTATAAAAAAAAAAATACTTTTTGTATGAATAAAAAGACTGTCAACATTAATTATTTGATTACAATTATTAATACTTAATAATTTTTGGAAAGTTCCGCATCTCTTTTAACATTAACAACAAACTAAAAAGTGATATCATAATTTAATCGCTCAACTGTGAATTCCACAATTAATTAATCGCGGTGTGTAACGTGCAAGGTTTATGTGCATTAAATCAGCGAGTGGACGGTCTGAGTCATTAAACTTTGCAGTGCTCGTTATCACGTAGGAATTTCATATCACCAACGATGATGGGTTCGAAAAATGATAAGGAATTGATGAATGAGTCCTTTTTTTTTTAGTCAAGAAACTTCCAAGAAGTGTATCTCGAGATTTCTCAGAAGTATTGAGTATGTACGACGTACTTAAGTAATATGTAGAAATATTAATCGTACAACGCATTAATAAAAGAAAAAAAGAGTGTCATTATTACAAGTTAATTTTTATGTGTAGGTCATTTTCGTTAATAAAACATGAGATAAAATTATTGTGATGTAATTTCATTAATTACATTGACGATGATAAAATAATAAGTTAAAATCAAAGTGTATTTATCAGTTTGTAAAATTGCATATCATCAAATTTTCAGAATAATTTTATTCAAAAATAAGATTTGTTTCATATCTAATGCAGTGATTTTTGCTTTTAGGTATACATATCCCAATGTATTTGTTGTAAATTTTCAGCCATTCATTGTTTTTTATAACTTTATAATTGAAGTGTTTGTTGTAATAAATTTCAATTTTTCAGATTTATTAGTGTTAATCTTAGAAATTTAGGCAGTCTGACAACCTACCAGTTTATTTATCATGTCAATAAAATAGCCAAACATTCCCGACAAATGTCATTCAATTTGCACTTATCGCTAAAACAGAATTGTGAAATTCATCAAACATTATCACAAATTCATAACCAATTATCGTTATTCAGAAATAAGATTTGTTTCATATCGTGTAGTGATTTTGGCTTTTAAGTATACATATCCTAATGTATTTGTTGTACATTTTCAGTCATTCGTTGTATTTTGAAAGGCGTTCAATTTCAAACTAAAAAATTGAAGTGTTTGTTATAATAATAAATTTCAATCTTTCAGATTTATTAGTGTTAATTTCAGAAATTTAGGCAGTCTTACCAGTTTATTTATGATTTCGATAAAACGGCCAAACATTTTCGACAGTTCAGATTATCTTTCAGTTTGCTCTTATTGCCCAAACTTATCATGAAAACAGAATTGTGAAATTCATCAGATTAATCACAAATGTTTTCATAATTCTCACAATTTCAATGGATTAATAATATTAACTGTGAATGGATTGTAATAAAAGCTTTTAATCAGAAGCTTCTAAAGCATGTTTCCAATCCTAGATTAAGCATGAAGTCAAATTTTACTCCATGCGCCACGCATTTAAAACACCGGTTCAAAGTGAAGTTCAAAATATATCGCCCAGGCTTGATCACATGTTAATTCATTGTACAAATGTTTATATGGAATATGTTAAAGTATACTTAAAAGAAACAATCCCTGTTTGTATCTAAATGTAATTTTAAATCATTAGTCAAGGTGTTTTTAACCTAACCTGACTTCAAAATATTAAGTTAAACCTAACATCACAACATTGCGTCAAACTTAGCTTCACAATTTCTCATTTAACCTAACTCAACTGAACAAATTATTTATTATTTTTCATATTTATATAAAAAAATGTGAATATAATACAAGAATTAATATTTGTTTATAATTATTCAATAGAATAAATAATGATTATCAACGAAATTAGTCATGAATAATTTAGTTGTCAGTTTCGGTCACATCACACATTTTATTGACTAATTACCCAACTCAGATTAAACACTTTTATTTTTATAATAGGTTTAACAAAACTAGATGTTTCATTAAATTATAATGATTCAAAATTCTTGTAAAAAACCTAATCATAGAATTCCATGATTAATCCAGCTAAATAGCAACAGAAATTATCCATTCCTATGCACGCGGAATTATACGACTTTTCTCATTAATATTAACGCAGAATCAATTACCAAACACCAAACACACTTTAACTCAAATAAAGTGTTCACTGTACTCAACATCCCCTCGTAAAGATAAACAAACATTTTAATATTAACGCAGAATTAATTGACAAACGCAGTTAACTTAAATAAAGTGTACACTGTACTCAACATCCCCTCATATAGATAAACAAAAGCTTTCCATACCTAAAATATTCATGTAGTCAGGCGTGAGATCCTCGACGGGAGCATTCCCGTTGGCCTGCGGGGGCTTGTACCTCTGCACCTTCTCCGGACGCCTGGGATCCACATTGCCGGGTATCATCTCTGGTGGAGTTTCTGCACACACACGCGGCCACACAACCAAAGTGCGCAATTATTATACTTGTTATATTATGATGAGGTAAATGACATGTAAATAGATGTTAATAAGGTTGGTATGTAACGTCAAAATACCGTGTGCGGGTTTGGTGTGAACGGGCCAGCAGGACGCGCCGTTTTCACGTTGGAAAAGTGGCGCGCGGTGTTTTTGAGCTCGTCCTGGTCGAATCAAGGCGGAATTTCGTGTTTATCGCAGGGAATAAGGAAAATACTCACGGCTACTTTTGCAAATCACAATGGCGACACTCGCAGGGTAAATGTCAAACTGGGAATGCGGGCAGTGGCGTCGCTCGACTCGATTAACAACACTCGTAAATCACACTAATTACAAACAAATCCATTATAAACACTTGCCCATAAACGTTCAATTAAAATTTAATAAACAATTTACGTCAATTTGTATATTATGCGAAGTAAATAAATTTAGTTTAGTTATGTAATTAATAAGGGATTCAATGCTACGCCACTGGTAGAAAATGACAAATGGCGTTGCCAAAGTAGTTTCGCATTCTGCGGCTAGATGGTGGTAAAAAAGTTGGTTTTCAAAAAAAGAGAAAAAAATTATAAGAAAACGCCCTTATTACTATAAATAAACCAAAAAAAATCATACGTTAGCATCTTTTACGTTAAATGGACTCACTTTGTTCATAACTACAATGCGTTTTATAACAAAAAAAGCTTGATATGAAATCCTAGAAAATTTAAATTTTGTATGTACAAAATATTAAAATTAATTGTTTAAAGTAGAAAATTAATTAAATAATTCTTAAATGCAACTAAGGAAAATTGCAATTGCGATTAAAACTAGTTCAATAGATTTTCATTAATGAAATCATAGATTTAGTGCATATGCTAAATCTACGAATGAAATATTTTTGTATAAGCAACTTAAATTACATAAGAAACGATTAAAGAAGATAACTGTTGTAATTACAGAAGTCTTTCGTTTTGTTTTTATATCAAAATAAAAAGAAAGATTTCTGTAATTATTCTTAATTTATAAAACACATAAAAAAATATTTATTACACTATGTTATACTTTATTCAATTTTGAATGTGAATAATTGTTATTGTTTGTGTATTTTTATATAAGAAATTAATTATGTATGTATAAAACAAACAATCATGAAAAATACAGGAATCGTTTTTATCATTGAAATATAAGAATTATAATTCTAATATATCAAAATCAAATCAAGTAAGTAAATAGTGAATTAAAAATAAAATAATTGTAGCGTATTTTTTGTAATTTATTTTTGAAAGTATGTTTATTTAGTACAAAAATGTATGCAACATATATATATATATATATATATATATATATATATATATATATATATATATATATATATATATATATATATATATATATATATATATATGTATCACTGTTTCTTCGGGTTTGGTCCCGCGTATTTTCTTGGCTCTGGTCCATTATATTTTTAATTCGACGTTTCGATGACGTCGCAGTCATCATCGTCAGGAATAACTATCAAAATTCCATTGCTCTAGCAACCACTTATTTGACTTTTACGTACTACTTGATGCGTGAATTTCTTGTTTGGCTTCGTGTTACTCTTCTGTTTTGTTCTTCTAATGATGCAGTAGTGACAATTTCAATATTATTTTCGGAAGGGGTTGGGTTTTGAATTTCTTGGTTGTTGATCGGAGATAATATATTTTTTGAAAAGTCCTCTCCAAATACAATATTAGAACTTGTTTCAATATACACACAAAAATTCAAAATTTACTCCGAACTCCAAAAGAAATTATCCCACTTGAAGCTCAAGGCGTATATGAAATTCCATGTGGTATGTGTGAGAAGAGCTATGTAGGAAAAACAAACCGGAAAATTAGTACTCGTCGAGATGAACACATTTTAGCAGTAAGAAAGTCTGATCCACAATCTTCTTTATTTCAACACGTAAACATTTCTAAACATACAATAAATTTCGAAAAAACGAGAATTTTAAAAAAGACAGACTACTTCCACGCGAGGATTATTAGAGAAGCGATAGAAATTGAAAAGAGGCCGAACAGTCTAAATCAAAGAGATGATGCTAAAAGACTACCACCAATTTGGAAAACTTGTATAAATTCTGGTCAAAATATATTATCTCCGAACAACAACCAAGAAATTCAAAACCCAACCCCTTCCGAAAATAATATTGAAATTGTCACTACTACATCATTAGAAGAACAAAACAGAAGAGTAACACGAAGCCAAACAAGAAATTCACGCATCAAGTAGTACGTAAAAGTCAAACAAGTGGTTGCTAGAGCAATGGAATTTTGATAGTTATTCCTGACGATGATGACTGCGACGTCATCGAAACGTCGAACTAAAAATATAATGGACCAGAGCCAAGAAAATACGCGGGACCAAACCCGAAGAAACAATGATACATGTTACGCCCGCGAAAATCTACGTTTTAACATATATATATATATATATATATATATATATATATATATATATAATATATATATAGTATATATATATATATATATATATATTATATATATATATATATATATATATATATATATATATATATATCAGAGCTGGGCAGGATTCGAATCGATTTAGAGGATTTAAAAGACGCATTCGAATGCTTAAGTTCAACTGGATTCATGATCCGGATTCGTTACATTTTTTTAAGAGGATTCGTATTCGAATCCAAATGTGTGTGATTCGAATCTTTATAAAAGGATTCGAATATTTATAAAAGGATTCGAATATTTATAAAATGATTCGAATATTTATAAAATAATTCAAATATTTATAAAAGGATTCGAATACTTACAAAAGGATTTGAATCGTCAAAAATAATTCGAATTAATTGTGAGGATAAACATGAAAAATGTCTTTTGTGTGTTTTTAAATTTCTCGTTAAATTACTGTCTTATACGCGTGGCGCATGAAGTAAAATTTCGAGTTTAGAAAAGCCCAGAAAATTTGTCTCGGGTTGCTGCGTAACCCTCGACAAATTTTCACGGGGCTTTTCTAAACTCGAAATTTTACTTCATGCTTAGTCTGGGAGTGGAAAACACTCGTTCGAAACTTCAAATTGAATGCTTTGATAAGAACATTAAATGACTGAAAATGTTCTTAAAGATAATAATCTAGTTTTCAATTTTTTTTTAATACTATATTATGAAGTAATACTGACATGATAGCCACAAACTGAAATGTTCAATTTTTCTGACATTTCTCTGATTCAAGACTTTTTTCCTTGGCCTTTTAATATACCTTTCTTCTATGGGAAACCCCCATTTTGTTAAATTGTTTTCATTGCTTTTGTCAATATTTGAGTAAATTTTATAAATTTTTACGTGTTTTGTAATTTGCCTGCTGATTTTGACAAATTTAATAATATCATATGGCTTTTTTGTTAGTGTTTTGGTCAATTTGAATATAATTCCATGACTTTTCTCTGACTTTCCCAGTTTTAGTGATATTCGATGAATTTTTTATTTACATAATTTTTAGGCATTCCTCGATTTTATAAAAGAGTTCAATTTGAAGTTTTGATCGAGTGTTTCCACTCCCAGGCTAAGCATGAAGTAAAATTTCGAGTTTAGAAAAGCCCCGCGTAGAAAATTTGTCGAGGGTCGCGCAGCGACCCGAGACAAATTTACACGGGGCTTTTCTAAACTCGAAATTTTACTTCATGCGCCACGCGTACAAAACACTGATTGGAAGTGAAGTTCAGAAACACACAAATACATCTTTAATCAGAGTAACAGGAATTCAGACATTTAGTCTGTTATCAACAATGTTCAGTGTTAATAATAAATAATTAGGTATTGAATATTTTTGTTAAAACAACTGGTAACGATATGTATATATTAATGGTTGCAAAAAAATAATTAAATCAAATTTATTCTTAAAGGATTTGTATTCGTGATTCGAAAAAACAGGATTCGAATCTTTGATTCGAATCATATTTATCTCTTACGAATCCTGTATTCGAGTATTCATGATTCGAATCATATTAGGTGATTCGGATTCATGATTCGAATCCATTTTACGAGTATTCGTCCCAGCTGATATATATACATATATATATATATATATATATATATATATATATATATATATATATATATATATATATATATGTATCACTGTTTCTTCGGGTTTGGTCCCGCGTATTTTCTTGGCTCTGGCCCATTTTATTTATAATTCGACGTTTCGATGACGTCGCAGTCATCATCGTCAGGAATAACTATCAAAATTCCATTGCTCTAGCAACCACTTGTTTGACTTTTACGTACTACTTGATGCGTGAATTTCTTGTTTGGCTTCGTGTTACTCTTCTGTTTTGTTCTTCTAATGATGTAGTAGTGACAATTTCAATATTATTTTCGGAAGAGGTTGGGTTTTGAATTTCTTGGTTGTTGTTCGGAGATAATATATTTTGACCAGAATTTATACAAGTTTTCCAAATTGGTGGTAGTCTTTTAGCATCATCTCTTTGATTTAGACTGTTCGGCCTCTTTTCAATTTCTATCGCTTCTCTAATAATCCTCGCGTGGAAGTAGTCTGTCTTTTTTAAAATTCTCGTTTTTTCGAAATTTATTGTATGTTTAGAAATGTTTACGTGTTGAAATTAAGAAGATTGTGGATCAGACTCTCTTACTGCTAAAATGTGTTGTACTCGACGAGTACTAATTTTCCGGTTTGTTTGTCCTACATAGCTCTTCTCACACATACCACATGGAATTTCATATACGCCTTGAGCTTCAAGTGGGATAATTTCTTTTGGAGTTCGGAGTAAATTTTGAATTTTTGTGTGTATATTGAAACAAGTTCTAATATTGTATTTGGAGAGGACTTTTCCGATTTTATCAGTTGTTCCTTTAATGTAGGGAAGGGTGACGTTGCTACACGGACTTTCACTTCTTGTTTTTGGACTTTTGTTTCTGTTTAATTTATTGATTGTTTTTTTGGAAAACCCATTTTGCATTAATGCCTTTTTGGCATTGGATATTTCATTATTTAAGTGGTGTTCGTCCGATAGCGTACGTGCTCTTAGTAGAAGCGATTTTGCCACAGACGCTATTTGAGCTGGATGGTGATGTGACTTCGCATTCAAGTACCTGTTTGTGTGTGTAGGTTTTCGGTATACGGTGTAATTTAAGTTTCCACTAGGATTTCGGATAATAAGAGTGTCCAGAAAGGGTAAACGCTTGTTTTCTTCAACTTCCATTATGAATTGAATTTTGTTGTGGATATTGTTTAGATGCGATAAAAAATGGTTGAGGTTCTCAATACCATGTTGCCAAATAACGAAAGTATCATCTACGTATCGTAGCCAAAGTTTAGGTTTTAGAGGGAAAGAATTTAGTGCTTTAGTTTCGAAATCTACCATAAATAAATTTGCAACTATTGGTGATAGAGGAGAACCCATTGGTGCACCTTCCAATTGTTTGAATTTTTGTCCTTTATATGTAAAGAAAGTGTTTTTTAGGCAGTGTGACGCAAGATCTAAAATTTCGTTTGACTGATGATACTTGGATTTTATTATTGCTATCGTCTCGTCAATTGGGATTTGTGAAACTTACTAATATATCATTTGCATCTAAAATTTGATCTTTAATTTTGTTTACAAAGTCTGCGGAGTTGATTATGTATGAATCAGCGTCTTCAGTTAGTGGCTGCCATTTTTTAGCAATATATGCTGCTAATTTAACTGTTGGGGAACCAATTCCGGAGACGATTGGTCGTAAAGGAACACCTTCCTTGTGTATTTTTGGTACACCATAAATTTTGGGGCAAATAGAAGATTTTTCCCTAGGAATTAGTTTCAACGCTGTATTTTTATCAATTTTGGAATTTTTAATTTTTGATTTCGTTGTTTTTTCTAAATAGGTGATCGGATCTGTCTCGATTTTTTTGTAGGTTGAATCATCTAAGAGGGAACACATTTTTTTGTTATACTCGTCTGTTTGCATAATAACGGTGGAATTACCCTTGTCCGCAGGAAGAATTATAATAGATCTATCTTCTTTTAGTGATTCAAGAGCCGACATTTCTCTTATTGTTAAATTATATATATATATATATATATATATATATATATATATATATATATATATATATGTTAAAACGTAGATTTTCGCGGGCGTAACATGTATCACTGTTTCTTCGGGTTTGGTCCCGCGTATTTTCTTGGCTCTGGTCCATTATATTTTTAATTCGACGTTTCGATGACGTCGCAGTCATCATCGTCAGGAATAACTATCAAAATTCCATTGCTCTAGCAACCACTTGTTTGACTTTTACGTACTACTTGATGCGTGAATTTCTTGTTTGGCTTCGTGTTACTCTTCTGTTTTGTTCTTCTAATGATGTAGTAGTGACAATTTCAATATTATTTTCGGAAGGGGTTGGATTTTGAATTTCTTGGTTGTTGTTCGGAGATAATATATTTTGACCAGAATTTATACAAGTTTTCCAAATTGGTGGTAGTCTTTTAGCATCATCTCTTTGATTTAGACTGTTCGGCCTCTTTTCAATTTCAATTTCTATAAATAATGAGTGTATTAATTAAATTAAATTGTATAAAGAATGCATAGTTATTATTTCACAATTACATTTCGCAGAGGCAGCTTAATTATTTAAAAAACACAATCCCAAGTGGAAGCTACAATTAAATCAATTTGATTTAGACGTAGTTTATTGCAAAAAAACAACTTTAATTTAATGATTTGTGAGTGTAGGCTACTCAAGTTACTCATATAAAACGCAGGTAACTTTATTTATTACCGATTTTTTTTTAATTTTTAAGTTAAGAATGAACATATGATCGTTCAAAATTGAAGTAATTAATAAAGATAATTAAATGTGTGTTATATATGTATACACACAAGTAAAAATATATTGAAAAGGTCCTGGGATGTTTAGTCGTAAACGGTAATAATAACCCAATAAAAACAGTTGATTTTAATTTGCTTGTCTAAGAAATAATTTTTGAAGATGAAGATCTTATAACTTCATTTTACTATTTTTTAAGTGTCCAATGCCCACTTACACCACAGTACTTCTTACAAACATAACAATTTTATTAACAAATTGTTTACACATGTATCTTGATAAAAGAGACATGGTCGAGATATCTTACAAATTTAAAACATTTTTATATTCTTTTATGTTGACTTAATCGTTATTAACTTCATATCTAAGATTAAGTACATAAAGCAGAAGGGGGTATAAATGTAATAATTAAAATATTTTGTAGAAGTGGAAAAACAAAATTGGTAAAAAATATTCTTTATTTACAAGAACTTAATAAAATTTACAACAATACAGCATAAATTTGATCTACTTTGCCTAAACAGCAAAATAAAGCAGGAATTATTTAAAACAATAAAAGTGTGATTTTATATGCAATTTATAATGGCAATTTCATTCATTCTTAGAAATTATTTAACATGTTAGCTACTCACAGTCTTATTGAATTGTACAAATCATTAATAATATATTTTGTAACTATTCTATTCATAAGTCATTAAGTGCTATTTCTTTTATTAACCTTTACCTTTGAGGGCTAGCTGCACCAAACACGTTGAACTGGTTCAACTCTGAACTCTAGTTCAAACTGTAACTTTTTGTTGTAACTGGGCCTAAACTAAAGAATATCGGCCCCATTAATAGCAAGCTTCAAAATGCTCTACTAAGGATAAATTGAGCATTATGAAGTTCTTAAATCTGTCGACTATCAGATCTTAATAACCTCTAGTTACTCGAAAGTTAAAAGTTTGATTGGGGTCCACTTTTACAAACATTAGGTATCCTGCCGTTAACACTGGCTGTGGATAAAACGATCAGTAGTGATTTTACAATCTGAGAGTAGAACATCGTCGGGTGAGTCGGTTAGTTACATTGAGTTTACGTTACGTGGAGGCTGAAGCCTTCCAGTTAATGCACACTCTCACCAATCTCTCTCCCTCTCCTTTGCTCTATCCTTTATATTTGATTGTGGGCGCACTAACAATAGAGTGAAGACTGCATAGATAATTAGGACAGCGTTTTTTAAAAATTCAACGCTGCTAAGCGAAAGTTTAGATTCGGTTAGAAAATAACGACGGGACACTTAAATAATAAGTCTACAACAGTTCTGAAACTATTTACAAACTTCTATTAATAGAGCAAAATATATTTTTGTGAGCTAACATGTTAAAAATAATCTGATTAAATAAAAATGTATACAACAAATAAATACAAGCACAATTTAAAATAATACTGAATTAAAGTCCTAATATAAATAAAAAATTAACACAAATTATTCAAAAAAAACTTAGCTAACTTAAAAAAAAAATGTACATGATATAATAATAAAACGTATTACTAAATAAACTAATCACTTTCGTTGTTATATTCCAGTTTTCGAGATTTTGTTAACAATTTTCTGCAAAAACCAAGTAAAAATTAGAATTTACAAAATAAAGATGGCACTCAATCTTACACATTATTCCAGAGTAAAGGCAGGAAGGGCTTAAATTAGAAATAGGTTATGTTCAACCAAAACGAAATCAACGATATCTTCATTGAAATAATTGAAAAAAATGTTATGTTTTAATAACTGAGTTCACAGATGTTTTTTTTTTTTTTTCTTCATATTTAAAACCCAATTTTCTTTAAAAATTGTTCATTTAAAGAACTCAAAAGTTAGGAATTCAATCAAAATAAGGTTACTTCATTTCTGTAACTAAAGTTGGTATTCTTGTGGCTGTGGAGGGCTAGCAAGCGCATCCCAGGTGGCGGATAGGGAAATACCACGGCGTCTTCTGATGTAGTGGTTAGCGACGGCCATAAGTGCCACTCCAGACGTAAAACCCTGCGTAGTGGTACAAAAACCGTCGCCGCGGACCAACTCCCCCCAAACCCGGTCGTCGTGTCGTGACTAAGGGATTGTACTTGGGGCCATACGGCGCCTAGGACCAATACTGTCTAACAGCACGTCCTAGCCAAACCATGGGCTTTTCTCCGCAGAAGGTGGTCATGTCTCGCGTCTGCAGGGGAAGGCTCGGGGGGTCTGAGCTTAACCACTTGGACCAAGAGGAGAACAACCTCATTAAAAAATCCTAAATCTCAAGGTGGGCGACAGGCCGAGGAGATGCGTGGCTAGATAGAAGACTAGTTCCGACTGTACCAAACTCCGGGGAACGGGCGACCCTCGGTTTCATATAGCCTTACCTGCGCAAGCGGGGCTCTGCGCGGGGGGACCACATAACTCCCTAGCCTTTCGTGGGACCAAAATGTCTACAATTAAAAAACAAAATAACACAAAACAAAAACAGGTAGGGGACGCAGACGGCAGACCAACTCCCCAAGAGCATAAAGCAGAGAAGGGCGGGTCTTCGGATCCCCCACTCAATACGGAGAAGGGCGGGTCTTCGGACCCCCCACTCCCAAGCACGTCAAGAGGAAGGGCAGAGCCTACGGGTTCCCCACCTCCTGACACCAGAACAAACCAGAAGGGTGGGAGCACGCGCCCCCCACTGGCACACACATCACCGCTCTTGAGGGGAAGGGATGACGTAGGCAAACCTACCAATATTCGCCGTGGAAACGGCAAAGTAACCGGCGCTGAAGCCAGACGCCGCCAAAACATTAAGAAGAGGGGTCGCGATGACACCCAGTCCCCCAGGGTCCTAAAAAAACCCAGGGAAGGGCACTCTTCCAAAATCACAAACACCAGCACGAGCCAGCTACCGGGCTCACCATCAATGAGCTACAAGGAAGCGGCTGAAAAAACCCTAAAGGTTGCCCTCGTAAACGAGGACAACCTCTATGGCAAAGTTAACGAAGAGGAGGCACAGAAAATCCAACTGGGTCTCCGCTCCAAACACATCACCGTGGTTAAGGCCACGAAATTAGGAGAGTGGGCACCCCGATTCACGGGACTCAGCCACTTAGGAGAAATCGTGAGGATGTCGTGTGCCGACGAAAGAACCCTCGACTGGCTGAGGAGAACGGTACCCACCCTAACTCCCTGGGAGGGAGCCAAACTTAAGGTAGTTGGTCTAGACCAGCTACCTAAATTCACGAAAGCTTCACTATGGGTGCCGGCGACGCCACCCATAGTGTACGAAGACAAGGAGGCTATCATAGAGGAACTAGCCATCCTAAACCCAACCCTCAACATCGGGAAATGGCCCACCTTCCACCACGAAAGAAAGGAGGAAGGCTACCTACTAGTCGTCGGAATCCCAGAGGACGACACAAAACAGCTAAGGGAGTCCGAGAGGGAGGGGAGAAATCGCCTCTATCTCGGATTCACCACGGTGAACCTAAGATTGAGCAGGGAGGGCGGTGGGGGGGGCGAGGAGAAGCAAGAGGTCTCCTCGGGCCCCTCGCCGGCGGCCCAATCCACACCCAAGGAAACGGGGGCCGACTCGATGGACGAGGACCCCACACCGACAACCCCGGAAGAGGAGAACAATAAGGAGGTGACGGTCATCGCGAACCCACCCCCAACTACAGTGGTGGACGAGGAAATGGAGGAGGCGGACCCAACAACATCCCCTCCACCAACCCAACACTAACCACCACAACACCAGGAGTTCCCCCTCAGACAAGAAAAAAAAGGGAACCTCCTAAAAACCAGGTGAGCAATCTTCTTCTGAACACTAATGCTTACTAACACCACATCAAAAACAAAGTCCAATAACAAGATGTATCCCAAACCTATTAACATAATACAGGCAAACCTACAACACTGCAGATTGGCGGTAACCACAATCTGCAACCACTTAAATAAAACAAATAACACCATTGCACTTATCCAGGAACCCTGGATAGTCAATAGGAAAATAGCAGGCTTTGGAAACCTACCTGGAAAAATCCTATACGGAAATAGTACGGATAGACCCCGAACCTGTATATACCTTCCTCCAAGTGTCATCGGTTACCTCGTACCAGACATGACAAGTGGAGACTTAACGGTTGTAAGGCTCGGGGGCACCGAAATCTACCTGGCTTCGGCCTACCAACCTTATGACTCACAGTATAACCCCCCCACACAAGAACTAGAAAATATGGTAACACGCTGTGAGGCACAAGGCAAATATATGATAATTGGCTGCGACGCCAACGCGCACCATACCGTTTGGGGCAGCACCAATATTAACCAAAGAGGTGAGGCACTGTTGGAATACCTCATGGGCACATCTCTAAATATCCTAAACAAAGGCAATGAACCAACATTCATAAACGCAGTGAGACAGGAAGTGATTGATATCACACTGGTATCACAAGACATAACACACACCACGGTGAACTGGAGGGTGCACGGAGAGGCAACCATGTCAGATCACCGATGGATAACTTATACGATACAAACCGACAAGTATGAAAAAGCGGCCAAGTACAGAAACCCTCGCAGAACAAACAGGTCCAAGTATCGAGACCTTCTCGAGGCAGGACTAGGCCACCTAAATACTGATGATATATACCACAACACGCATGAAATCGAAGAAGCAGTAACTAAACTAACTTCTGCTCTCATCGATGCCTACACCGAATCATGTCCATTAAGCACCTCCAAACAACAGAGGAAAACACCATGGTGGAATACCCACCTTGAGGACATGAGAACGAAAACCCGAAAACTATTCAACAAGGCTAAAAATAGTAAATTAAAAACCGACTGGGATGCGTACAAATCACACCAACGCATCTACAAAAACCAAGTGCGCAGCAGACAAAGACAATCCTGGAGGAAGTACTGCGAGGACATAGAGTCGACGAGTAAAGCTGCCAGGCTCAAAAAAGTGCTATCCAAGGACCCACACTACCTTGGAAGCATCAAGAAAGTAGACGGAGAACTCACCTCAAATGAAAACGAGACACTCCAACTAATGTTACAAACACACTTCCCCGGTTGTGAAACGCTAGAAATCGAAACGTCTGCAGACGACCCACACGAAAGAGAAGCAGATGAAGATGACAAGAAGCTAGCTATGGAAATAGTTACGAATCAAACCATAACTTGGGCAATCAAATCATTCAAACCATACAAATCCCCAGGCCCGGACGGCATCTACCCGGCCCTACTTCAATGGGGATCACCTGCGCTTGTGGCTGTGCTGGGAGCCGTCTACCGCGGCTGCCTCACACACCGCTACATCCCCAGGTTATGGAGAATGGTAAAAGTAGTATTCATTCCTAAGCCATGCAGGAACGACTATACGAACGCAAAATCATTTAGACCGATCAGTTTATCTTCATTCATGCTAAAGGCATTGGAGAAACTATGCGATCGACACATTAGGGACAATGTCCTCAAATCTAGGCCGATCCACCAAAACCAACACGCCTACACGCCAGGCAAAAGCACAGAATCTGCTCTACATCTTGTAGTTTCAAGAATAGAAAAGGCGATAACAAACAAGATGACCACATTAGGTACATTTATCGATATTGAAGGTGCTTTCGACAAAGCATCCTTCCAAAAAATCGGGGAAGCACTCAACAGAACCGGTGTTAACAACATGCTTTGCGGATGGATAGGAAACATGCTCCGCAGCAGACACGTAACAGCATCACTAGCAGATGTCACAATATCAGCGTCGGTCACCAGGGGCTGCCCGCAGGGGGGGGTCCTATCCCCACTCCTGTGGACACTCTTGGTGGACGAACTGATCACAAAACTCAACATCCAGGGGTTCTACACTGTAGGATACGCGGATGACATAGCAATACTCCTCAACGGGAAATACGAGAACTTCCTATGCAACAGAATGCAGGAAGCACTAAAAACAGTGGAAGACTGGTGCAACACCAACCAGTTATCGGTTAACCCCACAAAAACAGAAGTAGTGATGTTTACAAAGAAACATAAGATAGAAACTCACACACTACCAAAACTATCCAAGACCCAATTGAAGCTATCAAAGGAAGTCAAATACCTAGGAATCTATCTAGACTCAAAACTTAACTGGGCCAAACACCTAGAACACAAAACTGAGAAAGCAAGCAGGGCTTTCTGGCAATGCAGAAGGGCCATTGGCAATACCTGGGGACTATCTCCAAAGATAGCGTTGTGGATATACACAGGTATTATCAGACCAGCGCTCGAATACGGAGCCCTAGTCTGGTGGTCACGGACTAACCAACAAGGAGCAAAACTGAAATTAAATCACATACAAAGGCTGGCATGTACGTGCACAACCGGAGCCTTCAGAACAACACCAACCGCTGCAATGGAAATAATACTAAGTCTCCCACCTCTTGATATCCACATCAAGAGCACGGCGAGACTAACCGCAGAAAGACTGAGAGCCATGAACACATGGTCAGACCAAACTACGCCCGACGGCCACGGAAGCATACTCAAATGGGGACCACCCATGCTGAGAAGCAAAATAGACCAGAAGATACCCCAATACATCTTCAAAAAGAAATACGTCGTGAACACGGACCCACAAACAACACCACCGGACTATGTAGTGTTCACAGACGGATCCAAGACTAAGACAGGCTGTGGAGCAGGGATATACTCAGAGGACTTAGCTGTGCGAAAACGTCTTCCGATAACAGCACATGCTACTGCAACACAGACTGAAATTTACGCAATCCTAGAGAGTGCTAAAATTATAAAAGACAGAAACATCAGTGACCAGAATATAACTATCGTCACTGACAGCAAAGCCGCACTGGCAGCTCTAGACAAGTTCAGAATAACATCTGAACTAATACATAAATGCGTAGAAACCTTGAACAAAGTAGCAAATTCCAACCGCATAACACTAACGTGGACGAAAGGACACGATAACAGCCAGGGCAACAATAACGCAGACGAACTAGCACGAGAAGCATCGAAAATGACAACAAACCGTGCAGAAATAGGACTATCCCCTAGGTCCTTAGCCAAACGCATGCTAGAGTTCAATACTGCGAAACATAAAGAGAGATGGACAAACCTCACAACATGCAGCCAAACAAAGACATACCTGTTGGAACCCGACGGCCAAACAACAAAGAAGTTTCTAAAACTCACAAAACAGAAACTACGAATCCTAACCGGCTACATTACTGGTCACTACAACTTCCAGCATCACCTCGCAAAAATGGGAATCACCAGTGATGACATTTGTCGAGGATGCAACGAAGAAGAAGAAACAGCGAGACACATTCTTCACGCGTGTCCGGCGCTGTCAAAAATAAGAACCACGTTACTAAGGGAAGAAGCCCCAAATCGTGAAGAACCCGGATGGCAATGGTCACCCGCACAGATCCTGGCAATTGCCGACTGTGCGGGGTGGGTCTAACCATCAGGGGGGAGGCACTACAACGGGCCCGACTGTGGCCTAAGTGGGTGCGGCTGCTGCTGCCCTCCCGCCAAATAATCCTTAATCCTTAATAAAGTTGGTATTCAAATACAAATAATTCAGTCGAATGTTCAAATCGATAAATTATTGATATATTTGAACATTCGAATATCCAAATATTTGAATTTCCAAATATTTGAATATTCGAATATCCAAATATATGACTATTCGAATATCAAAGCATTTTAATATTGGAATATCCAAATATTTGAATATTTAAATATTTGGATATGTTTTAGACAAATATTCGAATAATTGAAATATTTGAATATGTTTTTAAATGAGTTTTCAAACACTTACATTTTAAAAATTCATAGCCTTGATAGTATATTTTAAACTTCACTTGAAATCAGTGTTTTATACGCCTGGCGCATTAAGTAAAATTTCGACTTTAGATAAGCCTGAAAATTTGATTTAGTCGCTACGCGATCAAAGCAAATTTTCAGGCTTTTCTAAACTCGAAATTTTACTTTATGCTTAATCTGGGATCTGAAAACTTGTAATGCATCTGTTACAATACGGATTTCTTAAAGAAAATGTAAAACAAACACAAACTGTAGTAATTTTTATAATCTTTAGTTTCATTAATTATCGAGTTGTTAATTTTTTTTAGGTGTTGTCATAAAGGTTTAAATAGTTTTCTAACGAGGGTTTTTCACTCTTTGGTTAAGCATGAATATATTTCACGCTTTTCTAAACTCAAAATATTTACTTCGTGCCAGGCGTGTAAACCACTGATTTAATATGAAGTTCAAAAAGATACATATTCATCATTAATCCACCACAAGACAAGACAAAGTAAGGATGAAAGTGTTGATTAATGATGAGAATTTTTAAAATTGCAGTATGCCAGTATTCATTTAAAAACATATATTTAAAATATTCGAATATTGAAATATTTGAATGTTTTTAAATTAATATTCGAGTACTTTAATTTTAAAAATTGCCAACCTAAACTTTACTTTAGTTATAGAAAATACTTAACCTCATTTCGGTTCCAATAGCTTTTACATAAACTTCTTTTTATAACTGAATAAACTAAAAATGGGATAACATATTATTTAGGCATAACCTCATTTCGGTTCCAATAGGTTTTACAAACAACTTTTTAATAACTAACTTAACTAAAAATGAGATTACAAATTATTCGGGCATAGGTTTTTGTAATTAAAATGTATTCATTTAATGGATAAGGAAAGTTAGGTTATGTTCACCCAAACGGGTTTCTTGCGGAATAAATACGTTCTTGAGTGTAACCTCGGAGGGGTTGGAAGGCAATAGGGTTCACTGCTGGAATAAACGTTACATCGGATGACTACAAGTAATTAAAATAAATTTTATCAGCAGTAGCCGGTAAATACTTCGCTCATTCAACTTTTTGAGGTTAAGATTATTTTCAAAGTGTGATTATATACTGTAAATAAACACTGATCACTTGAGTTATGATTGACTTATATCGAAGTGCTTAAAAGAATTTTGAACTATACAAAAATGTGTAGATAAATTGAATAACTGTTATTTTAAGTTGATAGAGCATGTGAATATAAAACAGACTGTTCTGAGTACAAGTGAAATGTAATTAAGTGCTCAGTACAAGTACTCTACACAAAATGTACTCGAGTACTAAGTACAAGTACCTAACAAAAATTAATTTCGTGGTTACTTAAATTAACCAACTTAATTTCACAATTTGGAAATGTTGCATTAGGTTAGTTGTGATGTTAGATTAGGTTAGATGGCAAATCGTAAAGTTAGGTTAGAGAATACATTGTAAAATGAGGTTAGATGACAGTTTTTATGCTAGGTTATATGTTAGATTGTATCTAATTTTGTAAAGTTGAGTTAGGATAGCTGTCAAGTTGTAAAGCTAGGTTAGGTTAGATGACAAATCATAAAGTTAGGTTACTTACTTAAATTAACCTTACTTAATTTTACAATTTGGAAATGTTGGGTTAGGTTAGTTGCCGAGTTGTGATGTTAGATTAGGTAAGATGGCAAATTGTAAAGTTAGGTTAGAGGCGACATTGCAAAATTAGGTTAGATGGCAGGTTTTTGTTAGGTTGGAGAATAAATTGTTAGATTCTATCTAATTTAGTAAAGTTGAGTTAGGTTAGCTGTCAAGTTGTAAAGCTAGCTTAGGTTAGATGACAAATCATAAAGTTAGGTTACTTACTTAGATTAACCTTACTTAATTTTACAATTTGGAAATGTTGGGTTAGGTTAGTAGCCAAGTTGTGATGTTAGATTAATAATAATTACCTAACTTAACTTCACAATTTAGAGTAACAGAGGTATGATAAATGACAAATCACAGAGATAGGTTAAAGGGCAACTTGTGGAATTAGGTTAGGACTGCCGTGCGAGTTACATACAACTTGCATGTACTCTAGGCTTTGCCGCCATGCGAGGTTTATACCAGTGCACGGTAGATTGGGTTCGACGTAGACATTAATATACGGCAATATATAACCCACAGATTGATTTTTCAAATACTTGTACTAGTAGTCGACGCCTTTTTGGACGTAAAAATGAACTCGAGTACATTTGGATTTATAGGAAAAATTAGGGTTGGGTTAGATGTTGCTTTGTTGCAGAGGCGTAGCGAGAAGGGGCAGAGGGAGCTTATTGCCCCGGGCGCTGTATCATTTAAAAAAAATTATGACACCGATGTGGATGGATAGGAACTTTTTACAGAAATTTGTGGCTGCAGAATATTGCTCACGTAATGTAACGATATATTACCTAAAACATCAACAGAATTATTATTATTTATTGAAGACGTTTTTCAAAATTTAAGAATATCAATGCAAATTATGTTGATTATTTCTACATCAATTGCAAGTTGTTAGCTGTCTTTTAGTAAATTAAAATTGATTCTTTCACACCTACGAATATCTACGGGACAAGATTGTCTCAGTGATTTTGCAGTGCTTAGTATTGAAAAGGAAACTTTGGAAGAAATTGATTTTATTGAGGTCATAGCAAAATTTGCTATGTCCTTTTATGGCTAATTTTATTTACATGTACGGCACTTTCTTAGGAGCGTTATAGTACATTTATGTTTTAAAAAAAATTATTTATTGTTCCGATTATTATTTTTCATTTTGTATTTGTTTTATTTTTTTTCATTGTTTATCAATAAAATACTTAAAAGCTACGACAAATGCATGGAGTTTTAATTTAAAAAATAGTTCCAAATTTAAATAGGGCAATTTAACAAATTTGGGCCCTAATTTGTTAAATTGCCCCAGGTGAGTTAGGCACAACTTATCCTAACACTAAATTTTTCAGATACATCCAATTGTACTTGAGATTGTCCAAAATGGTGTCAAGTACTTGAAAAATCGAATACTCGTGGAGTACTTGAGTACTTGTACTCGAGTACCACCCAGGTCTGAACTTTTTCTTTCAAGTATATATATCCCGATTCAAATGCTGTAAATTTTGAGGTACTAATTGTTTTCAAAGCAATTTGAAGCTTTTAATGAGTGTTGTCCACTCCTTGGTTAAGCATGAAGTAAAATTTCAAGTTTAGAAAAGCCTGAAAATTTGGTTTGATCGCGTAGCGAAGCAGAACGATCAAACCAAATGTTCAGGCTTTTCTAAACTCGAAATTTTACTTCATGAGCCACACGTGTAAAACACTGATTTCAAGTGAAGTTCAAAACATACTTCCAAATTTTCAACTTCACGATATTTCAGTGTTGTATACGACTGGCGCATTAATTAAAATTTTGAGTTTAGGACGGCCTGAAAATTTGGTTTGATCGTGTAGCGAAGCGGAGTGATCAAACCAAATTTTTAGGCATTTTTAAACTCGAAAGTTTACTTCATGCGCCAGTCGTATACAATACTGAAATATTGTGAAGTTCAAAATTCGGAAGTATAATTTGAAGATAGAAATTTTTCTACATGTTTAATCAAGGAGTGGACACACTCGTTAGAAGCATCAAATTGCTTTAAAAACAACAAGGGCCCTAAAATGTTGTGTTTAATTCGAGATATGTATACTTAATATAAAAATTCCCTGTATGATTATACAGAGTGACCGACGTGAACCGGACACATTTTAAATTATCAGTACTCTTTGTTTTTCAATGAAAAATTAATTTTAATATACGAAAATGTTCGTAATTACATGCCATTTTATATACATATTATGAATAAAATAGAATGTGATTTTCAAAATGTTCTCGAAAATTGTTGTATACATTCCAACATCTCATGATCAATGATTGCCACTTGCCGCTTGATTTTTTCTTTCAGATCGGTCTAGATGTGGGGTTTGTGTGTAAAGACATGTTATTTGAAATATCCCCACAAAAAGAGTCACAAGTGGCCAAATCTAGTATACTTAGGGAGACCGCGCACACTGCGCAATTGGCAATGGTCGTGGTTCGCTGAATGCTTGCAGAAACGGTCATTTCATTTTTTGGTGACATCTTGTTACCTTAAGAACCCTTATCTAATCACATGTGACTTATTTTTGTGAAGAAATCTCAATCACAAGTTGATCTTGAGATGTTTGAAAGCGTGGCATGAAGTAACGGATGATGCATGGCATTTGGGCCCTAGTGGCAATATGGTATAAAAACATCCGTGTGCCCATTAGACTAGCGCCGTCCCTGCAGACACCACCTATCTGACATTACCATGCACTCATTATATGCAACTGAAATGGCATGTTATTACGAAGATGTTTGTATAATAAAATTACTTTTTCATTAAAAAACACGTGAATACTGACCATTTAAAAAACACCCGATTCCCGTCTGTCACCCTGTACTACAGGCATAAAACTAAAACAATCGTAGCCTGCAAAAAATGAAGAACACTCATTGCTGTAATAATAAAAACGACTTACTTTCTTCTTTTTGGTGACAAACTAGAATCGGTATCATCAGTAACGTTTGAATCCTCCTGCAAAAACCAAGAAATCAATCAACCATTGGCAGTTATCAATTTTTGTCGATAGAGATATCCAGAATGCTGTTACTTGACGTTGTCCGACTGTTGGCAGACAAACCACACAACGCATATTTTCGTTTTATATTCAGCCCGATTCCATACCTCAAATGCCAAGTTTAACACCACGTTATCCTTTAAGGCCACGTTATATTAATGCCTTAGCTCACAGATGTATTAAGTGCATACAGAATCTGAAGAACTTAACACATCTGTGAGCTAAGGCATCGATATGACGATTTGGTATTCCGCATCTACGTAAACCTTCATCACGCTCAACATTAAGCACTATGACACCCGTTAGGTTTTACAGTTTACTTTAGAAAATGACACGTGCCAAAATCGTCGACGTTGTGATAACGGTTTCGCAGTTTCTGAATTAATTGTCTATAAAATAGTTTTTATGGATGCGAATGAAGTGAACTTTGAAGGTTTATTAACATTTGTAAGCCAAGTGTAAGAATTATAAGGAAAACAATTATTTCGTTTTCCCTATTTTTAGGTTATATATTTTTAAACGAATTATGATGTGAAATAAAACCTGTGTTTAATTAAAGTGCTACAACACGATTAATTTACTTTTTATTCACAAATTTAGAATTTTATTTTTGTCTTCTCCACTACCCTTGGACAGAAGTTCGCTCTTTTACTCACAGCACCAGGTTGAATTTTTACGCCTGAGAGCCGTAAATGAAATGTTAAAGATTGTTGTCTTTGTTTTACTAGTTGAAAATACTATCACCCTCTCTCTCTCTAAGCCAACATCCAAACTAACTTCTCTTTTAACGTTGGCCGCTTAACATGTGTATCGATAGGGAATACGAAATTTTACACACTACATCACTACGCTTCAACCTTTATCTTAGCATAACAACTGTTAAACTTATCGTTTGAGTAAATTTATTGATCGAGTTACGTGAAGATCAAATTAAATTAGTGCTTTATTCGTCAATTCGATGTTTGAGGTGCAGAATAGCCCTGATTATACGTTGTTTGTTACATTTTTTGTCTACACATAAGAAAAATATAGTCTGATGGCGTGTGTGCCAACAGTCGAGATCATTAAAAAACAGTTGTTCTGGATATCTCCATAAACCCTACTTACGTTTTCTTTATTGGCAGCATCTTTATTACGATTAATACACTTTTCCATCATACACCGACAGCCCTCACCGCACTCATTGTTGGATTTCTTGCAGCCGCAAGTGCGGTTGGCACAGGTCCCCTTGCAGTTACATCCGCCCTGCGAGGTTCTTTTGATCGGCAAGAGAGTTTCGTGTTTTTTCTCCCGTTGTACTCGTCTGCCTAGTTTCGTTTTTGTCCAATCGGGATCCTGCAATTTGTTGTCGAAGTCTACCATGGGGGTGCCTTCGATTATGTCCTCATCGAACGGAGCAGTTACAGTCTATTTAGAAAAAAATAATCGGTGAAAACTTTAAACAATCTGTTTAAACATAATTACCACTTCGGGAATACTGTCGTTGTTGTTCCGCGAGCCCTTTTTCTTTTTAGGTGGTGGCGGTGTTGCTGGTTCAGGCATTGTTGTAAACTGTGGAATAAGTAATGATTTGTATTAACTGAGAATTTTCATAGTTCAGATAAGCAGGGTGTTTTAGAGAAAAGGTGAGGCCAGGGCAGATATTTTAAGGCACTTGAAATAATAAACAAAAAGTGATGAGTAAAAAAGAGTCCACATTCAACTAACTACATTATTACTCTCATCACTACTATTCAGTTCATAATATTGTGAATTGTAAGGCCCCTAACATTATGACACCCTGGTCACCACCCCTCTCCCACTGATAGACCCTGAATATAAGAAAATATAGGTATCTGATTTCAATGTTTACACCTGATATGATAAAAGTATAACCAATTTTTTCCCGTTATTATCTGTGATTAAGGTCCAAAATGTACATGTTATTTGGCCATAAGAACGAACGATTAATCGTCCACAATGATAAAAATATAGCTCTGAAACTTATACATATTGTACATTGAAGTTCTACTAAAACTAGAATAGTCCATGTCCCTACCTTTTTAAATACTCTTACAACTTATTCTATTTTGGTAATGATTAGGTAAATTATAATTAGTATTACATGTTTTGTTTTCAAAGTGAAAAATGGAAAAAATGGTGAAAATGGCAAAAATCAAAGAAATGTCGAATTTTTGTAAAAAAAATCATGTTGCTTGCTGTGAAATGAATTCTCACATTGAAGTAACCAACATTGATTGGCTCTTAGGGAAATTACACTTGCGCACAGTTTACTCAAATGCGTGATTTATTTATATTAAACAAATCCACAAATTTTGAAAAACTTTTAAAAATGAATACATTTTGCACCAATATATTTTCCGAATTAAGCGGGAAAGATTTTATATTAAAAAAATAGAGTTAATGAACTATCTAAGCCTTTAAAAAACATTGAAAATGACAAATATCACATAAATATTGACAATTGCTTAAGAGGAAAGGGCATTGGCGTGCTAATTTTACAAGCGATCGCTAGTGAATCCTACGCATTTATTCAGAAAACGGATTGTATTAATTGATGAAATTAGATACATTCTTTGGACTTGATATTTTATATAAAGATATGTAGTTCGTATTTTATAACACAAAATCTTTTTTTGAGCGATTTAAATATAGCTAATTTTGACAATTATGTATCATTGATGGAAACAAAATGTTGGGACACGGAAGTTTTTTAGTGTGTATCAAACTTTGGACTTGTCAGGTAATTGTCAATTGATGTGTCAAAAATTAAAAAAGTGTTTCGATAATTCCATTTACATATTTTCATTGTCACTTTCATAACCTGAATTTCAAAAACCTGATATAAATTTGGCTATGTTTGACATTATCTAGTTTTCGATTTGTCCCAACATTTTACCAGAAATATGGTGTTCCCATACTTTTGCTCAACCCTGTATACATTAATTATACTTTCCTAATTTGTACACTCATAATGAAATGTTTATATGCAACATATATTTAAAATTACTGTAATTTATAATTATATAATAATTAAGTTAATGTAAAAATAAGTATTTGAAATGAAACAATTAAAAATAGTTGTATGTATGTCGATTGAAATTAAAATAAACGAATATTTACCCAGTTTATTTTTTCACTGTAATTTGTATTATTCGTTGTGATACAATCAATAAATAATCAAAACTACTTTCAGCAAATTTGCTCTTTTAGACCTCAGAAACACACTACCAGCGAAAATTGGCCCTCTTAAGAGCCGTTTTACAGACACAGGAATTCACGCAGATATTCGTTCTAATATATATATAAAAGTTTCACTGTAATTTTATATGTAGAAATATTTTTCTCTGTATTACACAGCAAAAAATTATTTCGTGAAGAATTACTACCATGTACAGGGTGTCCCATTTTAATCCGCCTGTAGCGATAATTCTGACCCAGTGCATTGAAGCAAAAAGTGTTCTGAATAAAAAATTAACGGTTATGAGGGGGACATCTGATGCCGTCGACTTTGCCCCCTCAGCCCACAAGGGGGGGGCGGGAACAGGGGGCAACTTTAAAATCTTAAATGGAAACCCCTATTTTTTATTGCAGATTCGGATAGAGCGTTAGAAAGTAGGTAAATTTTATTCAGGTTGTTTTCCAAAATTGTTGATAGATGGCACTGCAAACGTGAAAATGTGTTTTTTTTATCAATTAAATAGCAAAATTCATCACATGATTAGTTGTTATTATTACTTAAGACTCACGCACAACATTGCAAGTTTCTTTTTCTTTCGACTTGCCCCAAAGACCCCCCCCCCCCCACTACAAAGATGATAAGTACTTGAAAATAGCGATTGAGTACTTCTTTTTCAAATGAAATAATGGTAATCCAAGTCAAAACATGATATCAATTTGTTGTCGTACAGTGTTTGACCTTGCCCCCTTCCAGACCCCAAAATCTGTTTGTGTGTCAAGGTCAAACACTGTATGACCATAAATTGACATCATGTTTTGACTTAGATTACCATTATTCAATTAAAAAAAGAAGTACTCAATCGCTATTTTCAAGTACTAATTATCTTTGTAGGAGGGGGGGGGGGGGGGGTCTTTGGGGCAGGGTGAGAGAAAAACAAACTTGTAATGTTGTGAGTGAGTCTTAAGTAATAATAACAATTAATAATGTGATGAATTTTGCTATTTAATTGATAAAAAACACATTTTCACGTTTGCGGCGCCATCTACGAAAATTTTGGAAAACAACCCGGATAAAATACCTATTTTTTAACGCTCGATCCGAATCTGGGTGTTTCCATTTAAGATTTTAAAGTCGCCCCCTGTTCCCGAATCAATTGTAAAAATAAGAAAATGACAACTGTCATTAAAATATTGTTAAATGATCATAAAAAAACAGCAATGACATTTTGTTGGAAAACCCCTACAAATAACTGCAATTTACTTACTTTAGATGATTCCAATTTACTCTGCAATTCAGTGATCTTCGCCTGTAAGTCTTCTTTGTCCTTTTCCAATTTCTCTACCTTTTGCAAAAGTATGGAACTTCGATTCTTTATTTCTTCCTCCATATCTAAGGAATCAATTGTAAATATAATACACTTAGTGATAAATAAAAATAAGTTATAAAAACTAACATTTGCATTTTGTTAAGTGAAAAGTTTGAATAATAAAAATTATTGAATAATTAGAGTATTTAAATATGTTCAGCTTTATGCATAGATCTGTGATTAAACTGTTACTAACGTGTGATTAACTAATCGCGATTAAGGTGTTACTAAGTACGCCGTATGCATAGTCATTTTTTTTATACATACTTGTTAGCAGTTGCTTGTATCAGGAACATTGTTTTTTCTATAATTTCCATGTCAGATGGTATCATAGACTAAGAAAAATATTGATGTATTTGTGAAATGTATTTATGTAACGAGGGTTGTTATGCCCTCCTTGCCAATGCCGCTAACTAATGTATACTTTAACAAATTATTTTAGAGTAAAATTAGCAATATTCAATTACTAATTATAGTTTTTATTGAACTTTTGCTCTCTGTAGTTACTATCACCTCATAGTGATTTGAACTAGTGTTGTGTAAAGCACGCAAACAAGCACACTGCAATTACGACAAAGACAATACTTTATACGTACGAAGGAAATTGTTGATTATGCAGCATTGGCTAGGCTTACGATTGTTGTAAACAGATCCTGTGAGCTTAGGCAAAAAAATAACTTTTGCACTTATTCGCGAACTCTACAACACTAATTTGAACAAAAACACAGCTCATTATTCTAGAAAACACAGAACTCGGACGGTCACAATCACGCGAATGATGTTCAAGGTTAAGTGTAATCACATATAATACTAGGGGTATATTGTGATTAAAAATGTAGTCAGTGACTAGTGCTAATCGCATCTAAAATCGGTCTATGCATTCGACAAATGTTAATTGCTTACTAAACCTTAGGCACATATTAGTCGCGATTCGCAGACTATGCACAAGGCCCATTATGTCTATAAAGGCGTATCCAAACTAAACGAACATTTGCAAACACGGTTAATATTTAATTTAATTTAATTTAACAGTAACCACAAACAAAAACGAATATTACTTCGTATTTCCCGCCATTCCAGGTGAACCAGCATTTATTCTTCTTTACAATTATTGTCCGCACCAAATAATAATAGTGTTTGCAATGTTCGCGAACATTCGCAAACGCAACATTTCTTTGGTATGAACGCGCTTTAACACAAACATTTATGACAGTTGTCTGATTTTATTACTTACTTTCGACTTCCACTCCCCTTAACTGTCGCAACAAAACAGAAACTTTGTTCTCATATTCCATTTCCGTGTTGGCGAACTCTTCTTTCATTTGCCTTTCTAGGCGGCTCTTTTCTTCTGCGAACTTCTTCTCCAACTGTGGAAACAAAAACGTAATCCATGAGAGTACTGCCGTAAACAAGTGGTGCATCAATTGAAAGCTCTTAAAAAGCGTTAATAAAAATCCATTTGCGGGGTGAATTATTTTAACGCTTTCTCATTATCACGATTGCCCTTGAAACGAATAATTTTTGCTGTGCCCAAGGGTGCCCCGCAAAATAAATGAAGTTTGCAGTTTTCCTCGGATACAATTTGGAGCCCGTAACTATTAGATGGATTTTGGCACATATCACTCGTAAGCCGCTCAGTTGAGGAGCTGTGCGTAGAACGCACGAGTGGACAATTGCGACTGTATCTGGCAATGCAGTCGTCTACTTGTGTATTTGGCGTGCGTTATATGCTTAACTTGACTGGGCGACGACTCACGAGCGATCCCTGCCTAATTCCACGCAGTGCTCATTACATAAGCGTGCAATTTTGGTGGTTCCACAAATGGTATATTTATTGAAACCTACTTCAAACCACGTATTGCAACTGATAATAGTATTTTTACGTTATTGTTAATTAATAGAAAACAATTCACGTAACTAAAAGAAGAATACTCACTTCAACTTGGAATTGAGAATCCTCAGTCGGTTTAGAGGCTTTCTTTTTGACGACATCCTCTAAAATCTCCAATAAGGTTTTCGTCACTTGTTTGGATTCGGCCATTGTTTGGATGTTGTCCAAAATATTTTTGCACTTGTCATCTTAGAAAATATAAAAATATGCTACCTTAGTATTAGTTGAATTGAAACAAAACCTTTACAAATATTATTGGCTGAATTGAGACAAAACTTTTACAAAAATAATTAGTTGAATAGAAACAAAACATTTACAAATGTTATTAGTTGAATTGAAACAAAGCCTACACAAAGAAAAATGTATATATTCGGTATCTTTTTATTGGCCAACCAGATTTGGGATTTATTTTTCTTGGGGTATTTGGGTATTCCTACTGTTTGTCATGTAATGACGTTGATATATGAATGCCATGTTGCAATTGATTATTTATTTGACAGAAAAGGGGTGATAACATGCCGAAAGTTATGTTCCGCCCAAGGTTATTGGATGACACACATATACTATGTGTCTAGGTATGACACAATTTGACGTTTTGCTGGAAAAGTAAGGGGAGGGTCCTGAAGTCAATGGGTACAAGCACAGATCACACATGAAAAATAACATAATAAATGTATCGTGTGTTACGTACTGGATATATTATACTCTATTCTTTTTTCTGAGCCATTAATTACACTAAAGAAGAAGAATTATGAGCTATTAAATGACAAATCATACATTAAATGACAGTAAACTTGTAGACGTTTACTGTTATTGTCAGAATACATCTGTGAACTGAATATAGCAACATATGACGTCAGTAGGTACATAGGCCGCTGTGGAATTACAGAATGGAAACCAAAGTGAGATAGTGTCGGATCTAGATGTATGTCATCTAATGACGTTATGTTCCGTCAATTAATTAATCTTTATGATAGGGTAATTAAGCACATGGCAACGATGTGAAAAACATTACCTCAAATTTATTTTTAAGGTAAAAGTCAGAACTACAACCAGAGTATCCAACCAAATATCCAACATTATAAAAAATCACCAGATCTGGTTGGCCAATAGAAAAAACTGAATATACCAGGTGATCAGTGTCAACTGTCCTGACTTGGCAATACTAAATTTAAGGTGGGAAGATTAAATAATTGGATATCATGATTTATTCCATATCCAGTTTTAATCTGTCAAACGAAGGTAATGCTATGGTTATATTGTAAAGAGATATAAAATGTTGATGACTTACTAATCCTTGCAATTGTAGCTGCTTTTATTTAAATAAATCATGAGTCGAAAATTAGGTAATCAACACATTTTTCACAGGTAATGTTTTTTGCTTAAATGTTTGCATTTAAATAAACGTGTTCATATTTAATAATAATAATAATAATAGCTTTATTCACTTATGCTACATAATGCATATTGAACTTGTGATTATCTAAATCGCAGTCAAGATCTCTTAGTCAGAAATGTGGGAGAAAGTAATTAGAGAAAACGAACATACAGAATTGTTATCACGATTACAGAATTGTTATCACGATTACATAATTAGTAATCACAGGAATGAAGGAAAGCATCTTGTGTTAGTGTAATGTGAAAAGTACGTACAAATATTTTATCTAATTTTATTATCAAGTAGTTAAGGAAGTATTAACACAAAAACACATGTTGAAAACAATCTTCTTAACGAAAACTTCATTTGTGAAGGAACAAACAAATATAAATTTATAAATATCCATACTGACTAGAGTAAATGTTCAAACTGACCACCTTCATACTCTAAACAAAGGTTTACGTGTCATTATCATTCTGGGTTCCACTTCAAAAGTGCGCCATAACAATAAATATATCGTGCGGTATTGTAAACAACATTGTCCTAATGAATTCAGAGAAAACAGTAAACCCGAGTGACACCCTCTCACAGTTCGGCGAAAATAATAAATTACTGAATCATGTTTGTGAACTTTCAAACATACAAACACTTGAGATTGACTACGCTGTACACTCACCTCCATCCGAGCAATCTAGCAACTTTTGTTGGAGGTCGGCTATTTGCAGAGACCTGATTTCGAGTTCCTCTTCGAAGGCTCCGAGGCCTTCCTCCTCCTCTTCTTTCACCTTGTCCGCCTGCCTCTGCAAGTTTGCCCTGTCCTCCAAAAGAATTTCCAGAGTGGTCTGCGCCTCAACCCGGCTAATGAAAACGTCAACTTCCCTCCGAATCTACAAAAATTAACTTAATTTCAATACATCAGTTCAATTACTCGACTCACCAAACATAAAACCTAACCTAACCTTCTTATGTATGTATGAACAGGAAGTTTTTTTTAGGTATACATATCCCAATTACAGCGTATATGCTGTAAATCTTCACATGTTCATTTTTTTTTAAGTTAAAATTAAAGCTTTAAACGAGTATTTGCCACTCCCAGATTAAGCATGAAGGAACATTTTTAGTTTAGAAAAGCCTGAAAATTTGGATTTAGGAAATCCAAATTTGCAGGCTTTTCTAAACTCAAAATTTTAGTATAAAACACCGAAATATTATAAAAATCACAATATGCTACTTAAGCAGTATAATAAAAACGTTAATTTTGAACTTCACTTAAAACCAGTGTTTTACGCGGGTGGTGCATGAAGTAAAATTTCGAGTTTAGAAATCCTGTAATTTTACTTCATGCTTAATCTGGGAGTGGAAAACACTGTTTTAAGCTTCAAATTGAACTTTTTTCAAAAAAGAAAAAATGTCGTAAAATGTACAGTGTATGCATATGTATGTTCCCTGTTTGTATGTAACGACTGTCTGTAAACTGTCGGCATCCCAGTAGGTTCTGACTTCAGAAACATACTTCGTAATTAAATTCAATACGTGTCACAGTATTCAATCCAATGACATATAATTAAATGTATTTGATGTTTCTAAGATTCACCGTTTTGTATGGCATAGTCTAAGGTATGTATATTGTTTTTCAAAGCAACCGAGATGCCGACAGTTTATAGACACTCGTTATGTATGTATATACTAAAGTTAGGTTAATTTGAATGACAATTAAAAAAGTTAGGTTAACTTACGGCTATCTAAGTACAGTAAGTAAAATGATTTAGGTTTCTATTTGCTGGTTTCTTTAACATTACTAAAGTATTAATTGGGTCGCAAATCGTCCCTTAAGTCATAACCGCATCTTAAATTGTTACACCACTTGTTTTACATCAAAAAATCAGTTAAGCAATGCCCAAATCCTAAGTCATTCTTCGCTAGTACTTAAGAAAATGATTATAACCTACAAACTTTGAAACAATTGCAAAATTTAATACATATTCGTTTTTTTTATTGGCCTCGTGTAAATTTGCCTGGACTTTCTCAAAATTTTACTTCACGTGCCACGCGTATAAAACACTAAAATATTGTGAAATTTATGTATATTCGAACTTCACTTGAAATCTGTGTTTTATACACGTGGCGCATAAAGTAAAATTTCGAATTTAGAAATGCCTAGAATGTTCACGGGGCTTTTCTAAACTATAAATTTTACTTCATGCTTAGTCTGGGAGTAAAAAACACTTGTTTAAAGCTTCAAATTGAACTCATTTAAAAAACAACGAATGTCGGAAAATTTACAGCTTATGCATATGCATTAGCTTCTACCCATCTTGAGTTATTTTCCCTTGTTGATTTTTAGAAGAAGAAACAGTCATTAATTTTTCATTATTAGACATAATAACCAAGGATTTTAAAACACAGTTACAATTCATTCAAACAATTCAGAGTATAAGGTCAAATAAGCCCTATGTTTCCCTAACATTAAACTTAACGCTAATGAAGTATAAACCAACATAATTTTCGTAACAGATAACCGAACTTTTTTAATTGTCATCCCAAGTGCGTACACAAAGTAAAATAGTTTGGGTTTCTTTCTGTTGGAGAAACTGGCCATTACCGACTTGAAAGACAGTAACTTCATATAAATTTTGGGGTTATGTACGCTATGCATAATCTAAGACATTTTTAGGTTGTGCACAAACAAAATTACAAACCCATGGCCCGATGTGCTCGATTTTTCCGGCTTTCTGCAACTGCGTCGCCTTTCTCAAAGCCAGCGCATCCTTCAACCGTTTATTAATCGCCGCCACTTCCTCCACCTTCCTCTTCAGTACGTTCTGCTGCCGGCTGTGCGCATTCCCCATCTTCACCATCTCGTTCTGCCTCTTCCTATCCTGAGCCTTCAACTTGCACAACTCCCTCTCCCGATTAACCTTCCACTGCCTAAACCTCTCCGACTCTTGCCGCATCTTCTTAATCAAGTCCACCTTCTTCGACTTGATGGACTGAATCTCTCCGTTCAACAACCGAATGCGCTGCTCATCCTTCTCCTTCATCTTGATCAAGCGGGCCTGTTCCGTAACCTTTTTACGCAAATCTTTTATCAGCGCTTCCAATTCTAGGATGCGCTTCCTGCGCGTTTCGGTTATTTTCGACGTCGCGTCTTTAGCGTGCAGCGTTTCGTTTGCCTGCTTCAAGGCTACGATCAATTCCTCCTTTTCCCTCTCGCAAGCTTTTAATTTCGCCTCGTCTTCTGCGACTTCTTCGACATCCACCATGTAATCCGTGTTCGCCATCAAGCGTTTAGCCAGGTCTTCTTTAAGGCTTAACATTTTTGTGACTTCTTGTAATTTCAAGTTCATTTCCATTTGATTCGTCGTGTGATCTTTCCTTTTCTCATAAATTTCCTTTTCCGTTGAATCATCTCCCATCGAGCTGTTGACGGTGTGTATTTCGTGTTGTCGAATTTCCTCCTCGTTTTTCTTATACTGCTCGTCCAACTCGTTCAAATACGACTGTATATTCCTTAAATTCGCAACGTTTTCATTAATCTCATCGATGTTATTCGTCTCCAAGCTCCCGTGGAATTTATCCAACATGCTATTGTACATATTTTTTAAGTGCACTATTTTCTGCAATAACTCCTCATTCGACGCTTGCATCAACATCATCCTCTCGAGCAAAGCAGCATTTTCGGTCACCACCATCGACAGTTTTGTGTTAACTACCGACAACTCGGATCTAACGTTATGGAATTCGTTCAAGCGCACCGAGGGCCCGCCCTGGCCGGCCAGCTCGAGCTTCAGTTGCTCGACGAGCCGGTTCAGTCGGTTTATTTCAGCCTTCCGCGGGTCTTCGTTCACTATCGGTTTGTTCTTTATTTTTTTAGCTCGATCGGCGTAGCGTAGCGTTGACATAGTTTCCTCGACATTGTAATCGGCGGGGCTAATGCACGCAATCATCAGTGTTATGCTATTACCGCCCAGGGAATCTGGATTATAGAAAAACAGATGAAATACTGTTGTTTCGTAGTTTGACATGAATAAAGCTAAGTCATGAGAATTATAACGTGTGATATAAAATGCTCATGCATTCCCATGGTCGGCAAACTTTTTGGTGCAAAGAGCCAATTTTATAAACTGTTCAACTAAAAATTCACAGCCACAATGGATAAATAGGTATGATAAAAAGTTATTAGAAAATGTCAGAAATTATTTTAAAAACATGATGATGTGTCCATCATAGTACCTAGTTTCCCCGTCATACGCAAGAATATTTTATAGATTTTAATCAAAGTATAAAAAAATGGAACAATAGAAAAATGTAAATTTCTTTCACCTGCTTAAAAAAGCAGTCTAGACAAATGGAGAAAAAAAAAGAATCGATCAATTTTGCAAATGTCGAAAAATGATTATTTCATTTCACCTTAAAAAATATTTTTAAAAATATTTCCTCATTTTACTATTATTGCATTTTTTCTTAATACAAAAATAGTTTTTATTGTTGATCTAATTCCCTTATAATTAGGTAATAATTATTAATAACTACATTGATATAAAAAATGATGATGTATCTATCATAGCACTTTCCCCATCATTTAAACCATATTTTGCCCATTTTGAGAATATATTTTTTTCTAGAGCCCCCAATTTTTTGTTATTGCTACGTTTATATTTAAACGTGTAATATTATACGTTATTGCCCATGTTGAAAACTTATGATTTAAACAATTCATAATTGACATCTTAAATTTATTTCACTCTAACCGATTGCTTAAAGATTTAACTAAAGTCAGTGTTTAATACGTGTGACGCATGAAGTAAAATTTCGAGTTTAGAAAAGCCTAATTTAGTTAGGTCGCTGCTCTGCTACGCTACCGACCTAACCAACTTTTCAGGCTTTTCTAGACTCGAAATTTTACTTCATGCTTAATCAGGAAGTGGAAAACACCCACTTCAGCATTAAAACAATTGATAATTGACATAATATATTTATTCTTGTTTTATTAATGGAGAAAGTTTTATCACGTCAAAACAGAATGTCAATTTTGATAGAAGTTAAAGAGGAAGCAGTCATTTTTTATGTCAAACAACAATTCACAGTCGATCAAGGGATTCAACGTCAAAATGCCATAATAGTGAGAATATAACTCAAGCGTCACATGACTACATTCCCTCCAATCAGAATCGCAGATTTCCATAGATACATGTTATCACAGCGGTGATAGAATCCTATAAACTTGTTTTGGTCGTTGCTACGAAAATTATTTGTCAAATCTGGCAGTCGATAATTAAAAATGTCAACCGGGCGATGAGGTGAGGTTTACAAGATGGAAATGTAGTGAAGTTCGTTATATTCTCTCATCGAATATAACTCGAGGTATGATTAATAATCGATAATATTTATTCGTGAAACCAGAGCAGCACATTCAACTCGCCCTTTGGGCTCGTTGAATCTGCAGCTCGGTTTCACTCATGAATATTATCGATGATAATCATACCCCTTGTTATATGACAGCTGAAAATACAGTCGATTATCTAACCTACCCTAACTTTATTATATTTTAAATAAATAAAATTGTGCTAAAATATCAAATTATGCCAAAGAAAGGAAAAAAACGACCATTGTATTCACATAAATTGTTTTGAGCATAATTTGCTATTTTCAGCACGAAATGTCAATAATGACAAGTTACATTAAAAATATCAATTTACAAGAAAAATCACAGATTGTGTTAAAACTGTAATAAAGAGAGAGTTATAAAGGGTGTCCATATTTCGACAAAATTTATGGGGATCTCAGTTATTTGAAAAGATAGAGCATCAGAGTCAGTTGGGGAAAAGTTGCGTATTATAGGACCTACCAATAATCTGAAAACAATTTAGAAATATCTTTTTTTGTTTTCGAGATATCGGCAAAAAACTGATTTTTTGAAAATTCGTTTTTATTTTTTTATTTAAAAACTACTGAATTTAGACATTGAGAACTTTGACATTATAGAGGCACTTTTTAATGAGGAATCAAGTAGCATATTTTATTTTAAGATAACTATAACATTAACCCGGGGTCCATGGCCAACTTTTCTTTTTCTTATGGGCGCCATTTTGGATTTTTATATTTTCTGAAAGAATATTTTCTTCTGAACTCAGTGATGTATCACACTCATAATTTATTTTATGTTTAAAATTATAATATTTACTTTTTTGTAAAGTGGCTTGGAAACAATGACGTCATATCTATTAATGAATAAAATCTTGACAGTAGTCATTCAATGTAACTGTCAATCATTTGTAATAATAACAATAAGTATCGATCACAGATTACTAAAGTCAGGATTTATATTTTTTTTACATGTTTTATTTGCTCGTTCGTTAGGAAGTTTGGAATTTGTGGACATAGACATCTTTTTTTATAAAAATGTATAGATAATTTTACGGGACTCCCCTAACTAGCGAGTGTAACCTTCTCTTATGTAGATATATTAAATATAGCATTGGATATAAGCTGGCGATGATGATTGTGAGGAATCGCATGGAGGTGGAGGAAAAGGGGATACTACCGGAGACGCAGGGGGGGTTTAGACCCAGGCGCGAATGGTGGAGAGAGTGATGGAAGAGAAAGGATGTGTGTATGCGGTATTTATGGATCTGAAGGCAGCGTATGACTCGGTGCCGAGGGGGAGTTTGATAGAGTGCTTGAGAAGGAGAGGAGTGAGTGAGGGGATGGTGGAGTGGGTGAGGAGAGTGTATGAGGAGACATGAGTGGTGGCGAAAGTGGGGAAGGAGATGTCGGGGTGTTTTAGAACGTGGGAGGGTTTGAGGCAGGGGTGCCCGCTGAGCCCGATGCTCTTTAATGTATATGTGAGTGAATTGGAAGAGGTGATGAGGAAAGGGCAGGCAGGGGGAGTGGTGATGGGTAAAAGTAAAGTATGGATGTTGGCATATGCGGATGACGTTGTGTTAGTGGCAAGAGAGTATGAAGGGATGAAAGAGATGTTGAAGAGAGTGGAGAGGTTTATGGATAGAAGAGGAATGAATGTGAATGTAGTGAAAACGAAGTGGGTGAAGTTTCGAAATAAAGGGAGAGAGGGGAAGGTGAAAGAATTGGAGTGGAAGGGGGTAGTTATTGAGAGGGTTAAAACTTTCAAGTATTTAGGGTTTTGGTTTAAAGGAACGGGAGGGTATGAGGAGCATGTGAGGTGGGTGCAGAGTAAGGCGAGGAAGGCGTGGGGAATGGCGTGGGGCAAGTGGATGGGGAACAATATGACGGTTGCGTGTAAAATATGGGATGCGTGTGTGAGATCGGTGCTAATGTATGGAGTGGAAGTGTGGGGGACGAAAGGGTACGAGCTGATAGAGAGGGAGCAGATGTGGTTCCTGGAGCGCATGTTGGGGGTGGAGAGGTCCACGCCCAGCTACATAGTGCTTCAGGAGACGAACAGAGAGAGGCTAGAGTGGGAGGCAATGGTGAGGGTGGTGAGGTACGAGATGAGATTGTGGGAAATGGAGGAAGAGAGATTGGTGAAGGATGTATGGGTGATGAGTGTGTGTGGGGGTGAGGGTAGATGGAGGGGGGAGAGGAGGAAAATGTATGAGAGGGTAGGGCTGTCGGAGGCGAAGGTAATGGAATGGCTAGGAAATGGGGTGAAGGTGGATGAGTGGGTGAGGGGGAAAGGGAAGGAGGTGGAAGGGCAAGAAAGGCAAGGGCGTATTGAGAGAAGTGAGTATAATGATATGTATGGGAGGTGGCAGGTGTATGGAAGAGTGCCGAAGTATTTGATAGAGAAGGGATGGGGTAGAGAGGATAGGGTGATTGTGGCAAGGGCGAGGTGTGGATCGGAGGAGAGAGGAAGGAAAGTATGGATGGGGGAAGAATATGGAAGGTGTGTGTTGTGTGGACAGGGGAAGGATACGTGGGGACACTTGGCGGAGGAATGTGAGGGGGTGAAAGAGGAGTGGCTGGGATCAGGGTAAGGACGTTGGAAAAGCTGGGGAGGGAGAGGGAAAAGAGAAGGGAGGGTAAGAGGGATACGGAAATGGAGTAATAACGAATGAATTGTAAATAGTCTGTAAGATATGCCAATAAAGGTCTTTTTTTTTTTAAATATATAGAATAAGGAAATTACCCTGTAAGCAAGTTATGGTATACTCGCCGCGCTAAATAGATGGAGTGATCACGATTCACACTGCCTTGCCACATTTTAGTGTATAAAAAAGTTAAGTGTTTTCTTTATATCAAGTTAAAATTTTTATGAAATTGTAACGTGGTGGTTCATTTTCTTGAACCAGTGTATATTTACTATTTTTATATAAAAGATTTGATGAATATTTCAGAAAATATGAAAACTTCCGCTTCCGGATTTCGCATTTTCACCAAAAGCTTTTCAGATTCTACGACTATAATAAAAAAGCTTAAATTTAAAGTTTCTCAATATCTCTAGCGGTTTATGCTGTATGGTATCCACAGAGTAACAGACATTTTTAAAAAATGACAATAACTACTGTTAAGTAGTATTATTGAAAATAAAAATTAACGTGAACAAAATATTTATTATAAATTAAGTTTGGAAAAAAAATATAAAAATATGCAAAATTTCAATATTCGATCAAAGATCAATACTTTATGTGGAATGTTGGCTAAAATAAGTTTTTTCTAAAATTCCGAAATTTGAGAAAAACTAGCTAGTTTTGTATGAAATACAGTCTACGTTTCAGCAGTTTAAAAAATTTGGTCCAACTGTCAAAACACATATTTTATCACTTGTGTTTAGTTTGTTTTTAAACATAGGACAATTGCAATCGATTCCTCGGTAAAGTTTTAATCAATCCTAATAAACAAAGGAATAGCGAAACAAGCTATTCATAAAATCCCATTTAAACTATAATGAACAAATTATTTAGATTGATAAGTAATTTACATTTCAAATGTCATTTTTGACAGAAAACTACAGTTTTGAAGTTTTACTCTTCTGTTTAACATCCTTTCCTTTTTACAAATTATATTTTGTATAAAATAGATAATAGAACAGTTAATGTAATCTGTAATATTTGTTATACCAGGTGTAACACAAAACAGGATCACCCCCTTTAGTTTTTTTATTAATTGACATATCAATTTGAAATTTTCTACAATTATGCTAAAAATAATTTGGAGTTTAGTGGTTACTAGGAAACTTTAATAGCACTTCTGGTGCCACCGGATACAGGATCTCATTTTACACACAAATCAATAAATTTGTATCTAGGTAGCTGTGATCGTCCTAATATCTTTTGTTTTGTATCATAGATGTATACAAACATTTTATTATAATTTCTGTTAGTTTTGTTTTTTGTACAAGAATAAATTATAGCTTGCTTGATTAGAAAAATAATAAACAAAATTCCTGATTTTACCTATTTTTTCTGTATTCACTAGTTTCATAAGTCTCAAATAAATTTAATTAAGTAGTATATTAACATTTTAAAAAATCATAATGATCTGCCATGTTGCCATTCGAAAAAATTGGGTTATTTAAAAGAAAAACGATCAAATTACAACTTAAAGGCATCTGTTAGCCAAATTAAGAAACAAAAGTTGGTAATACTTGTTTTATATACGTCTATGATACAAAACAAAAAATATTAGGGCAATCATATCAACCTAGATGCACTATTATTTTTTGAAAAAAAATATGACACTACTAATTTTTTTTACAATTGATTTGTATGTAAAATGAGATTCTGTACCCAAAAACAAAAAAATATATAGGGTGTTCTATTTAAAATTTCAAAATTGAAGTCACTTCCGGGGAAACCGGAAGTGCTATTAAAGTTTCATAATCACTAAACTCGAAATTGTTTTTAATATAAATGTAGAAAATTTCAAATTAATATCTCAATTAACCCATTAACTGCCGAGCAATTATAAAGCTAACTCTAAAAGTTGATTTTAGGTAAAATTCTGCACTTCATTTTATGATTTCTATGGATAACTTATTGTATTACATACTGTTAATTTTTCTATTAAATATACATAATGTATGCGCTGTACATTTTTAATAATTCGTCGATTTTATATAAAAACGTGCAATATAAAGTTTAGAATGAGTAGTTCCACTCCCAGACTAAGCATGAATTAAATTTCGAGTTTATAACCAAACCAAATTTTCAGGCTTTTCTAAACTCAAAATTTTACTTCATGCACCACGCGTATAAAACACTGAAATATTGTGAAGTTAGAAATACACTGACATTATTTATTTTTAAATGAGTAATAATCGTAATTTTTAAATAACAAAATATTCACATTTTCTTCATGCATTTTGAAGTGAGATTAAACAAAATAATATATCAAATTAACTTATTTAGTAATTTAATTAATAAAAAATTAATAATGTTGCGTGTACGCATCAACGGCACCTAATGGCTTAATAAAAAAACGAAAGGGGGTGATCCTGTTTTGTGTTACACCTGGTATATGTTGAGAAGAGCCACAATAATATAAATATTGTAAAGTCAATGGTTTAATCATTTATATGTAAACTAACCGCAATTTATGCCAATTATTCTAACTTAAAACAAACAACTATCTAATTTAATCAATAGATTTAAATCAAATCAAAAGCTTTATTCTAATTGTTGAAAATGTGAAAAATATATCAAATTTGAAGAAATTGAGAAATGTTAAAGCATCTTATCAAATTACATTAATTTGCAAAAGGTTTACCACACAAACAAATTAAACAAATGCAAAGTTATGTAAAAAAGTCACCTTTTAAAAGTCTAGTGAGATTACTGTCCCTGTATCCAACGTAGCTCGCCTCGTCTCCGAGTGCCGATATCACATTCCCGAGTGCGAGAAGCCCTTTATTTATGTTGATGCCCTCTTTGAAAGTCTGTCCGGTGGCTCCCGTTTTCTTTGATCTCTCCGACCCAGCCAGATCGACCAAATGAAACTTTGCATGTTTCAACATGTCACTAAAGCACAAATAGAAAAAATGGCATACAGAGATTATACAAATTCAAGAGATATAAAAATTAGTAACCTCAAATATTAACTAAACATATTTAAACAGCAAACAAAATTCCAAGGTGTGTAAAACAAAGTTATGTTTACTAAGAGCGTGTTCACACAATGCCACTAAAATCGTGCGTACGTGTGAATGCGTTAATTTGATTCTGTACTTTGTGACCACTCGCGCCACATTTTGTGGCGTGGCTGTGTGTGAACGCTACTATTTAGTGGCGCGACAAAAAGTGGTTAGTGTGAATACGCTCTAATAATAAATGTTCAAAATATTATGTTTTATTTCAGATATTTTGAATAATTATTGCTGATTTAATCTCCATTAATGAAACTTTGAGAAAAAATTATTTAAATAATAGTACTCACGCATCATCTCCCTTTTTCAGCATTGTGATGTTAATCGTAAATATCGCGTGACTTCTTGAACTCTGTGCGTTCATGTTCGTGCAGCTGGTGGCCCTTCCGAGTGACCCCTTCGAAAGGCACTCCAGCGTGTCTTGCACGTTGGTAACTATCCGCTCGGTGAGGCCGGGTATAAAGACTGAGCGACTGACATCCTCCCGGATGTCTAGGATGCTCTGGTCTCTAGGCTTCGGCGATAACAAATCATACAGCACCTCTTGGTACAGTTCCATAAAGGAAACGGAAACAGTAAAATCAAACGTGAACATGTCACGGACATTGTTAAATATGGAGGTGACAACGCGTGGGATTATCCCCATTTCACCTTCACCGTTGTACGCTGTGCCCATTGAATGTGTTTTGCCTTAAGAAAATGTTATGAGTATTAGAAAAAAACAAGAATGTGCAGGGTACAGATATTTTTTTTATTACTTAAATTAATAAAGTGCTTTGTTGTTAAATTAAGATGTATAAAGAAGTAGAAGCTTCACAATACAAAACAAAACACGTTAATTATTTCTATAATGAAATTTTACAGTTTTTACCTACTTGTGTAATATTTTTTTACAATAACATAATTTAAATATTTTTAGAAGGAAAATTCTGTTTTACTTACCAGATCCAGTTTGCCCATAAGCCAATATTGTAACATTATATCCCTTAAATAAATTTCCTATTAGAGGAGACACACAGGTTTTGTAAAATTCTTCTTGCGATGAACGCTCGTCAAATGTGTAGTCGTAGGTGAATGCCTTGTCAGTTCCTTTGATTTTTACTTGTTTCACATCAGGAAACAACTCCAAGGCACTTTTACACCCACGGGAAATTTCATTTGGGACGAGAGGCCTCATGCGAAGTGCCACCGCAACTGAAGTACTATCCTTAGCCATCTAATAAATAAAATCCAAGATATAAACACAAGTATAAAACTACAAATAATTTGCAGTGTGATATTCTCGACAATACACAGATAACCCCACAAATATTTGTACTAAAGATAAAGGAAAGTTTTTTTTAATAAGTATACTTTCCCGATGTACATTTTTAGGTATTTGTTAGTTAAACATGCGAATTGAAACTTTAAAGAAGTTTTCCACTCACAAATAGTAACATTTCAGACTTTCCTGAACTCGAAATGTTACTTTATGGGCCACTCATTTAAACACTGAAATATTGTAAAGTTAAATATACAACTTATGTTTAATAAATTTAACAGATGTTTATTTCGTCTAACCAAATTAAACCTTCAAAATTCCAATAATTTGCTTTGGGATGTTACTTGATAAAAGAAAAATTCTCTATATGCCCTAGTAATCAGTCTTTGATTAATATTGCAGTTCCAAATCTATTGTGTAATTTAATGTAAAAGGAGTTATCTGGTAATAAATAAGTTAATTAAATTGAAATAAGCTGGCTATATGGCTAAAGCTAAGGCCATAAACAAACAAAAAAAAACGTTTGCATCTTCTCATTCAGAAAAAAACATGATTTTTTCCAAATCTGTAAAAGAATTATTCTCTTATACAATTCTCGATACTAGTGTTAAACATCGATTAGTGATCACTGAAACTAACAATATTCTATAACCAATAAACTGTCCGCCTTTCCTCAAAAGTCAAAATTCAAAGAAAAACGTTCCAAATAGTCCCAATCCAAACAGAAACTTGGTGAATATTTTTCTCAATTTGCACTCACCTTGTTTTGTATGTCACTTGTGCTTCTCGTCACACAGATAAAAGCGATATCAGTTAGGGTCTATAAAATCACTTACTAATTCTAAATTATAAAAACCTTTTTAAAACTTAGGTAATCGAGGCGCATTATTTAACGTTTGCAGAACTGAAATGGCGGACGTTGAGCTTGGAAAAGAAGCCAACTGTTTGACGCGTTTGACGGTTACTGAGGTTACATTCGGAAATATACATTGGCGTACGATTCTTTATTTAGTTTAAATATTGGATTTTTAGTCAATAAAATATAAGAAGATGGATTTTAATTGAAGTTATAATATTTTTTAAATAACATTTATTAAAATAAATATAAAAATATCAAATAAATAATGGATTATAAGTGAGTAAAATGTGAATGCTAGTGCGCTGATGTCTTGTTCGGTTAAGTTCGACTTAACGAGCGTAACGGTTGTTAAATTTAAAAATTTAAACAAATCGGTGATTATTACAAAAGTTCTTGTATGTTAAAACACATAGACACAATTTATAATCTAAATTTAATCAAGTTGTGTTAAAATATAATTAATAATTGCTAGCAAGTACGTAAAAATATGAAAATATAATGCTACTTAGGGTTGCCTATACTAAACACATATTATTGTAAAGTCAATAGTTTTCCCAGATTTTCCTTAAATTTGAGCATTTTTAATAGTTATTGCTATAAATTTAGATTATTAACATAACTTTATTTATTTCGTGCTTTACAAATCAAACACTATTGTGTATTTGTTGTAAAATAACCCAAAATTCAAAATGTTTATTTTTTTAATCAATACGGATAATTAGGGACACCGGGAGTGATTTATAATAGAACCTAAAATTGTTATAATTGTATAAAAATTTAATATGAGTTACACATCAATAAACAATAATATTAATTACGAATTTTGCTTCATAAAAAGCAATCACTGTAAAAAAAATAGGCAATACCGTTTACACAGCGGATAACTAAACGAACGTTCACGTTTACCGGCAAAAAAGTAATTATTAACAATTATCGAATAAAATTACTTTAAATTATCTTATTCTATCATGAGTTTTGCACATAAAATAATAATATGGAAATTATAAAATTAAAAAACATTGAAATATTGTAATGTTAATAATATACCAATTGGAAATGTATATTTTTAACATTATAATTAAATAAATTCTATATATCTGCTATGCGTTATTAAATATTTCTATACAGTTTATTTGTTTGTTAAACTTTTGTCAAACTAATCCAAACTTATTTGTAAGCAAATAAATCCCGCTGATTTAGCGCAGCCCATTAAATTAATTACGCACTGCCCCAGAGGAAAGAATAACCAGAGTAATCACGCCTGTAACTCGGAATCCACAGTTTGCATAATGTAGCCATCTCTGAGACAATTTTCAAAACAGCCACCTATTAAAACCTTCAACCAAAACAGTTTCCTGTAATTTTGATGGCGATTTAAGGCACAAAAACATATGTTAAAGGATGATTCGTTCATTGGAATGTTAATGTAAACATAAATATACTCATATTTCAATAGACCCATACACCAATTTACTGCTGACTGACAGATGTGAAATAAAAACATTATTGTTTTAATGCGTTCAGTTTATAGATAATTTGATATTTTATATCTCCACTAATATATAGCCACAGAGTAAACAATAATATTGTTTCCTCTGCGATTAAGCAAAGTTCTCCGCCACCGCCGAGGTATTCTCTGAGAACTAATTATGTCAATCAGGCACAGATCCACGGGGTGGGGGGGGGGGGGGGGGGGGTGGTAACTGGGGGAGCTTATAATTGTTAGATTCCGATTATTTCATTACTAGAAGACATCACGTATCTATTTAATCACCTCGTTATTAATAACATCGATCACGTACTATTTTTATTTTTGGAGATTTGCGTGAGTGCATTAGATATTCTAAACCCTAAACATCCCTTATGTAATACGGATGTGTTTATTACGGTGCACCCGCCAGTACACGTGCAACCCTAATTATGAATTCAAGGGACAGATCTTCCGATTGTACTTCAAATCTAATTATTAATTCAAAGGGAAGATCTTCCAAATTTTAACTTGATTATAAATTCAAAGGGCATAGCTTCCAGGTACCTCAAACTCAATGTGAACGTGACAAGAAGGGTACCACCCTTCGGACACGCCCACATCAAAAACTTTAAAGCTGATTGATAAATACATGTCTCCACCTCCAGTTTCTAACATCTCTTCCCAATAGAAATTAAGCTACCAAAACTTACTTTTCATTTAAAACTAAAGAACAGAGCAAGTTTAAGTCAGTGTTAAGTCAGTAATCGAGTCTAGCTATTTCCAGTTAACAATCGTGTCGCACTATTTCCTAAAAGTCAAACTCCGCGATAAACGTCTAAGTACTAGTTCCAAACAAAGTGACTTCAACTTGTTCCGAACTATATTACTGTTAATCCGAGTATTACGCAAAGAATTCGTTGTAAACTGTTATTTGTGATTGTGAATATATATTGGTTAGTTAAGTGAACTACTGTGTTTAATTTCGACGTGTCAACATCCCAGGAACACAACATAATATAATATTTGAAAAATAAAAACGTGTATTTTGAACGGTTTATTTTATTATTATCGGTGTTCATACGAATACGTTTTTTTAAACATCTCATTAAATCAGTGTTTTATACGCGTGGCGCATGAAGTAAAATCGAGTTTAGAAACGTCTGAAAATTTGGATATTTTGTTTATTGTATAATCAAATTTAATAAATAAAATTGATGATTATTTAATACATATATTGTCTTTGGAATTAACGCCCACAATTCATGGCCTATCGGTGTTATAACCAACAATAATTATCTAAAAAAACACTATTTTTAAATAACTCCTAAACTAAGAGTGCTATGATAAATACAATATATCTTCATTTTTTATTGTATACAATGTTTATTTGAAACGTTTTTTAGTTTTGTGAATATCTTTAAAAAACTAAAAAACGCTAAGAGTAAAGTACCACTTCCGGTTTTCCTTTCAAAAAGCTTAAGTTTTAAGTTTCATCTCGATATCTCCAGCGTTATAAAGGAAAATATAGTTAGTTATCCTTGACTTTTTCGAAGTATTTTAAAGTTTATTTTTAATCAGCTCGTAAAACTGCACTACTTTGCCCATTTAACCGTTGTTGTAAATTTCAATCATCACATATTAGTAATTAGCGTTCATCGGCATTTAATGTATGTGCAAATATTGTGATGCACAAAAAGACATTAATGATATCTTTTGCACACGTCTTCTCACCACTTATAATGTTTTTGAGTTTACTTTTAAAATTTTAATTGATTTTTGAGAACTGATTCAGCCATTGGGGTGATCGGATGTCTTGCCCTTTTTGTTAATAATGACAAATGCAATACTTGTGTAAAATTTAAATACAAGTCTGAGTTAAAGTTTCCTACAGGTTTGTGTCAACGTGACCCGCACCGTATCTCTATCTCTTAGAGTTTCCGAGATCCCCATAGAGAATATTAAAAAAAAACTCATCCTGTATAGCAGAGCTGGGCGGGATTCGAATCATTCAGGATTCGATTCCCGGATTCGAATCCTTTTAGAGGATTCAAAAGAGGTATTCGAATACTTTAGTGAAAACGGATTCGTGATCTGGATTCGTTACATCTTTTTAAAAGGATTCGTATTCGAATCCAGACGTATATGATTCGAATCCTTATAAAATGATTCGAATCCTTATAAAAGGATTCGAATCATTATAAAAGGATTCGAATCCTCATACACGGATTTAAATCCTCCCAAATAATTCGAATCGTTGCTATTAAGGCTGGGATTCGAATTCGATTAATTCAAATAGTTAATTATTCTAATATGAATATTGAAATCACTAAATTATTATATTTGAATACAAATATTTACATTTTCGAATAATTCAAATATTTGTGAATGCATATTTGGTTACTTAACTATATAAAATTTCCAACCTTAATAGTATATTTTTAACTTGAAATCAGTGTTTTATATGCGTGGCGCATGAAGTAAAATTTGGAGTTTAGAAAAGCCCCGTGAAAATTTGTCTCGGGTCGCTGCGCGACCCTCGACAAATTTTCTACGCGGGGCTTTTCTAAACTCGAAATTTTACTCCATGCTTAGTCTGGGAGTGGACAACACTCGTTCTTAGAAGTTTCAAATTGAGTGATCACTCTAGGTTACTAAGTTTATTACCATTTCACAAAGGCTACAGCTCGAAGGACCAATCGTGGTCTTCGCAGACCGAAGGACTACAGGGAATCGAAGTTTTTTTACAAGAAAACAACGAATATTTATTTATTTATTTCATACAGAACAGTTACAATAATATTACAAATATATAAACATATTACAGACATTTTAAAAAAATCTTAACTATTTTGCACTGAGTGCACGACGCAAAAAACTTAGAGTTCCTACAAATATATCAAAACCTGTGCGAGTGATAAATTGATTAGCATGCCTTAAAATGCGTGTAGTAGCCGACTGTTTCGCATAATCAGTTCTGTGGAACGGTATGTGAAATATAACTACATTTCGCAGTGGACGAGCGGGAACATGGAGTCCAAGAAGCTGTAGAAAGTCGGGACAGTCAATAGCTCCATCAAACACTTTTTTTACCAGCACGATATCTTGGTTGACACGCCAAGAACATAAACTCGTAATATCAACCTTATCGAGCAGGTCGCAGTAGTCACCAACTAGATGAAATTTGTAAGCTACAAATTTAACAAATTTGTTTTGTACTTTCTCGATTTTTTCAATATCAGCGCCGCTATAAGGAGACCACACGCAAGAGCAGTATTCCAAATGTGGGCGAACTAGCGCGTTATATAATATAATAATTGTACCAAGGTTCCGAAAATCTTGGACGTTACGTTTGATAAATCCAAGTAATTGGTATAACTTTGCTACAATCTTTGAGATGTGCATTGAAAAAGATAAAGTAGTATTAAACGTAACACCTAGATCTTTTACACAATTTACGCGTATTAAAGGTTCGCCAAGCATGGAATACTGGAAATCTACCGTTGTTTGCCGTCTGGAGAACGTGATGACATTACATTTTTTTAGGTTTAAAGATAGCTTGTTAGTCTTGCACCAACTATCAAACGATTGTAAGTCATTATTAAGAACTTTGGCATCATCGACGGAACGGATTTTCATGAATATTTTCATATCATCCGCAAAGAGAAGGCATTCTGCATTGGAAAAACATTTAACTACATCATTAATAAATGTATTAAATAGAAGGGGGGCCAAGTGTGACCCCTGAGGAACACCTGAGGAACACCTGACGTGACACAGATGGGACGTGAATGACAGCGCCCAATTTTAACAAATTGGAATCTTCCCGAGAGATACGACCCTATCCAACTTAGCAAAGTATTGTCAATACCAAAATCCCTTAATTTGTTCATTAGTAAGTTATGGTCGACCGTGTCGAATGCCTTGGAGAAGTCAGTGTAGATGGAGTCCACCTGACACCGCTCCTCAAAAGCACGAACAATATATGCATCATACACTAGAAGATTAGTAGAAGATGATTTACTAGTACGAAATCCGTGTTGACGCATAGAGATCGAGGATTGCAGTACCCCTGTTAGGTAATCACAAAGTAGTTTTTCAAAAATTTTAGGTGCTACAGCTAAAATAGAGATCGGTCTATAATTGTCAACACGATTTCGATTACCAGATTTAAAAATTGGCGTGATATAAGCACTTTTCCAGCAGGTGGGAAAACTACCCTCACGTAGAGATGCATTGAATAAAAGCCATAATGGGCGACTAAGGGAAAAGGCACAAATACTAAGGAAGGTGGCGCTAAGTCATCAGGCCCTGGGCTACTGTTGTTTTTTAAAGATGACAACTCATTCAATATATCTGATATACTTAATGTAGGAGGAATGCATTCGTTTATGTGATTGTTACTAAAAGTAGTCGAAGTTACATTAATATTTGATGACGAGTTTAGGTTCGGCGTATGATACACAGATCCAAAAAAATGCGCAAAGAGGTTAACTATGCTATCGGTGTCGTTAACAAGGGAATTTCCGTTCTCAAATGTTGTTGGAATCTGGTTAGAAGCTCTTTTAAACTTAACGTAACCCCAAAAAGCTTTAGGATTGTGTTTTAGGGAATACTCAACATTATTGATATGGTTTAAGTAACACTCGTTTGCCAGTCTCTTGCATTGATCACGAGTTTTGCTAAATGAAACATAGTCTTCAGCTGATTGAGATGTTATGTACCTTTTATGGAGCGTTTTCTTTAAAAATATAACATCTTTTAGCTCTTTAGTAAACCAAACTGGGAAACAAGATTTTTGCTTTGAGGCGTTTTTTTAGGAACGTAAAGCTCAACAATTTCAAAAAGGGTTGAATAGAATTTGTCACATGCTTCATTAATATCACAGCAGCTTAATAAATCATCCCACCTAACGTTAATAAATGCATTGTTTAAGGCTGTGTAGTCAGCATGCTTAAAATCAAAATCAAAAGTAAAATTATTTTCTGTCTCCAGTGCATTTTTAACTTCACTTTAAATCAGTGTTTTATACAAGTGGCGCATGAAGTAAAATTTCGAGTTTAGAAAAGCTCCGCGAAAATTTGTCTCGGGTCGCTGCGCGAGTTATCTTTCGCGGACCGAAGATTAACTTTTTAAAAAGAATTTATTTTGTTGGGAGTGGAAATCGACTGTACCTGCTCAACGTCGCAGCGTAAATTAAATTCATCATAGTGCGATAAGATGTATTTATATCAAATGGAATTCTTCTCTAAGCATAATTCTAGTGTGGGTGGTGCGATAACTCCTCCATCCGTAGAAGTGACATCGGCTAATAAGGTCCAGATGGAACGTTAATAGGATTTGCATTACTTTTAATTATGAAAGATTTTAATTTTTGTCTGTTCTTAATAAAATATTTAAGCAAATACAATATTGTTATCAAAATCAGTATGCATGAGATTGCAACTAGCATCCAATTAATTTTGTAGTTATGGGTTTCAAGCATTTGCTGAGATTCAACGTGTTTTTCCAAAGTGTTTATTTGTTGTTTTAAAGTTGAGAATTTCGATATATCGATTCCAGTTATATTTGTTGTTTTTAAGTTTACATTTAATTCACTTTGTTTTACACGAATATTAGGCATTGTAATTAACGATGGGGAATATTCTGTTTTAAATTTTGATATTAATGTTTTTGAATTAAATTTTCCTTTACATCCATGAGGTAACGAAATTAAATAATTTCCAAGAAGTGATTTTCGTTGTATCAATTTTGTTGAACAATGAATTTCGATAGTGGATTCATTTTCAGCAATTATGATCCATGAATTGCTATTATCAACTTTGATAATTTGGTTTCCAAAATTAGAAATTTTTCGAGTTAAACAATTTCTTTCTTTTGCGTAAGTGATTAATTGTACTGCACATGTTTTTTCGTTTAGGTTATGTAAAACTTTAGCTTCACATAAATATGATGATTTTTCAAGGTGAAAGCAGCGATGGTCTTCTTCGATAAACGAATTTTCGTTTAAAAGTATGAATTTAGAATCTGGTATTATTAATTCATTATTTTTATTTGGAATAGGATAGAGTTGATAATATTCATATTTAGATTTTTCAATTAATGGAATCTTATGATGAAATATATGACCATTTGTTTTTGGTATGTTTTGACTTTTATAATTTCTTCGTATTTAGGCATATTTTCTAATGTTGGTTCGAATAAAAGAGATGTATCTTGCAGATGTTCTTGAATTCCTTTCAATTCATTTTGTAATTTGAGAGGATTAATAATGCTTGGGTGCATTTCTGAATGTCTAGCAAAACTTTGAGCTATTATCAATTGATTTAAATAATCATTGATTTGATTGATCGATGCGATTAAAGCTAGTTGGGTATTGATTGTCATTTGAATCCATGCACAATCTGATAATTTTGTTATCGACATTTTTAAAGTGTATATATCATTTACAATTGTGTTTTGGTTTTTAATTAATATTGAAATACTTTTATTAGTTTCATCTATTAATTCTTTTGTGATTGAAATTTGATTTGTAATATCAGCCTTTAAATTTTCTTGATTATGAAATAAGTTTTTAAAGTTGTTTTCGTATCTTTCACCGTCTTCTGCATCTAAGTTTCCAGTGAGTGTTTTTTTAATTGTTCCAATAAAGTTGAATAATCCTCTTTTAGTTCTTCGGTATGAAGGCGAAATTTCATTAATTAAATTGTTTGTACGTCTTGTTTCTTGTTTTAAAATATCAAGTAATTGTTTAGTTATGTCTGTATTAGTATGACATGATTTTTCTTTTAAGGTAATTTGTCGTTGAAATTCCTCTTGATGCTCTTCAGATATCTTTAAAATTTCGATTAATGATGTAATGTCGATTGAATGTATTAAATCCCATTCTGGTATTATATTGCTCGCTGTTCCCATTCTAAATGTTATTAGTCCTGGATGATCTGGTATTTGATTGATCATTTCGGTTTTGATCCTCCATCTGAAATGTTGATTTTAGATTAGTTAAGTGAACCTTTTTAATTACGTTTTCTTTAATTTGTATTTTTGCAACATTGTCTGGGTCGATAGATATTATTGTGTAAGGGCCGTGGTATTTAGCGACGGTTTTCTGACCTCTTTTAATTTTTTCTCTTATATAAACTTTTTGATTAGGCCTAAAATTTTGAACATTTTTTAATCTGTCGTTATGATATTTGATATATTTTTCTTTTTGTTTTACATTCGTGGTTTTTACTAAGTCATGTAAAATTTTCATTTGTTTTAAATGTTCGTCGATAATATTCTCATTCGTAGTAATTTCATTCACGGTGTTTGTATCAGTTCCGTATAATATTTCTTGTGGTGATTTTCCGGTGTTTGTATGAATTGTATTATTGTACGCCAATAATGCTAATTTGACAAGTTCTTCAATATTTAATGATTTTGTTTCTTCTTTAAGTCGAAATATTCTGATATGTTCAATTAATGTAGAATGAAGTCTTTCGATTGGTCCATTGGAATTTGGGTGATCCGGTGTAATAAAGTGAACGTTGACAGCATGAACTTCTAAAAGGTCTTGTACTAAAGTATTTTTAAATTCTGAACCATTATCTGTGGTAATTTTTTCAGGAGTTTTATATAATGAAAAATATTCAATTAATTCTTTTCCAATAACTGCTGCTTCTTTACATAAAATCTTTTTCGCATATCCAAATTTCGAAAAGGAGTCTATTATCGTAAGATAAATTGTTTGTTCGATCTGAACAACATCCATAAATAAATGTTCGAATGGTTTTCTTGAACACGGTGTCAAGTTCAATGGAATTTTAGGTGGGTGTCTGTCGTATTTTGCTTTTTGGCAAATTTCGCAGTTATTTATATAATTTTGGATTGTTCTTATCATATTTTCGAAGTAATAATGCTGTTTTAATTTATTGTATGTTTCAATGGCTCCTCTGTTATTTGTTTTTCCTTCATGGTACATTCTTATTACGCTTTCAATTTTTTCTTGAGTCTTCAAATTTTTGTTCTGTTTAGTATGCCATATTATTTTGGGTGCGTTGTTGTTGAATATTTCTGAATACAATTTTGAAAGTTCAGTATACAATTCTTTTCTCGGAGAAAACATGTAAAATGTTTCGTTTTCCATAGTATAATTTTTTAAGATGTTTATCAAATCCTGTTTTGAGTAATTAACGTCTATATTAACGCTCAAGAACATCCCCTGGCCCAAACTCCTGGACTTCTTAGAAGACACAGGAATATACAGGGAGTAAAATAACCAGAGGAGCACAAAAGGACCACGGAGACCGTAGTGCAGGGACGCAAAGCGATACCACCTCATGTGGAAAAAAAAAACGTCTATATAGATTTTTGTTATTTTTCTCTGTCCTAATTTTTCTGATTTCGATTGTTTTGAGTTCTCTGATATTTTTATTATTATCTGACGTCTTTCTTTATTAATCGGTTCTTCACTTATTTTTATTGATTCTCTCGGTTCATCTGTTTGTGTTGAATGAACAGTGTTCATGGTTTCGTCTTCTAGTGGAATTTCGTTGTAATAATCGATCATAGGTTGTGATGAATTTGGCTGTTGATTGTATGGATTTATATCTGGTGTTTTCAAGATTTCTCTTTCTCTAATGATGTCAATTTCTTCGTCTACATTTCCTTTTGTAGAAAAATTCTCTATTGGGTGAATTTCGATTGGTGTTCGAGATAATGCATCAGCATTTGTATTTAATTTTCCTTTTTTGTATACTACTTTATAATCGAATTCCTCAAGTTTTATTTTCCATCTCATTAGTTTACTGTTGGGTTCTTTTAAATTATTTAGCCATTGTAAAGGTCGATGATCTGTGTAGATTGTAAATTTTCTTCCGTATAGGTATGGTCGAAAGTATTTGGTTGCCCAAACGATTGATAATAATTCTTTCTCGATTGTTGAATAATTTCTTTCGGTGTCATTTAAAGTTCTTGATGCATATGATATGGGTCGATCTTGTTCTACAGTTCCCTGTGATAAAACTGCTCCTAATGCTTCATTTGAGGCATCTGTTGTTAATATAAATGGTTTGGTAAAATCCGGGAATTGAAGTATTGGACTGTTTGTTAAAAGATGTTTACAAGTTTCGAATGATTTAATGAATTCAGATGTATGTTTTATTTCTGCGCCTTTTTTAAGACACGATGTTAAAGGTTTAGTTAATTTCGCGTAATTTTTTATAAATTTCCGATAGTATCCTGTTAATCCTAAAAAAGCTTTAATTTGTTTTGTTGTCTTTGGAATTGGATAATCTAAAACTGCTCGAATTTTATCTGGGTTAGGCGATATTCCTTCTTCTGTGATAATATGTCCTAAATATTTAACTTCTGTCTGTAAAAATTCAGATTTATCTAGCTGTACTTTGAAATTTGTTTTTCTAAGTCTTTCGAATACTTTCTTTAAACTTTGAATGTGTTCTTAAAGAGATGTTGTGTTGGATACCGGGAGTGAAAAGTCAATGTTGCACTTAAACACTTAACTTAACTTTATTCTTATAACAATAATTACAATACAGCATGTATTCAGAATGACGGTTGGGTACTAACTAACTGCTTAAGTTCTAGAAAGGGTATATATATGGAGGTAAGACCACACGCGTGAGGACAGACAGAGGCCCGTTTTTGGGGACGTTCCCACGAGGGTGGTATTTACCTATCGTCGATACAGAAAAAGGCTTTCAGACTTAAGGGTGCCTAATAAATACAGGTCTAAGACATTAATGGTAAAAGTTACTTGATGAAATTAAAAGAGAATGGTACCTAATAAATATACATATATCTACGACACTAATGGTAAAAGTCACTTAATGGAAAATAATGAAATGTAATACAAAAAGGGTGTCTAGTACACCTGCTAAACTTAAGATACTATATAATGGGGTTGTTTCCCACGAACGTTAGGGTAGATAGTCTTTATATGGCGACAGTCCGTCTAGCACTTGGGTGGTCATCTAACACCTCCCCGCTGAAGACGAAAGATGGGGGGAAGACACAGGTTTCGTCCTACAAAGGAACGGTGCTGCGTCTGGATTTTGGGAAACTCCTGTCGTCTCGTCTGGGAGCTGAGGCCGTTACTGCATTGTAACGAGGTGGTTGAAGTTCGATTTCTTCGGAGGCACGTTCGTAAATTGCAATTTCTCCGGTGTGATATTGACGTTCAGATCGGAGGTCCGATTCGAAGTTGCAATTGACGAAGTTTTTTATAATGGGTGGCATCAATTCTCCATTCCTTGGATTCCTTGTGAAGCAGCAAAGACGTCTTAACAAATTCCACCAACCACACCAACGACAGATGTTACAACACAACATTAGCGTTAATGTAACACCTAGCAGGCTAAGGATTAGTGTATACCAGCTAGTATGTTTTACGATGAACGGTTTGTTCATTTCGTGGTCTAACAACTCGTCGAATTCGTTGAGTTTTTTTTATCTGCATACTTTAATTCGGTGAGGTCGATATTTGATAGTTTAATGGGTTGTATTCGAAGTGGTATGGAATCGTTGATTTTCTTGTCGACACAGCATTCGTCTTGCAAAATATTAATTTTTGGAACGTAGTCGACGGATATGTTGGAGAACATTTCGCTGGTTGCTTCGAGAACATAGTAATCGGTGTATCCCTTGCAACCGGGATACAATCGGATGATTCCTGTTTTATTAAGAATTACGTCCTCCATGTGGTCATCACAGAGGATTGTTAACGTTGTTGATTTCAGCAACACATATATCCATTCGTTATTCCGGATGGATTTCCAAGTCTGGATATCGGCTCTGATGGTTCTAGTTGAACATTCTTCTGGAATCTTGGAGAGATGCGGCGACAACAATTGGATTTCGCAATTGGCGATTTCAGTTCTTCTTGTGGTGGAGACTCCTTGGCAGATGAACGATCCTTTGATGAATTCGTCGCATTTATTCAAATCTTGCATAAGGTTATATAAGGTTTTTGGTTGTGATATTAGGAGATATCGATAACTAGGTTGTATGTAGGAATATATTAGAGGATCTTGATGTTGCATAGGTAACGGGATCATTTCAAAAATAGTGTAGGATAGTTTGTCTAATAACGGAATATTCAATGCAAATATGACAATGTTTCGCTCATCAACAATGACATCTAAATGTATTAATTTGTAGTAAGTTAGAGCGTTTTTATAAGATGGTGATAAAGGAAGTTCATATTCGCCTTTGTATTTCAATAGCTCATTAATTAAGATTTTTGGAGTGACAATCTCCGGAGATAGAATTCCATGTTTAGCAATATTAATGGCGTGAATATAATTATCAAATTCCTCCATTACTCTATTTGCAAGACTGGATAATGTTGAAATATGTTGAATAATGATTGAATCCAATTCTAAATCATTGGTTTTTCCTTGATTGTTTTGTGCAAGATTTGCAATTTTGAATAAATTTTTATTTAATTTTGATTCGTTTTCCTTTAATGCAACAAAAGAGTTATTAAAATTTCGAATCGTGCTCGAAATTACTTGAATTTGTGATTTTAAGAGACCGTTGATTTGCTGTCTATCGTCTATTATCGAGTGAATACTATCGGAATAATATTTCGCATCATTGGCATCGGGTGTACCAATTAGCCAACGTAGTGCTGTAGATACGCCATTTATTAAACCACGGCGTTTCCTGTTTTCTTTGCCAATATAATGATTCAATATTTCTTGTTTTTTATAAATTAGTTTTAGTTGATCGTTAATGTTTCCTAAATTTTGTTCGCAATAAATTGACGAATGTGAATTCTTATTGCCTTTTGATAGAGAACCACAAAGATTTATTGATTTGAGGATTGAATTCTCAAGTGTTCCGCGAGCCTCAGATAAGAAAGAAATGTTTAAATGGGATAGTAATGTTATTTTTGAATTTGATATTCTAGCGTTTCCTAAATTATTGTAGTAAATTCCGCTTGTTTGGTTTAATTGATATATTTGATAGAGATCATTACAATGGACCAGGATCGGTAGGATCGATAGGATCAAGATTACAATCGTCGTCATCTGAAAACGAGGAAGGTTTCAGTAAGTTTTTATGATATTTTACCTTTTTGTTTTTCAATTGCAATTCTACTGTTTGGTTATCGAAGATTCGTGTTATTTTGTATGGTCCTTTGAAATTCGGACAAAGTTTCTTGGAAAGTTTGGGGTTAGTTGATTTGTTTTTAATGTAGACTTTATCGTTTACCTTAAATTCACACGAGTTATTCTTTCTATCGTAAAGACGTTTGCTTGAGTTTTTTGAATTTATTATATTTTCGCGGGCTATTTTGAATGAATTGTTTAATTTGTTTTGTAGTGACTTGACGTAATCATCATAAGTGTAGAGTAGTTTAGGTTCCTGTGTTATGGAAGATGGCAAATATGGTTTATGACCAAATAATAGTTCGTAAGGGGTATGATTAGTCGATTTATGAGTAGAACTATTATAGCTAAACATAGCAAAATGGATGTATTCATCCCAATCAGACTGATTAGGTTTGATGTAATGTTTTAGGTAATCTTTTAAAGTTAGATGTGATCTTTCCAATGCCCCGTTAGTTTGAGGATGGTAAGGTGTGGTGGATATATGTCTAGTTTTAAATAGTCGCGTTAATTCCTTAATTAATTTGGACATAAAATCTGGACCTTGATCGGTTAATAAAGTTTTAGGAATTCCGAAGTATGTGATTATTCGAGTGAGTGCACTAGCAATTGTTTTAGATTCGTGATTGGGGACTGGTTCGGCGAAACTGAATTTAGTTAAATCATCTTGGGCTGTTAAGATGAATCGATTGCCATTTTCTGTTATTGGTAGGGGACCTACAATATCTAATGCTAAACGTTCTAGTGGTTCGGTTGACGTAGATGTGATCTCCATAGGTTGTCTTGTTGGTTTAAAATCGGTTTTATTAATCTGACATGACTGGCAGTTCTTAATGTATTTTCTTATGTCTGATTTCATTGAAGGCCAATAGTAACGTTCTTTAATTTTTGAATAGGTTTTGTTGAATCCGTAATGTCCTGAGAATTTGCTGTCGTGATTGTCAATTAATATTTGTTTTATCTCGTCTTGATTCTTTGGAGTGATTTTAGTTGTGTTGTATATTTTTATTAAATTGTTTTTAAAGACAAATTTTAGCATTTCATACAATTGCGGTAATTTAATGTTATTATGATGATCTGGTGGTATTAAAGTGAATTCATTATCTTTAATCGTTTTTCTAAATGTTTGCAAGCAATGTAAAATGTTCTTGTATTCGAGTTTATCGAAGTGAAAATTAGTAGGGAATAGTAAATAGACAGTTTGTTTAGAATTACTCAGTTTATTACAACCGTTTATGGTTGGTTTAATATTTTCTAAATTAAAATGACTTTGAATAAAATCTGAGTATGGATTACTTTCATCGAGATCCTGAGACCAAAACATTACTATAGGAGTTTTTATTGAAGTTAGTGGTCGATTTTCCTTATCATAAATAATCACTTCTTGATTGTTATAATGGAATTTAATGAATTCTCCATAAGAATCACTGTTAACATAGTTAACAATTCCTGTTTCAGGAAATAATCTACTAAGTCCATCGGCGTTTGAATTTATGCGTCCAGGTTTATATTTTACTTCATACTCATATTCGCTGAGACGAAGTCTCCAACGAACGAGCCGTGACGAGGGATTTTGCATGTTAAAGAGCCATTGTAATGGCCTATGATCGGTGTATATGGTAAATTTTCTTCCATATAAATAAGGACGGAAATGTTCTGTGGAGTTTAGAATAGCTAGAAGTTCTTTTTCCGTGGTTGAATAGTTTGTTTCCGCTTTATTTAATGACCTGGAGTAATAGGCGATTGGGAGGTCTTCTCCGTTTTTCATTTGTGAAAGAACACCACCGACTCCTACGTTCGAGGCGTCTGTAGTTAAGATAAAGGGTTGTGTAAAATCTGGATATTGCAATATAGGCTCTCGAATTAATTTATTTTTTAGGGTTTGGAAGCTTGTTTCTTGTTCATCTTTCCAATGAAATTCGACATCCTTTTTTAATAACACCGTCAGGGGTTTGGCTATTGTGGAAAAGTTATTAATAAATTTGCGATAGTAGCCGATCATGCCTAGGAAAATTTTGATCTGTTTCGGATTTTGTGGACGAGGTACTGATTTAATAGCTTCTATTTTATTAGGATTAGGTTTAAGACCTTCGTCTGAAATTATATGTCCTAGATATTGACACGATTTGTTCAGAAATTCGCATTTGTCTGGCTGTAGTTTTAAATTGTTCTGCCGTAAGCGAGAGAATATGTTTTTTAATTTACGGTTATGATCATCGAGTGAGACTCCATAAATGACAATATCGTCGAGATAAACAAAACATTGATTGTGAGTGAGCCCCATGAGTACGTTATTCATTAGCCTCTGAAAACAACTAGGCGCATTTTTTAATCCAAAAGGCATCCTCGTGTATTCATAGTGGCCATTGGGGGTGCTGAATGCAGTTTTTGGACCATCATCAGTGTCCATTAATATTTGATGGAATCCGCTGGCTAAATCTAGCGTCGTGAAATATTGTGCGTGCCCTAATTGGTCTAAGATATCTTCGATGTTAGGTAAAGGGTAGGCGTCACCGACCGTTTTTTCATTTAATTTGCGGTAGTCGATAACTATCCGCCATTTCCGTTCGCCTGTGGCGTCTAGTTTTTTCGGGACAACCCATAAGGGGCTGGACCAAGGGCTGGTGGACGGTTTTATTATCCCTTGACTTAACATCTTCTCGATTTGTTTATTTACTTCGTTCTTGTGTACCTCTGGATATCGATAAGATTTTGTATGAATTGGAAGCGGGTCTGTAATGGGAATTTTATGACAAGTAGCGTTTGTATAACTTAAGTTATCGTTTGGTAAATAAAATAAATCTTTAAATTCTCGACAAATTTTCGTGATTGAAGTTTTCTCTTCTGAGTTGAGATGATCAAGCCTTAAATTTTGATTTAGTAGTTTTTCTCTTTCAGGATTGTTTATGCAATTTTGATTTATTTGAAAGATTGAATGAGTGTTAGAAATAGGTTCAATTGATATAGAAGGGACTGTGACAATTTGTTTTATTGATGATTTGTTTATTAGCGTAATTAAACACTGATTTTGGTCATTGATATAAACCATTGAATTTGGAATTAAAAGAGATTGATTGGCTGCGAGATTTTGATTAATAATTATACCCTCTTTGAGGTTGAGTGGATTATTTACGTTGATTCTGACGACAGTTTCCGTTCGAGGTTGAACAGTAATATTTATTGATGATGATTGAGGCGTATTACGATGAATTGGAATTGGAATAGAAATTGAATTTAGAATTAGAGAAAAAGAACTATAGTCGATTTTTGCGCTATGCGTTCTTAGAAAATCGTCGCCTAGTAAGCCGTCGAAAGGGATATTAGTGATTGCATCTATGATTTGGAAATTAGATTTTATTCGTTTATTGTGAATTTGGAGGTTGATTTCGGTTTCACCTAAGGTGTAAATTGGAATGTTTGGTGCTAATCCGTTAAGAGCAACTGGATTTTTATCGTGGATTTTGAATTTTGATAAGCTCATAGCTTTAATTAAAGATATGGAAGCGCCCGTGTCGATTAATAATTTAATCGTTTTATCTGGACAATTGGACATGTCAGATTGAAATGTAACATAAATTAAATCATTTGAACTGAAGAATGAATTAGAAATATTTACGTGTTGGATCGTTTCAACATTTGATTTTGTATCTTCATTAGTTATGGGATGCAACTTAGATTTAGGATTTGATTTAATTTTTATTAGAGATTGATTCTCTTGGATGTTTGATTTGGATTTAGGATTTGCGATTGCATGCGAGTTTGAATTAGAATTTATTTCGGAATTTGCGATTGGATGCAAGTTTGAATTCATTATAAATGGAATTGTTCCAGTGCTTGAGTGATTTGATTTTGTTGGTTTGGTATAGGAGGAGGGACTCGATTTATCAGTCGCTCCTGAAAATTTACTGACGCATTTTGATTATTTTGATTTTGTGATGTTGATTTTTTTGAATTGTTATATTGCCTTTTACGACATTCCTCGAGTACGTGACCTGGCCTTTTGCAATATCTACATTGTTTTTGTTGATTCGCTGGATTTCTAGGAGTTTGATAGTTATGAGAATTGTTAGAGAAATGTATAGATTTCGTGCGGATTTGAGGTTTATTGCGGAAGCAATCTTTTGTAAGGTGATTATTTTTTCCACAAGTTTTACATTTTATTTCAATAGACTTGTAAGTTAATCTCAACGCTTTTTCCTCGGCAATTGCTGCGGTAAGCGCTTCGTTAATAGTTTTAAATTCGCGATACCTTAACATTTGAGATAAATTAGGATTCGAGTGATAGATGAAACGGTTCAATGCAATGTCTTCAATCATTAGGAGGCGTCCTTTTAGGCGTTCTTTATCATTTTCGGTTGAATGTATAATAGCTAATGTACGGGAAGTTAAATCTTCTAATCTCTGGTAGAATTGTGACACGTTTTCATGTTGTTCGTGTTTAATATTAGTTAGCTCTTCAAGTAATTGATCAAGAGATTTCCTATCCTGATATAAATTAATTAATAATTCTGAAATATCCTCCCATGTGGTTAAGTTGCAGTGAATATCGATCTGTTCGCGAGCTTTACCCGTAATTTTACTTTTGACAAATAAAAGAAGTGGAGGTATTTGTTGATCACTAGCGAGTTCGAAAACCGAATCGACTTGCTTAATAAAACTTCTTATTTTGTATCTATCTCCGTCGAAGTTATTCGGAATAAGTTTAATTAAGAAATCAAGTGAAAGTGAGTTAGCATTGTCATTTTGTTCGGAGTTAGGCATGATGTTTTTGTTTGTTTAGGAAAAAAGAGTTAAGGATGCAAGACTGAATAAAAAGCGACTCACCGTTGTTCCAATATTTTCAGACAGTCGGAATGTTGCTGATCGCCGTTCTCTGGATCGGGCCTGAAATCTTCTTATGTTGCACCAGGAGTTTCCTCTGGGAAGACGAATTCGTTGGCTTATTTCGCGAACCGGATGAACGTCCCGACTATCCCACTTCTGACACCAATAATATGTTGGATACCGGGAGTGAAAAGTCAATGTTGCACTTAAACACTTAACTTAACTTTATTCTTATAACAATAATTACAATACAGCATGTATTCAGAATGACGGTTGGGTACTAACTAACTGCTTAAGTTCTAGAAAGGGTATATATATGGAGGTAAGACCACACGCGTGAGGACAGACAGAGGCCCGTTTTTGGGGACGTTCCCACGAGGGTGGTATTTACCTATCGTCGATACAGAAAAAGGCTTTCAGACTTAAGGGTGCCTAATAAATACAGGTCTAAGACATTAATGGTAAAAGTTACTTGATGAAATTAAAAGAGAATGGTACCTAATAAATATACATATATCTACGACACTAATGGTAAAAGTCACTTAATGGAAAATAATGAAATGTAATACAAAAAGGGTGTCTAGTACACCTGCTAAACTTAAGATACTATATAATGGGGTTGTTTCCCACGAACGTTAGGGTAGATAGTCTTTATATGGCGACAGTCCGTCTAGCACTTGGGTGGTCATCTAACAGTTGAAAAAATGATTACGTCATCTAAGTAAACCATGGATATGTCTCTTAATCCTGTCAAAACGTTATCCATTGCTCGTTGGAAGGTTGCTGGAGCATTTTTGAGTCCAAAAGGCATCCTTAGGTATTCATAGTGTCCTTTGTCTGTCGAGAATGCTGTTTTTTCTATGTCTTCTTTATCCATTTCTATTTGGTGAAATCCACTTGCTAGGTCCAAAGTAGTGAAGTATTGGCATTTTCCTAATTTGTCAAATATATCTGTTATATTGGGTAATGGGTATTTATCATCAATAGTCTTATCATTCAATTTTCGATAGTCTATGACTATTCTCCATTTCTTCTTTCCGCTTGCATCAATCTTTTTCGGAACTATCCATAGTGGTGATGACCATGGTGATTTTGAGGGTCTAATTATTCCTTGTTTTGTCATAGATTCAATTTGATTTTCGATTTCTGTTTTATGAATTGGTGGGCATCGATAAGATCTAGTATGTATTGGTAAATTATCTGTTGTTCTGATTGAGTGTTTAACTTGATTGGTGAATGATAAAGGGATTCTTGGACAGTACATAATATCTCTGTATTTATAACATAAATTTCTAATTGCTTTATATTCTTCTTTGTTTACATGTTCTAAACGTAAGTTTTTTAAATTTTGTTTTTGAAGTGCGTTAAAGTTTATTTCTGTTTTTAATTCATTTTCTTCAAAATTAATATTATTAATTTCTAACGGTCCTGAGTGAATGTTTAGTTCTGGAAGTATAAATGTAATATCTTCTTGAGTTGGATTTATTATGAGAATGTTTGTTGAATTATTTTCTATTTTACATATTCCTACTGGTATTTCTAATTCGTTATTAAATTTGTAATTTTCTATCATTCCTTCTTTATTCTCACAGTTATGTGTCATTAGATGAATTTGTATTTGTGTTAGTGATGGTACTTTAATTTTCTTTTTGCATGTTAAAATAATTTCGTTGCATTTGTTTTCTGGTAAATGAAGTGGAATTTGAGCATGTGGTGTAACTATTTTATTATTTTTGAAGTCTATTACTGCATGTAGTTTTTGAAGTAAATCGGTTCCTATTAATCCTTGATAATCCTTATGAAAATTAAAAATATAATGTTTATGTAAAATATCTGGTCTGTTGAATATATCTGATAATCCAATGTTTATTGAGTAATTATGATTTGTAATTTGATGTGGAGTTTTAATTTGGAAGGGATCTATTTCAATTATGTCTGGAAAATATTCTTCTGCAATTTCTTCATTTATTAGGGTTCTAGTTGATCCAGTATCAATCATAAATTTCGCGTTAATTTCGGAAATTATTATGTAAGGTAATTTATGAAAATTCGAGATATTGAGTTCTAAGTATTGGGGTTGCTCAAGGCTGGTGTTGTAAAATTTTCTTCTGTTGAATCTTTACTATTTTCTTCATATTGCTCTCCATCATAGAATTCTTCTTGTTCATATTCTTCAAATTGTTCGTACAATTGTTCAGGGTCTTCTTGGTGATAGAGTTCTTGTGCTATATATCTTGGTTGTTGTTGTTGTGGGTATATCATTGCAGTATTTCCTGATGAAATTTCCATTGGTGTTGGTGTCGGTTTATGAAATTTGCGAAGTTTTGAGGTATTAGTTACTCCGGAAAATTGTCTTTTTATTTGATTTGGTCTGACAAATTGTTGTTGTTGTGGTTGAAATTGTTTAAATTGTTGTTGAGGTTGAAATTGTTGTTGAGATTGAAATTGTTGTTGAGGTTGAAACTGTTGTTGAGGTTGAAACTGTCTTGGTTGTTGATATTGTCTTTGTGAAAATTGCTGATTAGAAGTTGAAGGATTTTGTTGTTGTTGATAATTCGGATTATTTCGAATCGGTAAAGGTTGAATTCTCAAATTATGATTTGGTGTTTTATTTTGTTTTCCTGAATTTTGATTTGAATGTAACTGAGTTCGGTGGTAGTTCATATTTTCTTCTTCTACTGCCATAAGCATTGCGTCTTCGATTGTTGCTGGTGATTTACAACGTAATAGATGACTCATGTGGCTGTTTAGTCCTGCTAAATATGCTTTTAGTGTTGTTGCATTATATAAATTTCTCTTTGCGTCTTTAATATCTTGGTGAATATTTTGAAGTTCTAATTTATTCAATAAAAGGCATCGAATGTCGATACATTTGTCTGCAAATTGTAAAGGTGTTTCATTTGCTTTTTGCTTTATCATGACAAGGTCTCTTAAAAGTGATTCTTCATCTCTCTGATCTCCAAATAGTGAAATTAGTATATCTTTTAATTCTTGTAAGGTGTTAAACGGTCTGGCTGCTAACATTACTGCTGCTTTTCCAATTAGTTTTGATCTTATGTGACATAAGGTGAAACCTGTTCTTGCGACATCGTTATTTGGTGCCATCATTGCCATTACAGATTCACATGAACTTATGAAAGTAGATAATTTTGAAGGTTCTCCGTCAAATTTAGGAATTATGTCTAGAATGTCTTTAACTGAAATTTGTGGTAAAGCCATGTTGTTTATTTGGGGGTTATTTATTTGAGGGTTATTTATTTGAGGGTTTATTTCGATGTTTTGAAAATGTTCTATTAGTTCGTCTAAATCGTTTAAATTATTTAAATTGTTATTCATTTACTTACACGAGGATTAAAATGATGATTCCTTTGATAATGTTCATTTGAATTGTATCACTTGCACAATTAAATTATTATTTTAATTTTGATTGGAAAAATATGTTGAATTGAACTGTATTATTTTTGTAAATTTCGAATTTTTGAAAATGCTATTGTTTTTTTTTTTGAAAAATGCTATTGTCGTCGATATCGTTTAATTTGACGTTTTATAACCAAACAATGATATCGGCATTTTAAGGTGAGGATGGGAATTTCGGGTAGTCTCGATGGTTTCTTTAAAGATGGTTTCTTTCTTCTGTGTCAAATTTCTACATAGGTATTAAGTTCTCCTATGGTCTTTGAAATTGACAACTGTCTTCTTTTCTTCAAGGGCTTATAATAATTTGACACTTCGACATCAAATTATTAAGTGCAAGGCCTCATGGTGATCCTGGGATTGGCTTCTTTTTCTTTCTTCTTTTCTTCTCTTCTTCTTGGGGGACTGGGATCCGTCGGAGAGTCTGGTCGATCCAGATGTCGAACACGATGTTCCTCTCTCGTGGTTGACTCCAATAGTCAGGGGGAATTTGTTACCGTTGGAAGAGTCTAGGCGATTCTAGAAACCGAACACGATGTTCCTCTTCGATGGTTGCGACTCCGATAGTCAGGAAATTGAATTTACTCTACAAGCCGGACAAATACACGACGATTTTGGGTTTTTGGTGAATCGTTGAAACGAACGAATTTTTGATTAATTCTCCAAAAAATCCGAACGACTGCGCCAGTTATCTTTCGCGGACCGAAGATTAACTTTTTAAAAAGAATTAATTTTGTTGGGAGTGGAAATCGACTGTACCTGCTCAACGTCGCAGCGTAAATTAAATCATCATAGTGCGATAAGATGTATTTATATCAAATGGAATTCTTCTCTAAGCATAATTCTAGTGTGGGTGGTGCGATAACTCGCGACCCTCGACAAATTTTCTACGCAGGGCTTTTCTAAACTCGAAATTTTACTTCATGCTTAGTCTGGGAGTGGACAACACTCGTTTGAACTTTAAATTTAACTCTTTTATAAAATCGACGTATGTAATATAATAAATCATTAATTGAAATCATAGAAAAAGATGCAAAATTTTACCTAAAAAGAACTTTTAGAATTAACTTTATAATTTGCTCGGTTCTTAATGGATGAATATTCTATTACTAAGAAAAACCGTATTTATTTAATATTAAAGTTGCATTTAATATAACAACAAACTGTGAATAAATCGACAAAAATCTAGAAATATCGAAAATCTCGACATGTAGAAAATCTTAACGGTCCACTCCCAGACTAAGCATGAAGTAAAATTTCGAGTTTAGAAAAGCCCCGCGTAGAAAATTTGTCGAGGGTCGCGCAGCGACCCGAGACAAATTTTCACGGGGCTTTTCTAAACTCGAAATTTTACTTCATGCGCCACGCGTATAAAACACTGACTTAAAGTGAAGTTAAAAACGCACTGAAAACCAACCCAACTTCGATATTTTTTCAAAATTTGAAGTTTTTTTTCCTATCCATGCTGTAAACCTTCAGATATTCGTTGTTTTCTTGTAAAGAAACTTCGATTCCCTGTAGTCCTTCGGCCTCCGAAGACCATGATTGGTCCTTCTAGCTGTAGCCTTTGTAAAATGGCAATAAACTTAGTAATCTAGAGTAATCACTCAATTTGAAACTTTTAAGAACGAGTGTTGTCCACTCCCAGACTAAGCATGAAGTAAACTTTCGAGTTTAGAAAAGCCCCGCGTAGAAAATTTGTCGAGGGTCGCGTAGCGACCCGAGACAAATTTTCACGGGGCTTTTCTAAACTCGAAATTTTACTTCATGCGCCACGCGTATAAAACTCTGATTTAGAATGAAGTTCAATAACACTTATATCATCATTAATAAAAATCATTATTTAATCAGATATCTAGTCGGTAAATGAACATTTTTGTTAATAGAAACTGATGGAATAAAATGTTACTGGTTGCAAATGATAGATTCAAATTTATTTTTAAAGGATTTGTATCCGTGATTCAAAAATGAGGATTCGAATCATATTTTTTACTTACGAATCCTTTATTCGAGTATTCGTGATTCGAATCATATTAGATGATTCGGATTCGTGATTCGAATCCTGTTTTTGAGGATTCATGCCAGCTCTGCTGTATAGTATAGTAGATTTGCCTAAAATATTTCCACAAACGTACATTTTTTTTAACCAAATATGTATGATTGTCTTAAAAACGGTGGATTCAAAATCATAATGAAATTTCTTTTTTCGTGTTCTTGATTTTCAAAATAAATCCAAACCGCACTTTTAAAAATACAAATTAATTTATGATTCAAATTGGGTCAAAATTATAGAAATATCAGCCTATGTATTTTAAATATTTTTAACATCAATAAATTGATAAGCTTAAAGAAATTCGTAAAAGTTTAAAAAATAACTTGCACAAAGCCTGCATTCAATACATACAAAGTGAATTTTATTTATAAAATCTTGGCAAAAACTTGAAACCTGTTACAACATTTCAAAAGAAGTGGATTAATAAGAAATCGTGGAAATTAGTGAAAAACCTATTTAAAAAATCTATAAATACAGCGTGTAAACGAACTACTGTACAGGCTCTCAACCACATAAGGGGCAGCGTTTAAATAAACAATACCTGCAGTTGAAATTACCATACCTTTAGTAGATAGCTCACAAATAATTATTAAAAATAATTAATAATAATAGGCCACATGTTTGTGGTATCTGGTATACGCGCACATTGCATATTTTATGAGAGATTCCACATAGACTGGTAGTTTTTAAACGATTTGGATATCGAATTACATAATCCAGAGAAAAGTGGGTCAGATTGTGAAGAATTATGTCTATGTTGTTATTGTGATCTTTTTTATACGTGACCCAATTTCATCTAGTAATTCTAGACAGTGTGTGTGCGTGTAGTGCGTGCTAAGTGATTTATACGTCTCGATAGTGCGTGCGAAGTGATTTATGTAAAAGTAAATAAAAAATACAACAACTTACGCATCCACGAAAAATATCATGAACACAGGTAACCAGAAGTTCTCAAAAAGTAAAAAATGCATGAAAAATGATGAAAAATCCAATATTTTTTTTCCGATTATATTTTTGCTGCAATTGGTGTCAAAATATTTTGTGTATACGCCCTTAAGAGGATGTACATTAGTTCGATTACACGCTGTATAAAACATGGATTTGTGTGAGTGTTTTCCACTCCCCGATTAAGCATGAAGTAAAATTTCGAGTTTAAAAAACCCTGAACATTTGGATTTGGCGGCACGAGCGAAGCGAGTTCAGGCTTTTCTAAACTCGAAATTTTACTTCGTGCGCCACGCGTACAACACTGATTTATTATGAAGTTCAAAAACACATAATCGATCTACTATTTTTGTCAGAAGTATAGTTGAAGATGTGAAATAAATGTACATAATGTTGATATGATTTACCAAAATACCGGTACATTTTTGCAATTTTTGCGATTAACCGGTATGCCGGTATTCCAATCCCTACCTGTATCATATAACTGTATTTATTTTAATTTAAATTGCACTACATGAGAGTAAATCTAGATTTCAATATTATATGTGGAATTAAAAATTGAATGGTGTAGATTCACGCTCGATTTGTTTATTTTGATAAAATAAACAAACCGAGCGTCATCATTTTTCGTTCCGTCGGTACCGTTAGAGAGGAAAAAATATAAACATTCCTCTGCGGATCCGATATACAAATGAATTGGGAGGAGTGGGGAAACCTAGTAGTTACTCTAAATCACACGCCTGCTGGGTGAGCCACCTGACAGAGCCGCCCCCCTGACCCCGCACAGCCAGCGTGAATACTCTGTTACTCCATACTCTGTGGCACTGCTAAATAATCAAATTTCCATTACTACCGAAAGATGGCACCATTGGATGATAGATAATTTATCTTAGACATAATTTTTTTCATAAAATAATAACATTTATATTTTCAGCTTTTCACAAAGTAAATTTTCAAACAACAAAAATGCATCATTAATGCTACATTTTAAATATATGTGCTAAATACTGTTTAATATATTTCATTTATTAATGTTACTTAAATATTTGATTTATCAAAGTTAAAATGACTGTAATTGTTTAAACCCTTCAATAAATATATCTAATTTATATCTATAATTAAAAACATTTAATTAATAATTCAAATTATTTCTACATCTTGATTTTTTTAAATAAAAGCGGGAATTTATTTTATCACAAATGAAAAACCTTTTTGCGCTTTGCGCACGTCTGGAATCCATCTTTGGTGTCCGTTCGGTGTTACATCAGGGGTGAGTAAAAGTTGATAATTCACTCTTTTTCCTTCTTTACAAACCTTCAAAATTATTAAAATAACACCTCCACTAATAAGAAATTATTTGATTAGTCAATTTTTGATAAAATCAAGTACGTGTTGAATCCGAAATCATCTAGTAGTTTAAGGTTAGACAAGTGATTACATAAATCCTCTATCGTGTAAATTCTGAAAAAAATGAATTTAAATTATTTTCGAGTGAAGTTATAATACGTTATATTGTATAAAATGATTTAGTTTGATCTTGGTTTGGAAAATGTGGGTGTTGGTCAAGTTTAAGGTTATTAATTTCTGTCTTCTTAAAAATATACTGCCTTATTAATTGATGTGAACAGAGAATTTTAAACCTTCACAGTGGAGTTGTAAAAATATATTTTAACAACTTAATCGTTTTTGTTTTTAATGATTTTCTTTATATATTTATAATATTAAAGTAGCTCTTTGACCATTAATGTTTCTTCAATTTTTCCAGTGTTTTATAACTTTGTGACTGCTAACATTAAAATAAAATGTTGAAAAATATATTTTTTGGTAATAGCATTCTAATAATAAATTATCTCTAATTAAGGTTTCTTTTTTATTATTTCTCATTGATATCCTGTCATCAGTGCTTTTGGAACTTCGCAAAATCAGCGTTTAATAAAGCCTGGCGCATGAAGTAAATATTTCGAGTTTGAAAAAAAGCCTGAAATATTTATTTCATGCTTAAGGGGATTATCGCAGTGTAACACGCCGATCGTGTTGGAAAGACCCACATAGTTTAGAGTAGCTCATCCGATGCCAAATTTACAGGACAAGTGGGGCGAATACAGTCTGAGAGAAAAGCGGCAGTTCACTGTGCATTTGTGCATTGCTGCTTGGCATGAACGGATAGGGTCTCGCGTCGCGTGGAATAGACGAAAAAAAGCGTATAAAAAAGACGGATCGAAGGAAAGTGTCGATTCGTATTATTTAAACACGCTGATAATACATACAAGCTATGTATTGTTTTCAATTCGTTAGAAAGCGATCCTGTGTTATTTTTCGGTATTTACAAAACCGATGATTCTTATTCTTGTCATTATAACTAATTATTTTTACTTTTAAAACTCCAGTTTCGACAGCTGAACAAACTATGTGTTTTATTTTATTAAATTAGAGATTATTTCTTAAAAATATAATAATAAAATAATTCAGCTTCATAAGCTCCTTGTGAATATTTATATGTTGGATATACAGAGAGTTTTATGTAACACCGAAGATTTTCATAACGAGAATTTGTCTATTAAGTATACAGAAGCATACGTTGAACATTTGCCGATGCTAGGTTTATTAAAAGAATTTAATTTGAAGCTTTAAACGAGTGTTTTCCACTCCCAGGCTAAGCATGAAGTAAAATTTCGAGTTTAGAAAAGCCTGAAAATTTGGTTTGGTCGCGTAGCGCGAAGCGCGGAGCGGCCAAACCAAATTTTCAGGCTTTTCTAAACTCGAAATTTTACTTCATGCGCCACCGGTACTAAACACTGATGCAATAGAAAGTTTATCGGTGTGTTTTAAACTTCGTAATTTGTCAGTGTTTTGTACCGGTGGTGCATGAAGTAAAATTTCGAGTTTAGAAAAGCCTGAACATTTGGTTTGGCCGCTCCGCGCTTCGCGCTACGCGACCAAACCAAATTTTCAGGCTTTTCTAAACTCGAAATTTTACTTCATGCTTAGTCTGGGAGTGGAACACACTCATTTCAAGTTTCAAATTATTTTTTTTAACAACGAGTATCTAAAGATTTACGACATATAGTGTGTAATTCTCACATGTATACTTGAAAGAAAAACTCCCTGTGTGTACAAGTTGAGGCATTAATTGCGATTGATTGGCTACAGTTTTTAATGGTCATAGAGGCAACCCAATTTACACATAACTTAAAAAATAAAGGTGTCAAAATTGTATTGGATGAACATGTTCGGTGTTATATAAAACTCTCTGTATATGAAAAAAACGGAACATAGGATTTTCAATGATATTTTTTATATAGGAATATTATCTTTGATAACTGCTATTGCCATGAAAATAATGTGTATTAATTTGGCCTCTGCCAAATTGGGTAAATACCCCAGATTTTGGGGAGAATCTCAATTTTTATTTTATCCAATATTCTAGTTTTTATGAATGCAACAAATAAATAATAGATTGAAAAAAATTAAACGGTCAGCTGCCCTGTGTTTTTATAATTAGTACAGGGTTTACAAAATGATGATGTGTATAAATAGAGGATTGCAATAACATTCAATTACAATTTATTTATTCCTTATTTACTTACTATCAAAATATGACTCATCATAAATCAGCCAAATTTGAAATTAAATATATTGGGTTCGGTGCAATGTTGAGCAAGAAGCTTGTTATTTGAAATGCATTATAATAACTACCTTATTATTATTATAGTTCTATTTTTTCTAAAATAATTAACAATGAATATGCACGCAGTTAAACCCTACATTTTTGTAAACATTCGTCAAACATATATTACCTGTGCTCAGTAAAAAATAGTTGATTTGTAACATTAATCTATGACAACGTCATATTGGTGACGTTATTCTCACTATTCTTATAGTTTTGATATCATTGATTCGTTGATGAAGTCGCAGTTGGTTCAAATAGGTTCAATTGCTAGAAACTTTACAATTTACTTTAATAGTTTTATTGCGAGAAGTTTAATGGCATTTAACAACTGTTTTAACAACGAAAGATTTAAGACGAAATAATGATTTGAACAAGACTGATTGTTATTCGATTGCTTCTGCTTATTAATCAGCTTAAAACACTTTAAAAATAATTTAATAATACCGACACTGTCAAATAATTAGGAAAGCCAATATTAAAGGTATATTACACATCTTTATTTAAATTAGTGAAACATTTCGTGTTTTCTATATTAGTGAACATGCAGTATAAAAAAAATACTTATTCCATTAGTAGTCAGAAAGCATAAAAATAAAACACTAGTACAATAAAATATCGATTATAATTGCGAAATATTAATTTTACGAGAATAAATGCTAACGACGCGAGCCGTTTTTGTTAACTATGATTGAGAAAAGAAAATAAAAACAAACACAAAGCTGTTCAGCGTTCACCGGCCCAGGGATAAACGCTGGCCGCATGCTGCTCGCCCCTCCAATAATTGTGCAGATGAGTGTACAACGCGTTCAACTAAGAGAAGATCCGCAAGGCGGCGGTATTTTACGGTCTTATTTTTTAAGATTTTTATTTTAACCTGACTCGGGCATGAGCTATCGCATCCTTATGAAATGTTCACATTATATTCCTTATAGTATAAACTAGTAAGATATGGGAATATTTTTTTTAATTTTGAAAAATATAACATTATTTTTTTCATACCTCTGAAAGAAAATTGTTAAAAAAAAAGACTTCGATATTTTACTAGATAATTGAGCTTAATATACGCTGTCAAAATTTCAACTTTCTAGGATCTTTAGTTTTTAAATAAACCTGACATTAAATTTCAGACCTCTGTTATATTCCCCTTAATCAAGGAGTGGAAATCACCTTTTAAAATGTTATTGAACACTTCAATTAATATAAAGATTTATAGAAATTAACCAATAACAAAGTTTACAAAAACGAACAAACTGGCAGTACGAAAACAGAATGTGTTCATTTATAGAAACAGTTACACGACCAATTTTCGTTATATGCAAACAGAATGTGTCTGTTGGCATTTGTTTATAGAATCAGCTACCAATGGATGTTTTGTTATAGTGACTTGTTCATAAACTGATTTAATTTACAGTAATATAGTTATTTCCATATATTTCATTTGAAGGTAAACAAATAAATTAGTGAATAACTAATTACATTTACAGTAATATTATTAATTTCATGTTTTATTTGAAGGTACATAAATAAATCAAAAGTAAAATGGCAGACAAAGCGCAAGCCGTCGGCAATCCGATGAAATTCCCGTACACCTTCTCAGCCAAGATCGCGCAGTTCCCGTTTAAGTTCTACTTCGGCAAGCAGTGGATCTGGAAGTACTACGCCCTGTCCGTCGTTTTGTGCATTCCCATCTTCAAAAAGATCAGCAACCTCTCAAACTCGCCTGAAAACGTAGCCAAGTGGGCTGAGATCAGGCGTAAGCAGGCCGCCGAACACCACTAGATTTATTCGGCAGGTTTTTACGTGTAATTAGTTGGATTTTAATGTAAAAGTTTCAAAATGAAAAATAACATCGGGAGAAAGTATGAATAAAATATAGGCTCTTTATTATTTAAAAAAACGTAATGCATGATTTTTAATCCTTTTGTCTCCTATTTTTAGGTTAGTTCTGATATGTTTCTTCTCAAAATTTCTGCATGTTTTTGGAGAAAACTTGACTAAATGAACCTCCAATAGTGTACTAAGTATGAAGAACAGTAAGGATTTGTTACCGGTCGAAAGCAATTGTTTGAAGCAAGAGCGAGTGACGTCGGAGACCGGTATTGTACTTACTGTTTGAAATGCTTGCACGATCGGAGAAGAGTGACAACATTTCTTCTCAATTATTATGAATGTCTCTGACATTTTGTCAAATTTAATTCCTTTCAATTTTAATTGAGTTATTTTCATCGGGTTGCCGTGAATTTTACTGTACGGTAAGTAAAACTTAACTTCTGTTTACCAATTTGTTATTTATAGCAACTTGGCAAACACAAACTATTGTCTTGGAAGCAGATATGATAAGTATTAATAAAGGGCCGATCGTGCAAAAAAAGTATTAAATGTGGACAGAACATTTCTGAAAATCATGATAAAAAATGAATATGTTAAATTGTATCAATTTTACAAAATGTATTTGTACAGCTCATTCCATTTCACTAGGTAAGGAAAAATTATCATAATGTCTGGAGTTTATCTGTAGGACTAATTAGGTAATTTCTTTAAAAATAATCATATCTCGATTCCGTAATTTACTTTTTATAAGTTGAACAAGTTGCTTCTTACAACTTTGTTTTATGTGCACAATTTGTATATGTATTCCAATTTTTCGTCTAGTTAAATGGAATGACTTCTACTTTACTTTGTAATTGTACACAATTGACAATTAAAAAAAATAGCAACTAAAATATAATAAACTAGACTCTTTATTCATTAATTTCAATAAAAAATGCATGGACCGATGTATATAAAAACATAACCCCTAAAAAACGGCATACCGAAGTGTTTAAAAACATTCCGTTACGTGATGTGTAAGTACTGTATATTTGAAAGAAAAAGTCATCTAGAAGGCTTTTTTTTAAAGAAAAGTTTTGTTAAAATCTGTGATGACAAACTTGTACGAATAGCATACATAACTATTATGTCAATATTCATTGGATATTCAAAAATATTTTCAACATTTAAATGGCTTCATTTGCATGATGGAAAAAGATAGTTACATTTTATCTAGTGCATTCTTTATGAAAATAAAATGTCTATTGATTTTGATCTACTTCATTGATATGGAATTAAAATTGATTTATTCAGTAATTAACATAACCTATAAATGCAACACTTATACGAAAATAATTTACTCAACAAAATAAAGCCTAATAGACAACTTATTGTATCTACTGGTAGGTATAGCGTATGTGTAAATGGCCTTTAAAAAATACTGCGTTCTTACATATTTTGTTCTTTCAAAATTGATTTTTTTTTTTATGTCGTCGAAGTTATTTTCTGTACAATCTTTTTCTTGCTGGCGTTGATCTGTTTTTTCATCAACTCAGCAATTTTATTCGCAATACTGGTGGCGATAATTTTAGTCGGTTTAATATAGTATTTAACTCCAAGCTGCCTCCTGAGAGCTCTATTCTCGGCCGCCCTTAATTTCCCCGCGTAAGAAAAATGTTTCTGCTCACCGACCTCTGGCTGGATCCTTGCGAAACCAATAGCGAGCAATGACTCGCCGATATCTACATTTTTAATTTTCTTCTGAAATAATTAATCATTAGAAATAACACTTATTAAACAAATGGGAAAAAACAAATTAAGTTTACACTTCCAATTGTTATGAAATCAGTTTGTTTTAAATATACATTTTCCGATATTTTTATGAAATTTCAGTTTCTAACAAGTTTCCACTTCTTAAATAATCACGAAGTAAAATTTCGAGTTTAGAATAGCCTGAAAATTTGGATTTGGGCGCGGAGCGGAGCAATTGCCCAAATCCAAATTTTCAGGCTATGAAGTTTAGATTTCATGCGCCAGACATATAAATTTATTTCATGCGCCAGGCATATAAAACACTGAAGTTTCAAATATACTACTAAAGCAGTATGTTAAACAGAATTTCACATAAAATTATCATTTTATATACCTGGTGGAAAAAAAAAATAGGTTTAAAAGGTTTGAAAATTTTGATTTAGGCTACGCTTCGTGCCCAAATCCAAATTTTCAGGCATTACTAAATTAAAAATTTTACTTCATGTATAATTAAGGAGTGGAGGCACTCATTAGCAGCTTCAACTTTAAAAAACAACGAATACCTGAAAATTTACAGCGTATTCATCAGCATTTGTATACTTAAAACAATATTTCCTGTACACCTTAAAAATATAGATATTTATTATCAAAACAAACACATACAGAAAATGCACTCAGTGCATCCTATCACAATCAATATTAACTTACTTTTTTTGTAATTTGAGGCATCATAACCTCACAATGAACACAATTTGACTGTTTGAGCACAGGAATCAAGTTGACGTCGTTTCCGCTGACGACCGTCTGCAACCAGCTAATTCCATTTCCGTTAACATCAACACCAGAAATTTTAACAGGTAAAGTGTCTTTGTTGCCACCGAAAGACAAATCAATCGGAGGTTTGTGTTTAATCATCAACAATGTACCGTTAGGCTCGATCCGATCGACTTTACCCGTTATAACTTGCCTTGATTTAATGAATGAGTTGGGCACATCAGATGGCCTTACAAATCTACTAAACTGAAATAAACGGTTATGAATAAAAACTCACAAAACCAATTATAATAAGAACACTCAAAATAAGTTACACATTATTAATAGTCTTAAAACACAAAGTTTCAAAGGCCAATTGCACCAAACATGTTGAACTGGTTCATCTCTGAACTCGAGTTCAAAGTAAATTGAAAACTAACGCATTCGAATACGCCGATGGCAAGAAAAAATATTAAAGAAAGGAGTACTGTTATAAACGTGTGCTCATTTTGTTGCGCTTTATTTGTCTCATAAATGTTGAAATTGAACCTAAAAGATGTAAAATCGCTGCTAAACTGTTGCCTTCAGCAGCGCAATTACATAGCAAGTTGAAATATGGCACTTAGCATCTATAGATTTCCAAACGACTAATTGATTTTCCATTATCGTGAATAATAAAATGATCATCTTTAAAAAAGGTCCTGGAACCCCTTCCGAGACGAAATTTAAGATGTGCCATTCAACAAAAATATCTATGTTTCTATTTAGCACTGATAAAAACATATTACTAAATTTTCCTTAATTAAAACCCGGAACAGCTGATCAAAAGCACTCCTTCCGCCAGTGCCCTCGTCATGTTCAGAACCAAGTTCTGGACGTAAGATTATTAATAATTTATTAATGTAAATTTTAACAAGTTAGAAAAATTGTAAAAATGTACATTAGTTAACAAACAAAAAAAAATGTAAATTGTTTTGTTTTAAATATGATAAATAAATTAGATACACAATACCAACACTTATCTTATAATTAAGATAACATAAAACATGAACTATTTCATAATTAAAATACTAACATAAAAACTCACCGGTCTCATTCTCCTCATTGCTATAACTAATCCGGTAAGGGCTACAGAATACACTCCGATCTAAAAGAAAACAACAGCTAAAATTCCTCGTTTTGCGTAAAAGAAAAAAAACAAACAAATTACTTACATGGGCACCTTTCGTGTCTCCGCCCATCGAGTCGCAATATTTTTTAAACAAATCGTCCATGTCGTTGAATTTGGTCGATTTTTAATCGAGTCTAGATTGAAAATGCGAATCTCTATTTATATGCAGCTAATAATAAATATTATTTAATTCAATCGCTTACATATTGAGGTTACGTCAATTTAACGCGCATAGACAACTTACGTATTTAAATTAGTTGTCATTGAGAGAGTATTAATGAAATTGATCTATAGATGGCGGTTGTCATCAAAACGTATAGATAATATATTTTAATTAATTACCATTAATGGCAAGAGCATGAATGCACGAATTCATTTTAATTACAATTTACAACATGACTGATTAACTTAAATCATTGATTAAACCTCTAATGAATTCAAAATTATAGAATATAAGAGTGTTATAAATTTGTAAAATATACTAAACACATTATTAATCTTTCATAAATATGGAATTCTGTAAATAATTGGTAAATAAAATTGTTGTAGTTTTAGGAAGTACTTATCATTGAATAAGTTAATCGACTTGCGTGCAAACTGTGGTTAAAATTTAAATAAATTAAAATTCTCGGTTTATAAAATTAAACAAACCACGATAAACGCAATAGTTTAAATATTTAAATACTATATTAAATAAACTGTTGCATAAATCCTGCTTTGTTTAATTTTTTAAACCGTGAATTCTAATATACAGGGAGGTTTATTTTCATAAGTATATATGTCCGAATTATACGCTGTAAATTTCCTGAGATTCGTGTTTGTTTTAAACGAGTTCAATTTGAAACTTTAAACGAGTGTTGTTAACTCTTAGATTAAGCATGAAGTAAAGCTTCGAGTTTAGAAAAGCCAAACCAAATTTTTAAGCTTTTCTAAACTCGAAATTGTACTTCATGCGCCGCGCGTATTAGACGTTGATTTCAAGTAAAGTTTCATTTGTTCACAGTAAACTAAAAGTAAAGTTTCATTTATTCACAATATTTTAGTGTATTCAGTGTTTAGTACGCGTGGCGAAGTAAAGTTTCGAGCTTGGAAACGTATCAACACTTAGTTTGGTTGCTCCGCTTCGCTAAGCGATTAAACCAAATTTTCAGGCTATTCTAAACTCAAAATTTTACTTTATGCTTAATCTGGGAGTGGAAAATACTCGTTTAACGCACCAAATTTAACTCTTTAAGAAAAAACGTATTCAAATTTATACATAAAAGAACAATTCCCTGTATATAAAATATATTCCAAATAATACAATTAAAATTAACATAATCGTGTATCGATGTTTTTGCCGTTAATGGTTGATTAAATTAAGTTGGCTGCCCTTTTGAGACCCTGATGTTTTAAATTTAATCATTTGTCAAATTTAATGTGCTACCAAGTTTGTTGTTAATTTAACATTTTCTTAGTGTTATTGTAAAATGTTACTCGATTGTGTGGATAATATAATAAGAATTGTATTGCCGATGAGTTTCTTAAAATATTCTTTCAATTTAACTAATAAAATAATCTACGCGATTTTCATATTACTTTCCCCATTGATAGCAGCAATTAGATGTAATGATATGACTACACGCTTAAACTTTATGTTAATTATACTTGACCTAGGAAGACGGTATCACATTTAACAAGGACACTGAATTTGCATGTTATGGTTTGAGCTTCTGGGTTTACGCAACGCTTCAGCATTTTCAGCCCCAGCGTGAGTATCAGCGTTCCTTCGAGACCCAAGCTTTTCAGCAGCGGCGCTAGCCCTGGGCCAAATTCTTGAAATTACGTTGAACTCGTTGACGTTTTCAGACCACATGCAGGCTTCTCCACCTTTAACCAAAGTCTTCTCCTCAGGAGTACCGTTAAAATCGTGAGGATCGCACTCGTAAAATGTGGTCCAGTTTAGTTTTACGTGGTCTAAATACCAGCAGGCTGAGAGAATTGCTAGTTTTCCAAATTTACAAACCTTTAAAATAAAGATGTTATCACGTATGTATACATAAATTGTGGTGAAATGTTATCAAAATCTTCAAAATTGACAAATCCCACTGAGCAAACACATTTAAATAATGTTTCATCAACATTAAAACAACGTTTAATGTTGTTACAATGTTGATAAAACGTTATTTGTTTGTTTTTATTCAGTGGGATTATTATAAGCAATCCCAAATTCTTCTATAAACCATGAGAAAAACCAACTTTGTAACAAAACACAAATATTAAGTAACAAAACACAAATAGTAAGTAAAATGAATTGCAACAAAATACAAATAGCAAAAAGTAAATCCACTATCTGTATGTTCAGATTTATTTTTTTTATATCCCAGTGAGGATTCCCACTGAGCGAACACAATTAAGTAATGTTTTATCAACATTAAAACAACGTTTAATGTTGCTACAATGTTGATATAACGTTATTTGTTTGTTTTTCGCTCAGTGGGTTAGAATCATCTTTTATTACTAGCAAAAGAGAAATATGTATATTTAATAATATTAAACATCTCTCCCTACTTAATTTTTTTTTCCCATTCTATTTTATTGAAAGATGTTTTAGGTTTTTTTGAATTCTGTTATTCATTTCTAAATTAAATTTATTGCTATATACATGTATACTTTTTTTAAGAACTGCACGTCCGTTACCTTTCCAAATATGGATGAATGTGTCGTTCGGCACATGGACTCTTTTTGAAAAGACTTCTTCCCAAACCACAGATTTACTTTTTTTTGCAGTGACCATGTCGATGAGCATTTGATTGTAAAACCTTTCCAGAGCGGAAAATCCTCCTGTTATTTCCATCTTGCTCATGTAATCTAAAATGTGGGGATTGCTTTCCCGAAAATCAAAACAAGTTAACTGACGTCAAAATTTTAACAGGAAGCAATTTTAAATCTATGAATAGTTTAGAAAATAAAGATAAATTCACTATTATTAAAAATTAAATAAAAGCCACTTGGTTTGTTTCACTACTGTTTTTATTCTCTCCGACTAGTTTTGACTTATCATCATTCTCAAGAAGTAATTCAGAAAAATGTTTTACAAGACATATGTAACAACATTAAACGTTGTATTAATGTTGATGAAACATTACTTCAATGTGTTTGCTCAGTGGGTATATATAGGGTGAGTCGGGAGGAGCGCACCAAACTCTAGGAGTGTATTATACACGTGAAAATAATGTAAAAAAACTCATTTGTTCTTATCCGATTTTCATTTGTTTTCAAGTTATGGCGTAATTAAAAATGTTCATCTAGCTTTCCACTTCTATCTGAATTTTAACATTATCAAAGTATGCCATGTTCGAGGCTTATAAACATTTGATAATTCTGACGTTTTGATGAACTGTCAGTGTACGGTGAACAGTAACTGAACGTTTAAGTTCGAATTAATGTGATTGTTAGTGTTGCAAAATGCCCCATACTTATTCAAATTTAGAATATGCAAATATGGTGTTTGTATATGGTTTCTGTAATGGAAATGCTACAGCTGCTGTTGAAGAATATCGTGAACGTTTTCCACACCAAAGACATCCTGATAAAAACATATTTATTAGAGTTTTCAACAAATTGTGCGAGACTGGTAAGCTTCCCAGTGCTAACATAACATATGAGCGCGCTGCTCGACAAGGTTTTGTAGAAGTAGAAAATATTCTGCATCTAGTAGAAGAAGATGCAACTACCAGCTCACGGAGAATTGCCACTCAATTGGCAATTCCACAAAAAAGAGTGATGAACACGCTACACGAGCAAGGCTTATATCCTTATCACGTTCAGAGAGTACAGCACCTACAACCAGGGGATTACGCTAACCGTACGGAATTTTGTCGGTGGATAAATAATAATCATCGTAATGTATCGAGTATACTCTTTACGGATGAAGCTACATTTACCCGTGATGGCATTAACAACACTCGTAACTCTCATGTATGGTCTGATGAAAATCCCCACGCAACAGTCGAAAGCAATTTTCAACATCGGTTTTCTGTAAACGTGTGGTGTGGTATGGTTGACAGTTATTTAATCGGCCCTTTCATTTTGGAGAATCGTCTCACAGGAGGCAACTACCTCAATTTTTTACAAAATGAATTACAAGGCCTGCTAGAAGATGTTCCTATAAATATTAGAATGCAGATGTACTATCAGCACGATGGAGCTCCTGCACATGTCGCTCGTCAAGTCAAGCAACATTTGGACGAACGTTTTCCAGGGCGTTGGATTGGTCGTGGAGGTCCTATTAATTGGCCTGCAAGATCTGCAGACCTCACACCACTAGAATTTTGTTTATGGGGCTGGATGAAAAATGAAGTCTACAAAATAAAAGTGGACACACGGGAATCACTAATTAGACGAATTGAGAATACTGCAGCCCATATAAAAGAAGAAAGAAATGAATCAATTGGGAGAGCAACAAACGCTCTTCGTAGACGAAGCAGAAAATGTTTAGAAGTCAATGGCGGTATTTTTGAACATTTGTTGAAAGAACGCTATGATTAAGAACATTTTTTTGTATAATAACTTGTTTATTTGTTAATATGCTATAACTTGAAAACAAATAAAAATCGGATAAGAACAAATGAGTTTTTTTACATTATTTTCACGTGTATAATACACTCCTAGAGTTTGGTGCGCTCCTCCCGACTCACCCTATATATGTAGAAATATGACAAGTGGTTGCTAGAGTGATAATATTTTAATAGTTTATACCTGACGATGATGACTACGACGTAATTGAAACATCGAACTCTAAATAAAATGGACCAGAGCCAAGAAAATACGCTGGACTAAACCCGAAAAAACTGTGCTACATGTTACCACGGTTCATATATATCCAGTTAGCCAGTCCTCATATAAATTTTTGGTACACGCGAATGGGAGCAGAGCGCTGGATGCCAAATTGGTGTATATGGCTGCCTATATACACCAGTCTGGCTTCCTGCGGTCGGTCGGTTACGACTATTTTACTCCAGATGTCGCGAAATCAAGTCTCAGAGAGTGAGAGAGAGAGTATTTCTTTCTCCCTCTATTCCTCGCTTCCCGTTGTATCATATTCCAGATGTTGATTTTTCAATCTTAAAAACACGTTTTTTTTTTCTTTTAACGAGCTAAGGATGCGTGTTACATTCATTCATGCGTTTCCTTCTACAATTTTATTTTCTGCGTTATTAGAGAATAGATTTTATGAAATTATATGTGAACGTTGTGAAATTCATTAAGTATTATTTATTTTGTACAAAATACTTAAAATACAAAACTATTTAACTTTTGATAAAAAGTAAAACAAATACATCAACTTATCATTTTATTAACTAATCAGATCAATCATATTGATCAGATCAAATCTACTGATCGATAAGGGTTTCTTTTTTAATTAAAGGGGTCAGTGCAAAATGCTGTTGTCATTTCTTTTTAGTTTTTGAATTATTACCGTTTGAAGTTTTTAACCCATTAAGCGCCGTTGATGCATACACGCAACATTATTATTTTTTGATAATTAAGTTACTAAATAAGTTTATTTGATATATTATATTATTTGACCTGAATTGAAAATGTACCAAGAAAAATTTAAATATTTTGTTATTTAAAGTGTATAATAAACACTTCACAATATTACAATGTTTTATACGCGCGGCGCATGAAGTAAAATTTCGAGTTTAGAAAAGCCTAATTTGGCTCGGTCGCTCCGCTTCGCTACGCGCCCGAGCCAAATTTTCAGGCTTTTCTAAACTCGAAATTTTACTTCATGCTTAGTCTGGGAGTGGATACACTCGTTCTTAACTTCATATTGCACGTTTTTATATAAAATCGACGAATGCCTGAACATTGACAGCGTATACATTACATTGTTGAGGCACTAATTTTTTGAAAATCCATTATCACTTTAATATAATAATAAAAATAAACTATTTATGATTTTTAACTTTTTATTAAATTCACGTATACATTATGTGTATTTAAAGAAAAAATTCACAGTATGTAATGCAATAAGTCATTCATAGAAATCATAAAAAGAAGTGTAGAATTTTAATTAAAATTAACTTTTAGAGTTAAAATTGCCTTTCCGTTAATGGGTTAAAATAGTTTTAAATATACTATGTGTCCCGTTTCAAGGCGCATTGTATGTTTCATGTAAAGATTTCCAATGTAATTGGAATTTGAGTTTGTATCGCTTATTGAACCAAAACGATTACAATAAAATTAAAATCATTTCTTTACCTACTAGCAGTATTATCGAGGTATTATTTTTGAGTTCTCCTCAGTTTCATTTGAAATATAGCTTGAAAATAGTGAACGATTATACGAAAATAAAATCGTCAAAACAGTAGTTGCTACGAAAAGTCAGTGTTTGGCATCAAATTTATTAAAACACAAAGCAATAATTCAATTCAACATGAGTGTTTATTCTGCAAAAGAAAAAAATCAGATCCCAAAATGGACTCAGTATATATTTTAATCACGATGCGTATTTTATTAAATGAACCATACTTTTAATAAATATTAACAGTTTCAGAAATTTGTTGTTTTTGCACTGACTACTTTAATTATCCGTTTACTTTGAACGATTGTTACATGATCAACTTGTACTTTTCCGATTGAATTTTTATAAACGCTTATTGTGTGCCATTTGACCAACACCGACAACACTCAGCGGGCACTAAAATATTACCTAATTATTGGATTAAAATTTATGGCATCCGTCGTGCGGCTGCATGGGGATAATTTAAAAAAGAATAATCAGAAATATTTTTCGATATTCTCAATACTTCCCGAGATACACGAAATGTTATATAGAGAAAGTACAAATTATATAAAAATCATGAAACTTTATATTTGAGAATATTATCAAAAACTGCGAAACAAACAAACTTGTTAAATCAAGTAATTAGTCACATTAATAACATTATAAATTTTACATTTTAATAATTGTTACCGACCTCATGTCTATCTTTTTTGTACGGAAATATACGTTTTAGGGTCCCAGGAATCAGAAACAAGTGTTATCGATAATATTTGAGATAATTGGCTCAAATATTGAAATATGTTGAAAAGTCTCGTTAAGTGATGATAATCAAAAACATTTAGAAAAAGATGTCTTTTAATAGAATAAGTATAATAGATTTTCTCTGAGAAGTGTAATTGCAAAAATTATTGAATACTCTATTTCCAGTTTACAATGTTTTGTATGTCATGTTAATTAAATTATTTCAATGGTTTTATTCTTAGTCAGATTACATTTACAAAAGGTACCGATGGGATTATGTTACAGACTAAATAGGTAAGTAAAAATAATTCAAAATGATTTAAGAAAACCCGATCAAAAAGTGTCTAACTAAAATATCGGTTAGTTAAAAACATGATAAGAAATTACCGAATTGGATTCTGCGGATGCGGATTAAATGTGTCAACAGTAAATAATCTTTTTAAATCCCAAAATATTTATGGTTTTTAGAAGGTTGCGGATTATCTGTAAGTTGCAGTGGTATTGTTCTGGTCGCGCAATACTTGAGGGTATACATACACCATAATAAAAACGTGGTCGAAAAAATGCCTACAAATAGGTAAAAACAGATAGATCACTTCGAAGAATTTGATTTTTCATCCCATCTATAAAGCTACCCCCACTAAAATAATGAATATTGTCCAAATAGAAAATAGTCAAGGAAAAGAGTTAATTCGATATTCATACACGTTATTCAGAGTGTAAATGGATGAAACGGAACGTAGCATTTTTAATGTTAATTTCTCAAAATAAAAATATTATCTTCCCTAATTATTTCAGGGAAATTATGATATTCATTTGGTTAGAGTAAAAATATACACACCGAGCTTTGCTATTTATTGCATTTTTAAAAACCGGAGTGTTATGAAATTAAACAAGCAAATGATGAGGTGTTGATTTGTTGGCTTTTTGTTTAAAATATATTCTGTTGATTTTGTGTTACACTTCGATCAATTCTGTATAATTATTACTGAATAAAAAAAACGAAAAAATTGCTTCTAAAATATCGTTAATAAATAAGAAAACAGTTATATGTATATTTAATATAGTTTTTAATGTTTGTTAGTTTTTTGTATATATGAATGTTTATATGAATCTATATTGCTATGTTTTTAGTTTTGTGTATTCCTAAATAATTTATCTATTTTATTGAAATAATTTCTGTTTTTTTATTATCAATTCCAATTAAAATACCCATCAAACATTTTTCAAGTTGATTTTTTCATTGTAAAAAGATTTTTGTATTTATCTAACTTTTAAATAAAAAAATTATTAGACATTTTTTATTTAAAAGTTAGATAAATACAAAAATATTTTTACAATAAAAAAATCAATTTGAAAAATGTTTGATGGGTATTTTAATTGGAATTGATAATAAAAAGCAGAAATTATTTCAATAAAATAGATATATTAAAAATCTATTAATTTTTAAATACGTTTTTATTAAAAATATATATAATAACTAAAAATGTTGGAAATATATTTTACATTTTTTCATTGTAAAATGACTTTGTTAATTTATACAAATTATGAATATTTTAAACAATAATCTATTAATCTAATAATTTTAACAATTTTTTTATTAAAAATATATAAAATAACTAAAAACGTTGAAAATATATTTTAGAATTGTTCATTTCATTGTAAATTTGTTTTTATAAAATATATTCCCGAATTTCATAATTTGGAACACGCTTGAAATCTCAAAATAAAAGAAATATTTTCGAATATACTTTTTGTGGTGATAATAAATTTTATTATTCGTCTACCACAGTTCATATACAGGAAGTTTTCCGTTAAAGTATACATATTTCAAATTCACTTTATTTTCTTTAAATCTGTAGATATTCGTTGCGTTTTTAAAAGAGTTCAATTTGATGCTTTATACGAGTGTTTTCCTCTCCCAGACTAAGCATGAAGTAAAATTTCGAGTTTAGAAAAGCCCCGTGAAAATTTGTCGAGGGTCGCGCAGCGACCCGAGACAAATTTTCGGGGCTTTTCTAAACTCGAAATTTTACTTCATGCGCCACGCGTATAAAACATTAAAATATTGTGAAATTTAAGTATATTTGAACCTCACGTAAAATCTGTGTTTTGTGCGCGGGGCGGACGAAGTAAAATTTCGAGTTTAGAAAAGCCCAGAAAAATGTACAGTGTATTCTGTATATTGAGTTATTTATATTTAAAAAACTGTATAACTAATCAATAATATAAATTATGTGCCAAATTTGGTACATACCAAAGTTTTAATTGAATTTATGAAGAAAAATAAAACAATCAAGATAAAAATAATATCAAATGAATTCTTTAATGTAAACTCATTGAATTTTATTTTTTGATTTTTAGTTAAATTTTAGGTTTATTTAGGAGCTTTTTAAATATATCTGATTCCCAAAGTCCATAATTTTGAACACGCTGGAAAACTGAAAATAAAAGAAATGTTTCGGAACAGTTTATTTTTTCTGAAGGTCATCAAATTTATCATCGTACAAGTGGTGTACACGGGATCAAATTACACGACGAAATAAGAGCGAGGGCGTTTGTGTGTGTGTGTGTGTGTGTGTAGACGCAACCGGAGCAGTTTTCTCTAAAATACTTCTACCTTTACTCTATTCATAAGTAGATGGACCCACTTCCCTACCACAGTCTCTCCTTTTCTATCCTCGAAAACTCGGAATCCAGTTCTCCCATGAGCACTGTTTACCCTTGATGTTACTCACGCGAAAATCTATTTTTTAACACTTTTAATATTCATCAAGTGATTAATGAGAACCAAATTGAAGAAATTTAATATTTCTAAGTAAATATGTATTTAACTGGCATTCCGCTGAGTAAAAACATCCAATTAGTCTACTTTAATATCACACTATCCAAACTTTATTTAACGTATTCAATAAAAAATGTCGTTACTTACCAACAATTAAAATTAACTTCGTCTCCGTCCAAATGCACGTATTCATCCGGGAAGACGTTTGTTACTTCTTCGAAAAAATCTTCCAGAAATGTATGTAAGGTCTCTTGCGACAGATCCATTGGGCCGAATTGCCCGCTGGGCTAGCCGTCTATGTAGCAGGGCGTCAGGATGTTTTTGATGCCTTCTCCCCAAGACCTTGTATGACCTTATTAAAAAAATCTAATTGGTAAATCATCCTCAAATTTGTAATTGTTATTAAGAAACAATATTTAAAAATCATTTTGAATAAGCCATTACTTCTTTCAGTTTTTTCCAAAATCTTAACATACCTGGTGTATCAAATTCAGGCATCACTCTGATCCCCCTGTCTCTCGCAAACTCGATAATTTTTTTGATATCTTCTTGAGTGTAAACTTGAAGAATAGGATGATACGCTTTTTTATCGCTAAAAAAGTGGTCAAAATGATATTATGCTTTTGCAATAATAATAATAGATAGCAGTTAGTGTATTTTAGGTTTAATCTAATTTACTTAATTAATATACTATTGATTCTCAGCAAACTTGGTAAAATGGAGAATTTTTTGAAATTAATTAGGTTTTGAATAATTAACCCATTGAGCAAATCCATTTAAGTATTTTAATTAACATTAAAACAACGTTTAATGTTGATATAACGTTATTTGTTTGTTTTTTGCTTAGTGGGAAGTATTTTTAGATTTTTTCTTTTCTTTTGACCTCTATTCATACATTCGTTTTCTTTTGTTTTAATTAAGATAAAGTATAAATATCAACAAATATAGGAAATTTTTCTTTTAAGTATACATATCCCGATTAGAACATTTTCAGGCTCTCGTAAACTCGAAATTTTACTTCATGCTTAACCAAGGATTAGAAACGATTGTTGAAAACTTCAAAATGAGTTTCATAACAACTTACGTATTTAAATCAACTGTCACTCAGAGGGTATTTATGAAATTGATCGATAAATGGCGATCGTAGCAAAATTCATAGATAATAAATTTAAATACCATAAACGGCAAAAGCATGAATATGCGGTAATTGTTATTTTTTATTATAATCACGGCTATTCCGTACACGAAATGTTAAATTTAACGTACATGTTATTCTTTTACATCTTTTAAAAATTCCCTGTATAATCAAAGTGTTCCGTTTCAAGGAATTACCTCATTTCTGGAAATTTTATGCTTTGATATGGAAAACTCTGGTCATCAACGATGTGCCAATGAAAAACGTTGAGTTTGTTGTAAGTCATGGTGTCCAAGTTCTCCAAAATTACGTGTACCGGAATGTAATGACGAGAAGTGTCCAAAAGCAAACCTCTGTTTGGAAATCTGGGATAATCCTCGATGTGTGACACATTTAAAACTAACTAAAAAAAGCATTAGTTAATAAGTAAACAACACAAATATCTTATTTTCTTGTTTAAAAAAACGCACATAAAACATATGTAGATTATCGAATCCAGTCAGTTTGATGCACATAACGAATGATCTTTGTGCATTTCCGTTGCTTTTAAAGTAGAAGCTGGTAATGTTGAGCGCAGCTTTATTATTATTGTTTTTTTATTTATTATTTCTTTGTGAGATGATTTTTTCTCTGATCGGGTAATGTTGGTTTACTGCGCAAGTGACTAGATTTAGTAATCGGATTATAATTTTGTATCACTTTTGCTTTTCACTCAAGACTATCAGTTATAACCAGGGCTGAGGAGTCGGAGTTGAGGAGCTGGAGTTTAAGCGTTTTGGCTAAAGTGGGAGTCCTGCGCAAGTGACTGGCTTCAGTAATCGGACTATACTTTGGTATCACTTTAGCTTTTCACTTGTGACTAGTTTCAACCAGGGCTGTCGAGTTGGAGTTGTGGGGCCGGAGCCCCTAGGTTGAAACTAGTCACAAGTGAAAAGCTAAAGTGATACAAAAGTATAGTCCGATTACTGAAGCCAGTCACTTGCGCAGGACTCCCACTTCAGCCAAAACGCTTAAAATCCAGCTCCACTACTCCGACTCCTCAGCCCTGGTTGTAACTAATAGTCTTAAGTGAAAAGTAAAAGCCTGGGCTGTCGAGTTGGAGTTGTGGGGCCGGAGCCTAGGCTCCGGCCCCACAACTCCAACTCAACAGCCCTGCACTGTGATCAAAAACAAACATTTAGGATTCCAAAAATATATTTTATATTGACGCTCAATAACGGTGAAACGGTTTTGGTAATCTTCAGAGATAACTGTTTCATAGAAATGTCCTAATTACCACCCCTTGCACTCATCGCTTTGCCGCCAATAATTCGTCGAACTGCAATGAACGCACACATGTTCGAAGGTCAACGCGAGTTAGTCTCATTTCAACTATTGCAACGAGTGCTTTATGTCAGCAGTTACAAGTGTTTAAAAGTGGTTTTCAAAATGGTACACATTCTCCAAGGTATGTACTATGATACTGTATATACTGAAGTCAAAACGTAGTGTTGATTTAGTATTATAAGAATTTTTTAACTTTAATGTTTCGAATTACAAGAAAGACAGCACACATTTTTTGACATAATATTGTTCGGCAGTTCTTATACTTTCGATATACATCTTTTAAATTATCCACAACGCCCTACAACATTTAAATATTTTGCATTTTGTAGGTAGACATTCAAGCTTCTCGCGACTCGCATTACTTGAAGTTTTTTTTTTTTTTTGGCATAGGTTCTAGCCATTCATTGATTTAACATATATTTGGACGTCACGACACATTCACACCACACCCAGGGACACGACGAGAAATTATTTTTAAATAAAGTCTCCCCGTGCACGGGAATCGAACCCGAGTTTGTGGCTCGCCGAGCGATACAGCCCGACGACGTTACCGCTCGGCCACCACCTGCCCTACTTGAAGTTTTAAGAACGAAAATTCCATTCCGTCCTATGGAGGTGGAATCAAAAAAAAAATGCTATTCGATCATGTCGTCAACATCATCGGGAGTGAGAACGTGAAAAATGAAGATGAAAACAAAAATTCAGAAGGCTATCCACACTTTTTGTATGGCGTTGTGGAGGAAATGGAAAGCAAGCCACGGATTTATTTCCCGATTTATGCAAAAAAATGTAGAATGGCTTAATGAAGACAGCATTACATCCGGTAACATTAATTGCATACCTTCTGGATCAGGATCGGCCGCGGCCAGTCGTGGTCGACCAAAAGTATTATTTGTTGAAGCAAGCCAGCAAACAAAGCGCAGAAGGGTGCAAACAATTCTGGAGACAACTAGTAAAGAAGAAATATGTTTGGCTGCTCAAATGAAGCTGCATTCATGTGGAAATAGGAACGCTGCTCTTGCTGTATATAAGGTTACACATTCACCAAAAAGTGCAACACGCTTCAAGAACGCAGAGCTCGTATTTACCCGAAGAGGCCCTAGCTTTATTTATTAGTTTAAAACTGACTCGCAGTCAATATACCACTTTAAGAGAGTCTGCAAAAAGTAAAAATTTGAAACATTTATATCCTGCTTACTATAAAATACTAGAAGCAAAAAACAAGTGTTATCCCCAGTGTAACGTTGCCGCGACAGAAACATCAGCCGAAGTTTCACTTCAGTCCTTATTAGATCACACGGTTTCCCGCATCGGTGAAGTACAAAATGAGGTACTCTCATCTTTTGAGAAAAATGAACCCTTCAATCTTCATATGTTTTATAAATGGGGTGCAGATAGAAGCGGAAGTCAGAGCAACTACAATCAGAGCATTTAAAATCAGACGATCCAAATGATACGCAGCACAATGATTGTAGTATTTTAACGACATCTATAGTTCCCTTACAAATGTATTACCATCAAGATAATAGTCCGAAATTAGTGTCGTGGCAAAACCCACGCACGTAACGCGGTTCTGTAGACCCATAAGAATCCAATTTATAAAGGAAACTAATGACGTGATCAAATCAGAATTCTCTTACATTGAGAATCAAATTGGCAACCTTGCACCTACTAAACTTAATATAAACGAAAAAGAAATCTATGTTTATCACAAATTATTAAAAACAATGGTAGATGGCAAGGTTTGCAACGCTTTGACTTCAAATTCTTCTTCCCAAAAATGTAACATTTGTAAAGCTGGTCCATCAGAATATAATAAACTAGATATATCGCGCACTTTCGACCCGTCTTCTCTTGATTTCGGCATATCTTCTTTACATGCTTATATTAGATCGTTTGAATGTTTATTGCATATAGCGTATAGGTTAGATTTTAAGATGTGGCAAGCTCGTGGTGATGTACATGAAAAGTTATGCAGTGCCAGAAAACAATATATTATAACATCTTTCCGCAATGAAATGGACCTTTTGGTGGATTCTGTGAAACCTGGCGTTGGTAATACGAATAATGGCAATACCGCCCGCAAATTTTTCGCTTGCCCAGCATTGTCATCGCGTATTACAGGTATAGACCAGACTCTAATTTATAGATTTAGTGTGATTTTGAAAACATTAAATTGTAATTATAAAATAAATTCCACTGTGTTTGGACATTATGCATATGAAACTGCCCAGTTGTATGTGCAATTGTATGAATGGTACCCAATGCCTCCAACTGTACACAAAATACTTTTACACGGTAAAGACATTATCGAAAATTTTTTACTTCCGATTGGCCAGCTAGGAGAAGACGCTCAAGAATCAAGGCACATATTATCTGCGAGTATGTTTTTGAATATGATTAACAAAATATCTCATTAATTATTGATAATATTTAAAAGCATACTGTGGCTGGATTTTTTTTAACAAAAACCTCATTATTATTAGATCTTTGCTTAATATTCATGATTTTTTTAAACAAATACTGCATTATTAATGAGATTTTTTGTTAATAATATTCGAATGCATATTGACTGATAATATTACAAGTATATAATATTATCTTATCAGAAGAAATCAGAGTTGATGCAACATTGTAAAGCCCGAAAAAACCTACACCCCACTGAGCAAATCCATTCAAGTAATGTTTTAACAACATTAAAACAACTTTTAATGTTCCTATAATGTTGATATAACTTTATTTGTTTGTTTTTTGCTTAGTGGGACGTGTTTTCTAAAATTTAAAAAATGAAAAAATTATGTTATTGGCCACTGAGCAAACACAATTAAGTAATGTTTCATCAAAATTAAAACAACGTTTAATGTTGCTACAATGTTGATATAACGTTATTTGTTTTTTGCTCAGTGGGTGAATTCAACAAGATTATAGGAAAATCACATGTTGCCAGAGCTGGGCAGGATTCGAATCATTCAGGATTCGATTCCCGGATTCAAATCCTTTTAGAGGATTCAAAAGAGGTATTCGAATACTTTAGTGAAAACGGATTTGTGATCCGGATTCGTTACATTTTTTTAAAAGGATTCGTATTCGAATCCAGACGTAGATGATTCGAATCCTTATAAAAGGATTCGAATTCTTATAAAAGGATTCGAATCCTTATAAAAGGATTCGAATTCTTATAAAAGGATTCGAATCCTTATAAAAGGAATCGAATCCTTATAAAAGGATTCGAATCCTCATACACGGATTCAAATCCTCCTAAATAATTCGAATCATCGCTATTCAGGCTGGGATTCGAATTCGATTAATTCAAATAGTTAAATATTCTAATATGAATATTTAAATCACTAAATTATTCATATTTGAATATAAATATTTAAATTTTCGAATAATTTAAATATATGTAAATGCATATTTGGTTACTTAACCATGAAAAATATCAAACGTTAATAGTATATTTTTAACTTCACTTGAAATCAGTGTTTTATACGCGTGGCGCATGAAGTAAAATTTCGAGTTTAGAAAAGCCCCGTGAAAATTTGTCTCGGGTCGCTGCGCGACCCTCGACAAATTTTCTACGCGGGGCTTTTCTAAACTCGAAATTTTACTTCATGCTTAGTCTGGGAGTGGACAACACTCGTTCTTAGAAGTTTCAAATTGAAGGATCACTCTAGATTACTAAGTTTATTACCATTTTACAAAGGCTACAGCTCGAATGACCAACCATGGTCGTCGGAGACCGAAGGACTACAGGGAATTTTTTACAAGAAAACAACGAATATCTGAAGGTTTACAGCATGGATAGGAAAGAAAAACATCTAATTTAAAATATTGAAGTTGGGTTGGTTTTCAGTGCTTTTAACTTCACTTTAAATCAGTAGCGGATTTAGAAAACCGTCAAGGGGGAGGGCGCATCTCCATCGCAAAAGCTCAATATATTTTTGTAGTTATGAAACAAACTTTATTGCTGTTACATTTTTAAATAACAAAGTTTATTCTTCTACTTTTCTTGGCGAAATGGTCAATAACTTCCTCGATGCAACATTCTATGTCGAGATGGCTGTTTAGAAGTGCAAGCCCATTGAGACGATCCTCATTCATCGTTGACCTCAACCACGTCTTCGTACGACGCAATGTGGAAAAGCTTCTCTTCACCGTGGCTATTGACACGGGTAGACAAGCGAATACTGTGTACAGCTTATGGAGAGTCGGATAGTCACTATTGGAACACACAGCTAGAGCTTCCATTACAGAATCCGAATTTGTTACCTGTTTCATGTGTATTTGTCTAAAGTGAAGCACCTCTGCCATGAGTTTTTTTTTGTCATATAGTGTGCCTCGTCAAAAAATGGGGCAATAGACAGACAGTCCTCCAATTTCTCTGCCAAGTTTTCAGAGGCGATATTTATTAGTTGGGAAGGTAGAAGATTATTTAATTTTAAATGTGTTATATTTTCGTCACAAAACCGTTCCCTCATGTCTGTTGTTACATGCTCCAATATTGGTACAAAAACAGCTATTCTCCAATATGCTATTGGATCGTCGTTTACATCAAAATGTGCCCTGTGACATTGCCTTCCCGCATGGCGAGGTATACACATTTCTACATTGAGCTTTTCCATTGTTGTTCTAGAGTCCTCTATGACACGGGTGAAGTGAACGACTGCATTGGTTCGCATGTCATCATATATTTTAAGAGTTGCCTCTATTCTGATTTGTAGCAACATCGATGGTAGGTTTCTGTAAAATCTTGCTCAGAGGGAGTGTTACGCTCATTATTTCACTCAGAGAGAAAAGCGTGACAATGAAGTCTGAATTCGACATGGCCTTAAGCAGAATACTGGCTTTGGACGCTGTTGTTCGGTCTCTCCACTCAGAAATTTCGATTAAAACCTTGTAATCGTCGGAAGATCGGCTGCAAATTGAACAATGGCATCATGACGTTCGACCCATCTTGTCTGGCAGTGTGTTAATAATGAGTGTTTCAGGGACGCTTTTAATGTGGCAAATCGCTTATTTGACGCTGTAAAAAATGCCACAACTTCTTCAATAGTACCAAGAGCGTTTCTTACATTCGGAACTCTGCAACTTCGCGAGATGGCCAAATTAAGTTGATGGCTACGACATGGTGACACTCTGGCGTTAATCGCTTTTGTCCTGATTGTCGCTACAGCTCCGGAGTTTAAACTCCGACATATTGACAGAGCATCCATCACATCCAACACCCACACAATTTTCTAGAACAAGTGCCAGACTTTCTATTTTTTTTCAGTACAGTATTTCCTAATACTTTCCCTGTTATACTTCGCTCAACAGACGGTGTGCTTTGGTTTTCGTTTTGGTCATGAATATCAACAAACCCCAGAAACCGTTCCTTTAATTTATTATTAGTATCTACATATCTTGCAGCTAAACTTAATTGGGCAGTATGTGCTATGTCTGTGGTTTCGTCGAAAATGATGCTGTAGCAACCTGCAGCTTGAATCTCCTTCTGTATTTTATTCAGCATCACTGCTTCACAGGATTTTATTAGTTCGTCACATGTGGTCTTACTAATATATGTTGCATTAGATTTGCTTGTGACGAGGTGATTTTTTAACTGCAAATCTCCTGCATCGATGCGAAATCTAAGCAAGGCCATGAAGTTCCCTTCATTATCAGCCACAATATTGTTTGCATCTGAACTATTGGCTAGTAGACTCCCGTCGTCTCTGTGTCCTCTCAAGGGTATGTTTTGCCTTCCGTGAAGAATTATAGTTTTTACTATAGGAACAAGACAGGCCCTGTTCTCTTTTACTTGTTGCATCCTCTGTGCTGAGAGTTGATTCCTGATATCAAGTTCAGGTTTATCAAGAGTCACCAAAAACGTGTTTGCAGTAGTAGTAGCTTTAATATGGTAGTCACAAGAAGCGTGTTTCTCCAGATCCCCATATTTTCCGGAAAGTTTAGCAAACTTTGTTAGCGGCTCTGTGACAAGCTTCTTTGCTGGACAGCCTGTCTTAGCGCCTACCATCTTCCTATGCACAAATATCGCACAGTTCAAGCAGAAGAGGCCTTGCTTTGACTGCGAAAAGACTAGCCACGGATACTGCTCAAAGTGCTTTTCTTGCACTTATTGATGTTCTATTCGTCCTCGTTTTGAATGTTCCGACCTCGGAAAGACATATTCTCTCTCCGGCTTCCTTGGAGCGGTTAGAAGTCTATGAATAACATCATCAGAAAGAGATGATGACCTATCTACAAATGCGCCAATGTCTGTCTCATCACTGATCTCAATGGCCGCACAAGCTACGTTCTCGTTACACGAAGAACTACTAGGTACCGGTGATTCACTTACTCGAGGCTTTTTTGTATCCACTCCTTCAGAAGAGCTATCACATGTGGGCACTTTTGCCTTGCGAATGATGAAACGGTCCATACTGAAACTAAGTAAATTACAGCTTTATACAGGGTGTCCATTTTTAGCTGAACCGTAATAATCTAAATTATTTTAAGATAATCTGTTGAATAAATTTTCTATATTTTAGAGCTAATTAATAATCTGCTTTCACATTGGAAATATACATGCCCACACAGGGTTGTCGATCAATGAAAACGAAAACTTCCTCGTATACAAAAAATGTTGGAATTCTTAAAAAATTTCGACGTCGAGATGTTGATGTATCTTGTTGAGTTGGATCTTTTTGAGTCAGAAAAAACTCATTTTTGGAATTATGTCCGTATGTCAGTTATCACGATAAGTTAAAACGCAATGAGCTAGGCACATGAAATTTTATATCTCGTTTATATCTCGCTTCTACAAATATAAAAAATATGCTTTGTGTATACCCATTAAGAAGCTTGTTCGACATCCCTACTGTGCATATTTGTGGGTTGCAAAGAAACATGACTGTTACTTCCTCATAAGATTGAAATTCAATGTGTCTGTCAGGTAATTCGAAATGTATCTAACCACTGTCTATAAGACAAAAACACAAATTAACTTGCAAAAATATGACGCACTAATCATTTCACGAACACAAAGTCACATTTCACAAATACATACCTAATTGACTTTCTGCACAGCTATTCTACCTTTTAATTTGTAAGTATATGAGGATCACACTAGTTATTTGCTATCTAGAAGCATCTACTTACAACCGCAATGATAATAAGGTAATAAGAAAATTGGGAAGAGTTTCTACAACCGTCCCGAAACGTCTGGTGTGCGTTTAGACAATATCTACGCGCACGTTATGCTGACGCACAAATAGGGTTGCCACACTTTCCCTGAAACGAAAGCGGCTGTTTTTACCAGTATGTTTTACCCGTATGTAATACAAACGGAAAGTTTTCCATATATTATTGTTTAATGTAGCTTGTATAGTATTCGTGTTTAGTGCTCTGTTTTTTATAATAATCGAATAAATACGGCAGACGAAAATCTAACAAGCTAATATTCGTGAGTTCCAGCTGACCCATGGCCCATTTTTTTCTATAATATAATCCCTAAATCCGCCTCTGCTTTAAATCAGTGTTTTATACGCGTGGCGCATGAAGTAAAATTTCGAGTTTAGAAAAGCCCCGCGAAAATTTGTCTCAGGTCGCTTGCACGACCCTCGACAAATTTTCTACGCGGGGCTTTTCTAAACTCGAAATTTTACTTCATGCTTAGTCTGGGAGTGGACAACACTCGTTTGAATTTTAAATTTAACTCTTTTAAAAAATCGACGTATGTAATATAATAATCATTCATTGAAATCATAGAAAAAGATTCAAAATTTTACCAAAAATTCACTTTTAGAGTTAACTTTATAATTTGCTCGGCTCTAAATGGGTGAATATTCTATTCCTAAAAAAAATCGTTTTTATTTAATATTAAAGTTGCATTTAATACAATAACAAACTGTGAATAAATCGACATAAATCTAGAAATAGACGGTCCACTCCCAGACTAAGCATGAAGTAAAATTTCGAGTTTAGAAAAGCCCCGCGTAGAAAATTTGTCGAGGGTCGCGCAGCGACCCGAGACAAATTTTCACGGGGCTTTTCTAAACTCGAAATTTTACTTTAGGCGCCACGCGTATAAAACACTGATTTAAAGTGAAGTTAAAAACGCACTGAAAATCAACCCAACTTCGATATTTTTTCAAAATTGGATGTTTTCTTTCCTATCCATGCTGTAAACCTTCAGAGATTCGTTGTTTTCTTGTAAAAAATTCCCTGTAGTCCTTCGGTCTCCGAAGACCATGGTTGGTCCTTCGAGCTGTAGCCTTTGTAAAATGGTAAACTTAGTAATCTAGAGTGATTCTTCAATTTGAAACTTCTAAGAACGAGTGTTGTCCACTCCCAGACTAAGCATGATGTAAAATTTCGAGTTTAGAAAAGCCCCGCGTAGAAAATTTGTCGAGGGTCGCGCAGCGACCCGAGACAAATTTTCACGGGGCTTTTCTAAACTCGAAATTTTACTTCATGCGCCACGCGTATAAAACACAGATTTAAAATGAAGTTTAATAACACATATATTATCATTAATTAAAATCATTATATAATCAGATATTTAGTCGGTAAATGAACATTTTTGTTAATAGAAACTGATGGAATAAAATATTACTGGTTGCAAATAATAGATTCAAATTTATTTTTAAAGAATTTGTATCCGTGATTCAAAAATGAGGATTCGAATCATATTTTTCACTTACGAATCCTTTATTCGAGTATTCGTGATTCGAATCATATTAGGTGATTCGGATTCTTGATTCGAATCCTGTTTTTGAGGATTCATCCCAGCTCTGCATGTTGCATACAATTTAGTTTTATTGAAGTGAACATAAATAGTTGAATAAAATTCATAGATTTTTCCTTAGAACGAATCAGATTTTGTTTCAGTAAGGAGGAAATTTAAATTGCTTTGATATAAAATATTACAAGATGTTTATTATTACTATAGAAATAATTGCTTTTAAGACTTCTTTTAGTAAGGCTGGAAATTTTTAGAATTGAAATATTCGAATATTCATTCTAAAACATAATTTGGACATTCGAATATTTCAAATATTTTAATACGTTTTTGAATGAATATCCGAATACTTTAATTTTAAAAATTCCCAGTATTCATCGAAACATGTACATTATTTTATGTTAATTCTGTGATAGATTATCAATAACTAAGTAAAATTTCGAGTTTAGAAAAGCCAACAAATTTGGTTTGGTCCAAACCTTCAGTCTTTTCTAAACTCGAAATTTTAGACGTATAAAACACTGATTTTGAGTAAAGTTTAAAATATATTGATTTGAATACCTTTTAAATAAAGCTATTTTGCTATGGGAAAATTCGAAAGTTATTTAAACTTATCGTAATCAGTATACATTTTTCGTATTTTTTCCGGTAATGGTCACAATAGAAAATATATTGACAACTCTTTTGTGTTCCGTGAATTTTTAATCAAACGTCAAATTTATTGCACTCTAATATTGTTAAAATAAACCAGATTTCTTGCTGGTATTGTCAAATGGATACCTAAATTGTTGGATAGAATAATAAGGATTGCACTGTGAGTAAGCTTAATTACACTGGTCTGAAAAAAAAATTATTTTTTCGAGCCCTGACACCATTCCTGCTGATTCTTATGTAAAATAACCTCCTGAATCCGAATATGACCTCCGTTTTCCCCCATCACCCACCGTTTTCGGGGTAGGCCCCCCCACCTATTTTTATCACTTTTCGATAATTTGGAGGGATGAAAAGGATTATTTTAGCCTTTACATTTCTTCTGAGGGGCTAGAGAGGTGAAAAGTTCCAAAACTTGAACATTTGTAGCAAGGAGGTAGATTTGGGGGGGGGGGGGGGATTTGCCCTCTTAAATTGTAAAAAAATCATTAAAAATGATCAATTTTTTCCGTTTTTTTCGCAGTTTTTTCACTTATTTTCTACATATTCCAGCTTCCATTCCCCCTCATCCACCCCCAAATAATAAAAATATATTGCAACAATATATAGCAACAATAATAAAAATATATTGCAACAATATATAGCAACAATAATAAAAATATATAGCAACAATAATAAAAATATATAGCAACAGTTCGGAAGATTCACTGTACCACGCTGGCGCTCTCAATACTCCCCCCGTTTCCCCCATCCATTGGAGGGGTGAAAAGGATTATTTTAGCTGTAAAGAATAATAAATAAAAAGTAAAATAATAAATGTAAAGAATAATAAATAACTAAGATAAGTACCTTCATTTGGTGCTTGCTTTCCTTTTGTACCCTGAGGTAGAAGTTTCTCGTATCAAAAACCAGCAGTACTCTGCTAACATGCTCGCATTCCACTTCCCCGAAAATCTCCTCTCGAACTTAGAGATGTCTTGATGAAACCGTTCCCGGTGTTCATCCGAAACTGCTCCTAAATTTTCGGGGAAGAAGTCCAGGTGTGAGTGAAGGAAATGCACTTTAAGAGACATGTTACACCCCATGGCATTGTACGCTGACAGCAATTCCTCGACATGACCGACATAATCATAACTTTTGTTGTTACCCAAAAAGTTCTCACACACGTTTTGGAATGCAATCCAAGCTCGTTTTTCTTTTCGATTCAGGTGTTCAATAAACGTCGAATCTTGGAAAAGTTGTCTAATCTGGGGGACGACGAAAACTCCTTCCTTGATTTTAGCCTCACCAAGACGAAGGAATTTAGTTTTCAAAAATTGAAATGCATCACCGGTCTTGTCCATTGCTTTCACAAACTGTTTGATCAATTCGAGTTTGATGTGCAAAGGCGGCAAGTAAATATTTTCCTTCGGGACCAGAGGATCGTGAGCGACGTTTTTCTGACCGGGAGTAAAACTTTCTCGCAGAGGCCAGTTCCGTACGATGTAATGTTTGTCTCGGGCTCGGCTGTCCCATTCGCATAGGAAGCAGCAGTATTTTGTGAAGCCCGATTGCAGGCCCATGAGTAGAGCAACAACTTTTAAGTCAACGCAAAGTTTCCATTTATAATCATGGTATTTGATTTTATCAAGGATCCGGCTGATGTTTTCGTACGTCTCCTTCATATCCACAGAGTATGCAACCGGGAGTGATGGTAACTCATTCCCATTGGCCAATAGGACAACTTTCAAGCTTGTCTTTGATGAGTCTATAAACAGTCTCCATTTGTCTGGGTCACATGGCATCTTCAGTTCTATCATCAATGCATTTGAATTAGGGCAGAACACTAAGCCTTCATCTGCCGAAAAAAGTAATTTCAGGGTTGACTGCCTTCCTGTAAGAAGAGATTTTTGCACCCTTTTCTAAGAGATTCCACTGCTGAAGTCGAGATCCAAGAAGTTGAGATTTACTTAGGTAACTCCAAATCCCTGACGAGATCATTCAATTCCGACTGAGTAACGAGGTGAGGTTTTCGATGAGCTGAATCAGCAGAACACTCTTCATCATCGGTGAACTTATCATAAGATGGTCCAGGAGGTGGCTCAAAGTCTTTCAAATCCGTTTCTGGCTCTAGAGTATAGGTTTTTGGGGGCACTGGGATTGGCAAAGATTCGTTGTGAGGAACTGGTCTTAGAGCTGAAGGGATATTAGGATACTGAATTGTATGCTTACTTTTGCTAGATAACCCGACGGTGGAAGTCATACAAAAGTAACAATCTGTGAGATGACAGCGAGGTTCGCGCCAAACCATAGGCACAGCAAATGGCATTGATTTACGGGTACCTTTGAGCCATTTGGTCAAGCTACTATAACAAGTAGTGCAGCAAACTGTTGGAGCCCAATTCTTGTCCTGATCGCCAACTTGGCAATCAAAGTAAAATTTATAAGCAGTTTTAAGAAGCGGAGAAAGGGGTTTTCGTTGCGCTTTTAAAGTCAATTCCCCGCAAACATAGCAGAAGCTATCGGGATGATTTTTACACTCGCGTGGCATAATTAAACAGTAAATACATGCTCGATATTAATCACAACTCACACTCACGTACTGTAATTCACTTGGAAAAAAAGCCGGAATTAAAAAATGTCTACCGTTATACACAATTTAAACAACTTGGAAACACAGAATCCCCGCCTAGAGCACCGACAAGTTGACTCTACGATCGCTAGAGATGTACTGAGGGAAGATAAGGATTACAGTGCAGGTCTATAGTGACGAGAGCAATGCAAGTTTAAACCTGTCAAAGCATGAAAATTCCTGGGCAAACCTGTGCGCGCGAGGTATTGAGAGCGCCAGCGTGGTACAGTGAATCTTCCGAACTGTTGCTATATATTTTTATTATTGTTGCTATATATTTTTATTGTTTGGGGGAGGATGAGGGGGGATGGAAGCTGGAATATGTAGAAAATAAGTGAAAAAACTGCGAAAAAAACGGAAAAATCGATCATTTTTAAGGATTTTTTTACAATTTAAGGGGGCAAATCCCCCCCCCCCCCAAATCTACCTCCTTGCTACAAATGTTCATGTTTTGGAACTGTTCACCTCTCTAGCCCCTCAGAAGAAACGTAAAGGCTAAAATAATCCTTTTCATCCCTCCAAATTATCGAAGTGATAAAAATAGGTGGGGGGCCTCCCCCGAAAACGGTGGGTGATGGGGGAAAACGGGGGTCATATTCGGATTCAGGAGGTCATTTTACATAAGAATCAGCAGGAATGGTGTCAGGGCCGATTTTCATGCCGACCAGTGTTATTTTTAATGATACAATAAACGCTAATGAAAAATACTGTGCCAATTTCTGAATTTTATTTTTATTTAATATGTCTTGTTTTACATTAAATTAATGTAATTTAAAAGGTTTGTTGTAGTGAAAGAAGAAACAAGTTATAAAATTATTTTATGTATATTTAGTCTTCTTAAAATTTAACAACTTTGTTTACACGCTTCTTTACCTCTTCAACTTTAACCCCCGTTTCCTCTACCCCTAATCCTTCGATATCATCCCCAATCCGATCCAACCCGAAGTTATTGCTTTCGATTTCCGCTAAGCGTTTCGGACAATCCTTCTTTAAGTGTGTGACGTCCCCACACAATTTACAAGCCCCGCCCTTCGGATACAGCCCTTTCGCGTTGTCCGGACATTGCTTTGAGATGTGCCCCTGCTCCTTGCAAATGAAACAAGTCGCAAACTTGAACTCCTGGTTCCTCACGACTTTGCACTGGAAATGCGTGTGCTCGGTCGAACCGCACTTGAAACAAACACCGCTGCCGATCGTGTTTTCCTCCTGGGCCAGATTGGGGCACTCCGAAAGGACATGTCCCGACTGTCGGCAGTTGAAGCAGACGTTGCGTTTTTTGCGTGCCAGGTTCTTTTCAGCCCGACGCCGGGCCAGTTTCATAGCAGCGTTGATCTCGCTCCTCGGCAGACCTTTTTTAACCATCGATTCTTTCAGTTCCTTCAAATTTTCGGCGTCTTCTTTCAAAACTGGAAAGCCGTCCATGTATGTGATTTCGGTGAGTTTACCATTGATTTCAATTTTTTGTGTTTCGGGCAACGGTTTTTTCCGTTTAGGTTCTTTTCCTGTTTTATCCTTCGGAAGGGTTTTTGGTTTCAATGGTTTACTAAATTTTCTAGTTTCATTCGCATCATTTGTAGTTTCAATATTTGTGTTTTCACTTTCTTTATTTTCATTCTTTTTTATTTCCATTTCGGCCTTTTTCATTTCTTTAAACTTCTTCCGTTTCTCCAGCTGCTTAGCGTATTTTGCCTTTTTCTTATCAACTTTCAATTTTTCAGCTTCTGACAATTCCTCATAGGGAATTTTCTTAGGAAGAGCAACCTTAGCCTTTTTCTTTGCCGCTTTATCTTTCTTTTTATTCCCCTCAGAATTCTCACCATTTTTTCCTTTTTGATTATTTTTCTTTGTCGTATTTTCACCTCCCTCGGAATTATCACCTGGTTTCGGCTCGTCAGCTCTCCTTTGTTTTATCAATTTCCGTTTTTCCAGCTGTCTCGCTCTTCTGGCTTTTTTCTTATCGACTTGTAATTTTTCAGCTTCTGATAATTCTTCATACGGAGTTAATTCTGGCAACATATATGTTTTTCTTTTCTTTTTCATTGGAAATTGAGTACTTTCTTCACCATCTAAATTCTCAACAGAATCGTTTTCATTATTACTCGATTTACCTTTCCTCTTCTTCCTTTTACTTGGTTTATTATTTGTCTCCTCACTTTCGTCATTGTCAATTTTTCCCTTTGCATTATTATTATCAACTCGATTGTTTTGATTATGATTTTTTTTCTTAAACGATTGGACATTCTCTTCATTTGTTTCATCACACTCATTATTATTGATTATTGTTTTTACATTTTTATTATCAACCCCATTCTTTTTAATATGATTGTTTTTCTTAAACGATTGGACATTTTCTTCATTTGTCTCTTCCCACTTATCATTACTAATTTTAATTTTTGAATTAACATTATTAACCCCATAGTTTTGGAGATTTTCTTCACTTTCAACCGAATCTAATTTTCTTTTAATTTTTTTATTTTTAACCACATTACTTTGCTTATCTACTGCAGCCGAGTGTGTTTTATTAGTCCTATTCTTCAGGTTATCTTTGGCGGCTTTATTTTTTTTAAACGATTGGATCAATTGCATGTCGGAAAAGTCGGCCCATTCGACTTTTTTCTCCGTGTCCTTTTGTTGTTCATTTAAAAATTGATTATAACTCTCTGCTCGTTTCGCCATAATTTCATTGCGCTTTGCTTCCACCTCGGATTCTTTCTGCGTGCGCTGCAGCTGCTCTTTCATCTCTGTCCATGATGTCGCATCTTCGGGTAGGCGTTCGTTGGAGGCTTTCGAGCCTTTCGCTCTCGCAAATCTAGTCATGCTTTAAAAAAATAATTTTAGTAGTAATTGTAAAAACATGTAATAGATTTTAATAGAATTAAATATAAAGCCAAATCATATTCTTAAGCATATAGCTTGTTCTTTTTAACTAGGCGAAATATGCAGACATATTTTATCTCTATGATGTTTATCTGTATTAGTCCAGTTGTCAGAGATAAAAATACCACCCAACCGAATTAGCTGAAAATTTGTAAAAATACTGGCCTCTTAATAAGATACAAAAAAATCTGCTGTGGCCAATGCAGGTACCGACCAGAAATTAAAATAATATAGGAATATTAAATTCATTTTTCCAATTACTTATTCAAATTCATTTCTACAATAATGTGTCCGCTCCTGGTAAAATGTATTTTTTTCAACTTTGTCGCTTAATAAAAAAACTTCCCTTCGGCTTAAAAAATACACATCCTAGAAAAAAATAAGGATTTTTTTGGTAGCGTTAGCAACATTTTTTTTTCTCTAACAACCCGAATAAGACATCATATTTTCATAGTTATTAGTACAAAAAGGACGTTTGTGTAGATTACTAGTTTCTATGGCAATTGTACAGAAAATGTAATTCTTTTCGTCCAAAAGGAATTTGACATTGATAATTCATGACGTGTAAACCTTCAAATTTATATTAAATATTCAAGTAAAGAAAGTGTGTAATGGAAATAAATATATAAAGGAATCAGCTAATATGGCCACTTTTGAATTGTTTTCTTCGAAATCAAGATAAGTGTCTGAAAATAATTATTGTCGGCTCAGTTTTGCGTAAGTACAAAAAGCATCATAAATGTTATTTTATATTTTACGTACAACACTTGTAGCTTAATTGAAACAGATTCTTTTGGGGTTTGTTAAAGCTTTTTTAAAAAATAATTAAAAATAAAGTCACTTGATGTTTTACCATGTGATCAATGATAAACTACTTGAAGATTTTTTAAACGCTGTTGGATAAAAAATAGTATGTTTAGTTCGGAGAAAAAAATGGGTTTTTAGGCCTCGTAAGGTTGCCATCTTTCTCATCTTAAAAACCCTCATTTTTTCTCCTAATGAAACAAATATCTATTTTTTTACCAAAAATCGAAAGGGGTAGGCCTTAAATCAAAATTTAACATTGAAACCTGCATAAGTCTATTTCACTCCCACTCACGTATTTCCCACCCTTGAAAATCGTAAATTTCTGAAAATAGAAAAATAAAAATGTATTTATATCCTGTCAAAATTGAGCTAGCTCAATGAAATTTTTGTTGTTGATTCCCTATAATTAGGAGAGTAGTAGGGAATTTTTATTTGGTACCACGACCACATTTTTGGCTCAAGAAAGCGGTTAAATGATGTGTAAAAAAAATCATATTTACCATTTTTAAGAAAACTAAAAGAGCTACAACAAAGAGCATGTACTCATTAATCATTAAATGTTTATTTTTTGATTCTCTACAACTTTTATTTGAAAGATTTTTCGAATATGTTAATAATTTGCGAGATAGAAAGAAAACGCTAAGAGTAATCATCCACTTCCGGTTTTTAGTCTTCACCCATTTTTCACTGGGCGCTAGATATTATGGAATAGAACCCAAATACAAAATTTGATGACAATCCCAAGAGCCATTTTCGCTAAAATCAAGCCACAGACCAACATTATGAAGATTCGGATTCCTGTGACCCCAAAATCGATATTTTCAATGGGAGGTCAATTTTTGGCCGATCGCAATACCTCCCTTATACAGTAGTCCAGTCAGTAAAAAGTTTACCGCTCTTACCCCCTGATTTACTCCAAAGACCACCCCCACAGAGCGTAAAAAATGGAAAACATCGATTACCCACAAATCTGCACATGAGAAAAAAAATGTTTCAAACAAAATTGTAGCTGAGAGGTTCCTTAGCACTTTTTTGTGAAATGAACTGAATTTTATCCTGTCAGAATTTATATTCCATATGGATTTTTCAATGGGACTGATAAATTTTATTAATATGTGGAAAATGATAAAAAACCACCTTACCCTCGCAGCGTTTATATAATCAACAGATTTGTAGAATCTGGCTTCATCTATGGTAAAATGTAATTATTCTACAAGAAAGCTGAACTCTTCTCCTTTAAAATACATTTATATTTTTTGCAGTGGGGCACTGCGATCAAAAGTTATTGAATTTCTACCATAGCACGTCGTCGACTTGTTATACAGGGTTTACCAAAAGTTCGTTTACATTTAAAATGATGATTTAAAAGAAACTAGTTATGTGAGATAAAAACTTTCTATTTATTATCAAAGTACACAAATAGGGATTTTATTTTTTTTAAATTAAATCATCCATATGTGATCCTTGACTATTTTGACACTGCTGCAACCTGGAACGGAAATTTTCAATGACGACTTCACAAGTGTTTTGTGAATTGTTTTGCATTTCCTCTCGAATATTTTCCTTTAATTCCTCTAGGGACACTGGGTTGCTGATGAAAACTTTACTTTTAAGGTATCCCCAAAGAAAGAAGTCCAGTGGGGATAAGTCCAGGCTACGAGGTGGCCAGTTAATGGCACCTCTTTTGGATATCACTTTTTGTCCAAAAAATTTAACAGCACTTAATGAGCTTTTATTCCTGTACCATTTGGATTTTGTACGGATGTAAATGTAAATGCTTGTGAAGAATACGAATCAAAGATGTTCTGGGCACACTTAAGGCTTTAGACCGCTTTCGAGTAGAGAGTCCATGATTTTCAAGAATAGATGCTCTTACACGCTCAACGTTTTCGGGATCTCTTGATGTTCTAGGTCGGCCGGATCGTGGTTGATTCATCGTTGAACCTGTCTCCTCGAACTTCTGTACCCATTTTCGAATCAATTGAATTGATGGAGATTAATTTTTACCCGTATGTTGTAATGAGCGTAAAATTTTCGTTGCGCTAGAGTAAAAGAATCCTTGTTGCGGTAGTACTCATGTACACAGAACGCACGTTGTTTATTGCTCAACGACGCCATGGTACTGAATTCCCATTGGCCGCTCTTGCGCTTCGTAACCCCTCCGCCCCACCCCGCCGTCGCTGCTCGTCACAGCTACCGATTCAAATTTAAACGGACTTTTGGTCCACCCTATACATTTGCTCAAATAAGTCAGTTTGCACGTGCAACTGAAATTCAAAATGACGTTCTACTTGAATTGTTATTTCTGAAAGAACGGTTCATTTCACAAAAAAGTGCCAGGAACTTTTTTGTTTAAAATCCTTTCAGCTACATTTTTTTTCCATGTGCAGATTTGTGGGAAATCGATGTTTCCGCTTTTTACCCCCTACGGTGGTGGTTTTCGGGGGAAGCCCGAGGGTAGAAGTGGTAAACTCATCTTATTAGGAGTCCAGTACTTGATATGCACACAAATTTTCAGCTAATTCAGGCAATTTTTAGAAGTCAGATCTCTGACGACTGGACCATATGACTAATTAAGTGATTCAAATAAGAATAATGACATTTCGATATAATAATTCACTTTTCAGAAGTTGAACAAGTTGTTTCTTAGGATGTTTGGTTTTAAGTGCAGAACAATGTTCTAATTTCTTGCTTAATTAAATGGATCTACTTATAAATGTTAATTGGCGTACAAAATATTCTTAACTTAAAAAAAGGTGTCTTGTTAAAAAAAAAAATACCCAAGAATATTTTCTCATTAAACGAAAATAAAAAATACCAATAGCCTGAGACGGGAGCTAACACCCACTATCTCCTGATGAAGAAAGACACATCTCATTGCGAATCTGATACATTAATTATTTTGTAAACATATGTTAAACATATATTTTGTATGAAAATGTATTTGATCAATAAATTGAATTAGAAAAAAGAAAATCCAAGTTCTGCTGTTCATTTACTATTTACAAAATTAGTGGTAAAACGTGTTATTGTGCTCCTCCAGTATTAAAAATAAGTGTTTTTGAAGCAACTTTAAAGCCCTAAGTGTATGATTAAAGTGAATAAAATCCAAACTGATCTTTTACCACATGTGAAACCTGACATAACCTTAAAATGTACATTTTTAAAGCGCACCTTATTTGAAGTGAATTGATTGCTTAAATTAATGTTATGCTAATAACTAGATTTAAAAAAATTTATAATTTTAAAACATACATACTTTGCATAAAAACTTCCAAATTTATGTGATTATTTTATGACGAGCGTTTGTAATCAATGTTCTACTTGATTATAAGTATTGATCATATGTATTTTAACACAAATATGACTATTTCAACAGTGCACACAATTCACTGATTATTTAATTAATGTTGAAAAGAAATTTAATTAAAAATTCATTATTATATTATACACTGTATTTTAAAAACATTAAAACAATAGATTATTAATTTGGATTAGTAACCTAGTTGGGCCACAAAGTATTGCCAACATAAAGTCGTATCATAGATAAGGGATTTGGGAGAACAAAAGTGCTGCCATCTTTGCAATAATAAAGGCGAAAATAGTTTATAGTAAAACTATTTTCGGCGGAAAGTTTGAATTGTATTGCCAACATAAAATCATAGATGATGCATAAGGGGACAACAAAAGTGCTGCCAATTTCACAGAATTAAAGTTACTGTAAATTATTTCCGGCGGGAAATTTGAACTTTATAACCAACAGAATCATAGATGAAAGAAATTGAATTTATAAATATTATTTATTTATAACGCGACAAATAATACTATTCTATATAAACAAATAACAAAGTTGTGACTTTTAATTTTAAATTAATAAAATTTGGATTTTGTCATTTACTACTTTGATTAATAAAAGAATGGAACTGAAGAAAAAGAAAACGAAATGTTAAACAATTTTAGTAAATTAATGTAATAGTCTCAGTTATACAAATAAGTTAAAAGGTGCTCCATTTGTTAATTATGATGTATAACGAACATCATAATTCACAAATCCACATCCACAGAATGTTTTAATGATAGTTCTGTAAGCGAAATGTTGAAGTTAACGTATACATGTTTAACTTTCTAAGTATACATAACAAATACCAGATCCGCTTAGAAGGTGAAGTAAAGAATACCATTTAGGTACGTTGAATTTAATATTACTCTTATAGAATTGGTCCAATTTTTAATGCAATTTCTAAACCAATTAATCTTTAATCGTATAAAATAAATCAACACATTTTTTAAGAAATATTTACATATTTGTTTAAAAGATGCATAATGTTCATGAAATGTTTATTTTTTGAGGGCGGCAAAATTTCACAATAAATAATAATAATATCTTATACGCTGAACTGAACATAACTATTTCATTTTATATACGAGGGGTGATGAAAAAGTACGGTTACATTTTGTAAATTACTTATTGATAACCTCTCGTAATAATGCTTTTATATACTTATGTTCAGAATATTCCTCACAATTGTCATAAGCAATGCCAGCTGTGTGAGAAGTATTTCAAAATTAAAGTTGATTAAACATTACTTAAGATCAACAGTAATTACTTTAAAGCTAACCAATGACTATTTGTCTATAGAGCAAGAAGTGTGTGATGCGATAGACATTGATGTTGTAATAAATTACTTTGCTCTTCTAAAAAGTAGACGAATTAAGTTTAAGTTAAAAACAGAAGTATTATTTTATTAATTTTCTAATAAAAGTATATATGGTAATAGTTTTAATTGGTAGTTGATTTGAGTCCAAGATTTCCGTTGATTTCCAAAATCAAAGAATATTTAGTAAATTCATGAAAGTTGCCAAGAATTTGAAAATTAAATACTTATGGAAAGTATTGAATTTTTTTAAATTAAGGAAAATTTAGGAAATTCAGGAAAAATTAAAAGAAATCTTAAAAACTTACGAAGAGCGTTTAAAATTAAACTTTGAAAATGCATCAACATTTTCAAAAAACTAAACGAGTGTCTTCCACTTCCAGACTAAGCATGAAGTAAAATTTAAAGTTCAGAAAAGCCCTAAGAATTTGGATTTGGATCCAAATTCGGGCTTTTCTCAACTCGAAATTTTACTTCACGCGCCAAGCATACAAAAGTGAAGATATTGGCATTTCAAACTGAGAAATATTACGAATGCCAACTGTCATAATAATCTAAATGTCATGTGACATTATAAGATAAATCTAACATTACAACCCACTGAGCAAACACATTCAAATAATGTTTCAGCAACATTAATTAATACAACATTCAATGTTGCTACAATGTTGATATAATGTTATGTGCTTGTTTTTTGCTCAGTGGGAAATTACATTTGTTTGTTCTATTTGTATATTGTTTGTGATTTTATATTTTAACTTATTTAATGTATTGTTAGTATTGAGCATTATGTACTTTAAATGGAATTTCCGTAAATAACCCATTGAGCAAACACATTTAAGTAATGTTTCATCAACATTAAAATAACGTTTAACCCATTAAGCGCTATTGATGCATACACGCAACATTATTAATTTGTTGTTAATTAAGTTACTGAATAAGTTAATTTGATATATTATATTATTTGACCTGACTTGTAAAATGTAAATATTTTGTTATTTAAATATTTCGATTATTACTCAGCTAAGAAAATGTCAGTCAGTGTATTTCTAACTTCACAATATTTCAGGGTTTTATACGCGTGGCGCATGAAGTAAAATTTCGAGTTTAGAAAAGCCTTAAAATTTGGTTTGGCCGCTCCGCTTCGCGGAGCGACCAAACCAAATTTTAAGGCTTTTCTAAACTCGAAATTTTACTTCATGCTTAGTCTGGGAGTGGAAACACTCGTTCGAAACTTCATATTGCACGTTTTCATATAAAACCGACGAATGCATGAATATTTACAGCGTCTACCTAATGTATATTTAAAAGAAAAATTCACAGCATGTAACACGATAAGTCATTCATTGAAATCACAAAAAGAAGTGTAGGATTTTTTGCTAAAATCAACTTGCAGAATTAACTCTATAATTGATCGGCCGTTAATGGGTTATTGTTGCTACAATGTTGATATAACGTTATTTGTTCGTTTTTTTCTCAGTGGGAAGCAATAATCATTAAATGTCAACTGTCATGGGGGTATTCACTTTTCAGTATATAACTGTTAACACTTGTAACTAAAAAATAATAATATATTTTGTCGATTTCTGTGTTTTTTCGTAAATAAACTGATAAAATTTCATAGTATTCAAATAACAAATCAAAATTAAATAAAATTTAAATACCAATATTTCAAAAATGACAAATTTTGAATTTTAAATATTAGTTTTAATTTTATAAATTCAATTGATATTGACAGCAGTTGACAAATCTTCACAATTGATAAAAAAATGAGTTTTCCATAAAATTAATTTATATTAAAAAGACGGAAAACAAATTTTTGAAGTTAATTGTTATATTATCCGCGAAGCAGGGCGACCAAACCAAATTTTCAGGCTTTTCTAAACTTGAAATGTTACTTCATGCTCCACGCGTATTAAACACTGAAATACTGTGAAGTTAGAAATGGACTTAAAAATACTTTTTTAAAAGGAGTAATAATCAAAATGTAAAATAAAAAAAATATCACAAAATTGTGCTTTTTTTCACACATTCTCAAATCAGGTCAAATAATTTAGTATGTTCAATAAAATAAAATCTCTAGAGTGCCATGGAAAATATTGTAGCGTTGGCAACTTTGAAATTATACATTATAATTATTATGTTTGACGTTTTATATGTCGATTCCTAAAGCGTATAGCCAACTTAAAAAAGATAAAATCATGGCACTCTAGAGGTTTTTTTATTGAACATACGATATAATGTATCAAATTAACATATTTGTTAATTTAATTAACAAAAAAATTAATAATGTTGTGTTAATGTTGAATATTCAACATTTTAATGAACGGGCCCATCAAAATGTTCAATATTCAACATGTTTGGATTTGTTTGTGCTGTACCTTGGTATCTAATGAACGGTACTTCGGTCAGTCTATTTCGTACGATTGCAAAAATCCCAAACACGTTCACGATTAACACTCCGTTCATCAGAGAATTCCCCAACAGTTGGCAGTAAACTCACAACTGCTGTCTCTGATGAACGGGCCCATTGGTGCGCTTAATCGGTTAAAACGAATACTTTTAACTGAAATAGTGATTTAAAAAAATGTAGATTTCAAGGTAAGTGTAAAATTTGAAATAAAGTTTTTTTTTTTCTTTTTGGCTGTTGCCTGCCTTGGGAACTTGCCCATTAGCCATCATCAATCTATATATTTTTGTATCAATTAATTTATTACAATTTACAATTTGTAGTATTTAACTATTCATTCGGACAATCACACACATTCATACTACACCCAGGGTCACGACGAGATATTATTTTTGAAATAAAGTCTCCCCGTGCACGGGAATTGAACCCGAATTTGTGGCTCGCCGAGCGATACAGCCCGGCGACGTTACCGCTCGGCCACCACCTGCCCGAAATAAAGTAAAGAGTATATAAGAAATATTACAAATAAAGCAAAAAAAAAATTTTGCTCATACACTTTACAATAATATTTTATTCGAAAAAAAAAAATGTTAGCAAGGCTATTTGGTGTAATTACCATTTGAAAACATACGCACTACGTAATACAAAGGTGAGAGTGTGTAGGTAGGCATATTATTTGAATTGATCACAATCGCAGTTTACAAACAGTAATACCATAATAATAACGCTGACGACATAATACACTACTTTTTCCATTATTGACTACGTCACAGAGATGACGATGAAAAACGATCGCGCGCCTCCACCAATTCCAATTCCATACCTACACAACAACATTTACACACTTTTCCATTTAAAACAAAAACAGTCCAGAGTCGTCGATTCAGTTGGCGTCGGTCTTTTGTTGCCCGCGGGACGGTCGGTAATTTGAAAAATGGTAAAGAAAATGTGATCTGTTATTCAGTGATGTGGATTAGTTCGTGATTGTGATGATGCCTATTCGAAAAGAGCACCGCCAAAGAGTGCCTGTTTCGATGAGACAGTTAATGGACGTTTTTAAAATTTGCGATCCGGCGGGAACTGGGAGGGTCAAGATTGAGTATTTGCACGATTTGGCTAAGGTTTATGCCAAGGATGGTGCTCAGGTATTTATTTTTATTTCAAAATCTTGAGAACTTACAGTTATTTTTTTATGTAGTTTATGTATGCTATGATTTATATGATTTATAAATGTACATACACACCTAATCAATATATTTTGATATTCACTTGAAATCAGTTATATACGGGTGGCGCATGAAGTAAAATTTCGAATTTCGAAAAGCCTGAAAATTTTACTTCATGCTAAATTAAGGAGTGGAAACACTTGCTAGAAGTAAATTTTAAACAAATAATTTAGCAGATGAAATACATTTTCACAAACAAAAACAGTGTAACATAACTTCAAAACGACTTAAAATTTAGTTAGTGTCAAGTTGGAATACATCAAAAAACATGCAGTTGGAATACAGGGTGTCCGTATTTCAACAGAATGTATGGGGATCTCGGTTATTTGCAAAGTTGCGTAATTTAGGGCCCAATAATCTAAAAACAAATTTAAAATATCTTCTTTCGTTTTTGAGATACTGTCAAAAAACGGATTTTTTGAAATTTTGTTTCTACTTTTTTATTGAAAAAATATCGAATCAAGACATTTACAACTTTGACATTATAGAGGCACTTTTTAACGATAAATCTAGTAACATATTTTATTTTAAGATAACTATAACATTTACCCAGGGATCATAGCCAACTTTTGTTTAACCTATAGACGCCATTTTTCATTTTCATATTTTTTTTCTGGTTTCAATAATGTATTACACTTATAGTTTATTGTACATTTTATATGTAAAATTTTAATCTTTTGTTTTTTGTAAGGAGTGCCTTGGAAACAGTTGAGTAACTCACTTATTTGACAATTTCTAGGACCCACAATTCACTTACATATCACCCCTAAAGACGGGCATTCAACGATACATATTTTAACAGTTGTGATATTATTTTATTTGTTTCATATTTCAGTTATGAAAATTTCAATTATTTTAATCTTAAGTTAAAGGCGGGGCCGCGCATACTAAATAATTTATTTTAATTAATTTTAACTTATTATACAATTAATACATAGTTTGCTATTTCATGCATATATGTCATATAAATGTACGTTCTCTGGTTTCGTGTTTTGTCAATCTCAAAGCTCTTATTACTGCTAACTCTTTTGATATAATTGCTTTAAGTGAAACATGGCTAAGTAATACGAGTGATGTTTCTTATATTCATATTGATGGATACAAATTTATTCATAGATGTAGAATTACAGGGCGAGGTGGTGGTGTAGGTTTATATGTAAGAAATAACATAAACTTTCAAATTATATCCTACCTAGATAACGATATTAACTTTGAGCAACTATTTATAAAATGTAAATCGTGTCTACTGTGTAGGTGTAGTTTACAAGCCGCCGAACTTTGATAGTGTCATTAGCCATATTTTGCCCCAATACAATGATATTCTGATTTTGGGAGATTTTAATATTAATTTGTTAAATGTGGATTCGGGTGTCACCCAGCGTTTTTTCAATTTTCTTGATACTTATGGTTTTCGTCAGATTATCGATGAACCCACTAGAGTTACTGGACGCTCAGCGTCTTTAATTGATCTAATTATAGTTTTAAATTGCACGAATATCTTCGAAACGGGAGTAATAAAAATACATAATATTGCGGATCATGATCTGATTTATTGTAAATTTAAAGATAAAGCATGTAAAAATGACACGTTATTAACATATCGTAAGTTGAATAATATTGATACTACTATTTTCTTAAATGATCTAAAATCTTTACATGTTGATTCCGTATTGTATCTAAATAATATTAATGATAAAGTCATGTTCTTTACTGAAACCCTTCTAAAGCTTTTTGATTTCCATTCACCTTTAATAACTTCACGTATAACTAAAAAACCTGCACCGTGGTTAACAGAAATCATTAAATTAATGATGTCGGAAAGGGATGAAGCGTATAAGAAATTTAAAACTACTAGAGTAAGATCCGATTTTAACAATTATAAAACTTTACGCAATCTTGTAAACACCGCAATTACAAATGAAAAAATGGGGTATTTAAATCATATGGTTAATAAAGATCCCACATTTCTTTGGAAATTTATGAGAAACACAGGAGCTATTAAACAAAAATTACGGGATATCCCTTTTAACTTAAAGGATATCGAGGCAGCTAATTCATTTTTAACTAGTAGTATAAACACTGTTACAGACATCAATTTGATTGATTAGCATAGGAATAATGTACACCCTAATATCATAGATTTCTTTCACTTTAATCTTGTAGAAATTAGCACTGTGGAAAAGATACTTTTTTCAATAAAAACAAATGCGGTTGGGTCTGATGGCCTCAGTGCTTCTATGATAAAAATGTGTTGTCCGTACATTATTCCATTTGTTACACATATAATAAATTGCTGTCTTGAGGATGGTGTATTCCCGGACGCATGGAAATTAGCAACTATTCTTCTTGTGCCTAAAAAAAATAATCCTCAGGAGATAAAAGACCTCAGACCTATTAGTATTTTGCCAATATTGTCAAAAGTACTGGAACGTATAATGAAAGAACAATTGTGTATTTTTATAGAACAAAACAATACAATACAATACTGCTTTATTTTATATAAATACAAAGAATAATTACATCGTATAATATATATTCTGCCTTCTATTCAATCTGGCTTTAGGCCTAACTATAACTGTGCAACTGCCTTACTAAATGTTACTGATGACATAATAAGGGCCACTGATAGAGGTCTTATATCATGCCTAATTTTAATAGACTTTAGTAAGGCATTTGACACAATAAACCATGACATCTTAATAGCCAAGCTAAAATACATTGGACTTGAAGAAAGCGCAATAAAACTACTATCTAGTTTCGTTCTTAACAGAAAACATGTAAAAATAGATAATTCCTATTCCAGTCTTTCGAAAATTACTGCTGGTGTTCCCCAAGGCTCCATTTTAGGTCCAATTTTATTTTCAATATACACATCATTTCTACCTGATATTTTAGATTTCGGCACCTGCAATTTATATGCGGACGATACTCAACTTTTGTTTTCTTTTAACCTTAGCGATATCGAAGAGGCTAATGAAAAAATTAATAATGATTTAGCTAATCTATTAAATGCCTCACGTAGACATTCTCTGCTTATTAATCCAAATAAAACGTGTGCTATATTATTTGGGCCTAAAAAAAAGTTACTGATGCAAAAAGAATATTAAATGTCCAACTCGACAATGTAATTATCCCTTTCGTCGATTCAGAGCGTAATCTCGGATTAATCATTGACTCAGACTTGCGCTTCAAATCTCATATCTCCAAATGTATATCTCGTGCATATAATAATCTAAGAATGATTTATTCTAATAGACACTTTTTGTCGAAAAATTCCAGAGCTGGGCAGGATTCGAATCATTCAGGATTCGATTCCCGGATTCGAATCCTTTTAGAGGATTCAAAAGAGGTATTCGAATACTTTAGTGAAAACGGATTCGTGATCCGGATTCGTTACATTTTTTTAAAAGGATTCGTATTCGAATCCAAACGTAGATGATTCGAATCCTTATAAAAGGATTCGAATTCTTATAAAAGGATTCGAATCCTTATAAAAAGATTCGAATTCTTATAAAAGGATTCGAATCCTTATAAATGGAATCGAATCCTTATAAAATTCGAATCCTGATACATGGATTCAAATCCTCCTAAATAATTTGAATCATCGCTATTAAGGCTGGGATTCGAATTCGATTAATTCAAATAGTTAAATATTCTAATATGAATATTTAAATCACTAAATTATTCATATTTGAATATAAATATTAAAGTTTTCGAATAATTCAAATATTTGTGAATGCATATTTGGTTACTTAACCATGAAAAGTATCCAACGTTAATAGTATATTTTTAACTTCACTTGAAACCAGTGTTTTATACGCGTGGCGCATGAAGTAAAATTTCGAGTTTAGAAAAGCCCCGTGAAAATTTGTCTCGGGTCGCTGCGCGACCCTCGACAAATTTTCTACGCGGGGCTTTTCTAAACTCGAAATTTTACTTCATGCTTAGTCTGGGAGTGGACAACACTCGTTCTTAGAAGTTTCAAATTGAAGGATTACTCTAGATTACTAAGTTTATTACCGTTTTACAAAGGCTACAGCTCAAAGGACCAACCGTGGTCTTCGCAGAACGAAGGACTACAGGGAATCGAAGTTTTTTTTTAGAAGAAAACAACGAATATCTGAAGGTTTACAGCATGGATAGGAAAGAAAACATCTAATCTTGAAAAAATCTCGAAGTTGGGTTGGTTTTCAGTGCATTTTTAACTTCACTTTAAATCAGTGTTTTATACGCGTGGCGCATGAAGTAAAATTTCGAGTTTAGAAAAGCCCCGCGAAAATTTGTCTCGGGTCGCGCAGCGACCCGAGACAAATTTTCTACGCGTGGCTTTTCTAAACTCGAAATTTTACTTCATGCTTAGTCTGGGAGTGGACAACACTCGTTTGAATTTTAAATTTAACTCTTTTAAAAAATCGACGTATGTAATATAATAAATCATTCATTGAAATCATAGAAAAAGATGCAAAATTTTACTTAAAATTAACTTTTAGAGTTAACTTTATAATTTGTTCGGCTCTTAATGGGTGAATATTCTATTCCTAAAAAAAACAGTTTTTATTTAATATTAAAGTTGCATTTAATACAATAACAAACTGTGAATAAATCGACATAAATCTAGAAATATCAAAAATCTCGACATGTAGAAAATCTTGACGGTCCACTCTCAGACTAAGCATGAAGTAAAATTTCGAGTTTAGAAAAGCCCCGCGTAAAAAATTTTCACGGGGCTTTTCTAAACTCGAAATTTTACTTTATGCGCCACGCGTATAAAACACTGATTTAAAGTGAAGTTAAAAACGCACTGAAAACCAATCCAACTTCGATATTTTTTAAAAATTGGATGTTTTCTTTCCTATCCATGCTGTAAACCTTAAGATATTCGTTGTTTTCTTGTAACTAAACTTCGATTCCCTGTAGTCCTTCGGTCTCCGAAGACCATGATTGGTCCTTCGAACTGTAGCCTTTGTAAATTGGTAATAAACTTAGTAATCTAGAGTAATTCTTTAATTTTAAACTTCTAAGAACGAGTGTTGTCCACTCCCAGACTAAGCATGAAGTAAAATTTCGAGTTTAGAAAAGCCTCGCGTAGAAAATTTGTCTCGGGTCGCTGCGCGACCCTCTACAAATTTTCACGGGGCTTTTCTAAACTCGAAATTTTACTTCATGCGCCAGGCGTATAAAACACAGATTCAAAATGAAGTTCAATAACACATATATTATCATTAATTAAAATCATTATATAATCAGATATTTAGTCGGTAAATGAACATGTTTGTTAATAGAAACTGATGGAATAAAATATTACTGGTTGCAAATAATAGATTCAAATTTATTTTTAAAGGATTTGTATCCGTGATTCAAAAATGAGGATTCGAATCTTTGATTCGAATCATATTTTTCACTTACGAATCTTTTATTCGAGTATTCGTGATTCGAATAATATTAGGTGATTCGGATTCGTGATTCGAATCATGTTTTTGAGGATTCATCCCAGCTCTGAAAAATTCTAAATGTCTCCTGTGCGATACACTAGTATTGAGTCACTTTAATTTCTGTGATGTCGTATATGGTGCATGTTTGGATAGAATAACAATCGAACGCATTCAAAAAGTACAAAATTCTTGTATAGGACTCATTATGGGTATTAGAAAATTTGATCATATTTCAGGATAGTTAGCAGAGTTAAACTGGATAAATATGGCTAATAGACGAACCTTATATAGCTACATTATTTATTATAAAATTATAAACTACCGCACACCCCCTTATATATATCAGAGAATTGTGTTTCGAACCCACGTACATAATTTAAACATCAGGTTCCGGGGATTAATATCCCCTCCAAAACACAAAACTGCTATTTTTGTTAGATGCTTTACATTCAGCATTTACAAACTATACAATAGAATCCCCGGAACCCTTAAATCAAATAATATATTAAATTGTAAAAAAAGTACGAGCTGGTTTATTACTTGGAGAGCTTTGAGGTTGACAAATCAATGAAACTAGTAGCATTTTACATATTGTTTATGCATAATCTTAATTAGTTTAGTTTATGTATAATCTCTATCTCGCATTACATTTTATTTTTATTTATTATTTCAAATTTCAATTAGTAGGTTAAGTGGAAGAGCAGTAACAGGTATTACCTGACTGAACTTCGCCTACACTAATAAAGATATAATTAATGTATAATGTTGAAGTTAAACAAATAAAGGCATTTATTATTATTATTATTATTATATATTTTAAAGTAACGAGTGGGGTTAGCGAGTATTGGACTTTATCAAAAACTCGAGGATGAATATTGACCAAATTCATCCTCGAGTGTCTGACCTAACCTAACTTAACCCCTCCATTCATGAAGCCTAACCTAACCCCTTCAATCGCAAACCGGAAGACATTTGATTGGCTCCAGCGCGCCTGATAGAGTCGCGTTCGAGTTGGACATTGCTACCCCAGCCGTTTATGTATACACTTAAAAGTAAATTCCGCTAGTTATGGTACCCCAAAAGTGCCGATCTCAACACTTTGCAGTCCTACATATAATCCACCCACGGGGATGCTCGCCAGTCTACACATCGACTCGGCTGCGGACGATTCAAAACGCGACGCAACAAATTTCATCAATTTCAATTTTAAATTAATAATACAAGTATATTATAAGTTTCATTTCATTAAAGTTTGTTCTTAAAAATATAAATCTTTTTAAAAACATACAAACCGGACCCGAAACCATAACTGGCGCTGCGAACAGGATACCCGCGACGTATAAAAATCGACGGTTCGTTTTAACGATTTACGTGGAGTGTCTAAAGAACCCTAGTGACTAGAAACATTGTGAAAAGTGTATTTTGGATTATTGGACTATGAAACGATTATTTGCAAGTTTGTAAGTACGAATTTCTCTTAGCCCAACAATTTATGTCCGAAATCGATCGTCTTATCCAATTAGTCGAATTCCTAATAGAGCAAGAGCCCGTGAACCCCAGACCTACGTTATTTTATAAAAGCTGAAAGTTTGTCAGCGGATGCTCCCAACACAGGTAAGAACGATGGAGCATTATGGAGTTTGGGTTATAGTGGCTTTGGCAGGTAAGCGGTACTAAAGGTGTGTAAAATACCGATCTAAATACGTCAAATAATAAAGTGCAATTTTTCGGTATTACCTTCAGAATATGATTAAAAATCACGTTATTCATTGCCAGACACTTAACATAGTGGCAACCCCTTGCCAGACACCCTTAATGTTCATGAAATTATAATTTTACTTACGTTATAGTATAAAAGCTGATTTTTATATATAATACTTAGCTAATAAGTAGATGATGTTTCCTCATTAGCCAGACACTTTTGATAGTTCCAACCCTTTGCCAGACAAGCTTGTAGGGTAGCTGTAGGAGAGCGCGAGACAGTATGCATATGGGTTTTGTGCGAGTGAGATGGCGAGTTAAGTCTACCGCGGCTCCTCACTGCGCAGTTGTTGTTGCAAAAAAAGACATTCCATGCTACAATTACCTTAAATTGTTAAAAAAATTAATTTATTCTGTCAATAACAGGTTTAAAAAAAAAACATAATAAAATATTCCTTAAAAATTTAATTAAAAATTGGTTAATGAAACAAGTTATTATAAAGGATAAATAGAGCATGAAAGATAATATTATTTCATTCATTATCATTATTATCACCAATGTTATCAATTTCTTCGTCACTGTTACTCCATTCGATATCGTGATCTTCTTCTTCTTCGTCAGTTTCTGTAAAAATGTAAAAAAAGTTAATGGAATTAAAAGTATTAAAAAAAAAGAAAAATAGATTGAAGTATTTATACCTGAGACAGTTTTCAGTGAATCTCTAACGAAATTTGGTAACTGATCACCTTCGAACCATTTAAAATGGTACTGATTATTTTCGAGTACCCATCCATTATTCTCAGGTTGATAAATTGTTGGAATTTGCTGATTTGCATTATTCCAAATGCTAGACACATAGTTGGCTCGCAGAAATTGTTGTAGCAGTTCGGATTTACACGGTGGCAGACTACTAGCATCAAAATTTCGTAGTTTTTTACGACTAAACGCCTCATTAATATTTAAAACCTGATAAGTATTAATGAAAAGTTGAAGTCGTGCTGCATCAACATCTATTATCGAACTGACATTATAAACCTCACATATAAACTGTTGAATAATATCAAAACATTTTTGTCGTTCAATTTCATTTTCGAATAATTTGTTTTTACCTAATTTAATGAAAGCTTCTTGATATTCTTCCGTTCTTTGTAATATTTTAAAAGGCTTCAACTTTCCTTTTCTGAAAAATGCGGGATTATAATCACACCCTGTGATTGCATGGAATCCTGGTAAGCTCTTACAAATAGATTGTCCTATTTTGACGTATATCTTCGTGAGGTCTACGTATCTCAAGTTATTCCCAGTACCTATCAGCATCCAAATAAGTGAATCATTTTGTAGATGGTGCATATGACCAAGCATAATGGCTGCAATGTCAGTGTCGACACTTCTGATCACAATATTCACTTGATTTGAAATACTGCACGCATGGTAGACTATTTTGGTATCAGCCTCTTCATGTTCTGGACATGATAACTCTTCTACAACCCTTGTTACTATCTTATTAGAAGCATCAACAACAAAAGAATGGCACTGTTTAGAATTGATGTGAATAGTTTTGTTTCTAATGAAGGGTATTATTTCATCACTGACCCAATGCAAAATGAAAAAATTTACCAGAGCTTGTTTAAAATTTGAATTTTTTAATTCTTTTGTAAAATCACTCGGACGTGTTTGATCAGGTCCAGTTATGGTGTAGCTCAATTGTGCTGATTCGAAACGCTGAGAATGTTCATAATCTTTGATCGATGGAGTCAGATATTGATCAAAAATAACGTCAATTCTTGGTGCTTCAAATTTGGTGACCATTTGTAACATTTTCTTAGAAATGTCCCCAAACTTATTTGGAACATTTTTCATTGTGTGTAATAAAAAAAAACCATCAATTATTACGACATCTATAGTAGTTGGTGGCTGATGCTGGACCTCCTTTTCCAAACACTTCATTAGGGCAGATTTATCCGTCTTACAAATAGTACCATTTAAATGGCACATGGATAAAGGCACATCGCTAATTGGGTATGACAACATTTTTGAGATATCCACATTATAGTCCATCGAGATCCCTAGTATACGGCCAAACAAATCTCGTTGAATTTTTACCTCTTCAATTGTACCACCGATTTGAATTTTCTTCTTTTTTTCCAAATCTTTTAAAAAATTATTAAGAGCTGTTTTTTTAATAGATTTTTCAAATCGACTAATGTCCGTGTGACATTCAGAAATAAACGTATTCCGAAGACAATCACCATTCTTTTCAATATTGAGAAGAAATGACTCTACCAGTTCCGAAGCAGCTTTACCAGATGAAATGTTTATTAAATGATCTTTTGATTCTTCTGAGCTGAATGGATTAATAAATTGTTCAAATGTTTCAATAAATTTCTTTAGTTGTTTTATATTTTTCTGAATATTGTGTTCATTCAAGTCCGAAGAAACATCTTGGTGAGTTTGTAGCCCCAATTCTTGGTAAACGTAACTAATAACTGTAGATCTTACATCATGGTTTCGAGCCCACCGTTGACGGGCTGAAATTGAATTTGTAAAGTGTATAACTCCTGTAAGTCTTCGTACAGCATCTGCATTGATAGTCTGCTCTAAAACCAGATCAATGGGTTGTCTTGAAAATTGCTTAGTTGTCCTTTTAATTCCGAAGTAACCGCATTGAAACCCTTCAAATAAATCAGGATGGGTTTCTGCTACATTCATCAAATTATCAGTATATTTCACTGTCCATCGAGCATAGTTCTGCTGATTACAGATAAAAAATAAATTTGTCATTTTAGGTAAAACTAACTTAAAAAGTTCGAAGTCTCCAACACGTATGCTTCGTGATAGTTGTAGGTAATGATTAATCAGATTAATATAAATTGCATAAAATTGTTGAGTCTTTCCATACTCACCATTGAGACTTCGTTGTTTATAAATACAGTAATTATTCATCAATTCTTTTAGCTCTTCATGTTCTATATTGAATGATGATATTTTACAGTTTTGTAGTCTGTAAAGTTCTTCAATCATATCATCTGTTACTGACGTATTACTCATTTTAAGAAAGGATTTAAATTGTAATATTTCCAATCCTAATGCCACCAAAGGATGCAGTCTTTTGCAGCGATTGAAATGCTTGCCGTCAAGATATCCATTTACTGATCCATTCGCCAATAAGCCACTTTCCACCATTACATTTGTTAATCCACAGTCACAAATCACCTTACCAACTGCCTTGAAATAAGCCATCATAATGTGAAAAGGTCCTAAATGTATAAATAAATTATCATAAGTAGGTTTTTCCGTTGCTTGTATTTGGAGAGCGACTTTGGCTATAGCCAAGTCATATGTTATTTGAATGGATGGTTGATTTAACTCTTCAGCAATTTTCTTACTTTGTTGCATGGTTTCTAAAACCACAGAATAACTTGTTGGTGAGGCATTTATCGGAGTCAAATAAGATATGTGTTGTTGCAGAGTGTCAATATCATGAATCCTACAGTTAAAACCAACCCACATTGGAGTGTCAAGTAATTCTAATGCATGACTAATCATCCAAATATTATCAATTTCTGTATACAATCGTAAATTATTGGAGTCTACATTTTCAATTTTATCGGTCGTTACTTGCAAATTACTTGTCATTTTTGGTTTTTTTGGATAAAAAAGTTCTTCTGAAGTTATTGCCTCAAAAGTTCTTCTTCTCCTCTTCCTCTTCTGTGGTGAATCGTTTCTATTAGTGGGAACCGGTACCTCGGATATTTCAGATTCTTCAGATGTATTTAATTCGATGTTCTGATAAATGATTCCGACGGTATCATGTAAAGTGTCCTTCCCACTAGTAGTTTCAACGAATCGGTCAAAATTATCATAAGCCAGTCCAGTATAAAGTGTAGGTGTTTTTTTAATTTTTTCAGGGCATAAACTTGACTTTTCAATGGAAGCATAGGTAATTTCTGTTTCAAGTTCTTCGACACTTTGATAGCTGATACAATGACCATATCTGTTGACTATATCTATAATTTTTCTGCTACTAGTTAAACTCTTCAGAGTCATACCCAGCATAATATGTTTAGACGTCTTGACTTGACCATTATGAATTCCATAAATAATATCTTGACAGTAAGACCGTACTTGACGAACACATTTTAAGCTACTTTTTCGTTTCTGTCTAGAACCACCTATGAGAGTAGAATAAAAATCATATAATTCTTGCGGTATAGAAGCTTCACCTGCAATTAAATGCTCTACTGAAAGATTTTTATATGGTAATTTTGTCTTGTCCATTGTCAAAATAGTTTTTCGTAGCATTAATTCCGCTTTTTGTAAAATATTTTCCGATTTTAAGTTGTCCAATACTGTTTCGTCAATCGTCTTCATATAATTGGGTGCTATTATTTTTTTATGTCGGATTGTAAAAAATTTAATATCTTTGGAAAACTTCTTATCAATTTTTTCTTCAAGGTGTTGTGCAGTAAAAGTAGCATCCATTTCAATGGAATTCTCTGCATAAATTCTTTCCAACGAATCAGTATATAATTCATGTAAATATTTCAATAAATGACAGCGTCCGTTGTTAATAATATCTTCTTTTATAATGCTACTAATTTCATTAAAAGCTTCTTGGTGGTACTTTCGATTATGATGCCAATCACTTTGAACAGATATTTTCGCCGACGAAGATATTTTATTATCAAACTGAACCCTACATGCAGTATGATAGTATATTTTCGGACCTGCAATACTATCCAATTTACTGAACAACTCATTATACTCTTCTTGATTTTCGATACTAGACATTATGCGAGACTGAAATTGATTTTTATCACCTTCATGGAGTGAAAGCATTTTTGATCTCACTTGTTTTTTTTTTTTATTGCAAAATAAACAAACATTTGTACTCATATCAACACTGGTGTCACTTTGAAATGAATTATTTACTTCAGTGGTTGCATTAGCATTTTTACTCACTTCTTCAAGTTCAATGATGTCCACAGCTACCTGGGAAGGTTGAGGTTCTGTTGATTGAGAAGCTGAAGGTAGTTGTGATACAGTTGACTCAGCCAAATGCGATGAACCCGGTATTGAATCGTCTGTTGATGTATTAACGTCTTTAGATGCATCTTTTTCGTGCTCTGTTTCAACAGTCTTTTGAGCCTTTTTTGGTTCTGAGGTAAAATATTTTTTCATCAGCCCTGTGAATGATTTATAACATTCCCTGTGATAGCCACCGTCGGTATATTCACGTGGAAGAATGATGTCATTATATTTGAGGTTATGTTTTTTTCGTAATTTTAAAATTAATTCACATTTTTTCAATGTCTCGTCAGAAAATAATGTTATTTTATTACTACTTTTGTTGCAAATAACACAAATTGATGTATCACCCATGACTTGTTTTTTGAAACAAACTCACTTTTATTTACAAAGTCACATAAACGGGGTAGTGTGAAAATCAAACTCACTGCGCAGTAGAAATAACAACTGCGCAGTGAGGAGCCGCGGTAGACTTAAATCGCCATCTCACTCGCACAAAACCCATATGCATACTGTCTCGCGCTCTCCTACAGCTACCCTACAAGCTTGTCTGGCAAAGGGTTGGAACTATCAAAAGTGTCTGGCTAATGAGGAAACATCATCTACTTATTAGCTAAGTATTATATATAAAAATCAGCTTTTATACTATAACGTAAGTAAAATTATAATTTCATGAACATTAAGGGTGTCTGGCAAGGGGTTGCCACTATGTTAAGTGTCTGGCAATGAATAACGTGATTTTTAATAATATTCTGAAGGTAATACCGAAAAATTGCACTTTATTATTTGACGTATTTAGATCGGTATTTTACACACCTTTAGTACCGCTTACCTGCCAAAGCCACTATAACCCAAACTCCATAATGCTCCATCGTTCTTACCTGTGTTGGGAGCATCCGCTGACAAACTTTCAGCTTTTATAAAATAACGTAGGTCTGGGGTTCACGGGCTCTTAGACTATAAATTTAAACTCAGAAGACATAATGCCTTATACAGTGAAAGATATTACGGTTGTGTACCAAGACACTATACCCGTCTTCGACGGCGATTGCAACATTCTAAATGCATACATCGCCGCATGCGACTTCTTAGTCAAAACATTTTTGGCAACTCCTGACGCCAACATACAAGCCTTGTTGTTGAGGATTTTCCAAGGAAAGCTGCGAGGAAAAGCATTGCAAGCCGTGAGCAGTAACGAAGAAGTAAGTACTTGGACGGAATTAAAAGAATTACTTTTGAATAGCTTCGGAGACCAAAGAAGTGAACAGTGTTTGTTCGCCGACCTTGCCGCCCTACGTCCACACAAAAACGAGGGACCGTACGATTACGGTAAACGTGTGAAAAACACATTACAAATTTTACTCACACAAGTAAAATTAAGAGATAACGACAATAACAGCAGAGCGCTGAAAAGCGTCAACTACAAAAACACTGCGTTGCAGATTTACCTGCAAGGACTTCTGGAAATTGATAACATCACCGGAATAATGGTGCAAGTGAAACAGCCAGCTGATCTGGAAGCCGCTATGGGACACGTCATCGAGGCAGAAAACCAACTACCGCGCCGGCAGATCGAATAACTTACAGCGTATTACGCCAAGAAGCTCCGTTACCGATAAGGCTAAACAACAGATAAGACCGCAAATGATACGACCGGTAATTATGCCCCAGTTTTATCCTCTTAGCAATAATAATAATGAACATCAACAGCCACGCCCGAATGTTTATCAACAAAATAACCCATCGACCTCGCGTTGGCCTAATGCTCAGCAATATTTTGGAAGACCATATCGTCAACCCCTTCCAAAACCAACACCTATGGAAGTGGAGTCAAGCGCATTAAAGAGACCAGCCTCTACACTAGTAAGACCATTAAAAAAGCCGAACTGGACTCCTGGTCCTCAATTATATTATCAAGAAGACGAACAAGAAGAAATTGAGTACTATCAGCCCGAAGAAAACAACGAAATAACAACACTTGAGCCCGAACAAGAAACACAGAATGAAACCGAAGAGGAAAATTTTCCTCTACACTATGAAAAAATAGCCACCAACAGATTATGCACTCCGAATGTAAAATCTTGTACGATTGCATTAAATAACATTAACTGTAATTTGCCATTTATAAAATTTAACGGACTGAAATTTCTCATTGACACTGGTTCAACTAAAACACTAATAAACTCTAAATTATTTAACCGACTAAAAGAATTTGCTGTAAAAATACCATTCAAAATCAAAACAGCTCATGCTCTTACTAAACATGACGATGCAGTAATTACAACCATTCCTGAAATTTTTAACGATGATTTAGAACACACCTTTTTTAAATTCGACTTTAGTAAAACATTTGACGGATTAATAGGTATTGATTTGCTAAATAAACTTGAAGCCGTTTTAGATATTCGAAACAGATTACTGAAAACTAAAAACGCCGAAATTATTATTGAGTTCGATTCAAACAAAGTAAAATTTGAACCTCTTCAAGCCAAACCAATTAGGATACCTGTAAATATTCAAGAAGGAATAGTCTATATACCCGAGATCAAATTTTGTCCTGGAATCAAAGTCAAAGAATCAATTGCAAACGTTGTAAATAATGAAGCAATTGTTATTGCCACCAACTACACCCAGGAGGAAAAAATAATTAATTTCTGTGACACACTGGAAACAGAAGTCGTGGAAAACATTGAAGAAGTTTATTATACTGAAAATCTAGAATTTCAAGAAGACCTCGATCTGAATAAAATGCAGCAAGAAAATATAAAAAACAACTTAAACACAACAGGAATGAATATAGAAGAGGAAGCATTAATAAGAGCTTTCGTAACCAAATACAAGCATGTCTTTCATATCGACGGACAAAAATTAACTTTCACCCATTGCGTTAAACATAAATTGAATCTAAAAGATGAATCTCCTATACATGTCAGAATGTATAGACAACCTACAGAAACAAAGAAGGAAATAAAAAAACAAGTATTAGAACTTCTCGATCAAGACATAATTCAAGACAGCATTTCCCCCTGGAGCTGCCCAGTAAATATAGTTACAAGAACACTAAATGGTAAGGTAAAAAAACGAATGGTTATTGATTATCGCAGGCTTAACGACCAGATGATTGCCGATAAATACCCAATACCGAACATATCGGATATTTTGGACAAGCTAGGTAGATGCCACTATTTCAGCTGTATTGATCTCGCATCCGGATACCATCAAGTGGAAATGGAGCCAGCTGATTGCGAAAAAACGGCATTTTCTACAGAACAAGGTCATTTCGAGTTTAAGCGAATGCCCTTCGGACTTAAGAACGCCCCGGCTACGTTCCAACGTTTAATGGACAATATTCTAAAGGGATTGTTGGAAGACACGTGCATGGTATATTTGGACGACATTGTGATTTATTCAGTGTCTCTTCAAGAACACATGGTGAAATTTAACAACGTATTTCAAAGACTAGAAAAGGCCAATTTCAAGGTAAAGCTCGAAAAATGCGAATTCTTGCGAAAGGAAATTAAATATCTAGGTCACCTTATAACTGAGAACGGAGTCCGGCCGAATCCCGAAAAAATCGAAGCCATTAATAGATACCCGTTGCCTAAAACTCAAAAAGAAATCAAAGCGTTCCTAGGACTAGTAGGATATTACCGAAAGTTTATTAGAGACTTCGCTGGATTAACAAAACCATTTACGAAATGTTTAAAGAAGGGAGCTAAAATAGAAATAAATGATGAATATCTACATGCTTTCGAAAAATGTAAAAGCTTATTAATGAATGAGCCGATACTAAAATTTCCTGATTTTAATAAAGAATTCATAATAACAACAGACGCTTCTGCAACTGCAATTGGTGCTGTACTCTCCCAAGGAATCGTAGGACAGGATAAACCGATATGCTACGCATCGAGAACACTCAGCCCAACAAAGCAAAAATATTCAACCATCGACCGAGAATTACTTGGCATAGTATGGGCCCTAAAGTATTTCAGACCGTATGTTTATGGAAGACATTTTAAAATTTACACCGATCACCGACCCCTCGTCTGGTTGTGTAAAATGAAAGATCAAAACTCTAAATATGCGAGATGGAAGATCAAACTCGATGAATTTGATTTCGAAGTAATTTATAAAAAAGGCAAATACAACTCTAACGCCGATGCCCTTTCAAGAATTGAATTAAACCAACTTGTAAACGCAATTGAAGACGATAATGTATCAATGATACCGCAAGTAGATCCAGATGATATACTAGAAGAACTAATCAGAGAGCTAGGAATTACACCGATGCAAGAGAATCTACCTAATACGACATTCTCTGCAGATGAACAGCCTACGCATAGCGGGAAGAATTTATCAATGCTCCGACAAGAACTTCAAGAGCAGGCTCCCAACCAACCAATGCCCCTACCTGGAGACAGTGATAACACGATTCACTCTAATCGAGAGATAGAACCCGTTAAAGGAATAGAGATTTTAGAAGAAGCGGTAGATACAAAGAAAAGGCAATACATTATCAAATCAACAGCTGGAGATGTACACGTTACAACTGACAACAAATGCGGAAATCATATTGTCACTGCGAAAATACCAACAGTAGATAACGAGAGAAAAATTTTAGAATTTATGAAAGAATATATGATAGAGGAAGGAAATCATTATATATATTTCGAAAGTGAAAAATTATACGAAGATTTCAGCAGAGTGTACATTATGAATTTTAACAATAATGGACCTAAACTAATTCGATGTACTAAACGAATCCAAGTCATCGAAACAGAGGAAGATCAATTGGAATTGATAGGCATACACCACGAAGGAAAAACCGCTCACAGAGGTATTGAGGAAACCTTGACATACCTAAAACGAAAATATTGGTGGAAGAACATGAAAAACACAGTAACAAATTACATCAAGGGATGTGAAGTATGCAATAAAACCAAGTATGATAGACATCCAACCAAACCACGATTACAGCTGACCGAAACACCTGACCAGCCGTTTAAGAAATTATTTATTGATACATTTACAATCGGTGGAGTAAAATTCTTAACGATTGTCGATGCATTTTCTCGGCTAGGACAAGCTATTCCCATAACTGCAACTAACGCTGTAGATGTAGCGGATGCTCTACTAGAATATTTTCAATATTATGGCACACCAGTAGAAATATACTGTGACAGCGGAAAGGAATTTAAAAACGACATCATAAAACGACTCCTGGAAGGTCACCAAATTCAAATCCACTTTGGAACACCTGGTAATCCATGCTCCCAAGGTAGCATCGAGAGATTCCATTCTACTCTAATTGAACTAATAAGATGTCTACAGAAAAAGAAAAAGGAACCAATTAAAATACAGATGAAACTCGCCGTAATAGCCTATAACAACAGTATCTCGCGTCCAACTGGTCACACGCCACTGGAAGTCGTCTTCGGACACACCGCAATTAAAGATCCTATGGAATTCTTCTATTCAAAAGATTACTACCATCACTACTTAAATGAACACAAAGAGCGATTGAAACATCTATACAAAGTCATACAGGATAAAAACATAACCGAAAAGGAGAACTATGTTAGAAAATCTGGCGAAAATGCAAGAGTCACACCTTTCAAAATTAATGAATTAGTTTATGTACGAAACAACGGACGCAATAAACTCGCTAATCCATTTATGGGACCATTTAAAATAACTAAAATCAATGACGACGAAACGGTATGCGTCAAGACGAAAACTGGTGAGAAAAAATTCCACACCCGAAGACTGAAACACTCAATTGTTGCAGATTCATCGGATGCTGTCTCCACTACGTCATCGGAGACGCCACAATTAAACGATTAACCGGAACTACGGGTCTCCTCCCGATAACACTAGGCAATGCCGAAGTTAGAAATAATAATTGGAAAGTAACAACAATCTACAAATTAGAACCACTAATTGACGAAATCAGGAAACTAAAAATAATGGAGAAACCTGGATTGCAACTTTTAATAATACACAATACGGAGAACTTTATCAGAAAGAAATGCACAACTATCTTCGCATAATCGAAGCAAGACAAAACCGGATGAAGAAGGTATTATATCAGGTACTACCTATATTTCAAGAAAATCGTCTCAAAACTAGGAGAGGTGCTGTAAATTTTATGGGTAGCATAATAAAAGCCATTACTGGAAACTTGGACAATGAAGATGCTAGAATGTATGACGAAGCCATACAACAATTGACACAAAACCAAAACGAATTGAAAATATTGGAAGAAAAACAAATTTCTCTCTCACTAAAGACTATTTCAGAATTTAATAAAACTATAAATAGCTTGAAAAGTAATCAACTGATATTAACTTCTAGAATGATGCAAATTAATCAATACCTTCAAAATGTTACGTTCTACAAACTGGAAGAGACTAAACAAATTATGATCTATGCAATCTTCAATCAGATTATATTCATGATGGATAATGTCATCGCAATTCTGACTACTTTCACGAATGCTGTTACCTTCGCTAAACTAAATATTTATCACCCCTCAATAATTGAGCCAGAAGTGTTACTTCACGAATTAGAAAAACTGCGACCATTCCTGAAGAACGAAAAATTATTAATAAACCACGAGTCGAAGGAACTAAATTTACTAGAAGATTTAATCTCTGTTAAGGCATATGTTAAACAAACTGACCTTGCTTTCATCCTTACAATTTCTTTAGTAGAAATAAAACCTTTTACATATTATCAAATATTTCCATTACCGATTCCTGATAACGAAAATAATTATCATTTCATAATCCCTGATCATACTTACCTGGCTATAAACAACGAGAAATTCGTAACAATACCATCAGCTTGCAAACAAATCGGTTCTACAAGATACTTTTGCCAACATACTGTGAGTGCAAAAATCTCTAAAGACTCACCGTGTGAAGTTCAACTGCTGACCCATTCCGGGAATTACCACAGCTGTGTACATCATTATAAGAAATTGACCGCCCTATGGATCAATAAAATAGCCGAGAATCAATGGATTGTCGCAACCCCTTCACCACAGAAGATAACCAAAATCTGCAAGCAAACCGAAGAAATGGACATCATCAACGGAACCTATATGATTCAGCTAACTCCAACCTGCTCAATCAGGCTGCCCGACATTACGATCACAAGTTACGAGGAAGAAGATATCGTAAAAATACCTTCTATACCCCAACTGGACTTTTCATCGAAGACCTCTAAACCCACAAAATGGAATTTAGAGTTCGGACAAATAAAACAAATACACGAAGACAATCTTGGCCAAATCAGCTACGACATGAAGAAACTCCAAGAAGATCTACACCAAATGAAGAATCCTAGACTTCAAGATAGATCACTATCAATATGGACGTTATTACTATATATTACTTTATTTTGTATTATAATAATATTTACTTTAAGATACTACTTGCGTCGCAGAAATGCAAGATCCAAGTCTCCTAGTAAACAGGAAGACATCAGAGAAACTTCCGAGAACCAACCCTGGGTTCCCTAAAGCATCACCAGGATATGTTCTCCTCTTGGGCCGGAGGAGTTATGGTACCCCAAAAGTGCCTATCTCAACACTTTGCAGTCCTACATATAATCCACCCACGGGGATGCTCGCCAGTCTACACATCGACTCGGCTGCGGACGATTCAAAACGCGACGCAACAAATTTCATCAATTTCAATTTTAAATTAATAATACAAGTATATTATAAGTTTCATTTCATTAAAGTTTGTTCTTAAAAATATAAATCTTTTTAAAAACATACAAACCGGACCCGAAACCATAACTCGCTGTATAACATTGCTATTAATGTCTAACGCTTAAAAAAACCTCCACTCGCAAAGCAGAAGACGTTTGATTGGCCAAATTCATTCGTCAGCGCGCTTGATAAAGCCGCTTTTACCCACAAAACGATTGATCGATTGACCAAATTCACCCTTGCGTGTCTGGCACTGTCCAACACTCACTAACTCCTCCGCTCGCAAAGCAGAAGAAGAGGAAAAACGAGTGTTTTCCACTCCCAGACTAAGCATGAAGTAAAATTTCGAGTTTAGAAAAGCCCCGCGTAGAAACTTTGTCGAGGGTCGCGCAGCGACCCGAGACAAATTTTCACGGGGCTTTTCTAAACTCGAAATTTTACTTCATGCGCCACACGTATAAAACACTGAAATATCGCAAAGTTTAAAATATACGGCTTTAGCAATCCAATATGTAGTTGTGAATAATACGTGAGTAGTGAGTAAATCGGTATTTTTAAGTGTGGCGCATGAAGTAAAATTTCGAGTTTAGAGAAGCCTAATTTGGATTGGCCGCTCCGCTTCGCTGCGCGGCCAATCCAAATTCTTAGGCCTTTCTAAACTCGAAATTTTACTTCATGCTTAGTCTGGGAGTGGAAAACACTCGTTAAAAGCCCCAAATTAACCGTTTTTAAACAACGAATTCCTACAAATTCAAAAAACGCTGTGATTATCGAGATATGTATACTTAAAATAAAAATGCCTTGTATGTTCTGTTTTAAACACGTTTTAAACGTGATTTAAACACGTTTTAAACATGTTTTTAATTGTTAATGTTTTAAACGCTGTTTCAATGAAAAAAACACGTTTTATTAAAAAGAACTGTTTGTTTTAATTAAAATAAAAAAAAAACACGTTTTTTTAAGAACCCTGGTTTTGACACATCAGATAACAAATGACATAACTGACAAATCCAAAGTTTGACACACACTAAACAAATTTTTCGTGTCCCAACGTTTTATTTCCACCGATGGTACAGCTGAGGAATTGGTTACTCTCCAGATCGAAATACTCCGATTTTTAAATTGTTTTAAATTGAGCCGGGTGTAGACATGTGTGGGACATACAAATGTTAGGATAAAGTTCTGTCGGAGACTTACCATTTAGCCGCAAATCGTATTTTAAGTTCTGATTTTGAGGTTATATACGTTGGTATTTTCGGGTGAATAAGCATATTACAGGTATAAATTGTACACATATTAAAATTATCTCCAAAATTATGACGTAATTAATCCAAATTGTAGTATTATCTTCATTTATACAGCCAAAATCACAATATTAATTTCACACTAAATCTGACGTCTACTGACGTTTATTTAAACTAATGGATATATAATTCTAGATTGATTATTATTCATGTTTAGATTATGAGTATTTTAGCTTTTGGTATAAAAAATAGATGGCGCAAAGTGAATTAAAATTTTAAAAAAGATCCGCTCACTAAAATGTTTTTCTAATGACTGGGATTATAACGTAAAAAATTAATTTTGTAATTGAAATATTCTAATTTCTCTCTAACTTCTATAACCATAATTTCTAGTTGCGTTGATGGCCAACAATTTTGTTGTTATCCACTGCTGCAACCCGAGTTGATTTTCGTAAACGGCAAATGTGAATTTATTGAAAATCAAAAGTTAAATGTTTTCTATAATTTTATACATAACTGAGTACATGGTAATTTTATAATTACAGTATATGTGATATTGTTAGATCAATTTACTAAAAAGTAATGGTACAATATCACACTATTCTCGTTTCCGTGTAAAGGTAGCGCTATCTACTTTTTTATATCATAAATTAAAATATTTGTAATATTCTAATGGATCCAATTTATATATCCATTATTTCAAATAAACGTCAGTACACGTCATATTTAGTGTAAAATAAAAATCGTGATTTTGGCTGTATAAATAAAGATAATAGTACAATTTTGATTATTTGCGTCATAATTTTGGAAATAATTTCATCATGTGTACAATTTATTCCTGTAATGTGCTTACTTACCCAAATATACCAACCTATATAACCTCAAAATTGGAACTTAAAATAGAATTTGCGGCTAAACGGTAAGTCTCCGAAAGAACTTTATCTTAACATTTGTGCGTCTACACACGCTTACCTCCAGTTCCGATGGCAAACTCTCAATACTCTTAGTGTTCCGTTCTGGAGAAAACCCAAAAGTGTACGAATGAGGAGCTGCATGAAGCATTACTAAACTTTTTGAGGAATCAACCCTTCAAAACTGCAGTTAGTGCTTGCGAAAATGTCACTTGTCCAGCTACAGTACGCACAGCTTGAAACCGTATAACAACTAGCGAAATTTCAAACTATTCGGCAGCTCGAAAACCCTTCCTTTTCGAAGACAATAAACGGCATAGATTGGAATATGCGCAAGAGTTATTACACCGATGAGAAGGTATTTTAATCTTTTAACAACGGGCGTACTCGTGTATATCGACCTCGGGACTATCGGTTTAAAGACAGATATGTTCAAGATATTCTAAAAAGTGGTCGTTTTTCTGCTAATAAATGGGGGTGGGTTAGTTCCGAAGGTGCTGGTGTTTGTTAGCATATAAACGAAAGACTGAATGGTCAGGTCTATTCGAATATACTGGAAACTGTTATGATGCCATCAGTTCAGCAGCTACACCCAGTTCAATATACTTTTCAACAAGACAATTTTCCCATCCACACTTCTCATATCATTCAAGAATGGGTTAATCATCACAACGTTACTACATTGCCTTGGCCATCAAAAAGTCCGGATTTAAATTTAATGGAAAATGTTTGGGCTTTTATGATTCAACACATTTATAGGAACAACATTCGTTCAAGAAGTCAAGCGGAACTTATAGATGCCGTATCAAGCCGAGACGGTTAACTGCAGTAATCGAAGCTAATGATTGCATGTCTAAATACTGATCAAATTTGAATTTTTCTAAATAAAAATAGTTTTTGTTACTTTTGTTTACTTAATTTAATTAGATAGTAGCTTGACATTGGTAACCATAGTAAAAATTTATTAAAAAGACTATTCATACTAGCGAAATGGTAGTATCCCGGTTTTAAATTCCGCAGCTGTACATATATTAATATAAAAAGTAATATTCGTTAATAAACTAAACTTAACTAAACGTATTAAATTTTTACAATTTACAATTACAATTACAGAAACAGGTAAATATTTGTAAAATATTTGATAAATATATTATTCGTAGTACATCCATTATCTAATGTTTAATATTTATTTACTAAAAAATCTTTTAATCCTTCATACCAACAATAAATTAAAAGTAATAAATGAGTTAAAATATTATTAGCAAAAAATCCTGTAAACATTGTGAGATTTAAAATATATTTTTCGAAAATTGATTGTTTAGAATGAAAAAATAGATTTTCAGAAAAAAAACCTTTTTTTATAAAAATCTAAAACAAGCATAGACATTGTATTTTATGTTAGAAATAATTTTAACAACTTTTTTCAACGATAAAAAAAATGTTTCAATAAGTTTCTTAACTTTTAAAATTATGGGAACACTTTTTAAGTTTAAAACATGTGTTGTACATCAAATCAAATCAAAGCTGTTTAGAGCTTTGGACAAAAGAGCGGTCAAAACACAGATTGTGCAAAAATTATAAAACTGACTTTTATTAGTAAATATTTAAAAAAAATATACAGTTTTAATAAACAACATTTCAGCTTTAATTTAACACAAAAACATTTTTGCGACTTTAAAATTGCATTTACTACAATAATCGTTCAAAATGAAAAAAATGTTTAAAGTCAACTTTTTTGAGTAGATTTAATTAAAAACATTCTTAAGTCCTCCAGTTGTTTTAAGAAGAAGGCATAGAAATAATTTTCTTAAGAAATTAAATACACATACATTTTTGAGCTTTTTTAAAATAAAATTTCCTTGGGAAAATTAAATACTGTATGTATTAAATACAGGCTTTTATTCAATACATGCGAGTACACAGTTAATATTATTTATTAAATCTAAAAATTATTGACAGAAACTGTTACAATATTTAAAATGAGATAAATACGTTCAAATAGTAAATACATTTTCAAAAAAATAAATATAACAGAACCAATGCTTTTATTGAAGTTCTTAATACCCTTTTATCGAGTGTCTTCCACTTCTTTGGACTGCAACCTTATCATTAATTTATTTTACATCTTTAACTACCCTTTTAGCATAATTAAAGATTTGAACTTATAATAAATCAGTGTTTTATACGCCTGGCGCATAAATAAAATTTCGAGTTTAGAAAAACCTGAAAACTTGGTTTGGTTGCTCCGCGAAGAGGAGCGACAAACCAAATTGTTAGGTTTTTCTAAACTTGAAATTTTACTTCAAATTTCAAGTTTAGAAAAACCTAACAATTTGGTTTGTCGCTCGCTCCTCTTCGCGGAGCGACCAAACCAAGTTTTCAAGTTTTTCTAAACTCGAAATTTTATTTATGCGCCAGGCGTATAAAACACTGATTTATTATAAGTTCAAATCTTTAATTATGCTAAAAGGGTAGTTAAAGATGTAAAATAAATTAATGATAAGGTTGCAGTCCAAATTTATACGAAATTGTCTTTGTTACAATTCATGTGATCTAAAGTAATTATCTGTACACGTTGAATAAACAAATCATGGGTCAATTTGAATGAATTTATAATCGTCTAGTTACGATTAATAAACGTTTTGAAGGGAAGATTTTTGTCAAATACATTTCTTTAAAATTGGCAACCTTGAAAATGTTTATCGCGACCTCTCAGGGGTACTAAACAATATTTACAAACTAACTCATATATGGACTTTTTGAAAAGACCTTAAAAAGTTATAATATTTCTGATTTTTATAGTTGTATTCATTGATTTTAAATTAGTTTCGGTTAATTATGAAAAATACCACAAAAATGCGTTTCCTTGGCCCAAAAATACCACTTAATTAGAATTATAAACAAATCAATAATAAACGGATTAGGTTTAAAGGTGAGTGTCCTACAAAAAAAAACGGTTGAACAAATAAAAAGTTATTAAGTCAGCAATAAATAAATAACAATAAGTTTGGTTGCAAAGTTTAGTAGTGTTGCTAGTTAATTAATAACTAATGAACGGATCTAGTTTTAAAATTATTGCTTATATTCAAACATTAAAAGTGCGATTCTTTTCGCAATCTACAACAAGTTAGTCTTACAAAGACTATATCAAACACTCATTGAAACAACTACTTCCCGGGCTAATACCCCGACGGACATTGAATTATACAACAAGTGTTTGCTGTTACATACAGCAACCTACTGCAAATGTAACAATTTGGGTCAAATTATTCAGGCCATCTATAGACGCGTTTCGAGATTTATCTCTCATCAGTATAGCTTTGCCATTCCCTCTAAACAATTTGACACCTTAGACTGGCGGTCACGTTACCGTTCAAACATAAGTATACATGAAATTGCCAATTCTTGGTTGCAGAATACTTCAAACATTAAAAGTGCGATTCTTTTCGCAATCTACAAGTTAGTCTTACAAAGACTATATCAAACACTCATTGAAGCAATGAGTGTTTGATATAGTCTTTGTAAGACTAACTTGTTGTAGATTGCGAAAAGAATCGCACTTTTAATGTTTGAAGTATTCTGCAACCAAGAATTGGCAATTTCATTTATACTTATTGCTTATATTTTTTTATAGAACTGTTGTTCATACATTTTGTTTCTCTTAACTTTACCTGTTATAGGATTGCATGTCTGTTAGGAAAATAAACTTTATTATTATTATTACTATTATTAATGGAAATAAGGTAATCGAATAGTATTATTCAATTTTTAGATAATTCAATGTGAAGTAGGACGTTTGAGTACGATTTTGACGCAAATTTTATCTATGGCTTGTATTTTTACATTAAAGTAGCAATTGACATACTTTTTTTCAAATAAATGTTTTGGGTTTAAAATGAAAACTCTATATTTCACATTTGCATATCTGATATTTTATTTTCTAACTATAATATACAGGGTGTATTTTGATTAATAAACATTTTTTTATTGGTATGAAATATTTCTACATCTTTTTTCGCAAAAATAAAACCAGAAAAAGTGGTACCTATATACTTTTAGAAAATGTTTATGTATCGGGCGATCAAATGAATTTTTAGTTAGATAGGCTTTGATTTTTTTTTTCAGTTGGCAGTGTTCAAAGGCTGTGACATAGTTAACTCAATTTATTTGATTTGTCAAATTAGCGTCAAGTATCATGAAGTGCTACTAAGTGCTACCATCTTAAATTTATCATAGCTTGCTTGATAATTAATTCATTTGATCGCTCGGTGTTTATAACTTTTTAAGAACTTCTGGGTTTGAGTATTTATTTATTTTAACGGCGTGACGCGTATTTCCAAGGAATTACTGAGCATTGGCCTAATTAGAGATGAGTTGTCCCTGTGGCAAACATTTTGAGGGCCCTGTTTTGTTACGTGATGGGTTAATAAACTTGTCTACACTTCAGCACCACATTTGCACCCATCTAAAGGCGTGGTTTCGTTTGTGCGACAGGACGCGGCGACAGCGTTTGTCGCAACGACACATCGCGTTTGCTTTTTATTATTAATTATTTTTATTACCTACAGGCTATCTTACGGGCTGAAAGTGCTTGTATAATGTCAAAGTTATAAATGTCTGGATTGAATAGATTATGAATCATTTTTTTGATAATGCCTCTAAAACAAAAAACTTGTTTTCAAGAAACTTGTTTTTAAGAAATTATTGGTCCTTAAAATTCGCAACTTTGCTTTGTCCCAATTTAACCGACCTCTCTATCTCCTCTAATAACGGAGATCCCACAAATACGGTCATCCTGTATGGTAGAGAGCCATCACTTCAACTTATTTTTATAAAAGTATAATCTCGCCTTTAATAAAGCATAAATAATTTACACTGACTCAAAAGTATTTAAATAATGATTAATCAAAGGTATGACCATAAAAAAGTTTTTTAAATCTTGATAAAACATTACTTAAATGTGATTGTTCAGAATGATCTTAAAACGAAAATATGTTGAATATATTAGTACTTATAAGCTTATACCAAGTTACAATACAATATAATATATAAAAATTTCGATGTTAGTATATGCTGCAAACAATGTGTCTTAATTAAAAATACTACTAATTAAGACTTATTGTTTGCAGTTTATAGGAACATTATCATAATTTTTATATATTATGTTTCAAGTTTTGCAAACTAAAAGAAGAGTAAGCTTACTCTTCTTAAATACAACAAGTTTTTAATTTGAAATATTTATGTTTACAATACAATACTTTTTCTTCGCGTTTCTTTGCGAATCAAGTGAGCTAACTATTTTTATAATCATTTTCAAAAACTCTAACAAAAAACATCTTTTTAAATTTTTATATTTTATTTATATTTATATTTAATATTTTATATTATGAAATTTATACAAAATTTAACGACTGATCGATTTTAATTTAACGACTGCCATAGAAAATCCACATACGTTTAATTATATTATTGAAAATAAAATTGTGTTTGAATTAATTTATAAATGCAAAGCAAAGCAAATACTTTAGGACCAATAATCTTTAGTTTTTATTTGAATTAAAACTGAAATAAAATCACTTGATTTGTTTCACATTTATTGAATATGGCTAGCAGCCGAAACTGGTCGAAATAAATAATGTGAATAAGTTAAAAAAAATCAAGTGATTTTATTTTAATTTAATTAAAAATATATATATATATTTAATCATGTTTCATCAAGTAATCAATGAGAAATTAGTTAAAGATATAATAATATAATCTTTAGCAATTTAAACAAAATATATTGTAAAACTATGTTCACGTTTTATTTTCACGGCAGTAAGCTTTGTTAGGGTGACATTTTTGTTGCGATAAAAAAAAGTTACTAACAATTTGGTTACGTCATTACATTTTTTTGGTTATGTGTAGTGCAATGTAGCACTATTTTATAATATCCCTCATTCACATATAAAAATATTGCGGTAGTAGGTGTTTGGCAATGTTTTATTGAAGTTATAGGTTAACAACATACTTTAATCATTACTATCAAAAATGCATGCCAATATAAGAAAAAAAAAACATGCCTACTGCGGTTAGCATAAAATGTGTAAGCTTTGTTAGGATAGCATTTTTGTTGGCATAAAAAAGTTACTAACAGTTTGGTTACGTCATTACTTTTTTTTGGCTGTGTAGTACAATGTTGCATTTTATAATATCCCTTATTGTCATATACGAATATTGCGATAATCGGAGTTTGGCAACGTTTTATTGAAGTTATAGGTTAGCAACCAAGGTACAATGGCGGCCGACGAAATGTGAACGATGTTTATTAGCTATGTGAATATGACTTTTAATCAGGAGCGTCGCGTTTGTGCGAAAACAAACATTTGATTGACAGATTTATAAAAGTCATCCAAAAATATGCCTAGACATCTATCTAGCAGGGCAATAGCTAAACTAGAAGAAAACTGGTCTCTTAGCCGAGTGGCTGCTGATTTGAATGTAAGCAAAACCTGCATACATAATTTGAAAAGGCGATTTGAAATAAGGCAAGATTTAAGAAGGCCACCCCAAATTGGAATAGGAAGGGTATCTAATGAAGAACAGGATGTTGCATTGGTGAATCATCTCAGAGAAAATCCATTTGATAGTGCCTTAGATGCTCGAGAAGTAACGGGTTTTGCGGGGTCTACTAGAACTGCTCGGAGACGTATTAAAGCTGCAGGTCTACAAAATTATCAAGCAGCCAAGAAAGTTTTTCTCTCAGAAAATAATAAACAACGAAGATTGGAGTTTGCGAACGAATTTGTGTATCGTGGGGATGATTTTTGGAACTCGGTCGTCTTTTCTGACGAAAAAGTATTTCAATCATGTAGTAATGGGAGCCTACGAGTTTATAGACCAATAAACCAAAGGTATGAAGAAGGATTCACCCGTCCAATAACAAATAGTGGTCGTTTTTCTGTTAATTTTTGGGCTTGGGTCAGTGTAAACGGACCCGGAATAATTTGGAAAATAGATGGCCATTAAAATGCTATTAAATACAGGGATATTTTAGAATATGCAATGTTGCCTTCAGTAACACAAACATTTCCGGAAAATTTTATATTTCAACAGGACAATAGTTCTATCCATACAGCAAGAATTGTGACTCAGTGGCTTAATGACCACCGCATCCAAGTATTGCCTTGGTCTGCGAAGAGCCCTGATCTTAATCCAATTGAGAATGTTTGGGGGTACCTACGAAAAAAGATTTACTCAAGAGATTTTAGACCTATGAATGCAGATGAACTTCACGAAATTGTTGAAAATGCATGGGAGGATTTGGCTGACAACTACAATATGAGGAATCTAGTTTCATCCATGAGTACACGTTTGGCAAAAGTTATCACAGCAAATGGTGGTCCTACAAAATATTAATTTCATAATTTCTACTTGTATTAAGAATAAATATGTTTAGCATTGTAATTAGCAATTGAATAAAAGTCCTTTAAAACCTAAGTTACGCCACTGTTAAGAGTTCTGATAAATCTGTACAAAATTAGACAATTTCTCTATGACAACAAAATACCGTTCACATTTCGTCGGCCGCCATTGTACGTCGATGGGCGTAACACATATCTGTCACAAGGCATAGATTAAATTAGATTGATAACTCCACGTATCATGATTTTAGTTAACCGACCCACTCGATGAGACGGCGCTGCAATCGCAAATGACGTCATTGGGCGCGGGGAGCGGGCGGGATTCTTGCTAAGCGGGGTGTGCGGTGCACCCACCATAACATTAAATGGTGGGTGCGGTGCGGGGAACATCGCACGGTATTAAATTACCGTGCGATGCGAAAAATACCAAAGACCTAATGAACATGCTAAATGCATATTTAAAAAGTTATTACAAATATATTTAGCTTCATGTCAAAACCTAATTACATTTCACTTCTCAACAAAATGTCTGCAGTTCGTCAAAAAATGCATCTTAGAAATGAAATAAGAGGCCTCCTTATCCGGATAAGGATGTTGGCGTAAGTAGTGTTCCATACAGTGAATTTTTCTTTAAAGTAAACATATGCATAAGCTGTAAATTTTCCGACATTCGTCGTTTTTCAAAAGAGTTCAATATAAAGCTTTAAACGAGTGTTTTCCACTCCCAGACTAAGCATGAAGTAAAATTTCGAGTTTAGAAAAGCCCCGCGTAGAAAATTTGTCTCGGGTCGCGCAGCGACCCGAGACAAATTTTCACGGGGCTTTTCTAAACTCGAAATTTTACTTCATGCGCCACGCGTATAAAACACTAAAATATTTTAAAATTTATGTATATTCTAATTTCACTTGAAATCTGTGTTTTATACGCGTGGCGCATGAAGTAAAATTTCGAGTTTAGAAAAGCCCAGAAAATTTGTCTCGGGTCGCTGCGCGACCCTCGACAAATTTTCACGGGGCTTTTCTAAACTCGAAATTTTACTTCATGCTTAGTCTGGGAGTGGAAAACACTCATTTGAAGCTTAAAATTGAACTTTAAAAAAAAACTAGGAATATCTAAAGATTTACAGAAAATAGGTTAAATTTGAAATACGTATACTTAAAAGAAAACTCCTTGTATGTATAAATACAAATAAAATATTTCCAGAAGAAAGTTATTGTTACTGCAAAAATGTTTAGCAAAAATATTAAAGGGAAGTATTTGGTATATGGTGAAACATATTTCGCAAATCGGGAAATCTTTTGACTTATATTTGACAAGGTGAAAGATATTTGGGATATAGTGAATCTCATTTGATCAATAGTGAAATGCAATAGAAAAACCGTGTAATTGAATTTAAGACATTATTTTATGTTCTGAGATCGTACTTTGTGACTAGATGAAATTTCAGAATTGCTTGATCCAAGCATGGTGAAACAGAAGAATTTCCAATAAATCAAGGAGTACGTCAAGGTGACACTCTCTCGGCAACGTTGTTTAATCTAGCTCTGGACTATATTCTGAGAAATATTGGCAAAAAAACATTGAGAACAAAAGGCACACAGATAATAGCGTATGCAGACGATATAGTAGTAGTCGCGAAGCAAAGAAAACTAATGATATCAGTACTGGAAGAAATAGAGAAAGAAGCAAAGAAAATGGGAATGGAAATTAACACCAACAAGACCAAATTTATGAAATGTGGAAAAAAAAGAAGAAAATGAGCACGTTAAAATTGGAAAATATAAATTTGAAGTTGTTGATAAATTAAAATATCTAGGAGTACAGATAGCAAGCAACGGAAAAAGACAAGATGAAATTAAAGAAAAAATACAATCGGCTAATAGAGCAGTATACGCTAACATTAACATACTGAGGAACAATATAGCAATATAGCAACAAACAAAATAAAAATGGACGTTTACAAAACTATGATCAAACCAATTATGACTTACGCTGGGGAAACAATGACAATGACGCAAAAAGAACAAAATTAATTACTAATAATGGAGAGAAAAATAATGAGAATGATACTTGGACCCATAATGGAAAATGACAATGAATATCGCAGAAGGACAAACAGGGAAATAAGACAAGAAATGGGGGAGGAAGATATAATAAGTCACATAAAGATGCAAAGATTAAGATGGTTGGGGCACATGTGGAGGTCAGAATCGACAGCGACAATAAGAACTATAGCTGAATGGAACCCCGGAGGAAGAAGGAGGAAAGGAAGGCCCAGATCGAGATGGATAGATGAAGTCGAGAAAGATCTTAGGAGAATGGGAATCATGAATTGGAAAGAGAAGATAAAAAACAGAAAAGAATGGAGATAAGTAGTGAACAAAGTTAAAGGACTTTTATAAATTTAATAGGAAGAGAAGAAATAGACTCAATGGGAATTGATCCACCCCAGAAATCGGATCATGAAAGCTTCAGAAAAGAAGCAGCCAGACTCCACATGGAGTGTAGTGCTACTATATATATATATATATATATATATATATATATATATATATATATTGATCCAACAGCAACGGGAACATTCTCCATGGAAGTATGCTCCTAGCCCGGTGTGAAGAAAATCTCCCACGGACGTGGAGATTTTATGTTGTTTCATGCATAGTACTTGAAGATCATTCACGAATGCTAGGAAGAAATAATGAGAAATAATGTAGACACTCTGGTTTTAAATGTGTTTGACTGCAGATTTAATTAAAAGAATAGACAATGGCTTAAAAACTTAAAATATTACATAAACTTACGGTTTTAATTATTAATGTTAACGCCCATCCCCAAAGATTCAGAATTGCTTAATCCAACAATAATGGGGATCTACTCCATGAAAAAATGCTCCTAGTTCAGTATGATGAAAATATCCACGACCATGGATATTTAGTATACTTGAAGATCATCCACATGTACTAGGAAGAAATAATGTAGTAACACCCTGGTTTTAACTTTGTTTGACTGTACACTTATTTAAAATAATACACAATAGATTAAAATTTATAAATATTTTACATACTTACGGTTGTAATTATTTATATTTATTAACGCTCATCTCAAAACGATTTCGTCCTATCAGCATTTTTGTGCCTTCAGATCCGACGGATCTGACAGCTGTTGAATGAAAACGAGCCCACGTTAGAAATTGCGGGAAATTTGTAATTCCGACATATGCGCCCTCCCATCGAGTGGGTCGGTCAACTATATATGTGAACTTATAGAATCATATGGAGTCGACTGGGTCTGTCACAAGGTATGACAGAATTGGATCTTTCCATGTTTTCCCCTACCCCTTTCCCCGCAGGCCCTAGTACGTGCGAGAGAGAACAATGACGTTGTATTTGGGTTTTTAATATTTTGTGTTAATAATAAATGTTATTTTAATAAGACTTAGTGTAATTAAAATAATATTTTGTGTTACATGTAATTAAATTAAAACATATGTTGACGTTGATTGGGTTATAATAAAAACATATTTGAAACAAAGATTATTTATAAGAATTAATTATTTAAATTACTAATATTAAGTTTTTAAAAATAGAAAAGGTTTTAAGAGCGAAATCTCTTTAATAAAATAAAATGCAAAGAGGAGAAAAATTAATAAATTGTAAATAAATAAAAGTATTAACATGATTTAAGTATTATTTATTTCCCCTTTTCGCACCTTGCTTAAATTTGTATTTACATTATACATGGAGTTTTTCTTTAAAGTATACGTATTCCAAATTCAGCCTAATTTTTGTAAATCTTTAGATATTCCTTGTTTTTTTTTATATTTAATTTGAAGCTTTAAACAAGTGTTTTCCACTCCCAGACTAGGCATGAAGTAAAATTTCGAGTTTAGAAAAGCCCTGTGAAAATTTGTCGAGGGTCGCGCAACGACCCGAGATAAATTTTCCTGGCTTTTCTAAACCCTAAATTTTACTTCATGCGCCACGCGTATAAAACACAGATTTTAAATAAAGATCGAATATACATAAATTTCACAATATTTTAGCGTTTTTATACGCGTGGCGCATGAAATAAAATTTCGAGTTTAGAAAAGCCCAGAAAATGTGTCTTGGGTCGCTGAGCGACCCTCGACAAATGGTCACGGGGCTTTTATAAACTCGAAATTTTACTTCATGCTTAGTCTGGAAGTGGACAACACTTGTTTAACCCAAATGGTTCTATTGTCCTTTTAAAAGGTCGCCAATATGTGTTACAGAAACCTATGTTTCTTGTGTATTATTTTAAGTAATGATAGTAAGATGGCACCACATTCTTTAAGAATAAGGTACATGTGATACATTTTAGCAAAATTGAACACATTTTAACTGCGTATAACATCCAGAAAAATATTTGTTGTGCATCGAGTTTTTTTCTTTTGTGTCATGGACAGATTGAGGTAAGAATTATTTAATCATAATAAATTAAATATGTTCTTCGTTGCATAAAAATGTAATTAATATAGTTATATTTAATTAACCACAGGTTTGTGAGGTTAGATTTTCATTTTGTATTTGGAATATACGCACGAAATCATAAATGTCCTTTATAAAGGCCAGTGGCTCAATATACTGTGATTTCAGTTATTGGAACAGACACAGACCCTTGACTCTAAGTGAATTGTTGGAGGAAGCAGAGAACATTGATGATGATGCAATACTACCAGATAGTATAGCTGTTTTTCCACCTATTAATGCAAATGAAGTTGTTACCGATGAAGACTCCGGCGATGAGGAAAATGTTGTCATGGACAACCTTTCTGGTAGTATTTTAAATTCGATGGCTGAACCTTCTTTCAAAACTAATATTATCGATAGTGACAGTGATAGTAGCGACAGTGATAGCAGTGACGATGAAATTCCCTTATCAAATTTCATGAAATATAAGAAGAGACCAAAAAATTATGAATGGAGTCATAGCGACATTACAAATCGTTTGCCGATCTGGAACCAACCATGTGAGCCTAATAATAAATTTACAAACTTAGAATTTTTCTACCTATTCTTCGATAAGGATGTTTGGCAAATGTTAACTGATTATAGCAATCTTTACGCAGTACAAAATAATAGATGTGGAGACATAAGTGTAGAAGAAATGAAAGCTTTTTTTGGAGTCCTTATTTATAGTGGTTATACTACTGTCCCAAGAAGATCACTGTATTGGGAAAACAGTTCTGATGCTAATCACAAAATAGTATATGACGCAATTTCAAGAAACCGTTTTAATTTTATAATGCAAAATCTGCATTGTGGCGATAATACAAATTTAAATGTTTCACATAAATTTGCTAAAGTCGGCCCATTATTAGACGTTTTGAACAACAAGTTTATTTCACTTGCCCCTCTGAACGAATATCATAGTATTGATGAGTCAATGGTGCCCTACTTTGGCGGACATGGTTCCAAGCAGTTCATCAGAGGAAAACCTATTAGATCGGGTTATAAGTTTTGGATGGCTACTTCTAGAACAGGTTACATAGAATGGTTTCAACCTTATCAAGGTTCCAGCACAAAGCTGTCAGAACGATACAAGAACTTAGGATTGGGTGCGAGTGTGGTACTAACATTTGTCGATAGTATTCTTGAAGAAAAAGGTAGTTACCCGTATCATTTATACTTCGATCATTTTTTTACTTCTTGGGATTTGCTTTTGGTACTCAGAGATAGAAAAATAAAGGCTACTGGAACACTGAGAGAAAATAGAATACATGTATCTGCAATAAAAACTGCCAACGAACTACAGAAAGAGCCAAGGGGAACCTTTGTGTATGCCTTGGAGAAACAGGAAAACATAATAGTATGTAAGTGAAATGATAACAATATAGTTACAATAGCTTCCAATTCAGATAGCGTGCTGCCGACATGTAATGTGGCTCGATTTTCCCTGAAAGAAAAGAAAAAAATTTCTGTACCTCAGCCGGATTTGATAAAAAAATACAACAAAAATATGGGAGGTGTCGACAGGGCAGACCAAAATATTAGTCTTTATAGAGTCGGAGTTAGAGGCAAAAAATGGTACTTTCCCATAATAAGTCATTGCCTTGATATGGCAATTCATAATGCATGGCAGCTTCAACGAGAATATGGTGGAAAACAGGATTAATATACCTTCCGTAGATCCCTTGCAATGAGCATTTTGGAAAACAACAAGAAAACAACGAAACGAGGACGACCTAGTGCACAACCAAATGAATATTCCCGATTCGACGGAAAGGATCATCTAATTGCATACAAAGAAACACAAATTAGATGCCGATTATGCCACAAAAAAGTGCAATTTCAGTGCAATAAGTGCAATGTAGGTTTGCATCCAAAAAACTGTTTTTTGGAATATCATACGCTCTAATTTTATTTGGCTGTAAATATATAAATTATATTTATTTTTTGTTGAATATAGATTATTTCTATAAAATATATTTGGAATATTGCTGAGTTTATATATAGATATATTTTTACTTTCAAGATACCTTCCCTTACCTTACCTTCCCGTTGTCCTTTATAAAGGACGGTCTATATCTGGTAAACTATTAACTTTATAACATAAAGTGCTTATTAAAAAATATTCAAGAAATACCAATTAATCATAAAATTGCAAAAAACTTTTAATTTTCTTAAAAAAAATAATTCGGGAGTATTTGGGTTAAAGCTTCAAATTAATCTCTTATAAAAAATAACGAATGTCAGAAAATGTATGGCTTATGCATGTTTACCTAAAGTTTACCATGAAGTAACCACATTTAAATTCAGCGCCCCACTCCAAAATCTTTGATTCTGTCGATCCTTCTTACCGCATACTCGACTGTCCTTGGTTAACAACATACTTCAATCTTTATTATCAAAAATACAAAATGCCAATATAAGAAGCAAAAAACATGCCTACTGCGGTTAGAATAAAATGTGAACAGAGTTTACTTTTATGATACACTTTATTTCTTTTAAGAAAAAAGAAGAAAGTAAGCGACAAAAATAATCAGTAAGTGTAAGAACGATTTTCAACTTAAAAAAATGACACTAAAAAAGACTGTTATTCCTTACTTCACTTTTTAAAATAAATAAAAATAAATAATAATAATAAATTTTAATTTTAGTGTAATAATCTCTTCACGTAAACTTAAAAACATACAGTTATTAAACAAATGACATAACAATTCAATATGTAGATATAAATAATACTCTCACATTTTCTGTAAAACTTTCCCTTATGTGCGAACATAATCGTACATCGTATAACTGGAAATTACCATACAAACATAAATATCGACAATAATCACAATAAATGTGTATGAACATTTGTGTGTGATATAATTTGCTATAAATCAATAATAAGTCTAGACTGGATGGCAGAGCTGGGCAGGATTCGAATCATTCAGGATTTGATTCCCGGATTCGAATCCTTTTAGAGGATTCAAAAGAGGTATTCGAATACTTTAGTGAAAACGGATTCGTGATCCGGATTCGTTACATTTTTTTAAAAGGATTCGTATCCGAATCCAGACGTAGATGATTCGAATCCTTATAAAAGGATTCGAATTCATATAAAAGGATTCGAATCCTTATAAAAGGATTCGAATTCTTATAAAAGGATTCGAATCCTTATAAAGGGAATCGAACCCTCATACACGGATTCAAATCCTCCTAAATAATTCGAATCATCGCTATTAAGGCTGGGATTCGAATTCGATTAATTCAAATAGTTAAATATTCTAATATGAATATTTAAATTACTAAATTATTCATATTTGAATATAAATATTTAAATTTTCGAATAATTCAAATATTTGTGATTGCATATTTGGTTACTTAACCATGAAAAATATCCAACGGTAATAGTATATTTTTAACTTCACTTTAAATCAGTGTTTTATATGCGTGGCGCATGAAGTAAAATTTCGCGTTTAGAAAAGCCCCGTGAAAATTTGTCTCGGGTCACTGCGCGACCCTCGACAAATTTTCTAAGCGGGGCTTTTCTAAACTCGAAATTTTACTTCATGCTTAGTCTGGGAGTGGACAACACTCGTTATTAGAAGTTTCAAATTGAAGGATCACTCTAGATTACTAAGTTTATTACCATTTTACATAGGCTACAGCTCGAAGGACCAACCATGGTCTTCGGAGACCGAAGGACTACAGGGAATCGAAGTTTTTTTTACAAGAAAACAACGAATATCTGAAGGTTTACAGCATGGTTAGGAAAGAAAACATCTAATTTTGAAAAAAGATCGAAGTTGGGTTGGTTTTCAGTGCGTTTTTAACTTCACTTTAAATAAGTGTTTTATCCGCGTAGCGCATGAAGTAAAATTTCGAGTTTAGAAAAGCCCCGTGAAAATTTGTCTCGGGTCGCTGCGCGACCCTCGACAAATTTTCTACGCGGGGCTTTTCTAAACTCGAAATTTTACTTTATGCTTAGTCTGGGAGTGGACAACACTCGTTTGAATTTTAAATTTAACTCTTTTAAAAAATTGACGTATGTAATATAATAAATCATTCATTGAAATCATAGAAAAAGATGCAAAATTTTACCTAAAATTAACTTTTAGAGTTAACTTTATAATTTGCTCGGCTATTCATAGGTGAATATACTATTCCTAAAGAAAAAACCGTTTTTATTTAATATTAAAGTTGCATTTAATACAATAACAAACTGTGAATAAATCGACATAAATCTAGAAATATCGAAAATCTCGACATGTAGAAAATCTTGACGGTCCACTCCCAGACTAAGCATGAAGTAAAATTTCGAGTTTAGAAAAGCCCCACGTAGAAAATTTGTCGAGGGTCGCGCAGCGACCCGTGACAAATTTTCACGGGGCTTTTCTAAACTCGAAATTTTACTTCATGCGCCACGCGTATACAACACTGATTTAAAGTGAAGTTAAAAACGCACTGAAAACGAACCCAACTTCGATATTTTTTCAAAATTGGATGTTTTCTTTCCTATCCATGCTGTTAACCTTAAGATATTCGTTGTTTTCTTGTAAAAAAACTTCGATTCCCTGTAGTCCTTCGGTCTCCGAAGACCATGGTTGGTCCTTCGAGCTGTAGCCCTTGTAAAATGGAAATAAACTTAGTAATCTAGAGTGATCCTTTAATTTGAAACTTCTAAGAACGAGTGTTGTCCACTCCCAGACTAAGCATGAAGTAAAATTTCGAGTTTAGAAAAGCCCCGCGTAGAAAATTTGTCGAGGGTCGCGCAGCGACCCGAGACAAATTTTCACGGGGCTTTTCTAAACTCGAAATTTTACTTCATGCGCCACGCGTATAAAACAGATTTAAAGTTCAATAACACATCATCATTAAATAAAATCATTATATAATCAGATATTTAATCGGTAAATAAACATTTTTGTTAATAGAAACTGATGGAATAAAATATTACTGGTTGCAAATAATAGATTCAAATTTATTTTTATAGGATTTGTATTCGTGATTCAAAAATGAGGATTCGAATCTTTGATTCGAATCATATTTTTGACTTACGAATCCTTTATTCGAGTATTCGTGATTCGAATCATATTAGGTGATTCGGATTCGTGATTCGAATCCTGTTTTTGAGGATTCATCTCAGCTCTGCTGGATGGACATTATATTTTGTTTTAATCATCTTGTAAATATTATGTTTTAAACTAAAAATTAAGTACATGATAATTAGTATACCGATACTTACATACACATCATGTACGAGTATATTACACAAAAACAACAATTATATAACAGAATAACAATCATTTTGAATTTAAAATATATATGAGTAATAAAACATTCAAAATCGTGAAGTTTAAGATATATTGCTTGGACAGTATTCTAAAGCAGTATATTTTGAACTTCACTTGAAATCAGTGTTTTATACGAGTGGCGCATGAAGTGAAATTTCGAGTTTAGAAAAGCATAAAAATTTGGTTCGGTCGCTCCGCTTCGCAGAGCGACCAAACCAATTTTAGGCTTTTCTAAACTCGAAATTTTACTTAATGTTCAATCTTAGAGTGGAAACACTCGTTAGAGGCTTCAACTTATATGGTTTTAAAAAAGATCATATGTTTGAAAATTTACAAATCAGAAGTGAAAAGATAAGAAGAAGAAAAAAAGTTCCCTGTATGAATGCTGTTTACCTTCAAAAGGAGAATATTGCGTTGTTATACATCATTGCTTTTTTAAAATATGAGTGCAATATCTAATATTTATCTAGACCAGTGGTCTCTAAACTACGGCCTGCGGGCCAAATCCGGCCCGCAACTTGCATGAATCCGGCCCGCGATTGTATGTATTTTTTTTTATAAATGTCATATTTTGATATATTGTAACAATTATTCCTTAAATTTTTCATAATTTTATAAAATTAATCGGATCTTGGCCGACTTTATTATGTAGAATTGTATTTGTGGCCCGCGAAGAAGATAGTTTGGAGACCCAAGATCTAGACTAAACTTTAATATATAGGTTTTTAAATAAAATCCATTTGGTTTCATTCATTAATTTTTAAGAATTAAAACTAATCATAAAATATATAGGAAACTTTTCTTTGAAGTATACATTTTGCGATTATTACAGTGTTTGGTAAATTCATAGGAATTTGTCGTTTTTATAAAACATTTAAATTTGAAGCTTCTAACGAGCATTTTTTTTTAGCGCGTAGCGTTACGCGACTACATCAAATTTTCGCTACACTTATAAAACCAAGCTTATAAAACACTTTTAAAATACAGTTCAAGATATAATGCTAAAGTTTTATTTCAATTGAATATATTATCTATTATTGTTAATGTCTATTTTGTACAGGGCGATTTATCATAAATGTCCCCCGCTCTAACTTGGTTATTTCTAAACCGATTTGAAAGTTTTAAAAAACATTTGAAATCGTTTTTTGTCCAAATGGAACACTATTTCAATTTACAGTTGGTTAGAGATTATAATTAAGAATACAAAGATACCGGGTTTGATGAGGTTATATTAAAGAACTAAGGAGATGTAGCCAATTTTCTGATACTAATGCACAATGAGTCTGACGCAGAGGGTGGATTGATTGAAGTTGGTTTTTTGAATGGAACACCCTATATTTCACTCGAATATTGCATGGCTTAAGACTTTCTCTAAGAAAGCCTAAAATTCTTTTAATTAATATTAATTCCCTGTTATTTTTTCAAAAGTTTCAGTCGCCCATTTCCAAAAACGCCTAAATTCATTTAAAAACAATGGATTTAGGGGTTTTTGGAAAAAGGCGACTCATTTATGGTAAATCACATACCGGGTGAAACTCAAATCTGGTACACCCCCTTTAGTTTTTTTAATATCTGAAATATCAATTTAAAATTTGGTAGATTTATGTTAGGCAGGAATTTAAGTATGTTGGTGATCTAATCGCTTTAGTTGCACTTCTTTTTTCACCGAAAAAGACATCAATTTTTAAAAGTTAAACGAACTGCACTACATATTTTTTGGATACAGGATGATATTTCACATACGTTTCCAATTATTTTTTTTAAATTAATATTGCATCTAAGTGTCTATGACCGCCCCAAAATGTTTTATTTCGTGTCATAGAATTACAGAACTGCGGCAATAGGTACTATAACTTCTCAGCAACTTCAAAAAGCCAGGTTATGTTTCTTTTTAGTAACACACAAGTTTTGCGATACTATTCCAAATTTTCTTAGTTTTTCTAAATTATAATATAATATATAGGTAAAACAAAAGTTGTTGATTTGAATTTTCTGTAAGTCTATGATATGAAACATTCCTAAATGCAATATTAATTTTTTCAAAAAAATTATTCGTGTAATTTTTTTTTTTAAATTATTGATTTGTAATTAAAGTGGCATCCTGTATCTCAAAATTAAAAAATATATAGTGCATTTTATTTGAGTTTTGAAAGTTGATGTCATTTCCGGTGAAGCCGAAAGTGCAACTAAAGGGTTCAGATCACCACTATACTTCAATTTCTTCTTAATAGAACCCTACCAAATTTCAAACTGATATCTTGAATAATAAGAAAAACTAAAGGGGGTGTACCAGTTTTGAGTTACACCCGGTATACTTTGTAAACGATGGCTTCATTAAATATATGCTGACAATATAAAGCTTTATCGAGAGATAAAGTCAAAAACAGATTGTGATATTTTATCAAGTGATATCAACCAAATTCATGAGTGGTGTATCATGAATGACCTCCCTCTAAACCTCAATAAGTGCAATTTTATTAGTTTCAATAGGAAAACAAATCCCATCAGTTTTAATTATGCTATTTGCAATGACATCATATCAGGTTGTTGTACAATTAAGGATTTAGGAGTGCTGCTCGATTCCAAATTAACCTTTCATGAACACATTGAAAAGGTATGTAAATCTAGTTACAAAATGTTAGGATTTATTGCACGTAACTCAAAGGACCTCAGGAATATCGACACGTTAACTAAAATGTACGATACATTTGTACGGACCAAACTAGAGTACTGCTCTATTATCTGGTCGCCATACCTCGCTTGCTCAATTAACCAACTAGAGAGCATTCAACGCAAATTTCTAAAAATGATTTATTTCAAAAAACACCGAGCGTATCCTGTTCAAAATTACAATCACGATAATCTGCTTCGAGAGTTCAATATGCACTCCCTCGAAACACGTCGGAAACTATCTTCTCTGTTATTTCTACACGAACTACTAAATAATGAAATCGACGATATCCACTTAATGTCAAAACTTAATTTCTATGTACCAAGATTGAATTCCCGAAGCAGATGTACATTTGCATACACCGTGCCGAGAACTAATGTTTTCCATTATTCTCCCTTAAACTGCATGGTACGACACTGTAACAATGTTCCAGACATGGATATATTTAATGTAACCTCCCTTGATATCAGAAACTCATTGTCACCGTTAATATAAGTCTTTTCTTTTGTTTTTTTGTTATCAAATATGCCATATAATTTATCCACTACTCTACTTTATTTCTACCATTTTGTATTAATGTTTATTTTTAGTATTAATGTTTATTTTTAGTTAGTATATTTCAAAATACTGTATTTTTCTCTGTAAATAGAATTTATTCTGCTGAGAAATAAATGATTATTATTATTATTATTATTAAATAAATAAATGAATTAAAAAAATTAATCTCAGATCCAACTTTTTTGGTTGGCATGACAATATCTTTTGATTTATCAAGATTAGTTCTTTCAGCACAGTTGATTGAATTAAGATAATACGTTTCTACAATTATTAAAATGATCTATACATTTTTCGCTATAATTTTTCTTTAATTACGAAATACTCACAAAACCAAACAGGGTTAAAATTATTTTTAATGAAAATTATAAAATTACAATCTGATGACTTAATTAAAAAAAACACGGCATATTTAATTATACGATTATTTGTTTACCTCTATACATGTATGCTTCATTTGAGAAAATAAATTGTTTTTTAAATTAGGTATTATAGATTCATTATAATCACAATTTAACTCACAATTAATTAACATTTTTATGAGACTTGAGAGTCCCATTAACAAACAAAATTAAGTTAATCCTCCTTATCTACTTGACCTAATGATGAATTATTTTAACAAAGGAAATTTCAATGCAGAATACAATAGGCAATTTGTGAAAAATAGTTGAAAAAAAAATAATACAGTTACGCGGGAAAATCTTCTAAAATTAAATTTACAAGACACACAAATTGTTAGAAAATTTACGGTACATTTAAAACGCGATAATTTCAGGTGTAATAAATTAAGAGCTTGAACAATAAAACATAAAAAATTATGGGTGTTTTATGTAAGTACGTGTAACCTGAATAAATTGTTTACTCTAGAATTTCAAACTTGACATTATTAACATTGAGTAATTATTATTATAAAATTACGTACTCAGTGTTATTGATGATAACCAGAGCTGGGACGAATCCTCGTAAAAAGGATTCGAATCACGAATCCGAATCACCTAATATATTTCGAATCACGAATACTCGAATAAAGGATTCGTAAGAGATAAATATGATTCGAATTAAAGATTCGAATCCTGTTTTTTCGAATCACGAATACAAATCCTTTAAGAATAAATTTGATTTTGTTATTTTCTTACAACCATTAATTTATAAATATCGTTAAAAGTTGTTCAACAAAATTATTTAAAACCTAATTATTTATTATTAACACTAATCATCGTTGATAATAGACTAAATATCCGATTCCCTGTTACTCTGATTAAAGGTGTATTTGTGTGTTTTTGAACTTCACTTTAAATCAGTGTTTTGTACGCGTGGCGCATGAAGTAAAATTTCGAGTTTAGAAAAGCCCCGTGAAAATTTATCTCGGGTCGCTGCGCGACCCTCGACAAATTTACACGGAGCTTTTCTAAACTCGAAATTTTACTTCATGCTTAGTCTGGGAGTGGAAAACAGTCGTTTAAAACTTTAAATTGAACTTTAAAAAAAAAACAAGGAATATCTAAAGATTTACAGAAAATACGCTAAATTTGGAATACGTATACTTAAAATAAAAATTCCCTGTATACTTGTTTGCATGAGCTTTAATTTGAAGCTTTAAACGAGTGTTTTACACTCCCAGACTAAGCATGAAGTAAAATTTCGAGCTTAGAAAAGCCCCGTGAAAATTTTTCGAGGGTCGCGCAGCGACCCGAGACAAATTTTCTGGGCTTTTCTAAACTCGAAATTTTACTTCATGCACCACGCGTATAAAACACAGATTTCAAATGATGTTTGAATAAACATACATTTTACAATATTTTAGTGTTTTAAACGCGTGGCGCATGAAGTAAAATTTCGAGTTTAGAAAAGCCCGAAAATTTGTCTCAGGTCGCTGCGCGACCCTCGACAAATATTTACTTGGCTTTTCTAAATTCGAAATTTTACTTCTGGAAGTGGAAACACCCATTTAAAACTTCAAATTAAAGTCTATTATAAAATCGACGAATGCCTGAAAATTAAGTAAATACAAAATTCTCTGAATATCATTAAAATCAGGAAAGTAAGAGAAAAGTCATGGAATTATATTCAAATTGACTATAATACTAACAAAAAGGCTATATGATATTATTAAATTTGTGAAAATCCGCAGGCAAATTACAAAACACGTAAAAATTTATAAAATTAACTTAACTATTGACAAAAACAATGAAAACAATTTAACAAAATGGGGGTTTCCCACAGATGAAAGTTATATTAAAAGGTCAGGGAAAAATATCCTGAATCAGGTAAATACCGGAAATATTTAACATTTCAGATTGTGGCTACCATGTCAATTTTACTTCAAATAATATTAAACAAAATTTTGAATACTACATTATTATCTTTAAGAACATTTTCAGTCATTTAATGTTTTTATCAAAGCATTCAGTTTGAAGTTTCGAACTAGCGTTTCCACTCCCAGACTAAGCATGAAGTAAAATTTCGAGTTTAGAAAAGCCCCGTGAAAATTTGTCGAGGGTCGCGCAGCGACCCGAGACAAATTTTCTGGGCTTTTCTAAACTCGAAATTTTACTTCATGCGCCACGCGTACAAAACAGTGATTTAACGAGAAATTTAAAAACACACAAAAGACATTTTTCAAGTTATTCCTCACAATTATTTCGAATTATTTTTGACAATTCAAAACCTTTTGTAAGTATTCGAATCCTTTTATAAATATTCGAATCCTCTTATAAGAATTCGAATCACCCACATTTGGATTCGAATACAAATCCTTTTCAAAAAATGTAACGAACCCGGATCACGAATCCAGTTGAAGTAAAGTATTCGAATGCCTCTTTTGAATCCTTTAAAAGGATTCGAATCCAGGATTCGAATCCTGAATGATTCGAATCCTGCCCAGCTCTGATGATAACTAATTATATTATTTTTAATTCTCTTAATTAATTTATAGAAGACTTTTACTTACTGTAGAAATAAAATTGTGTTTACACAGTAAAGTGCTAAATAATGTTATCGTTACTAATATTATTATTACTAAATATTTAATGAATATTTTCAACCTCATTAAATGACAATTGTAAGCAGTTTAAAAACAAAATTTGGTTTGGCGCTGTATTTGCAACAGGAGGCGCGTCAATTATAGAGGCGCCGCGTTACACAGTGGCCAATTTGCCAAAAATTGGAAACACGTAATATCTTTTAAAGTAATAATTGTATTGACTTGCGGCTAATCTCATTTGATTAATAAGGAAAAACTACAATGAGAAACACCAAACCACGTGTTACACATGTTGCTGTTCAAAATTGGCGCCAATTGCCAGGGCGGCCGCTGAAAGTCGCCGATTTAGGGGAGTTTTGTTCAGGGCTTCGAACCGTTATTTTTTGCGTTCTGGTTTTCGTTTTGGTTCAATTAATAAAATATATTTCGGTTCGGTTAAAGTTTTTGTTCCGGAAAAATAACGGTTTTTGCGGTTTTTGGTTCAGCTCCAAGTGATTGTTTTAACTTTTATATAAATAAAACAATTTAAACACTTTCAAATATATATTGTGCATTCGCTACAATTGTTTCGCCACACTGTGGCTTCTTCAGGCGAAGAAATGATAAATAAAATTTGTCGGGTCAGGGATATATACAATGTTTATGGGGGGGTAGGTTTTTTCAAAAAATTAATATTTAAGAGGGGCGAATTTGTTAAGTCCGTTTGGTCGTTGAGAAGATGTCCCGTGTATTTTCTTTTATTAATTTCCATGGACTCCATGATGTTGAGTTTCCGGCCTTTTCTTTCTTGATGTAGGACTTTGAAGTTTCCGTCGAAGTGGAGTTGGTTTTATTTTGCTGAAAGCTAGTTTGGTGATCTTTTATCTTCTCTTGGAACGACCTTCCGGTTTGTCCTACATATACTTTGGGGCAGTCTTTGTAATTTAGTTAATAGACGCCACTTTGCTGAGCTTTATTAACGTTGTCTTTATTGTTTTTAATTATTTTACCCAAGGTGTTATTGGTTCTGTATGCTACATTTATATTTACTTTTTCTAACATTTTTCCTATTTTTATGCTATTTTTCCCGGTGTATGTTAATGAAGAATAGTTTTTCAAAGAGTTTTCTTTTTTAATCGGTAAATGGAATTAATCAATTCATTTCTTTGTTTTTCATTTACTATTTTTTCAGTTATTGATTTTTTAAAGCCATTTGTGTATGCAATTTGAAAAATTATTTTTAATTCTTTATCATAATTACTTTGTGTCATAAGATAAGCAGCTAATTTGTGTGGATTTATAATTAATTGTCATGTCTGTGTGTGTCGGTTTGTGAAAAATTGAAAAATCGTGTTTGTTATTAATTCTTTTTTCGTTAAATCTCAAAAATGAATTGAATAATCTACTTCTATTTCTTTTGTAAACTGTATTTTTTAATGCTGTGAGTTTAATAGATGTAAAAACGAATCTCACTGTCTGTCAGTGCCATTAAACGCTGTTTTAACTGTTGAAATGTTTATATTCATATTAAAAAAAAATTGTGTCCATAATAGCACTATCCTCGTTATAGATATGATGATTTAAATATTAAGAATACGGAGAGTGTCTCAAACTAAATTTGTTCTACTTTTATTATTATTATCACATTTACAAAATACTCGCAAAATAAATATGTTTTGGATTTTTTCACTATATCTTAGTAAATGTCTATCACATCTCAGCAGTATATAAAAAAATAAATTTATTGTGAGTTACGTGAAGATCAAATTAATTTAACGAATAAAGCACTAATAACCTTTCTTCACACTTTTATTTGAATTACCAAATGTACATTTCGGACACAAAGTGACCATTATCAATGGATTAACACTCAGTGTTAATCCATTGATAATGGTCACTTTGTGTCCGATATGTACATTTGGTAATTCAAATAAAAGTGTGAAGAAAGGTTATTAGTGCTTTATTCGTTAAATTCAGCAGTATATATTTTTAACTTTACTTTAAATCAGTGGTTTATACGCGTGGCGCATGAAGTAAAATTCCGAGTTTAGAAAAGCCCCGTGAAAATTTGTCTCGGGTCGTTTTCTACGCGGGGCTGACGCTGATTTGTGTCAAGTTTGATACATTGGACTAAATGTCATTTCAAGTTGACAAGATAGAGTAATGTCGGCTGACGGTGATTTATGTCAAGTTAATACAATGGACTAAATGGTCGTCTTACCTCAAGTTTACACGATAAACTAATGTCAGTCAATATAGTGGCTTACAGTCATAAAGTTACAATAGTAAAAACACAGTCAATATAGTGATTTAATGACAAAATCATATCATAATCAAAAGACAGTAAAGCAAGTGATTTACAGTCATAATATCGCAATAGTAAAAATACAGTGAATTAACAACAATATCCAAATAAGTTAAAATACAGTCAACCTAGTGATTTACAGTCATAATATCACAATGGTCGAAATAAAGTCGATAGAGACATAAAATGACAAAATCCTAGCATAATCAAAAGACAGTCAACCAAGCGACTCACAGCTATAATGTCACAGTAGTCAAACTACAATCGATATAGAAATTTAATGATAATATCCCAGTACAGACAAAAAACAGATAAATTAAAAGCGAGCCAACCAAGTGACGTACAGTCATGTCACAATAAAAAAAGAGTCAATAGAAATATTTAATGACAAAATCCAATCATAGTCAAAAGACAGTCAACCAAGTGACTTAGAGTCATAATGTCACAATAGTTAAAATACAGTCAATAAAGATATAATATGACAAAATCCTATGATTGCCTAAAGTCAGCCAACCAATTGATTTACAATCAAAATGTCACAAATGTCAATATACAGTGAACAGAGCGATTTAATGACGAAATTATACTTAGAGACTTATAGTCAATATTACATTAGTCAGTATACAGTCGATAAAGAAATGTAATTACTAAATCGTATGTTCAATAAAAACCTCTAGAGTTCCATAATTTTATATTTTTGTTAATTTAAATTGGGTGTAATTACGAGGGTAGTTTGATAAGTCAGTGACTTTTTGAATTTCCCGCCTAGAAACATTAAATGCAACACTGCTCACGACAACTGCGATCTGTGAATAGATTTCTGTCAAATTTTGAGCAAGCTGCGTCATTTAGTTTGTGTTTCGTAGCTATTGAAGGCAGGCAACCTCGTGGAAACGTGCACCAAAGAAGACCAAGGTGTGTCTGTCTGCCAACAAGGTCATGGCAACAGTTTTCTGGGATGCACGCGTTGTCATTCATATCGATTACCTTGATAAGGGTAAAACGTTTACTGCTAAATACTATTCAGAGCTGTTGGACAGATTTGACATTGATTTGAAACAAAAACGACCGCATTTGGCAAAGAAAAAAAGTGTTGCAAAGGCGCACACTAGTGTAGTCTCCATGGTAAAAATCTATAACCTGGGCTACGAACTGCTACCCCATCCAGCATATTTTCCCGATTTCGCCCCCTGCGACTATTTCCTGTTCCCAAACCTGAAGAAGTGGCTCGGCGGTAAGAGATTTAGGTCGAATGAAGAGGTCCTTGCCCTTGGGGTAACCTATTATTTGGAGGGGATACAAAAATTGGAAAAATGCTGGACTAAATATATTGAGCTAAAAAGAGATTATGTAGAGAAATAAAATGTTTTTTTTCGAAAAAAATATTTTTATTCAAAAAGTCGCTGATTTATTAAACTACCCTCGTACATTTTGAATCAAAATTGCGATGTTTACGTCAGAGAAGACAAAAATGGCAATATACCTGAAAAACTGAAATTTACGAAAAGATTGCACCTACTAATTTAAGACAATGTCGATTTTTTTTCGCTAAAACAGTTGATATTTTGGAAATTCCAGTGGAGATATTTAAATTGCGATTGCAACCACTCAACGTTTATTAATTTCTGAGTAAATTTATATTTTAATGTTCACTATTTTTGTTAGATTTAGTTAATTCTGTTATTTTTATTCTCAAAAAAAAACCAAGGTGGAATGAAGAAAAAAGCCGACGAAAACTAAAACTTCTACGACAAAGAAAAATCAGAAATGGTCTTAATCCAGTGAGGGGACATCGAAACGAATATTTCCACATACAGTTTTCATTTAAAAATTGCAAAAAAGTAGAAACTGTTGTAGAATTAAATACGTGTTCACGTGCGCGTTTGAACAGAAATAAACCGACATTTGTTTTAGGTTCAGTTTTGGTTTTCGTTCCGACAAAAATAACGGTTTTTTCCGGTCTTCGGTTTACGGCTCAGTTCCGATTCGAAGCCCTATTTCCAATAAACCCGGAAAAGAAAGAGATCTAGAACGCCTGGAGAGCAAGCTGAAGATGAATTACATATCTTGGATGCCCAAACGCAATGATCACTTAAATTAATAGTCGATTCGTGGCCCTACATTCGGTTGTTGGAGACATTTGGTTGTTGGAGAGGTGTCTGAGTTGACCAAAATGGCTGCAGACCTTGCCTTAAAATATTCTGCTGATTTAAATCCACATAAATTCGCATCAGAAGTTGAAAGTTATAAATTTAAAGTAATTTCGATAATTTAGGAAATGAGCTCATTTAAAATTTTAGAAGAAATTTATTAGCTAACACTAGAGAATTTAGTCTGTAACCACAGCTACGTGTGAACGTTCATTCAGCAAGCTCAAACTGATAAAATAATATCTACGCTCTTCATTAGGACAGGAAAGACTAGGGAATATGTCACTAGTGTGCATTGAAATGGAAACTGCAAACAACTTAAACTACGATGAAATCATCGATTTATTTGGGGATGCTAAATCTAGGAAAGTAATGTCATAAATGCCTTTTTATACCCCTATAATACATAAGTACCGTTAAATTATGATTTAGATTAGGTGGCATTTATTGTACGGTTGTCCAGAATGCTAATTGAGTGATGAAGTAAATTTGAGGTCATGGTAAACTATGTGTTAACAATCAGCAGTGCCAATCTAATTTAAAATTTAAAGCCTACTCTAAATCATGTTTTAAATGATCTTGCGGTATAAGTTTGCTAGTTTTTATTTTGTGAGATAGTTGTGAATATACAATATAAAAAAAATATGTTTATATATTTTTTCCACTATATGAGTGTTTTTTTGCCACAGGCGCTAACGGACCTAGTTCCGGCCCTACACTTTTGTTAAGTTAAGAAAGTCATATCTTATGACATATGGTTTTATGTGTACAAATAGTTTCTTATTTCTCGCCTAGATAAATGAAGTGAGCTTTACAAGGAGTTTTTCTTATATGTTCCAATTACAGCGTCTATGCAGTAAATCTTCAGATATTCGTTGTTATTTTAAAAGGTCAATTTGAAGGTTTAAACGAGTGTTTCCACTCCTACCTTAAGCATATAGTAAAATTTCGTTTTTGGAAAAGCCCAACCAAATCAAATTTTCCGGCTTATCTAAACTCGAAATTTTTCTTTATGTGCCACGGTTTTAAAACCCTATAATCTGTTTAGTTATTAAAGGAGGAGCGTTTTAAATTTCACGCGCCAAAACCTACAACTCTGATTGGCGGAAAGCGCGCCCATTTTACACTATGCTAATTACGTCATTATTAAATGCAACAGCTGACATAACCTTAATTCGAAGCGTTACCGAGTTGCAACTTTGTCTGTTTCGTAATAACCTTTTGTGCGGTGTTTCTTTAGCATAGTTAAAAGTTAGTTTTGTTTATATTGTTGTGATGGATTATGGACCCAGTACAAACTCGGTGATAATATCACTTTCACCTCCAAAATAGCGTAAGAAGTTGAATTTGGGTCATTTATATCGGTCTGAAAAACAGTGCATAATAAATATGTATAAGCAGATGATAACAGATAATCCACATATGAAAATGACTGCTGTTGTATCGAACATTGTTGGTGCAGTAGGTGAGATATCAAATAGCATAAGAATATGCATCAAATAATAAAATGTTTAATTTTTAGGAGTTGTAAATTTCACTGACTATCGTACCATTAGCGAATATAAGAAATCCGGAGAGATTTGTAGCCCTAAACAGCTTGGAGGACATAATTACAAGTTTTGATGACGTAGAGAAGAGATCCGTGCATAGTTTCTTCTATAAAAATAAACTGCCAACTTTGAATAAAGTTTTAAAAGAAGTAAACGATCATGCAGGCATGCCGAAGATGAGTCGTTCTACCTTGTATAGTTTTATGAAACAAATCATTTTTAAATAAGATGACGACCAGAGCTGGGCAGTATTCGAATCATTCAGGATTCGAATCCTGGATTCGAATCATTAATCATTTTAGAGGATTCAAAAGAGGCATTCGAATACTTTAGTTCAACTGGATTTGTGATCCGGATTCGTTACATGTTTTTAAGAGGATTCGAATTCGAGTCTAAATGTGGGCGATTTGAATCCTTATAAAAGGATTCGAATCTTTGTAAAAGAATTCGAATATTTATAAAAGGATTCGAATATTTATAAAAGGATTCGAATACTTACAAAAGGATTTGAATCGTCAATAATAATAGTTCGAATTAATTGTGAGGAATAACATGAAACATGTTTTTTTGTGTGTTTTTAAATTTCTCGTTAAATCACTGTTTTATGCGCGTGGCGCATAACGTAAAATTTTGAGTTTAGAAAAGCCCAGAAAATTTTCACGGGGCTTTTCTTAACTCAAAATTTTACTTCTTAGTCTGGGAGTGGAAACGCTCGTTCGAAACTTCAAAGTGAATGCTTTGATAAGAACATTAAATGATTCAAAATGTTCTTAAAGATAATAATCTAGTTTTGTTTAATATTGTTTGAAGTAAAACTGACATGGTAGCCACAATCTGAAATGTTAAATTTTTCCGACATTTCCCTGACCAAAGATTTTTTCCCTGGCCTTTTGATATAACTTTCTTCTGTTTAATAGTTTTCATTGTTTTTGCCAATTTTTAAGTTAATTTTATAAATTTTCACGTGTTTTGTAATTTGCCTGCTGGTTTTGACAAATTTAATAATAGCGTATTTTGTTAGTGTTTTGGTCAATTTTAATATAATTTCATGACTTTTCTCTGACTTTCCCGGTTTTAATGATATTCTTGTTTTTTTTTTATTTACGTAAATTTCAGGCATTAGTCGATTTTATAATAGAGTTCAATTTGAAGTTTTGAACGAGTGTTTCCACTCCCAGGCTAAGCATGAAGTAAAATTTCGAGTTTAGAAAAGCCCCGTGAAAATTTGTCGAGGGTCGCGCAGCGACCCGAGACAAATTTTCGGGCTTTTCTAAACTCGAAATTTTACTTCATGCGCCACGCGCATAAAACACTGATTTAAAGTCGAGTTCAGAAACACACAAATACATCTTTAACCAGAGTAACAGGGAGTCAGATTAACAGACTAAACAGACTAAATCTGTTATGAACGATGTTCTGTGGTAATAATAAATAATTAGGTTTTGAATATTTTTGTTAAAACAACTAATAACGATATTTATATATTAATGGTTGCAAAAAAATAATAAAATCAAAATTATTCTTAAAGGATTTGTATTCGTGATTCGAAAAAACAGGATTCGAATCTTCGATTCGAATCATATTTATCTTTTACGAATCCTTTATTTGAGTATTCGTGCTTCGAATCATATTAGGTGATTCGGATTCGTGATTCTAATCCTTTTTTACTAGGATTCGTCCCAGCTCTGATAGAGACACATTATTATATAAATTCCATATTATATTATGAACATAATGTAAATATGTTTGATTTCACAGATATATGGCGAGATGCCGTATAAGCATTTTAATTGAACTGACGATATCGTACGATAGAAAAGATAATACTTAACCACAATTCAGAAGTACAAAATGGATATTTGATTTTATTTAAAGAGTAGTTATGAAATTATTTAAAATTGCCGCCAAATTTATCTAGTGATATTTCTGGTAACTTTTTATAGTGGAAATTGGGCTTCGGCACTTACTCCTTCTAGTTTTTAAGCAGACTATAACCTATAGTGACATTTAAAATATACGTCTTTAATATGTTGCTTTAGTAGTATATTTTAAACTTCACTTTAAATCAGTGTTTTATACACGTGGTGCATGAAGTAAAATTTGGAGTTTAGAAAAACTTGAAAATTTGGTTTGGTCGCGTAGCGAAGCGGAGCGACCAAACCAAATTTGTAGGCTTTTCTAAACTCGAAATTTTTTATCATGGGTCACGCGTATTAAACAGTGGATTATTGCGAAGTTCAAAATAGGCTATGTATTACTACTTAATATGACACTTTATTGTTACACAGTTTTTTCTCTCATAAAAAATTGCTAATGATTTTTTTTCTTACTAGACCATTATCTGACACAACTTTAATTTAAGTTTAATTAGGCGTCGACCGATATTAACTTATAAGACTAAAACAATAGCTTGAAGATAATTATCAAAAAGCAATCATTGATGTAATATCCTATACAGAAAAAAAAACTGTCGAATTACAAACTTTTCGATATACAAAAAGCGACCTCGTTAAAGCGCTTGCTCAACGGACCGAGGGAGAAAGAGAGAGAGAGAGAGAGAGAGAGAGAGAGAGAGTGGGAGAAATTATTTATGTATTTCCAGTATTTGTGCAACAATAGTATTATTACACTTGCGATATTGTTAATGACTCGTTTTCAGTTTTTTGTTAACAATCAATTTTCCCATATGAGTGTTAATAATACTGTTGTTGGATTTATGCAAATCTTTAAGAGGATTATTTTGTGTGAGGAAAATATTATTTCTGTGTTTTTACTTTCCCCTTATGGGAAAATATTGTTTTCGTGAAAACGTGTATTGTTGTGTAACTTTAAAAGAAATATCATGATTCTCAAACAAATTTCCAAAAATACTATTTAATTCTATCTTTATTAATTTCAAATTTGGAGCCAAAACAATCAAAATATATGGTCAAGGGTACATTTTTACTAGACTTCTGTGAGGATGGTCGTCGTTGGTGTTGACTCACCAGAATTTTAGATGACTAAACTTGTTAAGCAATAGAAGATTTTTTTTATGAACTGTTTCATTCGTGTTTCATTTTTGATTTCATATGTCAAATAAATAAATCAGACATTCGTAATCAGCATTGTGTGCTATACATTTACAAATCGCACGTATCTAAACATCCGTTATATCACAGGTTATTTCCGGTTGGTGAATTCGCTGGAATGCCGGCCAACATTACCATTTCTGATATGCACCCCTATTTAACTTATACCAAATAGATTACTCATGCACATTTTGCATAAATCTACATAACAAAAGTGCGGATTCCATAGAAAATTATTGTAATAACTTATAATAGTATTAATCGCGATAACAATACCTTGTGACACAGTTTTCAATGTTATTAAATATATAATTTTATACAATAGTATGTCCGTATTGCCAATATATAGAGTATTTTTCTTTTAAGTATGCATATCCCGATATATACGCTGTATTAGTTCAGGCATTCGTTATTTTTACATATCGTTCAATTTAAAGTTTTAAACGAGTGTTTCCACTCCCGGATTAAGAATAAAGTAAAATTTCAATTTTAAAAAAGCCTGAAAATTTGGTTTGGTCGCTCCGCAAAGCGACTAAACCAAATTTTCAGACCTTCCTAAAATCGAAATTTTACTTCATGCGTCACGCATATAAAACACTAATTCAAAGTGAAGTTTAAAATATACTACTAAAGCAACATGTTAAAAAAATTTCGATTGGTCGCTTCGCTTGACTACGCGACCAAACCAAATTTTCAGGCTTTTCTAAACTCGAAATATTACTTCATGCCTAGTCTGGGAGTCGAATACACTCGTTTAAATTTTCAAATTGAACGTTTCCACAAACAACGAATGACTAAAAATGTACAGCGTATGCATCGGGATATGTATAGTATACTTAAACAAATAATTCCCTGTATTTTGGGGCGGAAAGTAATTATTATGTTATGATATCATAGATGCAATTTTTTTTTAAATTTATTTTCATTTTGTAATCATTTCTCGCCAATTTCTTTGATTTTTGTAGTTAAAATCTGAAGTTTTTTAAATTTTAAGCAACTTTTTAAAGAACTTTGAAAAATATTCGCATTTTAATAAAATTTACCAGATATAATTTTTTTCACAATTAATTAATTGTGTATTTTTCAATGTGATAACGAAATATCACAATTAAATAATTGTGTATTTTTCAATGTGATAACGAAATATTTTTAATTCTTAACAATCTCTGTGAATGTTATCAAAATCAAAATCTTTTTGTTGATTTTTTCCAGTTTTACTTTCCCCCATATGCAAACCAAAGGGAAAGTATTGTTTTCGTGAACATTTTTAAATCAAAAATTTTTGAGGTCCCCCGAGTTGACTAATACCATTTTTGAAAAATGTCTGTCTGTCCTTCTGTGGTCACGATAGTCTAAGCCGATTGAGCAGTTAAGAAGTTAAGATGACACTATAAACTTATGCTTTTTGTTTATTTATTTATTTACGGTACTAACCATTTTTAACAATATTTAATATTAAACAAATTCCTAAGTAAACAAAATTAATTAAATCTATATTCTAATTATTACAGTAGTAGTATTCGATCAACTTTTGGTGAAAATGCGGAAACAGAAAGTGGTAGTTTACTCTTGGCTTCTTTTGTTTTTTTAATATTGATCATATAAAAAAATCTTCTTAAGAAAAGTTGTAGATAATCGAAAAATTAGCATTAAATGCATATTCATTTTATGTCGTAGCTCTTTTAGTTATTTTATTAATATTGTTTTAAAAATGTGAATGTTACGAACTAATTACTCTGAATAAGTGAGTTATTGCTATAAATAACGTTAGTTTGAGTTTGTAATGATTAATATTTTGTGGAAAAGTGAACACATAAGTGAGGTTTACGAACAAAGTTTAACAGGAATAAGAAACATTTGTTGAAAAAAAAGGTAGGTAAAAGCTATTGATTTCAAGTATCTAACATGGGGGAAAGTAATGATGACACATCAACATTTTTTTTAAAATAAAAGGCTTAATTTCACTTTAAAATTGAATCTACCAATTATTTGTAGAATATTTAAAAAATATAAAAAACGAATTTATTGTCGACGTTCTGTATATATTTAAGTGAACATTGTGAAACAGTAATTACTCGCAAAGTCAATCAATTTTAATTTTACCCAACCTCAGAAGAAACTTTGTTCGTTTCTTAATATTATCTTTAACTTTTTATTAAAAAGTGAGTTTCAAAGTCCAACAATTTTAATTGATGAAGCCTATAAATTTTTATAAAATTTTATTGAAATGATTCGAAAAGGTAATGAATATTTACAACTTGTTATAACAAATAATATTTAATTATCGAACAATTTTTCAAAATTTCAACTAATGATTTAATGTAACTAAATGAATAATGTTTTTCTACAAAATCTGAAAATGTATATGTTATTCAATAACACATTGTATTTTCGCAAAATTCTTAGTATTTTTTATAAATGGAGCGATTTTTTTTAACAAAATTTCAACTTTGAACCAACTTCAGAAAGATAACTGCTTTTATTTTTAAACAAAATGAGTTTTAAAATAATACATAAATTTAATAGCTGAGGCTGTGGCTTGGTGAAATTCCATATTAACACTTTTAGTGGGCTATTTACTAAAATACTTAAATTATTTAAGTTTTTGCAATAAAAGTCTGTGTTCATTTCTTATCAATATCTGTAACTTTTTATTGAAATCCGAGTTTCAAAGTCAAACAATTTAAATTTTTTCCAACCTCAGAACAAGCTTTAATCATTTGTTAACAATATCTGTAACTTTTTCTTGAAATCCGAGTTTCAAAGTCAAACAATTCCAATTTTTTATAATCTCAGAACAAACTTTGTTTATTTGTTAACAATACTTGTAACTTTTTATTGAAACCCGTGTTTTTTTATAAACAAAAACCATTTTCTGCATTAAAAAAAAAACTCTTACTATACAGGGTGAGTTTTTTTCATGTTCTCTATGGGGATCTTATAAACTATAAAAGATAGAGAAACAGTTAATTGGGAAAAGTACAGTTGAATATAGGATAAAGTGACATTCGGAAAGTATATCTCCGTCTCACTCAGCCCCGCATTCGCCTTCCTTTCGTATCCTTATTTAACAACCTCTAGTGCCATTTTAGGGCAGATCGCCCTATAGTGCAGACGAGCTGAATAAAATGACATTTGTAAAATCTTAATAACAACACAGACTTACATTTTTATAAATGGAAACCATAGTTGGTTATGTCATCATTGAAAAGGGATTTTTGTTCTCTTTTTAATGATGACATAACCATAATTGGTTTCTATTTAAAAAAATGCTAGTATACAATATCTGATAAATATTGTTATTTGGTGTAAAATTATCCAAAACTTTGCCATCTACAGTTTTTTTTATTTCTTTTAATAACAGAAAAAAATCGATTTGAAAAAATCGACACTTTTGATATATTTTAAAATATCTAGTTACCCTTGACTTTTTCGAAAAAATGTAAAGTATCTTTTACTTCAGCTCGTAAAACTACACTACTTTGCCTCTTTAATCGTCTCTCTATCTCTTATAGTTTTCAGGACCCCTATAGAAAACATGAACAAAAAAACTCACCCTGTATATTACAAGAAAACAACTTAACAAGAGGACTGACTGGTGTTTCTATAAATAAATAAATTGTATCAAAGGATTTGTTAAATTTAATCTATTAGAACCAAATTGTGGATTTCGAAAATAATAATAATAACTACTATTTATTTATTTAAATATTATAAATAGATTGTTCTTAATAACAAATTGTTAAATTTAGTTTACAATAATTAATGTACATTTAATATGCAAAAATACATTTAATAAATGTTATTTATACTAATATATGCTTTTTACAAGTATGTTACAATTATTCTTTCCAAATTATTAAAATAAAATTTAATTATTAATTCTTATTATTATTTTGATATTTCTAAGTGATAACAACATTTAATATAAACACATCTAGATTTGTAGTCAGCAGTCTGAATAAAAACAAAAACATAAGCAAAACTTGATTTTGCAAAAAATCTAAAGCGGGAATAATGTTAGGTGTTAATTTTAGCATTCGTAGCAATTTGGGCTGGCTGGCCTTGATGTAAAGTAAAATGTAAATTCACACAGGGATTTTTTTTAAGTATGCATATCCTCATAATTACAGAGTTTTAAGAATTTGTAGGAATTCGTTGTTTTTATTAAAACGTGCAATTTGAAGCTTCTAACGAGTGTTTCCAATCCTTGGCTAAGCATGAAGTAAATTTTCAGGCTTCTCTAAACTTGACATTTTACTTTATGCGCAACGCGTATTAAACACTGATTTAAAGTAAAATTCAAAATATACTGCTCACTTAAATACTTGTTTATTTCGTGTAACCAAATCTTCTAAAACTCAAGCAATTAACTTTCGGATTTTTTCTTAAAGTTAGGCTAACATATCCCCCAAAAAAAAAATGCACAAATTTTAAAAACTCAAGATTTGGTTAGACGATATAAATAGTTGTAAAATTTAATAACGCGACATTAAACTTAAGCGGTTTATTCTGAATTACACTTTAAATCATTGTTTAATACGCGAAGAGGAGCAACCAATCCAAGTTTTCAGGCTTTTCTAAACTCGAAATTTTACTTCATGCTTAATCAAGGAGTCGGAACACTCATGAGAATAATAGAACATTTCGTTTTAACTCCAATGTTTTAGTTTATAAATGTTAATGCAACTTGGATTAGAAAAAATATTAGTATTATCGAGATTGGAGATTTACATTTAACAACATGAATTTCATTCACCGTTGGTAATTTCTTCAAATGATTTACTATAATAATAATAATCTGTATCAATATTTAATTTTTGTTACTCTTGATTTTTTGTTGCATTGTTGGAAATGTGAGAAAAAATGTGTCATGCAGGTATGTTTTCTACGGACGAGAACGATAATTGGAGTTTTCATTTCGCTTGAAGGTAATTGCACAGCGCTGTGGACTTTAATGAAACGGAATCGGTTAATTGCGATACTGGGTATGATATGTTGTTACAGTCATTTGATGTCACTTTCCCTGATTTGCTGTGTACCTGTTTGTACACATGATGATTACACAGTTTTTTTTTTATATATTCATAAATGCTTACATGTTTATTTGAATGTAATCATAAAACAGCTTAAACTTCCTGGTTAAAATTGTCTAATTGTATTTAATTAAAATATTATTCTTGAATAATATCTAATAAAACTGGAATGAAAATTTTGAATTAATGAGAAGGAAACTGTATATGAATCAATATTAATTTAAATAAAAATTACTTGGTTTGTTTCACAAAATATTTTATTTATTCCGACTAGTTTCGGCTTCAAGCCATTATCTAGGAATGTAGAGAAATTACATTTTTACAAACTATATACAGAGAGTTTTATGTAACACCGGACATTTTCATAACGAGAAATTTTCTTTTAAGTATATATATGCATACGTTGTACATTTTCTGACGCTCGGTTTATCAAAAGGATTCAATTTGAAGCTATGAACGAGTGTTTTCCACTCCCAGGCTAAGCATGAAGTAACATTTCGAGTTTAGAAAAGCCTGAAAATTTGGTTTGGGCGCGTAGCGCGAAGCGCGGAGCGGCCAAACCAAATTTTCAGGCTTTTCTAAACTCGAAATTTTACTTCATGCGCTACTGGTACAAAACACTGAATTAATGTAAAGATTAGCGGTGTGTTTTATACTTCGTAATATGTTAGTGTTTTGTATTGGTGGCGCATGAAGTAAAATTTCGAGTTTAGAAAAGCCTGAAAATTTGGTTTGGCCGCTTCGCGCTTCGCGCTACGCGACCAATCCAAATTTTCAGGCTTTTCTAAACTCGAAATTTTACTTCATGCTTAGTCTGGGAGTAAAACACACTCATTTTAAGTTTTAAATTGATCTCTTTTAAAAACACAACGATTATCTAAAGATTTACGGCATATACACTGTAATTGGGACATGTATTCTTGAAAGATAAACTCCCTGTATTTACAAGTTGAGGCATTAGTTGCGATTGATTGGCTACAATTTGTAATGGTCATATAGGTAACCCAATTTACACTTAACTTAAAAATAATAAGTGTCAAATTGTATTGAATGAAAATGTTGGGTGTTACATAAAACTCTCTGTATACATAATCAGGTAGTAAGGACGTTTAATATTAATATTAATAATAATAATAATATTGTGGAAATCCAAAGTGATTTTTATTTAAATTTATATTCATACAAGTTTATTTAATCATGTTTCACCAAGTGATTAATGAGAACATAGTGAAAGATATTTTAAACGCGAAAGAAGATGTGTTCAATTATTTTTATTAATGAACCCCTTGTAGAATAAAATTAATTTCAATAAATGATTAGGACTTCTCTCAAATCTAACAATTTTATTCACAAATGTGTTTCCACATTCGAATATTATATAAAACACAACTATACTTTTTGAATATTGCCGCTTTCCACAAAAAATCTTACGAATAATTGGACAACTCGACGGCAAACAACTACAAATTGTTACTAATTTAAATCCTATGTTTATACCTTACAAATTTATAACATTTCTCCCATATTTTCTAATTTTGACTTAATCAGAAGTTTAATCAATGATTAGTGGATATTTTAAGTTAATTAGTCGTGGTGCAAATGGGCTTAGGTTTGTTTCTGTGTTCTATCAATAAACAACGCCAATTTTTATTTATAAACTTTAGAAGAGAGTTTTAATGATTTACTAATTTCTATCTATCATTCTTAGTAAAGTCATAAAACTGTTTCTCGTTTACTCCCAAATCGAATAACCTAATCAATGATTTTTTTTAAAAACACAAACAATTTATTAACAAATTGTTTGTATATTGATAAAACAGACATGTTTAGGATATCTTACAAATTTTTTTATTTATTTATTTATTGACGGGAATTCCCTTTTTTAACAAAAACAATATAATTACATAATATAGCGATGATATATACATATATAATAAAAAATATAACAAAAAGATTATGTTCTATAACAGTATTTGTTGACACATACATATAATAAAATTGAAATAGAATTGAAATAGACAAAATGATTACAAATGTTTCCTTAACGTATACTTAAAGTGATATAAACTTGAATTAAATAAATTGAACCAGCGTTTTTCCGAGAGTTGATTTGCTGTTCTCATCATTCTTGCTATTGGATTGAAATGGCAGTAGTTGCTGGTGAAGGTCTTCAACCGAAATATATGAGAATTCCTGTGGGTCCTTGAGTGAGCTGGCACGTAGAAATTGAGCTGTTCCAATAGATACGGGCTGTCTATTTTATAATTTATTATTTTCTGCAGTGTGCATAAATCCATAATAACCCGACGATCAGCTAAGCTTCTGATATTCAGTTCGCTCATTATATCGGAATAACAGCCACGTATATGTTGTCGACCCAGTTTAAACTCTATTAAGCGAAGAAATTTATTTTGGATTAATTCCAGTCTATTCGAGTGAGTTATCGAATACGGAGACCAAACCACAGATGCATACTCCATATTAGAGCGAACAAATGCACAGTAGAGTCGTTGTAAAGCAGTTGGACCCAGATCTTTACCTATTCTTAATACAAAACCCCACATTTTTAGTGCTTTGTTAGAAATATTGAGAATATGTGAGTTAAATGAGAGCGTTGGATCGAAAATTACGCCTAAGTCCTTCACCTCGGATAGACTAGCTATTGGATTGTTGTCGATTTCGTATGTGTAAGACAGAGTTGATTTTTTCCGAGTGAAAGACATCTTGTTGCATTTACTCACATTAAGAAATAGATTATTATTCTGATACCAGTTGTTGATTCTGTCCAAATCTTGCTGTAGGCCAACGCACTCGTCTAAGGTTTCCACTACACGAAATATTTTAATATCATCAGCGTACATGAGGATCTTGCTGTTAGAAATTAAATTTTCTATGTCGTTGACAAACATTATAAATAGCAAAGGCCCACAGTGTGAGCCCTGCGGCACCCCTGATGTTACAGAAATTGGTTTCGATATATAGTCGTTAATTTTTACCATTTGGAATCGATTTGTCAGGAACTCCGATATCCAGTTAGTAGTCGTATTACTAAATCCGTATAGGTTTAATTTATCCAATAAAATCTTGTGGTTAACAAATAAATGCAATCGACTTGGCTTTTTTTCTCCAAAGCATTCACCAGATGTTGATCAAAGGATAACAAATTAGTCTGTGTTGACCGTCCTGGGACAAATCCATGTTGATTACTAGATAAAACATTTTTGCACATCCAGTACAGCTGGTTAGCAACCATTTTATCTAATAACTTAAGTATGCATGATTGTAAGCATACTCCTCTATAATTTGTAATGCTTTCACGCCTACCAGATTTAAAGATGGGATGTATATAACTTAATTTCCACGCAGAAGGGAAAGTACCCCTCGACAAAGAAATAGAAAATAAGTCATAAATTGGATTACATAATGAGTACACGCAATTTATGATGACATAAGGTGAAATTCCATCCGGACCTGAACTTTTATTAGGTTTAAGTGAAGTGATTTCATTAAAAATGTCCTCTTTTGAAACAAATAGTTTAGAATCATTAATAGTTTTATGCTCATCTGAAAGATTATTGAAAGATAAACCGTTATCTGTAGCGTAAACTGAGGCAAAAAAATCCGAAAACAGATTAACAATTTGATCACCATTAATTCCAATTTTCGATTCGAATTCTAATGCATCTGGAATAGTTTCGTTGTGTTTCAAATTTTTTACATACTCCCAAAAATAATTAAGATTACTATTTATTCTTGAATCAACATCACTTAAGAAATTTCGATATAAAGTTTCAGATAATGTTTTACATTGGGATCGTAAAGACTTAAACAATAAATAGTCATCATACCCACCCGATTGTCTATATTTGTTATGTGCTTTTTTTTTCTTTTTTATAAGTTGTTTAAGTTCAACAGACATCCATCTGGGATAACAGTTTGTGTTATTATTAACATATTTACATGGAATAAAATTATTTATACCCTCGTTGAGAATATTATAAAATATATCAACTAATGTATTTATATCGCTCTCATTAACAGCAGATATCCATTTCGATGAAGAGAAACTGTCATTGTAAAATCTATTTAATTCCTCAAATCGAGCTAGATGATATAGATACAATTTTTTCGTCGATTGCAAAGGTTTACTTTCACACATAGATATGTTAATATCATAAGCATAATGGTGTTGACTTGTATTAGATAATAAATTGTCAGAAAGATCAACTTTAAATTTTGATGTGTTTGAAAAAAACAAATCCAGAAATACATGTCTATTTCATTCTTGTAGTTTAAAACTTTGACTCAATCAGAGGTTTAATCAACAATTAGTGGGTGATTAGAGTTAATCAGTCGGGGTGCAAATGGGCTTGTAACTATTATCTATTATTATTAAGTCAATAAGGCATTAAGCTTTTTTATTGAGTTAACAATGAAACAAATTAGGTACCTATTTTGGTTAAGTGTTCATGTTATGTTTAAAAAAATTAGCAACAATAAAATGCAAATTGTTCCTAACGATTATTAAAAATGTTTATTTATGTTTTTACCAGACATAGACATTTAGTATTATTGTAGAAACTTGATAAAATTTCATTTAAATGTAAATTATTAATAGATGTATATGCATTTGAATAAAAACTCTTACTTTACAGGGTAAGTTTTTTTTTCATCTTCTCTTTGGAGATCACAGAAACTATAAAAAATAGAGAAACGGTTAACTGGTCAAAGTAGTGCAGTTTTACGAGCTGAATAAAATGACATTTATAAAACTTTCGAAAAAGGTAAGGGTAACTAAATACTTTGAAAAATGTGGAAAGTGTCGATTTTGTTAGCAATGGACATTTAGTATTATTGTAGAAGTCGATAAAATTTAATTTAAATGTAGATTATTAATAGAAGTACAAAGTTATGAAAAAGTCTGTTTATGTGAAATGAATGAAATTATGACTACTTCCAAATATTAAAAATCAAGTTTGTAAAATCTGCCTAACACTAATTAAAATGATGATATTTATAGGGCGTTTTGGCAAATATTGACATTTAGTATTATTGTAGCAACTAGATTAAATTACATTTAAATGTAGATTATTAATAGAAGTACAAAGTTATGAAAAAATTTGTTAATCTGAAATGAATGAAATTATGAGTTGGTACTTTCAAATTACAAATTTGATGCTCATAACTTTTTTTAAATCAAATTAAGATTCCATTGATTTAACATACAGGAAAGAAAATTAGCTATATAAACATTCTTGAGTCAAGATTTTATTTATTCCATTCGAGACTAGAAAAGGAAATCCTCATTGAAACAAATACTCTTTTGGAAGTTGATCAACTTTCTTTTTCATATCAACATACATTACATTTTTCTCTTTGCAAATCTAATTTAATACTTAAAATAATTGGGTGTGCAAATTATTCGAATATTTATTCAAAAATAAATTCAAGAAAAAAAAAAAAGAATTCGAATCACGAATCCGAATCACCTAATATGATTCAAATCACGAATAGTACAATAAAGGGTTAGTAAGAGAAAGGTATTATTCGAATCAATGATTTGAACTCTTCAATATTCTTTTTTTAGTGACGTGAAGTGTTTTCTATTTTCTATTAATTATTGTAGTAATTCCTTTCTTCACTTATTATTTTTATTATGCTAGATGCACATTTCGAACACTATGTGTTCATTTTCAATAGCAATGAAATGTTATTGCTATTGAAAATGAATACATAGTGTTCGAAATGTGCATCTAGCACAATACAAATAATAAGTGAAGAAAGGAGTTACTACAATAATTGATTCGAATTCTCTTTTTCAAACACGGATACAAATCCTTTAATAATACATTTCAATTTTTTTTAAAACCATTAACATTTTCAATACTAGTTTTTATGAATAAAAATATATGTTCAAAACTTAATTTTTTATTATTAACACTGAACATCGTTGATAACAGACTAAATATCTGATTTCTTGTTTCCTAAATAAAAATGTGCTTGTTTTTAAACTTCACGGTAAATCAGTGTTTTGTACGCATGGCGTATGAAGTAAAATTTAGAGATTACAAAAGCCTGAAAATTTGGATTTGGACGCTCGCTTTGATACATTCCCAAATCCAAATTTTCAGGCTCTTCTAAACCCGAAATTTTACTTCATGATTAGCGTAGGAGTGGAAATACTCGTTAGAAGTTTTAAACTAAAATTATATGAAAATGGCGAAGGCCTAAAAAATTCTTAAATCTAAAATAACTCTGTACTCATTTGTTTATCTAATGCCCGGTATTATAAAACGTTTTATTCCCTAAATAAAATTTACTTTACTAATAAATTAATTTATTCCAAAGATTTCGGTATTATAAACACAAAATAACTTTATTTGGCTAATAAATCTCCCCAGTAAATTATTTTTTTGTTTTTGTACCAAGTAAATTTTATTCTCTAAATAATTTGACAGTTAAAAGTCAAAAGTGTAGTATATTATTATAATTACTTTAGATTCTACTACTTGAATTTATTAATTTCATTACGGTTATCATGTCTACAATATCATCTGTGTCAGATTTAAGTTCGCTCATAGTATCTTCCCTGACGGAGTCGAAGACCTAGAGTTTTTCAAATCAGACATAACCAGGGATTTTTATACTTATGCATACGTTTTTTTAAAATTAGTTTCATCTAAAGTTTTAAACGAGTGTTTTCCACTCCCAGACTAAGCATGAAGTAAAATTTCGAGTTTAGAAAAGCCTGAAAATTTGGTTTGGTTGCGTAGCGCGAAGCGCTACGCGACCAAACCAAAATTTCAGGCTTTTCTAAACTCGAAATTTTACTTCATGCGCCACGCGTATTTAACACTGAAAGCACTGAAGTATTGTAAACAAGTGAACTTCACTTGAAATCAGTGTCTTGTACGTGTGGCGCATGAAGTAAAATTTCCAGTTTAGAAAAGCCTGAAAATTTGGTTTGGCCGCTCCGCGCTTCGCGCTACTCGACCAAACCAAATTTTCAGGCTATTATAAACTCGAAATTTTACTTGATGCTTAGCCTGTGAGTGGAGATCACTCGTTTAAGTCTTTTATAATTTCTAATAAGCTTTATTTTTCTTGTTCTGTGTAATTCTGTTCGATTCCACGGTTATTCTCCATAATTATAAGGAATTATACTAAATTTCCAATTTGATTCACAATTCAATTTGAAATATTAACAATTCAATTTAACAAATTGGTGGTTCCAGCTATGGCCACAATGAAAATGTATAATTTCGGTCTGTAATCTACTAATTACATTATTTATTTCTAGAATTGCTATTTAGTTGGTAGGTTTGCTTTATAATACGCAATTTTATTTGCCCATTAGTTTACTAGGTAAACAAATTTACTCCAAAAATAGTTATCTAATGATTTATTAATCGTTTATAATACCGGGTATAAAAAAATATAAATCTGAAATTTAATTGAAAGAGTTTATTACGCTGTCTTCATAAAAATTTAATTTGAAGCATCAAACGAATGCATCCAATCCCAGATTAAGCATACAGTAAAATTTCGAGTTTAGGAAAGCCTGAAAATTCAACATTTATAATACAAAATATAGTATAAAAAGTGAATTATGAAATAAATACAATAAAATAGAAAGTAGGTATACTCGTAAACGCATTCACAAGCGAAATAATACTACATGTAGAAAATCAGGGAAAGTGAGAATAGTCACAATAACATTAAAATAATACAATTTTAAAGTATAGTCAATATAATTAAATAGGTACCAACACAGTAGCTATATATTAAAAATTCATTTAATTTAAAAAAAATTATTTGCGCGCTACGCTTCGTTCGCGCGGCGGCATTCTAAATCTTCAGGCTTATATAAACTCGAAATTTTACTTCATGCTTAACAATCAAAACACTCTTTAAAATAATATAAAATACTTAAATAAATACAATTTAGTTCTGTTTTAGCGATTTTATTCCTAATTTTGTAACTATTTCATTTTTAACTATGATTTGTTTACCCCGAATTCTTATTATTTATTCCTAATAGTTTAAAAATGTTGTAATATTTACTATTTTTGCCAATTATTTTTACTATAAATTATTACCTTTGTATTTATTTAAAATCATTTTTCTCAAAATTATGACAACCAGCAATCTAATTCGTACAAGATTTAATAACATTTTTTCGAATTTTATTAAACTCCACAATTTTCAAATACCTAGGCTGATTATTTTGTAATTTTGAGAAAAACTTTCGTTGAAAAGTCGCCTGATTTATGGAGACTTTGAATTTAAAATCATTTATTTTGAAAATCTCAGACTTACCTAAAAATACATAGAGTTTAATAATTAACAAAGCGAGATATTAAATTGTCTGCCTTTATTCAGTTTTTATTTTTATAAAATCGTAACTTTCCGAATCGGGCTTATTTAATTTAATTTAATTTATTTATTTACGGAATAACTTTTGACTTGAAATTACAAACAAATAAAATGGTATAAGTTGGGAATATCTAGCTTTAATTATCTGTAAGTTTAGGTTTAATTGTAAGAAAATCATTGAGTTTTATATAAAATTTATATATGAAATAATTGAATTTTTATAGTAAAGTGCTAAATAAAGTAATTATTACTATTACAAATATATTATTGTAAAACTTATTTTGTAAAAAAAAAACAATGCAGTTTAATAATCAGTAATGATAATAGAAATATCTCGTTTGTCTTTTGTCTCTCGAATTTTGCATCAAAATTAAACTTTTATAGAAAAATCGTCAAGTGAATTTTCGCAAAATCGCAAACAAATATCTTTACAAATATTTGTTTGCGATTTTGCGAAAATTCAATGTGTTATTGAATAACGAATAACTTTAAAATCCTTGAAAAAACAATTCATTTAATTTCTTTAAATAATTAGTAATGAACATTTTAAATATATCGCTTGGTTTTTCTATAGTTTTCAGCCAAAATTAATTCTCTTTAATAAATCGCCCGATAATTATAAGATTTTGTTTAATTATGTGCGGATTTTTCAACCATATTTTTATTTTAATGTTAATGGTTGCAAAAAATATCTTTACCAAATTTGTACATCCGGTTCCATAAAGAGTGTAGCACAACAAGCATTAATATATGTAACTAATTTATAGTACATATTGTCTTGTAAGTGGGAGTTCATTTTCCTGTTGGGCAGTAATTAAGTTTTGCTGAAAATTACAAAAGAACTAATATTTTAAACTAAGTGAACAATCCTTATATAGAGCTTTTAAATCCCTTTGATACTCACAGATATTGTTCAAAATTTAACAAATTGTAAAGATAATTTAAATATCACACTGTTATTCTGAGAGTAGAGCAAACGTGTAAATATTTTCGAAAATAAATTAACACACAGATTTTATTTAAAAAAATCACTTTGCCAATAAAGATATAATACTTTTAAATACCAGATACTCTAATTGCTGATATTAGTTTATTCTTTAATGAAATAATGCTATTTAAATTTAACGATAATCCGATTATATTTATAGGAGATTTTAATTGTCCTTCTCTAACAGCGGGGCCGTTGTCTGATAAAGCACTGTATATTTCTAATGCTTGCTCGTTCTTGGGTTTGCAACAATTGAATAAGATAACGAATTGTGCAGGCAATACTCTGGATTTGGTTTACACTAATTTAGATTGTCTTATTCAAAGAGATCTTGATCCATTACTCCCTGAAGATGTATTTCATCCCGCTTTCACATTATCCGTTCAATATAATCGGAACATGTCTCCTATTAATATTAGTCGAATGAAATTCAACTTTAGAAAAGGTGATTATGTTTCCTTGTATTCTCACTTAGGTTCAGTAGATTGGACTTTTCTTCAGACGTACTCTAATGCTGAGTTGGCTCTTGACGAGTTCTATAAAATCGTTAACTACAGTCTACATCAATTTATTCCTAAAGTTAAACCTAAAGATAGACATGCATACCCAGTTTGGTTCACACGAGATATAATCCAACTTCTTAACATAACATATTGATCGCGATGCAACTGCACTGCACCATTTTAAGAAAATAAGGTCACTGATAAAAACTAAAATCAGAAGTGCTAATAGAAAATATATTAACGACATAGAAAATCAACTCACTGAAAATCCAAAACACTTTTGGTCATTTATTAACTCAAAAAAATCTAATCCGTCTAGGTTTCCTTCTGAAATGACGTACAATGATGAAACATTTAAAACACCGGTTGATATAGCAGATGGGTTTAGACATTTTTTTGAATCAGTTTTTTTACCACAATCTCAGTCTACTTTAAATATAAATCTAAATCACAGTAATATTCCTAATTTTAAATTTAACGAAACTTCATATAAAACAATTCGTAAGCATTTACAGAAACTACCTAACAAGTTTTCTTCAGGCTGTGATGAAATACCAGCTTTTATACTGAAGGATTGTGCGTCTGTGCTGAGTCATCCACTTTCAATTATTTTTAATATGTCTGTTAGTAATTGTATATTTCACGATCAATTAAAAGTTGCATCAATATGTCCTATTCCGAAAACATCATTGAATCGCTCTAATCTTGAAAACTACAGACCGATAGCTTTACTTTCGCATATAGCTAAAATATTTGAAAAAACCCTGTATGATCAAATTTATTCACATGTGTCACCATATTTATCACAGTATCAACATGGTTTTGTACCTAAGCGTTCTACCGTCACTAATTTAGCTATTATTACCCACGATATAGCAAATTCATTAGATTCTACTGGACATATTGATGTAATTTATACCGATATGTCTAAAGCTTTTGACAGGGTGGACCATAGTCTTTTGTTAGAAAAGCTAAAGTATTTTGGCTTTTGTTCTACTTCAAGTTCACTTTTGGCGTCGTATCTCTCTTGCCGTGAATACTATGTTACAGTTAACAATTTTAAGTCTATGTCGTATTTTCCGACTTCTGGGGTTCCGCAAGGATCTATCTTGGGCCCACTTCTTTTTAATCTTTTTATTAATGATCTGTCAAGCGCACTAAATTGTAAATATTTATTATACGCAGATGATTTAAAGATCTATTCTACCATTAATACTATTGATGATTGTTTACGTTTGCAAGACCAACTAAATATTATCTCTAACTGGTGTAACAACAAAAACCTTAATCTTAATCCCGATAAATGTAAATATATGACATTCACTAAAAAAACTAAATACATTACATCGAATTACACAATTAACAATAGTGATATCGAACGAGTGCGATCTTTTAAGGACTTAGGCGTATGGTTTGATGAAAAACTTACATTCAACAATCATGTAGAAATGCTTGTAAAGAGTTCTTTTAAGGCATTGGGATTTATTCATCGAAATTCTGCAAATTTACAGAATCCTAATGCCTTAAAATCTCTGTTCAATGTATATGTGAGGTCAAAGTTGGAGTATGGATCATTGATTTGGTATCCCCAGACCCAGCAGCAAATCAACTTGGTTGAAAGTGTTCAACGCAAATTCGCTAAGTTCTTGTACTTCAAAAATACTGGTAATTACCCGGCAAGAGGCTGTGACCATGTGTTATTGCTTCATCGATTTGAACTCGAATCACTTAAACAAGGACGAAATAAATCATATGTTTCATTTCTATATAAATTAATTCACACCCATATCGACTGTGCTGACATTTTACAACTAGTCAATTTTCATACTCCGTCTTTCAATAGTAGAAATAAGTCTACATTTTATGTAAATTTTAATAGAACAGTGACCGGTTCAAAATCACCTCTAAGTGTGATGTGTAACGTGGTCAATGATCTACCCCCAACTTGTGATTTATTTTATGATCACGTATCGTCAATTGTCGCTCTATGTTAATTTAAGTATTTTTTGAATGTGTTACTTTACTTACTTTTTGCTGTACATTTTTGTTTTCTATATTGTCCTGTAATTGGGTCTTTTTGTTTCCTGTTGGGCAATAAATGTATTTATTTATTTATTTAAATACCTCAGGAAATGTTTCTGTAATATGAAACCAAAGTATTTTTTTTTAATAACACCATTTATTTTATTATCAAAAAGTTGTGAAGTTCGAGAGTCCCTTGAATCATTGTAAAACTGCCACATTTTTCTTAAAAACGAATGCTTTTTAAGAATCAGCAAAGCATATTCATACAGAGAGTTTTAAGTAAGACCGAACATGCCAGAAAATTTTCAATGTAAATTTTTTTATGTTCGATTTGTTCTGGGACGCATCAAAGCATTGAGTGCTATGTGATTGGTTACGATTTCCAGTGGTAATATAGTCAACCCAATTTACATTCCTTGTTTTTTTTTTTTAGGTTCAATTTGAAGCTTTAAACGAGTGTTTCCACTCCCAGACTAAGCATGAAGTAAAATTTCGAGTTTAGAAAAGCCCCGTGAAAATTTGTTGAGGGTCGCGCAGCGACCCGAGACAAATTTTCTGGGCTTTTCTAAACTCTAAATTTTACTTCATGCGCCACGCGTATAAAACACTAAAATTCTGTGAAATTTATGTATATTCGAACTTCACTTGAAATCTGTCTTTTATACGTGTGGCGCATGAAGTAAAATTTCGAGTTTAGAAAAGCCCAGAAAATTTGTCTCGGGTCGCTTCGCGACCCTCGACAAATTTTCACGGGGCTTTTCTAAACACGAAATTTTACTTCATGCTTAGTCTGGGAGTGGAAAACACTCGTTTAAAGTTTCAAATTGAATTAAAAAAAAAAACAAGGATTTACAGAAAATAAGCTGAATTTGGAATTTTTAAAAGAGTTCAATTTGAAGATTTAAAGGAGTGTTTTCCACTCCCAGACTAAGCATGAAGTAAAATTTCGAATTTAGAAAAGCCCCATGTTTTATACGCGTGGCGCATGAAGTAAAATTTCGAGTTTAGAAAAGCCTAGAAAATTTGTCTCGAGTCTGTACGCGACCCTCGACAAATTGTCACGGGGCTTTTCTAAACTCGAAATTTTACTTCATGCTTAGCCTGGGAGTGGAAAACACTCATTTAAAGCTTTCTATTGAACTCTTTCAAAAAAAAAACCGAATGGCCCAAAATTAACAGCTTATGCATGTTTACCTAAAAAAAATCACTGTACCTTCATTGTAAGTTACGCAGTCAATAAAGTAATAAATACACCTACATTATCTTTATTGAGTATTATGTTAGCAAATATATGAAAATTGAAATGTTTGCCAAATGAAGCAGCACACCTAACACCCCAGTGTTGTTCTGCTGGAAGCAGACCTAGGTGCGGTACTTGAAAACCTGCCTCTCCACGCTCTTCAAATTTTGGAATATATATATTTAAAACTGCCAAAAGGCAGTTTTGTGACGGCATTTTTGCTGGTACACCGAAAGCAACGTAATTGGGGTGGTCCTGATCAAATGGCTTACACAATACGCTGAATCGAAGTTCTTAATAATCTCCAGTGAAATTGAAGCAATGTATAAACTTATCTTGTATTTATTAGCTAATTGTAACTTGAATTTTATAACTATCATGTGCATTGTATTATTTGTTATATGTTTAATTTACACACATTTATTATTATATATATATTTAATGTAAAATGGAGATTTCCGTACAAATAAATAAATAAATAAATAAACGGAAGTAACAGGAGTCTGTTTTCAAGCTAAATTTGTTCTCCTCTTTCTCATTTTTCTTTTCTGTTTAGTATTAACATTCCATTAGTGATATAGCCGGTTAATGAATGACAGATTCCATTTTGACGTTAAATGTAAGTTGCGTTAGAACTAATAAAATCAGAGCCAATGAAATCACACTATATGCTTTGATGCATCCAAGTACACATCGAACGTAGAAAAATTTACATTGAATATTTTCTGGCCTGTTCGGTGTTACATAAAACTCTCTGTATATCTCACATGGTTATTCTGTTATTTTGAGCTAAATTCTATTTTATTCTAATAATAAATATGTACAGACATCATAAAATTAATAGATTTTGTTTAAGAAGGATATAAAATATAGCTTTTTAAGAATCAGCAGAGAATATTAAAATGTCTCACATAGTTATTCTGTTATTTAGAGCTAAAGTCGCCTTTATTCTAATAAAAAAATCGAATCCTGAATGATTCGAATCCTGTCCAGCTTTGTCTAATATTCGACTATTCAAATATTTATATATTTAAATAATATTTGAAATAGGATGAAGTTGATGGGTGAAGTAGAAAAAAAAGTTTCTCGTCCTTTGAATGTTAATTACGATGGGCGAAGAGCAAAAAACGGTTGACATCTTTTAAATGTTCAATTAGGAGAGGTAAGTAATTATAGAAAATCTTAAAATGTATGATTGTGAAATACACATATTCGAATATTCAAATATTTCAATATATTAGAGATTCAATATTTGAATTATTCGTACTCGAATCCTAGCCTTAGTTAAAATTTATACCGGGTGTTCGATAAAAAAACGCCTCACGTCATAACTTTGTTATTTAATGACTGATTTGAATAAACAAAAAACAGTCATTGGCCGTTTTGTTGATATAAATTGACAGTAATTATATATATTTTTTAAATTAACTTCATTGTCAAATAATAGTCAACTTTAAATTGTTAAATGACTGCATATACTTTTTTTTATTATATTGGAAATTGTTTTTATGAATCCAATTATGCCCGATATGCTCATTTTAGTTTTATGTTTACGTCAGAACACATATAATAATAAATGAATCACACATAAAAAGACTTATTTCTTACTTCATTTTTTAATTTAAGAAAAAGTGAAGTAAGGAATAGCAGTATTTTTATTTGTAATAATCACTACACGTAAACTCCAAACATACAGTTATAAATCAATCAATCAATCAATCAAATAATTGGTCTATTAACACATAATAATAAATATTTGTTCACATGATTTTTTGGCAATAAATGTGGTGTGCCTTGAAATAAAAAAAATGCAACACACGATGTTGTAAAGAGATGCAATTTATGTATTCAAGAAAAATATTGTCAAATATCATTTATTGTAAAATAATGTCAACCAAATAAGGAACAACTTTTGTAAATTGTCCTTTTTATGTTGTTTAAATTGTTTATTGGTTTATATTTAATCCGCGTGTTCCGGTAACTAATTTATTATACATTCACAGTTTATTATTTTAATCGCAACTTTAATATTTACCATAATAAATGCTTCATTTCTTAGAAAGAATATTTAATACTCGCACTACTTATTAATTTTATGCTACATAAAGTATCTAAATAAACAAGATTCCACTAATCTAACCTCCAAATTAGATGTTTGAAACAGGATTGAACAATCCTAACCCCAAATGTCATGTAAAAAAACAGGATTTAACAAACCTAACCTACAAATTGGATGTAAACAAATAAGATTTATCGATCCTAAACCCCGAATTTGATCTAAATAAACCGGATTCAACACATTTAGCTTCAAAGATTGATGTAAACAAACAGGATTTTACAAAGGTAACCACCGAATTTGATTAAACATTGGAGATGTTGACGATGTAAGCTCTAAAAATAATGTCTAATAATGAAACGAGTGTTTTCCACTCCCAGACTAAGCATGAAGTAACATTTCGAGTTTAGAAAAGCCCTGGTTAGAAAATTTGTCGAGGGTCGCGCTAGCGACCCGAGACAAATTTTCTAAGCAGGGCTTTTCTAAACTCGAAATTTTACTTCATGCGCCACGGATATAAAACACTAGTTCAAAGTAAAGTCCTAATTTTTAAAATTGATGTATTCGAATACTTTTTCCAAGGCACACTAATTTAATTTTTTTTTTTTAAACGGCGGTTCATATTTATAAAATGATATGCCGACCTCTTCTCGACTATGCCGCCATCCTTCTCTTCAATCCTCGCCCAGCTGTCCTACACAATCTCCAAGTATCTGAAAGATCAGACCTGAGAGTGGTCACTAAAATCAGACACCCTTTAAATCCTCTTCATAATCCTTCTAATACACTCCTATACCAAAAATGCAACCTCATCCCTATCGAAGAACGCCTTTAACACCTCGCCCACAAATTCTCTAAGAATCCCTTCATCCCTGACATCATAAACCACTTATGTATCCCCCGAAATCATAACATAACCCCAGAATACACATTTCCAGACATCACGATTTATGAATTCATTTCATCCACATTATTCATTGACAATAATGATTATGACGTTGAAGAACTGCCGGTTGACACAGACGAATGACATACTTTCACTTTTAGACAAAGACAGTTAAACTGACATTAGTGATCATGACACTTTAATACTTATTTTTATAAACAATTAATTGAAAAAGACAGGCTGAAAGACCACCGGTCGATAGCCAATTTGCAGAGAGCTACTATCATTTTTTATTATTATTAATTATAAATTATTTTATTTTTGTATGTTGTCTGTAAATAAAGGTTATTATTATTATTTAATTTTTAAAGCATATACTTTCAAATAGAAGATTTATTTCAATTTATTTTCGACGACAATATTTTTGAGAAACAACATATTGCTCATTACTGGATTAAAAGAAATAAGGTCTAATGTAATAAAACTAAAAAAATACAGGCAGCCATTTACAAATTTTAAGTAGGCTATTATTTGGCAATGAAGTTATTATGTAATGTTAAAAATGTAATTTCTTAGTATTTAAACAGCCATTGACTTTGGTTTTTAGTTCAATAAAATCGGTCAATAAATAACGGAGTTATCGCGTTGGGCGTTTTTTTATCGAACACCCGGTATATACGTGTGTGCACAATTTTGAAATTATTTAATATATAATACAGGTTATGTTTACATTTATTTACAGTTTTGTTAATCTTATTACACCTATTATTATCACTAGTTGTGTCTTATGGTCAACATTTTAAGTACAAGTATTTGTTTCATGTTTTCTATTTATAATCTATTTGAATATACTTATAAAATTGACCTTAGAATTAGAACTTATATAAAAATATAAAGAATACGAATATACATGTATAACTAATAAAAGATAAAATATATATACAGGGTGTCGTTCGTTAAAAGTTTATGGGGTTGCCGGTGCACTAAAAATTTGAAAAAAATCCTTATCATATGGTTGAATCAGTTCTCCTCATGTGAAATATTTTCAACTTTATATTACTTCCGGATCCACCAGAAGTAACATCAAATTTGTTATTTTAAACAAAACACCCTATATATTATTAATTTTTTGGATTCCTCGTTTAAATTGCAACATATTTTATTTAAGAATATGTACACTTATCTCTTATAGTTTTCAATAAAAAAAAAATATTTCTAAAATTTTGACCTCTAAAAGGCATCTTGAAATCTGTCTGTAACTGCTCTTAAGAATAAGATAAAAATATGATTTCTATCTCTACTTATACCTAGAGGATGCCTCTATGAGTGAATTAATTGGAAACTGTCAATTTTGACAATTACTGTTCTTAAAATGTCAATATCTAAGTGCCCTCTTCAATATCTAGTAATTCAATTTTTTAAATAGAATGACCCAATTTTTATTGCGTGGTACGATTGGGGAGAACATTTTTCACAAAAAAAGTATCATACAATTATACTCCTAAAGCAAGTAGTTTTTTAATTATTTCAAAATTTCGTTTTTCGTCGCATGTTCGTTGTTTTTTTAAGAGTTCAATTCAAGCTTAAACGAGTGTTCTTCACTCCCAAATTAAGCATGAAGTATAATTTCGAGTTTAGAAAAGCTTTAAAATTTGGTTTGGTCACGTAGCGCGAAGCGCGGAGCGACCAAACCAAATTTTCAAGCTTTTCTAAACTCGAAATTTTACTTTATGCGCCACGCATATTAAACATTGATATCGATGAAATATATGAATTTTTCTTTTAAGTAACAATATGCGTATGGTTTTTTAAGTGTTCAATTTGCAGCTTTAAACGAGTGTTTTCCACTCCCAGATTAAGCATGAAGTAACATTTTCAGGCTTTTCTAATCTCGAAATTTTACTTTATGCGCCACGCGTATTAAACACTGAAATCGATGATATTTTGTGAACAAGTGAACTTCACTTGAAATTAGTGTCTTGTACGCTTGGCGTCTTTTCCAAACTCCAAATTTTACTTTATGCGCCACGCGTATAAAACAGTGAAATATTGTTCACAATATGTTACTAGAGCAGTATGCTAAAGACGTATATTCTGAACTTCACTTTAAACCAGTGTTTTATACGCGTTTCGCATAAAGTAAAATTTCGAGTTTAGTAAAGCCTGAAAATTTGGTTTGATCGCTCCGCTTCGCTACGAGACCAAACCAAATTTTCAGGCTTTTCTAAGCTAGAAATTTTACTTTATGCTTGATCTGGGAATGGAAAACAATCGTTCAAAGCTTCGATTTGAACTCTTTTAAAAATGATAGAATATTTGAAGGTTTAGAGCATACAGAGAGTTTTAAGTAACGCCGAACATACCAGAAAATGTTCATTATAAATTTTCCTATTTTCGAGTTGTTCTGGGACGCATCAAAGCATTGAGTGCGATGTGATTAGCTACGATTTCCAATGGTAATATAGTCAACCCAATTTACATTCTTCTTGGTGCGATTTCATTGGTTACGATTTTTAGTAGTTCTAATGCAAATTAGGACTAATGCAAATAGGGTACGTTCCTATTTTTTGTAAATCTTTAGATATTCCTTGTTTTTTTTTTAAGTTCAATTTGAAGCTTTAAACGAGTGTTTTCCACTCCCAGACTAAGCATGAAGTAAAATTTCGAGTTTAGAAAAGCCCCGTGAAAATTTGTCGAGGGTCGCGCAGCGACCCGAGACAAATTTTCTGGGCTTTTCTAAACTCGAAATTTTACTTCATGCGCCACGCGTATAAAACACTAAAATATTGTAAAATGTATGTATATTTGAACCTCACTTGAAATCAGTGGTTTATACGAGTGCCGCATGAAGTAAAATTTTGAGTTTAAAGCCCAGAAAAATGAAATCGCACTCATGCACATGATGCATCGCAGAACACATCGAACATAGGAAAATTTACATTGAATATTTTCTGGCATGTTCGGTGTTATATAAAACTCTCTGTATGTAAAACAAAGGAAAAGTATTGTTTTCGCGAACATTCTTAAATTAAAAATTTTAGTGGATATATCCATTTTAAGCTCCCCAGAGTTGATTAACACCATTTTTGAAAAACAGCCTGAACCCATCGAGATGTTAAGATAACACTATTAACTTAAGGTTTTTATTACAATCCTAGGTTGGGAAAAGATTTTGGTGAAAAGGTGCAGGAATAAGAAAAATAAGGTAGGCGCACTTCTGAAAGCTAGGAGTTTTAAGTAGCTAACCAAATTTTATTAGATCCTACTAATTGAAACTGGACGTTTAATGGGAAAAGTTGTATAGTGTCACCATTTTTTTGTTTAGAAAATTTTCAGAAGAGCTTATTTTAGAATTACTCTGTATGTAACAGAGCTGGGCAGAATTCGAATCATTCAGGATTCGAATCCTGGATTCAAATCCTTTTAAAGGATTCAAAAGAGGCATTCGAAAACTTTAGTTCAACTGACTTCGTGATCCGGATTCGTTACATTTTTTTTAAGAGGATTCGTATTCGAATCCAAATGTGGGTGATTCGAATACATATAAAAGGATTTGAATCCTTATGAAAGGATTCGAATATTTATAAAAGGATTCGAATATTTATAGAAGGATTCGAATATTTATGAAAGGATTCGAATACTTACGAAAGGATTTGAATCGTCAAAAATAATTCGAATTAATTTTGAGGATTAACTTAAAAAATGTTTTTGGTGTGTTTTTAAATTTCTCGTTAAATTACTGTTTTATATGCGTTGCGCATGAAGTAAAATTTCGAGTTTAGAAAAGCCCAGAAAATTTGTTGAGGGACCCTCAACAAATGTTCACGGGGCGTTTCTAAACTCGACATTTTACTTCATGCTTAGTCTGGGAGTGGAAAACACTCGTTTATATGAAGACAACCTTATACAAGACTGTGTCAGCTTAAACCGAGTCGACCTTATACAGTAATGATTTGATTTTGACGTTATGTGGAATTTCCGCGCGTGATAAGGCCGGCTCTTTTTAAATCGAGACAACCTTGCACAGTAATGATATTAGTTTTGACGTCATGTACAGATTTCCACGCGTGACGACATCAACCTAGGTGTGTAAGTAGGTTTGTCTTGATTTAAACCGAGCCGACCTTGTATTGTTTAATTACCTTGATTCTTGCCATCACGGGAGGACTTCCACGCGTGAAGTCAGCAATCAAGGTGGTTAGTGTATAAGGTTGTCTTAGTTTAAAACCGAGTCGACCTTGTTAGTTTAATTACATTGACTTTTCACGTCCCGCGAGGAATTTCATGTGTGAGCCCAGAAATGCTCCTTGTATTTCTCGGGATGTAAATATTTCTATAAAATCAAATTTGCTATGAAATTTAAACATATGTGACGGTATGATTTTTAATTACTTTAATTTTTTTCGTATTGAGAAGGCTGCCTTAGAAAATCTGTCAAAAAAAAAAAAAATATTGTGAGCGGTGAACTTGGTACGATCACGATCACGAACTGTATTGTTTATTGGTATTACGACATCATAAACTACAGAAAGGGTTCTTGCTAGACCTAAGTTCAAAGATTACCGTCGAATATAATGTTTATACTGCTGAAAACTCCTCTACTCCTCGTCTTGCCTTCATTGCTGAAACTCTTCAACTCCTCATCTGGCCGTTAGTGCGGTGGTTGGTTTCTGCGGGTCACCGGTCTGTGCTTGAAGAGTATTGTCAAGAGAAAATCAAGAACATGTCCGTGCTTGAAGAAAAAATCAAGAAATTGAACCGTAATTAATTAGTCTTCAACCGCAATCCCAAGTAGAGGCTACTGCTATAATTACTCTTGCCCAGGATACAGATAAGTCCCAAGAAACTTTTATATTGTGTTTATTTTTCAAATTGAATTATTCATAATTAATCAACCTCTTTAGTTTATAAATAATGTAATCTCCAGTGCACTCGAGAATTAGGCCATATAGCATTGCAATTGGCTAACTTTTAATATTAACTCACAATTTTGAAAATAAAAATTAACCCAAAATTCAATTTATAACAAATTCTTATCTTAGTTGTTATTTCGTAATTTGAACAATTAAGATTACTCAGATGTTCCTGTAAATTACGTGACGCCTAAAACATAAATAAAAAAAAAACAGAACCCACCCTTCGTACTGAGTGAGCTGGACCAGGAACAATTAGCTAAATTGAAATTAACGTCACAAAATTGCACATTATGACCGATTTTTGGTTTCCGCTGCAAGTCAGCATGACGGTGTTTCTGTCGAAAATTGCGGAATTCGAGAAGGACGTGATGAAACAGAACGGATGGTCAGTAACATGAATTTCCCAAACCTTGAAAATGGAAATCGCACACGTGGTCGCTAGTTACATGCTGCTATTAGTCTTCCTGTTTTCCGTTATGCAAACCACCCGTATCGTTGATTTCAGATTGCAAAGATGCGGTTTATTAGAGTTTTTCTCTGATATATCGTCAAGATTCAGCAGCGCGTGAATCTTGGCATGCATAACGGAAAACAGGAAGAACAAGGACAGCATGTTACTAGCAACCACGTGTGCGATTTCCATTTTCAAAACATAAATAAAAAAAAAACAGAACCCACCCTTCGTACTGAGTGAGCTGGACCAGGAACAATTAGCTAAATTGAAATTAACGTCACAAAATTGCACATTATGACCGATTTTTGGTTTCCGCTGCAAGTCAGCATGACGGTGTTTCTGTCGAAAATTGCGGAATTCGAGAAGGACGTGCTGAAACAGAACGGATGGTCAGTAACATGAATTTCCCAAACCTTGAAAATGGAAATCGCACACGTGGTCGCTAGTTACATGCTGCTATTAGTCTTCCTGTTTTCCGTTATGCAAACCACCCGTATCGTTGATTTCAGATTGCAAAGATGCGGTTTATTAGAGTTTTTCTCTGATATATCGTCAAGATTCAGCAGCGCGTGAATCTTGGCATGCATAACGGAAAACAGGAAGAACAAGGACAGCATGTTACTAGCAACCACGTGTGCGATTTCCATTTTCAAAAATTGGGAAATTCCTGTTACAGAACATCCATTCTGTTTCAACACGTCCTCCTCAAATTCCGGAATTTCGGCAGAAACACCATCATACTGACTTCTAGAGGAAACCAGAAATCAATCATAATGTGCAATTTTGTGACGTTAACTTCAATTTAGCTAATTGTTCCTGGTCGAGCTTACTCAGTACGAAGGGTGGGTTCTGTTTTTTTTTTTATTTATGTTTTGGGCGCCACGTAATTTACAGAAATATCTGAGTAATCTTAATTGTTTAAATTACGAAATAATAACTAAGATAAGAATTTGTTATAAATTGAATTTTGGGTTAATTTTTATTTTCCAAATTGTGAGTTAATATTAAAAGTTAGCCAACTGCAATGCTACATGACCTAATTCTCGAGTGCACTGGAGATTACATTATTTATAAACTATAAAGATGTTGATTAAATAAGAATAATTCAATTTGAAAAATAAACACAATATAAAAGTTTCTTGGGGCTTATCTGTATCCTGGGCAAGAGTAGTTATAGCAGTATCCTCCACTTGGGGTTGCGGTTGAAGACTAATTAATCACGGCTCAATTTCTTGATTTTTTCTTCAAGCACGGACATGTTCTTGATTTTCTCTTGACAATACTCTTCAAGCACGGACCGGTGACCCGCAGAAATCAACCACCGCACTAACGGCCAGATGAGGAGTTGAAGAGTTTCAGCAGTGAAGGCAAGACGAGGAGTGGAGGAATTTTCAGCAGTATTAACATTAATTCGACGGTAATCTTTGAATTTAGGTCTAGCAAGAACCCTTTCTGTAGTCTATAATGTCGTAATACCAACAAACAGTACAGCTCGTGATCGTGATCGTACCAAGTTCACTGCTAACAATCGTTATTTTTTTTTGACAGCCAGCCTTCTCAAATAAAAACATACGAAAAAAATTAAAGTAATTAAAAATCATACAGTCACACATAATAAGTAAAAACAAGTACATTTTAAATTTCACAACATTTCAGTGTTTTATCCGTTTCGATACGCAACTAAACCAAATTTTCAGAATGTTCTAAACATTATATTTTATTTCGTGAGTAAACAAGGATAGTGAATCTATGTTAAAAAACAAAAATTAACATTTCTTAAGATATAAACTTTTTGTCTCGTGTAATATAAGGCAAAAGTAATGTCATTTTATGAATTGGCTGCCATTTTATTAGAAATAAAAAAAATTGGCAATGTGTTGACTGAAAGGTAATTTAAAGGTGTAAAATTGATAATATAAAGTTAAAAAATGATATCGGTCAAATGACCATCTCCTGAGTTGATGTTGATTTTGCTCGTTTTACAGCATTTTGAATTGTTTTTCGCAAAACATCAGGCTCCAAATTGGTAATTTTTTCTTCAATGTTGGCTTTTAAGACTTGCAAGGTTTGTGGTTTGTTGCGGTAAATGCGAAATTTCAAAAAGACCCATAGGGAGAACATTTAATGACTAAAAATGTTTTTAAAAATAATAATCTAGTTTTCAAAATTATGTTTAATATCGTATGTTCTATAAAATACAACCTCTAGAGTGCTATGAAATAAATTGTAGGTTGGCAACTCTGAAATTATACATTATAATTATTATGTCTGACGTTTTATATGACAATTCCTAACGCGTGTAGCCAACATAAATTTAAAAAAAGATAAAATCATAGCACTCTAGAGGTTTTTTTTTATTAAACATATGATATTAATTGAAGTAAAACTGACATGGTAGCCACAATCTGAAATGTTAAATTTTTCCGACTTTTCCCCGATTCAAGATTTTTTCCCTGGCCTTTTAATATAACTTTCTTCTGTGGGAAAACTCTATTTTGTTAAATTGTTTTCATTGTTTTTGTCAATATTTATGTTAATTTTATAAACATTTACGTGTTTTGTAATTTGCCTGCTGATTTTGACAAATTTAATAATGTCATATGGCTTTTTTGTTAGTGTTTTGGTCAATTAAATATAATTTCATGACTTTTCTCTGACTTTCCCGGTTTTAACGATATTCAGTGAGTTTTTTATCTACGTAATTTTCAGGCATTCGTCGATTTTATAATAGAGTTCAATTTGAAGCTTTAAACGAGTGTTTTCCACTCCCAGACTAAGCATGAAGTAAAATTTCGAGTTAAGAAAAGCCCCGTGAAAATTTGCTGCGCGACCCGAGATAAGTTTTCGGGCATTTCTAAACTCGAAATTTTACTTCATGCGCCACGCGTACAAAACACTGTTTTGAAGTGAAGTTCAGAAACACACAAATACATCTTTAATCAGGGTAACAGGGAATCAGATGTTTAGTCTGTTATCAATGATGTTCAGTGTGATTAATAAACAATTAGGTTTTACATGTTTGTTAAAACAACTGATGACGATATTTTTATATAAATGGTTGAAAAAATAAAGATAAAATCAAATTTATTCTTAAAGGATTTGTATTCGTGATGTAAAAAAACAGGATTCGAATCTTTGAACCAAAAACCAAAATCATTACTGTGCAAGGATGTCACGATTTAAGAAGAGCCGATCATATCACGCGCGGAAATCCTTACATGACGTCAACATTAAAGTCATTACTGTATAAGGTCGACTCGGTTTAACCTGAGACAGTCTTGTATAAGGTTGTCTTCATTTAAACAAGTGTTTTCCACTCCCAGATTAAGCATGAAGTAAAATTTCGAGTTTAAAAAGCCCAGTGCAGCGACCCAAGACAAATTTTCTGGCCTTTTCTAAACTCGAAATTTTACTTCATGCGCCACGCGTATAAAACACTAAAATATTGTAAAATTTATGTATATTTGAACCTCACTTGAAATCAGTGTTTTATACGAGTGCCGGATGAAGTAAAATTTTGAATTTAGAAATGCCCAGAAAAATGAAATCGCACTCATGCACATAATGCATCCCAGAACACATCAAACATAGGAAAATTTACATTGAATATTTTCTCCCATGTTCGGTGTTACATAAAACTCTCTGTATAATTGGGATATGTATACTTAAGAAAAAATTTGGATTTATCATGACTAACACTTAAACAAAATATTGTAGCTCTTTCCTTATTATTGTTTTTTGTTGCAACATTTTTCAAATTATATTAAGCTATTACTTTTATAAATAATTAACACTGTTGTATCCTTTCTTCACACTTTATTTTCTAATGGTTAGATAATAAATAAAGTGTAAAGAAAGGATACAACAGTGTTAATTATTTATGATTATACTCTTCACGAAACTCAAAAACAAATATCGAAGCTATTATTTTATTTATATATTTAACTTTTAATTTGTCGTTTGTCTTATTTTATGCTGTTTTGAATTATATTTATTAATCAATTTATTTATACATTTGTCATTTAATTTGTGGTATTGTCTTATTTTTGTTGCGAGTATTAGTGTAATTTTATACAAATATAATTTTTAATGGTTCTGTTCGCAAGATCAATTGGTTATGTTTTGACAACTAATCATTACACCGACATAGTAGGCTTAATCAAGTGTGTACATTTGTGTGTGATTTTGTTTTTTTTAATTTATTTAATTTTTAATTATTACTATTAGTATTACATGTAATGACTTGTGTAAAACATTATGTTAATGCACCAATAAAGGATAGATAGATATATAGATTAAATATCTATACACCGAAATAAAGTAAATGCAATTTTTCACTAAAACTTACAAAAACAAAAATATTGAATACAGTTTTTAAATAGCAAAAGTCTACAAATCAGAAATGTCTTGCCCAACGAAACAACCTTAAATAGGCGGATGTTAAAGATCAATTAATTTTTATTTAAAGGTCAAGCCGACTGGATATCCGAAAAATCGGAGTAATAATTACATACTAATTTTTTTCGAAATAATCTAATACTCAATGAATTGCTGGGTATTGAATTATTGCGAAAAAATTGAATATGTAATTATAATTCCGACTTTTCGGATATTCACTCAGTCGGCAATAACATATAATTCGATAATGACCATCATTCTTTGTGCTTTCTCGTTACACACATTGAATACAAACATCTAATTTACATGTTAATTCATATTCATCGGACTCGTTTTGTTTCCTGAAAAAAAATAGAAAAACAAATGGAAAACAATAATATTGACGTTATCCCGGAAATTGAAGGAAATGTAAAATCAAATAAAAAGATAAAGAGGATTTATATAAATTAGTAGTAGTTATTTCCTTTGTCCAAGTAAAGATAAAAGAAATAACTACTACTAATTTATATAAATCCTATTTTCATCAGATTTTTCTATAATGTATACGCATGTAGAGGGAATTTATGTATACATACAGGGAATTTTTCTTTTAAGTAACAATATGCATATGGTTTTTTTAAAGGTGTTCAATTTGCAGCTTTAAACGAGTGTTTTCCACTCCCAGATTAAGCATGAAGTGAAATTTCGAGTTTAGGAAAGCCTGAAAATTTGACTTGGTCACGTAGCGCGAAACGCGGAGCGACCAAACCAAATGTTCACGCTTTTCTAAAATCGAAATTTTACTTTATGCGCCACGCGTATTAAACACTGAAATCGATGAAATATATGAATTTTTCTTTTAAGTAACAATATGTGTATGGTTTTTTAAAAGTGTTCAATTTGCAGCTTTCAACGAGTGTTTTCCACTCTCAGATTAAGCATGAAGTAACATTTTCAGGCTTTTCTTATCTCGAAATTTTACTTCATGCGCCACCGGTACAAAACACTGACATACTACAAAGTTTAAAACACACAGCTAAACTTTACATTGCATCAGTGTTTTGTGCCGGTGGCGCATGAAGTAAAATTTCGAGTTTAGAAAAGCCTGAAAATTTGGTTTGGCCAAACGACCAAACCAAATTTTCAGGCTTTTCTAAACTCGAAATTTTACTTCATGCTTACCCTGGGAGTGGAAAACACTCTTTTAAAGCTTCAAATTGAACTATTAAAAAAACAACGAATATCTATAAACTTACAGCACATTATTGGGATTATTGGCATTATTTAAAAGAAAAACTTTCTGTATATGGGTATGAATACTTGAAAGAAAAATTCCCTGTATTTTATTAAAATGTAATCCTGTATTAGCCGGTTTATCTGAATTTAAACCGATTGCACTTGTTTGCGTAAACAAATTATTATTCTTTAGAAACATATCAATTATATTAATCTATTGAAAAAGGAGACATAGTGCCTAAAATGTACCTACATTCTGAATTTTCATAAAATAAGTGAAGATAAAGGAAATAACTACTGATTAAATATATGTTAAAATATTTTAGGAAAAATCGAAATATTGAATAAATTTGCAATAAATTTAAACAAAATATATTTTTCGAATTGAAGAAAATAAAGAACACGTTTTATAGAAATATCAAATGAAAATATTTTTGTTAAAATTCTGCTGAGAAATTAAATCGTCCTATTTATTTATTAGCGAGATCTATATACAACAAAAGATTACAATTTAACATTCGTAAAACTAACAAAATTACGTAAATGCAATTAAGTCCAAAACCTAAAAACTTTTTACAAGTTACAAATTAACACATACACAATAATGTTTACTGTTCTTAAAGTAAAAATGAGCATAGATTTTTCAAGTTACCACTAAAAATGTCAAAATTAATATTGTTGTAATTTGCGCAAATCCTGTTTATAACAAAGTTAGTGCAGTAATTGGTTCTGTACATTTTTTAATTTTCCAAGTATTTTAAAGTATGAAGATGGAGAGAAAAAGAAAACCACGCGACCTTTTATTTTCGATTCAATAAATTTATGCATTTCGAACAAATATTTTTCACACATTTATAATTATTTTGTGGTGGAGGCAGTTACTTTGTGATACATTTTTTGTTAGATTGTTTACTGGTATAGGTTTAACCATTTACTCACCAACTTGTTTTATAAAGATTTTATCAAAAGTAAGTGATACATTTGAACTATTTAATCAAATAACACTAATAACATTTTCGTATTCACTTTTTTATTTTTAAGGTGACTAGTTTCGACTCGTCAGCAAGCCATTATCAAACCAAGTTTGTTTGGTTTGATAATGGCTCGCTGACAGGTCGAAAACTAGTCACCTTAAAAATAAAAAATATTAATACAAAACAGTAATGAGTGTTATTTAAATAAACATTTATAATTCCTCAACTCCAGAAACATCAACGCAAAGAAAAAGAAGAACACAAGATATTCAGGAAGTTTATGACTAGCTGTATTTTTATAAAGAAACGTACAACATTCCGGAAATTTATTATTATTTCACTTAATTTCATTAATACTACTGCACTGTTTTTTTTTTCTCTCGCTTTCTGGGAATGAGAGAAAATATGCGCGAGGAGAATTAGCAGCCGCTCGAAATAATTATTAGAATTAAATTTCCTTATTGGAATCAGGAAATTTTTAACGCTTTCTTTAATTGATTTTAATTCAAGTAATTACAAATCAGGAACATATGTTTTTTTTAATTTTAAACAAGACATTCACTGAAAAATGTTTACTGCCATTGTCGAAGTTAAAAAATAATAAGAATTACAAGTTGGCATGAAAACATGTTGGCTTAGTTGTCAAAACCATTAAACCCACTCTATTTACTTTAAGAAATATGTAAAATATAGGGCTTATTTGACCTTAATCGCTAATTGGTTGAAATTGAAAGGAATCTTAAAGTGTTTGAATTCGTCTTTGTGAGACAAATTAGTTATAGATTAATTAAATCGCACTTTTATTGTTGTAATTATATTTATTTAAATCATCAATTATAACAAATTTTGCTAATTTGTTAAATTATTATGATGTTTGTTGATTTTGACAATGTTATTCAATTTTCAATTTATTTGTGTAAGAAAACATAGTTTTAGACAAGTCAGGTAAAATTCTGTTTTTACAATCATAATTTTTGATTTTTATAATTTTTCGTATAATTGTATAAACCTAAATTGAAATAAAACAAAACATCAACATCAATTATAAAGATTAAAGAAAAATTACAGTAATAAATTTTGAATAATAGTGTTAAATATTATTATTTTAAATAAACATGATAAAAATTAACAAAAATCTTTTAAAATGTCAAAAATAGCACAGATTGACAAAAACGGTAACATTTAAGAAATAACAACATCTAGGATAATTTGCACCCCGACTGATTAACTTTACCAACCACAAATCATTGATTAATTAAACCTCTGATTAAGTCATAATTCTAGAATATAAGAATCTTTTAAATTTGTAAGAACATGTCTTTTTTATCAATATGCGATTTTGTAAATAATTAATAAATAAAACTGTTGTATTTCTTGAATAATTTTCTCACTTATCACTTGGTGAAACATTTTTAAATATTGATAATGAAGGTTTAAATTAAATTACACTTGGTTTGTTTCACAATTTTTTACTTTACTATTTACTCGACTAGTTTCGCGTTTTACAGCATTATCAAAACTGTTGTAATTTTAACAAGTACTAATCGTTGATTAACTTAATGGACTTGGGTGCAAACGGGCATTAAACATTGAAAACTGACAATTGACTCGAAAACAAAACAATGCAAATATCAATATAACTTATACATCAGAAAACAAAAATCATTAAAATTGAGTGAATTCATCAAATTTTAATAAATTCGCAAAAATCAACAAACAGAAATTACAAACATTAAAAAAAAGTTCATTTGTCAATAAAATAGACAAATAAACGACCAATTCCCACACATAAATCATCAGAATTGATAAAAAACTAAAATATTAGATTGTAATATTGAAATTTTTTAACTAAATTGACGGCGGAATTATTAAATTCAACATAAAGTTTGATAATGGCAAGCTAAATTTGCCAAAACTGCAATCACGTAAAAATAAAAAGTGTTTTACAAAGTTAACACGTTTTTAGTGTTAAGGAATGTATTTTTAATTTTGCAACAGATGAAGTTAAATTTTAAAATTAACGGCCAAGAAATTGCAGAGTTAACTCTAAAAGTTGATTTGGGTAAAATTCTGCAGTTTTTTTTATGTTTTCAATAAATTACTTATTATATTACACACCGGATTTTTAAATATACTTAATGTATTCGCTGTCTGTACATTTTCAGGTATTCGTCGATTTTACGAAAGAGTTCAATTTAAAGTTCGAACGAGTGTTTCCACTCCCAGGTTAAGCATAAAGTAAAATTTCGAGGTTAGAAAAGCCTGAAAATTTGGTTTGGTCGCGTAGCGCTACGCGCTACGCGCTACGTGACCAAATAAAATTTTCAGGCTTTTCTAAACTCAAAATTTTACTTCATGCGCCACGCGTATAAATCACTGAAATAATGTGAAGTTCGAAATACACTTTCAAAATAGGTAATAATTAAAATATTTAAATGACAAAATATTTATATTTTTCTTCAAACATTCTCAAGTCAGATCAAATAGTACAATGTATTAATCGACTTATTTAGTTGGTAATTAAAAAATAATATAATAATGTTGCGTTATTGCACCAATGGCGCTTAATGGGTTAAGAAGCACACATTTTGAAAGCTGTAATAAAAGTTATAAATAAAATTTGGAAAAACCTAAACAACAAAATGTCTAGTTTAGAAAAGCCTGAAATTTGAATTTGCCGAGGCGCGAAGAAAAGCATAGTTAAAAACTTCCATTATACAGTAATACCTTAGAAAATGTTGAAGAGTACATTTCTTTTTTAAATTGTGAGGGTGATAACTGTTCATTGAAAACACAGATATAATAAGGTCATAGAAAATAATAATTATTTTTTCTTGAGTAACGAACAAATAAAGAAGATAACACTTTATCCGAATTATTCATGATCAATTTTATAATGAATAATGTAATTTTAAAAAGAATATATATAATTCTTTATTAATACTGAAAATTATTGTAAAAAACAGTGTTAAGATATTCAAAAATAAAACTAACTTTAAATATTGTTGCTTAACAGCTTTATTTTACCACTTATGCTTTACATATTGATTTTATTCTAGCTAATTTTAAACTGTTAACGGTGGAGGCTTCTACTTCGTTATACATCATAATTCACAAACAAAACACAATTTTAACTTTGTATAACTGAGACTTGATTAAGTGACTATAGTTTCGACAGCTTTAACTTGTCATTTTTAAACTCAAAGCTGGACTTGTCATTTTCAAAGTTAAACTTTCAGTTTGAAAATGACAAGTTAAAGTTGTCGAAACCTAATAAAGTCTCAGTTATACAAACAAAGCTAAAATTGTGTTTCATTTGTAGCTGATTTTATATCAACGTACGTCTCCCCTAAATTTTACATTCCGCGCACAAATATGTCACCACATTCTACCATTTTAGCCGTGTAAACCAGGCTTCTAATTACAATTTTCTTAAAATAGAGTATAGTTCTTGGATAATATTTTGTTCGAATGTTTAGAAGAGGAATGAACAATATGAGGTTGATGAGTACAGTAAATCTTGTACATGTTATTTAAACCTTAATAAAATTAGAAACATGTACAGGGCGTTTTTTTTTCGTTGATATTATAGGGTATAGACTAAACGGTAAGAGATACAAAAAAATTAAGATATGTGTCCTATTCTCTTTTTTAGTGTTTAGTGTAATGGCGTAATCAGATCTACGCTAACTAGACTGGTTTAGAAGATACAGGGTGATCCTCAAAATCTACTGGTTTTTATTATCTCTTATGACTCGCTTATTTATAGAGATAAACAAATATTTTAAATACTAAAGTTTCTTGACTTTTTACGTAAAATCCAGTGGCGTACTTAAAAAAATATATAGATATTTTAATTTTTGAGATATTATCAAAACTAACATTTTCTTAAATGGGACACCCTGTATCTAAGTATCTCAAAATATGGCATTTTTTCTTGTGATTGCAACAATATGTAACCCCTAATATTTTGCTTTGTCCTAAATAGCTAAAATACCAAAAAACAAAAAAAAAATAAATCTAGATGACCATGAATTGAATGATTATTCTTTTCTTTTATAATAGGTATATTAAAAACCCAGTTAACAAGAACATTGAAACATTGATAAATTAAATAACAACAACTACAAAAAACAAATAAAAATTTATAATAATACAGCGAATTTTTAGTTTAAGTATACATATGCATGCGCTGCAAATTTTCTGATATTCGTTGCTTCTTAAAAGAGTTCATTTGGAACTTTAAATGAGTGTTACCACTCCCAGGCTAAGCATGAAGTAAAATTTCGAGTTTAGAAAAGTCCCGTGAAAATGTTCTGGGCTTTTCTAATACTCGAAAATATTTCGTTAACAACGGAATATCAAAACTAATACGTAATTGTTATTGAATTTTATGGCATGTAAAAAAACAAAAACAAACTCTTAAAGAATTTAATTCATGGCCATCTAGAAAATCTTTTTTTTTGTTTTTTAGTATTTTAGCTATTTAGGACAGAGCAAAATATGAAGTGTTACATATTGTTGCATTCACAAGAAAAAATGCAATTTTTTGAGATACTCAGATATAGGGTGTCCCATTTAAGAAAATACTAGTTTTGATAATATCTCAAAAATGAAAACATCTATATTTTCTTTAAGTAGTGTACTTAAATTCTGCGTAAAAAGTCATAAAACTTTCGTATTTAACTTTTTTTATCTCCATAAATAACCAAATCACAAAAGATAATAAAATTCGGCACATTTTGAGATTCACCCTGTATCTTCTAAACCAATCTAGTTAGCTTAGATCTGATTGAGCCATTAACTAAACACTCAAAAAGAGAACGGGATACATATCTTAGTTTTTTTGTATCTCTTACCGTTTAGCCTATACCCTATAATATCAACGAAAAAAAGAAACACCCTGTATACTTCTTTAAATTATTGTATAATTTTTAAATTTGTTTCCTGTTTCACTGGCGGACTCCGTATATCACAGCAGTAGTGTTTAATAGTAGTAATGTTTATTTACATATTGTGTTTAATACTCGATTGCCCGCGCAGAAAAAAATGGGCATTTCCATATCGAACCATTGTGTGGTCATTGTGTCGTAGTAAAGTTGATTCAGTCCAGTCCAGTGTGAGTAATTTTCATATCGATTGTTATAAATACGACACACGAGCACAAATCAATAATACGATAATGATTCCTTCTTTATTCTATGCTGGGATTCGAAAGTATTACAAATATAACTATCGTACAATGCGAATAAATTTAAAATTTTTCTCTTTTGTTTTAATTTGTTAAATTTTTTAATTTGTTTAAATGCTAATTAACCGTTATTATTATAACTATTTCAGTGCTTTATTTATAAATTTTAGCTACTTACACTCATACATGTTTATGTGTGTGTGTGTGTGTGTGTATGTGTATATATATATATATATATATATATTATATGTATATATGTATATATATATATATATATATATATATATATATATATATACGCTAAACCGTTCGTTAAAAGTTTATGGGGTTCCCGTTGCATCAAAAATTTGAAAAAAATCCTTGACATTCGGTTGAATCAGTTCTCCTCATATGAAATATTTTCAACTTTATATCACTTCCGGAAGAAACACCAAATTTGTCATTTTAAATAGAACACCTTATATATTAATAATTTTTTGGATTCCTTGTTTAAATTGCAATATATTTTAATCAAACATATGCACACTTATCTCTTATAGTTTTTAAGAAAAAAAGATATTTCTAAAATGTTGGTCTCTAAAAGGCATCTTGAAATCTGTCTGTAACTTCTCTTAAGAATAAGTTGAAAATATGATTTGTATCTCTAATTGTACCTAAAGAATGCCTCTATGAGTAAAGTAATTAGAAACTGTCAATTTTGACAATAAGTGTTCTTAAAATGTCAATATCGAAGTGCCCTCTTCAATATCTCATATTCCAATTTTTTAAATGGAATGACCCATTTTTTATAACATGGTACGATTGGGAGGAAAATTTCCCACAAAAAAGTATTATACAACTATACTCCTAAAGCAAGTAGTTTTGGAATTATTTCGAAGATTCGTTTTTCGTCGCATTTATGTAGGGAATAATGTGCGCATAAGTCGCAATTAAATTTTAGTAGGCAAGTAGTATGCTTTTGTTTTGTCGCAATTGTAATGTGAAATGTCAAATAATAAAAACAATTAGTAAAAAGTTACACAGAAATCAACAAAATAAATAATTACACAAATAAACAAATTATCAATTTATTCTTTACATCATATGTTCAATAAAATAAAACCTCTAGAGTGCCATGGAAAATATTGTAGGTTTGGCAACTCTGAAATTATACATTATAATTATTATGTCTGACGTATTATATGTCAATTCCTAAAGCGTGTAGCCAACTTAAATTAAACAAAAGATAAAATCATGGCACTTTAGAGGTTTTTTTTTATTGAACATACGATACATGGCAACGGCGATAGCAATGTTACTCGAACATGTAGAGTATTTAATGAAACTTATCCACATTTGCCGGCGATGAGTAAAACAAGATTTACAAGATTGGAATCAAATTTTGTTCAATTGGCAGTTGCCATGTATAAAGAATAAATTGATAATTTATTGATTTGTGTAATTACTCATTTTGTTGATTTCTGTAAAACTTTGTACTAATTCTTTTTATTATTTGATATTTCGCAATACAATCGCGACAAAACAAAAGCATACTACTTCCTACTAAAATTCAATTGCGACTTATACCCTGCATAAATGCGACAAAAAAACGAATTATTGTTGTAAAATTTTCGATTCGGTCGATAATAACGCTACAGTTGGTGAGTGAGATTACGAAAGGAATATATATGGGCTAGACTTTCTCGTTTCTTGATCAAAAACAAAATAGCTAAGTTAAAATTGTTTATACAAAATTTGTGGATATTTTTGTTGGATACAACTTTTATTTAAGATATTTTTTGATTAAATTAATGTGTTTCTATATTTTTAACTTCACTTGAAATCAATGTTTAATACGCGTGGCGCATGAAGTAAAATTTCGAGTTTAGAAAAGCCCCGTGAAAATTTGTCTCGGGTCGCTGCGCGACCCTCGACAAATTTTCTACGCGGGGCTTTTCTAAACTCGAAATTTTACTTCATGCTTAGTCTGGGAGTGGAAGACATTCGTTCGTAAATTTTCGAATTATCATAAAGTTGTGTGTTTTTTCGTTGTCTGCAACTTTTGTTTGAAGCTTTGTTTAATTAAATCGATAATAAAGCTACAATTGATGAGTGAACAAAAACAAAAGAGCTGGGGTGAAAAGTGTTTAGGTAAAAGTGGTTTATTTGTTTGTTGTTTGCAACTTTTGTTTCATACTTTTTTGGTAATACTAAATTGTCGTGTAATTGGGAATGTTTCCTGTTAGGCAATGACCATTATTATTATTATTATTAAAACAGTAAACAGTGTTGCAAACTCTAAACCATCAAATGTCTAAAAAGTCTTCTGTTAAAAATCACCATAAATCATTACATTATTTGGTTTTTTATTAAACAAATTTCAAATATGTTTACAACGAAAAACTCTGAAATAATTAAGAACTTTCTGGGACTGAAGAATTTTCAAAAATATTTTCATACTATTTTCTTTTTTGACATATATTTGCTAATTTAAAACTTTTATATAAACATTTTCAAGCAATATCTTTTTTAAATGTTAAAAATTAAATGCTTACTTATTCCTCGATGAATTACATTACTTTATAGTTTTTCAAAAAATGTTTTGAACAAAAGTTGTAGGTAATGAAAAAACACAGAACTTTTACCTAAACACTTTTCACCTTAACTCTTTTGTTTATGATCAGTATACGAAAAAGCCTAGGGGAGATATTTATTTGATAATCACTCACAAATTGCTGCTTTATTAGATACCTAATCAAAAAAAAGTTTCACACAAAAGATAATAAAAAAACCCAACACAAAATTTTATATAATCACTTTCCACCTCAGTTCTTTTGTTTATGAACTAGAAACTAAAAAAACTAGTTTAGATCAACAATTCACCGACTATGGCTTTCGACGTCTCAATCGAAAAATGTTTCAAACAAAAGTTGTAGCCAACGAGAAAATAAACCACTTTTACCTTAACACTTTTTACCTCAGCTCTTTTGTTTTTGTTCAATAAACCGAGAAAGATTTTTTTGATATATTTTGCTAAACACTCATTAACTGTAGCTATTTTATCGATTCAATCAAACAAACATTGCAGACTACGATAAAATACACAACTTTATGATAATTCGAAAATTTACGAACCAATGTCTTCCACTCCCAGACTAAGCATGAAGTAAAATTTCGAGTTTAGAAAAGCCCCGCGTAGAAAATTTGTCGAGGGTCGCGTAGCGACCCTCGACAAATTTTCACGGGGCTTTTCTAAACTCGAAATTTTACTTCATGCGCCACGCGTATTAAACATTGATTTCAAGTGAAGTTAAAAATATAGAAACACATTAATTAAATCAAAAAATATCTTAAATAAAAGTTGTAGCCAACAAAAATATCCACACATTTTGTATAAACAATTTTAACTTAGCTATTTTGTTTTTGATCAAGAAACGAGAAAGTCTAGCCCAGATATATTCCTTTCGTAATCTCACTCACCAACTGTAGCGTTATTATCGACCGAATCGAAAATTTTACAACAATAATTCGTTTTTTTGTCGCATTTATGCAGGGTATAAGTCGCAATTGAATTTTAGTAGGAAGTAGTATGCTTTTTGTTCAAATAATAAAAAGAATTAGTACCAAGTTTTACAGAAATCAACAAAATGAGTAATTACACAAATCAACAAATTATCAATTTATTCTTTATACATGGCAACTGCCAATTGAACAAATTTTGATTCCAATCTTCTAAATCTTGTTTTATTCATCGCCGGCAAATGTGGATAAGTTTCATTAAATACTCTACATGTTCGAGTAACATTGCTATCGCCGTTGCCATGTATCGTATGTTCAATAAAAGAAACCTCTAGAGTGCCATGTATATATATATATATATATATATATCTTCATTATTTTAATTATTTTATATACCTACTTTATCACCATTATTATGCATTATTATCTATGTAAAAAGGCGATGCCGTAATAAACATTATTATTATTATTATTATTATTTTTTTTTTTCCTCAAACATGTCGGTTTGGTATAAGTACCCTTCAGACGGGATTTTACCAAGTCTGGGGATATTTTTATTATATAATATTGTTATGTAGGTTTAAGAATTTCCTGACTATACTACATGTGTTCATAATTATGGATTTCTGTAGTTGTGTGGTTATACGTTCTGGTAGTTGTAAAGTCTTTATGTTTTCAATTGTGTATTTGGGTATGATTCCAGTGACTGATATTACAATTGGTAATATTTTAACTTGACGTTGTTTCCACAATCTTTTTATTTCTTCTGCTAGCGGGAAGTATTTTTCACGTTTTTGTGTGTGTTTCATTTGTGTGTTATTGTCGTTAGGTACGGCTATATCTATAAGATATGTGGTTTTCGTTTCTTTATTAACCCATACAATGTCTGGTCTGTTTGCTACTATTGTTTTGTCTGTGAGTATTGGTTTGTCGTAGTATATTCTATATTCCGGGGTGTCGATAACAGATTCTGGTGTATATTTGTAGTAGGGCTCTTTGATTGAGTTTTGTTGTTGGCTATTTATTATTTCAGAGTGGATGATTTTTGCTACGTTGTTATGTCGATCAGTGTATTCCGTGCCTGCAAGTATTTTACACCCTGACGTGATGTGGTCTATTGTTTCTGCATGTATGTGGCACTTTCTGCATTTGTCTGTTGTTATGGTGTTATCTTTTAATATATACTTTCTGTAGTTTAGAGTGCTTATTACCTGGTCTTAAATTGCTAATATGAATCCTTCTGTTTCAGGTTGTAGGTTTCCCTGTTGCAGCCATTTGTATGTGGATTCTTTGTCAATGTGCTCTTGGTGAACTATGTTGTGATGTCTTCCATGCAATTCTTTTCTAGACCATTTTTCCAATTTTTCTGTTTCTGTTTCAGTTGGTATGTCGATTTGTGCTATGGCTAGTTTTAGAGGGGTGTACTGTTTATCAACTGCGCATATAGTTTTATGTAGTTGATTGGTTTGTTTGTTCTGAAAGTATGATCTTAGCTGTTGTGTTATGCTGTTGTGTAGAGATTGTATGTCAATCATGCCTCTTCCACCCTTTTTCCTACTAATTGTGATACGTTCTATGCACGAGTTTGGGTGCAGCTTTCTGTTATGTGTCAGTTGTGTCCTGGTGATTCTATTTAGTGCTTCTAGATCTGTTGGTGTCCAATTTATTACTTCAAATGAGTAGGTGAGTACTGGTATTGCGTAGGTGTTAATAGCTTTGAACATATTCTTGGAGGTAAGCTGTGATTTAAGTATTTTTTTCAATCTTTCTCTATATTGTGTTTTTAGTTGCTGTTTTATGTCTTTGTGGTTTATTTTTGTGTTTTGTTTTATACCTAGGTATTTGTATGTTTCCTGTATTGTCATATGTTCTATAATTTCGTTGTTGTCTAGAATGATATTTTCGTTTTTTTTCCACTTTCCTTTCTCTATGTGGATTGTTTTGCATTTCTTTGTACCAAATGTCATATGAATATCATTGCTCACGGTTTTTGTAATATTTATAAGCTTTTCTAGTTGTTGTTGTGAGTTGGCATACAGTTTAATGTCGTCCATGTAGAATAGATGGTTTAGTGTAAGAAGTTTGTGTCCATCGTGCTTGATGTTAAAACCATATTTACTTTGGTTTAATGTATTGGATAGTGGGTTTAATGCTAAACAGAACCATAGTGCACTGAGTGAGTCACCCTGGAATATTCCTCTTTTTATACTAATTTCTTCTATTTGTATATTTGGTGTTTGGTGTGTGCCTATTGATATGGTAGTTTTCCACATTTTCATTATGTGCTGTAGGAATTGGATAAGCTGGTTATTTATTTTATATATTTCGAGAACATGTATGAGCCAAGAATGCGGTACTGAGTCATATGCTTTTTGATAGTCTATGTAACAGATATCGATGTTTCTTTGTGTTTTTTCTGCTTGTTTTAAGATGGTTGAATCTATTATCAGTTGTTCTTTGCACCCTTGACTTCCTTTTCTGCATCCTTTTTGTTCTTCCGTTAATATATTATTTATGTCGATGTGTTGAGTGACATGGTAGGTGATTGCTGAGGTGATGATTTTATATAATGTGGATAAGCACGTTATTGGTCTGTAGTTTGCTGGGTTTTCGGTATCTTTAGATTTCGGTTTCATGTATGTTATGCCCGTTGTGAGAAAATGTGGTGTTTCTTGTGGTCTTTGGAGTATGTTATTGATGTGGTGTGTTAGTTTATCATGTATTACTGGGAGGTATTTATACCAGTAGTTTTGTATTTGGTCCGGTCCTGGAGCTTTCCAGCTATGTGTCTTTTTTATAATTTGTTTAACATCGCATGTTCTTAGCGTGATGTCAGGTGGCGGTTGTATATTTGTGTATTTCTTTTCTTCTGCGGTTATCCAGTTTGCTGTTTTGTCATGTTGTACATTTTCTGACCATATACTTTCCCAGTATTTTGTTATTTCTTGTTTTGTGGGCAGTTTTTGATTGGTGGTTATTGCTTGTTCGTTATTGACTTTTTTGTAGAAGAGTTTTTCATTCTGTTGGAACAATCTGTTTTGTATTTTTCTCTGTTCTGATTCGTTGTATCTTTTAAGTCTTCCTGAGTATACAGCTAGTTTTTGCCGTAGTGTGTCGATATATTCCTCTGGTTTTGGGTTTTCTTTTATGGTGTTTTGTAATTTTTTTAGAAATTTGTTTGTTCTATTGCCTTTTATATATTGGGTTAGTCTACCCATTTCTTTTCGTAGCTCGTCGATCTTTCTTTGAATTCTTATTTTCCACCTGGGTGTGTTATTAGTTCGGGGAGTTGTGTTTGTGGGTCTTAGTGACTTTGGAAGACTTATGACAGTTATTGTTTTTGCTGCACAGTATATAAGTGTTTGTAGCTCTTCAAGGTTTTGTGTGTTATCGACAAACTTGTGCAAGATTTCATTAATTTTTGTGATTGTTTCAATTGTATTTTTATTAAGTGGTGGTTTGGGTATTTTTTCTCTTCAGTTTGGGTCACTACCTTTCCATTTTGTTATATTTTCCTCTAGGAGGTTGACAAGTCTGTTATGTGACTCGTCTAAGGGGGTTCGGGTACATACGTTTGTTTGCACTGGTATGAAATTTCGGATGGATGTGCGTTGCTGTGTATGGGGCGTGCTGTGTATTTCTGCTTGTGTGGTTATTGTTTCCTGTTGATATACCTGTTCTTGTGTGGGTTGTATAGTGTCTTGCTCGTTTCGGCTCTCTAACGATTTTATGTGTTCTGCTACTACTTGTTTGATGTTTTCTCTTTCAATTTGCGCTAGTCTGTTATTATTTATGATTACCCTTTTCTGATCTACCAGTCTTTGTTCTGTGACATGTGTGTATTCAGGAAATTTGTCTAGGAAAAGTGTCCGCAGTTGTGATCTTATAATAGGTATGGTTTCTAGTTGCGTTACTAGGTAATAGCACCACATGACGTGTTTATTTATTTCATTTGTCCATGTCATGCGTTGCCTTGGTTTCCCTGCTTTGGTGGTTGTCGGCTGTGATGCCGGCAAAACACTTCTAGCAGTTTCCGTTTCATCGCCATTATTGTTATCCTGTTGATCTATTCCCCCGCCGTCCCTGATCGTTACGGCGTTCGTCCGAGGCTTGGGTATTTCTTCTAGGAACCCATTTTGCACATCTGTAGGGGGTTGGCCTGACAGATGGTTGTCCTTTTAGTCGCCTCATACGACAGGCAGGAGATACCGTGTGGATATTCTACCCCGTCCACCACACATTATTATTATTATTATTATTATTATTATTATTAAAATACATCACAAAATCAATAGCATTCAATTTAAAGCTTTGAAGGAGTGTTTTCCACTCCTTGATTAAGCATGAAGTAAAGTTTAGAAAAGCCTGAAAATTTGGTGCTTTTTAAGGCTTTTCTAAACTCGAAATTTTACTTCATACGTCACGCGTATAAAACACTAAGATATTGTAAAGTTCACAGTATGCTACTGAAACAATATGCTAAAAACGTATTTTTTTAAACTTTACTTAAAATCACTGTTTTATATTCGTGGCGCATGAAGTTAAATTTCGAGTTTAGAAAAGACTGAAAATTTGTTTTGGTCGCGTAGTGCTACTAAATTTTCAGGCTTTTCTAAGCTCGAACTTTTACTTCATGGTTAATTTTTTTTTATTTCCTTATTTTTTCTTAGATTATAAAAATATGAGAGGTATTATTTTCCTAGATTTTATAAATATCAAACTGTTTTATCTCGTGTAGCTACAAATATCATATGTTCAATAAAAATAAAACCTCTAGAGTGCCATGGAAAATATTGTAGGTCGGCAAGTCTAATATTATTTATTATAAATATTATGTCTAACGTTTTATATGTCAATTCCTAAAGCGTGTAGCCAACCTAAATTTCAAAAAAGATAAAATCATGGCACTCTAGAGGTATTATTTTTATTGAACATACGATATTTATAAATACAGAAAAAAACAACATCAAAACTTACTACCAAAAGATCGCGTTTTAAACATCATGTTCATATGTAAATATTTCGAGCTAAGAAAAGCCTGAATTATTGGATTGGTCGCTTCACTTCCCTTCGCTACGCTACCAATCCAAATTTTGTAAACTCGAAATATTCACATCATGCTAAATCAAGGAGTGAAAAACACTCGTTAGAAAATTCAAATTATACGATATTTAAATCAATACTTTTTACCCAATATATCAGTCGATCATCTAACGTAACTAAAGTGTCATTTTTTTAACCTAATCGCATTGACTGTTATCAACATTTGTAAAAATGAACAATTTTAAGAAAAATTACATTCCGGTATATTACTTTCCCCCATATGCAAAGCAACGGGAAAAGGCGAAATATTGGAATCAAATAAAATAGTCTAATTTTGTTCAGCCGGTAATACCCACATCAAACTTAATCCTTCGTCAGATTTTACGGCGTAACTTCCCTAGTGGTTTATAGGCATATGTACATAAAGGAAACATTCCCTGTGTATATATTTTTTCATCATTTACAAAAACTAGCTATTTGGAATTAGACAACTACAATAAAATTCTTTTTGGCTAACAAGGATCTTCACTCAACTTTCAATTACACTATTGTTTCTAATTAATTTCAACTTCCTTCTATTTAAGCCAGTCGTTTGAGTATTAGGTAAGATTCACTCCGTTTTGTTGGTTTCCGAAAAAAATCTACATTCAAATTGTGTTCATTCAGGAACAGGAAACCAATCTAGTTATTTGTTTTACAAAAAAAAACACGTCGTGTTTGTTCTCTTTTAGGGTCGATACTTTCTTCAAATTATTTATGCAATCATTAAACAAAAATCCTGCCCTATAAAATGGTCCATACTTCAAAATATATAGGGTCAATACTTTCTTTAAAAGATTTATGGAATCATTTGAAAAAAAATCCTTATATTATAATGATATTTTCTTCTTCGTAAAAAAAATATAAGGTGTAATAATAATGCTATAAAGCTGAGGCAGCTAAACGAAACTAAAACTTAGCAAATAGTGATAATAAAGGAACTAATTAAAAAGTATTAAAATTGCAAAAATGTATAGGAGACTGTAAACACTATAAATTCAAAGAAAATTACATAATTTGTTCAAGGAGCACAGTGATTAGATTATATTGTTGATTTAAGTATTAACTTGTAAATAGTTACTTAGGTACTATACTTCAATCAACGATTATATTTTTCTAACGTTTAAACAAAGATAAGTTTCGGAAAATTTTAATAAATATGTTGTTTTGCAATATTTTTTAAGGAAAACTAACGATTCTAGTCTACAAGGAATTTGTTATTTTTTTAACTTTCCAGAAACAAGAAAACTGTTTTCCTTTTTCTTATATATTTATTTTTTCACTTAATTCCTAAGTAAATACGATTATATTTTTTTAATGTTACAACAAAAATAGGAATCTCGTAAAACTTGATCAAAATATGTAGGTTTGTACTTTTTTTTTAAAAGATAACGAAAATTTCTACTCTACAAGAAATTTGTAACTTTTCAACTTTCCAGAAAGAGGAAATGTATAACAAGATAAATTCAAATTCAAAACTATTTGAATTCGAGAAAATATGCTTACGCTTCTTATAGTTTGCACACTTTAAACATAATATATAAAATTACGAAAAAACTATTCGTGAAAATGCAAACAATGTCTTAATTAATAAGATAACTTAAGACAATAAATATCCATTGAAACAACTACTTCCCGTGCAAATACACCTCCGGATATTGAATTATACAATGAAATATATAAAATCTTATTTAATTTGATTTGTTACAACGCTCTTTTAAAGTATATGTAACGTTTAGGTCAGAGAGATAAATCTCGAAACGCGTCTATAGATGGCCTGACATTAGTTTTAATCCAAGTCCTTTCACTTTTTATTTACATATACTTTAATAGAGAGTTGTAACAAATCAAATTAAATAAGATTTTAAATATTTCATTGTATAATTCAATATCCGGAGGTGTATTTGCACGGGAAGTAGTTGTTTCAATGGATATTTATTGTCTTAAGTTGTCTTATTAATTAAGACATTGTTTGCATTTTCACGAATAGTTTTTTCGTAATTTTATATATTATACAGGAAATGTATTACCCTTTTTCCTATATATTTCTTTTTCCACGTAATACTTACCTGCGAGGAATTTATTTCCGTGGTCGTTGCTCTTGCCGTTGGAATAGAATAGGTCGGAATCGATGGGTCTGTAATTTTGAATGCGTGACTTGGAACTATTAAACTGTCCACAATTAGACAATGTACATACTTACATACATAATATGATAAAAAATACATTGTTCTAGTTTTATTTCCAGGTAAACACACCGATGCGGGGCACTTAGAAGGTGTTAATTTTAATAATCTGTAACGAACAATACATGAGAGTGTGTGGAACATTCAATTTTAACAGTTTGTAAAATTCTTGGTGGTTTGCAATTTGCATATTATTAATATAGAATAAGACATTATTCTTGTTCAGAAATTTTAAATTTATGAGCCAAATTTTATAGCCTATATTATTTAAATTGAATCACTTCGAATTTCAGTCTTTGATTCAACGAGTTATAGTAACAAAAATAGTTATTATTAGTGATGTTAGTGGTCATTTACGTCGGTAATTATCACTGGTAATTTATCGTAAATTGCAGTACCCATCTGTTTTGGTAACATTGGTAACATTCTTTCGTGATCATACACAAGAGATAATAAAATGTAAAAAAAAATATTTCCTACAGAAAATATATTTTCTATTTACTGTTATACAATAATATATACTTCTTGAAGTGATTGATTTCAAAATAATTAACAACAGTATATTTTTAACTTCACTTGACAAGAGCGTTTTATACGCGTGGCGCATGAAGTAAAATTTCGAGTTTAGAAAAGCCCGAAAATTTATATTTGCCGGGGCGTGTCTCGCTTAGCTCGCGCGCCCCGGCAAATCCAAATTTTCAGGCTTCTCTAAACTCGAAATTTTATTTCATGCTTATTCTAGGAGAGAAAACCTGTTAAAAAAATAATTAAATACTAATAAATAACATTTCTTGAGAATTTATAAGAAAATGTTACTTACAGAATGACAAGAAACATTTTTACTCAAAAAATGACAATTATTACAATACTCTGCTATCTTTTGTTTCTAACTGCAAACAATGTCTGTTCCAAACTCGAAATTTTACTTCGTGCTTAATCAAGGAGTGGAAAGAATAATTAAACAAATATGAAAATACATTTTGAAGTTTTTTTTAATGTAAAGTTCACGTGTTTAAATGAATATTGTTGACTATATCCCGCCAAAGACGGCGAGCCGAAACACGAATGAATTAGAACCAATCAGCTTCTAGAAGTCGTTGCCGTGATAACAAATTCATGTAGAGTTCGATTTCGGCACTGTGATTGGTTCTCTACTCGTATTATGTTTCGGCACGTGATTGGTTATCCCAATTCATTGTTCAATTTTTGTAAATAAACTGAACGTCAAACTATTGTCAAATAAAAATTATACACTTCAGTTTTTGTGAACGCTATAAAAATGATCGCAAACACACGGTTCGGAAGTACACCTCTAGAAGCAATTCACGAAAAAGTAAGAAACGCCCAGTCTATAAATACATTATCATCGCAAAAATATATATGGAAACAGTTTATGGAGATTTGCGTGGAGAAAAATATTACGTTAAATGCGACTTGCACTTTGGAAGACATTTCTAAAATATTGGAAAACTGGGCATACAATATGAGAAAGAGGGACGGCATGAACTATAAAGAATAGGTAGTTAAGACGCTATGGAATACCACTGCTAAGTTAGTGCAAGAGAAGTACTTCAGTGAGTTTCAAATATTGTTTGATCTATTTAAAGACTTAATATTCAAACCGGCACGAAGCGCCCGCGATGCCAAACGCAAAGAATTGCAGCGGTTTCCTGAGAAGAGAAGCATGAGTTCTGCACCATTATCATCAGAAGAATTTCAAGCGATAGTTCTTCAATTTAACGAGGACAGTCCCGATGGGTTGCAAAGAAAATTCTTTCACATAGCGTCGGTTGAACTCGCGTGGAGAGGAGGCGAAGGGACATCAACATTAATTCAGCACTTCAAGGATGAATTAAATAATTCTGCAGAATGGACTGGAAGAATAATTTACAATACCATATTTTCTAAAACCTCTCAGGGTGGAGGACAACGCTTAGGCGAAAACAAATGGCTCACACCAAACAAGAGTAATGAAGATGTGTGTCCGGTACGATTACTTAAGAAATTATTGTCAAAACGGAGCGACAACATTATAACAGATCGTCTGTTTTTAACTGTAAACAAGAGTTGGCCATCGGGAAAAAGCTGGTATAAAAATATGCCCATTTTCCGCAACGAAATTGGGAAGTGGGTTAAACAACCGGCTCAGAAAATCCGTTTAAACACCAAAATGATTAAAATTAGCAATCACTTTAGTAGAGCAACAGCTGTGAGTCAATTAATGGAACAGGGAAGTAGTGACCAAGAGGTTGTTAAAATCACCGGGCATTCTAGTTCGCAATCACTTAAACCGTATTTGCAATTAAATTCTGACCATCATACTAAGATTATTAACAACCTCAGAATAAAAAACTCCAATACTCCAGTGACAAGAAATAAACAACATAATGAACCTGATAAGCAAAATATAGTATACAATAATTGTACAATTAATTATTATTATACTCAATAAATGTCTTCGTTTCTTTTGAATAGATTCCTTTTTTATTGTAATATTTTTGTTGGGATATAGTCTGATAAATTGCTCTCGTGCATTGGAAATTATCGCAAGATTACACTCTTTCGATAAATACAGTCGTATTGCCTTAGGCAACAGCCCCTCGCCCTACGGGCTCGGGACTGTTGCCAAGCAATACGCCACGCGTATAAAACACTGATTTAGAATGAAGTTCAATAACACATATATTTAATCAGATATTTAGTCGTTAAATGAACATTTTTCTTAATAGAAACTGATGGAATAAAATGTTACTGGTTGCAAATGATAGATTCAAATTTATTTTTAAAGGATTTGTATCCGTGATTCAAAAATGAGGATTCGAATCTTTGATTCGAATCATATTTTTCATTTACGAATCCTTTATTCGAGTATTCGTGGTTCGAATCATATTAGGTGATTCGGATTCATGATTCGAATCCTGTTTTTGAGGATTCATCCCAGCTCTGCGTCAGGCTTATAAAACACTGGTTTCAGGTAAAGCTCAAAACTTGATCGGATTCTAGTAATTTTGAATACTTGTATTTCTTGTGAAATATTGTCTTCATCAGGAATAAAACAGTTTGTTATTCATAACAACAAGAAAAACATATCTGTGTTTTTTTTCAAGATTAGAAAAATAATAACAAAAATTCCCCCAAAAAATAAAATTACTATAAATTGTATTTTCCAATTTCTGGAATTACGTGATTTTTTTTGCTTTGTTGTAAGTTACATGTCTAATTTAAAATGACAAATTATTACCATGTTTCCGGTAATATTACCGAGAATTTTACCCAATTTTTTAATATCGGTAATTTTACATCACTACTTATAATATTGTACGTTAAATATTTTTAAATTTATTTTAACACTGTAATTTTTAATTATTTTCAGGATTTGGGAACTATTTTTCAACAATTAGACACCAATGGAAATGGGACATTATCTTTTAAGGAATTCTCATCTGGAATTCGAACGATTCTGAGACAAAAGCAAATGTACAAGACTTTATGTCACCAAAGAGGTAAATTAATAGAGTATATGGCAACTTATGTCATTATTTAATTATAGTACATTTAAAATTGTTTCATGTCAGTTGAAGTGGCTGTCTAAGAATATAATTATTCAGGAACAACATGGTTTTTGTATTGGACGGTCCGCAGTTACAAATTTATTGGAGTACCAAAGCTATATATTAGATGCCTTGGAGAAGGGACATCAAGTTGATGCAATCTACACTGACTTCTCCAAGGCATTTGATAGAGTTAACCACAAATTATTGATTAACAAGCTAAAGTGTTTTGAGTTTCATGGTACCGCTATTAAATGGATTGATTTTTACTTTCCCCCGTATGTAATACAAAGGGAAAGTATTGTTTTCGTGAAAATTTTCGAATCAAAAATTTTAGCGGAAATATCCGTTTTGAGGTCCCCTGAGTCGAATAAGACCATTTTTGAAAAATGTCTGTCTGTCTGTCTGTCTGTGTGTCTGTGTGTGTGTGTCTGTGTGCGCTGTACCGCAAAAACCGCTAAAGATATCGAGATGAAACTTGAAACTTAAGCTTTTTGTTACAATCGGAAGAACTGAAAAGCTTTTGGTGAAAATCGGAAAACCGGAAGTGGTACTTTACTCTTAGCGTTTTTCAGTTTTTTCAGATTGTTCATCAAATGTTCATCAAACAAAAAAATTTTTCAAATAAAAGTTGTAGATAATAACAAAATGAAGATGTATTGTTCACTTACTTTTTGTCATAGCACTCTTAGTTTTTGAGATATTTCAAAAGTTGTGTGTTTTATCTAGTTATTGGTGTGTGACAGTGTATGTGTCGATACAATTGAAAAATGTTTTAAATAAAAGTTGTAGGAAATGAAAAACCAAAGATTTTTTGTGGATTCACTTTTTTTTGTCATAGCACTCTTAGTTTTTGATATATTTAATAAATAGTGTTTTTTATCTAGTCATTGATTTGTGTCAGTGTGTGTGTTGATACAATTGGAAAATGTTTTGAATAAAAGTTATAGGTAATGAAATATTAAAGATTTTTTGTATCTTCACTTTTTGTCATAGCACTCTTAGTTTTTGAGATATTCAATAAATAGTGTTTTTTATCTAGTCATTGGTTTGTGTCAGTATGTGTTGATCCAATTGAAAAATGTTTCAAATAAAAGTTGTAGTTACTAAAAAGTTGAAGACATTTTGAAAATAATAATGCTACAAATATTTTAAAAGTGATTTAATATGCAATTTACGGGGGAAAGTACTATGATGGACACATCACCACTTTTTTCCTATGTAATAGATCGCAAATTGTGAAAATAGCTAATTGTCTATCAGAACCTATTCATGTGCCTTCTGGGGTTCCGCAAGGAACCCATTGCGGACCAATCCTTTTTCTTCTATTTATAAATGATTTAAGCAAGGCATTCATAAATTGCGAATATCTGTTTTTTGCAGACGATTTAAAACTATTCAAATCAATTAAATGTCCTGCTGATCAGCGTCATATTCAGTGTTGTCTTGATAAGCTTGTGCAATATTGCGATATTAATGATTTAGCCCTAAACATTCAAAAATGTAAATTCATTCAATTTTCACGGAGGTCTACTACAATTAATTTTAGTTATGAATTAAGCAATTCCAACTTAATGCAAGTTGAGTGCATTAACGATCTAGGAGTAATGTTTGACGCTAAACTGACATTAAATCAGCATATTGATTTAATTACTAAGAAAGCACTTAAAACCCTCGGTTTTGTATTTAGGAACGGTAATAAATTTAATCTATCAACCATTAAATTACTCTACTGCTCTTTGGTTAGATCAAAATTGGAATATGCTAGTATGGTGTGGTCTCCATACTATAGTACATATATTACTAAACTGGAAAGGGTTCAAAATAAATTTACACGATATATTTCATTCAAATTCGGCATTCCAGATCAAAATATTCTATTAAATACCTTAAACCTTGCTTCATTAAGATCTAGGAGGATTGAACTGGATTTATGTTTTTTTCATAAATTTGTCTCTGGCGAGATTAATTCTATTAAGTTACTTGGTTTGGTAGAATTTAATGTAAGCCCATATTTAACTAAAAGTAGAAGTAAGGATGTGTTTTTTATTAGTAGATGCAGAAATAATTACACTTTCAATGGTCCTCTTAATAGAATTATGAGATGCATTAATCATTGTAACGTAAGCGACACTTTCGACATTTTGGGCACTGATTTTGTTTCTTTTAATAGGAAGTTAAAACATTTATTTTGAAATTGCGGTCATTCTATTGGCAGGGTGCTATTTCTAGTTAGTTGCATAACTATTATTATTTAGTTTAATTGCATAAGTATTATTTTGTTTAAGTTTGGGGAAGTTATATATGATTTTTTTTTAATTTTTAATTTTATATAATTGATTGTATCATTAATTACGGGCGTGATTTTAGTGTAATTGAATTATTGTTTGTTTTTAATATATTGTGAAAATTTTGGTATTTTATATTTGTGAAATGGTGATTCCGTTTAATAAAGATTATTATTATTATTATATAATTAAAACACTTGGTTTTATTTTTATTATGACTAGTTTCGAGCTTTAGACCAGGGTTTGGGTAATATATATCATCAGATATCTACCACGAGATACAGGGCGTTTCACGTAAAACTCCCCAGAGTAATTAACAAGAAACTAAAAATGTAATCAAACTTTAATACTTCAATAACATTTAATAACATTTTTAGTTTCTTGTTAATTAGGCTGGGGAGTTTTTGGTGAAACATCCTGTATATCGATATTTATAAACTATCATGGATATTTATGGAATTCACAAAACCATCAAATTAGGCGTCCCTGTTTATTCTTCCGTTTTTCATATATTCCTAGTTGCAGGCATTAATCAACCTAATATGCTAAGATTGCTAAGTATTTTTACAATTTAAAAGCAGCTTAAATGTTATCTTTTTTTACTATTTTGTACCAAACTGTGTTTTTTTGTAATAAGTGAAAATAAATAATGTATGTCTACTATATAGCGATTTTTCTTTTAAGTATAAAAATACATACGAAGTAAATTTTCCGACATTCGTTGTTTTTCAAGAGTTAAATTTGAAACTTTAAACGAGTGTTTTCCACTCCCAGGTTAAGCATGAAGTAAAATTTCAAGTTTAGAAAAGCCTGAACGTTTGGTTTGGTCGCGTATTGCTTATAGTGGAATTTTTCAAATTGGGCAATCTCATGCACAGAACGAGCGCCGTTCGTGTATTTCCGCTGCTCAAAAGATGAGAAAGTGGAACCTGACTACGTTGGGGGCACATTTATTTGAACGAAAGGAACTCGCGCGCACATGCCAGGTGGTGCATCGGACGAGGACCCTTCGGGATTTTAATGGTGTTGTCTCTGCGAGAGCCAGCGCCGAATCGTACATTTACGGCCCAACGTTTTCAGGAAATGCTGTTCTACCGCGCAAGTGCCTAATTTGGGTAATACACCTATAGCATAAAACACTGACTGATTTTAAGCATATTGTGAACTTTACAATATTTCAGTGTTGCAGACGCGTGGCGCATGAGGTAAAATTTTTAATTTAGAAAAGCCTGAAAGTTTCGTTTGGTCGCCCGCTTCGCGGAGTGACCAAATCAAATTTGCAGGCTTTTCTAAACTCGAAACTCAACTTCATGCTTAATCTGGGACTGGAAAACACTTTAAAACTTCAACTCCTTTAAAAAAACAACCAATCTCTGAATATCTGAATATATAGCATATACGCTGTAATTAAGACATGTATACTTAAAAGAAAAACTCCCTGTAATATTAATAAATAATAGAAATATTAATATTTATGAGCAAGAATAATTATCAAGAAGTCAATATAAATCAGATAAATATCGATGTATATCCGATATTTTGATATTTATATAAATTTATTGATATTTCCACACCCTGCCTTAAACATCTTTTAAAATACAAAACACATAATATATACAAATACAACCTACTGCTATAAAAGGTTCAAAAGTATTAGTCCATGCAAAATAAAATGAAATGTTTGCAGGTTAATAACTGAACATTTTCTTATTCTCACCGACGTTTCAATGTTATTGAATCATTTGATGAATTATTATTGTTAAAAGAGATTTAAAAAGTCGGTATTTTTAGGTAGTTTCTCAAAGAGCCCGCCTTTGGCCTCTTATAATTTTATTATTTGTTAACAAATATGAATAAAACTTTACACATAAACAAATAAGTATTCAAAATTATAAGTAATTTATAGTTTTCATGTTATTTATTTGTTTATAACAAGAAGATTTCTTCATTTATTTTATTCGAACGGTGTTGTTGAGTATTAAGTATTATCACAGACAATTATACAAATATACAGTCCAATAGAATTCATTAGAAGCCTAAAAATAAAACCAAGAATTCGATTGCAAGCAGGGATGGGGATCGACGCGTCGACTTTAATAGTTGACGTGACAGCGACGTGAACAATGTCGTTTGTTTTTTTTTCTTGTAAAACAAACTTGTCATGTACAGGTTAACAACATTTTTTTCTTAGCCAACAAGACAGTGCTTTTGTTAATATGCACTTCATTAGCAATGTCTTTAATGCTAATACCGTCTCTAAACGGGCCGTTATTATCGCTTTTTGCCTTTCAGTCAGTTGGGGTATTTCGACGTTAAATAAATTTCGTTTGACATTTCCGCAGATTTGTCAATTTGATTGACAATTTGAAAAATCAAAGTGAGTCCAGTTCACATAGCCAAATATTTTGCTGTACTAGTTTTTCTCTCTCGCAACTGCATATGTTGCGGTTTTGGGTGATTTTGAGTGTTGTATAAATAGTCGACGTGACATTGTTGACGCCGCCCATCGCTGATTGTAAGACAGTTGTTGGAATCTAGTAGGCTTCTACGTTAAAATAAAATAATAACATCTATACATTGATAGCGTATTTTAAATTTAGAATTATTATACTTGAATAATAATAAAATTGCCAATGGAGATGCCATCTGTAAGATTTTGTTTTGTTCATAGTTGGGTTTCCTGAATTCCCTATCCCATCGGGATATAATTGTCGGTAGTATTATGATAAAATAATTCCATATTTTAGTTATTGTATTTTTACATACAAATTTCAATCAGCCTTAATAATAAAAAAAGAACAAAAGTTGTATACTGAATGTATTAAATTAAAATTAAGAATTGGTTGAACAACAATGTTTTGGTATTTTGTGTAGCCAATGAGTTTTGTTTTATATTCAGTTTGCCACATCTGCTATAAAGAACCTTAAAACTCTCTACTAAAATAAAGAACTGTTTTCACAACAACGTTTTGGCGATTTTTGTGTAACCAATGTGTTTTGTTTTATTTTAAGTTTGCCACTACTACTAAAAACATTTTGATTTTTTTGTGTAACCAATGAGCTTTGTTTTATTTTCAGTTTGCCACTGCTGCTGTAAATAACCTAAGAACTCCGTACTAAAATTAAGAAGTGTTTTAACACCAACTTTTTGGCTTTTTTCATGTAACCAATGGGTTTTGTTTTATTTTCAGTTTTCCACCGCTGATATAAAGAACCCTTATACTCTCTACTAATGTCTATTAATAAGATGCCAAGTTTACCATGTTCAATTGCTTGAATAATAGAAGTACATATAATATCGATTCAATAATTAAAATATATTCTATTTGTTTCTGGATCTCGCCTAGCTATGGAAAAGTGACAGTTTAAGTATTGAAAATGGGGCTGGTTGTGTTTTAAATCAGGGTTTTTAAATGTCACTGTCAGATGTTCGATTTTAAGGTTATAATTTCTGACTATTGTAATCTTACACTGTTGCCTGTTTTACAAATTTTCTGATGTTTGTTCTGAGCCAGATTCCCCAAGCGAAATAATAAAAGGAGGAATGGTTTCAAAAGAAAGATTCCCCATGTGTTTTGTCAGGTCTTTGTCGTAAAATTAATTGTAATGAAGATCTCCCTACCTGAAACGTAATTATCTTTAATTAAATATATATGATAATTAAAATACTAGACATACCCCAAAAATATCTATTAAAATCGTAATAATATTGTGATGCTGTAGATTTGGATTACTTTGCCTAAAATGTTTGTAGGATTTCAGAATTTGTAACCTTTTTGATTCAGAGATAATCTTTGGCATGTTAATATTTAATATGTGCCTGAAATTATTTTTCACTTTGACATTGACACAGCATTGCAACACTAGATTAATTTGATTTAATAATAAAATGATCGAAGAAGCGACCGCGTGGCGAAATAATTGTTGCAAGATTAACAATAAACCTCTTGAAAATTAAAAAGAGGATTACTTATGATATCATAAATTATTGCAACACTGTTAAAATAAGGAATCAGGAGTGGCAATTTATAAAAAATGTAAATGTTGATACTGCAACATAACAACACGAAAGCATGGCTAGGCGAGATCCAGAAACAAATGGAACGGTGTATATGTAATATTGATTCAATAATTACACAATAATTATGTACTTTTATATCAATTCTTTTAAAGAATAATGACATGATTTTTACTGCTGTTCATTCAAATGTCGTAATTTTCTTGCTTTTCATCTCTGCATTCACACTGGTATAAATATCATGTTTAATTCATATATTTTTTCTCGATGAGAAAAATTATATATAATAGCCATGGACGGGTATTATTTAATAACACTGATGGTGGGAAAATTAAGCGATTGCCTTTTTCATCTACACATATTGCATTAATAATTAACGATTGTTAATGCAAGATGTTATCATGTGAATCTGGAAAATTCGCGCATTGTCAATAATAATAATAATAATAGGTCTTTATTTCCATAACTTCACAAAGATTACATAGATGTAATACTAACATCACTATAAAAGCAGAATTTTTAAATATTTTACAAATCATTCTAAATAACAATTTTTTCTCATTTGATAACAAATTTTACAAACAAACCAACGGCCTAGCAATGGGGTGCCCCTTAAGCCCATTGTTAGCCGATATTTTTATGCACAACTTCACTGTAATTATTTTAAATTCACCACCTGCGAATAAACATATTAAATTGTGGCACCGTTACGTCGATGATATACTAGCTTGTTTCCAGGGTACAGATAGACATCTTAACCAATTTTTAGATTACATTAATAACCTACATCCCAGAATAAAATTCACAGTAGAAATAGAAATTAACAACAACATTAAATATCTTGACCTCTCCATCACTAAAATAAATAATAGATTAACATTTGACATTTTTAGAAAACCCACATTCACAGACTCAGTAATTTCCATCCACTCCAAACATCCCTATAAACATAAAATAGCTTCTTTCAATTCAATGATCAATCGAGCGTTTAAAACTCCCTTATCAGATAGTTCTTTTGAAAAAGAAGTTAGCCTGATTAGGACCATGGCTATTAATAATGGTTATGGTCATGATCTAGTTGATAAACTAATTAAAAAACATAAATTTTCCAAAATTAAACATTTACTGTATGCAGGAATACCAAATAAATCAGACAGTACAACTTACAAACCAATTACTTACTTTGGCAATGTTAGTTTCCAAATTAAAAATATTTTGAAAAAACATAATATAGAAATTGCATTCAAACCATTTTGTAAAATTAATAATTATATTTTTAATAGTAAAACCAAAATTGATAAAGGTAATAGATCAGGAGTATATAAATTAACATGCACAGATTGTCAAGGAGTATACATTAGTCAATCTGGTCGTAATTTCAATACTAGACTAAAGGAGCATAACCGGGCTTTTCGGTTGCGACAATGTGATAAGTCATCTTTTGCAAAACATCTCTTAGATGAAAACCATACTTTTGGAAAAGATGTACTTACTATTATTCATTGTGCCGAAAAGGGTCGGAAGACGAATCCCCTTGAATCCCTAGAAATACATAAAGCTAGCGCTAATCCGGGAATCCCCCTAATTAACGACCAGGTTGACCTACTGTATACCCCCATTTTTAAAGCCGTTTTGTAATCCGTTTTCATTTAATCACCTTTTGTATATATACCCGTATTGTTTCCAGTTTTAGACACTTCATGTTTGATAATGGCAAGCTGAATTTGCCGAAACTGCAGTCACATAAAAATAAATTGTGTAATACAAAACAAAGTTAAAAGTGTTTTATTGTGTTAAATAAAATATCTACTCATATAAGCTGTGCGGTGCCTCGGAATGGTAATAAAATCTCTGCGTCTTAAAATTAAGGGATGTACGTCAGTTCTGAAGGATATGAGGTTAAAAAGGTAAGAAGGCTGTTTTGTTTGAAGAATTTTGTGGAAATATGTTGCACATGATAAATTAATTTGATTTTCAACATTTAGCCATCCTAGCTCTGGAAGTTTATGACTTATGTGGTCAAATTTTCGGATTCCAAACATTAATCTCATACAGCTATTTTGCACTTTTTGCAGCTTTTTTATATTTATTTTTCTGAGCGATGGGCCATACACCTCCATACAATACGTAAAACAAGACATCACCAAGCTGATACACAACATGGTCTTAATTTGTGTGAATAAGTGGTGCCTGTGTGGGTAAATTAGCTTTAAATTCATATAGGCTTTTCGTGTATTATTATTAATCTGTGTTGTAAGTAAAAAGATTGTCCATGACTAATCCTAAATTTTTTGCTTCATTCTGAATAGGTATCTCGATGTTATTAATTTTGAGCTTTATTGTATTTTTCAGATCATCAACTTTATTTTTATTTCCAAATATCACCACTACAGATTTTTTAGGGTTTAAAATTAGACCGTGATTAAGGGAGATTTCTGTAATTGAATTTAGGTCAGTTTGAATTTTACTTAGTGACTCCTGTGTCTCTTGGTCCCTAAACGACATGTATAATTGAGTGTCATCTGCATACAACATGTTCTTGCAATATTTTATTGATTTAGTGAAGCATGATGTATATATAATAAAAAGAATTGGGCATAAAATAGACCCTTGCGGAACCCCCTTATTAATAAACCTATTTTCTGAAAATTTATTTTTTGATTGAACGATCTGCCATCTACCACTCAAATAACTATGTAATAGGGCTGCAGCACTAGTATCCAAACCAATATACTTTACAATGGCACCTAAGAGTTCATGGTTAATAGTATCAAACGCCTTGCTGAAATCAAGTAACGTTAAAACTGTTAACATGCATTGATCAGATGCATGTAAAATATCGTTTGTAACTTTCAGCAAGGAGCCAGCACAACTATAACCGGACCTAAAACCCGACTGTGTTTCTGGTATAATGCTATTTTTATTTAAAAATTCACTTAACTGACGACATAGTAATTTTTCTAAAATTTTAGAAAAAGTTGGAAGTATGCTAATTGGTCTTAAATCAGAGAGATGTTTAGGGTTTGTAATTTTGGCCAGAGGTAATATGATAGCTGATTTCCAATTTTCTGGAAATACATTTGAGATGATGCATGAATTTATTATATGAGTCAAATAAGGCAGAATGTGGGGCAAGCATAATTTAATTGTCTTGTGGCTCATATTGTCTGTACCTACAGAAGATGTATTAATTTTTGCTATTATTACACACATACTTAATTACTATTATAATAATAACAATAAGAGTAGACAAATGTCATTTTTATATTTGCTTTCATTTGTTCTTTATTTACAACTAATAATTCACAAATGATTAACTGTTTGCTGCACATATTTTAAAATAAGAGCAAAAAACAGGTAGAATTTTAATTAGTTTATTTTAATATTATTTATCAATCGTTCTTAAATATTTAACACTGATTAATCGTTAATTTGAGGAAATCAACTAAGATCTCAGAAAAGAGAGCTATTAATTCAATTAATAAAGTAAAACACCTTTTTTGTTACATGTTTTTATTTTTAGTTGCCTGATCCGTTACAATTATTTTGAAAGTTATAACTGAGGGTTATCTTCGAAACTTACTAATACAATTTGTGGAATTAATTCAGAGCTTTTATGTGTTGAAAATTGCTCATAATACTTGTCGAATTTCAATGAATACAATTTATAATATTCGAAGTGTAGTGCGCCGGCAAATTCAAATTTTCAGGATTATCAAAACTCGAAATTTTTCCTTATGCGTCACGCGTATAAATTACTGAAATATTTTTAAGTTCAATATATACCGCATAAGTTTGATTCAACGTTAATAAATAGTAGACATTTTGTGCTTTAAAAATTCGAGCAACTGAAGCAATTTTTTTTGTGATATATGTATGTATATTTAAAATGCAAATTCCGCTATGCATGGGCGCCTGCAAAATATTTTTCAGAGGGGCAAAATATAATAATAATATTATTCAGGGGCGCAGCCAAAGGAGGGACTTGAGAAATCAAAAAATATTGATAACAACGAAACAAATAGACATTTATACAAGTAATTATTGCAATTCTTAGGTTATAAAAATAGAATGAAATTTGTAAAAATTAATAAAACTGATAAAAATTTCACAACAATAGATAAATGTAGTAAAAAATAATGATTTTCGTAAATATGCTCCTGAAAGCAAACCGACACATTTTGAAACATACAGAGAGTTTTATGTAACACCGAACATTGTCATAACGAAAATTATTCTTTTAAGTACACATAAGCATACGTAGTACATTTTCCGACGCACGGTTTTTTAAACGAATTTAATTTTAAGCTTTAAGCGAGTGTTTTCCACTCCCTGGCTAAGCATGAAGTAAAATTTCGAGTTTAGAAAAGCCTGAAAATTTGGTTTGGTCGCGTAGCGCGGAGCGGCCAAACCAAATTTTCAGGCTTTTCTAAACTCGAAATTTTACTTCATGCGCCATCGGTACAAAACACTGATGCAATTTAAAGTTTAGCGGTGTGTTTTAAACTTCATAATAAGTCAATGTTTTGTACCGGTGGCGCATGAAGTAAAATTTCGAGTTTAGAAAAGCCTGAAAATTTGGTTTGGCCGCTCCGCGCTACGCGACCAAACCAAATTTTCAGGCTTTTCTAAACTCGAAATTTTACTTCATGCTTAGCCTGGGAGTGGAAAACACTCGTTTAAAGCTTCAAATTAAATTCGTTAAAAAATCCGTGCATCGGAAAATGTACTACGTATGCTATATGTACTTAAAAGAATAATTTTCGTTATTACAATGTTCGGTGTTACATAAAACTCTCTGTAGTTAAAAATAATCGAAGTGTTATTAATTGATATGATCGAAAACATTGACAACATTAATTAATTAATTATGTGCACCCCTTGCAAGATATATTATCTATCGTGTTGAATAATAATTAACATTGTTGTTCTTGATATACTAATAATTTTGTTGTAACAAAAACAGAATAACAATTAATTTTAAAGGTTGTTATTGGTGCCTTTCATTTCCTCTCTTGCCAGTTTAATTCCGTTTTCGATAATATCAATAGAAACCGATCGCGAGTTACGTTTCAATACACTTGCAGTACTTTTCGAAATTTTTAGAAATCACAGTGAAAACGATTGATTTGAATTATTGATAAAGACGTAACATTAACATAACATAATTTCGTTATTTATTGATTTGCATGTTTGGTAATAAAAATGATATACTCACAATAAAGTTATATTGTAAGACTGACCCAAATAATAATAATAATATTTTAAATATTATTGTAATAATAACAAAAGATTACTTACATTTGGTTGTTCATTCGATTCTCATTGTTATTTGCAATTTTTCGATTTTATTATCTTTTTTCACTCAGCATAAAACAAACAAATAACGTTTTATCAACATTGTAACAACATTAGATGTTGTTTTAATGTTAACGAAACAATAAGTAAATGTATTTGCTTAATCTAAACTAAACTAAAGAAATTATGCATAACAATTGAGGACTTGGGTGGAAAAAGGGCACTTCTACAAAATTGGCATTTTGAGTTAGAACTATTGAAAGTATTTGAAGCATCAGAAGTTTGTTATTCTAAGGTAACCTGTATTTCTTTCAAATTATATTTATACAACACATGTTGGTTTTATTGAAAATTTTTTTTGAAAACAATCTATTTTTTCCTAACATACCTAAAATCGTTAAAAATAACAGCTGAAATAGTGCCCTTTTTCCATAGATCTTAATAAATACTACAAAAAGATTAATTTTAGCAAATATTTATTATTGAACATAACTCTTGTTTAACATAAACGTAAAAAAATATTAAACACTACCATTCTAAATCACTGTCAGTGTTTTGTTGGTCGTTTTCTTCAGTAGATGTAGATGGCAGGTGAACACATTTTTGTTATACTACTCTGACTCATCTAACTCCAAAAATTTCATTAGATCTTTTAAGTTCTGCATTTTTTCAGATTTAATAAAAACTGGTGGAACCGACTCCAAATTTACTTCCAAGTTATCTTTTTTTCTTGTAGTCCAAAAATCAAATGAAGTATAAAAGCCGTTATATGACTCTGCTGCACTCAGAATACCTGAAGCATTATATTTTATCTGACAATACTTTCTTAAAGTAAAACTTTGTTTTTTTAGTATTTACAGATTTCTTGAAAAAATCTTTTAAGCCCTTGCCCCAGTCTTTAATTAGCGGCGCGCCTTCAATAACTCCAAAGTGCGTCGGTTTTTCTCTACACTGTTGCATAATTTGCAAATAAACGTTTGGAGTTTTGACCGTTTCTAGTCGTTTCAGTAACTTTCCGTAAACACCAACATTTCTATCGCAAACGCAGTAAGAATGTCCATGAACTGGAAAAATGTGCCGAATGTTAATATTTTTTGTTTTTGCAAGCCATGAACAGTGGTGTAGCATATTCATATTCTTATTTTGTTTCCCTGCGGCGTCTGAAAAAAGTACGATATTTTTTATATTCAGTTTGCAAAAAATGATCAACAAAAGAAATCACCGAATTTGAATTTTTCTTTGCTTCATTTTCTGTAAAGCAATAAAACGAATTTGTATGATCATTGTGACAGTGTAGATTAAACACGTACAACCATAAAAGGCGTTTGTAAAACTGTTGAGAGACAATGAGTTTTGGCAAAGGCAAATTTTGCGCGTAATCAAACTCGACAACTAAAGTTGATTTATCATATCTTGAACAAGTTTCTCATCTTTCACGTGGTGAAACATATTTAACTATGATTTAATAAAGAAAACACTTGGTTAAATTTCACTAATATTTTGGTTTTTTATTCCAACTAGTTTCGACTTTGAGTCATTCTCTCCTTGAGAATGACTCAAAGTCGAAACTAGTTGGAATAAAAAACCAAAATATTAGTGAAATTTAGCCAAGTGTTTTCTTTATTAAATCATTGATTTATCATGTCTACAATTTTCTATTATTTCTTTTTTAGTGTCTTTGTATGCTTGCACTTTTTTGTCGTGTACTGATTGTATTATTTTGCAAGAATCGTTTGGGTTTAACTTAAACTTCATTTTGTTTTCTTCGCAAAAATCACAAATGTCAGATCGTGGACTCCGGAAAGAATACTCGGAGTTTTCGCGAAATCATCGATGGAAAGTACAGTACTTCATGCCCAGTGTACGACCAGTTTTTTCAAAAAAATACTGCAAAAATTTTTCAAAAAATTCTTGTTGTAGTCTGCCTGGTAAAACCTCATAACACTTCTTCTTACAGCACACAAGAAATGCAGCAAATGTTTTTGCATGCACTGTCACACCTGAAAATTTAAAATCTCTGAGTATACAAATTATTGACCACCAATAAAATATATTACCTTTGGTAGTAGTGTACTTTTTTCCGCTATTTCTTGCTATTTTTTCCTATTCTTTGTCCACTGCTCCTTGTTTATTTTTCGTTTTCGACCCAAGTTTTTTCTTTCAAGATGATCAGATTCCAAATCACAGCTACTTTCTGTTTCTTCATAACTACTGTCCTCAGCGCTATTTGAGTCATTTTCAGAGCTCATTGTGCCCTTTTAACTTAGCAATAAAATATGCATAAAAATTAGGTTAGGCACATGTAAAATTTGACGTTCTATGAAAGAAGGGCACTTGTAGCGCTATACAGATTGGCTCACAGTGCCACCTATATGCGAAGTATAAAAACAATAGAACCAAAGGCCTGTAAAGGAAGGTTTCTTTTGTGATAGAAACCAATTTACGGAGAAAGGGCATTTCCATGGAAGTGTCCTTTTTCCATCCAACTCCTCAATTATAAAAAACACAACTTGCCTAGTAATGTACGCGATACAGGGTGTTTTTCTTTTAAGAATACATATCTTAGTAACTGTAAATCAGATATGTTTGCAGGTAGTTCAAATTAATACTTTAAACGAGTGTTTTATACTCCCAGATTAGGCATGTAGTAAAATTTCAAGCTAAGAAAAGCCTACAAATTTGGCGTAGCGAAGCGGTCCGACCCAACCAAATTTTCATGCTTTTCTAAACCCGAAATGTTACTTTATGTGCCATGCGTGTACAACACTAATTTCAAGTGAAGTTCGAAATATTCTAGTAAAACAGTATGCTAAGGATGTACCTTTTGAACCTTACATTAAATCAGTATTTTGTACGTGTAGTGCAAGAAGTAAAATTTCCAGTTTAGAAAAGCCTGAACATTTGGATTGGTCGTCCCGCTTCGCCAAGCGACCAAACCAAATTTTCAGGCTATTCTTAACTCGAAATGTTACTTCACCCACTGATCAAAAAACAAACAAATAACGTTATATCAACACTGCAGCAACATTAAACGTTGTTTTAATGTTGATGAAACGTTACTTAATTGTGTTTGCTCAGTGGGTATGCTTAATGTGTGAGTGGAAAACACTCTTTTTAAAATTCAAATTGAACTCTTTAAAAAAAGCGACGAATGTCGTAACATTTACAGCGTATGTATATCTATACTTCAAAGAAAAATTCTCCGTATAAAATATTTTATTTATTGGTACATGTTTTACTTAATAGTCGTAAAACAAAGTGTATACAACAAAATATAAATTTAAAAAATATACCTGCCAATTGGCATTGACTATTGATCTTTCCGCCTGGATTTATTAGTATCTGTCACTGTAATTTGTGCTAACTATAATCTGTTTAATAACTAGGAGGAGCGTTTTAAATTTCACGCGCCAAAACCTACAGTTCTGATTGGCCGAGTGCGCGCCCATTTTACACTATGCTAAATACGTCATTATTAGACGCAACAGCTGACATAACCTTAATTCGATGTGTTACCGAGTTGCAACTTTGTCTGTTTCGTAATAACCTTTTGTGCGGTGTTTCTTTAGCATAGTTAAAAGTTAGTTTTGTTTATATTGTTGTGATGGATTATGGACCCAGTACAAGCTCGGTGATATCACCTTCACCTCCAAAAAAAGTGTAAGAAGTTGGATTTGGGTCATTTATATTTGTCTGAAAAACAGTGCATAATAAATATGTATAAGCAGATGATAACAGATGATCCACATTTGAAAATGACTGCTGTTGTATCAGACATTGTTGGTGCAATAGGTGAGATATCAAATAGTAAAAGAATATGCATAAAATAATAAAATGGTTAATTTTTAGGAGTTGTAAATTCCATTGTCTATCGTACCATTAGCGAAGATAAGAAATCCGGAGAGATTTGTAGCCCTAAACAGCTTGGAGGACATAACTACAAGTTTTGATGACGTAGTGAAGAGATCCGTGCATAGTTTCTTCTATAAAAATGAACTGCCAACTTTGAATAAAGTTTTATAAGAAGTAAACGATCATGCAGGCATGCCGAAGATGATTCGTTCTACCTTGTATAGTTTTACGAAACAAATCAATTTTAAGTAAGATACAGACCAGAGCTGGGCAAGAATCGAATCATTCAGGATCCACTTCGATTCCTGGATTCAAATCCTTTTAGAGGATTCAAAAGAGGCATTCGAATACTTTAGTTCAACTGGATTCGTGATCCGGATTAGTTACATTTTTTTAAGAGGATTCGTATTTGAGTCTAATCCTTGTAAAAGAATTCGAATAGTTACAAAAGGATTTGTATCGTCAAAAATAATTAGAATTAATTGTGAGGAATAACATGAAAAATGTTTTTTTGTGTTTTTAAATTTTACGTTAAATCACTGTTTTATGCGCGTGGCGCATGAAGTAAAATTTCGAGTTTAGAAAAGCCCGAAAATTTGTCTCGGGTCGCTGCGCGACCCTCGACAAATGTTCACGGGGCTTTTCTAAACTCGAAATTTTACTTCATGCTTAGTCTGGGAGTGGAAACGCTCGTTCGAAACTTCAAAGTGAATGCTTTGACAAGAACATTAAATAATTGAAAATGTTTTTAAAGATAATAATCTAGTTTTCAAAATTTTGTTTAATATTGTTTAAAGTAAAACTGAAATGGTAGCCACAATCTGAAATGTTAAATTTTTCCGACATTTCTCTGACTAAAGATTTTTTCCCTGGCCTTTTAATGTAACTTTCGTCTGTGGGAAACCCCCATTCTGTTTAATAGTTTTCATTGTTTTTGCCAATATTTAAGTTAATTTTATAAATTTTTACGTGTTTTGTAATTTGCCTGCTGATTTTGACAAATTTAAGAATATCATATGGCTTTTTTGTTAGTCTTTTTGTCAATTTAAATATAATTTCATGCCTTTTCTCGGACTTTTCCGGTTTTAATGATATTCAGTGAATTTATTATTTACGTAAATTTCAGGCATTAGTCGATTTTATAATAGAGTTCTATTTGAAGTTTTGAACGAGTCATTCCACTCCCAGGCTAAGCATGAAGTAAAATTTCGAGTTTAGAAAAGCCCCGTGAAAATTTGTCGAGGGTCGCGCAGCGACCCGAGACAAATTTTCGGGCTTTTCTAACCTCGAAATTTTACTTCATGCGCCACGCGTACAAAACACTGATTTGAAGTGGAGTTCAGAAACACACAAATATATCTTTAACCAGAGTAACAGGGAGTCAGATAATAAGTCTGTTATCAACAATGTTCAGTGGTAATAATAAATAATTAGGTTTTGAATATTTTTGTTAAAACAACTCGTAACAATATTTATTTATTAATGGTTGCAAAAAAAATAGAAGTAAATTTATTCTTAAAGGATTTGTATTCGTTCTAAAAAAAAGGATTCGTATTTTCGATTCGAATCCTAATCATCTAATATGATTCGAATCACGAATACTCGAATAAAGGATTCGTAAGAGATAAACGAATCCTTTATTCGAGTATTCGTGATTCGAATCATATTAGATGATTCGGATTCGTGATTCGAATCCTTTTTACGAGGATTCGTCGTGCTCTGATAGAGACACATTATTATATAAATTCAATATTATATTATGAACATTATGTAAATATGTTTTATTTCACAGATATATGGCGAGATGCCGTATCAACATTTTAATTGAACTGACGATATCGTACGATGGAAAAGAAAATACTTAACCACAATTAAGGGGGTATTACCATTCGAAAGTTTATAAAAATTGATTTTTTTTTTGCATATTATGATACTTGATAGTACCAGTTTCATGCCACAAAACCGTTTTACAATACGCGAATTCGTTAGTTAGTTTTTTGCTTGTTGAAGTAAACAATGCTGAGTAGGTGGCTGGGTGGAAATACGCAGAACTCAAACGAAAGTTTAAATGCTTGTGTCTGGAAGCTGACTTCGAAGCACCTCAACCGTGGTGCAAAAACCGTCGCTATCGCATCTTTTATAGCTACCAGCATCTTCAACGACGGATACTCGGCAGTTTTTAAGACGACGGAGACACTGGGAATCCATATCGGCCTGCAAGCCAAGGCATTCCGGTGCGGAGCGCGAGACGTGGGACGAATTTTGCCTGACTCCAGCAGTTTAGGCCATCCAACAACGTTGGCAGGAGCAAATCATTTAAACCCAGTTTTTAGAGGAAGAAGAGGGCCTACTGTACGGAGCTAGCATAGCTGACTAAAGCCAAAAATCTCCAAAAATAGTTAAAAATTGTTTCAAAACCTTAAACGCGTTTTTCTCGAAACCTCTTTTCAAACTATGAAACGGATCGACTTGAGCTTTTAGTTTTCAGTTCTCCACATTATCCTCTGGAGTTTGAGCCACAGTCATTCAAATATATTAATATTTGATATTTTTCATAGAGCCTTAAAGTCAGAAAAAGGAGGGCAAAAAGCGACCACTTTTTTCGAATAGCCTCCATTTTGTTATTTATCGAGATTTTTTATTGTCGGTGGTTCAAACTCCAGATAATTTAATACAGATTAATGACTACTACTTCATTTTACGTTTCAAATCACAGAATCGAAAAAAATCTTTCCGGCCATGAGGAGAAACACGGCGGACACGGACTTATTTGAGGCCAGATTTAGAGGTCAAGCAGGACGATTGAAAAGAATTAAAATTCATTTTTTTATAGTTCATGAATCTATAAACAAGTTGCAAGAAACAGCAAGATCGCATGTATTAAATTTACAAAAAAAAAATTCTTCTAAGAAGCACAAAATGGATATTTGAAATTATTTAAAATTGCCGCCAAATTTATGTAGTGAAATTTCTGGTAACTTTTTATAGTGTAAATTGGGCTTTGGCACTTACTCCTTCTAGTTTTTAAACAGACTATAGATGAAAAATATTAATATGTACAATAGAGTTTCAATTAACTATTAGAATTTACAATATTATTCAATAGACATTTTTGTTTTCGATTATATATTATGTATTTACGTAAATATATAGTTCAATTAATAATCAATATAGAGTATTGTTTAATAGGCTTATCCTTCTTTGTAATGGGAAAATAATTTATAAAACAATGTTATTAATTTAAATATTTGTCTTCTGATTATTCGGTTGCGTATATTAAGCTCCCGTTTAAACACAATATACTGTATTATATGCAACTTTATCTACACAGTTATTAAACAGCTTGCATAGAATAGCGGCGAGTATTAGAATTATTTATTAAAATGTAGAGTAATAATTCAATAATTAAATTAATAATATTGTATTCATTTAAGTAATCCAAATGAAGCATCAATGTATTTGATTTATTTATTTAAATGTACTCCTATTTATTTATTTTTTATAAATTGTAATTATTTCAATAATTAAATAAAGATAAATTATTATTGAAAGACGCAATAAGACATTTTAGACAAACGTTTTTCTGTTTACAAAAAACCTTGTTTTTTCAATTACTTGCGTTTCAGAACTTTACACACATGAAGTCAATTTTTAGCTACTGTAATTGAATCGATATTTCTTAAAAGGGCTTAGGTCAGTTTATTTTTCAGAAATTGAATTTGTTTTTATTTTTCATTATAAAATTTTATAAATTGAAAATAGTTAAGTAAGTAAGTTAGGTATATTTTTTAAAGGCCATCTTATATTAACTACCAATAGATAGTGCTGATAAGACATTTTTCAAAATGACAAAAGAATTAGTAACTTTAGATCTGATGTTTCAGGTCATTGACTTACGCCCTTTTAACAAAACCTTATTTAATTCAATTCCCAAACAATTCAATTTTTTAATTCATTATTGAACTAAAAGCACTGTTAGCTCAAAATCGAATGCATTTTTTTTTCAATATTCAAATTAAAATATAATTCATTTTGAATTGTGGAGGCTTCTACTTCGTTATACATGTTAATTTATTAATAAAAAATGGTGATGTGTCCATCATAGTACTTTCCCCCGTAAATTGCGTATTAAATCACTTTTAAAATATTTTTATCATTCAAAATGTCTTCAACTTTTTGATAACTATAACTTTTATTTGAAACATTTTTCAATTGGATCAACACATACTGACACAAACCAATGACTAGATAAAAAACACTATTTATTGAATATCTCAAAAACTAAGAGTGCTATGACAAAAAGTGAAGATACAAAAAATCTTTAATATTTTATTACCTACAACTTTTATTTGAAACATTTTCCAATTGTATCAACACACACACTGACAAAATCAATGACTAGATAAAAACACTATTTATTAAATATCTCAAAAACTAAGAGTGCTATGACAACACACACACTGACACAAATCAATGACTAGATAAAAAACACTATTTATTAAATATCTCAAAAACTAAGAGTGCTATGACAAATAGTAAGTGAATTAAATCGTATTAAATCACTTTTAAAATATTTTTAGCATTCAAAATGTCTTCAACTTTTTGATAACTATAACTTTTATTTGAAACATTTTTCAATTGGATCAACACATACTGACACAAACCAATGACTAGATAAAATACACTATTTATTGAATATCTCAAAAACTAAGAGTGCTATGACAAAAAGTGAAGATACAAAAAATCTTTAATATTTTATTACCTACAACTTTTATTTGAAACATTTTCCAATTGTATCAACACACACACTGACAAAATCAATGACTAGATAAAAAACACTATTTATTAAATATCTCAAAAACCAAGAGTGCTATGACAACACACACACTGACACAAATCAATGACTAGATAAAAAACACTATTTATTAAATATCTCAAAAACTAAGAGTGCTATGACATACATCTTCATTTTGTTATTATCTACAACTTTTATTTGAAAGAATTTTTTGTTTGATGAACATTTATTGAAAAAATCTGAAAAAACTGAAAAACGCTAAGAGTAAAGTACCACTTCCGGTTTTCCGATTTTCACCAAAAGCTTTTCAGTTCTTCCGATTGTAACAAAAAGCATAAGTTTCAAGTTTCATCTCGATATCTTTAGCGGTTTTTGCGGTACAGCGCACACAGACAGACAGACAGACAGACAGACATTTTTCAAAAATGGTCTTATTCGACTCAGGGGACCTCAAAACGGATATTTCCGCTAAAATTTTTAATTCGAAAATTTTCACGAAAACAATACTTTCCCTTTGTATTACATACGGGGGAAAGTAAAAACGGTTTAACTTTATTTATATGTTTGATAATGGCAAGCAAAATTTGCCGAAACTGCAGTCACATAAATATAAATTGTGTTATGCAAACAAAGTTAAACCGTTATTTATTAACAAAATATAATTGTTCTGCACTTTGCATAGATTTCGTTAAATTTCAGCTACTGTAACTTTGTTTACAGTGGTAAGACTTTATTTTTCTTGATTGAGTACATCAAAGTTTTATTCATTTATAAATTTTCTGCACATTGCATGGTTTTTGTTAAATTTCAACTTCGGCAACGTGGTTCACGGTAGTTACACTTTGTTTTTCTTCAATGATTACAGCAAAGTTTTATATATTTCTCAGAAATTACTGTAAGTTCCATAAAATACGACGTTCGTTTGATTTTTTATGAGGTATAAACGAATACATACATTTTCTGCACATTATACAATTTTAATCGATTTTAAGCTTCTAATTTATTGATAGTTGATGTTTCTTGTTTACAAGATTAAAACATAATTTGTTCGTTTTTGGTTGATTATGAGTAGAGCTCGGATTTTTAAGCAAACAGCTTATGCTGAAAATTAAAAGCATCAACATGAATTAATAAAATGTGTACGAGTTATAGAAAGTTAAATCACTTGACACTCTTTTATTGCCTTTTTTATGCTTATTTTGAATTTATACGCTTATTTGGTGCTTATTTCGTCAAATTTTATATCCTAGGCAATTGTTATCTGTGCGATTGAAAACAATTAATTAATTCATTTATCTAGTTCCGTGGTTTTCAAACATTTTGGCGATAAAACTCTTTTAAGGCGTTCAATATTTTACGAAGCTCCAAAATAAAATTTGGTCGCCGAATTATTGTAGATTATTTATACTTTTCTCGCCGCATTTCTTTAGTCTTTTATTATGTTTCGTAATTTCTCGGCAATCTTTGTTAACTTCATAATTATTGTACGTTTCTTAATCTTGTACGGGGGTCGAAATTAGACACTATTCTTTTGAAAGTAAGGTATCTAAAAATGACAACAATTTTGAGAAATTTTCAATAAAGTTAAGATTCTAGAAAGATTTAATGTTGAGACGAGGAAAATTATCAACTGTTCGGCAATTTATTGCAAATAACCAAAATGATGTAAATGAAAACATTTATTAAATGTATATAAATATTACTACTACAAACCATATACTGTTTTTTTAAAAATTTAAGTATACTTTTCCATATTCCATAAAACATTTGCAGCCTAATTTGGATTGGTCGCTACGCGACCAATCCAAATTTTCGGGCTTTTCTAAACTCGAAATTTTACTTCATGCTTAATCTGGGTTTGGAAACACTCGCTAGAAGCTTCAAATTCTAAGCTTTTACGAAATCAACGAATGTCTTTAAATTCCCTGATGCATTGTTTATCAAATTAATTAATGAATTAAATTGAAGATATTTGTATTATTGTTCAATAATTATTAAAATACACTAAATAAATGAAATTGATTGAACATTTTATAAACTGAAATCCTAGAAATTTCACGAACATTTTTCACATTCAAGTGAAAATCACTCAAAAACTATTATTGAGGTGTATTTTGGTTTTATGAAGATATCTCAACTAGTATTCAAGTTATAAAGTCTTGAAATTTATATATCACTCAATATAATTAAAATTGACTCTTGTTCACGTTCAAGTGAAAATAACTCAAAAACTATCGATGGAATATGTTTTAATTTTCACATATTTTGAACGACCAACAATTGAGTGATATGCACAAGAAGTTTTATAATGATATCTCAAATAGTATCCAAGTTATGAATTTCTATATCACTCAAAATAATCAAAATTTACTTCCTTTTTGCGATCAAGTGAAAATAACTCAAAAACTATCATTGGGATATATTTTGATTTTCACATATTTTGAAATAACATTAATTGTGTGATATGCATACTAAGTTTTCTTATAATTTCTTAAATAACATCAATAACTTATGAACTCTTGAAATTTCTAGATCACGAAAAAATAATCAAAATTGTACCCTGTTTCACGTTCAAGAGAATATAACTCAAAAAATATCGATGGGGTACATTTTGATTTTTACTTATTTTAAAAGGACAATAGTTGAGTTCTATAGACATTAAGTTTTATACAGATATCGTAAATAGTGTCCAAGTTATGATCTCTCGAATTTCAATATCATTCGAATTAATTAGAATTGACTCTCGTTTGACGTTCAAGTGAAAATAACTCTAAGACTATTCATGGCGTATGTTTTGATTTTTACATATTTTGAAAGAACAATATTTGATTATTATTGACACACAAAATTTTATAAAAAAATATCATAAATAACGTCCAAGCTATGATCTCTTAAAATTTGTATATCACTCATTGACTAACTGAAAATAACTCAAAAACTATTAATAATGTATATTTTGATTTTTACATATTTTGAAAGAGCAATATATGATAAATTTTATAAAGATATCTTTAAATTGTGATCACTTGAAACTTCAACATCATTCAAATTTATTAAAATTGACTCACGTTTCATGTTCAAGTTAATGCGCTATAAAACTGCAAACATTCATTGCTTTTCTAGAAGTGGTAAATTTAAAGCGTCTAACGAGTGTTTAAGCATAGGGTTAAGCATAGGGTAAAATTTGTGTGTGCGAAGGGAGGTTTTCTTTTAAGTATACGTACTCCAATTACAGCGTATATGCTGTAAATCTTTAAACATTCGCTGTTTGAAAGAGTTCGATTTGAAGCTTTAAACGAGTGTTTTCCACTCCCAGCTTAAGCATAAAGTAAAATTTCGAGTTTAGAAAAGCCTAATTTGGATTTGTCGCTACGCTAAGTTTTACTTCATTCGCCACGCGTATAACACTCTTATTAAATTAATTTTGTCGATGTTTTCGATCATCTCAATTATTAAGACTTTTCGATAAATTTTAACCACGTGTCAAAATGTGTCGGGTTGCTTTCGCGAGCATATATACAAAAATCATTAAATTTTACTACAGTTATCGACTCTTGCGGAATTTTCATCAATTTTACTAATTTTTTAAAATTCCATTTTATTTTTATAACTTGAAGAATTACAATAGTTAAATAAAGAAATGTCTATTTGTTTTCATGTTCTCGATATTATTTAGTTTTTAAAGTGTACCTCCATTTAGCTGCTCCCCTGATTATTGTATTTTGCCCCCTTATAAAAAAGATTCTGCCCGCGCCCATGCCCTGTATACAGGATGTTTATAATTAAGTGGGCGCCATTGCTAACTTTATTATAATTTGAGTTACAGAGTCAGAAATTTAATAACAGTCACAATGGTCAAATCAGAGAAACAATTTAACGTCGTATTTTTGGGATATTCAGAAAATATTTTTTTTTATATGAAACGCCCTGTATATTTTATTACCAATCGTTAAAGAAGATTATTCTTAGCTAAAAACTTATAATACATCATTACAAAAAATAACAAATAAGAAAGTTATTCACATATTTCTGTTTTGTTCAATGCAATCAAACAGCCTTAAATCATAAGAAAATTCTAACAATTGATCAAAACAAAGTGTGTTGTATTGTAAAATTTAAAGTGATTTTAATCGTTGTGTGCATTGTTATACAACTTTGAACATTTTCAGGGCTTCTTGTATAACTAAAATCATCCCTTTTTTGCTTTAAACAATGCTTTTTGTATAAAATAATACTTTTTTTGCATAAAATAATGCTTTTTGTTTGCTAAAATTGGTGCACTTTTTTCGATTTTATTGTGCTTACAAATCCGAGCTCTAATTATGAGAATTTAACGAATACATGCATTCTCTGCACATCACATAATTTGACGACTTTCAGCTTTTGCTATCAGCTTTTAGTTTTCAGTTGGTGCGTTTTTAAGATTAAAACACAGTTAGTTCGTTTAAGAAAAAATCATTTTGCTTATTTATCAAAATCTAATCATACAAACAAGATGTTTGAATTTATAAAATTATCCCGTCATTAAACATTGTGCAACAAAATAACTATTAAAAAAGACAACGTTTTTGATTTCATCTCTTGTTATTTTGTTCGATGTTAGTTGTTTTTTCGTGCTTCAGAAAACATTAGTAAATACGTTAGTAATTTAAGTTAGTTTTTGAATTCAAATAATGAAATAAATAAATATTAAATTTAAAAATAATTTGTGATATTTTGTTCGATGTTAATTGCTTTTTCATACTCAAGAAAAAAAAATAATAAACGCGTTAGTAATTTTAGTTTGATTTTGAATATTCATGATGAAATAAATAATTGTTAAATTAAAAATATTTTGTGATACTTTGTTCGATGTTATTTTTTTCATACTCCAAAAAAAATGATAAAGACGTTAGTAATTTTAATTACGTTTTGAATTTATATGAGAAAATAAATAATTATTGTACAACAAATATTCTGTGATATTACCAAATTGCTGATAAAGGATCCAAATATCACAAAATATATGCATGTGAGTATTTTTGCAAAGCTTACACAATCCTAATGAGCCAAATTTGCATTGTTTTTTTATCTTAACCATTATGCTAATATGCAGTTAATAAAAGCAACAGTGAATAACATAACACACTTACGCCCCATTATCTCATTATTATTATCTGAATAAAATTCGATTTCCTTCACTTCGTGTGAACCAGTAGATTACACAAAACACACACATATACACATGCACATACGTGGAAAAATAATTAACTGTGCATACTAATTTCACTCTGGGAAAGAAAACTTATGCAGACAAAAGTAAGTGAGACAACAAAGAAAACCACAATAGTTATAAAAAATGGTATATTTCTTCTGTTTAAATTTAAGAACAAATTAAACGCACTCTGAAAAGTATATATACTTTTATATAATTTAGATATTAAAACATAATATTTTATAACAAATATTGTTAGTAGAGAGTTTTAAATTCTATTAATGCGCTTTAAAACTGTTTATCGGTGTTTATCGATGCATGTAGCGCTACGCGATAAAATCAAATTTGCAGGCTTTTCTAAACTCGAAGTTTTACTTTATGCGAAACGCTTATAAAACACTGACACATTCTTATTATTCAAAATATACTTCTCAAGTTTAATCGGACGTTAATAACTAGTACAAAAGTTTATTTTGTGTAACCGAATCTTCCAAAGCTCAAGCGCCTAGAACAATTTGTTTACGGGTTTTTTCTTTTATTATTATTATACTTACGTGAGATCACGTGATGTTTATTAAAAAAATGCACACAAAATTGAAAATTTTATATCCATTAATTTATATCTTTATTTTATTTTGAAGAATAATGAATAATTACGTCGTGAGATAATTATGGATGTCCATGTAGGGTGGTAGACACAATATACGTTAGCCATGGTCTGTTGAACATAAACTATACTTAGCGAGTATACATACTTCTTCTTCAGACGTTAAAATTTGTCTGGGACGTTTCCATATCCGGTAATCAAAAGGGAACTGTTGAGGGTTTTGTGGGAAACGGCAGAAAACGAGCTCTCGCTTTTAATTAAACCGTGATAAATGTGCCGAAGGAAGCTTTAAGATTTAATTGAATTAAAATAAATTAGTGGCTTGTATATCTTGTCAATTCAGCATGTTTGTTTTGACCTAATACTCTAACAAGATAAAATAATTGAGCCGTTTATTTTAAAAGTGGCCAACTTCTTTATAATTTGAGATTTTTAGTCATAAAAAACAATTAGTGGTTAAGTATATTTAAAATATACAGGGAGTTTCTTTTAAGTATACATATCCCAATTACAGCGTATATACTTAAATCTTCGGATATTCGTAGTTTATTAAAAGAGTTCAATTTGAAGCTTTAAATGAGTGTTTTCCACTCCCAGGCTAAGCATGAAGTACAATTTCGAGTTTAGAAAAGCCCCGAGATAAATTTTCCGGCTTTTCTAAACTCGAAATTTTACTTCATGCGCCACGCGTATAAAACACTAAAATATTGTGAAATTTATGTATATTTGAACTTCACTTGAAATCAGTGTTTTATACGCGTGGCGCATGAAGTAAAATTTCGAGTTTAGAAAAGCCCCGTGAACATTTTCACGGGGCTTTTCTAAACTCAAAATTTTACTTTATGCTTAATTTGGGAGTGCAGAACACTCGTTTCAAGTTTCAACTTAAGCTCTTTTAAGAAACAACGAATATCGGAAAATTTACAACGCATCCATGTGTATACTTAAAAAAAAAACTCCCTGTATGTTATATGGTTTAAATATACGTAATCAGGAATTGTTTTTTATGACAGAAAAAGTCAAATTATGAAGATTATTTTAGTAAACAATAAAAATTGAGAAATGGGGTTAGGCCACTTTCAAAATAAACGGCTCAATTATTCCAATAAAATAATAAATTATGATAATAATTTGTTTAACTACAATCTATAAAACTCATTATGCTTTAGTAACAGCTGACATTATTAATAACATTTTATTGAATGATCATTCTCATATTGCAAAAATAAGATAATTAAAGTTCAATGTTTAATAATACTTTAAATATAAAATATCTTTCTCTTTATTAAGAGACAAATAATTGCACAATAAAACATGTACAAATTTTTGTATTTACAGAGCATTTTTATTTTAAGTATAGATATCCCGATCTATACGCCGCAAATGTTAAAAGAGCTTAAGTTAAAACTTTAAACGAGTGTTCTACACTCCCAGATTAAGCATAAAGTAAAATTTCGAGTTTAGAAAAGCCCCGTGAAAATGTTCACGGGCATTTTCTAAACTCGAAATTTTACTTCATGCGCCACGCGTATAAAACACTGATTTCAAGTGAAGTTCAAATATACACAATTTTCACAATATTTTAGTGTTTTATACGCGTGGCGCATGAAGTAACATTTCGAATTCAGAAATGCCTTAAATTTCACTCCATGCTTAATCTGGAATTGAAAACACTTGTTAGAAGTTTTAAATTCAACTCTTTTAAAAATCAACGAATGCCTCAAAATGTACAGCGTATGAATCGGCATATGTATACTTAAACAAAATTCCTGTGTATAAACCTTTATGTGTCATTAAGATTATAAAATCAATGTTGACGAATTTACCGGTATATTTTACGTTTGTTTGTCAATTTTAGTTGACTTAGTATACAGAATGTTCTAAATTATTTACTAACTATATTATTATTACTACTTAATTTACATAAATTGAATACTGATTACAACGGTAAAATCAGAAAAACAACTGAACGGCGTATTTTGAAGATATTAAGAAAATAAATATGTTTTTTTTTAACGAAACACCCAGGAAATTTTCTTACCACTTGACAGAGATAATTATTATTAACAAAAAAATTATAAGAACTTTAGAAAAAACAATAACTTTAAAAAAAACGAAAGAACCTCAAGAAGTATTTAATCATTTAGGTTTTTAATTTAGTGTGGTTGATGGGATATCGAAGCCATTTTGTTTTATCATGGATCATTAAAAGAGCAACGTATAAAATACTTGTTTTTTCTAGGATTTTATAATTTTAGTTCAAAAATATCTCAATAACTTCTTTATTTGTAAGTTTTGTAACTTTTATTTGCTAAGAGTAATCTTCAAGTGATAATAAAATATACAGGGGTGTTGTTCCAATTATAAAAGTAAATTTTGTTAATATCTTAAAAAAACAACTTTCAATTATTTTTCTAATTTAAATATTGTAATCGCCATTACATGAAAATATCATTTGTTATGTCGTATAGTTTAGTAAAATATTGATATTAATTAAAAATGTTTCAAATGAAAGTTGTAGACAATCAACTAAAAACAAAACTTTTATATAAATACTTTTCTTTTTATTATCTTTTAAAATATTGTGTAGTGCAAAAGTAACAGACATCTCTGTCAACAAAATGTACACACAATTCAATAAATTAAATTAGGATTTACATTTTAAGTGAAAGTTGGTCAATATTTTAAACTGGTAAATGTTCTTCGTTGAATGAACTAATCGTAACTTTTTTCAAAATCGTGATATTGGTATAAAACAAAAAGGAAACAGCAGCCAAAAGGCCAAGCTTTCGAGATATTTACGCCTTCAATTGTCTTAAGTCTGAGCTGGGACCTAATTTCAGGTCAAAGTCAATGAATAATTTTAAAATTCAAAAAAAATCGTTGTTAAAATGAATTATCACTTTTAAAAAATTTGCTACATTTTCACGAAACAAAAAAAAATTATCTGTGTTTGCAACTTAAATCCGAATTTATAGTTATAGTTAAAGTGGGTGAGTGTTTTTGACTAATGTTTTAAGATTGATAAAATTTATTCAGTGAAAAATGAATCACATTTTTTTTTTAGAAAAGTGATATAATCCTCTATATCTTTTATTTTGAAAATATCAGCAAAAATAAATTTAATGCCGCTATATTTATCAGTTATATCCTGTATAGGAAAGAATCAACATTGCTGTTTAAATAAGTCGTAGTATACAAATAATAAATGTACAAGTAAGGAAGGTTCCACAAGTAAAAATAGGTTGAGAACCACTGCGTTAGATGGCTGAGTAATATGTTGGGTAAACAGTGTCGATTTTAATATTTTGAATTTTCTAGCGAGTGTTTTTCACTCCTTGATTAAGCATGAAGTAAAAATTTCAGGCTTTTCTGAATTGTAGTATGTCAGTTTACATGTTGCGAACAAAACACGAAATACGGACAAAACGCGTTTTGTCTAAACAAAATGCGAATTGTCGTTAAAAGTTCATAATTGAACGCTTTTTTTATAAACCTTACATAACAAACATAAAATAAAACTACTTGATTTAAAAAGCAAATAATTATAGGCATAAGTTTTACTTGAAATAATATCAAATTAAACTGGATTAGTTAATAATGAATCACTTTCAATTGTGATAAGAAGATTTTTTATACAAGGTTAATTATAAAATCGTTCAGTTTGAAACTTCTAATGAGTATTTCCACTCCCAGAGTAAGCATGAAGTAAAATTTCGAGTTTAGGAAAGCCTGAAAAGTTTTCTGTACTCGAAATTTTACTTCATGCGCCACGCGTATAAAACACTGATTTCAAGTGATGTTTAAAATATACCCCTTATAAATAATTTGTCACTTTGTTTATAAAACAAAGTAATGTTTTCCACTACTTTTTTAGTTTATTTGTTTTGTCGATTTATTTTATAATTTCGGAAAAAAGCAGGAGAATGTCTCGTATTTTTTATAATTTAGTACCAACATTTAGCTCCTTTAGCTTAATCGGCTCAATTTTGTTGTTTTTTTTTACATAAAAATAAAGAAATTAAAATTTAAATTAAAATAAAGCACAATGTTCTTATATTTTCAATAATTTCGATTAACGTTAAGCTTCTGTTATTACTTCACAAATTTGACATTTTTATGACACTTAACATGTTAGGTCTAAACTCATGCGAACAAAACCCGAAATTATGTTTTAATTCGGATTATATCTGTGAGCAGTAGACATTTCGCGTTTAGTATAGACAAAACGTGAGCCCCCTCTCCCCATAAGACTGAGGTGGGCCCCCTTCAACGCGCGTGAGGACCCCCTAAGACAAATTCCTGAGTGCGCTCCTGTCACTAGGTATAAAAGTTAAATCATAACTTATAAAACTTCAATAAAACTTTATTGTAAGGGTACCAATATATTTCGCTCAATTATTGTTAGCTTCTTATTGTGGGCTTCTTATACTAAAGAAAATTTGTCAAAATACAGACATGTACAAAATTTAAACAAATATGACATGCCTGTACTTTGACATTTTATTTCTAATACGAGAAGCCTAGAAATATGTTTTTTTATCCCGAAGAAGCTAAAAAATATTTAGCGAGACATTGGTACCATTAAAATAACGTTTTTTGGCTTAGTTTATACCTATAATTTTTTGAATATTTTAAATTTAAAATTATTTGAATTTGAAAGAATAAGCTCAAAATGGTTTGCGAAACTTTAAACATAATATACTTCTAGGGCTTGCAAATCACAACAAAGCAACCAACGTTTGTTAATATATGTGTAGTCAAAAGTGTTTCCTCTAGAAAATAGAGTCTTTTAAAGATTCTTTAAAAAGTACCTGAAAATAGGCAACCTAAATTGCATTTTCAGTTATTTTACACCAGTTACACAGAATGTTCAAAAAGTGATCTAGGGATACATTCAAATAACGTCAATTTTAACACAATTCAATATTTATGCGATATTTGTTGACTTTTCTTGCATTAATATTCGTCGTAATGGAAACAAAGGGTAGGTACTTGATTAAGATGCCTAAATTTAGCCCTGAAGAGACACACTTTTGACTATACATTTATTAACAAAAGATGCTTGTTTTAATGTATAATGTAATTTTATACAGGGTGTCCCAGAGCACCCGTATCAGGCTATTTTTGAGAAAACAACTACTCCTAGAGAGTTGAGACAAAAAAAAATATTACAAAAGCCGTATTAAAAAATCGAATGCTGAAACTGATTTTTCGCTAAAAGGTTGACAACCCTGAGAGTTTGCTTAAAAATGTCCATAATTCAAAATTTTTAAATGGCATAGTAGCTCAAAAGTGGCATCATTGAAAGGTCTTTGAAAAATAAGCAACGTATACAGGAAACATATTTCTGTAACTGGCGTTTGTTTTGAGTAATTTTGAATTGAAGTTACCAAATATAAATATCTCATGATAAATTCAAATTCAAAACTATTTGAATTCGAGAAAATAAGATTACGCTTCTTATAGTTTGCACACTTTAAACATAATATATAAAATTACGAAAAAACTATTCGTGAACATGCAAACAATGTCTTAATTAATAAGACAACTTAAGACGATAAATATCCATTGAAACAACTACTTCCCGTGCAAATACACCTCCGGATATTGAATTATACAATGAAATATTTAACATCTTATTTAATTTGATTTGTTACAACGCTCTATTAAAGTATATGTAACGTTTAGGTCAAAGGTCTTCAGGTCTTCTCTTGGTTTGAAGAGAATTTGACCTAAACGTTACATATACTTTAATAGAGCGTTGTAACAAATCAAATTAAATAAGATTTTAAATATTTCATTGTATAATTCAATATCCGGAGGTGTATTTGCACGGGAAGTAGTTGTTTCAATGGATATTTATCGTCTTAAGTTGTCTTATTAATTAAGACATTGTTTGCATTTTCACGAATAGTTATTTCGTAATTTTATATATTATAAATATCTCATGGCTTCCTTATTTTAAAAGTAGATACTTAGGATGACTGATATTCGGATCAGAACAGTTCAACAGTGTTTAGAAGTAAATGGAAAACAGTTTGAACCAGTGCTGTGAACTCTCAGTGGAAAATTAAAATTCCAGATATTACTCAAAATCGATGACAGTAACAAAATTATGTTTTCTACAAAAGTTGCTTATTTTTTCAATGATATCACTTTCAACCTATCGTGCCATTTAAAAATCTGGAGTTATTGACATTTTTAAGAAAACTTTCAATGATGCCAACCTTTTTGCGAAAGAGCAATATCACTATTCGATTATTTAATACGGCTTTTGTCATACATTGTTTTGTCCCAACTCTCTAGGACTAGACGTTTTTTTTAAAAAAAGGCTGATACGGGTGGTCTGGGACACCCTGTATGTTATATCTATACATTTTTTAATACTGCCGCTTTCTCCAAAATATTACGAATCCCATTTTTTTATTCCTAGATAATTTTAGTTGATGTTAATCTTAATTCTTCTTTTATTTGAACCGAGTTGAAATGTCTGAAAAAGTTTTCAGTTTCAAATAATTATCTCTTAGGACATTAAAAATTTCAACTCAATTAAATCGCTTGATAATTGAAATATCTTTCTGATGGTGGATGGATTCAGTCAAAACAAACAAACAAAAAAGTTTGTGTATATCTAAATTTATCCAACTGCGCAGATTGAAATAAATAAGGCTTTCAAAAACCGCTGCCAAGATCAGAAAATTTTAGCTAATGGCGAACGAATCCCGAGTTTACACCGTGCTCATAAAATACCATCCCTTTTCAAGTAAGTGGAATTGCTAATTAAGTAATGTGCTATTACTTATTAATTATTTAGTTAATTATAATTGTAACTTCGCAATTGAATCGATTATTTAGTAACAATTTAAGTAACATAACCTAACCTTTTTGGAAAGATGACAAAAACTGTTCAGATCTGTTGTAAATTTATGGAATTATTTATAACTTATTGTGCTTACTTAATGAATAATTTATTAAGTATGCTACTTATGCATATAAAGAGCAATTAAAATCGGAGTAATTAATTATAATCTGAACCCTGGAGCAATTAAAATCGGTGCTCCCCTTGTTTCGCAGAAAATGATTTTCAATACATTTATCAACATAAACAAATTTACTTAGTTAAAATTTAATAAAATGTTGGGTATTCGCTGATTTTTTGTAAATGTTCAATTTGTAATTCTAACGAGTATTTCCGTTCTCAGATTAAGCATGAAGTAAAATTTAGAATTTAGAAATGCCTAAAAATTTGGTTTGGTCGCTTCGCTTCGCTACGCGACCAAACCAAATTTTCAGGCTTTTCTAAACTCGAAATTGTACTTCATACGCCACGCGTATAAAACTCTGATGTTGATGGTGTTATTTTTCGAACGGCGAAACAAAATTGATTTTTTGAATTTATTACTATATCTTGAAATTATTAAGAACAATAAAAAAAAATTCAAATTTAAATTATGGATCATAAAAATACGAAATTTGGAGCTTTTATAAGTTAAAATAATACCCTAATCGTGAATTTCCTATGTCAGGAAAGTCTTGTTTAGACAAGCAATTAAAAAAACTATTCCTTCGCAATGCGGTAAATATTGGGAATATCAAGCGTTTTTCGATCTGTCTCTGTGTGTAATTGGAATAACGAAAATTGTTTCAAATAAAAGTTACAGATCTCGCAAAATACATAGAATTCATCTATTATACGTTCCCGTAATTTAAATCATTATCGAGTTATGCCGTTTTTAGAAAACGGGGCATTTCAATTAAAATTACCAATTGAAAATAACAAAACGAGGAGCGAAGGCTTTTGCAACTAAAAGGCGCAATTTTTAAACTACTCACGCAGCGGGATGATGGTCTTATGCATATATTTCGGCGAGATCTACTAGTTTTATTTGAAACTTTTTTCGATATTACTATTACTTACAGTAACAGAGCGAAAAGCGTTCGGATCTCTGTTCGATATTTCTGTCGAGTTGTTTTTCTTCTGATCGCACCATTTATTTAACTCGAAAACCATTCAACATATACAAAAGTACAATATATGGATTTCATGTATTTTAATTAGATCTACAATTTTTAATTGAAACTTTTTTCGAAACTCTCAATTGTTGCCGAGTTAAAGCAAAAAAGTTGAAAAGTTGGGGTTTTCTTGTGCGCCAACTTATATTAATGCAGCATCCTGGAACAACTGCTTTATTATACTGATTTAGCAGTATATTTTAAACTTCATAATATTCCAGTATTTTACAGGCATGGCGCATGAAGTAAAACCAAGTTTTCAGGCTTTTCTAAACTCATAATGTTACTTCATGCTTAATCAAGGAGTGGAAATACTCGTTAGAAGCTTCAAATTGAACTCTTTTACAAATTCAACGAATGTCTGATCATTTGCAGCGAAGGCATCGGTATATGTATCTAGAAGCAAATTCACTGCATATCCTAACTTAATTTAACGCCTCCAAAATTCTAACCACTATAGCAGTTTGCTCTATTTAATAGGTCACTGATTAACGCAATAAAAATAGATGCGAGACGTCAAACCTTAAATAAAATTAATATAATAATCAAAATCAAACAATCAGAACAAAAAACTAAGATATTTTATCTTGAGATCAATTTCAATATAATTTTATATTCAAGAGATACAAATTCAGTTTGCCTCATATTTTATTTTAGTTGTCATTGCTGAAATAGCTTTTTAGAATATTTATATTTTTATTTTTAATAATACAATCCTACAATCACTCAAAAAATATATATGTGTACAAGCAGGTCTTTAAATATTTCCAATCAATCAACATAACTATATAAGTTCTTTTTTTTTTATTTTTTAAATTTTTTATAATTTTTTTTTTTTTAGTATGTATAATATTTAGGTTAAGCTTTAGGTTTATTATTTCCTATATTTCATCCTTTGTTGGGCATCCCATGTACCGCGGCTCAGTGTTGTTTGTGTCTAAAATGCCTTGATGAGCCCCTAGGCGAGAAGAGTGTGATCCCTGTATTATCCCAGTTAGAAAATTAGATGATAAGATTAGAGTTGTAAAGAGAAAAAGGAAGGAAGAAGGAAAGGAAAAATAATTGAAAGTGAAAAATTTAGAAAAAAAGGTAAAAATGAATGAGTAAAGAGTAATGTTGGCTAATGGATGTTAATTCCAGGGCCAGGCAAAAGCCGTCTTAATATAAAAAAAAAATCCTCCAATTTTTTTTAGAAAGTTTTGCTGATAAGATTTTAATGCTCAATATCAAATTAATGCGAAAGTATTGCGAACACGCATGCGGGTAACGGTTATTTGTTTCTTTAATTTGCAACATTAAGCGGGCTTTGCGCATACTGTTGCAAATTGGATATTTAAAAAATATGGAATGTGTGATAGTTGCGATATTTAGACGTGTATGGTTAATTAGTTCGTGCGTGCGTTATACAATGCCCGTTTTGCTGTTTTGAAACACACGTGGAGTCAGATTTAATTTTGTGATTAATTTATTTTGCTCAAATGTTTATTTATTTTATTTAATTCAATTGTTCTAAGAATTAAAATGTTTAGGAAATTAACAAATGCAACTTATCAAAAAAAGGGTGATTACGATTAAATTGTCACGTGATCAAAGGTCCATAAAACAAAAACAAAGAGATATTTTAGAAAAAAACTTCATAACATGAAAATCTAATGCATTTAACATAATTTACTGGAGAATAATTAATGCTTTAATCTTTTTCGGCTCAATTCCCTTACTATAGATTTTACTCGCCTCATATTTTTTTGCACTGAACTGTTAAAGATTAGTTTTGTGCACCACACTAATTTTTTTTAAATATTCTAAAGAAATAGAAGGCTTACATATTTTACTTTTTGTTTTTGCGCAATATTCTTTGATAGGATTTGATAGGATTATTTGATAGGATGTAGGATGCTTTGACGTATGTTAAATCATCAGTGATGAGACAGAAATCATGGTTCTCAATTAACATTTTATATAAGATTTTGGCACGTCTGAGAGCTCAAGTATGTTGTTTATTCGTTCTTTTGGCGGCGTGTTTCTTACACGTTATTATGCATACCTATTTTTACATTTTTGGATGGTAGATTAGTGGACGCGTACCTTTCTTGTGACATCTCTAGAGGAAGTACCTACCAGAATTCCGTTTGTAAGCTTCATATTAGGCCTTTTGAATTGTTTTTTTTTCAGGAATTCGCGTTGGCTTATAGTTCCGTGTTCCTTTAATATTTTAAATACATCTTTACATAGTTCCTTTGAGAAGTTTTTGCAAGAGTCGAACTTAAAATTGAAAGATTTTCAGTCCACTTACGCATATTTTTTTTGCGAATTAATAATAATAATAATAATAATAATTTATTACGGAATCACCTTTTTAACAAAATAATACAAACAAATATATATCAGTGTTACAATAAAATAAATCATAACATATGCAAATGAATTAAACCAGAAATAAGAAATAATATAAACTAAAACTAAAATTAAATCTTACCAATAACAGATGAAATATTAAGAGTTGTGTGTATATACCGATCGACAATAAATTGACGCAGCATAGCGTTTATTATGTGTTGGAGAGTAATAAATGCACAAACAATAGGAGGAAGCAAGTTAGATTATAAACAATACAATTGAGAATGACAGATATTTTGACATTTAGATTGATTATCATTGACCGAAATTTGACAAACAGGTTAATAATTATTTTCAAATAGAGATTTAACACACAAATAGAGATTTAAAGTAATCTCTTAAGTTGCCGCTTGAATGTAACGAACGAACTCCCAAATACATCAAATTTAGCGTCACAATTGAGCACATTTATGCATCTTATTATTCTATTCAATGGACTGTTGAATTTTGCTTACAAGTACGAACATTGAAAATCGCCTTGCTTCTAGATTTCAATAAATATGGATTAACATTGAAATTAAACAAACTTAATAATTCCGAACATTGATTTTCACCTGATATCAATTTATGAAAAAAGCATAAGTCCAATTCAACTCTCCTAGACTGCAATGATTTCAGGTTTAATGTGTTCAATGTAATGCTGATATTAAATTCCATAGATGAGATCCCAAGTTTATATGACATAAATTTTAAAAATTTGTTTTGTACTCTCTCCAATTTTTCTATATGAGTAGAATAAAATGGAGACCATATTATACTACCGTATTCTAGCTTCGATCGTACTAGGGAACAGTAAAGCAATCTTAACGTCGAAATATTAAACATTGAAGTGTTTCTAAAAAGGAATCCAAGATTTCTCATTGCCTTGCGTGAAATTAACTCGATATGCTGGTTGAAATTTAATTTAGAGTCGAATGTAACACATAAATCTTTTATTACATCAACTTTGTCTAACAGAGAATTATTTAAGACATATGAGAAATTAATTTCCGCAATCCTTCTAGAGAATCTCATGTGTTTACACTTACTGACATTGAGATTCAAATCATTCTGAGCACACCAACTCTGTAAACGATCCAAGTCTGCCTGAACCATGCAGTTATCCTCAGATTTTAAAATTGCTTTATACAATTTCAAATCATCTGCAAACAGAAGATATCTACAATTTTCCAGCGACTGACCTAGATCATTTATGAACAGCAAAAACAGGATGGGTCCACTATGTGTTCCTTGTGGAACCCCCGATGGTACATGTACACATCTAGATGTAAAATTCCCTATCCTTACTGATTGAGTCCTATTGCTCAGGAATGACTGAATCCAATTGATTACGTCAACATTAAATTGGAAGTCCCACAGTTTATTAATGAGCAATATATGATCACCCTATCGAACGCCTTGGAGAAATCTGTATAAATAGCATCAACGTGATACCCATTCTCCAAGGCATCCAATATGTACGACTGGTACACCAATAAATTTGTCACTGTTGAGCGTCCAGGGCAAAAACCATGCTGTTCCGGAATTATTATGTTTCTTGATAGCCACTGTAATTTATTTGAAATAATTTTGTCAAATACTTTAGGAATTGCAGATTGAAGAGCAACTCCTCTATAATTCGTGATTTCACTTTTTTTCCCCGATTTGTAAATTGGTACCAAAAAACTATGTTTCCAAAAAGCAGGGAATTCACCCTGTGACAATGACGCAGTAAATAACAAATATATTGACATACTGAGGGTACAAACACATCTACTTAAAAAGTCACCTGGGATCTCATCAGGGCCACAACTGAAATTATTTGATAATGACGCAAGTTCACTATAAATGTCTTTAATATTAATAATAAATTTGTCACTTCCCGCAAACGCATTACACAGCGAAGAGAGCCGTGGAGAAACTATTTTGAACTTGGGGCATTTTATAGTTTGCAGCAAAGTTATCTGCGAAGGAATCAGCTATATCCTGTACACTACGAAGGGTATTGTTACCATAAGACATAGGGAGACCATCTTCTTTCTTCAGCTGCTGTATATGCCGCCAAAATTTAGTTGGTTGATTATTAATATCCACTTCCATCTTTTTGTAATACAAGTCTTGTAAATAGCCACTACGTTGTTTACAATCACTCCTAAGTCTTTGAAACCGTTGTAAATCCCTGTCTGATCCACTTTGTTTATACCTCGCATGGGCTAATCTCTTATCTTTTGTTAGCTTAATCAGTGTAGTGTCAAACCATACAGGATAATGAAACCGGTGAATTATTTTCGTAGGGACAAATTCACATATAATATAATAAATATGATCGTAGAATACTGTAGTCCTAATATTTATGTCGCATTCACTAAACAAACATTCCCACTCGATTGAACCCAAGTAGCTATTAATTGCATTATAATCGGCTCTACTAAAATCTTTGAACGAATGAGTGGGTATAAAAGTTTCAACAGAGTCCAAATTCACTGAACAACATATTGCTGTATGATGCACGGAGTTCCTGTCCAACAAATCTATTGCTTCTGATATATGCATGTCTTCATAATCAGAAAATAATAAATCTAACAACGTCCCTCTCTGATTACGAATATTATTTTTTTGATCTAGATTCAAAAAGCTGTACGAATTAGCTATTATGTCCAAACAATCATTTGAATTTGTCCCTGGTGAGAGTTCTAATGATAAATTATTCCAACTGATGATGTTTGGGATATTGTAATCTCCACAAATAATGAATTTTGCTCTATCATATTGCATACTTATAGATTCAATACAATCACAGTGGTAACTATATTTATCTAAACTGGAACCAGGGGGGATATAAATGCCTCCAACAACAATATTAATTCCACCAACACTTAATAAAACGAAAAGTTGTTCCAAACTATTTTCCAAAATATTTATTTCTTGTATACCAATATCCTTTTTAGCTGCTATTAAAATCCCGCCACCTCGACTTTTAGTACTGTTACATTGTGATCTATCTAGTCTGTAAATATTAAAGTTGTGAAATCTTAATTCACGATTTGATATTTCATCATTCAGCCAAGTCTCAGTATTATAACATCATAACAACATAAATTCACATTTAAAGATATTTCTTCAATTTTTGTGCGCATACCGCTAACATTCTGGAGATACATTTTCAGTTTTTTTTATTTATGTTGTATACGGATTGTTTTGGTGGTTTTCGAGGCTCATTGTCCTTAACAATCTTAGGATTGTTGTTAATATATTTAATGGATAGATTTGTTTCACCGTCGTTCCTTCTCTCCGCTAATTTCTTGTACAACTCCTTAATATAGTTTCTCTGCATTTCAGTTAAGTCAGATTTAATTTGTATATCAGTTGTCGACTTATATTTGTGTAACGATTTTAGTATCAGTTCCGGAGTTTCAGCACATGAAAACATTACTTTGATTGGCCGAATTTTATTCTGAACCTTGCGACCCACTCTAATAATTTTATTTCTAGTTGGTAGAAGTTCAGTATTGGGATTTAACAAGTTATGTATTGCAGCTGTATCATCATTTATACGTATTTGTGTATCAGTGGATCGAGATTCCTCAACATTAAATATCATTAGGTTTTTAGCTCTAGTATTTCTTTCGCTAATTTCTTCAATAATTTTAAAATTATTATAATCCGCGGCAGCTTCTTGATCTTTCTTGATGCTCTTTATTTCTGCTTTTAACTGTTGATTTTCTTTGTCTAGATTGTTAAGTCTGACAATAATCGACTCCATAGTCAAAGAGAAATCATTAAGAGTTGTTTGCATTGTGGTAGTAAATGCGGACAAACGACTATCAATAACATTCTCAAACATTATTTGCATGTCAGATAAAGTATGTGTATTAGCTTACATAATAATTTGAAGAAATGACAAGATTTTACAACAATTGAGCAACCTTCGACAGTATCATAAAAACATAGGGTTCTATGCATTAAAATACGTAACATTAATAGGAAAGTAGTCATTATTGTTAAATTTATCCCAAAACACGCAAGCGACAATTTAATCGTAATCACTCTTTATACATAAAGATACAGGATTTTTTCAATTCGGTATACCCGTCTCTATGTATCATATGAGCGAAAAGTTTGATCCTCTAGCATACCATGACTTTTGTTAGCATTTTGGTGTGAGTTGACACCACTGACAAATCCGCGTGATCTGACGCGGCCTAACATTTAAGGCACGACGATAAGGTTGTGTATGTATGTATTGTGTATATAAAATATTGACAGTGACAATTGCAGTGAGAATTATTATTGTTTTCAATAATTTATTACAAACATAATATTTTTTTTGAAATAATTGCATAGCCTTCAATACGATTCAACTTTTAGATCATATGGTATTCTCATGTAAAAAAAGTAATGGAATATTGGTGTGTACTATGCTTTATTAACCAATTATATAACCATTTAATTAATTACCATGAAATAACAACATTTTAACAATGCAAATTATAATAAATAATTGTCCTTAATTGAATATTCCAATTCACCATATTGTTCAACTGTATTACAATCATTTAAAATGGACTTCATTTAATTTGATTACATGTTGATGCTTTTATACAGAGAGTTTTATGTAACACCGAACATTTTCATAACGAGAACTTTTCTTTAAAGTATCCATATGCATACGTTGCATATTTTCCGTTGCTCAGTTTATTAAAAGAATTCAATTTGAAGCTTTAAGCGAGTGTTTTCCACTCCCAGGCTAAGCATGAAGTAAAATTTCGAGTTTAGAAAAGCCTGAAAATTTGGTTTGGTCGCGGAGCGCGAAGCGCGGAGCGGCCAAACCAAATTTTCAGGCTTTTCTAAACTCGAAATTTTACTTCATGCGTCACCAGTACAAAACACTGACAAATTACGAAGTTTAAAACACACCGCTAAAGTTTACATTGAATCAGTGTTTTGTACCGGTGGCGCATGAAGTAAAATTTCGAGTTTAGAAAAGCCTGAAAATTTGGTTTGGCCGCTCCGCGCTTCGCGCTACGCGACCAAACCAAATTTTCAGGCTTTTCTAAACTCGAAATTTTACTTCATGCTTAGCCTGGGAGTGGAAAACACTCGCTTAAAGCTTCAAATTGAATTCTTTTATTAATTTATACAGAGAGTTTTATGTAACACCGAACATTTTCATAACGAGAATTTTTCTTTAAAGTATCCATATGCGTACGTTGCACATTTTCCGATGCTCAGTTTATTAAAAGAATTCAATTTGAAGCTTTAAGCGAGTGTTTTCCACTCCCAGGCTAAGCATGAAGTTAAATTTCGAGTTTAGAAAAGCCTGAAAATTTGGTTTGGTCGCGGAGCGCGAAGCGCGGAGTGGCCAAACCAAATTTTCAGGCTTTTCTAAACTCGAAATTTTACTTCATGCGCCACCAGTACAAAACACTGACATATTACGAAGTTTAAAACACACCGCTAAAGTTTACACTGAATCAGTGTTTTGTACCGGTGGCGCATGAAGTAAAATTTCGAGTTTAGAAAAGCCTGAAAATTTGGTTTGGCCGCTCCGCGCTTCGCGCTACGCGACCAAACCAAATTTTCAGGGTTTTCTAAACTCGAAATTTTACTTCATGCTTAGCCTGGGAGTGGAAAACACTCGCTTAAAGCTTCAAATTGAATTCTTTTATTAATTTATACAGAGTTTTATGTAACACCGAACATTTTCATAACGAGAATTTTTCTTTAAAGTATCCATATGCGTACGTTGCACATTTTCCGATGCTCAGTTTATTAAAAGAATTCAATTTGAAGCTTTAAGCGAGTGTTTTCCACTCCCAGGCTAAGCATGAAGTTAAATTTCGAGTTTAGAAAAGCCTGAAAATTTGGTTTGGTCGCGGAGCGCGAAGCGCGGAGTGGCCAAACCAAATTTTCAGGCTTTTCTAAACTCGAAATTTTACTTCATGCGCCACCAGTACAAAACACTGACATATTACGAAGTTTAAAACACACCGCTAAAGTTTACACTGAATCAGTGTTTTGTACCGGTGGCGCATGAAGTAAAATTTCGAGTTTAGAAAAGCCTGAAAATTTGGTTTGGCCGCTCCGCGCTTCGCGCTACGCGACCAAACCAAATTTTCAGGGTTTTCTAAACTCGAAATTTTACTTCATGCTTAGCCTGGGAGTGGAAAACACTCGCTTAAAGCTTCAAATTGAATTCTTTTATTAATTTATACAGAGTTTTATGTAACACCGAACCTTTTCATAACGAGAATTTTTCTTTAAAGTATCCATATGCATACGTTGCACATTTTCCGATGTTCAGTTTATTAAAAGAATTCAATTTGAAGCTTTAAGCGAGTGTTTTCCACTCCCAGGCTAAGCATGAAGTTAAATTTCGAGTTTAGAAAAGCCTGAAAATTTGGTTTGGTCGCCGAGCGCGAAGCGCGGAGCGCCAAACCAAATTTTCAGGCTTTTCTAAACTCGAAATTTTACTTCATGCGCCACCGGTACAAAACACTGACATATTACGAAGTTTGAAACACACCGCTAAATTTTACATTGAATCAGTGTTTTGTACCGGTGGCGCATGAAGTAAAATTTCGAGTTTAGAAATGACTGAAAATTTGGTTTGGCCGCTCCGCGCTTCGCGCTACGCGACCAAACCAAATTTTCAGGGTTTTCTAAACTCGAAATTTTACTTCATGCTTAGCCTGGGAGTGGAAAACACTCGTTTAAAGCTTCAAATTAAATTATTTTAATAAACCTAGCATCGGCAAATATACAACGTATCCTTATGTATATTTAAAATAAAATTCCTCGTTATAAAAATGTTCGGTGTTACATAAAACTCTCTGTATGTAAGTTGAGTTGCCTATAAAGACAACATAAAGTAAAGTTCACAGGTATGTTCCAATAAGTGTTTCAATTACATTCACAGGGGCTACGTGAGCAGCTGGTTGAAGTTATTTTATAAAAGTAATAACAATAGTAATAACTATAAGACTTTGAAACTCCTACCATTAGCGTGGAATCAAAATTACTTTGAAGTTTTATCCGGTTGTGTTCCGTGCTATTAGTTCATCCACCTCGTCACCGAAAGCGCTAGTGGGCGCTTCCATAAATTATTATGGGATCCGACTCTCTCATAAATTAATTTCTCTATGTTATTATTTTAATACGTAAAAGTCGATGATGATGTGTCAAAGATGACTATAATATTGCTGGAGAATTGTATTGTCCAAATATAGTTTCAAAATGCAAATAATCATTTACATTTTTGTTCATAAATACATGTTTATGATACAGGCGTGTCTCATTTAAGTATACATATATGGATTTTACCTGTACATTTTCGGGCGTTTATTGTTTTTATAAAAGCTTTCAATTTAAAGCTTCTAAGGAGTCTTTTCAATTCTTGAATAAGCATGAAGTAAAATATTTTGAATTTTGGAGGCTTCTACTTCGTTATACATGTTAATTTAACACAATAAAACACTTTTAACTTTGTTTGTATAACACAATTGTGTTATACAAACAAAGTTAAAAGTGTTTTATTGTGTTATGAAGTAAAATATTAGTATAGCAGAGGATTCTATAGTAGACATTTTAGAACACAATGCACACTATGGATACTCTAGTAATAGATGATTTTGTTGAAATATGTGACAGATTCTACAGTAAATTAAAAAAAATTGAGACTATTTTTTTAATTTACTGTAGAATCTGTCACATATTTCGAGTAGCAGGAAGACCGGTCCCGCAAAGTTTCGGGATATCGGTGACTTCGTTGCCATTTAAGTTTTTTGTTTGTTTAAGTAGTAGTGATGTATTTGTAAAAAAAATGCATTTACCTATTTTAATTCAATTCGGACGCAGAATTAGATATTGCTGTTAGGAAAAAGTTCGGGAAATAGCCGAAACCATGTTTATCGCCAGGATTTTTATTGATTGGTTGAATAGTGGGATTCATGCCCTAATGTTAATGGAGATTTCTTTTGAATTTGTTGAATAACACATTTTTACAGCATCTAAACGTGTTTTTATTGAACAATCCTAATATAATAACGGTAAAAGTTAGATCATTTTAATGGGACGAACACATCTATTTCATAAATAAGTGCACTCTTTTTGCGGATACATCAGGGATTTTAGCGAATTTCACATATAAAGGCTATCAAGACATGGGTTTCGGTTAAAGAAATTATTGGTTCAAAAGTTATAGCAATATAAACTTCTAGTACACTTTTATTTAAACGTTCAAGGTTTAAAATATATTTTTATAGATTGTCTTTAATAAACAAAAACATCTTTAACACGTTGATCGCCGCGCGGCAATCACTTGTGCAGCAGTTAAATATGCGTTTAGGTCCTGCGGTATGTACCTTGTGCCGCATCCAGAAACAACGTTTAAAAAATCGTGGCATGCTGCCCGTGCCACGAAACAAGTATGGCCTGAACGTTTAAAAATGTTTTTGCACTTTCATCTTAAAAGTTGACACTTTACAAACTCTAATCAATGTCAAAAGGTGGCATTTAGCAAATGTTACATTGTTTATTTGTATCCAACCATAAAAGTGGTATCGAATGCATAAAGGAATTTCATGATACGCTGTCATCGAAATACCTGCTGTCAGAACAATCAATCAAATTTTCGCGACACGAGTACATCGATAGTAGTTCATCATGGAAGTGGATGATACATCCGACGCGGAAATCTGCACACCACCAGATGTAGTAAAGGAAGCACAAATAGCGAGTTTAGAACTACTAGCGAAAAATTCAAGGGTAATATATGAAAAACGCTACCAGGAATTTATCAAGTGGTGTGAATCTAGAACCATAGAGAATACTTTATTAACATATTTTGCCGATCTTTGCAGAAAATATAAGCCCTCTAGCATTTGGTCTATATTTTCAATGTTAAAATGCACCCTCGCTACAAAACATAATGTGCAAATTGCATAATATAGCAAATTAATAGCTTTCATCAAACAGAATGGCGTAGGATTTAAGGTAAAAAAATCTAAAACTCTCTCGAAATCCGAAATATTGGCATTTTTGAAGGAAGCCCCAGATGACAGTTTTCTTATGATTAAGGTTGGTTATTTTTAATTAAACCATTTTAACAATATATTGAAATAGGCATTTCAGGTGGCATTAATATTTGGGATTTTTGGGGCATGCCGCAGACACGAATTGTACAATATCAAGAAAGAGGATATAAAAGAAATTGACAATATGTTAATTATTAGCATTCCTGATACGAAAACTCACAATCCAAGAACCTTTACTATTGTCAACGATAATGAATCTGATATAGATTATATCTCTTTTTACCAAAAGTATTTAAGATTGCGGACCAATAAAAGTGCGGCAGATAGAATATTCTTTATAAAATATGCAAACGGACGATGCACCAATCAAGTAGTTGGCATTAACACGTTTGGAAGCTTTCCTTCTATTATTGCGAAATATTTACATTTAGAAAATCCACATCTTTTCACGGGTCATTGTTTTCGACGCTCATCCGCAACATTATTGGCCAATACTGGAGCTAACTTAGTACAAATTAAGAAACATGGTGGATGGAAATCGTCCGCTGTAGCCGAAGGCTACATTGATAATTCCCTTAATAATAAAATCAAAACAGCGGTCGCAATTATAAAAAATCCATCTGTAGCAGGTCCAAGTTCAAGTAATTATGTAGAACCCAGAATAGAAAATTTGACTACAAATGATAATATAGAATATATAGAACCCAATAAGGCAAAAGAAAGCACTATAATCGCACATAGTAGTTCTATTAAGGAATGCCAAAACCGTGAAGATGTGAATATTGCAAATAATATATCAGAAGCAAATGCCGATTCCCAAAATGTTATGTTACCAGCACTTACAGCTTCAGGAGTCAATATACAAAATTGCTCCCATTTTACTATAAACTTAACTGTTAATAATAACAAATAATTCCCATTGAAATTTAAAGTCACAATAAACCTTATTTTTAAATACTATATTGTACTTGTTTACGGTATGACGTGCAAAAAGTTATGTATGTAATGCGTGTGTAAAATAAGCTTTATGGCATTCGTTTAGATGTTTCGTGACTCGCCTTCGGCTCGTCACGAAACATCATCTGAACTCATGCCATAAAGCTCAATTTTAAATAAATAAATAACTATTATGTCCCTTTGCTATATTATTCTGTTATAATTTATAATATTTGTATAATTGGAACAGAAAGTTAAGCAGCGGCCTGAGGTAATATTTTTATTTTTATAACAGTAGCGATCAACGTGTTACATTATTTTTATTCATAGAACATTTTTAATTTAACACATCGGATTTTACTTCCAAATTGAATGCAGAAAATTTCTAATCAATACAATTACAACCAACACATTTTCACCCATTATCAGATTTTACGTTTATAGTACAATATACTCGTAAAATGAAATAATAAAACACATCAGAGAATGTCTGATTATTTATTCGATTAAACCGTCATAATTTCATCCAATAAAATCTAGTATTGACACACTCGGTCGATCGTGAATATTTGCTACTTTATTTACAGTTAGGTTCAGCAAACGCAATCGGAATAGAAATTCCATTCCACAGTGAGTGGAATAAATAAATCGTTGACATCTATAAATATAAACATAATCCAGCTTGAACTCTCTAATCTTGAAGTAAAATTATCAGAGTTTTAGAAGAAATATAAATACATGTATCAAAAATTGAACGTGGAATAATAAGAAAAACACCATTAGTTCACAAGTGAACATTCTTCCAATTATACACAACACGACTGGAATAAAACGCTGGAATGACACGACTGACTTGATGTCAATATCGCGGATGGGGAGCTTACGAGTAATTTAACAGTCTTCACATATTAGTCGAATAATTAACTGTCATGTAAAATGTCTCATATTTCAAGAGAAAATCGTGGAATATTTTTAAACCTGTGAAAATCTCACCTAATATAAGAAAGTGAACTTATCTATGGGATACTCCACTTTCTCTCTCTCTCTCTCTCTCTCTCTCTCTCTATCTCTCTCTCTCTCTCTCTCTCTCTCTCTCTCTGCAACAATTAAAAGTATTCCTAATTTTTTATAAGAGATTTTTCTATTTTATGTAAAATTTTCCTGTGATTATTTTAGATTTGTGATTTCATGGTAAAACTGATTGCAATTATTCATTCGCATACTAGCATTAATATTTACAAATTTTTGTGACGAATAAATGAAATTATCCTGATATGTGCTGGTAGGTTGGTATATTCATGTTTTTTTAATTAATGAAAGTTTTTGTTTTTAGAAAATTAGATTCCGCTATTGTAATTTACTACGAAATATATTCGCTATCTAAAAGTAAAATTTCACTGAATAAACATTAATTAATTCCAATTCGGGGCCATAATGTGGGACCCATAGACATATTTATCTTATTATTATTAATAGTAAACAAATGTTATACTATTGTTAATTAATCATTTTCAAGATAAGATCTTATTTTATTAGAATTCACCACCAATCATAAAACAATTAAAATAAAGTTTTAATTTATAATTAATCTTTTCTTCAATCACCTACAAAATATTAAAGACTACAAGATGGATATTTATTAATAAAATCAATAACATTAAACAGCAAGCACAAATAAATAAAAACTTCTCAATTTTTTTTATATTAAATTACTTCAAAAATAAAGATATTAAGAAAGTTATGCGTGCAGGGAAATTTTCTTGAATACGTTGTAAATCTTCAAATATTCGGTGTGTTTTAAATGAGTTCAAATTAAAGCTATAAACGAGTGTTTTCCACTCCTAGATTAAGCATGAAGTAAAATTTGAAGCTTAGAAAAGCCTGAAAATTTGTTTTGTTCGCGTAGCTAAGCGGGGCGACCAATCTAAATTTTCAGGCTTTTCTAAACTCCAAATTTTACTTCATGCACCAGGCATATAAAACAATAAAATGTTGTAATGTTTAAAGTAAAGTTTTTTTTTTTTTTAGAGTAAATTTATTTAATATAGGGATAATACATGTCATCTGCTAAATTACAACACAAAGCTATACTGAACATAGTAACACGACCAGCCTCTAATTAAATACGTCAAACCAACATCGTAACAACAAGACGTGTATCAAACCTAGTTATTAAGATAATCGTTGATACTATAATATTCTTGTTGCACTAGAAATTCTTTCAGTTTATTTTTAAAATCGTTTACTTTCGAAATGTTTTGTAAATTTTTTGGCAACTTGTTGAACACTTTCAATGCAGCGTATCCAGGTGAGGTTTCAAAGAGGGACAGTCTATGACAGGGGTATATATATTTGTCCATACCTCGTGTTTTATATATGTGGTTGCTTTCGAATTGAATAAATTTATTTTTGTGTTTTATGTTGAAAACTAAAATTTCATATATATATATATAAACTTGAGAGGGTTAGCAGTTCAGCGCTCCTGAATTTTCCCCTACAACTCTCTGTCTGTTTTAAATTTAGAATTATACGCAGAGCACGTTTTTGCACAACAAATAAATTTTTCACCGATTTCGACATACCATAGTGGATCAGGCCGTATCTTATTAGGCTTTCGAAATTTGCCCTGTAGACTAGGATAAGTGTTTCTACATCTACTATTTTTCTGAGCATGCGTATTGCATAGCACGCCGAATTTAATTTTGATTCTAGTTGATCACAATGATGAGACCAATTTAGGTTTTTGTCAATTACCATGCCTAAAAAATTGCACTTCTAGATTAATGATTTTGTTGTTTAAATTGATGACATTTGGACTTTGTTTATTTTTTGTGGAGAATATTATGGTATTTGTTTTATTATTATTTAACGATAATTTATTTTTTGCCATCCAGAGCTGAGTGGTTTTGAATACTTCGCTAGCTTTATTTATCACTTCCGATTCGCTGGCACTTGATATAAGCAGAGTTGTGTCGTCCGCGTAAGTTGTTATGAATGTGCTATGGTCATTAATCGATCTTGGTAAATCATTCACATAAATTATGAACAGTATAAGGCCCAAAATGCTTCCCTGAGGAATCCCAATATTCAATGTTTTTGTGTTTGAAAATGTATTCATAATTTTTGTTTTGTGTGTTCTATTTGTTAAGTAAGATCGGATTAGTTGTTGCCCCACACCTCTAACACCGCAATACTCAAGCTTATCTAGTAAAATATTGTGACATACGGTATCGAAAGCCTTTGATAGGTCTAGAAATATGCCTAGTGGCATTTCCGACCCCTCAAGTGCTTCCATAATTTTCGTTATATAATCAAATATTGCGGTGCCAGTTGATTTTTTTGCCAAGAAACCATTCTGGGCCACATCAAATATGTTATGTGTTTGAAAGAAAGAAATTATTCTTTGTGATATGCTTTTCTCAATTATTTTTGACAACATTGATAGAAGAGTAACCAGGCGATAATTGTTCAAGTCCGCTGGATTACCTTTTTTATACAGAGCGTTTTATGTAACACCGAACATTTTCATAGCGAGAATTTATCTTTTAAGTATATATATACGTTGTACATTTTCCGACGCTAGGTTTATTAAAAGAATTCAATTTGAAGCTTTAAACGAGTGTGTTTCACTCCCAGCCTAAGCATGAAGTAAAATTTCGAGTTTAGAAAAGCCTGAAAATTTGGTTTGGTCGCGTAGCGCGAAGCGCGGAGCGGCCAAACCAAATTTTCAGGCTTTTCTAAACTTGAAATTTTACTTCATGCGCCACCGGCACAAAACACTGATTCAATTCAAAGTTTAGCGGTATGTTTTAAACTTCGTAATATGTCAGTGTTTTGTACCGGTGGCGCATGAAGTAAAATTTCGAGTTTAGAAAAGCCTGAAAATTTGGTTTGGCCGCTCCGCGCTTCGCGCTACGCGACCAAACCAAATTTTCAGGCTTTTCTAAACTCGAAATTTTACTTCATGCTTAGTCTCTGAGTGGAACATACTCATTTTGAGTTTCAAATTAAACTTTTAAAAACACAACGATTATCTAAAGATTTACGGCATACACGCTGTGATTGGGACATGTATACTGGAAAGAAAAACTCCCTGTATGTACAAGTTGATGCATTAATTGCGATTGATTGGCTACAATTTGTAATAGTCATATAGGCAACCCAATTTACACATAACTTAAAAATCAAAGGTGTCAAATTGTATTGGATGACATGTTCGGTGTTACATAAAACTCTCTGTATATAGGGGTTATAATACTTTGCTTTAGGCATTCAGGAAATAATCCCTGTTCATAGCACATATTTATTAAGTATACAAGTGGATCTACCCGAGTATTTGCTGCTGCTTTAACCAATTTTGTAGGCAATTCATCAAATCCTACAGATGCTTTATTTTTTAGAGAAAATATAATATTTAATATTTCCGTTTTTGACACTGGTTCGAAAAATAGCGTATTAAGTTGTCGGTCCACATTGTAGCTAAATGGATAATCAAGTTCAATGTATCTTTAGTACACTGCTTTAGTAGTATATTTTGAACTACACTTGAAATCAGTGTTTAAATGCAGTAAAATTTTGATTTTAGAAAAACCTGAAAATTCGGAACTTTACGGAGCAACCAAACCAAATTTCCAGGTTCTTCTAAACTTGACAATTTACTTCATGCTTAATCTGGGAGTGGAAAACACTCGTTTATAAAACTTCAGTATATAGGAGTATGTATACTTAATTAAATTAAATTAAATTAATTAATAGAAAAATTCTCTGTATTTGTATACTCTGAAATTAAGTAATCAATTTGTAATTTATAAAGATTAAAAAAAAGGATACACTAATCTTATAATCAATTAACCCCCTGACTGACAATTTAAAATTTCATTTAAGAAACATACAGGGATTTTTATTCTTTTAAGTGTACTTTTACATATTGCAAAACAAAAACTGCCCTAGATGTTTTTTTTTTGTTTGTTTGGCATAGGTTCTAGCCATTCAGCCACTAACGATGATTATATTAATTAATTTAACATATATTTGGACGTCACACACATTCACACCACACCCAGGGACACGACGAGAAATTATTTTTAAATAAAGTCTCCCCGTGCACGGGAATCGAACCCGCGTTTGTGGCTCCCCCAGATGTTTTAATCCATTAAATTAAATATTTGTTAAATTAATTAACATAAGGTCAAACACAAGCAGTATATTTTGAACTTCGCAAGTGTTTCATACGCGTGGCGCATGAAGTAAAATTCTGAGTTTGGGAAAGTCGGAAAATATGGATTAGTCGCGTAGCAAATGGATCATTCTCTGATGTGTTTTGTTATTTTATTTTACGAGTATATTGTACTATAAACGTAAAATCAGATAATGAGAGAAAATGTGTTGGTAATAATGTTATTGATTAGAAATTGTCTGCATTCTACAAATAGAAATTATTTGTTGAATAATTGGTTAGCTTGGAATATTGCAGTTATTAAAACATAATTAGTAAGTATACTTTAACTGTACTCAACGCAATAAAATTATCCAAATTTAACTGTTAATCTATTATAAGATTCAAGACGTCATTGTCATGACGTCTTAAATCTTATTTATTAAAAGGATCTAAACTTTGCGGGACGGGTCTTTCTGATACCCGGATTGAGGCAATCTTTTAAAATTTACTGCATAATCAATCGAGTTGCGTAGATAGGTGGGGGATTTAGAGGATCAATGAGTCTTGAAAAAATGAAAACATTTAATAAAAGGATCTTTTTTTTATATACATGTAAGCAGTGGCGTAGATGGAGGCTAATATTTAGTTTCATGTATGTATTTTTCTAAAGTTCTACAAAAACAAGTACAAGAAATAGTTTAATTTTTCATTTAGATGCAGGACCGCAATAAGGGGTGGCAAATTTTCATAAATTTAAACCAGACATTTTAAATTATATAAATAATCTATATTTTAAATTTTCCTCTAAATCGGTGTTTTATACGGGTGACGCATGAAGCAAAATTTCGCTCGCGCGCCCCGGCATATCCAAATTTACAGACTTTTCTGAACTCGAAATTTTACTTCATGCTTAATCTGGGAGTGGAATCACTCGTTAAAAACTTGAAATTGAACGCTTTTATAAAATCTAAGAATGCCTTCAGATTTACAGCGTATACATTATGTATATTTAAAAGAAAATATTCCCACTATGTAATACAATAAATCATGCATAGACATCATAAGAAGGAGTGCAGAAATGTACCTAAAATAAACTTTTAGAGTTAACTTTATAACTGTTCGGCTATCAATACGTTAAATACGGGAAAGTTTCTCAAAAATAGTTAATTATCACAAAGAAAGAAAACACGACATTTTTTTCACATATATTGTCTTTTGTTTTGGCATAATTTGATATTTTTAATACTGATTAACAGTGTGTGTCGATAATGACAAGCTACGTCAGAATTGTCAATTTATGTGAAAAATGATCAATTATGTCAAAAATTGGAAATTATTCTCAAACATTTTATTTCATATCAAAAATGTTGTGTTGGTGAAAAAATAATCCAAAAAAATGTTTTGTTAAAAAAACAAGAGAAATATTTTTCTTAGATTTTACAATTCAGTTGACATTTTACGTCACAATTAACTCGTTTGACATTTTACATCAAAATTACACTTTTGCCGGTATGTAATACCATTTCGTTTAATATCATATTTGGTATTTCCATTATCAACATTAATGTTTAAAATCAAAAATTACTATTTTTCAAATGCAAAATTCCACTTAAAACTCATTGAATAAAGTTCTTTTCAATTGAATGTGTATGAACATTTTTATCGGAATTTTAGAGAAAATGATAAAAATCACACACTAAAAGTCAATAAAAGTCAATTTTGCAGTTAGATTGTAACAAATTGACATAATTCCATAACTTTCAAATGAGTAATATCATTCATTACTCATTTGAAAGCAGAGCTGGGACGAATCCTCGTTGAAAGGATTCGAATCACGAATCGTAATCACCTAATATAATTGGAATCACGAATACTTGAATAAAGGATTCGTAAGAGATAAATATGATTCGAATCAAAGATTCGAATCCTGTTTTTTTGAATCACGAATACAAATCGTTTAAAAATAAATTTGATTTTATTATTTTTTTACAACCATTAACATATTAATATCGTTATCAGTTGTTTTAACAAAAATATTTACAACCTAATTATTTATTATTAACACTAAACATAACAGACTAAATTTCTGTTTTACTTTAATTAAAGATGTATTTGTGTGTTTTTAAACTACACTTCAAATCAATGGTTTATACGCGTGGCGCATGAAGTAAAATTTCGAGTTTAGAAAAGCCCCGTGAAAATTTGTCTCGGGTCGCTGCGCGACCCTCGACAAATTTTCTACGCGGGGCTTTTCTAAACTCGAAATTTTACTTCATGCTTAGTCTGGGAGTGGAAAACATTCGTTACTTTAAAATATGTCACAACTGTTAAAGTATGTATCGTCGGATGCCCGTCTTCTGGGGTGATATGTAAGCAAATTATGGGTTCTAGGAGTTGCCAAATAAGTGAGTTACTCAACTGTTTCCAAGGCACTCTTTGAAAAACCAAAAGATTAAAATTTTACATATGAAATGTACAATAAACTGTAAGTGTGATACATCATTGAATTCAGTAAAAAATATTCTTCCAAAAAATATCAAAAACAAAAGTTAGCTGTGGTCCCTAGGTAAATGTTATAGTTATCTTAAAATAAAATATGTTACTAGATTTATCGTTAAAAAGTGCCTATAATGTCAAAGTTGTAAATGTCTGGATTTAATAGTTTTTGAATAACAAAATAAAAACTAATTTTCAAAAAATACGTTTTTTGACAATATCTTATTAAGGAAATAAGATATTTTAAACTTGTTTTGGGTTATTATTGGGCCCTAAATTATGTAACTTTGCCTCAATTTAACCGACTCTCTATCTCTTTAAATAACCGAGATCCCCATACATTCTGTTGAAATGCGGATACCCGGTATAATAATAATAATAATAATATAAAATTGATTGTATTGTTATTTTTTAAGTATTTTAATTAAATAAATATTTTACATTGTTTGCCGTATATTTACGAATATATTAAAAATAAATACTTATTTCAGTAATTCAATAAAAAAATAAAAACGAATTTTCAAAAAATACGTTTTTTGACAATATCTCATTGAGGAAATAAGATATTTCAAACTTGTTTTTGCGTTATTATTGGGCCCTAAATTATGCAACTTTGCCCCAATTTAACCGACTCTTTATCTCTTTAATTAACCGAGATCCCCATACATTCTGTTGAAATACGGACACACAGTATAATAATAATAATAATATTTATTGTATTGTTATTTTCTAAATATTTTAATTAAATAAATATTTTACATTGTTAACCGTATATTTACGAATATATTAAAAATAAATAAGTATTAATTTTTAATATATTCGTAAATATACGGTAAACAATGTAAAATATTTATTATACCATAATAAATAATAATTCAATATTAATTATACCATCAAATGTCTAAAATTCTTGTGTTAAAAATCACCAGAAATCATTAGATGTTTTTTTATTAAACGAATTTCACTATGGCTTTCGACGTCTAAGTCAAAAAATGTTTTAAACAAAAGTTGTAGCCAACGAAAAAATATCCCTTTTTTACCTAAACACTTTTTACCTCAGCTCTTTTGTTTTTGAATTAGAAACTAAAAAATCTAGTGGCGATTTGTTAATCTCCACTAAATTTTTTAGTCACCGTTTATGGCTTTCGACGTCTAAATCAAAAAAAGTTTCAAACAAAAGTTGTAGCCAACGAAAAAATAAACCACTTTTACCTAAACACTTTTCACCTCAGCTCTTTTGTTTTTGTTCAATAAACCGTGAAAGATTTTTTTGAAAATAAATACACATCTTTATGACAACCTTATGATAATTCGAAAATTTACGAACGAGTGTCTCCACTCCCAGACTAAGCATGAAGTAAAATTTCGAGTTAAGAAAAGACCCGCGTAGAAAATTTTCACAGGGCTTTTCTAAACTCAAAATTTTACTTCATGCGCCATGCGTATTAATCACTGATTTCAAGTAAAGTTAAAGATATAAAAACATATTAAAACTGTTTTCAGTTTTAAAAGTTATCAAAATATGTCAATATTATTTAAAATTGCGAAAATCATCAAAATGTCATCTCGTAAATATAAAAAATATCGAAAACGTAAAAAATTCGGCGTGTTGATAAAATCGATTTACGTCAAAATTATCATTTTATGTCAGTACGTGACAGTTTGACAAAAACGTTCTTACAAAAACGAAAATTTCTGTTAAAATCAGTAATAATGTCAAAAAAGTGGTCTAATAATATAATAGTATATTATTCAACAAGCGCATAATGAAAGCTTTTAATCATGAGAATGAGGTTTACGGAACGAGCCGCAGGCGAGTGGAGTAAATCATTCGAATGATTAATAGCCAGTATGCGCGAGTAGAATACTATACTTTATCCACAACCACAAAATGTATATTCATTCTTGCTTACTGCAAATTTTCAAGAATAAGATCATAATTCATTAAATCATTTACTTTTAATTATACCTAAGAAATACATATAATAATACTATTTATTAGGATTAATGTTAATAGTAACGTTAGAACAATTATTTAACACAATAGGGGGCATTGAAGTGGGTACACCAAGATTTACGGTTTGATCCAAAATATTGAAATTAACGGAATTTGTGCTGGAAGATGCAGCTGTTACATTATTTGCTGTCGATTCTATTGACGATGCAATTTTTCTGGCCATTTCCTTTTTGTTTTCCAAAGAATCGTTAATATAGCCTTCTGCAACCGCAGTTGACTTCCATCCTCCATGACGTTTTAACGCAGTGATGTCTCCACCAGCATCAACCAAAATGGTGGCTGAGGTTCTTCTAAAGCTATGGCCTGTATATTGCTCAGGATTGGGTAATTTCAAAAAACTGGCGATATCCCTTCCCATTTTTGTAAATTTATTAATACCAATTCGCTGTTTACTACACTTTCCATTTTGAAAATTTTTTTTACAATGTGGTAAAAATTACCAGATACTGTAAATATCCTACAAATTTTAGTTTTTGTGGTTGGCACCTTAATCATATAGCAGGAATTAAGGTCTTCTTTATCTTTAATTTTCATGTTATACATCTCATTTGAACGACAAGCGCCCATTAAACCCATAATTAATGCAACCTGAACAAAAATTACTGCAATTTTTTAAAAATATTAAAATAATTTAAAACTTACTTTTGTTGCAAGAAATTTGTCATCCGGTGCATTTGCAATGAAACTGTTAATATTTTCTGGGGAGAAAGTGTTGGCTTTTTTCGGAGTAAACCCTTCATTTTTTCTTTTCAAAAAAGCTAGAAGTTTGCCATAGTTTCCAATATGTGATTTTTTCTCCTTTTTCCACTCACAAAACGTGTTGTATGTACTTTGGTATATGTTGCGAGACTTTTTAGGCAACAAATTGATGGAAGCGATTTCTGCCGCGTCCCTTATTTCCGGGGGTGTCAACAAGTCAGGATCGGATTCCATGTTGCTTATTTCACCTTCGATAAACTATTAACCACACTATCACAACACAATTAACACAATTTGCTTTCAATTTATAAATTGTTTTTGTTTATGTCAAAATTGATTAACATGAGGTATCCTGATTTTGTAGTGATTTCTTATTATTCACAGTTGAGCAGTGATGTCAAAATATTACTCACAGGTTTCATAACCTATTTATAATAAACGTCATTATTATTGACTCTTAGCATGTATAATTATAATATTATAGAGTGGTTGTGGATAAAAATTGTTATCTAATGGAAAACAAGTAAATATGTAATATCAAATGTCAAAAAAGTAAAAAAATATAAAATGTCAGAACTGCCATCTAATGTCAAATACGTCATTTAATGTCAATATCAGAAATAGTAAAAAAGTAAAAAATTTCATTGTTTATCAAAAGTAACATCTAATGTGAAACATGTCATCTAATGTCAAAAAACGTAGTCTAATATCAAGAATATAATCTATTGTCAAAAATGTCATCTCAAAAGGTACAAAATATCTAAAATGTCATTCAATGTCAAAAATAATTAAATATGTCTTCTAAAAAAAAAAAATCTCAAATTTGTGTGTTCAAATAATGATTCAATAATTTTTACAAATCGTTACAAATCTAAATAAAAATATTGAAATCTTACATATAAACATTTTATATATTTGACGAGAAAATCTCGAAATATCGAAAATTTCATTAACATTTTATAAATCGATAAAATTGACAATATATCAAAAATAAGATATGTTGAAAATCTGATAAACATTTTCATAAATTAATTAATAATCTCGAAATATTGAAAATTTTATCAATATTCGATAAATTAAGGTAATTTGAGGAAATATTGCAAAATCTGATAAAAATTTGATTAATCGACGAAAATCTCGAAATGATGATAATTTTATGAAAATATGGATTTGTTGAAAATCTTATAAAAATGTTATAAATCGACACGTTAAGTGTAAAAATTTGATTGGGAATGTCAATTCATATTCATCAAAATGTTATATTTGGCGAAAATACCGAAAAACAATTAAAAATCTCAAATCTGGCAAAAATCATCGAAATTTATCAAAATGTCAAATTTGACACAAATCATTAATTTAATTGATTTTATCACTTACAAACGAGTGTCGTCCACTCCCAGACTAAGCATGAAGTAAAATTTCGAGTTTAGAAAAGCCCCGCGTAGAAAATTTGTCGAGGGTCGCGCAGCGACCCGAGACAAATTTTCACGGGGCTTTTCTAAACTCGAAATTTTACTTCATGCGCCACGCGTATAAAACACTGATTTAACGAGAAATTTAAAAACATATAAAACAAATTTTTCATATTAATCCTTACGATTAATTCGAATTATTTTTGACGATTCGAATCCTTTTGTAACTATTCGGATCCATTTATAAATATTCGAATCCTTTTATGAGGATTCGAATCCTTTTATGAGGATTCGAATCCTTTTACGAGGATTCGAATCCTTTTATGAGGATTCGAATCCTTTTATGAGGATTCGAATCACCAGCATTTGGATTCGAATACGAATCCTATTAAAAAAGTGTAACGAATCCGGATCACGAATCCAGTTTAACTAAAGTATTCGAATACCTCTTTTGAATCCTCTAAAAGGATTCGAATCCAGGATTCGAATCCCGAATGATTCGAATCCTGCCCAGCTCTGTTTGAAAGTTATGGAATTATGCCAATTTGTTACAATCTATCTGCAAAATAGACTTTTATTGACTTTAAGTCTGATTTTTATCAATTTCTCCAAAATTCAGATAAAAATGTTTATTTACATTCAATTGAAAACAGCTTTATTCAATGAGTTTTTTAATTAACAATAGACTGTTTTTTTTAAATGAATATGACATTAGGTCACACTACAATAAACTATCTTTTGACCAGAGCTGGGACGAATCCTCGTAAAAAGGATTCGAATCACGAATCCGAATCACCTAATATGATTCGAATCACAAATACTCAAACAAAGGATTCGTAAGAGATAAAAATGATTCGAATCAAAGATTCGAATCCTGTTTTTTCGAATCACGAATACAAATCCTTTGAGAATAAATTTGATTTTATTATTTTTCTGCAACTATTAATTTGTAAATACCGTTACTAGTTATTTTAACAAAAATATTCCAAACCTAATTATTTATTACCACTGAACATCGTTGCTAACAGACTAAATATCTAATTCCCTGTTACTTTGATTAAAGATGTATTTGTGTGTTTCTGAACTTTACTTCGAATCAGTGGTTTGTACGCGTGGCGCATGAAGTAAAATTTCGAGTTTAGAAAAGTTATATACATAATTAAAAATTTCTGATATTTAAACATAAGGTTTTTCCAGAGAGGCATCGAAGCCAAAGATTCGAAAATTCATAAATGAAAGGCTCTTGGCTAAGTATTTAGTTTCATAAATGTATTTTTCGAAAGTTATCCAAAAACAAGTACAAAAAATTGTTTTAATATTTTATTTAAATGCAAGGCCGCATTGAGGGGCAATGTATAACTTTCGAAAAATATATTTATGAAACTAAATACTAAGTCAAATCCCATTCATCGCAAAAAGGTATCTAAGCCACTGAATCAATCACATGTTTTTACTAAATCTAAACGACATAATCTATTATTACTAGACTGAGTAACCATAGTGTGTAATATATTCTAAAATGTCTACTATAGAATCTTCTGCTAAATACACTAATATTTTTGTGGAGGGCGAGCGATTCCAACAGGTGAGCGCGACCTGCGCGCAGACTCGAACCCGTCCGCGAACACGCTCCGTTCGTCAAGACCAGAATTCCTGTCCTCAGTTCGGCTCCGTTCAGTGCGTCAGGTGTTTGCGTCCGTTTGCACACCTTTTACCCAAATAACAAAAAAACGCAACACATTCTCACGATAATGTTAAATATTTGAGTGCTCGATGGTGCTATGAGTAAAGTGTAGTTTTAATCAATAACCGTGTGGATTATCCAGTTAAAAGGGGATTTTTAAACAAGAGCTAGATTCTCACCTGCATCTTGGAACTACAGGTATGTTTGCTCGTGTACGATTCAAGGCAAGGTACAGTCGTTTACAAAAACGAGACATGGCTATCAAGGTGCGCGTGATTCAGCTATCATGTGCGATTTTCTTAAAAAGTTGATGTATATGAATAGAAATAATCATGAAATTATTTATCCCGATGAAAAAATTGTGCATATTAGTTTATTGTCTTAGAGAAATAGGGGATTTATTAATCAATCGTGATTAAACATTATTTTTCCTAATTTATTTAGGTTTTTCAAAACGTTGACTACCGTATGACTCAAGAAATAGGGGATTTATTAATCAATCATGATTAAACATTACTTTTAATTTAGGTTTTTCAAAACGTTGGCTATCGTATGAATCAAGTACGATTCCCACTAAATTTGATCAATGAGCTTCGTGAATTATACATGCTTCACACAATGTTTTTACTTACAAAAAATACTCATCATGCATGATAATTTTATATCATTCAAAGGACATAAATAAAATAAGAAAGTGGCCTGGGAATTACCAACATTTGTAAAATGCGAGGTGCAACCCTAAAGCTAATACAAGTGATGGGAATAATCAAATAATATCAGTTACAGATTTTTGGGATTCGAAATAAATGGATAATCGAACGATTGCTCAAATCATTGATCCAGAGATCGTTTATATGATTACTCGAGAGATCGCTCGAATAATCACTCGAGAGATAACTCACATGATTGCTTCGAGTAATCGCTTGAATGGCTGTTAAAATGATTGCTCGAATAGTTGCTCGTATGATGATTTGAATAATGATTTAAATAATAATTTATCGCAATAAAATAATGGAAATACAAACACGTATTAAAAGTTTAAACAAATTCAATTTGAATATGAAATGAGCATACCAGTGATCAAACGAGCGATGTAGTCAATTATTCGAGCGACATCTCGAGATGTTCCATTATTTTCATATTGGAACAAATCGATTATTTTCATTGTAATGATTCCATCACTAGCTATTATAAAAAAACTGTAAGAGCCAGTTGCACTAAACACTTTGAACTAGCTCAACTCTGAACTTGAGTTCAAAGTGACATTAGAACAATAGGAACTGTCATCTTGAATTCAAGCTCAAAGATAAACCAGTTCAACATGTTCGGGTGCAATTGAGCCTAAATGATTCGAAACTTAAATATCTGATATTGAAATATACAGGGTGTTTCCTAACCGAACGCAAAAAATGAAACGTTGTATACATTTTTAATTTCAAACAGAAAATCTAAATAACTTTTTTGACTATCTCGTTTTGATTCCGAGATAATCAGAAGGTTGCCTACTGTAAGGGATTCTTAGTTGATATTTACGACATGCAGCTAGGGCATTACCATTACAGAATCCGTAAACAAAAATGACATCTGCGTATTCTCCGTTCTCAAACTGCATTTTTTATAAAATTTTACGAACATGCCTAACCAATGAAGCGAAAAAAATTGTTTGGACAAATGTCAAAACTCAAACACATAATTTTCGTTCATTGAGGAATTCCGTGGGCTACTATGATGTTTTATTCATATTGTGAGCACGTTTTTATATCCGATTATTTTAAAAACAATACAAGATAGGCAAAAACGTTATTTAGATGTTCTGTTTGACATTAAACAATGTATACAACGTTTCACTTTTAGCCTCAAGGTAGGAAACACCCTATATAATGATATTTTGTTGATTTTTATCTCACATAAAAATTTAAAAATTTCTCAAGCAAAACATGCTAAAGAATAATTAATTTAATAATAATGATAAAATATCTTTATTTTCAAAGTGTTGTGCATATGATGCATACAGGGAATTTTTCTTTTTGGTATACATATTCCGATGACAACACCGTTTAGTAAATTTTCAGAAATTTGTTGTTTTTCCAAAAGCATCAATTTGAAGCTTCTAACGAGTGTTTGTTTGCATTTCTTAGTTAACTATGAAATAAAAATCCGGGTTTAGAAAAGCCTGAACATTTGGTTTAGTCCCGTAGGGAAGCGAAGCAATTAAGCTAAATTTGCAGGTTTTTCTAAACTCGAAATTTTACTTCGTGCACCACGCGAAAATAACACATATTTATAGTGAAGTTTCGAAATATACCGGTCTAGGACGTTTCATCGCCGCCGATTCATCGCCGCCGATTCATCGCCGCCGTTTCATCGCCGCCGTTTCATCGCCGGGCCAGTTCATCGCCGGCCGTTTCATCGCCAGGCCTGTTCATCGCCAATATTTTTATAAAATAAATTTTGAAAGAAAGATCATATCTAATGATATAATTTCAAATATTATCCAATTCTGGAAATTGTCCACTAATTTAATATTAGGTTTTATAACCAAGTAATCGTTACTCAAACTTAATAAAAATCGAATGAGAATCCTGTCATTTTTTGATATATGTCATTGAGTGCAACTCAGATTAAGGTTTACTATTCGCAAGTATGGAAACACAAATTTTGACCAAAAGAGGGAAAGAAAAGTTTATCCACGGAGGACATATGTATATTTTTGACAAAAACAGTAAGTCTGACCAATGTGTTAAATTTTGGCGGTGTGACCACGTAGGACGTATCCTAACCTATCCTAACCTATCCTAATCTATCCTAACCTATCCTGACCCATCCAAACCTATCCTGACATATCTTATCGCAATTGGCCTGACGATGAACTGGCCTGGCGATGAACTGGCCTGGCGATGAAACGGCCGGCGATGAACTGGCCCGGCGATGAACTGGCCAGGCGATGAACTGGCCAGGCGATGAACTGGCCCGGCGATGAAACGTCCCATTCCCGAAATATACTGCTTCAGTTTGATTTCACGTTAATAAATATTACAAACGTTTATTTTGTATAACCAAATCTTCCAAAATTCAAGCACTTGTAGCGGATATTTTGTTTTAATTATTTTTACACATCCCAAAGAAAATATCACGAATTTTAAAAGTTAAAAGCGCCAAATTTGGTAAGACAAAATAAACATTTGTACAATCTATCAACATGAGATCAAACTTTAGGAGTGTTTTGTAAATTCTCTTTAGATGAGTGTTTTGTACGCAAAATTTTACTTCATGCTTAATGGAATGGAACTACTCGTTAGACACTTTAACTTACCCTCTTTTATAAAAACATCGTATTTCTGTAAATTTCCCAAATGCTCTAATCATCAGGATATGTATACCTAAAAGAAATAGTCCCTGTATATACAAGATCAAAATAGATAACAGTAATTATCAAGAAATTACACAAAAATAGTTCTGAATTCACAATCAAAATATATTGTTGTATACTCTATTGCTTCTCGTTGGAATTTGTTTATCAGTTATTTTTACTATTTGCATAGAGATTAGTAAAATGCGACTTAACGTTTGTATACTCATAAAATATAATAACACGTGTAGCGGAATTTATTTAATTACTGAACATTCTCTTTAGTTAAACATTATTATTTATTTGACTAGTATTGGACAATTTATTTTAGGTATAAACTTTTACAATTTAAAAAAATTCTAGACAAATAATCATAAAAAGAACCTAAAAACAATAAACAATATTTAGTGGGATATTGTTTATTGTTTTTAGGTTCTTTTTATGATTATTTGTCTAGAAGTATAATAATTTTTTTAAGGATTGAAAATGTACACTGAAATAATTCAAGTATTAGCATTGAACATTTTAAATTTCCCGCCGTAAATTACTAAAATTAATGTTTTGTAATGTCAAGTCAAATGTTAAACCAACATCGCTTAAAACTCGCACTCGAAAATGCTGAGACTATTTCATTTTATTAACCAATAAGTTTTGAGAATTGCATGCGATCAAAATGCGTGTTTTTGGTTGTATTATTTTATATAATTTGCTATATAATTATGAGGTCATGTGTAGAATATAAATCTTGAAACGATTGACAGCAATTGATTAATAAAAAAGCTCGACAAATGAAACATTATTTTATTACTTATATAATGGATACTTTTCGCTATTAAAACACATCAAGAATATGTATTTTATATAACCCATTTACTTCAGGATTTAGGATTTTATTTAAGAAACATACAGGAATGTTTTTATTTTAAGTATAGGCATTTTCACATATTTCAAAACAAATTGCTCCAGATGTTCGAATTAATCGAAAAAACATTTGTAAAATGAATTAACATGAGATGAAACACAAGTAGTATTTTTTGAACTTTACAATATTTCCGTGTTTTATACGCTTGGCGCATGAAATAAAATTTCGAGTTTAGAAAAGCCTGAAATTGATTGGTCGCTTTTAATAATCATTAAAAGATGAAGATCAAATTAATTCAACGAATAAAGCACTAATAGCCTTTCTTCACACGTTTATTTGAATTACCAAATGTACAGGGTGGTGCATTTTGGAGGTCCTCATATAGAAAACTTTCTTATTTGAAGAGATATTGAATAACCGTTTTCGCGAGCCAGAGTCACTTTTTCGTGTTTTAATCTACGGCGAAGAGAAAATTGATCTATATCTAATCGTTTCCGCTCTATAACCGGAAGTTGATAAAATGTCATTTTTATGAAGTTACTGTAACTCGTTTATTTTACAAGTTATAACCAAACTGTAAAAAGTTTCTTATGGCAACTTGTTACGCCTATTAAAATGACGTACGTGTTTTATTTTGAGGACACCTCGTTTTTGTTTTCCTACACCAAAGTCACATTTTTCTTATGGGCGCATATGGAGATATCAGAGCTGGGCTGGATTCGAATCATTCAGGATTCGATTCACGGATTCGAATCCTTTAAGAGGATTCAAAAGAGGTATTCGAATACTTTAGTGAAAACGGATTCGTGATCCGGATTCGTTACATTTTTTTTAAAAGGATTCGTATTCGAATCCAGACGCAGATGATTCGAATCCTAATAAAAGGATTTGAATTCTTATAGTTATAATTATAAAAGGATCCGAATCCTCATACACGGATTCAAATCCTCCCAAATAATTCGAATCATCGCTATTAAGGCTGGGATTCGAATTTGATTGATTCAAATAGTTAAAAATTCTAATATGAATATTTAAATCACTAAATTATTCATATTTAAATATAAATATTTAAATTTTCAAATAATTCTAATATTTGTAAATGCATATTTGGTTACTTAATCATGAAAAATGTCCAACCTTAATAGTATATTTTTAACTTCACTTGAAATCAGTGTTTTATACGCGTGGCGCATGAAGTAAAATTTCGAGTTTAGAAAAGCCCCGTGAAAATTTGTCTCGGGTCGCTGCGCGACCCTCGACAAATTTTCTACGCGGGGCTTTTCTAAACTCGAAATTTTACTTCATGCTTGGTCTGGGAGTGGACAACACTCGTTCTTAGAAGTTTCAAATTGAAGGATCACTCTAGATTACTAAGTTTATTACCATTTTACAAAGGCTACAGCTCGAAGGACCAATCATGGTCTTCGGAAACCGAAGGACTACAGGGAATCGAAGTTTTTTTACAAGAAAACAACGAATATCTGAAGGTTTACAGAATGGATAGGAAAGATAACATCCAATTTTGAAAAAATATCGAAGTTGGGTTGGTTTTCAGTGCATTTTTAACTTCACTTTAAATCAGTGTTTTATACGCGTGGCGCATGAAGTAAAATTTCGAGTTTAGAAAAGCCCCGTGAAAATTTGTCTCGGGTCGCTGCGCGACCCTCGACAAATTTTCTACGCGGGGCTTTTCTAAACTCGATATTTTACTTCAAGCTTAGTCTGGGAGTGGACAACACTCGTTTGTATTTTAAATTTAACTCTTTTATAAAATCGACGTATGTAATATAATAAATCATTCATTGAAATCATAGAAAAAGATGCAAAATTTTACCTAAAATTAACTTTTAGAGTTAACTTTATAATTTGCTCGGGTTTAAATGGGTGAATATTCTATTCCTAAGAAAAACGGTATTTATTTAATATTAAAGTTGCATTTAATATAATAACAAACTGTGAATAAATCGACAAAAATCTAGAAATATCGAAAATCTCGACATGTAGAAAATCTTGACGGTCCACTCCCAGACTAAGCATGAAGTAAAATTTCGAGTTTAGAAAAGCCCCGCGTAGAAAATTTGTCGAGGGTCGCGCAGCGACCCGAGACAAATTTTCACGGGGCTTTTCTAAACTCGAAATTTTACTGCATGCGCCCCTCGTATAAAACACTGATTTAAAGTGAAGTTAAAAACGCACTGAAAACCAACCCAACTCCGATATTTTTTCAAAATTAGATGTTTTCTTTTCTACCCATGCTGTAAACCTTCAGATATTCGTTGTTTTCTTGTAAAAAAACTTCGATTCCCTGTAGTCCTTCGGTCTCCGAAGACCACGATTGGTCCTTCGAGCTGTAGCCTTTGTAAAATGGTAATAAACTTAGTAATCTAGAGTGATCCTTTAATTTGAAACTTCTGAGAACGAGTGTTGTCCACTCCCAGACTAAGCATGAAGTAAAATTTCGAGTTTAGAAAAGCCCCGTGAAAATTTGTCTCTGGTCGCATGCGCCACGCGTGTAAACACTGATTTAAAATGAAGTTCAATAACACACATTATTGATTCAGATATTTAGTCTGTAAATGAACATTTTTGTTAATAGAAACTGATGAAATAAAATGTTACTTGTTGCAAATAATAGATTCAAATTTATTTTTAAAGGATTTGTATCCGTGATTCACAAATGAGGATTCGAATCTTTGATTCGAATTATATTTTTCACTTACGAATCCTTTATTCGAGTATTCGTGATTCGAATCATATTAGGTGATTCAGATTCGTAATTCGAATCCTGTATTTGAGGATTCGTCCCAGCTCTGGGAGATATACATATCATTGAACAGCATTTTTGATGCCGATTTCAACGATGTGTCACGTGTGTACCTTTGTAAAAATAATATTTTTGTTATATACGACAAGCGAAGTAGCAGTTTATGTTAATCAAGAGTGCTTATTTATAAAACAAAATATACCACATCGATAGTAGTTATATTTTCTAATAAATTGCAAGCATAACCTAGTAACGCAATTGTTTATCGGATGTCATGGCAACTTTGTCAATGACTTTTTTTTGACAAAAGTATGCCTGTGGCAGATCATTGAAATCAGGGTTAAAAATGCTGTTCAATGACATGCATATCTTCGTATGCGCCCATAAGAAGAAAATGTGATTTTGATACAAGAAAATAAAAACGAAACGTCCTTGAAATAAAAAAGGTACGTCATTTTAATAGAAATAAAAAGTTGCCATAAAAAAGTTTTTAAAGTTTCGTTATAATTTGAAAAACAAATGAGTTATAGTTAGTTATCAACTTCCAGTTATAGAGCGGAAACGGTTAGAGATAGATCAATTTTGTTTTCGCCATTGATTAAAACATGAAAAAGTGACCCTGGCTCGCGAAAACGGTTTTTCAATATCTCTTTAAATAAAAAAGTTTTCCATATGTGGCACCTCCAAAATGCACCACCCTGTACATACGTATTAATCCATTGATAATGGTCACTTTGTGTCCGAAATGTATATACATTTGGTAAATTAAATAAATGTGCGAAGAATGGTTATTAGTGCTTTATTCGTCACATTAAACATTATTTTTACAAAATATTCAAATTATCTGATTGTATCTTTATTTTGTATACTGTATCGCTAATTTATTTTTAAATTGGAAGATATTCCATTAAATTTTTTAACGACTCGACAATTTAAAAACTTTTCAAACCTTACTAATGTTTGTACGTACGCATATTAATGTAAACGGTAATTTAAATATATTATTTATATTACCCGGAGGATGCCGTAATATTAGTACCATTCAGTTCTTGCTCATAAATACACAATGAATTAAGGGTCCTAAATCAGTTGTGTATGAAAATCATAATAATTTTCCGATTTCCCAGATTTTCTATGAATTGTTTCATTAACTTGAGATCAAAGATAACAATTATCAGGATCAGGGTGTTTCTGATACTCGGTTCGAGGTTTTTTTGTATTTAGGCAATTTAAAAAATAGCCTTTAACTGGGTATCAGGATCAGGGTGTTTCTAATACCCGGCATCAAACCGGGTATTAATAATAATAATAATAATAATAATAACTTTATTTGCCCAACAGATAACCAATTACAGGACAAAATTAAGTACAATATATGTGTATAAAATGTTTAAAAAATTACAGCATTAAATAGTTTCAAATTAGTAAAGAAACACTCTGATCCTGATACCCGGTTAATTTTTTGTTTAGTTTGCCTACTTCATTTAAAAAGTAGTCTCGAACTGGGTGTTTGTGATGCTCGGTTTGAGGCTATTTTTAACTTATGTAATTTAAAAAGCAGTAAATATCGCATTGAATTATTGAAAAAACTCAAGTTTATCCGTGTATTTCGATATCTTTTATTTTGGTGAATACAATTACATTGTAGTCAAAACAATTGTACGTTATCTCGAATGCCTTAAAAGTATGAAATAAATGTACACATGTATCTTCTGGAATGATTGATTAAAATTTAATTTTACGGAGTATAGATAGTTCTTATTGTAAGATATAACATAAATCTTGGAATAAGAAAAATCAATGTTATACCATTTATTTCATATGTACTTAATCCAATAAGTAAACAATAAACTCAAGTGGGCGCCCATGAGCTCCATGACAAATCCACATAAATCCCACGAGATTACACAAAACGCACTCGCGCTGACTCACTCCTTTCTCATTTTGAGGAATGTCCGCCGCTCAAGAGGATTATCCTTACCTAAAGAATATTTCGATTTACCTGACCTCATTAGCATACCTTATGGATTATACCAAGAATTTCTATTTGAATGGAACTACAACAACTAAACAGTTATATGATGGGTTATTGGTCTCTGGAACGAAATGAAGTGTAGTGAAGGATGACCTTTTCTTTGAACTTATTTTGTAACGACCTGGGTTGGGCACGAAAGGTATTTATTGCCCTCGATTTTATTGACTGTGTTGAATTTAACAATGGTTTCAATTCACAGGTTTTAAATTGCGTGCCATTAAAAATGAACAATTTCTGTTTTATTTATTATTGATTATATAATTTTTATTATAAATTTTTAGAATATCTATTTTTTATGCTAATATTTAAGGCTGGAAATTTGTATATTTGAAGTATTCGAATATTTATTTAAACAAATATTCAAATATTGCACTTATTTGAATATTCTAATTATTTAAATGTTAGAATTTGAATATGTTTTTAAATGAATATTCCAATAAAAATTTCAAAAAATAATCAAAGCATGTATCCTTGTTTTATTTGAATTTAGTGATGGATTAGGAATAACTAAGTATGCTTTTGAACTTCATATTAAATCAGTGTTTTACACGCCTGGCGCATGAAGTAAATATTTACTTCATACTTAATCAAGGAGTGGAAACACTCGTGTAAACAGTTTTAAATGTAAAAAATGTAAGTTCTAAAATATTTGTGTAAATATTTAACAATACAAAAAATTCTTAACAGTTTATAATATGAAAAATGTTAAGGCATTCTTCTCGAATATTTGTGTAAATATTTTACAATATAAAAAATTCTTTCTATCTAACCCAGATGAACAGTGAATCTTCTAACCTTGTCGCGTGTGACTCTGTAAAAAAATGTGGGTCACTTAAAAATACTTTAAGTCTTGAGAATTCAAAAGACGGACTGCCACGAATTCCGATTTACTTATTTTTTTTTATTCGAGAGAAAAGAGAAAATGCGCACGTCCGTATTTTTAGCCGTCCATCGCATAGTTCAAGTCCACTCGCGTGCATTTAAATTTAGTTTATGCGGTGCAATGTTTATACAAAGTCGGTTGTAAAAAGAAATCTGAGGTGTAATTATGTCATTTAGTGCACTTAATTGCAGGGAAAAGTAGCTGTGCTTTTTTTTTAATTTCTTTGTAAAAAAACGGCGTTGGACAAATTGGTTTTGTCGTTGGAACACGGATTTCTACAGTTATGTAAAATTATGATTTGAATGAGGGACGTCTCTATAATGGAAGATAATTATTAAATAAATGTTGTGCTTACATTCTAACTGAATTCTAATTCAGTTTACGATTTAAGCTATGTTCAAAATGTATATACAAATCAACACTTTTAGTAAATAACACACTTGGTTAAGATTTCACTGTTTATTAGTTGACACTGCAACAACTGTTTCGCCACACAGTGGCTTCATCAGGCAGATGCCTTCATCTGCTTGATGAAGCCACTGTGTGGCGAAACAATTGTTGCAGTGTCAACTAATAAACAGTGAAGTCTTAATCAAGTGTGGTATTTACTAAAAGTGTTGATAAGGAATTTCCCCGAGTAAGAGCCTCAGCTATTAATTATACAAATCATACAAAACATATTATGTATTTAGTTATTTTAAAACTCTATAAATGTTTGTTAATTAAGCATTTTCTGTACAAATCATAAATAAATTTATTAATTTTTCTTAGTCTATGATATCATTTGACATGAAAATGAAAGAAAACTCAATGTTGCTGATTGGAGCGACTAAAGATAAAATATACTAACAAGTTTATATTAAAACATGACTCTACATACGGCGTTATTTAGTAACATCTTAATTTCAATTACTTTATTACATGTTAGAAACAATTTAATCAAGTATAACATGGCTTTCCTCCCACTCAAAATGTACGTATGTACTTCACTAGATACGCCTCTGATATATCCTAAAAAAACATATTTTGATATTTATTTATAAATCTACAAATACTCGTGTTTTGAATTATTTTTGATTCATGTAGACTACAGGGGATGATGTGTGGTAGGTTTCCGGTTCTTGGTGATTCCCTCGAAGGACGTATATTTTTATCCAAAATATTTCTTTGACGGCCCAACACGCCAGACTCGCATTGACATAAATATAGGCTTCCCCAACTAAATTCAAAACAGTAGGTACTAAGTAAATTTAGATAATAATTTGTAGACTAACATAATTATGATGCTATTACAATAAAATTAAGAAGGATTGATTGAATTATCAAATAGCAAATATAAAGTAGACACTCGAGATTTTGAATACTTCATTTTTCATAGTTAGAAAGCTGGAGCAGGTGTAAATTCATTTAAACGTGTCTGCTTCAAAAGATTTTCAGTTATTCTCATTGTTGAAAGATTCAAGTGCAACAGTTTAACATTTTACACATGAAGCCTTACCTTAAATGGACAGGCATTTTTTAGATTAAATTAATGTTGCTACTAATTTATATTTGAAACTTTACATTTAATCAGTGGTTTATACACCTGATGCATGCAGTAAAATTTCGAGCCTTAAAATATTTACTTCATGCTTAAATAAGGAGTGCAAAGCTATGTTAACAAATAAAATAGAACACTAATAAATGACACTCCTTAAGATATAAATTACATCTGATATATTTTTTAATCACGTGTCCCCTCCCTGGTCAAAATCCTGGCTACGCCCATGTACAAATATCAGTAAGGCTGGGATTCGAATACGAATTTCAATCAGTAAATTATTCACATATTTAAATATTCGAATCTTTAAATATTTGAATATGTTTTTGAACGAATATTTAAATGTCCGAATTCATGCTTAACCAAGGAGTGGAAAAATAAAGAAAATGTACCTGTTTTACAAAATATTAAGGCTCAATTGAATTTTATCTACAAATAAAATGGCGACAATGTCAGTGAAAATAACAACAGTTTTTACTAATATCAAAGTATAATACTTAATTTTTTTTATTTTTCTTTCTTAATTTAATTGAACTTCAAACTCTTAAGTATTTTCTTAGGAATTGTTGATTATTCAACAGCCCAAAACTAAGTAGTCAAGGTACCTTTAATTAAAATTATAGGCTTCTAAAATAAATGTTTCTATATACAAATTTTAAATTGCAAATAGTTGTGTCCAAAAATGTATCTGAAATGTTTATAATATAAATCATTTTATATTCTCTGAAATTATCCCTAAAATTCCCATTTTTAATCATTCGATACAAAAAATGATCTACCCAAAATTAAAGTAGTATTTTATCAAAATTCGACCTTTGAATTTATTTACAAATAAAATAACTTCTAAATACCCCAATACAAATTTTTGCGACCGAAACATTTTATAAATTAATGCTTGTTATATACAAATATGGTAATTCATTGTAAATTGATTATAATGGAGATTCCGTAATTAAAGTTAAAGTAAAAGTTAACCCTGAAAAATCGCCCGATATTTATAATTTGTTAAAGTCATTTTATTTTCTTAGAAATGATCTAAATATAGCCTGAAGATGAAATAGAGACCGTTTAAAATAAAATTCTTAAAATATTACTTTAGAAATTAATATTTTTTAAATCTTTAATCAACGTTTGTTAAACTCCTAAATTAAAAAAAAATGTAAATCAACTAAAAATAGAAAGAATTGTTCAAATTTATAAATCAAACTCAGTAATAAATAATGGGTAATAGCACAAAATAAATAAAAACGAATTGTCTTAAATATTTTTTTGATGTTTTTTATAGGCTATCTGGATAACTCATATACGATGGAAATTTAAACCAAGTTTTGTTTAAACTAAGAATGATTAGACATACATGTTCTTACGTAAATGTTATGCAAATATTGAACAACAATCGTTATACTTTTTAAAAATGTACAAAATTGTGGTCTAAAAAACACAAAAGTTTGAAAGTTTTATGTCTCAAGTGTTAATTTGGTTTCAATTGCTAAAAGATCGTCCTGTGATTTTTATTTAGATTTTTAAAATAATATTCAGCGGTCGCGGATTGTAAACATGAACAGTAATCAACTTTTTTTTGTTGTCATTTAAAATAGTTTTCCGGGGCTTAGGTGAAGATAAAACACCAAGTTTCTTCTATAATATAATTTTAAGTGTTAAAACGTATTCTTGAAAATAGCATAAACTGTTAATTTCCCCCCTGACCCTAAATAGATATAAAGTTTTTTTTTGTAAAAATTAAACTTAAAAAGACATAAAACGTTTAAACTTTCGTGTTTTCGGACCACCCTAATGTACAAGATCCCCAAAATATATTAGGTTAAACGATTTAAATAATTATACGATAGTAAGGGGATTAAATTAATCCTAAAATGTAGTTTTTAGCCAAGTTAAAATTATAAAAAGAAACGTTTTAGACCTTTAAAACAAAACAATTTCAACGATTATTTTTTTAAAACATGTTTAAAACACTGTTTTATAACAAAGTGTTTTAAATATAACAACCCTGATTAGAACTTTGGGGTGTGTCATTTGGGTACCTATTTAAATTATTTATTTAAAGTATATATACAGGGTGTGTTTTTTCATGTTCTCTGTGGGGATCTCGGAAACTATAAGAGATAAAAAAACGGTTAAATGGGCAGTTATTAAAACAGATATAAAACAACTGCAAACGGCAAAGTTTTTGATAATTTTACACTGAATAATAAAATGTGATCAGATTTTTTCTATCGACATTAGTTTCCGAAATATAATACAAACTTCCATTTTTTAAATAGAAGCCATAGTTGACTATGTCATCATTAAAAAGGGATTATTTTCTCTTTAAACTGATATCTTACTTGACATACTTATTTACATATATAATTGAGTTATTAAATATTTTCTATTTTATTTACAACAAAAAAATAGTTAGCCTTGAAGTAATGACTATAATAAACCAACTGCGATTTTTTTGTAACAGTTAGTTGCATTGTTGTATTTTTATCAATTGATTTAGTGTTAAAACCGGCTGTTTTTTTGTAGACATTTTTTTCTACTCTTTTCCATTTCTTCCGATATTCGGTTTTGTTTATTGGCCGACCAGGTTTGGGATTCATTTTTCTTTAAAGTATACGTTTTCCAAATTCAGCCTATTTTCTTTAAATCTTTAGATAATCGTTGATTTTTAAAAGAGTTTAATTTGAAGCTTTAAACGAGTGTTTTCCACTCCCAGACTAAGCATAAAGTAAAATTTCGAGTTTAGAAAAGCCCCTTGAAAATTTGTCGAGGGTCGAGACAAATTTTCTAGCCTTTTCTAAACTCGAAATTTTAATTTATGCGCCACGCGTATAAACACTGATTTCAAGTGAGGTTCAAATATACACACATTTCACAATATTTTAGTGTTTTATACGCGTGGCGCATGAAGTAAAACTTCCAGTTTAGAAAAGCTCAGAAAATTTGTCTTATTGGCCAACCAGATTTAAGATTTATTTTTCTTAGGTTCTTTAATTATTTGGGTGTCCCTACTGTTTGCTATGTAATGACATTGATATACAGGGAGTTTTTCTTTAAAGTATACGTTTTTCAAATTCAGCCTATTTTCTTTAAATCTCTAGATATTTGTTGTTTTTTTAAAATAGTTCAATTTGAAACTTTAAATGAGTGTTTTCCACTCCCGGACGAAGCATGGAGTAAAATTTCGAGTTTAGAAAAGCCCCGTGAAAATTTGTCTCGGGTCGCGCAGCGACCCGAGACAAATTTTCTGGGCTTTTCTAAACTCGAAATTTTATTATATGCTTAGTCTAGGAGTGGAAAACACTCGTTTAAAGCTTGAAATTGAACTTTTTTAAAAACACAGCGAATATCTAAAGATTTAAGGAAAATAAGCTGAATTTGAAATATGTATACTTTAAAGAAAAACTTCCTGTATGAATGGCATGTTACAATTGATTAATTATTTGACAGAAAGTGTCAATAACACTTAATTAATCTTTATGATAGTGTAATTAAGCACATGACAACCATGTGGAAAACATAACCTCAAATGTATTTTGAAGGCAAAAGTCAGAATTACAGCCAAAGTATCCAACCATGTATCCAACATTATAAAAAATCACCATATCTGGTGGGCCAATTAATAATAATAATAAAAAAAAAACAGAATATGCACATAACTCCCAAATCACCTCATTTGATGTTGTTGTAAACAAAAATAGAAAATTGTTGATAACTCAGTTATTTTTATAAATAAGTATGCCAAGTGATATATCAGCTTAAAAAGAAAAACCTTAGAATGATGACCTTTTAATGATGACATAACGAATTATGGTTTCCTTTTAAAAAATGCAAATTTGTGTTATATCTCAAAAACTAATGTCGATAGAAAAAATCTGAACACGTTTTATTAATCAGTGTACAATTATCTCAAACTTTGGTCGGTTTGGAAACACTCGTTAGTAGCTTTAAAATAAACTCATTAAACCGTAAAAGTGCCAAACTATATTTTATATTTTAACTCTAAAAGTATTGATACCTGCAAAAATCTTTTTTGATCTTTCTGTATGAACATAATCTAATTATAACGCACATGTAAACTAATTCTGCAAAAAATTAACACTCATAGTTTCCACATAAATAATTTAAAATTTATTAACACGCAATGTCAATGCCAGAACATGCGGTGACAAGCGCCAATACCAAGAATGATTCACATTTATTATATAGCCGTGAATCCAGCTTGAATAAAATTAAAGGAAAAGTAGTTCAATATCTATCCACGAGCTATGTTTTATGAATCGATAAAACGGCATCCAGGAAATGCACAAAACACAGACGCAGAAACGTGTAAAAGTAAAATAAACAGCACTGAGAATCTCGTCTGGAAGTAAAAGCGCGCCCATAAGTGTACCTTACACGGAATGGTACAGAGCGATCGTTCCGCAACGTTACACTCACGAATTATTATTATCTTTTGTTTGAACGCTCACACATTCACTGATTTAACATATTGAACTTTGGATATTTCGTTCAAATCCTAGGAGATCGCGCGTATAATTTCGAAGTTATCGACGTTAAACAAGATAAGAAAATAGAGAAGAGTTGTGATAGAGCATAAAGTGACGTGGAAATGACTAGCGTTGTGAACTCTACAAAGCTGGGCGAATTATCTCAATTACAAAAACGCTCCTGAAATACCACGGAGAAAGTAAATGTCGCAAAGATTGCGCTCCAAAGTTCGTTGTACGTAAAATACAAAAATACAAGTTCTAGACATTACAATTATGAACTAAAGATCTAGCATCTACACAATTATTATGAACTAAAATACTGGGAATACAAACTACCGAGGAAGTTTTATTTCAATTGTTATGAACTAAAATACTAGGCACGCAAATTACTGAGGAAATTACGTTTTAATAAAATTACAATTTAAAGTTCATTGCACAAAAATTACGAAGAAGAGTGCATTGTATAAAAATTAGGAAGGAATTGCACATTGATTGCATTGCACAAAACACACATGCACATTCTCCTTGATCAACAGATTTTATGAAAAAATATGTTTATTATTATCGTAAAATAAGATACATTTTCTTTTAAAAATTATGAGTACTTATTTTGTTTATAAAATCAGTTGATGAAACAGATTATTAAAAAAATATAATTCAGATTCCGAAAGAATGCGCATCGCCCACAACGTTAGACATAACAAAACCTAACCTAACCCGAAATGTATATTTGTACTGTAGATAGAGAGGAAATATCAACAATTGTAATTTCTCAGGACTTGACGTGACAACCCGATTTTTAATTTATATCAGTGCTGCCAACTGTACATAGAAATGAAAAATCCGCCTGAATGTCAATTTAATTCTGCTAGAATTTCATTAAACGTGGTTTTATTATTTTCTAACAGTTTGATTGAGAGATTTTATAAAAGGTCATCTATCTGCACATTTTCTGGAAAACTGATTTTTTTTTCAGTTTGTCAATTTTTTAACATTCTTGTATCTTTCAATAATCTGAATTTTGTAAAGTTTTCTATACACTCACTAAAATTGCCGACGTGATAAAAGCATAGGTGTAGCCAGGGGCCAGGAAGAGAGGGGCCCTTGCCTCCCTTCGTAAATCATAAACGTTTTCAGCGTTCGTGTGAAAACAATTGATATTTCATCATTTTTTAACTAAATATGGTGTATGTCTTGACTCTTGACCCCCTTCCCCCTAATCATAAAAATTATACAAAGATTTTTTTTTAAGTATACATATCCTGTACACACACTGTACATTTTAGCCATTCCTTATTTTTGTAAAGCTTTCAGTTTGAAACTTCTAACAAGTATTTTCACTCCCTGATTAAGCATAAAGTAAAATTTCGAGTTTAAAAAGTCCTGAAAATTTGGTTTTCTCGTTCCGCTTCGCTAGACAACCAAACAAAATTTTCAGGCTTTTCTAAACTCGAAATTTTACTTCATGCGCCACGCGTACGCAACACTGCAAAAGCAGTATGGTAATGTAGTATATTTTGAACTTCACGTTAAATCATTGTTTTATACGCCTGGAGCATGAAGTAACATTTTGAGTTTAGAAAAGCCTGAAAATTTGGTTTGGCTGCTCCGCTTCGCTATGCGACCAAACCAAATATAAAAAATTAAACACTTTTATAAAAATAACGAACGCCTGAAGATTTACAGAGTATTATGCTTCAGGATATGTATACTTGCACAAAAAAATCACTGTACATGTTTTATGTTTTTTGTGAAAACAATTGACATTGATAGGATCTTTTGTATTTTGATCCCTCCTGGTATCGATTCTAGTTACGCCCATGGAAAAAGAGCTGTGTTTAGTTTAATTAATTAATAATAATAATGCATAATATGTTGTGCAAGTCTAAATGGAAGAGAATAAATAAATAAATCTTACGCTTAAATTTAAACTGAATTCTGATTCAGTTTATGATTTTTGTTAAATTTCAAATTCGAATGAATGAATTAATTGGAAACACTTTCGAATAACATTTATTTACAAAAAAAATACAATATGGACAAACAAACAAAACAAACTTTTACTTCGACTTCAATAAAAGTTTTGGCACATGTTCATGTATCCATTTTAAATGCATTTAAAGTTCTTTCTAATGTGTATGCAACATGGATCAAAATTAATGCAAAATACACAATCTGTGCATTTATTTTCAATGAAATGTCTACACTTTAGTTTATGCTTACATTTTGTGTTCATCCAAACTGCTTTCTAAACAATAAATGTTAAAAGGTTTAATTATTTCTGTATGTCGGAGGTAAACTACATCAAGTTGAACATTAACAGAGGACCCCAAAAACGTTTAGCCCGACTATTTTTATTCCTCTGATATATATTTTTTATATCTATGATATCCTTTATAAAATTACGTCATATACGTTACCAGTGTGGCAACCAACCGGAAAAATCGGAAAAAGTATTGGAAAAGTCAGGGGAATTCGGCGTTTTTAGCGAAAAGTAAAGGAATTTTTAAAGAAATAATAATAATAATAAATATGCAAGTAATACGATTAGAGAATTGACAAATTGTTAGTTCTGTTCGTAGCACGAATTTGACATATTAAATAATATCGTATGTTTAATAAAAAAAAAACCTCCAGCGTACCATGGAATATGCTGTAGGTTGGCAACACTGAAATTATACATTATAATTATTATCTCTGACGTTTTATATGTCAATTCCTAAAGCGTGTAGTCAACTTTAATTAAAGAATTGATTCAATCATGGCACTTGACAGTTTTTTTTATTGAACAAACGATATTAAACAAAATAAAAAAATATGGTGGTGTCTTTGATAGCAGTTTCCCCGTAATTTGAACAATTGATAAATGTCATACTAAATTTGTTTCACTCTAACCAATTAGTTGAAGATTTCACTTGAAATTAATGATTTATACGCGTGCCACATGAAGTGAAAAAAGCCTGAATTTGGATTTGGACGCGTAGCGTAACGTTCAGGCTTTTTTAAACTCGAAATTTTACTTCATGCTTTATCTGGGAGTGAAAACCATCGTTAGATGATCAATTATAAACTTATTTTGCAGTTTCCTTTATTGTCAAATTTATGACGTAAATTAAATAGACTTGATTTATTTCTAATTTCAAATTTAGAACAAAAATAATTTCAAATTTAGAACAAAAATAAATTCCTGTGTATTATTTGTGTGTTACTAAACTTTGTCGAACAAATGGGAAACGCGTAAATTATACCGAAATAATCTAAAAAAATTAAATTAATAAATTAAAATGAACAATTTTGAACAAAATAATCAGAAATGATTCAAATAGAATATGAATAGAATTCATTTCAATAAAAAAAATACTCATATAATAAATATAAATATTTCACAATAAAACACTTTAAGCTTTGTTTGTATAACACTTATTTATTTTTCGTGACTGCAGTTTCGGCAACTTAAGCTTGCCATTATCAAACATGTATAACGAAGTAGAACCGCCACAATATAAATATTTCAAATCGAAATTTAACTTTGATTTGATTTTTTGAAATATCCTGTGACGATATTTAAATTTCAATTAAAGTCAATCAAAGTTTATTCATTTCTGTGTAGACTTTATTTTGATTATGACTTCTTTAAAGAAAACATTTTCTCAAACCTGTTGATTTTATTTCTTAATTTTAACTTTGGCTTAATATTTTAAGAAAACGCATTGAGATAATTTCATTGTTTTTATAGAATATGTAAGTGCAATTAATTCCAAGTAAATTCTGTGAATTTCATGTTGATTAGATAAAACTTTGATTTTTTACAAGTTTTGAAACAAATTACGGTTAATAATTTTCTTTTTCAATATTACAATTTAGAACTAATTTTTAGAAAATCCAGTAGAGTATTTAAATTTAAATTATAATTACTTGATATCGTGTAAAATTAAATTGTTTTCAACTTTTATTATTCGGGATTTTTACGCTTACCAGACAGTAACGAACAGGGCCGTGATGAGCGCGGAAAGTTTTAATAATTTTGGCGTCTTGTCGAACTTTCATCGGTCATCATGGATTTTGTATATATTCAACGATTTAAATAACCAGAAAATAAACCAATTTCAAGTATTTCTAATAACTTTTTATTTAAATATTCGAAATTCTCAATACTTCCCGAGATACACAAAATGTTGTATAGAGAAAGTAAAAAAATGGTATAAAAATCAATAGATTATTTAATTAACATAAATTTGCAACGTCTGGAAAAATTGATCAAAAACTGCGAAACAAACAAACTTTAATTGCAAATCAAGTAATTAATCGAAGTAATAAAATTATAAATTTAACATTTTAATGTTTTTTATAAATATGTTGAAGAAAGTAACATTGTCAAACATCAAATGTGTTGATAATTGAGATAATTTGCACAAATATTGAAAAATTTTGTAAAGCCTTGTTAAGTAATGAAAATCAAATACAACTAGAACCCAACAAGACATCTTTTAATTTAATAATTACATTGGTTTACATTGGATTTTAGTATAACTACTGTGAAACTTTTATACCTTGCGCTTGTTCGACCCCATGTTGAGTATGCATCTGTAGTGTGGTCACCGTACTCGGTAACTACGATTCAGCAACTTGAAACTGTTCAAAGTCGATTCTTAAGACTTATTCATCGTAGGATGGGCGGGCACATTATCAACTTCAGCCATAGCTTTATGCTCAGTGAGCTCAATATTCAATCACTGCATGACAGGAGAGTTCTACTGGATTTATGTCTTCTGCATAAGCTAGTCAATGGGATTATTGAATGTCAGGATTTAATATGTAAGTTGTGTTTTAATATACCAAGAGGTATTAATTGCAGGCACAAGCCATTATTTCGTTTGTCTTTTCATCCTACAAATTACGGTATGTTCAACCCCATTGATAGACTTATGCGCTATGCAAATAAATTACAAAATAATAGTAACTTTATATTATTTGCACAGTCTACGTCACTGTTCAAATCTAGTCTGCGTCGTATTTGCCTCTCCGATATTGATAAATAATTTTTGTTTCTTTGTTGTATGCAATTTTTAATTCTGTATTTATGTATTGTATTTACTTTCTACACTATCTAATTTTTATATTATTGTTAGTTGAACTCGATCAGTGCCTTGTTATTTACATTAAGTGTTTGTATTTCTACAGGTTGTTATAGTTTTATGTAAAAAGGATATTCCGTTAATAAATGAAATGAAATGAAATGAAATTCAACATATGAAAAGTATAATATATTTTCTAAAAATGTTCACTTTTTTATACTTTCTCGACATTTTGAACATTTTTCAATTTTTTACATCAACAGGAATTATTTTTAAGTACTTATACATATCCCGATACACACCGTGTATTTTTTCAAGCATTCGTTGATTTTATGAATGAGTACAATTTGAAATTTGTAACCAGTGGTTTCATTCTTTGATTAAGCATGAAGTAAAATTTCGAATTTAGAAAAGCCTGAACGTTTGAATTTGGAGGCGTAGCGTCTAAATCTAAATTCAGGCTTTTCTAAACTCGAAATTTTACTTCATGCGCCACGCGTACCCACATTGACAGTATTGTGAAGTTTAAGATATACTGCTTATGTTTGATTTTGCGTAAATACATTTTTCAAAGGTATTATATCAAATGTTACGATTTCTAAATTCGTGCTTTATAATATGTATTCTTTTAACCTCCTTAATTATCCGCCACTGCAACTACGAGTGTTCGTTGTTCAAATATCTAAAATTTTGAATTAAGATATTTTAACGGCCGGCACTTTAAAATTGCTTTGCGGGCAGCGCGTTGCCGACCTCTGAACTAGTGAATAATTTCTTTCTTCCCTATATTCGATTTGGTTACATGAAGTCATTTTGAAGAGTCAGGGAAAATAATCTGGAAACAGGGAAGAGTCATGAAAAAGTCAGGGAAATTTTACATTTCAAATTCGTCGTGACCATGGTTATTTGTTCAAAAGTATTCGGCGTTCTTTGCCTCACAATGATAGTTCAATTTAGATTTGGTGTCATTTAAAATTGTTCTTTTTTAAAAACCACACTAGACAAGACTTAGTACTATTTACCTCTTGATAGAGTAAACAATCCTGATTTCAACAGTATAAAAAACGTATTTTGAAAAAATGTGGCTTGGTGTAGTTTACTTGCCACATACGGAATTAATAATAATAATATTGCATAATTTGTTATTCGAGTCTAAAAATCTGTGATTTAGTTTATTTTATAAAATATGATTCAAATTAAAGCCGTAGAAGAAATCCAACGCAATAACTCATTACAACAAATCTCGGTTTCTCTCTCTTATTGCAGAATAAATCAAATATCTCTCTGGATCCTCTTTCTTTTTCTCTTTTATTACAACATTAATAATACACGTCAGCGTTACAGTTATCGTTAAGATCTCGAACTTACACCGTCATTAATGCCCTTTTCTCGCAAGACAGAAATTTATAAATCCATTAGTGCGATGGCATAAATTCCAGAAAACGACCATCGCTGTCGTTCCATCCGTTTTCTCGTGTTCGCGCGGAGATTTATAATGAAGTATTTCCTTTTAATCTATATTTCTTAATTAACTACAATAATACAAATAAAAATCTTAACAAATATATCTTCTTGCTTTGCTGTAGGAGCATAAGAATGAAATGGATACATCGCTGGTTATTATAAGAAATAATCGTTAATTAATGTCAAAGAAAAAATTGTGTGTTAGAGGGCGAAATTTATGGTTTCTATTTATGAAGTAAATGTGGAATAACTTACTTTCTTAAATTAAGACATTTGTTAATGAATAGTATTGAACATACTATTCATTAACAAATGTCAAAATAAGATGAAACAAATGAAAGAGCAAGTTTATTAAAAGTATTGCGAAATTATTCAGACTTAGATGCATTGGCGGTGGGAGGCTTAGCTACTAATGATGGGAATAATCGAAATATTTTTTTATATATAATATTAAAGCTTACTCAGAACTTACATTCCGAAATGTTTTTCAAATTAATGCTCCAACGAGTTTTTTCTACTTTTTGATTAAGCATGAAGTAAAATTTCGAGTTTAGAAAATTGTACAAATTCGGTTTGGTTGCTCCGCAAAGCGGAAAGGCCAAACCAAATTTTCAGGCTTTTCTAAACTCGAAATTTTACTTCATGCGCCACGCGTATTTAACACTGAAATATTGTGAAGTTAGAATTTTTTTAAATGAATAATTAAATATTATGTTTAAAAAAACGTAAGCTTATTTTCTCGAATTCAGATAGTTTTGGATTAGAATTATTTATGTTTGAATTATAGAAATATTTGAATAACAAAATATTTAAATTTTTCTTCACAGATTCTTAAGTCAGGTCAAATAAAACAATGTATCAGATTAAATTATTTAGTAATTTAAAAAAATTAAAATAATAATATTGAGTTGTTTCATCAATGGCGCTTAATGGGTTAATTATGTTCATTGCAACAAACAATTTTAACTTACGTCGAACTCAAAACATTTTACCAGCAAAATTACAAAGTTGCGCATATTGACCCTGAATTTTAGTCAAATTCATTGACAGAGTTATAAAGAAAATAAGAAGAAACAACCCATTTAAATTTTACTCCTCTAATTTATTGCTCTACTAAATTATTCGTAACTTTGATTAAAACCCTCGGAACCTTTCTTCACCAATTTATTTGTAACCAAATACTTTCTTGTAAAGGTTCCCAGTGTTTTTATCAAAATTATTATAATCTTCAAGTAACTAAATAATAAAAAAAAAAAACGATTTGTACATTACATCGACACAGACAGTGAACTTATTTAATAAATATGCTCCACTTTGTAAAACGTTTTGAAATGCGAGGAAGTGCAGCGCGTTACAAAATGAGGAAACCCGTTTTTCTTTTAATCCCCATAATTATTATTTTATAAGATTCCATAAAAGATTAAAACCGGCAATCAACAGTTCAAGTGTTTCAAAGCGGCGGAAGTTGAATCACGTTACACAGCTTTCCATTTTTTCATTTCTTCCTCAAGTTACACATAGTGGCTTATAACACGAGAGGCAACATAGAGAACTCTTCTATTTCAATAAAAACCGAGGGTTATCAAGAGAACATGTTGTATTTGAGAAATAAATTTTACAAAGAGTACCTTCTTGTTAAAGAAAAAAAGAGAAAATATTGAAAGAATGGAGAGAATAAAAATAGTAATGAAACAAACCAAGTCACTTTTGGTCAATTATCAATATTCTAGGCATGTTTCATCAAGTGGTTAATGAGCACTTATTGACTACCTTGTCCTCTTTAACCCTAAAAATATTAGTAATGAAATACACAGGGATACCACGGGTCATCAGTGTTCCTTTTCATTACTTATAGTTTTAAGGTATTACTGTTAAAAGTCAGTCGTGAGTGAATGGCGCTTTAAAAAAAAGCAAGGAATGCCTAAAATGTTACAGCGAATGCATCGGAATATGTACACTTAAAAAAAAAATTATGTAATTAAATAATTACCCAAATTACATTACAATTTTAAATGTTCAGCAGATTAGTCCTGTTTTTTTACGTTTTAAATGACAAGGTTTTTCATGTAGTGTCAAGCTAGAAAATTGTTTTTTACCTAATGTGTTTCTTCGTTCACTTCTACAAAAATATATTACTAAAAGTAAATAAACTGGAATACGTCTAAAATATTTATCTTCCAATTTATTCTGTAAGGAGGCCCTTATGGACGAGCCGCCACTGCTGTACTGTATTGCTCATATCGCCATCACACGAGTGAAATTGTTAAAATGTTGCTACTCATGACTCACTCTTGAGGAATTATTAACGGGTTTTGAGTTACGAGAGACGCAACCGGAGAAGGCTACACATTTCCAGGAAGTCTCTCCTTCTCGTATGAATTAACTTCGCCCGAGGGCTTTCGATGAAATGCATTGTTCGCCCATAAATTTGCCCCGCCTTAACACAGGAAAATTGTTTTATCGGCTTATGTATTTTCAAAAACGGAAACACTAAATTATGCAGATACACAAAAACACGTGTAGATAAATCAGAACTAAAATATTGAGACATGAAATTATAGTGATATCGCTGATTTGATATGGTAATGGGTAGGCTTAAAGTAATGAGAATTATTGATTTATTCAAAACAAAACATAGTAACAAAACGAATATATATTAAATATATATTAAATTTAATTAAAAACTACATATTTTAAGAAGACGAAGACAATGTTAGAAGAGTGTAAAAGGTCTTCTTCAATGAGATGCAAATTTGACAATCTCCACTTTTTTTTAATTTTAAGTAAATTTGACTTAAAAGTAATGACATGTAATCAGTTGTATAATATGTTCAATAAAAAAAAAAACCCTAGAGTGCCATGATTTAATCTTTTTTCAAATTTAGGTTGGCTACACACTTCAGGAATTGACATATAAAATGACAGACATAATAATTGTAATGTATATTTTCAGAGCTGCCAACCTAGAATATTTTCCATGGCACTCTAGAGATTTTTTTTAATTGAACATACGATATAATAAATTGTTCTATAACAACTCTGGTTAATCCAATTTTTCAGGTGAAATCAATAATACATTTACATAGATCTAAAGATTGCTAGTTTTGCATTTAGACCTCTCATTGTATTGGTATTATTGTTAATTTTAATATGAATCAAACTTTGGAAAGAAATAGGTTTTTGTTTTTAATTTTTTTGCTACTTGTTTTGCAATTAGGCCTCTCTTGGAATTATTGTTAATTTTAATACAAGAAAATATGATTTTGGAAATAACTGTTCTTTTGGTTGATTTCATTTATTTGCAACATATCTGTGATCATATTTTGCATTAAAACATTTTAATTTTTTTACTTATATAAATATCCTATACCTTTTTAACTACAAATTGGCATTAAACAACATTAAATTGAGAATAAGCAATTTCAAATTTAAATCTAACAAATATTATTTAAGAAAATATGTTTTTTCTTAAATAATATTTGTTAGATTTTTCGGTACTCCACAAGACAAAAAATACAGCACCTGGACATGATAAAGTATACCGACTAATTTTGAAAGCCCTTCCTCATTCCATTCATACATACATCCTAAAAATCCTTAATTTTAATTACACCCATCAAATCTTTCCCTCATGTTTCCATGGAATAATCACCTGCATCTACAAACCCAAAACTGATCCTATACATTCAAACAACTACCGTCCCATTACCTTACTGCCCGTACTAAGGAAACTGTACGAATCCCTCCTCAAACAAAAAATACTCAGCCATGTTTTACCCCATCTCCCTATCTACCAATATGGCTTCCTTCAAAATCGCTCCACAATCCTACCCTTAACCATTCTTACATCTAACTGCCAAACAATGCATCTAGAAGGTGAAAAATCTGCCATTCTATTCCTAGATATATCTAAGGCCTTCGATTCCGTTTGGCATCGGGGCCTTTTATATAAATGCAGTATCCTTAAACTACCCAACCATCTTATCAACCTAATCCAAAACTTCCTTTTTAACCGCAAACTCCAAATCCGTATACGACAAACCTTATCCTCGACATTCTATCCTGAACAAGGTGTTCCTCAAGGCTCCCCTCTATCTCCTTTATTATACAATATATATTGCTCCGACTTATACCATCCCAATCCCAACTTTATAAACCCAACCTGTTGTCCCCTACAGTTTGCGGATGACACAGCATTAATCACCCATTAATTAATTATTAATTAATCATTAATCACCCCTCCAAGATTTTATAAACAAATCCGATACTTGGTTCTCCAAGTGGAGGCTTAAAATTAATCCCAACTATTCCTACCCTACCATCGCATACCGCCTAATCCTCTCTTCATAAACATTAACGGATCCACTATATACTCCTTCCCATTATGTAAATACCTAGGAATCCTATTAGACCCAAAACTGTCCTTTAAAAAACACACCTCCGATATATAAGCAAACATCGTAAAGCGAGCGAAACATTTCCGTTGCCTGACATACAAGAATCAAGGAATTAGTACCAACACCTGTACTAAAATTTACAAAATGATTTGCCGCCCCATCCTAGATTACAGCTCCATCCTTTATATAAATCCATGCAATTCTACCATTAAAAACTTCGAAGTAGCCGAAAGATCCTCCCTCCGTACCATTACAAAACTTCGAGACCCTCTAAATCCCCTCCACAATCCATCCAATGCACTCCTCTACGAAATAACACAAATTACCCCAATAAATCAAAGACTTCGATTTCTCTCAGAACGATTCGCATGTAACGAGTTGAATTATGAACACCTTAAAAAAATGTGCATCCCTAGGAACCACGACATCATCCCCAAATACAAAAACCCACCTAGAACCCTATATGAATACATCTCCTCCTTTTATCCTACTTTCGACTAAAAAAACACACACACACATGGCACAGTGCGGAAAGACCTATGGTCGATAGCCCTTGCAAGAGAGGGAAGTAAAAAAATTACTTGTAAATATATTTATAAATTATATTTTATTATAATGCATTTCTCTCTTTTTCAATAAAGATGATATATTAGTATTTGTTAGATTCCAATTTAAAATTGCTTCTTCTTCAGAATTTAAAGCATTGGGAATGTATTTTTGAATGTGCGTGACATACAGGGAATTTTTCATTTAAGTATAGATATTCCGATGTATACTTCGTAATTTTTTAGATATTCGTTGTTTTACAAAAGCGTTCAATTTGAAGCATCTAACGAGTATTTTCACTCCTTAATCAAGTATGAAGTAAAATTGCGAGTTTAGAAAAGCCTGATAATTTGGTTTGGTCGCGTAGCGAAGCGAGGCGATCGAACCAAATTTTCAGGCTTTTTTAAACTCGAAATTTTACTTTATTCGACACACGTATAAAACATTGATATCAAGTCAAGTTCAAAATATACTGTTGAATCAGTATGGTAAAGCGGTATGCATTAAACTTCACAATATTTCAGTGTTTTACACGCGTGACGCATGAAGTAAAATTTCGAGTTTAGAAAAGCCTGAAAATTTGGTTTGGTCGCTTCGCTTCGCTACGCGACCAAACCAAATTTTCAGGCTTTTCTAAACTCGAAATTTTACTTCATGCTTAACCTGGGAGTGAAAACTCTCGTTAGACGTTCTATTTAAATGCATTATGATATGTATAGTTGAAAGAAAAGTATTATGTACAATATGAACTTGCTGGGTCCAATTTTAAAGCTACCAAAGAAGACAAGTCTGTTTATATAGTACAAATTGTAGGTGATTAAACTTAGTAGACCTGGAATATATTATTAAAAAAAAAACAACGTGCAATAAGCGTTTAACATTTTGAAAAATATGTCGCTTACATTCAAAAATACATTCGAAATACTCTAAAATTAGAACACTTGGATATGTAACATATTAAATAAACGTTGTTTTCGTTTCCCTTTGTTGTTAAATTATCAGCTTTTTTCTTAGATTATATTTGTTTACTTCCAGTTTGAAATTCATTATTCTCAGTTTGATGTTGCTAATCCCAATTTAATTGTGTTTAAACTGACATATATTTGAAGTCCCACTTTGAAATTGCTTATTACCAATTTGGTTTTGATTTGTAACTATTTAAAGTTAAAAAGGTATAGTTAAAATATGAATATTTTTCTGAAAATATTCACCTTTATTTCATAATCAGCTTCCGATGAGTCACGGAATATAAACAAAGCCATTTGTCAAAAAAATATAATCATATTTTAAGATAAGGCACGTTTTGAGCCAATATCGGAAATTAGTAATGCTCGTGTACTCATTTCGATCGTTTGACTGTTGAGAGAACATTTCAGAGAAGTAATGCGACTATTTATTTACTAAATATATTTTATTTCAGAGCTATCTGGAAAAGGGAAACTCTGACGTTATGTAACTCATGGATTATAATATTTAAACGCATAAAGCACTGTCTCGCATATTGTAGAAGAAACAAAAACGTCAGTTTCGTTTAACACAAAATAGGCCATCTTTATATTTAATTAATTAGAAAATATCAATAAAAGTTCTCGCGTCAAATGGTTGCATTGATTTTCAATTAATCACTATTTAACCCTTTTTAGCCCTTGTGCCGAAAAAAATGTTTTTTACAATGCATATTATTTATTACTGTCTCAGATATACAGAGAGTTTTTCTTTTAAGTATATAATTAATTAATTAGAAACTATCAATAAAAGTTCTGGCGTCAAATGGTTGCATTGATTTTCATATTTTCAATTAACTACTATTTAACCCTTTCAGTCCTTGTGCCCAAAGAAATGTTTTGTACAATGCATATTATTTACTACTATCTCAGATATACAGAGAGTTTTTCTTTTAAGTATACATATCTCAATATACTGTATACGCTGTAAATCTTCAGATATTTGTTGTTTTTACAAATATTTTAAATTGAATTTTCAAACGAGTGTTTTTCACTCCCAGATTAAGCATGATGTAAAATGTTCAGGCTTTTCTAAACTCGAAATTTTACTTCATCCGCCACGCGTACTAAACACTGATGTGATGTGATGTTCAGAATAGAAGCTTTAGTAGAATATTTCAAATAAAATCAGTGTTTTATACGCGTGGCGTATGAAGTAAAATTTTGAGTTTAGAAAAGCCTAAAAATTTGGTTTGGTCGCGTAGGCTTTTCTAAACTCGAAATTTGACTTCATGCTTAATCTGGGATTGGAAAACACTCGTTTAAGACTTCAAATTAAACTATTTTAAAAAAACAAACGATTATGAGAAACGTTACAGCTCATGCATACATTTATGTATATTTAATAAAAAAATTCCCAGTATGTTTACCAAATTTTATTAGTGGCAAATGTCAGCGTCAGGGCCAAAAGGGTTGGTTAAGATAATTTTATTTTTATTACACAATTAAAATTATAATAGGTTAATCTGTCTGGGCTATCGACCTGCGGTCTTTCTGCCTTATCCGATATTTGATTTATCATTTATTATTTATAAAGTATTTTGAATGAACATATAATGCATGCGTGAACTTAGGGCAGTTATTTCATTGAAGATAAATGAACCAATTTTATTTTAACAAAAACTCTGTTAGAACAAGAGTTCTGGCACAAATTGCTTTACGTTTTTGCTAAAAATTTTGATCTCTGTTTGATAAACCTTTAGTAAGGAAGAATTTTGATTTAATTCAAAATTGATACTTGAACTTATGAGAAACAAATATAAATAATAAGTGGTATAAAACATAGTTTACAATCGTATGCCAGACGGTTTGTTAATTATTAGTGTTTAATTTTGTGTTTTAACAGAAGTTTGCACGCCTTGTTTAAGCATGAAGTAAAATTTCGAGTTTAGGGAATCCTAAAAATTTTGATTTGGAATCCAAATTTTTCTAAACCCGACGTTATACTTCATGCGCCAGGCGTATAAAATTATTAATCAATATGATTTGTCAGGTATATTTTCGTTTTTGATTACCCACGAGCCTTTATTTAATAATAATAATTATTCATTTTATAAAATGGACCCTAAGCAGTGGCGCAGCCAAAGAAAGGGCGTGGAGGCAAAACAATCTTTGAAATTGACGCATGTAATAAAATTAAACAAAGTTAAAAATAAAACTTTCAAATTTACAAATAAAGTTACGTCATTGTTAATTAATATGAAATCATTGGAATGAAAAATAGTCATTAAAATTTAACAAATCAACGCACAATTACAACTATCATGTTTCTTTATTTCTGTAATTTTTCGAAATTGGAAAGATTAAAATTCAAAAAGAAACAAATATTTCAATATATTATTAAATATTATAATAAAAGTTGATTGGAATTTTTAAGACATTGCGAATTCAAATCTTTTATCGTGTTCATTTATCTGATTTTTAAACTTGTTGTCTAATCCTTGATTAAGCATGAAGTAAATATTTCGAGTTTTGAAAAGCATGAAAATTTAGATTGGTCGAAGCGATCAATCCAAATTTTCACGCTTTTCTAAACTCGAAAAATTTACTTCATGCGCCAGGCGTATTAAACACTGATTGTATAGTTAAAAATATACAGTTTTTTTTTGGCAATTTTAATAAGGATATTGAAAAGAATAAAACAAAAATAATAATACATAAAATGTTTTATGATTTTTAAAATCAAGAATTATAAATATCGCATAAATTAAGAAAAACAACTAAAATTGATGCATTTATTTCGACAAATAATGTCACTTTTTCTCAAAACGATTTGTTCAACAGAGTGCTGTAAAATACAATTGACAAAAAAAGAAAACCTATAGAAAATGACTTTTATAAAAAAAATCGTCAAAATTGATAAATTCAAGGAAAAATTGCCGAAATCGATAAATTCTACATTCAATGAGAAATCTTCAAAATTATCGAGTTTTTATTGTTAGTTAATTGTCATTGGCCTCATGGGGTTAGAATTTCTACTCAATATTAATTAACAAATAACGTTATTCTTGCTCACTCATTTTTGTATTTAATTTAAGAATTTGATTGGGCCCCCTATGACAGAATCCTCGCTGCGTCAATGGGCCTAAGTAACCATATCATTTTATTGGAAAGGAACTTCTTTGGGTACAGTTCTATTGAATAAAACAGTGTACATTTATTATTTCATATTGTTTTTTTCTTTCGTAGATTTTAAGAAACGCATTTTATTTTAAAACTGTAGAATTATCAAATCGTTGTTTCAATAAAACAGACGGAGAAAGTACAAATACAATAATAAAACATCTAGACACATGCAAATTCTACGAAAATTTCTTTTCGTGAAAGGCACTTTAATAATAAACAGCATTTCTTCAATCCACTCGACTGTGGACGTATTAATTTAATATACATCCAGCCATAATTTAATAGAAAGACGAGCTCGCAACGCCCACGATGCACCATCAGATAAATAGACCGCGCTTGAATCAATTATTTGAACGAAACCGATATTAAACAACAGGCTGACCCACAATACTGTTTAAGTGATAGAGTGAGTGTCTGCTACACATGTACATAAATATCGCATAAATTCAATTAAACATTGCGCGCATCGTGAAATTGATAGAAAGTTATTTACCACAATATCTATTAATTGAATTATCGTTACAGATGGGAGTAAATATTTGCGTTGCTTCTAAAAGTGTAACTCAATTTTAAGTTCTCGTGTAAAAAATTGGTCCATCTTTTTACAAATCATAAATTTATTCTGTGATAACATTTTTTTGAATGAATTCAATTCAATGACTTACCTTTAATGAGTGTTAACCACCACACTTGGCCATTGTTTTTATTTAGATTTCATTTAGACTTTTAACGAGTGTTTTCCATTCCTTGATTAAGCATGAAGTAAAATTTCGAGTTTAGAAAATTTAGTTTGATTGCTCCGAAATATACGGCACAACTTTTTTTGGGGGTATTTTCATATTATGATTATTTCTTCTACTTTTGTGCTCAATTATAACTTATGCTTAACTAACTTTCTTAAATTGAACTTAAATCTCACAAAACACCACCCGCCAACTGAACTATAATCTAAATTGGAACCTATTTAGGAAAAACATTCAAAATAATCACTGAACTGCTTTTATAGGTTTAAAAATCCCAGCTGATTATATTCCTGGAATTATTTTGTAAGTTATTATGCATTCTGACAAATAAAGTAACAACCCATTTTAAAGGAATTCTTGGTGACATTTTCTAAACTATTAAACAAACTAAACACACGAAGGACTGTATTTCGCTGCGGTAAAATTGAAATAGAAAAGTGGGTCGGTTTTCCATAAAACGGCAATAAAGCGACGACGAATAGTTTGTGGCGGAACACAAAAACAAAATCCTCCGTTCCGTCACCGATCGCCTGGCAGTAGCAACTTTCCATTCTCCTTTCGATGTGTACCAGTGCAAGACAAAAGAGTGAATCTCCCGAGCAAGAGTCGATGATCAATTTTGCACAATTAATTTCTCCAACGGATGAAATTACTTTAACATACAATGCATAACTCAAGAAAAGTATTTATTTTTTTAAAACATTAGTTTGATACAAAAATATACAAAAACATTGGGCCCTTCTTCAATTCTGAAATATTCTATTTCTTATAATATTCTAGACTTGAAGAAGTGCCAAATACTTTTATACATTTTTATATAAAATCACATGTTTAAAAACAATGATTAAGTAAGAACCTCCGGTTTTTGTTATTGCCTTGTTTTTCTTCTTGAAAAGAAGGATTCATATAAACATTTTTGGAGAACATTTCCTTGACGAGTGTTTTTGAATTATAGCACCGCTATGACCTAAATGTATTTCTTTGTCACTCGCGAATTTCATAATCCTGATTTTCAAAACTAATGGTCAGAGTTTATGAATCACTTTGTATCATGATTTTGAACTACATTGTAACACAAGCCACGCGTTGAAGCAGTCTCTAAAATAACTATAGCCTTTAAAGCAATTTTTAACATGGCTAATGCTTTTAAAGCACTCTCTAATGTATCTAAAGTTTCTGAAACAATTTGTAGCATATCTAAAGTTTCTGAAGCTCTATCTTAGCAACGTTTTTGCTAATCTCTCTCCATTTCTTCTGCTCCTTTGTTTTGTCCTACCACTTTCTGACGCCAATGTTCTTCAGATCTTCTATTACATCTTGTATCCATGTCGCTCTTGGTCTGCCTCTTCTTTTTTTTGCCATCTGGGTTCCATTGAAGTAATGATCTATCACAGATGTTCATCCTGCCCTCCAGATATGTCCTAGCCACTTCACTCTTTGCTCTTTTATTTTATTTAAGATGTCTCTTTCCAGTTCCTGTTTAAGTTCATTGCTCGTACGTCTTCTGTACTCATTTTCGGGTGTTTTGATTGGTTCTAATACAGCTCTTAGTTTTTCTTTTCCCAGATCCTGAGTGTTATTTTAATTACATAAAAAAAATCTTTTTTGATGTTAAAGCTGCCAGGAAGTACTGGAGAAATAATGAAAAACAATCCTTATTATTGTTGCAACAGTAATCCAGTACTTATGGTCATTTGTGAATAAAACAATTTATATTTTTGTTTATACATAAATGATCCTATATTTGTCGCAGATTACGTAGATAAAACCTTTCGATTTTTTGTAGTTTGCATCGGTTCCTAAAATCTTGTATTTTTTAGTGATGCTACTTGATTTATCGGTTTTTTTCTTTCGGCAATTTTCCACAAAAGATGGATGTTATCAATATCGGTTATTTATTTATAGGGTTTGCCACGGGCCACTATTTTAAGAATACTTATTGGACGATTTGAAATTCCCAGAATTGAATGATGTAAATGATGATCAAAATATCAACTTAAAAACAAATGAACAACAACTAATAATGTGTTGGGCAGCCACGGTTTCCTAAGCACTCACTAATACATCGAGGAATGCTAAAAATATGGCTATCATTATCTACTAGAGATATTTCATTGCTAGCTTCGTTAACTTCACGTTTAAGTTCCACTATAGTGTTGAGGAGGCGCTGTAAGTTACCTATTCTATCACCTATCATATCACAAACATGTTCTATTGGCGATAGATCGGGAAAACACGATGACCAGGGGAATAAAGTGATTTCGACATGATCAAAAAAACTGTCTTTGAATGGCCGCTGTGTAGAACCGAACAATATTTTGCTAAAAAGTGGGGCTTTGCAAGCCATTTACATAGGGCACTAACAGTGACTGTAAAATGTTGTCAATATACCAAATCGCTATCTAAATAAAGTAAACTAGAGGAGACCGAGTACCATATGCTATCGCCCCCCAAACCATAACTCAATGTGTAAGGACCGTATGTCTGTCAACAGGCAATTGTAAAATTCTGTGTTCACCGCGTCGACGTCTCACTCTTCTGCGACGATTATGAGCCTATATACACAACCTAAACTCATCACTGAAGATAATATTATTCCATTTATGGGTCTAGTGTTGTTTTTCACTGCATCAATCAAGTCTTGCTATGCGATGCTGCGGAGTAAGAGGTAGTCACAATAATGGACGGTAGGATCTAATATTAAAACTGTGGATTCTTCTGTAAACAGTACCCATGGATATTCTTTAGCCATTTAGAGTCAACAAGTCATTTCCTAATTACTGCGATGTTGTAAATCCGCCCCTTATCGCCTACGTCGATTTTCTCAAGCTTCGGACCATCTAGACCACAGATTCTCAACGCCCACGTTGCCCCCTTGTGGCGTTTGAGACTTTCAGGGGGGCAGTATAAGTCCCACAGAAAATTAGGGGGCGTATAATATTACACGTTTAGATACTACTATATCATCTTTATTGAAAAAGAGAGAAATGCATTATAATAAAATATAATTTATAAATATATTTACAAGTAATTTTTTTTTACTTCCCTCTCTTGCAAGGGCTATCGACCATAGGTCTTTCCGCCCTGTGCCATGTGTGTGTGTGTGTTTTTTAGTCGATTTCAAGGTGGGAAAGTAGGATAAAAGGAGGAGATGTATTCATGTAGGGTTCTAGGTGGGTTTTTGTATTTTGGAATGATGTCGTGGTTTCTAGGGATGCACATTTTTTTAAGGTGGTCATAATTCCACTCGTTACATGCGAATCGTTCTGCGAGAAATCGAAGTCTTTGTTTTATTGGGGTAATTTGTGATTTTTCGTAGAGGAGTGCATTGGATGGACTGTGGAGGGGATTTTGAGGGTGTCGAAGTTTTGTAATGGTACGGAGGGAGGATCTTTCGGCTACTTAGAGGTTTTTAATGGTAGAATTGCATGGATTTATATAAAGGATGGAGCTGTAGTCTAGGATGGGACGGCAAATCATTTTGTAAATTTTGGTACAGGTGTTGGTACTAATTCCTTGATTCTTGTACGTCAGGCAACGGAAATGTTTCGCTCGCTTTACGATGTTTGCTTTTATATCGGAGGTGTGTTTTTAAAGGACAGTTTTGGGTCTAACAGGATTCCTAGGTATTTACATAATGGGGAGGAGTATATAGTGGATCCGTTAATGTTTATGGTAAGAGGATTAGGCGGTATGCGATGGTAGGGTAGGAATAGTTGATTTGTTGTGATTAATCTTAAGCCTCCACTTGGAGAACCAAGTATCGGATTTGTTTATAAAATCTTGGAGGGAGTTAAGGGCTGAGGCTAGGGATAATGAATGGGTGATTAAGGCAGTGTCATCCGCAAACTGTAGAGGATAACAGGTTGACGTTTAGATATAATCGTGGCAATAGCTGTTTCAGAATCGACAGATAATAAGTAAAAAAAAAAAAATGGGGGGAAAAAAAATCTCAAAGTGGGCGGTGGGCAAAATAAAGTTGAGAACGTATGATCTAGAGTCTAGATTCTAGATCAACAGCGTGCAATCATCGATATACTACGACCTACCCTTTCAGCAATAGCACGAACCGAAAACCCCGTTTTTTTGAATACCAATAATGCGACCCCTATCAAAATCACTTAGATGATGATCGTGTGCACGACGATAACCAAGGGGCATCTTTTAACGTTTTCCAAACTGATTCGCAATCTAGTCAGAAGCTTAGACTCTTCATAATGGTGAACTCATGAAAAAATACCATTAAATAGGAACCAAAACAATTGATTTTTTGATCATCGATACAGTTCATTAAAGTCCTCACGCACTTTTATCAAAATTGTCTAATAAATACTTAGTGCTCCGATTTTTCTGAAAGGCAGTGTATTCACCCGGTAAAGGTACAGTTTGGAATTCAGTTTTTTCTGACTGTACCTATGCAATATTTTAATAATAACAAACTCATTTTTATCAAGAACGCACGTGCTTTATTTCAAATATTGAGGATAAATATTATTTGAAGTATTATCTGCAAGATCACTAAAAATATCCGCATATTCTTCAGTTTCTCTTGCATCGTCTTGCCCTTCTTCACAAAAAAAGTGATACTATATGTACGTTGTAACATATATGCTACGTATATTTTACACTTAAATATAAAATTGGCAAGATCACTAAAAATATCTGCATATTCTTTCAGTTTCTCTTGCATCGTCTTGCCCTTCTTTACAAAAAAAGTGATACTATATGTACGTTGTAACATATATGCTACGTATATTTTACACTAAAATATAAAATTGTATATACTATGGCGTCTTTTAAAATTATACCATACATGTATATCCTACTTCGTACAGTAATGGGTTAATTTAATTGCTTATATTTTACTGACGAATATATACAGGGCTATTCAAAATAAAGGAACAGATTTCAAGCGTTTATTTCTTTCAAACTACAAAAGTTAGAACCATAATTCCAACGTTCCTGGACAGACAAAAGTTTAAAATTTGAACAGTCCAGGCAGAAGTTCCAACCATGGCCGCATTGGCGCTGTTATTTGTCATGTTGATTGTCTGTAGTAAAATGGCGACACAACAAGAAAAATCATTTTGTGTGCTGCAATTAGCAAAACTATAGCCTATTATTGAAGTTCAACGTGCTTTTCGCCGTCAGTTTCATAAACAACCGCCTCGTCATTTACCAGTGGTATCGTAAATTCGTAGACGATGGTTGCATCTGCAAACAGAAAAGCACGGGATGTCCATGCATACCAATGAAAATGTCGAGCGTATTTGTACAGTTTACAAAAAGGAGCCCAAAAACATTTCTTGAAAATATGCGACATCGAATTGTTGAAGCTGTAAATTTGATAACTAGAGACCAGCTGATTCGTGTGTGGCAAGAAATGAGCCACCGTTTTGATATTTGTCGTGTAACACATGGTGGTCATATAAATTCATAAAGTTTTAACTTTTCTCTTTTAAGGAACGTTGGAATTGTGTTTCTATCTTTTGTCGTTTGATAGAAATAGATGTTTGAAATCTGTTTCTTTATTTTGAATAGCCCTGTACATTATTAGTATTATCTAATTTGATAGACGATAAAATTTACAACAAAATTGTAATAAATAAAATGATTTTTTTTTCTTGATCAAATGTTTAATTATATTTTATAATATGATGATTTATCATAAAAATAATATTATCAAAACACCAACATTACGAATAATAGTTATAACAGGAAAGAAACCGTATTCTTTATAATTGTAAAATGTGAGTGTGTTATTTTTTTCACAACAGAAGAATTCGCTGACCTTATGATTTAATTTAGCTCTAATTGGTCGCTCACTTCCTACTAAGAATTTCCGGACTGTAAACATAAACATAATTACTGTTATACAACGTGTCATAAAAATACAACTGTATTTATTAATTTTTTCCAGCAGTAAGTTGACCGATCTCGTGCAAAATTTCTCAAATTGTTCGATTTTGTCCGAATCATGAAATGTTTATACTAGTGATGGGCGTTGATGAATGATTTCAATAATCGAATGATCGGTACATGAATGATTTTGATAATCGACTGATCATTCGATCATCGATCATTCGAGTTATCATTCAAATGATCATTCGAATGATGATTCAAATGATCATTAGAATGACGATCAATTAAACGATAATCAGAAGTAATCATTCTTATTATACTTTTTGGAATTGTAACACATTGTTACAGTTTCCGTGTTTAAATAAAAGTTGTTCGGAGACAAATATTTTATTTCTACACCATACGTAACTATTTACATAAAACTAAGTAACATATTATTTAATCAATTATTGTTATTTATTTCAGTATTACGAACAAATGTACTTGATCTCATACACATCTAAAAATATGTGACTTTTAAGAGAGATAAAACAGAAATTACATCGCATTTGGCACAATATAAACTCAAAACTTTGACTAACAATTTTATAGTTATTAGGGGCTAATATTTTTGTAAAAGTGCTTAAGAAAGACAATGAACATTATTTTAAACAAATTCGCGTTTTCCATTAGTTAACTATCGTTCGTCAATAATTATAAAAAAATGATTACATATTAATTATCATTCATACAAATTTTATAGTGATCGCTAGAAAGATGATTCATTAGGGTGCTTTTCTTGTAAGTATATATGCTGTAAATCTTCAGATATTCGTTGTTTTTTTTTAAGAGTTCAATTTGAAGCTTTAAACGAGTGTTTTTCACTTCTAGGTTAAGCATGAAGTAAAATTTCAAGTTTAGAAAAGTCTGAAAATTTGGTTTGGTCGCTCCGCGAAGCGGAGAGACCAAACCAAATTTTCAGGCTTTTCTAAATTCAAAATTTTACTTCATGCGCCACGCGTATAAGACACTGATTTCAAGTAAAGTTTATTTCTTTACAATATTTCTGTGTTTTTTTGTGTTTAATACGCGTGACGCATGCAGTAAAAATTTGAGTTTAGAAAAGCCTGAAAATTGGAGCGACCAAACCAAATTTTAATCTAGGAGTGGAAAACACTAGTTTAAAACTTCAAATTGAACGATTTTAAAAATGGCGTTTGCATAAGTATACTTGAAAGAAAAATTCCCTGTATGATCCTCTGAAATTGTTAATAAATAACATGTACGTTAAATTTAACATTTCGCTTACAGAATCGGCCTGATTGAATATATATTTTTACCAAGTTTCTTTCATAACCTGGCTCGGTTTTCCCTCAGTCTTTCAAGAAGAAAATAAGGAATGAACAAATCAGTCTCAACTTTTTACACTTCTTGAAAGATTTAAGAAGTTTCTCTTTATTTGAAAGATGATGATGATGAGGAATGAAGAAATCACACTCATTTTTTTCACTACTAGATGGATTTAAGAAGTTTTTCTTTATAAATAAAACACTGTTTATCACTTTGTTTGTATAACAATTGGTTTATTTGGTGACTATAGTTTCGATACTACACGTATCATTATCAAACCGTTAGTAACAAAAAACTACAAAGGAACATTATTTATATTTGCAAATTTTCTAATAACTTTCTAATAATGACTCATTTCATCCAAATATAGTATTTACAGTAGAAACAGAAACTAACAATAACATAAAATTTTTAGACCTCTCAATAACACGTACTAATGAATCACTAACTTTTGATATTTATAGAAAACCTACTTTCACAGACCGTGTAATTCCTAACTGTTCCAACCATCCCTATAAACATAAACTAGCTGCCTTTAACTCCATGGTAAACCGAGCATTTATTGTTCCGTTGTCAGAAACCTCTTTTAAAAAAGAAATAGATATTATTAAAAGTATAGCCGTTTCAAATGGCTATACTACGTCAATAGTGGATAAAATAGTTAATCAATACAAAATTAAACTTATTAGAAAATACATATATGCCGGAATCGAACCTAAAACACAAGCAACATATCGTTCCCTTACTTACTTTGGAAATATAACTCACAAAATTAAAAATATTTTAGCAAAACACAAATTAAATATAGCGATGAAACCATTTACAAAAATTAAAAATCATATTTTTAACCATAAGACTCAGATACCAAGTATTTACAAATCAGGAATATATAAATTAACCTGTAATGATTGTAAGGGAGTGTATATAGGTCAATCTGGTCGTAATTTTAGGACCAGACTCAGGGAGCATCTTTACTCTTTTCGGCATAGATTAATTGATAAGTCATCTTTCGCCAAACATTTGATTGAAAATAACCATTCTTTTGGCGATGATGTACTTTCAGTTATTCACTTTGCCGAGAAGGGTAGAAAGATGGACCTCCTGGTGGAGTCTTTGGAGATTCACAGAGCCCGCGCTAATCGGGAAATTCCCGTAATTAACGACCAGCTTGACCTTAAATACACCCCCCTCTTTAACGCTGTTATTAGAAAATTTGCAAATATAATAATGTTCCTTTGTAGTTTTTTGTTACTAACGGTTTGATAATGATACGTGTAGTATCGAAACTATAGTCACCAAATAAACCAATTGTTATACAAACAAAGTGATAAACAGTGTTTTATTTATATTCAACAATGTATAACGAAGTAGAAGCCTCTATAGTCAGTGAGTTTTTGTTTAGCTGAAAACGAAAGCTTATGAAAATTATTGTGTATTTTTGCAAGAAGAAACTGAGATATGAAGAAATATCTTAAATTTTTACACTTCTTGAGTGATTTAAGAATGTTCTCTTTATTTTAAAGAGGATGATGATGATCAATGTTAAAATTAGACTAATGTTTTACACTTCTACAATGAATTAAGAAGTTTCTGTCTCATTAAAAGAGGAATATTATGAAAAATATTGTCTTTATTTGCAAGAAGAAAATAAGAGAAGAAATCTGCCTCAACTTTTTTCACTTCTTAAATGATTTGAGAAGTTTCTATTCATTTTATAGAAGGTGATGATAAAGAATGTATAAATCAGACTCATTTTTTACACTTTTGGATTGATTTAACAATTTCACATATTTCTCTTTCCGGGAAAGAGGAAAATCACAGGCGATAAAATGATCTGTCTCATGTCTTAATACTTCGAGAATGCTTAAAGCAGATTATGTTTTCTTATGTGAGGAAACTGGTAAGGATTGGACAAATCTATTTAAATTATTGAATTGTGTAAAAGATTTATTTTTGTTAGAACGAAAAATAATATCAAAAATTGAAAATCATTGTCGTATTTCGTAATTTTTCATCATGCAAAATATTTAAGATTTTATTTTTTTGCAAATGTAAAAATAAATAATAATAATCACAATGAAAAACTATTTTTCCTTCCTTACTTCACTTTTATTTGTATGTGATAGATGTACATTTTGAGTTCTAAGTACTCATTATCAATAACTAATGATCTTGATAATAATAATAATAATAGTAGTACTTTATTACCTAAGTTATGAAGATTTATTTTATTTTCAGTTTAGTAGAAAACAGACGCATTTCTGACTTCCATCTTTCAAAAAAATATATATATATTTTTCTTTACATCTTTACACGATCTACAAAACACCAGACAAATCGCCTCTAATTTCCCCGTTATAAGAAAATGACGTCCTAATCAACTGTCATTAAAGAAATAGCAGGATTATTGTCCAGTTTTACATTTATTAACCAGTAAACATGGGAATGCTACATTAAGAGATGGTTTAGAAAATAACGGTGGTGTCTATGAATAGAAGAATCCTTGTTATTATTACTGTTTTCTGATTGTCGACACGAAGATTGCGCGTAATTAGGTGTTGAACAACGTCAAGGTATGCACTAATTAGGATTTCCTAGTACACTTGTGTTGCTTAGAATTAATGCTGGTTTATTACAGGATGTTTAGACATTCAATATCGAATGCTTAGGTCAAATTTAAAAGCATACATTACCTATTTATTATTAAATATTTCATTCATACAGGGATTTTTTAATTTTAAGTATACATATACCGAAAATTAAAGCGTTTGGAAATTTACAGCTGTAAACAATTGAAACATTCCATATACGGGGTGACGACCAACCAGGAAAGTCAGGGGATTTTATTCATCGGGAAAAGTCAGAGAAAGTCGGCCTTTTTAGTGGAAAGTCAGTCAATAATAATAATAATAAATATACAAATAAAACGATTAAAGAATTAACAAATTGTTAGTTCTGTTCGGAACACGAATTTGACACATTAAATAATATTAAAAACTTGAAAAAATAGTGATGTGTCCATTATACCATTGTACTTTTCCTGTAATTTAGAATAGAATAGAATAGAATAGAACTTTATTCATGCACACATACAATCGTCAACATAAAGATATAATGAATTATATGTGTACAATATTGCCAATAATTTACAATTAACATATCACATAACAATAATAGTAATATCAATGGGAACAAACAAGTATTTCAGATTATTGCTCACTGATGGTCCAGCCGAACTCTAACGCATAAAATTAAAATATTCATCAAAACTGAAAAATACTGCATCCAATAATAATGATTTTATCCTAGATTGGAATTTTTCAAATGGAAGACTTATTATGCTATCAGGTAATTTATTAAAGAAATGAATTCCATAATAGTTAGTTCCAACTCTACATCGCTGTAACCTCAGCTTGGTTGGGCAGAGTTTATCTTTTGTTCTTGTGTCATGTATATGCAAAGAACTGTGAGAGCAATATTGATCAATGTGTTTCTTAACATAAATAAGACAGCGGTAAATATATATACTGGGAAGTGTCATTATTTTTAGTTTACTGTAGGCTTCTCTACAGTCGGCTCTGTAATCTAGACCAGCGATTAATCGTAATGCCTTTCGCTGAAGGGCAAATACTCTATGTGCTGATGATGAGTGCCCCCATGTTACAATACCGTATGATAAATGAGCGTGTATTAACGAGAAATATGCCGTTCTCAGTACATGTGATGACACATTTTTAGTCAGGTTTCTTAAAATAAAAATTGACCTATTCAGTTTTTTACATAATTCACTCCCATTGTGATCCCATAGTAGGCGATCATCAATGTGCAAACCTAGAAATTTTACCGATCTACTCGTGTTTTGCAAGTCATGATTTTTTAATGCCAATAACATACTTTCAGTTTTCGATTCATTAAGTATTAATTTGTTAGCATGAACCCAGGATGCTGCCTTTTTTGCTGCCTCTTGATCCAATGATATGGTGGTATGTAAATTATCAGAAGAAGATATGATGTTAGTATCATCTGCAAAGAGTACTACATTTATTCCATCCATAAATGGAGGGAAGTCATTGCAATAAATTAAATATAGTAAAGGACCCAGTGTGGAGCCTTGAGGGACACCATGAATGTTTGGTAACTGCTTGGAGTAAAGACCATTATGGTAAACAGCTTGGGTTCTATTAGAGAGGAACGAGCATACAAGATTACAAGCAGATGGTTCAAAATTGTAGAGGTATAGTTTACTTACTAGTTTGTCATGAGAGACGCAATCAAACGCCTTACTTAAGTCAAGAAATTTGGCCATTGCATATTTACTCGCTTCGAACGTTTCTATTATTTTGTTGGTAAAGTCAATTATGGCATCTGTGGTTGATTTTTTCCTCCCTAAATCCATATTGAGAATGGGAGAAAAGTTGTTTTGTGTTTAGGAAAGTCACGATCTGGTGGTACATAATTTTTTCAATGATTTTAGAGAATACTAGTAATAATGCAATGGGCCTGTAGTTATTCATATCATTATTGTCTCCTTTCTTAAATATAGGTATTACTTTTGCTAATTTAAGCGATTCATGAAAAGTAGATGTTGTTAATATTTTGTTTATGAGTATTGTTAAAGGACCAATGAGAACATTGATCATTTCTTTTATAATGTACATAGATAAGTGGTAGATATCTTTGCTCTTTTTGTTACTTAAGTGTTTGATTGTGTCTCTCACTACCACTTGTGAAATTGGTTTAAAAGAAAAGTATGGTATGTCGCATTTAATATTGACACTTGCAATTCATATGGGGTCTATATCACAATGAGGAATTTCATTTAGAAGAGATGTGGCTATATTTGCAAAGTACGAGTTGAATTCCATCGCTGTTAGTTTAGAGTTGGTTTGTTTTGGTTGTTTAGGGGAATATATAATGTCCCACATCGCCTTTGAAGCATTCGTTGCTTGTTTAATATAATTGTCATTAGCTCTTATTTTAGCTAGCGACAATTCTTTTCTATACTTGCTTCTGAGTATTTTTGTAGATTTCAACAAGTCACTACTGCCCGCTTTTGAATATAATTCATGATTAAGCTCTAATTGTTGACGCATTGATTTAAGATTATTGTTAAACCAGATAATGTTGTTAGCTTTGTTATTTTTGTAAACTATATTTTTTCTGTAAATGCCGTATTAAAATGTTCTAAAAGTAAATCCAAAAACATGTACCATGATCTATTAACGTCACTACTGTTTAAGATGTCCCAGTCGGTGGTCTCTAATAACTGATAGAATAAGTACTTGCCATCAGTGGTGATGGGCCTGATTGTTGTAGATTCCTTTTTAGGCATGAAACTAGACAATACAAAACTAAATTGAATAGCGTCATGGTCCGAAAAGGGTGTTGGTAATAGTTGAGTATGCACTTTTTCAGATCCTATGTTTATGAACACGTTGTCTAGGCATGATTTCAAACGAGTAGGGAATTTTACTGTTAGATACATATTGAAACTGTTTAAGGTATCATTTAATATTTGAGTGTCAGTAATATCCATTAGGAAGTTTACATTAAAGTCTCCACTTAGGATAACAGTGAATTTTATAAAATCAATATGCGATAGCAATCGGTTTAGACCATCAATGAACACCCTAACATTTTCAATTGGACTTCTGTAGATATTAATAACTATTATCTTAAGATCTATTAAAAGTATACCGCGAAATTCAGCATCTAATTCAACACAATGATCAAGTAAATTTAACTCTTTAAATCTCATTCCATTTTGATACAAATCATTACGCCGCCGTGAGTAAATTGTTTTCGAGAAAAGTGACTTGCGACCACAAAATTATCAAGTTTAAGTAAATAAATTTAAAGCCAATGTTCGCATAAACATAATACATTGAAATCCTTGTCGAGTATTAGTGCCTCTAACTCAAGAATTTTATTTTTCACAGATTGGATATTTAATACAAAAAAGTTAATCATAATTTGAACAACTGATAATGGACATACAAAATTTATTTTACTCTCACCAAGTAGTTGAAGATTTCACTTGAAGTTAGCGATTTATATGCGTGGCGCATGAAGTAAAATTTCGAGTTTAGAAAAGCCTGAAAATTTGGATTTGCTGGGGCGCGACTCGCTTCGCTCGCGCGCCCCAGCAAATCCAAATTTTCAGGCTTTTCTAAACTCGAAATTTTACTTCATGCTTAATCCAGGAGTGGAAACCCTCGTTAGATGATCAATCGGATACTTATTTTGCAGTTTCTATTATTATCCAATTTATGACATTAAATAAATAGAGTTGATATAATTTTTTAGGTTAAATTTAGAACATAAACAAATTTGTGTGCTTTATTTATGTGTTATTTTGGACGAAAATTATCTATATCTAATTTTTAGAAATAACGTGAAAAGTTAACAAATCCAATAAATTTATTGAAATTATTAATGATTTACAAATAAAATTATATTTATCACTGAAAACTCACGAAACATTAATAAAAATCGTCATATTTAAGAATTATTAATATAATTAAAGAAAAACAACAAACGATTATTTAAGTTTATTATTTAATGTTTTGATTACATTACATTTTTTCTATCTATATAATCTGAAATTGGATTTATTTGTTAATTGAATAAATAAATAAATAAAGAAACAAATAAATAACTGCTCATGAACATTTGTGTATTTACTTACTTTTGCCAATTTATTACGTTTTCATTAATTTTGATCAGTCGTACAATTTCATAAATTTCTTAATTTTGAAAAGTTAAAGAACATAATTATTTTCTAGCTTGATAATTTATTATTAACATTGTGATTTAGAAAAGTCTTCCAAACAATATAGAATTAGAAAATTATCAAATTACTGCAATTAACATTTTTTTTAATAGCTCTCTGATAATTTGACATTTTAAGAAATTAGAGATTTATTGAAATTTTAAGAAAATTATTAAATTACTGAAATGCACGATTTATTTTAAACTTTATGAAAGTTATGTAAATTGAAAGGAAGATTAAACCTTCAATAAAATTCAAAGAAATTCCAAATTTATTGTAATTTACTATAAAGTATCAAATTACTAAAATTTACAATTTTTTTGAAAACAAAGAAGGATTAAAAATTGAACAAAAATTATTTAAAGAAATAACAGATTTGTTAAAATTTTTGTTCAAGTTACTGAAATTCCCAATTTTTTGAAAACTCTTAAAATTATGTAAATTGAAAGAGGGATTCAAATTTGAAGGAATTTAAAGAAATTACAGAATAATTGTAATTTTACTAATATTATCGTATCGAGTGAATGAAATTCACGAATTCTTTTTAATATTTATAAAAATAATGTAAATTGAAACAAAGATTCAATTTTGATAAAAATTATCAACATAAACATTTTAAGAAACGGATTTATTTATATTTTGGGAAAATTAACAAATTTCCTGACTAAAATTATGAACATACAATTATTAAAAAAATATATAGGGAAAACAAGCGACATTAAAATTAAAGTCTTGTTAAGTGATGAAAATTAAAAACATTTAGAATTTAATGCAATAATTCAACACATAAAAAGTTTAATAGATGTTCTAAAAATGTTCTTTTTTATACTTTCTCGACATTATAGACATTTCTCAATTGTTGACGTCTACAAGGAATTTTTCTTTTAAGTACTTATACGTATTCCGATGTACACTATGTTATTTTTCAGATATTTGTTGATTTTATAAAATAGCTTAATTTGAAATTTGTAACGAGTGATATCCACTCCCAGACTAAGCATGAAGTAAAATTTCGAGTTTAGAAAAGCCTGAATATTTGGATTTGTCGGGGCGCACGAGCGAAGCGAGTCGCGCCCCGGCAAATCCAAATTATCAGGCTTTTCTAAACTCGAAATTTTACTTCATGCGCCACGCATATAGAATATTGACAATATTGTGAAGTTCAAAATATACTGCTCATGTTTGATTTCGCATTAATAAATTTTAGAAAACTATTATCAAATTTTGCGATTTATAAATTCGTGCTTTATAATGTTTTCTTTTCACCTCTTAATATAACTTGAATATTTTTTTTTCTCCCCTATATTTGGTTTGGTTGAATAAAATTATTTTATGGGGTCAGGAAAAAAATCTGGAATCAGGGATGAGTCAGGAAAATTTATCATTTCAAATTGGTCGCCACCTTGATATATTTTGTATGTCTTTAACACAATTGAGCAATTTTTGTTCGGTATTCCAGAATTCTAATCATTGTCACGTAATATTCTTCATTCATCCGCCCACATAATAAATCCATCAATTCAACAGACATCTGTTTTTTTTTCTGGGTCCATTATCCAGAATTTTCACCGACATCCAACATCGTTTTGCTTTATCTCTCCAATTCGACACGAAACACGTAAATGAAGTTAGTTTTTTGTTTGACAAAAGAGTGCCGACCACCATCGAAATGCTTTTCGGAATGGAAACGCTTTTGTTATAATTGCTCACAGACATGACTCGGAAACTGATTAGGATCTGACCTTTTTAAAACGGGGAGATTTTATTGGGGTTAAAAAGTGAATGCAAAGTGGGTGAATCTGGGGTGAGATTTGTTCCACATATGAAAATAAACAAGGTTAAAACAATAATCTTGTTTTTTTGCAAATAAAAAAATGCAATAATATTGTACTCATTTTAAAGGTAACTAGAATTTTAGTGAAATACGATTGAAATAAATTAGTCTGTATTTTTTGCATTTATAAAAATGACTTTAAATGACGCACAAATAGAAGTGCAACTGAATGGTAAATTTAGGTGATGTTAAACTTATGCAACCCAATGTACGAATTCATTTAACCTTCCACAAAATAGCGCTCTCTGCTTTCATTTTATCCTATCTTTGTCAATGTTATACATTATTATATAGCTCTGTTTTTTTCTTAAATTTGCAAATTTAACTTTGAAAACTTCTATAAACTTTTTTGGGGAAAAACAGCATAATTCAAAAATTATATGTTTTTTTTAGCCAGAAAACATTATTTTTATTTGAGCCAATATTTCGCTGAATTTTACCCAGCCTCTTCTGGGCAAGTTAGAACTAAAATAAATAAATACAAAGATATTGTTTTTTCAATAAAAAATTAACATAATTAAGAGAAAAACAAGAGAAAACATTATACCTAAACATAATGAAAAATACTTTCATATTTCTAGGCTTCTTTAGATAAAATTAAAAATTGTCAGATATCGACGTGTAAAATGTTTGTAAATAAATCATTGTTTGTTATTAAAAATTGAAAAGCTAACGTTATTGATTTCCAAATTTCCAAATGTTATTTATTTTATTTTAATAAGTATGAATAAATGGCATGTAAGTTATTTGTGTCCGTTTTAAAATTCATACAAGAATTTTGTTTTGTCAATGTAGAACATTTAATAAAGATCTTGATTTATATTTTTTTTCCAAATCTAAAATGTTTGTATTCAAACTACCTAAAATGACAAACATAATTTTTAGATTCTGCCGCTTTTCCCCAAAAAAGTTTATAGAAGTTTTTGATAACTTGACGACAAGAAACTACTGAATGAATTTAATTTTATTCTATCTCTCAATGTTATACAATATTATATCGCTCTGTTTCTTTCTTGAATTGGCGAATTCTAAAATAATTCACCGTCGGACCCTTAGATGTCGGCATAAATTTACTGTTACTGCTATATGATTCAATGGTTCATTTAATATTCTCTGAACTTTCTAAATTAATTTATGTATTTTAAAATTGAAGATTTTTAAATATAGATACATTTTTGAACATACATGAAGAATAGTTTAAATTATTATTGTTATAATAATGCATGTACATATTTATAATACTCGTACAGAAATTGATAAATATTATGAACTATTTATTAGTGTAACTGGTCAGTCACACGTGCCGCAAATATCAATATCTGATAAATTATTTCCCCATGCGACGAGTGACTTTGATGTGAAAATCTATTCCGGCTTTCTAATGTCACATATTTTCGTTTATTTTTAGATGTCTATTAGTTATTATTATACTCGGAGACACACAAACGTGCATTACATGGTATTAACTACAAAACATGTTTGTAAAGTTGTAAATTTTTTTGCATTGCATAAAGTGTTATGTAATAGATAAAATTCAATAACAGGTAGGTACTTATTGAAAATAATAATAATTATTATTGACCCATTAACGGCCCAGCAATTATATAGGTAACTTTTAAAGTTGATTTTAGTGAAAATTCTTAACTAATTTTTATGATTTGTATGATTGAATTGTTATATTACATACTGGGATGTTTTTCTCTTAAATAAACATAATGTATTTGCTGCAATTTTTTTGAAGAAAGAAATGTTCAATTTTTAGTTTCGAACGAGTGTTTCCACGCCCAGGTTAAGCATGAAGTAAAATTTCGAGTTTAGAAAAACCTGAAAATTTGGTTTAGTCGCGTAGCGCTACGCGACCAAACCAGCTTTCGTAAACTCGAAATTTTACTTCTTGCGCCACTCGTATAAAACACTGAAATATTTTGAAGTTAAAAATACAAAGAAAACCATTTTTTAAACGAGTAATAATCGAAATATTTAAATAACAAAATATTTTCTGAACATATTTTCAAGTTAGGTCAAATAATAGAATGTATCTTATTTAGTAATTTATTAACAAAAATTTAATAGTGTTGCGTTAGCATCTATGGCGTTTAATGGGATTTTAGACAAATTTCAGAAAGCATCAATTATTTTGGCGGATTGAAGGCACACGTTAAAAAGTTCGGGACCCCATCAAAACATCCACACTATTTTTGCCACCCGTAATGCTAGTCTTCTATCTACTTTTTTGACATAATTTTCATATTTTTTTTAAAATAATATATTGAAGTACGTACTTATATGTACTAATTATTAGAAATTTAAGAAATATTTTGCAGGTTCTCTATTAAACTATGCAGTTTGTATTAAAAATAGTGTGCTTAATGTTACGCGAATTGTAAATATTTTCTTTAAAACTAATCGTGTTAGTTTTGTTTTCAGTACACACTTTGCAAACAAATAATTTCATACAATAAATCTCCACTCTTTAACCTTTCATTCTCGGGCATTCTTTAAAGAGACTGTGTGGATGTTTTGATCGGGTCCTAAAAGTTCATAGGAAATTGTAATTACTGTTTACTTACGAGTATGTTAAACTATTCGTTTCAAGTTATTTTTTCAAAACGTCGTTTTGGAAATCTTAATTGGAGGTTTTAATTTGCAAACGGTAAAGTTGCCATTTTCGGTGCTGTCGTCGAATGAACACAGTGGGATAAAATGGGTTATAAAGGGATGCATTGCTTAGTGGGTTTAAAGGTAAAAGCACGTATCTGTAGTAAACGTCATTAAGAGCATGGAACATTATTTCTATTTATAAATTAATGATAATAATAATAATAAAATTGAAAGTTTTATGAAAGAGGAATGCTGTTTTGTTTTACTAAGGCCTGGAATAAGGTAAAAGTCATTAAGATCATAGAAAATTACTTCTACTTATAAACTAATGATATCGGGCCCGTTCAGCAGAGAACACAGTTGGGAGTTCACTGCCAACTGCTGAGGAATCCTCTGATGAGCGGATTATTAATCGTAAACGTGTTTGAGATTTTTGCAATCGTACAAAATACAGCGACCGAAGTACCGTTCATTAATAATAATAATAATATATCTTTATTTTCAGAATGTACAAAATACAAAATGAAATTAGCGTCAATGGTATTAATAATAATTGCTAATCCTAGTTCTTAAACTTAATAATAACGTAATAATAGAAATATATACATATACACACTAAATATACCTACATATCTACACACATGCATGTATATACCAATATCTATAATACATCGGTAAATTCAGCTATTAGGTACCAACATACATCACAAACAAATTCAAACATGTTGAATGTTGAATATTTTGATGAACGGGCCCATTGATCATGAAATTGAATGCATTACCAAATAGAATTGCTCTTATGTTTTACTAAGACCTCGAATAATGTATTTTAGCAAAAATAGGCAGCTTTTGATTGTTGTGTACTAGATACCTATATTTTAATTAAACAAATCAAAAGTGTCAAATTGTTTAGAGTGAACGGCAAAGCCATACTGATGAGAGATAAATCTCGAAACGCGTCTATAGATGGCCTGAATAATTTGACCCAAATTGTTACATTTGCTATAGGTTACTGTATGTAACAGCAAACAATTGTTGTATATTTCAATGTCGTCGGAGTATTAGCTCAGGAAGTAGTTGTTTAATATATACTTTGCAAGACTAACTTGTTGTAGATTGCGAAAAGAATCGCACTTTTATTGTTTAAATGACAAGCTTTCAGGTATTGGAGAATATTTGCATATGATGTAAAAATATAAAATAAACTTCACCAGTTTTTATTTTTCATTTACTTATAACTAATGCTCGGATTATATGCAAAATGCATATTTTTTATTAACAGGTGTATCAACAAAATTGTAAGTTTTCTATGCATATCTAATGTTTTTTGATTAAAATAAGCTAAACATTAGATATGCATAGAAAACTTACAATTTTGTTGATATATTTCTTAATAACAAATATGCATTTTGCATATAATCCGAGCCTTATTTATAACTATTCTAAATCGCCATTTGTACAATACAATATAAACATGTGAATAGAAGTATTTTATAGTCTTAAAATGTTTGTTTTACCTACGAATCAAATGTTCTTTCTTTGACACGTGTTAGAAAGTACTTTGAGGATAACTCTGGAACAGAAAATAAATTAATAATCAAACATGTAGTCTAGTGTTAGAACAGAAGAATTCTGTTAGTGTGTGTGTGTAGAAAAAGAGGGGCATCATGGTCGAGTTGAACTACCGTTAACCTACTTCAGAAAACATAGACACAATACTGAACTGTTTCATTGCCGAAGGTAATGTTTATCGCGAAAATGTCGTTTACAGTAAACTCATTCTGTCAACGGAATTTCACAGTAATTACAAACAATAACAATAATCAGCGCTTTTTTTAAGGAAAGTTATTAATATGATACAACGGTAGAAATAAGAAAATACGCACAAAGTAATTACACTATAATACAAAAAATTAGGAATAATTGTTTAATGCACATTTTTTGTAATTTTACTTGCATTTCTACAAAATGAGCCCATGCAAACTTTGATATCATGCAAAAATGAAGTTAGTATGCATATCTTGGAAAATATTTGTTACATTGTCAGACTAACTAAATATTATTAAAACACGAACGAGTGTTTTCAATCCTTAATTAAGCATGAAGTAAAATTTCGAGTTTAGAAAAGCCTGTAAATTTGGTTTGGTCGCGTAGCGCGTAGCGCTACGCGACCAAACCAAATTTTCAGGCTTTTCTAAACTCGAAATTTTACTTCATGCGCCCCGCGTGTAAAACACTGTTTTTAAGTGAGGTTCGTTTCGTTACGTTACGTTAATAAATGTAGTAATTTGGTTTCGGATCGTTTCTTCTAATTATTCTTACACATCCAAAAGAAAATTATTAGACTTTTTAAAGAGTAGGATTTGGCTAGATGAAAAAAATATTAGTAAACTTTATTAACCTGAGATTACACTTTTGAACTTTACTCTAAATCAGCGTTTTATACGCGTGGCGCATGAAGTAAAATTTCGAGTTTAGAAAAGCCTAAAAGTTTGGTTTGGTCGCGTAGCGCTACGCAACCAAACCATATTTACAGGCTTTTCTAAACTCGAAATTTTACTTCATGCTTAATTAAGGATTGAAAACACTCGTTCGTGTTTTAATAATATTTAGTTAGTCTGACAATGTAACAAATATTTTCCAAGATATGCACACTAACTTCACGTTCACGCGTAGCGCTACGCGACCAAATCAAATTTACAGACTTTTCAAAACTCGAAATTTTACTTCATGTTTAATGAAGTATTGGAAACACTCGTTTGTTTTTTAATAATATTTAGTTAGTTTGATAATGTAACAAATATTTTCCAAGATATGCATACTAACTTCTTTTTTGCATGATATCAAAGTTGGCATGGGCGGAACGACCAAACCAAATTTTAAAGTTTTTCTAAACTCGAAATTTTACTTCATGCTTAATTAAGGAGCGAAAAGACTCGTTAGAAGCATTAATTTTTTATAAAACCAAAGAATGCCTAAAAATGTATACATCGAGATATGTACACTTGAAAGAAAAATTCTTTGTATGTATGTTTCAATTAGCAAATAGTCTAGCTTCTTTAAAAATGTGGACTGTTTTCTATTAAAATCCCCGTTTTACAAAATAACAACGTTTCTTCCTTTTTAATGCTTTTTAGAAAACGTAGACAGTTAATCCACTATAAACTTTGTCTGTAGTTTCAATTACCTAAATGGTGACACATTTTTAAACTAATGTGTTTAATATATTTAATTAATTTTTCACTTAACCCGTTGTGATACATTTTTGAATCTAATTATGGTATATTAATTTAAATAAATAAATAAATACTTGGTTTGTTTCACTGATTTTATATTTACTGGAGTAAATATAAAATCAGTGAAACAAACCAAGTGTTTTAAATTAAGATACCATAATAAAAATGTTAAATAAGTTAAACCGTTTATTCTGACATATATCATCACTGACAGTCGCGATACTTATAGTCTTCGACCAAAAATATAGATGTTTAATTAATTTCTCACTTAACCTGTGGTAAAACATTTTTGAATCTAATTCTGGTTATTTAATTAAATCACTTGAAATCAGCGAAACAAGCCAAATGTTTTAATTAAATATCCAGAATTAGTTTAAAAATATGGATGTATATAATTTCAGAATTACGTCAAATAAATCCTTGTAATTCTTCCAACTAAACCATACTAATTGCATTTCCTGGATGTTTCTCTTTAAACGTGTTGTAATGACATTTAGGTGGCATCAAGGGCAGACCGCACTCGCATTCTCTTTCGTCATAAGCCTATTGAAAGGTCAAAAAAGTCCCCTCGACTTCACGAGGGTCTTTAATTACTTGTACCTACTTTTCTGAAACTTAATAGGAAAAGGTATCATATTTATAAGACTTCATTACAGACATTACATTTTTCGGCCAAGGTAATATACGCGGAAAATGAAGTTAATTAAAAATAATTTAGTTCAAGAAAAAAACAGATATGTAGGTATTACTAGTATAAAAATCTATATCGAATGTCCGTCGGGGTATTAGCTCGGGACGTAATTGTTTGTTTGTTTGATATAGTCTTTGTAAAGGATCGCACTTTCATTGTTTGAAGTATTTTGCAATCAAGAATTGGCAATTTCATTTATACTTATATATCGAACGGGCGTGAAGTTAGCAATAGATTTAAAAAAATTCATATCTCGGAAAAAAACAAAAGCAAATTAAATGAAATTTGAAAATATACACTTCAAATAGCCTAAATTATTACCCCAAAAAATATAAAACCCTTAACTTTTACCCTTCATATTTTTTCACCCCTTCCAAAAATATGTTATGATCTTTTTTTAATTTGGCAATATTTCATAGAGTTACTTTTTAGCTCAAAACATCTCTATAATACCTTCTTTTGATAAGTGAAATCAAAAAATCGTTTCGACACCCCGTTCGCCACTAAACTATTGTTTTACCCTAAGATTTCAAAAATTAATATCTCAGAGAAAAAAAAAATACAAATCGAACTAAATTTAAAATACACTATATATTCAAATTTCATTTAATTTGCTTTTGTTTTTTCCGAGATATGAATTTTTGAAAATCTATTGCTGGATCTATTGCTAACTTCACACCCGTATATATCGAATGTTTATTCAGTGCATACCTTTATACACTCAAGTGCATTAAAAACGGCCCACTTATTTTTCATTTATTTATTATAATAAAATCACGGTTACAATACTGCGAATAGAACTTTTGGTATTTTACGATAGAACAGACTATTAGGCAGTCTTTGGACTTGGCTGACATTAAGCACTGGCCACATACCGCTGACTTCGTCTATCTTCAACAAGAGCTACAGTACTTAAATCATAACGAACACACCAACCTTCAGTGGGTTCATTTCCAAATCCACTGAGGATCAAAACAAAAACAGTGGAAGACTCGATACTTAATGCATAATGTCCAATGAACAGCATTTCTTTAAATTTCATTTCTGATAATTATTGCTCAATAAATAAACTGATAATTACTACATGTTGTTTTTTCTACACCCTTATATTATAATCTCTTTTATCGTAAAATATTAAAAGTTTTATTCGCAACAGTGATGATATTATAAAAAGTAAATAAAAATAAAATGGGCGGACCGTTTTCTTGCACTTGAGTGTAGACAAGAAAATACTTGACTTAATAATAGTCATAATTTATTTCTGTAAACATTCTAAAATTCGATGGTTTCTTCAAGTACCACTAATATAATTGACAGACAAAAACTAAATATACTTGCAGAGCTCTTTTTTAGAGCTTATTTCATGTACCTAATCAAAATGTGTCTATCTTGTTTTCTAGCTATACGTCAAAACGCAAAGTTTTTCTATTTTAAAATATTAATATAACTCCTTAATTTAAAAAGATATTACCATGCCGTACAAACTTATTTTACTCACTTTTTTAAGTAGATTACGCTGACCATATCAGATTTTATTTTAAAGATAACCTTTATCAGATATGACATATAGTTGTATTATTTTAAATACAAATTATAGTTGGCCATGACTTCATTCAATTGCTTTTTTTAAATTTTTTTTTAAAATGTATCGTTTGCAATATTTTGATTTAAATTTATTTATTTATTTTAGGTTTTTTAAAGTTATAATTAATATTAATTAATATATCAAGAAAGCCATTAAAAATCAATGAATAGCATACAACAACAATATAATGCATCTACTGATTTGATATCTTATTACTTTTACTTTATTTGTAAATTAAAACAAAATATGTTCAAATTAAACAACATTTTATTAAACTTAACAAATAGTAGTAAAACCACCTTTTTTTAAAAATGTACGATCATTTTTAATGAAGCATATTTGGCATCGACAGTGAATAGGATTTATTACATTTTGTAACAAAAGTGGTGTTTTTTAAATGTTAAGTAAATATTTTTTATAAGTTCGTGAATATCTCAGTTTTGTTTTTTTATAATTAATATTCCTTAGAAATCCCCACAGATAAAAATTGCATGGAATTAGGTCCTCCATAGAGACAAATTCCCGAAAATAAACTTGAACTATATTTTATTAAATATTTCAATATTTGTATAGTATTGAGCGTTACTACGTATACACGATTCCATTTGTTTCTGGATCTCGCCTAGCTATGGAAAAGTGACAGTTTAAGTATTGTAAATGGGGCTGGTTGTGTTTTAAATCAGGGTTTTTAAATGTCACTGTCAGAGGTTCGATTTTAAGCTTATAATTTCTGACTATTGTGATCTTACACTGTTGCCTGTTTTACAAATTTTCAGATATAAAAGGATAATAATATGCAGTTTTAAGATTAACAAAATTTACTACTTGGTTTTTGTACATACAACCACAGCAATAATATTGTATATAACAAATATAATGAATTCCAAAAATGGCTGTTTTTAGATCGTTTGCCAGAAGTAGTAGATTTCAATTCGTCAGGTCTTTGTCGTAAAATTAATTGTAATGAAGATCTCCCTACCTGAAACGTAATTATCTTTAATTAAATATATATGATAATTAAAATACTAGACATACCCCAAAAATATCTATTAAAATCGTAATAATATTGTGATGCTGTAGATTTGGATTACTTTGCCTAAAATGTTTGTAGGATTTCAGAATTTGTAACCTTTTTGATTCAGAGATAATCTTTGGCATGTTAATATTTAATATGTGCCTGAAATTATTTTTCACTTTGACATTGACACAGCATTGCAACACTAGATTAATTTGATTTAATAATAAAATGCTCGAAGAAGCGACCGCGTGGCGAAATAATTGTTGCAAGATTAACAATAAACCTCTTGAAAATTAAAAAGAGGATTACTTATGATATCATAAATTATTGCAACACTGTTAAAATAAGGAATCAGGAGTGGCAATTGATAAAAAATGTAAATGTTGATACTGCAACATAACAACACGAAAGCATGGCTAGGCGAGATCCAGAAACAAATGGAATATATTATAGTAATCCATATTAATTATATTGATTTATTTAATATTTTGTTGTATTTATCAGAGCTGGGACGAATCCTCGTAAAAAGAATTCCAATCACGAATCCGAATCACCTAATGTGATTTGAATCACGAATACTCGAATAAAGGATTCGTAAGAGATAAATATGATTCGAATCAAAGATTCGAATCCTGTTTTTTCGAATCACGAATACAAATCCTTCAAGAATAAATTAGATTCTATTATTTTTATGCAACCATTAACATTTTAATATTGGTAGCAGTTGTTTTAAGGAAAATATTAAAAACCTAATTATTTATCATTAATACTGATCATCGTTGATAACAGACTAAATATCTCATTCCGTGTTACTCTGATTGAAGATGTTATTGTGTGTTTTTGAACTTTACTTCAAATCAGTGTTTTGTACGCGTGGCGCATGAAGTAAAATTTCGAGTTTAGAAAAGCCCCGTGAAAATTTGTCTCGGGTCGCTGCGCGACCCTCGACAAATTTTCTACGCGGGGCTTTTCTAAACTCGAAATTTTACTTCATGCTTAGTCAGGGAGTGGACAACACTCGTTCTTAGAAGTTTCTAATTGATGAATCGCTCTAGATTAATAAGTTTATTACTCAAAGGACCGTTTTACAAAGGCTATAGCTCGTAGGACCAGTTGTAGTTTTTGGAGACCGAAGGACTACAGGGAATTGAAGTTGTTTTTAAAAAAAAAAATAACGAATATCTGAAGGTTCACAGTGTGGATTTGAAAGAAAATTGTTATATATGTGATTCTTAATAAATGTCAATAGTTTTGATGTTTTTCATAATTTGTGTGTATGTTGTTACTTTTCGCGATTTATTCAAACGTTTTTTTCAGTGTTTTAGTCAATTTGAATGAAATTCAATGACTTTTCTCTGACTTTCCTGGGTTTATTGATATTTAGTGAATTATTTTTACGTAATTTTGAGGCATTCGTCGATTTTATAAAAGAGTTCAATTTCAAGTTTTGAACATCTTTAACCTGGGATTGGAACCCAGGTTAAAGATGAACAAAGTTTAACAGGAATAAGAAACATTTGTTTAAAAACCTCAAGTATTTAACCTGTGGGAAATTACTATGATAGACATATCAATTTTTTTCTTATTCTGACAGTTACGATACACATTTTATCACGTGTGACATATTTTAAGGTAACGAGTGTCTTCCACTCCCAGACTAAGCATGAAGTAAAATTTCGAGTTTAGAAAAGCCCCTCGTAGAAAATTTGTCGAGGGTCACGCAGCGACCCGAGACAAATTTTCACGGGGCTTTTCCAAACTTGACATTTTATTTCATGCGCCACGCGTATAAAACACTGATTTAAAGTGAAGTTAAAAATGCACTGAAAACAACAACCTAACTTCGGTTTTTTTTTAAATTGGATTTTTTCTTCCATATCCACGCTGTGAACCTTCAGATATTGTTTTTTTTAAACCTCAATTCCCTGTAGTCATTCGGTCTCCAAAGACTACAATTGGTCCTTCGAGCTGTAGCCTTTGTAAAACGATCCTTTGAGTAATAAATTTAGTAATCTAGAGTGATCCATCAATTTGAAACTTCTAAGAACGAGTGTTGTCCACTCCCAGACTAAGCATGAAGTAAAATTTCGAGTTTAGAAAAGCCCCGCGTAGAAAATTTGTCGAGGGTCGCGCAGCGACCCGAGACAAATTTTCACGGGGCTTTTCTAAACTCGAAATTTTACTTCATGCGCCACGCGTATTAAACACTGGTTTAACTAGAAATTTAAAAACACACGAAACAAATTATTCATGTTAATGCTCACAATTAATTTGAATTATTTTTAACGATTCGAATCCTTTTGTAAGTATTCGAATCTTTTTATAAATAATCGAATCCTTTTATAAAGATTCGGATCACCTGCATTTGGATTTGAATACGAATCTTCTTAAAAAAATGTAATGAATCCGAATCACGAATCCACTTTAACTAAAGTATTCGAATGCCTCTATTGAATCCTCTAAAACGATTCGAATCCTGAATGATTCGAATCCTGCCCAGCTCTGATATTTATTATGTTTAGCTATATTAAGTGATTAATAAAATGTATATTATCGTAATACATAAATATAGTAAGAATAATAAGGTAACAATGACAGTTTACGGTCGTTAGTATTTACTTATTGTTCATCATGTCTTGATAAATTGGTAAAATAATAAAAAAAATTAAAATTAATAAATAAAATTGAATCAAAATACTACATATGATATATTTTTAGAAAGCTTACTAAAAATGCAATCGAATAAAGCCATGGTCAACTATAATTTGTATTTAAAATAATGCAACTTTATGTTATATCTCATAAAGGTTAAACTTAAAACAAAATCTGATATGATTAGCGTATTTTTGAAAAGTGCTTTAATAAGGTTTTTACCGCATGTCAATATATACTCAATGACATTAGAAGCGTAACACCCAGAAGGAGTTATTATTTTAACTTGATTTTTTGCCAGTATGGTAGTCTTATATCAAGAATAAAATGATTACATTTTCAAGAAATTTTATAAAAAAACAATCAAAAAATTAATAATGTGTTTGGCGACCCTTTTGCTGTATACACTCCTGTAGACGTCTGGGCATCGACAAAATGAGATGGTCGATGTCTTCTTGAGGCATCTCGTTCTAAGCAACTTGAATTTCATCGATCAACTGTGCTGGAGTCTGTGGAGGATGGTGCAAAGAGAATATTCTTCTTCCCATGATATCCCACACATGTTCAATGGGATTTAAATCCGGCGAACGGGGCGGCCACGCCAAAACATTAACACCAGCTTCATTAAGAAAGTTCATAGTTCGACGAGCAATATGGGGACGTGCGTTATCTTGTTGAAAAAGTACGTCTGGGCGGCCATCTAAATAAGGCAACAAAGTCGGTCGTATGACGTCTTCAACATAACGCGCAGCTGTCATACTGCCTCGAATGAATACAAGAGGTGCTCGACTACCATATGCAATAGCCCCCCAAACCATTACTCCAGCAGTCCTGTGTACATGCCTCTCAATAGCAAACCTAAGATCAGGTCGTTCTCCACGGTAGCGTCGTACCCTTCTACGGCCATCATGCGTGCCTAGACAAAATCGTGATTCATCGCTGAATACGACATCGTGCCATTCTGCCTCCCAATGCTGCCGTTCTCTGCACCAGTCCAACCTTTGGCGACAGTGTCTCGCTGTTAAAGGAAGCACTAATCTTGGACGGCACGAAAGAAGCCCAAAGGATTGAATGCGGCGATATAAGGTTCGCATACTAACGGGCCTACCTTCTTCTCCAATCCATTGATCACCGATTTGACGCGTAGTAGCGAAACGGTCTCGCAGGGCTATTTGTCTTAAGCGCCGATCTTGACGTTCTGTGGTACGCCTTGGTTGACCAATTGGTCTTCTTCTTGCTCCTCTACCTTCTTCTATCCATACCTGATACACACGAATTACAGTTGCTGCAGTGGAATCAATACGGCGGGCAATTTCGCGATAGGACATACCGATATCTCGATAAGCAACAACTCGACCCCGGTCAAAATCGCTCAAATGGTGATATTGTGGACGTCTTCAGACTCGAGGCATTTTATTTAAGCTTAACACACTCAACGGAAACACGAAAACTAAAAACATCTGTACTAAACAGCTCATATAAATAGTTTTATCAAAAAAGAAAAAGTGAAATATTTTATTTTTTTCACAATAAATATAAAAGGCACAAGGTTGAAATTGTTATCAATGTATGCTTTAAATATAGTCACTCTGTTGCTAAAATATGAATTCAAAAAAATCATTCCTTCTTGGTGTTACGCTTCTAATGTCATTGAGTATATTTTTAAATAAAGAAGTTATTTAAATATTTCAAAATTGCTAAATTTTGAATTTTGGCGTATAACTTGAAAACAATTGAAGATAGACAAATTTTTATTAGGTACAAGAAATAAGCTCCAAAAAGAGCTCTGGAAGCATATATTAGATTTGTCCGTCATTTACACAAATGCTACTTTACATGAAGATACCGTCGAAAATGTTGCACCCTGTACAAATAATAACTCTAATTTGGTCGCATTCTACTTTTATATTATATGAATTTATATTATATGGCTTAAGATTTCAATGTATAATTTAACTTTTCTTATTGTGAAATAGTTCGACATGCATAATATCCACAATTACAATTCATTAACCTTAACATGAATTACTTATCTAGTGCATTAGCTATCAAATGCAGACAAGGACGAATGAACTCACTATTTTTAAATTAAATAAATTCTTAAAAAAAAAAACAAGTTACTATTATACAATAAATCCAATGCCTCATTTCAATTGAACTTAAACCTAAAAAAAACAAATATAAATTCATAACAGTGTAACCTATGTACATATTTGAGTAAAAAAATATTTTGTTCCTCTTACAAGTTGAATGCATTTCGATTTCACATACATAAAGAGTACTCGAGTATCTGACCATACTGACACGAGTATACATACACACATGTTAATACAAAGTGAGGACGTGAAAGTGAAACCTGGATGTGCAATTTTTTGCGCAAGTTTGTGACCACACTCTGTCACGCAGGAAATATACAGGCGAATTAAGTAATTGAAACCAGGAACATTTACCTAGATTTGTTTCTCATTATTTGTGTATAACATGATACACTTATTTAACCAAGGATTATTTTGACTAAGATTTTAATATTTGAAATTATACTTTCGTCGACAACTGCTCTCATAGATAGATATTTATTTATTGAATACATGTTTGTCTATTTTTTCTACTTTGTGAAATTCAACAAAATCCATGTTGTCACATTTCCATTCTTTTTTAATATTGTCACTTTTGGTGATTTAATAAAATTGTATGTAACTCAATAGATATTTATTTATTGAATACATTTTAGTCTATTTTTTCTACTTTGTGAAATTCAACAAAATCCATGTTGTCACATTTCCATTCTTTTTCAATATTGTCACTTTTGGTCATTTAATAAAAATTTTTTAAACAATGTCAATTATTAGGAATATTGCACGGGTAGTAGTTGTCTCAATGGGTATTTATTGTCTTAAGTAGTCTTATTAATTAAGACGTATTGTTTGCAGTTTTTACGAACATAACACGTAATTTTATATATTATGTCAATTATTAAATAATTATTCATTAATAAAACTTAGATTTGTCACGTTAGATAGTATTTTAGGTTTTAAACAAGCCAAACTATTTTGAGTTTTTAATGTTCATAAATAACGAACACGCGGATGATTATTTTCTAATTATTATTGAAAATAATCATCCATATTATAGTCTAATTATTTAAGAAGATTCAAATGTTTTTTTGACCTTATCCCGTGCAACATTCTGCATATTTTGTTTTCATTGGGATAAAGATTTATTATTATTGTTGTTAATTAGAAAAAAAACATATTCTCAACGTTTGATTTGTTTATCATATTCAGAGCTGTTTGCGAGTCGAGTCATACCTATTATAAACCGACCTCTTAAATTATTTATTAATCAGCACAAAATTTGGTTTCTTTAGAGGGAGTAAACCAAATTTTCAGGCTTTTATAAACTCGAAATTTTACTTTATGCTTAATCTAGGAGTAGAAAACATTCGTTTGAAAGTTCAATTTGAAATACACTGCTCAATACAATTAGCGGGTCACTAATTTGTGCCTCCATAAAATTCAAACGGGGAATTACATGCAAATAAAATTAAGGATATCTGAAAGTCGCTCTATTTAATTGTTTTAATTGTCACATATGGAAGTGTCATCATCACGTACTTTTAAAGTACCTGTTATAATTAACAACTACCAAAATCAAAGTGCAAAACGAAATTAAATTAATTGTCAATGTAAACTTTTGTACATAAAGTGGTAACTTAATAACGAGTATGTGCTCCCATAGCACGAATAACGGCATTACACCGTCTTGACATGCTTCGCAAAAGTCTTCGAAGGTCTTCCTGTGGTATAGCTTCCCATTCTTCAATAAGAGCCGCCGTTAGCTGCTGGATGGTCTGAGGAGGATGCGGGCGACCACGAACACGTCTGTCGAGCATATCCCAAACATGCTCTATGGGATTTAAATCAGGACTTAACGCAGGCCACACCATTGTTTGAATTTCCAGTTCTTGTAGGAAGTCTAAAGTAATTCGCGCAATATGTGGTCTTGCGTTATCCTGCATTAACAAAAAGTTAGGACCTATTCCATATGCCACAGGGACAACATGTTCTCCTAACACAATGTCAACATAAAGATTAGCGTTAAGATTTCCTGGAATTACAACAAGGTCGGTTCTACTGTCGATACTAATCCCACCCCAAACCATAACTGAACCACCTCCAAATCTTTCGACTTCCTGGACAGTAGCAGCTGCGTAGCGCTCTCCTGGGCGTCTGTAAACACGTACTCGGCCATCGCAACGAGTAATACGGAACCTTGATTCATCCGTGAAGTGCACAGACTTCCATTGCCGAAGTTGCCATGCGACATGTTCACGAGCAAAATTAATCCTTGCTTTTCTGTGGCATCGTGTCAAAGAGGGTTTTCGGACGGGTAGTCTTGCCCTCAAATTTGATTCCCTCAACCTATTCCTAATTCTCTGGTCTGATACAGTGACTCCATGCGCCGTCCTAAGGGAAATTAAGAGGTCTTTCGCCGTAGAAACTCTATTGCAAAGACTCGAAATCAGTAAAAATCGGTCTTGATGTTGAGTTGTATTTCGCTTGCGACCTTGCCCACCTCGCCTGGTATATTGACCTGTATCTAAGTACCTGTTCCACAATCGCTGAATCACAGACAGGCTTACGTTGAAGTTTCTTGAAACTTGTCGAAGGCTTTCGCCATTTTCAATTAATGTTATAGCACGAACAACTTCCACTTCGTTGAGATGCCTCATTTTCACTTAACTTAAGTCAAACTGTCAGTTGAAACATTTTCGTTTATTTATTGATCTCAACAAGGCTTTCCTAGCTCTTTGAATTAAATTTGGGAGACATTATTTCACTTTAGTTTTGGTAGTTCTTGTTCATTATTACGGATACTCCGGAAGTGTGCGATGCTGATAATTCCCTATGTATCAATTATAACAATTAAATAGAGCGTCTTTCAGATGTCCTTAATTTTATTTGCCTGTAATTTCCCGTTTGAATTTTATGGAGGCACAAATTAGTCACCCGCTAATTGTTTTGATCAGTGTATTTGTAAAAACAACGAATATCTGAAAATTTACAGCGTATACAGTATATTTAGACATGTATACTTAAAAGAAAAACTCTCTCTATAAGACTTCAAATTAAAATACTTAAAAAAACAAACGTTTATCGGAAAAGTTCCAGCTTATGCATACATGTATGTATATTTAAAAGAAAAATTCCCGTCAGGGCCGAAAGGGTTAATATTATTGTATAAATGGGCAAACATTTTGTAGTGACTTTTTTCCATTATTTTTGGAATGACATAAACATGAGTTTTTCGAGACAACCTGTTCATGTTTTTACTATTCATCAATTAGGACATATTAACTAATATAAAGGGTGTGCTAAAAAGAGTGGAAAAGTTAAATTTTATTCAATGTTTTCTGTTGTCCTTTCACAGTCAAATTTTTATTGTTAAACATTATTTCAAAAATGGTGAAAGTTTTACTGCCACGATTTGCAAATTGCGTCCAATTTTGGTGGGCATTTGGAGTGAGGAAAACCCGCATGTATTTTATGTGAAGGAAATTCATCCCAAACGTGTTACTGCTTGGTGTGAATTTTGAGCTGAAGGCACCATTGGACCATTTTTTCTTTGAAGACGCTTCCGGGAATGCAAAAACAGTCAATAGCGAATGGTTTTGGGGCACGATAAGTCATTTTTTTGCCTCAAATAAATCAATGAAAGGGATCTTGAAGACATGTGGTCCCAACAGGACGGTGCCACCTGCCACAGATAACGTGACACAATAGCATTATTGCACGAGGAATTCCCTGGCCGTGTAATCTCCTATTTGAGCGACCAGAATTGGTAGCCTAGATCGTATGATTGAACGATTTTGGGTTTTTTTGAGATCAAAAGTTTGTCAACAAGCCCAGCATCACCCAAGCCTTGAAAGAGGAGATTAGATACTGTATGACTAAAATCTAGCTACAATTATGTGACTGAAAATTTATTAAAAGAACGAAAATGTGCCAGCAAATGTCTACTTTAAGATTAAATCGAAATTTCGGTATTTTCTTTAATAAACTGTGTTTTATTTAAAATTTTCCACGTTTGATGAGACACTCTTTAAAATGAAACAGAGTTTGCTGTGAAAACTAATCGTAAGTAAGTAATATATGTTTTAAACTTCAAATTAAATCAGCGTATTGTACGCCTGGCGCATGAAGTACAATTTCGAGTTTGGAAAAGACTGAAAATTACGCCACCAAGTCAAATTTTCAGGCTTCCCTAAACTCGAAATTTTACTTCATGCTTAAGCCTTTCAGCCCTGGAATTTTTCTGGTGCCCCAAAAAAATGTTTTGTACACTGCATATTATTTATTAATTTCGGATATACAGAGAGTTTTTTTTAAGTGTACATATCTCAATATACTGTATACGCTGTAAATCATCAGATATTCGTCGTTTTTACAAATATTTCAAACTGAACTTTTAAATAAGTGTTTTCCACTCCAAGATTAAGCATGAAGTATAATTTCGAGCTTAGAAAAGCCTGAAAATTTGATTTGGTTGCGTAGCGAAGCGGAGCGACCAAACCAAATTTTCAGGCTTCTCTAAACTCGAAATTTTACTTCATGCGCCACGCGTACTAAACATTGATGTGATGTGATGTTCAGAACACACGTTTTTAGCATACTGCTTTAGTAGAATATTTTAAACTTCACCTAAAATCAGTGTTTTATGAGCGTGGCGCATGAAGTAAAATTTGGAGTTTAGAAAAGCCTGAAAATTTGGTTTGGCCGCGTAGCGCTACGCGACCAAATCAAATTTTTAGGCTTTTCTGAACTCGAAATGTTTCTTCATGCTTAATCTGGGAGTGGAAAACAGTTGTTTAAGACTTCAAATTAAACTATTTTAAAAAACAAACGATTATCGGGAAAGTTACAGCATGTATACATCTATGTATATTTAAAACACAAATTCCCAGTATGTTTAGTGGTGGCAAATGCCACCGTTAGGGCCAAAAGGGTTAAACCAGGATATCTAGTTTACGAAACAGAATAAATCAATAATCGACAATTTTTAAGATTTAAACCAAGTTTGGTCTCATGTAACTCCTTACTCAAAATCATTTCTGGGCAAAGTCAAAATTGTAATTATTGTAGTATTTGTTAAAGTGGAATGAATGTAGGGCAGTTAATCAGGTAAATAAAATAAAATAAAAACTCGTGCCGTGCTTAATGGCTGTTAACACATTTGCAAGATACGAAGTAATCACAAAACGAGTAATTACACGTCTAACCTTTTAACACATAAAAGTAACACCGACAACAATGATTCATTTAAAGGAGAAGAGCACAAAGCGAGGCCAATTGCGCGTGCTTTTACCGCCGGATAAAGAACTGAACTCTTCAAGAGTCAAACTTTCTCTCAAGACTGAACTTTACAGGCCACTTTGTTCTCTCAAAGAAATACTTGTGGATTTAAAAAATAAAATACTTGAAGATTTAATATTGAAATAATAGCACAATTATCAATTTATTTTACTTAGTGATTAATCATTGATAGTCAGTAAGAGTAGAGTGCAGATACTAGTAATAATATATTGTATTACTAGGGTCATAAATAGCAAATTACGCGCGAAGTATTGTAACAAACGAGCTGCCTAGCGCAGCAATTGTGGAGTATATATAGTTATGCTTACCATACAAGCATTGCATATATCATTTCGTTTTATTGAAGATTTCAGTTGTTATGTGCGGAAATAGATTATTCAATTTGCAGTTTCCTGGATGTCTGGCATATGGACTTCAATTGTGTTTTAAATTTAATTTTAATTTAATTTAGTTTAAGTCAATCACTTTCTAAAACGTTACAACAAGTATAATATTCTTGCAATTAGTATGATTCACTGCGGCGATATTTTTTTACAACAGTTACAATTCAAATTTAAAAAAGTATATCCCATGCGGGTTTATATATTCATCTGGTGACGCGCGCAGTTAATTGTATATACATAAATAATTCATGCCATTCTTGTCCTAATTTTTTGCAGAGAGCACGAGCAAAAGTGCGGAGACGGAGAGCATGATGTCGCCTGTAACGGCAGCAACGGAGCCCTCGTCCCTAGGAAACGGCGCAGTCTCGGAAGGGACGGACTCGCGCTTCATCCTCGGCCCACCGGAGAGTCCTAGGCCGGCCACGGACCCCACCACCAACAGCCAGTGCTCTTCTCTGTCCGACGGCGAAAACTACGAGTGCTACGGAGAGGGTCCCGACATCGATGTCGATTCGGGCATTGCATCCGTCCAAATAAACAGGTAAGATACAATTATTATAAAACAATAGCTAAATAGCACGATAATATATTTATTTTACTCAAATATTGGTAACGCTATATTATACCACGCGATCAAATTAATTTATTATCAAGCAAGTTATGAAGAATTTAGGCTGGTATCAGTGAGTAGCAATTCATGACACTGGCGTAGATAGCTTTTTGTTTTGTAATTGGGTAGATTTGTGTAAGTATTTCGTTTTATAAGTTTCTTTTTTTAAAGTTATACAAAAACAAATACAAAAAATGATGATGTGTCCATCATAGCACTTTCCCTGTCATTTAAACGTATTTCACTTATTAATTGGTTAACGATAATTTTACATTAAATCAGCGGTTAATGCGCGTGGCGCATGAAGCAAAATTTCAAGTTTACAAAAGCCTAATTTGACTCGGTCGTTCCGCTTTGCAGCGATGAGAAGTTAGCCATAAATGGTGGGAACCCTATTAAATTTATAAATTGCAAAAACCGATATTTTACTCATACATAGCGCTAACCATTGAATTGCATTGTGTAATAGGAGTACATATTACCTATTTAAGACTTTACATAAGCACTTTTGATGTAAAAAGTGAAACTTGTATTGATATTTGATCAAGCGATCTCAGGCTATTATAAAACGAAAAATCTCTGTCTTAGGCCTACCTTTGGGGGTTGTTACTGAATTGTCCTATACTTAGGAAGGGTTGAAGAGCAATTTTAAGCAATAACATTTTAGTGGTTTAATACTGAAAAAATATGATTATATTATAACATAGTTGAGCGATGCCGATTACATTATTTTCAAAGTGAAAAATAAATGTATTAGGCCTACCTTTTAGGGTAGTGGCTGATTTTCCCTTTATTTAGGAAGGGTTGAAGAGCAATTTTAAGCAATAAAATTTTAGTGGCATCCTAAGACTGAAAAATTACGCTTATTTTATTAAATAGTAAAACGATGCCGATTTCATTATTTTCAAAGTGAAAAATGAATGTAATAGGCCTACCTTTGGGGGTGGTGGCTGATTTGCCCTGTATTTAGGAAAGGTTGAAGAGCAATTTTGAGCAAAATAATTTTAGTGGCATCCTAAAACCGAAGAATTACGTTTATTTTATGAAATAGTGAAACGATGCCGATTGCATAAATTTCAAAGGGAAAAATGAATGTAATAGGCCTACCTTTGGGGGTGGTGGCTGATTTACCCTGTATTTGGGAAAGGTTGAAGAGCAATTTTAAGCAATATAATTTTAGTGGCATCCTAAGACTGAAAAATTACGCTTATTTTATGAAATAGTAAAACGAAACCGATTACATTATTTTCAAAGTGAAAAATGAATGTAATAGGCCTACCTTTGGGGGTGGTAGCTGATTTGCCCTGTATTTAGGAAGGGTTGACGAGCAGTTTTAAGCAATAAAATCTTAGTGGCATCCTAAGACTGAAAAATTACGCTTATTTTATGAAATAGTGAAACGATGTCGATTTCATTATTTTCAAAGTGAAAAATGAATGTAATAGGCCTACCGTTGGGGGTGGTGGCTGATTTGCCCTGTATTTAGGAAAAGTTGAAGAGCAATTTTGAGCAAAATAATTTTAGTGGCATCCTAAAACCGAAGAATTACGTTTATTTTATGAAATAGTGAAACGATGCCGATTGCATAAATTTCAAAGGGCAAAATGAATGTAATAGGCCTACCTTTGGGGGTGGTGGCTGATTTACCCTATATTTAGGAAAGGTTGAAGAGCAATTTTAAGCAATATAATTTTAGTGGCATCCTAAGACTGAAAAATTACGCTTATTTTATGAAATAGTAAAACGCAACCGATTACATTATTTTCAAAGTGAAAAATGAATGTAATAGGCCTACCTTTGGGGGTGGTAGCTGATTTGCCCTGTATTTAGGAAGGGTTTAAGAGCAGTTTTAAGCAATAAAATTTTAGTGGCATCCTAAGACTAAAAATTTACGCTTATTTTATGAAATAGTGAAACGATGCCGATTACATTATTTTCAAAGTGAAAAATGAATGTAATAGGCCTACCTTTGGGGGTGGTGGCTGGTTTGCTCTGTATTTAGGAAGGGTTGAAGAGCAATTTTAAGCAATACAATATTAGTGGCATCCTAAGACCGAAGAATTACGTTTATTTTATGATGTAGTGAAACGATGCCGATTGCATAAATTTCAAACGGAAAAATGAATGTAATAAATAGGCCTACCTATGGGGGTGGTGGCTGATTTGCCCTGTATTTGGAAAGGGATTAAGAGCAATTTTAAGCAATAAAATTTTAGTGGCATCCTAAAACCGAAGAATTACGTTTATTTTATGAAATAGTGAAACGATGCCGATTGCATAAATTTCAAAGGGAAAAATGAATGTAATAGGCCTACCTTTGGGGGTGGTGGCGGATTTGCCCTGTATTTGGGAAGGGTTGAAGAGCAATTTTAAGCAATAAAATTTTAGTGGCATCCTAAGACTGAAAAAATACGCTTATTTTATGAAATAGGTAAACGGTGCCGATTACATTATTTTCAAAGTGAAAAATGAATGTAATACGCCAACCTTTGGGGGTAGTGGCTGATTTTCCCTGTATTTAGGAAGGGTTGAAGAGCAATTTTAAGCAATACAATTTTAGTGGCATCCTAGGACTGAAAAATTACGCTTATTTTATAATATAGTAAAACGATCCCGATTGCATAAATTTCAAAGGGTAAAATGAATGTAATAGGCCTACCTTTGGTGGATGTGGCTAATCTTCCCTGTATTAAGGAGTGGTTGAAGAGGAATTTTAAGCAATAAAATTGTAGTGTCATCTTATGACTGAGAAATTACGCTTATTTTATAACATAGTTTAGCGATGCCGATTACTTTATTTTCAAAGTGAAAAATGAATGTAATAGGCCTACCTTAGCGGGTTGTGGCTGATCTGCCCTGTATTTAGAAAGGGTTTACGAGTGAATTTTAGCAATAAAATTGTAGTGGCATCATAAGACTGAAAAATAATGCTTATTTTATAACATGTTTGAGCAATGCCCATTATATAATTTGTAAAGTGAAAAATATGTTATGAGCCTACCTTTGGTGGTAGTTACCCCATATTTAGGACTGGATCAAGAGCACTTTTAAGCAATAATTGCTAAATACAAAGCAAATCAGCCACCACCCCCAAAGGTAGGACTATTACATTCATTTTTCAATTTGAAAATAATGTAATCGGCATCGTTTCACTATTTCATAAAATAAGAGTAATATTTCAGACTTAGGATGCCACTAAAATTTTATTGCTTAAAATTGCTCTTCAACCCTTCCTAAATACAGGGCAAATCAGCTACCACCCCTAAAGGTAGGCCTATTACATTCATTTTTCACTTTGAAAATAATGTAATCGGTTTCGTTTCACTATTTCATAAAATAAGCGTAGTTTTTCAGTCTTAGGATGCCACTAAAATTTTATTGCTTAAATTTGCTCTTCAACCCTTCCTAAACACAGAGCAAATCAGCCACCACCCCCAAAGGTAGGCCTATTACATTCATTTTTCGGTTTGAAAATAATGTAATCGGTTTCGTTTCACTATTTCATAAAATAAGCGTAAATTTTTAGTCTTAGGATGCCACTAAAATTTTATTGCTTAAAATTGCTCTTCAACCCTTCCCAAATACAGGGCAAATCAGCCACCACCCCCTATTTCATAAAATAAGCGTAAATTTTTAGTCTTAGGATGCCACTAAAATTTTATTGCTTAAAATTGCTCTTCAACCCTTCCCAAATACAGGGCACCACCCCCAAAGGTAGGCATTCATTTTTCACTTTGAAATTTATGCAATCGGCATCGTTTCACTATTTAATAAAATAAGCGTAATTTTTCAGTATTAGGATGCCACTAAAATTTTATTGCTTAAAATTGCTCTTCAACCCTTCCTAAACACAGAGCAAATCAGCCACCACCCCAAAGGTAGGCCTATTACATTCATTTTTCGGTTTGAAAATAATGTAATCGGTTTCGTTTCACTATTTCATAAAATAAGCGTAAATTTTTAGTCTTAGGATGCCACTAACATTTTATTGCTTAAAAGTGCTCTTCAACCCTTTCCAAATACAGGGCAAATCGGCCACCATTTTAGTTTAAAAAAGTAACTCCCATTTAAAATGCATTGGTCATTTGGACACTAGTGCTTAAAAGAGAGCTTCGCGCATATTAATCGATGCATAAATGTTGTCTTTTTAGTGGTGTCGTAGATAAAAGTTAATTTTAGGTAAAATTTTTCATCTTTTTCTATGATTTCAATGAATGATTTATTATATTATATACGTCGATTTTATAGAAGAGTTAAATTTAAAGTTCAAACGAGTGTTGTCCACTCCCAGACTAAGCATAAAGTGAAATTTCGAGTTTAGAAAAGCCCCGCGTAGAAAATTTGTCGAGGGTCGCGCAGCGACCCGAGACAAATTTTCGCGGGGCTTTTCTAAACTCGAAATTTTACTTCATGCGCCACGAGTATAAAACACTGATTTAAAGTGAAGTTAAAAATGCACTGAAAACCAACCCGACTTCGATATTTTTTTCAAAATTGGATGTTTTCTTTAATATCCATGCTGTAAACCTTCAGATATTCGTTGTTTTCTTGTAAAAAATCTTCGATTCCCTGTAGTCCTTCGGTCTCCGAAGACCACGATTGGTCCTTCGTAAAAATGGTAATAAACTTAGTAATCTAAAGTGATCCTTCAATTGGAAACTTCTAAGAACGAGTGTTGTCCACTCCCAGACTAAGCATAAAGTAAAATTTCGAGTTTAGAAAAGCCCCGCGTAGAAAATTTGTCGAGGGTCGCGCAGCGACCCGAGACAAATTTTCACGGGGCTTTTCTAAACTCGAAATTTTACTTCATTCGCCACTCGTGTAAAACACTGATTTCAAGTGAAGTTAAAAAAATACTATTAAGGTTAGAAGTTTTTCGTGGTTAAGTAACCAAATATGTATTCACAAATATTTGAATTATTCGAAAATTTAAATATTTGTATTCAAATATGAATAATTTAATGATTTAAATATTTATGTTAGAATATTTAACTATTTGAATTAATCTAATTTGAATCCCAGCCTTAATAGAGATGATTCGACTTATTTGGGAGGATTTGAATCCGTGTATGAGGATTCGAATCCTTTTATAAGGATTTGAATCTTTTTATAAGGATTCGAATCCTTTTATAAGAATTCGAATCCTTTTATAAGAATTCGAATCCTTTTTTATAACGATTCGAATCATCTACGTCTGGATTCGGATACGAATCCTTTTAAAAAATGTAACGAATCCGGATCACGAATCCGTTTTCACTAAAGTATTCGAATACCAGAGCTGGGCAGGATTCGAATCATTCAGGATTCGAATCCTGGATTCGAATCCTTTTAGAGGATTCAAAAGAGGCATTCGAATACTTTAGTTAAACTGGATTCGTGATCCTGATTCGTTACATTTTTTAGAGGATTCGTATTCGAATCCAAAGGCGGGTGATTCGAATCCTCATAAAAGGATTCGAATCCACATAAAAGGATTCGAGTATTTATAAGAGGATTCGAATACTTATAAAAGGATTCGAATACTTACAAAAGGATTCGAACCGTCAAAAATAATTCGAATTAATCGTGAGGATTAACATACAAAATTTGTTTTGTATGTTTTTAAATTTCTCTTTAAATCACTGTTTTGTACGCGTGGCGCATTAAGTAAAATTTCGAGTTTAGAAAAGCCCCGTGAAAATTTGTCTCGGGTCGTTGCGCGACCCTCGACAAATTTTCTACGCGGGGCTTTTCTAAACTCGAAATTTTACTTCATGCTTAGTCTGGGAGTGGAAGACTCTCGTTCGTAAATTTTCGAATTATCATAAAGTTGTCATAAAGTTGTGTATTTATTTTCAATAAAATCTTTCTCGGTTTATTGAACAAAAACAAAAGAGCTGAGGTGAAAAGTGTTTAGATAAAAGTGTTTTTTTTTTCATTGGCTACAACTTTTGGTTGAAACATTTTTTGATTTAGACGTCGAAAGCTCGGTGAATTGTTGATCTCCACTAGGTTTTTTAGTTTCTAATTTTAAAACAAAAGAGCTGAGGTGTTTAGGTAAAAGAGGTTTATTGTTTCGTTGGCTACAACTTTTGTTTTAAAACATTTTTTGATTTAGACATCGAAAGCCATAGTCGGTGAGTTGTTTATCTCCAGTAGATTTCTTAGTTTCTAATTCAAAAACAAAAGAGCTGAGGTGAAACGTGTTTAGGTAAAAGTGGTTTATTTTTTCGTTAGCTACAACTATTGTTTGAAACATTTTTTGATTTAGACATCAAAAGCCATAGTCGGTGAGTTGCTGATCTCCGCTAGATTTTTTAGTTTTTAATTTATAAACAAAAGAACTGAGGTGAAAAGTGATTAAACAAAAGTTTGTGTTGTGTGTTTTTATTATCTTTTGTTTGATTTTGTTTTGATTAAGTTATTAATAAAGCAGCAATTTGTGAGTGATTATCAAATAAAAAAAAGCCTAGGGAAGATAACTTTTTCGTATAGTGATCATAAACAAAATAGTTAAGGTGAAAAGTTATGTATTTTTTATTATCTCTTTCTCTCTTCTTAACTTTGTGTATCTCTTTATAAAATATCATTGTATTTATTTATTTTAGTTTAAATTTTTCCCTGAAGAAGCTAACAAATGTATAGTGAAATATTGGCTAATTAAAATAAAGTTCTGGCTAAAAATAGAACTATAATTTTTCCACAATAGTTTATAGAAGTTTTTTATTATCTTGTTTGATACATGTTTTTGAAAACTATAATGTGATATATTAAGGTAAAAGTAAGCATTAAGTTTATAAAATTTTGAAAATGTATTGCTTAAAAATGTTTATAAAAAAGTTTAAATGAGCAAATATATGCCAAAAAAGAAAAGTAGGAACCAAATCTTTTTAAAAATTCTTTAGTCTCAAAAAGATCTTAATTATATTAGAGTTTTTCGTTGTTAACATAATTAAAATTCGTTTAATAAAAAAACATCTAATGATTTCTGTTGATTTTTAACACAAGACTTTTGATGGTATAAGTAAAATTAAATTACTGAAATAAGTATTTATTTTTTAATATATTCGTAAATATCCGGTAAAGAATGTAAAATATTTATTTAATTATAATATTTAGGTAATAACAATACAATAAATTTTATATTATGATTATTATTATTATACAGGCTGTCCGTATTTCAACAGAATGTATGGGAATCTTGGTTATTTGAAGAGATTAAGAGTCGGTTAAATTAAAGTCTCATAACTATTTTTCACAATATTCTAATTGTATAATTCGGGTCTGTGTTAATTGCTTAGTAGCAGTTTCAATAAATAATAAAACACCATAAATTGAAAATAACACCTTCATTAAAAAACCAAAACACTGACCTTTCAAAAAAAACTCTTGTAATAAATACAAAAAAGACGAAATAGAAAAACCATTTTCTATTTTACTTAGAATTCAAATTTTTGAATTGTTGTTTAAATGACGCAGCATTTTGACATTATTTATTTTATTTATTTATTTATTTATTCAACCAACGGAACAAGGTCCAATTACAGATTGAAGTTAATACAAATAAAGAAAAAACACAATAATTTTAATTAAAGAAAATTAACATTGTAAATAAACGAAATTTTCAGGTTACTAAGCTAATAACAAGAAATAAACTTAAAGTAAAAAAAAACTAAGAAAATAAACTAAGAAAATAAACTAAGAAAGATACTCAATGATCACATTGAAGAATTCTTTCGCTGATTTAAAGTTGAATATATCCACATCTGTATTTGTATTAATGAGTTTGTTGTACGTAGCGCACATAGAATACATCGGCGATCTGACCAGTACGTTCGTTTTGGGTATTGGTAGCTGAAATAGACGTTTAGTTCTTACACTACAGGGCGCCAATATATTCAGTTGCTCCAACAATTCAGGGCAATCAATTTGACCATTGAGTACCTTAAACAGCGTTGTCACTAAATTCGCCTTACGGCGACATCCTAAGGAGTGCATTTCAAATTCATCTAACAACGCAGCATAATCGTAATTAAAATCAGGATAAGCCCCGTACTTCTTAAAATGGAGATACTTAACAAACCTCTTTTGTATAGCTTCAATCATCGAGGAGTACTTAGAGTAGTGTGGATCCCAAACACTTGAAGCATACTCCAGCTTACTACGCACAAATGCAAAATAAAGGGTTTTTATTGCACCAATATTCCTAAATGACTTACAATTCCGTATTATAAAACCTAAGGAACGGTTGGCGGTTGAGACAATTTTCATAATATGATCATTGAAAGATAAATGATCGTCGAATATCACACCTAAATCTTTAAACAATACCACTCGGGACAACACTGTACCATTGATGCTATAATCATAAGTGATTTTTGATTTGTTTTTAGTATATGACATAACCTTGCATTTGCCTACATTCAATGAGACATTGTTATCCCTACACCAGTTAATTATTATCTCAAGACTATCCTGTAAATATTGGCAATCATTCACAGTAAATATTGGATTAAACAATTTTAGGTCATCTGCAAATATCAAGATGTTATGTGATATTTTATCAGCTATATCATTTATGAAGCAATTAAATAAGACAGGTCCTAGGTTGGATCCCTGCGGGACACCTGAGGATGCGATAAATTGATTTGACTGATATCCCTTATATTCCACAACTAAATGTCTGTTACTAAGATAACTCTGAAAGAAATCACATAAACCAGTGGAAAACCCAAGCCGTTTTAATTTATTTATCAGGATCCCATGATCAATTCTATCGAAAGCTTTCGATATGTCAGTGTAAATGACGTCCACCTGAGTACGATTATCCATAAATTTTGAAATAAATTGGGTTTTCAATAAAATATTTGACACAGTTGATTTCATGGGCCTGAAGCCATGTTGATATGAGGACAATTTATTATTAACGTAAGGATTAATATATTTGCAAAGAATAAGTTCAAAACACTTTGCAACGTTAGAGATAATAGCAATAGGGCGATAGTTCGGAACGTCCCTTTTATTGCCCGATTTAAAGACGGGTACAATACGTGCACTTTTCCAACATAATGGAACTTTGCTATAGGTCAGGCATAAGTTAAAGATATGCGTTAAAGGTCTAGCAATAATATCACGACAATCTTTTATTATTAGAGCTGGAATTCCATCCGGGCCCGCACTTAACTTGTTATTTAACTTCCCGAGTGCTTCAATTACTACACAAGTACTGACTTTACATATATTTAAGTAATCAAAGTTATCGTAAGATACATCATTTATTTCGTCAACTTTTCGTAAAGATGATCCTGCATAAGATTTGGAAAAGTGCGTAGCAAAGGCATTGACTATTTCATGTGGGGATGATAATTTTATGTCGTTATATTCCATATATGGAGGAATTGAGGACTCATTACGCAAAGTATTAATAAAATTCCAGAACTTGCCCGGTTCTTTGGATACCTTATCTTCAGTGTTCATGATAAATAACTTAAAATCAGCTGCAGAGAGTAATCTTACTTGAGTCCGCAACTTATTAAATCTTTGCTTAGTAAATTGGGATAAGGGATTCTTTTTTTTTAGTTTGAGGAATTTATTTTTTTCTCGAATTTTCTTTTTAAGTTTATCCGAGAACCACGAAGGGAATTTGCATTTACTTCCGGATACTAAGGGAACATATTTACGTAGTTTTGTAACTAGGAAACTCATCACGTCCGTTTTAAACTATAACATATTTTGTGTGCTTAATATTATTGCACATAAGTGTACGTTTTATATGTAAAATTTTAATCTTTTAGTTTTTCAAAGAGTGCCTTGGAAACAGTTGAGTAACTCACTTATTTGGCAACTCCTAGGAGCCATAATTCGCGTACATATCACCTCTGAAGACGGGCATCCGACGATACATACTTTACCAGTTGTGACATATTTTAAAGTAACGAGTGTCTTCCACTCCCAGACTAAGCATGAAGTAAAATTTCGAGTTTAGAAAAGCCCCGCGTAGAAAATTTGTCGAGGGTCGCGCAGCGACCCGAGACAAATTTTCACGGGGCTTTTCTAAACTCGAAATTTTACTTCATGCGCCACGCGTATAAGCCACTGATTTGAAGTGTAGTTCAAAAGCACACAAATACATCTTTAATCAGAGTAACACAGGTATTTAGTCTGTTATCAACGATGTTCAGTGTTTATAATAAATAATTAGGTTTTGAATATTTTTGTTAAAACAACTGATAACGATATTTATATGTTAATGGGTGTAAAAAAATAATAAAATTAAATTTATTCATAAACGATTTGTATTCGTGATTCGAAAAAAACAGGTTTCGAATCTTTGATTCGAATCATATTTATCTCTTACGAATCCTTTATTCGAGTATTCGTGATTCGAATTATATTAGGTGATTCGGATTCGTGATTCGAATCCTTTTTACGAGGATTCGTCCCAGCTCTGTCGAATACCTCTTTTGAGTCCTCTAAAAGGATTCGAATCCGGGAATCGAATCCCGAATGATTCGAATCCTGCCCAGATCTGCTAGAATGTACTCAATGTAAATTTTCCTATGTTCGATGTGTACTGGGACGCATCAAAGCATTGAGTACGATGTGATTGGCTAAGATTTCTAATGGTAATATAGTCAACCCATTACTCTTCCTGTCAAAAATAAATTTAATTTGTCAATTATTATATCAACCACAATATGTTGTATTTTAGTTCAACGGAATGCTTATCAACCAAAAAATCATTTCCTTATCGAATTTTGACTGGCGATAAAATACTTCCGTATGCGGCTTACTCACCAGACTTGGCTCTATCCGATGACTGTTTGAGCAGCGCTTCACTTACAAAAATGCACAAAAATGGCTCCATGATTGGTTTGCCTTAAACGATCAACAATTTTTTTGGCGTGGCATCCACAAATTGGCAAAGAGATAGAAAAAATGTGTAGCTTGCGATGGGAAATACTTTAAATAAAATATTTTGTACCATTTTCATACAATAAATGTGTATTTTCTATTAAAAAATTCCCGTTTCATATTTCAGACCTGATGTATGTAATCGAATCTTCTACTAAGTGTGTCCACTCCTTGGTTAAGAATGACAAATCCAAATTTTCAGGCATTCCTAAAGTCGAAATTTTACTTCATGCGCCAGGCGTATAAAACACTAGTTTAATGTAAAGTTCAAAATATACCCTTTAGGATATGTTCCTTTACTTTTATAGGAAGACAAAGTTTTTAAGTTGTTTTTATTGTACGTTTACGTTATTATTAAGGAATAAATAATTTTCTATTTGTTATATTGTAATAGAACATTATTTTCTTTCTTCACTGTTTAACGTTATTAAGAGAGGCGCTTAGGCCCTACTACCTGGCAGCGCCCATGGCTACTATAGGAACAAGTCTTGAAAAAACTTCGCGATTGATTTGTCATACAATATTTACCTTATCCATCATTTGTGGATATGGATAGATTATTTAATCTAAAAGTAGAGTTCGTTTAAATTTAAGAGACGTGATGTCAACGCGTGATCGCAGTATTTCCTACCGAAGGATCAATGACATATGCCTATCGCTGGAATTAGGCATTGACGTCACTGTCATTTGAAAAAACATATAATTAAATATATATAGTAAACATATTTTATTTTAAAACTTGTTTTTCACCTTTTCGTCTTATTACTGGATCTAAAAGCGGTGGTAACCCAGCCATTTATTATTTACAGAAAAAAACCTATCGTGGTTGGAAATGTTCATGTGATCGAACTGACATGTTTTTCTTTGTACTTTAACTATACTCGTGAGTTTCTAATGGATTTGTATTAATCGATTCACTTCACGTGTGCGGACTAGATAATAATGTGGTAATTGTGGAAAGTCCGCGCGAATTAATTTATTCAACTTTGATAACGATAAGCAGCATTAACTAAACAGTGTTAGATACATAAATCGTCTTCGTAAATGATTAGAAATCAGATACGAAATATAGAATGAACTGAAGTAATTAAAACAATCATTTTAAAGTAAATAAAATAATTATTTTAAGGTATATAAAATAATTATTTTAAGGTAAATAAAATAATTATATTAAAATTACTGTGATAAATACCCTACTAATTTTTACATTAACTCAAACAACAGGATAACCATAACACTTTATTTTAAATGTGCCAATATTTCGCCAATTGTTTGTTAGCTTCTTCAGGGAAAAAGTAGTCTTGCCCTGAAGAAGCTAACAAATATTTAGCAAAATATTGGCACAATTGAAATAAAGTTTTCTGGTTGCGCATAAGTTAACCAGAAAACTTTATTTCAATTGTGCCAATATTTTTTTAAAACTGCCGCTTTCCCCAAAACCATACAATAATGTTGTTACTTAAAACACTTGTAATTAAACTACTATTAGTATAACTGTATTGTTTCGAGTTTACGTGAAGTGATTAATCACAAATAGAAAGACTGTTATTCCTTACTTCACTTTTTATTTTTATGTTAGATGTACATTTCGAGACACAAGGTGCTCATTATCAATAACAAACTAAATTCTTAAAACTATGTGCACGGTATATATAGTTGACGGGATATCGGAAAAACCAAAAAGTAATTAAACCTATTGTTAGCGGCTAAAGGTTCGAGATGGGTGTCGGTGTCATTACATTATCTGCGGGGTGGGACGGCGCGGGCGGCTTATGGATCGGGAAGTTGGTCGGTAGGATTACATTCACAGAAGGATTATTTTTGGGTAACAAATCTAATAATGGATTAACTAAGGGACTAAGATCGAAATTCAGCAAAACATTTTTATTTTTATACATTTCAATGGATTCAAGCATATTTAATCTACGATGACTTGATTGTTTTAAAAGTTTAATATTGTTTACCGAGAATGTGTGTCCTGTTTCAATTGAATGGTGTGCAACTGCTGATTTGTCCGGGTTTTGAATTTTAAAATAATACTGGTGTTCTTTAAATCTTTTTAATATGTTACGTTGTGTTTGACCTACGTATATTTTATTGCAATTGTTGCAGTTTATTGAGTAAATTCCGGATTTTTCTAGGTGGTTTGTTTTAGTGAATGTGTTGCCAAGTAAACATTTTAATTTTGTGTTGACATAAAATGCAGGAGAAAGGTTGAATTTATTCAATAAACCACCAATTTTCATACAAGTTGCTGGGTGGTACACGGATCTAGCATACTTTTTTGGGGCGGCTTCCTCTGAGTTGGTTAGTGTGGAATTTGAAATAATTTTATGATTCCTAATTTGTTTGTTAATTAATCTATTGATTGTGTCAATGCTGTAATTTAATGAAATGCCTATGTTCTTGATTAAACTAAATTCCTTTTCCCTATTTTCTTTGGATAATGGTATGTTTATTGCTCTAAAAATCATGCTGTTAAAAGCTGCTAATTTGTGTTTAAAAGGAGAAGACGAAGATGAGTGGATGTAATTAAATGTGTGTGTGTTTTTTCTGTAAATGTTGAATTCTATTTTTGTATTATTGTTTTTTATCAAAAGTAAGTCTAAAAAGGGGATTTGATTGTTTTCTTCTATTTCATAAGTAAAGTTAATACTAGGGAAAAGTTTATTTAAATTTAATGTTATGTCTTTCATATCTGTGTCTGTTTTAACTATTGCAATAATGTCATCTACGTATCTATACCAATCCCTCGGAAAGTTAGGGATTGTTTTCTTAGCCTTATTTTCAAGATAGTTTAAAAAAATGTTTGCTAAGAAAGGTGAAAGGGGGTTGCCCATTGCTGTTCCGAAAGTCTGTTTATAGTACGTGTTGTTGAATATGAGTCAACTATATATACCGCGCACATAGTTTTAAGAATTTAGTTTGTTATTGATAATGAGCACCTTGTGCCTCGAAATGTACATCTAACATAAAAATAAAAAGTAAAGTAAGGAATAACAGTCTTTCTATTTGTTACTATTAGTATTCTTGACTGTAAGTTACAGTTATTATTTGGAATTAATATTTAAAAGACATATCTAAATTAAATTCAAAAATGAGTTTTGGCCCGGGTCTATCGATATTATTCATGTTGTCCACATTTTCATTGAAATAATAAACAAATAATTCAATATAACATTTGTCGTGATAGAATGAACGCCGAAGTCGAATCTATCTTAAAAAATGAATTTTGTAATCCTTTTTGAATCTTATTTAGATATTTGCCTTCATTCAAATTCTCTTCGTTAAATTCTTACAAATTTGACAAATTTTAGTTTTTTTTTGTACAAACAATTTTTTTTTACAAGAAGATCCTTATTCCATTTACCTAATTAATGGGTTTATTTATTAAATAGCACCTCGTTGAATTCAATTTCGATGGATAAGTTACAGAAGTGAAACGAACCGTACTATTTTAGAACATCTTCGAATAAATCAACGAGCAAGAAGCTTACATACACAACTGTTGTTTACTGAAAGTCGAGTCTTAATGGGAATTAACAAGAGGGATATTTTGTAAGGTAAATAAACGCAATGAAATGCAGCGCATCTGGATAATATAATGTAGTAATGTACGAGTATTTGAAACGTCATTACAAAATTACAATTCCTATAAATACCCAGTAGAAATTACTTATTGTATACGAAGTAGGGATTGTAAAACCAGTAAACCTGCTTTACTGTATTGTCAGTATGTTGTAAAAAAAACTCTCCAAAATATACTGGTAGTTTTCCGTTTTTTTTATATGTATCTAGGTAAATTATATTTGATTGGTGTACAGAGAACTATACATACTCAAATGTATACCTGAAGCAAACACGAAGATATAGGCAACCCAATACTGTCGCCATATCACTGCCAAATTAGTAATGTTTATTTCCCATTTAGAGAATAAAATGATTCAATGCGTTTGTCTTTTCAGACAAATTAAAATATTAGATCCAATTTCTATAAAATTGACGCAAATCTTAAACATTGAAAATTGATAAAAATCATGATAATAAATACAATTGTGTTGCTAATAATTGTCTTCTACATATTTTGATAGATTATTTTGACATTATTCGAAACAATTAATGAAAACAGGCACTAAACAGATATTTGTACGTGTTTTAACTATTATTGAAGTTAACTCAAATTTATAGTCATTTAAACTTAACTAAACGTTTAAACCAAATAAGATTAATTTTATAGTTCAATATGAAGGGGTGTATTTGCACAGGAAGTAGTTGTTTCAATGGATATTTATTGTATTAGTAGTCTTATTAATTAAGATGTATTGTTTGCATTTTATACGAACATTATCATGATTTTATGTATTATGGTCAAAGTTTTACAAACCAAAAAAAGCATTAGTTTATTCTCTCAAATTCAAATAGTTTTGAATTTGAAATAGTCATTTAAACCATTTCAAATTTAGGTGCGTATTTTATATTAATGAATTACTTTTTACCAATAATACTATAAACATTTATAAAATGTAATTACAGGTATTACAGTACTAATAATATTATATACATTATTTATAAAATTCAATTACAGGAAAAACAAACTATGATTTTGTACATAAGGTTAGAAGTTTGTATATTAGTTTTAGTTAAAAGATCACGAAAAAGTCTGATCTATTTATGAATGTCACTTAAATCGTTGTATTTTGCTGTTGTCACAAAAAAACTAATTTACTAGAGTGTGACAGACTCTTTCCAGTCGTAAGCTAGAGTGAGAAAGACCTATATTACTATTTCCAGCATAAAAAGGTAAAAGTAAGATATGAAAAAATAAGTAAATAATTCGCGCAAATATAGATATTTTCAGCATTTTTTTTTTAGAAAAACTAAATATCCTGACATATGACATAAAAATCCTACAAGTTCCAGCATTATTTTGGTGTACCATGCAACGTTGTCCCGTAATTAGAACATCAATGGTACTAGAACTAGTTACTAGTACCTAAAACGTTTGATTTTACCCATTATAAACCGCAAGCTTAAATGGAATTCAGTTTGAATCCCTCATAATCTAATCGACTCAGAATTAATGAAACTCAAAACTGGTGTAACTCGCAGTTCAAAATTTTGTTCTTAATTGGAGTTTAATAAAGTTGGATTTTATTGAAAAAGAAAGTGAAAAGTTATAGAAATGCATTACAGCGTTTGTACGCGTGGCACATGAAGTAAATTTCGAGTTTAGAGGAGCCTAAAAATTTGATTTTTTTAAATATACAGAGTGTTCTATTAAAAAAAAACACCGATGACATCATATTTCAAATAGGTTAACTGTTGGAAATCACATTACGTCCTTGGATAGATAAAAACGAATACAAACATTTATATTAAGATTTTTATTTTATCGCACGTATAGTTTAGCCAGAAATCCGGCCTTCCCATACTTTTGCCTAACCCTGTATACAGATAATGTTTTATTCAGGTATCCATATAACGATTTTTCGATATACATTTTAAGACATTCGTTGTTTTATTAAAACATTTCAATTTGAAGCCTTTAACGAGACATTTTAATCCCAGATTAAGCATGATGTAAATTTTGAATTTAGAAAAACCTGAACATTTGGTTTTCAAGTTTTTATAAACTCAAAATTTTACTTCATGCGTCACGCGTATAAAACACTGATTCAAAGTGAAGTTCAAAGTATATTGGTTTGGTTTGATCACATGTTCATTAATTTTTTAATTGCTTATATGGAATATGAAATAGTATACTTAAATGAAAAAATATATATATTAAAATCAATTTACAGAATCATAAATAAAATTAAAACAAAACTGTTTGAAATTCTTATATATTGTCGGTTTTCAAAAATATAAAATTATAATTAAAACAAATTTACTTATCAATATTAAAATCCATCTAATCTTGTCATTTTCTTCTAAGATATTTTTCGTAAAATGTTAACATTTTTAACAATAAAAAATATATAAACAGTCCCAAAAATTTCAACGTTGAGCGCAAAATTTTTAAGCTTTAAAATCACATTACATTCCAAATTAAAGCATCCTTCAATCTTTAATCGATCAAATTTTCAAACACGATGAACATTTTATAAATTAGAGCAGTTTAATTGGAGCACTTGCTTTTCTTAAAATACTCACTTTGATAAATTTATTACTTAATAAATTTATGACTTTGATAAATTGATAAATTTATTATTTAATAATTTTATCAAAGTAAATACTTCAAGGAAATTGTATTGCAAGAACGTAAAAATAATATCAACATTAGCTTATTTAGAATTAAATTGGTTTTTAATTAAAGTTGTTTGGCCATTTTGTAACTTAAAAATTATAAACTTTTGTTTGAATCTCATTTCTTGAAAAATTTTAATTTAAATTTGATTTGTTTTTAATATCGTTTGGATATTTGGCTATTTTTTTAGAATGAGAAATACTTCGTTAAATTTGTTGTAGGAATCGCGATTTTTAGATAAACATTGTTATTTTAATAATGATCTAAAGAAACTCACAGACAATCTTTTAAAACATAAATATCAACATAACCAACAATTTAAAGCGAGAAAACTTAAAGTGTTTTCCTACCCGTGGTTAAGCATAAAGTAAAATTTCGAGTTTAGTAAAGCCTGAAAATTTGGATTTACTGGCGCGAGCGAAGGGATGCGCCGGCAAATCTAAATTTTCAGGCTTTTCTAAACTTGAAATTTTACTTCAAGCGCCTCGCGTATAAAACACTGAAATATTTTGAAGTTCAAAATAAATTCTAGGTACTGTGTGATGGTAATAGTCATGATAATAATAATAATCATTATTCACATTTACACATTTATACAGAATTAATAATTGTAATGTAAAACCTCAAATAGAAGAATGAAGAAATTTACATTTACAAATTTACACAGAATAACTAATTGTAGCGTAAAACGTCACATATAAGAATGAACACATTCTTAACACAAAACCAAGCACAAATATTATTAAACAAAAGAAATAGACATTCAAATTTTGTGTCTAAGAATTCAAATAACAAGCATGGTTACAAGTTACATAATAAATCAAAGAGACAATGCTTTGACTTATGGTATTACGTAATATCTCTTATATAACAAGGTAAGTGATTGTATATTTTTATACATATATAAAAACAACCCCTTTCAAATTTTGTAAGTCTATGTTTATGTCGATGTTTATAAATTAATTGAGAAAATAATTAGAACTTGGGAAGTTGCATTAATATATTTTTAACGTGAAAGAATTTCTTGATATTCATTATTCTACATTTCTAACGTTGAAACGTGAAACGTTAGAAAAGTAGAATAATGATTATCAAGAATTTTTCAATTTCTTGTCGCTTCTCTTGTGAAAATCCTGGCTGAAATTACGAATTTTCAGTCTTTTGTTTTACTCTAGAAATGTTTGTAATATGTATACTATACATATGCTGTAATTGTCTTGTAATGGGTGTTGGAAAGTAAAGTTATTAATATTATTATTATATAGACTAGATATAGTCTGAAATGTTTGGTAGACAAATTACATTTGTATGCATACTAAGATTTATGTTAGTAATCAGGATTCTTATTTTTACTTTATTTCTGTGTTTTCTTTATTATTTCAAGAAATTATAGATAAATAAATGTCTAGGTAGTTAACGAACAAATAAAGAAAGCAAACCTTTTTTCTATGAGAAACGTGACTAATCTATCATCATTACTATTGGAAGTCTCAACTCATATTTTACAATCAACATGAATTTATTGGTGTTTCAAAACACCGCATAATGATCCAATTATTTCTTAAAATGAAAGGATAATTTAAAAAATATTCCAACACAACAATTTTTCTCATATGTAAATAGTTGAGAAGGAATGTAACTTATTTGAACTAACTTAATGTTTGAAGAAATCAATGCAATTTTAAATTGAAATACTTTTCTTAAACTGTTAGAATCAGGATTTTTTTTCTATCGAGAGGTAAATAGCATTATAGATGAATTAATTTCTCACTTAACCCGTGGTGAAACATATTTAATTAATACGCTTTGATTAAAACACTTGGTTTGTTTCACTGATTTTTTATTTTTACTCCAACTAGTTTCGACCGAAAATACACTAACATTTTTAAATTATTTGTGAAATAGTGTAATATCAAGAGAGGACAGTTAGTTTATTACAGTCGTTTGAATAAATATTACAGAACATAAAAAAGGGGCAAAACTGTGTGGGACAGTCGTAAAACGGGAAGCACATTAAACTGGAAATGGGTCGTCTGTGAATATTTGAATTCTCATTTCAGAGAGGTTTCCATTTCTTTATGTATGCATGTACGTGAAATATTCATGTATTACGCACGGACTGAACTGAACAAAATGTGAATTTTATTGGACGTTGAATGACCTGACCTATGTAAATTGTACCACATATTCAAATATTAAAGAATGGCACAGCGATCGAGAAAGTTTAGTTGATATTGAATGAGTTGTGTATTGTCTAAACTTGTGATTCTTTTTTCTTTTGTAAATAATTATTAATATACGGTAAATACTTTGTTCACTGCACTTTTAGTGAAACGAAATTATAATATTAGGTAGTTTTAAATTGAAACACTTGTTTATACAATTACCTAAAATTAATAATATGATTTATTGTGGCATTTTACCAGTAAAAGTTGTTGTAGTAGTGGATTTAAGTAAATTCTTTAAAATCAACAAAAATCTTTAACGTATGGCATAATAATTTACTATATTTATATATCATATCATTATGTATTTGTATACTGTGTACATTTGTGGACATTCGTTGATTTTATAAGAGTTCAATTTAAAGTTCGGACGAGTGTTTCCAATCCCAGACTAAGCATAAAGTAAAATTTCGAGTTTAGAAAAGCCCCGCGTAGAAAATTAGTCGAGGGTCGCGGGTCGTAAACTCGAAATTTTACTTCATGCACTACTCGTATAAAAAAAATACTGAAATATTGTAAAGTTTGCAAAATACTAGCCTTTATTTTGTTCGATTGATTGACAAATTGTGTTAAATCTTCTGAGCTGATTATACATACAAAATCAATTTATAAATTTTGATCAATTTTGACAGATTTTTGTCATTTTTTAAGTAGATAATTAGTTACGAACATTTTATTTTCTATCGTTAGGTAATTAATTATTTCTTTTAATTTTGGTGAAAGCTTGCCTGCAGCAATTTTAAAATATATGATTTTTTGGTATCTAGAAAGGGGCGCGGGCAGGGGGGTCCCCGCGCCCCTTTCTAGATAGAGTATACATAAAGTAAAATTTAATTTGAGAATTGTTCGCAGAATATTTATAAAATATCAAAAAACGAATAATATGGACTTTCTGAAAACTGTAGTATATTTAATACTTTTTCAAGTTGTTTCAACGCATATTTCTAAAAGTCTTAGTTTGACTAAATTTTTCAGAAAGTCGATATTAATTCGTTTGAATATTTTGTTCATATGGTATGTTTAACAATTTTTAGTAGTTAGATCATTTTGATAGTATAAAATAAATAACTCTACTTTAAATTCATTTTATTTCATTCTGTATAGGATTTATTTTAAAGGAAATATACAGTGTTTAATATTTCTTGAATTTCTTCATTTATTTTTAAAGATCGATTAAGTTGTCTGTTCTTAATTATTTTAAAAGTCATCAGAATTTTACATTTGCAATAATTAATCTTTGTTGTAATTTATATTTTTTTTTGTTCTATTACAGAGATGGGATTAGAAGTCCTTTGAATAATCCTAGTATAAACAGGCACACTTGGTTAAGGACGAGCTTGAGAAGATCACCCCCAAGGTAAGACATCTTAATAGTTTATTAAAAAAAAAATTGTTTTGTTTATTTTAAAAATAATCTTTGACTTTCACATGAAAACTGTTTTAGTTAAAAAATAATTTAGCACTTATACATCCATACCTTTTGAACTAAATTGAAAGTAAAAAGTATCAAATTGGAAATAAGCAGTTTCAAAATGTGACTTCAAATATACTGTCAGTTTAAACACAATCAAATTGAGATTAAACAATATCAAATTAGGAATAAGCAATTTGAAATTGGGACTGAATAAATAAAGAAATAACCAGTTTAAATAGTTTAGCAAAAATAACCAAAACAATATTTATTTAACATGTTTTGTATACATCTTCTAAATTTTCAGTATTTTTGAAAGTAAGCGATATACAGAGAGTTTTTCTTTTAAGTGTACATTACCTAATTACAACGTATATGCTTCGAATTCAATTCGAAGCTTTATTCGAGTGTTGTCCACTCCCAGGTTAAGCATGAAGAAAAATTTCTAGTTTAGAAAAGCCTGAAAGTTTGGTTCAGTCGCTCCGCGAAGCAGAGAGACCAAACCAAATTTTCAGCCTTTTCTAAACTCGAAATTTTACTTCATGCGCCCCCCGTATAAATCACTGATTTCAAGTGAAGTTTAAAATAAACTGTTTTGTAGTACTTCTTAAGCAGATTAAAATATTTAAAATATACTGCTTTACCATATTTCAGTGTTTTATACGGTCCGTATCGCTACGCGACCAAACCAAATTTTCAGGCTTTTCTAAACTCGAAATTTTACTTCATGCTTAGTCTGGTAGTGAAAAGCACTCGTTTAAAGCTTTAAATTGAACTTTTAAAAACGAATGTCGGAAAATATTTTACTAATTTGTTCCAGGTCGATAAGCTTGCGAAGCATGTTTTCCTTGCTTTCAAAGTTGAGCAAGCAAGTTTCTTATTGTTCGCTCACATTCAAAAATACATTCCTAATGCTCTAAATTTAAAAGATATAACATATCTTAAATAAAATTTGTTAGGCCCAATTTGAAATTGGTTATTCTAAATTTGATAATATCTGTTTTCATGTCACTTGTGTTTTAAATTGACAGCTATGTTTGAAGTACCAATTTAAAATTGTTTAATCCCAATTTGTTATTGAAGTTTTAGTGTTTATGTTTTTAGTTTTAAAATGATTCTGCAGTTTTTATTTTAATAAAATAAAAAATGGTTTTATATCGTACAACTTAATATAAATAATATTTTATTTAATGAACCATTTTCGCATTAACTTTTTCCCTTAATATATAGTTATGCTAGGTATTTTAATCAATTGGAAATTGCCCTTCTAATACAACCTAATATAAATAATATTTTGTCTATTGAACAGTTTTTGCATTAACTTTTATCCCTAATATCTAAATATGCTTAGTATTGAAACTAATTGGAATTCGCCCTTACATTACAACCTAATATAAATAATATTTTGTTTATTGAACAGTTTTTGCATTATCTTTTTTCCCCAATATCTAATTGTGCTAGGTATTTTAACCAATTGAAAATGTTCCTTTCATTTCAACCTAATATAAATAATATTTTATTTATTGAACAGTTTTTGTAATAACTTTTTTCTGAATATCTAATTATGCTAGGTATTTAAACCAATTGGAAATTGCCGTTGCATTTCCAGTTTTAACCCCGACACCTCCGCCATTTTTCAACACTACAAATTTTGAAACTATTTCACTCAGTAGAGAAAAAATGTAAGGCTAACTTAAAATCATTGTTTTTTATGATGCAGAAAATGTTGACGGCTTGGCGCACTAATGTGTTAAGTACAGTTTTTGGCTAAAATGACTTAAGTGTGCCATCTCATACATTAAGTTCAGATGTATGAGATGGCACACTCAACTTATTTTAGCCCAAAACTGCACCTAACACATTTGTGCGCTAAGCCATCGATATAATAAATACATGGATTGATTATTCATTAAATATAAAGAAAATTCTTTAATCACCAAGTACCATACATTATTAAATTAAAAAAATCGATGTAATAAATACATGGATTGTTTATTCATTAATTATAAAGAAAATTCTTTAATCACCAAGTACCATACATTATTAAATAATAAAAAAAAAACAGCAGGCAATTATTCATACTTCATTAATATTCTACTCGAATTTATCAAACCATTCCTCGCATTTTCTTATTGGACCGTTCACCTTACGACTTACCTAGAACACACATAAAAACTTCCCTAAATGTCGTCGACATTTTACGCGATACAAACAACACTGTTTATGAATTGCGTGCAGACTACTTTCGTATGATCCGATAAACATCATTAGATTAATTAGTAATTTTCTTCTAGACATTCGGAAAGTTTACCGAACCGACGATGGGGATCCTTCAGGCAGTAAGCAAAAAATAAAATACAAGAATCAATAAATTAATTAACAATTTTCGCATGTGGACACTCTTTCTACACACGCTTGTTTAAATAAAAAAACAATTCTTCTGCAAACTATCTGCACTATATTACACACAAATGGGTTTTCAATTAATAATTTTGCACATTTTGTTATTATGCACAATATTGGGTGGTGGTTTAATTCTCACAACTGTTTTATATCAGTGTTATTAACTCTTATCAGTTGAGATTTGTTAAAATGATTGAGAATGAATTACTGTTTTGTAGACTTTTAAGGGTTAATTTTACAAGCGCATTTAATGGAGTGAAGTAATCTTCATTTTGATCTTCACTTGTGATTTTGTTTGTTTTGTAAAGGTAATGTTTTTAACATTACTATGGTTTTGACCGTTAGTACGTAATAAGCCATTTTAAAATTAAAGAAAATTATTAAGGTACGATCCACGAGAGGTGTCCCATGTTTTCCTTGATTTGTAGTGCTTTCTTCACTAATACATGTAATACGAAAATAATTTAAGGTCAGATTAGATTACGCGTGTGAAAAAAAACAAAAAACTTTATAATATGTCTGCTATGGTTTTTAGATCTAACACACAAAAACGTATGTTCCGGTATGCAGCTTTGAAATTGGGGGGGTTGAACCCCATATCCCCCCTCTCCCCCTGTGGCTACGGCCTTGGTGGCGCATGAAGTAACATTTTGAGTTTAGAAAAGCCGCGTTATGCTCGTGCGCTTGCAAATCCAAATTTTTAGGTAATTTTCAGCAACTTCATGCTTAACCAAGGATTGCAAACGCTTTCAGAAACTTCAAATTGAACGATTTTACAATAACAAAGAATTCCTGAAAATTTAGCAAACACTGTAATAATCTGGATATGTCTATTTAAAAGAAAATTCCTTGTACAATCAATACATGATAAATAATGTGTATTAATAATGTTTAGTAATACACATTAGTAGAGAGATTTAAGGATTTGCTAAGCATTAATTCTAGAGCTTATAAATCAAGCCAAATTCGTACAAATAAATATTCCATTGTTCATTCTCTTGATAATGGCATTAAGTCTAAACAATTAGTAAAATAAAATACATAAAAGTAAACTATACCACGTGAATTTAATATACCGCGCGATCGTTTAAATTATGATTTAGAGTAGGCGGCATTTTTTTGTGCAGTTGCCTAGAATGATAATTGAGTGGTGAAATAAATTTAAGGTTATTGTAAACTATGTGTTAAAAGTTGGTAGTGCCAATCTAATTTAAAATTCAAAGTGTGTGATCGCACAGTACAAAACCAATATAAATTTTCTACATTATCATGCTAAAATTTTAAATATAACTTGAATGTTTAGCTCTATTTTTTCTTGTGTGTACAAATTGTTATTGTTTGTTGTATAAACAACAAATTTCGATTAACAATGACATATTGTACACTATATGCTAGAATAGTTTTCAATTGAATCTTACCAAAAGGTGAAATTTTTCGAGCTGACGAAAGTGAGAGTGTGCGAAGATATTAAGCGATTACCGCCATTGAAAAAGAAAAGAACAATAAAAGTACAAATGAGACGACACTTTCTTCGCAAATTGTTTATAAATTACGTACTCGTGTTTATCAAAATGTAGAACTGAATTTTCGCAGAAAATTTACAGAAAAGTAATAATCAAATAAATATAATTAATTATAAAATAATTATTTAAACAAGGAGTTTTAGTGGTAATCATATTATTTTAAAGACATTTATTTAAGTTGTTGAATAAAGTTAAATTTATTTTAACTAAAAATACCTAACAGGTGATTTTTCGTTAGATTTTATTATTTTAATTTTGGTATTTAGCGACAGGAAAGTTATTTATTAGTTATGAATTTTTATTTAAGCAAAGACCAGTTTAAAAAAGAAACAAAATTACATTTATCTGTTTGTCGATTAGATTTAATATTTTTGGGTTTGGTGTAGAGATGGGCAAAACGGTTCACTTAAGTGACTGGTTCCTAACCAGTTCGTTCCTTTTAGTGAACCGGTTCTTCGAACCGGTTCAGCGGTTCTTTTAGTATATATTTATGTTTTTATTTACTTTATGTCACATGTTATGTTTTCGTATATATTATACAGGGTGAGGTTTTTATGTTCTCTATGGGAATCTCGGAAACTATAAGAGATAGAGACACCCTGTCTATCTGTTGCTTTTTTATTGTCTTGCATAGTATCAAAGAATTTAAAAATCATTGCACATGATAGCCTTGTTGTTATTTTACATGATTACATGACCTTTTTTATATGTTTTATGTAGCTGTTTTAAAAAAGTGGATTTTGTTCGACATGAGAATGCAAGTTTGCTACTTCTTAACTTGTTTTTAAATCTATGTTTCTCAATTTTAAAATAGATAGGAAAACAATAAACATTTCACACTAAATAATAAAATTGTATCAGATTTATACTTTCCCCCATATGGAAAACAGATCCGCTCCTGAACCGCAAGTCCTTTTTTGCGAACCAGTTCAGGAGTGTTCTTTTTAGTGAACCGGTTGAATTAAGTGGTTCAGGAGCGGATTGCCCATTTCTAGTTTGGTGGCAGGAAAGTTATTTGAGAATTAAAAAGAAACAGTACGCTGTCAATTAAATTTAACAAAGTTAAAACATTTTTTTATTGATAAATTAACAGTATTGCGGAGTAGACGAATCCACAATACAAACATTTATATGTTTGTGTTTAGCGATAGGAGAGTTATTTAAAAAAAAAATAAAGAGGCATTTGTATTTCTATAACATGAGTTTTTTTTTACGAGACAAATAGAAAATAAGTTTTTTAATATACTCAATATATGTGCTTCTTTCTTTATGGAAATGCATTTACAAATATCGAATGAAACAAGTATTTTACTTTGCCTTATTTTCAAGTTTATTTACTTATTTACAAAAATGACAATAGTTTTGTAAAATTGTTTAAGAAATGTAAGTGCTTTTTCTGTTTTTCATATAATATTTTGTCTTTGATCTTTCCTAGTTCTCCATTATTGAATCTTTGGAAGTAGCCCTGCAGAAGCCAATAGAAATTTAACAAAATGAACCATTTATTTTTAACCTTTATAATTTAAGGTTTTCTGTCATTAAAAACATATATTTAAATATACTTAACCATAAATTGTTCTTTATGACAGAAAACCTCAAATTATGAAGATTATTTCAGTCAACAACAAAAAATCGAGAAATAGAGTTAGGTCACTTTTGAAATAAACGGTTCAAAAATTGGTTCATAAAAAATAAACTCTATTCCGTGAATGTTGACATTCTCGTCATCAACTTCAAAATTCTGATTTCCATAATTCTGAATTCCGATGGGCACTGTTATCGGTACTTGTTTCAGCAGTTATAAGGCATATGTTTCTATAATTTGCTACAATGATGCGCATATAATAGTATTAAATGGTAGAAAAACTGTTCGTCTTTGATACGTACATAAATTAATGACGTGAATGCCATGTTTCCCAGAATAGACTGTACATGGTATAAAAATACAAATAGTATTCCTCTTTATTTTTCAAAAACTTTTCTGCTACTAACACAAAAATATTAAATCTAATTGACAACTTAGTATTCCTCTTCAAGTTTCAAATAACTTTCCTCCCACTAAACCCAAAAATATTGTATCTAATTGACAACTTTACGCCAACGGATAAATGTGATTTTCTGTTCATATTTAAAATTGTCTACACCGTGGGTCTCCAAACTATCTTCTTCGCGGGCCACAAATACAATTATACATAATAAAGTCGGCCAAGATCCTATTAATTTTATAAAATTATGAAAAATTTAAGAAACAATTGTTACAATATTTCAAAATATGACATTTACAAAAAAAATTACAAACAATCGCGGGCCGGATTCATGCAAGTCGCGGGCCGGATTTGGCCCGCGGGCCGTAGTTTGGAGACCACTGATCTACACCAATTAAATATTTTTTTATTATTTTACAAGATCATTCAGCTAATTCATCTCAACATGTTTACTCTGGCCTGTTTTTTTTAATATTTTTATGTTTAGTGGGAGGAAAGTTATTTTAAATTTAAAGAGAAATACTAAGTTGTCAATTAGATTTAATATTTTTGTGTTAGTAGCACAAAAAGGAATTTAATAATAAATATAATTAAATAAATAATTTTCGAACCTCTATAATATCGACTAGCTTGAAACTTTAATCCGCCAATACCATTCGCCAACACCAATCGGTCTAAACAAGATTGCAAAAATGGCGACCGCTCCCCTAACAGTCCGGTCATCAGAGAATTCCCCAACAGTTGGCAGTAAACTTCCAACTGTTGTCTCTGATGAACGAGCCCAATGCAGCCATTTCAGCGAGCAACCCTAATTTGTAATAAATAGTAATAACTTGTATAAACATACGATTTATTTATATTTTTCTGGTAATTATTATTGGTGTTTTAAAACTACTAACATTTTAAAATAATTTCATTTGGAAGAGAATGTGGAAGAGAAATAATAATGCATTTAACTTTTGAATTCTTTAACCCTTTTAGTTATGGAATTTTTCTAGTGCCCAAAAAAATATTTTGTACACTGCATATTATTTATTACTATATCAGATATACAGAGTTTTTCTTTTAAGTATACATATCATACATATACGCTGTAAATCTTCAGATATTCGTTGTTTTTACAAATATTTCAAATTAAACTTTCAAACAAGTGTTTTCCACTCTCAGATTAAGCATGGAGTAAAATTTCGAGTTAAGAAAAGCCTGAAAATTTGGTTTGGTCGCGTAGCGCGAAGCGCGGAGCGGCCAAACCAAATTTTCAGGCTTTTCTAAACTCGAAATTTTACTTCATGCGCCACCGGTACAAAACACTGACATATTTCGAAGTTTAAAACACACCGCTAAACTTTACATTGAATCAGTGTTTAATTATTATTGGTATTTTAAAATTACTAACATTTTAAAATAATTTCATTTGGAAGAGAATGTGGAAGAGAAATAATAATGCATTTAACTTTTGAATTCTTTAACCCTTTTAGTTATGGAATTTTTCTAGTGCCCAAAAAAATATTTTGTACACTGCATATTATTTATTACTATATCAGATATACAGAGTTTTTCTTTTAAGTATACATATCATACATATACGCTGTAAATCTTCAGATATTCGTTGTTTTTACAAATATTTCAAATTGAACTTTCAAACAAGTGTTTTGCACTCTCAGATTAAGCATGGAGTAAAATTTCGAGTTTAGAAAAGCCTGAAAATTTGGTTTGGTCGCGTAGCGCGAAGCGCGGAGCGGCCAAACCAAATTTTCAGGCTTTTCTAAACTCGAAATTTTACTTCATGCGCCACGCGTACTAAACACTGATGTAATATGATGTTTAGTATACACGATTTTACCATACTGCTTTAGTAGCATATTTTTAACTTCACCTAAAAGCAGTGTTTTATACGCGTGGCGCATGAAGTACAATTTCGAGTTTAGAGAAGCCTGAAAATTTGATTTGGTCGCGTAGCGCTAGCGACCGGTTATTTTAAGACTTTTCTAAAACTCGAAATTTTACTTCATGCTTAATCTGGGAGTGGAAAACACTCGTTTTAGACTTTAAATTAAACTATTTCTAAAAACAATTATCAGAAAAGTTACAGTTCATGCATACGTGTATGTAAATTTAATAGAAAAAATCTCAGTATGTGTACCAAATGTTAGTGGTAGCAAATGCTACCGTCAGGGCCGAAGGGGTTAATCCAACATGTCTTCAAAATAGTAATAAAAAGCGGTTAAATTCCTTTCTTCACTGTTTTTATTTAAGTATTGTATGTACATTTCGGATACTGAGTGTCCATTATCAATAGTTAACTGTAGCTAATGGACACTTCGTGTACGAAATGTATGTATAGTATAGTATAGTAAATAAAAACAGTGAAGAAAGGAATTTAACCGCTTTTTATTACTATTATAACAATCTGCACATAACTCACGAATACATACAGAGAGTTTTATGTAACACCGAACATTTTCATACCGAGAATTTTTCTTTGAAGTATCCATATGGATACGTTGCACATTTTCCGATGCTCAGTTTATTAAAAGAATTAAATTTGAAGCTTTAAGCAAGTGTTTTCCACTCCCAAGCTAAGCATGAAGTAAAATTTCGAGTTTAGAAAAGCCTGAAAATTTGGTTTGGTTGCGTAGCGCGAAGCGCGGAGCGGCCAAACCAATTTTTCAGGCTTTTCTAAACTCGAAATTTTACTTCATGCGCCACCGGTACAAAACACTGATTCAATGTAAAGTTTAGCGGTGTGTTTTAAACTTCGTAATATGTCAGTGTTTTGTACCGGTGGCGCATGAAGTAAAATTTCGAGTTTAGAAAAGCCTGAAAATTTGGCTTGGCCGCTCCGCGCTTCGCGCTACGCGACCAAACCAAATTTTCAGGCTTTTCTAAACTCGAAATTTTACTTCATGCTTAGCCTGGGAGTGGAACACACTCGCTTAAAGCTTCAAATTCTCGTTATGAAAATGTTCTGTGTTACATAAAACTCTCTGTATATGTCTTTAAAATTTACTTATCAGTGCCTAACTTCTCTTATCTCTTGAATAAGGTTCTTGACTTTTGAGTGATAAAATATATTTAACTATGATTTTAAAAAGAAAACACTTCAATAAATTTCACTAATGTTTTGTTTTTTTTTATTCTAACTAGTTTCGACGATAAAATATTCAACATGTCTTTAGAATTCAATTATTTGTGCTTAACTTCTCAAGTTTCTCATTTTTCCGTGAAGAAATATATTTAATTATGATATTAAAAAGAAAACATTTCATTAAATTTTACTATTTCGTTTTTTATTCTTACTAGTTTTGGGGTCAATCCATTAGAAATCACCCAGACCACGTTGCTCAACATTTTTGTTTTTTCTAATTTTTTTACCAGTTATTCCCCAATACTAAGTGAGTTGAAAAGTATAGTTAGAAAAATGTTCAGGCTCATACTTTTTTTCTGGCGGACATTTTAAGTTTGCTTCGTAACCGTTTTTCGGCCGAAAACAAGTTTTACTCAAATGTATATAATTTTATTAATTTTATAGATATGAAGACAAAATAAAAAGTAAAATTATCAGAGCGATGCTCTAGATTTTTTGTCCTAATATAATATTACCTAAGTAGTTAGAAAAGTGCAGACAAAAATTCACAAATATAAATTAAAAATTAACCTAAAACGGGAGTTTTAGTGCTGCGAAATTATTAGAAGGAAGAAAGACTGACCTTTCATTTTTCTTGCATATATTTATTATAGGACTACTTGCTGTAGAAGTTTGAAGTTTGAGAACTTTGTCCTTGTTTTTATGTAATTTTTCAAAAATGTCAAAAATCGTATTTTGGCAATATTTGAAGTAAATTATCTCATAAGGGACTGAGTGAAAAATTATGAAATTAATGCAAATAACATCCCTTTATAACATAAACACATGATATAAATGTAATGATTGAGACTCAACTGGTTCCAGAGTTATGGTGCATCAAAGTTGGCCGAAAATTGGGTTATACGCACACAAAATTGAACGGTAATTAAAGACTCCTCTATAACACATTTTATTAAAACTAAGTGACTTACACATATAAAGTTCAATATATACATTTTATCAGTTAGCATAACAAATTTATAATTTCCTTGAACTATTGTAAAGTACACAATGAAACACTTTTAACTTTGTTTGTATAACACGTTTTATTTAATGTGACTGCAGTTTCGACAAATTTAGCTTGTCATTATCAAACATGGAGTAACTTAAACTAGAGGTTTTACAGGTATATATACATAATTACAAAACAGCGGTAAAAATGGGGGTGTGCATTAGGTCAACCTGGTCGTTAATTAAGGGAATTCCCGGATTAGCGCGGGCTTTGTGTATCTCTCGTGCTTCTAGCAAATTCATTTTACGTCCCTTTTCGGCATGATGGATTATGGTAAGTACATCTTTTTCAAAACTGTGATTTTCGTCTAAAAGGTGTTTTGCAAAAGACGACTTATCACTCTGTTTAAGCCGAAAAGAGCGCAAATGTTCCCTCAATCTTATGTTGAAATTACGACCGATTGGCCAATGTATATCCCTTGACAATCTGCGCAAGTTAATTTATATATTCCGGATTTATTAAATTTATTTAATTTTGTTTTACTATTAAAGATATGGTTATTGATTTTACAGTACGGTTTAAATGCAACTTGAATATTATGCTTTTTTAGGATATTTTTAACTTGAAAACTGTCTATCAACCAAATCACAACCATAACCATTGTTAATAGCCATAGCTCTAATCAAGTTAATTTCCTTCTCGAAAAAATTAGCTGACAAAGGGATTTTTAAGGCTCTATGAATCATTGAATTGAATGCAGCAATTTTATGTTTATAGGGATGTCTGGAATGGTTAGGGATAATTGAGTCGGTAAAGGAAGGTATAACCATATCTTTAATAGTAAAACAAAATTAGATAAATTTAATAAATCCGGAATATATAAATTAACTGTAGGGGGGGTAATCTTCCTGACAACTTTACTTACTGGAATCCACACCATGTTCTTTTTAGATATGCGGAAGGCAGTTTTTGAGCCAGGTGAATCGAAGAAATGAACTAATACATGGCAGAGCTGGGACGAATCCTCGTAAAAAGGATTCGAATCACGAATCCGAATCACCTGATATGATTCGAATCAGGAATACTCGAATAAAGGATTCATAAGAGATAAATATGATTCGAATCAAAGATTCGAATCCTGTTTTTTCGAATCACGAATACAAATCGTTTAAGAATAAATTTGATTTTATTATTTGTTTACAACCATTAACATATAAATATCATTATCAGTTGTTTTAACAAAAATATTCACAACCTAATTATTTATTATTAACACTGAACATCGTTGATAACAGACTAAATTTCTGTGTTACTCTGATTAAAGAGGTATTTGTGTGTTTTTGAACTACACTTAAAATCAATGGTTTATACCCGTGGCGCATGAAGTAAAATTTCGAGTTTAGAAAAGCCCCGTGAAAATTTGTCTCGGGTCGCTGCGCGACCCTCGACAAATTTTCTACGCGGGGCTTTTCTAAACTCGAAATTTTACTTCATGCTTAGTCTGGGAGTGGAAGACACTCGTTACTTTAAAATATGTCACAACTGTTAAAGTATGTATCGTCGGATGCCCGTCTTCAGAGGTGATGTGTAAGCAAATTATGGGTCCTAGGAGTTGCCAAATAAGTGAGTTACTCAACTGTTTCCAAGGCACACTTTGAAAAACCAAAAGATTAAAATTTTACATATAAAATGTACAATAAACTATAAGTGTGATACATCATTGAATTCAGTAAAAAATATTCTTCCAAAAAATATCAAAATCCAAAATAGCGCTCATAAGAAAAACAAAAGTTAGCTATGGTCTCTAGGTAAATGTTATAGTTATCTTAGAATAAAATATGTTACTGGATTTATCGTTAAAAAGTGCCTATAATGTCAAAGTTGTAAATGCCTGGATTCAATAGTTTTTGAATAAAAAAATAAAAACGAATTTTTAAAAATACGTTTTTTGACAATATCTCATTAAGGAAATAAGATATTTCAAACTTGTATTATTATTGGGCCCTAAATTATGCAACTTTGCCCCAATTTAACCGACTCTCTATTTCTTTAAATAACCGAAATCCCCATACTTTCTGTTGAAATACGGACACCCAGTATAATAATAATAATAATATTTATTGTATTGTTATTTTCTAAATATTTTAATTAAATAAATATTTTACATTGTTATATTTACGAATATATTAAAAATAAATACTTAATTCAATATTAAATCATTAGATGTTTTTTGATTAAACGAATTCCACTATGGCTTTCGACGTCTAAGTCAAAAAATGTTTGAAACAAAAGTTGTAGCCAACGAAAAAATATACCTCTTTTACCTAAACACTTTTCACCTCAGCTCTTTTGTTTCTGAATTAGAAACTAAAAAATCAAGTGGACATCAACAACTCACCGATTAAGGCTTTCGACGTCTAAATCAAAAAATGTTTCAAACAAAAGTTGTAGCCAACGAATTTTACCTAAACACTTTTTTTGAAAATAAATACACAACTTTATGATAATTCGAAAATTTATGAACGAGTGTCTCCACTCCCAGACTAAGCATGAAGTAAAATTTCGAGTTTAGAAAAGCCCTGTGAAAATTTTTCGAAGGTCGCGCAGCGACCCGAGACAAATTTTCACGGGGCTATTCTAAACTCGAAATTTTACTTCATGCGCCACGCGTATTAAACACTGATTTCAAGTAAAGTTAAAAATATAGAAACATATTAAAACTGTTTTCAGTTTTAAAAGTTAGCAAAATATGTCAAAATTATTTAAAATTGCCAAAAACAAAATGACCAAAATGTCATCTCGTAAATATAAAAAATATCAAAAACGTCAAAATTTGGCGTGCTGATAAAATCGATTTACGTTAAAATTATCATTTTATGTCAGTACGTGACAGTTTGACATAAACGTTCTTACAAAAACGACAATTTCAGTTAAAATCAGTAATAATCTCAAAAAAGTTATCTAATAATATAAAAATTGTTATCTAATGTAAAACAAGTAAATATGTAATATCAAAAATATCAAATGTCAAAATTGTCGTCTACTGTCAAAAAAGTAAAAAAATATAAAATGTCAGAACTGCCATCTAATGTCAAATACGTCATTTAATGTCAACATCAGAAATAGTAAATAAGTAAAAAATTTCATTGTTTATCAAAAGTAACATCTAATGTGAAACATGTCGTCTAATGTCAGAAAACGTAGTCTAATATCTAGAATATAATCTATTGTCAAAAATGTCATCTCAAAAGGTAAAGAATATCAAAAATGTCATTCAATGTCAAAAATGATTAAATATGCCTTGTAGAAAAAAAAAAATTCTCAAATTTGTGTGTTCAAATAATGATTCAATAATTTTTGAAAATCGTTACAAATCTGAATAAAAATATTGAAAATCTTACATATCAACATTTTATATATTTGACGAGAAAATCTCGAAATATCGAAAATTTCATCAAAATTTTATAAACCGATAAAAATGACAAATTATCAAAAATCAAGATATGTTGAAAGTCTGATAAACGTTTTCATAAATTAATTAAAAATCTCGATATATTGAAAATTTCATCAACATTCGATAAATCAAGGAAAATTGAGGAAATATTGCAAAATCTGATAAAAATTTGATTAATCGACGAAAATCTCGAAATAAGGATAATTTTATGAAAATAACGATTTGTTGAAAATCTTATAAAAATGTTATAAATCGACATGTTAAGTGTAAAAATTTGATTGGGAATGTCAATTCATATTCATCAAAATGTTATATTTGGCGCAATTACCGAAAAACAATTAAAAATCTCAAATCTGTTAAATTTGACACAAATCATTAATTTAATTGATTTTATCACTTACAAACGAGTGTCGTCCACTCCCAGACTAAGCATGAAGTAAAATTTCGAGTTTAGAAAAGCCCCGCGTAGAAAATTTGTCGAGGGTCGCGCAGCGACCCGACACAAATTTTCACGGGGCTTTTCTAAACTCGAAATTTTACTTCATGCGCCACGCGTATAAAACAGTGATTTAATGAGACATTTAAAAACATATAAAACAAATTTTTCATGTTAATCCTTACGATTAATTCGAATTATTTTTGACGGTTCGAATCCTTTTGTAACTATTCGAATCCTTTTGTAAATATTCGAATCCTTTTATAAGGATTCGAATCCTTTTATGAGGATTCGAATACTTTTACGAGGATTCGAATCCTTTTATGAGGATTCGAATCCTTTTATGAGGATTCGAATCCTTTTACGAGGATTCGAATCCTTTTATGAGGATTAGAATCTTTTTATGAGGATTCGAATCACCAGCATTCGGATTCGAATACGAATCATTTTAAAATAGTGTAACGAATCCGGATCACGAATCCAGTTTAACTATAGTATTCGAATATCTCTTTTGAATCCTCTAAAAGGATTCGAATCCAGGATTCGAATCTTGAATGATTCGAATCCTGCCCAGCTCTGGTACATGGGTATTTTGATCGCACTTATCCTTGACTATGCCTAGCCATCACTGATATTCGTAAATGCATGCAACATAGTCCATGTTTGTAAGCGGAGATTTGTCAGTAAACACTTATAAGAACGAATTGATGATACCCTGTTGTTCCTGGCACACGTAAGCAAAGATCAAATCTTTTTGTTAGTTCAGCTTCAGTTTATTTCTTTTTTTTTTTCGCAGGGACATGTATTTTATTCCGGTTATTTTTTCATTGCAGTATTTGAACCTGTCTTGTGGAGTAAGAATTTGGTCATAGTAAGGTCCCTGCATGCTGGCTCTAGTTACTTTCCTTTTAGTGGTACCACCTATACCATCACAAGAATTCATCCCATGCGATGTAGCAAAGCAATTCCATTCAGCTTTCAAGCCAAAATCATTCTCATTTTGGCACAAATTAATAAAGTTTTTCTTATTTTTGTATTAGCTGCTGGTACTATTGTTCAAGTCATCTTCTTGACTTCGGGTATAACATCTTTTACTTTATTGACAAGATCCTTTCGAAATTCATAAATGAGATTAAAAATATATTATTTTCTAGTTTATTTTCTTTATAGTGCCGTCTTATTTTTGGTTAATTTAGGACTTATGTTTGTGCAACTTTCTATTGCCTGAATTGAATTATTGAATGGCAAAAATATTTTGTTACTGTTAATTATTAGAAAAATGGATTCTTATCATTAATTACTGTTCAATTTTGTGTGCATATAACGCAATTTTTGGCCAAGTTTGACGCACTATAACTCTGGAACCAGTTGAGTCTCAATCATCAACTTCATATCATATGTTTATGTTATAAAGAGGCTTTTTATATAATCTACTTTGAAAATTGCCAAAATACGGTATTTGGCGTTTTTGAAAAATTATATAATAAAAAGGAACCAGTTGAGTCTCAGTTATCAAATTCATATCATATGTTTATATCATAAAGTGGTGTTATCTGCAATAATATCATAATTTTTCACTCAATCCCTTTTGAGATAATCTACTTTAAAAATTCCTAAAATACAATTTTTGGCATTTTTAAAAAATTATATAAAAACAAGGACAAAGTTCTCAAGCTACAAACTTCTACAGCAAGTAGTCCTATAATAAATCTATACAAAAAAAATAAAGGTAAGTCTTTCTTCCTTCTGATAATTTTACAGCACTATAAAACTCCCGTCTTAGAGTAATTTTCAATTTATAGTTGTGAAGTTTTTTCTGCACTTTTCTAACTACTTAGGGAATATTATATAAAGTCAAAAAATCTAGAGCATCATTCTGATATTTTTGGTTTTTATTTTGTCTTGATATCTATAAAATTAATGGAGTTAGATACATTTACGTAAAACTTGTTTTCGGCTGGAAAACTGTTACGAAGCAAACTTAAAATGTCCGCAAAAAAAATCAAGAGCCTTAAATTTTTTCTAATTATAGTTTGGAATTCATCTAGTATTGGGCAATAACTGGTAAAAAAATTAGAAAAATCAAATATGTCGAGCAACAATTTTTATTATATTTGGGTGATTTAAAATGGATGACCCTTTGACGTTAAAATATCCAAAATGTCTTTAGAATTCAATTGTCTGTGCCTAACTTCTCTCATCTCTTGAATAAGTTTCTCATCTTCCACGTGGTGAAACATTTGTAACTATGATTTTAATAGATAACATTTGATTACATTTCACTGATATTTTATTTTTTATTCTAATTAGTTTGGACGTTAAAATAATTCTCTTAATCTCTTCAACGTTTCTGATTTCTTGTATTTACTATGTTATATAATTTCGTTGATTATTTTTTTCATTCCTTATTTTTTCACAATTACTTACATAAGTGATTGCCGGAATGATTGGTCACTCGATTTACCTGAAATTACTCTACTCTCTCGACAACACGTTTCGATTGCACAACACGGACAAAACAACAACAAGAACAGACATTCGATTTAATTGCCTTTATACTTCCATTGTTTTTCTGTTCAATATACATTTCTTAAAATAATTCTAAAGAAAGATTAATAACTTCAGTTATTTTAAGGATTTGAGGATGATTTTTCAAATTCTGAGCTTACCACGCATAGAATGCCATTTCTACTAACTAACTATGAAACTTTTCGTATTACCAAAATTTCTGTAAATTTGTAAATGAAAAACCGGTTTACCAATGATTTACCCATTAATCAGAATATCGTTGCTTTAGGAGTGAAATTCATTAAATACATGGACAAGCAATAGCATTTAATGACTTACTTTTAATGAGGGTTTACACTCCTTGATTGACCCATTAAGCGCCATCGATGCAATAACACTTACTGACTATATAAGTTACGTCAATTTGAAGTTTCGAACGAGTGTTTTCACTCCCTGGTTAAGCATAAAGTAATATTTCGAGTTTAGAAAATCCTGACAATTTGGCCAAACCAAATTTTAGACTTGAAATTTTACTTAATGCGCCACGCGTATAAAAGCGTATAAAACAGTGAAATATTGTGAAGTTTTGAATACACTTAAAAATCCTTTTTTAAAATGAGAAATGATCAAAATGTTTAAATAACAAAATATTTATATTTTTCTTCACACATTCTCAAGTCAGGTCAAATAATTCAATGCCCCAAATTGGATTATTTGACCTGTAGCGAAAAACATAAATATTTTGTTATTTAAATATTTCAATTATTACTTATTTATAAAAAATCAATTATTTTTCCTTGTATTTGTAACTTCACAATATTTTAGTGTTTTATACGCGTAGCGCATGAAGTAAAATTTCGAGTTTAGAAAAGTCTGAACATTTTCTAAACTCGTAATTTTACTTCATACTTAACCTGGGAGTGGAAACACTCGTTCGAAACTTCAAATTGAATGCTTTTATAAAATCGACGAATGCCTAAAAACGTATAGCGTACTTATACAGTATGTATATTTAAAAGTGAAATTCCCACTATAAAAATATAATAATTCATCATACAAATCATAATAATAAGTTTATCTTCAATTTGGTTCTCATTAATCACTTGATGAAACATGTTTACAATATTGATAATTAAATAAAAGTCACTTGGTTTGTTTCACTACTATTTTTTATTCTCTCCGACTAGTTTCGACTTATCGTCATTCTCAAGGAGTAATATTACTCATTGAGAATGACGATAAGTCGAAACTAGTCGGAGAGAATAAAAAATAGTAGTGAAACAAACCAAGTGACTTTTATATAATTATCATAATAATAAGTGCAGAATTTTACCTAAAATCAACTTTTATTTTCTATTGTATTTCTTTGTGTTTACCCTAAACAATTATTCCGTTACATTCAGTTGCATTTATTGTCACATATTTTTTGACTTAGTTATCTGGAGTATCACAATGAAAACCTTTTTATTTCTTACTTCACTTTTTAAAAAGGAATGGAATGTTTTTCATTGTGCATTTATTGTGTTAAATATCTGATATTTTCAACTGTATAATTTTCTGTTTTATTGTTTTCTCTTCTATATAAATTTGTTATCTATTCAATTTACACGAGTGCTTGTGTATTTTATTCGCAGAATTCCTTATGTTGTGGATTCCCAGATTTCGATCAATACGAAACTTTACACATTTCCCACATTTCAGGGGCAGTATGCTCTATCATCATTGATTTTCGCTATATATTCATTTCTCCGTCCTCTTTCTCCACAATTTCTCCAACTTCAAGAAGTTGGTAAAAAGTATTAGCAGAAATATTAATAGTCATAAGTTGTATGGATTCTTAATATAAGTTTAGTTTGGGTTCAGTTTGAATTATTTTTCTGCGTGTGTTTTAATCTATGTTAAAGTTAATTTATTATATAAACTTGACAATTTTTATTCATAGCCCAACCTTTAATATTCCCTGAAAAAGCCAATAATAAATAACTAGCGAAATATTCGCAAGTAATTTTTAAAAGATTTTTTTTTTAAATAAATACGTACTAATTTATACAAAAAAGTCTCCACTTTATTTTTTAAATTAATCTACCGCTATCATCAATAAAAAAATAATATTGTTAAATTATTATTGATTAGCTTAATAACCTACTGTATTACTATTTAACATTACTGATATATTGTTTAAAAAAAATCACTTTTAACAACCCATTAACGGCCGAACAATTGAAGAGTTAACTGTAAAAGTTGATTTCTAGTAAAATTCTGCACTTTTTTATGATTTCTATGAATGACTTATTACATTCCATACTTCGAAGTGTTCTTTTAAATGCGCATAATTTATACGCTGTAAATTTTCATGCATTCGTCGATTTTATAAATGTGTTCAATTTGGAGTTTCAAACGAGTGTGGAGACTCCTAGACTAAGCATGAAGTAAATGTATTAATAAAGAAGAACTGCAAAACATTATGTGGAATATTTAAACAAAATTATTTTTAAGTGTATTCCTAACTTTACAATATTTTAGTGTTTTATACGCGTGGCGCATGTAGTGAAATTTCGAGTTTAGAAAAGCCTGAACATTTGGTTTGGTCGCGTGTTCAGGCTTTTCTAACTCGAAATTTTACTTTATGCGCCACGCGTATAAAACACTAAAATATTGTGAAGTTTGAATACACTTAAATATGCTTTTGTTTAAATATTCCACATAATGTTTCGCAGTTCGTCTTTATTAATAACAAATTTTCTTGTGTAATCTAACATGTACGTGCATTATTAATAGCCATTAGTAGAGACTAAGTTGTTTTCAGGTAAAATTCTACACTTTGTTTTATGATTTCTACGAATAACATTACATACTGTGATGTTTTCTTTTAAACATACATAATCTATACCATGTAAATATTTATGCCTTCGTCGATTTTATAAAATCGTTTAATTCTGAAGTTTCGAACGAGTGTTTCCACTCCCGGACTAATCATAAAGTAAAATTTCGAGTTGAGAAAAGCTTGAAAATTAGGTTTGGTCGCGTAGCGCTTTGTAGGCTCTGCGAATGGTCAACTGTCGTTTATTTCTATCTCAGTGAATTTCTTGTAGTTGATTTTATGAGTATTGTATGTCTTTTTTTTAATGAAAATAATATCTACAATTATTAATAGGCATTAGTAAAGAGTTTTAGGAAGTTAATAACACGCTTGGTAGACTTTTCAAACTGTCTACTAGCTATTAAATATTGACCTATGTAAACTGCAAAGTCTGGCATCAATAAAAAACTATTATTAATGCTAATACAGCAGTAAATTTCTTATCAATGTTCTACGTTTTTTATGTTCTTATTTTCTCCAATGAAAACGAACATATGAAAGTATCTATTTTTTTTTGTATATAAGAAACAAGAAAATGTTTTTATACATACAAAAACGAAAACATTAGATATATTGTAATTAAAATTCGTCAATTTTGATAGTATTCTTATCTATTTTATTTGTTTATTTACAATAGCTACTGGAAACTAAAATTTTTCAAGTATAGTGTAATTTTAATTCGTTAATTTTGAGATATTCTTATCTGTTTTATTTGTTTGTTTACAATGGCTACTGGAAATTACATTTTTTCGGGAAATTACTAATCGTAAGGTTTTTTTTGGAAAATGTAAAATTTTCGAGTGATGATTCATTGAAGTATTTTAAATTCAAGGTCAAGCGATTCGCAGGGAGTCTCCGCAGTGTTTTGTCAGGGTGAATAATCAATATTATCTTGAATTATTTCGCAGATTGTATAAATAGAATGTGTTTGAATAGCCCTGAAAATGTATTCTGTCTAGTCGAAATAATTATATAATAGCGATTTTAAATTGATATGTTCTGTTCTAATATTTATGTGGATTTTTTGTATAGAATTTTTAATTGAATCAGTTATTTTGAGAAGGGATAAAATTGTTAATTTATGATAAATATTAACGTCTTTAGATCTCTTTTATCTCTTATTTCGAGATTAAAACAATTTTTTAAAACATTTCTGAATCATACATATCTTAATGTATACTTGTATGTTTTTGGAGAAGGGGTTAATTTATGATAATTATCAACATCTTTAGATCTCTTTATCTCTTTATCTCTTATGTCGATCAGTTATTTTTTGAAGGGGTAAAAAAGGTAATTTATAAAAAATATCAACGTTAACTTTTAAAGCACTCTGTATCATGCACAACTTAATATATACCGGTATGTTTTCGCTCCTTATAAAATTTGGAAAAATTACAGCCGTTTTATCATTTTGTGTATAAAATGGCTGTGATTTTTTCAAATTTTACAAGTACTGAAAACATATCGGTCGGTATACATTAAGTTATGCATGATGCAGAAATGCTTTACAAAATTGTGTTTATAGAAATGTTATGTATTAATTTTTTTAAACTATTTATTTTTAACTTTACTTGCCAGTTATATCTTAATTTCGATGATTTGAATTTTGAAAATGAAATACAGGGAATTTTTTTTTTAATTTTCAGACATTCATTTTTTAAAGGCTTTTCTAAACTCGAAATTTTACTTCATGCACCACGTGTATAAAACACTGAAATATTGTGATCTTCAAAATATACTGTTTAACCAGTTTTTAAAGCAATATATTTTGAACATCACTCTATTTTAGTATATTTTTTCCCTTATTCGTGTTTTACCTAATACAGTTTTACACTTGTCTATAATATACTAAAGCATATTTCAAATTTTCAGTTTTTAAATGAAGATCAGCATATACTACTAAAACAGTTTATTTTGAACTTTACAATATTTCAGTATATTTCAAGTGTTCAATATTTTAAATAAAGTTCAAAATATACTGCTAAAGCAGTATCTTTTGAACTTTACAATGTTTTCACTATGTGTGTTCAAATGTTCACTATTTCAAATGAAATTCAAAGTATACTCTACTCCTAAAGCAGTATACTACAGCAGCATATTTTAAACTTCACTATATTTCTTTGTTTTATGCGCGTGGTAGATGAAGTAAAATTTTCAAAAATTTTTAAACTCGAAATTTTACCTCATACCTAACCAAGGAGCGGAAGTACTCGTCAGAAGTTTCAAATTGAACACTTTTTGAAACAACGAATGCCCAATAATGTGCAATGTCTGTTTACTTTCTCAATATCTTAAAATGTTCATAAGAGTTTCATTTTGATTAAAAACACTTTATTATTAATGAAATGATACGTAAAATGGACAATGAGATGTGTATTTATTATAATTCTTATTTTTCATTTTCTGCCCAATTTTTCAAATAAAGGAACACGACAATTTTTTAACATTTCTCAGTTGTTTCTTAATTTTATATATCATTATTCTTATTTTTCATTTTTTGCATATTTCATGTGCCCAATTCCAGTACATCAGCACATTAATGTTTTTTACATTTCCGTATTGTTCCTTAATTTCATATTCAGTTTATGCATTTTTATGTGCCTAATTTCAGAACTCTGTATGTTTCATAGGTTATTTATTTTTTTTAATTAATTTTTTTTCTGTGAATAACTGGTAAACCATTTGTTTGTTTTCTGTTAAGTTTGCCTACGTGAAAATAGTTGGTCTAAGCTACAGAATGGCGTCAAAAACGATTTTCTGAACTTTTTGGATTCATTTGGTTTTTTCCCCTAGCCCTTTATTTATTTCCTAATTTCATATATTGTTATTATTATCCATTTTTTAAACATTTCTGAGTTCCTTCTTAATTTCATATATGGTTATTCTTATTATCCATTTTCTGCATATTTTATTAACCCAATTTTTTAAATAAAAAAAAACACGTCAATGTGTTCTTAACATTTCTGTGTTGTTTGTCAATTTCATAAATTATTATTATCTATTTTCTGTATATTTTATGTGCCAAATTTCTTAAATAAAAAACACGTCAGTGTATTCCTAAGATTTTTTTGTTGTTTGCCAATGTCATTTATTATTATTATTCATTTTTTGCATATTTTATGTGCCCAATTTATCAAATAATAAAAAAAAGTCAATGTTTTCTTAACATTACTGTGTTGTTTCTTAATTTTGTATGTTATTGTTATTATTATCCTTTTTGTATATTTTGTGCTCAATTTCCTTAATAAAGAAAAAACACGTCAATGTTTTATTAACAGTTTTGTGTTCTGTCTTAATTTCATATATATTTTTTCAAGACTCAATTTCATTGAATATTCTATTGTCAATAAAATATTTTTTCTATTATAATTCAACACCACTTTTACTTTTAGTTTACTTATTCACCATAAGTATATTTCCAACTCATAAGTATTTTTACGGTTTATGCGAGTATTGTCGTCATTTTATATTTATTATTTTCTTATTTACTATTAGTTTCTGCCAATTATAAAATATTCTGCTTAAAATAATTCGACATTATGTTTTTTTGTTCATGTTACTTATACACTATTTATTTTCTATCCTTGAATTTAATTCAAATGTTACTTCAAACGTTCGCCAAGGTTCGGCATTGAATTAGTATCTGCTTAAAGATAGCATATCTTGAAAAGGCACCAATTTAAGTGACTATTGAAATCGAAAAACTTTGTCATTCGAGGAACTGGAGGTGTGTTTAATGAAAATAATCAACACAATGAATTCATACAGAGAGTTTTATGTAACACAGAACATTTTCATAACGAGAATATTTCTTTTAAGTATACATATGCATTCGTTGTACATTTTCCGACACTGGGTTTATTAAGAGAATTCAATTAGAACTTTAAACGAGTGTTTTCCACTCCCAGGCTAAGCATGAAGTAAAATTTCGAGTTTAGAAAAGCCTGAAAATTTGGTTTGGTCGCGTAGCGCGAAGCGCGGAGCGGCCAAACCAAATTTTCAGGCTTTTCTAAACTCGAAATTTTACTTCATGCGCCACCCGTACAAAACACTGACATGTTACGCAGTTTAAAACACACCACTAAACTTTACATTGAACAGTGTTTTGTACCGGTGGCGCATGAAGTAAAATTTCGAGTTTAGAAAAGCCTGAAAATTTGGTTTGGCCGCTTCGCGCTTCGCGCTACGCGACCAAACCAAATTTACAGGCTTTACTAAACTCGAAATTTTACTTCATGCTTAGCCTGGGAGTAGAAAACACTTGTTTATAGCTTTAAATTGAATTCTCTTAATATACCGAGCGTCGGAATATGTACAACGTATGCATACGTATACTTTAAAGAAATATTCTCGTTTTGAAAATGTTCGGTGTTATATAAAACTCTCTGTATAAGTCCCCGATTCAGTATTATTTAAATTATCTCCGACTTCGAAAAAAAAAATCTGTATAAATATTTAATAATTTCTTAAATTCGTTGAAATAACCCTGAAAATCGAAAAAGCTGTTTGTATGCCTTGTTTAATCCCTGATTAATTACTATTTCACTATTGTCCTCTATTTGTTAAAAACTATTTAAATTCTCTCAAGCTATTTAAATTATTTTTTAATACACTGATACCAACATATTTTTAACATATTTGGCAATTTCCTTATTAAAATCAATAATAACTTACAATTTTAACAACGTTCCAAATCCTTTTTATTAATTATACTGTGTTTAATTTTTTTTCTTCTTGTTTTTGTTTATTAGCAAGAAAAACAAGTAAAAGGCAGTGTAATTAGTAGTAAAGAACTTAAAAGTTGTAAATATTGTAAGTTATCATCGATTTTAATAAGGAAATTGCCAAATATGTTAATTTTTGTGTGTTAATAGACATTAGTTAAAGTCGAAGAACATTTAAATAGTTTTTAGCAAAAAATAGAAGAGGAAATAATGAAATGAAATAATAACTAATCAGGAAATAAGAAAAGTGGTACATCTTTTTCAATTTACATGGTGTTTTAATTTTTGAGAAATTTAAGATGTGTTGGAATTTTTATACAGTAAATGTTTCTTATGAGTATACAAATGATGCTTACGCTGTACATTTTCAGGCATTCGTTGATTTTCAAAATCGTATTTCTACTCCCAGGTTAAGCATGAAGTAAAATTTCAAGTTTAGAAAAGCCTTCAAATTTGGTTTGTTTCAAATGGTCAGAATTTAAAGGCTTTTCTAAACTTGAAATTTTACTTCCTGCGCTACGCGTATAATACACTGAAATATTGTAAAGTTCAAAATATTTCAAATGTTCACTATTTTTAATGAATAGGAATGTTCAGCATTTTTAAGAAAATATATTTTTTTAAGTTTCTCCAAATTCTAGATTTTTAGATTGTTTGTTGTATTATTTTTGTTTTCTTCTTCTTTTATTTTATTTTTTTGTAGTGATAATTCCGATTTTTAGAGATCTAAATTTTATACACATTGAAATTGGTTTTCGTTTCCTACTTTTATGTAAATTCAGTGAAAATAAAAAAAATGTAATAAAGGAAATTGAGAATACTTTTTGTGAATATCTATTTGACAAACTAAAAAATATGTTTGTATTTATTCAATTCTCAAGTTGACAGAGAAAACTAGGATCAATAGATTTATCAGACAAAAAAATCAACCCGCTTCCTAAAAATATATGCTTTTCATCAAGTAAAATTGAATTGGCCAATAATCAGAATATTTCCTTTAATGTTTTAAAACCAAGTATTAGCAAATTTATTCATATTTATGTTGAGTTAGATTGCATAAATAATCGCACTTTTTATGTTTTGAATCTGTTTTTCGCTATATTATATTAAATTCATCTGACTCACTGACCGACTTGTTGAAATCAGGTGTGTTTACTGAAATGCCAGATTGAGAATAATTGCGAATTCTTTCAACAAAACACTCAACATAAAATCTGTCGCAACTTGGTATTTAAAACGCGCTGTGAAAAAATGGCCAGTATCGCTTTTGAGCGTGTGGGAGAATGAGAATCATTGTTCTCATCTGGAAATTGGAAACAATGAGACGGCAGACCTTCGAACGCCTGTTTATGGATTACGTAATCGAGTTCGGTGTAATAATTCACTGTTTATTGTAAAATTAAGCTGTTGTTATCACGGTTTTTTTTTATTGAATTCAATTGATGTAATTTTTAACCCGATTATAATTTGTGTAATAAAAAAACACTGTTATTATTAAATTATTTTTCCGTCAACCCTATTAATGCACTACTTTTTATCAATAAACGATATAAGATAAAATTGAAATGACCATAAAATTTGGTCACTTTAGTTTTAATATAAAGAAAATTCTTAACTTTTTTATACCACTTTTATTTTACTTTCGTGACTAGTTTCAATTACACGGTAATCATTTTCAAACTAAGTACTTAAAACACGGGTTACACAGGTATATATATACTAAATATAAAAGGCTTCGAAGAGAGGGGTGTCAACCTGGACGTTAAGGATGGAAATTCCCGGATTAATTTTTGTTTTGTGGATTTCAAGGGCTTCTAGTAAATCCATTTGTCTACCTTTTTCGGTGAGATGGATTACCGAAAGTACATCCTTGCCGAAATTATGGCTTGTTTCTAATAAATGATTCGCAAAAGTTGAATTTTCATGTTTTAACTTGTACGATCTATAATGTTCCTTTAATCGGGTTTGAAAATTACGACCTGATTGTCCGATGTACACTGTTCCACAATCTGGACATGTTAATTTGTAAATTCCTGACTTATACATAATATTAATTGGAGTTTTGCATTAAAAATTAAGTTACAGAGTTTAGTATTTGAATTTTTTTTGATTATTAGTTGTTCCGAATAGCCATTATTAGTAGCAATTTGTTTTATTGTATTTATTTCTTTGTACCGGGAATCAGGGCTAAGGGGGATTTTGAATACACGTGTTATTATTGAGTAGAAACTTGCAATTTTGTGTTTATATGGATGACGTGAGGAATTCGGGATAATTGTATCAGTAAAACTGGGTTATCGGTAAATGTCAAATGCAAATTTGTTGTTAGTTTTAGTTAGTGTTAGATCTAAGAAATTAATTTTGTTATTGCACTCTGTTCCTACTGTAAATTTAATGAATGGGCGAAGAGAGTTAGAAATTTGTAAATTTGTCATCAGTGCCTTCGAAGCATGCAAGAATTCATCTACGTATCTATACCACCATTTAATATGTTTTTTACCTTGAGGTGAGTTTAATATTTGAGTGGTAAGGTTATTCATAAAAATTTCGGCTAACAACGGGCTCAGTGGTGAACCCATTGCTAAGCCTTCTTTCTGTAGGTAAAATTTATTATTAAATGAAAAATAAATATGTTTAAAATTATATCAATTAACTCGATAAAATCTGATTTGACTACTGGGTTGACATTATTACAGTCTAAATGTTCAATTATTAGTTGGAGGCATTCTTTTGGGGGTATTTTAGCAAACTTTAGTTTTATTATATTATATTGATTTTTTAGTACGAAATTAGGGATGTTGCAGTTGTTTTTAATTGTTTTATCAAGTAGTTTTTATATATTTTTCCTGTAAATGGATGTATAATTTTTGTTGGGGAAAAAATTATTTTTATTATTAAATATAGGGTACATTCACGAATAGCAATTCGAATAATTTTATTTTTCGACTAACTAAAAGACGTATTTTTTTCACAAGAATTTACAATCAAATGTCTTATCAAAAGTGATTATTCAATCAACGAAAAATCCGATTAGATGCCTTTTAAAAGAAAGTTTGTCAAAATTAGCATTCTTAAACAAAGTTGATTAGAACTTTTTTTTATGTTAATTTTCGTCAGTTTTATTTCTTTAATCTTGATATGTGTAATTTGTTTTTAAAGAATGATGTGTGTCTGTGTGTGTGTGCATGTTATTCAATTTTATAATTTTTCATTGATTTATACGCGTGGCGCATGAAGTAAAATTTCTAGTTTAGAAAAGCCTGAAAATTGCGCCGGCAAATCCAAATTTTCAGTCTTTTCTAAACTCGAAATTTTACTTCATTCTTAATCAAGGGATGGAAACACTCGTTAGGATATTATTGAAACCTTTCATATAAAACTCTGAATTATAGGAAAATATTTTTTCAACTAAATCAATTTCTTAAGTTCAATTGTTTTTTAGTGTTTTAATATTAGACATTGATTTTTTATTTTTTGCTATATGACAATCATTTTTTGTATGCTTTCTTTAGAGTAATAGAGTTAAACAAAGCATAATAAATATAAATGAAATTAATGAAAATACAAATAATTTATTGAAAGTTGCATACAAATCAACTATACATGATAAAAAATTCAATATTAATTAATTAAATAAAAACGCAGACGTTACATGTTGCCAAAAATTTTACAACGTACAAAAATAATTTTTAGGACGTATTATTTGAAGTTAATTATTAGTACTAGTTACACTATATTTTAGATATCATTATACATTTCTCTGTAATTGGAAGTAATTCTGTTGAGAAATAAAGCATTATTATTATTATTATTATTATTAATACCAACATTATTGTAATTTTATATATTATTTCAAATTTCACCCTTAAATGCATGATTTTTCGTTTTCGATTACTTTTTACTTGAAATGATTACAAAATATGTGTATATTTATGTAAAAATATCTAAAAAATGTAATGCGACAAACAATATTTAAAACAAATTTGGATTTCCTGGAGAAATGGCACCATTATGTATTTTAGAAATATAAAAAAATAATTAATTTATGTGTAAATTTTTGACATAAAAGGTAATATGCCAATATTCAAACAACGACCAATAGGTTTTTGAATTTTATAGCTAACATGATGCGTTCGTCGCTTCAACTTGCAGATTTTCTTATTATCTCTGAATTCTAATTCAAACTTAGTTTAAGTTTTAACACAGATTAAGATTATTATACTATTTACTGTATGGCTTAACTAAACTATTCTATTAATTGAAACAAATTCAATCGCAAATTTCCATAAAAACTAACTAAAAGTACACTAGGTTTTTCAAAACTTGAGAATAAACATCTGCTATATGTTAGAATTAACTAAAATGTTTCTAAAATAATAATAATAATTTATAGGTCCTTAAAAAATCTAATTCCTACACAAATCATTACCATATATAATCATACATAAATACACTACACACACCTAAACCTAACATTAGTCCTCTAAACTATATTAATTTAAAAATTATAGCATTAGTGTATTTCTAGATTTAATATTGTTCATAATTGCTCTTTAGTTTTTTTTTTTTAATGTCGTGTTAGAAAAGATACAGATCATTAACACTTCAAAGAGAAACAAGAAAGCCTATGTTCCTTTCAATTAAAATTAAAATTTTTAATTTCCTGTTTGCTTATTAGTTTGGTGATAGAATAATTTGCCTTGATGTTACCTTTTGCATATAAGCCATGCATAGAAGCAGTCAATCTGTATATATAATGAATATTTAGAAATGTCTTAGATAGATTACATTTTTCCAAAAAATCTGTAATAATTCGTTTTTTATATTTTCTTGGAAGAGAACTAGCAAAAACATATACACTCAGTGCATTAAAACGGCCCACTTATTTTTTAATTATTTTTAATAATAAAATCACTGTTGCAATACTACGAATAGAACTATTGGTAGTTTACGATAAAACAGACTATCAAGTAGTCTTTGGAGTTGGCTGACATTAAGCACTGGCACTGGCCACATACCGCTGGCTTCGTCCACCTTCAACAAGAACTATAGTTCTTTCAAAATCGACAGCACTTAAAATCACAATGAACACACGTGGGTTCATTCCCAAATCCATCGAAAATCAAAACAAACAAAAAAACAAAAACAGGAGAAGGCTCGATACTTTATGCATAATGTCCAATGAACAGCATTTCTGTAAATACCATTTGTGTGATTATTGTTCAATAAATTAACTGATCATTACTACATGTTATTTTTTCTACACCTTTTGCAGTATTGCAACAGTAATGATATTATAAAAAGTAAAAAATAAAATGGGTAGGCCGTTTTTGTTGCACTTGGGTGTATACGTAAATATATCGTTAACTTGTTTCTCATTGATCACTTGGTAAAACATTTCTATTAATATATAGGTATTTGATTGAAATTCACTTGGTTTGTTTTACTAATAAATTGTTTTATTTTCAACTAGTTTCGGCTTAATGCCATTTTCAAGAATGGTGTACAAAAGAGCAAAATTGATTATATATACTAGATGTCGGCATTTCAGGTAATAAGCGCTCTAATTATCGGGGAATTCCAAAGGTCCTCGTTGTCATTGACCACGTTTTTTCCCGCCTTTATGGCTTTACTTATTTCTAAACCCTCCCGATAATTCAAAACTAATCCCTTATTACCCGAATGCAACATTTTACAGTCGTTTGAGCTGAAAAAGTGATTAGCCGCGATGCAATGTTTTGCGAACCCCGTGGTCTGTTTATTATTTAGAATATCTTTCCTATGTTCTTTTAATCGCGTTTCAATGTGACATAAATAGAGAAAACCTACTGGAATAGATTAGAATACGTCAATAACCTCTCACAGAAAATTAAACAAACAGTTAAGGGAAAGGACAATAACATAATTTTGACTAATTCTGTTAACTTAGGGAAAATATTAGTGAATAATAAAATTAAATATATCGCGATGCAATATATATAGGACAAACGGGCAGGTCTTTTGAAACGCGATTAAAAGAACATAGGAAAGATATTCTAAATAATAAACAGACCACGGGGTTCGCAAAACATTGCATCGCGGCTAATCACTTTTTCAGCTCAAACGACTGTAAAATGTTGCATTCGGGTAATAAGGGATTAGTTTTGAATTATCGGGAGGGTTTAAAAATAAGTAAAGCCATAAAGGCGGGAAAAAAACGTGATCAATGACAACGAGGACCTTTGGAATTCCCCGATAATTAGAGCGCTTTTACCTGAAATGCCGACATCTAGTATATATAATCAATTTTGCTCTTTTGTACACCATTCTTGAAAATGGCATTAAGCCGAAACTAGTTGAAAATAAAACAATTTATCAGTAAAACAAACCAAGTATACGTAAATGCTTTATCAATTACAATCAAAGAATAAACTATTTTTATTATTTCGGAAAATGTGTGCTATCTTTAATAAATACATAAAATGCAAAAAATTATCGTATTGTCAAATTTTTATGATAATACGTATATTAAGAAATTAGTAAACTTCGCTAAAGATAAAAAAAATCAAATTGATTTCCTTACTGTAAAATTCGAGTCAGTCAAAAATCACTAAACTTACATAATTTCAATATTCAAAAGAAGAAAATCGATTCTATTGTTTCCAACTTAAAGGGATAACTAATAATAATTTTTTTAGTCAAATGGCTTATGCCTGACCATAGTTTAGCAACCATTAGCCAACATCATACATTATATTTTTTCTATTAACTCAATGAATCTCTGAAATGTTCTTAAAACTCTGAAATTTTGCTCTTGTTTTGTATTTGTTGAAAGGTCAAATGCAAAATATCTACAAAACTCTGGATTTTTAACTAAATTTCAGAGATTGTTAAAAAAATTGCCTCTACGTGAATTTAAATTTAACAAAAATAGTCGAAACTACCTAATTTTTTTCCAAATGAGAGACATTTTTATAACGATCCAAAAAAAAGAATAGAAAAATAATGATTCGTTAGATTTCCATATAATTTTTGGAGATTGTTAAGACATCAATAATTTTACCGTTATTAAAATAAACAAAATTATCAGTTATTGTCGTGCTTTCGCCATGAATAATTAAACAAACAACTCTTCATTAGTACCGTAAATCGTAAATTGGCGTAAATATGCGAAATCATTGACAGAAAATGAAAATGACTTTCACTTAATTAATGAAGAATGACGGTTATTTGGGTTCAAAGTAACTGCAAACAGGAAATTATTTTCACGGATTGCATTCATTCATTACACGAATCCGATGCAGAATTAACTGTTTTTGCAACAACAACAAAAGCTATTCTCTAATTGCCATTATTGTTGCTTTATTTATTATGACAAAGCTATTAAAAAAAATATCTTAGATTATTGTTCGACTTTTCTTATATGCAAGATGTGTTTTTTGTGTTTTATCGTCGAATTGCATTCATTCATTTCACGAATCCGATGCAGAATTATTTATGCAATAAAAAAACTATTGTCGAATTTCGATTATTGTTGCTTTATTTATTATGACAAAAATATTATAAAAAAATGTGTTAAATTATTGTTTGGCTTTTCTTATATGCAAGAAGTGCCTTTTGGGTTTAACGTTGTTTTTTTTAGATTTATACCGGGTGTTGACGCGATCAGGTATACATAGGGATTTAATATGTAAAACCACATTTATCCATTCTCCTGCTTTCAGGGGTCATTTTAGAGGAAAAGTACAAAAGTATACAAAAAGAAAAAAATCCTACGTATTTTTATTTTATTTTATTTATCAACGGAAATCTCCTTTATACATCAATACACAATTATAAATAGTGATATAAGATAAACATAATATTACTTTGAAAAACATATAAATAGAGTGAGAAATATAATACAACAAACAAAAATACACTAATTAACAATATCCAGATTAATAAACTGTAAATGGCGTTTGAATACACTGTAAGAATTACTAAAAATGTAAAAGTTGGGATATAACATAAGGACATTACAATACCGCATTATACGTGCCATAGGATTATGGGAACCATACAATGTTCGATGGAAGTTTAAACGAAATAAGGGCCTACAACGAACTGGAGTTGTTAAAAAAAATTAAAGTTCAACAATGATAATAAAAAACTGCAATTGACATGTCCATTAATCAGTTTGAACCCATAGCATAAGTCAAATGATATTCTTCTATATTCTAAAGATTTTAAATTAAGACAATTCAATATGTGTGACCGACTATAGTCAATGCGTGCGATCCCCATTTTAAAAGATACTAGTAGTAAGATAAGAACCTATTCTGAACTTTTTCAATGATTTCAATGTTACAGTTGTGGTAAGGAGACCAAATTGCAGAACAATATTCCAAATGTGGCCTTACCAAACTGACGTAAAGGGTTTTGAACGTATCCATGCCAAAGTGTTTCGAAAATCTATTAATGAAACCGAGCATAGAAAGAGCTTTACTAGAGATCTTATTCAAATGGGTAACAAAATTTAAGCGAGAATCAAATATAATACGCAAATCACGCACTGTCTCGACCAGGGGCAATTTATTATCATTAATTGAATACTCAAACTTGCTATTATTGCTATGGCGACAAAAAGAAATTGACATACATTTTTTCAAATTGAGATGAAGATGATTGCATGCGCACCATTTAGCCAAGTTATATAAATCAGATTGTAAAAGCGCATGATCCGAACTTCTCTCAATTACTTTGAATATTTTAACATCATCAGCAAACATCAGAAATTGACTATTTTTAATATAACTCCCAATGTCATTTATAAAGATCAAGAACAGAATTGGCCCACAGTGTGAGTCCTGGGGGACCCCAGATGTAACGTTGATTGCTCTGGAGACGAAGTTATCAATCTTAACAAACTGTTTACGTTCCCGTAAATAGCTTGCGAACCATTTTGTCACAAAATCACTAAATCCCAAGCCTTCAAGTTTATTTAAGAGAACAGAGTGACTAACACGATCGAAGGCTTTGGAAAAATCAGTGTAAACAGAATCAACCTGACGACCCCTTTCCAAAGCACTCATCAGATACATCTGGTAGGAAAGCAAATTAGACGTTGTAGACCTGCCCTTTAAAAATCCATGTTGTTCGTCACAAATAATATTCCTGCAGCACCAAATGAGTTGATCGGATATTAGTTTATCTAACATTTTAGGAATTGCGGACTGGATAGAAACTATTTAGGTTGCTATTTAGTTAAAATTGGATATCATTTATTATTTTTTATCGAGTTATGAAAATTATGAAAATTGCAAATAAATAGCCTCAGGAACACCCGCCATTCATTATTTTTGATACGAAAGCGCTAGAATCGCTAAAGCGGCCTCAAATATAAGCTACGGGTACGGCGTTGATGATTTTAGGCATAAAAGTTGATTATTAGACCTCTGAATGGCCGTAATTGCGTGCTGAAAACGCCCATATTGTGTTCTGCTACCCGACTTGAGGCTAATTTCTTATATTCTTCTACTTAAAAAAAAAATTGATACAAATAGTAAACAACGTCGGATTTTACCCGGTAGCGACTTATAGGAAAGATGTTTCTTTAAATATTTGTATGCTCTTGTACTTTTCCTCTAAAATTACTCTGGAAGCAGGAAAACTGATCGAATGAACACCCTGTAGAAAGAACTTTGGCAAAGGTAATAAAATAGAATCAAATAACATTTTATTATATTACATTTATGAACGTTCTTTCTTTTTATTTAAAGATCTTTCATATTTGTAGAAAGAAACATTTTCACGATAAAAATACTTTTCCTTTGTATTACATACGCTAAAAGTAAAAATCATAAAGAGAGAATCTTCAAGTTTTATCCAAAAAACTATTTCTCTCAAATCTAAGCTTCCGAAGCATTAATAATTCTTCGAAATATTAACATAAATAAATGTTATACATGTTCGCACATACATACATTTCATATTGTCAGTTTAAAGGTAAAAGTCATTAGGTGATTGATTTTCAATGTATTCAATTAATTCAGATTAACCTAGGTCATTGTTATATTATCATTATGCCATTATTTATTATCATGATATCATTATTTATACATGTACAGGGTGGTCTAATTTCGATGTTGCTTATAGGTATCTCGGTAAATATAAGAGTTAGAAAAAGACCGATGGCACAATCGCAATTTATTTTTTTGATACTAGGATAATGCCGAAATCAAAAATGCACCATCTTCTTTTTTTTCAGAAGTTATGGGGCAAAATCGGGTTTTCTTGATTTTTAACTGTAATTCATATCTTGCGTAATTTGTAAAATAGACAAAAACTATGAATACCTTCTTAAGGCACAATTTTTAAATAGAATCCAGTGGCATAGGCATTTTTTTATATTATGCACACATTTTCGAGTTATGGCCAATTTTTTTTTAATGTAAATCATTGTTGGCTTTGACATAGTTAAAAATAGTTTTTTTCACTGATTTCAAAAATATATACTTTTGTTAATTTATCTTAAAACATAGTGTTCCTATAGAGTAGAAACTAGCTTTTATCCTGCTAAATAATATAATACGGAAGACAGTAGCCATTTTTGATCATTTTCATGCTCAATTTTACTTAATTATTCCATTGCAACAGCAAAAAGCTCTGTTCTTCCAACAAGATGGAGCAGATTTCTTTTGAATGCAAATTTAGGGGGCGATTGGTTGGGAACATTTAGACCGCTTAAGTGACCGTTAGATTTTTTTATTGGAATACCTGAAGGACAAAATTTACAAGCAGCCTAAATTAATTTAGACGTATTGGAGCAACATTTTCAAGATTTTCATAGGAAAAGTTCCCAACATTCAAATTTATAACGCCATTCGATCTGTAAGAGGTAGAAACCAAAGATGCATTAAAAATAATGACCATCAGTTCCAACATTTAAAATAAGTTTTTTTTTCTTAATAAATAATAATGCTAATAAATATTAAAAATAAAAGTATGTTCTGCCCAGAGATGGGCAGGATTCGAATCATTCAGGATTCGATTCCCGGATTCGAATCGTTTTAGAGGATTCAAAAGAGGTATTCGAATACTTCAGTGAAAACGGATTCGTGATCCGGATTCGTTACATTTTTTTAAAAGGATTCGTATTCGAATCCAAACGTAGATGATTCGAATCCTTATAAAAGGATTCGAATTCTTATAAATGGATTCGAATCCTTATAAAAGGATTCGAATTCTTATAAAAGGATTCGAATCCTTATAAAAGGAATCGAATCCTTATAAAATTCGAATCCTGATACTTGGATTCAAATCCTCCTAAATAATTCGAATCATCGCTATTAAGGCTGGGATTCGAATTCGATTAATTCAAATAGTTAAATATTGTAATATGAATATTTAAATCACTAAATTATTCATATTTGAATATAAATATTAAAATTTTCGAATAATTCAAATATTTGTGAATGCATATTTGGTTACTTAACCATGAAAAATATCCAACGTTAATAGTGTATTTTTAACTTCACTTAAAATCAGTGTTTTATACGCGTGGCGCATGAAGTAAAATTTCGAGTTTAGAAAAGCCCCGTGAAAATTTGTCTCGGGTCGCTGCGCGACCCGAGACAAATTTTCTACGGGAGTGGACAACACTCGTTCGTAGAAGTTTCAAATTGAAGGATTACTCTAGATTACTAAGTTTATTACCGTTTTACAAAGGCTACAGCTCAAAGGACCAGCCATGGTCTTCGCAGAACGAAGGACTACAGGGAATCGAAGTTTTTTTACAAGAAAACAACGAATATCTGAAGGTTTACAGCATGGATAGGAAAGAAAACATCTAATTTTGAAAAAATATCGAAGTTGGGTTGGTTTTCAGTGCATTTTTAACTTCACTTTAAATCAGTGTTTTACATGCGTGGCGCATGAAGTAAAATTTCGAGTTTAGAAAAGCCCCGCGAAAATTTGTCTCGGGTCGCTGCGCGACCCTCGACAAATTTTCTACGCGGGGCTTTTCTAAACTCGAAATTTTACTTCATGCTTAGTCTGGGAGTGGACAACACTCGTTTGAATTTTAAACTATTTCTGGGTATTACATTAAACCCAACTCTCTCTTGGGACCAGCATGTATACAAGATCGGCAGCAATATAAGCAGAAACACATACTTGCTATATAAAATTTCTGAACATGTTAATCCCCCTATCGTTCGTACTGCATATTTTGCATAGGTTATAGGATTAGGTTATAACTGGCAAGTAACACATCATAAATTAGTTGCTAAATACTTGGTTTACTTAATCGGCGAGACTGGATACTAGTTGGTGATTAGGTTATAACTGGCTTAACTTTTGAATTTTTAACCTAATCTTATTTCTAAGTAATCAGCAACTATAGTGAGAATTAAGGATTGAGCAACTCTTGACCCCTGAAATTTCCAACTAACCTAATCTTATTTCTAAGTAATCAGCAATTCTAGTAAGGATTGAGCAACTCTGCGCGACCCTCGACAAATTTTCTACGCGGGGCTTTTCTAAACTCGAAATTTTACTTCATGCTTAGTCTGGGAGTGGACAACACTCGTTTGATTTTTAAACTATTTCTGGGTATTACATTAAACCCAACTCTCTCTTGGGACCAGCATGTATACAAGATCGGCAGCAAAATAAGCAGAAACACATACTTGCTATATAATATTTCTAAACATATTAATCCCCCTATCGTTCGTACTGCATATTTTGCATACATACACAGTATTATACAAAATAACATAATCTTATGGGGGGGGAAACCAAACGGCACTAAATAAAATATTTGTCCTACAAAAAAAATGCATTGGGATCCTTGTGGGTTTAAAAGCAAACGAAAGCTGTAAAGGCCATTTTGCTGCTCTGAATATAGTTACAACTCCCGGCTTATATATCTTATCGTGTTTGTTATATATCTATGATCGGATAGCCTCTTATACTTATCACGAGGATATCCACAACTACAATACTAGAAATAACAAAAATATATACCTTCCGAGATGTCATTTGTCTAAAACAAGCAAGAGTTTTAAAATTCTTTCAATAAAATTTTATAATCACTTACCGAGACAAATTAGAACTTTACCAAGAAAAAAATTCAAAGATTCAATCCAAAAGATACTAATACAATCCGAATTATACAGCATAAGTGGTTACTTGGAAATCGATTTGAATAATACTTAAGAATTTTAACCCATCATTCATTGTGTATGTAATTATTCACTTGTCACTTATATTTTAATCTGTATGTTCTGTCCCCATATACATTTTATCTTAATTTTAATCTGTTTGTTATGTCCCCACATACATTTTATCCTAATTTTACACATATTATTTTATTTATTCCCATATATTTTAATACAAGAGACATATTTTTATATACTTGATCAGATATTTAGTTTTAGTTTATAATTATATAGATAATTTTAATCATTAAGTATACTTTATATATCTCGTGTTCGACAAAGCCAAATATGTATTTACATTATTTTTGGAATTAAACATTATTATTATTATTATTATTATTATTTAAATTTAACTCTTTTAAAAAATCGACGTATGTAATATAATAAATCATTCATTGAAATCATAGAAAAAGATGCAAAATTTTACCTAAAATTAACTTTTAGAGTTAACTTTATAATTTGTTCGGCTCCTAATGGGTGAATATTCTATTCCTAAAAAAAAAACCGTTTTTATTTAATATTGAAGTTGCATTTAATACAAACTGTGAATAAATCGACATAAATCTAGAAATATCAAAAATATCGACATGTAGAAAATCTTGACGGTCCAATCCCAGACTAAGCATGAAGTATATATTTTACTTCATGCGCCACGCGTATAAAACACTGATTTAAAGTGAAGTTAAAAACGCACTGAAAACCAACGCAACTTCGATATTTTTTCAAAATTGGATGTTTTCATTCCAATCCATGCTGTAAACCTTCAGATATTCGTTGTTTTCTTGTAAATAAACTTCGATTCCCTGTAGTCCTTCGGTCTCCGAAGACCATGATTGGTCCTTCGAGCTGTAGCCTTTGTAAATTGGTAATAAACTTAGTAATCTAGAGTAATCTTTTCATTTGAAACTTCTAAGAACGAGTGTTGTCCACTCCCAAACTAAGCATGAAGTAAAATTTCGAGTTTAGAAAAGCCCCGCGTAGAAAATTTGTCGAGCGACCCGAGACAAATTTTCACGGGGCTTTTCTAAACTCGAAATTTTACTTCATGCGCCACGCGTATAAAACACAGATTCAAAATGAAGTTCAATAACACATATATCATCATTAATTAAAATCATTATATAATCAGATATTTAGTCGGTAAATGAACATGTTTGTTAATACAAACTGATGGAATAAAATATTACTGGTTGCAAATAATAGATTCAAATGTATTTTTAAAGGATTTGTATCCGTGATTCAAAAATGAGGATTCGAATCTTTGATTCGAATCATATTTTTCACTTACGAATCCTTTATTCGAGTATTCGTGATTTGAATCATATTAGGTGATTCGGATTCGTGATTCGAATCATGTTTTTGAGGATTCATCCCAGCTCTGGTTCTGCCTAATAAAATATTTATTACTCAAAAAAGAATTGTTATTATTTAAAAAAACCTTTAGTTTATGTTGTTTATCATAATCACAACTGAGCATGCAAATGATCAAAAATGGCTATTGTCTTCCATATTATATTATTTAGCAGATTAAAAGCTAGTTTCTACTCTATAGTAAGATTGTTTTTTATGATAAATTCACAAAAGTATATATTTTTAAAATCAGTGAAAAACACTCTCATCGACTATGTCAAAGCCAACTATGATTTACATTTAAATTATTAAATATAAATAAATTATTAAATTAATTAGCCATAAGTCGAAAATGTGTGCATAAAATAAAAAAATGCCTACGCCACTGGATTCTACTCAAAAAAGTGTTTTAAGAAGGTATTTACAGTTTTTGCCTATCTCACAAATTACGCAAGATATTAACTAAAGTAAAAAATCAAGAAAACCCGATTTTGCCCTATAACTTCTGAAAAATACAAGATGGTGAATTTTTGTTTTCGACATTATTCTAGTTTCAAAAAAAAAACGCGACTGCGCCTTCGGTTCTTTTTTAACTCTTATATTTACCGAGATGCCCATAAGCAACATCGAAATTAGACCACCCTGTACAGGGAATTTTTCTTTAAAGTATACCTACATATCCCAATATAAAATCGTTCAATTTGAACCTTCTGACGAGTGTTTAAACTAACATAAAGCATAAAGTAAATTTTCGAGTTTAGAAAAGCCTAAAAATTTGGGTTGGTCTCTCCGCGAAGCCGTGAAGCGGAGCGACCAAACCAAATTTTCAGGCTTTTCTAAACTCGAAATTTTACTTCGTGCGCTACGCGTATAAAACACTGTAATATTATGAAGTTTAAAATATACTTTTAAACCAGTATGCTAAAGCAGTATATTTGAAACTTCAGAGAATTTCAGTATTTTATACGCCTGGCGCATGAAATTAAATGTTTAGTTTATAATAGCCTGACCATTTGGATCAGTCATTCAGCTTTTCAGGCCTTTCTAAACTCGAAATTTTATTTCATGCTTAATCACTGAGTGGAAACATTGGTTAAAACTTAAAATTGAACTTTTTCAAAAACAACGAATGCCTGAATATTTACAGCGTATGCATCAGGATATGTATATTTAAATGAAAAATTCTTTGTATATATTTTTAGTAATGCAATTATTATTATTAAATATATCATAAATTATTATTCATTATTCTTATCTTTTTCAACTAACTTAGTTAATATTTATTTAACTAATTCATAAAAGCGAATTTTCTGATTACATTCCGCTGGGTTGGGATAATGAAAGCAGTTTTAATTTCGAGAAGGGAGAGAAATCTGGAGCTCGCGGCCCTTCCTCGTTTTAATTAATTCGCTCCCTTATCTTCCTTTCTCGGATTAATCAAGATAGACGTGCAATCCAGCTTTTATCTTATATTGCACATCTCTTAATAACCAGGGATAGACAAACTCAGAGCTTTATTTCATTCAGAAAAAAAATGGGAGCATTAAAAAAAGGTCAAAGTTATTGCAAGTTAATTAAAATAAAACAATTAACGAAAGAGTAGCTCAATCAGTAACTTCAATATGTTGCTGGTTGCTTAGGTTAGTGACAGAGTATTGAGGTTAAATATTCAATATAATTTTAATTTAGGTTACTAACCAGTTACTTATTGTAACTAGCCTTAACGAGAGGTGCCCTGGGACTTTTAAGCTCAAATAAAAATAACTATAATAATATAAATTCTCTTGTTAAGAAAATTTAGCATAAGTTGCAATTGAGCACACAAAAGCAAATATTAAAATACCTTGAAGAAAAATTCTAGATTTCAAATCTGTAATCATAGGACACCTCTCGCGAATTCTACTATACACTGCGTTTTATTTAAGTATAGCCATAGAGATTTAATGGTAAACAATGTACCCCATGATAACTTTTGTTGCCGTACAAATTTCAAACAGTTTTTTGGTTTTATTGATAAATCAACATTCTTTTTACGAAATGTACAATGCTGGAAGGACATAAACATGTTAGATTTCTTTATTTTCGCTTTTAAAGTTAAAATTAATAATACAAATAACAGCCAAACAAATCAACTTGGCAAAAATGTCATAATGTAAGTATTTGTTTTGCTAAACTTGAAAGCTAAAATAAAATGTTTATGTCCTTCTAACAATAAACATTTTGTAGAAAAATGTTTGATTTATTAATAAAATCCAAAAAATTGTTTCAAATTGGGATGACAACAAAAGTTAACATGGAGTACAATTTTTACCATGTAAATCTCTATGGCCATACTTACATAAAACGCACGGTATAATATTATCTTAGGCTAGATTAGATACTAGTTACTTACTGTAACTAGCCTAACCCAAGATATAATATTATTTTAGGTTAGGTTACTTACCAGTTATTAACCTCCTAGTCTAAGACCACTCTAACCCTTATTTCAGTTAGTGACTGGTTACTAAGGTTTGATGTCAGATCTTATTATCTCCAGTTATTTAACATAATCCTGACTTAGATGACTTACTAAAAGTAGGTCAGTTACTAGTTATTAGAGTTGCTCAATCAATAATCCTTACCAGAATTGCTGATTACTTAGAAATAAGATTAGGTTAGTTGGAAATTTCATGGGTCAAGAGTTGCTCAATCCTTAATCCTCACTATAGTTGCTGATTACTTAGAAATAAGATTAGGTTAAAAATTCATAAGTTAAGCCAGTTATAACCTAATCACCAACTGGTATCCAGTCTCTCCGATTAAGTAAACTAAGTATTTAGCAACTAATTTATGATGTGTTACTTGCCAGTTATAACCTAATCACTCACTAATTAAGAAGTATATCAACAAAATTCTGAGTTTTCTGTGCATTTCTTCTATGTTTGGTATATTTTAATCAAATAACATTAAATATAAAACTTATAATTTTTTTCATATACCTCTTAATAACAAATAAGCATTTTGCATATAATCTGAGCCTAATTAATTACCAACTCGTAACCAGTCAAACCTTTCATTAAGTAAACCAAGTATTTACCAACTAATTTATGATGGGTTACTTGTCAGTTATAACCTAGTCACCAACTGGTAATCAGTCTAACCTTTGATTAAGTAAACCAAGTATTTACCAACTAATTTAACTAGCTGGCATTTAAGCTGAAGAGATGACAGAATATGAAGTTGGGTCGTGGAATCATAATTAACTATTTTTAAGTAACATCAATAGCCAGTTACTTAGGTTGTGTTAGTTATCAGTTACTAAAATAATCAATCTAACTTTAGAAGCTAATCAGCAACTAATCTAACTAGCCAGCATCTAAGGTAAAATATTTAATCAGCAACCAATCTAAGATAGAATAATTAATCAGCAACCAATCTAACTAGAGAGCATCTATAATAGAATTTGTTACTTAAGGATCGGGTTACCAGCTTAATGCAGATTTAGGTATACTATTTATTCGAAAATGTATCTAAGTAGTTGAAATTTGAGCTAGGGCTAGGTTAAATGACAAATTGTGGAGTATTTTCTTGTCAGATTAGCTTACTAATTTCAAAGGTTAAGCTGGACGCGAGTTACTTAAGTAGCTAATATAAATTAGGTGACTAGTTAGCCAGCCTAATCTACGAGTAGGTAGGATTAGGTTAGATAATATCTCATCAACTAATTTGAATTGAGTAACTGACAACAAGCTTAATCTATATATTGTTGGGTTAGTTACTTATGTATCCATTAACTTATTTTCATTGTGTGACCAGCTAGACAGCCTAATCTACGAGTAGCTAGAGTTAGGTTAGATAATCTGCTATCAACTAGTTTAAATGAAGTAACTAACAACAAGCTTAATATAGATATTGTTGGATTAGTTACTTAAGTATCCATCAACTAATTTAAATTGCGTGACTAGCTAGACAGCCTAATCTACGAGTAGCTAGGGTTAGGTTACATTAGATAATCTGCAGTCAACTAAATTGAATTAAGTAACTGACAACAAGCTTAATCCAGATATTGTTGGATTAGTTACTTAAGTATCTCTCAACAAATTTGTATTGAGTGTCTAGCTAGCCAGCCTAATCTACGAGTAACTAGAGTTAGGTTAGATGATCTGCCATCAACTAATTTGAATTGAGTAACTGACAGCAAGTTTAATCTAGATAAGGTTCGGTTAGTTTATCATATTACCTAACACTATCTAGATTACAAAGTTAGGTTAAGTTACATGTAAATGTTTTTACGTTACGTTGATCTTAGATTTATCAGGTTGTGTTGCTTAGTTAGTTTATAATAGCGTTTGATTTGAATATTTCAACAAGTGTTTACACTCCTTGACTAAGCAAAAAGAAAAAAAATTCGAGTTTAGAAAAACCTGAGAATATGGTTTGGTCGTGTAGCGCGTAGTACTACACGACCAAACCAAATTTTCAGGTTTTTCTAAACTAGAAATTTTACTTAATGCGCCACGCGTATAAAACGCTGATTTGATGTGAAGTTCAAAATATGCTGCTTTAATATTTAGGTTCATGATTTATGTAAGACCGATCAGAAAATTAAATAATGTTGGATATACTATATTAAATTTTAAACTAGAGAAATTGAGCAATGCTAATTTTTATTCCAAACTCTGTTTTAAAAATAAGTAAACAAGAGTGAGTGTGTAACTTCTTCTTTTATAAATTTAGTTTTAGTTTCACTGTGTAACTAATACTGTTAACTAAAGAGTATACACGGTGTAACTAGAACTGTAGTAGAAATGATCTAGTTTCTTTTATTTACTAATTCACTGGAATTCTTTAAATCCCGATCAAGTAGCATAATAAGAATTAATGTAACATGAAATAAATCCACTTTATTTACTATATTTGAATTGAATTGAAGATTTGTTGGAATTCCTTAAATTCAGATTAAGTAGCAATAATGAATGTAACATGAAATCAATCCACTTTATTTACTATATTTAAATTTCTTGAAGATGCAATCATCGTGAACATTGGGCCCGTTCATCAGAAACAACAGTTGGGAAATTACAGCCAACTGTTAGCGAATTCTCTGATGACTGGACTCTTAATCGTGAACGTGTTTGGGATATTTGCAATCGTACGAAATAGACCGACTGGAGTACCGTTCATTAGATATCAACATACATCAAAAACGAATCCAAACATGTTGAATGTCGAACATTTTGATGAACGGGACTATTATTTCAATATATCCAACTGAATCGGGCATTCACTGTTTCTTTTTTTTCTGTCTCTCTTTCTTTCTATATTTCTCATCTTTTTCGCTGTAAACCCACCTATCTAGATCTTTAAACATTAGTCATTCTCAAATTATGCACACATACACACACAGCCTTCATTTCTACATCACGATTTCCGTAATAATTTATTCCTTCGAAAAAAATTAAAGTGGGCGCCACCATTTTAGCAATTTACACAAGATCTTTTAAGAAAGCATTCAGTTTGTGTTTAAAGTTTAAAGAAATCGCGTTGTTTTTTATTCGAGTCTCGGTATGTGCTAAATTATAAAAAAAATAATAATAAAGAAATAGTTTTTGCTTTGTGAGCTCACCTAGTGACGAAATCTAATTTGTTCTCTAAAGAAATCATGACTAATTCTCTCTTGGTGTTTGCTAACATAATCTAAAACTCGTTTTGTAATCGAATTCTTTTTCTCGTTTCAAATTTTATTTCTCTGTGCTAAAATATAAAATAACGCAAAATAAATAGGTAAAAAAAATAAACGCCATATGTAATTAATAAATGTGAAACTAAAGTTAGTTTTTTTATTTGTACTAAAATTACTTTTGTGAAACAAACTACGTTGTTTAATTTGTTACCTAATTATTTAAACTTGTTTCATTAAGTTTTAAGAATAAGATCATTTTAAATTGGGTAAAGTAAAATACTTGTTTAGTTCCATATTTTAAAAAATATCGAACAAAATAAGTGTTTTATTTACCTAATTGAAAAATATTGTTCCATCAAAAACCTGTATCCAGTATCACATCAATTAGTTTAGGAGTTAAAATAACGTATTTTGTGATCTGATTTCGTGTCATCATCCTAAAAATTGTTATCTCAAAAACTAATTTCAACCAACAAATTACACAAGAAATTTGTCTTTTACGTGCACTTATCCCGATGTTCACGCTGTAAATTTTCAAGCGTTCGCTGTGTTTATAAAACCGTTCAATTTGAATTTTCTAACGAGTATTTCTAATACCAGATTAAGCATGAAGTAAAATTTCGAGTTTAAAAAAGTCTGAAAATTTGGTTTGGCGTAGCGTAGCGGAGCGACCAAACAAAATTTTCAGGCTTTTCTAAACTCGAATTTTTACTTCATGCACCACCCGTATAAAACACTAAAATATTGTGAAGTTTAAAAATATACTGCTTATTACATGTTACATGTGAATGATATCGTGCGATCGTTTAAATGATGATTTAGAGTAGGCGGCATTTTTTGTGCGGTTGCCCAGATTGCTAGTTGAATGGTGGAATAAATTTGAGGTTATGCTAAACTATATGTTAACATTCAGTAGTGCCAATCTAATTTAAAACTCAAAGTCTACTCTAAATCGTGTTTTAAACGATCGCTCGGTATATGTGAAATTCACATTGTAAATCATGCTTGAACATGTATAGTATCGTATGTTTAATAAAAAAAACTCTAGAGTGCCATGGAAAATATTGTAGGTTAGCAACTCTGAAATTATATATTAGAATTAACATGTCTAACGTTTTATATGTCAATTCCTAAAGCGTGTAGCCAACTTAAATTAACAAAAAGACTAAATCAGAGTGCCAAGTTTTTTTTTTCTATTGAACATGTGATATAAACATTTACATAGATTTTGTCTTTTGAGTATACGACTACCTATTGTAATACAACTTGTAAGAGACGTTCGAATTAATCAAAATAAAGATTTGTACAATTAATTAACACGAGATCAAACATGAGCAATATATTTTAACTTCACTTTAAACCAATGTTTTATACGCCTGGCGCATAAAGTAAAACTTCGAGTTTAAAAAAGCCTAAAAATTTAGATTAGTCGCTCCGCTTCGCTACGCGACCAATCTATATTTTCAGGCTTTTCTAATTTTTACTTCATGCGCCACGCGTATAAAACACTAAAATATTGTGAATTTCAAAAATATACTGCTTATTACATATTACATGTGAATGATCTCGTGCGATCGTTTAAATGATGATTTAGAGCATTTTTTTGTGCAGTTGCCCAGAATGCTAGTTGAATGGTGGATTAAATTTGAGGTTATGCTAAACTATGTGTAACATTTAGTAGGGCCAATCTCATTTAAAACTCAAAGTCTACTCTAAATCGTGTTTTAAACGATCGCTCGGTATATGTGAAATTCACATTGTAAATCATGCTTGAACATGTATAGTATCGTATGTTTAATAAAAAAAAACTCTAGAATGCCATGGACAATATTGTAGGTTAGCAACTCTGAAATTATATATTAGAATTAACATGTCGGACGTTCTATATGTCAATTCCTAAAGCGTGTAGCCAACTTAAATTAACAAAAAGACTAAATCAGAGTGCCAGGGTTTTTTTTCTATTGAACATGTGATGTAAACATTTACATAGATTTTGTCTTTTGAGTATACGACTACCTATTGTATAACAACTTGTAAGAGACGTTCGAATTAATCAAAATAAACATTTGGACAACTAATTAACACGAGATCAAACATGAGCAGTATCTTTTAACTTCACTTTAAACCAATGTTTTATATGCCTGGCGCATAAAGTAAAATTTCGAGTTTAAAAAAGCCTACAAATTTAGATTGGCCGCTACGCGACCAATCTATATTTTCAGGCTTTTCTAAACTCGAAATTTTACTTCATGCGCTACGCGACCAATTCAAATTTTTAGGCTTTTCTGTACTTGAAATTTTACTTTCTGCTTTATCAAGGATTGGAAACACTCGTTTAAAGCATCAAATTGAAGGCTTTTATAAAAACAACGAATATCTGAAAATGCACAATAAAAATCGGGATATGTATACCTAGAAGAACAATTACCTTCGTATCGGGATATGTATACTTAAAAGACAAACAATGCGCTGTATGAATGAACATACCTAAATCGTTTTGTGATCGCATAATCTTATTTACACTAAGACATTAAAGGAAACGTTTTATGATCACAAAACCTCATTCAACTAACAAGTTAAAGAAATCGTGTTGTGGTTACAAAACATTACATAAACCAACACACGCAGGCACAGTTTTGTGATCTCCAAATCTTATATGTACTGACAAATCAAGAAAAGTTTTGTAAAGTTATTTAAATTAAAAACACTTGGTATTGTTTCACAAATTAAAACTTTATCCCGACTAGTTTCGGTTTGTTAGACCATTTTCAAAGGAACAGTTTTTTTATCACAAAATCTCATTTCAACTGATAAACTAAACAAATCTTTTTGGACAAATAAAACACTTAAACTTTGTATAACTGAGATCTTTTTGCGGTCACACAATGTTGTATGCACTAAGAAATTAAAGGAATCGTTTTGTGATCACAAAATCTCATTTCAACTAACAAACTAAACACACCGTTTTGTGGTCAAACAATCTTGTATGCACTAACAAATTAAACGAATCGTTTTGTGATCACAAAATCACCAGGATCTCATTTTGTACGCAAATATTCATCGGAGTGTTTTTCATCTTTTGTGTTTCAGCGCTGGAAAGAGGCAACAGCTTGGCTCGAATGCACTAGCAAGGTACATTATTATTTATATGTTTTATGTAGTATATAACCTATATTGTGTATAACTTCAGAAGTCATCTTAAAATTGTAGTATATACATACAGTGGAGGTCCTAGCTAATTTTTTAGGTGAAGCGAGATCTCATGGTGGCGCCCCTCCAAATTAGAGTTCTTTTCCGGTTTTGGCGCTGCCTCATGCCGATATTTTAAATATTTCAAGATTATTTCTTTATAAATTTCAAGTCTTTTCCTTTCTTAATTTCGAGGATATTTCTTTCCCAAATTTAAAATTAACCATGTTTCTAATGTATTCGAATTATTTATATTATATAGATATTCGCGCTATCTACGCTGAACATCAAGAATGCGTATCATCTTGCGGTCCGATCGACAAAACTTAGGTTTATTTTTTTTTTCGAATTTATAGTTTATTCCTTTTCAATAATTAAAGTTCTTTCCCTTTTAAATTTCAAGTCTATTTCTTTTGCAAATTTCAAGTTTTTTTCTTTGCTAATTTCTAGTTTATTCCCTTTTTAAACGAAATCTATTGCTTTGCAAATTTAAAGTTTATTCCTTTGCAAATTTCAAGTCTATTCCTTTGCAAATTTTAAGTTTATTCATTTTTTGATTTCAAGTCCATTACCATTCAAATTTCAAGTTAAATTTGTTTCAAATTTCTAGTCTGTTCGAATCGAAGTCTATTTCTTTGCAAATTTCAAGTTTATTCCTTTGCAAATTTCAAGTTTATTCCTTTGCAAATTTCAAGTTTATTCATTTTCTAATTTCAAGACATTTCTATTCCAATTTCAAGTTAAATTTATTTCAAATTTCTAGTCTGTTCGAATTGAATCGAATTCTATTCCTTTACAAATTTCAAGTTTATTCCTTTTGCAAATTTCAAGTTTATTCATTTTCTAATTTCAAGTCCATTCCGATTCAAATATTTATTTCAAATTTCTAGTCTGTTCCAAGTTTATTACTTTTAAAATTTAATATTGTTCTTATTTGCTTGATAGTTTAAAAATGTAATGACTATAATGCATTTAAAAGTAAGAATCATTCGTTTAATGAGTTTAATTTTTAAACAAACGATATACTACAATTTTAGGAAGACCAATGAGATTTTCATTCATTATTTGTTTCATGTAACCATTTCGTGATTCTCTGCTTAAACATTAAAATTTATGGGTGTTGTGATTTCATTTATTTTGAACTCTTGTGCTTCAGACGCCAGTTGCATAAAAAATTTCAACTTTAAAATATGTAATCTATCAGGCTTTTACTTGGTGAAATTCCGTATCAACACTTTAGAATATGTTTCGGTATGAGTTACATGAAGATGAATTTAATATTAAATAAAACAAGTAATTCTTTTTCTCCACTGGTTTATTTTAATCACTAGATATACATTTCGTTCACCAAGTCAACATTTTTAATAGTTCTACTAAACAGTTTAGTACAACTATTGAAAATGTTTACTTGGTGAACGAAATGTACATCTAGTGATTAAAATAAACCAGTGGAGAAAAAGGATTACTTCTTTCATTTAATATTAACACGTTATACACTTAGTTAAGATTTCACTCTTTATTAGGTAACACTGCAACAATTGTTACATCACACAGTGGCTTTATCAATCAAGCAAATGAATGATCATTTATCATTCATCTGCCTGATGAAGCCACTCTGTGGTAAAACATTTGTTGCAGTGTAATATAAAGTGAAATCTTAACTAAGTGTTTTATTTACTAAAAAATTTCAACTTGGTTGCAGATTAAAGTTAAATAATCGCACATTATTGTATTACATTAAAAACGTCGAAACTTGGATACAAATCTGGAGTTAAAATATTAATTACAGTTGAATAGTTTGCTCTAGCTCTAACTATATTTATCAACTCTATCTGCTTCGGAGTTGATGATTATAGTTTACTAATTAATTATTGTACATTTTTTGTATCATTGACACTGATCTGTTTCATGCAACTCGTCTTACAATATTAATCTTTCTTGTGTGATTGTTCTAACTTTGAGAATGAATGTGAATCAATTATTATATTTTGGGATACACATTTTGCTTGGTATCGTAATAACAATTGTCTCTTAATTTTTAGTATAAATGTAAATCAACAATTCCATTTTGGATTTATAGATTGTCTTCTAATTTTTAGTATACACAAATGTAAATCAATAATTTCAATTTTTGTTAGTTTTTTTTGTTGATGTTAAGTGTTTTTTCTAGTGATCTTTCAGTGCTTTGTCGTCATTACTTTAAAAGTTTTTTTATGGATGATTTATTAGAGCTGCTTCAAAAGTCTATCTGGCTGTTTTCTTTAACGTTTGGTGTTATTGTTTCGAACTAAAAAGTACTTCTGAATGATTTATAGAGCGTTCTCTTGATGATGAGGGCAGTCTTCTTGATTTTATAAATCTTTTTCTGGATGATTTTTTAGAACTTTTCTCGATGATTTTGTCAGAACTTTCTCTCTTTTTCCGTCTTATTTTTGTAACAGTTACTATGATTGTATGAAACATTTTTTTTTCTTTCTGAATAATAATCTCACTCTCAGTGCTTTATTGTTTTGATGTTTTTTTATAGATGCTTTATTAAAGCTGCTTCAAATCTCTTTCTGTCGTTTTCTTTAACATTTAATTTTGCTAAAAGATTTTCAATGTTTTAATCCTTTCAGACCTGGAATTTTTCTGGTGCCCAAAAAAATGTTTTGAACACTACATACTATTTATTATTAGCTTAGATATACAGACAGTTTTCCTTTTAAGTTTACATATCTCAATATACACAGATACGCTGTAAATCATATTTAGTCGTTTTTTTTCCGTCAAGTTATCAAAAACTTATATAAACTTTTTGGGGAAAAGCGGCAGAATTCAAAAATTATGGTTGTATTTTTCTAGCCAGAACTTTATTTTTATTTAGCCAATATTTCGCTGAACTTTACCATGTTGGCTTCTTCAGGGCAAGTTAAAATTGAAATTAATAAATACAATGATATTTCATAAAGAGATAACATAATTAAGAGGAGAAAAAGAGAAAACATTTTACCTAATCATAATGAAAAATACTTACATATAACTGGGCTTTTTAAATAAAAATCTCTTTATAAAATATTATTGTATTTATTTATTTTAGTTTTAATTTGCCGTGTAGAAGGCAACAAAAGTTCAGCAAAATATTGGCTAAATAAAAATAAAGTTCCGGCTAGAAAGATACAACTATAATTTTTAAATTATGCCGCTTTTCCCCAAAAAGTTTATAGTGGTTTATTTACGCTGTAAATCTTCAAATACTCGTTGTTTTTACAAATATTTGAAATATTGAACTTTCAAACGAGTGTTTTCCACTCCCAGAGTAAGCATGAAGTAAAATTTCGAGTTTAGGAACGCCTGAAAATTTGGTTTGGTTACGTAAAATTTCGAGTTTAGAATAGCCTAAAAATTTGGTTTGGTCGCGTAGCGCTACGCGACCAAACCAAATTTTCAGACTATTCTAAACTCGAAATTTTACTTCATGCTCAATCTGGGAGTTGAAAACACTCGTTTAAGACAAATTATACTATTAAAAAAAACGATTATCGGAAAAGAGACAGCTCATGCATACACGCATGTATATTTAAAAGAAAAATTCCCAGTATGTTTACTAAATTTTAGTGGTGGCAAATGCCACCGTCAAAGTCGAAAGGGTTGGTTAAGGTAATAAAGATCTTTATCTCTTACTTACATTTTCTTTAACATTGCTGTATTTTTTTAAGCTTTCATCCTTGTATCTATTACTGCTATTACAGACCTCACACTAGATTTCTTCCTTTTAAGTTTATAACTTAATTGGATTAAGTTATGATTTTCATTTCTTTGATATATGAGATCTTTCATATCTCTGAAGCTTTATTCGATATTTGTAAATGTCGATATACTTGTAGTCCGAGTTATTCTTTCAAATGTTTGTTTTTAATATGTGTATATGATTGTGTTGTGTAATATTCTCTTGTCGGTTATGATGTGTTTGCAGTCTCGGCCTTTTTCTTTTTAAAGATACTTTGGGTTCTCTCTGTCTGTCTCATTCCATCACGTGTACAGTCTTTCGTGTATTTTTTACAGTCAACTTTATCGCAGCTCGAGTTTCAATTCATCGGGGAGGAGTAGCACGTGCGACACCGTCGATGACATGTACTCGGATGCTTCCCTGGAGGAAGACGTCATCGATCTAAATCACAAGGTAAGTCTCAAATAAAGAAAATCATAGAGTCAGACGCTCTCTGGTGTAAAATAACTGCAATAAGGTAAACGAGTATATACATTTAGTACAAATTCTTTACACCAGATTGCGACTAACTCTATGCAGAGCCAATTGATAATATAAATTTAGGAGAAACGGAGTAATCAACAAAAAGAGATTCAATCTAAATTAGTTTTAGTTTAAAATCAATCACAAGACGATGGAATTAAGGGCAACTAGCCAGGGCAGTAGCCACATTTTCTTCGTAATACATTGTTGTCGAAATGTATGACATCAGTGTTATATTGAAAACTTTAAATTATTCCGAATAAATGTCAGTTAGTGAAAGTTTTAGAAATAGTTTCAGCTTTGATAATACAAAACAATTTCAAACAGTTTACTTATCGATGTAAGTTATTTTATAAGTCCATGTACGTCCTAGTGTGATGGTCTAATGTGTAATAACCGCCATCCGATTAAATCTAATTGCAATTGAAGTTAGATTGTAGTCTTCAGCAAACATTTCTTTCGACTTCCCCAATGTCTCAAGCGAAGATTGCAATTGTTAGCAGCAATTAAAAGCGCCTTCAACACAAACATTAAAATAAAATGATTTGTTAGAGTTTGCGCTATTATTTTTACAAATACATCGTTCAGAAATTCTTTACAAAATAAAATAAATTGTAATGCAGTCCCACTAATATCGTAAAATGTATTTAATCTTATTTACAGTATAATAAACAATGTGTATAATTTTAATTAAATTATTTTATTTATATTTTTTTATATTTTATATGACTAATTGGTAATAATAATAATAATAATTTCAAACTCCCGTCATTACCGTGGATTCAAACCTTACTTTGAAGTTTTATCCGGTTGTGTTCTGTGCTATTAGTGCAATCAGCTGGCCACCGGAAGCGCTAGTGGGCGTTTCTATAGATTACTATGGGATCCGGCCCTCTTATAAATTATTTTTATCTATGGTATTTGAATATAACGATCTTAACCTCAATTTGAGTGCCTTGGGTCGCACAGTATACGATTTAACCAATCTATCGGGACAAAATTCATGGACTTGTTTTTATCGTCCATTTTGGATCATAAATTAACTAGTTTTGAATTATTATAAAAATAGATAGTTTTCCAAAAATATGTTTTAATTAAGTCAATAATTAATATCAGTAAGAGATTTGAGGTGTATTTCAATAACACAGACAATTTTCTTGTAGTTCATTTTGCATTCATTTAGCATAATGGGTGTCACTCAATTCATGTATGGACGTTTTTATAATGTGTATCACTGTGTATACATTTAAATTAACAACAAGTGATTGCCTTTTATAAAACGTTTTGGAACAGGGAATTTTTATTTTAAGTAATATCCTCGATATTCGTTGTCTTTTTGATACAGTTCAATTTGAAGCTTTAAACGTGTGTTTCTACTCCCAGATTAATACGTAATAGTATATGCTGTAAATCTTTGATATTCGTTTTTTAAGCCCCGTGAAAGTTTGTCTCGGGTCGCTGCGCGACCCTCGACAAATTTTCTACGCGAGGCTTTTCTAAACTCGAAGTTTTACTTCATGCTTAGTCTGGAAGTGGACGACACTCGTTTATAGCTTCACACTGAATTCTTAAAAAAAACAACAAATATCTGAAGATTTACAGCTTATATGCAGTAACTGACATATTTATACTTAAAAGAACTCCCTATATAAAATAAATACATAGGAAGCCAGAAAATATTATTTGAGTTATTTAAAATACTATCGGATAAGTTGATTTGAACAAACGTACATATTTCTAACTTGAATTAAAAAACATTTCAAAAGTTTACAGTTGATAGAGCTATATTATACATTTTGTAGATTTATAGAAATCAGCAATTTTTATTTAAAGATTTTTTTTAATTAACAATATTTTAAGAAATATTGACAATAACAAGGCGTGTTCACTTAATGTTTACACCAAACAAAAATGTTGAATATCTTAGTAATCGCAAAAAGTCGCACAATTTAACAAGATTTATGGTAAATAAAACATCTTGAGGATCATTAGAAAACAGGTAATAGGTTATGAAGATGTATGACACAAAACATATGGCTGTTTTTATTCAATGTTCATATTTGTTTTTTTTTTTTATAAATTGAATAACCTATTCTGTTTTTGTTATATTATATTATATTTACACAAATAATGTATTATATTGTAGCTACACTTTTGCAGAAAAAGGCACTAAAGAAAAAATATTCGTCAGCTTTGATCAAACGATGCAATATTAAAATAATTGCTAATAAAATAAATCATCAACAAATGAAATTAGTTTACTACAAGTTTGTTACTTCAAATCGCAGATAAATGAAAGTAAACTGAAATAATTCTGTATCAGAAATCTGTTTCTGATATATATGAATAATTTGTAGCAATACATTTTTAATTTTTATATTTCAATAATTTGACTTTTGTCCCGCTAGAACGACAAAATCGTATACTGTGGGTCGCTGCTTCAGTTTATTATTGATCGCAAAATTATAATTTCTATGATTGGTTGGCGGATTAATTCTATTTCTATTGATCATTTTTATTATATGTAACTACGACTGTTACTCATGAATGCGTAAAGTAGTGAATTGGAACACAAAAACCGAAATAAAAACGCACCCACAGACTTTTTCGCAGACGGCAAACAGCTGATTAAATTCCAACCACATATTTGACTCGCTTTTTTTCGATTATCTGACCAATAATGGGAGGAAACCAAACCTATCTCACATTACACAATCGCACACTGCAAATATATGAGACCATACGGCATGCAGTGTGTGTAGGAAACCATTTAATGTAATTCGAGCTACACCTAGTATTGTATTCCAAGAATAACAACAACACCTATTTAGAAATTTGCACAACACCTATTTAGAAATTTGCCAATTGCAAAGGAGTCGCAATTTTACTAACTAAAACCCTGTTATTTACAATACCATTATTAAAAAAATGATTTGCATATTCTAAACACGAAAAGTTTGTCTTATGAATCCTATAAGTCTCTCTTTCCGTTTTTTTAGAAATAGGAGATTCAAATTCTGACTTTTTGGAAATAGACAGCTTATCTGTTGTACAGATAACTAGTTATAATTTAAACACTGATTGAAAATTCGTGTTTACCACTGTATTAAAATTAAGTCCGATGTGATCCAGGCAAACCAATGAATGCTACAAATCGATAAATGATTGTGCAAACGATGTAAAAACTGTAACAAGTTAAATTGAACTGTCATTGATAGAAAAATTAAAAACAAAAGTTTGAATTCCATAAACGTATGTAAATTGTAAATGGCTGAGCTTAGGATGGGTGGTCGACGGGAGGAAGCACAATGGGCCTAAGTGCAGTGCAGCAATGCGTACTCCCCAAAGAACCAGAACGTATGTCAATTGATTAGTTCCCTTTCAACTTCAGTAACGCAAGTTTCACTGATTATGAGTTTATCCCACTGTTGTGAATTGACGTGCATATTTCTCGAATTTAAAGCGTTGCGTAGGAATTAATATTTATCGAAGATCTAATTTCGTCTTTCTTGGTATGATGGTGACCCATTTGTACGAATGCCAAACATTTTTCTTTTTCTCGCCTATAGATTAAACACACACATACTATTTTCGATTTCTGGAGTTTATTTTTAGCTTCGAGCTAATAAATATTTGTACAACGAAGATACGTCAACATCTGTCTTTATTTATAAGAAAATATCAACATATAATCTTACGAGAATAATCATTGGTGTAATAAATTGAATGAACATTTGGGAAAACGTAATAAACACCAACATTTACAACAATAATGTTATGTTTTTAAAAGGCTATTGTTTATTAATTGGCATTTAAATATTACAGGTATATGTTATAAAAATGATTTCACATCATCAACAAAATAAACGTGTTATTGATGAGAATTCAGTTTTTTTGTAGAAAGCCTGAAAATTCAATCTATTACCACTCTATTAATCGATGATAGCGTTGAATAAAGAATCATATAGAAGTGCAACTCCTCAAAAAATTCATGCCGCCTAAGTAGCGAGAACTGTGGGCCCAGCGGTTAACTAATAATATTCAAAATTCGTTGATTCAAGAAAGGTAAAGAGCGATCTAATACTGTATAACGTTGACAGATAGATAGTGAATTACGAATATCGATTACTTTAAATTCATGCCAATGGAGTGGCGGCATTTGTGGTTCCGAGGTATTATGGTAAAAAAATACCCCCAAAATTGTCACTTCCAGTTTCCAGCACTGCCCCTGCTGAGAAATACTGAACATTTCTGACTATATTAAGCCAATAATGGAAAAGTTTTAATGGATTTTGATAGCTACGCCATCTAATGCTTTATAGTGGCATCGTCAATGACAAGATTACACAAAGGGTACCTACAGGCTACTGTATGTAGAGTTTTGGCATTATTAAGCAACGTTAATTAATCAGGAACTTATTTTTGAAGAAAACGTGTGCAGAGTTTTTATAGATGTGTACATTTATTGTCTCAAAAAATGGAATGCATTTTTGTTTGAATTGCAATTACATTTTAAGGCGTCGTCAATAGCAAGATTACACGAAGTGTACTTACAGGCCACAGTAGCGTCTTAAAATTATTTCCTAAATTGAATTAATGAGGCAGTTACTTTTGAAGAAGAGGTGTGAAGAGTTTTTATAGATGTGTATATTTATGTCTGAACAAATGAAATGCATTATTGTTTTAATAGCAATTACATTTCAAGGCATCGTCAATGGCAAGATGACACAAAGTTTACACACAGGCCATTAACATTAATTAATAGGGCAGTTATTTTTTAAAAAGAGGTGTCGAGAGTTTTCATAGATGTGTACATTTTTTTTTTCATTAAATGAAATGCATTGTTGTTTAAATTGCAATAACATTTTAAGGACATTCCAAAGAACAAAAAGCCCAACTTTCTGATTTTATTGCACCGAGAAAAAGTGACACGGTTTATGACCGAAACAAAATGACCAATAAATCGCTTAGCTGCCGAGACCAATAGAATAAAATAGAATAATTCTTTATTTTTAGTGTGCCATTTTATTTTAAAAAATATTAAAATAGCTACAATATGTAGAACAAAAAGTAGACTAACAAAGCTGTGTGATAAAATCGTATAGAATAATTCTTTAGTTTCAAAGTATCAACTTGCATTATCAAAATGGAAATAGCTTTAATATGTAGAACAAAAAGTATGTCTAACACATCTGCGTGATAAAATGATAAAATAGTAGGGATTGTAAATTACATGAAACGAGTTTCGAAACGCCTGAAAGTTTGGTTTGGTCGCTCAGCGAAGCGGAGCGACCAAACCAAACTTTCAGGCTTTTCGAAACTCGAAAATTTTACTTCATGCGTCACGCGTATAAACACCCTTTTCAGTTAAACATTTTAAATCGTATCAAAACATTATCTTTAATTAAAATAACGCGGAATCCGATATTTTCTGTCTTTTATTAATGATTTTCAGTGTTAATAACAAATAATTAGGTTTTTCGCATTTTTAATAACTTTAATAAAAAGTATGTGTTTTTTAAATGTTTTTTAAAAGATGTGTTAGTCATAATGTTTATACATAAGTTATCTTTAATTAAAATAACACTGAGTTAGATATTTTATATCTGTTATGAACGGTTTTCAGTGTTAATAAAAAATAATTAGGTTTTCAACGTTTTTTAACAACTTTATCAATAAAAATTGTTTGTTTTTTAAATGTTTACACGTAGTAAATTATATTTTATTCAAATAAAATGTATGAACTAAAATTTCGAGTTTAAAATAGCGTGAAACCAAATTTTAAGGCTTTTTTAAACTCGAAATTTTACTTCATGCTTAATCTGTCAGTGGAAAACCTCATTAAAGGTCAGTCATTAAATGTTATTATTAATTGCTATTACTTTTAAATACACAAATATAGCCGTTATTTTAAATGTAAAAAGTGAATAAATTCCGTTTAATTTCTATGTATTTAATGCATTTTAGGTTGGAACCGACTTTAGATTATATAAAATGATAGTAAATATTGAATATAAAATGACGTTAAAACCAATGTCGGTCATTTATAGACGATTTATACGATTTTTGTAATGTTATATTTAATATTCCGCAAACTAAAAGCGTAAGCAAATTTTTCCGAATTGAAAATAGTTTTGAATTAGGAATATATGTACGATGAATTTATTATTTCAAATCGATAAAACTCGTGTAACTTATTCTAAAAATCAACAAAATGAAACTTCCTATACACACACACACATACAGAAAAGCCGATAAATTTCCTGATACACAGAGTGCATTCAACCATCCCAGCACACAACATCCATAAACAGTAATATAAAATATTATCAAGGCATTCCACGCATTTTATTATTTATGAATAATGCATGTATTCAACTTCCAGTCAGGATCGTAATAACTCATACAGAACGCACGCATTCTCGCCAGGAATGTTTAAAATGTAATCGCCTATTTATACGTGATAATGAACTTCCCTTTCCTTTTGAACATTGCTCACTTACTTAAATATTAAGTACGCAGCAGATGAGAGAGGAAACAGAATTTGGATATAATTAGACGCGTGAGATATTGGACGTGTTTGTGGGGCCTAGGGCAATGTCGTGGTGGTGTGTTTTTTGGGATAAACACACACCGGGTTTTCCAAAAATAGAGCTGGTTGTAAATGCAATGATATAAATGTTTTTTTCTACTCCTATTTGTGAAATACAATTTTACACATCGATAAAAATGTGTGAAATTTGATTTTTCATACCAATGCGTGAAGTACAATGCAATTCTTATGGGATTTATTTCACGCACCGCTGCCATAAGAGCCAATACACTTTTCAGCATCGGTGAACAATTTTTAGATGGCGGTGATTTTTTAAATGACACATGTCATTTAGTTAAGTTTGTGCTGTTTTGTGTGTTGGTGAACATTGGTGAACGTTAAAATGCAGACATCACTATCTCCAGAGAGGCCTAATATCCCACCAAGGATTATTGCGGCAGCAAACGCTGCTAGTTCGTCGCTGTTACCGAAAAAATCTCTTGATACTTATGAAAATATTTATAAAAAATTCATGGAATGGCGCACTGAACATGAAATTAATTCATTTTCGGAAAACGTAATTTTAACATATCTCGCAGAACTGGCGACAAAATTCCAGCCCTCAACACTTTGGAGTCACTATTCAATGTTGAAGAGTACAATAAATGTCAACCATAACATAAACATTGGTAATTATACTAAAGTAATCGGGGCCTCGGTGGCCGAGTGGGTAGAGACCCTGCCCACAGACCAAGAGGTCGCGGGTTCGAATCCCGTCTGGTGGAATAATTTATGAATAATAAATTATTCCATCCGGGTCCATGGATGTAGTATGAATGAGTTTGTGTTGTTTCAGGAGTAAATGGTTATGTATCTAAAGTAGAATTGGTTAAAATACATTAAAATATTAAATATAAATAGATTGATGGCTAATGGTCTAGATACCAAGGCAAAAAAAAAGAAAACTAAAGTAATATCATTTTTAAAGAGAAAAAGTGAAGGATATACTCCAAAGAAATCTCGAGTTTTGGATAAAGAACATATCCTTAAATTTATAAATGAAGCACCCGATAATATATATTTATTAAATAAGGTAAATGGAATGCAGCATAGTTTTCAAAATTCTTATTAATTTTCTTACTATAGGTCGTTTTAATTTTTGGACTTGCTGGTGCCCTGAGAAGAGACGAATTATATAAATTGAATGTAGAGGATATTCAAGATTTTGGATCATCTCTTCTCATAGTTGTACCAGACACTAAAACTAAAATTTCAAGAAATTTCGCTGTAAAACTACATTAAGAATACTACAGAAAATACTTAGCTCTACGCCCTAAAAATTACGCCGAAAAGAAATTTTTCATTAATTATCAAAAAGGAAAATGTACCCGTCAAGTTATCGTTATTAATAAAATTGGAAAGGTACCCGCAGATGTTGCAAAATTTTTAAAATTGCCAAATCCTGAGCAATATACCGGCCATTGCTTTAGGCGTTCTTCTGCAACTCTGTTAGTTGAAGCTGGTGCCGATCTGTTAACTTTAAAAAAGCACGGAGGCTCGAAAAGTTCTGCTGTTGCAGAAAGTTATGTTGAAAATTCGATAACAAAGAAGCAACATGTTTCAAACAAAATTTTGTATATTAGCAATAATAATAACAATAGTTGTCTAAACACTACATCCAACGAAAGTTCTGGTGTAATGTACCTAACCAACTGCACTGTAACAATTAATAATAATTATTATAAAGATAAATAAATACTTTACGTTAATAGTTTGTGTTTTGGAATTTATTAAATTGTGTAGTCGTAGAAAAAGTATAGTGTGTAACACGTGCTTGAAGCCTTTTTTACACTCGCGTGATTGCTTCACTCGCTTCGCTGGTTTCGCAATCTTCACGCTTGTGTAAAAAAAGTCTATTTCACGTACTAGATACACAATATACTATTTTACAGTAATTGCGTGCATTTGAATGTATATTTAAAAAGCAAGTTTCATTTAACTCTGAACATACATTGGTAATACTTAAATATGTGGTGTTGCCTATATTATACGGCTAGATGTAATTTTAGGCATCCAAATGTACAAGGTTAATCAATATTAATATTACTAAGAAAGTTAACTAATCCATGCGATCTAATTTCGAAGTTTAAAATAAACAATATATTTTGAACTTCATATTAAATCAGTGTTTTATACGCGTGCCGCATGAAGGTACATTTCGAGTTTAGATAAGCCTAAACATTACGTTTTGTGTACGTTTGGTTGCCTACATTACAGGTCTAAAGGTAATTTTTAAATGTAGTTCTTGAATTAAAATCCTTTCAAAGTGTTCATTATTACAGTATTATTTGTATGTTGTGTGTATGTGTAGTCTCAAGGTGGTTATTATGATAATAATTATTATGAGCATCTGTCATGTTAAACTGCTATATATGACGGTAAGCAATAAAACTCTTCATTAAAAAGGATTACTAATTAATGGCGGGACAAATGGAGCCATATGGTTAGCTTCTGTTTGTTGATCTCGAAGTGTGGTATTACAAGAAAAATATGGGAACAGGTTAACGAATGATTGGTAATGATGAGTGAATTTTGTAATAATAGAAAATGGGATTTAAATGTTAAATAAAATGCAGTTTCATATTGAAATGAAACTGACAGCAATGAAATAAATAATACACAAAGGATATGGTTTTGAATTCCCCAAATTTGATATGCACGAACCGTACATCAAACGTTGTGATCCTTTTAATATTCAAATTCTAACAATTAATTATTACAATGTTTCGATGTTTACAACATTTCTAAAAAATAGTACAAATAAAATGACAGCAAACGTGTGATCCCTTTAATATTTAAATTCGAACAACTAATTATTACAACAAACATTGAACGCGGAATTCTTCTTTGAACGCAATGAAGCCTTTCAAACACAGCAACACTCATATAGATTTCACAAATTCACTCAAATACTTTTTTACTGAAAATTCATTGTCTACAAATCTTGCAACTTGAATAAAACACCTATTATAAATTTTCATAATCACGAGCGTGTCAAAACTAAAATGAACAGTAATAATAATAAATTAATTAATAAGAACCTTGACTTTTAACAAGGTTTTTTTATATTCTTTTTAATTTAATTTATTGCATTGCATCTAATATTCTATGTTCAATACAAAAAAACCTGTAGAGTGCCATTATTTAATCTTTTTTTTATTTAAGCTGCCTATATGCTTTAGGAATTGACATATAAAACGTCAGACATTATATTATAATATATTGCTCACGTACAATATTTTCCATGGCACTCCAGAAGTTTTTTTTTTTTTTATTAAACATACGTTATTTTGTCAATGTGCGTTCAATCACTAAACAAATTATGTTGTAATCGTCTACTTTATTTTCAAAAACAGCTAGTTATAAATGGTCATAATTACAATTACAAAAGAATTAAGCTTAATAAGGTTCTTCATGTTTAGATGTTATTAGAGTTAGTGCACTCTAATAATGCACTTAATATTTCTTAAATGTGTTTCGAATTGTTATTTTCTTATGGTTAATCCCTTCAAATCTAACGCTGATAAATTTAATATTCGCCATAATTTCAATATAGGATAAGCTCTCTTTATAATGGCATTAAAATATATTTAGCATACAAATAAGAGTAACTTTCTTAATGAGTTTTTTATAAACAACAAATGCCTTAAAACGTACAGTGTTTACATCGGGATACATACAAGGATCATAGATCTTATTTTAAGTATTCATATCCGAGTATATACGCTGTACATTTTTAGGCATTCGTTCTATTAGAAAAGGTTTAATCTCAAGTTTCTCACGAGTGCTTTCACTCCTTGATTAAAATTTCTAGTTTAGATAATCCTGAAAATTTTGTTCGGTCGCGTATCGAAGCGAAGCGACCGAACCAAATTTTCAGGCTGTTCTAAACCCAAAATTTTACTTCATTCGTCAGGCGTATAAAACACTGAAATACTCTGAAGTTCAAAATATACTGCTTTAGCATACTGATTTAATAGAATATTTTCAGCTTCACTTGGAATCCATGTTTTATATAGGTGGCGAAGTTTCGTTTCGCTACGCGATCGAACCAAATGTTCAGGCTTTTCTAAACTCGAAATTCTCGAAACTCGAAAGTGGGTCGAGTGATATATCTTTAAAAAGCTCTTTTGACTTTGAATACAACGGTTTCATTTGTTTTTTGATTCCTGAGGGAGCAGCAGCATTTCGAAATCGCAATTTCACCTGTTTAACGCCACAAAATAAGTTTACAATAAAGCAAATAATGTAAAATTGATGAATGATATATTCACATAAAAGATACATGATTGTCAGCCAGAGAAAAATGTCAAAGTTCACCTGTCAAAACAAATTTTAAAATCTTGTATTTGAGATTAATGCGCAAAGCTTGTTACCTCAAATGCTATTTCGAAGTGTGCCGTTTCTTCAGGAGCTAATAAAAACAAAGACAAGTGATACTGTTGTATTCAGAATCAAATGAGCTTTCCAACGACATATCTCTCGACCCACTTCCCTTATTTAAAATCAGAGGGTGAGGTATTTTAGGTTAGGGGGTTGAGGTTATAAAGGTGGAAATGTCATCAAAAGTTGTCCCCCTTCGAAACAAAAATCGACGTGTCTCGGTGATGTTTTCAAAAATGCCGCGTAACTTAACAAAGTCGGTTGTTATCTCTGAGATGGACCACCCTGTATGTTTCACCACGTAAAAGATGAGAAACTTATTCAAGATATAAAATTTATTTTTACGTTTATATTAGGTATAATTATCTTACTTAGTTATCCTGTAATAAGAATTTGTAAGAAAAAATTGTGAAAAATAAATTGAGTGGCATATTTACAAAAACCTATATTTTATTTGAAATAAATGGATTGAGGGGTTTTTGAAAATAGGCGAACCAATTATTATCAATATTAATTGATATACAGAGAGTTTTATGTAACACCGAACATTTGCATCGAATACAATTTGTCACCTTTAATTTTTAAGTTGTTTGAAAATTGAGTTGCCTATATGACCATTAAAAATTGTAGCCAATCAATCGCAATTAATGCCTCAACTTGTACATGCAGGGAGTTTTTCTTTCAAGTATACATGTCCCAGTTACAGCGTATATGCCGTAAATCTTTAGATACTCGTTGTTTTTTAACAGTTCAATTTGAAACTTGAAATGAGTGTGTTCCACTCCCAGGCTAAGCATGAAGTAAAATTTCAAGTTTAGAAAAGCCCTGTGAAAATTTGTCGAGGGTCGCGCAGCGACCCGAGACAAATTTTCTGGGCTTTTCTAAACTCGAAATTTTACTTCATGCGCCACCGGTACAAAACACTGACATACTACAAAGTTTAAAACACACCGCTAAACTTTACATTGCATCAGTGTTTTGTACCGGTGGCGCATGAAGTAAAATTTCGAGTTTAGAAAAGCCCAGAAAATTTGTCTCACAGGGCTTTTCTAAACTCGAAATTTTACTTCATGCTTATCCTGGGAGTGGAAAACACTCGTTCAAAGCTTCAAATCTTTTAATAAACCGATCGTCGGAGCATGCACGACGTATGCTTATGTATACTTAAAAAAACTCGTTATGAAAATGTTCGGTGTTACATAAAACTCTCTGTATAAAGAATAAATAACTTTTCTTTATACTTTCTAAGAGTGTGGAGAAAGGTTATTAGTGCTTTATTATTTATTAGTTAAATTTGATCTTCACGTAACTCACCCAATCAATTTATTATTATTATTAGTACATTTTATGCGGAATTTTATTCTAGTCAGACGTTCTTGTTAATTGTACTGAAAAGGGGCATTTCCCCTTCCAAGTCTCAGACTCTCTACCTACTTAATCCCTTTTACCATTAAATACCGACCCTAATTTTCAGCTCATACAGTTTAGTTTACCTCTTTCTTCAGGGGACACACGTAGGTTATTTACATTTATGTTTGTTTTAATCTTAACAATTTGAAATGTTCTTCATTGATAATTCACAGCAAATCTATTCTAAAGATAGACACATTGACCTTAATCCGCGTTTATAAAGGGTGAGTTTTTTAGTACGTCCGAACTTTAAATTCAAATCCAACAGCAACCAAATTAGATATCGTGTAACTATTTATTAAATGTTATATAAAAAATAACACCCAATGGCATTCATGTTTGAAACATATTTTGGATAAATGCCCGCGGCATTTCTGACAAAGCGCATTCTGTCAATCCAATTTTCAACCACTTTTTCAAGCAATTGGGGTCTTATGTTCGCATTTGTCTCAGTTATGTTTGCTTCCAAGACGTCAATCGTTGCTGTTCTATTGGCATAGACTAACGATTTAACATAACCCCAAGGAAAATAGTTTAGCTTCATCGCTAAACAAAACTTTGCGGTCAAATTCTGGATTCAGTTGCGATTCATTTGGAGCCTATTTAGCTAACGTACGATGCAAACAATGGTCTTGTGCTTGAGTTCTTGGACAAGCTGGATCTTATAAGGCACTAACCAAAATATTTACGCAACATTTTTCCACGTAGTCGATTAACAAAAGCCAACTCCCTGCAACGTCTACGAATTGACAAACTTAGGTCTTCATTAACACTGCCAGCAACAGTGACAATATTCCCGGATCATCCCCTTGATGCGGACTTTAGTTATTCCACTGTAAGGTTCTGGTCCGAGAAATGGAGTCTTGGACACTTCCTTGGCAAGGTTGTCGGCAATTTCTTTGCCTTTGATCCCTGCGTGTCCCGGAACCCAGACCAGTTTGACTCTGTTGTTCCTAGCCAGCTGCTTTAGGGATAGCTTGCACTCCCAGACAGATTTAGACTTGCATGTAGGCGATTTTATTGCCTTTAATGCAGCTTGACTGTCTGAGCAGATGCAAACCCTCTCAAACCCTGCTCAGTTTTTAGTTTTGTTGTAGTTTTAATATCGCTTGAAATGCATTAGAAATTTGTCGATAATTCGACGAATACAATGCTCGGTTGGGCGATTATGTTCACCATCAAATTCGCGAAGTGCTCTACAGGTTTTGGTCACAAAATGCTGGGTTTAATAATTAATTTCGACTAAAAAACGTTTCATGATGATTTGCCAGACTATACTGAATAATTTTAACACTAGAAGCGCGCAAACTCTCATTGACATAGTGTCCCTGTATTTAAGAGAGTAGCGCAAACTGGCATCCATCTTGACGCCAAATTCAATCATATTCTATAATGATTGACGCGCGTCCTGTTAATTTGATATAGTTTGAATTTGGCGCCTAAAGGCGTCAAGATGGATGCCAGTTTGCGCTACTCCCTTATATACAGGGACACTACATTGACAGGCACCCCGATCGAAAGAGTTCGGACACACTCAAGAAATCACCCTTTAGATATCGAAAAATTAAATTCTGTTGAAATAAACCTATGCGTTCGTTTACTTAAAAGTTAGCTTTTGAATAATTTCCTTTGCGTCACCCCCGTAGGTCATGAGGTAATAAACCCACTTTAAAGTGAATTGTTCCCTCTCTCACTTTAACGGTTAAATAAATATTAATGAAAAAACTCCTTATTTTTTACATAAAACTAAAATTTAATATACAATATTAAGAATTAATTGTAACAGTAATAGATTTAATGATACTTTGGGGGGCCCTTCGGTTATTTGTATTTAATTTGAAGACATATTTACATGGTTATTGAAGTGGGAACAGAACGCCCCAGTTTTTGTGCAATTTTTCAATATTTATTGCATTGCGATAAGATGTTTATTGTAATCAACAAATCTAATAAACACAACGTCTAGTAAACCAGTTAATCGTGAAAACAGAAATAAGATATATTCCTTAGTTTGGGTTACTAGTTTACTATGATACCCCATATGACTTTTTACATTCACAGTCCTCTTAATCGTAAAGATTCTATAAAGAAACAATAAGAGCCGGTTAACTTTTAGCACTTAAACTAAATGGTGCAACAGAAAATTTATGTTAAACTAGTTAAGAAATGAACTTGAGTTCAACTGTTACGGTGCACAGTTAAACTCCAGTTCATTTCTTAACCTAGTTTAACATACGTGGTGTATCCAGAAAGTAAAATCCAACCGCTTGTGAGATATTGTCTACAATTCCTTTCCTTCCATTGAAAATGTGATAAGTGATTCAATGGTAAGGAAATTCTCCCACATCTCCTTACCATTAAATCACTTCTCACATTTTCAATGAAGGACGTGATAATGTGAATGATGACTAACTAAGTGAGCGTAAATTTTTGATTAGTGATGATTTTTTTCCTGCAGTTAAAGAAAAGATTCACGAAAACCAAAACCGTACAATTTCTGCTCTCTCTATGAGTCTTGGTGGCAAGAGGTTCAACAATGACGACGAGATCAAATAACATGTTGTTACTTGTTGACATCACAGACGGCACATTCTTATAAAGAATGAACACAAAAGCTTGTGCCACGCTATGACAAGAGTTATCTAAAAAAAATATTAAAAATTTGAAGATTCTTTCACAATATATTTTTTGTGAATATGTACTTGTTTAACCAGTCAAATAGAACTTACTTTGTGGATATACCACGTACATTTTCTGTTGCACAATTTAGTTGAACTGTTAAAACTTAACTTGCCGATCAGTCAAACGTAACCCCAAATTCGTATCTTTACTACTAATAATAATCGCATTACAAAAAAATTAATCATTGAAAATATCCCAATTTTACAAAGGTTAGTACTAATTAGCCGTATTAATGAATATTTTATACACATACATACAATTATGTTATTTACTCTTTGATAAAACTGAAAATAATAACTAAAAATTCCACATGCGAAAATACGCATTTATAACTGTAACCAAACGAACGCTCACCAGCAAACGATTTATGCGATATTCGCAGGCGACTCGCAAAAATAAAAATGCATTATCCTCAAAAGATAAACCTGCAGCGTGTGCGGAATGCAATAGGAATGCCAAACACCGAAACTCGATTTCACGTTTCGCAAACATACAACCATAAATTCTAACCAACGTACGACTATTAGCGTAAATCTTCAAGAAGAATGTTAAAACAAACTACGAGAGTATAGAATTTGTGAATTATGAAATTAAAATATAAAAATAAAATTAGAAAGAACACAAAATTCTCAAAGAATAGTTATAAGTAGGGCTTTTGGGCACAAATCGCAAAAAAATCCCAAAAGTCCTTCACATACAAGTTGCCTACAACATTTTATCTTCGACCAGTATTTTCTACAATATACATAAAATTAATTTTCCATTGAGATATCAATTTTACTGGTATTTGCAATGATTTATATATTTTGCAACAATTATTTCACTTTACATTTTATATAGATGGCCTGAATGATATCACAGATAATTTGGATTCTTGGAATTTTAGAAATGTTCTCCTTTTTCTCGTATGCATTGGCTAACAATACTTTTGTACTGATAAATTTCAATCATGTCTCTTGCTAATTCATAGGAGCCTTTTGAGCAGTGTTTCCCAACCTTTTTTTGACCATGCCCCACCTTATAAATTCAAATACCCCTATGACCCCCCATGTACATAATTTTTGATATTTAATTGACGAGGCGGACCTTAAGTTATGTCCAGCTTATCCAACGTATAGCTTGGGGCAATCCCCACATTCCAACAAATATACGCCAGAGCTCATAGTTCTATTAGATTTATCTTTTGAGTTATTGTTAAATTTGTTAAAATATAAAAACCAATTAAAATAAATATCGACTCTGCAAAAATTTAGTCTCATTGAGACAAGTCTCCAAATATTCATTGAAACAACTACTTCTCGAGCTAATACCCCGAAAGATATTGAATTATACGTTACACGACAGCTTTACTGTTCTATGCATAATTTCTATGCAAAATGCAACATCAGGTCAAATTATTCTCTCACCAAAATAAATGAAACAACAGGAAATTGAAAAAATTACAGGTAATGAATATTAATTTTCTTAAGCCATCTATTTTTGCAGAAAGTTTATATTTATTTTAATTCGTTTTTATATTTTGTAAATATTCTGCAAACTATTGACAAACTCAATTTCTCTTTATGTTAAATTTATTCTTTTAATTTAATTACTTCAGAACGAACGATTCTCAATAAATTCATCAATAAATCAAAAGACCAAAATACATAATTTTTGTTACTCGGCGTGTAAAGACAATTACTTTAGGTCTGATGAATTGTAACATAGAAAATGTAACGCCCTTCAAAATGATGTATAAATTTTGACTGCTACTTTATCCTTTATATTTATTTTACGTCTTTAACTGCACTTTTCGCGATAATAAAAGATAAAATAGTTTTTTTTAAATTTTAGAATAAATCAGTGTTTTATACGCGTGGTCTCACTTCACTCCCAGATTAAGCATGAAGTTAAATTTCGGGTTTAGAAAAGCCTAAAAATTTGGTTCCGTCGCGTAGCGCTACGCGACCAAACCAAATTTTCAGGCTTTTCTAAACTCGAAATTTTACTTAATGCTTAATCTGGGAGTGGAAAACACTCCCTTTGTTTACGCGATTTACGCGATTTGGTTTTAAAAATTACTTAAACACAAAATTTGTAATAAAAGGTATATTCTCAAATAATGTGCATCAGATTATATATACAAATATCTTTATTCAAGGGACTTTTAAATTACATTAATTATAGTATTGCATAATAAAATATAATATAAAATTGTTGGAGTTGTCCTTTCATAGGCTATCGACCCGAGGTCTTTCTGCCATTGTTTAGCATTTAAAGTGTTATGATTGATGTATGGTATGAATAAATAAAAATGAATGTATGATGTCTAGTTAGGGTGATTATATGTCCGTGGGTGTTTCTAAGATGAAGTCAGCGATAGTGGAATCGGGGAATTTATATTTGGGGAATGTATTGGGGTTTCTGTATATGTAAAGGTGCTTTATGGGGTCATGGTTAGTGGATCTGGATGCAAATTTATGGGATAGGTGGGTAATTCGTGTTTCTATAGGAACCACTTGTGTTTTTTCATAAAGAAGTTTGTTGGAGGGATTGTGGAGGGGGTTATTAGGGTGTCTGATTTTTGTCAACACTCTCAGGGCCGATCTTTCTGCTACTTGTAAATTTTTAAGGGTTATAGGGTGGGGGTTGCAGTAAAGGATGACCGCGTAGTCAAGAAGAGGGCGGCAGATCAGTTTGTATATAGTCACAGCAGATTGTAATGTGATTCCTTCGTTTTTGTATGTGAGACATCTAAAATGCCGAGCCCTCCTCTTGACCGCGGTTTTGATATTTTGGGTGTGGGCTTTAAAGGTTATTTTGGTGTCGTACAGGATTCCGAGATATTTACATGTAGGTGAGGGGGATATTGGGATGTGATATATGGAAATAGTGAAAGGAGAGTTGTGTAATTTATGATAGGGAATGAGCAGTTAAGTTTTTTAGGTATTGATTGAAATTCTCCATTTGTTAAACCAATCTGTAATCTGGTTGATCAGGACCTGAAGAGTGTTGACCGCTTTTGCTATGGTGGAAGCGTGTGAGATTAGGGGAGTATCATCAGCATATTGTAAAATATAGGAGGAGGGATTGTGGTGCGTAGGGTTAGAACTATATATATCGTGGACGAATATATTGTAGAGCAAGGGAGAAAGCGGGGAGCCTTGAGGGACACCTTGAAGTGGGGAGAAAGAGTATGAGAAGGAGTTTCTTATTTTAAATTTAAGGGAACGGTTGTGTAGGAAATTGTGTAGGATATTAATTAGGTGGGGAGGGATGTTAAGGCAGGCGCACTTATATAGTAGACCCTGATGCCATACTGTGTCGAATGCTTTTTTGATGTCGCATCAGATTATTTACATAAATATTTACAAATATCAAGTTAACATAATAATTTAAATATACAATAAACACAAAGAAATGAATTAAGTTAAGACAAGATTGAAGTAGAGATTAGGAAAAATGAGCAAATATACACGGCGAAAGAACAAGTTAAAGTTATGAGAAAAATACAGTTTCACGTTTTCGATTCAAAGAGAGAACTTACTCGTTTGCTGTTCAAAACAAGACTCTTCGATTTTTAGTTTTGAAGACGAGAATTCACAAGGGTGTGAAAAGTGGGAGAAATTTTAGATAAAAAAAGAAGAACATAGAGCATGCAAAGAAGAAAAATAGAAGTGGAAAAAACAGAATAAATTATCTCTCCGACTGGCCTGCATTTTATAACTTCGACGAACATTTTTAGGCGACGAATTAGCGCCTATTGCGCCTCATCGGGCACGTAGAGCCGAAAACCCATTGTCACACAAGAAATTTTACACAAAGCATTTATTTGCTATTTTTCGGGTCTTCGGCTCTTAAGGTTGTCATAAAATGAAGCCAGTCTCTGACGACAAGAGCAAACAATTTTACAAAATAACAAAAAAGTCACATACAAATTTATTTTCTAAAGTTCGGGGTATTTTTGACGCGAACACCCTTAAAGCTTCTATTTATTTAACTGCATTTAGTTTTTAATATTTAACAGAATGCAGTTTAATAAATAATCAGTAAAGAACATTGAAAAATTAAAGTTTTTTGAAAAATCGTACAATTTAAAAAGATATTTATTTAGGCATTTAGAGAAAATTCAATATGTTATTGAATAAGTTTGAAATTCTCAGATTTTTATTAAAAAATAAACAATTTAGTTACGTTAAATAATTAGCCGTAAAAAAATTATATCTTGTTTGGGTTTTCTATAATTTTCAACTAAAATTAACATTTTGTTCGCGCAACATCGCATTTTCATGTGTTGCAACTTTACTCTAAATGTAAGTTACGCCACAGTTCATATATATCCAGTTAGCCAGTCCCCATATAAATTTTGGGTACACGCGAATGGGAGCAGAGCGCTGGATGCCAAATTAGTGTATATGGCTGCATATATACACCAGTCTGGCTTCTTGCGGTCGGTCGGTTACGACTATTTTACTCCAGATGTCCCGAAATCAAGTCTCAGAGAGAGAGTGAGGGAGAGACAATTTCTTTCTCCCTCTATTCCGCGCTTCTCGTTGTATCATATTCCAGATGTTGATTTTTCAATCTTGAAAACACGTTTTTTTTTTCTTTTAACGAGCTAAGGATGCGTGTTACATTCATTCATTCATGCGTTTCCTTCTACAATTTTATTTTCTGCGTTATTAGAGAATAGATTTTATGAAATTATATGTGAACGTTGTAAAATTCATTAAGTATTATTTATTTTGTACAAGAAACTTAAAATACAAAACTATTTAACTTTTGATAAAAAGTAAAACAAATACATCAACTTATCATTTTATTAACTAATCAGATCAATCCTATTGATCAGATCAAATCTACTGATCGATAAGGGTTTCTTTTTTAATTAAAGGGGTCAGTGCAAAATGCAGTTGTCATTTTTTTGTTAGTTTTTGAATTATTACCGTTTGAAGTTTTTAACCCTTAAAGCGCCGTTGATGCATACACGCAACATTATTATTTTTTGATAATTAAGTTACCAAATAAGTTTATTTGATATATTATATTATTTGACTTGAATTGAAAATGTACCAAGAAAAATTTAAATATTTTGTTATTTAAAGTGTATTATAAATACTTCACAATATTACAATGTTTTATACGCGTGGTGCATGAAGTAAAATTTCGAGTTTAGAAAAGCCTAATTTGGCTCGGTCGCTCCGCTTCGCTACGCGCCCGAGCCAAATTTTCAGGCTTTTCTAAACTCGAAATTTTACTTCATGCTTAGTCTGGGAGTGGATACACTCGTTCTTAACTTCATATTGCACGTTTTTATATAAAAATCGACGAATGCCTGAACATTGACAGCGTATACATTACATTGTTGAGGCACTAATTTTTTGAAAATCCATTATCACTTTAATATAATAATAATAATAAACTATATATGATTTTTAAGTTTTTATTAAATTCACGTATACATTATGTGTATTTAAAGAAAAAATTCACAGTATGTAATGCAATAAGTCATTCATAGAAATCATAAAAAGAAGTGTAGAATTTTAATTAAAATTAACTTTTAGAGTTAAAATTGCTTGGCCGCTAATGGGTTAAAATAGTTTTAAATATACTATGTGTCCCGTTTCAAGGCGCATTGTATGTTTCATGTAAAGATTTCCAATGTAATTGGAATTTGAGTTTGTATTATTATCTTATTATCTTCCCTAATTATTTCAGGGAAATTATGATATTCATTTGGTTAGAGTAAAAATATATACACCGACCTTTACTATTTATTGCATTTTTAAAAACCTGAGTGTCATGAAATTAAACAAGCAAATGATGAGGTGTTGATTTGTTGGCTTTTTATTTAAAATATATTGTGTTGATTGTGTGTTACACTTCGATCTATTCTGTATAATTATTACTGAATTAAAAAAAATATGTATATTTAATATAGTTTTTTAATGTTTGTTAGTTTTTTGTATATATTAATGTTTATATGAATCTATATTTCTATGTTTTTAGTTTTGTGTATTCGTAAATAATTTATCTATTTTATTGAAATAATTTTTTTTATTATCAATTCCATTTAAAATACCCATCAAACATTTTTCAAATTGATTTTTTCATTGTAAAAATATTTTTGTATTTATCTAACTTTTAAATAAAAACTGTTTAATAACATAAATATATTAAAAGTCTATTAATTTTTAAACACGTTTTTATTAAAAATATATATAATAACTAATAATGTTGGAAATATATTTTACATTTTTGCATTGTAAAATGACTTTGTTTATTTATACAAATTATGAATATTTGAAACAATAATCTATTAATCTAATAATTTTAACAATTTTTTTATTAAAAATATATAAATTAACCAAAAACGTTCAAAATATGTTTTAGAATTGTTAATTTCATTGTAAATTTGTTTTTATAAAATATAACTAATTCCCGAATTTCATAATTTGGAACACGCTTGAAATCTCAAAATAAAAGAAATATTTTCGAATAGACTTTTTGTGGTGATACTAAATTTTATTATTCGTCTACCACAGTTCATATACAGGAAGTTTTCCGTTAAAGTATACAAATTTCAAATTCACCTTATTTTCTTTAAATCTGTAGATATTCGTTGTGTTTTTAAAAGAGTTCAATTTGATGCTTCAAACGAGTGTTTTCCTCTCCCAGACTAAGCATGAAGTAAAATTTCGAGTTTTGAAAAGCCCCGTGAAAATTTGTCGAGGGTCGCTGCGCGACCCTCGACAAATTTTCACGGGGCTTTTCTAAACTCGAAATTTTACTTCATGCGCCACGCGTATAAAACACTAAAATATTGTGAAATTTAAGTATATTTGAACCTTACGTAAAATCAGTGTTTTGTGCGCGGGGCGCGTGAAGTAAAATTCCGAGTTTAGAAAAGCCCAGAAAAATGTACAGTGTATTCTGTATATTGAGTTATTTATACTTAAAAAACTTTCTGTATAACTAATCAATAATATAAATTATTTGCCAAATTTGGTACATACCAAAGTTTTAATTCAATTTATGAAGAAAAAAGAACAATCAAGATAAAAATAATATCAAATGAATTCTGTAATGTAAACTCATTGAATTTTATTTTTTGATTTTTAGTTAAATTTTAGGTTTATTTAGGAGCTTTTTAAATATATCTGATTCCCAAAGTCTATAATTTCGAACACGCTGGAAATCTGAAAATATAAGAATTATTTCGGAACAGTTTATTTTATCTGAAGGTCATCAAATTTATCATCATACACCACTTGTATGATGATAAATTTGATAAGTAGATGGACCCACTTCCCGACCACAGTCTCTCCTTTTCTATCCTCGAATACTCGGAATCCAGTTCTCCCATAAGCATTGTCTACACTTGGTTACGCTATACTGTTTTTGTTTATGTTTGTGAAAATATATTTTATCCTCTGATGTAAATTGAAAATTACTTCTATCGAGTGTTTTCCACTCCCAGATAAAGCATGAAGTAAAATTTCGAGTTTAGAAAAGCCTGAAAATTTGGTTTGGTTGCTCCGCGAAGCGGAGTTATATACATTCATAAATCAAAGCATAAATAAATATGTTAGGTCGATTTCCATGCATTTGGTTACAGCAATTCTATTAATATTTCGTTGCCCTCTAAAACTAAAATTCCCCCACTATGGGGCGTAGGCCTCACCTTCTGAGCCACTGCTTTAGAGCGTGAACTTCATGACAATTTTCGAAACGAGTGGCCAGCATCTTTGATTGACCCGAGCGAGTTTTCTTAAACTCCTAAAACCATTTATTTGCAATTTCAACAATTCGTCTTCATACAATTCTAATATGAATTTAATTTACCATTCCCTGGGTATCGTTTCAATGCAATTATTCTTCATTGAACACAAAAAATCATTCAAAACAACAAACTGTCTTTCTCATAGTAATGATTGTGGATCAGTAGTTAGAGCAAACTGCTTCAGGTGCTCGAATTGTTAAGACGAAAAATTAGGTTAGACCAAATACACATTTGTATAATTTTATCGCGTAAAATCAAATAAAAACAATTTTAATTGGCTATGAATCAGGAACGTACAATCGAAGAAACTCAAAGTGCCACACACTTTTTTTAGTAGCTCCTTGTGAACATTTGGAACTGATTTTCATTATACGATCAGCAAAACGTGCCTGAACACCCATTTTTAGTTATTTCATAATTTAGATTGGTCGCTTCACTTTTCCTTAGTCAAGAAGTGGAAACACTTGTTAGGTGACTTAGATGTTTTAAATTCCACATGCTAAAACGCTTTTATAAAACAGCGAATGCCTAAACATTTATAAAAAGTCATCACTTGTCTTAATTTTTGATAATATTTTCATTCCGCGCACTGCTAATGACATTGGTAGCGGTATTGACTTTGTTAACTTATCTTTAGGTTTAATTAGGAGGAGTCTCGCGGATGGTGTGCACTAAATGTTATAACCCTATTGTGGTTTACGCAGATTAACATATGTGTCTTTGTGCATATTTGTGATTCATGTTTTGTGTCTTACATTTTAGTTATATGTTTTTGGCTCTACATTGTAAATGGCTTGTCCGTTAATAAAGAATTATTATTGTTATTATTATTATTCCTCATTGAATTAACACATTCAAGACACTCATCCGTAAATGACAATCAACCCTTCTCCAAACCAATTAGTATGGATAGCCGACATCCTGGCTGTTAAGTCTTGGTGGCCGTTAGGCTAATAAAAGAAGTTAGATGTTTTTCGCCGTTTAATTATAATAATCACACACGTAATACAATTCTTACTGCGAGTACAAACTCTAATTCGGACCGATTATTCACGTACTTTTCGGACCGATGGTTATTGAAGAAGAGAGCGATTTGCCTGTCCGGTACCTATTTATATAGGGGGTGGGTCTTCCCTCACCCCGACACCCAGATGGAGGGTGGACATTATCCATGCCGCCCCCCTTGAAAGACAGTGATCTTTCAAAGTGAAAGTTTCAAATATAAAAACGTTGTTTGTCAGGTGACTCAATTAGGTAACGGACTCAGCAAATCGTCAATTATGCACAAATACAATTTGAATTTTAAGAAATTATATACACAATTACAAACTAAATGAAAAATAGAATACATTTAAACGAGAATGAAAATAATTTGATGAGTAAATGTTCAAAATAGAGTTCTGATTGGACTTCCGACTTAGCCTGGGATTAGAATTCCAATGAAAACTGTTTTAATTAGATTCTAACTGAGAGTTCTAATTGGATACACTGATCCCCTCGCGTTCAATTGGTAGTACGCACACCTTAGACACAGCGCGTTTTAAAATGCCACTCGCGGTTTTAACGGTCACAACCCGCACTTCACCATCATCGCCGGGGTGCTGCTCGATGACTCGTCCCAGGACCCAACGTAGCGGTGGAAGGTTGTCGTCTTTTAACAGCACCATGTCGCCGATTTCGACTCCCGTAACCGATGCTTCCTTTGTGCGCTGCCACTTGTGTCGCACCTGAAGCTGAGACAGGTACTCGCGTGACCATCTCTTCCAAAAGTCTCCCTGCATTTTTTGCATGAGCTGCCAACGTGACAGCCTTCCCATCTTGATATGTTCCAGGTCTGGACTCGGTATATCTGTTAGCGGTCGTCCTATTAAAAAATGGCCGGGGGAGAGGTAGGAGATATCGTTTGGGTCGGTGCTGATCGGGGTTATAGGTCGTGAATTAACAATGGCTTCTATTTGAGTAAAGATAGTTGACAATTCTTCAAAAGTTACCTTAGTTTCCCCAATTACTTTATAAAGGTGCCTTTTGGCAATTTTAACTGCTGATTCCCAAAGACCCCCCATATGTGGAGACCGTGCTGGAATAAAATGCCAGTTTATACCCTGGCTCGCAGTTTCACTTCCAAGTCGCCTAACATTTTCTTGGTTATCAAAAAATTCTTTTAATCTTTTTAGTTCGATATTTGCGCCGACAAAATTGGTTCCGTTATCGGAATAAATATCACTACATTTACCTCGTCGGGCAATAAATCTCCGCAAGGCAGCAATAAAGGCTTCTGAAGTAAGATCGCTTACTACTTCAATGTGCACAGCTTTTGTGCACATGCAAATAAACAAGGCGGCATAAGCCTTTACAATCTTAATTTTGCGGCTGCTTTCCTTTATAAAGAAAGGGCCGCAATAATCTACTCCACATGTGGTAAACGGTTTGTCTATCGTGACTCTAACTGAAGGTAGATTGCCCATTATTGGCTGTCTTGACTTAGGATCAATTTTAAAACAAACTACACACTTCCTAATTACATTTTTAATACTATTCTTGGCATTAATCGGCCAATAATTTTGCCTAGTTGCAGCTAACGTCGACTGTGCACCTGCATGCAAATGTTTTAAATGCGTATCCAAAATAATTAATGACGTTAATTTATGTCGTTTAGGTAGTAATACTGGATGCATTGTATCAAAATTTTGATGAGAATGTTTTAGTCTACCTCCAACCCGAATTATACCTTCCGTGTCGATAAAGGGATTTAATTTCAATAACGTACTTTTTTTAGAAATGCATTTATTTGCTGTTAAATCTGCTATCTCTTCAGTAAAACATTCTTTTTGTGCTATTTTTATCAACACATTTTTTGCATTTTGCAATTCATGCACGGTTAAATAACCTTTTACTTTATTTTTTGTATTTTTACAATTTAATTTAAATCTAAGGCATAACGCTACTATCCTAACTAATTTAGAAAAACTACTATATTCATTAAAAATACTATTTTCAGCTAATTCAACTGTATGTACAAAACTATTCTTTTTAATTTCGGGTACTTTATGTTCCTCTATATTTTTTGGGATATTAGTAATAACATCATCATGTTTTAGATATGATGGTCCCTTCCACCACAATTCTGAATTAATTAATAATGAAGGTGCCATGCCACGTGATAATATGTCTGCAGGGTTTAATTCTGATTTTACATACGACCAATCAAGTTCTTGAGATAGTTCCCTTATTTGTTCAATTCTGTTTGCAACAAAAATTTTAAATTTATATGATGGAGCATGAATCCAGTGAAGCACAATTTGAGAATCTGTGAAACAATGACACTTTTTTATGTTGATATTTATCGCCCTTTTAACCTTAACCATTAATTGAACTAAAAGTAGTGCACCGCATAACTCTAGACGCGGAATGGTTTCAGTTTTTACTGGCGCAACGCGAGATTTTGCACAAACTAAATTGATGTTATATTTTTGTTCATTTTCACCTATGAATTGGCGAAGATAAATACACGCTCCATAGGCCTCTTCACTCGCGTCGCAAAATCCAATTAATTCAAATTCCCCTTTTGTACCTTTATTAATTAAGCATCTAGGAATCTGGACTCTTTTTAAATGTGGCAACTCGCTATATAAATTTTTAAATTCATTTTGAATTTCTACTGGTACTATTTCATCCCATTCTAATTCAAGTTTCCATAATTTTTGAATTATTATTTTAAATAATAATACGCAAGGATTTACTAACCCTAACGGATCAAATAATTTTGCCGATTTAGACAAAATATTTCGTTTTGTTATGGCACCGTGCGATAATTGTGGTACCACATAGCTAAAATAATCAAGTTTAGAATGCCAATATAATCCTAATATTTTATTTACATCATCTTTGTCGAGTAAAATTAAATTTTCGGTGCATTTATCCAATCCCTCGGTGATTTCGTTGTAATTCGAGTTCCACTTATTTAATAAGAATCCACCTCCTTTTAAAATGTCTATAATATTATCTCGTAAAGTTAACGCGCCTTCTAAAGTATCTGATCCCGTAAGTAAGTCGTCTATATAAAAATCGCGTTTAATAGCAACGGACGCATTAGGATGAGTATACTTTGCATCTTCGGCTAGTTGTTGTAAACATCGGACGGCTAAAAAGGATGCTGGAGCAGTACCATACGTGACTGTATTAAGTTCAAAAAATTTAAGAGATTCTTCCTTATTTTCCCGCCACACAATTCGTTGGAAATTACGGTGATTAGGTTCTATTAAAATTTGGCGATACATTTTATTTATATCCGCGGTAAATGCATATAGAAATGATCTAAATCGTAAAAGAATACTAAGGAGATCTTCTTGTAATATAGGGCCTGTTAACAATAAGTCATTTAATGAATTCCCGCTATTTGTTTTCGCGGACGCATCAAAAACAACCCGTATTTTAGTTGTGAGTGATTCTTGTTTAAACACAGCATGATGGGGTAAGTAATAGTTAGGTATCGCGTCGTTAGGTTTAATTTTTTGCATGTGACCTAAATCTATATATTCATTAATGAACTCAGTGTATTTTTCTTTTAATTGAGGATTTGATTTAAAGCGCCCTTCCAGATTATAAAATCGCTTTATTGCCATAAATTTTGATTCTCCAATGTCAAGAGGAAAAGAGTTAAAAGGAAGTGCCACCATAAATCTACCCTCGTCAGTCCTTTTGACATTTTTTTGAAAATGTGTTTCGCATTCAGTTTCCGCTGGTGACAGGGAATTTATTGGTTCCGGTTGAACAGATTCCAGTTCCCAGAACTTTCTTAAATCCAATGTCGCAGCATGACAAGTACTTGACGTTGTTTTTGTCAAGTTTGGTATATTACCCCCCATTACCCAACCCAAATGGGTTTTTGAGAGGATTGCACCCGGAACACCCGCTGTTTTCCTGCCTGCACAAAACAGGTCCCAATAAACTTCTACACCTAATAAACCATCAACCGGGCGCGATTGTTCAAATTTCGGGTCCGCTAAATTACAATTTTTAGAAAATTTAAATACATTTTTGTCAATATTTTCGTTAGGATGCATCCCAGTAATATTTGGAAGAATGTGAAATTCGCAAGTTCTTTTATAACTATTATACATAGATTGAAATGTTAAACAAATTTTATGTGTGGCGTTTGAACTAGCGCCGTTCACCCCTTGAATGGCTAAAAAATCATACGTTTTCTTTAACCGTAAACGAATTGCAAAATCTTCTGTTACGAAATTAGATTGACTACCTGAATCTAATAGGAATCTACCTTCAATTATGGAATTATTTTGATCGAAAACATTGACAACCGCAGTTGATAATAAGGCTATAGCTCGACGGCTAGCAATATTAACTGATGTTTTATTTTCGTGACTTGTTGATGCCCTAACATTGTTATTTGAATTGTTTTTGTGCAATAAGGTATTGTGCTTTAGTTTACATACCTTGCACGGATTTGCAAAACATTTTTGAACAGCGTGATTAGCAGATTTCAAACAATTACTACATAGTCCATTTGATTTAACAAATTCTATTCTTTGATCTGTATTCATTTGTTTAAATTTTAAACAATTTGGAATATTATGTGTGCCATTACAAAAGCGGCACAATTTCCTTTTTTCTGAATTATTCTCAGAAATAAATTCGTCTTTAAGATTATTTATTACGTCTAACGAATCACATTTTTTTTGAATGAACTCACAAATGTGAATAATTGTTGGAAATTGTTTTTTATCTAATGTTCTTTCAAATTCAAAATAAGTTTTCTGATCTATTTTAATAGAAATTAAATGTATAATAAGATCCTCAAATAATTCATCATTTGATCGCCCTAATAATTTTAATGCACGGATGTGTTTATTTATATTTCTGGTTATTTCCCTAAGTTTAACAGAATTTTCACTGTCAGTCTTTTGAGAGTTAAATATTGCACTTATATGTTTATTGGCAATTTTTCTAATGTTATCATAATTATCTACTAAGGTTTGCCAAGCTGCGTCATATTTTGCGTCGCAAATATCGAATTCACTAATTAATTCTGCTGGTTCGCCTTTTAAGCATGAAATTAGGTAATGAAATTTTTGAATATTCTTTATTTCACTGTTTTCGTGTATTAACGACTTGAACTTGTTATAAAAATTAAGCCAGCTTTCAAAATTGCCATTAAATTCGGGCAGAGAAATTTCAGGTAATTTAGTATTAGAATCCGAAGTCGGTGTCGAACCCGATCGTAGATTTTTATTAGAATTTTTTGATTCTATTAACATGGTTGCTAATTCATATGCCTTATCATATTTTGCCTCAAATTTCTCTACCGCCTCTACCTCGTCTTCGGGAATTTCCAAATCTGCGGGCCTTAGTTCGTCTATATCCGCTTGTACTTTTATAAATTCATCTAAAATTCCCTTAATTGCTTCAGTTTTATTTTTTAATAAAAATATTGTAGCATTTTTAGCATCATCACTGTTTATGAATGTTTCAAAACGAGTTAACTTACTTTTTAAAATTCCACGTTGTTTTTTTAATTCAGCCATTGTTAATTATTACAAGGATATGGAAAAAAATAGGGAACCGACCTTATAATATCTTCTCCTGAAGAATGTTCCTCCTTGAAATGTGGCTGCCCTCTTCTTCTTCTTCTTCTTGCGCGAAACACTTAGTTGTTCGCGAATTAATTAACGATTAACGAGTCTATAGTCAGTGATATTCTTGATACCAGACGGTGTACTTCGTAAATAAAAGAAAAATATGTATGATGCGCGACTATTATCACTTTACACTTCCGTTTCGAAGGACCATGTTAAGTCTTGGTGGCCGTTAGGCTAATAAAAGAAGTTAGATGTTTTTCGCCGTTTAATTATAATAATCACACACGTAATACAATTCTTACTGCGAGTACAAACTCTAATTCGGACCGATTATTCACGTACTTTTCGGACCGATGGTTATTGAAGAAGAGAGCGATTTGCCTGTCCGGTACCTATTTATATAGGGGGTGGGTCTTCCCTCACCCCGACACCCAGATGGAGGGTGGACATTATCCACTGGCACTTCCGTTGAACGAAGAAGACAATAAACACAATCATAGCTGGCATTGAATACACAAAACCAACATCTCCTCTCTGTTTTGATAATAGCCTTTATTTGTGTTAGTGTGTATGTTTGATGGTGTGCATACATGTGTGTAAATGTAGATGTAGAATGTTGGCTTCTGTCTCCGCACTCGTAAAAGCTGACGTCACGCCGGCGAACACATTGCGCTTGCTGATAGAGCCAGTCGCTTGATTCTAATTGGGAACGAAAGGCGCGGTTCGAAAAGCTCCCAATCTTAATTGTTTATATTAATTAATTAATTAAATTAAAAATTCAAAGTATTTGTGTGTGTGTGTGTGGTGTTGTTTACAGTGAGTGGGTTTAAAATAAATAAAGTGCTTGTGTTGTTGATAGAGCGTAAACAAAACTATTTAATATAAAGTGGAGGGGGAATCATTTGTTTAAGGAGTTTTGCAGTTATCTTTGAGTGTGGGCAATTATCTTAGATTACATTTTTATCAATAAGGAGATTTTTGCACTGTAATGAGCTAAACATGGATTTTGATCTAATCCTTGCAAATAATCAATGCATTAGTAGCTAAATAAATATTTTACCCAATTGTATTTTTTGACACTTGAAATGTTTTTATCCAAATATTATGAATGTTATATTTTTTATCTTTTTCAAAATTTTCGAATTTTTAAGCAAAGCATTAGAATATTTTGCCTTGAGAGCTTAATATCCGACCGAACCAAATATTATAAAGTTGGCATTTTAAGCATTCATATTTCACTTTTAGTGTTTTCTGCACCAAATAAACCGCATACATTGGTTTACAAGAAAGCATGTTATTTTATTTTTGGACCAAATTTTCAGGCTTTTCTAAACTCGAAGTTTTACTTCATGCGTCACGCGTATTATACACTGAAAACACTGAAATATTGTGAACAAGTGAACGTCAATTGAAATCAGTGTCTCATACTCGTGGCGCATGAAGTAAAATTTCGAGTTTAGAAAAGCCTGAAAATTTGGTCCAAAAATAAAATAACACGCTTTCTTGTAAACCAATGTATGCGGTTTATTTGGTGCAGAAAACACTAAAAGTGAAAAATGAATGCTTAAAATTCCAACTTTATAATATTTTTAATATTGCAAAGTTAAAAGTTAAAGCAATTGTGTTTGCGGACCCTATAGATGTGGTATACTCCACATTTTTACAATTGGAGTTACAATGAATTTTAGATACATTCAGTTATTTGTTGGCAACGGGTTATTTATTACTGTTTTAGTAAATAATAAGTAATAATAATTTAATATAAGATCTTGAATGCAAATTTTTCTTAAAAAACTTTAGTTTATAAACTTTTATTGCGATAAATTAATTGAAGATCACACTTTATTTGTTTTTAAAATCAAGTTTTATATACTTGCTTGTATCCCCTGATTTCAAGTGTCCTAATTTATTTGTCATATTTCAGTTTTAGTTAAATGCAGAGAAACAAATACTTCTTCATCAATTTATGGCTAACTTTTAAACAAAACAGACGATTTCGTTTGTTATTAAAACACTGCACTGCACAGGTAGTTTAACCCATTAAGCGCGATTGATGCATACATATTTTTTTTTGTTAATTAAATTACTAAATAAGTAAATTTGATATATTATATTATTTGACCTGACTTGAAAATGTATGAAGAAAAATGTAAATATTTTGTTATTTAAATATTTAATTCTTACTTATCTCAAAAAAAATAATGTCAGTATATTTCTAACTTTTTTCAGTGTTTTATACGCGTGGCGCATGAAGTAAAATTTCAAGTTTAGAAAAGCCTGATAATTTGGTTTGGCCGACTAAAACCAAATTTTAAGGCTTTTCTAAACTCGAAATTTTACTTTATGCTTAGTCTGGGAGTGGAAACAGTCGTTCTAAACTTGATATTGCACGTTTTTATATTATCGACGAATGCCTGAAAATGTACAGCGTATACATTATGTATATTTAAAAGAAAAACTCACAGTATGTTATACAATAAGTCATTCATAGACACTATAAAAAGAAGTACAGAATTTCACCTAAAATTACCTTTTAGAGTTAACCCAATAACGGCCAAGCAATTATAGAATTAACTCTAAAAGTGGATCTAAGGTAAAATTCTACACTTCTTTATGTGAGTTCTACGAATGACTTATTGTATTACATTCTATAAATTTTTCTTTTAAATATAAATAATGTATATGCTGGAAATATAAGGCATTCGTCGATTTTGTATAAAAACGTGCAATATAACGTTTAAAATGTGTATTTCCACTCCCAGACTAAGCATGAAGTAAATTTTCACGGGGCTTTTCTAAACTCGAAATTTTACTTCATGCGCCACGCATATAAAACACTGCAATATTGTGAAGTTAGAAATACGCTGAAAACATTTTATTTAACTGAGTTATAATCGAGATATTTAAATAACAACATATTTACGTTTATCTTTATAAATTTTCAAGTCAAGTCAAATAATATTATTTAGTAATTTAACTAACATAAAATGAATAATGTTGCGTATATGCATCAATGGCACATAATGGGTTAACTCTATAATTGCTCGGCCGGGTATGGGTTAATATAGGAAAATTAGCTTTATAGTCTTAATATTTTATATTTAGTTAAATATATAAATATATTTAACTAAATATAAAATATTAAACAAAAATAGCGAGAGCGTTGTATCAACATTTTCTTGATTAAATCATGACCTACTTTTTTTTAACAAAGATATAATATGGTCCCTCTTGAGAGTTTGTAATCCAAAATATTGAAAATTTTGGCTCGTTTGGGTTAATGTTTTTAAAAATATTTAATAAATACAATCTAAACCATTATTTTCTTTATTAAATGTCTTTCGCTTTTTTTATCCATTAACTGCCGAGCAAATATAAAGTTAACTATAGAAGTTGATTTTAGGTAAAATTCTGCAGTTATTTTTATGATGTCTTTGAATTACTTATTATATTACATACTGGATGTTTTTAATTTAAATATACATGATGTATACTCTGTAAATTCAATTTAAAGTTTCGAAAGAGTGTTTCCACTTCCAGAATAAGCATGAAGTAAAATTTCGAGTATATAAAAGCCTTAAAATTTGAAGCGGCCAAACCAAATTTTCAGGCTTTCCTAAACTCGAACACTAAAATCTTGTGGAGTTAGAAATACACTAAAAAATTAAGTACAATTTAAATTTGAGGAAAAAATATTGTTCTCAATGATGTTTAATGTTTATTTCTAGAAAGTCCATTTTACTAATAGTAATTTAAAAGTAATAAATAAGTGAAAACATAAAATCATAAATAATATAATACAAACAGAATGATGTTAATAAGATATAAATAAAAAGTGAAATTTATCCAAATATTTAATTAACAAAGTGAAATTGAACATTGAGAGAATTTTTCTATTTAGTATACATATGCATACTCGTTTTTTAAGAGAGTTAAATTTGAAGCTTTAAACGAGTGTTTTCCACTTCCAGATTAAGCATGATGTAAAATTTTGAGTTTAGAATGGCCTGAAAACCAAATTTAAAATTAAAAATTATTGAAACAAAGTTTTATACAAAACTCCAGAACATTGTTTTTAAATATACCTACCAGAGCTGGGATGAATCCTCAAAAACAGGATTCGAATCACGAATCTGAATCACCTAATATGATTCGAATCACGAATACTCGAATAAAGGATTCGTAAGTGAAAAATATGATTCGAATCAAAGATTCGAATCCTCATTTTTGAATCACGGATACAAATCCTTTAAAAATAAATTTGAATCTATTATTTGCAGCCAGTAATATTTTATTCCATCAGTTTCTATTAACAAAAATGTTCATTTACCGACTAAATATCTGATTATATGATTTTAATTAATGATGATATATGTGTTATTGAACTTCCTTTTAAATCTGTTTTATACGCGTGGCGCATGAAGTAAAATTTCGAGTTTAGAAAAGCCCCGTGAAAATTTGTCTCGGGTCGCTACGCGACCCTCGACAAATTTTCTACGCGGGGCTTTTCTAAACTCGAAATTTTACTTCATGCTTAGTCTGGGAGTGGACAACACTCGTTCTTAGAAGTTTCAAATTAAAGGATCACTCTAGATTACTAAGTTTATTACCATTTTACAAAGGCTACAGCTCGAAGGACCAATCATGGTCTTCGGAGACCGAAGGACTACAGGGAATCGAAGTTTATTCACAAGAAAACAACGAATATCTGAAGGTTTACAGCATGGATAGGAAAGAAAATATCCAATTTTGAAAAAATATCGAAGTTGGGTTGGTTTTCAGTGCGTTTTTAACTTCACTTTAAATCAGTGTTTTATACGCGTGGCGCATGAAGTAAAATTTCGAGTTTTGAAAAGCCCCGTAAAAATTTGTCTCGGGTCGCTGCGCGACCCTCGAAAAAATTTCTACGCGGGGCTTTTCTAAACTCGAAATTTTGCTTCATGCTTAGTCTGGGAGTGGACCGTCAAGATTTTCTACATGTCGAGATTTTCGATATTTCTAGATTTATGTCGATTTATTCACAGTTTGTTATTGTATTAAATGCAACTTTAATATTAAATAAAAACGGTTTTTTTAGGAATAGAATATTCACCCATTAATAGCCGAGCAAATTATAAAATTAACTCTAAAAGTTAATTTTAGGTAAAATTTTGCATCTTTTTCTATGATTTCAATGAATGATTTATTATATTACATACGTCGATTTTTTAAAAGAGTTAAATTTAAAATTCAAACGAGTGTTGTCCACTCCCAGACTAAGCATAAAGTAAAATTTCGAGTTGAGAAAAGCTCCGCGTAGAAAATTTGTCGAGGGTCGCGCAGCGACCCGAGATAAATTTTCACGGGGCTTTTCTAAACTCAAAATTTTACTTCATGCGCCACGCGTATAAAACACTGATTTAAAGTGTAGTTAAAAACGCACTGAAAACCAACCCAACTTCGATATTTTTTTAAATTGGATGTTTTTTTCCTATCCATGCTGTACACCTTCAGATATTCGTTGTTTTCTTGAAAAAAAACTTCATTCCCTGTAGTCCTTCGGTCTCCGAAGACCATGGTTGGTCCTTCGAGCTGTAGCCTTTTTAAAATGGTAATAAACTTAGTAATCTAAAGTCATCCTTCAATTTGAAACTTCTAAGAACGAGTGTTGTCCACTCCCAGACTAAGCATGAAGTAAAATTTCGAGTTTAGAAAAGCCCCGCGTAGAAAATTTGTCGAGGGTCGCGCAGCGACCCGAGACAAATTTTCACGGGGCTTTTCTAAACTTGAAATTTTACTTCATGCGCCACGCGTATAAAACACTGATTTCAAGTGAAGTTGAAAATATACTATTAACGTTGGATATTTTTCATGGTTAAGTAACCAAATATGCAGAAATATATGAATTATTCGAAAATTTAAATATTTATATTCAGATATGAATAATTTAGTAATTTAAATTTTCATATTAGAATATTTAACTATTTGAATTAATCGAATTCGAATCCCAGCCTTAATAGCGGTGTTTCAAATTATTTAGGAGGATTTGAATCCGTGTATGAGGATTCGATTCTTTTTATAAGGATTCGAATCCTTTTATAAGAATTCGAATCCTTTTATAAGGATTTGAATCCTTTTATAAGAATTCGAATCCTTTTATAAGAATTCGAATCCTTTTATAAGGATTCGAATCCTTTTATAACAATTCGAATCCTTTTATAAGGATTCGAATCCATTTATACGAATGAATTCGAATCCTTTTATAAGGATTCGAATCATCTACGTCTGGATTCGAATAAGAATCCTTTTAAAAAATGTAAGGAATCCGGATCACGAATCCCTTTTCACTAAAGTATTCGAATACCTCTTTTGAATCCTCTAAAAGGATTCGAATCCGAGAATCGAATCCTGAATGATTCGAATCCTGCCCAGCTCTGATACCTACATGTATTTAATTTGTTTATAAATTTTGTGCTTATGTAATTCGTTTCTGTACAATCGATTTTTTTGTATCATTCTGTTTTGATACAACAAATCGATTGTATAGTATTTATTTCTTAAGTATCGCTACTAAGTTTATTCAATTATTTTTTATTTGGTGCCTCATTAGTCGAGTATAAAATACTTTTAGTTAACTACTGTAATGTTACACCTAGTGTTTTGATATTTCATATATCCCACATTAAAACAAAGGTTATTATTCATTTCTTAATAATTTTGCAAATATCATAAAAATTTGAAGATTTGGTGACGGTTCAAAATATTTTTATTTTTCCAACGTTTAAACAATATTTATTGAATTCAAGATATTCTCTGGAAATTTGATATTAATTAATTTCAATTATCGATTATTTTTAGAGTCTTTTTGAAATAGAAACACATTTGTGCACTTTCAATAATCGCATATATTTTAGTAAATTTTGAGCCTGTGCAATTTTATTTCAGTTGCTCTATTTTCATTTTTCAAATCTGAATACAACGTTTATTCATTTTTCAATATTATCTGTAAATAGCTGAACATTTTGATGGTTTCTTGATTATTTTATTTATTTTTTTATTGAGAGGATAGAAATCACTAAAAATTGTATTCGTATATTTTGAGTGACAGCAGTTTTATTTTCACTTATCATTTTAATTTTTTCGAAACTCGAAATTTCACTTCGTGCTTAGTCAAAAAGTCGAAACACTCGTTAAAAGCGTGAAATTATCATCATTTGGTCGTCAAAATTGACGACCATTTTCATTAATTCTGTCGTTTCTATAAATCGCTTAGGGATTAGTAACAGGCACGTCGACCAGTGAGTAGGCTTTCTTATTTCAAGTAATCAACTTATTAAAATTAACCGAGCTTTCGGAGATTATTTGTCTCCTTCTTCGGGGTTTTACACTACAATATTAAACGGAGTATAAGCATAACATACATACATTTTACTAAAAAACATACTGTATATAAAATATTTAACAAACTATGAAATTTAATTATAACTATTATATTAAATTATTATTTTATATATTATATTAATATATTATATTAATTAAAAATTTAAACGAGTGTTGTCCACTCCCAGACTAAGCATGAAGTAAAATTTTCGAGTTTAGAAAAGCCCCGCGTAGAAAATTTGTCGAGGGTCGCGCAGCGTCCCAAGACAAATTATCGCGGGGCTTTTCTAAACTCGAAATTTTACTTTATGCGCCACGCGTATAAAACACTGATTTAAAGTGAAGTTAAAAATGCACTGAAAACCAACCCAACTTCGATATTTTTTCAAAATTAGTTGTTTTCTTTCCTATCCATGCTGTAAACCTTTAGATATTCGTTGTTTTCTTGTAAAGAAACTTCGATTCCCTGTAGTCCTTCGGTCTCCGAAGACCATGATTGGCCCTTCGAGCTGTAGCCTTTGTAAAATGGTAATAAACTTAGTAATCTAGAGAGTTTTATCATAGTCAATTTCACGATATTTGCAATTATCACAATGAACAAAATGTTCGCCAAATTTTAAGATTGTGATCCACTGATTTCATCAATTTCACGATATTTGTAATTATTACAATAAACGTAATTTTGACAAAACTGGTTATAAAATGTTCTTGATGTCGATGAAAAATGTGAAAAAGATAATTGAGATATTGTGTAATCAATGAAAATATTAAATTGATTGAATATGTCATGATTGGGCAAAACGAAGCGTAGCTCGCCGGCAAATCCGAATTGAGATTTTACTTCATAAAACGCTGATATCAGGTGAAGTTTAAAGTATAACATTTGATAACTAGCAGAGCTGGGATGAATCCTCAAAAACAGGATTCGAATCACGAATCCGAATCACCTACTATGATTCGAATCACGAATACTCGAATAAAGGATTCGTAAGTAAAAAATATGATTCGAATCAAAGATTCAAATCCTCATTTTTGAATCACGGATACAAATCCTTTCAAAATAAATTTGAATCTATTATTTGCAACCAGTAATATTTTATTCCATCAGTTTCTATTAACAAAAATGTTCATTTTCCGACTAAATATCTGATTATATAATGATTTTAATTAATGATGATATATGTGTTATTGAACTTCATTTTAAATCTGTGTTTTATACTCGTGGCGCATGAAGTAAAATTTCGAGTTTAGAAAAGCCCCGTGAAAATTTGTCTCGGGTCGCTGCGCGACCCTCGACAAATTTTCTACGCGGGGCTTTTCTAAACTCGAAATTTTACTTCATGCTTAGTCTGGCAGTGGACCGTCAACATTTTCTACATGTCGAGATTTTCGATATTTCTAGATTTATGTCGATTTATTCACAGTTTGTTATTGTATTAAATGCAACTTTAATATTAAATAAAAACGTTTTTTTTTAGGAATAGAATATTCACCCATTAAGAGCCGAGCAAATTATAAAGTTAACTCTAAAAGTTAATTTTAGAAAATATAAAAACGAATTAAAATTAATATCGACTTTCTGCAAAATGTTTGTCCAAATATTCATTGAAACAACTACTTCTCGAGCTAATACCCCGACAGATATTGAATTATTGAATGAATATTTGAATAGTTAATTTTAGGTAAAATTTTGCATCTTTTTCTATGATTTCAATGAATGATTTATTATATTACATACGTCGATTTTTTAAAAGAGCTAAATTAAAAATTTGAACGAGTGTTGTCCACTCCCAGACTAAGCATGAAGTAAAATTTCGAGTTTAGAAAAGCCCCGCGTAGAAATTTTGTCGAGGGTCGCGCAGCGTCCCGAGACAAATTATCGCGGGGCTTTTCTAAACTCGAAATTTTACTTTATGCGCCACGCGTATAAAACACTGATTTAAAGTGAAGTTAAAAATGCACTGAAAACCAACCCAACTTCGATATTTTTTCAAAATTAGTTGTTTTGTTTCCTATCCATGCTGTAAACCTTCAGATATTCGTTGTTTTCTTGTAAAGAAACTTCGATTCCCTGTAGTCCTTCGGTCTCCGAAGACCATGATTGGTCCTTCGAGCTGTAGCCTTTGTAAAATGGTAATAAACTTAGTAATCTAGAGCGATCCTTCAATTTGAAACTTCTAAGAACGAGTGTTTTCCACTCCCAGACTAAGCATGAAGTAAAATTTCGAGTTTAGAAAAGCCCCGCGTAGAAAATTTGTCTCGGGTCGCGCAGCGACCCGAGACAAATTTTCACGGGGCTTTTCTAAACTCGAAATTTTACTTCATGCGCGACGCGTATAAAACACTGATTTCAAGTGAAGTTAAAAATATACTATTAACGTTGGATATTTTGCATGGTTAAGTAACCAAATATTCATTCACAAATATTTGAATTATTCGAAAATTTAAATATTTATATTCAAATATGAATAATTTAGTGATTTAAATATTCATATTAGAATATTTAACTATTTGAATTAATCGAATTCGAATCCCAGCCTTAATAGCGATTATTCGAATTATTTGGGAGGATTTGAATCCGTGTATGAGGATTCGAATCCTTTTATAAGGATTCGGTTCCTTTTATAAGGATTCGAATCCTTTTATAAAAATTGGAATCCTTTTATAAGGATTCGAATCCTTTTAAAAGAATTCGAATCCTTTTATAAGGGTTCGAATCATCTACGTCTGGATTCGAATACGAATCCTTTTAAAAAAATGTAACGAATCCGGATCACGAATCTGTTTTCACTAAAGTATTCGAATCCCTCTTTTGAATCCTCTAAAAGGATTCGAATCCGGGAATCGAATCCTGAATGATTCGAATCCTGCCCAGCTCTGATAACTAGTATCGTATGTAACGATACCAGCCATATGGTATCGATACTAGCGAGATATCGAAAAAAATATCGATTACTTAGAATGAAAATATTTACATTACAAAATATATATACAGGGTGTCCCATTCGTGCGTTCTCGGAGGATATCTCGTGTCACGTTAAAGATAGAAAAACCGTTTTTTTTCAACAAAGTTGCTTGGTTTCAAGAGCTGCATAACCTAAAAATATTTTAACGGGGTATCATAGGTATAAAGGGTGCTATCAAATGCACTATAAAGTTGTGATTAAGTTATTTGGGCACGAAATAAAAAAGGTCGAATTTTTAAATTTGCAATCAAAGGAACTTGATTATTTTTATAACACCAATCGATTTAAAATTCAATTCTTTTTTGATTAGGTTTATAATTTTTATCCGTAACTTTAAAATGTTCAGGGTAATTATATTACATCAGATAAAACATTATTCAAAAATTCGAATGAGACTTCATTTTGAGTAGATGTAAAATGTTATATGGTTTTATATATTTATTTATTTATTTTATTTATCAACGGAAATCTCCTTTATACATCAATACACAATTAAAAATAGTGATATAAGATAAACATAATATTACTTTGAAAAACATATAAATAGAGTGAGAAATATAATACAACAAACAAAAATACACTAATTAACAATATCCAGATTAATAAACTGTAAATGGCGTTTGAATACACTGTAAGAATTACTAAAAATGTAAAAGTTGGGATACAACATAAGGACATTACAATACCGCATTATACGTGCCACAGGATTATGGGAACCATACAATGTTCGATGGAAGTTTAAACGAAATAAGGGCCTACAACGAACTGGAGTTGTTAAAAAAAATTAAAGTTCAACAATGATAATAAAAAACTGCAATTGACATGTCCACTAATCAGTTTGAACCCATAGCATAAGTCAAATGATATTCTTCTATATTCTAAAGATTTTAAATTAAGACAATTCAATATGTGTGACCGACTATAGTCAATGCGTGCGATCCCCATTTTAAAAGATACTAGTAGTAAGAACCTATTCTGAACTTTTTCAATGATTTCAATGTTACAGTTGTGGTAAGGAGACCAAATTGCAGAACAATATTCCAAATGTGGCCTTACCAAACTGACGTAAAGGGTTTTGAACGTATCCACGCCAAAGTGTTTCGAAAATCTATTAATGAAACCGAGCATAGAAAGAGCTTTACTAGAGATCTTATTCAAATGGGTAACAAAATTTAAGCGAGAATCAAATATAATACCCAAATCACGCACTGTCTCGACCAGGGGCAATTTATTATCGTTAATTGAATACTCAAACTTGCTATTGTTGCTATGGCCACAAAAAGAAATTGACATACATTTTATCAAATTGAGATGAAGATGATTGCATGCGCACCAATTAGCCAAGTTATATAAATCAGATTGTAAAAGCGCATGATCAGAACTTCTCTCAATTACTTTGAATATTTTAACATCATCAGCAAACATCAGAAATTGACTATTTTTAATATAACTCCCAATGTCATTTATAAAAATCAAGAACAGAATTGGCCCACAGTGTGAGCCCTGGGGGACCCCAGATGTAACGTTGATTGCTCTGGAGACGAAGTTATCAATCTTAACAAACTGTTTACGTTCCCGTAAATAGCTTGCGAACCATTTTGTCACAAAATCACTAAATCCCAAGCCTTCAAGTTTATTTAAGAGAACAGAGTGACTAACACGATCGAAGGCTTTGGAAAAATCAGTGTAAACAGAATCAACCTGACGACCCCTTTCCAAAACACTCATCAGATACATCTGGTAGGAAAGCAAATTAGACGTTGTAGACCTGCCCTTTAATAATCAATGTTGTTCGTCACAAATAATATTCCTGCAGCACCAAATGAGTTGATCGGATATTAGTTTATCTAGCATTTTAGGAATTGCGGACTGGATAGAAACTCCCCTATAATTTTGTATGACTTCCCTCGAGCCCTCTTTGAAAATAGGGTTGATGTAAGAATGTTTCCAAAAAGTAGGAAACACCCCGGTATTAATAGATTTATTGAATAATGTTTCAATCGGGGTAGTCAGTGAATAAATACATTGTTTTACAAAATAAGGGGGTAAACCATCCGGCCCAGAGCTAAGTGAGTCATTTAACTCATTGATTGAATTAAATATATCGGAAGTTTTTAGACTAAACCTTGAGCAAGATATTTTATGATCATAATTGAATAATGGAGCATCAATTATATCCTCATTGTAAACAGTGCAGAAATAGTCAGAAAATAAATCAACACAAGAACTTCCAGCATTGCATTGTGTATCATTAAAATTCATTTTATTTGGAAAATCTTTTATGTTTTTGCACTCATTAACAAAAGACCAAAATACTTTAGAATTAACTTTTATGGTATCCGCAGTTTTCCGAAAATAGAATTCATAAAGTGTTTCACTTAAATTGCAACAAGAAGATCTAAGATTTTTTTATTCAAAACAATCAAGTTACTTTTGACTGAAAATTTATAAATTCAGCTGTTCTTATTTCATAACCAAATAACTTAAGCGCAACAACCTCATAGTGCAGCCGATAGCGCCTTCTATTCTCAAGAGAATGGCGAAATCTGCAACTCTGTATCTTATTTACTTTCAGATATATTTTAGCTTTCCAATACCACTGTTAGCATAATTTTTGTCCATACATGTCAAATAACTCCGAAACGGTACGACTTAGACCAATTGTTTTTAATACAATGATACGCATTTTTATGAGGAATTCAAAAACCAAATAAGATACAAGGTGGTCTATTTTAAATTAGCAAGTTTTATCCCCTACTGTCTTTATGACGCACCCTGTATATATAAATATATTTTTAGGTTATGCCGTTCTCAAAACCAAGAAACTTTAGTGCAGAAACAATTGTTTTATCTTTAACGTGAGCCAAGATATCCGCACTAATGAGACACCCTGTATATTGAACATCCTTACTTTTAATCTTATCTATCACTTCTGAAATCACTAAAAGATTTTTAAAGGTTAATTTGAAAAATTTACTCAAATGGTTACAACAACCGGAAACATCTCAAAATAAAATAATGGCTTGGATTTTGACGAAAATCATAATATTTTCAATATCATTTTGTTAATTAAATATTTGGATTCATTTCATTTTTAACTTATATCTTTAAAACATCATTGAGTACAATATTTTGTCCTCAAATTTAAATTGTATTCAATGATGTTTCAATGGTATAAGTTAAAAAATATTTTTCTCAAATTTAAGAATCATTGAGTAAACATAAAGGTAACCTCTTGACTGACGATTTAAAATAAACATACAGCGTTTTTTCTTTTAACATTATTTTTACATAGTAAAAGTAAAAAATAAAATTTAGAGTTTAGAAAAGCCTAAAACACTTTAAATCAGTGTTTTATACCGATAAAATTTCGAGTTTAGAAAAGCCTAAAAACTTGGTTTGGTCGTTCCGCTTCGCGGAGCGACCAAATCAAATTTTCAGGCTTTTCTAAACTCGAAATTTTACTTCATGCTTAATCAGTGATTGGAAACATTCGCAAGAAGCTTCAAATTGAAAACTTTTATAAAAACGATGAAATAATATTTATATTATTTTCACAATTTTCCTCATAAATACATTCTTATGATTTACTTAGGTATACATATCACGATTTTTCGCTCAAAATTCAAACATTCGTGGTTTTATATAAGTTAAAAGTTTCTAACGAGTGTTTCCAATCCTCGTTTAAGCATGAAGTAAAATTTCGAGTTCAGAAAAGCCTGAAAATTTGGTTACCACCCGTAACTAATTTAGAGTGAAGTTCAAAATATACTGATCTCATGTTGATTAATTTTACAAATGTTTATATGGAATACTTTTATACCTTAAAAATCACTGTATATTTCTTAAATGTAATTTTAAATCGTGTGTCAAAGGGGTAAAAATGCTTTGGGTAAAATTTTAAAATATTTTAATACTTTCCACACAAGTATTTTATTGTCCAACAAATTTGATTTCTTTTAAATGACGATTTTGGTGTCTCAAAAATGTTCCGATACTCATGGGCATTAGATGGCGTTTACGCTTTCGAGCATACCCTATATTTTTGGTTAAATGCCTAATATTTATATAATATTTGAAATAATAAGTAATATTTAATGATTCAAAATTATATTTTGAATCATTAAATATTACTTATTATTTCAAATATTATATAAATATTATGCACTTAACCAAAAATATAGGGTATGTTCGAAGGCGTAAACGCCATCTAATGCCCATTAGTTTAAGTAGCATCGCCAATAGCTGGCAAACTAAACGTTTGTATACAGCAATTGTTTGTCCACAAGAGGGCTTTATTTTATAGAATAAAAATATTAAGAATATGAACTTGTGTTCAGTACTTATTCATTCACCGGATGACTATGAGTATATACGCGTTTCAGGCTTCAACGCCATCATCAGTATAGTCCCCAACTAGTGCTAGAAGAATACTGAACATCTTTGACTATTTATTATGGCTTGTGCAATTTACATATGTTCGATAGCGTAAACGCCTTCTATCATCATCATCATTATCTGGTTCAGGACTATACTGATGATGGCGTTGAAGCCTGAAACGCGTTTATAGTTATCCGATGAATGAATGAGTACTGAACAGAAATTCATATTCTTGATAAAAATATAGGGCATTATACACACGGCAAAAAAAACTCACAACTTGAAAATGCACCTAAAATACCGATTTTTTAAATCGCCATAACTCGGTTGTATTCGGTTGAAAATGGATAAATCTTCGAGTTCTGTACGGTTTGAAGTTTTCTCTTTAAGGGCATGTAAGTTAATCCGACGCCAAGTTGTTTGCACCCCCTGCCACCCCCGCAATAAATTAAGTGTCTGCGACGATTTTGCGCGAAGACATGAATTAATAAAAAAAAAAATCCAAAGTCAGCAGGTACATACGAAATTATTAAAATCATTTAATGGCTTTTACTTTTAAACTGACGAAATATTTATAAATTAAAACTCGTGTTTATTTTGAATTAATACGAAATAAAATTATAAATCAAAACGCGATTTATTCTTGACACAATAACAAGAAAAATGAATCCTTTCTGTTTAAAAATAGGTATCATCCGCCGAAAATAAACCACCGTCATGTTTTTACTTGGGAAAAGTTTTTGAAAAACATACGCGCTCCACATCCTGGCGTTCGCGCACTGCAAAAAAATTTAATAATAAAAGCGCGCGCGGATGTAATTTTAAAATTCCCGTCACAGTTTTCGCGAAAATAGAACGCACTCATGAAACATCGAGCGTTTCATCGGTTTCAACCGCAATAAGGTTATCATATCAGTACGTTATCAAACGGCAAAAGTGATGTGTACAGAACGACAACGAATTAAAAGTGCCATATGAAATAATCCAATCAAGGATTTACATATTCATTATATTCAGTTTTTCGTGTGAAAAGGTGTTCATAAATAGAAAATCTACGTAAAATAAAACCGCATGAAATAATCCAATTATAGAATTACAAATTTCGCATTCAGTTTATTGTGTGAGTAAAAAATAGAGTGTAAAAGAATATGCAGTGCTGGATAAAATATTCAGTGGTTAAAAATCAGCTTTAAAAAATATCTTGAAGTATAAATAAAGAGTAACAAAATATGAAGTGTTAAAAAGTGTCGCTTTGAAAAGTTTCCTAAAGTATAAGTAGTAGGTAACAAAATATGAAGTGTTGGATAAAATATTTAGAGGTTAAAAACCCGCTCTAAAAAGTTTCCTGAAGTATAAAATATGAAGTGCTAGATAAAACATTCAGAGGTTAAATATCAACTCAAAAAAGTATCCTGAATTGGTTTATAGAAACAACTAAACAACTTTTCTTAAACAAAAACAATTTGCATCCTGAAGTATAAGTAGCGAGTAACAAAATATGAAGTGTTATATAAATCATTCAAAGGTTAAAACTCAGCTCTGGAAAGTATCCTGAAGTATACATGGAAAATAACCAAATATAAAGTGCTGGATAAAATATTCAGAGATTGAAAATCAACTAAAACAAGTATCCAAACAACTAAACAACTTTCCTTGAACAAAAACAATTTGTGTCTATTATAATCCTTTAGACTTATTTTGTTTGAACACGTGATAAAATCCTGATGCTAAAAACGTTTTCCTTTGCGTAAATTAAATAAAATGAGTGATGGTGAGGACGACACTTTGCGAGGCTCTGATTTTGATGAGGATGACAATGATGACGATGAAGGGGAAGTGCCGCAGACTCCCGATTTGGATTACGACATGTGGGAAGGTCAGTTCGAGTTCGTGGGACCCTCGGTGGACGCGGTTCCTCAAGGATTGTTGATGGGGCCGAGAAGTCAGTCGGGCGGGAACGGCGTGAGGAAGAATTTGCACAATTTACGGTGTGATGTAAATGAAAAAGTAAATTTTTCTTTTATGACTTATTTTTAATGTATTGTGTGAGTAATTGTTGATAAGGATGTCAGCGGAACTTATTAATATTTATTTGAGAGTTTACTTGAAACGTGTTAGGTTTTTTTTTTCAAGTTTCAAGAGAATTTTTTAGATATCAATCTTTTATATATATTTCTATGATATTCATTTGAAGGATTTACAATGCGAAAAATAAAAAATACGCCATCGGCAGTTTTCGACTTGTTATCAGTTGAATGTCGAAATAGTAGAATGTTTGGGAAATATTTAGGCAAAAGTCGAGTATTTTAATATAATGGTTGAAAAATATCCAAAAACGTCGTAACTGTTAAAACATATCATTACTTTCACCAAAAAACATAATGTCAAAAAATTATAATAGACAAACATTTCCCAAAAACATCAAAATTCTAAACTTAAACACATAAAATAAAATGTTTGTTCAAATTTAGAACAAACACAAATTCGTGTCCGTTAAAAAATCAAGTTTTATACAATCAACATAAAATTTACTTAGAATCAATTGCAGTTGCATGTGCTTTACAGAAAATTAAATTATCTTAAGCCAAAGTTAAAATTATGCACTTTTTCTTTTAAGTTTAATTTGAAGATTCTGACGAGTATTTCCCACTCTCTGGTTAAGCATGAAGTAAAACTCCGAGTTTAGAAAAGCCTGAAAATTGGGTTTGGTTGCGTAGCGAAGCGAAGCGACCAAACCACACTAAAAATAAGTGAACATTTTTCGACATTCGTTCTTCTTTAAAAGAGTTCAATTTGAAGCTTTAAACTGGTGTCATCCACTCACAGGCTAAGCATGAAGTAAAATTTCGAGTTTAGAAAAGCCCTTTGAAAATTTGTCGAGGGCCGCGCAGCGACCCGAGACAAATTTTCTGGCTTTTCTAAACTCGGAATTTTACTTTATGCACCGCGCGTATAAAACACCGATTTATAGTGAAGTTTAAAATATACTGCTTAAGTAGTATTCTAAAGCAGTATATTTTGAACATCACTTGAAATCAGTGTTATATACGCGTGGCGCATGAAGTAAAATTTCGAGTTTAGAAAAGTCCCGTGAAAATTTGTCTCGGGTCGCTGCGCGACCCGAGGCAAATTTTCACGGGACTTTTCTAAACTCGTAATTTTACTTCATGCTTTGTCTGGGAGTGGAAAACACCAGTTTATAGCTGCAAATTAAACTGTTTTAGAAAAGAACGAATGTCGAAATACAGCGTATGCATAATATGTATATTTAATTGGTCGAAATGCAAAACATGATTGTCCATTATTAGTGAAATTTAGTTTGACTGCTTTTTCTATTTGAAAAATGCGTCAATGCCACGATGACTTGAAAATCTTACAACGAGAATGTTGGACCTCTTGACTTTTCAAGCATGTTTTAAAAAATTAACGGCCTAATGCATAGTCTGCTAATCGCGTCTAACCTATGACTAACTAAGGTTCAATGAGTAACTAAAATGGGGATCGTATTCATAGTCCAATTTTAGACGCGATTAGCGCTAGTCACTGACCCCTAGTTTTACATGTGATTATACTTAACAATCATTAGCCTAGCAAATTCTGAGTAATTATTATCTCCATCATACGTATAGAGTATTATTGATCTTTCGATTTAAGACTAAGTGCCTAACATTATTTGTACATTGCTTTTATAAGCATCAACGAGAGGGGTATAGATTATGTCGGTCTGGTCATTTTCCCTCATTGATGATCAGACCGACATAATGTATACCCCTCTCTTTGATGCTGTAATATAAAAGTGATGTACAAATAATTTTAGGCACTTAGTTTTATCATGACTAGCTTGTAGTCAAAACTATAGTCACTGAAAAGTTAAATAAAAGTGGTAAAACAAAGTCAAGTATTTTAATCAAATTGTAATACAAAAGTATTTGATAAATAAATATTTTCATAGAAAATATTGTAGGTTGGTAACTACTAAAATTTTATATTATAGCTATTCTTCTTCTTCTGCGTAATTTAAAATATTAATTTATGGCCTCGGCTTCTAGGCCCTGTTGACCAGTCACAGTAATTTTGTATAATTGAATAAATAGAGTTTCGCTATCCCCGAGGAAGGGAAAGGGATTTACGGAAAATACACACGTAGTTGCAAGGATGGGTAATAAATGAAAGGATTGTCAGGATATAGGTGATTGTAAAGAATAAAATAGAGAGGATGAAAAAGGATTTGTAAAACAACCACGTGTGGGTCAAACGCGAGCAGGGATGGAACGCACAACTCACGCTCGACGTCCGCTCTGTTCGGGGTCCAGAACGGAACTCCATATTATAGCTATTATATCTGTCGTTTTATATGTCAATTTCTAAAGCCAACTTAAATTAAAATAAAGATTAAATCACGCCACAATATTTTTCTTATTCAACAACACAATTGTTTTTATTTTATTAGGAGATTCTTTTATATTTGCTGATAAATATTTCTATATTTTCTGGCATGTCGAGCACACATTGTGATGAAAGCGCTTGTAAATTTTATTAACCGCGCCTAAAAGCTATTTATATTTCGCCATGAATGGACGCCCTGCAAGTGGGCGTTGTTGCTGTTCCAGATTTGATAATGCATTTCCTTCCTAAATACCAGATTGCGACTGGGCTGGTGAATGAGATTGCAGAATCTTGAGTAACTATCATGGAAATAGATCATTTTTGACCTTAATCTTCTACACGATTTTTGCTGCTGAGAATGTTGATTATCTAAATACTTTAAAATAAACACTTTTTGATACTTTGTTCTATACTACTATTTAAAACAACGAAGTCAAATAAAAACCAGTGTAAAAAACTAAATGTAAGAAATAGAAATCTGCCATACTTCGTTGCTTTTCGGTTCAGTTTAATGCTGTGAGAATTGTAAATGTTTTGTTTATGGCCATTTGTATTTATTTTGATTCAAAAGCACAACATAGAACAATTTTCTACTTCTCTTTTAAAAAATGTTTTCTTAGAATATTGCAGAAGCCGTGTGGATATTTTGACCCTGTCCATGAATGTAATGTATTGAATGTAATACTCGGCTAATAATAAACTAGTGTTTATCTGTACTCGGAGAAGATACGTTAAGGAAAAAATACGTCCTACAAATATTCTTTATAAAACCTTTGAATTAGTAATAATAAATAATTTTTCTGATGTTTTCTCAAAAATGAAACCTTTCTATACCTTTTCAACTTCAAACATTAAAGGTACGATTCTTTTCGCAATCTACAATAAGTAAGTCTTACAAAGACTATATATCGAACAAACAACTACTTCCCGAGCTAATTCCCCGACGGACATTAAATTATACAAGTGTTTGCTGTTATATACAGTAACCTACTGCAAATGTACCAATTTGGGTCAAATTATTCAGGCCATATATAGACGCGTTTCGAGACACCTTAGACTGGCGGTCACGTTACCGTTCAAACATATGTATAAATGAAATTGCCAATTCTTGGTTGCAGAATACTTCAAACATTAATAGTGCGTTTCTTTTCGCAATCTACAACAAGTTAGACTTACAAAGACTATATATCAAACACTTAGTGTTGATATACAGAGAGTTTTATGTAACACCGAACATGTTCCTAACGAGAATTTTTCTTTTAAGTATACATAAACATACGTTGTACACTTGCCGACGCTCGGTTTATTGAAAGATTTTAATTTGAAGCTTTAAACGAGTGTTTTCCACTCCCAGGCTAAGCATGAAGTAAAATTTCGAGTTTAGAAAAGCCTGAAAATTTGGTTTGGTCGCGTAGCGCGAAGCGCGGAGCGGCCAAACCAAATTTTCAGGCTTTTCTAAACTCGAAATTTTACTTTATGCGCCACCGGTACAAAACACTAATGCAATGTAAAGTTTAGCGGTGTATTTTAAACTTCGTAATATGTCAGTGTTTTGTACCGGTGGCGCATGAAGTAAAATTTCGAGTTTAGAAAAGCCTGAAAATTTGGTTTGGCCGCTTCGCGCTTCGCGCTACGCGACCAAACCAAATTTTCAGGCTTTTCTAAACTCGAAATTTTACTTCATGCTTAGTCTGGGAGTGGAACACACTCATTTTAAGTTTGAAATTTAACTCATTTAAAAAAGCAACGGTTATCTAAAGATTTACGGCATATACACTGTAATTGGGACATGTATACTTGAAAGAAAAACTCCCTGTATGTACAAGTTGAGGCATTACTTGCGATTGATTGATTGTAATGGTTATATAGGCGATCCAATTTACACATAACTTAAAAATTAAAGGTGTCTAATTGTATTGAATGAAAATGTTCGGTGTTACATAAAACTCTCTGTATAGTCTTTGTAAGACTAACTTGTTGTAGATTGCGAAAAGAATCGCACTTTTAATACACAAATAAGACAATTAACTTTGTTTGTATAACTGAGGATCCTCAGTTATACAAACAAAGTTAATTGTCTTATTTGTGTAAATAATGATGTATAACGAAGTAGAAGCCTCCACAGTGAACGCACTTTTAATGTTTGAAGTATTCTGCAACCAAGAATTGGCAATTTCATTTATATTTATACTTTCCAACTTCAAATTGGGACTAATTTTTATGAAATTGAGAATAATCAATTTTAAATTTTGACTTCAAACATAGCTGTCAGTATAAACACAATTTAATTTGGGATAAAACAACATCAAAATAAGCCACGCGTATAAAATACTGATTTCAAGTGAAGTTCAAAATATACCACTAAAGCATTATATTAAGTTAATATAAATTGAACGTCACGTTAAATCAGTCTTTTATATGCATGGCGGATAAGGTAAACTTTCGAGTTTATAAAAGCCTGAAAATTTAGTTTAATCGCTTCGCTACGCCACCTAACTAATTGTTCAGGCTTTTCTAAATTCGAAATTTTACTTCATGCTTAACCTGGGAGTGGAAACACTCGTTAGAAGTTTCAAATTGAACTATAAAAAACAAATGCCCCAACATTTACATCTATCAGGATATGTATGCTTGAATGAAAAATTCCTTGATTTTGTACAGTTTAAACTTGTTTGGTCCACTTTTAAAGCTATCAAAGAAAATAAGTCTGTTCATACAGATAGATCTTGTATTTTGCAAACCGAGTTTAGACTTTAAAGACCTGGAACATATTATTAACAAATAAACAACGTATACTAGGCGTTAAATATTGTGAAAAATATGTCAATATTCTAAATTTAGAATTTTGGCTAAATTATCTAATGTGGTTATATCTTGGAGTACATTTATTCAGTCCAAATTTGATTATTATCAATTTGATGTTGTTTAATCCCAATCAAATTGTTTAAACTAACAGCTATATTTGAAGTCCCAATTTAAAATAGCTTATTGCCAATTTAATATTGATTAGTCTCAACTTAAAGTTAAAAGGGTATAGATAACGACTGACTTGATTTTCAAGCCGATTGACTTGATTTTCACTTAACTTGATTTACGAGCTACTTAACTAGTTTCCAAGCTACTCAACTTAATTTTTAAGAAACTTCACTGGGTTTTCAAACTACTTAACTTTATTTTTGAGCTACTTAACTGTATTTTAAGGCACTTATCTTTATTTTTAAGCAACTTTACTTGATTTTAAAGCTGAGTTGTTTTAACGTGGTAATTTACAAATGTATCTCTGAAAAACAATTTTCCCCTTAACGAATTAATGCTACTTATATTTTTAAAAACTTGGGCTATAATCACCTGACTTGACTTGATATTTAAAAACTCTTTATATTTTTCTGTGTGGTTTAAATTTAGATCAAGTAGCTTGAAAATCACGTCAAGTTACTTGAAATCCAGTCAAGAGTGAATTGTTGGTTATGGGTATTATACAATTTATCAATTTGTGGATTTCTTAAGAATTTAATTGCAAACGGGTTCTAGTTATTCTTATATCTAAAATTGTTTATCAAAATTATATTTTATTTTTACAGGTACAAGTCCTTCAACAACAAATGGGTGTCCTTCAAGACTCTGCCACTCATGAACGCTACACCAGAGCGAAAGCGGACAATGCTGCTCTTCAAGCACGGATCATTATGCTTGAAGAACAGCTCAGAGATTCCGAAATGAGAGCAGAAGAACGTCTACACGTAAGTTAAATCAAACGATTTATTTAACATATTCTACTAAAAATTCATATTGAGAAAAGTTAAAGCTAATGTTAATGATTTGTTATCAAACTATTTTAACTCAATACTAAACTGCAACTTTATTTCAACTTATAAAATACTTGGATGTTGTAGAAATCGCAAAAGGTGTCAGAGAGTGTGAAAAGAGACAGAAAACTTCATAATATGTCTGCTATGGTTTTTAGATGGAACATGCGAAAACTTATTTTTTTGTGCAGCTTTAAAATTTTAAGGTTAAACATCACATTTTGACAATGTCTTTGTAAAACTAAATCTGCAAAAATCCCCCCACAAATCATTTTAATTATTGTGCACAATCGTTTCAAATGTAAGTTTAATTGGTATAATTCCAATTTCCACATCTACTAAATAGTTCAGGTATTTACAGAAATAAACAATGCATTTATGTTGATTTTGTGTAAACTCAAACAAAAATGTTAGTTGAATCGAATGCGCAATCAGTAGATTTGGCAAATAATAGTCATCGGATTAATCTGTTAAAATAGGAAATTTTTCTTTTAAATATACATACAGGGAATTTTCTATTAGGTATACATATGCATACTTTTTTTTTAAAGAGTTCAATTTGAAGCTTAAAACGAGTGTTTTACACTCCCAGACTAAGCATGAAGTAAAATTTCGAGTTTAGAAAAGCCTGAAAATTTGGTTTGGTCGCGTAGCGCGAAGCGCGGTACGGCCAAACCAAATTTTCGGGCTGTTCTAAACTCGATATTTTACTTCATGCGCCACGCGTATTAAACACTGAGAGCACTGAAATATTGTGAACGAGTAGAGTAAACTTCGCTTGAAATCAGTGTCTTTTACGCGTGGCACATGAAGTTTTACTTTCGAGTTTAGAAAAGCCTGAAAACTGAGTTTGGTCGCTCCACGCTTCGCGCTACGCAACCAAACCAAATTTTCAGGCTTTTCTAAACTCGAAATTTTAGTTCATGCTTAACCTGGGAGTGCAAAACACTTGTTTAAACTTCAAATTGACTTCTTTTAAGAAAAACAACGAATATTTAAAACTCTACAACACGTAATTGGGATATGTATACTCAAAAGAAAAACAATCACAAGAAATGATAAATTAAAGCTTTTCTAAAAGGAAGAACACTAATATACCCGCGACCTAAACAGTACGACATTGTCATGTAACGTCAAAATTTGACACAACTAGAAAAAATCGTTGCAGATACAACTGTCGACACACTTTCTAAAAAATTTGAACCACACATTAAACATCAATGACTCATAGGACATCTCTCCCGAATTCCACTATATGTTGGTATATAATTGTGATATTATGATCGATTATTTATTTAAAGGAAAAAGTAGATTACTTGATAACTATACATTTTATAAAAACATGATATTAGAATTATTTAATCACAAAATCATTGTGGAGGGCATGATGTACTCACATTTTAGAGTTTCTTAATTTCATTTTTACTCGTAATACTAAAATCAAATCAAATCATCACGCCCTCTGCAATTCAATTTTAGACAAACAAATTAGTATTCTTAGTTTACTAATGGTAGAGCGCACTCTAAATCATGAGATTAGTATTATTGAATTCATTTTGATTTGAACTTAAATACCTCGCGTCAACTGGATCAGCAAAGATGCTAGCTTATTTTAAATATCACACTATGCTTTCTTAGAGTTTAGGAGCTTTTATAAATACATATATATATATATATATATATATATATATATATATATATATATATATATATATATATATATATATACTGTCTTTCAAAAAAATCAGAACACCAAGTATTTATTGCACGATTTTAATAAAATTTACACAATTTGATCATGTAAACGAACTATATCGATGATCAAAAAATCAACTTGAAAAACAAAAAAACAAAAACATAAAAATTAATAATGTGTTGGGCCTCCACGATTTCCCAAACACTCATTAACACGTCGAGGCATGCTAAAAATCAGGCTGTCAATATCGACTTGGGGTATTTCATTCCAAACTTCGATAATTTGACCTTTAAGTTCCATTACAGTGTTAGCGGGGCGCTGTAAGTTACTTATTCTAACACCTACCATATCCCAAACATGTTCTATTGTCGATAGATCTGGAGAACGAGATGGCCAAGGTAACAAATTGATTTCGGCACTATCAAAAAACTGTCTTGCAATGGCCGCTGTGTGAGGTCGAGCATTATCTTGCTGAAAAATGGGGTTCTGCAAGCCATTTACATAGGGCACTAACACTGGCCGTAAAATGTTGTCAATATACCGAATCGCGTTAAGACTTGCTTCTAAAAAAACTAGAGGAGACCGCCCCCCAAACCATAACTCCCTGTGTAAGAGCCGTATGTCTTTCAACAGAAAATTGTAAAATTCTGCGTTCACCGCGTCGACGTCTCACGCTTCTGCGACCATCATGAGCCCATAAACAGAACCGAGACTCATCGCTGAAGATAATGTTATTCCATTCATGGGTCCAATGTTGTCTTTCCCTGCACCAATCAAGTCTTGCTCTGCGATGCTGCGGAGTAAAAGGTAGACACAATTGTGGACGGTAGGATCTTATACCAAAACTGCGGATTCTTCTGTAAACAGTAGCCATGGATACTCTTTGGCCATTTAGAGCCAACCAGTCATTTCCCAATGCCCGCGACGTTGTAAATCTGTCCCTTAAAGTTGTAAGACGAAGAGCTCGATCTTCACGCTCAGTGGTGCTTCTTGGACGTCCTGATCCAAGTCTACGTCGATTCTCCCCAGCTTCGGACCATCTAGACCAGCAGCGTACGATCACCGATACACTACGGCCTACCCTTTCAGCAATAGCACGAACCGAAAAACCCGCTTCTCGCATTCCAATAATGCGACCCCTTTCAAATTCACTTAGATGATGATATTGTGCACGCCGACGAACACGGGGCATCTTTTTATGTTTTACAAACTGAAACGTCAAAGTACTCAGAGGCTACTTGGATATTAGAAGCAATTACATTAAAAAAATCACCAGCTCTTCATAATGGTGAAATCAAGGAAAAATGCCATTAAATAGTAACCAAAACAATTGATTTTTTGATCATCGATGCAGTTCATTTACATGATCAAATTCTGTAAATTTTATTAAAGTCGTCCAATAAATACTTTGTGTTCTGATTTTTTTGAAAGGCAGTATATATATATATATATATATATATATATATGCTTTTATAAATTTTAATAAACATCTTTCAAACGAAAAGTTTAATCACAATGTTTACTGTTGCTTTCTATTATGCGTGTACATACAAGGAATTTTTATTTTAAATAGGATAATGTATATGCGGGGTTGCGACCAACCGGAAAAGTCGGGGAATTTTGTTCTTCGGAAAATATCTTCGAGAAATTCGTGTTTTTTTTTTTAGCGAAAAGTCACTGATTTCTTTTACATTGGCCAAATTACCAAAAAAAAAAAAGTTAATTAATTGTGAAAATATAGTCATTTTAACTGATTTTTAAAGAAACATAATTCAGACATAAAGTAAAAAAACATGTTTCATCAAAATTTTATATTTTCTTCGGGTCTTAACCCGATAAAAAAATCTGTAGATTTAAATTATTTCATTTAAATAAATACACTTTTAGTCTTTAGCAATTTGTTTTGGGATATAGGGATTTTTGCTTTTAAGCATACTTTAAAATTTAATGCAAATTGCTCGAAATTTGATAGCGCGTAATTTGCTTAGATGAAATAAGCATTTGTAAAATTTATTGAAAATAAGCAGCATACTTCGAACTTTACAATATGTCAGTGTCGCATGAAGTAAAATTTCGAGTTTAGGAAAGCCTGAAAATTTGGTTTGGTCGCTTCTCTTCGCTACGCGACCAAACCAATTTTTCAGGCATTTCTAAACTCGAAATTTTACTTCATGCTCAGCTAAGGAGTGGAAACACTCATTAGAAACTTTAAACTGAACACTTTTGTAAAATCAACGAATGTCTGCAGATATATAGCGTTACATAGGGATATGTATACTTGAAACAAAAAAATCCTGTATGACTTTTAATGCAACTTCTAAACACAGTTGCACCAAAAAGTTGAACTGGGTTTATCTCTGAACTCGAGTTGAAAATGACAGTTCCTATTGTTTTAATACCACTTTGAACTCGAGTTTAAAGATGAACAATTTCAACGTGTTTGGTGTTAGATATTTGTAGGGGTGGCCTCTTGGCCTGTACCACCGCGACCTTTGCAGATCTATTGTGGATAACGTGTTTGGTGCAACTGTCCCTTAAACTTTGGTTTCCAAAAACCCAATCAGAACATCTTATATTTGGCCTCTTTATAATATTCTCTTATAGATACAGAGGTAAACTACACCAATTTAAATTTTCGATATTATATAGTGCTATTCTTCTTCTTTATGTAACATATCCTTTCAGGACGTTGGTTACTATCATGGCTACCTGTATTTTATTCACAGCTATTCTAAATCATATGCTTGTATTTACACCACACTAATCGCGTAGGTTCTTCATTCACGATGTCTTTCCTCTACCTGGAGTCTGCCTGCTATTTTTCCTTGCATGATGTTTTGTAGCAATCTATATTTTTTCCCTCATTACATGTCCGAAGTTTTCTATCTTCCTTTTTTTGATGCTGTTTGGGATTTCAGACCTCTTGCTTAGCCGTAGAAGCATATCCGAGTTGCGGACCTTATCCATACAGGAGAATTTCATAGAGTAAAAAATCCTCGATCAAATTGTATAACAAAAACCGTATTTAAAAAAAAATGACTTGGTGTAGTGACTTCCCACATACAGAGTTATAAATATTATTTCCTTTCTAAGGATGAGCAAAGAAGGACCAAAGAGCTCTTCAACCGGATAGAACGAGAAAAGGTGCTGCAGCTGGAAAACTCCGCAATCAGGCAGCAAGTGGCCGAAGCGGACGCCAACAACTACAAAGAGGAAGTCAACAGACAGAGAATCAGGATAGAGAAACTGGAAAACGAGAGAAAGGAATTGTCGGATCAACTTCAAGACCTTAGGAATGAGATCATAGACTCCAAGGAACAAGAACATAGACTTAAGGAACAGGAGAGAAGGTAGTAACAAAGAAAAAACATACCACAATTTAATTTGTTCACGATTAACCAATCCCTATCTATACTTTGTCTCAAAAGTAGAAAGACCACAACAAACTTTCCGGTATACACAGCCCAATATTTTGATGAGTGGGAAGAGGTAGTACAGAAATACTTACTTTTAATACATTAATAACACTGCTCCAACACAAGATGTGTAAATAGATACAAACCACCAATTGACCAAAACATCAGTTGTGATTTTAAAATGACAGCCGCAGTTATGCGCGCTTAGATCTTTGCATTTCAGATTGAATTTGCCTTTTCGGCGTAATTTGATTTTTGTTGTGGTCTTCCTATTTTTAAAACAAACCGTAGTAGATCCATAGCTTTACTTATTTGTCGATTCTTTCTAGACTGATTAAAGAACAACAAGCTCACAACCAATTGATAGAGGAGCTATCGAGGGAAGTTGAGAGGTTGCGTTCCGAGGCGCGCACGCCAGCGTTGCCTACGACATCGCCCGAAGCTCTTCGCCTGGACGAACTCCACGAAGAGATCAGTTCGCTGAGGAGCATCAACAGCAGACTGGAAGAGGCCAACGAGGAACTCCAGGCGAGTTTGTTGCACGCCGGCGTCGAACAGGGGAGGAAGTTAACTGAAGGTCAATTTAGCTTGGCCGAAGAACTCGAGGCGATGACACACGATGAGGTAAGTTTGATCACTTAGAACATGTACAAACTGGATGTAAATAGCAGAGTGAAATCAAAAATAAAATCATGATAATTTTGCAATAAATTTTGATATTTTTAAAAATCATTGTAAACATAGATGTGCTGATTGCTTTAGATATAATTATTTGCAGATGCTGTGCTCAATTGTACTAACAATATAAGTTAGTGAAACTCACGGATTTTCACGAGTGACGTTAAAAATTACTCAAGTTAAGTGTTGGTTCAACAATGTTCAGTTGCACTGACATATAACTTAAGTTATCTCTAACGTGACTTATAAAAATCCGTGGGTTTAACTAACTTATGTTGATCATAGTACCACTCGATTATACCAATATAAGTTATTTAAACCCACTGTTTGACTTGACTTGCTTGACTTACAGTGACTTTTTTCTGTTTTTGAATAGAGACCTTCCGAATTAATCAAATACTTACATTCTATTATGATTTGTAGTCTACTCATCATGATTTTACGATTGATATCACTACACTAGTAATTTAGAATAGTATCACATAACCTTATTTTGTTTTGCTAAGAGCTTTAATTAGTGAATTATTTAGTTCAGCACTTAAAAGTTATTATTGAAACTTGTTGCTGAAAGCTTTTGTGTTTTATTAATTTTGTGTTTACCTGTGGGGATTTTTAACATTGGTTTTCATTTTTGTTAGTAGATTTAAAACAAGCTTAATTACCGCGTTTTCTGCTTTATCATGTCAAAAAATCATCAAAGATTATGAAAAATCAAAAAAGTTTATTATCGCGACGTAACAAAATTATTACTCCCAACTGTTTTGACATGTTTTAGAAACTGTATATTTTAGAAATGTAATAGTTCTGCTTTTGCGAACTTTTAAAGAACCCTCTGAAATTTTTTGCCCTTTTTTTACGAAATATAGAATCCTTCACCAACTTAATAGTTGGTTAACAGTTTAAATAAATGTTTTCAATTTTTAGCGCTCGCTTTGTAATCATCGCATAGTTTTAACTTTTTTATATAACAAACCGACTTTTAGTCCAGTCGTCAGAGACAACCCAACCTCTAAAAATCATCCGAATTGGCTGGAAATGTGTGTGCTTGTACTGGACTGCTAATAAGATGAAAAAAATACCACTCCTACCCCCAGACTTTCCCCGAAAACCACCCCCGTAGGGGATAAAAAATGAAAAACGTCGTTTTCCCACTCATTTGCACATGAAAAAAAATGTTTCAAATAAAAAAATGTAGCTGAGAGGTTTTTGAACTCAACAGTTCCTTGGCACTTTTTTGTGAAATGAACTGTTCTCTCAGAAGTAACGATTCAAGTAACCGGCAGAGCTGGGACGAATATTCGTAAAAAGGATTCGAATCACGAATCCGAATCACCTAATATGATTCGAATCACGAATACTCGAACAAAGGATTCGTAAGAGATAAATATGATTCGAATCAAAGATTCGATTCAATAAATTTGATTTTATTATTTTTTTGAAACCATTAATATATAAATATCGTTACCAGTTGTTTTAACAAAAATATTCAAAACATAAGTATTTATTATTAACACTGAACATCGTTGATAACAGACTAAATATCTGATTCCCTATTACTGTGATTAAAGATGTATTGGTGTGTTTCTGAACTTCACTTCAAATCAGTGTTTTGTACGCGTGGCGCATGAAGTAAAATTTCGAGTTTAGAAAAGCCCGAAAATTTGTCTCGGGTCGCTGCGCGACCCTCGACAAATTTTCATAGGGCTTTTCTAAACTCGAAATTTTACTTCATGCTTAGCCTGGGAGTGGAAACACCCGTTCTAAACTTCAAATTGAACTCTATTATAATATCGACGGATGTCTGAAAATTACGTAAATAAAATATTCACTGAATATCGTTAAAACCGGGAAAGTCAGAGAAAAGTCATGGAATTATATTCAAATTAACCAAAACATTAACAAAAAAGCCATATGATATATTAAATTTGTCAAAATCAGCAGGCAAATTACAAATCACGAAAATATTTATAAAATTAACTTAAATATTGTCAAAAACAATGAAAACAATTTAACAAAACCACAGAAGAAAGTTATATTAAAAGGCCAGGGAAAAAAACCTTGAATAATATAACAAAATTTTGAAAACTAGATTATTATTAAAAATCTTTTAAAAATCAGTTGTTTAATGTTCTTATCAAAGCATTCAGTTTGAGGTTTCGAACGAGTGTTTCCACTCCCAGACTAAGCATGAAGTAAAATTTCGAGTTTAGAAAAGCCCCGTGAAAATTTGTTGAGGGCGAGACAAATTTTCTGGGCTTTTCTAAACTCGAAATTTTACTTCATGCGCCACGCATATAAAACAGTGATTTGCCGAGAAATTTAAAAACACACAAAAGACATTTTTCATGTTAATCCTCACAATTAATTCGAATTATTTTTAACGATTCAAATCCTATTGTAAGTATTCGAATCCTTTAATAAATATTCGAATCCTTTTATAAATATTCGAATCCTTTTAGAAGGATTCGAATCATCTACATTTGGATTCGAATAAGAATCCTCTTAAAAAAATGTAACGAATCCGGATCACGAATCCAGTTGAACTAAAGTATTCGAATGCCTCTTTTGAATCCTCTAAAATAATTAATGATTCGAATCCAGGATTCGAATCCTGAAAGATTCGAATCCTGCCCAGCTCTGGTAACCGGTCATTTTGAATTTCAGTTACGCGCACGAAATGACTTATTTGAGCAAACGTATAACAAGTTGACGGTAGAAATTCGCTAGCTTTTGATAGCAGTGTTTCACTATAACGAAATAAAATGTATTAAAGAGCAAGAGTTTAGCTTTCTTGTAGAATAATTTCACATTTCACTATAGATGAAGTAACGGGAGAGCTGACGCGCTGGCAAGAGCTGCGGCTGGGATGAATCTACTCTCACCGGAGCCGCTAGTGCGGTTAGCTCCTCTCTCCCTGTGTAACATGTTACAAACCAATGCCCTGGAGAAATTCAGGATGCGTTGGGATGATATCGAGGGCTGCAAGCTCTCTAAGGAAACACTTGTATATCCCAATGAGAGATCAGCGAAACGGTACCTGCAGCTGGCTAGAGGGAATCTCAGGCGCTTAACTGCCATCCTTACTGGTCACTGTGGACTAAACGGGCAACCTCTACAAGATGGGGAGTCAACTATCCCCACTCCCCATCTTGTAGAGGTTGCAGCATGGAAGACGAAACTGCATGGCATTTTCTTTGTGAATGCCCGGCACTATCGTCAATCAGGGAATCCATATTGGGTGATAGATGGCCTACAATGGCCTACATAAGAGATCTACCCACCTCAGCTATGCTAGAATACCTAAACAAGGTGGTCTGGCTAAACTGAGGATGAGTGATCTACGGGAGGTGGCACAATGGGCCTAATGAGGCCTAAGTGCAGTGCAGAACTGCACACTCCCCTTTGAACCAGAACCAGAACCAACTATAGATGAAGTCAGATTCCACAAATCAGTTAATTATATAAACGCTTCAATGTTATGGCGGTCTTTTATGATTTTCCAGATATTAATAAAATGTATCAGTCCCATTGAAAAATCCATAATGAATATTAATTCTGACAGTAAAAACTTCAATACCTGTACCATAAATATACGATTTTCAAGTTTCGGAAAAAAAAAGAAGTTTGAATTATCCCTCGAAAACGCGGAATTTAAACTTTCATATTAAAAATGATCTGACGTCACGGAAAATGCTTCCAAGAAAATAATTTGGGTGGAAATTGAAGCTAAAAGTTTCTACTTTATGAAAGAATATTTAAAAAGTCGAAAAATTCAAAGTTTAAACTATTATATAGAAAGAGAAGGTGAATGACAGCATTTCGCTGTTTCCAGGGACAATTCAAACTCATATTTTGTCCGGAAACTCGAAATCGAATGTTTATAGTACAGGTATTTAAGTTTATACTGTCGGAATCAATATTCCGTATGGATTTTTTAATGGGACTGATACACGTTGTCACAGTTCATATATAGCCAGTTAGCCAGTCTCTATATAAAATTTGGTATCCGCGTTTGGATGCTGCATCGAGAAGCGAGATCGGTCATTGGTGTATATAGTCTGTCTGTCTGTCTTACTCTTACCTCACATCCTGACCATAGTCTCTCTATTTCTACTCCATTTACAGTTCTCTCATAAGCGTTGGCTCCCCTTGATTTTATTAATAAGTGGAAAATCGTGAAAGACCGCCATAACCTCGTAGCGTTTATATAATTAACAGATTTGTAGAATCTGACTTCATCTATGGTAAAATAATAATAATAATAATAACCATTTATTTCCAACAGACATAATATCTTGTAAAATGTAATTATTCTATAAGAAAGCTGAACCGGTTACTTGAATCGTTATTTCCAAGAGAACTGTTTATTTCATAAAAAAGTGCTAAGAAACTTTTGTTGTCCAAAAAATCATCTTGGCAACATTTTTTGTTTGATTTTTTTTTTTTTTTCGATGAAGCCCGGGAGTAGGATTGATAAACTTTTTTTCATCATATTAGGAGTCCAGTATTTGACATGCACACAAAGATTCAGGTAATTCAGCGATTTTTAGAGGTCAGATCTCTGACGACTGGACTATTTAATCAACAACAAAAATAGTTTTCGCTTCATGGGACGCCGGTGCTTATGTATTTTTTTTCTCTTTGTTTTTAGACCGATTTCCATCAGGACCCTGATTCTTTCACTAAGGTACGCACAAAACGTGGCACACACAATAATTTGTATTTTTTTTAATTCACCTCACACAATTTTCACTTCACGCACTTTTTTTGCAAGACTAACCAAATTTAGAGTAAGCTACGTCAAAAAAAGTGGGAACAAGTTCTTCTATTAACCGCTGTTTTTCCTTTTGAAATGTAATCCCTCCGAAGCTCTTCTTTTTCTTATGGTTCCTCTCCTATCAGAGGTTGGACATCATCACACTCACAGTCGCTCTACAAAGGGTTAAGAGGAAGTCAACTGCTATCTAAACGTATAAAACTCAGCATATTGTGGCCTTAACTACGGCCTTATTTTGGTATGAAATATTTTGAAAAAATGGATATATTTTAAGGAAAGTACAAACTTTGTAATCATCCCATTATAGTAAGTATATTCTACAACAAGAGTGTATATTTATTTATTTATTTATTTACGGAAAAAATCCATTATACATAATATATTATAGTAATACAATTCAAATTTCATAATACAAAATATACAGGGTCGCTACAAAGTATGGAAACACGGCTCTCACGTGAAAACGGCTAAAAACAACCACCAAAATTGGGATTTCTAAATGGGATATTTTCTTGAACAATTTGGCGTGAAAAAATCAAAAATGATTCTCAGGATTTTCACATACGGACGCCATCTTGAATTTTTTTAAATGGAATTCGATTTTTTTTATTTTACAACTTTTATAGACCTTATAATTCTGATTACAACCATATACCTTTTTAAAAAAACACTTGTCTTTTCATCGATAAACCGGACTTTGAAAAGTATGAAAACAGCGAAATATTTTGAGAACGGTTTATCGGAATGTCCTGAAATTTTGCAAAGGTTTAGAGTACGTTAAGGCCTTCAACTTGCATTTTTTATTTTTTCATATTCATTTGTTTTGTAGATATTCTATTTTTGGTCGAAACTTAAAAATTAACAATTTCAACTTAAAAAAATAGTTGCCTTTGAAAACAGTTTTCATTAGCCTGTCAAACTTGTAAAAAACATGGTATTGCAGCATTTAGAAAAAGGACTCGTTTGGCCGTTTCCATACTTTTCAAAGTCCGGTTTATCGATGAAAAGACAAGTATTTTTAAAAAAAGGTATATGGTTGTAATCAGAATTATAAGGTCTATAAAAGTTGTAAAATAAAAAAAATCGAATTCCATTTAAAAAAATTCAAGATGGCGTCCGTATGTGAAAATCCTGAGAATCATTTTTGATTTTTTCACGCCAAATTGTTCAAGAAAATATCCCATTTAGAAATTCCAATTTTGGTGGTTCTGTTTTTAGCCGTTTTCACGTGAGAGCCGTTTCCATACTTTGTAGCGACCCTGTATATAAATACAAAAACATGTCTACAAATTGACAAATTAAAGAGAACAACAAACATTTAACCGCTTAAGATTAGATATAAATTTAGGATACGAATTAAAAAAAGATCGAAATTTGGATTTAGGGATAATTTATTTGACGTACGCATGAACCGAGAAAGTGGACTATTAAGACCGTATTTGGATTTATGGAACGGAATGGAAAACAGTGGTGGATGTCTGATTTGTCGATTCGAAGGGTTAATACAGAAATTAATTTGATTAAATAGATATAAACAATCCGCTTGCTTACTAATTAATTTATAAAAGAAGCTCAAGTCCGCGAAAGTTCTTCTACAACATAATTTATCGATACTAAGCTCCTGACGAACTAAATTTATATTTTTATCTTTGTTGTAACCTAATTTAAATAGCATTATTTTCAAAAATTTATTTTGAATTGTTTCGATCTTATTGCTATACGTTACTTGATATGGTGACCAGACGCATGATCCATATTCAAGAACGGAACGAACATAAGCAAAATAAATGACTTTGAATGCTGTTGGAGATAAATCGACTGCCAATCGTCTTATATAGCCAAGCATCCTTAGAGCTCTCATACAAATTCTATTAATATGGCTACCGAATGTCAATTTTTTGTCGAACGGTATGCCCAAATCCACAATTTCATCAAGCTCATCTAATTCAAAATCGTCTATAAAGTAAGAAGGAGAAAAATCCAAAGGAGTAAATTTCCTGGAAAACCTCACTATTTTACATTTATTAATATTAAATAAAAAATAGTTTTTGCAACACTAGTTGTGAATTGAGAATAAGTCCTCTTGCAACAATAAGCAATCATTCGGCGAGTCGATTCTTTTAAATAGCTTTAAGTCATCGGCAAAAAGCAAAAAAGACGAATGTTTAATGACTCGATGTATATCATTAATAAAAATTAAAAATAGCAACGGCCCGCAATGTGATCCTTGCGGAACACCCGAATCCACTTTGATTTCCTTAGAAAGATGGTTTTTAATTTTTACGCACTGAATACGATCAATTAAAAAATTTCTAAACCAATTGACTACATCAGCATGGATTCCTAGGGCAGTAAGCTTTCCAATTAGTATTTCATGGTTGACACGATCAAATGCTTTAGCAAAGTCAGTAAAAATCGTGTCGACCGAGCTATTAGCTTCAAATGCATTTATAATGTATGAACTGAAAGATAAAAGGTTAGTTGAGGTAGATTTGCCAGATCGGAATCCATGTTGCTCATTTATGAACATATTTTTACACATCCAATTCAAGTTAAGACTAAGCTATCGAACAGTTTCGGAATAACCGATTGTAATGAGATGCCTCGGTAATTTTTAATGTCATCTTTTTTGCCGGATTTAAACAAAGGTATAATATAACTCTTCTTCCAGCAGTTAGGGAAGACATTTTGCGACAACGATGCTTCAAATAATAAAAATATTGGAACTGTGATGGAGTAAATACAATTTTTAAGAAATATGGTGCGTATTCCATCAGGGCCTGTGCTCTTGCTGTGTTTTAAATTTGATATAGCCTCAAATATTTCGCTTTTGGATTTTTAAGTGGCATATGAATAACTTCTGATCAAACATTGAAAGATGGCATGTTTAAAGGTATATGCTTATATCCTTTTCATATGCAATTTGAAAATGTGCTTATGACGGAATCTCTTAACATGTGTCGTTTACAAAACTTTAATCGGCTCAGTACGAGTTGTTACCCGGGTTACGTAAACAAACGTAACTAACAAATTTGTATAGCTTAACAAGAGTGGATATGATGCTTATATCTTTGCACTTTAGTGTGCAAATATGATATTCATTTCTAGGTAGGAGTCGGAAAACATGTTTCCTACTCTCGCGGTTGTTTAATAAATAAAAAAATATCAAAAATGGCATAATATAAAAAATTGAAATTAGCATAAAAACGTCTTAAATTACATTTTTTCCTGCAATAAGTCAATTTTACCGAAAATGTAAGTTTTTATTTTACACAAAACAACAATTTCCTTTATATTACGCTAATTTTACTGCTTGGAAATACTTAAACGTGTGAACAGCGTTTTAGTTGGATGAAGTAGGTACATGAAATCACAAATGAAAACATAAATTAACAATCTTCCATTGGAAAACTTTTTGTCGATCAAAATTGATGTACTTAGTTCTGCCAAGCAAAGTCCACTATTGTTTTTTTTTAAATCATTTAATAAATATGTTTGATTCTCAGCTTTGTTTAATATAATATATAAAATTACGAAAAACTATTCGTGAAAATGTTTAATATACTTCAAAAAATAATACACCTTGTAATTTAAAAAAAAAACTGTAAATTTCGATACATAAAAATGTTATTATTTGATTTAAATTCTGGATTCTATTAATTTTAATATAATTTTTTTGTGAAGATTGCATGCTTTAATAACTGAAAAATCACTTACTTAGGTTAAAGGTACATTTAAAATTGTCGTGTGTATTATGAATCTTTGTAAAGGATTTTTAAGTAAATCTCATTTTAAGATCTGTTGGCAATAGATTGTATAGGGTATTTTGGTAAATTTCATATTTGCATGTAGGTAACACTGAATTATAACCTCTAATTTTTGCTGTCAGTTCGTTTGTGTGTCGTTTTCTAAATCACTTGTTTGGTTATACAGGGAATTTTTCTTTCATGTAAACATACAGAGAGTTTTATGTAACACCGAACATGTTCATCCAATACAATTTGATACCTTTATTTTTTAAGTTATGTGTAGATTGGGTTGCCTATATGACCAATTAAAATTGTAGCCAATAAATCGCAATTAATCCCTCAACGTGTACACACAAGGGGTTTTTCTTTCAAGTATACATGTCCAATATATGTTATTACGAAATAAGTTATGAATTAAATAATATAAGTTAAAAATAAATAAATGATGTTGGCCAATAGTCAAAGCAACTAAGGCCAGGCAAAAGCCAAAAAGAAAATGTCCCAATTACACTGTATATGTTGTAAATCTTTAGATATTCGTTGTTAAAAATAATCAATTTGAAACTTGAAATGAGTGTGTTCCACTCCCAAACTAAGCATGAAGTAAAATTTCGGGTTTAGAAAAGCCTGAAAATTTGGTTTGGTCGCGTAGCGCCAAGCGCGGAGCGGCCAAACCAAATTTTCACCGGTACAAAACACTGACATATTACGAAGTTTAAAACACACCGCTAATAACTGTATTGTTTTGAGTTTACGTGAAGTGATTAATCACAAATAGAAAGACTGTTATTTTTTACTTCACTTTTTATTTTTATGTTAGATGTACATTTCGAGACACAAGGTGCTCATTATCAATAAAAAACCGCTAAACTTTAAATTGCATCAGTGTTTTGTACCGGTGGCGCATGAAGTAAAATTTCGAGTTTAGAAAAGCCTGAAAATTTGGTTTAAAGCTTCAAATTAAATTCTTTTAAAAACAGAGCGTCGGCAAATGTACAACGCATGCTTATGTATACTTAAAAGAAAAATTCGCGTTATGAAAATGTTCGGTCTTACATAAAACTCTCTGTATGCATAAACTGTACATTTTCCGAGATTGTTTTTCAAAAGAGCTTAATTTGAAACTTTAAACGAGTGTTTTCCACTCCCAGACTAAGCATGAAGTAAAATTTCAAGTTTAGAAAAACCCCGTGAAAATTTGTCTCGGGTCGCTGCGCGACCCTCGAGAAATTTTCACGGTGCTTTTCTAAACTCTTCAAATTGAAATCCTCTAAAAAAAAAACAACGTGAACATTTTCTTTTAGGTAAACACATGCATAAGCTGTACATTTTCCGACATCTGTTGTTTTTCAAAAGAGCTTAATTTGAAACTTTTAACTAGTGTTTTCCACTCCCAGACTAAGCATGCAGCGACTTGAGACAAATTTTCTGGGCTTTTCTAAACTCGAAATTTTACTTCATGCGCGACGCGTATAAAACACTAAGTGAGGTTCAAATATACATAAATTCACAATATTTTTGTTTTGTACGCGTGGCGCATGAAGTAAAATTTCGAGTTTAGAAAAGCCCAGAAATGTTCACGGGGCTTTTCTGAACTAGAAATTTTACTTCATGCTTAGCCTGGGAGTGGAAAACACTCGTTTATAGCTTCAAATTGAACTCTTCTAAAAAAACAACGAATATCTAAGGATTTAAAGAAGACAAGCTGAATTTGGAATAGGTACACTTGAAAGAAAAACTTCCTGTATATTAGTTTGTATTATTTATCTAATACAAAGTTGAAACGACATCGTTCTAAGAATTTTTTTTTTTTTTTCGGCGCGTTTTTATATTTTTTGGACGTCTTCTGTTACCTACATATCGTTTTGTTGTTAGATACATACTTATGTGAATTTTTTCCGTAATTGAATATTTCTTTATCCGAAGAGTCGCTGGTGAAATTTGACGAACTTGAATTTATGATTATTAACGCTAACGGGTATTTATCAGAGCTGGGACGAATCCTCGTTAAAAGGATTCGAATCACGAATCCGAATCACCTAATATGATTCGAATCAGGAATACTCGAATAAAGGATTCGTAAGAGATAAATATGATTCGAATCAAAGATTCGAATCCTGTTTTTTCGAATCACGAATACAAATCGTTTAAGAATAAATTTGATTTTATTATTTTTTTTAACAAACATTAACATATAAATATCGTTATCAGTTGTTTTAACAAAAATATTCACAACCTAATTATTTATTATTAACACTGAACATCGTTGATAACAGACTAAATTTCTGTGTTACTCTGATTAAAGATGTATTTGTCTGTTTTTGAACTACACTTCAAATCAATGGTTTATACGCGTGGCGCATGAAGTAAAATTTCGAGTTTAGAAAAGCCTCGTGAAAATTTGTCTCGGGTCGTTGCGCGACCCTCGACAAATTTTCTACGCGGGGCTTTTCTAAACTCGAAATTTTACTTCATGCTTAGTCTGGGAGTGGAAGACACTCGTTACTTTAAAATATGTCACAACTGTTAAAGTACGTATCGTCGGATGCCCGTCTTCAGGGGTGATATGTAAGCAAATTATGGGTCCTAGGAGTTGCCAAATAAGTGAGTTACTCAACTGTTTCCAAGGCACTCTTTGAAAAACCAAAAGATTAAAATTTTACATATAAAATGTACAATAAACTATAAGTGTGATACATCATTGAATTCAGTAAACAATATTCTTCCAATAAATATTAAAATCCAAAATGGCGCCCATAAGAAGAACAAAAGTTAGCTATGGTCCCTAGGTAAATGTTATAGTTATCTTAAAATAAAATATGTTACTAGATTTATCGTTAAAAAGTGCCTATAATGTCAAAGTTGTAAATGTCTGGATTTAATAGTTTTTGAATAAAAAAATAAAAACTAATTTTCAAAAAATACGTTTTTTGACAATATCTTATTAAGGAAATAAGATATTTCAAACTTGTTTTTGGGTTATTATTGGGCCCTAAATTATGCAACTTTGCCCCAATTTAACCGACTCTCTATCTCTTTAAATAACCGAGATCCCCATACATTCTGTTGAAATACGGACACCCGGTATAATAATAATAATAATAATATAAAATTTATTGTATTGTTATTTTTTAAGTATTTTAATTAAATAAATATTTTACATTGTTTGCCGTATATTTACGAATATATTAAAAATAAATACTTATTTCAGTAATTCAATATTAATTATACCATCAAATGTCTAAAAGTCTTGTGTTAAAAATCACCAGAAATAATTAGATATTTTTTATTAAACGAACTTAACTATGGCTTTCGACGTATAAGTCAAAAAATGTTTGAAACAAAAGTTGTAGCCAACGAAAAAATAAACCTCTTTTACCTAAAAACTTTTCACCTCAGCTCTTTTGTTTTTGAATTAGAAACTAAAAAATCTAGTGGAGATTTGTTGATCTCCACCATTTTTTTTTAGTCACCGATTATGGCTTTCGACGTCTAAATCAAAAAATGTTTCAAACAAATGTTGTTGTTGCCAACGAAAAAATAAACCACTTTTACCTAAACACTTTTCACCTTAGCTATTTTGTTTTTGTTCAATAAACCGAGAAAGATTTTTTTTTTAAATAAATACACAACTTTATGACAACTTTATGACAATTCGAAAATTTACGAACGAGTGTCTTCCACTCCCAGACTAAGCATGAAGTAAAATTTCGAGTTTAGAAAAGCCCCGCGTAGAAAATTTGTCTCGGGTCGCGCAGCGACCCGAGACAAATTTTCACGGGGCTTTTCTAAACTCGAAATTTTACTTCATGCGCCACGCGTATAAAACAGTGATTTAACGAGAAATTTAAAAACATACAAAACAAATTTTTCATGTTAATCCTTACGATTAATTCGAATTATTTTTGACGATTCGAATCCTTTTGTAACTATTCGAATCCTTTTATAAATATTCGAATCCTTTTATGAGGATTCAAATCCTTTTATGAGGATTCGAATACTTTTACGAGGATTCGAATCCTTTTATGAGGATTCGAATCCTTTTACGAGGATTCGAATCCTCGTAAAAGGATTCGAATACTCATAAAAGGATTTTGTGAGGATTCGAATCACCAGCATTTGGATTCGAATACGAATCCTTTTAAAAAAGTGTAACGAATCCGGATCACGAATCCAGTTTAACTAAAGTATTCGAATACCTCTTTTGAATCCTCTAAAAGGATTCGAATCCCGAATGATTCGAATCCTGCCCAGCTCTGGTATTTATAACGACAACAAATCACTGTAATTTAACCTCAAAATTAGAAACGTCAAGTTAATACGCCACTCAAATTGTTACAGGGAGTAATTTCGACATTTAACGCTAACGGATATTTATCCGCTAAACGACATTTAAAATGGTTGGTAATACTGTATATTCACTCTTAAATATCATTTAGGCTTAACTGTCCTTTAAAAAGTGTTGATAATACCGGGCGTTAATGAATTTTTATGTATTATTTTAAAATGTGTAAAAACTAAAGTTCATATTGTATTTATATATTTTTATCGTAGACGCTCAAAAATTATTAAAATGTGCAATAATATAAGTGATATTTTAATCTAATCATAAACAACAGAACGCCAAATATTTCATACAATTAACAGATATTGTTAACAAATGTATACATTTTGGTTTAATGTTAGAAAAGGCAAAGTTTATTGGTTGAAAGTTAAATTACAGAAGCTCAAATTTGACTAAAATTATGCAAAATATACCAGAAGTTTGTGTTTAAAATTGAAGGATTAAAAACGTAATTGCAGACGTTTAAGAAATACAGACAAGTACAATAAATTAATTGTCTTTATTTACTCAAAGGACATAACGAAATCAAATATTATTAAAAAAATGGATACACTTTGTTTAATGCTGAAAAGAGAAAAATCCATTTGCTAACAATTAATTTACAGAAGCTCAGACTTGATTAAAATAATACAAAATATTCAAGAAATTTGTGATTTATTTTGGTGCAAAATAAACTTAAAATTTTGACGAAAACCACAGAAATTTTTGAGGAACTTTAATTTGAGAAAGCAATTTAAAACAGAATTGCTCAAATGCTCAAGAATTCAAAAGTGATTCATTTGAGTATTTCCTTAGTTATTAAAAAAATAATAATAGCAGAATGTCACATATTTAATAAAGTTCACAGATTTTAGCAAGAAATGTATAGACTGTGTTTTTATGTTGGAAGAATTTAAATCCAGTGTATGATAGAAGCTCCAAGATGATCAACATTTTTTCAAAGTACAATAATTTTTTATGTTAGCACCGCTGTAAACCAAGCAGCTGTCAATAAATACGTTTTTTAAAAGTTTAAATGGTAGGTTATAACAACACATTTATAAAATTAATTGATTGATCACCGCTTAACGCGTTAAAATAATTCAATTGTTCTACAGAACCTTTAGTAAATTAAGTTAGCTAAATATTACTCATTGATCCATTTGTGATCAGATTGTAATTATAGTAAAATACAACTAAGTGTTTCGCAAACAATAAAAAAAAAATTGTTCTACAGAAATAAAGATTCTGTACGAACTGTGTATCGAAGTTTAAGTGATGATTATGGTCAAAGTCAGCGGCGGCAAGCTAACTTCAGGGAGACCCAAGGTAATATGTATTCGTTATTGAAAGGTGACTTTGTTGTGTAATTCCTTGTATTTATAAAACGCGATCCCAACCTCGAATTTTGTGTGCCTTTCGCAACACTGTGAAAAAATTTGAAGAGTATGGCATTGGAGATAGGGTAAGGCCTGTGTATCATCGTAGCGTCCGTTTGTCCCAAAATATTACTGCTGTAAGTGAAACTGTGAGTGAAGACCCAGATTTGTCAACTGGTCGGCGTTCGCAGGTTTTAGACTTTTTCCTTTTGTGTCATGACTTGTACCTTCACCCGTATAAAATTCAGTTAGCATGTGGTTCCAAAAAGAAGGTGCAACTAGCCATACATCAGGTAAACGTTAGATGTTTGGATAAAACGTTTCCACGTCGCAGTATTTCACGTTTTGATGATGTCAACTGACCACAAAGATCATCTGATTTAACGCCCTTGGATTCATTTCTGCAGGGGCACGCTAAGAGTCGTATCTACGCCAATAAACCTGAAACGTTGGAGCACCTAATAAACAGCATCCGTCAAGTTATAACCGAAAGTCATCGAAAATTACCACGAAATAATTGATTGCTGCAGATGGCCCACAGGCACCCATTTAATTGATATTGTTCCGCTTCGCTACGTGACAAACCAAATTTTCAGGCTTTTCTAAACTCAAAATTTTACTTTATGCTTTATCAAGGATTGGAAACATTCGTTACTAGCTTCAATATTAAATAAGTGAGACCCTCATAGTACAGCTCGAAAAAACGGACACACGGTATTTTTTGTTTGCTTTGATTAACAAAATAAGTTTGGTAGTGTGGCCCGACGCGCAGTTTTACTTTAATAATTTCGGCCGCCTGCTAAAAAGGTTGGCTAACTATGATCTACAGCATATAATACAAAACAAATTTGATCACAATTGTAAAAAAATCCTTTGCGAAGATTTGTGATTTTTTTATTCATATATTTACTAGAATGTATTGCACGATATTGAATTTTCCGTAAGTTTAAAGTTTTACGCGCGACATCTTGTAAAACAGTTTTTCAAACTTTCGACAAATTCAATACCGTGCGACTGTCCAGTGAATTTATTGTTGGATAAAAAAATAATGGAAACAATAAAAAATCTTCCCATAGAAACCTTTTACGATGTAGGGATTTGGGTTAAAACTAATGTCTTGCATCTATAGACGTGTTTCGAGATTTATCTCTCTTCAGTATAGCTTTGCTTATGACTTTAAAAAAACATTTCATTTTATTTTTACAATGTGTCTGTTTTAGTTTTCCAATATCTTTTATAGATATTGCAGAAAAAAAAATTAAATGTAACACGTGATTACGCTACTTTACCAATGTTTGCAATTTTTTTTAATGAAATAACGGTAAAAGTAGGAAACATCTTATTGAAACCAGCACAAAGTTTATACTTTCCTTAAAGTATAATGCTAATTTTATTTAACTAGGCGAGAAATTAGAACACATTTGTTCCTATAACACTATGCAAAAAGGGCCCATTGGGGCCTAATTGCTGTGTCTAGGTACACACTAGAGTCCTGCACGAGTACGTAAAAATATATCCTGTTAATAATCGCCGATTACGTTGCTACGCAATACGATTACATACTAGTGGAGCGGCATCGTCGGCATCGTCGCATCGTAGACCTGAAACGATTAGTAATTGGCGATTACAATTCAAACATAATCATGTCAGATCTGTCAGGCTGTACCGATTATTAACCAAAAATAATAATTTGATTTAAACTCTTAGTATCGTTTGACATTTGTAATACTTTGTGTCATATAAGTGGTGATCAATATATTTCGTTGTTTGTTGGTAAACAATATCATTTACAAATTTATATTTGCGAAAAAAATGACAATATTTGTAAGAGTTGGGTACGAGTGCGGTCAGATTTTTTTTAAAAACATTGTAAACAATGCAACGAAAGAAATCGAACTATTCGTAATATGTGAGGTATGTGAGAAGATATTTCAATTCGGAAAAAGGTGCAGTTCTCTAAATTTGAAGAAGCACGATAGTTCCAAAAATAAATACGAAAATGGGGATGATAGTTAAGCAGGCAAGAAATAATGAACAATTGTGCAAAATTTGTGGCTTGTGATCTACCTTCTTTTGATGTTGTGAATAGGGAGGGATTTAGAGCTTTGGTTTAGTCGCTTGTTGAAATTAGGGTTAATTTTGAAACAAAAAAATTCAAACTTGATGGTGTTTGCCACATTATTTCCTTTTTATTTCAAAAATTAGAACAAATTAAAATATTCTAAAAGACCATAACGTAGTATAGTATAATAAGATATTACAGAAAATAAGCTATTGCGTTTGATTCATTAATAATCTCTGTAGAATTTCGGCCGTTTGTTGGGACCTTAACGTGCTTCAAGGCCATTTCATGACGAATTATTTTTATATGTTTAATGTTTATTGTGATTAAATCTTGTTTATGTGATGTAATGTTATATTAAATTGAATATTTTTGTGTTGAATTGATGTTATTTTTTCTATAAGTAAAAAAACATCGCGATAGTAATTAACCAAATCCGATAGCCAAAGTGTCAATTTTCGATATTTTTTTGTTAAATTTATTAGAATTATTAAAATAAGAATATTATTGGCAAGCCAGAATTTTATTAATCTTAATCTTCAATTTACTCGAAACAGCAACAATAATAATTATCTCTCTTTGATCTAAACACAGTGGTGTAGTAGTTTTCCTTCACGTCAATTCCTGGCGGAGCAACATCTTGAAGACTGACCGAATAAACATTTCGAACACAGCGACTTAATATATTTTAATTAGAGTAAGGAACATGTCCCCAAAAATGACTTAAAAACAATTTGTATGTGTGAAATGACTGTAGACGTTGCAACACATACACCTTTTAAGATTATTTATTTTTGCAATTGATGTGCTTTCATATGTAGAGTGAAAACGATATTTTTTATATAACAGTTATATCTAAAGATATTAATAACTGTTTAAAATCATTGAGAAAAATGTACCCATATAACCGATTACTCATACGATTCTGCATAAATTAACGATTATAATCGTGTAATCATGAGTACGATTACGAGTATGTTTATACTCATCGAACGATGAGTATTTGTATCTGTAATCGCCGATTCCATACGTACTCGTGCAGGTCTCTAGTACACACCCCTTTATGATGCAGATCCTATAACACTAAAAATCATAAGATGGTACTTGTTTAACTTATTAAACGTGAATTATAGCAACGAAATGAGATTAGTTTTAAAAAAATTACTTAATTGCACAGATAAACTCCACAGAGATACAAACATATTCGCATTTCTTCGAATTTCTCACTTAGTTGAATGAAATAAGCTAGACCTATTTTTTCAAAATATTTTGTACCTAAATAAGGATGTAATTAAGACAGCAATATGCAGAGTGTTATACGGTTAGATAGCGGTCGACTTCCTCTTAAAAAGAAGTAGCCGAAAAATTCAGATACGAACTTGGTTTACATTTTTTTGGGCACAAACTGGCTTTCCGAAAATCCTTCTTGAATTTCAACAATTTTTCTAATTAACTTTACAGATCCAGATGGCGTTGAAAGAACAGCAGGACGTCAACGCCCAATTGAGGTGTTATATCGACGGGATTTTGCTGAACATCGTCGAGAAGTGTCCTCAACTCCTCGAGGTCAACAAGAGATCTGTTTAGATATGAATAAGGCGTTTTCTTGTTTTTTATTTATAAACTTTATACCGTTTTTATAATCAAAATCGAAAGAATCATTTTTTTATTAGTCTTAAGCATTGTTGAAAAACTTAACTGTGTAGGTAAGTATGATAATAATGATGAATATGCTGTTTTTATTTGTAATTCGTGTGCTACAGTGTGTTGAGTAAATTTTATTTTTGTCAGAAACGTCCAATTAACAAAAAATAGAGGTATAATTTATTTACGTATCTACACACAGAATTAAAAACACTTAATAGTTTTTACTTATAAGTCCCATTAATTTTGTTCGTGTGCACTTAATTGTAATTAGTTTAGGTACTTTTAAAGCGAAATTGATGTGCTTCTTCTTCGTGTTTGTTTTTGTTTTCGGTTCAAATGGCCTAGTTACCAATGGCCTTGGCTTTTTGACCAATAGTTAATATAAATTAATTTTATTTACGTCAAATTATTCTTTTTAAAACAAAACGCTTTCAATAAATATGACACACTGTAACACACACTAAAATAAATACACAGGGATTTTTTATTTTAAGAAAAAAAACATTCTTTGAAAGTTTTAAACGAGTGTTCTCCACTCCCAGGTTAAGCATGAAGTAAAATTTCGAGCGCCACGCTTATAAAAAACTGGTTTTAAGTGAAGTTTAAAATGCACGTCTTTAGCATGCTGCTTTAGTAGCATATTGTAAACTTCACAATATTTGAGTGTTTAATACGCGTGGTGCATGAAGTAAAATTTCGAAGTTAGATAAGCCTGAAAATTTGCTTTTTTTGGGCTTTTCTAAACTCGAAATTTTACTTCATGCTTAACATGGGAGTGGAAAACACTCGTTTAAAGCTTTAAATTAAATTTAAAAAAAAATAACGAACATCCGAAGATTTACAGCATATATGCTATAATTGGAATATGTATACTTAAAAAAAACACCCTGTATATTTTTTAAACAATGGAAATGTTATTAAGTAGCTCAGATGGGTCCGTCCATTTTGTGATTAGGTGCTGTGATCACTGGATATTTTTATTGCAGTTTGTATAACTACTTATTATTTTTTAAACCCAACTTTTGAAAAATCAAAATCAGCGATAATCCGAATTTGAATTTAAGTTTTATTGCGATTATTTTAATTAACCGATTCTTAAGAAGGAAAAATCCCGCGCGCCCTATTAATTAATTTTACCGTTTACTTTACTTTTAATTTTTATTCCTTTATTGATTAAACTGATCAAATTAAATAAATGTATAATAAATAAATATTCTATATTGTATATATTTATAATTATATAGAAAAGTAAATTTAGGTGGATGTTATTTATTAATTAAACTTTTGCGCCTCTTTTCTTTTGTATAATATTTTCTCTTTATAAAAAAAACGAATCTGTTTATAATTTTAATTTTTGCATGTAGTAGATCGGCCTAAATGATTATGAATTTACGAGAAAGAGAGAGTGATTGCGTTTGTACAAAATGTTTATGTATTACATTGTATGATGCTCTATTAATTTACTACTTATTATTAATATATCTCAGCGGGTATTTTATTGAAATAAAGAAGAAAAAACATTGTTAAATTGTATAAAAAAAATTAAATACTTTATTTTTTGTCTTAATTTTTATTAATTCGTACTTATTCTGTCGTCGCCATGGTTGGACGTTAGTTGGTCTTCACTTATTTGGAGTTGCAGGCGGAAATAGTCGGCGTCGCTCATCTGTAAATCAGTTATTTTTCGTGCTCGTTACATAATATGCTATTTATTCAAAATTTGGTTTACTAACACTCGGTTGCATAATAATTGCTTAAAGTGGCTTTAACTAAAGCAGAGCTGGGACTAATCCTCAAAAAACAAGATTCGAATCACAAATCCGAATCACCCAATATGATTCGAATCTCAAACACTCAAATAAATGAGTTGTAAGACCTGAATGATTCGAAACCTGCCCAGCTCTGAGCTAAAGTCGGCTTTAAGTGAAAGTGAACTTTAAATTCATATGTATTTCTTATGAAATATCAAGTTTTTAATTCGATTGTAAAACAAATTGATATTAAAGTCGACTTTACATATTTAAAGGAGTGTTAACTTGATTATGAAACCAAAAAACATATCAAAAATAAAACTTACACTAACAAATCGTGGTAAGTCCTGCTCAACCGGCTCAGAAACATTATCATCCTCATCCATCTTAGGAATATTATCAACAGCACACAAACTACACTTTTTGATTGCCCTGGTGGCGTTACTCAACGCAACCCTCTCTCTGGATAGCCCAATCTTCTCCTCAGCCAGCTTCCTCTCCCTCATCGCCAGCGAAGACATCTGCATCTGAATCTCCCTCAACCTCTCATTATATCTCACTTGTAAGTTCCTTGCTTCCTCCAAACTTTTCTCGCCTAACAAGTGTTTTCGTGTAGCTTGCTCCATGGCAATATCCAAATCCCGCTCGCGCGAATTAAGCTTACTTTCCCGATCAGTCAAGCTGCGTTTTAAGGATTCGACGTCACGCAGTTGGCGTAGTAAATTCTCGCGCTCGCGATCGGTTAATTCGGCGGCTTCTTTGGCGACCTGCATGGCCGCTTCCATTTCCGCTTTGTGCTTTTGAGAGTCGTAGTTTTGGGTGAGTTTCGCGGATGTTTCCAAGCGGGCTTTTTCCGTGTGGAGGGAGAGTTTTTCTTCGGTGATTTGTTGCATTGCGTTTTCTTGTTCGGATAATAAATTCTCACGTAGAGTCTAAATTAAAATTAAATATAAAAAATTTGCAGAAGTGTGTCTTAATAATAAAAATATGAAAATTAACCCTAACCCGTGTCTCGAAATAAATCTAGATATTCCGTAAAACCGGTCAACAAATGTCTCCTCAGAGTTAGATTTATAAGTTTAATTGAAATTCTATCATTAATATTTTAAAGATTAAGGACTGTTTAAAACTGTTTACTATTCGCCATTAGCCGCGGATATTTTGACTTGCTATAATGCTGTATTTTTACTAGTAATACAGCTATTTTTACTTGCAACAAGGCTAAATTTTTATCTGATATAAGGCTATATTTGCAACTTTTACCGGAGTCATAGCAAGGCTATATTTCAACTTACAATTACATTACGTGTTTGTGATAAGTTTGTATTTGAACCCTTCTTGAAACAACATTTCGACCTTCAGCATTTTGGCTGTAATTTTAACTGCGATAAGGCAATATTTCGACCTGTGATAAAACTATATTTGGGCCTGAGACAAGGCTCTGTGTTGGCTTGTCGTAGGCCTTGTTACAGGTCAGAATATAGTTGTATTTTATTGATATATTTTGAGCTGCAATTAAGCCTATATATACCAGGTCTGTAAATATGAAACCAGAATTTGCTTATAAATGGCTCTAGTTGTCAATATAGTGATTTGTCAAAGACTTTTAACTCAAAAGAATACAAGTTTAATACAACTGCATATGTTTTCATAGCGTTGAAGATGACTGTTTTTGAGCCTATTCTATTGAAAGTGAGTGGGTAGTTATGCTACCCTCCACTGCGACCGCAAGGATCTATTGTTTTTGAGCCTAAGAATTATGATTAGCGGACAGCATTGATTTTCTGTTACCATTCGAAGAACACTGCTGCAGAATCGCATCAAATGCTTGTGGAAGCTTACGGAGCATGCTCTTGGTAAATCACAGTGCTTTGAGTGATTTAAAATATTCAAAAGTGGCGATTTTCATATGTGAAACCAAGAATGTGGAAGACCACCGAGAAAGTTTGAAGACTCCGCATTGCAAGCAGTGTTGGATGAGAATGACGGTCAAACGCATCAACATCTTGCGTATCAGTAAAATGTGACACGAGAAGCCGTCTCCATAGGTTTGAAAGCCATAAGAAAGACCTAAAGGTAGAAAGATGGGTTCCACATAAAAGACGGCAGGAAAACCGAAAAACCACCTTCGAAATACTGCTTACCAGTTACAAAAAAAATCATTTCCTTATCGACTACTTATTTGCATCGATGGGACACGCACTTGCTGTGCAGCGCTTTACTTCTTACAAAAATGTACGAAAATGGCTCAATTGGTTTGCCTTAAAAGATTTCCAATTGTTTTGGCGTGGAATCCATAAATTGGCAAAGAGATGGAAAAAATGTGTAACTAGCGATGGGCAATACTCTGAATAAAATATTTTGTACTATTTTCATACAATAAATGTGTATTTTCTATTAAAAAATTCCGGTTTCATATTTACAGACCTGGTATCTATGAGTGGGCAGTACTTTCACCTACGATAAGGCTAACTTAAGCAGTAATTAGTACTTATTAAAAACACAGACATATTATTTAAAAATTGTATACATGCTCGCATATTAATGAATTAAATATGCTAAGTATATCTTACAAATTTATAAGATTCTTACGAGGGTAGATCAAAAAGTACGGGTACAAAATGTACATGTTTTATTGCAGTTTTGTAACCTTACTTTTTGACCACCCCTCGTATATTCTAGAATATTAACTTAATCAAGAGGTTTAATAAATGTTTAGGGAATGATTAAAGGTATAAAATAAAAGTTGAGGATATTGTTAAGACAAAGAATACCTTATGCATTTTTTGAAAAATACCTATTTTGAATACCATTTTAAACATTGATTCAGTTCATAAATCGCTCAGATTTACGAATTTTGGGTTCTCTTTGCAAAAAAAAAACTGTCTCAGATAAAATATTTGACGTGAATCTACGATTAAAAATGAAATTTGACGCAAAGAACGCCATTCACGACTAAATTGACAGAATCGACAGTTTCTGTCTTATGGGCCCATGAAAAATATTTCCGAGGCCGCAAATGTGCCGCTTATCAGCCGCTGTTTGCCTAGCTAGCCTACTAGCTTTATTACCGTTGCACGAGAAATAATATTTCTTTGTGCTATTACTTACTTTTAGTTGCTCTCTTTCCCTTTCCAGAGACGCACGATTGAATTCTGCCTCTCTTTCCAAAGCCACAGCTCTTGCAGTCAACATTGAAGATGCTTGTTGAAGTGCAAATCGGTCTTCCCTAGCATTGTGGCTTTGTTCGGCTAATTTAATTTCCAAATTCCGAACCAATGTCATTAATTGAGATCTTTCACCATCTGCGTCTTCTCTAGCTTTCTCCAAAGCAATACGCATCACTAACATACATAATAAAATATACAATACAAGTTTCTAACTATTTCTACTTGATAAACTCGCAACCATTTATTTTGAAGATATTATTTCGGACTTTATGTATAAAATTACTTAAAATCTTATATCAAATGGCGATAAAATGAATTTATTATCAAGGAATTCAAACAGTTTAAATTTAAAGTGGTAGCAGTGCGTCTGTTTTAGGTTAGGTTTAGGTACGTGATGCAAGATAAGATTAGGTAACGAACTTGAAAATCTTGGACACATCGTGCAATATAGTACGACCATTCACCATTTTCTTTTTTTAAAGTAATTTTTATTCAAGTAAAACTTCTGTTCTAAATCAAACATTTTGAACTCAAAGACGCTAGGTTGACAAATCAAATAATTTGAATTAATTATGTCACCGCATTTTAACACTGCCAACTGCAACAAAAAAACAGAACCTACTCCAATTATAATTTAATTTGATCGCCAGGTATAACTTACAATTAATCTCCTCCTGTTTAGCTTTTAAAGACTCCTCTCTAGCTTGACTCATAACACCATAATCCTTTTCCACTCTTTGCCTAATATCCAACAAACTCCTGCTATTAATATCCAACAACTTTAAACTCGTATCCAACTTATCCGAGTACGAACTCGCCTCTTGTAAAACCCCTTGCTCAGTTTGTTTCGATATCTTCAAATTCTCAATAATCGTATTGTACTCATATTTAACTTCCTCTAAAACACGATTGTTATTCTCCCTCTGCTGTTTCATCTCGTGGTCGTGAAGCGAATAGATATCCTCAATTTTCCTTTTGTATTTTGCGATTTCCGCCTCGTATTCAGCTTCAAGCTGTTCGATTTTCTCTCGGCTTTTTTGGGTGAGAGTGTCTAATTCGGTTTTGAGATGGTTTTCGATTGATTCCATTGATTGTTCGATTGTTGATAGTTGTTTTCTATTAAAAAATGGCAAAAGATTAAGGGCCAGTTGCACTAATCACGTTGAAATCGTTCAACGCTGAACTCGAGTCACCTTAGAACAATGGGAACTGTCATCTTGAACTCAAGTTCAGCTTGAACTCGAGTTCAACGTTTTTGGTGCAACTGAGTCTATTAATTGAATTGTGGGATCGGCTGTTGAAAAAAATTAAGTAAAGCAACAATTTAATACACTTGTGTCCGTTTGCACCCAAGCCGATTAAGTTAATCAGTGATTAGTACTTCTTAAAAACACAGCAATTTTATGTAGAAATTATTTACAAAATCGCATAATAATAAAATAGGCATGTTTAGGATATCTTACAAATTTAAAACATTTTTTATTCTAGAATTATGACTTACTCAGAGGTTTAATCAATGATTAGTGGTTGATTAAAGTTATTCAGTCGGGGTGCAAATGGGCCTTGCAAATAAAGCACTTTTGGTTTGAGAATTACTATTAGATAGTTGAAACTATCGTCACAAAAGTGTTTTATTTACAACAATCCGCGCAACACAAACAAACTAACATAAATCGTAACATTTGAAGGCTGTTTTTGAAACTGCGTAAAAAAAGTAAAGAAACAAAGTGAAGAAAGTAAATTATGTTTGTATTACAAATACACACTCTAATGCCGGAATCTAATTCAAACTTAATACCTTATAGTTAGATGTATGTAACGCAACTTCACAAAGTGGATATCTAACCTGATCTAACACAACTACACAACCTGACATCTAAACATAATACAACTCCACAAAATAATTTCTAACCTATTCTAACTCCATCAAATAACATATAATCTAACGCAACTCCACAAAATGAGTGTCGTACAAATCTAACATAGCCTCACTTCGGTTACAAATTGTTTTTAAGATTTCAAATGCATCGACTCGTTTCCTTTGACATTTAGACGTAAACGAACTTATGTAGGCACATCTAAATGTACTCGAGTTTATTTTGCGATCCAAAACCGAGTCGAGTACAAGTAGAAGTACTTAGAAAATAAAGTACTCGTGGACTGAGTACTGAGTACACGAAAAGTACAAATTTTAAGTACTTGTACTGGAGTACTGGCCAGCGTTGATTGAGAACCAATAAAATTGGCCAAATTTGCATCACATGACCACATGACATGTTTTAATAATTGCGAAAACTACGTAATGTGGCGTCTAAAGAGTGTTTCCATTTATTTAAACTTCATTACCCCTACGTGTAGACTATGAAAGTATAAATAAATGGAAGAACTTTTACAGTTGATCATAATAACTCAACTCACAGAAACATCAAATTAAAACGTCAAAAGCTAACAACGTTCGTTTTACTAATATAATTAATTAAGATGTCTCGTTTTGATAATAAGAATGAAGAAATTGATGTTCTGTCTCACAAAACACTCAAACTTTGTAATTTTGAAAGCAGTTTACAGTTTTCTGCAATGCCCATTAATACAAGCTTATGGTACTTAAACTATTAAAGAATAAGGTAATATTTTAATTTAACTTTAAAGTTAGTTTCAATTCATTTAGGGATATTTAGTGCAAATTTGCCAGGAATGCGTTTTCGTAAAATATATTTCACTCAAACTAAACAAATCAAAATATTATATAAACAAATTGAAATATTATATAATCAATATTCTATAATTTTATGAAAATTAGGAAAAAAAATTAAAATCGCCAAAATAAACAAAACTTGCCAAATACGTCAAAATGTTCTAAATCAACAAAAAAATATATATATGTATAATTTCAACACAAAATATAATTATATTTTTCCCTATTTTTGTATATTTTTCGTAAAAAATGATAAAATGTAATTGCATCGAAACAAAAGGACGAAATTATTAGAAAAATGTTAACATTATTGTTGAACAAATTAAAAACCCAAGAAAATGTAAATACGTATTAGGTTTGATTTGATACTTTCAGATCTTCATATTGATTTACGAGTTAAATAATATTCTAACGATTGTTTTCCATTCCTTAAATAAGCATGGTCAATTTTTCAAGAAAAGCCTGCAAAGCCGGCAATTTCAAATTTTCAGGCTTTTCTAAACTCGAAATATTTACTTCATGCGTCAGGCATATTAAACACACTATTGATCTTATTATTAGTAACACAACTAAACAAACAAAATATTGAAAAAATGATATTTTTCATGTTTATAATTCGACTATATCTATTTTAACTTCTTCTGGCTATATTCACAGTTCATATATATCCAGTTAGCCAGTTTCTGTATAAAATTTGGTAACAGCTTTTGGAGGCTGCATCCAGAATCAAGACCGGTGATTGGTGTATATAGTCGTCTGTCTTACTCGTACCCCACATCGTGACCATAGTCTCTCCTTTTCTATTCGATTTTCAGTTCTCCCATAAGCATTGGCTCCCCTTGCTATATTGAATAATATTCGAATATTCGCAGCAAAGTACATCGAATATGAATTGATTTTTATCAATTTATAAGATCCCACTGAGCAAATCAATTTAAGTAATGTTTCATCAACATTAAAACAACGTTTAATGGGGTATTACCATTCGAAAGTTTATAAAAATTATTTTTTTTTTGCATATTATGATACTTGATAGTATCTAGTTTCATGCCACAAAACCGTTTTACAATACGCGAATTCGTTAGTTAGTTTTTTGCTTGTTGAAGTAAACAATGCTGAGTATGTGGCTGGGTGGAAATACGCAGAACTCAAACGAAAGTTTGAATGCTTGTGTCTGGAAGCTGACTTCGAAGCACCTCAACTGTGGTGCAAAAACCGTCACTATCGCATCTTTCATAGCTACCAGCATCTTCAACGACGGATACTCGGCGGTTTTTAAGACGATGGAGACACTGGGAATCCATATCGGCCTGCAAGCCAAGGCATTCCGGTGCGGAGCGCGAGACGTGGGACGAATTTTGCCTGACTCCAGCAGTTTAGAAGGCCATCCAACAACGCTGGCAGGAGCAAATCATTTAAACCCAGTTTTTAGAGGAAGAGGAGGGCCTACTGTACGGAGCTGGCATAGCTGACTGAAGCCAAAAATCTCCAAAAATAGTTAAAAATTGTTTCAAAACTTAAAACTTTTTTTTCGCTGGCCGGAAACTTTCTTTTTAAACTATGAAATGGATCGACTTGAGCTTTTAGTTTTCAGTTCTCCACATTATCCTCTGGAGTTTGAACCACAGTCATTCAAATATATTAATATTTGATATTTTTCATAGAGCCTTAAAGTCAGAAAAAGGAGGGCAAAAAGCGACCACTTTTTTCGAATAGCCTCCATTTTGTTATTTATCGAGATTTTTTAGTGTCGGTGGTTCAAACTCCAGATAATTTAATACAGATTAATGACTACTACTTCATTTTACGTTTCAAATCACAGAATCGAAAAAATCTTTCCGGCCATGAGGAAAAACACGGCGGACACGGACTTATTTGAGGCTTGATTTAGAGGTCAAACAGGACGATTGAAAAGAATTAAAATTCATTTTTTTATAGTTCATGAATCTATAAACAAGTTGGAAGAAACAGCAAGATCGCATGTATTAAATTTACCCAAAAAAAAAATTCTGAAAAACCGTCAAAAAAACACTATCCTAGTGGTAATACCCCCTTGATGTTGCTACAATGTTGATATAACGTTATTTGTTTGTTTTTTGCTCAATGGGATGTTTGTCAATTTTTAAAAATTCCTTCAACTCTCACAATTTTCAAGTAATAAGTGCACAATTTCACTAATTTAGATACATTTTAATTCACCTGTTCATATCAAATACATCACGTTTTCCAAGTAAGTTTATTTCAGTTTTATTCTCAAATTTCTAATTTAAAATTTCATAAGCAAAGCTATACTGAATAGAGATAAATCTCGAAACCCCTCTATAGATAGCCTAAGACACTGGTTTTAATCTAAGTCCTTTTAATTTTGTATTCCCTTATTATTGTTCATTGGTTGTTAGTTGGTTTAAAGAGAACTTGGACTAAAAGGTACTTATACTGTTGATAGCGTTGTAACAAATCAAATATGATTTTGTAAGTCCTCATTGCATACTTTAATATCCGGCGGTGAATTTGCATGGAAAGTAGTTGCTTCAATGGATATGTATTGTCTTAGTAGTCTCATTAATTAGGACCTACTGTTTGCAGTTTATCATATTTTATCGTAATTTTACATTTAATATTTTCATTTTTCTAAAAACTTGATCGTATTTGATTTGTATTGGCGAAATCCTTGCGTTTTTCTTCGTTTTCTCAAACAATTAACGACAACACATTCTCTTAGACAAATAAAAGCAATTCATACTCCCAAAACAAGTAACGATAATACATTCTCTCAAACAATTTACGGCAACACATTGTCTCAAATGACAATAGAGTTATTAGCTACTTACTTATAAGACTCCTCTAACAAAAACATCTCCTCATGCTGTCTCTGCTTCAACGCGTTAATAATATCGTCAAAATGCTTGGCACTATCCTCAGAATGCGCTTTTCTGAATTCATCCAACTTCTCGATCTCCTCAACACTTCCAGCTGGCCTCACAGAAGGCTGAGAAATCAACAGCTGTATGTGATTGTTGATCCTCTCCTGTTGCAACCTCATATTATTCTCCATAATATTCTGCTTCGCAAACTGCCTATCCAACAATTGATTAAACTGCTGCTCTTGTTTCAGGAGAATTTCTTGTTGTTTCCTCTGCATTTCCGCTAAATTATCCTCGTATTTTCGTAATTGTAAAGCCACCAAAACTTGAGATTCTTGTTGTTGTAACGACATGGAAGTGTTTTGATATTGAATTTGCGAGGCAGCCAATTTTTGTTGGGTTAACAAAGTATCCATTGGAAGATTCGTAGTTTGTAAATAATCAGGTGGATTTGATTGGATTGTCAGCGAAGATTCCGCTTGATTAATTATCGTGTCAACCTTTTCATTTTCTTGCGCTTTAATGTTTTCTGAGCTTTTTTTACTTTGTGCTTCACTCCCACCTAACCAACCAGGAACATCGCTCTGTGATTGCATTTGTGACTTAGGTTTAGCTTGGAAAATGACTTCAGTTTCCAACTCTTTCGATTCTCTAGATTCCTCCTTTTGGGGCGTTGGTGTACGTCTTCTGGATTTAACTTCTGTACTCTCTTTCGGTTTTGAGTCGGAGAACAAACCGAGGGGATCTGCAATGTTTGCAGTTCTTGGACGTCCTCTGCGGCTCTCTCTTGGTGCGTCCAGAGAGGATAAACCATAAACAGACGTGGACGATTCTTTGGGGGCATCTAAAGTTGATAATCCGAAATTAGATCCAGCGTCTGTTTTTACGGTGAGTTGGGATGTTGATTGTGAAACTTCAGGAGGAACATCCTAATTAAAGAACAAAATTGGCAAAAATTACTAAACTATACAAAAATTCAGCGTAGTAGATTAGATATACTTTGTATCGTTCTCTCAATTTGAAATTACTTTTTATTCACTTTATAAACACTGTATAGGGAGATTGCAATGGAAAGTTTAAAGGATATGATATTATTAAGAGTAGTATACCTGTCGTTTAGCTTTGCTTTCCTTTAGCAAATCATCCAATGACAAAAACTTCTTGTCATCCTCTTTAGGCGGCCCTAAAATACTCTCCATCAAGGAAGATTTTTTCGATTGCTCGCCTATTTTCACTTCACTCTTTTTATTCCCATCCAACCCAAGCGTATTCAAAATATCCCCATCCTCCTCAAAACTAATCTTCTTCTGCGCCCTTTCATTCCTTTTTGACGCAGGTGTTTTCTTCGTGTTTGTATCCAAACCCAACCAATCGTCGCTCTTACTACTCTCCTCTTTCAAACCGAACAAATCCGTCACCGACTTTTTTTCGGGGCTTTTCGAAATGCTGCCTCTTTTTGCGGCGGGTTTTGGCTCGTCGAAGAAACTGTCGTCGCTGCCGCCGGAGAGCAAATCCCCCAAAGGATCGTCCAAATCGAAATTTGTCATCACTTTTCTGATAAAGTAACTGCTTTAATGCAAAGCGAACTTAAAAACGTTTCAACGAAATCGCACGCTTCGTAGAACACGGGGTTTGTTTTGTTTGTATTGAAATATTACTGTGGCAACGTAAACGTTGCTATGGAAATTAAATTACGCGCATTTTAATTTAAGAATTATTTGGGTACAGTAACGCCAAATAGGATTAACGGTAATAATAGGAACTATTATCTGTCAAAAACTAAAAAGAAAAGTAGATCGCCAACTTCAGTAACCCACAAAGTACTGCCAACAGTTTAACGGATCTCAAAAGTATTGCCAGCCTATTGAAGGCACTCAAAAGAATTGCCAACATATAAAATAGCTCAAAAGTGCTGCCAACTTATAATTTTTACTCAAAAGTGCTGCTAACATATAATTTAATTCGAAAGTACTGCCAACTTATAATTTTCGCACAAAAGTGCTACCAACTAATTATTACACTCATCAGTTTTGCCAATACAGATTTTCTTAACAAAAGTCACCAACGATCATAGATGACATATAATTTAAAAAAAAATACAGATTTTTATTTGACAATTGATAATTGATTGATAAATTTATATGGGTCCTTTTCTATTTTACAAATGCGTTCGCGTGTGTAAAAAAGAGAAAGATTATCGTAACGTAACGAGTGAAAGTTCCACGTGGAGGTTAGGAATGCCACTCGTCGACGTTTGACGAGTCAAGTGTTTGGGTCCGTCTCTCAATTTTTGGGAAATTATCACTGAAGACAATTTGGAAATTATCTCATACAATGGCAGTAAGTATACTGGATTAGCAACAATTTAAATCAGCAATAGTTTTAGTAAATATTGTTCAAATAATTAAGTGCAAAATCATCTTCATTTACGAACATATTTTTGGGAATAACATACATTGCGAAAAAGTTATAAATGAAAACTGCCGGGAAATTGTATTTTTAAACAGAAACAATACCTAATGTTATTTTTAAACTCGTATTGTATTTAAAAAGAGGAAACTATTTTCATAACCTAAGTAGTTTAAAATCAAACTGCCTATTATCAGTAGAACTAGAAGAGAGTTTTAAAATTTTATTGCAATAATCATAACATTGATGGTGGAATCTTAAAACTGGGCACTAATAGTGCTTAATTGAAAGATTTTAACAGGGACTTTTGTGTGTGACTGAAATAATAATATTATGAATAGCAATATTTTCAATTATTTATTATAAAATTAGTTTAGGTTTCATTTATTTATCAATGATAATTTATTCTCTAGGGGCCCCAAAAAGGAAAAGTCGGCACGAAAGGTGCCAAACAAATCGTCGAAGAAAACGTTAGCACACTATCTTTCTACAGGAACATGGCGATGATTGCCAACGCTCTCTCACTAGTCATCCTCGTTTTTTACAACTCAACAATCAGCATAGTGAGTGAGTTCACTGAATAGTCGAAAAGGTTAACGTTTTACAAATGACTGGCATTTTCAGGTTTTGTATTTATTCTCCTGCGCCATTTACATAGCCGCCTATCAGTTCATGGCTTACATGGCGAACGCTCAATATTCAGAGTCGGGACAACTGTTGGATAGTGGCGTTGATTTGAATATGGAAGGAGGCATAGCAGAGTGAGTTGAAAATAATATTTGTTATATCAATCAACTATTTCCAAAACCTCGTAAGTCCTGATTTTACAAAAAAATGTCGTAATTTAGATATTATTAATTTACCAATATTAGTATAAACATCTATTCAAAATATTTATTAAAAATCTCCCATGATGAAGCTATACGTACCATACAAAAAAATCAGAAGGATTACGTGGGTCGTATAATAATTAACTAGTATTTTGTGCTCTTTTCAAATTTCAGGTTTCGTTTTGTTGATCGATATACAGGATATGTATTAGCTGCCAATTAAATGTTGAAGATTTTTTATTTGTTGAATGTAGCTGAAATTAAATAACTGTGCATTTGCATTAGCTTTCTGAGAAATCCGCAAGTGACATAACCTTGTACTTTCGAGAAATCATAGAATGATGTTGAAAATGTCCAATATTTTGTTTCGTGTTTTCTTAAACTGCTCTGTAAAATGAACCTAATTGTTTTCAGATCTATTTTTAACACTTATGATTTTCTTCAATGTAAAATAAACATATTAGTTTTTAGATCTAGGCTGAAAGATCACTGAATCTGTTGTCATATTCTACATTTATGATTTTTAATACATACATAATTATACGCTTTATTTATAGGCATGTTAAAGATATAATTATCTTGACGGCTGGCTGCCAGGTTTTATCCTCGTTGATTTCGAATTATTTCTGGTTCTTGTGGTTCTTGGCGCCGATGCGCGGTTTTTGGATTCTGTGGAAGAACGTGCTTGGTCCGTATTTCTTCCAGCCTGCACCGGCGGAACCGGAAATCAACGAAAAGAAACAAAAGAAGATGGAGCGGAAAATGCGGAGGCAGCAACATTGAGGTAAATCCACAAATAAAGTTTACGTGTTATGATTTATGAATATTATTTTCATAGAAAATTAACGAAAAGACAAATGTAAACTTTTTTATTTTATGTGTTTTATAACAGGTTTCTCCAATGTCACTTAAATTGAACAATAGGTATTTATAATACATTTTTATGATACATATATAAATTTTTCTTTAAAGTATACATATCATGATCTTTCAAATTATGAAAAATTTATGAATTTTTCTTTAAGGTATACATATGATTTTTTGGTGTACATTTTCAGATATTTGTTGTTTTTATAAAATCTTACAATTTGAAGCTTCTAACGAGTGTTTACAATCCCAGACTAAGCATTAAGTAAAATTTTCAGGCTTTTCTAAACTCGAAATTTTAAAGTTCAAAATATATTGCTTAAGTTTGATCTCATGTTAATTAATTTTACAAATACTTAAAAAAATAAAATTCCTATATGTATCTAAATGTAATTTTAAATCGTCAGTCAAGGTGTTAAGAAGTACAAATCACTGATTAAGTTGTTATGCAGAGTTTCACCAACGTCAGTTAAATTGACCAATAGTTATTAATCGATTAAAATCTAGTAATAGTTACATACATGTCAAAAAATCGATCAATTCACATAACATAAATGTTTATAACATGGAAAATGTCTATTTGAATTGACTAATACATTTAATCAAAGAATAAGATTTAATTAAAGTTGGTGAAACCAGACATTCGGGAAAAATTGGTGTTAATCTTTGAATGGGTTTTAATTGAAATTGGCGAAACCGGAAATCAATGAATTATATGTTTTTTGTTCTTCTTAATTTTTGTTATTTATTGCAGGTGTACATTTATTTTAATTTTCCCACCGATTTTTCATTGATATTAAATTAATATCATTGGTTTATTTAAGAACGTAAATATATGTGAAGGTCGTTATTTAATAATGCTATATCAATCCAATTAATTAAATATTTGGGATATTTATAAAAAAAAACATGATTTTTATTTGTTACATTAGATTTTATAAAACCAACAACAATGCCTTGTTTTATTTAATTCTATAATCCTTTTTATCCAGTTCTTTTGTTTAAAACATTTCTTGGTTTGATTTATAGGTTTAAATTTGTAGAATTTTCAGATAAACCACATGGATGAAACACACTTTTCCTTTGTAATAAAAATCTTTGTTTTATGTTTTTTTTTATTATAAAAATATTGTTTTAAACTTAGGTATAATAATAATGTAATTAAAAAGAAATTGAATTTCAATCATTAAAACCTAACAATCAAAAGATTCGTCTTGTTGCAACTGAGCGGCCACGTCCAAAAGGATTCCCTCATTCGTCGTGGCGTTTCGTCGAATTATCACAGAATAACACTTCTTAAGAAAGTCCTCATGTTTGGCGTACTCCAGGAGAATTTGAATTTCATTCACTTGGTTGTATTTCGGTGGTTGAGTCATGAAAGTTCCTTCAAATGACAATGATATATTAATGATGGTAGATAGACTTTGATTGAAGCAAAGAGGATTTTATACATACATTTTTTTCTTATAAAATCGCATCGGGGTATTAGCCCGGAAAGTAGTTGTCTCGAATGAGTGTTTGGAATTCGTTTTTGTAATACAAATGAATTGTAGATTGTGAAATAAGTGCACTTTTTAAAATCGCATTTGTTTGAAGTATGAAAATTGATGCTTACCTAAAATACCTATTGTAAGAGTATCTTCATCCATGTAACCTTCAACATTGCACTGGTAATCCCATCCTCTGCCTTCGTAAATCCTTCCATCAGCACCAATCAAGAAATTGTAGCCAATGTCGGGAAGTTTCTTCAAGTGTAATTTTTGCAATTTTCTCACATCTTCGACACACTCATCTAAAAAAAAAATTAAATTGAGTTTACTTATTTACATAGAGAATTTGAGTTTTGACGAAAGTTTTAGAGATTTAAATTATCTTTGAGGTTTTGTATATCATTTAAAAAAAGAATCGCATACTGTTAAATTTTCTTTTAAGTACACAAATCCATTCGCTATTATTATAAGAGCGTTTAATTTAAAGCTTCTAATGAGTGTTTCCACTCCAAGATTAAGCGTGAAGTAAAATTTCGATTTTAGAAAAGCCTGAAAATTTGGAGCGGAGCGAGTCGCGTCGGCAAATCCAAATTTTCAGGCTTTTCTAAACTCGAAATTTTACTTCATGCGCCACGCGTATAAAACATTGACTTCAAGTGAAATTCCAAATGTACTCTTTGTATGACTAATAAATTTTACAACTGTTTATTTCGTCTAACGAAATCTTGCGGTATCAAAGTTCAAGTGAAATTTTCTTTGGGATATGTAAATTTAGAAGAGAAAATACCTGTAGGCAGCACCGCAACTATAAAATATATAAGTAATATATATTTAAATTTCACTTAAAATCAGTGTTTTTGGCGCATTAAGGAAAATTCACTCCACGAAGCCTGAACGTTTCGATTTAGAAATGTTCAGGCTTTATTAAACTCAAAAATTTACTACTGAGAGTGGAAACTTTTCCTAAAATATACAATTAAAACATTAAAATTGGCGTAAAATTTGTAATTTTGCCTGTGTGAGTAACTTTTCCTTATAAATTCTTAACAAATGTTAATTATCATTTCTTTAGAATTCATAAGGAAAAGTTACTCACACAGGCAAAATTACAAACTTTACGCGATTTCTATTTAGAATAGAATATACTAATATATTATTTATAATTGTCTAATCTTTGAAGAAATGTCATAATTGCTGAACCCTCAAAATATATCAATACTGCCACAAAAAACATGTGAACAATCAAAAAAGTAATCGAAATATCACAATTGCTGAAACAAATCATAACTAATACTGTTAAAAATGCTAATCTTTAATTTAAAAATGACATTCTATTAGAGTCAGAGAATGCCATTTATAAGAAAAATGCTTTTCTGTGCATTAAACATTTCGTTTTTTGACAATTTTAATTTATTGTAATAATGAAAATATAGAACAAAAATATAAACTTACAACTAGGCGACAATTTATATCAACAATAATTTACTTCAAAAGTATGACGTAAACAAATAAAAAATACCAATTTTTATGTTCCTTATAAGTGAAAACTATTAATGGATTTCGGTAGCAAACGCCATCTAATGCTTCATAGTGGCATCGTCAGTGACACGAATGCACGAAGTACATATACAGGTCACTGTTTCGTCCACGAACGAGCAGAACTCTGTTTGGCTTGAAGTAGTCGGAAATGTACAGTATTCCTCAGCACTGGGTCGGGACCACACTGAAGAGGACCTTGAAGTCCGAAACGCGCCTGTGGGTATCTGGTGCCGGAATACTGAACACAAATTCAATTTTGATATTTGTTTTCTGGTTTCACAAATAGAGTTCTGCTCGTTTGTGGACGAAACAGTGACCTGTATATGCACTTCGTGCATTCGTGTCACTGACGATGCCACTATGAAGCATTAGATAGCGTTTGCTATCGAAATCCAATAATAGTTTTGACATATTGGCTTGAAGTAGTCGGAAATGTTCAGTATTCCTCACCACTGGGTCGGGACCACACTGAAGAGGACCTTGAAGTCCGAAACGCGTCTGTGGGTATCTGGTGCCGGAATACTGAACACAAATTGAATTTCCTTATCTGTGTTTTATAGTGATGTAAAATTTCCGGTAGTTTAAAATTGGGTAATATTATTGGTAATATACCGGTAACAGCAATATTGGGTAATTTTCAGTTAAACGTAAAAATTAATGTACAACAATAAAATAAAATTTCTACTAAAAAAATAATATAATAAAATATATTGTAATTGTTATGTATAAGAATGTATTGTTTAAAATGTATTTATTAATTTCCGGTACTAACCATTGTTAACAACATAAAAGAAATTCTTGAGTAAACAAAATAATTAAATTTAAATTCTAAAAAAAAAATTATAAATTGTCGATAGCCATTTGATAGAATAATTTTAATTTCTGTATATAAATTAATATCTGTTTTATTTATAATTAATATGAATATTCTATAAATAAAGATGTTATATATAGGTATATATATATATATATATATATATATATATATATATATATATATAATAAATTGCAAACATGAACAAATAACGAAATTATTTTCGTTTAATCTGCAAACAATAGGCCCGTTCATCAGAAACAACCGTTTGGAGTTTACTGCCAACTGTTGGGGAATTCTCTGATGACCGGATTGTTAATCGTGAACGTGTTTGGGATTTTTGCAATCGTACGAAATAGACCGACCGGAGTACCGTTCATTAGATACCACCATACATCACAAACATGTTGAATGTTGAACATTTTGATAAACGGTCTCAATGAGTCCCAATAAGACCACTAAAAAACGCTGATTTAATGTGAAATGGTCTTTAACCAATTAACAAGTAAAATACGTTTATTATGTCAATCATCAATTGTTTAAATGACGGGGAAAGTGCTATGATGGACACATCATCATTTTTGTTCTTGTTTTTGTTTAACTTTAATAACATAAATTAATGAAACAAACACTATCTCAAATCCCACCCAATCACGAAAAGCTATCTATGCCACTGGCGTTGACAGCCGACATTTACATGAGTCAACATTTAGTCTATAATGACAGATGACATTTGCAGTATTAGGACTATCATTTTTTCAGAGGCACTAGAGTTTGGATTTAGATAATGAATTTTTCCTAAATCTGACAGACTTAGAAGTATTTTTGCTGATTTAGTAGAACTGTTCAAAAACACTTTATTGTACTCGTAATTATGAGTACAAGTAAATGATTTTGTTCTTAAAAAAAATGATCTTAGATTTAGATTAGAAGTAAATGGATTTTCCTGAAAAAATTGATCGTAAATTTAGATCCTGTTTCAATCGCAAACATTCATTTTTTGTTTTTTGCTCAGTAGGTTAATTAATGAATTATTTAGTATTGGCGTTGAATGATAAATACTACGGAGGAGCAAAATGCATTTTTTTGCGTTACGGTAAATTTATGCCGACTGATTGGCGCCATCTGTGAATCCGACCATCTTCAGTATTCCCTGATTCAAGAAAGAAATAGCAATATAATACTGTATAACATTGACAGAAATAGAACAACATTAAACTAGCGGGCGCTACTTCGCGGAAAGGAAACATTAAATTTAACATTGAGTTGCATAAGTTTAGCGTCACTTAAATTTACTATTCAGTTGCACTTTCATTAATTCGCCATTCAACGGTATTGGTAAACTATTAAATGAGGAGCTTAGTGGAAAAGTGGTCTAAGTAAGATTTTCTCAAAAACTGGTATAAGTACAGATATCTTTAAATGATATTCATATTTAGTAATCGAACAAATTGCACAATTGAATATGTGTATCTCTCAATTAATATAGAATTTTATTAATTGAACGTCAATAGATTTTCTGTAAAAGTTAAAATTTATCTCCAATAACCTCAATTTTATATCACTTAAATCACTTTTTTACTGAGCCCCCCAAATGTCATGTCATTTAGTTATGACCATTTATTAATACTCTAACTTACCTTTTGTGTTACATGGAGGTGTTTTGGTCTCGACTAAAAGCACTTTACTCACGGGCAATTTCAATTTCTTAAAGCTTTTCGTCGAATTCGGATTTATCTCCAGCGCACCCCATTCTTCTTTCGGTACAACGGAGTACATACCTTCCAGCTGCCACTCGTGGTCTGAAAATTTACGCCGAAGATTAAGACAAATTTCATTTAACATTGCGCCATTCGTTAAAGTTTTTGTACCTTTAACATTCCGGCCGCGTTTATCTCTAGGTCTAGGCTCAGATGCCGTGTCTGATTTCTAGAACAATATCAAGAAGAAAGAAAAAAGAAAATAAAAGAAGAAAAAGATAATAAAGATGGGGATAGATGGAATCATGAGTGTAGCTAGGATTTTTCCCAGGTAAGGCCAAGTGAATAAATGTATGCCAAAACTTGGTTTACATTTTGAGAAGCGTCTATTATTAGTGATTTGGTTGTTTTTTAAAATAATTTGAACTTCTTGTTTAAGCATGAAGTAACATTTTCAGGCTTTTCTAAACTCGAAATTTTATCTCATGCACCAGGCGTATAAAACACTGATTTAATTTGTAGTTCAAAATATGCATTCCTTATACCTGTCTACCCCATGGATTGAATGTGTTGATACAGTATAGAAGTAGCATTTTTGTTAAAATGATTGAAAATACTAATGATTAAGTTTCTATAGAACAATTTAATAGACTCAATATTCCCTCATTTTGATGTATTTATATTTTTTTAATTTAATTTTATTTTGATAAATAAATTAAGCGAATATTGCTTGGAAGTAAAAGAGTAAAGAATTTTATAAAGTAAGGTGATATTTTAACTACACAAAGTTCAAAATTATCATTTCTGGTTTTTATATATTTATTATCATTATTATCAATACTTAATTAATTTTCCAAGCTTTAATAGAGATGCTGTTGAGGGTAGTGAACTGCTTTTTATTATTATGTAGAAATATAACTGCTAATGCAATATTATTATCTGTGTGTGTGTTGTGTGTGATAAGGTGGTGGTATTGTTATGAATAATTCGCGTAATTGTTTTGTTTTTTTGCAATGTGACGCGTTTAACTTATTTATAAATTGTTGCTTTCCTTATTATTTATCGTCGTTACGCTGCAAATTTATAAATAATACATGGAAGTGGATATAATTCCTTTTACACATAAAACAAAAATCTGTACAGGAAACAGCAAAGAAAGCAAACATATATTTGCAATAATAATCTACAAATGAGATAGTTTTAGCTAAAGATGATTTTATATACCGGGTGTTCGATAAAAAACGCCCAACGCTATACTTGTGTATTTATTGATCGATTTTATTGTACTAAAAACCAAAGTCAATGGCCGTTTAGATACTAAATACCGTTTAGATTACTATTTTTTTTCAATAATAACTTCATTTCAAAATAATAGCCTACTTGAGATTTTTAAATGGCTGCCTACAATTTTTTAATTTTATTACATTAGACATTATTTCTCTGAATCCAATAATGCCCAATTTCTTGTTTTTGTTCAATGTTTTGGTCGATTTTTTTAATCTTCTATTTAAAAAAAGTTATAATTAGTGTGCCCTGTAAAAAAAAGTGACAAATGTAATTTATTGTGAGGTTATGCCATTAATAATAACAAAACAACAAATAAGTACCTACGTTACAACTTAATGTAGAATGAATGTAAATATTTTTTTATTTCAATATTTCGATTATTACTAATTTTTTAAGTGTATTTATAACTTTACAATATTTTAGTGTTTTATATGCGAGGCGCATGAAGTAAAATTTCAAGTTTAGGAAAGCCTGAAAATTTGGTTTGGTCGCGTAACGCTACGCGACGAAACCAAATTTTAAGGCTTTTCTAAATTCGAAATTTTACTTCATGCATAGTCTGGGAGTGGAAACACTCGTTCAAACTTTAAATTGAACGTTTTTATAAAATCAACGTATGCAATAAAATAAATCTTTTATTGAAATGATTAAAAAAGATGCAGAATTTTACCTAAAATCAACTTTTATAGTTAACTTTATAATTTTCTCGGCTGTTAATGAGTTAATATTCTATTCCTAAAAAAAACTGTTTTTATTAAATACTAAAGTTGCATTTATAATAAATTAGTTAATGGAACACACGGATTACGTATAAACCAATAAACAATTTAAACAGTATTAAAAGGCCAATTTTGTTTCAAAGCACACTACATTTATTGCTAAAAAATGATGTGAACAAGATTTATTATAATTTTTTCTAGTATAAATATTGAATTAAAATCAACATATCGAGCATAATTGGATTCAGGAAAACAATGTCCAATATGATAAAATACGAAAAGTATATGCAGCAGAGCTGGGACGAATCCTCGTTAAAATTATTCGAATCACGAATCCGAATCACCTAATATGATTCGAATCAGGAATACTCGAATAAAGGATTCGTAAGAGATAAATATGATTCGAATCAAAGATTCGAATCCTGTTTTTTCGAATCACGAATACAAATCCTTCAAGAAAAAATGTGATTTTATTATTTTTTTACAACCATTAACATATAAATATCGTTATCAGTTGTTTTAACAAAAATATTCACAACCTAATTAGTTATTCTTAACACTGAACATCGTTGATAACAGACTAAATTTCTGTGTTACTCTGAATAAAAATGTATTTGTGTGTTTTTGAACTACACTTCAAATCAATGGTTATACGCGTGGCGCATGAAGTAAAATTTCGAGTTTAGAAAAGCCCCGTGAAAATTTGTCTCGGGTCGCTGCGCGACCCTCGACAAATTTTCTACACGGGGCTTTTCTAAACTCGAAATTTTACTTCATGCTTAGTCTGGGAGTGGAAGACACTCGTTACTTTAAAATATGTCACAACTATTAAAGTATGTATCGTCGGATGCCCGTCTTCAGGGGTGATATGTAAGCAAATTATGGGTCCTATGAGTTGCCAAATAAGTGAGTTACTCAACTGTTTCCAAGGCACTCTTTGAAAAAACAAAAGATTAAAATTTTACATATAAAATGTACAATAAACTATAAGTGTGGTAGATCAATGAATTCAGTAAACAATATTCTTCCAAAAAATATCAAAATCTAAAATGGCGCCCATAAGAAAAACAAAAGTTAGCTATGGTCCCTAGGTAAATGTTATACTTATCTTAAAATAAAATATGTTACTAGATTTATCATTAAAAAGTGCCTATAATGTCAAAGTTGTAAATGTGTAGATTCAATAGTTTTTGAATAAAAAAATAAAAACGAATTTTCAAAAATACTTTTTTTGACAATATCTCATTAAGGAAATAAGATATTTCAAACTTGTTTTTGGGTTATTATTGGGCCCTAAATTATGCAACTTTGCCCCAATTTAACCGACTCTCTATCTCTTTAAATAACCGAGATCCCCATACATTCTGTTGAAATACGGACACCCAGTATAATAATAATATAAAATTTATTGTATTGTTATTTTCTAAATATTTTAATTAAATAAATATTTTACATTGTTTACCGTATATTTACGAATATATTAAAAATAAATACTTATTTCAGTAATTCAATATTAATTATACCATCAAATGTCTAAAAGTTTTGCGTTAAAAATCACCAGAAATCATTAGATGTTTTTTTATTAAACGAATTTAACTATGGCTTTCGACGTCTAAGTCAAAAAATGTTTGAAACAAAAGTTATAGCCAACGAAAAAATATACCTCTTTTACCTAAACACTTTTCACCTCAGCTCTTTTGTTTTTGAATTAGATACTAAGAAATCTAGTGGACATCAACAACTCACCGATTATGGCTTTCGACGTCTAAATAAAAAAATGTTTCAAACAAAAGTTGTAGCCAACCAAAAAATAAACCACTTTTACCTAAACACTTTTCACCTCAGCTTTTTTTGTTTTTGTTCAATAAACCGAGAAAGATTTTTTTGAAAATAAATACACAACTTTATGATAGTTCGAAAATTTACGAACGAGTGTCTCCACTCCCAGACTAAGCATGAAGTAAAATTTCTAGTTTAGAAAAGCCCCGCGTAGAAAATTTGTCTAGGGTCGCGCAGCGACCCGAGACAAATTTTCACGGGGTTCCTCTAAACTCGAAATTTTACTTCATGCGCCACGCGTATTAAACACTGATTTCAAGTAAAGTTAAAAATATAAAAACATATTGAAACTGTTTTCAGTATTAAAAGTTATCAAAATATGTGAAAATTATTTAAAATTGCAAAAAACATCAAAATGACCAAAATGTCATCTCGTAAATATACAAAATATCAAAAACGTCAAAAATTCGGCGTGTTGATAAAATCGATTTACGTCAAAATTATCATTTTATGTCAGTACGTGACAGTTTGACAAAAACGTTCTTACAAAAACGAAAATTTCTGTTAAAATCAGTAATAATGTCAAAAAAGTTATCTAATAATATAAAAATTGTTATCTAATATAAAACAAGTAAATATGTAATATCAAAAATATCAAATGTCAAAATTGTCGTCTAATGTCAAAAACTAAAAAAGTATAAAATGTCAGAACTGCCATCTAATGTCAAATACGTCATTTAATGTCAACATCAGAAATAGTAAAACAGTAAAAAATGTCATTGTTTATCAAAAGTAACATCTAATGTGAAACATGTCATCTAATGTCAAAAAACGTAGTCTAATATCAAGAATATAATCTATTGTCAAAAATGTCATCTTAAAAGGTAAAAAATATCAAAAATGTCATTCAATGTCAAAATTGATTAAATGTCTTGTAGAAAAAAAAAAAAAAAAAAACTCAAATTTGTGTGTTCAAATAACGATTCAATAATTTTTGAAAATCGTTACAAATCTGAATAAAAATATTGAAAATCTTACATATCAACATTTTATATATTTGACGAGAAAATCTCGAAATATCGAAAATTTCATCAAAATTTTATAAATCGATAAAAATGATAAAATATCAAAAATCAAGATATGTTGAAAATCTGATAAACATTTTCATAAATTAATAAAAAATCTTGAAATATTGAAAATTTCATCAGCATTCGATAAATTAAGGAAAATTGAGGAAATATTGCAAAATCTGATAAAAATTTGATTAATCGACGAAAATCTCGAAATGATGATCATTTTATGAAAATATCGGTTTGTTGAAAATCTTATAAAAATGTTATAAATCGACATGTTAAGTGTAAAAATTTGATTGGGAATGTCAACTCATATTCATCAAAATGTTATATTTGGCGAAATTACCGAAAAACAATTAAAAATCTCAAATCTGGCAAAAATCATCAAAATTTATCAAAATGTCAAATTTCACACAAATCATTAATTTAATTGATTTTATCACTTACAAACGAGTATCGTCCACTCCCAGACTAAGCATGAAGTAAAATTTCGAGTTTAGAAAAGCCCCGCGTAGAAAATTTGTCGTGGGTCGCGCAGCGACCCGAGACAAATTTTCACGGGGCTTTTCTAAACTCGAAATTTTACTTCATGCGCCACGCGTATAAAACAGTGATTTAACGAAAAATTTAAAAACATACAAAACAAATTTTTCATGTTAATCCTTACGATTAATTCGTATTATTTTTGACGATTCGAATCCTTTTGTAACTATTCGAATCCTTTTATAAATATTCGAATCCTTTTATGAGGATTCGAATTCTTTTATGAGGATTCGAATACTTTTACGAGGGTTCGAATCGTTTTATAAGAATTCGAATCCTTTTACGAGGATTCGAATCCTTTTATTGGGATTCGAATACTTTTACGAGGGTTCGAATACTTTCGAATCACCAGCATTTGGATTCAAATACGAATCCTTTTAAAAAAGTGTAACGAATCTGGATCACGAATCCAGTTTAACTAAAGTATTCGAATACCTCTTTTGAATCCTTTAAAAGGATTCGAATCCAGGATTCGAATCCTAAATGATTCGAATCCTGCCCAGCTCTGACATGCAGCCATTTAAAAATTTATGAATGAAGTTAATTTTGAAAAAATATATAATTTATGTCAATTTATGGTATTAAACCTGTAATTGACTTTGGTTTTTGGTTCATTCAAATCGATCAATAAATAACAGAGTTCCCACTGAGCAAACACATTGAAGTAATGTTTCATCAACGTTAATACAACGTTTATTGTTGTTACAATGTTGATATAACGTTATTTGTTTGTTTTATGCTCAGTGGGTTATGGCGTTGGGCGTTTTTTTATGGAACACCCAGTATACAAAATCGTCTTTGGCCGTAGAGAACATTATCGCCATTTTATATTTGTTTAATCTTTTTGCAAACCAAGCAATGTATAATTATTGTAAAACAGGTGTTTAGATTTAAACTAGATGAAAATTGTAACCCTTTGTCCGAGCTTTGGACAAACATATCAAGATTGAGCAGTTTGAAAGTCATATATCATAAAAGACTATACGATTTTTGGATTTTAAAAACTTCTAAATTTCTAAACATTTTTCCAAAGTTTGGACTACAAACAATCTGGACTTTAGATGGTTCGCTATTTCAAAAACCCTTGAAAATAATTTTCATATCTAATAACTGCTGAATTAATCCTATTTAATTGTAAACACATAAGTATATGTATTTAATCTGAACGCAAAGAAAAATCATTTTATCATGCTGTAAAATGTTTAATTTCTGCCGGAAAAAGATTAATTTATCTTACAGACTGTACATATGTAATCTGGAGCACGTATCAACTTATCAAGAGTAGCCAGATTTTTATAATTTCTGTAGATTATGAAAATAATCTTATCAAAAAATTAAACTAGTTCAGAACATGTATTAAATAATAAACAATATGTCCTTGTTCGCAATTCGGGAGTGATAAAATAAAGGTCTATATCAACATACTAAAAACGAGTGTCTATATGAACAGTAACATAAATTTGAATTAAATGGACTACATTTTCGAACTAAAAATAAAAAACATTATTTCTAGAAAAAATATGGTTATATTGTAAATTATCTAGCCCGTTGCGCCAATAATTTGAATTAGGTTCATCGATAATCTACAAATCTAGAAGGCATTTTCTATTATTCTATACGATATTGAACTGGGTCAAATTTGTTTTGTTGTAACTAGCTGAAAAGGTAAAGACAATCATTTTTTTTTTATTTGTTACTGTTGCTGTAGTTAAACTAACAAACTTATCTACCCAAAACCAATTTAAATAATGTTTAATTGACATTAAAACAACTTTATGTTGTTTTAATGTCTTTACTTTATTATAACGTTGAGTAAACACTGCATAAATCATTTAGCAAACTCGGATTAAATTACATAGCATTCTATAAGTGATGTAAACAATAACTTGAGCAAATTGTTGGTGCTTCTGAACTCTGTACATGAGAGTTGTAAGTTTTTAGTGAAGTAATAATTAATTACTAAAATTTACCATTTATGCATCAGATCAAAATTGACATTCATTATTCAATAACAAATGAATTGGTAATTTTGTTTAAAACAATTGTGGCTAGTGGAGAAGAATAAATCCAAGAAGGAAAAAGTTGTCTTAAAAGTTATTGTTGGGAAAAATAGGTTTATAAATACAGACCTATTTAATTTAAATTCAAATACAAGGTAGCTAGAATATAAGCTAACAGCTTTATGTAACGCGATTCGGTAATCAATTATGAGTATCTAATAAATAATAATAAATAATTTTTAAAAATTTTAAAATATACAGGGTGAGTTTTTTTCGATGTTCTCTATGGGGATCTCGGAAACTATAAGAGATAGAAAAACGGTTAAATGGGGAAAGAAGTGTAGTTTTATAGGACGAATAAAATGACACTTTCAAAATATTTGAAAAAGTCAAGGGTAACTAGATATTTTGAATAAAGTAAAATGTGTCAATTTTTTGAAATCAATATATCTCTATTATTATCATAGATTGAAAAAAACTGTAATGGACAAAGTTGTAGAAAATTTTACACAGATTAATAACAAAAAATCAAAAAAAAATCGCCCATATTTCGGGAGATATGACACAAACTTATCTTTTTTTAAATGGAAACAATAGTTGGCTATAGCCTCATTGGAAAGCTTATTTTTTCCCTTTAATCCGATATAACATATGCCATAGTTATTTTTAAGATAAAATAAGTTATAGTCATTTTAATTTTTCCCTACACCAAAAAATAGTTAGCCATGAAAAAGACAAAAGTAAAACAATTGCGGTTGTTTATAGCAACGAAATCAATATTTAATTTATTATCTTTCTTTAGATTTGTCAAAAGCAACATAAAGTAAAATAATTCCAAAATTATCAAAATAATAATAGAAGAAAATTTTAAATATTACATAAGATGCTCAAAAAGTCCACCATTATTATTATGGCATAAAGTACATCTTTTTAAAATCGAATTTGTGGCTTTTTGACTTTTCTTCTGTCAATAGAATTAAATGTTTCAAGTACAGCTAGTCTAAGATCCTCCACGGATTGATATGATTGTTGATACACTTTGTTCTTCACATAACCACACAGAAAAAAGTCTAAAACGGATAGGTCGGGTGATCTAGGTGGCCATAGGATTGGTCCATTTCTTCCCAACCATGAATTAGGAAAAGCATCATTTAAATAGTTCCGCACAGCCAACTTGCTATGAGGTGGAGCTCCGTCGTGTTGAAACCACTTCAATCTTGCCCGTACTGATAAATTTAAATCATCGAGCATATCTTCAAATGTTTCTTGAAGAAAACGAAGGTAATCATTTCCATTCAATGTGTTATCAAAAATATATGGGCCGAGAATTGTCGATCCGAACACACCGCACCATACATTAAATCCAAATTTAATTTGTGGTCTACGTTGTGCAACTTCTCGTGGATTCTCCTGACTCCAAACATGTTCATTGTGCCGGTTAAAAATCCCACAATTAGTAAATCGCGTTTCATCTGTTCAAATTATTTTTGTAGGGAACGTATTATCCTCTTGGCACATGTTTTTGTACCACATACAGAAGACCATTCTCTTATTGGTATCACCGTCATGTGAATTTTGTGAAATTGATACCTTATATGGGTGATATTGGTGATTTTTCAAAACTCGTACTACAGTCGGTTGATATATGCTTGCTTCTGTTGCAATTTGTCTGGTGGATGTGGATGGATCTATCATCGGCAATGCTAATACGTTTATTTCCGAAACTTCATTAGTTTCGTTTTTTTCAAGTTTCGGCTTTGTAAAGGATCCGTACTCACCCAAATTGTGGTAAATTCTTCTGAATGTTGGTAAAGATGGCTGCCGACGATCGATATATTGATTATAATATTGTTCTGCAGCATCCGCAGCGTTTTTATTACACTGAATGTAACAAACAAGCATATCACGCTTTTCTTCGTGGGAAAAATTCATTATCACTTTAAAAAACTTTCAACACTAAATAAATACAAAACAAACTTATCGAAACAAACCAAATATGGAAATGAATTAATATGTGTTTAGAATAAACAACTGCAATTGTTTTACTTTTGTCTTTTTCATGGCTAACTATTTTGTGGTGTATGGTAAAATTAAAAACGACTGTAACTTACTTTATTTTAAAAATAACTATGGCATATGTTATATCGAATTGAAGGGAAAAAAATAGCCCTTTTAATAAAGTCATAGCCAACTATTGTTTCCATTTAAAAAAAGGTAAGTTTGTGTCATATCTCCCAAAATATGGGCGATTTTTTTTTTTGATTTTTTGTTATTAATCTGTGTAAAATTTTCTACAATAATAGAGATATATTGATTTCAAAAAATTAACACATTTTACTTTATTCAAAATATCTAGTTACCCTTGACTTTTTCAAATATTTTGAAAGTGTCATTTTATTCGTCCTATAAAACTACACTTCTTTCCCCATTAAACCGTTTTTCTATCTCTTATAGTTTCCGAGATCCCCATAGAGAACATCGAAAAAAACTCACCCTGTATATTGTATGATTATTCAGTAAGCCTTACGAGGCCAATAATATTCTGCATATCCCACTGAGCAAATTCAATCAAGTAATGTTTCAACAACATTAAAACAACGATTAATGTTGCTACAATGTTGATATCAGAGCTGGGATGAATCCTCAAAAACAGGATTTGAATCACGAATCTGATTCACCTAATATGATTCGAATCACGAATACTCGAATAAAGGATTCGTAAGTGAAAAATATGATTCGAATCATCATTTTTGAATCACGGATACAAATCCTTTAAAAATAAATTTGAATCTATTATTTGTAACCTGTAATATTTTATTCCATCAGTTTCTATTAACCAAAATGTTCATTTACCGACTAAATATCTGATTATATAATGATTTTAATTAATGATGATATGTGTTATTGAACTTCATTTTAAATCTGTGTTTTATACGCGTGGCGCATGAAGTAAAATTTCGAGTTTAGAAAAGCCCCGTGAAAATTTGTCTCGGGTCGCTGCGCGACCCGAGACAAATTTTCTACGCAGGGCTTTTCTAAACTAGAAATTTCACTTCAAGCTTAGTCTGGGAGTGGACAACACTCGTTCTTAGAAGTTCCAAATTAAAGGATCACTCTAGATTACTAAGTTTATTACCATTTTACAAAGGCTACAGCTCGAAGGACCAATCATGGTCTTCGGAGACCGAAGGACTACAGGGAATCGAAGTTTATTTACAAGAAAACAACTAATATCTGAAGGTTTACAGCATGGATAGGAAAGAAAACATCCAATTTTGAAAAAATATCGAAGTTGGGCTGGTTTCAGCGCGTTTTTAACTTCACTTTAAATCAGTGTTTTATACGCGTGGCGCATGAAGTAAAATTTCGAGTTTAGAAAAACCCCGTGTCTCGGGTCGCTGCGCGACCCTCGACAAATTTTCTACGCGGGGCTTTTCTAAACTCGAAATTTTACTTCATGCTTAGTCTGGGAGTGGACCGTCAAGATTTTCTAAATGTCGAGATTTTCAATATTTCTAGATTTATGTCGATTTATTCACAGTTTGTTATTGTATTAAATGCAACTTTAATATTGATAAAAACGTTTTTTTTTAGGAATAGAATCTTCACACATTAAGAGCCGAGGAAATTATAAAGTTAACTCAAAAAGTTAATTTTAGGTAAAATGTTGCATCTTTTTATATGATTTCAATGAATGATTTATTATATTACGTACGTCGATTTTTTAAAATAGTTAAATTTAAAATTCAAACGAGTGTTGTCCACCCCCAGACTAAGCATGAAGTAAAATTTCGAGTTTAGAATAGCCCCGCGTAGAAAATTTGTCGAGGGTCGCGCAGCGACCCGAGACAAATTTTCACGGGGCTTTTCTAAACTCGAAATTTTACTTCATGCGCCACGCGTATAAAACACTGATTTAAACTGAAGTTAAAAATGCACTGAAACCAGCCCAACTTCGATATTTTTTCAAAATTGGATGTCTTCGATTCCCTGTAGTTCTTCGGTCTCCGAAGACCATGGTTGATCCTTCGAGCTGTAGCCTTTGTAAAATGGTAATAAACTTAGTAATCTAGAGTGATCCTTCAATTTGAAACTTCTAAGAACGAGTGTTGTCCACTCCCAGACTAAGCATGAAGTAAAATTTCGAGTTTAGAAAAGCCCCGCGTAGAAAATTTGTAGAGGGTCGCGCAGCGACCCGAGACACGGGGTTTTTCTAAACTCGAAATTTTACTTCATGCGCCACGCGTATAAAACACTGATTTCAAGTAAAGTTAAATGTATTCACAAATATTTAAATTATTCGATAATTTAAAAATTCAAATATGAATAATTTAGTGATTTAAATATTTATATTAGAATATTTAACTATTTAAATTAATCGAATTCGAATCCCGGCCTTAATAGCGATGATTCGAATTATTTAGGAGGATTTGAATCCGTGTGTGAGGATTCGAATCCTTTTATAAGGATTCGATTCCTTTTATAAGGACTCGAATCCTTTTATAAGAATTCGAATCCTTTTATAAGGATTCGAATCATCTACATCTGGATTCGAATACGAATCCTTTTTAAAAATGTAACGAATCCGGATCACGAATCCGTTTTCACTAAAGTATTCGAATACCTCTTTTGAATCCTCTAAAAGGATTCGAATCCGGGAATCGAATCCTGAATGATTCGAATCCTGCCCAGCTCTGGTTGATATAACGTTATTTGTTTGTTTTTTGCTTAGTGGGATGTGACTAGAATTATTTTTAACATTTTGTGTATAATTATTGCTATGAATTATCGACTAAACATTACATGAACATTTGAAATTTTTAAGTGGATCTTAATAGAAATGATTTTAATCAAATCATTTCAAAAATGTTAGTGATATCTAGTCACATATTTATTATTTCAATGGCCTCGTGAATCTAAACGAAGAACGATATTGTATCTTTTTATTTGGATTATCGACTCAACATGAATTGTAAAATCAAGTTACCTAAAGCTTTTCACTCAATTTCTCGCCGCCTTGTATGTGGACCGTTTATTTTGAAAGTAGTGTAAGTCCATAAAAAACATTTTAGATAATATAGGATTTTTTAAGTTTACCTACACTAAATTAGTCACAAATTATGTGATAACTCATTTTTTTTAAATAGACCACTTTTTAAAAAGAAATAGTATATATACCGGGTGCCCGTATTTTAACAGAATGTATGAGGATTTCGGTTATTTGAAACGATAAAGAGTCGGTTAAATTGAGGCAAAGTTGCGTATTTTAGGGCCCAATAATAATCTAAAAATAAATTTCAAATATTTTCTTTCGTTTTTGAGATATTGTCAAAAAACAGATTTTTAGAAATTTCATTTTAATTTTTTTATTCAAAAATTAGCGAATCCACACATTTACAACTTTTTAACGGGAAATCTTGTAACATGTTTTATTTTAAGATAACAATAACATTTACCCACGGACCATAGCAAACTTTTGTTTTTCTTATGGGCGGTATTTTGGATTTTTAATTTTTTTAACGAATATTTTTTTCTGAATTCAATGATTATAGTTTATTGTACATTTTATATGTAAAATTTAAATCATTTGTATTTTGTAAAGAGTGCTTTGGAAACAGTTGAGTAACTCACTCATTTGACCACTTCTAGGACCCATAACTTGCTCACAAATCCCCCCTGAAGACGGGAATCCAACTGATTATTTACTGTACTGATAGATAATGTATTTGTTTATAAACGAAATACTGGTGTGACATTTTGAATTTTAATAAATTGTTTGAATGTCTTTGGACTATCATAGGATTTTGTCATATTATGTGACTGTCTTTTGACTATGCTAGGATTTTGTCTGATTATGTCTCTCTATGGACTGTATTTCGGCTATTGTGATGTTATGATTGTAAGTCGCTTAAATCACTATAGCAAATACAGTCAATATAGTGATTTAATGACAAAATATTAATACGGTACATCATAACTGTGATGCATTTTAAACTAATGAGTGTCTTCCACTCCCAGATTAAGCATGAAGTAAAATTTCGAGTTTAGAAAAGCCCCGCGTAGAAAATGTTCACAGGGCATTTCTAAACTCGAAATTTTACTTTATGTACCACACGTTTAAACCACTGAAATACAGTAAAGTTAAAAATATATAACGCTTAGATGTGATGGTGATCAATATTTATCGAGATGTAGCGTAAAATGCAAGAATTACTTTTTTTGTGAATAGTTTTGGAATAATAATAATAAAAGTAGAATAAATTTAGTTTGTGCAACTTTTCCATACTGTTGGTATTTAAGTCATTATATCTTCAATGGGGAACGTGCTATAACGGACACCACATTTTATTACTTATTTTTTGTGTGATAATCGATACTTATTATTATTACAAAAGATTGACAGTTATTAATTAATTTTGACTGCTAACAATGAATGACTGCTGTCAATATTTTATTCGTTTATAGTTATGACGTCATTGATTCCAAGGCATTCTTTGAAAAAAAGAAAATATTATAATTTTAAATATCAAATCTAAAATAAATTACAGTCTATTTCACGAATGTTTATACTCACGTCATCAATTATAAAATTCCGAATCAATCTGTTCAAGGTCATATGTAATTGCGCGCATTGGCGTAACGTTAAAAAGGGGTTTGGTGTTTAATTTTTCTACTGAATCCTGCATTGAAACCATAGAAATTGCATTCCAACATGTAATCTTAAGAAGAACTCATGCCAATGAATACGTTATTGGAATGCACTTACAAAATAAAATCCCAAAAGAATGATTACTGTTATGCGATTGACATTATTCCATTTACAATAATAATAAAATGCAATACAATTAATTTTAATAATAAAATATTTATTTTCACTTCTATCGTGATTTCATGATTTTTAAAATGGACGCGATAGAAATCTTGTTTGTGTGGGTGTTCATGAGGCTATTTATTTTAAATTATCAAATTTTCAAACCACGATTAAAAATAGTTAACGACGTTGGATATTAACCAAATAGCGACCTTTCCTCTAAAATGACCGGAGAAGCAGGAAAATGCATAAATGTGGTATTACATGATAAACCCGTATTCTTGATCGAATCAACACCCGGAAATTTGGTGGAAGTTGATTTAATCATTATTACTGCCTGTTACATCATCTTCTGAACTACTCCCATCCCCAATACGAATAATAAATTCTGACACATTATCCAGAACGTTTTGGCTGATGTACCATCTGTCGATAATTGATTCTGTGCGTCTAACAACAGAGTCCCACCTTTCCGGAGTACTTTTTTCTAAGGATTTGTGCCACATGACCAACACTTCATTGTCTCCATATCCTTTTTCGCCATATGAGCATCATAATATTGTTTTGCCTGTGCCCATATTAGTTCTATGGCGTTAAATTCGCAGTGATATGGTGGAAGTCGCAATATTTCATAGCCATGTTCGAGCAGATATTCGTCTACCACATATCTGTTAGGTCTAGCATATCGTTTGGCTAGGGCTAACAGTTGCGCCTTGAACTTGTTACTTCCACAGGTTTATTGCTATCTTGTAGCCAATGTGTGATTTGTGCCTTTGTCCAAGAAATTTTGGGCTACTTTTCTACGAATACGCTGTGGTAAGGTGCATCCATAACCAGTCTACAAGTTTTGAAGTTGTTGCATAAATAAGGGAAGCATTCTCCACAAACCTGTACTCTGACCAACATGCAAAATAACCAAGCGCTTCCCTCACCGACAGCTCTCCTTATTTTAACAATTCACCTCGTAGACTGCATCTAAAGGTAAAAGGGGACCTCCATTGCATTTTTTCTGGTTCAAGTAGTCCATTACTTTAATAATCATATCTCGGGCTACTTCAGTAAGTCTTTTTTCAGGCATTTTGAGTTTATGGTTATAAAAAACTAGATCTAATCACAAAACAATTAATTCTACACGTACATACACTATGAAAAAACACGAAAAAACTAAATCAAACAGAAATACTTGGAAACTTGAAAACTTGGAACGGATAGTGACGCTATTGACGTTTCTGGCGAGACAAGCACTATAATGGCGTCTTTGTCTAATGCAGTGGTGGGGAAACTTTTTTTAAGACGGGCCATTTGTAATAACCAGACAATCGTAGCGGGCCAAAGAATAATGCTTAATCGTAAAAAAATTTATGTGTTCTATAAACATATACATATATTATTACATACACTTATTATTTTAATAGTTAAAAAGCAGAAGGTAAGAAAATTATAAGCACAAAATATAAAATGAATTTAGTGTAGTTCTTGATGTGAAGTATTATCACTTTATTTTCTGGTGTCATTACTGGTTGATGGTGCGTGAGAAAAATGAAATTGAGACTGTTTCATCAAAATTTCATTATAGTCCGGTTCCATTTGCGAAGCAGAAATTCTTAAAACTGATGAAAGGTGCTCATCTGTAATTCTGTTTCTTAAAGAAGTTTTCCTAAGCATTATTGTTGAAAAGATTTGTTCGCATATATAAGATGAGCCGAACATTGTCATTATCTTCATTGCATGAGTAATTAGATTTGGGAAATTATCTGGACTTAATTTTTTATAAAATTCTAGTAATGGTACTGTATGAAAAGTTTGTTTCAGGAGAGTATTACAGTTCAGTTCTATTAACTCAAGTTGAAATTTTGCATCAACTTCTTCGTAATTAACATTGAATGGGGTCGCAAAAATACTAAACTCTGGTTCCATTTTTCTAAAGTCCTGAAATCTTCTTTCAAATTCTGAAAATAGTTTTCTCAAATTAATTTAGTATTTTTTAATCTTATTGTTTGATATAGTGAATTTTAAAGATTGTATTCTTGGAAAATGAGAAAAATCAGATTTAGAGATCTGATTAGCAAATAATAATAACTGTAATTTAAAACTTTTCAGGTATTGCCAAATATCGTGAAGAAACTGATTTTTCCCTTGCAATTTGAGATTAAGTTTATTCATGTGTACGAGGAGGTCTGTGAAAAAAGCGAAACCAGAAAGCCACGTTTCGTTTTCTAAGACGTCAAATTGATTATAAATGTCTTTATCAAGAAGAAAATTCACAATATCGTCTTTTAAATCCCAAATTCTTTCAAATACTTTTCCAGCACTTAACCAACGAGCTTTTGAATAATACAGGATATCGGAATGCTCAGCATGTACGGACTCCAAAAACTGTTGAAACTGGCAATGTAATAATCCTCTGGAACGAATCATATTTACTAGTTTTACAACAATATTAAGTATATGGTCAATATCTAAAGCCGATTTACAGAGAGCATCCTGATGTATAAGGCAATGCAAAAAACAACATCATTTTTCGGATACTTAGAATTAAATTTTCCAACAAATCCTTGATTGATTCCAACCATATTAGGAGCACCATCTGTAGTTACATTACATAACTTATCAATAGGTAAACGAAGTTTATCGATGCCCTTTTCAAATTCACAAAATATATCGGCACCAGTCGTTGTTCCTTTCATTGACTGCAGCCCTGCAAGTTCTTCTGTAATTTCAAAGTGGGCGTTGATTCCTCTTACAAATATGAGTAACTGTGCAGTATTGCTGATATCTGTACTTTCATCCATGGTAATTGAATAAAAAATATTTTTTTTTGTTTTTGTAGTCAGTTGTGAAATTAGATTTTTATCAATATTTTCAATTCTCTCGGTGATTGTTCTTCTTGAGAGAGACAGTGACTGAAAATCATTTTTCTTTTCAGGGCACATAATATCGCACACATCTATCATGCACTGCTTTATAAATTCACCATCTGAAAATGCTTTATTAGATTTAGCAATATTATAAGCCAACACATAACTGGCTTTCGTAGCGCATCTTTGAGAATGATTAGCTCTCTGAAATAATTGTTGCTGACTTGATAAATTTTTTAATAAATCTTTCGATTTAATTTTTTTCACCTCTTCACTTAACGATGAGTAGGAGTGATTTTCATGTTTGCTCTTGAAATGGCGTTGAATGTTATATTCTTTTAAAACTGCAACAGTTGTATTGCAAAGTAAGCACACAGGTTTTTCTTTAAATAAAGTAAAGAAATATTTCCACTCGACATTCTGAATTCACTTTTCTTTTTTTAACATCCATTTTAGACGTTACCTACTACGGAGAACAACACACAGAAACGCAATTGACGAAAGCTTACTGCTAACTAATGCTCTTGCGCGGGTGTTTGTTGAGGCAGTGGGAGTTTCGGGGATTACACAAACAATTACTCGAGTCACAGCGGGTCGTTGCAGATGACTGACTAAGTCGCTAACTAACTGATCTTCAGGCGGCGTCGCTTGTATTTATACCTATACCTGCAAGGATTGTTCGGGAATTGGATTTTTCCGGTTCTTTCGAGAAAACAAGTTTCGAGCGTAGATGAGTCATCTGTTTAGGTCGGATGGATTTGTCCAGAATACTATTGTGTTTTGAATATCGCCGCAGGTAGTTTTTATGCGGGTCGTCACATTACGAAGTAAGAACGCGTTCAAACATTCTCACGACGGCACTCTTAAACGGGCCGGATTAAACCTTTCCGCGGGCCGGACTTGGCCCGCGGGCCGTAGTTTCCCCATCATTGGTCTAATGCATCGCCTCATGTTTCCAAACGGTGAGCACTGTTGTCGGTACTTGTATCAGGAGTCACAAGACATACGTTTCTATTATTTACTATGCGCATATAATTGCATAAAATGGTAGAATAACTGCTTGTCTTTGATACATACATAAATTGATGACGTGACTGCCAACATTCGTGAAAAATACTGTATGTGTGATACATCACTGAGTTCAGAAAAAAATATTCTTTCAAAAAATATGAAAATCCAAAATGACTCTCATAAGAAAAACAAAAGTTGGCTGTGGTCCCCGGGTAAATGTTATAGTTATCTTAGAAAAAATATCTACTAGATTCCTTATTTCAGCAATTTTTGAATAAAAAAATAAGAACGATTTTTCAAAAAAATCAGTGTATTGTTGATATCTCGAAAACAAAAAAAAGATATTTTAAAATTGTTTTCAGATTATTGTTAGGCCCTAAAATACGCAACATCGCCCCAATTTAACCAGCTCTCTATCTCTTCAAATAACTGAGATCTTCATACTTTCGAAATACGGACACCTTGTAGAAACATTGTGTTAAACGATTTGGTCCGTGAACGGTTTAATTATTTGTTGAATTTTTGAATATTTTCTATCAGCGATTTAAAAGTTGATTGCCATTTTTTTAGTTTATATTTAAGGAAAAACGTTCAAGACAATAATAAATTAAGTTTATTTATAAGTAATAGTCCGGGCTTTTTGATATTTGTTTTGATGATATTAAAATATATAGTTATAAATTTTAATTAAGAAGGCTTCTAAATACTTCGTTGCATAAACATTCTTGAACTCTGAACTTCGAGATAAAGTTCAAATTTATTATGTAACTTATATAAAATGTTCAAAAAATGTTAAAGTCGCTTTGTTATTTTTTAATTAATGTGTATATAATTAAATAACAAAGCGACTTTAACATTTCGTATAACTTTTTATATAAGTTGCATAATAAATTTCAACTTTATCTCGAAGTTCAGAGTTCAACAATGTTTATGCAACTGGACCTTAATGTGTTTTTCTTATATAAGATGAAATTGTTTATTTGACGTTAACTATATTTTGTATTTTTAAAAATTTATCGGAGAAAGTAAACATATTTTCGTAAACTAAAAATAATAGATCTTAAATTAAAAAGTCAATTGAAATGGAAACCATAAAAAGCAAAGCTTTGTAAATGAGCTTTGCTTTTTATGGTTTCCTATTTCGTAGGTAAGAATTTCACAAAACAACTTGGTAACAAATTAAAATAGTTATTAATATCATATCTACTACCTACTATTTTTTTTGTGATACAAATAACGCAAATGAAAAAACCTCGAAAGAAATTAAATTTACCTTCGTTAATAAGTAGGTACGCTCCAATACCGACACCAGCGCACAAAAACAGGAACAGAAGTCCAATAAAACACAAATTCGCGTAATAATCCGTATCCTGCCTCGAACCCAGCAGTCTGGTCCTCTCGTCAGCATTCACTGAAGCCGCCACTGAACTCAAGCAAACACTGCACGTTTGGCACTCTACAAGAAAGACCACAAAAACAAAATTTATATAAAATAAAATTATATATATTTGTTACTTTAAAAAGGCAATTCAATAATTGTAGTGAAGATTCAAAACACGGTATTAAATTACAAGTTTGTCCATAGATTCAATTATCTGGAGAAAAAAAAGGGGAGTGTTCTCCCCTAGAATTTCTCATGTACATCTTATATCTTAAATGTGGGCAAACTATTAAACTAATTTTAGCGAATCCGATCAAAAATAAGAGTTAAGGTAAGGGTTTGTACATACAAGGAATTTTTCTTTTAAGTATACATATGCATACGCTTATTTCAAAAAAGATGAATTTAAATCTTTAAACGAGTGTTTTCCACTCCTAGGTTAAGCATGAAGTAAAATTTCTAGTTTAGAAAAACCTGAAAATTTGGTTTGGTCGCGTAGCGAAGCGAAGCGACCAAACCGAATATTCAGGCTTTTCTAAACTTGAAATTTTACTTCATGCGCCACGCGTATAAAAAACTGAAATATTGTGAAGTTTAAAAACACACATATCATCATCTTAATATTGATACATAACAATATTAAAGAAACAAAACTGTCGCAAACAATCAACATTGAAGAAAATTGTTTAGAATTTTATCTAAGATTGTCAATTTGGACAAACTTTGTTTTAAAATTCATCTAAGCGGATTTTTCACTGATTTAGTAATTACTTTTGATAAGACACTTGATTGTAAGTGAAGTTCAAAGTAAGTGTACATGTCCCTGTTATGCGCTGTACATTTTAATATACTCGTTGCTTTTTTGGATAAGTTTAATTTAAAACTTTAATCGAGTGTTTTCCACTCTCAGGTTAAGCATGAAGTAAAATGTCGAGTTTAGAAAAGACTGAACGTTTGGATTTGAATGCGAAGCATTCAAATCCAAATTCAGGCTCTTCTAAACTCAAAATTTTACTTCACGCGCGTGGTATTAAACACCGAAAACAGCGAGATATTGTAAACAAGTAAACTTCACTTGAAATCAGTGTCTTATACGCGTGGCGCATGAAGTAAAATTTCGAGTTTAGAAAAACCAAATTTTCAAGCTTTTCTAAACTCGAAATTTTACTTCATGCTTAACCTGGGATTGGAAAACACTCGTTTAAACCCTCGAATTGACTTTTAAAGAAAAACAACGAATATCTGAAGATTTACAGCATATAATTTGGATATCTATACATTAAAGAAAAACTCCCTGTATAGAAGTTGTGCATTTTTTTATTGTCTACAATTTTTTGATGTTCAATAACAAAAAGCAATATAGAGGAAATATACTTAAAACAAGAGGGACTACGACAAAAGTATTAGGTGGAAAAACAATTGGTATTGTTTCACAGTAAGTAAAAACTTTATTCTGAATTTAATTAATTCAATTCCTTTCTTCAGAACGAAGAATTCAATCAATAAATGCATTAATTATTCAGAAGACAAATTTGATAAAACCACGAGCTCTACTGTTCATTTGTTGGTACGTGGTTATTGCCCCAAGGTATACGTTGGACAAACTGGACGTAGCTTCCCAGAACATAAAAAATGCTTTCAATTTATAAAAACTTCCTTAACCTATGCCAATCATTTAATCGAATACCAGCATAACTTTATTTTCTAAATAACTTTACATAGTGTAATATATTTCCAACCAAGTGATTAATGAGAAATAAGTTCAACAAATTAAAAAGTATTTGGATCAAAGTTGTGTAATTTTTCTTTTCATCTGCTACTTTTATTTGAAACATTTTTAAATAAAGGGTGTTTTTTAAGAGCGATAGAACTTATTTTTTAAATAATGACGACAAGGAAAAGGAGTTTACATAATACGGAAGTGTTTTTCTGGTGTAAGTAGTGATGTTAGTGGTGATTTACTTCAGTAATTACCACAGGTAATTTACCGTAAATTACGGTATATTACTCAGCTGTTTCGCTAACATTGGTAACATTTTGTGCATGGGCAAAAGACGATAAAAGGCAAAAAACTTTTCCAGAAAAACATAACATTTTATATAACTCAAGCGTACATGACTAAATTCCCTTCAATCAGAATCGCTTATTTCCATAGATACATGTTATCACAGCGGTAATAGAATCCTATCACCTTGTTTTGGTCGTTGCTACGAAAATTATTTGTCAAATCTGGCAGTCGATAACTAAAAATGTCAACCGGCGATGGGGTGAGGTTTCCAAGACGGAAATGTAGTGAAATTCGTTATATTCTCTCATCAAATATAACTCGTAGTATGATTAATAACCGATAATATTTATTCGTAAAACCGGAGCAGCACATTCAATTCGCCTTTCGGGCTCGTTAAATCTGCAACTCGGTTTCACTCATGAATATTATCGATGATAATCATACCACTTGTGATATTACAGCTGATAAATATTAAAGTTATTTATTTAAAAATAATGAATAACAGTCTATTTTGAACTTCACATTTACATGAAGTAAACTTATGAGTTTAGAAAAGCCTGACAATTTGGTTTGGTCGTTACCAAACCAAATTTGAAGGCTTTTCTAAACTCTAAATATTACCTCATGCCTAATCAAGGAGTGAAAGACAATCGCTTAAAAAAATTAATGGCATTTAAAATAATGACTTGCCCATTATATTAAATCCTATTAATTTTTTATGTTATTTTAAATTATGAAGATTTTTATCATTTTATATTGAGTTTATCAATTTTGACAAATCTACTCGAAATAAACAATTAGTTTAGAAAACAACTGACACTCTGGTTACGTTAGATGACAGAATAATACGTAGGGTAAAGAGTTTTGATTTAATTATTTTGATTTTTTATAAGGGTTTTTCGTTCTTTGATTAAGCATGAAGTAAATATTTCGAGTATATAAAAGCCTGAAAATTTGGCCACTTTGTTATGGACACTTAGAAATCTTATATTTTTGATAGAAAATTTAGAAAATCACGACAAAGTTGATAAAGACATCAACATTGATACAAAATTAAGAATATTTTTTAATACAACTTTTGTAAATCAATAAAGTTTATAGAATTGATTCTAAATAAATCATCAGTTAAAATCAAATCGTTAAACAAATCAAAATCAATAATATTAAAAATCATGTAATAATCGCCAAATTAACAATTACGTCAAAATTGTTCTGAATACAATTACATTTTCTCCGATTTCTATATTTTTCGCAAAAAATAATAAAATTCGTTTGTATCTAAACAAAACGTCAAGATGAATAGAAATAAAAAATTATTATTACTAAGGCTGGTTAAAAGAGCATGGTTAATTTTAAATAAAAGTCTGCACTAACTTTTATGTTTTCTATAAATGACTTAAAAAATTAAAATTAATAATATTGCGTTTTCGCATTGATGGCGCTTAATGTGTTGAATTGGAAAGGACATAATTAAATGAAACCATTAAAATTAAAAACAAAACAAATGTTTCACAATTTGTCATTAATTGTGCACATGGTGGACAGAATATGAGTGAAAAGCTTTAGGTAACGCGATTCGTTAATTAATTGTAAGTCCATCATCATCCTAATAAAAAAATTGTTTATACATTCTCGTTACTCCATCAAAACATCTACACGGTCTCTCCCAAGAATGCCAAAAAATGCAATTTTGAAGAAAGGAGATATCTTAGAAAATATAGATTTTTGTTTTAGCATACTAGGCATTGGTAACAAAATTAACACAATTGGTTTTAAATAATATATATATATATATATATATATATATATATATATATATAGATATTATAAATTTACCAATATTAGTGTAAAAATTTACTCAGAATACTTATTAAAAATCGTTCATGATGAAGTTATACGTACCAACAAAAATCAGAAGGATTATGCAGTTCATATAATAATTAACTATTATTTTGTGCTTCTGTCAAATTTCACATTTTTACAAGGTTCGGAAGTAGTTGAGCGATTATTTCATATAACATTAAGAATAATAATATTTAATTAAAAAAAAATGCAATTTTTAATGGAGAAACTGCGAATGGTTACAGATATTTAAATTTCTAAAAGTTGAATACATACGAGTATCTTCTTTACATTTTAATTTAAAAGCGATTATTAATATTATGTTAAAACACTGTATTTTCAAGTGCATAAAGGTCGGTAAAAATAGTGTGAATGTTTTGATAGGGTCTCAGGCTAACGAGGCCATTTAAATTCTAAATATGTGACTAGAAATCATTAATATTTTTTAAATATTTAGTATAAATTCGTGGTGCAAATTTAAAGGCTAATATAAACAACTAATAGCAATAACTATTTCTTTGGATCGTTTAATTTGGAAATTTATTCAGTGTGAGAAAAATAAATCAAGAAAAAGCCATCAATAAGGACCATTAAGGACCATTGGCGCATTCAAAGCAAATTGATCGTATTTGCTTTGAATGCGCCAATTGTCCTTAATGGTCCTTATTGATGGCCTTTTCTTGATTTATTTTTCTCACACTGAATAAATTTCCAAATTAAACGATCCAAAGAAATAGTTATTGCTATTAGTTGTTTATATTAGCCTTTAGTTTTCAGAAAAATTAAAATGTGTCAAAATTAGTGAAATTGTGCACTTATTTACTTCAAAATTGACAAGGAATAACGTCTTTTCAAACAATGGGTATTATGAAGAATATTTTATTTTAATATTTTTCGGAAAATCAACAGAATCGACATAAAATTCAATGAGTTTACACAAAAGGAATACTTTATACAAAATTCAAATATCTTAACTAGGTCAGAAATGCCTGTTTTTGTTTAAAATGTATAAAGAGAAAATTCCATGGCATTATAAAAAGTATTGACTTTTTTTATGGGCAATTAAAAACGAAAAAAAAAAAATAACTGCAGTTGATATAAAATAAACAGAAAATTAGGACAACATATTTGCGAAATCAAGTAATCTTAAAATACACTGAATTTACACAGAATTCAATAAATTTTAACATTCTTCAGCGAAAAGTTAAATATCTTAACTAGTTTCATGTACCTTATCTTATTGTTATATGAGGAGAAAAATATAAATAAAATAAGCTTGTTTCAACTAAATAAATCGTTGAAGATTTTAATGTTTTTGCTTCATTTGTTGTTAGAAATTATGTTTGTACTAAATTAATAAATTTTCGGGGATATCATATTACGTGCTTGTATTATTGTTTCTCAGCACAGGTAAAATACATCTTTTCAGAAATTGGCTATCGACCGTCATTCTGCCTGTCTTTGTCTAGTCTCTGTATATATTTTTTTTGTTCTATACGTCATGATCACTAACATCATTGTCTGAGTCCTGCTGATGTAATGAGATGAATTAATGTATTGATGAATTGTTGTGATAGGAAATTTAGGGTATATGTTTGGGTTGCGAAAGATGCAAAGGGGGTTAAGAATATTAGTGGTATTGGGATTAGTGGCAAACTTTAGGGAAAGGTGTTCTAAGCGTTGGTTGATAGGGGAAATGTTGCACATTTCGTACAGGAGTGTATTGGAGGGGTTATGCAAGGGATTATTGGGATGCCTGATTTTTGTAACCACTCTCAGGGCTGAACGTTCCGCAACTTTAACACATTGGGGCGGGAATAGCGGAATAGAATAGCAGCATATTCAAGCAGGGGGCGACATATTATTGTTTATATTTGTACTGCTGTTTTTGTTGAAACGCCTTTCTGTGCCTCTTTGATCTGAAATTTCGCGACGTGCTCTTGATGCTTGCTTTAAGGTTTTGGGTATGTGTGATGAAGGTAAACGTTGGGTCGAGTGTAATACCTAGGTATTTGCATTTAGAAGACGGGAAGATATGATAATTGTTAATCAATATATGGTATAGGGAATTTAGATAGCGATAGTAAGGAATAAGGAATTGTGTTTTGTTTAGATTGATAGAAATTCTTCATTTCGCAAACCAAGTTTGAATGGTATTAATCAGCTCTTGGAGAGTGCTTAGAGCCTTGAAATGGTGGTAGCGTGGCTATCAGCGCGGTGTCGTCAGCGTATAGCAGCGAATACGCGGATAGATTCATATAGAAAGGTTTGGGGTTGTAGAGGTCGTGAATAAATATGTTACATAACATGGGGAAAAGTGGGAATCCTTGAGCAGACCTTGTTGAGGAGTGAATGATTAGGAGTAGGAGTTAAGGATTCTGATACTTAAGGATCGATTGGATAGGAAACGTTCTAAAATATTTATTACATAGAGAGGGGCGCCTAGTGAATTGCATTTAAACAACACACCTCGATGCCAGACCGAATCATAGGCTTTTTGTATGTCTAGTAATAATATGGCTGATTTCTGACCTTCAAGGTGTACTGTCTGGCAATTCGATGTGAGTATTGACAAAAGTAGGAAGGTTAACCGGTATTCGATAGAACAAAATTGGTAAGGTTAGTGAGTTTTTTCTGGGTAATGGATTTAAATAATTTACTGAGGACTCTAGGCAGGGTAATTGGGCAGTAGCTTAAAACCAACGTTGAGTCTTTACCGGGTTTGTTAATGCAAGTGATAATATTTTCTTCCATTCCTTTGGTATAATTTAGGATTGGTAAATGGAATTCAAAATAAGGATGATGTATTCGTGTACGTTATCAAGAAGGGATTTAAGGATTAATCTAGTTATGCTATCGTAACCAGATGATGTATTTTTGCCTATATGCAGTAATTCGTAGTAGTCTCCTTATTATATCTCATCGTGGGTGATATGGATCTGGGTATTATGTTTGAAGGAATTACACCATGTGTTGAATGTGTTAAGGAATCTCTTGTCATATGTATCCTTATATGTTACCGTGAATGTCTTTTTAAAACAGTCTGCAAATGTGTCGCCTATTAACTGGTCATTTGTAATGGTCGCTTGTGTTGTCGGGTCCTGTATTTGTTGTAGATAGTCTGTTTTGCGGTATTTACTGAATTTTTTAATTCCGTCCCAAAATGTGTTTCCATTTTAATTATTGATGTCACTACAAGTTTTAATCCAAAGGTCCTTTTAATATTCTTGGATAAGTCGGTTTATGTCTTTATTTAGTTATTCAATTAAAATTTTAAATTACTTTCGTGCGTCAGTCCAATGTTCCTTTATAATTTTCATTTGTATTTAATTAAACGTGGGTTATATTTAAGTGGGTACTTGTAGGCTTTTTAAGAGTAGATAGGAGTGTTTTGTTTAATTGAGTGAGAATGTGTTTTAAAAAATATGGAAACAGATTTCACAGCAATTTTTTGATGGCCTTCAATGAACCTCGTCATGTTCTCTGTGACTTTGTTCAAATTGCAGTATTTGTGTCGGTATATTATTTTTGGAGGAGTGGAAATGGGAGGGGTTAAAGCAACAGACAACTTAATAGACATATGGTCTGATCCTAGATCTGGTATTAGAACTAGGTCGTGAATGAGGTGTTGAATGTTGCTAGTGCACAGGAAAATATCGAGGTCGAGGATTGATTATTTGACATGATAGAAGTGAGATCTGTATAGATGCAGACAAAGTTGGAATTAGGCATATAGTATTTCTTAATATTACTATGTATTTAATTACTGCTAATTATGCTTACTGACTTATGTATATTAATGGAATACATGAATAAACACTACTTTACTATTTATATTTTTGATGAGTACTTGTATATTCAAAGTTTAGACAATAGCAGATTGTTTAACAAGTTTCGAAAGCTTCGTATTGCATACGTGGGTGTGGGTGTATATGTTTCCATATAATTCCATTTTTTTCGATATTATATGGAAACATTTAGGGAAATCTCTTATACCAGAGGTTTAAACATTCACAACATGGAAATTCTTTGTGAAATCTTTATGGAATTTCGTGAAGATGTTAAGACGACATTGCTTTTTCAGAATATGCGAAAAGTTTTCAACTGAGTGTCGAAAAAGTAGAATTTTATGATAATATTTAGGGATAAAGTTTAAAACATTCACATGGAAACTCTTTATGGAATTTCGTGGGGATGTTAAGAAGACATTGTTCTTCCAGAAAAATATGCCATCGACAGTTTTTGAGTTATTTTCAATTGAATGTTAAAATTTTATGGAAATAAAAATTTATCAAACATTTTAGTTAATTTAAGGTCCCCCGAGTTGATTACGACTATTTTTTTAAAAATTTCTGTAATTCTGTCCTTCTGTTGCAGAGCTGGGATGAATTTTCAAAAACAGGATTCGAGTCACGAATCCGAATCACCTAATATGATTCGAATCACGAATACTCGAATAAAGGATTCGTAAGTGAAAAATATGATTCGAATCAAAGATTCGAATCCTCATTTTTGAATCACGGATACAAATCCTTTAAAGATAAATTTGAATCTATTATTTGCAAGCAGTAACATTTTATTCCATCAGTTTCTATTAAGAAAAATGTTAATTTACCGATCAAATATCTGATTAAATAATGATTTTAATTAATGATGATATATGTGTTATTGAACTTTATTTTAAATCAGTGTTTTATACGCGTGGCGCATGAAGTAAAATTTCGAGTTTAGAAAAGCGCCGTGAAAATTTGTCGAGGGTCGCTGCGCGACCCTCGACAAATTTTCGCGGGGCTTTTCTAAACTCGAAATTTTACTTCATGCTTAGTCTGGGAGTGGACAACACTCGTTTGAACTTTAAATTTAACTCTTTTATAAAATCGACGTATGTAATATAATAAATCATTCATTGAAATCATAGAAAAAAATGCAAAATTTTACCTAAAACGCGTATAAAACACTGATTTAAAGTGAAGTTAAAAATGCACTGAAAACCAACCCAACTTCGATATTTTTTTCAAAATTGGATGTTTTCTTTAATATCCATGCCGTAAACCTTCAGATATTCGTTGTTTTCTTGTAAAAAATATTCGATTCCCTGTAGTCCTTCGGTCTCCGAAGACCACGATTGGTCCTTCCAGCTGTAGCCTTTGTAAAATGGTAATAAACTTAGTAAACTAGAGTGATCCTTCAATTAGAAACTTCTAAGAACGAGTGTTGTCCACTCCCAGACTAAGCATGAAGTAAAATTTCGAGTTTAGAAAAGCCCCGCGTAGAAAATTTGTCGAGGGTCGCGCAGCGACCCGAGACAAATTTTCGCGGGGCTTTTCTAAACTCGAAATTTTACATCATGCGCCACGCGTATAAAACACTGATTTAAAGTGAAGTTAAAAATGCACTGAAAACCAACCCAACTTCGATATTTTTTTCAAAAATGGATGTTTTCTTTAATATCCATGCTGTAAACCTTCAGATATTCGTTGTTTTCTTGTAAAAAATATTCGATTCCCTGTAGTCCTTCGGTCTCCGAAGACCACGATTGGTCCTTCGAGCTGTAGCCTTTGTAAAATGGTAATAAACTGAGTAATCTAGAGTGATCCTTCAATTGGAAACTTCTAAGAACGAGTGTTGTCTACTCCCAGACTAAGCATGAATTAAAATTTCGAGTCTAGAAAAGACCCGCGTAGAAAATTTGTCGAGGGTCGCGCAGCGACCCGAGACAAATTTTCACGGGGCTTTTCTAAACTCGAAATTTTACTTCATGCGCCACGCGTATAAAACACTGATTTCAAGTGAAGTTAAAAATATACTATTAAGGTTGGAAATGTTTTCGTGGTTAAGTAACCAAATATGTATTCACAAATATTTGATTTATTCGAAAATTTAAATATTTATATTCAAATATGAATAATTTAGTGATTTAAATATTCATGTTAGAATATTTAACTCTTTGAATTAATCGAATTTGTATCCCAGCCTTAATAGCGATGATTCGAATTATTTGGGAGGATTTGAATCCGTGTATGAGGATTCGAATCCTTTTATAAGGATTCGAATCCTTTTATAAGAATTCGAATCCTTTTTTATAAGGATTCGAATCATCTACGTCTGGATTCGAATACGAATCCTTTTAAAAAAATGTAACGAATCCGGATCACGAATCCGTTTTCACTAAAGTGATCGAATACCTCTTTTGAATCCTCTAAAAGGATTCGAGTCCGGGAATCGAATCTTGAATGATTCGAATCCTGCCCAGCTCTGTTCTGTTGCCACGGTAAAGTCTAAGCTGAGAGAGCTGTTAAGATGACACTATAAACTTAAGCTTTTTATTACAATAGTAGTATCCGGTCAACTTTTGGTGAAAATGCGGAAACCGAAAGCAGTAGTTTACTCTTAACTATTTTTATCATATAAAAAAATAATAAAAAGCAATAAATAAAAGCAATAATATAGATTTTTTTCATTATTTTTCTAGTATTCCTTGAGAGTTTTAACATAAAAAAACATTTGTTTTGTTGAAATTTAAAAAAATCGTGCAGTAAAGGGTTGAAGTTTAAAACATTCACAACATGGAAATTCGTTAAGAATCTTCATGAAATTTCGGTTGGATGATAAGAAGACACTGCTTTTATAGTTTATACTAAAAGCAAAAAGTACACCTCTAACAGTTTTCAAATTATTTTCAATTGAAAGTCGAAAAGGAGAATTTTATAGAAATTATATTATTTATTCAATTTTGGTAATTTAAATCGACATTATTAACTCCATAACAACCGTAATAAACAAGGTTTTATTCACTAGTGAACTAAAATTTTTTTAGGGCACTAGTGAGTTAAAACATTTATTTAAAAATAAATGTAAAGTACATTTTCTTTACAATTTCGTCAAAATTGAATAAAAACATATATACGCCACGTGAATTAAACACCTTTATTCACTCAAAGAAATGATTTCACTCGCGCCGAGGCGCTCGTGAAATCAAAAATCTTTTCGTGAATAAAATCGTGTTTAATTCACTTGATGTATAATATTTATTATAAATTATAGTTTAAAACATGCACGTCATGGAAATTCGTTAAGAAATCAATAATAAAATTTAGCGTGGATATTGAGAAGACACTGTTCTTTCAGATACTAAAAAACAAAAAATATCCCTTGGACAGTTTTCGAGCATTTTCAATTGAAAGTCGAAAAGTGGAATTTTATGGAAATATTTGGGGGAATTAATGTTTAAAAAATCCACAATATGGAAATTCTTTGAGAAAACTTCATGGAATTTGTGAATGTTAAGAAAACATTTCTCTTTCAAAATATGCAAAAAATGCAAAAGTAGGATTTTATGAAAAGATTTAGGGAAATTTAAGTTTAAGACATTTACCTAATTTCGAAACCAGTTACCGTAACATCGATGATTCCTCAAGGAACCCACTTTGGGGCAATATTATTTATACTTTTTGGGAACAAAACTTCTAACAAGTGTTTTTACTCCTTGATTAAGCATGAAGCAATATTTCGAGTTTAGAAAAGCCTGAAAATTTGGATTTGCCGGGACGCGCGAACGACGCCCCGGTAAATCCAAATTTTCAGGCTTTTGTAAACTCGAAATTTTACTTCATGCGCCAGGCGTATAAAATACTGGTTTAATGCAAAGTTGAAAATACACTGCTTAGGATGAATAATTTTACTTGTATAGGAAGATAATTTTTTAAGTTGATTCAATTGTATATTTACTACTATTATTTAGAAATAAATCGTTTTTTCTATATCTGGTATGAAGATAATTTTCTTTTCTTCTTTTAATTCACTTGGTTAATTTTACTAATTCAATTAAAAACCTACATATTAGTAGAAATGTTTTACCAACTTTCTTTACTTTTTTTACGCAGTCAAGGCTGCGTTACTGACAAGGACTAACACAAGTTTTGCGCATTCTTTTGTTTATTGACAATTTTATGAATTCGGATTCTACTTCCTTATATACATGTCAATTTAACAATAAAATATGTATACGAATATCATCGTAATTATATATTTTATCGTTAACATTGTTTGTATAACGCTTTTTTCAATAATGTGACTGCAGTTTCATTGTTAATTTTTAAGTACTAATAATTTTGTAAAAATATTGTTTATAAACATTGTAATCACAAAGAAAATATTTACCTTTATCCGTCCATTCGGATCCCATCCTGATCCATTCGTTACATTTTTATCCGCACTGATCCGTTTTATTCAGCGTTTCGACGCAGTCTGCTCAAACTCAGCTCAGTTCACTGATTGCTTGTGCGTGTTCTAAATTTCGTAGTCAGTGGACGGATCAATTTCACGGTTAAAGTGCACTCACTCGATAATCACATGACCATTTTTTTCCTATTCCTTTTGTTACAGGTCAATATTCTTGGATTTGTCCGAGGGGAGGAGATAACGAGCCGAAAGGCAGACTTTTAATTAGGCCGCCATTCACTGATACATTACTGAGACTGGTATCAGTAATGTGTGAGCGATTAGGCAACTAGGAGACTAATCTCAAGGGGAAATATTTGTGTTTTTGCATCAGGAAATGATTTCTGATAACGTTCGAGGTTTGCTTATCTGGGTTTTGTGGGTTGTTTTGCATTGGATTCATTTGTTTATTCGTTTATTGTTTCTCTATTGGGTTAATGTTTTATGCTAATTTTCCTGTAATGAACTAGCTATCATGATTCAATGCTCTGTATTTGTAGTATAACGTTATCACTTTTTAATTGTAAATATTGATTTTGTTTAACTTATTAAATTCAATTATAATGTACGAAGAAAATAAATTTGCATAATGTTTTTATAATGAAGGAAATACCGCTTTTTGTTTTCGTCAGACCGTATTTATAAGTTTTAGGTAAAACTAAGGAGTTACATATGTCTGTATCTAAATAGTTCTTTGGAAAATAAATGTCTATCTTTGCAAATCCGAGGCAAATAAGCTGTTCGCCAGTTTATGCTATGAAAAAATTAGTGTTATGGCTCATAATGAACACTCGACCGCAAAAAAAACGCGCCACTTGAAAATTCACGTTTTTTCGTGAATATTTAAACAGCCATAACTTCGGTCGATGTGGATGAAATTTGATAAATTTCTGAGTTTTTGGAACGCTAAAGTTTTCTCTTTAAGGACATATAAGTGGATATAACGAAATTTAAGCACTTCTGCATTTAAAAGACCTACCAACAAAAACATGTTCAGAATGTTAAAAATGATAAAAGTTAAGAAGTTATACTGTGCCCAAAAAAAATCGTAGCTCCACTTCAAAAAGAGCGCAACAAAATTCCATCATTTTCCTTTGAAATACGCGAAAAATCATGTCGATTCAATGATTTGAACATGCCCTTAAAGAGAAAACTTCAATCTTTTTAAATCGCATAATGACACAGGTTTGCGAGCAGAGTTATGCCTGTCCGCCAAAGTTATGCCCCAAAATACACTTATTAAAAAAACTGCCATAACTTCGAGCCAAATCATTGGATCGACATTATTTTTCGCTTATTTCAAAGGAAAATGATGGAATTTTCTTGCGCTTTTTTTGAAGTAGAGCTACGATTTTTTTTGGGCACAGTATAACTTCTCAACTTTTATCATTTTTAACATTCTGAACATTTTTTTGTTAGTAGGACTTTTAAATGCAGAAATGCTTAAATTTCGTTATATCCACTTATGTGTCCTTAAAGAGAAAACTGTAGCGTTCCAAAAACTCAAAAATTCATCAAATTTCATCCACATCGACCGAAGTTATGGCTGTTTGAATATTCACGAAAAAACGTGAATTTTCAAGTGGCGCGTTTTTTTGCGGTCGAGTGTATTACAGCAAAATGAACAAGTATATTTTTATATTTCACATCTGGCCAATAAATAATAATTACAAAACTCATCCTTAGACTTGTTATTATTGAAAAATATTAAAACGCATTTTATATGCGCTTAAATTATATGATAAAATAGGCAAAAATTGTACATATTTCAAACTATTTTACACCACTTAAAATACTGTTTTCGAAAGAAATAATAATAAGTCTAGCACCATTCTTTGACTTTCTTATATTAAAATTTCAGCAATGTAGTATAAAAATTGTGATTGTGAGATGTTATAAGCCAACATTTAAATTATAGTTATTTTTTTATGCAAGTGATTCTCTCTTTGATGATATAAACTTTTGTAAAATTTAAAGATGATGTTTTGATGTGTTTTCGAACTTTACATTAAAATCAATCACAATATTAATAACAAAATTCGCCCTCAGACTTTCTCTGATTTAAAAAAAATATAATGTATATCGAAATGATTTTAAATGCGGTTTAATTAGATGACAAAATAGGCTAAAATTTAACATATTTCAAATTATTTTACATCACTTAAATATAATACTGTTAAAAAAAATCTAGCAGCATTCTTTGACTTTCTTATATTATAATTAGTAGTATACAAAATTGTGATAAGATGTTATGAGCCAATATTCAAAGTACAATTTTTTTTTCAGCGAGTGATTTCCCCTTAAGTGTTGTCTCTTTGACGAAATAACCTATAGTGAAATTTAAAGATAATATTTTGATGTGTTTTTGAACTTTACATTAACCCTTTCAGCCCTGGAATTTTTCTGGTGCCCAAAAAAATGTTTTGTACATTAGATAATATTTATTACTATCTCAGATATACAGAGAATTTTTTGTTTAAGTATACATATCTCAATATACTGTATACGCTGTAAATATTCAGATAATCGTTTGTTATTTAAATAGTTTATTTTAAAGCCTTAAACGAGTGTTTTCCACTCCCAGATTAAGCATGAAGTAAAATTTCGAGTTTAGAAAAGCCAGAAAACTTGGTTTGGTCGCGAAGCGCGGAGCGACCAAACCAAATTTTCAGGCTTTTCCAAACTCGAAATTTTACTTCATGTGCCACGCGTACTAAACACTGATGTGATGTGATGTGATGTTCAGAATGCACGTTTTTAGCATACTGCTTTAGTAGAATAATTTGAACTTTGCCTAAAATTAGTGTTCTATACGTGTAGCGCATGAAGTATAATCTCGAGTTTAGAAAAGTCAGAAAATTTGGTTTGGTCTCGCGGCGCTATGCGACAGATTTTGTTTACGTTTTCAAATTTTAGTTAAATTGTCAAAGATATTTCAAATTACATTATTAGCAATAAAATGTAATCATAATAAAATATCAAAGTTATGTGTGCATAAATGTGATTTAATACGTGTTTTAAACATGTTCAGCCTTATTAGTAGAATTTCCGTTAATATCATTATAGTTTAATGCTAGTTAATCTCTACTAGATGCATAAAAACACGATACAAGCATTTCGTATTACTAGAGCAAAATCTACATGCTATTAGTAGTTTTGAAATAATGATAAAAAGAATGTGGCAACATTAAATTTTCTTGTGTTTCAACTTCATAGTAATCAAGTAATTTAGAAGGTATGTTACACTGGTTTTTTATGTTTGTGATAATGTATTTCTTCTAATAAATTATTAGATTAAAATTTATCTCTATTGAGTGTCTCCACTCCCAGACTAAGCATGAAGTAAAATTTCAAGTTTAGCAAACTCGAAATTTTACTTCATGCGCCACGTGCTTACAACACTGATTTTAAGTAAAGTTTAAAATATACTGATAAGGTTTACACATTTATAATTTATTGCATTATTAAATATATTCTAAATAACCCTATTTTGTTATGACAATTGAGGTATAAGGCTTAAACTAGGGCTATTAAATTATTAGTTGTAAACTAACGATAGTAATCTACTAAAACGTTGTATTAATCCGAAAATGTCAATTTCATCCTTAGAACTGTGTTAAAGCTGTATGCTACCGTCTATTAATAAGGCTGGTTATGTTTTAAACACGTTTTAAATATATTTTAAACACGTTTTTAATTGTTAATGTTTTAAAAAAAACTGTTTGTTTTAATTAAATTGAAAATAAAGTTTTTTTTAACAACTCTGGTTTACACACAAAATTAAATATACATATGTAATAGTGATGATTATTTTTTCAATTATCAACAATTTTTATTAGTTATGCCAACATCTTAAGCTTTCTTCATGAGACAAGTTTTTTATAATTTAAAAATGTTCGATGATCTTTGAGTTTCTTTAAGTTCAGTTGTAGTATTAGCACTATTTGAACTTAATAAAAAATATCGCTTCATTGTTTCTTAAATGAACTATTGATTTTCTATGTTCTGTGTCATTAGTCAATTTTTATAATTTATTTTTGAATCGTTTGAATTTGTTATCTTAAATTAAAGAAAAGATAAATCTTAAATATTTATATTAGTTATATCATACTATTATATTATATGAGATTGACTTTACTTTCTAATGCAAATCATCAAGTAAAATATTGTTTTTCTGCATTTAGTCAACTTGGAGCGTTTGTAATTTTATAATAAAAATACACTTTATTTGTAGTTTGATATTAATTATAATTTGTTGCAATTGGCGGAGTTACACTGCAAAATCATAAATAGATATCAAAGATAAGCTTAAGCTAATATTAAAATTAACTATTAGAGCAGGTGTGGGCAACCTTTGACATGTTGAGGGCCAAACTTTAGCGTGCAAATACGTTCGCGGGCCGCGTTTAAAAGTACTTAGTGCATTTTAAAGTAGTTATAATATTTTTTGCGATAGATATTAGACATGAAATAATACGACAATGTTATTATAGTACAATTTAATAAAATAACAAAATGAAATTTAAAAAAATGGTACATTATAATTAAATCGTTAAATTTGCAATTGTTACAAACTACGAAAGTTAAATACACCGAAATCAATGAGACACTTGAGCTTGAATTTGAGAAACTAATCCATAGATATTTGGATTAATTCCACTGACACAAAGACGTAAAGAATTTTCCAAATTATCGTCAGTCAGTCTTGTACGATGTGTTGATTTATTAACTTTCATCAATGAAAAGAACTGTTCGCATTTATAAGTACTGCCAAACCCACAAATCAATCTTCTTGCGAATTTTCTAAGCTGCGGAAAAATGTTTTCTTCTAAGTATTTTTTGTGGAAATCGCACAACTCTACGTCTTCAAATTTGGATTTTAGGAGTGAGTTTTCTTGAATCTCGATCAACTCCATTTGTAAGTGTATTGGAGCATTTTGTACATTATATGTTGTAGGAGTAGCAAATAAACTGAAACAGTCTTCCATGTTTTTGAAGTCGCAAAATCTGTTCGAAAATTGTTTCGACAGTAACTTGAGTTCTTCAGCATATTGAGCATAAGCAATATTTTCATACGCAGAGAGCGTGTTGAAATGGTAACTGTTACCAGACAGTATCTGTGACTCCCACAAGCGTAGTTTGATCTGAAATGCTTTTAAATGGCTGTACAAATCATTTACTAACTGTCCTTGTTTTTGAAGTTCCAAATTTAAATCATTCAAATAGCCTGTAAGATCGACTAGAAATGCTAAGTCACATATCCGTTTTGGGTCACTTAATTCAGATAGTGGTTTATCTTTTATTTTCATAAAATCTGCTATTTCATTTCTAAGCTCGCAAAACCGTTTCAACATTTTTCCTTTGCTCAGCTATCTGACTTCACAATAATATGTTACGTCGTTATATTCAGCTGATATTTCATCCAAAAACGCCTTGAACTGACGATGGTTAAGCCCTCGGGATCGAATAAAGTTGATAGTTTTTACTACCACATTCATAACATTCTGGAGTCGAATGGACTTAGAACACAAGTTCTGTTTGTGGATAATGCAATGTAGGACTATCAAATCATCTATTTGCACATTTAATTTTGTTGCTTTTTCATTCAAAATTCCGATGAAACCTTTACGTAAGCCGACCATAGAAAGCAAGCTAAAACTTGTGAATACCTTTTGAATTTCAATAAAAATATCCTCTCCTGTAATGGTTGCTTTTAGCGGCTGTAAAGCAAGCAATTCCTCAGTTCACTGTTAACTCCTTATCAACACCTCGAATAAATATAGCCAGTTGAGCTGTGTCAGACAAATCGGTGCTCTTGTCTAATACTATGGAATATGATTGAATACCAGCCATACGGTCAGTCAATGTTGTTTCTATATCATTAGCCATCATTTCTATACGTCGAACAACAGTTCGTCTTGACAAACTAATTTTTTCAAATTCTTTTTTCTTTTCAGGACACATAATACCGCAAACTTCTAACATACACTCCTTGATAAATTCTCCTTCGGCAAATGGTTTTAATGCCTTTGCCAATTTTGAGCTAACTATAAAACTAGCTTTCACAACATGATCAAGTTGTGTTCTTTGTTTATGAAACATTTGTTGCTGTTTTTCCAAATTTGCGGTAAGCTTCTGGATTTTGTCTGTTCTTAATTGTCCTGTCAGTGAGTGCAGCGTAGCATGCTTAGTTGAGTAATGCCTCTTTATATTGAATTCTTTCATCACTGAAATGGATTCATTACACAGCAAACAAATAGGCTTACCATTGTGCAAGATAAAAAAGAATTCTTCAGTCCATTTTTCTTGAAAATCGCGACCCTCTGTATCTACTTTTCGTTTCTTTCCACCAGACATCTTTTTGTTTACTTTTCGTTCAATAAACTTAATAACAAACTATAGTTAGTAACCACTCAAGATGCACACAAAGTCACAAAGCAAGTTGACGGCTCGAGCAGTTCGCTAGGATATCGCTTGTCCAAGTTATCACCTCGGTAGCTCAAATAGAACTGAATTAACGTTCGGGCCATCCACCCGCTTTAGGCAAAATGAACGAATAATGTGGAATAAACTAGTTTAGAATAATTGAGAAGCAATAAATCTTTTGATGTGTCGCCTGTGAGGCGGCAAACCTCAAAGAATTTGATCGAGCAAGTCGAGTGGCGGCGATTATCAAAGAGTGAGGCAGCAAACATCAAAGAATTTGATGTTTGTCGCCTCACTGTCACTCCCGTAAGTATAAGTACCTAATGTAATATTTATTTAATTGGGTTTTTTCAAAATGTCTCGCGGGCCGGATCATATCTTACAGCGGGCCGGATCCGGCCCGCGGGCCGGGGGTTGCCCATATGTGCATTAGAGCATATAAAACTAAAAAGCATATTATTCTATCGATCGATTTTTTTTTAAATTAGAGTGATCATTTTGATTTTAGATTAAATAAAAATAAATGTAAGTGACAATTTACACTTACATTCATTGGGATGAATTATACAGAAACTTTGAAAAAAAAAAATGGTATTTATATGCATAGAAGCCTATGCTTTTATGCTACTGTCGAAGGTTCGTTAATTGTTGTAAATCGTCAAAATATCTTCACATAAACATGCAATTTGTAAAAATATTGTGCGCAAGTGAACTGAAATTCCTTCAATTTTAACTTCAACTCTTGCGAAAAGTTGACAAACCTTACAATGAAATGTGCAAAGGTGCATTAGAAGATTAAAGGAACCCTGGACTATAAATAGTATACAATTAAATGACAAGCCAACGCGAATTAATGACAGAACAATTGAAAAAGCCGATTAAGAAGTTTAAAAACGGATGTCTAGCACTTCCTTTAGAGACTTGACAAGAAAGGTACTCGTTCACTAATCTAAAATCCAAAAAAATTATAAACAAAGGTGTGCATAATATACGTATTCGCTTAAGAAGAAAAACTCCGCCAAGAGAATAAAGAAATATCATACTCGAGCTGCTAGGCGTGCCAAAACCTTGTATAAACTGTTGGTGGAGAACCGTGAGTTCTGTCTCATCGTTGACGATTGCATCATCAATGATGAGTCAAATCAGACTATGCGTCGCTCTCAGGAAATTTTCTGATCTTCGTTAAAAGGTCTTAATTTAAAGCTTCAAACGAGTGTTTTCCACTCCCAGATTAAGCATGAAGTAAAATTTGGAGTTTAGAAAAACCTGAAAATTTGGTTTGGTTGCGTAGCGCGAAGCGCGGAGCAACCAAACCAAATTTTCAGGTTTTTCTAAACTCCAAATTTTACTTTATGCGCCACGCGTATAAGAGACTGATTTCAAGTAAAGTTCACTTGTTTACAATATTTCGATGTTGTCAGTGTTTAAAACGCGTGGCGCATGAAGTAAAATTTCGAGTTTAGTTTGGTTTGGTCACTCCGCGCTTGGCGCTACGCAACCAACCAAATTTTCAGGCTTTCCTAAACTCGAAATTTTACTTCATGCTTAACCTGAAAGTGGAAAACACTCGTTTTAAGTTTAAAATTGAACTTTTTTTAAAAAAATTAATTATATGTATACCTTAAAGAAAAAGTCCCTGTACACTTTGCACACTGTAGTTTCGGGATTTGAACAGGCATATCTCAAAATCCAAGAAAATACATACATGGCGAGTGTTGAATCGAGTGTTGAATCGTTTAGGTATTCATAGGGATTTAACATGTAAAACCGCATTTATTCATTTACCTGCTTCCTGGGTCATTTTAGAGGAAACATACATGAGTAAACAAAAATTGAGAAAAAAATCCTTCGTATTTAGGTCGCTATTTGGTTAGAATTCAACATTGTTTACTATTTTTAACCAATTTTAGGAATATACGAAAATTGAATAAATTCGCCTCAAGCCGGATATAACAAAATAATACGGGTATTTACAGCACGTGCTTACGGCTATTTAGAGGTCTAATACTTGATTTTTATGCCTAAAATCATGAACGCCGCATCCGTAGCTTTCATTTAATGCCCTTACCGCCATTACCGCTATTCATTCATAAGACTATTTATTTTAAATTTTCGTGATTTTTAAGACAAACCAACGATCTAAATACGTGGGATTTTTTTCTTAATTTGTGTTTAGTCCTGTATGTTTCCTGTAAAATGACCCGGCAATCAGGAAAATGCATAAATGTGGTTTTACGGGTTAAATCCCTATGTATACCTGTTCGAATTAACACCCTGTATGTATATAGTAAACATTTGTAAATTGTATTGAAACGCGGATAGAACATAAGGGGTTGGTGTATTTTAATATTCACTAAAAATCAGTGCTTTATACGCGTGGCGCATGAAGCAATATTCGAGTTTGGAAAAGCCTGAGTTTGGATTTGGACCCTTCGCGTCCAAATCCAAACGTTCAGGCTTTTCCAAACTCGAAATTTTACTTCATGCTTAATCTGGGATTGGAAACACTCGTTAGAAGCTTCAAATTGAAAGCTATTATAAAAACAACGAAAATTGTGATATGTATACCTCCCCGTTTTATTTATGTATTTATTTTTAGAATATTTTGTTTACATAAGTATATGGTATTACTTTGTTTTAATCATTTTAACTTGTACAATCTATTGACCTGTGATATGCACTTATATGTTATTTATGAAATTGTAACTATAAGTTGTAATTGTGTAGCAACATCCGAAGGCTGTGAGTATGTAATAATTCCAGTCCACTCTCTTTTACCTCTGTTATACATATTTTATTTATTTATTTTACATTTTTACCATTATTTAATATTTAGTTTTTTTAAATTTATTTTTATTTAATTTATTATATTTTATTAGGAATTAACATTAATGTTTTATTTTCTGAAAACAATCATGAGGTATTTTTAAATTTTGCAAGTGGCAACTTTCGTTGGGTCCTAATTTTTTTAAATATACAGGGTTTCTGTATTTCGACAGAATGTATGGGGATCTCAATTATTTGAAGAGATAAAGAGTTGGTTAAATTAGGGCAAAGTTGCACATTTTAGGGCCCAGCAATAATCTGAAAACAAATTTGAAATATCTTTTTTTGTTTTCGAGATATCACAAAAAACAGATTTTTTGAAATTTCGTTTTTATTTTTTTACCTAAAATCTATTAATTCTAGACATTTAAAACTTTGACAATATAGATGGTGCCTCCTTAATGAGGAATCTAGTAGTATATTTTATTTTAAGATAACTTAACCATTTACGCGGGAACCATAGCCAACTTTTCTTTTTTATGGGCGCCATTTTTGATTTTTATATTTTTTAAAAGAGTATTTCTTTCTGAACTCAGTAATGTATTAAACTCATTGTTAATTTTAGATTTGATATTTAAAATGATAATATTTTCTTTTTTGTAACGAGTGCTTTAAAACAATGACGTCATATTTATTAATCAACAAAATCTTGACAGTAGTCATTCAGTTTTAGCAGTCAAAATAAATTTAAAACTGTCAATCTTTTGTAATAATAATAAAAAGTAACGATTATTACACATAACATAAAGTAAAAAAAGGTCGTGTTCAAATGAAGAGCAACGATAACAGTTTATTATTCTTCACACAGAAACGGACGAATTTCATCTGAAGTGTATCTATGTATCAGTATTAGCAATGAGTTTATTATTATAAATTATGCACTGAGTGGTATTAGGTTATAGTGCTACCCATTCCTGACAAATTTTGGTAAATATTTGTAAACTATATTTGACTTGGTATCTAATTTCTAAATATACGTTGCAAATCTAACGTATACATTTAATGTGAATAAACATGAATTTCTTAAATTGTGTATTACTCATTATTGAAAAATCTACCTTTTTATAGTTATGAGTAACACTAACGCATAATTATTATCAGAATTTTTTACAAAAAATACGTTTTCTTTCAGTACAGTAATGAATCAGCTGGATGCTCGTCCTCAAGGGTGACATGTAAGCAAATTATGGGCCCTAAGAGTTGTCAAATGAGTGTTTTACTCAACTGTTTCCAAGGCACTATTTTTAAAAAACAAAAGATTACAATTTTACACATTGAAAGTATAATAATACATCACTAAATTCAGAAAAAAATATTCTTTTAAAAAATATGAAAATCCAAAATTGCGCCAATAAGAAAAACAAAAGTTGGTTATGGTCCCCGGGTAAATGTGCCTATACTTATCTTAAAATAAGATATGCTACAAGATTTCTTATTAAAAAGTGCCTGTATAATGTCAAACTTTTAATTTTCTGGATTAAATATTAAATAGTTTTTGAATAAAAAAAATAAAAACGAAATTTCAAAAAATCTGTTTTTGACCATATCTTAGAAACGAAAAAAGATATTTTAAATTTGTTTTTAGATTATTATTGTGCCCTAATATACGCAACTTTGCCCAATTTAACCGACTCTATCTCTTCTAATAACCGAGATCCCTATAAATTCTATCGTTATACGGACCCCCTGTACATATACACTGCCCTGCAAAAGTTTGAACTCACTTAGAATAATCGTTTTTTTTGTATTTATCGCTTTAATTATAGTTCTCAGACCGTTTTATACAAGGTATTTGTTCAAAACAATATTGTATTGATAACTTTTGAGCGTTTTCTTTTAATTATCATTTATTTATTGTATCAAAGTATGTTTATTTTAAAATATTAAAAAATCGACAATATAAAAATGCGCACCAATGACTTCGAACCCCATCTGCCGTCGATTGTCTGTACAATAATCTCAAATTTCGTCACTTTGACAATTGAAAGACAGTTGCTCATTGCACAATATTTTCATCAATATTGCTCCTTCAAAATTATGTCTATAATCTTGAAAATGGCAAGAGCAAAGCAAATACCGAAAGAAATACGTGCTCAGATAGTATTTTAAGTGAAATCGGCCATTCGCAGTGAAAAATTGCACAAATACTGGGAGTTTCACAGAAAGGAGTCCGTACAACATTGGAGAGATTTGCTGAAACCAAATCGTTTTCCGACAGGAAACGCTCGGACCGACCCAAAAAGACAACAAAAAGTGATGATAGAATTATACAAGTGTTAAGTAAGCGGTCCAGACTCAAAACAGTGCCAGATATCAGAGCCGAGATCAATCAAACGCTACCGAAGCCGATCTCCGATACAACGGTCACACGTCGGTTACATGATGTCGGTTTATATGGACGAGTCGCTGCCAAAAAACCATTGTTGCGATCGGTAAACGTCCGTAAACGACTCAAATGGGCAAAAGAACACAAAAATTGGTCTATCGAATAATGGAAACAGGTATTATGGACCGATGAATCCAAATTTGAAATTTTCGGTAGCAAACGGCGAATGTACTGCCGCAGAAAATCTGATGAACGGCACGCACCTCAATGTGTAAAGCCAACAGTTAAGTTTGGCGGTGGTAGTATGATGGTATAGGGTTGTTTCTGCTACAGTGGTGTCGGCACCTTGCTAAAAATCGACGGAAACATGCGGAAAAAAGACTATCACCGGATACTTCAGCGAAGCGCTATTCCATCTGGCATCGATTTGATAGGGGAGGGGTTTGTATTTCAGCAAGATAACGACATTAAACATACTTCAAAACTTTGTACGAACTATTTAAGATCGAAAGAAGCTGCATGCACTCTTAAATTCATGGAATGGCCACCACAATCGCCGAATGCAAATCCCATTGAACTGTTGTGGGATGAGCTGGACAGAGAAGTGCGGAAACTGCATCCAACCAGCGAATCTCACTTGTGGCAATGTCTTCAGCAGGCTTGGCAACGATTGCGACCAGAAAGACTTCAGAAATTGGTTGAAAGAATGCCCACAATTTGTAGGGCAATCATCAAATCGAAAGGCCAACATATTGATGAAAAACGGCTGGATTGATTTTCTCAATTTTTTCCAGAAAAATACTCAAGAATATCGCAAGTACATGTTTATAACTTATTAATAAAATGTTATTCTAAACAAATACGTTGTATAAAATGGTCTGAGAACGATAATTAAAGCGATAAATATAAAAAAAGCGATTTTTCTAAGTGAGTCCAAACTTTTGCAGGGCAGTGTATATATACAGGGTGTCTACGCTAAACCGTTCGTTAAAAGTTTATGGGGTTGCCGGTGCACAAAAAATTTGAAAACATTCCTTGGCATATGGTTGAATCAGTTCTTCTCATGTGAAATATTTTCAACTTTATATCACTTCCGTTTCCACCGGAAGTAGCACCAAATTTGTTATTTTAAACACCTTACATATTAGTAATTTTTTGGGTTCCTCGTTTAAATTGCAACATATTTTGTTCAAACATATGTACACTTATCTCTTATAGTTTTCAAGAAAAAAAAATATTTCTTTTTGACCTCTAAAAGGCATCTCGAAATCTATCTGTAGCTTCTCTTAAGAATAAGATAAAAATATAATTTATATCTCTACTTGTACCTAAAGGATGCTTCTATGAGTAAATTAATTGGAAACTGTTGACAATAAGTGTTCTTAAAATGTCAATATCTAAGTGCCCTGTTTAATATCAAGTAATTCATTTTTTTAAATGGAATAACCCAATTTTTATCACGTAGTACGATTGGGGAGAAAATTTCCTACAAAAAAGTATCATACAACTAGACTCCTAAAGCAAGTAGTTTTCGAATTATTTCGAAAATGCGTTTTTCGTCGCATTTATGCAGGGTATGCGCGCATAAGTCACAATTGAATTTTAGTAGGCCAGTAGTATGCTTTTGTTTTGTCGCAATTGTTTTGCGAAATGTCAAATAATAAAAAGAATTATCAATTTATTCTTTATACATGGCAACTGCCAATTGAACAAAATTTGATTCCAATCTTTTAAATCTTGTTTTATTTATCGACAGCAAATGTGGATACGTTTCATTAAATACTTTACATATTCGAGTAACAATTCTATCGCAGTTACCATGTATAAAGAATAAATTGATAATTTGTTGATGGGTGTATTTATTCATTTTGTTGATTTCTGTATAACTTTGTACTAATTGTTTTTACCTAAGCCCTTATTTGACATTTCGCATATAACCGCATCATATCACACTATCATCTTGACAAGTATGATTGACATTACGTACACATGCATGTAAAAGCTTTGACAAGTACATTACATGCTGACAGCTAAACAGCTGATTGCTTACCGTACAACCAAATGACATTTCTTTGATGTACAGGAAGTTTTTCTATAAAATATACGTATTCCAAATTCAGCTTGTTTTCTTCAAATCTTTAGTTATTCGTTATTTTTTTAAGGGTTCAATTTGAAGCTTTAAACGAGTGTTTTCCACTCCCAGACTAAGCATGAAGTAAAATTTCTAGTTTAGAAAAGCCCCGTGAAAATTTGTCAAGGGTCGCGCAGCGACCCGAGACAAATTTTTTGGGCTTTTCTAAACTAGAAATTTTACTTCATGCGCCATGCGTATAAAACACTAAAATATTGTGAACTCTTTGTATATTTGAACCTCACTCGAAATTAGTGTTTTATACGCGTGGCGCATGAAGTAAAATTTCGAGTTTAGAAAAGCCCCGTGAAAATTTACTTCATGCTTAGTCTGGGAGTGGAAAACACTCGTTTAAAGCTTCAAATTGAACTCTTTTAAAAAACAACGAATGTCGGAAAATGTACAGCTTCATTCCCTGTATATTATTCAAGTAGTAATTTAGTTTACATCATTGTCATGGCACTATTAAAAATTATTACAATAAATAAGTTGTTCTTTAATGCTCATTGTTTATTTTGTTAGGGCGTTGGTAAAGTATCGTACGTTTCTCGAGTGGTATGGCAATTACATACTCGCGGAATACTGCACTCGCCGCTGCGCGGCTCGTGTGTAACATGTCCGCTCATATCTAATATGCTGCATACCACTCTCGTTACGTAATATACTATTATTATTTGACATTTCAGATTACATACGCGACAAAACAAAAGCATTACTGCTTGCCTACTAAAATTCAGTTGCGACTTATGCGCGCATTATTCCCTGCATAACTGCGACGAAAAACGAATCTTTGAAATAATTCGAAAACCACTTGCTTTAGGAGTATAGTTGTTAATACTTTTTTGTAGGAAATCTTCCCCCCAATCGTACCCCGTGATAGTAAATCAGTCATTCCATTTAAAAAATTGAATTACGAGATATTGAATTAATATACTCATAGAGGCATCCCCTAGGTACAAGTAGAGATTTAAATCATATTTTTATCTTATTCTTAAGAGAAGTTACAGACAGATTTCAAGATGCCTTTTAGAGGACAAAATTTTAGAAATATTTTTTTTTGCTTGAAAACTATAAGAGATAAGTGTACATATAATCGAATAAAATATGTTGCAATTTAAACGAGGAATCTAAAAAATTACTAATATATAGGGTGTTCTATTTGAAATAACAAATTTGGTGCTACTTCCGGTGGAACCAGAAGTGATATAAAGTTGAAAATATTTCACATGAGGAGAACTGATTCAACCGTATGACAAGGATTTCTTACAAATTTTTTGTCCAACGGCAAACCCATAAACTTTTAACGAACGGTTTAGCGTAGACACCCTGTATATATATATATATATATATATATATATATAACTGGCTAGAGGTTTTTGGGCTGCTTTCTCGCGTTAATTGATTTATTTCCGCTCTACGTTTCGGCAGTATCACTTCTGCCATCCTCAGGAGCTTTTTTATATACTGAGTGATAGATGTCACGTTCATTTCAACAATGCAGATACATCGGACACAAATCAAGAAATTTTAGCACCTTCTACATCGAGTGGACCAATAACACGTAGCAGATCTAGACTACAAGTCCATAGTTTACAAAACAAATGTACTGACAGTGACCGTGACATCTATCACTCAGTATATAAAAAAGCTCCTGAGGATGGCAGAAGTAATGATGCCGAAACGTAGAGCGGAAATAAATCAATTAACGCGAGAAAGCAGCCCAAAAATCTCCAGCCAGTTATATTTTGCTCGCGAAAACCTATATATATATATTTATATATATATATATATATATATATATATATATATATATATATATATATATATATATATATATATAATGTTTCTTGTTTGTCTCCTATATACGCTAACCTGGGACTGCCTACCCACCTATACATGGCGATTCTTGACTTATACGCATAATTGCGAGTAATTAGAGTTCGTGATGTGTAGTGATGGGAAATTAAAAAAAATGTAGTAAACGTTTTTTATTAATAGAGATAACGAATTAATTATGCAACTTAAACTGAACTATTACAATAGGCCAAGCAGTTGTACCTCCGCGACCTATCAATTATCCCGGAAATAAGTTATTAAGATAATTTCGTACATCTAGCGCAAAATGTGCTGGTGTGTGGTGTGAAGGAACCACATTCGCGGTTGAACGCAATATTAACTTCTTTGAGCAATCTTACAATAATTTTAAATAAGCATCACTAGTTAAACGATTTAGCATTATATAGGGCCCAATTTGGAATCTATTCAGAATTCCATGACGTAACATAATAATTATAATTAATTTATTATCTCTGTTAATACAAAACTTTTACTACACGTTTTTTTTATTTCCCATCAATACGCATCACGAACTATAATACATCGCAGTTATGGGTATAGGTCAAAAATCACCCTGTATTTTATCTTGTTTTTGTATTTCTGAAACTTGTCGCGTTTTGTACAATTTGCCTGTGTTCCTCTATTTATACTTTTATATCGTATGTTCAATAAAAAAAAAACTTCTAGTGTGCCATGGACAATATTCTAGGTTGGCAACTATAAGATTATATATTAAAATTATTATGTTTGACGATTTATATGTCAATTGCTAAATCGTGTAGCCAACCTAAATTTAAAAAAAAGTACTTATTTCTTATTGCATGCTCTATTTCGTCAATACTATTTTCTTAATATATTTGAAATATTTTCTATAAAATAGTTGAAATGGCAACATACCATAAAAGCAATACATTTCTTAAGGTCAACATGTGGCACATCATTGAAATCAGCGTAAAAAATACTGTTCAGTGATATGCATATCTGCATATACGCCCATAAGAAAAACAGAAGTTGTGTCTGAAAAAACAAAAACGATTCGCTTTGCAGTTTTATAACTTATTCCATAAGTCGAGTCATAAAAAGATGCTTGTTATAATTTTTCAATAAGATCAAAAATAACGGAGATAAAGGCAAATTTTAAATATCAAAAATTTGCGTTTTTTTAAATTACTCGAAAACGGGCACCCTGTATACCCCCAAAAAAGAAGTCTAGCGGTGTTAGGTCCAGAGATCGCGGAGGCCATTTTACCGGTCCATTTGTGCCTAACCATTTTGCTCCAAAATAATATTTAATAAATTTTTCACTTCGCTGCAATTATGGGGAGGCCATCGCAAATTGTCCAAATAGTTCTCAATAATATTTTGTTGTAAAATGTCTGCCTAATAGACGCATTAAAATTTTCCTCGTAAATTTCGTAACACAAGATTCGGTTTCCCAGTAGAGCACAAAAAACACTAAAACCAAATCGACCTTGTCCCTTAACAACAGTCCGATGATTGTTAGAATCGGCCCAATAATGGGCATTGTGCCTATTAAATATTCCCGTAGAGCTTATGTATGCCTTGTCGATCCAAATAACGTCGACGTAAAAATTTGGAGTTATTAAACATCTAGCTTTGTACCAGTTACAAAATTCTAATCTTCGTTCCAAATCCTCAGGGTTCAAATGGTGTCTTTTTCAAATTGTGTAAGGACGGAATGTATTTTTCTTCCGAATCTTTAAGGCACGATTTTTTTTAATTCATTGTTCCTCTTCTATTTGCGTCTAAGATTTTATATTCTTTAGATCTCGGGATAGTAAAGGAACCGTGGTTGATGAGATTGGTCTTCAACCGCTGGAATATCGATTTATCGGGCTGTCTTCTCTCTAGATATCGACTATAATATGTTTCTAATGCAATATTAGAATTACTGTTGCGTTGAATAAAGCATTCTAACATATAAAATTTTCCGTAATTTTCGTCCTTTATGTTTGAACACTTAGTTAATTAATACACAACACAACAAACAACTAATCTAATAAAAACGTGTTTTTTTTGTTTTATGCGTTTAATAAGAAATATTTAAAATTTAATATATATCTCAATAAATTGCAAATATAACATCAACATATTATATATCAATAAAAGGGAAAAAATCACCAATTAATTAATAGAGAGCCAAATATGACTTCTATTTAAAAAAATATAACTTAGTCCTATATATCTTTTATTATTGAAGATAGAAATTGCATTCGATTCTCCTCGAAAAAGTAAAAGGGAACATGCATTTCTTATTTTGATAAAATAATAAATTTTTGGCTATAACTTGAAAACAAATGACGACAGCTAATGTCTGTTTTAGGCATTGAGATTATCTCGAAAAAAAGAGCCATCGATTTTTTCCTATCTTTTCTAATAACCGAGATTCCCTATAGTAGCATCTAGTTTAGGCCACCCTGTACAATGAGCATGGAATGATAAACATTTTCATTAAGTATGAAACTTCATCCGAGTAGGAAATGGTCATTCCTTGCGAATTGTACACTATAATCTTTCTACAACTGTACACATAATATTTAAAAAAAACAGTTTTATTTCCTATAAAACTAGCACTACTTTTCGATATTTTAACATTTAAACCCACAATTCTGCACGAAATTCTTCCAAGCTTAAATTAATGAGTAGCCTAATGTGTCCCTCTAGCACTGTTGCTCCGTTCTAACATTCTGAACCGCATAACAGCACTCGACTCAAAAAGAAAAGTTTCAATTTTCATTTATAATTATCTTCTTTATTTGGCACTTTTGAGCATCGCGAATAGTCATTACGTGTCGGCAGCACTGATTTACGCCGGAATTGATCCTTCCAGGGGACCCATTTGGTGTCTGTAACGCAAGACGAGCCTATACAATTTGGAATGTCTCACGTTTTGTCAGATTCACGTACTCCATGTTGCACTCCATGGCGCATACGCGCAATCAGTTAAGTATTTTTTTGTTATGTGGTCGTTGCTATGGAAACCATTACAGTTATAGAGTTACAATACACCTATTGTAACTTAAAAACTACAATGGTTTCTATGGCAACGACCACATAACAAAATACCGCATATAATCTATTACATCTACTAATCAGTGATGGACGCATAAGTAAAACATTTCTGAATAGGAATAGAAAAATATTAAATTTTTTAAAAATGTGTTTTTTGTTATAATAAACATTTCTAGCATATGAATAGTAAACGTGATTACAGACTATTCAATAATAAAAATAAAAAGGAATGCCATAATTTCAATATGTTTCATAATTCATAAAGTGAGCAATACAACAATTTTTTCATGGCCTCGAAATCACGGTCATCTATACTAAGGCTGCCGTGAGGTGACTATGACTCGTCGATTTTTAACTTAAAATTTAATTATAATAAATATCTATCGAAATAGTTCGAGTTTAATTTAATTGTACAGGGGTATTTTTAAGTATACACGTCCACGCAGACATTGTCAATTTTCAGACATTCGTTATTTGTGGAAAAGTTCAATTAAACATTTCTAACTAGTGTTCCCACTGCTTGATTAAGCATGAAGTAAAATTTCAGATTAGAAAAACCTGAAGATTTGGTTTGGTCGCGTAGCGAAGCGCTCAATGTATTTTGAACGCCAATCGATTTTAATCACACAACATTTAACTTGAAATAAAACACTTTCAACCTTTCTTCACAAACTTGTAAAGAAAGCGACGACACGAAAATATCTAAAATCTTCCGGTTTCTATCTCTTTCCTAAAATGTTGGAGGGTAAGGGGAAAGAGACCGAGCACTCAGGGAGTAATCTATTATGAACACATACCGCATTTTTTGATGTCAATGTCAACCCGATATTAGCAGGTAGTAAGAAGTCCATTTGTTTTCAGCCGGCGCGTAGCGTTATCTTTTGTCCGACTTGGGGTGGTTTTGATAGGAATATTTATTTGATATTTATGAAATTATTTAAAATGTAATAATAATTAATATGACATCTGTAAAATAAAGTCGAAATTATGCCTACGTGTACAATTTTAGGTCAATAGAATTTTTTAAAACGTATCTGACGTTTACATCTCGGTAAATATTGATCATCACATCTAAACGTTATATATTTTAACTTTACTGTAAATCAGTGGTTTATACGCGTGGCGCATGAAGTAAAATTTCGAGTTTAGAAAAGCCCAGAAAATTTGTCTTGAGTCGCTGCGCGACCTTCGACAAATTTTCTACACAGGGCTTTTCTAAACTCGAAATTTTACTTCATGCTTAGTCTAGGAGTGGACAACGCTCGTTCTTAGAAGTTTCAAATTGAAGGATCACTCTACTAAGTTTACTAAGTTTATTACCATTTTACAAAGGTTACAGCTCGAAGGACCAATCATGGTCTTCGGAGACCGAAGGACTACAGGGAATCGAAGTTTTTTTACAAGAAAACAACGAAAAACTGAAGGTTTACAGCATGGATAGGAAAGAACACATCTAATTTTGAAAAAATATCGAAGTTGGGTCGGTTTTCAGTGCATTTTTAACTTCACTTTAAATCAGTGTTTTATACGCGTGGCGCATGAAGTAAAATTTCGAGTTTAGAAAAGCCCCGTGAAAATTTGTCTCGGGTCGCTGCGCGACCCTTGACAAATTTTCTACGCGGGGCTTTTCTAAACTCGAAATTTTACTTCATGCTTAGTCTGGGAGTGGAAGACACTCGTTAGTTTAAAATACATCACAATTTGTAAAATATGTATCGTTGGATGCCCGTCTTCAGGGGTGATATGTAAGCAAATTATAGGTCTTAAGAGTTGTCAAATAAGTGAGTTACTCAACTGTTTCCAAGGCACTCTTTACGAAAACAAAAAATTAACATTTTACATATAAAATGTACAAGGTGAGAAACTCGATGTCTCAGCTCTATTAAAAGAGAAGGAAAAGCGATAGAAAAAATCTGAAAAGAGGTTCATAAATGGGATTGAGTAAGGTTCATTTTAAGCCAAAAATGCATATTTATCTAAATTTTGAAAGTGAAGTAATGACGTCATCGAATATATTTTCCCCAGAAACATACCTATATTTTTGGATATTTCAAAAGAGCTAATTTTTCTGAACTTTGTAGAGAAAATAATTTGCTATCTTCTTTCGTTAAAAAATTAAAAGCAAACTTAAAAAAAGTTTTATCAAAAATTCCAAATTGTCACGACTTAAACAAGTAGCCTTTTGAAGCAAATAACAAAGCCGCATCTGTCAAAAATTAAACTAATGGTTGACTAATATTGTTTTGTTGTCATTTAATTTTAGATTTCACATTTTTCTATCGTTTTTCATTTTCATATAATAGAGCTGAGACATCGAGTTTCCCACCCTGTACAATAAACTATAAGTGTGATACATCATTGAATTCAGGAAAAAATATTTTTACAAAAATATGAAAATCCAAAAGAAAATCCAGAAAACGTGAACGCCATCTACTCCCAATAGCATTGTCGATGTTACTCACAGAATAACTATTATAAAAGTCAATTGATTGTGCATTCTAAAATCCAGTAGAAAACTAAACATCTATAACCATTTTAGTAGTCATGTGTAATTTACATATAAATTGACGATGTGAACGCCATCTGCTGCCAATTTTTGAGCAGTGCTATTGATAGTAGATGGTGTTCACGTCGTTTATATATTTTTATATATAGTTATGTAATGGTATCCACATACCAAAATGCTGAGAAGACAGTTCCCAGGAATGATGCGCCTTATCGCAGGCACGTTCCAGAGCGTCCCATTCTTCATCATGGACAATTATCTCATGCATGAATTAATTACAATCGTACTTTCGTTCGGAAAGCATCTCCGTGTCCTTTATCGTTATAACCGTTGCGACAAATGAAATACCTTTGTAACTCAATTAATTAAGTGAAATAAAAACTTTTTAAAAATTAAAATTTCAAATCGTGAAATTTAACTGGCGCTGCGAACAGGATATTCGCGACTGAACTGTTAATCAATCGACGGGATTGACCCACGAAAAGTGATTTCTATCCCTGGTGAAAGACAGTAACAGGTGGCTTTCAAGTCTTTGTGCGAGAATCCAACGAAGAGGAAAGAAGATACATCTAGGGAAATACACACCACACGATGCAGATCCTAGTGCTGTAAGTCCTTTGTTTTCTTCCATCCCAAAAGTGTAATTGTTTCAAAAAAAAAAAAAAAAAAATAATAATCAATTCAATTTTATTTAATGTCCGATACCGACATTGAAATAATTGCTGACGATTTAGATACGTTAGAAAATTCAACACCTAGATATAAGATAAAACCAAGTATTTTAGGCAACGTTAGATTTAGTCCGATTCCGCAAAATCCAAAAATGACTAATACAAATTCAAGTGTAAATTCAAGTAATCTAATTACTGACAAATTTCATTATTAATGAACGCGATTCCAGAATATTACCCAGGCCAAAATTTATCAATTTTTATAACCGAAGTTGATAATTTGCACAAACATTTAGAATGCAGATTATCACCCGATTTAGCTTATGCAGTTAGTTTTTCTCTCAGATCAAAAATAAAAGGAGATGCTAGAGATTTTATCGCTTATCAAAACGCATTTGAATGGAACGCCATTCGTAGTGCTTTATTAAGAAAATACGGTGATCAAAGAAGCGAAGAAATTCTAGAATCTTCATTGAGACAGTGTATTCAACAAAAAAATGAAACCTACTTAGATTATTACAGTAGATTATTAAAAGCTTATAATGACTTAATGCAACATATTTCTTTACACATAACAGATCCAAGTTATTTAAATTACAAGAAAACTGATTACGATAAATTAACATTAAAAACTTTTCAAATAGGTTTGTTAGAGCCATACAGAAGCTATTTAAGTAATTTTCAATTAAATACCATCGAACAGTGTTTAAATAAATGTACATTCTTCGATAATCAAAAACAAGAATGGGAATATTGCGAATTCATCCGAAAGTCCAATGACAACAGAAAAAATCCTAAATTCACCAATTCTCAAAATCAATCACAATTGACCAGATTTAACCAAAATCAATACAATAATTTTTCACAACCACGATTTTCTCAAAACCCACATTACCGAAATTTTCAACATCAATTTTCTCAACCGAGACCCGTTCAACAACAAAATTTTCCAAATCAATCGTACGTAAAACCAAACGTATTTGTGCCACGAGCGGCACAACCAAATATTTATCCTACAAATAAACAAGTTTTTGGAACTCAAGCTTCCTCAGGAATGTCTAGACTGAATAAACCAACACCAATGTCTGTTCAATCTAGAGTAAGAACTAATCAAGTACCAAATTATTCAAATCAAAGACAAAATATAAACTATTCAGCTCTTTATAATGTAGAAACTGACTCTGTTTCCCCAGTTTACCCAGTTTCTCCAGGGTCCCAACTCTCTCAAGATTATGAATCAGTCCAACAATTTTCAGATACTGATAATTTTGCAGATCAAACAGAAATGTACGAGTATGAGATTAACGAAAATGATAATGACGAACAAAATTTTGAAAATTTTCCTATAACAGCCTCACCGAAATCAGGAACATAGATCTAAATTCAATCAAAATAAAATCAAAATTACCATTCATTTATTTGCCCAATTTAGATTTAACAATTCTAGTAGATAGCGGAGCAACAAATTCCGTTATAAATTCAAAACTTGCATACGAGAAATTCTCTCAATATTTGTATCAAAAACCGTTTACAGTTTCCGGTTTAGGAAATCAAATTCATTGCCAAGATAATTTAAAATTTCCAATTCTTAAAGAATTAGGTATACCAGCCGATATTCATTTACATGTCGTTGACTTAGAAAAATTAAACGCGACAATTAATTACAAAACAAACACTTTAGAATTGTGCGACATAAAAATTCCTTTTTATTTAGAACTGAATAAAAAATCAATTTCTCCTCACAAAATTAATAAAAGCAATCATGTAAAAATTCCAGTGACAATAGATAATGGTGAAGTCATCATACCGCAAATAAAAATATCAGCAGATTATTGCATACCCGAATGCATTGCAATTTCGAAAAATGGTTATTGCATGTTACCATTTGACGAGAATTTAGATGTAGATTTAAATTGTTCAGAACGTATAGACGTGATGCCCATTTTGAATCAAGAAATTAGGAACCCACCAAAAACACTACATAAACAATTTAACATCTCAGAATTAATTCGAACAACACATTTAAATTCTGAAGAAAAACACGAAATTCTCAAAATTTGTAAAAAATTTCCTGACATATTTTATAACGAAAATTGCAACTTAACATTCAGTAACGCTGTTAAACACGAAATACGAACGAAAACCGATGAACCAATTTATGTAAAATCGTTTCGACACCCACATAGCATGAAACAAGAAATTGAAAATCAAATTCAGAAATTATTAGATAATAAAATAATTCGACCCTCGATTTCACCTTACGGAGCTCCCGTATGGTTAGTCCCAAAAAAATCAGACGCTTCCGGAAAGAAAAAATTTAGAATGGTGATTGATTATAGAAAACTCAATGAAAACACAATTGAAGACAAATACCCACTTCCACGTATTGAAGAGATATTAGACAATTTAGGCAAGTGTACGTACTTTACTACTCTTGACCTAGCCCAAGGTTTCCATCAGATTGAAATGCATCCTAACTCTATCGAAAAAACCGCTTTTTCAGTTAACCAAGGACATTATGAATACCTCAGAATGCCCTTCGGATTAAAAAATGCTCCTAGCACATTTCAACGTGTTATGGACAACGTCCTTCGAGAATACTTACATGTATTTTGCTTTGTTTACATGGACGACATTGTAATTTTTTCCAAATCCCTTCAAGATCACATTAATCATATTAGACTAATTTTCAGTAAAATCCGAGAATTCAATTTAAAAATACAGCTCGATAAATCAGAGTTTTTAAGACGAGAAGTATCCTTTTTAGGTCACGTAATAACACCAGACGGAATTAAACCAAATCCTTCTAAAACTGAAGCGATAACAAATTACCCGTTACCCAAAACCACAAAGGAAATAAAATCATTCCTAGGCCTTACAGGTTATTATCGAAAATTTATTTCAAATTTTGCTAAAGTAGTATGCCCATTAACTAAATGTTTGAAAAAAGGTTCAAAAATTAATATTTCCGACCCAGAATATATTCAAGCTTTCGAATTGTGCAAAGAACTTCTTTGTAATGCTCCAATTCTTGCTTATCCTGATTTTAATAAGCAATTCAAATTAACCACCGATGCATCGAATGTATCGATAGGAGGTGTATTATCACAATCAAATCGCCCAATAGCTTACTATTCAAGAACTTTAAATTCGGCAGAAAAAAATTATTCAACAATTGAAAGAGAACTGTTAGCTATTTTAGATTCAACCAAACATTTCAGACCATACCTTTTCGGTCGCAATTTCATTGTAGAAACAGATCATAACCCACTTGTCTGGCTTTATAAAATTAAAGAACCAAATTCTAGACTTGTGCGTTGGAAATTAAAATTAGAGGAATTCGATTTCAAAATAATTTACAAAAAAGGAAAAGAAAATAAAGTAGCGGATGCCCTTTCCAGAATCGAAATTCACAATAGAGAAGATGAAGAATCCGTTATTGCAAACATTGACGAATTACCCGATATCAATGACGAAGAAATAGAACGAATTATTAATTCCCAAGTAGAAGACCCAATTGAATATGCCAAAACACTAGAAAATTTGCGATCATCATTAACTGAACAAAATGAATGCGACAATACTGTACATTCAACTGATGAAGACAACGGTAAAACCATTCCAATTTCAGAAAGATCTTTAAATATATTTCCTAATCGAATATATTTTAATACCGGCGAAACATATAAAAACCGTTTTACTAAACCCTTTAATAGAAATACTTATAAAGTAACCATTTCCAAAAATTCAATTGATCAAGATTTATTAACTTTCATGAAAGACACATTAAAACCAAATTCAAGTTATGGAATATATTTTACTGACAATAATCTCAGACGTCCTTTTGAAACCCTTTGCAAACAACATTTTAACAATTCAATAAAATTATTCATTACCAATAAAATCACCAGTGACGTAACTGATAACGAATTACAAAAAGAAATTGTTACAGAATACCACGATTCAAATCATAATGGTATAACCGAAACTTACAACAACCTCAAAGACAAATATTTCTGGCCAAATATGAAACAAACTATTACAGATTTAATCAATAAATGTGACTTATGTTTACAGTCAAAATATGAGAGACATCCGTATAAATTAAAATTTGACGGACCGTTATTAGCAAAGAGACCTCTAGAAGTGTTACACATGGACACGTTTTCCTTTCAAAATTCCAAATTTTTGACGATTATTGATTTATTTTCAAGATATGGACAATCATACTGGATAAAAGACGGTACCAGCTTGACTGTTTTAAATAAATTAAGACACTATTTCGCTCACCATAATATTCCACAAAAAATAGTTTGTGATGCGGGGCGTGAATTTCAAAATAATACCTTCAAAGAATTTTGTAAAATGAACAAAATTGAACTTCATTTCACAACAGTGAATAACCCGAGTTCTAATTCCCCAATAGAGAGATTTCACTCAACCATTATAGAAAAATTAAGAATACTAAAACTGAAAAATCCCAATGAAGTTCCATCAAATTTAATGATTTCAGCAGTTTCGATTTACAATCAATCAATACATTCTTCTACCGGATTTTCACCCTTTTACTTACTATACGGCCCTTACGAGAGAACTCCAGAATTCGATTTAGACATGACTGTATTCGAACAGTATAATGAAAAAAGAAAACAAGAAATTCTACCATTCTATGATCAAGTATACCTCAAAAACAAGCAATTAGCCGAAAACATTTTAGAAAAACGTAACGAAACCCGCGTTGATCCGCCTAACGTAGAAAATCGCGAAGTTTATGTAAATAGGAAAAAACCCAGTAAAGCTAATCCTATATACGACAAGGTAATTGTTGAGAAACAAGAATCGAATAAAATTTTTGGAAAAACTCAAAAATCAAGAAATACCACAGCTAACATTAAAAAGGTTAAGAAACTAAGAAAAACAACTTCTTTACAGGTTCCCGATACTGGCGGTGACGATCCTCCAGATTCACCACAACCAGGCCCTTCAGGTCAAACCCATTAAAAACAACGGCTATTTTCAAGAAATCATAGGCCCAGTAAAAGTAATGGACCACTACCATAATTTTCTATTTTTCGTAAATACATCAAAATTAGAAATAGGATTCAAACAGCTATTAGCAAACACTGAAACTCTAAAGAAAGATGCTTCAATAGATAAACTAACATACCAAATTTATAAACAACTTGCTTTAAATTGCAGAAATATTGAACTATTACTGAGAAAATTAAGTTATAAATCAAAACGAGCATTGGCTAATATTCTAGGAAAAACCATCAAATTCATTACAGGAAATCTCGACGACGACGACTTGCAAAATATTAATGAAAATTTACAGAAATTACATAATAATCAAAATTCCGAAATGAAACAAATAAATAAACTAACAACTTTCGCAAATCATTTATCAAAAAGATATTCATGTGATTTAGAAATCTTAATGTCAAATTTAAACAAAACAAAACATTTTATTGAAGGTTTAACGTTTATCGAAGATACAAGAACATTATTACAAAACGAAGTTTATCATTCAGAACATTTAATAAAAACGTTAGAATTGCTTGAACGCGCAATCAGCTTGTCATGGAAAGGAATTCCAGATTTAGAACTTTTAACGATAGATGAACTTATAACTGTTCAAAATTACTTGACGAAAATCTATAATCCAAAGCAATTGTTGCCAATTGAAACGACTCAATTATTAAACATTTTAGAGTTATCAAAACTTATAGTAATAGGAACAAAAGAAACAATTACATTCCTTCTCAAAATACCCATTTTAAAACCAATTTCCGCAAATTATTCTCAAATCTACCCGATTCCGAATTATCAAGATATCGTTATTGTCCCACCAAAACCATTTCTAATCGAGATGAACAACTTAAAATACTGGACTAACGAAGATTGCCAGAGTTTCCACATCATCACCTTGTGTCTGCAACAACCGACCCAAGAGGATTGTAATTTATTGAATGCCAACAAATGCAAAACAATAAAAATTGCTAACGATTACCAAATTACATCTGTACTGCGTAATAGACAATTACTAGTACTATCAAAGAGAAAACTTGAAATAATTGAAGATTGTCAAGGACAACTAGATAGATCATTTATACAAGGACCAAATTTAATCAGTTCACAATGCCGAATAATATTGGAAAAATCCACATATGTCAACACTACACCTACGTACGAGTTAACATTGTACCACATTTCAAATGAAACATTGAAGTTTTATCAAGAAGCAAAACTTCAACTGCGACATCTCAAAGATCCAACCATTCTTCAACAAGAGGCTGAAGAACTCAAGAATCAACCACTACATTTGGAACCACTGGTTCACATAATTCATTATGGATTTACCGGCCTTGTATTATTGTTAATAATACTTGCCACGGCCATCATTATCAAATTCAGGACACGCATTATCGACCTTTTCTGCAAACCAAGAAAAATCATTCGCATCAAGATGGTCGATCCAAATCAAGAAGACACCCCCGCATTGCCGAATTGAACGAGGTCGTTCAAACCTAAGGAGGGAGGAGTTATGTAATGGTATCCACATACCAAAATGCTGAGAAGACAGTTCCCAGGAATGATGCGCCTTATCGCAGGCACGTTCCAGAGCGTCCCATTCTTCATCATGGACAATTATCTCATGCATGAATTAATTACAATCGTACTTTCGTTCGGAAAGCATCTCCGTGTCCTTTATCGTTATAACCGTTGCGACAAATGAAATACCTTTGTAACTCAATTAATTAAGTGAAATAAAAACTTTTTAAAAATTAAAATTTCAAATCGTGAAATTTAACTATATATATGTTCATTATAGCACTTTTTCCGTCATTTAAAAAATTGATGATTGTCGTACTAAACGTATTTCACTTGCTAATTGGTTGGTCGCACATGAAGTAAAATATCGAGTTTAGAAAAGCTTAATTTGTCTCAGTCGCTCTGCTGCGCTACACCCGAGCCAAATGTTCAGGCTTTTCTAAACTCAAAATTTTACTTCATGCTTAATCTGGGATTGGAAACACTTGTTAGATGATCAATCATAACCAGGGTTGTTATGTTTAAAACACTTTGTTTTAAAACAGTGTTTTAAACATGTTTAAAAACAGCCGTCGCGTTTTAAACGGTTTTGTTTTAAACATGTTTTAAATCTTAGATTTGTTTAAAACATGTTTTAAACGTGGGATTTGCTTAAAACCGTTTTTTATTATCTTAACTGCTAAAAATAAATATTTGCTAAATTATATTTTATATTACTTTATTAAAGTTTTTTGTTTGTTTTAAAATTCTAGCTAAATTGTTGAAGATATTTCAAATTACATCATCAAACATAACATTTTATTACAATAAAACTGTGTGTGCATAAATGTGGTTTTTAAATACCGGGATTTTTTCTTTCATGTATACATAAGCATACACTATACATTTATCGACGTTCGTTGTTTTGTGTTCAAGATTTCAATTTGAATCTTTAAACGAGGGTTTTCCACTCCCAGACTAAGCATGAAGTAAAATTTTAGAGTTTAGAAAAGCCTGAAAATTTGGATTGGCCGCGTAGCGAAGCGGAGCGGCCAATCCAAATTAGGCTTTTTTAAACTCGAAATTTTACTTCATGCGCCACGCGTATAAAACACTGAAATATCGTAAAGTTTAAAATATACGGCTTTAGCAATCTAATATGTAAATGTGGATAAAGTTAGTCAAATTCTGCGCTGATAAAATTGTTTAAAGCAGTGATTATAGTCAACCCAATAACTCTAACGTTTATTAGGTTGCCTATAACCGTTGTTGTAAGTGTGTGTTTTTTAAACTTCACTGTAAATCAGTGTTTTTAAGCGTGGCGCATAAAGTAAAATTTCGAGTTTAGAAAAGCCTAATTTATATTGGCCGCTCTGCTTCGCTACGCGGCCAATCCAAATTCTTAGGCTTTTCTAAACTCGAAATTTTACTTTATGCTTAGTCTGGGAGTGGAAAACACTCGTTTATAGCCTCAAATTAACCGCAATAAAACAACGATTTGCCACAACTTTAAAAAACGCTGTAATTATCGGGGTATGTATACTCATAAGAAAAATGCCTCGTATATTCTGTTTTAAACACGTTTTAAACATGTTTTGAACGAGTTTTAAACCCAGATCATAACCTTATTTTGCATTTTTTTTATTGCTAGATTAGCGTGCTCTATTTAATCGATTTGATTAAATCGTAACCAAATAATACCATTGCGCAACATATTGAATAATGAGTTAAACTGTTGGAGTCATTAAATGAACATGAACGACCGTTTAAAACGCTTTAAAAAGGGAAAAAGTCAAACTACCTGCTATGCTAACAGATAAAGTCATAAATTGTAACCTCAACCACACCATAAATTGTGGTTTCTTTTCTTCCATTGTACTCCCGCGCTTGTAGAGGGCGTCTCTCTTCAAAATTTGCTGGTTTAGATATTTTGGAGAGGCCCTGTAAAGAAATGTTAAAAGTGTTTTATTTCAAGTTATTATCATCTTCACGTAACTCATCCAAATTCATTTAACACAACATTCGATCGACTCAGAATTAAATTAGCTTAAAATTGGCGTAATTTGCATTTTTCAAAGTTGAAAATTGTGTTCTTGGTAGAATTTATTTTTTCCATGAGTTTTCTCGTGATTAAAGAAGTACGTGAATCGTTAGAAACTGTCTTCTTGGTGGATGTTCTATGTTAGAATTTATTTTTCCATCAGTTTTCTGGTGTTAAAAAAAATAAGTTAAAAGTTATAGCAATACAAATTTTTACAAGAAAAATAATAGCTCTTCTTTTTTTGTGTCGTAGAGAAATTTAGTGTTTTTTTCAGGATTAAAAAAATTATCAAAAGTTTGCACTTTGTATTAATTTTCATCTAAATAAAAAAAGTAATAAGTCTCACAAAAATCAATTTTGATAGCTTGTTTTAAGCACAATTTTTAAGCTTCAAACACATTCTACGACACAAGTGAAATCTTATTTAATTCTAAATCGATCATTTTTTTCAATTAATAATATACGATAATTTTATAAATTAGAGCCACTTAGACGATACAAGCAAAACATTCATAAAATTGAGTATTTAAAAAAAGTAAAATGATAAATAAATTATCTTATAAGAAGAAATTTGCTTATTTAGATTTAAATAGGTTTCAATTTAAGTTGATTCGCGTTTTTGAAACTTAAAAATTATGTCCGATATAAACATTCAAAGGATAACTATACAGGGTCCTGCATCTCACCTCCTGTCTTCTATAGCTCAGTTATTAATTTAGTTAGCATTTTGATATTTGGCAGACTTCGCCTGTATCCTAGGGCGTATTTCAGGAAAATATTTTGATTATTCAGGTTGTCCCAAAAAAGTGTGACGTCATGATGATATGTATTTTTAAATTAAATGGTGTACATTTTGTTAATAAAAGGCACTCAATTTTATGGTTACCTTCATACCCCTAATTTTTTTATAGAAATCGGTTTAGTGATATCAGCCAAAAAAAATAAAAACTAAAAAAAATCGGTTTTGCACTATTCATTTAAAAAATTAATAACAATTAAAAATAGTATCTCGTCAATTAAATTATAGAAGGTACTTATTAAAAAAGGTTTAATGGTCCCGATAGCCAAGTTTGGTAGATATGAATTATACCGAGTGTGCAAAATTTAGTGTCAAACTTTTTAAACTTTAATGCATTGTATTTTTCTTATTTTAAATTGGAACCCCTGTATATTTTATGTCATTCCATGCGGAATTAAAAAACAAACATTTTTTCTAATTACAACCCTATCACAATTCCTAACACATAAAAAGTTATTTGCAGAAAACTCGTTTTATCAACTAATCCAGTAGCCATTTTAATTAATAAAAATCGAAGGTGGCTTTGAAAAACAATTTATTGACATAACATGTTTTGTAATTAAATTGCATCTCGAAAGTCTTAAAGGATTCACAGATTTTCATCTAAACATATTACACATCGTGAAAGTACAATGAGATCGAGAAAATAAAATGATTCAGAGCAGACATTGACTACTATAAACGATTTCAATTCAATAAAAACAGGAAACTTTAAATAAATTTAAACACAAAACAGTATTCTGAAATTTGTCTTGCCAACCATGTTGTTCTAGTCAAGGCCTGCTCTGAATCATGCTTTTTTACGATCGCGTGGTATTCAGTTTTGTATAAAAAATAGTTTTAGTAATAACATTTCATAAAAAAACATAACAAATACGCATTTCTAAAATTAATCACCTACTAGAACTTATGTTCGATATGTCTTCCGTTCTCTTGGAGGCACAATTGAAGACGAGTATGAAACGACCTTACAACTCTTCGTAATAGGTCGGGTGTAATGTTGTGAAATGCATTTATGATTCTTTGCTGCATGTTTTCTGGTGTGGTTGGAGGTTCTTGATAAACGATTTCCTTAACGTAGCCCCACAAAAAAAAGTCTAATTTAGTTAAGTCGGGTGATCGGGGCTGCCATTTACTTGGCCCTCCTGTTCCAATCCACCGATTCGGGAAGGTTGTATTGAGATGATCCCTGAATTGTAATGAATAATGTGCTGGGGCTCCATCCTGTTGCGGCCACATTGCATCCCTCACAGCCATTGGTAAATGTTGACATAAATCTGGCAATTGATTTTGCAAAAAATCCAGATAGGTTGGTCCATTCAAATGTCCGTTAAAAAAGTGAGGGCCAATAATATGTTCACCAATAATTCCCCCCCACACATTAATTGCCCATCTGTGTTGTTGATCAACATGCCTAAAAACTCTTGGATTGTGGTCGCAATAATAATGGAAGTTATGACGATTCACAAATCCATTTTTATGGACAAAACCTTATCAAAAAATTCAACATGTACCCTAATTTTAGTTTGCGCCCAGTTGCAAAATTCGACACGTTGATCAAAATCTTGTTCAGAGAGTTCTTGATGGAACTGGATATGATAGGCATGGAAACGGTTGTCCTTTAAAATTCCTTGAACGGTTCTTTCGCTTACATCCACGGCAGCAGCGACTGCTTGTTGACTAACGGAAGGATTTTCCGTAATTGATAATAGCACAGCCAATTGATTTTCTTTAGTTCGAACCGGCCTATTTCTAACTGGTTTTGTATAGTTTACATTACCCGTATGTATAAATCTCTCCAATAAGTTTTCCAGGCTCCTGTTGTCTGGATGTCGTCGTTCCGGATACCGCTGTGCGTAAACTCGACTTGCCAAAAAACAGTTCTTTTCGCATTCTCCTAATATGAAAATCATATCTACGAGATTGTCTCGGTTGTACTTCATGACAACAAATTCTTGGATATAAAGAGCTTAGCTCATAATGCTTTTAACTTTTACATTACTAAAGTCAAAATAGGCTTTTGTCACTTTGTTATAATATATTCCATTTGTTTCTGGATCTCGCCTAGCTATGGAAAAGTGACAGTTTAAGAATTGTAAATGGGGCTGGTTGTGTTTTAAATCAGGGTTTTTAAATGTCACTGTCAGATGTTCGATTTTAAGGTTATAATTTCTGACTATTGTGATCTTACACTGTTGCCTGTTTTACAAATTTTCAGATATAAAAGGATAATAATATGCAGTTTTAAGATTAACAAAATTTACTACTTGGTTTTTGTACATACAAACACAGCAATAATATTGTATATAACAAATATAATGAATTCGGCTCTGCAAACTTATTTCGTCATCCATTTGTATTTCTCGCTTGGGTCTTCCCGTTAACACATTTTGATCAACTCCATCCATCCACCTTAATTTTGGTCATTCTCTCTTCTGTTGGCCCTCAGTATTTTTTTGTAGAATTACAAATTTATTCCCACCCTCTTGTGATACTGATAATTTTCATGTCAAACAATTTTTAAGCCCTCATTTCACTTTTATTATTTAGTCAAGAGAACCTGCATCTGAATCTTCTGATGTTTGTTCTGAGCCAGATTCCCCAAGCGAAATAATAAAAGGAGGAATGGTTTTAAAAGAAAGGTTCCCCATGTGTTTTGTCCAGTCATCCGAAATAAGTTTTTCACAATGATCACAGAAATTTTGCCACATATCGGATGTACATTTTGAGAGAGACTCAAGCCATAAATTCTGAACACGATCCTTAGATGGTTGCTTAGAATTTGTGCTTATTGTAGTAAGTCTTACAAAACCCCCATGCCATTTCAATTGGATTGTATTGACAATGGTATGGCGGTAATCTAAGAACTTCGTGCCCGTTCTTTCTCAAAATGTCATCAACTACGTAAATTTTGTCATTTGATCGAAAAGGTATAAATAAAGCCCATAGTTCCTTTTTGGTTAATTTTGGATTGAATTTTACATTGTGTTTAACCAACCACTCCTGCATTTCGCATTTCTTACAAGAAAATGAAGGAGTTTTGTCTAATTGCACAGAATGGTATGCAGCATTATCTATAATAACTACACATTTCCCTGAAAGCTTAGCCAAAGCAGGAATAAGTTGATTAACCACCCAATTTTTAAAAGTATTACCATCCATTGTGGCATGGTAATCTTGGTCATTGTTTTTCGAATGTAATAAAAAATCGCACCCATCCAAAAACCCACCCCTATACCCAGCATGTAGAATGGTGAAGCGTTTGCCTTCATTTTTGAATTTAGTTTTTATATCCGTTTCATGTACCCAGCGTCGAACCACGGATCCATTCTGATATATCCATGTTTCATCCAGGTATACGAATTGGATATCTTCACTGGAATTTTGATACTGTAAAAATTTTCTAAGGAAAATATTTTTAGCTGCAACAACATGTTTTTGTTCACAGAGAATTTTGCGCCCATTAAATAATTTGAATTTATACCCCATACTTATGATATCATAAATTATTGCAACACTGTTAAAATAAGGAATCAGGAGTGGCAATTAATAAAAAATGTAAATATTGATACTGCAACATAACAACACGAAAGCATGGCTAATCGAGATCCAGAAACAAATGGAATGGTGTATAAACCATAAATTGTTTTTCAAAGCCACCTTCGATTTTTATCATTAAAATGGCTATTGGATTAGTTGATAAAACGAGTTTTCTGCAAATAACTTTTAATGTGTTAGGAATTGTGATAGGGTTGTAATTAGGAAAAAATTTGTTCAATAATTCCGCATGGAATGACATATAAATATGCAGGGCGTCTAATTTAAAATAAGAAAAATAAAGTGCTTTAAAGTTTGAAAAGTTTGACACTAAATTTTAGACACTCTGTATAATTCATATGAATAAAACTTGGTTAACGAGACTGTCAGACCTTATTTAATAAGTACATTGTATAAATGTATTAACGAGGCACAATTTTTTTTTTATTATTTTTTTAGACCAATGGTGCAAAACTGATTATATTTAGTTTTTATTTTTTTTTTGCTAAAATTACTAAACCAATTTCTATAAAATTTTAGGGGTATGTAGGTATCCATAGAAGGCACCCAAATAACGAACAAAATATATAGCATGTAATCTAAAAATATATATCATAATGACGTCAGACTTTTTTGGGACACCCTGTATAATTAAAAATATTTTCCTGAAATACGCCCTAGGATATAGGTAAAGTCTGCCAAATATCAAAAGCCTAACTTAATTAGTAACTGAGCTACAGAAGACGGGAGGTGAGATGCAGGACCCTGTATACGCATTTCAGGGTTCAACACCATCATCAGTATAGTCCTGAATCAGTGCTTGAAGAATACTGAACATCTTTGACCATTTATTATGGCCTGTGCAATTTACACTTGTTCGAAAGGGTAAACGCTATCTAATGCCTATAACACCAGGGTTGTTATGTTTAAAACACACATGTTTAACAACAGCCGTCGTGTTTTAAACGGTTTTGTTTTAAACATGTTTTAAATCTTAAATTTGTTTAAAATTTGTTTTAAACGTTAAATTTGTTTAAAACGTTTTATTATCTTAAATTTGCTAAATTATATTTTATGCTACTTCATTAACATTTTTTGTGTACGTTTTAAATTTTAGCTAAATTGTTGCAGATTTTCCAAATTGATGTGTGATGCGTTCTTCAATTGGTATTAACTGGGTACGTTGATATAGGAGGGCATTAGAAGGGTTATGGAGTGGATTATCTGGATGCCTAATTTTTGTTAGTATTCTAAGAGCTGATTGTTCACCTACTTGTATATTTTTTAGGGATGTAGGATTGGGTTCATGGAATAGGATAGCTGCATAATAAAGCAGAGGCCGGCAAATCATTTTATAAATGTGTACTGCTGTGTTGGTTAAAATTCCTTCATCCTTGTACGTTAAGGATCTGAAGTGCCGAGCCCTATTCTTGATTTTCAGCTTAAGGGATTTGGTGTAGGCTTTAAAGGTAAACTTGGTGTCAAAGGATATTCCAAGGTATTTGCATATTGGGAGTGGAAATAATTGGTGGTGATTAATAGCGACGGGATTTGGATAATTTGTAATTCGGTGGTATGGGATGAATAATTGGGATTTGTTACAGTTGATTGTTAGTCTCCATTTACAAAACCATTGTTGTAATGTGTCGATCAGCTCTTGAAGTGTGCCTAGTGCCTTCTGTAGTGTTGAAGCATGACTTATTAATGCAAAAAATGTTATATAGTAGAGGGGATAGTGGGGAACCTTGAGGGGCACCTTGTTCGGGGATAAAGGAACGTGAGTAGGAGTTTTGGATGCGTATACGTAGGGTAAATTTTCTATTTAAAAATATATTTAAAAAAAAAATTTGCGTGCCTTGGAAAAAATAATCGAATACATCAATTTTAAAAATCCGAACTTCCCTTTGAGCCAGTACTTTATGCCCGTGGCGCATGAAGTAATATTTCGTGTTTAGAAAACTCCGCGTAAAAAATTTATCGCAGCGGCCCTCGACAAATTTTAACGGGGCTTTTCTAAACTTTAAAAACTTTGTCTGGAAGTAGAAAACACTCATTTCATCATCACACATTATTTTTCTGAACCCAATAATACGCAATATGTTGTTTTACAAAAATATTGTTGTCAAAACATAATTGAAATAAACCTTCTATTTGAAATTATATTTTTCAAAAATTATAATTAGTGTGCCTTGGAAAAGAAGTGACAAATTTATTGTCATTGTCATTCATTGTAAGGTTTTGTCTAACTATTTATATTTGATATAACACATCGAAGATCTTACATCGTTAAAATCTCTAGTGTTTAAATTAAATTTGGAGGTTACGTTTCTGAAATCCTATTTGTTTACATCAATATTTGAGGTTATGTTTGTTGAATCCTGTTTATTTACATCAAATTCGGAGTTTAAGATTGTTAAATCTTGTTTGTTTACATTAAATTTGTAGGTTAGGTTGTTTAAATCTTGTTTGCTTACATCCAATTTGTAAGTTAGGTTGGTTAAATCCTGTTTCACTAAAAAAAGACTGTTATTCCTTACTTCACTTTTTATTTGTATCGTTAGATGTTCATTTCGAGACACAAGGTGCTCATTACCAATAACAAACTTTGTTATTGATAATGAGCACTGTGCTCATTATCAATAACAAAGTTTGTTATTGGTAATGAGCGCCTTGTGTCTCGAAATGTACATCTAACGATACAAATAAACAGTAAAGTAAGGAATAACAGTATTTTTTAGTGTAATAATCACTTTACGTAAACTCAAAAACATGCAGTTATAAATCCTGTTTGTTTACATCAAATTTGTAGGTTAGGTTAATTAAATCCTGTTTGTTTATATCAAATTTAAGGGGTTAGGATTCTTAAATCATATTTCTTAACATCAAATTTGAAGATTAGATTACTTGAATCTTGTTTATTTGGAAACTTTATGTAGCATAGAATAAGAAGTAGTTCAAGTGTTAAATTAATATTCTCTCTGAGAAATGAAGTATTTATCAATATTAAAGTTGATTTTAAAATAATAACACTCTGTGAATGTATAATAAATTAGTAAACGGAACAAACGGATTGAGTATAAACCAATAAACAATTTAAGCAGTATTAAAAGGTCAATTTCCAAATGCTGATCTTTTACTGATTGACATTACTTTAGAATAAATGACATTTGGCAATACTTCTGTTGATTACATAAATTGCATCTATTTACAACATCGTCTTGCATTTTTTTTTGTAAACAAGATTATTTTTATTATTATGTGTTTGCATGACAATCTAATAGACCAATAAACTAATTAATTGATTGATTTATAACTGCATGTTTTGAGTTTACGTGAAGTTATTATTACACATAAAAAGACTGTTATTCCTTTTAATTTTTAATTTTGATTCGACAACAATATTTTTGAAAAACAACATTATGCGTATTATTTGGTTCAGAAAAATAATGTGCGATGATGAAATTAGTGCTTTCCAATTCTAGACAAATCATGAAGTAAAATTTTCACGGGGCTTTTCTAAACTCGAAATTTTACTTCGTGCGCCACACGTACAAAACACCGATTTATTCTAAACTTCGAAATTATTTACACACCCATCAATTTAGAATAGAATAACACAAAAGCAGAATTATATGTAACGATTTATTTTTTACGTTTTAGTAAATTATTATTTGATTTACTGACGAATGCATTTTCTAGATTTTTTCACGTGAAAAGCTCATAAAATTAAATTCTGTTTCCTTAAATTGACATTATTGACGTAGTTAGCATGCTTTATAATATAATTATTAGTGCTAGTACTAACAGTATGACATTTATGATTCTTAGAATCAGTTAATCAACATTTATTTTCAAATTTTTGCCATACCTTGAAAACAAATGATGCCAGATGAAATTCGTTAACGCAGTTTTATTATGTGTTAAAAGCGGAAAATGTCGAATTCAACTGTTTTCGTATTTCTAATAGTTTACGAAATCCCAATGGTGAGCACGATAAAACAAACCTATAATTTAATAATTTTATATTAGAATTAATTGAATCGTTATTATGATATAATATCACTAAAAAAATTAGTAACAAGAAGTGTTCAATAGAAAGCGACCACACGAAAATATCTAAAATCCGGTTTCTATCTCTTTCCTAAAATGTGGGAGGGTAAGGGGAAAGAGACCGAGCACTCAGGAGGTAATCCATTATGAACACCAATCGCATTATTTTATGTCAATGTCAACCCGATATTAGCAGATAGTAAGAAGTCCATTTGTTTTCAGCCGGCGCGTAGCGTTATCTTTTGTCCGACTTGGGGTGGTTTTGATAGGAATATTTATTTGATATTTATGAAATTATTTAAAATGTAATAATAATTAATACGACATTTGTAAAATAAAGTCGAAATTATGTCTACGTGTACAATTTTAGGTCAATAGAATTTTTTAAAACGCATCTGACGTTTATATCTCGGTAAATATTGATCATCACATCTAAACGTTATATATTTTAACTTTACTGTAAATCAGTGGTTTATACGCGTGGCGCATGAAGTAAAATTTCGAGTTTAGAAAAGCCCCGTGAAAATTTGTCTCGGGTCGCTGCGCGACCCTCGACAAATTTCCTACACGGGGCTTTTCTAAACTCGAAATTTTACTTCATGCTTAGTCTGGGAGTGGACAACACTCGTCCTTAGAAGTTTCAAGTTGAAGGATCACTCTACTAAGTTTACTAAGTTTAATACCATTTTACAAAGGTTACCGCTCGAAGGACCAATCATGCTCTTCGGAGACCGAAGGACTACAGGGAATCGAAGTTTTTTTACAAGAAAACAACGAAAATCTGAAGGTTTACAGCATGGATAGGAAAGAACACATCTAATTTTGAAAAAATATCGTAGTTGGGATGGTTTTCAGTGCATTTTTAACTTCACTTTAAATCAGTGTTTTATACGCGTGGCGCATGAAGTAAAATTTCGAGTTTAGAAATTCCCGTAAAAATTCGCGCAGCGACCCGAGACAAATTTTCTACGCGGGGCTTTTCTAAACTCGAAATTTTATTTCATGCTTAGTCTGGGAGTGGAAGACACTCGTTAGTTTAAAATACATCACAATTGGTAAAATATGTATCGTTGGATGCCCGTCTTCAGAGGTGATATGTAAGGAAATTATGGGTCTTAGGAGTTGTCAAATAAGTGAGTTACTCAACTGTTTCCAAGGCACTCTTTACTAAAACAAAAGATTAACATTTTACATATAAAATGTACAAGGTGAGAAACTCGATGTCTCAGCTCTATTAAAAGAAAAGGAAAACCGATAGAAAAAATCTCAAAAGAGGTTCATAAATGGGATTGAGTAGGGTTCATTTTAATCCGAAATTGCATATTTTTCTAAATTTTGAAAGTGAAGTATTGACGTCATCGAATATTTTTTTCCCAGAAACATACCTATATTTTTGGATATTTCAAAAGAGCTAATCTTCCTGAACTTTATAGAGACAAAAATTTGCTATCTTCTTTCGTTAAAAAATTAAAAGCAAATTTAAAAAAAAAGTATTATCAAAAATTCCAAATTGTCACGACTTAAACAAGTAGCCTTTGGAAGCAAATAACAAAGCCGCATCTGTCAAAAATTAAACTAATGGTTGACAAATATTGTTTTGTTGTCATTTGATTTTATATTTTAGATTTTTCTATCGTTTTTCATTTTCATATAATAGAGCTGAGACATCGAGTTTCGCTCACCCTGTACAATAAACTATAAGTGTGATACATCATTGAATTCAGGAAAAAATATGAAAATCCAAAACAAAATCCAGAAAACGTGAACGCCATCTACTCCCAATAGCATTGTCGATGGTACTCACAGAATGACTATTTTATAAATGTCGATTGAGCATTTTGAAATCCAAAAGGAAACTTAACTTCTATAATCATTTTAGTAGTCATATATAATTTTCATATAAATTGACGATGTGAACGCCATCTGATGCCAATTGTTGAATAGTATCGTTACAGCTATTGACAGTAGATGGCGTTCACGTCGTTATTTTAAATGTAAATTACATATCAGACTATTAAAATGAATAAAGATGGTTAGTTTTCTTCTGGTTTTTAAATTGCACTATAAATTGACAATTTTAATAGTCATATGTAATTTACATTTAAGTGGACGACGTGAACGCCATCTACTGTTAATAGTCTTGTCTATTGTACTCACAAAATGACTATTGTAAATGTCAATTGATTGTGCATTTTATCATGTGTAATTTTCATATATACTCAATGACATTAGAAGCGTAACACCCAGAAGGAGTTATTATTTTAACTTGATTTTTTGCCAGTATGGTAGTCTTACATCAAGAATAAAATGATTACATTTTCAAGAAATTTTATTAAAAAACAATCTAAAAAAAATTAATAATGTGTTTGGCGACCCCTTTGCTGTATACACTCCTGTAGACGTCTGGGTATCGACAAAATAAGATGGTCGATGTCTTCTTGAGGCATCTCGTTCCAAGCAACTTGAATTTTATCGATCAACTGTGCTAGAGTCTGTGGAGGATGGTGAAAGAGAATATTCTTCTTCCCATGATATCCCACACATGTTCAATGGGATTTAAATCCGGCGAACGGGGCGGCCACGCCAAAACATTAACACCAGCTTCATTAAGAAAGTTCATAGTTCGACGAGCAATATGGGGACGTGCGTTATCTTGTTGAAAAAGTACGTCTGGGCGGCCATCTAAATAAGGCAACAAAGTCGGTCGTATGACGTCTTCAACATAACGCGCAGCTGCCAGACTGCCTCGAATGAATACAAGAGGTGATCGACTACCATAAGCAATAGCCCCCCAAACCATTACTCCAGCAGTCCTGTGTACATGCCTCTCAATAGCAAACCTAAGATCAGGTCGTTCTCCACGGTAGCGTCGTACCCTTCTACGGCCATCATGCGGGCCTAGACAAAATCGTGATTCATCGCTGAATACGACATCGTGCCATTCTGCCTCCCAATGTTGCCGTTCTCTGCACTAGTCCAACCTTTGGCGACAGTGTCTCGCTGTTAAAGGAAGCACTAATCTTGGACGGTACGAAAGAAGCCCAAAGGATTGAATGCGGCGATATAAGGTTCGCATACTAACGGGCCTACCTTCTTCTCCAATCCATTGATCACCGATTTGACGCGTAGTAGCGAAACGGTCTCGCAGGGCTATTTGTCTTAAGCGCCGATCTTGACGTTCTGTGGTACGCCTTGGTTGACCAATTGGTCTTCTTCTTGCTCCTCTACCTTCTTCTGTCCATACCTGATACACACGTATTACAGTTGCTGCAGTGGAATCAATACGGCGGGCAATTTCGCGATAGGACATACCGACATCTCGATAAGCAACAACTCGACCCCGGTCAAAATCGCTCAAATGGTGATATTGTGGACGTCTTCGGACTCGAGGCATTTTATTTAAGCTTAACACACTCAACGGAAACACGAAAACTAAAAACATCTGTACTATACAGCTCATATAAATAGTTTTATCAAAAAAGAAAAAGTGAAATATTTTTTTTTTCACAATAAATATAAAAGGCACAAGGTTGAAATTGTTATCAATGTATGGTTTAAATTTAGTCACTCTGTTGCTAAAATATAAGTTAAAAAAAATCATTCCTTCTTGGTGTTACGCTTCTAATGTCATTGAGTATACTTTGACGATGTGAACGCCATCTGCTGCCAATTTTTGAATAGTATCGTTACAGCTATTGACAGTAGATGGCGTTCACGTCGTTATTTTAAATGTAAATTACATATCAGACTATTAAAATGAATAAAGATGGTTAGTTTTCTTCTGGATTTTAAATTGCACTATAAATTGACAATTTTAATAGTCATATGTAATTTACATTTAAGTTGACGACGTGAACGCCATCTACTGTCAATAGTCTTGTCTATTGTACTCACAAAATGACTATTATAAATGTCAATTGATTGTGCATTTTAAAATCCAGAAGAAAACTAAACATCTATAACCATTTTAGTAGTCATGTGTAAGTTACATATAAATTGACAATGTGAACGCCATCTGCTGCCAATTTTTGAGCAGTGCTATTGACAGTAGATGGTGTTCACGTCGTTAATATATTTTTATATATATATATATATATATAAAACATTAAAAGTGCGATTCTTTTCGCAATCTACAACAAGTTAGTCTTACAAAGACTATATCAAACACTGATTGAAACAACTACTTCCCGGGCTTATACCCCGACGGACATTGAATTATACAACAAGTGTTTGCTGTTACATACAGTAACCTACTGCAAATATAACGATTTGGGTCAAATTGTTCAGGCCAGGAGAGATAAATCTCGAAACGCGTCTATAGATGGCCTGAACAATTTGACCCAAATTGTTACATTTGCAGTAGGTTACTGTATGTAACAGCAAACACTTGTTGTATAATTCAATGTCCGTCGGGGTATAAGCCCGGGAAGTAGTTGTTTCAATGAGTGTTGACTAACTTGTTGTAGATTGCGAAAAGAATCGCACTTTTAATGTTTGAAGTATTCTGCAACCAAGAATTGGCAATTTCATTTATACTTATATATATATATGTTCATTATAGCACTTTTTCCGTCATTTAACGAATTGATGATTGTCGTACTAAACGTATTTAAATTGCTAATTGGTTGGTCGCACATGAAGTAAAATTTCGAGTTTAGAAAAGCTTAATTTGTCTCAGTCGTTCTACTACGCTACGCCCGAGCCAAATGTTCAGGCTTTTCTAAACTCAAAATTTTACTTCATGCTTAATCTGGGATTGGAAACACTCGTTGGATGATCAATCATAACCAGGGTTGTTATCTTTAAAACACTTTGTTTTAAAACAGTGTTTTAAACATGTTTAAAAACAGCCGTGGTGTTTTAAACGGTTTTGTTTTAAACATGTTTTAAATCTTAGATTTGTATAAAACATGTTTTAAACGTTGGATTTATTTAAAACATGTTTTAAACGTTGGATTTGTTTAAAACATGTTTAAAACGTTGGATTTGTTTAAAACCGTTTTTTTATTATCTTAACTGCTAAAAATAAATATTTGCTAAATTATATTTTATATTACTTCATTAAAGTTATTTGTTTGTTTTAAAATTCTAGCTAAATTGTTGAATATATTTCAAATTACATCATCAAACATAACATTTTATTACAATAAAAGTGTGTGTGCTTAAATGTGGTTTTTAAATACAGGGATTTTTTCTTTCAAGTATACATAAGTATACACTGTAAATTTTTCGACGTTCGTTGTTTTTTGTTCAAGATTTCAATTTGAATCTTTAAAAGAGGGTTTTCCACTCCCAGACTAAGCATAAAGTAAAATTTCGAGTTTAGAAAAGCCTGAAAATTTGGATTGGCTGCGTAGCGAAGCGGAGCGGCCAATCCAAATTAGGCTTTTCTAAACTCGAAATTTTACTTCATGAGCCACGCGTATAAAACACTGAAATATCGTAAAGTTTAAAACACACGGCTTTAGCAATCTAATATGTAAATGTGGATAAAACGTGAGTCAAATTCTGCGGTGAAAAAATTGTTTAAAGCAGTGATTATAGGCAACCCAATAACTCTAACGTATATTAGGTTGCCTATAACCGTTGTTGTAAGTGTGTGTTTTTTGAACTTCACTCAGTGTTTTTAGGCGTGGCGCATGAAGTAAAATTTCGAGTTTAGAAAAGCCTAATTTGGATTGGCCGCTCCGCTTCGCTACGCGGCCAATCCAAATTCTCAGGCTTTTCTAAACTCGAAATTTTACTTCATGCTTAGTCTGGGAGTGGAAAACACTCGTTTAAAGCCTCAAATTAACCGCATTAAAACAACGATTTCCCACAACTTTAAAAAACGCTGTAATTATCGGGGTATGTATACTAAAAAAAAATGCCCTGTATATTCTGTTTTAAACACGTTTTAAACGTGTTTTAAACCCAGATCATAACCTTATTTTGCATTTTTTTATTGCTAGATTAGCGTGCTCTATTTTATCGATTTGATTAAAACGTAACCAAAAATACCATTGCATAACATATTGATTAATAAGTTAAATTGTTGGAGTCATCAAATGAACATGAACGACCGTTTAAAATGCTTTAAAAATGGAAAAAAAGGAAACTACCTGCTATTCTAACAGATAAAGTCATAAATTGTAACATCAACCACACCATAAATTGTGGTTTCTTTTCTTCCATTATACTCCCGCGCTTGTAGAGGGTGTCTCTCTTTAAAATTTGCTGGTTTAGATATTTTGGAGAGGCCCTAATAGAAACGATAAGAATTTAAATGAGGATAGGCCCATCTGGCATTGATAAGTAGTTCACCCTCATCATTCGGTGTCAGCCATTGAGGTAGGTACCCGGCAAAAACTGTGTAGATGAACAGAGGTGATCCTCATAATTTTACTAATTTAGACATATTAATTTTTTTTATAAACTTGATCGTGTTCAATTTGAAAACATTGATTTTTGTATTGCTTCTCAAAACTCGAAATTATACTTCATGCTTAATCAAGGAATGGAAACACTCGTTAGAAGCTTCAAATTAAACGCATTTTAAAAACAACAATTTGTATACACAAAAATATTCTTGTATGCATTTTTTTAAAATAAAAACAGTGAAGTAAGAAATAGTAATTTTATATATCCTAACAATTGGAATATTTAATTTCATTGCCATTAAATGACATATTTATTAAAATTAATTAAATATCAAGAATTTTACATGGAAATAATTCGCCTACATGTTTCATACAAACTGTACATCCCGGACGTTTTTTCAAAACATACTTTGCGAAATATCTCCATAACGATTATTACTTGCATTTTCCGAATACCTTCATTGTACATTTATATAGAGAATTTAGTATAGATGGTGACCATTAACAACGGTGTGTGCGCGTAAGTTGATAAATTACCTAATACTTTGCACTCTATAATTTTTGTGTGTCTATTGAACTTGATCGCGGTAAATACAATAAACGAATATTTAAAAAAAATATTCAAGTAATGTTAGAATAATTTATGAAATATAATTCGCGTGAGCCATATATTTCCCGTGAGCCTCAAATTTTATTTAATTCTGTACGTGCGAGGTAACCTACACTAAGTCACTTTTTTGAAATTTTTCAGTGCTATTCATCTCTCGATAGAGTAAAAAATCTTGATTCTAACAGTGTAAAAAACGTATTTCAAAAAAATGAGACTTAGTGTTGTGTAGTTTACCTCGCACATACAGATTTAAATACAATTTTGAGGGTTACGCGAATTATATTTCATCAATTATTTTAACATTACTAATTAGTTGAATATTAACATACATAAATAATGAATGCTTAATAAATTAGATATCTATCCTTGCCAGTTATCCGGTTTTAACAATATTGGAAATAAATTTAAAAAATAATTTGCCAACATCATTAAGTTAATAATGTGTATCCGTACTTCTCTAAGGTTTAAGAAAATTATCTTAAATCTACGGATAATTATTGTTAACCTAATCAAAAGAGAACTACATTTTGAGTCGAATATTATCGAAACAACCTAACACCTAACTCTAGTGCAGCAACTTTATGGAATTAACGGTCGCTACCTCTATGCTGAAGAGAATAATGAAAACTGCAACTCTCTATCTCATATAATGTCAAGGATATTTTAGGTTTACGAAACTACTACAATTAAGATAATATTAGTAAATGCCTTTATTGATTGAAACGAATAACAAACAATTATAATTTATTAGCGTAGGCGAAGTTCAGTCAGGTAGTACCTGTTACTGCTCTTCCACTTAACCTACTATCATAATTTTTTTTTAAATATGGAACAACTTTGAAATGATACGATTTATCTAACCGAGTATTATGTTAACAAACTGACGTTCATTTTTAACAAGGAATCGAGTGAATAACATGTGACTTGTCCCTTTTAATATAACAAAGTTGAACCTAGCGCGTAAAGAAATTATAAGCCCGTATATTCGAAAACAATTTTGTGTTATGAAGAAAACGATTACAAATTTTAAATGAAATTTTTTTTTAGTTTTTTAATATTAAGTGAACTATATAAGTTTACGTCTTTACTGAAACATCTTGTATTTTTATTGAATTAAATGTAAGCTATAATTATGTAATGAATATCATTTTGTCGGTTTAAAGGTTATTATCATTAAGTGCTAATCATTTTCTCTTCATTTAACTATTTTTACTCCTAGTTTGGGATTTATAAATCCATGTTAGATTTAAATATACAGGAAGTTTTTTCTTTTTAGTATACATACTGGATTAATTTTCCGACATTCGTTGTTTTTTTAAAAGAGTGAGTTTGAAACTTTAAGCGAGTGTTTTCCACTCCCAGATTAAGTATGAAGTAAAATTACGAGTTTAGAAAAACCTGAAAATTTGGATTTGCTGGCGCGCGGGCCAGGCGAGGCGCGCCGGCAAATTCAAATTTTTAGGCTTTTCTAAACTCGAAAATTTACTTCATGCGCCAAGCGAATACAACACTGATTCATTGTAAAGTTTAAAATATATACTACCTACTACTTAAAAAGTTATCTTGATAATCACAACCTTGTGATTTAAAAATTACATTATGACTTAATTGATATAATAAAATTGTTTTCCTTTTCTTTTTTATATCTAATTTATTTCACCTTTCCATTATTTGCTTTTCGTTTTTCACGGAATTATTCTATTTTCCGCTTTTATTACATCTCTACCGACTTGAAGTGGAATTCAAAATACACATCTTTTGCATACTGCTTTTGTAGTTTATTGTGAACTTCACTTAAAATTAGTGTTTTGTACGCGTGGCGCATGAAGTAAAATTTCGAGTTTAGAAAAGCCTGAAAATTTGGTTTGGCCGCTCCGCTTCGCGGAACGACCAAACCAAATTTTCAGGCTTTTCTAAACTCGAAATGTTATTTCATGCTTAACCTGCAATTGGAAACAATATTATTAGCATCAAATTGAACGCTTTTCAAAAACAACGAATGCCTCAATTGGGAATAGAAAACACTCGTTTAAAGTTTAAAATTGAACTCTTAAAAAAAGAACTAATACCTGAAGGTTTCCAACGTATATGCTGTACCTAGAACATGTATACCTACAAGAAAAACTCCCGGTATATTTAGAGTAACAAAAATGAATTCTCGACTGAAATATTCATATCGTTTTAAATGGTTCTACAACTGTATTATTTTTTTTGTTTTAGGCCATTGAAAATGGCTTACAATCCGTACCTAGCACTTAGTTTCTTGTGTTTAACATCAAAATGTATACCATCATCATCAACGTCGAGTTCAGCAAAATTTCCAGTTGATTTTAAGTTTGGAGTGGCAACAGCAGCTTATCAAGTTGAAGGCGCGTGGAATGAAGATGGTAAGTTTTTAGATTTAATCATTTTTGAATAAGTGCAGTTATTTGTTCAATGTTAAATTTTCTTTTTTTTTATTGATTCACGACGAATTCCTTTTGTGAATTTGCGAATTCCTTGTATGCAGTGTTTTTTAATGTTAAATTTTATTTTATTGCTTTACGCCGAATATCTTGTGAGTAGTTTTTTAAATGTTAAAATTTCTTTAATTGCTTCATGACGAATTCGTTGTGTGCAGTTTTATTTTCAATGTTAATTTTTATCGCTTTGGAATGAAATTCTTGTGTGCATTTATTGCTTCACGGCGAATTTCTTGTGAGTAGATTTTTAATGGTAAATTTTTATTTATTGCTTTATGGCGAATTCGTTGTGTGCAGTTTTATTTTCAATGGTAATTTTTATCGCTTTTTTATGAATGCATTCCTTATGTGCCGTTTTTCAATGTTAAATTTTCTTTAATTGAATCACGACAAATTCTTGGTTTAGGTTATTGTTACTTAATTAGCAAAACCGGCAGCTAATGCCATCTATTGCTCTAAAAATTATTATGCTGAAGTTTCTACAAAATCCCCTTTTTATAATATTTGAAGAAATGCAAAGAAACATTTTTTCAGATTGTTTAAAAAATTAAATATAAATAAAAAAATATTTAATGAACATAGAATTTTATCTTTTATGTTATGCAAATGTATTGTAAAAATATTCTACAGAAATTTTTATTTCACTCGTCTTTAAAGAAAATTGAAATAGATACTACGATTTGTATTGCAAATATATTGAATGAAATTAAAATTTTCTAAACATTACTGATTAATTTAGATAATTCTGTTTTAATAATAATATTAATAATTTATTAACGGATATATCCTCTTTACAATAGTAATACGAATAATATAATAAAATTCATATAATATACTGATAAAATAAAAATACCAGCAAATAAAACAGACACACATATACACTAGTCACATAATATAATATATTTACTTAACTCCTACATATATTAAAACATACTTCAAAAATATTAACGCGATTCTGATATTGATTAACAATTTTTATCATTCTCGTTAGTGGACTAATCATAGCATAGTTAATCTAATCTAAACATACTTAAAATAACTAAACAGTTAATTAGCACATTTAATATTTTAAACGCAAATGTTAAGTGAACGTAATTTCTGTTCAAGGATAGAGTCGATACCATAAATAACGATAAGTACTATAAATTAGTGATGGGCAAGATTGATAAAAAAGATCGATTGATCGATCCTTGCAAGCGATCAAGCCGCTCGATCTTTTTAATCGGCTCGATATGATTGATCATCTCGATCTTTTTGATCGGCTCGATCTTGCCGAACGGCTCGATCTTGCCGATCGGCTCGATCTTGTCGATCGGCTCGATCTTGTCGATCGGCTTGAACTTATCGATCGGCTCGATCTTTCTGATCGGCTTGATCTTTTTGACCAACTCGATCTTTCTGATCGGTTCGATCTTTTTGATCGTCTCGATACGCATTCCAAATTCAGTCCATTTTCTGTAAATCTTTTGATATTCTTTGTTTTTTTTAAGTTCAATTTGAAGCTTAAAAGAGTACTTCCCACTCCCAGACTAAGCATAAAGTAACATTTCGAGTTTACAAAAGCCCCATGAAAATCTGTCTCGGGTCGCGCAGCCACCCGAGACAAATTTTCTGGGCTTTTCTAAAGTCGAAATTTTACTTTATGCGCCAAGCGTATTAAACACTAAAATATTGTGAAATTTATGTATATTCGAACTTCACTTGAAATCTGTGTTTTATACCAGTGGCGCATGAAGTAAAATTTCGAGTTTAGAAAAGCCCAGAAAATCCAAATTCCAAATTTTCACGGGGCTTTTCTAAACTCAAAATTTTACTTCATGCTTAGTCTGCGAGTGGAAAACACTCGTTTAAAGCTCTAAATTGAACTCTTTTAAAAACAACGATAGTCGGAAAATTTACAGCTTATGCATATGTTGACGTAAAAAAAAATTCACTGTATACAGGGAGTTTCTCTTTTAAGTATACATATTCGTTGTGTTTCTAGAAGAATTAAATTTGAAGCTTTAAACGAGTATTTTCCACTCCCAAATTAAGCATGAAGTAAAATTTCGAGTTTAGAAAAGCCTGAAAATTTGGATTGAGTGCGTAACGAAGCGAAGCGAATTCCCTGTGCAAAAAAAAAAATCTAAAGGAATTTTACATTCCTGATCTTTTAAAAATGTCAAAAATGCCAATACACAAGTCTTTAAAATTTCTGAATGAAAAATTAAATATTAAATAAACTTGATTTTGCAGAAGAAAATCTGTGATGCGGCCCTTCAAACATTCTAAGTGTTAATTTTGGCCCTCGAAGCAATTTGGGTTGGCAAGCCCTGATGTAAACATTGTATTGTGGCATGTCGGAAAAATTCTAGTCTGCAATTTATTTATTAACCTGCAATTTATTTGCTAACCCTCACTTTTTCGTATTTTATTTAATTAACCTGCAATTTATTTGTTAACCCTCACTTTTTCGTATTTGTACAACTTTTAATTACAAATTCAATTTTAATTATAATTACACTAAAAAGCATAATTTACATTTATTATATTAATTCATTTAGTTATTAAGCAACGATTATTTAAATAACAAATATATTTTTTAGTGATGAGCAAATAAAATCAACTGCGCGATCCGCTCGATCTTTGCAAATGATCGAGCCGATCGATCTTTGCGAGCGGCTCGTTCTTTCCGAGCGGCTCGATCTCTTTGATCGACTCGATCTTTTTGATCGGCTCGATCTTTTAATCGATCTGCTCGATACTTCAGCTAATGGATCATCGCTTAATCGATCCTTGAGATACTCGGTCTTGCCCATCACTACTATAAATTATATTATTTTTAAAATACAAATATTTTACAAATCTTTGCTGAACCGATTCCAATCTGTCTTTATATTTTGAGTACATAGGTGACCAAATAATACAGCAGTAATCTAGTATGGATCTAATATACTCCGAAAAAAGAAGAATACTGCAGTGACTGTTAGTAAACTGAGCTGTGGTTTCTTTGACAAATCCTAGCATTCTATATACTATTGCCACTATAGTGTCGATGTGTAGAGAGAAAATGAGTTGCTGGTCCATTAATAATCTCAAATCGTAGACTGCGGATACTTTTTCTAATTCCTCAGTGCCAATATGATACGTTGAGGTTGTGGCCGCGCGTTGGCGCGACAAGATTACCAACTTGCATTTGGAAATATTTAATTCCATACAATTACAATTGCACCGGGCAGCTTGGTGGTGTAGTGGTTAGAGTGTTGTACTGCCACGCCACGGACCGGGGTTCAAATACCGGCCTAACAAGTTGTCTACATTTATATAGGTTAGGATAAAAATGCCAAACACTCCGTCTTCTCGGATATGACGTTAAATGCATGTAGGACCCGTGTACTGCCTGGATGTTGCGTGCACGTTAAAGATCCCTACCGGTGGGTTGGAACTCCCACCGGGTTCGGCAAAATTCCCGGATAGCTGTAGACCTAATCTCCGGCGTCATGATTGGCCTTAGTAGCGGAAATAGATGACGTAAAACCCAAAATAAAAAAAATAAAAAAAATAAACAATTGCACCATTCGACCAGTGCATGCAAATCAGTTTGAAGGGGACTATATCATCGGGAGAAGTAACTCTGGTAGAGATCTTGAAATGATCTGCGTATAATAAGTATTTCGATCTGATGTTTTTACCAATGTCATTTATAAAAAGAATAAATAGCACTAATCTCAAGTGCGATCCTTGTGGGACCTCAGAAGTTACTACAAATTCAAAGGATGCCGTTCCACTACATATAACTTACTGTGTTCTATTTTTAAGGTAGGATTCAATCCAGCGTAATAGCATACCACTAAATACTAATTCTCGCAATTTAGAGATTGCATGTACATGACACATGACTAACACGGTCAAACGGTTTTGCGAACTCTGCATATACAGCGTGAATCGAAAACCTGGCTTCAAAGGATTTGAGTACGTAATTTATAAATATAAAAAGATTTATTGTCGTTGAACGAGAAGGATAAAGCGCGTGCTATCTATCGCAGATTATATGTTTAAAAGAGTAACTGACAGACTCACTCACTAGTCTATCCAACATCTTAGGAATGCACGATTGAATGCGAAGAGGTCTGTAGTTTGACCTTACTTTTACAACCTGACATATATTGGGTAGACAAAACTTTGCTTCCATCTTTGTGGGATGTAACCATTATTTAAAGATTCAACGAAGATATGAAATATTGGAAGAGTGAGAGAGTCTATATAATTCTTAACAAAGATAGGGGGGATTCCATGAGGACTTGCACCTTTATTGATACCGTAAAATCGAAAAAAAATGATTCAGAGCAGTCCTTGACTTCTACAACAGGATAGGCAAGCCTGTTTTCAACACGCGGCAGAAGATTAGAGGGTATCTAAATGATTAAATACAAGAAATGTCAAATAAATTGTGTGATGTGCAAGCGTACGAATAGATTTTGTCAGGGAGACTTCTATTCTTCGTTGCACATGTTGGATGTTTTCTGCAGTTCTCTTTGTTGGACGGCCACTTCCGGTTTTACGGGTTACATTACCCACTTCGCAGAACACAAAGACCAACAGAATACGACCACTGTCTGTTTGCCAGTTTCTCGCCATTCCTGAAATAACTTTCCAGGATTAAGGTTTTGGGCTCCGACGCAAACATTTTAAAAGAATTACACTAGTATTACAACGGTAAACTTAAATAAATCTGGAAACAAGATTACAAAACTGACTTACATTTACAATGTCACTATCACATTATAATTTATAGGGATTCTAGAACCAGTGTAGCTAATCGTGTTGTTTTAGTCAAAGCCTGCTCTGAATCATTTTTCTTTCGATCTCACGGTGTTTAGCTTCTGTATGTAACTATATCAACATTTTTTGAAATGGACATATTATAGAGTTGTATTATTTTATAACTATTAGAATAAATATCATATACCGTATTAGAGCTAGATCTGAAAACACGTGAAAAATATTTAGCAAATAAATATGCAATTTCAGCAAGAGAAGAACCATTTTCATTAGCAAGGGTCATCAAAGTGGAAAGACCAGATGAATTCGATTTAAGTGATTTTGTGTATTTCCAAAATAATTTTGGATTAGTTAAAATATCATTTTCAATATTATACATATATTCTTTGTGTTTCATTTTAATTAATTCTTTATACTGTGCCCGAAGCTCGGAAAAATATTGATAATCTTTCTCTGTATGAGTATCTTTATACTTTTTGTGGACGATGTTCTTCTTTTTAATTAAATATATCACATAAGGAGAGAACCACGTAGGAAAGCTTGATTTATGGTTTGTTTTTTTCTCTAGAATATGTGTATACCGAAATATAACACTGTATACAGATATTCAACCGAATTATCAAGGGTAAAATAGTTTCAAATATTCCAGTCAAAAGAACTAAAGTTATTGTTGAAACAGTCATTAGGAGCACTACAAAAATTGAATACAGCATTATTATCACAATCACTACTGCTAACAGAAAATACGATATTTGTTAATAATGATGGATGATGTGTATCTGGATTTAATAGAGGCACAGTCTTCGTAACACTAACATGGTGGTTAGAGAAACAGAGATCAAGCCAAACATTGTTCATGTTCTTAACAACGTCATATTGTGAAAATCCAAGTTGGTATAGGGTATCACACAAGAGAATTGATTTTTCCTACAGAACGTGTAGTGGTAGTAAGCCAGTTACATTTTCATCAGATTCCCATTTAATTTTAGGTAGATTATAGTCACCTAGTATTATACAGTATATATTATCACTGAGTTCAAGCAGATATCAAGAAAACTTTGACCAGCTACAAAAATAAAATCCGTTGATAGTATTTTCAGAAATATAAAATCAAAGTAGAAATCAGTGTTTAATACGCATGGCATATGAAGTAAAATTCCGAGTTTAGAGAAATACTGAAAATTTTAATTTGACATATTGTAGTTCTGGTGTATGGACTTACGTTGTTTAATTATTTCGCTACATTCAGTATCCCACTATACAGGACTTTTTCTTGATTTTAAATGATTTTTAAATGGTTTCATAAATTGGCATTGCTGCATTAGCTGCTGTTAATATCTGTATTCTTAAAAAAATTGTAACGATCTTCGTTGCAGGAAAGTATAGAGGAAATTTGATTACTGTACATAGGCCAGTCAGACTGCCTTTGAACTATTTCACCAGGTGTTGTGTTGGATTATATTGTTTATCGAGAAGTCTTCTCGTGTTGTTAATAATGAATAGTAGTCTGATCCAAGAGTATTATCGAATACTTTCCACTGGGCATTGAACTTGGGGGTTGCACAGAATTACGTCAATTGCAGACCTCGACTGAGAATAGGATATCCTAGTCGGACAATCTTAGTTTAAGAGTACAACATTATAAAAATCAATGGACTCTTGAGGTTATTTTCCATCTGGGTCGAGTGATGCTGATCCCTATAACGGGTTGTAGACGGTAAAATCACCACCGATTAGAAAGTTTCCTGTCATTTGACTAAATAATGTATTCCAAGTTTGTGTAGTGGTTCTTACATTGGGAGGTTTGTAGATTGAAAACTGAAAAGCGGTTGATGTTTATAGTCTATTTCAATCTCGCAGAGTTCAATTAAGTCATTGTTAATATTTATAATAATTTATAAAAAAAATATGAATATTCAAAATGGCGCCCATAAGAAAAAACAAAAGTTGGCTATGGTCCTTGGGTAAATGTTATAGTTATCTTGAAAAAAAAATATGCTACTAGAATCCTCATTAAACAGTGTAGTCAAAGTTGTAAATATCCAGATTCAATAGTTTTTGAATAAAAAAATTAAAACAATTTTTCAAAAAATCAGTTTTTTGTTAATATCTCGAAAACAAACAAAAAATTTCAAAATTGTTTTTAGATTATTGTTAGGCCCTAAAATACGCAACTTTACCTCAATTTAACCGACTCTCTATCTCTTCAATTAACTGAGATTCCCATACATTCTGTCGAAATACTGACACCCTGTATATAACACTGTTATTGCGAAGTTCTTCATAATTTATTATTTCAAATTAACTTTCAGATTTTTTCCAAATAATTTATTTAAAATTTTTGGAAACATTCACATTCTTCCAAAGCGCTTTTTTCTAAATTTTGTAATGAACGGGACAATTTTGTGTGGATGTATATCAAAGAAAATAATTTCTTATATAGACCCCGAAAACAAAATTATTCGAATTCTTACTCTAATTTTGAAATATTGAGATACAATTTTCGTATTTGTGAATAACTAGTTTTGTATATTCCTAATAACGCTGGTAGATATACAATTATAATAACAATTTATACGCAGAAAGTATATCGTGTAATGTAGAAACTGTTGATAAAATATTTGAATATAGTGCTATTAGTATAAGGGTTGGTGATTATAAATTTATTGTTATTGCTTTCTATCGATCCCCTTCTCCATTAAATTTTAATTTCAGTTATTTTACCGCAAATCTAAATATACTACTTGATTATATTTCATCAAAATATAACAAAATTATTGTCTGTGCTGATTGTAACATCAACTTATATTTAAGAAATCGAGAATCAAACATACCCTTAGATACTTTTATAACTTACAATTTGTCTGCTACAAACAGCTCTCTTTCACTTGTTACTGATAGAACGGCTACCCTCATTGACAACATTTTTACAAATATAGAATCACGCTCAGATATTAACGATTGTGGTTTATCTGATCACTGCGCACTTAATTTTTATTGGTAAGACTAATAAAAATTATATCCTCAGCAAATATAACAAATATATCCTAAAACGTCTTTATAGAAATTGTTCAATGCTAAAATTTTGCGATATCCAAAATAAACTTCTCTGCTATCTATCAATGCCAATATGCAAATGCGTACGATATTTTCACTCTTTTTGTAAATAATATACTTTTTTTCTAAACTCGAAATTTTACTTCATACGCCACCCGAATTAAACACCGATTTGATGTGGAGCTCATAATATGTATCGTGCGTTTTATTTAAGTTTAGCCATAGTAATTAACATGGCAAAAATTGTACCCCATGTTAACTTTTGTTGTCGTACAAATTTGTGACAATTTTTTGTTGTTATCAATAAATCAAACATTTTTCTACGAAACACAAATAATTAAGCCAAAATTTCACCTTGCGAAAAATGACAAGTTAATGTTATAAAATCGCACGAAAGTTTGTTAAGAGGAGGGTTTGATCATGTAAATTGTGTATGTTAGATTTCCGTTCCACCATTATTATAAGAAAATATTTTTTAAATTTTCTTTTACAGAGTCATGTATTGAACCTTTCGTAACGAAACGGAGCAAATAGATTTTTTTAAACTTTTTTATTTGACGAAGAAATAGTTTATGTTTTTCTATTTCGTAATAAAATAACATGGTATTTATATGGACATACAAGTACAAACAAAAATTATATCTTCATTAAAGATTTAAATAAGGCAAAAATAATCTATTTGCCCCGTTTCATTACGAAAGGATCAATACATGTCTCTGTAAAATAAAATTTGAAAAATATTCTTATAATTATGCTGGAACGGAAATCTGAACATACACAATATACATGGTCAAATCCCTCTTTTAACAAACTTTTGAGCGATTTTATAACATTTAGTTGTCATTTTCCGCAGGTGAATTTTTGGTTTAATTATTTGTGTTATTAATTTCAACTTTAAAAATGAAAATAAGGAAATCTAACATGTTTATGCCCTTCTAACAATAAACATTTCGTAGAAAAATGTTTCAATTTTGTACGATAACAAAAGTTAACATCGGATGCAATTTTCACTGTAACCATACTTAAATAAAACGCACGGTATATAAAAAAATACAATTCATAAAAATTTAATATTTTCTTTCATTTAACACAATTATTTGCCTTTGTATTGCACTTATTATTTTACAACCATGTTCCTCCAAAATCCTGTAAGTTTGAAAATATTCCGTTACTTTGTTAAGGTTAAGAACTGTTGCTTTATTAGGTAGCATTGTTATGCTTAAAATGTTATATTCTTACAAAATATTATTTATTATTATTTTCTTTAGGAAAAACTGAGAATATTTGGGACTACTTCACACACACATTCCCAGATAAAATCGTTGACGGATCCAACGGCGACATAGCCTGCGACGCCTACCACAAAATCGACGAAGACGTGAAAAACCTGAAAACCCTAAAAGTTCACTTCTACCGTCTCTCCATATCCTGGTGCAGAATTCTCCCGCTGGGCTACAGATCCAAGAACAGCAGTATAAACTTAGCGGGTGTTGACTACTACAACAGACTAATCAACAAACTATTGGCAAACGGAATCGAACCGCTCGTAACCATGTACCACTGGGATTTGCCACAGAGGTTGCAAGAACTCGGAGGGTGGACTAATCGGGAGATGGTCGATTATTTTGGGGATTATGCGAGGTTGCTATTTCAGTTGTATGGGGATAGGGTGAAGAATTGGATTACTTTCAATGAGCCGTTGCAAATATGCGCGGATGGATATGCTCTTGGGTCGTTGGCGCCTGGGTACTTGTACGATGGTGTTGCTTCGTATTCGTGTTCACACAATTTGTTGTTGGCTCATGCGAAGGCTTTTCATATTTATAAAAATGAATTTAAGAGCAAACAAAAAGGTAAATAAATATAAGATATCAAAAGGTTACACAGCCTGTAATGAAACGTATACATTTCGTAACCTTACTTTTTGATCACCCCTCGTACAGAATCATTTTGCAATATTGCGTTAGAAAAAAACAAATACCGTGCGATCGTTTAAATTATGATTCAGAAAAGGCGGTGTTTTTTTTAGTGCGGTTGCCCAGCACGGTCATTGTATGATGGACACTTGAGGTTATGATAAACTGTGTTAACAGTCAGTAGTGCCAATCTAATTTAAAATTCAAAGCCTACTCTAAATCATGTTTTCAATGATTGCACGGCACTTAGGTTATATGCTAGATAGGTTAAGAGAGGCAATTTCAAAGACAGTTTTAAAATTTAGGGAAAATCCCACTAATCAATTACTTCTCTAGAATTATACATTTTTGTTGATTTGGTAAATATTAACTTGTTTGTCAATTTGTCCTAATTTTTAAAGTTCTGAAGTTTATGTAAAACTTTATGATGTGTGTTGGTTTTGACGATTTTATTTAAAAAAAGTAATAAATAATTAAAATTTGTGATATTTGAAATATTGACATAATGGATTTATTTCCTTTGAGTATAATTTTACATATTTCATATAAATATTTATAAAATTAATAAACTTATCATCAAACCTAAGCTCTTTATTGTAAACTTTACTTTAAATCAGTGTTTTATACGCGTGGCGCATGGAGTAAAATTTCGAGTTTAGAAAAGCGGAGCGACCAAACAAAATGTTCAGGCTTTTCTAAACTTGAAAATTTACTTTATGCTCAATCTGGAATTAGAAACACTCGTTAATAGCTTCAAATTGAACGCTTTTCAAAACAACGAATGCCTGAAAATTTACAATTTATACTGTTTGTTTGCTTTATCGTGCTCACCATTCGGATCTTGTAAACTATTAGAGATACAAAGATGGTTCCATTTTTAATACAAAATAAAACTGCATTAACAAATTTTATCTAGCGTCATTTGTTTTCAAGATATGACGAAGAAAGTGAAAATCGACAAAATGTTGTTTTTGCTAAACTTTGTTAATTACAAATTTAAAATATACCCCAAATAACAACAGAAATACAACAAAATTATCAGATTTTATGTAGAATGTTTCATGTTGAATACATGTCATCAACTTTAAATTTTTCTTATGGCAGCCCTATTGGATTTATATATTATTAAATATGGCAGAAATTTGAGTTAGATATCATGTGTTATACGTCAAATTGAAATGGTAATTGTCATATCTCATAAAATGGAACGCCCTGTATAAACTCTCAATTTCTTCGTATTTCTAACGACTAATTATGTTAAGTACAAAATGTTATCCCAATATCTCTTTAATTAACAAACTTATAGTAAGAATAATATTTTACCGGTTTTTACATTTTTCACTTACTTACTTAAAAATATGAAAAAGTAATTAGTGTTAATTATTTACATTAATTTAACCAGAATTAGAAAAAATAATATGGTGATGTGTCCAATGCGTGTGATGAAATGTTGAAAAGAAAAAAAACTTGTAAAATGCGAGATTTGTGAGAACGTGAGAAACATTCTTAATAATTGTAAAAACTTATGTGCATTAAAATTATTATTTATTAACAATGCAAAATTGTTTACCTTTACACTGAATCAGTGTTTTGGACGAGGGGCACATGAAGCTAAATTTCGAGTTGAGAAAAGCCAGAATTTGGATTTGGATCCAATTTCTTCATGCTTTTCTAAACTCGAAATTTTACTTCATGCTCACTCCAAGATTAGAAAACAATCGCTAACTTTTTCAAGTCATTTACAAAAATTTAACGATTTTCGTGAATTTTTAGTATTAAATTAAAATTAAACAGTTATCTTTATTTTACACCACTATTCTTATTTTAAAAAATGGTGATGTGTCCATCATAGTACTTTCCCCCGTAAATTGCGTATTAAATCACTTTTAAAATATTTGTAGCATTATTATTTTCAAAATGTCTTCAACTTTTCGATAACTACAACTTTTATTTGAAACATTTTTCAATTGGATCAACACATACTGACACAAACCAATGACTAGATAAAAAACACTATTTATTGAATATCTCAAAAACTAAGAGTGCTATGACAAAAAGTGAAGATACAAAAAATCTTTAATATTTTATTACCTACAACTTTTATTTGAAACATTTTCCAATTGTATCAACACACACACTGACACAAATCAATGACTAGATAAAAAACACTATTTATTAAATATCTCAAAAACTAAGAGTGCTATGACAAAAAGTGAGTCTACAAAAAATCTTTAGTTTTTTATTTCCTACAACTTTTATTTGAAACATTTTTCAATTGTTTTGACACATACACTGTCACACATCAATAACTAGATAAAACAAACAACTTTTAAAATATCTCAAAAACTAAGAGTGCTATGACAAAAAGTAAATAAACAATATATCTTTATTTTGTTATTATCTACAACTTATATTTAAAAGAATTTTTTGTTTGATGAACATTTAATAAAAAAATCAGAAAAAACTGAACAACGCTACAAGTAAAGTACCACTTCCGGTTTTCCGATTTTCACCAAAATCTTTTCAGTTCTTCCGATTGTAACAAAAAGCTTAAGTTTCAAGTTTCATTTCGATATCTTTAGCGGTTTTGGGGGTACAGCGCACACAGACACACAGACAGACAGACAGACATTTTTCAAAAATGGTCTTATTCGACTCAGGGGACCTCAAAACGGATATTTCCGCTAAAATTTTTAATTGGAAAATTTTCACGAAAACAATACTTTCTCTTTGTATTACATACGTGGGAAAGTAAAAAAATATTATTATTATTTAAAAAAAAACATTATACTTTAATGAATTTGCAAGATTTTTTGCTAACATTCAAATTCAAGTTTTCACTCAGTTTTTTTAATCTTCACGGTTTATAGTTTTTGTGAATTTCAAAAATTGCATTTATTTTCAAAATTCTGACGGTTTTCCAGATTTTTCTAGATTTTCATTAATTCTAAAAATTCTGATACTTTTCATGAATATTCAAGATTTTCCTCAATTTTTTTTTGTTAACTTCAAAAAATTTTACGTCTTTTCGTAAATTTTGAGGACAATAATAACAATATTTATATATTTAGTTAATTTTCAAAATCTAATTCATGAATTTCGAAAATTCCTGCGTATCATTTTTCAATTGTGTCATTGAAAATCCATTATGATTGCAAAGTCAAAATTTTGAAAAATTCTAGAAATGCATCGAAATGTTAAAAATTCTGGATAATCTTGGAAATTTATTAAAGGACTCAACATTTTGAAAATCAACAGAAATTTTAATTTTGTAAGTATACAGCTTGTTTGATCTCGTCATTTAATTTTACAAATGTTTACTTTGATTCATTTGAAAGTCTAGAGCAATTAGATTTGGGATATGTAAAGGTATACTTAAAATAAAAATCCTTGTATGTATTTTAAATCAAAAGTCAAGGGGTTACGAGATTTATTACGAAATTCCTTAAAAATATTCTTTTCCTACGACCGTTCCTGATAACAGACATTTCGTCGCTATACCTGTGCATTGAAAGGTGTCAATTGTATATTCGTGTTTTGATAAGTAATGATGGTTTTGAAAATTATTTTTTTTTAACTAGTTTTGAAAGTGAAGACGTTTGAGGACGTCAGTGTCAAAATTATTAAAATAAAATGAGTAATGGCAAAGAACAATTAACGCTGCACAGTGTAACCGTATGGCCAAACATACAATAAAGATATCAAAATCAAACGTCTACCTTGAACAAAATTATATTTTATAATCACATTTATTATTATCGTCAACTTAGTAAATTATTATACTTCGAAGAAGTCAATTCTGTGAGAGAATTTAAAACGTAAAAATAGCTTATACTTTTGTGATCTATATGTAAAAATCAAGTTAAATAACCAGTAATAGAATTATATTTTATAATTAGTGTCTATTTTAATTTTACATTGTAAGTCTATTATGTAGTTAAACATTTTTATAAAAGTATAATCATTACAAGAAATGTAACGTTTTTCATTGCTATTAATTGAAGTCATTAGAACACATATATGTCATAAACATTGTAAATTAATCAACTTTATTTATTAGTATTTTTGTCCAATATTCAGTGCAACGGTTACACTGTGCGCCGCCGCTGTTTGGACGTGAAAAATGCAGTGTTAAACATGTTTCGAAAGCTGCATTGCAGCCTGCCTGCGGGCTCGTAAATGCAATTTTGTATTCGTATGCAATACGAATCTTTCAAAACTTGTCAAACAATCTAATATTGTAATGTTTTAATTGATATATTTGCCAATGCCGTGTATATTATATTTCATGGCTATCTAGTCAAGGTTACGATGAAATATTTGAATTTAAACTAAACGGGCATTCCTTCATTTTTTTAGCGCAATATTTTATAAATTATTTGAACAATTGCTACCAATCTTAAAGACAAACGTTTCAACTTCAAGCTGTAATTAGCAAATTGTTGTAGTTTTTTTTTTAAATTTAAGGCAAGATTGGCATGGCTATACATACTGCTTGGTTTGAGCCAAAAACCAATACTACTGAAGATATTAATGCTGCAGAAAGGATGATCGAATTTTATGTAAGTTTTCTTCATATTTAATTTCTATTGTACAGGAAATTCGTCTTTTCGGTAAATTGTAAATTTTAAGGCATTTGCTCATTGTATAAAATATATCAATCTTCAATTTCTAACAAGTGTTGTCCATTCCTTGATTTTGAAATCCCGATAGAAATTTTAGTTGGTCGCGATTAATCTAAAGTTTCAGGCTTTTCTAAACTCGAAATTTTACTTCATCCGCCACGCGCAAAAGAATGAAATATTGTGATGTTTAAAATATACCGGTAAGATATTTGTACGTATATGATTTCTGGCCGACTCAGCTTGATTTTATGTTTATTTTAAAATCCTTGTATGCACCGAGTGTTTAATATATAGGCAACCCCCGGCCCGCTGTAAGATATGATCCGGCCAGCGAGACATTTTGAAAAAACCCAATTAAAAAAATATTACATTAGGTACTTATACTCACGGGAGTGACAGTGAGGCGGCAAACATGAAATTCTTTTATGTTTGCCACCTCACTCTTTGATAATCGCCGCCACTCGACTTGCTCGATCAAATTCTTTGAGGTTTGCCGCCTCACGGGCGACACATCAAAAGATTTATTGCTTCTCAATTATTCTAAACTAGTTTATTCCAGATTATTCGTTCATTTTGCCTATATAAGCGGGTGGATGGCCCGAACGTTAGTTCAGTTCTATTTGAGCTACCGAGGTGATAACTTGGACAAGCGATATCCTAGCGAACTGCTCGAGCCGTCAACTTGCTTTGTGACTTTGTGTGCATCTTGAGTGGTTACTAACTATAGTTTGTTATTAAGTTTATTAAACGAAAAGTAAACAAAAATGATGTCTGGTGAAAAGAAACGAAAAGTAGATACAGAGGGTCGCCATTTTCAAGAAAAATGGACAGAAGAATTCTTTTTTATCTTGCACAATGGTATGCCTATTTGTTAGCTGTGTAATGAATCCATTTCAGTAATGAAAGAATTCAATATAAAGAGGCATTACTCAACTAAGCATACTACGCTGCACTCACTGACAGGACAATTAAGAACAGACAAAATCCAGAAGCTTACCGCAAATTTGGAAAAACAGCAACAAATGTTTCATAAACAAAGAACACAACTTGATAATGTTGTGAAAGCTAGTTTTATAGTTAGCTCAAAATTGGCAAAGGCATTTAAACCATTTGCCGAAGGAGAATTTATCAAGGAGTGTATGTTAAAAGTTTGCGGTATTATGTGTCCTGAAAAGAAAAAAGAATTTGAAAAAATTAGTTTGTCAAGACGAACTGTTGTTCGACGTATAGAAATGATGGCTAATGATATAAAAACAACATTGACTGACCGTATGGCTGTTTTTGAATCATTTTCCATAGCATTAGACGAAAGCACCGATTTGTCTGACACAGCTCAACTGGCTATATTTATTCGAGGTGTTGATAAGGAGTTCACTGTTACTGAGTAATTGCTTGCTTTACAGCCGCTAAAAGGAACCACTACAGGAGAGGATATTTTTATTGAAGTTTAAAAGGTATTCACAAGTTTTGGCTTGCCATGGTCAAAATTAATTGGAGTATGCACTGATGGTGCACCTTCTATGGTCGGTTTACGTAAAAGTTTCATCGGAATTTTGAATGAAACAGCAACAGAATTAAATGTGCAAAAAGATGATTTGATAGTCCTTCATTGCATTATGCACCAGCAGAACTTGTGTTCTAAGTCCATTCGACTCCAGAATGTTATGAATGTGGTAGTAAAAACCATCAACTTTATTCGATCCCGCGGGCTTAACCATCGTCAGTTCAAGGCGATTTTGGATGAAATATCAGCTGAATATAACGACGTAACATATTGTGAAGTCAGATGGCTGAGCAAAGGAAAAATGTTGAAACGGTTTTACGAGCTTAGAAATGAGATAGCAGACTTTATGAAAATAAAAGATAAACCACTATCTGAAATTAGTGACCCAAAATGGATATGTGACTTAGCATTTCTGGTCGATCTTACAGGCTATTTGAATGATTTAAATTTGAAACTTTAAAAACAAGGATAGTTAGTAAATGATTTGTACAGCCATTTAAAAGCGTTTCAGATCAAACTACGCTTGTGGGAGTCACAGGTGCTGTCTGGTAACAGTTACCATTTCAACACGCTCTTTGCGTTTGAAAATATTGCTTATGCTCAATATGCTGAAGAACTCACGTTACTGTCGGAACAATTTTCGAACAGATTTTGCGACTTCAAAAACATGGAAGACTGTTTCAGTTTATTTGCTACTCCTACAACATATATTGTACAAAATGCTCCAATACACTTACAAATGGAGTTGATCGAGATTCAAGAAAACTCACTCCTAAAATCCAAATTTGAAGACGTAGAGTTGTGCGATTTCTAAAAAAAATACCTAGAAGAAGACAATTTTCCGCAGCTTAGAAAATTCGCAAGAAGATTGATTTGTGCGTTTGGCAGTACTTATAAATGCGAACAGTTCTTTTCATTGATGAAAGTTAATAAATCAACACATCGTACAAGACTGACTGACGATAGTTTGGAAAATTCTTTACGTCTTTGTGTCAGTGGAAATAATCCAAATATCGATGGATTAGTTTCCCAAATTCAAGCTCAAGTGTCTCATTGATTTCGGTGTATTTAACTTTCGTAGTTTGTAACAATTGCAATTTAATTATAATGTACCATTTTTTTTAATTTCATTTTGTTATTTTAATAAATTGTACTATAATAACATTGTCGTATTATTTCATGTCTAATATCTATCGCAAAAAATATTATCACTACTTTAAAATGCACTAAGTACTTTTAAACGCGGCCCGCTAACGTATTTGCACGCTAAAGTTTGGCCCTCAACATGTCAAAGGTTGCCCATACCTGCTGTATAGCATAGCATGAATTTAAACCAATTTTAGCTACTCACATGTTTCTTAATCTCGCACATACAAAGCAGGAAATAGCGGGAAAGTGTGATCATTAAACTGGATGTAACTTTGGTTAGAATTAACCGAAACTAATCAAATTAGTCTCATTTAATAAGTAATTCAAGCACTTTAAATCACTTTTCACTCTCGTTTACTTTAGTTCTTAATAACCGCCATATTTTCTAGATTTTAAAATAGTAAGCTATAGCTCTGTTATGCTAGTTTATTGCAGAAAGAAATACAACATCCTGATATCCTTATCCTAACCGAAGATATAGTAAAAAGTTTGGTAGATTTGCCCATTTTCAACCGCGCACTATTTAAAGATTTATTTGTTACCGGCGCTCTACCGTAAGTAAAGAAGTAATTCGTTCAATCAGAGATTTATTAGCTGCCGCGTAATTTCGGGAATTATAACATCGGTCCCATTTGTTTTCATTTCATATTTTTGTTTTACCTGTACATAATCACTTCTTTCACTAAGTTTCCAAATGAGTAAAGTTCGTGACATGCATTGATTATTTTAGATTAAGGATTTTAGTTTGTAAGTACAGCATAAAATGTAAATGAGCAGACCAAGTCCGAGAACAGGCTAATCCGGGGAAGTTTTGTAATCCCAAAAATTCCAAACAGAGCAATAAACCAGCGGTACTTCGAGGTACCCTTGCCCAGGTCATAAACCGTGCGCCTCGAAGTGCAACCTCCCCGGATTAGCAAATGTACAGTCATAACATGTTTTTTGTTTCGCATCAGTTTTTGATTTAAAATTACATTTGCATAATGTATTGTGACTCGCATCGTGGGGTTCTGTCGTTGTTACGGATGTTTTCATTAATAATTGCAGTTATTTTTTTTTTGCAAAGCTGCTGATTTTCGTGTGGCATCTGTAACGCTCCCTGGCGACAGGCAAAATATAGCGCGCAGCCGCAAACCACGCCTTAACCCCATCTCTCAACCAACCACAGCAAAGGCGTTCAGCCACCACCACCTCAACATCCCCTCTTGCAATAGGGGATGGTGGTGGTTAATAAAACCAAGTGGTTGAGTGATGGGAGAGGCAATCGTGTTCGCAATCGTATTCTTAATCGTGTCCGTAATCGTGTTCGCAATCGTGTTCTAAATCGTATTCAAAATGATGTATCGAAATCTGTCAAGTGCTCTTGTTTGCTCATCGTATTTTATTTTGTTGTTTTGTTATTGTTGTAAGTAACTTGTGAATATTTTGTTTGTTGTGTAATATAGTTGCTATTGTTGTATTTGAATACACATTATTTTTCTTAACTCATCCTCATTCACTTTAAATTAAAATCAGTGAAAGTAAAGTGCAAATAATGAGTTAAAGTTAGTCGGGTAGTTACGCAGTGGGATATTTGTTGTTGGCTCCAATTAGTTATAAAAAATTGCCTGCCGAGTCAACACCCCCGTAACATATTTTAAAATCTACTAATCCTTAAGGCTCTTTTGTTTTAGGTTCAAGAGGTTAAAAATAAGAGTTAAAGGAATAACGGAGATCACTTTTTTCTATTTATATACTCACCGCCATAAGTAAAAATTTGATTAAAATTCGCCCATGTTTACTGGGGGTTCACCAGTAATCATGTGCGAATTTTGATTTAATTTTCAAAAAAGATGTCTTTTATTCATGTTAAGAAACGATAAAAATGTCCATAAGATCAGACTAATAAATCGAGTTACCATAGGCAATGGAAACATAATTCTTTGGTTTTATATTTTGACGATATTTATTTATTCGGCACTTTAAACCAAACTGTTTAATTAGTCTTAGTCGATTGTAAAAGGAGGTCACGTATTCGAAGATGCGCAAATTTTCGCCCATTGAGTAACTTTTGACTGAGTATAATAACCAGTCTACGAGAAGCAGGATTCATTTGTAATGTCGGTAGTTGTGTTGTGTGAGCCGCAGTGTCGCTAGAATTTCTCTATGTTAGCAAAGATGGTCAGAAATATATGTGTTCTTTGGCTGGCGGCTCTTCGTCACCGGTTATCGTCAATAGGGAAATTTTTGGTATTGAAAAGGTTTAATTAACCATAAAATCTCCATATAATCTGTCTATAGAGAAAATCGATGTTTTGTCGTCAAACCGTAGCCACCATTTTTTTTTTGTTTACCACTAACAGCCCAACATCAATTTTTTTAAATGTTAATGTCAACATTTTTAAATTTTCTCAATTAGTAAGAATAATTAGGAAACATGAATTTTAATCTTACTACTAATTGTAAAAAGTTTTAAAATTTTAACAATTAACGGTAAAAAATTCGATATTGGGGAGTTACTGGTAAACAAAGAAATGGTTAGTACGATTTAAGTATTTGCTTAATAGTAGTAAAAATATGCACTTTATTTCCAAAGTATTCCTTTACAATTATTCATTATATATGTTGTCGATAATAAAAGCTTCTTCAAAATATGCGAAAATCTAAAAAACCACAAATTGATCGTGTTCCTGTTATTTTTACATGAAGTTGGAATAGGGTCGGAAAGTGATAACGTCAAAAATTAGTGAAAAATTCAAACGTGAGTCATACTTCGAAAACACTGTCAAAATATTGGCAGTATTAACAACGTACAGTTTCACTTATCTACCAAATGAGACTAGTTTAAATAATTTCCGTTAATCCTAACCAAAGTTACATGCAGTTTAATGATCACACTTTCCTGCTCTCCCCTATTTTATATGTGCAAGATAAAACAAGTAAAAGTAGTTAAAATTGAGCGTAGATTACGATTTGTACATTTTCAACTAAGTTCAATTTAGCAGTTTCTCGATAAAAATCTGTTTTTGTATTAGGCGATAGATGTTACGCCCTCTAGCAGATGAATAGATGTTACGCTCTCTAACAGATGAGTTGGGAACTTAAAAATAATTTCCAGTGATTTCTTTTTGCCACTTTTACTCTGCAATTTTTTACCCCAACATAGTTTTTTATTAAGTATTTTGAGTGAATGTTTATACTAATATTAGTAAATTAATAATATCTGAATTACAAGGATTTTTTTGTAAAATCCGTTTCGGAAATGGTTGATCGATATATTTTATCTTGATTTTCATGAATGTGTACATTTTTGTTTAATAAATTATATTTGGTACTGTAATTGTATTCAATTTGCTTATATCTTTTGGTTTGGATTTATGATCAATTAATCTTTTCAATTTTAATCTTATATTTTTGCCAGATTATAAATTTATTATCTTTCTTAGTATTTCAACTTCATCAGGTTAGTTAAATAAGATATAACTTTATAACTTCATATTGAATACAGAATATAAATGTATATAGCATTTCTAACATTTCTAAATATTTCTCATTTACAAGGGCATTTTAAAGAATTTGGTAGCCATATTTAAGAAAAAAGAAATCGATAATCTAATCTAAGTATTTAAAACCTTGCTAACATTCTAATTATCTTTTAACAAATGTTTTATAGTACCTGAAAATAAAAAAAAACATAACCATCGAATTGCATTAAAATGATTGAAACATTGATGAAAATTATTGATATAATTTATTTTTATTTTAATGTAAGAACAAAAAATTACAAAATAAGTATTTACATATATAGTTTACATTTTCATATTAAAATTTGGCGAAGTTCAGCTCAACTTAAAGTTTGCTGTTTTTCAACTTAACCACCATAAATATAAAATTATATTTTATGAATTGATGATAGAATAAATTTAGTTTGAGCAAATGTTCCATATTCTTTAAATTTAAATCATGATATCTTTAACACAGAAAGTGCTATGATTGAGACATTATCATTTTTTTGTATGTTTAGTTGCAGGGTCCCTACATTTCTATAGGCTTGAGGGGCTTTTTGTTGGAAATTTAATTATTATCTAACGAAGGTTTGCAGTCCTTGATTAAGCATGCAGTAAATATTTCGAGTTTAGAAAAGCTTGACAGAGTCGATTGGTCCAAATGTTTAGGCTTTACTTAACTCGAAATATTTATTTCATGCGCCAGGCTTATACGAAATTGATTTAAATTGAAGTTCAAAATCACATTTATTACTTTTCTACGAGAATTTTGTGTTAAACTATTACTAACTACAACGTTTTAATGTTTTTACGTGGTCCAGCAATATAAAAGATTGCTCGTCATTAATTTAGCACATTTCAACGCACATATTTGAACTGAATAAACCGCTTTTTTACGGTTTAGCTTCGGCTATCTTTCTTATATAAATAACATTTTTTTTTAGTTTTCCTGTTAAATATCGGTTTGAAGCCACGGTTAGAAAGAATACTTTTTTAAAATTATCTTCTTAATTTCAGTTTGGATGGTTTGCTCATCCAATCTACTCGAAAGAAGGCGACTATCCTCAAATAATGCGCGAAAGGGTTCACCGAATCAGCGAAATTCAGGGATTCCCTAAATCTCGCCTTCCTCTCTTTTCTTCAGAAGAAATCAAGCAAATCCGTGGCACTGCCGATTTCCTAGGATTGAATCACTACACGACATTATTAGCAGAATCCCACGAGCAAATCGGCGACATACCGACAATGGTTTCAGACACTGGCGTTAGCCTAAGTTGGGATCCAAGTTGGGTAGGCACGGCCAGAGATGCTTTTAGAGATGTCCCATGGGGTTTGAGAAAGACTTTGAATTGGATTAAGAACAAGTTTTCCAATCCGAAAGTGTTGATCACTGAAAATGGGTATGCTGGGTTTGCTAATGAGACCACAATGGATGATGGTAGGATTCGGTATTATAATGTACGTACATCTACGCAGAGTTTTACCATCTACGATAAATAGCAACACACGTTATTAAATTATTATGATTGCACATAAGCTAAAATAGTCAAACATAAAAGTTGGTTGGTATTCCCAGAATAAGGCCCAGTTGCTCCAAAAACGTTAAACTGGGTTTATCTCTTAACTCGAGTTCAATATGACAGTTCCTATTGTTGTAATGTTACTTTGAACTCAAGTTCAAAGATAAACTAGTTCAATGTGATTAGTGCAACTGGCCATAAGATAATGACATTCAAAAACTCTGATCGATTCCCTCATTGGGAGATTTTCAATACTCTGTGTGTGTGTGTTTAGTATTCTATTCAATGGATTAGACCACACTAATTAGGACCAAGAAGTCCAAGGATCAAGAAGTTCGAAAGTTTGCTGGAATATTGAAATTTACAAATTAGTTTCTTCTTTACTTCAATTTATGAAACACTCTAATTCAATATGTTTCTAGGGATACTTGCAAGCAACTCTTGATGCAATAACAAAAGATCACTGCAACGTTATTGGATTCACAGCTTGGTCATATATGGACAATTATGAATGGTTTGATGGTTACACGTGAGATATATACAATTTTAAAGGACTTATAGTTGTAAAACAATATTTTTTTCAGAATGAGATTTGGGTTGTATCATGTTGATTTCAACAACATTAACCGGCCAAGAGCTCCAAAGATGTCAGCTTTTGTTTTCCAAAACATAATTGTGACTAGGAGTATTAATACTACATTAAGACCAATGAACTTTTTGCACTAAATAAAGACGTAAATTATTTCGACTCTGCTGATGTAACCAAATTCCAATAAATAATGAGATTTAACAATTTTTTTTAGTTTCTTTATTATTTTCATAAATCATTATAAAGGCTTTATTGTATCATCAAATATTGAACAAACATTCTTCATATTATATACCAGTTGCACCACAAACCCTGAATATTATTCGGTTTAATGTTGATAATAGTAACTGTCATTTTGCACTTGAAGGTTCTAATATGACCCCAGTTCAAAGTTTTTATTGCAACTAAACATTTCATAAATAATAATAAGGAGTAAATAATAAATTAAAAAATATTTTACCGTTTGTTTGTTATATCGTGCTCATCATTGGTATTTCATAAACTAGATATGAAGACGGTTAATACAAAATTAAGATGCGTTAACAAATATCAACTAGCTTCGTTTCTTTTCAAGATATGGCAAACAAGTGAAAAACGACACAATTATCTTTTTACTATAACTTTATTAAATAGAACGACAATTATCTGAAATTTGAAATGTACCCCAAATAACAATCGCAGAACATAAAAAAATTGACTGGTTTTATACAGGATGTCCGATTTTGAAGATACGACATCAAAGTTACATTTTTCTTATGGCAGTAATATTTGATTCTTACACCATCCACGAATGCAGCAAATTTGAATATTAGAAAATCAATAAATAAATCAGTGTTTTGTAGGCGTGGCGCATGAAGTAAAATTCGAGTTTAGAAAAGACTAATTTGGTTTGGTCGCTCCGCTCAGCTACGCGGTCAAATTTGCTTTTCTAAGTTCGAGATTTCACTTTATGCTTAATCAAGTAGTAGAAAACACACTTTAGGACAACATTAAATGCTTTTTTAATAAAATACAGGAATCGAGAAAAATCTATAGTTTATTTTGCAATTTATTGGGTATTTGATTAAATTGATGACTTAGTTTGTGTAATTAATATTAATTAATTTAAAAATAAACAGTATGATATTATGGATAAGAAAAACTCCACAGCATGAGTTGAGTGACAAATATGATGTTAAATGTATGCAAATGGAGTTAAGAAAAATAAATTATTAATTATACACCTCAAATCCCGAACTTAATTTAATTATTGACACATTTTAATATTTTTTAGTAAAAACTATCTATTTTTATATAAAATCTAATCGAATAGAGGCTATAAAAACATGTTCATGAATTTCGTACGCCCGATCAAAACATCTACACAGTCTCTCTGAGGAATACCCAAGAATAAAATTTTGAAGAGCGGAGATTTCTTGTACAACATTAATTCTTTTGTTTTAGCAAAGTTGGCTTTAAAAACAAAACCAAAACTATTGGTTTTAAAGAAAATCTTAGCAATTCGCGTAATATTTAGCACACAATTTTTAATGTAAATAGCATTTTTTAATGGAGAAACTGCAAAATATTGCACTTATTTAACTTTCTAAAAGTTAGTACATACGAGTAAGTACTTAAATTTTTATTTAAAGGAAATTATGAAAATTATACCAAAAAAGTAGAGAGAAGACGAGCCTTACGGGTGGTAAAAATAAATAGTGTGGATGTTTTGATAGGGTCCCGAATTTCGCATAAATCGTACACTGTGCCTCGAATTCTAAACTGAGTTCTAATGATATTACAACAAAAGACACTCTTATTTTTTCACTTGCGGGCTCAGAGATAAACTCAGTTCAAAGTTTTTGGTGCAACATTTCATAAATTGCAAATATACAACATCATTATCAGGAAAGATTAACTTAAATTCATCACATTAAGGACCAGTTGTTCCAAAAACTTTAAATATCATCTAGAACTCAGTTTAAACATGTACTCGGTTTTCTAAAGTGAGTTATAAATGATATTACTTAGTTTAAAGATGATTAAATTTGGGGCAAAGTTGCGTAGTTTTAGAGCCTATTAATAATATGAAAACAAATTTTAAATATCAAATTATTCTAAAAAAAAATGTATGTTTTGAAATTTTGTATACATTTTTTCATAATAATAATAATGCATTTATTTCCAGTAAAGAATACAGAACATTCGTGGGTTGGTCAGACAATATCATAAAAGTTATATATACATCACAAACATGTTAAAATATATATACAAGATCCCAATTCATATATATATATATATATATATATATATATATATATATATAAATATATATATAACTTTTATGATATTCATATTATTATTGGGCTCTTGAATTTTTATTAAAATAATAAATAATACTACAACCTTTAAAATTTAAAAACTGGCAGGAGATTCAAAAAACATCTAAAATTAATTTTAATATAATCTTACATATATTCATTAAATCCTCTAACGTGTAGAAACTATAATTTAATATTATTTCTTTGATCCTTTTCACAATTTTTTCAATTTGCAGTTGTTTTATTATTATTATTTATTATTATTAAACTTTATTTACGGAATTCAGTTATTTACATACATATACATATTCCCAATAAATTATTAAAATTATTAAATTATTAACAAACTTGAATGCATTAAACACTATCACATGACTATCCAATGATTCAATAGCTAAAGTTTAATTTAATGTTGCTTAACCGTTTCATTAAATATGTAAAAAAACAGAATAAATATAATAAATAGACAACAGTGTAAAAAACCATACATATATAAATGATAATAAAATATAAATTAATACGGTGTAAAACAAATTATATATATAAACATATAAATAACTAGTAAAGATTGCATCACGGTTCTAAATAGAAATTTCACAGTTTATGTTGCAAAAGATAAATACAAAGATACTATCACAATTGAAGCTAGAATATCACAGATGAAATATCACTCCTATAAAGAAGGTATATAAAATATCATAGACAAATATCACTTAAAGAAAGATGGTGAATAACAAACTTATGTAGACAGTATTTTGACAAACAATATTGAGGCAATAAATTAAACACGAATACTATGCTATTGAATTAAAAAAAAAAGTATAAATAACAATCTTTACTGGTTACCTTATGATATCAGATATCGCAATACGCTTTAATCGGTTTTGAAACTATGACAGTGAAGATGTGAATAATAATCGTTACTACATGATAGTAGGTTTGCGTAACGCATCATACGATCAATGGGGTTAAACATACCATAGTTAGTCGAGTAAAATGTCAATATAAACAAAGGTTTGTGTTTATGTGGATTGGTCATTTCTTGGTATATTGAAACTCAACATCTCCACCAACTCAATGCAATTTAAAAACCCATTAATTAATTTAAATGAAAATAAAATGTCCAAAAACTTGTTCCTTTCTGCCAGCGATTAAAAATTTAATTTTAGCAACATTTGGCTATGGCTGAATATTGTATTAGAAGCATCCAGTCTGAACTGTATTAGTTTTAGAAATTTGCTTTAAACCATTTCAATCTGTTTAATTGCAGTACCGGTGCCCATACTGACAAGCCATATTCTAAATGGGGACGTACAAGTGCCAAGTACAATCTCATCACTGCACTAGAACTAAAGTCTCCAGCAAATCTTCTAATCAAACCCAATATTATCAAGCTCTTATTACAACATAAAGTTATATGTTTCGCAAAACTAAGGTTAGATGAAAAAAGTACACCAAGATCTCTTATTTCAGTAACACGCTCGAGCTGATGGAAACTAATCCAGTAATCAAAATTCCTATAATTTCGCCTGCAGAAAGAGATTTAAACACATTTCTTCATACTTAAATATAGTTTATTTGCCTCTCACCATGATTCAATATTATGCAAATCCCGCTGTAACGCAAAATTATCATCAGCTGTACCTATAATTTTAAACGTTTTCAAGTCACTGGCGTAAAGCAGAAACGTACACGATTTTATCACAGAGCTAACATCATTAACAAACAACAAAAACAAAATGGGCCTACAATGCGAGCCCGAATCGAATTGGATTGATGGGAACCTATTCGGACACGCTAAGTTGTATCCTCTAAAAAGCTTCTAAACCAAGTAATTACATTTGTACAAATTCCCATCAGCTCAAGTTTATGCAAAAATATAGTATGCTGAACCCTATCGAATGCCTTGGGAAAGTCCATGTAAATAGAGTCGACTTGTGACCCCGTTTCCAAAGCATTTGATAAATAGGACTGATACACCAGCAGGTTAGTAACTGTAGATTTGTCATTTAAGACACTGGCTACTAATTATATTAATGGAAGCCCAAATGAGTTGTTGTGATATGAGGTTATCTAGCATTATGGGTAAAGCTGATTGGATTGAGATCCCCCTGTAGTTTGAAATATCAGATCTGCAACCACTCTTGAATACTGGCACAATGTGACTGCACTTCCAACAATCTGGAAAAGTACCCGATCATATTGATCTCATGAACATTGTGTGGATAGGTTTGCTGAGCGTAAAACGTAAATCTTTTCAAAAAATAATCGGGTATACCATCCGGGTCCGCATTGCAGGAGTCAGACAGAGACAACATAGCATTAAAAACCTCGGTTAAAGCAACATTAAACTTAAAGAGAGATATTAACTCATTCCCGTAGTATACGCATAAGAAATGATAAGCAACAAGATTATCACAATCCGCGGTGGTGTCACTACATTTATTTCCTAGACAAGTTTTCACATGATTCCAAAACAACTAAGGGTTATTATTGATAATCAGTGATTCTAAATTGTTGATGTACTCTGCGTATAGTATATCCCTATTGATTGAGCGCCCCCCCCCCCCCCCATCCCCCCCATGGCTACGTCCCTGGACATCACTCGTTTCATCGGAATCAAGAAGATAATTTTTCAATAATTGACTTATTCAGAAATACATTATCCAGTTAATACCAGCAAGATAATTATTACTTCCATTATTATATCAAAAACTGTTGAACCTATACATTCATAACTTTGACATTATACAGGGCATTTTTATATCTTTCTAATGAGTATTTATTTCTGAATTCAGTAATGTATTATACTTATAATTTATTCTAGATTTGATTTGTAAAATTAAAAATGTTTTGTGAAGAATGCATTAGAAACAGTTGACTGACTTACTCATATGACAGCAATTTAGATGAGGGAATATTTTTTGCTAAAATGTATGGAAAGGTGAGAACTGTGTTGGCGATTTGTTGCCTTACTATATTTTTCAGTATTATCATTTTATTGCAAATTGTTACGAAGTTTATTTAACGATAAGTGTTTATTTTAATATTTGTTACATATTTTAAGCAAGTTGATTCTGACATATTTCTGTAAATAATTGTAAAGATGTTTGAAACATTTCTAGATACTACTGTAAATACGTTGCCGACGTATCGCTTACATTGTTGTATGTATAAAGAATAATAAATGTCTATCATATCTCGTTACTGATTATTAAAATTGCATTTTTTTAGTTATGAAAAAACTAAATCCAAACTATAATCAGTATTTCATTTATAAACAAATGCGTTTTTAAACAGTACTGTTATACGTTGTAAAATTTCTGACATTCGTTGTTTTTCTAAAGTTTCATTTGAAGCTTTATGTCAACTTGCGCCGCAGTACTTAATTATGGCTAAACAGTTAATCAAGATTACGTCAGAAATTGGCTTGCACCGCAACTTTATCATGGCTAAAGTCCCCTATTAACCTCTAATAGTTAATCACCCGATTTCCACCGATTAACATTCCGACAATTCGTCGTGAAGTTAGCGCAATAACTTCACGACGTTTATTTTCGTGAAATTATTTATTGCTTATTTGTGTTTAATTTTTATACATATTTTATATATCATTTATAAATCCCGTGCATTTATTTCCGCTGTTCACAATTGTACTACGAAATAAATACCAAAAAAAAAACTAAATTCTGTAGAAGTCCCTAGAAAAACGCGTGCTATCTTATTTATTTCTCGATGGTGGCTGATTAGTAAATCAGCCCACGGTACAACAGAAATCAGTGGATTAAAGTTAATCTTGGTTAGTTAATCAGACTCGGTGCAAGTGGGCATTAAACGTGTGTTTTCCACTCCCAGATTAATCATGAAGTAACATTTAGAGTTTAGAAAAGCCTGGTAATTTATAAATTTGCAGAGTTTTCTAAACTCAAAATTTTACTTCATGCGCCACGCTTATAAAACACTGGTTTTAGGTAAACTTCAAAATATACGTCTTTAGCTTAGTGCCTAAGTAGCATATTGTAAACTTCACAATAGTTCAGTGTTTTATACGCGTCGCGCATGAAGTAAGCAAACCAAATTTTCAGGCTTTTCTAAACTCGAAATTTTACTTCATACTTCATCTGGTAGTGGAAAACACTCGCTTAATACCTTAAAATGAACTCTTTTAAAAAAATAACGAATATCTGAGGGTTTACAGCATAAGCGCTGGTAATTGGAGTATGTATACTTAGAAGAAAAACTGGCTATGTATAGAAAACAATATAAGCTGTTATACCATTCGTTTGTTTCATCGTGCTCACCATTAGGATCTCGTAAACTATTACATATACGAAAAAGGTAAAATTAGACAAAAGATTCCATATTTGATACAAAATGAAATTGTGTTAACGAATTTCATTCGGCGTCATTTGTTTTCAAGGTATAGCAATAAAGTAAAATTTCCAATTTTAATATACTGCATCAAACTTGAATTTTTCTCATATAATTTTTTTATATTATTAAATAGTAAGTCATTTCTCATAAAATGGAACACCCTATGTAACATTTCAACTTTTCTTCGTATTTCTAACGACTCATTTAAGTGAAATGTATAGCTTTTATTACCAGCAGTAATAAATGTATTATTATAATTTATATAATTAACACAAATTCCAATTATTTACGTTAATAATGTCAATTTATATCAACAAATGTCAATTTATATCAACAAATGTCAATTTATGTCATAAACGGTTGGTATTTCCTCGTTTTTTTTTTACGTAAACATTTGAAAATATTCTAAGAAAATAATGTTCATTTCGATATAAGTTTGAGCTTTTTTACTTTAGCTTAAAAGAAGAGTACTTTTTTATAAATTTCAGGAAGATTAGGATATCAAAAAACGACAACGACTTTTGGTCGACGAGTTTTGTTTACGTTCGAAGCTCGTATGACAATCGTACCTGTCGTCCTGAACGTCTCGTACTCGTGTCGTGAACTTCTCTCGTCTCGTGCTCATCTCGTGCTCGTCTCGTGCTCGTCTCGTGCTCGTCTCGTGCTCGTCTCGTGCTCGTCTCGTGCTCGTGTCGTGCTCGTCTGGTGCTCGTCTCGTGCTCGTCTCGTGCTCGTCTCGTGCTCGTCTGGTGCTCGTCTCGTGCTCGTCTCATCGAAGTGTGACCAGACACTCGTACGAAGCTCGTACGACAATTTTACCTGTCGTACCTATTGTCCTGAACGTCTCGTACTCGTGTCGTGAACTTCTCGTGCTCGTGTCGTGCTCGTCTCTTGCTCGTGTCGTGCTCATATTTGAAAATCCAAAAATACTCCATTTGTAGTTTTTGAATTATTTTTAATTGAACATAAAGCATAAGAAAAGGGGAAATTCTATGATAGTTTTAAGAAAACATGGATTTAAAAAATCTAACTCAATACGCCCTACAATATCTTTAGGAAATTCTGTATGAATATTGAGCAAATAACGCTCTTTTCAAATATGTGAAAATACAAAAATACCCCGTTCGTAGTTTGTAAGCTATTATTAATTGAACATAACAAATAATGTAATTCTATAAAAGTTTTAAGCGGAATTTATAAAAAATCGTGATATTGGGCAAACATCACTTTTTCAAAATATCTGAAAATCCCAAAATTACGAATGGAGTTCATAATTTTTGATTTATTTTGGATTGAACACATAAGAAATAGTGTGATTCAAAGTTTTTGAAAAATATTAATTTAAAAAAAAACCTAGCCTGAAAACGGAATTAAATTAATTCTTTTCACTTGAAATGAAACACTTTTATTTTAACCTTTCTTCACCAATTTATTCTTTACCAGATGTACATTTCGGACACAATGTGACTATTATCAATGGTTTGATACTGTATCAGTATCAAACTCCTAAACTTATTAAATATCAAATATTTGCGTAAACAAGCAATTGCAAAACCAACATAAATATTTTTTTTTGTACCTAAAAACACAATTTGTATAAATGGAAAACATCGCTCCGTAAATAATACTCAGAAAGGAGATAACTGTGGTATCACAATGGGCCTATTTAGGCTCTTACGAGGTGCTGCCACCTTAACCTAACCTAACCTAACCTAAATGAGCCCTTACAAAAAAATACAACTAGATTGACAAATTTCATACAAGGTGTCTCATTTTTTGCTTAGATATGACTGTTCTCTTTATTTGGCATATATATGACGCAGGATTTATAGCTTAAATTTCCTATTATTTTCAATAGTGTAAAATTCAAATGCCATAAGAAAAATTGAAGTGCCCCGTTCTTACCCATATATGCATATATGCAGGCGCCCATGGAAAATAGCATGTTAATTTTTACGTGTTCAAATATTGGCTCTCCTATTTATTTTGGAGACAAAATGTATTTAACTTTTTTGTAAAGGGAAAAATTCTAAATTTATTATTATTCACACTTAACACTTCACGTTTCTCTAAGTTAAAATAATTAGGAAAAAATAATGTGATTTTATGAAAATAATGACGTCATGAAATTGAAACAATAATTGCGGATGTCAAAATGGGACAAAATATCGCTGTCAGTTGATTAAAGGTAATGTTTTCGAAATGATTTACACCAGCGCTTCTCAAATTATATTGTGTGGCGGACCTGTATTTTAGGTTCCAATTTGTCACATGTTATTGATATCATATTGAGAATACGGAATGATGAAAATTAACGATAAAATTCGACAACATTGAAGAAAATCTTGAAAATTGATAAATCCCCGAACATTGAAAACTTTTGACTAATGATTCGACATTGACAAAAACCACCAAAATGTATGTAAACTATGAAAATCATAGATATTAAAACTTTAAAAATTATGAAAATAGACTAAAATATTAAAAATTCTAGGCCATTAAATTGGACGGAAATCATGATAAAAATCAAATAGATCAAAAACAACTATAGTCAAATGATTGTCTTTGATTTTAATTTGGAGCACTTTTTCCTTGTGTAATGTAAATCATTTCGAAAACATTGTTGTTTCAATTCCATGGCATGTCATTATCTTTATATAATCGCATTACCTTTTCTTAATTATTTTAACTTAGAGAAATTTAAAGTAACAAACGTTAATACGAATGAATTCATAATTTTTACCTCCACAAAAAAGGTAAATACATTTTGTTTCTAAACTAAATAGGGTATCCAATATTTAATCATTTCAGAATTCACTTGGGATTTCCTATGTTGCGTCCGCCAAGTCAACACCCGGTATACTTCAAAGAAAAAGTCCCTGTTTATATAATTCAGCAGAAGAAATCAATATTATTATTAATAATAAAAATACTTTATTACTCAACAGATACACAATCCATATTCACAAACATAAACAAAATCAGTGCAATATAATCTCTAAATTACTCCAAATTTAACTAGAGTGAAGTTGGAATACAAGATAATGCAATGTTTTCACGTTCATTTCATCAATAGTTTAAAACTAACTTAAAACATGTAGATTTTTTTCTGTTAATACTAAATGTTAGTATCGTATTTCTACGGATCTAGTAGGAATAAGCTAGTATTAAACTATAATGATATAAACCTCAATTCTATTAATAAGGTTGTGAAAGCGTTAGAAAATGTCTGATATATTTTTTATTAAAAACAAATAATTAATTATTTGACTGTTTGCGTTTCATTATTTTATATAAAATAATAATAATAATAATAATAAATATATTAAAAATCCTGAAAAGAGTTACTTTATAAATCTTTGATTTGGTTAGCATATACTTTGTGGTACATCTTTCTAAAAACAATAATAAAAATACCTAACTTTGTTTTACCACTTTGATTTTAACTTTTACGTTAACTATAGTTTTGACAAAAGTAACTTTGTAGTCTCCCTAATTGGGAAAGTATCATATCCGTTACTATTTTCAAAAAAATAAAAAATCCGTGGATATATTTGTATTGTTGAGGATTTCAAAATAATGGTCATTCTTCATACGTACACACTGTCCCTTTATGTTTATTTTTCTTGTTTTATAATTATTGATTGTAATCAAACCGTGTCCTACTTATATCTATAGATATAAATCTTTTTGGGGTCGACAGTTACAGTCTTATACATGTATTCTCGTTTACTTGAATTTTTCATACAACTGCAATTATAAAATGTAACCAAAACATGTTTTGTACATTAAACAAATAGTTCCCGATAAGATAATTATACTTATATATAAAGACCTTGCGAATTAACGAGTTCCACTCTAATTCACAGCCATGTTTGTAAATATTTTGTTAATGGATCACGTTTAGCTGCATTTACCTTGCGAGTACCTAAAGAAGAAGTCGACTGATTGAATTGTTTTTTTATCGAGTGCGTTTTTTAGAAATAAGGTAAATGTTGAAATAAATTTGATTAGTAAATGTGCTGTGATTAAAATTAATGCACGTTGTTTATTCGTATGCTTTACAAGTGATTTATTGAAATTGGTCTAAACATGTGCTTTTAAGATATAGTCCAGTTCGCGAGAGGTGTCCTGTGACATTTAAGTTCAAATTAAAATAACTGTAATAATAAAAATCCCCTCGTTAAGAGAGTTTAGCATAAGTTGCGATTGAGCACACAAACGTAAATTAAGTAATGTTTATATGCAAATATCTCTAAGAAAAATTGTATCATAGATTTTAAAACTGTAATCGTAGGATACCTCTCGTGAATTATACTATACTCATGGTGGCGACCAATTTGACTTTTTCCCAATGCCAGATTTTTTCCCTGGCCCCTTAAAATAATTTTATATAACCAAACCAAATACAGGGGAAAAAAAAAGGTGATTCAAGTTACATTAAGAGGTGAAAAGAAAACATTGTATAACGCACGAATTTAGAAGTAGCAAGATTTTATACGACTTTTCTAAAATTAGTAACCGTGAAATCAAACATAAGCAGTATATTTTAAACTTCACTATATTCTTTTTTTTCCAAATTTTCAATCTTTTCTAAACTCGAAATTTTAATTCATGCTTAGTCTGGGAGTGGACGACACTCGTTACAAATTTCAAATTGAACTCTTTCGTAAAATCAACGAATGTAGATCGGGACATACATAAATACTTAAAAAAAATACTTCATTGTTATGTCTAGATGCTCAAAATGTCAAGAAAGTGTAAAAATGTGAACATTTTTACAAAATCTATTATACTTTAAATTAATAAATTAAAAGATATCTTGTCGTTTCCTAAATATTTTTTATTATCATCACTTAACAAAACCTTTCACTATTTTTCAATATTTATGCCAAATATCTCAACTATTAACAAATTTTTATAATTTTTGACAATATCGCTTTTTTTAAAATACTTATAAATATTATTATATGTAATTAATTAGAATAATTACTTGATTTGCAATAAATGGTTGTTTGTTTCTCAGTTTTTGATAATTTTCACATTTTTTAATTTTCATGATTTTCATTAAGTGTTCTGAACATTGTAAATTTATGTTAATTGAAGAATTTCTTGATTTTTATACTGTTTTTACTTTCCGTATACAACATTTTGTGTATCTCGGGAAGTATTGAGAATATCGAAAAATATTTGAATAAATAGTTGTAAGAAATACTTGAAATTGGTTAGTTTTTTAGTTATGTATTTATTTTTAAATTAACGAAAAGATACAAAATCTTTGATGGCAGATAAGAATGCGTGAGATGCCAGAATTGTTAAAACTTCTCGCGACAATTAAATTATCTCAGCGCATTTTCCTAAAATATTAAGCCAAAGTTGAAACTATGCAATAAAATCAACGTGTTTAGGAGCAAGTTTTCTTTGAAACAATTGTAAGAAATTACCATATTATCAAATAAAAATAAAATTTATAGAATCTGTACAGATATGAACAAACTTTGAATGGATATAATTTGAAATTATAATATTGTCACAGGATTTTTCAAAATATCAAATCAAAGTTAAACTTTAATTTTATATATGTTTATTTATTTTATGTCTGTATTTATATATTGAATTAAATTCTATTCATCTTGAATACTTTCTGTTCATTTTGAACTTCTGCAATTTTGTTAAAAATTTGTCAATTTAATTTTTTTCAAATCTACAATAAAAGTTGTTAAACGAATAATTTATTAATCTGTGTGATTTTAATATAAAAATTGGTTCTTTGGTATTTTATTTTGATTTACATAATTTCGGTATAATTTAAGCTTTTCAATTTTGTTAGTCAATGTTTAGTAACAAATAAATAATGCACACGAATTTGTTTTAGTTCTAAATGTGAACTAAAAATATTACATCAACTCTGTTCAATTCATGTCAAATCTGACAAAATACGTTTCTGATTGATCGTCTAACAAGGTTTTCCACTCCCAGATTAGACATGAAGTAAAATTTCGAGTTTAAAAGAGCCTGAAAATTTGGATTTGCTAGGGTGCGCGAGCGAAGCGAGGCGCCCTAGCCAATCTAAATTTTCAGGCTTTTTCAAACTCGAAATTTTACTTCGTGCGCCACGCCTACAAATCACTTACTTCAAGGGAAATCTTTAACTAATTGGTTAGAGTGAAATAAATTTAGTATGTCAATTATCAATTATTGAAATCAGTGCTATAATGGACAATTCGCCATTTTTTTTTTAAATATGATTTATTATGCCGAATTCGCCGAACAGAACTAACAATTTGTCAATTCTTTAATTATATTATGTGCATATTTATTGTTATTATTAATTTAAAAAATCCCCGACTGGTCGCTAAAAAACAGAATTTTCCCTGATTTTTCCCTATGAATAAATTCCCCCGAGTTTTACCTGACTTTCTCGTTTTTCCCGGTTGGTCGCCACTCTGTATAAGCATTATTTCGGGCTATTTGAAATATTATTATATTCAATGAGTATCTGTTTTGGGGATACAAGTAAAATTGAATTTACCAATGGTTTGCAGAACATATTAAGTCGATATAATTATTTGTTTACACAATATTCGTTTTTCAATGGAAAAGATCTATCTTAAGCTTTATGGGAAGTCAACTCAAAAAACACTATTCATTATCTTCATTCTTATATAATATATATATATACTGACAGAGAAATTTTATGGATCCGTAAAAGATGAACAAAGTGTAATTTTAAAGTCTGTTTATTAATTAACGAGTGCTTATAACTTTTATCACACGCTACCTAAATAACTATTGCTATTACTATCTACGCCTAAGATTCAATTATATACAAGGAATTTTTCTTTTAACTAGATATATCCTGATCATTTTTATAAAAAACAGTCAATTTAAAACTTTTACGAGTATTTTCCATTATTAAGCATGAAGTAACATTTGACTTTATGCGCCATACGTGAAATCACTGGTTTACAGTGAAATTTAAAATATACTCTTTAAGATCTCGCGTTAATTATTATTACCAATGTTTATTTCGTGTAATCAAATCTTCAAAAAATTAAGCGCATTAAGCAATTTGCTTTCTTATTTTTTATTTTTAGATATCCCAAAAAACTCGCTCAAATTTTGTAAGAACAAGATGTGTTTAGACGGAATAAATATTTGTAAAGTATATTAGCTCGAGATCAAACTGCAATTTGACACCTTAGACTGGGAATAGTAAAGCTATACTGATGAGAGATAAATCTCGAAACGCGTCTATAGATGGCCTGAATAAATTGACCCAAATTGTTACATTTGCAGTAGGTTATTATATGTAACAGCAAACACTTGTATAATTCAATGTTCGTCGGGGCATTAGCCCGGGAAGTAGTTGTTTCAATGAGTGTTTGATATAGTCTTTGTAAGACTAACTTGTTGTAGATTGTGAAAAGAATCGCACTTTTAATGTTTTAATATTATTCAAGTAACTAACAAAGCTACGACATAGAGTGAATATGCATTAAATGCAAATTTTTAAATTATCTACAACCTTTTCTAACAAGATTTTTTAATATGATCAATATTAAACAAAAATTAAAAAAAAAAAACGAGTAAACTACCACCTCCGGTTTCCGCATTTTCACCAAAGTTGATCGGATACTAGTATTGTAATAGAAAGCTTAAGTTTAAAGTGTCATCCTAATAGCTCAATCGGTTTAGACTTTATCGTGCGACAGAATTACAGACAGACATTTTTCAAAAATGGTCTTAGTCAACTCGGGGGACCTTAAAATAGATATATCCACTAAAATTATTGATTTGAAAATTTTTGCAAAAACACTAATTTCCCTTTGTTTTACATATGGGGGAAAGTAAAAAACAACACTAAAGTATTTTGAGGATGCAAGAAAAAATTGAAATAAGGAAGTTAGTAAGTGTTTTAGAGTTTAAAATATTTGGATACCAGAAAAACACCCCAAATTTTACTTCATTTAGCAATTGAGCACTCGTCAAAAGTTTCAAATTGAATGCTTTTATAAAAATGAAAAATGACTGAACATTTATCTAAAAAAATATACTTTTTATAAAAAGAAATGATTTACTATCAAATAATCAAGTTTGGTTTGATATTATTTGAAGTAAATGTGATACCTATAATTATTGTTTGTTATTATACTAGGGTTTTCATTCCTTGATTAAGCATGAAGTAAAATTTCGAGTTTAGAAAAGGATTTCTCCTAGATCTAGTATTTATACTTTTTTTCCTATATCTGGTATTTATACTTTTTTGTTGTGGCCAACAATTCTGTTTTGTTAGAGGCCAACAATTATTTTTTGTTAAAGACCAACAGTTCTTTTTTTTCAATTTGTCCTTACGTCCCTTATCTCATTAAAATTCTTAAATTTCAAGGTAAATATCGCTGGTTGTGTACACATTTGCTGTATTCTACGTCAAAAGTTAGTTTTTATTTAAATCTATCGTCTGACATACATACAAAATTTGGGTATATCTATATACATATATAAATAATTTCGTACACGTGTTAATTTGTTTACTTGTACACACATTACTGGTGCTGGTATGAGTGTTAATTAATTAATATTTACGAAAAAAGTAAGTACGAATATAATTTTAAATAAATTGACTGATAATGATGACAAATGTTTAGAGTTCATCTTCACTTCTTTATATATAAAACAATTTAAACACTTTCAAATATATATTGTATAACGCTACAGTTGTTTCGCCACACTGTGGTTTCTTCAGGCTTCGGGCGAAATGTTATTATTTTATTCTCTTTATACCTCAGGAGATTTTTATAATCCTTTAGACTTCAAGAAAATTATTTTAATTGCTAAAATTTCAACAACCAAGTTAATAGAATTTTATGACAATGCATTTGTGTATTTTTTATATCAGAATTTTTCAGCACTAGATGAGTAAAAAGTACAACTCTATCACAAAAACGAGTGTCTTCCACTTCTTAATTAAAGGAAAGGCCTAAAATTTTGGTTTAATCGCTAACCATCACCAGTTAAATTGCCTCCAACAATAAGTGGTCACTTTATGTTTGGGTGCGACTATCATTAAAAATGTGAGGGTTGGTATCATTTCAACATCATTCAAAATTAATTAAAATAAAATCATGGTTGTATGGACAAAATAGATATGTCACTCGACCCCTCTTGCCATGTTTAAGTTTTTTGAAAGGGTGGCTCTGGTTCCCCTTTAAGTAAAATTTGACCTGTTTCAGCATTTTTTCCAAACTTCTACCGAATCGAAGATTTTTTGGGGTGCAACTTTTAGTTGGGACACTCTGTATAGATAATTAATAATAATTCTACAACTAAACGGATTTAAAAAATGCAGCACAATACCTGTTTAATAGACATTCTAGTTATGTATATGTATTTGTATGCGATAAAAAAATGAATGCTAATGATCTAATTTTATGTTTATTGTAGATAATACTAGTTGTAAATTAAATGTTGTTGGTAACGAAAGTGTAAAGTAGGGCTTTTGTGTGCGCTTTACAATTAGAATACTCTACAAATAGCCTCACTTTACATATTAGTTAGCTAAATACGTATTTTTAATTCAGTGTTAAGATAAATATACTTACAGTATATTTATTATGTAAAGTTTGAACTGTGATGTGATTTCTGTAACTAATGCTTAACCTGCGAATCCTTCTAGCTAGAAATACTAATGGACCAAAACAAATCCTTTTTCGTAATTATATTAACATTTACACTGATCAACAGCATTTCAATGGATAAGAAGGCATTTCCTCCAGATTTCAAATTTGGAGTGGCCACAGCTTCATATCAAACGGAAGGAGCTTGGAACGTAGATGGTAAGAACTATTGTTGCTCATACACAAAACGTAATTAATAAAATTAATTGATGTAGCCAGTTCTAATAAGTTAAGTATACATATAAATCAATTCGTTCATTAATTTAATTTATCTGAACAGATTAAATCTCTCATTCCGTGTAATTCTAATTAAAAATGTATTTATATATGTGTCTTAAAACTTCACTTATAATCAATGTTTTATACGCGTGACGCATGAAGTAACATTTCGAGTTTAAAAAAGTCTGAAAATTTGGATTTGCCGGGGTGGGACCCCCGGCCGATATCGAGCCGAGTCTAACAAAACAATCACGTATTTATACATCCATCATCAAGCACGACTTTGTTATTGACGCATATACGACAGAAATAAATTCATCCACTAACACAGATAGACAAGCCCTATTAAAACAGCTGAAATCACGCTTCATCAAATCATTTAACATCGATATACACATCTATTTCTCGGGAAATAGTATGTTCATTGTTATGTTTTGTCTCAAATCACCTAATATCATCCTACCAGTAGTTACCACGTCAGGCATTCGCACGGTATTTTCGCTCCAATGGCTAACCAAATAAACATCCTCTACACCAACATTAATTCCCTTCCTAAAAAAGCCCATCTTCTATATAACTACCTATCGAATAATCCCATTGATATTAACCTGCTAGTCGAAACCAAAACCAAAAAAACCATCAATTTCAAATAATGGCCCTACTATCAAATTCCCTTCTCTACTCCCAATTAAAACAGGCGTGGTGGCTCGATAGTCTCTACAAGACCTGAAATTGAACTAGGAAAAGCAGCGCCAAAATTAAATAACGTCATTAACGAATGTCTACATTGTACTGTCGAGCTACCACTGTTCACTCTCCATATCTTTTTAACCTACTTTCATCACTCTTTCTCAATCGAAGATACAATTCTAGCCAGAGCCTCCTTATACGACCACGTTATTTTAATTCGTGACTTTAACATAAATAGCACAAAAAGAAAACAACTTTTATCCTTTATGCTCTATTTAAACCTTGTCCGCATAAACACTGCCCCTCCATTTATTATGTCTTAAAATCAATCAACAACACCAGATGTCATACTATATACGAACAATATTCAGCACCTTCCTCAAAACATCTCGTTAATCCTAGACTTAGGGCCTCTTCAAAATATCTAAACCAGTACATTTTGAAGAGAGACACCCTCTATAAGCGCGGGAGTATAATGGAAGAAAAGAAACCACAATTTATGGTGTGGTTGAGGTTAAAATTTATGACTTTATTTGTTAGAATAGCAGGTAGTTTCCCTTTTTCCCATTTTAAAGCGTTTTAAACGGTCGTTCATGTTCATTTGATGACTCCAACAATTTAACTCATTATTCAATATGTTATGCAATGGTATTATTTGGTTACGTTTTAATCAAATCGATTAAATAGACCACGCTAATCTAGCAATAAAAAAAAATGCAAAATAAGGTTATGATCCGGGTTTAAAACGTGTTCAAAACATGTTTAAAACACGTTTAAAACGTGTTTAAAACAGAATATGTAGGGTATTTTTCTTTTGAGTATACATATCTCGATAATTACAGCGATTTTTAAAGTTGTGGGAAATCGTTGTTTTAATGCGGTTAATTTGAGGCTTTTAACGAGTGTTTTCCACTCCCAGACTAAGCATGAAGTAAAATTTTGAGTTTAGAAAAGCCTAAGAATTTGGATTGGCCGCGTAGCGAAGCAGAGCGGCCAATCCAAATTAGGCTTTTCTAAACTCGAAATTTTACTTCATGTGCCACGCTTAAAAACACTGATTTACAGTGAAGTTCAAAAACACTCACTTACAACAACCGTTATAGGCAACCTAATAAACGTTAGAGTTATTGGGTTGCTTATAATCAATGCTTTAAACAATTTTTTCAGCGCAGAATTGACTCACGTTTTATCCACATTTACATATTAGATTGCTAAAGCCGTATATTTTAAACTTTACGATATTTCAGTGTTTTATACGCGTGGCGCATGAAGTAAAATTTCGAGTTTAGAAAAGCCTAATTTGGATTGGCCGCTCCGCTTCGCTACGCGGCCAATCCAAATTTTCAGGCTTTTCTAAACTCGAAATTTTACTTCATGCTTAGTCTGGGAGTGGAAAACCCTTGTTTAAAGATTCAAATTGAAATCTTGAACAAAAAACAACGAACGTCGAAAAATTTACAGTATGTATACCTGAAAGAAAAAATCCCGGTATTTAAAAACCACATTAATGCACGCATAGTTTTATTGTAATAAAATGTTATGTTTGATGATGTAATTTGAAATATCGTCAACAATTTACCTAGAATTTTAAAACAAACAAAAAACTTTAATGAAGTAATATAAAATATAATTTAGCAAATATTTATTTTTAGCAGTTAGATAATAAAAAACGGTTTTAAGCAAATCCAACGTTTAAAACATGTTTTAAACAAATCTAAGATTTAAAACATGTTTTAAACAAATCTAAGATTTAAAACATGTTTAAAACAAAACCGTTTAAAACAGGACGCCTGTTTTTAAACATGTTCAAAACACTGTTTTAAAACAAAGTGTTTTAAACATAACAACCCTGGTTATGATTAATCATCTAACGAGTGTTTCCAATCCCAGATTAAGCATGAAGTAAAATTTTGAGTTTAGAAAAGCCTGAACATTTGGCTCGGGCGTAGCGCAGCAGAGCGACTGAGACAAATTAAGCTTTTCTAAACTCGAAATTTTACTTCATGTGCGACCAACCAATTAGCAAGTGAAATACGTTTAGTACGACAATCATCAATTCTATAAATGACGGAAAAAGTGCTATAATGAACATATATATACAGCGTGTAAACGAACTACTGTACAGGCTCTCTACCACATAAGGGGCAGCGTTTAAATAAACAATACCTGCATTTGAAATTACCATACCTTTAGTAGATAGCTCAAAAATGATTATTAAAAATAATTAATAATAGAAGGCCACATGTTTGTGGTATCTGGTATACGCGCACATTGCGTATTTTAAGAGATATTCCACATAGACTGGTAGTTTTTAAACGATTTGGATATCGAATTACACCATCCAGAGAAAAGTGGGTCAGATTGTGAAGAATTATGTCTATGTTATCGTTTTCATACGTACCCATTGCTGACTAAATTCCGAATATTTTCTAAACGTGTTAATGAAATTCAATATTTTTCCTTATTAGGTTCACACTTCACTTTATCTCCACTCTTATTGAAATGTTTAGATAAGAGCGGCGAGGGTGGATGATTTTTAAACATAAAAATAGTTTGCTGTTTAGTCTATGGTGAAACTTATTCCATGAAACATCTACATTTTGTAACATGGCGCGATACGTTTATTCAAACATTGAATTGGGAGACATGTTTCTTATTTACGGTGAAACTCGGTGTAATTCCGCGGAAGCTGTAAGAATTTATCAAGAGCGTTTCCTGAACGACACTTACCACCGCCAAACCGATTTAGAAATTTATTACAAAGAGCACGCGACACTGGAAGTTTGCAGCCCGTCGCCGTCGCCGGAGCCGTCGGAGGTGGTGACCGTCCAATGCGATATTTGCGAGCGGAAGATGAAATTTTGAATCTGTTGGAAGCGGATCCTGGTTTAAGTACCCGTATTATCGCCGCTCAGCTAAATGTATCGCACACATTTGTCAGCAGTGTTATACGAGACAATAATTTTTATCCGTATCACTACCAGCGTGTACAACATCTTCAACCCCATGATTTTCCCAAAAGAATTGTATTTTGTCAATGGATTTTGGCACAAAATGTTCAAAATCTTAACTTTACCAAAGACATTTTAGTGATCGACGAATCGTGCTTTACGCGTAATGGAAGTTTTAATTTCCATAATATGCATGTTATGCAATAGAAAATCCTCGTGTTCCGCGTAGAACTCATTTCCAGCATCGCTTCTCCCTTAAAATCTGGGCAGGTATTTTAAATGATCAATTAATTGGGCCATTTATGTTCCCATTTAATTTGAATGAAGAACGATATTTACGATTTTTGCAAGATGAAGAATGTGGTATTTGCAAGATGGTGCGCCAGCTTACTATGAAAGGCGCGTTAGAAGATATTTGGATGGTGAGTTTTCAGGACGTTGGGTTGGTCGTGGAGGCCCTGTACCATGGCCTCCAAGAAGTCCGGATTTAAACCCCTTAGATTTTTTTCTTTGGGGATACTTTAAAAGTGAAGTCTACACTACGGAAATTGAGAATGCTGAAATGCTGATACAACGAGTAAACGCCGCGGCTAATACCATTCGTGAAAAACCTCGTGAAATGTTTGCTACTGCTCGTGCAAATTGGATACGTAGGGCCCAAATGTGCATTGAGTGCGGCGGACGTCAATTTGAACACTTATTGTGATTTTTTTTATACGTGATCCAGTTTCATCTAGTAATTCTAGACAGTGTGTGTGTGTGTGTGTGTAGTGCGTGCTAAGTGCTTTATACGTTTCGCAGTAGTAACAGTAAATAAACAATACCACAAATGAGTGACCTAGTTTCATCTAGTCATTCGAGACAGCGTGCGAAGTGATTTATGCGCCTCGCAGTATTAAAAGTAAATAAAATATACAACAACTTACGCATCCACGAAAAATATCATGAACACAGGTAACCAGAAGTTCTCAAAAAGTAAAAAATGCATGAAAAATTATGAGAAATCCAATATTTTTTTTCCGATTTTATTTTTGCTGCAATTGGTGTCAAAATACTTTGTGTATACGCCCTTAAGAGGATGTACATTAGTTCGATTACACGTTGTATATAAAAATATATTAACGACGTGAACACCATCTACTGTCAATAGCACTGCTCAAAAATTGGCAGCAGATGGCGTTCACATCGTCAATTTATATGTAAATTACACATGACTACTAAAATGGTTATAGATGTTCAGTTTTCGTGTGGATTTTAAAATGCACAATCAATTGACATTTATAATAGTCATTCTGTGAGTACCATCGACAATGCTATTGGGAGTAGATGGTGTTCACGTTTTCTCGATTTTCTTTTGGATTTTCTTATTTTTTGTAAGAATATTTTTTCTTGAATTCAATGATGTATCACACTTATAGTTTATTGTACGGGGTGAGCAAAACTCGATGTCTCAGCTCTATTATATGAAAAGGAAAAACGATAGAAAAATCTGAAATATAAAATCAAATGACAACAAAACAATATTTGTCAACCATTAGTTTAATTTTTGACAGATGCGGCTTTGTTATTTGTTTCCAAAGGCTACTTGTTTAAGTCGTGACAATTTGGAATTTTTGATAATACTTATTTTTTAAGTTTGCTTTTAATTTTTTAACGAAAGAAGATAGCAAATTTTTTTCTCTACAAAGTTCAGAAAAATTAGCTCTTTTGAAATATCCAAAAATATAGGTATGTTTCTGGGGAAAAAATATTCGATGACGTCATTACTTCACTTTCAAAATTTAGAAAAATATGCAATTTTGGATTAAAATGAACCTTACTCAATCCCATTTATGAACCTCTTTTCAGATTTTTTTCTATCGGTTTTTCTTCTCTTTTAATAGAGCTGATACATCAAGTTTCTCACCTTGTACATTTTATATGTAAAATGTTAATCTTTTGTTTTTTTAGAAACAGTTGAGTAACTCACTTATTTGACAACTCCTAAAACCAATAATTTGCTTACATATCACCCCTGAAGATGGGCATCCAACGATATATATTACCAATTGTGATGTATTTTAAACTAACGAGTGTCTTCCACTCCCAGACTAAGCATGAAGTAAAATTTCGAGTTTAGAAAAGCCCCGCGTAGAAAATTTGTCGTGGGTCGCGCAGCGACCCGAGACAAATTTTCACGGGGCTTTTCTAAACTCGAAATTTTACTTCATGTGCCACGCGTATATAACACTGATTTAAAGTGAAGTAAAAAATGCACTGAAAACCAAGCCAACTTCTATCCTATCCATGCTGCAAACCTTCAGATTTTCGTTTTTTTCTTGGAAAAAAACTTCGATTCCCTGTAGTCCTTCGGTCTCCGAAGACCATGATTGCTCCTTCGAGCTGTAACCTTTGTAAAATGGTAATAAACTTAGTAAACTTAGTAGAGTGATCCTTCAATTTGAAACTTCTAAGAACGAGTGTTGTCCATTCCCAGACTAAGCATGAAGTAAAATTTCGAGTTTAGAAAAGCCCCGTGTAGAAAATTTGTCGAGGGCCGCGCAGCGACCCGAGACAAATTTTCACGGGGCATTTCTAAACTCGAAATTTTACTTCATGCGCCACGCGTATAAACCACTGATTTACAGTAAAGTTAAAATATATAAAGTTTAGATGTGATGATAAATATTTACCGAGATGTAAACGTCAGATACGTTTTAAAAAATTCTATTGACCTAAAATTGTACACGTAGACATAATTTCGACTTTATTTTAGAAATGTCGTATTAATTATTATTACATTTTACAAAATTTCATAGATATCAAATAAATATTCCCATCAAAACCACCCCAAGTCAGACAAAAGATAACGCTACGCGCCGGCTAAAAACAAATGGACTTCTTACTACCTGCTAATATCGGTTGACATTGACATCAAAAAATGCGGTTGGTGTTCATAATGGATTACCCCCTGAGTGCTCGGTCTCTTTCCCCTTACCCTCCAACATTTTAGGAATGAGATAGAAACCGGAAGATTTTAGATATTTTCGTGTCGTCGCCCAGACTTGGATTCAGGCCATTTATGTATCAAATTTACCCTCTCAACCGCAGTTTCCTAACCACCCAAACATTAATCCGAAAACCATATCCCTGTTTCTAAACAATCTATCTTCCTCCATACAGCGCCACACTCCCTTCTATACAAAATAACAAATAGATACAAATATCTCCGCCCCAAGTTTATATTAAGACTCATAAAAAACAAAACACAGATGTACAGAGATATAAGACACAGAACACAATGTTGAAACAAAATTAAAATAGACTTAACAAAGATATACATAGACTGTCAGGAGATGAAATAATTATTTTAATAAACAAAAACGGACTACTTAACAAGCATAAACAACCCTGTGATGAACAAGACAATTACCGATGACCAGACGATGACCGACATTTTTCAGACTATTTTAAGGACAATTACACAGAGACAGGCAACATCACATACGACAATGACTTTTTCGGAACAGTTGGCAAATGGCACCAATCATTCCTTAACTCCTACACCTCCCATACGCCGGATGATAATATCGATAAAAACGAGTATTACTAAAACTTGCATAAAGGTAAAAACACAGTGCCGGGTTATGATAATATCTCTAGAATGATCCCAGCATATCCTCAAGATTTTTAACAACCTATACTCCTTACAACACTTTCCCCAAGAATGGAAGCGGGGTATAATAACCTGCATATTTAAACCTGACAACAACAGATGAAACATAGCTAACTATTGACCAATTACCCTGCTCCCAGTCTTGGGCAAGTTGTATGTACATTAGGGTGTTTCGAAAAAAATCGAAACAGCTGGCTCACCGCTTAAATTAAAGATTTTGGTCTACAATAGATGTGGGCAAAAGCATTTGCGATTGAAAAAATATTTAGAGGGTCCCCCGAGCCCCCAAACATGCCATTTTTAGCCCTTTTTTAGATAATCGGCCAAAAACTTGCCTTATAGTCATCGGATCAAGGCGAATATTTTATATTTTGTGCCCAGATGAATATACTACAAGCAAAATATGCAAAACCTAACTTGGCGTTAGGTCTAGGTGAGCTACGAATTTTTTAAATAACTTTTTTTCACGATTTTGAAGGGTTTTTTCACCTTTTTTTGTTAAAAAGTGGGTTTTAACGACAAGAAATCAAGTTGCACCCGCGATTTGTCCTGAGAAGTATATTTAATAATGTAAGCATGCGAACTGCGTATCTCACCCACGTCCGATTGTGTGGCAAACCCCTAAAACTCTATTTTAACGTTTTTGAGCCGATTTCGCAGGTTTTGTTTCTTAAAAAAACGTTTTAAATTAATGAAGAACTGGCTTACGCTAAATATTTCTTGCTTTCATTAAAATAACCAATTGTAAGCGTGCAACTAATGCCTTTGAGATCCATTAAATTCATGACAACGTAAGTTTAAAAAAACTGCTCGATTACCCATGTCACACTCAATCGGTAGAAAGACACATCAAAATAGTAACAGAAGCTTCGCGTTCAGTTATTGGACAAGGCTCCCGACATGCCCGTATAGTTGGTGCCCTAAAGGGACGTGCGACGATGGCCAAATTCCAAAGTAAAAAAGACTACGTTGTTATCGAACAAGATTGCAGACTTTGAATTTATTGTAATCGATTGCAGGTTAAAAAACACATGTTTCAACCAAATATTGTTTAACAAAATGAAATTTATTAATTAATTGATGTACTGTATTTTTAAACGAAAATGTGGGAAAATCCATACTGAGCGTTATACGCAGAATTTCAGGCTGTTATTTATGAATTTAATGGATCTCAAAAGCATCCGTTGCACGCTTACAACTAGTTATTATAATGAAAGCAAGAAATATTTAGCGTAAGCCAGTTCTTCATTAATTTAAAACGTTTTTTTAAGAAACAAACATAATAATGCCACATAATCGGACATGGGTGAGATACGCAGTTCGCATGCTTACATTATTCAATATACTTCTCAGGACAAATTATCGCGGGTGTAACTTGATTTCTTGTCGTTAAAACCCACTTTTTAACAAAACAGTTGAAAAAAACCTTCAAAATTGTGAAAAAAGTTATTTAAAAAATTCGTAGCTCACCCAGACCTAACGCCAAGTTAGGTTTTGCATATTTTGCTTGTAGTATATTCATCTGGGCACAAAATATAAAATATTCGCCTTGATCCGATGACTATAAGGCAAGTTTTTGGCCGATTATCTAAAAAAGGGTTAAAAATGGCATGTTTGGGGGCTCGGGGGACCCTCTAAATATTTTTTCAATCGCAAATGCTTTTGCCCACATCTATTGTAGACCAAAATCTTTAATTTAAGCGGCGAGCCAGCTGTTTCGATTTTTTTCGAAACACCCTAATGTACATATCCTAAAAAATAAACTCCTTACACATGTCTCCAACCGCATCCCTCCATATCAATGCTCTAGATCTTACAAAATTTCGTCCTTGTATTTTATGTGAAACTAATTTGGATTAATGCATTCTATTACTAAGGGATCTAACTGTGTTTCTGTAGTTAAGAATGTTTGATTTTCAGCATCGATTACAATTTTATTAAATGTTGAAAATGCCTATTTTGTAACGCTTGATTACCAATAATTATTTAAGTACGAGCCGAGTGCCAAAAATGCTTCATTTTACGAGCGGGGCGAACAGCATTAAGATTATATAATTTGGGACAAAAAATTGTGTTACATATTATGTAACACAAATTTTCGTCGCACAGAACTAATCAGATTTTTTTATTTCACAGGTAAATCAGAAAACATCTGGGATTACTACACTCACACTTTCCCCGATTTAATCCTCGACAAAACAAACGGAGACATAGCCTGCAACTCTTACAACAAAATCGACGAAGACATAGCAAATCTTAAAAACCTAAAAGTCGACTTCTATAGATTTTCAATATCCTGGTGCAGAATCCTCCCGACTGGCTACAAAAACAGCCTGAATCCAGCCGGAGTCGCTTTCTACAACAAACTCATAAATAAATTATTGGAAAACAACATCGAACCGGTCGCAACAATTTACCATTGGGATTTACCAAAAGATTTTCAAGATTTGGGGGGATGGACGAATGAGAAAATGTCTGATTATTTTGCCGAGTATGCGAGGGTTTGCTTCGAACAGTTTGGGGATAGAGTTAAGACTTGGATCACAATTAACGAGCCTTATCAGATTGTTTATATGGGGTATGGGAGTGGAAAGTTAGCTCCGTTTTATCATTTGGATGGGACTGCGCCTTATTTGGCTGGACATACGGTTTTGTTGGCTCACGCTAAAGCTTATCATATTTATAAACATTATTTTAAGCAAAAACAAAAAGGTAATTACAAATATTGATAATAAATAAGAGTATCTGGACAGGGGCGTGCTGGCTTTCTCAAGATGGCGATGGATACACCGTCAAACGCCAATTACTTAAATAGTAATTTAAAAATACTATTTTAGACTATTTGGATGAGCCATCCAAGCGCTAACGATAAAAAGCACTAAAACGACAATAACACTGATACCTAGATTATCAAGCACCAACATTTATAAACCCTACAAAAAAGAAACATCGGCATTGAATTGTATTAGTGTCAGTATGTTGTAAAGCAAATCTTAACAACGCTAAAAACTTTGCAAACGCTTTGGTATTAAGTTTTCTGCCAATAATGCAATCGTTAATTTTTCAAGTAATTATTTTGTTCAATTGGTGCAAACCAAGTTGAGCTAATCAAAATATTAATTATCAAAAACAGTTAATAAATCACAATTACGATTTCCTTTTTCACTGATGATATTTGAACTGACGTAGACAAACATTCTTTAATTAGAACGATATTTTTCATACTACCTTAACAATCAAAATGTTAATTATCAAAAATAGTGAATAAAATCCAATTACGATTTGTTTTTTCACTTATATTATTTAAACTAATGTAATTGTTTGACAAAGATTCGATATTTTCATAAATTTTGATTTAATTAAACATTCTTTAATTAAAACAATATTTTTCTTACTACTTTAATTAATTCTTCTTTTATCGACAGGCGTATAAACACTGAAATATTTCGAAGTACTAAATATATTGCTAAGGGAGTATACTAAAGCAGTATATTTTAAACATGTTTTAGAAAGCTTAAAATTGTACGTTTTTCAAAAATAGCGAAAGCCTAAAAATGTAATTTACAGGGACATGTAATCCCTATAAATGTTCAGGAATTCGCTGTTTTATAAAAGCGTTCTAAAAAGTGTTAGAAATATACTGCTTTGTCATACTATTCAGTAATATTCAGTACTATAGGATACTTCAGTGTTGACGTCTGGAGCATGAAGTAAAATTTCGAGTTTAGAAATGCCTGAAAACATCTTGATTAAGCATGATGTTAAATTCGAATTTAGAAAACCCTAAATATTTGTTTTTTTTTTTTAGGTTTTTCTAAACTGAACATTTTATTTCATTACCCACGCGTATAAAACACTGAATTATTAATAAATTTAAAATATACCCGTAAATCACGTTTTATATGTATGGTGCATGAAGTAAAATTTCGAGTTTAGAAAAGCCTAAAAATTTGGTTTGGTCGCTCCGCTTCGCTTCGCAGAGCGACCAAACAAAATTACAGGCTTTTGTAAACTCAAAATTTTACTTCATACCTAATCTGGGAGTGGTTAAAGCTTAAATTTGAACTTTTTCCAAATACGACAAATATCTGCGTATAGAGTATATTGGGGCATGTATACTTAAAAAAATATACAGGGTGTCCCATTTTAAAGTACTACCTGGAATATCTTCAAAACCATGCACCGAATGAAAAAATGTTTCAAATAAAAGTTTAATGATTTGGAGAGGGACATCTAACTCTGTAAGAAAAATCTACCCCCTATCCCCAGGATTGGGTGGGGACGGGGTAGCTTTGAAATCTTAAACAGGAACCCTTATTTTTTGATAGATGGCGCTGCAAGAAACAAAATTGTTTTTATTATGTAAATTTCTCAAACCCAGTGAAAGCGGAGTGCGCGCGTGATTTTTGTAAAAATTAAAATTAATTAAATGTATAGAATCTACACAGAAATAAATAAAATTTGGGTAGGCTTTAATTAAAATTACGTCACGGGATATTTTAAAATATCAAATAAAAAATTTTGATTTGGAAAATTGATGAGTATTTTTTTATTAAATTAAATTCTTTTCAATTTGGAATAATTTCTGATCATTTTGAATATTTTCAATTATTTATTATTGTTTAATTTACAGAATATAAGCTTTTCTAATTTGTTCGTCTAAGTTTATTAATACACAAATAATACACAGAAATTTGTTTTCGTTCTAAATTTGAAGTAAGAAATAAAATCAACTCTATATATTTTAATCAACTCTATATATTTTACGTAATTAGACAATAAAGGAAATTGCAAACTAAGTTCCTGATTGAACGTCTAACGAGGGTTTCCACTCCCAACATAAGCATGCAATAAAATTGCAAATTTAGAAAAGCCTGAAAATTTGGTTTTGCTGGGGCACGTGAGCGAAGCGAGTCGCGCCCCAGCCAATCCAAATTTTCAGGGTTTTTTAAACTCGAAATTTTACTTCATGCGCCACGCGTATAAATCACTAACTTCAAGTGAAATCTTCAACTAATTGATTAGAGTAAAATAAATTTAGTATGCCAGTTATCAATTGTCAAAATCCATCAAAGTACCAAAAAATGTTTTTAGATTTTTAGATTTTCCACGCTCTATCCAAATCTGTAATAAAAAAATAGGGGTTCGCATTTAAGAATTCAAAGCTATCCCCTTCCTAGCCTACCCTGGGAATGAGGGGTTGAATTTTCTTACAGAATTGCATGCCCCTCCAAATAATTAAACTTTTATTTGAAACATTTTTTCATTCGGTGCATGGTTTAGAAGATATTACAGGTGGTACTCTAAAATGGGACACCCTGTATATACAGGGTGATTTAGTTTGGTGTTCCACCCCCTTCTAACTTTTTTATTTTGAAAAAAATTATTATTGTTAATGAATTTTTTAACTTTGTAACAAATCAATAAATTTTGTTTTCTTCAAGAATAGATTTTATTCCCTATTATTTTATATGAATAACGTTATTTTTAAAATGTGTTGTTTGACTATGACTGAAAATTTTCCAAATTTTAGTATTCGAAAGTATTCAAATTATTCGAATTTTAAAATATTTGGATATTAGAATTCTTACTCAAAATTTCTATATTCAAAAGAAGTATAATTTTCTTAAAGAAATAAAAATTAGTGGTTAACATAAATGCTCTACAGAGAGTTTTTCTATTAAGTATGCATATCCCGATTATTCTGTATATAAAAATAACGAATCAGTGACGTTTTTTTTTTTTAATTTTAAACATTAAACGAGTGTTTTCCGCTCCCAGATTAAGCGTGAAGTAAAATTTGAGTTTATAGAAGCCTGAAAATATGGTTTGGTCGCTTCGCTTCTTTTGCAGTTAGCAATCAAATTTATAAAAATTACTAAGAATGGTATCGCTGTATAACATTTAAAGAAAATTAAAGAATTTATAAATGTGCAGAAAACATTATTATACGTTACCTTTCGCTGGTAATCGTATTAAAATTATACAGCGAATTGTTATTTTAGGTATACATATGAACACGCTGTATATTTTTCGACATTCATTGTTTTTATTAAGCTTAATTTGGAGCATTAAACGAGTGTTTTCACTCCCAAATTAAGCATGAAGTAAAATTTCGAGTTTAGAAAAGCCTAAAAAATTGGTTTGATCGCGTAGCGAAGCGAAGCGACCAAACCATATTTTCAGGCTTTTCTAAACTCGAAATTTTACTTCATGCGCCACGCGTATAAATCACTCGTATATTGTGAATATACGAATATATATTCACTTAAAAACAGTGTTTTTTACTCATGGCGGATGAAGTAAAATTTCGAGATTAGAAAAGCTTCAAAATTTGGTTTTGTCGCTTTGCTTCGCTACGCGATCAAACCAAATATTCAGAAATTTTACTTTATGCCTAATTTGGGAGTGAAAAACAGTCGTTTAATGCTCTAAATTGAGCTTTAAAAAAAAACAACGAATGTCGAAAAAATTACAGCGTGTTTATACAACTACAATTTAGTTGTACCTCTTGTAGATTTAGAGGCTTTTGAAAAAAACAGCGATCTTATACACGTTTTCACATTAGGATATAGTTCGAGTAGATGGCGAATTTCGGCCTAAAATATGGCTTTAATTATATACTAAGACATAGCGACACTAGTTTAATTTTTGTAAAAAATTGATTTAGTGGTTTTTAGAAATAGGCGAGTGAGTCGCCTATTTCCAAAAACCCCTAAATCAATTTTTGATTTAAATATTCGAATATTTAAAATATTTGAAGTAACAGTGGATCACATCTTTTGAATTTACAAATAACAGCAACAAATCTTAGTTATCAGATACATAGAAATAAATACGTTATTCTATAATATAATAAATAAATATAAATAAACTTAAATTCCTCTTAATAACTGGCTATCGGCAAGAACAACAACAAACAATCTCTATTAACAACAAGCAATTACATAACATGTAAACTTATATCTAAATTTATAAAAGGTTGAAATTTTGTTGCTAATCGGCTATCGAACGATTGTTAATTGTCATGATAATGTCAGTCGGTACGTCACACAGTGATCGAAACGCTTCTAGCCGAACATTTCGTTATAAAATGTTTTTCTTAAAAACAAAAGAAGATAGGTATAGGAAATGCTAATATAGATCAATACAGAATTGAATTCTGCGTCAGAATGTAAATATATACATAGTGTTCCATCTAAAAAAAACGAGATTTATTGCTTTAAAGTTGACCAAATATGGTATGAAATTTTAAACTCTTAGTGTAGTGTTGTGCAAAAATCACTGGTTACCTTTGTGTATTAGTTTTCTATAGCCAACATTCGATATTTTTTTCTGCGGAGATACGAATTTTAAAATAATAAATGAAAAAGCACTTTTTTTTTAATGTTAAATATCTCGAAAACGATTGAATTTGGAGATTATAATAACTATGATAACTTGTTTTTTTTCATGGAATTGTATGTAGAATCTAGTTTGAAAATAAAAAATATAGCATTATATTCAAAATCAAGAAGTTGGTATTGACTTCCGGTATAACCGGAAGTCGACTAATCTTAATCACTTATGTGTTAAAGAATAGAGACCTTTAACACATAAGTGATTAAGATTAGTCGACTTCCGGTTATACTGGAAGTCAATACCAACTTCTTGATTTTGAATATAATGCTATATTTTTTATTTTCAAACTAGATTCTACATACAATTCCATGAAAAAAAAAACAAGTTATCATAGTTATTATAATCTCCAAATAATACATTAATTTCTGTTTCGTTTATCTAATTTGCAAATTTGAATTCAAACTGGCTTGGATGCGATTTGATTCGTTCCACTTAAAAAAATACTTGAACTGAAATTTTTAATTTGTTGCTTTAGTAAGTCTAGATTCTAGCATAAGCTACCATTTCGAGATTTGAAATATTTATCACATATGAAAAAACCGCTGAACTCTTGTTATTTAGAAAATTTTCAGCGCGCCAAACATCGAGCAGAACTGGGTGACAAAGACAGTTATTTTATATAAACAAAATATTTCATGAGTCTCCTGAGTACCTACACCTTCGCAGTTCACATTGAATTCCGTTAATTTCCCTTTTAACTGTATTTTTTTGAGTTTACGTGAAGTGAATATTACACTAAAAAAGACTGTTATTTCTTACTTCACTTTTTATTTTTATCGTTAGATGTACATTCCGAGACATAAAGTGCTCATTATCAGTAACAAACTGAATTCTTACAACTAGTTGCGCGGTATATATAGGGATTTAGGAAAAACCAATAAGTAATTAGCTAGGTGTTACCCTTAGCCCCCAAGGGTTCGGCATGGTTTTCGGTGGGATTACATTCTCTGTGGGGTACTTTTTTGGTAATAAATCCAATAATGGATTATCTAAGGGACTAAGATCAAAATTGAGAAAAACATTTTTATTTTTGTACATTTCAATTAATTCAAGCATATTTAAACTACGATGACCGGACTGCTTTAAAAGTTTAATATTGTTAACCAAATATGTGTGTCCTGTTTCTATTGAATGGTGTGCGACCGGTGATTTGTCCGGGTTTTGAATTTTAAAGTAATATTGGTGTTCTTTGAATCTTTTTAATATATTGCGTTGTGTTCGTTTAAAATTACTTAACGTATACACAGTTTAGAAAATAAAAAAAACGAGTGCGTTCTCAGCTGAGTGAATTTTATGAAGCACATACTTTGGTTACTCATCTGCATAACAGTGGACATAGGTTTTATGACACCACCTGCTGATCCTTTGGATATTCTAGTAAAAAACCCTCATTTTTACAAGTTTATTTTTGGCGAAATGTTTGGCCAGAAAGGAGAAATCGACTACTGCGCATGTAGTCGATGAAATAATGAGATGAATCGATATATGGTAGTGTTTGGGTTTTTGAATTAACGATAAATGTTAGGGTTGCGTGTGAGGCACAGGTGGGATAATGTGTCTAGGTTAAGAGGGTTGGTTGCAAACTTTCCGGATAGGTGTTCGAGTCTTTGGTCAATAGGGATTATTTTTGTTTTTTCGTAAAAGAGCGTATTTAAAGGGTTGTGTAAGGGATTATTAGGGTGTCTCATTTTGGTAAGTGTGCGAACGTTCAGCAACTTGGTTGTGTTATAGAACTGCATGACGAGGATTGTGGAAGAGGATAGCTGCATAGTCAAGAAGAGGGCGACAGATTATCTAGTAAATGTGGACTGCCGTGCTGGTCGAAATTTCTTGAGTTTTATAAGTGATCTGAAATGCCGCGCTCTCTTCTTGACCTTGTCTTTAAGGTTTAGGGCCTGGGATTTAAATGTAAATTTAGGGTCGAATATCCCACCGAGATATTTGCAGGATGAGAATGGTTGAATTTGATTGTTGTAAATAGTGATTGAAAATGGAGGAGGATTGTTAAGGCGGTGAAAAGGGATCAGGAGCTTGGATTTATTGGGGTTAATTGAAACCACAGTTGAATCGTGTCGATAAGTTCTTGGAGGGTATTTAGAGTTTTTTCAAACGTGGGTGCATGTGTCAGTAGGGCAATGTCATCTGCATATAGCAAGGGATAAGCACAAGGGTTAAGGAATTTAGGGTCGGGATTATAAATATCTAGGTCAAATAGGTTGTATAAAAGAGGGAAAAGAGGTGATCCTTGGGAAACTTCCTGTCCGGGGAATATAGACAAGAATTTTCCATTGTTATAGAAAAACGTAAAATGGATTAGCTGGATATTCAAATATTTGGTTATTGAAATATATTAATATTTGGATATTCAAATATTTAGATATTGGAATATATTAATACTAGAATATCAAAATATTTGAATATTTAAATTATTTGTAATGGTAATAGCCTCATTTCATAGTTAAAATAAAGTTTATTAATTTTTCAATAATTTCTGTAAATTGAAAAAATAAATTTGACATTTTGTATTTTAATAAGTTTAAATAAACATACATGTTTTGCAATATAAAATATAGTTAATTAATATTGATAATATCAAACTGAAATCATTTACAATATTTGTGCAAACAAATCCTAAATGTAGACGTGTTTTCTGTTTTAGAAAAGTATATAATTATATAATTCATTTTCCAAAATTTTACATTATTAGGCACTGGAAGGGCGCATGAAAGATATGCGCACCAGGTTATATCCCGGTGAGCCAACACGCCCCTGTATCAGGATATAAATTATTAAATCGTGAATTTATAGCTAATCATAAATGACCTAAAACGTTAGTTAATTGAACAAATATAGCCAATTTATCATCATACTGCTAAAAGTGACAATTGTAGTGAAATATCTGACATCTTGTGCTGTTAGTAATTTATATTACGTATATTATTATATAACTAAATTGTCCTGTAATTGTTTTTTTTTTTTTGGGCATTAAAGTATATTTTTATTAATATATAGGTATTTGATTGAAATTCACTTGGTTTGTTTTACTAATAAATTGTTTTATTTTCAACTAGTTTCGGCTTAATGCCATTTTCAAGAATGGTGTACAAAAGAGCAAAATTGATTATATATACTAGATGTCGGCATTTCAGGTAATAAGCGCTCTAATTATCGGGGAATTCCAAAGGTCCTCGTTGTCATTGACCACGTTTTTTCCCGCCTTTATGGCTTTACTTATTTCTAAACCCTCCCGATAATTCAAAACTAATCCCTTATTACCCGAATGCAACATTTTACAGTCGTTTGAGCTGAAAAAGTGATTAGCCGTGATGCAATGTTTTGCAAACCCCGTGGTCTGTTTATTATTTAGAATATCTTTCCTATGTTCTTTTAATCTCGTTTCAAAAGACCTGCCCGTTTGTCCTATATATATTGCATCGCAGTCATCACATTTCAGCTCATATACTTCGCTTTTTTTATTATTACTATTGTCTGTTTTAATTTTATTATTCACTAATATTTTCTCTAAGTTAACAGAATTAGTCAAAATTATGTTATTGTCCTTTCCCTTAACTGTTTGTTTAATTTTCTGGGAGAGGTTATTGACGTATTCTAATCTATTCCAGTAGGTTTTCTCTATTTTTGCCACACTATAAAAATACTTCCGCAATTGGTTTTGTTTTTTCTTTTTAATCATTTGATCAACTAATGCCTGTTATACACAGATTAATTAATATTCCACTTAGTAAAATAGATTATCAAATCGAACTAAACACAATTAAAACAATAGCAAAAAATAACGGTTATAAACAGGCATTAGTTGATCAAATGATTAAAAAGAAAAAACAAAAACAATTGCGGAAGTATTTTTATAGTGTGACAAAAATAGAGAAAACCTACTGGAATAGATTAGAATACGTCAATAACCTCTCCCAGAAAATTAAACAAACAGTTAAGGGAAAGGACAATAACATAATTTTTACTAATTCTGTTAACTTAGGGAAAATATTAGTGAATAATAAAATTAAAACAGACAATAGTAATAATAAAAAAAGCGGAGTATATGAGCTGAAATGTGATGACTGCGATGCAATATATATAGGGCAAACGGGCAGGTCTTTTGAAACGAGATTAAAAGAACATAGGAAAGATATTCTAAATAATAAACAGACCACGGGGTTTGCAAAACATTGCATCACGGCTAATCACTTTTTCAGCTCAAACGACTGTAAAATGTTGCATTCGGGTAATAAGGGATTAGTTTTGAATTATAGGGAGGGTTTAGAAATAAGTAAAGCCATAAAGGCGGGAAAAAACGTGGTCAATGACAACGAGGACCTTTGGAATTCCCCGATAATTAGAGCGCTTATTACCTGAAATGCCGACATCTAGTATATATAATCAATTTTGCTCTTTTGTACACCATTCTTGAAAATGGCATTAAGCCGAAACTAGTTGAAAATAAAACAATTTATTAGTAAACCAAACCAAGTGAATTTCAATCAAATACCTATATATTAATAGAAACGTTTTACCAAGTGATAAATGAGAAACAAGTTAACGATATATATTTTTATTATTACTAAATTAATGTTCATACACGGATTTTTTCTTTTAAGTATACATATCCCGATGTATACTCTGTAAATATTCAGGCATTCGTTGTGTTTTTGTAAATGTGTCCTATTTAAAACCACTCCATGAAGTAAAATTTTGAGTTTAGAAAAGCCTTACAATTTGGGAAGTGGAGCGACCAAGCCAAATTTTTCAGGTTTTCTAAACTCGAAATTTTACTTCATGCGCCAGGCGTATAAAACACTGATTTAATGTGAAGTTAAAAATATACTGCTTTAACATATTTCTTTAGTAACTTATTTTAAACTTTACAATATTTCAGTGTTGAATACGCGTGGCGCATGAAATAACATTTCGAGTTTAGATAAGCCTGAAAATTTGGTTTGGCCCAAACCAAATTTTTAGCCTTTTCTAAATTTTACTTCATGCTTACTCAAGGAGTGTAAACACTCGCTTGAAGTTGTAAATTGAATACTTTTATAAAATAAACAAATGCCTGAACATCATGATAAAGATTATGTGTATTATTATCATTAGGTAACATTATAAGAAAAATGTCCTGTTTATTTGAATATGTAATCAGAAAATAATGGAGTACTAAAGGTTATATCTTTCGATATAAAGTTGGATTTTATAAATTCGAATTTTATCGTATTTTTAATTATAGGGAGAGTAGGTATAACTGTGGAGACTTCATGGTATGAACCGAAAACAAATTGTCCTGAAGATATTGAAGCAGCTGAGACCCTTCTTCAGATGTATGTAAGTGGACAAGTTTTTTAAAATAATTTCTCATATTATTACAATACAACATTTGCAGTAATTTCAAAAGGGGAGCATTTGTACATTTAGTACAAAGGTTAAACAAAATATTTTTTTAATATCTGCTTAGCGATTTTATGATTTTTTTAAAATTATTATTTGATTATTCATTTATTTAAAAAAGAACTATTGGGAAAAAAGCGTTTAATATAATTTTAAAAATTGAAGTAATAGAGACTAATGGGACTAATGAGAATGAACTGTACACTTTTTTAAAGTCCATAAGTTAGGTCAGTTATAAAAACATGTCATTGCAAGTAAATAAATTGCATTTACAGTTTATTTTTTTGGGTTATCCTCTTCTGACACTTGAGAGGATCAGTGGAAAAGTAGTACAAGTGACATGAGATTGGATTGTGTAAATTGGATATAAATTTAACTTTTATATATTAATAATCTGTGGACGTCTAATCAATAGTATTGTATATTATATTGAGAGATATATTCAATTGTACCATTTTTTCTATCACTAAATATGAATTTCATTTGTACCGTGCGATCATTTAAAACATGATTTAGAGTAGGCTTTCAATTTTAAATTAGATATGCACACACTGACCGTTAAAACATAATTTACTATAACCTCAAATTTATTCCATCATTTAATTAGCACTCTGGGCAACCGCACAACAAAAATTCCGCCTACTCTAAATCATAATTTAAATGATCGCACAGTAGATATCGGTACTTATAATTTTTTTTTTAAATAGCCCTTATACCACGTTTCCACTGAGCCCTCAATTGTATTTAACTATTTCTCAAAAGTATTTCATATTTACGTCACTTTGACATTCAATGCAGATAGGAAATAGTTTTTAGAAATAGTGAAATACAATTTTCAAAAGAGGAAAACCAAAAGAAAAAGACTGTACCATTTTATTGAAAAGTATTATTTACGTCACTTTGATATAAAATTACTTTTGAATAATAGTGAAATACATGACAAAATAGGAAAACTAAAAAAAAGACTGTATCATTTTATTGAGAAGTTTGATAACACTCTGCTTTATAGTATGGCTGGTTCATCCATCCAATTTATTCAAAAAAGGGCGACTATCCGCAAATAATGCGCCAAAAAATCAGCGAAATGAGCAACAAGCAAGGATTCCCGGAATCGCGCCTACCTCGCTTCACTCAAGAACAAATTCAACTCATTCGCGGATCATCAGACTTTTTAGGTATGCTAAATTGTTTTTATTTTAGGTCCATAATATTAGCATTAAATAGAGGATCAGGAAAGTATAATTTCTTAATTAGGTTTTTATACAACCTTAAGGACATTTATATTCGAAACTTGTTCTTGTACTTTCTTAATGGAACCTAATTTTCAAATCGGGTGAAGTAAGACACTAACGACTTGCTCACTAGTGTCCCTTAAATTTGATTCGATAACTTAATTACACTAATATTTATCTGTACAATCTGTATGTTAGTACTATGCTCTGCTTCTGCATTATTATCAATTATTTAAGTAAAATTGCTTAAATATTGGATCATTGTAGCTAAATAATAGAATATTTTAGAAATCTTTATAGATCAGCTCAAATTATCTTAGCTAGTATATTTCGAATTAAAAACTATTTTTAATTCGATAAATTATCTTACGCTTATAGTTTGTAGAATTTTAAATATAATATATAAAATGTTGATAATATTCGTATATACCGCGATTATTGAAATGTGAAATTATACTTGTATTTCTTTATTACAAGAAACTATCTTTATCTTAACGTGTAAAAATACAAAATTGGCCGTAGAAAACAACATCTGAGGAGTTAATGTTTAGAGAATTAGAAGAAAATTTGAAGTATATTATTTTAGCGTTAGTATAAAGTCAAATAAAAGCTAGATTTTGGTAAAATTAATAAAACTGTTTATGAAATGATTAATATTGAATTAATGCAAGAAAAGGAGAATATTTTAATCATTTAGAAGCAGTGACTAATAAAAAAAATGAGATATCAGTTTTAAAGTTCAAATTAAATTAAAGCTAACAAACAAACAAAATGGAATCGTTGTGTGGATTTACAGAATTTATACTGGGTAGCAGTACCTATCGATAAAAGATTTATATCTCTTTGGTAATTAACAAAAAACTCTTCTTGCATGAATTTCATTGTTTTCAAATTGGCACTTAATCCCCTTTGCACTGTTATTATGGCAAAGTCAAGAAATTTAAGTAATATGTTGATTCTCGTAAGAGTTAAAAAATTGGTAGATTCTGATAAAATATTATCTATTTAAATAATTATTTCCTAAGAGAGTAATTAATGCGAGAAAAAAGAACATTTGATTATTTGAAAACAGAATTTCAGCGGGGAATACATTTTGTTTTAGTAGAGATAATGACACATTTAAAATAGAAGAAGAAAATAATGTAGTTTTCACGTAATATAAGTTTAATTTGTTAAAAAGTTTAAATTGAGCCCTAAATTTTAAGTTAAAATTGGCTCGTTTTGGATTAGTAACTTTTGTGCGATGATTGAATCAATCATAACTTTTTTTATAAACATGATATTTACACTAAACAAAAAGGAATCGACGAGCAATAGATATGGCGTTCAAGTTGTTTGTGTCTTTAATTGTTTCAAAGTTAATACGAAACTTGAATTTTATGTCAAATTCAATTATTCCTTCTAATATTTACAAAACTTCGCCGTTGAAATATTCTGTCGCAACTTTTTAACAAAAGTTACTTTTTCGTAAAACACAGTGAAAACAATAAATATATTATGCGCTATCAATTGTTTTAATCTTAAATATCAACTTGAAATAAACTTTAAAAAAAGTTACATTTTCATGATACAAAAAGAAAGCAATAACTAAATAATGAGGCTTATATATATTTTAACTATCAACTGTATTTAATTTAAACCTAAGCTTAAATGTTAAATTAAAGCATATGCGTATTTTTGATTCGCGTTCCTATATAAATAACATTTAATTCACAAATCATCAATTTTAACTTTTTTCCGAAATGTGATATTTTCGTGAAACAATAAATCAAATCAAATCAAATCAATCAAATTCTTTATTTCCAGCAGAATTACAGGTGGGTCAAATACAATGTTAAAATGGTATAAAAATAAAATCAATTTGTGGGACATTATATACATATTAAAATAATATTACTAAATGTAGGACATTACAACATATTAAGATTACCATTACATAAATGAGACATTACAAAAACAAACGAAATTACAGAAATTAAAATTAATAAAAACAGTATCTAAAACTGACTTCGATGTAATGTAAAACTCAATTGTTTTAATCTGTAATCGGAACTTGATTTTAAATTGAAGAAATTCAAAGTTTTACATTACAAAAATTATACAAGGTGGGCAGAATTAGTAAGTAGTAGTAGTAATTAGTAATTAAAAAGAAGAAATTGCATGAAAAATATGTTATTTCTCAATTAAATTCTGACTATAATCAAATTAGTTCGGTACGTAAACGTGTAAATTGATGTCAAAGATATGTTATGAGGAGCGCATTCATAAGATTGAAGAAGATATTAAGTGTAACCCTAAATCTTTTTGGACTCATGTCAAAACCAAACGAGGCTGTTCTCAGTTACCATCTATATTGATGGACGGACTCAATACAGTGACCGAAAAAGGTCATATTGTTGAGTTGTTTGCACAACATTTTGAATCTGTTTATAGTCCATCGTCTGTCTCTTACAATACGATAAAGTTATCTAATTCATTATCTAGTGCTACACATATTTCACATCCACTAAATTTAAAAATTACTGAGATTTTAAACTCTGTTCACTGAAAATAAATCACAGCCTAGCTCCTGATGGCTTACCTTTCTCTTTTTTGAAAGAATGTGCCTTTTCTATGTGTAGACCATTATGGTTATTATTTAACAAATCCTTGTCTAGTGGTATGTTTCCATGTTGGAAAATTGCAAATATTGTTCTAATTTTTAAAAGCGGTGATAATAAAAGTGTTCAAAATTATCGGCTTATATCCATTAAATCAGCGGATCCAAAGATATTTGGAAAACTGTTAACATCATTTTTAACCGACGTATTACATTCCACAATATCTTTTAATCAGCATGGGTTTCGTGCTGGAACATCAACTGCCTCTAATTTCCTAGTAGATGATTCCTATATTGTGGATGCTTTGGAGCGCGGTTGTAAAGTTGAGTCTGTGTATATGGACTTCTCCAAAGCATTCGACAGTATGGATCATGGTATTTTAATGAACAAATTAGCACATGCCGGAATTTCTGGAGTACTACTATGTAGGATAAAATCATACATCACCTGTCGTATCCAGTTTATTTAAATAGGTCAATCGACGTCACGAACTATAAGCGTCACATCAGGGGTACCTCAGGGTACCCACCTTACACCTCTCTTATTCAAAATATTTATTAATGATGTTGTTAACTGTTTTTCATATACTCAAAGTCTATTATTTGCGGGTGACATAAGGATATTTTTACTTTCCCCCGTATGTAAAACAAAGGGAAAGTATTGTTTTCGTGAAAATTTTCGAATCAAAAATTTTTGCGGAAATATCCGTTTTGAGGTCCCCTGAGTCGAATAAGACCATTTTTGAAAAATGTCTGTCTGTCTGTCTGTCTGTCTGTGTGTGTGTCTGTGTGCGCTGTACCGCAAAAACCGCTAAAGATATCGAGATGAAACTTAAGCTTTTTGTTACAATCGGAAGAACTGAAAAGCTTTTGGTGAAAATCGGAAAACCGGAAGTGGTACTTTACTCTTAGCGTTTTTCAGTTGTTTCAGATTTTTTCAATAAATGTTCATCAAACAAAAAATTCTTTTAAATAAAAGTTGTAGATAATAACGAAATGAAGATGTATTGTTCATTTACTTTTTGTCATAGCACTCTTAGTTTTTGAGATATTTAATAAATAGTGTTTTTTATCTAGTCATTGATTTGTGTTAGTGTGTGTGTTGATACAATTGGAAAATGTTTCAAATAAAAGTTGTAGGTAATAAAATATTAAAGATTTTTTGTATCTTCACTTTTTGTCATAGCACTCTTAGTTTTTGAGATATTCAATATCTAGTCATTGGTTTTTATCTAGTCATTGGTTTGTATCAGTATGTGTTGATCCAATTGAAAAATGTTTCAAATAAAAGTTGTAGTTATCAAATAGTTGAAGACATTTTGAAAATAATAATGCTACAAATATTTTAAAAGTGATTTAATACGCAATTTACGGGGAAAGTACTATGATGGACACATCACCATTTTTATGTATTAATTTACCGCAAGACGCAAATAACAGATCTACGTTCTTTCTGCAACTGGTGTAAGGTGAAAAAACTGTGCCTAAATGTGGATAAATGCAAAATCATTTTATTTTCAAGACGAGCTTCTATAACAGATGCCATCTATAAATTAAATGACAGGAATATAGAGAGAATCACTTCCATAAAAGATCTTGGAATTATAGTAAACAATAATTGGAATTTCTCAAGCCATATTTCAAAAATTGTTTTTAGGGCATATCAACTACTAGGTTTTATCAAGCGTAACAGCAGAGATTTCACTGACACAAACACTAATATTGTGTTTTTGTCAGTGAATTGCTCCTATATAATTCCTTAATACGTTTACATTTGGAGTATTGCTCGTCTGTATGGTCGCCTTACACTCAACATTACAACATTATTAAAATAGAGCAGGCCCGGAAGAAATATATTAAATACCTCGCTTTTAAATTTAATGTGCAGGATACATAGGTTTACTCGATAGATACAATCTTAAAAGTCTGGAGCAGAGACGCATTGACGCCGATATACTTTTAGTTTCTAAAACTTTGCATGGGCATATGGACTGCCCTGATTTTTTAATAAAAAATTGGGATTCGCATGCCAGCTAGAATGCTCCGTAATGATAGTACTTTTCATGTGCCATTTAAAAGTAATGATTACGCGAAACATTCGGCCTCTGTGCGTATTCTGCGCCATGATAACATGGCACAATTTGATTTGCTTGCGGGAGAGTACACTTCTCTAAAAGCCTATTTGCGTAGCCAGTGACAGGTTTTGTTGTGATTAGTGTGTATTGTTATTTTGTATATTTTGCTTAGTTTAAGGATTATATTTCTACTCTATTTATTTGTTATATTTTTTTTAAGTCTTCTTAATTCGTATTGTAATATTCTTACTGTTACGTCATATTTTGTAAATGATCAGCCGTATATTAATAAAGATAAAGAAAACAAGTAAAAAGCTCTACGTAGCGCGATTCGTTAATCAATTTTGAGTAAATAAATAATATTGTTTTTTTAAATAAAAAAAATATTGTATGATTATTCAGTAAGCCTCACGAGACCATTAGTATTAAAAATTTGTGACTAAAATGTGTTTTTAACATTTTGTATAAAATTATTGCCATTAACAATCGACTAAACATTACATAAATATTTGTGATATTTAGCTGGTTGTTGATAGACATGATTTTAATCAAAACATTTCAAAAATGTTGCTGATTTCTTGTGACATATTTAGAATTGCAATAGCGACGTAAGCGGTAATGATGAACCATACAATATTTTTTCATTTGGATTTTCTACTTAAGGTCGGAAAATTACATGTTATTTGGCCATAAGAACGAACAACGATTATTCTTCCACAATAATGAAAATAGATCTTTAAAACTTATACATATTGTACATTAAAGCTTTGCGAATAAATTGACAGTATTTATTTTTTCAAAAAAATGGTTCTTAAATTAAATATAAATTAAATGATGGAACACTGTCAAACGATCACATAAATCCTTGAAATGCTTCCATTGCAAACATTATTTCTTCTTCATATTGCTTTAATTTATTGAGGTAATTTATATAAACATGTTGTATTAAATAGATTCATCGAAAATGAATGGTAAATAAAACTAATCGTTGCTTAGAAATCTCCATAAGAGCAATGTAAAATTTGATTATGCTTTCAATAAATAGGGGGTAGCATCGTGCCCTTTTCGTGATATTTTAAAAATATACTATGATTTCTAGAAACATGTGAAGAGAAATTAGATTTGATATGTAGAATTCGTTTACGACAGCCGGGAGCAAGCCCGCGTCGCGATTCGCGATGCGGGCGTTTGGCGACCTTGAATTGCGAATACATTTTTTCTGACGCGGACCATTTGTTATTGATACACAACAAAGAAAGACGTTGTTGAAATATTTCCCAATACATTTTGTATTTATAATTGCATTTCTGGATTCGTGTTTTGAATAGGAATGTGGAATGCCAATAAATGTTGATTTATGTGCTGAGTCTGAAAAATTCCTTTTTTTATTTATAACTTACCAAGTTGAATGTGCGGCACTCGGGAATAATTAATATTTGGTTTCTGCTAGTAATCATTTAAATTACCTATGCAGTTGTAAATAACTTGAATTTCTATTTTATGTTGCTAGAATTTAATTTAGAATTTAACATAGCTATTCCTCTCAAATGTTGAATGGTCTAATAATTGTTGGGAGGAGGGGGGCTTGAACCCCATATTCCCTCTCTGGCTACGACCTTCGTTAAGTGTACCTTTCAATTTTATTCGATTCAACACAAATAATGAATTTGTGCCTTTGAACTGGAGTCTGAATGAAGTCGGTAATAATATTAATATTAGTGATGGAAATAATCCATATACTAATCAGTAATTAGTATATAATTAAAGCGATTATTTGATCAGGTAAATTAGTAATTACTAATTTAAGCGATTATTGATCGGTTAAATTAGTATATACTAATTAAAGCGATTATTTGTTCGGGTAAAATAGAATATACTAATTTAAACGATTATTTGATCGGGTAAATTAGTAGATACTAATTTAATCGATTATATAGACATAAATAAATGTGTATATGTAATATATATTTATATTGATTGTAATTCATAATAATATAATAAAAATAAGTCTTGGAAATGAGACAAGCAAAAACAGTTGAATGTTTGTCGATTGAAATTCAAATCGTGAATATTTATTTATTCAGTTTACTTGTCTAGTTTAATTCAATGCCCATTCATTCGCCCGGCGCTATCTAAACAAACAAACAACGCGCTCCGCGCTCATAGTTTTTATTATTCGTTCTAATAAAATTTGGCAGGCACTATAAACCAATACATAGTCAAAACTACTTTAGCAATTTTGCTATCTCTGCACCATCTCGTATCACAGAAACACACAACTAGCAAAAATCAGCGCTCTTAAAATGAATTAACGAATCAAGTTACCTGAAGCTTTTCACTTATTTTCTGGCCACCTTGTATATAAAAAATAGAAGACAATTATATTTTATTTTGGCACTAGTTAATAAGGTAATAGATGTTTTTTGTGTGTAAAAAACATTTTGGTATTGTTAACAGAAGGACTGCAAAGAAAAAATATGCTAAATATTTATTTATTAATATTTGTATCAAACTTTAATAACTTCTTCCATTGAGCAAGCCCATTTAACCCATTAGGCGCCATTGATGCAATAATGCAACGATATTAATTGTTTGATAAATGACTAAATAAGTTAATTTAATACATTGCAATTGTATTATTTGACCTGACTTAAGAATGTGTAAAAAATGTAAATATTTTGTTATTCAAATATTTTGATTATTACTAGTAGGTAAATAAACAGGATGTTATTTTTTGTTCGTATATAAATGGTATTATTAGACAAATGTTTGGTTGTCAAGATAAAAACACGAGAAACTAGGGCATGAAAAAATCAGGACAGCGCATAGCGCGCAAGTGATTTTTTCTTTGTCCCTTGATTCGAGAGTTTTTACCAAGAGAAAACCAAGCCGAGTGCAACAAAAGCATCTATATCCGAAAGGAAATATGACATCGAGATTATTTTAGACAGATTAATAAGCAACTGAAATATAACATTCTATTAGATAGTATTCTATTAGATAACAATTTAATTAAAGAACATTGATTACACATTTTTATGATCATTTGTAATATTTCTATGATCATTATTAACATTCATAGTTTGTATGTTGAAGAGCGCGTGCTATCATAACACCTTTTAATTAGCTCAATACGTTTTGACGTACTTTTTTACTGTGCGAGAAACGTCACATTTGATATCCTACTTCGATGTTACTAAAAAGGAACTTGGACCTTTACCAGCGATTATAGAGCATTCTAACGAGTATCTATAAACTGTCGGCATCTCGGTTGCTTTGAAAAACAAATTACATATCTTAGATTATGCCATACCAAACGGTTAATCTTGGAAACGTCAAATACATTTATTAATATACAGGGTGTCAATTTCAAAACAAGCCAGCCAGAATATCTTTGGAACCGTAACAGTTAGAGAACATTTTTCAAAACCGTTTCTAGGATATGGAAGGGGAACCATTTTGACCCACAACAATCTTCTACAACCAACCCCTTAGGCTGTAGCCACCCTTGCCCATCTTTTTTAAATGGCACGACCCTACTTGTGATATATCATTAAAAAGGTCTTTCAAAACGCTAATCAGTGGTACCAACTAAATTTTTTTAAAAATGCAAAAAAATTTAACTCAATTTATTTGATTTTAAAATTGTTGTCAAATTAGGTATTATAACAATTTATTTTTACAAATTACAAATAAAAAAGCACAGATAAATACAATAATACCCAATATTTATCAAAGATATCTAATGTTTTATTAAAATATGGACAACTCTAAGAAAAATATTAAAATAATAACAAAACTTGGTTCAATGGAATACATTTATTAACTGAATAAATTGTACCTCTCCGCAATATAAAAAAAACATTTTGAGCATACTAAAATTTAATAATTAATTTTTTTTACATTTTGTATGTAACAATAAAAATGTTAGTTAGTACCACTGATTAGCATTTTGAAAGACCTTTGTAATGATATATCACAAGTGGGGTCATGCCATTTAAAAAAAATGGGCAAGGGTGACTACAGCCTAAGAGGTTGGTTGCAGAAGATTGTTATGTGGATCAAAATGGTTCCCTCGCCATATCCTAGGAACAGTTTTGCAAAATTTTCTCTAACTGTTACGGTTTCAAAGATATTGTTGGCTTGTTTTCGAATTGACACCCTGTATGTCATTGGGGAGTGTCACAGCGCTGAAATTAATTACGACATATGTTTCTGAAAACGGAACCTACTGGGCAATGCCGACAGTTTATAGACACTCGTTATAATCACTGGTAACGGTGACGTTGCTAGAAAAGGTGAAGAAAATTCTGATTTTGATTGGTGGATCACAAGAGGTGTTTATTAATCATTTAAAATAAAATATTTTCAGTGTATTGGTTTGGTCGTTCCGCTTCGCTACGCAACCAAACCAAATGTTCAGGCTTTTCTAAACTCGAAATGTTACTTCATACTTAGTCTATGAGTGGAAACACTCGTGCGAAACTTCAAATTGAACTCTTTTATAAAATCGACGAATGCCTGAAAATGTGCAGCGTATACATCATGCAGATCTAAGCAAAAAAAAAATAGTATTTAATCCAGTAAGTCATTCATAGAAATCATAAAAAGAAGTGCAAAATTTCCCGAAAATCAGCTTTTAGAGTTAACTCTATAATTGCTCGGCTATTAATGGGTTAGCATGTTGGCTATCACATAAATCAAGAACGATTCACACAAAATTTGATCATTGGGCTCGGTGGATCATACACGTATCATACTACGCAATAAAATTTTTAAAAAGTAGCTTAGCCAAATTGGTTATTGTTTACGCGGTTTGCGCGATTTGATTACAAAATTACTTAATCACTATACTTAGGAACAAATTTCTTTATTCACATAAATATGTGTATCGGTAATAATAAAACAAATAGTAACAAATATTTACAAATAAAATTAGACAAATTGAACAAAATTAAGTAAAGAAACAAATTAAATTAGATAAGAAAATATGCACGAAAGATTAAAATGAAATGAAATACACAAGTGAAATTACACATGAAGTTTGAAAATGAATAAAGCAAAGTTTAAGTTGAAGGAACACAGACAAAAAATATAAGTACAAATATGACACAAAAATACAAGTTCCACGTAAAGAAGGAACAACTTACTCGATTAGAAGATGGTGAGAGAATGATTCAGTTCTTCTCATTGAGGGAAAAAGTTAACACGAAAAATAAAAAAGGAGGGATGAAGGTAGGGGTAAAAGTACAGATGTAAAGTAACAAGGACAAGAAAAAACACGCCAAATGTAAGAAAGTGATAGAAGAAAAATAGATAGAATTCGAAAAACACAAATTTCGCTTTCCCCAGGGACGCACTTTACGACTCATATCCATAAACTCAAACTCTGGATTATCTCCTAGTGCCCGTCATCGGTCACGTACCCGCGGAACACCATTGTCCGGCTAGAAATTTTGAAGAAAGAGTTTATGGTCTGTTTGCTCGGGATTCAGCACGTACTGGCAATGAAGTGCACATCCTGGGTGAAAGTAAGCAATAAAATACGGGCTAAAATATAATTTCTAATTCTAAAAGGTTATTTCAAATTTTACCAATAGGTTCGTTTTTCCCGAAATTAATACGATTAGTTATTCGCACAATTGTTAGGCGCGAACAGTTATCATAGCGACGGTTAACGTGTTAAGTAACATTTTATCAACAATGCAATACGGTTTCAAGTTGATTTAACGTTAAAACATTTTTACTCAGTGGACTGGGAGTGTTAATCATAGATCTATTTTTGAATGTTTTGCAGGTCTTAATCACTACACGACATTTCTCGTGGAAAAAAATAATAATATCACAATAAATCCGCATCCGGCATTTTATGACGATGTGGGTATTATTTTGAGTATGGATGAAACTTGGGGAACAACCGCTAGGGACTATTTCCGGGTGGTGCCGTGGGGATTAAGGAAGTTGCTAAATTGGATTAGGGATGAATACAAAAATCCTGAAATTTTTATTACTGAAAGCGGTTACGCCGGTTGTGGAAATGAGACGACAGAAGATATTGGAAGAATCAAATATTACAATGTAAGTACAGGATTTTTTATATACAGGGATTTGTTCGTTTAAGTATAACTAAATTTTCCGATAATTACAGTTTCGGTAAATTTGCAGAAACTCTTTGTTTCTACAAAAATTAATTCATAGTTTCTAACGAGTTTTTCCACTCCTTGATTAAGCATAAATTAAAACACTGGTTTAAAGTGAAGTTGAAAATATACTGCTTAAGTTTGATCTCAAGGTTTAAAAAAAATGTAACGCTTTTAACAACCAATGATACCTGACATTTTGCTGATAAGTATACTTAAAAGAAAAAACCCTGTATATATATTTTAATACTTAAATCCTTATCATTAATTATAACAGAATTAAATGACCTAAAATACATATTGTACACATTTTCTTATTTTTATACTGCCTCTTCGGTTTCATTTTTAAATATGACACAGCTATTTTTATCCTACTATTTATATTTATTTATTTTTAGACAAGCTTTACTAATAAACTACTTTAACTTCTATTTAAGGGTTACTTAAAAGCAGTCTTAGAAGCGATCACTGAAGATAAGTGCAATGTAGTTGCCTATACAGCTTGGAGCTTCATAGATAATTACGAATGGTCTGATGGATACACGTAAGTAACACGCACTTTTTATGCCGTGTAATAAATTCTCTTATTTAGAGAAACGTTTCGTTTTTTGCATACAGCAAATTTATTTTTTAAGTAAACATACCCCAATGTATACCCAATACAATTTTTATAAAAACGTTCAATTTAAAGCTTCTAACGAGTGTTTCCACTTCCAGATTAAGCATGAAGTAAAATCTCGAGTTTAGAAAATCCTAAAAAATTGGATTGGTCGGGTAGCGAAGCGAAGTGACCAATCTAAATTTTCAGGCTTTACTAAACTCGAAATTTTACTTCGTGCGCCACACATGTAAAACATCGATTTTAAGTGAATTTCAAAATATACTTCTCAAGTTAATAAATTTTGCAAATATTTGTTTTGTCTAACTGTAACCAAATCTTCCAAATTCGAGACATTTCCTTTTGGATACGTTGTTAAGATCAAACTTAAGCAGTGTCTATTATGAATTTCACTTTAAATCAGTGTTTTATACGCGTGGAGGATGAAGCATAATTTCGAGTTTAGAAATGCCTGGAAACTTACTTCATGCTTAACCAAGGATTAGAAACACTCGTTAGAAACTTCAAATTGAACTTGCATCAGAATAAAAACCCTATATGTATAAATATTTATGCAGGACCGCAGTATGGGGGTGGGGCAAAGAAGCGCTATCGAAGCCCGAGATCCAAAATATCATAAATTTTAATCCGAAACTTAAAATTATATAAGGAATCTATATCTATATATATCTTAAACTAGGGCTGGGAATTTAAATGTTCGCGAATATTCAAATAATACACTATTAAATCACTCACTTTCTCACATATTTTATCAATTTAGCTATTTAAATATTTTAATAAATTAGTTTTAAAAAATGTCTAAAATATTTTCTAAAACTGAACAATTTATAAATTCAAATAGTTTATTTGCTTAAATATTTGACTAGTTTAAATGTTTCATATTTGAATATTCGTAAATATTGGAATTAATAAATCGGTGTTTTGTACGCGTGGCGCATGAAGTAAAATTTCGAGTTTAGAATAGCCTGAAAATTTGGATTTTCAGGCTTATCTAAACTCGAAATTTTACTTCATGCTTAGTCTGGGAGTGGAAACCTACGTTAAAAATTGGTGATGTGTCCATCATAGTACTTTCCCCCGTAAATTGCGTATTAAATCACTTTTAAAATATTTGCAGCATTATTATTTTCAAAATGTCTTCAACTTTTTGATAACTACAACTTTTATTTGAAACATTTTTCAATTGGATCAACACATACTGACACAAACCAATGACTAGATAAACAACACTATTTATTGAATGTCTCAAAAACTAAGAGTGCTATGACAAAAAGTGAAGATACAAAAAATCTTTAATATTTTATTACCTACAACATTTATTTGAAACATTTTCCAATTGTATCAACACACACACTGACACAAATCAGTGACTAGATAAAAAAACACTATTTATTAAATATCTCAAAAACTAAGAGTGCTATGACAAAAAGTGAATCCAAAAAATTTTTTAGTTTTTTACTTCGTACAACTTGTATTTGAAACATTTTTCAATTGTATCGACACATACACTGTCACACATCAATAACTAGATAAAACAAACAACTTTTAAAATATCTCAAAAACTAAGAGTGCTATGACAAAAAGTAAATAAACAATACATCTTCATTTTGTTATTATCTACAACTTTTATTTGAAAGTATTTTTTGTTTGATGAACATTTATTGAAAAAATCTGAAAAAACTGAAAAACGCTAAGAGTAAAGTACCACTTCCGGTTTTCCGATTTTTACCAAAAGCTTTTCAGTTCTTCCGATTGTAACAAAAAGCTTAAGTTTCAAGTTTCATCTTGATATCTTTAGCGGTTTTTGCGGTACAGCGCAGACAGACATTTTTCAAGAATGGTCTTATTCGACTCAGGGGACCTCAAAACGGATATTTCCGCAAAAATTTTTGATTTGAAAATTTTCACGAAAACAATACTTTCCCTTTGTATTACATACGGGGGAAAGTAAAAAATATAATGTCAATTATTCGTGACATTAATTTATTAAGGGGAATATAACAGTGGTCTGAAATTTAATGTTAGGTTTATTTAAAAACTAAAGGTCCTAGAAAGTTGAAATTTTGACAGCGTATATTAAGCCCAATTATCTAGTAAAATATCAAAGTACTTTTTTTTTAAACAATTTGCTTTCAGAGGTATGAAAAAAATAATGTTAAATTTTTCAAAATTAGAAAAAATATTCCCATATCTTACTAGTTTATACTATAAGGAATATAATGTGAACATTTCATAAGGATGCGATAGCTCATGCCCGAGTCAGGTTAAAATAAAAATCTTGAAAAATAAGACCGTAAAATACCGCCGCCTTGCGGATCTTCTCTTAGTTGAACGCGTTGTACACTCATCTGCACAATTATTGGAGGGGCGAGCAGCATGCGGCCAGCGTTTATCTCTGGGCCGGTGAACGCTGTGCGGCTTCGCGTTTGTTTTTCTTTTCTTTTTTCAATCATAGTTAACAAAAACGGCTCGCGTCGTTAGCATTTATTCTCGTAAAATTAATATTTCGCAATTATAATCGATATTTTATTGTACTAGTGTTTTATTTTCATGCTTTCTGACTACTAATGGAATAAGTATTTTTTTATACTGCATGTTCACTAATATAGAAAACACGAAATGTTTCACTAATTTAAATAAAGATGTGTAATATACCTTTAATATTGGCTTTCCTTATTATTTGACAGTGTCGGTATTATTAAATTATTTTTAAAGTTTTTTAAGCTGATTAATAAGCCAGAAGCAATCGAATAACAATCAGTCTTGTTCAAATCATTATTTCGTCTTAAATCTTTCGTTATTAAAGCAGTTGTTAAATGCCATTAAACTTCTCGCAATAAAACTATTAAAGTAAATTGTAAAGTTTCTAGCAATCGGACCTATTTGAACCAACTGCGACTTCATCAACGAATCAATGATACTATTTGAAATAAAACAACACAGTTGGGAGGGTTTCACTTTAATTGTTGAACACTGCAACATGTTTCACCACACAGTGGCTTTCATCTGCCTGATGAAGCCACTGTGTGGTGAAACATGTTGCAGTGTTCAACAATTAAAGTGAAACCCTCCCAACTGTGTTGTTTTATTTCAAATAGTATTATGGAGTTTCATCATGTATCCGCCTCATCAATTAAATATGAATCAATGATATCAAAACTATAAGAATAGTAAGAATAACACCAATATGACGTTGTCGTAGATTAATGTTACAAATCAACTATTTTTTACTGAGCACAGGTAATATTTGTTTGACGAATGTTTAAAAAAATGTAGGGTTTAACTGCGTGCATATTTATTGTTAATTATTTTAGAAAAAATAGAACTATAATAATAATAAGGTAGTTATTATAATGCATTTCAAATAATAAGCTTCTTGCTCAACATTGCACCGAGCCCAATATATTTTTTTCAAATTTGGCTGATTTATGATGAGTCATATTTTGATAGTAAGTAAATAAGGAATAAATGAATTGAAATTGAATGTTATTGCAATCCTCTATTTATACGGCTCAGTCAACTTAGCCCCCCGAAGTTCGACTTTTTAAAAAATAACTGTTGCGCTAGACGGGCCTTAGCTAGCGCTAGCTAGCGCCACAAAAATTAGAGCTAGCGCCGTTTAGACAAGAAAGTTACGGGGGTTTGAACTTTCGGGGGGCTAGGTTGATGCTGGATGTTTCAAGTTTTCTTACAGTATTCGGATTCCTCAGAGCTAGCGCTACCAATTTAAAAGCTAGCGCCACCCCCACAACCCCAAAAGATTATACAACATTTTAAACCCTAGCCCCCCGAAATGAGATTTTTTTAATCGAAACAACGAATATCTGAAGGTTTACAGCATGGATAGGAAAGAAAACATCTAATTTTGAAAAAATATCGAAGTTGGGTTGATGTTCAGTGCATTTTTAACTTCACTTAAAATCAGTGTTTTATACGCGTGGCGCATGAAGTAAAATTTCGAGTTTAGAAAAGCCCCGTGAAAATTTGTCTCGGGTCGCTGTGCGACCCTCGACAAATTTTCTACGCGGGGCTTTTCTAAACTCGAAATTTTACTTCATGCTTAGTCTGGGAGTGGAAAACACTCGCTTAAAGCTTCAAATTGAATTCCTGTAAAAACAACATATATCTAAAGATTTAAACAAAATAAAGTGAATCTGGAATACGTCTACTTTAAAGAAAAACTCCCTGTATATCGTAGAATCAGGATATTGAGATAGATTGTGTTAGAATGAAAATAAAGTCAATTGAATAGCAACGAAAGGAGCTTAATCACAATTTTGTAGCATCGAAAAGATACCCATGTTTTGATTAGGTACATACATAACCCGATGTGTACTAGGTAAATTTTCAGGCATTCATTGTTTTTGAAAAGCGTTCAGTTTGAAACTCCCAACGAGTGTTTTCCACCGAGTAATAATGATTTAAGTTATCATAAAAAAAAACAACCGTGAGGTACGCCACTGTCTTGCTAGCACTAGCTATCTCTTGAATAACTTTCTCATTTATCACTTGGTGAAACATTTTGAAATAATAATAAAGGATAAATTAAAAACACTTGGTTTGTTTCACTATTTGTTTCTATTTACTTGACTAGTTTCGCTTTTTACGGCATTATCAAGAGTGAATCAAGAGTGAATCAAGAGTGAACTTTGATAATGCCGTAAAAAGCGAAACTAGTCGAGTAAATAGAAACAAATAGTGAAACAAAGCAAGTGATTTTAATTTATCCTTTAATATCACTAGCTATGTCGTTGTTAGTGTTTATAGACTTCAGTATAGCAATTACAATGACAAAAAAAAAATTGAAATCGTACGGTTAGTTTCCGAGTTATAACGATTTCAATTATCAAAAACAATCGTCAGTTACGCCACTGTCTTACTAGTGCAAGCTATCTCGTTGCCAGTGTTTATAAATATTAGTATAGTAATTACAATGCCAAAAGAGTTTCTTAAATCGTACGGTAAGTTCTTGCGTAATAACGATTTAAATTAGCTAGGAGTGAAAACACAATTGTCAGTTACGCTACTGTCTACTAGGCATCATGTTTCTAATAGCCAGTGTCTATGAACATAAATAAAGTAATTACAACGCCGAACTATTTGTTGAAAGCGGTATATTATATGCCAAACATCATTTTGTATTAAAATTCAGGAAGTAAATGGTAATACGCATACAGGATCTGAAAGCTCTTGCATCAAAATTTGGACGTGAACTTTTTTTTACCTGATATTTTTGAGAGAATATTTTTGTCATATTCTGTTGGCGCTAGCTCTAAGTTATATTTTCCACCCAATTTGATTAAAAGCATCTCATTTTAGGGGGCCAGGGTTAAAAATGTTTTATCATTTTTTGGGGCTGTGGGAGTGGCGTTGGCTTTTAAATTGGTAGCGCTAGCTCTGAGGAATCCGAATAGTGTAAAAAAACTTAAAAAATCCAAACTCGGGGGGCTAGCATCAACCTAGCCCCCCGAAAGTTCAAATCCCCGTAGTTTTCTTGTCTAAATGGCGCTAGCTCTAATTTTTGTGGCGCTAGCTAAGGCCGGTCTAGCGCAATCGCTTTTTTCAAAAAAGTCGAACTTCGGGGGGCTAAGTTGACTGAGCCTATTTATACACATCATCATTTTGTAAACCCTGTACTAAACATAAAAAAAAACAGGGCAGCTTTCCGTTTAATTTTTTTCAATCTATTATTTATTTGTTGCATTCATAAAAACTAGAATATTTCTCCCCAAAATTGGGGGTATTTACCCAATTGGGCAGAGGCCAAATTAATACACATTATTTTCATGGCAATAGCAGTTAGGGAAGATAATATTCCCATTTAAAAAATATCATTGAAAATCCTATGTTTTTTTCATATATGTGCGGCATATAAATATTCACAATGAGCTTATGAACATGAATTATTTTATTATTATATTTTTAAGAAATAATCTATAATTTAATAAAATAAAACACAGTTTGTTCGGCTGTCGAACTGGAGTCTTAAAAGTAAAAATAATGTGTTATAATGACAAGAATAAGAATCATCAGTTTTGTAAATACCGAAAAATAACACAGGATCCGATAACGCTTTCTAACGAATTGAAAACAATACATAGCTTGTATGTATTATCAGCGTGTTTAAATAATACGAATCGACACTTTCGTTCGATCCGTCTTTTTTATACGCTTTGTTTTTTTCGTCTATTCCACGCGACGCGAGACCCCATCCGTTCATGCCAAGGAGCAATGCACAAATGCACAGCGAACTGCCGCTTTTCTCTCTGACTGTATTCTCCCCACTTGTGCTGTAAATTTGGCATCGGATGAGCTACTCTAAACTATGTGGGTCTTTCCAACACGATCGGCGTGTTACACTGCAATAATCCCCTTAAGATTATAAGGAACCGTTACTCACGCAAGCATAATTACAAACTTTTCGCCACGTTTGCCAAAAATAGACTATTCACTATTATTACAACACTTTATTATATTTTATTTCTAACTGCTAACAATATGTCGGAAATGTATCATAATTGTATAGAGTATAATTATATAATAAGATTACTAATCACAAAAAACGTAACGTATCAAAGTAAAATATCACAATAACCGAAACAAATCATAGTTAATACAATACTGTCAAATAATGCCAATTTATATGTCGAAAATGACATTCCATTGCAGTCAGAGAAGTTCATTACTAGCATAGATTGATGATATGTCAGTTAATGTCAATAATAAGAATATAGAATAATTATTAAGACTTTCCAAAACTATCGTAACTGTCACAGAAGATCTCTAAAAACGTGTAAACTGAGGATTGTTAATGGTTACATTAGGTATTGATAGCAAAGCTGGGATGAATCCTCAAAAACAGGATTTGAATTATGAATCCGAATCACCTAATATGATTCGAATCACGAATACTCGAATAAAGGATTCGTAAGTGAAAAATATGATTCGAATCAAAGATTCGAATACTCATTTTTGAATCACGGATACAAATCCTTTAGAGTAAATTAAAATTTTTAATTTACAAATAAATTTGAATTTATTATTTGCAACCAGTAATATTTTATTCCATCAGTTTCTATTAATAAAAACGTTCATTTACCGACTAAATTTCTGATTATATAATGATTTTAATTAATGATGATATATGTGTTATTGAACTTCATTTTAAATCTGTGTTTTATACGCATGGCGCATGAAGTAAAATTTCGAGTTTAGAAAAGCCCTGTGAAAATTTGTCTCGGGTCGCTGCGCGACCCTCGACAAATTTTCTAAGCGGGGCTTTTCTAAACTTGAAATTTTACTTCATGCTTAGTCTGGGAGTGGACAACACTCGTTCTTAGAAGTTTCAAATTAAAGAATCACTTTAGATTACTAAGTTTATTACCATTTTACAAAGGATACAGCTTGAAGGACCAATCATGGTCTTCGGAGACCGAAGGACTACAGGGAATCGAAGTTTATTTACAAGAAAACAACGAATATCTGAAGGTTTACAGCATGGATAGGAAAGAAAACATCCAATTTTGAAAAAATATCGAATTTGGGTTGATTTTCAGTGCGTTTTCAACTTCACTTTAAATCAGTGTTTTATACGCGTGGCGCATGAAGTAAAATTTCGAGTTTATAAAAGCCCCGTGAAAATTTGTCTCGACCCGAAGCAAATTTTCTACGCGGGGCTTTTCTAAACTCGAAATTTTACTTCATGCTTAGTCTGGGAGTGGACCGTCAAGATTTTCTACATGTCGAGATTTTCGATATTTCTAGATTTATGTCGATTTATTCACAGTTTGTTTTTGTATTAAATGCAGCTTTAATATTAAATAAAAACGGTTTTTTTTAGAAATAGAATATTCACCCATTAAGAACCGACCAAATTATAAAGTTAACTCTAAAAGTTAATTTTAGGTAAAATTTTGCATCTTTTTCTATAATTTCAATAAATGATTTATTATATTACATACGTCGATTTTTTAAAAGAGTTAAATTTAAAATTCAAACGAGTGTTGTCTACTCCCAGACTAAGCATGAAGTAAAATTTCGAGTTTAGAAAAGCCCCGCGTAGAAAATTTGTCGAGGGTCGCACAGCGACCCGAGACAAATTTTCACGGGGCTTTTCTAAACTCGAAATTTTACTTCATGCGCCACGCGTATAAAACACTGATTTTAAGTGAAGTTAAAAATGCACTGAACATCAACCCAACTTCGATATTTTTTCAAAATTAGATGTTTTCTTTCCTATCCATGCTGTAAACCTTCAGATATTCGTTGTTTTCTTGTAAAAAAACATCGATTCCCTGTAGTCCTTTGGTCTCCGAAGACCATGGTTGGTCCTTCGAGCTGTAGCCTTTGTAAAATGGTAATACACTTAGTAATCTAGAGCGATCCTTCAATTTGAAACTTCTAAGAACGAGTGTTGTCCACTCCCAGACTAAGCATGAAGTAAAATTTCGAGTTTAGAAAAGCCCCGCGTAGGAAATTTGTCTCGGGTCGCGCAGCGACCCGAGACAAATTTTCACGGGGCTTTTCTAAACTCGAAATTTTACTTCATGCGCCACGCGTATAAAACACTGATTTCAAGTGAAGGTAAAAATATACTATTAAGGTTGGATATTGTTCATGGTTAAGTAACCAAATATGCATTCACAAATATTTGAATTATTCGAAAATTTAAATATTTATATTCAAATATGAATAATTTAGTGATTTAAATATTCATATTAGAATATTTAACTATTTGAATTAATCGAATTCGAATCCTAGCATTAGTAGCGACGATTCGCATTATTTAGGAGGATGCGAATCCTTTTATAAGGATTCCATTCCTCTTATAAGGATTCGAATCCTTTTATAAGAATTCGAATCCTTTTATAAGGATTCGAATCATCTACGTCTGGATTCGAATACGAATCCTTTTAAAAAAATGTAACGAATCCGGATCACGAATCCGTTTTCACTAAAGTATTCGAATACCTCTTTTGAATCCTCTAAAAGGATTTGAATCCGGGAATCGAATCCTGAATGATTCGAATCCTGCCCAGCTCTGATTGATAGCCATTTGACTATACTGACTGCCTATATCTTGACAACTGACTCTGTCTCGTTATATCGACAATTTTACACACTACAAAAAAATTATCAACCAACATCAACAAGATACCAATTTTTATATAAATCGTCATTATCCTGATGTGTGTGCTATAGTATGTGCGTGTCTCTTTAAAAACTGCCAAAACAGAAAAACAAACAAGTTTTGAAATGGTCAATATTTTGTTAAATATATCAACTGTCAATAGTGGCTCGAGAAACTCTACTTTCATTGTTGTTGTTATTTCCATAATTTTTGCGCGTTTATCTTTATTCAAGACAGGTTTTGACTCACCATATTACTTTTGACATGGTATTTAAGAGCGTCAATTACATAGATTGCATATAAAGTGAAGTTAAAGTTAAAGTCATTGTGTTTTCTTTTACATGTTCGACAATTTTTCTTTGTATTTGTCAAGATTGTGACGTGCGCATAAACACATATTTCTTGCTTTTTTACATATTTTTGACAGCTGATCCTTTTGACAGTTGACATGTATTCCTGACACCACGAACACATTGTTAAAACCATACTCAAACCATACTTTTAGTCTATTTTATCAAAATGTACGTGGACTTCGTACCAAACTCTCCGTTGTAACGAAATCCATTTTATTGTTTAACTACGACATAATTGTGCTCTGTGAGACCTGGTTAGATCATGATATATTTGATGCTGAACTGGGTCTACTTAACTATAATGTATATCGCTGTGATCGCAACTGCGTGTTCTCGGGCAAAAAGCGTGGAGGAGGCACACTTATCGCTGTTGCTCGCCATATTTAGTCACACAGTGTTAGCGCTACGTCAGCTCATTATGAAGAGCTTTTCGTTTCCATTTGTAACGACGAAGATAATATTTTACTAGGTAGTGTATATATTCCACCCAACTCGTCGCTATCAACTTACCAGCAACATTGTTTATCGATTGAAAACATTGCTGACACTCTCCCTGGACATCAAATTTGTATATTGGGTGACTATAACCTCCCAAATGTAAGTTGGTTAACGGGGAATCATGGAGTTTATACAGATTCGACAAATCATACAGCGCTAGCAATCGCAGATACATATGGGTTCATTAATACGTTTCAAATTAATAATATTACCAACACCAATTCCGTATTGCTCGATCTCTTTTTTATGCAGACGGAAGCTATTGAACAATACGTTGTTTCAGAAGCTGCTTATCCATTGGTACCATGCGACTCACATCATCCTGCATTAGAATTAACTATTTCCTATAAAGCCAATAGTACTACGAAATCTATTTGGGAACCTAATTTGAAATACGATTTTGCAAGATCTGACTTTTCAGGAATAAACGACTACCTAATTAATTTTAGTTGGGATAGCTTCTTGAATAATAAAACCGTAAATGACCAAGTACATGGGTTTTATAATTATCTCTACGAAGCAATCAGAACATTTGTACCCATAGTGGAAACAAAAAATCCAACAAGTTTTTGTTTCCCTAAATGGTTCAGAGCAGCTCTTAAAAGTAAATTATTCTCAAAAAAACGCCTTCACACACAATTAAAAAAATCGAATCTGGAGTCTGATTATGAATCTTTTAGGAAAGTAAGATCCGAATGCAAAATTCTCATTGATATTTGTCATAAAGAATATTTGCATAAAACCGAAACCAATATTGCTTATGATACTCACTACTGTGAATAAGGACTCAACTAACTCCATTGACGCGGGTCTTAGCGATACACATTTGAATTTACATTCTATATCCGACATTAAAATATCAGATATACTGCAAGAACTTTCGAGCCTCAAAGAAAATAATTCCATGGGCTCGGATGGCCTTCCAGCATTATTTATTAAGCAATGTTCATTTTCATTATGCCGCCCTCTTTGGATTATATTTAACAATTCCTTGAAAACTGGCGAGTTCCCAACCTACTGGAAAGAGGCGAATATCAATCCCATCCATAAGAATGGTTCTAAAAACATAATCGACAACTATAGGCCAATATCAATTTTATCTCATATTCCAAAACTATTTGAAAAACTTATAACTCATCAATTATCCCCTATTATTGATCCATTGATAGTTAAGGAACAGCATGGATTTCGACGTGGACTATCAACGGCCACGAACCTACTTGTATACGGAAACTTTATAACAGATGCCTTGGCAAACGGTCAACAAGTTGACTCTGTATATACAGACTTTGCCAAGGCATTCGATAAAGTTGATCACGGTATATTGCTGTCTAAACTGCTTAAATTGGGCATACATGGATCCCTCTTCAAATGGATCCATTCTTATTTGGATGGTAGAACACAGATGGTTCAAGTGGGAATGTATAATTCGGCATTAATACACGTGTCTTCTGGTGTACCCCAGGGGTCACACTTGGGTCCACTAGTCTTTAATATTTTCATAAATGATAGCACTACATGTTTTCATCATTCGAAGTGCTTGTTGTTCGCAGATGACATGAAAATCTTCACAGCGTTGGAAAATAATTATTCATCTCATCTTCTTCAGCAAGATCTTAATAGATTTCAGTCCTGGTGTGCATTAAATAGAATGCAACTAAGTATCGATAAATGTAATGTAATGTCTTTTTAGAAAAGTAGGTCACATGTTGTGAATAATTATCTTCTAAATGATAAGCGCCTCACGCCATTAAATTCAGTAAAGAACCTAGGTGTGACCCTAACTAACAATTGGAACTTTTCTACTCACATTAACTTAATGACATCAAAAGCCTTCCAAATGCTTGGATTTTTAAAAAGAAATTCAACTGAGTTTCAAAATCCAGCTACACTTAGTAAACTTTACGTGGCTTTGGTTCGCTCAAACCTCGAGTATTGTTCCATATTCTGGAATCCTTACACGTTAATGGACATAAACAATATCGAAAGAGTTCAAAGAAGATTTACGAAATTCATATCATACAAATTTGGCTATAACGATAACCACTCTGTTGTCTTGAACAAACTTAACATGCACACACTAGAGCATAGGCGATTTTGTTGTGATGTGATATTTGCTTATAAACTGTTAAATGGCCATATAAATGCACCTATTTTATTAGAGTACATTTATATTCACGTACCATCTAGACCACTCAGAACTAATTATACATTCTTCGTACCTGCTTCTAGGACTGATTATGCAAAGCAATTTGGTACTCGGCGTTTACTTCACAACTGCAACAAAGTCCAAATAGATTTATTTCACACAACATTGGGTAAATTACGTAATTATTTATTTAAAGAAATAAATGTTAATGCTTAGAAATTGTATACCAATTTTACCATATTGACTCAGTCCTCGTTCAATTTTATGATGTCATTCTAATTTTGTTTGTGATTTTATTGTGTTATATTTTTTGTAGCTAGATATAAACAATTTATATATGTTTTTGTCATTTCTTTATTGTATTTTCATGGCTTTTATTATTGTTATCTTTAAATTACTTTACCTATATTTTTATATTACATGTATGTTGCTGTAAAATGGTTGATCCGTGAATAAATATTATTATTATTTATTGAACATAATTCGGCGTCGACGTATGTCTAGTAGCATTTGTCAATAGTGACAGTTAACATTAGTTAATATTTAGTTTATAATGACACATGACATTTACTATGGCTGTCAAGTTGGGGTGCAACAATTGGATGTTTGTCCCAGGGCGCAAGTTTTTCTTAGTGCGGCGCTGTGTATATGTAACTATTAATAATTCGTGTTAATGAATAATTTAACACAAATTACAAATGAACTATTTACGTTTTTAATTGAATGCATTTTTTCAGAATGAGATTTGGAATGTATCACGTGGATTTCGAAGATCCGGACAGGCCGAGAACACCGAAGAAATCGGCGTTTGTTTACCAGAATATAATAGTGACTCGAAAAATTGATGAAGGATTATTTCCAAATGATTTTCTTCATTAATTTATAGATGAAAATTTTGTATCTGTTTTCTAACAAGGAACTCTGAGAGTTACAAATGGCCATCGGGCGAAGTGTTTTGAATTAATACTTATTCTGTATTTGTTTGCATGAATAGGTAGGTTTTTTAAACAAAATAAAATATTTTAATTTTAAGTGATTATTTCAATAAGCCATGATTTTGGTTATGGAAAAGACATTAATTCATAAACATAATAAAAAAAATATTTTAATATCAAGTTATCATTTTGATTAGCCATGATTTTGGTTGTAGAAAAGACATTTATTGATAAACATTTTAGAGATGATCAGAATAATGGTTTGATTTTTGTTGTTTACCTAAGAGGATTATTTTTAATTAATAGAAGATGGACCACAATCTATTCTGCATTTGTTTCTTCCGCAATATCTACAACATATAATAAAAAAACGAATTAGGTCACATTGTAAAACATTCCTTTGCGATGCTCTGGGATTTTCATTTATTTTTACAAAAATAAACTCACTACGATGTTGCGCGTACAACTGTTTTTAAATTTTGTGAGAAAATATTCAATATCGTGCGACATCCCAGTTAATTTATTGTAGCATAAAATTAAATGGACAAAAATCGAAATCTTTGCAAAGATGCATTTTACAATATGTGCGAATTCGTTATTCAATATATTTTACAAGAAATGTTCAAATATATATGGATATTTTCAGGCAAAAAATCGATATTTATACCGGGCGTTCGATAAAAAAAAAACCAACGCCATAACTCTGTTATTTATTGATCTTCAATGGCCGCTTCAATACCGTAAATTGGCAGTAATTATATATTTTTAAAAGATTAACTTCATTGCCAAATAATAGTCAAATTTAAGTTTTTAACTGGCTGCATATACTTTTCTTATTTTATTATATTGCACATTGTTTTTTCTGAATACAATTAGGTTGATGTTGATTTTAATTTAATAATTATGCCGGAAACTCAAAATTTTACTTCATGCTTAATCAAGGAGTGGAAACACTCGATGGAACCTTCAAATTGAACGCTTTTATCGTTTTGATCGCCAACCTTGAAGCTGCATTAGTTGTTAAACTTAAAAGCCGCTTGATTTATGTTTTAAAATTAGTGAAAAAAATATTTATTTTTCCTTAGAGCTTTAGAAATTTGGAATTATTCAGAGATTAAAATGATATACGCAGATATTAAATCCCGAAATTACAAATTCATTAACAGCAATTTACATTGAGATATTTTTTGAAATTGATTTTTTGTCAGATTTATGTCTGAAAATTTGCAAAAAAATCAATTTTTGATAGAGACGTTGAAACATTTAGAATTAAACCTAAAATAACCAGAGTGTCAGATAATATAAGCAGAAAATGAATATAGGAAATAAAAATGAATTTACAGCCATTCACATTGCGATTTAATCTGAGATTTTTGAATTTGTTCTTGGTCTAGTCTTTGAATGTTGGTGAAACACTTAGTTTTTAATTTTGAGCTTTACTAATTTCGAATTCGGCGATGACGACAAATATCAGCTAAGACATTAAAATCAGCTTCACGTGCACTATCACCGACTCTACTAAATTTAATCAACGAAAGTTTTGAACAGGGGATATTCCCAGAAAATTTGAAATTAGGGATAATAAAACCAATATTCAAAAAAAAAGGCGATTTGACAGATTTTTCTAATTACCGCCCCATTACACTTCTAAGTACTTTCTCCAAAGTCATAGAAAAGCTTATTGCCATACGAATAATTAACTTTTTCAATGACAATAAATTGTTCAATACAGTACAACATGGATTTACAAAAAAAAATCGACAATTACTGCACTTTTTGATTTCATGCAAACTGTTTCAAATGCATTGGAGAGAAGAGAGATGCCAGTTGGCATTTTTCTCGACCTCTCCAAAGCATTCGATACCATGGACCACACAATCTTACTCGATAAGTTGTATCGGTATGGCGTAAGAGGCAAGTGTCACAATTTACTGAAAACATATTTAAGCAACCGTAGACAAAAAATTGATATTAACAACTCAGAATCAGAGATACAGTACTTAAATGTGGGTGTACCGCAGGGAAGTATTTTAGGCCCATTATTATTTATTATTTATATAAATGATATGCCTAATACTGTCCCTTTAATTGCAAAACTAATCACTTACGCCGATGATACCTCAATAATCATAACTAAAAACGACCCAAATAACATTCAAACATATATACAAAATGCAATGAATAAGATCGAGAACTGGATGGCCCAGAATAAACTAGTAATAAACAAAGAAAAAACACATATAATTGGATTTCAAACCAAAAACTCACAAAATTTCCTTCATGAAGTTAATGTGGGCAAAGTCACCATTCCATTATCATTTCATACTAGGCTACTAGGACTTACTTTTGACTACCGTTTATATTGGAAAGAGCATTGTTTGAAATTAATGAAAAAATTGAATTCCATTGCATATACAATTAGGATTCTAAAGAATTTGTTTGAGAGAAAACATTTAGTTCTCTTGTATCATTCAAACTACGAATCTACATTTGGATATGGTATAATGTTCTTTGGTAGCAGTTCCGCGGCAAAAGATATTTTTATACTACAAAAAAAAATACTGAGAATAATATTTAATTTAAATTACAATGAAACATGTAGAGGACTTTTTAAACGTGAATCTATTTTAACATTTTATGGCATTTATATCTATGAACTACTCATTTTTTACTTTAAAAATAAACACCAATTTACAAATCACATCATAGACCACACATATAATACACGTAAATCAGAAAAATATAACACACCGGCACATAGATTAACACTTTCCGAACATACACCAGAATACTGTGCAATTCTATATTTTAATAAACTACCACAAGATCTTAAAGACATTGAACAATTAAGTATTTTCAAGAGAAAGCTCAAGCAATTTCTTATCCAGACTGAATTATACAGTCTTAGAGATTTCGAAATGTAGGTTCATGTTGTTCATGAAAGTTGTCACTAATCTTCTCATTTACGAAGAGTATGCTGTTGCCTTATACCATCAGTGTATTAAGTGACTCTGCTTTTGTTTACATATATGTATTTTTGTGACGTGTTCATAACTTTATATGTATAGGATTGTATTTCAACTTGTATATGTATTATTTTTGAATAAAGATTGATTTGATTTGATTTGATTTGATTTGACTTAATCAAAGTTTAAAATAATATAAGCAGACATTAAATCCGAGAATCCAAAATTCATTTACATCAATTTACATTGGGATTTTATTTCAAATGATTGCATTTTCTGTTTATTTACTGTTTAAAATTTGGTGTTTGCTCCAGAGTTTTCAAAATTTAGAATTAAACGTAGAATTTATCAGAGTTTACGCTGATACACGCAGGAATTAATTCAGGCAATTATAAATGCTTTTACAGCCATTGACATTGAAATTTTAAGTGAAATTGTAAAATTTTTGGTTGGATTTATGTTTGGAACATAGTAATAAACTCAATTTTTACCTACGTTTAAAAACTTGCAATTAAACGTAAAATTAATAGTAGCAGAAATTAAATACGAGAATAGAAAAAGCATTTATAAGCATTCACATAAAGATGTTACTTGAAATTATTGATTTTTGTTTGTTCTTGTGTTTGAAAATAAGTAAAAAAAATACAATGCGTACTTTGAAAACCTGATTTGATGTAATCTAATCTGAAAGTTGAAAACAGATTTACAGCCAGGTAATTTCATTAATTTCTTTAGTTTTTCGATTAGAAAAATATTTCATAAAATTTGTTAAAACTATACCAATGACTTTACAGGGTATCCCAGACCACCCGTGTTAGCCATTTTTTTGAGAAAACGGCTAATCCTAGAGAGTTAGGACAAAAAAATATTACTAAAGCCATATTATGGAATCGAATAGTGATATTATATTTTCACAAAAAGGTTGCCATCCCTGAGAGTTTGCTTAAAAACATTAATAACTCCAGATTTTTGAATTGTACAATAAGTGAAAAGTAGTATCATTGAAAAGGTCTTTAAAAAATAAGCAACTTTTGTAGAAAACATAATTTTGTTAATGGCATCGATTTTGAGTAATATCTGATCAAAGTTATTAAATTTCAATTTTTCATGGCTAACTTATTTTAAAAGATTGAGTGTCAAATGTTAGTTAGACCTCTCAGATACATTCTAACCAAGGCGGCGGAGTCGCTACAGAAATATTCGACTCCAACTCCGTCTCCGACTCCTCTCAAAATAAGAAAAAAGTATCTAGCACTTAAGAATAAATGATAAAAACGTGTTAGTGTCGAAACGATAGATTCTCACAAGATGATTAGGAAGTGTAAAAAATATTTCTTCTTCTTGCTTAGAAATAAATATTAACTCAAATTATATTTTGCTGAAACTAAAATTACAAACACTCAAATTTAACAAAAAGATGTATAGTATTTGAAAGTATGGAAAGTGTTTTTTTGTTTGTAATTAACCAAATTTAATTTACTATGAAATTCACAAAATAATATTTTGAGAAGTTAACAAACTTTCTTTAAATTGTAGGCGCTAAACATCGATTGGAGTTTGTTCTAATATTAAACAAAAAAAATATATTTTTATCATCTACTCTATTTGTTTTAGTCCTAGCTTTATAATCCAAGAAAACTACCAAATAAGATTTCGTTTATTATCAAAAAAGTGTTTCCACTCCTTGATTAAGCATGGAGTAAAATTTCGAGTTTAGAAAAGCCTGAACCGTTGTATTTGGACGCATCCGAATCCAAATTCAGGCTTTTCTAAACTCGAAATTTTACTTCAAATGCAATGTGTATAAAACACTGATTCTGGTAAATTTTTAAAATTGATAAATTCGAATATTTATTTAAAACATATTCGAATTATTCAAATAATCTAATAATTCAAAAAATTCAAGTATTTCACTATTCGCATTTGAGTATGTTTTTAAATAAATAATGGAATCCTTCATTTTTTAAAATTCTAAGTATTATTGAAGACATGTATCCTTATTTTATTTTAATCTTGTGATGCATTAATTATAACTAAGCATTTTTTGGATTTGCGCCCTTTGCGAATTTGTATTATTATTTTAGCATACAAAAATAAATATAAAATATTCTTAAATATTATATTATCAAAACAGTTAGTTACATTATATTCTGTTTAAAAACTAGAAGGAGTAAGTGCCAAAGCCCAATTTACACTATAAAAAGTTACCAGAAATATCACTAGATAAATTTGGCGAAAATTTTAAATAATTTCATAATTACTCTTTAAGTAAAATCAAATATCCATTTTGTACTTCTTAGTTGTGGTTAAGTATTTTTTTTTTTCATCGTACGATATCGTCAGTTTAATTAAAATGCATCTCGCCATACATCTGTGAAATAAAACATATTTATATTTTGTTCATAAAATCATAAACTGCAAAATAGAATCAAGTCATATTGTTAGTATGATTAATTGTCATGTACCACCTAGACATGCACGTAGCCGCATGCTACTTCATAACGAATTTTGCAGGACGACTTGCAGTTTAAATTGCCCCATGACTCGATTAACGCGCACGGCTAATGACATTTGTAGCGGTATTGACTTTTTTAACTCATCTTTAGGTTTAATTAGGAGGAGTCTCGCGGATGGTGTGCACTAAATGTTATAACCCTATTGTGGTTTACGCAGATTAACATATGTGTCTTTGTGCATATTTGTGATTCATGTTTTGTGTCTTACATTTTAGTTATATGTTTTTGGCTCTACATTGTAAATGGCTTGTCCGTTAATAAAGAATTATTATTATTATAATATAATATGGAATTTATATAATAATGTGTCTCCTCGTAAAATGGATTCGAATCACGAATCCAAATCATCTAATTGATTCGAGTCACAAATACTCGAATAAAGGATTCGTAAGAAATAAATATGATTCGAATCGAAGATTCGAATCCCGTTTTTTGAATCACGAATACAAATCCTGTAAAAATAAATTTGATTTTATTATTTTTTTGCAACTATTAATATATAAATATCGTTACCAGTTGTTTTGACAAAAATATTCAAAACCTAATTTTTTATCATTACTACTGAACATCGTTGATAACAGACTAAATATCTAACTCCCTGTTACTCTGGTTAAAGATGTATTTGTGTGTTTCTAAACTCCACTTCAAATCAGTGTTTTGTACGCGTGGCGCATGAAGTAAAATTTCGAGTTTAGAAAAGCCCGAAAATTTGTCTTGGGTCGCTGCGCGACCCTCGACAAATTTTCTCGGGGCTTTTCTAAACTCGAAATTTTACTTCATGCTTAGCCTGGGAGTGGAAACACTCGTTCAAAACTTCAAATTAAACTCTATTATAAAATCGACTAATGCCTGAAATTTACGTAATTAAAAAACTCACTGAATATCATTAAAACCGGGAAAGTCAGAGTAAAGTCATGGAATTATATTCAAATTGACCAAATCACTAACAAAAAAGCCATATGATATTATTAAATTTGTCAAAATCAGCAGGTAAATTACAAAACACGTAAAAATTTAAAAAAGTAACTTAAATAATGGCAAAAACAATGAAAACTGTTAAACAGAATGGGAGTTTCTTACAGAAAAAAGTTATATTAAAAGGTCAGGAAAAAAATCTTTAGTCAGGGAAATGTCGGAAAAATTTAACATTTCAGATTGTGGCTACCATGTCAGCTTTACTTCAAACAATATTAAACAAAATGTTGAAAACTAGATTATTATCTTTAAAAACATTTTCAATCATTTAATGTTCTTATCAAAGCATTCACTTTGAAGTTTCGAACGAACGTTTCCACTCTCAGACTAAGCATGAAGTAGAATTTCGAGTTTAGAAAAGCCCCGTGAAAATTTGTCGAGGGTCGCGCAGCGACCCGAGACAAATTTTCTGGGCTTTTCTAAACTCGAAATTTTACGTCATGCGCCACGCGCATAAAACAATGATTTAATATGAAATTTAAAAACAGACAAAAAAACAATTTTCATGTTATTCCTCACAATTAATTCGAATTATTTTTGACGATTCAACAAATCCTTTTGTAAGTATTCGAATCCTTTTACAAGGATTCGAATCCTTTTATAAGGATTCAAATTACCCACGTTTAGACTCGAATACGAATCCTCTTAAAAAAATGTAAAGAATCTGTTTGAACTAAAGTATTCGAATGCCTCTTTTGAATCCTCTAAAAGGATTCGAATCCAGGATTCGAGGGCTACAAATCTCTCCGGATTTCTTATATTCGCTAATAGTACGACATTGGAATTTACAACTCCTAAAAATTAAAATTTTTATTATTTGATGCATATTCTTATGCTATTTGATATCTCACCTACTGCACCAATAATGTCTGATACAACAGCAGTCATTTTCATATGTTGATCATCTGTTGTCATCTGCTAATACATATTTATTATGCACTGTTTTCAGACATATATAAATGACCCAAATCCAACTTCTTACGCTTTTTTGGAGGTGAAGGTGATATTATCACCGAGCTTGTATTGGGTCTGTTTTCAGACATATATAAATGACCCAAATCCAACTTCTTACGCTTTTTTGGAGGTGAAGGTGATATTATCACAACAATATAAACAAAACTAACTTTTAACTATGCTAAAGAAACACCGCACAAAAGGTTATTACGAAACAGATAACGTTGCAACACGGTAACGCTTCGAATTAAGGTTATGTCAGCTGTTGCGTCTAATAATGACGTAATTAGCATAGTGTAAAATAGGCGCGCTCTCGGCCAATCAGAGTTGTAGGTTTTGCCGCGTGAAATTTAACACGCTCCTCCTAGTTATTAAACAGATTATAGTGTTAAATAAATATAAATAATAAATCTAAGGTATCTGTTACCGGAAAGTAACTATATTTTGAATATCGATACTTTTCATTGCGATTGTTTTGCTTTACGATATAATCGATACTCAATATCGATACATTTTTTGGGTTCGGAACATCCCTAGTGACTAGTTTATCAATGTTTGATATTTTTTTATGAAATAATGGTAAAAGTAGGAAAGATTTTATCGAGATATGCAGAAAGTTCGCACTTTTTTTTAAATATACATTTCTTTTAAAAATATTTATTCATTAAATAAGGAATGCAAGAGAAGCTTATAAAGTTTAGAATTTTTGAAGTTTTGCAGATTCACGTATACCAGGTCACATTCAGTTTTTTTTTGTGGCTGTGCCTGGGCCTTGGGAACTTGCCCATTAGCCATCATCAATATTTATATTTTTGTATCAATTAAATTATTACAATTTACAATTTGTAGTATTCTACTATTCAATACTGTGGACAATCACATACATTCATACCACACTTAGGGTCACGACAAGACATTATTTTTCAAATAAAGTCTCCCTGTGCACGGGAATCGAACCCGAATTGTGGCTCGCCGAGCGATAACGTTACCGCTCGGCCACCACCTGCCCCACCTTTAGTTAAGATTTGTTATGTAGTCGTTTCCATAGCACAGTTCTAGCTTTACAACACCCATTACACCTATTGTAACTGTAATGTATTTATATTAAAATAATATTATTTACTTTGAATTTTGTGCCAATAATAGTATTTACTTTTTATGGTCTATTGGCACGAATGTACACTTTTTTTGGTAATGTGTGCGCCTCGCCTTTTCGGGCAGTCGAGTATTAGCGATCTTTGCATTCATACGCCGCGCCGTAAATTTATGTTTAATTGTAATTTAATTAATTAATAAATATTAAGTTAAGTGTTTATGTGCGTTTAATTTAAAAAACACCACATAATTGGCGACGAGGACTAAAAACAAAAAGTAATTTTAAATAACTTTGTGAATCGTGAAATTTCGCGAAAACAAAAGTGAAAAATGGCGACGCTTGTTGGACAATTGAAAATGTTCGATCCTCAAAATAGTGATTGGACAGTTTATAAAAGACAATTGGATAACTTTTTAATTGCAAATAATATTACGGACTAATTTATAGTCTCGCAGTTCCAAAGACACCAGAAGAAAACACGTTTACAGAAATAGTGGAGATGCTAAATGAACATTTTAAATCGACTGAGTCAATTTTTGCAGCCAGATATAAATTTTATAACGCTGTAAAAATGCCATCGGAATCTTCAAAAGAATGGGCAGCACGCGTACGTTCACTAGCTGTGAATTGTAAATTTGAAGATGCAACAGTGGATAGTGCAATGAGGGACCGCCACATAATTGGTTTCGAAAAAGGAAACGTGCAGGATCGTCTATTTAAGGAAAAATTGTCCGTTACGTTTACAAAATGTGTAGAAATTGCAACCAACAAAATGGCGACACAATTTAACACAAATTTACACACCGAGACCATCAAGACGGAACCAATGTATCACGTCACACATCATCGACCAATGGGGAAGCAGCATCGTGACATCACAAGGACCAGACCAATCAATCAATCAAGGAACCCACACGTCATCAACGTCAGGATACAGTGCGAAGTGTGCAGTTTGCGGTAGGAAAAATCATGCGCAAGAAGAGTGTTACTTTATGAATCGCGTATGCCATAAATGCAACAAAAATGGCTACATTTCTCCTGTTTGTAAAAATAAGGTAAATTCTAACCAAAATAAAATACAACTTTTAGAAGATTTTGCAATGTTTTCAATTATTGAAAATACTCAAAATAAACCATTGACACTTGAAGTTTTAATCGAAAACATTCCATTGAGATGTCAAATGGACACCGGATCAGGTGTTACAGCAATTTCAAACGAAATTTATAGAAAACATTTTTCTAATATTAAATTAAATGATTCTGATAAAAAGTTGTATTTCTATAATGGTAACGATATCGTTCCAGTGGGGGTCTGTACTTTAAATTTTGTTTATAATAATAAAAAATTTACCATTAACGTCTATGTTATAGAGGGTGATGCTAAAATGCCATTACTAGGCAGAGATTTTTTAAATAAAAATAAATTAGGCATCGCACATTTAAATTTTACTCATTCTTCTACACAATTAGATAAATTAAAAAATAAATATCAGGAATTATTTACTCCTGGTTTAGGCACTTTTAATAAAGGGAACATATCGCTTGAATTAATCAATGATACAATCACTCCATAATTTTTTCGTGCTCGACCGCTGCCATTTGCACTAAAAGAGTCGGTTGACAAAGAACTAACTAGATTGCAAAATTTAGGAATTATTACACCTGTGGATTTTTCAAATTGGGGAACTCCCATAGTTCCTGTGTTAAAACCGGATGGTGCAGTGCGTATTTGCGGTGATTTTAAAGTGACACTGAATCCGGGATTAAAAGTGGATAAATATCCATTACCTCGCATTTAAGAGCTTTTTAATAAGGTAGTGAATTTTCAAAAATTGATCTTTCACAAGCCTATCAGCAGTGCTGTTTAGACGAGAAAAGTAAGGAATATGTGACAATATCTACACATAAGGGGTTATTTGTTTATAAAAGAATGCCATTTGGTATATCTTGTGCTCCTAGTAAGTTTCAAAAAATTATGGACAGCTTACTTGAAGGGATAGATGGGGTCACATACTTCTTAGATGATATACTAATTGCATGAGGTTTTAAAAAGGTTACAATCAGCAGGCTTAGAAATTCAAATGTCAAAATGTAATTTTTTTCAAAAAGAAGTAAGATACTTAGGATACATTATAGATAAGGAAGGATTACATGTGACAAAAGATAAAATTGAGGCCATTATGAAAGCTCCAAGACCAAATTCAATTACTCAGTTAAGATCTTTTATTGGATTAGTAAATAGTTATGGAAAATTTGTTCAGAATCTATCCACAGTTTTACATCCATTATTTACATTATTAAAGAAAGATGTTAAATTTATTTGGAATAATGAATGTGAAAATGCATTTGTTAAAATAAAAAAAATGTTAACTGAGGCAGAAGTATTAGTACACTTTAATCCAGACTTGGAAATTAAATTAACGACGGATGCGTCTAATTATGGATTAGGTGCTATATTATCCCATATTATGAGTGATAGTACCGAAAAACCCATAGCGTACGCTTCACGCACGTTAAATAAATCTGAACAACAATACTCGCAAATCGAAAAAGAAGGTTTAGCGATAATTTTTTGGGTCAACAAATTTAATCAATATTTATATGGGAAAATGTTTACATTAGTCACAGATCATAAGCCACTCTTAGCGATTTTCAGTCCTCAGAAAGGAATTCCACAATATTCAGCCAATCGTTTAAGACGATGGGCAGTTATATTGTCGAATTACCAATATCAAATTAAATATATAAAATCCAAAGATAATCCAGCGCATTGTTTATCCAGGTTACCTATGAAAAATTATTCACAAGTGGAAATGGATGATGTCAATTATTATAATTTTTTCAATTTAGAAGAAGTAAAAATGCCCATAGTTTTTGAAACGGTACAAAAATTTACAAAAAATGATATTGAGTTATTACTTTTAATAAAATATATAAAAAAAGGTTGGCCTAATTATAAGACCTTAAGGGAAAATTTAAAAACATATTATAAAATTAAAAACGAATTAACGATTGAGAATTCTTGTTTGCTGTGGAATAATAAATTAATAATTCCCAGTAAACTAAGACCGATATTATTAAGTGAATTGCATTCATCTAATTTAGGTATGGTAAAAATGAAAACAATGGCTAGATCCTATTTTTGGTGGCCAGGATTAACTAAGGACATTGAGAAAACGGTAAATGCGTGTGAAAATTGTGTTAAATCACGTCCAAATCCACCAAAAATGGAATTGCGGCCATGGCCTATACCAGTAAATAAGTGGGATCGAATTCATGTGGATTATTTAGGTTCGTATTTGGATTATTATTATTTAATTATATTAGATGCATATTCTAAGTGGTTGGAAGTTATTCCAGTGAAGCGTATCACTTCAGAAATTACTATTCAAGCACTTAGAACAGTTTTTGCACGTTTTGGTTATCCTAAATTAATCGTATCTGACAATGGACGGCAATTTGTATCCACAGACTTTGAAAACTTTTTAAAACTAAATGGAATAAGCCATCTAACCATTTCTCCGTATCATGCCCAGTCAAATGGTGCTGCGGAAAATTCCGTTAAAACTGTTAAATTAGCATTAAAAAAGTCACTGGATTCAAACACTATTAAAAATTTAAATTTAAAATGAAATAGTTTTTTAATGGATTACCGAAATATGCCACACTGTACAACTGGTTGTGCACCGTCAGTATTAATGTTAGTTGAAAAAGTAAGAACCAGATTTGATCTTTTGAACGAAAAAGTAAAAGAAAACATTACTGCAGCTCAAGGTAAACAAAAACATTATCATCGAGGTAGAAGGGTAGTAAAATTTAGGGTAGGAGAAACTGTTTTTGTAAGAGATTACAGACAAAATGTACAGAAACCTACTTGGACGAAGGCTATTGTTATAAAAATAATTGGAAATTGTATGTATAATGTGTTATATGATAGCCCAGATTTGGAGTGGAAGCGCCACACAAATCATAGAATAAATTAATTTAAATTACCTACTGAGGAAACTGGACCTGCGGAAAATGTCAGAGTGAGTGAGTGCGACAAACCAATTGAACAACATGGAAGTGCGGTAAATAAAGACAGCGAAGAAGGAAGACCTAGACGGGAAATAAAAAAACCGAACAGATTAACTTACGGTTATTTTAAGTAAAGTATTAAACATAATTTGCAATCCGAGAAATTTAGGAATGTATTTTTTTTGTTTATATATTTAACATAATGTTACGAAACCAAAAATTAAAAAAAAAATAGGGAGGAAATATGTAATGTATTTATATTAAAATAATATTATTTACTTTGAATTTCGTGCCAATAATAGTATTTACTTTTTATGGTCTATAGACTAAGTAAACAGCTGTTCGCGCCGTGGCACCCGCCACCTAGCGGATTTTTGTATAAGCAGCATCGGTGTCGGTTGCGCATGAGTTGCATGGTGTCAGTTGGTTTTTTATTGTGTAACGTCATAATTTAACAATTTTAGTTTGGACTTTCTTGCACCCAGTCACACAAATCGTAGTTTGTGTTTCAACGTTATGAGTTACGGAGTCGCGGACGCAGAAGAGAACGGCAGGATGATCAAGCTCATCTTCGATTTGGTCGAAGTCGGTCTGAGTGCCAATCTCGCGTGCAGCTTCTTCGACGGGTTCACATTCTGCGTTCATGTCTTCAGCTGAAATTGTGCGATATAACTGAATAATTTAGTTACCTAATATGTTATTGCAGTGATATAAAATCCGGAGAGTTTAGACTGCTTCAAACCATTTCATGAGAATTACTTACCATCGTTAATTGTTGCTGTTTTCTTCATATTTCTCGACACCAACTGAGAGGTTCGTCCGGTGTCCACCGGGACTTTAGTTTTGTATGCTGGTGGGAAAATGGTCGGGTTGTACGATATACTTCTGGGGTCTTCCGATTTTCTATCTCCAACGAAATGTTTATTGCAGATTCTGCTGTGCTTTGATGGAATCCACGGTTTTTTGTCGCCGCTAAATAAACAAGAGTAATGTATAATAATAATGTCTTTATTTAAACAAACGAGGTTTTGTATTTTGGGTATTAAATGATGCAATAGAATTTCATTTCAAGTAGTTGAATTTGTTTAATTTGAAATATTCGCTACGTAATCCCTCTATACAATTGTATTAATTTATAATAATTTTTAAAAATTACTGCAAACTTCAATCAAACATGGCACAAGTATATACTTCTTTTAATTATCTCAGTGAAGCGATGAGTTTCGAGCATCTTCATATTTGTATTAATGACCCTAACCTTCCTTTCAACACTGACATTTCAATCGTTTGCAGAACTTCGCGTACAATCATTTTTAAGAATGGCGAACTTGTTGTAAAGTAACAATTACATTGTCAACGGATATGTGCTGAAATATTAACTTTGACTAATAACAATATACTTACTCGACACGTCGTACAGCGGTAATCCACCTCGCTTTCCGCTCCGTTTCCCATGGTTTGTATGGGAACGAATAAAAAGAGACGGAGCCATCACTTTTATATTTAAAATTGAATTTGTGTTCAGACGCGTTTCGGACTTCAAGGTCCTCTTCAGTGTGGTCCCGACCCAGTGCTGAGGAATACTGAACATTTCTGACTATTTCAAGCCAATATGTGAAAACTATTAATGATTTCGATAGCTAACGCCATCTAATGCTTCATAGTGGCATCGTCAGTGACACGAATGCACAAAGTGCATATACAGGTCACTGTTTCGTCCACGAGCGAGCAGAACTCTGTTTGTGAAACCAGAAAACAAATATCAAAATTGAATTTGTGTTCAGTATTCCGGCACCAGGTACCCACAGACGCGTTTCGGACTTCAATGTCCTCTTCAGTGTGGTCCCGACCCAGTGCTGAGGAATACTGAACATTTCTGACTATTTCAATTTTGATATTTGTTTTCTGGTTTCACAAACAGAGTTCTGCTCGCTCGTGGACGAAACAGTGACCTGTATATGCACTGTGTGCATTCGTGTCACTGACGATGCCACTATGAAACATTAGATGGCGTTAGCTATCGAAATCATTAATACTTTTATATTTACTGGTGCATCCGACAACACAACAACTTTGATTGCATTTAGCTCGCTTCGGCCATAGATTAAATTAGATTGACTACGTATCATGATTTTAGTTAACCGACCCACTCGATGGGGCGGCGCTGCAATCGCAAATTACTTAACGGGCGCGGGGACTGGGCGGGGGGCTTGCTAAGTGGGGTGCGCGGTGCAGGGGGTCAAAACATTGAATGGTGGGTGCGGTGCGGGGAACACCATACGGTATTAAATTACCGTGCGATGCGAAAAATAACAAAGGCATAATGAACATGTTAAATGTATATTTTAAAAGGTATTACAGACTTTTTCTATCGCATTTAACTTAATGTCGAATATTCATCCCTTTATCTCAAATATATTTCCCATTTATCAAATACATTTCTCTATATACCACTACATTTCCCTATATGTCAAAACCTCATCACAGTTTGTGAATTACATTTCACTTCTCTGCAAAATCGCTGCAGTTCGTAAAAATGCATGTTAGAAATGACATATGCATAACCTGTAAACTTTCCGACATTCGTTGTTTTTCAAATGAGTTCAATTTGCAGCTTGAAACGAGTGTTTTCCACTCCCAGACTAAGCATGAAGTAAAATTTCGAGTTTAGAAAAGCCCCGTGAAAATTTGTCGAGGGTCGCGCAGCGACCCGAGACAAATTTTCTGGGCTTTTCTAAACTCGAAATTTTACTTCATGCGCCACGCGTATAAAACAGTAAAATATCGTGAAATTTATGTATATTCGAATTTCACTTGAAATCTGTGTTTTATGAGCGTGGCGCATAAAGTAAAATTTCGAGTTTAGAAAAGCCCATAAAATTTGTTTTAACTGTAGACTTATTTAAAATAATACACAATAGATTAAAATTTAAAAATAATATATATACTTACGGTTGTAATTATTTATATTTATTAACGCTCATCTCGAGACGATTTCGTCTCATCGCCATTTTTGTCTCTTCGGATCTGACAGCTGTTGATTTAAAATTAGATCCCACGTTAGAATTTGCGGGAAAATTGAAATTCCGACATATGCGCCCTCCCATCGAGTGGGTCGGTCAACTATATATGTGAACTTACAGAATCATATGAAGTCGACTGAGTCTGGCTTCGGCTCAGAACTCATACTTCTGCTCAGAACTCCCGTATGACGAAATGACAACCGGCACCGATGCTGCTTAGGCTTAAAACCGCGTGGCGGCGCTGCAATCGCCGCTTACTTAGCCTATTGGCACGAATATACATTTTTTTTGGTAATGTGTGCGCCTCGCCTTTTCGGGCAGTCGAGTATTAGCGATCTTTGCATTCACACGCCGCGCCGTAAATTTATGTTTAATTGTAATTTAATTAATTAATAAATATTAAGTTAAGTGTTTATGTGCGTTTAATTTAAAAAAACACCACAGTAACTTGGACTACAGTGGTTTCCATGAAAACGACAACATAATAAAAAATCGCATATAATGTAGCACATTTACTCAGTAATGGACCTATAAGTAGGATTTTTTCAGAATAGGAGCAAAAGAGTATTATAATCTATAAATTTTATAATAAGATTTGCCATTAATAAAATACATTTTTAGAAATTTGACGGTTTTATTAATTATTTTCATTACCTTATTAAAACTATCGTATGTTCAATAAAAAGAAACTCTTGAGTGCCATTTCATATTTTTTTTAATTTAAGTTGACTACACGCTTTGGGAATTGACATATAAAATGTCAGACATAATAATTTAAATATTTAATTTGAGAGTTGACAACCTACAATATTTTCTATGGCACTCTAGAGGTTTTTATTAATTGAACATACGATATAAAATTAAATAATCCTGAATATTTTACATCTTTTATTAATTATAAATAACAAAAATATATTATAGACTAGAAAATGTACACTAAAATAAAACTTTAATTATTAAATGACGAGTATCGCCATTTATTGGCAAATAAGAATTATATTTCATTCCCCTTTTCAGATTTTGTTTTACAGGAATCGTAACATAACTGAAAATAAAATCAACAGATCAGTAAGCATGTTTCACGATATTCTCCTAAAATGTAAGCATTAATTAAATGCACAAGAGAAAATGTTCATTTAAGTATACATATCTCGATAATTACAGTGCTTGGTAAAATCGCATCGAATTCATTGCTTCAATAATAGCGTTCAATTTGAAACTTCTAACGAGTGTTTCCCTCCTTAGCTAAGCATGAAGTAAAATTTCGAGTTTAGAAAAGCCTGAAAATTTAGTTTGGTCGCGTAGCGATTAAACCAAATTTTCAGGCTTTTCTAAACTTGAAATTTTACTTCATGCTTAACTTTTACTTCATGCGCCACGCGTATAAAACGATAATTTAAAATGAAGTCAAAATATACTGGTTAAGTTTGATCTTAACAACACTTTTCCAATAGAAAATTGAAACAAATATTTGTAAAATATATTAAAGTTAGATCAAACATAAGTATATTTTAAACATTATTTTAAATTAGTGTTATATATGCGTGGCGCATGAAGTGAAATTTCGAGTTTAGAAAAGCCTGAATATTTTAAGGCTTTTCTAAACTCGAAGTTTTACTTCATGTTTAACCAAGGATTATAAAATACTTGTTAGAAGTTTTTATTGTTATGAAATAAACGATTTAACAACAACAAATTTACAGCGTATGCCTGATAGGTACATGTATACTTAACCGTTTCGGCCCTGACTAAAAAAACTTGATAGTAATAAATAATATGTAGTGTACAAACAATATTTTTGGGTACCAAAAAAATCCAGGGCTGTAAGAGTTTAATAAAAGATTCCCTGTATAAATTTCATTGATTCAAGTTTTCGAATAATGGAGAGGAAGTTTTTATTGTAATTGAACTTGCAGACTAATTATTAATAATAACTTACTTCAATGTTACAAGTTAAGAACATTTTGTCCTCCTCTGGAAATTTGAAAGCTGAAAAGTTGGCGTGGAAAAGCGTCGTGAATTTTTCCACGTTTTTAACAACCGTCCAATCACTGATTCTGCCACTAAAAAAATAACGATTGAAACGAATTTATATAAACAATACAAACAACAAGCGAAAATTAAATTAAATTTGCCTATCAAATAAATTAAGATCGAATTACTTATTTAATAATTTTTAAAATAAATGAAATATGGTATGAGAAAGGTGTCCCATGGTTTCCTTTATTTGTAGTGCTTTCTGCGCCAATACATGTAATACGAAAATGTTTTGATGTCATCACATCAGAGCTGGGCAGGATTCGAATCATTCAGGATTCGATTCCCGGATTCGAATCCTTTTAGAGGATTCAAAAGAGGTATTCGAATACTTTAGTGAAAACGGATTCGTGATCCGGATTCGTTACATATTTTTTAAAAGGATCCGTATTCGAATCCAGACGTAGATGATTCGAATCCTTATAAAAGGATTAGAATTCTTATAAAACGATTCGAATCCTTATAAAAGGATTCGAATTCTTATAAAACGATTCGAATCCTTATAAAAGGAATCGAATCCTTATAAAAGGATTCGAATCCTCATACACGGATTCAAATCCTCCTAAATAATTCGAATCATCGCTATTAAGGCTGGGATTTGAATTCGATTAATTCAAATAGTTAAATATTCTAATATAAATATTTAAATCACTAAATTATTCATATTTGAATATTAATTTTTAAAATTTTCGAATAATTCAAATATTTGTGATTGCATATTTGGTTACTTAACCATGAAAAATATCCAACGTTAATAGTATATTTTTAACTTCACTTGAAATCAGTGTTTTATACGCGTGGCGCATGAAGTAAAATTTCGAGTTTAGAAAAGCCCCGTGAAAATTTGTCTCGGGTCGCTGCGCGACCCGAGACAAATTTTCTACGCGGGGCTTTTCTAAACTCGAAATTTTACTTCATGCTTAGTCTGGGAGTGGACAACACTCGTTTGAATTTTAAATTTAACTTTTTTAAAAAATCGACGTATGTAATATAATAAATCATTCATTAAAATCATAGAAAAAGATGCAAAATTTTACATAGAATTAACTTTTAGAGTTAACTTTATAATTTGTTTGGCTCTTAATGGGTGAATATTCTATTCCTAAAAAAACCGTTTTTATTTAATATTAAAGTTGCATTTAATACAATAACAAACTGTGAATAAATCGACATAAATCTAGAAATATCGAAAATCTCGACATGTAGAAAATCTTGACGGTCCACTCCCAGACTAAGCATGAAGTAAAATTTCGAGTTTAGAAAAGCCCCGCGTAGAAAATTTTCACGGGGCTTTTCTAAACTCGAAATTTTACTTCATGCGCCACGCGTATAAATTACAGATTTAAAATGAAGTTCAATAACGCATATATCAGCATTAATTAAAATCATAAAAAAATCAGATATTTAGTCGGTAAATGAACATTTTTGTTAATAGAACCTGATGGAATAAAATATTACTAGTTGCAAATAATAGATTTAAATTTATTTTTAAAGGATTTGTATCCGTGATTCAAAAATGAGGATTCGAATCTTTGATTCGAATCATATTTTTCACTTACGAATCCTTTATTCGAGTATTCGTGATTCGAATCATATTAGGTGATTCGGATTCGTGATTCGAATCCTGTTTTTGAGGATTTATCCCAGCTCTGCATCAGATTACGTTTGTCAAAAGAGACAGTAAACTTAATAATATGTCTTCTATGGTTTTTAGATGGAACATGCGAAAACGTATATTCCGGGATGCAGCTTTCAAATTTTAAGGTTAAACGTCACATTTTGACAATGTCTTCGTAAAACTATATCTGCAAAAACCCAGCCATAAATCATTTTAATTAATGTGCATAATTGTTTTAAATGTGACTTTAAGTGGTATAATTCCAATTTCCACATCTACTAAATAGTTCAGGTTTTTACAGATATAAATAACTCATTTATGTTGATTTTGTGTAAGCTCAATCATCGGATTAATCTGTTAATACAGGGACTTTCTTTTAAGTATACATACAGGGAATTTTCTATTAGGTATATATATGCATACACTTTTTTAAAGAATTTACTTTGAAGCTTAAAACGAGTATTTTCCACTCCCAGACTAAGCATGAAGTAAAATTTCAAGTTCAGAAAAGCCTGAAAATTTGGTTTAGTCGCGTAGCGCTACGCGATCAAACCAAATTTTCAGGCATTTCTAAACTCGAAATTTTACTTTATGCGCCACCCGTATTAAACACTGAAATATTGTGAAAGAATAAACTTCGCATGAAATTAGTGTCTTATACGCGTGGCGCTTGAAGTAAAATTTCGAGTTTAGAAAAGCCTGAAAATTTGGTTTGGTCGCTCCGCGCTTCGCGCTACGCGACCAAACAAAATTTTCAGGCTTTTATAAACTCGAAAATTTACTTCATACTTAACCTGGGAGTGGAAAACACCCGTTTAAACTTCAAATTGACCTCTTGTAAGAAAACAACGAATATTTAAAAATCTACAACACGTAATTGGGATATGTACACTCAAAAGAAAAAAAATACAAGAAATAATGGTTTAAATATTTTCTAAAATAAAGAACACTAATATACTCGCGACCTAAACAGTATGACATTGTCATGTAACGTCAAAATTTGACACAACTAAAAAAAATGGTTGCAGATACTACTCACAACATACTCTCTAAAAAAATTGAACCACATCAATGAATCATAGGACATCTCTCCCGAATCGCACTGTACAGCAGTAAATTTCATATGTAAAGTGGTTACATTCAGACTGCGCAAAAAAAAACAAATAACGTTTTATGAATATTGTAACAACATTAATCTCGGGTTTTGAAAATGCAATTAAATTGACAAATAGATATTCATCGAATAAAATCTAGCAATAGTTAAATACATGTCAAAAAATAATTTCAGTTAATATTTTTTTACCTTGATAACACGGAAAATGTCTATTTCAATCGACAAATAAATTTCATCTCTAAATAAGATTTACCTGACGTTGGTGAAACCGAAAATAAAGGTTGTTTTAATGTTGAAGAAACCTTACTTATCTTAGTAAGGTGCATGCTAGTGCATAAATTTTCATTTTTCGAAAATGTGCGAAATGATCTGGTAAATATGGCATAGAATTATTATGAACAAAAATCAAAATATTATTATTACAATTTAGCTTTAATGAAGAAATCATATTGAGTAAAACGTGTTTCTTTTTATTAGATATAACAATTAAGCAAGATAATTTATATATCTTGTGGTGGAGGCGGTTACTTTGTGATACATTGTAAATATTTAAATAATTAACACTGATTACTTTTTTGTATTCACTTTTTATTTTGTACTGTGACTAGTTTCGACTCAACAGCGAGTCATTCTCAAACTAACTACTTAAAACTAACATTGCAATCTTATATATACTTAAAATTATTTATCAGGTAGAAAAGCGTCAAATAGAGGCGTATACATAAGTTCCGTCTGGTCGTTTATTAGCGGGATTCCCGGATTCAGTTTTGCTTTATGAATCTCTAATGACTCCAGAAGGTTCATTTTACGGCCTTTTTCTACACAATGCAAAACTGAAAGTACATCTTTATCAGTTTTGCATTGTGTAGAAAAAGGCCGTAAAATGAACCTTCTGGAGTCATTAGAGATTCATAAAGCAAAACTGAATCCGGGAATCCCGCTAATAAACGACCAGACGGAACTTATGTATACGCCTCTATTTGACACTTTTCTACCTGATAAATAATTTTAAGTATATATAAGATTGCAATGTTAGTTTTAAGTAGTTAGTTTGAGAATGATTCGCTGTTGAGTCGAAACTAGTCACAGTACAAAATAAAAAGTGAATACAAAAAAGTAATCAGTGTTAATTATTTAAATAAAATAATTTATATAAACGTTTGAACTAAATTCCATCGCAACATGTTTAATTACTCTTTGTAATGTTTGTAATATATTATTATTTACAATTATATATACATGTCAAAGTGTACATTAATATAGACAGTCTGGATTGTGTGGTTGTTGGTTTGCTCGGCTGGGGGTGTGGTGATGCTGTCCAGGTATGGCTGTTTGGCGAGCCACTTGGAAGTGGTGAACGCTTACGTCGTGGTCTCGTGAAGGCGGTAGTGCAGATACGAGTAGCTAGTATGATTCAGACTTCTTCGTCGGATAGAGTTCGGGTGAGGTAATCTCGTTCAAAGCTCTAACAAAGTCGTGTTCAAGATGTGATAGTCTTCGGTCACGATTGCGGGACGCGTAGATGCGAGTAGCGGTACGATTTAGACTTCTTCGTCGGATAGAGTTCGGGTGAGGTAATCTCTTCGAAGCTCTAGCAGAAGTCGTGTTCAAGGTTCGGGTGAGGTGATCTCTTTCGAAGCCATAAGCGTACTGATTTCCTTGTGGATGGGCTGCGGTTTTATATCTTTTCCGATCTCTGCATCTTTGTCGTTTGAATTGTCTGTCCTTCGCGTTTTGAAATGTTTTTACCCAAAAGGGGCCTCTCGGTGAAGACGACTCGGCGAGGCAGCCAGATCCTCCGTACGTGGACGACCTCTCTTGCGGACTGGATAGCGGGGTGTCTCTGGGATCTCTTGGATCGAGTGGTAGGCGTGGATGGCGGAAGCGTGGTACTTCCCAATGGTCTCATGAGATGGTCGGGCGGAGCCTAACTCAAAGCTGGCAGGTCCGTGTCTCCTCAAGATCCGGTATGGTCCATCCCGTTTTGGCGCAAATTTTCCTGTGAATTTTCGTTTGGCGCTGCTGAGCTTGTGACTTTGGAGCAATACTAAGTCTCCAACTTCAAATTTAGGGCTTGGTCGACGGTTTTTATCGACATAGTCTTTCCTGTGGTCCTGCTTTCGGTCTTCGAGTTCGCGGACTTCATCTAGTACTTCCGTCAAATGTTGCAATCTTGGGGTTAACTCTGTGTGCAGGTTCTGGGAAACGACGACTTCTCGTAAATCGTGCGTGAGCTCGTATGGGGTTCTGAGTTCTCTCCGGAATGTAAGATAGGCGGGAGTTCTCCCTGTTGTTTGACAGCGTGTTGTGTTTAAGGAGAATCTAATGGACGCTAACTTCAATGGCCAGGAAGTGTGGTCCCCTTCAACTAGTATGGCGAGGCGCGTTTTCAGGTCTCGGTTTCTTCTTTCTACCGGGTTGGTTTCAGGATGATAACTAGGTATTAAGGCTTGATGAATGTCGAGGCAATGGAAAGCGTGTTGCATCACTTGGCTTACGAACTGAGTTCCATTGTCAGAGATACATCTTCTCGGTATCCCGAAGCGTAGAAAAACTTCATTAAGTAGGATGAGGGAACATTCCCCGGCGGTGGCGTGTCGTAAAGTAAACAACTCGGTCCATCGGCTGGCTAAACCCTGTATTACTAGGATCGTGGTGTATCCCTCGGGTGATTCGGGTAGCGGACCGAATAGGTCAATTGCGATAGTCTCGAATCGTTGACTAGCAGTGGTTGTCTGTACCAACCCTGCGGGCTTCATTTGATTATTCTTGAATCGTTGACACTCTGGACAGTGTTTGATGTAGGCGGCGATATCGGTTCGCATGTTCTTCCATGTAAATTTTGCGCGTATCTTGTGCAATGTCCCATATATCCCGGCGTAGCATGCCGTCGGATCATCGTGATATGCAGCAATTACTTCTTTGGAGTGTTGTCTTGGAACACATTGTTGGATGTTGTCTTCATTGTCTCCCTCGAGATGAAGCCTGTGAAGGACTCCTTTATCCATGATATACCCTTTGTCGTCCAGTATAAGGTATCTTCGTTGGCGGGCATTGTTTCTAGGGAAGTGATTATCTTGGATAGACCTTCGTCTTCGAGTTGGGCGGAACGAATCTCTTCTTGGTATATTGGCGCGGCGGTAAGCTGAATGTGTCGTACTTGCGGACTTCCGTTCTCTTGTGGAGGGCGTGATAGTGCGTCTGCCACGACGTTACTTCGTCCTGGGATGTATTCAACTGAAGCGTGATAAAGCATGATTTGTAGAGCCCATCGTGCTAGCCTTCCAGCGGGTGCTTTCAAACCCAGTAACCATTTTAGCGGCTGGTGATCAGTAGCTATCGTCAGAGGGGCTCCTTCGACGTACCCCCTGTATTTGTTTAAAGCCCATACTACGGCGAGTGCTTCTCTCTCGGTGGTGGAGTAATTCCGTTCTGCCGGAATCAGTAGTCGACTAGCATATTCTATTGGTCGTTCTTCTGGTCCCTCCCCCTGGCTGAGAACTGCTCCGACAGCATAATTTGAAGAATCGGTTCGGAGTACATAGGGCATGTCTTCACTGTGTTGGCGTAGTACTGTTGGAGTCATTAGAGCGTTTTTTAGTGCATTGAATGCGTCTTGCTGGGCTTTTTCCCATTGGAATACTGCGGATTTTCTTAATAGCGCAGTAAGGGGCTGAGCGACATCTGCGAAGTTTGGTATAAACCGACGATACCATGAGCAAGTTTGCACAAAGCTGAGAATTTCCTTGCTACTAGTTGGTGGCTTCCAACTGGCGATAGTTTTACATTTCTCGGGGTTGACCTTAATGCCTTGAGCAGTGATGGTATGTCCGAGGTAGGGAACTTCGAGACGGCCGATGTGGGTTTTCTCCCTATTCGCTCCAAGCTGGTGTGTGCGTAATTGTAGGAATATCTTCTGTAAATCTTCTTGATGCTTTTCCAAGGTAGTAGACAGTAGTATGATATCATCTAGATACGCATATACTGTGACTCCTGGTATTCCTTGACACAGTCGATCCATTAGTCGTTGAAATGTAGCCGGTGCGTTGCGTAGTCCAAACGGCATCCGGGTAAATTCGAATAAACCGAAGCATGACGTAAATGCGGTTGTCGGCTGATCTTCTGGTTTCATTGGGACTTGCTAGTAACCAGATCTTAAATCGATGGTGGTGAACCATGTATAGCCTGCTGTCGCGTGCAGTAGTTCCTCCATCCGTGGTAGTGGGTATTTATCTGCGACGGTGACGGCGTTTAATCCTCGGTAGTCAATACATAATCGCAATTCTCCGTCCTTTTTTGGCACCATCACAATGGGTGCTGACCATGGTGACGTTGAGGGTTGAATGATTCCCTGATCTTTCATGGTATTGAGTTGTTTGGCTAGCTCCCTTTTTCGGTATGGTGATAAGGAGTAGGGCCTGTTTTGTACCGATGTGGCGTCTTTGGTGTGGATTTCATGGCATCCTAGTGTTGTAGGTGGTCCATTTTCTTGAAAAACGTCGCTAAATTCTTCTAATAATTTGTTAAACTTTTGTTTGTCAGTCTCCTTTACCTCTAGGTACTTCCAAGTTCTGCACGGTTTTCTAATTCGGTAGATTCGAGAGTGATTGTGGCGATGTTCGAAGTTACGTAATCGAAGCATCTAAAATCGTCGTAGAATCTCCATGTGCCTTGTGATGCATCCTGAATGATCCCAGTTGCGCGGATAAAGTCCATTCCAAGCATGGATTCTTTGGCACGGGTGTTTGGTAGCACGTAGAAGGTAACGTTTATGTTCCTCCCTTGTAACGTAATTGGGATGGTTGTCGCCTGGATTTCTTGTATCTTTGCTATCCCGTCAGCCATTTTGATGTTGCCGGTTTTCTTGTCAAAATGCACTCCACGTCGTAGTAGTGCTGCGTGCAACCTTTGCGAAGCTAATGTCAACTCTGCTCCGGTGTCGAGAATTGCTTCTTCGTTGAAATTGAAAACTTGTAACTGCACTCTCGGGGATTGGTGCTCGGCGTTTGACTGAATATTAATTCTCCCGATGTTGATTGGGTTGCATTTAGGGCATCTGCTTCTGAATACTCCGGGTGTTCCACAACCGAAACATTTGAAGTGCGGTGCTTCATTGTGTTCTGCAGGGCCAGAAAATGTTGTTTTTCTCTTCCTACACTCTTCCCATGTGTGTCCGGTGAGGCGACAGAAGGAGCATCGCTTTCGCTGATCCTTCGTCTTTGGGACCGCTGCTAAGGGTAGTTTGCTTCTTCGCTGGTCTTGGATAAATTCTTCCGCTTCTCTGGCTTGGCTTACCAGCTCTATGTAGGATGTTATCCCTGCCCGTGGAATTCGATTTTTTAACTCTATGTGTATTAGTGCTTACAACATATCAAGGTAATGTTTCTTCCGCTATTTCTGGGGTTACTGTTTTTAGTAGTGTCCTCTTTGCCGTTAGATATCCATCTGTATGGCTTGGAAGTTTCTGCGGGTCGTTAAATACTTTCAGAAATACTTTATACGCTGGTTTCCTGGGGGCGAAGTAATTTCTTAAGTGGTCCAGTGCTTAATTCCAGGTGTAGTTTATGCAGTAGTACTGCAAAGCTCGCTTTGAATAGCGTGATCTGCCTAATAAAACTTTCCACCCGTTGGGGATTCTTCTCTCCAAAGAATTGGTGTGGGCATGATGCAAAGCCTTTTTTCTTCTGATTGTTCCAGTTTTTGTTCAGCGTTTCCATGAACTTTATTTGGAAGTCTTGGTCCGTGAAAGGTGGTGGCTCCGTCATCTTCGCGATTTGTTTTGGCTTTTTCGCCGTGGATCTCGTAATTCGCTGATTTCCACTACTGTTTCTTTGAGCCACGGTGTGTTCTTACTTCCTTCGGGCCACACGTTGGGCCGCCAGTGTAATGTTTGTAATATTTTATTATTTACAATAATATATACATGTCAAAGTGTACATTAATATAGACAGTCTGGATTGTGTGTATGTTGGTTTGCTCGGCTGGGGGTGTGGTGATGCTGTCCAGGTATGGCTGTTTGGCGAGCCGCTTGGAAGTGGTGAACGCTTACGTCGTGGTCTCGTGAAGGCGGTAGTGCAGATGCGAGTAGCTGGTATGATTCAGACTTCTTCGTCGGATAGAGTTCGGGTGAGGTAATCTCGTTTAAAGCTCTAACAAAGTCGTGTTCAAGATGTGATAGTCTTCGGTCACGTTTGCGGGGCGCGTAGATGCGAGTAGCGGTACGATTTAGACTTCTTCGTCGGATAGAGTTCGGGTGAGGTAATCTCTTCGAAGCTCTAGCAGAAGTCGTGTTCAAGGTTCGGGTGAGGTGATCTCTTTCGAAGCCATGAGCGTACTGATTTCCTTGTGGATGGGCTGCTGTTTTATATCTTTTCCGATCTCTGCATCTTTGTCGTTTGAATTGTCTGTCCTTCGCGTTTTGAAATGTTTTCACCCAAAAGGGGCCTCTCGGTAATTTATTCAAGGACTTGGCGAGCCTTCCTTCGAACGGTGGAAAAAGGGTAGCGTGGTCACACTGAAACTGGTGGTTTATTGGGGTTGAGGCGAGCGCGCGGTCCGAGCGCGGTACCTGAGCTGTGCTCGCAATACAGTTATGCAAAAAGTTTTTTTTTCTTGCTGTGTTCGTTACATCATTTATAATATAGACGCGTTTCAAATGGAATTCATTATAAATTTTGAGTAATAAAAATGCAATACTTACGATGTGTGGTAATCTTTATCATCTGCGTCATAAAGCATGAACACATTTTCAGATTTGTCCAAATCCTCATTATCTGAAGCTATGCAGTCTTCCACAAGCATATCGTATAATTTGCTTTTATCATAAAAGTGGATTAAGATAGATAAAGTCGTCCCAATTGGAATCTGATTTTCAATTGGCTTAGTCTAAAATAACATAAAGTCAATATAGCTCACATCTAAAATATATTATAAATATAATAAATATTTCAGCATTAGATTAACGATTAAATAAGTTTTAATCTGTTATCTTTAATTGTTTTAACTTAATAATTGCGTTTTTTCGGGCGCTCAAACGATACAAATTTACAAGCGAAGTTAAAAAGAACAATTTCTTTAATAAATCAAAACTGTTTTTCAATATTTTATTCAACTTCAATGGCATTTACTGTGAACCATTGTAGATTAGATTAACGATTAAATGAGTTTTAATCTGTTATCTTTAATTGTTTTAACTTAATAATTGCGTTTTTGCGGGCGCTCAAACGAAACAAATTTACAAGCGAAGTTAAAAAAACAATTTCTTTAATAAATCTAAACTGTTTTTCAATGCTTCATTCAACTTCAATGGCATTTACTGTGAACCATTGTAGATTAGTCTGAAGTCGATATGTTTCAGTAGATTGGGTTGCATAGAATGTAGTCTCGTGTTGGTTAAATAATATTAAATAATCTGGCTGATTCATCACAAAGCTATTCATTACATTCATTTGGATTGAGTTAAGTTGATATGGTTGATATCATTAGCAAACAGAAACTGTATTGAATTGTGTTTTTGTTAAACAGTAATTTGTGATTGTTACAATAAATATAAGGTAAGCATGTTTAATTCATTATTTTAAAAAATACAACGTAATTATTTGAAATATTGATGAAATAGAAACACACCGTCTTTAAATGAATTTATTATAACCTATAAAAGCTTTTCTAGTTTAATTATTTTTAAATTTCACTGCCTTATTATTAGAATTACCGTTAATATCATTATAGTTTAATGCTAGTTGATTTCTAAAAACATTTCATATAAACAAAATCTTGGCAACATCGCACTTTCATGTGTTCCATCTTCACTCCAGTTAAATTTGGAGTAATTTAGAGGTTAAGTTGCACTGTTATTATTTATGTTTTTCTTCTGCTGAATTATTTCGTTAGGTCAAACTAGTGTTTTGACTTTTTGATTCAGCATGAAGTAAGATTTCAGGCATTTGTAAACTCGAAATTGTACACCATGCTCCACGCTTATAAAACACTGAAAACACTGATTTAAAGTGAAGTTCAAAATATACTGATTAGACCTACATTTATAGCATTAGAATTAAATAAATCATAGATTCATCGTAGTAAATTTGAATAATATTTTAATAAATAACAATAAAATTACTGCTTGCCATCGAATTATCCAGTTGTAGAATTTTAAGAATAATTCTTACAATTAGAACTAATAACATAGTTGCAGCAGAACCATGATTAACCCAAAAACAGATGTATTAACTGTTTTCACCTTCTCTATTATTATTAGTTTATATCAGAGCTGGGCAGGAGTCGAATCATTCAGGATTCGAATCCTGGATTTGAATCCTTTTAGAGGATTCAAAAGAGGTATTTGAATACTTTAGTTAAACTGGATTCGTGATCCGGATTCGTTACACTTTTTTAATGCTGGTGATTCGAATCCTCATAAAAGGATTCGAATCCTCATAAAAGGATTGGAATCCTCGTAAAAGGATTCGAATCCTCATAAAAGGATTCAAATCCTCGTAAATGTATTCGAATCCTCATAAAAGGATTCGAATCCTCATAAAAGGATTCGAATCCTCATAAAAGGATTGGAATCCTCGTAAAAGGATTCGAATCCTCATAAAAGGATTGGAATCCTCGTAAAAGGATTCGAATACTCATAATAGGATTCGAATCCTCATAAAAGGATTCGAATCCTCGAAAAAGTATTCGAATCCTCATAAAAGGATTCGAATATTTATAAAAGGATTCGAATAGTTACAAAAGGATTCGAATCGTCGAAAATAATTCGAATTAATCGTAAGGATTAACATGAAAAATGTGTTTTGTATGTTTTCAAATTTCTCGTTAAATCACTGTTTTATACGCGAGGCGCATGAAGTAAAATTTCGAGTTTAGAAAAGCCCCGTGAAAATTTGTCGAGGGTCCCGAGACAAATTTTCTACGCGGGGCTTTTCTAAACTCGAAATTTTACTTCATGCTTAGTCTGGGAGTGGACGACACTCGTTTGTAAGTGATAAAATAAATTAAATTTGATATTTTGATAATTTTTTGCCAGATTTTTCATTGTTTTTCGGCAATTTCGCCAAATATAACATTTTGATGAATATGAATTGACATTCCCAATTAAATTTTTACACTTAACATGTTGATTTATAACATTTTTATAAGATTTTCAACAAATCGATAACTTCATAAAATTATCATCATTTCGAGATTTTCGTCGATTAATTAAATTTTTATCAGATTTTGCAATATTTCCTCAATTTTCCTTAATTTATCGAATGTTAATGAAAATTCAATATTTCGAGATTTTTAAATAATTTATGAAAATGTTTATCAGATTTTCAACATATCTTGATTTTTGATATTTTGTCATTTTTATTGATTTATAAAATTTTGATGAAATTTTCGATATTTCGAGATTTTCTCGTCAAATATATAAAATGTTTATATGTAAGATTTTCAATATTTTTATTCAGATTAAAAAATTTTTTCAAAAATTATTGAATCATTATTTGAACACACAAATATGAGATTTTTTTTCTACAAGACATATTTAATCATTTTTGACATTGAATGACATTTTTGATATTTTTTACCTTTTGAGATGACATTTTTGACAACAGATTATATTCTTGATATTAGACTACGTTTTTTGACATAAGATGACATGTTTCACATTAATTGTTACTTTTGATAAACAATGACATTTTTTACTTTTTTACTATTTCTGATGTTGACATTAAATGACGTATTTGACATTAGATGGCAGTTCTGACATTTTATATTTTTTTACTTTTTTGACATTAGACCACAATTTTGACATTTGATATTTTTGATATTACATATTTACTTGTTTTACATTAGATAACTATTTTTATATTGTTAGATAACTTTTTTGATATTATTACTGATTATAACAGAAATTTAAGTACGTTTTTGTCAAACTGTCACGTACTGACATAAAATGATAATTTTGACGTAAATCGATTTTATCGACACGCCGAATTTTTGACGTGTTTGATATTTTTTATATTTACGAGATGACATTTTGGTCATTTTGATGTTTTTGGTAATTTTAAATAATTTTGACATATTTTGATAACTTTTAAAACTGAAAACAGTTTTAATATTTTTTTATATTTTTAACTTTACTTGAAATCAGTGTTTAATACGCGTGGCGCATGAAGTAAAATTTCGAGTTTAGAAAAGCCCCGTGAAAATTTGTCTCGGGTCGCTGCGCGACCCTCGACAAATTTTCTACGCGGGGCTTTTCTAAACTCGAAATTTTACTTCATGCTTAGTCTGGGAGTGGAGACACTCGTTCGTAAATTTTCGAATTATCATAAAGTTGAGTATTTATTTTCAAAAAAATCTTTCTCGGTTTATTGAACAAAAACAAAAGAGCTGAGGTGAAACGTGTTCAGGTAAAAGTGGTTTATTTTTTTGTTGGCTACAACTTTTGTTTGAAACATTTTTTGATTTAGACGTCGAAAGCCATAATCGGTGACTAAATAATCTAGTGGAGATCAACAAATCTCCACTAGATTTTTTAGTTTCTAATTCAAAAACAAAAGAGCTTTAGGTAAAAGAGGTATATTTTTTCGTTGGCTAACACTTTTGTTTCAAACATTTTTTGACTTAGACATCGAAAGCCATAGTGAAATTCGTTTAATAAAAAAAATATAATGATTTCTGCTGATTTTTAACACAAGACTTTTAGACATTTGATGGTATAATTAATATTGAATTACTGAAATAAGTATTTATTTTTAATATATTCGTAAATATACGGTAAACAATGTAAAATATTTATTTAATTAAAATATTTAGAAAATAAATTTTATATAATTATTATTATTATACTGGGTGTCCGTATTTCAACAGAATGTATGGGGATCTCCGTTATTTAAAGAGATAGAGAGTCGGTTAAATTGGGGCAAAGTTGCATAATTTAAGGCCGAATAATAACCCAAAAACAAGTTTGAAATATTTTATTTCCTTAATGAGATATTGTCAAAAAACGTATTTTTTTAAAATTCGTTTTTATTTTTTTAATCAAAAACTATTGATGGTAATTAGTTAAGTTATTCCTTTATTCCTTTTACTTCACTTTTTTATTTTAATTCTATATGTACATTTCGGGTACAATGTACCCTTTATCATTTGATAAAGGGTACATTGTACCCGAAATGTACATATAGAATTAAAATAAAAAAGTGAAGTAAAAGGAATAAAGGAATAACTTAACTAATTACCATTAAACTAACCTTCACGTAACTCAAACAAGAATATCTTAAAAACTATTGAATCCAGATATTTACAACTTTGACATTATAGGCACTTTTTAACGATAAATCTAGTAACATATTTTATTTTAAGATAACTATAACATTTACCTAGGGACAATGGTTAATTTTTGTTTTCCTTATAGGTGCCATTTTGGATTTTGATATTTTTTGGAAGAATATTTTTTACTGAATTCAATGATGTCTCACACTTATAGTTTATTGTACATTTTATATGTAAAATTTTAATCTTTTGGTTTTTCAAAGAGTGCCTTGGAAACAGTTGAGTAACTCACTTATTTGGCAACTCCTAGGACCCATAATTTGCTTACATATCACCCCCGAAGACGGGCATCCGACGATACATACTTTAACAGTTGTGACATATTTTAAAGTAACGAGTGTCTTCCACTGCCAGACTAAGCATGAAGTAAAATTTCGAGTTTAGAAAAGCCCCGCGTAGAAAATTTGTCGAGAGACAAATTTTCACGGGGCTTTTCTAAACTCGAAATTTTACTTCATGCGCCACGCGAATAAACCATTGATTAGAAGTGTAGTTCAAAAACACACAAATACATCTTTAATCAGAGTAACACAGAAATTTAGTCTGTTACCAACGATGTTCAGTGTTAATAATAAATAATTCGGTTGTGAATATTTATATATACAAGGTGGCCAGAAAAGGTGTGATAATCTTCAGGTAGTGTGATTCGTTGATTAATTTTGGATAAAAAATCTAAATAAAAAAATATTGTATTCTTCCTCGTAACATCTCACGAGGTCGTTAAAATATTAAACGTATCTCTGGAAATTAGTGTTATTTTCTATTATTTTGGAAAAAATCAATAGAACTTACAATCAATTACACATTTGTAATATTTAAATGACATAGGTGATAAATAAATTGGAAACTTTAACAAATTAATAACTTCTTCAGAAGCATTTTTTTAATAAAAATAGACCTGGCAACTATGTATTTTCATATGTAACCTTATTAAATTTCACTTGACTTTGACATATACTTGTCATAATTTATTTGTGTAAGTTTGTATAAGTTCATCATACTTTTTGAAGATGTACACATTCAACGAGTATGCAGATATGTACATGATATTTGGATTCTGCAATGGTAATGCAACTAGTGCCAAAGATGAGTACCAAAGAAGATATCCAAATCGCCAACAGCCCTGCGTAAATACGTTTAGAAAATTAGACCAAAGGCTACGTACTTTTGGGTCGGTCGTTTATAATAACATAAATGGAGGGAGACCTAGGGAACGTCGCACTGTTCACCTAGAAGAACAGATATTGAATGCAGTTCAAGAAGATCCCAATATTAGTACGAGACAAATAGCTCAACAGTTAAATGTCCCCAGTAAAACAACAGTCCATGCAGTATTGAAAGAAAATCGAATGCGTCCATTTCATGCAAGAAAAGTTCAACCACTGTATGAAAATGATAACGAGCGTAGACGTATGTTTTGTGACAGGATTTTAGATCAAATTCGGGAAGAACCAATTTTTTTATTTAAAATTCTTTGGAGTGATGAATGTACATTCACTAGAGATGGGGTATTTAATTGTCATAATTATCACTTTTGGGCAGAAGAAAATCCTCGGGCGGTTAGAGAAATGGGACATCAAAGGAAATTTTCAGTTAACGTCTGGCTTGGTATTCTAAATTTACGTGTAATTGGGCCTTTTTATTTATCAAAGATTAAATGCCTTAAATTATGTAAATATTTTAGAAGACGTTTTGGAGAATGTTCCACTAAATTTAGTAAACAACATGCTGTACATGCATGATGGTGCACCACCTCATACAGCAAGAATTTCAAGAGACCTATACTATGGCCAGCAAGGTCGCCGGATATGAATCCACTTGATTTTTTCGTTTAGGGATTTTTAAAAGAAAAGGTGTATGCAACACCTCCAGTGGACAATGTAGACGTCATGAATAGAATTCGTGTTGCAGTGGATTTAATTACTGAAGAGATGTTGCTTCGAGTAATTAATTCTATCCCACGACGGCTCCAGATCTACTTAGAAACGGATGGTTATCAATTTGATCATTTACTTTAATCTTTCATTTTTGATGTATACTTCAAATATTAATTATTATTAGATTTGTTAAATTTATGATTATTATTAAATTAAACACTTGTTTGATCCATTGTTGCCAAATTTACATTTCTTTAAATTGGCTCGCGAGGAGTTATAAGCCACAATACAATATTGTTTTACTTAAATTTTCTGCTTGAAATTAATCAATGAACCACTCTACCTGAAGATTATCACACCTTTTCTGGCCACCTTGTATATATAAAACAACTGATAACGATATTTATATGTTAATACTTGTAAAAAAATAATAAAATCAAATTTATTCTTAAAGGATTTGTATTCGTGATTCGAAAAAACAGGATTCGAATCTTTGATTCGAATCATATTTATCTCTTACGAATCCTTTATTCGAGTATTCGTGATTCGAATCATATTAGGTGATTCGGATTCGTGATTCGAATCCTTCTAACGAGGATTCGTCCCAGCTCTGGTTTATATGGTGTTAAACTCAAAATAGTATTTAATAATTTGGTTCTCATTTTATAAATCATAAGTAAAGTTCAATGTTATTTGGTGTTATTACCAACGTGAACCATGATTAACCATATTTGATCCAAACATGGATTTATATCGTTTCACCTTCTCTATAATTATTGGTTTCTATTGAAGTTAAAATAGTATTTTATAAACCGTGTATGTAAAGTTTAATTTTATATGGTGTTATTGCCAACGTTATTATATTAACAACAGAAATCAAGGTATTTAGCACTTACATTTGGGTATAAGCCTTCCTTGACATCCATCCAACTCAAAATGGGATATTTCGATATTGGAACGTGGAATGTCTGGATTTCTTTATTTGGCGTAAAGGATACCATTTCTTTGGAGTTTGTAATTACCTGAAATTAAAACGAGTTCGAATTCAAAAACCGATCTGTAACAATCGAATTTTTATGATTTTTTATTAGCTACGTTATATTAATGTAAAGATAATTTGATATGAGGTTCAATTACATAAAAATATACAGGGTGTTCTATTAATAAAATGTTACTTTGTGTCATAACTAATAGTCGGAATAAACAAATAATTACGCCATTGAATTCTAGGATGAAAAGTACACAAATAATTTCGCCATTGAATTCTACAATAAAAACTACACATATAACTATTGGACTGTTTTTTAAATATCTTATAGTTATTGAGATAAATACGTATTTTAAAATAGCAAACAATTGAATGATAGCTCCAAACTAATAAAGTTAGCGATGATTTGTTAATGCCATTGTTAATATCTCAGAAACGTGGATATCGTATTTATTCATCGTAGACGTATTGCTTGCAGTTTATACGAACATTATCTTAATTATATAAATTATATGTATTCTAATTATAATAAAAAAATGAAAAAAAATTATTAACATTAATACGAAATTATACAGGGTCGCTACAAAGTATGGAAACACGGCTCTCACGTGAAAACGGCTAAAAACAGAACCACCAAAATTGGGATTTCTAAACGGGATATTTTTTTGAACAATTTGGCGTGAAAAAATTAAACATGATTCTCAGGATTTTCACATATGGACGCCATCTTGAATTTTTTTAAATGGAATTCGATTTTTTTTATTTTACAACTTTTATAGACCTTATAATTCTGATTACAACCATATACCGTTTTTTAAAAATACATCGATAAACCGGACTTTGAAAAGTATGGAAACAGCGAAATATTTTGAGAACGGTTTATCTGAATGTCCTGAAATTTTGCAAAGGTTTAGAGTACGTTAAGGCCTCCAACTTGCATTTTTTATTTTTTCATATTCATTTGTTTTGTAAATATTCTATTTTTGGTCGAAACTTAAAAATAAAAATTAACAATTTCAACTTAAAAAAATAGTTGCCTTTGAAAACAGTTTTCATTAGCCTGTCAAACTTGTAAAAAACATTAGTAAGTAACTGGTTGTTGCAAAAATGCCACATTTGAGTGAAACGGATCGCAAAGAGATTCTCATGATGATTGGGTGTGGGGATAGAAAACGAAGCTTTGCCGAAGCTGCTAATCTTTTCAACGTAAATCATCCAGAACGAGCACCTATTTCCAGGTCAGTTGCATTTAAAACATGGAATAGGTTTAATGAAACTGGAACTGTTAAAAATCGTCCAAAAGTTGGACGACCAAAAACTGTTACAAATGAAGAAAATTCATTTAATCTTATGATAGATGTAGTTAAAAATCCAAAAACTTCGGTGCAGCAATTGGCTTTCAATAACAACATGAGCAGGAGATCAGTTCAAAAAATAATGAAAATTGAAAAGTATCATCCCTACAAAATTCAGCTGCTACAGGAATTGAATGAAGATGACTTTGATCGCAGAATTAAACTGACTTTGATCGCAGATAAACCAGGACGCCAATTTTATTAACCGTGTGCTCTTTTCCGATGAATCAACTTTCTGCTTAAATGGACAAGTTAACCGCCATAACTGTAGATACTGGTCAAACAAAAATCCACATTGGATGGAGCAGATTCATACGCAGCGTCCACAAAAAATGTTTGGTGTGGTATAATTGGGCAGCATATTATCGGCCCTTTTGTTATTAATGGCAATTTGACATCTGAAACATATTTACAGCTTTTGCAAGAACAGGTTGTTCCCAGACTTAGACAAATATTCCCAAATTATGAAACTCAGGCTAATCCAGCTGAAAACATATGGTTTCAGCAAGACGGAGCACCAGCTCATTTCGGACTAATAGTACGTGAATATTTAGACGTAACTTTTCCCGGCAAATGGATAGGCAGGAGAGGAACAATTGAATGGCCTGCTAGGTCGCCCGATTTAACTCCACTTGATTTTTTCCTGTGGGGACATTTGAAAAATCGAGTTTATAATAACAGGCCATACAATATTCAAGAATTAGAAGAACGCATAAGAACCGAAATTGCAAATATTCGTCCTAATATTTTAACTAGTTCATTACAACACTTTGTCCAGCGTATTCATTACTGCCAAGAAGTTAATGGAGAGCACTTTGAACATATATTGTAAAATAAAAAATCATTTATTGTTTAATATTTTATTTTTTCATTTGACTGTTTAATATTTTTTTAAGTTTTGATCAAAAATAGAACATGCATTTGTGGTATTGCAGCATTTAGAAAAAGTACTCGTTTGGCTGTTTCCATACTTTTCAAACTCCGGTTTATCGATGAAAAGACAAGTATTTTTAAAAAAAGGGTATATGGTTGTAATCAGAATTATAAGGTCTATAAAAGTTGTAAAATAAAAAAAATCGAATTCCATTTAAAAAAATTTAAGATGGCGTCCGTATGTGAAAATCGTGAGAATCATTTTTGATTTTTTCACGCCAAATTGTTCAAGTAAATATCCCATTTAGAAATCCCAATTTTGGTGGTTCTGTTTTTAGCCGTTTTCACGTGAGAGCCGTGTTTCCATACTTTGTAGCGACCCTGTATAGTTTTTAATAAAAACGTAATGTAATGTCACTTTTACTGACTGGACGATTATTATAAAAACAATTGAATTTATTTAATTTCAGGAGCAACTTTATATTAACGTTGAAATAATAATACTTACCGTTTGTTTTACATTAGTAGATTGTTTGACAAGTTTTGAAAGCTTCGGTTTGCATGCGAATAACAATTTGCATTTTTCAAAAAAATCATAATAACAAGCCAGTGTACGTTAGATATTATTAAAATTAGCAATATTAATCAAGGTTGTTAAAAAAACGTCTTTTTCATTTTAATTAAAACAAATAGTTTTTTTAACAAAACGTGTTTTTTTCATTGGAACAGCGTTCAAAACATTAACTACTAAATACATGTTTAAAACGTGTTTAAAACAGAACATACAGGGCATTTTTCTTTTGAGTATACATATCCCGATAATTACAGCGTTTTTTTTTAAATTTGCGGGAATTCGTTGTTTCTAAGCGGTTGATTTGGGGCTTTTAACGAGTGTTTTCCACTCCCAGACTAAGTATGAAGTAAAATTTCGAGTTTAGAAAAGCCTAAAAATATTTTAAACAATTTGTTCAGCGCAGAATTTGACTTACGTTTTATTGACATTACATATTATATTGCTAAAGCCGTATATTTTAAATTTTACGATATTTTTGTGTTTTATACGTGTAGAGCACGAAGTAAAATTTCGAGTTTAGAAAAGCCTAATTTGGATTGGCCGCTCCGCTTCGCTACGCGGCCAATTCAAAATTTCATGCTTAGTCTGGAAGTGGAAAACCCTCGTTTAAAGATTCAAATTGAAATCTTTTAAAAAAGCAACGAATGTCATAAAATTTACAGTGTATGCATAAGCATACCTGAAAGAAAAGTTTCCTGTATTTAAAAATCACATTAATGCGCACATAGCAGAGCTGGGCAGGATTCGAATCATTCAGGATTCGAATATTAGATTCGAATCCTTTTAGAGGATTGAAAAGAGGCATTCGAATACTTTAGTTTAACTGGATTCGTGATCCGGATTCGTTACATTTTTTTAAAAGGATTCGTATTCAAATCCAAATGTAGATGATTCGAATCCTTATAAAAGGATTCGAATATTAATAAAAGGATTCGAATATTTATTAAAGGATTTGAATCGTCAAAAATAATTCGAATTAATTGTGAGGAAAAATGTCTTGTATGTTTTTAAATTTCTTGGCAAATCACTGCTTTATACGCGTGGCGCATGAAGTAAAATTTCGAGTTTAGAAAAGCCCAGAAAATTTGTCTCGGGTCGCTGCGCGACCCTCGACAAATTTTCAGGGCTTTTCTAAACTCGAAATTTTACTTCATGCTTAGTCTGGGAGTGGAAACGCTCGTTCGAAACTTCAAACTGAATGCTTTGATAAGAACATTAAACGACTGATTTTTTTTTTAAATAATAATCTAGTTTTTAAAATTTTGTTTAATATTATTTGAAGTAAAACTGACATGGTAGTCACAATCTGAAATGTTACATTTTTCCGACATTTCCCTGATTCAAGGTTTTTTTCCCTGGCCTTTGAATATAACTGTCTTCTGTGGAAAACCCCGATTTTGTTAAATTGTTTTCATTGTTTTTGACAATATTTAAGTTAATTTTATAAATTTTTACGTGTTTTGTAATTTGCCTGCTGATTTTGACAAATTTAATAATATCATATGGCAAAAAGCCATGTTAGTGTTTTGGTTAATTTGAATATAATTCCATGACATTTCTCTGACTTTCCTGGTTTTAACGATATTCAGTGAATATTTTATTTACGTAATTTTCAGGCATTCGTCGATATTATAATAAAGTTCAATTTGAAGTTTAGAACGAGTGTTTCCACTCCCAGGCTAAGCATGAAATAAAATTTCGAGTTTAGAAAAGCCCCGTGAAAATTTGTCGAGGGTCGCGCAGCGACCCGAGACAAATTTTCGGGCTTTTCTAAACTCGAAATTTTACTTCATGCGCCACGCGTACAAAACATTGATTTGAAGTGAAGTTCAGAAACACACAAATACATCTTTAATCACAGTAATAGAGAATCAGATATTTAGTCTGTTATCAACGATGTTCAGTGTTAATAATAAATAATTATGTTTTGAATATTTTTGTTAAAACAACTGGTAACGATATTTATATATTAATGGTTTCAAAAAAATAATAAAATCAAATTTATTCTTAAAGGATTTGTATTAATAATAATAATAATAATAATAATATTTATTGACGGAAACCCCCTTTTATACACAATAGATTTATAAAAAAGAAAAATATCACCATAAAGTGTACAACTAAATAAACATTAATAATAATAATAATACCCATAAAGTAACTAATAGAACTAAGAATAATTTGTGTGTATACATAAATTTCGTTTGAATGAATGTAAAGAGCCAGAAAATAGTCGGAACCAATAGAACTTGTTATAATCGTTGGCTGTACTCATTAGTCGTGTAATGCTGTTGTGAGAGGCGAAATCCGAATTATGAGTGCGGATCCGGAAAAGCGGTGTGTGTCGGAGGCTGCGGGTGGATGATGAAATATAAATAAATAAATAAATAATAAATATATTCGTGATTCGAAAAAACAGGAATCGAATCTTTGATTCGAATCATATATATCTCTTACGAATCCTTTATTTGAGTATTCGTGATTCGAATCGTATTAGGTGATTCGGATTCGTGATTCGAATCCTTTTTACCAGGATTCGTCCCAGCTCTGACACATAGTTGTGATATTTTATTGTAATGAAATGTTGAGTTTAATAATGTAATTTGAAATATCTTCAACAATTTAGGTAAAACTTAAAAATGTAAACAAAATATCTTAATGAAGCAGTATAAAATATAATTTAGCAAATTTAAGATAATAAACGTTTTAAACAAAGCTAACGTTTAAAACATGTTTCAAACAAATTTAATATTTGGAACATGTTTAAAACAAAACCGTTTAAAACACGACGGCTGTTTTTAAACATGTTTAAAACACTGTTTTAAAACAAAGTGCTTTAAACATAACAGCCCTGATATTAATTGAGAATAAATAAACTTTGTTTTGACCTTACAAATTAAACAAAAAACAAAATCAGAGTGCTCCAACAAAATTAAAGACTAAAATTTATAGATTTATTTGAAATTATTGAAAAAAAGTCTGCACAATTAGTGTTCTTATTAATTTATAGACGGGATTCATTTAACCTGGAAAAGCGTATATCTCAAAAAATACCCATCATACAGAAAAAAATAGTAGAATCCAAAGTTTAATAAAGTGTCTTATTTCTTGTAGAATATTTTTTTCAGACATTTGAAATTTTAGAAAATTATTAAACGATCGAGTTTTGAAATTCACATTGAACCAACGTTAGCGCATGGAGTATTTGGATTAAATTAGAAATATTTACTTCATACTTAATCAGGGAATGGAAAACATTCGTTAAAAAAAATCAAGACTGTTTACCCAACATATGAATATGTTATATAACTAAACCAGAGTTTCAATTGATTTCTAACCTAATCTCATTAACTGTCAACCTCAAAATTTGCAAAAAATAACAATTTTCAAGAGAATAATGTATTATATTTGCATAGAATTTTGTTTATTTTTTGATATTGTTATTATTACGTTGTTTTATAAAGGTGAAATCTGTTGAAATAAATAAAATAAAAAGTCTGCACAATTAGTGTTCTTATTAATTTATAGACGAGATTCATTTAACCTGGAAAAGCGTATATCTCAAAAAATACCCATCGTACAGAAAAAAATAGTAGAATCCAAAGTTTAATAAAGTGTTTTATTTCTTGTAGAATATTTTTTTCAGACATTTGAAATTTTAGAAAACTATTAAACGATCGAGTTTTGAAATTCACATTAAACCAACGTTAGCGCATGGAGTATTTGGATTAAATTAAAAATATTTACTTCATACTTAATCAGGGAATGGAAAACATTCGTTAAAAAAAATCAAGACTGTTTACCCAACATATGAATATGTTATATAACTAAACCAGAGTTTCAATTGATTTCTAAGCTAATCTCATTAACTGGCAACCTCAAAATTTGCAAAAAATAACAATTTTCAAGAGAATAATGTAATATTATATTTGCATAGAATTTTGTTTATTTTCTGATATTGTTATTATTACGTTGTTTTATAAAAGTGAAATCTTTTGAAATAAATAAAATAAATAAATCGAATTGAATTTCATGCTTAGTCCGGGAGTGGACGACACTCATTTTTAGAAGTTTCAAATTATAGGATCACTCTGGATTACTAAGTTTATTACTCAAAATAAACTAGAGTGATCCCTCAATTTGAAACTTTCAAGAAAGAGTGTTGTCCACTCCCAGACTAAGCATGAAGTAAAATTTCGAGTTTAGAAAAGCCTGAAAATTTGGTTTGGTCGCGTAGCGCGAAGCGCGGAGCGACCAAACCAAATGTTCAGGCTTTTCTAAACTCGAAATTTTACTTCATGCGCCACGCGTATTAGACACTGATTTCAAACGAAGTTTACTCGTTCACAATATTTCAGTGCTTTCAGTGTTTTATACGCGTGGCGCATGAAGTAAAATTTCGAGTTTAGAAAAGCCCCGTGAAAATTTGTCTCGGGTCGCTGCGCGACCCTCGACAAATTTTCTACGCGGGGCTTTTCTAAACTCGAAATTTTACTTCATGCTTAGTCTGGGATAAAACGTTAACATTATTAGTAATAAACAAATTTCAAAATCAATCAAATTAAAAAACAAATATTTAAACATTTACAAAAATCATACATTTTTAATTAGATTATAATATTTTTTGATTTTAAATAATAATTTTTTGATTTTAATTAATAATACCTTGTAAAAATGAACACGAAAATGACTATTTTAACAAGAATATTGGACAAAAATAATATGATAAAATAACCAAACTTGACTAAAAAATTTAAACAAACATTTTCAACAAACTTATTACACTGTTCGTAATAATTAAAAAAAAAATTAACAAAAATTGACAAGTGTACGGAAAATATAACCACACACGAACCTTCAAAACTTAAGTTGATTAACAATTTACAATTAAATTACAATAAAAAAACATCAAATTATTAAAACAATCATCAAATTATCGTTTAAACATGCTAAAAACCATTAAAATGAAAAAATATGAGAATAAATTATTGAATTTTGATTTAAGTCCACTTAATAACACATTGTTAGATTTAATTGCACCTCCTTAATCTGTGTTTTTCCTCTAATCCCCTTTACCTGGTTTGTATCGCCACCCTCATTCCTTTGGCTCACCTCTTAATCTACGTTTGTTCCTTATTTTCACTCCAACCGCTTTTGTAATTTAATCCGCCGTTCTACATATGGATTATAATTTCTGTTTTGTATTTAGTGTTAATCCATTGATAATGGTCACTTGAAGAAAGGTTATCAGTGCATTATTCGTCAAACTTCAAAACTTATTTGAAACCAAAGTAAAATTCGTACATTTAACAAAGCTGAAATCGTCAACATGTTTAATTTAAAAAAAAATGATTGAAATTAATAAACACAATATAAAATGATTAAAATCTTCATAATTTAAAATTACATGGAAAGTTAATGCTATTTAATTTAATGACTTGCCTCTAACGAGTGTTTTTCACTCCCAGATTAAGCATTAAGTAAAATTTCGAGTTTACAAAAACCTGAAACTTTGGATTTGCTGGGGCTTTCAGGCGTTTCTAAACTAGAAATTTTACTTCATGCGCCACGCGTGTACAACACCGATTTGATGTGAAGTTCAAAATATACTATTATTAAATATATTTTAAATAAACTACTTTAAGAATTATTATCATTATGTAACGGTAAATAAAAACAAAATGGCATTTTTTGTGGAAAAGATTTTTTAAATATTTTTTCACTGGGTGATATACCGTAATTTACGGCAAATTACCGGTGATAATTAGCAACATAAAACATTACTATTGATAAGTAATATTTTCCGCCAATAGACAGGTTTTAATGTTATTTCCTCCTGTTCTGGATTATTTTTAGATGTGGAGTCAAAATATGATTTTTATCACTTTCTGACGTTATCCTTGTTTTGTAATATGCAACACGAGTTTCAAACAATTATGAAAAACCATGAATCTCTTCTCATTAAAGTTGTTCAAAATTTTTATTATAATTTAGACATTATTCTTGATTAGAATGTTGTCTTAAGAAAAAATAACAAGTTCATTGCCCTTAAAACATTCTTTACATGTACGTATAGGTTCATGTAAAGATTGTTTTAATTGCAATGAAATTAGCATTTTTGTTAAGTCAATTAGGACAAATTCTAATCATGAATAACGTCTAAATTATAATACAAAGTTCGCTAGTTTTTTCTTTAAAGTATATATAAAATGAAAGCTTAAATTTTTATACACTAACAAATTAAATCAAAAATCAAGCTTACCAATAATTGAAAGCAAACAAAAATCCAAATACTAAACCAATTCATGATCAACCGTATAAATCCTCTTATCTACCACGCACAAAAAAAACATTAAACTTAGCCCAACTTCCTCTTCCACACGAGTTCACAACAAGAATGAAGCTAAAAACCGTCAGACAAACACAATAGTGCTGTATGTATGACCTTTATTCCAGTGATGGTCCGTGACCGTCTCGAAATTTCTGCGTTTTCGCTCGAAATAACAATAAAAAAACGAATCCTTTCCGCTTTCCAGTAAATATCAAAAACAAAAATCAAGCGGAAATTGCGCCAACAGTTAACACCATCTATTTGAACATCTTCCTCTTTCATTGGCCAATTCTGTTCGGTTTAGTGTGTCATTAACTCATTTCCTTACAAAGTGTGCGTACTTGTTTCTCAAATAGTGTGTGAAGGATTATTTCTTTATACGAGGTGACTGTGCAGAGGAGAAGATTCGCGTCCAGTCAAAGAGAAAACGAGGCTGTTTTATTTTCTCCTGATGGGTTTCTTCCATCTGTTTGGTTAGCCAGTTATGTAATGAATAAAAAAAGAATATATCTTTAATAAAAACAAAGCAATTCGAAGAAATCTACTCTTTTGAGACAAAAACTGTGATTTGTGTCCAAAATCGAAATTATTGTAAAAACCAATCTTTAAAATCTAGAATTATTTTTTAAACATTACAATTTTGTTCAGAATTAATATAAATTGTAAATTCAGCGATCAGTCAGTAAATTTAGGACAGTTAAGTTTGAAAGAAAACAAAAAATGATATAAATATTCAATACATTTGTCTTAAACCTACGAAAATTTTTAAGGGATTATTTCTTTTATGTATACACATCCCGATATATACGCTGTATTTGTTCAAGCATTCGTTGTTTTTGAAAATCGAAAAATTACATGTCTTATTGCAAATCTGATCTTTATAAGGCCATTTTAAGTGATATTTTTGATGAAAAACTTCCAAACTTTAGATCTCCATAAAATCACTGAGTGACCTAATATCGCAGAAAACAGTTAGATGTATTTTTTCTTTCACACATATTTTTCATTTTTATTTTTAGACTTCAATTTAGAATTTTAGTGTCGCACTGTGTAATTAATTGGAAAAATGAATTTATTAATCCTATATTATTTTAATTTGCGTTCAGTACCTTTGTTGCCCACAGCAGATTTTTTATTAAGTGCTTGAAATTGCGATAGATTTCTAGGTTATTACGCATATTTCTTAGTTCTAACCTAAATCATCTTACGTTTTTAGAGTTCTTAATAATAACATTTAATTTTTATGGAAATGCAAGTGAGCAAGCGTAAGTGTGTCTATTAGAGTAGACCATGCTTCATTTGTATCGATTTCATTGTTCTTACTTACCTCCTAATCATACTGCTGAAGAAAGGTAAATAACTGGTTTGATTAATTATCTTCAATTACCTCAATCAATCCAAATAAATAATTGGTGTTTACCATATTTTGTAATTGGTCTTACAAGTCTTTTAACTTTCCCCGGAGTTTTATTTATTTTACTTAGCATTCCTAAGTGGTCAGAGATACCAACAACTATAATTTAAGCATTATCACTATTGTTATAGTCAGTTATTTGAGAATATGTTATAAAGACATACTTTTCCACGAGTGGGCTGAGTAGTGGCTTTATGTAATCCGTAGCAGGCAAACATTATATAGGTCAACTGCTTATTTAACTTCAACCAAATGTATATTTTTACTTTAACCAAATGAATATCATAATTTCCCTGAAATAATTTTGAGAAATTAACATTAATAATGCTAGGTTCCGTTTCATCCATTTACACTCTGAATAACGTGTATGAATATCGAATTAACTTTTTTCCTTGACTATTTTCTTTTTGGACAATATTCATTATTTTAGTGGGGATAGCTTTATAGAAAGGATGAAAAATCAAATTCTTCGAAGTGATCTATCTGTTTTTACCTATTTGTAGGCATTTTTTCGACCACGTTTTTATTATGGTGTATACCCTCAAGTATTGCGCGACCAGAACAATACCACTGCAACTTACAGATAATCCGCAACCTTCTAAAAACCATAAATATTTTGGGATTTAGAAAGATTATTTACTGTTGACACATTTAATCCGTATCCGCAGAATCCAATTCGGTAATTTCTTATCATGTTTTTCACTAACCGATATTTTAGTTAGACACTTTTTGATCGGGTTTTCTTAAATCATTTAGAATTATTTTTACTTACCTATTTAGTCTGTAACATAATCCCATCGGTACCTTTTGGAAATGTAATCTGACTATGAATAAAACCATTAAAATAATGGAATTAACCTGACATACTAAACGTAAACTGGAAATAGAGTATTCAATAATTTTTGCAATTACACTTCTCAGAGAAAATCTATTATACTTATTCTATTAAAAGACATCTTGTTGTTTTCTAAATGTTTTTGATTATCATCACTTAACGAGACTTTTCAACATATTTCAATATTTGAGCAAATTATCTCAAATATTAGGGATAACATTTGTTTCTGATTCCTGGGACCCTATAATGTTATTAATGTGACTAATGACTTGATTTAACAAGTTTGTTTGTTTCGCAGTTTTTGATAATATTCTCAATTATAAAGTTTCATGATTTTTATATAATTTGTACTTTCTCTATATAACATTTCGTGTATCTCGGGAAGTATTGAGAATATCGAAAAATATTTCTGCTTATTCTTTTTCAAATTATCCCCATGCAGCCGCACGACGGATGCCATAAATTTTAATCCAAAAATTAGGTAACATTTTAGTGCCCGGTGTTGGTCAAATGGCACGCAATAAGCGTTTATAAAATTTCAATCGGAAAAGTACAAGATGATCGTGTAACAATCGTTCAAAGTAAACGGATAATTAAAGTAGTCAATGCAAAAACCACAAATTTCTGAAACTGTTAATATTTATTAAAAGTATGGTTCATTTAATAAAATACGCATCGTGATTAAAATATATACTGTGTCTATTTTGGGATCTGATTTTTATCTTTTGCAGAATAAACACTCATGTTGAATTGAATTATTGCTTTGTGTTTTAATAAATTTGATGCCAAACACTGACTTTTCGTAGCAACTACTGTTTTGACGATTTTATTTTCGTATAATCGTTTACTATTTGCAAGCTATATTTCAAATGAAACTGAGGAGAACTCAAAAATAATATTTCGAAAATACTGCTAGTAGGTAAAGAAATGATTTTAATTTTATTGTAATCGTTTTGGTTCAATAAGCGATACAAACTCAAATTCCAATTACATTGGAAATCTTTACATGAAACATACAATGCGCCTTGAAACGGGACACAGTATATTTAAAACTATTTTAACCCATTAACGGCCAAGCAATTTTAACTCTAAAAGTTCATTTTAATTAAAATTCTACACTTCTTTTTGTGATTTCTATGAATTACATACTGTGAATTTTTTCTTTAAATACACATAATGTATACGTGAATTTAATAAAAAGTTAAAAATCATAAATAGTTTATTATTATTATTATTATATTAAAGTGATAATTAATTTTCAAAAAATTAGTGCCTCAACAATGTAATGTATACTCTGTCAATGTTCAGGCATTCGTCGATTTTATATAAAAACGTGCAATATGAAGTTAAGAACGAGTGTATCCACTCCCAGACTAAGCATGAAGTAAAATTTCGAGTTTAGAAAAGCCTGAAAATTTGGCTCGGGCGCGTAGCGAAGCGGAGCGACCGAGCCAAATTAGGCTTTTCTAAACTCGAAATTTTACTTCATGCGCCACGCGTATAAAACATTGTAATATTGTGAAGTATTTATAATACACTTTAAATAACAAAATATTTAAATTTTTCTTGGTACATTTTCAATTCAGGTCAAATAATATAATATATCAAATAAACTTATTTAGTAACTTAATTATCAAAAAATAATAATGTTGTGTGTATGCATCAACGGCACTTAATGGGTTAAAAACTTCAAACGGCAATAATTCAAAAACTAAAAAAAAAAATGACTTAACTGCATTTTGCACTGACCCCTTTAATTAAAAAAGAAACCCTTATCGATCAGTAGATTTGATCTGATCAATAGGATTGATCTGATTAGTTAATAAAATGATACGTTGATGTATTTGTTTTACTTTTTTATCAAAAGTTAAATAGTTTTGTATTTTAAGAGTCTTATACAAAATAAACAATACTTAATGAATTTTACAATGTTCACATATAATTTCATAAAATCTATTCTCTAATAACGCAGAAAATAAAATTGTAGAAGGAAACGCATGAATGTATGTAACACGCATCCTTAGCTCGTTAAAAGAAAAAAAAAACGTGTTTTCAAGATTGAAAAATCAACATCTGGAATATGATACAACGAGAAGCGCGGAATAGAGGGAGAAAGAAATTGTCTCTCTCTCACTCTCTCACTGAGACTTCATTTCGCGACATCTGGAGTAAAATAGTCGTAACCGACCGACCGCAGGAAGCCAGACTGGTGTATATAGGCAGCCATATACACCAATTTGGCATCCAGCGCTCTGCTCCCATTCGCGTGTACCCAAAATGTATATGGGCACTGGCTAACTGGATATATATGAACTGTGCTTCAACGTTAAAATATCGGTGCCTTAGCTCACAGATGTGTTAAGTGCTACAGAATCAGTATGCAGTTAACACATCTGTGAGCTAAGGCATCGATATACATTAAAATCACCACAGATATAATCAGTGTTTAATAAGACATTATTACCTATGTCCTAACATTGCATTTACAATGGTAAGGAAGGTTGCATAATCATCATTAGGAGATCTAACGAGTGTCTATAAACTGTCGGCATCTCAGTTGCTTTGAAAAACAAATTTCATATCTTAGATCAGTGATGGGGAAACTACGGCCCGCGGGCCAAGTCCGGCCCGCGGAAAGGTTTAATCCGGCCCGTTTAAGAGTACCGTCGTGAGAATGTTTGAACACCTTCTTACTTCGTAATGTGACGACCCGCATAAAAACTACCTACCTACGATTAAGCATTATTCTTTGGCCCGCTACGATTGTCTGGTTATTACAAATGGCCCGTCTTAAAAAAAGTAACCCCACCACTGTCTTAGATTATGCCATACGAAACGGTGAATCTTGGAAACGTCAAATACATTTAATTAAATGTCATTGGGTAGTGTCACAGTGCTTAATTTAATTACGACGTATGTTTCTGAAGTCAAAACCTACTGAGATGCCGACAGTTAAAGACACTCGTTATAAACTGAAATGATAATGTTGTTGCCATGATTTAAAATCATGCCTGACATTTTACATGTCAGTTCTTCTGACAATTTATCGAGGTAGTGCAATGTGGTATACACTTTCCTCATCCTTACCAAGTGCACCGCCATGTTTTGCAATTTGTCTACTGTAACAAGCAGCTACATGGAAATAGTGTAACTATATGCTTCACTTGGCAAGAGGTAGTGGTTAGTTAAGGCTATCACTTTAATGCAGGGCTGGCCAACTTGCAGCCCTTGGAGCGCTTCTGTGCGGCTCGTGTCCACATACGCCGTTCTATGTTTATTAATATATATTTTTTAAATACTCAAGTAAAGTAAGTTTCCAAGGATGTTCGAAATACTGGTATTGGGTTTGGAAAATATTGGTTCACTTTTCTATATTCTTATTGGTCAAATTTATTGCTTATACGCAAGTATTATTTGAATTGTCAATTTAATAGAATGTACCCATGATAAGTTGAAACGGAAATAGCCGATTTATCAAGTGGTAAAAAATCCATGCGTTAATATTTATTAGGTTAATATTGTATTATTCTAAAACTTAATTGTTTCTTCAAACCCAAGGGGTGGGTGTATTTTGAAATTTATTTTAAATCAGTGTTTTATACGCGTGGCACATGAAGTAAAATTTCGAGTTTAGAAAAGCCGGGAAATTTGGTTTGGTCGCTTCGCTTCGCCTCGCGACCAAACCAAATTTTCAGGCTCTTCTAAACTCGAAATTTTACTTTATGCTTAATCTGGGATTGAAAACAATCGATTTAATATCATATTGAACACTGTAATAAATGTGAAGATCTGAAAGAAAAAAATCATACTAAATACTTAATTTTATTTCAAATGTACTTAAATAAAAATAATAAATGTTTACATGTTTAAATATAATTAGAGTGCTTATCAAAGTTAAGTAATTATAACGAATAATTAAAATATTCTGAATATATAAAAGAACAAAATTCAATGAGTTAACCCAAAAGTAAATGGACGTTATTTTATTTTACATTTGTGTAATTCATTTGATATTACATCACTTTTACACATACAGTTTATCATAAAGAGAAAAAAACACTAAATTTGGCAAGCATCGTATATGAAAATGTTAAAAATTAACAGTTAATCTATTTGACATAAAAATCACTGAATATTTCTATTTCAAAACTATATATATTCTAGAGGATAAGCTTTCCTCTTAGTTTGCAAAACTTTAAATATAATACAGGGTGTCTACGCTAAACCGTTCGTTAAAAGTTTATGGGGTTGCCGTTGCACTAAAAATTTGAAAAAAATTCTTGTCATACGGTTGAATCAGTTCTCCTCATGTGAAATATTTTCAACTTTATATCACTTCCGGTTCCACCGGAAGTAGCACCAAATTTGTTATTTTAAATGGAACACCCTATATATTAGTAATTTTTTGGGTTAGTCGTTTAAATTGCAACATATTTTTCCAAACATATGTACACTTATCTCTTATAGTTTTCAAGAAAAAAAAATATTTCTAAAATCCTGACCTCTAAAAGGCATCTTGAAATCTGTCTGTAACTTCTCTTAAGAATAAGATAAATATATGATTTATATCTCTACCTGTACCTAAAGGATGCCTCTAAGAATAATTTAATTGGAAACTGTCAATTTTGACGATAAGTGTTCTTAAAATGTCAATATATTATTCACGGTCAAATCTTCTTGTTTAAGTTACTACATAATTCGGTTGATTGTTCGGAACTTTTGCAAAGGATACATTTTTATGTACCTAGACTCTCGACACGTCATTGTACCAGCTTTTATGTTCAAAAAGCTCAAACTAATGTCTTGGAACTGTCCCCAGTGCGTCGCATTTGTGTGTATCACAACATATTTGCCACTCATTGTGATATTTTTCACTTGGACTTACGTGAATTCAAGAACATAATTTCTGGTACTTGATATTAATAACAACAAACGGCTGCATAGACTTACTATTGTTATTTCTTAGTTATTTTGCCATTATTTTATTATTATAATTTCTAAATATTTAATATATTTTGTTTAAATAGAATCACGTGATCTTTATCATTATTTTTGTAATTTTATTTTGTTTTGTTTATATATATTATTTTAAGAATTTTTACTTTTGTAATATTACTCTGTAATTGGGATGTCCTGTTGGGTAATAAATATTATTATTATTATTATTATATGTAAGTGCCCTCTTCAATATCTAGTAATTCAATTTTTTTAAATAAAATGACCCAATTTTTAACACGTGGTACGATTAGGGGGAAAATTTCCCACAAAAAAGTATTGCAACTATACTCCTAAAGCAAGTAGTTTTCGAATTATTTCGATAATTCGGTTTTCGTCGCATTTATGCAGGGTATAATGCGCGCATAAGTCGCAATTGAATTTTAGTAGGCCAGTAGTTTGCTTTTGTTTTGTCGAGATTGTATTGCAAAATGTCAAATAATAAAAAGAATTAGTACAAAGTTTTACAGAAATCAACAAAAGGAATAATTACGCAAATCAACAAATTATCAATTTATTCTGTATACATGGCAACTGCCAATTGAACAAAATTTGATTCCAATCTTTTAAATCTTGTTTTATTCATCAGCGGCATGTGGATGAGTTTCATTAAATATTCTACATGTTCGAGTAACAATTCTATCGCAGTTGCCATGTATAGAGAATAAATTGATAATTTGTTGATGGGTGTATTTATTCATTTTGTTGATTCCTGTATAACTTTGTACTAATTGTTTTTATTATTTGACATTTCGCATTACATATGCGACAAAACAAAAGCATTACTACTTGCCTACTAAAATTCAGTTGCGACTTATGCGCGCATTCTTCCCCGCATAAATGCAACGAAAAACGAATCTTCTAAATAATTCGAAAACCACTTGCTTTAGGAGTATAGTTGTTAATACTTTTTTGTAGGAAATCTTCCCCCCAAATCGTACCACGTGATAAAAAATGGGTCATTCCATTTAAAAAAATTCAATTACGAGATATTGAAGAGGGCACTTCGATATTGACATTTTAAGAGCACTTATTGTCAAAATTGTCAGTTTCCAATTAATACACTCATAAAGGCATCCTCTAGGTATAAGTAGAGATATAAATCATATTTTTATTTTACTCTTAAGAGAAGTTATAGACAGATTTCAAGATGCCTTTTAGAGGACAAAATTTTAAAAATATTTATTTTGCTTGAAAACTATAAGAGATAAGTGTACATATGTTTGAATAAAATATGTTGCAATTTAAACAAGGAATACAAAAAGTTCCTAATATATAGGGTGTTCCATTTAAAATAACAAATTTGGTGCCACTTGCGGTGGAACCGGAAGTGATATAAAGTTGAAAATATTTCACACTAGGAGAACTGATTCAACCGTATGACAAGTATTTTTTTCAATTTTTAGTGCAACGGCAACCCCATAAACTTTTAACGAACGGTTTAGCGTAGACACCCTGTATATATAATAAAATTAAACGAGCACTATCGTAATTTTAAATATCATGAAAATCAATGAATTTACGTAGAAATAATGGCCCTATAACTTTTTTTGTAGAAAATTAATAAATCTCGTCAATTTTTTTCAAGAACACGTTGAAAAGTTTACGTAAATAGTAAATAAGGACAAAATATGTTCAAACATGGGTGAAAAATTAACAAATGATTTAGCACAAAACAATCAACATATAATTCACTGAACTTACACAGAATTAATTCAATTTTAATATTCTTTAAAGAAAAAAAACTCGAAGAAATTTTATATTATTTTTAATGAAAATATAATTATTTAGAGGTTTAATTTTGAGTTAAGAATAAAATAAAAAATGTAACTTGCATCAACAAGTACGTTTATATTTTGTAAATATTCTGCAAACTATTGGCATATTCAACTTTTCTTTATGTTAACAAGAAACTCGTTAAGTAGTAAGATGTTTGTGCATTTCATTCATTTTTTTTCTAAAATGATAAAGAATAAATTATGTTAATTAATTATATTAAAATAATAAACCCCCAGCCCCCCGCGACAAAATAATAATTTTACCGTTAAAAGATATACAGAGAGTTTTATGTAACACCGAATATGCTAGAATGTACTCAATGTAAATTTTCCTATGTTCGATGTGTACTGGGACGCATCAAAGCATTGAGTACGATGTGATTGGCTACGATTTCTAATAGTAATATAGTCAACCCAATGTACGCTCTTGCTGTCAAAAATAAATTTAATTTGTCAATTATTTTATCACCCACAATATGTTATGTTTTGAATATTTTAGTTCAACGGAATGCTTATCAACTTTTGTTATATTTTTAATCAGTAAAATACTAATTAAAGAAGGTAAGAAGATATAAACGCTTCATCAGTAAACGCAATTTTTCGCAACATTTCGTTGTTTAATTTAACATATTAAATATAATTTTACAAACATTTTATCGCTTAATTTTATCATGCGGCAACTAATAATGTTGGAATTTGTAGGACCTAAACTTAAATTCTTGTAGAACTCTTATGTACAGACAATTTTTAAATATACTCAATGACATTAGAAGCGTAATACCAAGAAGGAATGATTTTTTTGAATTCATATTTCAGCAACAGAGTGACTATATTTAAAGCATACATTGATAACAATTTCAACCTTGTGCCTTTTATATTTATTGTGAAAAAAAAAATATTTCACTTTTTTTTTTTTGATAAAACTATTTATATGAGCTGTTTAGTACAGATGTTTTCAGTTTTCGTGTTTCCGTTGAGTGTGTTAAGCTTAAATAAAATGCCTCGAGTCCGAAGACGTCCACAATATCACCATTTGAGCGATTTTGACCGGGGTCGAGTTGTTGCTTATCGAGATGTCGGTATGTCCTATCGCGAAATTGCCCGCTGTATTGATTCCACTGCAGCAACTGTAATACGTGTGTATCAGGTATGAACAGAAGAAGATAGAGGAGCAAGAAGAAGACCAATTGGTCAACCAAGGCGTACCACAGAACGTCAAGATCGGCGCTTAAGACAAATAGCCCTGCGAGACCGTTTCGCTACTACGCGTCAAATCGGTGATCAATGGATTGGAGAAGAAGGTAGGCCCGTTAGTATGCGAACCTTATATCGCCGCATTCAATCCTTTGGGCTTCTTTCGTACCGTCCAAGATTAGTGCTTCCTTAAACAGCGAGACACTGTCGCCAAAGGTTGGACTGGTGCAGAGAACGGCAGCATTGGGAGGCAGAATGGCACGATGTCGTATTCAGCGATGAATCACGATTTTGTCTAGGCACGCATGATGGCCGTAGAAGGGTACGACGCTACCGTGGAGAACGACCTGATCTTAGGTTTGCTATTGAGAGGCATGTACACAGGACTGCTGGAGTAATGGTTTGGGGGGCTATTGCTTATGGTAGTCGATCACCTCTTGTATTCATTCGAGGCAGTATGACAGCTGCGCGTTATGTTGAAGACGTCATACGACCGACTTTGTTGCCTTATTTAGATGGCCGCCTAGACGTACTTTTTCAACAAGATAACGCACGTCCCCATATTGCTCGTCGAACTATGAACTTTCTTAATGGAGCTGGTGTTAATGTTTTGGCGTGGCCGCCCCGTTCGCCGGATTTAAATCCCATTGAACATGTGTGGGATATCATGGGAAGAAGAATATTCTCTTTGCACCATCCTCCACAGACTCTAGCACAGTTGATCGATGAAATTCAAGTTGCTTGGAACGAGATGCCTCAAGAAGACATCGACCATCTCATTTTGTCGATGCCCAGACGTCTACAGGAGTATATACAGCAAAGGGGTCGCCAAACACATTATTATTTTTTTTTTTAGATTGTTTTTTAATAAAATTTCTTAAAAATGTAATCATTTTATTCTTGATGTAAGACTACCATACTGGCAAAAAATCAAGTTAAAATAATAACTCCTTCTGGGTGTTATGCTTCTAATGTCATTGAGTATATTAAATGATTTTGCAATGGTAAGGATAGTATTGGATACTCTTCATAACATTATTATTGGATACTCTTCATAACATAACATAGATGGTTTAATTTCATCTCTTCCAATAATATCAACGGACTTCTAATTCCTCGCTCATGAAATTTATCCAAACAAACTGTTTTATAAGGTTCGAAATGGTTGAAATAAATGGTATTAGTCAATCAAACAATTTTACAGTAAACGATTCATGGGAATTTCTTGAACTGTTTTCTCCGTGGTATAAGTTTACCCGGAACATCTTTTCCTTCTTTGTAAATATTATTGATATGTTCAACTCTCCGTTCTTCATCTACGTCGGCTTTAAGTGCTAGAACAGCAAATATCATTTGCTTGCAGCAACTGACAGGGTACATTTATTTTTGAAGGGAAGGTGTAAATTGGGTTGACTATATTACAATTAGAAATCGTAGCCAATCACATCGCACTCAATGGTTTGATGCGTCCCAGTACACATCGAACATAGAAAAATTAACATTGAGTACATTTTAGCATGTTGGGTGTTACATAAAACTTTCTGTATATATATATATATATATATATATATATATACAGGGTGTACAAAGATTCATTCTCAACATGAGGATCTCCGTTATTATAAGAGATAGAGATTTGGTTAAATTGGACGAAATACTGCTTGGCTAAAATTATACTAAACCCTATAAAAAAAACTTTTTATGTTTTACGCACTTCAGGCGCTATAGTAAAAAAAGTTAATTTTTCAATTTTTTATTATCTGTTATAGCTCATTTATTTTCGGATGGAAGTCGAGTTTCTTCTGACCATTAATTTGCATGTTCCTATCTCACTTTTTATAATAGGAATCTCGTAGTGTACTCAGATTTTCGAAAATTGTTATCACATTTGAGTTACAAGAGTCAACTTTTTTTTAGGGAGTGGTAGTTGGTACAATTGAAATGTGATTTTCTCGCTTTTCAGCAATGTATAATTTGTATTACACATATTATTTATGAAAACTAACGGTAAATATAACAAAATATATTATTTTAACACTGACAGGTTGACAATTGAGGACTTTGAGAACAAAAGAATGAAGACAATTTATTTTATAATAATTATTTATTAAAAACAGAACGCTTTGGAAAACATTTAGACTTTACATGAATCAAAAGTATAAAAAGGAGTTACAAAAGATGTTCACCCTGCATATTTTTTGGTTAATTATACCATGATATCAATTACATTTTTCTAACCATCGACAAATAGTTTTTTTAAACTTGTGCTGTAGAGATTTTATAAATGTTCTAAAGAGATATTAAATTTTAGTAAAAATCATTCCCATTTATAATCAGGATTTTTTTATATAGGGTCTTTCAAAAGTAAATCGTATTTTAAACTACTTATATCGTGGCTAACTTATATGCATTTTTGAAAATAAGGACAGGGAAAATGGGATTTTTCCATGTTAACCTTTTGGTTGTCATACCAACAAATTTGTTTAAAAACACTTGCATGAAAAATAACCGTGTGTACGATTGTCATCACAGGTTTTTCACATTAGAACACAATTTCTTTTGTTTTGCCTCTGAAAAGTGGCATTGGACTTGTCCAATGTTATTACGAATCTTAACGGAGTTTCTCGGTAGGCTTTCGACGGTTTCGTACCCGTAACGGACGTTGAGAGCGTTTCAAAAGCTGGTAGCAAAATTTGAAGAGAGTAGTTCTGTTATGGATAAAAAGAAGGCCCCCTATAGCAACAGATATTGCAGTTGCGGAAGCAAAATTTAGTAAATGAGAACGAATATGGAACATCTAGGTAAATAGTATTGAAGAAAGGTTACTTCTTGATCAAGAAGAATATGGCGGCCACAGACAACATTTATGATAAATGTTGTATTTTTAATAAATCCCATTTATTTCTGCACAAACAGGCATTTTTAAGTTTTAAATTGCTTAATGATTAATACAAATATCAGTAATTCAAAATACGACTTTTGAAAAACCCTTTTGAAAAACTAATTATACAATTTAGGAACTATACATTTAATGTTTACCAATTTCGCATTCAACATTCACACAATAATTGAATTTTATTAAATTTGTATAAAATAACAACATAAAATACATATAATTCAAACTAATATCTGTGCATTATTTTTATTTTATAGCAACAAAACATAATCTATACAAGGAGTTTTTCTTTTAAGTATACATATCTCAATTACAGGGTAAATACTGTATATTTAGAGATATTCGTTGTTTTTCTAGAAGAATTCAATTTGAGGCTTTAAACAAGCGTTTTCCACTCCTAGATTAAACATAAAGTAAAATTTCGAGTTTAAAAAAGTCTGAAAATTTGGATTACTTGCGTAGCGATGCGAAGCGATCAATCCTATTTTTCAGGCTTCCCTAAACTCGAATTTTTACTTCATGCGCCAAGCGTACAAAACACAAATTTAAAGTAAAGTTCAAAATACAGTACTTGTTTCATATGTGAATCATGCTTAAACATTTTCTAGCATATGCGCAGGGATATCTATACGGAAAAGAAAAATGCAAAAAAAAAATCAAAAAAAAACAATCAAAACGAAATTTTAGATTCCTGTACTCTAATAAATGTCGAAAATGCCAGATCAAGTCTTTACAACTTCTGAATCGAAAATAAAATATAAAAAAGCTTGATTTTGCAAAAGAAAATATGTGAGGCGGCCCGTAAAACATTTTAAGTGTTAATTTTGGCCCTCGATTTAATTTGGGCCAGCCCTACTCTATGTTTTATTCCGCTGTAAAAGTTTTGAGGTGTTTTAGCTTATCTCGAAGACACTGTACGTTGATAATTACCTTTAGACATTGGTTTTGTTCACTGCTTGGCAGCTGGGTAGGTTTTCTAGCGAGATTTCCTTTGGCTGGGCACTCCGGAAAAAACAACGACCGACTATTATATGTTCTGGCCAGTTTGTTGGATCTGTGAGAGCCGTGTGATTAACCAATTATGAAACCGTTATAGTTTCATGATCCTATTTTTACACGAAAAGTTGTTATGCCTTAAAATGTTTTAAATACTGCCAGTACCTACTATATGCCGACGATATATATTATATTAAAGATTAGTCTGAATCGCAGAATATGCAGAATGATCTAAATAGATTGAGCCAATGGTGTATCTCGAATAGACTGAGATTTAATATCGCCAAGTGTTTCACTATATCTTTTTCGCAAAAACAAACTGCAATGCGAAGTGCTTATAATCTTGGTGGTATTCCACTAAATTCAAGATCTGGGGGTTGTTTTAACCAGTAATTGGTCTTTTTCAGTTCATATTTCCATTATATCATCAAAAGCAAATGATATCTCGGTCTTAGAGATAACTCAGCGGAGGTTTCTAAATTATATCTCTTATAAATTTAATATTTTAGGAGCCCTCGATGCTGTATTACAAACTGTCGGTATGCAACATCTTGAAAAACGACGAAGAAATAGTGATGTATTACTCGGTTAGCAATTAATCAATGGTATAATTGACTCTCCCACCCTTGTTAATTCGTTTGGCATTCATGTTCCGAGTAGAGTAGTTCGCAGCAGAACTACCTTTCATATACCTTTAATAAGAAAGGACTATGTCAGGAACTTCGGTATATGTAGAATAGCGGCCAATTGCAATGCTTGCAGTTTTGACTTTTTTCATAACGACATAAAGTCTATACGTCGTTACCCTAAGCAGTAGCGTACTGTCTAGTAATTTGTTTAATGTTTTGTTAGTAATTAGGTATAATTTTAATATGTATTTTAATTTAAGCTCGGTGAGCAATCACCTATTTGTAAATGGTGTAACCCGTATATTTGAATAAAATAAAATTGTTAAATCATATTCTTTCACAGTTTCCAGGGACACTTCGCGCTGAACACGGTTAATATACACCTAGATTTTGCGAAGCTTCGCTAATAACTTTAAGTCTGGGATCTGCTTGCTTCCATTTAGGAAATAAAATTACCGTAAATCATAGAGGAAATAAAGAAGAAAAATGAAGGCAGTTATAGTACCAAATATAAATTTATTAAATTAAAAATTCGTGGCAATTTTAGTAATAAGTTGAAACTGGCAACATTAAATCAAACATTGTTAATATTCCCAACATTTCATATCAAACTAAACATGACTTTTGTAACTTGATTGTGAAATACTTCCCAAAATACAGTATAATTTTATTCTTTGAAAATGATGTAAAAAGTCTAAAAAAGAAGTCAGAATAAAAATGTCTTTTTAATTATATGAGACAAATCACCTGTTTAATTTGTTACTTAATTGTTTAAATATGTTTTACTAAGTGTTAAGTGAGAAATTAATTGAAGAGTTAATGATAATCTCAGTTATTTGTATCAAGATTACTATTTTAAATTTGATAAAAACAAATATTAGCAATGAACTTGTGTAGTTTCTCAAATAACTCATTAAATTATAATTCATAATACACAGTGCATATTTAATTTATTTACGTAACAATTTATCTAATCTCGTATGGTCGCCAACTCGGATGAAATAACACACTTGGTTTTCAATTGCATTTAAAGCGATAAAAATCTAGCAAATTACATTTACTCGTTGCATTGTTCAATAGTTAAAATTCATTAAACAAGTGAGTTTCTGTTTATTTCTCTTAATTTGGCTATTTTGCATATGCTGTCAATTTTCCGAATTCGTTTTATATTTGTAAGTTTTCGATGCATATGTAAGGTTTGGCTTATTTTAATCAAAAACCGTTAGATATGCATAGAAAACGTAAAATTTTGTTAATTTTCCTATTAATAACAAATATGTATTTTGCATATAATCCGAGCCTTATTTCTAACTAAAAAGAAATGTTTACCGCATCATTATTTAAGGAGTTTATTTTGAAAGTGGTCTAACTCTATTTCTGAATTTTTGTTGGTAACTTTAATAATCTTTATAATTTGAGGTTTTCTGTCATAAACAACAATTTGTGGTTAAGTATATTCAAAATATATAATATGTATTTTAAATATACTTAATCCAGAATTGTTATTTATGACTGCAAACCTTAAAGTATTAAGGTTTGCAGACAACAACAAAAAAATAATAATAACTCCATTTCTTATTTCACTATTAAAATAAAAGGTTAATTTTCGTTAAATAAATTCCTATAAATTAGTAATAATCTATTCGTATTTTCATTTTGTTTTAGAGAGAATGGAAACAGAATCGGACATTTTAATAGACATACCAAAAGATGAACTGCCATTAATTCGAGATTATTACTCAAACCATTTACCATACGCCACTCACGTCTTTAGTTTTTTCAACACAGCGATGAAATGGATGAAGAAGTGTCCAGATAGAGAATTTTTCAAATTTTACGCGCCTGATGGCGATTGGAAAAGCGACGGAACATTTCTTGTACTATTTCAAGTAAGTACCATTAAGCGTATTTTTAAGCAAATCTATTTTTCAAGATTAAAAATGAAACTTGAAAAATTGCAAAGAACAGATATTCACAACTTTCTTAATCGGCACCTTTGAGCATCGGGAAAGGGCTCATTGTGTCCGTCGTGTCTCGGAACGTCGGAATTGACCCATCAAAAGGTCCCATTCGGCCTCTGGTGAACAACTCCAGTGTACAAAGTTTCGTCATTGAGGGTTAGAATTTGCTCATTAGATTTTTCAAACGCTCACCAAAACTCGAATTCTGCACGGATATCGTTGGGCTTTTCTGCAATGCGTAGCTCAATGTGTCCTGCTCGCAATTCTGCAGCTCCACCAACCCCCGATGCCTAGTTTGGACTCGAAAAGGGGCACGTGAAAATAACTGTTACTGCCAACTTTTTTATTTGGCCGATTTGGTGGTCTAGAGTGGTCACATTGTGTCGGCGGGGTGATTTAAAATTGTTTAACGTTTGTCAAATTCGATCAGCCACAGGGTTGCTACGTTTAAAACACTTTGTTTTAAAACAGTGTTATAACTTGTTTAAACACAGCCGTAGTGTTTTAAATGGTTTTGTTTTAAACATGTTTCAAATGTTAAACTTGTTTAAAACATGTTTTAAAAGTTAAATTTGTTTAAAACGTTTTTTTTACCTTAAATTTGCATAATTATATCTTACTATTATTTTTACTTCACTAAGATTTTCTGTTTACGTTTTTAAATGTTAGCTAAATTGTTGAAGATATTTTAAATTACATTATTAAACATAACATTTTATAAATAAATGTGATTTTTAAATACAGGAAATCTTTTTTTCAGGTATACATATGCATTCACTGTAAATCTTACGACATTCGTTGTTTTTTAAATGATTTCAGTTTGAATTTTTAAACGATGGTTTAAACTCCCACTCCCAGAGTAAGCATGAAGTAAAATTTCGAGTTTAGAAAAGCCAGACAATTTGGATTGGCCGCTTAGCGAAGCAGAGTGGCCAATCCAAATTAGGCTTTTTTAAACTCGAAATTTTACTTTATGTGCCACACGTATAAAACACTGAAATATCGTAAAGTTTAAAATATACGGCTTTAGCAGTCTAATATGTAGATGTAAATAAAACGTGAGTCAAATTCTGCGCTGAACAAATTGTTTAAAACAGTAACTATAGGCAACCCAATAACTCTAACATAAATTAGGTTGCCTATTATTCTTGTTGTATGTGTGTGTTTTCAACTTCACTGTAAATCAGTTCTTTTAGGAGTGGCGCATGAAGTAAAATTTCGAGTTTAGAAAAGCGTAATTTGGATTGGCAGCTCCGCTTCGCTACGCGGCCAATCCAAATTCTTAGGCTTATATAAACTCGAAATTTTACGTCATGCTTAGTCTGGGAGTGGAAAACACTCGTTAAAAGCCTCAAAATAACCGCTTTGAAACAACAAATTCCCGCAAATTTAAAAAACGCTGTAATTATCGGGATGTGTATACTCAAAAGAAAAATGCTCTGATGTTCTGTTTTAAACATGTTTTTAATTGTTTATGTTTTAAACGCTGATTTAATGAAAAAAACTGTTTGTTTTAATTAAAATGAAAAAAAAAAATGAAAATTGTATTTATTCTTGCGTTCTTCGAAATCTTTAAAAAATCGCAAAAAATACATTTTCGGACCGATTTTGATGCGTTTTCGTGTACGGTTGTACCGTATTTTCATCTTGCAGTCACAATTTTGACGCACTTTGCACCCTTGATACCCATTTGCACTAAGGATAATTTTAGATTGAACTACATAAGATAACAGTAATCATAATTAGGAATTTTTATTTAAGTGATCTTGCACATTTTCCATGCACATTGTACAATCCTTGCGTGTGAACAATTTGTCCGAGTTCACGCATTTGAAGGCACTCGCTCCTTCGTCGCTCGTGCTTCAAATATGCGTTCACTCGAGAAAATTGCTTTCCCGCACTTGTTTTGTAAATAACTATTCATTGAGCCAACTCAATTTTGACGGGAGATATAAATATTTTTTAGTTCTTCCTATTTTCTGAAATATACGATATTTAAGGATGGGAAATACGTGAGTGGGAGAGAGATAGATTTGTGCAGGTTTCAGTGTTAAATTTTGATTTAATGTCTACCTAGAAAAACATTTTACCAGTAACGGACATTTGTTGTAGATATGGGTCGTTCGTGAATGATTCGTTCGAAAAGAACGATTCTGTATGGTGATTTGAATGAACTGATTCCGTATTTCAAGAAGAATTGATTCGTTAATGATTCATTTACTCGAGACGACTGACCGAACGATTTTGGCCGAGCGGAATCGTATTCCCGATTCGGATTTATACATGCGGTCTGTATCCGCCCGAATCGGATGACTAATTCGTTCGCTTTAATCCGCCCGCAACTTCAACTCCGCTTTGTACATTAGTGTTGTGAGTTGGCGAAAATTCGGCAGCATGTTCTCTATGACCGAAATGGCGAAATATATAGAACGTTCTGTTGGGTGAGCGCATATAGCCCGCTGTTTTCACGCGCCCGAAATGCGCTGTCATCAATTAATCTCCTCGCACACGCTGTTACATTCTCTCCTTTTTTTTTTTAGCTTACTAAGGATATCGCCAGGGTTGCCAAATCAGTGATTTTGTCATCAAATCTAATGTTTTCCACTTTCGGATTCAGACAAATTGTTTGTGATTCAGACGTGGCTAAATTCTGGTGTTTGTTACAAGTTTTCAGTAACAATATAGTGATTAACTGTCATCAGAAAATGATTAAAGTGAAAACAGTTGAACGTGGCAAAATACTATCAAAACTATTAAAAATTGGGAAATATTCAGCAAATCATTGATATAATTGTTCATGTCCAAATGGTCAAACATTTGCAAGAGAATACTTTTTGATTAATCTTGTATGAATCATTTCCAAGGAGTATATTTTAAACTTTATTTGGATTCAGTGATTTGTACGCGTGGCGCATGAAGTAAAATTTAGAGTTTAGAAAAGCCCAAAAAATTTGTCTCGGGTCGCCGCGCGACCCCGGACAAATTTTCACGGGGCTTTTCTAAACTCTAAATTTTACTTCATGCTTAGTCTGGGAGTGGAAGACACTCGTTCGTAAATTTTCGAATTATCATAAAGCTGTGTATTCATTAACAAAAAAAATTTCTCGGTTTATTGAACAACAACAAAAAAGCTAAGGTGAAAAGTGGATTGTTTTTTTGTTGGCTACAACTTTTGTTTAGAACATTTTTTGATTGAGACATCGAAAGCCATAGTCGGTGAGTTGTTGATCTCCATTAGATGTTTTAATTACTAGTTCATAAACGAAAGAACTGAGATGAAAAGTAATTAGCCAAAAGTTTTGTGTTGTATTTTTTTATTATCTTTTGTTTGAAACTTTTTTTGATTATGTTACTAATAAAGCAGCAATTTGTGAGTGATTATCAAATAAATATCTCCGCTAGGCTTTTTGGTATACTGATCATAAACAAAAGAGTTAAGGTGAAAAGTGTTTAGGTGAAAGTTGTGTGTTTTTTCATTATCTACAACTTTTGTTGGATTTTTTTAAATATAAATTAATGTAATACATTGAGGAATATATAAGCATTGAATTTATAAAATTTTGAAACTATATTGCCTAAAAATGTTTATAAATAAGTTTTAAATGAGCAAATATATGCCAAAAAGGCAAATAGTATTAAAATCTATTTGAAAATTCTCCAGTCTCACAAAGATCTGAATTATTTAAAAGTTTTTCGTTATTAACATAATTGAAATTCGTTTAATAAAGAAACCGAAACATCTAATCAACCAGATATCATTAGATGAATTGGTTTCTCTATTAAACAAATCTTAATTATGTTAACATAAGACTTTTATTTTATACATAATTAATATTAAATAACTGAAATAAGTATTTATTTTTTAATTTATTCGTAAATATACGAATGAATTACAATGTAAGAAATAAAGTATAAAAATTAATATGCGAGTACAATAGATTTGAAAATAAGTGCTTAATTATTTTGCTAACAGTTCATGACGCGTTTTTTTCTCTATTTCTTTCTAGCATATATTAATAGAAGTGACTAATACATAATATATACAGGGAGGTTTTCTTTAGAGTATACGTTTTCCAAATTCAGCTTATTTTTTTGAAATATTTAGATATTTGTTGTTTTTTTAAAACAGTTCAATTTGAAGCTTTAAACGAGTGTTTTCCACTCCCAGACTAAGCATGAAGTAAAATTTCGAGTTTAGAAAAGCCCCGTGAAAATTTGTCGAGGGTCGCGCAGCGACCCGAGACAAATTTTCTGGGCTTTTCTAAACTAGAAATTTTACTTCATGCGCCACGCGTATAAAACACTATAATATTGTCAAATTTATGTATATTCTAACTTCACTTCAAATCTGTGTTTTATACGCGTAGCGCATGAAGTAAAATTTCGAATTTAGAAAAGCCCAGAAATTTTGTCTCGGGTCGCTGCGCGACCCTCGACAAATTTTCACGGGGCTTTTCTAAACTATAAATTTTACTTCATGCTTAGTCTGGGAGTGGAAAACCCTCGTTTAAAGCTTCAAATCGAACTCTTTTAAAAATCAACGAATGCCAGAAAGATTACAGGTACAATAATTTAAAAAAAGTAATGTGATTTTATAAAAATAATGACATGCCATGGAATTGATACAACAATTGCGGATATTCCCTGTTTTTTTTAAAGTTTAATTTAAAGCTTTAAACAAGTGTTTTCCACTCCCAGACTAAGCATGAAGTAAAATTTCGAGTTTAGAAAAGCCCCGTGAAAATTTGTCGAGGGTCGCGCAGCGACCCTCGACAAATTTTCTGGGCTTTTCTAAACTCGAAATTTTACTTCATGCGCCACGCGTATAATACACTGATTTCAAGGTTAAAATATACATAACTTTTACAGTAGTTTAGTGTTTTGTATGCATGGCGCATGAAGTAAAATTTAGAGTTTAGAAAAGCCCAGTCTCGAGTCGAACTATATTTTTATTATTATCATCATCACTATTTTATTTTTTATAAGTGATTCGTTTACGAACGATTCATAAAGAACGAATTAATTTTAAGAAATGATTCGGTTGATTCGAATCACCTGAAAGATTCGAACTTCCCATATCTAATTTGTTGTACAGGGTGCAGCATTTTTGATGGTATTTTCACGTAAAGTACCATTTTTATGGATGAAATAACATCATTATTTTAAATAATATTGACATGCGGTAGAAACTGTATTTTTTAAGTAGAATACGCTAACCATATTTTTGGACAGACTACAAAAGATACAATCGACTGAAGTCATGGCAAACTATGCTTTGTATTTAAAATAATACAATTTTATGTCATGTCTTATAAAAGTTAAACTTTAAACAAAATCTGATATGGTCAAAGTATGATACTTAAGAAAGTACCTTAAAGAAGTTTTCACCAAATGTCAATATTTTATTAAATAAAGAAGTAATTTTAATATTTCAAAATTGCTAAATTTATTGTTTTGACATATAACTCGAAAACAATTAAAGGTAGATACATTTTGTTTAGGCACGTGGAATGAGCTGGAAAAAAGAGCTCTGGAAATATATATTAGTTTTTGTCCATCTTTTATGTAAACTAACCTCAGTAAGTAATTGGAATAATGAATTTAATAATCCTACATTATTTTAATTTGCGGTCGATTCCTGTGTTGGCCACAGCAGATTTTTTTCAATGTACCCCTTACAATGTACCCTTAAAGTTTGACAGTATCTTCAATTTTCAAGCTAAAAAAGTACGCATTTTGCACTAATTTAGTGATAGATTTCCGACACTGTTTTACTGTGTATTTGCCACAAACGTAACAAAATGTGTTTGGATCGTTAAACAGGATTATCCTGCTGTCGAAAATATTATGTAATTTATTTTTTAAAATTTAAATCACGCGACAATAAAAATAGACATAAAACAACTGCTCAAAAGAAAATATAAATGCGGGTAGCTAGACAATTGTATGTAGTTATGAAACTTCTATCTATGTCACTAACGGTGTTACCAGGACTTATACAATAGAAATATACTTAAATTTCAACCAATTTTTACTTTCCCCCATATGCAAAACAAAGGGAAAAAAAAAATCAAAAATTTTAGTGGCCAAATCCATTTTGAAGTTTCTCGAGTTGTGGACCGTTTTTGAAAATTGTCTAATTCTTTCCTTCTGTCGCCACGATAAATTCTAAGCCGATTGGGCTGTTAAGATCCGATCAATTTGGTGAAAATGCGGAAACCGGAATCATATAAAAAAATCTTGTTAAGAAAAGTTGTACATGGTCGAAAAATTTGCATTTAATGATGAATGCGCATTTATGTCGTAGCTCTTTTAGCTATTCTATTAAAATGGTTTTAAGAATGTGAATTTTACAAATTAATTACTTTAAATATGTGAGCTATTGCTATAAATAAAGTTAGTTGTCAAACTTGTTATAATTAATATTTTGTGGAAAACTGCAAACATAAATGAGGCTTACAAACAAAATTTATCAGGCATAAGAATAGTTTGTTGAAAAATAAGTTAGGTGAAAGGTATTTATTTATTTATTTATTTATTTATTTACGTTTCAACTTTTACAATAATACATAAATGAAACATATCAATAACAAAAATACAAAAATGGGCGCTTATGCTGGCTTAGATACTACAAGATTATTCAAATAAACTAAAAAATTAAATTATACTTGTATGAGTAACAAAATACCTACGAACTATAAACTATAAAGACACATGTTATTCATTAATAGAGTTTAAGTAGTATAAACATTTTTTACGAAACAATGAGATTGATGAATTAAACAAGTCAATATCATTCGGCAATTTGTTAAATAATCTCATAGCTCTGCATATAGTATTGTTAAATCCGTAATTTGACGAATGGAATTTTATTTTAAAAAGATTATTATGTCTACGTAAATGAGGCGGCAATGTACTAAAATTAAGTTGAACTAACAAATTACTGCATATGAAATCACCGTTAATTAAGTTATATAAAATACATAAATCAGCAACAAGTCTACGTGTGTGTAACAAGGGAATATTTAAAACATTGCGAATGTACAATTTATTATAATTATTCAGTCCACTTCGATAGGCATAGAGTCTCAAGAATTTATTTTGGATTCTCTCCACTCTGGTGACATCACAGCTGACATGAGGGGACCATACAGGTGCAGCATATTCGAGTATAGGACGTACTAACGAAATATATAAGTGGCGCAAAGTATTAGCTGAGAAATTATATGAAAACCGATTAATAAACCCCAACGTTTTACTGGCCTTGCATGTGATTTGAGATATATGTTCCTTAAAAGTCAATTTTTGGTCAAATAAAACACCTAAATCATTTACAACTTTAACAGATGAGAGCGAACTATTGTTAATTGTATATGTGTAATCAAAGATATTTCTTTTCCGGGAGTAACTAATTTTACAACATTTCTTTACGTTAAGATCAAGTTTATTCATAGAACACCACTGTTCTAAATGCATTAAATCATCCTGAATCGCCTTACAATCACTTTCATTTAAAACTTGTTTGAATAATTTTAGGTCATCGGCATAAATAAGAAATGTACAAGCTTTAAAATTGAGCGAAATGTCATTGATGAATAATAAGAATAATAAAGGCCCGCAATGCGAGCCTTGGGGCACACCCGAGGTGACATCAATACACCTAGAAACGTGGTTATCGATTTTAACAAATTGAGTTCTATTGGTAAGGTAACTATTAATCCATTTCGTACTCATATCATCTAGACCCATGTTGGAAAGTTTAGAAACGAGTATACCATGGTGGACACGATCAAATGCCTTGGAGAAGTCGGTGTAGATGCAATCCACTTGACTTCCTTCTTCCAAGGCATCAAGAAGAAACGATTTAAACAGTAATAGGTTTGACATTGTCGAGCGTCCTTTACAGAAACCATGTTGTTCAGGTATTAATACATGTTCAAGAAACCATTTTAATTGATCTGCCACCAACTTGTCCAACATTTTTGCAATACAAGACTGTATAGATATCCCTCTGTAGTTCCTTATGTTATCCCGGTCACCGGATTTAAATAGCGGTGTAATAAAACTCGATTTCCATTGTATAGGAAATATTCCAGATTGTAATGATTTATCAAAAAGTGTCGTGATAGGCTTAGTCAATGTGAAAATGCAATTCTTTAAAAATGAAGCTGGAATTCCATCAGGACCAATACTAAGGTTGTCTTTTAAGTTTTCAATAGCACTAAACACAACATTCGTTGATACTGCTAGCGTAGCAGATTTTACGGAGTTCCGATAATGCAATACAGGAACTACAGTAGAACTATCAACAGTATAAACACTTGAGAATAATTCTGCAAACAAATTAGCAGTGGATTCTGAAGTGTTTGATTTCATCTCATCAAGATACATTAGTTTGGGATACCCATCAGTCTTTCGAGAGGAATTTACGAATGTCCAAAATCTTTTAGGATTAAAAGTTAACTGACCCTCTACCTTTGTGAAATAAGCCTTACGTAATAACTTGCTGAGCACTAAACATTGTGATCTTATACAAGAAAACATATTGTAATCATCAATCAGTGAAGTTCGCTTATATTGAGCATGAGCTTGTTTCTTCTCACGGATTAAAGATTTTAGTTCAGAATTAAACCATGGAGGATATTGACTATTCTTAATAATCATTTTAGGAACATACATGTCAATCACATTATATACAGTGTTGTAGAATAGCAGAGTTGCCTCATTAATATCGCTAAGATTTAATATGCTCGACCAATTAGTACTCGCAAAAAAGTTATTTATTGAAATGTAATCTGCACTTTTGAAGTTATAGGTAAAATAATCGTAACTTAAATTTTCCATTTCTGTAAAACTAATTTCAATGTCATAGGCAGTGTGATGAATAGAGGTGTGGCATATGGGATCACTGCTGGAACTCGACTTTAAACTGTTTATATTGGAGAAAAACAGGTCCAGTAAAACTCCGCGAGGGTTTGGTGTGTTATTTCTTTGAAATATGTCATGAAAAATGAAACATTCGCTAATTATATCAGCTAATGCACAGGTATTATTCGGTAGAGTAACTACATCCAGGGACTCCGACCAACTGGCGCTTGGCAAATTATAGTCACCGCAAATTAAAACCTTTTCATTATTAAATCTAACCAGTAAATTATCTATAGTGGAACAATGATTTTCATAACAAATACTGTTGGAAGAAGGCGGTATATAGACTGCACCTACAATTAATGATTTATTTATCCTAACATAGAGTTCTTCTACCTGCACATTGTCCAGATTTACTTTGAATGAATGTAGACTATCTCTTACAGCAATTAGAACACCACCTCCTTTAGATTTTTCACTAGTGAAACAATTACGGTCTTGTCTATATATCGTGTAATTTTGAAATGCAAGTTCTGCGTCATAGACAGAAGAATCCAGCCATGTCTCAATTAAAATTATGATATCATATGACGAGCAATTAACAGCAATAGCCATATCTGTAAATTTAGATTAGTATTGATTTCGAGTATCTAGCTTGGGGGAAAGTATTATGATAGACATATCAATTTTATTTTATTTTATTTTGCAGACCTGTGTAATCTATCAATTTATTGTTCGACTAATCTTTTGAATTATTTTTTTTTTTTAAATATTTAATTGATGAGGCGGATACATAAAGAAACTCCATAATACTATTTGAAATAAAACAACACAGTTGGGAGGGTTTCATTTTTATTGTTGAACACTGCAACATGTTTCACCACACAGTAGCTTCATCAGACAGATGAAATAATTATTTCATCTGCCTGATGAAGCCACTGTGTGGTGAAACATGTTGCAGTGTTCAACAATAAAAGTGAAACCCTCCCAACTGTGTTGTTTTATTTCAAATTTTGAATAATTGTTCGAATAATCTCTCGAATTGTTTCTATTATTGAATAACCTTTCGAATTACACTGGTCTGCAAAATAAATGTTTTTTTCGAGCCCTGACACCATTCCTGCTGATTCTTATGTAAAATGACCTCCTGAATCCGAATATGACCTCCGTTTTGCCCCATCACCCACCGTTTTCGGGGAAGGCCCCCCACCTATTTTTATCACTTTTCGATAATTTGGAGGGATGAAAAGGATTATTTTAGCTTTTACAGTTCTTCTGAGGGGCTAGAGAGGTGAAAAGTTCCAAAACATGAACATTTGTAGCAAGGAGGTAGATTTGGAGGGGGATTTGCCCCCTTAAATTGTAAGAAAATCACTAAAAAGTATCAATTTTATCCGTTTTTTTTCGCAGTTTTTTCACTTATTTTCTACATATTCCAGCTTTCATTCCCCCTCATCCTCACCCAAACACCCCCAAATAATAAAAATATATTGCAACAATATATAGCAACAATAATAAAAATATATAGCAACAGTTCGGAAGATTCACTGTACCACGCTGGCGCTCTCAATACTCCCCCCGTCTCCCCCATCCATTGGAGGGGTGAAAAGGATTATTTTAGCTGTAAAGAATAATAAATAAAAAGTAAAATAATAAATGTAAAGAATAATAAATAACTAAGATAAGTACCTTCATTTGGTGCTTGCTTTCGTTTTGTACCCTGAGGTAGAAGTTTCTCGTATCAAAAACCAGCAGTACTCTGCTAACATGCTCGCATTCCACTTCCCCGAAAATCTCCTCTCGAACTTAGAGATGTCTTGATGAAACCGTTCCCCGTGTTCATCCGAAACTGCTCCTAAATTTTCAGGGAAGAAGTCCAGGTGTGAGTGAAGGAAATACACTTTAAGAGATATGTTACACCCCATGGCCTTGTACGCTGACAGCAATTCCTCGACATGAGCGACATAATCATCACTTTTGTTGTTACCCAAAAAGTTCTCACACACGTTTTGGAATGCAATCCAAGCTCGTTTTTCTTTTCGATTCAGGTGTTCAATAAACGTCGAATCTTGGAAAAGTTGTCTAATCTGGGGGCCCACGAAAACTCCTTCCTTGATTTTAGCCTCACTAAGACGAGGGAAATTAGTTTTCAAAAATAAAAATGCATCACCGGTCTTGTCCATTGCTCTCACAAACTGTTTGATCAATCCGAGTTTGATGTGCAAAGGCGGCAAGTAAATATTTTCCTTCGGGACCAGAGGATCGTGAGCGACGTTTTTCTGACCGTGAGTAAAACTTTCTCGCAGAGGCCAGTTCCGTACGATGTAATGTTTGTCTCGGGCTCGGCTGTCCCATTCGCATAGGAAGCAGCAGTATTTTGTGAAGTCCGATTGCAGGCCCATGAGTAGAGCAACAACTTTTAAGTCAGCGCAAAGTTTCCAATTATAATCATGGTATTTGATTTTATCAAGGATCCGGCTGATGTTTTCGTACGTCTCCTTCATATCCATAGAGTATGCAACCGGGAGTGATGGTAACTCATTCCCATTGGCCAATAGGACAACTTTCAAGCTTGTCTTTGATGAGTCTATAAACAGTCTCCATTTGTCTGGGTCACATGGCATCTTCAGTTCTATCATCAATGCATTTGAATTAGGGCAGAATACTAAGCCTTCATCTGCCGAAAAAAGTAATTTCAGGGTTGACTGCCTAGTCCTGTAAGAAGAGATTTTTACACCTAGAAAAGGGTGTAAAAATCTCTTCTTACAGATTCCACTGCTGAAGTCGAGATCCAAGAAGTTGAGATTTACTCTTAGGTAACTCCAAATCCCTGACGAGATCATTCAATTCCGACTGAGTAACGAGGTGAGGTTTTCGATGAGCTGAATCAGCAGAACACTCTTCATCATCGGTGAACGTATCATAAGATGGTCCAGGCTGTGGCTCAAAGTCTTTTAAATCCGTTTCTGGCTCTAGAGTATAGGTTTTTGAGGGCACTGGGATTGGCAAAGATTCGTTGTGAGGAACTGGTCTTAGAGCTGAAGGGATATTAGGATACTGAATTGTATGCTTACTTTTGCTAGATAACCCGACGGTGGAAGTCATACAAAAGTAACAATCTGTGAGATGACAGCGAGGTTCGCGCCAAACCTTTGAGCCATTTGGTCAAGCTACTGTAACAAGTAGTGCAGCAAACTGTTGGAGCCCAATTCATGTCCTGATCGCCAACTTGGCAATCAAAGTAAAATTTATAATCAGTTTTAAGAAGCGGAGAAAGGGGTTTTCGTTGCGCTTTTAAAGTCAATTCCCCGCAAACATAGCAGAAGCTATCGGGATGATTTTTACACGATTTTCATGCCGACCAGTGTTATTGGTGTATGATCTCTTAAATTATTGCACAACTGGTCTTTCGAATGATCTCTCGAATTCAATCTAATTTATTTATTTACAAATAGAATAATGGTACATTTATAGCTGGGTCATATGATAACTTCTCACGTGTCATTCGATTATCATCATCATTCGAGTCCCAATCAATAATCGATCATTGATTTCATTCGATTTTGACCATCACTAATTCATATACAGGGTGGCCCATAAGTCGCGACAGGGTTTCAGTTAGTTACTATTTCTTTGATTCTTAATATTTTTTAATCATTTATGGCTTATAAAAAGAACACACCTTAGAGATTATTTTACATTAAGAATGAAATATAACATATTTAAATGTCTTCTGTTTTCGACTTCGCACTGATGAGCTTTTTCGATGGCATGATTCATAACAGGTCTTTCTAATTTCCGCACGAATGTTTGCCTTTAGTTGTGAAATTGTCTGAGGTTTATTCACAAACACTCTTTCTTTCAGGTATCCTCATAAAAATAAGTCAAGGGCCGTAAAATCAAGGCGATCAAGAGCCGTGAGATATGGACGAATAAATGAAGAATATCGGGCCATGCTTGACAATCTGCAGTAGAAAATATACCTGGAATGTGGTTTCAGCAATATAGTGCGACTTACCATACAGCTGAAGCCACACTGCAAGTTTTAAGGACCATTTTTGGCGAACGTGGATTGGCCGCCCCGGTCTCTAGATCTCACGGCCTCTGACTTATTTTTATGGGGATACCCAAAAGAAAGAATAAACCTCAGACAACTCCACAACTAAAGGAAAACATTCGTGCAGAAATTAGGGCACTAGAGCCGCAGTTAGTGTCTGCGGCTCTAGTGCCCTAATGTTATGAAACATGTCATCGAAAGAGCTCATCAGTGCGAAGTCGAAAACGGAAGACATTTAAAAGATGATATCTTTCATTCATAGTGTAAAATAACCTCCAAGATGTGTTCTTTTTGTAAGCAATAAATGATTAAAAAATGTTATGAATCAAAGAAATATTAACTGCGACCCCGTGGCGACTTATTGGCCACTTTGTATTAAATTAAACCTACATGTAAAAATCCCACGCTGCAGATATTTGTGTACAATATTGGTGTCGACATTACAATTTTCTTTATTGTTTTCTTTGTAGTTTACTTGTTACGATATTTTTCTCTTCACATTGGATCCGAAATGCGAACGTTTACACAAAGCACTTCTAAATACGAAAAAATTCGACTACACAAACAACCACGTTTTATTCTACGCAACTCACATCGATCACAGAGATGCCGTAGTCAAAGCATTGGAAAAAAATAAAGTTCCTATTTCTTCACAAACGGAAACTTATATTTATTGGATGCCAAAAGAAGAAGCAGCACAACTAACATTCAAGTATGTACGAATAAGTTTCCTCTGTTTTTTTTTTATTTCTAGTTCAGAATTGTGTATCTTTGAATATTGTAGTTGTAAATATGTCTAAAGTTCATTTGATTTTTACACTTATTCTCAAATTGTTCTTAAGTTGGCAAAATATAATATTTTAGAATAGGGATTTTGATGAATTTTGGTAGTTTGCATAACATTTCTAGGTGAAATTGTCATTTCAATGTTGTTTTAAAAATTTACGCTTTTCATTCACATCAAAATATCTAAAAATAAATCTTAGCAAAAAACCGAAAACTAAGATTGATTTTATCCCTTCGGGAAAAAAAAAACAGCAGTCTTCAGATATATTGAAGACTTCAAAACTGAAAACAAGAAAACGATTTGTGAAAGAGCTTCTGGGATTTTCGATGTAAGTTTTATGTAACGAGTATCTATAAAATGTCAGCGATTTCGAGTTTAGAAAAGCCCAGAAAAATGTTCTCGGGTCGCTGCGCGAGTTATCTTTCGCGGACCGAAGATTAACTTTTTAAAAAGAATTTATTTTGTTGGGAGTGGAAATCGACTGTACCTGCTCAACGTCGCAGCGTAAATTAATTCATCATAGTGCGATAAGATGTATTTATATCAAATGGAATTCTTCTCTAAGCATAATTCTAGTGTGGGTGGTGCGATAACTCGCGACCCTCGACAAATTTTCACGGGGCTTTTCTTAACTCGAAATTTTACTTTATGCTTAGTCTGGGAGTGGAAAGCACTTGTTTAAAGCTGAATTCTTGTAAAATGTCGGATGTCAGAAAATTTAAAGCTTTTGCATATGTTTACCTAAAATAAAAATTCCCTGTATATGCTATAATTGGGACATGTATACTTAAATGAAAAATTCCCTGTATTATTAAATATATTTGACGTTTTTGAAATTCACCGAATCGTATGACTTAATCTAAGATGTAATTGGTTTCTCATAGCAACCTAGATGACGACAGTTTATAGACACTAGTTATTTAAACAAGATAAATTCAAATTCAAAACTATTTGAATTCGCGAAAATAAGCTTACGCTTCTTATAGTTTGCACACTTTAAACATAATATATAATATTACGAAAAAACTATTCGTGAAAATACAAACAGTTTCTTAATTAATAAGACAATTTAAGACGATAAATATCCATTGATATGGATATTTATCGTCTTAAATTGTCTTATTAATTAAGACACTGTTTGCATTTTCACGAATAGTTTTTTCGTAATTTTATATACTAGTTATTTATTTTCAAATCATCATTTTCAATACTGAATTAAATTAATTTGCAGATATTGTACTGCGAGAAATAAAAACTGGGAAAAGTTAATGGGGAAAAGTTTGTTAAACAACCTTCCAGCCATTATTGTAACATGAAAAAACGAAACAGATTTAGAAAGTGATCTCGTGAATTATAATTTATGGTTTGATGAAACAGAAATTCTTCAATAAATGATTTAAATTGATTCAATAATATTTTGTTGTTATTTTAAATAGTTAATATACATTTCTTTTACAGATGATTACAGTTTATAATTATATTAGGTTATCATTATAATAATTACGGCTATTAGAGATACAAAAACTGAAATTTTTAAGTGAAACTCTGCTATGCAGCACTCGAGCCATCATGAATTCTAACCTCTCATAAATATGTCAGAATCTAGTAACTTTTAAGGGTGAATGAATAAAATGCATTTATTATACCTGGTGATTTTTCACTGAAATTTTTACATTGACAATTAATATAAAAATCAAATGAACTATACAAAGAGTTTTATGTAACACCGAACATGTTCATCCAATACAATCTGACACCTCTATTTTTTAAGTTATGTGTAAATTGGATTGCCTATATGACCATTAAAAATTGTAGCCAATCAATCGCAATTAGTCCCTCAACGTGTACACACGGGGAGATTTTCTTTCAAGTATACATGTCCCAATTACACTGTATATATTGTATATCTTTAGATATTCGTTGTTAAAAAAAATCAATTTGAAACTTGAAATGAGTGTGTTCCACTCCCAGACTAAGCATGAAGTAAAATTTCGAGTTTAGAAAAGCCTGAAAATTTGGTTTGGTCGCGTAGCGCGAAGCGCGGAGCGGCCAAACCAAATTTTCAGGCTTTTCTAAACTCGAAATTTTACTTCATGCGCCACCGGTACAAAACACTGACATATTACGAAGTTTAAAACACACCGCTAAACTTTACATTGCATCAATGTTTTGTAACGGTGGCGCATGAAGTAAAATTTCGAGTTTAGAAAAGCCTGAAAATTTGGTTTGGCCGCTCCGCGCTTCGCGCTACGCGACCAAACCAAATTTTCAGGCTTTTCTAAACTCGAAATTTTACTTCATGCTTAGCCTGGGAGTGGAAAACACTCGTTTAAAGCTTCAAATTAAATTATTTTAAAAACAGAGCGTCGGCAAATATACAACGCATGCTTATGTATACTTAAAAGAAAAATTCTCGTTATGAAAATGTTCGGTGTTACATAAAACTCTCTGTAGGAAAATTAACATTAAGTACATTCTAGCATGTTCAGTGTTACATAAAACTCTCTGTATATCAAAATGTCTATTATTAGTATTATTTTACATGTTTTATAAATACGTAATTTAATATTTCATCATAATTACGTTACTAATAAGGGCTCTGGACTATATGTCTTCTGCCATCGAACTGAATAAGTTTGCAAATTTCACTAAATCGAAAATTAGGAAACAATTTTGTAACATAGCATGTTTTATACAGGGATTTTTTAAGTATACATATCCCGATGCATATGTTATACATTTTCAGGAATTTGTTATTTTTGTTTAATTTTAAGTTTCTAACAAGTGTTTCCACTACTTGATTAAGCATAAAGTAAAATTTCGAGTTTAGAATAGCCTTGGATTGGTCGCGAAGCGAAGCGACCAATCCAAATCTAAATCTAAAGTTGAAATTTGACTTCATGTGCCAGACGTATCAAACACCGATTTAAAGTGAAGTTCAAAATATACTGTTTTAGCATATTGATTTAGAAGCAGAGCTGGGCAGGATTCGAATCATTCAGGATTCGATTCCCGGATTCGAATCCTTTTAGAGGATTCAACAGAGGTATTCGAATACTTTAGTGAAAATGGATTCGTGATCCGGATTCGTTACATTTTTTTAAAAGGATTCGTATTCGAATCCAGACGTAGATGATTCGAATCCTTATAAAGGGATTCGAATTCTTATAAAAGGATTCGAATCCTTATAAAAGGATTCGAATACTTATAAAAGGATTCTAATCCTTATAAAAGGATTCGAATTCTTATAAAAGGATTCGAATCCTTATAAAAGGAATCGAATACTTATAAAAGCATTCGAGTCCTCACACGGATTCAAATCCTCCTAAATAATTCGAATCATCGCTATTCAGGCTGGGATTCGAATTCGATTAATTCAAATAGTTAAATATTATAATATGAATATTATTCTACGCGGGGCTTTTCTAAACTCGAAATTTTACTTCATGCTTAGTCTGGGAGTGGACAACACTGGTTCTTAGAAGTTTCAAATTGAAGGATTACTCTAGATTACTAAGTTTATTACCATTTTACAAAGGCTACAGCTCGAAGGACCAACCATGGTCTTCGGAGACCGAAGGACTGCAGGGAATCGAAGTTTTTTTACAAGAAAACAACGAATATCTGAAGGTTTACAGCATGGATAGGAAAGAAAACATCTAATTTTGAAAAATATCGAAGTTTGGTTGGTTTTCAGTGCATTTTTAACTTCACTTTAAATCAGTGTTTTATACGCGTGGCGCATGAAGTAAAATTTCGAGTTTAGAAAAGCCCCGCGAAAATTTGTCTCGGGTCGCTGCGCGACCCTCGACAAATTTTCTACGCGGGGCTTTTCTAAACTCAAAATTTTACTTCATGCTTAGTCTGGGAGTGGACAACACTCGTTTGAATTTTAAATTTAACTTTTTTAAAAAATCGACGTATGTAATATAATAAATCATTCATTGAAATCATAGAAAAAGATTCAAAATTTTATCTAAAATTAACTTTTAGAGTTAACTTTATAATTTGGTCGGCTCTTAATGGGTGATTATTCTATTCCTAAAAAAAACCGTTTTTATTTAATATTAAAGTTGCATGTAATACAACAACAAACTGTGAATAAATCGACATAAATCTAGAAATATCAAAAATCTCGACATGTAGAAAATCTTGACGGTCCACTCCCAGACTAAGCATGAAGTAAAATTTCGAGTTTAGAAAAGCCCCGCGTAGAAAATTTGTCGAGGGTCGCGCAGCGACCCGAGACAAATTTTCACGGGGCTTTTCTAAACTCGAAATTTTACTTCATGCGCCACGCGTATAAAACACTGATTTAAAGTGAAGTTAAAAACGCACTGAAAATCAACCCAACTTCGATATTTTTTCAAAATTGGATGTTTTCTTTCCTATCCATGCTGTAAACCTTAAGATATTCGTTGTTTTCTTGTAAATAAACTTCGATTCCCTGTAGTCCTTCGGTCTCCGAAGACCATGATTGGTCCTTCGAGCTGTAGCCTTTGTAAAATGGTAATAAACTTAGTAATCTAGAGTGATACTTTAATTTGAAACTTCTAAGAACGAGTGTTCTCCACTCCCAGACTAAGCATAAAGTAAAATTTCGAGTTTAGAAAAGCCCCGCGTAGAAAATTTGTCTCGGGTCGCGCAGCGACCCGAGACAAATTTTCACGGGGCTTTTCTAAACTCGAAATGTTACTTTATGCGTCACTCGTATAAAACACAGATTTAAAATGAAGTTCAATAACACATATATCATCATTAATTAAAATCATTATATAATTAGATATTTAGTCGGTAAATGTACATTTTTGTTAATAGAAACTGATGGAATAAAATATTACTGGTTGCAAATAATAGATTAAAATTTATTTTTAAAGGATTTATGTCCGTGATTCAAAAATGAGGATTCGAATCTTTGATTCGAATCATATTTTTCACTTACGAATCCTTTATTCGAGTATTCGTGATTCGAATCATATTAGGTGATTCGGATTCGTGATTCGAATCCTGTTTTTGAGGATTCATCCCAGCTCTGTTTAGAAGTATACATATTTTAAATATCACAATAATTCAGTGTTTTATATACGTGGCGCATGAACATTTCAAGTTTAGAAAAGCCTGAAATTTTACTTTATGCTTAATCTCGTTAAATGCCTTATATTAAACAATTTTCAAAATCAACGAATGCCTGAAGAAATTAGTGAATATATTGTGATATATACCTATGCTTAAGAGAAAAAATCCCTGTTTTTGTAAGTGAATTTGCGAATTATCATTTGCAGAATATTTCAAGAAATATAAAACTGCGGATTTTATTAAATTGCCTCTAACTAAGCCTAAAGCTGAAACGGCTTTGACTATTTTTTTATAAGTAACACAATATTTTAACGATCACTTTATTTATTTATTACTGTAATTTTCAGTTGTCCTGAAGGATACTACATAGACACTCTCCGTCCAGAACACGCAACTTTAATCAACGGAGAATGGCCTCACCGTTACGAAAATTCAGCCGAATACATAAAAACATTCATAGAAATGAACCAAGGTCACGGAATTTTTACCAAAAACGACGATAAGTTGGTATCCTGGTGCTTGAAAAATCCGATGGGAACGTTGGGACTTTTACAAACTGTGGAGGAACACAAAAGAAAAGGCTTGGGTAGTGTGATAACGAAATCTCTCAGCAAGGAAATTGGTCTAGAAGGGCACAATCCTATTGGAACTGTTTTGGTCAATAACGAGGCTTCCAAGGCGATGTTTTCGAAGATTGATTTTAGGATTTTGAATACTGTCGTTTATATAAATACGGGAAAATGTGAGGAGAGTTGATGTTACGGTCTTTTTTATTTAAATTGAAATAAAGAATTTTAAATATACATGTATGTTTCTTATTCTTATCAATTTATATTCACGTGAATATTACTCACTTTTAAACAGACTAAAACTGAAATTACAAATAGCAAACTACAGTCTATTTCACGAATGTTTACACTCACGTTATCAATTATAAAATTCCGAATCAATCTGTTTAAGGTCATATGTAATTGCGCACATTGGCGTAACGGTAAAAAGGGGTTTGGTGTTTAATTTTTTTACTGAATCCTGCATTGAAACCCTAGAAATTGCATTCCAACATGTAATCTTAGGAAGAACTCATGCCAATGAATACGTTATTGGAATGCACTTACAAAATAAAATCCCGAAAGAATGATTACTGTTATGAGATTGACATTATTAAAGTACAATAATAATAAAATGCAATACAATTAATTTTAATACAAAAATATTTATTTTCACTTCTATCGCGATTTCATGATTTTTAAAACGGATAGAAATCTTGTTTGTGTGGGTGTTCATGACGCTATTTATTTTAAATTATCTAATTTTCAAACCACGAATAAAAATAGTTAATAAATAGTCCTACGGTCATTTTAGAGTAAAGGTCGCTATTTGGTTAATATCCAACATTAACCAAATAACGACCTTTCCTCTAAAATGACCGTAGGAGCAGGAAAATGCATAAATGTGGTATTACATGATAAACCCCTACTTGATAGAATCAACACCCGGTAATTTAGTGGAAGTTGATTTAATCATTATTACTATCTGTTACATCATCGTCTGAACTACTCCTATCCCCAATACAGATAATAAATTCTGGCGCATTATTCAGAACGTTTTGGCTGATGTACCATCTGTCGATAATTGATTCTGTGTGTCTAACAACAGAGTCCCACCTTTCCGGAGTACATTTTTCTAAATATTTGTGCCACATGACCAACACTTCATTGTCTCCATATCCTTTTTCGCCTATACGAGCATTATAGTATTGTTTTGCCTGTGCCCATATCAGTTCTATGGCGTTATATTCGCAGTGATATGGTGGGAGTCGCAATATTTCATGGCCATGTTCGAACAGATATTCGTCTACCACATATCTGTTAGGTCTAGCATATCGTTTGGCTAGGGCTAACAGTTCAGCCTTAAACTTGTTACTTCCACAGGTGTATTGCTATCTTGTAGCCAATGTGTGATTTGGGCCTTCGTCGAAGAAATTTTCGACTGCTTTTCTACGAATATGCTGTGGTAAGGTGCATCCATAACCAGTCTGCAAGATTTGAAGTTGTTGCATAAATAAGGGAAAAACCTGTACTCTGATCAGCATGCAAAATAACGAAGCGCTTTCCCTCGCCGACAGCTTTCCTTATTTTAACAATTCACCTCGTAGACTGCATCTAAAGGTAAAAGGGAACCTCCATTGCATTTTTCCTGGTTGAAGTAGTCCATTATTTTAATAATCATATCTCGGGCTACTTCAGTAAGTCTTTTTTCAGGCATTTTGAGTTTATGGTTAAAAAAAAAACTAGATCTAATCACAAAACAATTAATTCTACACGTACTTACACTATGAAAAAACACGAAAAACTTACGAAAAAACTAAAATAAACAGAAATACTTGGAAACTTCAAAACTTGGAACGGATAGTGACGCTACCAGCGTTGCCATCTGGCCGCTTGTTATTTCCGCCAGCAAGCCAACCTAATTCCGCCAGAATTCCGCCAGAAAATATAAAAGTACGAAATAAATAAAAATACATAAAATTTCTGAAATAATTGACTATATTTAAAATAAAACAACTAGATATAGTACAAAACACCACAATGTTATAAATAACAATAACAAAAATAAAATAATTAAAGGATTTGTAAACATTCCTCAAGTATTACTTCATCGTCTTCAAGCCATACCTGAAATACGTTGGCAGATTTCAATTCATCCAAAATTAAATCAGGTGCCTTAAATTCATGACAACAAATGTTTTGTTTAGTCAACCCTTCCCTAATTGCAATAATTGAATTTAACATTTTAACATTAATGCGGTTGCGCAATTCATTTTTTATTAAATTCATTTTTGAAAATAATCGCTCTACTTCAGCATTTGAATAGGGAAGGGTTAATAGAGATAATGCTAATGATGATATTCCAGAAAATGGATTTTCACCATCCGCATTTTTAAAATTAAAAACTTCTATCCAAAAATTGACTGTGTGGTTAGTGTTTAGCCATGGAAATAAATTAATTTGTCGCCACTGATTATCTATTTTTGATATATTTTCATCGGAATATTTAAAATGTATGAGTAACTGTGATATGTCATTTTTTACTGTTTTTAGCGTATTTTCTACAGAAAACATTAATTTCTTTTAGAATATCTATGTTTTCTGGTAATCTGTTTTTTATTTCTTTCAAAAAATGTTTATTAAAATGAATGCACCTTTCTCTTATAACATATTCCCCTACGAACCCGTGCTCTTTCATTTCACTATTTTTTTTTCAAATAGGTATCTAAGCTTTTGTTTATGTATTTATCGATTTCATCAAATGGATGATTAAATATATAGAAAATTGATCCTGGTATTACAATTTTATTTACAAATAAATTTATTAGCATGGATAAATCAAAAAATAATTTAGTTGGATCGGCATTTTTTCCTTCAAAAGCCTTGTTTACTTTTTGATTGTCCGCCAAAATGGGTTTTAAGAAGCAAACATAAGCATAATTAATATCATCATTATACATAGTGTATAACATTTCGGCAGTGTAACATTTTTCGGATAATCTGCAGATCTCGAAATGTGTTTTTAATTCTAACCACTGTTCAAATATTCGGCTTACAGCAGATTCAATAGATAGCCACCTTGTATTGCAAGATTGAACAATTTTGAGTGGGTCATGGTCATTATTTATTAATTTGAACAGTTGCCTTTGACCGGAACGACTAAACCAGTCATACGTTTCTCGAATTAAAAATTCTAAATTTCTTGGCTAAAATGTAGCAGCTGCCGAAGAAACTGACAATTGCAATGAGTGGCACACACATCTTACAAGTATCAGATTGGGTACAAAACTTTTAAGTTTTATGTACACCCCGTTATTAATTCCTGTCATTACAGACGCGTTATTGGTGCCTATACCCTTTAAATTTTGCAAAGGCAGCTTATATTTTTTTTGTACCGCTAATAGCGTTTGAACAATACTTTCTGCATTACAACTGGCAAGTTCTGCTAATTATAAAAACGTGATAACTATTCTATTATTATTTTTACTTAAATAATTAATAATAATACCTAAATATTTATGAACACTTATATCAGTTGACTCATCCAATAATAAACTAAATGAACTTTCTCGAATATCCAGAGAAAGTTCACTTATAAAGTATGGTCCCAACACATTTTGAATAATATTAGAACACTTCGTACGTTTTAACTTAATATTCATACTAATATCGCCGGGAAATATACTTTGGCATAAGGGCGTTAGATGATCTATATGTCTAATACTACTATGCATTGCTATATATAATGATAGTTTACATTCACATATTTTTGATTTTTTTTCTTCCGACGTTTTACTAAAGTTAATTGTTAATTGTTTTTTGGTTGTAATTCCAGTAATTACATTTTCATGCGCAATGTGTTTTTTAACTTTGCATGCATTTTTAAATCACAAAGCTTATTGTTAAGCATCACTTTGCAATATTTGCATTTCGGCATTGGTCCAGAAGTGGATTCGACAACATCCAACCACTTTTTTAATTCCGGATCTTGCAACCATGCACTCCTGAATTTTTGAATATATTGTGGTTTTGGCATTTTCACTTATTTTGTGTACTGTCTGAAATTGTTTTAAGTTAATTTTACTATTAAATGTATTATATTTAAATATTATTACCGAAAATATATATGTAGGTCTATGAAAATTAAACTGAACATAATTCAATTAATTCCTAGCTGCTAGTAGTATACATGTACGGTATATTACTAAAATAAAAGATATTATTATATTTATCCCAGAATAAAAACAACAGACTTACCAATAACTAAATAAACTATTGAAATTGAATTATAAATAAGTTCAAATAACAGCCGGCTTGTAATACTAAAATAATAGATTTTATAGACAATTGTATCCCTCAATATAAAGTAATAAACTTACCGGTAATCGTAAAGTACAACGAAAAAAATGATATAAAAGTCCAATTAACACTAAAGAAATACACAATTCAAAAGTTCAAAACAGCACAGACACAACTTCACGCAACGAGTACTAAATGATTATGGTAATCCTTTTAAGAATAATTTTGGAATTAGATGGAAGGAGAATGATAACAAATCTCGATTGTGCTAATTTTGTGCTCAGCATTAAAAATTGAGTAGTGCTTACATTTTGTCAGCTAAAGAGGAAATTCGATTAATCGGGATTTTTGTAACATACTCATTCTAAATGAAGGTTTATTTATTTTATTCCGTACTGAGCATCGCCTGTTATTCGATATTTCCTGTGTGTGAAGATGTGTGTTATTTTTACTAAGCTGAAAAGAATAATGTGTTTAGATAAACAAGAAAATAATCTTAGTTATTACATTTCGTTTAACCTTTATTGAAAATAATGAAGTTTACAAATTTAAATCAAATTCCGCTAGTTTTTTCGACAATTCAAAATTATTCCGCTAGAAAATCCGCCAGCCGCTAAAATGAAAAATATTCCGCAATCCGGACTAAAAATTCGCCAGATCTAGCGGATTTTCCGATGACATGGTAACACTGGACGCTACTGACGTTTCTGGGAAGCGTTGTGCTGGGGTAGACAAGCACTATAATGGCATCTTTGCTTAATGCATCGCCTCACGTTTCCAAACGGTGAGCACTGTTGTCGGTACTTGTATCAGGAGTCACAAGACATACGTTTCTATTATTTACTACGATGATGCGCATATAATAGTTTAAAATGGTAGAATAACTGCTTGTCTTTGATACGTACATAAATTTATGACGTGACTGCCAACATTCGTGAAAAATACTGTATTGTATTATGTGTTCATTTAAAACCACGATCGAGAAGGCGTTGCATTTTTGATAGAAGGAAATGGAACGAAAAAGTGAAGTCGCTGCTTAATTTATGTTTTATCATACTTGACATAAATGTCAGATTTTGTTAATCAGTAGCTCATAAGTTTTCCTTATTCTTACAGTCGTTGTGTTATTTCTTCTTCCTTCGTGTGAGTGCGCATTGAAATAACAAACTTGTCACGTACAGGTCAACAACAGTTTTTTTTAGCCAACAAGACGGTGCTTTTATTTACATACACTTCATTAGCAATGTCTCTAATGCTAATACCGTCTCTAAACGGGTCGTTATTATCGCTTTTTGCGTTTCAGTCAGTTGAGGCATGTCGGCGTTACTTAAATTTTGTTTGACATTTCCGCAGATTTGTCAATTTGATTGACAATTTGAAAAATTAAAGTAAATGCAGTTTTCATAGAAAAATATTTTGCTGCACTATTTTTTTGTTCTCTCGCAACCGTACACAATACTATACTAATAAGTTTACAACGTAATATAATAATATTCAACAAAAAATATTTCTAGAAAATACCAAAAAGTACAGAGATACACTTATAATTAATAAATAATGGCATTTATAATATTATTAAAATTTTATTTGAGTTCAGTATTCCGGCACCGCGTCTGTGGGTAGACGCGCTCGGACTTCAAGGTGGTCCCGACCCAGTGCTAAGGAATATTGAACATTTCTTACTATATCAAACCGATATGTGAACACTATTAAGTGAATTGGATAGCTAATGCCATCTAACGCTCCATAGTAGCATCGTCAATGACACGAATGCACAAGTGCATATATAGGTCAACAGCGACCTGCAGAGACCTTACTATGAGAAATTCTTACTCCACTGCAATGAAACCGGAATAAAATAAATGTTATCTCTGCCGAAAACATTAAACAAACTGAAGCTAAACTAACAAAAAGATTTGACCTATGCTTACCTGTACCAGGAACAAGAGGGTATCATCAATTAATTCTAGTAAGCGTTTACTGACAAATCTGGGACTATGTTGCATGCATTTACAAATATCAGTGGTGGTTAGGCATAGTCAAAGACAATTGCGATCAAAATACCGATGTATTAGTTCATTTTTTCGATCCAACTGGCTCAAAAACTGCCTTCCGCATATCTAAAAAGAATATGGTGTGGAGTAACAGAATGCTTACCAACTTTTGTTATATGTTTAGTCAGTAGAATACTAGTTAAAGAAGGTAAGAAGATATAAGTGCTTCTTCAGTAAACACAATTTTGCGCAACATTTCGTTGTTTAATTTAATATATTAAATACAATTTTATCGCTTGATTTTGTCATACAGCAACTATTAATGTTGGAATTTGTAGGACCTAAACTTAAATTCTTGCAGAACTGTTATGTACAGAGGATTTTTAAATATTAAATGGTTTGGAAATAGTGAGGATATTATTGGACACTCTTCGACATAATAGAAATTGCTTAATTTCATCTCTTCTGATAATATCGACGGACTTCTAACTCCTCGCTTGTGAAATTTATCCAAACTGTTTTAAAAGGTTAGAAATAGTTGAAATAAATGGTATTGGTCAATCAAAACATTTTAGAGAAAATAAATCATGGGAATTTCTTGAACTGTTTTCTCCATGATACCAGAAAAATCTATTCCTCATTTGTATACATTATTGATATGTTGAAATCTTCTTCTACGTCTGCTTCAAGTGCTAGAACAGCAAATATCACTTGCTTGCAATAGCTGACAGATTTTGCTTATTTTTGAAGGAAAGAGTGTAAATTAGATTGACTATATTACAATTAGAAATCGTAGCCAATCACATCGCACTCAATGCTTTGATGCGTCCCAGTACACATCAAACATAGGAAAATTAACATTGAGTACATTTTAGCATGTTCGGTGTTACATAAAACACTCTGTATATCGAACGTTATATGTGAAACACACTTAGTTTTAATAAAATGTTGGGTTTTTAAAGGATTCTTACCATTAACTACCGTTCAATTTTGTTGTGCGTGGAACGCAATTTTTATCCAACTTTGATGCACTATAACGCTGGAACCAGTTGAGTCTCAATAGTCAAATTCATATTATATGTTTATGTTATAAAGAGGTGTTATTTGTATTAATTTCATAATTTTTGACTCAGTCCCTTTTGAAATAATTTACTTCAAATATGGCCAAAATACGAATTTTTGAATTTTTGAAAAACTATATAAAAAAAGGACAAAGTTCTCAAAGTTCAAACTTCTACAGCAAATAGTCCTATAATAAATCTATGCAAGAAAAAAAATGAAAGGTCAGACTTTCTTCCTTCTAATAATTTCTCAGCACTAAAACTCAATTTCAATTTATAGTTGTGAATTTTTGTCTGCCTTTTCTAACTACTTAGGTAATATTATATAAGGACAAACAAAATAGAGTATTGTTCTGATAATTTTGCTTTTTAGTTTGTCTTGATATCTATAAAATTAATAAAGTTATATACATTTGAGTAGAACTTGTTTTTGGCCGAAAAACGGTTACGAAACACACTTAAAATGTCCGCCAGAAAAAAAGTATGAGCCTGAAAATGTTTCTAACTATACTTTTGAACTTTCCTAATATTTAGGAAAAAAAAAATAGAAAAATGGATTTCTAATGGATTGACCCGTAGGGGTATTCATTACTTTATTGACTGTATAACTTACAATGACTTAAAAATATGTTTCACGACAGTATTAATCCAGATTGTCTTGAAATGCCGATGTCTTGCTTTGGGTAAAAAAGTATATTCCATATTCCCACACACTGCACTTGCCATAAACACACAAGATTTAATAACTAACATAATTTATTTTGACGTTACATGTACCCTGTATACATTAGTCCTAATTTGTATTAGAACAACTAAAAATCGTAATCAATAAAATCGCACTTAGAAGAGTGTAAATTTAGTTGACTATATTACCATTGGAAATCATAGCCAATGAAATCGGGCCCATTGACCCGTTCAGCTAAATGTTCAACATTCAACATGCTTAGATTTGTTTGTGATGTATGTTGGTACCTAATGCACGGTACTTCGGTCGGTCTATTCCGTACGATTGCTAAAATCCCAAACACGTTCACGATTAACAATCCGGTCAATAGAGCATTTCCCAACAGTTGGCAGTAAACTCCCAACTGTTGTCTCTGCTGAACGGGCCCAATGCTTTGATGCGTCCCAGAACAAATCGAACATAAGAAAATTTACGTTAAAAAAATGTTCTGGCATGTTCGGTGTTACATAAAACTCTCTATGTAAACATATTACTTGTTTAAAGCTATTATTTATTTTTTTCAGTGTAAGCGAGCTACTAAACTACACAATTTTTTTTTCCAATTTTTTTTTAGTTAGTGTTATACAAATAATATTTCTAAGAATCAAGAACATTGTTTAATTGTTTACTCCTATTATATTTTGCCAGCCTCATCTTCATCTTTAATCACCCTTATTTGGTTAAATAAATACGAATAAATTAATAATAATCTATTTGTATTTTGTTTTAGAGGTTATGGAAACAGAATCTGACATTTTAAAAGAAATACTAAACGACGAACTGCCATTAATTCGAGATTATTATTCAAATCATTTACCATACGCCTCTCATGTCTTTAGTTTCTTTAACACAGCGATAAAATGGATAGAGAAGCGCCCGGATAGAGAATTTTTCAAATTTTACGCGCCTGATGGGGATTGGATAAGTGATGGAACATTTCTTGTACTATTTCAAGTGAGTTTTAATCAAACTACGGTTTTTAGACTTTAGAGCAGTGGTTCTTGCAGTCGGATATATACGTGTTGTGTACGCTTGGTAGTGCTTGTTTGAAATTGTGTATAAAATTGAAAATCCCACCGCTTGTGAGATAAGGTTTGCAATTCCTTTTCTCAATATGAAGATCATTAAATCAGTCCACATTCATCAACAGATCTGTACGGAGAAAATGTGATAAGTGATTCAATGGTAAGAAAATTCTTACCCATCTCCTTACCATTGAATCACTTCAACAAAGGACGTAAAGGAAGTGATAATGTGCATGATGACTAACGAAGTCAGCGTACATCTTTGATTAGTGATTAACTGGTTCTGCAATTTAAGAAAGGATTCGGGAAAACTGAAAATACAGGGTGCGGTGTGCAGTTTGGAACGCTACATCGGGGCTTCGCAGTCCGCACGTTTCTTGAAATTGGCCGTTCTGCCGTCGCCACCCAGCGGGCCTTCCGGCTGCATTTCAATCTTGCGCGTCGTAATCCCGTCCCTCACCGTAATTTAATCGCGAGTTGGGTGCGTACATTATAAGAAACTGGTTCCACACAAAAACGTAGGGGTTTTGGAAGACCCAGAACGGTAAGAACACCCGAAAATATAGCAAGAGTAAGAGAAGCTATCGAACGGTCACCTACGCGCTCTGTCCGGAAGCATGCAACTGCATTGGCCATTGCTCATCGCTCTCTAAGACGGATATTGCATGAAGACTCATTCCACCCCTACAAGATGATGCTTGTTCAAAAGTTAATGCCCCCTGATTATGAAAACCGCATGAATCGCTCCCAAGAAATGTTGAACCGGATCGATGCGAGGTCAACTTTTTTCAGTAGTGACGAGGCCCACTTCCATCTCTGTAGAGGGGTAAATAAACAACATTTTCGATACTGATCTGTAAATAACCCAAGGCAACTTCACGAGAGACGACTTCACTCCCCGAAAGTCACCGTGTGGTGTGCGATTTCCAAATTTGGGGTGATTGGGCCTTATTTTTTTGAAGAGGACGGACGAACCGTAACTGTCACTGCTCAACGTTATGCTTTCATGTTGGAAAATATTTTTTAACCTCGATTGGAAGAACTGATGGAGGAAGCAGATCTGGGAGACATCTGGTTTCAGCAGGGGTACGGCCTATACTGCTCGAGTTTCAATGGCGACACTGCGACAGGTGTTCCCTGGGCGCCTTGTTTCTCTGAGAGGTGATGTGGAGTGGCCCGCACGCTCTCCTGAACTGAAAATTTGCGACTACTTCCTGTGGGGCTACCTGAAGAAAAAGGTTTTTAGGCATCGACCTCGCACCTTGGAAGAACTCAGGGATCGAATTCGGGACGAAATCGCCGCTATACCCATCGAGATGTGCCAAAATGCGGCCGAAAATTTCAGAAATCGCCTTCATCAATGTATCGCTGCTGGGGGTCATCATCTTTCTGATGTCATCTTCAGGACTTAATGCATAAAACGGCATGATGTACCGATTAAGATAAAATAAACCCCATTTCTTTAAATTGTGCCGTATTTTTAATAGTCCTTCAAAACTGAACTGTCTGTTTTGCCGCACCATTTATTAAATTATTAATTAATATTTCGCAGACGTCTCTCTGAATTTCGCCAATTACTCGACGAATTTTTCTCTTCAAGTAGGTAATCGTGTACGGCCTATTCATGTAGACTTATAACTTCATATATCCCCAATAAAAGAACTCACAAGGTTTGACATCACATGAACTGGGAGGCTATTCTTAGTAGCCGCCGCGAAACGAGACCTGACGAACAGGGAATTTTTCATGAAGCAATGAGATTATTTTATGGGATATGTGGCAGGTAGCCTTGTTCTGCTGTATCCACATTTTATCAAAACCGTCATCCTCCATTTCTGCAATAGCAGGCCACAAAAAGTTAGTGATTATGTCCTGACAATCGTTTCCATTTTGTAAAGAATGTTCTCAATAAGAATACGTTGCTCGTTACTGAACCATTCTAACGAAAATGGCAGGAACAGTGCCGACAATTTTCAAATAAAAAAAATTCCGCGTAATTCAAAAACTGCGTCCCACCTGAAACATTATATAGTACAGCTTTCAGGTTGTTTATTATTAAATGCATTGTTTAATTATTCTGGAACAATGGTAGAGAAATAATGCGCGAAGCGCTAGGGAACTTCACCGGGGCTATTAATTTTTGTGTCTTACCATGAGCAATTGAAGAATTTTAGTTAGTTTTGCGACCCTGAGAATTAATTATGTTTTATGTTGTTTTGTTTTGTAATATTGAGTAATATTGGGTGAACTGTTTATTATGTTGGAATAATATATCTTTTTTGATTCTAAAATTTCAATTTTAAATTCTTTTATTCAAATTTAATATTCCTTAAGAGGCTTAATATCATTATCAACCCAAAACGGGTTTCTAATATTTTCACGTTTATTTTTACTTTCCGACACTACTGTGTAAGGAATGTATTGTAATCATGCCAAAAATTTTGGATTTTTTTTACGTTTTCAGGTTACCTGAGTACGATTTTCATATTTTACGATAATATCTGTGTGTATATATGTACGTATGTGTGTGCGCTTGTAAACACGATAACTTCCGAAGGGAAAAAACGATGTAGCTCAAATTTTGCAGTTAGATTTTAGACCTTGATCGGAAGATCGCTAGTGTTTTTCAGCAGAATCGCACTTCCGGTTTAGCCGAAAGTGACATCAACTTTCATTTTTCCTAAATATATATATATTCTGCGAATAGTCACGTGTGTTTCATAAATTTATCTTTATTATTAACAGAGTAATTAAAACATTTATTTTGAGAATAGATAAGTAGGATCTAACGATAACATATTTATGCAATCAGAGTGGAGTAAAGTTGAATGGGAGCCACATTAGATTTTTTATTTCATTAGTAATCCATGGTTTGTTGTTTTTATTACGTAATTTTAAACTATCTAATAGACAGCAGGTATCTATTAATTATTGTAGTAATTCATTTTTCAAATTTAAAAACCATATTTCTATAAAATTTTCAAATTTTTAACATAAAATGATAATTTCCAAAAAACACGTACTGATCGATTTTCTTGATTTTTTTTTTAAAAGAGTGTTACTCATTCCGCAACTTTTAAACCTAGTCCGATAATAGGATAACAATAGGATCTATTTTTTTCGAATTTTTAAAATGACGTGTTTTAGCTATCAGTACTAAAAGTTAATAATAACTTTTCTCTCAGTTCCACCAGCAATAGTTTTTGCCATTTATGAAATGTAATAAATATGTCTTAATAATTTAATGGACTATAACCAAGGTCACTTATACAAAAATATTCGGAAAATATTTCTATAAAATTTTCAAATTTTTATTATAAAATGTTGATTTCCAATAAACACGTACTGATCGATTTTCTTGATTTTTTTTTCTAAAAAACTGTCACTCATTACGCAGCTTTTAAGCCTAGTCCGATACTGGGATAACGATGGGATTTATTTTTTTGTCTTCACAATCCTTGTATAACTAGAATATGGAATTTAAAAAAAATCGAAAAAAAATATATATATACAGGGTGTCTACACTAAACCGTTCGTTAAAAGTTTATGGGGTTGCCGTTGCACTAAAAATTTTCTTCGGGTTTGGTCCCGCGTATTTTCTTAGCTCTGGTCCATTTTATTTTTAATTCGACGTTTCGATGACATCATCGTGACTGCGACTTCATCGAAACGAAACGTATATATATATATATATATATATATATATATATATATATATATATATATATATATATATATATATATATATATATAGTTTGTTATACTTTACTCTCTAAATAAATAAGTTAGAAGGGGGTGGAACACCAAACTGAATCACCTTGTATTTTATTTATAATTGTTTTTTTTTAGTTTACTTGTTATGATATTTTTCTCTTCACGTTAGACCCCAAATGCGAACGCTTACACGAAGCACTTCTGAAAACCAAAAAATTCGACTACTCAAACAACCAAGTTTTATTCTTCGCAACTCACATCAATCACAGAGATGCTGTAGTCAATGCACTGGAAAAAAATGAAATTCCTATCTCATCGCAATGGGAAACTTATATTTATTGGATGCCGAAAGAAGAAGCAGCACAACTTACATATAAGTATGTACAGTAAAAATAATCTCAGAATATACTGTGAATTTTACAAAAAAATCTGTTCTCCAGCTTTGATTCTTCTTTAAAAATGTTCATTTTATTAGTTGCATTTTCTGTGATTTTTAGTTGTCCTGAAGGATACTACATTGGCACTCTTCGTCTAGAACACGCGTCTTTAATCAACGATGAATGGCCTCATCGTTTCCAAAACTCAACCGAATACATAAAAACATTTATAGAAATGAATCAAGGTCACGGAATTTTTACTAAAAATGACGATAGGTTGGTATCCTGGTGCTTGAAAAATCCGTTGGGAATTTTAGGCGTTTTGCAAACTGTGGAGGAACACAAAAGAAAAGGCTTGGGTAGTGTGATAACTAAATTTCTCAGTAAGGAAATTGCCTTAGAAGGGCATAATGCTATAGCAACTGTTTGGATCAAAAACGAGGCTTCCAGGGCGATGTTTTCGAAGATTGATTTTAAAATTTTAGATACTGCCTTTTATATATATTCAGGAAAGTGTGAGGAGAGTTAAAATAAATATATATTATATCAACATGTATGTTTTTGGCTAATTTATTTCATTACATAAACATTAATAAAATAATCGCTCGTGACAAAATCAGTTTCCATGAAATAAAAAAAATCATTATAATAATAGCTTAGGATCATGCACACTAATGCACGCAGACACACACGAATTTAATTTTAATTCAAATTATCTATTTCCGGAAGTTCTCTCCCATGTGAATTCAAAAATCTAAATTTGCCAATCTTTTTCTGGTTTCTTGAACAATACGAAAATTAAATGTTTAATGCCCATAAATTAGAAGTTTATGGTATAACAAAGATTTTTAGTCCTATTACAAATGTTTATATTTTTATATACCTATCCTTGAAAAATAAAAGATACAATATATATAATTATAATAATTATTAAATTGACTGTTTTTCTTAAGTTGTAGGAAATTATTATTATCACGAATATCATTATTATTAGTACAATTGGTATATATTTGTCTGTAAGATTTCATTCTTCCAAAGTGATTTGTTCGTGATGGAAGATTAAGGAATTTATTATTAGTAGCAGTATTAAAAGTGATCTTTTTATAACTCGTTTCCGGTGGAAGATTTAGAAGTAATTATTATCACTTTATTATTATTAGTGTAGCAATAATGGTATTGTCTATATAAAGTTGTGTAAAGTAAATCATTTGGATAATCAAGAAATGATTATTATTATAAAACTATATGTTCATTACAAAAATATTACTAATAACCATTTCTTTATTTTAGAACTGGAATCTTTCAGGTAATTCTATAAATCTTGTAATAATAATTTCTAAAAACATAAATTAAAGGGTGTCTCAAAATTAACGCAAAATTTGAATTTGCCGCCATTTGTGCAGTAAATTGTTGGTAACCCTGATAAAGCAAGTTGATAGCTGAGAGTTGGGGGTTAGTAAATATGGAGCGTTACACGATACAACAACGTGCTTTTATTGTTAAACAATTTTTCAAAAATATTGAAAGTTTGGCGGCCACAGTTCGAAAATTTCATACAAAGTATTGTCGGAATAATGTTTTAAATTCGTCAACTGTGATGAGATTAATTGATTCAGGGAGACTGGATTAGTTGGAGAAAATCCCAGAACAACAATTCGGCATTGTAGACAAAAATTTCAAATTTCAAAATGCTCTTTACAGCGTATACTCACAAAAGATCTGTGTCTCTATGCTTACAAAATTCAATTAACACAACAACTGAAGCCTAATGAACATGCACAGCGAAGAGAGTTCGTTAAATGTATTATTGAACATCAACAAGTAGATGCTGAGTTTTCGAGCAAAATCATCCTAAGCGATGAAGCACATTTCCACCTTGATGGCTTTGTTAATCGTCAAAATTGCCGTGTTTGGGGTTCGGAGAACCCACATGTGATTGTTGAAAAACAAATGCAACTACAACGTGTCACTGTTTGGTGCGGATTTTGGGCTGAAGGTATCATTGGACCATACTTTTTTTAAAATGAGGCTGGTCAGGCAGTGACTGTTACTGGTGCTCGATATCGTGACATGATAACACAGTTCTTTCTGCCGAAATTGGATGATATTTATGTGGCCAATATGTGGTTTCAACAAGACTGTGCCACATGCCATACAGCCCGTGAAATAATTCAATTACTGCATGAGACATTTCCTGGTCGTGTACTCTCTCGTTTCGGTGATCAGAATTGGCCTCCTAGATCGTGTAATTTAACACCAATTTTTATGGGGTTATTTGAAGTCAAAGTCTATGTCAACAAGCCCACAACCATTCGTGCATTACAGGAGGAAATTAAACGCTACATCAACGAAATTCAGCCACATTTATGCAGATGGTCATGGAAAATGTCGACAAATGAGTGCGTATGGAGCCGTGGAGGCCATTTGCCCGTTGTGTTATTTCATAAATAACCCTATCCTATGTACTTTATAATTTAATAAAAAAATAACAATCTAAAGACTGAAAACTGTGTTTTCTATTTAATTCAAATCTTGCGTTAGTTTTGGAACACCTTTTATAAATCAGTTTTTTTAATTACGCACAAGAAATGATTATTATTAATAACTATAACTTTTTTATGAAAATAATACTAATAACAATCTCTTTAGAACTGAAATCTTGCATTGCATATAAATCATTGGCAACTTTATAATAATAATTTTTAAAATTGTTTGTAAGATTTTAAATCAATTTCTTAATTTTGCAACAAAAATCTTTTTAAACAATTTTATGAATATTAGTAATAGTCAGCCAATGAAATTGTCTGAATTTTTTCAATTTAAGTTTCCTAAAAAATTATAATTCACAAAACAATGTCCTGATTTTTCAACTGAAATCTTTCAGGCAACTTTATGAACTTAATGTTTATGAACTTAATGTTTATGAACTTAATAACATTTTCTGAAAGATTTCAGTTGAAGTTTTCTAACAAAATATAATTTTAAAATTAATGTCTTGATTTTCTAACTGAAATTTTTCATACAATTTTATAAACTTAATATTAATTATTAATAACATTTTCTAATAGATTTCAGTTAATGTTTTCTGATAAATTATTATTTTAAAATATTTTGTTTCTATTTTCTAACCAATATCTTTCTTAATATTAATTGTTTATGAAATTGTCTGAAATATGTCAGATAAAGTATTTAATAAGTTTACTTAAAAACAAAGTGAAACAATATTATTTAAAAATTAATACCTTGATTTTCCAAAGACAATTTTATAAACTTAATATCAGTGTTGGGCATTTTTTATTCGATTGATGACTAAGACTAATGAATAATTTTGCATTTGTTAGTCATGAATTTATTTTGTTAATTGATGACTAACCAATCATCAATCAACTAATGATTGAATTAATTAGTCAAGACTAATTATTTACAAATAAAAAGACTGTTATTCCTTACTTCACATTTTGTTTTTATGTTAGATGTACGAGGGTTGCCTTTTATATTTCGGGATTAGAGAACAAAAATAAATATGAATCATTGAAAATCGCTTTATTGTTTTTCAAAATATTCCCCATTAAGATCTATACACTTTTGCATGCGTTTGAATTAATTGTCGAAGCACTTTTGCCACTCTGATTGAGGTATCTCCAAAACATGCATTCTGAACGCATCAACCGCTTCTTCAGGTGTCGAAAAACGTTGACCTCTAATTTTATTTGTTACGGATGGGAATAAAAAGAAGTCATTCGGTGCTAAGTCAGGACTATATGGCGGATGACTCATGAAATCGATGTTTTGCGTTCTCAAAAATGCAGTTATTTGAGCCGATGTGTGAGAGCTCGCATTGTCGTGGTGAAGAGTGATCCGTTTTCAGCGGTTGGTTTTCCTGATTTCTTGGATGACAACTGGCAAACAAATGGTTGTGTACCACTCAGAATTGACTGTTCTGCGTTGTTCTAGTGGTACGGTTGCGACATGTCCAGTTTTTCCGAAAAAAACAGGCGACCATTTGCTTGGAAGTGCTTCGTGCGCGAACAACTTTTGTTGGATTTGGCTCATCTTGAAACACCCATACGGTCGACTGCTGTTTACTTTCGGGCTCATACGCGTAAATCAATGATTCATCACCTGTCACGATATCATAGACGTGTTTCGAAGCACTGCAATCGTATTTTTGAGCATTTCTTTGCACCAATCGACACGAGCCTTTTTTTGAGCGATTGACAAATTGTGTGGGATCCAACGCGAACAATTTTTTTTGACAGTCAAATGTTCATGCAATATTGAATGTATGCTGGTCCCACTAATGTCTAAGGTTGTCTCAATCTCACGATAGGTCACATGACGATCTTGCAATATTTGTTTGCGCACAGCATCAATGGTTTCCGGAACAACAACTGATTTTGGACGACCTCCACGAAATTCGTCTTGTAGTGAACTACGACCTCGGTTGAATTCACCATACCATCGATAAACACTGGTCCTTGATGGAGCTTCATCGCCAAAAATTGAATTAAGTTCATCCATGCATTGTTGTTGAATTAATCCACGTCGAAAGTTGTAAAAAATAATCGCACGAAAATGTTCACGATTTAATTCCATTCTTTGGCCGAAATAAATCATTTAAGTTAGTGTAAACGACACAAATAACGCTCATATGTCAAAACGTTCTGAGTACGTATAACCTCAAAAATGTCAAACTTTACGATAGAGCTCTCAGTTGCCAGATTGCAACACTAGGGTTGCCCAATCCCGAAATATAAAAGGCAACCCTCGTACATTTCGAGACACAAGGTGCTCATTATTAATAACAAACTAAATTCTTAAAACTATGTGCGCGGTATATATATTTGACGGGTTATCGGAAAAACTAAAAAGTAATTAAACCTATTGTTAGCGGCTAAAATGCAGGAGAAAGGTTGAATTTATTCAATAAACCACCAATTTTCATACAAGTTGCTGGGTGGTACACGAATCTAGCATACTTTTTTGGGGCGGGTTCCTTTGAGTTGGTTAATCTGGTATTTGAAATAATTTTATGATTCCTAATGTGTTTGTTAATTAATCTATTGATTGTGTGAATGCTGTAATTTAATTAATTAAATTAAATTCATTAAATTACAGCATTAAAAACAGCATTAAAATATACGTAGGTCAAACACAACGTAACATATTTAAAAGATTTAAAGAACACCAGTATTATTTTAAAATTCAAAACCCGGACAAATCAGCAGTTGCACACCATTCAATTGAAACAGGACACACATTCTCGGTAAACAATATTAAACTTTTAAAGCAATCAAGTCATCGTAGATTAAATATGCTTGAATCCATTGAAATGTATAAAAATAAAAATGTTTTGCTGAATTTCGATCTTAGTCCCTTAGTTAATCCATTATTAGATTTGTTGCCCAAAAATAATCCCGCAGTGAATGTAATCCTACCGCCCACCTTCCCGATCCATAAGCCGCCCGCGCCGTCCCACCCCGCAGATAATGTAATGACACCGACACCCATTTCGAACCTTTAGCCGCTAACAATAGGTTTAATTACTTTTTAGTTTTTCCGATAACCCGTCAACTATATATACCGCGCATATAGTTTTAAGAATTTAGTTTGTTATTGATAATGAGCACCTTGTGTCTCGAAATGTACAGGGTGGTCTTATTTCGATATTGCTTATGGGCATCTCGGTAAATATAAGAGTTACAAAAAATCCGATGGTGCAGTCGCGATCTCTTTTTTTGAGACTAGGATAATGACGTAAACAAAAATGTACCATCTTGTTTCTTTCAGAAGTTATAGGGCAAAATAGGGTTTTCTTGATTTTTAACTTTAATTCGTACCTTGCGTAATTTGTGAGACAGATAAAAACTATAAATACCTTCTTAAGACACTTTTTTTAAGTAGAATCCAGTGACGTAGGCATTTTTTTATTTTATGCATACATTTTCGAGTTATAGCCAAATTATTTTTTATTTAAATGTAAATCATAGTTTGCTTTGACACAGTTAAAAGAAGTGTTTTTCACTGATTTCAAAAATATATACTTTTGTGAATTTATCTTGAAAAATAGTGTTCCTATAGAGTAGAAACTAAATTTTAATCTGCTAAATAATATAATACGGAAGACAATAGCCATTTTTAATCATTTGCATGCTCAATTTTAATTATTTTATTCTATTGCAACAGCAATGAGTTCTGTTCTTCCAACAAGATGGAGCAGATTACTTTTGAATGCAAATTGACCTGCTAGATCTCTAGATCTAACACCGTTAGATTTTTCTATGGGGATACCTGCAGGACAAAATTTACAAGCAGCCTAAATTAATTTAGACGTATAGGAACATTTTCATGGTTTTCATAGGAACTGTTCCCAACATTTAAATTTGTATCGCCATTCAAGCTGTAAGAGGTAGATGCCAAAGATGCATTAAAAATAATGGCCATCAGTTCGAATATTTTAAATAAGTTTTTTTTTCTTAATATAAAAAATTTTAATAAATATTAAAAATAATAAAATATTTATTACTCAAAAAAGAATTATTATTATTTAAAATATCATTAATTTATAATGTTTATCATAATTAAAACTGAGAATGTAAATGATCAAAAATGGCTATTATCTTCTATATTATATTATTTAGCTGATTAAAAACTAGTTTTTACTCTATAGTAACACTGTTTCTTAAGATAAATTCACAGAAGTATATATTTTTGAAATCAGTTAAAAACACTGTCATCAACTATGTCAAAGCCAACTATGATTTACATTTAAAAAAAAAATAATTTGGCTATAACTCGAAAAAGTGTGCATAAAATAAAAAAATGCCTACGACACTGAATTCTACTCAAAAAAGTGTCTTAAGAATGTATTTATTGTTTTTGTCTATTTCACAAATTACGCAAGGTATTAATTAAAGTTAAAAATAAAGAAAACCCGATGCTGCCCTATAACTTCTGAAAAAAACAAGATGGTGTATTTTTGTTTTCGGCATAGTCCTAGTCTCAAAAAAAGAGATCGCGACTGCGTCATCGGTTTTTCTCTAACTCTTATATTTACCGAGATGCCCATAAACAACATCGATATAAACCACCCTGTACATCTAACATAAAAATAAAAAGTGAAGTAAGGAATAACAGTCTTTCTATTTGTGATTAATCACTTCACGTAAACTCGAAACAATACAGTTACTAATTATTTGGCTAAATATGATGGTCGTGTTTTAAATATGAGAAAGTGAGATATAAATTAAGGTATGTAATTGAAAAAAAAATTCTACTAAGGCTTTATATGCATACGCTGTACATTTTTCAGCCTTCATTGTTTTTTAAAAAAGATCATTTTGAAGCTTTTAGCGAGTGTTTTCCACTCTTAGATTAAGCATAAGGTAAAATTTCGAGTTTAGAAAAGTCTGAAAATTTGGTTAGGTCGCGTGGTGCATGAAACAAAATTTTTAGTTTAGAGAAGCCTGAACATTTTCAGTCTTTTCTTACCTCGAAATTTTACTTCATGCTTAATCTGGGAGTGGGAAACACTCGTTCAAAGCTTCAAATTAAATTCTTTAAAATAAAACGAGCATCTGAAGATTTAAGTATATTAATAGTTTATAAACTTGATATTAATATTTTATAAAATCGTCAGAAAGATTTCAGTTGAAATATCAAGATTATTATTATTGGTAATATGAAATTTTCTGAAAAATTATAGTTAGACTTGATCGTCAATTCTTGTAATTCATTATAAAGTTCTCTGAAATATTTCAGTTTTCTAAAGTGATTCTGTTCGCGGTGGATGCGTTTTAATTATATTTGTACTTCAAAGAAAAAAAAGTTCGACAGTAGTTTAGTTCGGTTAGTCCGTCCTAGTTTTCAGTGATGCCGTGAATCTCCTCCACTCGACAAGTTATTTTAAAAATGACCGACGGGCCACGTGCCGAACTTGTATTAATTTAAATAGTATCAAGAAGAGAGAGAAATTAGAAAGAATTTTTGGATTAACTCCGTAAAATTTACGCATGTAAGTATTTTCCTTAATAGTTTATAAAACAACATAATAGTTTATAAAATTGTACAAGAATAGATTAAGATAATAAAAAAGTGTGAAAGAATTCATGGGGATCTTTCACACTTTCATTAGAAATGTTATAAAATAAAATGAAATATTAAATACGATATTTAAATTTTAATAAATAATTATACTGTGTTTTTTTATAAGACTGGAGTAACCAGAAACCTGGCGTACACAGCTAAAATTATGAAATCTAGTAACTTTTTGCCGTGAAATTTAAATCTAGGGATACATTATAATTATGTACAGGGTGATTCAGTTTGGTGTTCCACCCCCTTCTAACTTTTTTATTTTGATATATATTTGTAAACGACAGGAAACTTTCTAATTAATAGCGTCATCGAATTGACAATACGATGACAACTATCAAGGGAGCGATAATCAACTTTTTTTTAAATGACATTATACCTATTTTATGTTCAATTCGGATAGAGGGCACTTTCCTGCATCCGCATATTTATCACAACTATACGCTTTGATAATAAAAAAAATGTTAATCTGTTTATTTAATAAATAAATCATACGCTAATACAATAGAAATATGAGGATTTATCAAATTGCCGACTGTTTTATCTTCATTTGTGGCTATATTTGTTTTTAAAAGCATATTTCAATTGCTTAATTGACCCACCTTCAAAAATTAAACACTTAATGCAACAGTTTGTTTAATTTTTTATCATTTTCGTAGCCACATATGATTTTTTTCATAAAAACATATTGTTATCTAAGCGTATAGTTGCGAAAAATATTCGGATTCAGGAAAGTGCCCTGTATCCGAATTGAACAAAAAGTAGGTATGGTGTCCCTTGAAAAAAACATTGACTCTGGCTACTTTGACAGTTATCATCGTGTTATCAATTCAGTGACCCCATTAAATAGAGAATTTCCTGCCGTTTACAAATATATATGGTTTGTTAAACTTTACTATCTAAATTAAAAACTTAGAACGGGGTGGAACACCAAACTGAATCACTCTGTATATCTATTAAATTCATATAACATTTGTTTATATTTGTATAATATACAATTTCTTTTATATTTTTTGAAGTGTTTTATTATTTAAGATTTTATTTTTTGGGTATTGTTGTATTTTGATTATTATTTAACTAGCGTGGTTTGTTGAAGATAAAAAACACTTGCCCATTATAGTGCAAATGGGCAAGTGACTAATTAATCTTGATAAGTTTCTCATTTTTTACGTTGAGAAATATATTTAACTATGATTTTAAATCGAAACCACTGGGTAAATTTCATTAATACCGTGCGATCGTTTAAATGATGATTTAGAATAGGCGGCATTTTTTGTACGGTTCCCCAGAATGCTAATTTAATGATGGAATAAATTTGAGGTTATGATAAACTATTCGTTATCAGTCAGTAGTGGCAATCTAATTTAAAATTCAAAGCCTACTCTAAATCATCTTTTAAATGATCGCAGGGTATAAACGAAATTCAACAGTGTTTTCATTTTAAAATCATGACTAATTAACTTTAATCATTTACTAATCATTGATTAAACCTTTAAGTAAGTCTTAATTCTAGAACATAAAAATGTTGTAAATTTGTAATATATCCTAATTTGTCTCGGTCGCTCCGCTGCGCTCCGCTGCGCTCCGCTGCGCTCCGCTGCGTTACGCGCCCAAGCCAAATTTTCAGGCTTTTCTAAACTCAAAATTTTACTTTATGCTTAGTCTGGGAGTGGAAACCCTCGTTAGATGATCAATCAAAAACTTATCCAGTTTCCTGTATTATAAAATTTGTGACATAAAATATATAGAGTTGATGTTTTTAATTTACGTTACAAAAATAAAATTACTGAACATCAAAGTTGAAACAAAATAAAAATAATTATTTAAAATTGAAAAATGCGTTTGTTTACAGAAAAAAAAATGCTAGAAAATTAAACAATTAACAAAACCCTGCAGAATTTTGAAAATGTTGATATTATTAAAAAAAGAACAATCCTTCATGAGAATTAAAAAAAATCAAAATTGACGCCATACGTATAAAGTTAAAAGATATCAAATTTAAAATAAAATATTCTACAGTGTTTAATTAATGTTCTACCATTTTTATTTTTTATAAGCAAAATTATAAATGCGTTTTTAGTTTTTTTTTCGATGTTAGGAAAAAGAAAGAAATCTAAAAACGGATTTATAGTTTGGATTGAAAAAGAAATAAAATTGTAGAACATGAATTAAACACTGCAGAATTTTGGACATTGTTAAAATTGCTTAGAGATCACGAGAAATAAAGAAATACAACATTATATTTACTTATCACTAAAACGAAAACTATTTAGCAAGTTGACACGAGTTACAAATCAAACGTTCTGTCAGATTTTTGTCGGCCATTATGGAATAATTTGTTTCGATTTATTTTTAAAAATAAATAAATAAAACTAAATAACTCGAAAACTATTCAAAATGAAAAAAGTGATTTATATCCATATATGGCTTTTCTTTATTTCGAATAGTTTTGAAGTATTTCGACGATCATTTTAGTATAGACAAAGCTTGTGAAATGTCCATGTTGTACGTACATGGCACGTAATAATAATACTTATGTTATATGTGTTTATCGTTCGCCTTTGGCGATTTTAATGTGTTCGTGAATGTGCTACTATCATTAGTAAACAAAATTACTAATCCTACCTGTGATATAATATTGGTTGGGAATTTTAACATTAAATTCAATGTCAATGATACTAGAGAAGATCTACTAACAGATTCCTCAATTACATATGGTCTCTATAAAACTATTAAATTTAGCACGCGTAAAAATAACTGCATCGACAAAATTTTTACAAACACTGTTCAAACTATTATCAATCTAGAATGTCTGAACACAAGACTCTCTGACCACTATGGTGTAGTGTTAACAATATCAGTTACACAGGCTAATAAGCCCACTGGAAAAATTACTCGACCAATTACTTTAAAAGTAAAGTTAGATTTCTACGGTATCATTGACAAAGTCAATTTGGATTTTGGTAACAGTTCCTTAGACATTAGCTTGAAATCATCTGAATTATATAATCACTTCAGGAATTTTTCCCGTTGTTCTAAAATACGCCAAAGTGGTACAGTTGATGAAATAAACAACTATAGACTGATTGCAATTCTTCCTACTCTTTCAAAAATAATTGAAAGAATAATGAAGAATTAAATAGTCGATTATTTAAAAAACAATAAATTATTAAATCATCACCAATTTGGCTTTAGATCAAATCGGACAACAACTGATGCCATTATTAATTTGACCAATATAATCCTAGATTGCTTCAAAAACAAATCATACTGTCTCGGAACATTCGTCGATTTAAGTAAAGCACTTGACTGCATATCACATGAGCTATTGGGTTACTAATTGAACAGATATGAATTTTGTCAGAACAGTATGGACTTGATATCCTCATACTTATCTGACCGTGTCCAGTAACAATCGGGAACCCACAAGGATTAGTCCTGGGAACAATATTATTCCTCGTATTCGTAAATGACATTCCAGATCATGTAAACTCCAGGATAGTGCAATTCGCGGGCGATACCACTGTACTCGATACAGCTAACTTGATAAATGATATTATGGACAGTGGAGTGTCTACCGTAAACCAAGTTGCAACTTAGTGCAATTCAAATGAACTTATTCTAAATGAACATAAAACCAAGAAGATCATTATCACTCTAAATAGACACTATATTGCACTTGACGATAAACCTAAGTTTCTTAGATCCAAAACTAAGGTGGGATGCACACGGTGAAAACTTGGCTAAGAAACTGTCCAGAAATATCTATTGTCTTCGTATGTTAGCGAACAACCCTGTAGGCAAAGCTTTACGGTCAGCTTATTTAGCTCTATGTGAATCACACATAAGATACGGAATAATTGTATGGGGCCATTATGCCTCTAGGCATAAGACATTTTCCCTATAACGCCAAGCTTTAAGGATTGTTGCAGGCCCAGTATACCTTAGGCCTGCAACAATCCTGATTGATGATTGTAAAAGTTCTTTTATTAAACATCGAATATTGACACTGCCCTGTATACCGTTCAACAATTTTTTCACGCAGTATAGCAAAATCCATAGTTTATACAGTACAATAGGATTTTCTGGAGTAAGAGAAAGACAAAATATATAGCAGACGCATCGTGATAATTATTGTTACCATGCCTACGTATTTGAAAATAAATGTTATCCTGTTTGTCAAATTTTACTTCAAATTTGCAATTGTCAACTGCCGCGATGTCCTATACTCTAGAAGAGAGAATACAAGTTATTAAATGGATGTACTGTAGCAATTTGATAAGGGATACTGTTCATTTATTTGTGGAAAATTTTGTGAACCGGCAAATTCCTCATTGCTCAACAATTTCAAGAATTGTTCGTTCTTTTGAACAGACTTGATGTATTCGTAACAATAGCAATACACTCACTAGTACTGTAAGAATTGGAACACATAAAATAATAATAAACAGTTTGTACGAAATAAGTTTAAAGAATGAGTTACTAGTTCGACGTAACGAAATGTTTAAAATTCAAAGTTTTGGCGACACTTGTTACGTGGCTAAAAGAATATTAGCTGAATAATTTATATCCGTAAGCACTAAGGGTCGTCCAATTCTATTTTTGAGTTTGGGCAACACTTCTTACGGCTTAACACAAATTAATTCAAAAAAAGAAATAAGCACTAGGGTCGTCCGGTTCTTTTATGAGTTTGGGCGCCACTTGTTACGGGGGGTGTTGACTCGGCGGTCATTTTTTTATAAATAATTGGAGCCGACAACAAATGTCCCACTGCGTAACTACCCGACTAACTTTAACTCATTCTTTGCACTGTACTAAAATAAATATTCAACTTACCAATTCTGCACTTTCACTGATTTTAATTTAAAAGTGATTGAGGGTGTGTGAAGAAAAATAATGTCTATTCAAATACAACAATAGCAACTATATTACACAACAACAAAAATATTCACAAGTTACTTACAACAATAACGAAACAACAAAATAAAACACAATGAGCAAACGAGAACACTAGCAGATTTTGAAACACGATTTAGGACACGACTGCCTCTCCCATCCCTCCGCCACTTGGTTTTATTAACCACCACCATCCCCTATTGCAATAATCGCTAGAGGGGATGTTGAGGTGGTGGTGGCTGAGCGCCTTTGCTGTGGTTGGTTTAGAGATGGGGTTGAGGCGTGGTTTGCCACACGAAAATCAACAAAAAACATGTTACGACTGTACATTTGCTAATCCGGGGAAGTTGCACTTCGAGGCGCGCGGTTTATGACCTGGGCGAGGGTACCTCGAAGTGCCGCTGGTTTATTGCTCCATTTGGAATTTTTGGGATTATAAAACTTCCCCGGATTAGCCCGTTCTCGGACTTGGTCTGCTCATTTGCATTTTATGCTTTACTTAAAATCCTTAATCTAAAATAATCAATGCATGTCACGAACTTTACTCATTTGGAAACTAAGTGAAAGAAATGATTATGTACAGGTATAACAAAAATATGAAATGAAAACAAATGGGACCGATGTTATAATTTCCGAAATTACGCGGCAGCTAATAAATCTCTGATTGAACGAATAGACGGGCGCTTACGGTAAAGCGCCGGTAATAATTTGATTCCAACTGAGTTTCCTGGGCAAGGATTTGGCTGACCGAGTGAGATGAGACATTCACCGTTCCTTGCTGGATTGCGAGTTGGTTGCTGATGTCCATTTCCTTTGTGGTTACTGGTTGGATTGACAGTCCTTGTACCGCTGTCCTCCGGTTTTGGTTTGGTAGAAGTCGGTGCTCCTTGGTGTCAACGGCACATTGGTCTGTTATCTGTGATAATCCAGTATTATTAAGGAGTGTTCGTTCTCTTACCTGAGCAGGTGACAGCCACTGTCTTGGGTTCATTTATTATGAACATCCATGTATTATGTGTTAACATTTGCTTCCAAATAAGGGTGCCCAATGGGTGTTTGATGCTCTTGTGTGAACATGGTCTAGAAGGACTCGTGCTGTGAACGAGGAGCCCTTGCTTGTTATTATGTTAACTAGCGCTGTAGGTAACAAGTCCTTAATTTCTAGAACTCCCATTGCGTGTGAATTGCTGGCATGACCTGGTTGAGATTGTCTTCGTTGTCCCGGGCAGACTTGCCTAGATTAGTATTGTCCTGAGCGACGTTGATTCCCTTGGCGATGAGGAATATGCTGATCATTATGCAGTAATGTGTGATGATATTTACTGCAATTGCGGCATCGTAGTTGACTGGAACAGGTCTGTGTACTTGGATGATTTAAACAATTTTTACACAGTCCTTTTTCTCTGATAATTTTGTTTCTCTCTTGAACACTGTATGCCAGGAAGGGAGGACAGCGGTAGACATCATGGTGCCGCTGGCAGATTCTACATTGTTTATTATTTTCTGACATTCCACTGGAGCGTACTGGCCGATTCTGTTCTAAGGACAGGAATCGTTTTTCTAGAAATGTCAGTACTTCAGGCAATCCGGAGACATCATGGGGTGATTCCAGGCTCTGAACGAATATTTTGTTTGTTTCATCTCTCTAGCTTCTGATGATTCTGCTGACGAATGGGTCCCAGGAAATCATGTTGTATCCCATGTTTTGGATTATTTGCAAACATTCCATTGTTGTGTAATGCAATTGTTTAAGCTGTGCGGGAGAGTATGAATCACATATTGGTTGATCTGTCAGTGTATCGATTTTTTGTGCCAATAACAGACGTTTGTTATCGTACGGCCGAGTGAGTGTGTCCCAGACTGTAGTGTAGTTGGCGCTGGTCATCGGTAGGTGAGATATTAATTTCGAAACCTCTCCTCGTATGTAACCCTTCAGATATTCTAGTTTTTCAATATCCGATAGGTGGAGGTTGTTATGAATAGCTTGTTCGTATAAGCTTTGAAACGTGGTCCATTTGTCGTTTTCACCCTCAAATGTTTGTATGTTTTTTTATTGATAATCGGACGTTGGGCCTTGTTGAGTCCGTTGTTAGAAGACTTGTCGCGAAGGTACGTAAATGGGCCCTAGCTTCGATGGTTTTATTGAACTGCAGGTTGTACTATTGCTGATCTTCCTCGGTAATTATATCCAGACTAGAAAGATAACTTCTAAATATTACATTCCAGAACTGCTTTATACTATTGATCCGCATTTCCATTCCATCTTCATCTATTTTTGATATCTGGAGTGCGTTGTATAAAGTTATTTCAAAAACTTGCATCTTGTGTCGGAAACTGATTGCACCAAACTTGGTGCGTAGTTTGTCCAGGTAGTTATCTCGGTGATACGGATGGTCTGGTATTTTGAAAGTTTGGCATTTTACATCCAATTGTTCCACTTGCTCCCAAATTTTTTTGGCATCGGAAGCGTTTTTATTTCGGACGGGCTGTCGCTGGCTTCTTAATCTCCACCAGAATCGCTGCTAATTGTTTGCCGAGGGCCTTCTGCTGTTTGGCTAACTCGTTAAGTTTTTCCTTATTTAAAGCCTTACGTTGTTGGAGAAGACGCAGATGTGATCAGTTGCAAGCCGGACGGTTTCGTGATGTCACGCCGGGGCGGTGCAACTTTTTATTAACGATGCACCAGGTGTTGAGAAAATTGTTCGTAGTAAAATATGAAAATGCTGTCAGTCAAAAACACTCGGTACTCCTTTGGTTGGAGCGGAGTAAGTTTCGACCTTTAGGTTGGACGTGGTGACGTTGATGGACATCTGGTTCGAAGGACCATGTGTATGCTGATAGCGCGCTGCTGCTGTGAGAACGGGCGCTAGGTACAAGGGCGGCGACTGATGCTCCTAGGTACTGGTTGCTTGACGATGATGTTTAAGCTGGTTGAAAGGCAGCGGTGAATCGAACTTATTCGAAGGGAGAAATTGCACTCTGAGGTCTTTAGGCTCTTCGTGAGGTACAAGTAACTCGCAATGAAAGTTCGTGACGCTGGTTGTAAGGTAGCGGAGAATTTAACTTATTCAAAGGGAGGAATTGCACCCGGAGGTTTTTAAGCTCTACATGAGATACAAGTAACTCGCAGTGAAAGTTGTTTAAATCTGATTTATTTCCTACAATTACAGACTATTTATATCAATTATTATATACACAATCGTTTAATCTATATGACATCATAAGAACGAGACATGTTTGTGCTGCCGAATTCCATTCCCTTATCGTTTTTGGAATACACGATTACGGTTATATGTCGTCCGCCCGGCGCTGGTTGTGGTGATAAGCGTGTGTCTGATTTGCTGAATTGGACACTTATGGTAGTTTCGGATGTGCTGTTGAAATCTTGCAGCAGTTATTTGTAAATTTATTTTCAGTAAATCACTTTCTTAACCAATTAATCGAAATGTCAAGATATCTGTCATTCGTTATTGATAGCTGAAAGTATTATCAAGTACTCAAAGGAATCATATTGTTGTTTTTAATCTATTTTGCTTCCTCCTATTGTTTGTATATTTATGACTCTCCAATACATAATAAAAGCTATGCTGCGTCAATTTATTGTAGATCGGTATACATACTGGAGTGTCTTATACGGAATAACTTGAACTTGTACCCCAATCATGATCATGCTCACAATACGGTATACGGTACAGTTTCTTTTCTATACGTATGTGGATCGTATACCTACCAATCCGCTTTAGCGAAAATATTATAGTGATTTTAACTAGTTACCTTCTTTATTATTATTATTATTATATATTATTGTATACCATTGACGAGTGTAAACATTTCTTTTTGTATCAGCACTAATAAAGAATAATAAAAAAACTTTTTTTGATATTTGCTAATGACAATCTACGTTAAAAATATCAATTTATATAAAACATTTCAATGTATTACTATTGATGTAAAGACTAATAACAGTTTGATTTGTTTCAGTTTTTCTACGTTTTTATGTTTTTTTATTGCCTAATTTATTCAATGATTAGATTTTATTCATATATTTATTTTAACTTGTCTGTATTTTGTCGAATTTTTAACTTCAGTATGTCTATATATAGAAAGTTTTTCTTTCAAGTATACATATCCCAATTATATGCTATAAATTTTCAGATATTCATAATTTTTTCTGTAAGAGTTTAAGTTGAAGCTATAAACGAGTGTTTTCCACTCGCAGACTAAGCATGAAGTAAAATTTCGAGTTTAGAAAAGCCTGACAATTTGGTTTCAATCAAACCAAATTTTCAGGCTTTTCTAAACTTGAAATTGTACTTTATGTGCCACGCGTATACAAGACTGATTTTAAATAAGGTTCAAATATATATAAATTTTACAATATTTTAATGTTTTATACGCGTGGCGTATTAAGTACAATTTCTGGCTTTTCGAAACTCGAAATATTACTTCATGCTTAATCTAGGATCGGAAACACTCTTTAGAAGCTTCAGTTTCCTAAGAAAATAAATTATCTCAACGCATCTTCCTCAAATACTTAGCCAAAATTGAAATTTATACAGTTAAATCAACAATTTTTAGGAGAATGTTTTCATTCACACAATTGTAAAAAATTGTGGTGTGTTCATCATAGTTTTTTTCCTGTAAAACTTTGTTCGTAAGCCTCACTTATGTGTTCCCTTTTCCACAAAATATTAATCATATCAGTCAAACTACTGTCACTAATATCAATTCTTTCTGATTTAGGGCAAAAAAAATCAAAAATTCTCATTTAAAGAAAATATGCTAAAATATAACTAAACGAGCTAAAATAATATCTTCATATCTAATAATAATAATAATAATCTTAATAATAAAGATATTAACATGCGGTTTGCGCAGGCTTATTGGTTGGTCATTTGTCTATTTTCTAGTCTAAAAAAAGTCATATCATCGCATTTAAATTTTTTGAGAAAATCCAATATTTTGGTTATAATATCGAATAACACCCTCTATCGGCGGCCGTGTAGGTCACAACTGTCATGATTACGAGAAACCTAAAAGCCCAAGAAATGCTCTTTTTAATGATACTAAATTTATCCAAATCCATTAAGCCGTTTCGAAGTTACAGGCATTTATTTAAAACAACATTCAAATACCCCCACCACTTTATTTCGAAAGGTTAGCATTAATACGCAAATACTTTTTTGTTACATTCATTGAGGAAAATCGCGAGAAACGTAACTTTATGTAATTCAAGATGGTGGAAACGCCCACTGGCAGCCATCTTGGAAACTTGAAAATAATTTCCAGCATTTTCCATTGCCCACTTTACCTATAACATTTTTTACCGTAACTCTCTACGATCATTAGTTTCTGAGATACAGCCGCTTACCTCGCTTATTTGCCCACCTGGTACATTAAATTTAACTTTTTTGATTCTCTTCAACTTTTTATAACAAGGTTTTTTTTAATAATCATTATTTAAGAAAAAAAAAAATGCTACGAGTAAAGTACCATTTCCGGTTTCTGAATGTTCACCAAAAGTGTTTCCATTCTTAGAATTGCAACATAGAGCTTAAGTTTGTAGTATCATCTTAACATCTCAATCGGTTTAGGCTATACGGCAGGTTTTTTTTTCAAAAATGGTCTTAATCAACTCAGAGGACCTCAAAATGGATATATCCACTAACATTTTTGATTCGAAAAGTTCCGCTAAAACAATACTTTCCTTTTATTTATTTATTTCGAAAACGGAAAGTCTTCAATTTTATGCAATGATTACAAAATATAACTTATATCTAATTTATAAATTCTATTTACTTAAAAATAGGTACATTATGCACAACAATGAGGAACAAAATATTGAGCTAATGGAGTTAAGCAAGAATACACTCTAAATCAATACGCAGCAAATGACGTTTAAAAGAATTTAAAGAATCAGCAAATAAATCAAAATTTTCAAAACGCTGTAACAAATTTTCAAAACGCATCATCCTCGGAAGTGGATTGCTATAAGTGTAAACGGTATGATGATATTCTATTCTAAATAGTTTATTGCTCCTAGTCGTCACCCAACAGGGTTGAAACCAAAAGTTAAATAATGAAAATATCTTGGAACAATTTGAATTACTATTTAGTATGTTGTACAGTGTACATAAGTCAGTGACATGTCGTCTAATATGTAATGACTGGATGTTGTATGTTAATCTTAGTGCACAAAAATCTTGAAAAGTTGGATTAAAAATACCTGATTTATAGATAGATGTTCTTAAAAAACGTTTCTTTACCTGATCGACCTTGTTTACTAGATAGCTTTGGTGTAGGGAACAAATTTGAGACGCATATTCAAGTTTGGATCTTACAAGTGAACAGTAAAGGGTCTTATATGTACGCACTGATAATTCCTTAGAGTTTCTATTAATAAACCCAACATTTTGGACGCACTATAAAACATGGACAAAATGTGATTTTTATTATTATTACTATTATTATTAAAAGAATAGTTAACGCTAAAAACTACACCAAGATCTTATTAAAAGAATAGTTAACGCTAAAAACTACACCAAGATCTTTAACATTGTCTGTTCTATTTAATGTATTATTGTTAAGACTGTAATTGTATACAAGAGTATATCTTTTTTTGATAAAAGAAACCACTTTAAATTTGTCTATGCAAAGGTGTAGTTTTGACGTTTCCCACCAATCAAACACTATCCAAATCTTTCTATAGGCTGTAAACATCCCTGATGGTTCTGACGGTTATAAATAATTTTATGTCATCGGCGTATTATAGAAATTGACTGTTTATAATAACGGTATTGATATCATTTATAAAGATATTGAAGAGAATAGGACCAATGTGTGAGCTTTGAGGTACCCTCGACGTTACGCACATTGCATTAGAAATACAATTATCTATCTTTACACACTGAAATCTATCCCTCAAAAAACTCTCTATTCAATTAACTACACCGTCATTTATGTTTACAGCCCTCAGTTTCCCAATTATTATTATCAAAGGGGGAAAATTAAGTTGTTTACTGGGAGTCAACTGCCCCGATTTTGGACGACTTGATAAAATAATTTACGAAAACTGGCCTGTTGTCTAAAATCGGATCCCCTTGATTACCTATTAGGTCATAGGTAGAGGGAATACCACACAAAAAAGACAAATATAATTTGAAGTACCTTACCTAGGCTCCGTAGACTTCAGGACCTGGAGCAGCTTCTTCGGGAACCACTATGTACTTGGGTGTATATTTCTTTTAGGGCTTGTTGTTTTTTTTTTTTTAAAATATAATTGCAATATTCGGAAAACATTTACAAAGTTTTGTTAACCCCGTCACCCCTCTTCGTAAAATGTCTTTCGAATGGATAACGGGGTGGAAGTGGTTAAGTCCGCTGCACCTGATTGGCTCGTCTGTGGGGTTGACATGCGCAGCCGTGGTGGCGCAATAATCATTACGTTTGCCCTGCCGCTGGCGACTTATGCAAATACCGTGAAGTATAATAATTTAGATATTGTTATTTATATAAATTATAAATTTACAATTACATCACGGTAAGCACTTGACGACATATGTCGTGGACATATGTGGCCTTTGCATCATCGGCGGGGTTTCGTTGATGAGTATCAATTTAGTGATACTCGTCAAATTGCGCTATATAATCAAACTATTCTATTTACTATATTAAGTAACCGAGTGTGTTACATGCGCAATACGTTGCGTATAAATATGTGCATTGTCCCTGATCAAATTGAATTAAAATTCTATTAAAACTAAATATATTAGCGCGCAAGTGTGCAGGTGTGCGCAAGAATACGGTTAGGTCGTAAACACAAACTTTCCCTTAATCCGGAGGGCGGTACATGAAGGTACACATTTCGAGACCGAACGGTTGTTCTATTGTTCGGTCACGAACTGGCCTAATGGCTGATATTTCCCGGATTAAGGAAGGCTGTTTTTAATTTTTCAAAAGATAAGATTTGAGATGTTTCGAAGCAATACAGTTTACGACCATGCCTGTTGTGAACTAAAAATACGCATCGAAAAGAATCTAACTAAAACCTAATTAGCCTTAATCCTATATTCACAAATATTTACAATCCCAAACATCAATGTATATGAACGAACTTGAATCAATTTATAGTTACGATTATAAGGCATAATAATAAATAAACAAAGTGGGGTCCGTTGTTATCGCGAAATAAATACGTATTTGAATTATACCGCCGAAATAATCATGATAACGACGTTTTCGGTAAAACACCGGTAACATTATGTCATGGTTAACTCTATCAAACGCCTTTGAAAAGTCTGTGTAGATTGTATCAACCTGACACCAACCCTCCAAAGCTGCTAGTGAGTAATTTTTAAACTCAATAAGGTTAGTAACAGTTGATCTGCCAGAGTAAAATCCATGCTGGTTATCGATTATAAAACCCTTTACCATCCACATTAATTGCTTTGCAAGAATGCCATCAAAAATTTTTGGAATAGACGATTGTATGCCCCACTTCACTTGAATCAGTAGAGCGATCACATCTGAATAAGTAGCCATTCCACTCCAATTCGTTGTCACATATTTCTTGCGTCAACCATGTTTCAATAAGAATAATTACATCGTAATTACATGTAGAAATAGCTAAAGGAAGTTTATTTAATTTTGACTTCATACTACCCACATTATAAAAGTATATGTTTAGCGTACTTGGTTTATTGAGTTTTTTATACTGACAGGATCATTAGTTATTGTTTTTGGAATACCTATAATGAATTTTATGGTTAAATCCTTTTCTCCAGCTTCGACTCGATCATTTAATTCCGATCTTAAATTGTTTAAATATTTAAAATACAGTTTCTTTACAAAACGTGTCTTTTTTTTCACTGAAACAGCGTTTAAAATATTAACAATTAAAACATGTTTAAAACGTGTTTAAAACATGTTTAAAACACGTTTAAAACGTGTTTAAAACAGAACATGCAGGGCATTTTTCTTTTGAGTATACATATCCCGGTAATTACAGCGGTTCTTTTTAAATTTGCGGGAATTCGTTATTTCAAAGCGGTTAATTTAATTAAGGCTTTTAACAAATTTTTTTCACTCCCAGACTAAGCATGAGGTAAAATTTCGAGTTTAGAAAAGCCCCGCGTAGGAAATTTGTCGAGGGTCGCTCAGCGACCCGAGATAAATTTTTGTGAGGCTTTTCTAAACTCGAAATCTTACTTCATGCGCCACGCGTATAAAACACTGACTAATTGTAAAGTTCATAATATGCTACTGGAGCAGTATGCTAAAGACGTATGCTTAAAACCAGTGTTTATACGCGTGGCGTATGAAGTAAAATTTCGAGTTTAGAAAAGCCTGAGTTTGGATTGAGATTTTTTCAGGCAATAAATTTTGATGCAAGGAGTTTTCCTTTTAAGAAAACGTATCCCTAATTGAAAGCTTTAAACAAGTGTTTTCCACTCCCAGACTAAGCATAAAGTAAAATTTCGAGTTTATAAAAGCCTAAGAATTAGGATTAGCCGCGTAGCGAAGCGGAGCGGCTAATCCAAATTAGGCTTTTCTAAACGCAAAATTTTACTTCATGCGCCACGCTTAAAAACACTGATTTACAGTGAAGTTCAAAAAACACTCACATAGAACAACGGTTATAGGTATCCTAATATACGTTATAGTTATTGGGATGCCTATAATCATTGTTTTAAACAATTTGTCCAGCGGAGAATTTAACTCATGTTTTATTCATATCTACATATTAGATTGCTAAAGCCGTATATTTTAAACTTTACGCTCTTTCAGTTTTATACGTGTAGCACAAGAAATAAAATTTCGAGTTTAGAAAAGCCTAATTTGGATTGGCCGCTCCGCTTCGCTACACGGCCAATCCAACTTTTCAGGCATTTCTAAACTGGAAATTTTACTTCATGCTTAGTCTGGGAATAAAAAACTCTAGTTTAAAGATTCAAATTAAAACCTTTTAAAAAACAACGAATGTCGTAATATTTACAGTGTATGCATATGTATATTTGAAAGAAAAATTGCCTGTATTTAAAAATCACATTTATGCACACAGAGTAGTGAACCATATTATATTGTAATAAAATATAATGTTTAATATGAAATATCTTCAACAATTTAGCTATCATTTAAAACGTAAACAAAAAATCTTAATGAAGTTGTATAAAATATAATTTAGTAAATTTAAGAAAATAAAAAAAATGTTTTAAACAAATTTAACGTTTAAAACAGTTTTAAACAAGTTTAAGATTTAAAACATGTTTAAAACAAAACGTTTTAAAATATGACGGCTGTTTTTAAACATGTTTAAAACACTGTTTTGAAACAACATGTTTTAAACATAACAATCCTGCTGTTGACCAACTTGAATAATTCTTCCTTTTTTAATGTTCGACGCAACTCGACAATTTTTCAGTTTTCATTTTCTTGAAGATTTATACTTTAAATAAATGTTATCTTCAGTTTACGAAAACTTAAACACGTAAAATAATAATCAAGCTAAATCGTAAAAAAATGACAGCTATGGCAATCCGTCATTCAACCATAGGCGTGCGTATTTAGTAATTTAACAATTTGCAAGATACATTAAAATTATCTTTAAAAAAATAATTTATCATTAACTGCAGCCGTTTTCAGTATATGCGTATATACATCATTTTTTTTTTCTTTTATTGAGATAACATATTATTTTAACCATTAATCACAAATTGGTTCGCTTATGAAACGGGGAAGAAAAAGAAATGTAAACTAAATTAGCGCCTGTTTGAATTTGCTATCGATTTCATCCAATTAGATAACAATGCCAATCATTTCTAGTTTACATGTATCTTATCAGTTAATGTTTGTTAATTTTTACAATTTTTGTTAGCCTTAACAACACTTGTGTCATAATATATTTTTTAAATGTATTATGATATATTATTATGAATTATAGAGGAACACTCTGCGGTCTAGTAAGATATCTCAGTAATAGAGCGTTGTAACAAATCAAATTAAATAAGATTTTAAATATTTCATTGTATAATTCAATATCCGGAGGTGTATTTGCACGGGAAGTAGTTGTTTCAATGGATATTTATCGTCTTAAATTGTCTTATTAATTAAGACACTGTTTGCATTTTCACGAATAGTTTTTTCGTAATTTTATATATTATGTTTAAAGCGTGCAAACTATAAGAAGCGTAAGCTTATTTTCTCGAATTCAAATAGTTTTGAATTTGAATTTATCTTGTTTAAGATATCTCAGGTCTTGTAAGATTTCTCAGCTCTCGTTAAGATAGAACATTTTATTCAACAAAGTTGCTTGAGCAAAAAAAGATGTTCAAACATTCACGGTGTGCCATTAAACAGTAGCGGATACACCTTGCTTATTTAAATGAATCATCCTGCATGAAATTTGGTTTTTAATGCTTCATGAAAATTGGGTATTATTTTATTAAATAAATTCAGTATTAGTCTTGCCGTTTTAGAGCTATCCGACATTTTTTGATAACAATGACGTTTGCACTGGATTCGTTAGCCTAAAATTTCTTCTAAACTTACTAAGATTCAGTTGCGGTTTTTGTCGTTCTGTACGCGCTCAAATTCAAATTTTCAGGCTTTTCTAAACCCGAAATTTTACTTTATGCTTAATCAAAGAATGGAAAACACTAGTTTTTGTGACTTGCGGTAGATCAAAATAAAGACGTTATATGTTAAAATAGTACCTTATCGTATGCCAATATGCAGCCTTGCTACAGGCCTACGTTGAGACTATTGTAGGTCAAAACATTGTCCTATCGCGCGTCACAATATAGCCGTGTTACAGGTCAAAATATAGCTATACAGGGTGGTGAATTTTTCGATGCTCACCATTGGTACCTCGGAAACGATAAATTACACGAGGTCGCTTAAATTAGAGAAAAGTAGCTCATTTTAATGGCGATTGAGAATCTGAAAAAAAATACGATTATTTTGATAGGTTCCTGATCTATCGCGAAAAAACGGAAAATTGAGATTTTAGAAAAAAAAAATATCTTTCTTGCCATTTACACAATTTTCATTAAACTTGGCAACTGTATATTTTTGGACCCTCTGTGTCAAATGACGTCGACAGAAATATTCTAGAGTTACGATATTCAACTTTTCATTTTATTTCTTGTGGCAGTTATATTGGATTTTCACACTTTTAGGTAGACCAAAAAAATTGCTTTTCAAAATAGTAACACACATAACCTCTGATTTCAAAAAAGAAACTGTAGAAATTTAAAAATGAATGTAAATATTTGCTTCAATCGCGAATGTTTTGAAAAACAATTGGAAGAATAATTAAAAAGACAGTTGGTAGTGCGTGTTTTTTTCTTATGGCCACCGTATTGGATGTTAACATCCTTAGATAGAAAACAACATATTTTTGCAATGTAGTAAAAACTTAATATTTGTAAATCTGCAAACATTTTATTAATGCAACTTTAACGAGGTGAGCAAACAAAACACTAGCAGAGAATTATAATTATTTAAATTGTTCAAATTGGTTGCCGATTTGCCTGGTACAAAGATTGGTCCTAAGATTCATTTCGTCCACTGCTTTTTGGATTGTTCGCTTCTGAATGTAGACGAACGCATATCTGATTTTCAATCGGAGATGTTTGATATCTTCAGTTTCAGTTGAATAAACAAGATCTTTAACAGTACCCCACAGAAAATAATCCAAAGGAGTATAATGGAAGAAAAGAAACCACAATTTATGGTGTGTTGATGTTACAATTTATGACTTTATTTGTTTGAATAGCAGGTAGTTTCCCTTTTTGCCCTTTTTATAGCGTTTTAAACGGTCGTTCATGTTCATTTGATGACTCCAACAATTTAACTCATTAATCAATATGTTATGCAATGGTATTATTTGGTTACGTTTTAATCAAATCGATTAAATAGAGCACGCTAATCTAGCAATAAAAAAAATGCAAAATAAGATTATGATCTGGGTTTAAAACGTGCTCAAAACATGTTTAAAACACGTTTAAAACGTGTTTAAAACAGAATACACAGGGCGTTTTTCTTTTGAGTTTACATACCCCGATAATTACAGCGTTCTAAAAGTTGTGGGAAATCGTTGTTTTAATGCGGTTAATTTGAGGCTTTAAACGAGTGTTTTCCACTCCCAGACTAAGCATGAAGTAAAATTTCGAGTTTAGAAAAGCCTAAAAATTTGGATTGGCCGCGTAGCGAAGCGGAGCGGCCAATCCAAATTAGGTTTTTCTAAACTCGAAATTTTACTTTATGCGCCACGCTTAAAAACACCGATTTACAGTGAAGTTCAAAAAACACACACTTACAACAACGGTTATAGGCAACCTAATATACGTTAGAGTTTATGGGTTGCCTATAATCACTGCTTTAAACAATTTTTTCAGCGCAGAATTTGACTCACGTTTTATCCACATTTACATATTAGATTGCTAAAGCCGTATATTTTAAACATTACGATATTTCAGTGTTTTATACGCGTGGCGCATGAAGTAAAATTTCGAGTTTAGGAAAGCCTGAAAATTTGGATTGGCCGCTCCGCTTCGCTACGCGGCCAATCCAAATTTTCAGGCTTTTCTAAACTCGAAATTTTACTTCATGCTTAGTCTGGGAGTGGAAAGCCCTCGTTTAATGATTCAAATTGAAATCTTGAACAAAAAACAACGAACGTTGTAAAATTTACAGTGTATGCTTATGTATACCTGAAAGAAAAAATCCCTGTATATAAAAACCACATCTATGCACACACAGTTTTATTGTAATAAAATGTTATGTTTGATAATGTAATTTGAAATATCTTCAACAATTTAGCTAGAATTTAAAAACAAACAAAAAACTTTAATGAAGTAATTTAAAATATAATTTAGCAAATATTTATTTTTAGCAGATAAGATAATAAAAAAACGGTTTTAAACAAATCCAATGTTTAAAACATGTTTTAAACAAATTTAAGATTTAAAACATGTTTAAAACAAAACCGTTTAAAACACGACGGCTGTTTTTAAACATGTTTAAAACACTATTTTAAAACAAAGTGTTTTAAACATAACAACCCTGGTTATGATTGATCATCTAACGAGTATTTCCAATCCTAGATTAAGCATGAAGTAAAATTTTGAGTTTAGAAAAGCCTGAACATTTGGCTCGGGCATAGCGCAGCAGAGCGACTGAGACAAATTAGGCTTTTCTAAACTCGAAATTTTACTTCATGTGCGACTCGTATAAAACGCTGATTTAATGTGAAAATAAGTTTAGTAACACAATCATCAATTCTTTAAATGAGAGAAAGTGCTATAATGAATATATATATTATTTTTGTATTAACGACGTGAACACTATCTACTGTCAATAGCCCTGCTCAAAAATTGACAGCAGATGGTTGTCAATTTATATGTAAATTACACATGACTACTAAAATGGTTATAGATGTTTAGTTTTCTTCTGGATTTTAAACAGCATAATCAATTGACATTTATAATAGTCATTTTATGAGTACAATAGACAAGACTATTGGCAGTAGATGGCGTTCACGTCGTCAACCTAAATGTAAATTACATATGACTATTAAAATTGCCAATTTATAGTGCAATTTGAAATCCAGAAGAAAACTAACCATCTTTATTCATTTTAATAGTCTCATATGTAATTTACATTTAAAATAACGACGTGAACGCCATCTACTGTAAATAGCTGTAACGATACTACTCAAAAATTGGCAGCAGATGGCGTTTACATCGTCAGTTTATATGAAAATTGCATATGACTACTAAAATGGTTATAGAAGTTCAGTTTCCTTCTGGATTTCAAAATGCACAATCGATTGACATTTATAATAGTAATTCTGTGAGTACCATCGACAATGCTATTGGGAGTAGATGGCGTTCACGTTTTCTGGATTTTCTTTTGGATTTTCATATTTTTTTTAAGAATATTTTTTTCTGAATTCAATGATGTATGACACTTATAGTTTATTAAACAAGGTGAGCGAAACTCGATGTCTCAGCTCTCAGCTATTATATCAAAAGGAAAAACGATAGAAAAATCTGAAATCTAAAATCAAAAGACAACAAAACAATATTTGTTAACCATTAGTTTAATTATTGACAGGTGCGGCTTTGTTATTTGCTTCCAAAGGCTACTTGTTTAAGTCGTTACAATTTGGAATTTTAGATAATACTTTTTTTAAGTGTGCTTTAAATTTTTTAACGAAAGAAGATAGCAATTTATTTTTTCTCTACAATGTTCAGAAAAATTAGCTCTTTTGAAATATCCAAAAATATAGGTATGTTTCTGGGGAAAAAATATTCGATGGCGTCATTACTTTACTTTGAAAATTTAGAAAAATATGCAATTTTGGATTAAAATGAACCTTACTCAATCCCAATTATGAACCTCTTTTCAGATTTTTTCTATCGGTTTTCCTTCCCTTTTAATAGAGCTAAGACATCGAGTTTCTCACCTTGTACAGTTTATATGTAAAATGTTAATCTTTTGTTTTCGTAAAGATTGCCTTGGAAACAGTTGAGTAACTCACTTATTTGACAACTCCTAAGACCCATAATTTGCTTACATATCACCCCCGAAGACGGGCATCCAACGATACATATTTTACCAATTGTGATGTATTTTAAACTAACGAGTGTTTTCCACTCCCAGACTAAGCATGAAGTAAAATTTCGAGTTTAGAAAAGCCCCGCGTAGAAAATTTGTCGAGGGTCGCGCAGCGACCTGAGACAAATTTTTACGGGGCTTTTCTAAACTCGAAATTTTACTTCCTGCGCCACGCGTATAAAACACTGATTTAAAGTGAAGTTGAAAATGCACTGAAAACCAACAAAACTTCGATATTTTTTTTCAAAATTAGATGTGTTCTTTCCTATCTATGCAGTAAACCTTCAGATTTTCGTACTTTCTTGTAAAAAAACTTCGATTCCCTGTAGTCCTTCGGTCTCCGAAGACCATGGTTGGTCCTTCGAGCTGTAACCTTTGTAAAATTGTAATAAACTTAGTATACTTAGTAGAGTGATTCTTTAATTTGAAACTTCTAAGAACGCATGTTGTCCACTCCCAGACTAAGCATGAAGTAAAATTTCGAGTTTAGAAAAGCCCCGTGTAGAAAATTTGTCGAGGGTCGCGCAGCGACCCGAGACAAATTTTCACGGGGCTTTTCTAAACTCGAAATTTTACTTCATGCGCCACGCGTATAAAGCACTGATTTACAGAAAAGTTAAAATATATAACGTTCAGATGTGATGATCAATATTTACCGAGATGTAAACGTCAGATACGTTTCAAAAAATTCTATTGACCAAAAATTGTACACGCAGACATAATTTCGACTTTATTTTACAAATGTGGTATTAATTATAATTACATTTTAAATAATTTTATAAATATCAAATAAATATTTCTATCAAAACCACCCCAAGTCAGACAAAAGATAACGCTACGCGCTGGCTGAAAACAAATAGACTTCTTACTACCTGCTAATATCGGGTTGACATTGACATCAAAAAGTGCGGTTGGTGTTCATAATGGATTACCTCCTAAGTGCTCGGTCTCTTTCCCCTTACCCTCCAACATTTTAGGAAAGAGATAGAAATCTGAAAATTTTAGATATTTTCGTGTCGTCGCGTGGCGGCCAACGAACAGGATAAAACGTGCCGAGCCATGAATATTGAAAGCGTGCATTTAAATAATCGCCAACAATGCGGGAGTTGTGAGCTCCGTCTTGCTGATACCACTCAAGATTTTGAATTTTAAGTAGTGGTAATTCGTCTAACATATCTTCTAAATTTCTCTGCAAAAAAATTAAATATGCAGCACCATTTAAACGTCCATCGTGGAAAAGTGGACCAAGAATAACATTATCTAAAATACCAGCCCATAAGTTTAAAAAATATCGGACTTGCGGCCTCTTTTAATTTTTTCTATTAAAGCTTCCGGAATTTGTGAATAAACCGCATTTTTTCGCGAAACCAATTGAAAAACTACAATCTTCTATTTGAATCACCAGGAAGAAGAGTTTGTACCGGTCTGAATTTGTAATCGTGGTACTTATGTTTTTTTATAATTTTCCTCACATATGAGTCTTCAATACCGCAATCTTTAGATATTCTTCGACTCGTTGTTGGATCAATCATAACGTGAGCCAACGCATTTACTTGGTTCAGATTAATATCTTTACCAACGGCTCCCGCAGTCTTTCAAATTTGCCACAAATCGCCAAATTTTTCGACATCCGTTGAAACATTGTTCGATGGGGTTGTCGTCTCTCTGGATATATATTTTCATATGATTCAGCTGCTAAAACAGAATTTCTATTGTGCCGAAAGTAGACATCGTAAATGTTCTGCTTTTTCTCGTCGGTGTACATGTTTAATTTAACCAAGAAACAACTATTCTGCATACGCACTTGTGATCACTCTAAAAGTTCGCACTTTCAACTGTCAGTTTAATTATTCTTCTAATTGTTTTTCAAAGCATTCGCGATATAAGCAAATATTTGCATTCATTTTTAAATTTCTTAAGTTTTTTTTTGGAAATCAGAGGTTATGTACCCCACTGAGCAAATCGATTTAAATAATGTTTCATCAACATTAAAACAACGTTTAATGTTGCTACAATGTTGATATAACGCTATTTGTTTGTTTGTTTTTTGCTCAGTGGGGTGTGTTAGCATTTTGAAAAGCTATTTTTTGGTCTGCCTAAAAGTGTGAAAATCCAATATGGCTGCCATAAGAAATAAATAAGTTCAATATTGTAACTCAAAATCTAGAATACCTAGAATATTTATGTCGACGCTAATCGATACAGAGGCTTCAAAAATATACAGTTGCCAAGTTTAATGGAAACACCGCCAATGGCAGGAAAGATATTATTTTTTTCCAAAATCACAATTTTCGGTTTTTTGCGATAAATCAGGAACCTATCAAATTAATCGTATTTTTTTCAGATTCTCAATCGCCATTAAAATGAGCTACTTTTCTCTAATTTAAGCGACCTCGTGTAACTTATCGTTTCCGAGATACCAATGGTGAGCATCGAAAAATTCACCGACCTACGAAAAGCCAATATAGAACCTTGCGTCAAGCAAAAATATAGTATTTTCGCAGGTAGAATTATAGGCTTATTACCCTCATCGCAGGTCAAGTTATGTCCTAATCGTAGACTAATATCACAGTTCATATATATCCAGTTAGTCAGTCCCCATATAAATTTTGGGTACACGCGAATGGGAGCAGAGCGCTGGATGCCAAATTGGTGTATATGGCTGCCTATATACACCAGTCTGGCTTCCTGCGGTCGGTCGGTTACGACTATTTTACTCCAGATGTCGCGAATCAAGTCTCAGAGAGAAAGTGAGAGAGACAATTTCTTTCTCCCTCTATTCCGCGCTTCTCGTTGTATCATATTCCAGATGTTGATTTTTCAATCTTGAAAACACGTTTTTTTTTCTTTTAACGAGCTAAGGATGCTTGTTACATTCATTCATGCGTTTCCTTCTACAATTTTATTTTATGCGTTATTAGAGAATAGATTTTATGAAATTATATGTGAACGTTGTAAAATTCATTAAGTATTATTTATTTTGTACAAGAAACTTAAAATAAAAAACTATTTAACTTTTGATAAAAAGTAAAACAAATACATTAACTTATCATTTTATTAACTAATCAGATCAATCCAATTGATCAGATCAAATCTACTGATCAATAAGGGTTTCTTTTTTAATTAAAGGGGTCAGTGCAAAATGCAGTTAAGTCATTTTTTTAGTTTTTGAATTATTACCGTTTGAAGTTTTTAACCCATTAAGCGCCGTTGATGCATACACGCAACATTATTATTTTTTGATAATTAAGTTACTAAATAAGTTTATTTGATATATTACATTATTTGACCTGAATTGAAAATATACCAAGAAAACTTTAAATATTTTGTTATTTAAAGTGTATTATAAATACTTCACAATATTACAATGTTTTATACGCGTGGCGCATGAAGTAAAATTTCGAGTTTAGAAAAGCCTAATTTGGCTCGGTCGCTCCGCTTCGCTACGCGCCCGAGCCAAATTTTCAGGCTTTTCTAAACTCGAAATATTACTTCATGCTTAGTCTGGGAGTGGATACACTCGTTCTTAACTTCATATTGCACGTTTTTATATAAAATCGACGAATGCCTGAACATTGACAGCGTATACATTACATTGTTGAGGCACTAATGTTTTGAAAATCCATTATCACTTTAATATAATAATAAACTATTTATGATTTTTAACTTTTTATTAAATTCACGTATACATTATGTGTATTTAAAGAAAAAATTCACAGTATGTAATTCATAGAAATCACAAAAAGAAGTGAAAAAAAAAATTGCTTGGCCGTTAATGGGTTAAAATAGTTTTAAATATACTATGTGTCCCGTTTCAAGGCGCATTGTATGTTTCATGTAAAGATTTCCAATGTAATTGGAATTTGAGTTTGTATCGCTTATTGAACGAAAACGATTACAATAAAATTAAAATCATTTCTTTACCTACTAGCAGTATTTTCGAGGTATTATTTTTGAGTTCTCCTCAGTCTAATTTGAAATATAGCTTGAAAATAGTGAACGATTATACGAAAATCAAATCGTCAAAACAGTAGTTGCTACGAAAAGTCAGTGTTTGGCATCAAATTTATTAAAACAGAATGCAATAATTCAATTCAACATGAGTGTTTATTCTGCAAAAGATAAAAATCAGATCCCAAAATGGACACAGTATATATTTTAATCACGATGCGTATTTTATTAAATGAACCATACTTTTAATAAATATTAACAGCTTCAGAAATTTGTGGTTTTTGCACTGACTAGTTTAATTATCCGTTTACTTTGAACGATTGTTACATGATCAACTTGTACTTTTCCGATTGAAATTTTATAAACGCTTATTGTTTGCCATTTGACTAACACGGACAACACTCAGCGGGCACTAAAATGTTACCTAATTTTTGGATTAAAATTTATGGCATCCGTCGTGCTGCTGCATGGGGAAAATTTGAAAAAGAATAAGCAGAAATATTTTTCGATATTCTCAATACTTCCCGAGATACACGAAATATTATATAGAGAAAGTACAAATTATATAAAAATCATGAAACTTTATAATTGAGAATATTATCATAAACTGCGAAACAAACAAACTTGTTAAATCAAGTAATTAGTCACATTAATAACATTATAAATTTTACATTTTAATAATTGTTACCGACCTCATGGCTATCTTTTTTTGTAGGGAAATATAGGTTTTAGGGTCCCAAGAATCAGAAACAAGTGTTACCCCTAATATTTGAGATAATTTGCTCAAATATTGAAATATGTTGAAAAGTCTCGTTAAGTGATGATAATCAAAAACATTTAGAAAACAACAAGATGTCTTTTAATAGAATAAGTATAATAGATTTTCTCTGAGAAGTGTAATTGCAAAAATTATTAAATACTCTATTTCCAGTTTACGTTTTGTATGTCAGGTTAATTCAATTATTTCAATGGTTTTATTCTTAGTCAGATTACATTTACAAAAGGTACCGATGAGATTATGTTACAGACTAAATAGGTAAGTAAAAATAATTCAAAATGATTTAAGAAAACCCGATCAAAAAGTGTCTAACTAAAATATCGGTTAGTGAAAAACATGATAAGGAATTACCGAATTGGATTCTGCGGATACGGATTAAATGTGTCAATAGTAAATAATCTTTTGAAATCCCAAAATATTTATGGTTTTTAGAAGGTTGCGGATTACCTGTAAGTTGCAGTGGTATTGTTCTGGTCGCGCAATACTTGAGGATATACACCAAATAGGTAAACACAGCTAGATCACTTCGAAGAATTTGATTTTTCATCCCTTCTATAAAGCTATCTCCACTAAAATAATGAATATTGTCCAAAAAGAAAATAGTCAAGGAAAAAAGTTAATTCGATATTCATACACGTTATTCAGAGTGTAAATGGATGAAACGGAAGGTAGCGTTTTTAATGTTAATTTCTCAAAATGAAAATATTATCTTCCCTAATTATTTCAGGGAAATTATGATAATTATTTGGTTAAAGTAAAAATATACACACCGAGCTTTGCTATTTATTGCATTTTTTAAAACCGGAGTGTCATGAAATTAAACAAGCAAATGATGAGGTGTTGATTTGTTGGCTTTTTATTTATAATATATTCTGTTGATTGAAAAAAAAAAACGAAAAAACTGCTTCTAAAATATCGTTAATAAATAAGAAAGCAGTTATATGTATATTTAATATAGTTTTTTAATGTTTGTTAGTTTTTTGTATATATGAATGTTTATATGAATCTATATTTCTATGTTTTTAGATTTGTGTATTCGTAAATAATTTATCTATTTTATTGAAATAATTTCTGTGTTTTTATTATCAATTCCAATTAATATACCCATCAAACATTTTTCAAATTGATTTTTTCATTGTAAAAAGATTTTTGTATTTATCTAACTTTTAAATAAAAAATGTTTAATAACATAAATATATTAAAAATCTATTAATTTTTAAACACGTTTTTTTCAAAAATATATATAATAACTAAAAATGTTGGAAATATATTTTACATTTTTCCATTGTAAAATGACTTTGTTTATTTATACAAATTATGAATATTTGAAACAATAATCGTTTAATCTAATAATTTTAACAATTTTTTTATTAAAAATATATTAAATAACTAAAAACGCTGAAAATATATTTTAGAATTGTAAATTTCATTGTAAATTTGTTTTTATAAAATATATTCCCGAATTTCATAATTTGGAACACGCTTGAAATCTCAAAATAAAAGAAATATTTTCGAATAGACTTTTTGTGGTGATAATAAATTTTATTATTCGTCTACCACAGATCATATACAGGAAGTTTTCCTTTAAAGTATACATATTTCAAATTCACCTTATTTTCTTTAAATCTGTAGATATTCGTTGTGTTTTTAAAAGAGTTCAATTTGATGCTTTAAACGAGTGTTTTCCTCTCCCAGACTAAGCATGAAGTAAAATTTCGAGTTTAGAAAAGCCCCGTGAAAATTTGTCGAGGGTCGCGCAGCGACCCGAGACAAATTTTCACGGGGCTTTTCTAAACTCGAAATTTTACTTCATGCGCCACGCGTATAACACACTAAAATATTATGAAATTTAAGTATATTTGAACCTCACGTAAAATCAGTGTTTTGTTCGCGGGGCGCATGAAGTAAAATTTCGAGTTTAGAAAAGCCCAGAAAAATGTACAGTGTATTCTGTATATTGAGTTATTTATACTTAAAAAACTCTCTGTATAACTAATCAATAATATAAATTACTTGCCAAATTTGGTACATACTAAAGTTTTAATTGAATTTATGAAGAAAAAAAAAACAATCAAGATAAAAATAATATCAAATGAATTCTTTAATGTAAACTCATTGAATTTAATTTTTTTATTTTTAGTTAAATTTTAGGTTTATTTAGGAGCTTTTTAAATATATCTGATTCCCAAAGTCCATAATTTCGAACAAGCTGGAAATCTGAAAATAAAAGAAATGTTTCGGAACAGTTTATTTTTTCTGAAGGTCATCAAATTTATCATCGTACAAGTGGTGTAGACGGGATCAAATTACACGACGAAATAAGAGCGAGCGCGTTTGTGTGTGTGTGTGTGTGTGTGTGTGTGTGTGTGTAGACGCAACCGGAGCAGTTTTCTCTAGAATACTTCTACGTTTACTCTATTCATAAGTAGATGGACCCACTTCCCGACCACAGTCTCTCCTTTTCTATCCTCGAAAACTCGGAATCCAGTTCTCCCATAAGCATTGTCTGCCCTTGCTAATATTTAGCCTTTTACTTTTTAAAAAATTTTATAAATATCTTTTCATTCAGCTCATAAAGCTGCACTACTTTACTCATTTAACCGTTTCTCCATCTGTTATAGTTTCAGAGATACTCATAGAAAACATTAAAAAAACTCACCCTGTATATTTTTGTGTCGAATATTAAAATATGCTTATTCTTTAGTGGATCTTAAATAAATTCGACTATTGATACGTTTTTGCAAAATCTTTGAATTAAAGTTTGGGGGTCCCATAACGTTAATTTACAATACAAAATTATCGTTTTTTGGACTAGATAATCAAAAATGGTATTTTTTGAAAAATTTGAGATTTTCAATTACATTATGTATAAGTATTTAAAATACATTATTCTGAAAAAAAACTAACTAAACTTCTGATGATTTACTTTTACGAAATTTAAAAAAAAATACTATTTCTATACTTTCAACGTTATCAAATTGAAAATTGGTTAAACTGGAAGAAAAACATATACGCCAAAAGTTGATTATGTATTTATTTTAGTCATACATTTTCCAACAAAAAAAATAACTGAAAAATAAGTTAATGATTCCTCGTCTAACGAGTGTTTTCAATTCCAGATTAAGCATGAAGTAACATTCCGAGTTTAGAAAAGCCTGAAAATTTGGCTCGGTCGCGTAGCGAAGCAGAGCGACCTAGCCAAACTAGGCTTTTCTAAACTAGAAATTTTACTTCATGCGCCACGCGCATAAAACGCTGATCTAATATGAAATAAAATAGTTTTTAACCAATTAAGAAGTGAAATACGATTAATATGTCAATTATCAATTGTTTAAATGACGGGGAAAGTGATATGATAAACACATCATCATTGTTTGTACTTGTTTTTGTATAACTTTAGAGTAATACATTTTTGAAACAAGATACTACCTCAAATCCCCTTCTCCCCTAATAACAAAAGGCTATCTACGCCACTGGTATGTTTGAGTTTGAAATTTAATTAATTAACTGACTATGTTTTAATTTATTCCAGAACTGGATCAAATAAACGCCCTCTGTCCCTCCAAGAACAAAAGCCACCGAATTCGGGCGTCAGAGGGGGTATAATCGCGAGCGCCGCGACTTCGACGCCGCCGCACAACCGCCAGCCTCGCGCGCATGCCTTTTGCGTTCCGATAGATTTAGTTGAAACCCACAATTTACTTTATTTTATTGTAATTTCTAAAGAAAACGGCCGCTTTTTTTAATTTTTAACACACGTACGTGTCCCGGCTGCCGGTGGTCAGTGAAGCGCGAGTGCCAACCCCTAGTAATATGCCAACGGAAGAAGCAAACACCAACATCAACCCGAAACCGGACACGATCCTGCATTAAGGAGGAAGGATAAAGGAAGTTTTTTTAAAAAAAGGGTGAGTCATTTGTTGAAAATCCAAGATTAGAATAACGCAGGAGCAACTTTTGATTTGCAGGGGAATTTATATATTTTTGTTGGAAGAGGATATTTAAAATTAAATCATGTCAGTTAAAGAAGACAATGATATCCTCCAGGACATCCCTTTTGATGAACTGCCCGAACTTAGGGACATGTACAAGGACCACCTGCCCGGGACGACTCACGTGTTCAGCTTCTTCAACACCAGCATGAAGTGGATCAAAAAGAAGCCCGACGAGAAGTACATGACCTTCCTGGCCCCTAATGGCGATTGGAGAACCGACGGGACTTTTCTCGTGATCCTCCAGGTAATTGGAACGAAACTCGAATCCTCGCCTAGGGATTTTCGAAAATGTTCGGCAAATATTTTTGCGTATTGATCCGTTTTTCGGCGGTGTGGGCGCAACCCCTGAGAGAATGTACTTAATCAATACTGACCGGCGACTCTGTGGCACTAGGTTAGATCATCCCCCTTTTGGGCTCTTCTGTCACATGTTTGGAATGAGTCACGAGGGGGATGGTGATGAACAGCGGCTGATCGATTTTTGTTGTGTGTGCTGTTTTTTTTTCAATGCCATCGCGTTTTCGTAAAAATAAATATAATCCCATCTAGTTCCTGACACGTTTTGTTGTATTGATCTTTACTGACATTGAACTAGAATTGAAATTGGAAATGTGCGGATATGTAAATAGTTTTCAATAAGTAATTAATGTTTAATTTCACACATGCATACGTATATAAATAAATAAGGTGTTTATGTACCACGTAAACGATTAGGTGAAGATATTATCTAAAGCTATTTATTAGCAGGGTAATCATGCAATAATGATAATAACAATTTCTTAAAAAATATATATGATCACAACAAAGATAGGCAGGATTCGAATCTTTTTGGAGCCGTGATGATAATAATTATTAATAAGATAAGGTCGGAAATTTGCACGTTATTTAGCCATAAGAACGAACAACGATTAATCTTCCACAATAATGAAAATAGATCTTTGAAACTTTTACATATTGTACATTAAACTTTCCGAATAAATTGATAAACATTTTTTTCAAAAAAAATGTTGCTTTAATTAAATATAAATCAAATAGTGGAACACTGTCAAATGATCACATAAATCCATTAATCCATCCATTAATTAAATATAAATCAAATAGTGGAACATTGTCAAATGATCACATAAATCCATGAAGTACTTTGATTGGAAACATTATTTCTACTTCATATTGCTTTAATTTATTGAGGTAATTTTTATAAACATGGTGTATTAAATAGATTGATTTAAAATAAATGATCAATAAAATTATTCGTTGCTTAGAAATCTCCATAAGAGCAACGTAAATTTTGGTTATGCTTTTAATAAAAAGGGAGCAGTATCGTGGCTTTTTCGTGATATTTTAAAAATATACTATCATTTCTAAAATCATGCGAGAAGAAATTAGGTTTGATATGTAGAATTCGTATACATTTGACGCGAAGCGGGCTCATGGCTCCCGGCTCCTGACCTTGAATTGCGAATGCACTTTTTTCCATTATTGAAATATTTTCTTGTACATTTTGTAAATATTTCTGGAATTATGTTTTGAATAGGAATGTGGAATGCTAGTAAATGTTGAGTTAAGTGGTGGGTCGGAAAAATTCCTTTTTCATTTATAATCTACCAAATTGAATGGGCGGCACTCGGCGATTTGATCACCGAGTGTGCAGCGCGCGGTAGTTTTGCTTACTGTGTCAACCGCTAAACTTGAAGTCTAAGGTTTTAAGTCATGTAACATTAAAATTAATATTTGATTTTTGATAGTAATCATTTAAATTACCTATGCAGTTGTAAACAACTTGAATTTATATTTTCTGTTGCTAGAATTTAACTGTTTGTCTACAATATTTTAAATAATAAAAAAAAATATCAAATTCAAATCAATAATGGTGGAGGCATTTTCTCCGTTATGTACACACATCTTTATGTATATTGTCACACTCTAAAACGTGTGTGCTTTAATTACTACTGGATTATAGATTAACTCATCGCACAGATAACATTGGGAACACTAAATGGTTCATTAGCTCCAACTTAAATATTTTTCACATTTTTATTTTATCATAAGTAGTGATGGGCAAGATCGTCCAAAAATGATCGATTGATCGATGCGTGCAAGTGATCGAGCCGCTCGATCTTCTCGTGCCTCTCGACCCTCGTGAACACCACAGGCCCTAAAAAACAAAAATACGTCTCTCAAAAACTACGACCTGAAAGACTCTTCTGTAAAACACTGCTCTAAAATCACCACCAAAAAAACATCCCTAGTAAAAAACAACCCTCTCCCCCAAAAATTAACCCCTCAAAAAAACCACCCCCGGTAAAACTATTCCAGAAAATCACACCCCAAAAAAACCACCCCCATAAAAATCCCTCCTTGAAAAAAAAATACACTCTTGAAAAACCACGCCTTGTAAAAATATTACTGGAAAACCTCCCCCCGAAACAATCACCTATACAAAAACTTTTCTCGTAATATCATCTCCTGGAAGAACCACCCCCAAAAAAGTTCATTTTATTCGCCCCTAACCCCGCTACTTTACTATTTTTTTCTGATGAAACGTTAACTACATACTAATTTTCAACTACTAGTTTAATCAATTACTAAAATATTTCGCTCAAAAATAATCGGTTATTTCCATCATTACTACAAACTATGTCAATGACAATTAAATAAGTTAATTGTTATTTTTCTGCAATTTATTTATTAATACTTACATTTTAATATTTGCAATCAAAATTATAATAACACTAAAAACATAAAATAAATGTATTATATTAATTCATTTAGTCATAGTATATATATATAATAAGTACTTGTTTAGTGATGATCAAATAAGATCGACTGTGCGATCCGATCGATCCTTGCAAATGATCGAGCCGCTCAATCTTTTCGATCGGCTCGATCATTTTGATCGGCTCGATCTTTTCGATCGGCGCAATCGTTTTGATCGGCTCGATCTTTTCGATCGTCTCGATCTTTTCTATCGGCTCGATCTTTTCGATCGCCTGGAACTTTGCGGGCGGCTCGATCTTTCCGAGCGGCTTGATCTTTTTGATCAGATCGATCTTTTGATCGATCTGCTCGATCCTTTAACTGATCGGTCATTGCTTGATTGATCCTTGAGATACTCGATCTCGCCTATCACTAATCATTAGTAAATACCATTTTGCACGATCTGCCATTTATACGTACTTACCAGATGCGTTTCCAGGATGGTAGGTTGTGTTTACCAAGTTGCTATGAATAATAAAACGGCACGTATGTCCTTACCGTTTAGCAAACGGTAAGTAAAAGTAAATAAAAACATAAATTTTACGATATGTTTAACTTGAAAATATACAATTAAATATTACCTACCCACATTTTGAACTAATTGTATATTACTATATAAACTAGACAGACTTCATCTGGTGCTTCATTTAGAAATTTAATTATGCCTCCTCTTGTGAAAACGTTAGCTTTTTGGGCCTGTACCCGGATTCTTTCAGATAAGCAATTAGTAAAGAAAATATCTACTGAATTATTGAGAAAAGAGGAAATAAGCCAAAAGATTCATATCATTAATATTCACTTTATATTTTTCAGACCATGTCTTCACACGAAGTATTTTCATACCAAAATTTTTAAGTTTCCGAAACTATTGAGAAACATCCTATATTCCGTGCTTCTTCTAAATCAAAATCTTCTACTTCAGAACCACTCATAGTTCATTTCCTTCCTTGTTTTAAGCGAAAAGATTGCAAATCTACAAAAACCGTCAAACTAACACCAACCTTGCTTTTTTATTTTTAATAATTTACATAGCTACTACCACAAAGCTGCCATTTATTATCGGAAATTTATTAAATTATTAAAAAATATTAAAAATTATTTCGGCTATATGCAAAAACTATCGAACTACAAATCAGTGATATTTGAACCATGTCTCAAATCTTTCGTTGTTGTATTTAAGTTGTTAAATATTATATTCCAAGTTCTTGCAATAAAAATCTTTAAATGAATTATAAAGTAACGGACCTAAGTTGACCCAACTGCGACTTCATAAACGAATTCAAGAAAAGTATTGAAGAACCCTAGTAACGAGCCACACGTCACGATAGCGCCTTTTTTTATCGAACACCCGATATATTTACATAAATAAAACACTAGAATTGTGGTTGTATAACATACTGTATATATACCAATTTGACGTTGTCTTAGGGTAACGTTACAGTTATACATTCTAATTAAATATTTTAAATTAAGCCCATAATGTGTCATAGTATATTATACAACCACAATTCTAGTGTTTTATTTATGTAAATATACCGGATGTTCGATAAAAAAGGCGCCATAACTTTTGTATCTATTGACCGATTTTATTAAACTAAAAACCAAAGTCAATCGCCGTTTAGATACTCAAAAACGACATGAATATTGATTGTTTTCAATAACTTCATTCCCAAATAATAGGCAACTTAAGACATGTAAATGGCTGCCTATAATTTTTGTATTTTATTACATTAGACATTATTTTTTTAAATCTAATAACACTCAATTTCTTGTTATTGTTTAATGTTATAGTCGATTTTTTTTAAATCTTTTAATTTAAAATAAAATTTTTTAAAAATTATAACTAGTGTGCCTTGTAAAAAAAGTGACAAATGTGAGGTGTGAGGCCATTAATAATAACAAAACAACAAATAAGTGCCTACGTTACAAATTAATGTACAATAAAAATAAAGGAAAAATGTGAATATTTTGGTATTTCAACAATTCGATTATGACTCATTTTCTTAAGTGTATCTATAACTTCACAACGTTTCGGTGTTGCATACGCGTGGCGTATGAAGTAAAATTTCGAGTTTAGAAAAGCCCCGTGAAAATTTTCTACGCGGGGCTTTTCTAAACTCGAAATTTTACTTCATGCTTAGTTTGGGAGTGGAAACACTCGTTTAAACTTTAAATTTAACTCTTTTATAAAATCGACGTATGTAATATAATAAATCATTCATTGAAATCATAGAAAAAGATGCAAAATTTTACCAAATTTTAGAGTTAACTTTATACGTTTCTCGGCTCTTAATGGGTTAATATTATATTACTAAGAAAAAAAATATTTATTAAATATTAAAGTTGCATCTAATTTAATAACAAACTGTAAATAAATCGACAAAAATCTAGAAATATAGAAAACCTCGACATGTTGAAAATCTTGACGGTCGACTTCCAGACTAAGCATGAAGTAAAATTTCGAGTTTAGAAAAGCCCCGCGTAGGAAATTTGTTTTCACGGGGCTTTACTAAACTCGAAATTTAACTTCATGCGTTACGCGTATAAAACACTGAAATATTGTAAAGTTTAAAAAAATACTAGCCTTTATTTTGTTCGGTTAGTTGACAAATTGTGTTGAATCTTCTAAGCTGATTATACATACTAATTCTATTTATACATTTTGAACACCCGGTATATGATTGCACGAGCTATCTTTTTTATCACCTCAGGGTGATACAGTCAACCCTCCTATAACGCGGTGAGTGCGTACCGCGTTATATGGAAACCGCGCTATAAAAAACTTGGATTTAACCGTACAAACCAGGCTAATTCGTAGCGCGTTCTATGGAAAACGTCTACCGCGTTGTATGGAAACCGCGCTATAAGAAACTCAGAATTAGTACAAATCACATCATTCGTACCGCGTTATATGGAGACCAATAAATACAAAAGATAAGATAAATTATAAATTATTTTTATTGAATTGAAGAGTTCATATAAACAATTGATAAAAAAATGAAACAAAAACCAAACTAAAAAACTGTTTTCTAACAAAAACAAGAAAGATTTTTGTAAAAGTATGTAATCTTTCAACATTCATCCTCGCTCTCAGATATGAGTCGCCTAACTCGTCTTCTTTTAATAGGCAAAATCTCTTCCTCACTTGGTTCATCCTCACATTGGTTTTCGATTGTAGCTTTTTTTTCTAACTCTACTAAAACCTCTCTCTTTAAACTTTGCACTGCGCACCGTTGAATGATTAGTTTGAATAAAATGATGTTCTAATTCTTTAGCCAAATTTAGCCCTTTTTCACATCTTGTAAATCGAGATTTGGCACCCATTCGTTTTCCTTATTTTCATTTATCAATTTGAGGTGGGTGCATCAATTAATTCCATCAGTTCTTCCTCATCTAAAGTTTCTTCCCCGAGTACTAGTTCTCTTACATCCTGATGGTTTACTGCACATTCTTCATCACTTAAACTAGAAGCAATGTTTACTATTTCTGTAACTGGAAGTGAAATTGTAGAATCATCTTGTATTGCTTGAACCATTTGAGGTAAATGAGGTTTTCAACACGCATTAAGCGTTGATGTTTTAATTTCCGCGCAAGCCGATGATACGGTTCTAATACAATCTAAAATATAAAATTCCATCCACACTTGAGTAAGAGTTTTATTTTCACTATTTTCTAATCTGTCGAAAATGGTTTGGAAAAGTTGGCGTGTGTAGTACATTTTTAAAGTTTGAATGACACCTTGGTCCAAAGGTTGTATTAATGACGTGCAGTTAGGAGGAAGGAAGACAATTTTTACATTTAGATAATCCAGTTCTATGTTATGGCAACCAGCGTTATCAAGAACCAATAAAACTTTGAAATACAATTTTTTTTACCTGGTATAGGTTTCCACTGCCGGGATAAAACAATTATAAAAGCAATCCATAAATAAATCTTGAGTCATCCAAGCTTTCTTATTAGATCGCCAGAATACAGGCAATTGGGTCTAATTAATGTTAAAACCATTCGGGGTGCACGGAAAGAACTGATTGGACGTTGTTGAACGGAAACCGCTCTGTAAGAGTACCGCGTTATAGGAGGGCTGTCGCAATTTCTGCTCCGCGTTATATGGAAACCGCGTTCTGAGAGTACCGCGTTATAGGAGGCTTTACTGTATATTGTATTTAGCAAGTTGCTATACATAACAAAACGGCAAGTAGAATTGAAATTTTACTTACCTTTCTTAAGCTTTGCTTTCTAATATTTTAGAAATATGTTTATTATGTAATATCATTGAAGATTCGCACGTAAAAATTTCAATTTAAGTTTGTATCTCTATTATTGAACTGAAATTAAAATCTTTCTTTTACCTATTAGCATTATGTCCAAAGTTTTATTTTTGGTTTCTCCAAGTGATTTATTTAAAAGTGGATATTCTTCGCTTACTATTTCTGACTTATTGAGTATCAATCAACAATTATTATGATCGTTCAAAAATTAAAGGAGAATGATTGTGTGAACGATAAACATATCGTTGGGAACGAAAAGAGAAAACCTGAAGAAACTATAACAAATGTATTAGCAAATCATTAACTGTAAGAAAGAAGAAGTCTTCAAATAATATTTTATGTTCATTATTTACATACGCATTCTTTTCAAATGTTGGATGGTCTAATAATTGTAGATTAACTGGGCACGGTTTTAAATTTTATACAAATATAATGATAAATAGTAAGTGTAGTCTTATTCTGTTTAGGTTAAGTGTATCTTTTAAGTTAATTCGATTCAACACAAATAATGAATTTGTGCCTTTGAGCTGGAGTCTGAATGTAGTCGGCATTAATATACATCAATTACGTTTTCTTAATTTGTATACACATAAGTAAATGTTTGTATGTAATTATATTTGTATTGATTGTAATTCATAATAATACAATAAAAATAAGTATTGGAAAAGAGACAAGCAAAATTAGTTGTATCACAGAGTATGGAGTAACAGAGTATTCACGCTGGCTGTGCGGGGTCAGGGGGGGCGGCTCTGTCAGGTGGCTCACCCAGCAGGCGTGTGATTTAGAGTAACTACTAGGTTTCCCCACTCTTCCCAATTCATTTGTATATCGGATCTGCAGAGGAATGTTTATATTTTTTCCTCTCTAACGGTACCGACGGAACGAAAAATGATGACGCTCGGTTTGTTTATTTTATCAAAATAAACAAATCGAGCGTAAATGTACACCATTCAATTTTTAATTCCACATATAATATTGAAATCTAGATTTACTCTCATGTAATGCAATTTAAATTAAAATAAATACAGTTATATGATACAGGTAGGGATTGGAATACCGGCATACCGGTTAATCGCAAAAATTGCTCTTCAAAATGTACCGGTATTTTGGTAAATCATATCAACATTATGTACATTTATTTCACATCTTCAACTATATTTCTGACAAAAATAGTAGATCGATTATGTGTTTTTGAACTTCATAATAAATCAGTGTTTGTACGAGTGGCGCACGAAGTAAAATTTCGAGTTTAGAAAAGCCTGAACTCGCTTCGCTCGTGCCGCCAAATCCAAATGTTCAGGGTTTTTTAAACTCGAAATTTTACTTCATGCTTAATCGGGGAGTGGAAAACCCTCACACAAATCCATGTTTTATATTTATAGATTTTTTAAATAGGTTTTTTACTAATTTCCACGATTTCTTATTAATCCACTTCTTTTGAAATGTTGTAACAGCTTTCAAGTTTTTGCCAAGATTTTATAAATAAAATTTAATATTCAATATAATTTGTCAATCAACCGAACAAAATAAAGGCTAGTATTTTTTAATTTTACAATATGTCAGTGTTTTATACGCGTGGCGCATGAAGTAAAATTTCGAGTTCAGAAAAGCCCCGTGAAAATTTGTCTCGGGTCGCTGCGCGACCCTCGACAAATTTTCTACGCGGGGCTTTTCTAAACTCGAAATTTTACTTCATGCTTAGCCTGGGATTGCAAACACTCGTTCGAATTTTAAATTAGACTCTTTTATAGAATCAACGAATGTCCGCAAATGTACAGAGTATACGAATATATAAGGATATGATATATAAAAAAAAGTAAATTATTTTGTGATATATTAAAAATTTTTGTTTATTTTTGGGGTTAAAAACCTTACTTCTTTGGATGTAGATGGCAAATCCTCTTCCAATTTTTGGGTGTACATGTGAATGGGCTTTAACACTTCTAAATCGGAGTCCGAATCACTTAATACTATGTCAAATGGTTTTGGAATTGCTGATTTTAACAGTCTATTTTGTTGGTAATTTGTAAAATCACTTGCTCGAAAATGTTTATTACACAGGCGCTTTAAAGAAACTTTCTTTTCGGACAAAATAAAGAGATCCATATTACCACAATTTTTTAACCAATGATCACATCTTTCACTATTATTTACAGGAAATGTAAAGAAGTGTACATCCTCGGTTATCCTCGCGCCACAATCACGATAGGCGCATTTTAAATAATTAGCCATATTTTTACAACTAAATATCACTAGAACTACAACTATTATGTAAAAACACTAAATGTTCACTATACTTAATTAAATTATAGTTTGTCCGTATAAAATTAGAAACCGTTAACGTGCACACTGGAGAGCGAAAAACATACTGATTATTTTTCTTAAAATATTTCTCACTGACGATTTCCTATAAGTACTTTGAAGAGGGTACTTTTACAAATATTTTTCTATGTATTTTGTACATCCTTAGTAATTGATTTCTAGGGCTTAAGGACAAAGACAGATAAGAAGGGTACGAATTTGGACTGTTTTTTAGATCATCTGTGGGGCGAGTGAACACTTGATAACGAAAACTTTAAACCAAATTATCACTGGATTTATGGGTTTCCAAACAGTCGTATGATGCATTATTTTTACTAAAAAATTTAACTACATATATTAAATAAATCGATAAACGTTGTGATAAAAATATAATTCATTGCTCTCTATAAAGAAAATACAGTATGTCCGTTTCAAGACGCATATATACTTACGATTGAAAAATAGTTTCAATATACAGGGTGTCCCGGTTAAGCAGTCCATGCATGTGTATCTTCTAAACGGCAAGAGATACAGATCTGTTAAATGGTAGAAAATATGCAAGACAATGAGTACCAACTATACCCGGTGTTAAATTAACAAAAAAGTTGAACCATCAGAGCACATTGCGAAAAAACTGATTTTTGCGATTTTTTATTTTCCTTTATAACTTGGTTATTATTGATGATAGAACGATATAGAGCAAAAATCGCTGGAGATATTGAGATAAAACTTAAAACCTAAGCTTTTTGAAAGGAAAACCGGAAGTGGTACTTTACTCTTAGCGTTTTTTAGTTTTTTCCAGATATTCACAAAACTAAAAAATGTTTCAAATAAACATTGTATACAATAAAAAATGAAGATATATTGTATATTCACTTTGTATCATAGCACTCTTAGTTTAGGAGTTATTTAAAAATAGTGTTTTTTTAGATAATTATTGTTGGTTATAACACCGATAGGCCATGAAGTGTCGTGGCGCAGGCGGTAACGCGCCGGACTCATAATCGAAAGGTCCCGGGTTGAAATGCAGTCGCCGGTTGCTTTTTCTCTTTTATTAATTTATATTTAATTACATTTAATTCAAAAATATTAAATCTAAACGGGGAAAGTACTATGATGGACACATCACCATTTTTTTTATATGGGCGTCAAAGTTGGCCATGATATCATTTTGTAGACATTTCTTTTTTAATTTGATGTATCATATGGTAGGTTTGTTTTCATTAATAGGAAAACTGGACGATATTTTCATAGTATTTGAAGTTGGCTATGACTATACCAAAATAAATGAAATATTAACAATAACAATACTGACATAAAGCGTTATTTGTTTTTGAAAAAATAAACATATCATATGATATACCAAATTAAAGAGAATTAAAAATCTATAAAATTAGCTCATGGCCAACTTTGACGCCCATATAAAAAAATGAAGTTAGTATGCTTATATTGGAAAATATTTGCTGTATGATAAATCTGACTACATATTATTAAAAAGCATAAAAAAGTGCCCCAATAATGTCAAAATATTATCATTCTATCATCAATAATAAGTATGGTCTGAACTTTCAACTGTTTTGTTAATTATATAACGGATATAGCTAGTACTCATCGTCCTGCATATTTTCTCCCCTTTAACCAAATCTCTATCTCTTACCATTTAGAAGATACCCATGCATGGGCTGCTTAATCGGGACACCCTGTATAGATTATTTAACTTTTCTTTAATTTAGTAAACCTTCATGGAATTCGTTTAAATGTCAATTTTGAACTTGAAAATATTACAAAAAGCATTTCAGTGTTTGCCTCCCGGCAAATCCAAATTTTCACGCTTTTCTAAACTCGAAATTTTACTTCATGCTTAAGCAGGTAGTGGAAAACACTTGTTTATAGCCTCAAATTGAACTTTTATAAACAATAGAAAGTCGGAAAATGTGTACTTAAATATTACATACTTACTTAATTTTAATATTTTTCATTACAAGAATATTTATATAGGAACAATAAATTGTAGGCGTTAATTCCAAAGGCAATATATGTATTAAATAATCATCAATTTTATTTATTACATTTGATTATACAATAAACAAAATATCCAAATTTACAGACGTTTCTAAACTCGATTTTACTTCATGCGCCACGCGTAAAAACACTGATTTAATGAGATGTTTAAAAAACGTATTCTTTTTAATCACTCTTGTTCCCTCATGAACACCGACAATAATAAAATAAACCGTTCAAAATACACGTTTTTATTTTTGAAATATTATATTATAAAAGCTCCCCCAGTTACCCCCCCCCCCCCCCCCCCGTGGATCCGTGCCTGATTGACATAATTAGTTCTGAGGTAATAAACTGAACGCATTAAAACAATAATGTTTTTATTGGTGTATGGCTCTATTGGCTCTATTGCAATATGAGTATATTTATGTTTACATTAATATTCCAATGAACGAATCATCCTTTAACATATGTTTTTGTGCCTTAAATCGCCATCAAAATTACAGGAAACTGTTTTGGTGAAGGTTTTAATAGGTGGATGTTTTGATAATTGCCTCAGAGATGGCTACACTATGCAAACTGTGGATTCCGAGTTACAGGCGTGATTACTCTGGTTATTCTTTCCTCTGTGGTTGTATATAATTCGATTGAATTTAAAATCGTGAATATTTATTTATCCAGTTTACTTGTCTACTGTAATTCAATACCCATTCATTCGCCCGGCGCTATAGCAAACAAATAACGCACTCCGCGCTCATATTTTTTATTATTCATTGTAATAAAATTCACTATAAAGGCACTATAAAGCAATACATAAACTAATTTCAGCGATTCTGCTATCTCTGCGCCATCTCGTACCCCTGAAACACACTACTAGCAAAAATTGGCCCTCCTAAACTGATTTAATTGTGATTTAATGCTACTAGATATAACATATTTACATGGTGACGACCAGAGTTAGGCATTTTTTAGTCGAGTGATGACTAAGAGAAATGACTAATTTTCTATTTGTTAGTCATGACTGATAACTAATTTTTTAGTCATTATTCTTAAATTGATTTTATTGATTGATGACTAATCAATTATCAATCAACTAATGATTGAAATGATCGTTAGTCATGATGTATATTTGACTAAATATGGCCGTGTTTTAAATCAGAAAAAGTAAGAAATTAATTAGGGTATGTACTTAAATCAAAATCTCACTATTATCAGAAATGTATAGGCCTTATTTGCATACGCTATAAATAATCCGATTTCGTTGTTTTTTAAAATAGTTCAATTCAAAGCTTTTAACGAGTGTTTCCACTAGCAGATTAGGTATGAAGTAAAATTTCGAGTTTCGAAAAGCCTGAAAATCTGGATTTGCAGGGGCACGACTCGCTTCGCTTGCGCGCCCCGGCAAATCCAAATTATCAGGCTTTGTTAAACTCAAAATTTTACTTCTTGCTTAATCTGGGAGTGGGCGACACTCGTTACAATTATGTTTAAACAACAACATGTTAATGACTTTATTATACCAACAATAGTCAACTGTAGTCAAAATATAGTTTATGGTAGTGTTTTAATACACCACCTTATGTCAAAATCATTTAAATAACAGTCCTTTGTTAATTAAAAAGAAAACATTGATTAAGGTTATTTTTAATTAAATGTAAATGAAGAACATTTTTATCGGAATTTTAGGAAAAATGATAATAATCATACTTTAAGTCAATAAAGGTCTGTTTTGACGTTAGATTGTAACAAATTGAAATAATTGCATAACTTTCAAATTACTTAATAAATTAGAGCTGTAATCATTTTGATGACAATGGAAATACTAAAATAACATTGAACGAAATGGTATTACATACCGGCAAAAGTGTAATTTTAATGTAAAATGTCAAACGTGTCCATTGCGACGAAAATAGTCAACTGAATTGTTAAATCTCAGAAAAACCGGTTAGGTTAATTTACTAATCAATATTTATCATTTTTGTTTTTGTAGAATATTCTAAATATTATATTAAATATGCCAAATACTGATAAGAGTCCTTCTTTTAGATTCTTTATTTATCAGCACAACATTTTTTAAATGAAAATACAAGTTTTGAGAATAATTTCCCGTTTTTAACTTAATTGGTTATTTTTCACATAAATTCACAATTCTAACGTAGCTTGTTATTATCGACACACACTGAGAATCCGTGTTAAAAATTTCAAATTATGCCAGAACAAAAGACAACTGATGTGAATCAAATTGTCGTTTTTTTTTCATTCTTTAGCATAATTTGATATTTTTGCGATAATTTCCCGTTTGTAACATTACGCATGATTTACATAAATTAAAATTCGACACACACACTGTCACTCCGTGTTAAAAATATTAAATTACGCCAAAAAAAGATTTAAGAGAATAAAATTGTAGTTTCTGTTTTCTTTCTTTGGCATAATTTGATATTTTCAATACGGAAAATAATTGTTAGAGTAGTAATATTGGAAAACTATGACATTTGAGGACACCGCTGTATTTTGTCTGTTATCATATTTTGATCAAATGCATAACGTTCAATCAATCGACTGGTCTTTGTCAAAATTTGCCAACTTTGTTAATAGACTGAATTTTGACATTTTTACGTTATGTTACTTAGACTATTATGACTGTTCAATGAGTGTTTTTAATTAACAAAGGATTAGTTTTTAAAAATGATTATGACATTAAGCCACGTTGAAAATCACTACAATCACCTATCATTTGGCTATTGTGACATTGTGACTGTAAGTGACTCAATCAACTACCTTTGATTATGATGACATTTAAACATTAAGTCACTCTAATATAAGGAGTGAAAATAAATAGAGTCAAAGATTTTATTTCATAGAAATGTACTCTTTATATTCTATATTATACAAATGAAAGTTCAGCTTCTACAATTGAAAGACAGTTTGATAATTTCTTATTATTATTTTTTTTGTGAAGTTCATAGTAAATTTAGTTGATTTTGTTTAAGATTTGTTTTACAGAAAATATATTTCACATCTCAATTATTTTCTGTAAATATCATTAAAGTCGGTAGTTTCGTAGATTAGAATTTTTTTCTTGTAGGTATTAAAAAAGGTCTTTCCGTGCTTTCCAATTAAAATTGAATATTACCATTTTATTTCCAGTAAGATACAATTTTAGTTAATATCACTATATACAAATTTAACTGCTTCCACTTACAAAAATGTCGAAAATGGTCAATATGTTTCACATCTCCATTTGTTTCTGTAAATATCATTAAAGTCGGTAGTTTCGTAGATTAGAATTTTTTCCTGTAGGTATTAAAAAGGTCTTTCCGTGCTTTCAAATTAAATTTGAACGTTACAATTTTATTTCTAAGAAGATACAGTTTTAGTTAATATTGGTAAACACAAATTTAAGTGCTTCCGCTAACAAAAATGTCGAAAATGGTCAATACAGACAATATGTACTCAGTGTAGTCAGAAAGACATTCCGACTTGTAGACAAACGGCAGTCAATATTATATTACACTGGTCTGCAAAAGAAATTTTTTTTTCGAGCCCTGACACCATTCCTGCTGATTCTTATGTAAAATGACCTCCTGAATCCGAATATGACCTCCGTTTTCCCCCATCACCCACCGTTTTCGGGGGAGCCCCCCCCCACCTATTTTTATCACTTTTCGATAATTTGGAGGGATGAAAAGGATTATTTTAGCCTTTACATTTCTTCTGAGGGGCAAGAGAGGTGAAAAGTTCCAAAACATGAACATTTGTAGCAAGGAAGTAGATTTGGGGGGGGATTTGCCCCCTTAAATTGTAAAAAAATCATTAAAAATGATCAATTTTTTCCGTTTTTTTCGCAGTTTTTTCACTTATTTTCTACATATTCCAGCTTCCATTCCCCCTCATCCTCCCCCAAACATCCCCAAATAATAAAAATATATTGCAACAATATATTGCAACAATAATAAAAATATATAGCAACAATAATAAAAATATATAGCAACAGTTCGGAAGACGCTGGCGCTCTCAATACTCCCCCCGTTTCCCCCATCCATTGGAGGGGTGAAAAGGATTATTTTAGCTGTAAAGAATAATAAATAAAAAGTAAAATAATAAATGTAAAATAATAAATATATAATAAATAACTAAGATAAGTACCTTCATTGGTGTGGTACAGTGAATCTTCCGAACTGTTGCTATATATTTTTATTATTGTTGCTATATATTGTTGCTATATATTTTTATTGTTTGGGGGAGGATGAGGGGGAATAGAAGCTGGAATATGTAGAAAATAAGTGAAAAAACTGCGAAATAAACGGAAAAATCGATCATTTTTAAGGATTTTTTTACAACTTAAGGGGGCAAAATAATCCTTTTCATCCCTCCAATTTATCGAAAAGTGATAAAAATAGGTGGGGGGCCTCCCCCGAAAACGGTGGGTGATGGGGGAAAACGGGGGTCATATTCGGATTCAGGAGGTCATTTTACATAAGAATCAGCAGGAATGGTGTCAGGGCCGATTTTCATGCCGACCAGTGTTATTATTAGGTGTTATTAGTCAGTACTGTCAGTAATATTATCAGTATAATTCTGACAAAATTGACGATGACAATAAATTAAGATAAAAATTGATTGAAATGTTCAAAGTTATGTAACATTTTGAATATTTGCAAAGTATTGTCAAAATAGACAAAAAAAAATCGTGGAAAATAACAAAATTATGACATTTTCAAACAATTTTAACACTTTTATTTATTACACAAAATTTCCGAGAATTTTGTTTACATTTTTATGGACATCAAGGACATTTCATCTTTGTTTTATCAAAATTTCGTTATTTGTAAAAATGACAAATATCGCGAACGGAAGAGTTCATGAAATTTAGATGAAAATCTTAAAATTTGAGAAAATAATCTAAATTAATAGGAAAGCTAAATGAAGTTGTTTATTTACATAAGGTTCAGAAAATCAAATTTCCAGAGGTTATTTTGAAAAATATTATAAATGTAGTGTATATTATCCCTGTTTTGAGGAGCAACGATTAATTTTTTAAAGTTTATAAAATGTGAGCCTTATTTTAAAACAAACTGAAACATCAGTAACACGTCAAACTTTCAAGAAATAAATAAACATAGAAAATCCAGAGACTAGATGTAACATTACGGAAGCTGCAAGTTGATTAAAATGCTCAATTAATATTTTATATTTTATATACAGGGTGATTTTTTTTCATGTTTACTATGAGGATCTCGGAAACTATACGAGATAGAAAAATTTTGCTTATAATTAATACTAATACGTTTATAATTAGTGTGTTTAATACTAATACGTTTAGAAAAGCCTGAAAATTTGGTCTGTGGCTTTGTTAACATAGAGTATTTAAGAACATCACACTGAATCAGTGTTTAATATGCTTGGCGCATGAAGTAAATATTTCGAGTTTAGAAAAGCCTGAAAATTTGGTTTGGCCGTTTCGCTACGTGACTAAAACAAATGTTTGATGAAGTTTTACTCCATGCTTATGAATCAAATACTCGTTAGAAGCTTCAGAATGAACACTTAAAATAAACAACAAATGCCTAAACAGTTTCAGTGTGTACATAGGGTTATAATAATAGTAACGCTATTAATATACTAGATCGTTAAAAAACTATTTAATTTATGTGAAATCGTATTCAATAATGTGGAACAAGATTTACTTAGTGTGAACTTATACTGTAAAACATTATAACTTTCTTACTTTTATGACTTTTTTCTGTATTTTTCTACATTTTTCTAAAGTGTACGTTCATCCTTGGCAGAAATTATATTTTTACTTCAAACAAAGTAAAATAGTTCAGTATTAAAAAAAAATGGTATTTAATGTTTACAATTCAATAATTTGGCATTTAAGTTAAATAAAAATCCGGTTCCATAACTGCTACTTTAAGTTCACATCACATAACTATTTAAAATGTCATTGGAACAATAGAAAATGTCAATGTGCTCTATTGTTTAGAAATATACTCGATTAGTTTAAATTGTAATTTAATTATTATTAATAGTAATAAAAATATATAGTTTATTTAGTCTGTTTTAAAACTAGAAGGAGTAAGTGACAAAGCCCAATTTATACCATAAAACGTTACCAGAAATAATATATAAAATTACGAAAAAACTATTCGTGATAATGCAAACAATGTCTTAATTAATAAGACAACTTAAGACGATAAATATCCATTGAAACAACTACTTCCCGTAGAAATACACCTCCGGATATTGAATTATACAATGAAATATTTAAAATCTTATTTAATTTGATTTGTTACAACGCTCTTAAAGTATATGTAACGTTTAGGTCAAATTCTCTTCAAACCACCTAACAAATACAAATTTAAAATGGAAGGAAAGATAACAAAAAAATTAGAAGTGAAAGGACTTGGATTAAAAGTAATCTCTTAGGCCATCTATAGACGCGTTTCAAGATTTATCTCTCTTTAGTATAGCTTTGCTTATGACATTTTTTAAAAAATTTAAGAATAAATTAAAATTAACTTACTTGGAAAAAGTGTTGTGTGTGGAATGAAAATATGGTCGGTATTTATAGGTAAGAAAGGGGATTATGTCGTTACCAGGTATGAAGAATGTGAGACCTTATTATTTACCTTACGGTACAGTTCAAACAAGATAAATTCAAATTCAAAACTATTTGAATTCGAGAAAATAAACTTACGCTTCTTATAGTTTGCACACTTTAAACATAATATATAAAATTACGAAAAAACTATTCGTGAAAATGCAAACATAGTCTTAATTAATAAGACAACTTAAGACGATAAATATCCATTGATACAACTACTTCCCGTGCAAATACACCTCCGGATATTGAATTATACAATGAAATATTTAAAATCTTATTTAATTTGATTTGTTACAACGTTCTATTAAAGTATATGTAACGTTTAGGTCAAATTCTCTTCAAGCCAACTAACAAATACAAATTTAAAATGGAAGAAGAGATAACAAAAAAAATTAGAAGTGAAAGGACTTGGATTAAAACTAACGTCTTTGACGCGTTTCGAGATTTATCTCTCTTCAGTAAAGCTTTGCTTATGACGTTATTTAAAAAATTTAGGAATAAATTAAAATTAACTTACTTGGAAAAAGTGTTGTGTGTGGAATGAACAGGTACACAGAAATGGAATGAGTGAAAATTATGGTCGGTATTTATACGTAAGAAAGTTATCAGTAGAGAGAGGATTTTATGCATTATAAAATGGTGAAATATGTGCATATATATGCACTTAGAAACCCGAAAATATGCATTGTCAATTTAAAATATGCAGGTAATAAATTGAAATATGTCAATAAAAAAAAATACATAAGTTTGTTTATATACATTTTTAATAAAAAAAAAAGTCACATACATTTATTACTGTTAATACTAAGAAATGAAAAATACTATACTTGTACATAATTAGTCTTATTAATAATACTACAATAACTAAATTACTTTTTGAAACAACTACTTTCTTGGCTAATATCACGACGAATATTGAATTACACAAAAATCGCAAATCGTCCTTTTGTATAATTCAATATTCTTAGTGGTACTAGCCAGGAAAGTAGTTTTAAAAAGTCTCAAGTTCACAAGACTGTTAAATGTAGATTTACAAAAAGTTTCCTATTTTAATTCATTTATTAATATTATTTAATTGATCATGTTTATGTTAATAATTATGGTAATATATAAACTATAGGTACTACAGCATGTACCTTACTAACAATTATTAATTATGGTTAGTTTGATTGGCGTAACAACTTATAACTAAATGTTTTTCTAAATTTTCAGGAAGAAAATTTTGACGTCTGTCAGACAGTATATGCTTATATGATGAAAAACTTCTTTCCACATCTACAGATGTTATTGGTGAATTTTTTAAAGCGGCTAATATAGACACGTCTAAATTTATATCAATGGTTTCGGAGTTTTCGTTGAGTGTCAAAATGTTATTAATTTTATTTAACAGCTGATATCCGTAGTTTTTATGTAATACTTCATTTAATTCATTTGAAATAGTTACACCAATATTACCAGGAACACCAGAAATTAGCTGCTGAAATTTAGTCACTACTTTTACGGATTCGTTTAGCGATAATGCTTCTGTCTCCAATTTGGAAATAGTTGTGCTTACAAAATAATAATGCGCTTTTATGAAGGCTAACGAGTGCGCAGTTCTGTATTCTTTAAAACAGATTGTGCTTTCTTAATATATGTATTGGAATTATCAGAAAACTCCAAAACCAACTCTTTAATTATTTCGAAATGTTCTGCATAAAAAAGCGCTGCACTGAGCCACGTTCCCCAGCGCGTAATTACAGGTTCAGGCGGTAGAGGAATATTAGGAAGTTTTTCTTTGTATAGTTGAATGCGTAATGGGGCCTTTACAAACACTTTCTTTATACTACTTATTAAAGTATTAACAATCGGAAATTCATTGCGAATTGCCTCTGCCACTCTATTTATACCATGAGCCAAACATGTTACGTGAATGAAATTTGCAAATAATATTTTTAATTGGGTACCCGCTTTTACCATATAAGGTGCAGCATCGGACAGCATCAAAATAATTTTATTTGTGGGAACAATATCCGGAAGAAAAAAATGCATAAATGTCTCGTTAATGAATCGCCCTATTGTTAAGTGATTTGTTTTATTAAGGACTTTGCATGCAATTAGATATGATGTACTAGGCTCTTTTTCACTTAAGCACCCTATCATTAAATTGGCAACATACCATCCACAACAATCTGTAGTTTCATCCACAACGAAATAGAGATATTTATTTTTTACTATTTCTTTTATATGTCCCATTGTTTCGAGATAGACATCATTGACATACCTTTTTCGGAGTGTTCTTTCATCAGGCACTTGTTAGTTGCTAATTTTTTGTAAAAATGACTTAAAACTAGGATTATTAAGTTTTTTTTATGGAATGTTCGCCTTAACAAGAGAATTGCATAATGCAAAATTGAATTCCTCTTGTTCATTCCCTTTCGATTTTTCCCCAAGCAAAGATTCTCGCAAAGTGTTTGCGAAAATTTGGTTCTCTTCATTTCTTCAATTTTTTTTTTATGGAGAGAGGTTTCTATGTGCTGCGTAATTTGTGATTTTCTTTCTGATGTGATCTAAAAAACGCATCGATATTAAAATTGGAACCAAATTCAAAAATACTGTTTGCAATAGATTTCGTCTTAGACTTTGAAGATTTCGCATGCTGTTTATAACATCTTATTTTCGAACAAACACAATTTATAAGATACAAGTCTCATACAATAGTCTAAATTAATTATAGTCTTTACACATCGTGTGAGCATTTAGACTTTAGGTATAGATCCATTAAAATGCTTTCCACGCCTTTGTTTAATAGTTATATCGACTTACCATGTGACATTTATGAACTTTCAAACCATTATGGGTTAATTGAAAACATTATTACAGTTTTCATAAATAACTAGACCTAAAATTTAAATGCTCACTCAATATGAATGGTTAATTTAGAATTATGTGTAAAGTAACTGACTATTTTTCCACATGCGGTACAAAATACTTTTGCGCCGTCTAGACGGAGCTTGGGTATATTTTTGATCCATACCGGAACTAAATTATTTTTTTCTTTCGGCATCTTAATGTTACTGAACTAATTTCAACAATTTCTATATGTACTTCTCATTCACTTGAAGATTTGTGAATGAATACGGTATAGGGGGGCTATTTATTTTTTTAATATACTAATTGCAATCATTCACTAAATCGGCGGGCTCGCCTCTAAATAAATAGAAGAATTCCCTTACGCACGAAACTATTTCTTTCTCGTTCTACCGCTTGATCCAATGCCGCATTATGCATATTTCAAAGTAAACCGACACAAACATAGGAACACATAATTTACTGTTTATCGCAAGACAAATTGGCAATTAATTTGATCAATTTGGCCGGTATTTCCCCGAATGACAACATGTTTTGGTTCATGGCCGAAATCGAAAATTGCTCGTGTTGCAATGTACCGTGCGACAAAATGTTAAATATTCCAATATATGTAAAAATATGCATTATATGGCTCTATGAGTAAATTTGCAAAATATGCAAAATATGCAAAAATGTGCATTTTACATAAAATCCGCTCTCTAGTTATCAGAAATATCACTAGATAAATTTGGCGGCAATTTTAAATAATTTCATAATTACTCTTTAAATAGAATAGAATAGAATAGAATACAATAGAATTTATTCATGCAATTACGGTTCGTTTACATAAGTCAAAAATAAATACAAAAATAAATACAATGATGTAATACAAGTTTGTAAAAGTGTGGTAAATTTTATAATACAGTTGAAGCTATAGATTGGGTACACTCGTACACTGAAGTAGATAGTATGATGATAATTTCCATACATAGAACAAAAAATTACAAATATACGTTTAAATAATGATTATATAATTATAGCAGTATAGTAAAGTATATAACACAAGGTGAAAAATTACTAGGCCATTAGATATCACAGGCAAGCTTACTATATAGTTGAAAAAATAACTTTTAAAAGACGTTACAGGTTACAGTTAAAATATATGTAATAAGTAAAAACACATTAAAATAAAATCAAATATCCATTTTGTACTTCTTAATTGTGTCTAAGTATTTTTTTTCCATCGTACGATATTGTCAGTTCAATTAAAATGCTTATCCGGCGTCTCGCCATATATCTGTGAAATAAAACATATTTACATTATGGTCATAATATAATATGGAATTTATATAACAATGTGTCTATCAGATCTGGGACGAATCCTCGTAAAAATGATTCGAATCACGAATCAGAATCACCTAATATGATTCGAATCACGAATACTCGAATAAAGGATTCGTAACAGATAAATATGATTCGAACCGAAAATTCGAATCCAGTTTTTTCGAATCACGAATACAAATCCTTAAAGAATAAATTTTCGGTTATTTTTTTTTGCAACCATTAATATATTATTAATATCGTTACCAGTTGTTTAAACAAAAATATTGAGAACCTAATTATTTATTATTACCACTAAACATCGTTGATAACAGACTAACAATCTAACTCCCTGTTACTCTGGTTAAAGATGTATTTGTGTATTTCTGAACTCCACTTCAAATCAGTGATTTGTACGCGTGGCGCATGAAGTAAAATTTCGAGTGTAGAAAAGCCCGAAAATTTGTCTCGGGTCGCTGCGCGACTCTCGACAAATTTTCACGGGGCTTTTCTAAACTCGAAATTTTACTTCATGCTTCGCCTGGGAATTTGAAGTTTTAGACACTCGTTTAAGACTTCAAATTGAACTCGATTATAAAATCAACTAATGCCTGAAATTTATGTAAATAAAAAATTCACTGAATATCATTAAAACCGGGAAAGTCAGAGAAAATCATGGAATTGTATTCAAATTGACCAAAAGACTAACAAATAAGCCATATGATATTATTAAATTTATCAAAATCAGCAGGCAAATTACAAAGCACGTAAAAATGTATAAAATTAACTTAAATATTGGCAAAAACAATGAAAACTATTAAACAGAATGGGGGTTTCCCACAGAAGAAAGTTATATTAAAAGGCTAGGGCAAAAATATTTAGTCAGTGAAATCTCGGAAAAATTTAACATTTCAGATTGTGGCTACCGTGTCAGTTTTACTTCAAACAATTTTCAGTCATTAAATGTTCTTATCAAAGCATTCACTTTGAAGTTTCGAACGAGCGTTTTCACTCCCAGACTAAGCATGAAGTAAAATTTCGAATCCTTTTACAAGGATTCGAATCCTTTTATAAGGATTTGAATCACCCACATTTAGACTCGAATACGAATACGATAGACAGTGGAATTTACACACCTAAAAAACATTTTATTTGATGCATATTCTTATGCTATTTGATATCTCACCTACTGCACCAACAATGTCTGATACAAGAGCAGTCATTTTCATATGTGGATCATCTGTTATCATCTACTTATACATATTTATTATGCACTGTTTTTCAGACAGATATAAATGACCCAAATTTAACTTCTTACGCTTTTTTGGAGGCGAAGGCGATATTATCACCGAGCTTGTACTGGGTCCATAATCCATCACAACAATATAAACAAAACTAACTTTTAATTAAGCTAAAGAAATACCGCACAACAGGTTATTACGAAACAGATAAAGTTGCAACTCGGTAACGCTTCGAATTAAGGTTATGTCAGCTGTTGCGTCTAATAATGACGTAATTAGCATAGTGTAAAATAGGCGCGCTCTCGGCCAATAAGAGTTGTAGGTTTTGGCGCGTGAAATTTAAAACGCTCCTCCTAGTTATTAAACAGATTATAGTTGAATTATTGTTGTAATAAGAAAATTTGACTCATTGATTCAAATTATGCCATCTTACAATTTTATTCTCAATAATTTTTATCTTGTAGACACATTCTGTTTTTAATCATTCGGAGAAATACTTTATTAGTTGATGACGTTGTGTGGAACGTCACAAAAAGCGAAATTTATGAAGGTGTCCAATCTATGAAATTCAGTAACTCTTGCGGTCCTGACGGCATCCCATCTAGTTTTATTAAAGCATGTATTTGCACTATTATAACGCCATTACTACTATTTTTTAACTGTTCTGTGAGATACTGTAACTTTCTAGAATTATGGAAAAGAACATATCTAAGACCAATCTTTAAATCTGGTAGAAGGGATAATATTAGCAATTACAGAGGTATTGCAATTCAGTCCTCAATTCCAAAACTCCTAGACAAGCTAATATCGGTTAAATTGGCATGGTCAACAAAACATATTTTAATAAATGAGCAGCATGGTTTTCGTAGTGGCCGGTCTACCACCACTAACTTAATGATGTTCCAGGATTATATAGTTAGATCATTTGAGAATAGCTTCGCAGTTGATGCTATTTATTTAGATATGTCAAAGGCATATGATAAAGTTTGCCATGCGGTTCTATTATTCAAAATAAAATCTATGGGCTTTAACCACTCTACTATATCTTATCTTCAAAGTTTTCTATCTAATCGTAGTCAATGCGTCAAAATAAGAAATTATTACTCTAATGCTTTCTTGGTCCCATCTGGTGTTTCACAGGGATCCCACTGCGGCCCATTATTGTTTCTTTTATTTATTATTGACATTTCTCAATCAATACACCACTCACAATTTTTGTTGTTTGCAGACGATCTCAAAATATTTAAAGAAATACGCTCTATCGATGATTGCTCCCTACTCCAAAGCGATTTGTCTCTGGTAGCTGACTGGTGTCGCTTAAATGGTCTTAAATTCAATTTGAATAAATGTAATTGCATTACATTTTCTCGTAAGAAAACCCTGACCAACTTTAATTATATGATTGAAGAGAAGACTATAGCAAGAACAGAATTAATTAAAGACTTAGGTGTTTGGTTCTGTCATAAATTTAACTTCCAACAACATGTTAAGTTTATATGTAACTGCGCCTCGAAAATGCTTTGTACATCAAGCGGAAGTCTAGCGATTTATCGGCCTCTTCTCTAAAACTTGTTTACTTTGCATATGTTCGTTCCCTTCTTGAATATGCATCTTGTATATGGTCACCTTATCAAAAAACATTTATCAAGCAAATTGACACTGTTCAAAACAAGTTCATTAAACATTTAAGATTTAAACCAGACTTTAATCACAATTTAAATATTCTGTCAAACATTAGTAATCTGTGCTGCAGGCGTCATTTCGCAGATATGTCGTTACTATTTGGTATTGTTAATGGAAGTATCGATTGTCCCCCGTTGCTCTTCAAAATAAATTTTGCATTTAAGTCTGATGGTCGCACAAGCCGTAATCCTCCGCGTTTTCGCATACCTTTCCATCATACCAATTATGGGTTTTACAGCCCCCTCTCTCGCCTTATGCGTACGGCGAACTCACTAGTGAGCCATCCAAACTGTGATCTGTTCTGTGGTGAACCATCAAGATTCATCCGTTTTCTAAAAGGGGTAGGGTCGTGCCATTGTTGTCATCTCGGGGTTAGCGACTGATAGCAGTATTTTTATTTTTAATTTTTCTTTTTATTGTTTACTGTTAGTTTTTGCTACAAAGTGTATTCTTATTATTGTATTTTAAACTTAGTAGTGTACATAAATGTATTGTATTTACATGTTTATATTATTGTTGTATAAATGGTCTAATCCGTTAAATAAATAAATAAAGAAATAAATGTATAAATTGTCGTCGATTTTTTTCACATTTTAAAAACTTGAAATGTGAAAAAAATCGACGACAATTTATACATATTTCATCTGATGATTAAAAACAGAATGTGTCTACAAGATAAAAATCGTATTCTTAATTATTAAGAATAAAATTGTATATAAATCGTCCAACTTAAAGCACTATTTTAATACTGTAACATTTTTTAAAATAGAAATTCAACGAATCCAAACGGAAACGGAAATCAACAACATTACTTTAAATTTTAAAACTAAGACATTTTCAGGCTTTTTCTAGTTAACTCTAAAAGTTGATTTTAGGTACGAATCTGCACTTCTTTTTATGATTTCTATAAACGACTTATTATATTACATACTGGACATTTTTGTTTTAAATAAACATAATGCATAAGTTGTACATTTGTAGACATCAGTTTTATAAAAGCGTTCAATTTAAAGTTTTAAAAGAATGTTTTCACTTCCTGAGTAACATTTCGAGCTATGAAAAGCCTGAAAATTTACTTCAGTTTGAAGGTTTAAACGAGTGCTTTCCACTCCCAGACTAAGCATGAAGTAAAATTTCGAGTTTAGAAAAGCCTGAAAATTTGGTTTGGTCGCGTAGCGAAGCGGAGCGACCAAACCAAATTTTCAGGCTTTTCTAAACTCGAAATTTTACTTCATGCGCCACGCGTATAAAACACTGAATCATAGTGAAGTTAGAAATACACTTAAAAATCCTTTTTTTTAATAACTAATAATCAAAATATGTAAACAACAAAATATTAACATTTTTCTTCATACATTCTCAAGTCAGGTCAATAAATACAATCTATCAAATTAACTTATTTAGTAATTTATTTACTAAAAGATAATTAAGTTGCGTTATTGTATGGGTTAATAGAAAAAATCCATGTGTATCTATTTAAAAAAAATAATTAGAATCGCGTGTAGGTTTTGAACTTTTGGCGTGTTTGAAGGGAAATAAATAATTTGTTGGCAAATTTTTCTTTCGTCCTTTTTGGAAAACGTGTTCGTATTTTTAGAAACCGTTTAAAAATAGCCAAATAGAACCGACTCTCATACATTAATCATTTTCCATTTCACTGTAAACGTGTACGATTAAGTACATTTTCTCGGAAAATGAAACTAATTTCAATTACATTAAATAGGTTTCCACCAAAAAGTAATTAATCAAGCTAAATGTACGCTATGCTGAATTAGTTTACCTTCCAAGAAATAAACGCTTTTTGTGTAGTAAAATCGTAATCAATAAAATCTAATTGTGCTGAAAACATATATAATTAATTGATTCTTGAAAAGAGACACACCGCTTTAATTAATTATTAAAGTGATTTTTTTGCTAAAGTAAGTGTAAGATTCTTGATTTAAGAAGTCGAATGAGGTTTCTATACTAACTAAATGAATTTTTAATTTCACAAGTATATTTTGAACTTCTCAATATCGCAATGCTTTATACGCGTGGCGCATGAAGTAAAATTTCGAGTTTAGAAAAGCCTGAAAATTTGGATTTACCGGAACGTGAGTCGCTTCGCTCGTGCGCCCCGGCAAATCCAAATTTTCAGGCTTATCTAAACTCGAAATTTTAGTTTATGCTTAATCTAGGAGTGGAAAACACTCGTTTAAAGCATCAATTTGAACTTAAAAAAAAACAAAAAATGACGGGAGATTTACAGCGTATGCATACGTTTACTTAAAAGAAAATTTTCTGTATATTATGAAAATCACTGAATTTACATAGCAATAATAAACCTATATATTATTGGATGAAGAAATAATAAATATCGTCGATTTTTTCTAAGAACGCGTTGAAAAGTTAAAAGTAACAGAAAGTCAGGATACAAATTCTTTAAAAATGTGTAAATTGAATAGCTAATTCAGCATAAAACAACTGAATTTACACAGAATTTACTGAATATTAATATTCTTAAAAGAAAAGTTAATTATCGAAGAAATTGTACGTCAATGTTAATGAAAATATAATTTTTAGGAGGTTAACTTTTTAATTACTATTAAAATACAAAATATGTAATTTGCTTCAACTAAGTAACTCGTTAAAGAGTAAAATGTTTGTGCATTTTATTTTCCAAAATTAAAAAAAAAACATTATGTTTATGCTAATTAAAATATTTTCAGATATGTATTCAAATATTGTAGGTATATTTATATTTACATTCAATATTTTGGTTCCAATGTGCTAAAAATGTGTATTCACTTAAAAAAATCTCAATCAAAGATACGATTATGATCTAATTCACAGGATTATTGAGAAATTAATAAACAAATTCAGATGAGTCTTAGAAAAATTATAGTTTATTTGCTCAACGTTGACTCAAGTTAGTTGCTCAAAGTTAACTCAAGTTATTTGCTCAAAGTTGACTAAAATATCTACAAAAAATTGTGTTTTCTATAAAATCGAAAAGAATCAACAAAATCTCATATTTTGATTTTTTATAAATTGTTATTAAATGAATAAATTTGGTTTTAACGTTGAAAAATATCAGATTTTATTACTCTCGGTATAAATACAGGGTGGCCCAAATTCGATGTTTTTATAGGGTATCTCGGTAACCTGAAGAGTTAAAAAAATTGATATAAACGTCATGCCTTCCTTTTCTGAGATACTTTATTTTTAATCTTTGGCTATTTTAAAATATGTTTTTATCTTAATAACTATAAGATATACAAAGAAAACAGTTCAATAGTTATTTGTGTAGTTTTCACCGTAAAATGCAGTGGCGTACTTATTTTTTCATTCGGACTTACAATTTCTTAGTAAAGTAATTAGAAACTGCCAATTTTAACAATTAGTGTTCTTAAAATGTCAATATCGAAGTGCCCTCTTCAATATCTTGTAATTAAATTTTTTTAAATGGAATGGCCCATTTTTATCACATGCTACGATTGGGGAGAAAATTTTCTACAAGAAAGTATTTACAACTATACTCCTAAAGCAAGTAGATTTTAAATTATTTCGAAGATTCGTTTTTCGTCGCATTTATGCAGGGAATAATGGGCGCATAAGTCGCAAATAAATTTTAGTAGACAAGTAGTATGATTTTGTTTTTTACTCTAGGCAGCCTAGACTATAGTCTCTAGACTCTAATTATCTAGACTCTAATAGTTAAGTTCTGTGCTGAAGGCAGCCTAGACAATAGTCTAGACTAATTATCTAGACTCTAATCAGTCTGTAGGCAAGACTATAGTCTGTATACTTATCCCTAGACTCTACTATCTAGAATAAAATCTCTAAGCGCTGTACTATAGACATCTTAAACTCTTTTGACATTTGACCCAGACTCTAAACTCTGCATTTTTAGCAGTTTCTAGACAGTCTAGACTAGTCTGTGGACTAGTTTGTATACTTTAATTTGTGAACTCTAATCTCTAGACTCTATCTAGTCTGTAGACTCTAGTCTATGGACTCTATCTAGTCTGTAGACTGAATCTAATCTGTAGACTTTAGTCTGTGGACTATCTAGTCTGTAGACTCTATCTAATCTGTAGACTAGCCTGTGGGCTCTGTCTAGTCTGTAAACGCTAGACTGTGCACTCTATCTAGACTGTAGACTCTATCTAGTCTGTATACCAGTGAGTGAACTCTTTTTAGTCTGTTTGTTAACTCTAGTCTATGGACTCTATCTAGTCTGTAAACTAGTCTTTGGACTCAATTTAGTCTGTAAACTATAGTATGTGGGTTCTATCTAGTCTGTAGACTCTAGTTTGTGCATTATATCTAGTGCTGTGGACTGTCTAGTCTATAGACTAGTTTGTGGTCTCTATCTAGTCCCTAGACTCTAATCTGTAGACTCTATCTAGTCTGTATACTCTAGTCTGTAGACTCTATTTAGTCCTTAAACTCTAGTCTGTGGACTCTATCTAGACTGTAGACTCTAGTCTGGGGATTCTATTTAGTCTGTAGACTCTAGTCTATGGACTCTATCTAGTCTGTAGACTCTAGTCTATGGACTAGACTATAATATGTACTTATTTCTATACTCTGATACCTAGACTCTAATCTCTAAGCTCTGTATTCTAGATACCCCATACTCTAGACATTGAACAGTCGACCCAGACTCTAAAATCTGCACTTTGGACATCAAGCAGTCGACTCATATAGATTCTAAATTGGAGTCTTTACACAGCCTAGACCAGTCTGGGGACTCTAGTCTAGAAACTAGAGTCTAGTCTGTAGACTAGGCTGTAGATTCTAGTCTGTAGTGCAGGCGACTTATGTACTCTTTTGACATTTGACCCAGACTCTAAACTCTGCATTTTTAGCAGTTTCTAGACAGTCTAGACTAGTCTGTGGACTAGTTTGTATACTTTAATTTGTGAACTCTAATCTCTAGACTCTATCTAGTCTGTAGACTCTAGTCTATGGACTCTATCTAGTCTGTAGACTGAATCTAATCTGTAGACTTTAGTCTGTGGACTATCTAGTCTGTAGACTCTATCTAATCTGTAGACTAGCCTGTGGGCTCTGTCTAGTCTGTAAACGCTAGACTGTGCACTCTATCTAGACTGTAGACTCTATCTAGTCTGTATACCAGTGAGTGAACTCTTTTTAGTCTGTTTGTTAACTCTAGTCTATGGACTCTATCTAGTCTGTAAACTAGTCTTTGGACTCAATTTAGTCTGTAAACTATAGTATGTGGGTTCTATCTAGTCTGTAGACTCTAGTTTGTGCATTATATCTAGTGCTGTGGACTGTCTAGTCTATAGACTAGTTTGTGGTCTCTATCTAGTCCCTAGACTCTAATCTGTAGACTCTATCTAGTCTGTATACTCTAGTCTGTAGACTCTATTTAGTCCTTAAACTCTAGTCTGTGGACTCTATCTAGACTGTAGACTCTAGTCTGGGGATTCTATTTAGTCTGTAGACTCTAGTCTATGGACTCTATCTAGTCTGTAGACTCTAGTCTATGGACTAGACTATAATATGTACTTATTTCTATACTCTGATACCTAGACTCTAATCTCTAAGCTCTGTATTCTAGATACCCCATACTCTAGACATTGAACAGTCGACCCAGACTCTAAAATCTGCACTTTGGACATCAAGCAGTCGACTCATATAGATTCTAAATTGGAGTCTTTACACAGCCTAGACCAGTCTGGGGACTCTAGTCTAGAAACTAGAGTCTAGTCTGTAGACTAGGCTGTAGATTCTAGTCTGTAGTGCAGGCGACTTATGTAGACTCTAAGCTATAGTCATTTGACAACCTAGACTCTAGTCTGTTTACTCTAGTCTGTAGACTCTGTAGACTAGGCTGTAGATTCTAGTTTATAGTGCAGTCGACTAATCTATACTCTAAACTGAAGTCTTTAGACAGCCAGACTCTAGTCTGTTGACTCCAATCTATAGACTCAATTATGTAGACTCTTGCCTGTAAACTTTAATTTGGAGACTACGCTGCAGTATCCTGTAATGCAGTCGATGTATGAACATTTTAAACTAGAGCCTTTAGACAGCCTAAAAAGAGTTAGTACAAAGTTTTACAGAAATGAATAATATAATTAATTACACAAATCAACAAATTATCAATTTGGTCTTTATACATGGCAACTGCTAAAGAATTGTTTTTTGAACATGTAGAATATTTAATGAAACTTATACATTTGCCGCCGATAAATAAAACAAGATTTAGAAGATGGGAAGTAAATTTTGTTCAATTTGCAGTTGCCATGTACAAAGAATAAATTGATAATTTGTTGATTTGTGTAATTATTTATTTTGTTGATTTCTGTAAAACTTTGTACTAATTCTTTTTATAATTTGACATTTCGCAATACAATCGCAACAACACAAAAGCATGCTACTTGCCTACTAAAATTTAATTGCGTCTTGTACGAGCCCCTGCATAAATGCAAAGAAAAACGATTCTTCGAAATAATTCGAAAACTACTTGGTTTAGGAGTATAGTTGTCTAATACTTCTTTGTAGGAAATGTTAACCCCAATCGTACCATGTGATAAAAAATGGGTCATTCTATTAATTACTAGATATTGAAGAGGGCACTTAGATATTGACATTTTAAGAACACTTATTGTCAAAATTGACAGTTTTCAATTAATTCACTCATAGAGCCATCCTCTAGGTACAAGTAGAGATATAAATCATATTTTTATCTTATTCTTAGGAGAAGTTACAGACAGATTTCAAGAGGTCTTTTAGAGGTCAAAATTTTCGAAATATATTTTTTTCTTAAAAACTATAAGAGATAAGTGTACATATGTTTGAATAAAATATGTTGCAATTTAAACGAGGAATTCTAAAAATTACTAATATATAGGGTGTTCCATTTAAAATAACAAATTTGGTGCTACTTCCGGTGGATCCGAAAGTGATATAAAGTTGAAAATATTTCACACGAGGAGAGCTGATTCAACCGTGTGACAAGGATTTTTTTCAAATTTTTAGTGCAACGGCAACCCCATAAACTTTTAACGAACGGTTTAGCGTAGGCACCCTGTATATATATATATATATATATATATATATATATTTGTTTAGGAGAAGTCTCAGTCTCAATTCATTTTTAAAAATTTTAATATTTTTAGGACAATTCTAGGAATGTGAATTAATTTAATTTTACACATGAGTGTAAAAGTAAGTGTGTAAAAAAAATGATTTTTTTAAGAAATCTCTGAGTCTGGATTCGTAAACAAAAAATGCAACTAACTAAACATCTTTATTTATGAATTATGCACCAGGTGGGCATATAAGCGAGGTATGCGGATGTATCTCAGAAACTAACGATCGTAGAGAGTTACAGTAACAAATTTTACAGGTAAAGTGGGCAAGGGAAAATGCTGGAAATTATTTTCAAGTTTCCAAGATGGCTGTCAGTGGGCGTTTCCACCATCTTGAATTACATAGAGTTACGTTTCTCGCGATTTTCCCCAATGAATGTAACAAAAAAGTATTTGCGTTTTAATGCTAACCTAAAGTGGAACATTTTTTGTAAAAACAATTTTTCTCTATCTTTCTAAATACAGTGGTGGGGGGTATTTGAATGTTGTTTTAAATAAATGCCTGTAATTTCGAAACGGCTTAATGGATTTGGATAAATTAGGTATCATTGAAAAGAACATTTCTTGGGCATTTAGGTTTCTTGAAATCATGACAGTTGTGACCTACATAGAGGGCGTTATTCGATAATATAACCAAAATATTGGATTTTCTCAAAAAATTTAAATGCGATGATATGACTTTTTTTAGACTAGAAAATAGACGAATGACTAACCAATAAGCCTGCTCAAACCTCATCTTAATATCTTTATTATTAAGATTATTATTATTATTATTAGATATTAAGATGCGGTTTGCCCAAGAAATGCTCTTTTCAATGATACCAAATTTATCCAAATCCATTAAGCCGTTTCGAAGTTACAGGCATTTATTTAAAACAACATTCAAATACCCTCCACCACTTTATTTCGAAAGATAGAGAAAAATTGTTTTTACAAAAAATGTTCCACTTTAAGTTAACATTAAAACGGAAATACTTTTTTGTTATATTCATTGGAGAAAATCGCGAGAAACGTAACTTTATGTAATTCAAGATAGTGGAAACGCTCACTGGCAGCCATCTTGAAAACTTAAAAATAATTTCCAGCATTTTCCCTTGCCCACTTTACCTATAAAATTTTTTTACCGTAACTCTCTACGATCGTTAGTTTCTGAGATACATATAATTATAATTAAATATTGAAAACAAATAATAGAATATATTTAAAAAACAATTAACAAAATTTACAAAATGGCTATCGATCAGGGGTCTTCCAGCCTGTCTTTGTCAGGTACATGTCGGTTTTTCAAAGGATGATCGTTAACGTCGTTGTCTAAGTCCGGATGATTAGATGAGATGAATTGGTGAAGCGTTGATGCTGGGAACTTGAATTTGGGTTGAAAAACAAACAATTTTATTCAATTAATGTATAAAATAAAAATACAGTAGGTGATGTATGCTCCGAATTTCACTTTAAATCAGTGTTTTATACGCGTGGTGCATGAAGTAATATTTCGAGTTTAGAAAAGCCTGAACATTTGGTTTGGCCGTTCCGCTTCGCGGAGCGACCAAACCAAATTTTCAGGCTATTCTAAACTCGAAATTTTACTTCATGCTTAACCTGGGAGTGGAAAACACATTAGAATTTTTTTAAATTGAAAATGCACGTGCGATTTCCTTCTAACAAAATCGACGATTTTGAAATACTTTTCTTAATTTTTCAAAAAATTACTGGCGTTCGCATCGACATTAGAAACAATCTGGGGTATTAATTTACCCCAGAAAAAAATCCTAAAGCACCCAGCTTCAATAAAAAATTCTTAAAAATGGCGATTCAAAACAAAATTCCATAAAAATGTTCGAACGATAATTACGACTATTTTTTTAAAGATTTTTAAAAATTCTTAAATCAGACGTTCCCATCGATATTATAAACAAATAGCGTTGTTTATTTTTGACAGAAAAAATTCTTAAAACATCCAGCTTGAAATAAAATTTCTTAAAAATCGCGATTCTAAACAAATTTTTAAAAAAATGTTCATACAATATCTAAGATTTTTTTTAAATTTTTATATTTTCAAACAAATCACAGACTTTTCCATTAATATTAGCAACAATCTGGGGTATTTATTTTTTCCAGAAAAAAATTCTTAAATCACCCAGCTTAAATTAAAATTTCTTAAAAACCGCGATTCGAAACATATTCCAACTGTGACTGTTTATATCGGACGTTTTTTTTAAGTTACAAAAACGTGAAATAACTTAAATTTAAGCCTCTTTAAACTAATGTTTAGCTTTTTATTTTCCCGTAAGATTACTTTTGTACCATTGTTTTTATTACTCACTTTTACGAATTTATTACATGCCTCGTTCAAATCGCTCTGATTTGTAAAATCCGCATGGTATATTATTAATTAAAAAAGTGTTCAATTGAGATTTGAATAAGCTTTAATTTGAGTTTAAAAATGTTTTCGAAACAAATGAGTAGCTAACATTGTTTCTAGCGTTTATAAGTTCATCTGTGAATATTTGGGTATTTCTTCAAAAACATTTTTATTTAAGTGAAAATCGACAAATTGTGCGAATTTTCGATCGTGTTTTTTTTTTAATTTGAGGTTCTCTGTGATGTTAGAAACAACAGTGGTTAGAAACACCATTGTTCAGTTGTTCAAAATTTTTAATTTATTTGTTGTTTTTGTTTGTAGTGGAGTTGTTATGACTTGTTCATGTTCTCGTTGGACAACAAGTGTGAACGTCTGTACAAAGCACTGACGGAGACGAAGAAGGTGGATTGGAATAATGTGATACAGTTCTATGCGGTGCACAGAGAACATTGCCACATGATATACAGGGTGATAAAGGAACTCAACTTGTCAATTATGCTGGACATCAAAACCGACCTGTGGTGGATGCCGAGGGAGGAGGCGTTGAAATTAATTATCGAGTAAGTAAACTAATACACAAATGGAGTAATTTGTAAATAAAACACTTTTTACTTTGTTTAACCACTGAATCTTACATTTAATTGTGTGACTAGTTTCGACTATCTAGTAGTCATTCTCAAACTAAAGTAAATACAAATTACACGTTAAAAACTATTTATACGGCTTCGAAAAGAGGGGTGTACATTAGGTCAACCTGGTCATTAAGAAGGGAAATTCCGGAATTAATTCGGGCCTTGTGTATTTCTAGTGCTTCCAGTAAATCCATTTTACGACCATTTTCGGCAAAATGGATTACTGAAAGTACATCCTCGCCAAAAGTGTGATTCTCTTCTAAAAGATGGTTAGCATAGGTAGAACTATTATGTTTTAATCTAAAGGCTCGCTCGTGTTCTTTCAATCTTATTTCGATTCTACGACCAGATTGCCCAATGTACACACCTTTACAATTTTCGCAGTTCAATTTATAAATGCCTGATCTAACTAGGGGATTAAGTTTTGTTTTTGGGTTGAAAATTATATTATTAAGTTTATGGGGCGTTTTAATATTACATTAATGTTACATTTTTCAAGGATGTTTTTAATTTTACAACTTATTGTACCATAGTAGCTGATTGTTTTAAAATGTTGATTATCTATTGACCTAATTCTAGGGATGAAAGAGGTGCAGAAATTCTTCTACCCTAGAATTAGGTCAATATAAATGCTTTGACTATTTATTTTTAATTATAAATTTGCTAAGCACACTTTCTCGTTTGTTGACTTGCTATTAAGATTTATATACAGGGTGCAGCATTTTCGATGGTATTTTCACGTAAAGTACAATTATTATGAATTAAATAACTTCTTTGTTTAAAATGATATTGACATGCTGTGAAAACTGTATTATGCACTTTTTTAAATAGAATACGCTCACCATATTTTTGGAAAGATTACAAAAAGTGCAATCGATAAAGATGTATTATTTTAAATATAAATTCTAGTTTGCTATGACTTCATGGCAAACTATGATTTGTATTTAAAAAAATAAAACTCTATGTCATCTCTCATAAAAGTAAAACTTTAAACAAAATCAGATATAGTCAGCATGTTCTACTTAAAAAAGTGCTTTAAGAAAGTTTTTACCGTATGTCAATATCTTTTTAAATAAAGAGGTTATTTTAATTTTTCAAAATTGCAAAATTTTTAGTTTTGACGTATATCTAGAAAACAATTAAACGTAGTTACATTTTGATTAAGCACATGGAATTAGCTGCAAAAAAGAGCTCGGGAAGTGTATATTAGTTTTTGTCTATCATTTATATTTATGGTACTTTACTTAAAGAAACCATCGAAAATGCTGCACCCTGTACATTTATAAAGGGTGCACCATCTGTCTTTTTTTTGTAATTAAAGAAAACAAGCATATAATGAGCAATCATCTAGGATATTTTTATTAAAAATAAATGTTAAATCTATTAAAATTATGTATAAACAACAATATAATTCATATGATACCCACGACTCAGATTGAAGACCTACATCCGAACTTTTCGAAACTTTCGATTACTTTATTAAAAACCAAAACACCCTATCGATAAAACACAAACACTGGCTTCTTCCTCAAGCCTTAAACTACATCTTACGTAACAATCACTATCGGCGCATTCCACAGTGTTGCACAAACTGTGCATTATTAATGAAATGACCCTCGTATTTTTATTTTTAATGTTATTCTTGCATCAGTAAAGTTTAATTTATTAATTACTGCTTGTCTTATTTTTTAAATATTTTATTCTAAGTTTATGTTTTAGTTTTAATCCTGAGATAATATCGCTAATTAAGATGGATAATTAACCTGATTAGTGTTCCTATGCAGTTTCGGAACATGCTTATCAACAACACAATAAAGTTAAGAGTATAAGAATTCACATGCCTGATCGATATCTTCTAATCCACTGGTTCCCAAAGTGGTCCCTACGGACCCCCGGGGATCCCCGGGATCATTCAGGGGGTCTGGGGAAAATTAGAATTGATTTGGGGGGCCCTGAACAACGTCAGGGGGTCCGCGCAAGGTTTAATATTAAATATAAAAATTGGGAAACAATATGGAAATTAAAATAAATAACAATGAATAAATTATTAGCGATTTTTACGTCCTATAAAATATAAATATAGACAGGTTGCAACCACTAGCTGCTCGCGGACTAACTTCATGTGAGGCTCAAACCCAAGATACAAAAAATGAGGTTGAAAGTACTACGCATCAGAGCTGGGACGAATCCTCTAATACAGGATTCGAATCACGAATCTGAATCACCTAATATGATTCGAATCACGAATACTCGAATAAAGGATTTGTAAGTCAAAAATATGATTCGAATCAAAGATTCGAATCCTCATTTGTGAATCACGGATACAAATCCTTTAAAAATAAATTTGAATCTATTATTTGCAACCAGTAACATTTTATTTCATCAGCTTCTATTAACAAAAATGTTCATTTACAGACTAAATATCTGAATCAATAATGTGTGTTATTGAACTTCATTTTAAATCAGTGTTTACACGCGTGGCGCATGAAGTAAAATTTCGAGTTTAGAAAAGCCCCGTGAAAATTTGTCTCGGGTCGCTGCGCGACCCTCAACAAATTTTCTACGCGGGGCTTTTCTAAACTCGAAATTTTACTTCATGCTTAGTCTGGGAGTGGACAACACTCGTTCTTAGAAGTTTCAAATTAAAGCATCACTCTAGATTACTAAGTTTATAACCATTTTACAAAGGCTACAGCTCGAAGGACCAACCATGGTCTTCGGAGACCGAAGGACTATAGGGAATCGAAGTTTTTTTACAAGAAAACAACGAATATCTGAAGGTTTACAGCATGGGTAGGAAAGAAAACATCTAATTTTGAAAAAATATCGGAGTTGGGTTGGTTTTCAGTGCGTTTTTAACTTCACTTTAAATCAGTGTTATATACGCGGGGCGCATGAAATAAAATTTCGAGTTTAGAAAAGGCCCGTGAAAATTTGTCTCGGGTCGCTGCGCGACCCTCGACAAATTTTCTACGCGGGGCTTTTCTAAACTCGAAATTTTACTTCATGCTTAGTCTGGGAGTGGACCGTCAAGATTTTCTACATGTCGAGATTTTCGATATTTCTAGATTTTTGTCGATTTATTCAGTTTGTTATTATATTAAATGCAACTTTAATATTAAATAAATACCGTTTTTCTTAGGAATAGAATATTCACCCATTTATACCCGAGCAAATTATAAAGTTAACTGTAAAAGTTAATTTTAGGTAAAATTTTGCATCTTTTTCTATGATTTCAATGAATGATTTATTATATTACATACGTCGATTTTATAAAAGAGTTAAATTTAAAGTACAAACGAGTGTTGTCCACTCCCAGACTAAGCTTGAAGTAAAATTTCGAGTTTAGAAAAGCCCCGCGTAGAAAATTTGTCGAGGGTCGCGCAGCGACCCGAGACAAATTTTCACGGGGCTTTTCTAAACTCGAAGTTTTAGTTCATGCGCCACGCGTATAAAACACTGATTTAAAGTGAAGTTAAAAATTAACTGAAAACCAACCCAACTTCGATATTTTTTCAAAATTGGATGTTATCTTTCCTATCCATTCTGTAAACCTTCAGATATTCGTTGTTTTCTTGTAAAAAAACTTCGATTCCCTGTAGTCCTTCGCTTTCCGAAGACCATGATTGGTCCTTCGAGCTGTAGCCTTTGTAAAATGGTAAGAAACTTAGTAATCTAGAGTGATCCTTCAATTTGAAACTGCTAAGAACGAGTGTTGTTCACTCCCAGACTAAGCATGAAGTAAAATTTTGAGTTTAGAAAAGCCCCGCGTAGAAAATTTGTCGAGGGTCGCGCAGCGACCCGAGACAAATTTTCACGGGGCTTTTCTAAACTCTAAATTTTACTTCATGCGCCACGCGTATAAAACACTGATTTCAAGTGAAGTTAAAAATATACTATTAAGGTTGGACATTTCTCATGGTTAAGTAACCAAATATGCATTTACAAATATTAGAATTATTCGAAAATTTCAATATTTATATTTAAATATGAATAATTTAGTGATTTAAATATTCATATTAGAATATTTAACTATTTGAATCAATCCCAGCCTTAATAGCGATGATTCGAATTATTTGGGAGGATTTGAATTCGTGTATGAGGATTCGGATCCTTTTATAATTATAACTATAAGAATTCGAATCATCTGCGTTTGGATTCGAATACGAATCCATTTAAAAAAATGTTACGAATCCGGATCACGAATCCGTTTTCACTAAAGTATTCGAATACCTCTTTTGAATCCTCTAAAAGGATTCGAATCCGGGAATCGAATCCTGAATGATTTGAATCCAGCCCAGCTCTGCTACGCATGCATATCGTTCATAAATGCTCCTTACGCCAAAGAATTACGTCATCAATACACAAATTTAGCAAAGCGACGAGCACACCTTTTAATGTCGGTATACATTACCTTGGCATTTTTGTTTCACATAAAGTTGGCCACCGGCCGCCACTGGTTCCAGCATGCACCCTCTAGAATTCCGTGTCTCGAGCGCTCGGTAGTGTGTTGAAATGCTTAGGCAGCATATTCCAGACTTTCCAGAGCGTTCGGTATGACACATTTGTTTACTTGAGTATTGCGTCGTTACAATATAAACTATAAAAGAGTCGTGCATCTAATCAACAATTTAGTTCTGTGTTATGCGTGATGTGAAGTGCATACACCAAATTTTCCTAGTGTTAGACAAAAAGAAGTATAATTTTTTGTATTTATTTATTTATTTATTTATTTATTTATTTACGGAAGAATCCATTATACATAATATGTTATAGTAATACAATTCAAATTTTATTGTTATGCAGATAGCATACTTTCGTTAAGTAAGTATGTTAGAATAAAATTGATATCTCTTTTTAATTTAAATTTATTTAAGCAAAGTTATACTTTTGTTTAAGTTAATTAAAACAATTATTTATCACAGTTATCAGTACAGTAATCCCTTAAGATTCATTAGGATTTCTTTTTTATTAAAAACTTAAGAGATTGTAAGTTTTTCTAACACATATGTGTTTCTAAAGAATATATTATTAATGATTCTGTACAAGAAGTTAGACATATTAGGTTTTATAATTTAATATAATGCTAAGAGGTATAGCTTATTATTTTATATTTTTGCTTATTTTGTTTACCTCCGCGCGTAACCAAATCCGCGAATGTTGGAATTACTGTATATTACTGTATTATTATATTCTGTTGTTAATAAATTTTGTAATTACTTATTTTTCTTAAAAAATAATTGGTACACAAAGATTACCTACACTATATGTGACATTTACATGAAATTTTATCCTTACATCTTAAATAATTAATTCAAGAGAGAGTTACATTGCAGCATTCCATTAAAAACACATATTATAATTAACAGTGGTTTGTTGCAAATGATAATTTTGTGAAACCTTTTTTCCTATATACTGGGTGGGCCTGAAAGGCGTACGATTTTAAAAACACTCTTGCGTTTGAAGCTTCAGAGAGGGGACTGCGCGGGTGGTGGGGTTAAGTAGCCCGGTTCTCGGAAATTTAGTCGCGATGGATCACTTCACCGGAGCGCAACGTGCATTCTGCGTTAAACATTATTACAAAAATGGCGATTCGTGCGTTATTGTTCGGCGTTTATTTCGGCGTGAGTTTGGATTACATGACATAAATCAGTGTCCGAACGATAGTGTGATTCGATCGAGGGCCAGAAAGTTCGAAGCGACTGGTTCGACTCTCAAACAGAAGCCTGCGGGACGTCCAAGGTCAACGAGAACAGAAGACGCAATTGAACAAGTTAGAGCTTCAGTTCAACGTAATCCTGCTAAATCGACTCGAAAGCGTTCAGCCGAACTTGCGGCATCCAGAACATCTTTGCGTCGCATTTTGTTGAAAGATCTGAAATTGCACCCGTATAAAATTCAAGTTGTGCAGGAATTACAGCCAATTACAGTTGCAGAGAACCCACGTGCAAAACACCAAAAGCCTCTGCATTCGCCAAAAGTAACCGTTTGGGCGGCCATGTCAGCGCACGGAATAATCGGACCCTACTTCTTCGAAAATCGACAAGGCCAATCTGTCACTGTAAATTCTGACCGATACATAGCCATGTTAAGGGATTTTTTCTTTCCACAACTGCAACAATTTGAAGCCTATAATCGTGCGACATGGTTTCAACAAGATGGCGCGACATGCCATACAGTTAATGCCTCTTTGACGGTCGTAAACGAGATGTTTGCTGGGAAACTGATATCGCGCCGAGGTGAGATTGCATGGCCTCCTAGAAGTCCAGATCTAACGCCACTGGACTTTTATTTGTGGGGATATCTAAAAAGTAGAGTCTACTCCAATAACCCAGCCACGATTAACCAGTTGAAGACCAATATCCGGGTAGAAATGGCAGCTATTCCCCGTGCAATGTGCAAGCGAGTTTTTACCAATTTGAGGTTCAGATTCGAAGAATGTTTGCAGCGCGATGGTGCACACCTGGATGACGTTATTTTTAAGAAATGAATTTCCCAGATGTAATTTTTTATAGAAATAAAAATTTGTATGTGAATTGTACTTAGTTTTTTTTTAATAATTTTTCAAATTCGTAATTATTTCTGGCCCACCTTGTATTTATAGGCCCCTTTTTTCAGATAACAGATATATGAAAATATGGCTTTATTCCGTCACCAGGAAATAGTACTTTACCTATGTGTCTTATATGTAGTAAAACGATGTCAAACGCTTCAATGAAACCTTCAAGCTTAAGGAACATTTAATAAAAATCCATAGTGAAAAAAAGATAAGGATTTAACGTTTTTTCAAACACTCAAAGAAAAATATTTGAAAACACCGACATTGTAAGAACTCATAGGAACAACATCTAAGAGAGATGACGATGGACTGCGTGCTTCTTATAATATTTCTTTAATGATTGCGAAGTCTGGATAGGCGCACACTATTTAACGAAGAACTTATTCTAGCAGCTGTAAGTGAGGTAATACGCACCCTGTTACACATCCAGCTTTTGATATTATAAAAAGAATTCCGCTGAATAATAATACTGTACGAAGAAGGATTGACGAAATGGCTCAGTGTGTAGAACACTCTTTATGTGACTACTTAAAAACATCTGAATTCTCTATAATGTTTGAGGGATCAAACAGGAAATAAAGCATTACTTTTAACTTATGTGATATTTTTAAAAGAAGAAAAAATTTCCCAAGAATTGTTATTTGCTAAATGTTTGGAAAACGATACGAAAGGTGAAACGTTATTTAGTGAATTAAAAAGATTTTTCGATATAAAAGCTATACCCTTGACTAATATCATCTCCTTTGCTACTGACGGTGCTCCGGCAATGGTAGGACGACACTGAAGCTTTCTGGCATATTTAAAACAAGCTATACCGAATGTATTATCAGTACATTGTGTCATTCATCGACATCATTTGGTCGCAAAAAACCTTAGTGAACGTTTGCATGAATCACTAACTTATGTTAATAAAATCAAAAGGAATGCCTTAAATGAGAGATTATTTGTTCAACTTTGTTTGAAAAATGATGATGACTATTATCGTTTACTACTTAACACAGAAGTACGTTGGTTATCTAAAGATGCATATTTGGAACGCTTCTATTCCCTCTTTGATTGTGTTTAAATTCCTGGAGAGTAAAGATAGTGATTTGCGGCACAATTTAATCATCGCAAAAAATGACATCGCTTATATGACTAATTTATTTGCCAGATTTAACGAGACTAATTTGAAACTACAAGGTGACACATTAAATTTAATCAAAACTGATAGTGTAATAATATCTGCGTTTGTTGCAAAACTTTTGCTTTAAAAACAAAACTTAGGAAGGGGAGAATGCTCTCAGTTTTCAAATCTTTCAAAACTACAAAATAGAGATGAAGATTTGTTTGCTTATTGTCAACACGTAACAGCGCTTCATTCGGACCTTAACCAAAGATTTGAAGACATTCTTTACTTGAATATTCCCGACTAGGTGTTGATCCCTTTTACAAGTAGTCAAACTCAGAGCACAAATACAGATGAAGACATACTAACACAGGAGCAACTTATTGAATTATCCACACAATGAGGAGCTGAAACCATTGTTTAAACAAGGATACGACAACTTCTGGATACAAAAACAGATCCCAATTTTATATCTAGCATTATAGGTTATTGTACAGAAGCTGTTGATTGCTTTTCCGTCTTCCTATTTGGTAGAACGTGGATTCAGTGCCGTTATGAGTCTCATCACAAAAAAAAGAAACCGACTAGAAATTAGTACTCGTGGGGACTTGCGGTTACTACTCACAAACATTGAGCTGGACATAAATACACTTATCACATCCCATCAGGTTCATCCAAGTCATTAATTTTTGTGTATGTTATAACAAGTTATAATTTCAATAAATATTCTTCAACAAAATGTTTTATTTATATTTTATTTTTAATATATTTTTACCATTCAAGACATCAAAGATATATTTGTAATTTTTCTATTATGCATTTATGTAGTTTTTACACTCAGGGGTCCGTGGGCAAGTTTTGAGTATGAAAAGAGGTCCGTGAGCTAAAAGAGTTTGGGAATACAAAGCATTGCACTTCAACAATAAAATATCTTCATATAAATTAGGATAGTTTGCTTTCCTGAAGTTATATCTGTAATTATCATTTGAGATGAATTTATCTGTATGACTAGTTTTATTGGATATAACAGAAAGTATTGACGGGTGGCGAGAATCTTCCAGGACTAATGATTTAGGATCTTCTGTCACATCAAAGGAGACATTATACGATACAATAAGATAAAAAAATTTTTAATGACTATTCAAAATAGTGATGTTGATTGAGATTATAAAATCCAAGAAAATTACATAGCGCCAAATTATACACATCAGATGTGCTCTCAAAATTATAATATTGACTAATATTAAAATCGCCGACAATAACAAAATTATCATATTTATAATCACAGCTGGGATGAATCCTCAAAAACAGGATTCGAATCACGAATCCGAATCACCTAATATGATTCGAACCACGAATACTCGAATACAGGATTCGTAAGTGAAAAATATGATTCGAATCAAAGATTCGAATCCTAATTTTTGAATCACGGATACAAATTATTTAAAAATAAATTTGAATCTATTATTTGCAACCAGTAATATTTTATTCCATCAGTTTCTATTAACAAAAATGTTCATTTACCGACTAAATATCTGATTATATAATGATTTTAATTAATGATGATATATGTGTTATTGAACTTCATTTTAAATCTGTGTTTTATATACGTGGCGCATGAAGTAACATTTCGAGTTTAGAAAAGCCCCGTGAAAATTTGTCTCGGATCGCGCAGCGACCCGAGATAAATTTTCTACGCGGGGCATTTTTAAACTCGAAATTTTACTTTATGCTTAGTCTGGAAGTGGACAACACTCGTTCTTAGAAGTTTCAAATTAAAGGATCACTCTAGATTACTAAGTTTATTACCATTTTACAAAGGCTACAGCTCGAAGGACCAATCATGGTCTTCGGAGACCAAAGGACTACAGGGAATCGAAGTTTATTTACAAGAAAACAACGAATATCTTAAGGTTTACAGCATGGATAGGAAAGAAATCATCCAATTTTGAAAAAATATCGAAGTTGGGTTGATTTTCAGTGTGTTTTTAACTTCACTTTAAATCAGTGTTTTATACGCGTGGCGCATGAAGTAAAATTTCGAGTTTAGAAAAGCCCCGTGAAAATTTGTCTCGGGTCGCTGCGCGACCCGAGACAAATTTTCTACGTGGGGCTTTTCTAAACTCGAAATTTTACTTCATGCTTAGTCTGGGAGTGGACCGTCAAGATATTCTACATGTCGAGATTTTCGATCTTTCTAGATTTATGTCGATTTATTCAGTTTGTTATTGTATTAAATACAACTTAAATATTAAATAAAAACGGTATTTTTTAGGAATAGAATATTCACCCGTTAAGAGCCGACCAAATTATAAAGTTAACTCTAAAAGTTAATTTTAGATAAAATTTTGAATCTTTTTCTATGATTTCAATGAATGATTTATTATATTACATACGTCGAATTTAAAAAAGTTAAATTTAAAATTCAAACGAGTGTTGTCCACTCCCAGACTAAGCATGAAGTAAAATTTCGAGTTTAGAAAAGCCCCGCGTAGAAAATTTGTCGAGGGTCGCGCAGCGACCCGAGACAAATTTTCGCGGGGCTTTTCTAAACTCGAAATTTTACTTCATGCGCCACGCGTATAAAACACTGATTTAAAGTGAAGTTAAAAATGCACTGAAAACCAACCCAACTTCGATATTTTTTCAAAATTAGATGTTTTCTTTCCTATCCATGCTGTAAACCTTCAGATATTCGTTGTTTTCTTGTAAACAAACTTCGATTCCCTGCAGTCCTTCGGTCTCCGAAGACCATGGTTGGCCTTCGAGCTGTAACCTTTGTAAAATGGTAATAAGCTTGTAATCTAGAGTGATCCTTCAATTTCACTTCTAAGAACCAGTGTTGTCCACTCCCAGACTAAGCATGAAGTAAAATTTTAAGTTTAGAAAAGCCCCGCGTAGAAAATTTGTCGAGGGTCGCGCAGCGACCCGAGACAAATTTTCACGGGGCTTTTCTAAACTCGAAAATATACTATTAACGTTGGATATTTTTCATGGTTAAGTAACCAAATATCCATTCACAAATATTTAAATTATTCGAAAATTTCAATATTTATATTCAAATATGAATAATTTAGTGATTTAAATATTCATATTAGAATATTTAACTATTTGAATTAATCGAATTCGAATCCCAGCCTGAATAGCGATGATTCGAATTATTTAGGAGGATTTGAATCCGTGTATGAGGATTCGAAAGCTTTTATAAGGATTCGATTCCTTTTATAAGGATTTGAATCCTTTTATAAGAATTCGAATCCTTTTATAAGGATTCGAATCATCTACGTCTGGATTCGAATACGAATCCTTTTAAAAAAATGTAACGAATCCGGAACACGAATCCGTTTTCACTAAAGTATACCTCTGTTGAATCCTCTAAAAGGATTCAAATCCGGGAATCGAATCCTGAATGATTCGAATCCTGGCCAGCTCTGTTTATAATATAGATTCTCCAAAACCTTATATACTGTTCGTTTTTTTATTGTGCTCACTATTGGAATCTCGTAAATTATTAGACATACGATGATGGTTAAATTAGACAAAAGTTTCCATTTTTGATACAAAACAAAATGACATTAACAAATTTTAACTAGTGTAATTTTTTTTCAATATACAAAAGTGAAAAAAAAAACTTTTTTTGTTACAACTTTGTTATTTGGAAGATAACAAACAGAAATTTAAAATATACCCCGAATAACTTCTTATTTTCAAGATACGACATTAAAGTAACTCTCCGTTAAATGTATTTATTAATTTTATTAACAGATAACACCTTTATTATATTAACATACTATTATAAATTTAATGATATAATTAAGAAAAAACATGTATATCTATAAAATTGCAATTACAGACATTGAACAATTATAACTGATGATTTTACATTTATGTTACTAATACTCGTTTAAACTAAATAAAACTAAGTTTAAGCAAGTATAAGTTAAATATAAATGTAAAATACTCAATTAAAATTATTCAATGTCTGTGATTGGAATTTTATTTAAACTATTTTTAAATTTAAAAAATTTATTTTAGAATATTTACAATTCAAAATTACCAAAACCAACAGAAATATTACAAAACTCACAATACTTTGTGATATTTCAAGTTTAAATAATATTTATTATTTTGTTGTTAAATGTTTCTCAAATTATTGGCCATTTCATATTTGGTCAATTTTTTATTAATTTTACATGCACTGTTTTTATAAATAAGTTTAATTTGTAACTTCTAACGAGTGTTTTCCACTCCTTGAATAAGCATGAAGTAAAATTTCGAGTTTAGACAAGCCTGAAAATTTGGTCTGATCGAGTAGCGAGTGTATTAGGTATTATTTACATATTATTCGCCCTACACAATTTACTGTCATATAAATTATAGTTTGGTTTAGAAATGGTAATGAAAAAAGTGTGAAACAATTAAAATTACATTTTGTACATAACCTTAATTAATCCTTAGAAATACAACGGAATTGACAAATGTTATACAAGGTAGCCTATTAATTTTTTAACTATGACTGTTCTTTGATATTACACACGATTTCTAGCCCAAATTTGCTGTTCTTTTCAATGGTGTAAAAATCAAATATAGCTGCCATTAGAAAACTTAAACTTTAAAATGGAACACCTTATACAAAATTCCAGTCCAGCTTAGTGTGTTTCTCGGTTGTTATTTTCGGCGGATTTCAAATTTTAGGTTGCTATTTCTCTAATTAACAAAGTTATAGGAAATAAAACATTTGGGCGATTTTCGGCTATATTTTGAAAACGATGCTATTTGAAATTTGTTAATGTAGTTTTATTTTACAACAAAAATGGAAACTCTTGTCTAATTTAACCGTTTTCGTATCTTTACTAGTTTACGAAATTGCAATTGTGAGCACGATAAAACAAACAAACGGCATAGATTTAAATAATGATTTGTTTCGGGGCATTGTGATATTATTGGACATATTTTCACGTTTGAAATTTTGTTGACATTATGTGTCTTGTGATAGTAGTGATGTACATCTATTTTGACAGTTATGACGTGTTCGTAAATTTTTTCGACAAATATCATATTTTTTTGATATTTTTAACAGTAAAATTTATTAGAATATTGTAATAATAGAAAAAGTTTGTAATTTAGCCCGCGTGGGTAACTTATCCTTACAAAATCTTACCAAATATCAATTATTAGTGATTTATTTTATTTTTACATAGATTTCCATTCCAAGATTAAGCATGAAGTGAAATTTCGAGTTTAGAAAAGCCTGAAAATTTGGATTTTCGCGACTCACTTCGCTTGCGCGCCCCATCTAATCCAAAATTTCAGGCTTTCCTAAACTCGAAATTTTACTTCATGCGTACGTAACACCGAATTAGAAAGTTCAAAATTTAGATTTTATATTTATTTAAAAATTTCTGATTCAAATTTATGAAATGTCTGGTGTCTGGCACAAAATTAAAATAAAGTTCAAAATTTAATGTGGGGAAATGGCTTAACCATAGATTCCTGGGATAAAAATATGATTATTTAACACAACTTATCCATATCCAAAAATTTACGGCTAAGCTGGAATTAATCTTTAAAGTTCAAAGAATATCATTAATTTTATTTGTAACGATTGAGCGCTATATTCGATGTAACTGAAATTTATTATGGTTGATTATCATAATATAACACATCATTTAAGTTATTATGGTCATCATTGATTGACAACTAGTATAAAAACAGTAGTACCACAACATAAAAACTAAAATATGTTTCTACAGGCGCACCTTATAAAAATTTAAAAAATATTACTTCAAAGATTGGTTCATTTGAAAGGTTTTTTGTCTGTTAATAATATATGATATCTTTGATTAAAAAACACTTAGAACCTTTCTTCAATACTTTATTTTGTAACCTAATGTACATTTCGGACACGAAGTGTCCATTATCAATGGTTTGATACTAATATTAGTATCAAACCATTGATAATGGACACTTCGTGTCCGAAATGTACATTTGGTTACAAAATAAAGTATTGAAGAAAGGTTCTAAGTGTTTTTTAATCAAAGTATAATTATCTTCAAGTAACTCAATCAATCCAAATATATGATATCTTGTACGGTTTTACCACAAAAACATAAAATATAAATATGGTATCATCAATTTCCTTGGCGAAATCCTAATACAAGCAACATACAGACTTGGTGTGCTCAGGTTTTTACCTTTTGGTGTATACCTTTCGAGCGTCCGTCTAAGGACCGATAGATCACCGCTATATCTGCGAACCACTGCCCGCCGGATACTAACCCACGTGTGGACCGGAGGGGCGAGTAGGCACCCCTGGGCTTTTCAAGGCCCACCTCCGACTCCCCATTTAGCGGCGACAAGCACCAGGGCTGAGTAAACCCCGTTGTGTGTAAGTTAGCCCTATCCAAGATAGGGACACACAGGCTACCTCAAGAAGGTCTACAGCTACGACTTGGACAATCGTCCCCTTCAAACATTCATCGTCCGAAGACACAGGTCTGCCCCAGACGCCTCCTGTTTAGGTAAACATATGCATGAGCTGTAAATTCAGACTTCAATTTGAAGCTTTAAACGAGTGTTTTCGACTCCCAGACTAAGCATGAAGTAAAATTTCGAGTTTAGAAAAGCCCCTTGAAAATTTGTCGAGGGTCGCGTAGCGACCCGTGGCAAATTTTCTGGGCTTTTCTTAACTCGAAATTTTACTTCATGCGTCACGCATATAAAAGACAGATGTCAAGTGAAATTCGAATATACATAAATTTCACAATATTTTAATGTTTTAAACGCGTGGCGCATGAAGTAAAATTTCGAGTTTAGAAAAGTTCAGAAAATTTGAAAAATTTTCACGGGCCTTTTCTAAACTCGAAATGTTAGCTACTATCATGCTTAGTCTGGGAGTGGAAAACACTCGTTTAAAGCTTCAAATTGAACTTAAAAAAAACAAGGAATATCTAAAGATTTACAGAATATGGGCTGAATTTGGAATACGTATACTTAAAAGAAAAATTAGTCTTTGCTCCGGATGAATATGAATAATTATAAACGATAATGAAGATAACAATTAATTCTCAAAAAACACTCGTTAATTAATATTATACACAATTGACGTTTGTTAAACAACGGCGACGACAAAGAAAAAACATGTATTTTTAATCCCCCGAAAAACTATATTTCGTTTTTACTAAATAATAAAAATTTATTTGCATTTCATTTTATTGTAGCAAAACCGTACAAGATATCAAGCAATATTAAGAGACAAAAAAGCTTCTTAATGATCGAATCTTGCAAGATGTATTTTTTAAATTTTTATAAGGGCGCCAATAAAAACATTTTAGTTTTTGTGTTGTGGTACTATTGTTTTTTATACTTCTTGTCAATCAATAATGACTATAATAACTGAAATGATGTGTTATATTATAATAATTAACCATAATAAATTTATTAAATTTTAAATTTTTAGCGTTCAATTGTTATAAATAACAAATTTTGAAGACTAATTCCAGCTTAGCCGTAAACTTTTAGATAAAGATAAGTTATGTTAAATCATCATATTTATCAGGAATGTATGGTTAAGCCATTTTCCCACATTAACAGGACACCCTGTATATTTATTTTCAAACGTCTGATTTAAATTTATGAAATGTCTGGTGTCTAGCTTCGATGGCACCCTTCTGCTTGATATGCCTGGAACCGTCGCCTCCTGAATATTCGAAAAATGCCCAGCCTTAATTTCGTACACTACATCTCATTTGCTCATACTCACGGTCCTTATAATTAACAAATATATGAAACTAATTTTCTGAAAAGTGTAACTATACTACATTTCATTCGGCAACCATTTTTTTTGTATTTCAGATGTCCTCCAGATGTGTATATAGACCCATTAAAACCGTGCCACGCAGCCACAATAAACTCAGTCTGGCCGCACAGGTTTCCAGGCTCCGAAGGCTACATCACCACCTTCATCAAGATGAACGGTGGCAGGGGCCTCTTCCTAAAATCCAACGACAAACTGGTAGCCTGGATCCTCAAAAACCAACTAGGAACAATGGTCGTATTACAAACCTTAGACGAGTACAAGAGAAAAGGCTACGGCACCTTAGTCACGAGGGCCATCTCCAAAGAAATAGCAGAAGAGGGACACAACCCAGTGGGCACCGTCCTCGTCAACAACTCGGCATCCCAAGCGATGTTCACGAAATTGGGTTTCGAAATTTTGGACTACAGTAGGTTTATTAGGGTAGACGGAAGGAAGATGAACGGCGAAAGTAATAATTCCAATAATTCCTCATAATGAAATTGTATAGTTCGAGAAAAAGGATAAATTGTTGGTTTTCTTTTGTTTTTTTATTTCGTAATTTCGTATATGGAGATAAAAATGGATCACTCGATTATAAGGAGTTGATTTTGTTTTATGCGAAGTGGATCACTCGAAAAAAGTATAGAGTTGGTTTTATTTTGTAAGAAGTGAATCAGTCGAAGACAAAAAAAGAGTTGATTTTATTTTATAAGATGTGAATCACTCAAAGAAAAAATAAAGTAAATTTTATTTTGTAAGAAGTGAATCACTCTAAGAAAAAAAATAGAGATTTTTTATTGTGTAAGAAGTGAATCACTGGCAAAATATAGTTGATTTTATTTTGTAAGAAGTGATTCACTCAAAAAAAATAGAGTTAATTTTATTCTGTAAGAAGTGTATCACTCTAAAATATAGAGTTGATTTTATTCTGTCAGAAGTGAACCAGTCGACAAAATAAAGTTGATTTTAGAAAGTAGAGCTGATTTTCTTTTGTAAGAAGTGAATCACTCAAAAAAATAGAATTGATTTTATCCTGTAAGAAGGTATCACTCGAAAAAAAAAAGAGTTGATTTTATTCCTTATGAAGTAAATCACTCAAAAAAGAGAGTTGATTTTATTTTGTATGAAGTGAATCACTCAAAAAAAGAGTTGAGTTTGTTAAGTAAAATACGGAGTTGATTTTATTTTATAAAAAGTGAATCACTGGTAAAAAAGGAGTTGTTTTTACTTAATAAAAAGTGGATCACTCACGCAAATCCTGTTTTTGTTTTCTTTATTATTATTTTCTGAGTTTTTAGATACTTTTTTGACTAGATTTTAGAGGGTATGTATAAAAAAAAGAATGCCTTTCCTTTGTGTATTTATTTCATACAGGGAGTTTTTCTTTTAAGTGTACATATGCTGATCTATACGTTGTAAACTTTCAGGCATTTATTTGTTTTCTAAATGTGTTCAATTTGAAGCTTTTAAAGCTTACGTTTTGAACTATTCATAAAATAAACGTAGCAACATCGTATTTTTATAATAATTATAATAATAACCTTCACTTTCAAGGTGTAAAAATGATACAGAATGAAAATTGCGTCAGTTTGAGTCACATACTATTTAGATAATATAAAATAATACAATATAACTAAAAATATACATATAATTTATTAAAAACTTCTATAAACTTTTTGGGGAAAAGCGGCAGAATTCAAAAATTATAGTTGTATTTTTCGCCAAAAAGTTTATAGAAGTTTTTGATAACTTGACGGCAAAAAACTATTAAATTTCATATAAGTTATTTACAATTCAAACACTTATTCATAAGAAATTCTTGTATTAAGGAAGGTTCTGTGTTCCAACTTCACTCCAGTTAAATTTGGAGTGATTTAGAGGTTATATTTCATTGTTTTTAGTTATATTTATGAACATTTATTTCTTCTGCTGAATGATTTAATTTAAATTTACTAGTGTTTTCACTACTTGATTAAGCATGCAGTAAAATCAATATGCTGAAACAGTTTATTTTGAACTTAACAATACTTCAGTGTTTTATATGCTGGACGCATAAGGTAAACACGAAATTTTACTTCATGCTTAACTAAGGAGTGGAAACCCTCGTTAGACGCTTCAAATGGCACGCTTTCCAAAAACAACGAATGCGTGAAAATTTACAGCGTTAGCATCGGAATATTTAGAAAAAGAAAAATTTCCTGGAAGGTGAGAATCTTTAAATAGGGATGAATGCGCGGAGGGATGTGTTTTTGTTTTTAATTAAAAAAGGGTGCAACAAAATTGAAAAATATATAATGTAGAGAAAGGAAAGGAAATGTACAGATTTTTGAAAAAAATTGAAGGGGAGAAAATATGAAAGTTAATGAATGAAAAACCTTGAAATGTGAAAGTTTATAAAAAAAATCATGAGGGTGGGCAAATATTAAAGTTTATTAAAACAGAATCATTAAGGACCAGAAATGTGAAACATTAGGGCTAAAAATATTAAAAGTTCATGAAAAAAGATTATGAAAGAGAGGAAATGTAAATGTTTACGAAAAAAATCATTAAGGGATAAAAATATGAAAGTTTATAGAAACACAATCATTATGGAGAGGAAATGTGGAAGTTTCTGAAAAACAAAAATTGGTGAGAAAATATGAAAGTTGATGAAAGAAAAACATGAATTTCCTCTTCAGTTAATGAAAGAAAAACATAAAGAGAAAAAATAAAAGTTTGTGATAAAAATCATGAGAGTAAGAAAATTTGAAAGTTTATAAAAACAGAATCGTTAACAATAGGGAATTTGGAAGTTTCTGAAAAAAAAATGTAAGGGAACAAATATGAAAGTTAATGAAAGAAAAACATAAATTTCCTCTTTAGTTAATAAAAGAAAAACACGAAGAGGAAATGTGAAAGGTTATGAAAAAAATCAAGAGGTTTACTAACCTAACCTAGAAGAACGTGGAATTTCCAGCGTGTACAAAGAGACTTAAGTAATTTAATCTATTACAAACCTGTTTCCTACGCTAACTTAACCCAACCTACAAGTATGTAGAATCTCTAACGTGTGCAAAGAGAAGTAATTGATGACTTAATGCCTTTGAAAACATCAAAAACATCTTTCTTTTATAGTAAAACATTTATAAGATTCCGTTAAATATCCGTAAAACCCGTTTTTGCGCGAAAAATCGCTGCAACTAGACTGAACTTTACCCAAAACAAATATAAAAACGTAGAGATAAATGCAACAATTAAGTAACTATAAAATTTCCTATTTAGATTTATCTCTTTTAGAGCAAGCTGTTCAGTAGTCGTTTAAACTAGAATTAGATCAGTCTTGGGCGTTAATTAATTGCATTACTTTGTATAATGTAATTACGTACTTACATTACAATGTAATAAATTACAAAGTAATGCATTCGTTTGTAATGCATTATGTTGTAATTATAAGAAATGTACAGTTACAAAGAAATGCATTACTTTGTAATTATATTCGTATAAAACATTACTTTGTATTTACAAACTAATTATACAATTAATATATAAAAAATGATTATTGCCAAATAAACATTGCCACTATAATGACTGACTTTGTAATGCATTACGTTGTAGTTATAAAAATGTACAGCTACAAAGAAATGCATTACTTTATAATTATATACGTATAATTACATTACTTTGTAGTTACAAGGTAATTATAAAATTAATATACGAAAAATTAATATTGACAAATAAAGTATGCCACTAAAATGAATTACTTTGTAATGCATTACTTTCTAATTATAAGAAATGTACAGTTACAAAGAAATGCAATACTTTGTAATTATATTCGTATAATTTCATTACTATGTAATTATAAAGTAATTGTACAATTAATGTAAAAAAATGAATTTCGCCAAATAGATATTACCAATAAAATGAATTACTTTGTAATGCACCACATTGTAATTATAAGAAATGTACAGTTATAAATAGATGCATGACTCTGTTATTATATTCGTATAATTACATTAATTTGTAATTACAAAGTAATTATACAATCAATGTATAAAAAATCAATATTGCCAAATAGATATTACCACTAAAATTACTTTGTAATTATAAGAAATGTACAATTATGAAGAAATGCATTACTTTGTAATTATATTCGTGTTATTACACTACTTTGTAATTACAAAGTAATTATACAATTAATGTAAAACAAATGAATATTGTAAATAGATATCGCCATTAAATGAATGACTTTTCAATTATAAGAAATATACAGTTACAAAGAAATACATTACTTTTTAAGTATATTCTGTAATTACATGGTAATTATACAATTATCGTAAAATAATAATATTTCCAAATAATTAATATTGCCACTAAAATGATTATTTAGAAAGTAATTATAATAACAAAGTAATGCATTACTTTTTCCATAATTAATATTACAAAATAGTCATAACCACAAATGTAATGTAATTACACTTTTGTCCAACACTGGTTTAGATTAGCCTCAGCTAGAGCTACATATACCATAATGTAATTAAAGCTAAACTTAGCTTAAAACACTATTGAACAATTTTTTTGAAAGTAGAAATATGAATTCTAGTTTTAAGCCTGAATGCAAGAACTAATAAACTCGAAAGATTCCTATCTTGAGTTATCTTTCTTAGAGCCAGTTATTCAATAGAGGTTTGAACTGATTTTAGCTAAACCTCAGCTGGAGGCATTTACATTTGTATCTTAAATGACAACTGTTTTCGGTATTAAAAACAAATTCAAAAAATATGAAAAGGTATAGAAGAAATAGACATTTGTGAAAAGAAGCATTAAACAGATGAACTAACTCAAACATTTCCTATTTTGGGTTAGGTTTGTAAACTATAGGCTAAAGTTGAAATGAATGTTAATTACTTCTTTCTTAAGAGTTAGAAAAGTGAAATCTAGTAAAGAGAATTCTGCACAAATAAAATTTAAAAAAAAAACAGAACACTTTAAAGACTAAAAAGACTGGCTATTCAAGAAAGAGAGAAAAAGAGGTCTTGAAAACGATGATAAGAACATGAAATGAAAATAAATCAGAAAACTCTTAATAACTAGAAGCCTTATTAATAGACTTGCCGTTAATATTGTTATAGTTTAATGTTATTTAATTTCGTACAAACACAATACTAACATTTCGTATTAATAAAACACAATCTACATGCTATTAATTGGTTTTGAACTATTGATAAAATTTACGTGGCAACATCGCATTTTCATTTGTTCCAACTTTAACTACATTTGGAGTTATTTAGAGGTTATGTTCTCTTTGTGTTTTTAAAGTATTGTTTGTTGTGTTCAATTATTTGATTAAAATTTACTTCTAACGAGTGATTTCCATCCGAGATTAAGCATGAAGTAAAATTTCGAGTTTAAAGAAGCCTAAAAATTTGGTTTTGCCGGCGCGAACGAAGCGAGGCACCGGAAAATTCAAATTTTTAGGATTTCCTAAACTCCAAATTTTACTTCATGTGCAACGTGTATTAAACACTGAAGTGTTGTGAAGTTCACAATATACTTCTTAGATGCGTGTATTTATTATTTATAGCATTATAATTAAATAGCTTCTAAACAACGCTATTTTGCTATTGAGCTTATGTATAATACACAAAAAATCCTGGTTCTGTGTTGTACATAACCTCAATAACAAATAAGCTAAATAATTAGTAGTTGTTAAATAACAATAGTACCCTACTAAAATGTTGTATTAATACGAGTATGTTAATATCATCCGTACAACCCTGTTAAAGCTGTAAACTAACGTCTATTCATAAAGCTGTAAGAAATATTTACAAAATGAAAGGAAAAGTGACCTAAATGTTTTCCATTTGCTAGAGTTTTTGTTTATATTTTCTCAATGTGAAAGCCTCTCCTCCCCTCCGCGCATTTATGTTGCACCCGTGTACTTGAATTGACTTACCAAAGTACAAATTTTAGGCACGTATTCTCGACCTTAGTTAATACTATCGTGTTCTTGGGCGCCTGCCATCTTGTAAATACTCCCCCCAACAAAACAAAACCAAAAAAAAACAAGAGAAAGTCCTTAGAATTTTCAAAAAAAACACCCTAAAGTATTTTCTCAAAAAGAAATACAAGAAAGTGTTTATTGGTTGATTAGGTAAAGAAGAAATCATTGAATATTATTTATTAGTTGGTTGATGATGAAATCTTTGTAAATAATTGTCCCATCCCTTATATAAATAACAAAAGAAAAAATAGTAAGCATTAGGGTTTCTCTATTTGACTAATTTTCAAACAATTTAAATTAAATTTATTAAAACATTAGTTAGTTATATATAACATGGAGTTCAAATACTAACCCACTGAGCAAACATATTAAAGTAATGTTTTATTCATATTACAACAACAACAAATAAATATCAACAACAACAACAAAATAAAAACAACAACCACAACACCGACGACGACAACAACAACGACGACGACAACAATAACATCAACAACGTTTTATACACTTGTAACGTTGTCTGCCTAATACCGTGTGATCATTTAAATTATAAATTAGAGTAGGAGGCATATTTGTTGTTGTGCGGTTGCCCAGAATGCTAAATAAATTATGGAATAAATTTGAGGTTATGGTAAACTACGTATACCCAGTCAGTAACTTAATTTAAAATTCAAAGCCTATTATATTTCAAATGATCGCACGGTATTACCACATTTCATATTGTAAGGTAATTTAATTTAATTACAACGCGTCATGTTGTTTCAAAGTAAGTAAGTCAAGTAAAACTCGATTTTTTTTAAAAAGCATGAAAAAACTCAATTTGGCCATAATGTCACTTGTGTTGGTTTAGTTCAAAGTTTAATTTGAATCTTTAAACGAATGTTTTCCACTCCCAGACTAAGCATGAAGTAAAATTTCAAGTTTAGAAAAGCCCCGAGAAAATTTGTCTCGGGCCGCGCAGCGACCCGAGACAAATTTTCTGGGCTTTTCTAAACTCGAAATTTTACTTCATGCGCCACGCGTATAAAACACTAAAATACTGTGAAATTTATGTAAATTTGAACCTCACTTGAAATCATTGTTTTATACGCGTGGCGCATGAAGTAAAATTTCGAGTTTAGAAAAGTCCAGAAAATTTGTCTCGGGTCGCTGCGCGACCCTCGACAAATTTTCACGGTGCTTTTCTAAACTCAAAATTTTACTTCATGCTTAGTCTGGGAGTGGAAAACACTCGTTTAAAGCTTCAAATTGAACTCTTTTAAAAATCAACGAATGCCAGAAAATTTACAGCTAAAATAATTACGAAAAAGTAATGAGATTTTATAAAAATAATGACATACCATGGAACTGATACAATTGCGGATATTCCCTGTTTTTTTTTTAAGTTCAATTTAAAGTATTAAACAAGTGTTTTCCACTCCCAGACTAAGCATGAAGTAAAATTTCGAGTTTAGAAAAGCCCTGTGAAAATTTGTCGAGGGTCGCGCAGCGACCCGAGACAAATTTTCTGGGCTTTTCTAAACTCTAAATTTTACTTCATGCGCCACGCGTATAAAACACTAAAATACTGTGAAATGTAAGTATACATAAGTCAACAAAACATCAATGTTTCAATTGATGTAACGTTGCTTGATCAAAATCACAGCAACGTTTAATGTTTTGTAATCCTCACAACGTGTCATGTGGTTGTAAAGTTGCTTGATCAGCGTTGCGACAATATTTTATATTGTTCACAAGACAATTGCGTTTCATGTTCTTATAACGTTATTTAATTATTTAATCAACATTACAATGTAGTATGTAATGTAAGATAATTTGATTATATTGACTTAAAGAAATAAATCAAACATTATATCAACGTTTCAATTGTTGTAACATTGCTTGATCAAAATTACAACAACGTTTAATGTGTTTGTAATCATCACAACGTGTCATGTTGTAAAGTAATTTGATTAACGTAGCAACAATATTTCCTGTTGTTCACAGTACTACAAAGTTTCATGTTCTTGTAACTTTATTTAACTAACATTACAATGTTTTATGTTGTTGTAAGGTAATTTGATTAAATTGATTTAACAGAAAAATCAAAGGAAACATAAAATGCAACGTGTCGTGTCGTTTTAAGGTTTATAGGTCAATATTATATTAACGTCTTAATTGTTGTAACATTGCTTGATTTAGTTTACAGCAATGTTTTATATCTTTGTAACGTTGTTTGTTCATCATTACAACGTGTCATATTATTGTAATAATAATATTAACGGTGTTTAATCAACATTTCAATAATAATCAATATTGCAACAATAAGTCATGTTGTAAAGTTGTTTCATCCACATTTGAACAACGTATCATATTGTTTCTATGTGTTTAATGTTGTTATTCATCATATTGCAACATAAATCCATGTGGTTACAACGTTGTTTGATCTAAATTTGAACAACGCTCAAGTTACATTGTTTTATGAAATGGCCTCTGTTGATTATTAAATGTATGAATACATTGTTTGGTAAAAAATATAATAACATTTCCTAATTCATGTTGTTGTAACGTTGTTTGGTCCACATTTGAACAGCGTGTTATGTTGTTCATATGTTTTTAACGTTGTTTGTACATCATTAGAACGTGTCATGTTGTTGTGACGTTGTTTAATCAATATTGCACAAAATATTGTGTCCAGGGGGAACAAGACTCAAAAATAAGCCAAATTTAGTTAAAAACTTAAGCTATGTCAATAGCGAGCGAAACTAATTGAGAGATTAGAAGATTTATGATCAAGTGTTTTTATTTATTTTCCGTATTATAACAACTACGTTTCATATTGTTGTGACATTGTTTGATTAACATTACAAGAAAGTTTCACATTTAGTTTGTTTTGCAACTTGCTAATGATGAAAAAAGAATGAAACCAGTTGAGTAAATAGACGAAAGATTTGCGACCAAGTGTTTTTACTTGTTATTTCTATTATTACAACAATGTTTTACGATAATCATGTTGTTGTAACGTTGATTAAATAACATTACAATAACATCTCACACTTGGTTTGTTTCACAACTTGATAATGTTACCAAAAGCGAAACTAGTTGAGTAAATATAAGGAGATTCGTGATCAGGTGTTTTTATTTCTTATCCGTATTATCACAACTATGTTTCATGTTGTTGGAACATTGTTTGATTAACATTATAACAATGTTTCACATTTGGTTTCTTTTACAACTTGATAATGCTCTAACAAGAACGAAACAAGTTAAGTAAATAGACGAAGAATTGAGACCAAGTGTTTTATTTTATTTGTTGTCCCTATTATAACAACAATGTTTCACGCTATTCATGTTATTGTAACGTTGATTAACTAACATTACAGCAACGTTTCACACTGTGTGTGTTACACAACCTGATATTGCTATCAAAAGCGAAACTAGTTGAGTAAATAGAAGAAGATTTGTAATCAAGTGCTTTTATTTTGTATCCTTATTATCACAACTATGTTTCATGTTGTTGAAACGTAGTTTGAATAACATTACAACAACGATTCACATTTATTTTTGTTTCACAACCTGATAATGCTGAAAAGAGAACGAAACTAGCTGAGTTAATAGGTGAAGATTTGCGACGAAGGGTTTTTATCTGTAATCCCTATTATTACAACATTGTTTCACGCTATTCATGTTGTTGTAACGTTCATTATTTAGCATTACAACAACGACTTACGGTTACTTTGATTCAACTAGTTGAATAAATAAAAGATTTGTGATCAAGTGTTTTATTTATTATCCGAATTATCATAACTACGTTTCATGTTGTTGTAACGTTGATTTATTAACATTTCAACAATGTTTTACCCGTGGTTTGTTGTACAACTTAATAATGCTAACAAAAGCACGAAACTAGTTGAGTAAATAGGCGAAGGTTTGCGGTTAGCAACTTGGTAATGCTATCAAAAGCGAAACTAGTTGAGAAAATGTGTGATTAAGTGCTCATTTGATATCCTTATTATCACAATTATGTTTCATGTTGTTGTTTTTGTTGTTATAATGATGTTTGATTAACATTACAACAACGGTTCACACTTGGTTTACTGCACAACCAACTTGATAAACATTAATAATACAATATTTAAATATTTTCTTCCTCAGTGGGTTTTTATTTGATATCATTATTATCACAATTATGTTTCATGTTGTTGTTATAATGTTGTTTGATTAACATTACAACAATGTTTCACACTTGGTTTGCTACACAACTAACTTGATAAACGTTAATCGTACAATATTTAAATATGTTCTTCTTCAGTGGTTAGAAAGTTGAATAATTAAATTAGCTTGTTCTTTAACCATCTACTTGATTTTTACTTACTACTTACTTGCGATCTTAATAATCAAGTCAAGTAGTGAAATTCTAGAGTGACAAAAAAACTTTCAAATATTTATATTAGAGTAGATTTATCACGATTTTTTAATGAAATAAAAAATATTGTTCGTATTTTTTGTAATTTAGTAAAAGCGCTGATTCTGACACTTGTGGAATGGAATTTTCAATTTCGGTTTGGTGACAAACGTATTTTATTTGTTGTAGTGATTACAATCAGGCTAAAACCATACGCTGTAAATATTCCGACATTCCTTGTTTTTTAAAGAGTAAAATTTGAAGCTTTAAACGAGTATTTTCCACTCCCAGATTAAGCGTGAAGTAAAATTTCTAGTTTAGAAAAACTTAAAAATTTGGTTTGCACGCGTACCCCGTAGCGCTACGCGATCAAACCAAATTTTCATGCTTATCTAAACTCGAAATTTTACTACATATGCCACGCGTATAAAATACTGGCTTTAAGTAAAGTTCAAAAATATATCTAAATAGTAAACTGCTTTGGTAGCATATTCTGGACTTCACTATATTTCAGTGTTTTATACGCGCGGCGCATGAAGTAAAATTTCGAGTTTAGATAAGACTGAACATTTTCACTACTAATCTCGAAGTTTTACTACATGCTTAATCTCTGACTTGAGAACACTAGTTCAAAGCTTCAAATTCTTTCAAAAATTGTTGGTTTATTTGCTAGTCATTTAAAAAGAATTTAATACGTTTTGTATGCCTGCTTAATATTTATTTTCCATGTTTAGAATATCAGAATTAATAGAAATATGTAACATTTTATGGATCATCATTTAAATATCAGAATAAAGATAAACATTTTATGAATCATCATTTAGTTTCAGATTGACGTAAAAATATTTGTAAGTAAAAATCCTGATAAACTATTTTAATATAAAACCGTTCGACGTTATTATTTTCACTAAAACTACAAAATATTTTACTGTGAAACTTAGGATGATGCATTTTTATGAAAGTGAGAAAGAAAGAGAGAGTGAGTGAGAGGGTTAGAGAGGGCGGAGTATTAATTAAAGTTGACCTTTATGTGTGTGTGTGTGTGAGTGGGATGCACATCCCGCGAAAAGACAGAAGCACTCGATTATTTTGCGGAGAGAAGATAAAACGGTGCCGATGTTTAAATTCCTGATAATTTTTTGTATATAATATACACGATTATTAAATGATATCCATATGTAATTATGAACATCATTTTTTCCATTCTTATTGTTATATGAGAATTGTTCAGTATTTTAGATTGATTGAGTGAAATAAATAACGAATTTTCAAGCTAATGTCTTGCGTTTTATTTGTTTAATTAATTTCATTTTCAGATAATAAAACATCTCCCAGACATACACCATATCTCTGAAAATTTCATCTTGATTGTATATTTAAATATTTTTTTACAAATCTCCACAAATTAATTAAAAATACCTATCGGGTTCACATATAAAATACTTCAGTGCACTGATAACAACATAAATTATTCACTCGATTATTATCCCGTGAGCAATGCCGATTACGTTGTTATCAGTGTATATAAATACAAAATACATGCATCAGTTAATTCTATGTCAGTATACTGAAAACAACTAAAACATAATAGTTAAATCTCTTTTTCGGCGAACAAGATAATACGACAAATAAATGTGAAGTGTATTCGGTGATGTGTTATAATTAAGTGAGTAAATTATACAATTTAAAAAAAATCTAAATTATCTTTATCTTTTAGTAATATATTTGATTCCTTTAAATTAAAGATTAAGAACGATAATATAATATATATATAAGAAATGAGCACAATTTTATACGAATTCCCTGTATTATTTTAGGTGCACGTACCCCAATGTAAAATTTCAGGCATTACTTGTTTTTAGAAAAGCGTTTTTTTTTTTAAACTTCGAACGAGTGTTTACAATCCTGGGTTAAGTATGAAGTAAAATTTCGAGTTTAGAAAAACCTAAAAATTTGGTTTGGTCGCGAAGCTGTTTGAAACTTCTAACGAATTTTTACAATTCTGGATTAAGCATGAAGTAAATTTTCAGGCTTTTCTAAACTCGAAATTTTACGTCATGCGCCACCCGTATAAAACACTGATTTCAAGTGGTCTAAAAAAATACAATTACAAATGTATATTTCGTCTAACCAAATCTTTCAAAAAGAATGTTTAACGGAAGAAATCGCCGTATGTTTTTATATTAAAATCATGAAAACATGGGTATTGTAAATTAAATTAACTTGGTTTTTGTATTACAAACAAAACTAAGTGAATTTAATTTACAAAAACCTATATATTCTTCAAAATATTTTACGAAGTAATTAATGAGAAAAAGTGTCTGATATATCATGAAAATTATTTCGTCTAACCAAATCCTTTAAAAGGAATACTCACAAGAAAAATCTCCATATGACCCATTCCACGTCAAGCGGGATGAAATTAATTAAATAATCACTAATTGTTTCAAATTTTCCTGTAATTGTTTTTATATATTCTACGATTAAAAAATAGAGAACGAAACATTTTTCTTAACTTTTTAACTTCAACATTTGAAAATATGTAAAAGTGCGAAAAATCGGAAAATTGCTCTCATATCAATATCCATACCGTTGGTTTGTCCTACAAACCAGAGCTGGGATGAATCCTCAAAAACAGGATTCGAATCACGAATTCTAATCACCTAATATGATTCGAATCACGAATACTCGAATAAAGGATTCGTAAGTGAAAAATATAATTCGAATCCTCATTTTTGAATCACGGATACAAATCCTTTAAAAAAAATTGAATCTATTATTTGCAACCAGTAACATTTTATTCCATCAGTTTCTGTTAACAAAAATGTTCATTGTCCGACTAATTATCTAATTAAATAATGATTTTAATTAATGATGATATATGTGTTATTGAACTTTATTTTAAATTAGTGTTTTATACGCGTGGCGCATGAAGTAAAATTTCGAGTTTAGAATAGCCCTGTGAAAATTTGTTTAATATTCTAATATGAATATTTAAATCACAAAATTTTTCATATTTAAATATAAATATTTAAATTTTCGAATAATTTAAATATTTGTGAATGCATATTTGGTTACTTAACCATGAAAAATTTCCAACCTTAATAGTATATTTTTAACTTCACTTGAAATCAGTGTTTTATACGCGCTGCGCGACCCTCGACAAATTTTCTACGTGGGGCTTTTCTAAACTCGAAATTTTACTTCATGCTTAGTCTGGGAGTGGACAACACTCGTTCTTAGAAGTTTCAAATTAAAGGATCACTCTAGATTACTAAGTTTATTACCATTTTACAAAGGCTACAGCTCGAAGGACCAATCATGGTCTTCGGAGACCGAAGGACTACAAGGAATCGAAGTTTCTTTACAAGAAAACAACGAATATCTGAAGTTTACAGCATGGATAGGAAAGAAAACATCCAATTTTGAAAAAATATCGAAGTTGGGTTGGTTTTCAGTGCGTTTTTAACTTCACTTTAAATCAGTGTTTTATACGCGTGGCGCATGAAGTAAAATTTCGAGTTTAGAAAAGCCCCGTGAAAATTTTCTACGCGGGGCTTTTCTAAACTCGAAATTTTACTTCATGCTTAGTCTGGGAGTGGACCGTCAAGATTTTCTACATGTCGAGATTTTCGATATTTCTAGATTTTTGTCGACTTATTCACAGTTTGTTATTATATTAAATGCAACTTTAATATTAAATAAATATGGTATTTCTTAGGAATAGAATATTCACCCATTAAGAGCCGAGCAAATTATAAAGTTAACTCTAATAGTTAAATTTAGGTAAAACTTTGCATCTTTTTCTATGATTTCAATTAGTGATTAATTATATTACATACATCGATTGTATAAAAGAGTTAAGCATAAAGTAAAATTTCGAGTTTAGAAAAGCCGCGCTTAGAAAATTTGCCGAGGGTCGTACAGCGACACGAGACAAATTTTTGCTCTGATTTAAAGTGAAGTTAAAAATGCACTGAAAACCAACTCAACTTCGATATTTTTTCAAAATTGGATGTTTCTTTCCTATCCATGCTGTAAACCTTCAGATATTCGCTGTTTTTTTGTAAAAGAATTTCGAGAGACCGAAGGACTACAGGTATCCTTCGGTCTTCAAAGACCATGATTGGTCCTTCGAGCTGTAGCCTTTGTAAAATGGTAATATACTTAGTAATCTAGAGTGATCCTTCAATTTGAAACTGCTAAGAACGAGTGTTGTCCACTCCCAGACTAAGCATGAAGTAAAATTTCGAGTTTAGAAAAGCCCCGCGTAGAAAATTTGTCGAGGGTCGCGCAGCGACCCGAGACAAATTTTCACGGGGCTTTTCTAAACTCGAAATTTTACTTCATGCGCCACGCGTATAAAACACTGATTTCAAGTGAAGTTAAAATATACTATTAAGGTTGGAAATTTTTCATGGTTAAGTAACCAAATATGCATTCACAAATATTTGAATTATTCGAAAATATAAATATTTATGTTTAAATATGAAAAATTTTGTGATTTAAATATTCATATTAGAATATTAAACTATTTGAATTAATCGAATTCGAATCCCAGCCTTAATAGCAATGATTCGAATTATTTGAAAAGATTTGAATCCGTGTATGAGGATTCGAATCCTTTTATAAGGATTCGAATCCTTTTATAAGGATTCGAATCCTTTTTATAAGTATTCGAATCCTTTTATAAGGATTCGAATCATCTACGTCTGGATTCGAATACGAATCCTTTTCAAAAAATGTAACGAATCCGGATCACGAATCCGTTTTCACTAAAGTATTCGAATACCTCTTTTGAATCCTCTAAAAGGATTCGAATCCGGGAATCGAATCCTGAATGATTCGAATCCTGCCCAGCTCTGCTACAAACCCCATTAAATACTCATTGTAAAGATTATAAAACATAGATTTATTATGCAATAAATTGAATTTTGTAATAACTAATATTATAATTGTTATCAACAATTATATTATTTAAACTAATTTTACTTCATGAAAACCGCACTTTAAAGTTTTGAAAAAAATACGATAATTTTCCTTGATAAATTCTTTACTAAAGTGTAAAGTTTCAAGGGGATGCTTTGACGGCTTCTATTTTTTAAAAACAATATATAGATAAGTGCACGGTGTATGCCAATTCGAATATATAAAATTCGTAACTTTTTTATTTAAATAAACCTTAAAAAACTTTGTTTAGTCAACTTGACAAGCACCATTTAAATATAACAAAAACATGTAGATGTGTCGTTATCACAAACATATAACGTCATGACATTTTAAAGACATATAAATATCTTCATAATTGGTATGACTGCTTACAAATTTCAACGCCTTACATAAGTGTTTCCAAGAAATAAACAAAGAAAAGTTTTATATTTTGATTGAAAACTATTCTTTAAATGTATTTTCCACAAATCTTTATCAAGGCTACACAGAGGTAATGTCTAACATTATGTATTTAAAACACAAACTGCTATTTTATTTTTTATTTATAAATAAAATTTAAATGTTACTTACTTATATTTGAGGTACAATTTGAATGTTAAAATTGTACTTTGAAGATAAGTAACATTAAAATTTTATCCGTCACATAATTTTATTTAGAAATCAATGCCTTCAATGTGTTTCTGCGTTCGAATATATTTTAGCAATAACTTCTTTTTTGGAGATTGGCTGAATACAATGAACATAATAAAATAACATCTACACAATGAAATATAAAAACAATCAAAAAATGTGTGGCAGAGCTAACAAACCCGTTACAAATATTTTTCATTCGTATTAATGCGCCGTGCGCCGTCACTTATCAATTATGAATTGCTTTTTAAAAATAGAAGCCGTCAAAGCACCACTTTCAAACTTTGCACTTTTATAGAGAATTTGTCAAGGAAAATGTTCGCGTATTTTTCAAAATGTTAAAGTGGTTTTCATGATGAAAAATGAGTTTAAATAATATAATTGTTTATAACAATTATAACATTAGGTATTACAAAAATTATGTTTCATAAGGTTTGCAATGAGTATTTTATGGTGTTTGTATGATAAATGCAACCGATGATATGAATATTTCGCTCTTTTACGAATTTAAAAAAAATGTAACGTTTAAAATATTAAAGATAAAAAAAAATTAAAAAATGCTTTCCTCGTTTATTTTTATCGTAGAATCTGTAAGAAAGTAATCAGAGAAATTGGAAAACATGATGTGTGAAAGGTGTACCGCTTGGCGTGGAATGACTCAATGGTAAAATCATGAAAATTGTCAAACATTTTAAAACTGAGATACTTTAATATAATTTCATTATTTATCAACTGATTAAATTCTAATGTAGATCATATTAAAGTTGTGATTAAATTAATGGAAATTCACAATCCAAAACAAGGTCGTCAGCATTAATAGAATTATAAACAAAGTTTTTATTTCAGTTTAGTTTGTAATTAGTGTTGTTTAGATATATTTATTACAGCATAGGTAGATTATTATTCAGTACATTATTTAGTTTCGTTAGTGTTTAGTGTGTTTTAAGTTTAATTGTATTCTTTTTTATGAACTGGGTTAGATTTATTTCAGCGGCTTAACTAGGAGGCCCTAGTCCCCCGGAGGTTAGGGAGGGAGGCCTAGCAATGCCGCCTTAAGGTATTAATGAGCAATTAGCTTTTTTTTTGTTTACCAAATTGAACACATTTTTTTATTTTTCAATTTAGATCGAACACAATTTATAATAATGGATAAATCATGAAACTATATTATTCTATCAATAAAAATAATCAATAATTACATATATCAAATTATATTTTGCGTCGGAGCATTGGCTATGTTTAATAAGCTTAATACGAAAGAGCCTTTCGACTTCAAATTAAATCAATGTTTTATACGAGTGGCGCATAAAGTAAAATTTAGAGTTTAGAAAAGCCTGAAATTGTAATAAGATTGAAAAAGTCTTGATTATTCTTAAAAATATAATAAACATAAGGACACCAATAATTTATACATCGAAACTTAACAAATCATAAAAACTACATCTTCTAATTCTCAAAGTATGAAATTTCAAGAAAATCAAGATACAAGTGGGCAATCATAAAAAATATAAAGACTCATATCGTCAAGTTTGTCAAAAGACTGTTTTTTTTATAAATATTGGCATACTCCACTGAACACGGAAATATTTTTAACATTGCACGAATATTGAACATGATACTAAAATAAAACATTGTATTATAAGTATTACAACCAGTATTGCCAACTCTGAGAATACAATTCCCCCTAAATTATAACTAAAAAAACAAAAACTCTCTAAAATGTTATATTTACTCTAAGGATTTGGAGACAGAAATGGAGTTGGTTTTTAGTTAATTTCCACAAAACGAAAATTAATGTTATTTTGTAAAAATACAAAAAAGTTACGATGACAAAAATAAAATTCAAAAATATATCAACTCAAAAAAAGATGACATCTTAAAATCTTATGAATGTAGAATGTTTTATCAATCTAAGAAAAATATTTTAATTATAAAATTTATAAAATTTTATTTTTACTTTAAGGATTTGTTTATTTAATTATATATTTCGAAAACGGAAAATCTCCAATTTTATACAATTATTACAAAATATAACTTATATCTAATTTATAAATTCTATTTACTTAAAAATAAGTACATTATGCACAATAATGAGGAACACAAAATATTGAGATGATGGAGTTAAGCAAGAATACTTTCTAAATCAATACGCAGCAAATTACGTTTGAAAGTATTTATAGATACAATTCGCCTTAAATTATAACTAAAAAAACGAAAACTCCCTAAAATGTTATTTTTACTCTAAGGATTGGGAGACAAAAATGGAGTTGGTTTTTAGTTAATTTCCACAAAACGAAAATTAATGTTATTTCGTAAAAATACAAAAATGATACGATGACAAAAATAAAATACAAAAATATATCAACTCAAAAAAAGATGACATCTGAAAATCTTATGAATGTAGAATGTTTTAACAATCTAAGAAAAATATTTTAATTATAAAACTTATAAAATTTTATTTTTCTTTAAGGATTTCTTTATTTATTTATATATTTCGAAAACGGAAAATCTCCAATTTTATACAATGATTACAAAATTTAACTTATATCTAATTTATAAATTCTATTTACTTAAAAATAGGTACATTATGCACAATAATGAGGAACACAAAATATTGAGGTGATGGAGTTAAGCAAGAATACTTTCTAAATCAATACGCAGCAAATTACATTTGAAAGTATTTATAGAATCAGCAAATAAACATTTTGAAAACGCTGTAACAAATTTGCAAAACGCATCATCTTCGGAAGTGGACAGCTATAAGTGTAAACGGTATGATGATATTCTATTCTAAATAGTTTATTGCTCCTAGTCATCGCCCCACAGGGTTGAAACCAAAAGTTAAATAATGATAATATCTTGGGACAATTTAAATTACTATTTAGTATGTTATACAGTGTACATAAGTCAGTGACATGTCGTCTAATATGTAATGACTGGATGTTGTATGTTAATCTTAGTGCACAAAAATCTTGAAAAGTTGGATTAAAAATACCTGATTTATAGATAGATGTTCTTAAAAAAAGTTTCTCTACCTGATCGACCTTGTTTACTAGATAGCTTTGGTGTAGGGAACAAATTTGAGACGCATATTCAAGTTTAGATCTTACAAGTGAACAGTAAAGGGTCTTATATGTACGCACTGATAATTCCTTAGAGTTTCTATTAATAAAGCCCAGCATTTTGGACGCACTGAGACATGGACAAAATGTGATTTTTAAAAGAATAGTTAACGCTAAAAACTACACCAAGATCTTTAACATTGTCTGTTCTATTTAATGTATTGTTGTTAAGACTGTAATCTTATATAAGAGTATCTCTTTTTTTGCTAAAAGAAACCACTTTACATTTGTCTATGCTAAGGTGTAGTTTCAACGTTTCGCACCAATCAAACACTCTATCCAAATCTTCCTGTAGGCTGTAAACATCCGTGATGCTTCTGACGGTTGTAAATAATTTCATAATAGAAATTGACTGTTCATAATAACGGTATTGATATCATTTATAAAGATATTGAAGAGAATAAGACCAATGTGTGAGCCTTGAGGTACCCCTGACGTTACGCATATTGCATTAGAAATACAATTATCTATCATCACACACTGAAATCTATCCCTCAAAAAACTCTCTACCTAATTACCTACACGATAATGTTTACAGCCCGCAGGTTCCCAATTATTATGTCATGGTTAACTCTATCAAACGCCTTTAAAAAGTCAGTGTAGATTGTATCAACCTGACACCGACTCTCCAAAGCTGCTATTGAGTAATTTTGAAACTCAATAAGGTTAGTAACAGTTGATCTTCCAGATTAAAATCCATGCTGGTTATCGATTATAAAACCTGTTACCATCCACATTAATTGCTTTGCAAGAATGCCATCAAGAATTTTTGGAATAGACGATTGTATGCACACCCTGCAATTTTTTATATCATAGCGTTTGCCTGATTTGAAAATAGGAAAGATTAAACTGGGTTTCCAAATTACAGACATAAATTGCTAGGCAAATGAAGGACAGGGTTAGAGAGTGTGAAAATGCAGTGATTTAATAAGATGTTCGGAATATTGTCGGATCCACAAGTAGATGTTAATTTTAGTTTATTTATTTCATTAAATACCGCCATTGTTGGAATCAAAAAGGTATAATTGGAGTTTATTGAACTATTAGAGTAAGCACGTGAAGGAGTAACCGTTTCACCTAAAGAGTAAACACTAGAAAAGTAATTTGCAAAAAGGTCTACGGTTTCTTGCATATAATTACTTATTTCATGATTATACGTCATTTGACTTAAAAACCCATTCGTTTTGCGTTTGTTATTAACAAATGACCAAAATTTGTTCGCATTCGTATTAATATTTTGTTCAATTTTTTTAATATATTGTTTGTATAATAAATTATTTGAATGTTTACATTCAACTCTAAACTTAGAAAATACTAAATTATCATTCGATTGTTTAAATTTAAAATAAGCATTCTTATTTGTTTGACTTAATTTTATTAAGTCGTTGTTAAACCATGTTGGATGTTTGTTTACAGAAAATTTAATTTTTGGAACATATAGATCAATTGCGACATAAATCAACTCATAAAAAGAATTAACAGCATCGTCAAAATTGTCTAAACTACTTAGATAAGTATCCCAGTCCCAGCTAAATAATTGTTAATTAAACCATAATCGGCCCGCTTAAAGTCCCAGATCAATAACTCGCTATAACAGCTTTGAAAACTAATACAAGGTAATTCTATATGTTATCCAATATGGTAACAAATCAAAAGCTCTTGAAACTACATTTTCATTGTCACTGAACACCAAGTCTAATTGAACACCTCTATCATTGGGTACATTATTTAACTGTTCTAAGTTCATAAAGGAAGTAGTATCTGCGAACGCGTCTGCTTGATTATTGTAGGATGTAAAGTCACTGTCCAATAAGTTCCAGCATACATTCGGCTAATTAAAGTCACCGCCGAATATAAATTTATCAATTGAGTGTGTTTATAAAAGATCTTCTAGCGTCACAAAGTGATTCCATCTTTTCAAGTGAAGCAAGAGGTGGTGCATAAACGGCTCCTAACATAAGAACTGTGTTATCAATGTTAGGTTAAACACACATTTGTTTAATGGATTTGCTAGATATTTGAGAGATTGATTCAATGTAACAGCTTTTGATCATAATTAAAACTACCCCGCCGCGTGATTTTTTACTTGAATGAGTAGAGCGATCACATCTGAATATGTTGTAGCCATTCCACTCCAATTCGTTGTCACATATGTCGTCAACCATGTTTCAATAAGAATAATTACATCGTAATTACATGTAGAGATAGATAAAGCAAATTCATTTAATTTTGACTTCATACCACCCACATTATTAAAGTATATGTTTTAGCGTATATGGTTTACTGAGTTTTTTATACTGACAGGATCCTTAGTTATTATTTTTGGAATACCGTTAATGAACTTTATGGTTAAATCCTTTTCTCCAGCTTCGGCTTGATCATATAATTCCGATCTTAAATTGTACAAATATTTAATTTGGTTAGGTGTTAAATCGGCTCTTATTTGGATGTTATCTATTTTAGATAGTCGGTTAAGTTTTAAAGCATCAATAGCCGATTGTAATCCGAAAACATAACTTTTATTGGCCTAGGCTTACTAGAGTCTTTTTACAAAAAATATACGATGACAAAAATTAAATACAAAAATATATTAACTCAAAAAAAACATCTCAAAATCTCATGAATGTAAAATGTTTTAACAATCTTCTTCCTCTTTTAAGAAAAATATTTTATCGTAAAACACAAATGGTCATTTGATTTCCCTTTTGTTATAATTAAAAAGACAGTCGTTAAAAATCCTTATCCTATTTATCAAGGCCTTAGAGACTGTCGTTTACGAATTTATTTAAATAATTTTTTAAACAACAACAATTAATTTAATCCATTCTTTAATTCGATATTTGTCTAAAGTGATTGAGTTTTACAATAATTTGGAAGAAAATTAATGTAAAAGATCGATGATCCGCCTACACATCGAAAACGGAAAGAATTTAATTTCAAATTCTATTTAGAAAAATCCCAAGAAGAATTAGTATGTCATAAACCTAATACAGGATTCACGACTAGATAGAACTCACCAATTGTAATTACTTAAATCTGGTACATTTTATTACAAACAAATATAATATAGTCAGATATAAACTTCCCACTGAGCAAACACAATAAAGTAATGTTTCATCAACAATAAGACAACGTTTAATGTTGCTACAATGTTGATATAACGTTATTTGTTTGTTTTTTGCTCAGTGAGAACAATCCCACTGAGCAAAAAACAAACATATAACGTTATATCAACATTGTAACAACATTAAACGTTGAATTAATGTTGATGAAACATTACTTCAATGTGTTTGCTCGGTGGGTTCTGTGTTATATTGATAGTTCTTTATATTTGTATTCATATTAATCCCGGAGTAAGCACGAAGTAAAATTTCGAGTTTAGAAAAGTCTGAAAATTTGGTTTGGTCGAGTAGCGCCAAGCAACCAAACCAAATTTTCAGGCTTTTCTAAACTCAAAATTTTACTTCATTCGCCACGCGTATAAGACACTGATTTTTAAGCGAAGTTTACTCGTTTGATTAACTTTAACTTTATTTATGGAATCTCCATTATAATCGATTTACAATTAATGTACACCTTACAATAATTTACATATTTGATTTAATAATCATGGAAGTATTAGTAATAAAAAATATAGTATTACTAATAAATAAGCTACATTATACCAATTATTAAATAACTTAGATCATTCCCAAATGGTTCAAAGAATAGATTTAATGTTACTAACGCCTTGAACAAATTGGTAACAATATAATATAAGCATATGATTATACAGAATAATTTAACTAAGAAAATATAAATACCTTAAATAAATAAATGTTAAATGAGTAGATTATCACATTTTATCACATGCATGTAATATTAAGAACAATTCAATTGTAAGATAAAATATCACAGATCAAATATCGCGTATCTAAAGATTAAATATGACAAACATATTGACAAACATGTTAAAACAGAAAGTAAACAAAATGATAAAACTGTGATAATAAATTAATTAAATAGGTTGAAAAGAAAAATAGGAAATAAAATAATTAAGAAAAGTAGATCATGTTGCTACATATTTTACGTTTCATGTAAAAATAACTGACATTAACTAATGTTGGCATATTTTTTGTCTCATGTGACTAATAAAAATGCATTCGTAATTATTTTAGTTAAAACATAAAAACGTACAGTGAAAATAATGAAATAAAAATATAATGTATACGATTCATATAATAATAAATACAATAATCGTTATCAATAATTATCAATAAAATAATCTATTTAAATTGATAAAATAAGCCATATAATAATTGATATTCGGTAATCGTTTATTTCGAGATATTGTTTTTTTTTTGTTGTATGGGAGGGGAAAATCCATTTACGGACGAAGTGTCGGACTCCCTCCAAACTGGAGGACTACCGACTAAAAACCCCTCCCACTTACCGGCTTCGACTGCATGGTCATTAGCCGGTTTGCTTGTGTTATTTAAAAAGAAAAACAAACAATAAATTAATTAACATAAACAACACTAAACAAATCATAAATAAAATAAATAACCCTAAACCTAATATCACAGACATTGTGGTGGCAGGGTTGTAAAAGACCCTGTCACCGATCGTACATAAAATGGACAAACACATCTTAGACCTAATATCACAGAGCGGACGATATCGGGGTTGTAAATGACCCCGATGCCGGACCCAATATATAACGGACGACGCAACCTAAACCTTATATCACAAACTGATGGTATCGGGGTTGTAAATGGACCCCGATGCCGGACCCTAAAAACTATATACAGTATGTACTCCAGAGTTATAAAAGGACTTTGGAGCGGACGGACACAAACTAAAAGATGGCACCGAAGTTGTAAAGGAATTTCGATGCCACTATACATAAACGAGACAAAGACAATTATTAAATTAATAATAAATTAACACTTAAAGAACATACACAAATCGCTATAATCGCTTCAGTAGACTTGTTATACGTTTCTACGGACTCCTTACTCTTCGCCAATATGGACGCCACATCACCACCAAGCCTCAGCCTATTTTGCTGTAATGCGTAGGCTGGGCATTCGACTAATATATGCTCCACCGTTAACCGGTCGTGACAAGATGGACACTCTGGCGCTTCATCGCCGGCAAGGAGATACGAAGAGGTTAAGTTGGTGTGCCCTATGCGAAGACGGCACAGGGCGACCTCCTCCCTCCTCGTATGTTTCACCGGCGATTGCCAGGGAGTCACGGAGAGCTTTACAGACCTTAATTTGCTCTCGGAGCCGTTCCAATTCTGCTGCCAATCCTCTCTTAGTTTATATTCAATGTACCCTTTGACATCATCGGGTCTTACTGGTATATCATCAGTGGAGTCCGCGTCAGCTGCCTCACGGGCAGCCTCGTCGGCCAGCTCGTTGCCCTCGATACCCACATGCCCCGGAGTCCAGACGAAAACAATCGTCTTTCGCATCCGGGACATTTCAAATATCGAGGACTGGATGAGCTGGACCAGAGGATCCACTGTGTACATCGATGATATACTTTGGATGGCGCTTAGAGTCGGAACATATAATAAAAGACTTGTGATGGTGATTCATAATCGTGTAGCGAAGAGCTTGATAAATAGCATACAATTCGGCGGTGTACACGCTGGCCGACTCGGGGAGGGACCACGAATGTGGGGTTCCGTCGATAACGACGGCAGAGCCCACACCGTGATCGGATTTCGGGCTGTCCGTGTACAACCGCGGAGAGTCCGGGTATTCAGTGATAACTTGCAGGAAGAGGCCCCTTAGAATATAGGGGCTCGTATCACTTTTTCTTAATGAGGTCAGATCCAGTCGGCAATTAATCCTGGGCATAAGCCAAGGAGGTACCTCCAGGAATCCGACCTCGAATACCCTTGGCAGACTAATGTTTAGACTCTCCATCAGCTCATTCGCACGGACGCACACCGGCCTACTGACGGTAGGTCTTCGGGAGTATTTTCTCTGCTGCTCAGTGTTGGAAATAAAGTATCGTCGGTTGATGTGTCCACTCCTCGCACGCACTGCCGCCGCGTATTGTAATATGAAGCGGTTGCGGCGTGCGGACAGTGGAGGGATACCCGACTCACAGCAGAGACTCGGTGTGGGACTCGTCCGGAAAGCACCTGTGGCGTACCTAAGACCGGCGTGGTGAACAGTGTCTAGGGCTTTCAACCGGGACTTTCTTGCCGAAGAGTGCACTGCGCAGCCGTAGTCAACCCTGGATAAAACCAGAGCTGTGTAGAGCTGCAGCAGCACTTCTCTTCCAGCGCCCCAGTTGATGCTGGCCAAGCATTTAATAAGATTTAACGCTTTTTTAGAGCGTTGGACCAGTTTATCGATGTGGGTCCGATAGGAGAGAGTCCTATCGAACCACAGTCCTAGAAAACAGATACTATCCACTACTTGTACCCTAGTACCCCGAAGAGACAATCCGGGGTCACGGTGTGGACGTCTGAGTCTACAACAGTGGACGCATGAGGTTTTCGTTTCAGAAAAACGAAAACCTCTTGACTCAGCATCACTGTTCACCTTGTCGATGACCGCTTGAAGCTCACGATTTATGGCGGGGATGGTATCTCCCGCCATGAATATTACCAGGTCATCGACATAAAGACATTTTTTACAGGGGAATTTAGCGATTTCATTGACAGCGATTGCGAAAAGGGTTACGCTAATAGTTGAACCTTGGGGAATCCCGTTTTCCAACACAAACTGTGTGGATTCGGTATCCCCGATTCGAACTTTAAAGCATCGACTGGACATGAAGGATTCAATAAAAAGTGGCATACGGCCCCTAAATCCCCATTCATGTAATTTTTAGAGAACTCCATATCTCCAGGTCATATCGTATGCCTTCTCTAGATCAAAAAACACCGCAACGAGGTGTTTTCTCTCTAGGAAGGCATCCTGAATGGAGTTCTCTAAACAGACTAACTGGTCAACAGTGCTGTGAAATTTCCTGAAACCCGCCTGATATTTCGCTAGGAGACCGTTTGTCTCCAGCATCCATACCAGACGGTTGTTGACCATTCTCTCTTACACTTTCCCTAAGCAGCTGGTTAACGAAATTGGCCGGTAACTTTTGACATTTGTGGGGTCCTTGTTAGGTTTCAAAAGAGGCACTATTATTGCGAGCTTCCAGCGGCTGGGGTAGACGCCCCTATCTCATATCATGTTGTATATGTCCAACAGATATCCCCTCATATGCGAGGGGAGTTGTCGGACCATCTGATATGGGATGCCATCTGGACCTGGCGCTTTTGACTCGCCCATTGACTTCAGTGCCTCTTCAAGTTCTTTCCGTGAGAACTCAGCGTTGTAACATAAGGACCCCCTAGAGGAGAAATTGAGAGGGACTTCGAGATTACCCTTGTTACCCAGGAACGATGCTTCGTAGTTCTGAGAGCTACTAGCGGAGTAGAAGTTGGATGCGATTGCATCCGCTATTTCTAGTTTGTCGGTTATTTCCCGCCCATCGACCTTCAAGATGGGTGCTACCGCAGGAAATTTTTTCCCTGCTATTGCACCCACCTTTCTCCACACCTCACCAACAGGTGTGGTCGATGTGAGCGCCGACACGTAGCTCTCCCACGATAACCTTTTGCTTTCAAGAATTGTGCGGCGCGCGATAGTACGCCGCTTCTTGAAAGCTATTAGGTTCTCCCGGGTAGGGACTCGCCGGAACTTATTAAACGCCCTCTTCTTCTCCTCTATCGCCAGCCATTATCCCACTAAACATGGGGATGTGTCTATTCGCTGCTTCTATCACCCGTTCTGTGAAGTCTTGCACGGCAGTCTCGACGTCGTCACTGTGTGACGCAGGCGGGGTAAGGCTGGCTTGGAAACCAAGCCAGTTCGCCTTGTCGAGACACCATCTCCGAGGGACAGGTTGTCTTACTCGTCGAGCGATGGTTTTAACAGCGATCGGAAAGTGATCGCTGCCGTGAATGTCATTAATGACTTGCCATGACAGACTTGTGGCTAAACGGGGGGAACAGAGAGATAAGTCAATCGCCGAGAACTCCGACCCTCTTACACTAAAGTGTGTTGGGGATCCCGTGTTAAGGAGGACCGCGTCACTTTGATCAAGAAAGTCCTCAATCAAGCGACCGCGGGGGTCCCTCCTCAGGGAGCCCCATAGTGGGTTGTGGGCGTTGAAATCGCCCACAAGTATATATGACGAGGGGAGTTGATCGACTAGCTCGGCGATGTCTTCAATTGTCCAGTCAAATTCAGGGAGGTATAAGGTGCAGATCGTGGCTTTTACGGGATGGGCTATACTGACTGCCAGCGCCTGGAGCCCCGTTCTGAGATGGACCTCCTCATAAGAGTCTCTGGCTCGTACGTCAGGCACAACATCCCTTCTTACAACCGAAAAACCACGGAGCTGAAACATATCTTCAGGTTTAAAATGTGTCTCTTGTAGACACACACAAAAGGGAGTGTGTCTTGCCAAGAGTAGTTTCAACTCACAATAGTGTTTTCTGCATCCATTACAATTCCACTGAATTAATTGTTCAACCATTTTTATTTAAAATTAAAACGAGCACAAATAATAATTATGAATAATAAATAACACAAAGACGACAAAGACGAGTGTCATCGGAGTTGTAAAATGCTCCGATGCCATAACATATACAACAAAACCTTAAAACTAACATCACAGATGTCACCGGAGTTGTAAAGGACTCCGGTGCCAGGACTAATACAACAAAAAGCCTTAATACTAATATCACAGTTGACATCGGAGTTGTAAATGACTCCGATACCAAAGTATATACTAGAAAAACTCTTAAAACTAATATCATGAAAAGCACCGGAGCTGTAAAAGGCTCCGATGCCAGAACGAACACAATAACACATAATATCACAGACGACACCGGAGTTGTAAAGGACTCCGGTGTTGACAAAGACAGAACAAAACCCTTAAATCTAATATCACAGACCATACTAAAGTTGTAAAATACTTTAGTTGTAAAATAAATAAATAAAATAAACAACAAAGACGTGGGAAGGATTATTCCTAGAGACCTTACTTTCTAGGAACACCCTTCTGCCATCCGGGTTTTCTCTTACCTTTCCCTCGTGTGGCCTTACCCGTTTCATCGACGGTACTATCGTCCGTCGATGAGAGGGAGGCCTCAGAGGCTCTCCTCTTCCCGGGCAGGTCAGTAGACGACATGTAGCCGTCTACATCAATAATAGGGGGCTGCTTGCTCTTGGAGCCCTCCGGCAACGGTGTTGTTGCCGGCGATGCTCCGGTCGCGTAGCAGTCCCCTGCTGTTCAGGTGATGGGGATGGCGTGCTCCCCTGTTTTGACGATCGCGTCAATGCGATCGTCGATGGTGGAGGCATTTGACTTGCCTCTTTTGGTGGAGGCAGTCTACTTGCCTCCTTTCGCGGAGGCAGTTTACTTGCCTCCTTCTGCGGCTTTAAGCTATTTATTTCTTGTTTTACCGTCTTTGAAATAGCTTCTTTTAGGTGTGGCAATAATTGTTCCATCAACTCCATGTATGCTGGCTTAGCTGCAGTCGCTTTCGAATACAACTTCTTAGCTTCGAAGTAGCTAAGCCTTTCTTTTACTTTGATCTCTTGTATTGCCATTTCAATTTTATATTGAGGGCAATTTCTCGATCTCGCCGAGTGCGAACCTCCACAGTTTACGCATGTTACCGGCTCAATGCAGCTTGTACCTTCGTGGACACTTCTGCCACATACACACACTTGTTCCTTAGAACAGCGTGTTGCGGTGTGACCGAAGACTTGGCATTTAAAGCACCTCAGGGGTGCGGGAATGTATGCACGAACCGGTAAACTGTGGAACCCTCCCTTAACAGTGGCGGGAAGTGTTGCCCTGTTGAATTTCAGAATATGGTTTGGTGTTTCCTGCACAAAACCATCCCGCTTCGTACTCATACGGCGCACTTCGATAACCCCTTGACTACTTAAGTTTTCTTGTATTTCCTCAACTGTGCAGTTGAGGAAATCCTTGCAGTAAACTATACCTCTACGATAATTCAAAATCGCGTGTGGACTCACAGTCGCCTTGAATTCGCCTAGCTGCTCCATTTGCATTAGCTTTTTAGATTGACCATTGCTAATGGTCTCTACGAGTAATCCATCTTTCACATTTTTTATAGATTTGCTTGCGCCAATAAAGCTATACAAAGCCTTATCTATAAAAAAAGGACTGACCTTATCGAAGTTTCCTTCGGTTTTCGAAACAAGCAAAAACCGGGGGATCGGCTCCCCCGTCAGTTGCGAGTTTTGGTTGTTTTTTAGAAGGGATGTATTCATTTTGTTCACACGAGCAGGGCAGAACTAAAAGTCGTCACCGGCAGTGCTCCCTTACCGATGAAAGGCTATATACAACCGGAGGTCGCCAGGTATCCGGAGGTCACCGTTAATAGACACACTAACGTAGTGCCATTCATCCCATCGGCACGGTACGTATAACACCGGGGATTACGGATTCTTTTATCGAAGTTTACTCCTCTAGATCCGACATGTTTGCACCTTTAGGGCGCGGGTGTGGCTCGTCACCACGCATGTCGGTCTTGAGGGAGGAGAGGCTAGAGATACCTAGACGGTATCTTAACATCGCTTCACTCCCTCCTTCCATGTTGGTCCGCGGGAGGCCATTCCTCCTGCCGTCAACGAGTGACGACCTTTCCCTATCCGCCACCTGGGGACGCGCCCTGTAGGGGTAGGTTCCCCCCGAGGGTCGTAAACGAGTATTTTTTGTTTCTTGATTAACCCTTCATGCGCCATTGATGCATATACGCAACACTATTCATTTTATGTTAATTAAATTACCAAATAAGTTAATTTGATATATTATATTATTTGACTTGACTTAAAAATGTATGAAGAAAAACGTGAATATTTTGTTATTTAAATATATCAATTATTACTCATTAAAAAAAAATGTTTTCAGTGTATTTCTAACTTCACAATATTCGAGTGTTTTATACGCGTGGCGCATGAAGTAAAATTTCGAGTTTAGAAAAGCCCCGTGAAAATTTGTATCGGGTCGCTGCGCGACCCTCGACAAATTTTCTACGCGGGGCTTTTCTAAACTCGAAATTTTACTTCATGCTTAGTCTGGGAGTGGCAATACTCGTTCTAAACTTCATATTGCACATATTTTATATGTATATTTAAAAGAAAAAATCACAGTATGTAATACCCCACTGAGCAAAAAACGAACAAATAACTTTGTATCAACATGGTAGCAACAATAAACGTTGTTTTAATGTTGATGAAACATTAATTAATTGTGTTTGCTTAGTGGTAAAATTAATCATTCGTAGAAATCATTAAAAGAAGTGTAGAATTTTACCTAAAATCAACTTTTAGAGTAAACTCCATAACTGCTCGGCGGTTAATGGGTTAAGCATGAAGTAAAATGTTAAGTTTAGAAAAACCTGAAAATTTGGCTTGGTCGCGTAGCGAAGCGGAAGCGTTTTAAACTCGAAATTTAACTACATGCACCACTGAAATATTGTGATGTTTAAAATATACTGCGTATGTTTAATTTTATGTTAAAAACTTATCAATCATTTAATTTGTCTAAACGAATCTTGATCCATCAATTCGAACACCTAGAGTAACATGTTTTGGGAAAGTCGCCCTAGAAATAGTTTTGCGTCATCGTTATTTAGTTACGCCACTGATTTGTATATTACCAAATATATTATTAAATTAGTTGATAACATTTCATGTTTATTTTAAGAAGCAGGTTAAATTGTTAAATCGAATCGCCGTTTATCAATGGTTTAAACTACAGTAACTAAAGTCTATTGTTTCCATGGATTAACCAGCGATTGTAAAAGCGGCCCTTAGTTAAAACGTTGAATACATATACAGTATTATATCCACCTGTTTTTTCTTGAAGTAGTGAATTCCGAAAATATTAGTTAACAGACAGGCCCAAAAATGTCGCCACTAAATCCACATGAAGATTACTGTAAATTCAAGCCGACTGAGTTACGACATCTCTAAGCCGGACGATGAAATAACATTTCAGAATTTACTAATAGAAGAAAGAAGCAGCGTCGGTATTTCTGAAATTGTTCGCACGACCGGCCGCCCGCCAGAAGTCATATTCACATGCTAAATCCTTATCTAAATAACAGATTTCGTACGACCGAATCGCATGACCAATCTCGGGAATGCGGGCCCAGAGCGAGTAATGTTATACCATATACTTATTAGTAGACTAATACATATATGTGCTATACAGTCTTTAACATTGACAGAGATAGAATAAAATAAAAGCAGAGGGTGCTATTTTGTAAAAGGAAAAATGGAATTGTACATTGAATTGCCTAAAATAAGCATTCAATTGTACTTCTAATTTATTCGTCATTCAATGGTTGGGCGAAATATTGATTTGTAAAATGTATTTACGTGAGATTAAACATTAGCAGTACCATTTTGAACATAACGATGTTTTAGTGTTTTATACGCGTGGTGCAAGAGGTAAAATTTTACTTCATGCTTAATCAAGGAGTGGAAACACTCATTAGAATTTAAAATAGAACGCTTTTATAAAACAATGAATGCCTGAAAATATACAACCTAAACTGTTTACATCTAAAACTTTGCACCTCTAACGTTTAATATTGCAACTTAACAAATTAATTGCCCCTATTTGTGACTATAGTAAGTTTATTAGATATGTCAATGTAAGTTTTAATGCATCAAATTTTGATGGGTTTAAACAGAATTTGGAAAAATAATTAAAAAGTCGACATGATTGGGAAATTTTTGACGATTTCTCTTCTCGTGTATTTTGTGAATGGATATATCGTAAATCCCGGGCCTTCAGTGATCGCCACAAAAGGAGCAGTATGGCCTTTACCACAGTCGATCCAAGTTGAAAAATCGTTTTACACTATAAACGCAAATGGTTTCCAATTTAAGGTAGGTTATACTCGTATACAGAGAATGGCACTAATAAATATTATAATTGAGTGGCCCAATTGCAAAATCAGCGATAAATGTTTTGAGAAACGTGTGGCAAAATGACAAAAACTGATTTTGCGTGTTTTAAATAAATAAATGAAAATACTGTTGAAAAAGCGTGGTATCGAATGGGGACAACAAAAATTATGAACAACTAAGTAAACAGTTGGCAGGTTTTGCAACTGAAAAAATATGTCAGCTTTTGCAACCGTGAAATATAGCTGACTTTGCATTCGACATGGATTTTCAAACTTAATTTTAAAAGGTCTAGGATGTGTTTTGAAAGTCAATTTATTTTTTAAATTGTAGCCTGAGATGAGTAAAATCCAAGTATACCAAAATCTCAAAATCAAAAAAATGTTTTTTTGGGCTGAAAGACCCCAGGGTCGATAGCCAATTTACAGAATTTAAATGAAATTACTTATTGTAAACTACTACTATTCTGTAAAAAAAATGTTATACAGTGCGTTCACGATGAAAGGAACAAATTAGTTTTAAATTCAGGTAATTTATTTCTGGAAAAACGCTCGAACCCGTCGATTGGTATTTTTAACTGCGCATTATTTGCACAAAAAATTTTATATACAGGGTGCCAAAACAAGGTCACCTTTTTTTTAAAATAAAACACTATACGGAATATTCGTCGAAAAATTGTATATATTGAAAAGTTGAAAAAAAATCTTATGTGGTTATTTGAAATCTAAAGTTTATCTCAATGGCCCAAATATTGTTGATCTGAAACAGAGAATGCGGCTGGAAATAAGACAACATCAGAAATAATTGAAAACGTTCAACGGGAAACAATTCTTCGAATAGAAAAATGTATTGAAGTAAACAGACAAAATATTAAACATATATTATAAAGCAATTATTGTTATGCAATTGTTACTATTTCGTAAGCAGTTGAAGCCTATTATTTATTATACACGAGAAATATCTGGAATTTTCCTGCGAATGAAAATATTCGATAATATACGAAGTGTTCTATTAAAAAAGGTGACCATGTTTCGGCATTTGTTTATGAGACACCTTGTATATAAAATTTTTAGTGTAAAAAAATCGCAGTTGAAAATACTAATCGACGTATCTGGGCGTTTTTTCAGAATTGAATCACCTGAATTTTAAACGAATTGTTGTTCCTTTCATTATAAACGCATTGTATATACAGAGAGTTTTATATAACACCGAACATTTTCATAACGAGAATTTTTCTTTTAAGTATCCATATGCATACGTTGCACATTTTCCGATGCTCGGTTTATTAAATGAATTCAATTTGAAGCATTAAGCGAGTGTTTTCCACTCTCAGGCTAAGCATGAAGTAAAATTTCGAGTTTTGAAAAGCCTGAAACCAAACCAAATTTTCAGGCTTTTCTAAACTCGAAATTTTACTGTATGCGCCACCGGTACAAAACACTGATTCAATATAAAGCTTAGCGGTGTCTAAAACTTCGTAATATGCCAGTGTTATATATTGGTGGCGCATGAAGTAAAATTTCGAGTTTAGAAAAGCCTGAAAATTTGGTTTGGCCGCTCCGCGCTTCGCGCTACGCGACCAAACCAAATTTTCAGGCTTTTCTAAACTCGAAATTTTACTTCATGCTTAATCTGGGAGTGGATCACACTCGTTCTAATTTTCAAATTAAAAACTATTTTAAAAAACAACGATAATCTAAATATTTACGGCATGTACGGTGTAATTGGGACATGTATACTTAAAATAAAAACTCCCTGTATGTACAAGTTGAGGTATTAATTGCGATTGATTGGCTACAATTTGTAATGGTCATATAGGCAACTCAGTTTACACACAAGCTAAAAATGAAAGGTGTCAAATCGTATTGGATGCTTTGATTTGATAAATAGAATATACGAAAATGAACATTGGAAATGTTCGGTGTTACATAAAACTCTCTGTATATAATTATATACTGGGAGACGTTTTTTTCATGTTCTCTATAGGGATCTCGGAAACTATAAGAGATAGAGAAACAGTTAAATAGGCAATGTAGTGCAGTTTTACGAGCTGAATAAAAAGACATTTGACATACTTATGTATAAAAATAATTGAGTTAACAAGAATTTTCAACTTTTTTAAAACAAAAAAATAGTTGGCCATGAAAACACAAATGACAATCATAAAAGAATTGCGGCTTTTTGTAACATAGGAGATTGTTAAATTTTTGTCAAATAAGTTTATTTGGAGGTTATGTGAAGGAAGAAATATAAATTGCTAGGAAAAAATATCCAGAAAAAAAGAATTGTTTTTAATACTAAATTAATTTACAAAAATACAACAATGAAACTATCTGTTACAAACAATCGCAATTGTTTTATTATAGTAATTATTTTATGGCCTACTATTTTTTTGTTGAATAGAAAATAGTTAATAACTCAGTTATTTTTGTAAATAAATACGTCAAGTAACATATCTGATTGAAAATACATTTCTAATGGTAACATAATCAACTATGGTTTCCATTTAAAAAAATATACATTTGTGTCACATTTTTCAAAATATCTAGTTACCTTTAACTTTTTCGAAAAATGTTCAAATGTCTTATTATTCCGCTCGCAAAACTGCACACATTGTTTATTTAACCGTTTCTCTATCTCTTATAGTTTCCGAGGTTCCCATAGAGAACATGAAAAAAAAAAACTCACACTGTATACAGGGTGATTCAGTTTGGTGTTCCACCCCTTTCTAACTTTTTTATTTCGAGAGTAAAGTATAACAAACCATATATATTTGTAAACGGCGGGATATTCTCTATTTAATGATGTCATGGAATTGATAATACGATGACAACTGTCAAAGTAGCGATAGTCAACTTTTTTTTCAAATAATACCATACCTTTTTTTGTTCAATTCGGATAGAGGGCACTTTCCTGCTTAGATAACAAAAAATAAATATAAAAAAATCATATGTGCCCACTGAGCAAAGATATGTAAATAATGTTTCATCAACATTAAAACAACGTTTAATGTTGCTACAATGTTAATATAACGTTATTTGTTTGTTTTTTGCTCAGTGGGTGGCTACGAAAATTATGAAAAATTAAACAAACTTTTTCATTAAGTGTTTAATTCTTGGAGGTAGATCATTTACGAAATTAAAACATTATTTAAAAAAAGGCACAAATGAAGATAAAAAAGTGGATATTTTGGTAAATCCTCATATTTCTATTCTATAGAGATATGATTTTTTTTATAAAATAAACCGATTTATTTATATTTTTTTTTTATCTAAGCGTATAGTTGAGATAAATATGGCAAAGTGCCCTCTATCCGAATTGAACAAAAAATAGGTACGGTGCTATTTGAGAAAAAAAGTTGACTATCGTTACCTTGTCAGTTGTCATCGTATTGTCAATTCAGTGACGCCATTAATGAGTGAATTTCTTGCCGTTTACAAATATATAGTTTGTTGTACTTTACTATCAAAATAAAAAAAATTAGAAGGGGGTGGAACACTAAACTGAATCACCCTGTGTATAAGTTTTTTGCATCTTTTCTTTAAATAATTAATTAAGATTTTAAATTAAATAATTCAATTTTGTTAAAGTTAGTAAAATTCTCATAAAATGTATCGACAAAAAAGCATTTCTCGTAAACTCAGGATAAACCAGTCGTTTTCTTATCTGAATTAAAATGTTTGCATTTTTTTTAGTTCAACAAAGATAATTGTCCGATAATCCAGAGTGCTTTAGAAAGATATTGGAAAATCCTTTACTCTTTAGACAAAAGATCGGAAGCCCTTCAAAACTTAACTTTGGAGAACGGAAAAAGTGTCAAGGAAACATCAGTGGGATACCTCGGGCGTTTGGAGCAATTGAATGTCGAGCTGCTTTCGCCTTGTGATCCAAACGAGTATCCTTCAATTGAGATGGATGAATCTTGTAAGATATTAACAAACTTAGTAATACGAGATCTAAAATAAGTGCTTTATTTGGCAACATTATAGATTATAGAGACTGCAACTTTGCCCATTTCCTGTTGTCATTTTTGATAGTTTAAAGAGTAGGATTAATTGGGAAATATTAAAATATTACAGTTGTAATCATTTAAATAGAAACTTTTCTAAAAAAATAAAAAAACTAGTACATTTTTTAATGAACACAATCTGATTTTACATATACTCTAAGCATAAAGTTGTACAGAGTGTCAATTTGAAAACAAGCCAGCCACAATATCTTTGGAACCGTAACAGTTGAAGAAACATTTTTAAACCGTTCCTAGGATATGGAGGGGGAACCATTTTGATCCACATAACAATCTTCTGCAACCAACCCCTTAGGCTGTAGCCACCCTTGCCCATTTTTTTTTAAATGGCATGACCCCACTTGTGACATATCGTTACTAAGGTCTTTCAAAATGCTAATCAGTGGTACTAACTAAATTCCTTATTGTTACATAAAAAATGTAAAAAAAAATAATTATTAAATTATAGTATGCTCAAAATGATTTCCATTATTTTCGAGACAATAATAAAGTCTATTCTCAAATTCCTGTCGTAGATTTTGGAAGGTCTGTCGTGGAATAGCTCGACACTCTTGTATTATTAATGGATATCGATAGCTAACGCCATCTAATGCTTCATAGTGGCATCGTCAGTGACACGAATGCACAAAGTGCATATACAGGTCACTGTTTCGTCCACGAACGAGCAGAATTCTGTTTGTGAAACCAGAAAACAAATATCAAAATTGAATTTGTGTTCAGTATTCCGGCACCAGATACCCACAGACGCGTTTCGGACTTCAAGGCCCTCTTCAGTGTGGTCCCGACCCAGTGCTGAGGAATACTGAACATTTCTGACTATTTCAAGCCAATATGTGAAAACTATTAATGGATATCGATGCCGCAATACTGAACACAAATTCAATTTTGATATTTGTTTTCTGGTTTCACAAACAGAATTCTGCTCGTTCGTGGACGAAACAGTGACCTGTATATGCACTTTGTGCATTCGTGTCACTGACGATGCCACTATGAAGCATTAGATGGCGTTAGCTATCGATATCCATTAATAGTTTTCACATATTGGCTTGAAATAGTCAGAAATGTTCAGTATTCCTCAGAACTGGGTCGGGACCACACTGAAGAGGACCTTGAAGTCCGAAACGCGTCTGTGGGTATCTGGTGCCGGAATACTGAACACAAATTCAATTTTGACTCTTGTATTATTCGTTGTCGCAGATCTGCGATAGACTCGGGCTGAGTTTTATAGACCACAGATTTTAAGTGGCCCCATAAGAAGAAGTCTAATGGGATCAAATCTGGATATCTAGGTGGCCATTCAATTGGTCCTCTTCTACCAATCCATTGATTCCCAAAAGTGTGGCTTAGCCAGTCTCTAACAGGTACTACATAATGCGGAGGTGCTCCGTCTTGTTGAAAATGTAATAAATTGTCATTCAAGATTAGTTCATCATTTTCATCTCTTTGATTTTCTAATTCATGAACTATAAGGGGCTGTAGTAATTGATCTAACATTTCATACTACAGTTGACCATTTAAATTTTGATCAATAAATAACGGGCCAATAATGGAATCTCCAAGAATACCTGCCCAGACATTAATTTTTTCGGGATACTGCGTGTGGACTTCTCTAAGAAGATGAGGATCGTCACCACTCCAATATCGACAATTTTGTTTGTTTACATTGCCATTAAGATAAAAAGTACATTCGTCGCTAAAACAAATGTTTTTCACTAAGTCAGGCTCAGCTATAATTTTATGAGTCATCATTTCGCAAAACTCAATTCGTTTGTTTAGATCAGGGGTCTCCAAACTACGGCCCCCGGGCCAAATCCGGCCAGCGCTATCATGATTTTGGCCCGCGACTAGAGATACATTTTGCGTATATGAAATATTTTTAAAACGATTTAGTGCTGACATTTTTTAAAATAATTATACAATTAGTGATGTAACATTACCGGTAATTTAAAATTGGGTAATAATAATAATAATTTTTCAGGCTTTTCTAAACTCGAAGTTCGAAGTTCGTAAAACGCTAATTAATCCCGAAGGTCAAAAAATTACACAAATTCCAATAAATAGTTCTAAGAAGTTAATCCATGATTTTGTAAAAATTATAAGTTTTTGCGAATCTATCAACAAATTGCATTTTTACTATAATATAAAATTAAATTCTGTAGAAAATTAACTTAACAATACAATTTAATTTGTCAATGGGACTTAGATCATCCACGGCATTCGGTGTAAACCTTTTGCTGTGGTTGATCTTCCTTTAAGCCCAATAATATTATCAAAAACATGGTAACAATTGGTAGTTTAAAGTTAGACATAAAATACACACAAATTCCAATAAATAATAAATAAGTTATTCCATAGTTCTGTAAAAATTATAAGTTTTTAAGAATCTTACAACAAACTCATTTTTCTCTAATAAAGAAGATAGTTACGAAAAATCGTAAAGATAGAAAAATGGTCCAAAATTTTATCATCTAAAACTATTATTTAAACTATTATTCTGTATTCCGATTAGTTATTGAGATATTCGCAACTTTTGCAAAATTCAAAAATGCGCGTAAAGTCTGGACTTTTTTAATTTTCACAAAAAAAAAACGGTATAAACCAGAAACTACGTAGGCTACTGAAAAGTATAATACATTGTCATTTCGGCTTTTTCGACGAGATCTATAAGCTGGGCATATTCATTTTCATACAGGATAATCCATAAAATATCTAAATGAACATTTCAATTGTTTTTATTTTGAATCAAGACAACGAGTGTTTATCAAAGCTATCAATATTATATATCAGAGCTGGGATGAATCCTCAAAAACAGGAATCGAATCACTAATCCGAATCACCTAATATGATTCGAATCACGAATACTTGAATAAAGGATTCGTAAGTGAAAAATATGATTCGAATCAAAGATTCGAATCCTCATTTTTGAATCACGGATACAAATCCTTTAAAAATAAATTTGAATCTATTATTTGTAACCAGTAATATTTTATTCCATCAGTTTCTATTAACCAAAATGTTCATTTACCGACTAAATATCTGATTATATAATGATTTTAATTAATGATGATATATGTGTTATTGAACTTCATTTTAAATCTGTGTTTTATACGCGCGGCGCATGAAGTCAAATTTCGAGTTTAGAAAAGCCCCGTGAAAATTTGTCTCGGGTCGCTGCGCGACCCGAGACAAATTTTCTACGCGGGGCTTTTCTAAACTCGAAATGTTACTTCATGCTTAGTCTGGGAGTGGACAACACTCGTTCTTAGAAGTTTCAAATTAAAGGATCACTCTAGATTACTAAGTGTATTACCATTTTACAAAGGCTACAGCTCGAAGGACCAATCATAGTTTTCGGAGACCGAAGGACTACAGGGAATCGAAGTTTATTTACAAGAAAACAACGAATATCTGAAGGTTTACAGCATGGATAGGAAAAAAAACATCCAATTTTGAAAAAATATCGAAGTTGGGCTGGTTTTCAGTGCGTTTTTAACTTCACTTTAAATCAGTGTTTTATACGCGTGGCGCATGAAGTAAAATTTCGAGTTTAGAAAAGCCCCGTGAAAATTTGTCTCGGGTCGCTGCGCGACCCTCGACAAATTTTCTACGCGGGGCTTTTCTAAACTCGAAATTTTACTTCATGCTTAGTCTGGGAGTGGACCGTCAAGATTTTCTAAATGTCGAGATTTTCGATATTTCTAGATTTATGTCGATTTATTCACAGTTTGTTATTGTATTAAATGCAACTTTAATATTAAATAAAAACGGTTTTTTTTTTTTAGTAATAGAATATTCACCCTTTAAGAGCCGAGCAAATTATAAAGTTAACTCAAAAAGTTAATTTTAGGTAAAATGTTGCATCTTTTTCTATGATTTCAATGAATGATTTATTATATTACGTACGTCAATTTTTTAAAGAGTTAAATTTAAAATTCAAACGAGTGTTGTCCACTCCCAGACTAAGCATGAAGTAAAATTTCGAGTTTAGAAAAGCCCCGCGTAGAAAATTTGTCGAGGGTCGCGCAGCGACCCGAGACAAATTTTCGCGGGGCTTTTCTAAACTCGAAATTTTACTTCATGTGCCACGCGTATAAAACACTGATTTAAAGTGAAGTTAAAAATGCACTGAAAACCAACCCAACTTCGATATTTTTTCAAAATTAGATGTTTTCTTTCCTATCCATGCTGTAAACCTTCAGATATTCGTTGTTTTCTTGTAAAAAAAACTTCGATTCCCTGTAGTTCTTCGGTCTCCGATGACCATGGTTGGTCCTTCGAGCTGTAGCCTTTGTAAAATGGTAATAAACTTAGTATTCTAGAGTAATCCTTCAATTTAAAACTTCTAAGAACGAGTGTTGTCCACTCCCAGACTAAGCATGAAGTAAAATTTCGAGTTTAGAAAAGCCCCGCGTAGAAAATTTGTCGAGGGTCGCGCAGCGACCCGAGACAAATTTTCACGGGGCTTTTCTAAACTCGAAATTTTACTTCATGCGCCACGCGTATAAAACACTGATTTCAAGTGAAGTTAAAAGTATACTACTAACGTTGAATATTTTTCATGGTTAAGTAACCAAATATGCATTCACAAATATTTGAATTATTCGAAAATTTAGAAATTCAAATATGAATAAATTAGTGATTTAAATATTCATATTAGAATATTTAACTATTTGAATTAATCGAATTCGAATCCCAGCCTTATTAGCGATGATTCGAATTATTTAGGAGGATTTGAATCCGTATATGAGGATTCGAATCCTTTTATAAAGATTCGATTCCTTTTAGAAGGATTCGAATCCTTTTATAAGAATTCGAATCCTTTTATAAGGATTCGAATCATCTGCATCTGGATTCGAATACGAATCCTTTTAAAAAAATGTAACGAATCCGGATCACGAATCCGTTTTCACTAAAGTATTCGAAGACCTCTTTTGAATCCTTTAAAAGGATTCGAATCCAGGAATCGAATCCTGAATGATTCGAATCCTGCCCAGCTCTGTTATATATAAGAGTGTTTTCCACTCCCAGACTAAGCATGAAGTAAAATTCCGAGTTTAGAAAAGCCTGAAAATTTGGTTTGGTCGCGTAGCGCGAAGCGCGGAGCGGCCAAACCAAATTTTCAGGCTTTTCTAAATTCAAATTTTTACTTCATGCGCCACGTGCGTAATACGCTGATTTATCCTGAAGCTTAAAAACATACACAAATTGCAATAAATAGTTCTAAATAACTTTTTAGAAGTATTTATTAGAACTTGTGTATGTTGGATGTTGTTGATTTTGTGTAAATTATTAGTTTTTACGAATCTTTCAACAAACAGTCGGTTTTCTCCAAGAAAAAAGATAGTCACGAATAAACTAAACGATAGGAAAACTGTCAAAAATGTTATTATTAAAAACTTTTATTTTGAAAATGTTTCTGTATTCCCATTAGTTATTGAGTCATTCGCAACTTTTGCGAAATACAAAAAAGCGAGCGCAGTCGCGTAAATTCTCGCCTTTATTTAGTTTTATCAAAAAACGTTATAACTCATAAACGAATAGAGCTACAGAAAAGTATAATACATGCATTTCAGCTTTTTCGACGAGATCTACAAGTTGGGCTTATTTATTTGTATACAGAGTAATCCATAAAGTATCTAAAATAAAATTTTATTTGCTTTTTTTTTAAATCAAGAAGGCAAGTGTTTATCAAAGTTATCAATATTATATACAAGAGTGTTTTCCACTCCCAGACTAAGCATGAAGTAAAATTTCGAGTTTAGAAAAGCCTTAAAATTTGGTTTGGTCGCGTAGCGCGTAGCGCTACGCGACCAAACCAAATTTTAAGGCTTTTCTAAACTCGAAATTTTACTTCATGCGCCACTCGCGTAAAACGCTAATCTACCCTGAAGTTCAAAAACATACACAAATTTCAATAAATAGTCCTAAGCAGTTATTCAATGATTTTGTGAAAATTATAAGTTTTTGTGAATCTATCAACAAACTGTCGTTTTTATCCAAGAAGAAAGGTAGCTACGAAAAAATTTGAAGATAGAAAAATTGTTCAAAATTTAATTATCTAAAAAGTAGCGACTAAATCCAATTTGACTGTCATTTTTCTCGAAGAAAAAAGATAGCTACAAAAAAATTTGTGGATAGATAAATTATCCAAAATTTAATTATCTAAAACTTGTATTTCAATAACTTTTCTGTGTTCCCTTTAGTCATTGAGTAATTTGCAAGTTTGTTTTTCCACATTTTTAGGCTTTTCTAAACTCGAAATTTTACTTCATGCGCCACACATAAAACACCGATTTGATGTGGAGTTCAAAATAGACTGTTATTCATTATTTTTAAATAAATTACTTTAATTATCATCATTATGTAACAGTAAACAAAAATACAATTGTCTATTAAAGTTTTAAAAAATGCTCATACAATAATTCGGATCTTGGCCCATTTGGTTATGTAGAATTGTATATGTGGCCCGCAAAGGAAAAAGTTTGGAGATCCCTGGTCTAGATCATCATTTCCAAGTTCTTGCGTAATATGCATTTTATAGGGATGAAATTTCTGCTTTTTCAAGACTTTGGGAATGGGTTCATGACTCAATCCTGTTAATCTAGACATACAACAAAGTGATGAAGTAGGGTCGATAGCAATTTGGTCCAGGACTTCAATTTGAGCCGTTTCATTTAGGAGCCGAGGTTGATCTCTTTTCTTGTTGATGACCGATCCTGTTTGTTCAAATTTTAAAACTAGATCTAGGACATACTGATGACGTACATTTTTTTCAGGATATAATTCAATTCATTGAATGAAATTGTAGTTTGTCTAGCACAACGGTTTTTAGAACCATAAATAAAAATAATTTCAACACGTTCGGCGATTGTGTAAACCATTTTATAAAAATTAATAACAAGTTTAAATTAAAGAGCACAGATTACTTAAAGATACTCACAACAATACTAATGGCAGTGTCACATATTGTGTTTATTTGAATTAAGTTAATGAAAGATTTATTTTTATTTCATTGGTGTTTTTTGTCAACGTTTTTTTTTTATATTGCGGACAGGTGCAATTTATTCAGTTAATAAATGTATTCAATTGAACTAAGTTTTGTTATTATTTTAATATTATTTTTAGAGTTGTCCATATTTTAATAAAACAATAAATAACTTTGATAAATATTGGGTATTATTGTATTTATCTGTGCTTTTTCATTTGTAATTTGTAAAAATAAATTGTAATAATACCGAATTTGACAACAATTTTAAAATCAAATAAATTAATATAATTTTTTTTGTATTTTTTATGTAACAATAAAATGTTTAGTTGGTACCACTGATTAGCATTTTAAAAGACCTTTCTAATCATAAATCACAAGTAGGGTCATGCTATTTAAAAAAAATGGGCAAGGGTGGCTACAGCCTAAGGGGTTGGTTGCAGAAGATTGTTATGTGGGTCCAAATGGTTCCCCCTCCATATCCTAGAAACGGTTTTGAAAATGTTTTTCTAACTGATACGGTTCCAAATATATTCTGGCTGGCTTGTTTTCAAATTGACACCCTGTATAACCTTATTAATAGACTTAATCATACAGCTTTAACACGGTTCTAAGTATGAAATTAAGATTTTTGTAATCATAAAACATATTAGTAAATTATTTTTTCCTCCATTATCTCGAGAGATTAATTCTCGGTTTTATTGTTCCAATCATGCACGATTGTTTCTCCAATGTCTTTACCTGAATAAGTGGTTCTTACTTCTCTCATTTCTTCTATTGTTAGTTTACAATTAATAATTTAATAGTATTGTGTCCCTAGTTTAAGGCACGAGTGCCATGTAATACATAACCTCAATTACCATGGAAAAATAGGGTCTGGAATTTATTCAGTTAAAATGGAATACATCCTAAAAGTTCATATCTAATCAACTGCGCAAATCCATTTAAATAATGTTTCAACAACATTAAAACAACGTTTAATGTTGCCACAATGTTGATATAACGTTATTTGTTTGTTTTTTGCTTAGTGGGCAGGGTGGTTCTCGAAGTTCTCCCGGCACCTAAGGGGCATGTTCTTGAGATGAATTGAAGCAAAAAAGTTGATATGAATGTGTGTCCTATTCTCAGTATTTACTGAGTTATACACATTGCAAACTAAATTAATCTTCAACAATTTTTATTTCTCTGACATCAAAATTATCAAAATAAATGAGTGGGGACTAATAATTTAAAAGAACATACTCATAGATGTTAACACATTCCAACTCCTACATTAGCATGGCTGTCTTTTATTATGTTATTTCGACACATATTCATAAAAACTTTTTTGCTTGAAATGATCTCAGAACATTCTCCTTAAGTGCCGGGAGAACTTGTCGACACGCCCTATATATTTAAAATTTAACTCTAAATCTGTGTTTTATACGCATGGCGCATGAGGTAAAATTTCAAGTTTAGAAAAGCCTGACATTTTTTTTGGTCCCTCCGCTTTGCTACGCGACCAAACCAAATTTTCAGGCTTTTCTAAACTCGAAATGTTACTTCATGCTTATACTATACTACCTTAATAAACATGTTTTGTTCACGTTTTCAAATTTTAGTTAAATTGTTGAAGATATTTCAAACTACATCATTAAAAATAAATTTTTATCATAATAAAATATTACAATTATGTGTGCATAAATGCGATTTAAAACGTGTTTTAAACATGTTCAGGCTTATTAATAGAATTGCCGTTAATATCATTATAGTTTAATGCTAATTAATCTGTACTAGACGTATATAAACACGATACTAACATTTCGTATTACTAGAGCAAAATCTACATGTTATTAGTACGTTAGTTTTGAAATAATGATAGAATGAACGTAGCAACATTACATTTTCATGTGTTCTAACTTCATTGAAATCAAGTAATTTACGAGGTATGTTACACTGTTTTTTTTTTTTTTTGGCGGGCGCAACATAGAAAACCGCACGTTATTTTGAAGTGTTCAAATATTGGCTCCCCTATTTATTTTAGAGAGTATTTAACTTTTTTGTAGAGGGATAAATTCTGAATGTATTAATGTTCACACAAAACACTTTATGTTTCTCTAAGTTAAAATAATTAAGAAAAAGTACTGCGATTTTATGAAAATAATGGCAACCCATGGAATTGAAACAACAATTCCGCGTGTCAAAATGGCACACAATATCGCTTGATTAAAAACAGAAAATATATCGCAAACATCCTGATAATTGTGGTCTGCATAATACCACTTAATTAGGAGTGGTTTCTTGAGTAGTGTAAATCACTCCCAAAACATTTACTTTAATCAAATTCAAATTCCTTTATTAACAGTAATAAACCTTTTTACATCAAAATATAAATATTATAAATAACAATTAACAAATAACAAATTATACTGCTATTATAGCAATATAGACTAATTCTAAATATTGGTGTAAGATAAAATGTAGTAAAAGTAATCAGAAATGTATATGCTTTACATTTGACATAAATTGAGAATGGGATTGTGAGAACAAATCAAAACTGGGATCAAGAGACAGTGAGTTTGAAATACGCATGCATCTGGAGAGTTGTTTGTTGTAGGCATAGTTTGACCTATGCATGGGAATGCGAAATAGTGGTCTATGACGAGTAGTACGATCTGATATACTAACGAAAAAATCAACGTGCGCCAATAAATACGGAAATTGCATTTGGCTACTCAGCAGTTTATAATACATTGGCAAGTCTAAAAGAATCCTGCGTCGCTTAAGCGTATCAATGTTAAATACCGACATAACTTGGTCATCGTTTAAATGTGACTTAAAAGCAAGGATCTTCAGACATTTGTTCTGAATTCTCTCAAGAGCATTACTGTGAGTAATGGTATTGGGAGACCAGACATATGAAACGTATTCCATATTAGAGCGTACATAAGCAAAATATACAAGTTTGAATGATTGAGCCGATAAATCTTTGGCCATCCTTTTTATATAACCCAACATTTTTGATGCTTTGTTGCAAATTGAGTTAATGTGACTATCAAACGTTAATTTTGTATCCAGTAACACTTCCAGATCTTTAATTTCACACAATTGCTCAAGATGTATATTATTGATACTGTAATTGAATTTAATAACATTTGATTTTCTGGAAAAAGAAATTGCTTTACACTTTTGAATATTGAAGAATAAATAGTTATCGCAACACCATTTATGAATAGAGGAGAGGTCACTTTGTAGCAGGTCACAATCCTTAACATTTGATATTCTTCTATATATCTTAAGATCGTCGGCAAAGAGTAAAAATGAAGAATATCTTATAACTTGTGTGATGTCATTAATAAATAACAAGAATAACAAGGGACCACAATATGATCCTTGAGGTACACCAGATGGGACAGCAATTACTTTAGACAAGAAATTCTTCACTTTTACACATTGCGTTCGATTAGTTAAGAAACTATTGAACCACTTAACGATATTCGCATGAAATCCATAGGCAGATAGTTTGGCAATCAAAACATCATGATTTACACGATCGAATGCTTTGGCAAAATCTGTGAAAATGGCATCCACAGATTGATTACATTCAAAGGTATTCATTATATAAGTGGTAAACGATAAAATATTTGTAGCTGTTGATTTGCCCTGTTGGAAACCATGCTGTTCTTCGAGAAGTACATTTTTGCAAACCCACATTAATTTAATGGAAACAAGTTCATCCAATAGCTTTGGTATACATGATTGTATTGAAATGCTGCGATAATTCGTTATGTTATCTTTCTTGCCGGACTTAAAAAGCGGCGTAATATAATTTCTTTTCCAGAAAATCGGAAATATACTGTGAGACATAGACGCATCGAATAATAAGTAAAGTGGTATAGTAATAGAATAAATACAGTTTCTTAGGAAGCTTGATGGTATACCATCAGGGCCCGTGATATTGGAATTTTTTAATTTACTAACTGCATCAAATATTTCACCTTGAGAAAATGTAAATGGTAAATGAGCTACATTTGAGTTATACTCATAGGATGGAATATGAGAAGGTTTATCGGCACAGTAAACTGTCGAAAAATATTCCGCAAATATATTAACACACTCCAAACCATTGCTACTATGATCTTTGTTATAAGGCATGATATTTAGAAACATTGAGTGTCACTCTTTAGCGTTAACGAAATTAAAAAATTGTTTAGGATTACTAGAAATATTATTGTTGACTGATTGTATGTATTGATCGTATAAAATATTTCTTAAATGTGTACATTTTGAACGCAAATCGTGAAATTTGCTATAATTTATAGAATTTTGACATTCTTTATAATTTGTATGAGCATTCCGTTTATGTTTTATTAAATTAATAAGTTCAGCATTAAACCAAACAGGATAGTTAGACGATCTTACTCGTTTTATAGGAACAAACATATCTAAAGCCTTATACAAAATTTTATAAAAATGTTCAACCATAGAATCAACAGTGCCAGTTAGTATTTTGTGCCAATCAATAGATAACAAATAGTAGTTAATAGCTGAGTAGTTAGCACGAGCGAAATCGTAAATAAACTCATCAAAATTTAGTGATTGAATAGGTTGCAAAACGGTATAAGATATTGAATACGGTATATGGTGATGTTTGACATTAAATAATACGTCACATGCATTTATAACATTAAAGCAATCGTTTGCAAACATTAAATCGAGAAATGTATAATTCCCATTTAGTACATGACAAATCTGTCTAAAATTTTAAAAACGGAACGTCTCTGAAATAATTTGAGCAGAGCACTCAGCAGTATTAGTGTTTATAGCACCAAGCTCATTATTAAACCATACAGCTGAGGGTATATTATAGTCCCCACAGATAAGATACTTATAGTTGGGATAATTTTTAGCAATAAATTCAAAAGTTTTGCAATGATCTAAATATTTAGCTGACGGTGAGCTCAGAGATATATACACCACTCCAAAAATTATATTTAAATGAGGAATTGTTACAAATAATTCTTCAACAGTATTTACTTCTATATCAATGTTACCTCCTAATCTATTATGGATAGCAATCAGCACTCCACCGCCGCGATTTTTTGTACTGTTACTGATACAACGGTCACATCTGAAAATATCGTAGTTTTTAAGTTTCAATTCTGCATTCACTATGTTAGTATCCAACCACGTTTCGACTAATATAATATCATACACGCAGCAACTTGTATTTAACTTAAAATCACTTAATTTAGTGCGCATTCCGCCTACATTGTGGTAATAAATGTTTAGTTTTTTGTCACAGGACCCGATTTATTTTGCTTTTCTGATCTCTTCACAATATTTGGTACCCCTGAAATATATTTGATCACCAAATCTTCTTCTCCGTCTCTCTTCCGTTGTTCCAATATAGTTTTAACAGACTTGAATTCTTCTCTTTGGATTTTTGTTCGATCATAGCTGAATTTAATTACGTTGTTTTTTTAGTTTGGAGGTTTTGAATACAATATTTTTTACCAGATCATTGCTATCAAGCACTAATTTTATTGGCCTAGGTTTAGCTGAAGACTTTGTACGACCAATACGCATCATATTAACTGGCTGGATTTGTACTGACGGTGAATTTAAAGTTGCACGAATAGTATCGAGATCCTCATTCAATTGAACCTGAACTTCAGATGCTTTCAATTCAGGCACATTGTAAACGATGATATTATTGCTCCTTTTTCGACGATCTTCCAATTCATGTATAATTGTCGCTCGGAGATTTTACCGACTCCGCACTTTTCAAACGTTGTTCAACTTTTGCGATATTATTCTCTAATAATTTTATTTTATCATCATAGTTATTAAATTTCACATCCAACTTATTCAACAATTGATCGATTTCTAATTTAAATGGTAGCAAGTATTTTTGAAATAAAGTATCAATTATTGATTCAATTTGAGACAGCTGGTTCCTATTAAAAGCCCCTGCCGCACTACATTTATTGCAGATCCGATTATTATTGCGATTTTTTTTTTAAATTGGCGATTTCATCATCAGACAATCCGGAGCATTTAGAATGGAACCATTTGTCACAGGATCCGCATTTTAAATAAAAAGAGTTTGGACTTATATTGTTAGGACAACCATCACAAGTAATTCCCATCTTACGTTAGCAAACTTTAAGCTATTAGAAATTAGGAAAGGAAAAAAAAACGGAGACACAATTATTCACACTGACCCCGCCTGTGGTAGTGACTAACAAAAATAAACAAACAAGACAAGGCGACGGAAAGGTAAACAAAATAAAACACAGGCAGATAGAACTCGATTAAAATGGAAACACAAAAAAATGTGATAAGTCCTAATCCAGTGTATACGGTCACGGTCACCTCTCTTCGATTTGGATATCAATAGTAACCAATAAATAAATTCGTTATTAATGAACAATTGAGGTTAATTTAAATAAAATTAATAAAATCAACACTATATAAAAAAAATGTTAATTTCTGATACACTGTAGACAAATAAAACTGAGAACCACTTGCCTTTAACAATTAAAATTAGTGCACTTTTGTAAAAACTCACGATAATTAGCCAGCGTATAAACGTGTGCGCACATTCACTCTTCACTCTTTAATATGGCATACAAGTGTTGTCCACTCTCAAGTGACAGCGATATCTTGTGCCATTTTGATGTCCACATTTGTTGTTTCAATTCAATGGCATGTCATTATTTTGTTAAAAACACATTACTTTTCCTTAATTATATTAACTACGAGAAACTTAAAGTTATAAACGTTAACACGAATAAATTCATAATTTTTCTCCCTACAATAAAGGTAAATACATTTTGTTTCTAAAATAAATAGGAGAGCCAATATTTGAACATTTCCAAATGTACATGAGATTTCTTATGTTGCGTCCGCCAAGTCAACACCGCTATATATTTTAGGATTGAAATTTATTTCTAATGAGTGTCTCCACTCCCAGACTAAGCATGAAATAAAATTCCGAGTTTAAAATGGCCTGAAAATTTGGTTTGGTCGCGTAGCGCTACGCGGCCAAACCAAATTTTTAGGCTTTTCTAAACTCGAAATTTTACCTCATGCGCCACGTGTAAAAAAACACTGATTTTAAGTAAAGTTGAAACCATACTGATAAGGTTTATATATTTATGATTTATTGCATTATTAAATAAATTCTAAATAACAATATTTTGCTATGACACTTGAGGTTATGTATAAGACTTAAACTAGGGCTATTAAACTATTTGTTGTAAACTGCAAATAGTAATCTACTAAAAGGTTTTATTAATCCGAAAATGTCAATATCATCCTTAGAACTGTGTTAAAGCTGTATGCTACCCACTAAGCAAAACACCAACAAATAACGTTATATAAACATTTTAGCAACATTAATCGTTGTATTAATGTTGATGAAACATTAATTGAATGAGTGTGTTCAGTGGGTAAGGTATATTAATAAGGCTGGTTATGTTTAAAACACGTTTTAAACATGTGTTAAACACGTTTTAAACATGTTTTAACCACGTTTTAAACATGTTTTAAACACGTTTTAAACATATTTTTAATTGTTAATGATTTAAACAGTTTCATTGAAAAAATCACATTTTGTAAAAAAAAACTGTTTGTTTGAAGTGAAATGCTGAGTATATAATTTATAATGTAATAATTACTCCTCCATGGTTCCACTTTATTGTTAAACACTGCAGTATTTAAGAATAAACTGTTAAATATTGCAGTGTTTAATAATAAAGTAAAATCTCAAAAGATAGTGGTTTTAAAAAAAGTTCTAACTCTTGAACTAATTTCTTACCTAACAGTTGGTTATATTTTATGTATCTTTGTACTTAGATAAGCTGGAAATTACGAAATATCCAGAGGCCTCATACTTGAGGGCAAATAGCGTTTGGGGAATTTTACGTGGGCTAGAGACGTTCTCACAGATTGTTCATATAAATGATAATTACAATGTAAGTAATTATATTAATATAATAATAATAAAACAATTGAATTATTCAAGTTAAAGAAGTTAATGTTTTGTCAACATTACAACAAGGTTTCATCGGAGAATAAAGATTCATTTATTTGTATTGCAGCTAGTTTTAAATGTGCAAAACATTAAGGATTTCCCAAGATTTCCACACAGAGGTTTACTTTTGGATACTTCTCGCCATTACATTCCAGTGAACGTAATTTTGGAAAACTTGGAGGCCATGTCTTACAATAAACTGAACGTCTTTCATTGGCACATTGTTGATGACCAAAGTTTTCCATACCAGAGCATCAAATTCCCAGAAATGAGGTAAATCCCCATTCAAAATGTTCTTTGATAATACGCTATGTATTATTTCTGCTGGGTTAGATTCATCAAACACTGTTTGGAATACGAAACATTTTACATGTTAAGTCAGTATGCAAGGTGTTTTAGATAGCCGACCTTATTCGATTTTAAACCCTTGACTTTTGCCGCCACACCAGGTATTTCTCATATGACGTCATAAATCAATCATATTACATCGAATATAAGGTAGAATATATTGAAATAAAATCAGCCTTGTGTAATTTAATTATCTTAGCGTTTGACGTCAATAAGGAATTCCACATGTGACGTTAATAGCCAAGGTTAATAATTAGCAAAAAGTGAACTATATACAAACCAAGACGACCATATATGATTTAATAACCTTGACGTTTGACGTCACACGAGAACTTTCATATTTGACGGCATAGATCCAAGTACAGTACAACAGCGACCATAGATTAAATTAGATTGATAATTCATAGGGGGCTCCACGTATCATGATTTTAGTTAACCGACCCACTCGATGAGACGACGCTGCAATCGCAAATGACGTCATTGGGCGCGGGGAGCGGGCGGGATTCTTGCTAAGCGGGGTGTGCGGTGCAGGGGGTCATAACATTGAATGGAGGGTGCGGTGCGGGGAACATCGCACGGTATTAAATTACCGTGCGATGCGAAATATACCAAAGACCTAATGAACATGTTAAATGTATATTTAAAAAGTTATTACAAATATATTTCGCTACATGTCAAAACCTAATTACATTTCACTTTTCAACAAAATGTCTGCAGTTCGTCAAAAAATGCATCTTAGAAGTGAAATAAGAGGTCTCCTTATCCGGATAAGGATGTTGGCGTAAATAGTGTTCCATACATTGCATTTTTCTTTAAGGTAAACATATGCATAAGCTGTAAATTTTCCGACATTGGTTGTTTTTCAAAAGAGTTCAATATAAAGCTTTAAACGAGTGTTTTCCACTCCCAGACTAAGCATGAAGTAAAATTTCGAGTTTAGAACGGCTCCGTGAAAATTTGTCGAAGGTAGCGCAGCGACCCGAGACAAATTTTCTGGGCTTTTCTAAACTCGAAATTTTACTTTATGCGCCACGCGTATAAAACACTAAAATATTGTAAAATTTATGTATATTCATATTTCACTTGAAATCTGTGTTTTATACATACAAGGAGTTTTCTTTTAAGTATACGTATTTCAAATTCAACCTATTTTCTTTAAATCTTTAGATATTCCTTGTTTTTTTAAAGTTCAATTTGAAGCTTTAAATGAGGGTTTTCCACTCCCAGACTAAGCATGAAGTAAAATTTCGAGTTTAGAAAAGCCCCGTGAAAATTTGTCGAGGGTCGCGCAGCGACCCGAGACAAATTTTCTGGGCTTTTCTAAACTCGAAATTTTACTTCATGCGCCACGCGTATAAAACACTAAAATATTGTAAAATTTATGTATATTCATATTTCACTTGAAATCTGTGTTTTATACGCGTGGCGCATGAAGTAAAATTTCGAGTTTAGAAAAGCCCAGAAAATTTGTCTCGGGTCGCTGCGCGACCCTCGACAAATTTTCACGGGGCTTTTCTAAACTCGAAATTTTACTTCATGCTTAGTCTGGGAGTGGAAAACACTCATTTAAAGCTTCAAATTAAACTTTAAAAAAAACAAGGAATATCTAAAGATTTAAAGAAAATAGGTTGAATTTGAAATACGTATACTTAAAAGAAAACTCCTTGTATGTATAAATACAAATAAAACATTTCCAGAAGAAAGTTATTGTTACTGCAAAAATGTTCAGCAAAAATATTAAAGGGAAGTATTTGGTATATAGTGAAACTTATTTCGAAAATCGGGAAATCTTTTGACTTATATTTGACAAGGTGAAAGATATTTGGGATATAGTGAATCTCATTTGATCAATAGTGAAATACAATAGAAAAACCGTGTAATTAAATTTAAGACATTATTTTATGTACTGGGATCGTACTTTGTGACTAGATGAAATTTCAGAATTGCTTGATCCAACAGCAACGGGAACATTCTCCATGGAAGTATGCTCCTAGCCCGGTGTGAAGAAAATCTCCACGTCCGTGGTTGTTTCATGCATAGTACTTAAAGATCCTTCACGAATGCTAGGAAGAAATAATGAGAAATAATGTAGACATACTGGTTTTAAATGTGTTTGACTGCAGATTTAATTAAAAGATTAGACAATGGCTTAAAAACTTAAAATATTACATAAACTTACGGTTTTAATTATTAATGTTAACGCCCATCCCCAAAGATTCAGACTTGCTTAATACAACAATAACGGGGATATACTCCATGAAAAAATGCTCCTAGTTCAGTATGATGAAAATATCCACGACCATGGATATTTAGTATACTTGAAGATCATCCACATGTACTAGGAAGAAATAAAGAGAAATAATGTAGTAACACCCTGGTTTTAAATTTGTTTGACTGTACACTTATTTAAAATAATACAGAATAGGTTAAAATTTAAAAATATTTTACATACTTACGGTTGTAATTATTTATATTTATTAACGCTCATCTCGAGACGATTTCGTCTTATCAGCATTTTTGTGCCTTCAGACAGCAGCGACGGCTCGCCGACTAACACAGATTAGACAGACTAACTTCAGGGTCGGCCACAGCGCCAAGGCACACAAAATTTGAGGTTGGGATCGCGCTTTATAAATACAAGGAATTGCACAACAAAGTCACCTTTCAATAACGGATACATATTACCTTGGGTCTCTGGCCGACCCTGAAGTTAGGCTGCGAGCCGTCGCTGCAGTACAGGGTGTCCCATTTTCGATGGTTTTTTCAAGTAAAGTACCCTTAATACTAAAGATAGAGAAAACCCAATCTATACTTCCAGAGATCCCTTTAAGTGCTAATGTCATGTACCTTGCCAAAATTTTCCAAATTTCGTCGAGTTATACGTCAAAAGTCAAATTTTGCCAATTTCGAAATGTTAAGATAACTTCTTTATTTATAAAGATATTTACTTGCAGTAAAAACTTTCTTAGGGCACTTTTTTAGTAGAATACGCTGATGTTATGAGATTTTGTCTTAGGGTCAAAATGTCTGTGATATAATATAAGGTTGTATTTCTTTAATACTGGTCATAGTTCGCGGTGACTTCAAATAATTGCGTTTTTTTAAGCTATCGAAATTAATTTATCTCCCTACAACCTTGACTTTTAACGTCACTTGAGGTACAGTTGCGAGAGAAAAAAACTAGTTTAGCAGGGAGCATTAGCCACTTCTGAAATATCGTATTTTTGTTCTTGTAAAACAAACTTGTCATGTACAGGTTAACAACATTTTTTTTCTTGGCCAACAAGACGGTGCTTTTGTTGATATGCACTTCATTAGCAATGTCTCTAATGCTAATACCATCTCCAAACGGGTCGTTATTATCGCTTTTTGCGTTTCAGTCAGTTGAGGCATGTTGACGTTAATTAAATTTCGTTTGACATTTCCGCAGATTTATCAATTTGATTGACAATTTGAAAAATCAAAGTGAGTCCAGTTCACATAGCCAAATACTGACGTCAACGGGAAAGGTTGAGTCTACGTCAAATTCTAGCACCCCGCGAAATTTAAAATTGGCATCTTAGCCGTAGTTTAAATTTAGTCCCGACGCAACGTGAATGGTGAAATTATTGTAATGATGTCCAACATATGTGTATTTTTAGTAATCAAGGAGCATACCATCCTATTCTTCAAGTTTACACTCAAGAAGATATCAAGAAAGTGATTGAATTTGCAAGAGAGAGAGGGATTAGAGTGATGCCTGAATTTGATACACCAGGTATGTCATTTAGATTTTGGAACAAAGTCAGGGATTTTAAATTTCAGTATTTAGTTCTTCTTTGATGAACTTTATGATTTCAACATTTGGTTAGTTACAGATTTATTTGATGAATTTTGCATTTTTCACTCTATTTAGGTCAGTGGTGGGGAAACTTTTTTTAAGACAGGCCATTTGTAATAACCAGACAATCGTAGCGGGCCAAAGAATAATGCTTAATCGTAGGTAGGTAGTTTTTATGCGGGTCGTCACATTACGAAGTAAGAACGCGTTCAACATTCTCACGGCGGCACTCTTAAACGGGCCGGATTAAACCTTTCCGCGGGCCGGACTTGGCCCGCGGGCCGTAGTTTCCCCATCACTGATTTAGGTGATAAAACAACATATTTTTTTGATTCAGATGATACGAACAAAACTAGTTAAAAATGTGTTTTATAAATTGTGTCTGTTCCACAGTCTTAATTTAATATACATATATATTTTGAAATAAGGTCATACAAGATCTTGGGGTGAAGGAGTCAGAGACATCCTGACAGCCTGCTATAATAATAGCCAACCCACAGGACAATTCGGCCCAATAGACCCATCTCAGCCATCTTTGTACACATTTTTGGAAGACTTTTTCGAAGAAGTCATAAACGTCTTCCCAGATGATTACTTGCATCTGGGAGGAGACGAAGTCGAATTCGAATGTTGGTAAGCAACGATATAACATGCGTACAAAAAATCATACCCTGATAAAAAATAACATTTACGCTAATGAAAAAATTATATGATTATTTCCTTACTTATTACACTGGTATTTTAGGCAGAGCAGTCCACGTATCCAGGCTTACATGAGCTATATGAACATATCAGGAGATTTCCCTGCTTTGGAGAGTCTTTACATCCAGAAACTCATTGACATTGTCACGGCGAAAAAAGCAAAATCTTTGGTTTGGGAGGAAGTTTTTTCGAACGGGGTCCATGTACCAAATGACACGTTCATCCATGTATGGAAAGACGACGGATTTACAGTTTTGAAGAAGGTAGGAAACCATTGAAAATAACTAATTTTGAGAAATATTTGGCAGAGAATTATAACGTTCTATATGAATATTGCTGAAATGATTAATATTTTATAATTTTCTCCTTCTACGCGATTAACGGCTTCAGCATTGTAGCTCTGCTGGCCAGAATATTCTGTTATAAATATTGTGCAAACATTATCCCACTTTTTTTTTATTATTTGCAAAACACTTAGTTGTATTTTACTATAATTACAATCTGATCACAAATGGATCAATGAGTAATATTTAGCTAACTTAATTTACTAAAGGTTTAATACTAAGGGTTTACTCATTAGTATCCCTTAGATTTTAATAACTTAATTACACTAATTAATGTGTACACTAGCACTATGCTCTGCTTTTGCACTAACACAATATTAAACTGCTGTAGTCTTCTGATCAAATTCGTGTTATCGAGGAGCTGGATGGCTTCGATGTTGACGTGTTGAAGAAGTCGCTGTTCATGACTCTTGGCAAATTTGTGTATTGTCTCATTAACAGTATCCATTTCCAAGTCCCTGTGGAGGTCACTGTTTCGGAAATACCAAGGAGCATTGACAATACTCCTCAGTACTTCATTTTGGTATCGCTGGATTATTTCTATATTGCTCTTTTTGGCACAACCCCACAGCTGGATGCCATATGTCCATACGGGCTTAAGAATTTGTTTATACAGCAGTAATTTATTGTAGATTAACAGGGTGGAGTTCCGACCAAGCAGCCAATACATTTTTCGAAATTTGATGTCCAGTTCTTCTTTTTTATTTTTGACATGAGCTCTCCAGCGTAGCTTAGCGTCCAGTGTAAAACCCACATATTTTGCTGTATCAGCATATGGTACCTGGATATCATTCATACTAACAGGGATATGTTGATTTCTTTTATTTGTGAAATTGACGTGGACCGATTTAGTCTCATTCAATTTGATTCGCCATTGCTTAGTCCAGATGTTAATTTTATTTATCGAGGTTTGCAGATTTACTGCTGCTTCTTCGTGATCTTTGCCTACAGCCAATATAGCAGTGTCGTCGGCAAATGTGGCCCACTGATAATAATAACTGTATTTACGTGAAAACACTTGAGTTGGATTTCTGAAACCACAAAACGGATATTTCCGTTAAAAAAATGGGGGGCAATTTTTGACCGATTACAATAGCATAGTATGCTTAATAGGATTTCAAAACTGGTCATCGAAGTGATTTAATGTATTTACATTTTGATTTTAACTAACATACTCGTTATTTTGTAGGTTTGTAAAGCTGGAAAGCCCGCTCTACTTTCAGCCTGCTGGTACTTGGATCACATAAGTTGGGGAGGAGATTGGGCTAAATTCTACCAATGCGATCCTCACGATTTCGATGGTACTCCCGAGGAATTAGCTTTGGTCAAAGGAGGAGAAGCTTGCATGTGGGCGGAAAGCGTGAACGAGTTCAACGTTATGCCGAGAATTTGGCCCAGGGCTAGTGCCACGGCTGAAAAACTTTGGTCGCAGAAGGACGCCGACACTTATGCCGAAGCTGAGAGGAGAATGGAAGAGCACGCTTGCAGGATGAACAGAAGGGGGATTGCAGCGCAGCCACCAAACGGACCAGGATTATGTTTGTAGGTTAATTCTGTAGATTGTTAATAAAGGTTTTGTATTGGATTTGTTTTCCCAAAAAAATAATCATCACCTTAACCCATGTGCCAGCCATGCAGGGAGCTTTTTTTTAAGTATACGTATCCCAATTATATGCTGGAAATATTTTTTTAAGAGTTCAATTTGAAGCTTTAAACGAGTGTTTTCCACTCCTAGGTTAAACATGAAGTACAATTTCCGCGAAGCGGAGCGACCAAACCAAATTTTCAGCCTTTTCTAAACTCGAAATTTTACTTCATGCTTAATCTAGGAGTAAAAGCTTGAAAATAAACTCTTTAAAAAAGCATGTAATTGAACTTTTCACAAACACTACCTTTACTCAATTTTTCATAAAATACATATTCACTTTCTGCATCATTCGATTAATTAAGTCAACTTAACTTAATCCATGATATATTTGAAGAAAAAAACAAATCATAATCAAACTCATCAACGCCCTTGGTAGAATACAATAAATCAAAACTCATAAAAAAATGTATGCAGGGTGTCCGTATTTCGACAGAATGTATGAGGATCTCAGTTATTTAAAGATATAGAGTCGTAAAGTTGCGTATTTTATGGCCTATCTAAAAACAAATTAGAAATATCTTCTTAAATTTTCGAGATGTCACCAAAATACTAAATTTTTTAAATTTCATTTTTATTTTTTTATTCAAAAACTATTGAATCTATAATCTGTTTAATAACTAGGAGGAGCGTTTTAAATTTCACGCGCCAAAACCTACAACTCTGATTGGTCGAGAGCGCGCCCATTTTACACTATGCTAATTACGCCATTATTAGACGCAACAGCTGACATAACCTTGATTCGAAGCGTTACGGAGTTGCAACTTTGTCTGTTTCGTAATAACCTTTTGTGCGGTGTTTCTTTAGCATAGTTAAAAGTTAGTTTTGTTTATATTGTTGTGATGGATTATGGACCCAGCAAAAGCTCGGTGATAATATCACCTTCACCTCCAAAAAAAAAGCGTAAGAAGTTGGATTTGGATCATTTATATGTATAAGCAGATGATAACAGATGATCCACATATGAAAATGACTGCTGTTGTATCAGACATTGTTGGTGCAATAGGTGAGATATCAAATAGCATAAGAATATGCATCAAATAATAAAACGGTTAATTTTTAGGAGTTGTAAATTTCACTGTCTATCGTACGATTAGCGAATATAAGAAATCCGGAGAGATTTGTAGCCCTAAACAGCTTGGAGGACATAATTACAAGTTTTGATGACGTAGTGAAGAGATCCGTGCATAGTTTCTTTTATAAGAATGAACTGCCAACTTTGAATAAAGTTTTAAAAGAAGTAAACGATCATGCAGGCATGCCGAAGATGAATCGTTCTACCTTGTATAGTTTTATGAAACAAATCAATTTTAAATAAGATAGAGACTAGAGCTGGACAGGAATCGAATCATTCAGGATTCGAATCCTTTTAGAGGATTCAAAAGAGGCATTCGAATACTTTAGTTCAACTGGATTCGTGATACGGATTTGTTACATTTTTTAAGAAGATTCGTATTCGAGTCTAAATGTGGGTGATTCGAATCCTTATAAAAGGATTCGAATCCTTGTAAAAGGATTCGAATACTGACAAAAGGATTTGAATCGTCAAAAATAATTCGAATTAATTGTGAGGAATAACATGAAAAATGTTTTTTTTGTGTTTTTAAATTTTACGTTAAATCACTGTTTTATGACGTAAAATTTCGAGTTTAGAAAATCCCAGAAAATTTTCACGGGGCTTCTCTAAACTCGAAATTTTGCTTCATGCTTAGTCTGGGAGTGGAAACGCTCGTTCGAAACTTCAAAGTGAATGCTTTGATAATAACATTAAATGATTGAAAATGTTTTTAAAGATAATAATCTAGTTTTCAACATTTTGTTTAATATTGTTTGAAGTATAACTGAAATGGTAGCCACAATCTGAAATATTAAATATTTACGACATTTCCCTGACTAAAGATTTTTTCCCTGGCCTTTTAATATAACTTTCTTCTGTGGGAATCCCCCATTCTGTTTAATAGTTTTCATTGTTTTTGCCAATATTTAAGTTAATTTTATAAATTTTTACGTGTTTTGTAATTTGCCTGCTGGTTTTGACAAATTTAATAATATCATATGGCTTTTTTGTTAGTGTTTTGGTCAATTTGAATATAATTCCATGACTTAATCTGACTTTTCCGGTTTTAATGATATTCAGTGAATTTTTTGTTTACGTAAATTTCAGGCATTAGTCGATTTTATAATAGAATTCAATTTGAAGTTTTGAACGAGTGTTTCCACTCCCAGGCTAAGCATGAAGTAAAATTTCGAGTTTAGAAAAGCCCCTTGGAAATTTGTCGAGGGTCGCGCAGCGACCCGAGACAAATTTTCGGGCTTTTCTAAACTCGAAATTTTACTTCATGCGCCACGCGTACAAAACACTGATTTGAAGTGGAGTTCAGAAACACACAAATACATCTTTAACAAGAGTAACAGGGAGTCAGATATTTAGTCTGTTATCAACGATGTTCAGTGGTAATAATAAATAATTAGGTTTTGAATATTTTTGTTAAAACAACTGGTAACGATATTTATATATTAATAGTTGCAAAAAAAATCAAATTGATTCTGAAACAATTTGTATTTGTAATTCGAAAAAACAGGATTCGAATTTTCGATTCGAATCATATTTATCTCTTATGAATCCTTTATTCGAATATTCGTGATTCGAATCATATTAGGTTATTCGGATTCGTGATTCGAATCCTTTTTACGAGGATTCATCCCAGCTCTGATGGAGACACATTATTATATAAATTCCATATTATATTATGAACATTATGTAAATATGTTTTATTTCACTGATATATAGCGAGATGCCGTATAAGCATTTTAATTAAACTAACGATATCGTACGATGAAAAAGAAAATACTTAACCACAATTAAGAAGTACAAAATGGAAATTTGATTTTATTTAAAGAGTAATTATGAAATTATTTAAAATTGCCGCTAAATTTATCTAGTGATATTTTTGGTAACTTTTTATAGTGTAAATTGGGCTTTATCACTTACTCCTTCTAGTTTTTAAATGGACTATAGACATTTAGAACTTTGACATCATCATATAATATATTTAGATGAGATCAAAAGGGCTGCCAAGGTTAAATACAAATAAGTATTGCCAACGTAATCGTGTAATAGATTGTTGAGAACAAAAGGACTACCAAATACAAAATACAAGTTACTAAAAATCAGTTTCAGCGGGAAATATGAATATTAAAAATAATTTAAAGGTAAACGTGGAATTACTATGAACATTTTTGTTATTGCGTCTTTTGTTTCGTATTTATTTACTAGTCAATACAAGTGTAGAAAATAATGTTAGTTTGATTTATGAGAAATACAGGATTTTCATAGTAAGTGCAATTAATTGCACGACTTTCATCTTTAAATCGGATATTTTTATTAAGCAAATAAGAAATTAACGGCACTCAATGACTTTTGTCTTTAAACCTTAAACCAAGAGCGTGATTCCTAACTTGAGAATGCGTAAAGAAAAATGTTAATATTTTGTTATTTAAATATTTTGATTATTACTCATTTAAAAAAATATTTGTTAGTGTATTTCTAATTTTACAATACTCAGTATTTTATACGCGTGGCGCATGAAGTAAAATTTCAAGTTTAGAAAAGCCTGAAAATTTGGTATTACCGCGAAGCGCTACGCGACCAAACCAAATTTTCAGGCTTATCTAAACTCGAAATTTTACTGCATGCTTAATCTAGAAGTGGAAACACTCTTTCGAAACTTTAAATTGAACGGTGTTATAAAGTCGACGAATGCCTGAAAATTTACAGCGTATATATTTAATAAAAAAAAAAATCGGAGTATGCAACATAATAAACAAGGCCGTAGCTACCAACAAAAAAAATCGGGAGGGGATATATACTGCCTTTCAAAAAAATCAGAACACCAAATATTTATTGCACGATTTTAATAAAATTTAGACAATTTGATCATGTAAACGAACTGTATCGATGATCAAAAAATCAATTTGAAAAACAAAAAAACAAATGAATAAAAATTAATAATGTGTTGGGCCTCCACGATTTCCCAAACACTCATTAACACATCGAGGCATGCTAGAAATCAGGCTGTCAATATCGACTTGGGGTATTTCATTCCAAACTTCGATAATTTGACCTCTAAGTTCCATTACAGTGTTAGCGGGGCGCTGTAAGTTACTTATTCTAACACCTATCATATCCCAAACATGTTCTATTGGCGATAGATCTGGAGAACGAGATGGCCAAGGTAACAAATTGATTTCGGCACTATCAAAAAACTGTTTTGTAATGGCCGCTGTGTGAGGTCGAGCATTATCTTGCTGAAAAATGAGGTTCTGCAAGCCATTTACATAGGGCACTAACACTGGCCGTAAAATGTTGTCAATATACCGAATCGCGTTAAGACTTGCTTCTAAAAAAACTAGAGGAGACCAACTACCATATGCTATCGCCCCCCAAACCATAACTCCCTGTGTAAGAGCCGTATGTCTTTCAACAGCAAATTGTAAAATTCTGCGTTCACCGCGTCGACGTCTCACTCTTCTGCGACCATCATGAGCCCATAAACAGAACCGAGACTCATCGCTGAAGATAATGTTATTCCATTCATGGGTCCAATGTTGTCTTTCCCTGCACCAATCAAGTCTTGCTCTGCGATGCTGCGGAGTAAGAGGTAGACACAATTGTGGACGGTAGGATCTTATACCAAAACTGCGGATTCTTCTGTAAACAGTAGCCATGGATACTCTTTGGCCATTTAGAGCCAACCAGTCATTTCCCAATGCCCGCGATGTTGTAAATCTGTCCCTTAAAGTTGTAAGACGAAGAGCTCGATCTTCACGCTCAGTGGTGCTTCTTGGACGTCCTGATCCAAGTCTACGTCGATTCTCCCCAGCTTCGGACCATCTAGACCAGCAGCGTACGATCACCGATACACTACGGCCTACCCTTTCAGCAATAGCACGAACCGAAAAACCCGCTTCTCGCATTCCAATAATGCGACCCCTTTCAAATTCACTTAGATGATAATATTGTGCACGCCGACGAACACGGGGCATCTTTTTATGTTTTACAAACTGAAACGTCAAACTACTCAGAGGCTACTTGGATATTAGAAGCAATTACATTAAAAAATCATCAGCTCTTCATAATGGTGAAATCAAGAAAAATGCCATTAAATAGTAACCAAAACAATTGATTTTTTGATCATCGATGCAGTTCATTTATATGATCAAATTCTGTAAATTTTATTAAAATCGTCCAATAAATACTTTGTGTTCTGATTTTTTTGAAAGGCAGTATAAAATTTCGGGAGGAGGGGTTCTGGTAAAAATATTGTTTTTGCTCTTTCAGGGCCGCTTTTGCACACAAAAATTTAACATTTTAAAAATTTCGGGGGAATTTGAACCCCCATATCCTCCCCCCTGGCTACGGCCTTAATAATAAGTCATTCATAGAAATTATAAAAAGAAAAGCAAAATTTTACCTAAAATCAACTTTTAGAGGACACTCTATAATTGCTCAACCGTTAATGGGTTAAGGAGAGGGTGCCAAATAACTTTAAGAAAATACCAAACAAACAAGTGAGTATACAATCAAACAAACAATAAAAGTCAGTTTTTCTTTTTTACTTTACATTACAAATCACTATTATTTGGTGTGCTTACATTTTATGATACATTCAAAAAGTTCACCTTTAGAAAAACAGAAAACAACGAAACATTCAGAGCTCCACTATATAAAAAACAATTACTTTAAAATAAAAATCAACCAATCATACACTCTTAAATTTATCTAATATTATGTATGTATATAAACTTTTGTTAAAAAACACGTAAGTACCCTATAATCAAAACAATAAAATTGAAAAACAAAAACAAGCACCCTATGAGATAGAATTACAAATTACAGCGGTTGGCACACTCGGCCAAATATTAATTTAAGTATGCAACCACTACCACTAAAAAAAGTTATCAATCTCAATAATTATTAATTACTTTTTTTTAGTTTTGAAAAAGGTCTCTCTTTAATTATTTTTTCTCCTTACTAATTTTTAATAACAGGAAATGCATATAATTCCGTCGGTTTAAAGGTAAAAGTCGTAAAGTGCAAAGGAAATCGACACATAACCTTTAAACTGAGGCAATTCATAAGTAGCGAAATTCCATGCCTTGCTAAAATCAATTAATTTATCAAAATATGACTTTTTACACATTTGTTTACAACTGGAAACTTTAATAGAATTCCCAACTGACAAAAACGTGATCAACACTCAATATCACTAAAATATATACTTTAGTGACATTAGTGAGTTACACCGATTGAGGATTTTTACAATCGTCAAATTTATATAATTTCGTCGATTGAAAGGTAAAAATCATACCGAGTTTCACTTTTAAACCGAAGAGATTTGTTTGACTTCACAATTCTGTCGAATATTTATGGTTTTCTAAAGTTAATTAAAATAAAGCATACACCTTAACTGTCAAAATTCTAGCCTGCAATCATTTAAAACATGATTTAGAGTAGGCTTTGAATTTTAAATTAGATTACTTGAATAGCTTATTTCAATTGACTTTGACAAGTGAAAAGTTCCGAACAGCTTACTAGATCAATCATTCCCACACGATCATGCCAGTTTTTAGAGGTTAAAGTCGTTGAATGCACATGAAATCAACAGACCCCATCTACTTTTACCTTTAAAAACGGCCAAGTTATTTTTAAATTTAAATCAATGTTAGTTTAGGGTTACAATAATTAAATTAATACCACTTATTGTTTATTGGAATTGTTTTGTTTTACATTATGTTTTGGTAGATTTTTTTTAATTTGACGTTCCGCGCTTAATACTAAAAAAAAACTGAACCAGTATGTATACTTAAATATTTAATACCTCCGTATTTTTTTTTATGTAGTACTTTTAGGAAACATACCGACTCTCTCTATCGATGTTTACGAGAAGAGGAGTTGTTTTTGTTTCCGCCATTGACAGAATAAAATTATTTTAAAGTAAATTATTTAAAGTTTGTACAAAAAAAATCTCGGTTTTTTCTAAAAATAAAAAAAATCAAGTGTGTGCACTTCACTCTCTCGCTTTCTCTCTCTCGGCACCCGTCGCATTCGTTTATTCTTTTTCTTGTTTTTAAGCGGGCAGCTGCAACTTTTTACCCCTTAACACTGAAAATAACAGAATAATAATAATACTCTTACAAACATCAAGAAAAGTCATTAAGGTGCCTATGATTTTGACATAACATTTTAGTGAACAAAAATAGATTGTTTGACAACTTTTGAAAGCTTCATATTGCATGCGGGCTTGTAAATGTAAGGTATGACGATGCAATGCAGCTTTCAAAACTTGTTTAACACTCTGCTTTTCCTACGACCAAACAGCACGACGTTAATTGTTCTTCATCCCTACTCATTTTATTTTAATAATATCGACGTTTGAGGATTTTACTCTCAAAACTAGTTTTGAAAGTTCAATTTTCAAGCATGACATTACTTGTCAAAATACAAATATACAATTGACACCTTTCAATGCACAGATATAGAAAAAAGTATTTTTGAAATTCTAATTTCCCGATGAAATAATAGTTTCTAACTAAATATTAAACGACTTGTGGCCTCATTTTGAGAACATTTTTTAGATTAGGGTGATTGGGGTCCCCAAAATGAGTCCACAAGCTGTATGAAGGACCAAAATCACTACGAAAATGACATTTTAAGGTTAAGCGTTGACAACACAAACACAGTGCATTAACACCCAGTCTGCTCATCCGGAATTTTAGAGTTAACAAATACAAGCAAGCGTATATTTCCGATTTTATTGTTATACACCATCATTCATAGCCGTATAACCTCAAACATGCTGACGAAAAAAAACTCAACATTTAGCAAATACCATTTTCAGTTTGACTTTGTTTATCGAAAAATCATAGGCTACTTGATGACTCTTTTAAGTTAACTAAATGCCGATGTTTTTGTTCAGACGTACCTTTGGTAATGTATAAGTAGAAGAAGTCGCAGTAGAGCACCGTCTGTACGATGCCGGCGACGATGGCGATCAGATCGTAATTATTCTCCGTCATGTAACGGTAAATCCAGTTGAGAATATATAATCCACGGTACGAGCCCAACGCAAACAGATAATGGGACGTAATACTCTCCGCCTCGCCTGTCTTGCTCACCATGAACAGCTGCGGCAGAATCGCCACCGATTCCAAATAAATACTGAACGTCCATAAAATCTAAACATGAAATAATTATATGCCATATAATAATATCATACATGTTATGCATAAAAGTTAATTATTATTTACAAGTAATTAATAAATAGAATTTATTACATGTTAAATTTGAAAATAGCCTTCATAATTACAATTTATTGACAAAGTAGTTTAATAACTACTAACCATCCAATTGATAAACTTTTCAAACTAATTATGATATTTACAAAAAGAAAATCAATACATCTCTTAATTTACTTTGAAGTTAACTGCCGTGCCAGAAATTGGCAAAATGGCAGCGTAGGCGCACAACTAAACTCTGATAGTTGCCCGGTAACACAGACAGTTACCGGGTTACAAGCAAGTTTAGCGTAAAGGGTAGTGTTACCGAATTTCGTAAAACGATAAGCTAAAACCCTCTTATGTATGCATAATTATACCATTTTAAAAATTGGGGCATATTTCACTTCGACCTTGCCTACAAGACTAGTTACATGTCAGTCATTAGTGACAGCTTTGACCATGAATATTTTACAACAAATTAATAACATATAATCTGTTTTGTTTTATAATGTGACCAATCAAATTTGACATTTCAAGAATTTAGTGGTGTGATGCAGGTTGTGTGTTTTAGGTTAGGACAAGATTAATCACATATTATGTTGTAAATCAACTTTTAATTTGTAGGTTATGTGAAGGGAAATCTGACATTATTATGACAATTCAATAAACTCACAAAGATTACAATTACAAATGTATTTACCTATCATCGTCTCAAATTATTTGTATCTACTACCAATTTAATAAAGGGTCTCTAAGGATCAGGTAAGATAAGGTATACGTGTTACGATTTTTCAATGTAAATTTTAAGACAATCGTGATCTTATTAAAAACTTTCAATTTAAAAACTCTAACGAGTGTTTTCCACTCCCAGACTAAGCATGAAGTAAAATTTCGAGTTTAGAAAAGCCAAATCAGGCTTTTCTAAACTCGAAATTTTACTTCATGCGCCATGCATATAAAACACTGATTAAAATGAAGTTCAAAATATACTTCGACTTAGTTTTGTTTAGCTCATTAATTTTACAAATGTTTATATGGAATATGTGAAAGTATACTTAAAAGAAAAAAATCCTGTGTGTGTTGTAAAGTTGCAGGGCAACTATCAAGTTTAGTTTAGAATCGAATCAAGTCTACCGCAGAATCATATATAACTCGAGCGACACTGTAGCTGGAAGTACATGCGAGTGGATTTAACTCGCGCGACAGTAAACGTGTTAACATATCGTTCATCACCAAAAAAGAAACTAATTTGTTAATTATTGAAAAAAGTTGTGCATAAACAAGTTACAAGAATTCGAATGCTCCAATTCTCGACTAATATTAAATCATTATTCCTACTTAAGCACATACGCAAATGTACGTATTCTTATCACCATACGGCATTCATATTCCATTTATAAAAATTCATATTTAAAAACCGGACTTTAAATAAAGCTTTTGCCTTATCAGCCTACATACATATCACTTAAAACCGTAATGTATATACAATTGAAACAATATTACTATTACTGATTCAGAAACTCCAACCATGTTCTTTTTATAAATAATACACTGAAAAAATATACAAGACTGCCAAGTAACGTGTTTATAACAAATTTACAAATTACAAATTTAAGAATTAATTCGTTAAATTGTATTGGTTATAAAATGACTTACCTCTAAAAAGGTGAAGTCATGATTGATGAGCAGCGCCAAAATAACGGCGGGTGCGATGAGGAACTCGACACGGAATGTGTCGTGGTTGCTGTCATAGGTGGCCTTGAACTTCATGTAGATCAAGTAGCAGGTGGCGTAGGAGGCGCCGATGAACACCAGCTTCATCACCGTGTTGTACAGCGACACGTAAGTCGTGGCTAGATCCAGGTACCGCGTCGTGTACACGATGGCGAACAGGATTTGTGATTTGCCCGATATGCCTAAATTATTTAAAAAAAATTATAGTACTGCAACAAATAGACAAACGAAATAAATTTATAACATTTATTGAAACAATTATGCCGGGTTTGTAAGACATTTAGTGACTATCGTTTAGTGTTTTATGGCTATCGTTTAGTGTTTTATGGCTATCGTTTAGGATTTAACGTTTAAGGAAATCATGCTGTTAATACGAGAATTAAGGTTTAAGAATTTAGGGTTATGTGTATGTGTGTCGACGTTTCCAATTATTTCATTACAAATTTGTGAAAATACTGTTTTATAACTAATTATCACAATTAGTAGACAAAAAATGTACAATAATTATTTATAATTTCCAATTCTTCCTTTTTACTGTTATCAATTCGGATAATTTATTAAAATTACTTCACTAGCAAGTTGTAATAGATTATTCAGAAAATCTGGCATCACTGAACTTCGACCATTTATACCATTGTCAGCGCAAAAAATGTGCTCAAACCCATTTACATTTAAGGACATTTAAGGAAAGTTGAAAGTAAGGCTGGGAATTTTTCAAATTTAAGTATTCCAATATTCATTCAAAAATATATTCGAATTAGTTAAATATTCTAATTATTCAAATATTAAGATATTCAAATAGTCGAATATTTAAATGTTCAAATATATCCAAAAATATCACAATGGCCCGAAAAAATTATCAATAATACAACACTGTCAAAAATGTTAATCTATAAGTCGAAAATGACATTCTGTTACATTCAGAGGATCACATTATTAATATAAATCATTGTAATTATGACCATATATGACACAATTATCTTTCTGTGTAAAACATTTAGAATTTTTAAGAATGTCAATAACAATAATATATTAACTGATAATTGACATACTAAACTTATTATACACGTCAATTGGTTAAAGACCATTGCACATTAAATCAGTGTTTTATACGCGTGGTGCATGAAGTAAAATTTCGAGTTTAGAAAAGCCTAATTTGGCTTGGTCGCTAGGCTTCGCTACGCACCTAAGCCAAATTTTCAGGCTTCTCTAAACTCGAAATTTTACTTCATGCTTAATCTGGGAGTGGATACACAGTATTAAAACAATTGATATTTGACATAATACAGAAATTCTTGTTTTATTGACAAAGAAAGTTTTATAGCGATAAAACAGAATGTCAATATTGATACAAGTTAAAGAGGAACAGTTATTTTTTGTCAGACATTTTTATTGTCAGACAATTTACAGTGGATCAAGGGACTTAACGTCAAAATCCCATAATAGTAAAAATACAGTCAACTAAGAAAGTTACAGAAAAAATGTTACAATAGTCATTGATTGATGAAACTCTATCACAGTCAAAACACTAAGTGATTTTATTGATGCAAAAACAATTGACACAATGATTTAATGTCCTAATGTCAAAATAATCGAGCTTATTTAAATTATGTCAAAATGTTATCATAGCTAAAAGGACAGGTTTCCTAGCTTGATTAAATTTTTAACAAAAAAATTGATCTAAAATGTCATAGTTATGCAAAATTGTTTTCGACGTTAAAAATATTAAATTATGCCAAAGAAAAAAAAACGATCATTTTATTCACATAATATGTTTTTAGCATAATTCAATATTTTTATTCAATAACACGGAATGATAATGTATGTCAATAATGCCAAGTTACATTAAAAACCTAACCTATATATTGACATCTAATCCAACCTGATCTTAGTTTCTGTCATCTAATCTAACGTCTCAACTTACACTTCTGTGCAATAAAATTAAGCACAAGTCTTATGCCTATTTTTCACAATATTCTAGTTGTATAATTCGGGTCTGTTTTAATTGCTTAGCAGCAGTTTCAATAAATAATGAAACACCATAACACTTCTTTCCTGCTCCCAACGTTTCTTAGCTCTGAAAACAGTGACTTTACTGATGTTCACCAATTGAGCAATTTGTCTAATAGAAAAACCATCTTCTATTTTAGTTAGAATTCGAATTTTTGAATTGTTATCTAAATGACGCGACATTTTGACATTAGGAAAATTGACATATTTACGTAACTAGGAAACTAATAATGTCCGGTTTCAACTATAACATATTTTGTGTACTTAATTTTATTGAACAGAAGTGTACATCTAACTAAGACCCAGTTGCACTAAAACGTTGAGTTCAAGATGACAGTTCCTGTTGTTCTAATGTCACTTTGAACTCAAGTTCAGAGTTGAACTCGAGTTTAATGTGTTTTGTGCAACTGGCTCTAAATCTAAGTAACAGTGATCTAACCTAACCTAAGTAACTTTCATCCAACTTAAAAGATGATTTATAAAAACTCAAGCTACACATCGTGTCTAATCTAATTTCAATTTCCGTCATCTAATCTAACTTACAAACCAATATCTAACTAAATCTAAGTAACAGTGATGTAACCTAACCTAAGTAACTTTCATTTATTCTAAGAACAATTAACTTAAATAATCCATAAACTTTACTTAACTATACTAAACGATAACTTTTAAAAACTTAACGTAAGCATTGACACCTAATCTTAATATTTGTTATCTAATGTAACCTACAAATTAACATTTACAGTTATCTAACCTAAGTAACTTTCATCTAGCCTAGAACTGTCATCTTAGTTAAGTAACTGTCATCTAACCTAACCAAACTGTCATTTAACTTAACCTAGTTATAAACCATTTAAGTAATAGTTATCTAACCTAACCTAAGTAGCTGTCATCTAGCCTAGAACTGTCAACTCAATTAAGTAACTGTCATCTAATCTAACAAAACATTTAACTTAACTTAGCTTAAGTAAGTATTAACTGTGGAGGCTTCTACTTCGTTATACATCATTATTCACACAAATAAGACACTTAAACGTTGTTTGTATAACTGAGGTTTGTATTGCAACTATAGTTTCGGCAACTTTAATCTTCATTATCATTATACGAACAAAATTTAAGTGTCCCACTTAAGTAACTATGATCTTATTAACCACCACCTCTCCTATGTAAAAGCCACAGATGTAACCTATATGTCACCTAATCTGACTGAACTGACATTCAAACTACGCCAACTCTGAAGTGACATCTCACTTCAGTAATTGACATAACCAAACTAAAGGTCATGTTTCTAACTTCACAATGAACAGTCTCTTATCTATTATCCTCCAAACTCACTTTGGCAAGTTCTTTCATCCAACTTAAAAGATGATTTATAAAAACTCAAGCTACACATCGTATCTAATCTAATTTCAATTTCCGTCATCTAATCTAACTTACAAACCAATATCTAACTAAATCTAAGTAACAGTGATGAACCTAACCTAAGTAACTTTCATTTATCCTAAGAACAATTAACTTAATTAATCCATAAACTTTACTTAACTACACTAAACGATAACTTTCAAAAACTTAACGTAAGCATTGACACCTAATCTTAATATTTGTCATCTAATGTAACCTACAAACTAGCATTTACAGTTATCTAACCTAAGTAACTTTCATCTAGCCTAGAACTGTCATCTTAGTTAAGTAACTGTCATCTAACCTAACCAAACTGTCATTTAACTTAACCTAGTTATAAACCATTTAAGTAACAGTTATCTAACCTAACCTAAGTAGCTGTCATCTAGCCTAGAACTATCAACTCAATTAAGTAACTGTCATCTAATCTAACAAAACATTTAACTTAACTTAACTTAAGTAAGTATTAACTGTGGAGGCTTCTACTTCGTTATACATCTTTATTCACACAAATAAGACACTTCAAAGTTGTTTGTATAACTGAGGTTTTTATTGAAACTATAGTTTCGACAACTTTAATCATCATTATCATTATACGAACAAAATTTAAGTGTCTTACTTAAGTAACTATGGTCTTATTAACCACCACTTCTCCTATGTAAAAGCCATAGATGTAACCTATCCGTCACCTAATATGACTGAACTGACATTCAAACTATGCCAACTCTGAAGTGACATCTCACTTCAGTAATTGACATAACCAAACTAAAGGTCACGTTTCTAACTTCACAATGAACAGTCTCTTACCTATTATCCTCCAAACTCACTTTGGCAAGTTCAGCCGTGACAAATAAGCGGGCGTAGGATGGGAAAAGGGCATCGGTATAATAAGGAATGTGTTCCGGACATTTAATGACCAAAACATCATGGAATTCAAAAATGTGTGCGTTTTCTGCAGGAAGCTCTCACCTGCCTGACAGAAAAGGTACGAGCCAAATGCCGACTTGCTCTTTAGTGGTAATAAGCAATAAACATTTACTTACACTTTTTCTGATATTGCAATATCTTAAGTTTCCCTTTTTCTAAATTTTTTATTTTCTCACCGGGCGAGTTCTAGCATTTTGTATTTTCACACGAAAATTAAATTGGTAAGTTTGACTTTTATTATTTGTTCTTGTTGGTCTTTATTCGTATTATTTTGCAATAAGTTACAATAACATACTATTTGTTGTATTAAAAACATATTTTTATTTATTTGCTAAGCGTAAAAGGTTAAACAATGTAGGATGACAGAAATACCCATACGCGATGTTCTTGCGCGAAACATCTAGACCTGAGTCCTCTAGGGTTAATTTAAGTATTCGAATATTCATTCGAAATTATTTTTAAAATATTCAACCAATTAAGTGAAACATTTGGGCAAACAATAAAGCAAATATTCGGCTTACAAGGAATCGGTGCGCAACGAATGCGGGCAGTGCCGTCATTCCACTGTCCTGGTTATTAAACCTCTTTATATTGTCCGCCAAAATATCCGCACTGGAACTGGAGCACTCACTACATGCGCCAGTGTCGCTTTCTTGCCCTTGACCAGCTCGAATGCACGTTTTTATGCAAAAAGTTTGGAAGCAGAAAACGAAAAACCTTGGCGAGTGCAGCACTAGTGCGCACTAAGGCAGTAAGCAAAAAATGCTATAAGGCTGGCAACTTTTCAAATTTAGCTATTCGAGTATTCATTCAAAACGATATTTAAATAATCAAATATTTAAGTTATTTTAATATTCAAATATTTGAAATATTCGATTATGTAAATATTTCAATATTGAAACAATTTAAATATGAATGAATATTCAAATATTTGAAATATTCAATTATGTAAATATTTCAATATTCACACAATTTAAATATGAATGAATATTCAAATACTTAAATTTTAAAAATTCCCAGCTTTACTTTTTGCCCATAAGCCTTGTTACTGTATACTAACTAATAGTCTATTAATAAGACATTAAAGTAGAGTTTTAAAACATCATTAAGCAATATCCAACATGGTTACTGTTGTAACTTGTCTACTAATATCTATTATCATTGAGTAATATCTAACATGCTTACTCTTGTATAATGATTTGTCTACTAATCGATTATAAAAAATAGGTACTTGAAATACAAATTTAACACCCATGTTTTATAAATAAAGTAAACAATTCAATACATAATTGACTTGACTGTACAAAATTAATTTCTGCAAACACTTCGAGAGATTGATACATTAGACCTAATTTGAATTCCTACAGCTTGATGAGTTGTTAAAAGATTTATGACTTAAAACCATCGGCTTAAACCTAGGAACGCTGCCCTAAATAAGAGCGCGGTTTCTTAATTAACAACTGATTCAGAAAAATTGCTCACACACTGACACAAACCCGATTTTTTTGACGTGGAAGGTTAGGTCGGCTATCTTGCATACGTTTTCATTCCGCCAGACCCTAATTACAACTGAATCTTAATGAAACGAGCGAAATTAGGTCGCACATTTTGTAATTACGAAACTTATCAATGCAGCACGCCGGTTTTCGCGAGGAATCTCGGTTATTTGAGTGAATTCAACGCCGGCGAAATCGATGATGAATCGTTTTGTCCGGACTTCGGCGGTTTATTCGTTCTTACCTGCACATGACCGCGTCTTCCATATTTTGTTCAGCAGGATAAAGATGGCGAGAAGATGCGATAAGTCCCCCGTTAGCCGGAAAATGTTCATCTTTGCTCCTCTCCTTTTGGACACAACAACAAAAATACAGGAGACACAACACCCACAACACCACGACACTATATGACGTGGCTCGATTCAAAAATCGTCAACAGATGGCGCGGTCGGGCGATGAGTTACGCCGCTGCCAATATCGAGATAAGGAAAACCCCTAAGCGCGTTACGTTCGCATAGCTGGGGATTGCGTAAGAAGTAATTACTAATAATTAACTAATTCCGTAATTAGAGTGCTTTTTAAGGATATGAATAGTTAATTTTAATTAAAGCAAAGTATATGTTTGCTTGTTATTCATTAAATTGAAGTTTGTAAGTGATATGATGAAAATAAAAATCAAATAATTCAATTTATCAACAAAAATGATTTATATTGCATTCTCGGGTAATTTTTACAAAAATTGGAAGCATTTTAAAGGAATTACACAATTATTTTATGTTTTATATTTACAAAGTGCAACTTTGATCATCTTTTCACTCGTAATTTATTGAAAAAATCATTCGATATTAATTCTTTATCATATTTTGAAAAATTATTAATAAAAATATAGCATTTTTTTTGAAACAGCTTGAAATAATTAAAATTATCTTCATTGCGACGAATATTTTCTTATAACTAAGGCTAGGAATTTTTGAAATTTGAGTATTGATTCAAAAAATATATTCAAATTCGAATATTAAACCGTTTGAAATATTCGAATGTTCAAATATTTGAATATATTTTTAAATTGAATCTATTCATTCAAAAATATATTAAAATATTTGAACGTTCGAATTATTTCAAACATTTGAATATTCGAATTTAAATATGTTTTTTGAACGAATGTTCGAATACCTCTATTTTCTATTTTAAAAAATCGTAGCATAAATCAACACATGTAGCCTAATATTATTCTAATCTTATGATGGATTAAAAATAACTAAGTATGTTTATAAACTTCATGTTGAATCAGTGTTTTACACGCCTAGCGCATGAAGATATTTCGAGTTTAGAAAAGCTTGAAAATTTAGTTTGGTCGCTACGTGACAAATTAAATTTTCAAGGGCTTTTCTAAACTCGAACTATTTACTTCATGCTTAAGAAGGAGTGGAAAGCCCTTGTTAGAAAACTATTAAAACCTGACAATACCGAATTCTTAGAAAATAATGAACAGCAAGATAATTAACTAAACTCATAAAGAGTATGATAATAACTACAGTTTGTGTTTGTTTCGTATTTTACCTATTTAAGAAATCAGTATTGTCATTAACCCTCTGCAGTCCTATAAATAAACTGTCAAAAAATTGTCAAATTTTAATTGATTTAAGATTGACATCTAGCGATGACTTCTTAAAACATCACTTTACAGTAAAGTTATAGAGTGCCAATAGTTCATTACAGGTTTCTGTAATTTGTAAATACGCGGCAAAGTCAAGATCACATCATGTCGCAATATATCCGGTATATCCGGTAAGAGTTGAATAGTCTAGGAGTTTCTAACGAGCGTTTTCTACTCCCAAATTAGGTATGAAGTAAAATTTTGAGTTTAGAAAAGCTTAAAAATTTGGTTTGGTCGCGTAGCGCATAGCTGCGTGGCTTATCTAGGCTCGAAATTTTACTTCATGCGCCACGCGTATAAAACACTAATTTCAAGTAAAGTTTGAAATATACCAGTAAAGGTAGGAATTTTTCAAATTTATGTATTCAATTATCCATTCAAAAACATATTCAAATACTGGAATTATTTGAACAATTAAATACTCGTTCAAGAACATATTGGAATAGTAAAATATTCGGAAATTAAAATATGTGAGTGATTGCAATATTAATATTTGAATATTCAAATATTCGACTATTTAAATTATTAGTATACGAATTTTATTAATTTCTGTGTGGTCTTTATTAAAAGATATCTTATAGATCTGTATTATATTTGAAATCGTTGTTGGCCATTATATTTGGTTACTGTTCTTATTTTAAATGTTTTTCTGTGTATAATGAATCATTTTAAATTACGTAAATTTGTGTGGTGTCAATATGACTTTTATAGAAATGACGAATATGCGTCTTAATTTGTTTAATAAAATTGTTAATAACAATTGAATTTTCGGTACATTTATTCATCACAATCATCTTTATCCAAATTTAAAGTGTTTCTAACAGTTTTGATTACATTGCAATTCATAATTTTTATTTTTGTTATGGTGTAAGCTTATCCTGCGCCAAAACAACTTTTAACCCGGACTGTACACATCAATAACAATTGGCAGCCCTGTTTCCGAAAATCCCTAGTGAGCCCCATCTCCGTTACAAACATAACCTCAACGCCGTCTTTCCAAAGAAAATCTCTCGACGATGTCCCAGCAAGAGAAACCGATGAAGATATCGAAAGTGCTGCGGCAGAAGGCCCAGGAGTTTCTCGCCTCGAGGAAGCACTCGGACAACCTGGTGGACATCGTCAGGCACTTCGAAAGTGGGGCGGACACTTCGCCGTGTCTGCTCACCTTAGAGCTGGTGTTCACCAGTTTGCTGAAAGATAGGGAAATGTACGTGGAGATCGTGCCTCTGAAGCCAGTGGAGAAGACCCCGGAGCAGCAGTACAAGGAATGGTTGCGTAATATATATGAGGAAGTCTGGAATCGGGTTTTGGGGTGTTTCGAACATGCATCACCGAAGATACACATGCAAGGTGGGAGAAAGTTAATTGTGAGATTGATTTCAACAAAATACAAACACTTAACAACTAGTTTCTACAATATTAACTGTAAATATAGATTTGCTGTTGTGTTTGAGCTGTTGACAAGATTTTCACAAAATTGTTTGTGTTGTTATGGAGCATATACACTTTTAACGTGCAACTTGCTGTTGCACAATTTCAAATAGCAAACTTTGTTCACTAACAATAAATTGTGAATTTACAGATTGATTTGAGTATCTTTAATCTGACATTTTGTTTGCAAATGCAACTTGATATTGCAATTTGGATTGGTTTGTTCTCAATGGTTTCTTAATTCAAAATGAGAACTGACTTCATCATCCAAATGATAATTTCGATAACAACACTGTTTTTATTCAAAATAGCTTTGGCAACATCTATGAAAATGTTGGCGTTTGAGGGAAAGTACCCGTTGGAATCCAAGGGCAATTTGGAGCATTTTGTTCCGTTAAACAGGCTGAAATCCATTTTAATTAAGATTATATTCAACCAAAATAGCAGCACGACGCTGATGAACAAATTCCAGGAGTACTTGATCTATGACGACGTTACATCTTTCACATGGAAGGTGCTGCCGTCTCTCACAGCGAAGTCCAATCCGAACGATACGTATATTATGAACTACATGCTCTTGTTGGAGAAGCTGCCGTTGGCTAAAAATGTTGAGACCCAGTTGTTATGCGCTGAATGCGGTAAGTTTACACATTTATAAAAACTGTATATAATTTTTTTTTCAAATTCAGCCATCACTGTTTCTAACTTTTAAAATATGCAACAACTTAATTTTTTTTGAAACATAAACATTCAGCCCGATTCCGTTAAATGACGATTTGGTCTCCGTATATCCACAAACCTCTATCATGCTCAACAGTAAGCACCATGACAACCATTAAAATTACAGTTTACGTTTGAAAAGAACACGTACCCAAATTGTCGATGTTAGGATAACGTTTTGCAGTTTATGGATTAATTGTCTATAAAATAGTGTTATGAACGCGGATGAAGTGAACTTTGGAGGTTTACTAAACATTTCTAAGCCAAGTGTAAGAATTATGAGAAAAACAATTATTTTGTACCCACATTTTTAAGTTATATATTTTTAAACAAATTATAATATAAAATAAAACCTTTTGTGTTCATTTAATAGAGTTGTAAGTGTCTACAATAGGATGGGTTTACTTTTTATTCACAAATTTAGATTTTTATTTTTGTCACAGCACCAGGTTAAATTTTTGCTTCTGAGAGCTGGTGGAATGTTAAAGATTATTGTCTGTTTTACTATTTGAAAATACTATCACACCTTTCTCTAAGCCTGTATCAAAACTTTGCTCTTTTAATGCTGGTCGATCAACGTGTGTATCAATACGGAATACGAAATTTTATACAAACGTCACTACGCCTATCTTCAGCCTTTATCTCAACATAATAGTTAACTATTAAACTAAACATTTGAGGTACGGAATAGCCCTGATTATTACTTAAACTGTCAATGATATTAATTCAATGCATTGGTCTCAAAAATATTGATTGACATTGAGGGGCAGTTGCACAAAACATGTTGGAAGTTACCAACCCAGTTCAACGTTTGTTGTAATTTGCTGTAACACAACCTAAAAGATGCCGTGGAGATATCCAGGATTTATTTGGTGTTGTTCGAGTGTTTGTACACAACGTTTTCATCTTATGCATTTTATTTAATCAATACCTGCTTTGATTTACTTGAGCTAATATGTATTTTAGGAAACAACAGTGATTTCACCTTTGACGAGAACTTAGTGAGAAAAAGCCTAAACAAAATTTGGAACTGCGTGATGGTCTGGGAGCACACATCGGCCAGCCACAAACAGCTCCTCATAATCCTTCTCGAGAAGGTCCTACCCCATTTGGACAAACCCCTACTCATGACTGACTTCCTCATGGACTCCTTGGACATCGGTGGCCCTGTCAGTTTACTTGCCTTACAAGGCGTTTTCACGATGATTCAAGTCCACAACCTGGAGTACCCCAACATTTTCGCTAAATTATATTCCATGTTTGAACCGGAAATATTCCACACCAAATTCAAGGCCAGGCTGTTTTATTTGTCTGATATGTTTTTGAGCTCGACGCATTTACCGGAGAATATGGTTGCAGCGTTTGCAAAGAGATTAGCGAGACTAGCTTTGATTGCACCCAGTGAGGATATTATTGTTATTTGTATGTTTATAGGGAATCTTATTTTAAGGTGAGTTTTTTTGTAAAGGGTGCTTAAATACTTATATGTTCTATGATTTAGTCTTTAAATCTATAGATATTTTTACAATTTTTTAACACATTGACTCCCGTACGAGTTAAAAACAACTCACATTTACTCAAGGCTACAGTGCCACGTGAGTTATATTTGATTTTGTAGTAGATTTGGTTCTAAAGCATACAATAGAGCAGCTTCACAGGGCCTTTGCCAATTCCTGACGTGCCAGTTAACATGTTAAATAATATAGTAATTTGCTCCCTTTTTCAGTGTTTTTATAAAAGATTCATTTTTATCCTAACAAGTGTTTGCACTCCTTGTCTAAGATGTATATTGAATCTCAATATTTTATTTTCAATTGTTATTTGTAGGCATCCGGGTTTGAAATGCATGTTAAACCACTCCGGGGGTGGTTCGACCGCCAACGATCCTTACATAATGGAAGAACGTGACCCGGTCAAATCCAATGCCATAAACTCCTCCCTCTGGGAAATCCAAACCTTGCAAAATCATGCGCTTCAGAGCGTTGCTATGGCCGCACGTTTCATAAACACCCCCTTGCCAAGCGTCGAGTGGGACATATCAAATTTCCTCGACAACACTTTGGACGACATCTTTGACAAAGAACTAAAGAAGAACGGAAAGTTTATTGCCCTGGCCTTCGATCGGCCGAAAGGGTGTTTCATCAACAATGGCGATGTCGTTTCCCAATATTGGAATCTTTAAATGTTAAACTTACCGGCGTTGATGAAGTGGAAAAGGGGGGGGCGCCGTTCAGCTGTGTTACTATTTACTATTGTATTATCTAGTTTATTTAAATAACCACACAAAGTTTGTGTGGGTGAGAGAAAAAAAGTTGATCTATGAACTAACTGTGTTTATATTTTAATTATTGTATTTTGTTATATGGATATGTTATTTAAATAAATGAAGAAACAATGCTTTTTTTAATATAAAAAAAATCAAAATTTATTTCTGTTCAGTTCTTGTGTGTGTTTTGCACACCCTAGCAAGGTAAACATTTTTTCGTTTGTTTTTGGTGGGTTTTGTTGGTTGGTCAGGTTTCACGCTTGGTCGTTTAGTGGCCCCCGCCGTATTGCTTGCCGACGTGGTGACGGACTCCCCATTTGAAGTTGGCGTGCTTGTCGGTCTTGACGTAAGTGTGGACAGGGCCGGTGCTCCCTTGGTTACGTTTGCTTCTTAATAAAGCACCTTTGAATAAAACAGAATTTAGTAAATTATACTCGCTCAGTTTCCAACGTGTGTTTTAATTTTAATCACTTAGTTTCCAGCCTGTGTTTTAATTTTAATCGAACGATTTTGAATACACAAATAATAATAAATTTATGCTGGGTTTCAGCAATGCCAGTTGAATCGACCAATAGTTATTAGTCTATTAAAATCTAGTTATGGTTATATACATGTGAAAAAATCAATAAATTCATGACATTGATTTCTAGTACGTGAAAAATATTCCAATCAACTAAATTTATTTGTCATTGATATTATTTATCAATGAATAAAATTTGGTTGGAGGTAGTGAAACCGGGCATTAGTTTTTTCTAAATTCCTAAAGTTGAATAAATTTTGTTTCGGAAATTGTCGATTATTATTCTTAAGGTACACTTCTGTGCAATAAAATTAAGTACACAAAATATGTTATAGTTTAAACTGGACATTATGAGTTTCCTAGTTACGTAAATATGTCAATTTCCTTAATGTCAAAATGTCGCGTCATTTAGACAACAATTAAAAAATTCGAATTCTAACCAAAATAGAAGATGGTTTTTCTATTAGACAAATTGCTAAATTGGTGAACATCAGTAAAGACACTGTTTTCAGAGTTAAGAAACGTTGAGAGTAGGAAAGCGGTGTTATGGTGTTTTATTATTTATTGAAACTGCTGCTAAGCAATTAAAACAGACCCGAATTATACAACTAGAATAGGCATAAGACTTAATTTTATTGCACAGAAGTGTACATAAATATTTGTATCAATTAATAAAAGCACAGCTAAATTCCTTTCTTCACTTTTTATTTTAAAATGCCACTACTTGAAATATACATCTACCGTTTTAACCCATTCGCATACAATGACGTAAAAGACGTCAATTATATTACTATATAAAAGTCGATTTTGATAGGTCGCAGATGTCACAATTATCACTTAAGATTTTTATGGTACAGAAACCAAGTTTTTGGAATAAAAGTCGTGCTTTTTCAAAACAGACAAACCATTTACTTTTTTATTCATAAGTACATTTTCATGATATAGGGTTTTTTTTTAGGTATACATATCACGATTATTCCATGTAAATGTTCAGACATTCATTGCTTTTATAAAAGCATTCAATTTAAAGCTTCTAATGAGTGTTTCCAATCCCAGATTTTACTTCATTCGTCACGCGTATAAAACACTAATTTGAAGTGAAGTTCAAAATATACTGCTTAGGTTTAATCCCATGTTAATTAATTTAACAAATGTTCATATAGAATATCGATCAATTACTTCCGAAACCTCGTAAGTCCCGATTTTTCAAAAAATGTTCCCCGTAATTCAGATATTATTAGTATACACATCTACTCAAAATACTTATTAAAAATGGCTAATATTGAAGTTATAAAGAAAAACAGAAGAATTGTGCAGCTCATAACAATTAAGCAATATTTTGTGCTCCTGTCAAATTTCACATTTTGTACTTATGAGGTTTCGGAAGTAATTGATTGATGTGTAAAACTATACTTATGAGCAAAAATCCTTGCATGTATCTACATGTAATTTAAGGGGTTGAAATAAAATAAGAAGATAGATAATAACTGTGTTTTTAGTAATTGGAAAATTATGCCTCGTAAACTGATTTACTAAAATTGTAACTAAGAATAGTCTATTCAACTTCCGTTGACTTAAATCTCTTTGACTAAAATGACAAGTTTGTGTGTTCATACAACTGTAAATTTCACTCACATCTTTTTTATTTACACTTCACAAGGTTCCATTTCACATTTCAAATCCCAGATTTTTAGCTTCAAATCGTGGAAACTGAATAATACCAATCATAAAAACTAGCGATGGGCAAGATCGATCAAAAAAGATCGACTGATCGATCCTTGCAAGTGATCGATCTCTTTGAGCGGATCGATCTTTTCGATCGGATCGATCTTTTCGATCGGATCGATCTTTTCGACGACTCGATCTTTTCGGACGGCTCTATCTTTTCGAGCGACTCGATCTTGGGGGCGGTTCGATCTGTGCGAACGGGTCGTGCTGATCGATGTGATCAATCGGCTCGATCAGATTGGTCATATCGATCGGCACAAGTGGATTGATCAGGTTGTGCGGCTCGAGCAATGATCTTTTTGAGCGGATCGATCATTGAACGATCACACTATTTTTGTATTCTGTTTTGCGCAAAGTGAGACAGCATTTATTAAAAAAAGGATATAGGCAGGGTCTTGGCCAGAGCTGGGCAGGATTCGAATCATTCAGGATTCGATTCCCGGAGTCGAATCCTTTTAAAGGATTCAAAAGAGGTTTTCGAATACTTTAGTGAAAACGGATTCGTGATCCGTTACATTTTTTTTAAAAGGATTCGTATTTGAATCCAAACGTAGATGATTCGAATCCTTATAAAAGGATTCGAATTCTTATAAATGGATTAGAATCCTTATAAAAGGATTCGAATTCTTATAAAAGGATTCGAATCCTTATAAAAGGAATCGAATCCTTATAAAATTCGAATCCTGATACATGGATTCAAATCCTCCTAAATAATTCGAATCATCGCTATTAAGGCTGGGATTCGAATCCGATTAATTCAAATAGTTAAATATTCTAATATGAATATTTAAATCACTAAATTATTCATATTTGAATATATACAGGGTGTCCGTATTTCGAGGAAATGCATGGGGATCTCGGTTATTTGAAGAGTTAGAGAGTTGGTTAAATTAGGGCAAATATGTGAAATTTGTAGCCCAACAATAATCTGAAAACAGATTTAAAATATCTTTTTTTGTTTTCGAGATATCGCAAAAAAACTATTTTTTTCAAATTTCGTTTTTATTTTTTTATTCAAAAACTATTGGATCTAGGAATTTGCAACTTTTACATTATACAGGCACTTTTTAATCAGGAATTTAGTAGTGTACTTACATTTAAAATAACTTTAATATCTTCCCCGGAACCATAGCCAACTTTTGTTTTTCTTATGGGCGCCATATTGGATTTTCATATTTTTAGAAAGAACTTTTTTTTCTGAATTAAACGGTATATCACACTTATAATTTATTCTGCGTTTCATTTGAAACATAGCAACCTTTTGTTTTTTGTAAAGAGTGCCTTGGAAACAATAATATTGATACGTTATTCAGTTATTGATGTGTCAATAAGATACGATCATTATACATAATACATAAAATAAAGTTAAAAATGGTGTTTTCGAACCAAGAAAAACGAGATGTGATCGAAGTTTATTATACTTGAAACAAAAATGTACGTATTTCATCCGAAGTCTATCTACAGCGCTATCCAGAAAGGCAACAGCCAAGTGAAAGTCATTTCATAAAACTACATACAAATTTATTGGAATATGGTTCCTTCGTAAAGCCTCGACAAAGATATGGATATCACCAACCCCATGAAAATGAAAACCAAATTTTGCAAGCGGTAAAATGATTTCATTTTAATTACAATAAGATAATATTTAATTGATGAGGCGGATACATGATGAAACTCCATAATACTATTTGAAATAAAACAACGCAGTTGGGAGGGTTTCACTTTTATTGTTGAACACTGCAACATGTTTCACCACACAGTGGCTTCATCAGGCAGATGAAATAATGATTTTACAAAGTACAGGTAAAGCTTATATACTAATGCAATTAAATTAATAGAAGGGGGGGGGGGGGGGTAATGAGATAATTAGGCTGAAACTAATACAAACAATTTTGAGCGACTAAATATTGATTAGGGGTGAATTATTTACTTCTATTTGGTCATTTAATAGAATACCTTTTTTGTTATATTTATTAATTTCTAATTCTTCTAATAAGTTTAATTTACGACTTTTGTTACATTCGTGCAAAATTTTGAATTTAGGGTTAAAGTTATGTTGGTATTCGATTAAATGATTGGCGTAGGTTGAGGAGGTTTTCTTAAATTGAAAGCATTTTTGATGTTCTGAAATGCGATCTGGGAAGCTACGTCCAGTTTGTCCAACGTATACCTTAGGGCAATCCCCACACTCCAGCAAATACACACCAGAGTTCGTAGTTTTATCAGATTTGTCTTTAGAATTATTAATGAATTTATTAAGTGAATTGACCGTTCTAAATGAAGGAGTTAGGTTTAAGGATTTGAGTTTTTTGCTGATGGCAATCGAAGGGGGGCCGTTAAATGTTAATGAGCAATATTTATTATTCTGATTTTGAAAATTGGTGGGGTATACTAATTTCAGGGCTTGTTGTTTTTGTTTTTTATAAAGGATGTCTAAGATAAGCTTTTGACGAAAGCCGTTGTTATTATTCTCATAATAGCTAATAACAACGGCTTTCGTCAAAAGCTTATCTTAGACATCCTTTATAAAAAACAAAAACAACAAGCCCTGAAATTAGTATACCCCACCAATTTTCAAAATCAGAATAATAAATATTGCTCATTAACATTTAACGGCCCCCCTTCGATTGCCATCAGCAAAAAACTCAAATCCTTAAACCTAACTCCTTCATTTAGAACGGTCAATTCACTTAATAAATTCATTAATAATTCTAAAGACAAATCTGATAAAACTACGAACTCTGGTGTGTATTTGCTGGAGTGTGGGGATTGCCCTAAGGTATACGTTGGACAAACTGGACGTAGCTTCCCAGATCGCATTTCAGAACATCAAAAATGCTTTCAATTTAAGAAAACCTCCTCAACCTACGCCAATCATTTAATCGAATACCAACATAACTTTAACCCTAAATTCAAAATTTTGCACGTATGTAACAAAAGTCGTAAATTAAACTTATTAGAAGAATTAGAAATTAATAAATATAACAAAAAAGGTATTCTATTAAATGACTAAATAGAAGTAAATAATTCACCCCTAATCAATATTTAGTCGCTCAAAATTGTTTGTATTAGTTTCAGCCTAATTATCTCATTAATTTAATTGCATTAGTATATAAGCTTTACATGTACTTTGTAAAATCATTATTTCATCTGCCTGATGAAGCCACTGTGTGGTGAAACATGTTGCAGTGTTCAACAATAAAAGTGAAACCCTCCCAACTGCGTTGTTTTATTTCAAATAATAAGATAATATTTATTCCCCTAGATTCAAGATAACCCTTCTTCCTCAACGAGAGAACTTGCGAACCAGTTTGGTGTGACGTTTCAATACGTATGGAGAATTTTGAAAAAAAATAGATATCGCCCATTCAAAATTAAAGTTACTCAAGCTCTCCATCCTGGAGATGCTAGACGAAGGATGGACTTTTGTCGTATTTTATTGGGAAAATTAAACGAAAATCCGAATTTCTTGTCAAATGTGATATGGACTGACGAATGCCGTTTTACCAACACAGGGATATTCAATAGGCATAATGAACATGTGTGGAGTATAAATAATCCTAGACAACATGAAGAAAGACGACAAGTGCGATTCGGACTAAATGTATGGGTCGGTATTTTGGGAGACAATATTGTAGGTCCATACATTTACGAAGATACATTAAATTCACAGAGATATCACGATTTTTTAAGAACATTTTTAAGTGATTACGTAGACAATAACATCCCCTTAAATATGTTGAGAAATGTATGGTTTCAACAAAATGGTGCACCACCTCACAACAGCCAAATTGTCGCTAATTGTCTGTCCGAAATGTTTCCAAATAAAGTTATGGCAAATAATGGTGATATACGTTGGCCAGCTCGCTCACCTGATTTGTCACCTCTAGATTATTTTCTTTGGGGAGCTATAAAAGAAAAAGTTTATAAAACTATTCCAGAGGACAAAGACGATTTAAGAAGAATTATAATAGTTACCATTCAGCAATTAAGAAGAAGAGACATTTTTCGGGCAGTCCAAAATTTAAGGAAAACACTAGAATTATGTTTGGAGGTCAATGGTGATATATTCGAACACTTACTCTAAGTTTGTGATAATTTTAGTTCAAAAGATATTTAATTAATTTGTTTATTATAATTTAATATTATGAAAAACTTCATCAAGCAGCAGAGTGATTATTCTGGTTCCTTCCCTAAAAAAATATAGTTGTAGGCCTCAGGAATTTTAAAATGTGCAACTGTTTTCAAGGCACTCTTAACAAAAAACAAAAGGTTGCTTTGTTTCAAATGAAACGCAAAATAAATTATAAGTGTGATATACCGTTGAATTCAGAAAAAAAAGTTCTTTCCAAAAATATGAATATCCAATATGGCGCCCATAAGAAAAACAAAAGTTGGCTATGGTTCTGGAGAAGATATTAAAGTTATTTTAAATATAAGTACACTACTAAATTCCTGATTAAAAAGTGCCTGTATAATGTAAAAGTTGCAAATTCCTAGATCCAATAGTTTTTGAATAAAAAAATAAAAACGAAATTTGAAAAAATAGTTTTTTGGCGATTTCTCGAAAACAAAAAAAGATATTTCAAATCTGTTTTCGGATTATTGTTGGGCTTCAAATTTCACGTTTTTGCCCAACCAACTCTCTAACTCTTCAAATAACCGAGATCCCCATGCATTTCCTCGAAATACGGACACCCTGTATATTAAAATTTTCGAATAATTCAAATATTTGTGAATGCATATTTGGTTACTTAACAATGAAAAATATCCAATAACTTCACTTGAAATCAGTGTTTTATACGCGTGGCGCATGAAGTAAAATTTCGAGTTTAGAAAAGCCCCGTGAAAATTTGTCTCGGGTCGCTGCGCGACCCTCGACAAATTTTCTACGCGTGGCTTTTCTAAACTCGAAATTTTACTTCATGCTTAGTCTGGGAGTGGACAACACTCGTTTGAATTTTAAATTTAACTCTTTTAAAAAATCGACGTATGTAATATAATAAATCATTCATTGAAATCATAGAAAAAGATGCAAAATTTTACCTAAAATTAACTTTTAGAGTTAACTTTATAATTTGTTCGGCTCTTAATGGGTGAATATTCTATTCCTAAAGAAACCGTTTTTATTTAATATTAAAGTTGCATTTAATGCAATAACAAACTGTGAATAAATCGACATAAATCTAGAAATATCAAAAATCCCGACATGTCGAAAATCTTGACGGTCCACTCCCAGACTAAGCATGAAGTAAAATTTCGAGTTTAGAAAAGCCCCGCGTAGAAAATTTGTCGAGGGTCGCGCAGCGACCCGAGACAAATTTTCACGGGGCTTTTCTAAACTCGAAATTTTACTTCATGCGCCACGCGTATAAAACACTGATTTAAAGTGAAGTTAAAAACGCACTGAAAACCAACCCAACTTCGATATTTTTTCAAAATTGGATGTTTTCTTTCCTATCCATGCTGTAAACCTTCAGACATTCGTTGTTTTCTTGTAAATAAACTTCGATTCCCTGTAGTCCTTCGGTCTCCGAAGACCATGATTGGTCCTTCGAGCTGTAGCCTTTGTAAATTGGCAATAAACTTAGTAATCTAGAGTAATCCTTTAATTTAAAACTTCTAAGAACGAGTGTTGTCCACTCCCAGACTAAGCATGAAGTAAAATTTCGAGTTTAGAAAAGCCCCGCGTAGAAAATTTGTCCTTGTAAGTTCGAAAAGATCGAGCCGCTCAAAGAGATCGAGCGGCTGGATCTTTTCGATCGGATCGATCTTTTCGATCGGATCGATCTTTTCGATCGGATCGATCTTTTCGATCGGCTCGTTCTTTCTGATTAGATCGATCGGATCGAGCGGCTCGATACTTCAACTGATCGATCATTGCTTGATCGATCTTTGCAATGATCGATCTTGCCCATCACTAATAAAAACAAACTCAACAAACGTAAATAAACAAAAACTGTTTTTCTGTCATAAATGTTGTTTTTTTTATCCGTTGGTAATTATCATAGATCCTATATTCATTTAGGGATATTTATTGTTACTTAGTTTGTACCCCTGATTTAATTGTTTAAAATCAGGTTTGCCAACTGAGTATTATCAATAAAAGTGTGGAATGTGGGCGTGGTTTAGCCTTCGCTATAGTAAAAATTCCATAACTTTATTGAGGATGGCGGCCATCATGAATTCCTAATTCCCACCCTCGCAAACCCGTGCAGTGATTTTTACAATGAAATAATGGGAAACTAACGTCGGAAGAAGTTAACCTCATTTTTTGGTTGTGTTTAGGCGATAGACTGGTAAGAAATTTAGGTAAAATTTAATAAAAAGTGCGTGGAATGGTTATGAAAATGATAGAAAAATTCGTAAAGTAAAAAAGTGTTTTGCATTTAAACGATTAATGTAATGGCTATGAAAATGATAAAATAAATGCGTTAAGTGAAATAGTAGATTGTTTGACAAGTTTTGAAAGCTTCGTTTTGTATGCGAATACGAAATTGCATTTACAAGCCCGCAGGGCGAGTAAATGCAAGGTATGAGAATACAATGCAGCTTTCAAAACGTGTTTAACACTCTGCTTTTCCTACGGCCAATCAGTGGCGGTGTTAATTGTTCTTCGTCACTATTAATTTTATTTTAATAATTTTGATACAGACGTTTGAGGATTTTACTTTCAAAACTAGTTTTGAAAATTCAATTTTCAAAATCCCAAAATTAAAGTTTGTAATTTTTTTTCTGAAAGTATTTCATTTATTATTGATAAATATGCAATCAATGTAATCAAAATAATAAAATACATTTATATTAATTAATCTTGTTAAACGTTTAGTTGGAGAGAAAATTAAAGTAATTAAAAATTAATAAAATGATGAAATAGATAACATTTGCTCATATAAATGTATATAATTCTTTCCTGTTTTTAAAACAAGAGAGAGACTTAGCAAATTTTAATCAGTCTGGCTTTTCCTATCCAACCTTTTAAAATTGTATTTACTTCGTTCTTAAAGAAACTTCCAGTTTGTTGAAATGTAATTGACAAAATTCGTGCATGGATAATTTTACATTGTTTTTTTAACTAAAGTTTTATTCAAGTTTGTAAGAAATGTAATGAAATAAGGATGACATGTTTTTTAAAAAGAGAAACATCATTCTGTAAGAAATTAATTGTTCCTTTCGGCCAGTATTTAAGAAGCAAGTATCAGGAATCTCATTTATGCTTTCGTTATTTTTCATTGTTCAGTAACGAAAAACATTCAGTTTTATGTAAAAATCTAAGCATGCACTCCGCTGTGATATTCACAATTTTATTGGTATCTGTAATTAATTTCGCTTATTACAGAATTAAACACTTATTAGACAATCTCTCACGTTGGTAAGTCGTAAATAATATTAGATAGATATTGTTTTACCTTGTGGATAATAAATACTGGCTCCAATCGAACTAACGACCAAGCAAAGGGCAGCAGCAATGAGGAAACACTACAATTAAATATAACAAAAATCACGTTAAGATCCAACCACAAATTTAGCAACATTCAAACTTACAACTTTTAAGAAATCCATTTTCAGAAGGAATTGTTTGAATTGCTTCAAGTAATCAAGCGAAAACTTAACTGCCTCCCAGAATCAATCACCGAGATTTATATACCCAAATCCCAAAACTTTCTTCCCGTGCTTTCTCCAGTTTTTCTTAGTAAAACTAATCGAGTGGACAACCACAGAATTCACGCTTTATTGAATTTTGCAGTAGATGTTTTTTGTTTGTTTGTGGAATATCAATTAATAATATTTACACGTAATAAAAAATTGATAATTATAATAATATAACAGACGGTTTTTTTGTTTGTGTGATATTAATTAATAATATTTATATGTAATAATAGTAATAATAATTAATTATAATAATATAAAGACATAATAAACAGTAAATGTTTTTAAAGTCTATGTCCAAAGCTTGGGCTTTAGAAATGAGAGTCTTGAGTTAAGAGTCTAAAATCTGTTCTAGAGTGTAGTCTAAGAAACTAGCCAGTACATAGATCTAGATATTAGACTCTATATAGATTCCCGAGTCCACAAACTAGAGTCTAAGTCGACTGGTTAAAGTCTAAAGTGTTAAAGTCTGGGTCGACTATTCAAAATCGAGAGGTTAGAGTACTTATAGTACTAGATTCAAGTCTAGAGACGAGTCTACAGACTATAATCTTGAGTATTTAGAGTCTAAAATCTGAAGTCTGGAGTTTAGAGTCCAAGAAACTATTCTATAGACTAAAGTCTAGAGACTAGTGCATGCGCTCTGGAATGTTAGGCATTAATTGCAGTTTTCAAAAGCGTTCAATTAAAAGTTTCGAACGAGTGTTTCTATTCACAGATTAAGCATGAAGTAAAATTTCGAGTTTAGAGAAGTCTGAAAATTTGGTTTGGTCGCGTAGCGAAGCGTCGCGACCAAAGAAAGTTTCAGGCTGTTCTAAACTCCAAATTTTACTTCATGCGCCACGCGTATAAAACACTGAAATTTCGTAAAGTTAAAAATAACAGCTTAGATATTCTAGATTTGTTTCGAAGGTGACACGGCATGATTTTATGTTGAAAATTAAGAACAATAGAAATTTAATATAAAACATTCTGCTAAAATAAAGATCTTATAAATTGATAAAATTAACAAAATCGTAAAAAGTGACAAAATTTTATAAAAATTGATGTCGTTTTGAAAACTAAAATAAAATTATTAATTTCTTAGCAATTGCATTGAAAAACTGTGCAAGATTTAATTTAAATTGAAACTTAATAATACAAACCATGAAAATAAAAACTTCACACTATTTTACTGTTTTATGCGTGACGCATGAAGTAAAATTTTAAGTTTAGGCGTGATAATTTTATCAATAACCAAATTTTAAGGGTTTTCTAATCTCGAAATTTTACTTGCTTTTACTTAATCCGGAATTGGAAAAACTTATTAGATTGAAAGCTTTAATAAAAACAACGAATGTCTGAAAAATCGTGATATGTATACCTACAAGAAAAAATCAATGTATAGTAGTTCCAGCGCTATATGAAAAAAATGACTTCAGTTTGCGGTTAACTTGTAAATGATAATTGGGGGTTTATGACCATAACCGCAATAAAACTAACCTGCGCTGGCCAGATGATTTGCATAGAAAATTCATGACCGAAATGAACAGGGCCGCTACAAGGTGTGTTACCCCAGAGCGCGAGGCAAACAGCGGAAGAAAATATGTTCAGGATTTTGAGATTAAAAATGTTGATTGTTTAACCGAGTTCATTTAAGTGTAAGAATGAAAAGTTCAAAACATTTATGCTCTTTTAACATTAACTAATATTAAATTGTGTGATTTATCAAACCATCAAACATGTGAAAATACCTACATCCATTTCAAAAAGTGAGGCGCCTCACTTTGAAGTGCTGTATTTTCAAAACAAAAAATCTTAAAAAATATCCGAGCACGTTTCTGTAATCCTGGGTGTTTTTTTATTATTATTGAAGAAATCAGATTTTTATCATAAATAATTATTTTTTCCACGGATTTTTACTAACTCTTTATAAATCCTAATCAGTTAAGTATAAAAATTTTAAATAAATACTGGTAAGAGATTAAATCTTTATTTATAGAGTGGTGCAAGAAAGAAATGCATATCTGAACCCTTTCAACCCCTACTATATCAAAATCCTATTTCAACGTCCTCGGTAATTAAGTATCCGGTTTTTTAATTATAGTTAATTGTTAGAAATTGTTCATAACATAAAATATATAATTTAATTTCCAATAATTTAAATATTTGATTTTTCGTCGATTGAAAACCTCATTGAGAGATTGAAGATGCGCGATGGTTATGGTTTTTAATCCACGAAAAATCAAATATTTATATGATTGAAAATTAAATTATATATTTTGCAGGTCAATCTGATTTTTTTCAATAATAATAAAAAACACTCTCAGTATTACAGAAACGTGCTCAGATATTTTTTTAAGATTTTTTGTTTTTAAAATACAGCACTTCAAAGTGAGGCGCCTCGCATTTTGAAATGGATCATTAATTAAATTAAAATTTCAATAAAATCGTGTTAGTTATAATAAAACTACGATTAAATTGGTACAGCAAATTTTGCTTAAACAAAAATTATACGATTCTAAAAATAATGTTATTTTGGAAATGTTCAGGCGCAAGTTTTTACACCACTAATATCAAATTCCATAGTTGAGTTGAATTTTTTTAAGAAAAATAATTATACGATTTAATTAATTTATAAATATTTAAAATTAAATTTCGGCAGAATTGTTTAACTCAACTTATTTCTTCTGACAATCTTTTATTTGAAATTTAAACAAACATTATGTAATAAAATGAAAATGTACACTTTATACATACATAATTACACTTTATACATAAATACACTTTATACAAAAATACACTTTATACATAAATTAATTATCAGATTCGTCTGAGTCATTCTCCAAAATATTTATAATAAGCGGTTCCACATGTTTGGAAAAGTATTTATTTTCAATTTCGATGACATGTCGAATGCTGTTCGTCCACTGTTCCTTAGAAATTTTAGAAATTTAATTTATAACTACATTTACAGTTCCTTCACTAAACTTAGGATTTGTGTTATTTCGCCGTATTTAAGGTTTTAGTGTGCCCCAAATCAATTCAATAGGGTTTAATTTACAATGGTACGGAGGTAAACGTAGCACTTGATGACCCAACTTTTTGGCTTCTTCGTCTATGAAGTGTTTTTTCTTATGTTCGTTTATTTTTAATACTTCGAGCAATTCTTTTTTTGTGTAGGTCGGCTCGAAGTATAACTCATTTGCATATAAAAAATCTGAAATTTCTTTTTTACTCGAATTGGCATTTGGTACTTTTTCAATCTGAACCGAATGGTAGCTAGCATTATCTAGTACAATAACGCTGCGGTATATTGGGTAGAAGAGATGTCACAAACCACTCAAAAAACACTATTCCTGACATATCATCGTGGTAGTCCACATTAGCATTTTTTATATTTTTTGCTGATAAAAATAACGCATCATTCACCCATCCTTCTTGATATCCTGCATGGAGAATAATAAGACGTTGTCCCCTTGAAGCTGGTACGTTTAGTGAACAGTTATCATCTATCCAACCTTTCTTCACTGTATCGTGTGTGTCATATCACGTTTCATCCAAGTATATAATTGGTTTATTTGTATTTCTAATTCTTCTTATTTCTTCTATATATTTATACCTCCACTCACAAATCCGTTGACTTTCTTTGAGCACCTTCCTTTTGTCGATAGTTCGATATTTAAAACCAATTAATGACAAAAATTGTGATATTTCTGTTAAACTGCATTAAACATCAAGCCACAAAATTATTTTTAAAACTGTTATAAATTATTCTTCTCACTCCACGGCCGTGATTTTCCACAGTTAATTTTTTTAGGACTCCTTTATCTGTCCTAATTTTCCTCGGTATAATTCCGTTGGTAACTAGTCGCCACACTGTCGTTTTAGAAATGTTTGTTAAATTTGCAGTCTCGGAGATTAGATGGTCTTCGGTGCCAAATTTTCCTTGTTGTTTTAAACTGTCGTATACATTTAAGATAATCTTTTTTGCTTCTTCAGATAAAACAATTCTATTGTTGGATTTTGATGAAACTTCTTCTCCATTTTCATCAGCATTTATTAAATTTTCTTCGTTTTCATGTTGGTGAAAATGATGTTGATCGTGTTCGCTATTCCACGGTCTCCACATGATAGTTGTTTGCAATAACTGCCTAAAGTCTGGTATAATATTGGAACAGATCACTTAACTAATGTGCACGATTAACTGGACTATTACCTGGGGTTGACGCGTATTTATCATAAAGTTAGGCCACCCCCTCCACCACCCCCGAGAGTTCTTAAAGTGGGGCATGTATGTGTTATTTTTCCATAAGAACGAACAACGGCTCATCTTTGATAATAATGAAAATTAAGATTTGAGATTTACACACATTATACATTGAAGTTATGTGAATAATTTAAAATGTTTTTACGTAAAAGGAATTATAACTAAAATAAATATAAATTTAATTGTGACACACTAAAAAGATGTCATATAAATGTTGAGATATTGTATAGACGAATTGGTTTACCTGTGTGATATTACTTTAATTTATTGAAATACTTGTTATAAATAGGGTGTATGAATTAGATTATTCTAAGTTAAATATTAAATAAAATGAGCTGTTGTTTCAAAACCTCCATAAGAGCAATAAACATTTTAGTTTTACTTTTGTTTAAAAGATGGCAATAAAATACATTTAGAAATAAGTTATAATATAATTTAATTGATAGAATTTGTTTGTATAGAGTGTTGGATGCCGAGACCCACCTCAAAAGTAGTAAAATATATTTTGTGAAAATATTTAACACAGTTTTATTTAAAATGATCGATTATTTAATTAAAATCATGAAAGCAATAATCAAAAAAATAAAAATGAAAAGAAAAAACAACTCTATATATATATTATAAATCACACGAAAAAGTATACTTTTAGTAGAAATTGTTATGAACAATCATTTTGTCGGGAAGTCCAGAATTTGAGTTAATCTGGGATATCCCCAATACCTTTTAATCCTGGGCCTCTTGGTTCCTTATTGCATAAAGGGTCAAATTGACCATTAGTTTTTCGAGGAATGTCGAGATGTTCAGAAGTTGAGTTAATCTGGGATATCCCCAGTGCCCTTTAATTCAGCCAATGACAGGATTATATACATATAATCCTGTCATTGGCCCTAATACAATTTTCTTAATAACCTTTACCTGTATAATCGCTAAGAGCCGCTCATTCACTATTTCACGCTAATGGACAATTGAGTTCGATTATTGTAATTGATTATTGTATATATTTAATACCAATATTTTTTAAATAAAAAAATGTATAAGTTAAAGTTAGGGCCGTTAGTTAATTTCTTAGAAAAATAAATGATATTTAGATATATTTTTAAAATGTCAAAATTATTTCATTTGATTTTCAGTTATTTTGGCTATAATTACGATTTTTGAAAATACTGCTTTAATAAAACATAATATATACAGTTTTATATACAACATTGAAACATTTTTAATTTTAATTACTAATTAAATTATTATAATTAAATTAATATTTACTTATCGACTATCAAGAAAAATACATCATTTTTATAAAACTTTTATATACATACAAAAATAACATGCGATTAACAAAAATTCAATAATAAAGGGGTGACATATTTTGGATGTAGATTGTGTATCAATTAATAAGATGTAAATTGATAGAGAAGTGTTAAGAAACAGAACTTCATGCTAATAAGAGTATGAAACAATTTATCGACTAGAAAACAAGTTGCAACCGTCATTTAACTCTTTCAATCAGATAACAGACGTTTGTATCGTAAGAGCTGCAAATTAAAGTGTTTTCCTTGGTATACATTTATTGGACTATCTATCTCGAAAACGTTAAAATTTAATTATTCATATCCGCGTTAAAATATATGGTGACAACTGGTGTAAATTAAATTATAAGTTCAACAAAAACTATTAAAATGATAGGGAATTTAATCAATTTCCCTTTATTTTAGACTAGATTTAACTCTGCTGTCAAACGTTAAATTTAACGTTTTCGATAGAGAATACCACCGAATGTGCATTTTTACATATCTACGTCAGTCATTGGAATGAAATGTTCTAATACGGACCTGAAATTATGCAGCCGACTCACGGCCGAGCATGCAATAAGCTGTTTGCTGAGGGATACTTTTATTGAGGATTATGGTTTATGGTGTTATAAAAGTATAAAAATTTATTGCAAATTTGAAGTCATTTTTTTCATATAGCGCTGGAAGATCTATATCATAAAAACGTATTTATGAATAAACTTCTATCTTAAAAAAACAGGGATTGCATTTCAACAACTTGGTTCCTGGACTACACAACGCGATATTTGTGACGTCTACGAGACATCAAAATTGATTTTTACATATTAAAATAATTGACGTCCCTTGTACATCATTGTATGTAAATGGGTTAAATTTTACTTCTAAGATATTTTTCTTTTATTTTTTTTTTCATTTTGTGATAATTGAAGCACAAATGTAGTTTTATGATGGACACATCACAATTGATTTTTTACTTTCGCTCATATGCAAAACAAAGAGAAAGTATTATTTTCGCAAACTGTTAAGATGACACTATAAACTTATGCTTTTTGTTACAATAGTAATTTTTTCAACTTTTAGTGAAAATGCGAAAACCGAACATGTTAGTTTACTCTTAGCATTTGTTTAGATAGATTTTTCTTTAATATTGATCATATAAAAAAATCTTGTTAAGAAAAGTTGTAGATAATCGAAAAATTAGCATTTAATGCATATTCATTTTATATCGTAGCTCTTTTAGTTATTTTATTGATATTGTTTTAAAATTGTGAATTTAATTACTTTGAATAAGTAGGCTATTGCTATAAATGACGTTAGTTTGACCTTGTCATGATTAATATTTTGTGGAAAACTGAAAACATATGAAAAAAGTTAAACAAGAATAAGAACATTTGTTGAAAAATAAGGTAGGTGAAAGCTATTGATTTCAAGTATCTAACATGGGGGAAAGTACTATGATAGACATATCAATATTTTTTTATTTAATCATCAATATCTTCATACAAAATATACAACACAATACATAACTACATGTAGAATATAATAAGTAAATATATTTATATATACAGTACATAAGAAAAGAAACGAGTAAGGTCACCCTGTGTGTGTGGAATTTACGTGGTTGTGGTAAAAAAATAAATGGGGCTGGGTCAGTTCAGGGATACCGTGCACTCGCCAATTTTTGCTATGGTCATCAAGACTTGGTCCTCTTTGGGCTCAGTTTCCTCCTCGGCGCTTTTCGAAGATGGTTTCCTTACGCCAAGTTTTTCGGGATTTGCGTTTTCAGTGCGGATTTCGACGAGGGGTTCAATTACGGCGCTACCTTGCTCGTAGGGCATTGTTAGGTAGCTTAGGTCACCGTAGGGTAAAGATGTTATGTCATAGTTATCGTCATATGAATCTATTAAAAAATGAAGTGATATTAAACTCACCCATCAAACAGATTAAAGTAGGGGAGAGTGGGGAGTTGTGAGCCATGGGGAGCTGTAAGACACGTAAATATCTGCTATATTGAATAAGTTTTGAATGTTCTAATAAGTGTTATTTTCTCTGCTTGATATCATCTCAGTTTTATATAATCACTCGTCGCATCAAAATGCATTCTAAGCGTCTTTCCGTATTGTGTTTTCTTATTTTGTGTAAAAAGTTACAAAGGGAAATATTACAAAATTATTACAGAAGGATTACTTTTCAACACGCAAAAGGAATTTTGCATAAACAATCGATAGTTCGATGAGTATGCGGCCATTTAGATAAATATGGGGTGTTGTGAGACAACCTTTTTGGAGAGTTGTGTGACAGTCATTTTTGACATTTTTTAGTTCGCATCTTTCGTCTGCATTTAGCATTATTCGTGATTAATTTGAATGTTTCTTGCAATTTCATAGAGTTATCGTGTTTTTCTATGATTTTAGAATTTAGGCATAGCATTATACGGACTTTGTTTTTTCAATACATTTTTAATTAAAATTAGCTTTATTTTCATTTTCTACAGCTTAAGTGAAGAATAATCATAAAAATGTGTAGTATTCTTTTATTTTTGTAGAGGTGTCAGTCACAAGTCTCCACCAATTTTTGCAAACTCAAAAAATCCATCTTTCTAAAAAAAATCTTTAAATGTTTAAATCGTTATAATTCTAACGAATTGCCTAACCAATTGATGTGTTATTAGATTGTACATTTCAAATGCGCATAATATCGGTTTTGATAGTTTTGTCTCAAAAACAAAACACGTCTCATATCTCCTCACTCTCCCCTATAATCTGTTTAATAACTAGGAGGAGCGTTTTAAATTTCACGCTTCAAAACCTACAACTCTGATTGGCCGAGAGCGCGCCTATTTTACACTATGCTAATTACGTCATTATTAGGCGCAACAGCTGACATAACCTTAATTCGAAGCGTTACCGAGTTGCAACTTTGTCTGTTTCGTAATAATCTTTTGTGCGGTATTTCTTTAGCATAGTTAAAAGTTAGTTTTGTTTATATTGTTGTGGTGGATTATGGACCCAGTACAAGTTCGGTGATAATATCATCTGCACCTCCAAAAAAGCGTAAGAAGTTGGATTAGGGTCATTTATATCTGTCTGAAAAACAGTGCATAATAAATATGTATAAGCAGATAATAACAGATGATCCACATATGAAAATGACTGCTGTTGTATCAGACATTGTTGGTGCAGTAGGTGAGATATCAAATAGCATAAGACTATGCATCAAATAATAAAAAGTTTAATTTTTAGGAGTTGTAAATTCCACTGTCTATTGTACCATTAGTGAATATAAGAAATCCGGAGAGATTTGTAGCCCTAAACAGCTTGGAGGACATAATTACAAGTTTTGATGATGTAGTGAAGAGATCCGTGCTGCATAGTTTCTTCTCTAAAAATGAACTGCTAACTTTGAATAAAGTTTTAAAAGAAGTAAACGATCATGCAGGCATGCCGAAGATGAGTCGTTCTACCTTGTATAGTTTTATGAAACAAATCAATTTTAAGAAAGATAGAGACCAGAGCTGGACAGGATTCGAATCATTCAGGATTCGAATCCTTTTAGATGATTTAAAAGAGGCATTCGAATACTTTAGTTCAACTGGATTCATGATCCGGATTCGTTACATTTTTTTAAGAGGATTCGTATTCGAGTCTAAATGTGGGTGATTCGAATCCTTATAAAAGGATTCGAATCCTTATAAAAGGATTCGAATCCTTATAAAAGGATTCGAATCCTTATAATTGGATTCGAATCCTTGTAAAAGGATTAGAATACTTACAAAAGGATTTGAATCATCAAAAATAATTCGAATTATTTGTGAGGAATAACATGAAAAATGTTTTTTGTGTGTTTTTACATTTCTTGTTAAATCACTGTTTTGTACGCGTGGCGCATGAAGTAAAATTTCGAGTTTAGAAAAGCCCGAAAATTTGTCTCGGGTCGCTGCGCGACCCTCGACAAATTTTCACGGGGCTTTTCTAAACTCGAAATTTTACTTCATGCTTAGTCTGGGAGTGGAAACGCTCGTTCGAAACTTCAAAGTGAATGCTTTGATAAGAACGTTAAATGATTGAAAATGTTTCTAAAAATAATAATCTTGTTTTCAAAATTTTGTTTAATATTGTTTGAAGTAAAACTGACATGGTAGCCACAATTTTAAATATTAACTTTTTTCGACATTTCCCTGACTAAAGACTTTTTCCCTGGCCTTTTAATATAATTTTCTTCTGTGGAAAATCCCCCATTCTGTTTAATAGTTTTCATTGTTTTTGCCAATATTTAAGTTAAGTTTATAAAATTTTACATGTTTTGTAATTTGCCTGCTGATTTTGACAAATTTAATAATATTAAATGGCTTTTTTCTTAGTGTTTTGATAAATTTGAATATATGATTCCATGACTTTTCTCTGACCTTCCCGGTTTTATTGATATTCAGTGATTTTTTTATTTACGTAAATTTCAGGCATTAGTCGATTTTATAATAGAGTTCAATTTTAAGTTTTGAACGAGTGTTTCCACTCCCAAGCTAAGCATGAAGTAAAATTTCGAGTTTAGAAAAGCCCCGTGAAAATTTGTCGAGGGTCGCGCAGCGACCCGAGACAAATTTTCGGGCTTTTCTAAACTCGAAATTTTACTTCATGCGCCACGCGTACAAAACACTTATTTGAAGCGAAGTTCAGAAACACAAATACACCTTTAACCAGAGTAACAGGGAGTTAGATATTTAGTCTGTTATCAACGATGTTCAGTGGTAATAATAAATAATTAGGTTTTGAATATTTTTGTTAAAACAACTGGCAACGATATTTATATATTAATGGTTGCAAAATAATAATAAAATCAAATTTATTCTTAAAGGATTTGTAATAGTGATTCGGAAAAACAAGATTCGAATCATATTTATCTCTTACTAATCCTTTATTCGAGTATTCGTGAGTCGAATCATATTAGGTGATTCGGATTCGTGATTCGAATCCTTTTTACGAGGAATCATCTTAGCTCTGATAGACACATTATTATATAAATTCCATATTATATTATGAACATAATGTAAATATGTTTGATTTCACAGCTACATAGCGAGATGCCGTATAAGCATTTTATTTGAACTGACGATATCGTACGATGGAAAAGAAAATACTTAACCACAATTAAGAAGTACAAAATGGATATTTGATTTTATATAAAGAGTAATTATGAAATTATTTAAAATTGCCGCCAAATTTATCTAGTGATATTCTGGTAACTTTTTATAGTGTAAATTGGGCTTTGGTACTTACTCCTTCTAGTTTTTAAACAGACTATAGTGTTTAATCAAAAACCTTGTATGTTTTTGTAAGAGAAGCTAATAGTTTTCAAGCGATTCTTAATTATTTTTTAAGATGAATTACAAATGTTTTGAATTTCAAAAATTGCAATAAATATAGACTTTCAATAGAGAGGTAAAAAATGCTGAAATTCAAGTGATTCCATACATTAATTATGGAAAGTGTCTAATAGTATTTGATTTTTCAAGAGTCTAAAGTTGTGAACACTGAAACTATTACAAAATTGAACACTGAGTCTCTTAAAGAATTCTTTAAATTCAAACCAATTTTTAGTTTTGTCCTACACAAATCTCCACAGAAACGTTAATGACTTTCAATTCAAAATTTAGAACATGTTAGTTATCAACATTTGTGAGCGTCCTTAAAACTTTCAATGATTGAAATATTTACACTTACATTGTATGAATTTATATATGTATATTCTTCAAATTGTATCTGCATAAGTAAATGGAAGTTTAACTCACCATCTTTCGAATGTGTTCGAGCTCTTTTTGGTTGCAACACTGGATACTTTCTGGGCCTGCCTCTGCCGCGTTTTTGTGCCGAATTCGAATTTGAATTCACCACCAGATTTTCTAAAGTTATGTGCTCCGAAGGCTCTGATTCAGAGTCATCATCCATGTATTTCTTATTCTGAAAGATATCAATAAAAAGATACCGTACATTATACATTTTTAAATATTTAATTGACGAGGCGGATATATGATGAAACTCCATAATACTATACTGCCTTTCAAAAAAATCAGAACACCAAGTGTTTATTGCACGATTTTAATAAAATTTACACAATTTGATCATGTAAACGAACTGTATCGATGATCAAAAAATCAAGTTGAAAAACAAAAAAACAAATGAATAAAAATTAATAATGTGTTGGGCCTCCACGATTTCCCAAACACTCATTAACACGTCGAGGAATGCTAGAAATCAGGCTGTCAATATCGACTTGGGGTATTTCATTCCAAACTTCGATAATTTGACCTCTAAGTTCCATTATAGTGTTAGCGGGGCGCTGTAAGTTACTTATTCTAACACCTATCATATCCCAAACATGTTCTATTGACGAGAGATCTGGAGAACGAGATGGCCAAGGTAACAAATTGATTTCGGCACTATAAAAAAATAGTAATGTCTTGTAATGGCCACTGTGTGAGGTCGAGCATTATCTTGCTGAAAAACGTTGTAAATCTGTCCCTTAAAGTTGTAAGACGAAGAGCTCGATCTTCACGCTCAGTGGTGCTTCTTGGACGTCCTGATCCAAATCTACGTCGATTCTCCCCAGCTTCGGACCATCTAGACCAGCAGCGTACGATCACCGATACACTACGGCCTACCCTTTCAGCAATAGCACGAACCGAAAAACCCGCTTCTCGCATTCCAATAATGCGACCCCTTTCAAATTCACTTAGATGATGATATTGTGCACGCCGACGAACACGGGGCATCTTTTTATGTTTTACAAACTGAAACGTCAAACTACTCAGAGGCTACTTGGATATTAGAAGCAATTACATTAAAAAATCAGCAGCTCTTCATAATGGTGAAATCAAGGAAAAATACCATTAAATAGTAACCAAAACAATTGATTTTTTGATCATCGATGCAATTCATTTACATGATCAAATTCTGTAAATTTCATTAAAATCGTCCAATAAATACTTTGTGTTCTGATTTTTTTGAAAGGCAGTATATTTGAAATAATAAGCGACACAGTTTCACTTATATGAACACTGTAACATGTTTCACCGCACAGTGGCTTCATCAGGCAATGAATAACGAAAGGTGATGGCTACTATTTTTTTAGATTATCAAGGAATAATCTTAATTTACTATTTGTAAAAGCGTAAGCGACAGTAACAGGAGAATATTATTACGATCGACTTGTGGGTCTTTATGAAAGAGCACATTTCTGCGCGGCAATCTTCAACGATTTCTTTTCAGCACCGTCCAATACCGTTGCACGTTATTGGACGGTTTGTTTGAAAAATGAGCTGAAAACAACCGTTGAAGATTGTCGCGCAAAAATGTGCTCTTTCATGAAGACCCACAAGTCGGTCGTAGTAGTAGACAGTTTATTTTTTTGACGGCATTAAAAACATTGAGACTTACTGACTTAAGTCTAAAGCCCTTTAAGGAGACTATGTTGAAAAATAAAGCAGATTTTTATCAAAACAAACAGTTTTATTGGCTTTATTTATTAACCATATTAAACGTCACGTATTTTATATCTGTATTTAATAGTCAATCTGACCTCGACGTGAGCCTAGGTTTTTCTCAATTTCATGATACAATTGTAAAACAGTTTGGGTACTCATTTCCCTTAAAAACAGTCGTAATCAAAAATACTTAACTGCCCAACCAATTGGGTTTCGAAGGAATTAAATGAATAGAAATACTCTATGTCTTATCACAGAAGCGCTTAATAAATATCAGACAGCAGAAATAAAAGCACAGCAGCAACTACTCTATAATAGCGATTACATTGTAAGGCTAAACATAAACAGAAAGCAAGATGAGGTATGATTTGGGATTAATTGTAAGAAAATCCAGAACCAGAACAGACCTGAAGTGAGTACATTAACTGCTCATGACTTCTGTAATTAGTTTAGTTCAAATATTGTAAGTTAGCTAATAGAACCAGATAACGATCCTATTCCTTCAACCTGTAAACATGACAAATTGAGCTCTAACTATTTCTGTTTCATTGAAGTGTCTATAGCTAAAGTTGCGTCTGTAATAAATAGTCTTAAAAATAGCGGTAGCAGAGACATATATGGTTTAAGAATTGATGTCCATAAAGGGGTACTAAATCAAATTGTTGGTCTACTAAGTCAGTGAATTAATAAATGTATAACACATAATATTTTTCCAGATGCACTTAAGAAAGAAAAAATCATTCCTATTTAAAAAAAAAGAAACGAAACAGATGGAAACAATTACAGCCCAATATCCATCCTCACTTTTTTTCAAAAATAATTGTAAAGATTCTACTAAAACAACTAAGTATATATCTGGAAACTGATCATTTGTTCACAAACCAACAATTTGGATTTATTCACTGATTATAGAGGCTTCTACTTCGTTATACATTGTTGAACATAAATAAAACACTGTTTATCACTTTGTTTGTATAAAAATTGGTTTATTTGGTGACTATAGTTTCAATACTACACGTATCATTATCAAACCGTTAGTAACAGAAAACTACAAAGGAACATTATTTATATTTGAAAATTTTCTAATAACAGCGTTAAAGAGGGGGGTGTATTTCCAGAATTTGGATTTAGACAATGCCGATCTACCACTTTCGCATTAATACATTTTATTGAGAAAACTAATATTGACTGCTTTGAAATAGAGGAGTTTAGCATTTCAACGTTTTTATACCTCTCTAAGATAGTTGCACCTGATAGTCACCGACTTGTTATGTCCTATCTATCGGGAAGAATGCAATGTATATTTTATAACAAGGAACAATCACAATCAACACCTATTGAATTGCCACAAGGGTCAATCTTGGGTGCGGTTTTGTTTTTGATAAGAAAAATGTAAATGATTTTCCAACATTTATGACTGATTGCCAAAAGTGCCTCTATGCAGATGATACCACGATCACGGACTATGAGGTCTCTTACCAAGACACTACTTTAAAAAGCAGTCTATCGTGATCAAAAGCACTTTCTTTGTTTACAAACAATAAACTTAAAATTAATGACGATCAAACGGCAATCTTGACTTCAACGCTCTCTAAGGACATTCAAACTAACAATTTAACGGTATCATTTCTCTGACTACACTTGGATAACCATATATTTCGACTTAGTTTATTACCTAGTTCCCCCATAGGAAAGCCATGTATTTTCCCATGAGGATGAACTAGCTAATAAACTAAGTCGAACTATTTATTTATTTTTACTGCACCGGCTTTCGTTTTCAACCTCTAACGAGATGTTAAAAGATATTTAAAACAATCAATCACACCTCCTCTTTGGATTAATTTTACGCCTACAGAGAAGAGCTCTGCGCATATTAGCTCGGTATAAATACAGGGATGAGTGCAGGCTAGCTTTTAGAGAACTGAACCTTCTAACCTTGTCATCTCTTTATATTTATGAATGTCTAGTTTATATTAAAAGGAACCTGCACTTATACATTAGTCATTCAGATATTCATAAACCTAATACCAGGATAAACAAGTGCAATCCGCTTAATCAAAGTCAGGCTGCAGATATGCCGTTAAGTTCTACAACGTTTTGCCACCAAATATTAGAACCCTTGCGATTAAGGAATTTATGGAGAAAATTAAAGCTATTCTGGTTTGAAATATGTTTTACTCGTTTGATGAATACCTGGATTTTGATTTCACGAATTCATGCAAAATTTAATTATACTGTAACATCAAATTTTAAAATGTTCTTGTGATACTTATTATGTACCTAACATTTGTAAAGAATATGTATTCTATAAGCACTAATAAAGAAGCATTAAATATAAAGGACTTACATCAACTGTTCCGATCCTGACTTCATCCGGATTAATTTCTTTATCAATGTTGTTGTTGTGGCTGGTCCTAATGTGCAATTTTAATTTATCCTGTCTAGCGAAATCTTTCCCACAAGTGTCACAAATGAAGGGTCTTTCTCCAGTATGCACCCTCCTGTGCCTTATTAAATGAGATGCACGTGAAAACCTGTTGTAATAAAGAATATTACTTATCTTGTGGTGGAGGCGGTTACTTTGTGAAACATTGTAAATATTTAAATATTTTTTTTTGTATTCACTTTTTATTTTAAACTGTGACTAGTTTCGGCTGAACAGCGAGCCATTATCAAACTAACTACTTAAACCGCATATGGGCAACCCCCGGCCCGCGGGCCGGATCCGGCCCGCTGTAAGATATGATCCGGCCCGCAAGACATTTTAGAAAAACCCAATTGAAAAAATATTACATTAGGTACTTATACTCACGGGAGTGACAGTGAGGCGGCAAACATCAAATTCTTTGATGTTTGCCGCCTCACTCTTTGATAATCGCCGCCACTCGACTTGCTCGATCAAATTCTTTGAGGTTTGCCGCCTCACGGACGACACATCAAAAGATTTATTGCTTCTCAATTACTCTAAACTAGTTTATTCCAGATTATTCGTTCATTTTGCCTATATAAGCGGGTGGATGGCCCGAACGTTAGTTCAGTTCTATTTGAGCTACCGAGGTGATAACTTAGATAAGCGATATCCTAGCGAACTGCTCGAGCCGTCAACTTGCTTTGCGACTTTGTGTGCATCTTGAGTGGTTACTAACTATAGTTTGTTATTAAGTTTATTGAACGAAAAGTAAACAAAAATGATGTCTGGTGGAAAGAAACGAAAAGTAGATACAGAGGGTCGCCATTTTCAAGAAAAATGGACTGAAGAATTCTTTTTTATCTTGCACAATGGTAAGCCTATTTGTTTGCTGTGTAATGAATCCATTTCAGTAATGAAAGAATTCAATATAAAGAGGCATTACTCAACTAAGCATGCTACGCTGCACTCACTGACAGGACAATTAAGAACAGACAAAATCCAGAAGCTTACCGCAAATTTGGAAAAACAGCAACAAATGTTTTATAAACAAAGAACACAACTTGATAATGTTGTGAAAGCTAGTTTTATAGTTAGCTCAAAATTGGCAAAGGCATTAAAACCATTTGCCGAAGGAGAATTTATCAAGGAGTGTATATTAGAAGTTTGCGGTATTATGTGTCCTGAAAAGAAAAAAGAATTTGAAAAAATTAGTATGTCAAGACGAACTGTTGTTCGACGTATAGAAATGATGGCTAATGATATAAAAACAACATTGACTGACCGTATGACTGGTTTTGAATCATTTTCCATAGCATTAGACGAGAGCACCGATTTGTCTGAAACAGCTCAACTGGCTATATTTATTCGAGATGTTGATAAAGAGTTCACTGTTACTGAGGAATTGCTTGCTTTACAGCCGCTAAAAGGAACCACTACAGGAGAGGATATTTTTATTGAAGTTCAAAAGGTATTCACAAGTTTTGGCTTGCCATGGTCAAAATTAATTGGAGTATGCACTGATGGTGCAGCTTCTATGGTCGGCTTACGTAAAGGTTTCATCGGAATTTTGAATGAAAAAGCAACAGATTTAAATGTGCAAAAAGATGATTTGATAGTCCTTCATTGCATTATCCACCAACAGAACTTGTGTTCTAAGTCCATTCGACTCCAGAATGTTATGAATGTGGTAGTAAAAACCATCAACTTTATTCGATCCCGAGGGCTTAACCATCATCAGTTCAAAGCATTTTTGGATGAAATATCAGCTGAATATAACGACGTAACATATTATTGTGAAGTCAGATGGCTGAGCAAAGGAAAAATGTTGAAACGGTTTTACGAGCTTAGAAATGAGATAGCAGACTTTATGAAAGTAAAAGATAAACCACTATCTGAATTAAGTGACCCAAAATGGATATGTGACTTAGCATTTCTGGTCGATCTTACAGGCTATTTGAATGATTTAAATTTGAAACTTCAAAAACAAGGACAGTTAGTAAATGATTTGTACAGCCATTTAAAAGCGTTTCAGATCAAACTACGCTTGTGGGAGTCACAGATGCTGTCTGATAACAGTTACCGTTTCAACACGCTCTCTGCGTATGAAAATATTGCTTATGCTCAATATGCTGAAGAACTCAAGTTACTGTCGGAACAATTTTCGAACAGATTTTGCGTCTTCAAAAACATGGAAGACTGTTTCAGTTTATTTGCTACTCCTACAACATATATTGTACAAAATGCTCCAATACACTTACAAATGGAGTTGATCGAGATTCAAGAAAACTCACTTCTAAAATAAAAATTTGAAGACGTAGAGCTGTGCGATTTCTACAAAAAAATACCTAGAAAAAGACAATTTTCCGCAGCTTAGAAAATTCACAAGAAGATTGATTTGTGCGTTTGGCAGTACTTATAAATGCGAACAGTTCTTTTCATTGATGAAAGTTAATAAATCAACACATCGTACAAGACTGACTGACGATAATTTGGAAAATTCTTTACGTCTTTGTGACAGTGGAATTAATCCAAATATCTATGGATTAGTTTCCCAAATTCAAGCTCAAGTGTCTCATTGATTTCGGTGTATTTAACTTTCGTAGTTTGTAACAATTGCATATTTAACGATTTAATTATAATGTACCATTTTTTTAAATTTCATTTTGTTATTTTAATAAATTGTACTATAATAACATTGTCGTATTATTTCATGTCTAATATCTATCGCAAAAAATGTAATCACTACTTTAAAAGGCACTAAGTACTTTTAAACGCTTCGCGGCCGCGTTTAAAAGTACTTAGTACTTGCACGCTAAAGTTTGGCCCTCAACATGTCAAAGGTTGCCCATACGTGACTTAAACTAACATTAGGTTTTTTTGTTAGGGGTATATTTAGTGCTTTATGAATTATTGAATTGAATGCCGCTAATTTGTGTTTCATAGGATAGGACGATAATTCCTCAATCATCTAGACATCCTATGAAACACAAATTAGCGGCATTCAATTCAATGATTCATAAAGCACTAAATGTACCCGTAACAAAATACGCGTTTAAAAAAGAAATAGCAATAATTAAGAATATTGCGAACAATAATGGATACAAAATAGGACTAATTGATAATTTAATAGAAAAGCATAAACTTAAACAAATTAAAAAATACATGTATGCAAACATCAAAACTGATCATAGTGAACAAAAATACGCCCCACTGACCTTTTTTGGCATATTAAGTCCCAAAATTAAAAATATTTTAAAAAAAGAAAATATAAAAGTCGCGTTTAAGCCCTATTCAAAACTGAAATATGAAATTTTCAATCCAAAGACGAAAACAACATTCACAATAAATCCGGGATATATAAGTTAACATGTCAGTCTTGCATAGGGGTATATATAGGACAATCTGGTAGAAATTTCAATGTTAGGCTGAAAGAACATCTTAGAGCGTATAAATTAAAACAAGATAAATCCACGTTTTCTAACCACATCATGAAAGAAGGACATACTTTTGGTGAAGATGTACTTTCAGTCTTGCATTGTGTGGAAAAGGGCCATAAAACGAACCTTCTGGAGTCATTAGAGATTCACAAAGCAAAACTGAATCCGGGAATCCCACTAATAAATGACCAGACGGAACTTATGTATACTCCTGTTTTCGACACTTTTTTACCTGATAAATAATTTTAAGTATATATAAGATCCTAATGTTAGTTTAAGTAGTTAGTTTGATAATGGCTCGCTGTTGAGCCGAAACTAGTCACAGTTTAAAATAAAAAGTGAATACAAAAAAGTAATCAGTGTTAATTATTTAAAGAATATTACTCATATAAAATAGATTTTATAGATATAATATATATATTTATATATATATATATATATATATGCAAGTGTTTACTTAAATGAGCTTTTAAAACACTGTGAATCTTGAATAATAATAACCAACTCAAAAAATTGATTTTTCTACGACTGCTCCCGAAAACAGACATATTGTCGCATTGACAGCTGTCAATTGTATATTTACCTATGACTGCTCCCGAAAACAGACCTTTCGTCGCTATACCTGTGCATAGAAAGGTGTCAATTGTGTATTTGCATTTTGACAAGTAATGTCACGCTTGAAAATTGAATATTCAAAACTTGTTTTAAAAGTAAAATCCTCAAACGTCAGTGTTAAAATGATTAAAATAAAATGAGTAGTGATAAAGAACAATTAACGACACCGCTGTTTGGTTGTAGGAAAAGCAGAGTGTTAAACACGTTTTGAAAGCTGTATTGCATGCTCATACCCTGCATTTACTCGCTCTGCGGGCTCGTAAATGCAATTTGGTATTCGCATGTAATACGAAGCTTTCAAAACTTCTCAAACAGTCTACTATTGTATATCGACAAGTAATGTCACGCTTGAAAATGGAATTTTCCAAACTAGTTTTGAACGTGAAATCCACAAACGTCAGTGTCAAAATTATGAAAATAAAATGAGTAATGACGAAGAACAATTAACGCCGCCGTTGTTTGGTCGTAGGAGAAAGCAGAGTGTTAAACATGTTTTGAAAGCTACATTGCTTACTCATACCTTGCATTTACTCGTGCTGCGGGCTCGTAAATGCAAATTGGTATTCGCATGCAAACCGGAACTTTCAAAACTTTTCAAACAATCTACTAGTTTTTTTTTAAAGTTGGTTATTATTATTCACTATTTAATAAGTGTTTAAAAAAAATCCTGAGATTGTCTCTTTCGGCCAGACTTGAAAAATTTCAATATATTTTGAAATTTCTTAGATTTTTTGTTGCAATTTAGTTAAGTATTTTTGTTGAATCTAGTTTTTTATGAAAATTATTAAATAACGAAAATGTTTCATCAAGATAACTTACTTTTTATTACAAAACTCACAGCTGAATGATTTATCCTGGTGGATCTTCTTGTGCTTCTGCACGTCTTTCCGAGATTTAAATCTTCCACCACAAACGTCACATTCGAACAAGGTGACCATTTTATTATTCGCACTGTTAACGCTTTGTTCACTGTTGGTTTTATCCTCATTTTCTTCATCATCTTCATTCTAGACAACAAAAATAAAATAAGCAAACATTTACAATTATAAAATAAAACTAAGTAAATTACTTGTTTTTTTAAAATAAATATTTCAAGAGTCTTCCTATGTTAATCTATAGCAAAAGTAAACATTTTTCTTCTGTATCTATCAGATATATCCCACTGAACAATCAAATTCAAGTAATGTTTCTTCATCATTTAAAGAACGTTTAATGTTGTTACAATGTTGATAAATCGTTATTTTTTTAATTTTCAAGGCAAGTAGAACTTACCTCTGAAGTACTCATTGTTTCATGTTCCATTTGATGTGGAGGTTCTGATTTACTTATTTGTACTCCATCTTCTAACTGGTCATTGGGTGTTAGATCTAAAACCCAGATTTTTCTGAATCTAGTTTTAAAATATATAAATGAAAACGTATTTTTATTGTCATTTCTATTTGTATTTCTACGTGTGAAATGTGATTAATTACAGTCTGTATTTATTTACAAAAGATATAAGAAGTTTAGAAAATTCAAGATTGTATCTTCGAAGAGACTCAAGATTTAATAAGAATTACAATCTTATATTTACTTTTCTACAAACATGTTAGAGATCTGCATTTTTGTCATAGTCTAATTTTTCCCACTTACAAGTTTTAGAAATATTTGGCTGGTTATTTTGGGCAGGAGAAGCCTCTTCCGGTTCCGGTTCTGGTTCTGGAGCATAGTCAAAGCTGACACGTTTTTGGCCCTTGAATCTCGTATCATGAACTGGTTTAATTTCAGGTACCTAAAAATTAAGAATCAAACACCTTTTTAATCTATTTAAAGGATTTACTGAAACATTTTACATCCAGTTTTTTAAGTTTTCCCCAAGTTGATTCATATAAAAGTTAAAGTAATTATTTATGATTTAAAAGAATATACTTAATTAAATTTTAGTAATATTTATTGAAATTTATTCAAGTGTTTTATTTTAAATTATAGTTAAATATGTTTCACCACGTGAAAGATGAGTGATTTATTCAAGATGAGGGAACAAATGTTTAGACATTTATTGTTTTTATAAAAGTGTTCAATTTGAAACTACTACCAAGTGTTTCCACTCCTTGATTAACAGAGCTGGGAGGAATCCTCGTGAAAAAGATTCAAATCACGAATCCGAATCACCTAATATGATTCGAATCACGAATACTCGAATAAAGGATTCGTAAGAGATAAATATGGTTCGAATCAAAGATTCGAATCCTGTTTCTTCGAATCACGAATACAAATCCTTCAAGAATAAATTTGATTTTATTATTTTTTTGCAACCATTAATATATAAATATCGTTACCAGTTGTTTTAACAAAAATATTCAAAACCTAATTAATTATTATTAACACTGAACATCGTTGATAACAGACTAAATATCTGATTCACTGTTACTCTGATTAAAAATGTATTTGTGTGTTTCTGAACTTCACTTCAAATCAGTGTTTTGTACGCTTGGCGCATGAAGTAAAATTTCGAGTTTAGAAAAGCCCGAAAATTTGTCTCGGGTCGCTGCGCGACCCTCGACAAATTTTCACGGGGCTTTTCTAAACTCGAAATTTTACTTCATGCTTGGCCTGGGAGTGGAAAACACTCATTTAAAGCTTCAAATTGAACTTTAAAAAAAAAACAAGGAATATCTAAAGATTTACAGAAAATAGGCTAAATTTGGAATACGTATACTTAAAAGAAAAACTCCCTGTATCTGTTTGCTCCGAAGAAATATGAATAATTATAAACCATAATGAAGATAACAATTCATTCTCAAAAAACACTCGTTCATTAATAATATACACAATTCACGTTTATTATACAATGGCGGCGATAAAGAAAAAACATGTATTTTTAATCTTTAAGTAGAAAAGCGTTTTATGTTAAAAGAAGTAAACTATCCATTTTTCAGCTAGTAGTACAAGTTCTTGCTAGCAGCAATCGTCCTTTTAGTAGTAGATGAAACAAGTACTATTTTGTTCCTTCTACTATTACTAGGACTTTCTGCAAATAGTTGTAATAGTGGCTCCGTCTGCTGGTGGCAAGACACGATAAGCCAGAACCATCTGAACTAGACGCTCTGTTAATAGCAGTAGTTCTTTCTGCTAGTAGAAATAGTGTTTTTTGCTATAAAAAAACGACTGCTAGGTCTTTCTGCTACTAGTAGTAATACAGGATCCAGGCATACAGGTGGCAAGATTTGAAGCTAGAACCATCTGAACCAGAAGTCCTGTCTGTCAATAGCGATAGTTGTTTCTGCTAGTAGAAATAGCGTGTTCTGCTAAAGTGTAAACGTTTCTATCAGTAGTAGTAGTTATTTCAGCTAGAAGTACAATTTCTTTGTGCTACTAGCGTTCGTCCTTTCAGTAGTAGAAAGAACAACTACTATTTTGTTCCTTCTACTACGAGTAGGTCTTTCTACTACTAGTACGGACGGAACCTGTACTACAGGTTCCGTCTGCTGATGGCAAGACATCTGAAGCTAGAACCATCTGAACTAGAAGCTCCGTTAATAGAGGTAGTTCTTTCTGCTGTAGTAATTCTTTTAGCTAGTAGCAGTTGTTCTTAAGACTGTAGCCGGAGGGGGGGGGGGGTTCAACCCCCCCCTGATATTTTCAAAATGATAAATTTTTGTATGTAAAAGCGGGACTGTAAGAGCAAAATCAATATTTTTTTCTAAGCTCCCATTCGAAGTTTTTATAACCCCCTTCGAATTTTTTTCTGGCTGCGGCCTTGGTTGTTCTTTCAGCTTAATAATAGTTTTTTATTCTACTACCACTACTTTTTTCTGCAACTAGTAGTAGTAGTAGTACAGGCTCCGTCTACGGAACTAGAAGCTCTGTCTGCTAATAGCGGCAGTTCTTTTTGCTAGTGGACAAATCGTTTTTAACTGAAAAAAAATAAACGTTACAGTTTGTAGTAGTGGGTCTTTCGGCTAATAGTACTTAGTAGTACTAGCAAGATATCTGAAGCTACAACCATCTGAGCTAGAAGTTCTCGCTGGTAATAGTGCTAGTTGTTTCTGCTAGTAGTGTTTTCAGCAAAACAGCCTATTTTCTGTAAATCTCTAGATATTCCTTGTTTTCTTTTAAGCTCAATTCAAAGCTTTAAACGAGTGTTTTCCACTTCCAGACTAAGCATGAAGTAAAATTTCGAGTTTAGAAAAGCCCCGTGAAAATTTGTCGAGGGTCGCGCAGCGACCCGAGACAAATTTTCTGGGCTTTTCTAAACTCGAAATTTTACTTCATGCGCCACGCGTATAAATCACTGAATTAACGAGAAATTTAAAAACACACAAAAGGCATTTTTCATGTAAATCCTCACAATTAGTTCGAATTATTTTTGACGATTCCAATCCTTTTGTAAGTATTCGAATCCTTTTATAAATATAAATGAAATTGCCAATTCTTGGTTGCAGAATACTTCAAACATTAAAAGTGCGATTCTTTTCGCAATCTACAACAAGTTAGTCTTACAAATTTATAAATATTCGAATCTTTTTATAAGGATTCGAAACAACCACATTTGGATTCGAATACGAATCCTCTTAAAAATACGTAACGAATCCGGATCACGAATCCAGTTGAACTAAAGTATTCGAATGCCTCTTTTGAATCCTCTAAATGGATTCGAATCCAGGGTTCGAATCCTGAATGATTCGAATCCTGCCCAGCTCTGTTGATTAAGCATGATGTAACATTTCAGGCTTTTTAAACTAAATTTTACTTCAAGCGCCACGCGTATAAAACATTGGCTTTAAGTGAAGTTGAAAATATACATCTTTAGCATACTACTTTAGTAGCATGTTGTGAACTTCAGAATATTTCAGTGTATTATACCCGCGGCGCATGGAGTAAAATTTGGAGTTTAGAAAAGCCCGAAAATTTTGGTCCAACAAAACCACCAAACCACATTGTCGACGCCGTCCATCTCTGGTTACAACTAAAAGTTGTTAAAAATATTGTTTGATGATTATCACACTAAATTATTTTTATTGTTAATGTTTGCACTATTTTATGAAAACTTAATACAAATTGACGGACTTTTGATGTATAAAATAATATTAAATGCTGTTTACATATTGTAGGAGTCTTGTTTTATTATTATACGCAGGAGTTCAATTATTGAAAACGATCAAATTTTGAATTTTTTAAAATTTTATATCTTCAAAAAAGAAGATTTATAAAACATGAGATGTGATGCAGTTTATAACTGATAATCGACCGAAATTTCTTTATTAAAGTTTGTTTCTTAAAGAAGAATTAAATTAATCATATTTGATCGGTAGTTTTTAGTTCACTTAGATATCTATAAAATATATTTAGTTAACATATCCGAGAGAATTATTAATTAATTTACCACAGATATAATTTCTTCATATTAATTCCAATAAAATACACTACTATTGTTCCCTAGAAGGAAATACTTAGCTGAAACAAACCGTTTTCAATATTTTTTCATTTTCATTAAAAATGAAATTACTTCAAGTTTGTTTCAAGGTATATTAAATAATCTATCATCAAAATTGCAATATTTTTCAAACTTTTGCTAAATGCAATTGAATTTTCTTTTTAATAAATTTAAAAAATAGTTTAGGTATTTCAATTCTGTGTAAAATAAGATAACGTGCATCTATTTTTATTCAGAATAGACAATCGGTTGATTTTCATAGAATTTTTTAAACAAAAATAATAACAATATTCTTCCTAAATTAGATTCAATTGTGGCTTAATAATGTTGATACTTTGTTTTATTTAAAACCACATAAAATGTATTAAATTGTTGAAGTAATTTTAAAATAAAATTATGTATTTATTTTCATTTTCTTTTTTTAGATTTTTATAATTATTTAGGTATCTAGTAATCTTCCTTGTTTAAGCATGAAGTAAATATTTGAGTTTTGAAAAGCCTGAAAACTACCTTATTCATCTTAACAATAACACAAAATAAACAAGAAAAATATTAAGACATTGATATGTTTCCATAATTTTGAATTACAACTTATTTGGCTAAATGTAATAAAATTAAGAATACATATAATATTCGCTTATTTGCAAATAATAGATTAATACAATAAATACGAATATACAGGGAATTTTTCTTTTAAGTATACATACAGGGACATTTCTATTAGGTATACACATGCATTCGTTTTTTTAAAGAGTTCCATTTGGATTAAAACGAGTGTTTTCCACTCCCACACTAAGCATGAAGAAATATTTGAGTTTAGAAAAGCTTGAAAATTTGGTTTGGTCGCGTAGCGCGAAGCGCTACGCGGCCAAACCAAATTTTCAGGCTTTTCTAAACTCGAAATGTTATTTCATGCGCCACGCGTATTAAACACTGAAAGCACTTAAATATTGTGAATGGGGTAAACTTCGCTTGAAATCAGTGTCTTATACGCGTGGCGCTTGAAGAAAAATTTCGAGTTTAGAAAAGCTTGAAAATTTGGTTTGGTCGATCCGCGCTTCGCGTTACCCGACCAGCCCAAATTTTCAGGCTTTTCTAAACTCGAAATTTTACTTCAGGCTTAACCTGGGAGGGGAAAGCACTCGTTTAAACTTCAAATTGACCTCTTAAGAAAACAACGAATATTTAAAAATCCACAACACATAATTGGGATATGTTTACTCAAAAGAAATACTTCCTGTATAAATGTAAGCAAATACATACTTCGTTCGAATAGCTTTATTTAATGAAATACATAAGACGCGTTTTAAACATGGCCTAAACATATTTTATAATTTAATGTTTTAGACGCTGTATAATAAAAATATATTTGTTTTGATTAAAATTAAAAACAAAACTTTTTGACTACTTTGCTTTTAAGTATAATTTTTATTTTTATTTTCTTTTAAATATACATCTGCACTCGCCGTAAATTTTCGGATATTCGTTATTTTTCAAGAGTTCAATTTTTAAGCTTTAAACGAGTGTTTTCTACTCCCAGATTAAGCATGAAGTCAAATTTCGAGTTTAGGAAAGTCTGAGGTCAAAACAAATTTTCAGGCTTTTCTAAACTCAAAATTTTGTTTCAAGTGCCACGCGTATAAAACACTGGTTTTAAGTGAAGTTTAAAATATAAGTCTTTAGAATGCTGTTTTAGTAGCATGTTCTGGATTTCACATTTCAGTGTTTTACACGCGTGGCGCATAAAGTAAAATTTCGACATTAGAAAAGCCGGAAAATTTCGTTTGATCGCTCCGCGTCGCTACGCGACCAAACCAACATTTCAGGCTTTTCTAAACTCGAAATTTGACTTCATGCTTAATCTAGGAGTGGAAAACACTCCTTCAAAGCTTTGCATTGAACTCGTTTAAAAAATAACGTATATCTGAAGATTTACAGCATATACATAAATTGGGATATGTAAACTTAAAAAGAAAAACTCTCTGTATGCACATCAAACACTGTTAAAATATTTATCAACAATGCTTATAAACATTTTTGTCACATACATTAATTTCATTTTTAAATTCTTCTTGAACTTCCTCTTCTTCTTCGTCTTTTTCATTTCCTTCAATAATCTTCTTCCTATACATCTCAAATCCTTTAATCTTTAAATCATTGGCGACGTGTACGATGTCCTCCAAATGATCAGTACGTATATTAATGGTTCCTCTGTACATGTATTCCAAAAGTTTAGCCATGTCTTCATAGCAAACTGAACGTAAGACTATGGTTGGGTGTTTGCACGGGTTTTCTCTGAAAACTTGATGAAAATAGGGACTGCAAGCGGAAAGGACTAATTTGTGAGCTCTCAGAAATCCTCCTTGACAGGATAATGTGACGTCCACCAAAGCGCTATCGTTGTAAAGGACGTTGAAGAGGTTGCTTATGGTTTTTAGGTGGTCGTCCCAGATTAATTCCATCTCAGCTTTCATCTGTAAACAAATTCAAACTAAGCAAAAAATAATAAAAATGTGTTTTATTTTTACTTTAGTAAAAAAAAATCAAGTTGAAAGATTAGAAAGAAAATTGCAAAGGTTAAAATTTGTTTGAAAACCTATACAATAAAGAACGTGAAATTTCGATAAATTTAAAAGAAATTGTTTGCAAGAAAACAAAATCGCGTAGTTATTAACCAAACTACAATAGCTCAAACTTGACTAAAATTATTTTAGTTTCACTGATATAATTTAAAAGTACAGTTTGCTATTTAGATAAAATAAAATAGGTACCATTTTATTGTCACATTTTTATTAAATTAATAGAGTTTGTTATTAATTTAATAAAATGTATTTTAGTTAGAGAATATACATGATTTGTTTTGCTATTGGAAGCATTACGGATGTTAACATTTTACGGATTACGAATGTTAACATTTTACTAAAATGACATAAAATGCAAGCATGTTTTTTTATGTCACCATTTTCCAACAAAACTATAAACCAATCAAAGTTTTCTGAATTATTATAATGTGAATAAAATGTGTTTTGCTTTGCAAATCTCACAACATCAGCTGTGTAATAGTAAAATAATGCAAGACCTAAAGTTTCAGGCAAATCAATAAAATTACAAACAAATCTAAGTTGTCTGAATTTCTTAAATATGAAGTGTTTTATGTCCACTTGCACTGCAGGAACTTAATCGTTGTTAAGATATAAATTACGAATAACCTTATGGCTAAGTAAAAATTCGAGAATATAAAAGTGTTTTAAATTTGTAAGATATGCAAAACATGTCTCTTCATACAATTTGTGAAAAAAATGGTTACATTTTTAAGGACTAATCAGTGATTAACATTGATTAAAGTTAATCAGCTGTTGTGCAAAGATACATGAATACCAGAAAATTAATACGACGGGTTAAGTAAGAAACTAATTAATTCATCATATAAAATGTGTCTTGTTTACAAAACCTTTAAAAATTCGCTGCTTGTCAGATTTCAATAAAGTATTCTTAAATGCGAATTTAAATTACGTGTCTTGTTTTGAGATTCAAAAAAATCAACCTTGCGCGATTCTAATATAGCACACAGTTTAGATATACAGTAGAACCTCGCTATACCGGGCCTCGAGATACCGTGATTCGGATATATCGGGGTCATTTTTCAGGTTTTTTTTTTTTAAAGATGTTAATTTTAACAATTGACTGCGTACCGCCCTGATTAGGTAAAACGTTCCGGCGTCATTATTGTATTATACAGTATGTCTTGTTATGTAGGTGGCTACTGCACATACCTGCATTAAGCCTATTATGTTAAGGGGATTAGTAAATACTGGGTCCATTGAATATATATATATATATATATATATATATATATATATATATATATATATATATATGCGCGTGTGTGTATGTGACTATTATACAAATTACATATATTCGGATATACCGTGTTTTCCTTATATCGTGCTAGGTATAGCCAAAAGCCATCCCGGAATAACGAGGTTCTACTGTAATTATAATCGTCGTAAAATATTAAGTTAGAATTAAATATTGATAAATCTCACATTGATTTTACGGAAATGAATATTTTTGTTTTGTTTTAAACAACATTTAAATGCTATAAATTACATAAACACAAAGTAGAATAAACTCCTGTAAAGTCTAGATTGTTTGCATTTTAATTTGTAGCTCAATAAAATCTAGTGAGCTTTAGGTTCTGGTATAACTCATATTGACTTTTAATAAACTAACAAATCCTGCTTTAATTAAAAATATACAGGGTCTTCATTTCAAAAGGAGCCATCTTGAATAACTCTGGATCTGACGCAGATAGGTTTTTAAGAAAATAACACGTTAATTTTGTTTTTAAGGGGGAACTTAAAAAACACTGTTTTTGAATTTTAACTTTCACCCCCTCACCCCTAGCCACCCTAACTTTATAATTTTATATGGTACCCCCCATTGTGTGGTACCTCATTTTAAAGGGCATACAAGTTACTATCCAGCAAACAAACAAAAATTGAAATCAGTTCAGTTGAGTTTTACTGAAGCAAAATTTTAAAATTTATTCAAGAAATAAAACTCAATAGTTTTTAGGACTATTATGTTTGACGCATTTCAATTAACAGGCTGTTCAATCAATAAGAAATATTATAGTTTTTAGAACCTAAGCTTTAAATTTTATTAAAACAAATTGGGTAAAGTAAAACACTTCTTTTGTTCTACAAATGTTTTGATCTGTTACGATAATTTTTAAAGTTAAAACTTTGAAAATGATCGTAACGGGTCGAAACACCCCTAGTGTAAATTTAATTTTGTATAAATATTGAAAAACAATTTTACAATCTTGTAACGATAATTAAATGTTAACACGAGATCATATTGTAACAATATAGAACTCAAATACGAAAAGCATTATTGAGAATATATTTGGGAATATTTGTCATGCTGAGCAGGAATTAACAAGCTCACAACTGCTCAATCGTGGCTGATATCTGTTCTGTGTGTATCAATGATATTCTGACTAAATGATGTCATTCATACAAAATTGTACATGTATTGAATATTAATAAAGTGCTGAATGATATTTATTATTGATACAATATTAAATATCTATATTAAATGCTGCCATTGATACAATATTGTACATACAAGGTGTTAATGAATTGCAGGGACAAACTTCTAGCGCTTAAAGTATACTCGAAAATAGGCATCTTTTGTTAATAAATGTATAGTAAAAGTGTCTCCTTTCAGGGTTGCATATTCTAAAAGTTTTTTCAAGAAGCGCCTACCATAAATGTAGGCAACTTAATTTACTACCTACCCTTTGTTTCCATTATAAAGGTTATGCAAAAAATATCACATAAATATTAAATTTTGTCAAAATTTATGACATTTGAATGCAAGTATGTACGTCTAGAATTTTTTTTTAAATTTCATGCGACCTGTGCAAAATACTTGAAAATGCAATTTGATATGCCTGTTTTTAAGTACTTCTTAAAGAATCTTTAAGAGGCTCTATTTTCTAGAAGAAACACATTTGATTACACATTTAACTGTATTTTTCTCTGTAAATAGAATTTATTCTGCTGAGAAATAAACGATTATTATTATTATTTATTATCAAAAGTTGTTTGTTTTGTTGCGATTTGCAAGCCCTAGAAGTTTGTCCATACAATTCATTAACACGCTATATATTGAATATTTATATTGAAGAATGAATAATAATTATTATCGATACAATATTATACAGAAATCGAATATCTATTATTGAGTAAACCCTCATATTCATTGTTGACGCAATATTGCACAGAAATTGAATTTCTATATTGAATGATACCATTGATAAAATATTGTACACGTATTGAATATTTATATTAAAGGATTCATTATTGATACAATATTGTACAAAACTTGAATATCTCTTATTGTGTAATCAATTATATTTATTATTGACACAATATTGTACAGAAATTTAATATCAATTATTGAATTAGCATTATTGATACAATTTTGATAACCAAATTATTTGTATACTGGGTTTATACAATATTGTATATATAATGAATACGAGTATAGTATCAATAACCGATAACAACGTTGCGATTACCAATTTCAAGATATAAATATTGATACAAAATTGCTACATCGTAAACATATGGAAGAAAACAAGTGTTTTACTTTACCCAATTCGAAAATTTGGTTCCATCAAGAAAGTAGAAAAACAAGTATCGAAAAATTAAACTATTTTATCTAGTTTTTAGTAAGGAATATTTTATATGTTGTGAAATATAATTAATAAATTTTGTCTGTTGTGTTTGTTTGAACTATAAAAAGTCAACAAATTGTTAATTAAACACAATTTTTTGTATTTTTTTTAGGAAAATGTTGAATATTAACTTAAAAAAGATAAAATATTTCTACACTTCTTTGAAAGTTTAGGACTAAAGCTGAATTGTTACGTTTAATACCGGATTCATTTGGGAACATCTCGTTATCCAGCAATTAACTTGTTTAAATCCTCTTTCAGACGAAATGAAAAATTAAAAAACGATATATCTTTAAAAATGCACCTGATAAAATATTTATAGAAAAAGAACCTTAATCAATACAAGAATTACTTATGAATTTTTGTTTTAAATTGAAAATAAATTATTTGTATATTTTTAATTATATCTATTATCTAGATAATATAATATAATATTGTATTATATTATATTATCTAGATAGTATGTAACTCACACTGATGCAATTTTATTTTGTACAATTTTTACACCTTGAAAATAAAGATGATTGTTATTGTTATTATAAAAAATAGTCTATTTAAGTTTTCAAGTTCCAAACGGGTGAACATAAAATAAACAGAATTTACTCAGATTTAATTGACTTTTTACTTTTTTTATTATAATTTAAATATCAAGTAGAAATATTGAACCAAAGTTGATTTATTTCAAGGATATATTTTGTTTTCAAAAGTATAAAAAATTAATAGATCAACTTAATCAACTTAAAATTCAATGAATTTATTCAAAAGTTTCCCAATTTCAAAAATATTATTATACCTTATTCAGATTTTCTAAAATTTTAAACCATATTTGAATAAAAAAAATCGTTTCTTGTTGCGCTACTTCCTTGATGGAGTCATGTGTTTTACTGTACCCAATTTTAAGAAATCTATTATTTGGTAGCAATAAATATTCTGTTTAGAAATTGTAAAAAAAAAACAAATTATTCAATCAATAAGTAATTTAATGGATTCTCACAGAACTTAACAAATTTTTAGTTTCTACAAAGAAAACTTCAGTATTTTGACTAGTTTTTCTAAATTTGCGTTTGTTTCTCTCATTTGAAAACAAAACCGGACATTAAAAGTGCGATTCTTTTCGCAATCTATAACAAATTTGTCTTACAAAGATTGAATCAAACTCTCGGTGATACAAGTTCCTTCAATGCGTGTTTGATTTAGTCTTATCAAACACTTATTGAAGCAACTTGCTTTAGTGAGTGTTTGATTTTGTATTTGTAAGACAAATTGGTTGTATATTTCGAAAAGAATCGCATTTTAGTTGTATTCTACAACCAAGTATTGTCAATTTCAAACATACTTATAACACCAAAAATGTCAAACACTCTCAACATTTATAAAAAAAAAGGGTTGATGTGTTGATAATATTGTTGCGTTATTGCATCGATGGCGCTTATTGGGTTAAATCAAAAGTTAACATATTATCACTTAGAGCAAACAAAAAAACAAATAATGTATAGTCAACGTTACCATAACGTTGTTGCAACGTTTATCAAACGTTTATTTATTTATTCATCCTGTAATTAGAACCCCTCCACTCACAGATTAAGCATGAAGTAAAATTTCGAGTTTAGAAAAACCTGAAAATTTAGTTTGGTCTAGCGATCAAACCAAATTTTTAGGTTTTACTAAACTCGAAATGTAACTTCATGCGCCAAAGGGCTGTTGTTAGAGAAGTGCCCTGGTGGAACAGCGAACTCGCGAGCCTAAAGGCCAAAACTAGGCGTACTTTCAATAAGGCTAAAGCCTCTGGACAGTGGGAGGAGTACAGAAAGGCCCTTACGGAGTACAACAAAGAACTGAGAAAATCCAAAAGGAAAACTTGGAGGACTTTCTGCGAGGGGATAGATGATCTACCTCCCGCACAACGCCTCCAAAAAGTCCTTGCAAAGGATCACACGAACGGTATTGGACTACTAAAAAAGTCCAACGGTGAATACACTGGAACCCTAGAAGAAAGTCTAAGAGTACTCCTAGAAGCTCACTTTCCTGGGTCCCAGGCAATTAACAGTGAAGACTTACCTGCCATCGGCTTTGAGGTAGAAGAACGCCCTACCAGAGAAAGCAAAAAACTGGCAACAAAGATCTTCACTCCAAGCATAATAACATGGGCGATCAACGGCTTCAAGCCGTTCAAATCCGCGGGGGCAGATGGCATCTATCCAGCCCTTTTGCAAAGGGCAGGGGAGGAGTATTTCCACGTCTCACGCAAATATGCAGAGCTAGCTACTCTCTTGGGTATATCCCCAAGCAGTGGAGGGAGGTGGCGGTGGTGTTTATACCAAAGGCTGGCAAACGCCAAACTGACGAGCCCAAGTCATATCGCCCCATAAGCCTCACCTCCTTTCTCCTAAAATCAATGGAGAAAATCATTGATAGAAATATCAGAGGGAAAGCTCTTCAGTCGTTTCCCCTTCACAAACACCAATTTGCCCATCAAGCAGGCAAATCGACAACAAATGCCCTTCACACACTAACAAGTGTAATAGAGAAGAGCATCGCAAGCAAAGAAGCGGCTCTATGCGCATTCTTGGACATCGAAGGTGCATTTGACAACACCTCCTATGAATCCAAAGACACGGCCACCAAATCAAGAGGAATTGATGCCTGCACATCCAAATGGATCCATGCTATGCTCAAAGGTCGTAGGATCACGCTGTCCATTGGCGATGAGTCGGCAACAGTGTTCGCAGTAAAGGGGTGCCCACAAGGCGGGGTTCTATCGCCCCTGCCGTCACTAGTTGTCGATGAGCTAATATCGGTGTTATCCAACGACGGATTTGACGTACAAGGCTATGCTGACGACATCGTCATCATAGTTAGGGAAAAGCATGACGATACGGTGTCCAATCGCATGCAGTCAGCCCTTCGGAAAGTAAGTACATTGTGCGTGCAGAAGGGGCTCACTATCAATCCCAACAAGACTGTAATTGTCCCATTTACAGGTCGTAGAAAATTAAATCTTAAGGCACTAACCATGACTGGGACACTCATTGGGCTTTCCAACACAGTTAAATATCTCGGCCTCACCTTTGACCAGAGGCTAAACTGGAAAACCCATGTAGATAACATCACTGCCAAAGCAGTAAGGGCAACATGGGCTTGCCGCAGGCTATTTGGCAAAAGATGGGGTTTACACCCCAAGATGATATACTGGCTTTTCATTACGGTGATAAGACCAATAATCACCTATGGTTCCGTTGTCTGGTGAACAAAGACAACGGAGATCACAACCCAAGCAAGGCTCAGCAAGGTTCAACGGCTGGCATGTTTGGGCATCACAGGGGCTATGAACACCTGCCCCACTGGAGCAATGGAGGCTATGCTAAATCTCACACCTCTGCATCTGCACGTGGAAAGGGAAGCAGCACTAGACGCATTAAGAATAATCCAGACAGACATACCAAAATATGGATACTTTAACGGGCACCTAAAAATCCTCAACACTGTGTGTGAAAGAGCGATATACATGCCCAAAGACTACATGTCAACTGACTACGACTTCGACACAACGATTGAAGTGGCCATTCATGGCCGCCATGATGTTGGAGCGAAGGTCAAGCGTCAAGCAGTTACAAGGCTCCTCGGTAGTTTGGTTCACTGACGGATCCAAAACTGAGAACGGAGTCGGAATAGGTATCACTGGCCCTTGATTCGAGGTATCAAAGGCCTTGGGACGATCCCCATCGATATTTCAGGCAGAAATCGAGGCCCTGAACATATGCGCCCACATATGTTTAGACAGGGAATACAACAAACAGAGGGTTTGCATCTGCTCAGACAGTCAAGCTGCATTAAAGGCAATAAAATCGCCTACATGCAAGTCTAAATCTGTCTGGGAGTGCAAGCTATCCCTAAAGCATCTGGCTAGGAACAACAGAGTCAAACTGGTCTGGGTTCCGGGACACGCAGGGATCAAAGGCAATGAAATTGCCGACAACCTTGCCAAGGAAGGGTCCAAGACTCCATTTATCGGACCAGAACCTTACAATGGAATAACTAAAGTCCGCATCAAGGGGATGATCCGGGAATGGGAAGATGCTGCCAAAAGTGCTCACCTGAGAAACACACCTGGTCTGCGGCAGGCGAAAAGGTTCATCGCCTTCTCTGCCGTAAGAGCCGGACAGTTTCTCAGGTTAAGCAAGGGCAATCTAAGGCTCATAACCGGCCTTCTAACTGGACACTGTCCTCTGAAGTACCACCTCACCAAGATGGGTCAGACAACTGATGCCAACTGCAGGTTCTGCAACGAGCCACACAAGAAACAGCAGAGCACCTACTTTGTGAATGCCCTGCCTTGTCCCTTCAAAGAGGGAACTACCTGTCATCGGCCACTTTAAACACCGAGGAATTGGTACACATTAACCCTCAAGTTATAGTAGACTTCATAAGAAGTCTAGACATTGAGGGACTCAAGTAGGTCAGGGATAGTTACTACAAAAGATCTTTTAGGTCGAGGTAACTTCGAAAGGCCCAGAGGTCATACGACCCACCGACCCCATGACACAACATAACAACTTCATGCGCCACGCGTATAAATCACTGATTTATGGTGATGTGCAAAATATATTGCTTTAGAATACTGTATAAAAACTATATTTTTATCTTTACGATATTTTAGTGTTTAATACGCGTGGCGCATGAAGTAAAATTTCGAGTTTAAAAAAGCCTGAAAATTTGGTTTGGTCGCTCCGCTTCGCGGAGCGACCAAACCAAATTTTCAGGCTTTTTTAAACTCGAAATTTTACTTCATGCTTAATCTGGGAATAGAAACACTCGTTAGAAGCTTCAAATTGAACGCTTTTTAAAAACAAGGAATGCCTTAAAATTTTCAATATGTATACTTAAAAGAAACATTCTATATACATCATATGAAGTACGATAAATAATATTACTGTGTTTTTTCGACCTACTGTTACTTTGTATGTGGAAATGTAGGGTGTTTGATTGTAATACGGGCATTTTATATGTCTTTTTATAATTAAGTATAGTATCTTACATGCATATGAATAATTAGCTATAGACAATATATTATAATAATTTCAACAATTATATAAGAGACTTCAGCGCACTATTTGAGTTTTCGATATTTTACTTCACGCGCCATGCGTATAAAACACTGAAATATTGTGAAGTTGAAAATACAGTGAAAAATACTTGAACATTTTTTCAAACGAGTAATAATTGAAATATTTAAATAAAAAATATATACATTTTTCTGTACACATTCTTAAGTCAGATCAAATAATAGAAAGTTTCAAATTAACATATCTAATAAGTAATTACTAAAACTAAAATGTTGAGTTATTGCATTAATGGCGCTTATTGGGTTGATAAAAAGGTAACATATTATTCCTTGTAGCAAAAAAAAAACAAATAATGTATAGTCAACGTTACAATAACATTGTTGCAACGTTTATCAAACATTTATTTATTTATTCATCCTGTAATTAAAACCCCTTTCTGTTGGATAATACAGTATTATAATTATTACTGAAATGCGTTTACTCAGTGGGTGATAACATAGTTTTTAGACATGACTAAGTATATAGGTGTAAATTTTATATCTATTAATAATGCAGCTTATCCACTGAAGAGAAAAAAATTACCAATTAGAAAGTAATAGCGGGAAGATTCAAATTATTATTTCTGTCTACAAAATTTAACAAATTATATGTTGTATTGCTATTGATACTACTAATATTATCAATAAGCTATGATTACACATTTTAATTAAGTCAAGTGTGAAGACAAATTAATTTCGTTACTTAAATCTAATGCTGCTCCTCATTATTAAAAAAAAGAATTAAATTGAACTTATACGCGAGGCTCTACAATGAATTTATACTTACTCTTAAATTGTTTTAATCCTTAATTGCTGAGGCAAACAATAATCCAAAAAATCGCCACAACACCCGGCAAAAACAAGTGAAAAATCGCAGAATGAAAGCGCGACCGGCACGAGCGCAAACGTAAATAACACTACATCACGAGCAAAAGGTGGCCCTGCTCGCAGACAAGGACGGGGAGCGTTTTTTTTATTCCCCGTAGGGGTTCGAAAATCCGGGGGAGAGTGAAAGAGACGGGGAGACTCTGTTACCAGGGGCGTCCCCTATAAACCCGTAATATCACAAACGGAGATGAAAAAAAATAACCCCACGCAGACTCGAATAATTATTGATAATTAAAACCACGTGGTGAATAATTTCTGTTTGTTCCCGTTGGATTAGTTAATAATTTTGTGTGAAATATTTTAAGGTTGTCGAGTGAGCGAGTTGTCGTCGGGTGTAGAGGCGTCGCGACGCCCACACGGGTTTTAATAGCGTAGGCCCCCCCTGTTGTGCGGCGCGTCGAGACGCTAATTCAAGAGGGGGCTAAAGAGAAATTTTCCGTTCCCGGGCGCACCCTCGCATTGTATTGATTTTGTCGAAGGCAGCCCCCCTTCCTTGTAATGAAAAATGAAAATCACCCCACTTCCTTTCTGAAAAAAATTATATGTAGGCTCACACATGTTCTGTATTAATCGTTTAAAAATGAAACAGGGTTCCGTTAAATTTATTTATGTAAGTATGGGTGCTTGTTGTGAATTTGTTGATTGAATGTACAGTCAAAGTCGTTTATAACGTACAATCGGATATAACGAACAAAATAGTAGAATACGGTATACAAAAAAGCATTGATGTTGCTTACCACGAACACATTGGTTAAAATAGACAAATCTCTAGAAACGGTGGCTGTTGAACTATCAGTTACAGCGTACAATTCACGTTTTGCGTTCTATGAAATAAAAACAATTGCTTTTTTGACTAGGCATACTTGCACAGTCGGCGGTAAAATAACTAACATCTTAAAAATCACCAGATATTATACAGGGATTTTTGTTTTAAGTATCCCTAACGAAATTGCTCACATTTTCAATGCGTAAGATTTGGTTAGATGCAATAAACATTTGTAAAATTAATGAATGTGAGATTAAACATAAAATCACGTTGAATATATGTTGAATTTCACTTGATATCAGTGTTTTATACGCGTGGCGCATGAAGTGAAATTTCGAGTTTAGAAAAGCCTGAAAGTTTGGATTGCCGGGGCGCAACTCGCTTCGTTCGTGCACCTGGCAAATCCAATGTTTTCAGGCTCTTCTAAACTCGAAATTTGACTTCATGCTTAATCTGGGAGTGGAAACCCTCGTTCCACAATTGATCGGAAATAATTTAATATTAATGGATTTTAATTTAATTAAAAAAACGCTGATAAAATCAATATCCGGGGTAAGCATTTTCAATCCGAACCATATAATATAATTAAAGGTGAGCATTTTCAATCCAGAACGCAACAATTCACAAAAAAAGGGGAAATTATTCAATTTAATTGCAGTTTAATTCCAACCTAAAGCTTAAAAACAAATTGAACATCTCTTAAAAATAATAGAAAAAATTGAAATAACTCTCTATTTTGCGCCAAACAGTACCCACGTAAATGAAATATTTAGTAACAATTTAGTGTTGACATTTTTTAAAATTAACATACAATTAGTGATGTAAAATTACCGGTAATTTAAGATTAGGTAATATATTTTTTTTTAATATTAACATAGTAACAATTAGTAATTTAAGGTTAGACATAAAACACACACAAATTCTAATAAATAATTATAAGTTATTCTATGATTTTTAAAAATTATTCTCTAAGAAAGAAAATAGTAACAAGACAACTTGAAGAGAAAAAAGTTTTGCAAAATTTTATTATCTAAAACTTTTGTTTAAACCATTTTTCTGTATTTCTATTAGTTATTGAGTTATTTGCAACTTTTGCGAAATACAAAAGAAGCAAGCGCACTTGCGTAAATTTGAGACATTTTTCAATTTTGACAAAAAACGTTATAACTCACAAACTATTCGAGCTACAGAAAAGTATAATACATGCATTTGGGACATTGCGACAAGATATACAAAATGTGCGTATATGTTTTTATACAGGGTGATCCATAAAGGATCTAAAAGAAAATATCAATTGTTTTATTTTTCTAAATTAAGAAGGCTAAACACTCGCCTTCTTGATTCATTAAAGTTGATTGATCAAAGTTATCAATATTATATACAAGAGTGTTTTCCACTTCCAGACTGAGCATGAAGTAAAATTTAGAGTTTTAAAAAGCCTGAAAATTTGGTTTGCGACCAAACCAAATTTTTAGGCTTTTCTAAACTCGAAATTTTACTTCATGCGCCACGCGCCCAAAATGCTGATTTATCCTGAAGTTCAAAAACATACACAAATACCAATAAATAGTTCTAAGAAGTTATTTCATGATTTTAAATTGTCCAAATTATTTCAGAATCAATATTTTGAGTTTGACAAAAAACGTTATAACTCAAAAACTATTCGAGCTACAGAAAAGTATAATACATGCATTTGGGACATTGCGACGAGATATACAAAATGTGCGTATATGTTTTTATACAAGGTGAGCCATAAAGGATCTAAAAGAAAATATCAATTGTTTTTTTTTTCTAAATCAAGAAGGCGAGTGTTTATCAAAGTTATCAATATTATATACAAGAGTGTTTTCCACTCCCAGACTGAGCATGAAGTAAAATTTCGAGTTTTAAAAAGCCTGAAAATTTGGTTTGCGACCAAACCTAATTTTTAGGCTTTACTATACTCGAAATTTTACTTCATGCGCCACGCGCCCAAAACGCTGATTTATCCTGAAGTTCAAAAACATACACAAATTCCAATAAATAGTTCTAAGAAGTTATTTCATGATTTTAAATTATCCAAATTATTTCAGAGTCAATATTTTGAGTGACGTATTTGATAAATTTTACTTTTCATACGATCTCACAGAAAATAATCACAAGGCGCTAAATCAAGAGATCTGGCGGGCCAGGTAATTATTCCAACACGACCAATAACCCAACGATTTGGAAAGGGTTTTTTCTAAATATTCCCGAAATCCAAAATGCGCTGAGCAGCTATCTTGTTGAAACCAAACCTCCTGATTGTTACGTGTTGCTCCTTCTACTGCAAGTCCAACTTTGTTGATTAAATGCTTTAAAAATGATCTCAATATAAATTTCCGATAATTTGAAACGGTCCAATATTTGTATTATTATAAATTCCCGCTTAAATATTTATTCTTTGAGGGTACTGCGTTCTTGTGCAAAAACTCAATAAATCACACACATTCCTTATGCGACCCCCAGTGTAAAACGTTTCTACTATGAAAATTCTGTCTTCAATGGTAATTGATATTCATTTTGCAAATTAAGTTTGACAACCTATAACAATAGACACATTTTAAGTCATTTATATAATTCATTTCATTACACATTACAGATTGAAAATGCTCACCCTTAATTATACTATATGTTCCGGATTGAAAATGCTCACCTGGTATATTTATATATCAAATCAAATTTTAACTTTGATTTGACACTTTGTAATATCCAGCTATTTAAATTTCAATTATGACCATAGTTTATTAATTTCTCTGTAGATTCTATGAATTGTATGTTGATTTGATTACGATTGTTTCAAAGAAAAAGTTCTCCTAAAATTGTTGATTTTATTGCATACTTTCAACTGTTGGCTTAATATCTTAGGAAGATGCGTTTAGATAAATTATTTTCTTAGGAGTTTAAAGCTTCTGACGAGTGTTTCCAATTCCAGATTAAGCATGAAGTAAAATTCGCGTGTAGTGCTACGCTACCATCCAAAATTTCTGGCTTTTCTAAACTCTAAATTTCACTTCATGCACCACGCCTATAAAACACTGAAGTATTGTAAAATTAACATATATATTGCTGAATTAGCATTAAAAATAAACTGCTGAAACAAGATTTAAAAAAATACTGCTAAACAAGAAAACATTTCCAAGCTTTTTAAACTCGAAATTTTCCTTCATTCATAACCAAGGAGTAAAATCGCTTGTTATAAGTTATAAATTGAATATTTTTATAAAGTTATAGCTTGTTCCACTTAATTAGACGAGAAATCGTTCCATTTAATTAGGCAAAAAATCAGAACATATAATCAAAATTCCTAAAAAACGATTTGTTTCACTTTTCAAAAATAAATTATAGTACCACGTGTCATTATGTTTAGCCAAATAACTTAATTAGTCACAATGATAAACTCCACAGATGTCGGCTTGAAAAAACTGACATTGTCTAATCATATTTAAAATATGAATAAACATTTAAAATTTTAGCAAATATCAAAAGAACACGGTTTTTTGAAAATTTAACGGTAAAAAATAAACATGTAATGTTTTCTCATAGTGGTGACCAATCTGAAATGATAAATTTTCCTAACTCTTTTTATATCTATAGCTGTTATTTTTTAAAATTTTCTATTGCTCTCTCGTCTGGCATCGTAAAGAATTTATATAAAATTTTTTTATATATTTTTGCGAAACTTTATTATTGGTTAGAAACACCAATACAAACCTAGTTGCAGTTTATGCTTATTAAATAAAACCAAATATACTGCCAAATGTTCTTAAAATAATCTAACTTCCAGCTAATAGCATTATACTCCTTGATTAAATCCAATGGTTCAATTAACTTGAATAGCTATTGTGCTTTTGAACCAAATATATTTAACATCTTCGCAAATACTGCTGGTACTATAATTAATAAATTACCAAATGATAACAACTCACCATTATTAGCTAAAAGCAATACAAACACAGCAAAATCGAATTTTAAGTTTGACGAAATTAGTGAAGTGCTCGTAAGGGATGTCATTCACAACTTACGTCGGTCAGGGAGCCGTGATATTTATGGCACGACCACCAGACTTCTAACGCGAATAACTCATACCCTTTAGCCAAACTAATTTGTGCATACCATCTTGTGTATTTCCTTCGTGTCTTCAATGAGCTTATGCTGGCTTATACCGGTTTCTAAAATTTACAAATGTTCCTCCTACCTATTCTATTGTATTCTATTTAAAGTGACCGCATGGGTCTATTCTGGCTGACAGTTACGGCCAGTCGTATGTCTTTACAGCTCACCTTCCAAGTCCATCTTCTTGATGAAGCCAAGGATCTTGTCAGGTGTGATCTTTTGCAGGTCCTTCAGGTTTAGCTTTGGAGTGCCAATTACAGAGGTTCTGAGTCGATCTCCGGATGGGCAGGCAAATAAGACGTGCTCTGCACCTTAACAAACTAAGACTAAGCGACACCACAGAGTGTCGCCTTTGCCTAGAGAAGGAAGAATCCTTCTCTAGACAAAGGCGACACTCTGTGGTGTCGCTTGGTCTTAGTTTGTTAAGGTGATACCTTAGGCGGCTATTTCCGATCTGCTCAGCTTTAGCCATGACTCCTTTGTGGAGGAGGATGGTCCATTTATCACTGCTCTGAAATGTCTCTTCCCAGGGCAGCGACGCCAGAAGTCCTGTGTTTCGTGTCGCATCCATCCCTTAATACGGTCTTTGGCTATCGACCTGGGTATCCTCAGTACAGGTTCTGATCCGATGAAAGCGGTGCGTGCCCCGTCTCTAGTCAGGGAATTCATTTCCCTTTACGCCGGAGTGGCGGCACCCGCATCAGACTGACCCTGTTTACCTGTGCCAGCTGGCAGAGTGATTGTTTACAGTTCTCCTACCTATAATCTCTAAGGTTCTTGAGCGTATTGTATTTCGGCAAATTGTATATTTTCTAGATTCTAACAATATTAGTTGAAGTAATCAGTATGGCTTTCGCAGAAACAAATCAACGAGGGATGCAAGCATCGCTTTTACTGAGGAAATATGTATACGATGGCTTCGAGACTGGAGGAACATCGATGGCCACCTTTTTGGACCTTACTAAGGCGTTTGATTGTATCTTTCATGAAATACTTTAAAAAAAATTATATTATTACAACTAACCCCTTCCTCATACATGAGTAAACGCACGCAGCAAGTATTAATAAGGAATAAATAGTACATATGATAACTGCATTATACATCATGGTGTTCCGCAAGGCTCAATATTAGGCTTTTCACTGTTGCTTATTTATATTAATGATCTTCCCGGACAACTGCAGAATTCTTGAACAGTACTCTTTACTGATGATACTACAATTAACAGCTACTCTGCACAAGAACACATTGCTATTCAATCACACAATACCGAAATTAATACAACGTCGAATTGGTTGCTTGTTAATAATAAAAAATTTGCGTAATGATCATTTTCAAGTTTTTTGAAAATTATGGTGATTGTACGAAATTTGTAGGTATACACCGTTCCATTTGTTTCTGGATCTCGCCTAGCCCTGTTGTCGTGTTGTTATGTTGCAGTATCAACATTTACATTTTTTATTAATTGCCACTCCTGATTCCTTATTTTAACAGTGTTGCAATAATTTATGATATCATAAGTAATCCTCTTTTTAATTTTCAAGAGGTTTATTGTTAATCTTGCAACAATTATTTCGCCACGCGGTCGCTTCTTCGAGCATTTTATTGTTAAATCAAATTAATCTAGTGTTGCAATGCTGTGTGGCTCAGAACAAACATCAGAAGATTCAGATGCAGGTTCTCTTGACTAAATAATAAAAGTGGAATGAAGGCTTAAAAATTGTTTGACATGAAAATTATCAGTATCACAAGAGGGTGGGAATAAATTTGCAATTCTACAAAAAAATACTGAGGGCCAACAGAAGAGAGAATGACCAAAATTAAGGTGGATGGATGGAGTTGATCAAAATGTGTTAACGGAAAGACCCACGCGAGAAAAACAAATGGATGACGAAATAAGTTTGCAGAGCCGAATTCATTATATTTGTTATATACAATATTATTGCTGTGTTTGTATGTACAAAAACCAAGTAGTAAATTTTGTTAATCTTAAAACTGCATATTATTATCCTTTTATATCTGAAAATTTGTAAAACAGGCAACAGTGTAAGATCACAATAGTCAGAAATTATAACCTTAAAATCGAACATCTGACAGTGACATTTAAAAACCCTGATTTAAAACACAACCAGCCCCATTTACAATACTTAAACTGTCACTTTTACATAGCTAGGCGAGATCCAGAAGCAAATGAAATATATAATATACAGATTGATTACAAACTTACTGGGCATAAATATGGCACTCTGTATTTCTAGTCTGACATTTTAAATTTTCACTCCCTCAAGCAAAAAACATTGTATTTTGCGCTATGCCAGAGTCACCTTATGTATGATCTCCTTGCATGGGGTCAGTCAAGCATAGCTGCAACAGAAATGAGCACCCGATCAAAACATCCACACAGTCTCTCGGAAGAATGTCCAAGAATGAAATGTTAAAGAGCGGAGATTTCTTGTACAAAATTATTTTTTTTTGTTTTAGCAAAGTGAGCTTTGAAAACAAAACCAATTGGTTTTAAAGTAAATTTTTAAAAATTCGCGTAACATTAAGTACACAGATTTTAATGTAAATTAGGTATATATATTTCTAAAAATTAGTACATACGAGTACGTACTTTAATTCTTTATTTAAAAGAAATTATCAATATCATGTCAAAAAAGTATATAAAAGACCAGAATTACGGGTGGCAAAATAAGCGTGGATGTTTATATAGGGTCTCAAATTTTGAACCATAATACTTTATACCATTACGTGACCTAGACAGTCTTAAAAAGTGAGGACATACATGTATATGATAATTTGATCTTATGTTGTATTCATGGACGACATTATGGGTTTCTAAAATATACATAGATGGTAATGTGAGTATATCTAATATTACAAACGAATCTCGGCAATTATTTCTGTGGGACCCTATAAAATACCGGGTGTTTGATAAAATCCGCCCGTCATAACTTTGTTATTTATTGACCGATTTTATCGAACTAAAAACAAAAGTCAATGGCCGTTTATATACTATGAAATGACATCAATATTGATTTTTTCAAATATAATTTCATTGCCAAATAATAGCTAACTTAACATTTTTAAATGGCTCTGTATGATTTTTGAATTTTATTACATTAGACATAATTTTTCTGAATCCAATAATGCTCATTTTTTTTGTTTTCTGTTCAATATTTTTGTCGAAAAATATAAAATAAATCTTATATTTAAAATTATATTTTTTTAAAAATGTAATAAAAGTGTCAATTCTCATTTATTGTGAGGTTATGTCAACATAATTAATAACGACTGAGCAAATAAGAACGTACGTTACAACTTAATGTAAATAAATGAGAAAAACGCAAAATTATTATTTTTTTTAACCTGACCTGCCTTCAAAATGTGTGAAGAAAATGTTTGTTATTTAAATATTTTGATTATTACTCATTTTTGAAGTGTATTTCGAACTTCACAATATTTCAGTGTTAAATACGCGTGGCGCATGAAGTAAAATTTCGAGTTTAGAAAAGCCTGAAAATTTGGTTTGGTCCCTACGCTTCGCGGAGCGACCAAACCAAATTTTCAGGCTATTCTAAACTCGAAATTTTACTTTAAGCTTAATCTGGGAGTGGAAACACTCGTTTGAACTTTGAACTAAATTCTTTCATAAAATCAACGAATGCCTAAAAATGTACGGCGTATACATTATGTATATTTAAAACAAAAACGAAGTATTTATTAAATATTAAAGTTGCATTTAAAATAATAACAAACTGTGAATGTATAATAAACTAGTTAACGAATCACACGGATTAAATATAAACAATTTAAACAGTATTTAAAGGCCATTTTTTTCAAGGCACACTACACATTTATTGCTAAAAAATCATGTGAACAGGATTTAATTTTTTTTCTGGCATAAAAATTAAATTAACATCAATATATCTGGCATAATTCGATTAAGGAAAACAATGTCTAATATAATAAAATGAGAAAAGTATATGCGGCCATTTAAAAATGTCAAATTAACTACTATTTAGCAATAAATAGTAATTTTGAAAAAATATATAACTACTGTCAATTTATAGTATTAAAACAGCCATTGACTTTGTTTTTTAGTTCATTTAAATCGGTCAATAACTAACAGAGTTATGACGTTGGGCGTTTTTTTTATCGAACACCCGGTATATAATCTACTGCCATCCACTATAAAATCTATCTCTACCAGAAAACAATATAAAACTGTTATGGAGCGCTTTTTAATTAAAATGTGTTTCTATAGCATTGATGAATACACGAAAACAATGAAACGTGACAATAATGACAATTAATTTATTCTACATATATTTATTGTAATTGCTAATATTTTTATTTTAATGTTTTACCCATATCATCTATTTATTTATTTTATATTGTATTGTTTATTCATGTAGCAAGTTACTATTATCTGTATATTTGACGTATGTAAACTTAGGTATTAACATTAATAAAGCACTTATTTACTTATAGAGCAATAATTTTACAATAAATTACTTTCATCTGATAATAAATTTATAAAACTTGAAATGATAGGGTATTTTTTAATGTTCACTAAATAAGAATAATAATAATAAAATTTAATTTAGGCGTGTGTAAAGTTACATAATCACTAGTGAACATACATGAAAATAGGTAATAAATCATAATACAGTCATGCATAGTTTGAACGTATAATTATTTAATTAATAGAGTATTATTTCAAACCATGTATGACTGTATGATCTTTTTTTACTTGTTTTATTGTATGTTCACTAATTAGTATACAAAATGTCATGAAGTTGTATCAAAGATTTACAAATTATATCTTTTTTTAATTTTACGTTCCACAAAATTTGATTAAATGACATCTTTCGGTATTTAAGTAAAAATAACTAAAAAAGTATTAATGGGGTGTTTCCAGATTATTATATATTTTTATAAGACAATGTTTGTGTACCATCCACACAAAATTTAAGGAATATACATATCTGACTTGATGTTTAGGTTATGATTTCTTTTAACGCTTCTTAAAAAATCCTGTATAAAATAACTATCAGTGGGGTATTTTTAAATTTTCATTTTTTTGTATTTTGACAATATGTGAAAAGCAGTGCTTTTTCAATATTCATACAAAATCTCGTGCGAATGAAAAACTAATAATGGGTAATTTTATTAATCGATGCAGAAATGAAGCTTTTTTGGCGAGGTCGTAGATAATAGTGGATTGTTGGACAAGTTTTTAAAGCTTCGGTTTGCATGCGAATACAATTTGCATATACGAGCCCACAAGGCGAGTAAATGCAAGGTATAAGGATGCAATGTAGATTTCAGAACGTGTTTAACACTACTTTCCCTACGACCAAACAGCGGCGGCGTTAATTGTTCTTCATTGCTACTCATTTTATTTTAATAATTTTGACACTGACGTTTTAGGATATTACTTTCAAAACTAGTTTTGAAAAATCAATTTTCATGCGTAAAATTACTTGTCAAAATACAAATATACAATTGACAACTTTTAATGCAAAGGTATTGCGACGATATGTCCGTTTTCGGAAGCGGTCGTAGGAAAACATACATTTTGTTCAAAAAAACTTTAATAAATATTTTCAGATTTACATTTTTAGGAAATCTCTATAAGAAATACGATAAATGCCATGAAAAGCCCAGTTAAATATACAATAAATATAGCACCTAGATGAAAAATGGTAATTTTGCTGTTTTCCTTCTTTTCCTTCTTAAACTTGTTCCCATTTCGCTCACGCTTATAAATGATTCCATTTTCATAAAACCTTAACAACAACGTATTTATCCAAGGTGTAAACGGTGATCCTTTTGTTAGTTGAACAACAACATAAGTGACAATTCCATCATTAACAGGAACACCTTGAATTTCCCCATTTTCCTTAATAGATTTATCAGCTTCCAATTCCAACATCAATACAGCATAACCACTTTTTATAGATCTCATCCAGAAATGTTTATCGCCTGGTTTAACAACTGTTAATTTGTTTAAAAGAGTCGAAAGACGTTCACGTTCAACTAGTTTTAAATTGTTTAGAGGGTTTAAAAGTCCATGGACTTGAATGTTTGATTTTATTAACTGATCGATTGATGATATTTGCGTTTCTAAATTTGGTTGAAATAAAACACTTATCAAGCAGCTTTGGTAAAAACTAATGAGAAATAAAGCGAATACAATCCAAGTTAAATACAATATTCTTAAGGGAAGTAATGTTGGTTTCCAGTTAACACTTGAAAAAAAAGTTTTCATCAAAAATAATGCGGTTTCAGTTTTTGGAAGAACTATTTCAAGCTTGGAAAGTTTGTGCCAGAATATTGAAAAAGCTACCACACTAAACCCCACTAACGCCCAAACTGTGGTTTGAAATACTTTGAAAACATTCGTCCAAGGTTTAAGGGGACTAGCTAAAGGTGCATATATTCGGGTTTTGCTTATGATTGATGGGTAAGTATTGTCGAAGTCTAATTGATAAGAAGAATGTGACCCGAAAAGTATATCTACTTTTCTCTCGGCTAAATCTTTTGCTACGCCGAAATAACTTTTGTTGTAAGATTTTGCATAAATGGGAAGAACAGTTCCATTGCTTAAATTAACACCTGGTTTATTCAATGAATTATGTAATGTAATTGGTTTTAATGTAAGTTGTTTGAAGATGTCTTGAAAAGTTTCGACGACAAAGCCGGAATTATGCTCAAAAGATTCTATTCCGAAATAATGCAAATATGGTATGATATATATTTTAATAGGACAACCTGAAAAATCCAATTTATTAACAGCCTTATATTTAAAATTAATAGATTTTCTACAATAAGAAATATGTTTCAACAATGTAGTATTCTTTAAATATTTGAAAATAGTTGATTGTTTTAGTTTACTTATTTTATTACTGTTTGTACATGTGCACACATATTTTGGAAATATTTTAACGCATTTTCCTTCACTAATTGGATCATAAGTAAAAACGTTTTTAAATTTATTAATAACAAACACAAAGTTGAAATAATAGTGCCAAAATATCCTAAAAACAGTTTTTATGTTTATATCTACGAATATCTCGATTAAAAACTTACAGTCGATTTTGTGATAAGATAAATCATATATATTTTTAATGAAACTTTTAAGATAATTCAAATTAATTTCTTTCATTCGAATCAAACAAAAATCGTACTTGTTTATATTTAACAAAGTAAGGTTAAAATGTGTATGTATTATAGTCCATGTTTGCTTTGGATTATAAAAATGTATTGGATCATCAGTGAAATTTGAATCTGTAATAAAAAGAATATTTTTTATATAATTTTCTTCAATTATTCGCCATATACATTCTGAATTAATTTTAGATTCGTCCTTTTCTAATATATTTTCTGCAACTATATGCTCAAATGCTCCCTTTATGATATCAAATTTTAATAAATATAATAGAATCATGAGCACTTTCATTGTTACTCGATCTTAAGAATCTAATAAATGATATACTTATTAATTATTTATGGGACATCATTATTATCGAATTTCTAATTATATACGTAGTGTGTTAATAACTAGCTTACGTTGTTGCTTAATTGGCTTTCAGGTCAATGTCAACAAACAATCTTATATATAATTTTTTAAAAATAATATATTATGCATATATGTTTTGTGCATGTAAAACACTTGACTTTGGTGTTTAATGTAAAACAGTAAACCCACTAAATGTATTAAAGATATATTGTTCCATATAATATAAATTCATGTAATAATGGTTACCTCGTGCTAACCAATTAATAAACAATTAATATAAATAATAAATTTCGTTTCAAACCTTTATATTAATTTGATTTATTAATGTTAATGACTATGAATACATATATAATTATATAAGTTATATTAAAAAATTAAGTATGTGCACCAGGTTTACTAAGCTTTAAATAATCAGCAACACAAACAACTTCGCCTTCCAAAATCTTGAAAGTAATTTATTTAAGTTGCCTGGTAATTAATCAAAATGTTCCATGGCTCCTCATATAAATTTCAATTGTTACTTTAAAAACAGTTTTTAGAAATGAATTATGACTTCCTCTTATCCACATCCTGTACATATATTTTACATCTTTTGGCTACCTTTGCCAAAAATAAAAGATGAATTAGCTGTTTTTGAACTTACAATAAATCAGTGGTTTTTTTCGCGTGGCGTATGAAGTACATCCCGAGATTAAGATAGTCTGAAAATTTACTTCATGCTTAATCTGGGATTAGAAACACTCGTTAGAGGCACTGGCTTGAACGTTTTTAATAAAACAATGAATGAAAAAAATCGACCATACCGGGTGTTGACTTGGCGGACGCAACATAAGAAATCCTATGTAAATTTTGAAATGTTCAAATATTGGCTCCCCTATTCACTTTAGAAACAAAATGTATTTATCTTTTTGGTAGAAGGAACATTCTGAATTTATTTATGTTAACGTGTATCACTTTAAGTTTCTCTAAGTTAAAATAGCTAAGAAAAAATAATATGATTTTATAAAAATAATGACATGCCATGGAATCGAAACAACAATTGTGGATGTCAAAATGGCAAAAGTTATCGCTGTCACTTGATTAAAGTAAATGTTTTCGAAATGATTTACACTACACAAGAAATAATTCTCCTAAAAAGTGGTATTATGCAGACCACAGTTATTAGGATATTTACGATATTTCTGCCTTTAATCAAGTGACAGCAATATCCTGTGCTATTTTGACATCCGCAATTGTTTCAATTCCATGGTATGTCATTATTTTTATAAAATCACATTACTTTTCCTTAATTATTTTAACTTAGAAAAACGTAAAGTATTAAACGTGATCATCAATAAGTTCAGAATTTTTCCCTCTACAAAAAAGTTAAATACATTTTGTCTCTAAAATATATAGGGAAGCCAATATTTGAACACTTCAAAATTAACATGGCATTTCCTATGTTGCGTCCGCCAAGTATATAAAAATAATATTAAAATTTAATTAATTAGATAACGCATTACTAAATTATAGTCAACCTTAACTCAAAATTACAGAAACACCATGTGAGATATTTCATATTCTTTAAAAGCATTTGTTTCTTAACAAAATCTGTCAGTTTTGCAATAATTCAACAGGCTGTTGAAATTTCACCACTTCTCAAAATATCTTCATAAATTAACTTTTTAAATATTTGCTCAAATTTAGTAAAATAATCGGCTGAGCTATTTAAAATATAGTATTTTAACTATTAATTTTGAATGTTAACTGTTTAGACATTTGGAAAATCAATATCCGCCTTAATCAAGCATTTTACTTCAAAATTAATTTAACGTTTGCTTTAAGTACAGATTAATAGAGTACGATATTTACATTTTCTTTGCTGGTTATTAATGTAAATTTAATTTAAATACAGTCTGTAAGTTTTAAGACGAAAAAAAGGGCCATTGATTTTTTACTATTTTTTTAAAAGAAATAACTTTTATGATCGAGCAATTTTTCAACATTTCAATTGTAATTAAAAATTGCTGAAAAACCAAACCACAGTATTAACATTTTTATAACTAATTAATTAAAGTAACTTAATAATTCTGGCAACAATATTTGCAATGTACTTTATTAATGTTAATACCTAAGATTACATACGTCAAATATACAGATGATATAAACTTGTTAATAAATAAATAGGCAATACAATATAAAGTAAATAAACACATGTATATGAGTAAAAGATTAAACTATAAATATAAACAATGTTTATAAATTCAGCATTCAATTTTAAACAAAATCAATTTCAAAATAACACAAATACATTGAATTTTTACAATTTAAAAATACGAGCCTTTTCAAATAAATATAAATATTTATTTTGGTGCAACATTTTCATTACTGATTATAAGACTGCATGTATTTTAAGGTTAGTTTGTGATCATCTAAATGATCAAAAACGCATTATTTGAATTAAATTAAATTAACATTACACTTGACTCAAAATTACAGAATACTTTGGAGTTCAATGTAAAACAGTAAACCCACTGAATGTATTGAAGATATATTGATCCATATAATATAAATTCATGTAATAATGTTCACCTCGTGCTTATCAATTAATAAACAATATATATATAATACATTCCGTTTCAAACCTTTACATTATTTCGATTTATTAATGTTGATGACAATGAATATAAATATGTTCATATAAGTTATGGTTAAAGTACATAAAGTACATTAAGTACTTTACTTTATTTAATTTGCTTGGTAATTGAAAAAAATATTCCATGTCCCCCCATATAAATTTCAACTGTAACTTTCAAAACAGTTTCCAAAAATGAATTATGTTTCTTATGATTACTGTCCCGATAGGAAACACTTTTTTATAAACCATTTTTCGACAAAAAGTAATTTTTAAAAATAGTGTCGGATGCCTTCGGATGACAACATTTTTATCATTAAATTAAAATGTAACAACTGAAAGCGCTATAAAATTAAGAAAGACACAAGGTATGATAAGGGAGAAGAGGAAAATGTTATTAGAAAAAGTAATTTGTAATCGAAAATTAAGTTTAAATACAAAATGTTAACTTAATAAAAACAATTTTATTTTTTAGAAATTATTCATTTTTTCAACGTTATTTCGTATATTCTTATTTAAAATAATTGCATTTCTATTAAATTTCCTCTTTTCCAATAAGCCATGATATTTACCATGTGCTCCTGGGTAGGTATAAGTATTTTATTAATATTTTTATTCTTAGTAAAACGATTTGCTCTCTTAAAAATACCATTACTATAAAGACATTACAAATTTAATATAAGGGTCTTTAAAATGAATAAAGAATAAAATTAGCTTATAAGAGAAGTGGCCTAAATTCTGGCTTAAAAGAACAATGTTCTAAGACAATAATGTATTTAATGACGTAATTAATTTAAATATGCAGGGAATTGTTCTATTTAGTATATACAGCGAATGTATATTTTAAGTATACATATGGATACGCTGTAAGTTTTCCGACATTCGTTGTTTTTCTTAAAGCTCAATCTGAAGCTTCAAACGAGTGTTTTCCTCTCACAGACTAAGCATGAAGTAAAATTTCGAGTTAAGAAAAGTCAAACCAAATTTTCAAGCTTTTCTAAATTCGAAATTTTACTTTATGCGCTACGCGTATAAAACACTGCTCTTAAGTGAAGTTTAAAATATACGTCTGTAGAATACATTCTTAGTAGCATATTACGAACTTCACAATATTTGAGTGTTTTATACGCGTGGCGCATAAAGTAAAATTTCGAGTTTAGAAAAAAAAATGGTTTGGTCGATCCGCTTCGCTACGCGACCAAACCAAATTTTAAGGCTTTTCTGAACTCGAAATGTTACTTCATGCTTAGTCTGGGAGTGGAAAACACTTGTTCAAGTCTGAAACTGAACAAATTAAATTTTAAGGCTTTTCTAAACTCCACTTCACACAGCGACCAAACAATTTTTTTATCTAAACTCGAAATTTAACTTCACGCTTAATTTAGGAATGGAAAACATTCTTTCAAGCCTCAAACTGAACTCTTAAAAAAACAACGCATATGCGGAGATTTACGAAATAATTACGATATGTATACTTAAAAGAAAAACTCCCTGTATAATTTCAGTTTGAAATGAGTAATTTAAGTTTATTCAAGATATTTACAAAATATTCAATTTTATATGTTAATTTATATTGGCCAAATATCACCAAACTTCATAAAAATTTGATAATTTATCAGAAATACAATTACTTTAAATAATTACACGTCAAATATATACGATGCATAATTATGAAAATAAATAATCTTAATAAAAATTAAAGTGTTTCTGTTAACTTCATATTTTAAATGTTAACATAATTCTCGATTACAAATTACTTTTTCAAATAACATCTTTCTCTAAAATTATATTTAGAGGTACTTTTCTCTTACGACAATCTTAGTTTTTTTAATTTTTGAGCGCCCTCTATTCTACATTTTAGATTTGACAATAAAAATAGTGTTTTTAAGTCATCAAAATTTTGTTAAAAAAATGGACAATAAAAAAGTGTTTCCTATCCAGGTAGTATTCCGGGGACGCACGGTATATTTCAGATCTTTTGACCACTTTTGCCAACAATAAATGATAAATTAGCTGTTTTTAAACTTACAATAAATCAGTGTTTTATACGGCTGGCTCATGAAGTACAATTTCGAGTTTAGAAAAGCATGAAAATTTGGTTTGTTCGCTCCGCTTCGCTTCGAAATTTTACTTCATGCTTCATTTGGAATTAGAAACACTCGGTAGAGGGTTTAAATTGAATGTTTTTAATAGAACAATGAATGTCTGAATAATTGAAAATTAATTGAATGGGTATCACTAAATGCATAATAATCGACAAAATATAAAAAAACATCAAACATTATTTAATTACATAACGTATTAGTAAAACAAAGTCAACTTTAACTCAAAATTACAGAGAGCCTATGTGAGATATTTCAATATTTTTAAAAGCATTTGTTTCTAAACAAAATCTGTCACTTTTGCAATAATTCAACAGACTATTGAATTACATTCTCGATATTTAATTAAAACACTTTGACCATTGACTATTGAATTTTCACAACTTTTTAAAATAAATGTATCTTCATAAACTAACTTTTTATATTTTCGCTCAAAATTACTAGAAAATCAACTGAGCTATTTGAAATATAGTATTTTAAGGTTTTTTTTTAATGTTGAATGTTTAGACATTTGGAAAATCAATACCCACTTAAATCAAGCATTTCATTTAGAAAATAATTTAACTATTGCTTTAAATACAGAATAATGTACATTTTCTTAGCTGATTATTAATGCACATTAAATTTTAAATACAGTGTGAGTTTTAAGAGGATTCAAAGGCGCAATGATTTTTTACAATATTTTATAAGAAATGTCTTTTAATGATCGAGCAATATTTCAATTTTGTTTAAAAATTGCTGAAAAACCGAACCAATGTATTCACGTTTTTATAACCAATTATTAAAGTAACTTAATAATGTTGCCAATAATATTCGCAAAATTCAGCAACAAAGATGTTTATAAATTGGGCGATTTTTCAACAAAATTTTAACTTCAACGAAATATACTGATCATTTAACAAACTGCATTCAATTTTAAATAAATTTAATTTTAAAATAACACATAAATACATTGAATATTTATAATTTAAACAAAATACGAGCCTTTTTATTTAAATATTTATTTTGATGAAAACATTTTATTACTGATTATAAAATTGCATGTTTTTTAAGTTAGGTTTGTGATTATCTAAATGTTTCAAAAAGGCATTTTTTTAATTAAACTAAATTAACATTACATTTGACTCAACATTACAGAATATTAACCTAGATATTTAATCATTTGTTGCTGATTATTAAGAAGCGCCGCAAAATATCTACATCAAGAAAATCGGTAAAACTTTGAATACACAATAATAATCCAGTGTATTTAAAATTTAATGAAATTAGCAAAAATGATCTAAAATGTTATTTTATTTATTGTAATATTTTAGTATAAATATTTTTTTAACTATATTTGTATTTATCTTAAATACACTTGTAAATAAAACTTTTTTACTTTGTTTAACCACTGTTTATTGCACTTAATTCTGTGACTATCTAGTAGTCTTTCTCAGACCAAAAGTAAAGAAAAAATACATGTTAAAAACTTTTGAGTGTCTCAACGCGAATGAAGAGTAAATAAAGTAGTGGGGATGATGAAATTACAACTAACATCATAAAATATACTATCGATGTCAGAGCAGACGTACTAACATATATAGTCAATAACTCACTAAAGTTTGGAGTTTTTTCGGATAACTTAAAACTAGCGCTGATCAAAACTATATATAAGAAAGGAGACCCTGAGGTGTTAGATAATTATAGGCTAATAAGTCTTTTACCTTCATTTTCAAAAATATTAGAACTTTTAATGTTTGATCGGCTTATTAATTTTTTTAATAGGTGCAACAATTTATGCGAATCCCAATACACTTATATGAAGGAAAAATCAATCAATACTGCTATATTTCAATTTACAAATTATATAAGTGAGGCATTAGAAAAAAAGACATGGCACTTGGGGTTCAAAGGCATACGATACAGTGGATCATCCTCTCTTGTTAAGCAAATTAGATCGCTATGGAGTACGAGGAAATGCATTATCGTGGATAAAATCATACCTGAGCAACAGGAATCAGAGAGTCAGTATAGAGAAGGATGGGAAGCCATTTAAATCGGAAATTCGACGCTGCGGAGGTGTAGGAATACCCCAATGAAGTATCATAGGGCCAATTATTTTCATCATCTATATAAATGATATGCATCAATTAAATGTAAATATCAACATCTGTATAACTAATTATGCTGATGATACCAATTTTTTAACAACTGCAAACCTTCTCCCAGAACTTGTGGAAATGTGCGATCAGGTATATGGAAAATTGGACGATTGGTTTTCAGCGAACGAGTTGAAATTAAATAAAGACAAAACCCAAGCAGTACTATTTAAAACAAGACGAAACAAATCAGCAACACTTCAACAATTACAGCTACGAAATAATACTATCGAACTAAAACCGACTGTAAAATTCTTGGGCGTCCACATTGATGCATTTTTGGATTGGAGCTCACACTTTGACTCCGTAGTAACGAAAACGGCTAAAATGTGCTATATATTTAATAATATTAAGTCATATGTAACCATGGAGTCCATTAAAATGATATATTATGGAAGTTTTGAATCAATTGTAAGGTATGGGATAATTTTTTGGGGCAATGGTTTATCAATTGGAAAGATTTTTAAAATTCTAAAAAGATGCATACGAACCATTTTTAGATGAAAATATAGGGACTCCTATCGTGGAATATTTAAGGCAAATAAAGTCCTAACTGTGCACTCAATCTTCATATTTGAGTGCCCAATATTTGTTTTCAAAAATAAACATCTCTTCCTGGACGAAGAAAAGGAGCGCAAATATATTACGCGAACATTAAGCATAATGTATCCAGTACACCGATTGACCTTGACAGAAAGAGACGCGATGTACCGATGTATTAAGTTTTATAACACCCTGCCTAAGGGGATACAAGAAATAAATAACTTTAAACAATATAAAAATACTGTGTATAATTTATTGTTAAACGCGGAACTATTTAGTATTAATGAGTAGAATCATTAGTTTAAGTTGTATTTAATATTGTTGTATATCCCTTCTTTTGACACAATTTCACTTATGTTCTCAGAACTGTAATTCATTTTTGTTAACATTTCTTGAAATAAACCTGGTTATTATTATTATTATTTATACGGCTTCGAAGAGGGGGGTGTACATTAGGTCAACCTTGTCATTAAGAAGGGAAATTCCAGGATTAATTCGGGCATTGAGGATTTCTATTGCTTCCAGTAAATCCAATTTACGACCTTTTTTGGCAAAATGGATTACTGAAAGTACATCCTCACCAAAAGTGTGATTCTCTTCTAAATGGTGGTTAGCTCGCTCGTGTTCTTTTAATCTTATTTCTATTCCACGAGCTGGCAATACTACATTTAAGGTGGCATTATTGAACAGTTGGCTATCATGATCTATTCCACATCCGGTTTTAATCTATCAAACGAAGGTTATGTTTTGGTTATGTTAAAATTTGGATGGTATTTTTATTCGTTATTTTTATGTTTCACAAAGTTCTACGAGATATAAAATATACTGTTTCAGCATACTACTTAAGCAATGTATTTCAAACATCACAATATTTCAGTGTTTTATACCCGTAGCGCATGAAGTAAAGTTTTGAGTTTAGAAAAGCTTGAATTTGAATTTCCAAATCCAAACGTTCAGGCTTTTCTAAACTAGAAATTTTATTCCATGCTTAATCAGAAAGTGGAAACACTTGTTAAATACTTTAAAAACAACAAATGCCTAAAAATATATATTAGAATATGTATGCATACTAAAAAGAAAAATTCACTGTTTTAATCAACTTTGAGCAACTCAAATTTTGTTCATAGTTAATTGATGTTATAAAAAAAAGAACAAATTATTAGCAGTAATTTCTCTGCCAGTTTATTACTTTTTTTAATGTTAGAACAAAGTTGATTCATTTCTCAATCATTTTATTGTAGTTTCTATCAGACTGACATTTTTTAGGTTTTAGTTTTTTAAAGAAAAAACATTATAAAACATTAAAATATGACATTTTGTTGATTTTTGCGAATATATAAAAAAAAAAAACACATATTTTGTATATATTTCAGCCAACATTGAGCAAATATCTTGAGTCAACTTTGAGCAACTAACTTGAGTTAACTTTGAGCAATTAAACTATAATTTTTTTAAAAGCATTTCTCAATAATCTTGCTGAATTTGTTCAAAATCGTAACTAGGATTTTTTGGAGATTTTTTTAAAGTAAATACACACTTTTAGCAGTTAAAAATCAAAATTTTGTATAGAAATATAAATATACGTACCATTCGTATACATAGGATTGAAAATATTTGAATTAGCATGAACATAATTTCTTCTTTTTGATTTTAGAAAATGAAATGTAAGAATGTCTTGTATTGTATGGAAATATGAATATACCTACAATTCGTATATATAAGCTTAAAAATATTTTAATTAGCATAAACATTATTTCTTTTTTTAATTTAAAAAAATAAAACGAGTTACTTAGTTGAAGCACGTTACATTTTTTATTTTATCAGCAATTAAAAATTAAACCTCCTAAAATTAATATTTTCTTTAAAAAATACGCACAATTTCTTCGAGTTTGGTTCAAAATATATGAAAAACTAGTTGAGATAATTAGGTTTTGTTTGAACAATATTAAAATTCAGTAAATTCTGTGTAAATTCAATTGTTTTATGCTGAATTATTTATTAATTTTTAAAGAATTTATGTCTTAATTTTCTGTTACTTTTAACTTTTCACCTTTTTCTTAGAAAAACTTGACGAGATTTATTATTTCTCTATAAAAAACAAGTTCCAGGTTTAATATTTCTAATGTTCGTTTTAATTAATTTTATATGTTCAGTAAATTCTGTGTAAATTCAATTGTTTTATGCTGAATTATTTATTAATTTTTAAAGAATTTATGTCTTAATTTTCTGTTACTTTTAACTTTTCACCGTTTTCTTAGAAAAACTTGACGAGATTTATTATTTCTCTATAAAAAACAAGTTCCAGGTTTATTATTTCTAATGTTCGTTTTAATTAATTTTATATGTATATTATATATAAAAGTCTTTAAAGTTTTACAAACTTAATGAAGCGTAAGCCTATGCCGTAAGATTCATATAGTTTTGAAACTGAATTATTCAGTGAATTTCATGTTAATTAAATTACTTGTTGGTTTTTTAATATCTTTAGAAACGTTGCTTGCCAAATGTAATGTAGTTTTCTCTTTATGATAAAATGTATGTTTGAAATTGATGTAATACCAAATGAATTCGGTATAAAGTAGAATAGAGTCCATTCAATGTTGGGTTAACTCATTGAATTTACTTTTTTGATTTTTCCCAGAATATTTTAAGTATTCGCTATAATTACTTAATTTAAAAAAACGCAAATTTTCTTTAAAACATGTAAACATACAATAAATTAATGTATGTTTACATGTTTTAAAGAAAATTAGCGTTTCTTTTTTTTTTCAAGTACATTTAACATAAAATTAAGTATTTAGTTTAATTTCCTCCTTTTAGATCATATTTATTAAAGTGTTTAATAATATTTCAACGATTGCAATCCTTGTTTAAGCATGAAGTAAATATTTCAGGCCTTTGTTGAATGTATGAAAGAGTTCAATTTGAAGTTTCTGACGAGTGTTTTCACTCCTTGATTAAGCTTGAAGTAAAATTTCGAGTTTAGAAAAGCCTAAACATTTGGATTTGCCGGGGTGCGCGAGCGAAGCAAGTCGCGGCCCGGCAAATCCAAATTTTCAGGATTTTCTAAACTCGAAATGTTACTTCATGCGTGACGCTTATAAAGCATTGACGATATTGTGAAGTTCAAATTATACTGCTTATGTTTGATCTCGCGTTAATAAATTTGAGAAAAACGTTATCTAATCGTGCGATTTCTAAATTCGTGCTTTATGTTTTCTTTTTACCTCTTAAATCTGCAACGAGTGTTTGTCGTTTAAATATCTAAAATTTAGAATTTAGATATTTTAACGGCAGCCACTTAAAAACTGCTTTACTAAATAACTTGTTTCTCACCTATATTTAACTTTTTCACAAAATGAAATTATTGTCATTAACATTAATAATTCAAAATAAAGTAATAGTTTGAAACGGAATTTATTATTTATGTTAAATATTTAATAATAATTCTTTATTAACGGACAAGCCATTTACAATGTAGAGCCAAATAATAATTGGTAAGTGTAAGGTGAACATTATTAGATGAATTTATATTATATCGAACAATATATTTTTAGTACATTTAGTGAGTATAGTGCTTTACATTGAAGACCAAAGTCAAGTGTCTTACACGACATACACACACATGGATATCCAAAATATATTGTTTTCATAAAAAAATTTAGATAATAATATTAATTGACATTAATCTGGAAGCCAGTGAAGCACCAACACACGCGAATTATTAACACTTTACGTATATGATTACAAATTCGATAATAATGATATCCCATAATTAATAAATATATAAGTATATTTGGATTTTGAAGATCAAGTAACAATGGAAGTTCTCATGATTCTATTATATTTATTAAAATTTCAAATTATAAGCGGAGCATTTGAGCATATAGTCGCAGAAAATATATTAGAGATGGACGGATCTAAAATTAATTCAGAATGTATATGGCGACTAATTGATGAAAATTATATAAAAAATATTCTTTTTATTACAGATTCAAATTTCACTGATGATCTAATACATTTTTATAATGCAAAGCAAACATGGACTTTAATACACACATATTTTAACTTTACTTTGTTAAATATAAACAAGTACGATTTTTGTTTTATTCGAATGAAAAAAAATAATTTAAATTTTCTGAAAAGTTTCATTAAAAATATATACGATTTATCATATTTCAAAATCGACTGTAAGTTTTTAATCGAGTTATTCGTAGATATAAATATAAATAGTGTTTTTAAGATATTTTGGCACTATTATTTCAACTTTGTCTTTGTTATTAATAAATTTAAAGATGTTTTTACTTATAATCCAATTAATGAAGGAAAATGCGTTGAAATATTTCCAAAATATGTGTGCACGTGTACACACATTAATAAAATAAGTAACGTTGAACAATCAAGTATTTTCAAAGATTTAAAAAATAATACTTTTTTGAAATATATTTCTCATTGTACAGAATCTGTTAATTTTAAATATAATGCTGTTAATAAATTGGATTTTTCTGGTTGTCCTATTAAAATTTATATCATACCATACTTGCATTTTTTCGGAAGAGAATCTTTCGAAAATAATTCCGGCTTTGTGGTCGAAACTTTTAAAGACATCTTCAAACAACTTTCCTTAAAACCAATTACATTACATCAGACACCTGTTGATAATTTAAGCAATAGAAGCGTTTTTGCGAAATCATTTAATAAAAGTTATTTCGGAGTAGCAAAAGATTTAGTCGAAAGAAAAGCAGATATACTTTTCGGGTCACTTGTCCCTTATCAATCAGACTTCGACAATACTTACCCAACAACCATCGGCAAAATGCGAATATATGTACCTTTAGCTGGCCCTCTTAAACCCTGGACGAATGTTTTCAAAGTATTTCAAGCCACAGTTTGGGCATTGGTGGGGTTTAGTGTGGTAGCATTTTCGATATTTTGGCACAAATTTTCCAAGCTTGAAATATTTTTTTCAAAAACTGAAACCGCGTTATTTTTGATGGAAACTTTTTTATCAAGTGGTAACTGGAAACCAACATTACTTCCCTTAAGAATATTGTATTTAACTTGGATTGTATTCGTTTTATTTCTCATTAGTTTTTACCAAAGCTGCTTGATAAGTGTTTTATTTCAACCAAACTTAGAAACGCAAATATCAACAATCGATCAGTTAATAAAATCAAAAATTCAAGTTCAAGGACTTTTAAACCCTATAAACAATTTAAAATTAGTTGAACGTGAACGTCTTTCGACTCTTTTTAAAAAAATAATAGTTGTTAAGCCAGGCGATAAACATTTCTGGATGAGATCTATAAAAAGTGGTTATGCTGTACTAATAATGGAATTTGTAGCTGATAAAGCTATTACGGAAAATGGGAAAATTCAAGGTGTTCCTGTTAATGATGGACTTGTCACTTATGCTATGGCTCAATTAACAAAAGGATCACCATTTACACCTTGGATAAATACGTTGTTGTTAAGGTTTTATGAAAATGGAATCATTTATAAGCGTCAGCGAAATAGGACTAAGTTTAAAATTTTCTCATCTAGGTGCTATATTTATTGTGTATTTAATTGGGCTTTTCATAGCATTTGTCGTATTTCTTATAGAGATTTCCTAAGAATGTCAATCTAAAAATATTTATTAATATTGCGCCAATAATAATAATAAAACACTGATTTAATGTGAAGTTCAAAATATTCTGCTCAAGTTTGATCTCATGTTAATAAATATTGCATATGTTTATTGTTTTATGTTTTTGTTTATTAAAATCTTCTTCTTCTTCTTCTTTTTCTTCTTCTGGTGCCTGACCGTTCAACGATCGTTGGCGAACGTGTTCGCTACCATTTGTGCAACTTTTATCTTGTCCACTGCTGATCTAAAAAGCTACACTGTTGATTGTCCGTACCATTGCCAGGAAGTTCGTCGTCTTCCTAGACCTCGTTTGCTGTCAATTTTTCCCTGTATGATGAGGTACAGTATACCATATTTATTTTGGTGGCTTATAATGTGACTAAGGTACTCTAATTAAAATAAAATGTGTTTTCATATTAACATAATGTATTGTAAAATATACTCAATGACATTAGAAGCGTAACACCCAGAAGGAGTTATTATTTTAACTTGATTTTTTGCCAGTATGGTAGTCTTACATCAAGAATAAAATGATTACATTTTCAAGAAATTTTATTAAAAAACAATCTAAAAAAAATTAATAATCTGTTTGGCGACCCCTTTGCTGTATACACTCCTGTAGACGTCTGGGCATCGACAAAATGAGATGGTCGATGTCTTCTTGAGGCATCTCGTTCCAAGCAACTTGAATTTCATCGATCAACTGTGCTAGAGTCTGTGAAGGATGGTGCAAAGAGAATATTCTTTTTCCCATGATATCCCACACATGTTCAATGGGATTTAAATCCGGCGAACGGGGCGGCCACGCCAAAACATTAACACCAGCTCCATTAAGAAAGTTCATAGTTCGACGAGCAATATGGGGACGTGCGTTATCTTGTTGAAAAAGTACGTCTGGGCGGCCATCTAAATAAGGCAACAAAGTCGGTCGTATGACGTCTTCAACATAACGCGCAGCTGTCATACTGCCTCGAATGAATACAAGAGGTGATCGACTACCATAAGCAATAGCCCCCTAAACCATTACTCCAGCAGTCCTGTGTACATGCCTCTCAATAGCAAACCTAAGATCAGGTCGTTCTCCTCGGTAGCGTCGTACCCTTCTACGGCCAACATGCGTGCCTAGACAAAATCGTGATTCATCGCTGAATACGACATCGTGCCATTCTGCCTCCCAATGCTGCCGTTCTCTGCACCAGTCCAACCTTTGGCGACAGTGTCTCGCTGTTAAAGGAAGCACTAATCTTGGACGGTACGAAAGAAGCCCAAAGGATTGAATGCGGCGATATAAGGTTCGCATACTAACGGGCCTACCTTCTTCTCCAATCCATTGATCACCGATTTGACGCGTAGTAGCGAAACGGTCTCGCAGGGCTATTTGTCTTAAGCGCCGATCTTGACGTTCTGTGGTACGCCTTGGTTGACCAATTGGTCTTCTTCTTGCTCCTCTACCTTCTTCTGTCCATACCTGATACACACGTATTACAGTTGCTGCAGTGGAATCAATACGGCGGGCAATTTCGCGATAGGACATACCGACATCTCGATAAGCAACAACTCGACCCCGGTCAAAATCGTTCAAATGGTGATATTGTGGACGTCTTCGGACTCGAGGCATTTTATTTAAGCTTAACACACTCAACGGAAACACGAAAACTATAAACATCTGTACTAAACAGCTCATATAAATAGTTTTATCAAAAAAGAAAAAGTGAAATATATTTTTTTTTCACAATAAATATAAAAGGCACAAGGTTGAAATTGTTATCAATGTATGCTTTAAATATAGTCACTCTGTTGCTAAAATATGAATTCAAAAAAATCATTCCTTCTTGGTGTTACGCTTCTGTCATTGAGTATACATCAAAATTATGATTTCTTTAAAATAATGTTACGCGTATAAACAAATTAGAACCTGGGAATGTTTTAAATTAATATGTATACATTATTGTAAATAAGAGTGGTCTTTAATAATAATATTGATTACCCAACAGGACAACCCAATTACAGAGTAGTATTACAAAACTAAAAATTCTTAAAATAATATACCGCTTGTTGACTTGGCGGACGCAACATAGGATATCGCATGCTAATTTGACGTGTTCAAATATTGGCTCTCCTATTTATTTTAGAGACAAAATGCATTGAACTTTTTTGTAGAGGGAAAAATTCTAAATTTATTAATGTTCACACTTAACACTTTACGTTACTCTAAGTTCAAATAATTAAGAAAACGTAATGTGATTTTATAAAAAATGATATGCCATAGAATTGAAGCAACAATTGCGGATGTCAAAATGGTACAGGGTATCTCTGTCACTTTATTAAAGTTAATGTTTTCAAAATAATTTACACTACACAAGAAAAATTCCTTCTAATTAAGTGGTATTATGCAGACCACAGTTATCAGGATATTTGCGATATATTTTCTATCCAGTTTGAAGACAGACGGATACCTGATAAATCCACTGTACGACGATTATCAAGAAAATAATTAGGCAAGACAAAATAGAAGTTCAATATTTGCTAGTTATCGAAGAATTGTAACAATAGTTATGTAATTCAAATTAAGTGTTCAAATAAACCCCTTGTAACAACCTAACAATATCCTAAGAGATTGTAGAATTCATTTCGGACATTAGCAAATTGATAATTGGAGATATTCTCACATTCTGCCGAAATTGCGTTTTTAAATTCTTGTATGTTCTCAAAACGTGACAAATCAAGCGACCTAGTTGGCCATGCAATGATGTGACCTGGGCCGATAACCTTTCTTTGAAACGTGTCCACTAGATATTCCTTAACCACACGTGTGTTTTGCGCTAGGCAACCATCTAACTGGAACCAGATCTCCTGATCTTCACATGCAACATCGCCCTTGCAGGTCCAACTTTTTTCAAAAGTAATTCCAAAAATCTTTGCCCAGTCAAACTACTAAAAAAAAGGGGTCCTATAATATGATGAGCTTGAATTCCTGGTTGTACTAAAGCAATGTTCATTTTCCCTGCTCCAGTATCTACAATTCTGCACCTTCGGGTAATTGTTTAGAGTAAAAGTACACTCGTCACTAAAACAAATATTCTTTAAGAACTCTCTATCAGCGTTAGCTCTTTCCATTATCTCAAAACAAAATGCAGCCCTTCTTTCTTTATCACCCTCTTTTAATCCTTGATGGCACTCGTAGTTCAAAGAAATAAATTTGTATTTCTTTAAAACCTTAAAAACAGTAGTATGGTTTATATTCAACTGAACTCCTATTTTTCTCGTACGCATATCCTTATTTTTTTTCGACGGATAGCAAAATATCTAACTCCTTTTGATTTTGTCTTGCTGGATCTCGTTCTTGTAGTCCTCATTTTCACACTTGCAGTTATTCAAAACTGTTCCCATAGCTTCAAACTTGCTTACCAATCGATGAACAGTAGATTTATTAGGTATCGGTCTGTCTGGAAACTGGACAGAAAACATCGCAAACATCCTGATAACTGTGGTCTGCATAATACCACTTAATTAAGAGATTTTTTTCTTGTGTAGTGTAAATCATTTCAAAAACATTTACTTTAAAAGTGCCAGCCAAATCTAGTGCTATTTTGACATCCGCAATTGTTGTTTCAATTCCATGGCATGTCATTATTTTTATAAAATGGCATTACTATTTCTGAATTATTTTAACTTAGAGAAACTTAAAGTGACAAACTGTAACACGAATGAATTTAGAATTCTTTCCTCTATAAAAAAGGTAAATACATTTTGTTTTTAAAACAAATAAGGGAGCCAACATTTGAACATTTCAAAATTTACATTGGATTTCCTATGTTGCGTCCGCCAAGTCAACACCCGGTATATACTGGGTGTTTGATTAAGCGTGGCCATCGGCTGTAAAAAATATACAATGTAGCATGTTGCGGTAAAAAAATTCAATGTGAAAGTGGCCAAGAGAAATAGCTGGAAATTATTTTTAAGTTCATAACTTCGTCGCGAAAGGGCGCCATTTCTATAGTAAAAGATTAAAAGAATTTTTATCAAATACCTTCAAAATTAAGCGATGTAAAAAATACAAAAATCTATGGCAAATTTTACCTAATTTTAACTATCTTCTCGTTTTTATATTCCTCACACAAGATACACGGGAGAACAGAAATGTCTAATTATTTAAATGTCTGTAACTTTTGTTAGGTTCCACTGAATTTATTAAACTTGGGCTCATTTGATAGATAATTGAATGCAATTTAAAACATAATTCACTCAGATTTATTTTAGTTTCGATATTAGGCGCCAGAGGGTGCGATTGAGACAATCACCGTATTATCTCCATTTTCTTGAATTGGAAGGTATACGTAAGTTACGATAGTTAATGGAAATGAGAAATAGTGTGAAAAGTTTTCACACTATTTCTCATTTCAATTAACTATCGTAACTAACAATTCAAGAAAATGGAGATAATACGGCGATTGTCTCAATCGCACCCTCTGGCGCCTAATATCGAAACTAAAATAAATCAGAGTGAATTATCTTTTAAATTGCATTCAATTATTTATTAAATGAGCCCAAGTTTATTAAATTCAGTGGAACCTAAAAAAAGTTACAGGCATTTAAATAATTAGACATTTCTGTTCTCCCGTGTATCTTGTGTGAGGAATAAAAAAACGAGAAAATAGTTAAAATTAGGTAAAATTTGCCATAGATTTTTATATTTTTGATAGTTTTCACTAACAACTATCAAAAATCGCATCCCAATATCTTCATCCTAACCGAAGATATACTGAAAATTGTGCAGAATGATCCTTATTATAGACACTAAATTAATTCAGAATACATAGTGTTTAAAAGTGCATTCAATTGATATCAATCTAGTCAAAGTTTATAACGAAGTAGGAGCCGCTATAGTCAGTGAATTAGTCAAAGTTTGTTACATTCGGTTAAGCCTAACTAAAGTTACAACCATTTTAATGATTCATCTGCATCTTGTGTAAACGCAAAAGAAATGAGAAGGTAATTGAAACCGAGCAAAATTTAGAGTATTTTTAACATATGCAGCTTAAATTTTAATTTTGATTAAAATCTTGTTTTTATCCTTTGCGGTAGAGATTGCGCCCTCTACCAGTGAAGCTAGATTTAATTATTGTATTCGTTTTATTTTCTTATGTTTTGTTAATTATTGTTCTAATAAAGTGTTGTAATAAATGTTTTTAATTGTACTAAATATACGCTGTTTTATACATTGTACTAATCTCATAGCCTACTAAATTTTGAGATTTTAAATAATCATGTATTTACTTACTTATTCGCTTTTCAAAATTTATAAAGGGGGAAAAGTGATCTCCGTTCTTCTTTAAATTATTGTTTTTGACCTCTTAAACATAAAACAAAAAAGCCTAAAGGCCTACTAGATTTTAAAATATATTTTAATATGGTGCGCGGTTGGAAATGGTCAAATCTATCAGACTTTTTACTGTATCTTTAGTTAGGATAAAGATATCAGGATGAGGTTTTCACAACTTTTCTAAGTATTCATTACTGTACTAAACCAATGTAGGAGAACTATAGCTTCTAATTTTAAATGTTTAAGAATACTAGTAAATATGGCGGTTTAAAAAAAACGCCCTCTGGCGCTTTCTATAAGAACTAAAGTAAACGAGAGTAAACAGTGAATTAAAGTGCTTTTAATCATCTATCAAATGAGACTAATTTGATAAATATGGGTTAATCCTGTAAGTTACACGCAGTTTAATGATCACACTTTCCGGCTCTCTCCTGCTTCATATGTGCGAGATAAATAAACAAGAGAGTAGTTAAACTTGAGTTAAATTCACCCTAGATTACAATTAGTATATTTTTAACCTAGCTCAATTTAGCGGTTTTATAATAAAAATCTGTTTTTGTATTTGGCGATAGATGTTAAGCACTCCAGCGGCTAAGGTAGGGACTTGAAACTACTTTGAAGTGATTTCTTTTAGCCACTTTCACTCTTCGATTTTTTGCCCCAATATGTTATGCTACATAGTTTCTGTGATACTAAAAAGAAAAACTTACTGTTTCAATCAACTTTGAGCAACTCTAATTTTGTTCAGAGTTAATTGATGTTGTAAAAAGAAATAGAAATTATTAGCACTAATTCTTTCCAAGTTCATTATTTTTATTTTTGTTAGAACAAAGTTTATTAATTTCTAAATCATTTTATTGTAGTTTCTATCAGACTCTAGCATTTTTTAGGTTTTATTTTTTTTAAGAAAACACATTAAATGTCTAAAAAATTGCTTTAATAAATAAATTTCTTCTAACCTATATTTGGCTTTTTCACAAAATGAAGTTATTTTAAGGGGCTAGGAAAAAAATCTGGGATCAGGGAAGAGTCAGGAAAAAGTCAGGAAAATTTCACGTTTCGTGCATTGTTATTAACATTAATAAATCAAAATAATGAAGAAGTTTGAAACGAAATTTATTATTTATGTTAAATGTTTTATAATTGGTAAGCACAAGGTGAACATTATTACATAAATTTATATTATATGGAATAATATATTTTCAATACATATAGTGAGTATACTGTTTTACATCGAACACCAAAGTCAAGTGTCTTACATGCATATACACACATATGCATATCCATAATATACCATTTTCATAAAAAATATACATAAAAATATTTGTTGACATTAACCTGGAAGCCAGTGAAGCAACAACGTACGCTAATTATTAACATAAATATTATGTATTTACGTAAATGATTACAAATTCAATAATAATGATATCCCATAATTAATAAATACGTGTATTATATATTAGATTCTTAAGATCGAGTAACAATGAAACTTCTCATGATTCTATTATATCTATTAAAATTTGAAATCAGAAGCGAAGCATTTGAGTATATAGTTTCAGAAAATATATTAGAGATGGATGGATCTAAAATTTATTCAGAATGTATAGGGCGAATAATAGAAGAAAATTATATAAAAAATATTCTTTTTATTACAGATTCAAATTTCACTGATGATCTGATACATTTTTATAATCCAAAGCAAACATGGACTTTAATACACACATATTTTAACCTTACTTTGTTAAATATAAACAAGTACGATTTTTGTTTGATTCAAATCAAAGAAAATAATTTAAATTTTCTTGAAAGTTTCATTAAAAATATATACGATTTATCATATTTCAAAATTGACTGTAAGTTTTTAATAGAGTTATTAGTAGATATAAATATGAATAGTGTTTTTAGGATATTTTGGCACTACTATTTCAACTTTGTGTTTGTCATTAATAAATTTAAAGACGTTTTTACTTATGATCCAATTAGTGAAGGAAAATGCGTTGAAATATTTCCAAAATATGTGTGCACCTGTACACACATTAATAAAACAAGTAAAGTAGAACAATCAAGTATTTTCAAAGATTTAGAAAATAATACTTTTTTGAAATATATTTCTCATTGTACAGAATCTGTTAATTTTAAATATAATGCTGTTAATAAATTTGATTTTGCTGGCTGTCCTATTAAAATATATATCATACCATACTTGCATTTTTTCGGAAAAGAATCTTTCGAAAATAATTCCGGCTTTGTGGTCGAAACTTTTAAAGACATCTTCAAACAACTTTCCTTAAAAGCAATTACATTACATCAGACACCTGTTGATAATTTAAGCAATAGAAGCGTTTTTGCGAAATCATTTAATAAAAGTTATTTCGGAGTAGCAAAAGATTTAGTCGAAAGAAAAGCAGATATACTTTTCGGGTCACTTGTCCCTTATCAATTAGACTTCGACAATACTTACCCAACAAACATCGGCAAAATGCGAATATATGCACCTTTAGCTGGCCCCCTTAAACCCTGGACGAATGTTTTCAAAGTATTTCAAGCCACAGTTTGGGCGTTGGTGGGGTTTAGTGTGGTAGCTTTTTCAATGTTCTGGCACAAACTTTCCAAGCTTGAAATATTTCTTTCAAAAACTGAAACCGCATTATTTTTGATGGAAACTTTTTTATCAAGTGTTAACTGGAAACCAACATTACTTCCCTTAAGAATATTGTATTTAACTTGGATTGTATTCGCTTTATTCCTCATTAGTTTCTACCAAAGCTGTTTGATAAGTGTTTTATTTCAACCAAACCTAGAAACGCAAATATCAACAATCGATCAATTAATAAAATCAAACATTCAAATCCAAGGACTTTCAAAAGCTCTAAACAATTTAAAATTAATTGAACGTGAACGTCTTTCGACTCGTTTAAAAAAATTATTAACAGTTGCTAAGCCAGGCGATAAACATTTCTGGATGAAATCTATAAAAAGTGGTTATGCTGTAGTAATATTGGAATTTGTAGCTGATAAAGCTATTACGGAAAATGGGGAAATTCAAGGTGTTCCTGTTAATGATGGACTTGTTATTTATCTTATGGCTCAATTAACAAAAGGATCACCTTTTACACCTTGGATAAATACGTTGTTAATAAGGTTTTATGAAAATGGAATAATTTATAAGCGTGAGCGAAATAGGACTAAGTTTAAGAGGAGTATAGTCAAGCAAAACAATAAAATAACCATTTTTCATCTAGGTACTATCTTTATTATGTATATAACTGGGCTTTTCGTAGCATTTATCGTATTTCTGATAGAGATTTCCTAAGATTGTCAATCTGAAAATATTTATTAATATTGCGCTAATAATAATAATAGAACACTGATTTAAAGTGAAGTTTAAAATATACTACTTAAGTTTGATCTCACGTTAATAAATATTGCAAATGATTATTGTTTTATGTTTTTGTTTATTAAAATCTTCTTCTTCTCCTTCTGGTGCATTGACCATTCAACGATCGTTGACGAACATGGTTGCTACCATTTGTGCATTTTTTATCTTGTCCACTGCTGATCTAAAACGCTGCACTGTTGATTGTCCGTACCATTATTGCCTTAGGTTTTACAGCCAGGACGTTCGTCGTCTTCCTAGACCTCGTTTGCTGTCAATTTGTTCGTGTATGATGAGGTACAGTATGCCATATTTATCTTGGTGCCTTATAATGTGGCCAAGGCACTTTAATTAAAATAAAATGTGTTTTCATATTAACATAATATATTGAAAAATAAAACATAATTATGATTTTTTTAACAAATACTACGCGTATAAAGAAATTAGAACCTAGGAATGTTTTAAATAAAGATGTATACATTATTGTTAATAAGAGGGGTCTTTAATGCTAATAATAATAATATTTATTACCCAACAGGACATCACAATTACAGAGCAAAATTACAAAAATAAAGATCACGTGATATAAGTTTATGTTCTATTTAGAGAAAATAAATTAAATATTTAGAAATTATAGTAATGACAAAATAACACAGAAATAACAATAGTTAGTCTATGCAGCCGTTTGTTGTTATTAATATCAAGTACTAGAAATTATGTTCTTAAATAATTGACGTAAGTCTAAGTAAAAAATTTTACAATGAGTTGAAAATGTGCTGTGATAAACACAAATGCGAAGCATCGGGGACAGTTCCAAGATATTACTTTGAGCATTTTGAACATAAAAAGCTGGTACAATGACGTGTCGAGAGTCTAGGTACATAAGAAATGTATCTTTTGCGAAAGTTAGGAACAATCAATTGTATTATGTAGTAACTTAGGCCGGCTTCTACAATCGATTGGCATACCTTTGATAATGTAACCCATAGAATAAATCTTTGGCAGCGATTCTACCATATTGAGGTAAAGAATTGTTAGGAGCAAAGCTGAGTTACCTCACTGTTACTGTACCCCACGCTTTCAGCATGAGATACATCTTTGGTAGCCAAACAAGTGCGCGCGCACCGACCTTGTCACGAACCAGCTGTTGTCCGCCATTTAAGTTTTGCTGTTTGTTTACATACAAAAATTGCCTCCAGTCGTTTTATTTATATGATAATTATATTGATTCTTTAGTTTATTAATTAGTTTAGTGGTATTAGTTTTAAAAATAAGTTTTTTTTTATTTTAATAGGTTAGGAAGGATTTAGTTTCCAGTTTTACATTTTGTTTATATTAGCGATAGGTTATATTTACATTAGGTTTAATTAATAAAAATGGATATATCCAAAAGCCGGACATCGAATTTTAAACCGGAGGAGACAAATTGCTTTGTCGAATTAACAGAAATATAAAAAAAATTCTTAATGTAGTTGTATGAGTTAGAAAGGAATATAACTGTGATTAATTAAGTACAAAAATTATTTCATTGGTAAGTATTTTTTTAAATTTATATATATATATATATATATATATATATATATATACATACAGGGTGTCTACTACGCTAAACCGTTCGTTAAAAGTAAAAGTTTATGGGGTTGCCGTTACACAAAAAATTTGAAAAAAATCCTTGTCATACGCCTGGTCTCTTCCTCGCCGCGCGACTCGAGCGCCGATCTGGCGGCAGCGCCGCTAAGTTGTTGATTGGGGCCGTTTAAATGTCGTGATTAAACCTGTTACGGCAGATCGTGGTTTTTCATCGTTACATACCGTTTTGACGGCAAAACATGCCAACTATTGTGCAGTGCGGATTTCGAGCTGTCGATTTATCTAAATTTCGCGAGAAAAGCTTAAATAAAGGGCGAACATTTTTACATAGCTTCCACGTAAACAGAAATACTACATGCAAGGTTATGCAATAATTATTGATGAACACATTCAATTAAAGTTGTACCTTCAGAATTACGGGCCGAGTTCACACTTTTCTTCTCGTTGCGAAGTCTCTGTCTGCGAGCTTCACAGGATTCCTTTGCCGGTTTCCATGGGAAGATTGTCGGGTTAAAATGTTCCTCTGTGGGATTATTTGATTTCACACCGCCAACAAAGTGTTCAGCGCAAATTCTTGTGTGCTTCGTTGACACCCAGAGTCTATTTTCATCTCTGAAATAAGGACACTTCAATTAAAAGATGACTTTTTATTCGCATTGTTGCATTCAAATTATTTTTCTCCAAGCATTATCACTGTTACTTTTGTAGGTTAGGAATGATGCTGGCAACATGAGGTTTGTTTTCATTTTAATATTGCAGATTGATTGAATAGTTCTATTCAGGTGAAATAGGAATGTTAACATTATTACTTACCCTTCTCGTCGTACACGCGCAATCCACAACTTCTTCCGCTGTACTTCATAACAGACCCAGCCGACTCCATATGATTCTATAAGTTCACATATATAGTTGACCGACCCACTCGATGGGAGGGCGCATATGTCGGAATTTCAAATTTCCCGCAATTTCTAACGTGGGCTCGTTTTCATTCAACAGCTGTCAGATCCGTCGGATCTGAAGGCACAAAAATGCTGATAAGACGAAATCGTCTCGTGATGAGCGTTAATAAATATAAATAATTACAACCGTAAGTATGTAATATATTTTTAAATTTTAACCTATTGTGTATTATTTTAAATAAGTGTACAGTCAAAAAAATTTAAAACCAGGGTGTTACTACATTATTTCTCTTTATTTCTTCCTAGTACATGTGGATGATCTTCAAGTATACTAAATATCCATAGTCGTGGATATTTTCATCATACTGAACTAGGAGCATTTTTTTTATGGAGTATATCCCACGTTATTGTTGGATTAAGCAATTCTGAATCTTTGGGGATGGGCGTTAACATTAATAATTAAAACCGTAAGTTTATGTAATATTTTAAGTTTTTAAGCCATTGTCTATTCTTTTAATTAAATCTGCAGTCAAACACATTTAAAACCAGTATGTCTACATTATTTCTCTTTATTTCTTCCTAGCATCTGTGAATGATTTTCAAGTACTATGCATGAAACAACCACGGACGTGGAGATTTTTTTCACACCGGGCTAGGAGCATACTTCCATGGAGAATGTTCCCGTTGCTGTTGGATCAAGCAATTCTGAAATTTCATCTAGTCACAATGGACGATCCCAGTACATAAAATGGTGATGTGTCCATCATAGTACTTTCCCCCGTAAATTGCGTATTAAATCACTTTTAAAATATTTGTAGCATTATTATTTTCAAAATGTCTTCAACTTTTTGATAACTACAACTTTTATTTGAAACATTTTTCAACACATACACTGAGACAAACCAATGACTAGATAAAAGAACATTATTTATTAATTATCTCAAAAACTAAGAGTGCTATGACAAAAAGTGAAGATACAAAAAATCTTTAGTTTTTCATTTCCTACAACTTTTATTTGAAACATTTTTCAATTGTATCGACACGTACACTGTCACACGCCAATAACTAGATAAAACACACAACTTTTGAAATATCTCAAAAACTAAGAGTGCTATGACAAAAAGTAAATGAACAATACATCTTCATTTTGTTATTATCTACAACTTTTATTTGAAAGAATTTTTTGTTTGATGAACATTTATTGAATAAATCTGAAAAAACTGAAAAACGCTACGAGTAAAGTACCACTTCCGGTTTTCCGATTTTCACCAAAAGCTTTTCAGTTCTTCCGATTGTATCAAAAAGCTTAAGTTTCAAGTTTCATCTCGATGTCTTTAGCGGTTTTTGCGGTACAGCGCACACAGACTCACACACAGACACACAGACAGACAGGCATTTTTCAAAAATGGTCTTATTCGACTCAGGGGACCTCAAAACGGATATTTCCGCTAACATTTTTGATTCGAAAATTTTCACGAAAACAATACTTTCCCTTTGTATTACATACGGGGGAAAGTAATAATGTCTTAAATTTAATTACACGGTTTTTCTATTGCATTTCACTATTGATAAAATGAGATTCACTATATCCCAAATATCTTTCACCTTGTCAAATATAAGTCAAAAGATTTCACGATTTACGAAATAAGTTTCACTATATACCAAACACTTCCATTTAATATTTTTGCTGAACATTTTTGCAGTAACAATAACTTTCTTCTGGAAATATTTTATTTGTATTCATACATACAAGGAGTTTTCTTTTAAGTATACGTATTTCAAATTCAACCTATTTTCTTAAAATCTTTAGATATTCCTTGTTTTTTTTAAAGTTCAATTTGAAGCATTAAATGAGTGTTTTCCACTCCCAGACTAAGCATGAAGTAAAATTTCGAGTTTAGAAAAGCCCCGTGAAAATTTGTCGAGGGTTGCGCAGCGACCCGAGACAAATTTTCTGGGCTTTTCTAAACTCGAAATTTTACTTCATGCGCCACGCGTATAAAACACAGATTTCAAGTGAAATTAGAATATACATAAATTTTTCAAAATATTTCAGTGTTTTATACGCGTGGCGCATGAAGTAAAATTTCGAGTTTAGCAAAGCCCAGAAAATTTGTCTCGGGTTGCGCGACCTTCGACAAATTTTCACGGGGCTTTTCTAAACTCGAAATTTTACTTCATGCTTAGTCTGGGAGTGGAAAACACTCGTTTAAAGCTTTATATTGAACTCTTTTGAAAAACAACGAATGTCGGAAAATTTACAGCTTATGCATATGTTTACCTTAAAGAAAAATTCACTGTATGGAACACTACTTACGCCAACATCCTTATCCGGATAAGGAGACCTCTTATTTCATTCTAAGATGTATTTTTTGACGAACTGCAGACATTTTGTTGAAAAGTGAAATGTAATTAGGTTTTGACATGTAGCGAAATATATTTGTAATAACTTTTTAAATATACATTTAACATGTTCATTAGGTCTTTGGTATTTTTCGCATCGCACGGTAATTTAATACCGTGCGATGTTCCCCGCACCGCACCCACCATTCAATGTTATGACCCCCTGCACCGCACACCCCGCTTAGCAAGAATTCCGCCCGCTCCCCGCGCCTAATGACGTCATTTGCGATTGCAGCGCCGTCTCATCGAGTGGGTCGGTTAACTAAAATCATGATACGTGGAGCCCCCTATGAGTTATCAATCTAATTTAATCTATGCTTCATAATCACGATTCGGGAGCGTATAAAATGTCAAACCGACATTTTTCAACTGCGCGTTGGGACAGCCAGGCACGCAACACACTTTTCCCTCCGATTTCCTGCTCATTTTGTCGCTTATTAATAACAAAAACACGCGTTTCACAGCTGTGCGGCATGCGAACCGCTTGCGCCTGTCAACGTGACTCCCAGTCAACCACTTACAGCTTTGGCCGCATGAGGGCGCGTCGGGCGTGAGAGACCAGGCGTATACGGTTGAATCAGTTCTCCTCGTGTGAAATATTTTCAACCTTATATCACTTCCAGTTCCACCGGAAGTAGCACCAAACTTGTTATTTTAAATAGAATTGGTAATTTTTTGGATTTCTCGTTTAAATTGCAACATATTTTATTCGAACATATGTACACTTATCTCTTATAGTTTTCAAGCAAAAAAATATTTCTAAAATTTTGACCTCTAAAAGGCATCTTGAAATCTCTCTGTAACTTCTCTTAAGAGTAAGATAATAATATGATTTATATCTCTACTTGTACCTAAAGGATGCCACTGTAAGTATATTAAGTGGAAACTGTCAATTTTGACAACAAGTGTTCTTAAAATGTCACTATCGAAGTGCTCTTGAATGACCCAATATTTATCACATGGTACGATTGGGTGGAAGATTTCCTACAAAAAAGTATTAACAACTATACTCCTAAAGCAAGTGGTTTTCGAATTACTTCGAAGATTCGTTGTTCGTTGCATTTATGCAGAGAATAATCCGCGCATAAGTCGCAACTGAATTTTAGTAGGCAAGTAGTAATGCTTTTATTTTGTCGCGTATATAATGCGAAATGTCAAATAATAAAAAGTATTAGTACAAAGTTATACAGAAAAAATAAATAATAACACGAATCAACAAATTATCAATTTGTTCTTTAGACATGGCAACTGCGATAGAATTGTTAGTACGTTTTTTACAACTAATAAAATTCCAGAACTGCTTTGGATTCCACGTAATGTTATTTGATTTTGTGTTAATGTAATCTGTATAAGCAGTAGATATATAGGGTTTTCCATTGAGAGGTCCCATTTTAAATTCCCTGGCATTTTAAATTGTTGAATAGAGGGACTTGGTTGTTTGACACTTGTCAAGTGAAAAGTGTACGATTTAAGAAAATGGAAAGATTTACGCTCAAATTACGTATAGAAATAGTGAACATTTATTATCAATATGGTGCAACTTTCGCAGCGATCGTTGTGTTTTAGGTCGGTGTGAATTACTTTCTTGCCGTAATATTGTGAAACTTACCATTAAATTTAAGCAAAATGAACAAAAAACTGATGTATAGTTGCTAATTCATACTCGTATCGCCAGGTCAGCTGAGAACATTACCGCTGTTGCTGAAAGTGTTGCTGACAACCCGGCTTTGTCTATCCCAAGACTTTCACACAATTGGGCATTTCAAAGACTAGCCCTAATATCATTCTGCACAAGGATCGTAGCCTGCATGCATATAAAGTGCAGACTTTTTTTCTGGGAGCTGCGTAAAGGAAAAAGTCTAAGCTAATGGCCCACAAACAATTCAACTGCTTAAAAAAATATTTGAGCGGTTATTGGTCAAATAGAGGCAGAGTTGTGCAAACATATGATACAAAACTTTCTCAAAAACATAGCTACTTTCAGAAGAAGCCGAGGTGGCCATTTACCAGATTTCATTTTCCACAACTAATCGTGGAATTTGTACTTTATTTTAAAATAAATATTTTGGAACTATTTTATAAAAAAATATTATTAAAAAAAAAAATAGGGCCTCTCAATGGAAAACCTTTTAGCATATTTGCTATGCGCCCTAGCAGCACGATGCAAGTTAAGGAAATCTGGGAGAATCTTAGTGCGAAGATATATATATATATATATATATATATATATATATATATATATATACTGTCTTACAAAAAAATCAGAACAGAAAGTATTTATTGGACGATTTTAATGAAATTTACAGAATTTGATCATGTAAATGAACTGCATCGATGATCAAAAAATCAATTGTTTTGGTTACTATTTAATGGTATTGTTCCTTGATTTCACCATTATAAAGAGCTGCTGATTTTTTAATGTAATTTCTTCTAATATCCAAGTAGCCTCTGAGTAGTTTGACGTTTCAGTTTGTAAAACATAAAAAGATGCCCCGTGTTCGTCGGCGTGCACAATATCATCATCTAAGTGAATTTGAAAGGGGTCGCATTATTGGAATGCGAGAAGCGGGTTTTTCGGTTCGTGCTATTGCCGAAAGGGTAGGCCGTAGTGTATCGGTGATCCTACGCTGCTGGTCTAGATGGTCCGAAGCTGGGGAGAATCGACGTAGACTTGGATCAGGACGTCCAAGAAGCACCACTGAGCGTGAAGATCGAGCTCTTCGTCTTACAACTTTAAGGGACAGATTTACAATGTCGCGGGCATTGGGAAATGACTGGTTGGCTCTAAATGGCCAAAGAGTATCCATGGCTACTGTTTACAGAAGAATCCGCAGTTTTGGTATAAGATCCTACCGTCCACAATTGTGTCTACCTCTTACTCCGCAGCATCGCAGAGCAAGACTTGATTGGTGCAGGGAAAGACAACATTGGACCCATGAATGGAATAACATTATCTTCAGAAATGAGTCTCGGTTCTGCTTATGGGCTCATGATGGTCGCAGAAGAGTGAGACGTCGACGCGGTGAACGCAGAATTTTACAATTTGCTGTTGAAAGACATACGGCTCTTACACAGGGAGTTATGGTTTGGGGGGCGATAGCATATGGTAGTCGGTCTCCTCTAGTTTTTTTTAGAAGCAAGTCTTAACGCGATTCGGTATATTGACAACATTTTACGGCCAGTGTTAGTGCCCTATGTAAATGGCTTGCAGAACCCCATTTTTCAGCAAGATAATGCTCGACCTCACACAGCGGCCATTAACAAGACAGTTTTTTGATAGTGCCGAAATCAATTTGTTACCTTGGCCATCTCGTTCTCCAGATCTATCGCCAATAGAAAATGTTTGGGATATGATAGGTGTTAGAATAAGTAACTTACAGCGCCCCGCTAACACTGTAATGGAACTTAGAGGTCAAATTATCGAAGTTTGGAATGAAATACCCCAAGTCGATATTGACAGCCTGATTTCTAGCATGCCTCGACGTGTAAATGAGTGTTTGGGAAATCGTGGAGGCTCAACACATTATTAATTTTTATTCATTTGTTTTTTTGTTTTTTTGTTTTTCAAGTTGATTTTTTGATCATCGATACAGTTCGTTTACATGATCAAATTGTGTAAATTTTATTAAAATCGTGCAATAAATACTTGGTGTTCTGATTTTTTTGAAAGGCAGTATATTTTACGTTTACGATTTTTTTGTTTTATGCTACGAATAACTGAAGCTGTAAACCAACTAGGGTACTGTTTTTTAGATTGTTTATGAAGGGGAACATATTTATCTATACAATTATATAGTGTGATATAGAAAGCATCGATAGCATCATTCAAACTATTCATAGAACTAACCTCCGTCCAGTCGCACAAACTTTATTTTAATTTTAACTTAAAAAAATGTTTAACTTGGATAAAAGTACACATAATCAAACATGGCAAGTATTAACTAATGAACAGATAAATTACAATTTAATAAATATGTTCATTTCAAAATTTGGATTTCTAGCATTAAATATTTTATTAAATTTGAAATAAAAACACTTGGTTTGTTTCACTAACGTTAGTGAAACAAACCAAGTGTTTTAATTTCAAATTTTATTTTAATCATGTTTCACCAAGTGATTAATGAGAACATTGTGAAAGATAAATTAAATATTTTACTTTTGATCAAGATGTAAAAATGTTTCACACCTATTCTTGTTTTATGTTTATCTTTAATTTAAGTGAAGTGTTATTTTTTAGGTTTCCGAATTTTGAAAAATGGCTAGAAGCGAAACTAGTTAAAATAAATATTTAGAAATGTGAGGCAAATTAAGTGATTTTGATTTTGTAGCGTAAACTTTCTTCTGCCACTAGGATGATTTCATTTTATATTTTTGTTTTGTAGATTAAATTCACTTGGTTTTGTTTCATTTTATTTTTCTACTAGTTTCGACTTAATAATAAATGGTAATGATAAACTAGTAAAAAAATAAAATTCATATTTAAACAAAACCAAGTTAATTGAATTTACAAAACAAATATATGTATTTTTGAAAATGTTTTACTGTGATTAATGAAAAAAAAACTATTCTATGGATTTTATTTTAGTTTTAAAAATTGCCTTATATTTCTTTAATTTTAATGGTTGATGGTTTTGCATGTTGCTTTCTAAATTGCAGGAAAACAAGCGACGATAAATCGAATATTTACTAAAGGGCGTCCCAAAAGTAACTGACATTTTAAATTTTTAATAAAACACATTTTATATTTGATAACTGATAATATTTTTATTGATTTAGAAAGTAGAGACATGGAGGTTATATATAATACAAAACATCTGACAAACGACCGCCTCTGCTGATGGAGCACATATTCACTCTTTTAATGAAATATTCAAAACATTTTCACATAATTGCTGGGAAATATTCGCAATGTTCTGTCGAATTTCATCTTTAAGGTCCTAAGTTGTTTGTGGTTTATTGCTGTATACTCTATCCTTAACATAACTCCACAGAAAGAAGTCTAACTTGTCAAGTCACATGACCTTAGTAGCCAATTCACATTACCTCGCTTAGAGATAATAAGACCATTAAATTTTTCTTGCACAAACTGCACAGTTTCGTTGGCAGTGTGAGACGTTGCACCGTCTTGTTGAAACCATATTTCTTTCGCCAAAATTCTCACCATGTTTAAAGTGATTTTTACCCGTCGTTCGATAGTGTACTTCTCCATAATTTAGCCTCAATGTTTACTAATGACAGTATATAAATATCTGTACGATAGTTTTACCGCAAAAAATGGCGGCAAATTTAAAATGTCAGTTACTTCTGGCTATCCCTTTATTTAGGATTATTAAAGAGCCTAATTTTTGTTTAGCTCAACTTACGTCATATGTTTTATTTGTGTAACCCTTTATGATGGTAGACTTACACAATTTCAACTAATTTTAAAAGTGACATGTTATGTGTAAAATTAAAAAGAATGCATTATTGTTTAAACTTGAACAAAAGAATTAAATAATTTTGTGTCATACATTTCACAATAAAATAAACTGCAGAATAAGTTTCTTATTGCTCGTCTAACGAGGCTTTCCACTCCCAGAATAAGCATGAAGTAAAATTTCGAGTTCAGAAAAACTTAAAAATTAAAAAATTTTGATTTTCTAAACTCGAAATTTTACTTTACGCGCCACGCGTATAAAACGCTGATATAATGTGAAATGGTCTTTAACCAATTGACAGGTAAAATAAGTTTAGTATGTTTAGTATATTAATTGTTTAAATGACAGGGAAGGTGCTATGATGGACGCATCACCATTTTTATTAAATATTATGTACACAATTTAAAAAAAGTTTAAATTAGCTTATTTTGAGAACATTTAAGATTTTTAAAGAGACTATTTTTTTTCAGCTGAAGTTACGCCATATATTTCAACTGTGTAACCTTTCATGTTGGTAGACTTACACAATTTTAACAAGTTTTGAAAGTCACATGTTCAACCCGATTCCACACACGAAATTTTAAATTTAACGTACATGTTATTCTTAACATCACAGTCTGAGCGCGTTTAGTTATTGGCAGAGCTGGGATGAATCCTCAAAAACAGGATTCGAATCACAAATCCGAATCACCTAATATGATTCGAACCACGAATACTCGAATAAAGGATTCGTAAGTGAAAAATATGATTCGAATCAAAGATTCGAATCCTCATTTTTGAATCACGGATACAAATCCTTTAAAAATAAATTTGAATCTATCATTTGCAACCAGTAACATTTTATTCCATCAGTTTCTATTAAGAAAAATTTTCATTTACCGACTAAATATCTGATTAAATAATGATTTTAATTAATTATGATATATGTATTATTGAACTTCATTCTAAATCAGTGTTTTATACGCGTGGCGCATGAAGTAAAATTTCGAGTTTAGAAAAGCCCCGTGAAAATTTGTCTCGGGTCGCTGCGCGACGCTCGACAAATTTTCTACGCGGGGCTTTTCTAAACTCGAAATTTTACTTCATGCTTAGTCTGGGAGTGGACAACACTCGTTCTTAGAAGTTTCAAATTAAGTGATCACTCAAGATTACTAAGTTTATTACCATTTTACAAAGGCTACAGCTCGAAGGGCCAATCATGGACTTCGGAGACCGAAGGACTACAGGGAATCGAAGTTATTTACAAGAAAACAACGAATATCTGAAGGTTTACAGCATGGATAGGAAAGAAAACATCTAATTTTGAAAAAATATCGAAGTTAGTTTGGTTTTCAGTGCATTTTTAACTTCACTTTAAATCAGTGTTTTATACGCGTGGCGCATGAAGTAAAATTTCGAGTTTAGAAAAGCCCCGCGAAAATTTGTCTCGGGTCGCTGCGCGACCCTCGACAAATTTTCTACGCGGGGCTTTTCTAAACTCGAAATTTTACTTCATGCTTAGTCTGGGAGTGGACAACACTCGTTCTTAGAAGTTTCAAATTGAGTGATCACTCTAGATTACTAAGTTTATTACCATTTTAAAAAGGATGCAGCTCGAAGGACCAATCATGGTCTTCGGGGACCGAAGGACTACAGGGAATCGAAATTTCTTTACTAGAAAACAACGAATATCTGAAGGTTTATAGCATGGATAGGAAAGAAAACATCAAATTTTGAAAAAATATCGAAATTGGGTTGGTTTTCAGTGCGTTCTTGACTTCACTTTTTTTTTTTTAATTGGTTTATTTTAAACAATTACAATGACATATATATACACATTTATTTTATAATAAGTGGTGATTTCGTCCAGCTTCATTGCAGTTGATTCCTTTGGTTTCATTCCTTCTGTCCTCGCCTCGTGATGTTGGCTTGATACCCGATCGCGGACTAGCGGTATTTAAGGATATTTGTTATTTTATTTTCGTGTTGTTCCTTTACTTTAATTTATTGTTTACAAGTAGATTTTTTATTTTTAGTTTGAAGGGAATACATTTTAATAATTTTATGTGTGTTGGTAGTTTGTTAAATATGCGTATCGTGTCAGTCGTTAAGTGCTGTGAGTATTTTTTTGTTTTGAATTTGTCTGTTCGGAGGTCTGATTTCCTTCTGGTTGTATAAGTGTGTATTTGCTTGTTTGGTTTGATTTTAATGCTTGATTTTATTAAGTTGTGTTGTATTTTGTAAATTAGTAATAAGTTATTATATATTATTAGTTTGTTTATATCTAGTTCTTTTGGGTTTCGTATACTTTATGACTTCGTGTTCTTTTATTAAGGAGGTATAGTATTTGTAATATTTTATTTTGTTGGCGTTGCAGCATCGTGATGTTTTTCCTTGTAGTGTTTCCCCATATATTGCACAGGTAGTTTATGTTGGAGGTAAATAGTGCGTGGTATATAGCTTTTTTTCTGTTTTCTGGTATATATTTTCTAATTTTCCACAATGCTCCAATTGTAATTGCATTCTTTTTCATTATTTTGTTGATGTGATTGTCCCATTTTAGTTTGTTGTTTATTTTTAAGCCTAGATATTCGGTATTATTTATTTGTTTTATGCATTTTCCATTTATTTTAACTTCAAGCTCTACAGGATGTGTTTTCGGATTAAAAATCATAAATACAGTTTTTTCCTCATTTATTGTTAGTAAATTATTATAGAACCATTTTTGTAAAATTAGTAGGTCTGCTTTTATGTTTTGTTCAATTTCGTTTGCGTCATTTCCTGTATATAGTAAACACGTGTCGTCGGCGTATATAAATGGGGTTCCTGTTAAGTTTTGTTCCATCATATCGTTCACGTATATAATGTAAAGAATCGGTGGTAGGTTTCCTCCTTGGGGTATTCCAAACTGTGCATATCTTGGTTGGCTACTAATTTTGTTTATTCTTGTTATCTGTGGTCTTTGTGTTAGATATGTTTGTATTAGTTTAAGTTCGGTGTCTTTTATTCCAATTGCGTGTAATTTTTTGATAAGCATTTCTTTTGATATCGTGTCAAAGGCTTTTTTCATGTCTATGAATATAGCTGCTACTAATTTCTTTTTATCTAGGTTGTTTGTTACTGTGTTTATTAATTCGTAGACTGCCGATAGTGTTCCAGACTTTTGCTGAAATGCATATTGTTGGTGGTGAATGACATTATTTGTGTATAGATGGTTACTTAGTTGTATTTGTATTGCCTTTTCCAGTATTTTATTCAATGATGATAGGAGGGATATAGGTCTATAATTTTCTGGTTTTCTTCTCTCGCCTTTTTTGTATATCGGAATTACTACAGTGTTTTTTCATATAATCGGGGTATATTCCTTCCTTGAGTACAGCGTTTGTAACTTTTGTTAGTATAGGTATTAGGGTTTCTTTATTTTGTTTTAGTACATCGTTTGTTATGTTGTCAAATCCGGGAGCCTTGCGTTCTTTTAAATTAGTTATTATGTGGTTCATTTCGTTAGATGTGATCGATTTAAATTTCATAGTCGGGATGTCTTTCCGTGTTGTCACTGTTGGGGTTGGTTCTGTAATTGCATTTTTAGTTTGTTGTTCTGCTAGTATTTTTCCAATATCTGCAAAGTAGGAATTTATTCTATCTGCTATTTTCTCTATTTCGGTTGTCATGGTGTGATTGTCCATCTGGATTTCTTGTATATAGTTTCCCATTTCAATGTTGGGTTTTATTTGTTTATTTACAGTTTTCCATAGTTTGTAGGGGTTGTTACTATATTTTAGAAAATTATTTTTATAGTATTGTGTTTTTGAATTTTTGATTATTTTTTGTGTGGTTCTTTTCTGTGCATGATAGGCTTCCTTAATAAGGTTGTTTGTGGGATTTTTTAAGTGTCTTTTAAACATTTTATTTCGTTTATTTATTTCTACTATTATTTCTTTTGTTATCCATGGACATTCAATATTTCTCTTGGTTTTTGTAATGTGAGTGTTTTTTTCTATTATATTTTGTAGTGTTTTAGATAGTTGCTCAAAATTTTCTATTTGCGTTATATCGATTGTTTTTATTTCTTTAGATATTTCTATATACAGTCTGTTTGATTTATTGTGACACAGCACATATGTCCGTTATTAGTACAGATAGAAAAAAAAGTTAAAGACAATAGTTTTAGTATTTTTCATGATCTATTCAGTAGCATTATCAGAAAAACAATTGAAAATCAAATAAACACGTGAAAGCTATTAGCTTCATTTTCTTTAATGGAACACCCTGTATATTTTGTTTATTTCAAATAGGTAATAACCTTAGCTTTATAATGATACTACATAAGTACCCCTTCATTATACAAATAACGCGACAATTGCAAATAAATGATATTTATCAGTTGCCATAGATAACAATTGACATAAAACAATTTGTTAACGCTTTAATGTCAAAGTGGTGTAGTAACTTCCCGTCTTGCGTGTTGTTGATTCAAATCTTTAGAGATGGGTGATAATTACTATTCTAATGATGAAAAAATGGATATGCTAAAGGTCTTCGTTAGATGCAACGATAATTCTAGAGAAGCTAGTATCACTTATGGAAACATGTATCCAGAAAGAAGACAACCACATTATTGCACTTTTGCAAGACTTGAACAAAATTTACGGAGAAATGGGTGTTTTAATAATAAATTACGAAGGAGAAGACAAGAAAGAGAAGATAATAATCAAGTATTGATATTGGCCTATTTTAGAGCACATCCACGTAATTCAATACGCGAAGCAGTGGCTGACTTAGGAATAAGTATGCATAAAATATTTTCTATTCTGAGAAAACATAAAATGAGACCATATAAAATTAAGTTAGTACAAGGTTTAAGAGATGGTGATTCTGACAGGAGGATAGTATTCTGTAATTGGCTTAGCAACAATCAACATTTATTAAATTTAATTCTTTGGAGTGATGAATCAAATTTCAACAACAACGGAATCCCCAACCGAAAAAATGACCATTACTGGGATACTGAGAATCCACGTCAAATTCGAGAATGCAGATTCCAACAAAGATTTGCAGTTAATGTGTGGCTTGGTGTGTTAGGTGATACCATAATAGGACCATTTTTTTATCAAGGAACGCTGAATGCGGAGCGATATGCCAACTTTCTTACGATAGAATTTGAAGATTATTTAGATGATATCCCCCTAGAAATACGTCGAGATATGTGGTTCCAACAAGATGGAGCTCCTCCCCATAACGCAAGAAATTTCAAAGATATTTTGGAAAGAAAGTTTGGTTTGAAATTGATTGCAAATGATGGCCCCATAAATTGGCCAGCAAGATCGCCAGATCTGTCTATTTTAGATTTTTTTATTTGGGGATTTTTAAAGCAAAAAGTTTATGTTACTCGTCCAGAAAATCTCGACGATCTGAAAAATCGTATTCGTATGGCATGTGGCCAAATAACACCACGGATGTTGCAAAAAGCACGACGAAATTTAATGAAGAGATGTGAGAATGTATTGCAAACAACGGACGTCACTTTGAACAGACACTTTAAATAGTTATTCATGTCAACTGATAAATTTCATTTATTGGCAATTGGCGTGTTATTTCTATAATAAAGGGGTACTTATGTGGTATCATTATAAGGCTAATATTAATGCCTATTTGAAATAAACAAAATATACAGGGTGTTCCATTAAAGAAAATGAAACTAATAGCTTTCACGTGTTTATTTGATTTTCAACTGTTTTTCTGACATTATGATTGAATAGATCATAAAATATACTAAAACTTTTGTCTTTAACTTTTTTTTCTATCTGTACTAATAACGGACATATGTGCTGTGTCACAATAAATCAAACAGACTGTATTTTATTATAGTTTGACAGAAATATTCATATTTTTCTTTTTTATGTTTCAATGTATTCAATTCAGTAATAAGGGCACTATGATCTGATGTATTTGTATGTTCTATTTTTATGTTATTTATGAGGCTTTCGTTATTTGTAATAATGTGGTCTATTATGGAATGATTTCCATTTGTATTTGTTCTCGTATGTGCTGATTTTGTTATTTTATTCATTATTTTGTAGTTGCTTTCTAACAGGATATTTTTATATTGTTTCATTATATTTGTTTTTTCTAACAGGTTTATATTGATGTCTCCTATGATTATGTGGTTCTTTTTCTTATTTATTAAGTGATGTTATAGTGTAGTTTTAAGTTGGTCGAGGGTGACTTCTGGTGGTTTGTACATTAGCGATATTGTACATTTAATGTCTTTTATTAGTACGGTAAGTATTTGTATGTTATGTTTAATAGTTTTTTGTATTGTATCGAACTCTGCATCTCGTCTAATATACAAAGCGATTCCACCCCCTCTTTTGTTTCTTGAATTATATACTGCTCTATAATTACTTATGTTAAAGAGATGTTCGTTGTCATTTGACAGCCAAGTTTCTGTTATAGCGATTACTAATGGATTATTGTATATTCGTGGGATTAGTTCTAGCTCTTCATATTTATTTTGTAAGCTTCTTATGTTGTGAAGATATATACTATCCATGGATTTCTGTTTTATTTGTTGTTTTTACATGCGTGTTTTTTTTTCAGTTATACAATTTTTTCTAAATCGATATATGTTTTAATTTTAAATTTTTCGCTTGTATCTGCTTTTCTTATATAAATAGAACCATCCCTTGTCCATAAGTATTTATAGTTTTTCTCTTTTTTTAGTTTTCTTGCGTTGTAGAATAGTGTGTTTTTAAATGTTGTTAATTGCTCGTTTATGTATATATCGTTATTGGTACCCTTTAAGTGGCATTCGTTAGTAGTCATGGACCCTATATTTTTACGAGCTTCTAGTATTTTTGTTTTAACTTCTTTTGTTCTCATTTTTACTATAATAGGGAACTTTTCATTATAATTATCTTTTCTGTAAGCATTAATTATGTCTTCTTTTTCAATTTTCACATTCATGCCTCTCAGCACTTTCATTATTACTTCTTCAGTTTTTACCTGCTTTTCTTGTCTTGGTATTCCTGTTATTATTAAGTTATTTTGTATTTTTTCACTTTCAATTTTTTCTATTTGATTTTCCAAACTTTGTACTCGTGTATTAAATGTTCATTTTTCTCGTTGTATTCTTTTAATTTTAGTTTTAATGTTTTGTTTTCTTTTTGTAATTCATCAAATTGTTCACTTATAAAATCAATTGATATTTTGAGTTCTTTCAGTGTCGAAACAATTTCCTTGTATGTGGTTTCCTTATCTTCGCTTTCGCTTGTATTTTGTTTTATATTCGATCTTGTATTTATATTATTCTTGTTTGGCATTTTTTGCAATTTTATATTTTATTATTATTTATGTATGTACAACCGATATTTTTTTAGTGTTCAGGGCCCTGTTTCTCAAAACACTATTAACTATTAATAATAGTAAATGTCATATTAATATGAGTGAAATGTATGAGTACTCGTTTCTCAAATATATTAGTCTATTTTAATAGTTAATAGTTTAATAGTGAAAATTAATGACATATTTTATTGACTAATATCTGTCAAATATTCAGTTCTGTTTCTTAAAATTGAAAGCTATTATAATTGTTCTCATAATAATTGTTTATTTCCATAAGTAGTAATTGACTTGTAAGTTTTTAATTTGATAAAAATGTCTTCAAGTGAAAGTTCTGATGAAGAAGCTGTTATACATATACGAAATGCAAGAGTATATAGAACAAGAATTAATTATGAATTTATGAAAAATTCATATCAATTTAACGAAAGATTTAGAATGCAGGTAGATAAGTTTTATAATTTGGTGGAGATATTACGTCCATATCTTATCAGAGTAACTGAAAGAAGTAGAGCACTTTCACCTAAAATTATTGTTGAGATAGGATTGCATTGGTTGGGTACAGGGGCACAATACCATGCAATTGCAGATATGCATGGCGTATCAAAGGCAAGTGTGTGTCGTGCTGTACACAGTGTCGTTAATTCTGTTGTAGCGACGATCTTTCGACAATATGTTAAATGGCCAGAAAATGTACAAGAGATTGTTCAACGTTTCCATGCAATTGCTGGTATGCCTATGGTTTGCGGATGTGTTGATGGGACATTAATTAATATTGACGCTCCTTCAGATAATGAAGCTGCATATGTAGATCGACATGGTAAACATTCAATAAATACCATGGTAGTTTGTGGACCAAATTTTGAGTTTTTTTATTCATTTGCAAATTGGCCCGGTAGTGTGCATGATGCTCGTGTATTTCGAACAAGTGGTTTATACGCTCGCATGGAAAATGGTTGGACACCAATCCCTAATGGGATTATACTTGGCGATAGTGCGTATCCCCTAAAAAAATGGCTAATTCCACCAGTAATTAGGAATAACAATGAAGTAGAAGCACTTAATTTTTACAAATAATAACAATTTACAATTTATTTTATTCAGAAAAAAATTGATAACGCCAAACATACCGGCACTGGAGGAGGAATCCAAGCTAAGTTATCAGATATCGATAACTTAGTCTTGGATATTATAGGAAAAGAATCACCGGGCGTAGTTGGATTGGGAAAGGAAGATTCCTTAACGGAAGAAAACAATCCCTCGTTATTGATATTAGAATATAACTCAAGTGTTGATGATGTGCAAAGCATTAATAATGCTAATGAAGCAGAAACGTTTAAATCATTAGAAATGCCATCAACATCCAAAGGTTGTAATAAATGCAGTTCATATACTAATTTTATTAAACTACTACTGTTTTAGGACAATCTTTTCATACAAATTCGCATGGAAAATGGTTGGACACCAATCCCTAATGGGACACCAATCCCTAATGGGATTATACTTGGCGATAGTGCGTATCCCCTAAAACAATGGCTAATTCCACCAGTAATTAGGAATAACAATGAATTTCTAATGTTTGGCCAAAAAGTGTCTCGAATGTACGTGTAAGGCTTATCACTTTCTATCATGTTTAAACTCTTCGCTATGTTGGCCACATTCTTCCATGTGGTTTGTTTTAATTCTTTTGTAACTTTATCAGAAAAGGCCGCAAATAGAATTGCCATTTCTTTAAAAATTTCTCTTAAAATTGCAATTTTTGCGCCTTCGTTCTTTTTCATTATTATTTATAATGATTGACATATAAGTGACATCAGTAGACTATTAATAATAGTGGTCCATTTTAAGAGTATTACATTTTTTTTCGAGAAACATGTTTTATGAGTACTAATAGTTATTGAACTATTAACTATTAAACTATTAACTATTAACTATTATTTTCGAGAAACAGGGCCCTGGGTTAGGATAGTTGGAATATAAAACGTGGGTTACAGTATCTTCACACCGACTCCGCCTATAGTGGTGACTTTAGTTTTTACTAACTCAAATGGCGAGGGCAAGGTTGCAAAAGAAAGCAATCGGATGTTGTTGTTAATGTGGGGTATTATTACAAATACAAATATAGCATAGTTACTTTTCTTTAAAAAAAGAAAAAAAGTAATTTTGTGCGGGGTTTGAACCACCGTCAGCTGGTTGGGAGTTGTCGACTTTAGCTCTACGCTAATGTGGTACTGTCTATTGAATTTTCGAATTATCAATATTTTTGTGAATTTTGTAAATCTAGAGTTTGTGGTTTTATTAATTGTTCGGTATTTTATTTTATAGGTTATGAGAGGTTATTTGTAGAATATATTTTGTTATTTATTTAATATGTGTCATACCACTTTAACGAATATCTGAAGGTTTATAGCATGGATAGGAAAGAAAACATCCAATTTTGACAAAATTATCGAAGTTGGGTTGGTTTTCAGTGCGTTTTTAACTTCACTTTAAGTCAGTCTTTTATACGCGTGGCGCATGAAGTAAAATTTCGAGTTTAGAAAAGCCCCGTAAAAATTTGTCTCGGGTCGCTGCGCGACCCTTGACAAATTTTCTACGCGGGGCTTTTCTAAATTCGAAATTTTACTTCATGCTTAGTCTGGGAGTGGACCGTCAAGATTTTCTACATGTCGAGATTTTCGATATTTCTAGATTATTGTCGATTTATTCACAGTTTGTTATCATATTAAATGCAACTTTAATATTAAATAAATATGTTTTTTCTTAGGAATAAAATATTCACCCATTAAGAGCCGAGCAAATTATAAAGTTGACTCTAAAAGTTCTTTTTAGGTAAAATTTTACATCTTTTTCTATGATTTCAATGAATGATTTATTATATTAGATACGTAGATTTTATAAAACAGTTAAATTTAAAGTTCAAACAAGTGTTGTCCACTCCCAGACTAAGCATGAAGTAAAATTTCGAGTTTAGAAAAGCCCCGCGTAGAAAATTTGTCGAGGATCGCGCAGCGACCCGAGACAAATTTTCGCGGGGCTTTTCTAAACTCGAAATTTTACTTCATGCGCCACGCGTATAAAAAAACACTGATTTAAAGTGAAGTTAAAAATGCACTGAAAACCAACCCAACTTCCATATTTTTTCAAAATTAGATGTTTTCTTTCCTATCCATGCTGTAAACCTTCAGATATTCGTTGTTTTCTTGTAAAAAAACTTCGATTCCCTGTAGTCCTTCGGTCTCCGAAGACCATGATTGGCCCTTCGAGCTGTAGCCTTTGTAAAATGGTAATAAACTTAGTAATCTTGAGTGATCACTTAATTTGAAACTTCTAAGAACGAGTGTTATCCACTCCCAGACTAAGCATGTAGTAAAATTTCGAGTTTAGAAAAGCCCCGCGTAGAAAATTTGTCGAGGGTCGCGCAGCGACCCGAGACAAATTTTCACGGGGCTTTTCTAAACTCGAAATTTTACTTCATGCGCCACGCGTATAAAACACTGATTTCAAGTGAAGTTAAAAATATACTATTAAGGTTGGAAATTTTATATGATTAAATAACCAAATATGCATTTACAAATATTTGAATTATTCGAAAATGTAAATATTCATATTCAAATATGAATAATTTAGTGATTTAAATATTCATATTAGAATATTTAACTATTTGAATTAATCTAATTCGAATCCCAGCCTTAATAGCGATGATTCGAATTGTTTGGGAGGATTTGAATCCGTGTATGAGGATTCGAATCCTTTTATAAGGATTCGAATCCTTTTATAAGGATTCGAATCCTATTATAAGGATTCGAATCATCTACGTCTGGATTCGAATACGAATCCTTTTAAAAAATGTAACGAATCCGGATCACGAATCCGTTTTCACTAAAGTATTCGAATACCTCTTTTAAATCCTCTAAAAGGATTCGAATCCAGGAATCGAATCCTGAATGATTCGAATCCTGCCCAGCTCTGGTTATTGGTATGTATGCTTAGATTTCCTGTAAGGAATCGGGGATTATGTGCAAAATTGGAAAAACAGTACATTATTAAACTAAAGAGTCTTCGATCACAGTTTTTAGCTTATTATGAGATAACTTTCAGAGTTCAACTATAATTGTTTGTCTCAAAAATTTAGTTAAACAATAGTATTTTATTAAATAATTAGAACTCGTTCTTTACTTGGATACAATTTTAAGTCGAGTTGTTCAATAGTGGCATAAACCAAGCTTAAACTTAGCTTAAGCTACATTTACCTTGATCATTGTTTACTTGTAACGAAAACCTAAAATATCTCCAAAACTAAATAAGATAGAGAGTTGTAGTTTTCGTTATTGTCTAAGGTATAGAAGGCGCCGATGTTTCCTTATAAATTAGCTTCACTTAACTTGAGCTATTGAATAATTTTAAGCTGCCAATTAGAAATTTTCAATCAATGTGACTTGATTTTTTTAGATGGAATGTATTTTTGGGACCACAAAAATGTTAAATGTTTAAATTATGAACTGTGGAGGCTTCCACATTATACATGTTAATTTAATGAAATAAAACACTTTAACTTTGTTTGTATAACACACTATTTTTATTTTCGTGAATTTTCTGTTTGATAATGGCAAGTTGAATTGCCGAAACTGCAGTCACGAAAATAAAAATAGTGTGTTATACAAACAAAGTTAAAGTGTTTTATTTCGTTAAATGTTTACCTAAAATTTGATGCTTCAAAACATGTTAGTTTTAATATATAAAACTGTTTAACTTCAATCAAGAATAATTCCAATTCATAAATATTTGAATTCGAGAAAAAATGCTTACGCTTCTTGTATTTAGTTTAACTTCGATATTATTTTATTGTTTATCAAATATTAGGTATACAATTTGAGAAAAACTGCTTATTTTATGTCGTATTTTACTTTTTAATTTAGACGGTATTTTATTGGTTATTTTTTAAAATACGTTGTGTAAAAACGAAGTTCTATTTTTATCAAAGTTGGGGCTGTGTGGCGGCGGCGGCCCGAGGGGATTCACGCTGGGGGAGCGAGAATATTTTGCGAGGGAGAGACCGAAGAGGGCCGTCCCCCAATTTATTGATTTAATATTAACCAACCCCACAACGTGCACATTTTCCGGGGGAACAAAGAAGGGGCCTCGCTCGGATCAACAACATTCTCGCCTCATTTAAATTAAACATATGCACACGAAATTAAACTAGCACTCACTGATAGTGATGATAATGATAACGTTACATTGTCGCCGTCATTTGTTTACACTTACGTTCTTTCGGAGAACTGTGTCAAAATGCAGTGTGTCTCAATCAAGATACAATATGAATAAAATACGAGTTTATTCGAAACTTATTTCTTTAGAAAATACGGTGTTCTGCAATAATTTTACTAGGTATTTATTATTTATGTCATTACACTGTAGTTAATTATTTACATTATTTTACATACAGGGATTTTTTTCGTTTAAGTATAAATATGTATAGGACGTATATTTATACTTAAACCGACATTCGTTTTTTTTTAAGAATTCAAATTAAAGCGTAAAACGAGTATTTTCCACTCCCAGATTAAGCATGAAGTCAAATTTTGAGTTTAGAAAAGCCTGAACATTTGGTTTGGTCGCTAGAAAATTGTAAAATTTTCTCTGCAGAAAGTGCATTTAATTTTAAAGAAATTGCTGCTTTTGTTTAAGAAATCACTAATTTCTTTGAAAGTTTGTTGAAAATATAAATACAAATCTTATATTTATCTTTACGGGATGTAAAAGTACATTTAATTCTAATTAATTTCTCTAAACTTGAAGTTATTTCAACAACCCATTATATTTTTCAAACATTCAGAACTCTAGAACCTCATTATATATTTATTTATTTATTTATTAACGGATAACACCTTTTTTACAAAATATTAACATTAGGAATTCACTAACAAACATTAAGTTACATATTTATATTATTATTAGACTAACTTAAACTTAAACCTAAATACATTCTACCAAGTACAATTAATTAGACAGTGTACTGCTCGTGAACTGAATTTTATTTACAATATTCTTAAACATAATATGGGATGAACTAAATAAATCAAAATATCATGACTGTTCATTTGATTAGCCAATCTCATGCAGCGGTATATAGGACTGTGGTATTTATAAATCGAAGATACGGTCTGTAATTTGAAAATTGGTTTTTGTCTAGATGATCTAGTGGGAACGTGAAAGTTTAAACATTGGAGCAAATGAGTTGAAGTATGACCGGAAATAATGTTATGCAACAGAAACAGATCAAACTTTGATCTACGTACTTCCAAGTGTTCTATATTTAAATAGATACACACCGATTCATATTTCGTAAATGGTAAATTCAATTTAAATGAAATATATCTACAAAATTTCTTTTGCACAGCTTCAACCTTGTACGAGTATTATTTATAATAGGGTGACCATATAGAAGTACAATATTCCAAATTAGATCTCACCAAACCACAATAAATTGCTCTCAATGTCTCGCAATTAAAATCTTTGCAATGTCTTAATAAAAATCCTAGCAATCTGATGGCTTTATTGCATATTTCTGAAATGTGCGCTGCAAATGACAGTTTTGTATCCATTAAGACACCCAAATCACGCATAACCGACACTTTTTCCAGGCTCTCATTATTAATGTTATATGTAAAATCTATCGTCTTTGTTCTTTTAGTAAATGTGATCGATTTACATTTCCTAATGTTAAAAAAAAGCTGATTGAGTACACACCAATCATATAAATTGTTTAGGTCCACTTGCAAATTAAAACAATTCGATGCATCATCAATACAATTATACAACTTGAGATCATCAGCAAATAGTAAATAATTAGAGTGCAAAAAACAACTGCCGATATCATCAATAAAAATAAGAAACAATAAAGGTCCAATATGTGACCCCTGGGGCACCCCAGATGTCACCTGAATAGTAGAAGATATGAAGTTATTGATCTTCACTGCTTGACAACGTTCAGACAAAAAGCTAATGATCCATTTAACAGTTGAGTCATGGAATCCATATGCATGCAACTTAGTGAAAAGTATCCCGTGTTGTACCCTGTCAAATGCCTTCGCAAAGTCAGTGTAAACCGTATCTACTTGGACATGTGATTCAAATGCATTGTGTAAAAAATATTGGAATTCTAATAAATTTGTTGTGGTGGACTTACCTTTGATAAAACCATGTTGTTCAATGTCAAATAAGTGTTTTGTCATATACCTGATTTGTCTGGTAATCAACATATCAAACATTTTTGGAATTGCAGATTGAATTGCAACCCCGCGATAGTTTTCGACTTTATTTCTATCACCGTTTTTGAAAATTGGCGTAATGTAACTAAATTTCCATTTCTTATGAATACAGCCAAGTCTAAGAGACGCAGAATACAATAAGTGCAAAGGTTTAGACATTGAACAAACGCAATTATACAGGAAGTCACCGGGGATACCATCAGGTCCACATGTGAAACTTCTATCAAGTGAAACAACTGCGCTGAAGACTTCTTCTAATGAAATCTGCAGCTTGTCAGGAATTACGGATTTAGATGTCTTAAATGAATAAATCTGGTTATTAGTCGGACAGGTATAAACATCAGCAAAATATCAAGCAAATGCATTAACGATATCATCGCCTTCAACGAATACGATGTCTTTAAAACATACAGTGGAAGGAATGCCCTGCACCCCTTTAGCATCATTGATAAATTTCCAAACATCTCGGTAATTACGACGTATTTTGCCTTGCATATGTTGGCAATAAGAAGTGTACAATGATTTTCTTAAGTAAGAGCACCTTTCCCGAAGTTGATTGTAAAGTTTATTTTCTTAGTTTTTTTTTTTACTTTTAGTTTATTTCTTGTTATTAGCTTAGTAACCTGTTAATTTCGTTTATTTACAATGTTAATTTTCTTTAATTAAAATTATTGTGTTTTTTCTTTATTTGTATTAACTTCAATCTGTAATTGGACCTTGTTCCGTTGGTTGAATAAATAAATAAATAAAATAAATAAATAGCATAATCATCAGAGCTATTGCTGTTCCCATACGTGGCATGTGCGTTCTTCTTTTGTTTAACTAAACTTATTAAGGTCTTATTGAACCATTTGGGATACGTTGTTGATTTTATTTGCTTTAAAGGGACATAGCAATTAATTACATCATATAAGATATCATAAAAGCAGTCTACCACTCTAATGAACATAAAACATAATTAATTTTACAGTATTCAGCGTTTCTAAAATCAAATACTGTCTCAGTGTACTTCAAATAATTTATATGAGATTCAAATTCTACGCAGAATTCATAACCGTTATGATGAACAGAATTGCTACATAGATTGTCAGATGCCAATTGAATTTGTACCTTAGATATGGAAGTAAAACACAGGTCTAAGAATATTCCCCTACTGTTGAATCATATATTTCAGCGATTATTTAAAGACGGAGAAAAAATCATTCTTTTTTAAACGAGTTCAATTTGAAACTCTTAACGAAAAAGTTTAGAACACATACATAATTCACAGGAATTTGTTTTTGTTCTAAATTTTATCTAAAAAAATAACATCGACTATTTATTTTATGCCTCAAATTTGACAATAGAGGAAACTGCAAAACAAGTTTCTGATTGATAGTTTAACGAGGGTTTCTACTCCCAGACTAAGCATGAAGTAAAATTTCGAGTTTAGAAAAACCTGAAAATTTGGATTTTCTGGGGCGCGCGAGGGAAGCAAGCCGCGCCCCAGCAAATCCAAATTTTCAGGTTTTTCTACACTCGAAACGTTACTTCATGCGCCACGTGAAATCTTTACCTAATTGGTTAGAGAAAAATAAATTTAGTATGTCAATTATCAATTGTTTAAATTACGAGGAAAGTGCTATGGTTATATTTGGAAATTTGGTTTGACCAAACCAAATTTTCAGGCTTTTCCAAAAACACTGATTTTAAGTAAATTTTGAAATATAGTGATTCGCTATGTACATTTATAATTTTTTAATTATTGTACTCTATCTATAATAACAATAATGCATCACAAGATTAAAATAATATGAAGATATGTTTTTGATAGGCAAAATATCAATTAATAAAAACTAGCTAATAGAACAAGATTAGATGAAATTTGGGTTTGGATTTTTTTATCATTTTTATTTTGTCAATAAATAAATAAATTTCGCGCTCTATTTTCTACATTAATACCCGCGATTTAAAGATCCAATTTCATTACAAGAGAGAAACATGATCAAAATCATCAAAATTGACGATCATTTAAAAATTGATCAAATAGAGCAATCTTTTTTCAACGTTATTTACACAAATTTCCCGAAATCCATCATTTTACTACCATGAAAAATGTGTGTTTGCGTATTAAAAATAAACTCTCCTTGTGTAAACTGATTTACGATTCAACTAGGCCTTACAGTTACATCAAAAAAGCTGAGTTATCTCTGAAGTTCGATTACAAATAGACTGTTCTAATGACATCTTAAACTTGGGCTAAAAATGGACCAGCTGCATAAAAAACGTTGAACCGAGTTCATTTTTAGCCCAATTTCAAAAACTCACTTCGAAGTTTTTATATTTAAAAAGAAAAAACAGTAAATGCATGTTGCATTTATAAAATGTGTTCATGACGTTACCAATTCATGTTGGTGTCAAGGAACTGAACTTAACATTAACAAAGGAAGATATCGGATTCATGTAACAAACAGATTCAGAGCAAAAAGTGGCGCACTAATTCATGTAATAAACAGATCAATTGTATTTAATAACATTTTTAGTAATTACGAAAGGAGTTATTTTGGCACGAACAACGTTTTTCAATTAAAATATAAGTTTTAAAAATAAGAATTTATGTTCATTATTTATTCACTCTTCTACATTTTTTGAGTTAAAGAAGTATGAAGTATTCGACGTTTCCGTCGAAGAAAATCTTGAAAAATAATCCGTCCACATTAAGGCACAGTAGATGGCGATTACTTAATTTATGAGATATACATGGTTTTTCTATTGCATTTCACTATTGATCAAATGAGATTCAGTATATCCCAAATATCTTTCAATTTGTCAAATACATATATATGCTAAAAGATTTCCCGATTTACGAAATTAGTTTTACTGTATACCAAATACTTTTCCCTTTAATATTTTTTTCAACATTTTTACAGTAATAATAACTTTGTTCTGGAAATATTTTTTTAACGAGTCCTCTTAGTTCATTGCTAACATGCATTTTTTGACGAACTGCAGCCATTTTGCTGAAAAGTGAAATGTAATTGACAAACTGTGATAAGGTTTTAACATATAGGAAAATGAAGTGGTATATAGGGAAATGTATTTGATAAATGGGAAATATAATTGAGATAAGGGGATACATATTTGATATAAAGTGAAATGCAATAGAAAAACTCTGTAAGTTGACTCAAATAAGTTAACTCCGGAGGAGCGAATTCATGTTAATAAAAAAATGCTGTGGCAACCTGTGCCGACCGCAAGTTAAAATAATAAAGGAATAATACATTAATTATTCCAATTACGTATTATTAATAAATTTAAAAATAAAATTCAATAATTCACCATTTTCAAGAAAACTAAAAGAGCAACGACAAAAAGTTTATACTCATCAAATGTTTATTTTTTGATTCTCTACAAATTTACCTAATGTATTTTTCCACTATGTTAATACTCTATGAGATACAAAGAAACCGCTAAGAGTAAACATCCACTTCCGGTTTCCACCCATTTTGTATCATCGCGAGATAATATGGATTATTTATTTTATCTGTCAAAATTCATTGATATGTCATAATTTGATACGATTACTGCGTCTATTTAATCAATATCCGAAATAGCCAGAAAAATAGTCGACTATTCCTGCCTCTTCTTCTTCTTCCTTTCTACGACATAAAATTACGAATAGTAGTCTGTGCTTTCACTTTGACATGTTATTCAGTCATAAAAATGGCACGGTTCGGAAAAACATCAAAGGCAGTAATTGACGAAATTGTTCAAAATTCCGTACTAATAAATACAAATAGAAGCAAGACAAGTGTATGGCGTCAATTTGAACATTTTAGTGAGGGGAAAAATTACAAATTGGAGGAAGCAATCCCAAATGGATAACGACTATTATTTTTTTAAATAATTTATCTTGATGTCTTGCATTTTTAGACAATTAATGCGAGTTGAAGCATTAATAATCAAAGATTAAAGCCCTGAGCTAAAGCTCTTGGGCTTTAATCAGCTTATTAATGCTTGCTATTTGGTTTCGTTTGAATTGTCAAAATGCAAGCCTTCTCGATAAATTAGTACAAAAATAATAGTCGGCTATTTGAATAGATCTTATCAAAGGCGTAGCGTAGTATGGGCGGTGGGAGCGGACCGCCCCGTGCGGCATTTTTTTGGGGCGGCAAAATTTCACAATAAATAATATCTTGTAATCTAAACTAAAAATGTTAACAATTCAATTTCATATTTTTTAATCCGAACCGATTAAAATAAGCGCGGAACTTTTCATTATTTAATCTATGAAGGAACCGGAGAATAACCTTTCTTTAGGTGAATACCGGAGCTGGGCAGGATCCGAATCATTCAGGATTCGAATCCTGGATTTGTATCCTTTCAAAGGATTCAAAAGATGTATTAGAAACGTTTTGTGATCAAGATTTAAAGTGATTCGAATCGTCAAAAATATTTCGAATTCATTGTGAGGATTCACCTAAAAGTATGATGGGTAATTGAAAATTAATATAATAGATATAAATATTAATTATTAATAAATATAACAGCTAAGCAAATTAATATAATAGTTATAATCAATAAAATAATACAAATGAAATTATATCGACTAAGTTCATTATAAAAATTACTAAATTCTTATTAAATCCATTGAAAAGCTACATTTTATATCTTTATTAAACAAAATCGATTCAAAATATATTCATTTCATAAAGTTTGTACATTTTTATTACTAGAAGAAAATCGAATTTGGCTCAAAATAACATAAGTATGACGGCTTTTTGAATATGTTTTGCTGATTCTTAAAAATCATTCGTTTTTAAACAAAATCTGCCACTTTTACAATGATTCAACTTTGAAATTTCACAGTTTTTTAATAATACAAATTGTCATTTAAAACACAATACTTTGGTTTAAAATTACAGAAAAAATTGCTAGGGTATTTAAAAGTAATGTGTCTTTATTGATAGAGTAATTTTTGAAAAATAAATTTGTGCTATTTTGTTTTTGAAAATATATAACTTTTGCTCTACACACAGAATTACAGAGTGTGATATTTACATTATCTGTAATTTAGCAATTTGGAACATCGCTTAGTTTTTTCTGTTTTTTAGCCAAAATAAAAATGTTGTAGATAGATCGCTCTGTAATTAGATATTATCTTCTAATTATCGAGCGATTTATCAACAACATTTCAATTTTGAATGACAACTACAGAAAAACCAAGCGATACATTCACATTATTATTACGAATTATTTAAAGAAACTAAATTAACTAATTTTTTAACAACATCTCAGAATTTTAATGTTATTCGTTATTTTAAAACACATTGAATTTTCGCAAAATTGCAAAGAAATATGCTATCTTCAAAATTGGATGATTTTTTAATAAAATGTTATGACTGATTATAGTGATAAAAGACAAACGAGATATTTTTTTATTACTGATTATTAAAGTGCATTACAGATTTAATTTATTTTTAATAATAACTTTATTTAGCATTTTGCTATAAAAATACAGTAATTTTAATAAATGTACAATACATAAACTTATTGATTTTCTTACAATTGAACCTAAGTTACAAATAATTCAAGGTAAATATTAAGAACGTATTAATATTTACTTTTAATTATTTTTGATTATATTCACTAAAGAATTTAAAAAAAAGTTAGCCTAGGTATTTAAAAATAGGTTTGAGTAAATTGTGAAGTTTCATAAAATTTGTAAAATTTTTATTAAATTTATTAAAATTTAGATTTCTGGTATTCATAATTTTCACAAAAAAGATTTTGAATAAATATAAAGTTAATATTATTAAATGAAATAGAAATAAAGTTAATATTATTCATTGAATTTACAGTAAAAATAATTGGCAGAAAAAAGTAAATATTGAAAATTATTAAGAATTCGTGCTGTTCTCCACGAATATAAAATCGTATATATAGGTAAAATAGTTTGAAAAATCATACATTTTTAATAAAATCGGTAAAACAGAATTATTATGTATTTATTGAAGTCTAACGATTGTTTACCACTCCCAGGTTTCTAGTTAAGAAAAGCTTGGAAATTTGGATTTGCCGGGGCGCGTGAGCGAAGCGAGTCGCGCTCCGGCAAATCCAAATTTTCAGGCTTTTCTAAACTCGAAATTTTACTTCATGCGCCACGCACATAAAAGACTAATTTATCGCGAAGTTTAAAAACAGAGACATCACTTTTTGACCAATTACAATACCTCTCATACACAGTAGTGCGGATTTTCATGAAATGTACAGAAATTGCGGAAGGAATTCATTTTGTGAGATAATTTATTGCTGCTAGTGAATTCAATATTATTGAATCCTTTTAGTTTCCTATGTACTTAATCAATTCAAGAATTAAAGTAAACATCATTAAGTACCTATTATTGAATTTCAGTCAATTAAATAATATTCACTACTGATGTTGTTTACTAGTAGTCTCTACCAAGTTTAGTTGAAGCTAAACAAATTGCAAATAAGCTTTCTACTTTTCTATGTACTGAATGACTTCAATTTTTAAACCTACGATATTTAATTTATTATTCACTATAGTAACAACTACAGTCCACGCTAAACAAAGACAAAACATCACGTTTCTCACTCAATGTCTATGGTTAATTAACATTATCAGCTACTTTCGAAACGTGCACTTCAAATCAATATTGACAAGAATTCCTGATAAAAGAATCGGTTGGGTAAAGAGCCTATTACCTCAAAATTTACTCGTGTCGACGTAACGTCATGAAACTATCAGTCGCACCAACCCCACCACGCGTACGCGTGTATTGAGCTTGACGACGACGACGACAACGGCGCCATCGAGCTTTCCAGAATTCCATCGGCAACATTAGACACCGAGTGCTGCTGAACACGAGACTGACTGACTGAACTTGACTGACAGTGTGCTACGACAACTTTCACTATTTTTGATAACAACAAAATTTACACGCGTAATAAAGTTTTATCAATATTTTACGGTTCGTTATGGAAATATTAGTGGAGAGTCCGAAAGTGAAATATAGCGATGAATTTATCGAGGCTGAGTATGAGTATCATACTACGAAAGTGAAAAGGGATGGGGATAAATTAGTAGTGAGTATTTTTTTATCACGAATTTTATAAGATGTACGATATTTATTATTAAGAAAGGAATAGTGAGTAATATTCTCTCTTCATAAAAACATGTTCAAGACATTAATAATAGATGTCGTTACATTTTAATTAATAATATTATGATGGTAATAAACATAGATTAAAAAATATTACGACAGATAGGAAAATGCATTAGATCGTACATTTTAAAAGATTAAATGTTGATACAAATATAGGATTATTGATTTAATTCACATAATTTAAAGTATATGTTTATTCCAACTAGTTGACAAATAGAATTGCTGTCTTGAAGTATACTTAAAAATTCCCTAAATTCCATATTAAATCTTCGACCTTCAATATAATTGGATTTGTTTGTGATGCATGTTGGTACCTAATGAACGGTACTCCGGTCGGTTTATTTTGTACGATTGCAATAATCCCAAACACGTTCACGATTAACAATCCGGTCATCAAAGAATTCTCAAACAGTTGGCAGTAAACTCCCAACTGTTGTCTCTGCTGAACGGGCCCAATATTTCTGTTTGTTTATTGATTACAATAAGCATATTTCCTATGTCTCGATGGTATATAATATGTATAGTGTTAATAAATGTGAAATTATAAAATTGGAATAATTTGTGTGTAATTTATTTTGTGAGTTGGCCCTTAGAATATTCTCGAACTAAAAATCAATAACGCCCTCCATATGATCACAACTTGTTGATTCTATACTATCCAAGCATTATAACTTGATGTTTTTTTTTTTAATATTATTGCTGCGCCTATTTGCATATTTGTTTATAATAAATTTAACAACGTATAACAAAGACATATTTTTTGTATTGAATTTGAACATTAGGAACGTTTGAGATGAATTATATAACTATTAAAGCACTAGCAAATTATTTTAAGAAAAAAATATATCTTTATCAACAATTAATATATTAAGTATAAATGAAATTGCCAATTCTTGGTTGGAGAATACTTCAAACATTAAAAGTGCGATTTTTTTCGCAATCTACAACAAGTTAGTCTTACAAAGACTATATCAAACACTCATTGAAACAACTACTTCCCGGGCTAATACCCCGACCGACATTGAATTATACAACAAGTGTTTGCTGTTACATACAGTAACCTACTGCAAATGTAACAATTTGGGTCAAATTATTCAGGCCATCTATAGACGCGTTTCGAGATTTATCTCTCATCAGTATAGCTTTGCCATTCCCTCTAAACAATTTGACACCGTAGACTGGCGGTCACGTTACCGTTCAAACATAAGTATAAATGAAATTGCCAATTCTTGGTTGCAGAATACTTCAAACATTAAAAGTGCGATTCTTTTCGCAATCTACAACAAGTTAGTCTTACAAAGACTATACCAAACACTCATTGAAACAACTACTTCCCGAGCTAATACCCCGACGGACATTGAATTATACAACAAGTGTTTGCTGTTACATACAGTAACCTACTGCAAATGTAACAATTTGGGTCAAATTATTCAGGCCATATATAGACGCGTTTCGAGATTTGTCTGTCATCAGTATAGCTCTTCCAATCCCTCTAAACAATTTGACACCTTAGACTGGCGGTCATGTTACCGTTCAAACATAAGTATAAATGAAATTGCCAATTCTTGGTTGCAGAACACCTCAAACATTAAAAGTGCGATTCTTTTCGCAATCTACAACAAGTTAGTCTTACAAAGACTATATCAAACACTCATTGAAACAACTACTTCCCGGGCTAATACCCCGACGGATATTGAATTATACACCAAGTGATTGCTGTTACATACAGTAACCTACTGCAAATGTAACAATTTGGGTCAAATTATTCAGGCCATATATAGACGCGTTTCGAGATTTGTCTGTCATCAGTATAGCTCTTCCAATCCCTCTAAACAATTTGACACCTTAGACTGGCGGTCACGTTACCGTTCAAACATAAGTATAAATGAAATTGCCAATTCTTGGTTGCAGAATACTTCAAACATTAAAAGTGCGATTCTTTTCGCAATCTACAACAAGTTAGTCTTACAAAGACTATATCAAACACTCATTGAAACAACTACTTCCCGGGCTAATACCCCGACGGACATTGAATTATACAGCAAGTGTTTGCTGTTACATACAGTAACCTACTGCAAATGTAACAATTTGGGTCAAATTAATGTATTAATAGTAGAATTAGAGTCCATTTTATAACGAATGGATATTTGAAAAGAAAATTCGTATGTAGAATTTGTACTTCTCGTTATTTATTTTTTAATATTCTTTATACTAGTTTCCGCTGTAATACCGCTACTGAGGATGGCTTTATAGCCGAAACTAGTATAAAGAAGATTAAAAAATAAATAACGAGAAGTACAAATCCTACATACGAATTTTCTTTTGGATATATTTATATTTCATAAGATTTTATTTGCTGAGCAGATTAATAACAATTTAATTAAAAAGTATAATTACAAAATATCAGGGTTCTTGTGTTTAAAACACTTTGTTTTAAAACAGTGTTTTAAACGGTTTGTTTTAAACATTAAATTTGTTTAAAACATGTATAAAACGTTTTTTTATAATCTTAAATTACCTATACTATATTTTATACTGCATTATTAAGATATTTTGGTTAATCTTATTAAATTTTAGCCAAACTGTTAAACATATTTCAAATTACATTATTAAACATACTATTTTATCACACCTGTGCGCTCACTTATACATCTTGTTTAATATCATAGATCCGATTTTGAAAACTACTGCTAATTTAAAGTTTGTAAAATAAAGAATCACTAATAAATACAATTAAAACAAAATACGATATAAAAATTTGTAATATTTATTAAAGTGAGATTAAACTTAACGAGTATTTTTTGAACTTAAATATAATTCAGTGCTTTATATCTGTGGCGCATAAAGTAAAATTTCGAGTTTAGTACAGCCTGAAAACATAACACAAACAGAAAAAGAACAAATTTAAACTTCACATTAAATCAGCGTTTTATACGCCTGGCGCATCAAGTAAAACTTCGAGTTTAGAAAAGCCTGAAAATTTGGATTTGGGCGGTCGCTTCGCTCCGCGCCCAAATCCAAATTTTCAGGCTTTTCTAAACTCGAAATTTTACTTCATGCTTAATCAAGGAGTGAAAACACTCATTAGAAGTTTCAAATTAATTGATAAAAACAACAAGTGACTGAAAATATATTTAAATAATAATAATAGTTTTTTGATATTATTTAAAGTAAACCTATATTTTTTTATCTTATTATATTAAACGATGGTTTCCAGTCTTTGATTAAGCATGAAGTGAAATTTCGAGTTCAGATAAGCCTGAACATTTGGATTTGGGCGCGAAGCGAAGCGAGCGCCCAAATCCAATCCAAATCATTACAAAATAACTTAAAGATGTATCAACATTTTAATTTAATTAATTTGTTTGCAGTCTAGAAATGGATCAATAATATATTTAATAAACTAAATAGAAGTAGAAATATCCGATTTATTCCTAAAAACTTTGCTTATAATATTTATAATTTAATTAGTTTACAGCAAATACCTTGCGATTATTTAAATATGATTGAGAGTACGCTGTTAACACATAGTTTACCATAACCTTAAATTTATTCCATCATTCAATTAGCAGTCTGGGCAACTCAACAAAAAAAAAAAAATGCCGCCTACTCTAAATCATAATTTAAACGATCGCACTATATTCGAAAATAGGAATTACTCATCATACTAGGCCCATTCAGATTATCGCCAAGTCTAGACTCTGGGCAGCACTTTAATATTTTATCTTGAATGTGTAATGTGGTTTAAGATACCATTGCGATTTTATACGTATTATCAATATTTTTGCGGTGTTATCAATTACTACGGTTTATTAAAATTCGTTAACGTTTGTTTTAATACATTTTTAAATAAACTACCAGTGGCGTAGCTTTTCAATACTATTTCGAACATTTAGTCAGGGTGGCGACCAATCCGGAAAACCGGGAAAGTCAGAGAAAAGTCAGGGGATTTTATTCATGGGGAAAAGTCTGGGAAATTAAGCCTTTTAACAAATAGTCAGGGATTTTTAAAATAATGATAGTAGTAAATATGCAAATAACACGATTAAAGAATTAACAAATTAGTTCTGTTTGAAGCACAAATTTGGCACATTAAATAATATGAAACACAAAAAGAAATAAACTATCTAATATTGAAAAAATCATTTAAATTAATTGAATGAACAAAAAGTTCAAATTTAAGAATAATAAGACGTCCTAATTAAAATAGTTAAACAAATCACAATCAATAATATTAGAGACATTTTAATAATGGGCAAAGTTCATAAATTTTATAAAAAATACGTTAAAATGTACTATTTAAACAAACAATAAAATGCAATTATTTCTTAACGATTTCTGTATTTCTTAAGCGAAAAACAAATATCACAAAAAATACATCTATTATAATAAAAGTAATAAGTGAAGAATGAAATTACTACAATAATTAATAAAAAAACACTTCACGTAACTAAAAGAAGAATATTGGTCACAAAAAATGTAAAAAACCATACATTTTAAATATTAATAATTATTATTATAACCTTTAAAACCAACAATCATTGAAAAACCAAATAAATAAAATAAGAAATAATTCCCAAGTTGATGAAAAATATATATATATATCCTAAAAAATTAGAAGTGCAACACCAAAGTAAAAATTGATCAAATCTACAAACATTAACAAATTCTACAATATTAATTATTTATAATTTTCACTAACAGAACGAAAAATGGTGATGTGTCCATAATTACATCTAAGCAGTGTGTTTTGAACTTTACTGTAAATCAGTATTCGTATACGCGTGGCGCATGAAGTAAAATTTAGAGTTGAGAAAAGCCTGAATTTGGATTTGGACGCTAGCGCTACGCTACCAAACCAAATTTTCAGGCTTTTCTAAACTCAAAAGTATACTACATACGCCACGCGCGTAAAACGCTGATTTATCCCGAAGTTTAAAAACAAACACAAATTCTAATAAATAGTTCTAAGAAGTTATTCCATTATTTTGTGAAAATTATAAGTTTTTACGAATCTTTCAACAAACTGTCGATTTTCTCCAAGACAAAAGATAGAAAAATTATCCAAAATTTTATTATCAAAAACGATTTTTCTGCATTCCCATTATTGAGTTATTCGCAACTCTCGCAAAATACAAAAAAGCGAGCGCACTCGCGTAAATCTCGACCTTTTTCAATTTTGACAAAACAATGTTATAACTTTCTGGAGCTACAGAAAAGTATAATACATGCATTTCTACAAGATAGGCATATTTGTTTTTGCACAGGGTAATCTATAAGGTATCTAAAAGAAAATGTTAATTGTTTTTTTTCTCAATCAAGAGGGCTAGTGTTTATCAAAGTTGTCAATATTATACAAAATAGTATTTTTTATTCCTTGGTTAAGGACGTAAACATTTGGAATTGGTCATGGTAGCGACCAAATCTAAACTTTCAGGCTTTTTTAAACTCGAAATTTTACTTTATGCGAAACGCGTATTAAACACCGATTTGATGTGAAGTTTAAAATAGACATTTAATAATTATTTTTAAATAAGTTACTTTACTAATTATTATTATGTAACAAGTTTTTAAAAATGCTTATACAATTATTTGAATCATGGCCTATTTGATTATGTAGAATTGTATACAGAGAGTTTTATGTAACACCGAACATTTTCAATGTTCATTTTCATATATTTCAATTATCAAACCAAATCATCCAATATGATTTGACACCTTGAATTTTTAGGTTATGTGTAAATTGGGTTGCCTATATGACCATTACAAATTGTAGCCAACCAATCGCAATTAATGCCTCACCTTGTAAATACAGGGAGTTTTTCTTTCAAGTATACATGTCCCAATTACAGCGTAAATGCTGTAAATCTTTAGATAATCGTTTTTTTTTTAAGAGTTCAATTTGAAATTTAAAATGAGTTTGTTCCACTCCCAGACTAAGCATGAAGTAAAATTTCGAGTTTAGAAAAGCCCCGCGTAGAAAATTTGTCGAGGGTCGCGCAGCGACCCGAGACAAATTTTCACGGGGCTTTTCTAAACTCGAAATTTTACTTCATGCGCCACGTGTATTAACCACTGACATATTACGAAGTTTAAAACACACCGCTAAACTTTACATTGAATCAGTGTTTAGTACCGGTGGCGCATCAAGTAAAATTTCGAGTTTAGAAAAGCCTGAAAATTTGGTTTGGCCGCTCCGCGCTTTGCGCTACGCGACCAAACCAAATTTTCAGGCTTTTCTAAACTCGAAATTTTACTTCATGCCTAGCCTGGGAGTGAAAAACACTCGCTTATAGCTTCAAATTGAATTCTTTTAATAAACCGAGCGTCGGAAAATGTACAACGTATGCATACTTAAAAGAAAAATTCTCGTTATGAAAATGTTCGGTGTTACATAAAACGCTCTGTATGTGGCCCGCAAAGGATAACGTTTGTAGACCCCTGCACAAGCCTATTATAAAATCCATTAATCACATTAGTTAGTGTTTCAGCGTTAATACGCGCACATCCTTCAAAAATGGCATTTCTTTAAAAATCAATATTTTTAGTGACGTATTTGATAAATTTTGCCTATCATTTGGTCCCACAGAAAATAATCACAAATTAAGAGATCTGGCGGACCCGTTAATTCTTCCACCACGACCAATAATCCAGCGATTTTGAAAGGTTTTTTCTAAATATTGCCGAACATTTACTCCAAAATGCGCTGAGCAGCTATCTTGTTGAAACCAAACCTCCCGATTGTCGCGTGTTGCTCCTTCTACCGCAACGCCAAATTTATTGAATAAAGTTCTAAAAATGAACGAATTTTAATTTCCGATAATTTCAAATTTCCGCTCAAATATTAATTCTTTGAGAGTACTGCGTTCTTATGCGGCCTTCAGTGTAAAACGTTTTTACTGTGAACATTCTTTCTTCAATGGTATAATTGATATTCATTTTGCAAATTCATAACAATAGACAAATTTGAAGTCATTTATATCATTCATTTGATTACTTGTTCCAGATTGAAAATGCTCACCCGGTATAAGTAATTCAGTTATAAATAAAATGTTGTGTGTCATTTTTAGGCAACGCCCAAATGTGATTTGCTCAACATCAGGACAAAAAGAGAAGTGCCAAAATTGGGAGTGATGCTGATAGGCTGGGGCGGCAACAACGGTAGCACTCTTTCAGCAGCTTTAGCCGCCAACAAACGTCAATTATCATGGGACACAAAAAAAGGAACGCAAAAGGCCAACTGGTAAGATACAATTTTAAAACAACAAAAAAATGCAAAATATCTTCAACTACTTGGTAACATTGCAGACAATTATTAAATTAATTAAAACTTGCGTACACGTTATAATTCCATATTTTAATGATTATTAAGGTACGGTTCAATAACACAATGTTCAACGTTAAAACTAGGAACTGACGAATGTGGAGACGATGTTTACGTGCCGCTAAAGTCATTACTTCCCATGGTTGATCCCGGCAATATCGTGGTGGACGGATGGGATATATCAGATATGAACATAGCAGATGCTTGTAGAAGAGCCGGAGTTTTTGAACCACTTTTGATGCAACAGTTGAACAAAGAATTGTCAGAATTAAAACCCAGACCTTCGATATACAATCCAGATTTCATCGCAGCAAACCAGGTAAACATAAAACAATTGATACTTCAAACATTAATTAGTGAATGCCTAGTATTTTATCAAGTTTTTTTCATTTGTTGCATGTACAACAAATGATTGAAAAATGTTTGAAAAAATATTGAAAACCTGTTTTTATAGAAAGACCGAGCGAATCACACAATAAAAGGCACAAAACTCGAACAAATCCAAACCCTCATTAACGATATAAACGATTTCAAAACCAAAAACAACATCTCCACAGTGATCATCCTCTGGACTGCAAACACCGAACGCTTCTGCGATATAATTCCTGGAATAAACGATACTGAAGAACATCTCAGAGAAGCCATCGGCAAAGACCACCCAGAAATATCTCCTTCGACACTCTTTGCTTATGCGGCAATTTCTTGTAATTGCGTTTACATCAACGGATCTCCTCAAAATACTTTTGTGCCGGGGATTTTGGAGTACGCGGAGAATTCTGGGGTGTTTATTGGTGGGGATGATTTCAAGTCAGGGCAGACGAAGTTCAAGAGTGTGCTGGTAGATTTTTTGATAAGTGCGGGCATCAAGCCGGTCAGTATTGTTAGTTATAATCATCTTGGGAATAATGATGGGAAGAATTTGTCGGCACCACAACAGTTTAGATCTAAAGAGGTAAGTAATTACAAATTATATCAAAACGTATTAGTTATAAATTAGTGGCTATTGTTTTCGATATCACTAAGGAACAATCACTTTGCCTATTTAACCGAATCTCTATCATTCTTAGTAACAAAGTTACCCATACTATCCTACTCAAAATAGGGCACCCTGTATACAAGTCAGAGCTGGGCAGGATTCGAATCATTCAGGATTCGAATCCTGGATTCGAATCGTTTTAGAGGATTCAAAAGAGGCATTCGAATACTTTATTCCAACTGGATTCGTGATCCGGATTCGTTACATTTTTTTAAAAAGATTCATATTCGAATCAAAATGTGGGTGATTCGAATCCTTATAAAAGGATTCGAATATTTATAAAAGGATTCGAATCCTTATAAAAGGATTTGAATATTTATAAAAGGATTCGAATACTTACGTAAGGATTTGAATCGTCAAAAATTATTGTGAGGATTAACATAAAAAATGTGTCTTGTGTGTTTTTAAATTTCTCGGTAAATCACTGTTTTATACGCGTGGCGCATGAAGTAAAATTTCGAGTTTAGAAAAGCCCGAAAATTTGTCTCGGGTCGCTGCGCGACCCTCGACAAATGTTCACGGGGCTTTTCTAAACTCGAAATTTTACTTCATGCTTAGTCTGGGAATGGAAACGCTCGTTCGAAACTTTAAATTGAATGCTTTGATAACAAGATTAAATGTTCAACATACATTGTTTAATATTATTTGAAGTAAATCTGACATAGCAGCCACAATCTGAAATATTACATTTTTTTCAACGTTTTCCTGATTCAGGATTTACTTCCCTGGTCTTTTAAACTTTCTTTTGCGGGAAATCCTCATTTTTTCAACTTGTTTTCATTATTTTTGTCAATATTTAAGTTAATTTTATAAATTTTTATGTTTTGTAATTTGCCTGCTGATTTTGACAAATCTAGTAATATCATATGGCTTTTTTGCCAGTGTTTTGGTCAATTTGAATATAATTCCTTGAGTTTTCTCTAACTTTCCCTGTTTTAGTGATATTCAGTGAATTTTTTATTTACGTCATTTTCAGCCATTCGTCGATTTTATAATAGAGTTCAATTTGAAGTTTTGAACATGTGTTTCCACTCCCAGGCTAAGCATGAAGTAAAATTTCGAGTTTAGAAAAGCCCCGTGAAAATTTGTCGAAGGTCGCGCAGCGACCCGAGACAAATTTTTGGGCTTTTCTAAACTCGAAATTTTACTTCATGCGCCACGCGTACTAAACACTGATTTAAAGTGAAGTTCAGGAACACACAAATACATCTATAATCAGAGTAACATTGAATCAGATATTTAGTCGGTTATCAACGATATTCAGTGTTAATAATAAATAATTAGGTTTTGAATATTTTTATTAAAACAACTGATTTTTATTTCTTAAGGGATTTGTATTCGTGATTCGAATAAAGTGGATTCGAATCTTTGATTCGAATCATATTTATCTCTTACGAATCCTTTATTTGAGGATTCGTGATTCGAATCATATTAGATGATTCGGATTCGTGATTCGAATCCTTTTTACAAGGATTCGTCCCAGCTCTGATACAAGTTCGGATTTATTTTATAAATTATTTTCTTTATGGTAAACTGTAGCGTCACCGGCGGTATGTCAATCTCTTTCAGCTATCAAATTGTTCGCACCTACTAATGACTTAATCCCTTTACCTATAAATAACATCCCTTCATTTTCACTCGCCCGAGTTTTGTATACCTGTTTTAATGACATACTTCAACATTCCTGTAAGTTTTCTGTTTATTTTAATATTTTTTTTAATTTGTTTTTGTTTGTTTGTATTAAAAGTCTAACACATAGCTATACTGATGAGGGATTTGTCTCGAAACGCGTTTATAGATGGTTTAAGACTTTTTCTTAAAGATCGCCTAGGATTCTTTCAATTAATATTCATTCCCTGTAATTATTTCAATTTATTTTAATTTCCTGTTGGTTCATTTAGTTTGATGAGAGAATAATTTGACCTGATGTTGCATTTTGCATATAATTTATGCGTAGAACAGTAAATCTGTCGTGTACTCAAATATTCATTCATAATTCAATATCTGTTGAGGTATTATCTCAAGAAGTAGTTGTTTCAATAAATATTTGGAGAAGTCTCAACGAAACAAGACTAAACTTTTGCAGAAAGTCGATATTAATTTTATTTCGTTTTTATATTTTATTTATTATATTATGAAAGAACATCATAAAGAAATTAAGTAGGTTTTCTTGAATTATAATTTCTCATAAGAGTTATTAGCATACATATTATAAGATTAAGAAAACGATGCAACATATTCAGACTTCCATTAGGCTGCTTAAAGTGAGTGTCATAAAACGTTCGAATTTTGGATTCATTTTTTAAATGAAAGTTCTATGATCTATCCTTTACCTAGTATAACTAGGAATTATTTATAATATATTTATATTCATTGACATAATCATAGAGTAAAGTAAACAATCCGGTAACAGTTAAATAGCTTTCTAAATCTAACAAAAGTGTATCTTTTTATTTACAGATATCAAAGAGTAATGTTGTTGATGATATGGTAAAGTCAAACAGAATTCTCTACGAAAAAGAAGAAGACAAACCAGATCATTGTGTGGTTATTAAATATGTGCCATATGTGGGTGAGTACTAGTATATTTAAACTTTAAATGCTGGTAAATGTTATTGCAAAATATAAGTGGCATTTTTAAATATTCATTAGTAATTTAAAATACAATATACATGTTTACTGTACATTTTGAATGAGGCGTAATTTAAGTAATGACCTACCATATGAACGAAAAGTTTTATCCTCTAGCATGTCATGACTTTTGTTTGCATTTATATGTTAGTTGGTACCACTCACTAATCCGCGTGATCTAAAGCGACCCGTCATTTAACACGCGACGATAAGGTTAAGTATAATATATTCCATTTGTTTCTGGATCTCGCCTAGCTATGGAAAAGTGACAGTTTAAGTATTGTAAATGGGGCTGGTTGTGTTTTAAATCAGGGTTTTTAAATGTCACTGTCAGATGTTCGATTTTAAGGTTATAATTTCTGACTATTGTGATCTTACACTGTTGCCTGTTTTACAAATTTTCAGATATAAAAGGATAATAATATGCAGTTTTAAGATTAACAAAATTTACTACTTGGTTTTTGTACATACAAACACAGCAATAATATTGTATATAACAAATATAATGAATTCGGCTCTGCAAACTTATTTCGTCATCCATTTGTATTTCTCGCTTGGGTCTTCCCGTTAACACATTTTGATCAACTCCATCCATCCACCTTAATTTTGGTCATTCTCTCTTCTGTTGGCCCTCAGTATTTTTTTTGTAGAATTGCAAATTTATTCCCACCCTCTTGTGATACTGATAATTTTCATTTCAAACAATTTTTAAGCCCTCATTCCACTTTTATTATTTAGTCAAGAGAACCTGCATCTGAATCTTCTGATGTTTGTTCTGAACCAGATTCCCCAAGCGAAATAATAAAAGGAGGAATGGTTTCAAAAGAAAGGTTCCCCATGTGTTTTGTCCAGTCATCCGAAATAAGTTTTTCACAATGATCAAAGAAATTTTTCAACATATCGGATGTACATTTTGAGAGAGACTCAAGCCATTATTTCTGAACACGATCCTTAGATGGTTGCTTAGAATTTATGTGCTTATTGTAGTAAGTCTTACAAAACCCCCATGCCATTTCAATTGGATTGTATTGACAATGGTATGGCGGTAATCTAAGAACTTCGTGCCCGTTCTTTCTCAAAATGTCATCAACTACGTAAATTTTGTCATTTGATCGAAAAGGTATAAATAAAGCCCATAGTTCCTTTTTGGTTAATTTTGGATTGAATTTTACATTGTGTTTAACCAACCACTCCTGCATTTCGCATTTCTTACAAGAAAATGAAGGAGTTTTGTCTAATTGCACAGAATGGTATACAGCATTATCCATAATAACTACACATTTCCCTGAAAGCTTAGCCAAAGCAGGAATAAGTTGATTAACCACCCAATTTTGAAAAGTATTACCATCCATTGTGGCATGGTAATCTCGGTCATTGTTTTTCGAATGTAATAAAAAATCGCACCCATCCAAAAACCCACCCCTATACCCAGCATGAAGAATGGTGAAGCGTTTGCCTTCATTTTTGAATTTAGTTGGATTACTTTTTATATCCGTTTCATGTACCCAGCGTCGAACCACGGATCCATTCTGATATATCCATGTTTCATCCAGGTATACGAATTGGATATCTTCACTGGAATTTTGATACTGTAAAAATTTTCTAAGGAAAATAATTTTAGCTGCAACAACATGTTTTTGTTCACAGAGAATTTTGCGCCCATTAATTAATTTGAATTTATACCCCATACTTTTAACAACCCTATAAAGTGTTGTTCTACTCCCATGGAACTCATAATTTTCTTTCATATCATTCAAAAGATCTCTCAAAATAAAATACTGATTTCTAGAGTTATATTGCCAAATTAGTTGTTGCAGATCTTTTCTAGCTAGGTGATTCCAAAAATGGCTGTTTGTAGATCGTTTGCCAGAAGTAGTAGATTTCAATTCGTCAGATCTTTGTCCTAAAATTAATTGTAATGAAGATCTCCCTACCTGAAACGTAATTATCTTTAATTAAATATATATGATAATTAAAATACTAGACATACCCCAAAAATATCTATTAAAATCGTAATAATATTGTGATGCTGTAGATTTGGATTACTTTGCCTAAAATGTTTGTAGGATTTCAGAATTTGTAACCTTTTTGATTCAGAGATAATCTTTGGCATGTTAATATTTAATATGTGCCTGAAATTATTTTTCACTTGGACATTGACACAGCATTGCAACACTAGATTAATTTGATTTAATAATAAAATGCTCGAAGAAGCGACCGCGTGGCGAAATAATTGTTGCAAGATTAACAATAAACCTCTTGAAAATTAAAAAGAGGATTACTTATGATATCATAAATTATTGCAACACTGTTAAAATAAGAAATCAGGAGTGGCAATTAATAAAAAATGTAAATGTTGATACTGCAACATAACAACACGAAAGCATGGCTAGGCGAGATCCAGAAACAAATGGAACGGTGTATATATTCTGTTTTTATTGGCTAACCAGATCTGGTGATTTTTTTATAATGTTGGATATTTGGTTGGATACTCTGGCTGTAATTCTGACTTTTACCTTCAAAATATATTTGAGGTTATGTTTTCCTCATGGTTGCCGTGTGTTTAATTACCCTATCATAAAGGTCAATTAAGTGGCGGAACATTACTTTCGGCATTTTATTACCACTTTTCTGCCAAATAATTAATCAATTGCAACATCGCATTCATATATCAATGTGATTGTACGACAAATAGTAGGGACACCCAACTAATCAAAGAACCTAAGGCCGGTCGTCCACTGGAAGCGACAACATGCGGCTACGCGCTCACGCGATACGAGCGACAACGGGCGGCTGCAAGAGTAGCGGCTACACGCGACAGGGGTCGTACACTGCATGTGACTTCGCCCTGCTCAGTTTGTTAGAACCGTCAAAGTTGTGAATTTAAAATATATTTTCTATGGATGCAGAGGATTTTTATCTTCTGGAAAATCCCTATGTGATTAGGGGTATGATTGGAATTAGAAAAAGGCGATCATGTTGGGTAAACCCAATATTAAAAAAAAGGGAATCACTGGGAGAATTTCATCATCTCCACAGCGATCTAGAACAAGATCCCCAGAAATTTAGTGACTATTATCGAATGACCCCAGAAACCTTTAAATATATTTTGAAAGCTATAGAGCCCATTGTTGCTAAAGAGAGTAATTTCCGGAAGACAATATCACCATGAAATTCCCCTTTTAACAAATTAGTTTCCACATGTCAGTTTTATATCAACTTATTTCACTATTTGCCAAATGACTTTGCCCTTTTATCAATAGACTATCCTATTTTGGTAACAAAAATCAAACAACATGAAAGGATGCCAAATAGAACTGTATATTACTAAACAGAGCTGGGCAGGATTCGAATCATTCAGGATTAGATTCCCGGATTCGTATCCTTTTAGAGGATTCAAAAGAGGTATTCGAATACTTTAGTGAAAACGGATTCGTGATCCGGATTCGTTACATTTTTTTAAAAGGATTCGTATTCGAATCCAAACGTAGATGATTCGAATCCTTATAAAAGGATTCGAATTCTTATAAAAGGATTCGAATCCTTATAAAAGGAATCGAATCCTTATAAAATTCGAATCCTGATACATGGATTCAAATCCTCCTAAATAATTCGAATCATCGCTATTAAGGCTGGGATTTGAATTCGATTAATTCAAATTGTTAAATATTCTAATATGAATATTTTAATCACTAAATTATTCATATTTAAATATAAATATTAAAATTTTCGAATAATTCAAATATTTGTGAATGCATATTTGGTTACTTAACCATGAAAAATACCCAACGTTAATAGTATATTTTGAATTTCACTTGAAATCAGTGTTTTATACGCGTGGCGCATGAAGTAAAATTTCGAGTTTAGAAAAGCCCCGTGAAAATTGGTCTCGGGTCGCGGCGCGACCCTCGACAAATTTTCTACGCGGGGCTTTTCTAAACTCGAAATTTTACTTCATGCTTAGTCTGAGAGTGGACAACACTCGTTCTTAGAAGTTTCAAATTGAAGGATTACTCTAGATTACTAAGTTTATTACCGTTTTACAAAGGCCACAGCTCATAGGACCAACCATGGTCTTCGCAGAACGAAGGACTACAGGGAATCGAAGTTATTTTACAAGAAAACAACGAATATCTGAAGGTTTACAGCATGGATAGGAAAGAAAACATCTAATTTTGAAAAAATATCGAAGTTGGGTTGGTTTTCAGTGCATTTTTAACTTCACTTTAAATCGGTGTTTTATACGCGTGGCGCATGAAGTAAAATTTCGAGTTTAGAAAAGCCCCGCGAAAATTTTCTACTCGGGGATTTTCTGAACTCGAAATTTTACTTCAGGCTTAGTCTGGGAGTGGACAACACTCGATTAAATTTTAAATTTAACTCTTTTAAAAAATCGAAGTATGTAATATAATAAATCATTCATTGAAATCATAGAAAAACATGCAAAATTTTACTTAAAATTAACTTTTAGAGTTAACTTTATAATTTGTTCGGCTCTTAATGGGTGAATATTCTATTCCTAAAAAAAAAACCGTTTTTATTTAATATTTAAGTTGCATTTAATACAATAACAAACTGTGAATAAATCGACATAAATCTAGAAATATCAAAAATCTCGACATGTAGAAAATCTTGACAGTCCACTCCCAGACTAAGCATGAAGTAAAATTTCGAGTTTAGAAAAGCCCCGCGTAGAAAATTTGTCGAGGGTCGCGCAGCGACCCGAGACAAATTTTCAAGGGGCTTTTCTAAACTCGAAATTTTACTTCATGCGCCACGCGTATAAAACACTGATTTAAAGTGAAGTTAAAAACGCACTGAAAACCAACCCAACTTCGATATTTTTTCAAAACTGGATGTTTTCTTTCCTATCCATGCTGTAAACCTTCAGATATTCGTTGTTTTCTTGTAAATAAACTTCGATTCTCTGTAGTTCTTCGGTCTCCAAAGACCATGATTGGTCCTTCGAGCTGTAGCCTTTGTAAATTGGTAATAAACTTAGTAATCTAGAGTAATCCTTTAATTTGAAACTTCTAAGAACGAGTGTTGTCTACTCCCAGACTAAGCATGAAGTAACATTTCGAGTTTAGAAAAGCCCCGCGTAGAAAATTTGTCGAGGGTCGCGCAGCGACCCGAGACAAATTTTCACGGGGCTTTTCTAAACTCGAAATTTTACTTCATGCGCCAGGCGTATAAAACACAGATTCAAAATGAAGTTCAATAACACATATGTAATCATTAATTAAAATCATTATATAATCAGATATTTAGTCGGTAAATGAACATGTTTGTTAATAGAAACTGACGTAATAAAATATTACTGGTTGCAAATAATAGATTTAAATTTATTTTTAAAGGATTTGTATCCGTGATTTAAAAATGAGGATTCGAATCATATTTTTCACTTACGAATCCTTGATTCGAGTATTCGTGATTCGAATCATAGTAGGTGATTCGGATTCGTGATTCGAATCATGTTTTTGAGGATTCATCCCAGCTCTGTTACTAAATAACTAAAAAATTATATACCGATCTTAACAAAAGCTAAGAAAAATATACTGTTTCGAGAGAAAGTATTTTTTTCTTAGTGTTTACGCTTATTTGAATATATATATACCGGGTGACCCATTTTAATGTATCCACTGGAATATCTTGTGAAATATGCATCGTAGAAAAAATATTCCAAATAAAAGTTTAATGGTTTCGAGGGGGCCAACCGATCCTATAAAATGTTCGTCACCCCCACTCCCCGGGGGGTGGGAGAGGGGGGCAACTTTAGAATCTTAAATAGGAATCCCTATTTTTTATTTCAGATTCAGATTATACACCAAAAATGACGTAGGTTTTATACGAGAATTTTTTTTGAATTCGTGATAGATGGCGCTGTATTCGCTTAATTTATCCATTAGATTATCTCGACAAATATGCATCGTACAAATAAATGTCTCGAACAAAAGTTTAATGGTTTCGAGGTGGCCATCCGATCCCATGAAATGTTCGCCACGACTATCCTCCCGGGGGTGGAGGAGGGGGGAAACTTTGAATTCTTAAATAGGAACCCCTATTTTGTATTTCTGATTCGGATTCTACGGCAAATATTATGTAGGTTTTATCCAAAACATTTTTTTGAATTCTTGATAGATGGCGGTGTAGTCGCAAAAATGAAGACGTTTCCGGAAAAAATGAAAAATTGCCTTCAAAAAGTCAAAACAAACAATTGCTATGCTATATATAAAAATGCTATAGTAAAAAAATCAACTCAATGGATGAGTCGACTAATCCTTTATTTGCTTATATTGAAAATATGAAATAAATAGCTGTGTAAATAACGAAATTACAGCCGTAAAATGAAAGCGTAAAGGCGCAGGACTAGACGCGGCTACGAGCGACAGATCCATCTGTCGCTCGTAGCCGCGTCTAGTCCTGCGCCTTTACGCTTCCATTTTACGGCTGTAATTTCGTTATTTACACAGCTATTTCCTTGGGACTTGACGCAGCTACACGCTCGGCGCGAGAATCCGCATGTCCGCGCACGCTTGCAGTGGACGAGATTCATTGGATTTACACACGTCGGGATCTGTCGCGCGTATACGCATGTTGCCGCTAGGATCGCGTGAGCGCGTAGCCGCGTGTTGTCGCTTCCAGTGGACGACCGGCCTAAAAAAAAATCCTAAATCTGGTTGCTAATAAAAAAAGCCGAATATATGTATATATTTTGTATATAAAATATTGGCAGTGACAATTGCAGTAATAATTATTATTGTTTTTAAAAATTTATTACCAACATAATATTTTTTAGAAATAATTTTATGGCCTTCTAGAGGATAAAACTTTTAGATTATATGGTATTTTACAAACAGTATTTATTTTTCGTTTGATTTTCACCATGTATTAAATGAAATTGCCTTTTTATCAAACAAAAATCAAACATGTTAGTTTTGTATCAACATTTTCACAATTTGTCAAATGACTTTACCTTTTTATCAAATGCAATTCCCGTTTTATTCGAAATAATTAAATAATGTGTAAAAACGTTAAATACAAGGCATTTCTTTTAAGTGTTTCGAACGAGTGCCTCCGTTCTTTGATTAGGAATGAAGTAAAATTTCGAGTTTATTAAAGCCTGAACATTTGGTCGCTTTTCTAAACTCGACATTTTACTTCATGCGCCACGCGTATTAAACACTGAAATATTCTGAAATTATAAATAATCAGTATTAAAGTATTAAAAATATACTGCTAAAACAGGATTCAAACTATACTGCTAAAACAGGATTCAAAATATACTGCTAAACAAAAATATTTTGAATTTCACAATATTTCAGTGTTTTATACGCGTGGCGCATGAAGTAAAATTTTGAGTTTAAAAAGGCCTGAAAATATGTTCTGGTCGCTCCACAAAACCAAATTTGCAGGCTTTTCTAAACTCAAAATTTTACATCATGCTTAATCAAGTGAAAAGCCTCATTAGTAGCTTCAATTCGAACTAAACAAAATACGTTTTTTTTTTGCATAATTATAATGGGAAAATCATTTGATAAAAGGGGAGAGTCATTTGGCAAATAGTAAAATATGTTGATATAAAACTGACATGTGGGATTTTCATTTCATATAGTGGGAATTTATCAAATGCAGTTTCGTTTTTATCTAATAAAAGTCCATGGTAAAAATCAAACGAACAATCCTGTAAACAAACCCACAACAAAATTTAGCAAATATATACGAAATCTTGTATGTATTACTGAATTTAAAGAATTAAAAGCTTTCATAAAAATAATGAACTCTTAAAAATTTACAGCAAAAATCAGAATATTCCGAGTGTTCGATAAAAAAACGCCCAACACCATAACTCTGTTATTTATTGACCGATTTCATTGAACTAAAAACCAAAGTCAATGGCCGTTTAAATACTAAGAATTGACACAGATATTAATTTTTTCCATTAATAAGTTCATTGCCAAATATTAGCCAACTTAACATATTTTAATAGCTGCCTATAATTTTTAAATTTTCTTACATTAGACATAATTTTTCTGAATCCAATTATGCCCAGTTTTTTGTTTTTTGTCCAATATTTTAGTCGAAAATAATTCAATAAATCTTCTATTTGAAATTATATATATATATATATATATATATATATATATATATATATAAATCTTTATTGGCAGATTGTACAATAAATAATTAACATAAAAATAATTCTGATGGCTAAAATAACAAATAAATTCTTCTGCCAATTGGCTATCGACCACTGGTCTTTCCGCCTGAATTTTAATTGTTTGTCCTTGTCCGTTCTTGTGTAAAAAACCTCTTGTTTGTTAGTGTCGTCCAATGTCTGTCAGATGATTACTGTTCACAAAGCGCCATGATCACTAATGTCATGGAATGATGCAATGAAATCATGAATGGTGATGGTGAAACGTTTACGCTTGGGAGTGATGTTTTGGTTTCGAGGGATACATAAAGGGTGAAGGAGATTGTAGAGGATAGGATTTGAGGCGAATTTTTCAGCTAAGTGTGATAGTCGGGTTTCGATGGGAGTGACTGCTGTTAGTTCATAAAGTAGGGTATTGGATGGGTTATGTAGGGGGATTTGGGGGTGTCGGATTTTGGTCAACATTCTAAGGGCCGATCTTTCGGCGACTTGCAAATTTCTTAGGGTAGTAGGATGGGGGTTGTGATAAAGGATTGAGGCATAGTCAAGTAAAGGGCGACAGATCATTTTATATATATGTACGGCTGTGTTTGTACTGATGCCTTGTTGTTTGAAGGTCAGACTTCTAAAGTGGGCCGCCCGATTCTTGACTTTTGTTTTAAGGATTGCGGAGTGGGTTTTGAATGTGAATTTGGGATCAATGTGAATACCTAGGTACTTGCAGGTGGCGGAGGGGAAGATGACTTGGTCGTTTATGGTAATTGAGAAGGTGGAGTTGTTTTGTCGATGGAAAGGAATCAGGAGCTGGGATTTGTTTGGGTTTATGGAAATTCGCCACTTCGCGAACCACGTTTGAATAGTGTCGATTAGGCCCTGAAGGGTGCTGAGAGCTTTAGGGAGAGTGGGGGCATGTGCGATTAACGCAGTATCATCGGCGTAGAGGAGAGGATAGGCAGATTTATTTATTTGATTAGGATCAGGATTGTAAATGTCATGTACTAGGAGATTATAAAGGAGTGGTGATAAAGAGGAGCCTTGAGGTAAACCTTGTTCAGGTGTGAAGGAACTGGAAAAGGATTTTCGTATTTTAACTTGAAGGGATCTATTGTGAAGGAAGCTGTCTAGGAGATTAATCAGGTGTGGGGGTATATTGAGGGTATTGCATTTAAACAGCAAGCCCCGGTGCCAGACAGAATCAAATGCTTTTTTGACGTCTAAGAATAATACAGCAGATTTGCGGCCTTCGAGGCTCGCTGTTTGGCAGTTTGATGTTAGAATGGTTAGAGGTAGTGCTGTGGAACGATGTTCAAGGAATCCAAATTGGTAGGGAGGGATAAAGTCAGAAATGTAGGTCATAAGCTTATTTTTTATAACGGATTCAAATAATTTTCCAAGGACAGGGAGGAGGGTAATGGGACGGTAGTTGCTAGGTTTTAAGGGATCATTTCCGGGTTTATGAATGCATGTAATTATGCCACGTTTCCACTCACTGGGAATGACCTGCGTGGAGTATATGTGGTTAAATATTTTGAGGATATATTCGTGGATGCTTGGTGGAAGGGATTTTAGGATAGATCTAGGGATATTGTCATGACCGGGCGCGGTATTCTTGCCTTTTTTGAGAATATCGAAGTATTCTTCATTCGTTATAGTATCATTGGGAATATGCGGGATTTGGGTAGTTTTGAAGGACCTGTACCAGGAATTTACATTGCTGAGGAAGTCGTTGTCAAAGTCATTGTTATCTGTCGATGTGTATGATTGTTTGAAATGTGTTGCAAATATATTCGTAATGTCAGTATCGTCCGTCGCTGTATTTTTAGTCGTGGGGTCTGTAATTTTTTGGATAAAATCTGTTTTTCGATATTTGCTGAGTTTCTTTATCTCGTTCCAGTACTGTTTACCGTGCATATCATTTATTTCCTCACATGATTTTATCCAATATTTGAAATTATATTTAAAAAAAATATACTTAGTGCGCCTTGTGAAAAAAATTGTCAAATGTCATTTATTGTGAGGTTATGTCAAACACGAATAATAATGACTCAACAAATAACTACCTACGATACAATTTAAGGTAGAATAGAATAAATAACAATAACGCATATTATTATATTATTTTTTAATTACTAACTAAATAAGTTAATTTGATACATTGTATTATTTGACCTTATTTCAGAATGTGAGAAGAAAAATGTTTGTTATTTAAATATTTCTCAATGTTTAAGTGTATTTCAAACTTCACAATATCTTAGTGTTTAATATGCGTGGCGCATGAAATAAAATTTCGAGTTTAGAAAAGCCTTAAAATTTGGTTTGGTCGCGTAGCGCTACGCGCTACGCGACCAAACCAAATTTTAAGGCTTTTCTAAACTCGAAATTTTATTTCATGCTTAATCTGGGAGTGGAAACAATCGGTTGAACTCTTTTATAAATCGAAGAAAAAAAGAAGTATTTATTAAATATTATAGCTGCATTTAAAATAAAAACAAACTGTGAATGTATAATACATCAGTTAACGGAACACATGGAATAAATATAAACCAAAAAACAATTTACAAGGCACACAACATTTGTTGTCAAAAAATCATGTGTACAAGAGTTTTTTTTCTGGCATAAATTATAAATTAAAATTAACATATCAGGCATTGGATTTAGAAAAACAATGTCTAATATAATAAAATAAGAAAATATATGCAGCCATTAAAAAATTTAAAGTTGACTACCATTTCGCAATGAAGTTAATTTTGAAAAAATACATAATTACTGCCGAATTATAGTATTGAAATAGCCATTGACTTTGTAATTTAGTTCATTTAAATTGGTGAATATCTAACAGAGTTATGGCTTTCTGCGTTTATTTATCGAACACCCGGTATACTATACCTAAAAGAAAAATCCCTTGTATTATAAAAATGTATTTATGGCTATTAATTGTACCCAATTTTCGGACGTAGAATAAAATAAATAGTTAATATTTTAGAACGTTTTGAAGCTAACCGGGAGTTTGTATAGTAGTAATAATTGGCACAAATGCTACTGCAGACTTCACAATATAGACAGTTTAATGAGGATCACAAATGTTTAATGAGTATCACAAAATGTCTACATTCACAAAAAATACTCGTAACTTGACAGGAACGTTTTAAAGTTAAGGCGTTGATTGAAGTATAATACTTGAAGTAACAAGTACTTCAATGAACGGATAAAGCATTAATTAGGCCGAATTTCGAGAATGTGATAAAATGAAAATTGTAAAACTAGACATAACAACAATAAAATTGAATAAATCAATAAAAAATTGAAGAATTGAAATTGGAACCGTAAAAATTGACCAAATCTACTTACTAAAATCGTGAAATGTAACAACATTTACAGAAATCGTGAAATACATGTACAATTAGGAGCAAAAAATTGAAACCCCTAACAAAATCAAGCGGCCTGTTTTTCATAAAAAATGTATTGTAATTATACCTCTCTAACTTCAATTCGTTTAGTGATAGATACGTTTCATAAATGTTTAATGACAACAAAAAGACACATTTACAAAATATCAATTCTAGGGTTTCCTTTTTTTGGCTCTAAATTGTATATCGAAATTGGTGACAAATATTATAATAAGCATGAAGTGAAGTCAATAAAATGAGGTATTAACAGTTTCTGCATCCTTTATTTATGAAAGTCTTTCATATATTTTTCAAAACAATGAAAAATTCAGACTGTTTCTTAACCAAAATCCCCACAATACATGAAATGCGAATATTAGTTACATCTACCCAAAACACAATTTGTCTATAGTTGAAAAGACCCCTTACTACGCCATAATGAAATTATTTAATAGGATCATCTAGTTAGGATCCTACTAAATAATTTCATCATGGCGTAGTAAGAGGTCTTTTCGAAGACGAAACATGATTTATTCATATACTTTTAAGAATGAAATTAAAACTTTGTTAGTACAAATATAACCATGTACGATGGCAGAATATTTTAATTGTTTTGAATAGTGCTAGGCCTACAATTATTGTTATAGTAGTTCTAGCTTTATTTTGTTTTTGTGACGATTTTCCTTGTTATACAGGGTGTTCGTATTTCGACAGAATGTATGGGGATCTTAGTTATTAAAAGAAATAGAGAGTTGGCTGGGGCAAAGTTGCGTATTTTAGGGCCTAACAATAATCTAAAAACAATTTTGAAATATCTTTTTTTGAATACGCTTTGATTAAAACACTTGGTTTGTTTCACTGATCAGTGATCAGTGAAACAAACCAAGTGTTTTAATCAAAGCGTATTAATTAAATATGTTTCACCACGGGTTAAGTGAGAAATTAATTCATCATATCTTTTTTTGTTTTCGAGAAATCAACAAAAAATTGATTTTTTGAAAAATCGTCTTTATTTTTTTATTCAGAAACTACTGAATCTGGACATTTTGAGCATTGACAATATGAAGGCATTTTTTAATGAGGAATCTAGTAGCATATTTTTTTTAAAGATAATTATAACATTTACCCGGGGACCATAGCCAACTTTATTCTTATGAGCGCCATTTTTGATTTTCATATTATTTGTAAGAATTTTTTTTTTATGAACTCATAATTTATTTTAGGTTTGATATTTAAAATTATGATATTTTCTTTATTGCAAAGAGTGCCTTAAAAACAATGACATCATATAAAATGACAACATATAAAATCTTGACAGCAGTCAATTATTGTTACCACTCAAAATTAATTAATAACTGTCAGTCTTTTGTAATAATTATAATAAGTATCGGTTATCACACAAAAGTTGCGCAAACTAAATTTATTCTACTTTTATTATTATTATTCCAAAACTATTCACAAAAAAGTAATTTTTGCATTTTGTTGCTACATCTCGGTAAATATTGATCACCATCACATCTAAGCATTATATATTTTTAACTTTACTGTAAATCAGTGGTTTATACGCGTGAGGCATGAAGTAAAATTTCGAGATTAGAAAAGCCCCGAGAAAATTTTCTACGCGGGGGTTTTCTAAACTCGAAATTTTACTTGATGTTTAGTCTGGGAGTGGAAGAGACTCGTTAGTTTAAAATACATCACCGCTGTTAAAGTATGTATCGTCGGATGCCCGTCTTCAGCGGTGATATGTAAGCAAATTATGGGTCCTATGAGTTGCCAAATAAGTGAGTTAGTCAATTGTTTTCAAGGCACTCTTTACAAAAACCAAAAGATTAAAATGTTACGTATACAATGTATAATTAACTATAAGTGTGGTACATCATTGAATTCAGTAAAAAGTCTTCTTCAAAAAAATATGAAAATCTAAAATGGCGCCCATAAGAAAAACAAAAGTTAGGTATAGTCCCATGGTAAATGTTATAGTTATCTTAAAATAAAATATGTTGCTAGACTTATCGTTAAAAAGTGCCTGTATATTGTCAATGTTGTAAATGTCTGGATTCAATAGTTTTTGAGTAAAAAAATAAAAACGTAATTTCTTAAAATCCGTTTTTAACAATAACTCAAAAAGGAAAAAAGATATTTCAAATTTGTTTTTAGATTATTATTGGACCTTAAATTATGCAACTTTGAATCAATTTAACCGACTTTCTATCTCTTCAAATAACCGAGATCCCCATGTATTCTGCTGAAATACGGACAGTCTGTATACTAATTTATTATTTTATGTATGTATATCCTAAAGAAAATAAATGGCTTAGGTAAGTAAATTCATAATAGGACAGTTGCTAAAACTTAAAAATACAATAATGATTTTAAATATTTTAAATAGTGATTTATATTAATATTTTTTAATAATTTTCATTAATTTTGAGGATTTATCTATCAATTACACTAATTTTATTATAATTAATATATAAATCGTCAAAATTATTTAAAAATTAATAACATAAATCACTATTCTAAAAATTACCAAAAATTATAAGTTGACCATTAAAAAGTTAATAAATATTTGCTAAATCAACAAAATTTGTAAACATTTATAATTTTAAATTAAAACACTTGTTCCTTTCTTCACTTATTTTATTTTACTTGTTAGATGTACATTTCGAGTACTACGTACTCATTTTCAATAACAGAATGCCTTAAAACTAATTTACAATCGTTTATATATGGTTTGAGGATTAGTGGAAAAACCTTAATCTAATTATGTCGGTTACCTGTTTGGGGTGGATTGGTGTTAATGAGTGTCGGTGATTTACAATTTTCCGAAAGGAGGGTTAAAAGAGGATTATCTAAGGGACTCAGGTCAAAATTAAGTAGTTTGTTTTTGTTTTTATACATTTCTATTGATTCCAACATATTTAATCGATAACTGTTTGATTCTTTGAGTAATTTTACATTTTTTATTGGGAATTGATGGCCGGTTTCATAATTATGGTATGCTATCGCGGATTTTTCGGGGTTTCTATTTTTTATATGATACGTGTGTTCTTTGAATCTTTTTGATAAATTCCGTTGAGTCTGACCTATATAAACTTTTTCACAATTGTTACATTCTATCATGTAAATTCCTGATTTATTTAAATTATCCCTGTTATTCGATTTTTTGTTTAATAATATGTTTAATTTTGTGTTGCTGTAGTTAGCAGTTGTTAATTTGAATTTTTTGAATATTTTGTTGATTTGGTGGTGAACTAGAGGGTTGAATATGAATTTAACAAATCTGTTATTCTTAATGTCGCTGGTTTCTTTTGAGGTATTCAGCTTTGTGGTATTTTTAATCAAATGTCTTTTCATATGCCTATTAATGAGTTTTTGAATTATGTTCCTTTTATATCCTAATGAAGTTGCAATGTTTTTAATGAATTTTAATTCGTTTTGTCTGTTTTCTTTTGAAATCGGTAAGTTTATTGCGTTATAAATCATACTATTGAATGCTGCGAGTTTATGCCTGATGGGCGTTGTTGATGAAGAGTGAATGTAGTTGTATGTGTGTGTTGGTTTGCGATATATATTAAAGTTTATTGTTTTTGTATCTGTATTTTTAATAATTAATAAATCTAGAAACGGGATTTGATTGTTATTTTCAATTTCGTATGTAAATGAAATGCTCGGAGACAATCCGTTCAAATCCGACAACAAGCTGGTTATTTCTGTTTTGTTATCTATAACAGCTATTATGTCGTCTACGTATCTAAACCAAACTTTCGGAAAGCCAGGTATTGTATTTTTTGCATGATTTTCTAAATTGTTCATAAAAATATTTGCTAGGAAGGGTGATAATGGATTACCCATGGCTGTTCCGAAAGTTTGCTTATAGAACTTGTTATCGAATTCGAACGCATTGCAATCCATTACTAATTTAGTTAGCTGTATATATTGGTCTATGTTTTCTTGCGGAATAGAGTTGTCTAAAAGAAGTTTTTCTAAAATGTGAATTGTCTCATTAATAGGAATGCTGGGAAACAATCAGTGAAAATAGAACATAACGACTCACTGGTCTCTTTTGACGTAGAAGCTTTGTTTCCCAGCATTCCTATTAATGAGACAATTCACATTTTAGAAAAACTTCTTTTAGACAACTCTATTCCGCAAGAAAACATAGACCAATATATACAGCTAACTAAATTAGTAATGGATTGCAATGCGTTCGAATTCGATAACAAGTTCTATAAGCAAACTTTCGGAACAGCCATGGGTAATCCATTATCACCCTTCCTAGCAAATATTTTTATGAACAATTTAGAAAATCATGCAAAAAATACAATACCTGGCTTTCCGAAAGTTTGGTTTAGATACGTAGACGACATAATAGCTGTTATAGATAACAAAACAGAAATAACCAGCTTGTTGTCGGATTTGAACGGATTGTCTCCGAGCATTTCATTTACATACGAAATTGAAAATAACAATCAAATCCCGTTTCTAGATTTATTAATTATTAAAAATACAGATACAAAAACAATAAACTTTAATATATATCGCAAACCAACACACACATACAACTACATTCACTCTTCATCAACAACGCCCATCAGGCATAAACTCGCAGCATTCAATAGTATGATTTATAACGCAATAAACTTACCGATTTCAAAAGAAAACAGACAAAACGAATTAAAATTCATTAAAAACATTGCAACTTCATTAGGATATAAAAGGAACATAATTGAAAAACTCATTAATAGGCATATGAAAAGACATTTGATTAAAAATACCACAAAGCTGAATACCTCAAAAGAAACCAGCGACATTAAGAATAACAGATTTGTTAAATTCATTTTCAACCCTCTAGTTCACCACCAAATCAACAAAATATTCAAAAAATTCAAATTAACAACTGCTAACTACAGCAACACAAAATTAAACATATTATTAAACAAAAAATCGAATAACAGGGATAATTTAAATAAATCAGGAATTTACATGATAGAATGTAACAATTGTGAAAAAGTTTATATAGGTCAGACTCAACGGAATTTATCAAAAAGATTCAAAGAACACACGTATCATATAAAAAATAGAAACCCCGAAAAATCCGCGATAGCATACCATAATTATGAAACCGGCCATCAATTCCCAATAAAAAATGTAAAATTACTCAAAGAATCAAACAGTTATCGATTAAATATGTTGGAATCAATAGAAATGTATAAAAACAAAAACAAACTACTTAATTTTGACCTGAGTCCCTTAGATAATCCTCTTTTAACCCTCCTTTCGGAAAATTGTAAATCACCGACACTCATTAACACCAATCCACCCCAAACAGGTAACCGACATAATTAGATTAAGGTTTTTCCACTAATCCTCAAACCATATATAAACGATTGTAAATTAGTTTTAAGGCATTCTGTTATTGAAAATGAGTACGTAGTACTCGAAATGTACATCTAACAAGTAAAATAAAATAAGTGAAGAAAGGAACAAATAAGTGTTTTAATTTAAGTTTACAACTTCACATAACTCGAAACCAATTACTGAATAATTTATAATTTTAACCATAAATTACAATGATATTTGCTGTGATTTTTCGTAATTATTCCATGCGCTTAAATTTTGGAAGATTTGGTTACGCGGAATATTTAAACATTAAATTAGAATTTTATACGCGTGGCGCATGAAGTAAAATTTCGAGTTAAGAAAAGCTTGAACATTTGGTTTGGTCGCTTCGCTCCGCTATGCGACCAAATTTTCAGGCTTGTTTAAACTCGAAATTTTACTTCATGCTAAGTCTGGGAGTGCAAAACACTCCACTTCGCTTAGCGACCAAACCAAATTTTAGGTTTTTCTAAACTTGAAATTTTACTTCATGTTAATTATGGAGTGGAAACACGCATTAGAAATTTCAAATTAATAAAAAGTACGAATTCCTGCAAATTTACCTAATTTTGTAATTATAGGGATATTTATATCTACTTAAAAGAAAAATTCCCTGTATACTGTCTGTTTGATTTATTGTGACACAGCACATATGTCCGTTATTAGTACAGATAGAAAAAAAAGTTAAAGACAATAGTTTTAGTATTTTTCATGATCTATTCAGTAGCATTGTCAGAAAAACAATTGAAAATCAAATAAACACGTGAAAGCTATTAGCTTCATTTTCTTTAATGGAATACCCTGTATATTTTGTTTATTTCAAATAGGTAATAACCTTAGCTTTATAATGATACCACATAAGTACCCATTCATTATACAAATAACGCGACAATTGCAAATAAATTAAATTTATCAGTTGCCATGGATAACAATTGACATAAAACAATTTGTTAACGTTTTAATGTCAAAGTGGTGTAGTAACTTCCCGTCTTGCGTGTTGTTGATTCAAATCTTTAGAGATGGGTGATAATTACTATTCTAATGATGAAAAATGGATATGCTAAAGGTCTTCGTTAGATGCAACGATAATTCTAGAGAAGCTAGTATCACTTATGAAAACATGTATCCAGAAAGAAGACAACCACATTATTGCACTTTTGCAAGACTTGAACAAAATTTACGGAGAAATGGGTGTTTTAATAATAAATTACGAAGGAGAAGACAAGAAAGAGAAGGTAATAATGAAGTATTGATATTGGCCTATTTTAGAGCACATCCACGTAATTCAATACGCGAAGCAGTGGCTGACTTAGGAATAAGTATGCATAAAATATTTTCTATTCTGAGAAAACATAAAATGAGACCATATAAAATTAAGTTAGTACAAGGTTTAAGAGATGGTGATTCTGACAGGAGGATAGTATTCTGTAATTGGCTTAGCAACAATCAACATTTATTAAATTTAATTCTTTGGAGTGATGAATCAAATTTCAACAACAACGGAATCTCCAACCGAAAAAACGACCATTACTGGGATACTGAGAATCTACGTCAAATTCGAGAATGCAGATTCCAACAAAGATTTGCAGTTAATGTGTGGCTTGGTGTGTTAGGTGATACCATAATAGGACCATTTCTTTATCAAGGAACGTTGAATGCGGAGCGATATGCCAACTTTCTTACGATAGAATTTGAAGATTATTTAGATGATATCCCCCTAGAAATACGTCGTGATATGTGGTTCCAACAAGATGGAGCTCCTCCCCATAAAGCAAGAAATGTCAAAGATATTTTGGAAAGAAAGTTTGGTTTGAAATTGATTGCAAATGGTGGCCCCATAAACTGGCCAGCAAGATCGCCAGATCTGTCTATTTTGGATCTTTTTATTTGGGGATTTTTAAAGCAAAAAGTTTATGTTACTCGTCCAGAAAATCTAGACGATCTGAAAAATCGTATTCGTATGGCATGTGGCCAAATAACACCACGGATGTTGCAAAAAGCACGACGAAATTTAATGAAGAGATGTGAAGAATGTATTGCAAGCAACGGACGTCACTTTGAACAGACACTTTAAATAGTTATTCATGTCAACTGATAAATTTCATTTATTGGCAATTGTCGTGTTATTTCTATAATAAAGGGGTACTTATATGGTATCATTATAAGGCTAATATTAATGCCTATTTGAAATAAACAAAATATACAGGGTGTTCCATTAAAGAAAATGAAACTAATAGCTTTCACGTGTTTATTTGATTTTCAACTGTTTTTCTGACATTACGATTGAATAGATCATTAAAATACTAAAACTTCTGTCTTTAACTTTTTTTTCTATCTGTACTAATAACGGACATATGTGCTGTGTCACAATAAATCAAACAGACTGTATATTTTAATTTACGTTACATTATACAGGATTAGGCGAAAGTATGGGAACACCGGATTTCTCACTAAACTATAAGTGCAATGAAAAAATAATCTGGATATAATTTTTTTCTATTTAAGGACATAATGTAATTTCCAGAAATTTTCCTATTTCTCGGGGTATGACGTCATCGGTGGTTTTTGTAAACGGAACACCCTGTATATTTTAAACTTTTTGGATAAACATTTGTTAAAAAATTACAATGATGTCAGGTTTAGTGGGTGTGCGACTTGTGGTTTTTATATTATTAAATAAAATAATAAAAGGAAAAGATAGCTGTTTATCACTCTGTTTAATTAGTGTTTAAATTTTCTCTTCCAATTGGTCCAACAATGTGTCCTCGAATTATCTGATGGAAACTAGTGCAATAATAATAGCGAATGTTACTTTTAGATTTACATTTGTTTGTAAGACGAGACAAACAACAGTAAACAGCTATTTATTCATTCCTTTTTTACTTTATTTAATACTGAAAAAACCACAAGTCGCACACCCACCAAATTCGACATCAATGTAATTGTTCAACAAGTGTTTATCTAACAAGTTTAAAATATACAGGGTGTTCCATTAAAAAAAATACCGATAACGTCATACCTCGAGGATAGCTGTTGGAAATCACATTACGTCCTTGAATAGATTAAAATTACTTTAAAAATGTATATTAAGAGTATTTTTTCATTGCACGTATAGTTTAGCCAGAAATCCGATGTTCTCATACTGTATATTTAATATTTAACTTTGTTTAAATCTAGAGACATAATTATTTAGTATTATTTAATACATGTATGCACAGCATTTATTTTGCTTGCCGTCATTTTGAATTTAATTATTTAATAGAGCATTTCTTTAGTTGCATAATTTTTAGTGCAATATTTTTCTTGCAAATGTTGCAACTGCAGAAATGCTCTCTTGAGGTAATGACATAAATGATGGCAGTTTTTTATAAAAACGGGTAATTTAAAGCTTCTTACGAGTATTTCCACTCCTTGATTAAACATGAAGTAAAATTGTTTTTTAAAAGAGTTCAATTCAAAGCTTAAACGAGTGTTTTCCACTCCGAGATTAAGCGTGAAGTAAAATTTTGAGTTTAAGAAAGCCTGAAAATATGGATTGGTCGTTCCATGAAGCGGAGCGACCAATCCAAATTTTCAGGCTTTTCTAAACTCGAAATTGTACTTTATGCGCCACGCGTATAAGACTCTGAAATATTGCGAAGTTCAAAATATACTGCTTGGTTAATTTTTAAAATGTTTATTTTGATTAATTGAAACGTCTGGAGCAATTTGTTTTTGAATACGTGAAAGTATATTTAAAAGAAAAAATCCCTGTATGTTTCTTACATTTAATTTTAAAATCGTAAGGGGTTAAGTGCCAGTCGCATAGACGTTAAAACCTGTCAAGTTCTTGTTATTTTTAAAGAACTGCAGTTCAAATAAGTCGCCCAGATGCAAAACTACTCATACACCTTTTTTTTGATTTTGAGGTTTTGGTATCCCTGGATTCTACTCCTCTCAGGCTACAATTTTAAAAATAAATTGACCTTAAAAACCCATCCTAAACCTTTTAAAATTAAGTTTAAGAAATCCCGTCGAATGCAAAGCCTTCTACATTTCTCGGTTACAAAAGCTGACATATTTTTCACTTGTAAAATCTGCCAACTTTTTACTTAGTATTACATAATTATTCTTGTTCTCATTCGATACAACGCTTAATCAACACTATTTCAATTTATTTAAAAGATGCTGCAAATTCAGTTTTTGTCATTTTGTCACACGTATTTGCATCTGGTCGAGTCAAATATAGTATTAATGCAACTAGCTATACCACACAATGCAACTCCATTTTTAACGCTTTTTTTTCGGTTTACAATTTTTGTTTGTTTTATTTTTTAGGTGATTCAAAACGTGCATTGGACGAATACACCTCAGAAATAATGTGCGGCGGCTTAAACACCCTAGTAATCCACAACACCTGCGAAGACTCCCTCCTGGCAGCACCCATAATCCTCGATTTAATTATCCTCGCTGAACTCTGCACGCGAATCAACTTTAAGAAATCCGACGAAGATGAAGTGAATTACAGCGGTTTCCACAGCGTGTTGTCCATTTTGAGCTACTTGTGCAAAGCCCCTTTGGTGCCTAGAGGCACACCAGTCGTAAATGCGCTTTTCAAACAGCGGATGTGCATTGAAAATGTCCTCAGAGCTTGCCTAGGATTGCCTGCTGATAATAATATGATGCTGGAGCATAAAGCCGTGGCTTTGATGGGATGTTTTGAAAATGGCGTTATGAATGGTGATCATTGATTGTTTTTGTTGTTGGCTGTGAAGAGTTTGTGTTGTGTTTAGAACTTCAGTTGAAATAAAAAGAATAATATTAATAATGGTGTTTTTTGTGATCCATCCATTCGATATATACGTTGTAAATTTTTAGGCATGCGATGTTTTTTAAAAGCGTCCTAACGAGTAAATCCACTTCTAGATTAAGCATAAAGTAAAATTTCGAGTTTAGAAAAGCCTGCAAATTTGGTTTGGTCGCCTAGCGAAGCGGATCTTTAAAGTTAGGTTAGGTTAGATACCACTGTGTGAGCTAAATGTCAACTTATGGCAACTGTCATTATAATGTCTAATAATAGTAATAATAATGTTTATTGCTCAACCGGAAACACGTTTCCAATTACAAGACAATTTAGTATTAACAAAATAGCTTTGAAACTTTAACTAAAAATAAAAACATTCCATTTCGTTACTAACAAAATTCTAATGAGGATGTCAATGGTTGAAATAATCCGTCACAAGTTGTTATAATGCAGTCGTACAGCGTTAGTCGACATTATAATGACAATTGATATAACTTGACATTTAGTTTACAGAGTGAAATCCTACACAACTTAACTGGATTATCATACGAATGATCAGTTGATAATCAGCTACAGCGCCTTGAATGTCATTTTTTCTGAATGATATTTACGTTCTATGTTTTTGTAGAATGCTTTACAAGACAAAAATGGAGCAATTCCATTGGTTGTTTATTTTTGAAAAAAGTTACCACTAGGATAATTCTTAATCTAGCATTCAAGTGCCGATAATTCGATTATTAAAACTATTTAATAAAGCCCATCACTAAAACTAACCCAACTGTTGGCGTTTTCGTCACTTTTTGATAAGAGGTTAAATCGAAGCTATACACAAATGTTTTTCACTCCTAGATTAGGCATGGAATATAATTTCGATTTTAGAAAAGCCTTAAAAGTCAGACCAAACTTTGAGGCTCTTTTAAACTCGAAATTTTACTCCATGCGCCACACGTATAAAGAACACTGATATTAAGTGAAGTTTAAAATAAACTACTAAAACAGTATGATAAAGATATACAGAGAGTTTTATGTAACACCGAACATTGTCATAACGAAAATTGCTCTTTTAAGTACACATAAGCATACGTTGTACATTTTCCGACGCTCGGCTTTTTAAACGAATTTAATTTGAAGCTTTAAACGAGTGTTTTCCACTCCCTGGCTAAGCATGAAGTAAAATTTCGAGTTTAGAAAAGCCTGAAAATTTGGTTTGGTCGCGTAGCGCGAAGCGCGGAGCGGCCAAACCAAATTTTCAGGCTTTTCTAAACTCGAAATTTTACTTCATGCGCCACCGGCACAAAACACTGATGCAATATAAAGTTTAGTGGTGTTTTTTAAACTTCGTAATAAGTCAGTGTTTTGTAGCGGTGGCGCATGAAGTAAAATTTCGAGTTTAGAAAAGCCTGAAAATTTGGTTTGGCCGCTCCGCGCTTCGCGCTACGCGACCAAACCAAATTTTCAGGCTTTTCTAAACTCGAAATTTTACTTCATGCTTAGTCTGGGAGTGGAACACACTCTTTTCAAATTTCAAATTGAACTTTAAAAAAACGATTATCTAAAGATTTACGGCATATACACTGTAATTGGGGCGTATATACTTGAGAGTATGTACAAGTTTAGGTATTAATTGCAATTGATTGGCTACAACATAGGCAATCCGATTTACATATAACTTAAAAATTAAAGATGTCAAATTGTATTGGATGAAAATGTTCGGTGTTATATAAAACTCTCTGTATATAGTTTGAAATCCACAACAAATCAGTGTTTATACGCGTGGCGCATGAAGTAAAATTTGGAGTTTAGAAAAGCCTGAAAATTTGGTTTGTTCACTCCGCTTCGCAGAGCTACCAAACCAAATTGTAAGGCTTTTCTAAACTCTAAATTTTACTTCATGCTTATTCTGGGAATGGAAAACACTCGTTTATAGCTTCAATTTGACCTCTTATCAAAACAATGAAAATGTATCTATAGATTTACAGCGTATGCATATGTATACTTAAAAGAAATATTTCCTGTGTACAGGAATTCCGAAAGTTTTCTCGAAATTTTCTAATTGATTCATAGGGAATTCATTCATACCAAAGATTTAAAATGGGAGTTTCTTTATTGAAAAAATTGTGTATTTACAGTCGTTTTGTTAAACGCATATAAAAGTTGAAACCGGTAGATTTTGTTTGTACACTCATCTTGAAACTATTTAAAAAGAATCAATACTGCTTTTTATTTGTGATGGCCGATGCAGAAGCAGCAGCTTGAGCACTGGTAGCGGTACTTCCAGATCCGCTGGCAAAAGCATTGACCGCAGCATTAGCAGAAGCATGACTACCAGTGGATGCAGCGTTGGCAGCAGCGTTAGCAGAAGCATTACCACCGGTGGATGCGGCGTTAACAGCAGCATTGGCAGCAGCGTTGGCTTGTCCAAAAACACCGGAGTTAGCAGCGGCATTAGCAGCAGCGTTAGCACCTCCGAAAACTCCAGAGTTAGCAGCGGCGTTAGCTGCAGCGGAAGCTCCTCCAAAAACACCAGAGTTAGCAGCAGCATTAGCAGCGGCGTTAGCACCTCCAAAAGCTCCAGAATTAGCAGCGGCATTAGCAGCGGCGTTGGCACCTCCAAAAACTCCAGCATTAGCAGCAGCATTGGCGGAAGCACTAACACCACCACCAAAAATTGCTCCAGGTTTTCCAATACCAAATTCAGGAACAAGAGCGGCGGTACCTGTTATACCTCCAATGGTAGGTACATTAGGAGTAAGCGCGGCGGTTCCTGTAATACCTCCAATGGTGGGTATTTCCGGAGTAAGAGCGGCAGTACCAGTATAACCTCCAATAGTTACAGAGCTACCTCCGTTACCAATAGTTACTGAGTTGCTTTCGTAAATTGCTGGAAGTACGCTTGGTTTGCCACCGATAATGATAGGTTTGATAGTTTGATAAGTGAAAGCACCTCCTTGACTAATTGTTGGTACATCGTTAGCGAAGCTGTGAGCTTGAGCTGCGGCGTTAGTAGCGGCTTGGGTGATGTAAGCAGCAGCAACATTAGCAGCGGCTGCTGGATTTGCGTAAGCTGCAGCATTGGCTATGGCTTGAGCAACAGCGGAATTAACGGATTGAATTACGGAATTGGCTGCCGCGTTAGCGATAGCGTCAGCATTGGCGATGTTGTAAGCTCCGGCGACGGCGTTAGCAACAGCGTTAGCGGAGGCCGAGGCGGCGGTGTTAGTAATAGCAGTAGCGGCAGCATTAGCAGCGGCGTTAGCGTCAGATAAACCACTAGCGAAGGAAACAGCGTGATGGATCGAAGAAGCGATGGAGTTGCTTATAATGCTTGCAGTGGAAACAGCCAAGTCAGCAGGGGTGATGGCGAATGGTTCAGGGCGTCCGAGAACGAAAATATTGTCAGATACGTATGCAGCGGCTTCAGCGACGGTTTTAGCAGAAGCTGTAGCGGCAGCTGTTGAATCTGTGTATGTGTTCGAGTTGATTTGGAAAGCGGCGTTGCTAGCTCCATTCAAAACGGCGTTAGCCGCTTGAACTGCAATAGCGTAAGCGTTAGGATATCCGTAGGCTGAGAAGACGGCTTGGGCGATGGCGTTAGGTGCAGCGCTCGCAGCGGCGTTGGCTACATACGAAGCGGCTACTGTAGCGGCTGCGTTAATAGGCAAGACTTTAGCGATTTCGATAGCGCTAGAGATTGAGGCGGCGGCAGCGTTGGATATTGCACTAGTTGTAGCGGAAGCGATGTCGTTGCGTGTTACGGGTTTTTTGTTAACAACAGCGGAAGCGTAGGCGTTGGCGGCAGCTTCAGCGGTGGCTTTAGCTACGGCTTCAGCGGCGGCGTTTGCAGCAGCAGTGGCGTCAGCGTAAGCTCCAGCATTAGCAATAGCTTGAGTGGCGGCGGCGGTGGCAGCGTTAGCAACAGCGTACGCAGCGGCGTTAGCCACAGCGTTAGCATTGGCCAATCCACTAGCTCCAGCGGTGGCTTGGGCAATAGCGGAGGACACAGAATTAGCGGCGTTGTTAGCAATCGTAAAAGCGGCCGCGTTTGCAGCAGCAATAGCGTCGGTGTTTGATTTCAAAGCAGCGGCAACAGCGTCACTGATTGCGAAAGTGGCGGCGGTAGCTACGCTGTTAGCGGCGGTGTTGGCTACCAAAAAGGCGCTGGCATCGGTGTAAGCGCCGCCTACGGCTTTGAAGGCGGCGTCGGCGACGGCTTTGGCTGCCGCGCCAGCGGCGGCCTTAGCGTCGACGTAGGCGCCAGCGTTGGCGGTGGCTTGGGCTGCAGCGTTAGCGGCGGCTGTGGCTACGGCATTAGCGGCGGCGTTGGCAAAGGCTGAGGCCGAAGAGTCACCACTGGCTTGAGCCGCGGCGTTGGCTACAGCGCTACTCGCCGCGTTAGCTACAGCGTTAGCGGCAGCGCTTGCAGCGGCATCTGCGCTGGCGCTGGATCCATATTTGGCTACCGCTTTAGCAACTGCGCTTGCAGCGGCTTGAGCCACGGAGTTGGCTGCAGCGGTAGCAATGGCGTCTCCATTCGAAGGGATGAAGAATGGAGCTAAAATTAAGTTTGCATCAACAAAATTGTTACACGAAAGAAATATCTAAAGTAAGCTAATACTAAGAGTAAGACAATGTGTGTTCTAACAATAGTATATTGTTTGACAAGTTTTGAAAGCTTTGATTTGCATGCGAATACCAATTTGCATGCAAGGTTTGAGCATGCAATGTAGCTTTCACAACGTGTTTAACGCTCTGCTTTTCCTACGACCAAACAGCGGTGGCGTAATTGTTCTTCGTCACTACTCATTTTATTTTAGTAATTTTAAGACTAACGTTTGAGGATTTCACTTTCAAAACTAGTTTTGAAAATTCAATTTTGAAGCGTGACATTACTTGTCAAAATACAAATATACAATTGAAAACTTTCAATTCAAAGGTATTGAGACGATATGTCTGTTTTCGGAAGTGGTCGTAGGAAAAGGTACACTATCTATAGATACTCAAGCTATTAAATAAATTAAAGGATATTACTGCTGTCGTTATATTATTTACTGTTATCTCTCTATATTTACTGCACCAAATTTAGGATTCCAGCAGAAAATGCTTCGATTGTTTTATAGCAGGGGTTTCCAAACTTTCTTCTTAGCGGACCACATATACAATTCTATATAATTAAGTGGGCCAAGATTCAACTAATTTTGTAGCAATTTTCAAATACTCTAACTAAAAATCTGCTGTGAGTCCAACCCAGGCACCGACGCACAGTAGGGCATGAAAAACCTAGCCAAAAGTTAATTTTATGAAAATGTATACAACATTAAATGTACTTATATATATCTTAAAAAGAATGCATGACCAAAATAATGATGATTTTATGTGGATGTTAAAAATGCCAGCACATTCATTTTACATAACATTTAATGGCGATATTTCCCAAGTAAGTTTTGTGGTTTTCATAAGAAATATTGTCACATCGCTATGGGTAATTCATTGGCAGGTTTCTACAATTTATAACATTTAATCTAATTTTTATATATTTGTTTTTTCTATTTTTATCTGATATTTAAAAATTTGCCAAAGTATAATTTTTATAATTGTTAAATATTGTAAATTCCAAGTGTTTCAATACACTTCAGGGTTCGTCCCAGTTAGTATTTCTATATAATATGAAGCACAAAGAAGTGTTTTATCTGATATTTAAAAATTTGCTAAAGTATAATTTTTATAATTGTTAAATATTGTAAATTCCAAGTGTTTCAATGCACTTCAGGGTTCGTCCCAGTTATTATTTCTATATAATATGAAGCACAAAGAAGTTTTCTAAATGTTACAATAAAAATTAGGCCCGGACTCACCCGGACTGCCCAATAGGACAATTTTCTTTAAATACTACTAATAATTTCAAAAATCTAATATTTCCAAATATCTTTTCTATAATTTCTATGCCCCTTGAGAGTCTCATTTATGACAAGAGAATAATTTTATAACATAATGCAACGCCACTAAAATCACAATATTCATGAAAAATTATCTGTATACAGGATGATTCAGTTTGGTGTTTCACCTAAAAGGGGGTTATTCTGATAGTAAAGTAAAACAAACTATATACCGTTCGTTTCTTTTTATCGTGCTCACCATTGGGATTTCGTAAACCAATGATGATACGAAGTTGGTGAAATTAGACAAAAGTTTCAATATTTCATACTGAATAGGAATATGTCAAAACATTTGTATTAACATCATTTGTTTAAGAAATATAGCGAAAATTGTAAAATGGATAATATTTTATTTATATTGTAACTTTCTTATTTAATGCGACAGAGATCTGTAACTTGCTGTGTGCCATAAACGTCATCAGAGAAACACACAAGAATTAACAGATTTTAAACAGGGTTTCCCATTTTCTAGATACAATACCTATTTTTAGTTTTCTTATGGCAACTATGTTTGATTTTCGTACCACTGAAATGAACAAGAAAAAATTGTGTCAAATCATGTGCCACAATTTTAATTAATTATTAGTTAAAACAATTTAATAAAATATGACCATTTTTGTTTTATCAAGTTTCTTTTCAACGATCTGAAAATCCAATATGGCCGACTTGAAAAAACAAAATCTGTCATATTTTATTCAATTGTATTAACTAATTGACACGTGACATGATTTCGCACTGTTTTTTTCTTGAAAAAAAACTATAAATTGGTGTTGTATGTAGAAAATGGGACACCATGTATAAAATCTGGTAATTCCTGTGTATTTCTCTGAAGGCATTTGTGGTACTCAGAAAATTACAGATCTCTATCGCAATAACAAAGTTATAATAAAAATAAATTATTATACATTTTTACATTATTCGCCACATTTTTAAGACAAATGATGTTAGCTGAAATTTTTTGACATATTCTTACTCAGTATCAAATATTGAATCTTTTGTCTAATTTGACCAACTTCGTATCATCATTGGTTTCCTGGGTTCTCGGAAACCAATGATGATACGAACGGTATACTTGTAAACGGCAGGAAATTTTCTAATTAATGGCGTCATCGATTTGACAATACGATGACAACTGTCAAGGTAGCGATAGTCAACTTTTTCTTCCAATGACACCATACCTATTTTTTTGTTCAATTCAGATAGAAGGCACTTTCCCACATCTGCATATTTATCACAACTGCACGCTTAGATAATAAAAAATATAATTAATCTCTCTATTTCATAAACAAATCATATGTCTATAGAATAGAAATATGAGGGTTTCTCAAAATATCCACTTTTTTATCTTCATTTGTGGCTATATTTTTTTAAGAATGTTTTAATTTCTTAAATGACCCACTTTAAAAATTAAACACTTAATGAAATAGTTTATTTAATTGTTCATAATTTTCGTAGCCACATATGATTTTTTAATATATTTTTTTTTGTTATCTAAGCATATAGTTGCGCATGCAGGAAAGTGCCCTGTATCCGAATTAAACAAAAAATAAGTATGGTGTCATTTGAAAAAATAGTGCCTCTCGCTACTTTGACAGTAGTTATCGTATTATCAATTCAGTGACACCACTAAATAGAGAATTTCCTGCCGATTACAAATATATATATATATATATATATATATATATATATATATACAGGGTGGGCCACGAATAACGCCCATTAAAAGTTTTCGGGGTTCCTGACAGAGGAAACATTTGAAAAAATTCTACATTGCACGGTTGAATGCGATCACCTTATGGAAAATATTTTGACTTTCTATCACTTCCGGTTGTACCGGAAATAGCTACCAACTTTGTTATTTTAAATGGAACATCCTATATATTATTTTTTTTTATATTCCCCGTTCAATTGTCTACCCTCTCATATGAATTTATATCCACTTAACTCTTACAGTTTTTGAGTTAAAAATTTATTTGTCAAATATTGACCTCAAATAGACGTTTTGAAAAATGCCTATAACTTCTAGCAGGGACAAGATAGACAGACGAGCGGCACCTTGAATTGTTACTTATAGATCTCTCTAGAATTAAAAAATTGACATCTGTCAATTTTGACAATAGGTATTTCAAAAATGTCAATATTTCAGTGCCCACTTAAAAACATCATAATTCAATGTTTTCAAATGGAATGACCAATATTTTATCACATATGGTGATTGGCAAGACAATTTGCAACATAAAAGTATTATGTCTTCCTATATCTAGAGCAAGTAGTTTTTGAGTTATTTCGAAATTTCTTTCCTCCCAGAATGTTTGCACAATTGAATAATTCCTGTACAATTCACACATGCACCATACTAGGCTACTGTCAATATTCACTGAACCGATTCTACAAAAATTCATTTCCAACGTGTCAATATTTTTGAACACTTCGAGTAATATAATAAATAAGTGTAGCAATCGAGAAATTATGAATTTATTCGTCATATATGGCTAGTGCGGCAGAATTGTTATTTCAACGAAACTTATCCACACTTACAACTTACAAACAAAACAAAAGCAAGAAGATTGAAATACAGTAATTTTCAAACGAATAATTAAATGAAAGAACAGAAATAAAATATAAAACAATTGTTCGAAATTATGACCATTAACGTATAAGCACTGTGCAGCACGTGTTGCGACACGCTCTGTTGTTGCTCGCCTAATTTCTTCTGCACTTAATTCCGCGAATGCAGCTCGCACCCTTGCTTCCAATTCTTTTTGGGTATTGACGACAGTGGCATAAACTTTATTTTTTATACGACCCCAAAGAAAAAAGTCGAGTGGAGTAAGATCTGGAGATCTAGCGGGCCAGTTCCACGAACCTAACCTTAGAATCCATCTATCTTCGAACATATTTGTCAGTTGCTGCGATATTTCGTGTGTGCAATAAGCTGGGGCTCCATCGAGCTGATACCATGAACTTATCCTTAAATTCCAAGGAAGCTCATCCAAAAAATTCTCTACAAAATTTCTTAAAATTTGTAAATATCTACCACTATTTAATCTTTCGTGGTACAAATAAAAAGTAACGCGTGTCCATCAAAAAGCAAAATACGTTGAAACTAAATTTGTGTTGGGATTTATGTACATGCGTTGCATGTGGATTTTCAGTTGACCACATATGATTGTTTTTTCTATTGAAAATACTTTCACGAGAGAAATTTGATTCGTCGGTCCAAATATATTTTTTTTAAGTCATTGTCTTCTTGATTTTTAACCAACAAAAACTCACAAAAATCAATCCTGTTCACTGCATCTTGAGGAAAAAAATCTTGCACCAAATTAAATTTATAATTATGCATACGATATATTTTCAAAATTCTTCGCAGTGATGTTCTGCTTACTCCCAAATCCTCCTGGCAACTACGGGTGGATGCGCGTGGATTTGCTTGAAAATAAGCCAAAACATTCACTCGAACTTCCTCGTTCTGCGTTATTGGCTTTGGTTGATTTTTTTCTGCGTTTAGTTTTCCAAATTGTACAAAGTTTGACTCCAGTCTTCTAAATTTTCTTCTATCCATGGGCGGTAAGTGTGGGTAAGTTTTGTTGAAAATTCTGCAAGTTCTCTCAACAATTCTGTCGCACTGACCATGTATGACGAATAAATTCATAATTTCTTGATTGGTATACTTATTCATTTTAATATTACTCGAACGGAGCGTTCAAAAATATTGACAGATTCGGTTCAGCGAATATTGACAGTAGCCTACTATGGTGCACGTGTGAATAGTACAGGAATTATTCAATTGTGCAAGCATTCTGGAAAGAACAAAAATTTCGAAATAACTCAAAAACTGCGTGCTCTAGATATAGGGAGACATAATCCTTTTATGTTGCAAATTGTCTTGCCAATCACCATATGTGATAAAATATTGGTCATTCCATTTAAAAACATTGAATTATGATGTTTTTAAGTGGACACTGAAATATTGATATTTTTGAAATACCTATTGCCAAAATTGACAGATGTCCATTTTTTTAAATGCCGCCCGTCTGTCTATCTTGTCCCTACTAGAAGTTATAGGCATTTTTCAAAACGTCTATTTGAGGTCAATATTTGACAAATAAATTTTTTACTCAAAAACTGTAAGAGTTAAGTGGACATAAATTCATATGAGAGGGTAGACAATTGAACGGGGAATCTAAAAAAAATTAATATATAGGATGTTCCATTTATAATAACAAAATTGGTAGCCATTTCCGGTACAACCGAAAGTGATAGAAAGTCGAAATATTTTCCATAAGGTGATCGCATTCAACCGTGCAATGTAGAATTTTTTCAAATTTTTCCTTTCTCAGGAACCTTGAAAACTTTTAATGGGCGTTATTCGTGGCCCACCCTGTATATATATATATATGTATATATATATATATAGATATATGGTTTGTTATATATTACTCTCAAAATAAAACAGCTAGAAGGGGGTGGAACACCAAACTGAATCACCCTGTATATAATTTAATAATCATTTCAAAATCCAAATTGAAAGATTTGAAACAAACTTTCCTGCATCATTATTAAGATGACGAATTTCTAAACAAAAAATCACTACGATTGGCTTCCTGGATTTATTATCATAACAGGTACACCAAGGTCGGGTCGCTCTATGAAGCCATTTAAGTGGGATTCACACAACCAATACGCCATCTGTTACCTTTACACACTGCTGAAATATCTCAAATACGGTCTAAGATAATTACTTTTTATTTGAAGGAATCAATTATACATAGTATTTAAAAAACAAATGTCTACCTGGTTGTATAACTTCGCAATTTAATTTTAAAATATTATATTTAACGATTTAGAAAATTTGAAATTACTTTTTTTTATCAATTTCATTCTGAAAATGTACAGCCTGCGCTTTGTACGAGGAATATTTCTTATACGTATACATATCCCGATGTGTACGTTGTAAATCTTTAAGCATTCTTGTAGGTTTTTAGGTGTTCAATATGCAGTTTTTAACGAGTCTTTCTAATCCCAGGTTAAGCATGACGTAAAATTTCGAGTTTAGAAAAGTCTGAAATTTTGGTTTGATCGCCTGGCGAAGAAGAGCGACCAAACCAAATTTTCAGACTTTTCCAAATTTGAAATTTTACTTTATGTGCCACGTGTATAAAACATTGAAATATTGTGAAGTTTAAAACATACTTCTAAACCAGTATGCTGAAGCAGTATACATATATTGAACTTCACTTTGAATCGACCAATCTAAATATTTAGGCTTTTCTGAACTCAATCAAAACACTAGTTGGATACTCCAAATTGCACTTTTTAAAAAACAACGAATGCCTACAATATTACATCGTGCTTATCGGGGTATGTGTACCTTAAAGAAAAGTTCTAGGTACATACTTAATATCAAATCTCTGTATACAGGGTGTCCGTATTTCGAGGAAATGCATGGAGATCTCGGTTATTTGAAGAGTTAGAGAGTTTGTTAAATTAGGGCAAATACGTGAAATTTGGAGCCCAACAATAATCCGAAAACAGATTTGAAATATCTTTTTTTGTTTTCAAGATATTGCCAAAAAACTATTTTTTTCAAATTTCGTTTTTATTTTTTTATTCAAAAACTACTGGATCTAGGAATTTGCACTTTTTAATCAGGAATTTAGTAGTGTACTTACATTTAAAATAACTTTAATATCTTTTCCAGAACCATAGCCAACTTTTGTTTTTCTTATGGGCGCCATATTGGACATTCATATTTTTGGAAAGAACTTTTTTTTCTGAATTCAACGGTATATCACACTTATAATTTATTTTGCGTTTCATTTGAAACAAAGCAACCTTTTGTTTTTTTTTTAAGAGTGCCTTGAAAACATTTGCACATTTTAAAATTCCTGAGGCCTACAACTATATTTTTTTAGGGAAGGAACCAGAATAATCACTCTGCTGCTTGATGAAGTTTTTCATAATATTAAATAATAATAAACAAATTAATTAAATATCTTTTGAACTAAAATTATCACAAACTTAGAGTAAGTGTTCGAATATATCACCATTGACCTCCAAACATAATTCTAGTCTTTTCCTTAAATTTTGGACTGCCCGAAAAATGTCTCTTCTTCTTAATTGCTGAACGGTAACTATTATAATTCTTCTTAAATCGTCATTATCCTCTGGAATAGTTTTATAAACTTTTTCTTTTATAGCTCCCCAAAGAAGATAATCTAGAGGTGACAAATCAGGTGAGCGAGCTGGCCAACGTATATCACCATTATTTGCCATAACTGTATTTGGAAACATTTCGGACAGACAATTAGCGACAATTTGGCTGTTGTGAGGTGGTGCACCATCTTGTTGAAACCATACATTTCTTAACATATTTAAGGGGATGTTATTGTCTACGTAATCACTTAAAAATGTTCTTAAAAAATCGTGATATCTCTGTGAATTTAATGTATCTTCGTAAATGTATGGACCTACAATATTGTCTCCCAAAATACCGACCCATACATTTAGTCCGAATCGCACTTGTCGTCGTCTTTCTTCATGTTGTCTAGGATTATTTATACTCCACACATGTTCATTATGCCTATTGAATATCCCTGTGTTGGTAAAACGGCATTCGTCAGTCCATATCACATTTGACAAGAAATTCGGATTTTCGTTTAATTTTCCCAATAAAATACGACAAAAGTCCATCCTTCGTCTAGCATCTCCAGGATGGAGAGCTTGAGTAACTTTAATTTTGAATGGGCGATATTTATTTTTTTTCAAAATTCTCCATACGTATTGAAACGTCACACCAAACTGGTTCGCAACTTCTCTCGTTGAGGAAGAAGGGTTATTTTGAATCTAGGGGAATAAATATTATCTTATTGTAATTAAAATGAAATCATTTTACCGCTTGCAAAATTTGGATTTCATTTTCATGGGGTTGGTGATATCCATATCTTTGTCGTGGCTTTACGAAGGAACTATATTCCAATAAATTTATATGTAGTTTTATGAAATGACTTTCACTTGGCTGTTGCCTTTCTGGATAGCGCTGTAGATAGACTTCGGATGAAATACGTACATTTTTGTTGGAAGTATAATAAACTTCGATCATATCTCGTTTTTCTTGGTTCGAAAACACCATTTTTAACTTTATTTTATGTATTATGTATAATGATCGTATCTTATTGACACATCAATAACTGAATAACGTATCACTATTATTGTTTCCAAGGCACTCTTTACAAAAAACAAAAGGTTGCTATGTTTCAAATGAAACGCAGAATAAATTATAAGTGTGATACACCGTTTAATTCAGAAAAAAAGTTCTTTCTAAAAATATGAAAATCCAATATGGCGCCCATAAGAAAAACAAAAGTTGGCTATGGTTCCGGGGAAGATATTAAAGTTATTTTAAATGTTAGTACATTACTAAATTCCTGATTAAAAAGTGCCTGTATAATGTAAATGTTGCAAATTCCTAGATCCAATAGTTTTTGAATAAAAAAATAAAAACGAAATTTGAAAAAAATAGTTTTTTGGCAATATCTCGAAAACAAAAAAAGATATTTTAAATCTGCTTTCGGATTATTGTTGGGCTACAAATTGCACATATTTGCCCTAATTTAACCAACTCTCTAAGTCTTCAAATAACCGAGATCCCCATGCATTTCCTCGAAATACGGACACCCTGTATATTAATTTGTAGCAAATATACCATATAATTGCATAGTTGTATTAAGGATAATATTCATTGAAATTGTATATTTGAATCGTCAAAAATTAAATTTTAACTTGAAACAAATCAGATTCTTTAATTTTCTTCACATTGCTGGTACTTATAATTACAATTTATTAATAGAATGCGTTATACCTTTTTTTGTCATAATATTTAGATAAACCAAGCAGATATGAAGCGTATAAATTAACTAAATAATTTTTGCCAACTTTTTGGTACAAATACCCAACTGTGCGACGGCAATTAAAAATGGTCTTTAGGCTTAGTTTATTTGTTACGAGATATTTTAAAATTGCATAAATGTGTATATTTTCCCGCATATATATATATATATATATATATATATATATATATACATTTACCAAATTCGCTTGGTAGATGTAGATAGAGTACCTGTCTATGAAAGCGTGTTTATTTACACATTTAGTGTACATGTAAAAAACATCTACCAATGTAAAATGAGTGTTAAAAATAAAATTGTTTAAACTTAAATATTTACAATTTATTATATTTTTTGGGATTCTGTATACTTCTAAATTTGGTTACGTTAGTAGAAAGATTAGTAATGTAACGTTTTAACTAACCTAACCTAATCTAACCTAGAAGTAAATATGGAATCTTAAAAAAATGACTGGCAATAATTATTGAAATAAACCAAAAGCAATTAGTTCATTTATACTACTAATTAATAGGAATAAAGACTGCTTATCAGAGCTGGGCAGGATTCGAATCATTCAGGATTCGAATACTGGATTCGAATCCTTTTAGAGGATTCAAAAGAGGTATTTGAATACTTTAGTTAAACTGAATTCGTGATCCGGATTCGTTACACTTTTTTAAAACGATTCGTATTCGAATCCAAATGCTGGTGATTCGAATCCTCATAAAAGGATTCGAATCCTCATAAAAGGATTCGAATCCTCGTAAAAGGATTCGAATCCTCATAAAAGGATTCGAATCCTCGTAAAAGTATTCGAATCCTCATAAAAGGATTCGAATCCTCATAAAAGGATTCGAATATTTATAAAAGGATTGGAATAGTTACAAAAGGATTCGAATCGTCAAAAATAATACAAATTAATCGTAAGGATTAACATGAAACATTTGTTTTGTATGTTTTTAAATTTCTCGTTAAATCACTGTTTTGTACGGGTGGCGCATGAAGTAAAATTTCGAGTTTAGAAAAGCCCAGTGAAAATTTGTCTCGGGTCGCTGCGCGACCCTCGACAAATTTTCTACGCGGGGCTTTTCTAAACTCGAAATTTTACTTCATGCTTAGTCTGGGAGTGGACGACATTCGTTTGTAAGTGATAAAATCAATTAAATTAATGATTTGTGTCAAATTTGACATTTTGATAAATTTTGATGATTTTTGCCAGATTTGAGATTTTTAATTTTTTTCGGTAATTTCGCCAAATATAACATTTTGATGAATATGAATTGACATTCCCAATCAAATTGTTACACTTAACATGTCGATTTATAAGATTTTCAACAAATCTATATTTTCATAAAATTATCATCATTTCGAGATTTTCGTCGATTTATTTATTTATTAAATAATACCTCTTTAACATTGAAATAATACAAAATAAGAAATAAAAAAAGTTTAAGAGCCGCAGAATAACTACACACATACGTTATGATAACTACATTGCTAATTCTAACATAATCTAAAAAAGTTTTATCCAGATTAATGACCACCAGTGCTCTTCGAAAACATAAGAAATTGTTCGCAAATGGATCGAAATTCGGGGATGAGAGCAAGCAGTTGGCCGAATGCATTAATCTGGACAAAGGATTATTGCCACCGTACGCAGTTCTATGATTTTTTTCCCTAAATTAAACTCTAGATCTCGTCAATGATCCTCCGCGTTTATGCCAGAAGTCCAGTGCTCCTAAGAGAGATGAACATTTAATGTACCCATTTAGAATTTTATATAAAAAGCACATGTCGAATACATTTCTCCGAAGAAGTAATGTTTCTATATTTAAATTGAGCCTGAGCAATTTGTTTAATCAAATTTTTATCAGATTTTACAATATTTCCTCAATTTTCCTTAATTTATCGAATGTTGATGAAATTTTCAATATTTCGAGATTTTTTATTAATTTATGAAAATGTTTATCAGATTTTCAACATATCTTGATTTTTGATATTTTGTTATTTTTATCGAATTATAAAATTTTGATGAAATTTTAGATATTTCGAGATTTTCTCGTCAAATATATAAAATGTTTACATGTAAGATTTTCAATATTTTTATTCAGATTTGTAACGATTTTCAAAAATTATTGAATCATTATTTAAACACACAAATTTGAGATTTTTTTTTCTTCAAGACATATTTAATCAATTTTGACATGGAATGACATTTTTGATATTTTTGACCTTCTGAGATGACATTTTTAACAATAGATTATATTCTTGATATTAGACTACGCTTTTTTGACATTAGATGACAATCAAAAGTAACATCTAATGTGAAACATGTTACTTTTGATAAACAATGACATACTTGTACTTTTTTACTATTTCTGATGTTGACATTAAATGATGGCAGTTCTGACATTTTATATTTTTTTTTTAGTTTTTTGACATTGGACGACAATTTTGACATTTGATATTTTTGATATTACATATTTACTTGTTTTATATTAGATAACAATTTTTATATTATTAGATAACTTTTTTGACATTATTACTGATTTTAACAGAAATTTTCGTTTTTGTAAGAACGTTTTTTTCAAACTGTCAGGTACTGACATAACATGATAATTGTGACGTAAATCGATTTTATCAACACGCCGAATTTTTGACGTTTTTGATATTTGTTATATTTACCAGATGACATTTTGTTCATTTTGATGTTTTTGGCAATTTTAAATAATTATTTTGATAACTTTTAATACTGAAAACAGTTTCAATATGTTTTTATATTTTTAACTTTACTTGAAATCAGTGTTTAATACGCGTGGCGCATGAAGTAAAATTTCGAGTTTAGAAAAGCCCCGTGAAAATTTGTCTCGGGTCGCTGCGCGACCCTCGACAAATATTCTACGCGGGGCTTTTCTAAACTCGAAATTTTACTCCATGCTTAGTCTGGGAGTGGAGACACTCGTTCGTAAATTTTCTAATTATCATAAAGTTGTGTATTTATTTTCAAAAAAATCTTCCTCGGTTTATTGAACAAAAACAAAAGAGCTGAGGTGAAAAGTATTTAGGTAAAAGTGGTGTTGGCTACAACATTTGTTTGAAACATTTTTTGATTTAGACGTCGAAAGCCATAATCGGTGAGTTGTTGATGTCCACTAGATTTCTTAGTATCTAATTCAAAAACAAAATAACTGAGGTAAAAAGTGTTTAGGTGAAAGAGGTATATTTTTTCGTTGGCTACAACTTTGGTTTCAAACATTTTTTGACTTAGACGTCGAAAGCCATAGTGAAATTTGTTTAATAAAAAAACATCTAATGATTTCTGGTGATTTTTAACGCAAAACTTTTAGACATTTGATGGTATAATTAATATTGAATTACTAAAATAAGTATTTATTTTTAATATATTCGTAAATATACGGTAAACAATGTAAAATATTTATTTAATTAAATTATTTAGAAAATAACAATACAATAAATTTTATATTATTATTATACTGGGTGTCGTTATTTCAACAGAATGTTGAAATACGGTTATTTAATGAGATAGAGAGTCGGTTAAATTGGGCCAAAGTTGCATACTTTAGGGCCCAATAATAACCCAAAATCAAATTGAAATATCTTATTTCCTTAATGAGATATTGTCAAAAAAAGTATTTTTGAAAATTCGTCTTTATTTTTTTATTCAAAAACTATTGAATCCAGACATTTACAACTTTGACATTATAGGCACTTTTTAACGATAAATCTAGTAAAAAAAAATAAATAATAAAAAAAAAATAAATAATAAAAATAAATCTAGTAACTTATTTTATTTTAAGATAACTATAACATTTACCTAGGGACCATAGCTAACTTTTGTTTATCTTATGGGCGCCATTTTGGATTTTGATATTTTTTGGAAGAATATTTTTTACTGAATTCAATGATGTATCACACTTATAGTTTATTGTACATTTTATATGTACAATTTTAATCTTTTGTTTTTTCAAAGAGTGCCTTGAAAACAGTTGAGTAACTCACTTATTTGGCAACTCATAGGACCAATAATTTGCTTACATATCACCCCTGAAGACGGGCATCCGACGATACCTACTTTAATAGTTGTGACATATTTTAAAGTAACGAGTGTCTTCCACTCCCAGACTAAGCATGAAGTAAAATTTCGAGTTTAGAAAAGCCCCGCGTGGAAAATTTGTCGAGGGTCGCGCAGCGACCCGAGACAAATTTTCACGGGGCTTTTCTAAACTCGAAATTTTACTTCATGCGCCACGCGTATAAACCATTGATTTGAAGTGTAGTTCAAAAACACACAAATACATCTTTAATCGGAGTAACACAGAAATTTAGTCTGTTATCAACGATGTTCAGTGTTTATAATAAATAATTAGGTTGTGAATATTTTTGTTAAAACAACTGATAACGATATTTATATGTTAATGGTTGTAAAAAAATAATAAAATCAAATTTATTCTTGAAGGATTTGTATTCATGATTCGAAAAAACAGGATTCGAATCTTTGATTCGAATCATATTTATCTCTTACGAATCCTTTATTCGAGTATTCCTGATTCGAATCATATTAGGTGATTCGGATTCGTGATTCGAATCCTTTTCACAAGGATTCGTCCCAGCTCTGCTACTTATTATTATTAAACATCCTGATAAATGGGTGAATTTTAGTGCTTTGGCGTTTTTCTTAATTTTAAAATCTATTCAATTTGGTTAAAAATAGTGTTATTTCTTTACCGATTATTAAAATGCATTCAACTTTAAATAATATCCATAACTGTTAAGAGAATTAAAAAGCGCGTTGATTTTTTACATACTTTTTAAAGTATAAATGTTTTAAAACAAAAATCTTTATAAATTAGACGATTTAAGCAATTAATTTAGCTCATACTTACGCACACACACCTTTGTGTGTGTGTAAGTTAAGCTAAGTTAATTGCTTAAATCGCCTAATTTATAAAGATTTTTGTTTTAAAAAACTTGTTTTTTAAAAAATAAAAAATATAACAAGTGAGATATTGTAATATTCTTTGCTGCATTAGTTTTCAAACAAAATTTATCAGTTACACAATAATCGAATTTTTAATTTTTAAAATCTAATAAATGTGTTTAAGAAACGCACTGTTTTCACAACCAACTGAAAATAAGTCGAAAACTATTTTGTTGAGCTTTTTATTCAAACATTTGTGTAGTCGAAACCGGGAGGTTTTCGATGTCAAAACATTTGAAAAATTACATTTTGTGAACTTTAAGTTCATTTAATGTCACAATTTTTTGTGTCTATATCCTTGTATGAACTATATCACACCAGATGCACGTTATATAAAATGATATTATTTTCAAGCAATAATAAAATAGATATACCTGGTAGAGCTGCAGCACAGGCCGCAAATAATACGATGACCACAGCAGTTTTCATGTCTTTGGATGACTATGTCATTTCACCGAAATCCAGCCTGTCTTATACCAATTTTCCATTCCATACAATCTCAATTAGATTTTAATGGATTCCGTCATTTTAAATAATTGTGCCAGTTTTTGTATTTAATTTTCTTCCGTTTAATCGAGTATTAATTTGTCTAAACGTGAGCCGTTAATTGCTTATTGGTTTTAAGGAATATAATAGCAGTTTCGATATTAAAATAAACCGCTGCATTCACTTTATTATGTTAATAATAATAGTATACTAGGAGCGATTTTACGTCATTTCAGAAATATAAAAAATAGAGATTTTTCAATGTTAATAATAAGGGTTTTTAATTCAAAACATTTATAGTGTTTTAAAAATATAATTTTTGATATCTTCAACTTGTTTCTCATTGATTACACGGTGTAGAATGATCAAAAATACATATCTCGCTGTATACAGGGTGGCCGTATTTCAACAGAATGTATGGGAAACTCGATTATTTGAAGAGATATAGAGAAGATTAGGTTAAATTGGGGCAAAGTTGTGTATTTAAAAGCCAAATAATAATCTAAATAGAAATTTAAAATATCAGTTTTCGTTTTTGAGATATTGTTGAAAACAGATTTTTTGAAATTCCGTTTTTATTTTTACTTTCCCCCGTATGTAATACAAAGGGAAATTATTGTTTTCGTGAAAATTTTCGAATCAAAAATTTTAGCGGAAGTATCCATTTTGAGGTCCCCTGAGTCGAATAAGACCATTTTTGAAAAATGTCTGTCTCTCTGTCTGTCTGTGTGTCTGTGTGTGTGTGTCTGTGTGTGTGTCTGTGTGCGTTGTACCGCAAAAACCGCTAAAGATATCGAGATGAAACTTGAAACTTAAGCTTTTTGTTACAATCGGAAGAACTGAAAAGCTTTTGGTGAAAATCGGAAAACCGGAAGTGGTACTTTACTCTTAGCGTTTTTCAGTTTTTTCAGATTTTTTCAATAAATGTTCATCAAACAAAAAATTCTTTCAAATAAAAGTTGTAGATAATAACAAAATGATGATATATTATTTATTTACTTTTTGTCATAGCACTCTTAGTTTTTGAGATATTTTAAAAGTTGTTTGTTTTATCTAGTTATTGATGTGTGACAGTGTATGTGTCGATACAATTGAAAAATGTTTCAAATAAAAGTTGTAGGAAATAAAAAACTAAAGATTTTTTGTGAAATCAGTTTTTGTCATAGCACTCTTAGTTTTTGAGATATGTAATAAATAGTGTTTTTTATCTAGTCATTGATATGTGTCAGTGTGTGTGTGTTGATACAATTGGAAAATGTTTCAAATAAAAGTTGTAGGAAATAACATATTAAAGATTTTTTGTATCTTCACTTTTTGTCATAGCACTCATAGTTTTTAGATATTCAATAAATAGTGTTTTTTTATCTATTCATTGGTTTGTGTCAGTATGTGTTGATCCAATTGAAAAATGTTTCAAATAAAAGTTGTAGTTATCAAAAAGTTGAAGACATTTTGAAAATAATAATGCTACAAATATTTTAAAAGTGATTTAATACGCAATTTACGGGGGAAACTACTATGATGGACACATCACCATTTTTTTATCCAAAAACTATTAAATCCAGACATTTACAACTTTGACATTATACACGCACTTTTTAACGAGAAATCTAGTAGCATATTTTATTTTAAGATAACTATAACACTTATCCAGGGACCGTAGCCAACTTTTGTTTTTCCGATGGGTGCCATCCTATTTTTTTGAAGAATATTTTTTTCTGCATTCAATGATGTATTACACTTATTGTTTATTGTACATTTTATGTTAAATTTTCATCTTTTTTTTTTTGCAAAGAGTGCCTTGGAAACAGTTGAGTAACTCACTTATTTGACAACTCCTAGGACCTATACTTACATATCACTCCTGAAGACAGGCATCCAGCTGATTAATTATAGTACTGATAGAAAATGTATTTGTTTATAAACGAAATACTGGTGTGACATTTTGAATCTTAATAAATTGCTTGACTGTCTTTTGACTATCATAGAATTTTGTCATATTATATCTTTATTAACCATGTTTTGACTATTGTGACTGTAAGTGGATTGATTGACTGTCTTTTGACTATGCTAGGATTTTGTCTGATTATGACTAAGCATGAAGTAAACTTTGCGAGTTTAGAAAAGCTCCGCGTAGAGCACCCGCGCAGAAAATTTTCACGGGGCTTTTTAAACTCGAAATTTTACTTCATGCGGCACTGATTTACTGATTTACAGTAAAGTTAAAAATATATAACGCTTAGATGTGATGGTGATCAATATTTAATGTTGCGAAAAATGCAAGAATTATTTTTTTGTGAATAGTTTTGGAATAATAATAATAAAAGTAGAATAATTTTAGTTTGAGCAACTTTTCTACACTGTTCCTATTGAAGTCATCATACCTTTAACGGGGAAAGTGCTATGATAGACACATTAGGATTTTTTTACTTTATGTTTTGTGTGATAATCGATACTTATTATTATTATTACACAGGATTGACAGTTATTATTTAATTTAGACTGTTAACAATGATTGACTACGGTCAATATTTTATTGATTAATAGATATGACAACATTGTTTCCAAGGCACTCTTTGAAAAAAAAAAGAAAATAATATAATTTTAAATACCAAATCTAAAATAAATGATGAGTGTGATACATCATTGAGTTTAGAAATTAATGTTCTTTATAAAATATGAAAATCCGAAATGGCGCCCATAAGAAAAATAAAAGTTGGCTATGGTCCCCGAGTAAATGTTATAGTTATCTTAAAAAATATATGCTACTAGATTCCTCATAAAAAAGTGCCTGGATAAAAAAATAAAAATGATTTTTCGAAAAATCTGTTTTTTATTGATATCTCGAAAACAAAAACAGATATTCCAAATTGTTTTTAGATTATTGTTAGGCCCTAAAATTCGCAACTTAACTGACTCTCCATCTCTTCTAATAACTATAATTTATAGTAATTTGTCGATTTTATAAAAGTGTTTAATAAACAGAAAATCATTAGCAGCCAACAATACGCTTTTCAAGACCACTCAGGCACATCATCAGCAAAAACAGTTATGATACATAGACCACAAATACAAAAGTTGGAAATGAAACCAGTCAACTCATGTACGTGGAATATGGAATGCCACAAGGAGGCATACTACCACCAATACTCTACATTATCTACACAAATGCTATGACCAAACTCAACATTAAAGGGAAACCATACATATACGCAAACGACACCTGTCCCATTTATTCTGGTAAGACATATACGGGAAACGAAGAAAATGTAAAATCGGATATGGAATTATTGGAAATATGGTACACACAAAACCTCTTAACAATAAATGAATCAAAAACAATAAAAATTATATATTGCAACAAACAGGAAGATATAAATAGACAAATCAAAATACAAGGAAAAACAATACAACAGGTGAAAGAAGCAAACTACCTGGGTATAAAAATACAAAATAATCTAAAGTGGGAGCAACATAGACATATTATGGTTTAGTAATAGAAAAACGAGAATGTATCTAGTACACCTTTATCTTCATCACCGCTCCGCTGGAACTACCTGCGGGTACCAAGCTAAAGCCCGCAGAAAGCGTGAGGGATTGTTTAAATCAAAACTAAAAAATGTTTAATGCATTAACAATGCAATAATTGCAACAATCGAGTGACGACGGGGGGAAAGGAGGAGGGTACGTAAGCCGAGTGTTGTGGTTGGAGAATGATGTGTTGTTGAGGTAATGAGAATGTAGTGGATGGAGAAAGCAGTTAGTATATTAAAAGGACTCTGCTGCTCGCTAACGCTCACCCCAGCTCGCTTCGCTCGCTAGCCTGCTCGCTGCGCTCGCAAACTGAATCGTGCTTAGCTTTGATTTTTGCACTTTTGAAATCGCTAAAATATCGTAACACTTGCTATTTGTATTTATTCTGATTAAAATTTAATTATTTTTAAATTTAATTTAATTAAAAAAAATACTTCCGGTTGAAAAAGAAAAAAAACACTTGCTCCAAAAACGTCATAGAAAAAAATAAGGAATTTTTTGATACCTTTAACAAAAGTTTTTTTTTTTCAAAAAAATCCAAAGGGTACTACCCCTTGATTCGAAATTTAACATTGAAACCCGCATAAGTCTGTCCTTTTCCCACTCATTGCTTTTGATAGCCAGCGCCTAATAATTTTGCAGAATTGCTAATAACTAAAAAATATTTATTGCTCCGGTCCTACTTGAGCTAGATAATTGAAATTTTCAGCATTTATACACAATTATATTTCCTATCGACTGGTACAATTCCTATTATTGTACTGTATCAAATACTGAAACAAAAAAATAAAATGTATTTATTTAACTAATATGAAAAATAAAAAAAAATCTATCTCCTATCCAAATTGAGCTGGATGAATGAAATTTTCAGCATTTATACATATTTGTATTTCCTATTTATTGGTACAAATGCAAATGTTTCACTGTTTTAAATACTATAGCAAAAAAAAATAAAAATTGTTTTTTTTTAAATAACTTATAAAGCAAAAAAAAAATCTATTTCCGATCTGAATTGAGCTAGGTGAATGAAATTTTTAGCATTTATAGAGATTAGTATTACCTATTTATTGATTTAATTCCCATTGTTGTACTATAAATAATAGTGGAGCTAAAAAATTAAAATTGTATTTTTAATTCGCCGTTTTAGCCTGAAAAGGGGTTTTGAAGCGCAGAAAAAAATACCAATTTCCGTCCTAATAGAGCTGGATCGATGAAATTTTCAGCATTTATGCAGATTCCTATTGCCCAATTGTAGTCCAACTCCCATCGGCCTACTATTATTATGACGAAAGTAAAAAAAAAAATGTAATTTTTCGAGATTTTCGCGACTGCGCCAACATAAACTTAAATATTTCAGCAAATATCCAAAAGATAAGAAGCGATCCGGGGCATATAAAAGGTACTACCCTAAAGTACATTCGTTTAAAATGTCAGCCCTCCACCGTAAACTCACAGGGAATGGTGAATTTTTTTCTTCGATTTTTCGTTAAAAAATAGCATTTTAAAAATGTTGAAAATTATTGAACTTTGTGAATTTTTGACGGGCCCCCTGAACTTTTCAGTAAGGGCGCATGGGGCACTCCTTAATAAGTGATCTTTTGGCTACCTGCAAGTATTTTTTTTAATTGGATAAGTCATTGCGTAAGCGAACAAAATGGCGGAGGACCGAACCGGATATTTTCTCGATTGTGGGCCCCATAATGGGGCCCCGGTGAAAAGTTTGTACACTAATCGAAAGCCCTTTTAAAGAGCTACAAGATTCTGTAATCGAATATTTTTTGGCGCTTTCGTTCGGTCGCTATAGCACTTCAAACTTGAGGGTCAATTTGGTTTCAAAAAAACCGTTGCCGCTCCCGAGGTGGAGTTAGGAGGTGGCGCGGCTGGTATAATTCTTGTAGTGCACGTCAAGAACTACAGTTTGCCGAAAAAAAGTCGACGTAGCTCATTGCATAAGGACGGTATTAAGGTCCAAAGTATAAAATTGTTTTAGTTAATTGCCGGCCCCCGGGGGAGCGGCAAAATTCTAAATAGATATCTATTCGAAGGCAAATTGCAAGGCGCATTCGATACCGTTGACCGCGATTCGATCGGACGTCGCAGCTCGACGCGACGGCAAAAAATGTGAAAACTCGGAAAAACGCCCCCTATGTAGTTGGTTTTTTTTTTTAATTAACGTGATGCATTCTTGTATACATATCTCGTCAGTGTTTATGTGCAGATTTTCAGTTCGGGTCAAACAATGACACGGTGTATTTCGTATCTTCGAAGTTTTGAAAATATTGAATTGGTGTGATCGTTTCATCGAGTTGTAATAATTATTACGGGATTGTAAACAGTGTGGATTTAATTGGCTCATCGATATTGTGATGTGTGATGGAAAATGTAAGCACAGGTGATACAAATTTGCAAGACAGTGAACATCCGGAGACAGCATTTAAATCCCTAAGGTAACTATTATAATTATGTAAAATCAAGCATGAATTAATTTAATAATAATTAAATTATCATTTAATAATGAAATAATTTAATAATAATCAAATTATCATTTAATAATGAAATCATTTAATAATAATTAAATGATCATTTAGAAATAATAATTAATAGCCATTGATCTAAGTCCTTCAGGCAATTTCTATAAATGTTCAGAATAAATTATGCTATTTACTGATATAAACTATTACATTTTAAAATACCTTAATTTATTTCACACTTAAAACATTTAAAAATAAGAAATCAGACAAACGATACTAAGTGTTTTAACTAATAGCGCAGTTCATATATATCCAGTTAGTTAGTCCCCATATAAATTTAGGGTACACGCGAATGGAAGCAGAGCGCTGGATGCCAAATTGGTGTATATGGCTGCCTATATACACCAGTCTTGCTTCCTGCGGTCGGTCGGTTACGACTATTTTACTCCAGATGTCCCGAAATCAAGTCTCAGAGAGAGAGTGAGAGTGAGACAATTTCTTTCTCCCTCTATTCCGCGCTTCTCGTTGTATCATATTCCAGATGTTGATTTTTCAATCTTGAAAACACGTTTTTTTTTCTTTTAACGAGCTAAGGATGCGTGTTACATTCATTCATGCGTTTCCTACTACAATTTTATTTTCTGCGTTATTAGAGAATAGATTTTATGAAATTATATGTGAACGTTGTAAAATTCATTAAATATTAATTATTTTGTACAAGAAACTTAAAATACAAAACTATTTAACTTTTGATAAAAAGTAAAACAAATACATCAACTTATCATTTTATTAACTAATCAGATCGATCCTATTGATCAAATCAAATCTACTGATCGATAAGTGTTCCTTTTTTAATTAGAGGGGTCAGTGCAAAATGCAGTTAAGTCATTTTTTTTTAGTTTTTGAATTATTACCCTTTGAAGTTTTTAACCCATTAAGCGCCGTTGATGCATACACACAACATTATTATTTTTTGATAATTAAGTTACTAAATAAGTTTATTTGATATATTATATTATTTGACCTGAATTGAAAATGTACCAAGAAAAATTTAAATATTTTGTTATTTAAAGTGTATTATAAATACTTCACAATATTACAATGTTTTATACGCGTGGCGCATGAAGTAAAATTTCGAGTTTAGAAAAGCCTAATTTGGCTCGGTCGCTCCGCTTCGCTACGCGCCCGAGCCAAATTTTCAGGCTTTTCTAAACTCGAAATTTTACTTCATGCTTAGTCTGGGGGTGGATACACTCGTTCTTAACTTCATATTGCACGTTTTTATATAAAATCGACGAATGCCTGAACATTGACAGCGCATACATTACATTATTGAGGCACTAATTTTTTGAAAATCCATTATCACTTTAATATAATAATAATAATAAACTATTTATGATTTTTAACATTTTATTAAATTCACGTATACATTATGTGTATTTAAAGAAAAAATTCACAGTATGTAATGCAATAAGTCATTCATAGAAATCATAAAAAAAGAAGTGTAGAATTTTAATTAAAATTAACTTTTAGAGTTAAAATTGCTTGGCCGTTAATGGGTTAAAATAGTTTTAAATATACTATGTGTCCCGTTTCAAGGCGCATTGTATGTTTCATGTAAAGATTTCCAATGTAATTGGAATTTGAGTTTGTATTATTATCTTCCCTAATTATTTCAGGGAAATTATGATATTCATTTGGTTAGAGTAAAAATATACACACCGAACTTTGCTATTTATTGCATTTTTAAAAATCTGAGTGTCATGAAATTAAACAAGCAAATGATGAGGTGCTGATTTGTTGGCTTTTTATTTAAAATATATTCTGTTGATTTTGTGTTACACTTCGATCTATTCTGTATAATTATTACTGAATAAAAAAAAACGAAAAAACTGCTTCTAAAATATCGTTAATAAATAAGAAAACATTTATATGTATATTTAATATAGTTTTTTATTGTTTGTTAGTTTTTTGTATATATGAATGTTTATATGACCTCTATTTCTATGTTTTTAGTTTTGTGTATTCGTAAATAATTTATCTATTTTATTGAAATAATTTCTGTTTTTTTTTTTATTATCAATTCTATTTAAAATACCCATTAAACATTTTTCAAATTGATTTTTTCATTGTAAAAAGATTTTTGAATTTAGCAAACTTTTAAATAAAAACTGTTTAATAACATAAATATATTAAAAATCTATTAATTTTTAAACACGTTTTTATTTAAAATATATATAATAACTAAAAATGTTGGAAATATATTTTACATTTTTTCATTGTAAAATGACTTTGTTTATTTATACAAATTATGAATATTTGAAACAATAATCTATTAATCTAATAATTTTAACATTTTTTTTATTAAAAATATATAAAATAACTAAAAGCGTTGAAGATATATTTTAGAATTGTTAATTTCATTGTAAATTTGTTTTTATAAAACATAACTAATTCCCGAATTTCATAATTTGGAACACGCTTGAAATCTCAAAATAAAATAAATATTTTCGAATAGTCTCTTTTTGGTGATAATAAATTTTATTATTCGTCTACCACAGTTCATATACAGGAAGTTTTCCGTTAAAGTATACATATTTCAAATTCACCTTATTTTCTTTAAATCTGTAGATATTCGTTGTGTTTTTAAAAGAGTTCAATTTGATGCTTTAAACGAGTGTTTTCCTCTCCCAGACTAAGCATGAAGTAAAATTTCGAGTTTAGAAAAGCCCCGTGAAAATTTGTCGAGGGTCGCGCAGCGACCCGAGACAAATTTTCACGGGGCTTTTCTAAACTCGAAATTTTACTTCATGCGCCACGCGTATAAAACACTAAAATATTGTGAAATTTAAGTATATTTGAACCTCACGTAAAATCAGTGTTTTGTGCGCGGGGCGCATGAAGTAAAATTTCGAGTTTAGAAAAGCCCAGAAAAATGTACAGTGTATTCTGTATATTGAGTTATTTATACTTAAAAAACTCTCTGTATAACTAATCAATAATATAAATTATTTGCCAAATTTGGTACATACCAAAGTTTTAATTGAATTTATGAAGAAAAAAAAAACAATCAAGATAAAAATAATATCAAATGAATTCTATAATGTAAACTCATTGAATTTTATTTTTTGATTTTTAGTTAAATTTTAGGTTTATTTAGGAGCTTTTTAAATATATCTGATTCCCAAAGTCCATAATTTCGAACACGCTGGAAATCTGAAAATAAAAGAATTATTTCGGACCAGTTTATTTTTTCTGAAGGTCATCAAATTTATCATCGTACAAGTGGTGTAGACGGGATCAAATTACACGACGAAATAAGAGCGAGCGCGTTTGTGTGTGTGTGTGTGTGTGTGTGCGTAGACGCAACCGGAGCAATTTTCTCTAGAATACTTCTACGTTTACTCTATTCATAAGTAGATGGACCCACTTCCCGACCACAGTCTCTCCTTTTCTATCCTCGAAAACTCGGAATCCAGTTCTCCCGCGACCCGAGACAAATTTTCACGGGGCTTTTCTAAACTCGAAATTTTACTTCATGCTTAGTCTGGGAAAGGAAAACACTCGTTTAAAACATTAAATTGAACTCTTTTAAAAACACAACGAATATCTACAGATTTAAAGAAAATATTATATATTTTTAATAAAAAAACTGTTAAAATTATTAGATTAATCGATTATTGTTTCAAATATTCATAATTTGTATAAATAAACAAAGTCATTTTACAATGTAAAAATGTAAAATATATTTCCAACATTTTTAGTTATTATATATATTTTTAATAAAAACGTGTTTAAAAATTAATAGATTTTTGAATTTTTGATAAATTTATGTTATTAAACATTTTTTATTTAAAAGTTAGATAAATACAAAAATCTTTTTACAATGAAAAAATCAATTTGAAAAATGTTTGATGGGTATTTTAATTGGAATTAATAATAAAAAAACAGAAATTATTTCAATAAAATAGATAAATTATTTACGAATACACAAAATTAAAAACATAGAAATATAGATTCATATATACAAAAAACTAACAAACATTAAAAAACTATATTAAATATACATATAACTGTTTTCTTATAAACGATGTTTTAGAAGCAGTTTTTTCGTTTTTTTTTTTTATTCAGTAATAATTATACAGAATAGATCGAAGTGTAACACAAAATCAACAGAATATATTTTAAATAAAAAGCCAACAAATCAACACCTTATCATTAGCTTGTTTATTTTCATGACACTCCGGTTTTTAAAAATGCAATAAATAGCAAAGCTTGGTGTGTATATTTTTACTTTAACCAAATGAATATCATAATTTCCCTGAAATAATTAGGGAAGATAATATTTTAATTTTGAGAAATTAACATTAAAAATGCTACGTTCCGTTTCATCCCTTTACACTCTGAATAACGTGTATGAATATCGAATTAACTTTTTTCCTTGACTATTTTCTTTTTGGACAATATTCATTATTTTAGTGGGGATAGCTTTATAGAAGGAATGAAAAATCAAATTCTTCGAAGTGATCTAGCTGTTTTTACCTATTTGTAGGCATTTTTTCGACCACGTTTTTATTATGGTTTATACCCTCAAGTATTGCGCGACCAGAACAATACCACTGCAACTTACAGATAATCCGCAACCTTCTAAAAACCATAAATATTTTGGGATTTAAAAAGATTATTTACTGTTGACACATTTAATCCGTATCCGCAGAATCCAATTCGGTAATTTCTTATCATGTTTTTCACTAACCGATATTTTAGTTAGACACTTATTGATTGGGTTTTCTTAAATCATTTTGAATTATTTTTACTTACCTATTTAGTCTGTAACATAATCCCATCGGTACCTTTTGTAAATGTAATCTGACCAAGAATAAAACCATTGAAATAATTGAATTAACCTGACATACAAAACGTAAACTGGAAATAGAGTATTCAATAATTTTTGCAATTACACTTCTCAGAGAAAATCTATTATACTTATTCTATTAAAAGACATCTTGTTGTTTTCTAAATGTTTTTGATTATCATCACTTAACGAGACTTTTCAACATATTTCAATATTTGAGCCAATTATCTCAAATATTAGGGATAACACTTGTTTCTGATTCCTGGGACCCTAAAACGTATATTTCCGTACAAAAAAAGATAGCCATGAGGCCGGTAACAATTATTAAAATATAAAATTTATAATGTTATTAATGTGACTAATTACTTGATTTAACAAGTTTGTTTGTTTCGCAGTTTTTGATAATATTCTCAATTATAAAGTTTCATGATTTTTATATAATTTGTACTTTCTCTATATAACATTTCGTGTATCTCGGGAAGTATTGAGAATATCGAAAATTATTTCTGCTTATTCTTTTTCAAATTATCCCCATTCAGCCGCACGACGGATGCCATAAATTTTAATCCAAAAATTAGGTAACATTTTAGTGCCCGCTGAGTGTTGTCGGTGTTGGTCAAATGGCACACAATAAGCGTTTATAAAATTTCAATCGGAAAAGTACAAGTTGATCATGTAACAATCGTTCAAAGTAAACGGATAATTAAAGTAGTCAGCGCAAAAACCACAAATATCTGAAACTGTTAATATTTATTAAAAGTATGGTTCATTTAATAAAATACGCATCGTGATTAAAATATATACTGTGTCCATTTTGGGATCTGATTTTTATCTTTTGCAGAATAAACACTCATGTTGAATTGAATTATTGCTTTGTGTTTTAATAAATTTGATGCCAAACACTGACTTTTCGTAACAACTACTGTTTTGACGATTTTATTTTCGTATAATCGTTCACTATTTTCAAGCTATATTTCAAATGAAACTGAGGAGAACTCAAAAATAATACCACGAAAATACTGCTAGTAGGTAAAGAAATGATTTTAATTTTATTGTAATCGATTTGGTTCAATAAGCGATACAAACTCAAATTCCAATTACATTGGAAATCTTTACATGAAACATACAATGCGCCTTGAAACGGGACACATAGTATATTTAAAACTACTTTAACCCATTGACGGCCAAGCAATTTTAACTTTAAAAGTTAATTTTAATTAAAATTCTACACTTCTTTTTGTGATTTCTATGAATTACATACTGTGAATTTTTTCATTAAATACACATAATGTATACGTGAATTTAATAAAAAGTTAAAAATCATAAATAGTTTTGATATTAAAGTGATAATGGATGTTCAAAAAATTTGTGCCTTAACAATGTAATGTATACGCTGTCAATGTTCAGGCATTCGTCGATTTTATATAAATACGTGCAACATGAAGTTAAGAACGAGTGTATCCACTCCCAGACTAGGCACGAAGTAAAATTTCGAGTTTAGAGAAGCTTGAAAATTTGGCTCGGGCGCGTAGCGAAGCGGAGCGACCGAGCCAAATTAGGCTTTTCTAAACTCGAAATTTTACTTCATGCGTAACGCGTATAAAACATTGTAATATTGTGAAGTATTTATAATACACTTTAAATAACAAAATATTTAAATTTTTCTTGGTACATTTTCAATTCAGGTCAAATAATATAATATATCAAATAAACTTATTTAGTAACTTAATTATCAAAAAATAATAATGTTGCGTGTATGCATCAACGGCGCTTAATGGGTTAAAAACTTCAAACGGTAATAATTAAAAAACTAAAACAAAAATGACAACTGCATTTTGCACTGACCCCATTAATTAAAAAAGAAACCCTTATCGATCAGTAGATTTGATCTGATGAATAGGATTGATCTGATTAGTTAATAAAATGATAAGTTGATGTATTTGTTTTACTTTTTATCAAAAGTTAAATAGTTTTGTATTTTAAGTTTCTTGTACAAAATAAATAATACTTAATGAATTTTACAACGTTCACATATAACTTCATAAAATCTATTCTCTAATAACACACAAAATAAAATTGTAGAAGGAAACGCATGAATGAATGTAACACGCATCCTTAGCTCGTTAAAAGAAAAAAAAACGTGTTTTCAAGATTGAAAAACAACATCTGGAATATGATACAACGAGAAGCGCGGAATAGAGGGAGAAAGAAATTGTCTCTCTCTCATTCTCTCTCTGAGACTTGATTTCGCGACATCTGGAGTAAAATAGTCGTAACCGACCGACCGCAGGAAGCCAGACTGGTGTATATAGGCAGCCATATACACCAATTTGGCATCCAGCGCTCTGCTCACATTCGCGTGTACCCAAAATTTATATGGGGACTGGCTAACTGGATATATATAAACTGTGGTACATTGTATCAAATAATACATAACAAAATTGATGATCCCAACCCGCTTAGACAAACTAAAATTTATATACCTTGATTTTATAGTAGAAATAATTTGTCATTCTTCTGTAATCGTACCAACACCAATGTATATTATAATTCTCTATTGATTACTACGATGCGTAGGGTGTTTTTCTCTTGAGTATAGATATAAGTATAAATGAATTGCACTTTTAATGTTTACAGTTGGGAGACAAAAAGTTGGGAGACAAAAAAACTAATACAGCAGTCACTTGTATTTTTTTCTTGTAAAAGAGACTTTTCATGTACAGGTGACTAAAACATTTTTTCTTGGCCAACAAGACGATGCTTTTGTTGACATGCAATGTCTCTAATGCTAATACCGTCTCTTAATGGGTCGTTAATATCGCTTTTTTATTTTCAGTTAGTTGAGGCATGTCGACGTTAATTAAATTTCGTTTGACATTTCCGCAGATTTTTCAATTTGATTGACTATTTGAAAAATCAAAGTGAGTCCAGTTCACATAGACCAATATTTTGATGTATTCGTTGTTTTCTTTCGCGACTGTACATATTAAAATAATATTTTGTAAATATTCCGATATTCGTTGTTTTTTTCTTTTTTTATAAGAGTTCAATTTAAGGCTTCAAACGAGTGTTATCCACTCCCAGGCTAAGCATGAAGTAAAATTTCGAGTTTAGAAAAGTCTAAGCGTTTGGATTTGGGCGCGAAGCGTATAAGACACTGATTTCAAGTGAAGTTCGCGTGTTTACAATATTTCATTGTTTTCAATGTTTAATACGGGTGCCGCATGAAGCAAAATTTCGAGTTTAGAAAAGCCTGAGTTTGGATTTGGACGCTTCGCGTTCAAATCCAAACGCTCAGGCTTTTCTAAACTCAAAATTTTACTTCATGCTTAGTTTGGGAGTGGAAACACTCGTTAGAAACTTCAAATTGAACACTTAAAAAAAATACCTTGACATTTACAGCACATCAGGGTGAATTAATAAAAACAAGCACAGGTAGCCCACGGGAGGGTAAACAATAGAGAACAGAGGAAAAGGTGTTATATTATATGTTAATGTTAATTTACTTAAATAAAGAATAAATAATTCATAAATAAAAGTCTTTCCTGGCTGTGGAAGCGAACCTGTGTCCACTGCGTGACAGTCGGATTCTTATTCATTAGGCTACTATGCTCATCGGTGAAATAAAATTAATTAAATCTCAGAATAAACAATCTTGATTTATTGTATGAATGGTGTTCAAACAACAGAAAATAATTTGAGGTTAGTTTGAGCCATATGACTATTAATAAGAAAAATAACTAAATCGGTTGCTTTTAAGCAAAGACACTCTCATCTACAGGAGGCCTACGGCACTAACATTAAACTATTTACTAAACAAGGTCACATCCGTTCACTTTTTGTGATTGAACCAAATTAAAATGCACTCGATGCACACACACACACTCACACACAGACTTTATTAGCATTTTATGTTATTTTTGACGCATTTGGTAATTCTATTTTAATAAAAGTGTTGTTATTATTATTATTAGAAACATGTTCGACATAAACGGTTATATAAAATTCTAATATTTATTATCTGTATCTGTAATTTTTTGCCAAATAAAATACATGGGCCCAAAATTACAGATACCTTTAAAAATTATTACTGGTCATTAAACTGTCTTCAACATTTTTGACATCAATAAATTAAATTATTTTTTTAAATTGCCAAAAAATCGTGAATATTCAAAATTGACAAAAATCGTAAATATACAAAGTTATTAAAACTATTACAAAATTTAAAATAGGATAACTAATAAGAATTTTTTATTTTGATTGCCTGATTGTACAAAAATAGAATAACTCGAAAACTGTTACCTTTTCTCAAAATTGAATGTATACTAAGAGTTCAACGTCAAAAAGTTAATGAATAATAATATTAATTTTGTAAATATATACAAGTTTTAATTATTTTTTTTTTCGATATCAATATTTAAGAAAATATCAAGAAAAATACATTATGATAAACTTATACATAAATTAATAAACTTTGACTGGTTGCAATCAAATTTGAATATCTATAATAGATTCTCCACAATATAATGTATTTATCTTGTTTGGAAATTTGTAAAAAATCAGTTTTATACAATAAACATGAAATTCACAGAATTTACTTAGATTTGATCAACACATTTTCTAAAAAAGATTTAGCTCATGTAAAAATTTTGCAAAACAATCAACGATTTTAGCAGGATTTTTTTTTAGAAAAAAATGTAAAAAATAAATAGGTAACTAAATATTTGGGTTTTAGAAAATCTTGAAAATGTGAATTGGGGAAAATTTAGATTGGACTAATCTAAATTAACGGTTATCTAAAGTCCAAATATTTACTCCATGCTTAATCAATGGTTAGAAATCACTCGTTAATAAAATATTGAACGCGTTAACCCAAATCCTTAATTTTTTTGAAATGTATTTAAATCAGAACAAATTTTATTTATTTTAAAATTAGTCGAATCGGGATTAAATGAGCTTCAAATTGATGTCAATTACTTGTCTCTAGTATAAAAATTGTGATTATGGTGGATGCTAGAGTTCGAATTTTCTTTTTTTAACTCTTTTCGTGTAATTTTAAATTGAATAATTTTACAAATTTTTGTTTACGCTGAAAAATTTGGCTAAAGTATTTTGAGTACTAAGAAGAACATCCATGATTTATTTATATTTTTAGATTTCACCATTCGTTAAGGTTAATTGTATAAAATTTATTATCACTGCAGTAGGCTTGTTTTTTCCGCTTATATTGGCATGTTATATTTTTGGTAGTAATGATTGAAGTACCACCACATTTAATTAGTATTAAACAGATAAATAAAGACATTAAAAATATATTTTAATTTACATTTTGTGATTTAGTTCACAAGTTCGTACCTTTCACGCGATTTTTCTGGTAATAGATCGTGTGTGGCAGTTTAAGCTTTATCGCTAATTTCACATGTCACACATCTCTTCCTCACTGTCGCTAGTCATTTCAATGCTTACATTTAAAAGTATAAGTCGATAAATGATATATTTTAAAAACAATTACAATTATTAGTACGCACGTCGCAATGACAGTTGCAATTTCTTTAACTATCAATCTGATGTGACCGCGGCTATTAGATCTAACGACAATAATTATTTACGAGAGCATGTGCGTAATGTTAAGTGCAATTGTTCTCGCTGTGCCATTTTGTCATTTTACCCACGACAGTTCGTAAGGACCCGCTTACTTAGTTTATGCGTTGTACGTAATGTAGCATTAACTATAGTGGTTGTAGATAAACTTTATTCTATTATTATAAAAACAAAATTCTATGATTAGAAACTAAATTGAAGAAGTTTAAAATTAACATAAATTACGTAAAATACAGAAAAAAGTACGTGTTTTATTTTGAGGAATTTAAAATAACAACTGTACTTCAAATTTTGATTAAAAAAAAGAAAAACTATAAAATGTTCATGAAAAATTCGCAACTGTTATTTAAATTTTTTTTAAAAAATCGCAGAACCCCTTGTCATTATTAGAAACAATGTACGCTGTTTATTTATTTATGAAGAAATTTGTTCTTCAAGTTACGGAATTTTTTACATCCACAAGGACCTGAAATTTTTTTTAAAAAGTAAAATTTTATCCAAAATTTGCAATTTTAGTAAAAAAAAGAAAAACGTTTGAATGTTGGGTTAGAGCCTGGGTGTCCAAACTTTCCAGCCTTAGGGCCATACTGATTACTCCAGTAAGTTCCGAGGGCCAAAACCATATTATCATTGTTGCCGGTGGTAAAAAGTGAAATAGTCCACTGATGAAAAAAAAATGTCTGAAAAAGTACGCAACGTTTAAAAAAAGGCATCAATAAATTAAATTATTTTTTTAAATTGCCAAAAAAATCGTGAATATTCAAAATTGACAAACTTTCCAGCCTTAGGGCCATACTGAATACTCCAGTAAGTTCCGAGGGCCAAAACCATATTATCATTGTTGCCGGTAGTAAAAAGTGAAATAGTCCACTGATGAAAAAAAATGTCCGAAAAAGTACGCAACGTTTAAAAAAGTCTGCAAATTGGACTAAAATCCGCAAAACGGCAACACTGCATATTATTAATTTTCCTGTCATTATCTGTAATTTCTAGATTGGTCGTAGAGTACGAGCCATGAGAAGTAACGTGACACGACATCTGGTGGATACAAGCGGAAATAGGTAGTACCTTTTATCGCTAACAGATGGCGCCAATAGCACGTACAGAATAATCTCGTTGGTTCGAGAAAGTTCTGGTGTCTTCCACTCACTTCTAGATGGCAGTAATTGGAATATATAAGAAGGCTAGTGGCGCAACCACAAGTCAGTTCCTATGACACTGTTGTGAAATAAAATAGTGCGTACCTCCTTAAAACGTGTTTGTGCGTGTTTAAGTTTAAGACATCTTTGTAACAGTATTTTGATTTGAATTGTTGCTTTGGTGTGTGATTTAGTAGTATGGAAAAGAAGCAAAAAATTGATAGTGAATGCAGAAAATTCAAAGATCAGTGGAACATTCAGTATTTCGTAATTGAGTCCAGTAACAAGGCGCTATGTTTGATTTGCAATGAAAGCATAGCCGTTCTCAAGGAATATAACATTAAACGTCATTTTGAAACAAAACATTTTCAAAATTACTCAAAATATACAGGAAGTTTGCGGACAGAAAAATTCGAAGCTATGAAGCGCGGATTGAAATCGCAGCAATCTTCATTTACAAAACTCAAAACTGAACATGAGGCTGCAACTCGTGCCAGCTTTCGTGTGGCTCTTGAAATTGCAAAACGTGGAAAACCATTTACCGATGGAAAAATGATCAAAGAATGCATAATTGCAGTAGCCGAAGAAATGTGCCCTGAAAAGGTAAATTTATTAAAAACTGCCAGTATGTCAGTAAACATTGTGGCTCAAAGGGTAGAAAACATCGCTGAAAATATATCCTCTCAACTGTACGACACGAAAGGACATGTTGAGTGGTTTTCTTTGGCCTTGGATGAGTCAACGAATGTGTCAGATACTGCTCAGGTGTTGATTTATATTCGAGAAGTAGATAAAAGCTATGAAGTGCATGAAGAACTTATTGATATGTATAGTATTCATGGCACAACCACTGGTACAGATATTTTTAAAGGAGTTGAAATGGCCATTAATCAAAAGAACCTTCAATGGAAAATTGAAATGTATTACAACTGATGGAGCCAAAAACATGAGTGGGAAAGATAAAGGAGTGGTCGCTCTTGTGTCAAAGGCTGTAGAAAATGACGGTGGTTCAAAACCATTAGTCTTACATTGTATCATTCATCAACAGTCTTTGTGCGGAAAACGTTTGGATATGTCTGAAGTTCTGAAACCAGTCATATCAACTGTTAATTTTATCAGATCTTTTGGGCTGAATCACCGACAATTCCGACAATTTATTGAAGAGATTGGAGAAAATGACTTACCTTAGTTGTGGGAAAGTCCTTCAGCGCTTTTTTGAACTTCGAGCAGTGATCCAAATTTTTTTGAATGAAAAGCATCGCCCTTTTACTGAATTACAAAACAACGCATGGCTGTGGAAGTTAGCATTCTATGTTGATTTGACAAAACATGTGAACGAACTGAATTTGAGATTGCAAGGAGAAAACTAGCATCTTCCTGATTTATACACTAATATCAAATCATTCCGGAAGAAATTGATATTGTTTCAATCACAACTACGAAGTAAAAGTTTTTCACATTTTAAAACATATGAAATATTCAGCCACACCACCGAGACTGAGTTTCCTATCGATTTTGCAATCGAAACTTTGAGTGCTTTGAAAAAAAAAGATTTGATACTCGTTTCTCGGACTTTGATGCCATTGCGAATCAAATTAAGATTTTTCAGAATCCTTTTGATACTGACATGGAAACCCTAGCCCCGGAACTTCAAATGGAAATGATAGATCTACGGTGCAGTGATATAATTAAGAACAAATATCAAAACTCATCTTTGTTGGAATTTTGTAAGGGTCTTCCACTGACACAATTTGATAATTTGCATAAATTTGCTCGTTGGCTGTTTTTTGTTTTTGGTACTACTTATTTGTGTAAGAAGACCTTCTCCAAAATGAAGTACACAAAAAATGTTTACAGATCTAAATTAACTAATGAGCATCTTAAATCTCTTTTAATAATTGGTACAAGTACAATTAGTCCACAACTACAAGCTATTGTCAGTGGAAAATCTCAATTACATAAATCTCATTAGTATTTAATATGTCATTATGCTTGTTATAAGTTATGTTTTTATTTAAAATGTATAAAATGTTAGTTGGATTCATTTCAATAATTTGTTAGTTATTATATACTGAAGTTAAATTTTCTGCATATTATACATGTCTTTACTCATTACAATTCTGTGTTTCTTTATCCAACTTATCACAAAAACAATAACAATAAGCCTACAACAATGTTATGAGTAGTTAGCCCAAGACCATATCAATGTAGATGTCATATTAATAATTATTCAACATAAAATTAGAATACTTCAGTAAACTAAATTTAATTTGCTATAAAAAATATGTTCTCTAAAAGGAGTTTTCAAGTATGCTAGCTCTCCGCGGGCCGGACAAAATCTGTCCGCGGGCCGGATGTGGCCCTCGGGCCGTAGTTTGGAGACCCCTGGGTTAGAGGACAATATGAGAAGTTGGGTTAGAAAACAATGACACCCTGGTCAGGTTAGATTATAGTCAATGGATTAGGTTAGAAAAAATGACACTGGCTAAGTTAGAATGGGCAAAAATTCGTGATTTTAAAAGTTTAATTTAAATTTTTTATAGAGTGTTTTCCAATATTTTTAGGTTTTTCACAACTCGAAATATTTACTTGATGCATCAGACAATACTGATTTAGTGTCAAGTTAAAAATATTTAAAATAACCTGATAATTGGATTTTTCGGGAAATAAAAAACAATGCTGCTATTTGTAATATTAAGGTGTACATCTTTGTGTTTATGAGATTAATTAAAAAGATTTTTTAACGAAAATGAATTTATAAAAAATTAAATGTTCATGTATTTCAAGTTAATTTTTAAAAATTCCCAAACCTTCAGCCTACTAATGCATCTTTCACCTAGAAGAAAAGCTAAATTAAGTAAAAATAAAATGCAATCAATCAATCATTTATATTTGTGTTTATACATATGTTTACACATGTCATATAATTTATTTATTAATTTATTTAAAGGAATCTCCATTTTACATAAATTTACAAACATAATTAATTAAACAAGTATATACTACTAACATACATTTATACACACATATCATAAATATATACTTAAAAGTTAAAATTTACTAACTAAAAAGTAAACATTACTAACTAACGTAAATTAAATTATTCCACGTACATAGCACCGTAATTACGGTAAGCATTGATGTAGCTGCGGCTTAAATAGGTTACACGGCACACCAAAAAAATCGACGGCAGAACATATATTATTACCAGAGCTGGGATGAATCCTCAAAAACAGGATTCGAATCACGAATCCGAATCACCTAATATGATTCGAATCACGAATACTCGAATAAAGGATTCGTAAGTGAAAAATATGATTCGAATCAAAGATTCGAATCCTCATTTTTGAATCACGGATACAAATCCTTTAAAAATAAATTTGAATCTATAATTTGCAACCAGTAAAATTTTATTCCATCAGTTTCTATTAACAATAATGTTCATTTACCGACTAAATATCTAATTAAATAATGATTTTAATTAATGATGATGTATGTGTTATTGAACTTTATTTTAAATTAGTGTCTTATACGCGTGGCGCATGAAGTAAAATTTCGAGTTTAGAAAAGCCCCGTGAAAATTTGTCTCGGGTCGCTGCGCGACCCGAGACAAATTTTCTACGTGGGGCTTTTCTAAACTCGAAATGTTACTTCATGCTTAGTCTGGGAGTGGACAACACTCGTTCCTAGAAGTTTCAAATTAAAGGATCACTCTAGATTACTAAGTTTATTACCATTTTACAAAGGCTGCAGCTCGAAGGACCAATCATGGTCTTCGGAGACCGAAGGACTATAAGGAATCGAAGTTTCTTAACAAGAAAACAACGAATATCTGAAGTTTTACAGCATGGATAGGATAGAAAACATGCAATTTTGAAAAAATATCGAAGTTGTGTTGGTTTTCAGTGCGTTTTTAACGTCACTTTTAATCAGTGTTTTATACGCGTGGCGCATGAAGTAAAATTTCGAGTTTAGAAAAGCCCCGTGAAAATTTGTCTCGGGTCGCTGCGCGACCCTCGACAAATTTTCTACGCGGGGCTTTTCTAAACTCGAAATTTTACTTCATGCTTAGTCTGGGAGTGGACCGTCAAGATTTTCTACATGTCGAGATTTTCGATATTTCTAGATTTTTGTCGATTTATTCACAGTTTGTTATTATTATAATGCAACTTTAATATTAAATAAATATGGTTTTTCTTAGGAATAGAATATTCACCCATTAAGAGCCGAGCAAATTATAAAGTTAACTCTAATAGTTAATTTTAGGTAAAATTTTGCATCTTTTTCTATGATTTCAATTAATGATTTATTATATTACATACATCGATTTTATAAAAGAGTTAAGCATGAAGTAAAATTTCGAGTTTAGAAAAGCCCCGCGTAGAATATTGGTCGAGGGTCGTGCAGCGACCCGAGACAAATTTTTGCTCTGATTTAAAGTAAAGTTAAAAATGCACTGAAAACCAACTCAACTTCGATATATTTTTTAAATTGGATGTTTACTTTCCTATCCATGCTGTAAACCTTTAGATATTCGTTGTTTTCTTGTAAAAAAACTTCGAGAGACCGAAGGACTACAGGTATCCTTCGGTCTCCGAAGACCATGATTGGTCCTTCGAGCTGCAGCCTTTGTAAAATGGTAATAACCTTAGTAATCTAAAGTGATCCTTTAATTTGAAACTTTTAAGAACGAGTCTTGTCCACTCCCAGACTAAGCATGAAGTAAAATTTCGAGTTTAGAAAAGCCCCGCGTAGAAAATTTGTCGAGGGTCGCGCAGCGACCCGAGACAAATTTTCACGGGGCTTTTCTAAACTCGAAATTTTACTTCATGCGCCACGCGTATATAACACTGATTTCAAGTGAAGTTAAAAATATACTATTAAGGTTTTAAATTTTTCATGGTTAAGTAACCAAGTATGCATTCACAAATATTTGAATTATTTGAAAACGTAAATATTTATATTATGAATAATTTAGTGATTTAATTATTCATATTAGTATATTAAACTATTTGAATTAATCGAATTCGAATCCCAGCCTTAATAGCGATGATTCTAATTATTTGAGAAGATTTGAATCCTTTTATAAGGATTCGAATCCTTTTATAAGGATACGAATCCTTTTATAAGAATTCGAATCCTTTTATAAGGATTCGAATCATCTACGTCTGGATTCGAATACGAATCCTTTTAAAAAAATGTAACGAATCCGGATCACGAATCCGTTTTCACTAAAGTATTCGAATACCTCTTTTGAATCCTCTAAAAGGATTCGATTCCGGGAATCGAATCCTGAATGATTCGAATCCTGCCCAGCTCTGATTATTACACTGACTGGAGATACGCGACAAAGGACTATGTTGCCCGTAAGTAGTTCTATGATAATCATTTAGAATTATTTGAATATTTCGAACAGTCCTTGCGGGAACGTGGATATTGATTAAACTAACCAGAGAGTTAGTCGAAATGCAACCATTTAAAATCTTATAAAGTAAACACATATCCATCCGTTTGCTACGTGTCTCAAATGACGATAGGCCCAAATATGTTTCAATGTCATTGCTTGGTATTAGTAATCCACTCCAATACAGTTTATAGGATGCGTATTTAATGAATTTTTTCTAATCTGTTAATGTGAACTGCGTATGACGGAGACCAAATGGTCCGGCAGTACTCCAGCTGTGATCTAACGAGTGAATTGTACAGACTAGTGATAGACCGCGTATTAGTTAGATCAGACGAAAATCTTTTAACGAAATATAGTGCTTTGTTCGCCTTATTAATAACAGCATTGATGTGTGGATTAAATGACAATTTAACGTCAAATAAAACTCCAAGATCGCGGTTCACATTGACTTTAGTTAATAATTTGTCGTTTAGAGAATATTGAAAGTTAATCGGTTTTTTGCACCCACTAAAACATATAAATTGACATTTCTTAACATTCAGTGTCATGTCATTTAATTCACACCATTTAACTATACTTGATAAATCCTCCTGAATGAGCAAACAATCGTATATCGTTGGCACTTTATAGAAAATCTTCACATCATCCGCAAACATCGAATGTGGACACTTAAGTATTTTACTAAGATCATTTATAAACAATGAAAACAGCAGTGGCCCAGATGAGACCCCTGAGGGACACTAGAAGTTACATTGATTATTAGACTTAATAGCAACTATACTCAATGACATTAGAAGCGTAACACCAAGAAGGAATGATTTTTTTGAATTCATATTTTAGCAACAGAGTGACTATATTTAAAGCATACATTGATAACAATTTCAACCTTGTGCCTTTTATATTTATTGTGAAAAAAAAATATTTCACTTTTTCTTTTTTGATAAAACTATTTATATGAGCTGTTTAGTACAGATGTTTTTAGTTTTCGTGTTTCCGTTGAGTGTGTTAAGCTTAAATAAAATGCCTCGAATCCGAAGACGTCCACAATATCACCATTTGAGCGATTTTGACCGGGATCGAGTTGTTGCTTATCGAGATGTCGGTATGTCCTATCGCGAAATTGCCTGCCGTATTGATTCCACTGCAGTAACTGTAATACGTGTGTATCAGGTATGGACAGAAGAAGGCAGAGGAGCAAGAAGAAGACCAATTGGTCAACCAAGGCGTACCACAGAACGTCAAGATCGGCGCTTAAGACAAATAGCCCTGCGAGACCGTTTCGCTACTACGCGTCAAATCGGTGATCAATGGATTGGAGAAGAAGGTAGGCCCGTTAGTATGCGAACCTTATATCGCCGCATTCAATCCTTTGGGCTTCTTTCGTACCGTCCAAGATTAGTGCTTCCTTTAACAGCGAGACACTGTCGCCAAAAGTTGGACTGGTGCAGAGAACGGCAGCATTGGGAGGCAGAATGGCACGATGTCGTATTCAGCGATGAATCACGATTTTGTCTAGGCACGCATGATGACCGTAGAAGGGTACGACGCTACCGTGGAGAACGACCTGATCTTAGGTTTGCTATTGAGAGGCATGTACACAGAACTGCTGGAGTAATGGTTTGGGGGGCTATTGCATATGGTAGTCGATCACCTCTTGTATTCATTCGAGGCAGTATGACAGCTGTGCGTTATGTTGAAGACGTCATACGACCGACTTTGTTGCCTTATTTAGATGGCCGCCCAGACGTACTTTTTCAACAAGATAACGTACGTCCCCATATTGCTTGTCGAACTATGAACTTTCTTAATGAAGCTGGTGTTAATGTTTTGGCGTGGCCGCCCCGTTCGCTGGATTTAAATCCCATTGAACATGTGGGATATCATGGGAAGAAGAATATTCTCTTTGCACCATCCTCCACAGACTCTAGCTCAGTTGATCGATGAAATTCAAGTTGCTTGGAACGAGATGCGTCAAGAAGATATCGACCATCTCATTTTGTCGATGCCCAGACATCTACAGGAGTGTATACAGCAAAGGGGTCGCCAAACACATTATTAATTTTTTTTAGATTGTTTTTTAATAAAAATTCTTGAAAATGTAATCATTTTATTCTTGATGTAAGACTACCATACTGGCAAAAAATCAAGTTAAAATAATAACTTCTTCTGGGTGTTACACTTCTAATGTCATTGAGTATATTTGCGATCTGTGTACAAGATAAGATTTAATCCACGTTAACAGCGGATCTTCTATGCCGTATGATTGAAGATTTTGTATTAGAATTGAATGATTGACGCAGTCGAACGCTTTGCTAAAGTCTAAATAAACTGCATGAACTTCACTACCCTCCTCTAAGGCATTGGATATATAATGTGAATAAATAAACAAGTTTGATAATAGATTCACATTAAAATCCGTGCTGATGCCCGCTGATGATAGTGGAGAAGTTATTAAACAGAACAGTGTAAATGAGCTTTTCGAATACCTTCGATAGTGCGCTAAGAATTGATATTGGAGGATAATTCTCGACATTTGACTTAGAACCAGCCTTGTGTATTGGAATCATAAATGACTCTTTCAAAATATTAGGAAAAGTCCCGGTTCTAAGGGACAATTTAAATATACATTGAAGTGGATCAACCAAGCAAGTGGAACAATTATGTAAAAATAAATTTGGGACCTACACTACTAGAATTTTTTAATGAACATAGAACCATAAAAATATGATCGTCTTCAATTGTTACCGGCGTTTTACCGCAAACGCCGGAACTTTGATTTAATCAGCGTAATTTAACAATTTTTCGGGCAACATAATTTTTGATTTATTTTTTTTACAGCCACACCCGTTTGTTTTTTTTAAATTCCCTTTATTTATCAGCTTCATAAATCATAATAATTATAAAATGAGTAAAGTCCGTATTAGATACATTGAAAGTTGAATTTTTTGTATATTTTGTATATTTCAATTTTAAGTTTACATAGGTTTTATTGTTTTCTTAGGATTAGTAGGTTTTTCCCCACGTACAATTTGCACTCGCGTTAATCGCTCAATAATCCGCACCTTACGCCCACAACGCTGTACCCGAAATTTTTCTCTAGAATTACCCCAGGTACCAGTTACGCCCCGCATTTTACGTACTGGGAATTTTTGTAATCCCTGTTTATGACGCCCGGGTATTCCAAAGACACGGGCTATTGTTAAGGGTAATAGAGGAAAAGTACGCGCAAACACGTGAGAGGGTACAGCTGCGGGATTATTTCTATTTTAATATGTCTGATTTAATTTAATTATAAATGACACACATATACCAACTGGTACCACTCATACAGGGAACATCGGCGATTAGTTTACCAAATATGGTAAAATGTCCTACCGTTGGTACGGATGCTACAACCAGAACATGCAAACCATTTGAAGTTATAAATACAATTATTTTGCAATAATTTTAATTTAATTATGTGGTTGTACATCCGTACTGGTTCCCGGCGGTAGGCAATTCAAAGAGCGTATGCGCGCGCCCTAGCGCTGAGCGAAGCGCGATCTGCGTTTACCCCCAACCCCACGGGTCAGCAAATGGGAGAAGCCCTAGCCCTACCAGCCTCTCCCCCAACAAGTTGGGAGTTGGAAGTGGGAAGTTGGAGTTGGCAGTGGTTAGTGGGAAATTGGAGTTGGCAGTGGTTAGTTGGTAGTTGGAAGCTGGAGTGGTTAGTTGGAAGTTGGAGTTGGTCGTGTGGAGTTTACAAGTTATTTTTCAAAGTTACAAGTGGTGTTTTTTTTTTCTTTTTATTTCATGAAGCACTTTTAAGTCGTGTATGTTTATTTTAATTTTTTTCTTTAACTATTATTGAGTCCTGTTTACGCGAGTGCGACATTTTTTTCCCCTTTATTCCAATTTGTTCTTGCCTTTTCTTTTGTTTATTTGTTGTATATTGTAAATATTAATTATTAATTCATATTTTTTTTGTTTGGTTTGTGAATAAATCACAGTTTCTTTCTTAAACTAATTCAATTATTTTTCTATTTTTTTTTTATCTTCAAACATTCGTTTACCCCCGTTACTTTTGAGTAAATTGATAATAAACCAAGTGAAAGTGTTTGTGCCAATCCAGCGAGGAAACATCCAGAGAAAAGAAGACTTCAACTCTAAGTCATATACTGTAGAGCAACAAAGTTCAGAAATAACTAACATTTTTTTTTTGTATAGCTTGCCGATCAAGTGAGACAAGCCGGAGGATAACAGCAAGCACCACTGCTTTTTTTGTCAAACTTACATTTTTGCCTAGCGTGAGTGACCTCCTGTTACACAATGCATACATTGTTAATTTTTGAGTACAGATCTGGTGAAAGGTATACTTATATTAGAGTTTGACTTGTATACCGATGCAAAATAGTTACCGAATAAATTGCTTACGTCTGAGGCCGTTGCTGCAGTCTGAGTATCATAATTCATGGATACTGGGATTACATGGCATTTGTTTTTACTGTGTACAAAAGACCAAAACGATTTGACGTTATGAGGTATGGATTCTTCGATATTATAAACATATCTGTTGTAGGATGTCAAAATTTCACCCTTACACCTAGATCTCAATTCTGAAAATGCATGATAGGCCTGCACATCGCGTGTACTTTTCCATTTATTATGAGCAATCTATTTTAATTTTACGAGTTGTAGTGCATGCTTTGAAAACCATAGGGAAAAGAAACTATTGTGTGTGCGTTTTTTAGGTATGTACATGTCTATTGCAAACTACCAAATATCATAAAAAATATCTATAACTTCATTCATATCATGGCGATTTCGTAAAACTGTTCAGTCGACTCCACTCAAAAATTCATTGATTTCATTGTAATCAGCTTTCTTATAATTATAGAGAAAATTTGTGCTGTCAGTTATAACATTATAACTGCTTGCATTAATATTAACCAATACACTCCTCGTCGCGCAACCACTTAATGCGTGGTAAATTAAAGTCACCTACCACACAAATTTGGCTAGAGGTGCGTGTTGACGCAATATCTTCTATGGTTGAAAGAATATGTTCATAAACATCTAGAGCCGAGTTTGGTGGAATATACCATATCATATTATCATAAAGGTAGTCTCGATTGTCTAATAAATAACTACAATAACAAAATATAAATAATATAAAAAACATCACAATATAAAACACATACAGCAAATAAACATATTAAACATACACATTGAAAGCAAGAAGATAAAACGTCATCAAATATAATTTAGAAATATTCAAACATTTATTTGTAGTACAAAAATTTGTATTTAAAACTATTGTTATATAATTTGCCTCGAGTTGCAAATTACTTTCTTAACTTATTTTAAAACTAGTGGCAATTTTAAAATACCTTTTTTGTAGTTTTTCATTATCTTTAATAGTATTCAATTAACTGTAGGTAAACCATATTTTTGACATAAAAAAAATGTTAATGATTTCTAAATATTTTGAATTGTATGTATTGATTCAATGAAAGCATTGTTATATAATTCATCTTTTTCAAAATATGTAAGAATCTAGATTTCGTGTTGGTTAGGTTATGTTTCTATTAACTATACATACTTATATATGTATGAATATTAATAAAAATAAAAATCACTTGGTTTGGTTTACAACGCAGCGACCCGAGACAAATTTTCACAGGGCTTTTCTAAACTCGAAACTTTACTTCATGCGCCACGCGTATAAACACTAATTTACAGTAAAGCTAAAAATACATAACGGTTAGATGTAATAGTGATCAATGTTTTTACCGATATGTAGCGAAAAAAATGCAAGAATTACTTTTTTGTGAATAGTTTTGGAATAATAATAATAAAAGTAGAATACATTTAGGTTTGAGCAACTTTTCCATAGTATTGATTAATCTTTCATCATATGTTTAAGGGGAAAGTGCTATGAAGAACACATCACCATTTTTTCAGTGCAGTCATAAAATAATTGTCTTTTACTTTTCTTTGAAAGCAGATAAAATTACATATTACACGATTAAGTCCTATTTATTTATCCACAATGTTAAATTAATTACTCAACAATGAGTTCATTGTACAACAAACGGACGATTAATCCTGGAGATCACGGGATTATCCTAGTAGACTTGTTTATCCATACGATATCCCACTTTCGTGCGGAATTTTTCACAAGAAAAACAAAAAAAGGACAACAGAGATGATTCACCTTGATAATTCCGCACAGGCCGGTTATCACAATTTCTGGTAGATCAGAAAACAAATACAGAGCATTGCAAACTCTGAAGAAATACACACACATACCCACCATCTTATACACACACACACGTACACACATAAGTTTATCGTTTTATTGTAGTTGCATTTAGATTTATTGTTTACGAGAGAATTATAAAGATGATGAAATGCGTTTAAGATGGACAGTTAAGTGTTGAGAGCTGCAAGAGATACAAACAAGAATTTGAATTTTAAAAAATAAACAATATAAAGTAAAGATAAAAATATAGATCTGGAAGAGGGAGGGTTGTTGAAAATAAAATTTAATAAAGATGGTTATGAAGTTTAATCCTTTGACGCCGAAGAGGTCGTGTTTTAGTGAACATCAAGCTTTAATACAAGGAAATATATGTAAGTATTACAAACTAGTCAGGACATTAAAAAAAGTCTTAGATCTTAAATCTTCTGTATTTGTGCTAATAACATAAATGTTCTACACTTGTCATCCGGGGCGGATCCCAAGAACAATTTTTTGGTGAAAAATTATCTTACATAAACAAAAGGCGTATATATGCATATTATTTAATAGAAATTTTAATCCTAATTTCAAGAGTTTAAACATTTACCATTCGATAAGTCATGAAAAGAAACGATTATAGAAAGTGATTATTTACCTCATGGTGTGAAAAGACTCGTCAAAACAATATTTATCGCTTCTATAAACATAAAACGCCAAAAGATAAAAATCAAACAACATATTCAATTGTATTTTAAATTTACTTGATTAGTTAAAAAAAATAATTTGTGTCAAAGAAAAATTATTAAGCCAAAGTTGGCTTAAATTTCTAAAGAAAAAAGATCAATATTATAATAACAAAAAAACACTTTTAACTTTGTTTGTAAAACACTTTTATATTTTACGTGACGCAGTTTCGGCAACTTTAGCTTGCCATTATCAAACATACAGTATTTGATAATGGCAAGCTAAAGTTGCCGAAACTGCAGTCACGTAAAATAAAAAAATGTTATACAAACAAAGTTAAAAGTGTTTTGTTGTTAAATTAACATGTGTAACGAAGTAGAAGCCTCTACAATACATATTAATATTACGTTTAAAAACTCAACGATTCTTCAATTAACGTAAAATTCAGAGAAATCATCAAATCGATTGTTCTTTCGTATATTTTTTGAAACAAAAAATAAACATAAATTAATAGTTTGTTTCTACTTCTAAGATTTGAATTTTATTGGAGTGAAATGTCTGCAGATTTTTCAATTTTTGTGGATAAGGTTTAAAGTAATAAATAGAGATATTTTAATGTTTGTTTGTAGAGAGGATTAATGTTCACATTTTGTGAATTGTATGTTAATTGAAAAACTGCAACATTCAACGATTCTTCAAATTAACATAAAAATTCAGAGAAATCGTGAAATTGATTGTTCTTTCGTATAGTTTTTGAAACAAAAAAAATAATTAAACAAGTCGTTTCTTTTTCAAAATTTAAAACTAATTACAATACTTCAAAGAAAAAACGAGTCTAGATATTTTTAAAGATTAATAATTATGTTTAAGTAAATCCAGTTATTTTTCTATATTTATTAAATGATCTTTTATTTTTTACAATTTTTGCAACAAAAACTAATTTCGTTTTAAACGTTTCATTTTTAGTACGTTATTTAAAATATATTAATATTTTCTATAGTATATTAAACTTAATTATATTTTGTGTAAATTTATTAAAATTCATGTCGATTAAGTAATATAAAAGATTATTTCCAACGTTTTCTATTGTATTTTAATCCAAGATATTAAAAACACAAACTGTATCTTCAAAATCTTTATTATTTTACTTCTTTTAGTATTTTATTTTTTCTACTAACAACAAATAAATAATAATATAATTAATAATAATAACTTTATTTACCACTTTGTTACATAAATAAAATTGTTATAATTTTTAATAAATATATATACAGGGTGTTCTAAATTATCGGCCCACCATTGGTAACTTAGTTATCTTTGGAGCTACATAGTCGGTTAAATTAGCAAACTCGTAGTATTTTTTGCATACATTATGATGGTGTAAACAGAGAAACTAGTGAACCTCAGGTTTTTGATTTATTGGCAAAAACAACTTAATTTAAATCATAGCAATTGTTTTATTTAAAAACATAAATTCATTTTTGTTCTAATTCAACAGCAAAAATAAAAATACGTTATGAATCGCGGCGTTTTAAATAATAACGGATTTTCATTGTAAAACATCGCAAAATCACTAAAAAGTACAAATTTAGTTAAGTGAATGAATTTAACATTCTTGAGACTGTATATACATAATTTATGTGAAAAATAATAATCAATTTTTAAAAGTGATTTATGAGGAAGGGAGAAATAACCGATTATTATTTTGTTCGTGAGTTTCAAGAATGTGTAGTTAAGATTTTAGATCGATGTCTATAATAGAACTCGAGATATGGTGCATTTCGTGAACATTATATCTTTGAAATAATAGTAAAAAAAGAAAAACTGCATTTTCAAAATTTACTGCTATTGCTGACAAAAATCTATATTATCGATATAAATCTTTCGGCATTTTGTTACTAAATAAATTCCCCATAAAATGACTCAGAGTTTAATTTAATTGGAAACATTGGCTTCTAGAGGGAGCTCTAATGTTGAAAAAAGGTAATTTTTATATACATTTACTGGATATTGGTCCCAGACTATTCCATAATTTCACCTTTATATTTTTTGTATTTTAATTATATTTAGGCGCTACAAACACATTTACACACATCCATGGCCGCAGGTGGAATCATTTTGTACCTTAAAATGACCCCCACCCGGCGCGACTTGAACCCGCGACCCCTGGGTTAGGAGCCAGGGCCTCTACCCACTACCCCAAAGGGGTCCCTAAAAAAGCTCGTTTTTAACTTTGTTTAAAAAAAGCGCTTAATTTTTACAAATTTTCGGGAACTTGATTAAATGAAGGTTCACTCCCTAAGTTTAAGTGTTTACTTTAATCTGAATTTTGTTTTTTGTTGATATTTTCAACAAGGGCAGAGCTACAGTGACAGCCTACTTGGCGCCTACTTGAAGTACGCATATCAACACAAAAATAAATATATGCAATAACTTCTTTTATGATCAATAAATGGATTCTCGAAAAAAAGTCGTTTTTTCTTAAGTAATTTACGAGGATTGATTTTAATTGTAAACAATTAATTAAATATCTTATAATTTTGCGTTTTTTAATCCATTAGAAAAAGTAAAAAAAGTATTATTATATAATAAAAAGTGCAGCATATATTTCCAAAAGACAATAAACACATTTATATAAATTATTTTTATTTATAAATTGGTCTACAATAAATTCACAGACTCATATTTACTATTACCACACTTCATATATATCCAGTTAGCCAGTCCCCATATAAATTTTGGGTACACGCGAATAGGAGCAGAGCGCTGGATGCCAAATTGGTGTATATGGCTGCCTATATACACCAGTCTGGCTTCCTGCGGTCGGTCGGTTACGACTATTTTACTCCAGATGTCGCGAAATCAAGTCTCAGAGAGAGAGTGAGAGAGAGACAATTTCTTTCTCCCTCTATTCCGCGCTTCTCGTTGTATCATATTCCAGATGTTGATTTTTCACTCTTGAAAACACGTTTTTTTTTTCTTTTAACGAGCTAAGGATGCGTGTTACATTCATTCATGCGTTTTCTTCTACAATTTTATTTTCTGCGTTATTAGAGAATAAATTTTATGAAATTATATGTGAACGTTGTAAAATTCATTAAGTATTATTTATTTTGTACAAGAAACTTAAAATACAAAACTATTTAACTTTTGATAAAAAGTAAAACAAATACATCAACTTATCATTTTATTAACTAATCAGATCAATCCTTTTGATCAGATCAAATCTACTGATCAATAAGGGTTTCTTTTTTAATTAAAGGGGTCAGTGCAAAATGCAGTTAAGTCATTTTTTTTTAGTTTTTGAATTATTACCGTTTGAAGTTTTTAACCCATTAAGCGCCGTTGATGCATACACGCAACATTATTATTTTTTGATAATTAAGTTACTAAATAAGTTTTTTGATATACTATATTATTTGCCCTGAATTGAAAATGTACCAAGAAAAATTTAAATATTTTGTTATTTAAAGTGTATTATAAATACTTCACAATATTGCAATGTTTTATACGCGTGGCGCATGAAGTAAAATTTCGAGTTTAGAAAAGCCTAATTTGGCTCGGTCGCTCCGCTTCGCTACGCGCCCGAGCCAAATTTTCAGGCATTTCTAAACTCGAAATTTTACTTCATGCTTAGTCTGGGAGTGGATACACTCGTTCTTAACCTCATATTGCACGTTTTTATATAAAATCGACGAATGCCTGAACATTGACAGCGTATACATTACATTGTTGAGGCACTAATTTTTTGAAAATCCATTATCACTTTAATATAATAATAAACTATTTATGTTTTTTAACTTTTTATTAAATTCACGTATACATTATGTGTATGTAAAGAAAAAATTCACAGTATGTAATTCATAGAAATCACAAAAAGAAGTGTAGAATTTGAATTAAAATTAACTTTTAGAGTTAAAATTGCTTGGCCGTTAATGGGTTAAAATAGTTTTAAATATACTATGTGTCCCGTTTCAAGGCGCATTGTATGTTTCATGTAATAATTTCTAATGTAATTGGAATTTGAGTTTGTATCACTTATTGAACGAAAACGATTACAATAATATTAAAATCATTTCTTTACCTACTAGCAGTATTTTCGAGGTATTATTTTTGAGTTCTCCTCAGTTTAATTTGAAATATAGCTTGAAAATAGTGAACGATTATACGAAAATAAAATCGCCAAAACAGTAGTTGCCACGAAAAGTTAGTGTTTGGCATCAAATTTATTAAAACACAAAGCAATAGTTCAATTCAACATGAGTGTTTATTCTGCAAAAGATAAAAATCAGATCCCAAAATGGACTCAGTATATATTTTAATCACGATGCGTATTTTATTAAATGAACCATACTTTTAATAAATATTAACAGTTTCAGAAATTTGTGGTTTTTGCACTGACTACATTAATTATCCGGTTACTTTGAACGATTGTTACATGATCAACTTGCACATTTCAAATTGAAATTTTATAAACGCTTATTGTGTGCCATTTGACCAACACCGTCAACACTCAGCGGGCACTAAAATGTTACCTTATTTTTGGATTAAAATTTATGACATCCGTCGTGCGGCTGCATGGGGATAATTTGAAAAAGAATAAGCAGAAATATTTTTCGATATTCTCAATACTTCCCGAGATACACGAAATGTTGTATAGAGAAAGTACAAATTATATAAAAATCATGAAACTTTATAATTGAGAATATTATCAAAAACTGCGAAACAATCAACCTTGTTAAATCAAGTAATTAGTCACATTAATAACATTATAAATTTTACATTTTAATAATTGTTACCGACCTCATGGCTATCTATTTTTGTACGGAAATATACGTTTTAGGGTCCCAGGAATCAGAAACAAGTGTTATCCCTAATATTTGAGATAATTGGCTGAAATATTGAAATATGTTGAAAAGTCTCGTTAAGTGATGATAATCAAAAACATTTAGAAAACAACAAGATGTCTTTTAATAGAATAAGTATAATAGATTTTCTCTGAGAAGTGTAATTGCAAAAATTATTGAATACTCTATTTCCAGTTTACGTTTTGTATGTCAGGTTAATTCAATTATTTCAATGGTTTTATTCTTAGTCAGATTACATTTACAAAAGGTACCGATGGGATTATGTTATAGACTAAATAGGTAAGTAAAAATAATTCACAATGATTTAAGAAAACCCGATCAAAAAGTGTCTAACTAAAATATCGGTTAGTGAAAAACATGTTAAGAAATTACCGAATTGGATTCTGCGGATACGGATTAAATGTGTCAACAGTAAATAATCTTTTTAAATCCCAAAATATTTATGGTTTTTAGAAGGTTGCGGCTTATCTGTAAGTTGCAGTGGTATTGTTCTGGTCGCGCAACACTTGAGGGTATACACCATAATAAAAACGTGGTCGAAAAAATGCCTACAAATAGGTAAAAACAGCTAGATCACTTCGAAGAATTTGATTTTTCATCCCTTCTATAAAGCTATCCCCACTAAAATAATGAATATTGTCCACAAAGAAAATAGTCAAGGAAAAAAGTTAATTCGATATTCATACACGTTATTCAGAGTGTAAATGGATGAAACGGAACGTAGCATTTCTAATGTTAATTTCTCAAAATTAAAATATTATCTTCCCTAATTATTTCAGGGAGATTATGATATTTATTTGGTTAAAGTAAAAATATACACACCGAGCTTTGCTATTTATTGTATTTTTAAAAACCGGAGTGTCATGAAATTAAACAAGCAAATGATGAGGTGTTGATTTGTTGGCTTTTTATTTAAAATATATTTTGTTGATTTTGTGTTTCACTTCGATCAATTCTGTATAATTATTACTGAATAAAAAAAAACGAAAAAACTGCTTCTAAAATATCGTTAATAAATAAAATAACAGTTATATGTATATTAAATATAGTTTTTTTAATGTTTGTTAGTTTTCTGTATATATGAATGTTTATATGAATCTATATTTCTATGTATTTAGTTTTGTGTATTCGTAAATAATTTATCTATTTTATTGAAATAATTTCTGTTTTTTTATTATCAATTCCAATTAAAATACCCATCAAACATTTTTCAAATTGATGTTTTCATTGTAAAAACATTTTTGTATTTATCTAACTTTTAAATAAAAAATGTTTAATAACATAAATATATTAAAAATCTATTAATTTTTAAACACGTTTTTATTTAAAATATATATAATAACTAAAAATGTTGAAAATATATTTTACATTTTTTCATTGTAAAATGACTTTGTTTATTTATACAAATTATGAATATTTGAAACAATAATCGATTAATCTAATAATTTTAACAATTTTTTTATTAAAAATATATTAAATGACTAAAAATGTTAAAAATATATTTTAGAATTGTTAATTTTATTGTAAATTTGTTTTTATAAAATATATTCCCGAATTTCATAATTTGGAACACGCTTGAAATCTCAAAATATAAGAAATATTTTCAAATAGACTTTTTGTGGTGATAATAAATTTTATTATTCGTCTACCACAGTTCATATACAGGAAGTTTTCCTTTAAAGTATACATATTTCAAATTCACCTTATTTTCTTTCAATCTGTAGATATTCGTTGTGTTTTTAAAAGAGTTCAATTTGATGCTTTAAACGAGTGTTTTCCTCTCCCAGACTAAGCATGAAGTAAAATTTCGAGTTTAGAAAAGCCCCGTGAAAATTTGTCGAGGGTCGCGCAGCGACCCGAGACAAATTTTCTGGGCTTTTCTAAACTCGAAATTTTACTTCATGCGCCACGCGTATAAATCACTCAAATATTGTGAAATTTAAGTATATTTGAACCTCACGTAAAATCAGTGTTTTGTGCGCGGGGCGTATGAAGTAAAATTTCGAGTTTAGAAAAGCCCAGAAAAATGTACAGTGTATTCTGTATATTTAGTTATTTATACTTAAAAAACTCTCTGTCTAACTAATCAATAATATAAATTATTTGCCAAATTTGGTACATACCAAAGTTTTAATTGAATTTATGAAGAAAAAAAAACAATCAAGATAAAAATAATATCAAATGAATTCTTTAAAGTAAACTCATTGAATTTAATTTTTTGATTTTTAGTTAAATTTTAGGTACATTTAGGAGCTTTTTAAATATATCTAATTTCCAATGTCCATAATTTCGAACACGCTGGAAATCTGAAAATAAAAGAAATGTTTCGGAACAGTTTATTTTTTCTGAAGGTCATCAAATTTATCATCGTACAAGTGGTGTAGACGGGATCAAATAACACGACGAAATAAAAGCGAGCGCGTTTGTGTGTGTGTGTGTGTGTGTGTGTGTGTGTGTGTGTGTGTGTGTGTAGACGCAGCCGGAGCAGTTTTCTCTAGAATACTTCTACGTTTACTCTATTCATAAGTAGATGGACCCACTTCCCGACCACAGTCTCTCCTTTTCTATCCTCGAAAACTCGGAATCCAGTTCTCCCATAAGCATTGTCTACCCTTCCTATTACATACCACGTCTGAATAGCAGGATGAGACTAACTTTCTATTATGGTTTAACAAATACTCGTTAATACTCATAGATTATTTAATGTTGACACCGAGACAAAGTTGTTTACTCAATTACGTGTTATGTTTAATATAGAATAATGCGATGTTTGTATATGTGTTTATGTTATTATTGTAGGCTGTCTTGTATGGCAAATATTGTTATTATTACTTTTTTTCTGATTAACTTTAATTTATCTTGTAATTGGCCTTTATGGCTGTTGGATTTGGAATAAATAAATTATGGAACCTTTCAAAACAAATTAAGTTTACTTTTTTGCATTTTTTATGACTTCTATGAATGATTTATTATATTACATACAGGGAAATTTTCTTTAAATTATAGGTACTTGTATACAATGCATCCGCTATAAATTTTCATGCGTTTGTTGATTTTATAAAAGCGTTAAATTTGAAGCGTCTAAAGAGTGATTCCAATCCTTAAAATGTTCAGGTTTTTCTAAACTTGAAATTTTACTTCATGAGCCACGCCTATAAATCACTGAATATTGTGAAGTTTGAAATATACTGCAAAACACTTGAACAAAATTAAAATCAGTAATAATCGAATTATTAAAACAATAAAATATTTACACTATTCTTCACACGTCAGGTTAAATAATAAAATGTATTAAATGAACTTATTTGGTAATCCTTTTATTAATGATGCTTAATAAGTTAAAAACTATAAATGTCAGTTTTCAAAATCATAAACTTTACAAACAATTTTCTATTTATCATTCAAAACAGCATTGAATTTTCGAGGTTTCAGACGTTTGCCACCCGTGTATTACAATCTTATCTAGGTTTATGGCTATTTTGCTGATAACTGGGTAAAAAGAGCTGTCTATTGGGCACACGTACTAATTTTGTAGACAAACACATCTATTTATAGAAATGCAATTGTAGCGATAAATATTTTTGTGAATCCTTAAAATGCAATAATTGGCCTAATTTACCATATTAAAAAAGTTTCATTTTGGATCGATTAATATCAAGCATAATAATCGATACATAAATTAAAAAAATAGGACTTACTTTTGTAAACAGTTTGTATTACCTGTCATTTATGAGAGTTCATGGGCTACTAAAAAACATATTCATCTATCCAGCGTCTTTAAAGAAAAGGTGCTGACAAAACTTCTGAGACAAAATTTAAGATATATATTTTGCACTGATATAGAAATATTTCTACATTTTCTGTAATTAAAATACACACACATTTAGGAATTACATTTAAAATGTAAAGAATTTGAAATTCTTAACTGCTGCAAGGTTTCTGCTTGAACCACTTCCATCTCTGAACACTAAAATATCTTTTACTTTTTAAAACATCGTTTTAAATATGCACAGAGTTTTATGTAACAACGAACATTTGCATAACGAGAATATTTCTTTTAAGTATACATATTCATTTCGTTGTACATTTTCCGACGCTCGGTTTATTAAGAACTTTTAACGAGCGTTTTTCACTCCCAGGCTAAGCATGAAGTAAAATTTCGAGTTTAGAAAAGCCTGAAAATTTGGTTAGGTCGCGTAGCGCGGCCAAACCAAATTTTCAGGCTTATCTAAACTCGAAATTTTACTTCATGCGCCATCAGTAGCGCTTCGCGCTACGCGACCAAACCAAATGTTCAGGCTTTTCTAAACTCGAAATTTTCCTTCATGCTTAGCCTGGGAGTGGAAAACACTTGCTTAAAGCTTCAAATTGAATTCTCTTAATAAACCGAGCGTCAGAAAATGTACAACGTATGCATATGTATACTTAAAAGAAATATTCTCGTTATGAAAATGTTTATTTATTTATTTATTTATTTCCTCAACAGACCTAAGCCTAATTACAAAGGAAAATATAGTAAAGCAAAAACAAAAAATAGTACACAATAAATCAACTTAGACCTATAACTTAAACCTATAACCTATAACAAATATAAATTAAGCCTAACTACAAAGAAAAATATAGTAATGCAAAAACAAAAAAAATAGTATGCAATAAATCAACTTAAACCTATAACCTATAACAAACATAAATTAAGATTACGTAAAAATTCTGGCTTACTATTATTAAAGATATCTACACCGTATTGAACCTCATGATATGATGTCAACATTTTTAATAACGGAGAACAGGAATGGTGAGCTGTATTCGGTTTTGCATAATAAAATGTTCTACTACCCCTAGAGGAAAACCTTGGTACAGTAATATTTAAAAGATTTAAAAAGTTTGCGTTATCCGACTCAAACTGAATAATTTTATAGAGTTCGTTGATAACAATAAATCTATGACGATCATAAATACGCATAAAGTCAAATTCAATTAGTAGATCATTATGTCTAATATCAAACGAGGGATACGAGCCATACTTACGAAAATACAAATAACGAAGAAAACGCTTCTGTATACGCTCAAGCATAAAACTCTCTGTATATACTAATTCGCCGGTGTGACGCCAGCCCTCTCATCGTGCATGTTTGTCGTCAATATTCTATTTACTTACATGTGTTTGTTTGATGATTAAAAATGTATGCCAATGGATTTAGTTTATTATAGAAAATACTGGTTGTAGATAAAATATTGTAAGCAATTTTTGTGTGGCTTTCGGGCACTATTTGCCTAACGGCTCGTGCCCTAAGCTCGTAAATCCTGCCCAAAAGCCCTAATTCACACACTAATTACCTAAATAACAATTTTACATATTATATCTATATCAATTATTTTAAACTTATTTATAGTGGTAATTTAATTCATGTTTTAAAATGTATACCTATTTAAAATAGCAGAATTAGCGGGTTTTAAGCGGCTCAACAATTAGCGTAGAGCGGAAAGTCAACAATCTTTCAAGGATTCTTAATGGGGTTTGAGTCAGAACTTTGAGATGATAACATGCCAATGTAATTTTATTGTGTGCATGTGTATAATTAATTTATGATTTGTATAGAAAATTGACATTTTACTCAACATTAATTTAAGGGTGTTGTATTGAATAAATCTGGAACTAATTTCTAGTTTTAAATGCCTTAATTCATTTTGGATTCAATCTATTTAAATTTTCTTTGCTTTTACGCTAAAAAATATTGTATGACGAAATGATTAGAAAATTTACTTGATTATCAAGAGTGGCCTCGAATATATTTTATAATTTTATTCTTCTCCTGGCGGTATGAAATAGATAATAGGGTGATTAAGTTCTAATTATACACAAAATGTATAGTATTTTGTGTATTCTATTATTCCCTTTTTTGTTTTTACTACCTTGTGAGTAATATGATCAAGCATTAAATTTCTAATTCCTAAAAAACTTTTTACGTACAGACATTAATGTGTAGTCCTTCATTTCCAAAATAACATCTAGTACAATGGGTACTTATTTATTTATTCCTCAACAGACCTAAGTCTAATTACAAATAAAAGTTTAATTATAAGCTAAACTTAATAGGAATTACATACTTGTAATTAGTATAAAATACAATTTAAATTAAAAATTCTTCATAATTCATTTTCACTTGGTGCAAAAACATTGACTCTATATTGTACTTAGTGATATTTTGATACGGTAAAATTGATTTGACTTATAGCCTGTTTAAAAACTAGAAGGAGTATGTGCCAGAGCCCAATTTACACTATAAAAAGTTACAACAAATATTACTAGATTAATTTGGCAAAGATTTTAAATAATTTCATAATTACTCTTTAAATAAAATCAAATATCCATTTTGTACTTCTTAATTATGGTTAAGTATTTTCTTTTCCATCGTACGATATCGTCAGTTCAATTACAATGCTTATACGGCATCTCGGCATATATCTGTGAAATAATAGTATATTATTCAACAAGCGCATAATGAAAGCTATTAATCATGAGAATGAGGTTTACGGAACGAGCCGCAGGCGAGTGGAGTAAATCATTCGAATGATTAATAGCCATTATGCGCGAGTAGAATACTATACTTTATCCACAACCAAAAAATGTATATTCATTCTTGCTTACTGCAACTTTTCAAGAATAAGATCATAATTCATTAAATCATTTACTTTTAATTATAACTAAGAAATACATATAATAATACTATTTATTAGGATTAATGTTAATAGTAACGTTAGAACAATTATTAAACACAATAGGGAGCATTGAAGTGGGTACACCAAGATTTACGGTTTGATCCAAAATATCGAAATTAACGGAATTTGTGCTGGAAGATGCAGCTGTTACATTATTTGCTGTCGATTCTATTGACGATGCAATTTTTCTGGCCGTTTCCTTTTTGTTTTCCAAAGAATCGTTAATATAGCCTTCTGCAACCGCAGTTGACTTCCATCCTCCATGACGTTTTAACGCAGTGATGTCTCCACCAGCATCAACCAAAATGGTGGCTGAGGTTCTAAAGCTATGGCCTGTATATTGCCCAGGATTGGGTAATTTCAAAAAAACTGGCGATATCCCTTCCCATTTTTGTAAATTTATTAATACCAATTCGCTGTTTAGTACACTTTCCATTTTGAAAATTTTGAAAGAAATTATCACAGTTTATCTGCTTTCGGAGGCACAAATATTTTTTTACAATGTGGTAACAATTACCAGATACTGTAAATTTCCTACAAATTTTAGTTTTTGTGGTTGGCACCTTAATCATATAGCAGGAATTAAGGTCTTCTTTATCTTTAATTTTCATGTTATACAGCTCATTTGAACGACAAGCGCCCATTAAACCCATAATTAATGCAACCTGAAGAAAAAATTACTGCAATTTTTAAAAAATATTAAAATAATTTAAAACTTACTTTTGTTGCAAGAAATTTGTCATCCGGTGCATTTGCAATGAAACTGTTAACATTTTCTGGGGAGAAAGTGTTGGCTTTTATCGGAGTAAACCCTTCATTTTTTCTTTTCAAAAAAGCTAGAAGTTTGCCATAGTTACCAATATTGATGTTTTCAAAGATTTTCAATGTACTTTTTAGTATCGAATACTTCTGCCACAACGATATGGTGTTGTATTTTTTTGATAATTCAGTAAAATACACCAAAACTACCGACTCAGTTGAAGAATGTGTTTTTTTCTCCTTTTTCCATTCACAAAACGTGTTGTATGTACTTTGGTATATGTTGCGAGACTTTTTAGGCAACAAATTGCTGGAAGCGATTTCTGCCGCGTCCCTTATTTCCGGGGGTGTCAACAAGTCAGGATCGGATTCCATGTTGCTTCTTTCACCTTCGATAAACTATTAACCACACTATCACAACACAATTAACACAATTTGCTTTCAATTTATAAATTGTTTTTGTTTATGTCAAAATTGATTAACATGAGGTATCCTGATTTTGTAGTGATTTCTTAATATTCACAGTTGAGCAGTGATAAGTCAAAATATTACTCACAGGTTTCATAACCTATTTATAATAAACGTCATTATTATTGACTCTTAGCATGTATAATATTATAGAGTGGTTGTGGATAAAACTTATTTACATTATGTTCGTAATATAATATGGAATTTATATAATAATGTGTCTATCAGAGCTGAGACAAATCCTCGTAAAAAGGATTCGAATCACGAATCCGAATCACCTAATATAATTCGAATCAGGAATACTCGAATAAAGGATTCGTAAGAGATAAATATGATTCGAATCAAAGATTCGAATCCTGTTTTTTCGAATCACGAATACAAATCCTTTAAGAATAAATTTGATTTTATTATTTTTGCAACCATTAATACATAAATATCATTACCAGTTGTTTTAACAAAAATATTCAAAACCTAATTATTTATTATTACAACTGAACATCGTTGATAACAGACTAAATATCTGACTCCCTGTTACTCTGGTTAAAGATGTATTTGTGTGTTTCTGAACTCCACTTCAAATCAATGTTTTGTACGCGTGGCGCATGAATTAAAATTTCGAGTTTAGAAAAGCCCGAAAATTTGTCTCGGGTCGCTGCGCGACCCCCGACAAATTTTCATGAGGCTTTTCTAAACTCGAAATTTTACTTCATGCTTAGCCTAGGAGTGGAAACACTCGTTCAAAACTTCAAATTGAACTCTATTATAAAATCGACTAATGCCTGAAATTTACGTAAATAAAAAATTCACTGAAAATCAATTAAACCGGGAAAGTCAGAGAAAAGTAATGGAATTATATTCAAATTGACCAAAACACTAAAAACAAGCCATATGATATTATTAAATTTGTCAAAATCAGCAGGCAAATTACAAAACACGTAAAAATTTATAAAATTTACTTAAATATTGGCAAAAACAATGAAAACTCTCAAACAGAATGGGGGTTTCTTCCCACAGAAGAAAGGTATATTAAAAGGCCAGGGAAAAAATCTTTAGTCGGAAAAATTTAAAATTTCAAATTATGACTACCATGTCAGTTTTACTTCAAACAACAATAAACAAAATTTTGATAACTAGATTATTATCTTAAAAAACATTTTCAATCATTTAACGTTCTTATCAAAGCATTCACTTTGAAGTTTCGAACGAGCGTTTCCACTCCCAAACTAAGCATGAAGTAAAATTTCGAGTTTAGAAAAGCCCCGTGAAAATTTGTCGAGGGTCGCGCAGCGATCCGAGACAAATTTTCAGGGTTTTTCTAAACTCGAAATTTTACTTCATGCGCCACGCGCATAAAACAGTGATTTAACGAGAAATTTAAAAACACACAAAAAAACAATTTTCATGTTATTCCTCACAACTCGAATTATTTTTGATGATTATAATCCTTTTGTAAGTATTCGAATCCTTTTACAAGGATTCGAATCCTTTTACAAGGATTCGAATCCATTTATAATGATTCGAATCACTCACATTTAGACTCGAATACGAATCCTCTTAAAAAAATGTAACGAATCCAGTTGAACTAAAGTATTCGTTTGCCTCTTTTGAATCCTCTAAAAGGATTCGAATCCTGAATGATTCGAATCCTGCCCAGCTCTGGTCTCTATCTTATTTAAAATTGATTTGTTTCATAAAACGATGATAGTTCGGCATGCCTGCATGATCGTTTACTTCTTTTAAAACTTTAATCAAAGTTGGCAGTTCATTTTTAGAGAAGAAACTATGCACGGGTCTCTTTACTACGTTATCAAAACTTGTAATTATGTCCTCCAAGCTGTTTAGGGCTACAAATCTCTCCGGATTTCTTATATTCCCTAATAGTACGATAGACAGTGGAATTTACAACTCCTAAAAATTAAACATTTTATTATTTGCTGCATATTCTTATGCTATTTGATACCTCACCTACTGCACCAACAATGCCTGATACAACAGCAGTCATTTTCATATGTGGATCATCTGTTATCATCTGCTAATACATATTTATTATGCACTGTTTTTCAGACAGATATAAATGACCCAATTCCAACTTCTTACGCTTATTTGGAGATGAAGGTGATATTATCACCGAGCTTGTACTAGGTCCACAATCCATCACAACAATATAAACAAAACTAACTTTTAAGTATGCTAAAGAAACGCCGCACAAAAGGTTATTACGAAACAGACAAAGTTGCAACTCGGTAACTCTTCGAATTAAGGTTGTCAGCTGTTGTGTCTAATAATGACGTTAGCATAGTGTAAAATGGGCGCGCTCTCGGCCAATCAGAGTTGTAGGTTTTGGCGCGTGAAATTTAAAACGCTCCTCCTAGTTATTAAACAGATTATAGGAAATTGGCATTATCAGTCTGATGGTAAATAATTTTATATATGTCTTTAATTAGTATATGCCTATGACGATCATAAATGCGAGGTTGAGAACCTATGTGTATATTATTTGAATAGAGTGGATAGAGTTGATAGAGTTTTAAAGTAATCACTTTAAAACATCACAATTTTTCTGTGTAAATTTTTAGACATTCGTTGGATTTATAAAAGTTTTTAATTTGAAGATTCTATCGAGTGTTTTCAATCCCAGATTAAGCGAGAAGTAAAATTTCGAGTTTAGAAAAGCCTGAAAGTTTTGCTTCCAAATCGCTTCGCTTCGCGTCCAAATCCAAATTCACTTTTTCTAAACTCGAAATTTTACTTCATTCGCCACGCGTGTAAAACATTGATTTAAAGCGAAGTTCAAAATAATATACTGCTTAGATTTGATATCATGTTAATCAATGTTACAAATGTTTATATAGAATATGTAAATGAATACTTAAAAGAAAAAATCCCTGTATTCAACAACAGTAACATATTCATTGACAATTCAATACAACAAAATATTAATATAACATATAATAATAATAATAATAATAATAATAATGTTTATTGGTGCTAATAACATTTACATGTTTTACACAGGTCATAGATCTTAGCAATTACATTTAGAGTAATCACGGTAATAGCAGATGAAATATAATTTTGTCTAAAATATACAAATGAATACCCGTTAAATAATATAAGATATATCAAAAGCTACATTTACTACAATTGTAAATTTACATTTAAAATTGTAATAAAAACTTTCCAAATTAAAAACACATTAAAATTACAATTGTATAATAAAATAAATAAATATGACACTTAAAACAGGATATTAAAATTACAACATAAATTAATTAAATACACGAAACAATTATTTTTAAAATGATGAGTAAAGTATAATAAAACTAAAATATTACAGTATATACTACTCTACACGATGGGAGTTGACAAGAACTCATCAAATGAGTAGAATGCTTGGTTAGTTAAGTAGTTTTTACACGACTTTTTATAAAGCTTAGGGTCTAGTTGTTGTATATTACTGGGTAATATATTAAAGAAACTGCTACAATAATATCTTGTGCCTGTCCTGGCCTTTGATAAGCGGAACTTACTTATTCATAAATGATTTCTAGCACGCGTTTCATACATATGATAGTCCTTATTCCATGCATAAGCATCTAGATTGTTTCTAATATAGACTAGACACTCCAAGATATACATACAAGGGACAGTGAGAATCTTAAGCTGTATAAAGTTTTCTCTGTAGTCAGCTCTATAGTTGATACCGGACATTACACGAATTGCTCTCCTTTGAAGCTTAAATACATCCTTCAGTATTGGTGAATGACCCCACAGTATGATGCCATACGCTATGTGTGTATGTATGTAGGCATAGTATGCATTTAATATTATTTGTGTATTCACTGATCGCGAGAGATTTCTCAACATATATACATTTCTTGCCAATTTTTTCTCTAGCGCCAAACCCTGTGCTTCCCAAGTCAACCGCGTATCTATAACAATACCTAAAAACTTAACCGATTGTTTCTCGGTTAATTCAGTTTTCTTAAGAGAAAATGCTAATTCGACTGTTTTGTTAGAATTCAATTTCAGTTTGTTGCAGTCGAACCAACAGTTTGCTCTCATGATTACGCTATCTAATCTCGCTCTCGTTTCTTCCATATGATTTCCACACAGTGATATAGTTGTGTCATCAGCGTATAGGACAGTTAGGTTACATTAATTATTTAAATTTAAATTGACAACATTAAAACAATTCTACATTTATTCATTTTTTAAACAAACAGCATAATGCAATGTATATAACTAAGTGTATAAACTAGTTATATTGTCCAATAAAGATAATCCCTCTACATTGCGTTCCATTTTCGTAAGAAAATGCGACCAAAATTCCGAGGATATTTTTTATGTTCATATAAAAAAAATACACAAAAGAAGGTTATGTGTTGCAACGAAGTACGACAACTACTTTCCTTAAATAAATAAATAATAAATCACTAATTGTTTATTTTAGTTATGTAGAGTATTTAATCACAATGAAAACACTTTTTGGTCCTTACTTAACTTTTATTTTTACTCGTTAGATGTACATTTCGAGTGCTAAGTACTCATTATCGATAACTAATCTAACTAATAATAACTAGTTATTGATAATAAGTGTTTAGCACTCGAAATGTACTTCTAACGAATAAAAATAAAAGTGAAGTAAGAAACAAAAAGTGTTTTCATTGTAAAAAATAAATCATTTATCGACAGAAAGGTCCCCAATTTTATAATTAAATACAAACAATATTAAAGTTATCATTTACCTTCAAAATGTCAAAGTTGGCAGTAATTTAAATAAAGAAATACTTGTAAATACAATATTAATTTCAGGTGCACATAATTAGGTAATTCAAGAATTTTTATTTTTAATTATTTTCTTCATTCTGCGAATTGATATAAACAAATAAATACCTTCGAAATGTTCAAGATAAGTAAACATATTTTTATAGAATTCCTGAAATGTACAGATCATACATCGAGATATGTAAACTTAAAAGAAACATTGTCTGCATGTGTTAATACAAAACACTTTATAATGGTAATTCTTATTTTCTCATTAAAAAAAGAAGAACAATGTTTAATTATCACAAACATTTCAAAGATTATCAACATTCTGTATGAAGAAACACAATAAAGACCATCGAATCACTTCGAAATTTTAGTGATAAATAAACATTGTTCATTCATAAAAATCCACTTGCAAAGTTTTTTGTATTAAAAAGATATGTGGTAATACAGAATATGTTATTATTGTTATTCATATTAAAAATATCGCTAAAGTTTTGAAGAGCATCTATGGTCTTTATTCTGTTTCTTCACACAGAATGTTGAAGTTTACTTTATATCAGTGTTTTATACAGGCGGGAATGAAGTAAAATTTCGAATTTAGAAAAGACAGAAAATGTAGGTCGGTCCCTCCGCCTCTAAATAATAAGGCTTTTTTAAACTAAAAATTTTACTTCATGTTTAATCAAGGAGTGGAAACACTCGTTAAAATCTGTATCTTCTTTAATACTAAAAACTTTGTAAGTGGATCTTCATTCAGGTATTAAAAAAATGTAGGTAAATTTAATGTTTTCATAACTTATTAGTTTTTTCTTTAAGGATGCATTCGCTGTTAATGACAGAAAATATCTAAAGTGTGAATAATGCGTTTGTTGAAACCTAAAAAAATTAAACATAAACTCCAATTTCACTAAAATTATTTCAAGAAGTTTTTTTTCTTAGAGTGGAACAAGTTGTTAAAGCCATTATAATGGTATAATAAGTCCTTCTTTTATAGGAATATGGTTTTTTAAGTTACGTAAAGATTTCAACTAACTTAGAATGAAAACACTAACAATTTCGTCACAATATTTTTATTTTTTTAAATTTTTTGCTAGCTATGTATTTGGAGTACTGCGTACTCATTATCAATAAGCTATTGATAATGAGTACATAGTACTCGAAATGTACATCTACCAAAAATAAAAAATATTGTGAAGAAAGTATGTGTTTTCATTCCAAGGTCTTTGTTTTATAAATAGAATTTATGTTGTTTTAATTAAGTAATATTCCAGCAAAATATTAGGTTAAACCACAGTTCATATATATCCAGTTAGCCAGCCCCCATATAAATTTTGGGTACACGCGAATGGGAGCAGAGCGCTGGATGCCAAATTGGTGTATATGGCTGCCTATATACACCAGTCTGGCTTCCTGCGGTCGGTCGGTTACGAATGTTTTACTCCAGATGTCGCGAAATCAAGTCTCAGAGAGAGAGTAAGAGAGAGACAATTTCATTCTCCCTCTATTCCGCGCTTCTCGTTGTATCATATTCCAGATGTTGATTTTTCAATCTTGAAAACACGTTTTTTTTTCTTTTAACGAGCTAAGGATGCGTGTTACATTCATTCATGTGTTTCCTTCTACAATTTTATTTTCTGCGTTATTAGAGAATAGATTTTATGAAATTATATGTGAATGTTGTAAAATTCATTAAGTATTATTTATTTTGTACAAGAAACTTAAAATACAAAACTATTTAACTTTTGATAAAAAGTGAAACAAATACATCAACTTATCATTTTATTAACTAATCAGATCAATCCTATTGATCAGATCAAATCTACTGATCAATAAGGGTTTCTTTTTTAATTAAAGGGGTCAGTGCAAAATGCAGTTAAGTCATTTTTTTTTAGTTTTTGAATTATTACCGTTTGAAGTTTTTAACCCATTAAGCGCCGTTGATGCATACACGCAACATTATTATTTTTTGATAATTAAGTTACTAAATAAGTTTATTTGATATATTATATTATTTGACCTGAATTGAAAATGTACCAAGAAAAAATTAAATATTTTGTTATTTAAAGTGTATTTATTATAAATACTTCACAATATTACAATGTTTTATACGCGTGGCGCATGAAGTAAAATTTCGAGTTTCGAAAAGCCTAATTTGGCTCGGTCGCTCCGCTTCGCTACGCGCCCGAGCCAAATTTTCAGGCTTTTCTAAACTCGAAATTTTACTTCATGCTTAGTCTGGGAATGGATACACTCGTTTTTAACTTAATATTGCACGTTTTTATATAAAATCGACGAATGCCTGAACATTGACAGCGTATACATTACAATGTTGAGGCACTAATTTTTTGAAAATCCATTATCACTTTAATATAATAATAAACTATTTATGATTTTTAACTTTTTATTAAATTCACGTATACATTATGTGTATTTAAAGAAAAAATTCACAGTGTGTACTTCATAGAAATCACAAAAAGAAGTGTAGAATTTTAATTAACATTAACTTTTAGAGTTAAAATTGCTTGGCCGTTAATGGGTTAAAATAGTTTTAAATATACTATGTGTCCCGTTTCAAGGCGCATTGTATGTTTCATGTAAAGATTTCCAATGTAATTGGAATTTGAGTTTGTATCGCTTATTGAACCAAAACGATTACAATAAAATTTAAATCATTTCTTTACCTACTAGCAGTATTTTCGAGGTATTATTTTTGAGTTCTCCTCAGTTTAATTTGAAATATAGCTTGAATATAGTGAACGATTATACGAAAATAAAATCGCCAAAACAGTAGTTGCTACGAAAAGTCAGTGTTTGGCATCAAATTTATTAAAACACAAAGCAATAATTCAATTCAACATGGGTGTTTATTCTGCAAAAGATAAAAATCAGATCCCAAAATGGACACAGTATATATTTTAATCACGATGCGTATTTTATTAAATGAACCATACTCTTAATAAATATTAACAGTTTCAGAAATTTGTGGTTTTTGCACTGACTACTTTAATTATCCGTTTACTTTCAACGATTGTTACATGATCAACTTGTACTTTTCCGATTGAAATTTTATATACGCTTATTGTGTGCCATTTGACCAACACCGACAATACTCAGCGGGCACTAAAATGTTACCTAATTTTTGGATTAAAATTTATGGCATCCGTCGTGCGGCTGCATGGGGATAATTTGAAAAAGAATAAGCAGAAATATTTTTCGATATTCTCAATACTTCCCGAGATACACGAAATGTTATATAGAGAAAGTACAAATTATATAAAAAACATGAAACTTTATAATTGAGAATATTATCAAAAACTGCGGAACAAACAAACTTGTTAAATCAAGTAATTAGTCACATTAATAACATTATAAATTTTACATTTTAATAATTGTTACCGACCTCATGGCTATCTTTTTTTGTACGGAAATATACGTTTTAGGGTCCCAGGAATCAGAAACAAGTGTTATACCTAATATTTGAGATAATTGGCTGAAATATTGAAATATTTTGACAAGTCTCGTTAAGTGATGATAATCAAAAACATTTAGAAAACAACAAGACGTCTTTTAATAGAATAAGTATAATAGATTTTCTCTGAGAAGTGTAATTGCAAAAATTATTGAATACTCTATTTCCAGTTTACGTTTTGTATGTCAGGTTAATTCAATTATTTCAATGGTTTTATTCTTAGTCAGATTACATTTACAAAAGGTACCGATGGGATTATGTTACAGACTAAATAGGTAAGTAAAAATAATTCACAATGATTTAAGAAAACCCGATCAAAAAGTGTCTAACTAAAATATAGGTTAGTGAAAAACATGATAAGAAATTACCGAATTGGATTCTGAGGATACGGATTAAATGTGTCAACAGTAAATAATCTTTTTAAATTCCAAAATATTTATGGTTTTTAGAAGGTTGCGGATTATCTGTAAGTTGCAGTGATATTGTTCTGGTCGCGCAATACTTGAGGGTATACACCATAATAAAAACGTGGTCGAAAAAATGCCTACAAATAGGTAAAAACAGATAGATCACTTCGAAGAATTTGATTTTTCATCCCTTCTATAAAGCTATCCACACTAAAATAATGAATATTGTCCACAAAGAAAATAGTCAAGGAATAAATTTAATTCGATATTCATACACGTTATTCAGAGTGTAAATGGATGAAACGGAGCGTAGCATTTTTAATGTTAATTTCTCAAAATTAAAATATTATCTTCCCTAATTATTTCAGGGAAATTATGATATTCATTTGGTTAAAGTAAAAATATACACACCGAGCTTTGCTATTTATTGCATTTTTAAAAACCGGAGTGTCATGAAATTAAACAAGCAAATGATGAGGTGTTGATTTGTTGGCTTTTTATTTAAAATATATTCTGTTGATTTTGTGTTATACTTCGATCTATTCTGTATAATTATTACTGAATAAAATAAAAACGAAAAAACTGCTTTTAAAATATCGTTAATAAATAAGAAAACAGTTATATGTATATTTAATATAGTTTTTTAATGATTGTTAGTTTTTGTATATATGAATGTTTATATGAATCTATATTTCTATGTTTTTAGTTTTGTGTATTCGTAAATAATTTATCTATTTTATTGAAATAATTTCTGTTTTTTTATTATCAATTCCAATTAAAATACCCATCAAACATTTTTCAAATTGATTTTTTCATTGTAAAAAGATTTTTGTATTTATCTAACTTTTAAATAAAAAATGTTTAATAACATAAATATATTAAAAATCTATTAATTTTTAAACACGTTTTTATTAAAAATAAATAATAACTAAAAATGTTGGAAATATATTTTACATTTTTTCATTGTAAAATTTGTTTATTTATACAAATTATGAATATTTGAAACAATAATCGATCAATCTAATAATTTTAACAATTTGTTTATTAAAAATATATTAAATAACTGAAAACGTTAAAAATATATTTTAGAATTGTTAATTTCATTGTAAATTTGTTTTTATAAAATATATTCCCGAATTTCATAATTTGGAACACGCTTGAAATCTCAAAATAAAAGAAATATTTTCGAATAGACTTTTTGTGGTGATAATAAATTTTATTATTCGTCTACCACAGTTCATATACAGGAAGTTTTCCTTTAAAGTATACATATTTCAAATTCACCTTATTCTCTTTAAATCTGTAGATATTCGTTGTGTTTTTAAAAGAGTTCAATTTGATGCTTTAAACGAGTGTTTTCCTCTCCCAGACTAAGCATGAAGTAAAATTTCGAGTTTAGAAAAGCCCCGTGAAAATTTGTCGAGGGTCGCGCAGCGACCCGAGACAAATTTTCTGGGCTTTTCTAAACTCGAAATTTTACTTCATGCGCCACGCGTATAAATCACTCAAATATTGTGAAATTTAAGTATATTTGAACCTCACGTAAAATCAGTGTTTTGTGCGCGGGGCGCATGAAGTAAAATTTCGAGTTTAGAAAAGCCCAGAAAAATGTACAGTGTATTCTGTATATTGAGTTATTTATACTTAAAAAACTCTCTGTATAACTAATCAATAATATAAATTTATGAAGAAAAAAAAAACAATCAAGATAAAAATAATATCAAATGAATTCTTTAATGTAAACTCATTGAATTTAATTTTTTGATTTTTAGTTAAATTTTAGGTATATTTAGGAGCTTTTTAAATATATCTGATTCCCAAAGTCCATAATTTCGAACACGCTGGAAATCTGAAAATAAAAGAAATGTTTCGGAACAGTTTATTTTTTCTGAAGGTCATCAAATTTATCATCGTACAAGTGGTGTAGACGGGATCAAATAACACGACGAAATAAGAGCGAGGGCGTTTGTGTGTGTGTGTGTGTGTGTAGACGCAACCGGGGCAGTTTTCTCTAGAATACTTCTACGTTTACTCTATTCATAAGTAGATGGACCCACTTCCCGACCACAGTCTCTCCTTTTCTATCGTCAAAAACTCGGAATCCAGTTCTCACATAAGCATTGTCTACCCTTGGTTAAACATGTACATTTTCAAAAATGTATTTTAAGATACAAAATAATAAAAAATGTGAATTTTCATTATTTTACTCAATTCTTCCTAAAATATTTGTTATTATAATGCTACTCATGATAAAATGTTTGCAATTTTTTTACACAAGCTTCTAGCTTTGAAAAATGAACAGTTAATACTGTATTCTCATTTATTTTATTAATTTAAAATATATTTAATTTTATCATTCATGCACGATTACGTTTCCATTATGTGTAAACTCTGTAAATTTAAATATGTAAATAATAAATAAATATATTTTAATTTATAAAAAATTTATTAATGCATGTTATACATTAAAGATTATCAGTCGTAACAATAATATCACTCCTTCAAAACCGACGTTATCTTTAATTTCATGAAACACGCGCATACAAAAAATACATATAATTAATTTAATCCGCTATAAATCTTCTCTAAAAGTTAAAACCCGCCGAAAGCTATTTCACATTTGAAATAGTTTAGATAAAACCTTAAACTCCGAGCGATTACACAAGGCATCCCAAATGATACAAACAATGAAATAATTTTTTTGTAATCATTAAATCAATAAAACATTAACAATGGAAATAAATAATATACACTTCAAACTAATAATGTATGTAATTTGTTTTTATTTATTATTTATAATTGAAGGGACCAATATTTTTCTAAGATCTTGTTTGGAAACACGAAGTAAATATTTCGACTAGAAAATCATGAATGTTGGGATTTGCCGACGCCAAGCAAAGCCAAACAGCTTGCAAATCCAAAAAATTACAGGTTTTCTTCAGTAGTTTTAATATGATTTTATGTCTTTACAATTAATTACAAAAAGGTAATTAAAGATTTCTCCAAGCTTGTCTAGATTAATGCTATTGTTTTCGGGATTTTATCGAAAAACAAAACGTCGGACATCAACGTACAAAAAAAAACGAAATACTCGAAAACCGTTAAAGCTACTGAAAAATATATTAAATGACTTTCAAGTATTTCTTACAAATTTTATTTGAAACATTTTTTAGTATTCTAATAACAAGATTCTAATTATTGAGATATACAAATGTTTGATTTACATTTTTTTATGAAAACTTTTTTAAAGTAAAAAAGATGTATTGCGAATCAGGTAATTATTTAAATAATTAAAATCGGTTGAAATCCATATGAAATTATCAATTTTATTAATCAATTTTAATAAAAGTAAGCATATTTAGGACATCGATTAATATAAAATTTCACAAGAGTCGATAAATGTTTTAATGATTTTCGTTAAATTGTTACAAACGCAAGCAGAAATCAATGTTAAAAATTATCCAACTATAAACATTTACAAAACTATTAAATAACTTATTATTATAAACAGAAATCCTGCCTTTTAACTTAAACAACACTTTTTTATTTTACGTGATTACAGTTTCGGCAACTTTAGCTTGCCATTAGCAAATGTGTAGTAAATATAACTAGAAACAAAATATGATAATGGCAAGCTAAAATTGCCGAAACTGCAGCCACGTAAAATAAAAAAATGTTATACAAAGTTAAAAGTGTTTTATTGTCAAATAATTTGTGCCTGTTTAGTTTATTTATTTAAATTTCAATGCATTCTTAATTCTTTGGTGTAGAATCAAGTGAACTTTTTTTGTTGAATGATATTGATAGTTTTCGCAGGTTTCTTTAATTTATAAGTTGTTTATTAATTATTTCACTTGAACATTCGTATTTTAACTAATCTTAATAAAATTTGACATTGACAATGACGATAATAATGATACATTTATACGTTTGTTTGCTCAAAAATCACAAATCACACGTGCTAATCTCGCGTTTACATTGCAGAAATATTTCATATACTTATATTGAAGTCAATTTTTGTAGAACTACTCTTATATTAACCCATTAAATACCACTAATTACTGAATAAGTTAATTTGATACATTGTATTATTTAATTTGACTTGAGAATGAGTGAAAAAATTTAAATATTTTGTTATTTGTAAATGTAAATGTTTCGATTATAACTCATTTAATAAAATGATTTTAGTGTATTTCTTATTTCAGAGTATTTCACTGTCAAGGACGCGTGGCGCATAAAGTAAAATTTCGAGTTTATAAACTAAAATTTCAGGCTTTTCTAAACTCGAAATATTATATTTTACGAACCAAGCACTCCTACCCTTGAAAAACTCGATTCTTTCTTTTTCAAAGAACGTTGAAACATTAAAAGAAAGTATTTGAGGTTGTTCGTTAAATCGTGGCATTTTAATTATTTTGATAAGTGTAGGTACTTACATGACACTTGTCAAAATAACCATGCAAGCTTAAATTTAAATATCGACATGCCAAACAATTGCATGTTTTCTGTTTCAACGAACCTTCATTAATTAATCAAAGAAAAATGCTCATCTCGTCAGGGTAGACAGGTAATGTCTTGACTATACAAGTAATTACACTCCAGAATTCAGACAAAAATAAGCTATAGAATGATGAAAATTTTGATTAGTAGTGCTATTTTAAAGAAATCAAGTTGGCGCTGTATTTGGAAAAGTGTAACAGATAAACATTAGAAAAAATTATCGTATGTAATACCACAAGAGGTTGGTTTTGGCCGGATATTTTTTTATTTAGACGTGTGCGTGGTTGCCTAGCAATTTTAACGAGAGAAAACTTGGATGACAAAAACACGAGAGCGAAGCTCGAGTGTTTTTGTCTATACAAGTTTTCTCGAGTAAAATTGAAAAACCACGCACGAGTTATTAAATGAAAAAATATCCTCCCAAAACCAAACCTCGAGTGGTATTTGATAAGATAATTCCACGACAAAGGTGTATTGTCATTCTAAAATCAATCAATCAATTTTCTGTGGCGTAGTTATGTCAAAATTTTGTTCCTTGCAAAAATGTTCAAATTGGGTCCAAATTGACGATTTACTTTTTTTGGTATTTAGCGGCACTGTTAAATTTATATTACTTATAATTTCCTTCTTGGAAATTGTTCCGAAACGATTTGTGTGACAATTATGCATTACGTAGTGATTTGACGGATTGAACTTAACGTCACTAATTCAGCGCGATCGTACAGTCGTTGGCATGGAGAACGTAAATAAGATAATTTTAAAATATCCACTTGCATTTTTACTTCTGCGATTTAGTTTGTTAGCAAATATGTATGATTTTAGGTTGGAATGGAATTATCATTAAAAGATTTTATTTTACTTAATTAAATTTACAATTCATGTTGATGCGACAAATAGTTTTGGAGATATTAAGCCAGTTTCAAACATAATCAACACCCTGTATTAGCATTTCAATTTGAAAATTGTGCGAAAAATCGACAAAACACCAGATTTTAATAACATTCACAAAGGTTAAAAATTGAAAATTCTTTGTTTTCACGTTGAGAAATACAAAATTAATCAACTGCGAGTGAAATTATAATTGCTTAAATTTTATTATAATGCGAGTATTTTTTTAGTTCTTTTAAGAATCTTTTTAAATTTAAGAAACGTCAGATTTGTATTTAAAAAAACATAGTACTTATTAAACAATAAATTATTAAACAACAAAATATATTGGCAATACATACAGAGGGTTTTATGTAACACCGAACATGTTCATAACAAGAATTTTTCTTTGACGTATCGATATGCATACGTTGCACATTTTCCGATGCTCAGTTTAATAAGACAATTCAATTTGAAGCTTCAAGCGAGTGTTTTCCACTCCCAGGCTAAGCATGAAGTAAAATTTCGAGTTTAGAAAAGCCTGAAAATTTGGTTTGGTCGCGTAGCGCGAAGCGCGGAGCGGCCAAACCAAATTTTCAGGCTTTTCTAAACTCGAAATTTTACTCCATGCGCCACCGGTACAAAACACTGACATATTACGAAGTTTAAAACACACCGCTAAACTTTACATTGAATCAGTGTTTTGTACCGGTGGCGCATGAAGTAAAATTTCGAGTTTAGAAAAGCCTGAAAATTTGGTTTGGCCGCTCCGCGCTTCGCTCTACGCGACCAAACCAAATTTTTAGGCTTTTCTAAACTCGAAATTTTACTTCATGCTTAGCCTGGGAGTGGAAAACACTCGCTTAAAGCACCAAATTAAATTCTTTTAATAAACCGAGCATCGAAAAATATGGAACGAATGCATATAGATACTTCTCGTTGTGAAAATGTTCGGTGTTACATAAAACTCTCTGTATACATGTAGTAACTGTTGTATAAAATTATATTTTTGTTGAGTTAATTTAATAAATATAAAACGGCATTAGTTTCCACGCCCCTGTTTGGTAGTTGGTTTAATAGTTTAAAAAACATTTTCATTTTTTTTCCACAATAGACCTTGAACATCCAATTAACGAAGCTATATTAAACTCCACAAGTCCACTTCACTTATTATTGGCATTATCCGTACAGTGGTTGAAATAATCGCGATTAGATAAATTAGCAATTTTTTTTTTATATTATTCACAGTTGCGTTCGTTTAATTCCATTATTATTGAAACAGATTAATAATTTTTATCTGTGCGATTGAACTCGGTTATATCTCAGTAGCGATCACCTAATTCTAAGTGATTTATATATAAATTGGTGGAGTCTAATTTTGACGGATTTTGAAAAATGGGCGTACTTGCTACTATTACTGGGACTGATAATCTTCCATTGTTGTTGAAAGTATATATTTGTAAGTAAATTTATCTACCTTAGAGATTAGAGTTATAATTGATAAAATAAAATAGCGTTAAATCGTCGAATGATGAATTATATAGAAGTGCGACGCCATCTATTTTTAGCGTGTTAGTTGAGTTATGTTAGATCACAATTTTATTTATCCCTTCCATAAAATAACACCCTCTGCTTTAATGTTATTCTGTCTCTGTCAATGGTGTACAATATTATATCGCTCTGTTTCTTTCTTGAGTTAGTTAGTGTTATTAAGTGAATTGGATAGCTAACGCCATCTAACGCTCCATAGTGGCATCGTCAATGACACGAATGCACAAGTGCATATATAGGTCACTGTTTCGTCCACAGAGCTATACTCTGTGTAACCACAGAAAAAAAATATCAAAATTGTATTTGAGTTCAGTAATCCGGCACCGGATACCCACAGATGCGTTTCGGACTTCAAGGTTCTCTTCAGTATGGTCCCGACCCAGTGCTGAGGAATACTGAATATTTCTTACTATATCAAACCGATATGTGAACACTATTAAGTGAATTGGATAGCTCCATTTAGATGGCGTTAGCTATCCAATTCACTTAATAGTGTTCACATGTCGGTTTGATATAGTAAGAAATGTTCAGCACTGGGTCGGGACTACACTGAAGAGGGCCTTGAAGTCCGAAACGCATCTGTGGGTATCCGGTGCCGGAATACTGAACTCAAAAACATTTTTTTTAGTTAGTGTTAGTAGAGGTTTGTTAGTTCACCGTCGGATTCAAAGGTGTTGCCTCTCAGTCGGCCTGAATATACCGTATGCTGACTAAGTAGCGACAACTGTGGATTCAGCGGTGAACTAACATAACTCTACTAACATTAACTAACTTAAGAAACAAACAAAGCGATATAATATTGTACAGTATTGACAGAGACAGAATAACATTAAAGCAGAGGGTGCTATTTTGTGGAAGGGATAAATACAATTGTACATTAGGTTGCATAAGTTTAACGTCACCTAAATTTACCATTCAGGCGCACTTCTATTCATTTATCAATCAACAGTTAAACTTATAAAGTGCTTCTATTTTTTTATTCCTTTATAAAAGTCAAAGTTAAAATAATTGAAATTTTAAATTCTAATTAAATTCGACAATATATATATAAGAAATGGCTAAATTACTTTAGAATTTATTTAATGCAATGAATAGATTGATTAATGTTATTAATATGTACTTTTAAAGACTTCAATAAATTTCAAATATTAGTTGATTTTGTGAACACTCATGTAAGTGCGTCATATTTTTAAATTATTTTTCAATTCGAATGTTCATAAATAGATATTTTAATAATTCTAAAATTAATTCCTCTGGCGTGAACTTAAAATAATCAATACAATACTTGAACGACAATAATAATATATATAATAGAAACGTGTGTCGTACATACATTTATTGCAATAAATTCCACATTATAATGTTTATTGTCTTAGCTGAGATAAGGAAATCCTTTAGAATGACATGTGTAATCTATTTTATACCAAGATTGCACACATAATTGCTGCTATTTAAAGTATTTAAACATTTAAGTTACCATGTCACAAGCGACCAAATTCTCTACAATTTAAAACTGAATTTTCAAAAAAATACGTGACGGTAATTTCTAATTCACAAGTGAGAACTTTTGAATAACAAGTGATAAATTTAATAAATAGTTTTTAACTGAAACTCTTGGTTTGTAATAATATTGAATATAATTACAAATATTGTAAATAAATCAGTTTTAAAAGGTTTTAAAAAGAATTTAAATTCATATTTATTATAAAATTCAATTGTTTTAAAAACAAAGCAATTGTGGGGTTGGCCTTGAAATAAATTAAATTTCAACGCTTATAATTAAACGATAAAACAAATAAATGTAAAGTTGACTTTCTTCCTGTTTAAATCACGAGTTAAAACATACATATTTAAAAATCAAGTCAAAGTTGACTATCTTAGAGATAAAATTAAATAAAATCATTTTAAATTTACTATTTAAATATTAATTACAAATTTGTTAACATAACAATTTGTAAAATATAATCAAACGTGTTTAAATTAAAATCATTGTTAAAAAAGTATTAAATTAACATTAATCGTATAAAATTAAACGTCATTTGAAATTAAATGATAAAACCAGTTAAAATACACATTAAATTTATAAAAAAATATTTATATAACAATGTCTAGCATATAATCATAAACGTGTTTCGCATAAATATAGTGTTAAATTGACATTCATCATATAATATTTAAATTATCAACGTTATTTAATTGTGAATTGTTAGCACGGTATAAAAATTATTAACCAACAAACATTCAATTATATATTTATATCAAAAAACTTTAATTTATTTTAAATTAGTATTCAAATTTAATCTGTTTTTATTTAGTGGTTTCTTAATTAATATTTGCTTAAAATGACAGTGATTGTTTCCCCGTTTGATAAATTTATAAATGTCGTTTTTGGAAATATTCCAGTTTCGCTTAATGTGATAGCCGGTGAGTGGAAAATTTTATTTAAATTCGATTTCAAGTTTTTACAACTAATATTTTTTATCAACAAGTCAGAGATTTTTTAGATACTAAAATAAATATACTACTAGATTCAGTTTTTAACTCTACAAAAAGTCGAATATTATCGAATATTCAATATTCAAATATTTTAAACAAAAGTTATAGATCTCATAAAAATACACAAAATGTTTATATTATACTTTTCTGTAGATCTAATAGTTACAAAGATATGCCGTTTTTAAATGTTAGAAATATGTACGTTTATTCATATAAACTTATCCGATAATATTGTGACAATTCAAAACACATTTTCTTTACTTTCTATGAGTTTTGTATTCAAATAAAGTTTTATAAATGTCAATCGCTAATGATTGGTGTAAAAATATATAGAGTAAAATTATAGATAAGCAAAACCCAACATGAGTTGCAACTACATGAAAAACTTTTTTGTTATTAATACACCTTAAATCGCTTACTTAATTTAATTATTGACACATTTACATCATTACTTGTAAAACTATTTACTTTTATATAAAATGTAATCTAAAATAAGCTATAGAATCATTTCCATGAATTTTGTCCTGCTAGAATGGCTAAATCGTATATTGTGCGGAGCGACCAATCCAAATTTTCATTTAAAGTACGAAAATGTATTTGGATTGATTGAGTTACTTGAAGATAATTATAACTTTGATTAAAACACTTATAACCTTTCTTCAACAGTTTAAAGTGTTAAAAAGAAAGTTCTAAGTGCTTTAATCAAAAACGAAAATGTATGTTTTGCGTTACAAAAAATCATTTAGTAGTTTTTTGCCGTCAAGTTATCAAAAACTTCTATAAACTATGTTGGGAAAAACCGGCAGAATTCAAAAATTATATTTGTCCCTTAGCCAGAATACTGTATTTTTATTAAAGCCAATATTTCGCTGGATTTTCCCAGCTTCTTCAGGGCAAGTAAAAACTAAAATAAATAAATACAAATGTTTTTTATCAAAAGATAACATAAGAGAATAAACAGAGAAAACATTATACCTAAACATAATGAAAAATACTTACATATTTCTGGGCTTCTTTAGATAAAATTAAAAATTGTCAGATATCGACGTGTAAAATGTTTATAAATAAATAATTGTTTCTTATTAAAAATTAAAAAGCTAACGTTATTGATTTCCAAATTTCCAAATGTTATTTATTTTAAATTTAATGCTTAAGTTTAATCTAAAAAAAACTTAATATTTATAAAAACTATTAAGAAATGAATAAACTTTATTGTAACGCTAGAAATAATAATGGTGCTATGCATATTTACATTTTTTAGTGGTAATAGTTTATGTTTTCTCTTTACAAAATTGTAAAAAACCCAACCATGATAAAATTCTCAAATATTATTAAGAAACAAATAAACGTTGTTCCAATGTTGAAAATACAATATTTGGCCTTAACAGAATTTTTATTAAATAAAGAGATATTTTCAACGAATACATAAATATTGGTGTAGCGTTAAAACAAAAAACAATTCAAAATTGAGCGTAAAAAATATAAGATATTTTTTTAAATTCTTAAAAACAAAAAAAATAGTTTAGACAAACTCACGAAATAATTAAAAATAGTTATCATAGATTTAAAATAGACTTGTGAAAATTTACAAATAACATTAAAATTGACAAATACAACAATAACATTTCGCGAAAGTTAATGATTTTAAATCAAAATCAATTGCTTCTTTATTCGATTTCAGTATTTTCTTTGAAAAAATCGTCAAATAAAACGTCAAAATAAAGAAAAAAATTAAAAAGGAAAGAATTGATTAAATCTTAAAAACTTGACTGAAATTATGATTTTAAATTATAATAGTTTTTATTTTAAGTAAACAAACATAAATATTTATAAACATAACTTCTAAATTGACAAATTAACACAAACGAAAATTTACCAAATCAAAATACAAGAACTGTTTCTACAGAAGTATTGACAAGCAAAATAATAGTTAATAGATCATGTATGATCAATTTGAAAACTCAATAAAATTTAAAAAACGACTGAACTTAATAATTTTTTATTATATTCTTCAAAACCAACAAACATCATTAAAATGGCGTAAAAATCTTTATGTATTTGTATATGCTGTAAATGTTTAGATATTCGTCGTTTTATAAACGCGTTCAATTTAAAGCTTTTAACGAGTGTTTTCCACTCCCAGATTAAGCATGAAGTAAAATTTCGAGTTTAGAAAAGCCTGAGAATTTTTCTAAACTCAAAATTTTACTTCATGCGCCACGCGTAAAAAACACTGATTAACGTAAAGTTTAAAAACACAACAAAACATTATCTTTAAATAATTAAAATATCACGAAATTCGATATTTAGTCTATCATCCGTGTTAATATTAAATATCTAGGTCTTTAAACTAGTAGCTGTTGGCTGTTTTGTTATTGTTTTTACATGGTTGTGTACAAATGATATCTACTTTAATTGAGTGTTATATTCACTCGATTAAAGTAATAACAATTTAATTCACCAGCATTTTTTACGATGTATCTGTAAATCAGTTAAAATGTTTTTAATCGTATTATACATTTATTTTCTACCACTTAAAACGTTTTAAAATGCATTTTTGAGCCGAACTGGAATAATCCGATATTTTTGTTTTAGTTTAGCTCCGGTTTTCGTTCCCACATAAATAATGGTTTTTTCGGTTTCCGGATTTTGGTTCAGTACGGGTTCGAAGCTCTGGAAAATTATGATAGATGTTTTGATACCCGAATTTAAACATGTTTTTGAATCAATGAATATATTTAAATCCGAATATTTACGTATTTGAAATATTCGAATATTCAAATATTTGAATAATTAGAATATTTGGATATGTTTTAGAATGCATATTCGTACACAACACTAACATATATGAAGACAGCTATATATTTTGAACTTCACAATATTTCAGGGTTATATATCGGGATGTGTATATTTAAAAGAAAAATTCCCTTTAGTGATATGGAATTAACTACTTGTCTGGTTTATTGCATTATTTACTTGTATTTTTTGCCTAAAATATAGGAACACATAATACTCATATTTTTAAATACATACTTGGAAAATAATTACATAACGTAACTCAATATTTGATAGCTAATAAATAAAAAATAGATCAAGTAGCTAGAAAATCAAATTTGGTAGCTTATAATCAAGTAAAGTAGAATCTCCAAATCCCAACTATATGCTATTTTTAAAAATTCCAGCCTTAGTTAAAATAGTATATTCTTTATCCTTTCAGTAAACTTAGCGGCATTTTCAATTGGAACAATCTTCTCATGGCCATCACCATCTCTACCAAAACTCACAGACAAAGACCCTGATGTCAACCCCTTATCAGAACCGTTGGGGGAGCAAGCATCATCATGGATAGCATCAGTCAGCTTATTGGCAGCATGCATCGGCTCGATTTTACCAAGCCTAATGATAAAAAGACTGGGGAGAAAAATCACGCTCTTCATCCTTGGAGTGCCTAACTTGATAGGCTTCATCATGTTAGCCTTTGGATCACATATAGCCGTCTATTTTGTTGCTAGAATTTTATGCGGGATAAGTCTAGGAGCGGCCTTTCAAATTGTCCCAATGTATGTAGGGGAGATTTCCGAGACAAGAAATAGAGGCGCTATGGGATGTTATTTTTCGATTTTCTTAGCGCTTGGGCATATTTTTAACTTATCACTAGGACCATTTGTTTCTTTTCAAATCCACAATATTTGCCTAGCGATTTTCCCCGCTGCTTTTTTAGTGCTTCTGGTTCTTTACGTTCAGGATAGTCCTTATGATTATGTTGCGAAAGGCGATTTTATCGCAGCGGAGAAAATTTTGAGAAAGCTAAGGTGCAACTCCAACGACACAGAAGTCAAAGCTGAGTTGGATGAGATTGAAAAGTGCGTGAAAGCAGTCCAGGATAACCTAAAGTTTTCGGACTTATTTAAATCTAAGCCGCTGAGGAAAAGCCTGGTTATAGCTCTTAGTTTAGCTATTTTCCAACAACTCGCGGGAATTAACGCTGTGATGTCTTACTTGCAGGATATTTTCACAGCAGCAGGAGGTAATATTCGTCCTGAATTATCCCCGATTTACATCGGAATCGTCCAACTTTTAGCAACCTTTCTCAACCCGCAAGTCGTCGATCGTTTTGGAAGAAAAATGCTTTTGGGCATCTCCCAATTCGGCCTATTCGTATCCCTGATGGGACTAGGCACTTTCTTCTACTTGCAAACAGAAGACTACGAAGTCGACAGCTTAACATGGCTTCCTTTACTCTGCCTAATCACCTTCATCATCTTCTTCAACACTGGCCCGGGCTCAGTCCTTTTCGTAATCATGGGTGAAATCTTCCCTTCCAACGCCAAAAACGTCTCCTCGACCCTCACCTCGTTCTTCCTATCGCTCTTCGGCTTCCTAGTCACCTGGGTCTTCCCTTTCGTCGTCGAGGCCATCGATTTGGGCTTTACTTTCTGGATTTTCGGTATCTGCTGCTTTTTGGGTTTCCTCTTTGTGGTTTTGGTTATACCGGAAACCAAGGGGAAGACTTTTATCGAGATTCAGGATTTGCTCGTCAAGTGATTCATGTTAATTAGTGTTTCTTGGGAAACTTTTATTTGTAGGTTTTAAGTTTTATTTATGACCTGATTTATTTTGAGATTTTTTTTGTAAATATTGTGTAAAGTTGCAAGAGAGTTGTTTGTTATCGTTAGTTTTATAAAGAATGGAAATATGCATACTTTTGTAATGTTTTTGTTAAATAAATTATTTTACTCTGATAACGTTAATGTTGCAATTTCTTGATAATTGTGCGGCAGTCATGCAAAACACATTAAATCTATCTGGGTTTAAACGCCAAGTTTAGCAAATAAAACGTATAATCTGTTTTTTTTTTAATATGACTAATCAAATTTGACATTTCAAAAATTTAGTGGTGTGATGCAGGTTGTGTGTTTTAGGTTAGGACAAGATTATTCAAATGTTATGTTATAAATAAACTTTTAATTTGTAGGTTATCTGACATTAATATAACAATTTAATTAACTCAAGACGTCTCAAATCATTTGTACCTATTACCAATTTAATAAAGTGTCTCTGAGGATCAGGTAGGATAGGTGGATCAGGTAATATTCCTTGCTAAGGAATATCTGTCCCCTTTATTATCTGCCCATTTATATATTCAAATTTTAAAAAAGTTCTAAATACAAGAAATGTTTCTTTTAGATATACATGTTACGAATTTTCAATGTAAATTTTTAGATATTCGTGATCTTATTAAAAACATTCAATTTAAAAACTCTAACGAGTGTTTTCCACTCCCATACTTAAGTATGAAGTAAAATTTTGAGTTTAGAAAAGCCAAATCAAGCTTTTCTAAGCTCGAAATTTTCCTTCATGCGTCACGCGTATAAAACACTGATTTAAAGTGAAGTTCAAAATATACTTCTTACTTCTGATCACATGTTCATTCATTTTAAGAATGTTTATATAGAATATGTGAAAGTATACTTAAAAGAAAACATCCCTGTATGTGTTGTAAAGTTGCAAGTTGTAGTGTTCTCCTTTTTTAAAAATCTCTGTATCCTGACAATTTATTTGATAAATTATGATTTATTTGTCATATTGATAATCATTTACCAACTTCTCAAAATTTGATGTTTAAAATACCTAACTGTTAAAGCAGGACTGCAACTGTTCGCAGTAAATACACCCTAAGTTTGGTCATATTGAAAATAACAAAGTTTATATGTTTGGTCTATATTGTGTCCAAAATTAGTTTTTGATGGAATCTATTGGTTTTTGTTTAGTTTAAAGAGCTAGAATAAATTAGGGCCCTAAAAGCCCTCTTGGCTTGTATCCCTTATACAAAGAAATAAATTAGGATTTTGATATAATTTATTTTGTAGTTTAGGAAAAAAAAGTAATTAAAGCAAAATCTGCATTTAAATAAGACATTGAATGCAGAACTACTAAATTAGTAGTACATATTAATAATATTCCGTTGATAACTCTTACTTACGAAACATTTATTGAATATCAAACTATCACTTTCTTTTTACTTTAGTTAATTTAATAAAAATAATAGTACAGTTAAAAAATAAACAAAGCACATGATTATTTATTAATATATTTTTTCTTTAAAAGTGCTACTTATAATACAAAACAATTATTACAATTTTACGCCTTATTTACTTGCTAAGTATTTAGTAAAAACAAGGATCCATTTTATTTTATTCATATTTTGTTTCTATTTTTATTTACCTGCTTAAATACAAAACTACAAAAATCGGCTTATGCGTAAGTACAATTATAAATATTTATATCTTTCGCTATGTTCTCATTAATCATTTGGTGAAACAATTAAATATATATGTATGAATATTAATTTATATAAAAATTACTTGGTTTGTTTCACAAAATAAATTTATTTATTAATATTCATATATATATATATATATATATATATATAAATATATATACAGGGTTTCTACGCTAAGCCGTTTGTTAAAAGTTTATGGGGTTGCCGTTGCAGTAAACATTTGAAAAAAAATCCTTGTCATACGGTTGACTCAGTTCTCCTCATGTGAAATATTTTCAACTTTGTATCACTACCGGAAGAGTAGCACCAAATTTCTTATTTTATATGGAACACCCTATATATTAGTAATTTTTTGGATTCCTTGTTTTAATTGCAACATATTTTATTCGAACATATGTACACATATCTCTTATAGTTTTCAAGCAAAAAAAAATATTTCTAAAATGTTGACCTCTAAAAGGCATCTTGAAATCTATCTGTAACTTCTCTTAAGAGTAAGATAAAAATATGATTTATATCTCTACTTGTACCTAGAGGATGCCTCTATGAGTGTATATTGGAAACTGGAAAATTTTGACAATAAGTGTTCCTATAATGTAAATATCGAAGTGCCCTCTTCAATATCTCGTAATTCAATTGTTTAAATGGAATGACCCAATTTTTATCACGTGGTACGATTGGGGGGGGGGGGAAGATTTCCTACAAAAAAGTATTAACAACTATACTCCTAAAGCAATCGAATAATTTCGAAGATTCTTTTTTCGTCGCATTTATGCAGGGAATAATGCGCGCATAAGTCGCAACTGAATTTTAGTAGGCAAGTAGTAATGCTTTTGTTTTGTCGCATATGTAATGCGAAATGTCAACTAATAAAAACAATTAGTACAAAGTTATTCAGAAATCAACAAAATGAATAAATACACCAATCGACAAATTATCAATTTATTCTTTATACATGGCAACAGCGATAGAATTGTTACTAGAACATGTAGAATATTTAATGAAACTTATCTACATTTGCCGCCGATGAATAAAACAAGATTTAGAAGATTGGAATCAAATTTTGTTCAACCTGCAGTTGCCATGTATAAAGCAGAGCTGGGACGAATCCTCGTTGAAAGGATTCGAATCACGAATCCGAATCACCTAATATGATTCGAATCAGGAATACTCGAATAAAGGATTCGTAAGAGATAAATATGATTCGAATCAAAGATTCGAATCCTGTGTTTTCGAATCACGAATACAAATCGTTTAAGAATAAATTTGATTTTATTATTTTTTTACAACCATTAACATATAAATATCGTTATCAGTTGTTTTAACAAAAATATTCACAACCTAATTATTTATTATTAACACTGAACATCGTTGATAACAGACTAAATTTCTGTGTTACTCTGATTAAAGATGTATTTGTGTGTTTTTGAACTACACTTCAAATCAATGATTTATACGCCTGGCGCATGAAGTAAAATTTCGAGTTTAGAAAAGCCCCGTGAAAATTTGTCTCGGGTCGCTGCGCGACCCTCGACAAATTTTCTACGCGGGGCTTTTCTAAACTCGAAATTTTACTTCATGCTTAGTCTGGGAGTGGAAGACACTCGTTACTTTAGAATATGTCACAACTGTTAAAGTATGTATCGTCGGATGCCCGTCTTCAGGGGTGATATGTAAGCAAATTATGGGTCCTAGGAGTTGCCAAATAAGTGAGTAACTCAACCGTTTCCAATGCACTCTGAAAAACCAAAAGATTAAAATTTTACATATAAAATGTACAATAAATTATAAGTGTGATACATCATTGAATTCAGTAAAAAATATTCTTCCAAAAAATATCAATATCCAAAATGGCGCCCATAAGAAAAACAAAAGTTAGCTATGGTCCCTAGGTAAATGTTATAGTCAGTGATGGGGAAACTACGGCCCGCGGAAAGGTTTAATCCGGCCCGTTTAAGAGTGCCGTCGTGAGAATGTTTGAACGCGTTCTTACTTCGTAATGTGAAGACCCGTATAAAAACTACCTACCTACGATTAAGCATTATTCTTTGGCCCGCTACGATTGTCTGGTTATTACAAATGGCCTGCCTTGAATAAAGTTTCCCCACCACTGGTTATAGTTATCTTAAAGTAAAATATGTTATTAAACAGTGCCTATAATGTCAAAGTTGTAAATGTCTGGATTTAATAGTTTTTGAATAAAAAAATAAAAACGAATTTTCAAAAATACGATTTTTGACAATTGTTTTTGGGTTATTATTGGGCCATAAATTATGCAACTTTGCCCCAATTTAACCGACTCTATCTCTTTGAATAACCGAAATACTCATACATTCTGTTGAAATACGGACACCCAGTATAATAATAATAATCATATAAAATTTATAGTATTGTTATTTTCAAAATATTTTAATTAATTAAATATTTTACATTGTTTACCGTATATTTACGAATATATTAAAAATAAATACTTATTTCAGTAATTCAATATTAATTATACCATCAAATGACTAAAAGTTTTGCGTTAAAAATCACGAGAAATCATTAGATGTTTTTTTATTAAACGAATTTCACTATGGCTTTCGACGTCTAAGTCAAAAAATGTTTGAAACCAAAGTTGTAGCTAACGAAAAAATATACCTCTTTTACCTAAACACTTTTCACCTCAGCTCTTTTGTTTCTGAATTAGAAACTAAAAAATCTAGTGGACATCAACAACTCACCGATTATGGCTTTCGACGTCTAAATCAAAAAATGTTTCAAACAAAAGTTGTAGCCAACGAAAAAATAAACCACTTTTACCTAAACACTTTTCAACTCAGCTCTTTTGCTTTTGTTCAGTAAGCCGAGAAAGATTCTTTTGAAAATAAACACACAACTTATAATAATTCGAAAATTTACGAACGAGTGTCTCCACTCCCAGACTAAGCATGAAGTAAAATTTCGAGTTTAGAAAAGCCCCGCGTAGAAAATTTGTCGAGGGTCGCTGCGCGACCCTCGACAAATTTTAACGGGGCTTTTCTAAACTCGAAATTTTACTTCATGCGCCACGCGTATTAAACACTGATTTCAAGTAAAGTTAAAAATATAAAAACATATTAAAACTGTTTTCAGTTTTAAAAGTTATCAAAATATGTCAAAATTATTTAAAATTATCAAAATGACCAAAATATCATCTCGTAAATATAAAAAATATCAAAAACGTCAAATATTCGGCGTGTTGATAAAGTCGATTTACGTCAAAATTATCATATTATGTCAGTACGTGACAGTTTGACAAAAACGTTCTTACAAAAACGAATATTTCTGTTAAAATCAGTAATAATGTCAAAAAAGTTATCTAATAATATAAAAATTGTTATCTAATGTAAAACAAGTAAATATGTAATATCAAAAATATCAAATGTCAAAATTGTCGTCTGATATCAAAAAAGTTAAAAAATATAAAATGTCAGAACTGCATCTAATGTCAAATACGTCATTTAATGCCAACATCAGAAATAATAAAAAATGTCATTGTTTATCAAATGTAACATCTAATGTGAAACATATCATCTAATGTCATAAAACGTAGACTAATATCAAGAATATAATCTATTGTCAAAAATGTCATCTTAAAAGGTAAAAAATATCAAAAATGTCATTCAATGTAAAAAATGATTAAATATGTCTTGTAGAAAAAAAAATCTCAAATTTGTGTGTTCAAATAGTGTTTCAATAATTTTTTAAAATCGTTACAAATCTGAATGAAAATATTGAAAATCTTACATATAAACATTTTATATATTTGACGAGAAAATCTCGAAATATCGAAAATTTCATCAAAATTTTATAAATCGATAAAAATGACAACATTTCAAAAATCAAGATATGTTGAAAATCTGATAAACATTTTCATAAATTAATTAAAAATCTCGAAATATTGAAAATTTCAACAACATTCGATAAATTAAGGAAAATTGAGGAAATATTGCAAAATCTTATAAAAATTTGATTAATCGACGAAAATCTCGAAATGATAATTTTATGAAAATATCGATTTGCTGAAAATCTTATAAAAATGTTATAAATTGACATGTTAAGTGTAAAAATTTGATTGGAAATGTCAATTCATATTCATCAAATTGTTATATTTGTCGAAATTACCAAAAAAACAATTAAAAATCTCAAATCTGTCAAAAATCATCAAAATATATTAATTTAATTGATTTTATCACTTACAAACGAGTGTCGACCACTCCCAGACTAAGCATGAAGTAAAATTTCGAGTTTAGAAAAGCCCCGCTTAGAAAATATGTCGAGGGTCGCGCAGCGACCTGAGACAAATTTTCACGGGGCTTTTCTAAACTCGAAATTTTACTTCATGCGCCACGCGTATAAAACAGTGATTTAACGAGAAATTTAAAAACATACAAAACAAATTTATCATGTTAATCCTTACGATTTATTCGAATTATTTTTGACGATTCGAATCCTTTTGTAACTATTCGAATCCTTTTATAAATATTCGAATCCTTTTATGAGGATTCAAATACTTTTACGAGGATTCGATTCCTTTTAAGAGGATTCAAATCCTTCTACGAGGATTCGAATCCTCTTATGAGGAGTCGAATCCTTTTATGAGGATTCGAATCACCAGCATTTGGATTCGAATACGAATCCTTTTAAAAAAGTGTAACGAATCCAGTTTAACTAAAGTATTCGAATACCTCTTTAGAATCTTCTAAAAGGATTCGAATTCAGGATTCGAATCCTGAATGATTCGAATCCTGCCCAGCCTGTAATTATTCATTTTGTTGATTTCTGTAAAACTTTGGACTAATTCTTTTTATTATTTGACATTTCGCAATACAATCGCGACAAACTACTGGCCTACTAAAATTCAATTGCGACTTATGCCCGCATTATACCCTGCATAAATGCGACGAAAAACGAATTATCGAAATAATTCAAAAACTACTTGCTTTAGGAAGAGAGTTGTATAATACTTTTTTGTAGGAAAGTTTCCCCCAAATAGTACCACGTGATAAAAATTGGGGAGATATTGAAGAGGGCACTTAGATATTGACATTTTAAGAACACTTATTGTGAAAATTGACAGTTTCCAATTAATTTACTCATAGAGGCATCCTCTAGGTACAAGTCGAGATATAAATCATATTTTTATATTATTCTTAAGAGAAGTTCCACACAGATTTCAAGATGTCTTTTAGAGGTCAGAATTTTAGAAATATTTTTTTTTTTCTTGAAAACTATAAGAGATAAGTGTACATATGTTGGAATAAAATATGTTGCAATTTAAACGAGGAACCCAAAAAATTACTAATATATAGGGTGTTCTGTTTAAAATAAGAAATTTGGTGCTACTTCCCTTGGAACCGGAAGTGATATAAAGTTGAAAATATTTCACATGAGGAGAACTGATTCAACCAAATGACAAGGATTTTTTTCAAATTTTTAGTGCAACGGCAACCCCATAAACTTTTAACGAACGGTTTAGCGTAGACACAATGTCGACAAGTCGAATTTTGCGAATATGGCAAAAGGTTGGACACCCTTGGTTTAATGTATTCACTGTTAGTCAAGAGTAAATGTTAGTAACGTCTTTATTAATAAGCAGTAGTTTATTAATAAAAACGTTACTAACATTTACTCTTGACTAACAGTGAATACATTAAACCAAGGGTGTCCAACCTTTTGCCATATTCGCACAATTCGACTTGTCTTAGGACACAATAAGTGGCTTTTTACATATTTTCTGTGTGTTTAGGGAACACATTCAACAAACCAGATGAACTTGTCCAATCTGGTATTTATTCGATCAAGTGTTGTAATTGCGATTAAGTTTATATTGGTCAAGCACAGCGTAATCTAAATACGAGATTTAAAGAACACATAGTCACACACCTTAAATATGAAAAATCTGCAGTGGCTAACCATTTACTAGAAACCGGTCATAGAATTACAATAAAAATCATTAAATTAATAAAACTATTGTCAAATTATCGTTTAAATGTGCTAGAAGCCATTGAAATGAAAAAACAGGAGAATAAATTATTGAATTTTGATTTAAGTCCACTTAATAACATAATGTTAGATTTAATTGCACCACCTTAATCTGTGTTTTTTCCTTAATCCCTTTTACCTGTTTTGTATCGCCACCCTCATTCCTTTGGCTCACCTCTTAATTTACGTTTTTTTTTTGTCCTTATTTTCACTCCCACCGCTTTTGTATTATAATCTGCCGCTCTGCATATAGTTTGTTATTTCTGTTTTGTATTTAGTGTTAATCCATTGATAATGGTCGCGTTGTGTCCGAAATGAATGTACATTTTGTAGTTCAAATAAACGTGTGAAGAAAGGTTATTAGTGCTTTATTCGTCATATATATTATGTTCCAAATTAACAACAGATATAGCTTACAAGGTTTATGCCCCGACCAATACATCCAAGGATGAAGAAGCGGAACAGCTGTATGAAGACATCAACTGTAAAAAATAGCGAGAAACCTAAATTCGTCAAAATTATTGGAGATTTCAATTCCGAAATTGGGCAAAACACAGACGAGAATATCCCGAATATTTTAAAATTTGGTCTTGACTTAAAGAACATCAAAGCAGAAATGGTAATTAACTATTGCAGAAATGAGAACCTTCTCTGTATGAATTCCTTTTTCCAGAGACCTTCACAAAGACGATGGACTTGGAGAAGTCCAAACGGTACCACCAGAAACGAAATCGACTATATCCTAACCAACAGAAAGAATATATGCCATGATGTAACCGTCCTTAACCAATTCTATATTAATAGCGATCACCGTATAGTCCGAGCAATCATACAAACCAACACAAGATTCTAGAGAAACAAACTAATCCACCGACAAAACTATCAAACAGTAGAAGTATTGAACAACAACAGATGCATTTTAACGCACTCTAAACTCTAAGGAAAGAACAAGGCTATAGGAAAATCAATAAAACTATAAAGAAACATATACGGAAGGATCTGAGAGATCACAAAACTCAGCTGATAAGTAATACAACAATCAAAGATAACAGAAATATAAGGGTTTATAGATCCAAACCATCAAACGGAAGGCCGAAACTTATAAAAATTAAGAATAAAAAGATCATTATAGTCAGCAATCTGAAAGAGATCACAGATGCTGTCCAGGACTTCTATAAAAACCTATATAACTCTACATCTTAGGATAACCGATATCAGACATATAATATTCAAAGCGAAAAATCGGAATAAATTCCAGAAATAGATTCAGGAGAATTAATGGCAGCACTAAAACAGATGAAAAACAGGAAAAGTCCGAGCGAAGATCAAACTACTAGTTAAATGATCAAAATGGGGGGAGTCGACGTCTTTTAATGTGTGCCAACTCTACTGAATAATTGCCTTATTGAAGGAAAAATTCCAAACAAATATCAAAATGCAGAAGTCATACTGCTGTACAAAAAAAAGAGACAGAAACAACATCCAAAATTACCGTCCTATAAGCCCTTATCGCATTTGTATACCGTTTTATAATTCCTTATCACATTTGTATAAATTACTAACAATGATTGTTACTAACCGGCTAACACACAAAGTGGATTCATACCAACTATGCAACAAGCGGGATTTTGCAAAGGATTGCGTACCATAGATCGATCACCTGCAAACACTCCGCAACCTCATCGAAAAAAGTACGGAGTACAGCATAGCAATTCATATAGCCTTTGTAGACTATCAAAACGCATTCGACTGCGTCGAAACCTGGGCTGTTCGGGTCAGACGAGGAATTTTTGTACTCCGAATAATTCCCAACCTTGGACCGAAGTAATTTTAAAAAGTCGGTTCTGGAGAGCATAATTTATGCGTAAACACGCGCGAAATGGCCAACGGTGCCAGCTAGGGGTAGTGCCAGATGGTGTCATGGTGAAGAATTGCTGGGTACCTGCTTCTTGCGCGCACTAAATCCACCCCCGACGACGATAATTTACCCCCTACTTTGTGAATATTTTGTAAATATTTTCTTGTATATTTTTATCATTAAGCTTTAAAACTTGTTAGAAGAAGGTTGAATATAAATCCTTAGTAAAGTGTAATTCGTTTTATTTTCGTTGAACAAATTAGTCGATGGTCGTAATAACTAGTTACCTTACAAGTGACAACGTCGCAAAACACTACAGGTTTTTATATGGGCAATACTGAGATCCCCCGATAATGCGAGAATCGACTCCAGATACTCAAACCTTATTAAGCATATTTACAAAAATGCGACCATCCAAGTGAAAATTGATAAAGACTCAAAAAGAGAGTATATTCCAATTAAAAGAGGAGTGCGGCAAGGAGATAAATTTCACCGAAACTATTCGAACTCGCCCTGGAGAATGTCTTTAAAAACTTAAACTGTGATTCGCAGACGATATTAGCAGGAATAAAGAGGCCCCCAAAAGAATGGGTATGACGGATGTCCTAGTGAGAGTGCGCAACTTAGCCGGTCACACAGCGAGGCAAGACCCGGACTGGTGGACAAAGAGAATCTCAACCTGGCATCCGAGAGAGACCTGGGGTCTGTCTTTCTCGGACGCTAGGTTGAGATTCTCTTACGACAGTGAGACAATGTTTAAAATATCCCAAGAAAAACTGGATCCAAACTGCAGCAAATAAGAAGACGTCGAAATCCTTCTAAGAGGCCTACATCCAGCAGTGGGTAACCGAGGGCTAAGAAAGAGAGTATTACTATGTTTATTAAGAAAACCTGACAAATCAAGATTTTGATATACATTTTAATTGATGAATTTTACATTAAATCAAAATATATACAAGCAATCTCAATATCTTCTAGATTCTGAATCATTTTTGATATACATTTTGTATATCAAATATTATATTTTATTCCTGCATCTTGAAAGACTCAAATTATTTTTTATAATCAAAAACTCCATGAAATATCTAAATGTTTAAAGATTTTGCATTCAAGAAATCACCGTAGTGTCGATATATCGAATAATTATTTCATACATAAAAAAACTATATTTTTAAAATGTGAAATGATTTTATATACAACAATTTCCTCTATTTTCAGGATGTTAAATGATTTGTAGATATATTTTTAAGCCGATGAATGATTTTTTTGCCATTATTTGCAAAAAATCTTGTGTTTAATTTTTTACATTTACATAACAAATACAAAAATCATCACTTTTTCTTTATTTGTCCTCAATTAGTAAATGCTTCATTGTGGTTTCTTCTTTGGCGACTTACAATACAGAGATTTCAAACTAAAGTCGACACTATTGCTAACTTCGTTATTATTGGAGCTACAAAGTGAGTTAAATAGACAAATTAGTAGTATTTTTTCCGCTTATTGCGATGGTGATAACGGAATCAAAATTGAACTTTGCGTTCGCGAATTATGTCAAAATGTTCCATTTTTTTTAAATGGGTCAACCAGTATACAATACTCCCAAGTGATTAACTTGTAAAATCATCAATAGTTTTGTCATTTTTTACTTTCGAATAAATTGTCATAGGACAATTTTTGTTAAGAATTCAATTTATTCTTAACAAAAATTGCCCTATGACAATTTATTCGAAAGTAAAAAATGACAAAACTATTGATGATTTTACAAGTTAATCAAGTGGCTGTTTTAGTTTTTAATTTGCCTAACCACAACGTAGAAAGTAATAGGAATATCTACAGTATCGTTTATATTAAACTATTTTATAAACAAAACAACAACATTTAAATAAGATGCTCGAAAACATCACCCTCTTGCTCCAGACATTTTTAAGCCCGCTTGTAAACGCTCCTAGTGGCCCTGGCAATGATTCTACCATCAATATAATTGACCGGAATCAAATGTCATAGGGCAAGTTTTATTTAGAAATTAATTTCCTATCAATTGGGAATATTGTATAGTGGGTATCCCATTTCAAAAAAAGGAACATTTTGACATAATTTCGCCATCGTAATAACCGATAAAAATACTACTAGTTGGCCTATTTAACAGATTTTGTAGCTCCAATAATAACGAAGTTAGCAATAATGACGGCTTGAGTTTGAAAACCCTGTATACTTTTTTTCAATTTAATGTTAATTTATAGACACGTATATTTTTGTTTACACAGTGTATATTTGAGGGTATTGTCATAATCAGAAGAGATATTAAAAATAGGCAAGAAATATTAATCTTGACTCATTTTTAAGAAATATTTCTTCTTTATAACAAGCCTAATTTTAAAATTCAAGAGTTTTATCTAATTTTCTGATTCTTTTTGTCTATTAAATTATTAAAGATATTAAAATGTAATCTTTTATTTAGATATGAAGAGAATTCGAATGTTCTTAAGAGTCTATAAATCTTCTCTATTTAATTTACTACTTCATTTTGTCTATTACATTATTACAGGTTTTGAAATGCAATCTTTCATTTAAATAAAAAAAAAAGAATTTGAATATTGTTAAAAGCTTTAAAACTGTTTACGTGTCTATTATTAGATAGAGGACATTTTAGTCTCTACAAGTCTCGACTGATATCCAAATATATTATTAATGAATATCTGAACAAAGTTTTAATACTCCTAAGAACTATCTATACAGGAAATGTTTCTTATAAGTATACATATCCCGATGCATACGCTGTGGATTTTCAGGCATTTGTTGTTTGTGAAAAAGTTCAATTTAAAGTTTTTGAAAAGTGTTTCCATTTCTTGATTGAGCATGAAGTGAAATTTCGAGTTTAGAAAAGCTTGAAAATTTTGTTTGGTCGCTCCGCGAAGCAGAGCGACCACACCAAATTTTCAAGCTTTTCTAAAGTAGAAATTTTACTTCATGCGCCATCCGTATAAAACATTGATTTAACGTGCTTTGGCAGTATATACTTCGCAGTTTATATTTTATGGCTTCGCTTCGCTAAGCGATCAAACCAAATTTTCAGGCTTTTCTAAACTCAAAATTTTACTTCATGCTGAATCATTGAGTGAAAATACTTGTTAGATGTTTCAAACTGAACGCTGTTTAAAAACAACGAATGCCTGATTTTATGTAGTGCATATCAGGCAGAGCTGGGCAGGATTCGAATCAGTCAGGATTCGATTCCAGGATTCGAATCCTTTTAGAGGATTCAAAAGAGGTATTCGAATACTTTAGTGAAAACGGATTCGTGATCCGGCTTCGTTACACTTTTTTAAAAGGATTCGTATTCGAATCCAGACGTAGATGATTCGAATCCTTATAAAAGGATTCGAATTCTTATAAAAGGATTCGAATCCTTCTAAAAGGATTCGAATTCTTATAAAAGGATTCGAATCCTTATAAAAGGAATCGAATCCTTATAAAAGGATTCGAATCCTCATACACGGATTCAAATCCTCCCAAATAATTCGAATCATCGCTATTAAGGCCGGGATTCGAATTCGATTAATTCAAATAGTTAAATATTCTAATATAAATAATTAAATCAATAAATTATTCATATTTGAATATAAATATTTAAATTATCGAATAATTCAAATATTTGTGAATGCATATTTGGTTACTTAACCATGAACAATTTTCAACCTTAATAGTATATTTTTAACTTCATTTGAAATCAGTGTTTTATACACGTGGCGCATGAAGTAAAATTTCGAGTTTAGAAAAGCCACGTGAAAATTTGTCTCGGGTCGCTGCGCGACCCTCGACAAATTTTCTACGCGGGGCTTTTCTAAACTCGAAATTTTACTTCATGCTTAGTCTGGGAGTGGACAACACTCGTTCTTAGAAATTTCAAATTGAAGGATCACTCTAGATTACTAAGTTTATTACCATTTTATAAAGGCTACAGCTCGAAGGACCAATCATGGTCTTCAGAGACCGAAGAACTACAGGGCATCGAAGTTTTTTTTACAAGAAAACAACGAATATCTGAAGGTTTACAGCATGGATAGGAAAGAAAACATCTAATTTTGAAAAAATATCGAAGTTGGGTTGGTTTTTAGTGCATATTTAACTTCACTTTAAATCAGTGTTTTATACGCGTGGCGCATGAAGTAAAATTTCGTGTTTAGAAAAGCCCCGTTGAATTTTCTAAGCGGGGCTTTTCTAAACTCGAAATTTTACTTCATGCTTAGTCTGGGAGTGAACAACACTCGTTTGAACTTTAAATTTAACTCTTTTAAAAAATCGACGTATGTAATATAATAAATCATTCATTGAAATCATAGAATAAGATGTAAAATTTTACCTAAAATTAATTTTTAGAGTTAACTTTATAATTTGCTCAGCTCTTAATGGGTGAACATTCTATTCCTAAAAAAACCGTATTTATTTAATATTAAAGTTGCATTTAATACAATAACAAACTGTAAATAAATCGACAAAAATCTAGAAATATCGAAAATCTCGACATGTATAAAATCTTGACGGTCCACTCCCAGACTAAGCATGAAGTAAAATTTCGAGTTTAGAAAAGCCCCGCGTAGAAAATTTGTCGAGGGTCGCGCAGCGACCCGAGACAAATTTTCACGGGGCTTTTCTAAACTCGAAATTTTACTTCATGCGCCACGTGTATAAAACACTGATTTAAAGTGAATTTAAAAACGCACTAGAAACCAACCCAACTGCGATATTTTTTAAAAATTGGATGTTTTCTTTCCTATCCATGCTGTAAACCTTTAGATATTCGTTGTTTTCTTGTAAAGAAACTTCGATTCCCTGTAGTCCTTCGGTCTCCGAAGACCATGATGTGTCCTTCGAGCTGTAGTCTTTGTAAAATGGTAATAAACTTAGTAATCTAGAGTGATCCTTTAATTTGAAACTTCTAAGAACGAGTGTTGTCCACTCCCAGACTAAGCATAAAGTAAAATTTCGAGTTTAGAAAAGCCCCGCGTAGAAAATTTGTCGAGGGTCGCGTAGCGACCCGAGACAAATTTTCACGGGGCTTTTCTAAACTCGAAATTTTACTTCATGCGCCACGCGTACAAAACACAGATTTAGAATGAAGTTCAATAACACATATATCATTATTAATTAAAATCATTATTTAATCAGATATTTAGTCGGTAAATGAACATTTTTGTTAATAGAAACTAATGGAATAAAATATTACTGGTTGCAAATAATAGATTCAAATTTATTTTTAAAGGATTTGTATCCGTGATTCAAAAATGAGGATTCGAATCTTTGATTCGAATCATATTTTTCACTTACGAATCCTTTATTCGAGTATTCGTGATTCGAATCATATTAGGTGATTCGGATTCGTGATTCGAATCCTGTTTTTGAGGAATCATCCCAGCTCTGATATCAGGATATGTGTATGCATACTTTTTTCAAGAAACTAGAACTATAATTCTTTATGTGAGAGGAAAACTACACTAAGTTCCATTTTTATAATGCTATTTAACTCTCGATACAGTAAAACATCCTGATTTCAACAATAATAAAAACTCGTATTTTAAAATTACTTGGAATAGTTTACCTGCCATATACAGAATTAAATATTTCTTATTGTATAAAGGAAACCTGGAAGCAAATTTATTAAACACAAATTTTTCAATTTCTTTTTAATTTGGTTGGATTAATATAAATAATAGTACAATTTAATTGTACTATTATTTATATTAATCCAACCAAATTAAAAAGGAATTGAAAATTTGGTAAGGGTTGCCATTTAAAGTAAGTAATAAACGAGGCACATGATTATATATTAATTTATTTTTTCCCTATAAGTGCTACGTATAATACAAAACAATTATTACAATTTTACGCCTTATTTACTTACTAAGTATTTAATTAAGTGAACTTACTTAGCTAAAAAAGGAGCAAGCATTCGTTTTATTTCATTCATATTTTGTTTTTCTTTTTTTTTATTTCACAGTTTAAATATAAAATTACAAAAATCAGCTTATGCGTAAGTAGAATCATAAATATGTATGTATAAATGAATGCAATCTCACCCTTAGTATATTTATCAAGAAAGTGAGAAATTAATTCATCATATAAGTAAGTTTATAGATATGTAGAATACAAACAATCTGAAAAGAAAATATTAAAATGCCTTTTTAATAGAGATTAACACACAGTTTTTAGCACTTAGTTGGTTTAACGTAACAAAAAAGTAGCAAGTAACATTTAATGCGCAGGAATTTAATTTAAAAAAACGTACGCATACTTACACTTACTAGCTTTTAAGTTTAAACGAGCGATTTATACTTTAGCAGTCTTCAAACTAAATTCTATTAAAAAGGCAATTAAAGTATTGAGCATATGTGCATGTATAATTTTATGTGTACAGGATTTTTCTGTTCATTTTTTGTATAAATATCCCCCACGTTTACTTGTATTTTAATTTTAAAACTTTACAAAGCATCCTATTTATTCCTTATTAACATCTAATAATCATTAATAGCAAATACTTTTAACCGCTGATATATAATGTGTATTTAGTTGACTATAGATTAGTGTATTGTCAATCTATAGATAACCAAATATACAAGCAATGAAGTTGACTTGTTTTCTATAGAAGTAAACATAGCAGGTTTAAAAATAAAAATCATCAACTAGCTGTTAACAGATATTAGTAGAAAGTTTACACACTCTAGTGGAGCCTTAATAGACGTTAGTAAGGTAAAATGTAAGGCTCCAATAAAGTTAAAACGTTTTTACGAATTCATCGGATTTTATATCGTCATTCATTTTTAGCTAAGGTTATATAAGCTAGATAGATCTCATTTCATTTAATTAGGCGAGAGATGCAACCATATTTGTATGTCTGTGGAGTTTATTTGTTCAATAAATTTGGTTATTGCTCTAAAAATAATGCTACTTTGACATCATAATACACTTTTGATAAGTTAAACAGTGTTATCTAATGACTTTTGGTGTTATAAGCACAAATGTGTTCTAATTTCTCGCCAAGTTAAATATAATAAGCTGTACATAGACTAATCCAAATTCGATTTTAATTATAACTGATGAATTCAATCAGACTATATACAAAAAAATCCGAGTATTTTCAAGATGCTGGATGATTTTTTTTATATACGAAAATCTTGTATTTTCAAGATTGATGATTGAATGATTTCTTGATTCAAAAAGAACAATCTTTAAAATGAATGATTTTTTGGTAAACAGAAGTCACTGTATTTTCTAGTAATCAAATAAAACAGGGCGTCCCAGCGAAACCTCACATAAAAGTATATGGACTTCTAATTAATATATTGTAATGAGATGTTCACTAATTTCGTAATCGAGTGAAATTTGGTTTGGCCGCTCTGCTTCGCGGAGCGACCAAACCAAAGTTTCAGGCTTATCTAAACTCGAAATTTTACCTGATGCTTAATCTAGGAGTGGAAACACTATTTCGAAACGAATGCCGGAAAACTTACAGCGTATATATATTATGAATATTTTAAAAAAATCCCATTAAGTAAAATAGTAAGTCATTCATAGGAATCATAAAAAAGTTTACCTAAAATCAACGTTGTAGTAGAGTTAACTCTATAATTGCCCGGCCGATAATAGGTTAAATAGAACACCCTGTATGTTTTTACATATTTCGACGCAAAAGTCAATACTGCATTATTCTACACTAGCATTCCCTATATCTATTATCTTTTGTTTTTAAGATATTTTCAGTCATATAAAATTTGTGAAAATAATAACAGGTTTCAACTAAGTCACTGAATGTTTAATAGAATATAACAATAAATTTCAAAAAATGTTTAGATTTCAGTCGTTTTATTTTAGGATTTAGATGTTTTTTTTTTGCTTTACAGATTTTCACACTGTAAATTCTTTAACATTTTTCGTTTTTATAAAAACTTTTCAATTTGAAGCTTCAAACGAGAATTTAATCCTTGGTTATGCATAAAATAAAATTTAGAGTTTTTATGTTAATTTCTTTTTTTTTATGTAATTCTATGGTCAAGTTGAAAAACAGCAAACATATTATGTTATGCTGAACTTCGCCATATTCAACAATGATGTGATTGTAAAATAGATGTAATTTATTGATGTTTGTTTGATTATTGAATAAAAGACGTTTATTATTATTAAAAAAAAAGCATGAAAATCATGCGCCACTCGTATAAAACACTGATTTAAATTGAAGTTCAAAATACACTACTTAAATTTTATCCCTCGTTGATAAATTTTACAAATATTACATTATAAAGTTTTCGTTGATATTAGTTACTTTTTCTTGATTTTAACACGCACAATTAATAATTAATGTATAGTTCTTTAATTGCGTAATTATTTGTAGCATATTTGTGAAATGGGTAAATCCGTTAAATATTTAATCAAATAAAAGTAATAAAATCTCTGTATATTTAAGATTTGACTTCAACAAAATTTATTTAAATTATGTTTGAAACATAAAACATCGATCAAACAATACCTAAATATTCATATTATAAAAGGATTCGAATCCTTCTAAAAGGAATCGAATCCTTATAAAAGGATTCGAATCCTCATACACGGATTCAAATCCTCCCAAATAATTCGAATCATCGCTATTAAGGCTGGGATTCGAATTCGATTAATTCAAATAGTTAAATATTCTAATATGAATAATTAAATCAATAAATTATTCATTTTTGAATAGAAATATTTAAATTTTCGAATAATTCAAATATTCGTGAATGCATATTTGGTTACTTAACCATGAAAAATTTTCAACCTTAATAGTATATTTTTAACTTCACTTGAAATCAGTGTTTTATACACGTGGCGCATGAAGTAAAATTTCGAGTTTAGAAAAGCCCCGTGAAAATTTGTCTCAGGTCGCTGCGCGACCCTCGACAAATTTTCTACGCGGGGCTTTTCTAAACTCGAAATTTTACTTCATGCTTAGTCTGGGAGTGGACAACACTCGTTCTTAGAAATTTCAAATTGAAGAATGACTCTAGATTACTAAGTTTATTACCATTTTATAAAGGCTACAGCTCGAAGGACCAATCATGGTCTTCGGAGACCGAAGGACTATAGGGAATCGAAGTTTTTTTACAAGAAAACAACGAATATCTGAAGGTTAACAGCATGGATAGAAAAGAAAACATCTAATTTTGAAAAAATATCGAAGTTGGGTTGGTTTTTAGTGCATATTTAACTTCACTTTAAATCAGTGTTTTATACGCGTGGCGCATGAAGTAAAATTTCGTGTCTAGAAAAGCCCCGCGAAAATTTGTCTCGGGTCGCTGCGCGACCCTCGACAAATTTTCTAAGCGGGGCTTTTCTAAACTCGAAATTTTACTTTATGCTTAGTCTGGGAGTGAACAACACTCGTTTGAACTTTAAATTTAACTCTTTTAAAAAATCGACGTATGTAATATAATAAATCATTCATTGAAATCATAGATAAAGATGCAAAATTTTACCTAAAATTAATTTTTAGAGTTAACTTTATAATTTGCTCAGCTCTTAATGGGTGAATATTCTATTCCTAAAAAAACCGTATTTATTTAATATTAAAGTTGCCTTCAATACAATAACAAACTGTAAATAAATCGACAAAAATCTAGAAATATCGATAATCTCGACATGTATAAAATCTTGACGGTCCATTCCCAGACTAAGCATGAAGTAAAATTTCGAGTTTAGAAAAGCCCCGTGTAGAAAATTTGTCGAGGGTCGCGCAGCGACCCGAGACAAATTTTCACGGGGCTTTTCTAAACTCGAAATTTTACTTCATGCGCCACGTGTATAAAACACTGATTTAAAGTGAATTTAAAAACGCACTAAAAACCAACCCAACTGCGATATTTTTTAAAAATTTGATGTTTTCTTTCCTATCCATGCTGTAAACCTTTAGATATTCGTTGTTTTCTTATAAAGAAACTTCGATTCCCTGTAGTCCTTCGGTCTCCGAAGACCATGATTGGTTAATTGTTTTTTTCTAGAAAAACAAAATAACAATAAAGATAATTTTATTGAAACCTTTCATTATTTTCACTAATTTCATTTAAAAAAAAATACAAGGCGTGATCAAAAAGTAAGGTTACAAAGCCTGCAATGCAAAAAAAGTCCATATACTTTTAATGTGTTGCTCAGGTGAAACACCCGGTATAGTGATATACAAAAATCTCTGCTTTTTGATGATTTTAAGCCATTTTAAAAAAATACCTGCAATGTCAAGATGTTAATTGATTTAATTATATACAAAAAAATCCGGCTTAAAGATGTTAAATCATTTGTAGATATGAAAAATATCATCGACTTTTCAAAACAATGATTATTTATTTGCCATTTAAATACAAAAATCAAACAAACTTGTTGATTTTCGGTTGTGTATATAAAACACTAAATTATATGCATATTTTTCTGGGAAATCCAATCTTAATTAGTAAATGCTTCATTCTGGTTTCCTCGTTGGCGACTTACAATAATTTTTAATTTAATAATAATTAATAGACACGTATATTTTTATTTACACAGTGTATACTTGTTGGTATAGTCATAACAAGAAGAGATGCTAAAAATAGTCAAGAAGTGTGAATTGGTTAAATTTATCTGTTAGAACATACCTCGATTGTCAATTGTCAATTTTCAGACTTTCGTTGTTTTTGAAAAGAGTTCAGTTTGAAGCTTCTAAGGAGTGTTTCCACTCCCAGATTAAGCATGAAGTAAAATTTAGAGTTTAGAAAAGAATGAAAATTTGGTTTGGTCGGGTAGCGCGTAGCGCTACCCGACCAAAACAAGTTTTCAGGCTTTTCTAAACCCGAAATTTTACTTCATGCGCCAAGCGTATAAAACACGGAAATATCGTAAGTTTAAAATAACAGCTTAGATATTCTCGGTTAATGATTCGTAGGTGACTCAGCATGATTTTATGTTAAAAATTAAGAATAATAGAAATTTAATTAAAACATTGTGTCAACATAAAAATCTTATAAATTGATAAAATTAACAAAAACATTGTAAAAAAAAATACAAAACTTGATGAAAATTGATGTTGTTTCTAAATCTAAAATAAAATTATTAATTCCTTAGCAATTTCTGCCAAACCAAATTTTCAGGCTTTTCTAAACTCGAATTTTACTTCATGTTTAATTTGGAAGTGGAAACAATCGTTAGAAGCTTCAAATGAAAGACTTTTCAAAATCATAGGATGTCTGAAAAATTTGAAATCGGGATATGTTTAAAAGAAACATTCCCTGAGGTCTGAAGATAATATGAACTACTAATATTTACAACTTTGAAAGTACTATGTAAATCGACAGGGAAACAATGTCTTGTATATTCGTATGCCTACAATTATATCAGTATGTAGGCAACTAAATGTACACAAAACCGTTGACAGTATATTTAAAACAGAACATGTAAAAAATAATATTTTATCATCAAAATTGTTGAGAGCTTTACTACGTGGTATTACATTTTGAATTATAAATAGAAAAGTTTTACTATATTTTATACTACAATATTGTTTATATTGCGGTATAAAACAGTAAAACTTTTATATTTATAATTTAATACTGTATGTTCATAGTTGGATTAAACTAAACAAAATTATATGTAGTTGCTTTGTTGTTGCTTTGTTGATAGAACTTAGTAGAGTTTCAATACTATAAAGGACGTTGTTATTACTGACCACAGAGAGTAGAGACTCTTGTAAGTTAAAAAACTTTATTTCGTCTCTTTGATTTTAGTTTAAATAAAATATTTTATTTTAATTTCAACTATTATCTGCCTCAACAATTAAGTTCTTCATTGTCTGTTAATATCCTTAGGAATATAGATACCAGTAGACACTTTTAAGAGTTTAAAACTCTTTAGATTTGCTTTGTTGATAGAGACTCTTATATTTTATAAAACTGTTTATTGCATGTTAATATCCTTAGGAAGACAGGTACCAGTAGAGAGTTTTAAAACGCTCTATATGTATTTAATGGAAACAGATATATATTCTTAACAATTTCTACTTAAGTCTATCAGTATCCATAGATAAATAGGTATCAGTAGAAATCCTCAAGACTCTTAATACTGTCTACTTCTGTCAATTAGTAACGTTGTTATTACTAACCAGGGAGGGTAGATACTCTTATGAGTTGAAAAACTCTTTATTGTCTGTTAATACCCTTAGGATAAATACCAGTAAAGACTCTTAAGAGCTTTAAAACGCTCTACATGTATCTAATGAAATCTTTTAAAATAGATAGATATTCTTAACAATGTCTACTCATGTCTATCAGTAGCTATGGATAAATAGGCATTAGTAGAAACCCTTAAGAGTCTACTTCAGTATGCTATCTAAAAACTCTTTATTGTCTGTTAATATACTTAGGAGGATAGAGTCTCCTTAGAGTGTTAAAACGGTTTACATGTATCTGATGGAATCTTTGGAAATATAATATTCTTAACAACGTCTACTTTGGTCTATCAGTATCTATGGAAGGTTAGGTTAGCCTAGGTTAGGCTAGGTTATGTTGGGTGAGGTTAGGCTAGATTAAGTTAGGTTAGGTTACATAGGCATCAGTAGAAACCCTTAAGAGTCTTAATTCTGTCTATTTATGTAATTTAGTATCTTTGGATAGACAGATAGGAATCCGTAAATAAAGACACCTTATTATTAAGATATAAATTACTAAGATCTTAAACACTGAGATTATTGATTATTCTAAGGCTTTTGCGCCTTAGGATAATCCTAATATTTTTTACCGATGTATATTTATAGCTCTAATGAGATTTATGTATCATGTTAGTATTTTGAATACTGACATTAGTAGACAGTTTTCTTCTAGATTAAATGTAGAGAGTTTTAAGACTTACAGGGTACTAAAATCATGCTTAATACGGTCTTGAAATTCTTTACTAGGTGCATGTAAATATCTAGATATTCATTGCCAGAAAATTTTAAAAGTCTACTAGGCATATAAAATGTATTAATTACACAGTATTAAAAGCTGTCTACTAAAAGAACACTGTCTATTAAGAAAGCTAAATACTGTCTACTTCTGTCAATTAGTGGATTTTGATAAAAAGACAGATGTAAATCAGTACAGTATCTTCAAGCTTTTGCGACTTAGAAGAATCTTAACACTTTTTAATATATATTAGCGGCTCTAATAAGAAGTAGAATCTTTTTATCTTAGTGGTAGTAGAGAGTTTTAAGACTTACAGGGTATTAAAATCATGCTTAATACAGTCTTAAAATTGTTTACATGCATCTATTTATATCTTTGAAAAAATAGTCATTGCTAGAGAGTATTAAGAATCTACTAGGTATAAAAATCTATTAATTTTGAAAACTGTCTACTAAAGAAAACTGACTGATGACAATGTAAAAAATTACTTGAAAATGATCTTTTTCATGTAATCAGTAATAATATTAATCCATGTTTTTTATAAATTACCTTCGTTTAGGTAAAAGTCATAGTTAATAGAGTTCTAAAATTAAATGGCGAGATTATTAAAAAGTGTTTCCTCTAGATTAATGATAGAAGAGAGTTTTAACGCGTTCAGGGTATTTTTAAATTTTCAGACATTCTATGATTATTTGGAAAAGCGTTAAATTTGAAGTGTCTTACGAGTGTTTCCACTCCCAGATTAAGCATGAAGTAACATTTTCAGGCTTTTCTATACTCGAAATTTTACTTCATGCGCCACGCGTATAAGACAATGACTTCAATCGAAGTTCACTTGTTCACAATATTTCACTTATTTCAGTGTTTAATGCGCGTAACGCATGAAATAAAATTTCGAGTTGACAAAAGCCTGAAATTTGGTTTGGTCGCGACCAAACTAAATTTACAGGCTTTTCTAAACTCTAAATTTTGCTTCATGCTCCACCTGGGAGTGAAAAATACTCGTTTAAAGCTTCAAATTGAACTCTTTAATAAAAAGCTTATGCATATGTATACTTAAAATAAAATCCCTGTATTTCAAATATTAATGTACAATTAGGAGCAAATAATGGAAACTCCCTGACAAAATCAAGCGGCCTATTTTTCATAAAAAAAGTTGTAATTATGCCTCTCTAACTTTAGTGCCTTTACTGACAGTGACGTTTTATAAATGTTCAATGACCACAAAATGACACATTTACAAAATGTGCATTTTAGAGTTTCCATTTTTTGTACGATTAATGTGAGTAAATTCATCTTTGTGAGTTTTAAGAGAATTATTTTTAGAAACTCATCTTTTCATATTATGACTATATTCAATATAAAAATACATACATGGGAACATTATTATATCATAAGTATAACAAAAACCCTTCGGCTTGCGTTCGATAATGAAGAAGAGAAATACAAATACAAATCTCTTCAATCAAAAATCGCACCCTTACCTTTAAAGTGTTTTTTATTTTAATTATTATTTCTTGTTTAATTATTCACGTGTTCTGATTATTAGTTTTATAAATACACACACACCGTAATAATTGGAAAATTGGCAGTTTTTGGCTTAAAGATTGCACGGCGAATCTTTAACGTTTCTTGAACGAAAAACGACAAAACATTAACTTATACAATTTGGCTTCATTCTCATTTATTATTTAGTAAATATAAATACATCGATATGGTATACATAATCAACAAACAAAAAAAAGATCTCGAAGAGCTTATTAAAATCACAATGTAAGTACCTAAGTTTGCTAAATGAAACACTTTGATTTAAGGAAAAAGATGATAAGTGTTGTGTATAAAGTTTAAGATTATTTTTTTTCATTTTACCTTATTGAGGTTGTATCTTGTTTAACCCATTTTATTCCACTGTACCCATTCGAGTAAGTGTTGTGTATAAAGTTTTAGATATATTTTTTTAAATTTTCCCTGAGGTTGTATCTTTTTTGATCCATTTTATTCCACTGTACCCATTCGAGTACAGCTCAAAAATTTGTTTTTCTTTTAATAAATTACAATCTCTGATTAAGGGTTGAAGAGACATACAGAATGGACTATGCCTTATTTTCTTTATCTTATTTTTATAAAGCGTAACACTTTAACACATTTTCAAGTGAATAATATGACAAAAACTTATTTTTTTAAAACCATTCTTGGAATGGATTAACATCATTTAGTAAATATTGTGATATTTCAAGAATTTCTAAAGATAGCGCAAGAAGTAACAACTCAAGAGATTTCAAGAAAAACAAATGTTATTTGGTTTACATTTTCTCTTATTAAGCTTTAATCTTTTTACAATATTGTGATGTCTCAAGAACCTCCAGAGATAGCTCAAGAAGTTATAACTCAAGAAAGTTCAAGAAAAACTCAGAAAATTAAGAACTTTGAAGGATCAATGAAATGTTCTAAAGAATGATAACAAAAAAAACGTCCCAGAATGATTGAAAAAGATCCTTCAGGGATGATAACTCAAGAATTTCCAAAAATATCTCAAGAACTTCCAAGGATGATAACTCAAGATCTTCCAAGGATGATAGCATACGAACTTCCAAAGATGATAACACATTTGTATACAGTTTTGGATTTTTATATATTTTTTGGTTTTCTCCTGTTAAGGTTTTATCTTTTCATAATATTGTGATGTCTTAAAAACTTCCAGAGATGGCTAAAGAAGTAATGACTCAAGAACGTTCAAGAAAAACTTGGATATTATTTTGATTAGATTTTATCTTATAAAGGTTTTATCTTTTTATAAGCTCACGAACTGATAACTCAAAAACATTCAGGAAAAACTGAAAAAATTAAGAACTTCAAAGGATGAATGAGAAGTTCTTAAGATTGATAACTCAAGAATGTTACAGAATGCTTTAAAAAGATCCTCCAGGAATGATAACTCAAGAATTTCGAAGGATATCTCAAGGTCGTCCAAGGATGATAAGTTTAGATCTAAGGATAATAACAAAGGAACTAATGATGATAACTCAAGAATTTCCAAGGATGATAACTCAAAAATTTATAGGATATCTCAAGGACTTCCAAGGATGATAGGTCAAGATCTTTTAAGGATAATAACAAAGGAACTTCCAATGATAATAACTCAAGAATTTCCGAGACTATCTCAAGGACTTCCAAGGATGATAAGTGAAAATCTTTTAATGAAAATAACAAAGGAACTTCCAATGATGATAACTCAAGAATTTCCAAAGATGATTACTTAAAAACTTCCAAGGTTAATAACTTAAGAACTACCAATCATATTTTATTGATATTTAAGGATTGCTAAAGAAGCTCTAAGATTGGTCAACGATTTTATAAGAACTACGAACGAATTCCTGAAAGTTTACAAAGTATACAACGATATTCATACTTAAAAGAGAAAATTCTCCGTATAAAAGTTTACAAACAGGATCTAGGATTTTCAAGGTCCACTTTAAAGCTTTAAAGTATCTAGGATCTTCGAGGATAACTTCATTCTTCCCTTTATAAAAGTTTCCAAACAGGATCTAGGATGAGCTTCAAAGGATCTAGGATCTTCGAGGATAACTTCATTCTTTGAAGGAAAATTTTAAAATTCACAAAATTTAAACTCTTAGAGCCAGTTTAATAAAAGAAAGTTTATTGCTAATTTTCATACTTCTAAAAAAAAGTTCTTGAGTTTTCTAATAGCACTGAATTGTTCCAGAAAATGTCATTCTGGAGGCAAATTTCAATAATTTTTTTTGTGTAACTGGCTCTTAGTCGTTCAGTAACATAATAATCTAAGAATTTCAAGCACAACTAATTTTTTTAAATCAAAGTGTTTTATTCAGCTGTAAATAAATTAAATTAAATCCATTTGTATACATCATAATAATAGGAGTAGAAAAAATAATAGTGCACGTAGAATGTGAAAATATTGCATAGGTCTTTTTTTTATTTCAGGGCGCTTTTCCTATCATTTAAAAAAATCTAAATACTAAAGTCGTATTATTAATTTTTTTCTGTATGAACAATAAAAGCTAGAGTATAAAAAATATTTAAAAACGGCATACAATCAATAAATAAATATATATTTCCAAATCAGACAGGGGATGTTTTTTTTTCTTTCAATTTCGCTGGAAATGTGTTTTTCTTTTTTCCTTTCTTTAGTATTCCCATTGCGTGGCGTTTTCAATGTTTGTGTCGCCCAAGCGGAACAGGCCGTTTTTACTGGCGGTCAGATAGTTACCGTTGAGGCTCTTGATGCACAGCCTGGTCGGCTCGCGGAGCTCCAGGTAGAAGCCCTCCTGGGTGTCAGAGTCCGCGTTCACGCCCTCGGAATCTGCATGCCAGTATTTACCGTTTTGTCCTGAAAAAGTTAGTTTTTTTGTAGATACGCAAAAATTTTGGTTTTAATGTTTTATGTAGACCCTCTACCAAAAAAGACCCGAGTAAAAGTTGAAGTAGAAAACACTTTTAGTAAATAACACACTTGGTTAAGATTTCACTGTTTATTAGATAATACTGCAACAATTGTTTCTCCACACAGTGACTTTATCAGGCAGATGAATGATGATATCACTATGTGACGAAACAATTGTTGCAGTGTCAACTAATAAACAGTGAAATCTTAGCCAAGTGTGTTATTTATCAAAAGTGTTGACATGAAATTTTGTTAAATAACAGCGTCAGCTATTAAATTTTTGAAGTAGAAAATGTCAACTGTAGGATTCGTTTCTTTGATAAATTAAAAGGATTAGAATCTTTTATGCAGATCCTTTGTCAAAAGAAAGTGAAAAAGGTTAAATTAGATGAAATAATTAATTCGACTACAAATATCCTATATATCCTATCCTCTATTCTTAAAAACTAAATATTTGATAACATTTATAGCCAATATCATCATTCTCAAATTACAATTAAGCGCATTAAAGAAGACCACCAATAGACGAACAGGAAAATTATCTTTATGCACTTCTTATTGCTTAAAATATGAAAAGGTTGCTATATGATAAACTTTACATTAAAGACAATTCCAATCGGCGATGTGGAAAACACAAATAAATATATCCAAGAACTTTACAAAGTGCACCTATTACATTGATATGAAGCATATCAATTTCCACCAATTGACCAATTGAAATTGTTTTTATATGATTTTGACTGGCTATAAGTAAAAGATTTGTTGATCAGAATGTGAAATAAAATGTTTATGTGATTCAATTAATTATAATTTAAATTGCTTGTATTGTATTGCTATTAGAAATTATGTAATGTAATAATATTTTAAACAGCAAAGGAAAATACATGTCAACGAGCAACACGCTCGTAAACATAATATTAGGGAGCTTTAGTTTATCGTTTTTTGAAATACGGTAATGCTAACGTCTACACTAAACTTGCTTATTTCTTGGTAACGCAGTCGGTTACCGAGCAACAAACAAGTTTAGCGTAGACGTTAGCGTTACCATCTTTCATAAAACGATAAACTAAAACTCTCTAATGAAATCTAGTAATAGATGTTCTTGTTGTCCTTATCAGTACACCAATCCATGAACAAATGGTTAACGATCGTACCTTCATATGATGTGCTTTTGGGATAGCAAATTTTCCTTTAGAGGGTCTATTCTGTGTTTATGTGTAGTACACTAACTTAACAATAACTTAAATGCGATTTTAATTATTTGTGAAACTAAACCAACACCTTTTTTAAAACTACCGTTTTCTGAATACAATTATTTCGAATTCTTTTAAAAGGATTTGAAATCAAATACGAATCATTTTAAAATTCAGTAACAAACAGAGCTGGGCAGAATTCGAATCATGCAGGATTCGATTCCCGGATTCGAATCCTTTTAGAGGATTCAAAAGAGGTATTCGAATACTTTAGTGAAAACGGATTCGTGATCCGGATTCGTTACATTTTTTTAAAAGGATTCGTATTCGAATCCAGACGTAGATGATTCGAATCCTTATAAAAGGATTCGAATTCTTATAAAAGGATTCGAATCCTTATAAAAGGAATCGAATCCTTATAAAAGGATTCGAATCCTCACACACGGATTCAAATCCTCCTAAATAATTCGAATCATCGCTATTAAGGCTAGGATTCGAATTCGATTAATTCAAATAGTTAAATATTCTAATATGAATACTTAAATCACGAAATTATTCATATTTGAATTTTTAAATTTTCGAATAATTCAAAAATTTGTGAATGCATATTTGGTTACTTAACCATGAAAAATATCCAACGTTAATAGTATATTTTTAACTTCACTTGAAATCAGTGTTTTATACGCGTGGCGCATGAAGTAAAATTTCGAGTTTAGAAAAGCCCCGTGAAAATTTGTCTCGGGTCGCTGCGCGACCCGAGACAAATTTTCTACGCGGGGCTTTTCTAAACTCGAAATTTTACTTCATGCTTAGTCTGGGAGTGGACAACACTGGTTCTTAGAAGTTTCAAATTGAAGGATCACTCTAGATTACTAAGTTCATTACCATTTTACAAAGGCTACAGCTCGAAGGACCAACCATGGTCTTCGGAGACCGAAGAACTACAGGGAATCGAAGTTTTTTTACAAGAAAACAACGAATATCTGAAGGTTTACAGCATGGATAGGAAAGAAAACATCTAATTTTAAAAAAATATCGACGTTGTGTTGGTTTTCAGTGCATTTTTAACTTCACTTAAAATCAGTGTTTTATACGCATGGCACATGAAGTAAAAAATCGAGTTTAGAAAAGCCCCGCGAAAATTTGTGTTAAATCAGTGTTTTATACGCGTGGCGCATGAAGTAAAATTTCGAGTTTAGAAAAGCCCCGTGAAAATTTGTCTCGGGTCGCTGCGCGACCCGAGACAAATTTTCTACGCGGGGCTTTTCTAAACTCGAATTTTTACTTCATGCTTAGTCTGGGAGTAGACAACACTCGTTTGAATTTTAAATTTAACTCTTTTAAAAAATCGACGTACGTAATATAATAAATCATTCCTTGAAATCATACAAAAAGATGCAACATTTTACCTAAAATTAACTTTTTGAGTTAACTTTATAATTTGCTCGGCTCTTAATGGGTGAATATTCTATTCCTAAAAAAACCGTTTTTATTCAATATTAAAGTTGCATTTAATACAATAACAAACTGTGAATAAATCGACATAAATCTAGAAATATCGAAAATCTCGACATTTAGAAAATTTTGACGGTCCACTCCCAAACTAAGCACTTTAAATCAGTGTTTTATACGCGTAGCGCATGAAGTAAAATTTCGAGTTTAGAAAAGCCCCGTGAAAATTTGTCTCGGGTCGCTGCGCGACCCTCGACAAATTTTCTACGCGGGGCTTTTCTAAACTCGAAATTTTACTTCATGCGCCACGCGTATAAAACACTGATTTAAAGTGACGTTAAAAACGCACTGAAAACCAACTCAACTTTGATATTTTTTCAAAATTGGATATTTTCTTTCCTATGCATGCTGTAAACCTTCAGATATTCATTGTTTTCTTGTAAATAAACTTCGATTCCCTGTAGTCCTTCGGTCTCCGAAGACCATGATTGGTCCTTCGAGCTGTAGCCTTTGTAAAATGGTAATAAACTTAGTAATCTAGAGTGAGTGATCCTTTAATTTGAACTTCTAAGAACGAGTGTTGTCCACTCCCAGACTAAGCATGAAATTTTCACGGGGCTTTTCTAAACTCGTAATTTTACTTCATGAGCCACGCATATAAAACACAGATTTAAAATGAAGTTCAATAACACATATATCATCATTAATTAAAATCATTATATAATCAGATATTTAGTCGGTAAATGAACATTTTGGTTAATAGAAACTGATGGAATAAAATATTACTGGTTAGAAATAATAGATTCAAATTTATTTTTACAGGATTTGTATCCGTGATTCAAAAATGAGGATTCGAATCTTTGATTCGAATCATATTTTTCACTTACGAATCCTTTATTTGAGTATTCGTGATTCGAATCATATTAGGTGATTCGGATTCGTGATTCGAATCCTGTTTTTGAGGATTCATCCCAGCTCTGGTAAAAAACACGAAACACGAATTCTTTTTTACTTAAGTATTTGAATACATCTTTTAAATTCTCTAAAAGGATTCGAATCCTAATTGACTTGAATCATTCCTAGCTCTATTTTTAAAGTGAAGAAACATTCGCAATTATTAAAGAAACAACACAAATTAAAACTAGTTTGAATCAATAACATCGTTCTTGAAGAACACCAATATTTATTCATTCTTTCAACTCCAGTTGAGGTCGATTATTTGCACGGTGTAAATTGTGTTTTCGCTTATTAGAAAACTGATCAGTTTTTCAGTTTTATTTCGAGTTTTTAAGTGACAGTGTTTATTTATGTATCTATGGCAGTAATTGCTGTTGCTGGTCGACAGAGCTAGGGCTATTAATTCTGCAAGAAGAAAAAAAAGATGCGAAGAAGTGTTTTGATTCGTTGGCGAAGTTTTACTTAACGTACTATTAATAGTAATTTAGATTTAAAGAATCATCTTCCATTAAGTAAGAGGTCAGTGCGATGGTTTGATTTATTTCTATTTAGGGATGTTGTACGATAGGGCTTTGAAGTCAGGGCCATTTATTATCAAAAAAAAAGATATTTTTGTTAAAACTGTTGTTGAATTTGAAAAATTAATAGTTTCAGAAAAGTTATATATACTTGGAAACAAAATATTACCTTCCGCTTAAAAAATCATCAGATTTTCCTTGTTTGTTTCGCATGTACAGTAAGAATAAACATTAGTTATTTTGACCCTCATCATTCGGTATCACCTGTTTCTCATTTTTTTGCGACCATATAGGAAATACTTAAATTTATTTTTCACTTTGTTTGCCATTTAGAAAACCCAGAAACCCATAATTCTATTTAAATGATGTGTAAAATATTTGTTTTGAAGTGGGTACACGTCCTGCTATCGGGGTGCCAAAACTGTGTGAAAGTTTTTATGGGGTCTCAAGAAGTGTGAAACACAATTCCTATTGGTAAAATTAGCCCTATAATTGCCATCAACAATCAATTAATACGTATTGTTCCACACTTTCACCAATAAATAATTAATAAAACCAACCTATCAATTACCAATTGATGTAAAGGGTAGAAAGATAAATAGTTAGTAACAAGATCCATATTTCTGTTAAAATGAGTAATGTGCACCATTTTCAATAAAAAAAACTTGTCAGTTTTTGGACCAATAACAACTTAACTTGGAAAATGAATAACCTTTCATGTCTATAGAAGGTACTCAAGATATATTGAAGTTATATCTTGAGTACCTTTCTATGTATTAGAAGGTATCTTAGATATAACTTCAATATCTTCTAACCTCTCAAGTTTTTAGAAGGTATTCAAGTTATAACTGCAACATTTTGTAACCTTTAAGGCTGCAGAAAATTTAAAAGTTGTGGAGTCCGATTTCAAAATGTCTAATTTGAATTTTGACGAAACTGACTTGATACCAATCGATTTACCAGTGATCTGCTGTTATAATTGTTTTGTTAATAAAAAAAAGCCGATCAATTTACTTGTGATCTGCTGTTGCAATTGTTTCGTTAATAAAAAGAACGAAATTACCGTTTCCATGCATTACAATTTAATTTCTGTATATTATCGGCCTGATGTGAATACCACGTAATTCCATTTTAGTTAAATTTACAGAAGACACATAAAGTGATTTATATACTTTTTATATCACATTATTTTCACAAGTCACAATTGCACATTAAAACCGGCTGACACATGGACTGCCTAACCGATAATGCAACACTATAGTCTGTCTAAAAACTAGAAGGAGTAAATGCCAAAGCCCAATTTACACTATAAAAGGTTACCGGAAATATCACTAGATAAATTTGGCGGCAATTTTAAATAATTTCATAATTACTTTTTGAATAAAATCAAATATTCATTTTGTACTTCTTAATTGTGGTTAAGTATTTTCTTTTCCATCGTACGATATCGTCAGTTCAAATAAAATCTCGTCACTACGTCATCAAAACTTGTAATTATGTTCTCCAAGCTGTTTAGGGCTAAAAACCTCTCCGGATTTCTTATATTCATTAATGGTACAGTGGAATTTACATGACCCAAATCTAACTGCTTACGCTTTTTTGGAGGTGAAGGTGATAATATCACCGAGCTTGTACTGGGTCCATAATCCATTAAAACAATATAAACAAAACTAACTTTTAACTATGCTTAAGAAACTCCACACAGAAGGTTATTACGAAACAGACAAAGTTGCAACTCGGTAACGCTTCGAATTAAGGTTATGTCAGCTGTTGCGTCTAATAATGACGTAACTAGCATAGTGTAAAATGGGCGGGCTCTCGGCCAATCAGAGTTGTAGGTTTTGGCGCGGGAAATTTGAAACGCTCCTCCTAGTTATTAAACAGATTATAGTGAACATATCCGTTTTATATTTTATTTTAAAAACCAGTAACCATAAGTGGTTTTCTCTTTTGTAAATATGAGCTATCAAAACATTCTGAGAACTTGCGATTTTGCACAAACATTGACAGTTCTTTCCAGCACCAGAAGACGTTAAAACCGATTTTGGCATAAAAGTGGAGTTACATGGTTTTTACATTAGGCACACGATATAGAAGTATCAGGTGTTCAGTTAAAAACCCGTACGTGAATTTGTCAGTCGCCCTGTCAGTGTTAATCTAAACCAGTTACATAAATTTTTTAATTTTATTTGCTATTTTAAGGCCCACTCACAAGAAAAAAGAAGAAACAACACAATAACTATAAGAACAAGGCAAATTAACGAGCTACTGATTAACACAATCTGACATTTATCTTAGGTATGACAAAACGTAAATTAAGCTGCGACTTTACTTTTTCGTTCCATTTCCTTCTATCAAAAAATCAGCGCCTTCTCGATCAGGTTTTTAAATGAACACCTGATATAATTACAACTTGATTTTTTAAAATATTTTTTTTTTCATTTGCATCTTTTTGTATATTTACCTTTGAAGAAAACTACGCCTTTCTCTCCGCGTTCGACTTGAATACACTCGTAGGTGGCTTTGTTGCACTCCAACTTTGGGTTGCTGGCGGATTTGTAGCCGACGAATCCCTGTTCGCATTTCAGGACCAAGATGGGACGGTTAATGAGGTAGAAGAAGTATTTGCAGTTGTCGTCGATCGTATCGGCAGTGGCGTACAAGTGTCCCGATCGTTTGGTGATCACGTAACGTCCGTTGTTGGCGCGGAAAGCCAAAGAACCGTCTCCTTGCCATACCAAGTCAAAGAGAGCGTTGGAAGACCTAAAAAAAATATACAGTTAAAAAATGATAGTTTTGAAGTTATAATATTTCGAAAATAATTTTCCGGAGTATTTAAAAACATGTTTTACAATAAAGAACTTAAGAGTATTTTAGTCTAGACCCTGGGTTTCCAAACTATCTTCTTCGCGGGCCACAAATACAATTCTACATAATAAAGTCGGCCAAGATCCGATTAATTTTATAAAATTATCAAAATATGACATTTACAAAAAAAAATACAAACAATCGCGGGCCGGATTCATGCAAGTCGCGGGCCAGATTTGGCCCGCGGGCCGTAGTTTGGAGGCCACTGGTCTAGACAATTGTGAAGATTAAGCAAGATGGAAAAAATGGAGAACTTGAAACATTTTTGGTCTAGCTGTGAAGCTTAGACGATTAAGACGTTGATTGCTGCGCGGCATTTACTTGCGCCATAGTTAAATTTGTGTTTAGGTCCCGCGGCATGTACCTTGTGCCGCATCCAGAAACAACATAAACTGCCCGTGCCGCTGAACTAGTATAACTATATAGATATATAAGCTAGGTGGCCTAAACGTTTAAAAACGTTCATGTCCTTTCAAATTTTTGCCTATTATTCTGTTATAATTAATCATATTTGTATAATTGGAACAAACACTTAAGCAGCTACCTGAGGTAATATTTTTATTTTTATAAAAGTGGAGATCAACGTGTTAAGCGTGTTCGAAAAGACGATGTTGTTATATGAGATCGAATAAATAATACAAGGACAGATTTATAAAAAAAGTTTTAGAAATCATACATATACAGGGTAGCTACGCTAAACCGTTCGTTAAAAGTTTATGGGGTTGCCGTTGCACTAAAAATTTGAAAAAAAATCCTTGTCATATGGTTGAATCAGTTCTCCTTATGTGAAATATTTTTAACTTTATATCACTTCCGGTTCCACCGGAAGTAGCATCGACTTTGTTATTTTAAATATAGCACCCTATGTATTAGTAATTTTTTAGATTCCTCGTTTAAATTGCAATATATTTTATTTGAATATATGTACACTTATCTCTTATAGTTTTCAAGAAAAAAAAATATTTCTAAAATTTTGACCTTTAAAAGGCATCTTGAATCTGTCTCTAACTTCTCTTAAGAATAAGATAAAAATATGATTTACGTCTCTACTTGTACCTAGAGAATGCCTCTATGAGTGAATTAATTGAAAACTGTCGATTTTGACAATAAGTATTCTTAAAATGTCAATATCTAAGTGCCCCCTTCAATATCTAGTAATTCAATTTTTTCAAATGGAATGACCCTATTTTTATCACATAGTACGATTGGAGGAGGGGGGGGGGGGGGAATTTCTTATAAATAAGTATTATACAACTATACTCCTAAAGCAAGTAGTTTTCGAATTATTTCGAAAATTCGTTTTTAGTCGCGTTTATGCAGGGTATAATGCGCGCATAAACCGCATTTGAATTTTAATAGGCCTAACCTAGGAGTGGATAACACTCGTTTAAAGCTTCAAACTAAACTCTTTAAAAAAACAACGGATATCCAAAAATGTACAATCCTGATTTTTGAAGAAGTTGTATTTAAAATACATCACAACTCAAAAAACCAAGCATGAATTTACATAAAACTTTCTACGGGTGTTAAGAAAACTATGCTTTTTCAAAATATGTAAAAATTAGAAAATGCCCCTTCTGTAGTCTTTAAGTTATATCCACTCAAAGTCAAAATTTTGTTATTTTAACCTGATTTTTGTGTGAATTGAATTTAAAGAAGAAATCGTAACTCATAAATCAAGAATGTGAGAAAGTCATTAAACACTTGAAAAATTAAAATAAATTATCCCTAACGAGTGTTGTCCATTTCCAGGCTAAGCATGAAGTAAAATTTCGAGTTTAGAAAAGCCTGAAAATTTGGTTTGATCGCGTAGCGCGAAGCGCGGAGCGGCCAAACCAAATTTTCAGGCTTTTCTAAACTCGAAATTTTACTTCATGCGCCACGCGTATTAAAAACTAAGAACATTGAAATATTGTAAACAAATAAACTTAAATTGAAATCGGTGTTTAATACGCGTGGCGCATGAAGTAAAATTTCGAGTTTAGAAAAGCCTGAAAATTTGGTTTGGCCGCTTCGCGCTACGCGACCAAACCAAATTTTCAGGCTTTTCTAAACTCGAAATTTTATTTCATGCTTAACTTGGGAGTGGATAACGCTCGTTTAAATCTTCAAATTAAACTCTATAAAAATAAACAACGAATATCTAAAAATGTACAGTCGTCGTTTCTAAATGTAATAAAATTCCCAGGATATACAGGGTGTCTACGCTAAACCGTTCGTTAAAAGTTTATGAGGTTGCCGTTTGCAAAACAAAAGCATTACTACTTGCCTACTAAAATTCAGTTGAGACTTATGCGCGCATTATTCCCTGCATAAATGCGACGAAAAACGAATCTTCCAAATAATTCGAAAACCACTTGGTTTAGGAGTATAGTTGTTAATACTTTTTTGTGGGAAATCTTCCCCCCAATCGTTCCATGTTATAAAAAATGAGTCATTCCATTTAAAAAATTGAATTACGAGATATTGAAGAGGACACTTCGATATTGACATTTTAAGAACACTTATTGTCAAAATTGACAGTTTTCAATTATTATACTTATAAAGGCATCCTCTAGGTATAAGTAGAGATACAAATCATATTTTTATCTCATTCTTAAGAAAAGTTACAGACAGATTTCAAGATGCCTTTTAAAGGTCAAAATTTTAGAAATATTTTTTTTGCTTCAAAACTATAAGAGATAAGTGTACATATGTTCGAATAGAATATGTTGCAATTTAAACGAGGAATTCAAAAATGACTAATATATAGGGTGTTCTATTTAAAATAACAAATATGGTGCTACTTCCGGAGGAACCGGAAGTGATATAAAGTTGAAAATATTTCACAAGAGGAGAACTGATTCAACCGTATGACAAGGATTTTTTTCAAATTTTTAGTGCAACGGCAACCCCATAAACTTTTAACGAACTGTTTAGCGTAGACAGGCTGTATTTGTTTTTTTTTATTGGACAACTAGATCTGGTGATTTTTTTATAATGTTGGATATTTGGTTGGATACTGTAGTTGTAATTCTGGCTATGCCTTCAAAATAAATTTGAGATTATGGTTGCCAAGTGCTTAATTACCCTATCATAAAGATTAATTAAGTGGCGGAACATTACTTTCGACATGTTATTACCATTTTTCTGTCAAATATTAAATCAATTGCAGCATGGCATTCATACATCAATGTCATTACATGACAAACAGTAGGGACACCCACATAATCAAAGAACCTAAGAAAGATAAATCCTAAATCTGGTTAGCCATTAGAAAAAAAATAACGAATATACCTCTTATCCCCGGAAGCTTGGATGCCACCGCCGGTTTCCAAAGTCCAGTATCTGTCTTGCATGGTACGAATGTACCACCTCTTGGTGCTCCAATCGAACTCCAACTGGAATGTCTCGTGGTCGGAAATTTCATCCTGATTGGCGGTTACATCAACACCTGCAATCAAAAAGTTAAACATGTAAATATTCACTCTTCAAAAGATAGAACATATGCAAATGTTTGGCTTATAAATATAATTGGATATTTAGAGATATCTCACCAAAGTAAATTAGTTTCTATGAAAATATTCCATACTCCTTTTTTTGTATTAGGTTATTTTTAATAATGGTACCTTTCGTTTAACTATGATAAATTAAAAATGCTTAAAACTAAGAATGTTATAAGAGTTACTGCCAAATGCAGGTAGCTCTTGGAAATTGTTTAAATGCAGTGGTGCAACCAGGATTTTGACTAAGTAGGGGCCCAAACAAACTTCAATTTAAATCAGTGTGGCATCTGAAGTAAAATTTCGAGTTTAGGAGAGCCTGAAAATTTTCAGGATTTTCTAAACTCAAAATTTTACTTCATGGTTAACCAAGGAGTGGAAACACTCGTTAGAAACTTCAAATTAAAATTTACTGCATATTCGCTTCGCTACGCGACCAAACTATATTTTCAGGCTTTTCAAAACTTGAAATTTTCCATTATGCTTAATCAGAGAGTGGAAACACTCGTTAGAAGTTTCAGATTTAACCCCATTATAAAAACAACGAATGCTTGAACATTTACAGAGTACACATCGGAGTATGTATGCTTAAAAGAAAAGTTAACTGTATATAAAATTAAATGATCCCATAATCCTTTACACATAAAGTTTCAGTTTCAGTGTTATTTGTGTATTATTTAGGTTCGACATTCCCTAAATAATGAAAAATACATAACGTTCTTTTAGCCTTAGAATGTTTAAAATAATTCCAATGCAAATTAATTTTATAGTATTTCATGAATGTACTGGACTGATGTACTTTCTCTCGTGTCTGCGCTCGAATTGAATAATTTGCGGTAGGCAGGGGTGGCGACCCCGGGGCTCTCTTGAAAATCGATAAAATACAAATTTCGTGCCGTATCCAGCCCGGCTGTGAAAAGGGGGAAACCCCCCTAGCACTGTTTCCAGACAGCAGGGGGGAATCAGCCATGTGTGAAGGAAATCGTCGAGGTGGCCCAGACACACACGCACACAGCACACAGCAACAGACTTGATGCAAAAATATTTTAACATACTAGTACAAGTATGATAAATTTATCAGATAAGACAACTAAATGCCAAAGGAAACTCGATGCAAAAATATTTCAGCATACATGTTATGATAAATTTATCAAAAAAGACAACTAAATGCAAAGGTAATACGAAGCTCGAAAAAAACAATCAGTCAATGCATAAATATGAGTCGCCTATTTCCAAAAACCGCTAATTCCATTTGAAAACAATAGATTTAGGGTTTGGAAATAGGCGACTCATATATTTAATAAAAACAATTATTATTCTAGAAAAAAAGTAATGTAACATCATCCAATATCAAGAATCGCTGCTCCTAAAAACGCCCGACAAACGAAATTAATCACTGTGACTTTAAAAACACGTGTTAACTTTGTTTGTATTAAACTATTTATTTTTACGTGACAGCAGTTTTGGCAAATTTAGCTTGCCATTATGAAACATGTTTGTAATACAAAGTTAAAACGGATATTATTGATAAATGAACATGCATCACGAAGTAGAAGACTCCACAATACAAATAATTTTGATTTAATAAATATTTCGTTCAGATTTTACGATAGCTAAAATAAAACTTTCTATTTATCAAATTTATAATCAAATTTAAACAATACTGTGTTTTTTTATAAGACTAGACTAACCAGAAACCTGATTTTGACATCTAGAATTATGAAATCTAGTGACTTTTTTGTCGCAAAATTGAAATCTAGGCAAAAATTATAATTATATTGTTTGGGCCTGCTATTTATCTAATTCATATAACATGTTTATATTTGTATAATATACAATTTTATTTTTACTTTCCCCCGTATGTAATACAAAGGGAAAGTATTGTTTACGTGAAAATTTTCGAATCAAAAATTTTAGCGGAAATATCCGTTCTGAGGTCCCCTGAGTCGAATAAGACCATTTTTGAAAAATGTCTGTCTGTCTGTCTGTCTCTGTGTCTGTGTGTGTGTCTGTGTGCGCTGTACCGCTAACGATATCGAGATGAAATTTGAAACTTAAGCTTTTTGTTACAATCGGAAGAACTGAAAAGCTTTTGGTGAAAATCGGAAAACCGGAAGTGGTACTTTACTTTTAGCGTTTTTCAGTTTTTTCAGATTTTTTCAATAAATGTTCATCAAACAAAAAATTCTTTCAAATAAAAGTTGTAGATAATAACAAAATGAAGATGTATTGTTCACTTACTTTTTGTCATAGCACTCTTAGTTTTTCATATATTTCAAAAGTTGTGTGTTTTATCTAGTTATTGGTGTGTGACAGTGTATGTGTCGACACAATTGAAAAATGTTTCAAATAAAAGTTGTAGGAAATGAAAAACTAAAGATTTGTTGTGGACTCACTTTTTGTCATAGCACTCTTAGTTTTTGAGATATTTAATAAATAGTGTTTTTTATCTAGTCATTGATTTGTGTCAGTGTGTGTGTTGATACAATTGGAAATTGTTTCAAATAAAAGTTGTAGGTAATAAAATATTAAAGATTTTTTGTATCTTCACTTTTTGTCATAGCACTCTTAGTTTTTGAGATATTCAATAAATAGTGTTTTTTATCTAGTCATTGGTTTGTGTCAGTATGTGTTGATCCAATTGAAAAATGTTTCAAATAAAAGTTGTAGTTATCAAAAAGTTGAAGACATTTTGAAAATAATAATGCTACAAATATTTTAAAAGTGATTTAATACGCAATTTACGGGGGAAAGTACTATGATGGAACATCACCATTTTTTATTTTATCAGAAGTATTCAACTATTTAAGATGTTTTTTTATTATTTGCAAATTGTTGTATTTGAATTATTTTTTAACAACCGTGGTGTTGTTGTAGATAAAAAAAAAAACACTGCAAATGAGCAAGTGACTAATTAATCTTAAATAAGTTTATCATCTTTCACGTGGAGAAAGATATTTAACTATCATTTTAAAAACAAACCAGTTGGTTAAATTTCCCCAATATCAGTGATATTAAACTGAGTGTTTTTAAAATCATTAACTTTAATTGTCTACTAATCATTGATTAAACCTCTGATTAAGTTCAAATTATAGAACATAAAAATGTTGGAAATTTGTAAGATATCCCAAACATGTGTCTTAAATGAATAATGCGATTGTGTGAACAATTTTTGAATAAGATTGTTTTGTTTTTAAGCAATACAAATTCTGATGAAGGTAAACGGGCATTAATTCAATAAAAATAGCACACACATTATTTATCAAAAAATTATTTATCTAACGCCCGGTATTATCAACTTTATTTAAACAGGCATTCAGTTAATTGATGTTTAGGTTAAAGGTACATTTAAATTGTCATGTCTATTAGGATTTTTAAGTAAATGTCAATTTAAGATCTGTGGGCAATAGATTGTGTATGGCGTTTTAGTAAATTTCATATTTGCAGGTAGGTAACACTGAATTATAAACTCTAATTTTTGCAGTCAGTTCGTTCGTGTGTCGTTTTATAAAAAACTTGTTTGGTTATACAGGGAATTTTTCTTTTAGGTAAACATATGCATACGCTGGCGCTGTAAATTTTCCGACATCCGTTCATTTTTAAAAAAGCTTAATTTGAAATTTTAAACGAGTGTTTTCTACTTCCAGACTAAGCATGGAGTAAAATTTCGAGTTTAGAAAAGCCCCGTGAAAGCCCCTTGAAATTGGAGTCAAAATTGGGAGTGGAAAGCACTCGTTAATAGCCTCAAATTGAACTCTTCTAAAAATAACAACGAGAACATTTTTCTTTTAGGTAAACATATGCCTAAACTGTAAATTTTCTGACATCCGTTGTTTTTCAAATGAGCTTAATTTGAAACTTTAAACGGGTGTTTTCCTTTCCTAGACTAAGCATGAAGTAAAATTTCGAGTTTAGAAAAGCCCCGTGAAAATTTGTCGAGGGTCGCGCAGCGACCGAGACAAATTTTCTGGGCTTTTCTAAACTCGAAATTTTACTTCATGCGCCACGCGTATAAAACACTGATTGCAAGTGAGGTTCAAATATATATAAATTCACAATATTTTTGTTTTGTACGCGTGGCGCATGAAGTAAAATTTCGAGTTTAGAAAAGGCCAAATAAATGTTCACGGGGCTTTTCTAAACTCGAAATTTTACTTCATGCTTAGTCTGGGAGTGGAAAACACTCGTTTATAGCTTTAAATTGAACTCTTCTAAAAAAACAACAACAACGAATATTTAAAGATTTAAAGAAAATATGCTGAGTTCAGAATACGTATACTTGAATGAAAACCTCCCTGTATATTAGTTTGTATTATTTATCTAATACAATGTTGGAGCGACATCGTCTCCCCCCCCGAAACTTTTAAAATGTTAAATTTTTGTATGTAAAAGCGGCCCTGAAAGAGCAAAAACAATATTTGTGAAAAGGAGATAAACTTAATCATCCAATAATTCAAAATTACTATCACTGACTATTTTCATATATTGAGATTATGTTTGGTGTATAATCAACACCATCAATCAACAACTTATCCACTTTAACAGCTAAAATTTAAGTTTTTGTTTTTATTAATATCCTTCTGAAATTACTTAATTTATAATTCGTATTTATTTTATTGGGACTAATAACAAAAAAGGTGTTTTACACAAGTCAAGTTCATATAAATAATACTAGAATAAGCTAAGTCCTAATATACAGGGTGTCCCAGACATTCTCATTTTTTCAGAAAACGGCTAGTCTTAGAGAGTTAGGATAAAAAAATATTACTAAAGCCATATTGAAGAATCGAATGATGATATTGTTTTTTCCCAAAAAGGTTGGCATCCCTGAGATTTTGCTTAAAAATGTCAAAAAATCTAGATTTTCAAACGGCATGATAGGTCAAAAGTGATATCATTCAAAAGGTCTTTGAAAATTGAGCAACTTTTATAAAAAAAATGTTTGTAACTGGCGTTTCCTTTGAGTAATTTTGGATTGAAGTTACCAAATATCAATATCTCATGGCTACCTTATTTTAAAAGTAAATACTTAGGACCACTAGTATTAGGACCAGAACAGTTTAACAGTGTTTAGAAGTAAATGGAAAGCAGTTTGAACCCATGCTGTGAACTCTGAGTCGGAGTTAGAGTCAAAACTGTGGGGTCGGAATTTAAGTATTTTTGTGATGAGGAAATCGGAGCAGTGGAGTTAGAAATTTCGTATAATTCCGACTCCGATTTTCAATATAATTATTTAAATATAAATGTGCTAAATATATTTCGTTTTTTATTCTAAAAGTTGAACCCAAATAGTTTTTAATTACAGTGGAAATTTATGTAATTTGCATATGAGAGAAAATCAAAATTTCGATTTTTTTTTCAAATAAATATTAGATTGCAATTATGCAGATGTCGTAAACATTAAATATTAATTTGCATTAAAAAATTGCATTATTAAGTAAAGTTTTAGATTGTTTACATTATTCAAAGCAGCAGTCAGAGTTGGCGGAGGATTATCGAAAAATTAAAGAGTCGGAGACAGAGTTGGAGTCGAACATATCTTTAGCGGCTCCGCGGCCTTGATCAGAATGTATCCGAGAGGTCTAACTGACATTTGAAACCCAATCTTTTAAAATAAGTTAGCCATGAAAAATTGAAATTTAATAACTTTGATCAGATATTACTCAAAATCCATGCCAGTGGCAAAATTATGTTTCTTACAAGAGTTGCTTATTTTTTAAAGACCTTATCAATGATACCACTTTTGACCTATAGTGCCATTTAAAAATCTTGAGTTATTGACATTTTTTGCGAAAAAACAATATCACCTTTCGCTTCTTTAATACGGCTTTTGTAGTAAAATGTTAAGTCCTATCTCTCTAGAACTAGTCGTTTTCTCAAAAAAGTTCTTGTTTTCATCTATAGGATCTACCGTGCGATCGTTTAAAACATGATTTAGAGTAGGCTTTGAGTTTTAAATTAGATTGGCACTACTGACTGTTAACACATAGTTTAGCATAACCTCAAATGTATTCCACCATTCAATTAGCATTAAGGGCAACCGCACAAAAAAATGCTGCCTACTCTAAATCATAATTTAAACGATCGCTCGGTACAAGTTGTAAACATGTTTGATTTACTACTCATTTTTATAGCTTACAGATCCAACAGAGACAAATAATTCATCGACGCTATCTTTGTAATAATAACTAGAAGTTGATTAAAATAATTAATTAATTGCATGTTTAATTGACTAATTATTATTTATTTCTATTATTAATTCGACGATTTCTTTGTAATAATTACTAAAACTTGATTAAAATAATTGCCCACAGCATAAGGACTCCGTTCCTGCACATGGCAGATGATGCGTCTTCCAATTTTTTCGATGCCAATTAAACATTGCGCTTCTTCTTCTTCTGGAAACCTCATGCGGTGATTTAATCCGATCCCATCCACAACAACAGCGAAAAAAAAAAACACATGGCGCGCGTGTTTTCTTCATTTCGTCGGTGGCTGTACCGTTTTGATGAGTGAAGAAACGAGAAAAGGAAAAGCAATTAATTTAATTCCAAGATTTTTTGTTGCCGGAAATTACAAGAGTTTGCAAGTTGAATGTGGTAAGAAATCTTCTTTATTCAATACGTTTTGGAAGTTTGAGGAATAATGTAAGCAGGAAACAATTCATCAATCAATTTTTTAAATCATTGAAATTGTTAAAGCCATGTAAAACTTGTAAATGTACCGACTTTTTGAATGACCGGAAATTCGGTAAATCTGTGAATAAAAAAATATTTACAGAAATATTTAATTAATTTCTCACATAAAATCAGCGCTGAAACATTTTTGAATCTAATATATTTTAACAAAACCCTTGGTTTGTTTCACTAATTTTATATTTAAATAGTAGTAAAAAGCAGAGCTGGGCCGAATCCTTGTAAAAAGGATTTGAATCACGAATCCGAATCACCTAATATGATTCAAATCACCTAATATGATTCAAATCACGAATACTCGAATAAAGGATTCGTAAGAGATAAATATGATTCAAATCAAAGATTCAAATCAAAGATTCAAATCACGAATACAAATCCTTTAAGAATTTGATTTTAATTTTAACATTTTTATATTGCTAGCAGTTGTTTTAACAAAAATATTAAAACCTAATTATTTATTATAAACACTGACCATCGTTGATAACAGACTAAATATCTGATTCCGCGTATAAAACAGTGATTTAACATAAAATTTAAAAATACACAGAACAATTTTTTATGTTAATCCTCACAATTAATTCGAATTATTTTTGACGATTCGAATCCTTTTGTAAGTATTCGAATTCTTTTATAAATATTCGAATCTTTTTGTAAGTATTCGAATCATTTTGTAAGTATTCGAATCCTTTTATAAATATTCGAATCCTTTTGTAAGTATTCGAATCCTTTTATAAATATTTAAATTCTTTTATAAGAATTCGTATCATCCGCACTTAGATTCGAATACGAATCCTCTTAACAAAAATGTAATGAATCCGGATCGCGAATCCAGTTTAACTAAAGTATTCGAATGCCTCTTTTGAATCCTCTAAAAGGATTCGAATCCAGGATTTGAATCCTAACTGATTCGAATCTTGCCCAGCTCTTGTAAAAAGTAAATATAAAATCAGTAAAACGAACCCAGTGTTTATATTGCATTAAGAATTCATGATCTAAAATTGCAATCCTTTCCATAAACTTTCGTATTCGAATTATTATTTTTTTTTAAATAAATTCTCATAAATTCTTGCCTGGACTTGTCTGGTACCGTATTTTTAAAGTTAGTCCACAATGTGCTAACTGAAAAAAGGCAATAGGTAGAGTAACGCCATTTTCCACATTATTTGGCAGTTGGAAGTACGAATAGACATTTTTATTAAAACGTTTTCAAAAATACCAAACCAAATAATCCACAGGCTCTTATAACGCCATTTTCCACATTTTTTGGCAGTTGAAAGTACGAATAGACATTTTTATTAAAACGTTTTCAAAAATACCAAACCTAATAATCCACAGGCTCTTATTTAATCAACATTCCATAGGATCATTAAAGAAACATCTTGGGAACTCGATAATTTTCCACCGGTTGAATTTTCGGGAAACAAAATTTACGACCTCACCTCCAGTTAATTAAACCAGATTCCTCGAAGTCACACACTCCAGAGGTAAACCGAATTGGCGAAATGAGGTTTCGTTCGCGACTCGTGCGGAATTTGTGCCAATGGACCTCGAGGAATTGATTTGTGAACGCGAGAAAAGGCGACGATTCACACATGTCGTTTCGCTCCAAACGACAGCTGCACCAGCAATTCGGTCTCCGCGTTCCTCGAGGAGAGGAGAAAGAGAAGAAACGGCACTCTTTTGACATTTTACCAGAGTACAGAAGAATGTGATTTCATTCAGTGAGGAGAAAAAAGCGCGACCTCTTTCTCCCGCTACCGGGTTTATCGGTTTCAATAACGATCCATTCAAAAGGCACTGAAGATGTGGATTGATTGAAATCAAGTGTGCTTTCATGTGCGTGCATTTTGATTTACAACAGATGATTGCCTAATAATGAGCTACTGAACTGAAGTCTCATTACAAAAACAAAAAAATATGTAGATTTTATCCATGAATTACTTCTAATTAACAGTCGATGAGTGATTTAACAAAAGTCAATCAACTAGAATATTTCTATAAGCTAATGTTATAGGCAAAAGAATACTGTTAACTACTTTTCACACTTGGTTATCAAATCACTTATAATCAAGTGTAAAAAGTATTTCGTTTATGTTAACTACAAATAATATTATAAACCTATTTTAAGGTTTTAATAATACATAATGTATCAGAGCTGGGATGAATCCTCAAAAACAAGATTCGAATCACGAATCCGAATCACCTAATATGATTCGAATCACGAATACTCGAATAAAGGATTCGTAAGTGAAAAATATGATTCGAATCAAAGATTCGAATCCTCATTTTGGAATCACGGATACAAATCCTTTAAAAATAAATTTGAATCTATTACTTGCAACCAGTAATATTTTATTTCATCAGTTTCTATTAACAAAAATGTTCATTTACCGACTAAATATCTGATTATATATTGATTTTAATTAATGATGATATATGTGTTATTGAACTTCATTTTAAATCTGTGTTTTCTACGCGTGGCGCATGAAGTGAAATTTCGAGTTTAGAAAAGCCCCGTGAAAATTTGTCTCGGGTCGCTGCGCGACGCTCGACAAATTTTCTACGCGGGGCTTTTCTAAACTCGAAATTTTACTTCATGCTTAGTCTGGGAGTGGACCGTCAAGATTTTCTACATGTGCTTAATCTGGGAGTGGACAACACTCATTCTTAGAAGTTTTAAATTAAAGGATCACTCTAAATTACTAAGTTTATTACCATTTTACAAAGGCTACAGTTTGAAGGACCAATCATGGTTTTCGAAGACCGAAGGACTACAGGGAATCGAAGTTTATTTACAAGAAAACAACGAATATCTGAAATATCGAAGTTGGGTTGATTTTCAGTGCGTGTTTAACTTCACTTTAAATCAGTGTTTTATACGCGTGGCGCATGAAGTAAAATTTCGAGTTTAGAAAAGCCCCGTGAAAATTTGTCTCGGGTCGCTGCGCGACCCGAGACAAATTTTCTTCGCGGGGCTTTTCTAAACTCGAAATTTTACTTCATGCTTAGTCTGGGAATGGACCGTCAAGATTTTCTACATGTCGAGATTTTCTATATTTCTAGATTTATGTCGATTTATGTCGAAAAGTCCCGTGAAAATTTGTCTCGGGTCGCTGCGCGACCCAAGTCATATTTTCTACGTGGGGCTTTTCTAAACTCGAAATATTACTTCATGCTTAATCTGGGAGTGGACAACACTCATTCTTAGAAGTTTCAAATTAAAGGATCACTCTAGATTACTAAGTTTATTACTATTTTACAAAGGCTACAGTTTGAAGGACAAATCATGGTTTTCGAAGACCGAAGGACTACAGGGAATCGAAGTTTATTTACAAGAAAACAACGAATATCTGAAAGTTTACAGCATGGATAGGAAAGAGAACATCTAATTTTTAAAATATATCGAAGTTGGGTTGATTTTCAGTGCGTTTTTAACTTCACTTTAAATCAGTGTTTTATACGCGTGGCGCATGAAGTAAAATTTCGAGTTTAGAAAAGCCCCGTGAAAATTTGTCTCGGGTCGCTGCGCGACCCTCGACAAATTTTCTACGCGGGGCTTTTCTAAACTCGAAATTTTACATCATGCTTAGTCTGGGAGTGGACCGTCGAGATTTTCTACATGTCGAGATTTTCGATATTTCTAGATTTATGTCGATTTATTCACAGTTTGTTATTGTATTAAATGCAACTTTAATATTAAATAAAAACGGTTTTCTTAGGAATATAATATTCACCCATTAAGAGCCGAGAAAATTATAAAGTTAACTCTAAAAGTTAATTTTAGGTAAAATTTTGCATCTTTTTCTATGATTTCAATAAATGATTTATTATATGCATTACATACGTCGATTTTTTAAAAGAGTTAAATTTAAAATTCAAACGAGTGTTATCCATTCGAAGACTAAGCATGAAGTAAAATTTCGAGTTTAGAGAAGCCCCGCGTAGAAAATTTGTCGAAGGTCGCGCAGCGACCCGAGACAATTTTTCGCGGGGCTTTGCTAAACTCGAAATTTTACTTCATGCGCCACGCGTATAAAACACTGATTTAAAGTGAAGTTAAAAATGCACTGAACAACCCAACTTCGATATTTTTTCAAAATTAGATGTATTCTTTCCTATCCATGCTGTAAACCTTCAGATATTCGTTGTTTTCTTGTAAAAAAACTTCGATTCCCTGTAGTCCTTCGGTCTCCGAAGACCATGGTTGGTCCTTCGAGCTGTAGCCTTTGTAAAATGGTAATAAACTTAAATAAATTGATTGTGAGTTACGTGACGATCAAATTAATTTGACGAATACAGTGCTAATAACCTTTCTTCACACTTTTATTTGAATTACCAAATGTACATTTCGGACACAAAGTGACCAATATCAATGGATTTACACTGTGTTAATCCATTGATAATGGTCACTTTGTGTCCGAAATGTACATTTGGTGATTCAAATAAAAGTGCGAAGAAAGGTTATTAGTGCTTTATTCGTCAAAGGTAATAAACTTAGTAATCTAGAGTGATCCTTCAATTTGAAACTTCTAAGAACGAGTGTTGTCCACTCCCAGACTAAGCATGAAGTAAAATTTCGAGTTTAGAAAAGCCCCGCGCAGAAAATTTGTCGAGGGTCGCGCAGCGACCCGAGACAAATTTTCACGGGGCTTTTCTAAACTCGAAATTTTACTTCATGCGCCACGCGTATAAAACACTGATTTCAAGTGAAGTTAAAAATTTACTATTAAGGTTGGACATTTTTCATGGTTAAGTAGCCAAATATGCATTCACAAATATTTGAATTATTCGAAAATTTAAATATTTATATTCAAATATGAATAATTTAGTGATTTAAATATTCATATTAGAATATTTAACTATTTGAATTAATCGAATTCGAATCCCAGCGTTAATAGCGATGATTCGAATTATTTAGGAGGATTTGAATCCGTGTATGAGGATTCGAATCCTTTTATAAGGATTCGATTCCTTCTATAAGGATTCTAATCCTTTTATAAGAATTCGAATCCTTTTATAAGGATTCGAATCCTTTTATAAGGATTCGAATCCTTTTATAAGGATTCGAATCATCTACGTCTGGATTCGAATACGAATCCTTTTAAAAAAATGTAACGAATCCGGATCACGAATCCGTTTTCACTAAAGTATTCGAATACCTCTTTTGAATCCTCTAAAAGGATTCGAATCCGGGAATCGAATCCTGAATGATTCGAATCCTGCCCAGCTCTGTAATGTACTTATTACAGTCTTTAAAACTAAATACAGTGCGATTATTTAAATTATTTATTTATTTATTTATTTATATATTGTTGGTGTTACATATTATATTAATATAATTTTCACAAGTCAATGTACATGGAGTAATAATATATAATACAGCCTAGGTGGTGAATTAAAAATATACAATATATGCGTAATCACATATATATGTCAGGTTTTTATAAATTAGTCAGTTTATAATATATATGTATATGTACGTTAAGATTAAACACTGACGTTTATAATGTGTATAAAACAAACCCTTACATATAAGACGAACATACATACTAATAGTTTAAAATATTTCCATTCAATTTGTTTCGGAGTGAAGGTACTCATTTACACAATAGTACGGATTTTCAATGAAGAAATGTTTCAGTGCGATTTTATATGACTTTGTATTGTTTAAAGATTTTATATTTTCCGGTAATTTATTGTATGCTTTCACTCCCAAAAAAATTGGCCCTTTTTGGTATAGCGCTGTTCTGTGAGGGGGAATATTTAGTGCATTGCTCTGCCTTGTTTGCATACCAGTGTTTATGTCTGAGTTCTTACAAAATTTAGTCATATTCTCTTTTACAAAAAGAAATAAATTATATAATAGCAGTGAGTAAACTGTCATTATTTTCAGTTGGATAAATACAGGATTTGCGTGTTCATCTCTCCTTTTATTTGCTATTAGGCGTATTATTTTTTTCTGAAGGATAAATATACGGCCCGTATGTGCCGAATTTGCCCAGATAATATTGGCATACTCTAAATGTGAACGTACGTGTGCGTTGTAATATGCAATAAGTACCTTTGTTCCCACTAGGTTTTTTAAGACGAGCAGAGCATAATGAGCTGAATTTAATTTTTTTATTACATGGTATACATGATCCTCCCATGATAGGTGATTATCTATTAGCACCCCAAGGAATTTTGTGACACGATCTACTTTGATAGTCTTTTCGCAACTTTTTACTAAAATACTACAGGTGTCTTTATTTTTGTTTTTATTTGAGAACAGTATAATTTGTGATTTTTTCGGATTCAATATAAGTTTTTGTTGTGTACACCAATTCTCCATTCTTGTGACCACTGTCTTTGAGTTAATTGAGGCATTTACAATGCTGTCACTTTGAATTAATATGGTCGTGTCATCTGCATATTGAAAAATTTTATATTTATCTTCATTCTTTTGTTCTGCCATTAAATTTGACAACTCATTGGAGTACAGTAAAAACAACAATGGAGACAAAATTCCACCTTGTGGAAGGCCTGTTTTAATTTGTTGACACTCAGACTGGAACCTTGTATTTATTTCTACTATTGTTTCTTCTCTTATTTCCACGTATTGTTTTCTATTGCTTAGATATGACTTGATCAATTTATTTACTAGACCTCTAATACCGAACCTTTCCAATTTTCCAAGCAGTGACTCATGATTCACTGAGTCAAATGCTTGACTTAAATCAAAGAAGACTCCTGTTGGGATTCTCTTTTTTCTAATATATTGACAATTTCTGTAACCGCTTCATATAAAGCCTCTGCTGTGTTTCTGCCCTTTCTAAAGCCGTAGTGTGTTGGCGATAGTAGTTCAAATTTCTCCAAGTACTCTGTTATTCGTATATATAAAGCTTGATCAATTATTTTAGCAAATATAGATAGATTAGAGACAGGTATATAATTCTCTATATTTGTTTTTTTCCCTTTTTTAAAAATCGGAGTGACTCTCGCAGTTTTAAGTTTAGTGGGATAGACCCCAGATAAAAATGAACAGTTGATTATATCGGTCAGCGGCGCAGAAATAATATTGGCAATTTTCTTTATGATAAAATATGAAATTTTGTCCGGTGCCTCGGATTTTTTATTTGCAACAGTTTGAATATTTTTTTGTATTTCTGTGCAATCATCCTCTCTTAGAACCATACTACTGGGTTGATTAAATGAGGGGATTTGCAGTAAAACCTCTTTGGTTGGTACGTGTCGTTCAGTAAAATATTTATTAAACTCATTAGCTATTTCATTGCTATTTTGCACACTGTTGTTATTAATATTTAGAGTTATTTTATCCTTTATTTTATTGTTGTTTATATTATTCTTAATAACTTCCCATGAGGTTTTTGTGATATTGTTTGAATTGAGTAACTTTTCTTCATTCCATTTTTGCTTTGCTGCTTTTAATTCAGTTTTATATTTCTTTTTTAATTCGTTATGTCTGGATTTCGTATTTAAACAATTTGTTGATTTATAAATCCAGTGGAGATCTTTTAATTTTTTTGACATATCTATTAACTCACTTGTAATCCATTGATTTTGCTTTGAATTATTTTTGGTTTGTTTAGAGATGACTATGATTTAGAGTAGGCGGCATTTTTTTGTGCGGTTGCCCAGAATGCTAATTGAATGATGGAATACATTTGAGGTTATGGTAAACTACGTGTTAACAGTCAATAGTGCTAATCTAATTTACAATTCAAAGCCTACTCTAAATCATGTTTTACCGATCGCACGGTACTAACTCCTAAGTAAACTAACTTTAAAATTCCATTAAAGCGTTGCATTTTTTGTTTTACTTAACTGGAACAATTTAATTCGTTCAATATGCAAAACGTTTTCGATTGTAAATTGTAGAACTGTATAAATCTCGGTGTGAATAAAAATTGTGGTTGGCGAAATTAGATTCTAGTACTTTCGCCTGATTCCCACAAAAATTCGTTCGTATCTGTGAGACATGAACGAAAGCGAAACGAGCTCGGTTCGGTTCTTTGGCGAGAGCGGAAAAATTCTTATGAGAATTGTCCCGGAATTAGCATAAGAAGCGCACCGTAGCAAATTACTAATTAGGAGAACGGTTTTTTTTAAATATCGTCATTATTGTTATTAATCGAGTCAAGTGCAAGAATTGTATCGTACCAATTAAGTACGAACAGGTGCGGATATTTTTGTAGTTTATAAATATATGTATAACATACAGGGATTTTTCATTTAGATATTTACCCTGATACTCTGTAATTGTTCGGGCATTCGTTGCATTTATAAAAATATTGAATATTAAACTTGATTAAGCATGAAGTAAAATTTCGAGTTTAGAAAAGCCTGAAAATTTGGTTTGGTCGCTTCGCTTCGCTACGCGACCAAACCAAATTTTCAGGCTTTTCTAAACTCGAAATTTTACTTCATGCGCCACGCGTATAAAACACTGAAATATTGTGAAATTCAAAATATTCTTGTTTAGCAGTTTATTTTGAACCCTGCTTTAGCAGTATACCGGTGATGCATCGGCTTAGGACATATAGGAAATTCAATGTAAATTTTAAAGAAACTTGTATCGAAACTTACTAGATTGGATAAGAATACCTACTGCCAACCCTGAATACTTTCTAATAGGACCGTATTATAAATTTATTTTTTTGAGGACATGATGATTGCAGTATTAGGATCTTATGCAAATTACATTTTTTAGGACATAATTTCGCCAATAACTTCAAAACGACTTAGTAGAAAGTATTCAGGGTTGGAAGGTATTCTTATCTAATCTAAGTTTTCCTTATGTTATTATTGTTTTTAGATTTTGTTATTTCTATATAGAATAATTGCTGTAATTATTACCACCATTAATTAAATTTTAGTTATTAATGTTAATACGTTTTATCAATTTTTATATATTATCGTTATTATTTTGTACATATTCTTTGTAAAAGGGGTTTCCCGTGAGAGAATAAATAAATAAATAAATAATCTAGTACTTTAAAAAGTTTCAACACAAGTTTCTGCAAAAAATAATAGGGGAGCCAATAATTGACCCATTTAAAATGTACATTAGATTTCCTGTATGTCCCAGCCGATGCATCACCCGGTATGTTTAACACTAATCTAGCAGTATATTTTTAATTTAACAATATTCCAGTGCTTATACGCGTGGCACGTGAAGTAAAATTTCGAGTTTAGAAAAACCTATAAATTTAGTTTGGTCGATCCGCTTTGCTACGTGACCAAATCAAATTTTCAGGCTTTTCTAAACTCGAAATTTACAAAACTGACTGTGGGGTTTTCATGTGATAAAGCGAGAATTTAATTTGCTACATGGTAAAAATCAAACGAAAAATCCTTGTTGCATCTTGTGAATCTAAATATTTCGAAACGAAAGAAAAACAAAATTTCTTCATAATTTAAGGAGAAATTATTGTTGTTTTTTATAATGTTCATACATCAATCAATCAATGTCAAAGTATCCAAAAGTTACGAGCTCAATTAATCCAGTTTTCGTTAATGAAATTCTACGCCTAACAAGATTATTTCTTTTTGTTTGCCGTTGATTAATTTAATTAGGCATAATTGGATTGTTTCGGATTTGCGAAGGAGAAAAAAAGAACATACTTGTTCGGTTTTGAATGAATTTTGCCGCGATTTCCGTCCACAGTTTCCTTTCGCACAGGCAAAACGTCGCGAGTAGAATACGATTTTTTGTGTGTGACTTCCTCACAGGATGTTGAGGATATGTCTGCCGGCGGTAATAAAGTGCGATTATTTCGTTTCCTCTGGAAAATTTAATTTCCACAATTAAATCAAGTCAGTATTATTTATCTATTCATTAAATAGAATACCACGTAGTTTAAAGGTCTCAAGGTTGTTGAGGCGGATCGCTCTGCAGTACGCTTATGGAAAACTACAAGTATTTTTTCAGATTTTTGAACTATATAAATATTTTATGTGTGCACTTTTTAGAAAATATAAAAATACCTCTAAAAAGACTACACTAGAGCTCGGACTTCTAAACAGTATTACAAAGAATGTCAAAGGATTAATATATAATATTCTAGTGTTCTGAAATGTGATACTTTAAAATACAAAGCGCATCATTATTATTAGAACATGATCTTTTGATACATTTCTTCAATGGGCTCTACAATTATTTTATTGGCCTTATGAATGGTCTGTAAGGTTATTTTATTATGAGTTTCTCACTCGTAAAGAATTTTGTAAATTTTTACTACAATTGATTCCCAAATATATTGATTCTTCAGGTAAATAAAAACCATTATTTTTTAGTTTTTAATTTGGAAACAAATATATTCTCTTTAAATAAAATTGTTTCCTAAATACAGGGTGTCTACAGATTCATTCTCAACATAGGGCTTGTTTGAACATCTTTTGTAACTTCTTATTATATCGTTATTTCATGTAAAGTCTAAATAGTTTTCAAAACGTTCTGTTTTTAATAAATAATAATTATAAAATAAATTTTCTCTATTCTTTTGTTTCCAGAGTCTTCAATTATCAACTCGTCAGTCTTAAAATATTGTATTTTGTTGTTTTCACCATAAGTTTTCATATTAGACATAACAAATTATACATTTCAGAAAAGCAGAAATACATATTTTTTCAATGGTACCATAGCCAACTATGAACTCCATAAGAAAAAACAAAGTTGATCCTTGTAACTTAAATATGATAAAAATATTAGAAAATTAGAGTATACTACAAGATTCCTAGTAAGTACCTTTAAAATATGCAAATTAAACTCGACTTCCTCTAAAAATAAATCAACTATAACAGAAAATAAAAAATAAATAAAAAAATTACTTTTGTCAGTATAGCACCTGAACTACGTAATATATCAAACTTGTCTTTGTGGGGCTTAATACAATTTTAGCCAAGGAGTATTCCATCCCAATTAACCAAACCTCTATCTCTTATAATAGCGGAGATTCCCATTTTTAAAATAAATCTGTGGACACCCTTATATTCTTACTTCAAGTGATTAAAAGTCTCATTTCTTATGCATTTTAGTCTTTGCAATTTTCATCATTTTTAATCATGAATTATATTGCATCGTCATTTAAATTAAATATGCTTTCCTACCAGATGTATCTGATGAGTGCTTTGGAAAGGGGTCGTCAGGTTGATTCTGTTTACACTGATTTTTCCAAAGCCTTTGATCGTGTTAGTCACTCTGTTCTCTTAAATAAACTTGAAGGCTTGGGATTTAGTGATTTTGTGACAAAATGGTTCGCAAGCTATTTACGGGAACGTAAACAGTTTGTTAAGATTGATAACTTCGTCTCCAGAGCAATCAACGTTACATCTGGGGTCCCCCAGGGCTCACACTGTGGGCCAATTCTGTTCTTGATCTTTATAAATGACATTGGGAGTTATATTAAAAATAGTCAATTTCTGATGTTTGCTGATGATGTTAAAATATTCAAAGTAATTGAGAGAAGTTCTGATCATGCGCTTTTACAATCTGATTTATATAACTTGGCTAATTGGTGCGCATGCAATCATCTTCATCTCAATTTGAAAAAATGTATGTCAATTTCTTTTTGTCGCCATAGCAATAATAACAAGTTTGAGTATTCAATTAATGATAATAAATTGCCCCTGGTCGAGACAGTGCGTGATTTGGGTATTATATTTGATTCTCGCTTAAATTTTGTTACCCATTTGAATAAGATCTCTAGTAAAGCTCTTTCTATGCTCGGTTTCATTAATAGATTTTCGAAACACTTTGGCGTGGATACGTTCAAAACCCTTTACGTCAGTTTGGTAAGGCCACATTTGGAATATTGTTCTGCAATTTGGTCTCCTTACCACAACTGTAACATTGAAATCATTGAAAAAGTTCAGAATAGGTTCTTACTACTAGTATCTTTTAAAATGGGGATCGCACGCATTGACTATAGTCGGTCACACATATTGAATTGTCTTAATTTAAAATCTTTAGAATATAGAAGAATATCATTTGACTTATGCTATGGGTTCAAACTGATTAATGGACATGTCAATTGCAGTTTTTTATTATCATTGTTGAACTTTAATTTTTTGTTTAACAACTCCAGTTCGTTGTAGGCCCTTATTTCGTTTAAACTTCCATCGAACATTGTATTGTTCCCATAATCCTGTGGCACGTATAATGCGGTATTGTAATGTCCTTATGTTGTATCCCAACTTTTATATTTTTAGTAATTCTTACAGTGTATTCAAACGCCATTTACAGTTTATTAATCTGGATATTGTTAATTAGTGTATTTTTGTTTGCTGTATTATATTTCTCACTTTATTTATATGTTTTTCAAAGTAATATTATGTTTATCTTATATCACTATTTTTAATTGTGTATTGATGAATAAAGGAGATTTCCGTTGATAAATAAAATAAAATAAAAATAAAATAAATAAATGTACTTTCATGAAAATATATCGATGTACAAAAGTAAAAAAACAGTAAGTGCTAATGATTAGTAAACATTGAAACAATGTACAAAATTCAATATTCAGTAAGGAGAAAATCATTTCAATAAATCTGAATAAAAATTATTGATTGCAATAGGGAAGTGATTTAGTTAGATTATAGTTTCGTATCGCATGTTATGTATGTAAAACATTACTTACTCATTCTGATATCTTCGTTATGCGCCTGTTGACATATTGTTGTTCGGTTTTCGAGGAATAAATAACCAACTAGATAGTGTCAGGTTTATCTTTGCTTGTTATCTGACCAGAGTAGTGTCTTGCTTGAAGAAATTGCACGTAACCGAGCACTTCGATATAAATATTCTGAACATTCATGAATGCAAATAAGGAAATGTTTGCGATTTGCGCAGATAAGGATCTTTATACATTCTGCAAAAACATCAAGAACAGATTTGAATTATAAGTTAAATTTCGCACAGGTAAATTATACATTTTAATCTGTTCTTATAAAGAATTGAATGATAAATAAATATTATTATCACCTAAATAGATAGGAATGTTTATTAGTTATTCAATCAAAATCCATTTGGGTTTTAAATTCAAAATGTTTAACTTTATTCTTTGAAAAACAATTGAACTTTGCATATAATCTGCAGAGATTAACAAATATATACAAGTCATTTTTGTTTTCAGAATACACATCTCGATGCATACTTTGTAAATGTTCAAGCTTTTGTTGCGTTTTATAAAATCGTTCAATTAAAGCGTCTAAAGAGTGTTTTTCACTCCCAGGTTAAGCATGAAGTAAAATTTCGAGTTTAGGAAAGCCTGAAAATTTAGTTTAGTCGCTCCGCGAATTATAGTGAATTAACATTAACCATTGTATCCCAACCTTTTTTTGACGATGCTCTACCTTATAAATTCGAATGCCCTTATGACCCCAATGTACATATTTTTTTGTTTGACATGCATAGACAACTATAATCTGTTTAATAACTAGGAGGAGCGTTTTAAATTTTACGCGCCAAAACCTACAACTCTGATTAGCCGAGAGCGCGCCCATTTTACACTATGCTAATTACGTCATTATTAGACGCAACAGCTGACATAACCTTAATTCGAAACGTTACCGAGTTGCAACTTTGTCTGTTTCGTAATAACCTTTTGTGCAGTGTTTCTTTAGCATAGTTAAAAGTTAGTTTTGTTTATATTGTTGTGATGGATTATGGACCCAGTACAAGCTCGGTGATAATATCACCTTCACCTCCAAAAAAGCGTAAGAAGTTGGATTTGGGTCATTTATATCTGCCTGAAAAACAGTACATAATAAATATGTATAAGCAGATGATAACAGATGATCCACATATGAAAATGACTGCTGTTGTATCAGACATTGTTGGTGCAGTAGGTGACATATCAAATAGCATAAGAATATGCATCGAATAATAAAATGTTTATTTTTTAGGAGTTGTAAATTCCACTGTCTATCGTACCATTAGCAAATATAAGAAATCCGGAGAGATTTGTAGCCCTCAACATCTTGGGGACATAATTACAAGTTTTGATGACGTAGTGAAAAGATCCGTGCATAGTTTCTTCTATAAAAATGAACTGCCAACTTTGAATAAAGTTTTAAAAGAAGTAAACGATCATGCAGGCATGCCGAAGTTGAGTCGTTCTACCTTGTATAGTTTTATGAAACAAATCAATTTTAAGTACGATAGAGACCAGAGCTGGGCAGGATTCGAATCATTCAGGATTCGAAGCCTTTTAGAGGATTCAAAAGAGGCATTCGAATACTTTAGTTCAACTGGATTCGTGATCCGGATTTGTTACATTTTTTTAAGAGGATTCGTATTCGAGTCTAAATGTGGGTGATTCGAATATTTATATAAGGATACGAATATTTATAAAAGGATTTGAATATTTATAAAAGGGTTCGAATATTTATAAAAGGATTCGAATACTTACAAAAGGATTTGAATCGTCAAAAATAATTCGAATTAATTGTGAGGAATAACATGAAAAATATTTTTTTGTGTGTTTTTAAATTTCTCGTTAAATCACTGTTTTATACGCGTGGCGCATGAAGTAAAATTTCGAGTTTAGAAAAGCCCAGAAAATTTGTCTCGGGTCGCTGCGCGACCCTCGACAAATTTTCACGGGGCTTTTCTAAACTCGAAATTTTACTTCATGCTTAGTCTGGGAGTGGAAACGCTTGTTCGAAACTTCAATGTGAATGCTTTGATAAGAACATTAAATGATCGAAAATGTTTTTAAAGATAATAATCTAGTTTTAAAAATTTTGTTTAATATTGTTTGAAGTAAAACTGACATGGTAGCCACAATCTGAAATGTTAAATTTTTCCGACATTTCCCTGACTAAAGATTTTTTCCTTGGCCTTTTAATATAACTTTCTTCTGTAGGAAACCCCCATTCTGTTTAATAGTTTTTATTGTTTTTGCCAATATTTAAGTTAATTTTATAAATTTTACGTGTTTTGTAATTTGCCTGCTGATTTTGACAAATTTAATAATATCGTATGGCTTTTTTGTTAGTGTTTTGGTTAATTTGAATATAATTCCATGACTTTTCTCTGACTTTTCCGGTTTTAATGATATTCAGTATATTTTTTATTTACGTAAATTTCAGGCATTAGTCGAGTTTATAATAGAGTTCAATTTGAAGTTTTGAACGAGTGTTTCCACTCCCAGGCTAAGCATGAAGTAAAATTTCGAGTTTAGAAAAGCCCCGTGAAAATTTGTCGAGGGTCGCGCAGCGACCCGAGACAAATTTTCGGGCTTTTCTAAACTCGAAATTTTACTTCATGCGCCACGCGTACTAAACACTGAATTAAAGTGGAATTCAGAAACACACAAATACATCTTTAACCAGAGCAACAAGGAGTCAGATATTTAGTCTCTTATCAACGATGTTCAGTGGTAATAATAAATAATTAGGTTTTGAATATTTTTGTTAAAACAACTGGTAACGATATTTATATGTTAATGGTTGCAAAAAAAATAATAAAATCAAATTTATTCTTAAAGGATTTGTATTCGTAATTCGAAAAAACAAGATTCGAATCTTCGATTCGAATCATATTTGTCTCTTACGAATCCTTTATTCGAGTATTCGTGATTCGAATCATATTAGGTGATTCGGATTCGTAATTCGAATCCTTTTACGAGGATTCGTCCCAGTTCTGATAGAGACACATTATTATATAAATTCCATATTATATTATGAACATAATGTAAATACGTTTTATTTCACAAATATATGGCGAGATGCCGATATCGTACGATGGAAAAGAAAATACTTAACCACAATTAAGTAGTACAAAATGGATATTTGATTTTATTTAAAGAGTAATTATAAAATTATTTAAAATTGCCGCCAAATTTATCTAGTAATATTTCTGGTAACTTTTTATAGTGTAAATTGGGCTTTGGCACTTACTCCTTCTAATTTTTAAACAGACTATAGTTTAGGTGACATGAATTGTAACAGAGAAAATGCGAGACCTTCCATAATTTTATATAAATTTAGACTGCGACTTTATTTTTATTTTTATTTTACATCTATACTATACTTTTGTCAATAATAAAAGGCAATATACTATACTTTTGACAATAATAAAGGCACAATTTGTTTTTGTACTTTAGAATGAATCAGTTTAGGAAACCCTGAACATTTGTTTAAATCCAAATTTTCAGGCTTTTCTAAACTCGAAATTTTACTTTATGCTTAATTAAGGAGTGAAAGACACTCATTAAGGACCTCAATAGAAGCTTTGGTTTAATTTGAAATTTTATTAAAATTCATAATTTGTTTGTCTCTTTTAACTTTTGTATCCTATTTGAAACAATATACATTTTAATAGTTTTCAATAACAAAGATTTTCTGCCAATCATTTTTAGAGTTTATAATTAATATTTACATTGTACGCGTTAAATTCAGGCTATGTGCAGGATTTTGGTTACTCTTTACGAATTTTTATTATCAATTTATTGATGTTACAAATGATGAATGTCAAATACCGGTTTCTGTAAGTTGGAGCTAAATTTGATCTTAAATTATTTTGATTTAAAATAAGCCTATTTGAATTTTTGAAATCTCAAACTGAGGAAAAATGCATGCGGTTTAACAGTGTACTGAACATGTAAATATCTCGCTTAGTTTGTCTTTAATGAAGTTAAAATAATGATTTGATTGAAAAGACCTGAGATTTACCTTTTCTAATCTGTTTAAATTCAATACCTTTATGTATTGTTTTAAAATAAAATAAGACTTTTTTTAAATCGAATCAGTAAAAACCAGTAAAAAAAATTGAAATGTCTTGTTTGTTGACACCAAATTAGAGGTAAAATCAAGTTGAAACTTTGTTAAAAAATCGCCCAGTTTATCAAGATGTTTGTTTGGAAATATAAGCAAAATTTAGTGTAACATTTAATTACTATAAAATCCTTTGATTTAGCTAAAAAAATAATTGAGTTACTTTAAATAATTAGTCAAAAAATGTAATATCTCGCATGGCTTTTCTGTAACTTTTAGCTAAAATTGCTGGATAAAGTGTTAAATTATGTTCGTGTAAAATGCTCGATTTAACATAATATTTATTTTGAAAATATATAAACATCAAAATTGTTGTTTTAAATTATAAATAGAAAGTTTACGCTGTTTTATACCATGGTATAAAACATAGCGTAACCTTTCTGTTTATAATATAAATGAATAAACATTTAACATGTAAAATCACTTTAATGATCAGTAAGGACCGGTAAATATACTCAGTGACATTAGAAGCGTAACACCAAGAAGGAATGATTTTTTTGAATTCATATTTTAGCAACAGAGTGACTATATTTAAAGCATACATTGATAACAATTTCAACCTTGTGCCTTTTATATTTATTGTGAAAAAAAAAATATTTCACTTTTTCTTTTTTGATAAAACTATTTATATGAGCTGTTTAGTACAGATGTTTTTAGTTTTCGTGTTTCCGTTGAGTGTGTTAAGCTTAAATAAAATGCCTCGAGTCCGAAGACGTCCACAATATCACCATTTGAGCGATTTTGACCGGGGTCGAGTTGTTGCTTATCGAGATGTCGGTATGTCCTATCGCGAAATTGCCCGCCGTATTGATTCCACTGCAGCAACTGTAATACGTGTGTACCAGGTATGGACAGAAGAAGGTAGAGGAGCAAGAAGAAGACCAATTGGTCAACCAAGGCGTACCACAGAACGTCAAGATCGGCGCTTAAGACAAATAGCCCTGCGAGACCGTTTCGCTACTACGCGTCAAATCGGTGATCAATGGATTGGAGAAGGAGGTAGGCCCGTTAGTATGCGAACCTTATATCGCCGCATTCAATCCTTTGGGCTTCTTTCGTACCGTCCAAGATTAGTGCTTCCTTTAATAGCGAGACACTGTCGCCAAAGGTTGGACTGGTGCAGAGAACGGCAGCATTGGGAGGCAGAATGGCACGATGTCGTATTCAGCGATGAATCACGATTTTGTCTAGGCACACATGATGGCCGTAGAAGGGTACGACGCTACCGTGGAGAACGACCTGATCTTAGGTTTGCTATTGAGAGGCATGTACACAGGACTGCTGGAGTAATGGTTTGGGGGGCTATTGCTTATGGTAGTCGATCACCTCTTGTATTCATTCGAGGCAGTATGACAGCTGCGCGTTATGTTGAAGACGTCATACGACCGACTTTGTTGCCTTATTTAGATGGCCGCCCAGACGTACTTTTTCAACAAGATAACGCACGTCCCCATATTGCTCGTCGAACTATGAACTTTCTTAATGAAGCTGGTGTTAATGTTTTGGCGTGGCCGCCCCGTTCGCCGGATTTAAATCCCATTGAACATGTGTGGGATATCATGGGAAGAAGAATATTCTCTTTGCACCATCCTCCACAGACTCTAGCACAGTTGATCGATGAAATTCAAGTTGCTTGGAACGAGATGCCTCAAGAAGCATCGACCATCTCATTTTGTCGATGCCCAGACGTCTACAGGAGTGTATACAGTAAAGGGGTCGCCAAACACATTATTAATTTTTTTAGATTGTTTTTTAATAAAATTTCTTGAAAATGTAATCATTTTATTCTTGATGTAAGACTACCATACTGGCAAAAAATCAAGTTAAAATAATAACTCCTTCTGGGTGTTACGCTTCTAATGTCATTGAGTATATATAATATTTTAAATACCTCAGCTGATTTTTTTACAATTTTGAACAAAAGTTGAAAAAAAATAAGCCCATGTATGAAGATAGTAATTTCAAAAAATCATGAAAGATCGATAGTATATCGAATTATTGCAAAACTCTCAGATTTTGTTTAAAAACAAGCTTTTTTTAAAGAATAACAAATACCTTACATGGTTTATCTGTAATTTTAAACTAAAGTCGATTTTATTTTAGTTATCAACAAAAGTTTATAGACTTCATGAAATGTTCGATAATCCTAATTATTGTTAATCAATTACTTACAGCCTTATTAATAGAATTGCCGTTAATGCCGTTATAGTTTAATACTAGTTAATTTCTACTAAATATGTACTAACAGAATACTTATTTTATAATAATAGAACAAAATCTACATTACTTAGTTTTGAACTATTGATAAAATGAACGTGGCAACATCGCCTTTTCATGTGTTCCAACTTCACACTATTCAACGTTAAAGTAACTTAGAGGTTATGTTACAATGTGTTGTATTTATGTTTTATTTCTAGCAAGTGTGTCCACTTCTAAATTAAGCATGGAGTAAAATTTCGAGTTTAGGAAAGCCTGAAAATTTGGTTTAGTCGCTCCGCTTCGCTACGCGAGAGAAACTAAATTTTCAGGCTTTACTAAACTCGAAATTTTACTTCATGTGATGTAAGTGTAAGACACTGAGTTTAATTGAAGTTCAAAAGATACTCATTAGGTATGTACGTTAGAAATCATGGGGCAAATAAATACATTTTGTCGATTTTCATGCATTTGGTAATTATCATTTTATCAATTGTCAATTACCCCAGTTCAAATTTAAATTGACACCTATGAGACCTAGTCCCCACGTTGTTAACCACTGTTTTAGACTGTCTAAAAGTGTATATTAATTACATGTAGCCAATAACCATTTAGACTCAGGAATTTGTATAATTATTAAGTTATTATTACAGGAAATTCATATGATTGTGCATTAAAGTCTCGACTAATTTCTATCTCAAATTAAATCATCTTCACATAAAAAAGGACGTTTGTTTGGCCTCGGGAGAGAGGATATCCTCTAGCTTTATTTGTATTCCGTTTGAATATTCAGAAAGAAGAAGAAAAAATAAGGCATGAAAATGCATTAAAACGTTTCGTATTCATGAGGAAGTCGGTTAATTGCCACTTTAATCCTCCGCCTGCGTAAATCCAGCGATTTATAACACGTGCAAATTAGGATACATACGTCTGGCATATAGAATTATTTAGTCATTCAGCTAACATAGAGGGAATTTTTCTCATAAGTATACATATCCCGATGTATACGCTGTCAATTTTCAGCATTCATCAATTTTATAAAAGCGTGCAATTTTTCCCAGATTAAGCATGAAGTAAAATTTCGAGTTTAGAAGAGCCTAAAAATTTGATTTGGTCATACTAAATGTTCAGGCTTTTCTAAACTCGAAATTTTTACTTAATGAGTAAAAACGCTCGTTGTCACTTAATGACTTTTACCTTTAACTAACCGACTAACTAAGCCTGTGATTAATTATTTAAAAATCGTGTTATTAAATATTGTTCTTATCATAATTCATCAATGAACGTTACTAATTTATTGCGTGAATATTTAAATTGTGGGAACGCGCATAAATTTCAGTTTGTTGGAATATATGCCTGTGCAATAACGGTGTTGAGAAAATCCCCGCGTTTCTGGCGAGAAAATAAAATTCGATTCAAACGGTTAAACTTATAATATGCAGGTGAATTAAACATGTTTAAACAGTTAACCACAAACGAAAAGAGAAAACTTGTAACTAACTATTCTAGTTCATTTTACACAAGATTTGATTTTGAATGAAATTTAAGAAATTTGCAAGAAAAGAAATCAAATTCGATTTACTGAATTTGTGCTGTAGGCGTTCACTTTGTGGTACATCTTAAATACACTTGTAAATAAAACACTTTCTACTTTGTTTAACCACTGTATTTTGCACTTAATTTGAGACTATAGTTTCGACTATCTAGTAGTAGTCATTATCAAACTAAAAGTAAATAAAATAGTTTTTTACATGTTATTTTTAGTCACAAATTAAGTGCAAAATACAGTGGGTAAACAAAATAAGAAGCAGAGCTGGGATGAATCCTCAAAAACAGGATTCGAATCACGAATCCGAATCACCTAATATGATTCGAATCACGAATACTCGAATAAAGGATTCGTAAGTGAAAAATATGATTCGAATCAGAGATTCGAATCCTCATTTTTGAATCACGGATACAAATCCTTTAAAAATAAATTTGAATTTATTATTTGCAACCAGTAATATTTTATTCCATCAGTTTCTATTAACAAAAATGTTCATCCACCGACTAAATATCTGATTAAATAATGACTTTAATTATTAATGATACATGTGTTATTGAACTTGATTTTAAATCTGTGTTTTGTACGCGTGACGCATGAAGTAAAATTTCGAGTTTAGAAAAGCCCCGTGAAAATTTGTCTCGGGTCGCTACGCGACCCTCGACAAATTTTCTACGCGGGGCTTTTCTAAACTCGAAATTTTACTTTATGCTTAGTCTGGGAGTGGACAACACTCGTTCTTAGAAGTTTCAAATTAAAGGATCACTCTAGATTACTAAGTTTATTACCATTTTACAAAGGCTACAGCTCGAAGGACCAATCATGGTCTTCGAAGACTGAAGGACTACAGGGAATCGAAGTTTCTTTACAAGAAAACAACGAATATCTAAAGGTTTACAGCATAGATAGGAAAGAAAGCATCCAATTTTTAAAAAAATATCGCAGTTGGGTTGGTTTTTAGTGCGTTTTTAAATTCACTTTAAATCAGTGTTTTCTACACGTGGCGCATGAAGTAAAATTTCGAGTTTACAAAAGCCCCGTGAAAATTTGTCTCGGGTCGCTGCGCGACCCTCGACAAATTTTCTACGCGGGGCTTTTCTAAACTCGAAATTTTACTTCATGCTTAGTCTGGGAGTGGACCGTCAAGATTTTATACATGTCGGGATTTTCGATATTTCTAGATTTTTGTCGATTTATTTACAGTTTGTTATTGTATTAAATGCAACTTTAATATTAAATAAATACGGTTTTTTTAGGAATAGAATATTCACCCATTAAGAGCTGAGCAAATTATAAAGTTAACTCTAAAAATTAATTTTAGGTAAAATTTTGCATCTATTTCTATGATTTCAATGAATGATTTATTATATTACATACGTCGATTTTTTAAAAGAGTTAAATTTTAAGTTCAAACGAGTGTTGTTCACTCCCAGACTAAGCATGAAGTAAAATTTCGAGTTTACAAAAGCCCCGCTTAGAAAATTTGTCGAGGGTCGCGCAGCGACCCGAAACAAATTTTCGCGGGGCTTTTCTAAACACGAAATTTTACTTCATGCGCCACACGTATAAAACACTGATTTAAAGTGAAGTTAAATATGCACTAAAAACCAACCCAACTTCGATATTTTTTTCAAAATTAGATGTTTTCTTTCCTATCCATGCTGTAAACCTTCAGATATTCGTTGTTTTCTTGTAAAAAAACTTCGATTCCCTGTAGTCCTTCGGTCTCCGAAGACCATGATTGGTCCTTCGAGCTGTAGCCTTTATAAAATGGTAATAAACTTAGTAATCTAGATTGATCCTTCAATTTGAAATTTTTAAGAACGAGTGTTGTCCACTCCCAGACTAAGCATGAAGTAAAATTTCGAGTTTAGAAAAGCCCCGCGTAGAAAATTTGTCGAGGGTCGCGCAGCGACCCGAGACAAATTTTCACGGGGCTTTTCTAAACTCGAAATTTTACTTCATGCGCCACGTGTATAAAACACTGATTTCAAGTGAAGTTAAAAATATACTATTAAGGTTGAACATTTTTCATGGTTAAGTAACCAAATATGCATTCACAAATATTTGAATTATTCGAAAATTTAAATATTTATATTCAAATATGAATAATTTATTGATTTAATTATTCATATTAGAATATTTAACTATTTGAATTAATCGAATTCGAATCCCAGCCTTAATAGCGATGATTCGAATTATTTGGGAGGATTTGAATCCGTGTATGAGGATTCGATTCCTTTTATTAGGATTCGAATCCTTTTATAAGAATTCGAATCCTTTTATAAGGATTCGAATCATCTAAGTCTGGATTCGAATACGAATCCTTTTAAAAAAATGTAACGAATCCGGATCACGAATCCGTTTTTACTAAAGTATTCGAATACCTCTTTTGAATCCTCTAAAAGGATTCGAATCCTGAATGATTCGAATCCTGTCCAGCTCTGGTAAGAAGTGTTTTATTTACAATTTTAATTTGTTTACTGTGGATTATACGTCGATATATACACAAAAGGGACACCTAAACTTTGTTTGTATAACTAAGGTTTTGTAAGGCGCCACTGTTTGTGTGAATTAGTAAACTGTCAATATTTTGCTAACACACTTAGTTAAATTCGCGCAATTGGAGTAAATAAACTAAGCAAAGCAGTTTTTTTAACATTGAATTATAGATTAGAAAAAGAGAACAATTTATTTCATTAACAAGGCTATGAGTATGTTTTCTTAAGAGTTAGAGGTCCTTTTAAATAATTTCTTTCGCGTCACGCAGAGGCGTTTGTATTATCAGCTATAAAAATCATTTTAGAGTAAAGATATCGTCCTCTCTTACACTTTAACGGCCAAATAACAACATAAAAAAGGCTTATTCTTAACCCAAAACTAAAATTATTTATACAAAACTAAGAATTGTTGTACCTTTAATGGATCTAATAATACTTTGGTAAGACGCTTTTGTTATTTGTACTTTATTTTAAATAATATTTACATAGTTATTAAAATGGAAACAGGAAGCCGAAATTTCTGTCAAAATTTCATTATTTATTTCATCGCAAAAATATGTTTATTGAGAAATCAACAAAACTAATAAGCACAATATCTAGTACACCATTGTTAATCGTGTAAAAACAGAAATAGAATATTTTAAATGGTTTTTTCATTACTTTGGGTTACCAGTTTATATTGATTCTTCATAAGCGTTTTTACACTTATGCCCGTTTGCACCCATGTCGATTAACTTAATGAGTGATTAGTACTTTTTAAAAACACAATAATTGTATTTACAAATTGTTATTTAAAATATTATATATTTACTGGTCCTTACTGATCATTAAACTGATTTTACATGTTAAATGTTTATTCATTTATATTATAAACAGAAAGGTTACGCTATATTTTATACCATGGTATAAAATTCTCAAATTTCTGCGAGAATTCTTGTGTGTGTAAAGCGGCTCTAAAAGATAAACCAATTATAGGAAAATTTCATTATAATGATAGGAAATACTAACATTATTACTTTTAAATAAACAACGACTGCTAAACACGGTTAACACTAATTGATAGATGCAAATCACTTTACTCGAGTGGCAAATATTTATAATTCACAACAGTTAACAAATTCAAAACAATTAACAAATTCGCATTTATCCAGATCACACGGTGTAAATATAGCAAACGTCTAGCTGTTTACCATGTAATTAATGCAAGTATGCTAATTAGCATCCACACACATTTCCGACTCGCGAGTTGTTGGTAGAGGTTAAGGTCGTCGTCGCCGGCGTTTGACTGCAATCTCACGTTCGAAACCGGTCTTTTTTTCTTCTTCGTCTTTTACTACAGCAAACCCAAAACGGAAGTGGGACAATACCCGAAAAGTAGTAGGTATATTTTAAGAGTGAGTAATTGTATGCAGGAGAGACGAAAAAATAAAATAAAAATAGGAAACTCGTTTGGCTGGTTGTTACTGTAGGTAATGGATCGAGTTAAAAAAGATGACCGGAAATGCGTTGGTATAAAAAATGCATACCTGTGATTATATTTTGATTTGGATAAAGATCGACAAAAATCGGGTATGGAATGGTTCTTCATTTCTTTGCTCGTAATTGTGTTCAAATGAGAAATGAGAGAAAAAAATATAAATTAAGAAGACTTAGGTCCATTTGTACCCCGACCGATTAGCTTTAATCATCCACTAAAAATTGATCAAACCTCTGATTAAGTCAAATTTCTAGAACATATGAATGTTATAAATTTGTAAGATATCCTTAACATGTCTCTTTCATCAATATGCAATTGTGTAAACAATTTGTAAATACAATTATTGTGTTTTTAAAAAGTACTAATCACTCATTAAGTTAATCGACATGGGTGCAAACGGGCATAAGTGTAAAAACGCTTATGAAGAATCAATATAAACTGGTAACCCAAAGTAATGAAAAAAAACATTTAAAATATTCTATTTCTGTTTTTACACGATTAACAATGGTGTACTAGATGATGTGCTCACACAAGAATTCTCGCAGAAATTTGAGAATTTTATAGAAAAGTTTCGCTAAAATTTTAAATACAAAAATATTTGTCCCTGTATTACACAGCAGACTTATTTTCCAAAGAATTACTACTATACGCACGCGCACTACCGTAAATATCGTATGTGCTCAACATCAGCTGTTCTCCATCTCTTGCTGCGGCCGCTGTGGCGAATATATTACAAAACGGCAAAGCACACACTTAGTTGCACAAACTGGTATTAATAAAAATACTTCACTACCGTTTGTAATAACAACTAGTATCGACTAATTTTTAGGTTATGTAAGCTGCATCTGTCAAAAATTATTATCTTTTCTAAATTATTTTGAACATGCCCAATATTTTTCTCGTGAGATTTCTCACGAGAAAAAAAGCAAAATCTTACAGATGGCATCTCCGTTCGCAATTTCATTATTAATCAAATATAATAATTCTAAATTTAAAGTACGCTATCAATTGATAGATGTTATTATTTTATTTAAACATAAAAGTCTCCTAGATTCCATAAACTTTCTCGCAATAAATCCAGGGCTAAAAGGGTTAAAAGACAGTAAGATAATGTTCTAAGAAAATACTAAATAGAAGTTTATTATCCTTCAAAATTCTAGATATAAAAAGCACTGTGAAAGACTTTAAAATATTTAAAATTTCGATATAAAAATAAAAGTTTTCAATCTTTGAAACATTCTAAAAGACCTAGGTTGATGGTAATTTGAAATTCTGCGAGGTCAATATGTATATTATTTGTCTTATCTTTTACACTTACGAAGATTCTTAGATACCACCCATCTTTTATGAAAGTTTTTCTTGGATTAAATTATGATAATTTCTGAAATATATAAAGGGTATATATCTTAAACAAGTTTCTCATCTTTCACGTGGTGAAATTTTACCAAGTGTTTTCTTTATTAAATCATATATAAAGGGTGTTTTAAGAAGAGTTTTCTTTATAATTTATTAAAAAACAACCGTTTTCTGGGATATGATGTAATATTTTTATTTCAATCTAAAGTACAAATTCTGTGATTAACAATATCTACCAAATAGCCGCTTCAGTTCTTTAGTAGCTAAGCAAAATAATAATAAAAAAATATTGATCTCGTTGCACTTTCTGTACTAAATGATGTAAGATGTAGTAATAAACGTTATTTCTGATATAATTTAATAATATACAAGTATATTACAAATTATAGATGTTAATCCCCCTTTTTCCTCAATTTTAAATACCGTACAACATTGGCGTAACGATTATCATAATTAATCGAATTAATTGCCGCTCACTCCACCATTAATACCGCGTAATGAGTTAATTAATTGGCTCAGTTATACCACACGCGTCCTCTTAAGCGTAATGAGATTAATTGCTCAATCGCAGAGCACATCTCTCTCTTTCTCTCACTCGTTCACTGTAATCAAGTCCCCAGCAGTAAACGGTGATTTCAAAATTCAATTACCGAAGACGAAGAAGAAGTGTCGTCGGCAGACAGAAAATAAGGCCAAACTACGAGTTTATTATTTTTAAACGTTAGACAGTTTTTCCTGTTACTTACGACTACGTCAGTAAAGACGGTTAACAAGTTAAGAAAGGAGTAAGTGTTGTTTGTGTTGAGTGTAAAAGGAAGGAAGCGATTAATTTGTTTCGTGTTGTTGGTTAAGTAAAAATGGGTTAGGAAAGGAATTGGAATTAGTTTATTTAGTTTCTAGTTGTTTTACAATAAAGCAAAAAATCAATGTGTGTTTAATTATGATCACGTTTGGAGTAGGAAACAAAGATGAAGATCAATATAGAGGCTCTATTACGGCTGTGGCCAGACCTCAGCCGGGCCCAGGTCAAACAAAAAAAGAGCCAGGAATAGCAAATGTATGTTTTTGGCATATTTATAATAATAATAATAAAACATGACATAAATCATATTTCAAGTGTAACAAAAATCAAATGATAGAATGCTGATGTAGCAGTAAGTCTTGATTATACGGAGTATTTTTCTTTCAAGTACATATAGAGAGTGTTTTGTTTGATTTTCACGATGTTAATTAATTAGCAAAAAATCACCGTATGTTTAATTATGATCATCACAAAGATGAAAATCAATATAGAGGCTCTATTACGGCTGTGGCCAGACCTCAGGCCCAGGTCAAGCAAAAAAGTAGCCTAAAATAGCAAATGTATGGGTTTTTGGCATAATTTATAATAATAATAAAAATTCACGCCATGTATCATTCTTCAAGTGTAACAAAAGTCAAATGATAAAATTCTGATGTAGTATTTATTAGTCTTGATTATACGAAGTATTTTTCTTGTAAGTATAGAGAGATTGTTTTGTTGGATTTTCACCATACAATTAAATGAAAATCCAACATGTCAGTGTTACATCAACATATTCAACTATTAGTCAAATGACCTTCCCCTTTTAATAAATAATTTTCCCATTCCGTTCATAATAGTAGAATTGTTGAGCGCATTGAAGAAATGTATAAAAAGATGAAGACCAAATAATAAAGATGTGCTTTGTATTTTAAAGAATCAAATTTTAGAGCAATAGAACCTTATTACATATTGAATCATAATTGAACGATTATTTAATGAGCTCAGTTTGAAGCTACTAACGAGTGTTTCCACTCCCAGATTAAGCATAAAGTAAAATTTTGAGTTTAGAAAAGCCTAAAAATTTGATTTAGTCGCGTAGCGCGAAGTGAGGAGCGACCAAACCAAATTTTCAGGCTTTTCTAAACTCGAAATTTTACTTCATGCGCCACGCGAATAAAACGCTGAAATATTGTGAAATTCAAAAATATTTTTGTTTAGCAGTATATTTCGAAATCTGCTTTAGCAATATATTTTTAATAGTGGACAAGCAGTATATTTTTAATTTCACCATATCTCTGTGTTTTATACGCGTGGCGCATGAAGTAAAATTTCGAGTTTAGAAAAGCCTGAAAATTTTATTTGGCCGCTCCGCTTCGCTAAGCGATCAAACCAAATTTTTAGGCTATTCTAAATTCGAAATTTTACTTCATGCTTAATCTGGGAATGGAAACACTCGTTCGAAACACTTAAAAGAAATATTCCCTGTATTTAAGGTCCGTACACATTATTTAATTATTTTTAATAAAACGGGAAAATCATGTCATAAAAAGGGAAAGTTATTTGACAAATTGTGAAATATACTACATTAAGTAAATGAACACCCACTAAACGTGGATGAGGTTTGGTGAGATTTTTAGAAAAGATGTATTTTATCAGTGCTAAGAAACGATTATTGAAATTTTCATCGTTTCTTAGTACAGATAAAAGACATCTTTCCTGAAAATGTCAATAAAATTCACCCAGGTTCATTTACTTACGGCGGTCAGTATATGTTGATACAAGACTGACATGTGGGATTTTCATTTGATAAAAGGGAATTTCATTTGTTGCATGAAGAAAATCGAAAAAAAATCCTATAATAATAAAATTAATCTTGATTTTTAGAAGATTTCATTTTGAAGCTGCTTACTAGTGTTTCCACTCCTTGATTAAGAATGAAGTAACATAGTTTAGAAACGCATAAAAAACTTAAAATTTAAAAGCGTTAAATTTTAAAATAGGAATGCCTGAAATTTACTATCCCTGTATTTGTTAAACACTAACATCTTCGAAAACGGGTAAAAAATGATATCCTATCTTAATAATTAACAATTTAATTCCATTATTTAGTTTTCTTATTCGGTACTCTGAACTTCGTATCAGGGAATAAATGATCAATATAAATTCAACAATTTAAAACACAATAACTTCGCCGCAATTGCATTGGAAAAGCAATTTCAAAAAGCGCCAACTTAAAACACAATAAAGTAAATTTTAATAGCACAAGAAAAATAATCACAAAACTATCCAACCATCCATTTCTCTTCCTGTATTGGAGAGTTCTGAATTGAATGTCAGTAGGTTTATCGTCTTTGGAGAAATATTTAGAGTCGTTCAGATTAGAAATAAAAGCGTTCCACTTTGCGAAGAACGTTTATCTAATTTTTATTATTATTGCTCATTGTTTTACGCAGCGCTGCGGTATAAACATCTCTCGATTGAAACAAATGCGAGAAGAGCACTTTCACAAAAATTGTGTTGAAATGGAATTGTAAGCAGAAATGTGAAAATTTAGCTGGCAGAAACAGAAATGGGAATTTAAATCCTTCCATTGTTTTATTTCTTGACAAATTGGAGAGACTACGAAATATGTTCACATCTGTGTATTATATTATAATTAATATATTTTAATATTTATTTTATTTTTTGAGGCAAGTTCAACTATACTTTTGATCATCTTAAATGTGAGTTATTTTTATAATTTATAGAAATCTTATTATTGTAACTTACACAGCGAATTTTTGTTTTAGGTATACATATGGATTTGCTATAAATTTTCCGACACTCTTTGGTTTTTATATAAAACTTCAATTTGAAGCTTTGAATGAGTGTTTTCCACTTCCAGTCTAAGCATGAAGTAAAATTTCGATATAAGAAAAGCCTGAAAATTCTGATTTGCCGGCACAAGCGAAGCGAGTGGCGGCAAATCCAAATTTACAGGCTTTTCTAAACTCGAAATGTTACTTCATGCGCCCCGCGTATAGAACACTGAACTATTTTGAAGTTTTTGTTAGTCTCGTCAATCTTAAAAAATCTAAACAGATTCATTCTAAAAAAACAAAAACTGCAAGTTCAACAGTTACCAGTTTTTACAAACAAAAAAAAAATTGAAAACCTAATTATTTTTTATTAACATTGGAAATAATTGCCTACAGACTAAATAGTTTTATTCGAATTAAGGATAATATGTGTGTTATTCAACTTTGCCATAATTCAGTGTTTTACAAGTGGCGCATGAAGTAAAATTTTGAGCTTAGATAAGCCTGAAAAATTGGATTTTCCGTCATTTGTATTTTTTTATTAACATTGGAAATAATTGACTACAGACTAAATAGTTTTATTTGAATTAGGGATGTGTGTGTTATTCAACTTCGCCATAATTCAGTGTTTTACATGCATGGCGCATGCTGTAAAATTTCGAGTTTAGAAATACCTGAAAATTCGGATTTGGATCAAATACTCGTTGTTTTTTAAGAGTTCAATTGGAGTGACGCCATTTTCACTCCAATTGAACTCTTAAAAAAACAACGAGTATTTGATGATTTACAACTTATAACAGGGATATGTATACTTAAAAGAAAAACGCCGTGTATGTACCTACGAATTATCATTTTGTTTTTATACATTTTTTGTTATGTTGTAAAGAGAAATCCGTAAATAAATAAATAAATATTTACCCACTGCACTTGTGTGACTTTAACGAGAGGATTAAACTTAGACCAAATGAAGGGTTAAGGGAAAAAACCAAATGAGTCCCAATTTTAAAATTTTACAAGGGAGCAAAATAAAAATTCAGAACTCTGTATGTTTCATAGGTTAATTATTTCTCGTTAGGTTTTCCTACGTGAAAATACTTAGTCTAAGCTACACAATGGCGGCAGAAACGATTTTCGGTACTTTTTGGACTCATTTGGTTTTTCCCTTTAACCCTTCAAGTGTTTCAATCTTATTCGTTCATTTTTAAATTAACGTAAATCCTAAATATTATGGGAAATACATTTTGAATCATTCAATATTATTCGTTATTTTTATAACAAAAAAATATGTACACTGAACTGAACTAATTGTTCATTCAGTGGCGAATGTTTTTAATTTTTTCTTGTCGCAAAAAAAGAGAAGATGGATCACAAAGTTTTGTTTTATCAATTTGAATTCATCTTCTTGTAACTCAAAACTAAAGTATTTTTTTATCAACTTGAATTTAGCAAAACTACCGTGCGATCGTTTAAATTAAGATTTAGAGTAGGCGCCATTTTTTTGTGCGGTTGCCCAGAATGCTAATTTAATGATGGAATAAATTTGAGGTTATGGTAAAGTATAGTGTTAACAGACAGTAGTGCCAATCTAATTTAAAATTCAAAACCTACTCTAAATCATGTTGTAAATGATCGCACGGTATAAGGTAGTGTCTATACCTTATAATTTTGTGTTATTTGGCTTGTGCAATTAGTTAGATATACAAATTATTAAAGTTTCAAAAAATAATAATAATAATATAGTGACAGCATTTTGTATTGTTAAAGTTTGTAATTATGTATACCTCTTTAATTACAGTTACAAAATCTTATAAAAATAGTGTTAATGAGTTTTGTTCATTAGTGTCTATTTCTATGTCGAGAACGCTTTCTCTTGAAAGACCAGTTTAAATAATTAAAACAAACGTTGTCTTCACTCGTTTGTTTTAATTATTGAAACTCGTGCACGAGCTGAACAAATCTCAATAATAATAAATAATAGGTTTGTTCGTATGTTCGTATATAAGTTAAGGATTGTAACCTCACCAGTTCTATTTGAACTATTTGAATTCGAGAAAATAATCTTATGCGTCTTATAGTTTGCACGCTTTAAACAAAATATATAAAATTACAAAATATTTGTGTAAAATGCAAACAATACGTCTTAATTAATAAGACAACTTAAGAGAAAAAATACCCATTGAAACAAATTTTTGCTAATACCACAGTTCATATATATCCAGTTAGCCAGTCCCCATATAAATTTTGGGTACACGCGAATGGGAGCAGAGCGCTGGATGCCAAATTGGTGTATATGGCTGCCTATATACACCAGTCTGGCTTCCTGCGGTCGGTCGGTTACGACTATTTTACTCTAGATGTCGCGAAATCAAGTCTCAGAGAGAGAGAGTGAGAGAGAGACAATTTCTTTCTCCCTCTATTTCGCGCTTCTCGTTGTATCATATTCAGATGTTGATTTTTCAATCTTGAAAACACGTTGTTTTTTTCTTTTAACGAGCTAAGGATGCGTGTTACATTCATTCATGCGTTTACTTCTACAATTTTATTTTCTGCGTTATTAGAGAATATATTTTATGAAATTATATGTGAACGTTGTAAAATTCATTAAGTATTATTTATTTTGTACAAGAAACTTAAAATAAAAAACTATTTAACTTTTGATAAAAAGTAAAACAAATACATCAACTTATCATTTTATTAACTAATCAGATCAATCCTATTGATCAGATCAAATCTACTGATCGATAAGGGTTTCTTTTTTAATTAGAGGGGTCAGTGCAAAATGCAGTTAAGTCATTTTTTTTAGTTTTTGAATTATTACCGTTTGAAGTTTTTAATCCATTAAGCGCCGTTCATGCATACACGCAACATTATTATTTTTTGATAATTAAGTTACTAAATAAGTTTATTTGATATATTATATTATTTGACCTGAATTGAAAATGTACCAAGAAAAATTTAAATATTTTGTTATTTAAAGTGTATTATAAATACTTCACAATATTACAATGTTTTATACGCGTGGCGCATGAAGTAAAATTTCGAGTTTAGAAAAGCCTAATTTGGCTCGGTCGCTCCGCTTCGCTACGCGGCCGAGCCAAATTTTCAGGCTTTTCTAAACTCGAAATTTTACTTCATGCTTAGTCTGGGAGTGGATACACTCGTTCTTAACTTCATATTGCACGTTTTTATATAAAATCGACGAATGCCTGAACATTGACAGCGTATACATTACATTGTTGAGGCACTAATTTTTTGAAAATCCATTATCACTTTAATATAATAATAATAATAAACTATTTATGATTGTTAACTTTTTATTAATTTTACGTATACATTATGTGTATTTAAAGAAAAAATTCACAGTATGTAATGCAATAAGTCATTCATAGAAATCATAAAAAGAAGTGTAGAATTTTAATTAAAATTAACTTTTAGAGTTAAAATTGCTTGGCCGTTAATGGGTTAAAATAGTTTTAAATATACTATGTGTCCCGTTTCAAGGCGCATTGTATGTTTCATGTTAAGAGATCCAATGTAATTGGAATTTGAGTTTGTATCGCTTATTGAACGAAAACGATTACAATAAAATTAAAATCATTTGTTTACCTACTAGCAGTATTTTCGAGGTATTATTTTTGAGTTCTCCTCAGTTTCATTTGAAATATAGCTTGAAAATAAATAAATAAAATAAAATCGTCAAAACAGTAGTTGCTACGAAAAGTCAGTGTTTGGCATCAAATTTATTAAAACACAAAGCAATAATTTAATTCAACATGAGTGTTTATTCTGCAAAAGAAAAAAATCAGATCCCAAAATGGACTCAATATATATTTTAATCACGATGCGTATTTTATTAAATGAACCATACTTTTAATAAATATTAACAGTTTCAGAAATTTGTGGTTTTTGCACTAACTACTTTAATTATCCGTTTACTTTGAACGATTGTTACATGATCAACTTGTACTTTTCCGATTGAAATTTTATAAACGCTTATTGTGTGCCATTTGACCAACACCGACAACACTCAGCGGGCACTAAAATTTTACCTAACTTTTGGATTAAAATTTATGGCATCCGTCGTGCGGCTGCATGGGGATAATTTAAAAAAGAATAAGCAGAAATATTTTTCGATATTCTCAATACTTCCCGAGATACACGAAATGTTATATAGAGAAAGTACAAATTATATAAAAATCATAAAACTTTATAATTGAGAATATTATCAAAAACTGCGAAACAAACAAACTTGTTAAATCAAGTAATTAGTCACATTAATAACATTAAAAATTTTACATTTTAATAATTGTTATCGACCTCATGGCTATCTTTTTTTGTACGGAAATATACGTTTTAGGGTCCCAGGAATCAGAAACAAGTGTTATCGATAATATTTGAGATAATTGGCTTAAATATTGAAATATGTTGAAAAGTCTCGTTAAGTGATGATAATCAAAAACATTTAGAAAACAACGAGATGTCTTTTAATAGAATAAGTATAATAGATTTTCTCTGAGAAGTGTAATTGCAAAAATTATTGAATACTCTATTTCCAGTTTACGTTTTGTATGTCAGGTTAATTCAATTATTTGAATGGTTTTATTCTTAGTCAGATTACATTTACAAAAGGTACCGAGGGGATTATGTTACAGACTAAATAGGTAAGTAAAAATAATTCAAAATGATTTAAGAAAACCCGATCAAAAAGTGTCTAACTAAAATATCGGTTAGTGAAAAACATGATAAGAAATTACCGAATTGGATTCTGCAGATACGGATTAAATGTGTCAACAGTAAATAATCTTTTTAAATCCCAAAATATTTATGGTTTTTAGAAGGTTGCGGATTATCTGTAAGTTGCAGTGGTATTGTTCTGGTCGCGCAATACTTGAGGGTATACACCATAATAAAAACGTTGTCGAAAAAATGCCTACAAATAGGTAAAAAACAGATAGATCACTTCGAAGAATTTGATTTTTCATCCCTTCTATAAAGCTATCCCCACTAAAATAATGAATATTGTCCAAAAAGAAAATAGTCAAGGAAAAGAGTTAATTCGATATTCATACACGTTATTCAGAGTGTAAATGGATGAAACGGAACGTAGCAATTTTAATGTTAATTTCTCAAAATTAAAATATTATCTTCCCTAATTATTTCAGGGAAATTATGATATTCATTTGGTTAGAGTAAAAATATACACACCGAGCTTTGCTATTTATTGCATTTTTAAAAACCGGAGTGTCATTAAATTAAACAAGCAAATGATGAGGTGTTGATTTGTTGGCTTTTTATTTAAAATATATTCTGTTGATTTTGTGTTACACTTCGATCAATTCTGTATAATTATTACTGACTAAAAAAAAAAAAACGAAAAAACTGCTTCTAAAATATCGTTAATAAATAAGAAAACAGTTGTATGTATATTTAATATAGTTTTTTAATGTTTGTTAGTTTTTTGTATATATGAATGTTTATATGAATCTATATTGCTATGTTTTTAGTTTTGTGTATTCGTAAATAATTTATCTATTTTATTGAAATAATTTCTGTTTTTTTTATTATCAATTCCAATTAAAATACCCATCAAACATTTTTCAAATTGATTTTTTTCATTGTAAAAAGATTTTTGTATTTATCTAACTTTTAAATAAAAAATGTTTAATAACATAAATATATTAAAAATCTATTAATTTTTAAACACGTTTTTATTAAAAATATATATAATAACTAAAAATGTTGGAAATATAATTTACATTTTTTCATTGTAAAATGACTTTGTTTATTTATACAAATTCTGAATATTTGAAACAATAATCTATTAATCTAATAATTTTAACAATTTTTTTATTAAAAATATATAAAATAACTAAAAACGTTGAAAATATATTTTAGCATTGTTAATTTTATTGTAAATTTGTTTTTATAAAATATATTCCCGAATTTCATAATTTGGAACACGCTTGAAATCTCAAAATAAAAGAAATATTTTCGAATAGCCTTTTTGTGGTGATAATAAATTTTATTATTCGTCTACCACAGTTCATATACAGAAAGTTTTCCGTTAAAGTATACATATTTCAAATTCACTTTATTTTCCTTAAATCTGTAGATATTCGTTGTGTTTTTAAAAGAGTTCAATTTGATGCTTTAAACGAGTGTTTTCCTCTCCCAGACTAAGCATGAAGTAAAATTTCGAGTTTAGAAAAGCCCCGTGAAAATTTGTCGAGGGTCGCGCAGCGACCCGAGACAAATTTTCGGGGCTTTTCTAAACTCGAAATTTTACTTCATGCGCCACGCGTATAAAACACTAAAATATTGTGAAATTTAAGTATATTTGAACCTCACGTAAAATCAGTGTTTTGTGCGCGGGGCGTATGAAGTAAAATTTCGAGTTTAGAAAAGCCCAGAAAAATGTACAGTGTATTCTGTATATTAAGTTATTTATACTTAAAAAACTCTCTGTATAACTAATCAATAATATAAATTATTTGCCAAATTTGGTACATACCACAGTTTTAATTGAATTTATGAAGAAAAAAAAACAATCAAGATAAAAATAATATCAAATGAATTCTTTAACTTAAACTCATTGAATTTTATTTTTTGATTTTTAGTTAAATTTTAGGTTTATTTAGGAGCATTTTAAATATATATGATTCCCAAAGTCCATAATTTTGAACACGCTGGAAATCTGAAAATAAAAGAAATGTTTCGGAACAGTTTATTTTTTCTGAAGGTCATCAAATTTATCATCGTACAAGCGGTGTAGACGGGATCAAATTACACGACGAAATAAGAGCGAGCGCGTTTGTTTGTGTGTGTGTGTGTGTAGACGCAACCGGAGCAGTTTTCTCTAGAATACTTCTACGTTTACTCTATTCATAAGTAGATGGACCCACTTCCCGACCACAGTCTCTCCTTTTCTATCCTCGAAAACTCGGAATCCAGTTCTCCCATAAGCATTGTCTACCCTTGCTAATACACCTCCGGATATTGAATTATACAATGAAATATTTTAAATCTTATTTGATTTGTTACAACTATATGTAACATTTAGTTCAAATTCTCTTTAAACCAACTAACAAATTAAAATAAAAATTGAAAGGAAAACGTAGTTGTTTCAATGGGTATTTTTGTCTTAAGTTGTCTTATTAATTAAGATGTATTGTTTGCATTTTACACGAATATTTCGTAATTTTATATATTATATTCTAACTAGTTTCGACTGTGAGTGATTCTCAAGGAATGCAAAAAATGTATCTTTCACGAACATTGTATGTAAGAGGAGAGGCTAATTTTAATGTTATCGTTCAGGCAATTACAATCATAGTTAAATATGTTTCACCACGTGAAAGATGGGAAACTTATTCAAGAAATTTCATTAAATAACATTTCTTCAATACATTAGTTTCTTCTTATATGGCGACCAATTTAAAGTTATCGTTGAGGTTTGAGGCATTTAATTTATAAATAAAATGTTTTTATTTAGTTAAGTAATTTAAAGCTGCCTCTTTAAATTGATTTCCCTCGTTTTAGAATTTACTTTACTTTTATATATTAATTAACAATTGAAGAACATTGAAACTAAAATATTGCAAAACCCAGAGCAGAAAGTTTGTTTCGTAATATTATGTGACTTTTTTTTTCAAAGAAATAAACGGTTCTAATCAGCCGTAGAAGGTCGGATATTCAATTTGTCCAGCAGACGAGAAGAGGTCGTGAAATTGAAATGTGCAAATTATTACAAATAAAATAACTTAAAACAATGGATACTTTTTTTATTAAATTTGATTTAAAGGCACTTGGTTTGTATCACTTATAACTTTATTTCTCCATCTAGTTTTGACTTATCGTTATTCTTGTCAAAGTACATTATTTAAAAACGATATGTCGAAACTAGTTGGAGAAACATATAAATAAGCGAAACAATAAATAAATTATAAAAACAAATTACAATTAACATTGACTTTCTGCAAAAATGTAGTCTCATCGAGACAAGTCTCCAAGTATTCATTGAAACAACTACATCTCGAGCTAATACCCCGACAGATATTGAATTATACAATGAATATTTGAGTTACACGACAGATTTACTGTTCTATGCATAATTTATATGCAAAATCCAACATCGGGTCAAATTATTCTCTCACTAAACTAAATAAACCAACAGAAAATGCAAATAAATTGAAAAAAATCAGGAAATGAATATTAATCGTCTTAAGCCATCTATAGACGCGTTTCGAGATTTATTTAAAAAAAATAAATTAAAATAAACAGAAAACTTACAGGAATGTTGAAGTGTGTTGTTGAAACAGGTACACAAAAGAACGTTTCATATAAATTATGCATAGAACAGTAAAGCTGTCGTGTAACTCAAATATTCATTGTATGTGTTTTCTTTATAAAATCATAAACTGCAAAATAGATTCAAGTCATATTGTTAGTATGATTAATTATCATGTACCACCTAGACATGCACGTAGCCGCATGCTACTTCATAACGAATTTTGCAGGACGACTTGCAGTTTAAATTGCCCCATGACTCGATTAACGCGCACGGCTAATGACATTTGTAGCGGTATTGACTTTTTTAACTCATCTTTAGGTTTAATTAGGAGGAGTCTCGCGGATGGTGTGCACTAAATGTTATAACCCTATTGTGGTTTACGCAGATTAACATATGTGTCTTTGTGCATATTTGTGATTCATGTTTTGTGTCTTACATTTTAGTTATATGTTTTTGGCTCTACATTGTAAATGGCTTGTCCGTTAATAAAGAATTATTATTATTATTATTATAATTTAATATCTGTCGGGGTATTAGCTCGAGAAGTGGTTGTTTCAATGAATACTTGGAGACTTGTCTAAATGAGACTATTTTTTTTTCAGAAAATCGTTACTAATTTTTATTCGTTTTTATAATTTGTAAATATTCTGCAAACTATTAACAAACTCAATTTTTCTTTATGTTCAATTTTCTATATGGTAATATAAATGAGCGAAACCAACCAACTACTTTTTATTTTTTATTTTTAAGCTGTTCTATGTAATTGAATGGATTCCGTTAATAAAGTAAAGTTTTAAAAGCTAAAAAGTTTGAATTCAAATTTATTATTTGTTAAAATCATTAAGTAATCAATGAGAGAATCATTAAGTTATCAATGAGAACGAAATTTAAGTTATACTTTCTATTAATAAAATTAACAAAACATATTTAATCATGTTTTACTAAGTTAAGGAAAATGACTTAGTTTCTGAACAGTGTATTGTATCGCATTTTTTAATATTTCGAATTAAAATTGGCCGTTTACATTTTACTGGTTCAAATATTTCCGTATTCAAACGTTACTTGACCATTATAATTTATTTACATATTTAAATGATATTATTAATTAAGACCATAATATACCTCATAATTTAAATAGAAATTGTTATTAAGAAAGCAAAACTAGATTAAACAGTTAGAACAAGATCATTTGACCAACCAATAAATTTAGTGATTTTATAATACAAAATAATTTAAAGTAGAGCAAGCAAACCTCATTCAATAATTTTGAAAATGTGTGTGAATAAAAATGAGGTATATTTTGTGTAAAAATCAACTATAAATACCAATAACATAGTTGAACATTATAATTTGATAACATTTTTAGAGTAGATTATTGCGCTATTGATGCGATAACGTAACATTATTAATTTTTTCTTAATAAATTACAAAATAAGTAAATTTGATACATTGTATTATTATTTCAGTCTAATTCTAACAATACTAATTGGGGTTTTTTTGGTTTTAGCGGCAGAAATTAATTCAAATGATAATATGGAGATTTAATCGTAGAATGTGTATCTAATTTATTTTTTATTAAAAAGAAAAGTATGATTCTAACTTCACAATATTTCAGTGTTTTATACGCGTGGCACATGAAGTAAAATCTCGAGTTTGGAAAAGCATGAAAATTTGGTTTGGTCGCTCCGCTTCGCTACGCAACCAAACCAAATGTTCAGGCTTTTCTAAATTCGAAATTTTACTTCATGCTTAATCTGGGAATAAAAGCACTCGTTCGAAACTTTAAATTGAACGCTATTATACAATCGACGAATGCCTAAAAATGTACAGCATACCGAGTGTTGACTTGGCGGACGCAACATAGGAAATCCCATGTAAATTTTGAAATGTTTAGATATTGGATTTAAACACTTAATTTAACCATCATTTTTGTTACAATTTGTCAATAGCTAGCAAATATTAAACTCATATTTTGTCTTGTTTAATCGATTTCTTGATTATCGTCATGCAGTGGATTTCTCGGGTATCGGTCTGTCTTGAAACTTAATAGAAAACGTATCGCAAACATCCCGACAACTGTGGTCAGCATAATACCACTTAATTAGGAGGAATTGTCCTTGTGTAGTGTAAATCATTTCGAAAACATTTACTTCAATCAAGTGACAGTGCCATTTTGACATCTGCAATTGTTGTTTCAATTCCATGGCAAGTCATTATTTTTATAGAATCACATTACTTTTTCTTAATTTTTTTAACTTGGAGAAACGTAAACCGTTAAGTGTGACCACTAATAAATTCAGAATTTTTCCCTCTACAAAAAAGTTAAATACATTTTGTCTCTAAAATAAATAAGGCGGGCCAATATTAGAACACGTCCAAATTAACATGCGATTTCCTATGTTGCGTCCGCCAAGTCAACACCCGGTATATATTATGTATATTTATTTAAATGAAAAAATCCGAGTATATAATATAACAGAGCTGGGATGAATCCTCAAAAACAGGATTCGAATCACGAATCCGAATCACCTAATATGATTCGAGTCACGAATACTCGAATAAAGGATTCGTAAGTGAAAAATATGATTCGAATCCTCATCTTTGAATCACGGATACAAATCCTTTAAAAATAAATTTGAATATATTATTTGCAACGAGTAACATTTTATTCCACCAGTTTCTATTAACAAAAATGTTCATCTACCGACTAAATATCTGATTAAATAATGATTTTAATTGATGATGATATATGTGTTATTGAACTTCATTTTAAATCAGTGTTTTATACGCGTGGCGCATGAAGTAAAATTTCGAGTTTAGAAAAGCCCCGTGAAAATTTGTCTCGGGTCGCTGCGCGACCCTCGACAAATTTTCTACGCGGGGCTTTTCTAAACTCGAAATTTTACTTCATGCTTAGTCTGGGAGTGGACCGTCAAGACTTTTTACATGTCGAGATTTTCGATATTTCCAAACTTTTGTCGATTTATTCACAGTTTGATATTATATTAAATGCAACTTTAATATTAATTAAATACGGTTTTTCTTAGAAATAGAATATTCACCTATTAAGAGCAAATTGTAAAGGTAACTCTAAAAGTTAATTTTAGGTAAAATTTTGCATCTTTTTCTATGATTTCAAGGAATGATTTATTATATTACATACGTCGATTTTATAAAAGAGTTGAATTTAAAGTTCAAACGAGTGTTGTCCACTCCCAGACTAAGCATGAAGTAAAATTTCGAGTTTAGAAAAGCCCCGCGTAGAAAATTTGTCGAGGGTCGCGCAGCGACCCGAGACAAATTTTCACGGGGCTTTTCTAAACTCGAAATTTTACTTCATGCGCCACGCGTATAAAACACTGATTTCAAGTGAAGTTAAAAATATACTATTAAGGTTGGAAATGTTTAATGGTTAAGCAATCAAATATGCATTCACAAATATTTGAATTATTCGAAAATTTTAATATTTATATTCAAAAATGAATAATTTAGTGATTTAAATATTCATATAAGAATATTCAACTATTTGAATTAATCGAATTCAAATACCAGCCTTAATAGCGATGATTCGAATTAATTGGGAGGATTTGAATCCGTGTATGAGGATTCGAATCCTTTTATAAGGATTCGAATCCTTTTATAAGAATTCGACTCCTTTTATAAGAATTCGAATCATCTACGTCTGGATTCGAATACGAATTCTTTTAAAAAAATGTAACGACTCCGGATCACGAATCCGTTTTCACTAAAGTATTCGAATACCTCTTTTGAATCCTCTAAAAGGATTCGAATCCGGGAATCGAATCCTGAATGATTCGAATCCTGCCCAGCTCTGTAATATAATAAGTCGTTTATAGAAGTCATAAAAATTAGTGCCGAATTTTACCTAAAATCAACTTTTTGAGTTTACTTTATATTTATAATTGCTCGGCAATAAGGCTAATAAGTTGAAAATCAGCGTTACATTTAATTTTTTATTTTATTCCATAATTGATTTCTTCGATACTGTGTTTTCTTGAATAAGTTTGATCACTTTTTATAAAGCTATTAAAGTTACGGTAATTATACTGCAATGAATAAACCGAACAAATCTAAGATGAACATAAACATTATGAGTTACTAAATTTCAAAAGGTCTGAAAGACTTCGGTCGATGGCAATTTCTATGTTTTTATTTTATTGTTCACTAAATGTTAATATTTATTTAAATAAAACATTGTTTTCTTCTCTATTTTTAAATTTAATCTAAATTTATTCATATTTTTCTGTGTTTCTAGTATCTTGCAAATATCTTCTACAGAGTTATTTATACACATATAATAACCTCATTTATTTTCAAATGGGCATACATATAGTATGTTCAATAAAATAAAATCTCTAGAGTGCCATGGAAAATATTGTAGGTTGGCAACTATGAAATTATACAATATAATTATTATGTCTGAAGTTTTATATGCCAATTCCTAAAGCGTGTAGCCAACTTAAATTTTTAAAAAGATAAAATCGTGGCACTCTTGAGGTTTTTTATGATTGAACATACGATATAATCTGTGTTTTTTTAAAACACTGAATTTAAACTTTGTTTAAAAAAAATTATAAAACACTTGGTTATTGTTTCACTATTTGTTTTTATTTTTGAAAAACTGACTAGTTTCGGTCAAACGACCATTTTCAAAGTTATTACAAGAATGATGTTACAAGAGGAGCGGTGCGCGTTTTATAGATAAAGGGGATTAAATCATTACCTAATTGTTGGGGCGTAAAGAGACAAACATATCCAGCAGCGGGGTGTTAAACGTTTCTAAGTTGTCATTAGTAACGAGCGATCCTTCTTCTATTGAATTCTTAATGTAAAAAGTTTGCCAATAATTAAGCTTTTTACATTTGTTGATTATTTTCACAGGTTTGAATTTAGAAGGATCGAAAAAGTGGCCCTCATCTATGCAATGTTTTGCGAAGCCCGTCTTTGGCTGATTATCTAATATGGATTTTTTATGTTCCTTTAGACGGGTGTTGAAATTTCTGCCAGTTTGGCCAATATATGTATATTGCTTCGCAGTCGTTACATTGTATTTGATAAACGCCACTCCTTCGATCCTTTTCGGTTTTGTCTCTATTATTCATCAATAGTTTGCCTAAATTGATTTTATTAACGCAAATTGTATTTATATCTAGGTTGTTTAAAATGTTAACAATAGAGCTGGATTTTTGATTTACATAATTAAGGGCGACATAAGATTTGGGTTTTGATTGATCTAGACCTGCATAGATTAATTTCAACAAAGAACGTTTTCGTTTTTTATTTACCATTGTATCAATTACAATGATGAGGGCCACTTTTTCGATCCTTTTCAATTCAAACCTTTGAAAATAATCAACAAATGTAAAAAGCTTAATTATTGGGAAACTTTTTACATTAAGAATTCAATAGAAAAAGGATCGCTCGTTACTAATAACAACTTAGAAACGTTTAACACCCCGCTGCTGGATATGTTTGTCTCTTTACGCCCCAACAATTAGGTAATGATTTTATCCCCTTTAGGTATAAAACGCACACCGCTCCACTTGTAACATCATTCTTGTAATAACTTTGAAAATGGTCGTCTGACCGAAACTAGTCAGTTTTTCAAAAATAAAAACAAATAGTGAAACAATAACCAAGTGTTTTATAACATTTTTTAAACAAAGTTTAAATTCAGTGTTTTAAAAAATGTTTCACCAAGTGATGGATGAGTCTACAATTAAAATTTTGTTTTTTTAATATGACCAATCAAATTTGACATTTCAAGAATTTAGTGGTGTAATGCAGGTTATGTTTTAGGTTATGACAAGATTAATCATATGGTATGTTGTAAATCAACTTTTAATTTATAGGTTAAGTAAAGGGAACTCTGACAGTAATATGACAATTCAATTAACTCATAAAATAGATAATTCATTTCCAAAGATTACGATTACAAATGTACCTATTTAACAAAGTGTCTCTTAGGATCAGGTAAATGCTCCTTACTTAGGAATATCTGTCTTCTTTATTTTCTGCCCATTTATATGTACGAATTTAAAAAAAGTTCTAAATACAAGAGATTTTTTATTTAGGTATACATGTTACGATTTTTTTTGGAAACTTTCAGACATTCGAGATCTTATAAAAAACATTCAATTTGAAGACTCTAACAAGTACTTCCAATCGCAGATTAAACATGAAGTAAAATTTCGAGTTTAGAAAAGCCTGAAAATTTGGCTTGGTCGCGTAGCGCAGCGGAGCGACCAAGCCAAATCAGACTTCATGCGCCACGCGTAAGGCTGGTCGTCCACTGGAAGCGACAACACGCGGCTACGCGCTCATGCGATACTAACGACAACGGGCGTATACGCGCGACAGATCCCGATGTGTGTAAATCCAATGAATCTCGTCCAGTGTAAGCGTGCGCTGACATGCGGATTCTCGAGCCGAGCGTGAAGCTGCGACAGATCCCAAGAGAATGGGATCCGTCGCTCGTAGCCGCGTCTAGTCCTGCGTCTTTTCTTCCTACTTTGTCTTCTCCAAGTCCAACCTTACCTTTTTCTGATAACAATAGTGCTAAATATTTTTATCACTCTTCATTTCTTACTTGGTAGGTGTATTTAACAGTATAAACTGCTACAAAATAAATATAGAATTTTATAACTTAAACATTTTTTTATAAAAATTATATTTTTTCGAATTCCAATCATACCCCTTATCACATAGGGACTTTGCAAAAGGTAAACATCCTGTGAATCCATTAAAAAGTACAACTCTTTTGGCGGTGCCAACAAACTGAGCAGCGCAAAGTCAAATGCAGTGTACGACCCCTGTCGCGTGTAGCCGCTAGTCTTGCAGCCGCCTGTCGCCGCTTGTATCGCGTGAGCGCGTAGCCGCGTGTGGACGCTGCCAGTGGACGACCGGCCTAAAAACACTGATTTCAAGTGAAGTACAAAATACACTGCTTAGGTCCGATCACATGTTCATTAATTTTATAAATGTTTATATAGAATATGTGAAAGTATAATTAAAAGAAAAAAATCCCTGTATGTGTTGTACAGTTGCAAGTTGCAGCGTTCTCTTTTTTGAAAATCTCTGCATCGTGACAATTTATTTGACAAATTATGATTTATTTGTCACATTAACAACTGTTAAAACAGGATTGCAAAAAACAGAGTCTACATGACACTTGTCAAAATAATCATTCAAGCTTAAATATCGACATACTAAACAATTTAATGTTTTCTGTTTCAACGAACCTTCATTGATTAAACAAAGAAAAAAGTTTATGACATCAGGGTAGAAAGGTAATGTGTATATTAACCAATAATAAATGGAACTTACACATTTTTTTAGTCAAAATAAAAATTTTGAAATTGCGAAATAGCCTCTTTTTGGAGCGACCGATTCAATTAAAGGAATTAGTTTCTAAAAATAAACTATTTCATAATGTGCCTCATAAAAAATACAAAACTTGTATTATTCTAGTAATGCAGAACTATCTCACTCTTTTATAGCTGTAGCTATATTTATTACACGAAATAAATTCCTCGCGAGCTTTTATTACAATATTCCAGTATGAAGAATTTTAATTACGACTAAAACCCACTCTATTAGTTGTAACAACAACGGATTATTGACATATAACCCAGTGTGGGCTAGGTGTAATAAAAACAGGAAACATTGCAATAGACAACTCTCATAATGTATTTGGATGAGTTACGTGAAGAGTTGAATATAATTTACTTAATAAAAGACTAACACTTTCTTCACTAAAAAACATTTATTTTCGCTAATTTCGAACACTACGTGCTCATTATCAATAGCTTACTGAGTAAATACAAAAAGAAGGCGGGATACTTATACCTAAAGGGGATTATGGGAAAAAACGTGGGCGAGGTTAACATTTGTGTTTGTCGGGGTTATTGGTCGGAATTACCTCTAATAAGGGATTGTTCAGGGGACTTAAATCGAAATTAAGTAAATGATTTTGGTGTTTTTTCATCTGTATGGCTTCCAACATATTTAATTTTTTATTTGAAGAATGTTTTAATAATTTTAAATTGTTTTCCGAAAATACATGACCCGTAGTTATAGTGTGATGTGCAACAGCAGATTTATCAGGGTTAAGGTTCTTTATATGATATTAGTGTATAGTATAGTGTTCGAAATGTACATTTAGCGAAAATAAATGTTTTTTAGTGAAGAAAGTGTTAGTCTTTTATTAAGTAAATTAAACTCTCATAATCTCATGAATTTTTATTGCAAATTCTGCAAAAGAAACGTGTGTTTGAATTTCACCAAACCCACGCTATTGCGTTATTAGATACTTGATTTTTTTATGTATATGCGAACGAGCGCAACGAATTATTTCTGTTGGAACACCACTATCATCATCAATAATGAGAAGAGCTTGTGCATTAGATACGACAAAACGAGGATATGAATAGAAAACCGCTGTGCAGCTGACGCTGAATCAACCACACCTCGACCTAATTAACCTTGACCCCTCCAACGCGAATATAAAAATACACAAAATTGTTCTATTCAAGAATAAAACAACAAACTATACAGGGGGCACGTATTTCAACAGAATGTATGGGAATCTTCGTTATTTAAAGAGATAGAGAGTCGGTTAAAATAAATTTGAAATATCTTACTTCGTTTTTGAAATATTACAAAACAAAGGATTTTTGAAATTACGTTTTTATTTTTTTATTCAAAAACCATTGAATCCAGACATTTACAACTTTGACATTCTACAGGCACAAGAAATAACATTTACCCAGGGACCATAGCCAACTTTTGTTTTCCTTATGGGCGCCATTTTGGATTTTTATATTTTTTGGAAGACATTTTTTTCTTAATTTAATGATCATACTTGTAGTTTATTGTACATTTTATATGTAAAATTTTAATCTTCTGTTTTTTGTAAAGAGTGCCTTGGAAACAGTTGAGTAACTCTCATTTGACAACTCTTAGGACCAATAATTGTTAAAATACATCACCAGTTTTGATGTATTTTAAACTAACGAGTGTCTTTGACTCCCAGACTAAGCATGAAGTAAAATTTCGAGTTTAGAAAAGCCCCGCGTAGAAAATTTGTCGAGGGTCGCGCAGCGACCCGAGACAAATTTTCATGGGGCTTTTTTAAACTGGAAATTTTACTTCATGCGCCACGCGGATAAACCACTGATTTACAGTAAAGTTGAAAATATATAATGCTTAAATGTGATGGTGATCAATATTTATTAAGATGTAGTGTATATGGAAGAATTACTTTTAGAATTAATTTAGTTTGTACAACCTTTCCATAACTGTTGATATTTAGGTCATCATATCTTTAACGGGGAAATCACCATCACCATTTTTTAAATTTATGTTTTGTTATAATCAGTACTTATTATTATTATTACAAAAGATTGACAGCTATTTAATGATTTTGACTGCTGTAAAGATTTTATTGATTAATAGATATGAAGTCATTGTTTCCAAGGCACTCTTTGCAAAAAAGAAAATATTATAATTTTTAATATTAAATCTAAAATAAATTATAAATAGTGTGGTACGTCACTGAGTTCGGAAAAAAATATTCTTTGAAAAAATATGTAAATCCAATATGACGCTCATAAGAAAAACAAAAGTTGGCTATGGTCCCCGGGTAAATGTTGTAGTTATCTTAAAAAAAATATACTAATAGATTCCTCATTAAAGACTGCCTGAATATTGTCAAAGTTCTAAATGTCCAGATTCATTAATTTTTGAATAAAAAAATAAAAAAGATTTTTCAAAAAATCAGTTATTTGTTGATATCTCGAAAACAAAAAAAATATTTCAAAATTGTTTTCAGATTATTGTTAGGCCCTAAAATACGCAACTTTGCCCCAATTTAACCGACTCTCTATCTCTTCAATCAACTAAGATTCCCATACATTCTGTCGAAATACGGAATTATGGAATGAAAGAAAACTGGAAGTTAAGTAAAAGTTAATAAAAAAAAAAAATAATTGCTAATATTTATATCTAAACAAATTCTTACCTTGTTTGACTGACACGAATCTGGAATTTAACGAAGCCACAAAACTTGCTTGGGGAAGCGAATCCTCCAAGGAAAACAGCTCATCTTTGGTGACGGTGTTGGAACGCGTCTTCAGCACGGCTTTCGATCCAATCGGACTCAAGTAGGCCCCGGTCCTGTCCCTGAGCGCCAGTTGTCCACTGTGGTACTCCGCGGAGAAGAGGCAGTCTTTGTTGCAGGCGTCGACAAGTTTGCCTCCCATCGAGAGGTATTTGTTATTGCAGGTGTGGATGGCATATTTTCCGGACTCGTCCAGGCGGAACTCGAGGGTGAAGAGGGTGTCCTCGCCCCAGGGGATGTTGGCGTCGACGTGGATTTCGTCCAAGTTTTCGGAAAGGTGGGCAAAACGCTTACGACCAACGCTGCGTAAGTTTACCTAATTGAAAAAATATAAATAAAAACACGGTGAAGTCATTTTTAACTTTGTGAGTTTAGATGATCAAGGGCTAATTGCACTAAACACGTTGATCTGGTTCAGAACTCGAATTCAAACAATACATTACAACAATAGAAACTGTCATCTTGAACTCGAGTTCAGAGAAACCCACTTCAAGGTTTTGGTGCAACATCGTTACTCACATATCATCATTTATTGCATCTTCATTAGTAACTTCATTATTAATCAGATATAATAATTCTAAATTTAAAGTACGATATCTATCAATTGATATCGTACTTTAAATTTAGAATTATTATATCTGATTAATAATGAAGTTACGAATGAATTATTATTATTAGGTATTATTTTATTTAAACGTAAAAGCCTCTTAGATTCCAAAGACCGTTCAAATATCTATACTGGACTGTATGTCTGTATAATTGTATGTGATAATAATTTAGGAAGAAGAATACGAAATCCCATAGACATTTCAATTTGCGAATATTGATCGAAAAGTATGCTTCGATTGGCAGGTAATTATCACCTCGTCAATATTTTAGTGAAACATCTACATTTACTAATTTTAGTTAACAGCAGGTATTTTTTTTATCAAGCTAATTATTATCTTCTCTTACTATTAGAATAATTCTTTATGGGTATTTACCTGTGGCCTGGCGGCTAAATGGGTGTGCCAGAATTCCGCGTCTCCGGGCACTTTGGCTGTGCAGGTGAGTTTGTCGGAGGTGGACCCCAGGAAGTAGCCTCTGACGACGTTCTTCAGCGCCCAGCGTCCACTACCGTCTTCCGAAACGGAGATCTGGAACTGGCAACCTGGCTCCTTTTCTTCGCTCTCGCAGGTGACGTTTCCGAATGAGTCCACAGCTAAATATTTGTCCAAATGTGACCTTAAGTAAATCAAACCTGAAACGAAGAATGAAGAATACTGATCAGAAATAATAGCAGAAAAGTCATTTTTATGTATTTATTTAGTTATACTGAATCAGAAATAATAACAGAATAGTCATTTTTATGTATTTATTTAGTTATACTAATGCCCGGTATTATAAACGATTAATAAATCATTAGATAACTATTTGTGGAATAAATTTATTTACGTAGTGAACTAATGGGCAAATAAAATTGCGTATTATAAAGCAAACCTACCAAATAAATAGCAATTCTAGAAATAAATAATTTATTGAGTAGCTTACCGACCGCAATTATACATTTTCATTGTAGCGATAGATGGAACCACCAATGAATTGTTAATCAAATTGGAAATTTAGTATAATTTCTTATAATTGTGTAGAATAACCGTGAAATAGGTAAGAATTACACAGAACTAGAAAAATAAAGCTTATTAGAAATTATAAAAGACGTAAACGAGTGTTTTCCACTCCCAGGCTAAGCATGAAGTAAAATTTCGAGTTTAGAAAACCAAATTTTCAGGCTTTTCTAAACTCGAAATTTTACTTCATACGCCATGCGTATAAGACACTGATTTCAAGCGAAGTTCAATTATTTATAATATTTCATTGTCTTCAGTGTTAAATACGCGTGGCGCATGAAGTAAAATTTCGAGTTTAGAAAAGCCTGAAAATTTGGTTTGGCCGCTCCGCGCTTCGCGCTACGCGACCAAACCAAATTTTCAGGCTTTTCTAAACTCGAAATTTTACTTCATGCTTAGTCTGGGAGTGGAAATACTCGTTCAAAACTTTAAATTGAACGTTTTTAAAAAATCGACGAACGTCTTAAAATTTGCAGCATATATATAAAGCAATAAATGCTTCAAGTTTGACAACTCATGCATCGAAATATTTACACTTAAAAAGATTTTCCCTGTACAGTTAAAATTTTCATACTTTTCTAAACTCGAAATTTTACTTCATGCTTAATCTAGGAGTAGAAAGCACTCGTTTAAAGCTTCAAATTTAGCTAATTTAAAAGAAGCGTATGCATATGTATAAAAATCCCTGGTTATGTCAACGGGTTGCTTCTAACTTGAAAAACTCTAGGTCTTCGACGCCTTAGAATTTCTTGTGGTTCAAGAAGGGAAGATACTATAAGCGAACTTAAATCTGACACGAATAATATGGTAGACATGATAACCGCAATGAAATTAATAAATACAAGTAGTAGAATCTAAAGTACTTTTAAAAATATAATGCACTTTTGACTTTTAACTGTCAAATTATTTAGAGAATAAAATTTACTTAATAGACAAACAAACAAATAATTTATTGAGGAGATATATTAGCCAAATAAAGTTATTTTGTGTTTATGATACCGAAATCTTTGAAATAAATTAATTTATTCGTAAAGTGAATTTTATTTAGGAGATAAAATGTTTTATAATATCGGACATAAATCAGAAATAATAATAGAAAAGTCATTTTTCGTGTATTTATTTAGTTATACTGAATCAGAAATAATAACAGAAAAGTCATGTTTTATATATTTATTTAGTTGATAAATAAAAAAAATAAAATGACTCCAAGACTGTAAATTATCAATTGAGTATGTTAACAAGCAATATTCTTGATATAGATGTGTGTAGGTAGAACAATAAAGTTTATAAGGATTAGCATGGATTTAGCCAACACTGTAAATATCAGTGAATTCATATTGAATCAAAACAACTTAATCAATCTGTTTGATCCATTTTTTTTCTGCCGAGAAACATTTTAAAGTTGTCTATATTATAATACTACAAAAGTGTAGTATACATTAAATTTTTATAACCTATCTTCTCGATCTACCATTATCTACTAACAGGATTAATATTAAAATTGTCTACAAGTATATGTCTGCAAAAGATAAACACAAATTTAATATTATTGTTCACTTTTTTTTATAAAAATAATGCTTTAAAGTTTTCAATATTAAAATTCTACAAATGTTATTGTTTACATTGTAGTTGAAATCAGCACGAGAGTATTAAATGTCTAAGAAGTGTAAAAGAACTACTTACTGTCACCATTGTTGGAACTTTCAGGCTCGAGAGTCCAAATCTGTTTCTTTTTGAGCGAGGCCCCGTTAGCGTTGATCTTGAACCCGAAAGTTTCCGCAGTCAGGTAGCGATACTTGGAGTTGATCAAGCCAATCGTCCAACAACCCTTCTGTTGGTTCTGGGTGATGATGTCTCCGCAACCGTTCAAGTCGCCGTTCGCGTGTCCGTTCATTCCGTTCATTTTTTTACCAACAACTGAAACAAAAATAAAAAATTAGAAATACACAGAAGAAGACAAGAAAACAAATCAATAAATCAATTCGTATCTTTTATGTTAATATTTGAATATTTATAAAACTTCGCTTCTAAAATCGGCTCTCGAAAGAAATATAGAATAACGGCATTATCTGCGGTACCGTATCTAGATTTTTAGTGGGCAATAAAATACGTGATGAACGAAGATGATTAAGATAAATCGACACAATGCGGGAAGTGCATATATTTATTCTAGTTAATGCTCCCGGCACTAATTAATAGACAATAAATTGGACAAGTAAGATACACAGGGAATTTATTACTTCCTTTACTACATATAAATATATGTCTCCTACATAAACAAAGTTAAATAATTTAGCTAAATTAAATTCATATCAGCCAGAGGCGTAGCAAGGAGACGCGATCCGCTCCGGGTGCCATCGCCAAGGGGGTGATAAAATGGCAAAAATATGTTTTAAAATTTAAAAAAATAGGTTCTCTTCTACTTTTAAAAAAATATCATCTAAAATGAGCATTTTTCCCCGTTTTCGTGTATAAATGTAGGTTAGCCGGAAAAATTGTACATTTCCCGGTACAACTGACATGTATCTGTTAATTTTGGAAATTATGCACAGTAACTAGGCGTTCGTGGTAAAAGTAGATTGCGAGCAACACAAAATTACTACATCAACCATTCATTCGCCGCATCCTACAGTGGTCAAAAAATTGAAAAAGCTGATAAAAAGGCGGATATACACTTAGATCTTAGTAAAATTTAGTAAATAAGGGCTTTTAATAGAAACCAATATTGCCGTATACATTTTTGAGCTCAATATCTGAAATATCACAATTTTCTTACCAACCAGCATTTGTATGAATGAAATTTATTGAAGAATATGGTTTTGGTCTTAAGTATAATGGTGTTTTATGCACCTAGCTCATAAAGTAAATTGAGTTATTAATTCTATTAATAAAATCTTTTATCATTTAAATTATACTATTAATAAATAAACAATTTCTTGAAGCGAAATTAAATTGATAACTGAAATATATATTTTAATATATATGAATCCGGCAATTTTGGAGTAAGGCATTTTTATAAAGTTATGTTCTATAGAAATTCCTGTTTCTGATTTTAAGCAAAACTTAATTAAAACCTGTAAACGAGATATTTAAGTTTTATGAAAATCCACGAACATCTTTTTGAGTTACTGATTGATTAAGTGTTTATTTCACTAGAGTGAAAATATTAATTGTTATAAATATTTTAAATATTCGAAAAGTGACAAATTTCATAAAAATCCATTTTCTGGTTCCTATGTTTTCCTATGTAGATGTTACAGACAAAGAGCGAAATTAGACAAAACACGTTTTGTCTAGACAAAATACGAAATATCTTCTGCTTGCAGATATACATATTCTAGATATACATACTCTATTTACTGATGTAAAAATATTGGTGATTAAATATTAAGTAAAATTCTCAGTAATCAACCTGGTAATAATGAGTAATGTAAAGTTAAAAATACAACAAAAAAGATTATTTTTACCCAAATTTGGTAAAGTTGTAATATTAGAGAAGCTCAAAGACCTAAATTATTAAAAATAAGGGCATTGTGCTTTATATCGACACGCTCGTTAAAAATCAAGGCATTTAAAAACTTATAAACAAATTGCAAGGCAATTAATAGGCTTTGTTTTGATTGTACATAAAAAGTACGTAATTAAGTCAGTAAAATAAAGAAGATAAAAGTTGTTACTAAAATATGAGATATATTCCGAAATAAATGAAATCCGTCGAACATTAAAATATATCATAATGTTACCTAAGATAAAATGTCGATAGTGTGTCAAATACATCAAAACATGGCATAAAAAGCTGAACAGTAGGGAAATGTTTAAAGCTATGGTAAGTTAGATGTCACATTGTTAAGTTAGGTTCGATTGGTACCCACACCATAGGTTAGGTTAGATATTACTGTGTCAAGTTAGGTTATACAGGGTGCCCGTATTTCGACAGAATGTATGGGGATCTCAGTTATTTGGAGAGGTAGTCGATTGGGACAAAGTTGTATTTTAGGGCCTAACAATAATCGGAAAACAATTTTGAAATATCTCTTTTTGTTTTCGAGATATCAACAAAAAACTGTTTTTTGAAAAATCGTTTTTATTTTTTTATTTAGAAACTACTGAATCTGGACATTTAGAACTTTGACAATATAAGGCACTTTTTAATGAGAAATCTAGTAGCATTTCTTTAAATATAACTATAACATTTACCCAGGGACCATAGCCAACTTTTGTTTTTTTTATGAACGCCATTTTGGTTTTTAATATTTTTTGAATGAATATTTTTTTCTGAACTCAGTGATATATCACACTCATAATTTACTTTAGATTTGATAATTAAAATTATGATATTTTCTTTTTTGCAAAGAGTGCCTTGGAAACAATAACGTCATATCTGTTAATAAAGTCTTGACAACAGTCAAAATTAATTAATAACTGTCAATCTTTTGTAATAATAATTATAAAAATAAGTATCGATTATTACATAAAAGTTGCACAAACTAAATTGATTATACTTTATCTTTCACAATGTTCTCATTAATCACTTGGTGAAACATGATTAAAATAAAATTTGAAATAAAAACACTTGGTTTGTTTCACTAACGTTTTACTTATTATTCCGACTAGTTTCGGCTTCTAGCCATTATCAAGGAATGTACAGAGAATACTTTTTTACACGATATTTATATACAAAATCAGGTAATAAGGGCGTTCATTATTGGGGAGATCCATAGCTCGTCATTGTCATTGACCACATGTTTTCCCGATTTTATTGCTTTATTTATCTCCAAGCCTTCTCTGAAATTCAGTATACGACCCTTATTGCCTGTATACAATATTTTAAAATTATTGCTGTTGTATAGATGACCGGCTGTGATGCAGTGTTTGGACATACCCGTTGATTGTTTTTTATTTAGAACATCTTTTTTATGTTCGTCGAGACGGATTTGGAATGATCGTCCGGTCTGTCCTATATATACTGCATCACAGTCGTTACATCTTAATTCATAAACACCTGATAGTTCTATTCTATCGTTTTTAAACTTATTATTCACTAATAATTTACTTAAATTAATGGGGTTTGTTAGAATGATGTCAAATTTGTTGTTTCTCAAAGTATTTTTTATTTTACAGAAAGATCTGCCACATAATCTATTTTTTGCCAGGTGTTTTTAGAATTTGGATTGGTTGCGTAAAAATATTTTAGTAATTGACTTTGTTTTTTTCTTTTTTAATATCGTGTAAAAAAGTATTCTCTGTACATTCCTTGATAATGGCTAGAAGCCGAAACTAGTCGGAATAATAAGTAAAACGTTAGTGAAACAAACCAAGTGTTTTTATTTCAAATTTTATGATTATACTTTTATTATTATTATTCCAAAACTCTTCAGAAAAAGTGAATAGTGAATAGGTTTTCCACAAACAATGGACTTTGTCGCTGGCTCGCGTCGAAACGCGATAATTGAATCGATCCCCGATGGAAACAATGAACTTTTCGAATATCTTATCGTCTTCAGAGTGGAATAGAGAGCCGGTTCTTTGCACCCACTGACGCCTGTCTGTTCTGTCTCTCCTTCCACAACTCTGCACACAACACGAATCCTGCTACGTATCTCCGGATAACGATAAAGGAATAATCACAAACATACAGCACGCCTGAATTATAAATAGTCGGAGAGTCGAGCTTTATAAATAATTTATTATCCTATAAAGCGTACAGTCTGCGGGCCTTATCGCCAGCCCGCAGGAAGTGCAGGCGAGTTATCGGCAACGCTGTCGGGAAGTGAGTAAGTTCCTCCTCCAAGGTTGCACGCCGAACCGAAGTGAAGAAGAAGAAGAAGAGGAGGATCTGGACAGAATGCAAATGAGATGTTTGTGTGTTTATTCGCGTGTGGTTCTAGAGGTCGCGATGAATTGAGATTTTCGCATTCAAGTTGAAAGCTTTTCGATTACTGTTATTGGCCATTGATTGGCCATGTTGATGGTTTAAATTGATTATTCATCGTGAATCAAGAAGACAATTTTGGATTCAGAAACATTCACGCTATACATACTTTGTTATGCAATGATGGAATTTTGTGCATCCCAGTTGTACGACCTGGATTTCAGCATATTATCAAATTTTTGGAGAAAAGTCCAAAATCAATTTATGAAGATCTTTATTTTGAACAGTTGTATTCGAAAGTCTGTTGATTTAATGAAAACCTGACGGATATTATTTGAAAACCAATGCTCTTTAAGAATCAGCAAATAATCAAATATCTTATTTAGATTTTCTGTAATTTTCAGTTTAAGTAGATTTTATTTTAGTACTCTAATAAAAATATAAAGGCTTCGCGAAATGTTAAATAGTCCTAAAATAATAATATAACATCATTTTTCACTCATTTCCGATAGACGCAAATGTACATATCAGCAGTGCAGTGCTCATATAATGTCAAAATTGAAACGCAATTTCAACAAATCAGTTATTTGACAATATGTGGGGAACAAAAGAAGATTAAACACTAAAATATTGTGAAATTAAAAATATACTGCTAAATAAGAATTATTTGAGTTTTACAATATTTCAGTGTTTTATACGCCTGGCGCGTGAAGTAAAATGTCGAGTTTAGATAAGCCCGAAAAATTGGTTTGGTCGCGTAGCGCTACGTAACCAAATCAAATTTTTAGGCTTTACTAAACTCGAAATTTTACTTCATCCTTGATCTAGGAGTGGAAACACTCGTTAGAATTTTCAAATCGAACGCTTTTATAATAACTCGAATGCTAGAAAATCTATTTGAAAAAATCTACTTACTATAATTGGAAGTGATTCATTATCGAATAATCAAGTTTTGTTTGATATTTTAGAGTAAAAATAATACCAATAATTACATAGGCCAACAGTGAGTGTGGTGCCGAGAAGACTAATATGGTTCTTAAGAATATTCGTCATGCTGATTGTAACTGCAAATTTTATCCTTCGTGTAGTTTAGGAGATATGAGAAGGTGCAAAAAACACAATTCTATGTATCTATTATAGTTTATTTCAATATTGGATGCAGAGGAAGCTTGATTTCGTGATTCCTTTGGGTAACATTTATTAGGACAGTCTCTAATGATTCCCTGTGCTCATCCCAGCAACCTTGGTACTTTGCTTCCATATTTTGTTAGGTCTTTGCGGAACTTCTTTTGTTGTTCCTCACTATAAGAGCCGAAGCTTTCGGAAAATATGGTCCAAATGGCTGTAAAAGTAGTGGATTTGATTGTTCATATTACACTACTTGTTACATGCTAACATCCTTTGGACCAGTTCAAGATAATTTTTAAATTTATAATTTCCTAAACAGTTTTTGGCGAGATTGACAAACGAAATCCAGGCTAAAAGTTCTAAAAGAATAATGGAAAGCACGAAATTATTGTCTTTTATTGAAGCTTGATCTTAGGTCTGTAGAAAATACCACCTTTTACTTTCTTCTTACTTATAGCAGTGAATTTTCTGGCTACATAACTAAAATATTGGCCATTTTTGTTAAAAGCTTTTACAAACTGCATCATTGGACCTAATTTTATATGCAATGAAGGCAACATTATTCTATTACTATTGACTAATGATGGGTTTATGGTATTCTGCTTTCCAATGGTAAATTTTCTTCTTCTACTTCATGCTTAACTTGGGAGTGGAAACACTCGTTTAAAGTTTAAAAATAAACTATAAAAAACAAATGCCTTAGGAATAACATGCGTCAGAGTATGTATAATCAAAAGAAAAAATTCCCGTATAACCTGAAATTACAAATTGTTATCATGTTTCCGGTAGTATTGCCTAGTTTTAAATTACCGGCAATTATACATCAGTACGTCCGAATTTATATACCATAAATTACTTATTTCATTTTTAATCCAAACAATTATAACCACGATAATTATCTTAATCTACAAATAATCGATGATTACTACAAATATCCAAGAAAGGAAGAAATTAATTTAATTCAGCAACTCATTAGCTGATTTATTCAACGTTACAAATGTATGTATAAGATACACATTTATATGTAGTAAATGGAGTAATAAATTCGCTGTGTATCTCACTTGTCCAGTTTATTGTCCATTAATTATTGCCTGAAGCATAAACTAGAGAAAATATATGCACTTCCCGCATTGTGTCAATTTATCTAAATCATCTTCATCCATGGGTTAATTTTATTGCTCACTAAAAAATCTAGACACGGTACCGCAATCTATGCCGTTATTCTATGTTTCTTCCGAGAACCGATTTTGGAAAGATATCGAGCGAGAAGCGAATTTTTAGAATTGTTCAAACTAAATCTTAAAACCAGAGATCAAATGTATTTTCTAGAAAATCGAAATTGTTAAAAAGAAAAATAAAGAGTTTTAAGTGTTTTAAAATAAGCACGGTATTGGTCTTAACGGGTAACAATGCCCATAAGTCAAGGAAAGAAGAAGAATAAAAAAAATCATAAAGATGTATGTGTTTATAAAAAGTCGATAAAAATGATCTTAAATAGAAATCTAACTTTGTAAGTTCACTTCCTAGAAAATACTGTCCAAAGAAAGCGTTCTGTTTGTGGTAATACGTGTACAAAATTAAAGCATATTAACACTACAAATAATAATATTTTGTTGAGTCTAGGAATTTTTCAAGCGTCAATATTCGTATAGTAATTAGTATTGGTTTTGTAAATTAAAATCACTTTTGTAAGTATAAATGAAATTGCCAATTCTTGGTTGCAGAATACTTCAAACATTAAAAGTGCGATTCTTTTCGCAATCTACAACAAGTTAGTCTTATAAAGACTATATCAAACACTCATTGAAACAAGTTGTTTTAATGAGTGTTGGATATAGTTTTTAGTTGTAGATTGCGAAAAGAATCGCACTTTTAATGTTTAATTCACTTGGTTTTGTTTCACTTGTATTTTATTTTTAATTTGCTAGTTTCGGCTTAATGCCAATTAGAAATTGTATTCAAAATAATCACAATTATTTAAGTATTGAAATATTTGAATATTCAAATAATCGAATATTTAAATGGTTAAATATTTTATTCTTTAAATATTCACGTTTTCAGATATTTATATTACTATAAAATATTTAATATTTGATTCTCTGAATATATAATTTAAATAATTGAGCAATTTGTATGTTGATTGATTCACTTAACTTGTTAAAATTATTTTGACAAACTATTTGAGGCAACTAAATTAGCCAAATCATAGTTTCAAGGTTCTAATAGTGAAATATATAATTATATTGAATATTCGGCTATGCAAATATTCAAAATAATTGTATATTTCACTATTACTAATTATTTTGAATATTCGACTATTCAAATATTCAAAATAATTGTATATTTCACTATTAGAATCTTGAAACTGTTATTTGGTCACTCAATTACTCAAATAGTTAATAATCAACCTTAAGCCAAAATGTAATTAAACTACACTTGTGATTACAATTACTTTGTATTCATAATTCATAATCTATATTAAACAGGCAAAAGCCTAATAACAAAGAAAAGATATAAAAACAAAGAAAGTATCGAAAGTAATTTTACTTTATTATTGTAATGGTCGGGACAGTAATTAAATAATTTAAAGTAGTTCATGAAATAATTATGGTTAAATTATTGGGATTCGAATTCTACATCATTAGATTTTATTTCTGAACAAAATCAACATTCATTATTTTTTATAGTCCAAGTTATCACTTAATTACATTGTAAATCAATAATTAACATGGTTATATTATCATGATATATTAAGAAACTGGCATATTAAGTAATCCCTATAAATAATTTCTGCCAAGTTCACATTTCATCTTGTTCCTCTTCTTTTACTGCTCTCATTTTTAACTTATTACGCGCCATTGGTGCAATAACGCAAAATTATTAATGTTTTGCTTATTGAACTATTAAATAAGTTAATTTAATAAATTGTATTATTTCATCTGACTTGAAGAAAAATGTAAATGTTTTGTTACTTAAACATTTTGATTATTACTCATTTTATAAAAGTATTTTTTTGCACTTTCATCTTAAAAGTTGACACTTTACAAACTCTAATCAATGTCAAAAGGTGGCATGTAGAAAATGTTACATTGTTTATTTGTATCCAGCCATAAAAGTGGTATCGAATGCATAAAGGAATTTCATGATACGATGTCATCGAAATACCTGCTGTCAGAACAATCAATCAAATTTTCGCGACACGAGTACATCGATAGTAGTTCATCATGGAAGTCGATGATACATCCGACGCGGAAAGCTGCACACCACCAGATGTAGTAAAGGAAGCAGAGATAGCGAGTTTAGAACTACTACCGAAAAATTCAAGGGTAATATATGAAAAACGCTACCAGGAATTTATCAAATGGTGTGAATCTAGAACCATTAGAAGGTATTCAGAGAATACTTTATTAGCATATTTTGCCGATCTTTGCAGAAAATATAAGCCCTCTAGCATTTGGTCTATATTTTCAATGTTAAAATGCACCCTCGCTACAAAACATAATGTGCAAATTGGAAAATATAGCAAATTAATAGCTTTCATCAAACAGAATGGCGTAGGATTTAAGACAAAAAAATCGAAAACTCTCTCGAAATCCGAAATATTGGCATTTTTGAAGGAAGCCCCAGATGACAGTTTTCTTATGATTAAGGTTGGTTATTTTTAATTAAACCATTTTAACAATATATTGAAATAGGCATTTCAGGTGGCATTAATATTTGGGATTTTTGGGGCATGCCGCAGACACGAATTGTACAATATCAAGAAAGAGGATATAAAAGAAATTGACAATATGTTAATTATTAGCATTCCTGATACGAAAACTCACAATCCAAGAACCTTTACTATTGTCAACGATAATGAATCTGATATAGATTATATCTCTTTTTACCAAAAGTATTCAAGATTGCGGACCAATAAAAGTGCGGCAGATAGAAAATTCTTTATAAAATATGCAAACGGACGATGCACCAATCAAGTAGTTGGCATTAACACGTTTGGAAGCTTTCCTTTTATTATTGCGAAATATTTACATTTAGAAAATCCACATCTTTTCACGGGTCATTGTTTTCGACGCTCATCCGCAACATTATTGGCCAATACTGGAGCTAACTTAGTACAAATTAAGAAACATGGTGGATGGAAATCGTCCGCTGTAGCCGAAGGCTACATTGATAATTCCCTTAATAATAAAATCAAAACAGCGGTCGCAATTATGAAAAATCCATCTGTAGCAGGTCCAAGTTCAAGTAATTATGTAGAACCAAGAACAGAAAATTTGACTACAAATGATAATATAGAATATATAGAACCCAATAAGGCAAAAGAAAGCACTATCATCGCTCATAGTAGTTCTATTAAGGAATGCCAAAACCGTGAAGATGTGAATATTGCAAATAATATATCAGAAGCAAATGCCGATTCCAAAATGTTATGTTACCAGCACTTACAGCTTCAGGAGTCAATATACAAAATTGCTCCCATTTTACTATAAACTTAACTGTTAATAATAACAAATAATTCCCATTGAAATTTAAAGTTAAAATAAACCTTATTTTTAAATACTATATTGTACTTATTTACGGTATGACGTGCAAAAAGTTATGTATGTAATGCGTGTGTAAAATAAGCTTTATGGCATTCGTTCAGATGTTTCGTGACTCGCCTTCGGCTCGTCACGAAACATCATCTGGACCCATGCCATAAAGCTCAATTTTACACACTTATTACATAAATAACTATTAAGTGAATTTCTAACTTCACAATAATTCAGTGATTTATATGCGTGGCGCATGAAGTAAAATATCGAGTTTAGAAAAGCCGAAAAATTTGGTTTGGCCGCTCGAGCGACCAAACCAAGGCTTTCCTAAACTCAAAAGTTTAATTCATGCTTAGTCTAGGAGTGGAAACACTCGTTCGAAGCCTAAAATTGAACGCTTTTATAAAATCGACGAATGCTTGAATATTTACACGGGCTGAGTGAGAAATTAATTCATCACACATATTATGGATGTTTAAAAGAAAACTTTCTAGTATGTAATATAATAATCCATTCTTAGAAATCATAAAAAGAAGTTCACAATTTTACCTAAAATCAACTTTGAGAATTAACTTTATAATTGCTCGACTGTAAATAACTCATTCACGGCCGAGCAATTATAGAGGTAATTCTCAACGTTGATTTTAGGTAAAATTGTGCACTTTTTCATACAGTTAATTTAAAAATAGTTTTAGTACGGGACGTACGAGTGCATAAATCATATTCAAATTTTATAAAGTCAGTGTGTTAGTATTAAGCATACTTCAAAACATGTGAAAATCGAACTCAATGAAGTGTTAGACATTAAATTGAGTCAAATTTTTGAGAGAACATGCATGCAAAAAATCGTAACTAGAAAACAATTTGATAAATTTATTTATTAACTTTTGTATGAATATTAAACAACACGCTATTTTAAAATGTGTAAATAATAAAAAATAAAACATCAACAGATTTGTAGTTACTTACACTGCTTCAGGAAATTACCGCACATTTTAGAAATGTGTACATGTTTGTGTATTTTAAGTTAGCGTCTTTGAAATAACGAAGAATGGTTTAAATTTTGTGTTTATTTTGAAAGGTAACATAAAAATGAAATAAAATAAACACAAAGCTTAATTCAAAGAGTTAAAAACTTTAAGAAATTGTAAGGTGGTACGTTAATTTCTTGGAGCAATGTATTTTCTATTCAAACATGAGGTTAAAAAATAATGTTCGTATATTTATTTCTTTATTTATTTACAGTAAAATCCATTTTTATACATTTAAATATATCTCGAGTAGATAATCATATCAATATAAAAATCCTAATGAATGTTGAATAATTATTGTACAATTCTAAAAGTTATAATTCGTGTATTTTTTTTAAATTTTAAATCTAGTTTGTGAGTTAATAACGAGTTTATAAACTGTCGGCATCCCAGTAGGTTCTGACTTCAGAAAGATACATCGTAATTAGACATATAATTAAATTTATTTGACGTTCGAGATTCACCAAATCGTATGACTTAATCTAAGATATGTAATTTGTTTTTCAAAGCAACCGAGATGCCGACAGTTTAAAGACACTCGTTTGAGATATGTAGCATTAACCTTGAATTTTGTAGTTTTGTCCATATTATAATTTTATTTTCGGGTATATAACAAATGATTAGTTAAAACAGAGACATTTCATATTAGAGAAAATATTTTCAATAACACAAATTGAAATCACTTAAAATGAGATTCATGGGTTAAAACATTATTTTAATTACTTAGAAATTATATTATCTTTCAAAAAACTGTGGAAATTAAATTCTATCAGCCAAAGCGTACAATAAATTAATGTTAATTTTAGCCAAAGCATGTTAAATTTTTGTATGTAAAAGCGGCTCTAAAAGAGCAAAACAATATTTTTACCAGTAACACCCCCCTTCCGAATTTTTTTCTAGCTACGGCCTTGTTGTTAGTGGACCTTTAGCTAAAACTAACAATTAATTAATTAATTTATTGCGTATAGATTTTGAACAATCTCACGTTTGATTCATTAATAGGAATTTTTTCGTTCATAATAATAATAATAATAATTTAGGCTTAAAATATTGTTTGTAACAGAGCTAGCATGAATCCTCAAGAACATGATTCGAATCACGAATCCGAATCACCTAATATGATTCGAATCACGAATACTCGAATAAAGGATTCGTAAGTGAAAAATATGATTCGAATCAAAGATTCGAATCCTCATTTTTGAATCACGGATACAAATCCTTTAAAAATAAATTTGAATCTATTATTTGCAACCAGTAATATTTTATTCCATCAGTTTCTATTAACAAACATGTTCATTTATCGACTAAATATCTGATTATATAATGATTTTAATTAATGATGATATATGTGTTATTGAACTTCATTTTGAATCTGTGTTTTATACGCCTGGCGCATGAAGTAAAATTTCGAGTTTAGAAAAGCGCCGTGAAAATTTGTCTCGGGTCGCTGCGCGACCCTCGACAAATTTTCTACGCGGGGCTTTTCTAAACTCGAAATTTTACTTCATGCTAAGTCTGGGAGTGGACAACACTCGTTCTTAGAAGTTTCAAATTAAAGGATTACTCTAGATTACTAAGTTTATTACCAATTTACAAAGGCTACAGCTCGAAGGACCAATCATGGTCTTCGGAGACCGAAGGACTACAGGGAATCGAAGTTTATTTACAAGAAAACAACGAATATCTGAAGGTTTACAGCATGGACAGGAAAGAAAACATCCAATTTTGAAAAAATATCGAAGTTGGGTTGGTTATCAATGCATTTTTAACTTCACTTTAAATCAGTGTTTTATACGCGTGGCGCATGAAGTAAAATTTCGAGTTTAGAAAAGCCCCGCAAAAATTTGTCTCGGGTCGCTGCGCGACCCTCGACAAATTTTCTACGCGGGGCTTTTCTAAACTCGAAATTTTACTTTATGCTTAGTCTGGGAGTGGACCGTCAAGATTTTCTACATGTCGAGATTTTTGATATTTCTAGATTTATGTCGATTTATTTACAGTTTGTTATTGTATTAAATGCAACTTTAATATTAAATAAAAACGTTTTTTTTTAGGAATAGAATATTCACCCATTAAGAGCCGAACAAATTATAAAGTTAACTGTCAAAGTTAATTTTAGGTAAAATTTTTCATCTTTTTCTATAATTTCAATGGATGATTTATTATATTACATACGTCGATTTTATAAAAGAGTTAAATTTAAAATTCAAAGGAGTGTTGTCCACTCCCAGACTAAGCATGAAGTAAAATTTCGAGTTTAGAAAAGCCCCGCTTAGAAAATTTGTCGAGGGTCGCGCAGCGACCCGAGACAAATTTTCACGGGGCTTTTCTAAACTCGAAATTTTACTTCATGCGCCACGCGTATAAAACACTGATTTAAAGTGAAGTTAAAAATGCACTGAAAACCAACCCAACTTCGATATTTTTTCAAAATTGGATGTTTTCTTTCCTATCCATGCTGTAAACCTTCAGATATTCGTTGTTTTCTTGTAAAAAAACTTCGATTCCCTGTATTCCTTCGTTCTGCGAAGACCATGGTTGGTCCTTTGAGCTGTAGCCTTCGTAAAACGGTAATAAACTTAGTACTCTAGAGTAATCCTTCAATTTGAAACTTCTAAGAACGAGTGTTGTCCACTCCCAGACTAAGCATGAAGTCAAATTTCGAGTTTAGAAAAGCCCCGCGTAGAAAATTTGTCGAAGGTCGCGCAGCGACCCGAGACAAATTATCACGGGGCTTTTCTAAACTCGAAATTTTACTTCATGCGCCACGCGTATAAAACACTGATTTCAAGTGAAGTTAAAAATATACTATTAACGTTGGATATTTTTCATGGTTAAGTAACCAAATATGCATTCACAAATATTTGAATTATTCGAAAATTTTAATATTTATATTCAAATATGAATAATTTAGTGATTTAAAAATTCATATTAGGGCAGCTTGGTGGTGTAGTGGTTAGAGTGTTGTACTGCCACGCCACGGACCGGGGTTCAAATACCGGCCTAACAATTTGTCTGCATTTATATAGGTTAGGATAAAAATGCCAAACACTCCGTCTTCTCGGATATGACGTTAAATGTATGTAGGACCCGTGTACTGCCTGGATGTTGCGTGCACGTTAAAGATCCCTACCGGTGGGTTGGAACTCCCACCGGGTTCGGCAAAATTCCCGGATAGCTGTAGACCTAATCTCCGGCGTCATGATTGGCCTTAGCAGCGGAAATAGATGACGTAAAACCCAAAATAAAAAAAAAATTAAAAAAAATATTCATATTAGAATATTTAACTATTTAAATTAATCGAATTCGAATCCCAGCCTTAATAGCGATGATTCGAATTATTTAGGAGGATTTGAATCCATGTATCAGGATTCGAACTTTATAAGGATTCGATTCCTTTTAAATTCGAATCCTTTTATAAGAATTCGAATCCTTTTATAAGGATTCGAATCCTTTTATAAGAATTCGAATCCTTTTATAAGGATTCGAATCATATACGTTTGGATTCGAATACGAATCCTTTTAGAAAAATGTAACGAATCCGGATCACGAATCCGTTTTCACTAAAGTATTCGAATACCTCTTTTGAATCCTCTAAAAGGAATCCTGAATGATTCGAATCCTACCCAGCTCTGGTTTGTAACAACATCGGACAAGTCAAGGAATACAAAAATATATATAAATAAAAATACTAAACACACAAACATTAATTTGGACTCGTTGCTTCCAACTAATATTCAGGGCTATTTCGTAGATGTTATTCTTTAACAACACAGTCTAAGCGCGTTTAGTACTTGAAATGTATCCTTAGATTATGAGGGTAATTAATAACGTATACATAAATTAGACATTTCGCATACGGAATCGGGGGAAATATGTTTAAACTCATTTATGCTAAAGAAAGCATGGTTTAGTAAAAATGGTTTTAATTTGTTTTTAAATTTCAGATAATTGAATGTCATGGAATGAGGTAGTGCGTTATCCGTTATAATCTGATCATTTCTTAAAAAATTATTGTTTCTATGTTTGTACTACAATCATGTCTTTGTTTCTTGTGGCTTAATTATGAATGTCACTATTTTTCTTAAAGTTTTATTTATACGTATGAGCCTAACACAGAATTTTAAAAATATGGATACATGGATTCATTTTATAAAATGTAGTGTTTAATTATCATCATTATTATTATTATACATACTTATACTTATAGGCATTCATTGATTTTTAGGTTAAATATTAACATTAACGATTCGTTAAGGTTAATGTAGCTTTAATGCCCCATTACTTCTTAAGTAGTTATGACGTATATATACGCAACTAAAATTTTAAGTTACAATGGATATAATGGATATATTCGCTTCACATATTTTATTGGGGCATTTAAATGTTTTTATTCAATTTTGTTAATTTAAATCGACATTATTAACTCCATAACAACCGTAATAAACAAGGTTTTATTCACTAGTGAACTAACATTTTTTTAGGTCACTAGTGAGTTAAAAAATTTGTTATATAAACAATTACAACAACTAAACTTTACAACAATTAAAATATCTTAGAAACCTGCGCGTTTATCACAACGAAGTTCAAAAGTTAAAATCAAAGCAATCTTTTGTCTAATCAATCCAAAAATCGTTCCATTTCCTCTAATGTGAACACCTTAGATTTTTTTGGTCTGTGCCCTACTGATTGTTGCTTGAGAAAAGCAGAGACTTGATGAAATCTGCTTATGTCTACATTTTCTTTTACAGATAACATTTTTTCAATTGGGAGTAGTAAGACCACACTGCTGAAGATTTAGATTTTTTGGATTTTTCCGAAATATATGCCAAAATTATACTTTCATCTACTCCTTTTGCTTGCTTTTTATCCCTCCATTTACAAAATTTTGCGTATTCATTTTCATACGAAATTTTTGATTTTGCAGGTATCACTTTTTCTACTGCTTCCAAAGCCTCCTCCAGAACTTCAGACGGTACAAATACTTCATTATCTGGTTTTTCTTGAAATACTCCAGTGAGTTCAGACATTTTTGTGACACGAGATAGAAGTTTTACAAATTTTGAAAATTATAAATAATACGTCGTCATGAAAATGGATTTCACAGTCTACATAGTTTTTCAACATTTTTTTAAAAATAAATGTAAAGTACATTTTCTTTACAATTTCGTCAAAATTGAATAAAAACATATATACGCCACGTGAATTAAACATCTTTATTCACTCAAAGAAATTATTTCACTCGCGCCGAGGCGCTCGTGAAATCAAAAATCTTTTCGTGAATAAAATCGTGTTTAATTCACTTGATGTATAATATTTATTATGAATATGCTCACCTGCGACGTTTCACGCGTACAAAGAATCCTTTTAAGACGAGGAGATCAATCGTTGTTACATACAAAAAACGTCTAGGCTTGCTTTAAGAGTTTAGCTTATACCACCCGCCCCAAAAGAAAAGCTAATCAAATAGTACAATTTAATTGGTATGTTTACATTTCATTGTTAAAACATTGATAAATTCAATATCAGATGCGTTATGTGTTCGGAAAAAAGCAAAAAAAAAGAAAAGTCGCTATTAACGTAAATCCTGTCATACCGGATTATGCCCTGCTTTGTTTTTTGGAATTTTGGAATTTATCATTCAAAACAATCTCCATAATAATAAAATACTTCTAATGTACTCGATTTAAAAATTAAATATTTTACATCAACTGCGATTTTGGGTGGTTATGACGTATATATACGCTAGCGTTGTAGATGTATTCTCAAAGACGTATATATTCGCATGATTTGAGGTACCATCGTAGATTGCGTGTAACAAAACGCTTCGTCCCACTCAAGATGTTAAAGTGTTTGTAATACTAGCCATCTATGTTATAAAGTCATATCATTTTCATTTACATTCGTTTGAAAAATTCACATTCATAATTAACTTTTATTTGCCGTAAAGCTTTACCGCTTTGGATTAATTTTTTTCTTATTCATGTATCAAAAAAGTAACGCATGCGCCCAATTAAAGCCACTTAAATGAGGGGCTCACTTCTTTGATTTAATTAACAAGTCTCTTCCTGAATAAATCCCGCCGACAAAAAAGAGGGTGAAGAAAAAAACTCGACCGGAATCACCGACGATTAAAATTTAATGGTTTGTTAATTTGCTCAGATTAAGAGCGGAAAAATGTAAAATACGAATGAATGAATTTGACAGTTAAAAAAAACACAAATTTATCTATATACAGGGTGTCTACGGTAAACCGTTCGTTAAAAGTTTATGGGGTTGCCTTGCACTAAAAATTTGAAAAAAATCCTTGTCATACGGTTAAATCAGTTCTCCTCACGTGAAATATTTTCAACTTTATATCACTTCCGGTTCCACCGGAAGTAGCACCAAATTTGTTATTTCAAATAGAACACCCTATATATTAGTAATTTTTTAGATTCCTCGATTAAATTGCAACGTATTTTATTCAAATATATGTACACTTATCTCTTATAGTTTTCAAGCAAAAAAAATATTTCTAAAATTTTGACCTCTAAAAGGCATCTTGAAATCTGTCTGTACCTTCTCTTAAGAATAAGATAAAAATATGATTTAAATCTCTACTTGTACCTAGGGGATGCCTCTATAGGTATATTAATTTGAAACTGTCAATTTTGACAATAAGTGTTCTTGAAATGTCAATATCGAAGTGCCCTCTACAATATTTCGTAATTCATTTTTTTTAAATGGAATGACCATTTTTTATCACGTGGTACGATTGGGGGAAGATGTCCTACAAAAAAGTATAAACAACTATACTGCTAAAGCAAGTGGTTTTCGAATTATTTCGAAGATTTGTTTTTCGTCGCATTTATGGAGGGAATAATGCGCGCATAAGTCGCAACTGAATTTTAGTAGGCAAGTAGTAATGTTTTTGTTTTGTCGCGTATGTAATGCAAAATGTCAAATAATAACAGTATATTACGTAACCAGAGTAGTATCCAGTATATTACATATGAGCGGACATGTTGCGCACGAGCCGCGCAGCGGCGAGTGCAGTATTCCGCGAGTATGTAATTGCCATACCACTCGAGAAACGTACGATACTTTACCTACGCCCTAACAAAATAAACAATGAGCATTAAAGAACAACTTATTTATTGTAATAATTTTTAATAGTACCATGACAATGATGGAAACTAAATTACTACTTGAATAATATACAGGGAATAAAGCTGTACATTTTCCGACATTCGATGTTTTTTAAAAGAGTTCAATTTGAAGCTTTCAACGAGTGTTTTCCACTCCTAGACTAAGCATGAAGTAAAATCGACAAATTTTCTGGGCTTTTCTAAACTCGAAATTTTACTTCATGCGCCACGCGTATAAGACACTAAAATATTGTGAAATTTATTTATATTCGAACTTCAGTTGAAATCTGAGTTTTATACGAGTGGCGCATGAAGTAAAATTTCGAGTTTAGAAAAGCCCAGAAAATTTTCAAGGGGCTTTTCTAAACTCGAAATTTTACTTCATGCTTAGTCTGGGAGTGGAAAACACTCGTTTGAGCTTCAAATTGAATCAGTAAAAAAACAACGAATAACTATAGATTTAAAGAAAACAAGCTGAATTTGGTATACGTATATTTTAAAGAAAAACTCCCTGTACATCAAAGAAATGTCATTACCCTGCATAAATGCGACGAAAAACGAATTTTCGAAATAATTCGAAAACTACTCGCTTTAGAAGTATAGTTGTATAATACTTTTTTGTAGGAAATTCTCCCCCCAATCGTACTACGTGATAAAAATTGGATCATTCTATTAAAAAAAAAATGAATTTCTTGATATTGAAGAGAGCACTTAGATATTGACATTTTAAGAAAACTTATTGTCAAAATTGACAGTTTCCAATTAATTTACTCATAGAGGCATTCTCTAGGTACAAGTAGAGATACAAATCATATTTTTATCTTATTCTTAAGAGAAGTTACAGACAGATTTCGAGATGCCTTTTAAAGGTCAAAATTTTAAAAATATTTTTTTTTCTTGAAAACTATAAGAGATAAGTGTACATATGTTTGAATAAAATATGTTGCAATTTAAACGAGAAACCCAAAAAATTACTAATAAGTAGGGTGTTCTATTTACAATAACAAATTTGGTGCTACTTCCGGTGGAACCGGAAGTGATATAAAGTTGAAATATTGCACATGAGGAGAACTGATTCAACCATATGCCAAGGATTGTTTTTAAATTTTTAGTGCAACGGCAACCCCATAAACTTTTAACGAATGGTTAAGCGTAGACACCCTGTATGTACAAGAAAATTTTCCTTCAAGTTTATCTACATATTCTACACTTTTTTTGCAGAGTTCCATTTGAAACATCTAAAAATTTTGAGTTCAGAAAAGCCTGAAAATTTGCTTTGGTCGCGTAGCGCGAAGCGCGGAGCGACTAAACCAAATTTTCAGGTTTTTTCTAAACTCGAAATTTTACTTCATGCGCCACGCGTATAAAACACTGATTTCAAGTGAAGTTTAAAATAAACATATGTCAATGATGCCTGAAAAATTATCTCATACACATTGGTCATGAAAAGTACTCAAAAAATCTCTGCGTAATTAATTCATAAAATCGACTACAACAAAATATATTAAGGGTTACACTCATACACATATTAAACATTAATTTGTATAAATTATATGAAATACCAATTAGCAAAAAAATGTTAAGGGTTACTCTATGAAAATGTTAACACAATTTTATAACGAGTGTCTATAAACTGTCGGCATCTCGGTTGCATTGAAAAACAAATTACATATCTTAGATTAAGTCATAGGATTCGGTGAATTTTGTAAACGTCAAATAAAATTAATGACATATATGTCTAATTACGACACATGTTTCTGAAGTCAGAACCTACTACGATGCCGACAGTTTATAGACACTCGTTATAAATTGTATTAAAAATCCACTGGGAAAAATGCGCGTATGTTAATAATATTTGAACGTAATTTATAAGAGAATTTAATATTAAAACAATAGTAAATGTCAGTTTGGATTACTGTTAAGAGATAAACAAAATGATATGCTATTAGATATTATAATTAATTTGCACAAAAAATTCAATATGATAAACTTAATTTCTCTATGATCGAACTTAATTAAAATTTATTTAATTTAACAAATAATGATTAATTTTGTAAAATGTATTCGACGATTAGATTTAATAGTGGAATAAAGTTAACATTCTGTGTTGATTATCTACAATAAAAGCCATTTACAACAATGAATTAAACGCTAATTAGCTATTATTACATTAAATTTAATGTGCTTTATTTGGTGTTGGAAAAACCGGAACATTAATAGTCTTTTTCTTTCGGTTTCCTCTTTTGTTGATTGTATTTCACTATTTCTAAAAACGGTTTCCTCTTTTTATTAAGCAGAGTCCTGTGTTTGTAAAACAATTCTTTTAGAAATAGTGAAATACAATTGACAACAGAGTAAAATCGAAAGAAAAAGACTCTAACTTTAAAAATAATAAGAAACTAATTTAGAAACACATTATGAACCACTTTTTTAGTTTTTAATACTGTATTTAATTGTATCAATTTCTTTATAGAAATAGACCAACGCTCTTGAAATCGTGTAATTAGCGGAAGCCAATTGTCGAATAGAGAATTAATTGATCCAATGTTCAATTCAACGGAATCGATTGGCTCTTGACAATCGTGACGACACACTTGACATGGATATCAAGACGTTGACCGAATTTCCTGGTGTAGTGTTCGAGATGTGATTAATTATCTCCTCTTATGGTCACTAATGTTTATCCAATGCACACCAGGTGATAGATGGAAGGCAATTCTTTAGCTCATTTTTTAGAAAGCTATTTTAATCGAAAATTATCGTAACCACAAAACCTAACACACGCATTGTGCATTAATAAAATGGATAAGTTTAGTTGGTTATTTATAGAAACCCAGTATTAATTATGGTTATGATAAAGTATATAATTTTCTCTTTATATATTTTTTTATAAAATCCAATTGAAATTAAGTAAAAATAAAATTCCTAATTCTCATTGTTGAATATTTCAAGAAATATTTAAAATGCGACTTTTTTAGTAATAATACAACTAATATCCGTTTCAAACGTTTTAGCTCCTAAGTTTGAAGAGTAATGAAAAAATCTGTGGAGCAAAAAAATTTTTTTTGCAGTTTAATAATTGAACATTTGCCAATAACATACTGAAGTTTCAATTTAACGAAATATTTAAAAAAAAATATTATTGTAATTTTTTTTAAAAAAAGTAGGTCTTTTAAGTCGTTTCACGATTAACCCAATTTTAACCTGTAGTTGTAACAGGTTAAAATTGGATTAATCGTGAAACGACTTAAAAATACCAACTTTTTTAAAACTTTTTACAATAATATTTTTTTGATTTGTTTATAAACAAAAATGAATGACAAATGAATATTAGCAATTCTATTCGTATAAATTAAAATTGTAAGTAATATATTTTTCAAGTTAATAATATAAATAATATAACAATGCGATATATTCCTTAATATTCATGTAAACATGTTTTTGTTGCAACAGTAAGTTGATTATAACAAAATAATATCATATATTTTATATAACATATGCGTTTCAACACAATATAAATATACCCTCAAACAGCAAGCAAGTTTATCTAAATCTTTAAAAAATCTTTAGTAAAGCAGAATTGATCCAATTTATGAATATCAACAATCCAGTGCAAGAATTTTAAAACTAACCTTATCCATAATATCACATTGGAATATATTAATTATTTAAACAAATACTATACAATATTTTATCTTAAAATTAAGGGACCTTATACAGGAACATGATTTACATAACATATGAAAAAATGATTTTTGTCGAGAAACAAATTAGCATAGTTGAGTATTCTGAAATAATACCAACAAATGGATATCTTTTTTCATTTAACGGTCAATATAAAAAATATTTGTGAACGAAAAAAATCTAAATCAAAATATATTACGTAGAATTGAATGCTCTTTATGTCAAGAAGAGAAATAAATGGTGATTATTAAAGAAATACTGTTTGTTCAAACACAGGGTCGAAAACTTTTTAAACAGATATTAATTTGTAGTACTAAATTGTTTTAATGAATATTTGTTTAGTCTCAATAGACACATTAATTGTAGACTATCTAAAACTATTGTTTATTTTATTTGAAAACTAAATTCATGTTGCCGTATAAAATCCTGTTGTAACACTTCAATAAAAACTTTACTTTATTCTGAATGTGTTTATTTGAAGAATAATTCAATCTGAATTTTCTCAAAAACAATTGAATTTCAACTGGTTTCAAAGATAATTCAACGCTTTTTTCCTGATGAAAGCCAAAGGTGAATTTCATGAAATTAAACGATAACTTTAATTACTTACTTTAATTTCTTGGTCCTTTTTCAAAAATTGGAGAATGTATTCAAAATGAAAATTATGTTTATAAATTACGACCTTTTCAGGTAATCCATACAAAATGTTTTAATTTGGTTCAATTTTATTATTAATATCAATTTTATAATGTGTGTAACATTATTGTTTTCTTTCAAATTTATTAATTTTATTTTGTAACTCAATTGTCTTTTAGTATTAATTAATATTAAATGCGATTACTTCTGTTTCATGTCAGTAATATTATACTTATATCTATTATTGCAATGTTTATTAATTTACTTTAATAAAAATAAAACTTTTATAAATTTAAGTTTTATTTTTATTTAGTTTAGTATGTTTGTTTTTATAATTTTAATAATAATAATAATAATAATAGTATTTATTTCCCAACAGATACAGAATATCCTATTACAGGGAAAATGTATATAAGAACATAGAACATAAGTATATTATAGATAGCAATGCATAATTAATGTATAGTAAAATCAATAAAAATATCTAGCAATCGGATAATTAACAAATAATGAATAATTGTAACTGTATTATTTGTTATTGGTCAATTCGTGATAAAGTTATTTAATTTAGTTTAATATTATATTTCAAGGGCTCTAGTTAAATCTAGTTTAAAATAGTTTTAATTAATTATTATTTTCTTAGAGAATGTTTTGTTTTATGTTCTTATTAACAGATGGTTGATACCGTAAATAAATATTCTAAAAAATCAATCGATTGTTGAATCAATATGAAATTAAATGAGTTTATTAATAAATCAATAAACTTTAACCTGTTTAAAAAATGGTTAACATATCTCGACATTCTCGACACGTTTTTGTAGAATATATTTTATGGGAATATTCACTTTAACTTTTGTTTTATGGATAATTAAAAAATATCGACATGTTTAAAGCAGAATTGATAGGAAATAATAGGACAAAATATGCTTGAAATTTGTTCGCAAATTAACAGATTATTGAATCAACATGGAATTCGTTTTACTATACTTTAAGATTCGTCAAAAGAAAGAACGATAAATACAGGGAATAGGTAAGAATTTACTATACACCCCGTGGATATTATAGATAAATATACACCCCGATAAAAATGATATTATTCGAAAGTACTCGACGAGTACTATCTAGATATGCAATTAATTTCGACCAGAAATGTTAAATAAATAAAAAAAAAATAATTTGAAAATTTTGAAAATATTGAGTCCTAGCAGTATGTAAAATAATCATCGTGCGCAAAGCGATTTACGCAATTTATTCTATTGCAAACCTTTCTCCTAACCTAACCTAACATGTGGAATATTCAACGTGAGCAAACATTGTTTTCGGCGAAATATAGCCGTTGACACAAACTAGAATTCAGCTCAAATGAATTTCCAAGAGTGTATTAATTTATGTTAGTTATTCTATAAATCAATATGAGTTCAAGTGAAATGTGCAAATGTGTTATATTCGTCATCCCGGTTAAATCTAACTTTAAGTTGAAGTTAGATTAAAGTCTTTAACAAACATTTCTTTCGACTTCCTCAATGTCTCCAGTAAAGATTGCAATGGTTAACAGCAATCAGTGAGGTTTTATAGAAGTTTCTAGTCAAAATTTCAAAGTTGAAAAAGGTGAACTTTTGTCATTTCCGTAGTGAATTTATTGATTTTAATTGGTGATATATGTCTATACAATGTGAATCTATATTATAATGCATGTTGTTCCACGGGGTGTAAAGTAAAGTCGAGCCCAGGGAATATTTATTTTAGGTATACATATCTCCATGCACACTGTAAATGATCAGGCATTCTTTGTTTCTATAAAAGTGTTTAATTTGAAACTTCTAACAAGTGTTTCCACTCCTTAATTAGGCATGAAATTTGGTTTGGTCGCATAGCGAATGCGGAGCGGCCAAACCAAATTCAGGCTTTTCTAAACTCCAAATTTTACTACATGCACCAGGCGTATAAAACAATGATTTAACGTGAAGTTCAAACTATATTGCTCTAGCATAGCGTTTTAGCCCAAAAGTTATTATAATTTTGGCGCATGAAGTAAAATCTCGAGTTTAGAGAAGCCTGAAAAATTAGTTAGGTCAGGCTTTTCTAAACTCGAAATTTTACTTAATGCTTACGCAGGGAGTGGAAACACTTTGTAGTAGTTTTAAACTGAACGCTTTTCAAAAACAACGAATACTTGAACATTTTCAGAGGAAACATTGGGACATATATGTATAGTTAAAAAACTGTCTGTATCTCAATGTTTGATATTTTTTGGTAAAATAACGCTAAAAGTAGGAAACATTTTATCAAGACATACATAAAGTTTGTACTTTCCTTAAAATATTCGAATTTTTGTAAATGTTTCAGTCGTAAGAAAGGACGTTCCTCTTAAAAATTTTATTTCTAAATCGGGTATTGTTTTTGACGCTCTCAAAAATTGCACTCTAATATCTAAAAATGTAAATCATGTCTAAGAATGTCTATCTGTTGTAGAATCTGGTATTGTAATCCGATTGGGTTTTTAAATTGGAGATTTCCTGTTTTCGAATGCAAATCGATGCAAAAGGTTTCGGTATCTGAGCAGAGATTCAAATCGAAAAACTAAAAGAAGACAAGATCGAAAACGTGTAATTATCCCGTCCGACACTTCAAGATCTTCCAGGCATTGTTAAACGCAGACGGTTTGTGCATTTCCATAAATGAAATAGATCTTAATAATGAAATGGATAGTTCAAGATATGCATGACGATAATTCAAATGACTTCTTATTTACTAGATTTGTTTATTGTTGAAGAAGTTGTATTAAATATTAAATCTACTTTTATAGTAACAATTTCTCGCTTAAGATTTACAGTTGTATTATTAAATATACGTTAGTAAAGAGTGTAATCGTAAAACAAGGCATGTTTAAGATATGCATGATAATAATTGAAATGACTTCTTATTTACTAGCTCTATTTTTATTGGTAAAGAAGTTGAATTAAATATTAAATCTATAGTAATAATGTCTTTCTCAAGATATACTCTAGTATTAATAAATAAATGTCAGTAGAGAGTTTTATATACTCTTAAAACTCTCTACATGACAATAATTGAAATTACTTCTTATTTACTAGACTCTTTTATTGTTGAAGAAATCAAATAAAATATTAAGTCTATTTCTATAGTAATCATTTCCCTCTTAAGATTTACTGTAGTATTTAAAAATAAATGTTAATTCAGGTTAATTAATTTGTTTTGATGATAATTTAATTTTGACTTGATTTCATGTTAATTAATTTAGATTTTAAGCCAATTTATTTTGACTTAATTTCAAGTTTATTAATTATGATTTTAAGCCAATTTAATTTTAACTTGATTTCAAGTTTATCAATTTGGTTTTTTAGCTAATTTAATTTTGACTTGATTTTAAGTTAATAAATTGGTTTCTAAGCCAATTTAATGATGACTTGATATTAAGTTAATTTATTTGATGTTTAAGCCAATTTAATTTTGACTTGATTTCAAACTATTTAATTTGGGTATTAAGTCAACTTAATTAATAATATTCTTCGCATAGAAATTTGGATTTGAAGCATAATATTAATTATTAGTTTCAGAAAGAAGAAATATAACAATTTATTAGGCATGGATATCTATAATTATTTGCAGGAATGCACAATTAAATAATTCCTAGTTTTAGAAAGAAGAAATATATATAGCAATGTTTTATCTTTAATTATTTGTATCAATTAACTTCCTTAATTTGTATTAATTTACGCTCATTTGAACTGTGATATAATTTCAAAAACCCAACAATTATCACGAATAATTAAAAAAAATCATTCAACCTAATCTTCACTTTTCCCACTAAATAATTATAAGATGAAGAAAGTGAGACCAGGCAGTTTCCGCAATTTAATTCGTTCTGACTTTCCATCTCGACAATACAGAATATATTTAAAAAAGATCAGGGCCCGTATTCACAGTACCGATGAAATATGTCATCGGTAAAAAGTGACGTCATTTTACTCCATGCGGTTTGGTAAATTCTTCCTAAAATTACGTCATTTTAGTGCGATAACAAATTGCATCGGTGCTTTGAATAGGGGCCCAACTCTTATATGCTAAATACAAAAAGAATATCTAATACCATTACTATGATTATTAATACAAAAAACATTATAGTTTACTGAAACGAATTTATTAAAACTAAAAAAAATACACACTCACAATTCTCTCAAATACCGAAAATCCTAAAGGAAAATAAGATTTTTATTGAAAAGCATAAGAAGCTGATCAAATTGCATAAAATTCTGAAACATCGAGTAACTCTGTTTGTTAAAACTCTATTTTTCATAAATGAAGGGATGCTGTTTGATTTTCTTTGGCATTTTCAGCATTTGAATCAACTGAGAATGTGTATTTATTTCTGTAATTTATGCTTATATTTGTCATCAGTTTAGAGATTAAACTCATTAAGTACTACCGATACCCAAGGAACTTGATTATTTTACTTTTTAAACCGACGATATAAAAATATATATTTCACAATGATGAACAATTGTAACTACTTGACATTTGTGTTGTAACTACTTGACACTTGTGTTGTTCAATTTATTTCGACTGATTGTAATAACTATTATAATTATCTAATCTGCATCGTTTATAATTGTACGCATCTAATTACATACTAAAATACTTAATAGCAATTGTGTACCTTTAGATAAATGTGTTAGTAAATAACATTTCATTCAAATTAATAAAAGTTTGGTACTTCAGATGGCCAAAATAAAAGTCAACAAACTTGACGATTGTTTGATTGATTAAGATATATATCAACACTTTAAAAATATCAATTTCAATAGGTACATACACTTTAGAATGACGTGATTTTTGTATAGTTTTTTGCAAGTTAAAAACTATACAAAAATCACGATATAAAGAAAATCATCGATATAAAGATCAAAACTAGTTTATTTATTAGTATAATCAAAATTGAATTTGTGTTCAGTATTCCGGCACCAGATACCCACAGACGCCGGAATACTGAACACAAATTCAATTTTGATATTTGTTTTCTGGTTTCACGAACATAGTATAGCTCGTTTGTTGACGAAACAGTGACCTGTATATGCACTTTGTGCACCGTGTCACTGACAATGCCACTATGGAGCATTAGATGGCGTTAGCTATCAAAATCCATTATTATTATAATGATAATATACCGGGTGTTCGATAAAAAATGCACAACGCCATAACTCTGTTATTTATTGACCGGTATAAATGAACTAAAAACAAAGTCAATGGCCGTTTCAATACTATAAATTGACAGTAGTTTAATATTGTTAAAAATTAACTTTATTGCCAAATAATAGTTAACTTGACATTTTTAAATGGCTGTATATACTTTTCTTATTTTACTATATTATAAATTGTTATTCTAAATCCAATTATGCCAGATATGTTGATTTTAATTTAATATTTATGCTAAAAAAATATATTAGATCTTGTTCACATGATTTTTTGATAATAAATGTAGTATGCTTGAAAAAAAATACTGCTTAAATGGTTTATTGGTTTATATTTAATCCGTGTGTTCCGTTAACTAATTTATTATAAATAAAATATTAACCTATTAACGGTCGAGCAAATTATAGAGTTTACTCTAAAAGTTGATTTCAGGTAAAATTCTGCACTCCTTTTATGATTTCAATGAATGATTTATTATATTACATACGTCGATTTTATCAAATAATTCAATTTAAAGTTCGATCCCAGATTAAGCATGAAGTAAAATATCGAGTTTAGAAAAGCCTGAAAATTTGGTTTGGTCGCGTAGCGCTACGCGACCAAACCAAATTTTCAGGCTTTTCTAAACTCGAAATTTTACTTCAGACGCCACGCGTATTAAACACAGTAATATTGTAAAGTTAGAAATACACTTTAAAAATTAGTAATAATCGAAATATTTAAATAACAAAATATTTATATTTTTCTTCACGCATTCTCAAATCAGTTTAAATAACATAATGTATCAAATACACTTATTTAGTTAGTAATAAAAAAATAATATAATAATGTTGCCTTATTACATTAATGGCACTTAATAGGTAAATAAATACTAGCTCTATTCTACATTAAGTTGTAGCGTAGATACTTATTTGTTTAGTCATTATTATTCATGGTTGACATAAACTCACAATAAATAACAATTATCACGTTTTTTTTATAAAACACACTAGTTATAAATTTTGAAAAATCTAATTTTGTATAGAAGTTTTATTTAAATTTTTTTCGACTAAAATATTAAACAAAAAACAAAAAAATCGGCATTATTAGATTTAGAAATATAATGCATAATCTAATAAATTTATAAAATGTTAAGTTGGCCATTATTTACCAATGAAGTTATTATAAAAAAATCAATATTGATGTCATTTCTTAGCATTTAAAAGGCTATTGAATTTGGTTTTTAGTTCATTAAAATCGGTCAATGAATAACAGAGTTATGGCGTTAGGCGTTTTTTTATCGAACACCTATACTGGGTGTATTTTTATTTTACAAACGACTGCCACACTAATCCATTAATTAGAACGATGGGGATTTTTAATGCTTTAACTGATAAATTGTAGATAATTTATTTATTTCACATTATAATAAATTTAAGTTTGATATTAAAAGATATTTGTGTTGTTGTAAAGAGTACTTTTACTTGTAATTATTATTAAATATTTAAAAAGTGTAAACGAGGTTTCTCGTTTGTGATAAATAACATAAAAAAAATTAATAAATAAAATGTTAGTTTCTTATTTAAAAAATATCTATTAGCAAAAATATTCTGATTAATGATTAAAGCTCGTCTATAAAATAATACTCGTATTATTTTATTTGTTTATTAATAATGGAACGTGGAATAAATTATTTAAAAAACATACCTACAATAAGCGTTCAATATTGTGAAAATATGTCGCTCTCATTCAAACATTAATTTTATTATTTAGAAGATATTGATATGTAAGATGTTAAATAGATATTGTTTCTATTATGTTTGCTAAACTATTTAACCTGGTTATTGCTTCAATTATATTTGTTCAGTTAAAATCTGAAATGATTAATTCCCAATTTGAAATTGATTGTTCTTAATTTAATGTTGTTTGATCCCAACTTGATTGTGTTTAATTTAGCATGTATGTTTGAAGTCCCAATTTGAAATTGTTCATTCTCAATTCAATATTGATTAGTCTCAATTTAAAGTTGAAACGGTATAGAATTTATTTAAATTAAAGGGATGAACAAGGAAATAACTACTATTTGATTTATTTCTCAAAGTGTATTAAACTTTCATCAATTGGTAAAATAATGACTTCCCATTATAGTTAAATAATTTCAGCGCGTGTGTTTACTATTGATTTTTATCATCATGTCACTGCGAAAGTAAAATACGAATACTCGTCCGAGTTAAATAATTTCATTCCTTAAAGGAATCTTCTTCACTCTCACAATCCTTAAATAATCTCGAAGACCTCCCAAAAAAGGCAAGAACTTGGTTTGATTGGAAGTTGTTGGTGCATTCCTGCCAGCTTTTCCTTTCATGACCATAATAAACGCGATTAATGCGTTTGTCAAAGTCAACATCATGGGAATATTTAGAATTTCCTTTGCACATTATTTCTCTTTGTTAAAAATAAAACACATTTTCCATTGTCGTGATTATTTTTAAAGACAGTGATTGACTAGGTTAAATAAATTGTTTATGCAAGGTACAAAATTAAGTTGACTTAACACCAGAATTGTTAAGACCTTTACTACGTAGTAATAAATTTTGAATAATTTATTGTTATACTGTTAAACTCCAAACTGCAGTTGAAATTCTATTTAAATTTGAACTGCACTTCAGAGTTTAACTAAATATAATAATAAATTATTCAAAGTTTAATACAAAGAAGTTAAGGTTTCAATTTTTCGTTTAGGTATACATATCACAACGTGTACTCTGAAAATGTTCAGACATTCTTTGTTTTTAAAACGCGTTCAGTTCGAAACTTCTAACGAGTGTTTCCACTCCCAGACTAAGCATGAAGTAAAGTTTCGAGTTTAGAAAAGCCTGAAAATTTGGTTCGACCTAACAAAATTTTTAGGCTTTTCTAAACTCGAAATTTTGATTCACGCGTAACGCGTACTAAACACTGAAATATTGTGAAATTTAAAATATTAGGCAAAGTAGTACGCTAAAGCAGTGTAATTTGAAAAATATATAAATCAGTATTATATACGCCTGGCGTATACAGTAAAATTTTGAGTTTAGTAAAGCCTGAACATTTTACTTCATGCTTAATCAAGGAGTGGAAGAGAATAGTTTATGTGACTTGTGGCAGGTCAAAATATAACCGTTATAGTATAAAATATACCCTTGTTACAGGTCAAAATATAGCCTTGTTACAGGTTAAAATATAGCCTTGCCACAGACCAACATAGAGCCTCATTGCAAAGTCAAAAGCCTTATCGTAAGTCAAAATCTTGTCTTAATGTCGGTTACAATGTAGCGTTATCACAGGTCAAAGTATTGCCCGAAAGTAAATCAAAATGCAGCCATGTTACAGGTCAAAATATAATCGTATCATACTTCACAATATAGCCTTATCGCAGGTCAAGGTGTAACACAGTCTTAGGTCAAAATATAGCTTTGTTACAGGTTAAAATATATCCTTACCACAGACCGACATAGAACCTTGTTTTAGGTTAAAATTTGTCGTTATCATAGCTCAAATTATTATTCTATCACACTTCACAGTATAGCCTTATTGCATGTCATAGTATAGCAAAGCCGTAGATCGAAATATAGCCTTGTTGCAGTTCAAAATATAGCCTTGCCACATTCAAACATAGAGCCTTGTCTCTGGTTAAAATATTGCCTTATCGTAAGTCAAAATATTGTCCCATCGTAGGTCACAATATAACCTGATCACAGGTCAAAGTACTTCCCAGTCGTAAGTCATAATATAGCCCTGTCATAGGCCTTGTTACAAAGCTATATTTTAACACACAATAGGCTAACATAGAGCCTTATCTCAGACCCAAATATAGTCTTATTATATGTCAAAATATAGCCTAGTCGTAGATAAAAATGAAGCCCTGTTACAGGTCAAAATGTAACCTTAGCACAGGCCAGTATAGAGCCTTTGCTCAAGTTAAAATATTGCAGTATCGTAGGTCAAAATATTCTCCCATCATAGGTCAAAATATAACAGTATCGCAGTTCAAAGTATTGCCCAGTCATAGGTCAAAATATAGCGTTATTGTAAGTTAAAATATATCCATACAAAATATGGCTATATTTTGACCTAAAACAAGGCTATATTTAATTCTTCTATTTGTTAATGTTATTATAAACTAGGGGTTATTAATCTACATCTCAAAAAATTAAATGTAACAAAAAAAATACAATATTTTTTAATGATCGACTGACCATTGAGGGAGTGGGGGATACCATCACTAATCCCGTTCTTCTAAAATCATTTTGAACTCAGTTTAAAGCATATTTTAGCATAAATATTCCGTTGAACTAACTTCAATTCATGTCAAATATTTTATGCAACTTTCTCTTAGAGTGTTGATTTTTCTGCAACCTATAATGATTTGAATGTTTGTTTTAGATTCCACTTGATTTTTATTTCTTTATACGTGTGTTAGCTTTGATGGGCAAGAGTGGAAACACATGTACACAAACTAAACCACTCGGTGAACGACTGCCGGAGCAGCGAGTAACCAAGGTCAGGGTAATTGTCTACAAACACACAAACACTGCCCGAAAGGAAAGCAGACTGCCGTTCTTGTCTATTTATTTATACAGAGCATGTTTCTTGCTTGGCATGTGTGAGTGTGCTTCACCTGCATACGTTTTTGTTTGTTTATTTTTGATCTGCATTCTTGTTGGCTACTAAATGCCTCTTGAGAAGAAACACTGTGCACATATTTCTTTCTAGATGGATGTAAGTTTTGCAACCCACTAAAAATTACGATTGCGAATTGCCAAAGATCATTTTTATATTTGAATGTTCCATTTAAGTCGCCCAGATGCAAAACCAGCCATACACTAATTTTTTATTTTTTTATTTTCAGGTTTTAGTATCCCTGGATTCTACTTGCCTTAGGCTACAATAAACTAACCTTCAAAACCCATCCTGAACCTTTTAAAATTAAGTTTGAAAAATTCTGTCGAATGCAAAACCTGCTACATTTCTTGGTTGCAAAAGGTACCATATTTTTTCACTTGCAAAACTTGCCAACTTTTTACTTAGTTTTACATAATTGTTCTTGTCCCCATTCGATACAATGCTCATTCAACGCTATTTTAATTTATTTAAAAGACATTGCAAAATCAGATTTTGTCTTTTTGCCACAGGTTTGTCAACACACGTATGGCTGGTTTTGCACCTGGGCGACTCATTTGGAATAATAATAATAATTAGTCAATAATAATAATAGTCAACGTTAGGAGAGAACATTATAATCTAAAAGGACAAGCTATTATAGAGAATGCCATTTAAATATTTTGGCAAATTAATTTTTTCATATAAAACGTATCGAAAGATAAGACAATAAGAGAGCAAGTGATAGCGTAGTACTTTCTAAACTTGTAGAGTTTGGCCCGTATTCATACCTAACATTTAGTGAAAGAAGCGACTTTAGATGTATTCAAAGGTGTGACTTTAGATGTGCTCTAAGCAGAATACTCAACTTAAAGCCACGCCTTATTAAAGTGGATATACAGGCCATATATCATAAACGGTTAATAGTACCAACATGAAGTTTGGGACATTTAAATGATTCGAGTAGGTGAATATTTCGATAGTTACATTTTTTTCTTACTCTTCATTTACGAAGAAATAGCACAAACTTTAAACATTTAAATGGGATTCCCTGTATATTACTGCAGATATGGTAAAAGCCTCGTGTAGTCAAAATATTTTAAGGAGATTTTAATTTTGTATGAATAAAAGTGGAAATTAGTTTAAACATCTAACGATTTGAGTGTGTACAATTTTAATGTATTATGTTGCTTGTTGGTTTTGTTAGATTGCTCCTATATTGGTTTGTCAATTGATACGACAATGATTATTTCATTTAAATATTAATGCATTTTGTTTCAATAAAACCCCATATAATTTGGAATCATTAAAAATCGGTTTCAATTAATTCCTTGCCCTTCCTCTTGGAGTTTGACAAGAAAGGTACGCGTTTGCCAATCTACCGTCAAAAAAATTAAAAATTGATGTGCATAATAATATATATGAAGAAAAAACGCCCAGAAAAACAAATGAACAACATACTCGGATTTAGGCGTATCAATATCTTAAATAAATTGTTGCTAAGGTTCTTATACCACTTTTACACTGAGCCTCTCACATAAGAGAGGAGACTACATATAAATATAATTTATAGAAACGTAGAAGTTTACCATAAAACTCATTTTGCTATAAAAAAAATAGTGATGTGTCCCTCATAGCACTTTCCCTGTTAAAGATATGATGATTTAAATATCAACAATATGGAAAAGTTGCTGAAACTAAATTTATTCTACTTTTATCATTTTTATTCTAAAACTATTCACAAAAAAAGTAATTCTTGCACTTTTCGCTACATCTCGGTAAATATTGATCACCATCACATCTCAGCGTTGTATATTTTTAACTTAACTGTAAATCAGTGTTTTGTACGCGTGGCGCATGAAGTAAAATTTCGAGTTTAGAAAAGCTCCGTGAAATTTTGTCTCGGGTCGCTGGCGCGACCCCCGACAAATTTTCTACGCGGGGCTTTTCTAAATTTTACTTCATGCTTAGTCTAGGAGTGGAAGACACTCGTTACTTTAAAATATGTCACCAGTGTTAAAATATGTATCGTAACTGCTACAATGAAAACAAAAAATAATAACATGGCGATCTCCAAATCTAAGTTTTGGCATAATAATGCGTAAGAAAAAAACGCCCAGAAGAACAAATAAACAACATACTCTAGCTATCTTAGATAAATTGTTGGTGGGAAACCGTGAGTTTTGTCTCATCATTGACGATGAAACATACGTCAAAACAGACTAAACTACGTCCTATCGAAAGATATTACACCAGTACAAAAAGTAAACTCAGAAAAACATGTAAGCCTTCTGCTTTATTAGAATATTTGAAAAAAAATACTGTGATGCACAAAACTAATCTCTGACAGTTCAGTGCAAAAAGATATGAGCCGAGTAACGTCTACAGTAAGGGAATTTAGCTGACAAACATTCCCCCCGATTACGCACGCAAAACGTTAAATTTAACGTATACGTTATTAATACCCTCAAAATCTAAGTATACATATCAAGTACTAAACGCGCTTAGGCTGTGATGGTAAAAAATAACATGAACGGTAAATTTAGATTTCGTGTACGGATTCGGGCTGATAAGAGCATTAATTATTCTAGTAAGTTATGTTGAATGTATTAAATTTTCATGTTATAATGTTTTTAAAAAAAAAACGTCTTATTGTTTTTGTTTTATGGGCCTTTGAACACACGACAATTTAATCGTAATCATTTGACAAAATCATTTGAAGACTTAATGGTTTTTTTACCTTTAAACTGACGATATATAGTTACGTATCAATATTCATTCGTTGATTTTATTTCTTCGATTGTTTACATCGTACAATCCAACATTGGCATCGCACATACAGTTCTTCGTTCAACACATCATACTCAGACATTTTCGTGTTTCCGTTGGAAGCGACACGTCTCACATATTGATGGACATACGAAGATGATCGATCCTCATTTTTTTGTCTCCTTTATTGATCGATTGTTCGCCTTTAAAGGGATGAGCCGTGATTGTTTAGCCCCTCTTTAGACTGCTCTCCCCATTGTATTCTAATTGTCAGATCAATATTCAAGAAACGTTTCCTGCTGCGTCAGCCGGCGGCCGGGGCCTCTCCAACATTGGATGGGTGTGGAAACGGACGGATAGGTCAATAATACTAGAATCGTCTGAATTCACAAAGAATGTTATAAAAATAAAAGTAAAAAATCATGCGAGGTTTTAATCTAAACTTCGGATTGAGAGAGATATCGGTCTAAATGTTTTAGATTTGTCGTGATTTAAGGGTTTGTGTGGAGTATTCAGTAGTTTATGAAGCCCTGATGTTGTAAAGCATAAGTCAAAATTGAACAAATAGTTGATCAGTAAAAATCGTATTCAGTTTTAGAGAAGAAATCTAGAGTTTGCCCCTTTTAAAAAAAGTACAAGGGGCACAGTAAAAATTGTAGGTCTGATCAAAACAAAAGACGCATACGTTACTGATTAAACGATTTGTATTCTGTGCACTGTTTTAGGTTATGCAAGAGTGACATTTTACGTTGACATGCGCCTTATGTCAACGTAAAATGTTACTCTTGCATAACCTAAAACAGTGCACAGAATACAAATCGTTTAATCAGTTCGGTTTCAGCGTTAGTTTAAGTCAGCAAATGGACTATTTTTTATGACTCTGGGGAAATCTGTTTGAATGCCTATTTAATAAAAGAGTAGGGTATTCGACACTGACATTGAACGAACCCTTGGAGAGCGAGCCGTTCCTTCAGAGGCCCCGACCCTGGCATTGAACATGCACGCACTAAAAATAAGACAGGATTCTCTCGTAAATAGACGTCGGTCGTCGCGAGCGCGCGTCTTGTTTCATCGACCTTCACGGTTCAAGGCCCGAGACGGATGCTTTTGCGGAATGCGTCAAGGGAATATTTTCCGAGGGATGCGAAATAAATTCAACAGCTCCATCCCCACCCTCCACAAAAATACAATCAAAATTCAGTACAAAAAAATAAACATAAATTCTCAAAATTGAAAGGAGCAGGGAAAATGCAAACATGTCTTTAATTTTCTCACCCAACAAAGTATTGAATCTCCTCTATACAGAGGAAGAATCGTTTGCTCTTCTATTGTTTGTAGATATGGGAGTTAGGAAATACTAAAAACAAAAGAAGAATCTTTTGCTCTTCTGTTTTTGTAGATAGAGAAGTTATCGAACACAAAAAACAGAAAAGTATGTATCCTTTGCTCTTCCGTTTTTTGTAGATAAGGGAGTTATCGAAAAGTACGTGTTTTTTGCTCTTCTTTTTTTGTAGGTAAAGGAGTTATCGAACACAAAAAACAGAAGAAGAATCCTTTGCTCTTCTGTTTGTTTGTAAATAGACGAGTTGTCGAACACCAAAAACAGAAGAAAAATCCTTTGCACTTCTGTTTGTTTGTATCGAACACCCAAAATAGAAAAATAATCGACTGCTCTTATGTTTATTTGTTTGTTTGTAGATTGAGGAGTTATCGAATAAAAAATACAAAAGATGAATCCGTTGCTCTTCTGTTTTTAGAACACCAAAAACAGAACAATAATCCTCTCCTGCTTATTTGTATCGAACACCAAAATTAGAAGAAGAATCGATTGCTCTTCTGTGTGTTTATAGAGGAAAAACAGAAACATAATCCTTTGTTCTTTTGTTTGTTTGTAGATAGACGTAGATAGAGGAGTTATCGAATACAAAATACAAAAGATAAATCCGTTACTTTTCTGTTTTTAGATAAAAGAGTTATCGAACACCAAAAACAGAAGAAAAATCCTTTGCTTTCCTGTATGTTTGTATCGATCACCAAAAATAGAAGAAGAATCCATTGCTCTTCTGTGTATTTGTAGATAGAGGAGTTATTAAACACCAAAAACTGAAGAAGAATCCTTTGCTCTTCTGTTTGTTTGTATCGAACACCAAAAATAAAAGAAGAATCCATTGCTCTTCAGTTTGTTTGTAGATAGAAGAGTGATCAAACACAAAAAACAGAAGATGAATCCTTTGTTCTTCTGTTTGTTTGTAGATAGACGTAGATAGAGGAGTTATCGAATACAAAATAAAGAAGATGAATCCTTTGCTTTTCTGTTTTTAAATAAGAGTTATCGAACACCAAAAACAGAAGTAGAATCCTTTGCTCCTCTGCTTGTTTGTATCGAACACCAAAATTAGAAGAAGAATTGATTGCTATTCTGTGTGTTTGTAGATATTTTCTCTTCTGTTTGTTTGTAGATAGACGTAGACAGAGGATTTATCGAATACAAAATACAGAAGATGAATCCTTTGCTCTTCTGTTTTTAGATAAAAGAGTTATCGAACACCAAAAACAGAAGTAGAATCCTTCGCTCTCCTGTTTATTTGTATCGAACACCAAAAATAGAAGAAGAATCCATTGCTCTTCTGTGTTTTTGAAGATAGAGGATTTATTAAACACCAAAAACAGAAGAAGAATACTTTGCCCTCCTGTATGTTTGTAGCAGAGTTGGGCATTAGTTATCTAAATGTTTAGTCATGATTAACACTAATTATTAAATTAGTTATGAATAATTTAGTCATGACTATTCATTAATCATTAGTCATATGTTATTATTAGTCTTTATCAGATGCGAATATTAGTCGACTACATTTTTAATCATGGCCAATTTCGAGTGACTAAATTGAATAATAATAAAGCTGTTTATAAATAGGTAAAGGATATTGTCATTTGTCATATTAATTAGTTATTCATTTTATATCAACTCCGAACTTCGGTAGAAGAATTGACATTATACTTCGATATCAGAAACCTATATTGTAACTAAAGCGAAAAAATAATAATAATACAATATATATATATCTCGACCTTCAGCTTTTGCTTAATTTTTACATCATATCTTTTAATTTTCATAAAAAAATACTCTCATTGAATCATAAAAACTATGCTAAAATCTTTTTTGCAATTTTGTTTTTGAATTATAAAGATTTAATATTTAAAATATTTAAAGGTTGATTACGGTCTTTCTATTTCAAAAATTCAAATTCCATAATTTTTTTAAATTAGTGGGTAAATGATGGACGCTTATTGCAGTTATTTTATTTTTCTATAAAGTTGAAAACTTTAAAAAGTTATGCATGCAAAATTGTCACCATTTTTAAAAATGTGTATTAATTAAATCATATTTCTCTCTGAGACATTTTAACATGTGATTAAATCTTGAAAAATAACATGATTAAGTCTATCATGCGACATCAGAGAGTTTTTCTTTTAAGTATACATATCCCAATTACAGCGTACATACTTAAATCATCAGATATTCTTTGTTTTTTTAAGAATTAAATTTGAAACTTTAAGCAAGGGTTTCCACTCCCAGACTAAGCATCAAGTAAAATTTCGAGTTTAGAAAAACTCGAAATTTTACTTCATAAGCCACGCGATTAAAACACTGATATATTTTGTAGTTTATAATATGTTACTACAGAAATATAATAAAGACGTACATTTTGGACTTCACTCACAACCAGTGTTTTATACGCGTGGTGCATGAAGTAAAATTTCGAGTTTAGAAAAGCCTGAAAATTTGGTTTTGTCGCTCCGCTTCGCAACACTACTAATTTTTTGTTAATTAAATTGCAAAATAAGTTAATGTGATACTACGTATGATTTACATGACTTTCATACACTTAAAAATACTTTTTTGAAATGAGTAGTCATTAAAATATTTAAATAAGAAAATATTTACATTTTACTTCCCACATTTGCAAGTCAGGTCAAATAATACAATGTATCAAATTAACTTATCTATTTATTTTATTAACAAAAAATTAATAATGTTTAATTGCTTTAATGGCGTTTAATTAATTAAATTATAACACATTTACAATATTCTTTGATGCCAGGAACGTATTTTTCTAAACCAAAGTTACACGATTAAACTCGATTATTATTGTACCAGAAAACCAACACCTGTTCGTTTAATCATCACCATCCACACAAAATTCTCATAAAAGTCATCACAGCACATGTGCCTCGCAAGAAACATTTTCCAAATTAATCTCTTTCTGGAGAGGACCTTTCTCGAGACAACATCTGCTGCTGAGGCTAAAGCTCCGCATTTCTGCACATGCAAAAGTGACTGGAAACATCTGCCGTCGAACGTTGACGAAGAAGAAAAACACTTGTTCCATTTTCGAGACGCACAATGGAAAAAAAATCAACAATTAATTGATAAATATTTGTTACATTGTTCCGAACGGTGTTCGTTTAGAAGTCCGCCAGCTGTGTTTAACAAAATCCGTTAAGTGTGCTATATTTGATGTAAATTCTATTTGGATTTTCAAAGTGTGAGATTTTGGGGTTTTTGAAAAATTGTTCAGTGGCGTAGCGAAAGTGGATTTCACGCTGTAATTGCGTATGCACGAGGGATTATGTCGACGGGATGCGCGTCTAATTTGAATTAAAAAAGCGTGAAAGAAGAGATTTTTAACGAAATGTCTCAATTTATAATAAACTCACGAGATTACAAAAACTTGAAAGTATAGTTTTATCTTTAATTTAAGAAAGAGGAAGTATAATAAAGACAGAGGCGTAGCAAGGGGGGTGCCGACCGCCCGGGTCCCATCACTGAGGAGCTCACAAAAAAACAAATAATATGTTTGCGAAATTAAAAAAAAATGATGATGTGTCCATCATAGCACGTTCCCTATCATTTGAACATTTGATAATTGGCATAAAATAAATATTTTACTCTAACCAATTGGTTGAAGATTTTACATAAGGTTAGTAGTTTATACGCGTGGCGCATGAAGTAAAATTTGGATTTGCCGGGGCGCGACTCGCTTCGCTCGCACGCCCCGGCAAATCCAAATGTTCAGGCTTTTCTAAACTCGAAATTTTACTTCATGCTTAATCTGGAAGTGAAAACCCTTAATAGTCGATCAATCAAAAACCTATTTTGCAGTTTCCTATGTTGTAAAATTTTTAACATAAAATAAATAGAGTCGATGTTATTTTCTTATTTAAATTTAGAATAAACACAAATTCGTGTGCATTATTTGTTTTCTTAGTACACATTTTGTCTGTAATTTTAAAAAATAAATCTTAAAATAGTGATGTTTATCCCAGCTTGTTTATTTATTTTTATATGAAGCACATAAAAAGACTGTTATTCCTTGCTTAATTTTTTATTAAAAAGTTAAGTAAGTAACAACAGTCTTTTTATGTGTAATAATCACTTCACGAAACTCAAAAACACACAGTTATTTATACAGAGAGTTTTAAGTAATACCGAACATGGCAGAAAATGTTCACTGTAAATTTTCCTATGTTCGATTTGTTCTGGGACGCATCACAGCATTGAGTGCGATGTGATTGGTTACGATTTCCAATGGTAATATAGTCAACCCAAATTAAATTCTTCTGGGTGCGATTTCATTGGTTACGAGTAGTAGTTCTAATGCAAATTAGGACTAATGTAAATAGGGTACATGTAACGTCAAAATAAAATATGTCAGTTATTAAATCTTGTGCTGATAATAATACTGATAATAATACTGTCCTGAAACATACAGAGAGTTTTTCTTTTAGGTATACGTATTTCAAATTCAGCCCATTTTCTGTAAATCCTTAGATATTCCTTGTTTTTTTAAGCTCGATTTAATGCTTTAAACGATTGTTTTCCACTCCCAGACTAAGCATGAAGTAAAATTTCGAGTTTAGAAAAGCCCTGTGAAAATTTGTCTCGGGTCGCGCAGCGACCCGAGACAAATTTTCTGGGCTTTTCTAAACTCGAAATTTTACTTCATGCGCCACGCGTATAAAACACAGATTTTAAGTAAAGTTCGAATATACATAAATTTGACAATATTTTAGTATTTTATACGCGTAGCGCATGAAGTAAATTTCGAGCCCTCGACAAATTTTCACGGGGCTTTTCTAAACTTGAAATTTTAGTACATGCTTAGTATGGGAGTGGAAAACACTTGTTTAAAGCTATAAATTAAACAAAAAAAAAACAGGGAATATCCGCAATTGTTGTATCAGTTCCATTTTTTGTCATTATTTTTTTATAAAATCACATTACTTTTTCTTCATTATTTTAGCTGTTAATTTTCTAACATTAGTTGATTGTTAAAAGAGTTCAATTTGAAGCTTCAAACGAGTGTTTTCCACTCCCAGACTAAGCATGAAGTAAAATTTCGAGTTTAGAAAAGCCCCGTGAAAATTTGTCGAGGGTCGCGCAGCGACCCGAGACAAATTTTCTGGGCTTTTCTAAACTCGAAATTTTACTTCATGCGCCACGCGTTTAAAACACTCAAATATTGTGTAATTTATGTATATTCGAACGTCACTTGAAATCTGTGTTTTATACGCGTGGCGCATGAAGTAAAATTTCGAGTTTAGAAAAGCCCAGAAAATTTGTCTCGGGTGGCTGCGCGACCCGAGACAAATTTTAAAGGGGCTTTTCTAAACTCGAAATTTTACTTCATGCTTAGTCTGGGAGTGGAAAACACTCGTTTAAAGAATCAAATTGAACTCTTTCAAAAAACAACGAATGTCGGAAAATTTACAGCTTATGCATGTTTACCTAAAAAAAAATTACTGTATCTTCAATTCATTGTAAGTTACGCAGTCAATAAAGTAATAAATACACCTACATTATCTTCATTGAGTATTATGTTAGCAAATAAATGAAAATTGCAATGTTTGCTAAATAAAGCAGCACACCTAACACCCCAATGTTGTTGTGCTGACAGCAGTACTAGGTGCGGTACTTGCAAACCTGCCTCGCCACGCTCTTCAAATTTGGAATATTTATATTTAAAGCTGCCTAAAGACCGTTTTGTTAGCACAATGGGCTTAATAAGGCCTAAGTGCAGTGCAGAAATGCGCACTCCCCAAAGGACCAGGCAGTTGTTGGACGGCATTTTTGCTGGTACACCCAAAGCAACGTACTTGGGGTGGTCCTGATCAAATGGTTTACACAATACGCTGAATCGAAGTTCTTAATATTCTCCAGTGAAATTGAAGCAATGTATAAACTTATCTTAAAATATTAGCAAACGGAAGTAACAGGAATCTGTTTTTCTATTATTTTTGCGATTAAGCTAAACCTGTTCTCCTCAATCTCATTTTTCTTTTCTGTTTAATATTAATATTCCATTAGTGATGTAGGCGATTATTGAATGACACATTTCATTTTGACGTTAAATGTAAGTTGCGTTAGAGCTACTAAAAACTAAAATTGCGTCAGAACTACTAAAATCAGCCAATGAAATCGCATTCAATGCTTTGATGCATCCCAGAACACATCGAACATAGAAAAATTTTTGGTGAAAGCTTTTGGTGAAAATCGGAAAACCGGAAGTGGTACTTTACTCGTAGCGTTTTTCAGTTTTTTCTTTTTTTTTAAATGTTCATCAAACAAAAAAATCTTTCAAATAAAAGTTGTAGATAATAACAAAATGAAGATATATTGTTTATTTACTTTTTGTCATAGCACTCTTAGATTTTGAGATATTTTAAAAGTTGTTTGTTTTATCTAGTTATTGATGTGTGACAGTGTATGTGTCGATACAGTTGAAAAATGTTTCAAATAAAAGTTGTAGGAAATAAAAAGATTTTTTGTGGACTCACTTTTTGTCATAGCACTCTTAGTTTTTGAGATATTTAATAAATAGTGTTTTTTATCTAGTCATTGATTTGTGTCAGTGTGTGTGTTGATACAATTGGAAAATGTTTCAAATAAGATTTTTTGTATCTTCACTATTTGTCATAGCACTCTTAGTTTTTGAGATATTCAATAAATAGTGTTTTTTATCTAGTCATTGGTTTGTGTCAGTATGTGTTGATCCAATTGAAAAATGTTTCAAATAAAAGTTGTACTTATCAAAAAGTTGAAGACATTTTGAAAATAACAATGCTAAAAATATTTTAATAGTGATTTAATACGCAATTTACGGGAGAAAGTACTATGATCGACACATCACCATTTTTTAAATTAATTCTGCACAATTCTGAAATATGTACAATTGCAGTTTACAATTTCTGATTAAAAAATTGTGCGACTCACCCAATTTAAGGCGATTCACTTGAATGCTAGCTTAGATGACTTACTAAAATTAAGTAGTTTGCTACTTACAAGAGTTACCAGTTACTTGAATCAAAATAAGTTGAGTTGATTGGCAATTTCATAGGTTAAGCTATTTAGAATAGGTTACTCCCAGTTATATCCTAAGTAAGTGGCAATTGGGTTAGGTTATGAATAACAATTTTTAAGTTACACATTATTTTCCAGTTACTAAAGTAGTACACTGATTTGATATGAAATTTAAAATATACTGTTTAGATAATAAAAGATCGATCAAAAAAGCCATCTAAGTTCCCATTAGAAAAACAAAAGTTGATATTAATAAAACAAAAACGAATTGCTATATATTTGGATTGATTGAGTTACTTGAAGATAATTATACTTTGATTAAAAAACACTTAGAACATTTCTTCAATACTTTATTTTGTAACCAAATGTACATTTCGGACACGAAGTGTCCATTATCAATGGTTTGATACTAATACGAAAAATATACATATATATGTATATTTTTCGTATTAGTATCAAACCATTGATAATGGACACTTCGTGTCCGAAATGTGCATTTGGTTGCAAAATAAAGTATTGAAGAAAGGTTCTAAGTGTTTTTTAATCAAAGAATTGCTATATAAATTAATTTCGTTCACAATCTGGTGCATCATTACATCTGCTTTAGCAAATTGTTTACAAATTTCCAAAATAAGGTAGAATGCACACAAATAAAACGATTTTTTAAAATCGATGTTTTCAGTTTTTCCTGAATAACTTCGAAATGCTTCAATTTTTTTAAAACGTTGGTTATAGGATCTGAATAAGCACATCTTTATCATTAATAATAAGACATAGAGTAAGTGTCTGATTATTAATGATAAAGGTTTAACTATTTAGTTAATTTCCTACTGATCCTTATAGTGAAATATATGTTAATCTAATAAATTTAATAAAATCACTTTCACAATTTTTTTTACAAATCTGACAGATTTCTAAGACTATAAAACTGAAGATTTTGTAAAAAAAAATAATTCAAATAAATTTACAATAAAGTATTTTGTTTGATTTCCTTCTGTCGGGGCTTCGTATTTATTGAAACTAACTAAGCATGAAATAAAATTTCGAGATTAGAAAAGCCTGAAAATTTGGCCAAATTTTCAAGCTTTTCTAAACTCGAAATTTTAGTTCATGCGCCACGCGTATAAACACTGATTTAATTTAGAGCTCAAAATATAATGTTTAGATATGTACTTTAACCAATCTAAACTGTTTTTAAATAAGTTTTATTGCATATTTACTACAATTATTCAGAAGGAATAAATTATTTCATATTAGAAGTAATCCTCCTGGTTGCGCCCATAATTATTACTATTACTACTATTATTACTAAATTTATATGTACCAACGTTAATTATTTATCATATTATATTGTTTGCAATTAGGAAATATCCTATTAGGCACTAGACTTATTGTTATAATTTTTACAATCATTATGAGGTGTCTTAATACTATATTATTATTGTCATCCTAAGTGTTATTATTGTTAAAATCGCCGGTCTTGAAAATGTTCAATCCTGAAACACGCCCTAAACCAACCAACCCCTAGATACAGAGCCGGCCGGATCCACCCTCAACATGCACCACACCCGGCCGGCTTGTTTTATTCAGAAAACCCAGACAAAAACACAAAGGCGAGAGTTTATTTCTGGAAAAGCACTCGCCCATGAATCACATGCACGTACAAACCCCAAAATAGGGGGATGATTCATTCAACCCACCCACGCACACACATAAATAAACAACAATAATAACTAAAATTAAACAAATTAATCCAACTATCAAAACTTATAAATCAATAGAAGAAAGAAACAATACAGCTTGAAATCAGACTGATCAATCCAAAGAAAGTAAATCACTAGAATTTTCACAATGATATAACAAAATAGTGATCCCAATGTTTTGAAATAATTCATGGGATGATTTTATTGAACGTCCGTGTCCAGATCCCGAGCAGGAAAATGTTGAAAACGTGCACTGCATCCACTCACCGGTTCAAAATCGATAAGACGAAGAACTGGAGGAAGGCTTGTCCCTCGTGTATCCACAAAAAAATCAGAACTTTTATTAACAATAGGCAGTGTTCAATTAAGGCAAAGTCTTAATTTACGATTTAAAAAACCACACGCGCACTGATTAGACAAAATTGGTTGTATCAAAAGGATTGTGATAAATCGCGAACGAACGATGAATGGCTGATGGTGATGACCGCACAACTGCGCGTCGATTCTTCGTGCCCGGATTATATAGGAGGGTGGGGATGTGCGCACGGTACCGGAGGCCTCCCCCTCCCTCATCGGACGGCCGCACCGCTGAAATTTGGTGCGGGAGGGGTTCTCCTCCCTTGACTAAATAACAGGGCTGAAGTCGGAATATGGTTAGCATAATTGCGAAGGAATTAAAATATTTTTATTCGGTAAATCGAGCGCGTTCGTTCACTCGTCGGTTAGCCTTCTCGGAAATCATTATCATGCACTGTATGGTTGGGAATTATCAGCATTTGATTATGAAGAATTTTACAGTGATTATTCAATTAAATTATTATTTGCTTGCTAATTTAAACACTAGATTAGAAATTGTTATTATAAACATTTTACACCTCGACAAGAAATGCAATTACAAAAAATGTATATTGCATTTTTTGATGATTTCATTTAACAAAGCTATATAAAAACAAATTAATACTAATATCGACTTTTTGCAAAACTTTAGTCTCGTTGATACTTCTCCAAACATTAATTGAAACATTCATGAATATTTGGAAGAGTCTCAACGAGACTACAGTTTTGCAGAAAATCGGTATTAATTTTAATTCTGTTTTATACTTTGTTCTGCAAACAATTGGCAAATTCAATTTTACTTATATTTAATGGTAATACACTTAGATTAATGAAACACTTGTATCTTTTCATCACTTATTTATTTGGAGTACCAAATGCACATTTCGATCACGATGTGATCATTATCAATGGTTGACAAATACGTATTTGTCAACCATTGATAATGATCACATCGTGATCGAAATGTGCATTTGGTACTCCAAATTAATAAGTGAAGAAAAGATACAAGTGTTTCATTAATTTAAAACCATCTTCACGCAACTCAACAATAATTAAGTAATTAAACATTACCTGATTACTTATTGTTATCTGTGAATTTAATATTCTTATACAGGGCTGGCTTTTCCATTAGGCGAGGGTGGCCAACCCAAATAGCTTCGAGGGCCAAAATTAACACCTAAAATGATTCAAGGGCTGCACCTTAGAAATACATATATAGAGGAATTCGGGAGAGATGTCCTATATGACTCATTGAATGTGTGGTTCAATTATTTTAGAGATTATGTCGACAATTGTTACTGCAACGATTTTTCCTAGTTGTCATTGTAATGTCATACGGTTTAGGTTGCGAGTATAATAGTGTTTTTCTTTTAGAAAAGCTTTAAATCATAATTTCTTGTGATTTTTTTCTTTTGAGTATGCATATCCCAATTACGTGTTGTAGATTTTTAAATATTCGTTGTTTCCTTAAAAGAGGTTAATTTGAAGTTTAAACACGTGTTTTCTACTCCCAATTTAAGCATGAAGTAAAATTTCGGGGTTTGGCAAAGCCAAACCAAATTTTCAAGCTTATCTAAACTCGAAATTTTACTTCATGCGCCACGCGTATAAGACACTGATTTCAAGCGAAGTTTACTCGTTCACAATATTTCAGTGCATTGAGTGTATAATACGCGTGGCGCATGAAGTAAAATTTCGAGTTTAGAAAAGCCTGAACACTTGGTTTGGCCGCTCCGCGCTACGCGACCAAATCAAATTATCAGGCTTTTCTAAACTCGAAACTTTACTTCATGCGCCACGCGTATGAAGCACTGAAATATTGTGAAATTCACAATATTCTACTAAAACAGTATGCTAAAGACGTATATTTTTAACTTCAATTTAAAACCAGTGCTTTCCATTTTTTAACAGTTAATGCAGATTTGTGTGGTGGCAAATATTAACAATATAGAATTACATATTTTCTTGTAAAAACATTTACACTTGTTTTTGTAGGCAATAACATGATAAACTACAATATTTAAAAATATAATTGTTTTTCAGAACACAATTACATTTTTGTATCCTCTCTCTAAGCATATTTGTCAGAAAGATACCCAATAAACTTATTAAAAATGCATTAATTTTAAATTTCATTTTAATCTCAAATAACTCATTTTTTGAAGAATAAAGCACTAATAATCTTTCTTCACACGTTTCAAACGTGTGAAGAAAGGTTATTAGTGCTTTATTTGTCAAATTAATTTGATCTTCACGTAACTCAATCAATCAACTCATTTTTGTTTACTTGTGGCATATCACGTTATTACAATAAGCCATTCAATTGTTAATAAATAATATTTAAAATATAATTTTGTTATTGTAAAAATAACTCAAACTTCACATTTTGATAAACATTTACAGATCTTACACTGAATTTTGAAATTTAACAAAAGTTGATAAAATAACCAATCAAGATTGTACAAAACCAAATACTAAATCAGCAAAAAGGCAACACTTTTAAATTTGACAACATTTTTGTAAAACACTAACAAAAATATTGATATGTCTATCATGGTACTTTCCCCCACGTTAGATACTTGAAATCAATAGCTTTCACCACAGTTCATATATATCCAGTTAGCCAGTCCCCATATAAATTTTGGGTACACGCGAATGGGAGCAGAGCGCTGGATGCCAAATTGGTGTATATGGCTGCCTATATACACCAGTCTGGCTTCCTGCGGTCGGTCGACTATTTTACTCCAGATGTCGCGAAATCAAGTCTCAGAGAGAGTGAGAGAGAGACAATTTCTTTCTCCCTCTATTTCGCGCTTCTCGTTGTATCATATTCCAGATGTTGATTTTTCAATCTTGAAAACACGTTTTTTTTTTCTTTTAACGAGCTAAGGATGCGTGTTACATTCACTCATGCGTTTCCTTCTACAATTTTATTTTCTGCGTTATTAGAGAATAGATTTTATGAAATTATATGTGAACGTTGTAAAATTCATTAAGTATTATTTATTTTGTACAAGAAACTTAAAATACAAAACTATTTAACTTTTGATAAAAAGTAAAACAAATACATCAACTTATCATTTTATTAACTAATCAGATCAATCCAATTGATCAGATCAAATCTACTGATCGATAAGGGTTTCTTTTTTAATTAAAGGGGTCAGTGCAAGATGCAGTTAAGTCATTTTTTTTTAGTTTTTGAATTATTGCCGTTTGAAGTTTTTAGCCCATTAAGCGCCGTTGATAATTAAGTTACTAAATAAGTTTATTTGATATATTATAATATAGTTTTTCCCCTTCCACGAGGACTTAGATGGTTTTTCCCCTCCCATTGCACTTAAATGGTTAGCCACATTAGAATAACTTGAAAACTAAGCTGCATAATGCTTCTATACCTGTTTTATATGAAAGATAGAACAAAAATCTACCCCTCTACATCAATAACTCAATTTCGAAAAAAAGTGGACTTAGATGGTTTTTTCTCTCCGCCACAGATATTATTTGACCTGAATTGAAAATGTACCAAGAAAAATTTAAATATTTTGTTATTTAAAGTATCTTATAAATACTTCACAATATTACAATGTTTTATACGCGTGGCGCATGAAGTAAAATTTCGAGTTTAGAAAAGCCTAATTTGGCTCGGTCGCTCCGCTTCGCTACGCGCCCGAGCCAAATTTTCAGGCTTTTCTAAACTCGAAATTTTACTTCATGCTTAGTCTGGGAGTGGATACACTCGTTCTTAACTTCATATTGCACGTTTTTATATAAAATCGACGAATGCCTGAACATTGACAGCGTATACATTACATTGTTGAGGCACTAATTTTTTGAAAATCCATTATCACTTTGATATAATAATAATAATAAACTATTTATGATTTTTAACTTTTTATTAAATTCACGTATACATTATGTGTATTTAAAGAAAAAATTTACAGTATGTAATTCATAGAAATCACAAAAAGAAGTGTAGAATTTTAATTAAAATTAACTTTTAGAGTAAAAATTGCTTGGCCGTTAATGGGTTAAAATAGTTTTAAATATACTATGTGTCCCGTTTCAAGGCGCATTGTATGTTTCATGTAAAGATTTCCAATGTAATTGGAATTTGAGTTTGTATCGCTTATTGAACCAAAACGATTACAGTAAAATTAAAATCATTTCTTTACCTACTAGCAGTATTTTCGAGGTACTTTTGAGTTCTCCTCAGTTTAATTTGAAATATAGCTTGAAAATAGTGAACGATTATACGAACATAAAATCGTCAAAACATTAGTTGCTACGAAAAGTCAGTGTTTGGCATCAAATTTATTAAAACACAAAGCAATAATTCAATTCAACATGAGTGTTTATTCTGCAAAAGATAAAAATCAGATCCCAAAATGGACACAGTATATATTTTAATCACGATGCGTATTTTATTAAATGAACCATACTTTTAATAAATATTAACAGTTTCAGAAATTTGTGGTTTTTGCACTGACTACTTTAATTATCCGTTTACTTTGAACGATTGTTACATGATCAACTTGTACTTTTCCGATTGAAATTTTATAAACGCTTATTGTGTGCCATTTGACCAACACCGACAACACTCAGCGGGCACTAAAATGTTACCTAATTTTTGAATTAAAAGTTATGGCATCCGTCGTGTGGCTGCATGGGGATAATTTGAAAAAGAATAAGCAGAAATATTTTTCGATATTCTTAATGCTTTCACCTACCTTATTTTTCAACAAATGTTTCTTATTCTAGTTAAACTTTGGCTGTAAGCCTCACTTATGTTTTCAGTTTTTCACAAAATATTAATCATGATAAACTCAAACTAACGTCATTTATCGCAACAGCTCACTTATTCAAAGTAATTAATCCGTAAAATTCACCTTTTTATACAATATTAATAAAATAACTAAAAGAGCTACATAATAAAATAAATATGCATCAAATGCTAATTTTTCGATTATGTACAACTTTCTTTAACAAGATTTTTTTATATGATCACAAAATCAAAAAATGTTAAGAGTAAACCACTTCCGGTTTCCGCATTTTCACCAAAAGTTGATTAGATAATAAAAAGCTTAAGTTTATAGTTTCATCTTAACAGCTCAATCGGTTAAGACTTTATGTGGCGACAGAATTACAGAAGGACAGATTTACAGTATTACAGAATTGAGTGGTCTAACTGCAAAACTCACATTCTCCACTTTTGAAAACTTTTGGCAAATTGCAAAAAACACGTGTACTTTAACATGGCGGACATAAAAAAACCTCCATCTCAACTTTCACAAAAAGTGGAGAATGTGAGTTTTGTAGTTAGACCACTCAATTACAGAATTACAGACATTTTTCAATAATGATCTGAATCAACTCGGGAAACCTCAAAATGCATATACCCACTAAAATTTTAATTTGAAATGTTTTGCGAAAACAATACTTTCACTTTGTTTTGCATATGGGGGAAAGTAAAAATCGTCAGGTATTCAATTTACCTACGCTTCAGAAAATTTATAAAACTCCACAGCACGAGTGATTATATTGTCAATGGTTAGAAGAGTTTACATTTTATCTTAAATTTATATATGTTTAGTATACATCGACTTGTTGAAATAAATTTAATTTTTATTTTAATCATAATTAAAATAAGAATTAACAGCGCGAAGTCGTAAAATATTTGGTTGATGATATATAAAAAAAAAAACTAGTTGAGCCATTTATTTTTTCATTTGTATTCAATTTTGTGTACATTTATTCAATCACTGTTGAATAATTTTTTTTTAATTCCTCAAAAATATTTTAACATATACAGTGATGGACAAAATTATATAGACAGACGATTAAACGTTTCTAAAGTTTGTTATAATTTTTTTTAATTAAATATTGAATAATCATTAACTCTGCGCTAATGAATAGTAATAATAAGATGAATGTTTACCATTCAGCAACTATACATAATTTATGTTAGGACAAAAATATGTAGACACACAATTCATGATTAATATTTTAACTGAATGCAATTGAAAAAGTGCATTTAAACAGTAAAGAACGTTAGCTTAGGCTCTTCTTGAATGAATTTAAATGAAGTCATCAAATCCCCTTTACTATTAAAAACAAATTATTAAATGATTTAAGTATGGTCAACGTCACATAAAAATTGCAAAACAGTTTAAATTTGAACCGAAAGCAGTGTGGGAAATTATTAAACAAAGATGCAAGTAGGTTCACAGTGTGAAGGAAAAAGAGAAGTGATCATTCCAGCAAATGCAATGAAATAGGCGTGAGAGTGGTTAAAAAAATTCTGTCGAGCGATTCTTTTAAGATAATATCCCATCATAAGTGAATTACAAGCTTATTATCTAATATTCTAACAAAAACAATTAAACGAATATTGAATGTGGGCAAGGCTCGTTTAGAATTATTTCACTGTTATCTGCAGGGGACTTTAAATTATTGGGAAATCGAATGTTTTAGCGTTGAGTTTAAGTGTAATACGTTTGGATGTAATGGTACTCGTTATGTTAGATGCCGTGTTAATAAAAGCTGACATCCGAAGTTTACATTACCCACAGTAAAACATTGAGGTGTATATCTGTCATGGTTTGGGGTTTCTTTCAGAGGCTTTGAACCATGCACGCAGTCAAATTCAAGGCATTATGGAGTTTACACTTTATTCAACACTTCCAACGTAAATCCGGACCAGTATTTGTAGTACTAGATGAACAGAAATCTTAGAGATCAATAAAAAATCCACGAATTAGACGGATTAGAAGAAAAATAGAATAGTGTTGATAGTGCCTACAGTAATAAACTTTTTCATTGAATGCAAGAAGATGCCAGTAAGTAATTAACAATAACAGATACCCTACTAAATGCTGAACACATTATTACAAAGAAATCATATAATTTTTGACAATCATTGTTATAATAATTAAGTTTTTAGTTATGTCTATATATTTTGGTCTAACTAATTTATACAATTTCAACAAAAATAAATAAAGAAAATTTATCAATTTCAATTTCCTTTTGTTTCATTTAGTTTGGTTTGAGAATAGTTTGACCTGATGTTGCATTTTGCATATAAATTATGCATAGAACAGCAGTGCTGTCGTGTAACGCAAATATTCATTGTATAATTCAATATCTGTCGGGGTATTAGCTCGAGAAGTAGTTGTTTCAATGAATATTTGGAGACAAACTTTTTGCAGAAAGTCGATATTAATTTTAATTCGTTTTTATATTTTATAAATATTCTGCAACCTATTGACAAATTCAATTTTTCTTTATGATAAATTTTCTTTATGTGAAACTGTACCCTTAAAGGCGGTATGTCACTCTCTCTCAGGTATCAAATTGTTTGCACCTACTAATGACTTAATCCTTTACCTATAAATAACATTCCTTCATTTTCACTCGCCCCAGTTTTGTGTACCTGTTTCGACGACACACTTCGACATTCCTGTAAGTTTCCTGTTTATTTTATTTTAATATTTTTTTTATATTAAAAGTCTGAAGCAAAGCTATACTGATGAGGGATAAATCTCGAAACGCGTCTGTAGATGGCTTAAGACAATTAAAATTCATTCCCTGTAATTTTTTAATTTATTTCAATTTCCTTTTGTTTCATTTAGTTTGGTTTGAGAATAGTTTGACCTGATGTTGCATTTTGCATATAAATTATGCATAGAACAGCAGTGCTGTCGTGTAACGCAAATATTCATTGTATAATTCAATATCTGTCGGGGTATTAGCTCGAGAAGTAGTTGTTTCAATGAATATTTGGAGACAAACTTTTTGCAGAAAGTCGATATTAATTTTAATTCGTTTTTATATTTTTTAAAAATAAATAAGTTTATGGAAATATTAAAAAGCTATGACTATGTTTTGTTAACATTTTGCAACATAGTTTCATTCCCATGTTTATTAATTTCAAGTTTGAATACCCTTAAAATAAATTGAGAAAAATATAAATGTCTATATAGTTTTGTCCATTACTGTGCGTCTTAATTATTGTTAGACATTTTTAAAATTAAAAGTATTCGAATATTCATTTAAAAACCGATCGAAATGCGAAAATTGAATTATTCGAATACATTGAATATGTTCTTGAATATTCGAATACATAAATTCGTAGCCTTATTTTGAACCTTGCTTTAAGCCAGTGTTATATACGCGTGGCGCATGAAGTAACATTTCGAATTAAGAAAAGCCTGAATTTTGGAATCCAAATCCAAACGTTGAGGCATTTTTAAACTCGAAATTTTACTTCATCCTTAATCAAGGAGTAGAAACACTCGTTAGAAGCTTTCAACTAACAGCTTTTATGAAAACAAGGACTTCCTGTAAATTTATCAAACTCTGTAAATATCAGCAAGGCCATAGCCAGGGGAAGGGATATGGGAGTTCAAATACGCGCTCTCGCAAATAATTCAGGTATTTGACTTGCACTCGGGATATAATTGCTAAGTATTTCCACTAACAAATTAAAAATAAAGTGAAATTTCGAGATTAGAAAAACCTGAAAATTTGGATTGTTCGAGTAGCGAAGCTGAGCGACCAATCTAAATTTTCAGGCTTATCTAAACTCGAAATTTTACTTCATGGTTAACCTGGCAATAGAAACACTCGTTAGAAGCTTTACCTTAGTCGCTTTTATGAAAATCAATGAATGCATGAACATTTACAGAGTACGAGGGTTGCCTTTTATATTTCGGGATTAGGTAACCCTAGTGTTGCAATCTGGCAACTGAGAGCTCTATCGTAAAGTTTGACATTTTTGAGGTTATACGTACTCAGAACGTTTTGACATATGAGCGTTATTTGTGTCGTTTACACTAACTTAAAAGATTTATCTTGGCCAAAGAATGGAATTAAATCGTGAACATTTTCGTGCGATTATTTTTTACAACTTTCAACGTGGATTAACTCAACAACAGTGCATGGATGAACTTAATTTAATTTTTGGCGATGAAGCTCCATCAAGGACCAGTGTTTATCGATGGTATGGTGAATTCAACCGAGGTCGTAGTTCACTCCAAGACGAATTTCGTGGAGGTCGTCCAAAATCAGTTGTTGTTCCGGAAACCATTGATGCTGTGCGCAAACAAATATTGCAAGATCGTCATGTGACCTATCGTGAGATTGAGACAACCTCAGGCATTAGTGGGACCAGCATACATTCAATATTGCATGAACATTTGACTGTCAAAAAAATTTGTTCGCGTTGGATCCCACACAATTTGTCAATCGCTCAAAAAAAGGCTCGTGTCGATTGGTGCAAAGAAATGCTCAAAAAATACGATTGCGGTGCTTCGAAACACGACTATGACATCGTGACAGGTGATGAATCATGGATTTACGCGTATGAGCCCGAAAGTAAACAGCAGTCGACCGTATGGGTGTTTCAAGATGAGCCAAATCCAACAAAAGTTGTTCGCGCACGAAGCACTTCCAAGCAAATGGTCGCCTGTTTTTTCGGAAAAACTGGACATGTCGCAACCGTACCACTAGAACAACGCAGAACAGTCAATTCTGAGTGGTACACAACCATTTGTTTGCCAGTTGTCATCCAAGAAATCAGGAAAACCAACCGCCGAAAACGGATCACTCTTCACCACGACAATGCGAGCTCTCACACATCGGCTCAAACAACTGCATTTTTGAGCACGCAAAACATCGATTTGATGAGTCATCCGCCATATAGTCCTGACTTGGCACCGAATGACTTCTTTTTATTCCCATCCGTAAAAAATAAAATGAGAGGTCAACGTTTTTCGACACCTGAAGAAGCGGTTGATGCGTTCAGAATACATGTTTTGGAGATACCTCAATCAGAGTGGCAAAAGTGCTTCGACAATTGGTTCAAACGAATGCAAAAGTGTATAGATCTTAATGGGGAATATTTTGAAAAACAATAAAGCGATTTTCAATGATTAATATTTATTTTTGTTCTCTAATCCCGAAATATAAAAGGCAACCCTCGTATACATCGGGATATGTATACTTAAAAGAAAAATTCTCTACATTTTGTAGGAAAATATTCTCTTCAATTTGCATTAAAAAAATTAGGACATTTTAAGATCTTTCAGCTACTCAACTATTTTAAAACTGTAGTGATGGCTAAACGTAATAAAAAAACTGATACTGTCCTTTTTTATTTTTGTATATTTTAACACAATTGGTTTTGGAAATTTATGAATGAACTTCAATTTGTAACTTTATAAATAATAACACAAATGTTAAATTCGTAAATCGTATTATTTTATTTAATCTGTAAATCCTTGACAATAATAAATTTATATTTGATTATGCCCGTTAATATAAACGTTTAATAAATCATTTGATAACTATTTATGGAGTAAATTTATTTACCTAGTAAACTAATGGGCAAATAAAATTGCGTATTATAAAGCAAACCTACCAAATAAATAGAAATTCTAGAAATAAATAATTTAATTAGTAGATTACAGATCGAAATTAAACATTTACATTGTGGCCATAGCTGGAACCACCAATTTTTTAAATTGAATTGTCAATATTTCAAATTAAATAGTCAATCAAATTGGAAATTCAGTATAATTCTTTATAATTATAGAGAATAACCGTGGAATAGGACTGAATTACACAGAACAAGAAAAAGAAAGCTTATTAGAAATCATAAAAGACTTAAACGAGTGTTTTCCACTCCCAGGCTAAGCATGAAGTAAAATTTCGAGTTTAGAAAAGCCTGAAAATTTGGTTTGGTCGCGTAGCGCGAAGCGCGGAGCGGCCAAACCAAATTTTCAGGCTTTTCTAAACTCGAAATTTTACTTCATGCGCCACGCGTACAAGACACTGATTTCAATTAAAGTTTACTTGTTTACAATATTTCAGTGTTTAATTCGCGTGGCGCATGAAGTAAAATTTCGAGTTTAGAAAAGCCTGAAAATTTGGTTTGGTCGCTGCGCGCTTCGCGCTACGCAACCAAACCAAATTTTCAGGCTTTTCTAAACTCGAAATTTTACTTCATGCTTAGTCTGGGAGTGGAAAACACTCGTTTAAAACTTTAAATGCAACTAATTTAAAAAAAAAGCGTATGCATAAGTATAAACATCCCTGGTTATGTGTGACTTGAAAAACTCTAGGTCTTCGACTCCTTAGAATGTCTTGTGGTTTGACATGGATGATATGGTAGACATGATAACCGTAATGAAATTAATAAATACAAGTAGTAGAATCTAAAGTAATTATAATAATATAGTAGATTTTTGACTTTTAACTGTCAAATTATTTCGAGAATAAAATTTGCTTGGTACAAAAACAAACAAATAATTTACTGAGGAGATTTATTAGCCAAATAAAGTTATTTTGAGTTTATAATACCGAAATCTTTGGAATAAATTAATTTATTCCTAAAGTAAATTTTATTTAAGGAATAAAACGTTTTATAATACCGGGCATTAGATATATATTATTATGGGAGATTTTCTGGGTGAATATTTTTTATTTGCTGCAGAATTTCATTACTAATTTCATAAAACTATGAAATGGTGCTCTTTCAGTGGAAAGATCACTGTGTCACCCTTTAAATGTCAGGACAATTCTTTGCTTTTTTCCATGCTCACTAATTGTATTTCATATGCAAATGTTAAAGTTGAGTGTACTAGTATAGTAGATATTGATTTTGGTGTGTAGGCTTCTTTTACAACAAAACACAACCGTTTTTTTAAATGTAAAATGAGAGAAGAATTAACATACGATTTTCTCGATCTGCAAATTTATTTGATTGTCATATGATTTTTGCAGCACTGGTTAATCCAAAAAATCTTCAAATGTAGAATTTTATGCATGGGTTTCTTTTCAAAGGAAGTCAGTTGCTATATAAAAAACTTAGCACATCTCAACGTTTTAACTACATTTCCCAATTATATACAGGGTCCTGCAACAGTGCATCGGGCTTTCCTAGCGCCATTCCCGTAAAAAAAACAAAAAAATGTTTCATACAAAAAGTTATTGATTTAAAAATCTTTATGGCGTAAAATTATTTTCAAACATACAGGGTGTCCCAATTTTGCGGTATAAAAAAATATTTGTTTTTTTTAATGGAACACCCTGTATTTATTCAACTTTTCTAATGACATTTTTCAACCTCTACATTGTTATCCATTTAGTTTTTTATTATGTTACAGTGTTGCCAAATTACAATTTTTTTCTCCAAGTATCATGCATAAGCAAGCTCAACTTTAAAACATCGTAGCGACCTCGTTTTTTGAAGGTAAGAATAACTTTTAGCAAATATCTCAGTGTAGTTAATAAGCAACGTTTTATTAATGAGCAATTTAAATTTAGTAATACAGGGTGTTCAGAGAAACATGCCAAACTTTGCAACTTTCAAAGCGGTATAACCCATTTTTTTTTAAATGGAATGCTCCCTATTTTATGTCATTATTCGAAAGGTCTATTTCTTCTCTTCAATTTGATGGAGCATATCTTATGTCTAAACCCCATAGTTGTTGAGATATTCAATATTTTTCACAAAAGTATCCATTTAATTACATTTCTATGCACTCTAGTAGGCCATGCTGAGACGAAACAACTGTCAAAATGTAAGTAAAAGTCAATGTGAGATGAATAAATACAGATAATACTTCAAAATTATTAATACAAAAGAGAAACGATACTACAGTAAATGTTCAAAATGTTTTCCATTTTCATTTAGGCACAAATTAATTCGCCGCTAAAAAGACCTATTCACTCTTCCTAACATTTCAGGTGAAATACTTGCAAAAGCATTAACAATTCGTTGCTGCATATTCATTGGGGTTGTTGGTGCTTCCTTATAAACAATTTCTTTTACATATCCGCACAAGAAAAAATCAATTTTTGTTAGATCCGGAGATCTAGCAGGCCATCTAGTGGCTCCATTCCTACCAATCCATTGGTTGGGGAAAATACCATCAAGAAATGTCCTCACATCTCGCGAGAAGTGCGCAGGTGCTCCGTTTTGTTGAAACCACAGCCTGTTTCTTGTATGTTGAGGTATATGAGCTAATAACCCGGGTAATACTTTTCGCATAAAGTGCAAATACATATACCCATTTAGATGGCCTTCGAAGAAATGTGGACCTACCACATGGTTTCCAATAATTCCTCCCCAGACATTCAATGACCATCAATACTGATGATCAACTTGTCTCATAACATGCGGATTTTCAGTTGAATAATAATGAAAATTGTGCCTGTTGACAGATCCGCTGTTATGGAACGTCGCCTCATCCGTGAATAAAACATACTGGAAAAACGCAGGATCCTCCTGAATTTTTAGTCTTGCCCAGATACAAAATTCGGAACGAAACTGAAAATCAGTATTACTCAGTTCTTGATGTAACTGAATATGATATGCATGATATCGATTTTTCTTCAGAATGCGTTGTACTGACCTCTCGCTTATGCTGGTTGCTTCACAGATGTCTTTTTGGCTCAAGTTGGGATGCTCAGTTGCTGTTAAGAGCACTGAAAATTGGTTTTCCTCATTGGTGATAGGTTTTGTTCTTTCTTGTTTTCTGTAATGTACACTTCCGGTTTCAATAAATCTATTGAGCAGGTTCCTAAAACTTTTCTCTTCCGGATGTCTTCTGTTGGGATAACGTGTCGCGTAAATTTTAGCCGCCAATAAACAATTTTTATCAGTCTCCCCTAATACAAAAATCATATCGACTAGTTCGTCTTTTTCGAAATTCATCGTAATTATATGCTGTCTACTTTTACCACGAAACGAAGAATGACTTTACAAATCACAAATTAACGTTTCGAATTTCGACATAATCAAATGTCACACTGACACTTACATTACATTTTGACAGTTGTTTCATCGCAGCATGGCCTACTAGAGTACATAGAAATGTAATTAAATGGATACTTTTGTGAAAAATATTGAATATCTCAACAACTATGGGGTTTAGACATAAGATATGCCCCATCAAATTGAAGAGAAGAAAAAGACCTATCGAATATTGACATAAAATAGGGAGCATTCCATTTAAAAAAAATGGGTTATACCGCTTTGAAATTTGCAAAGTTTGGCATGTTTCTCTGAACACCTTGTACTACTAAATTTAAATTGCTCATTAATAAAACGTTGCTTATTAACCACACTGAGATATTTGCTAAAAGTTATTCTTACCTTCAAAAAACGAGGTCGCTACGATTTTTTAAAGTTGAGCTTGCTTATGCATGATACTTGAAGAAAAAAATTGTAAATTGGCAACACTGTAACATAATAAAAAACTAAATGGACAACAATGTAGAGGTTGAAAAATGTCATTAGAAAAGTTGAATAAATACAGGGTGTTCCATTAAAAAAAACAAATATTTTTGTTATACTGCAAAATTGGGACACCCTGTATGTTTGAAAATAATTTTACGATATAAATATTTTTAAATCAATAATTTTTTGTACGAAACATTTTTTTGATTTTTTCACGGGAATGGCGCTAGGAAAGCCCGACACACTGTTGCAGGACCCTGTATATATGTATATATGGTGTTCAGATATTCATAGTTATTTTTAAGAGTTCAAATTAAAGTGATATAGGAGTATTTTCTACTCGCAGATTAAGCATGAAGTAACATTTCGAGTTTAGAAAAGATTGAAAATTTGGTTCTGTTACGTAGCGCGTAGCTCTATGCGACCAAACCATATTTTCTAAACTCGAAACACGCGTATAAAACACTGGTTTTAAGTGAAGTTCAAAATATACTTCTTATACGCATATTGTTTTAGTAGCATATTCTAAACTTCAAAATATTTGAGTTTTATATACGCGTGGCGCATGAAGTAAAATTTCGAGTTTAGAAAAGGCTGAAAATTTGGTTCGGTCGCTCCGCTTTGCTACGCGACTATACCAAATTTTCAAGCTTTCCTAATCTCGAAATTTTACTTCATGCTTAATCTAGAAGTGGAAAACACTCGCTAAAGCTTTAAATTGAACCATTTTAAAAAAACGACGAATATCAGAGCATTTATAGCGTATGCATTTGTATACTAAAAAGAAAAAATCCCTGTATTAGCAAACAAATTCGAGCATATTATAAATATACAAAGATTTGTCATATTTTCGATGTTTTGCCTTCAAACTTAGACCATGTTGTAATTGGGCGGAGAATAATTTTAAATCCAATCATGATTAATAACAAAATGCTTTCCTTGCGGCTCGCAATTTTTCATAATATCAAAATATAAAAAGAAAATAATCAAACCCATCAATAAATAGTCTGAGTCCCGTTTCAACCAAATTTCATACAAACGAAATTGAAAATAATAAAAATAGTGAAGACTTATGACATGGATGTTACATCATCTCATCTTAGTTTCTATCCATCTTATTCTTAAAGCTTTCACTTACATAATGCACATGCAGAAAATGAAAACCGCAAGTATTCACCTTTTTTTGTTACAATTACATTGATGAAAGAAAGACAATGCGGAAAATCTCGTCTGTCGGAAGATAAATGAAAGAAACAACTCAGATCTTTAATAAGAGATAAGCCTCATTTCAGCGCACTGTGCTTCCTACCGACAATGGATATAATTGCTAACTTTTGCTTTATTCCGGAATTAAAAGTGTGTCTTTCACTGTTTGTGTGTTTGTTGTCTGTGCGTAAAAGTGTGGTCGTTCGTTCCGAGTAAAATAGTTCTAGTGTTATTTAGTGATCGGAACAAAGTCTTGGGTTGTTGGTCGTCTGCTCGCCATGCTCTGTTTTGCAGACAATCTAGCAGCTAATTTAAAGCTAAACAAGGAATACTAGTATATCATCATTAGATTATGCGTTTTATTTTTTATATGGTCGACGAATGGAACATCCAAAAATAGGAAATTATTTCTAGTCGAACAGTCGACATTTTCGTCCATTTTACGTAGGACGGTGTGGGCAACTTGTTTTGTATTAATGTTAGATGTTTGAGTAAAGGGGCAATGTGTGCAGTTTTTTCTTTATGAATAATAGAAATAAAAAACATTCTAAGTATTTATAATTTGATATTAATAAAACAAAACGATTCGACAAAGAAATGAAAATAGATCTGAAAATAGATCTCTCTCATACAGCTCTATAAAATAACAAATAAGAAAGATCAGAGGGGGGGTTTATTTGAAATCACTCGCAAAAATGCCATGCGAAAATTTGCGAATACTAATGTTCGCACACGAATTAAAAAATTGCGGTGGGCGGTTATTTTGAAATCACATAATTGAATGGCTTGTTCTAATAACGTGATATGCCATAAGTAAACAAAAATGAGTTATTGGAGTTTGAAAAAAATGTATTACTATGAAATTTAAAATAAAGCATTTTTATTGAGTAGTGAGTCTTTCTGACAAATGTGCTTAGAATTGGGATAGAAAAATGTAATTGTCTTGTGAAAAACAATTTTATTTTAAAATATTATGGTTTATCATGTTATTGCCTACAAAAACAAGTGTAAATGTTTTTACAAGAACATATGTAATTCTATATTGTTTATATTTGCCACCACACAAATTTGCATTAACTGTTACAAAATGGAAAGCGCTGGTTTTAAATTGAAGTTCAAAATATACATCTTTAGCATACTGCTTTAGTAGCGTATTGTGAATTTCATAATATTTCAGTGTTTTATAGGCGTGGCGCATGAAGTACAATTTCGAGTTTAGAAAAGACTCGTTAAAATTTTCTACGCGGGGCTTTTCTAAACTCGAAATTTTACTTTATGCTTCATCTGAGAATGACAAATACTCGTTTAAAGCTTCAAATTGAAAGAGAGGAGGCGTGTGAAATTTTTTTAATGTCTACGCGGGGCTTTTCTAAACTCGAAATTTTACTTCATGCTTAAACTGGGAGTGGAAAACACTTATTTAAAGCTTCAAATTGAACTCTTAAAAAAAGAAAAACTCTCAATATATTGCTTATATTCAAAAATACTCAAAATTTAGAAGACTGATACAAAACATGTCAAATTAATATAGTTTTTGTTATTTTTGCAAAATTGTTTAAACTGGTTATTTATTGAATAATATTAGTTTAATCCCAATTTGAAATTGCTGATTCCCAATGTGATATTGTTTATTCCCAATTTGATTGTGATTAAACCGGCAGCTATGCTTGAAGTCCCAATTTAATATAGCTTATTCCCAATTTGATATTGATTAGTCTCAACTTGTAGAAATTAATTCATGGGTATTACTAATAAATAAAGAGAATATTATTAGTTAATCAATGGTATTATTGAGTTTCTCTCTGCAATTGTTTGTACATCTGCATGGTGAACCCAACTCACGAGGTTTAATACTTGTCTTGCTTTTTGCTGTTAAATATTTTTTTCCAAATTTGCTCCTTCTTTTCCATATGACTTGTCTATATCTTTCGTCCCTTGTTTGTCTCCAAAGAAATGGCGGGTTTTTTCAGGTGTTGTATCTGTTACTCTGGTTAATGTTATCATGTTATTACTGCAATAACATGGTAAGTCACGTTAAAAAACATTTTTTTTTGGTAAAACATGATATGCCACAAAAAAGAAACAAAATACATAGTTTACTTGCATCTGAAGGCTCACCATCCATTGGTAGCATAAAATCTTAATTAATAACACTTTCGTCAATTGTACCATGCATTTCATCACTTGAACTCAAACTCACACGAAATCGATTTCTTTTCGGAAGGTGTAATAATACCTGTTGTCATTTTGATATGACTTATCACGTTTTAAAGTGATAATTATGCAAAACCCTTAAAATGTAATAACTTGATTTTAGGTATGCTGACGATATCTGTTGGACGATGACCACAATTCATCTACTGTGACTTATTATATAACTGATTAATCGAATCCAAGAATAAAACAAAATTTTTTGTTTGTGTTGCTTATCATGTGATTATAATAAGCCGTTCACACGCAAGTTTGCTGTAAATCTAATGCATTTCCATAGTTTCAATAATCAGTCAATTTGTATTTGCCAGTTATTGTTTGTATAAATAATTCTATATAAAATGCTTTACACAACGTGGTAATGCAAATATAGAACTAAAGAATACTCTGTTAAACGTTATCAAAAAATTAGCAACCTAAGAAAATAACTGTATGTTTTTGAGTTTACATGAAGTGATTATTACACATAAAAAGACACACTTCACTTTTTATTTGTATCGTTAGATGTACATATTGTTTATTTGTTATTGATAATTAACACCTTGTGTCTCGAAATATACATCTAACGATACAAATAAAAAGTGAAGTAAGCAATAATAGTCTTTTTATGTGTTAAGAAAATGGAATAGCTTTTTTTTCTTGAAGAAGGCCCAAAAGTGTGGCTGATGAATTATTGAATGTTGTATCGGGAGGTGGGTTTAATATCAATAAAAGTAAAGTACATAACAAGCTCAAGTAGACATTAGCAGTATATTTTGAACTTCATTTAAATTAGTGTTTTATACGCGTGGCGTATGAAGTAAAGTTTCGAGTTTAGAAAAGCCTGAAAATATTTTTTGGTCGCGTAGCGCTACGCGACCAAACCAAATTTTCAGGCTTTTCTAAACTCGAAATTTTACTTCATGCTTAGTCTGGAAGTAGACAACACTCAAAGATTCAAATTGATCACTTTCATAAAGTTGGAGCTCGTTGCATTTAACTGGGCGCGAAATAAAAACGCATTTGTGAACATAACAAAAAAATTCTCAAAAATCGACTTGTTTACCTAATCAAAAGTAAATTTCATATGGAATCGAAATGGAATTATTTTATTAGGAATCTAATTAATTAGACACACAGATGTGGTTTTGAAAAATTGAACTTTGTCTAATGATATTTAAAATATTAATACATCAAATTTTAGCAAATATAAAAACAAAAGTATAAAAGAACATGGTTAAATTTCTGAAGAAAAATAGTTAAAAAGTTGTATATAAATACTACAAAAATGATAACAATTGAAATAATACTTCTAATGCCCGGTATTATAAACGATTAATAAATCATTAGATAACTATTTGTGAAGTAAATTTATTTACCTAGTAAACTAATGGGCAAATAAAATTGCGTATTATAAAGCAAACCTACCAAATAAATAGCAATTCTAGAAATAAATAATTTAATTAGTAGATTACAGACCGAAATTATACAGTTTTATTGTGGCCATAGCTGGAACCACCAATTTGTTAAATTGAATTGTCAATATTTCAAATTAAATTGCCAATCATATTGGAAATTTAGTATAATTCCTTATAATTATGGAGAATAACCGTGGAATAGGACAGAATTGCACAGAACAAGAAAAAGAAAGCATATTAGAAATTATAAAAGACAAACGAGTGTTTCCACTCCCAGGCTAGACATGAAGTAAAATTTCGAGTTTAGAAAAGCCTGAAAATTTGGTTTAGTCGCGTAGCGCGAAGCGCGGAGCGAACAAACCAATTTTTCAGGCTTTTCTAAGCTCAAAATTTTACGTCATGTGCCACGAGAACAAGACACTGATTTCAAGTGAAGTTCACTTGTTCAAAATATTTCAGTGCTTTCAGTGTTAAATACGCGTGGCGCATGAAGTAAAATTTCGAGTTTAGAAAAACCTAAAAATTTGATTTGATTTGAATAACCGTGGAATAGGAATGCATTGCACAGAACAAGAAAAAGAAAGCTTATTAGAAATTATAAAAGACTTAAACGAGTGTTTCCACTCCCAGGCTAGACATGAAGTAAAATTTCGAGTTTAGAAAAGCCTGAAAATTTGGTTTAGTCGCGTAGCGCGAAGCGCGGAGCGACCAAACCAAATTTTCAGGCTTTTCTTAGCTCAAAATTTTACTTCATGCGCCACGCGAACAAGGCACTGATTTCAAGTGAAGTTCACTTGTTCACAATATTTCAGTGCTTTCAGTGTTAAATACGCGTGGCGCAGGAAGTAAAATTTCGAGTTTAGAAAAGCCTAAAAATTTGAACCAAATTTTCAGGCTTTTCTAAACTCAAAATTTTACTTCATGCTTAGTCTGGGAGTGGAAAACACTCATATAAAACTTTAAATAGAACTAATTTTAAAACCGCGTATGCATAGTATAAAAATCCCTGGTTATGTCTGATTTGAAAAACTCTAGGTCTTCGACTTATAGAAATAAATAATTTAATTAGTAGATCACAGGCCGAAAGTATACATTTTCATTGTGGCCATAGCTGGAACCACCAATTTGTTAAATTGAATTGTAAATATTTAAAATTAAATTCTCAATCAAATTGGAAATTTAGTATAATTCCTTATAATCATGGAGAATAACTGTGGAATAGGACAGACTTACACAGAACAAGAAAAAAAATGCTTATTAGAAATTATAAAAGACTTAAACGAGTGTTTTTCACTCCCAGGCTAAGCATGAAGTAAAATTTCGAGTTTAGAAAAGCCTGAAAATTTGGTTTAGTCGCGTAGCGCGAAGCGACCAAACTAAATTTTCAGGCATTTCTAAGCTCAAAATTTTACTTGATGCGCCACGCGAACAAGGCACTGATTTCGAGTGAAGTTCACTTGTTCACAATATTTCAGTGCTTTCAGTGTTAAATACGCTTGGCACATGAAGTAAAATTTCGAGTTTAGAAAAGCCTGAAAATTTGGTTTGGTCGCTGCGCGCTTCGCGCTACGCGACCAAACCAAATTTTCAGGCTTTTCTAAACTCGAAATTTAACTTCATGCTTAGTCTGGGAGTGGAAAACACTCGTTTAAAACTTTAAATGGAACTAATTTTAAAAACGCCTATGCATAGGTATAAAAATCCCTGGTTATGTCTGATTTGAAAAACTTTAGGTCTTCGACTTCTAGAAATAAATAAATTAATTAGTAGATTACAGACCGAAATTATACATTTTTATTGTGGCCATAGCTGGAACCACCAATTTGTTAAATTGAATTGTCAATATTTCAAATAAAATTGTCAATCAAATTGGAAATTTAGTATAATTCCATACAATCATGGAGAATAACTGGGGAATAGGACAGAATTACACAGAACAAGAAAAAGAAAGCTTATTAGAAATTATAAAAGACTTAAACGAGTGTTTTCCACTCCCAGGCTAACCATGAAATAAAATTTCGAGATTAGAAAAGCCTAAAAATTGGTTTGGTCGCGTAGCGCGGACCGGCCAAACCAAATTTTCAAGCTTTTCTAAACTCGAAATTTTACTTCATGCGCCACGCGTATAAGACACTGATTTCTGAATAAAAAATGCCGACATTCGCTGTTATTACAGAATCGTTAAATTTATAGCTTCTAACGAGTGTTGTGCATTCCCATATTAAGCATGAAGTAAAATTTCGAGTTTAGAAAAGCCTGAACGCAGAGCGTCCAAATCTAAATTCGGGCTTTTCTAAACTCAAAATTTTACTTTATGCGCCACGCGTATGAAACACTGATTTGATGTGAAATTCAGATTAGAAGACTGGGATTGATATTATGTTTTATTTCATGTAATAAATTATTTCAACTTGAAATTTTTAGGTTTTTCTAAACTAGAAATGTTATTTCATGCTTAATCAATGATTAGAAACACTCGTTAGAAGCTTAACATTATAAAATTATTTTATATAAATTACGCGTATATATCGCGATATGTATACTTAAAAAAACATTATCTATATGTAAAATAATATATAGCTTTTGTATTTTTCAAGCTGCCGATCCCTCTACATAAACTAGTTCTTACGTCAGGATTTTCAGCCGTGTAAGATTAATTATTAATTCGTGTTTTTAATCATTCCATTTGATCTTCTGTTAATTCTGCTTAAAATTGTTTCTATTTGGACAACATTTTTGAATATCATTCTCAAAACGCACAAGTTAAATGAGAATCTCACAGTCGCTATCAATTTACTAGTGGTGTTTTGTAATCGCAAAAAAACAGTTGAATTTGCCCATACGAGTTGAAGTTTTGCGTATGTGAATCTTTTCAAATAAACCTATTATTGAAAAGTCATTCGCAAGTGGATAATTGCGTGCCGGAATAATTTCAAATAAACCCCCGCTGAACTATTCGTTTTTTTTACCTTCAAGGTCATCAAAATGTCTAAATCGAAATTGAATAAGCACACTATACATATAAAGTAATTACTTTACAAACAAGAAAGATTATTACTATATTCAGTTTTTTTTTAACTTCGATTTCTTTAACATTTCTATTTTCTTTCTCAATCGAAGCTGAATTAGCACATAATGTAAAGTAATACCTTTACATAGTGATTCATTAAGTGCCGAATAAAAAATTAATTCTAGAAAAATTAAATTGATATGTCTATCATAGTACTTTACCCCGTGTTAGATACTTGAGCTTTCACCTATCTTATTGTTCAACAAATATTTCAAATTCCTGTTAAACTTTGGTCGTAAGCCTCACTTATGTTTTTTCAACTTGTTTCTCATTGATCACTTGATGAAACATGATTAAATATTTAAAAAAAAATTAAATTTAAAATAAAATCACTTGGTATATTTCACTAATTATACGTCTTTATTCCGACTAGTTTCGGCTATCAGCCACTTTCAAGGAATGTACAAAAATAATGTTTTACAGAAAATATATACAGATTTACAAAAAGGGGGAGGGTCAGGCAATAAGAGCGTTCGCGATCGGTGATGTCCAGATGTCTTCGTTGTCGTTGACGACGTTTTTCTTTAATTTTATGACTCTGTTAATTTCCAAACCTTCTCGGAAGTTGAGGATACGACCTTCATTTTCTGTATAATGGATTTTGAAATTATTCGGATTGAAAAAATGTCCGAATGTGTTACAATGTTTGGACAGACCTGCAGACTGTTTATTATTAATTATATCTTTATGGTGTTCATCGAATCTAGGTTTGAAATTTCTACCTGTCCAATATATTCCACTGTCGCATAGTTTATCTTGTTTAAATGTATTGTTAACTAAAAGTTTGCTAAGATTAATGGGGTTGGTCAAAATGATGTTAAATTTATTCCCTTTGAAACAATTTTTCATTAACGGTGTTAGGTTTTCAACATATTCTAACTTATTCCAATTTTTCTTTTCGTTCTCTGTTTTTACATAAAAATATTTCATGAGTTGTTTCTGTTTTTTTGACTTAATTATTTGATCGATAATATTTTCATTGTAACCATTGTTATTTGCAATTCTTTTTATGGTGTGGAGTTCAATGGAATAGTTTTCCGAATTCATCGGGATGTTTAACAATCTATGTATTAGTGAATGAAACGTACTATATTTGATTTGAGTATGTGTGTTTGATGAAGCTGGTATAATAGTATCTGTAAATGCTTCTTTTCTGTAAATCTTATATGTTAGGTTATTTTTAGTTTTTGTAATGGTTAGATCTAAAAAGTTTAAACTATTATCTTTTTCTATTTCTGTAGTGAATTTTATTTTTGGATTTAATGAATTTAAAAATTGTTAGATATTAGATATTTTTACACAATTTTTAAATTCATTAAATCTCTTAGCAGAGCTGGGTAGGATGCGAATCATTCAGGACTTGAACTCTTCAGAGGGAAGTAGCTGTTTCAATGGATATATATTGTCTTAGTAGTCTTATTAATTAAGACTTATTGTTTGCAGTTTGTACGAACATTATGGTAATTATATATATTATCAATATTTTGTTACGAAAAATAGATTCTCAAAAGGAATTCTAATCGTGATTCGAAAAGGGACACGAATCATATTTTATCGTTTTTTGGTTCAGGAATTTGTAATTCGAATTATTTTAAGTGTGAGGATTCGGACTCATGTTTTGAATCCTCTATCACTTAGCGATACTACAGTTGCTTAAATTCCGAGTAGAGTAGTTCGCAGCAGAAGTACTTTTCATATAACTTTAAGAAGAAAGGACTATGTCAGGAACTTCGGTATGTGTAGAATATTGGCCAATTGGATGCTTGCAGTTTTGACTTTTATGAGTAGCGTACTATCTTTTTAATATTTGTCTAATTTTTTCATATGTATTTTAATTTAAGCTTCTAAACTTGAAATTTTTCTTCATGTATCACGCGTTTAAAACACCGATTTGAAGCTAAGTTCATAATATACTGCCAAGTTTTTTAGGCTTTTCTAAACTTTAAAACAATTAATAGAAAAATAATATAATGTTTTATATCAGTATGTCAATATTTAGAGCGCTTCGTTTTATTTATCTATTCATTGTTCGAAATGGAATACCACTAAAAAAAACTTGATGTTAACTCATTTTATTAAATTTTTACAATTATTGTTCTAATAAACCATATCAGGTAAATCCCATATTTACATTTAATTTAACCACTTTAATTATGACAAATCTTCAAAAGAAGCGCAATTAGTCAAATACAATTAGTCACGCCTACATTTTTTTTCTGTAAATATTGATAATTTAACAATAATATTCTCTGTCTCTTCTTTTTTGATTAATATAGGCCTTGGTTTTATTTTTGTACGTGTGAGTGTTTCAACAACTTAATCAATCAGTTTATCTCTACTATTTTCGACACGTATCATTATAATTATTATTTAATTTTGGTCAAATATACGAAATTAAATATTTAATAATTACCTACTAAGGTAATTAGTTCCAGCTAAATAACTCAAGAGCTACGCAAATTTTGGATAATAACATTTTTTTCGTATTTTAATCGAAGAGAAAAATGTTGTTGATGAAGGTAAATCCGAGTTTGTGTATGTAAAATGAGTTTGATATGTTATCAAGCGAACCGTTATTCAAATAAATTGAATTGATAATTTGAATGGTATTACAGCATTTTAGTGTAGAGATTAGAATGATTATGATACAAATTGCGTCGGATTGGAGGTAAAAGACACTAAGTATATGGAAAATGATAGCACTTAATAAAATCGATTCTGTAAGCAATATGTTGTTATATTTATCTTGTATGTTATTCCTAAACGTCACATCCTAAGTATCAGGTGTTCAGTTAAACACCCGATTGAGTTGGCTGTGAAATTTTTAAAACATTGTGAAGTAGGTAGTACGTTAATTTGTCAGCCGTTCCTGTTAATGTTAATCTAACCCAGTTTTATAACAGTTATCTATTTATTCTATATTGCAATTGTCATTGTTTATTTAGCTGTAAAAACAGCTGATTTATGAAAGAGATAACACAACTATAAGAACAAGGCAAGCTAATGAGCTACTGATTAACACAATCTGACATTTATGTCAAGTATGACAAAACGTAAATTAAGCTGAGACTTCACATTTCATTCCATTTCCTTCTATCAGAAAAGCAACGCAGCAAGCAATTTTACACCAACGTAAAATCACAGTTTACAGCATAGTCCTGAAATTGCGATTTCTACTGTATACGAAGAATTGTCAAAACTGAAGGCATGGACTCTCTCGGTCCGGATCGCTTTCCCAGTAAATTACTCAAGGAATGCGCATTCGTACTTAGCAGACCTATTAGGCAATTATACAGGGTGTCAATTTGAAAACAAGCCAGCCACAATATCTTTGGAACCGTAACAGTTAGAGAAAATTTTTCAAAACTGTTCCTAGGATATGGAGGGGGAACCATTTTGATTCACATAACAATCTTCTACAACCAACCCCTTAGGCTGTAGCCACCCTCGCCCATTTTTTTTTAAATGGCATGACCCCACTTGTGATACATCATTACAAAGGTCTTTCAAAATGCTAATCAGTGGTATCAACTAAAATTTTTATTGTTACATAAAAAAATGTAAAAAAAATAGTTATTAAATTATAATATGCTCAAAAAGATGTTTTTTTATATTGCGGACAGGTACAATTTATTCAGTTAATAAAACTTTGGTTCTCTTGAACCAAGTTTTGTTATTGTTTTAATATTTCTTTTAGAGTTGTCCATATTTTAATGAAACAATAGATAACTCTGATAAATATTGGGTATTATTGTGTTTGTCTGTGATTTTTCATTTGTAATTTGTAAAAATAAACTGTTATAATACCTAATTTGACAACAATTTTAAAATCAAATAAATTGATTTACATTTTTCTATTTGCATTTTTTATGTAACAATAAAAACTTTAGTTGGTACCACTGATTAGCATTTTGAAAGATCTTTCTAATGATATATCACAAGTAGGGTCGTGCCATTTTAAAAAATGGGCAATGGTGGCTACAGCCTAAGAGGTTGGTTGCAAAAGATTGTTATTTGGGTCAAAATGGTTAACCCTCCATGTCCTAGAAACGGTGTTAAAAAATGTTCTCTGACTGTTCGGTTCCAAAGATATTCAGGCTGGCTTGCTTTCAAATTGACACCCTGTATAATGTATCTCTAAAACTGGTATATTTTCTGCTGGAGGTACGCACTGATCACGCCAATTCATAAGTCTGGTCCTAAGAATAATGTTAGTAACTATCGACCTGTCTCCATCTTGTTAACAATTCCCAAGATCTTTGATAAAATTATGTCACAATATCTGACTTACCATTTAAACTCAATGCTAATAGAACATCAATATGGTTTCAGAGCTAGTTGCTCGACTGCAACCAACTTGAGCATAAACTTTTGCTACGGAAGCTTCACCATATTGGTATTGGTGGTGTATTAAGTTGGATTGAGTCGTATCCAACAAGCAGAACGCAATCTGTTCGTATTGGTAATCCCTATTAAAGTTACCTCAGGTGTGCCTCAAGGATCCCACCTGGGACCTTTATTATTCAATATATTTATAAACTACGTTTCCAACTGTTTTAAATACTGCCAGTACATACTATATTCCGACGACATGAAAGTTTTATTTAATATTAAAGATTACACTGAATCGCAGAAAATGCCAGAGGATCTGAATAGATTCAGCTAATGGTGTATCTCAAATAGACTGAGATTAAATATCGCCAAATGTTTCACTATATCTTTTTCACGAAAACAAACTGCAATGCGAAGTGCTTATAATCTCGGTGGTATTTTACTAAACTGGACATACCAAATTAAACAACTGGTGGTTCTTCTAACCAGTAATTGGTCTTTTTCAGTTCATACTTCCAAATGCTTGGATTTATTAAGAGAAACACTGCTCATTTCACTAACATCGAAACAGTATTATATCTTTACAAGAAAGTAGTTGTGCCCTTTTACAGCAAAAGATATCTCGGTTTTAGAGAGAACTCAGCGGAGGTTCCTATATTATATCTCTTATACATTTAATATTTTAGGAGCCTACGATGTTATATTACAAACTGTCGGTATGCAAACATCTCGAAAAACGAAGAAGAAATAGTGATATATTACTCGGTTACCAATTAATCAATGGTAAAATAAACTCTCCCACCCTTGTTAATTCGTTTAGCATTCATGTTCCGAGTAGAGTAGTTCGCAGCAGAAGTACTTTTCATATAACTTTAAGAAGAAAGGACTATGTCAGGAACTTCGGTATGTGTAGAATATTGGCCAATTGGATGCTTGCAGGTTTGACTTTTATGAGTAGCGTACTATCTTTTTAATATTTGTCTAATTTTTTCATATGTATTTTAATTTAAGCTCGCTGAGCAATCACCTCTATTGTAAATGGTATAACATGTATATTTGAATAAAATAAAAATTTTTTTACTAAGCCGTTCTAAATTATTTGCAAAATTATGTCCTAAAAGAAATTAATTTGCATAAGATCCTAGTACTGCAGTCACCAGTAACTATCGTGTCCTCGTGTAATTTTGTAAATGTAAGAAAATGACTCTGACATTGACAACCTAAAAAAAAAGTCACTTTGACCCACATGCTTATTATTTTGATACTTACTGATAGGTAGGTAGGGTTGGTAGGTATTTTTATATAATCTAGTTCTTTAAAGAGTTCCAATACAAATTTCTTAAAAAATGTATAGGCAATAATTGTCCTCTTTTAAATTTATTTTGAATTTTCTATACAGGATGCCCGTATTTCAGCAGAATGTATGGTGATCTCGGTTATTTGAAGAGATAGAGAGTCGGTTAAATTAGGGCAAAGTTGCGTATTTCAGGGCCTAATAATAATCTAAAAACAAATTTGAAATGTCTTCTTTCGTTTTTGAGATTTGGTCAAATAACTAATTTAAAAAAAATATATATTTTTTTTTTATTCAAAAACTATTGAATCCAGACATTTACAACTTTGACATTATAAAGACACATTTTAACGAGAAATCTAGTAACATATTTTATTTTAGGATAACTATAACATTTACCCAGGGACCATAGCCAACTATAATTTTTCTTATAGGCGCCATTTTGGATTCTTATATTTTTTGGAAGAATATTTTTTCAGAATTCAATGATATATTACACTTATAGTTTATTGTACATTTTATATGTAACATTTTAATCTTTTGTTTTTTGTCAACAGTGCCTTGGAAACAGTTGAGTAACTCACTCCTTTGACAACTCCTAGGACCCATAATTTGTTTACATTTTTCATCAGTACAGTAATTAATCCGCTCGATGCCCATCAGGGGTAATTGAAGACGGGCATCCAGCGGATTAATTACTGTACTGATGAAAAATGTATTTGTTTATAAACGAAATACTGGTGTGACATTTTGAATCTTAATAAATTCCTTGACAGTCTTTAGACTATTATAGGATTTTGTCATATTATATCTTTATTAACCGTGTTTTGACTATTGTGACTGTAAGTGGCTTGATTGACTGTCTTTTGACTATGCTAGGATTTTGTCTGATTATATCTCTCTATGGACTGTATTTCGGCTATTGTGATGTTATAATTGTCACTTAAATCACTATATCAAATACAGTCAATATAGTGATTTAATGACAAAATACTAATACGATACATATTTTAACGGTTGTGATGTATTTTAAAGTAACGAGTGTCTTCCACTCCCAGAAAAGGCCCCGCGTAGAAAATATGTCGAGGGTCGCGCAGCGACCCGGGACAAATTTTCGCGGGGTTTTTCTGAACTCGAAATTTTACTTCATGCGCCACGCGTATAAACCACTGGCTTACAGTAATGTTTAAAATATATAACGCTTAGATGTGATGGTAATCAATATTTATTAAAATGTAGCGAAAAATGCAAGAATTACTTTTTTTGTGAATAGTTTTGAGATAATGATAATAAAAGTAGAATAAATTTAGTTAATTTTTTGTGTGATAAACGATACTTATTATTATTATTACAAAAGATTGACAGTTATTAATTAATTTTAACTGCTTACAATGATTGACTGCTGTCAATATTTTATTGGTAAATAGATATGACGTCATTGCTTCCAAGGCACTCTTTGCAAAAAAGAAAATATTATAATTTTAAATATTAAATCTAAAATAAATTATGAGTGTGGTACATCATTGAGTTCAGAAAAAAATATTCCCTCCAAAAATATGAAAATCCAAAATGGCGCCCATAAGAAAAACAAAAGTTTGCTATGGTCCCAGGTAAATGTTATAGTTATCTTAGTAAAAATATGCTACCAGATTACTCATTATAAAGTATATGTATATTGTTAAAGTTCTAAAAGTCCAAATTCAGTAGTTTTTGAGTAAAAAAATAAAAACGAATTAAAAAAAGATATTTTAAAATTGTTTTCATATTATTGTTTGGCCCTAAAATACGCAACTTTGTCCCAATTTAACCGACTCTCTATCTCTTCAAATAACTGAGATCCCCATACATTCTGTCGAAATACGGACACCCTGTATGACCTAAGCCGATGCATCACCTGGTGTACGAGTGCTTTCAAATAACGAATCATTACTTTTGTACATGAGAAACACATTTTCTGCAATACGTAAATATTGATATTTGTGACGATTATTAATTGTCACAGGCATCAAAATTTACGTATTGCAGAAAATGTCCTTCTTATGTACAAAAGTAATGATTCGTTCTTTGGAAAATAAATTGTGCTACAAATACTCAGTCATTCCTTAAAATATATACGTTAAATTTAACATATCGCTTGCAGAATTGACCTGAATGAATGCCTGTTACATTTGTACTTTATATTATATGCATATGATGAAGATTTGTTGTCATTACTTGATTTTATTTTATTATGCATTTAAATTTCACTACTAATACTTTGTTAAAAGTCAATTCACTTACATTTTGATGATTGTGGTGGTATTTCTAAGGGAATATCCGGCAATGATTCTTCTGCGGTATCAGAATCGTGTTTTTGAGGTTCCATCAACTTCAGTATTGTTTCCATCGAAGATTTAGCTTCCACTCCAATCGAAATATCCGAATCAGAGTTAGAAAGAACGCACGAGCTCGATCCGCTTTCCTCGCTGGGAGATTTTAATTTCACAGGCTCGGCTTTTCCTGGATACACTTTAACATCTACACAAAGAATCAATTAACAAACAAAAAGTCAACATCAAAGAATCAATTTGGATAAACTTACAGATAAATTAAGAGGACTGTGAGTGTAAAAACACTTATGGAGATTCAATGTAAACTGGTAACCCAAATTAAAGAGAAACTGTTTAATATCTTATTTTTGTATTCACACGATTAACATATTATTGTTTACTAGACGTTGTGTTTATTACATTTGTTGATTTCTCTATAAATATATTTTTGCAATAAAATAAATAATACAATTTTGAACAGAAATTGCGGCGTCCTATTTCCACCTCTATAATTATGTAAATATTTTATTAAATTAAATACAAATAACCCGAACGCCTTGCCTCAGTATCATAGATCCATTACAGGTACAATTAATTCTTAGTAATATATAAATAATTTTAGTTTTGAGGTAACAGTAAGGCGTTTATTCCATTGATATTTGGATTGATTGAATGTCATAAATTTTACATTTAACTCAATAACAGCAGAGCAATTATAGAGATAACTCTTTTAGGTAAAATATTCTGCACGTTTTTTATGATATCTATGAATGACTTATTGTATTACATTACTATGCATTTTTCTTTTAAATATACATAACGTATATGCTGTAACATTTCACGCATTCGTCGATTTTATATAAAAACGTGCAGTATGAAGTTTAGAACGAGTGGTTCCACTCCAAGACTAAGCATGAAGTAAAATTTAGAGTTTAGAAAAGCCTAAAAATTTGGTTTGGTCGCGAAGCGGAGCGGCGAAACCAAATTTTCAGGCTTTTCTAAACTCGAAATTTTACTTCATGCGCCACGCGCAGAAAACATTGAAATATTGTGAATATTGTAAAATATTATTTTTCGAAATGAGTAATGCTCGAAATATTTAAATAACAAAATAGTTAAATTTTTCTTAAATACACTCTTAATATTATTTTTCGAAATGAGTAATGCTCGAAATATTTAAATAACAAAATAGTTACATTTATCTTTATTTATTTTCAAGTCAGATTTACTAATATAATGTATTAAATTAACTTATTTAGTAATTTAAAATAAAATTTAAAATGTTGCGTGTATGCATCAATGGCGCTTAATGGGTTAAGGAAACTGCAAAATAAGTTTCTGATTAAAGTGTAACGAGAGTTTTTACTCCCAGATTAAGCATGAAGTAAAATTTTGAGTTTAGAAATGCCTGAAAATTTGGATTTGCCGGGGCGCGCGAGCGAAGCGAGTGACGCCCCGGCTAATCCAAATTTTCAGGCTTTTCTAAACTTGAAATTGTACTTCATGCGCCACGCGTAGTAGTCACTAACTTTAAGTGAAATCTTCAACCGATTGGTTAGAGTAAAATAAGTTTAATATGTCAATTTTCAATTGTTTAAATGACAGGGAAAGTGCTATGATGGACACATAGCCTTTTTTTAGATTAACTACAAAAATAAATCTTAACAAAATATCGCTCAATATTTTATTGCGACCTGCTAAAAATCGACTTAATACAGCAAAGATATCGATAATCAGTAAAAAAATCATTCTTGTAGATTTCTGTTTGCACGTTTTACATATTGAATCTTAACAAAAAACGCTTTCTTATGTTTTGCTCAATATTTTATCGCGGTCCGCCAAAAATCGACTTAATACAGCAAAGATATCGATTAATCAGTAAAAAAAACCGTTCCTATAGATTTCTGTTTTCACGTTTTACATATTGAATTTTAGCAAAAAAAACTCTTTCTTATGTTCCGATCAATATTTTATCGCGACCCGCCAAAAATCGACTCAATACACCAAAGATATCGATTAATCAGTAAAAAAAATCGTTCTTGAAGATGTCTGTTTGCACGTTTTACATATTGAATCTTAACAAAAAAACGCTTTCTTATGTTTTGCTCAATATTTTATCGCGGTTTGCCAAAATTCGACTTAATACAGCAAAGATATCGATTAATCAGTAAAAAAACCGTTTTTATAGATTTCTGTGTGCACGTTTTACATATTAAAACAATATATGAAAGAAAGAAAATATTTTAATTTCTAAGGTATAATATTTGTATATTGTAGACACTATGTACACTAACGTACATTGATCCGGGATTGAGTATTAATTCTCGGATCGCGTAAAAACGTATAAAATAGTCGATATAATCCTAAATTAATCTGAAAATAATCCTTCCTCAAATAATCCTTTCCGAACCAAGATTAATTCTAGATTATTTGTTAGTTGTCAAATTGTAATTTAGATAAAAGATAATATTTTTAACATTCGGTATTAAAATTGATGAAGCTGCATTCCGTGCCGAATATTTTGATTACGTTAATGAATTCGTAAATAATCGATTGCCCAAAAAGTCTATATTATATATCTAAGCAATGAATTGAAAAAAAAAATCAATAATCTTGTCTATAAATTTATTAGGCACATCAAAGATGCGGAAAATCTATTTGAATTTTTTGACAGAGAAAAATTTAAGAGAAGATTAGATTTTTTAAAGAAATTATTATACAGGTTTTATTACCATTAGCAGCAGAACAGTTAGAAAAGGTAAACTATCGTGGTCTTCCCTTTAAACCAATTGAACAGTTGCTAATTTGTTTACGATACTACGCTATAAGTAGTTTTTAGGTAAAACCCTCATTTATAATATTGATTTATTTCGTTTACTTTTTAAAAAAAACGGCTAGTCCTAGGGAGTTGGGACATACAAAATCCGTATTAAAGAATCCAGTGGTGATACTGTTTTTTTCGCAAAAAGGTTGGCATCCCTGAGAGTTTGCTTAAAAATGTCAATAACTTAACATTTTTAAATGGCAAAAATAAGCAACTTATACAGGAAAATTATTTTTGTAACTGCCGTTTATTTTGAGTAATTTTGGATTGAAGTTACCAAATATCAATATCTCATGGCTACCTTATTTTAAAAGTAGATACTTAGTGCGACTGGAATTGGGACCAGAACAGTTTAACAGTGTTTAGAAGCAAATAAAAAAACAGTTCGAACCAGTGCTGTGAACTCTGAGTCGGAGTTACAGTCAAAATTGTGTAGTCGGAATTTAAGTATTTTTGTGATGAGGAAATCGGAGCCGTGGAGTTTGAAATTTTGTATAATTCCGACTCCTGTTTTCAATTTAATTATTTAAATATAATTGTGCTATAATCTGCTTAATAACTAGGAGGAGCGTTTTAAATTTCTCGCGCCAAAACCTACAACTGTGATTGGCCGAGAGCGCGCCCATTTTACACTATGCTAATTACGTCATTATTAGACGCAACAGCTGACATAACCTTAATTCGAAACGTTACCGAGTTGCAACTTTGTTTCGTAATAACCTTTTGAGCGGTGTTTCTTTAGCATAGTTAAAAGTTAGTTTTGTTTATATTGTTTTAATGGATTATGGATCCAGTACAAGCTCGGTGATAATATCACCTTCACCTCCAAAAAAGCGTAAGAAGCCGGATTTGGGTCATTTATATCTGTCTGAAAAACAGTGCATAATAAATATGTTTAAGCAGATGATAACAGATGATCCACATATAAAAATGACTGCTGTTGTATCAGACATTGTTGGTGCAGTAAGTGAGATATTAAATAGCATAAGAATATGCATCAAATAATAAAATGTTTAATTTTTAGGAGTTGTAAATTCCACTGTCTATCGTACTATTAGCGAATATAAGAAATCCGGAGAGATTTATAGCCCTAAACAGCTTGGAGGATATAATTACAAGTTTTGATGACGTAGTGAAGAGATCCGTGCATAGTTTCTTCTATAAAAATGAACTGCCAACTTTGAATAAAGTTTTAAAAGAAGTAAACGATCATGCAGGCATGCCGAAAATGAGTTGTTATATCTTGTATAGTTTTATGAAACAAATCAATTTTAAGTAAGATAGAGGTCAGAGCTGGGCAGGATTCGAATCATTCAGGACTCGAATCCTTTTAGAGGATTCAAAAGAGGCATTCGAATACTTTAGTTCAATTCGTGATCCGGATTCGTTACATTTTCTTAAGACGATTCGTATTCGAGTCTAAATGTGGGCGATTCGAATCCTTATAAAAGGATTCGAATATTTATAAAAGGATTCGAATATTTATAAAAGGATTCGAATATTTATAAAAGGATTCGAACCCTTACAAAAGGATTTGAATCGTCAAAAATAATTCGAATTAATTGTGAGGAATAACACGAAAATGTTTTTTGTGTGTTTTTAAATTTCTCGTTAAATCACTGCTTATGCGCGTGGCGCATGACGTAAAATTTCGAGTTTAGAAAAGCCCGAAAATTTGTCTCAGGTCGCTGAGCGACCCGAGACAAATTTTCACGGGGCTTTTCTATACTTGAAATTTTACTTCATGCTTAGTCTGGGAGTGGAAACGCTCATTCGAAACTTTAAAGTGAATGCTTTGATAAGAACATTAAATGATTGAAAATGTTTTTAAAGATAATAATCTAGTTTTCAAAATTTTGTTTAATATTGTTTGAAGTAAAACTGACATGGTAGCCACAATCTGAAATGTTAAATTTTTCCAAAATTTCCCTGACTAAAGATTTTTTCCCTGGCCTTTTATTATAGCTTTCTTCTGTGGGAAACCTCCATTCTGTTTATTAGTTTTCATTGTTTTTGCCAATATTTAAGTTTATTTTATAAATTTTTACGTGTTTTGTAATTTGCCTGCTGATTTTGACAAATTTAATAATAACATATGGCTTTTTTGTTGGTGTTTTGGTCAATTTGAATAAAATTCCATGACTTTTCTCTGACTTTCTCGGTTTTAATGATATTCAGTGAATTTTTTTTTTACGTAAATTTCAGGCATTAGTCGATTTTATAATAGAGTTCAATTTGAAGTTTTGAACGAAGGTTTCCACTCCCAGGCTAAGCATGAAGTAAAATTTCGAGTTTAGAAAAGCCCAGTGAAAATTTGTCTCGGGTCGCGCAGCGACCCGAGACAAATTTTCGGGCTTTTCTAAACTCGAAATTTTACTTCATGCGCCACGCGTACGAAACACTGATTTGAAGTGGAGTTCAGAAACACACAAATACATCTTTAACCAGAGTAACAGGGAGTCAGATATTTAATCAGTTATCAACAATGTTCAGTGGTAATAATAAATAATTAGGTTTTGAATATTTTTGTTAAAACAACTGGTAACGATATTTATATAAAGGGTGATTCAATTTGAATTTCCACATTACAATCTAAAATATTTTTGACACGCCACTGTATTTGTCAAGGGCAGCGTGTGATTTCTAACCTAAAAAGTTAAACAAAAGTAGTCATGGAGCAATATACGCAAGAACAACGTGTTAAAATTATCCAAGCATATTATGAAAATGGCCGATCGAGGAAAAGTGCATTTCGTGCTTTACGTGAAGTTTGTGGTGCACAAAATCGACCTTGTGAGAGGACAATTTGGAATGTGGTCCAAAAATTCGAACAAACTGGATCCGTAGCTAACATCAAAACCCCTCAGCGTGCTCGTAGAGGTCATTCGGAACAAAATATTGCCATTGTTCACGAAAGCGTGGCCGAAAATCCAAGCACATCGATTCGTCATCGATCGCAGCAAGTGGGCCTTACGTATTCCACTACACAGCGAATTTTAACAAATGATTTGAAGTTACACCCGTACAAACTCCAAATAACACAGGAATTGAAGCCTCGAGACCATCAACAGCGCCGTGTGTTTGCCGAATGGATAAGAGAACAAGGGGTAAATTTTTCAATGAAAATTATCTTTAGCGATGAGGCACATTTCCACGTTGATGGCTTCGTAAATAAGCACAATTGTCGTATTTGGGGATTGGAAAATCCAAGAGAGATTGTTGAAACGAAAATACATCCTCAAAAGGTCACTGTTTGGTGTGCCATTTGGTCCGGAGGCGTAATTGGCCCATTTTTTTTTTTTCGAGGATCATGCGGAGAACTCTGTTACGGTTAATGGCGTTCGTTATCGGAACATGATAACAGATTTTCTTTAGGAGCAGTTGGAAGATATGGATATCGAAAATTTATGGTTTCAACAGGACGGTGCCACCTGCCATACAGCAGGAGAAACGATACAATTACTGCGCGGCAAGTTTCCCGGTCGCATTATTTCACGTAACGGTGACTTCAATTGGCCGCCGCGATCGTGTGATTTAACTCCCGCAGATTTTTTCCTTTGGGGATATCTGAAGAGCAGAGTATACAAAAATAAACCGAACAGCATTGCAGAGCTGAAACAGGAGATCAGACGCGAAATAGCCGGCATAGAACCTGATTTGTGTCGCAGAGTAGTCGAAAATTTTAACAAACGAATTACGTCATGTCACATGAGCCGCGGCGGTCATTTACATGATATCATCTTTCACACACAATTGTAATGAACTAACCTTAAAGGGCAAATAATTTTTTTTATATTTTTCAACTTCTACGTGTTTTTTTTTTTATTATTTTTAATGTGGAAATCCAAAATGAATCACCCTTTATTAATGGTTGCAAAAAAAATAATAAAATTAACTTTATTCTTAAAGGATTTGTATTCATGATTCGAAAAAACGGATTCGAATCTTCGATTTTTTATCCCTTACGAATCCTTAATTCGAATATTCGTGATTCGAATCATATTAGGTGATTCGAATCCTTTTTACTAAGATTCGTCCCAGCTCTGATAGAGACACATTATTATATAAATTCCATATTATATTATGAACATAATGTAAATATGTTTTATTGCACAGATATATGGCGAAATGCCGTATAAGCATTTTAATTGAACTGACGATATCGTACGATGGAAAAGAAAATACTTGACCACAATTAAGAAGTACAAAATGGATATTTGATTATATTAAAAAAGTAATGAAATTATTTAAAATTGCCGCCAAATTTATCTAGTGATATTTCTGGTAACTTTTTATAGTGTAAATTGGGCTTTGGCACTTACTCCTCCTAGTTTTTAAACAGACTATAGACATGTTTCGTCTTTTTTCTAAAATTTGAACCCAAATAAAGTTTTTAATAACAATGAAAATTTATGTAATTTGTATATGAGAGAAAAACTAAATTTTGATTTTTTTTCTAAAAAGACTATTAGATTGCAATTTAGCACATGTAGTAACCATTAAACATTTATTTGTATTGAAAAAATTGCATTATTAAGTGAATATTTGAAATGTTCACATGATTCGAAGCAGCATACTGCAGAAGTCGGAGTTGGCGTAGAATTGTTGAAAAATAGAGGAGTCGGAGAGGGAGTTGAAGTCAAATATTTTTTAGCGACTTCGCGGTCTTGCTTAGAATGTATCTGAGAGGTCTAACTGACATTTGCCATGAAAAATTGAAATTTGATAACTTTAATCAGATATTACTCAAAATCGATGCCAGTAACAAAATTATGTGCTTATTTTTTATAGGCCTTTTCAATGATACTACTTTTGACTTTTTGCGAAAAAACAATATCACCATTCGTTCTTTAATACGTTTTCTCAAAAAATGCTGATACAGGTGGTCTGGGACACTCTGTATATCACGGAAATAAATTGAAACTTTGGGGTACACTAAATGTAAACAATAATAAAAAAAATACAAATATAGGTTAAGTTATTACTGACCACTGACAATACTGACTAAAACCGCCACCGGGACTGCCAATATAAATTTGGGTAGTGATCGATCCGGAATTGAATTCATCAATCCTAGAATAATCCGAGAATTGAGCTATCTATTAGTACGGCCGTGAAACTTTTAATTGTATGGATAAGTTAAACTCTCTAGGAATTAAGTAATTTCCTTCGTATATTACGTAGTAATAATTGAAGACTTCAACGTTAAATTAGGACACAAAACTTACGGTTGTAACGAAGAATTTCTATAAATTAGTCGTAAGGACGAAATTTAAATGCCTAAAATATAAATCTCAAATCATACAAATTATTCATATAAACTTTGGACTAATATTTAAACAAATACTCGACAACAAGTTTACATAAAATTGAATAAAATAGCAATACTTCGTTGTAGAATATTTCAGAGGTATGAAAAGTGCAATACTTTTCGCAATCTAAAACTAATTTGTCGTACATAGACGAATTTAATCACTTCACTGTACAATTCAAAAGCCGTCAGGAGATTAGCCAGGGAAGTAGTTGATCCAATGGGTATTTATCGTCTTTTTAAGACGAATGAAAAAAAAGTGCAGTACCTTTCCAATTTTTACTTTCCCCCGTATGTAATACAAAGGGAAAGTATTGTTTTCGTAAAAATTTTCGAATTAAAAATTTTAGCGGAAATATCCGTTTTGAGGTCCCCTGAGTCGACTAAGACCATTTTTGAAAAATGTCTGTCTGTCTGTCTGTCTGTCTGTGTGTCTGTGTGCGCTGTACCGCAAAAACTGCTAAAGATATCGAGATGAAACTTGAAACTTAAGCTTTTTGTTACAATCGGAAGAACTGAAAAGCTTTTGGTGAAAATCAGAAAACCGGAAGTGGTACTTTACTCTTAGCGTTTTTCAGTTTTTTCAGATTTTTTCAATAAATGTTCATCAAACAAAAAATTCTTTCAAATAAAAGTTGTAGATAATAACAAAATGAAGATGTATTGTTCACTTACTTTTTGTCATAGCACTCTTAGTTTTTGAGATATTTCAAAAGTTGTGTGTTTTATCTAGTTATTGATGTGTGACAGTGTATGTGTCGATACAATTGAAAAATTTTTCAAATAAAAGTTGTAGTTATCACAAAGTTGAAGACATTTTGAAAATAATAATGCTACAAATATTTTAAAAGTGATTTAATACGCAATTTACGGGGGAAAGTACTATGATGGACACATCACCATTTTTTTAACAAATGAACAGAAAAGTGGATGGTATATTGTGTCCGTTTGGAGAAGAATAAAGATAAAATCACGTGAAAATGGTTAAATGCAATTGTTTTCTTATTTAAATTCTTTATAGAACTTGAATAACTGTTGGTAATAATTTTTAGAATAAAATAATAAACCATCAATAGAAGCAAAAATTACTTTAAAATCTCCCAATTTAATATTTATTGTTCATTAAATTCTTTACGTGCAATGTAAAATTTCAGGCTTTCATTTTTCTAAAGCTTTCAATTTAAAGTTTCTAACGAGGTGCGATGGGTCACATCAATCCAAATTTTGAGGCTTCTGTAAACTCAAAACTTTACTTCATGCGCCACGAGTATAAAACACTGAAATACTCTTAAGTTGAAAATGTACTGCTTGAAAATTTGGTTTAGTCGCTTCGTACAAACGCGTAAAACAAATGTTTAGGCTTTCTAAACTCGAAATTTTACTTCATGCCTAATCAAGGAGTGAAAACAATCGTTATAAGCTTGAAATTCAACGATTTTTAAAAACGATGAATAGCTGAACAAATACAGCATATCCATATATTTGTATACTAAAATGAAACATTTGCTATATATCGTCCAAATTGAATTAGGAATAAACTTTCTATAAACTTGAAGCATTCAGTTTGAACAAATACTTAAATGTGGATATTAAATTACGTGCCTTTATAAGGAATTTGAGGAGAAAACTTAAACGATCATCAATAAAAGCAGAAATTAAGTAAAAATAGGATATTCAATGTCAATTTTTAATTACATTGAAAAAGGATGTATTAAAATAAAGTCCGATCATTTAAATCATGATTTGGAGTAGGCGTTATTTTTTTGTGCGATTGCCCAGAATGCTAATTGAATGCAGGAATAAATTAGAGGTTATGTTAAACTATGTGTATTTAGTAGTGCCAATCTAAGCCTACTCTAAATCATGTTTTAAACCAGTGGTCTCCAAACTACGGCCCGCGGGCCAAATCCAGCCCGCGACTTGCATGAATCCGGCCCGCGATTGTTTGTAATTTTTTTTGTAAATGTCATATTTTGAAATATTGTAACAATTGTTCCTTAAATTTTTCATAATTTTATAAAATTAATCGGATCTTGGCCGACTTTATTATGTAGAATTGTATTTGTGGCCCGCGAAGAAGATAGTTTGGAGACCCAGGTTTTGAACGATCGTACAGTACTTTAGTTAAAATATGTTCTTAAAATTGAATACAAACAAGATAAAATACTAACTCTTTGATTAACATTAGCTTAATTGGGGTGATCTCCATACAAATTTATAATAAAACATTGTTAATTAATTTCCTAAATGTATTTATTTTTAACTTTAAAATTTAACACTTAACGAATCTACCGCAATAGGCTTTGTCAGATTTAAAAACAACCAATAACAGATCAATAATTAACCAAAATTTAAAATAAAAAAAAACAAAAACATACAAGGAGTATGACACATATTAAAATGAACCTCTCGGCCCTGACGATGGCGTTTGCAACCCCTCAAATTTAGTAAACATATATCTGAGATAGTAATAAATAATATGCAGTGCACAACAAAAATTTAGAACACCAAAAAAATTCCAGGGCTGAAAGGGTTAAGCGAAACATTGAAAAGTATTTAAGTCACAAAGACTAAGGAAATTGAAATAATTATTGAAGATGGACATTTCAAATAAATTACGATCGTCTGATTAGATTTATTTCTATCAACGTGAAAATAAAGATTATTCATTTCTCAACGCTCTGAAAATTTGATCGCTGATACTTGTTAAAACAACACAAGTCAATTTTTGCAAGTTTTCGGAAAACACGTTTCAATCTAATTCTAGATATTTAATTTGTTTCACTGATTTATACTACAAAAAAAAACGAATAAAGAGTTATTATTAGAAAACATATGTAATACCACATTAGTTTACATTATAGAATACCAAATATTTTATTAAACTTAACAGTAAAACTCACATTTTTTTAGAAAGCATTTGAAAGCTTAATTTGGCCAAAAAGTGACTCGTGTTGAATTAGCAATATATGATTTAAATATTTTGTCAACTTTGATCAATTTTAATTTTGCGGAAAATAAATCAATTTTACTATTTTATTGCTACTTGTAAAGAAAAGTTTACTAATTATTATCAATATTCATCGTTCTGTTGCTTTTTTTCATTTGTTAAAACTACGTTTATTCATTTCTCAACACTATCTGCAAAATTTATCAGAATCTAATATTTCAATGATTTATTGCGTTTTGCCATAATTTCGAATTTAAATAGAGAATTTTGATCTTTAGTCTAAATAATTAAAATTTGATTGTTTGTAAATGATTTTAGAAAAATATTATTATTTTGAGGAGGGAAGTTACTTGTTTGTTAATTTTCGAAGCAAATATAAAAAGTTATATCTTAAAATGTACAAGGACCATAAGTTAATTATGGGAATTTTTACAAATGAAATTAGAGAAGAAGTTCTGATGAAACACAAAAATCTGAAATGTGTCCGTATAATATAACTATCTACTTTAATATAGAATATTTTGATTGATGAAATGAAAATTTATAGTTTCTGAGTAAATTATAAGCATTTCAAATTATTTCATAATATAATTATTTGTTGTGAATTTTCAACTAAAATTCCTTGGACTTTTTATGGAAGTATCGCATTAATATGTCTTTACTTCAAGTTTAGATAAAATATTTTAGAAATACCGATTGAACAGTTATTTTCTTTTTCTGGTGAGGAATGAAAAATGATTCATATTAAATTATTTTAGCAAAGAATTAGTATTTGGTGAATTATTAAATGAAATCTATTGATATTTTAAAATATTTTCTTTATTTTAAATATATGCAGAGTATTATGAACATCTATATTGAGAAAAAAGGAATCATTATGGCTAAGTAAATGTTCAAACTGTAAAATTATATAAGTAGGAAATTAGTTTTTTGGTGATAGCAGTACTAAATTTTATCTGAAATTAAAATAATATTTTCTAGCTACTATAGTAGAAATTCTCTAGCAAACTTTTTTGAAATTGTTATTCAATGTGCATACAATATAGAAATAATATTGTATCTATATTGATATATTAAATATACGTTGAAATTGTTATTCAATGTGCATACCAGAGCTGGGATGAATCCTCAAAAACAGGATTCGAATCACGAATCCGATTCACCTAATATGATTCGAATCACGAATACTCGAATAAAGGATTCGTAAGTGAAAAATACGAGTCGAATCAAAGATTCGAATGCTCATTTTTAAATCACGGATACAAATCCTTTAAAAATAAATTTGAATCTATTATTTGTAACCAGTAATATTTTATTCCATCAGTTTCTTTCAACCAAAATGTTCATTTACCGACTAAATATCTGATTATATAATGATTTTAATTAATGATATATGTTATTGAACTTCATTTTAAATCTGTGTTTTATACGCGTGGCGCATGAAGTAAAATTTCGAGTTTATAAAAGCCCCGTGAAAATTTTCTACGCGGAGCTTTTCTAAACTCGAAATGTTACTTCATGCTTAGTCTGGGAGTGGACAACACTCGTTCTTAGAAGTTTCAAATTAATGGATCACTCTAGATTACTAAGTTTATTACCATTTTACAAAGGCTACAGCTCGAAGGACCAATCATGGTCTTCGGAGACCGAAGGACTACAGGGAAACGAAGTTTATTTACAAGAAAACAACGAATATCTGAAGGTTTATAGCATGGATAGGAAAGAATACATCCAATTTTGAAAAAATATCGAAGTTGGGCTGGTTTTCAGTGCGTTTTTAACTTCACTTTAAATTAGTGTTTTATACGCGTGGCGCATGAAGTAAAATTTCGAGTTTAGAAAAGCCCCGTGGAAATTTGTCTCGGGTCGCTGCGCGACCCTCGACAAATTTTCTACGCGGGGCTTTTCTAAACTCGAAATTTTACTTCATGCTTAGTCTGGGAGTGGACCGTCAAGATTTTCTAAATATCGAGATTTTCGATATTTCTAGATTTATGTCGATTTATTCACAGTTTGTTATTATATTAAATGCAACTTTAATATTGAATAAAAACGGTTTTCTTTTGGAATAGAATATTCACCCATTAAGAGCCGAGCAAATTATAAAGTTAACTCAAAAAGTTAATTTTAGGTAAAATGTTGCATCTTTTTCTATGATTTCAATGAATGATTTATTATATTACGTACGTCGATTTTTTAAAAGAGTTAAATTTAAAATTCAAACGAGTGTTGTCCACTCCCAGACTAAGCATGAAGTAAAATTTTGAGTTTAGAAAAGCCCCGCGTAGAAAATGTGTCGAGGGTCGCGCAGCGACCCGAGACAAATTTTCGCGGGGCTTTTCTAAACTCGAAATTTTACTTCATGTGCCACGCGTATAAAACACTGATTTAAAGTGAAGTTAAAAATGCACTGAAAACAAACCCAACTTCGATATTTTTTCAAAATTAGATGTTTTCTTTCCTATCCATGCTGTAAACCTTCAGATATTCGTTGTTTTCTTGTGAAAAAAAACTTCGATTACCTGTAGTTCTTCGGTCTCCGAAGACCATGGTTGGTCCTTCGAGCTGTAGCCTTTGTAAAATGGTAATAAACTTAGTAATCTAGAGAAATCCTTCAATTTGAAACTTCTAAGAACGAGTGTTGTCCACTCCCAGACTAAGCATGAAGTAAAATTTCGAGTTTAGAAAAGCCCCGCGTAGAAAATTTGTCGAGGGTCGCGCAGCGACCCGAGACAAATTTTCGCGGGGCTTTTCTAAACTCGAAATTTTACTTCATGTGCCACGCGTATAAAACACTGATTTAAAGTGAAGTTAAAAATGCACTGAAAACAAACCCAACTTCGATATTTTTTCAAAATTAGATGTTTTCTTTCCTATCCATGCTGTAAACCTTCAGATATTCGTTGTTTTCTTGTGAAAAAAAACTTCGATTACCTGTAGTTCTTCGGTCTCCGAAGACCATGGTTGGTCCTTCGAGCTGTAGCCTTTGTAAAATGGTAATAAACTTAGTAATCTAGAGAAATCCTTCAATTTGAAACTTCTAAGAACGAGTGTTGTCCACTCCCAGACTAAGCATGAAGTAAAATTTCGAGTTTAGAAAAGCCCCGCGTAGAAAATTTGTCGAGGGTCGCGCAGCGACCCGAGACAAATTTTCACGGGGCTTTTCTAAACTCGAAATTTTACTTCATGCGCCACTCGTATAAAACACTGATTTCAAGTGAAGTTAAAAATATACTATTAACGTTGGATATTTTTCATGGTTAAGTAACCAAATATGCATTCACAAATATTTGAATTATTCTAAAATTTAAAAATTCAAATATGAATAATTTAGTGATTTAAATATTCATATTAGAATATTTAACTATTTGAATTAATCGAATTCGAATCCCAGCCTTAATAGCGATGATTCGAATTATTTAGGAGGATTTGAATCCGTGTATGAGGATTCGAATCCTTTTATAAGGATTCGATTCCTTTTATAAGGATTGGAATCCTTTTATAAGAATTCGAATCCTTTTATAAGGATTCGAATCATCTACATCTGGATTCCAATACGAATCCTTTTAAAAAAATGTAACGAATCCGGATCACGAATCCGTTTTCACTAAAGTATTCGAATACCTCTTTTGAATCCTCTAAAAGGATTCGAATCCGGGAATCGAATCCTGAATGATTCGAATCCTGCCCAGCTCTGGTGCATACAATATAGAAACAATACTGTCCATATCCAGAATAAAAATAATAGATATTCAATAGCTGTACAACTTTGTTTCAATAATTAATGTCATAGATAATTTAATATAGAAATTCAATACATGTGCAACATTGTTTTAATAATCAATTTCAATGAACACTTAATAATTGATATTCAATGAATCTCCAAATTGTGGTTTAAGTCAAGGTTAAAATTTACTTAATTTAATTCTTACCTGTAAATCCGAACGCTTGATTCAACTTACAACTGCATTCTCTCCGACAAATCCCTTTTACATTCGTCTTCTCCCTTAGTCTCTCCTCGCACTTCCCCAAATGAATCCCACGATCGCACAAAATATTCAAAGGACACGGAATCGTCTTCTTCTTTTTCAAAGAAACATCCTCTTGAGAATTAATCGGACTAGTCTGAGCGTCGATCAATTTCGTATCGGTAAAATTTTTAGAGCAAGACTGGCACAAACGAAAACGCCTATTTTGAACATTGTAATTCGTCGTGGCGTAACGCGTTTCTTTTGGAAGTTTAGAAATTGGAAAAGTTATATTCGGATCATAACTCCATTCATCTACAAATATGATAATAATAATAATCAGGCAACCAAATACACAGTATATGTGAAATACAAATTTACGAGAAAATTCGGTTAACACAGTAAATGTATAAAAATATATTAAATGTATATTTAAACATTTAGACTCATTTGAAACTCAAATCATCCACTAATCATTGATTAAAACTCTGATTTAGTGAAAATTCTGAAATATAAAAATGTTATAAATTTATAAGATATCCTAAACATGTTTCTTCCATCAATATGCGATTGTGTAAATAGAATGGTTGTGTATTTATGAGGAACTGGTATTGGTGTACGTTTAGTTGCCTAATTATTGTTTGGTTGTCTATACGATGTGATATTATTTGTAGGCAACCAAATATACGCGTAATTGTGAATAAGTAAATGGCAGTATACTGTAAACCACAATATATCAGTGTGTTATAGGTGTGGCGCATGAAGTAAAATTTCGAGTTTAAAAAAGCCTGAAAATTTGGTTTGATCGCGTAGACAAACCAAATTTTTAGGCTTTTCTAAGGTCGAAATTTTACTTCATGCTTAACCTGGAAGTGTAAAACACTCGTCGAAGGTTTAAAATTGAACGAATATATATTTGCTTGCCTAATGATCATGAAATTATTTGTAAACAACTAAATATACAGGCAATTTAAAATGTTTTGTAACCTTGTGTGCAATCTATGTAAAACAAAACATACAAAGTTCTAGCATTATATCGTTACCATATAAAAGCAGTTAAAATAGTAAAAATAAATTTAATATAGTTAATAGTGGTGATATTAAACTGTTTTTGTACCACACAAGTAAATATAACGACAAATAAGTTGTGTAAAATCAAATACATACCATCATCTTTTCTCAAATTATTCTGCTGAAATCCAAAAACCTTTGACCTGATACTCTCCAAAAGACTTCTTCCCATCGAAGTCAGATGATTGTTAACTTTCTCAAAAGCGTAAGAAGGATTGAACAGATCCACATTTCTAGAATTCTTCAATTTCGTCGGCTGTTTCTGCGGAGGCACGCTGCTGTTTCTTTTGCTACCCAATTTGCCCATGCTTTCTTTTTCAAAATGTTCAAACTGTACGTTGCTCTCTTTAAAATTAAATTCAGGATTTGATAAATTGACAACTTCCAAAGATCTATCGCTCGGGGTTTTCAAGCTCGAACGTTCATGCTGGCTTAACTGTTGAATTAGATCCTTGGGAAATTGTTTCGGGTTGTTTAAGGAGCTATACGTTATACTTTTTTTGTTTTTTTGTGACTTTGTATTTTGATTAAAAGTTGGTTGAGATGTTTGTAGAATAGCCGTTTGATTCGTGCTTTTTGAAGATGTTTGTGGATCAGTATTTTGAATCAAACTTTTTGATGATATTGGTGAATCCAAACTTAATTGGGGTATTTGTAGATTCGACTTTCCAATTAAACTCTTTCGGCAAATTTGTGGATTAGAATTTCCTTTAAAACTCTTCTCGTATGTTTTTAAATTAGAATTTTCATTAAAATTCTCTTGACATATTTGTAGATTCGACTTTCCATTCAAACTCATTTGGCACATTTGTGAATTACAATTTCTATTCAAACTGTTTTGGAATTTTTCTAGATTAGAATTTCCATTCAAACTCTTTTGATACACTTGTCGATTAGAATTTCCATTCAAACTCTCTTGAAACATGTGTCTATTAGAATTTACATTCAAACTCTCGTGACACATTTGTGAAATATAATTTTCATTCAAATTCTTTTGGCATGTTTGTAGATTAGAATTTCCATTCAAACTCTCTTGAAGCATTTGTGGATTATTAGAATTTTCATTCAAACTCTCTTGACACATTTGTGGAATACAATTTCCATTCGAACTCTTTGTTTGTAGATTCCAATTTTCATTCAAATTCTTTTGATACACTTGTGGATTAGAGTTTTCATTCCAGTTATTTTGACACAATTGTGGATAATAATTTACATTTAAATTCTTTTGGCAGGCTTGTAGATTAGAATTCTCATTCAAACTTTGTTGACACCTTTGTGGAGACAATCTTCCATTTAAATTCTGTTGGTATGTTTGTAGATTAGAATTTCCATTCGATATTTGTGGATCAGAGTTTTCATTCAAACTCTTTTGACATATTTGTGGATTAACGTGTTTCAACTTTACAGAAATTCTAACATTATCGTTTTGATTTTCACTTTTTAAAGATGTTCCTATAAATTGCTTATTTTTATTCCATACATTTACTGAGTTTCGCACCTCTGCATTTTTTACTGTATTATAAAGACGTTGGGTGTCGAAATTATTTGGGATTATTTGTTGATTAGAATTTTCGTTTATACTTGTTGAGCATATTTCTGGATCAGCATTATTTGGAGAGGTTTGTATCATATTTTTTTCATTTACATTTTTTGAAGGTGTCTGTGCAAATTGTCCATTTTGATTCAATAAATTTTGTGCTTTTTGTACATCTTCATTTTGCACTGTCACGTTCAGACGTTGGATGTCTGGTTTCGTGTTGAATATTTTCTGTTCCATGCGTTTCAACAGGTTTTCAGACATTTTAGATGAATTTGTTTCGTGTTCCATTATTTTTGTAAATTATTTAATTGGTTTAATCTAAAAAATAAAATATCTACCATTAAACAACTATTGGAATATTAAAATTTTAATCGAAAGCATTTCTTTTCCATTTTCATTAAGCCTAACGTATTCTAATAATTAGAGTACGTTAGGCCTATTATTATGAAATTATTTCATGATTGGTCATCTAACCTAAAGTAACTTTGTAATTAATAGTCTAATATAACGCTAAGCTTTAAGTTTTAGACTCATCAATTACTTAATAAAACATATTTTAACACTGTCTACACTGATTTAAAATAATTAAATAAAACACTTAGTTATCTAAGATATTCTTGTTTGAGTTACGTGAAGGTTAGTTTAATGGTAATTAGTTAAGTTATTCCTTTATTCCTTTTACTTCACTTTTTTATTTTAATTCTATATGTACATTTCGGGTACAATGTACCCTTTATCAATAGAAAAAACTAATTTACATTTTCGTAAATAAATAAAAAATAGAAATACAACTATTTTCACAACCAAGTGCGATTTATTTGAAATCAGATAAAGGCGGGCTAGTTTAAGGAATTAAATTTAAAAGTGGGTTGTTTAAAGGACTTAAATCAAAATTTAGAAGGTTATTCCTATTTTTGTGCATTTCAATTGCTTCTAACATGTTTAGTTGAAAATGGTTAGATTCTTTTAGTAATTTCAAATTATTTATAATAAATTTGTGTCCCGTGGTTAATGTATGATGAGCTATCGCAGATTTATCTGGGTTATGGTTTTTAGTATGGTAAATATGTTCTTTAAACCTAGTTTTTAAATTTCGTATAGTTTGTCCAATATACATTTTGTTGCAATTGCTGCATTTTGATGAATAAATCCCAGACTTTTCATGATCATCAATTTTCTTAAAAGTATTTCCCAATAAAAGTTTAATTTTGTTTTTTGTGTAGTATGCAGGTTTAAGATTGAATTTTTTGTAAATTTTATTAATTTGATTAGTTAATTTTGGTTCGTGAATAATTTTACAGTAATTTTTATTTGTATTAGATTCTATTATTGGTTCTAAACGTGATGCTAGACGAATGGAATGTGTTCTTTTATGTTTATTGATTAATTTCTGAATAATGTTTTGGCTAAATTTAAAATTAATGTAAACTCACTTTTTCTATTTTCTTCAGATATTGGTAACTGGATAGCTCTATAAATCATACTATTAAAAGACGATAGTTTATGTTTGAAAGGACTTTGTGAACTTGAGTGAATGTAATTAAAGGTGTGGGTGGGTTTTCTAAAAATATTAAAGGATAATTTGTTATTGTTTTTTATAACTAGTAGGTCTAAGAAAGGAAGTTGACCATTGATCTCAATTTCATATGTAAAATTTATGCTAGTAAATAATTTATTTAATTGATTTGTAAAATTTTGAATATCGGTATTGGTTTTAATAATTGTGAAAATATCATCAACATACCTTAACCATAAATTTGGGAAATATTGTATGCTGTTCTTAGCAATATTTTCTAAATGGTTCATGAAAATGTTTGCTAAAAAGGGGGATAATGGATTACCCATAGCAGTGCCAAATGTTTGTTTATAAAATATTCCATTAAATTCAAAAGTGTTAAAATCCATAACTAAAGTTGTTAATTTTATATAATGATTTATTTCTTCTTGATTTTTACCATTTGTTTTTAATAAATTTTCGAGAATAATTAAAGTTTCATTAATTGGTATACTAGGGAATAAAGATTCTACATCAAATGAGATCAATAAGTCGTCTTCTTGTATACTTTTAAGAAAATTGATGATCATGAAAAGTCTGGGATTTATTCATCAAAATGCAGCAATTGCAACAAAATATATTGGACAAACTATACGAAATTTAAAAACTAGGTTTAAAGAACATATTTACCATACTAAAAACCATAACCCAGATAAATCTGCGATAGCTCATCATACATTAACCACGGGACACAAATTTATTATAAATAATTTGAAATTACTAAAAGACTCTAACCATTTTCAACTAAACATGTTAGAAGCAATTGAAATGCACAAAAATAGGAATAACCTTCTAAATTTTGATTTAAGTCCTTTAAACAACCCACTTTTAAATTTAATTCCTTAAACTAGCCTGCCTTTATCTGATTTCAAATAAATCGCACTTGGTTGTGAAAATAGTTGTATTTCTATTTTTTATTTATTTACGAAAATGTCAATTAGTTTTTTCTATTGATAAAGGGTACATTGTACCCGAAATGTAAATATAGAATTAAAATAAAAAAGTGAAGTAAAAGGAATAAAGGAATAACTTAACTAATTACCATAAAACACTTAGTTATTGTTTATATTATATCAGTGTATACAATGTTACGAGGGGTGATCAAAAGGTACATGTTTCATTGGAGGCTTTGTAAACTTACTTTTTGATCACCCCTCGTAGTACAGACCAAGATTAGAAATTAAATAGAGTAATATTCTTTGGTAATTTAATTAAGATTAGGTTAGATAACTGTTTCTAAAGTTAGGTTAATTTGATCTAAAATAACTTTATCATTATTTATCTAAACCAGGCACACCTAGAGGAATGGCTCAAGAATTTGAAAACTGTCGTTTAAGAATGTGTTAACATAGATTAGATAAATTTTGAAGTTTTGAAGCACAACCTATACTTTTTTCATAAACCTAAAAAATTAATTACTTAACCTAATGCTAGATGAGAAACTAGGTTTAATTAGGTTGTTTGTTGAGTTTATGAAATTCTAAGCTATGTGTCATAGCTAGCGTATAATATTGGTTAGATTACTATTTCTTAAATTACATTTTACTGTTATACAGAGCGTTTTTTCTTTTAACTCTACACACATACATATCCCGGTATTAGATATACGCTGTAAAACTTTAAATATACGTTGTTTTTGAAATGCGTACGAATTGAAACTTTAAAAGAGCGTTTTCCACTCCACTTAAGCATGACATCAAATTTCGAGTTTAAAATGGCCTGAAAATTTGGAATTTTTGGGGGTGCGCGAACGAAGCGAGTCGCGATTTGCAATTTCAAATGTTCAGGCTTTTCTAAACTCGAAATTTGTCTTGGTTCTTTCGTGGTTAAATGTCGGCTTGCGCCGACTTATGTCAACTTTCATAGTTGACTGTATTTTATATAGCAACGCTGACATCTACTCCAGCAGCAAATAAACAATTATTCGTAGTAATCCATTCAAACGTGCGGTCACTTCAAAAAAATTTCTTAATGTCGAATCGATGCTCGAATACAACGATGATTGTACGCTACTCGCGATTACCGAACACTGGCTAACAACAGAGCAAATTCAATTAACCAAATTAAAAAATTTCACACTAGCTACGCAATTCTGCAGAAACAAACACATTGCAAGAGAAATTGCATACGGCGGTTCTGCAATTTTTATTAAAACAGAACTCAAATTTAAAATCCACTTGGATATAAATCAGTTAGGTAAGGTTAATGACTTTGAATGTACTGCAATAGAGCTTTACTACCATGATTGTAATATAATATGTATCGTTTTATACAGAACGCCAAACTCCAATACAGATGTTTTTTTCCTTCAATTAAATAAACTATACACGATTCCATTTGTTTCTGGATCTCGCCTAGCTATGGAAAAGTGACAGTTTAAGTATTGTAAATGGGGCTGGTTGTGTTTTAAATCAGGGTTTTTAAATGTCATTGTCAGATGTTCGATTTTAAGGTTATAATTTCTGACTATTGTGATCTTACACTGTTGCCTGTTTTACAAATTTTCAGATATAAAAGGATAATAATATGCAGTTTTAAGATTAACAAAAATTTACTACTTGGTTTTTGTACATACAAACACAGCAATAATATTGTATATAACAAATATAATGAATTCGGCTCTGCAAACTTATTTCGTCATCCATTTGTATTTCTCGCTTGGGTCTTCCCGTTAACACATTTTGATCAACTCCATCCATCCACCTTAATTTTGGTCATTCTCTCTTCTGTTGGCCCTCAGTATTTTTTTGTAGAATTGCAAATTTATTCCCACCCTCTTGTGATACTGATAATTTTCATGTCAAACAATTTTTAAGCCCTCATTCCACTTTTATTATTTAGTCAAGAGAACCTGCTTCTGAATCTTCTGATGTTTGTTCTGAGCCAGATTCCTCAAGCGAAATAATAAAAGGGGAATGGTTTCAAAAGAAAGGTTCCCCATGTGTTTTGTCCAGTCATCCGAAATAAGTTTTTCACAATGATCACAGAAATTTTGCCACATATCGGATATACATTTTGAGAGAGACTCAAGCCATAAATTCTGAACACGATCCTTAGATGGTTGCTTAGAATTTATGTGCTTATTGTAGTAAGTCTTACAAAACCCCCATGCCATTTCAATTCTATTGTATTGACAATGGTATGGCGGTAATCTAAGAACTTCGTGCCCGTTCTTTCTCAAAATGTCATCAACTACGTAAATTTTGTCATTTGATCGAAAAGGTATAATTAAAGCCCATAGTTCCTTTTTGGTTAATTTTGGATTGAATTTTACATTGTTTTTAACCAACCACTCCTGCATTTCGCATTTCTTACAAGAAAATGAAGGAGTTTTGTCTAATTGCACAGAATGGTATGCAGCATTATCCATAATAACTACACATTTCCCTGAAAGCTTAGCCAAAGCAGGAAAATTAAAAAGAGGATTACTTATGAAATCATAAATTATTGCAACACTGTTAAAATAAGGAATCAGGAGTGGCAACTAATAAAAAATGTAAATGTTGATACTGCAACATAACAACACGAAAGCATGGCTAGGCGAGATCCAGAAACAAATGGAATGGTGTATATTTGATATTCTCTCAAAAAGCGGAAGTATATTCTTTGTGTCAGGTGATTTTAATATAGACATTTCTGATAAAAACGGTACAAATACCAGGGATCTTTTAAATCTGTTAGAAATGTATAATTTACAATTATGTATCAATGAATATACACGCATAAACGGCGGGACGGCTAGCATTGTTGACAATATAATAACAAATTTACATTCTGGCTACATTGTAAATGTCGTAAATTTCAATATATCCGACCACCTGACTCAAAAACTATCGGCGACCCTCTCAAATACAAAAAAACAATTACAAGATGAAATCCGTTACTGTCGTAGCTATAATCAGAGTAACGTAAACAAATTTATAGAAGAGCTTTCTGGCCCATTCGAGTTTGAATCTGTCTATGACAACTGTTGCTCTGTGGATGATAACTGGACAACATTTGTGAATATGTATTCTTATGTATTTAACAAATCATTCCCAAAACTTAAAATTAAAATTAATAGTACAAACAGATTTTCACCACAAATGAAATTCAAACCTGCAAAAATCAACTCGATGCTTTATTTGTCATAACAAAATACGATCCTGAATTCCAAGAAATGTACAAGGATACAAAAAAACAGTATGACCTTCTGTTACGTATAGCCAAAGAAAACGAAATAAGAAATAAATTCAAAAAATCTGATAACATAAATAAGACGTAATGGAACATAATAAACAATACTTGTAGAAAAATGAGGCACACGGCTGGAAAAATCAATGAGGAAAATCCAATAAAATTATCAAATGATTTTAACGATCACTTTGTAAACACAGCGTTTACTTGCAAATGTGACACCTCTTCCATACTCAGATGAAATCCCACAAAACAATAACTCATTATTTATTCAACCCGTCACAGAAACTGAAATTATAAATATAGTATTTTTTTTAAAAAACAATAATTCAGCGGGATATGACGAAATACCGTTGAAAGTGATCAAATATGGAATACGTGAAATTACACGGCCTTTAACTCCAGTTTTCAAGAAGGGAGATCCAAATGTTCTCGATAATTATCGGCCAATAAGTGTAATCTCTTGTTTTTCAAAAATATTTGAGTATGTATTAAATGACAGACTCATCAATTTCCTTAACAAATTTGATATTCTCACAATTTCTCAACATGGATTTAGGAAACAAAAATCAGTTATTACGGCGCTGCATAACTACATACATGAAATAATGTCATCACTAGAAAGTTCGGATATTCCTTTAGGCGTTCTATTGGACTTATCGAAAGCATTTGATACATTAGACCACAAAATATTACTAAATAAGTTAAGTAAATATGGAATTCGTGGTACAGCCTCCAATCTAATTACAAGCTAATTAGAAAATCGAAGGCAGTGTGTAAAAATTGGAAATACAATCTCCGGTAATCTTGCTGTTTCTAAAAGTATACCCCAAAACAGTATATTAGGCCCACTGCTTTTTGTCATCTACATCAATGATGTAGCTCCAGTAGTCAGCAATACTGGTAATTGTATTGACATGTATGCCGATGATACCAATTTATTAATTCGCTGTCAAAGCACCGAACAGGTTGAGAATAAATGTAGTGAGGTTCTATCGGTGTGTAATCAATGGTTGTCCAAGAACATGCTATTCCTAAATAATGATAAAACTGAATTTATATTTTTTAAAACAAATCGTTCGAGGATATCACATCCCGATAATATTACAGTTATAAATAGAAATTATAAACCAATACAAAGTGTCAGGTTTCTTGGCATAACCATTGATGACACTCTGAACGGAGCCTCACACATAGCAAAAATAGAAAGAAAATTAAGTTCCGTCTGTTATATGCTACGCATTTTAAAGCAGTCTGGAGCACCACGTGATGTTTTAATGCTGGTGTATCATTCACTCTTTTGCTCCAAACTTCGGTTTGGAATCACATATTATGGGTCCAGTTATCATCTAAACAGATTATTTGTTCTTCAAAAAAGGGCTGTCAGAATCATATTAAGTTTAAAATACCTAGAATCGTGCAGGGGCCATTTTAAATCCAACAACCTCTTGACTGTTCACAGTCTGTATATTTATGAACTTATTTTAAATAGAAAAAAACCCGATACAGGTACTGCACATAGTCACAATTATAATACACGTTTTTATAACAATTATGCACTCCCGTCACACCGTTTAACCGTGTATGAAAGAGACCCACAATACGCAGCTATGAAATATTATAACTGTTTGCCAGCTCAATTAAAGTCATTAAATAATGACTGTAAGCGCTTTAAGCAATTGTTATTTGATCATTTATGTGAACAAGAGTTATACTCTACCGCAGATTATAATAATTAGAATTAGTTATTAACTTCTTTTATGTATAATTTAGATTTTTATATATTTTGTATCTCTTTTATTGTGACACATTCTCTTTAATATGTAATTTAATTTATCTTGTATTTGTATACATTGTAATGCATATTCTATGAGAATAAAGAATTTTAAAAAAAATAGTTTAAATGTAGGCTCCCGCCGACTTATGTCAACTGTTACTATAGTCCAAATGTCGGCTAGCGCCGACTTATGTCAACCTTCATTATGGTCGAAATGTCGGCTGTTGCCGACTTATGCCAAGTTGACACGATGGACTAAATGTCGGCTGGCGCCGACTTATATGAAATGTCATAGTTTAAATGTCGGCTGTCACCGACTTATGTTAACTGTTATCATAGTCCAAATGTCGGCTGGCAATGACTTTTATGTTAACTGTCATTGTAGTCAAAATGCCAGCTAACGCCGATTTATGTCAAGTTGACACCATGTACTAAATGCCGGCTGGCGTCGATTTATGACAAGCTGAAACGATAGACTTATGCCAGTCAACTTAGTGCTTTACAGTCATAAATTCACATTTTGACAATTGTGACATTATGACTGTAAGTCACTTGGTTTACTATTCTGGTATTATGACTGTAAGTCACTTGGTTGGCTGTCTTTCAACTTATTAGGATTTTGTTATGTATTTTGTATTTTATATAGTGATTTAAGTGACTTACAATCATAATATAACAATAGTCAAAATACAGTCCATAGAGAGACATAATCAGACAAAATCCTAGCATAGTCAAAATACGTCAATTAAGTTACTTACAGTCACAATACAGTCGAGGGCGGCGCAGCGAACCGAGACAAATTTTCACGGAGCTTTTCTAAACTTGAAATTTTACTTCATGCGCCAGGCGTATAAAACACTGATTTAATGTGAAGTTCAAAATATACTGCTTGTGTTTAATCTTAGGTTAAAAATATTTATAACCAACAATTTCAAACGCACTTACGCAAAGGTTAAGAACCACTGTATTCTTAAGTTTTTCGTAGGTGCGCCTGAAATATTTACAAAATGTATGTCGGAATTATTGTTTTGAAATTTTCCAAGGCCATTAAGCTAGAAGAAGCGTCTATCTTTCAAATTAAAGCAGAATGTATTGACTCGTTTCAAATACAATACAACTTTTATTTTAACTTGAAGTCAATAATACGGAGTGTTAACAATAGTATTGCACTTCAAAATGACATTACCAACATTACAACTTGGTGTAGTGTAAATAAATTTAATTTAAATATTGAAAAATGTTTATCAATTTCGTTTAGTTGCTGCAAATTGTTAAAATTTACCTACACCATTCATAACTCTGAACTTAGATGTGTTGATGTAGTTTGGGATTTAGGGATTCTTTTTGACTGTAGATTGACTTTTTCTTCTCATATCATTTCAATTTCTAACAGAGCTTTTAAAACACTTGGTGCAATATTTATATATTTTTTTAATTTTTCAATTAAAACCATTAAACTCTTATAGTATATCACATTGGTAAGATGTCAACTTGAATATGGCTCGATAATTTAGAATCCATTCTACGCTATACACTCTAACAAGTTAAAAGCCGTGCAAGGTAAATTTTTAAAAATCATTTCATTTAAGTTAGGAATATTTTACACCAATTTTAGTCATTCAAATATGTTAAAAACTTTAAATTTAACATCTTTAAAGTATAGGCGGATTATATATGATGTATCATATGGCTTCAAATTAATAAATGGTTTTGTTGATTGTACTGTGTTCCTATCTAATTTAAACTTTAACTTTAATAACACGGAGATTACACGATCCAGAGCATTATTTCGCTTAATGCCGCATACCACTAATTATGCAATGCATAGTCCTATAAATAGAATTATGAAGTATTGTAACATTTTAAATTCTAATCCTAATTTTGATGTATTTGATGCGACCAGACCAAAAAGTCTAATATCTTCCAATTTCTATCTCTTTCCTAAAATGTTGGAGGGTAAAGGAAAAGAGACCGAGCACTTAAGGGGTAATCCATTATGAACACCAACCGCATTTTTTTGGGTGTCAATGTCAACCCGATATTAGCAGGTAGCAAGAAGTCCATCTGTTTTCAGCCGGCGCGTGGCGTTATCTTTTGTCCGCTTTGGGGTGGTTTTGATAGGAAGATTTATTTGATATTTATGAAATTATTTAAAATGTAATTATAATTAATACGACATTTGTAAAATAAAGTCGAGAATTATGTCTACGTGTACAATTTCAGGTCAATAACATTATTTAAAACGTATCGGACGTTTACATCTTTTTAAATATTGGTCATCATCACATCTAAGCGTTATATATTTTTAACTTTACTGTAAATCAGCGCGTATAAACGTGACGCACGAAGTAAAATTTCGAGTTTAGAAAAGCCCCGTGAAAATTTGTCTCGGGTCGCTGCGCGACCCTCGACAAATTTTCTTCTACGCGGGGCTTTTCTAAACTCGAAATTTTAGTCTGGGAGTGGACAACACTCGTTCTTACAAGTTTCAAATTGAAGGATCACTCTAGATTACTAAGTTTATTACCATTTTACAAAGGCTACAGCTCGAAGGACCAATCATGGTCTTCGGAGACCGAAGGACTACATGGAATCGAAGTTTATTTACAAGAAAATAACGAATATCTAAAGGTTTACAGCTTAGATTCAAAAAACCACATCCAATTTTGAAAAATATCGAAGTTGGGTTGGTATTCCGGGCGTTTTTAACTTCACTTTAAATCAGTGTTTTATACGTGTTATTCACGTTTTTATACGTGAAAATTTGTCAAGGGTCGCTGCGCGACCCTCGACAAATTTTCTACGCGGGGCTTTTCTAAACTCGAAATTTTACTTCATGCTTAGTCTGGGAGTGGACAACACTCGTTCACAATTGTCACGACTTAAACAAGTAGCCTTTGGAAGCAAATAACATAGCCGCATCTGTCAATAATTAAACTAATGGTTGACAAATAATGTTTTGTTGTCATTTGATTTTAGATTTCAGATTTTTTCTATCGTTTTTCCTTTCCATATAATAGACCTGAGACAGCGAGTTTCGCTTACCTTGTACAATAAACTATATGTGTGATATATCATTGATTTCAGAAAAAAATAGCATTGTCGATGGTACTCACAGAATGACTACTATAAATGTCGATTGTGCATTTTGAAATCCAGAAGAAAACTAAACTTCGATAACCATTTTAGTAGTCATATGTAATTTTCATATAAATTGACGATGTGTACGCCATCTGCTGCCAATTTTTGAGTAGTGTCGTTACAGCTATTGACAGTAGATGGCGTTCACGTTGTTAATTTAAATGTAAATTACATATGAGACTATTAAAATGAATAAAGATGGTTAGTTTTCTTCTGGATTTCAAATTGCACTATAAATTGACAATTTTAATAGTCATGTAATTTTCATTTAGGTTGACGACGTGAACGCCATCTACTGTCAATATTCTTGTCTATTGTACTCACAGAATGACTATTATAAATGTCAGTTAATTGTGCATTTTAAAATCCAGAAGAAAACTAAACATCTATAACCATTTTAGTAGTCATGTGTAATTTACATATAAATTGACGATGTGAACGCCATCTGCTGCCAGTTTTTGAGTAGTATCGTTACTGCTATTGACAGTAAATGGTGTTCACATCGTTAATTTAAATGTAAATTACATATGAAACTATTAAAATGGATTAAGATGGTTAGTTTTCTTCTGGACTTTAAATTGCACAAAAAACTATAAGTGTGATACATCATTGAATTTAGAAAAAAATATTTTTCCAAAAAATATGAAAATCAAAAATTGCGCCCATAAGAAAAACAAAAGTTGGCTATGGTGTAATGTCAAAGTTGTAAATGTCTGAATTCAATAGTTTTTGAATAAAAATAAACGAAATTTCAAATAAAACCGTTTTTTGACAATACCTCAAAAACGAAAGAAGATATTTCCAATTTTTTTAGATTATTATTGGGCCCTAAATTACGCAACTTTGCCCCAGCTTAACCGACTCTCTATCTCTTCAAATAACCGAGATCCCCATACATTCTGTTCAAATATATAGAAAACGTAAATGGCAAGTTTTTTTTATAAATAAAAGTTGTTTTGTTTGATTTTTCGATTAGAATGCGAAGAGTTCAGTGAGTAATGCTTAATCATTATTTTGGATTAAACCTATATTTTTTGAGAAATTTGAGTTTATCAATGAGAATTTCTAATTTAAAAAAAATAATATCTCCCTCCTTGTGTGATCTAAATTTATATTAATACACTCTTTGAACTAAGGTACGCTTCTTTTGTTTTAAACCCGTTATAAGAATATAATAAAACGAAAAATTAACCACGGTAATTAACCACTGTTAAAATATATTGCTATTATTTGTTTTTAATAAATACGATCATACATACCTTGTTTTATTGGCGTAAATAGCTTTTTGTGATTAGGGGGGGGGAGGGGATTTGAGTTAGTATGTTGTTTCATTAATTTATTTTTCTAAAGTTATACAAAAACAAGTACAAAAAATGAACTTAACTTCATTGTAGCACTTTTTCCCTCATTTAAACAATTGATGATTGGCATACTAAACGTTTTTCACTTGTTTGCGTTTTATACGCGTCTCGCATGAAGTAAAACTCAAAATTTTACTTCATGTTTAATCTGGGATTGGAATCACTCGTTAGATGATCAATCATAACCTTATTTTGCATTTTTTTTATTGCTAGATTAGCGTGCTTTATTTAATTGATTAGATTAAAAACGTAACCAAATAATACCATTGCATAACATATTGATTAAAGTTTTAAATTGTTGGAGTCATCAAATAAACATGAACGACCGTTTGAAACGTTCTAAAAATGGAAAAATAGGGAAACTATCTGCTATTCAGATAAGGTCATAAATTGTAACATCAACACCCCATAAATTGGGGTTTCTTTTCTTCCATTATACTTTCGCGCTTGTAGAGGGTGTCTCTCTTCAAAATTTGCTGGTTTAGATATTTTGGAGAGGCCCTAATTTGCTGACTCAATTATTAGATTTAAGAATCGTTTGCGGCTTATAGATTTAAATATTTGTTTGTAATACGTATCATTAAGGGGATTATTGCAGTGTAACACGCCGATCGTGTTGGAAAGACCCACATAGTTTAGAGTAGCTCATCCGATGCCAAATTTACAGCACAAGTGGGGAGAATACAGTCAGAGAGAAAAGCGGCAGTTCGCTGTGCATTTGTGCATTGCTCCTTGGCATGAACGGATGGGGTCTCGCGTCGCGTGGAATAGACGAAAAAAACAAAGCGTATAAAAAAGACGGATCGAACGAAAGTGTCGATTCGTATTATTTAAACACGCTGATAATACATACAAGCTATGTATTGTTTTCAATTCGTTAGAAAGCGTTATCGGATCCTGTGTTATTTTTCGGTATTTACAAAACTGATGATTCTTATTCTTGTCATTATAACACATTATTTTTACTTTTAAGACTCCAGTTTCGACAGCCGAACAAACTATGTGTTTTATTTTATTAAATTATAGATTATTTCTTAAAAATATAATAATAAAATAATTCATGTTCATAAGCTCATTGTGAATATTTATATGCCGCACATATATGAAAAAAAACATAGGATTTTCAATCATATTTTTTAAATGGGAATATTATCTTCCCTAACTGCTATTGCCATGAAAATAATGTGTATTAATTTGGCCTCTGCCCAATTGGGTAAATACCCCCAATTTTGGGGAGAATTTCAATTTATATTCGGTCAAATATTCTAGTTTTTATGAATGCAACAAATAAATAATAGATTGAAAAAAATTAAACGGAAAGCTGCCCTGTTCTTTTTTATGTTTAGTACAGGGTTTACAAAATGATGATGTGTATAAATAGGCTCAGTCAACTTAGCCCCCCGAAGTTCGACTTTTTTGAAATAAGCGATTGCGCTAGACCGGCCTTAGCTAGCGCCACAAAAATTAGAGCTAGCGCCATTTAGACAAGAAAACTACGGGGATTTGAACTTTCGGGGGGCTAGGTTGATGCTAGCCCCCCGAGTTTGGATTTTTTAAGTTTTTTTACACTATTCGGATTCCTCAGAGCTAGCGCTACCAATTTAAAAGCCAACGCCACTCCCACAGCCCCAAAAAATGATAAAACATTTTTAACCCTGGCCCCCTAAAATGAGATGTTTTTAATCAAATTGGGTGGAAAATATAACTTAGAGCTAGCGCCAACAGAATATGACAAAAATATTCTCTCAAAAATATCAGGTAAAAAAAAGTTCACGTCCAAATTTTGATGCAAGAGCTTTCAGATCCTGTATGCGTATTACCATTTACTTCCTGAATTTTAATACAAAATGATGTTTGGCATATAATATACCGCTTTCAACAAATAGTTCGGCGTTGTAATTACTTTATTTATGTTCATAGACACTGGCTATTAGAAACATGATGCCTAGTAGACAGTAGCGTAACTGACAATTGTGTTTTCACTCCTAGCTAATTTAAATCGTTATTACGCAAGAACTTACCGTACGATTTAAGAAACTCTTTTGGCATTGTAATTACTATACTAATATTTATAAACACTGGCAACGAGATAGCTTGCACTAGTAAGACAGTAGCGTAACTGACGATTGTTTTTGATAATTGAAATCGTTATAACTCGGAAACTAACCGTACGATTTCAAATTTTTTTTTGGCATTGTAATTGCTATACTGAAGTCTATAAACACTAACAACGACATAGCTAGTGATATTAAAGGATAAATTAAAATCACTTGCTTTGTTTCACTATTTGTTTCTATTTACTCGACTAGTTTCGCTTTTTACGGCATTATCAAAGTTCACTCTTGATTCACTCTTGATTCACTCTTGATAATGCCGTAAAAAGAGAAACTAGTTAAGTAAATAGAAACAAATAGTGAAACAAACCAAGTGTTTTTAATTTATCCTTTATTATTATTTCAAAATGTTTCACCAAGTGATAAATGAGAAAGTTATTCAAGAGATAGCTAGTGCTAGCAAGACAGTGGCGTACCTCACGGTTGTTTTTTTTATGATAACTTAAATCATTATTACTCGGTGGAAAACACTCGTTGGGAGTTTCAAACTGAACGCTTTTCAAAAACAATGAATGCCTGAAAATTTACCTAGTACACATCGGGTTATGTATGTACCTAATCAAAACATGGGTATCTTTTCGATGCTACAAAATTGTGATTAAGCTCCTTTCGTTGCTATTCAATTGACTTTATTTTCATTCTAACACAATCTATCTCAATATCCTGATTCTACGATATACAGGAAGTTTTTCTTTAAAGTAGACGTATTCCAGATTCACTTTATTTTGTTTAAATCTTTAGATATATGTTGTTTTTACAGGAATTCAATTTGAAGCTTTAAGCGAGTGTTTTCCACTCCCAGACTAAGCATGAGGTAAAATTTCGAGTTTAGAAAAGCCCCGTGAAAATTTATCGAGGGTCGCGCAGCGACCCGAGACAAATTTTCTGGGCTTTTCTAAACTCGAAATTTTACTTCATGCGCCACGCGTATAGAACACTAAAATTTTGTGAAATTTGTGTATATTTGAACCTTACTTGAAATCAGCGTTTTATTCGCGTGGCGCATGAAGTAAAATTTCGAGTTTAGAAAAGCCCAGAAAATTTGTCTCGGGTCGCTGCGCGACCCTCGACAAATTTTCACGGGGCTTTTCTAAACTCGAAATTTTACTTCATGCTTAGTATGGGAGTGGAGAACACTCGTTTAAAGCCTTGAATTGAACTTTTGCACCCAATTTGATTAAAAAAATCTCATTTCGGGGGGCTAGGGTTTAAAATGTTGTATAATCTTTTGGGGTTGTGGGGGTGGCGCTAGCTTTTAAATTGGTAGCGCTAGCTCTGAGGAATCCGAATACTGTAAGAAAACTTGAAACATCCAGCATCAACCTAGCCCCCCGAAAGTTCAAACCCCCGTAACTTTCTTGTCTAAACGGCGCTAGCGCTAATTTTTGTGGCGCTAGCTAGCGCTAGCTAAGGCCCGTCTAGCGCAACAGTTATTTTTTAAAAAGTCGAACTTCGGGGGGCTAAGTTGACTGAGCCGTTTAAATAGAGGATTGCAATAACATTCAATTTCAATTCATTTATTCCTTATTTACTTACTATCAAAATATGACTCATCATAAATCAGCCAAATTTGAAAAAAATATATTGGGCTCGGTGCAATGTTGAACAAGAAGCTTATTATTTGAAATGCATTATAATAACTACCTTATTATTATTATAGTTCTATTTTTTCTAAAATAATTAACAATGAATATGCACGCAGTTAAACCCTACATTTTTTTAAACATTCGTCAAACAAATATTACCTGTGCTCAGTAAAAAATAGTTGATTTGTAACATTAATCTACGACAACGTCATATTGGTGTTATTCTTACTATTCTTATAGTTTTGATTCATTGATTCGTTGATGAAGTCGCAGTTGGTTCAAATAGGTCCGATTGCTAGAAACTTTACAATTTACTTTAATAGTTTTATTGCGAGAAGTTTAATGGCATTTAACAACTGCTTTAATAACGAAAGATTTAAGACGAAATAATGATTTGAACAAGACTGATTGTTATTCGATTGCTTCTGGCTTATTAATCAGCTTAAAAAACTTTAAAAATAATTTAATAATACCGACACTGTCAAATAATAAGGAAAGCCAATATTAAAGGTATATTACACATCTTTATTTAAATTAGTGAAACATTTCGTGTTTTCTATATTAGTGAACATGCAGTATAAAAAAATACTTATTCCATTAGTAGTCAGAAAGCATGAAAATAAAACACTAGTACAATAAAATATCGATTATAATTGCGAAATATTAATTTTACGAGAATAAATGCTAACGACGCGAGCCGTTTTTGTTAACTATGATTGAAAAAAGAAAAGAAAAACAAACGCGAAGCCGCACAGCGTTCACCGGCCCAGAGATAAACGCTGGCCGCATGCTGCTCGCCCCTCCACTAATTGTGCAGATGAGTGTACAACGCGTTCAACTAAGAGAAGATCCGCAAGGCGGCGGTATTTTACGGTCTTATTTTTCAAGATTTTTATTTTAACCTGACTCGGGCATGAGCTATCGCATCCTTATGAAATGTTCACATTATATTCCTTATAGTATAAACTAGTAAGATATGGGAATATTTTTTTTAATTTTGAAAAATTTAACATTATTTTTTTCATACCTCTGAAAGCAAATTGTTTAAAAAAAAGTACTTCGATATTTTACTAGATAATTGGGCTTAATATACGCTGTAAAAATTTCAACTTTCTAGGACCTTTAGTTTTTAAATAAACCTAACATTAAATTTCAGACCACTGTTATATACCCCTTAATACTTTAGTTTCGTTATATTATTTCTTTTATTTCATTTTTATTATACTACTATTAACTCCATTTTTCCTATTTTTTCTATTACTACTTTCAGTTATCTAGTTTTACTAGTTTAAGGTTACATGAATTTAGTTTCTATATATATTTCTTTTTTTGTATATTGTTTACTTATACTCTTTTTTGTGTATATTATTGTAATAGGTGATTATCCGTCAATAAACTAAGCTAAACTAAACTAAACTAATAAAACTAGACATCAAAATATTAATTAACCTTCATTGAATCTAAACATTCACACATTCATAAAGAAGAATCACCGAGCCATTCTTTGAAATTCCTTTTCGAACACTTATCAAATAGTAACAGTTGTTAGACAAATTAGACACTCGTTTTGAACGCGATGCTCGTTATTAAGTTATTTTTTTGTGTTCGTACTGTTCCGCAATCCTCGTTCCGGATGAAAGGATCTTCAGAAGAAAAGACGAGACCATAAGCCACGCGTATTTAGAGAGAGGATAATAATAATGGTCGGATCGGTTTGAATAGATTAGCGAAGAAGAAGAGTTCATCGAAACGTTGCCTGGGCCCCGGCTGGCATGACTAATTGGGGCCCCGCGTGTAAAAGTAACAATCCGTTTTAAGTGGCCGTTAATAAATAGTGTAATGTATGTAAGCTGCGGACAATCTTGATATGTATATGCACGTGTGTATATGGGGGAATAACTAACATAACTGTGAAATAATCGTTCGTCGTTAACAAAGATTGTGTTTGTGAATTTAATATCTGCACTGTCTACAGACAATAAATGACTATCTTCGTAAAGAAGTTGAACAATTTTTATGAATTATGTAGGTATTTCGTCTCAGGAGAAGCTGCTAGCGTGGAGCAGTTGGAGCAAACAGCTCCAGGTGACCGAATTTTGAAGGCACAAAATGAGATTGGACGAAATTAACATTTGTAAAATTAACTAAAGTGAATTTAAGCATAAAATCAAGATGATTCGGGTATGGTTCATTAACATGCATATCTAAGCAGTATATTTTAATTTTTAAATATTTATTTAAATAATTTTGATCGATACATATATTCAAAATTATTTTGAGTTCAATAGTCAAATATACAAATAAAGTGACGGTCTCCCAATGGGTTCGCCTTTGTCACCGTTACTATCAAAAATATTTATGGCACACTTTGAAAAAGATTTATTTATTCCAACAAAAAATAGTCAAGAATATATTTTACTGGAAAAGATACGTAGACGATGTGTTTTGTATTTGGACGGGCACTAACAGACAATTAGAAATATTTAAAAGCGAGCTAAATAATATTAATAAACATATACAATTTACCGAAGAAATAGAGATAAACAATAGCTTAAACTTTTTAGACATAAAAATTACAAGAACACATAATAAGTTAGAATTTAAAATTTTTAGAAAAGATACATTTTCAGGCGCCATTATCCCAGAAACATCAAACACACACCACAAAATTAAATATAGCACATTTCATTAATTAATTCATAGATTAATACATATACCTCAAAGCGAACCAAACTATTTACAAGAAAAAAAAAAAATAAAAACAATAGCAGTAAATAATGGATATAGTGAGCAATTAATTGATAATATGATAGCAAATAAAAAATCAAAACAGTACCAAAAATATTTTTATATCCGAGACAAGAAAAAAAACACAAGTTGGTGTAAGTTAGATTTTGTTAGCGACCTTTCTCCAAAAGTTAAAAAATGTATTAAAGGGCAAGAATTTAACATAATCATGACTAACCCAATAAATTTAGGCAAACTCCTAGTGAATAGTAAACAAAAAACTGATAAACTTAAAAAGTGTGGAGTGTATGAAATCCAGTGCGACGATTGTGACTCAATATACATTGGCCAAACCGGGAGGAATTTCAAAAAACGACTGGAAAAACACAAAGCTTCAATCATAAATAAAAAATATTGTACTGGGTTGGCTAAACACTGTATTGACAATAATCACTTTTTTAATAACCAAACGCTAAAGATTTTATACACAGGCAATAAAGGACGTCATCTCAACTATCGCGAAGGACTGGAAATCCAGAAAGCAATAAAACAGGGAAAACCAATTATTAATGACATCGAAGATCTGTGGAGCTCACCCATCATGACAGCCATTATTGCCTAAGCATAAAATTTAAATTAACCTCTCTTGTATATAATGTTTGTAAAAATGTAATTTCCTGTACTCATTGAGAATGACTCAAAGTCGAAACTAGTTGGAACAAAAAACCAAAATATTAGTGAAATTTAACCAAGTGTTTTCTTTATTAAATCATAGTTAAATATGTTTCACCACGTGAAAGATGAGAAACTTGTTCAAGATATTTTAAACTTTTAAACTTTATTAACGGAATAATTACATAGAACAGCTCAAAAATAAAATACAAAATAAATTTATACAGGGTTTAATATTTGTATTGTATTGAGCGTTACTAAGTGGTAATCCATATTAAGTAATCAATGTTGAAAAATGTTTTAATGATTTATACCACTTTACTTTAATATTTCTACGATTCGAGTTTCAACATATTTACTGTCATTTTCAAGTTTGACAAATTTACAAGTTTTCTGTGACTAAAAAGTACCAAACTGAATTATTTGGAAGCCGCTAAAATTTTCAAACAATCCCGTAATTACTGTGTAAAACTGATCAACGAACAAACGGATGTCTTGTATTCACCACTATTTAATACTTTTTAGTCATAGAAACATTGTAAATTTGTCAAACTTGAAAATGACACTAAATATGATGAAACTCGAGTCGTAGAAAGATTAAAATGAAGTGGTATAAAACATTAAAACACCTCAATATTGAATAATTCACACAGGATTATTTTTTGAGTAGGTCTACTTCTACAAATTCCATATTAACATTTGTAAAATAACTTAGAATAAGTTCAAATCTAAGCAGTGTATTTTAAACTTCACTTTAAATCAGTGTTTTATACGCGTGGCGCATGAAGTAAAATTTCTAGTTTAGAAAGAAATTTTTAGGCTTTTCTAAACTCGAAATTTTACTTCATGCGCCATCCTGTGTGAATTATTCAATATTGAATGAAGTGTTTTAATGTTTTATACCACTTTATTTTAATCTTTCTACGACTCGAGTTTCATCACAATAATAATAATAATAATAATAATAATAGCTTTATTCACGTATGCTACATAATGCAATGATACAATACCTTGTATATGATAGATGTAAAGCGTCAAAACAATATCAAAACAAATTTTGGATAGTATGTACAGGTACACTTTTGCCATCAATCGAGGTTATAACTTGAAGTCATTAATTGTGTATACAACTCTATTTAGTAGCATATATTTTATGACCTTTTTAAATTGTGGAAAACCAAGATTTTTAATGTCGTTATCTAATGTGCTGTAAACGTTTTTACCTTCGTTTATAAATGATTTATTATATAGAGTAGTAGTATGTTTATCAATTCGTATTAAGTCACAGTGTCTTGTTTTGTAATTATGATTTTCGCTATGGGTAGCGAACTGATTTAAATTAGATTTAATGTAACAAACCATTTTGTAGATGTAGATTGCTGGAAACGTTAATATTTTATAAGTTAAGAAGGCATTTTTACATGATTCTGCTCTGTTTAGATTGAACATAGTCCTGATAATTTTCTTTTGGGCTATAAATACTTTATTTGAATCAGAGCTCCTGCCCCAAGCCAGGATATTGAATGACATATGGAAGTAGGCCATAGCATAGTAGATAGACAAAAGAGTATCAATATCTGTTTGTTTTTTCATTTGAAGAATCCCATAGTGGGCTTGACTTAGCTTTTTGCATACATGATCTATTTGAGTTTTCCATGAGAGGCTATGATCCACATAAGTACCCAAATATTTTACACAACCGCTCATAATATATTCCACATTATCAACATTGATTGTGAAGTTGGTTGGTAATTGTTTTCTTTTGCTTACATGCATACACATAGTCTTTGCAGAATTGAGCAGCAGTTTGTTGCGTTTACACCATGAGTTTATTTCAATTATCACCTTTTCAATGTTAGCTTTCAGGTCAATAGGATTATCAGATGATACTATGACAGCAATGTCGTCTGCAAACAGTGAAATGTTGCCTGAGACGTAATTTAGTAAATCATTGATGAAAAGTAAAAATAAAAGTGGCCCAAGGACCGATCCTTGGGGTACCCCGTAATATGTATATTTAACTGATGACTTTTGTTGGTTGACTTCAACATAAAAACTCCTTTTAGTTAAGTACGATAGTAGCCAAATCGATATGTGGCCCCTGAAACCGTATGCATTGAGTTTTTCTAATAATATGGTTGGGTCAACACTATCAAATGCACGAGTTAAGTCAAAGAGCAAAACAACTACCAACTTAGCTTTGTCTATTTCGGATATAATATGGCCAACAAAAGAGCAGATTGCAGTCTCAACTGATTTTCGAGGCATGAATCCATGTTGACTTTCATTTATTATTCGATTTTGTTTTAGGTATGCATACATTTTATTGAATACTATCTTTTCAAGTAATTTTGAGAGAAGAGAAAGCATATATAGAGGTCTGTAGTTACTAGTATCTTCATTATTTCCTTTTTTGAAAACTGGTAATATGCGTCCTATTTTAAGACACTGTGGGAATACCCCAGTAATAATCGATTCGTTAAAAATATGTTCTAAGTGTGGTAGCAAAATATTGATGATTGATTTTAAGATTTTTAGAGAAATGCCGTCGGGTCCAGGGGCATTTTTTTTGAACCCTTGAACAGCGTTGAAGATATCACAGTCAGTTATAGGTGTAAAGTAAAATGTTTTAAATATAACTTCGTTTGAGATAGTACAGCTTTCAGATTGTTTATTACTAAATGCATTGTCCATATTTAGTGTTATTTTCAAGTTTGACAAATTTACAATGTTTACAAAAGATTGGCTTCTATTTTGAAAGATTGGGGCTTTAATATGAGAAAACTTGATGAAACAAATTGTAAGGAATTTGTAATTAAATATTTATGGAATACAAGTGCTAAATTATTACAAGAGAAATATTTAGATTATTAATATTTCTATTAATGTTCTAATTAAAAAAATGCAGTTACATGTTTTATTAATATAAATTTCATAAAATATAATTAAAATATGACTTCTAATTTATATGATGAGTTGAATTCTCTTGCAAAATACCAGTCGTAGATTGAATACATCTTATAATTCTGTATTTTATTTACTAACTCAATTGAATCGATTATTTGGAAAAGGGCACAAAAGACATTTTCGGCCATTTTCGTTTTATATTATTTTTCAACAAGTTTATTGAAGACGCAGCGTTTGGTGCGAAAAGGGAACAAAATATCACGCTAGAAACGCTCTAACATATACCCGCTCCACTGCGTTTGGTTCGAAAAAGTTACATGCGACGCACATGTGACCTTTTCGAAATAATCAAGCATGTGTTTTGTCACATCATGGCGCTGGTTCTCGCTGTCAGATTTCAGTTAGAATTTGACTGTCATTGAATCGGGTGTGAATTTTGGTGTTTGCAAAGATTAATAACAGATAAAGATTTTAAGCGAAATGAGTGTGTTAAGTGGAAGCGAATCTGATGGTAATAATTTACCAAAACGCAAGAAAGGAGTTTTGAATACGGAAAACTATAAATCAAATGTTATAAAAAGGGCCAAAGTGAAAGGAATTGAACATCTTAATCATGTTGGGAAAGTCATTAGTGCCAGAATAACAGGTCCGGACTGCAGGTAGAAGTTTTCAAATTATAAAACATTAAGTATTTTTGACTTTTTTTTTGGGGTTTTGTAGGTGCCAAATGAAATGTTTTAGTAACTTCAGTGAAGACCATAGGAAGAATATTATAGATCGGGTAAATAGTTTTGATGACAAAGATGCACAAGATACATTTCTTCAAAGTCTCATCGAAAGTTGTTCCATCAAGAGAAAAAGTAAAGTTTCTGTCACCGAAAAACCCAAACCCAAGGCCCTTACTTTTTCATATCATATCTGCTTGGAAGGGCAACGCATTAAGGTGTGCAAACAGGCGTTTGTTAGTTTACATGGGATTACAATGAAAAAAGTAAGACGTCTCAGTTTACTATCAGCATCCGATACCACACCAAAAGATAGACGTGGGAAAGAAGTAGGATCAAGACATAATGCTGTTTTTGGAGAAATTTGTACCAAGATAAAAGAGCTTATCGAAAAATTCGATGTTAAAGAAGTCCACTACTCCAATACTATAACCAAAAAATACTTACCGGCTACACTTAAGGTGAAAGTTATGAACAAGATGTTTATTGATGAAAATTTAGACCTAAAAGGAAAAGTAAAGTACGACATTTTCTTAAAGTTTTTCCATGAAAATTTTAATTTGAGGTTTGGTAGGCCGCAAGTGGATGTGTGTTCATACTGTGAGGAATACGGACAAAAGTTGAGAGATCCCAATCTAAATGATAACGCCAAGCGTGTTGCTGCTGCTTCACTTGTAGTTCATAAACGAAGAGCAAAAAAGTTCTTCTAAAAAAAAAATGAGATAAAAGAACTTTGCGCTGAGAAAGATAATGTCATGGGTCTAGTATTCGACTACATGCAGAATTTGCCGTTACCAAATATTCCTGTAAAGAAATTTTTTATCTGCGACAGCTGTGGGTATATGAATTTTGCATCCACAACTTGAAGACTGGAAAGGCAACATTCTATTTATACCACGAGGGGCAAGCATTAAAAGGCCCGAATGAAGTATGTACATTTTTAAATATGTACATTAATGAGCATGTTGATAAAAGTATAGATGAGCTCTACATATTTTCTGACGGTTGCCCGGGACAAAACAAAAATCATACTGTGGTAAGATTTTTAATGACGTTGGCGGCAAACAATAGGTTTAAGAAAATTATACACTATTTCCCCCTGAGAGGACATTCATTCAACGATTGTGATAGAGACTTTGGAACTGTCAAAAGAAAAATAAGAAGAGTCGATAGAATCTATACTCATCAAGAATATATGGAGCTCATCAAAAAGGCATCTGTATCCGGAAAATTTGATGTGAAAGAAATACAAAATTCTCAAATAATAGACTATAAAAAATGGTGGCCAACACACTATAAAAAAACTACCGAGTCTATTGAAACACAAAAAAGGAAAGTCCCTAGAGATCAAAGAGTACATTTTCAGATTTCACATTACAATCACTTTAGATACGATTCAATAAATCTTGGAGTGCTTATTGTTTTCGAATATATAGATGGGCTCACCTCGTTCTCTTTTCAACTAGCAAAGCCTGCTGGGTCCAGGACTATTCTTCCTGCTGGGGAAGCGTATAAAGCCTATACTGACAAGGTTCCAATCAATAAAAAAAAGTTGATAATTTGAAATCCTTAATCCAGTATATTCCCGAGGAAAACAAAGAATTTTACACTATGGTATTTGCCTGGCCAACAGGAGTTTCTGAAGAAATTCCTGAAGAACACTTTTAATACCTATTGATATAAATCCTATTTTGCTTTTATAAACTTACTTATGTTCTACCTATTATGTTTAAATACATTTTCTTTAATAAATAATGTAAATTGCCTTTATTTTTATGTTTCATTCTGAATAAGTTTGGAAAAGGGCACAAATGCATTAAATATAAAATAATTTTTCTAATATAAAATTTTCAAATATCCACGAAAAATTACTTTGAATTGGCTTATTCGAAAACCAGCGAACATACAATAACATGTATATGACTTTATGTATATGAACATTTAAATGAAAAAGTTTTTTCTTCCTACTGTAAAATTTACTCTGAAGTAGATGTGTCCTTTTCCAAATAACCGATTCAATTGTATTGCTTTAAGAAACTCAACTTGTCCTACGGACTCATTGAGTTTATAAGCAACACAATTTCGATAATAAGTAAATCGACAGAATTATTGCGAGTATTCAACCTACTTGTGGTATTACTATTAATAATATTGTAAATACTTAGAAATAAATGTGGTATCATTAGCAAAAGAAGACAAAGACTTTATCTTCTACTAGACAAATTTATGAGGACAATTTTATTACTGTTCAAAACTGTATTAATAACACTAGCCAACACTGAAAATGCTTTAGGCTCAAAAATAACTATTTCCGAAGTATTTTGTCTCGCTAAACACGTATATGACCATAAAGAGCTCAGATTAGCTCTTGTTTTGAAGATATTTTGTGTTTTAAAGAGCCTTTTGTGTGACCTTTATAATCATATTTTAACTGTTTAATATCTCTAACAGACTATTAAAAACGCTAATTATCTGCTTTTAGATCAGAACTAGTGAATACAGATGACGCAAGAGGCAATAAAAAGGTCCACACGAATAGGATGCAGCTGAAAAATGAACACTATTGTATTATGTTAATTACACAGGCATGTTTTTCTTCTTCAATTTACCATTAAATCGATGTATCCAGTGGACGCTTGTGTATCTTTGAAAACAAGAGCTAATAAAACACCAAGAAATAGACAAAATGTTTTATTTTGTTGGCCAGTGTAATTTGAAATATCATTGAACACGAGTGTCATGAAAATACACTAGTATTAATTGTTCAGCCGATTAAGAACTAATAAAATAATAATAATAATTTATAGATTTTTCCGCTCGTTTACAATAAAAGAACAGAAGTGTGTCTTTTTTACTACTAATGTCAGGAGTATGTTTCTAGCAATTTTCTATTCAATTACGCGCCCCAAAGTAAATTATTGATTTTGTAATGCAATTTTCTACATCTAATGAAAACAGGAAGCTTGTTTAATTGACACTCACCTCCGGGAAGTTGCCGTATTTCCTCGCATAACTTAATTTACTGAACACACTTCCGACTGACTTGGCCTCTCTGCATTTTCTCGCGACGCCAATTTAAAAGAAGATCTTGATTGAATGTTGCGATATGATGTTGACAGAAATGACGTTAAACTTTGACATAAACTTCAATAGTCATCACTGACTTAAATAAAGAGTGCAAAGAATTGCAAATAGTTTTTAACATAAAGTTAAAACTACTTTTAAAACTTATTATGAAAGTTGGTGTCATTGTGATTCAAAATAAACCATTTATTTCTGAATGCAAACATTTTATTTAGCAATAAAAAAACAAATACTTTTCTCTCTACTGAAGCATAAAGTAAATTTAATAGTTCTACTTTATAAAAGCCGTAAATATTTATTTTAAGATTCGAAGATGAGTAAAAAGATTTCAAAAAAAAAATAAACATTTTGGTACTTACTGAATATCTAAAAAGAAGGAAATTTATAAAACAGAAAAACGTTTCTTTCTTTAAAAAATAGTCTTCTTCTTCTTCTATTGGATCTACAAACCATATAAAACACTGAAATATTGTAAAGTTCATAACAGGGTTGTTATGTTTAAAACATTTTGTATTAAAACAGTGTTTTATACATGTTTAAAAACAGCCGTCGTATTTTAAACGGTTTTGTTTTAAACATGTTTTAAATCTTAAATTTGTTTAAAACATGTTTTAAACGTTAACATTGTTCAAAACGTTTTTTTATTATCTTAGATTTGCTAAATTATATGTTTTTAAAGATTTTTTGTTATCATTTCTAAATTTTAACTACATTGTTGAAGATATTTCAAATTACATTATTAAACCTAACATTTAATTACAATAAAATATCACAACTGTGTGTGCATTAATGTGATTTTTAAATACAGCGAATTTTTCTTTCAGGTATGCATATACTGTAAATTTTACGAAATTCGTTGCTTTTTTAAAAGATTTCAATTTGAATCTATAAACAAGGGTTTTCCACTCCCAGGCTAAGCATGAAGTAAAATTTCGAGTTTAGAAAAGCCTGAAAATTTGGATTGGCCGCGTAGCGAAGCGGAGCGGCCAATCCAAATTAGGCTTTTCTAAACTCGAAATTTTACTTCATGCGCCACACGTATAAAACACTGAAATATCGTAAAGTTTAAAATATACGGCTTTATTAATCTAATATGTAGATGTGAATAAAACGTAAATTAAATTCTGCGCTAAACAAATTGTTTAAGGGGGTCTTCTGTATAATTTTTTCAAAAAATCGATTGTTTTTTTGTATGAAATCAAAGCTAAACATGTCTAGAATATGTGGGTAAAAGGATATTTCGATCCGGCAAATATTTACGTCGCTACAGGCCCTTGAAAGCATCGCCGTCCCGAGCGGTATGGGTCGCGCAGGTATAACTTTAATCTCGAATTTCATAAATTTTGATGAGTATGAGTTTTTTGGTCCGCCATATTGGATCCGCCATTTTGAATTTTTCAAATTTGACCTCAGATTCGTATTCAGCGACCCCGAAAACCTAGGTATTGACCACTGTTTGCGAATTTTCCGCCGAATAATTTGAATTACACAGAAAAAATGTTTCGCAAACTTTAAACGCGTTTTTCTCGAAACTACATTTTTCAAAACTGCGAGCATTCTAGCGTTTGAACGGTTCAACCAATTGACTTCGTTCTTTGCTTCCGTTATTGAAAACACTTTTCTTCATGGAATGAACTAACCTCCCGGTGCAATCTGCAATTTTAAAGATTTTTTACAGCCTGTCAAAGTCAAAAAATCGACCGAAAAACACGACTTTTTTTTCAAATGCCCGCCATTTTGTCAAATTTTGAGTTTTTTCAAAATTTCGTAGTTCATTCCATTCTCTGAACTATACTCTTCAAGAAACTGAGCTGATTTTGTTTCTAGGTGGCGAATAACGACCCCTAGGCTGCTCGCAGTTTTGGAACATTTCCGCCGGGCAGCCGTCATATTGGACGCCATTTTGATTTTTTCGACTCGACAAAAATCCCAATTGTAGAGCAAGGATGAATAAAGATTTAAAAAAACCTCCAGGTCTCTAACTCTTACCAGTTCCCTGGAAAAAAAATCCAAAGTTTGGGTCAATTATACCGGAAGACCCCCTTAATACAGTGATTATAGGCAACCCAATAACTGTAACGTAAACAAGGTTGCCTATAATTGTTGTTGGATGGGTGTGTTTTTTTAACTTCACTGTAAATCAGTGTTTTTATGCGTGGCGCATGAAGTAAAATTTCGAGTTTAGAAAAGCCTAATTTGGATTGGCCGCTCCGCTTCGCTACGCGGCCAATCCAAATTCTTAGGCTTTTCTAAACTCGAAATTTTACTTCATGCTTAGTCTGGGAGTGGAAAACACTCGTTAAAAGCCCCAAATTAACCACTTTGAAACAACGAATTTTCGCAAATTTAAGAAAACGCTGTAATTATCAGGATATGTATACTCAAAACAAAAATGCCCTGTATGTTTTGTTTTTAACACATTTTACGCGTTTTTTAAACAAGTTTTAACCACATTTCAAACATGTTTTAAATTGTTAATATTTTAAACGCTGCTTCAATGAAAAAAAAACACGTTTTGTTATAAAAAACTGTTTATTTAAATTAAATTGAAAAAAAACGATTTTTTTTAACAACCCTGGTTCACAATATAATATAATAATAATACGTATATTATGAACTTCACTTAAAACCAGTGTTTTATACGCGTGGTACATGAAGTAAAATTTCGAGTTTAGGAAAGCCTGAAAATTTGGTTTGGTCACTACGTGACTAAACCCAATTTTCAGGCTCTTCTAAACTTGATGTTTTACTTCCTGCTTAATCTTGGAGTGGAAAACACTCGTTTAAAGTTTCAAATTGAGCTCATGTAAAAAAATGATGAATATCTGTAATAAAGATATGGATACTTAAAAGAAAAAACTCCTTGTGAATCCCTTTGGAGAAAGAGGTGGCGATGTTTAAGGCTATTCTAAACTCGAAATGTTACTTCATGCTTAATCTACAAGTGGAAAACACTCATTTAAAGCTTTAAATTGAACACTTAAAAAACAACAAATGTGCTAAAATTTGCAGCGTGTACAAATCTATACTAAAAAAAATCCCTGTATAATACTATTGTTTACTAATTAAAAACGTAACTACTTGAACATTTTGGGGGAAATAATTCATGTTTTAAATAAAACACATTTTTAAAATATTAATTTAATTTTAATTTGAAATTCTTGATTATGTTTCGTCGGGCGATCAATGAAAAACAAGTTATATATTTACTTTTTAATTTAATTTTAATTAGAGCTTTACTCTATCTATAGTTCTTTTTTCACCATAAAACAAATTTTCAGCTTAAAAAATTATACTCTATAAAGCTCTAATTAAAATTAAATTAAAATATAAATCTTTAACTTGTTTTTTATTGATCGCTTGGCGAAACATAATCAAGCATTTAAAATTTAAATTAAATTAATATTTTAAAAATGTGTTTCATTAAAAACATGAATAATTTATTACCTCCAAAATGTAGTTACGTTTTTCATTAGTTTTATTAATATGACCACATGTCTCTCCTTGAGACATAAAAAGTCTAATTTCAAAAGCGTAATTTCTTTAAATTTCACTAAATATTCAAAACGCATTAATTAAATTATTAACTTTAATTAATTTAATATTATTTTAATACATTTTTCGTAATATTTATTAAATGATCCCGTTCACTAATTAAGCAAAGGCCCGGGTCCAATTAAAATCGGCGAAACCATGAAATACGTAGCGAGTAGCGAGCACTTGCTTAAAAAATATGTACATGAAAACGCGTGCTGTGCTCTCCGAATGAATAAATAAATTAATTAAGTCTGCATGTGTGCGCTTATTCTTAATTAAGCCAAATTAACAATCAGAGTGTGAATCGTTAGTCGCGTTGCACTCTCAAACGAAAACAATTAGGCCGAACGGGAATAATAATAAAACGTTTTTTTTTTTTGTTGTACATTAATTCTTTGAACTAAATTATGGAGCATTTACTATTTATAACGAAAATCTAAATTATATAAGTTTAATAGTGGGCAGCGGCGGCTCGCAGCCTAACTTCAGGGTAGACCCAAGGTAATATGTAACCGTTATTGAAAGGTGACTTTGTTGTACGATTCCTTGTATTTATAAAGCGCGATCCCAACCTCAAATTCTATGCTGTGAAGTTAGGCTGTGAGCCGTTCCTGATAGTAGGTTTGTTCGTTGCATGGACTAGTACAGCACAATTTTGCATTCAATCTGTTCATTATATGAACTGGACATCTGCAATTAGGTCTGTTCGTTACAGCACTTTTCGCACTGAATCTGTTCATTACATAAAGTGGATATCTGCAATTGTCAATATGAAAATACACTAACTTGAACTGGTGACGTCACAAATTTGAATTCAGTTAACCTAGTGCAGCACGAACGAACAAACCTAGTGTGTGTATACAGGGTGGCCAGTTAATGTGGGGAAATGGCCTAACCATAGATTTCTGGGATTAAAATATGATGATTTAACATAATTTTTCTGTATCCAAAAGTTTACCGTTAAGCCGGAATTAGTCTTCAAAGTTCAAAAAAATATAATTAATTTTATTTATAACAATTGAACGCTATATTCGATCCGACTAAAATTTATTATGGTTGATTATCATAATATAACACATCATTTCAGTTATTATGGTTATCATTGATTGACAAGAAGTATAAAAAACAAAAGTACCACAACATAAAAACTAAAATATTTTTTTATTAGTGCACCTTATAAAAATTTTAAAAATGTATCTTGAAATATTAGTTTATTTAAAAGCTTTTTTGTCTATAAATAATGTTTAATATCTTGTACGGTTTTGTCACAAAAAATAAAATGCAAATAAATTATTTTTTATTATTTAGTAAAAACGAAACTAGTTTTTTGGGTGATTAAAAATACATGTTTTTTTCTTTGTCGCCGGCATTGTTTAACAAACGTCAATTGTGTATAATATAATTTAACGAAAGTTTTTTGAGAATTAATTGTTATCTTCATTATGGTTTATAATTATTCATATTCCTCCGGAGCAAACAGATACAAGGAGTTTTTCTTTTAAGTATACGTATTCCAAATTCAGCCTATTTTCTGTAAATCTTTAGGTATTCCTTGTTTTTTTTAAGTTCAATTTAAAGCTTTAAACGAGTGTTTTACACTCCCAGACTAAGCATGAAGTAAAATTTCTAGTTTAGAAAAGCCCCGTAAAAAATTGTCACGCAGCGACCCAAAACAAATTTTCTGGGCTTTTGTAAACTCAAAATTTGACTTCATGCGCCACGTGTATAAAACACAGCCTTCAAGTGCAGTTCGAATATACATAAATTTCAAAAAATTTTTGTGTTTTATACGCGTGGCGCATGAAGTAAAATTTCTAGTTTAGAAAAGCCCCATGAAAATTTGTCTCGGGTCACGCAGCGACCCGAGACAAATTTAATTATTTATATTCCTCCGGAGCAAACAAATACAGGGAGTTTTTCTTTTAAGTATACGTATTCCAAATTCAGCCTATTTTCTGTAAATCTTTAGATATTCCTTGCTTTTTTTAAGTTCAATTTGAAGTTTTAAACGAGTGTTTTCCACATCCAGACTAAGCATGAAGCAAAATTTCGAGTTTAGAAAAGCCCCGTGAAAATTTTCTGGGATTTTCTATACTCGAAATTTCACTTCATGCGTTACGCGTATATAACACAGCTTTCAAGTGCAGTTCGAATATACCTCCATTTTACGATATTTTAGTGTTTTATACGCGTGGCGCATGAAGTAAAATTTCGACTTTATAAAAGCCCAGAAAATTTGTCTCGGGTCGCTGCGCGACCCTCAACAATATTTCACGGGAGTAGAAAATACTCGTTTAAAGCTTTAAATTAAACTCTTAAAAAATAACGAATCCCTGAAAATTTACAGTTTATGCATATGTTTACCTAAAAGAAAAATTTACTATATGTTGCTTGTATTAGGATTTTGCCAAGGAAATTGAGGATACCATATTCATATTTTATATGTTTGTGGCAAATTCGTACAAGATATCAAACATTATTAACAGACAAAAAAGCTTTCAAATGAACCAATCTTTAAAGTAATATTTTGTAATTTTTATAAGGTGCGCCAATAAAAACATATTTTAGTTTTTATGTTGTACTACTGTTTTTTTATACTCCTTGTCACTCAATAATGACCATAATAACTTAAATGATGTGTTATATTATCGTTACAAATATAATTAATAATATTTTTTTGAACTTTAAAGACTAATTCCGGCGTAACAGTAAATTTTTGGATATAGATAAGTTGTGTTAAATCATCATATTTTTATCCTAGGAATCTATGGTTAAGCTATTTACCCACATTAACGGGACACCCTGTATAATAACGTTAGAACAATCTAAAATTGTTTTACTCAAAAAATTATATTTCTATTTTGATTAAAAGAACGCTAAAAAATCAACTAATCTGTAGAAAATGTATACTTAAAGAAAAAGAATTTAAAAATAAATTACATACAAATCTCTATAATAAAGTCTCCACCTTCTTTCTCTTTTTTAAATAAATTACGCCGCTAAAACCAAAAACCCAATTAATAATAGAAAATATCTGCATGTAGGAGGTAAACTACACCAAGTCACATACAATTTCGATTTAAAATCCTTCAGGTCTAGAGCATTTTCTGCTGATTTGGTAACACATCATTTTATGATTTTTAAAAATTAAATTAACTGCACGCTAGAATTATACTTTAATCGCAATTTCTATTTAAAATCCACCAGATCTAGAGAATTTTCCGCTGATTTGGCAATGTTATATTTTATAGCTTTAACTTCATTGGGATCAACTACACCTTTTTCAATTGTAGTTCAGAAAATGTCAATTGTATTTTAGATAAGGTAAATGTCTTTTAGAATATACCAATTATATTTCAGATTAATGAACATTTCATTATAGAAAATATTATTTGTAGTTCACCACAATTAGTACTTTCTGGAATACAAATGTCCAATATTTGTATTCCAGAAAGTATCAATTGTGGTTCAGATTCAGATTCATTTGCATTTCAGATTCATTTGCATTTCAGAAAGTGTAATATGTATTTAAGAAAATATCATTTGAAAATCAGAATGCAGTTTTGGAAAAATTATACTTGTGAAGATACGATTGTATACAGGGTTTGAAAACAAAGCATTGTATGCAGGAATGACCTAAGTGAAAAATAATTGTATAGAAGGGGGCCATAATTATGTTATATTGGTTTACTCATAGGTGGCGCTGTCGCTAAAACAATGTCAACTCAATTTTTGTTAACCGAAACCCCTATATTTGATTGCAAATTCAGATTTCTTGTGAAAAAATAAGAATAATTTACTCAACTCATTCTTTTGTCAGCCTGATAGATTGCGCTGTAATCGCGAAAAAGGTGAATGCGTTCGGATGTTCGTGTGATTTGCGGGTAGATTCAATTTGAGGTATATTGGCTGAAACAACAAAGAAAGTGTTTCTAAACAGGCAGAAGTCTCTCTCCAGGTCGATCAAATCGATGTCCGAGCTGGAGGCCATCTTGTAGGAAGCTTTATTTTTGTTTAGTTAAAAAAATAATCCACAAAACATGCAATATTGGTCAAATTCCAGTTATTTTTATAAAGTAAAATGATACATGTTTTAATCATGAAAATGTTAATTCTGCTTATCATTTGTACGTGCTGACACTCGAAAAACAAGCGTTTCATTCACCAGAACATCTTTAATGTTTCACCTGTCTCGATTACAGCACCATCTATCAGCTAATAAAAAAATAAATTAGGTATAGGGGTCCCTATTTTGACCTTGTTTTAGAGACAACAGCGCTACCTGGGAGAAAACCAATATTATATAAATATGGCCCCCTTCTGTACGATTATTAAATGCCCCACCCTGTATAAACACTTTATTATGTATGAAAAAAAAATAATGAAAATGAGCATAGTTGTTATGGTTATCACAATTGGGTATCCTGATAAAAAATAATAAAATCGTACAATTTTATTTTTTGGGATACAATAATTATTTATGTACCAAGTCAGTAAAATAAGACTTTATCGAACGAGTCTGAGGTTATGAGACGAGCGAGCGGAGCGTGCGAGGTGAATAAAGACGAGTTCGATAAAGATATTTTACTGACGTGGTGCATACAAAATTTTATCGCCAATCTTAAAAATAAATGAAAAAGTATAGGATTTTTTATTTAAATTAAAAAAAATAGAAAATATGTATTATTATTTAAACAAACACTACGAATTAATCAAGATATTAAACCACTCTATTTGTTGTATATGTGGAAATTGATGGTGCATCCTGTGGCATTATTTAAATTTATTCCTGATGTTGACCCATCAACGGAAAAATTTTGTGGAAAATGAATATTTTCATTTTGATGTAAAGTTGTGGCAGTGTTGTCATTGATATCAAAACGGTGCGCAATTTGATCACTACCCAAAATCGTTTTTGCAATCTTCGTTTTGTTCAATATTGATTCCTCAACATAGGACTCAGCAACGGTATCACTCTTCCACCCTCCATGACGTTTCAAATTTTCTTTGCTGCCCCCTGCATTAGCAAACAAAGTAGCAGACGACCTCCGAAAACAATGACCAGTATATTCTGACGGATTTGGCAAATTTAAATAGTTCGCAATTTTACATGGTATGTTTCCAAAAGTGTGGATACCCACAGGCTGCACTGTGCATTTACTTTTTCTATATGTAATAAAAAATCTATCATGTTTGGTCTGTGCGGGACGAAGTTTGGCATATTTTTTATATAACTCAATCGGTTTAACGTGTCCTTCGAACTCTGATGTTACGACAAATACTCTTGGTTTATTAGTTTTCGTGTGTCTTATATGCACAATCAATACAGTATCCTTGTCTTCTATATCATCAACTTTAAGATTTACTAATTCATTATTACGGCAGGCTCCAGCAACGCCAAAAATAACACAAATCTAAAATAATATCTACATTAATAACAAATATGCTTCGATAATTGATTACTATCTTACCTTCATCATTAAATATATTTCATTTGGTGCATTCAATAGAAACTGTATTATTTCTTCTTGTGTGAGAACTTTCGATTTTTTTGCCGTATAATTTTTTGATTTCTGTTTTAAAAACGCCGTAAGTTTCTTATATTGGCTTATATCAACTTCGTTTTTTACCGAAAGAGATGCTTTTAACATAGAATAATATGACCATAATGTTGCTGCTTTATATTCCTTGGATTTTTCAGAAAAATATGTCAAGAGAACGTTTTCGCTAATTTTTTTAATGTTATTTCTGTCACACCAACTTGTGAATAAATCGTGTTGACGATTATAAATATGTCTAGACTTACTTGGAAGAATTTCGAGCGTTGTTTCTATCGCTCTTTCGCGTATTTCTGGTGGAGTACATGGTATTTCAAACTCTTCACTACTCATGTTTTTTTTTGACAACTAAAATGACAGGATTCGACCTCCTTAGATTTTGTTAGTATTGTCCCATAATGTTACTTGTTGAAAGTAGTAAAATAATGGGACGGTTTAGTGCCGCAAATGGCGATAATAATAGATGTATTTAGTGCCGATTGGCGATAAATGTTATTTTCAGCCGTAATATAACGAGTGGTATGATTATTATCGATGATATTTTGGAGTTGAAACCGAGCTGCAGATTCAACGAGTTGAATGTGCTGCTTCGGTTTCAACAACAAAATATCATCGATAATTAATCATATCACGAGTTATATTTAGTGAGAGAATATAACGAATAAAATAATGTGAGTCCCTTAACATTATCGACAGCTGAGATATTGTTGTTTCCCTATTGATTGCGCATTTTTTATCCGCACAAAAGTTCGTAAACTGCCGCCACTGTGATTCTTTATTCATGACGGTGTTTTTTGACGTCGCACTTTTCACTTTTCTATTAATATCACTGCACGAAACTTTACCTAATTTGACGTTTCGAATGACAGGACAACTTATCACCCACCGCTTCTTTTGTTATTTTTATCATCGCGGTGATAGACATGTACCTACGGCTTTCCTTGCATCTCATTGGTTTAAAATTCGTTCTAGTAGGCTTGAGTTGTATTCTCAGCCGTAATATAACGAGTGGTATGATTATTATCGATGATATTTTGGAGTTGAAACCGAGCTGCAGGTTCAACGAGTGCGCAGCACGAGTTGAATGTACTGCTTCGGTTTCAACGACAAAATATCATCGATAATTAATCATATCACGAGTTATATTTAGTGAGAGTATATAACGAATAAAATAATGTGAGACTCTTAACATTATCGACAGCTGAGATATTGTTGTTTCCCTATACATTGAACATTTTTTGACCGCATAATAGTTCGTAAACTGCCGCCACTGTGATTCTATGTTCATGACGGTGTTTTTTGGCGTCGCACTTTTCACTTTTCTATTAATATCACTGCACGAAACTTTACCTATTTTTACGTTTCGAATGACAGGACAACTTATCACCCACCGGCTTTCCTTGCATCTCATTGGTTTAAAATTCGTTCGAGTAGGCTATGAGTTGTATTCTCTGAAATAGAAATGATATTTCCTGAAATACAATTGACTGTTTCTGAAATGTATTTTATCTATTTGAAATACAATTGACATTTTATAAAATGCATATTGTGAGTCTGAAATACAATTGGTACATGTGTAATTCATTTCTCATATCTGAAATACAATTGATATTTTCTGAAATTAATCACTTGAAGAAGGTGTAGACTTTAGAATTATATTTTTTTCTAAATTTTAATTCAACATCCGCCAGATATAGACGATTTTCCGCTGATTTGGCAAAAGTGCATTTCATCATTACAATTTCGTGATAAAAAATACAATTTCCATTAATTAACTAATGGATTACAGAAACGTAGCGTGTTGAGGGAAATGTAATTTTATGTAATTCGTGTGATTTGTTGAAACACGCGAGCTTGTTCGCGAAATGCCGTGACATCAAGAATGATTGATACAGGTGGTATAATACATATTGAGTGAAATGTAATGTATTTATTGTTTTATTCTTGTTACCGTTTTAATTTAAAAATATTTAACTTTTCAATGTTCGCTTTGAATTCTCTTCAGCTAGAGGTGCAGTAATCTAAACAATTTTAAAAATTGTTAACTCGATCAGATTTTTATGATCGGGGACAGCCGCACAGTGGTGCCAAAGCCCGAAATATTGGGAAAAACCTCATACTTTTCGAATAAACCGTTCTAAACATTTTAATTTGAGTTTTTTGATGGTAGACTTCAAGTTCAACTGTTAACATTTACTTAGAATGTAGTTTTTAGTAAACACAGAAGAAATATGATCTTTTGGGGAATCAAAAGTTGACACATATTTGTTTGACTTTACAAATGATTTTATTTATAGCTTGTTATATAGTTTATATTTAAAAAGAAGAAGTTACATTTCAAGATATTCATATGAATAAATAACTAAATGAAAATTCACAATTACAAAAGTGGATCAAATATAAACGAACCTTTATTTTTTATAAAACGTATGCAATGAAATGGCATCTACATTTCTATAAATTGTTTCTACATATTAACCTGTATTTAAAATACATTTTTTAAAAATTGCGTTAACTATGTATCGCAGAAAGAAGCATACTTTTCAAAAAATGTATGTTTGATTCTGTAGAGCGATTTCAGTTTTTGATTGAAATGTTGGAGACATCTTTTTTGTGTTTCAAACGATATTTCATTTACAGTCTCTTTTTCCAAAAGCCAATACTGTTTGGCTACAAAGTTTGGATGATCTCCAGAACGGAACACTAAGATTTTTGAGAGTTTGCCAGCGGAACTGGAAGTAAGTGTGTGTGGGACGCAGAAATGTTAAGATAAAGTTCTTGCGACGACTTACCATTTAGCCGCAAATTGTATTTTAAGTTCCAATTTTGAGGTTAAATTGGTTGGTATTTTCGGGTAAATAAGTATATTACAGGTGTAAATTGTACACATGATGATATTATTTCCAAAATTATGACGTAAATAATCAAAATTATAATATTACCTTAATTTATACAGCCAAAATCACGATATTTACTTTACACTAAGTATGACGTGTACTGACGTTTATTTGAAATAATGGATACATAAATTTGATCCATTAAAAAATTACATGTATTTTAATTTATGATATAAAAAAATAGATGGCGCTACCTTTACGCGGAAACGAGAATATTATGATTAATTATTATTAGCTAATGTGTAGAACACGGCACATCCACATTAAGATCCGCGAACCTGCATGCTCAGTAGCGCCTACTCCAGTGATTCTCAACAGGTTATTTGTATGCGGGCGGATGTGTATGCATATGCTTAGGTTAGATGAGTAAAAAAGAGGTTGAATAGAATCGATGACGTTTATAGAATCAATAATAATATTTTTAATCAAAGAAATTTATAGATTTGTTAAAATTTTAATAGAAAACACACACATGTACACAAATAAACTATTGAGGACTACTGAAGTGGGCGCTACTGCACATGCGAGAACCTGTCAAAATGGAGTACGTGCCGTGTTCTACACATTTACCAAAAATGTTTGTTATATTCTGACCAGTACTTAATACTTAAGATTGGTGGTCCGACCGAACAGGCCAACTTTTTAAAGAATTTTAAGAGTAGACTCGGCCCGGTTCTGACCCGCCGGAATAGGCTGGGCGAAGCCCGGCCTGGGTATTACTCAGGCCCAATACTAAAAATGTTTGGCTATAGCCAAGATTTGAAACTGCACGCGAACTTTCAAATCCTAGCTGTAGCTAAACATATATCGTTTAAAAAAAATTATTAAATTTAATTGGTTTAAAAAAATGTTATAATCTCAGTCATTGGAAAAACATTTTAGTAAGCGGATCTTTTTTTAAATTTTAATACACTTTGCGCCATCTATTATTTATACAAGAAGCTAAAATACTCATAATCTAAACATTAATAATAATCAATCTAGAATTATATATCCATTAGTTTAAATCAGGTATGGGCAACCTTTGACATGTTGAGGGCCAAACTTTAGCGTGCAAATACATTCGCGAGCCGCGTTTAAAAGTACTTAGTGCATTTTAAAGTAGTGATAATATTTTTTACGATAGATATTAGACATGAAATAATACGACAATGTTATTATAGTACAATTTATTAAAATAACAAACTGAAATTTAAAAAAATGGTACATTATAATTAAATCGTTAAATTTGCAATTGTTACAAACTACGAAAGTTAAATACACCGAAATCAATGAGACACTTGAGCTGGAATTTGGGAAACTAATCCATCGATATTTGGATTAATTCCACTGACACAAAGACGTAAAGAATTTTCCAAATTATCGTCAGTCAGTCTTGTACGATGTGTTGATTTATTAACTTTCATCAATGAAAAGAACTGTTGGCATTTATAAGTACTGCCAAACGCACAAATCAATCTTCTTGCGAATTTTCTAAGCTGCGGAAAATTGTCTTCTTCTAGGTATTTTTTGTAGAAATCGCACAACTCTACGTCTTCAAATTTGGATTTTAGGAGTGGGTTTTCTTGAATCTCGATCAACTCCATTTGTAAGTGTATTGGAGCATTTTGTACAGTATATGTTGTAGGAGTAGCAAATAAACTGAAACAGTCTTCCATGTTTTTGAAGTTGCAAAATCTGTTAGAAAATTGTTCCGACTGTAACTTGAGTTCTTCAGCATATTGAGCATAAGCAATATTTTCATACGCAGAGAGCGTATTGAAATGGTAACCGTTACCAGACAGCATCTGTGACTCCCACAGGCGTAGTTTGATCTGAAACGCTTTTAAATGGCTGTACAAATCATTTACTAACTGTCCTTGTTTTTGAAGTTTCAAATTTAAATCATTCAAATAGCCTGTAAGATCGACCAGAAATGCTAAGTCACATATCCATTTTGGGTCACTTAATTCAGATAGTGATTTTCATAAAGTCTGCTATCTCATTTCTAAGCTCGTAAAACCGTTTCAACAGTTTTCCTTTGCTCAGCCATCTGACTTCACAATAATATGTTACGTCGTTATATTCAGCTGATATTTCATCCAAAAACGCCTTGAACTGACAATGGTTAAGCCCTCGGGATCGAATAAAGTTGATGGTTTTTACTACCACATTCATAACATTCTGGAGTCGAATGGACTTAGAACACAAGTTCTATTGGTGGATAATGCAATGAAGGGCTATCAAATCATCTTTTTGCACAATTAATTTTGTTGCTTTTTCATTCAAAATTCCGATGAAACCTTTACGTAAGCCGACCATAGAAGGTGCACCATCAGTGCATACTCCAATTAATTTTGACCATGGCAAGCCAGAACTTGTGAATATCTTTTGAACTTCAATAAAAATATCCTCTCCTGTAGTGGTTCCTTTTAGCGGCTGTAAAGCAAGCAATTCCTCAGTAACAGTGAACTCCTTATCAACACCTCGAATAAATATAGCCAGTTGAGCTGTGTCAGACAAATCGGTGCTCTCGTCTAATGCTATGGAAAATGATTCAAAACCAGCCAGACGGTCAGTCAATGTTGTTTTTCTATCATTAGCCATCATTTCTATACGTCGAACAACAGTTCGTCTTGACAAACTAATTTTTTCAAATCCTTTTTTCTTTTCAGGACACATAATACCGCAAACTTCTAACATACACTCCTTGATAAATTCTCCTTCGGAAAATGGTTTTAATTCCTTTGCCAATTTTAAGCTTTTCACAACATTATCAAGTTGTGTTCTTTGTTTATGAAACATTTGTTGCTGTTTTTCCAAATTTGCGGTAAGCTTCTGGATTTTGTCTGCTCTTAATTGTCCTGTCAGTGAGTGCAGCGTAGCATGCTTAGTTGAGTAATGCCTCTTTATATTGAATTCTTTCATTACTGAAATGGATTCATTACACAGCAAACAAATAGGCTTACCATTGTGCAAGATAAAAAAGAATTCTTCAGTCCATTTTTCTTGAAAATAGCGACCCTCTGTATCTACTTTTCGTTTCTTTCCACCAGACATCATTTTTGTTTACTTTTCGTTCAATAAATTTAATAACAAACTATAGTTAGTAACCACTCAAGATGCACACAAAGTCACAAAGCAAGTTGACGGCTCGAGCAGTTCGCTAGGATATCGCTTGTCCAAGTTATCACCTCGGTAGCTCAAATAGAGCTGAACTAATGTTCGGGCCATCCACCCGCTTATATAGGCAAAATGAACGAATAATCTGGAATAAACTAGTTTTGAATAATTGAGAAGCAATAAATCTTTTGATGTGTCGCCCGTGAGGCGGCAAACCTCAAAGAATTTGATCGAGCAAGTCGAGTGGCGGCGATTATTAAAGAGTGAGGCGGCAAACATCAAAGAATTTGATGTTTGCCGCCTCACTGTCACTCCCGTGAGTATAAGTACCTAATGTAATATTTTTTTAATTGGGTTTTTTCAAAATGTCTCGCGGGCCGGATCATATCTTACAGCGGGCCGGATCCGGCCCGCGGGCGGGGGTTGCCCATATGTGGTTTAAATAAACGTCAGTAGACGTCAGATTTAGTGTGAAATTAATATTGTGATTTTGGCTGTATAAATGAAGATAATATTACAATTTGGATTAATTATGTCATAATTTTGGAAATAATTTCATAATGTGTACAATTTATACCTTTAATATGCTTATTCACCCAAAAATACCAAAGTATATAACCTCAAAATCGAAACTTAAAATACAATTTACGGCTAAATGGTAAGTCTGCGCAAGAAATTTATACTAACATTTGTGTATCCCACACATGTTTACACCCGGCTCAATCTAAAACAATTCAAAAATCGGAGTATTTCGATCTGGAGAGCAACCCAAAGTTTTCTTTTGAACTCTTGGGATGGAAGAAGAATTCGCATAGCACTGAATACGAATACGAATACGAAATTCGTACGTGGGCATTATTGCGAGTTGAAAACTTGTTCATCAACTCAAAAACTTGCACAAACTCACTTTTGTTCTCTGGCTATTTGCTTTGGAGATTCACTTACGACACAATTCACACTTTTTATAGATAAAAGCTGTAAACATTATGCAATTATGCAATACAGAGGAATGATACGTGACGTTTACAAAACTTGCTTGTCAAAAAAATAACGCCTGCTTTTTTTTACTTAAAAACGTAATTTAAAATGTTTTTCTTTATTCAGTTAACTTTAATAACTTCCAAAGTTGCGAAAAATTGCACGTGAGTTTTTTAGAATTTGTAGATTAAAACCCTCCCTAAGAAGAAATAAAGGTGAGAAACCGTAGCTTTGCCTAGCTTTTTTATATTTGGCTCAGAAATAAACAAATTCTTTTATATTGAACTTAACTTGATATAGTGTCTAGTTAACCCGCATAAACAGATTTTTCTTAGACATTTTGTAGCAAATAAGATTATGCACAACAAGAATATATACAACACATTAGCTAAAATCATCAGGAACATTTTAAAAATACATGTTCAAATCTTGTTAATTTGAAAGTGTTCAGCAGCGTGTTAAATAAAGGGGTATACTGAGCTTATAAAAATGTATTTGAACAAAAGGATTTATAAGCATTATTCTAGATATTACAAACTACAAATGACATGAAACAACTTCTTAAAAAAACATTTTCATAATTCAGGGTTTTTTCCACCTCGGCACCACTATGTGGATGCAAATCTATTGAAAGCCCCCTTTATTGTCCGGCCTGGCGCCCAGGGCTGCGGCTTTGTCGCCAAATCAAGGGGGGGGGGGGGGTTATTTGAAATTATTCGTACACGCAATTATGCACTTGCAAATAACTTTTCAATAATAAGTTTATTTAAAAAGATTCTCACACGCAAACTTCAATTCGTATGCGCAAATTCAACTGTTTTTTTGCGATTACCGAATTTTTAACTTGTGTGTTTCGAGAATGATATACCAATATCTTGTCCAAATAGAAGCAGTTGTAAGCAGAACTAACAGAACATCAAATTTAATGATTAAAAACACGTAATAATTAATTTGTAAAATGTTTACAAAATGTTAAATGGTTGAAAGCGTCGGGTTAAGTAGTAGTTTATGTAAAGGAATCGGCAGTTTGTAAAAATACGAAAGCAGTATGTTATTTTACATTTGTTTCTTTTGAGTATACATATCCCCATGTATACGCTGTAAATAATTTTATAATTTGAAGCATCTAATGAGTGTTTCTAATACTTGATTAAACATGAAGTAACATTTTTAGTTCAGAAAAGCCTGACAATGTGGATTAATTTATTACGTGAGATCAAACGTAAAATCAAGCAAATTCTTCACATGAACTTCACTTGAAATCAGTGTTTTATACGCGTGCCGCATGGAGTAAAATTTCGAGTTTAGAAAAGCCTGAAAATTTGGTTTGGTCGCGTAGCGCTACGCGCTACGCGACCGAACCAAATTTTCAGGCTTTTCTAAACTCGAAATTTTACTTCATGCTTAATCTGGAAGTGGAAATCCACCTTAGAAGTTACAAATTTAACGGTTCTATAATAACAGAGAATGTTGGCATTTTTTATTTAGATGTTCTCTTATTAATAATCTTTTTATTTTCTGAATTTTTTCTATTTTTTATTATTTACCTTATTTATTCCATTATTTTTTCCATTTTGCGGTTTATAAAAAATAAATTTGAATGCTCACATCATTTTTAGATAGATTATTTTTGTATTCGGTATTGGTGAATAAAAAGTGGTTATATTTAGATAATTACTCAGAAAAATATGCAAAATCAATAAATTTAAGGTGAGTTTATAAGCATAAGCAAGTGCCTTCCACTTGCCATCAAGAAATCACGAAATCGTATATTTTTGACGTTTCACGTGAAAATAATTGACATATCATAAGTTTTTAACAAATATTTGGACTTATTTGACTCTTTTCGATCCTGGCTACGTCCATGGATGAGTTTTCGAAGATCCAATTAATTTATAAACTGTTTCATTTTAAATGCTCACAATTTCCAAATTTCTATTCTGAATAGATTATTTTGATTTTCTATATTGGATGATAGAAAATGATTATTGGTAGGTAATTTATAATAATGTAAAATCATTTTGAGTATAAATAAACTTCAGGTCAATTTTTTATGAAAAGTCTAAGCATAGATCAAATTAATTCATGGAAACTTTAGATATTTTTTGATTAGTTTTTGTATTTAATAAACAGACCGTTTATTTTAAAAGTGATGTAAGTCTATTTAAAAAAAAATGATATATCACATAATTTGTGAATAATTTAGTGTAAACTAAAAAAGATGTGATATTATCTCTTTTTTAAATGGATTTACACCACTTTCAAAACAAACAATCCACAAAAAACTGGATTTGAGCTTATTTCTAGAAATGTATCATTTTATTTAGGATGAATTCTTTAAAAAACTCTTGATAGGGTTTTTTGTGTTATGCGAAGTTTAATAAAATTATGAAAACAATGCCAAAGTTTATTCACGTGATTAACACGATTTTATATGACAAAAGAGAGGATGATTAAAAACAAAATTGCAGAGCTGAGAATTAAACCTTGTGCAATATATTTACAGTTTTACAAATTTATTTCAGCATTGGGAGTGTTATCTCAGTTTTAATTATATTTGTAGTATGTACGACTTTTTACCCGTTTTCTTTAGAAAAACCTGTTCTTTTGTACCTTTGAAGTGTATTAATATTTTAAATATCATTAGACGAAGTCAATTATTTTAAAACCATATCTGAGTTTTTCAGTGTGACTAATGCTAAAAAAGTGATGACATTTCGATACTATATGTAATTTACTTTTGATAAGTTAAACAAGTCGAATTTTGGAAATGTTCGTGTTGTGTGCACATATGCGTTTTTATTCTCGCAAGTTAAATTAAACGACCTTTAACTTTATAAATGCGTTCATTTTAAGCATTACACGAGTGTTTTCCACCCCCAGGTTAAGCATGAAGTAAAATTTCGAGTTTAGAACAGCCTTAAAATTTGGTTTGGTCGCTCCGCGAAGCGGAGCGACCAAACCAAATTTTCAGGCTTTTCTAAACTCGAAATTTTACTTCATGCGCCACGCGTATAAAACACTAATCTAAAGTAAAGTTTAAAATATGCATGCTTATGTTTTCTTGACTTTTATATGTACATTACATTTATTTATTTGAAACTACCTCCCGATACAAGATTCAATAATCCATCGGTTTTTTACCACAGTTTGGGGCATCCTTTAAGGAAAATATTACTTGCATTTTTAAGCTACCGATTTAAAATAAATGTTTAATACAGTATTCTTTAGCTCTATATTTTCATTAGGACATTGTGTATAAGGATATTACATATATAGAATTAATTATTAAAATAATGACAATCAACTGACAAACACAAATTGAGAGATCATCAAACCTATGGAAATACATTACATTTTATAACGAATTTGCGGTGTTATCATACCTACCCTTCGCATCTTTTGCATGTGAACATTACAATAATCATGGTTTCAAATAAGCCACCCATAGCAATTTTTCAATTCGTGTACGAATTTCAGGATTCGCAAATTTTTGCATGCGCATTTTTGCGAGTGATTTTAAATAAATTATTTGTGATTCGAAAATGATAAATTCCGGTGCTTGTAGGATTATGGAGATTATAGTTAATATAGTCGAATCTGGATATTATAACTATGACTTTTATAAGAAATTACAGGAATATTACCTACTACACCAATTTAAATCATTTTAAAATATTTTCGTAGCCTTCCAATATTACAATGCAAACATTTAACAAACAAACAAAAAATGGAATAAATTGCAATTGCGCATAAAGTCAAATTTCGAGTTTAGAAAAGCCTCAAAATTTGGATTTGTCGGCGTTTGCGCCGGCAATTTAAATTTTCAGACTTTTCTAAACTCAAAATTTTACTTTATGCTTAATCGGGGAATGGAAACACTTGTTACAAGTTACCAATTAAATTTAATTATTATTGTAATTACAGCGAATTTTTTAAAATACAGAGAGTTTTTTTTAATTTAGACATGGGCGTTTTATTGTGTAAAGTTCTGTTTTATGTTTATTATTAACAATGTTATTATTTACACAATTCTTGTGTCATTTATTTGATTTATCTATTTTATCCTTTTTTATCGATTTGGATGTTAATAAATGTTTAATGACCGTTTAAAAATATGGCGTCCAAACATAATTTTTCAGATACAATGGTTATATTATATAACTCATTTATGGGGTACTTTTTTACGAATTTTTATTTTAAATAATATAAGTCTTGGGCAAAATTTTAAGAAGGTACATTACATTTATAGTCATAATTACTTCATAATTATAATTATGGAAAGAAATTATTACTTGGCAAGGATTAAATTATTTCATGGAACATTTTTATTTTATGGCCCAATAATATACAATTTGCTACCAGACAACTTTAAATTAACTAATCTAAAAAATATCAAAATTACTATAAAGAAATACCTCGTTGATAAAGCTTTCTACACATTAAATAAATTCCTAGTAAATGAATACAACATGTAAAACTAAATCCATTATCCAGCATGGTCGAATTTCAATCCATTTATTTTACAATTATTCCATCGTAGTGTTAAGTTAATTTTAATTGTCATTTTCTCTTAACACTAAATATTAATCTTCGTACTTTTTTCATTTCTTATATACTAAGATTTATTGTTGTCCTATACGCTTTAATGTCTTATTGTATCTTATTTCTTATATTCTTTACTTATTACTTTTATATGTATTTCTGACTTATGTAAACTTATTTAAAAGCACCAATAAAGTAAAGTTAACGTTAAATATTCATAACATCAATGCTGAGTAGATACATTTTCTTGTATTTAATAAATAAAAAATATAATTGTCAGGGTTATTTTTAAGAAATAAGGAACAATTTATTAAGAAACTGTTAAAGTAGTTTATTTTGTTTCGTGTGAGGTTTAATAAAATTATTTATTTGTTGTAACTTGAGGATGGAAATGAATGTGTTTTTATTTGATAGGCTACAGCAATTTTATAAAATATAATTTTTTTATATTGTTTTGTATTCCTACTATCAATTTATTGTATTATAATACAATATTTTTAAATGTGAGATTCCGGTTATAAATGAAATGAAACAATACAAGAAAAATAGAATTATTATTATGACACGCTAAAATTTAATAACAATGTAAACAGGATTGTATGTGATAAAAAAACATATTGAGCGATTATAAACAAAAAATTCAGAAGCTAAGAATAACATTGTTAATAATGAACACGAAAGGAACCTATATTTATTTTTTTTAGAAAAGGGGATGGATGGAAATCGGGTTGAGGGATGAGATAAGTATTAGGAAATTGACTTAATTAAGCCATTCAGTCACGACCAGTTTACTATTTTTTATTTTGTTTTACTAATGAAAATGTGGGGACAACACAATTAACCACCCAGGGACAAATATTTTTAGTTAGAAGAATTATTCGCCCCAGTCGAGACTCGAACCCGCATTTCTGGAGTAGAATTTGGTCTAGTCTAACGACTCAACCGCTCGGCTACAGCAACCCAACACCTTTATTTGATAAATTGCCAATATATTAATAAAAAAACACCGCTTCTGAATATTGAGACATTCGCTATTATTATAATATCGATCAATTTGAAGCCTCTAACGAGGGTCTTTGATTAAGCATGAAGTAGAATTTCGAGTTAAGAAAAGCTTTCAGGCTTTACAAAACTCGAAATTTTACTGCATGCGCCACACGTATAAAACACTCATTTCAAGTGAAGTTTAAAATTCACTTCTCTTCTCAATAATTGTTTTATCAACAATCTTTACACAAGTCACTATATCGTATTGTTCAATAAAGAAAATCTCTATATCTGATGCTTTATATGTTAATTAATAAAGCGTGTAGCCAACTTAAATTAAAATAGAAGATTAAATCATGGCACTCTAGATATTGTATTTTTTTTATTTTAAACTTTATTTTAAAGTTAAATAAATTCTATTATATTAAGAAGACACTTAAATAAATAAATAAATAATACATTTGAACAAAAATAGTTTCAGCTTTAATATATCAAGTGGGATGATTATAATCGATAATATTCATGAGTGAAACCGAGTTGCAGATTCAACAAGCCCAAAGGGCAAGTTGAATGTGCTGCTCCGGTTTTACGAATGAATATTATCATTATTACTCGAATATAACGAGTTCCGTTCTGGACCCCGAACAGAGCGGACGTCGAGCGTGAGTTGTGCGTTCCATCCCTTATATCCTGAAAATCCATTCATTTATTACCCATCCTTGCATCTGCGTGTGTATTTTCCGTAAATCGCTGTCCTTTTCTCGGAGATAGCAAAATTCTTTATTAAATTATACACAATTATTTCACTGGTCATCACGGCCTAGTAGCCAAGGCCATTAATTACGCAGAAGAAGAAGAGATAACGAATAAAACAGCGATCAATCCAAATTTTCAGGCTTCTCTAAACTCGAAATTTTTCCTGTCAAATTCACAAATAATTTTTGTAGCAACGACCACAACGAGGTGATAGAATGATAAAAGAATAATTATAAAACCATATAACAATATTCATTTAAGATTAAAAGTGTTGTGGGTATACTTAAAATAAAAAACCCTTTATTAAATCTGATAACCAAGTGAATTTTCAATTAAAAACCTGTTATCATATATGCTATGAGTAAATAGGCAATGCTCGTTAACACATGGCTGTTGAAAACCGTCTGCCATGTACAGATATAACAAATTTAAACAACAAAACTATATCACACAAAATTTCTTAAATAGAATCCAATATCGCAAATAATCAAAAATATAAAGTGCAGCACATGGTTGAAGCGATTCAATCAAGTAATATTTGTGGACTATTTAGCTTGCATAAAACGCAGCATTTATTATAAATAACAATCATTTATCTTAATCTTCTTCTAATTTATTGGCCTTGGCAACTAGGCCCTTTCGAACAGCATAAGATAATCAATTGTATTATGGTCTTTATAAAAAATACCTAAAGTAAGCAATTGATTATTAGCACGTAAATGATTCTAGAATAGAAAGTGGTAGTGTTTTATTAAGTTTAAAAATTTAAAACAATTTAACAAGTAAATACATAAATAAATTCGCACATTCGAATCGTGTCGCGAACTCTTTAATTCGTCTATAAACTCTGAATGTATGCACTTGTTACGCAATATACCGTTGTAAGGCATTATTTTATTGCAATGTAAAAATCATAGGAATTTGAATATTCAGATATTAAATTATCAGCCCTATATTTTATAATTGTCAATTTAATTTATAGTGATTAAATAAATATTAATAATGTTAATTTCTAAATCTATAAGAGTAGGTACCATCGGTGGGAATAAAATGTTGGGACACGTAATTTTTTTTAGTGTTTGTCAAACTTTGGACCTTTCTTTTTCTCTAATTTGAATATTTTTATTGTCACTCCATATTATAACCTTTCTTTAAAAAAACTGACTCAACTGGTATAAATTTGGTTATATTTAACATTACCCAATTTTCTATTTGTCCTAACATTTTATGTCCACCGATGGTACATATTAAAACACAAGAATATAATAGTATATTTATAATAATTTACAATAAACGAAAAATCACTGAAGTACAAGCACTCCTATCTATAAAAAAAAAAAACGTTTTAAATGCTTCAATTACAAGTATAAGTAACGCTAAGATACAGTTTTATTTTAGAAATTCATAATTGAATACTATTTTCTTAAAAGGGCGCAAGTCAGGAAACTGAAACGTTAGTTTCAAACTTACTAAATGTTCTAATAATATTAGATGACCCATAAAAGATATAGCCAATTTAGTTAACTATTTTTCACTTATAGAATTTTATATTTTTTAGAAATAAAATCAAACTCAGTTTCTGAAAATAAAAAACAGACTTGTGATCTTTTAACAAATATCTATTCAATTATTATCTATTCTTCACATTAAATGACAAACTACTTATATAAATAAATAAATGTATACGATATGTTTTAATTTTATAAAATATTTATTTAGATGTTAAAAAAAACACAATGAATAATAAAATTAAATATAATATTTACTAAAATTTATACACATAATTAATATATTCCGTAATAGCAAGATAAATAAATAAAATGAAATCTCCAGAAACGAAACAAAATGGTATGTAATTTGAATCTGTTTTTCCTTTTTAATATTGATAAGAATTTCCATCGCTATCTTGTCTCGAGTAACCAGCATTTGTCTGCGAAGAATGATGTGAAGAGTTCATCAATTTCATGTAACTCGGATGTACCTTCTCAGTTATTCCACCAACGTGTAAAAGATGAGCCTTAGAAAAAATTTATCAGTTCGAAATGTATCTATTCACTGCCTTGATTTATTTATTATTTCACTATATCGGGTGATTCATAAGCCTCCTTACAAATGTTGGCAATGAAATGTAGATTTAATTTTATGAAGAAATGTTCATATAAACGCATCTATCTTTGTAGATTTCATTTCATGAAGAAATTTAAATTTAAATATAAATATTGTTTTTATGAATACTAATAGGGTAATCATAATTTAAAGAAATCGAAAACATTTATTGTAACAAACAGAAATCACAAACATTTATTGTAACAAACAGAAAGCAAAATTTACCTATATTAAATATAAAAAATTGGTCAATTTTCCTGAATACATAATTGGCAATAATGAATTAAGCTCTCTGGCACGCGTAACAAATTTACAAATAGTAACAGAAGCCATTAACATAACCAAACTATTTCTGACAGGTGATTATTTAAAATGATAGTTACAAAATTTTGTTTTTCTGAATCATGACTACTACGTCTTTTCAACCTAAACATTTTAAATACGCTATAACTTCTAAACGATAAATGATATGACCTGCGTTTATATAAACATTTCTTCATAAAATTAAATCTACTCTTAATTGCCAAAAAGGCTAATTAATCACCCTGTATTAGGAAAAAACAATTACAAATACTTCATAATTTTGATTCAAAGAATCATTTGTTTACCTCATTATATCTTTCGTCTTGTTTCTTAACCGTCTTCGGTCGAACCTTCTCGGTAACTTTTCCGAAAACCGATCCGTCAAATCCGACTTTATGAGGCTGAACTTCATATTTTGCTTCTTCCACGGCTCTGCTGATGACGTCTTTACTTTTCGGAACATCCCTGGTATTTCTCAAACGTCTACGAGTATCCACACCCATGGTCGTCCCTTGGATGATGCAATCCACCTTCTCACCAAACTGCTCGACTCCATGATCGTATTCCGAAAATAGGGCGAATTCCAATGAATCTCTTGGTACAATATTTCTAAACAACAATTATGAAACAACCAATAAGAACAATAAATATCACAATCCAAATCAACGTAATTCACGTAAAATTTACTTTGATTTGACGTCATATCGACGTAAAGAAAAATGTATATTCGTATATCATACCTACAGAGAGTTTATCTTTTAAAAATTCATATTCCAATTACTGAGTTTATGCTGTAAATTTTCAGATATTCGTTGTTTTTTAAAATAGTTCAATTTGAAGCTCTAAACGAATGTTTTCCAATCTCAGATTAAGCATGACGTAAAATTTCGAGTTTAGAAAAATCTGAAAATTTGGTTTGGTCGAAGCGGAGCGACCAAACTTAGTTTTCAGGTTTTTCTAAACTTCAAATTTTACTTTAAGCGCCACGCGTATAAAACATTGAAATACTGTAAAGATCGCAATATGCTACTAAACAATATGCTAAAGACGTGTATTGTAAACTTCACTTAAAACCAGTGTTTTATACGCGTGATGCATGAAGTAAAATTTCGAGTTTAGAAAAGCCTGAAAATTTGGTTTAGTCACTACGCAATCTCAGATTAAGCATGACGTAAAATTTTGAATTTAGAAAAACCTGAAAATTTGGCTTGGTCGAAGCGGAGCGACCAAACCAAATTTTCAGGTTTTTCTAAACCCGAAGTTTTACTTCAAGCGCCACGCGTATAAAACATTGAAATACTGTAAAGATCGCAATATGCTAAAGACGTGTATTGTAAACTCCACTTAAAACCAGTGTTTTATACGCGTGGTGCATGAAGTAAAATTTCGAGTTTAGAAAAGCCTGAAAATTTGGACCAAACTAAATTTTCAGGCTCTTCTAAACTCGAAATTTTACTTCATGCTTAATCTGGGAGTGGAAAACACTCGTTTGAAACTTTAAATTGAACTCTTATAAAAAAACATCGAATGTTGAAAAATGTTCAGTATATGCATAAACATATGCATATACTGAACATTTTTCAACATTCGAAAGAAAAATTTCCTGTATATAAAATTAATATAATAATAATAATAATAATAGGTCTTTATTTCCATAACTTCACAAAGATTACATACATGATTAATTTACAGTGTTTAATATTAAATTGGAGTTATGAAAAATATAATGATTATTTATACGAAATATGGCTATGTATAACGCACTACTCTGAATAAACATACCTATTTAAACTGTATATTTTGAACTTTACTTTTAATATGTGTTTTAACAGGTTTAGTTTCTCTTGCAATATTATTCAAACTAAATATATTTCTTCGTGTTTCAGTTACAATACTATTTATTAATCTTTTCATTTTATTTGGAAATTAATTAAAGTCAGAATCAAATTAGTAGAACTCAATTATGCAGCATACGTCTAACAAAAAAAACCACAATACATATTTTATAACGCTAAATTCTGACGAAAAAGGAAAGAAAAAAAAACACGCAAGGTTTATGTACTGTATATTGGTCACGCTCTTAATCGCCGATTTTAATAAATTCATTTGCGCTTCCTCTTCTAATTAACGAATTAATTAACGACCGTAACGAAATTAGAAATCCCGAAAACAAAAAATTAGAATCACGGCTCTTGAAAATTGAGTACGTTAATTATTGAAAATGCAGAACAAGCACACTTTTAAAACAGAAAAGAAAACAGAATAGACTTGTAAATATAATTGAATTTAAAATTAATAAGAATTATCGCTTCAGAATGATGACGTTCTATTTGACTTTTTTACTAACATCTATTTTAATACAGTAAATTAGAATACAGAACGTCTCTGTCTCTAGTAGGTATATAAAATAAATTGATCAAAATATGTATTGTGGTACATTGATAAAATAAAGAATTTAGCTATGTTCTATTCTTCTATTTTATTATATTATGCTGTTTATTATAGCTAAGAGAGATGGTCTGTATTAAAAATCCATTTGATTTTGCGAAATAATATAATTTAAACATGTCAAAAATGGTCCAAATTTGAGAATTTATTGAGAAGTAACTATCGATGATATTGCTGTCCAAAAACTAAAACGCCTAGTCTAAATAAGTTATAAAATATGTTTGAAATACACAGGATGTTTCACCTAAAATTCCCCAGACTAATTAACAAGAAAAAAAAAGTGGAATTGGTATCACACATAATTACAGTTTCGCTGTCAGAGGCGTAAAAAATGTCATTCGATGATCAGAACTTTGCAAGTGCCTTTTTCTAAGAGAATGAAATATTTTAAGACATTTTTATTATATGCATATTTTAAATTGCATTCCCATTTTTAAGTTATAACCAATTTTTATAATTTTAAGAACTTAAACACACATTAAAAGTAGTACAACTTCTCAAAATTAGAATATCTAACAATAAAAATGATTATAATATTAATTGTTGAACGAAACTTATAAAAGATACTCAAATATTTTACCGGATTGAAATATACACATTTCAAATCGTTTTCGAAAAAAAGCATCGCACGCATATAAAAGAGATTATTTTTTAATTGATCACAACTTGCGTAAATTTTATTAATCAAGTTTGTCATGTCATCTATTGGTTCAACGTAAATTATATTTTTCAAAAAGTGCCGCATAAACCATCAGCATTCCAATTTTGTCTGCTTTCGTCTATTGTACCATAATGTTACACACTATTTTAAGTATTGGCTATTAAATAAAATGAAACACTTTAACTTTGTTTGTATAACACAATATTTTTTATTTTTGTGACTGCAGTTTCGGCACTTCAACTTGCCATTATCAAACGGAGTTAGGTAAGTAAAACGAAGTAGAAGCCTCCACCGTTCATATTGACTATTAATTCAAATATTAAATATTTTCTGACATTACCACAGGTTTGATTAATAAGATTTACGCAAGTTGTGTATCAATTAAACAACGATCTCTTTTAGATGTACGTAACGCTTCTGCTCGAAAATGATTTTAAATATGTTTTTTTCAATCTGGTATAAAACTGTAACACTGTAAAGTTCGCAATATGCTACTAAACAGTACGCTAATAACATGCATTTTACACTTCACTTAAAGCCAGTGTTTTATAACTTTTTTTCAACAATTAAGAAAACAAATGTTAACTGTATTGAAATTATATTATTGATATTATTAGTGTTTTGCAATGTTCAATATATTTTAATAAGTTTTATTGTTTGATATGCTGATTTTGGAAAGTTGTACTACTTTAAATGTGTGCATTAAAAGTTCTTGAAAGTAATAAAACTGGTTATAACTTAGAAATGGCTAATGAAATTTAAAATATGCATACAATAAAAATGTCTTAAAATATTCCATTCTTTTAGAAAAAGTCCCTTTCTTATGCCTCTGATAACGAAACCGTAATTATGAGTGATATCAATTCCATCCCAATTTGAAACCTTGAATGATATCTGTTGATTACAACAAACAAAACTTGAATAACATTTCTTGTTAATTAGTCTGAGGAATAAGTGAAGAAAAGATACAAGTGTTTCATTAATTTAAAACCATCTTCATGCAACTCAACAACAATTAAGTAGTCTGAGGAGTTTTGGGTATTAAAAAACCTATATATTGTCAACATTAGTTAATTTATTTTGATTTTATTAAAAAATAACTATTTTTTATGTTACTGTAAACATGGGTTTAAGGACTTAAGTTTTGTATGATTTTTAATTTTTCAATAAATGATAATTAATTATTATTTTAGAAAAGACTGAAATATCACGCCTGAAATTGAAATAATGAGTGTTCAAAGTAAAGAATTTATTGAATATAAAAAAAACACTGAATTTTGAGGTAGCATTTCGTAGGAAAAATCATAAAAATTATGTGTTAAAATTTAGTTTAAATTGTCGAAATTTATTAAGAAATTTCCATTTTTTGATAATCCAATACATAGATCTGGAATAATTATTCTACCTAATTGATGTTTAGATTATCTAAAATGAGAATTATCATAAAAATCATTGTTGTTTAAGTTGGGATTTAATCATAAACAAATCGTCAAAATTAGTTCAAATTCACGATTTTGTAGAAACCATTCAAAAATTATTAGTTTTAATATTACTGCACAGAAAACATATATATCGCAAATAAAATTAGACTAATGAGTCTTTAAAGTAAAGAACTTGTTAATAATAATAATATAAAAACATTGAATTATAAGGTAACAATTCTTAGGAAACATCATAAATAAAATTGCGAGTTTATTAAAAACTGGCCGATTTTGTGATAAACCAACAAATAAAACTTGAATAATTACTTTAAAATTGATGGTATGAGATTCTAAAACGAGCATAAAAAATGATGTTACATCAAAATGAGTTCAAATTCGCGATTTTGTACAATCCATAATAATAGATTTAATTCACAAAATCAATGAGTGGAAACACTCCTTGGAATCTACAAATTGAACGATTTTCAAAAACAACGAATGCCTGAACTCGAATTCAACATCGGGATATGTATCCTTGAAAGAAAAATTCTTTGTATTTTAGAAACAGTATAAGGAGACAACAACAATATATGTATGTTTAGATGAAACAATAATCAACTGGAACCAATAACAAAATTTTAAAATCAAAAACAAAATTAATAAATCGAACTACACGACGATCAATAGAACATATCTTAACATTTTATTGAAAATATCACAGGCGTTACTAAGAAATCGATCGAATGTATAAAATGCATTATGAATTCAGATTTTGTCAATACAAATTTTATATAATTAAAAGAAATATATATAAATATATATAAATGATTGTGCATACAGATAGCCAAAGAAATTTCTAAAATATTGAAGTTATGAGACTTAAAGTTTTTTTTTTTACAAAACTGCCTAATGCAAGTAATTTTGAAATAAATTACTAAATATTTTTTTTGACAAGACAAAAAACCAAACAAATTTCTAAAATATTTAAATTATGAGAATTTTTTGTAGACTTTTATTCAAAACGTATTTTAAAATTAATGTTGTTTTAACATAGTTTGAGTGGGTCGCTTTTTTGTGTTGGATAATATTAAAAAAATCTGCCTCGCTAAAAATATGTAATACTCTAAAAATACCCGCTCGTAATTTTTCAATTTATTTTCGATTAAAGTCTGATTACATTTCTTGGTTACTAAAAATAAAAAACAATCCGAACTAGTTTTTCATGTTAAAATAAAAATAAATAAACTTGTTTCAAGTAAGTAAATCGGTAAAGAGTGAAATGTTTATGCATTTCATTCAATTTTGCTATTTAATTAATTCACTGGGATATGGTTCTGGTGCAAAGGGGAGTGTGCAGTTCTGCACTGCACTTAGGCCTCATTAGGCCCATTGTGCCACCTCTCGTAGATCACCCATCCTCAGTTTAGCCAGCCCACCTTGTTTAGGTATTCTAGCATAGCTGAGGTGGGTAGATCTCTTATAGAGGCCATTGTAGGCCATTTATCACCCAATATGGACTCCCTGATTGACGATAGTGCCGGGCATTCACAAAGAAAATGCCATGCAGTCTCGTCTTCCATGCTGCAACCTCTACAAGATGGGGAGTCAATTATCCCCATCCTATAGAGGTGCCCGTTTAGTCCACAGTGACCAGTAAGGATGGCAGTTAAGCGCCTGAGATTCCCTCTAGCCAGCTGCAGGTACCGTTTTGCTGATCTCTCATTGGGATACACATTTCCTTAGAGAGCTTGCAGCCCTCGATATCATCCCAACGCATCCTGAATTTCTCCAGGGCATTGGTTTGTAACATGTTACACAGGGAGAGAGGAGCTAACCGCACTAGCGGCTCCGGTGAGAGTAGATTCATCCCAGCCGCAGCTCTTGCCAGCGCGTCAGCTCTCCCGTTACCTGTGTCTGTATCATGCCCTTTCACCCAGCAGACTTCAATGTTGTTGTGCATTGCTGTCTGTCTGAGTTTCCCGTGGCACTCTATTTCGGTCTCTGACGAAGCATAGGCTTTCTGCAGAGACAGAATCGCTTGCCTGCTATCCGTTAAGATTAGTATGGCTACATTTGTCACCTTGCGGTTTATGCTGTACTCAGCCGCAAGTGTTATTCCCATCAGCTCCAGTTGCGTGATGGTTCCATGAATTCCCATCGGAACCTTTGCTTGGATTTTTAGGGTTTTAGAGAAAACTCCAAGGCCCGATCCTTCTCTCCTTTTAGATCCATCTGTGTAGATCCTTATAGCAGACTCTCTCATCCGCTTAGTGGGTTGAATAGTAACGTTGTAGGGTATTAGTGTTGGTACACAGCAGTCATTAACAGCCTCTAAAAGAGGTATATCTCTACAGACATTCCAGAGGCGTCCTCTAACTTCCCCACAGCTGTTACTGTTTCAAATCCCACTGCACTGAAGGCGAAGTATAGTCGCTATGGCCTCCTTCTCCACGTGGATATCAAGTGGTGGAAGGCATAGCATGACTTCCATCGCCATCGTCGGAGTAGTGTGCATGGCGCCTGTTACACTAAGACAGACTGTCCGATGCACTTGCGAGATTTGCTTCCTCGTGGTCTTCTGTTTGGTTCTGGGCCACCAAACTGAAGCTCCGTAAGTCAGCATGGGCCTTATGACAACTGTGTACAACCACAGAGTCGTGCGTGGTTTCAAACCCCAGGTTTTCCCCACTGCCCGACGACATTGCCAGAAGCCCCTTATAGCTTTGTCTGTTTTGATGTCGATGTGCGCTTTCCAGCTCAGTTTCCTGTCGAGAGTGATGCCCAGGTATTTCACCTCGTCGCTGTACTGCAACATCGTATTCAATAATTTTGGTGCTTTTTTCGACACCTTCCTTTTCTTGGTGAACAGGACCATCTCCGTTTTGGCAGGGTTTACCGATAGGGAGTGATCATTGCACCACCTAGAAACTATGTTTTGAGCTCCTTGCATCTGGTCGCATAGGGCGTCTTCAAACTTACCACATACTAATATGGCCAGAGCATCAGCATAGGCTGTCACAAACAAGCCTAGTTGTCACAAACACGTCTAGTAGGCTGTCCAGAACCATGTTCCATAATAGTGGTGATAAAACACCTCCCTGAGGACAGTCTCTGTCAATTTTACAGGTTATACGTTCCCTTCCCTGTTCCACTGTGACTATACGATTGGCCAGTGCATTGCCAATCCATTCACACATTTTAGATGGTACTCCGCGCTTGCTTAGCGCGTTTCATATCTTCGGTATGGTCGATTTATCAAACGCACCTTCTATGTCAACAAAAACACCTAGGGTGGATTCTTTAACATCCAATGTTCTCTCGATTCTGCTCACTTCACTATGCAGGGCTGAATCAGCGGCTGTCTGACTAGAGCTAATGTTCTTATGTGCCATTCACAAATCCTCTCCTGTGTTTTAAGGAGAAACGAGGAAAGTGTAATTGGTCTGTATGCTTTGGGAGCAGTATAGTCTGCTCTACCGGGCTTCGATATGAAAACAACCCTGGCTCGTTTCCAGACCTTGGGGACATATCCCAGCGCCAAACTGGACCGAAACAGCATCACTTCAAATTCAATTTTCAAAGTTCAAACTAAGCTTGTTTTTAAATTAAATGCAACTACTAGAGGCTAGTTGAAAGCTAAATAGAAATTATAAAAGAAAAAATGAAAGACAAATAGCCGTATGATTCCCCTTTCGTTAAAAAATAAAGACAGTCGCTGAAAAATCAGTATGTTTTCCTATTTATTAAGGCCTCAGAGACTATCGTTATCGAGTTAATTTAAATAATTTTTTTAACAACGGGGATCGTTCTTTAACCTATTCGTTAACTTTACATTTCTCAATTTATTTGTTCAGAGATATGAATTTTAAAATGAATCACAAAAACTACAATATTTTTTTTAAACGTCAAATATCTCGGTTTATAAAATGGTTGAATTTGGAGGTAATGTTCAAAGCCGCAGCCAAAGGGGGCATATGGGGGTTCAAACCCCTCTTGAAATTTTAAAAAAATTTTGTATGTAAAAGCAACCTTGTAAGAGCAAAAACAATATTTTTTCCATTAAACCATCACCCCCCCTTGCCCGAAATGTTTATAATCCCCTTCCTAGCTACGGCTTTGGCTATGTTATATCATGATTTTTTACACAGAATCAAAATTCAAAACCAAAAATATAGATTTCAATTTAAAATAAGGAAGTTGGTGTTGACATCCAGTATAACCGGAAGTCAAATAATCTTGAAAAATAATCATTAAAAAGAGCACACTTGATTACATAAATGCTGAATATCTCATTATCATGCATTAATTAGAAGTGATGTACTTTTAATGTGTGGTTTCGGTGGGACACACTGTATATTAATTATAACAGAATCTGTAAGTAAAGTTTTTTTAAAAGTTTAAATAGAGTTCAGTTTTTTTCTAATGTTAATTAGAATCTAAAATTTCAAATTGATTTGGAAATTATAAATGTTCCTATTTTCGCAAGATCGATTAACTACATTTTTTATTGACATTTTGATGTTTCTGTTGTTACCATCAGTCAAAATTTGTGCTAAATATTAATGCAACCAGCACATTTCATTGTAAATTACGATATTGCCAAAATTTATTTTTTGAATAGATTAATTAACTAATGAATCGCTAAGAAAAGAAAATCATAAGGCGTTCATTAAAATATTCCTTAAAGTTGTTGTTTACTTTAATCAATTATTTAGTTATCGGCACCTTAGCGAAAGTTTTAGAGAAAGGGAAATCATACGGCCCAAAATTATTTGAAAACTTTGCAAATTTTATGTTATGTTGTCAAATTAACAAACCAATAATTTTTTACGTTCTATAAATCTAAATTCATTTGTTGATTGTCAAGATATTAAAAAGAAATTGCTCTTTCAGAATACGCTAAAAACAAAAAATAAGCCATCTAATTTTTCGAGTTATTTTCAATTGAAAGTAAAAAAAACTAGAATTTTATGAAAATATTTAGGAAAATTAAAGTTTAAAATGAAACATTTATCTCTATTTTGAAAGTCGAAAATGTACAATTTTATGAAAATATTAAGGGAAATTAAAGTTTAAAACATTCATATTAATTTTGAAATCAGTTTACGTATCTTTTGTAGTTCCTAAAGAAACAGACTCGGGGTCAATATTATTTATACTTTTTGTGAACAAAACTCATAACAAGTGTTTCCACTCCTTGATTAAGCATGAAGTAAAATTTCGAGTTTAGAAAGGCCTGAAAATTTGGATTTGCTTGCGCGCGAGCAAGGTAAGGCGCGCCGGGTAATCAAAATTTTCAGGCGTTTCTAAATTTGAAATATTACTTTATGCGCCACGCGTTTAAAACACTGATTTAATGTAAAGTTCAAAATATACTGCTTAGGGTGTGTACCTTTACTTTTGTAGGAAGATGAAGTTTTTTTGGTTAGTTTTATTGCATATTTACTACTATTATTTAGGAATAAATCATTTTCTATTTAATTGAAATATTTAGTTTTTAGTAAATATTTTGAATGGTTTTTAGTGAGTATTAACGTATTAATTAGTAATAAAATTTATATTTACTGAGGTAGGGTTAGGTTAGGTTAGGTTAGTCGTAGGTTAGTCGTAACTGTTCCTTTCGGCGGAGCTGGATATAGACCCTATGTGAAATCGTCTTGTGTATGATAAATAAACCAAAATTACAATTTTAACAGAAGTTTAAAAAGCTTAGTATTGTTCAAAAATTAAATACAAATTTTGGTAATTTGGTAATTTACTTACAATAATGGTTTAAAATGCGCATATCTCCTAACACTAGACAAAGTCTGGTGATAATGCACCCTATCATAAGGGCTCAAATCCACACTCCAATCCTCCTCATTCTTTAAATCCAGGGGTACCCTCAGAGGCTCCAACAATTTCCCTTCAGCTTCCAAGTAAGGCCTGGGCCCCAAATTCCTAGGCGCCATCCTTCGCCCACGACAATTAAATAATAACTGAAGCCAATATTAATAATTTTGTCGCCCTTCAGTTCTAAAACGACAACAATATTATCGTCTTCGTATAAGTCTAAATTTTAACCGAAGCAAATATAACATTACGCGTGCTAATAATAATAATAATAATATCCTCCTCCAACAACGCTGAAATTTTGACTGAAGTAAATCCTAGAGACAGATGACAATAATGAAACGTCAACAAAGTTTCGCTTTTAAATCCAGTCGCGTGGCAACTTCTCTGGCGGGCCAGTTGCCACGCGACCCGTCTGGGAATTAAATCGATATCCGTAATCATATCATCATCGTGTCTGTGGCAGGTTTGAACATTTTTAAAATTTCAGTGACGGATGGTTTAGACGGAATTCTTTTCGGGAATTTGATCTTCCCAACAAAAAATACATAAAGGGCACAGATGGCTCAAAGGCATCCGAACCCCACTGTCGACGTTTTCGATGAGGAGTTCAGCAGGAATTTGATGCTGGCCAAGAATTTGATTGCGAGACTCGGAAGGAAACAAGGTAAATTTGGGGTATTAAGAAAAATTAACAAGAGAAAGAAGATCATTATTGATTAATTGTATGCAGAGTTGGGCATCATTTGAGAGATACGTTACTCATAGATTATTCGAAACTAAAAAAATAATCATCACTCTTTAATCATTACTCATGAAACATTTACTCATCGCTCAATGTATGTGAGTTTTACTTTTACTCATTATTCATCAATCATTGTTTATTACTCTTTTAAAACTGAATAAATGTATTTAATACTGATGTTAATAATTTAAGTGTATTAAATATACGAGATTTTATTTTTTAAGTATGCTTGCATACGGTTAGATTAAATAATTATTTATAAAATTTATTAACAAAAGATAAAGTTAAAGCGGTCTTTTTTCAACTTAACAGTATGCAGTGGTTTATATACGTGGCGCATGAAGTAAAATTTCGAGTTTAGAAAAGCCTGAACATTTGGTTTGGTTTCGCGAAAACAATACTTTCCCTTTGTTTTGCGTATGGGGGAAACCATAACCATTTATTTTACATTCACTTTAATTTATTAATATTTTTATTTAAATTGCCCCAAATTTACCAATTTATTATACATTTACTTCCATTTCATATGTTTTTATTTAAATTGTCCAAGATTAGCAATTTAAAGTTGTCAATATTTTCAAATGTTGCTAAAATGTTAATAGAGATTGACAATGGACAAAAATCAGCAAGGGAATTAATTTCTTTATTAACATTGAATTGAAAATGTGTTTTACGATATTTGCAATGAAATCACACATAAAATTATTTTATAGTAGAATTCGGGAGAGATGTCCTATGACTCATTCGTGTGGAATGTGTGGATCAATTTTTTTAGGGAGTATGCCGACAGTTGTATCTTCAACGATTTTTCCTAGTTGTGTCAATTTTTTACGTTACATGACAATGTCATACTATTTAGGTCGTGAGTATATTAGTGTTCTTTCTTTTAGAAAAGCTTTAGATCATCATTTCTTGTAATTTTTTTCTTTTGAGTATACATATCCCAATTACGTGTTGTAAATTTTTAAATATTCGTTGTTTTCTTAAAAGAGGTCAATTTGAAGTTTAAACGAGTGTTTTCCACTCCCAGGTTAAGCAAGAAGTAAAATTTCGAGTTTAGAAAAGCCTGAAAATTTAGTTTGGTCGCGTAGCGCGAAGCACGGAGCGACCAAACCAAATTTTCAGGCTATTCTAAACACGAAATTTTACTTCATGCGCAACGCGTATAACACACTCATTTTAAGCGAAGTTTACTCGTTAACAATATTTCAGTGCTATCAGTGTTTAATACGCGTGGCGCATGAAGTAAAATTTCGAGTTTAGAAAAGCCTGAAAATTTGGTTTGGCCGCGTAGCGCTTCGCGCTACGCGACCAAACCAAATTTTCAGGCTTTTCTAAACTCGAAATTTTACTTCATGCTTAGTCTGGGAGTAGAAAACACTCGTTTTAAGCTTTATATTGAACTCTTTAAAAAATAGAATAATAGAAAATGCCCTGTATGTATACTTAAACAAAATTCTCTGTATTAACAGATTAATCCGGTAACTAGTTTCCAAATCTACTGAATGCGCATTCGATTCAACTAACATTTTCGCTTGAGTTTACACAAAATCAACATAAATGCATTATTTATTTCTGTAAATAACTGAACTATTTAGTAGATGTGCAAATTGGAATTATATCGCTCAAAGTCACATTTAAAACGACTGTGAGCATTAATTAAAATAATTTGTGGCTGGGTTTTTGCAGATTTAGTTTTACAATGACATTGTCAAAATGTGGCGTTTAACCTTAAAATTTTAAAGCTGTATACCGGAACATACGTTTTCGCATGTTCCATATAAAAACCATAGCAGACATATTATGAAGTTTTCTGTCTCTTTTCACACACATAATCTGATGACATCAAATTATTTTCGTGTTACATGCATTGGTGCAGAAAGCACTACAAATCAAGGAAACCATGGGACACCTCTCGTGAATCATACCTTAAACGTGTTTTATCGTTAAATTATACTAAATCGTTGTATTTTAGCCAGAACTGAACCGAAATTAAACGGAATTTTGATTGAACCGGAAGATAGATGAAAAAAATTAAATGAATTACAAAAATCACTAAACTTAAGGATATTTCATGCTAAGCCATTGTTCGTGATTTTTGTTTACTTTGAAATCCGCTATTATTATAAAAGCGTCAATTTGAAACTTCTACCAAGTGTTTCTACTCCTTGGTTAAGCATGAAGTCAAATTTCGAGTTTAAAAAAAGGCTGAACCAAATTTTCAGGCTCTAATAAACTCGAAATTTTACTTCATGCACCTCTCGTATAAAATTCTGATTTGATGTGAAGTTGTAATATATTCGTATTAATTATTGTAAAATAAATCACTTTATTATGTATATTCCGTTTTTTTTTTTATTGGCTAACCAGATCTGGTGATTTTTGTATCATTTTGGATATTTGGTTGGATACTATGGTTGTACTTCTGACTTTTGCCTTCAAAATAAATTTGAGGTTATGTTTTAACCATGGTTGCCATGTAGTTAATTACCCTATCATAAGGATTAATTAAGTGGTGGAGCATTACTTTCGGCATTTTATTACCACTTCTCTGTCAAATAACTAATCAATTTCAGTATGGCATTCATATACCAATTTCATTATATGACAAACAGTAGGGACACCTAAATATTCAAAGAACCTAAGAAAAATAAATCCTAAATTTGGTTGGCCAACAAAAAAATATCGAAACAGTAAATGAAAATTAAATAAAATGTTCTCTTTGAAAATTGTTTTAACATTTTATCATCTCTTGCGCATGCAAACGAAAGAATGCGACCAATGTTACCAAAACTTCTGAGGAACATACCGTAATTCACGGTAAATTATCAGTTGTAGTTACCGATGTAAATTAGTACTAACATCACTATACAGCATGTTAATGAATTGTAGTGACAAACTTCTAGAGCTTGCAAATCACAACAAAGCAAGCAACTTTTGTTAATAAATGCGTAGTCAAAAGTGTTTCCTCTGGAAAATAGAGCTTCTTAAAGGTTCTTTAAGAAGTACCTGAAAATAGGCAACCCTAATTGCAATTTCAATTATTTTGCATAGGTCACAAGGAATTTAAAAAAGCGATTTAAACATGCATTCAAATAACGTCAATTTTCACAGAATTCAATATTTAGGTCAAATTATTTTTATTTTTCTTGCATTCATTTTCGTCGTAATGGAAATAATGGGTAGATAGTAAATTAAATTGCCTACATTTAAGCGCTTCTTACAAAATCTTTGAGAATCTCCAGCTCTGAAGGGAGACACTTTTACTATAACTTTAACTTTAAATTTATTTTTATTCACGTATGCCACTTATATACATAAAATACTGCAAACATAAGGTACAACTATTTTACATACAGCGGATGTGAACGTCACAGATTCAATAAAAAAGTATAATACGACAACACATGTAATTAGACTAACAAATAAAATATAAACTTTTGTAATTGTCAAATCAAAATCCAGTCTACTCACTTGTCATAAATTCTGATAATGTGTAGTAGTTATGTACAATGAGATGATTTTTTAATGCCCTTTTATAGTTGTTAATATTTGTGATGTCTTTTATCTGAGTTGGCAATTTACTATATATTTTTGTGCAAGAATAGATTGTTGACTTTTCTTATAAGGTACTTCTATGTGCTACTATACTTATTTTGTTAGAATATCTTGTGTTATATTTATGTAAGGCTCCATTTCTTATAAATTTGGCATTGGTGTTATACACATATACAGCGCATTTGTAGATATATAATCCCGTAAGTGTAAGTATGTTGTTATTTTTAAAGATATCACGACAAGATTCTGATTGTTTAATATTAAAAATTAATCTAAGTAGCCTTTTCAGTAAAATAAACACCCTAGTGAGGTTATGCATATTTGAATTGCCCCATACAATAATATTATAAACCAAATGTGGGTAGGCAAAAGAATAATAAACATTGAGAAGTGTTTCTTTGTCCAATATTTTCTTCAATTTTAGAATTGCATAATATGCACTACCTAACTTTGCACATATGTGATCAATTTGCTGATTCCACGACAGTTTTTCATCGACAAAACTTCCAAGGAAATTTGTATACTTGCTTGTATTAACCGTTATAGGAGATTTTCTACCGGGCTTTCATTAATTCCCGAACCCCACGTGACCAAAAATAATAGGCAACCAAATGTACAAGGTGGTATGGCTCACACAAAAATTCCCTAGATTTAAAAATATTTATTCGCCGGGGTATTTTTATGACGACTGAAAATATTATATTTAAAATAATTAAAAAATAGGCTCATCTTCAAAAATGTAACTAATTTTTATTAATTTTTTTTCTTAAACAGGAACAGAACATACAAAGTTAACAACAAATAAAGAAACAACAAATATTAAACCTAATAACTAAAAGGATTAATAGCTTAAAATTAAAAAAAAATTATAATTTATCCTACGCCGCATATTATCAAACACATGATGGAGTTCATTTTCGGTGATATTTTGTACCTCTTGCATAATTGCTACTTCTAAATTTTCGAGAGTATGGATTGGATATTTTTGAAGATATTACATTTTATTCGAACAAATAGATAATAATCTAAAGGTGTCAAGTCTGGACTGCGAGGAGGCCACACACCTCTACTAATTATTCTGTTTTCATAAAATTCAGTTAAATACCGAATGGTTGCATTTGCAGTATGTGTGGGGCCCCATCTTGCTGAAAATAGCCCAATCGAAGCTCATCGTCGTGCATTTGTCCAATAGCTTCTTCTAAAATTAACCGATACCGTTCAGCAGTGATAGTTTCTCTAAAAAATATTGGGCCAATTATCCTTCTCCTAGACATAGCTATCCAAATTCCTAGCTTTTGGGGATGCAGAGGTGTTTCCTCCAATACATGGGGATTTTCTGTCGCCCATGTCCTGTAATTTTGGCTGTTCACGTACCCAGATAAATATATCCACGCTTCATCAGAAAAAAACGTAAGATCAAGTACGTCATCATTATTTAACTGTTCATTAAACCACTGGCAGTATCGTACTCGCTGAATAAAGTCTGGTGGATGTAATTGATGCACTACTGAGACTTTGTAAGGATGCATATTTAGTGATTTTGTGAGTGCTTTATGGCAGGTTCCAACAGAGAGTCCTATAAAGAAGCACATTATTAATTCACGGTTAATTTATACTGGAATTTTTAAATATAAAAACCCCAAACAATAGGATTTGTTTTACCTGATTGGGCTGCCAATTTCGGTACGGATTTCTTAGAACTTCGTTGCATCCTCACTCGAATATCTTCGACAACATCATTAGTTAAGACTGTCGGTCTACCAGTGGATTTTCCTTTGCAAATGCAATGTTTGTCTTCATATCTTTTAATAAGAACTTGCTTATGATGTTTAAAAGTATCATACGCAATTACCGCATCTGGAAATTCTTCATGAAACTGCTCAATGCAAGACTGCAGAGAATAACTCCAGTTGCTGTCAATATTACGTGAAGCACTACGAAAATGTGCCATCAAAATAAACGCGTCTTGCTCCGTTGTAAATACCATTTTCGCAGTATTTGCTTATCCTAGCAAATTGACTCTGCAAAATAAATAGAAATAAAACGCAATGTTTCAGAATAATTAAACAATTTTTGCTTACCTGAAAATTCCGGGCGAATCTTGTAAGATCTCAAAGGTTGGTTTAACGATGCACCGCGCATAAACGTTTATGTCAAATTTGACTTTAGTAACGTTTGGTTACTTTTTTCAAAGCCTCCAACGTACAAATACAATAATTTACGCGGCAATTTTAAATTTAGTCACGTGGGGTTCGGGAATTAATGAAAGCCCTGTATTATAAAAATGTATTTCTACAGTTTTGTACATTTACTAATGAAAGATGCTTGATTTCACATATACTTTAAGCTCTATAAGTTTGTCCCTGCAATTCATCAACTCCCTGTATATTTTTGTCGACTTTTCCGACTTTTTGTGAAGTTTAATTTTTTTTTATTTTTATGAACTTTTGTAATTGTTTCTTGAATTTTGAAATAATGCTATTTATTTAATTTATACGATTTTGTCACCTACTACAAACTTTGTATTTCTAACAGTATTATTTAAAATGTTCATAATTGTCAATATAAATGCTTAGTTTTGGCAATATTTAAGTTATGAATTTAGACAATCTTCGCTGTTTTCAATAACTTAGATGTGTTTAACAAACTTTTAAAATGATTTTCAAAGACATTAATCATTTTCATGATTTCTATACAATTTGACGCGTTTTTGTGATTCTTGTTGATTCTTGTTGTTATCAATTAATTATAAATATTTTATGATTTCTGTACATTTTGTTATTTTTAACGATTTTAGTAAGTTTTAATAAAACATTTTAGTTATACGATTAATTATTACGGCTGGAATTTTACCAGTTTTTGTTGATCCATTCATTTATTACGATTGTGCTGGTTTTATTCTGTCTTAGTCAATGTCTTAATTTTATCCAATTTTATCACATTCTCGAAACTCCTAACGTCTTGACTTTAAAACGATCCTGTTAGGTTATTATGTTATTTTTAGAGTTTGGACTCTTTGGACCGTTCTTTCTTTTCAAGTCTACATCAAAGGCTAACCATTGGCGTTTTGTGAATTATTAACAATATTTCAACTTGCACAACTCCAAAAAAAAAATATGATAATCATTGAAAATGCTTAAATTATAGGTCATGTGCAAGTCTATGTCTATGAAATGTCTACAGGGTGTCTACGCTAAACCGTTCCTTAGAAGTTTATGGGGTTGCCGTTGCACTAAACATTTGAAAAAAATCCTTGTCATACGGTTGAATCAGTTCTCCTCATGTGAAATATTTTCAACTTTATATCACTTTCAGTTCCACCGGAAGTAGCACCAAATTTGTTATTTTAAATAAAACACCCTATATATTAGTAATTTTTTTCGTTCCTCGTTTAAATTGCAACATATTTTATTCGAACATATGTACACTTATCTCTTATAGTTTTCAAGCAAAAACAATATTTCTAAAATTTTGACTTCTAAAAGGCATCTTGAAATCTATCTGTAACTTCTCTTTAACTTTATAATTTGGTCGGCTCTTAATGGGTGAATATTCTATTCCTAAAAAAAACCGTTTTTATTTAATATTAAAGTTGCATTTAATACAATAACAAACTGTGAATAAATCGACATAAATCTAGAAATATCGAAAATCTCGACATGTAGAAAATCTTGACGGTCCACTCCCAGACTAAGCATGAAGTAAAATTTCGAGTTTAGAAAAGCCCCGCGTAGAAAATTTGTCGAAGGTCGCGCAGCGACCCGAGACAAATTTTCACGGGGCTTTTCTAAACTCGAAATTTTACTTCATGCGCCACGCGTATAAAACACTGATCTAAAGTGAAGTTAAAAACGCACTGAAAATTAACCCAACTTCGATATTTTAATTAATTGGATGTTTTCTTTTCTATCCATGCTGTAAACCTTAAGATATTCGTTGTTTTCTTGTAAATAAACTTCGATTCCCTGTAGTCCTTCGGTCTCCGAAGACCATGATTGGTCCTTCGAGCTGTAGCCTTTGTAAAATGCTAATAAACATAGTAATCTAGAGTGATCCTTTAATTTAAAACTTCTAAGAACGAGTGTTGTCCACTCCCAGTCTAAGCATGAAGTAAAATTTCGAGTTTAGAAAATTTTTTTTTCACGGGGCTTTTCCGTGATTTATATCTCTACTTGTACCTAGAGGATGCTTCTATGAGTGTATGAACTGAAAACTGTCAATTTTTACAACAAGTGTCCTTAAAATGTCAATATCGAAGTGCCCTCTTCAATATCTCGTAGTTCAATTTTTTTAAATGGAATGCCCAATTTTTTATCATATGGTACAATTGGGAGGAAGATTACCTACAAAAAAGTATTAACAACTAAACTCCTAAATCAAGTGGTTTTCGAATTATTTCAAAGATTCGTTTTTCGTCGCATTTATGCAGGGAAAATGCGCGCATAAGTCGCAACTGAATTCTTGTAGGCAAGTAGTAATGCTTTTGTTCTGTCGCGTATGTAATGCGAAATGTCAAATAATAAAAACAATTAGTACAAAGTTATACAGAAATCAACAATATAAATAAATACACACATCAACAAATTTTCAATTTATTCTTTATACATGGCAACTGCGATAGAATTGTTACTCGAACATGTAGAATATTTAATGAAACTTATCCACATTTGCCGCCGATGAATAAAGCAAGATTTAGAAGATTGGAATCAAATTTTGTTCAATTGGCAGTTGCCATGTATAAAGAATAAATTGATGATTTGTGAATTTGTGTAATTACTAATTTTGTTGATTTCTGTAAAACTTTCTACTAATTCTTTTTATTATTTGACATTTTGCAATACAATCGTGACAAAACAAAAGCATACTACTGGCCTACTAAAATTCAATTGCGACTTATGCGCGCATTATACCCTGCATAAATGCGACGAAAAACGAATTATCGAAATAATTCAAAAACTACTTGCTTTAGGAGCAGAGTTGTATAATACTTGTTTGTAGGGAATTTTCGCCCCAATCGTACTACATGATAAAAATTGGGTCATTCCATTTAAAAAAATTTAATAACTAGATATTGAAGAGGGCAATCAGATATCAGAATCAGAATAAGAACACTTATTGTGAAAATTGACAGTTTCCAATTAATTTACTCATAGAGGCATCCTCTAGGTACAAGTAGAGATATGAATCATATTTTTATCTTATTCTTAAGAGAAGTTACAGACAGATTTCAAGATGCCATTTAGAGGTCAGAATTTTAGAAATATATTTTTTTTTTTCTTGAAAACTATAAGAGATGTATGTACATATGTTTGAATAAAACATGTTGCAATTTAAACGAGGAACCCAAAAAATTACTAATACATAGGGTGTTCCATTTAAAATAACAAATTTGGTGCTACTTCCGGTAGTACCGGAAGTGATATAATGTTGCAAATATTTCACATGAGGAGAACTGATTCAACCATATGACAAGGATTTTTTTTTAATTTTTAGTACAACGGCAACCCCATAAACTTTTAACGAACGGCTTAGCGTAGACACCCTGTATGAAAAAATTGTTGATGACGAATAAAAAAGTGACAAAATCTGCAAAAGTTCATTAGGTTATTTGTTACAAAAGGTGTCGCTATCAGAAATACAAATATTTTTAAAAATACAGAAATTCTGAAGAAAAATGTGTAATTTATAGTATATCGTGAATTTGTTTTTATTGTACATAAAGAGACTGTTATTCCTTTCTTCACTTTTTAAAAGTGAAGTCAGGAATAACAGTATTTTTATGTGTAATAATCACTTCACGTAAACTCAAAAACATACAGTTATTTTGATTGTCTCAAATACTAGGGAATTGTAACAAATAAAAAATTTGAGATTTTTTTTAAGCTCGACTTACAATTGGTAATATTCGAACCTTCAGATTTTGATTAAATTCGCAAACAATTGAAAAATAACGTCTATTTTACAATTGCTTGTGAATTTCATTAAAATCTAAAGGAAAACATCAACAATGTTAGAATAATCAGTCACACCTTGGATTTCCAAAATGTTACACTCAATTTATTTAAAGTCATTATTATAAAGTTTAGAAAATTATAAAATAAGTTTATAAAAGTCGTATGTACAAAACAAAAACTGAACGTAAAATGTAAAAAGCACATATTGCATTTTTAATTAAAAAAATAAAAATTGTAAATTGTTGAAAGCATTTTTTACGTTTTACCGGTAAATCGATAAACCGATATTAGCGGTTATATAATCCCTAACTTTTTGTAAAATAAAGTTAAATTATGATTTCTCCCATGTATTATGATTATTATAAATGTAGTAATTATTAAAATTGTGATCACTCCAGAGCTTATAATGCAAATTTGGTTCAGGTGTTTTAATAAATCTGCAAAAAAAACAAATTTGCGATAAATAGTTTCAATTTTTCTACTTAATGTTCCAAATAAATTAATACAAATAATAAGGATTTGATTTTTATTAAATTTATTTCCAATTTTCAATATACACGTGCATATGGAATACAGGGTGTCTACGCTAAATCGTTCGTTAAAAGTTTATAGGGTTGCCCATTGCACTAAAAATTTGAAAAAAATCCTTGTCATATGGTTGAATCAGTTCTCCTCATCTGAAATATTTTCAACTTTATATCACTTCCGGTTCCACCGGAAGTAGCACAAAATTTGTTATTTTAAAATAAAATAAATAAATAAATAAATAAATACATTTATTGTCCAACAGGAAACAAAAAGACCCAATTACAGGACAATATAGAAAACATAAATGTACAGCAAAAAGTAAGTAAAGTAACACATTAAAAAAATACTTAAATTAACATAGAGCGACAATTGACGATAGGTGATCATAAAATAAATCACAAGTTGGGGGTAGCTCATTGACCACGTTACACATCACACTTAGAGGTGATTTTGAACCGGTCACTGTTCTATTAAAATTTACATAAAATGTAGACTTATTTCTTCTATTGAAAGACGGAGTATGAAAATTGACTAGTTGTAAAATGTCAGCACAGTCGATATGATTGTGAATTAATTTATATAAAAATGAAACACATGATTTATTTCGTCTTTGTTTAAGTGATTCGAGTTCAAATCGATCAAGCAATAACACATGGTCACAGCCTCTTGCCGGGTAATTACCAGTATTTTTGAAGTACAAGAACTTAGCGAATTTGCGTTGAACACTTTCAACCAAGTTAATTTGCTGCTGGGTCTGGGGATACCAAATCAATGATCCATACTCCAACTTTGACCTCACATATACATTGAACAGAGATTTTAAGGCATTAGGATTCTGTAAATTTGCAGAATTTCGATGAATAAATCCCAATGCCTTAAAAGAACTCTTTACAAGCATTTCTACATGATTGTTGAATGTAAGTTTTTCATCAAACCATACGCCTAAGTCCTTAAAAGATCGCACTCGTTCGATATCACTATTGTTAATTGTGTAATTCGATGTAATGTATTTAGTTTTTTTAGTGAATGTCATTTATTTACATTTATCGGGATTAAGATTAAGGTTGTTGTTGTTACACCAGTTAGAGATAATATTTAGTTGGTCTTGCAAACGTAAACAATCATCAATAGTATTAATGGTAGAATAGATCTTTAAATCATCTGCGTATAATAAATGTTTACAATTTAGTGCGCTTGACAGATCATTAATAAAAAGATTAAAAAGAAGTGGGCCCAAGATAGATCCTTGCGGAACCCCAGAAGTCGGAAAATACGACATAGACTTAAAATTGTTAACTGTAACATAGGATTCACGGCAAGAGAGATACGACGCCAAAAGTGAACTTGAATTAGAACAAAAGCCAAAATACTTTAGCTTTTCTAACAAAAGACTATGGTCCACCCTGTCAAAAGCTTTAGACATATCGGTATAAATTACATCAATATGTCCAGTAGAATCTAATGAATTTGCTATATCGTGGGTAATAATAGCTAAATTAGTGACGGTAGAACGCTTAGGTACAAAACCATGTTGATACTGTGATAAATATGGTGACACATGTGAATAAATTTGATCATACAGGGTTTTTTCAAATATTTTAGCTATATGCGAAAGTAAAGCTATCGGTCTGTAGTTTTCAAGATTAGAGCGATTCAATGATGTTTTCGGAATAGGACATATTGATGCAACTTTTAATTGATCGGGAAATATACAATTATTTTAAATGGAACACAATATATATTAGTAATATTTTTGATTCCTCGTTTAAATTGCAACATATTTTATTCGAACATATGCACACTTATCTCTTATAGTTTTCAAGCAAAAAAAATATTTCTAATATTCTGACCTCTAAAAGGCATCTTGAAATCTGTCTGTAACTTTTCTTAAGAATAAGATAAAAATATGATTTATATCTCTACTTGTACCTAGAGGATGCCTCTATGAGTGTATGAATTGGAAACTGTCAATTTGTAGAATAAGAGTTCTTAAAATGTTAATATCGAAGTGCCCTCTTCAATATCTCGTAATTCAATTTTTTTAAATGGAATGACCCATTTTTCATCATGCGGTACTGTTTGGGGGAAGATTTCCTAGAAAAAAGTATTAACAACTATACTCCTAAAGCAAGTGGTTTTCGAATTATTTCGAAGATTCGTTTTTCGACGCATTTATGCAGGGAATAATGCGCGCATAAGTCGCAACTGAATTTTAGTAGGCAAGTAGTAATGCTTTTGTTTTGTGGCTTATGTAATGCGAAATGTCAAATAATAAAATCAATTAGTACAAAGTTATACAGAAATCAACAAAATGAATAAATCCACCCATCAACAAATTATCAATTTATTCTTTATACATGGCAACTGCGATAGAATTGGTACTCGAACATGTAAAATATTTAATGAAACTTATCCACATTTGCCGCCGATGAATAAAACAAGATTTAATGAAATAAAACACTTTAACTTTGTTTGTATAACACACTATTTTTATTTTCTTGACTGCAGTTTCGGCAATTCAACTTGCCATTATCAAACAGAGTTTGCCGAAACTGCAGTCACGAAAATAAAAATATTGTGTTATACAAACAAAGTTAAAGTGTTTTATTTCATTGAATTAACATGTATAACGAAGTAGAAGCCTCCACAGTTCATAATTTAAAACAAGATTTAGAAGATTGGAATAAAATTTTGTTCAATTGGCAGTTGCCATGTATAAATAATAAATTGATACTTTGTTGATTTGTGTGATTATTCATTTTGTTGATTTCTGTAAAACTTTGTACTAATTCTTTTTATTATTTGACATTTCGCAATACAATCGCGACAAAACAAAAGCATACTACTGGCCTACTAAGATTCAATTGCGACTTATGCGCGCATTATTCCCTGCATAAATGCGACGAAAAACGAATTTTCAAAATAATTCGAAAACTACTTGCTTTAGGAGTATAATTTCATAATACTTTTTTGTAGGAAATTTTCCTCCCAATCGTACCATGTAATAACAACTGGGTCATTCCATTTAAAAAAATTGAATTACTAGATATTGAAGAGGGCACTTAGATATTGACATTTTAAGAACAATTATTTTGAAAATTAACAGTTTCCAAATAATTTACTCATAGAGGCATCCCCTAGGTACAAGTAGAGATATAAATCACATTTTTATCTTATTCTTAAGAAAAGTTACAGACAGATTTCAAGATGCCTTTTAGAAGTCAGAATTTTCGAAATATAATAATAATAATATTTATTAGTGTTTAACAACAAGAGTTTACACAAGTCATATGTAATAAGTAAAGTAAAGATTGTATAAGTAGAATTCAAATATAAATTTTAAATAAATATTAAGTATGTTTAAATGATTAACTGTGACGTGGTAAGGAGAAAATAATATTATCCGTATATAATAAAATAAATATTAATAATACCTGAAAATAAATAAATAAATTAAATTTATTAAATATAGTTCTATATGCAAATCAATTAATAAATAAAAGTTAACACACACAAACAGACTAAGATTACTTAATATTAAGTGTAAATAGATATAATTGTAAATAAATTAAATAAATAGTTAAAAGTGATAAAAACTACTTAAAAAGATAAAACATCAATGTATACGTACGTCACAAACATGTTAAAAAGCAGGTTAAATAATAATATCGCGATTTAAAAATTCATTCCATGAGTAAAATGCATTTGACAGAAGATATTCTTTAATCACTACTTTAAATTTATTTAATGGCATGCATGCTATATGGTGCGGTAATTTGTTATAAAATATGATGCTATAGTAATTTGTACCAGTATGTACAGTTTGTAGTCGGATTTGGTTCTGATATAACTTATTTTTATTCCTGGTGTTATGCTCATGATGTTTGTGGTCTGGATATAAGTTTATATTTGTTTTAATATATATAAGACACCCGACACCATATGGTAAAAGGGAATACTGATTATATATATATATATATATATATATATATATATATATATATATATACATATATATAAGACATTCCAGTATATATAAACAGGGCAATGTTAATATTTTTCCTTTAATAAAATATTGTTTGCAATCTTCTGTATATTTGGCTCCTGAAATTAGTCTTACGGCCCTGCGTTGTATGGAGAATATTTTTTTTCTTGAAAACTATAAGAGATAAGTGTACATATATATTAGAATAAAATATGTTGCAATTCAAACGAGAAGCCCAAAAAATTACTAATATATAGGGTGTTCTATTTAAAATAACAAACTTGGTGCTGCTTCCGGTGGAACCGGAAGCGATATAAAGTTGGAAATATTTCACATGAGGAGAGCTAATTCAACCATATGACAAGGATTTTTTTCAAATTTTTAGTGCAACGGCAACGCCATAAACTTTTAACGAACGGTTTAGCGTAGACACCCTGTATACTATATTTTCAGACTAAATATTCACGTGATATTATACAGAGCCTTGTTTAAAATATCATTTATATTGCTAATTTATGATATTAACAAGATACATAAATCTCATTGGTTTCTGTATAAATATTAGTTATAGCATCTTTTATTTAATAACTAGGCGAGAAATTAGAAAACATAAAACCAAATGCTCTTAGAAATTAACTGTTTAACATATCAAAAGTGCAAATCACTCAATTAATCACACAAATAAACCTCGTAGAGAACTTTAGAGATAAAAAGTTGTCCGCATTTCTCGCCTAGCTAAATGCAATTAGATATAACTAAATGTATATCCCGGCGTATTCGGCAAATTTTTGAGAAAAAATTAAATTTATACTCAATCATACATTGGGATATTTGCAATCAAAAAATGTAAAACCTGTTGAACGTTCTGAAAAACTCAAACTGTAGCAAAATTTACCTACAATAAAATTAAAAAAATCATAACTTGTATGATTTTTTTTTGTCCAATTAAAGTTGTTAGGAATCAATTAATTATTTATAATGTATTTCCAGTGTTGGAACTGTACTAGTCATAATTTGTAAACAAACTATTTGAATCTCGTAGACTTTCAAGAAAAAATCAAACTGTAGATAGAGTTTACCTTAAACATTACTTTACTTTAAACTCAATTATTTCTTTGTTGTTTATTGATTACCGCATACAGGGAATTTGTATGTTGTTGTATATTTACCAGAGCTGGGACGAATCCTCGTTAAAAGGATTCGAATCACGAATCCGAATCACCTAATATGATTCAAATCAGGAATACTCGAATAAAGGATTCGTAAGAGATAAATATGATTCGAATCAAAGATTCGAATCCTGTTTTTTTCGAATCACGAATACAAATCGTTTAAGAATAAATTTGATTTTATTATTTTTTTACAACCATTAACATATAAATATCGTTATCAGTTGTTTTAACAAAAATATTCACAACCTAATTATTTATTATTAACACCGAACATCGTTGATAACAGACTAAATTTCTGTGTTGCTCTGATTAAAGATGTATTTGTGTGTTTTTGAACTACACTTCAAATCAATGGTTTATACGCTTGGCGCATGAAGTAAAATTTCGAGTTTAGAAAAGCCCCGTGAAAATTTGTCTCGGGTCGCTGCGCGACCCTCGACAAATTTTCTACGCGGGGCTTTTCTAAACTCGAAATTTTACTTCATGCTTAGTCTGGGAGTGGAAGACACTTGTTACTTTAAAATATGTCACAACTGTTAAAGTATGTATCGTCGGATGCCCGTCTTCAGAGGTGATGTGTAAGCAAATTATGGATCCTAGGAGTTGCCAAATAAGTGAGTTACTCAACTGTTTCCAAGGCACACTTTGAAGAACCAAAAGATCAAAATTTTACATATAAAATGTAATAATAATAATAATAATAATAATAATAATAATAATAATAATAATAATAATAATAATAATAATAATAATAATAATAATAATAATAATAATAATAATAGTTTATTGATGCAAGTACATACAAGTAATGTTTACATAAGTCAAATAAAGAAAAGAATATAATGTAATGTGACATACTAATAGTAGTGGTAGCAGGAGATGTGTTAAACATATTAAAATCATTTTAAAAATATATAAATATGAATTTAGAGTCTAAAATTAAGATAAAAGTAGATAAAATATGATAAAAGGTCAGGTATATAAAAAATAAAATAAATAGAGACTATAAATATAAATATATAAATAAATAAATAGTACAAAAAAAAATAAATAAAAAAGAGAAAATAATATCACAGACTATACTATATCACAGTTACATCACTTACGCTCGAAGAAACTCTTCCCATGTAAAATATGGTGTTGAGCTCAAATTGTCTTTCAGATAACTTTTAAATTTTTTCAGTGGCAGGCATTTGACAATAGCAGGTAATTTATTGTAAAACTTAAGTCCCCAGTATCTAGGTCCATCCCTTGATTTACTTAGCCGTGTATATTGAACATATATATCATTTCTTTGACGAGTATCATATGTATGTATAGAGGCGGCACACTGATATGACTCGATGTTTTTCTTAATGTGAACAAGGCATTTATATATGTATAAAAATATATATATAAGCAGGGTAACTTCATAATTTTTAGTTTTACAAAGTATGGCCTGCATTCTTCGCAATATTGGGCACCGGCTACAATTCTGATTGCACGTCTTTGCAATCCGAATATTCTCTCTTTGATGGCAGAGTGACCCCAGGCAAGGATGCAGTATGATATAACTGAGTGGCATGTACCGAAGTAGGCAGTTTTTAAAGCTGCAGGTGAAAGTGAATTAGACAAATTGCGCATAAGAAATATATTTGAGCAGAGTCTGTTTGCTAATTTATTGCCATGTACACTCCAAGTCAAAGAAGAATCTAGTTCAACACCCAGAAATTTTGCGGAAGTTTCAAAGTTATGTTCACACGGTTTTAATGTGAAAATTAAATCAATGGATTTATCTCGTTTATGGCAAGTCTGTTACTATTAAACCAGTCGAACGAAGTACGTTTTGCATTACGGTTCTGTTGGACCAGCTCAGGCAGATCGTTTCCAGTATTAATCAGCGATGTGTCATCCGCGTACAATACTGTTCTACAACTTTTCTGATATGTTATGTAGTCATTAATATATATTAAGAATAACAGAGGGCCCATGATGGAACCCTGTGGCACACCGTGTTGTACTGTACGCAAAGATGACGTTGCATTATTAATTCTAACAGCCTGACTCCTACCGGACAAATAGGATTGAAATAACTTCCTGCTGGCGTCATCAAAACCGTAATGCAATAATTTGTTTAATAGTATGACGTGATTGACGCAGTCAAACGCCTTTGTAAGGTCTAAGAATGTTGTTATACAATGCTCACGATGTTCATAGGCGTATAAAATACTGTCGATAAACTGTAAGACTGCGTCTTCAGTAGACTTACCAGATATAAAACCAAATTGATTATCGCATAGAATTCCATTTACTTGTAAGTAACGATGGACTTGTGTGAACATAACTTTTTCCAGAACTTTAGAAAAAACGGGAAGTAAGGAGATTGGCCTGTAGTTTGCCGGGTCCTGTGCATCGCCCTTCTTACGCAATGGCACTACCATAGCATGTTTTAAGGCATCAGGAAAAGTAGATGTCAACATAGCAGAATTAATAATTTGTGTTAATGGTGATGTTAATACATCAATACAACCCTTTAAGAGTTCCACTGATATGCCATATATATCTTTACTTCTACTACTTTTCAAAGAACGCACCACCTCCCTTACTTGAATGCACAATAAACTATAAGTGTGATACATCATTGAATTCAGTAAATAATATTCTTCCAAAAAATATCAAAATCCAAAATAGCGCTCATAAGAAAAACAAAAGTTAGCTATGGTCCCTAGGTAAATGTTATAGTTATCTTAAAATAAAATATGTTACTGGATTTATTGTTAAAAAGTGCCTATAATGTCAAAGTTGTAATTGCCTGGATTCAATAGTTTTTGAATAAAAAAATAAAAACGAATTTTCAAAAATACGTTTTTTGACAATATCTCATTAAGGAAATAAGATATTTCAAACTTGTTTTTGGGTTATTATTGGGCCCTAAATTATGCAACATTGCCCCAATTTAACCGACTCTCTATTTCTTTAAATAACCGAAATCCCCATACATTCTGTTGAAATACGGACACCCAGTATAATTTATTTATTTATTTATTTACGGAAAAAATCAATTTTTATACATTTAAATATACAAAATATTTAAAGCTATTACAAAATGTAGATCATACATGTTATATATATACATATATGGATGTGGCAAGTTACATACAACAACAAACCTAAATACGTTTGAGACCGGATACGAATTTGCAGAGAGACTTACTAAAAAGATGAAAGTTTGGATTTAGCGACAGTTTGTTTGACATGCACATAATGCGAGAGAGTGGACTATTAATTCCATAGTTAGATTTGTGAAATGGTATGGAAAATTGTGGTATATGTCTGGTTAAACGATTTGTAGTATTTATATGAAAACCTACTAGATCCAACAGAAATGTACACTCCACTTGACAAGAAATTAATTTATAGAAAAAACACATATCCGCAAATAACCTTCTACAGCACAATTTATTTTTTTTTTAAATTAAGACGGCTTTTGCCTGGCCCTGGAATTAACATCCATTAGCCAACATTACTATTATATTTAATTTTGTTTATTTTTACTCCATACCACTCATTTACTCATTCATTTTTTCCTTTTTTTTCTTTCTTTCCTTTCTTTCTTTTTTTTGTTTCCCTTTTTTTATTTTCTGTTTTCCCTTTCTTCCTTCTTCCTTTTCTTTAATCTTTAATTTATTCCCATTTGTTTCTAAATTTTTCACTTTCAATTATTTTTCCTTTCCTTCTTCCTTCCTTTTTCTCTTTACAACTCTAATTTCCTAACTGGGATAATACAGGGATCACACTCTTCTCGCCTAGGGGCTCATCAAGGCATTTTAGACACAAACAACACTGAGCCGCGGTACATGGGATGCCCAACAAAGGATGAAAAATAGGAAATAATAAACCTAAAGCTTAAGCTAAATATTAATACTAAAAAAAAATTAATAAAAAATTTAAAAAATAAAATAAAAAAACAAGAACTTATATAGTTATGTTGATTGATTGGAAATATTTAAAGACCTGCTTGTACACATATATATTTTTTGAGTCCATAATTGTTCTAAAATTCAATGGAAGGGTCAAATGTCTATTTATTGAGTTTAACAGTATATCTCTTTCGGTATCAAACATTTGACAACACATCACTATATGATCTAAGGTCCCAACTTCCCCGCACTGACAGCACAATTTATCAATTCGAAATTCTGTACAGATTGTATTAATATTTCTCTAGTTATTATATCCTGATTTATACAGCATTATCTTCAAAAATTTTGTTTGGATATTTTCAATCATATTAATATATGTTTTTTGGTGTGGTGACCAGACACAAGAGCCATAATAATAATAATATAAAATTTATTGTATTGTTATTTTCTAAATATTTTAATTAAATAAATATTTTACATTGTTTACCGTATATTTACGAATATATTAAAAATAAATACTTAATTCAATATTAATTATGCCATCAAATGTCTAAAAGTCTTGCGTTGAAAATCTCCAGAAATCATTAGATGTTTTTTGATTAAACGAATTCCACTATGGCTTTCGACGTCTAAGTCAAAAAATATTTGAAACAAAAGTTGTAGCCAACGAAAAAATATACCTCTTTTACCTAAACACTTTTCACCTCAGCTCTTTTGTTTCTGAATTAGAAACTAAAAAATCTAGTGGACATCAACAACTCACCGATTATGGCTTTCGACGTCTAAATCAAAAAATGTTTCAAACAAAAGTTGTAGCCAACGAAAAAATAAGCCACTTTTACCTAAACACTTTTCATCTCAGCTCTTTTGTTTTTGTTCAATAAACCGAGAAAGATTTTTTTTTTTAAATAAATACACAACTTTATGATAATCCGAAAATTTACGAACGAGTGTCTCCACTCCCAGACTAAGCATGAAGTAAAATTTCGAGTTTAGAAAAGCCCCGCGTAGAAAATTTGTCGAGGGTCGCGCAGCGACCCGAGACAAATTTTCACGGGGCTTTTCTAAACTCGAAATTTTACTTCATGCGCCACGCGTATTAAACACTGATTTCAAGTAAAGTTAAAAATATAAAAACATATTAAAACTGTTTTCAGTTTTAAAAGTTATCAAAATATGTCAAAATTATTTAAAATTGCCAAAAACAAAATGACCAAAATGTCACCTCGTAAATATAAAAAATATCAAAAACGTCAAAAATTTGGCGTGCTGATAAAATCGATTTACGTTAAAATTATCATTTTATGTCAGTACGTGACAGTTTGACAAAAACGTTCTTACAAAAACGAAAATTTCTGTTAAAATCAGTAATAATGTCAAAAAAGTTATCTAATAATATAAAAATTGTTATCTAATGTAAAACAAGTAAATATGTAATATCAAAAATATCAAATGTCACAATTGTCGTCTACTGTCAAAAAAGTAAAAAAATATAAAATGTCAGAACTGCCATCTAATGTCGAATACGTCATTTAATGTCAACATCAGAAATAGTAAATAAGTAAAAAATTTCATTGTTTATCAAAAGTAACATCTAATGTGAAACATGTCATCTAATGTCAAAAAACGTAGTCTAATATCAAGAATATAATCTATTGTCAAAAATGTCATCTCAAAAGGTAAAGAATATCAAAAATGTCATTCAATGTCAAAAATGATTAAATGTCTTGTAGAAAGAAAAATCTCAAATTTCTGTGTTCAAATAATGATTCAATAATTTTTGAAAATCGTTACAAATCTGAATAAAAATATTGAAAATCTTACATATTAACATTTTATATATTTTACGAGAAAATCTCGAAATATCGAAAATTTCATCAAAATTTTATAAATCGATAAAAATGACAAATTATCAAAAATCAAGATATGTTGAAAATCTCATAAACATTTTCATAAATTAATTAAAAATCTCGATATATTGAAAATTTCATCAACATTCGATAAATTAAGGAAATATTGCAAAATCTGATCAAAATTTGATTAATCGACGAAAATCTCGAAATAAGGATAATTTTATGAAAATATCGATTTGTTGAAAATCTTATAAAAATGTTATAAATCGACATGTTAAGTGTAAAAATTTGATTGGGAATGTCAATTCATATTCATCAAAATGTTATATTTGGCGAAATTACCGAAAAACAATTAAAAATCTCAAATCTGTTAAATTTGACACAAATCATTAATTTATTTGATTTTATCACTTACAAACGAGTGTCGTCCACTCCCAGACTAAGCATGAAGTAAAATTTCGAGTTTAGAAAAGCCCCGTGAAAATTTGTCGAGGGTCGCGCAGCGACCCTCGACAAATTTTCACGGGGCTTTTCTAAACTCGAAATTTTACTTCATGCGCCACGCGTATAAAACAGTGATTTAACGAGAAAATTAAAAACATACAAAACAAATTTTTCATGTTGATCCTTACGATTAATTCGAAATATTTTTGACGATTCGAATCCTTTTGTAACTATTCGAATCCTTTTGTAAATATAAATAAATAAATAAATCGTTTATTGACGGGATTATCCCCAATTTTAAAATTAAATACATAAAATGTACAAGTAATACCACCTCTAACTAACTAAACAATTAAAAATAATACTACAAATCAATAAGTCAGATCAACATAAAACAAATTTGTTTGAATATAAATGCCCATAATTAAAATTATACTAAACATAACAAAAATTACTATAATTATAATAATTTTAAATTTCGTTTAAATAAACTAAATTCGCTACCAATTAAATTAAAACGTGAATCATTATTAAGCTGATTAGAAGTTCTTAATAGTCTATTAAGCGGACTATTAAAAGTATAATATTCGAATCCTTTTATAAGGATTCGAATCCTTTTATGAGGATTTGAATACTTTTACGAGGATTCGAATACTTTTACGAGGATTCGAATCCTTTTATGAGGATTCGAATCATTTTATGAGGATTCGAATCCTTTTATGAGGATTCGAATCCTTTTATGAGGATTCGAATCACCAGCATTTGGATTCGAATATGAATCCTTTTAAAAAAGTGTAACGAATCCGGATCACGAATCCAGTTTAACTAAAGTATTCGAAAATCTCTTTTGAATCCTCTAAAAGGATTCGAATCCAGGATTCGAGTCTTGAATGATTCGAATCCTGCCCAGCTCTGATATTTACACATATGAGTAGGAAGAAAATTTCCGACAATCGTTGTTTGTTAAAACAGTTCAATTTAAAGTTTTAAACGAGTGCTTTCCACTTTCCACTGAAAATTTGGTTTGGTAGCGTAGCGAAGCGGAGCGACCAAACCAAATTTTTTTGCTTTTCAAAACTCGAAATTTTACTTCATGCGCCACGCGAGTACAACACTGGTTTTAAGTCAGGTTCAAAACACACGTCTTTAGCAGCATATTGTAAACTTTACAATATTTTAGTGTTTTAGACGCTTGCCGCATGAAGTAAAATTTCGAGTTTAGGAAAGCCTGAAAATTTACTGTATGCTTAATCTGGAAGTGGAAATTACTCGTTTAAATCTTCAAATTGAACTCGTTTAAAAAGACAACAAATATATTAGGTAATAAATAAATATTTTTAAAATATCCAAAATTTTTAATTTTAAATATAATTTTAGGTAAAAGAAGTAGAATGTTTTCTGCCGAACCCAGGGATCTTTATGCAATCAATCAATAACTTGTGAGTTGCTAAACATAGGGCATTACGGCAAAAAAACAATTATAAAATGACCCTATAGAGACCATTTATATTGCAAAAGGTCGAAGGTCGATATTATTCATTACATAGACCTCTGTTCATTATATGTCTTTTATTGGAGTAATCTCTAAATTAAAACATACAAAAGGTATATTAAACGATACCCAGACATTGCCACCATACAAATTAATCCTACAGGTAATATGTTAGTTCATTCTTTTCTATCAAATTTGTGTTCTAAACTTGCCTTCTTAAAATATTAATTTAACGAATAAAGCACTAATAACCTTTCTTCACACTTTTATTTGAATTACCAAATGTACATTTCGGACACAAAGTGACCATTATCAATGGATTAACACTTAATCCATTGATAATGGTCACTTCGTGTCCGAAATGTACATTTGGAAATTCAAATAAAAATGTGAAAAAAAGTTATTAGTGCTTTATTCGTTAAATTAATTTGATCTTCACGTAACTCACAATCAATTTTTTTTTTCTTAAAATATGTTTTTAACCCATTAACGGCAGAGCAATAATAGAGATAACTCTAAAAGTTGATTTTAGGTGAAATTCTGCACTTCTTTTTATGATATCTATTAATGACTTATTGTATTACATATTCTGAAGATTTACAGCATAGCGTGTAAATTGAGACATGATAACTTAAAAGAAAAACTCCTTCTACGTTCTCGTAAAGTATGTATGTCAATTATATTAAACATTCGCAATAAAATTGATTTTTCCGGAGACGTCGTCTGTTGTAATAAAAAAACTTTGCGTGATGTTTAAATTCGCATTAAAAGTTTTCAATCAGATTTTATTGCCGGCCTAATATCCTTTCCACGTATTATTATAGCTTCCATAAAGAAAATGATAATATCAATAGAAGTTTATGTGAATTAAAAAGGACTGTAATATCAAAAATAAGTTAGTTGACTTACTATTATTCCCCAATCCTGTATTGTTGATTAATAGTGTTGAAGAAAAACAAATATTTTGAAGTATTGCAAGAAGTTTAATACAATCAACCCCATTTATTTGATAACATTTGCATTCAAACTCACTAATTTAATATGTAGAAGTTCGTAATATAACTGAACACATCGCATTTAATTAATTTTCTTAACTCAATTGCAAACGTAAAAAAACAAGAGTTTCAAAATTAAATTTGTGTTCAGTATTCCGGCACCGGATACCCACAGACGCGTTTCGGACTTCAAGGTCCTCGCCAGTGTAGTCGCGCGTAGCTGTCGACATTTCTTAAGAGTTTTGTATCATTATTTAGATAGACAAATATGTTCAAAATGGATCACGAAATTGTGCAACATGCGATCGTGCGACGTGAACGTGAAGAAAAACCGCAACGCCTTCTTCAAATACATGTTGACCATCTTGCACCGTGGAGTAGATGACAGGCCAAAAGAACATCATGGGTACCCACAATACAGTGATAAGGTAAGTAACTTTAAAAAAATTATGAATCTGTAAAAAAAAATCGTAATTTTCAGCATGGTGCAGTTGGTGAAGGTGCTGGTGATAATTTCATGAGCAGATGGTCACCTGACAAGAGGACGTATGTCGCGGTTAAACCAATCCCTGGAAAGGGAGCTTTGGTTTATATGGCTGTGACGAAGTGCCCGGAGCTCGGCTGGGATTACCATCGTTGATGAAATAACTACGCATAAAAGAAAATGTGCCAAGATGTAAATTAATAAATTTTTTAATCTTCTTTTTTCTTTCTGTTAAGAACATTTTTAAAAGTTGCATTTATTTAAATAAAATTTTGATGTGGAACATTATAATACTTTCCCCCATGTTAGATAATTGAAATAATAGCTTTCACCTACCTCATTTATGTTTTCAGATTTCCAAAAAAATATGAATTCTTTACTTTATCTCGTAGCTCTTCTAGTTATTATATTAATATTGTTTTAAAAATGTGAATTATTCGAATTAATTACTCTGAATTCCTATAAGTGACGTTAGTTTGACTTTGACATGATTAATATTTTCTAGAAAACTGAAAGAAATAAGTGAGGCTTACGAACAAAGTTTAACAGGAATAAGAAACATTTGTTGAAAAATAACGTAGATGATAGCTATTGATTTCAAGTATCTAACAAAAATTCATCAGATCCTGCTAATTATGACTAGACGTTTAATGGGGAAAGTACTATGATGGACACATCAACATTTTCTAAATAAGTAATAATTGAAATATTTAAATAACAAAATATTTACATGTTTAAGTATAAATGAAATTGCCAATTCTCGGTTGCAGAATACTTCAAACATTAAAAGTGCGATTCTTTTCGCAATCTACAACAAGTTAGTCTTACAAAGACTATATCAAACACTCATAGAAACAACTACTTCCCGGGCTAATACCCCGACGGACATTGAATTATACAACAAGTGTTTGCTGTTACATACAGTAACCTACTGCAAATGTAACAATTTGGGTCAAATTATTCAGGCCATCTATAGTCGCGTTTCGAGATTTATCTCTCATCAGTATAGCTTTGCCATTCCCTCTAAACAATTTGACACCTTAGACTGGCGGTCACGTTACCGTTCAAGCATAAGTATAAATGAAATTGCCAATTCTTGGTTGCAGAATACTTCAAACATATAATTCAATGTCCGTCGGTGTATTAGCCCGGGAAGTAGTTGTTTCAATGAGTGTTTGATATAATCTTTGTAAGACTAACTTGTTGTAGATTGCGAAAAGAATCGCACTTTTAATATTTACATGTTTTCCACACATTCTCAAGTCAGGTCAAATAATGCAATGTATCAAATTTACTCATTCACTAATGTAATAACAAAAAATAATTAATGTTGCGTTATTGCATCAAAGGCGCTTAGTCATATTACAAAGGAATAAATGAAAATAAAATGGCAATTATTTCCAAATATAAAAAAATATTAACTTACATTAAGCTTGATACAAGCAACGTAAATTGTGCAAAATCATTCAAAATATGATTAACAATAATCAATGAGTACATATAAACAAATGTAATTTTAATACTTACATTTTTTAAATTCAAAGGTGTTTGGTATAGGCAACTTCATATACAGATTTGAGCGTTAATCAGGTTGTCTAAGCTTTAAACATAGGCAACTATGCTTACATAATTAGCGTCAAATGAGTTGCCTATATCATTACATAGAAAACGAATTTAAAAGATTACCTAAAAAATCATTTGTTTTTGAAAAATTGTAAGCAATTCACTTACTTCCAATCCTCGATTAAGCATGAAGTAAAATTTCGTGTTTAGACAAGCCTAAAAATTTGGATTTGGGCGCGGAATTTGAATATACAAAAATTGTTGGAATTTGAATTATCTACACCTTTTATCAAACATTTGTTTCTATATTCACAATAATTATTAAGTTATTCCCAATTTTCGCAAAATATAAATAATCGAACGCACTTTCGTAAATTCTCGACGTTTTGAAAACTTTACAAAAAAACGCCATAACTCGAAAACTATTTAAGCTACAGAAAAGCATGATATATAAATATTCGCTTATCACAACTAAAAATGTCTATTTTAATCTATAAATCAATTTAATTTTCAAATCAAATTAAACTGATGGTGATGGTGATTCCCCAAGCACTTAATGATTTTTATTCAATTTTGTTAATTTAAATCGACATTATTAACTCCATAACAACCGTAATAAACAAGGTTTTATTCACTAGTGAACTAACATTTTTTTAGGTCACTAGTGAGTTAAAAAATGTATTTAAAAATAAATGTAAAGTACATTTTCTTTACAATTTCGTCAACATTGAATAAAAACATATATACGCCACGTGAATTAAACACCTTTATTCACATAATATATAAAATTACGAAAAAACTATTCGTGAAAATGCAAACAGTGTCGACACTGTTTGCATTTTCACGAATAGTTTTTTCGTAATTTTATATATTATGTTTAAAGTGTGCAAACTATAAGAAGCGTAAACTTATTTTCTCGAATTCAAATAGTTTTGAATTTGAATTTACCTTTATTCACTCAAAGAAATGATTTCACTCGCGCCGAGGCGCTCGTGAAATCAAAAATCTTTTCGTGAATAAAATCGTGTTTAATTCACTTGATGTATAATATTTATTACCAACTGAATATTTGACACATTTATATTTTTATTTTAGGTATATTTTCCAATAAAAAGCCTGTGTGTTGAAATAAACAAACATGATATTTTAATTAAATTTAATTTATTTATACAATATTTATTTAAATAACATAAATAAAAGTTAATATATTATGATTTTGAATAATTACATTACGAATTAGTGTAACTACAACGAATGCACACAGTTTATCTTTTTTACACTTTTCCTTTATCGGAATGCCTAGAAAGTGATCTAGTCAGCGTTGGGTGTTCCTGTTCGGCTGTCAAAGAGACGGAACAAATCAACACGTTTAGTTGTTCCGGAGTCGGACAGGCGATTAACAACTGATCTTCCGGTGTGTACTTCGCCGCTAAGAGTAACTGATCCATTTGGATGAAGGCATTAATTATATTATTCTGAAAAAATTAAATATGAAGACAAAATGTTCATTTGTTTAAAATTCTCCTTCTTCTTCGTTTTCTTTAGCTTTGTAGGTTTGTCGAACAGGTTGTTTAAAGTTAGCTATGAACGACAATTAAGATATTGAGAAGAAAAATAAATGAACTAAATGAAAACTATTAATGATTTCGATAGCTAACGCCATCTAATGCTTCATAGTGGCATCGTCAGTGACACGAATGCACAAAGTGCATATACAGGTCACTGTTTCGTCCACGAGCGAGCAGAACTCTGTTTGTGAAACCAGAAAACAAATATCAAAATTGAATTTGTGTTCAGTATTCCGGCACCAGTCTGTGGGTACCTGGTGCCGGAGTACTGAACACAAATTCAATTTTGAACTAAATGAAGATATTTAGCAGATAATATTGTTTAGTTGTACTATATTATGTATTTTATAAATGGATTCCGATGACAGAATAAATAAATAAATAATTAAGAGGGTGAAATTAACTAAATTTAGAGATACATTTCGATACAAGATGCATTTTTTAAAAAGAATATACTTACTTTGATGGGTCTGAATAAAATAAATTCTGTTTCTCTGTTGGCCAGATACAATCGCATCGATTTTTGTATTTCCGGAATTTTTGTCTTTATATTCCTCTGAGCTATGCTGATAATTCCCGCCAAAATTTGCGGTTTCGAAAAATCCTGATCCCTCAACGGCACCGCATTGTCTTTATAAGTGTCCGATAATTTTTGTACATGTTCGGCCTATTAAAATAAAATCAATCAGTATTTAATAAAATGTTTCAGCATATATAGTTCATATATATCTGAGAATAGTGTTTTTTGAACATGCCTCGCTTTTTTTAATTCCTTCTATGTACATAATTTTTTTATTCGACAAGTGAAGATAAATTGTTTAGGTCAGGTGAATTGTATCAAAAAAATATAAAGGTAGGATTCCTAAGCGACGACTGAAACGACTAGAGCCGCGCGTCTTGATCCGTGCCCGACTGCTTTGCATGTAAATAAATAGAAACCTTTCCTAAGACGCTGTATGCTTTGATTAAGATGCTTAAGACATTAGCTTTAATCCAAGTCCTTTCACTTCTAATTTTTTGTTATTTCTCCTTTCGTTTTTAATTTGTATTTGTTAGTTGGTTTGAAGAGAATTTGACCTAAATGTTACATATACTTTAATAGAGCGTTGTAACAAATCAAATTGAATAAGATTTTAAATATTTCATTGTATAATTCAATATCCGGAGGTGTATTTGCACGGGGAGTAGTTGTTTCAATGGATATTTATCGTCTTAAGTTGTCTTATTAATTAAGACATTGTTTGCATTTTCACGAATAACATTTTTGTAATTTTATATATTATCTTATTTGATTAATTGGATAACTAAAAATATTTTTTTTCTAAAAAAAGTCTATTATTCATAACGATCTCGTAGAAATTGAAGTAATAGTCGTTGCATAGGAATCCGACCAAGCGAATGCAGCCGCACGACAACAGTCGCGTGACTACAGTCGGTTCAGTCGTCGCTTAGGAATCCTACCTTAACGCTCCTCAAAATTTTAAATGAATTTGCACTATTACTTTAACTTAAATACACTTTAAAAAAACATTCATAGGGTATTTTTTATCAACATCCTGTAGTTTTATTCACAACTCTTGCTCCAATTTTGGCAAAAATAAAAAATTTAATTTAAACTTCATAATAGATCGTTATCTTATACGCCTGGCGCATGAAGTTAAATTTCGAGTTTAGAAGAGCCTGAAAATTTGGGTTTGCACGCTACGCTCCAAATTTTCAGGCTTTTCTAATCTTGAAACTTTACTTTATGCTTAATCAGAGATTGTAAAACACTCGTTAGAATGGAATTAAGAATTAAATAAAAACTTTCTGTTTTTTGATTTTATATCAAAATAAATTATTATTTAAAAAAAATAATTATATACAGAATCTGAATATAAAATACATTTAAATGAATTTTAGATACACACCACATATCTGAACATAAACAATATGAAAATAAAATAATTTACTTTGCCATCAAATTTCAGATTCCTTTTTTCTTAAGTCCTACTCTGAAACAACATTTTTTATAATCTACCTTTTGTAGCCATTGTAGTAAATTTCCTATCAACATATTAGTCGTATTTTGTATAAATGCCTCGCATGAAGCTTTTAATTGTTTGTCGATTTCTTTCCTCGAATCAACCAAGTATTCCTTGACTCTCGGCGTTCCTTCCAAGAGGAATTCCAATAAGGCATTGTTCGATGTCAAAGAGAATATCTTGTTTCGGTTATGGACTAAACCGAAAGCGGCGTCTTTCATATGACTAAAATCTAAACTCATTTCCTTCACGGTGAAATCCACTTGGAACGGCGCGATTTGCTCTCGAACGATGAGTAAATGTTTAATTTGGAATAGTTTACCATCTAAAACAGTCTAAAAACAAAAATAATAAAAAGTTATAGGCATTTTATTAATCTCCACTCAGCTAGAGGTTAGCTTTGATAATGTGTATTAAAGTTACTTTGAAAAATGTGACCATTCCAATTTTTCAGGCTTTTCAAAACTAGAAATTTTACTTCATGCTTAATCAAGAATTGGAAACACTCATTGGAAGCTTCAAACTAACCAAATTTATAAAAACAACAAATATTTGAAAATGTAGAACTTATTTAGCAAGATATGTAAACTGAAAAGAAAAAATCCCTGCGTAAAAAACTAGTTGGGATATTCAATATTTCTTTGAAGAGTGTTAAAATATATTGAATACTGTGTGAATATAGTGAATTTAATGGCTGAATAATCTGTTAATTTTGTACATTTTTTAACTTTGTACTCATTTTCTACCTTTACTTCATTTCAACTGATCAACTTCAGTTAATTTTAAAAAAATCACACTGAGATGGTTTCATTGTTTTTCTTTTTTTGCAAATTTTTATTGAAACAATATTTGAAAAAGTCTCAGGAAAACAGAGAAACTATAAATTCGCTTTTATATTTTGTAAATACAGGGTGTCCCGGTTAAGCAGTCGGTGCATGGGTATCTTCTAAACGGTAAGAGATAGAGAATTGGTTAAATAGAAGACAATACACAGGACAATGAGTACTATCTATGTCTGGTGTAAAACCAACAAAAAGTTGAACACCAAAATTGGTTTTTTGCAGTGTGCTCTGAACAGCACACTGCAAAACACCGATTTTGGCGATTTTTATTTTTCTTTATAACTTGGTTAATATTGATGATAGAAGGTTGATTTGGTGTCCAAATGAAAAACTAAAGTTAGTATGCATATCTTGGAAAATATTTGCTTCATGTTAAAACGAACACCATATTATTAAAAAGCATAACAAAGTGTCTTAATAATGTCAAAAAATGATCCTTTCATCATTAATAATAAAAAAGTTATAAAGGAAAATAAATATAGCCAAAATTGTTTTTTTCACAGTGTGCTCTGATCGTTTAACTTTTTTGGTGGTTTTACACAGGACATAAATGTTTTCTCCCATTTAACCTATTCTCTATCTATTACTGTTTAGAAGATACCCATGCATCGACTGCTTAATAGGGACACCCTGTATTCTGCAAAAAATTAGCAAATTCAATTTTACTTTATCATAAAAAAGTTTAAGATTTATGTTCAAATTTATTTATCAAACTTATGCTAAAAGCAATGGAATTTCTCTTTATAAAATTTAAACAATAGCTTGAATTTTTTTTAAAACTTGTCAATATATTTGAATTCTGTATAATGTAAGATAAAGTATTATTGCTTGTTTAAACTTATTCAGCCTTATTAATAGACGTTAGCATAGAGCTTTAACACAGTTCTAAGGATGATAACATTTTCAGATTAATCAAACATTTTAGTAGATTACTAGGTTTGTTCGTTAGATGAACTGGTGCAGCAGTTTTCACACTTTTTACACCGAAACCGTTCGTTACATGCACTAAGTTGAACTGAACTGTCGTTTGATTGCTTCAGTTCACTTGCACCGAACCTGCACTTTTTGCCCCTGGTCCAGAGTAGGTGTAACTAGTGCAGGTTAGGAGATATACAATTTTTAAAGATGCATACGGGATATGTCTATGGTTGTGCAATGTGTAAATTAATAAGCAAACATTCTGAAATCGTCATCCGACAACCCTACATTTTTTTATTAAATTATGAAACACGGATTTCTTTCAGTCTTCCTAGTTTTATTTGTTCATAAAATACAGTATCAACATTTTATTATTAGTGTTTCCACTAATTGTTCTGTAGGGTATTGCAGAAATTATATTTTCTTTATATATTATACCAAAAGCGTTCGTTTGTTTTCAGTTCAGTTCATGTACACTGACATGAACTGACCTGAACTAGTGATGTCACAAACTTGAACTCAGTTCAACTTAGTGCAGTACAAAAAAACAAACCTATTATTATTAATTTACAACTAATAATTTAATAGCATCGTACCCCTAGTTTAAGTCTTATACATAACCTCAATTGTCATAAGAAAACAGGGTTATTTAGAATCTATTGAATAATGCTATAAATCATAAATCTACACACCTGATCAGTATATATTGAACATCGGTGTTTTATACGTGTGGCGCATAAAGTAAAATTTTAAGTTTAGAGAAGAAACCAAAAAATTTTAGGAAAGCCTGAAAATTTAGTTTGGTCGTGAACGCGCTACGCGACCAAACCAAATTTTCGGGCTATAGTGATATTAACAGCAATTCTATTAATAAAACTGATTGAATTACATGATGATTAGACATCTTTTTATTTTCATTAAATCAACTAAAAATTACTGTTACATTATATTTAAAACAAAATTAGGTAAGTGTTTGGTTTGATTTCATATCTTCATATGAAGAGTGTTTTCCACTCCTTGATTAGGCATAAAGTGAATATTTCGAGTTTAGAAAAGCCTGAACATTTGGATTGGTCGTGTAGCGACCAGACCAAATTTTCAGGCTTTTCTAAACTCGAAATATTTACTTCATGTGTCAGACGTATTAAACACTGATTTAATGTGAAGTTTTACAAATACTTTAGTCATCTTAATAACACAAGATTATTCAAAATGTAAAAATATTCTTCTTTTCTCTGTTGGTCGTTATTTATGGCTAAAATTCTTCCTATTGAAGAAATTACTTCAAATATGAGAATAATACATGAAATGAACTCACTTTTATTTCTAGATGTGGGTGGATAGAAAAGTTGAAACAAATTGTCAATTTTAGCTTCAAAGAGGGGGCCTGGAGTGTTTAAACAACCAAAATAATTCACCGAAAAGCACATTTTTCAGTTATGCACTGACAATAGGTCTGTTCGTTACATGAACTAGTGCAGCACTCTTTGCACTGAATCTGTTTTTTACATGAACTGGACTGCAATTGTAAATGTGAAGTTACACTAACTTGAACTGTGACGTCAACGTACAAGTGGAAAAAACCAAATTGACTTGATCAATATCCCAAAATGCAGATTTCCCCTTTGGAATTTAACTATTTAACACTTCCAACAGGTAATTTTTGTAGGAATTTTTCAACCATTATATAATGTCAAATTCACAGGTGAGTTGTTCCCTTGTTTTATTGATTACACACTATATTTTTCAGAGAACATTACACTTAAAACACTTTCTTTTTTGATTCTCACCTTTCGTGCAGATATTTTATCTGCGGCTTTATCTATTGTAGCGACGCATGTCAATAGCGCTTCGTGTGCGACTCCTTGAAAAATTTCACGTTCTAAACAAATGTACAGCCTTGACAAACAAACCAATGTTCTTTTAACAGTCGGATACCACATTCCGTGTAAATCTGCTGGCGAATCTACACACAAAAAAATTGAATCAAGAACAAAGCAAAACTGCAAAAACAAACAGTAAATAAATAAAACAAACATATTACGGATAGAAAATACAAATCTATAAATGCGGTAATATTCTTAGTTTTTAATTGATTTTCAATAAATTAAAATTAATCGATGAAGGAACTAGGTTATTTTTGACACATATAATTAGCTTAGAAATACAGGGTGGCGGAGACCAAATGACCACATTTTATAATGGATGACACACCTTTAATTTTCCAGATATCGGGATGAAAAAAATCAATTAGTAGGTAATGAATGGAAGTTGTAATACTGAAGAAACATTAATTATAAAAAAGGCATTTCCGATAAATGCTGTCCTTCCACGGTGATGCATTCCGTATGGCTTCTTTTAAATCGGGAATAGTGCGCGGTGTGTCAACGCACACTTTGAAGTTCGGGTACCCCCATAAGAATAAATTGCTGGATGTACGGTTGGGGTGGCCATGGAACGTCACCATTTCTGGAAATCAGGTGTCTCAAAAATGTTTTATTGGCTCCATCGTGTTGTAACCAGATTTACTGAGTGTCCCATTCATTATCTTCCAAGTAGGGAATAGGGTTGTTCGAGAGATTTGCATGTGGAGCTAGGTTGAAATGTGTCCAAAAGGCGTGCCGTGTAGCCGCAAAACAGTAACTATTACAAAAAAATGCCTGCACGGTGAACGCACGATGTTGAGCGCTTTAACGGGTCATGGTATACCACGGCAAATTTAAGTTGGATAGACGTGTGGAGAAGCAACGAAAAACAAACATGAGTGAGACTGAACTCGTCATGTTTCTATCGAGTGCGCCTATTCCTTTTCCTCCCACAATTTTACCACTGCACATTGGCAAGTAATATTTGCCGTACTATAAGTAAACTTCCCAACTTAAGCTACAGAATGCGGACTTGAAAAGACTTTCCCCCGACTACCCACCCCTTTTACAAATGGGATCATTTCGTCTCCGCCACCCTGTATTACACTTACTGCCTGTATATGATCTGAATTGTCCGACAGCGCTAGCGTTTATGTTAGCGACTTCTTGCGATTCGATCGAAACCGACGATGAACGTGAATCAGTACGTCTTTCGATTAATTCTTCAGTGATGTTCTGCAAATACAAAATTAAGTACACACAAGAATAAAACATATTTTTCTGATATTGAACAGACCTCCATTTGCTCCAGTTTCTCGGGATAGGCCAAATCTCCAGGAGACGGTTCGTATGCACTTAAATCGTATTGGAAGAATATGTTTGTTCTGAACACTAATCTTTCTTCCACATCTTCCAACAGCTGGCGGATTATCTCAACAAACTGATCCAATGCAGCTAAAAAGTGATAAATTGAAAAAATTTGCAATGAATTAATTATTTGAAATTCAGCTCACTCTCATATGCTAGAGTTTGTTTAGGAAAATTATGTCGTTTATACGACAATTAAGGTTTGAGATTTAGGTTACGTGTCTGCATATCAACGTTGTCAACTATTTCATCACAAATTTGTGAAAATAGTATTTTACAAGTAATTCTTATTATAAACAGAGAAGAATTATCGTTTATAATTTAAAATTCTTCCCTTTTACCATTAACAATTCTGCCAAATTGTTAAAATTACTTTACTATATAAATATTTTGGGGGGGAGGGTTACTGGTAAAAATATTGTTTATTGTGTAGAAGCGGCCCTGAAAGAGGAATTCAGGGCCGCTTCTACATACAAAAAGGGGGGTGATGTGGGGTTGAACCCCACATCACCCCCCTGGCTACAGCCTTGCTATCATGTCGTAATAGCTGACTCAGTTAATCTGACATCACCGTGTTCGAATAATAGAGTATAAATTTAGAAAGTGTCAGCGCAAAAAAAAATGTGCACAGAACCATATGTTTAAGGATATTTAAGGAAAGAATAGAAAATAGTGAACTCTCAAACACTAAACATTAATTCTTAAACGACCGCACAGTATTTTTACTTTTCCCCATATGCAAAACAAAGGGAAAGTATTGTTTTCATGAAAATTATGAAATCAAAATTTTTAGTGAAATTGGGGGTTCTAAAGAAAAAAAATATTCTCAAAGTGGGCGGTGGGCAAAATAAGGCTGAAAACCTATAGTCTAAACCGATTGAGCTGTTAAGATGACACTATAAACTTAAGCTTTTTATTACAATAATAGTATCCGATCAACTTTTGATGAAAATGTGGAAACAGGAAGTGGTAGTTTACTCTTAGCATTTTTTATGATTTTTCTTTAATATTGATCATATAAAATAATCTTGTTAAGAAGTTTTAGATAATCGAAAAATTTGCATTTAATGCATATTCATTCTTTTAGCTATTTTATTAATATTGTTTTAAAAATGTGAATTATACGAATGTATTACTTTGAATAAGTGAGCTATTGCTATAAATGACGTTAGTTTCACCTTGTCATGATTTATATTTTGTGGAAAACTGAAAACATAAGTGAGGCTTACAAAGTTTAACAGAAACATTTTCAAGTATATAACATGGGGAAAAGTACTATAATAGACATATCAATGTTTATTTATTATTATTACAAAATAGAACTTACGGTTATTTTGAATTTGATCACTGATCATTTCTTTCAAAATCGTACACAGCTCCGTCAACACCTCAATATGATTAATGCTGATTAAACATGGCCGAAGAATATCATAAAGATTTTGACAGAGTGTTGATAAATAAGCACTAAAAAAAAACGAATGAAGCAATTTACTGATTTCAAAATTATTTAAGAAAGTAATGATTTACCTTAATTGTTGTGAGTGAACCTTGAAGAAATAATTGTAACAAGCCGTTTCATCCTGGCACACTTTGATTATAAACAAACCCGCCGATCTAAATAAAATACTAAAGTCCGTTTTGTACTTGTCTCGTAAATCGATTAGCGCTTTCGAGACGGCGGCTTGCATAACAGGAGCACGTTGTGAAAAGTAGGATTTGTAAATATCTCCTAATGTTCTTGAATACCTAAATAATTCCAATCAAAACATATACGGGAAATTTATTATTACAAATATATTAATAATAACTTATCTAATAATACTATACAAGTAATAATTATGGCTGGGAATTTTTAAAATTCAGTTATTCGAATATTCATTCAAAAACATATTCAAATATTCGAATTATTCGAATATTCCAATCATTTAAAATATTTGTATATTCGAATTTGTATATGTTTTTGAATGAATATTCGAATACTTCAGTTTAAAAAGTTCCTAGCATTAATCAAAACGTGTCATTATTTGAATCCTGTCTTGGATTAACAATAACTAAGTATGTTTCTGAACTTCATTTTAAGTCAGTGTTTTGCATGCCTAGCGCATGAAGTAAATATTTCACGTTTAGAAAAGCCTGAAAATTTGGATTGGTCCCTCCGCTTTGCTTCGCGACTAATCCAAATTTTCAGCCTTTTTTAAACTCAAAATATTTACTTCATGCTTAATCTGGGAGCGGAAAACCCTTTTCAGAAAACTATTAAAATCTATTTGACTACACCGAATTGTTACAAAAAAATGAACAATATAATTAACGAATCACTTATATATAATGAAAATAACTAACGTTTGTAGTTTCTCCTTTCCTTTAAGAAATCATGATTGTCATTAAACGTTCAAATAGCTATCTAACAAGTATTTTCCACTCCTTGATTAAGCATGAAGTAAAATTTCGAGTTTAGAAAAGCCTGAACATTTGGTTTGGTCTTTTCACAAAGCAAAATATACTATTTACTCTTTACTACTTACATATCATGTTGATCTATCCTTTCTTCTATATAATTAATAATTTTATTGACTTTCTTGGCCGCATTCTGGAATTTCCCGTAATAAAAAGAAAATGCCGTGTCAACTTTCGGTTCCGATTTCGGCCCGTCGACCACAATCAAATTACTCTTTAGATCGAGATTAATCACCTGCGTTGTAGCATCTGTAATGATGTTGTTTACAACCACTAATATGTGTTGTAAACAAGACGCCAACAAATTCTCGTAACGTAATTTATAACTGAAGGACTCTTTATATTGCGTCTGAAATTGAAGACAATAATATAAAATAATCTATAATAACTCTCACAATACTTTAGATAAAAATATATATATATATAAAAAAAAAGACCTTTATTGGCATATCTCCACACTTTACATTACATTACATTTACATTTACATTTGATTACCTCATTACATTCCCGTATCCCTCTTACCCTCCCTTCTCTTTTCCCTCTCCCTCCCCAGCTTTTCCAACGTCCTTACCCTGCTCCCATCCTCCCTCATCCACTCCACTACCCTTCTGTTCCCTTTCGCTCCCAGCCACTCCTCTTTCACTCCCTCACATTCCTCCGCCAAGTGTCCCCACGTATCCTTCCCCTGTCCACATAACACACACCTTCCATATTCTTCCCCCATCCATACTTTCCTTCCTCTCTCCTCCGATCCACACCTCGCCCTTGCCACAATCACCCTATCCTCTCTACCCCATCCCTTCTCTATCAAATACTTCGGCACCCTCCTATACACCTGCCACCTCCCATACATATCATTATACTGATTTCTGTCAATACACCCTTGCCTTTCCTGCCCTTCCACCTCCTTCCCTTTCCCCCTCACCCACTCATTCACCTTCACCCCATTTCCTAGCCATTCCATTACCTTCCCCTCCGACAGCCCTACCCTCTCATACATTTTCCTCCTCTCCCCCCTCCATCTACCCTCACCCCCACCCACACTCGTCACCCATACATCCTTCACCAATCTCTCTTCATCCAGTTCCCACAATCTCATCTCGTACCTCACCACCCTCACCATTGCCTCCCACTCTAGCCTCTCTCTGTTGGTCTCCTGAAGCACTATGTAGCTGGGCGTGGACCTTTCCCCCCCCCGTACCCTCTCGTCCCCCACACTTCTACTCCATACATTAGCACCGCTCTTACACACGCATCCCATATCTTACACGCACATTGTTCCCTGTCCACTTCCCCCACGCCATTCCCCACGCCTTCCTCGCCTTACCCTGCACCCACCTCGCATGCTCCTCATACCCTCCCGTTCCTTTAAACCAAAACCCCAAATACTTGAAACTCTTCACCCTCTCAATAACTACCCCCTTCCACTCCAATTCTTTCACCTTCCCCTCCCTCCCTTTATTTCTAAACTTCACCCACTTCGTTTTCGCTACATTCACATTCATTCCCCTTTTATCCATAAACCTCTCCACTCTCTTCAACATCTCTTTCATCCCTTCATACTCTCTTGCAACCAACACCACATCATCCGCATACGCCAGCATCCATACCTTCCTTTTACCCATCACCACTGCCCCCGCCTGCCCTTTCCTCATCACCTCTTCCAATTCACTTACGTATACATTAAATAGCATCGGGCTCAGCGGGCACCCTTGCCTCAAACCCTCCCACGTCCTAAAACACCCCGACACCTCCTTCCCCACTTTCGCCACCACCCATGTCTCCTCATACACTCTCCTCACCCACTTCACCATCCCCTCACTCACCCCTCTCCTTCTCAAACATTCTATCAAGCTTCCCCTCGGCACCAAGTCATATGCTGCCTTCAGGTCCATAAACACCGCATACATACATCCTTTCTCTTCCATCACTCTCTCCACCATTCGCACCAGGGTAAAGACCTGCTCCCTCGTCCCCCTCCCCCTTCTAAACCCCCCCTGTGTCTCTGGCAGTATCCCCTTCTCCTCCACCTCCACCTCCATCCGATTCATCACTATCATCATTGCCAGCTTATACCCAATACTTCGTTACACCCCTATAACTACTGGCCTCCTTCTCATCCCCTCCCTTATACACCGGACACATCATCCCAACCCTCCATTCTTCCGGCAAGCTCACCTCCCCCCTCCACATCTGATTCAACAGTTCCCTAAACTTCGTCTTCCCCTTTTCCCCAATCTCCTTCCACATCTCTGCCTTGAGACCATCCCTCCCTGCCACCTTTCCACTCTTCACTTCCTTGAACGCCCGTTCCACCTCCTCCTCCGTGAACTCTTCCCCTCTGTCTCCACCTCTGCTTTCTCCAATCTTCCCTGGTACTCCGCTTCCTTCTCTGCATTTCCTTGTCCATTCCCTCAGCGAAACCCCTACCTGCCTCCTTCTGTCCCCTCTCCTCAAAATACTCCACATTTCCGCCTCGTTCTTACATTCCCTCAAATCCTCGCTCGCTTTTTCCACCACCTTTAGCTTCTTCTTCTCACATATGCCCTCATATCTTTTCCTTGCCGCCACCACTTTCCCCTCTTCTCCCCCATATCTTACGCATTCTCCCACAGCCTTCCTCAACTCCCTCTTTGCCTGCCTACACTCCTCATCGAACCACGCATTCCCTCCTCTTCTCTCTCCCTTCTTTTTTCTTCTGCATCCCACTATCGTCTTTTCCATCTCCTCCATTGTATTGACCTCTTCCCATTGAATCCCTGATAGCCTCTTCCTCATATCCTCCATCGCCTTCACCCCACACTCAAGGTATTCGTTTTCTTGCCATATTTCCTCTTCTCTTCCCTTCTCCATCCACATCTCCACCGTTGCCGGTAGGTGATCCTATCCTAGCACCTCTTCTACCCCTCCATGCCTCTTATATCTCTTCTTTCTATCCCCTTGACCATCACATAATCAATTACTGATGCCCCTCTTGGTCCGATGTATGTTTTTCTCCCCTCCCAATCGCCCTCCGTACATCCGTTTAAAATCTCCCATCCCTCCTCCATTACCCACTCCTTCATCCTCCTGCCCTCCCCATTTATACATTCATCCTGCGAACTCCTCTTCACCACCGCGCCATCCTCTCCAACCCCTCCTCCCGTTTCCCCTATTCTGGCATTGCAATCCCCCCCCCCCACAATCCATTTTCCTCCTTCGCCCGCTCTCTCATCTATTTTCTTTCTTATGTCTGTACAATTCTTGTTCACGTACACCACCCCTACATCAACCCGATATCCTCCCTGTTGATAATTTACCCACACTAGCCCTTCGCATCCCTCCATCATCTCCTCCTTGTTTCCTTCCCTATCCTCTCTCCATCCAACAATCAATCCCCCCTTGGCCCTCCCTCTCCTCGCACTTTTTACTGCCTCTATCATCTCCCATCTAAACCCCCTCGGCAGCCATTCTTTCACTTCTCCCCATTCCTTCTTCACCATCCAGGTTTCTACCAACCCCACTATGTCCTTCCCGTTTACCCACTTCTCAAAGTCTTTCTTCCACTTGTGCTCCTGCCCTTTCGACTTTATTCCTGCCACATTCCAAAACCCTATCTTTATCGATCCTTCTTTCCCCACTCTCCCACATTTGCTCCCTAGTCCCCCGCTCCTCTTATAGACCTTCTGCCCCTGCCCTATCTCCCCCCCCCCCCATCAGTTGAAGTAATATTCTTATCATGGGAATTCATAAGTCTAGCATGTGAATATAAATCATCATAAATAAAAATATATAACGATCTTTAATTACGCTCATGATATTTTAGAAGGAAAATAGTAAATAATCTATAATCACTTACATGTTTCGAAAGGTATTCCAAAGCACTGTTAATCTTATCTAGAACGCTTAAATATTCATCGCTGTTCACATTAATGGAATGATTTGAAACGGTGGCTTGTAAATTACTGAACATGACAAAATATTTCAGCCGTTCATGTAACTCCTCTTTTTTTTGTTTGAGTAAAGCTTGGTGCTTCATGAGCTGCTCACTATGCATGTGAAGTGAGCACGTTTTCGAAGTTACTTGGTGATACATTTTGCCTAAATCGCTTAGGCTATTTACAATCCCACCAACCTTAAAATTCATACAACTCACAGTAAACAATCTTTTTGACAAACACTGGGCAATATTTTGATACAAATTATTTAGAACCCTGTTATATAAGTATTGGTATTAATACAGAAATAACGACATCATTATTAACCACACATTTGGTAAAAGAGAAAAGAGTAAATGGGATTCTGATGATATGTGTAATATTTGGAATGAAAAGGAATGTTTCATAGAGAATGGATTTCACAACCAATTAAATTGCCTGAGCCTGTATTCCCGAGATTGGTGGTACGATTCGGTTGTACGAAATTTGTCATTTAGATAGGGACATGTGACATGTGAATTTGACAGTTGGGGGATGACCGATTATGAGATCGATTTCAGGAATACCGGCCCTGATTGGAATTTGAAACAACTTTGATTATAAAGAAAAAGATTCTGTTGTTTTGATTGTTCTTCTTCACATGAATTTAGCATAAGTCTAGCTTTCTTATAAATTTAATCACTTACTTCTTTTGTTAACTTCCCACATTCTTCAGCCTGTTTTTCTAAATACTTCTTGTTCTCAATATGTTCGTAATTTTTCTCGCTCTCAATTTCTAACTCCAAATCACACATGCGTTCCACAAATTGTGAAAGCGTGTCCACATTACCGGTCATCGCCTCTTTAACTGGAGCTTCTTCTTCGGGAGTCCAAAACGTCTTCTGCACGGCTTCCCTTAATCTATAAACCACTTCCAATCCTTTATCATCCAATTCAGCCAAAGGCTCGTCCCCAGCGTTCCATTTCGCTAGATTTTCCTGGACCAATTTCTCAATCTCCTCGTTCGTCTCCCACACAAAACTTGGTGGAGGTTTGTAGTCGATTACCCTCAGAGTTTCTTCCATTTTTAATAAAGCGATGCTTTCGTAATATGAAAGAGTCTTGTTATTGCCTTAGACCAAGATTTATTAACCACTTTGATTATTACATATTATTTACAAATGATTATTATTTACAAATTGATTTATTTATTAGATTGAATTGTGAGGTTAATTATTTTTGACACATCAATCCATAAAATGCAAATTTTAATGATAAGCATCCATAGAAGATCACTACTAGATTAGTAAGTTGTAGTTTATCAACGATTGCGCACCCCACTGTTTAACTTTCATTTCGCTTCAGCAGAATTTCGATGTATTGACCAAAGTGTCCGAACTGAAGTCGACGCGTTTCTATAAAAGCACCCATCTATGAAGCTAACCTATAAATCATATTTCAAAAATATTTATAAAAATGAATGTTATTAGAAAAGCAGCTTCTAAACTAGTCCCCGGCACAGTAAGAAATTACCAGCTGCTGTTTAACCACACGAATGCATACAAGAGTGCGGTATCTCTGGAAAATTTGTACCCGAGCAGTTCGTTAAAAATAACCACTCCTAGTAAAGTAAGTAATAAATAAGTTCCTTAAAAGTATGAATTATAGTGTAGTTAAGATAAATAACAACATCCATTAAACCCTTTTTCAAAGTTTAAAAAAAAATTAATAAAGCTAATTTGTACTGGATATTAAGTGATTCGTAACTTTAACATATTGGTTACTGTTCACTGTGGAGGCTTCTACTTCGTTATACATCATTATTTACACAAATAAGACAATTAACTTTGTTTGTATAACTGAGGATTTTATTGTGACTATAGTTTTGACAACTTTAACTTGTCATTATCAAACATAAAGTAATTTAAAACAAACAATTCGTCAGGTATATATACGAAAAAATTACGGTTACAAAACGGCTTTAATAATGGGGGTGTATATATATACCAGCTTGACCTAATATACGCCCCCATTTTTAAAGCCGTTTTGTAACCGTAATTTTTTCGTATATATACCTGACGAATTGTTTGTTTTAAATTACTTTATATTTGATAATGACAGGTTAAAGTTGTCGAAACTATAGTCACAATAAAATCCTTAGTTATACAAACAAAGTTAATTGTTTTATTTGTATATTGGTTACTGATGACCAATTTGCAACTTGGCTGGTATTCCTGAATTTACTCTTACGATCGGTCACCCGCCCACTGTCAAATTCACATGTTAAATCCCTATCTAAATGATAGATTTTGTACGACTGAGTCTTATGACCAATTTCAGGAATATAGACCAGAGAGGTCATAAGTGGCCGCAATTACATACATTAGAACAATGTAAAAATTGGGATATTTAAAATAAGCTGTATGGTCCTGAACGTGTTAAAGAACTTAAACAAAATTAATGGCTGTTGTGATTTTTAGCCGGAGAGTTCGATGAGCCCAAAATTCTCAGGCTACATTCCTATAGATCAGCTCGACATAAGCTACACGAAAAGCTCTGGCCCCGGTGGACAAAATGTCAATAAAGTCAACACTAAAGTTAATCTACGTTTCCACTTGGAGACTGCTAAATGGTTGGATAACGATATTAAAACCAAATTAGCAGATAAGGTAATTGAATATTAAAAAGTCTAAAATTAGTATTTAACTGAAGTTTTGTAACACTAATGAAATCCAAATTATTTAAAATTTTAGTTGAAAATGAGGATCACGAAAGACGGTTATTTAATAATTTACTCTGACCTCACACGTTCACAACAATTGAATCTAGCCGATTGTTTAAACAAACTCAGAATGTTTATTTTGAATGCGACATTCGAGGCTCCAACACCAACTCCTGAAACTGAAGAGCGTATAAGAAAAAGGTAAGATTATTGCTTTATACAGGGGGATTTTAATTTTTTTTTATTCAAGACAGCTGTGACTTTGTTATAAGTGTAATGTTTTAATGTCACTGCTAGCTAAATGAAACATTATAAAAATCACACGATAAAGGCAAGATTTTTTTTATACGATTTTACGGAGTGATAAATTGTCGCAGCGTCCAATCACAACCTACGTCTGATGAAATTTGATTTTATGCAACTAAATCTAGCAATAAATTCACTTACATGTTTTTCAAACATTTGTAGAGTATTTTTCGTTTTATATAATTCTAAAGAATACTTAAAAATAATTCAAATGCCGCCTTTATTGCTGCCACTGCAACTGATGTAGTGATCTTTAAACGCAGTTGCATTGATAAAACCATGACTACGAATTAAACAGCGAACAGTCGCTGCGCAATCACACAAACGACGCCTTAATACAATTTACTGTGTTTTGTAAAAGATAATATTTTTCAGGATGGAAAGAGCAGCAAGAGAGAGGTTGATACAAAAAAGAGAAAGGTCTTCACTCAAGGCTCAAAGACAAACACCTAACATAAGAGATTTGTAGGTAAAATGATTTTGTAAATATAAATAAATTAAAGATGAATAAAAAATAATAAAATGAACGTTATTTCATCATTTTGATATATTGCAAAAGAATAATCAATTTTTATTTGTTAACTTCATTGAATAAGTTATGTGGACTTCAAATTTAATTGATAAATAAAACACTAATAGCCTTTCGTCACACTTTTATTTTCCTGCTTTATGTATGTTTCAGATACAAAGTGTATGAAATGTACAGGGTGGCCCAAATTGGATGTTACTATAGGGAATCTCGGTTATTAGAAGAGATAGAAAAAAATTGATTGCGCATCCTTTAGATCTTTTTTCAAGACAAACTTAATGTCGAAAACAGAAATTAGCTATCATCTTTTGTTCAAGTTATAGCCAAAAATTCAATATTTTCCATATTCGATTTTTATGATATCTCAGTCATTTATTATTTTATCAAGATAAGAATTGTATGTTCTAGAGCAGTGGTGGGGAAACTTTTTTTAAGACGGGCCATTTGTAATAACCAGACAATCGTAGCGGGCCAAAGAATAATGCTTAATCATAGGTAGGTACTTTTTATGCGGGTCGTCACATTACGAAGTAAGAACGCGTTCAAACATTCTCACAACGGCACTCTTAAACGGGCCGGATTAAACCTTTCCGCGGGCCGGACTTGGCCCACGGGCCGTAGTTTCCCCATCACTGTTCTAGAGGTACTTTTTCGAGGAGATTATTTCTATCTTCATTAATAAAAGAGATACAGCCCAAAGTTATATTTTTTTAAATAGATGTTATAGTTGGCTTTTTTCTCTTTTCATTGATATATAATATGTTGATGTTATATTTGCAATTTATTGAGATATATTATATTATAATTAAATTTTAGATATTTCTCATTAAACGCAGTGGGCTTGTAAATAAAATGATGCCTGTTACGCATGAAACAAAAAACAACAACGTTGTTATTATATTAGTTGTCTGTTGTATTATGTTATGTATTAATAAACTAAGTGTTTAAACATAAAGTACGAAAATTACGAAAAGTTTGATATGTTAGAATGCTTTATTCAAAGCAACAGTAATTCTAATATTGCATTAGAAACATATTATACTCGATATCCGGAGAGAAGATAACCCGATAAACCCATATTCCAGCGGTTGACCATATTCCACGGTTCCTTTACTATCCCGAGATCCAGAGAATATAATATATTAGACGCAGAAGAAGCTAGATTTAGTGTTATTGGGGCTGTAATTGAAAATCCAGAAATATCAAGTAGCCAAATAGATGATTAACAAAGAATTTTAAGAAATCGTGCTTTAAGGATTCTGAAAAAAAATAAATTCCGTCCTTACAAAATTTGAAAAAGACCACTTGAACCCTGAGGATTTTGAACGAAGATTAGAATTTTGTAACTGGTACAAAGCTAGATGTTTAACAAATCCGAACTTTTACGACATTATTTGGACCGATGAGGCATACATAAGCTCCGCGGGAATATTTAATAGGCACAGTGCCCATTATTGGGCCGATTCTAACCCTCATCGGACTGTTGATGTTAAGGCACAAGGCAGATTTGGTTTTAGTGTTTAGTGTGCTCTACTGGGAAACCGAATCTTTTGTTACAAAATTTACGAGGGAAACTTGAATGGACGGAAATATACAGACATTTTACAACAAAATGTTATTGAGAACTATTTCGACAATTTGCCATTAGTTCAAGGGGAACATTTGTATTTCCAACAAGACGGCGCACCTCCCCATAATTGCAGAGAAGTGACAAATTTATTAAATGTTAATTTTGGAGCAAAATGGTTAGGCACAAATACACCGGTAAAATGGCCTCCCGATCTCCGGACCTAACACTGCTGGACTTCTAGTTTATATCAATTAAATAACAACAATATCAATATTTTACGACAAAATTTCATTAATATTGTAAATTCTATATCTCATATTCATATTCATAATGCATGTAGAAGTGTCATAAATAGATGTAACTCATGCATTTTGAACAATGGCAATCAATTTGAGCATTTATTGTCATTTTTCTGTCAATCTTTAGTATAATCGTTCTTTTTTTTGTATTGACCAATCAGATTTGGCGATTTTTTTAATAAAGTTGGATAATTGGTTGGATACTCTGGTTGCAATTGTGACTTTTGCCTTCAAAATAAATTTGAGGTTATGTTTACAGATGGTTGCCATGTGCTTAATTACCCTGACGTAAAAATTAATTTCGCGGCGGAACAGGTTGCATCCCACTTTTTGTCAAATAATTAATCAATGGCAACATGGCATTCATATATCAATGTCATTTCATGACAAATAATCAAAGAACCTAAGAAAAATAAATCAGAAAGCTGGTTGGTCAATAAACAAAACCTAGGTATAATATCCATTTATTGTCATTTAATTTTTTCTAAATAATTGTAATTATTATCACATCCTAATAAAAGCCTACTAAAATTCCATCAATTATTAATTTAATATCAAACATGCTTACTGCAATTAATAAGAATATTTAAAATTTAATAAAATATAATATATATCAATAAATTTCAAATAAAACATCAACATGTAATATATCAATGAAAAGGGGAAAAAATAACAATTTTTTAACAGCACTGTCAACCTTGACTTCAATTAAAAAAAATAAAACTTTGGGCTGTATCTCTTTTATTAATGAAGATAGAAATAAGCTGTAAATTGCATTCCATTCTCCTCGAAAAAGTACCTATAGAACATACAATTCTTATCTTGATAAAATAATAATTGACTGAGATATTAATAAAAATTGAAAATGGAAAATATTGAATATTTGGCTATAACTTGAAAACAAAAGACGATAGCTAATTTCTGTTTTCGGCATTAAGTTTGTCTCGAAAAAAGAGCTCGAAGATGCGCCATCGATTTTTTTCTATCTCTTCTAATAACCGAGATTCCCTAAAGTAACATCCAATTTGGGCCACCCTGTACATATGGCAGTACTGCTTTATTTATCAATTTTTAATTCAATTTTCATCGAATTAACTTTAATCAAAAGAATAAATAAATTGTTGAAATTAATGATGATGGGCCGTATGATTTCCCCTTCGTTAGGGCTTTTGTTAACTAAATAATTGATTAGAGAGTAAAAACATGTCAAAATTGTCATTATAACAGGGACAAACAAACTTAATGGCAGTCTTTAATTATAACGAAAGGGAAATCATACAGCCCATAGTGTATAATAACAAAATATATTTTGTATCTTCATGTCACACCTCCAAATCAATCACGGCACAAGAAATGTTAAAATTACCGCCCATCGATAAAATCAAATATCAATTATTGTTTCGTACGCCACTGGTAAAGTACAATATTCGCTACACCAACAATTCGACGTATTGAAGACCTAAGTCGGTTTACCCTTAAAATCACATCTATGATTCAAAATCATGATTTTTCAAAAAAACGTTGAAATGATCATCCCTTTTCTATAAGGAAAACGTTAATTGTTTTGAAACCTTTAATTTTTTTATTAATCTTTGTTTTGTAGAACCTTCTATAAATTTTACGTTTTTGTTAATTTTATTGGTGTAGAGAATTATTGACAATGTATATTTATTACATATTTGGATTGAATTCAACTATGGGAAATAATATGATAAGGTTATTAAAAAGAAGGTACTTTTCATTATTTTACAATAATATTTCTCATAATTGAATTTCTAAACATGTGAATCATCCAGATTTCACATTTAAATATCCCGCCCAATCAGTGCTACCAACATCCTGACCCAACAATTCCATGCACGTGTGTTGGTTAAACAGGATTGAGGTTATGTTCGCATTGTGTTCGTTCGGCCATTAGAAAGATGGACGTTGTGGCAGATATTTTAGAAAAGACTGCCAAGGAGGCTGAAAAATACAAGCCAACGACGGTGAATAAACATCTAGAATTAGAATTTGACTTGGGCAGATTACTGGCAACGGATACGAATGAATTGGACGTCGATTTATACAGGTAACAAACACAGCCTAACCTAAAAGTTTGCGTGGAAAGCGTGCCCTTAAAATATTTATTCAGTCTGTTATGTGCACAACTATTTGAGTTTGTGGTTATTAATTTGAATAATAAGAAATCTAGTTTTTGTAAATTGAAAGCAGGGTCACAAAAAGAGACTATAATTGAGGAAGCTTTATTCAATTTTTGTTTAATTTATTATTTAAATTGCTAAACTAATTTGTGATTCATCAATGAATATCACTTTTTCGTAGAATTTATTCTGTTTATAAGAATATTTTTGTTTGTAACCAAAAAGTTGTTACTTAATGATAACTCATGCATTAGGTTTGTACAGCACTTTTTACACCGAATTTGTTCGGTACATGAACTGGACGCCTGCAATTGTTACACTAACTTGAATTGTGATGTCACAAACTTGAACTCAGTTAACTTAGTGCAGTACTAACAAACACACCTATTGAACATATTTTTTTATTTTCATAGGAAAAGGAAAAATGATTACTTAAAAGACCTGACGCGAGACAACGTCCAATTGTTAATGAACCGAATATGGGAATTACCCACAGAGAGAGTTGAAGAAGCCATCGTAGTGAATCTTCCGAAACCCACGTTTCCCTTACCACGCAGCAAACGCGTGCCGAGACCGAAACCGCTAACGAAATGGCAGAAGTTCGCTCAGGAGAAGGGCATTCAGAAGACGAAGAAGGCTAAGTTGGCCTGGGATGAGCAGCTGTCGAAATGGATTCCGAGGTTTGGCTACAAGAGGGCGGCCGCTGAGAAGGATAAGGATTGGGTGATTGAGGTGCCCCAAAACGCGGATGCCTTCGAGGATCAGTTCGAGAAGAAGGCGACGGCCAAGGGGGAGAGGATTGCGAAGAATGAGTTGCAGAGGTTGAGGAATATCGCCAAGGCGAGGAATGTTAAGGTGCCGAAAGTAGGGTTGATGACTTCTGATACTGCTGATTCTAAAGAGGTAAAGTTTATTGTAATGAAATTATTTATGTGTTTTTTGTTTTAATTTTGTATTTAGTCATCTGACTTTTTCATGAGATGAAAAGGTATTAGGGGGGTTATTCACAGCAGCCATGCAATTTTTCATTGGTGAGAAGTCACACTGAAATGACGTATTTTTTTGGTTTGGTCATTTTTTCCCAAAATTCTATCATTTCAGTGCAGCATCTCATCGATGACAAATTGCATCAGTGTTATGAATAGCCGAGGTCTTTCCCAATTTCTTTTTTTGATGAAATCATATGTTTTTTGTTTTGAATGATGTCTTACTTGCACTTTATCAGTGCAGTGTTTAACTTATCATACAATATTTTGTGTTTTCAACAATACATTTTTTTTTTTTACAAATATAGCTTCAAACAGCTGTAACAGTTGCGAAATCATCAACGGCCAGTATAGGCAAATTCCAGAGCAAGCTCCCGAAAGAAAAAGAAGCTAGGGGTGTTGCGGACATCACACCAGGTGCAACTCGAAAAAGGAAAATGCCTCCAGTTTCAGGAGCAGAAGAAAAGAGTCAGAATCTTATGTTGGTCGATTCGGTGCTCAACAAGAAACCCAAGATCGACATTGAGAAGGCCGTGTCAAGGCATATAAATCAAGAACAGTTAGAGTAAGGCAAAACAAATGATATAAAGCTGGGGTTTGAATTCGAATAATTCAAATAGTCGAATATTTAAATATGAATATTTCAATCACTAAATTATTCACATATTTCAATATTGGAATATATTTAAATATTCAACTAATTCAAATATTTAAACATGTTTTTGAATGAATAATTAAATTTAACGGTGGCGCTTGAAATAAAATTTCGAATTTTTAGGCTTTTTTAAACTCAAAATTTTACTTAATCAAGGAGTGGAAAACACTTGTTCGGTAGCTATTAGAACCTTTAATGACAATACTGATTTTTTAAAGAAAATATACAACAAACAAACTGTAGTTAATTTCATAATCTTTATGAATTTAGTTAATTATCTTGTAAATATTTTTTGAGAATTTGATGTCGCCATTAAAGATTTTAATGGTTTTTTTACCAATGGTTTTCCACTGCTTGTTTAAGCATAAAGTAAATATTTTGAGTTTAGGAAAGCCTGAAAATTTGGATTGGTCGGATAGCAAAGCCAAATGTTCAGGCTTTTCTAAACTTGAAATATTTACTTCATGCGCCAGGTGTCTAAAAAACTGATTTAATATGAAGTTCAAAACATATTTAATTACTCTTAATCCATCACAAGATTTAAATGAAAAAACTTTTAAAAATGAAATATTTTAATATTCATTCAAAAACATATTCGAATATTTAAAAATGTAAATAAATTAGCAGAAAAAAATTGCACTCTTCATATTTTATGTCAATAAATTCGTATTTCTTTAAATAGGAGATCAGAGGAAAAGCGGTCAGAGAGACCAAAGGCAGGTTCGAAGGGTAAAAAGAAGAAGGGGGGCAAGAAACCGAAGGCAGGCAAGGGCAAGAGGAAGGGCGTTGGGAATGTTGGCAGAAAACGCCGCTAATCACTTAGGGATATAAGGATTGTATATGTATATAGTGTGTTATTAAAATGTAAGTAACAAAAAAAAGAAACAACAATAGCACCACAATTTGATATTTTAAAATTTAGAATAACTTGAATATTACAATATTGGGCCGAGTCTGTAAGAGAAATGTTAAATTTAATGTATATGTAATTCTTTAACCTAACATTCTTAGTATACATAATAAATACCAAATACCACTTAGATTGTGATGTTCAAGAATAACATTTACTCTAACATTTTGCTTGCAGAATATAAAATTTTTGTTAATATAAAGTAATCTTTTTTCCAGAAGTTAAATAGAAATTCGACTCAAAATTTAACGATCTATCCAGTACATTCAGTTCTTCTTGTCAAAGGAATCAATTATTTTGTTTTTATTAAATTATTGTGTTCATTCATTTCTTCTGTAAAAAATGTGAAATTGTTAATAATTGTAATTTTTGCCTACATTCTGTTGAAACAAAAATCAAAATAAGTCTTTTAATCTTAAGTTATGTATTATTATTAATTGAAACTTGTAATGATTCACTCATACTCTACACAGTTTTAGAGATGCACGTAGATGTTGTTATAAGTTATACTCTCTCTTTTTGTTTGTTGTTGCCACGGTAACTCAGTTTTTAGTATTGTTTTAAAAAACTGACTTACGAAAATCCTAGCGCACGTTTTTTTTGTATTTATTATATACATAAAGAAATATTTAGAATAAGGAAATAATTGGAACACCTAACTTTTCTATATATGTAATAAAAATAATATGTAACATAAAGAAATAATTATAGTTTGATTTCTTGAACGCAATTTAAAAGAATACAATCTGAACATTTAATCAAAATGCTTTAAAAATTACTAAATGTTTCATAAGTTTAGAAAATGTGTTACCAATACTTTCTATTGGTAGTCCTAATAATATTAGAGCTGTTTTACACAGAAGAATTCTCGCAGAAATGTATAATATATCCACTAACGAAAAAATATGAGTTTATTCAAGTGTAAATGCCAAAAACTGCTTCCAAATGCATTTGTGCGTTTTCACAATGATTGCAGGTGTTGGTGTTAAAGGTTCTATTGCTTCGCTTACTTACAAACCTGAAGCTTTATCCCTGAAAACGTGAAATTTAAACTTTCATATTAAAAATGATCACACATCATCGAAAATGCTTACACAGAAAAAAAAAATTCTACCGTCGGCTTGTTATACATTTGCTCAAATATGTCACTTCGCTCGTGCAACAAATTCAAAATAGCAGGTTACTTTAATCGTTTATTTCTGAGAGAACGGTTCATTTCACAAAAAAGTGCTAAGGAACTTTTTTGTTCAAAATCCTCTCTTCTAAATGTTTTTTGCAGATTTGTGGTTTTTCGTTTTTACCCCCTATGGAGGTGATTTTTGGGGGAAGAGTTTGGGTTTTGAGTAGGAGTGGTAAACTTTTTTTCATATTAGGAGTCCAGTAGACATGCAGACAAATTTCCAGCCAATTCAGATGATTTTTAGATGTTGTGTGGTATTTTTCACTCTGATGACTAACCCATTGTTAGACCCACCGAAAAACCGAAGTGATTTAACCACGTCGTCAAGGGTATATTCGTTTATCTATACCTAGTAACTAAGTAAAATTCTCAATTACCAATGGGTAAATTTATGATGATAATCAAGAGAACATGGTCAATATAATTTAGGAAAGATTTGACAGATGCAGCTTACACGCTTATTCATAACTGGTTATTATTACAAACGGTCGTGGGGTATTTCTATTAATATCAATGTGTGCTTTGCAGTTTTGAAATATATTCGCCGCAGCAAGAGATGGAAAATGGCTGATGCTGTGTAATAGAGAAAAAAATATTTTTATACTGTATATTTATTTTTATCGTAGGCCATAGGATTTTACATGCTAATGTATTTTATCATATGATTTTGAAGCAAATTTTGATTGTTAGTAATAAATCAATTATTTAATTACTTAAACATGTTTTATTCTATTCAAAAATTAAAAATAATCAAAGTGCCTTAAATTTTCAAAATGTCAAATTGATTAGTGAGACAAGTAATTAAAAGCATTTCGAATAATTTCTGTTATTTTTTTTATGTTTTGTTATTGTTCTATTTCTATTGTTTGCTAACTTATTATTAAATAATTTCATTTTTTAATGGAATAAAACATGTTTATGTTATTCTATTAAGTGCATCATCTAGAAAAAAAAAAGATTTATTTCTAACAATAAAAATTTGCTTCTAAATTATATGGTAAAAATACATTAACACAAAGTATAATTTTTAGCATGTAAAATCCTATGGTTCAAGATAAAAAAAAAACATACGATATATTAAATTGTGTGTGCAAAACAGCTCTTAGATGACCCATATTTTACTAAACTAAACTATTTTTCATTTATAGAATTGTATATTCTAAAAAATAAATACCGATTCAATTGTAATTAATGTAAGTTTGAAAACTAGCAAATGTCCTCTTTATACTGAATATTTATTTTCAGAATTACACAATCGTGAGGGAATTTAATATTCTTTCATGCAAGTTTTAATGTTTTATTTAATTATAATTATAAGTACATACTGAAAAAACCTACAAAAATTCTTCATTTGGTTGGCAGCATATTTTAAAAATGTAGTTGTAATGAAATTTAAAATGTTAAATTAAAATAATGGGGTGTTACGAGTCATTTTGTAGAATCAAACTTGAAAATTGTTTCATACGACTTTTTTATTTATTTTATAAGTCATGGAAAATAATGTTAAAATAATCCAAGACTAATGCCAGGTTTATAACATGTTTAGTGTTTATTTAACGTGTAAGGAAATGATGCCGTTCATACGAGAATTAAGGTTTAAGAATTTTAGGTTATGTGTCCACATGTCAACGTTGCCAACTATTTCATCACAAATTTGCAAAAATACTGTATTACAGTCAATTCTTACATTTAACAGAGAAGAATTTTAAAATGATTGTTAAGAACTTTCAAATCGTCCTTTTTATCGTGAACAATTGAGCCAAATTGCTAAAATAGCTTTACTAATATGTTGTAATAGCTGACTCAGTAAATTTGGCATCACTGTGCTCGAATAATAGACCATCAATCCGGAAAGTGTCGGCGCAGAAACACGCTCACAAATATTTAAGGAACATAGCGAACTCTTAAACATTTACCGTTAATTCTTAAAATAGTTAGCACGTTAACCGCCAGCGAATTTGATGCGAAAATTACCGCTTTTCAAAACATTTATTTTGTAATTTCAGTAAATATATGATGATAAATTAAGTTGTATGCTTGTGAAACTCATTATGAACTATATTTCTAGTATTAATATTGACAACTTTCAACTACCTAGCGGCCGGTCTGGCGCAGGCGGTAAATTTCGCAACGGTCCCTAGGGAACGCCCCGACGATTACAATGTTAAACGTCATATGAATATAAACTAAGCATGAAATGTTCTTCATTCGCTTATATATCAAATATTAAAAAGAAAACAAAGGGTTAAAACATGAAAAACAAACAAAGAGACTATTAGAGATATGTAATTAAAATATATTACAATGTGATTCCCTTTGAATTCGAACAGGAACCCGTTTTGCACAATATAAACCGCCATCAGTAACATACAATATATTAAAACAAACAAAAAATCATATATTTTTTAATATAATCAATTAAATAACTTATAATCGATAGCATTTAATTTTTTCCATAATTCCTTGTACATCAGATTCAAATAAAATATCCATCAGTGCATATAATAAATCAATTAATTCAAACTAATCTTAAAATAGCTCAAAATTAATCCTATAACAAACAAAAAAATATCTGGACACGATTCACAAATTAATCACCAAATTAATTATAAATAATCTTCTAATATTATTATTATTCATAAAACAGGGAGTCAGAAAATTCTGTTTTAGAATTAATTCAGGATTTATTATTTTGACCACTCTTGCTTAAAATATGTGGAGATTTTTTCTTTTAAATATACTTTTACATATTCCATGTAACATGAGCACTATATTATAAACTTCACTTTAAATCAGTGTTTTATAGCCACGATGCATGAAGTAAAATTTCGAGTTTAGAAAAGCTTGAATTTGGATTGGTCGCTACACAACCCATGCAAGTTTTCAGGCTCTTCTAAACTCGAAATTTTGCTTCATGCTCAATCTGGGATTAGATACTCTCGTGAGAAGCTTCAAATTGAAAGTTTTTATAAAAGCAACGAATGTTTATGTGTTGCAAATTAAACCTGAAGTTTAAGCTCTACTTGAATTTTTACGATTGTCTTTTCGAGAGTAAAAAGTATGAACACTAAACTAGAATTAATAGATTTTTCATTAAAATTCCAGTTAAGTAAGAATCTGTTAATTAATTGTATAATATATTTTTACTGTCATCTAATTAAATGTTGTACGAGGTGTCAAAATATATATTCATATTTTTGTGTTCATAAACATACACATTTCATATCCAATTAGATTGTATCCCGATATAAGCTAAAAATCTTCGGATATTCGATGTTTTTGAAAAGTGTTTAAATTGAAGCTTTAAACGGGTAATTTCCATTCACAAACTAAGCATGAAGTAAATTTTCAGGTTTTTCTAAACTGCAAATTTTACTTCATGTACAAAATATACTATTAAAACAGTATGCTAAAGACGTATATTCTCAACTTTCTAATATTTTAGTGTTTTGTATGGGTGGCGCATGAAGTAAAATGTCGAGTTTAGTAAAGCCTGAAATTTTACTTCATGCTTAATCTGGGAGAAGAAATACTCCTTAGGCCTCCTAAAATGTTGAACTTGAGTTTAAGCGGAACTCTAATTTAAGATGACAATTCCTATGGTTCTAATGTCACTTTGAACTCGAGTTCAGAGTTGTGCCAGTTCAATGTGTTTGGTGCAACTGGCCCTTAGACACTTCAAATTGAACTCTTTAAAAAAATCAACAACAAATCTCGGATAATCACGGAGTATGCATACTTACAATCACATTGTAATTATTCGGTGCTATTCCGTAACATAATTTTATGGCTCGCCTGTTACATGTTTAATAAATTCGATTAAACAAATTTTTAGTCTCTCGAAAGTCAATGATAATATAATTCAATAATTTATCTATACGGGTGATCAAAGGAAGAAACAAATTATTATTATTATTGTGTATATATAACAAATAAAACAGAAATTTGATTGATTGTTAAATTGTATATAAGATTGTTTTATGTGTGTGTGTTGTGTGTTTATTATTATAAATTAGCGAGAGCTACGATACCCAGGTTGTTGAGTTTAATCCCTCTCTCGTCTTCTGTCACTGCCGGAGCCAGAGTGTCGTGAGTGCGAGCGACGTTCACGGCTCCTCGATCTTGACCTGTGACTCCTGCTACTCCTATAACTTGGCAAAAAAAAAACATTGAGGTTAAAAAATACTTTTAAGGTCCCACTTTTACAAACACTAGGTATCCTGCCATTATAGTAGGCTTTCCAATCCAGTTTAAACTTTCGATAAGCCACGTTGGATTTTACAAACACTGTCATAATTATCTATGCAGTCTTCACTTAATTGCTAGTGCGCCCGCATCAAACATATCAGATAGAGCGGTAGAAAGAGAGACAGATTGGAGAAAGCACGCGTTGAAGGTGAGATATTAGTCTCAATATCTCACTGTCAACGGGCGCTTTCTCCAATCTCTCTCTCTTTCTAATGCGTTCGAATGCACCACCTAGTGGCAGCAAAAAAATATTAGAGAAAGAAGTACTGTTATAATCAACATGTTTATATTGAGAGTGTTTTGTTGTGCTTTATTTGTCGCATAAATGTTGAAATTAAACCCAAAAGGTGTAAAATTACATAGCAGGTTAAAATATGGCATTCATAGATTTCTAAACCGTGCATAGAATTGGAGGTTATGTTTTGCGTTGGTGCTGTATCAACTTATAAAATGGAACTATTTTTTAATAAATTAAGTGTTGTTGAAAACAAATGATGCAGCTTACATGTGTCTGAATAAGAAATAAAAATTAATTGTAGTTTTTATAATGGGCAGGTTGTGGCCGAGCGGTAACGTCGCCGGACTGTATTCCCATGCACCCGGAGTTGTTATTTAAAAATAATAACTCGTTGTGTCCCTGGGTGTTGTGTGAATGTGTCGTGACGTCCAAATATATGTTGAATATACGAAATCATCGTCTGTGGCTAAATGGTATAAAACCTATGCTAAATAAACAATTGATGATATTGATTTTCCCCATTTCTCACAGATAACATTCAAAAAAGGTCCTGGGCCCCCTTCTAAGACAAAATTTAAGATGTGCCATTCACTACAAATATCTACAGATCGATATGGGTGACTTTAAACTGACATTTGCTTGTTTGCAAATGCAACTTGCTATTAAAAAATTGCACAACAAAAAGTTGCGGCTGTAAATGTAAAAGCACCATAAGCCACTGCATAACGCAGACTCGAGGTAATTGCGCGATCCACATAACAACATTCTACTCTCAGATTGTAAAATCACAACTGTTCATTCCACCCGCAACCACCATTAACAGCGGATACCTAATGTTTATAAAAGTGGACCAAAACCAAATAATAACATGCTCGAGTATAACATGAGCATGTTTTTATTTGCGTACCCTTACCTGTCCCTTTCACGTTCCTTCTCCCTGCGCTCCCTCGACTTCGACCTGTGCCTCTTCGATCTCCTATCTAATTCACGGCCGCCGACGTATTGCTCGCGGTGCCTCTCTTTGTACCTATCCTCCCTTTCCCTGTCACGATCGCCCCTGTCTCTCGTCGCGTTTCTTTTCTCGTCCTTGCGTTTTTCAGCGGTTTTCTGTAAAGTGATTAACGAATGAACAAACGGATAAAAAAAAAGTAGGGTTATATACATTAAAACGTGAATATTTAATCTTTTCTACTGTAAATAATAGACAAAAAGTGAGGCTTAGAGAGAGAGAGAGAGGGTGATAGTATTTTTGACTAATAAAACCAAGACAACAAACTATAGCATTCCACTGGCTGGGAATGCTTGTATTGTGACACTTGTAACACTATTAAAAAAATAATAATAATTAACTTAAAAATTACAGATTATTATATCGTATGTTCAATAAAATAAAACCTCTAGAGTGCCATGATTTTATCTTTTTTTAAATTTAAGTTGGCTACACGCTTTAGGAATTGACATATAAAACGTCAGACATAATAATTTTAATGTATAATTTCAGAGTTGCCAAACTACAATATTTTCCATGGCACTCTAGAGGTTTTATTTTATTGAACATATGATAGTAAATTAATACATTTCTGGATTCTCAAGGAAAATGTGAATATCTCAATTTTTTAATATAGAAGTATTTGTTGAAAAATCACTACAAAGTACTCATAGACCGAGTACCTGAAAAGTACAAATTTTGAATACTTGTACTCCACCACCGCTCAGCTCTGCATGGGACGCACTTCACGCTGCTCAATATTAAAACCAGAACAAGACTAATAACTGAGTGCTCACAAGTAAATATCGCTGCTGTTGCTGGCAGTATTGATAAATGCCTAAGTTTCTTAATTAGTTAGTTAATTAGTTCAAACAAGATAAATTCAAATTCAAAACTATTTGAATTCGAGAAAATAAGCTTACGCTTCTTATAGTTTGCACACTTTAAACATAATATATAAAATTACGAAGAAAACTATTCGTGAAAATGCAAACAGTGTCTTAATTAATAAGACAATTTAAGACGATAAATATCCATTGAAACAACTACTTCCCGTGCAAATACACCTCCGAATATTGAATTATACAATGAAATAATTAAAATCTTATTTAATTTGATTTGTTACAACGCTCTATTAAAGTATAAGTAACGTTTAGGTCAAATTCTCTTCAAACCAACTAACAATACAATTTAAAATGAAAGGAGAGATAGCAACAAATTAGAAGTGAAAGGACTTGGATTAAAACTAATGTCTTAGGCCATCTATAGACGCGTTTCGAGATTTATCTCTCTTCAGTATAGCTTTGCTTATGACGTCTATAAATACCGACCATCATTTTCACTCATTCCATTTCTGTGTACCTGTTCATTCCACACACAACACTTTTTCTAAGTAAGTTTGTTTTAATTTTATTCCTAATTTTTCATAAGCAAAGCTATACTGAAGAGAGATAAATCTCGAAACGCGTCTATAGATGGCCTAAGACATTAGTTTTAATCCAAGTCCTTTTACTTCTAATTTGTTGCTATCTCTCCTTTCATTTTAAATTGTATTGTTAGTTGGTTTGAAGAGAATTTTACCTAAACGTTAATTATACTTTAATAGAGCGTTGTAACAAATCAAATTAAATAAGATTTTAAATATTTCATTGTATAATTCAATATCCGGAGGTGTATTTGCACGGGAAGTAGTTGTTTCAATGGATATTTATCGTCTTAAATTGTCTTATTAATTAAGACACTGTTTGCATTTTCACGAATAGTTTTTTCGTAATTTTATATATTATGTTTAAAGTGTGCAAACTATAAGAAGCGTAAGCTTATTTTCTCGAATTCAAATAGTTTTGAATTTGAATTTATCTTGTTTGAACTAATTAACTAACTAATTAAGAAACTTAGGCATTTATCAATACTGCCAGCAACAGCAGCGATATTTACTTGTGAGCACTCAGTTATTAGTCTTGTTCTGGTTTTATATATATATAGTTAATTAGTACAAGATTCAGCTAGTCTGAGAACTCAAGCCACAAGATCATTGTACGTTCTCCGAATGGGCTCAAAATCAATTGCAACTGAATCCAGAATTTGACCGCAAAGATTTCTTTAGTGATGAAGCTCATTTTTGGCACCTTTAGACTATTATTTTTGGGTTATGTTAAATCTTTTGTCTATGCCAATAAACCAGCAACGATTGATGCCTTGGAAGCAAACATAACACAGACAATTGCGAACATTAAGTGGTTACAGACATTTGTCTGAAATGTGTTTAAAACATTAATGCTGTTGAATGTTGAACCGAAACCTTTAATCTCCTTCCCCAACAAAGTAATAAAAAAAAGTTTTCAATACTATCAAAATCTTATATTTTTGAAAACTATCATTAATTCTCAAACATAGAATAAAATACTTAAATTATATATTTAGACAATAATGTCAACAATAACTCAAATATGGTCAAACATAGAGCACAAAATGATTCTCACTTCTTTCACAGCACATCTTTTACACTCTTAGGTGCTTTAAACCATTATTGTTACTTACATATTTTTTTCTAATATACAGTTTCTTGTTACATATTTAAAAAAAAGTATTCATATGTATATTTAAGTGTAATTTGTAGTCACCAAATAAATAAATGGAAATAAAGATATATGAAATAAATAGTTTCATGATATCTAATCTGATCTCTGTTTAATATGAATTTAAAGTTATAATAATTACCTTTCACTTATTTTTTTTGTTTATAAAAGAAATAATATTGTAATTACCCAAAGTGTTCCTGTAATTTATGAGTGTGTAAAAGCACATACCTCGAGTTCGGCCAATATCTCACGGATTTTGATAAAGCCCAGGTGAAGCTTGCCGCCGAAGTGATCGGCTAGCCGTCTGTCGTGATCGTGTATGCCCAAGTAGGCAGAGCAGACCTCGCACACCCTGAGCTTCTGCTGCTGGTAACTGCTTGCCGGCATCGAGTTTCTGTATTCCTGTTCGGCTTCCAACTTTTTCTTTCTCAATTCATCAACCTAAGAAATATAAAGTAATGACAATTATTCAGATGAAAATCTTTAAAGCCTCCGCTGATTATTAAATAATATCTTTATTTTATATTAAATTAATTTCTCACTTAACCAGTGGTAAAACATTTAATTAATAGTAAAACTTAATTAAAGAGATATGGAATTAAGATTTTATACATAACCTAAATTATTCCTTAGAAATACATTGGAATTGACAGACTTTATACAGTGTCCCATTTTTTTCAGATATTGCAGTTATTTTGTTATTCACATATTACACATGATTTCAAACTAAATTTGCCTGCTTTATTCAATGGTATAAAAATATGTTTGCCAAAAAATTAAACTTTGATATCGTATTGAAAATGGGACACCCTGTATAAAATCTGTCAATTTAATTGTATTTTTTGAATGTTATTTAGGATACGTTTTAAATTTTAGCTCATTAACTTACTAATTAACAAAGTTATAGCAAAAATAAATATTTGCCATTTTTCACTTTTTTCGCCATATCTTGAAAACAAATGACGATAGATCAAATTTATTAACCTATTTTTATTTTGTATTAAAAATGGAAATGTTTGTCTAATTTAACAGTATTCGTTGCTCTAACAGTTTACAAAATTCCAATGATGAGCACGATAAAGCATATGCAAGTTGTATTTAACTCACGCGGCAGTCAACGTGTTAATGAGTGTTGGTATGTTATCAACACTAATATAAACCTTATTAACATGATAATTGATTAAAACCTGACCTCTTCCATGAGTTTCATGCTCTCCTCGACGAACCCCTCTTCTCCCAGCTGCTCAGCTTTAGCCAACTTCTGCCCAATTTGCTCTGCCAACTCATGAACGCTGTTTGCCTTTACGGCAACTTCGGCGCTCAACTCTTCCTGAGTTTCAGCCAGGCGTTGTTTAGCCGCCTCGGTGCGTCTATCGCAATCGCCAATGAAGGCTTGCAAATGCTCCATAGCCTAAATTTTAAAAATAAATTCATATAAATGTTATATGCTAGTGAAGTGGAACAATTAAAAGTACCCAATTTTTTCATGAAACATTTATTATCGGATATTTTTTATTTTACAGATTTGAATTGAATAAAGTATGATTTCCGTGTAAACATTCTTCTAATCCAAACATTTTCCATCACTCGACAAAGCAGGTCATGTTGAATTTGCAATTTCTTGTCTGATATTTGTTTTTAATTCAGGTATGGTTTGCGGTCTATCAAAGTGCATCTTCAAAAATCCCCAAAGAGTATAACTTGTGGCTCCATTCTGCTGGCAAAAATTGAACCTAAGGTGCCGTTGCATCAAAAATGTTCTGGGCATGTGTGTACTAGTTTGCCTTAAAAATATGGCCCAATAATGCCAGATGATGAATATACTGATGTAATGGCTTGTCAAGCAACTCACTTGGGTTTTCATCATTGGAATGAATCAGACAAGAAGTTCCAAATTCAACCTAACCTTCATCAAATGATGGAAAAAATGTGGTCAAGATTAGAAAAATGTTTATACAGAAATGGCTCTCACTTTAGTGTTGTTATTTTTAAAAAGTAAAATGGTATAATTTGTTGAACTAAAATATGTAAAAAAAAATCTGATTATAAATTATTCATGAAAAAATTGGGTATATCTAATTTTCACGCTCCTATGTGAGACCTATCTTTATATGCGGAAAGTATAAATCTATTATAAACCACAACGTTGAATAGATTAACAAGACTTTGGTTATTTGACGATTGTAAAAACGATGTATGTTTATTGTAAATAAAGACTATTTTACTCCGTTCAACAAAATAATTTTTATTTTATTCGACAACATAAACATAATTTGTATACTAAAAATGTAGTCAATTTTAAATTATGCTGAAGTAGTTTCAGTATGACTGAATAAATAAAATAAACATGAATGTCTGGTACTCACATCTAAGTCATAGAAGTAATCCTTGGACTGCTGCGCCTTTTCAAAATCAGCCCGGAGCGCCAGGTCGTGTATCTTGGGACATTCTCCTAGGTCCATACGCTGTTAACATTACGAGAATAACAAAACACTCAAAATATTTATGGTTAAAATAACTAAATCAGTACGAGTTATTTTTTTTTATAGATACAGATTGATTTAAAGATCTTAATTGCTGCACATACAAATTTTATAAACCTTAAAACAAGCATTCACATGTAATATTAATCAAGTATTAAGAAGTATGCTGTTGAAAGGCATAACATTTACAATCAGAATTATTAGTACAGCCTAGTTTGTCCATTGAATATTCTTATTATTGCAACATAAATATTTTGAAAACAAATGTTCATTCAATAATAATATTAACCCTTTAACTACGGGTACTTTTTCGAATTAAAATTGTGAAGGACACAAACATATTTTTTCCGGTGAGATTTGGTGGGCATCCTATTAACATAGTGAAATAAAAATATTGCAGTATATACTACTTTAAATTTGCCTATTGTCATAAAATAATAAAAATGTTCAAGTGACTTATTTATGCTAAATCGCCAGATATTGACAACACCGGTAGTTAAAGAGTTAACAAAGGGTCAGGTTAGTCTCTATTATTGTGCATTTACATTGATTTTTGTTAAATACTACATACATTTATACACCAGTGTAAAGTAACGTCATAAGTAAATCATACTAGTGATAGGAGCATTTAAATAAAAATAATCGAACATCTCGAGATCTGGAGATTTCTCAAGAGATTATTCGAATGATTGCTGGGAATAATCAGTTGTATGCTCATTTCATATTCAAATTGAATTTGTTAAAATGTTTATGCCATATATTTCTTTTCAGGTATTTTATTTTTTTGCAATACATTATTATTTAAACTATCAATGAAGTAATCATATGAGCAACCATTTGAGCAATTATTTCGGCTACTGTTCGACCGATCACTTGAGCCATCATTTAAGTGATTTCTCGAGCGATCATTCAAACAATATCTTGAGCAATATTTCGAACAATCTCTGGAGTATTCAAGGAATCGTTTATTTATCAATTTAATGCCAATCAAAATAATCAATTGATGTAAAAAAAAATTGATTCCGCCCATCACTTGATGTGACCAGTCGTTTGAGAATAATAATGAATGATGATTCCAATGGTAATTTCAACGATCATTTAGATCCTGGGTCTCCAAACTATCTTCTTCGCGGGCCACAAATTCAATTCTACATAATAAAGTCGGCCAAGATCCGATTAATTTTATAAAATTATGAAAAATTTAAGGAGCAATTGTTAAAATATTTCAAAATATGACATTTACAAAAAAAATGACAAACAATCGCAGGCCGGATTCATACAAGTCGCGGGCCGGATTTGGCCCGCGGGCCGTAGTTTGGAGACCACTGATTTACAAAAATTTACAAAAAAAAATACAAACAATCGCAGGCCGGATTCATGCAAGTCGCGGGCCGGATTTGGCCCGCGGGCCGTAGTTTGGAGACCACTGATTTAGATTATAACTCGAATGATCATTAAATAATAATTCAAATGCAAGTTGAAATCATCAATCAAAATCATTTTTGTGAATGATCGTAGAGTGTAGTGACTTTCTAAAATTAAAAACTAAAATTACTCGAAATGAGTACAAAAAAGGGAAGTTCTAACTTCTAGTATCCACCACAAACACAATTCTTATGCTAGACACATCAGTTTAAACAAACATTAGTGTAAAGAATATTTAATACTGATTCGGCTACTTTTTCAACCAATTAAATTTTAATGAAAAAAACATAACAAACAGTTCAGTTAATGACCAGTCGATTACACAGGCCTACAATGAATTTGGTGTCGGAAAGACTAACACGGTTATTGAGAATATTCGTCATGCTGATTGTAACTGAATAATTTTTTCATGATCCTACATATAGTTTAAGAGATATGCAAAGACGCAAATAAATACAATTGTTTGTATTTATTAGTTTAATTCAATATTGGACACAGAAAAAGTTTCAATTTAGAAGAAGCACTGCACTGTGTAAGATTTATCAGGACAGGCGCGCAAGATTCCCTAGCTATAATCAGCCATCTTATGTTCATCCCAACTGCCTCGGTATCTTGCTTCCTTATTTTGTTAGGTCTTTGTTGAACCTTTCCCATTGTTCCTCACTGTAAGAGCCAAGGCTTTCGAGAAATTTGTCGAAATGGCTGTAGAGGTAGTGAACTTGATTGCTCATATTACACCAGGACTTTTTGTAACATTTCAACATGCTCTGCACCAGTTCAGGATAATTTTCAGACTTGTGATTTCCTAAACAATTTTTGATGAGATCGACAAAAGAAATTCAGGCTAATAATTCTAGAAGATTCATGGAAAGCACGAAATTATTGTCTTTGATTAAAGCCTGATCTGAGGTCTGTCAAAAATACCACCTGTTACTTTCTTACTTAGCAAAAGCATTTCCTGGCAATATAACTAAAATATTGGTCATTTTTGTTTACAGTTTTTACGACCTGTCTCATTGGACTTAATTTTATATGCAATTGAGGCAAAATTATTCAATCTTAATTAACTAATGGTGGGTTTATGGTATTTTGCTTTCCAATGGTCAATTTTATTCTTCCAGGCCAGTTTATTTTACTTCAGTATACGCTATCTCTGCTATCCCACAAGTAAATATTTAAACTTTGTATGACTGCTTTGATGTCTCAGTTAAAAAGTTGATGTTTTATTAATCTACGCACTATCTTAAATATCTGTTACATCTTTTTTTAAATACAATTTGGGACCTAAAGTTTGTTAGTATCTTCAATTTTTTAAGTTAAAGTAAGTACGCACTTTGCACTATTTCAGTGATAGATTTCTGACACTTTTTCACTGTATATTTGCCACAGACATAACAAAATGTATTGGGATCATTAAACAGGATTGTCTTGATGTCGACATTATTGTGTAATTTATATTTTGAAGTATTAAATCACGCGATAATAAAAACAAACTTTTAACACAACTGCTCACAAGAAAATATGGTCAATGCAAGTAGCTAATACTATATGTAGTTATGAACTTTAATGTCACTAACTGTGTAACCAGGTCTTATGCAATAGTTAGAAAATATTGTTGTCATGTTAAAATTAGATAGTCTAATGATATAAAAAAAATCAGTTACTTATTTATGATTTCTTGATGGCCACGGATACCAGTCCGTGACAAACAGGGACCAAAAATACTGGTCCACCACATAAAATAGTTTGGGAAGCGCTGATTTAAATCATTCATTTACTCCTATCACTAGTTCATACAATATACAATACAATGAGTATTTCTTAACATACATTTATTGTAGCCACAAAATGCATCTTTTTTTAATACTTGAAATGTTATTTGGTGCTCTGAAGAAGGCATCAAATAACAGTTCTGCATTTACTGAATTACTCTGGATTTTGGACAATATTTTCTAAATGATTACATAATGCAATTCAAAGTGTGAATTACAGAATTTTTTTAAAATATTAATAAAATCTCATATTAAAGTGTGTGTTAGAATTTGTATTACAGTAGAATATAAAATAATGCATTACTCATTGTTGTTATCAGTAATGCACAATAGTTATACTAATTGAATAACAAACAAAAAATATCCAATGTACAAAACAATACTCTTAAAATAAAAATGAAACTCGATATCTCTTATTATTAAAACTAAAAATTAATTTTCTCAATCACGCCCGAACACAACAAAGAGATTAAATCAATCTGCATGTAATCGAGAATATAAAAAAGAACTTACAATACGCAACGGGTCAAGTTCCAAGTAAAACGCGCGGATAAATTTTCACAATTACGTACGTACGAGATGGGATGGGTAAAATCGTCAAAACAGAAATTACATTATGCACAAGGTAATACAGAGAAAATAAAATAAACTATACAGAATACAGATATCAACCATCTGAACCAACATAAAGATAAGAGCATAAAAATTAAATAAGTTGAACGCACCCAAACGGTGTACAGACTGTTCCAGAAATAATCAGTGAAGAAGAGACATCGTCCTCCATATTACTATAGGTACTTCTAATTAATTCGTTACTCTTTAGTTTTAATCGAAATACAAGTTCACTTCTCGTTATTATTAATTCTGTTTTTTTTTTAAAGTATACTCACAAGAAACACGAACTAGGATTCACCGATTGTCAGCATCATCAATATAATTCACGTTTATTCCACAAGCATATGCAGTTTTACTTACATGAAGTCATTGCCAAATTTGAAAACTTAATCATACAGTCCATTTTTAAAATAAAAAGATCATGAGAGTGTTGTAAACTGATAAAATCGACTCGATAAAATATAAGCAAAGTTCTAATGTTAAAAATGATGGTAGTTAGTAAAAAAAAAAACCTTAAAACCAATGAGCTACTTTTGTAAATTTATAAAATAATTATTTCAAACACATATTAGTTTTAACTATCCTTATTAATGGATGTTAATCAGTACAATTTGAATTCACTTGAAGGTGTTTTATACGGGTGGCGCATGAGGTAAAAGATGCTTTAGAGAAGCCTGAAAACTTCATTAGGTCGCAAAGCAATGTTCCTTTATCTACTTGAATAACTTTCTCACTTATCACTTTGTGAAACATTTTAAAAATAATAATTTATCAAGATTATAAATATAAAATATATTGTAAAATTCATTGCTTAAGTATATTTATGTAATTTTCCTTTCAATCCTTGAATTATTTTGAAAACGAAAATATACACTAACATGATCCTTTAAAGTCATGCATGAACTTCAAGAACAAAATATTTCTCGCCTCAAATTCGTATATGCGAATGGAATACATTTGAATAAACGTGTGTGTGCTGGAAAAACCGCAATATTGGTGTACACATACTCTTAGTTAAGATACTCACAAAAGAATGATGGAATGATCGTGGTCCGGCGTGTGAAAATTTTGAAAAGTTTTTTTCTGTTTGGGAATTCATGTGTGTGTGTGTGTGTGTGTGTGTAGTAATTTCAGGACATGCAGGAAGTTTTTTTTCCATTTTGTACTCAAATTTCAACTGATCTAAATCCACGTCCTTTCTCGACTTGTTTACTTACCAAACTTTTTATAGGCATCTTTACTCAACACGACAAAATACGATATTTGCTTTATTCTTTCTTTCTTGTTTCTTTTTTCTACCATACCTTCTCTAGTTGATTAATTACAGTACGTCTGTCTCACTCACTCTTTTCTCTTGATTACATTTCTTTTAGAAATGGGAAGTAATTGATGATAAATACAGCTATTGCTTTATGTTAATATAAACACATTTGAATTTCAAGAAAACACAATATTTATAGATTCTTGTTATTTTAGCTGTAATATATATATATATATATATATATATATATATATATATAATATTTTTTCTGATTGATACAATAATGAGTAATATTGCCTTGGTTATGATATGTCATATCATACTCATATCGCCCTAGGGAAATATGAATAACTTCTTGAACAATCCATATTTTCCTAGGAAAATTTGGATTGTCAAAAAGTGACAAAAAAATGATTTTCCCCATACCGTTCACATTTTGAGCGTATTTACACTGGCCACTTTTTGTCACGCCACAAACGCTCGACAAATGCTACACTACAAAATGTGGTACGATTGCTCACAAAGTACAGAATCAAATTGACGCATTCATATGTATCTGCGTGTTTTAGTGGCTTATAGTAGCCAAGTGTGGACACGCTCATTTTCTTTTAAATGTTACATTAATCTTAGCATTAGGCCCGTTTATCAAAATGTTCAACATTCAACATGTTTGGATTTATTTGTGATGTATGTTGGTATCTAATGAACGGTACTCCAGTCAGTCTATTTTGTACGATTGCATGTTCACGATTAACAATCTAGTCATCAAAGAATTCTCCAACAGTTGTTTAGTAAACTACCAACTGTTGTCTCTAATGAACGGGCCCATTGATTATTTGGGCCACAACGAATATTTCTGTGACTACGGATAGAATAAACAAGTCGTACCTCAAAAATAACAAAAATTATAACAACATACAAAATCTTCAAAAAACGCCAGTAAAATATTTGCTGTGGCACCGTTCACGGAATTTTGGCACCTCGATTATTCGTAAAAATTGCATACATTTTTTTACACACAGATTTAGCTTTAGCACGAACCAAACATTAACAGTCTTTCGCCGCTTGTGTTAGCACGTACGACATTTCAAATTATGACTTATTCATGTCAGACCCACGACAGACCAGTCTACTATAATTACAAACATGGCCCTTGGCAACGTTAATTATAAATAAAAACAATTGATCGAAAATTTTTCTATTTTCAGAAAAGTATTGCTGTAATCAGAAAAAAACCATTGATTACAGCACAGGAAAAATGAAATATTTCCCTTGGTTGGCTATACATCTCTCCGGCTTCACCATCGGGAAATAATCTCTTCATATTTCCCCAGATGTAAAAATAATTATACAATGTAATGATTTATTTAAGATTCATAAATGTACATACCTAAGCAGTATATTTTGAACTTCACTTAAAATCCGTGCTTTATACACGTAGCGCATGAAGTAAAATTTCGAGTTTAGAACAGCCTGTAAATTTGGTTTGGTCGTTCTATTTCGCTTTGCGACCAAACTAAATTTTCAGGCTTTTCTAAACTAGAAATTTTACTTCATGCTTAACCAAGGAGTAGAATTATTTGTTTTAAGTAAATATCAATAAAATAATCCAGCGGAAGAAACACATTTTTACAAACATAAACAATATGACATAACCTCTAAACGGTTCGAATTTAATTAAAATAATGTTGGCACACATGAAAATGTGATGTTGCCACGTTCACTCTATCAATAGTTCAAAACTAACTAATAACATGTTGATTTTGTTCTATTAATACGAAATGATTGTACCATGTTTAACTAGCAATAAACTAAAATGATATTAGCAACAATTCTATTAAGGCTGCAAGTGTTTTATTTATTAAAAATAAACTTATAAAAAAAAAACAAATTTTTATTAAATCATGCAAAGCCGTAACAAGAGGAAGAGAAATTTTCAAAATGTAACATTTTTGTAAGCACAACGATCAAGACCAATATTTTTTGCCACCCCTACGTTTAAAAAAAACACCCTCCAATTTTTTTTTCTTTAATTACGGCCTTAAACTCATTACAGCAATATTTCTATTTATGTTTCATAATCTTGTGCAGAATTCGAATTTTTTTGTAATCATCAAACTTTTTGAATAGTTAATTCGAAATTCCCACGCAACATATGCTCTCTGATTGGCTGATACTCTAGACAGCAATTTTCAAGATTTGGTTATAAATAACAACAAATAAATAACATTATGATGCCAAAACAATATTAGAATAAAATAACAGTAGTTAATTCATGCCAAACAGAAAAATTCCATAGTTGCAAAAATATTATTGTTCAAATTTCGTAATCAGTGAAAAATTGTATTTATTTTGTAACCATAAAACTTTCTAAATTGTGAAGGGTTAATTTTAAATTGTAGTTGCATAAATATTTCCATTCAAATTTCGTAATCTTGTGAAAAATTCCAATTATTATTGCAATCAAACTTTCTAAATTCTGAATTGTCTATTTGAAATTCCTGCTCAACATATGCACTCTGATTGGCCGATACTCCAGCAATAGGCAATTATTGACGAAAATTTGGGCGGGAATTACAATTTGTTGCAATAAATCTTTCTAAATTGTGAGTGTTCAATTTGAAATTCCTGCTCAACATATGCATTTGAATGGCCAACATTCCAGCAATAGCCGTAACATTCAGGCGAGACTTACAACTTGTTGTATTAGAAAGCAATTTTAAAGATTTACTCATACATAAATTAATGGAAAAAAAAACATGATTTCAAAACAAGATTAAAATAAAATGATCAGCAGTTCAGAGATAAACTCAGTTTATTTTTTGGTGAATTGGCCCCTAATATTATGTGAATATTTTCATTATAATAAATACAGATTATTAGCCTTATTAATAGACGTTACTATACAGCTTTAACACTGTTCTAAGAATGACATTAACATTCTATGATTAATAAAACGTTGTAGTAGATTACTATTGTTAGTTTACAACAAATTATTTAATAGCGTGGTACCCTTAGTTTTAATATTGCTATAAATCTACATACCTGATCAGTTTATTTTGAACTTCACTTCAAATCAGTGTTTTATACACGTGGCACATGAAGTAAAATTTCTAGTTTAGAAATGCCTGAAAATTTTGTTTGGTCACGCAGCGAAGCTGAGTGATCAAAGCAAATTTTACTTCATACTTAGCTTGGGAGCAGAGACACTTGTTTAAAGTACATTTCAAACAAATAATTCCGCAGAAGAAATACATTTTCACAAACATAAACAAAAACAGTGTAACATAACCTCTAAATTACAATAAAGTTAGAACACATAAAAATGCAATGTTGCAAAGTTCATTTCAAGAATAGTTCAAAACCAACTAATAGCATGTACATTTTATTCTATTTATACGAAGTGTTAGTATTGTGTTTGTATGCGTCTAGTAAAGATTAACTAGTATTAAAGTATAACGATATTAACAGCAATTCTATTAATAAGGTTGTATATATTTTATTTTTGGTAATGGTAAATAATAATTACATAAACTAATACAGTTAGTTAAATCCGCTCCACATATAATCTTAAAATATTTGCGTTATAAATAAATAATTCATTAGCAAATAAAAAAATATTTAAAACAAAAAAACATTTACATCAAATATGAATATTCAAATCAGCATTTTAAAAAGCTTTACTCATTTAGACTTGTTCAAAATTGATTATTATTTAAATTATTAGTTTTTATTTAAATTAACGATGAATTAAAGCATACATTTTTAGGTTATAAATAATTTGTGATGGAAGAACAACTGTATTTAATCACCCTTTACTTGTATATAATCACAAAATCCATGCTTGGAAGGAAAAGAATCGAGATAATAACATAAACATTTAAGGAGGTTAACGAGAAGATTAAATACAGAAAATCTAGTTAGTCAGGACCGGGAAAACAAGATATTTGCAATTATACACTCACATCATTTTTGTCTATGCTCTTTTTTCCTTGTCTATTTTTCGAGACAAAGATTACTAATTTTCAGCAATAATTGTACACTTAACAATTATGGTTAGTAATAACCTATTACAAAAGCTTGGCCTGGCAATTATTTCCTGGTTATTTAATTTTTTTACATGAACAGTATTGCTATAGACTTGCTATTGGCCCGTCTAAGATTTTCTTATAGATACAAGACGCACATGTGCCAAAATACTACAGTTTAAAACCATGGTTAGTGATATACTATTATAAAAGCATGGTCTGAAACATATTTTCTAGTTATTTATTTTAGAGGATAATATTTTTGCTGTGGAAAATTGCCCATCTTAGGGTCAGTTGTACCAAACACATTGGACCCTTTTATCAGAGACAAAAGTTTGGAGTTTACTGCTAACTGTTAGGGAATTCTTTGATGACTGAACTGTTAATCATGAACATGTTTGGAATTATTGCAATCGTACAAAATAGATCGATTGATGTTGGTGGGTTAAAATTTTCAAATTACCCGAGTACTATTCTTTATATATCAATATATATGACAAAAAAAATCAAACTTGTGTTCAAAGTGACATTGGAACAATAGGAACTATCAACTTGAACTTGAGTTCAGCTTGAAGTAATTCTTGTGGGTTCAGGACACATGTGCATCAACTGCAGCGAAGTGTTAAGAAAGGCATTACTCCAAAAATTTTAATCGACTTAAAAAAAAATCTAATCAAGAGTTAAGGCGAGAGCGATTCCGTGTTTCGAAAAAACAATATCTTGACATCTTGTCTCTGAGTGTCTGTGTGTTGTGTGGAGAAAATAAGTAAATTCAAATAAACCTTACGTAAATTTCGCAGCAAAAGACAACGAACACGTTACTACCGACGACATTAAACCTATATATATTTATTACATAATTTATATATTTGCTTTGTTTATACGTACGTCTGAGTACTTACTCAACAAACTAACACCTATTATCCTCATCATATAATAGCATAAATTGACGTTTCTGAAAATACAGTGCGAACATTAGTTTTTCACGCCCTTCTCGTTGTCCCAACGGATATCAAGAAAAATAAATGTCGCAGTAAAGAGAATTTTGTTTTTTATATTGAGAGTGTGTGTAGTAACGGTGGTAACACATCTTAGTAAAAGGGTTACGGGTTAGAATACAGGATTAAAACAAGCTGCTCATTTAATTCCAACAAATTAAATAATCAACTTTCAGTTTGGGGATTTTAAGTTAATTAAGAGATAATCGAATAGCTTACCGTCGATGTGAGGATCTCGTGAGGGCAGCACCCCAACAGAAACGACTTGCAGACTTTCGGATCGTTAAATTTCACCTGAAACTTATTGTTCTCACCTGCGAAAGGCAAAATTATCGCAGATTGAAAAATCAATGAGGCCATTTTTTCCGTAACAACCTTTAACTTTTTACACTCACCATTTCGTCCTGTTCCCATTAGCTGGTCAAGCATCGCACGCATTTGGTCGTGTGCCGTCATTTTCGCCACTCAAACTCTCCAGTATTGCCCAAAATTGCTGTTTTTTTCTTATTTTTACTCGACGCTTGTTGTGTGTCCTCCTCGAATAGAGACAAAGATGGACGACATAAATACGCAGGGTGAAAAACTTGAAGAAAATTAACCCACTGTATCGCTTCTTAGATGAAGATAGGTAAATACGCGGGATTGAGGAAAGGAGTGAGGTAGAAATATCCTTTTAGTGAATTTTTGTTTTGTACAGTTGGCTACGACGGAAAAAATTAAAATGGCCGTAAATGCCACGCGCAGTCTATAATTTATGTAATTATTATTAAAAACAGTAACTTCAAATCAAAACGATGTAATTACATTTATTTGTATAGTACCTATCTTTAATTTGAATAAAGGAATTGTTGTTTTACAAAGTGCTCTTCTATGTAAAGAAGTAGACAACTTAATTCACCATATAATTATATGTAAACTAAGTTGCCTATACTAACAGTCCGAAAGTTTTAAAAATATGAATTATTTTAAAACTTGATGATTTAAATCATTATTATTTAAAATATCGGATATACTTTTTTCTTATTAATCACTTGTTAAATCATTTTCAAATAAAGGGCGTTTTACCTAAAACTCCCCAGACTAATTAACAAGAAACTAAAAATGATAATAAAGTTTCGATTTTATATATTCAAGAACTTTTAATATACACATTTAACCCCTTAACGGGTAGCTTCTTGCTCAGCACGGGCCACAGGTACTGGCAAATTTTCGCAAGCCCGTGTCTAGCACGGGCACCCTTATTTTTATCGGGATTAATGTTTCTTGCGCATGGGAAACATGAAAATCATGTTCAATGGACACTTGCTTCGTTTAGAGTAAATTAGGCAGTTAGTTGGCTATTATATTCAAAAATATCACCATTATTGACGAAAACTAAGTCTATAGGTCGACCAGATGTGACGAGACAAAATTATGCAATGTTTCAAATTCAAATAACTTCTAAACAATATCTACTAAAAGAATCGTCCATCTAACGATTTGTGTAGCGATCACATTAATGTATATTTCGAAAAAAAAAAAACTATTGGTTTACTTTTGAGAAAGTCATGAAACGAGAAAAAAACAACAATAATTATCGCAGTCTTCTATAAATTTATACAAAACTTTTCTTTTTTGTTTGTTTGTTTGTTTGGCATAGGTTTTTACCATTCAGCCACTAACGTTGATTTATATTAACTATATTAACATATATTTCGACTAATTTGGACGTCACAACACATTCACACACATCCATGGAACCGGAGACGAGTATTTTTCGTTAGAAAAATTATTCGCCTCCGCTGGGAATCGAACCCATATAAAACTTTATAAGGATTTAATGAATAAAATCCATGCACTACATAATAAATGATTGTTTTGGAAATAATTACTACTATGCACAAGCGCACTAGCGATTATACTGTTTTGTTAGCCTTAAAACAGGGTCCATTTTTATCTTAGTGTCGACATTTTTTATTTTTTGTGTTTATCAATCAATGCAGCTGTGCCTTTCATGCACTAATATAATGTTCTTGACATCTATATTTAATTTATATATCTATATTTCTAATTTTTTCTTATTTCCTGCCCCAAATAAATGTTTTTTGCTTTATTTATATGTTATTTACAATTAGAAATAATTTTGTCAAAAAATATTGGTTCTCTCGTTAAAAAAGTAACACAAGTTACGCCACTAAAAAAATTTAAATATCAAAAATAGTCCAAACTGAATGAACTAATACTATTTATGTAAAAAAATAAAATAATTGTTTTGGCCGAAAAATCTCAAATTAAATGATTCTTAAGTTAACCCCTTAAGAATCATTTAATTTGAGATTTTTCGGCCAAAATCAATTATTTTATTTTTTAGTACAACTAAAAGTACAAGTTCTCGAAATTAGCATATATAACAACAAAAATTATTATTATATATTGGAAATTAGAAAACAATATTAACAATAATATAATTTAATTTTTCCTAATTGCCGAACAATAGTTATAAAAGAGACTCAAACGTTTTACCGGATTTAAAAACACACATTTCAAATAGTTTCTGAAGAGAAACATCACAACCATCTCAAATAGATCTTTGTCTAATTGCTACACAACTTGCGTAAATCCTATAAATCTTGCACTTTTTCTTTTCTCTTTTTTATGCCTTTGGTGGTATTTCCAATGTATTAACCAAGGATTTCGGGTATCATTTTATTTGTTATGAATATCGATATCGAAATTTTGAATTAATACAATGAATCATCTATTTAAAGACGAGTCATCAAGTGCCAGTAAGGTGCTATTTAAACTTATTATTATTATTTTATTGATTTCCTCTGTACTTGCTTGCTTTTATTATTAAACCAACGATTTATACGACATAAAAAATCATAGCTTGGTTTAGTATCTTATATATACAACTATATTAAAAGCAAAACGATAATGTTAAATAGCATAATAATTTTTAGTCCCCCCGCTTACGTACGCGAAATTTAAAATTTAAAGTATATGTTATTAAATGAATTTGGGTGAGTTACGTGAAGATGATAATAACTTGAAATAAAAGACTTTTAACCGTTCTTCACACATTTATTCTTTACCAGATGTACATTTTTGACACAAAGTGACCACTATCAATGGTTTGACACTGGTTTAATACTGAGTATCAAACCATGGATAATGGTGTGTCCGAAATGTACATCTGGTATAAATTTGTGAAGAAAGGTTAAAAGTGTTATATTTCAAGTAAGTGCCCTCACAATCTAAGTGTATAAATGAATTACTAAACGCGCTTAGACTGTGATGTTAGACCGTTAAATTTAACATTTCGCGTACGGAATCGAAGGGAATAAAGGGCAACGCACTGATTACAATTATTCAACATTTGATTTTCTTAAATTATCTTTTAAATCTATATACTATGTAATGATATAGGCAACTTATTTGACGTAAATTAAGTACAGGTGCGAGATAAAAAAACAAGTACAGCAAAATATTTGGCCATGTGAACTGGACTCACTTTGATTTCTCAAATTGTTAATCAAATTGACAAATCTGCGGAAATGTCAAACTAAATTTAATTAACGTCGACATCCCTCAATTGACTGAAACGCAAAAAGCGATAATTGCGACTCATTTAGAGGCGGGATTAGCATTAAAGACATTGCTCATGAAGTGCTTGTCAAAAAAAGCACTGTCTTCTTGGCCAAGAAAACAATTGAATCGGTTATTTGGAAAAGGACACATCTACTTCAGAGTAAATTTTACAGTAGGAAGAAAAAACTTTTTCATTTAAATGTTCATATACATAAAGTCATATACATGTTATTGTATGTTCGCTGGTATTCGAATAAGCCAATTCAAAGTAATTTTTCGTGGATATTTGAAAATTTTATATTATAAAAATTATTTTATATTTAATGCATTTGTGCCCTTTTCCAAACTTATTCAGAATGAAACATAAAAATAAAGGCAATTTACATTATTTATTAAAGAAAATGTATTTTTACATAATAGGTAGAACTTAAGTAAGTTTATAAAAGCAAAATAGGATTTATATCAATAGGTATTAAAAGTGTTCTTCAGGAATTTCTTCAGAAACTCCTGTTGGCCAGGCAAATACCATAGTGTAAAATTCTTTGTTTTCCTCGGGAATATACTGGATTAAGGATTTCAAATTATCAACTTTTTTTTTATTGATTGGAACCTTGTCAGTATAGGCTTTATACGCTTCCCCAGCAGGAAGAATAGTCCTGGACCCAGCAGGCTTTGCTAGTTGAAAAGAGAACGAGGTGAGCCCATCTATATATTCGAAAACAATAAGCACTCCAGGATTTATTGAATCGTATCTAAAGTGATTGTAATGTAAAATCTGAAAATGTACTCTTTGATCTCTAGGGACTTTCCTTTTTTGTGTTTCAATAGACTCGGTAGTTTTTTTATAGTGTGTTGGCCACCATTTTTTATAGTCTATTATTTTAGAATTTTGTATTTCTTTCACATCAAATTTTCCGGATACAGATGCCTTTTTGATGAGCTCCATATATTCTTGATGAGTATAGATTCTATCGACTCTTCTTATTTTTCTTTTGACAGTTCCAAAGTCTCTATCACAATCGTTGAATGAATGTCCTCTCAGGGGGAAATAGTGTATAATTTTCTTAAACCTATTGTTTGCCGCCAACGTCATTAAAAATCTTACCACAGTATGATTTTTGTTTTGTCCCGGGCAACCGTCAGAAAATATGTAGAGCTCATCTATACTTTTATCAACATGCTCATTAATGTACATATTTAAAAATGTACATACTTCATTCGGGCCTTTTAATGCTTGCCCCTCGTGGTATGAATAGAATGTTGCCTTTCCAGTCTTCAAGTTGTGGATGCAAAATTCATATACCCACAGCTGTCGCAGATAAAAAATTTCTTTACAGGAATATTTGGTAACGGCAAATTCTGCATGTAGTCGAATACTAGACCCATGACATTATCTTTCTCAGCGCAAAGTTCTTTTATCTCAATTTTTTTTTAGAAGAACTTTTTTGCTCTTCGTTTATGAACTACAAGTGAAGCAGCAGCAACACGCTTGGCGTTATCATTTAGATTGGGATCTCTCAACTTTTGTCCGTATTCCTCACAGTATGAACACACATCCACTTGCGGCCTACCAAATCTCAAATTAAAATTTTCATGGAAAAACTTTAAGAAAATGTCGTACTTTACTTTTCCTTTTAGGTCTAAATTTTCATCAATAAACATCTTGTGCATAACTTTCACATTAAGTGTAGCCGGTAAGTATTTTTTGGTTATAGTATTGGAGTAGTGGACTTCTTTAACATCGAATTTTTCGATAAGCTCTTTTATCTTGGTACAAATTTCTCCAAAAACAGCATTATGTCTTGATCCTACTTCTTTCCCACGTCTATCTTTTGGTGTGGTATCGGATGCTGATAGTAAACTGAGACGTCTTACTTTTTTCATTGTAATCCCATGTAAACTAACAAACGCCTGTTTGCACATCTTAATGCGTTGTCCTTCCAAGCAGATATGATATGAAAAAGTAAGGGCCTTGGGTTTGGGTTTTTCGGTGACAGAAACTTTACTTTTTCTCTTGATGGAACAACTTTCGATGAGACTTTGAAGAAATGTATCTTGTGCATCTTTGTCATCAAAACTATTTACCCGATCTATAATATTCTTCCTTTGGTCTTCACTGAAGTTACTAAAACATTTCATTTGGCACCTACAAAAACCCAAAAAAAGTCAAAAATACTTAATGTTTTATAATTTCAAAACTTCTACCTGCAGTCCGGACCTGTTATTCTGGCACTAATGACTTTCCCAACATGATTAAGATGTTCAATTCCATTCACTTTTTATAACATTTGATTTATAGTTTACCGTATTCAAAACTCCTTTCTTGCGTTTTGGTAAATTATTACCATCAGATTCGCTTCCACTTAACTCACTCATTTCGCTTAAAATCTTTATCTGTTATTAATCTTTGCAAACACCAAAATTCACACACGATTCAATGACAGTCAAATTCTAACTGAAATCTGACAACGAGAACCAGCGCCATGATGTGACAAAACACATGCTTGATTATTTCGAAAAGGACACATGTGCGTCGCATGTAACTTTTTCGAACCAAACGCAGTGGAGCGGGTATATGTTAGAGCGTTTCTAGCGTGATATTTTGTTCCCCTTTCGCACCAAACGCTGCGTCTTCAATAAACTTGTTGAAAATAATATAAAACGAAAATGGCCGAAAATGTCTTTTGTGCCCTTTTCCAAATAATCGATTCAATTGTTGGTAACCTGTACCCGACAAGTTTATTTTAAAAGCAAAAAAATACGATATTTTAGAAGGGGCTAAAGCTTCCTGCTGTACTAGTTTCTTTCTCTCGCAACTGTATATTAGCAGAGCTGGGATGAATCCTCAAAAACAGGATTCGAATCACGAATCAGCATCACCTAATATGATTCGAATCACGAATACTCGAATAAGGGATTCGTAAGTGAAAAATATGATTCGAATCAAAGATTCGAATCCTCATTTTTGAATCACGGATACAAATCCTTTAAAGATAAATTTGAATCTATTATTTGCAACCAGTAACATTTTATTCCATCAGTTTCTATTAAGAAAAATGTTAATTTACCGATCAAATATCTGATTAAATAATGATTTTAATTAATGATGATATATGTGTTATTGAACTTTATTTTAAATCAGTGTTTTATACGCGTGGCGCATGAAGTAAAATTTCGAGTTTAGAAATGCCCAGTGAAAATTTGTCTCGGGTCGCTGCGCGACCCTCGACAAATTTTCTACGCGGGGCTTTTCTAAACTCGAAATTGTACTTCATGCTTAGTCTGGGAGTGGACAACACTCGTTCTTAGAAGTTTCAAATTTAAGGATTCCTCTAGATTACTAAGCTCATTACCATTTTAAAAAGGCTACAGCTCGAAGGACCAATCATGGTCTTCGGAGACCGAAGGACTACAGGGAATCGAAGTTTCTTTACAAGAAAACAACGAATATCTGAAGGTTTACAGCATGGATAGGAAAGAAAACATCCAAGTTTGAAAAAATATCGAAGTTGGGTTGGTTTTCAGTGCGTTTTGAACTTCACTGTAAATCAGTGTTTTATACGCGTGGCGCATGAAGTAAAATTTCGAGTTTAGAAAAGCCCCTTGAAAATTTGTCTCGGGTCGCTGCGCGACCCTCGACAAATTTTCTACGCGGAGCTTTTCTAAACTCGAAATTTTACTTCATGCTTAGTCTGGGAGTGGACCTTCAAGATTTTCTACATGTCGAGATTTTCGATATTTCTAAATTTTTGTCGGTTTATTCACACTTTGCTATTATTTTAAATGCAACTTTAATATTAAATAAATACGGTTTTTCTTAGGAATAGAATATTCACCCATTAAGAGCCGAGCAAATTATAAAGTTAACTCTAAAAGTTAATTTTAGGTAAAATTTTGCATTTTTTTTATGATTTCAATGAATGATCTATTATATTACGTATAGAAGAGTTAAATTTAAAGTTAAAACGAGTGTTGTCTACTCCCAGACTAAGCAATTATAAAGTTAACTCTAAAAGTTAATTTTAGGTAAAATTTTGCATTTTTTTCTATGATTTCAACGAATGATTTATTATATTACATACGTCGATTTTATAAAAAAGTTAAATTTAAAGTTCAAACGAGTGTTGTCCACTCCCAGACTAAGCATGAAGTAAAATTTCGAATTTAGAAAAGCTCCGCGTAGAAAATTAGTCGAGGGTCGCGCAGCGACCCGAGACAAATTTTCACGGGGCTTTTCTAAACTCGAAATTTTACTTCATGCGCCACGCGTATAAAACACTGAGGTAAAGTTAAAAACGCACTGTAAACCAGCCCAAGTTCGATATTTTTTCAAACTTGGATGTTTTCTTTCCTATCCATGCTGTACACCTTCAGATATTCGTTGTTTTCTTGTAAAGAAACTTCGATTCCCTGTAGTCCTTCGGTCTCCGAAGACCATGATTTGTCCTTCGAGCTGTAGCCTTTTTAAAATTGTAATAAACTTAGTAATCTAGAGTGATCCTTTAATTTGAAACTTCTAAGAACGAGTGTTGTCCACTCCCAGACTAAGCATGAAGTAAAATTTCGAGTTTAGAAAAGCCCCGCGTAGAAAATTAGTCGAGGGTCGCGCAGCGACCCGAGACAAATTTTCACGGGGCTTTTCTAAACTCGAAATTTTACTTCATGCGCCACGCGTATAAAACACTGAGGTGAAGTTAAAAACGCACTGTAAACCAGCCCAAGTTCGATATTTTTTCAAACTTGGATGTTTTCTTTCCTATCCATGCTGTACACCTTCAGATATTCGTTGTTTTCTTGTAAAGAAACTTCGATTCCCTGTAGTCCTTCGGTCTCCGAAGACCATGATTTGTCCTTCGAGCTGTAGCCTTTTTAAAATTGTAATAAACTTAGTAATCTAGAGTGATCCTTTAATTTGAAACTTCTAAGAACGAGTGTTGTCCACTCCCAGACTAAGCATGAAGTAAAATTTCGAGTTTAGAAAAGCCCCGCGTAGAAAATTTGTCGAGGGTCGCGCAGCGACCCGAGACAAATTTTCACGGGGCTTTTCTAAACTCGAAATTTTACTTCATGCGCCACGCGTATAAAACACTGATTTAAAGTGAAGTTAAAAATGCACTGAAAACCAACCCAACTTCGATATTTTTTTCAAAATTGGATGTTTTCTTTAACATCCATGCTGTAAACCTTCAGATATTCGTTGTTTTCTTGTAAAAAATATTCGATTCCCTGTAGTCCTTCGGTCTCCGAAGACCACGATTGGTCCTTCGAGCTGTAGCTTTTGTAAAATGGTAATAAACTGAGTAATCTAGAGTGATCCTTCAATTGGAAACTTCTAAGAACGAGTGTTGTCCACTCCCAGACTAAGCATGAAGTAAAATGTCTAAAATGGTAATAAACTGAGTAATCTAGAGTGATCCTTCAATTGGAAACTTCTAAGAACGAGTGTTGTCCACTCCCAGACTAAGCATGAAGTAAAATTTCGAGTTTAGAAAAGCCCCGCGTAGAAAATTTGTCGAGGGTCGCGCAGCGACCCGAGACAAATTTTCACGGGGCTTTTCTAAACTCGAAATTTTACTTCATGCGCCACGCGTATAAAACACTGATTTCAAGTGAAGTTAAAAATATACTATTAAGGTTGGAAATGTTTTCGTGGTTAAGTAACCAAATATGTATTCACAAATATTTGATTTATTCGAAAATTTAAATATTTATATTCAAATATGAATAATTTAGTGATTTAAATATTGATGTTAGAATATTCAACTATTTGAATTAATCGAATTTGAATCCCAGCCTTAATAGCGATGATTCGAATTATTTGGGAGGATTTGAATCCTTTTATAAGGATTCGAATCCTTTTATAAGGATTCGAATCCTTTTATAAGAATTCGAATCCTTTTATAAGGATTCGAATCATCTACGTCTGGATTCGAATACGAATCCTTTTAAAAAAATGTAACGAATCCGGATCACGAATCCGTTTTCACTAAAGTATTCGAATACCTCTTTTGAATCCTCTAAAAGGATACGAATCCGGGAATCGAATCCTGAATGATTCGAATCCTGCCCAGCTCTGTACATTAGTTGCCTATGCGCAAGGCTTAGGCAACTTAATTAACGCTCAAATCTGTCTATGAAGTATTCATATTACATTTGTTTATATATAAGTATAAGCATGGGTGTGCTGCCAAAATTTAACAACCGGCTCGCTAATAAACAAATCAAGGACAAAGTAAAGGTAAAGTCAATATTTAAAGTATGAAAGAAGTATATATCATAAGAAACATGTAAATAAGTAATAGTTTGATAACAGAAAAATTAAAATTTGTATATTTAAGAGAGGATTTTGACTCAATTTTGTTTTCCAAAAATCTTAACAACAGGCTCGCCCGAGCCTGTGCGAGCCGGCTCCAGTACACCCATGATTAAAAGTACTGATTATTGTTTTTAATATTTTTAATGATTTAGCACAATTTCCGTTGTATCAATTCTTATTTAATTTAATACGTATTATATTTAGAAATAATGCATTACTATTCAATTCTCATGTCTTCCTTTGTATTATTGTAAAATAAATAACCGCCGAATTATCAAGTGCTATATAGCAAAGTGCTTTGTACGGCTTTTATTTTTAAACCGACGATTTATGCGACTAAATAACATTGCTTGGTTTATTATCAAATATATACAACCATTTTAAAATTAAAACGTTAAATTATAAATACTTTCTAGACGAATTAGAAAACTCACTTACTAACTGTTATATACATACTAATAACATTATTTGTTTGGGTGATTTTAATATAGATCTCTTGCAACCAGATTCATCACGTTCGCTTCTTCTTAATGAGTTAATGGCATCACACAACCTAAAGCAACTAATTGATCAACCTACTAGAACTACAGGTACTTCTGCATCGCTTATAGATTTGATCATTATTGAACGAGAATTATCTATTGATAACTTTAGAGTCCTTGATTAATCATATTAATTCACATGTTGAAAGTAACTCACATTCCTCCAGAAACTTTAAAAGTATAAATATGGAATATTTTCAAAACGAGCTATTAAAAATCCCATTTGACAATATATACTATACAGCTGATATTAATGATAAAATATTTCTTTTTAATAACTATATTCTAAACTGGTTCGACTTAGTAGCTCCTTTAAAACTCCACTTTGCTAAAAAACGGACACCGCCGTGGTTCACTGATAATATAAAATTCCTGATTAATTCTCGTGATAAAGCAAAAACTAAATTTAGAAGAACAAAAAATGTCGCTCACTGGGAATATTATAAAAGTTTACGAAATTTTACTAACATCGCAATCCGAAACGAAAAATGGGCGTTCTTTGAATATATTGCTCGCACTAGTAATAAAACTCAATTATGGAAAGAACTCAAACACTTGAATATTAAAAAGTCATCAATTAACATTCCAAATCACCGAAAAGACTTGGACATGATAAACAACAATTTTATAACACAAAATAATCCTTTCCTAAGTCCTAATACAGTATTATCTGAGGATTAATTAAACACAATTTCTCTAAAACGTCAACATATTGAATTCAGATTTCAACTTATCGATGAACTTATAATTTGTGATTTGTTAAATCAAATGCACTCCACAAGCACAGGTTATGATGGCATCAATATTATTATGCTTCGCATGTGTTGTCCTATTATATTACCAGTAATTACCTATATTATAAATACACGCATATTAGAATCCTCATTTCCTGATCTGTGGAAAGTTGCCATTGTAACGCCTATCCCTAAAAACAATAACCCAACAGAATTTTCATACCTACGACCAATCAGTATTTTATCCACAATATCTAAATTGCTTGAAAAAATATTAAACGATCAACTTTTAAAATTTATTAGCAGTAATAGTATTATTCCATCATGTCAATCTGGCTTCAGGCGGGGTTACAGTTGTGAGACAGCACTTATAAATATTACCGACGACATACTTACAGCTACCGACAAGGGGAACCTCACAGCTCTAATGTTGCTAGATTATTCCAAAGCCTTCGATACTGTAAACCATTCAACTCTATTGACCATTTTAAAACACTGTGGACTAAATAATTGTGCAATTACTCTAATAAAAAACTACCCTACTAACAGAAAACAGTGTGTTAAAATCGACTCAAAAACGTCAAATTTACTCAATTTGCATACAGGTGTTCCTCAAGGCTCGATCCTAGGACCTATGTTATTTTCCTTATACACTTCCCTAATTTTAAATGTTTTGGATAACTGTAAGGGACATATGTATGCAGATGATACACAGATTTATTACTCGTTTTCGCCTTCTCTTTATCAAACTGCTGAACGTTATATTAATGCTGATATTGAAAACAACTGCAGTATCTCTAAACTTTTAAATCTAAATTTAAACTCTATTAAATCTTAATTATTATTATTTGGACCCCAAAAAAGCGTGTGCGTATATAGCAAATAAGTTATGTATTAAACTAAACGAAACTGTAATTCCGCACAGCAGCAGTGGGAAATATTTAGGCGTAATACTAGATAATTCATTTAGATACAAGGCCCACGTTAATAAATCTATCACCGGTGCGTACCTTAGTTTAAAAAAGTTATATCCGCATAGAAATTACTTGTCAATTAAAACCAAAATTATGTTATGTGAGTCTTTTGTGCTGTATAATTTTACATTCTGTTCTACCCTTTGGAATGCCGCTTTAGATTGTGTGACCAGCAAACGAATACAAAAAGTACAAAATGCTTGTTTGAGGTATATCTATAGAATACGAAAGTTTGATAGAATATCTCACAAGATTAGGGAATCGGAATGGCTATCTATGAAGGAGCGACGTACAATTCTGTCTGCTAGTCTATACCACAAAATTATTATTTCAAAACAACCTCCATACCTCTACAGCAAAATTTCCTTTAGAGAAGATGTTCATAACATAAACATCAGATCTAAAGGACGATTATCAGCTCCCAGCTACCGCACTGCAATGTTCCAACGTTCATATACATATAATATTTATAGATTATATAATATACCCCAACCATATAAAATGCTATCTATTAATAAATTTAAAACCAAGTTAAAAGCTGCAGTGATTAAAAGTGCCGATTTTCTGTCAATGTGTTGATTGTTATTTGTTTCGACTCAATCTTGTATTTTGTATTATTTAGATGTTTGTATATAGTACATGTTGCCTGTTATTACTTACACTATAGAACAATTATACTTTTTATGTTTACGCATTGAATTACCTTAAGTTTTTAGAGATTAATAATTGTTTTGTTTTTTGTTTGCTCTTATTTATATTGATAGGTATGGATGGAAGAACAGGAGGGCGGAAGCTCAACTGAATCCCACCTATTGGTTCACTAATGTTTACTTCCAAACTGTATGCTAAATGTTATTTTGTTAGTGAATAAAGATTATTATTATTATTATTATTAAATTTTGCATAGCATAATAATTTAAAAAAAGGCAATGTATCGATTACAATTTTTAAAAATCTCAATTTTTTTTGGGCGATCTCTTAAATTCATATTCTATATAATGATATAGGTAACTCGGTTTACGTTAATTAAATAATACAGTTACCTATGGTAGAAGCGTAGGCAACTTGATTAACGTTCAAAATTGTACATGAAGTTGCCTATACCAAACATCTGTGAATTTAAAAATGTAAGTTTTTTAAAATTACATTTGTTTATACTCACTGATAATTATTAATATTTTTTATGATTCAGCAAAATTTGCGTAGCTTGTATCAATAATTATGTAATTTATTTTGTTGTATATTTAAAAATAATGCATATATGTTGCAAATTTTACTTAATGCGGCACACATATAAAACACTGATATATTGTAAAATTTAAAAGATTCTTTTTTAGCAGTATATTTTTGATCCTGCTCTAGCCGTATATTTTCAATACTGATTTTATAGTGTATTTTTAGTTTTACAATAATAAGTAAAATTTAGAGTTTAAAAAGGCCTGGAAATTTGGTTTGGTCGCTCCGCTTCGTTACGTGACCAAACCTAATTTTCAGGCTTTTCTAAACTAAAAATGTATTTCATGCTTAATCTGGGAGTAGAAACACTCAATTGAAGCTTTAAATTAAACTGTTAACAACAAAAAAATAAAAAATGTCAAGTAATATCAAGTATAAAAATTGTTTTATAAAAGTCAGTTGCTTGTGATTAGTCTAAAAGTATACATAGTGACACATATTATCAATAAGAAAAACTCTACAACATGACTTAAGTGAAAATTTATTGTTTTGTTGATAATACACCTCAAATCAAATTATTAACTCATTTAAATAATTTTGTGGAAAACTATCTATTTTTATATCAAAGTTAATCCAAAATGGGCCATAAAAATTGTCTATGATTTTGTCTCGCAATTGGTTACATCAGTATACGATGTGTGTTTCCTTCCTTTTAAACCACTTGCATTAATCATTTGTTTGCGTATTGTTTATTTATATTTCTGCGATTGTAATTCAAAATGTTTGTATTACTATGATAGTAATTTAATTTTGCCCTCCGCGGGTTTTCGATTTTTTTCAGTTCGAATCTCCAACAAACCTCAATCGTAATTTACAATTAGACTGTATTAAGTTTAAGGAAAGGCTATTTTCAATTAAGAATAACGATTGTGGATTTGTATTTTATAGTTTTCTTTATTGTCTCAAGTAATGTATCGCTTTAAAATTGAAATAGTTTTATCGTAGACGCGCACTTTAGCGTCCAATGCAGTCATAAAATCAGAATGTCCGTAATCTTCAATCATGAACGTCTCCTTGAAACCGTTGGGTAATTTTGATTGCAAATTAAATGTATCCTTCGGATGCTGAATGTTATCCTTTTCGCCATAAAACACGTACAGTGTCGTCTTCACGTTATTGAGATTATAATTTTGCGGTTGATCAAAAATAGATTTTTTATATCTTCTAAACTGACCTAAAAATGAATTGAAATGTAGATATTTATTTAAGATAACATGTTTACGCAATTTGCTCCATATTTTGGTTAGAATTTTTTTCTGTAAATACGCCTACCAATATAGTTTTGTGGAAAGATAAGTAGAAAAATAATATTTATACACACATTTATATTATTTTAAAAAATACTCTGTTGAAAAAGTACGTGGTGTATCTACAAAGTAAGTTCCGCTTGACTGGTTAAAGAAAACAAAGCTATATTTAGAAAAAAAAAAACAGAAATCGTCATTGTTTAACCTCTTGCCACCAAGACTCACATTGTAAATTGTACAGTTTTCGAGAATCATTTCTTCAGCTGCAGCAACCAGTTGATTACTAGTCACTTCGTTCGCCATTATGCACATTATCATATCTTTCACATCCTTCATTGAAAATGTGATAAGTGATTTGATGGTCAGGAGATGGGTGAAAATTATCTTACCATTGAATCACTCACTTATCACATTTTCTCCATACACCTCACAGATCTGTTGATGAATGTGGACTGGTTTAATGTTCTTCGCATTGAGGAAAGGAATTGCAGACCTAATTTCACAAGCGGAGAAAATTTCAATTTTATTCGCAACTTCAAACAAACACTACCAAGAATACAAACGGAACTTACTTTATGGGTACACTACGCATAGTTTTGTGTATAAATATAATTTTCTGCTTATCTTTCTACAAAAATATATTAGTAGGTATGTTTGGAATTTTTTTCGCACTTCTTTATTATTTTAACACATGTAAGTTGTCTCTTCATTCTATAGAGCAGGGTTGTTCAACTTGTCGATCGTTGGACCATTTTTTGTCTATATCCAACTGGTTTCAACCTCCAACAAGACTATGTGAAAAATATTTTTTTTTACTACGATTGGTGAAAATGTTGTTTAATCTGTAATTCGTCTGCTATGTTGCTATTCCGAAATAAAAGCAATATTGAACGAAATTTTCGATCGTTGCAGATACAAAAACTGTAGATAGTGAGTTCAAAGAAAAAAATTGCTGACCAACAAAACACGTTTACAAAATTAGTTAACAAACCAGTATCCGCTACTATTGCTTCGTGAATCCTTTGACTAACGATATAAAATTACATTAAAAAAGATATGGATTTTTTTTTAAGTATACTTTTACATATTCTATAACAAATTGCTTCAGACGTTCAAATTAATCAAAATAAACGTTTTTAAAATTAATTAACATAAGTTAAAACATTAAGCGAAGTATATTTTAAACCTTACATTAAATCAGTGTTTAATACGCGTGATGCATGAAGTAAAATTTCGAGTTTAGAAAAACCTGAACATTTGGTTTGGTTGCTCAGCTTCGCGGAGCGACCAAACCAAATTTTAAGGCTTTTCTAAACTCGATATGTTACTTAATGCTTAACCAAGGAATGCAAACACTCGTTAGAAGCTCCAAATTGAACTTCTAAAAAAACAACAGATGCCCAACAGAGATGCGCAGAAGCTATTGGTCCTTCGAAATTCTAAATGTGTTATACAAGGTCCGGCAGTTGAATTAAATGGTTTTTGATAGCTTGCTGTAGAGGTGAGAATAGAGTATGTGGACAAATTTTAGAAGAAATTGCAACTATATTAAGTAACGTTTATGTTAGTATCCAAATAACAGATCTGTAAGATGTCCACTATCCGCTTCTATAAAATGCTGCAATATGCCTCGGAAATTAAACATAACGCGCTGAAGTAAATTTTCATTAGCATTTAATAATATTATTTCTTCCCAAATTAAGTTTTTCAGCTCTTGTAGTGTTTGAAGACGTCTTTGGTGATGTTTAGACTTTAAATTGCCCTAAAGATAATATCGGAAGCAGTTAAATCAGGCGATCTTGCAGGCCAAGAAAAACGTCTAAGTGTTGCACAATAGACTCGATCAAAATATAAGACCTTACCGAAAATACTCGGAGAGTAACAGGAAAATTAGTCGTAGTAGGTGAAACTGTAACATCGTTTTTTGACAAACGTGACGTTTGTTAGTAATGTTTTCATAGCAAGCTTTAAAAAAACTATTCAATTCAATTGCCGGATCCTGTATATAGAAAAAAAAAACGTTTTTTACTAGTAGACGAAGAGCCCTACATATAAGCGACAAAATTGGTAATTAACAATCACAAATTTGCTTTGTTAAAACGGGCACGATTACCTGCAAATAAGCGATAAAAATGGTTTTCAGATCAGTCATTCTAGGTAGATTTTTGCATAAAATTGAACGATTTTGAGTTGCAGGCAACGCTTAGCAAAGTATAATAAGATCTTACAAACACTGAAGTGACATTTTAATCATCGTAAATTACGCCATTGTAGCCAAATTATTCCTTCATCTCTCATGTATTTTAACTATTCTGGCCTCATGTTTTTTTGTTTTGCTGCTTTGCCATTCTTTAGCTTTTTGATTGCATACAGGGCATTATTCTTTTGAGTATACATATCCCGATAAGCGTTTTTTAAATTTAGGGCCATTCTTGTGTTCAAAGCGGTTAATTTGAGGCTTTAACGAGTATTTTCCACTCCCAGACTAAGTATAAAGTAAAATTTCGAGTTTAGAAAAGCTTGAAAATTTGGATTGGCCGCGTAGCGAAGCGGAGCGGCCAATCCAAATTAGGCTTTTCTAAACTCGAATTTTTACTTCATGCACCACGCTTAAAAACAATGATTTATAGTGAAGTTAAAAAAACACACACATACAACAACGATTATAAGCAACGTTACGTTAGAGTTATTGGGTTGCCTATAATCACTGTTTTAAACCATACACAAGTTAAAAAAGAAGACACAAATGAAGAAAAGGAAAACATAACAGAAAAGGAATTAACATACAGGGAATTTTTCTTTCAGGTATACATATGCATGCATTGTAAATTTTACGGCATTCGATGTTTTTTTAAAGATTTTAATTTGAATCTTTCTACGAAGGATTTCCACTCCCAGACTAAGCATGAAGTAAAATTTCGAGTTTAGAAAAGCCTGAAAATTTGGATTGGCCGCGTAGCGAAGCGGAGCGGCCAATCCAAATTAGGCTTTTCTAAACTCGAATTTTTACTTCATGCGCCACGCTTAAAAACAATGATTTATAGTGAAGTTCAAAAAACACACACATACAACAACGATTATAAGCAACGTTACGTTAGAGTTATTGGGTTGCCTATAATCACTGTTTTAAACCATACACAAATTAAAAAAGAAGACACAAATGAAGAAATGGAAAACATAACAGAAAAGGAATTAACATACAGGGAATTTTTCTTTCAGGTATACATATGCATGCACTGTAAATTTTACGACATTCGTTGTTTTTTTTAAGATTTTAATTTGAATCTTTATACGAAGGATTTCCACTCCCAGACTAAGCATGAAGTAAAATTTCGAGTTTAGAAAAGCCTGAAAATTTGGATTGGCCGCGTAGCGAAGCGGAGCGGCCAATCTAAATTAGGCTTTTCAAAACTCGAAATTTTACTTCATGTGCCACACGTATAAAACACTGAAATGTCGTAAAGTTTAAAATATACGGCTTTTGCAATCTAATATGTAAATGTGAATAAAACGTGAGTCAAATTTGACTTCGTAAAATTTACAGTGCATGCATATGTATACCTGAAAGAAAAATTTGACTCACGTTTTATTCACATATACATATTAGATTGCAAAAGCCGTATATTTTAAACTTTACATTTCAGTGTTTTATACGTGTGGCACATGAAGTAAAATTTCGAGTTTAGAAAAGCCTAATTTGGATTGGCCGCTCCGCTTCGCTACGCGGCCAATCCAAATTTTCAGGCTTTTCTAAACTCGAAATTTTACTTCATGCTTAGTCTGGGAGTGGAAATCCTTCGTTTAAAGATTCAAATTAAAATCTTAAAAAAAAAACAACGAATGTTGTAAAATTTACAGTGTATGCATATGTATACCTGAAAGAAAAATTCCCTTTATGTTAATTTCTTTTCTGTTATGTTTTCCATTTCTTCATTTGTGTCTTCTTTTTTAACTTGTGTATTATTTTCTTCACTTACCGTTTCATGGTTGATATTATGATTTTTCTCTAATAGTTCTTCAAAGTGTAGTTTTTACCTTTTCAATATATTGTTTTCTTCTTGTAATAATGTGCCTTGCTTGTCCTTTAGTAGTATTGGGGTCTGACTAATACCGGTAATTCACCGTAAATTACAGTATATTTTCCAGCTGTTTTAGTAACATGCTCTCGTGCGCATGCCCAAGAGATAATAACAGATAAAAAAAATATCCCACAGAAAATAACATTTTATTTTTATTAAGTGTTATCTAATAATAATAATTATTGAAGTGATTTATTTAGAAATAATTAATAAGAGTCTATTTTAAACTTCACAGCTAATCGATGTTTTTTACACGTGTAGCGCATGAAGTAAAATTTTGAGTTTAGAAAAGCCTGAATTTGGATTTGGACGTTTCGTGTCTAAATCCAAACGTTCAGGCTTTTCTAAGCTCGAAATTTTACTTTATGTTTAGTCAAGGAGTAGATGACACTTTCTAAATCACATAAATTTTCCATGTTATTTTAAGTTATGAAGATGTTCATTATTTTGTACTGAGTTTATCAATTTTAACTAATTTGGTTGAAATTAGAATATTTGACTAGTTTAGAAAGTTAAATTTACGAATTTTGATTTATTTCAAATCAATTTTGACGATTTATCTGTGGACACATTTTACGTATATTTGTCAATTTGTATTGATTTTATCAACTCATCACGAATTTTGGAATACGTTTTTTTTTTAGTAAAGCTTGGTTATCATATTTTTGTGTTTTTGTCAATCTGTGTTAATTTGGGAAACAATTTCGAAGATTTTTATTAATTTTATGATGTTAGCTGGTTTTAATGATTCCATTTGTAGTACTAATAATTGTTATTATTTTAAATAGGATCATATTATAATTGATGTATGAATTCAAATGTCAATTTTTGAGGTATTTGCTTTTTAATTTTATTGAATAACTTTAATTTTATTGAATAATGTTTTTACTACGATTTTTGTGTTTACTCATTTCGAATTATTTATTTTATTTAGTTATTTCAATAAATTTCACCTTTTTACAACAACATGTTAATAATAATAAAACACCGGAAGTTTTTCTTTTAAGTATACATATCCCAATATACTGTATATATATTTTAATTGTAAAGTTCAAAATATACATCCTTAGAATACTGACTTAGTAGTGTATGTTGAACATCACTTGAAATCAGTGATTTATACGATAATTTGGATTTGCCGTCACTCGCTTTGCTCGTGACGGCAAATCCAAATTTTCAGGCTTTTCTAAACTCGAAATTTGACTTCATGCTTAGTCTGGGACTGGAAAACACTCGTTTAAAGCTTCAATTTACAGCATATACAGTATATTGGGATATGTATACTTAGTAATTTTTTTTTTGTAAATTTTGCTTATTTTAATATTATGATTTTTTTAGAGAGTAAAAAAAACCCTGTAAATTTGGTTTGGTCGTGTAGCGAAGCGTTTTTTAAACTGGAAATACTTACTTCATGCGCCAGGCGCACTAACGCTAGTTTAATGTGAGATTCAAAACGCAAAACAGTTTTCTGATAATTTCGAATATCTAAAATTTAGTAAAGACACAAATGTTCTGCAAGAAATAAAACATTTTATTATTTATTACATCAAAGATATTATTTGTGCTTATTAATGATTAAAAATTATAATAAAAACTTAAGACGAGAATGCAAAAATCGATATCACGCATTTGTTTTCAATATGTACAAATTCCCTTTTTTACCTTTATACATTTAGAAAAACAATGAACTTTAATATTACTTTTTGGTTTCCTATTTATTTAGAATTCATACAGTTTTTGGAACTACGTGATTTGTATGCTGTGTTTACAGGGTGATTCCCCTGCATTTGTAGTAAATGACCCTGTATATACAGCAGAAGAAACTTTAATTTTACTTTTTGGTTTTCCATTTATTTTGAATTCTTACAGTTATTGGGATTAAGTGATTAATTTGCCGTATTTACAGGGTGATTCACCGGGCATTTGTAGTGAATCTCTCAGTACACACAGCAGAAAAATCACGTAATCCTAAAAACTGCAAGAATTCAAAATAAATGCGAAACCATAAAGTAATAATTTAATATCTTTTTAGATAATTTTTAATTTTCATTGAAGACGTAAAATATCTTAGAATGTGGTTCAAAATATATCTGAAAAACTAACTAAGATATTTCACTTTTCTTTGAAAATTCATGGAATTTGGTTTCATTCATGTGGAAAATCGTCAATTGTCAATAAAAAAAGTTTCATTATTTATATATAAATTCACATATTTTTATGTTGATTCAATAGTCTGTCAAACGTTTGCCAAATTCATTAACATTTTCTTTATATAGAATTCAAAACAATATCGTGATTCTTTTTAAGCCAAGTCAAAATAGCATAATTCTGTTTTTTATTTTCATGCTGATTAGACAATCTGTTGATTTTCCTTGATTGTTTTAACAAACAAAATCTTCGTTTTAATTACCTAATAGCGCATAATTTGAGTATTTAGTTTGATTTCCTATGTTCAGATCTTTATATTTATTGAAGTGTTCAAGAATATTCTATTGTTTGCACTCCTTGATTAAGCATGAAGTTTAGAATAGCTTAGAATAGACGCGTAGCGACCAATACAAGTTTTCAGGCATTTCTAAACTCGAAATATTTTCTTCATGAGTCAGGCGTGTATAACGCTGATTATGTGTGAAGTTTAAAAAATTCTATATTCGGAATATCATATTAAAGTAACATAAAATTGCAACGCACTTGGAATATGTTGCTGCTTTAGGTTACCCACCTATATAATTCTCAACGAACCAAACTTAACCCGTCAACGGTTGAGCAGTTATAGAGTTAACTCTAAAAGTTGATTTTAGTTATGCACTCATTGTTATGGTTTTTATGAATGACTTATTATATTATATACTGAGATGTTTTCTTTTAAATATATATAATGTATATGCTATACATTTTCTGGTATTCGTCGATTTTATACAAGAGTTCAATTGGAAGTTTAGAACGAGTGTTTCCACTCTCAGATTAAGCATCAAGTAAAATTTCGAGTTTAGAAAAGCCTGAAAATTCGGTTTGGTCGCGTAAACCAAATTTTTAGAAACTAGAAATTTTACTTCATGCGCCATGTGTATAGGACACTGAAATATTATGAAGCTATAAATACACTGAAAACATTTTTTTAATGAGTAATAATCGAAATATTTAAATAACAAAATATTTACTTTTTATCCACACGTCAAATAATAAAATCTATCAAATTACCTTATTTAGTAATTGAATAACAAATAATAACAAAAAATGAATTATGTTGCGTTATTCCATCAACGGTGCTTAAAAGGTTCATATACTTTCTCATTTAAGTAATTGGTAACTCTGAAGTGGGTCCCTATAGATTTGGTTTCTAAAAAGTGGGTCGCAACGTTAAAATGTTTGAGAACTCCTGCTCTATAGAGTAAATAAAAAAACACACTTTATGTATAATGTGTAGTGTCAACAATATTTTTGCATTTGTTTTATTATTTGTACAAATGATGACTTAAAACTTACATGATTGTATCGATTGTGCGTAATGTATGAGTGATTTTACAGAGGCTCCACCTGGTACATGTCCTAAAAGTAAGCTCAAGTATGTCAAGCTTAAGTCCGTGTGTTGAATATCCATAACCATGTAAGCAATTTTTTTACACCACGAGCACACATTTTCCCCACATTTGCATACAACGGGTCCTAATATTGATAAAGAGGGTATGCTAGGCCCAGCGTTGAAAGGACCTATCGCTTTTAAAACTCCTGTGTACTGAAAATTAAAGTGAGGTACGTTTTACTCAAAATGTTGACTGGATTAGCGATACAAATTTACATTAATTTATTAGATTAAACATAATCGAGAAGAGTTAGTTAGAAACAAGGGCATAGCTAGGATTTTTAATAGGGATGGTAAGAGACAAAACATATGCTAAAGTTTAGTTAAAAAGGACTAATAAATATTAACTATTTATAAAAATTACAAAAATTTGAATATAATTAAAGAATAACGTTCATCTAACTGTCTGCAGGAGCTAACTTCATTTGAAACTATATGTTAATTTTAAATTAGCCCCAAAGCATTCTTGTTCGACTAACACATCACACCTCTAGGCAATATGTGAAAATTAAATTACCGTATGCTGTCAATAACTCAACTTCATCGATGTCTATTGAAATATTAACAACCTAGGGTGCATTTTAAATCAATCTTACCAGAGAGAACGCTTCGGGAATCGAGCCCAGGCGCATCAGAGTGTTGTTCGTGTGGCACAAAAAAACTGCCGGGGCGTAAGAAATTTGCGCGATGATTTTCTTGTTATATTCGGGCTTTTCCGAAAGCATGACAAAAAACGACGTGACACCCTGAGACATACCGATGTAGAATAATTGTTTAAGCCCAGTGATGTCCAGGATGTGATCAATTGTTGCTGGTACGTCGTATTTCCCGATTTCGTGCCATGAATAGTCCCAGAATTCTGGGTCTGTTTTATTAAGGGTTTTGTGTTTTTCGGAATATCGGGTTCCTCTGCAGTTTAAGAGCCAGACGTCGAATCCTTCGTCAGATAATAAATATGCTAAAAAAATGGATTTATATTATCTAATGTTGTAGATTTCTTCATCAAACTCCAAACAATTTATTCACGAATCACATACAATTCTATATAATGAAATGAGTCAGAACCCATATAACTTATTTTTAAAACTGTAACAAAAAGGCGATTTTAAGTTGTAAATATAACATTTTCGTAAACATTAATTACTGGTCGTGGTGCAGTGGTCAAAATGATTAAATAGCTGGCCAAAAGTTGGACCTCCGTAGGTCGTAACGCATACTTAACTATATATTTTGCCATAAAAGAGTATTCGTTAAATGTTTCACCTGAGATGTAGTTTTAATGTGAAGTAGGCGATTTTGGGGAGAATTGTGCCATACGAGCAAAATTAAAAAAATTAAACGAATTTAAAATGCTTATACATTTTTATTCAAATAACTTTTTTGTAAATCTATTCATAGATAACGTAGATTGATGTTTTAGTAATGTTTAAAAACATTTACATATTGCGATTTGTGTTTCAACGTGTTGTTACGGGGGTGTAGACTCGGCGGGCAATTTTTTATAAATAATTGGAGCCGACAACAAATGTCCCACTGCGTAACTACCCAACTAACTTTAACTCATTCTTTGCACTGTGTTATGTACTACAGTAAATGTTTAACTTACCGATTCTGCACTTTCACTGATTTTAATTTAAAGTGAATGAGGGTGTGTGAAGAAAAATAATTTGTATTCAAATACAACAATGATAACTAACTAAATATTCACAATTTACTTACAACAATAAAACAACAAAATAAAACACGATGAGCAAACGAGAACACTTAGCAGATTTCGATACACGATTTAGAACACGATTTAGGACACGATTGCCTCTTCCATCCCTCCGCCATTTGGTTTTATTAACCACCACCATCCCTATTGCAATAATCGCTAGAGGGTATGTTGAGGTGGTGGTGGCTGAGCGCCTTTGCTGTGGTTGGTTGAGAGATGGAGTTCAGGCGTGGTTTGCGGCTGCGTGCTACATTTTGGCTATCGCTAGGGAGCGTTACAGATGCCACACGAAAATCAACAGCTTTCAAAAAATAACTTTGCTATGATTAATTAAAAGTATATTTACATTTTGCTGTTGATTTTTGATATGCGTGACATCCGTAACAATGATAGGACCTCACGATGCGAGTCACAATACATTATTCAAACAAAATTGATTCAGAAAAAAAAAAAACATGTTACGACTGTACATTTGCTAATCCGAGGAGGTTGCACTTCGAGGCGCACGGTTTATGACCTGGGCGAGGGTACCTTGAAGTGCCACTGGTTTATTGCTTCGTTTGGAATTTTTGTGATCACAAAACTTCCCCAGATTAGCCTGTTCTCGGACTTGGTCTGCTCATTTGCATTTTATGTTGTACTTACAAACTAATATCCTTAATCTAAAATAATTAATGCATGTCACGAACTTTACTCATTTGGAAACTAAGTCAAAGAAGTGATTATGTACAGGTATAACAAAAATATGGAATGAAAACAAATGGGACCGATGTTATAATTCCCGACATTACGCGGCAGCTAATAAATCTCTGATTGAACGAGTTGACGGGCGCTTACGGTAAAGCGCCGGTAACAATTCGGCCCCGTAAAATGAGTAAAATTCGCTTAACAGAAGATACAGTTTGTACAATAAACATACACTGATTATTTACACAAATACACAAAAAATTAGAAAAATACGTATGCACGAAAGAAGATGAAAAGAAAAAAAAGATGTGGAAAATGGCAACAAGCATGTGATACAAAAAGTAAAAATCAGCAATTTTTCGGTCATATGTATATAAAAAATATCGATGTTCTCGGTGAGGTTAATAGCTCTGGCTACTTGGTGCTACGTATGATAGCACTGGCTATTGTCGGTGAGGAAATGGTACTGTCCATTTCGGTTCGGAGGTGCTGGTCGCGGCATCGCGGCATCCTTTTGCTGCGGTTTGCCAGCTTGTTCAAGCCCATTGTTCGAATGGTCCTCTGAAGACGGGGTATCGCGTCATCTTCTTAGGGATGTATCATTGGTTACATCCTGTACTGGGCGCCACAATGAGTTTTTGTTGGACTGCTCATTGTCAGTCAGGAAATCCGGAAGCGCGGTGAAAACAGCTTTCACCACCTGTTATTCCAGTTATCAGATGAATCCGCAGTTGGTGGCGTCTGGTTCCACCGTTTGTTGATGTCGGATTCATGGAGTTGGACCTTGGGCGTTTTTCCTCATGCCTATCCTTCGAGGTTTTCCCGTAGTTTTGTTTTCCAACTCTGGAAGCAGGAGTCGCGTCGCTTCCCTTCTCCAGCGCGGGCTAGAGGCGGCGTACGGGAAATACTAGATTTCACCCTTTTCCCGTAGGATGTTACGAAGCACATATAGCTAAATTTGACTCGCGCGTTGATTTTCTGCCGTACCGGTGTACCCGCAGATTCGCGAACTCACGAGATCGAAACAATGTAACATATATACAACTTAAAATTAAAATACGCGAACTTACATACTAAACGTCGAATTGTTCTGGGCACGGGAAAAATAGTGTCTCTAGTTTTGGGAATCGTCTATTACGCAGAAAACTAGGCACTTTGCAGCTGCTAAACTGCGTTGGAGGGACCTGGTGCTGGATCGTCCGCGTCGTCTGAATCCTCTGCGTCGATGAGTTCAGGTGTTCCAGAGGGATATGGCGATCCGGGATTTCTTCTTGGAGGGCGTGGAAGTGGCGTGGGTCGTTGAAAGACTGCTCGGATGTCATCAGCATGAACCACTACATCCTTACCATCACGATCAATGCGATAGACTCGACCGGACGATGCTTCCCAAACCGTATAGGGACCGAGCCATTTGGCAGCGAATCCAGCTGGATTTTTGGCGTCACTGAGTGGATGATTACGGATAACAACCTTCTGGCCTTCTTCGAATCTTGCTGGCTCGTCACGTTGCGTATACCTGAGGTTATAGCGCTGCTATCTCTGCTTAATTTCCTCGATACAAAATTCCCTCTCTACATGTTCCGGTGCGGAAGGTGGTTGGGCTTGCGTGGTTGCACGTTCTGCAGGTCGTGGTAGCTCATATCCAAGGAGAGCGCGGCCGGGCGTGTAACCAGTTGCGGCGTTGGCACGTGATCGGAGCTCAAAAAGTATGGGTTGGATATGCTGTGCTCATGAATTTCCAGGTTGACCCTGCATTTTGATTCGCAAGCACCTTTTAAGTTCCTGGTTTCTTCTCTCCGTGGGGTTAGCTTAGGGATGGTATACTGGGGTGTAATACGCTGCTACGCCCCATCGTTGCATCTGTGTACGCCAACGCCGGGAAATGAACTGTGGGCCGTTGTCGCTGATAATATATTTGGGATAGCCGAATCTGTGAAAGATCTGTTGTTCTAGCAATCTCAGTATATTGCTAGCACGGGCCTGTCCTTCCTCCCACTTCTGAAACTCGATTATTTTCAATAAAATCGATGTGATTGGGGTCGGCAAGTAGCTGAATAATATCCTGTGTTGAATCGTTGTTACGTTGTGCTTCAATCACGGCGTGCATGACTGGAATCTCGATTGCATTCAGTGATGGTGGCAGTATAGTTTTCAGTTCCAGAATCTCTCCTACGAGTTCATTATCCGGGTCGCGGATTAATAAATCCGGAAGCTGGTTATCCTCTCCGGCACAGTGCTCAATTTCAAAGTTAAAACTTTGCAACAAAAGTGCCCATTTTGTTAGTTTGGATTTTTGATATTGGCTAACCATGTCAACGCTTTGCTGTCCGTTGTAATTTTAAAGTGACGTCCTTCGAGTAGAGGGCGGTATCGTTTCAACGCCCACGCGAGCGCTAAACATTCTTGCTCGTTTATATGATACCGCCTCTGTGTGCCGTTTAATTTAGCAGAATCAAACGACACAATCCTCTTCACGCCTTCTTGGGTGGTTTGGAACAATACGGCTGATATCCCGAGTTGTGAAGCGTCGGTTTGGACCTTAAATTTTAGTCCTGGGAGTGGTCGGTGTAATTGTAATGGCTCAGCAACCCTCGTCTTAAGCGTCTCCATCGCTGTTGTGGCGGCTGGTGTCCATTTAAAAGGCTTGGTGGTGGCGGTTAAATTGTTTAGGGGTGCGACGATAGTAGCGAAATCTCGGATGTATTGGCGTATCCAGTTACATAAACCCAGAAATTTACGCAACTGGCGACGTGTTTTCGGGATAGCGTGTGTACTAATCTGCTCCAAATGTTTAATTAATGGCCTCGTACGAACTGCATCCACCATATGTCCCAAATACTCCAGAGCTTGTTTCCCGAATGCACATTTATCGACACCTAGCCTTAATTCGAATTGATCGAGGCGTGTCTGAGATGCTCCTCTGGTGTCCTGGATAATACGATTATATCATCCAGGTACACCATGGTGAAGTCGTGAATCATTCCTGACAGGACTTCCTGGGACATCAGACGTTGGAAAGTCGCGGGCGCGTTCATTAGGCTAAACGGCCTAACTCGGAATTGATAGTGGCCTCCGTCTGGTGTCGAGAATGCGGTGAATTGTTTTGATGACGCGTCCATGGGGATCTGCCAGTATCCGCTTATTAAGTCGAGGGTGGAGAAAGTGCTAGCTAGCTCCGAGGTCTCTCAGGGCTTCCTGGATAACAGGCATAGGCGTTGGCTCTGATGTGGTTATCTCATTCACCTTTCTGTAATCTATACAAAACCTATTTTCTCCATCCTTTTTCTGTACGAGCACGATTGGAGAGGCATACGGACTCGAAGATGGTTCAATAATTCCCTGCGCAAGAAGATCATTAATTTGCTTATCGATTTCTTGTTTCTTGGCAGGGTTAACTCTATACGGTCGGATGCGAATGGGTTTGTTCGAGGTGAGTTTAATTTTGTGTTCAGTAGTTCTTCTTCTTCTGGCCGGCTCGTCTGGTTCGTCCATCTAACCGTCTGTCGCAGTCCTTTTCCCAGGTGTATGCAGCACTGGCTGCAGTCAATCACCGCTTCATGCTGTAGGAAAAATCCGATACCGAGAATACTGTTGTACCTTAATTCTGGCATGACAAGGAATTGCTCTTGGAAGCGTTGGTTTCCCAGGGTGAAGTCGAGTTGAGTTACTCTTGTGATATTTGCCCAGCTAAGTTCGTTTTCATCTGGCACGGAACCACGGAATTGGAAATGCCGGGACAAACGTAATTGCGATCCGCTCCTAGGTCCAGGAGGCAGGGTATTGTTTTATCGCCTATAATCATTAGCAGCGTAATAAGCTGCGACGCATTGAATACGTGTGCGCACTGGGGTTTAGCACCATCTCTTTCGCTGGTCGTTAGTGAATTCGGTTCGTTGTTCTCAGCGGCTGTCGTATTGGAATCACAATTCTCTGGTGCTCCCAGGGAATACTCATTGGATTCCTGGTGGGCGTTGGAATACACCTCCACGTGAGTAGGGGCGTTAAGATGCTCTGGCATATTGGTGGAGGCGTCGGGATGCGCTGACATCTTGGTGGTGGCGCCTAGATGTGCTGGAATCTTGGTGGAGGCGCCGGCATGCTCCGGCATCCTGGGGAAAACGTTCTTGTAGCTTAGTCGGCGTACGGAGGCGGTAGGGGAGGTTAAAGTGTTCCTCTCTATTCCTGCCGCTGTTGGCCGTTTCCCGAAGCGTTGGGACAGTGGCGGTTCCAATGGTTTCCGTTTCTGCAGATTTGGCACTGAGGCGGATTCCCAAGGCGGCGTTTCTTTTGTGTGGAGGCGGCATGCGGCATTTGTTCAGGTTTCGTGCTGTTTGTATCAGTGTTTTGATTTGCTGTACTGTGTGTGCGCTCCTTTCTAGGAAACCAGGTGCTATTACTCTCCTGCTGGCGATTTATATAAGTATCTGCTCGATTTTCAGTGGTGGCTTGTTTGCGATAATTATTGAACTTATTCGTTGGTGATGGTGAAGATCGGCGTTGGTCGTACTGTCCATTTTTGCTAAATGCGTTCACTTGAAAGTTAGCGCGCTAAGTTACTTTCGGTGAAATCCGTTCGAGTTCATCCATTGGTAACTTGGAAGCTTGGTCGACGAAATCTTTTACCGTCTTCGGTTTAAAAACTAATGCTCGTTGTAAATGTACTGAAGCGAGTTTCCACATTATCCTAGTTTTAAACTCTTCTGACCATGACTTCGCATATTGTTCGAACAGCATATTTTTCCTTACGACGAAAACTCTTGGTGCCGATTATCCCTGAGGTGTTGTAACCATCTCCACCACTTCATTATAGGATAATGCAATTGGGTCGATCGCGTTAATGAAGAGGTTACAGGCCTGTCTCCATGGAATGTCCACGGAAAAGTATTCCCGGAATTTGTCGGCGTTTTCCTGGTCCATCTGGGATAGCGCTATCCCGCTTTTCACAGCATCGTCGAAATCCATCCCCTCAAAACTCTTTTCCAGGCGGTCAATGAAAGCCCGAGGGTCGCGTCCGGAAAATTTCGGTTGGCGGCTGTTTGCTCTGTGCAAATAAAATATCAATAAGATATTTATTTGACTCCTTTGCAGTCCGAAGAGCGTCTTCCTGGGGGGTTCTGATGTTGTTGAGCTCAGTGAGAGTCCTATCTCGTGGTTCGTGGACATCGGCTTCTACGCGAATTTGGCTTCCTGGGTACGCTGGTTGGGATTGAACCCGCGTCTTTACATTTCTTCTGCGTTGTTGGCTTTCTGGATGTGCGGATTGTGATTGAACCCGTTCCTTCCTGGCAAGCAACTCACGTTGAAATGCTTCGGCTCGGCGTCTCTGTTCCTGCCGGAACTCATCGAGCTGAACTTTCATGGCTTCCCTCTGATCGTGCAGTTCCTGTTGTAAAGCGTGATTACCTTCGAGTAGTGTCAGACATTCATCTCGCATTTTTAGAATGATTCCCTGGTACTCAATCTCCCGGTTTTCTGGGAGGTGATGGTCGTTCATCTTTTCGTTTTGCTCTTGGAGTTCCCCTAGAGCGTCGATTTCGTTCTGAATACGATGCTTGTTTTGCTCGTGTTCGCGGTCCGACGCGTCCATCGCCGCTTGATACTGTTCCAAAGTCGAGTTGGAATTCCTGGATTCATGGGATTCCGGCCTTCTTACGACAGTGGCAGATGTTGTATTAAACACATCGGTTAGACTTTGGGCGCGGCGGATTTCGTCGAAGTCGAGTTCACCGCTTCCGCGTTCGGTAGTGTACATGCTGCGTACGCTCATGTTTTTGTTTGTTACCTCGTCTTGTATAATTATTATTCAATAATTCAAATACTAATGCTCGGCCCCGACAAGTTTTAACACTTATTATTAAAAGCACATTAATTTGGCTTATATGAGTACGAATGAATTATCGTAAATAAAAATTAAAAGAATAATAACAAATGAATATTGACGGCCCCGTCGAGATTTAAAATTATTTACTAGTAAAACTTTCATATTTAATTAAACACAATAACGGCCCCGTCGAGGTAACAAACAATTGCTTCAGAAAAATAATAATTGAGACACTTTTATAGCTGACAACAGAAAGCAGAACACATTAAATTTTGCAATACACTCACTAGTACTGTAAGAATTGGAACACACAAAATAATAATAAACAGTTTCTACGAAATGAGTTTAAAGAATGAGTTACTAGTACGACGTAACGAAATGTTTAAAATTCGAAGTTTTGGCGACACTTGTTACGTGGCTAAAAGAATATTAGCTGAATAATTTATATCCGTAAGCACTAAGAGTCGTCCAATTCTATATTTGAGTTTGGGCGACACTTCTTACGGCTTAATACCAATTCATTCAAAAAAAGAAATAAGCACTCAGGGTCGTCCGGTTCATTTATGAGTTTGGGCGCCACTTGTTACGGGGGTGTAGACTCGGCGGGCAATTTTTTATAAATAATTGGAGCCGACAACAATTGTCGCACTGCGTAACTACCCGACTAACTTTAACTCATTCTTTGCATTGTATTATGTACTAAAGTAAATGTTTAACTTACCGATTCTGCACTTTCACTGATTTTAATTTAAAGTGAATGAGGGTGTGTGAAGAAAAATAATTTGTATTCAAATACAACAATCACAAATATATTACACAACTAACTTAATATTCACAATTTACTTACAACAATAAAACAACAAAATAAAACACGATGAGCAAACGAGAACACTTAGCAGATTTCGATACACGATTTAGAATACGATTTTGAACACGATTTAGGACACGATTGCCTCTCCTTTCCCTCCGCCACTTAGTTTTATTAACCACCACCATCCCCTATTGCAATAATCGCTAGAGGGGATCTTGAGGTGGTGGTGGCTGAGCGCCTTTGCTGTGGTTGGCTGAGAGATGGGGTTGAGGCGTGGTTTGCGGCTGCGCGCTACATTTTGCCTATTGCCAGAGAGCGTTACAGATGCCACACGAAAATCAACAGCTTTGCAAAAAATAACTTTGCAATGATTAATTAAAACTATATTTACATTTTGCTGTTGATTTTTGATATGTGTGACATCCGTAACAACGATAGGACCTCACGATGCGAGTCACAATACATTATTCAAACAAAATTGATGCAGAAAAAAAAAAACATGTTACGACTGTACATTTGCTAATCCGAGGAGGTTGCACTTCGAGGCGCACGGTTTATGACCTGGGCGAGGGTACCTCGAAGTGCCGCTGGTTTATTGCTCCGTTTGGAATTTTTGTGATTACAAAACTTCCCCGGATTAGCCTGTTCTCGGACTTGGTCTGCTCATTTGCATTTTATGCTGTACTTACAAACTAAAATCCTTAATCTAAAATAATCAATGCATGTCACGAACTTTACTTATTTGGAAACTAAGTGAAAGAAGTGATTATGTTCAGGTATAACAAAAATATGGAATGAAAACAATTGGGACCGATGTTATAATTCCCGACATTACGCGGCAGCTAATAAATCTCTGATTGAACGAGTTGACGGGCGCTTACGGCAAAGCGCCGGTAACTGTGTATAAAAGAATCTCAATAAAAAAAATTAATAAATAATTAATTAATGACGAAAAATGATCCCCGGAGATCTCATGCTGGTTGCATATGAAAGTGATATATTCTTCAGAATTTACCAAAAATGTCTGCGCACATTTACGCCATTCTTTGTAACATCGATGTAAGTGTAGATATTACTTTCAACTAAATAATTCAAATTTTTCATCTTTCATATGCACTTGTGTTCCACAGTTAGAATGTAATACAGATATTTTCAAGATTTGTTTTACTTTGCTCTTAAGGGGAATATAACAGTGGTCTGAAATTTAATGTTAGGTTTATTTAAAAACTAAAGGTCCTAGAAAGTTGAAATTTTGACAGCGTATATTAAGCCCAATTATCTAGTAAAATATCGAAGTACTTTTTTTTTAAACAATTTGCTTTCAGAGGTATGAAAAAAATAATGTTAAATTTTTCAAAATTAAAAAAAATATTCCCATATCTTACTAGTTTATACTATAAGGAATATAATGTGAACATTTCATAAGGATGCGATAGCTCATGCCCGAGTCAGGTTAAAATAAAAATCTTGAAAAATAAGACCGTAAAATACCGCCGCCTTGCGGATCTTCTCCTAGTTGAACGCGTTGTACACTTATCTGCACAATTATTGGAGGGGCGAGCAGCATGCGGCCAGCGTTTATCTCTGGGCCGGTGAACGCTGTGCGGCTTCGCGTTTGTTTTTCTTTTCTTTTTTCAATCATAGTTAACAAAAACGGCTCGCGTCGTTAGCATTTATTCTCGTAAAATTAATATTTCGCAATTATAATCGATATTTTATTGTACTAGTGTTTTATTTTCATGCTTTCTGACTACTAATGGAATAAGTATTTTTTTATACTGCATGTTCACTAATATAGAAAACACGAAATGTTTCACTAATTTAAATAAAGATGTGTAATATACCTTTAATATTGGCTTTCCTTATTATTTGACAGTGTCGGTATTATTAAATTATTTTTAAAGTTTTTTAAGCTGATTAATAAGCCAGAAGCAATCGAATAACAATCAGTCTTGTTCAAATCATTATTTCGTCTTAAATCTTTCGTTATTAAAGCAGTTGTTAAATGCCATTAAACTTCTCGCAATAAAACTATTAAAGTAAATTGTAAAGTTTCTAGCAATCGGACCTATTTGAACCAACTGCGACTTCATCAACGAATCAATGATATCAAAACTATAAGAATAGTAAGAATAACACCAATATGACGTTGTCGTAGATTAATGTTACAAATCAACTATTTTTTACTGAGCACAGGTAATATTTGTTTGACGAATGTTTAAAAAAATGTAGGGTTTAACTGCGTGCATATTCATTGTTAATTATTTTAGAAAAAATAGAACTATAATAATAATAAGGTAGTTATTATAATGCATTTCAAATAATAAGCTTCTTGCTCAACATTGCACCGAGCCCAATATATTTTTTTCAAATTTGGCTGATTTATGATGAGTCATATTTTGATAGTAAGTAAATAAGGAATAAATGAATTGAAATTGAATGTAATTGCAATCCTCTATTTATACGGCTCAGTCAACTTAGCCCCCCGAAGTTCGACTTTTTAAAAAATAACTGTTGCGCTAGACGGGCCTTAGCTAGCGCTAGCTAGCGCCACAAAAATTAGAGCTAGCGCCGTTTAGACAAGAAAGTTACGGGGGTTTGAACTTTCGGGGGGGCTAGGTTGATGCTGGATGTTTCAAGTTTTCTTACAGTATTCGAATTCCTCAGAGCTAGCGCTACCAATTTAAAAGCTAGCGCCACCCCCACAACCCCAAAAGATTATACAACATTTTAAACCCTAGCCCCCCGAAATGAGATTTTTTTAATCAAATTGGGTGCAAAAGTTCAATTCAAGGCTTTAAACGAGTGTTCTCCACTCCCAGACTAAGCATGAAGTAAAATTTCGAGTTTAGAAAAGCCCCGTGAAAATTTGTCGAGGGTCGCGCAGCGACCCGAGACAAATTTTCTGGGCTTTTCTAAACTCGAAATTTTACTTCATGCGCCACGCGTATAAAACGCTGATTTCAAGTAAGGTTCAAATATACACAAATTTCACAAAATTTTAGTGTTCTATACGCGTGGCGCATGAAGTAAAATTTCGAGTTTAGAAAAGCCCAGAAAATTTGTCTCGGGTCGCTGGACGACCCTCGACAAATTTTCACGGGGCTTTTCTAAACTCGAAATTTTACTTCATGCTTAGTCTGGGAGTGGAAAACACTCGCTTAAAGCTTTAAATTGAATTCCTGTAAAAACAACATATATCTAAAGATTTAAACAAAATAAAGTGAATCTGGAATACGTCTACTTTAAAGAAAAACTCCCTGTATATCGTAGAATCAGGATATTGAGATAGATTGTGTTAGAATGAAAATAAAGTCAATTGAATAGCAACGAAAGGAGCTTAATCACAATTTTGTAGCATCGAAAAGATACCCATGTTTTGATTAGGTACATACATAACCCGATGTGTACTAGGTAAATTTTCAGGCATTCATTGTTTTTGAAAAGCGTTCAGTTTGAAACTCCCAACGAGTGTTTTCCACCGAGTAATAATGATTTAAGTTATCATAAAAAAAAACAACCGTGAGGTACGCCACTGTCTTGCTAGCACTAGCTATCTCTTGAATAACTTTCTCATTTATCACTTGGTGAAACATTTTGAAATAATAATAAAGGATAAATTAAAAACACTTGGTTTGTTTCACTATTTGTTTCTATTTACTTGACTAGTTTCGCTTTTTACGGCATTATCAAGAGTGAATCAAGAGTGAACTTTGATAATGCCGTAAAAAGCGAAACTAGTCGAGTAAATAGAAACAAATAGTGAAACAAAGCAAGTGATTTTAATTTATCCTTTAATATCACTAGCTATGTCGTTGTTAGTGTTTATAGACTTCAGTATAGCAATTACAATGCCAAAAAAAAATTTGAAATCGTACGGTTAGTTTCCGAGTTATAACGATTTCAATTATCAAAAACAATCGTCAGTTACGCCACTGTCTTACTAGTGCAAGCTATCTCGTTGCCAGTGTTTATAAATATTAGTATAGTAATTACAATGCCAAAAGAGTTTCTTAAATCGTACGGTAAGTTCTTGCGTAATAACGATTTAAATTAGCTAGGAGTGAAAACACAATTGTCAGTTACGCTACTGTCTACTAGGCATCATGTTTCTAATAGCCAGTGTCTATGAACATAAATAACGTAATTACAACGCCGAACTATTTGTTGAAAGCGGTATATTATATGCCAAACATCATTTTGTATTAAAATTCAGGAAGTAAATGGTAATACGCAAACAGGATCTGAAAGCTCTTGCATCAAAATTTGGACGTGAACTTTTTTTTACCTGATATTTTTGAGAGAATATTTTTGTCATATTCTGTTGGCGCTAGCTCTAAGTTATATTTTCCACCCAATTTGATTAAAAACATCTCATTTTAGGGGGCCAGGGTTAAAAATGTTTTATCATTTTTTGGGGCTGTGGGAGTGGCGTTGGCTTTTAAATTGGTAGCGCTAGCTCTGAGGAATCCGAATAGTGTAAAAAAACTTAAAAAATCCAAACTCGGGGGGCTAGCATCAAGCTAGCCCCCCGAAAGTTCAAATCCCCGTAGTTTTCTTGTCTAAATGGCGCTAGCTCTAATTTTTGTGGCGCTAGCTAAGGCCGGTCTAGCGCAATCGCTTTTTTCAAAAAAGTCGAACTTCGGGGGGCTAAGTTGACTGAGCCTATTTATACACATCATTTTGTAAACCCTGTACTAAACATAAAAAAAAACAGGGCAGCTTTCCGTTTAATTTTTTTCAATCAATTATTTATTTGTTGCATTCATAAAAACTAGAATATTTGACCGAATATAAATTGAAATTCTCCCCAAAATTGGGGGTATTTACCCAATTGGGCAGAGGCCAAATTAATACACATTATTTTCATGGCAATAGCAGTTAGGGAAGATAATATTCCCATTTAAAAAATATGATTGAAAATCCTATGTTTTTTTTCATATATGTGCATATAAATATTCACAATGAGCTCATGAACATGAATTATTTTATTATTATATTTTTAAGAAATAATCTATAATTTAATAAAATAAAACACATAGTTTGTTCGGCTGTCGAAACTGGAGTCTTAAAAGTAAAAATAATGTGTTATAATGACAAGAATAAGAATCATCAGTTTTGTAAATACCGAAAAATAACACAGGATCCGATAACGCTTTCTAACGAATTGAAAACAATACATAGCTTGTATGTATTATCAGCGTGTTTAAATAATACGAATCGACACTTTCGTTCGATCCGTCTTTTTTATACGCTTTGTTTTTTTCGTCTATTCCACGCGACGCGAGACCCCATCCGTTCATGCCAAGGAGCAATGCACAAATGCACAGCGAACTGCCGCTTTTCTCTCTGACTGTATTCTCCCCACTTGTGCTGTAAATTTGGCATCGGATGAGCTACTCTAAACTATGTGGGTCTTTCCAACACGATCGGCGTGTTACACTGCAATAATCCCCTTAAGAAAAAAATATTTAAACATGAATTAGTTAATTAATCATTTCTGCATAGTTTTATGTTACTAACGCGACATTTTATATCCAATAATACTTCTATAGAAGGAGATTAGATAAAAATATATCACTGGCTTTTTAGTTAAATGTGTGGTCAATTTCTTTTTAATTTCTCACTGGTTCTAGAGATCGCCAATATTTATGATGCGGGTGAATTTAAATGGAATAAAAACATTCGTTGCACTTATATAAATATATTCACCTTAAAATGTAAAAATATTTACAAAATATTTACATTTTTCTTACTTATTGCTAACTTGTGAATTTGTGGTTTAAAAATATAGTTTAACGAAGATGTTTACAGTTTGAAGAGTTGATATAGACTTGTATAAAAATGATACTAAAAATTAAAATTGTAAGTATTTACAATGTGGGGAGAGCATTGTAATTGGTCACTGATATTTCGTGGGTGTGTTTTTCTCATCCCTTCCTTCAAGTGAAGTAAGGAATTTCTTTTCTAAGAATTAACCGTACGGTCGTACCGTAATGCTTTGCGAGTTTGCAAATGTACATTTTCCACGAAACATCACATGACCAAAACAACAACCCCGGCCTGAGAAAAGGGTCTGTTTAATTTTACGGCAGCCCATTAAAAATGCATTGAATTCAAAAACCTATTATCTAAAATTTCAAGTACTGCAAAGCTGATTTAAAAATAAATATAAATAAGCTGCAATAAAAATAAATGTTAACCATGAAATATATTTACAAAGAATAACAAAAAATAGGTTTAGATAAATGTATATATGAGCCGCAAAAATCTCTAATTGCTTAAACTGATGTTACTTTGACCTTAAATCAAGAATCCGTTAACTAATAGCAATTACTAATATAGCAAATAAATAAATGGGCTGTGATCATTTTTGTGCAGTCACTTTCGAGATTTTTTCTCTATCTTCACATAAATCGCTCTGGTTTCTAAAATATCCACACAATTTTAATATTTCAAAAAGTTTTTGATTTGCGATAATATAATAATCTATAATTTTATCTCAAGTACCTTTTCTACGTATACAAATTGTGTTTAAGTTGAACTTTGGTGGATTCAATAGATTTCCACTATTTAAAAAAAAAAGAGGGAACATTTCGGATTAAGATATTTTTCATTACCCTAAATTAATAATTGCGTCTTATACGAATACTCAAAGTTGAAAAAAGTTAGTGAATTATAGTAAAGTCAGTATATCAGGAATAACATGTTTTTATTTAAGTCCTGAATCAAGCATAAAGTAATTTTCGAGTTTAAAAAAACCCTGCTTTTTTTTCAAATTTTCAGGCTTTTCTAAACTCGACATTTTACTTCATGTGACAGGCGTATAAAACACTGGTTTAGTGTTAAGTTTAAAATATAGTTTAGGTATACATTTTTAAGGACAATTAAAAAAAAACACTTACAAATAGGGATACTTATTTTAAGAAAATAAGCATCTCTCATTTTTTCAGATTTCTTGATTTTTTGTTATAAGTTTCGAAATTTACCATTATTGGCGTAAACCGCTTCAGATCAAGTCGCCTATTTCCAAAAACCCCTAAATTCATTGTTTTCAATTGGATTTATGGGTTTTTGGAAATAGGCGACTCACATTCTTACTACCGTGCGATCGTTTATATTATGATTTAGAGTAGGCCGCATTTATTTTGTAAGGATGTCCAGAGGGCTAATTGAATGATGGAATAAATGTTAAGTTCTGGTAAAATATGTGTAAACGATCAGTAGTGCCAATCATCAGTCATTAATTGTTCTCTGATTGTTATTCAGATCACAAGATATTTTCTCTTGATAAAAATCAAATAATGCATATGAACAAGAATTAAGAAAACAATTATGATAGGATAATAGCACATAGACAAATTGTTTTTCTTGAATTGATAGTTTGTAGGTTCGTGTGCTTACGTAATGTTTAAACACTTTCTCGGAATGTTAATTTGTAAAAATGGTTTTGTTTTATAATGTGTAATTTCATGCACGCGCAGTTTTCGTCTTTAATTGATCGATTTGGCTTTGGAATCGTGAGTTCTGAGTTTGTTGAAAATCTATGAAGAATTAAACTATAGAAGAAAATATAATAAAATGAAATATGAAAATATTCTATCCAGTATAGAATATTTTTATATTTCATTAACTTATATTTTTTATAATATAATTCTCCATAGATTTGCATTTATTTCTTTTGTAAATAGAGGAAAAGATACTATAAATCAACATATTGAAAAGCACCTTGAATTTTGGAGTTAATTAGTAAGCATATTTTTGCATAACTTCCTAGTGTTGAAAAAAGTCAACTTTAAACGACTAAAAATAGATTTATTTTTTCTGAAATTACAGAAAAAAAAAAGAATCGATTTGTTGTGTTTCTAACTTACAATCCTCTTCTCAATAAAAACTTTTAGGTTTATCAAAATGTCTTTTTTTTGTCTAAAAATCGGACAATAATGCTCTCCAAACTTTACCGATAATTTAACGACCTTTTACCGTAATTTCTGTAAATTAAATTAACCATTTTGAGTGCTATAGATAGAGCTCGTTGTTCCATTTACCTAGGCGAGAAATATGAACACAATTGTGCACATAAAACCAAAAGTCCTAAAAAGCGTCTTGTTTTACTTATCCAAAGTGAATTAAGGCATGGTAATGTTTTTATTTTTAGGCATACGTTTTGAATATACCGGGTGTTCGATAATAAACGCAAACGCTACAACTCTGTTATTTACTGACCGATTTTGTTGAACTAGAAACCAAAGTCAATAGCCGTTTAAATACTGAGAAATGATATAAATATTGTTTTATTTTCAATGATAACTTCATTGCCAAATAATAGCTACCTTCACATTTTGAAATGGCTGTGTATAGTTTTCAAATTTTATTACATTAGATATAATTTTTCTGAATCCACTAATGCCTAATTACTTGTTTTTTGTTCAATGTTTTGGTCGAAAAAGAAATTTAAATAAATCTATTTAAAATTATATTTTTCAAATATTATAATAAGTGTGCCTTGTAAAAAAGGGCCAAATGTCATTTATTGTGAGGTTGCGTCAAATGTGAATGACGCAACATTATTATATTATTATTTAATTACTAACTAAATAAGTTAATTTGATACATTGTATTACTTGACCTGACTTGAGAATGTGTGAAGAAAAATGTTTGTTATTTAAATATTTCTTAATTTTAAACTGTATGTCTAACTTCACAGTATTTGAGTGCTTAATACGCGTGGCGCATGAAGTAAAATTTCGAGTTTAAAAAAGCCTGAAAATTTGGTTTGGTCGCCAAACCAAATTTTAAGGCTTTTCTAAACTCGAATTTTACTTCACGCTTAATCTGGGAATGGAGACACTCGTTCAAACTTTAAATTGAACTCTTTTATAAAATCGACGAATATTTCTGAAAATGTCCAACGTATACATTTTTTTTATATTTAAAACAAAAAAGAAGTATTAAATATTAAAGTTGCATTAAAAATAATAACAAACTGTGAACGTGGAATAAATTAGTTAACGGAACACACGGAATAAATATAAACCAATAAACAATTTAAAGAGTATTAAAAGGCCATTTTATTTTTAAGGCACACTACATTTATTGCAAAAAAAATCACGTAAACAAGATTTATTATGTATTTTTTTCTGGCATAAATATTAAATTAAAATCAACATATCGGGCATAATTGGATTCAGAAATATACTGTCTAAAATTAATAAAATTAAAAAGTATATGCAGCCATTAAAAAAATTAAAGTTGACTACTATTTGGCAATGAAGTTAGTTTTGAAGAATATATAATTACTGCCAAATTATTGTATTGAAATAGCCATTGACTTTGTTCATTCAAATCGGTCAATAACTTACAGAATTATGGGCGTTTTTTATCGAACACCCGGTATTTACCTAAGGCAGATCCTGGTCCACTAAAAATGTAATCAGCCGAAGATCCCATCAATCCATGAACCAACAAAACTGGATATCTTGATTTTGTGGAGACATCATTTCTACTATTGGGTATTCGAAAAGCAGTCAAATAATATCCGTCTTCTGTTAAAATCACGTGAGTTTCAGATAGATAACCGTAAGAATCCAGAATTTGTGGCTAAAAACAGAAAGTAAATAATTATTCATTGCACTGTAGTATACATGAAAGCAGATGTGTTTAAAAAAATATGTTTTATAATATCCTGATATTATTTATATAATATTAGCCCATTAACGGCTGACAAATTATAAAGTTAACTCTAAAAGTTGATTTTAGGTAAAATTCTGCGCGTATTTTTATGATTTCTATGAATAACATTATATTACATACTGGGAATTATTCTTTTAAATATAAATAATGCATTCGCTGTACATTTTTAGGCAATTTGAAGTTTGGAACAAGTGTTTCCACTCCCAGATTAAGCATAAAGTAAAATTTCGAGTTTAGAAAAGCCTGAAAATTTGGTTTGGTCGCTCCGCGAAGCGGAGCGGCCAAACTTTTTTCTAAACTTTTTTCTAAACTCGAAATTTTACTTCATGCGCCACGCGTATAAAACACTGGCATATTGTAAAGTTAGAAATTCACTCAAAAATAGTTTTTTTTTTTAAATGAGTTATAACAAAAATATTTACATTTTGCATTGCACATTCTTAAGTTGGGTCAAATAACACAATGTATCAAACTAATTTATTTAGTAATTTAATTAACAAAATTTAATAATGTTTCGTTATTGGCAATATTTATTAACATATTGCACCAATGGTGATAATGGGATACGTTTTAACCACTGTGATTTAAATGAATACACTTGGTTAAATTTCATTAATCTTTTGGATTTTTACTCCAACTACTTTCCTAAGGAATAACATTAGCGAAATGTAACCAACTGTTTTATTTTAAATGAAAGTTAAATATGTTTCACCACGTGAAAGATAAGAAACTTATTCAAGATAAATTACCACTGTTTTGAAAGCATCCTTGTGTACGTCTATATAAGCTACAGTAAAATCAATCACCAACAAATAAAAAACAAACACAACTAAAACTCTAGTCAACATTGCAAATTTTAAACTACTCACTTTTTCATAAGTCGATTGCTAATATTCCCACTGAATGAATATTCAAGGTTGATTTTATTTTCGTTAGATACGCAGACTCGCATATATCATTTCCGTAATCGAGTTTTGTAAGGATAGAATAATGAATGGTCTTGAGATAAACTTCACGTTTACGGTGGATTTGTTAAAAAGATTAATACGTGAGAGATAATAAATTGCTATTTATTATTTCTTACATACAGTAAATTTTTCTTTTAAGTATACATACATAATCATCTATGTGCTGTAAATTATCAGGCATTCGTAGATTTTATAAAAGGGTTCAATATGAAGCTCTTAACGAGTGTTTCCAATCCAAGATTAAGCATAAAGTAAAATTTTGAGTTTAGAAAAGCGTGAAAATTTGCTTTGTTACGCGACTAAACCAAATGTTCAGGATTTTCTAAACTAATAATAAAGTGTATAATGTCTTCATTTTGTTACACATTTCGTTTAATCTCGTAAAATTCCTTATTTCTTTTAATGAAAATGAAATGCATTTCATGTTGTAAATAAATTATCTAATTATTAAATTTTCTATTTACGCAAGCAATGTTGTTTATATGAACCAATTAACTCGTTTAATTACACTTGAATGACTACCAAAGTGTTTTCTGTTATGAAGGCCAATAACAGTTTTGGTAGACTAAAAATGTAACCAACTGTTTAGTATATTAATCCTTATGTTATTTATTGAATGATACGACCGAAATTGCTTAAATTATGTTTATGTATTTTGGATCTCCCTGAATAAAAAAAAAACAATTTTTAAAATTAATTCCGTTTGTCTGTATGTGAGCCGGTTAACTCAAAAATGCATCATGTTCGACTTTCGACGTTTTATACAATGCGATAGTTTAAATTATATTCAAACTTCGCTTAAAATCTGAAGTTTGTACGCGTGGCGCATGAAGTAAAATTTCGAGTTTACAAAAGCACAGAAAATTTGTCTCGGGTCGCTGTGCGACCCTCGACAAATTTTCACGGGGCTTTTCTAAACTCGAAATTTTACTTCATGCTTAGTATGGGAGTGGAAAGCACTCGTTCAAAGCTTTAAATTGAACTCTTGTAAAAAACAACGAATTTTAGAAAATTTACTGCTTATGGATGTTTACCTAAAAAAAAAAATTCCCTGTATAATTGTATTGTATAATAGAAACTACAGTTATAACCAAAAACTTGTATATTGTACGAACAAAGTTAAAGTGTTTTCATTTATTAAATTGCTATTATTTTTACTCCTGGAATTATTAGGAGTAAGTTAGAGTTGGCAGCGCCTTAAAGTTTATTACAAATTAAGGCTGTGATTAAGAAACTTCAATATAGTCAACTATTTATTTATTTATTTATCAACGGAAATCTCCTTTATACATCAATACACAATTAAAAATAGTGATATAAGATAAACATAATATTACTTTGAAAAACATATAAATAGAGTGAGAAATATAATACAACAAACAAAAATACACTAATTAACAATATCCAGATTAATAAACTGTAAATGGCGTTTGAATACACTGTAAGAATTACTAAAAATGTAAAAGTTGGGATATAACATAAGGCATTACAATACCGCATTATACGTGCCACAGGATTATGGGAACCATACAATGTTCGATGGAAGTTTAAACGAAATAAGGGCCTACAACGAACTGGAGTTGTTAAAAAAAAATTAAAGTTCAACAATGATAATAAAAAACTGCAATTGACATGTCCATTAATCAGTTTGAACCCATAGCATAAGTCAAATGATATTCTTCTATATTCTAAAGATTTTAAATTAAGACAATTCAATATGTGTGACCGACTATAGTCAATGCGTGCGATCCCCATTTTAAAAGATACTAGTAGTAAGAACCTATTCTGAACTTTTTCAATGATTTCAATGTTACAGTTGTGGTAAGGAGACCAAATTGCAGAACAATATTCCAAATGTGGCCTTACCAAACTGACGTAAAGGGTTTTGAACGTATCCACGCCAAAGTGTTTCGAAAATCTATTAATGAAACCGAGCATAGAAAGAGCTTTACTAGAGATCTTATTCAAATGGGTAACAAAATTTAAGCGAGAATCAAATATAATACCCAAATCACGCAGTCTCGACCAGGGGCAATTTATTATCATTAATTGAATACTCAAACTTGCTATTATTGCTATGGCGACAAAAAGAAATTGACATACATTTTTTCAAATTGAGATGAAGATGATTGCATGCGCACCAATTAGCCAAGTTATATAAATCAGATTGTAAAAGCGCATGATCAGAAATTGACTATTTTTAATATAACTCCCAATGTCATTTATAAAGATCAAGAACAGAATTGGCCCACAGTGTGAGCCCTGGGGGACCCCAGATGTAACGTTGATTGCTCTAGAGACGAAGTTATCAATCTTAACAAGCTGTTTACGTTCCCGTAAATAGCTTGCGAACCATTTTGTCACAAAATCACTAAATCCTAAGCCTTCAAGTTTATTTAAGAGAACAGATTGACTAACACGATCGAAGGCTTTGGAAGAATCAGTGTAAACAGAATCAACCTGACGACCCCTTTCCAAAGCACTCATCAGATACATCTGGTAGGAAAGCAAATTAGACGTTGTAGACCTGCCCTTTAAAAATCCATGTTGTTTGTCACAAATAATATTCCTGCAGCACCAAATGAGTTGATCGGATATTAGTTTATCTAGCATTTTAGGAATTGCGGACTGGATAGAAACTCCCCTATAATTTTGTATGACTTCCCTCGAGCCCTCTTTGAAAATAGGGTTGATGTAAGAATGTTTCCAAAAAGTAGGAAATACCCCGGTATTAATAGATTTATTGAATAATGTTTCAGTCAGGGTAGTCAGTGAATACATACATTGTTTTACAAAATAAGGGGGTAAACCATCCGGCCCAGAGCTAAGTGAGTCACTTAACTCATTGATTGAATTAAATATATCGGAAGTTTTTAGACTAAACCTTGAGCAAGATATTTTATGATCATAATTGAATAATTGAGCATCAATTATATCCTTATTGTAAACAGTGCAGAAATAGTCACCAAATAAATCAACACAAGAACTTCCAGCATTGCATTGTGTATCATTAAAATTCATTTTATTTGGAAAACCTTTTATGTTTTTGCACTCATTAACAAAAGACCAAAATACTTTAGAATTAACTTTTATGGTATCCTCAGTTTTCCGAATATAGGATTCATAAAGTGTTTCACTTAAATTGCAAGAAGATCTAAGATTTTTGAATGTTTCATAATCAGTTACACGACCACTTTTTTTAAAAGCGAAATGGGCTTTTTTCTTACATATAATTAAATCAATGAGTTCACGATTAAACCATTTTGGATAATTTGATGATTTATAATATTTAGAAGGCACATATAATGAGAGGGCATGATTAATGATGTTAAATTATTTAAGTTTAAATCAATATTTGGTTCCTGAAATGCTAGACTCCAATCAACATTGCACAGATAATCATTCATGGCGCTGTAATTAGCTGATTTGAAATCATAATAAATATATTCAGTGTATAAAGGACTAAATGTCTTTGATAAGTTCACAGTAATATCATAGGATATGTGATGATAACTATTATTGAGTAATGGATCACTGGATGTTTTAATATTAATATTAAGTAAATTAAAAAATATTAAATCAAGAAATATGCCACGTTCATTTGGAATGTGGTTCTTTTGACGCAAATCATTAAAATTAAAAGAATCATTAAATGCACGGGCACATTGGGATGTATTTGAGTTAGACAATAAGCTATAACCCGAAAAGTCCCAAACTGCAGTCGGTAAGTTAAAATCCCCACAGAAAATATAATCAGAACTAGGATTATCCAAACAGATTTGATCAATAGCTAATGCATGTTGTTCATATATATTACAGGGGGACATAGGTGGAATATAAGAAGCACCAAGTATTAATTCATCATTAATTTTAACAAATAAGTGTTCTACAATATTTACTGATGAATCCAATTTAATGCTATTTAGATCAGACTTAACGGCAATAAGGACTCCCCCACCTCTACTTTTAGCACTAGTTAAGATTGTTCTATCCTGTCTGTGAATATTATAGTTCGATAAGTTTAATTCAGAATTTAACACGGAATAATCGAACCACGTTTCAATAAGAATTATGACGTCATAAACACAACAGCTAACCTTAAGATGTAAATCACGAATTTTTGATTTAAGGCCTCCGATGTTCTGGAAATACACAACTAGTTTTTTGGCTTATTAACTGCAACTCCTGATGACCGAGTACTGACTGTACTCGGGACTCCATTCCTATATTTAATTGTCAAGTCCGTTTCACCCGAATTTTTGCGTAAAGTAAGTTTGTCGTTTAAAGTCTTTAGCTGATTTCGTTGAATGTTCGTATGATCGGCATAAAATTTCACCGCACCAGTATTCAAAGTACGCACAGCTTTGAGTACTTGAATTGCAGAGTGATGATCAGCTAAAGACACTTTTATTTATATAAGTTAACTAATTGAATTATTTAGTGTTAGAAAGTATGTCAAACTACTAGTAACACTAAATATCCTTATAGTTTAATTGATTACATTGATTAATAATTAAGCGTTATCAAAATCTTAATTTAATTTAATTTAATTTCTCGGCTTTATTGTAATCTGTTTTGTATGAACTTTTGTCACTTCAATATTAACTTATAAAACTTAAGGTTAAGTCAGCCCGATTTTGGAATTTTAGTTGTTAATGCTTATACATTGGAAATTTACATCATATTACAATAAAAATAAATATGCATAAAGTACATATGGATTGCAATATTACGAAGAATTAAATGTGACAATACATTATGTTTCAAATGCTTTTTCCAAATCGAATTATGTCTATTATTTGAGAATATGTTTATATTATTAATATAATTTAATTGTAAGAATTAATATTCAGTTGCTGTAATTACTTGTAATTATCTAAATCATAAAGTAACCACACTCCAAATTCTTTGATTCTGTCGATCCTTCTTACCGTGCACCCTATCGTCCTTGCTCTAAATCATGTTTTGAATTATCGCAAGGTAATAAGCTTCTACACAATGTTTTTATTAAAAGTTGCAGATAATGAAAAAATATAAACCTTTTATCGTTTCGAAGATATTCGTTATATACTTCTAATTCAACAATAATATAGACAAATATTTCAAATGAAGGTTGTAGACAATAAGAAATTACACAAGTTTTATTTAAACTATTTTTACAGCAGCCCTCTTGTTTTTTAATGTAACCACAAATATAAGTTGATTTATTTTTTATTTATATCCTGTATACGAGAAAGTCCAGACGAGAACACTCCCGAATTTCTTTATTAATAATATTATTAGCATTGAAAACTTTATTGAAAAGCGTAGAAATACGTATAGTTAAAACGAAAAATACAAACTTGAAACGGTATTTGAAACGTAAATCTCGGATCCTCAAACGAAAAGAAAATCTGTTTAGAAGGGTCGTTAATCATTCGCCGCGCAGATCAAAGTTGGCGCCATTATTTCCTTTTTAGCGGAAACTTATCTCGAATATGTTCGCAAACTATTTCCCAAACACGTAGTGTTTTCACCGGGAGAGAAGTTGAGAAGAGAACATCCTCTCTGACGGATACAAATGTGCGTTGCTCTTGCGGCCGAAGACCAAACGTATATACACGTCCGCCTTAATAGAAACGGCACCGGCCAGACAGCTTCATCCTGCCCGGTTACAATTGGAAATAATTGCCAACCATTTTCGAATTGCAGTACTTGTACGAATCGATTTTTTTATAATTTTCTTTATAAAACTACTAACTCTAGAAATGTATGATCAATGGAATACAGATTGGTTTATTATCATTATTATTACCAATGGGAATGGAAATACGTTAAATTGAATTTATTTTCAGCATTTCGGCACCGAATTCCATTTCGGACTTCTAGGTCCTTATCAGTACGGTCGACCTGCTGAGGAATGCCGAACATTTTAAATCATATCAAGCCTATATGTGAACACATTTATCAAAAATCGATATACAGTGAACCCCGACAGTAACGGATAATTCGGCATTTTCCAAAATACACATTTCTAAGAAAAATCTTAGAACAGGTTGATTTTAGATTTGTTTTCTACATCTTTTGAGGTATTACACATATAGATGGCAGGCGCCACGTTGCCGCAATGACGTCATTGATTTTTTTTTTAAATGAAATCGATTTATTTTATACCGTTCGTTTGCTTTATAGTGCTCACCATTGGGATTTTTTAAACTATTAGAGATACAAAGACGGTTGGGCTAGACAAAAGTTTCCATTTCTAATACAAAATAAAACTGCGTTGATGAATTTCACCTAGCGTCATTTGTTTTCAAGATATGACGAAAAAAGTGAAAATCGACAGTATTTTATTTTTGCTATAACTTTGTTATTTAGATAGATGAGTACGTGAAATTTGAAATGTACCCTATATGACATCCGAGATACCAGAGCTGGGCAGGATTCGAATCATTCAGGATTCGATTCCCGGATTCGAATCCTTTTAGAGGATTCAAAAGAGGTATTCGAATAAGTAAAGTAAAGTAAAGTAAAGTTTATTCATGTATTACATCGGTGTACATAAGTCAGTGAGTATAATTAGTAGTGATTAAACATACAGTAATATTAAGAAATATAAATTAGTGATTAAAACAAAATGTGATCACAGTTTGAATAAATAATAATAAAGACATTAAAAAATAAAATATATGCAAGTACAAACATATTAAAATCGTCATAATAATAAAAATATTAAAATATCAAAAATATAGAAAATATAAAGTATATACAGGTACAAACACATTAAAATCAATATGTGACTATGTGTCACAGAGGTGCTGAAACTCATATGTTAGGCACTCATGAACACTATAGAAGGCTTTCATCTGTAGATATGATTTAATTTTATGTTTAAACTCAAGTGTGGACAACGACTTAATTGCATCAGGAATTGCATTGTATAGTTGTGGTGTCCATAATAGTTTACGCCATTGTGACATTTAGTTAACCGCATTGATTTTAAACAAATGTCATGTCTGTGTCGGGATTTATGTCCATGAATCTGAGAATGAGTGCTGTAAGACGCTAGATTCTTTTTTACGTGCATTATACATTCAATTATGTAAATACAGGGCAGGGTAAGAATATGTTCATCGATAAAAGCATGCTTACAGTCATCTCTAAATCCGAGACCAAGAACTGCTCTGAGTGCACGTCGCTGAAGTCCAAAAATCTATTTATTATGGTTGAGTGTCCCCACGTCAGTATTCCATATGACACATGACTATGAAAGTGTGCGAAGTACGCAGCTTTGACAGCAGTGTGTGGCAGAGTTGTATGTAAGCGCCTTAATAAATAGATTGATTTGCATAATTTCTTAGCTGTCATATTCCCGTGAGCATGCCAATTTAGTTTACTATCCAGCTCAACCCCTAAGAATTTAGTTGAGTTTAATTCTATGTTAGGTTTTAGTGAAAACGTGACATCAATAGTTTTATTGGAATTTAATGTAAGCTTATTGGATAGAAACCAGTCAGAAATAATATTATTGCAAATGTTAGTCTTGTTAAATGCATAGGCCAAGTCACTCGCTCTATTCATGAAGGTTGTATCATCTGCGTATAATATTATTTTAGTCGCCGTACTGATAAACTCGGGTAGGTCGTTGATATAGAATAAGAAGAGAAATGGGCCCAGAATTGATCCCTGGGGTACCCCGTTTAGTGTATTCACTGGTGATGATACTTATTGACCAACCATTACTCTCTGTGACCTGTGGCTGAGGTACGAGTTAATCATACGACAACTTTTTAGATGGAAGCTGTAGTAGTACAATTTTCGCAGTAGAATGTCGTGCGAGACACAGTCAAAGGCTTTACTAAGATCTAAAAATGATGCGGTATTGAATACTTTAGTGAAAACGGATTCGTGATCCGGATTCGTGATCCGGATTCGTTACATTTTTTAAAAGGATTCGTATTCGAATCCAGACGTAGATGATTCGAATCCTTATAAAAAAGGATTCGAATTCTTATAAAAGGATTCGAATCCTTATAAATGGATTCGAATCCTTATAAAAGGATTCGAATCCTCATACACGGATTCAAATCCTCCCAAATAATTCGAATCATCGCTATTAAGGCTGGGATTCAAATTCGATTAATTCAAATAGTTAAATATTCTAACATCAATATTTAAATCACTAAATTATTCATATTTAAATATAAATATTTAAATTTTCGAATAATTAAAATATTTGTGAATACATATTTGGTTACTTAATCACGAAAACATTTCCAACCTTAATAGTATATTTTTAACTTCACTTGAAATCGTGTTTTATACGCGTGGCGCATGAAGTAAAATTTCGAGTTCAGAAAAGCCCCGTGAAAATTTGTCTCGGGTCGCTGCGCGACCCTCGACAAATTTTCTACGCGGGGCTTTTCTAAACTCGAAATTTTACTTCATGCTTAGTCTGGGAGTGGACAACACTCGTTCTTAGAAGTTTTAAATTAAAGGATCACTAGATTACTAAGTTTATTACCATTTTAAAAAGGCTACAACTCGTAGGACCAATCATGGTCTTCGGAGACCGAAAGACTACAGGGAATCGAATATTTTTTACAAGAAAACAACGGATATCTGAAGGTTTACAGCATGGATATTAAAGAAAACATCCAATTTTGAAAAAAATATCGAAGTTGGGTTGGTTTTCAGTGCATTTTTAACTTCACTTTAAATCAGTGTTTTATACGCGTGGCGCATGAAGTAACATTTCGAGTTTAGAGAAGCCCCGTTTAGAGAAGCCCCGCGAAAATTTTCTACGCGGGGCTTTTCTAAACTCGTAATTTTACTTCATGCTTAGTCTGGGAGTGGACAACACTCGTTTGAACTTTAAATTTAACTCTTCTATAAAATCGACGTATGTAATATAATAAATCATTCATTGAAATCATAGAAAAAAATGCAAAATTTTACCTAAAATTAACTTTTAGAGTTAACTTTATAATTTTCTCGGCTCTTAATGGGCGAATATTCTATTCCTAAGAAAAACCGTATTTATTTAATATTAAAGTTGCTTTTAAAATAATAACAAAGTGTGAATAAACCGACAAAAATCTAGAAATATCGAAAATCTCGACATGTAGAATATCTTGACGGTCCACTCCCAGACTAAGCATGACGTAAAATTTCGAGTTTAGAAAAGCCCCGCGTAGAAAATTTGTCGAGGGTCGCGCAGCGACCCGAGACAAATTTTCACGGGGCTTTTCTAAACTCGAAATTTTACTTCATGCGCCACGCGCATAAAACACTGATTTACAGTGAAGTTAAAAACGCACTCAAAACCAACTGTCTAATCCCTAAGATTAGACATATATTTAATTATTAATTATTCTATTACGATTGCATCATTCGTTCAATAATGCAATCATAACACAACACAATTCCGGACAAATACCTGATGCCCAACTTACGCAAGAATGACGAGTGGCTGTCCGGCCGATCCACGGTAACAACTTTTGGTTTGGTTTATTTTTTGGAATGAAAGCTGGCGCTTTGGCTTGGTGCGTGCTAGACCCAGTTAGCTGTTTTGTTCGAAGGACCATGTATTTCACAACCAGATATTTTCAACAAATCGAAACAATATACAATGAAAAGAAAAATTACATAATCAGAAATGCAAAAAGTCAAAATATGTGGGATGATGACACCGATTCATCTCACGATCACAAAAAAGAAACGGATACGAAAACTCCGTCTCTAACGGAGCAGCAAATTCGATTGCAAAAGCAACAAGAAAAATTCAATCATCTCACGAGAACAATGAATACCATCATCGAAGATAAGAGCCAAGAGAAACCAAAACAGCGATACCAATCCCTACTAGAACGACTACAAAAACAATGGGACAGTGCGCAAGAACTACATGAAGAAATAATGGGGCATGAGCAGGCCTACACAGACGACTACTTTGTGAACAACGAGTTTGAAATATTAGAAACCAACGTCGACGCATATTCAGAAATGCTCCAAAACAAAATGCGCGAAATGCCAGCAGCACATGTAATAAATTTGCCGAAAATCGAATTATCGACATTCTCGGGCAGCTACGAGAAGTGGACATCGTTCAAAGATTTATTCAGCAAAACAATAATTAACAACATTGCCCTAAGCAAGACTGAAAAGTTGCAATACTTGAAGTCATACATAAAAGGTGAAGCCGCAGCACTGATTCAACATCTAACCATCTCCGAAGACAATTTCGAAGTAGCCTGGCAGATCCTAGACGAACGATACGAAAATTAACGCTTACTAGTATCCAAATTACTAAAAAGAATTCTGCATCTCCCGCAAATACAATACGAATCCGCAGAAAACCTGAAACGGATGCACGATCATATAAAAGAAAGCATTTCCGCACTATCAGCAGTAAAGCTAGATGTCAACGCAATGGGACCAATGATAATCGAAATCATGCACGAAAGATGGGACCCAGAAACAAGAAGATTATATGATCAAGGTTTAAGAAAACCAAACGAAATTCAATCCTTGGAATCAGTGTTGCTATTCCTAAGACAAAGGTTCCAGTCGCTAGAGCATTCTAACAACAAAGACAAGCAATCAAAAGTTGTATCTCAACATCCATCAAGATACCAGGGGCAAAATAACGCGAACAACCAAAAACGTGAGCCAATACACCACAATATCAGGTGTATATTTTGCTCTGAATCACATTCTATTATGGAATGTGATAGATTTAAAAACCTATCCGCAAAAGAACGGAATGCGGAGATAAGACAGAGTCCATCCAACTACGACCGCTGATATCCCACACTCCCGGCGGGCAGAATGTCTAATCCCTAAGATTAGACATAGTATGTAAAGTTAATTAAAGGAAAGGCACTTGGTATTGTTTCACAATTAAATCTTTATTCCGACTAGTTTCGGTTTGTTAGACCATTTTCAAAGGAATGTGACAAGTCGGAATAAAGATTTAATTATGAAATAATACCAAGTGCCTTTCCTTTAATTAACTTTACATAGTGTAATATGTTTCACCAAGTGCCAGATGAGAAATTAATTTAAGAAATAATTAGACATAGATTTAGTTATTAATTATTCTATTTCGATTGCATCATTCGTTCAATAATGCAATCATAACACAACACAATTCCGGACAATTACCTGATGCCCCACTTACGCAAGAATGACGAGCGCCTGTCCGGCCGATCCACGGCAACAATTTCTGCAACTCAGCAACGGACTTGTGGACTTTGTGACCATCGGCGTCCCAAATCACCGGGCCAACGCTACCAGTCAGCACCAACACCAAATATAAATACCCGCGAGGAGGCCAACTAACCAGAGTTATTTCGACTCTCAAACCATTAACTACCATGTCATGTATTTAAGTTATTATGTTACAATATATACCTATTTTAAATCCACTACTCTACCCTGAACTATTACACCAACCCAACTTCGATATTTTTTCAAACTTGGATGTTTTGTTTCCTATCCATGCTGTAAACCTTCAGATATTCGTTGTTTTCTTGTAAAGAAACTTCGATTCCCTGTAGTCCTTCGGTCTCCGAAGACCATGATTGGTCCTTCGAGCTGTAGCCTTTTTAAAATGGTAATAAACTTAGTAATCTAGAGTGATCCTTCAATTTGAAATTTCTAAGAACGAGTGTTGTCCACTCCCAGACTAAGCATGAAGTAAAATTTCGAGTTTAGAAAAGCCCCGCGTAGATAATTTGTCGAGGGTCGCGCAGCGACCCTCGACAAATTTTCATGGGGCTTTTCTAAACTCGAAATTTTACTTCATGCGCCACGCGTATAAAACACTGATTTAAAATAAAGTTCAATAACACATATATCATCATTAATTAAAATCATTATTTAATCAGATATTTGATCAATAAATTAACATTTTTGTTAATAGAAACTGATGGAATAAAATGTTACTGGTTGCAAATAATAGATTCAAATTTATCTTTAAAGGATTTGTATCTGTGATTCAAAAATGAGGATTCGAATCATTGATTCGAATCATATTTTTCACTTACGAATCCTTTATTCGAGTATTCGTGATTCGAATCATATTAGGTGATTCAGATTCGTGATTCGAATCCTGTTTTTGAGGATTCATCCCAGCTCTGCGAGATACACAACTAAATTGACATATTTTATACAGGGTGTCCCATTTTCAAGGTACGACATAATTGTTCAATTTCTATAATGGCAGCCATATTGGATTTTAAATACCATTGAATAGAGCAGAAAATTTAAGTTGGAAATAATGTGTCGTTTGTAAATTAACACGGCAATTGTCATATTTCATAAAATAAAATACCCGGTATAAAATCTGAATTTCTTTGTATTTTTAACGACTCATTTAGACTAAGAACAAAATTTTAGCTCAATATCTTTTTTATTAACAACGTTATAGTAAAAATAATATTGTATCGAATCAGTTTATTCATCATATCTTTGAAACAAATGCTAGATGCAAATTATAGACTAATAGAAACACTATATTGGTTAAATTGGATGAAAGTGTATGGTTTTGAATGTAAGTAAAACTATATCAACAACAATCATCTAGTTTCATTTGTTTTCAAGACATGACAGAAAAAGTGAAAATCGATTAAATGTTATTCCCCAATAACTTTATTAATTAAAGAGGTATGGAATTAAAATTTTATATATAACCTAAATTAGTCCTTGGAAATATATTGGAATTGACAGATTTTTTACAGGGTGTTTCATTTTTTTCAAATATTGCGGCTATTTTTATTTGACATATGACACATGATTTCCAACTACATTTTCCTGCTTTATTCAATGGTATAAAATATCAATATGGCTGAAAACTTGAACTTTGATGTCGTATCTTGAAAATGGGACACCTTGTATAAAATCTGTCAAATTAATTGTACGGTAAATATTTTGTTCACTGCACTCTTGATGAAACGAAATTATAATATTGGGTAACTTCAAATTAAAACACTTGTTTAGTTTCATGTTGTTGTATTCAGTTTCCTGACACGTGTTTCGGTCCGTGACGACTGTTCTCAAAAGAATTACAAAAATAAGTTATTTTTGTAATTAATATAAAATTAATTGTGTTTTTTGAATGTTATTTCAGGCAGCGCTTCCTGGACTATTTTATGTGGTGGACCGGTATTTTTGGTCCCATTGTTCACGGTCCGACATTTATGGGCGCCGCTAAGGATGGCAGAGCTCGGACTGAGGATCCAAAACAAAGGAAGTAAACCGACGTTTACAAGGGGAGAAAGCAAATCCATCATAGACCTGACACTAACCACAGAAAACGCAAAAGAAATCAAAGACTGGAAGGTAAGCGAAGAAGAAAACCTGAGCCTACATAGTAATATCTATTACACTGTAACAAACCTTGTCAGCACTGACAAACAGAACTGAAGCAATAGATGGAAAATCAGAGAAGACTACCTAGGCAACTACGAAAAAAATATAATGGAAAAGATGAACAAAATGACGAATATGAATGAGGAAAGCATGATGAAAGCAATAACAGAGGCGGCAAATGAGACCTTCCCTAAATCAAAGCATAACGGAGGGAGAAGTGTCTACTGGTGGTGTCCGGAAGTAGCAGAACAGAGAAAAGCATGCCTAGCAACAAAAAGAATCATGACAAGAATAAATGGAAAAAGAGAAGCACGTGACGAAGACAAACAGGAAGCAAGAGAAAAATACAATGCCGAAAAGAAAGCACTAAGAAAAGAGATAGCAAATGCAAAGAAAAAGGCATGGAACAAAATATGCAAAGATATAGACAACAATGTCTGGGGAGAAGGCTATAAAATCGCTACAAAAAAACTGAAAGGAATGCCAAAGATCGAGCTAAAAGACGAAGAAAGGGAAAGAGTCGTAGATAAGCTAATCCCTACAGACAAGATAACAGAAAGGACAACGATTGAGGTAACGGAGAAAGATATCCCCACGTTTACAGTCGAAGAACTTACGGAATGTATTAATAAAATCAAAATTGGAAAGGCACCCGGTCCAGACAACATACCACCGGAATTAATAAAGACAGCGGCTACGTGCTGCCCAGAACAGATCCTAAAGGTGATGAACCAATCCCTAATTAAAGGAGAGTTCCCGCGCACTTGGAAAACAGCAAGGTTCTCATTGAAAAAGAAAAGAAGGAAGAAAATACAGAGAGAAAATTTAGACCCATATGCCTACTGGATGTAGCGGGGAAGTTGCTAGAACACCTGATAGCACTGAGACTAACCAAGGAGAAAGACGGGGGGCTGTATAAACACCAATATGGATTCAGGAAAAATAAATCGACGGTAGATGCACTAGACAAGATCAAGGAAAAGGTGATGCAAATAAAGCACAAGCCATATCAAAAAAGGGACTACTGCATCCTGATAACTCTGGACATACGAAATGCCTTCAACAGCGCAAACTGGGAACAAATTATGACGGGACTGGAAAAAATGAGTACCAGCCAATACCTAAAAAGAATAATAAGTAGCTACCTGAAAGATTGGAAGCTAGTAGTAAGTGAAAACATTCAAAAGAATATTACATGCGGGGTTCCACAGGGGTCAGTATTAGGCCCCCTACTGTGGAACATATATTACAACGAGGTACTGGAAACGAGAACACCTAAAGGAGTAGAAATCCTGGGATTTGCCGACGATACGGCGGTGATAGTAGAAGGCAAGGACAGAGAAGAAATAGAAAGAAAAGCGAATAAAGCAATCGAGGACATAATCAGAGAAATAAATAAGAAAATGCTGAACATAGCTCCAGAAAAAACAGAAGTTGTGATCCTATACGGAGGCAGAAAACTAAAAAATGTAGAAGTTAAAATCCATGGTAGTGTAGTCAAATCCAAAGAATCGATAAAATACCTCTGAGTACATATAAGTAGGAACATGAATATGAACGAGCACATCAAGAAAGTAACAACCAAGGCGGGAAAAACGGTAAATGCACTGTCGGCATTGATGCCGAACGTAAACGGGTCCAAAGCTAGTAAAAGGAAGCTGGTGGGTGCAGTAGTAAACTCCACCATACTATACGCGGCTCCAATATGGTTAAACGCAATAAAGAAGAAGACGAAAAGACAAATACTAAAAAGAACCCAGAGAAGATGTGCAATACGAATAAGTAGTGCATACCGAACGATTTCACTAGAAGCAGTACAAGCTATCGCAGGTACAATACCGATAGACCTAATGGTATAAGAAAGAACAGAAGCGTACCTAGGGCGCGACGACCAACAGATACGAAGGGAAAGAACCTTAAAAAAAATGGGAGGATAGATGGAAGAAACAAGGAGAAAACGCTAGTTGGACGAAACGGGTCATAGGAGATCTAAGACCGTGGATCGAAAGAAAGCATGGAGAAGTAAGCTTCCATGCGTTGAGCGGACATGGATGCTTTGGATCATACCTGAAGAGGTTCCACATAAAGGAGTGCGACAAATGCATGTACTGCGAAAAGAAAGACACGGTAGAGCACACTCTATTTAAATGCAAACAGTTCGAAGAAAGAAGGGATAACGCCGAAATCAAACTGGGAGTAAAACTGCGAGCAGAAAACCTAGTGGAACAAATGCTGGCCGAGGAAAAGAAGTGGGAAATAATAAAGGCAATGATCACAGACATAATGAAAGAAAAAGAGAACTACGAAAAAGAACTGCAAGAAAAGCAAACCAAAAAAGGTAGAACCTAGAAACAACAACGTAGACAAATGACAAACAGGAGGGTGCAGTGAAGTAATGCGACAAGCGATTCCACTGTGCCGGTGGAGCAATACAAAGGGGTTTTTTAGTGCGGTCGGGCGAACCCTACCTCTGGGCAACCCCAATCCCACACAGAAGCCTTAGGTGGTATGAGAAAATACCCCGCTGAAGGTTTTTCCCCTTTTCAAAAAAAAAGGGGAGGGGGGGGGGTTATGGGAGCCTTTCTCAGAAACAGCAGCTCCAATATCAAATTATTTAATGAAATATTTCTTTCATTTAATTGAAAATTGTCAATTTTCAATTAAATGAAAAAAAAAAAAAATGGAAAAAAATCAACAATAAAATCTGACAACATTAAAGAAAATATTTAAAATTGATAAATCTCTAAATATTGAAAACCTATGTGATAACATTGACAAAATTTACAAAAAGTACAAAAATTGATAATAGTTATGAAAAATGTTATAACCAAATATAACGAGCACAATGTAAATCGATTAAAATATGAAAATTAACTAAAATCTTAAAATTAAGCGCTATTGTTGCAATAACGCAACATTTATATATATTTTTTCATGTACTAACAAAATATTTAAATTTTATACATTGTATTATTCGACCCGATGTTATTATTTTACTATTGAAATATTTCGGTTATTACTTATTTTAAATAAATATGTTTAAGTATTTTTTAGTGTATTTCTAACATCATATTATTTTAGTATTTTATACGCGTGGCGCATAATGTAAAATTTCGAGTTTAGATAAGCCTGAAAATTTGGTTTGGTCGCTCCGCATCGTTATGAGACCAAACCAAATTATCAGGCTTTTCTAAAGTCAAAATTTTACTTAATGCTTATTCTTAAAGTAGAAACACTCGTTCGAAACTTTAAATTGAACTATAAATTTATTGCGTATATATTATGTACATTAAAAAGAAAAAAAACCCTAGAATGTAATAAACTCAAGTGCATAGAAATTGGCGCACCCATTCTTTTTCATAAAAAAATACGCAGGATTTTACGTAAAATTAACTATTAAATCGGTTAAATTAGACAATAAATGATCGTGACCATGCATATTGTGTGTTACAAATGACAGTTTTTTTAAATATTATTTTTAGAAACTAAGAAAGGAACATGTTTACACATGTTTATGAAATAAGAAATACAAAAAATGCAGAATTTAAAATTTATATATATATAAATCATTTTTTATGAAATATATATATATATATATATATATATATAAAATATTTGCAGATTAGCTTCGGCATTTTATAGAAAGCCAACATGTTTCATTTAAAATAACTTTAAATTGATATTTCAATAAATGTCATTAGCTAAAAAAAATAATTTATTTCAATTTCCTGTTGGTTTATTTAGTTTGGTGAAAGAATAATTTGACCTGATGTTGCATTTTGCATATAAATTATGCATAGAACAGTAAATCTATCGTGTAACTCAAATATTCATTGTATAATTCAATATCTGTCGGGGTATTAGCTCGAGAAGTAATTGTTTCAATGAATATTTGGAGACTTGTCTCAATGAGACAAAATATTTGTAGAATGAATTTTGTAAATATTCTGCAAACTATTGACAAACTCAATTTTTTGTTATGTTAAATTTTTTATAAAATTATATTTTAAAAGTCACAATAACTTTATACGGTGTCAAAATTAGTTAGAAATCTCAGATAATTTTATTAATATCTTCCTTGGAATTGTAGTCATAAGTCTTCAAAGAAATAATTCTTTAAAAATATTTGCATTTTTGAATTTATCAAAAAATAACAATTTTTGAAAACATATTTTTTTTTTATTAAATAACTTCTCCAAATTAAAAGTTATAAAATTCTGAAATCTGTATCAGAATAAAAATAACTAATGAGTTTTTAGAAGGATTTAATTCAGAAATGTGACATTAAAGTTCAAATTATTTGAATTATTGTATGAACAATTACTTTATGATACATGCTTAACACCAGAGCTGGGCAGGATTCGAATCATTCCTTTTAGAGGATTCAAAAGAGGCATTTGAATACTTTAGTTCAACTGGATTCGTGATCCGGATTCATTACATTTTTTTAAGAGGATTCGTATTCGAATCCAAATGTGGGTGATTCGAATCCATATAAAAGGATTCGAATCCTTATGAAAGGATTCGAATAGTTAAAAAGGATTCGTATATTTATAAAAGGATTCGAATCCTTATGAAATGATTCGAATATTTAAAAAGGATTCGTATATTTATAAAAGGATTCGAATATTTATAAAAGGATTTGAATACGTACAAAAGGATTGAATGAATCTTCAAAAATAATTCGAATTAATTGTGAAGATTAACATGAAAAATGTTTTTTGTGTGTTTTTAAATTTCTCGTTAAATCATTGTTTTATACGCGTGGCGCATGAAGTAACATTTCGAGTTTAGAAAAGCCCAGAAAATTTGTCTCGGGTCGCTGCGCGACCCTCGACAAATTTTCACGGGGCTTTTCTAAACTCGAAATTTTACTTCATGCTTAGTCTGGGAGTGGAAAGCACTCGTTTAAATGAAGACAACCTTATACAAGACTGTCTCAGTTTAAACCGAGTCGACCTTATACAGTAATGACTTTGATTTTTACGTATGATTCGAATCAAAGATTCGAATCATGTTTTTTCGAATCACGAATACAAATCCTTTAAGAACATATTTGATTTTATTATTTTTTTTCAACCATTTATATATAAATATCGTTACGAGATGTTTTAAAAACATATTTAAAACCTAATTATTTATTATTAACACTGAACATCTTTGCTAACAGACTAAATACCTGATTCCCTGTTACTCTGATTAAAGATGTATTTGTGTGTTTTTGAGCTTCACTCCAAATCAGTGTTTTGTACGCGTGGCGCATGAAGAAAAATTTCGAGTTTAGAAAAGCCCGAAAATTTGTCTCGGGTCGCTGCGCGACCCTCGACAAATTTTCACGGGGCTTTTCTAAACTCGAAATTTTACTTCATACTTAGTCTGGGAGTGAAAACACTCGTTTAAAGCTTCAAATTTAACTCTATTATAAAATCGACGAATGCCTGAAAATTACGTAAATAAAAAATTCACTAAATATCATTAAAACCGGCAAAGTCAGAGAAAAGTCATGAAATTATGTTCAAATTGACCAAAATACTAACAAAAAAGCCATACGACATTATAAAATTTGTCAAAATCAACAGGCAAATTACAAAACACGTAAAAATTTATCAAATTATTTAAATATTGACAAAAACACTGAAAATAATTTAACAGAATGGAGGTTTCCCACAGAAGAAAGTTATATTAAAAGGCCAGAGACAAAATCTTGGCGTAGCGAAACGGATAAATCACTGAAATATTGTGAAATTGAAAATATACTGTTTTTTACCTATTATGTTTGAATTTCATAGCAAATTCAGTTTAATTTTATTAGAAATGTCTATCACTTTAATAACACACTTAATATGTTTAGGTTTCAAAATAATACTTTCAAATGTCTATGTACCGTATAAGGTCGACACGGTTTAAACTGAGACAGTCTTGTATAAGGTTGTCTTCATTTAAACGAGTGTTTTCCACTCCCAGACTAAGCATGAAGTAAAATTTCGAGTTTAGAAAAGCCCTGTGAAAATTTGTCGAGGGTCGCGCAGCGACCCGAGACAAATTTTCGGGCTTTTCTAAACTCGAAATTTTACTTCATGCGCCACGCGTACAAAACACTGATTTGGAGTGAAGTTCAGATCAGAGTAACAGGGAATCAGATGTTTAGTCTGTTATCAACGATGTTCAGTGTTAATAATAAATAATTAGGTTTTAAATATTTTTGTTAAAACAACTGGTAACAATATTTATATATAAATGGTTGAAGAAAAATAATAAATTCAAATTTATTCTTAAAGGATTTGTATTCGTGATTCGAAAAAACAGGATTCGAATCTTTGATTCGAATCATATTTATCTCTTACGAATCCTTTATTCGAGTATTTGTGATTCGAATCATATTAGGTGATTCGGATTCGTGATTAGAATTCTTTTTACGAGGATTCGTCCCAGCTCTGCTTAACACTTTTATTATAATAACATACTTCGCCAGTATCACGAATTCTACATTTATTAAATAATGACTAGTAATACATTGTTGAATTTTACGTTAGATCACAAATGTCATAACCAAACCTCTAAATCAGTCTATTAACCTATTGTCTTTGAAAAACTGGAACTACTCGAATCTTTAGAAATCCATACATTAAAAAATAATTTAGCAATTCCGTAGTTTAGATAAGATTAGACTGATCTAATTTAAAGCAATTCTGTAACCTTGTTACCGGCGTTTTACCGGAAACGCCGCAACTATGATTATTTCGGCGATTTAAATATTTTTATTCTTTCTCGCGAAAACAACGGACCCCACATTGTTTTTAATCACCTTATTTTCACCTTCATAATCATTTAGTATCAACTGAATTAAGTTCGCTTACATATACGGAGTGTTCGGGTTTTTGTAAATATTATTTGTAAATATAGGATTAGTTTATTTTCATATTTTTATTAGGGATTAGATTTTAGATTTATGACCTTACGCGGCACAAATCCCTTTTGGATCACAAAACGCAAAATTCCAAGCAGCGGCCCTAATCCGGGGAAATTTCACAATTAGGGCATTTCGTGATCACAACAAAAGCACAACAGATTTGCTCCCGAAATGCTCACAGCTAGGCACCGCCCTCCGAATTACGAAAGAGGCTGCATTTACAACCTAGCTGCTTGGAATTCGGATTAAGGGAAAATACCGAATATTTATTCATGTTTATTTTTCTTTTCTATTCGCGGATTGTTTTATTGATAGCTAAATCAATCACGTCAGACATAGTAGATACGTAAATTATTGTACATATTTTATAACGGCCGATCATTTCACTTATGTAAACATACGATAATTTCTAAACTCACTAATAACAGAAATATGAAAACTTGCACACTTCAAAGTGACAACAACCATAAGATTTAGAACCAGGATATATATGGATATATGTATGTATATATATATATATATATAATAATAATAATTAGCAGCATTAATTTAATATATAAAAGCTATGATTATTAAACAAATAATTAGCAATTCGGATGCCGATTGCATCATCCGTTTACGCCAAGGCGCGTAATGATCAAGCGCAACTCACTTGCGCACGGCACCCCTAACCGCTGAACCAATCAGAGGCAGGAGCCTTAACCACCTCCAGCTCTCACATTCCTCCATGCGAGAATTACGGGAAGGGAGAAGGTGGTTAACAAAACTGTTGGTTCACGGGGGTGAAGAACAATCGTCTCGAGTCTGGTGAATAGTGCGGTAACCAGTAAGTAGTGTTGTATAAATCATTTTTGTTTACGAAGTGGTCGAACCGTTAAGAAGTAGTCGCGTCGCGTAAGGTGTAGTTTTATTTAATTGTATATATATATATTTCTCTGATTGTAAATTCGTTATTTTTATTTGTTTATTTGTAATAAACAACCTTTGTTAATGTTTTCGGAAACCTTAATCTTTCATTTAACGAACCTTTTGCATTTACCTGAAAATACGAAATATATATATACACAGTGAGTTGTTCCTGTAAATGCTGTTCCAGGACCTGATGTTTAGGGTGAGTTATTTATTATTATATTTTTCTATTTCATTATATTTAAAGTAACTGTGTGGTACCTCTGCCTACGAGCTGCTAGGTAATCGAGGGTGATCCGATTTTGAGTATAAGGCCAATAACTTATTGAATATTATTTCTTTCAAAATCGGGGTGATTGTTTCCCAAGAGCCGACACCTTAATTTTCCCCCTTTGATAAATGGCGCCCAACGTTTAATTTTTATTTCAACTATTTATCCGTGATAAATGAGATCTATCGTACATAATTTTCTTTGATTATCTAACTGTGATAAATGTACCAACGATAATTAATTCATTTGTACTAATTAATCAATAGGTAAATTTCACATAACGTACATTAACCTTGTTCAATTTGGTTTATACATTTATCCCATTAGTGTCATTACTTATTAAATTTAATTTAATTTTTGTACTACAATTTTCTCATTTATCATTGTTTAGTTCATTGCTCACGGCCCTGAATAAAATTTGTATATTTATTACTTACAAAATTGTACTATTTGTTTCAATTAATGTGAACGATTACTTTTAAAGTTGATACATTTTTGGAACTGCTTTTCCTTTTAACTTAATATTCTTTTTAATCTCAATAATAAAATTCCTTACATTATTAATGTTATAATTGTTATTGTTGGTACACCAACACAAATTTGTAAAACTGTTGGTAATATAAATTTTATCAATTTTGGAATTATAATCGTTATACATTTAAACGTACAATTTTAGTTTCTCTCAAAGTAGTAAATATCACAACATTGGCCAAACATCCTTAATTCTCGTTGTTAAACTAATTAAAAGTTTCTTGCAGGAAGTGAAGTGTATATTTAAATGTTTATTTATATTTAATTATTCGAAGTAAACAACGAGAATTCATACACCCACAGTTACTAGATAGGTTTTACAGATTTATTACATTACGTACGTACGGTTTCATAGTGTTACGAGTTTATATATAAGTTCAATTAACTTAATTATATTTGCAAACAAATAAATAACTCAATGCACAGAGTACCCGAAATTCATTTTGTTTAAAAATTATTTGAAAACTCGACGGGGCCGAGTTATACATATTTATTTAAAGCTTTTGCTTATAATTTAATACAAAAACTCGTACATTAATGAACACGTACAATCTTCGCTCAAAAATGTCTGCGACTATGGAGGAGATTCTAAGCGACCACGACACCGTATTCGACAATACCATATCCGACAACACTACATCCGAATACGCCGCGTCAAACGGCACAGTAATGAACGCCGGAAACAGCCGTCAAGAGAGCCGCCCATCCTCAAGAGTTTCCAATGCACGAGAATTGTCATATGAAGCAATTAACAAAAGAATTGAAGAAACCGAGCGGGCTCATCAGGCTCAAATGGCGCGATTAGCCGCCGAAAAGGAGGAAATTCTGCGCCAACAGAGAGCGGAAGAAGAGCGTCCGCCCCCGTCGTGGAAAGACTTCGAAGAATTGCGGAACTATTTCTTGAAAAGAGAAGAAAAGTTCACTAAGGAGGCGAAAGAAAATCGAGACCAGATAAACTTCCTCCAGGAGGAGCTGACAGAGCTTGAAGAACGCGTTTCATCACGCCCTTCAAACGCGAGTTCCGAAAACCTCCGTCGAAACCGCTTACCGACGCCACCGCGTAATCCTATTCAAGTCGAAGCCGACATCCACATAGCACCAGGACAAAGTAAGAATTCATATCCTCCTCAAACCGCGACTTTCTCCGACCCCACCACAACGAATTTATGGCCCAAACAGGTGCTTGAATTGCTTCGCGAATCAAACACCCACGCTGAAGAAGACAAGATTATATTTAATGGCCGCAACCCCAGAAAATTTATTTCCCAGATGGAAATGGAGTTTAAAGGGCTTAACCTTAGAGATGAGGTGAAACACAGGAGAACCTTAGCAAGGATGGATACAGACGACAGGAAGAAATACGGAGAATACTTCACGGACGATGTCTCTTGGGACGAAGCGAAATCGTTATTTATTGACTCCATTGATCCAGTCTCAGCGGCGCTGGATGAAACTAAGGAAGTATTAATGAAGCCCCAAGGAAACACTTCACCGGGATTATTCGCCCTACGAAAACGAATCTTGTTCGACCGACATTTATCTTTCTGGGATGAAGAAATGAAGACCACCGTCATGTGGGAATTAGCATCGGATTCGTTGAAACAAGCGATGATTTTTATGCCAGCGAGCGTATCGGAATTTGTTGCTAAAGCTGCGAAACTTTCATCGAAAAAAAAGAACACACATGTCGAACAAAGTAGGAAAACCGATCCGCCCCCGGCAAAAACCCAGGCCCCAATAAACCACAATGCGAACCAACAGAAGGAGAACTACACCAATTCGTCAAAAAGCCGCTATTATAACCACTATAATAAACGACCGCGCTCACCAAGATTTTATCGTCAGAATTACGAAAATAAGCAATTTGAACCAAAATCAACCAGCCCAAGCAGAATGCCAAATGACGATGAACAACTTCCGAGAGCGGCATCACCGCAGAAAACCGCTGCCACCACGTCGAACCGCCCCCGCAAGCCATCTCTCTGTCGAATTTGTAGAATCGGAAAACATTGGTATAACGAGTGCCCCAACAGGTCGGGAAACTACCAGGAGCGGCAGGATCAGAGATAAACACGGTTCAACACTCCCCTGCCGCCTCCGTACGCCGACAACGAAACGCTTCACTGACAAGATATACGCCCTATGACACAAATTCACGAAAAACTGCGACACGCATCCGGCACCTCCACCAGAACATAAATACACATTCGTGGAAAACTAACAGGTACGCCCGGCACATCCACCAGAATTTCGGCACAAACCCGAACAGCGAAAACGATACGAATCTCGACCAAACTGGCAACCGAGTCGAGCAACACCAGCAGAAAAATGCAAACTTATCGCGCGATATAAATCAGGAGGCCGGTCCATCATCATTAATAGCGCAGTGCCCATCAATTTCGAATAATACGTGCCCGCGAGATAACATACGCGAAATAGACAGTGATATAGACACTCAACCCTTATGTGCTTTTTCGTCAAATGTTACTAAACTCGTGTTATTGCCATTAATTATGCAAGATCGAACAATATCTTGCCTGCTTGACTTGGGAGCATGCCAAAATTATATTCAACCGGGAATCGCAAAATGTGTACGCGAAATACACATGAAGGCAAATTTGGCTGGAAAGGATATCACCGCAGATGTGACAGGGATAGCATCTTTTAATTTCCAACTTGGCACGCAACATTTTTCCGAGGATTTCCTTGTGTTTCCTGATCTTCGATACGAAGCAATTCTGGGAATCGGATTTTTCCTCAAGCACCACGCTGTGATTGATTGCAGTAAAACATGCATTCATCTCGGCACCGGATTACGCCAGACAATCCGGTGGACCGAACAGCAAGATAAAATGGAATGTGTTCAAGTACCGGAATTTGATTGCGACTTTACAGGAAAAGCAGAGCATGATTTCAAAGAATTGATCGAAAGATTTGCGCGCATTTTCCAGCCCAAGGATCAATTCGCTCACCGCCCACGAACATCAGAGCACAAAATACAACTGACATCCAACAAACCAATCCGGATTCGACCGTACCGGGTAAATACACTGCGAAAACAAGAAATCGACCGACAAGTAGATGACCTCCTCGCACAAGGAATTATCGAGCCAAGCACAAGCCCATACGCGTCCCCCATTGTCTTAGTACAGAAAAAAGACGGTAATAGCCGATTCTGTATGGATTACAGAAAAGTCAATGCGGTGACAATATCGGAACCGACCCCTATGCCCGCGATACAGGAAACGCTAAGAGATCTCGGAGATGCTAGTATCTTCTCTACGTTAGATTTAAAGAGCGGGTATTGGCAAATCCCAATGGAAGAAAACTCCAAACAATTTACAGCGTTCTCAACACCGGATGGAGGGCATTATCAATTCCGCGTAATGCCCTTCGGGCTCAAAAATGCTCCAGCAACATTTCAGCGCTTGATGTCCCAGGAAGTCCTCGCTGGAATGATACATGATTTCACAATGGTGTACCTGGATGATATAATTATATTTTCCAGGACACCAGACGAGCATATCAGACACCTCGCATTAGTGTTTGAGAGATTGGATCAATTTGACCTCCGCTTAAGCGTAGATAAATGCTCGTTTGGAAGAAGTTCGCTGGAGTATTTAGGACACATGGTCGATACGGACCTGACACGACCTTTGCAAAAACACCTGACGCAAATTAAAGATCATCCCATTCCGAAAACACGCCGCCAACTAAGAAAATATCTAGGTCTTTGCAACTGGGTCCGACAATACATTGTTAATTATGCTGATATTACCGCTCCATTAAACAATCTACTTGCCACAACACGCCCGTTTAAGTGGACACCCTCTGCAACAGCAGCTATGGAGATGCTGCGCGAACGCGTGCAACAACCACTTAAACTTCACCGGCCGTTACCCGATTTACCTTACACCGTGCAAACCGACGCGTCGATGATAGGAATTTCCGCCGTTCTGTTCCAGACGACCCCCGCCGGCGAAAAAAGAATAGTTTCGTTCGATTCACGTAAGTTAAACGATGCAGAGACGCGTTATCACATAAATGAACAGGAATGTCTCGCACTTGTGTTTGCCCTGCAAAAATATCGCCCACTCCTCGAAGGACAGCATTTCAGTGTCGTCACAGACAGCAAGGCACTAACATGGCTTGCGAAATTTAAGGACGTAAAATCAAAACTTACGAAGTGGGCGTTACAACTACAGAGTTTTGATTTCGAAATTATTCATTGCGCGGGAGAAGAAAATCAGCTTGCTGACCTTCTCAGCCGCGATCCGGAACATTTACCTGTAGACCCATTACCGGAATTAGAATCATTTTTACCACCGCAGGTAAACGTGATAGAACAACCTATAGTTTTCTTTGTTCTAGAAGCGCAGACATTGGACGAAGAAATTCAAGATAAAATACAACTTCTTGCTGACCCAGACCACCCAGAATTCGCTAAATACAGCGAAACGATGGAAGTCATAGACGGACATCTCTTCCACCGCCCGATGTATGGCCGCGACCGAGCCATTTTCGTTCCTGCTACAGCAGTTCCTCGAGTCTTACACGCGATGCACGATGAGGCTATTCACCCAGGACGTGACGAAACCTTACGCAGTATTCGAAATCGCTATTATTGGCCCACTCTGCCTAGTGATATTCGAAACTACGTAAAGAATTGCCTCATCTGCATTGCCACGAAGCGTGGTAAGAATCAAAAACGCGCACCAATGAGAGCGCGTATACCCTTCGCACCGTTTGACACCGTCGCCGTAGATTTAATGGGACCATATCCTGCTAGCACCGCGAAGAAAAGATTCATACTTGTGGTAACCGACCTTTTTACGAAATGGATTGAGACCTTTGCGATTGGTCAAGCACGTTCCGGTAACATATTAAAATTACTAGAGGAACAAGTATTCCATAGGTTCGGTTACCCAAGAGTTATAATCAGCGACAATGGACCGCAGTTTACTGCAAATCGCTGGCGAGATCAACTGCAAAGTTGGGGAGTGGAAGCATACTACACTCCCGTGTATCACCCACAGGCAAATCCGACAGAACGAAGAAACCAGGAGCTGAAGAAATGTTTGAGGATTCGTATGCAAGGCCAGCCTGGAAATAAATGGGCTCGGTACATTCCAGAAATCCTGTACGAGCTGCGTTCAAGAAGTAATGCCGCAACAGGATTCACGCCTGCCGCCGCGCTGTTAGGCTATAACTTACCTCGCCCAGCAGAACGAGAAATCCCGCCCACCCAACCGCCACTCCAGGACGACGAGAGAGAAAGAAGATGGGAAAATATAAGAAACAGCCACCGGCGATATGTACAGCGATATGACGAACCAGATGAACAATCACAATTCACTATCGGACAGCAGGTTGTCATCCGAAACCATCCCATAAGCGACGCGAAAAATCCAGCCGGATTCGCGCCGAAGTGGCTAGGACCGTACACGGTCCGAGATCGATTCGCCGGACGCGTTTATCTCATCGAACGTGACGGCCACAACGTCAGAATACACGCGGACGACATACGGCCAGCGCCACAAGAACCTGTCCCACCAGCCCAGATTCAGGATGACATCTCTCTCCCCGGAGCCATCGCCCAAGATGCCACCGAAGAAGACGAAGTTGCCGAAGAAGCCGAGGAACGCGCCGAAGAAGAAGACGTGGCCGAGGAGGACATCGACGACCCAATTCCAGGGCCATCCACTGCAGCATGTGGTAGTTTCTAAAGTGATTAGTTTTCCAGCGACTTGAACGTTTTTCCCGGAAAATTAAAACACTTTTCCCGCAACGCAAGGTTCACTTGCGAATTCTTGTTAGTTTCCCAGGAAGTGAGAGGACATTTCTAAAGTGACAATGTAGATACTCATAGGATACTTAGTGTAAATAGTTTCATTCGTATCGACATCACACTTCCGACTTCACAGACTTTAAGAGTGTTTTAAGACTGTTTTACTACACCCTACCAGAAAAGAGTGAAACAAATTATTTTCCATTTACCGCCTCCAGAAACTATCGGAGAAGGGAAGCGACGCCGATCCCGCTTCCGTAGTGGAGAGAACATTTTCGTTTGGAAAAGAATCGAAGCAAAAGGTGCGAACGACCCGCGCCATAACACTAAATCCGCGGAATCCGCGGCTACACGACATATCCGGACACCACCACGACGCATCAGTACTGACAATGGGCAGTTATCCCATTGTGGCGCCCACACAATCAAACAGGAAACCAGGAACCATTAGGCAGAAAGCCGAAGAAATTAGCGCTATTCTTTTTCGCGCTACCCCGAATTTATCAAGCGAACCGAACACCAGTGTATGTACTTCTTCTTTCTAATATATATATTTTTTTGTCTTTCTTTTCAGATTTACTTCTTTTATGTATTGTTAACGAACTTAACTCATTTCACGGGGCCGAATTGTTACCGGCGTTTTACCGGAAACGCCGCAACTATGATTATTTCGGCGATTTAAATATTTTTATTCTTTCTCGCGATAACAACGGACCCCACATTGTTTTTAATCACCTTATTTTCACCTTCATAATCATTTAGTATCAACTGAATTAAGTTCGCTTACATATACGGAGTGTTCGGGTTTTTGTAAATATTATTTGTAAATATAGGATTAGTATATTTTCATATTTTTATTAGGGATTAGATTTTAGATTTATGACCTTACGCGGCACAAATCCCTTTTGGATCACAAAACGCAAAATTCCAAGCAGCGGCCCTAATCCGGGGAAATTTCACAATTAGGGCATTTCGTGATCACAACAAAAGCACAACAGATTTGCTCCCGAAATGCTCACAGCTAGGCACCGCCCTCCGAATTACGAAAGAGGCTGCATTTACAACCTAGCTGCTTGGAATTCGGATTAAGGGAAAATACCGAATATTTATTCATGTTTATTTTTCTTTTCTATTCGCGGATTGTTTTATTGATAGCTAAATCAATCACGTCAGACATAGTAGATACGTAAATTATTGTACATATTTTATAACGGCCGATCATTTCACTTATGTAAACATACGATAATTTCTAAACTCACTAATAACAGAAATATGAAAACTTGCACACTTCAAAGTGACAACAACCATAAGATTTAGAACCAGGATATATATGGATATATGTATGTATATATATATATATATAATAATAATTAGCAGCATTAATTTAATATATAAAAGCTATGATTATTAAACAAATAATTAGCAATTCGGATGCCGATTGCATCATCCGTTTACGCCAAGGCGCGTAATGATCAAGCGCAACTCACTTGCGCACGGCACCCCTAACCGCTGAACCAATCAGAGGCAGGAGCCTTAACCACCTCCAGCTCTCACATTCCTCCATGCGAGAATTACGGGAAGGGAGAAGGTGGTTAACAAAACTGTTGGTTCACGGGGGTGAAGAACAATCGTCTCGAGTCTGGTGAATAGTGCGGTAACCAGTAAGTAGTGTTGTATAAATCATTTTTGTTTACGAAGTGGTCGAACCGTTAAGAAGTAGTCGCGTCGCGTAAGGTGTAGTTTTATTTAATTGTATATATATATATATTTCTCTGATTGTAAATTCGTTATTTTTATTTGTTTATTTGTAATAAACAACCTTTGTTAATGTTTTCGGAAACCTTAATCTTTCATTTAACGAACCTTTTGCATTTACCTGAAAATACGAAATATATATATACACAGTGAGTTGTTCCTGTAAATGCTGTTCCAGGACCTGATGTTTAGGGTGAGTTATTTATTATTATATTTTTCTATTTCATTATATTTAAAGTAACTGTGTGGTACCTCTGCCTACGAGCTGCTAGGTAATCGAGGGTGATCCGATTTTGAGTATAAGGCCAATAACTTATTGAATATTATTTCTTTCAAAATCGGGGTGATTGTTTCCCAAGAGCCGACACCTTAATTTTCCCCCTTTGATAACCTTTATAAATTTTTTAAAATTAAAAAAAGTTATATACTGTAATTATTTAAATTATTTACATATTAGTTTTGTCCTTTTTGTTTTCTTATGACTTTTGTAATTTATTGAAAAGTTTGACAATGTGTATTAAGACGAAGTTAAATTATCCAATAAGTATTGAATTCGTGATATAAATGAAGTATTTTGTTTAATTAAATGCAAGTTCAAATTCTCAAATTGTTTTAATAAACAACTACTTCTGATAATTCAATGCAGTTTTTAAATTTTAATTATACATTTAATATCAATACTTTAGTTCAAAACTGCTTGCAACAACGATTGAACATCAAATTTGTATACAAGCATTACTCATACATCATCAGGAATATCATACATTTAAATTATAACATTTAAAATTATTACATGTATTAGTATATAATATGTAAGTGATTTTATTTCATAAGTTTACTATAGATTTGTTTGTTAATGCTTCACTAAATGAACTAAGTTGAGGTTATTGACGTTACCAGTTCACGTTAGTGTAAATAAACTAAACTTGAAATTGATAACGCGTATAAATCGATGAAATATTGTGAAATTAGAAAAAAGTCTGCATGTTTATGCTTACACTGGGGGTCTAAAACCCTCGTTTAAAGCTTCAAATTGAACTCTTGAAAAAAAAACGAATATCTGAAGATTTATTGCGTAAATTTAGAAGATGGATACAAAACATCTAAAATTAATACTCTTTCTGTTATATTTTCTAAATTATTTATACTGGTTTTCCTTGAATAATATTTGTTCAGTCCCAATTTGAAATTGCTTATTCCTAATTTGAAATTGATTAGTCTAAATTTGAAATTAAAATGATACGGAACAGTTTTTTTCATTTCTTTCTTTATATACTCAATGACATTAGAAGCGTAACACCCAGAAGGAGTTATAATTTTAACTTGATTTTTTGCCAATATGGTAGTCTTACATCAAGAATAAAATGATTACATTTTCAAGAAATTTTATTAAAGAACAATCTAAAAAAAATTAATAATGTGTTTGGCGACCCCTTTGCTGTATACACTCCTGTATGAGATGGTCGATGTCTTCTTGAGGCATCTCGTTCCAAGCAACTTGAATTTCATCGATCAACTGTGCTAGAGTCTGTGGAGGATGGTGCAAAGACAATATTCTTCTTCCCATGATATCCCACACATGTTCAACGGGATTTAAATCCGGCGAACGGGGCGGCCACGCCAAAACATTAACACCAGCTTCATTAAGAAAGTTCATAGTTCGACGAGCAATATGGGGACGTGCGTTATCTTGTTGAAAAAGTACGTCTGGGCGGCCATCTAAATAAGGCAACAAAGTCGGTCGTATGACGTCTTCAACATAACGCGCAGCTGTCATACTGCCTCGAATGAATACAAGAGGTGATCGACTACCATAAGCAATAGCCCCCCAAACCATTACTCCAGCAGTCCTGTGTACATGCCTCTCAATAGCAAACCTAAGATCAGGTCGTTCTCCACGGTAGCGTCGTACCCTTCTACGGCCATCATGCGTGCCTATACAAAATCGTGATTCATCGCTGAATACGACATCGTGCCATTCTGCCTCCCAATGCTGCCGTTCTCTGCACCAGTCCAACCTTTGGCGACAGTGTCTCGCTGTTAAAGGAAGCACTAATCTTGGACGGTACGAAAGAAGCCCAAAGGATTGAATGCGGCGATATAAGGTTCGCATACTAACGGGCCTACCTTCTTCTCCAATCCATTGATCACCGATTTGACGCGTAGTAGCGAAACGGTCTCGCAGGGCTATTTGTCTTAGGCGCCGATCTTGACGTTCTGTGGTACGCCTTGGTTGACCAATTGGTCTTCTTCTTGCTCCTCTATCTTCTTCTGTCCATACCTGATACACACGTATTACAGTTGCTGCAGTGGAATCAATACGGCGGGCAATTTCGCGATAGGATATACCGACATCTCGATAAGCAACAACTCGACCCCGGTCAAAATCGCTCAAATGGTGATATTGTGGACGTCTTCGGACTCAAGGCATTTTATTTAAGCTTAACACACTCAACGGAAACACGAAAACTAAAAACATCTGTACTAAACAGCTCATATAAATAGTTTTATCAAAAAAGAAAAAGTGAAATATTTTTTTTTTCACAATAAATATAAAAGGCACAAGGTTGAAATTGTTATCAATGTATGCTTTAAATATAGTCACTCTGTTGCTAAAATATGAATTCAAAAAAATCATTTCTTCTTGGTGTTACGCCTCTAATGTCATTGAGTATACAATAGACGCCTAATGAATAACTAGTATCGAATGTAACAACACCCACCATATAATATCGATCATTTTACATGAAAATATCGATATTCAAAGTTTTCGATATATATCGAATATCCCTATTTCTCAAGCGTTTTAAACAGTGGTGGCTCGTGAGAATAATTTTGGTGGGGATGCTAACATAAACATACAGACTTTTTTAATTTCACAATATTTCATCGATTTATACACGTTATCAATTTCAAGTTTAGTTTAATTACACTAACGTAAACTGGTGACGTCAATAACCCCAACTCAGTTCATTAACGAAGAAATCTATAGTAAAATTATAAAATAAAATCACTTACATATTTCAGTAAGGGTATCAAAGGTCATTTTCTGACAAATCGAGAATCCTTCCATACAAGTCGTTGAAAAAAAGGCCTGGCTGCGCGTAGCGCGTTATCCGCTTAACATGACCGCTGAAGAATTGAAAAAGATTGTAGCCCCCAGATTTAAATTTGATTTAATATGTGAGAAAATTGTGCCTGAGCATCCGAATCCTGCATAAAGTAGTTTTAAAATTAGAGGACCGTTAACATCATTAGAAACTCTTCAGGACCCTAATAATTGGGAAAAAGGAATCGTTATTGGAAGATTCCATTTTTTTCAAAAGCGCAGAGACCCTCCGCAGAAGACAGATTGAACAACGTAAACAACGAAAATTCGAAAGCGCACATCAAAATTCTACATCATTATGTTCAAAGCTTAACTAATAGCATAAATGAATTAAGATCCTTAACTATAAATATCAAAAACCTTCAAGTTATTTGCATTGTCGAGCACTGGCAAAATGCTGATCAACTCGAACTGTTTAGAATTAATAATTTTGATTTATTAACTTCATATTGTAGATCTACTAACGAACACGACGGCGTTGCTATTTTCTGTAAGCTCAATGTCACAGCAAAACCTATGCATAACATTAAAAATATGTTATTAAATAAAATCTTCGAGAGCGTTGGTATTGAAATTAAAATTAACAGTATTTTTATAAACATAATATGCATCTATAGACCACCTACCGGTGATATAAATACATTTCTTGAAAAATTAAATAACATCCTTAATTTATTATTTGTTAAAAATAACACTTATTTTATTGTCGGTGATATTAACATAGATCGGCTAAAAAAAAAAAAACAGTGATTGTTTACAGTTCGAAGATCTTGTGGAATCATACAATGCTAAATTAATCGTCGAAGATGCGACAAGAACTCATTATAATGGCTCAGTGTCGTGTCTCGATAATTGTATAACAAATGTTGGGACTACAATTCCAGTTACTATGATAAAGACTTGTCTTTCTGATCACAGCGCTCAGCTCTATAAATATTGTTTGACGGATACTCCTACACAACCTCAATTAATAAGAAAAAGGTTCTTCACTGATTCTGCAATAGATAGTTTTAGTTCGGACATCGGTGATGAATATTTCTCTGAGGTCTTTGTGGATAGCAACGTATGTAAAAAATTTAATTCATTTATGAATATTTTAATCCCTTACATTAATAAACATTTTCCGCTGAAAAAAATGCCAATTAATGAAAACAAATCGCACTGTAACTTCAAGTCAAAAGAAGTCGAAGAATGTAGAAACCAAATAAACATTATTAATACAATATCTAATTTTATACCCGAAGCTAAACATGAATTGAGGCGTCTAAAATCAAATTATAACCAACTTCTCATACAAGAACAAAATACATTTTACGAAAATAAGTTAAATAAGTCAAAAAATAAGTCAAGAACATCTTGGAATATAAAATCGAATCTTATGGGAAACAAAAGAAAGCACATGACACTACCTGATACAAAAAACTTGCACAAATTAGCAAATGACTTTAACACATTTTTTAATGGAATTGGAACTAAACTCCTTACTGCAAATAATGATATCACAAATAACACCGTCTTTATACCCTCCATTCCATATTATAGTACAGAATTCACTGTAGAACCGATATCTGAAATTGAAATTAGTAATGTAATTAATAAGCTTGAAAACAAACCCTCTTGTGGTTATGGTGGTATATCCATAAAATTAATAAAAAATAGCATTGATGCATTAGTAAAACCTCTTCAACATATTTTTAATGAATTTTTTCAAACCGGAGTGTTTCCTGACCAACTTAAACTCTCAATTGTTACACCAATCTTTAAGAAAGGAGATGTAGAAAATGTCGATAATTACAAACCGATTAGTATCCTAAGTACATTCTCTAAATTACTTGAATCAATTATGGCTAGCCGACTGACAATTTTTTTCAGAAATAACAATCTATTTACTGATACACAACACGGATTTATAGAAGGACGTAGCATTGAAACTGCTCTATTTGATTTTGTACAACCAATATACAGTGCATTGGACAAAAATAATATAGCCTGCGGAATGTTCTTGGACTTATCCAAGGCGTTTGATACAATAGATTATGAAATCTTGCTAGCAAAGCTTGATTACTACGGCATTCGTGGCACTCCCAATAAATGGTTAGAATCATACCTGTTATCTAGAAAACAATCAGTGAAATTGAGGAGTAATGCACAAGAAGTTGCATCAAGCGTCTTGGAGTGTACCATGGGTGTTCCCCAAGGCAGTATTTTAGGTCCCCTTTTATTCAACGTTTTTTTAAATGATATCAATTGCAATTCTGGAGTAGGCTGCCAAATTATAAACTACGCGGATGATACTAATATAATATTAACGGGTGAACATTTCGCGGACGTTGAATCAGTCGGCAACACACATCTTAACAAACTCCATACATGGTTCTATAATAACAAGTTATTACTAAATATAGATAAAACCACATGTATGCAATTTAAAGTTAGTAATAGGATAGAAACTCAGAACTACATTTCTTTAAATAGTACAAACTACGAAGTCACTCAAACTTCAAAATTTCTTGGTATTACTATTGATGATAATCTTAGCTACAAGAGTCATGTCAGTAATATCTCAGCAAAATTAAACAAAGCCTGCTATGGTCTACGAGTACTGTCAAAGTATACCAATCCGAGCATCACTCGAACTTTCTATTTTGCAAATTTTTTCTCCCATATGAAATACGGCATAATGTTCTGGGGTAGTAGGAGTAACCTTCAAACAATTTCAATTGCCCAAAAACGCGCAATTCGAGTTATGTGCAAGATGAAGTATACTGAAAGCTGTAGAAACGTGTTCAGGGCAAATGGACTACTAACTTGCACTGGAGTGTATATACAAGGTGGCCAGAAAAGGTGTGATAATCTTCAGGTAGAGTGGTTCATTGATTAATTTCAAGCAGAAAATTTAAGTAAAAAAATATTGTATGGTGGCTTATAACTCCTCACGAGCCAATTTAAAGAAATGTAAATTTGGCAACAATGGATCAAACAAGTGTTTAATTTAATAATAATCATAAATTTAACAAATCTACAAAAATTAATATTTGAAGTATACATCAAAAATGAAAGATTAAAGTAAATGTTCAAATTGATAACCATCCGATTCTAAGCAGATCTGGAGCCGTCGTGGGATAGAATTAATTACTCGGAGCAACATCTCTTCAGTAATTAATTCCACTGCAACACGAATTCTATTCATGACGTCTACATTGTCCACTGGAGGTGTTGCATACACCTTTTCTTTGAAAAATCCCCAAACGAAAAAAATCAAGTGGATTCATATCCGGCGACCTTGCTGACCATAGTATGGATCCATTGCGCCCAATCCATCTATTTGGAAAATGTTCGTCCAACCATTCTCTTGAAATTCCTGCTGTATGAGGTGGTGCACCATCATGCATGTACAGCATGTTGTTTACTAAATTTAGTAGAACATTCTCCAAAACTTCTTCTAAAATATTTACATAATTTAAGGCATTTAATCTTTGATGAATAAAAAAAGGCCCAATAACACGTAAATTTAGAATACCAAGCCAGACGTTAACTGAAAATTTCCTTTGATGTCCCATTTCTCTAACCGCCCGAGGATTTTCTTCTGCCCAAAAGTGATAATTATGACAATTAAATACCACATCTCTAGTTAATGTACATTCATCACTCCAAAGAATTTTAAATAAAAAATTTGGTTCTTCCCGAATTTGATCTAAAATCCTGTCACAAAACATACGTCTACGCTCGTTATCATTTTCATACAGTGGTTGAACTTTTCTTGCATGAAATGGACGAATTCGATTTTCTTTCAATACTGCATGGACTGTTGTTTTACTGAGGCCATTTAACTGATGAGCTATTTGTCTCGTACTAATATTGGGATCTTCTTGAACTGCATTCAATATCTGTTCTAGGTGAACAGTGCGACGTTCCCTAGGTCTCCCTCCATCTATGTTATTATAAACGAACGACCCAAAAGTACGTAGCCTTTGGTCTAATTTTCTAAACGTATTTACGCAGGGCTGTTGGCGATTTGGATATCTTCTTTGGTACTCATCTTTGGCACTAGTTGCATTACCATTGCAGAATCCAAATATCATGTACATATCTGCATACTCGTTGAATGTGTACATCTTCAAAAAGTATGATGAACTTATACAAACTTACACAAATAAATTATGACAAGTATATGTCAAAGTCAAGTGAAATTTAATAAAGTTACATATCAAAATACATAGTTGCCAGGTCTATTTTTATTAAAAAAATGCTTCTGAAGAAGTTATTAATTTGTTAAAGTTTCCAATTTATTTATCACCTATGTCATTTAAATTTTACAAATGTGTAATTGATTGTAAGTTGTATTGATTTTTTTCCAAAATAATAGAAAATAACACTAATTTCCAGAGATACGTTTAATATTTTAACGACCCCGTGAGATGTTACGAGGAAGAATACAATATTTTTTTATTTAGATTTTTTATTAATCAACGAATCACACTACCTGAAGATTATCACACCTTTTCTGGCCACCTTGTATATTAGAGGTGGATAACTATCGATAGCGCTATCGATAGTTATCGATAGTTTTGACTATCGAAAATAATCGATATTTTATTTTTACTATCGATAGTTTTCGATATTTTATTAACTACACGGATTTAATATGGGCTGTAGTGGTGTACACCACGATCGACGTGCGACGACATGATATGTAAAAAAATTGTGTAATGAGTATTGACGTGACTATTACTGCCTGGCGAAATCTAGTAAGTAGCAATTAAATTAGGGAAAATATATCTGTAACAACTGTGATTGTTTGGAATTGGAAAGTCCCGTGTTTTGTGAAGTGAAATTATTGTAGTGTTCTTCAATGCGTGTTTGCCAAACCAGATATTTGCAAGCACAAAATGGATAGATTTCTGATAAAGAAAAACAACAAAACAGGAGAATGTAAGTATCATTACTTTTTATTGTTATTTTTGTCACTTCTCTAATAGTGATTTTTTCGAATTCGTAATTTTAACGGAAAAATATCCCCGAGATGAATCGGGTCATTTCTAAAAAAATGTCGGGGGCTGTGTTTGTGTTTGTGTTTGTCTGTGGGCACTATCTCGAGAACAAACAGAGATTTTCAAATTAATAGCGGCCTTATTTAAAAACCTAAAGAAAAAAGCGTATCGTAAAAAACCGATCACCGGAAGTTGTGTTTACCTTAACTGTTGTAAGTGCTCAAAATATAGGTGTAGAATGCATGAAATATGCGAGAATTTTTGACTTCAGAACTTTGTTAAGAGTAGTTAGTTAGGAGGTAAACTGTACAGGGGCGGACTGGCCATGTGTACAGTGTGGAAAAATACACATAGGCCGTGTACAAATCGGGCCGTTTTCTCTCAAATATTCAAGTGTTTTTACAACTTTTTCGGATAATATTATCGTAATGTTAGTTAACTACATAAACTGCGCTACGATAAATTCCCAATAAAAGCAAAATAACTTCTATTCTTGAAGCATTATTTTGCATTTTGATTTTTTTAACCGCATTGTAGTTTTCACTACTTCTATTACTTTTTACGAAAATTACAAAGAACAATTTTGTATGTTTTCTATATTTATTAAAATGTATTTTTCCACAACATGGAAACAACTTTGCTCCAATAGACATTTTTTCTTAAATTAAAAATAATCATCATTTTAAACCAAACGACGTAGCTACAAACCTTTCATAAACTTAACAATGATTTTAATATATATTTACAATTTCCTGAAAAAAAAAAATATATTATTTTCATTTGAATGAAACCAAATGTGTATAAATTTATATTTGTGACATATTTCATTTACCACGTAATCTGGAACCATATTATGTTTCTACCGATATTTCTTTTATATAAAAAAGATTAGAAAAACATTTTAACAAATATTGATTACAAGGAAGTGGATATCTTATATTAATAATGTTTTTTATATAAACTGCTTGAATTTCGAGTAAAGTAAATTTAAAATTTTAAGAAATTAAAATTTTGGGTATTTAATTCACTGATTATTATAATAATTCATTTTTTAATTTAATTCAGTTTCATATAATTTAGAATTAGTCTCACATAAAAATCATAATGAGCCGCCATGTCTCTAAAAGACTGAATTATTAAAAAAAATATATATATTGAATTGTAATATGTGCAACGTATAACACGAAAGTGGTTAATTTTGTGTGTTCTGTAAGTCGATAGTCACAGAAAGTTATTTATGAGAAACAAAATTTCACGTATCATTTTAAATTTCATAGGCTCAAGTAGCGGAGGTACGACTAGGAAGGACAATAATTCTACTCCGGAAGTGTTGCCTCAAAATGAAAACCCCCATTCTGGGCAGTCAGGGTCAGAATCGGAAACATCTGTGTCACGGATATCTAATAAAATACCGAAGATTTTGAAAGTTTGGAAATATTTCAAACGTTCATCTGACCGTAAATTAGCTAAATCTATAACATGTGGCAAGGAATATAAAACTAGCGGCAATACAAGTAACTTAGCTGACTACTTGAAAAGATTCCACCCTATAAATAGGAATGATGTTGAAAATGAGGAACTTGTTGTTGCTTCTACTTCCAGCTCGAGTACACAGTTAACCTCAGCACAGTCTAACAATAGATCAATAAGTCCTTTCTTTAAGAGATCTATTGAATACGAGAGTTGTTCAAAGAGAAAGAGAGAGCTGGACTGTGCTCTTGCAATGATGATTGCACAAGATTTTCAACCTTTCAATATTGTTAATGATACCGGATTCAGAAGATTTGTCTATCTTCTTGACCCTCGTTATGTTATCCCCAGTAAATTTGCTATTCGAGAAACTGTTATGAAGAATTTGTATACTAAGTTCCAAAGCAAACTAATTTCTCTTAGTTTGCTTTGGAACTTAGTATACAAATTCTTCATAACAGATTCTAGAATAGCAAATACTAAGTGGTATCAAGTATCAAGTATCAAGTATCTTTCAATAACATGTGATACTTGGACGTCAGTTTCCACAGAGTATCTGATTCTAGATTGAAGTCTGTTGTCTTAACAGCAAGGCCACTAAATACGAATCATACTTCACAAAATATTGCTGATGCACTGCAGGAGATTTTTGAAGATTGGGATATAGGAAATAAAATGACATGAATAGTAATTGACAATGCTGCTAACATGATTAAAACATGTGAAATTTTGAAGAAGCCCCACCTCCCATGTTTTGCTCACACCCTTAATTTAGCTGTACAAGATAATCTGAGCAGTGATTATGTTCAAAGGGTTTTGACCAAATGCAAAGAAATTGTCAGATTTTTTAAAAGCAGCACTTCAGCCACTGATAAATTTAAAGAAGAGCAAAAAAGTATTCAGGGTAACAAAGAGCCATTGAAATTAATTCAAGAAGTTTATACAAGGTGGAACAGTTCATTATATATGATACAAAGAATTATAAAAACTAGTGATGCAATAAATTGAACTCTATTGAAAATAAAAAAAGCTCCTTCTCCGTTTACTCTTGATGAAATATCTATTCTTAATGATTTTGAAGCTGCACTGTTCTCGTTCGATGAGGCAACAACAAAAGTGTCCGGGTCCAGTTATGTTACCATATCTTTGATAATACCACTGACAGTTGGAATTTTTACATCTTTAAATGATATTATCACAAGTATGGCTACATCAGAAGGGAAGAAGTTCTGCAAAGGCTTGATGGAATCGACAAGAAGAAGACTATTTGCATATGAGACCAGATCAGTAACAAGAATTGCAACACTTCTTGATCCGAGATTTAAGATGGAAGGATTTAATAATTTAGAAAATGCAAACAAGGCGGCAACTTTGTTAGAACAGGAAATGATTCTGAATTCACATATATATTGAAAGTTGTGTTGACGAAATAGAACATCAAAATCAGGGGAGCACTCTACAAAAGAAGTCATTGTTGTCATTCGTTGCCCGAGAGTAGAAGAGAAATCCAGTAGCGTTATCGCTGATGGCGCTGATATAATAATTAGGAAGAGGCAATATCTGGAAAGGGATAATGCAGCTGAAGAAACGGATCCATTAGTATTTTGGAAAGTAAGAAATATATTAGATAATAGGTTAATCATTGTGTATATTTATTTCGTTTTTTTAGGTGAATGGCCAAGAACTTCAGCCCATTCCCGAGTTAATCCTGAAATAGCTATGCATTCCAGCATCTTCGACGGAGTCATAAAGAGAATTTAGTACAGCTGGCCTGATCATCAGCGACAGAAGATCAAGACTTAAACCAAAAAATATTAATATGCTTCTGTTTTTAAATAAGAATCAGTGGTTGTTAGACCCACAATAAAATAAATTGTAAAATAAATAATTTAATTAATTTTCCTGAACTATCGATAAATATCGATAGTTATCGATAGTATGTGTTCTGACTATCGAACACTATTGATGGTGCCGACTATCGATAGTTATCCACCTCTATTGTATATGAGTCAATGAAGTTTATGTGGAAACATAGACATCTATATGACGAGTATAGACTCCTTAGTCAACACAACACTAGACATGGCATCGAATACAACTACCTATATCATAAGTTGATATTCTATGAAAAGAGTCCATTATACAATAGTATAAAAATATATAACAACCTCCCCAAACATGTACAGGGCTCTACAACGTTTTCGAACTGGAAACAATCACTAAAGGAATTCTTACTAGTTTTAGAACCTTATAACATGGATGAGTATTTTCAAAAATGATTATTTCTTGTAATTGACCCTATTCCGTGCAACAAATGTATGTTACTGTATATTCTGTTTTCATTGGAATAAAGACATATTATTATTATTATTATTATTTTTTACTAATACATGTAATAATTTTAAATGTTATAATTTAGATTTATGATATTTCTGATGATAATGTTAATTAGTTAAAATGAACACAAAAATTCGTTTTGAGTTAATTATAACATTTATTAGATCAATAACGTTGCGAAAGTTCTTACTAATAGAATACTAAGTAAAGGTATCTCGTTCGTGCGAATATTTGAATTAAATGCGGTGTAAAGTTTCAGTTTGAATTCAATCAGCCATCTATCGGAATTCCGCAAGAACATTAAACTTATTACAAAAGATAAAAGCCTTTTAACAATTCCACATTTGTGTGTGCAGACTGCATGCAGTAAAGTGTGCATAAGGGTGAGAAAGCATCTGACTTGTACATTAGTCCATGTTGGTCCGTGACGAGTGCGTTTGCGGTCATTACGGTGGGCAGCGCCACCCCCACGAGCAACCCCCGGCATCCATCACTGACCACTTACCGAGGCCATCACCCTATTTCAACAATATTCCACGCGCTCCCTGCAGGGACGATTGCTCAAGACAGTCACAAATAATAGATTCGTGTAGGGAATTATTGTCTGACTTGCGCCACCCCTCCTTCTGTTTCGCCACTAACTTTTAATAAAATAAATGCCTCAATGCTCGACAATTCGACACACACTCATACTCACCCCACATAATGCTTACACTACAGGAACAGACATTCCACACATCGTTTGTAACTATTTCATAAACCGATTTCTTTTACGAGTTTCTATTGTCCCAGATGACAAAAGTGACTGCTGTTTGTATTATTTTCATAGGTATATTCATTTTTATGGTAGAAAACCTTGAAGTGATTTAAAGCAATTGCCATTCAACTTTAACTTTTTTGTAAAATGTGTCATTTAATAATTAAAGCTTTTTTTAAACACATTAATGTTAAGTCGGGACGTAGCCAAGGGGAGCAGGGAAGAGATTTGCCTCCCTGGACATCAACAAAATTTTACATTTAAAAATTATTGCAGGTATGTGCATGTGAATTAAATTAAATAAAATTTGGAAAAATGTTTATTTTTCAACTCCGCATAGACGTAAAAATATACAGGTGCACCAATTTAAAATAAGAAAAATAAAATCCTTTAAAGTTTGAAAACTTTGAAACTAAATTTTGGACACTGGATAATTCATATCAATCAAACTTGATTAACGGGACTGTTTGACCTTATTTGATATGTACCTTGTATAATTTTATTATCGAGGCACTATTTTTATTCTTTATTAATTTTTTAAACCAATAGTGCAAAACATTTTTTGAATTTTGTTTTGCTAATATCACTGAACTGATTTTTACATAATTTAAGGGGTATGTAGGTATCCATAAAACTCACCCAAAGAACGATCAAAATATATAGCATGTAATCTAAAATAATTTATCATCATGACGTCACACTTTTTTGGGACATCTTGTATAATCAAAAATATTTTCCTGAAATGCGCCCTATGATATAAGCAAAGTCTGCAAAATATCAATTCATACGAGTGAAAAATGGTTATTCCATGCGAATTGTGCAGTATACTTTTTCTACGACTGTACAGAGTGTTTTTTCTTCGTTGATTTTATAGAGTATCGTAAACTGGGGTTACTTTGCTCCATTTTTAGTGGAGAAATTGAAAATCGTTTTTTAAAAAAAAGTAAAGAACGTATATAAAAGTATTATTTTTGCACAAAACACAGAGAAGGGTTTTAGTAATGTAGCTGTAGTATTATTTAATACAAAAACAAACGGCAAATATATAATTTCTTTTGCTGAAGATCGGAGCAAAGTCTACCATAGGACGGGGTTACATTGCGCCGGGGCTTAAATCTCTATGTAATGCATGACTGTGAACGTCTGGAGTAAAGTAGTACTGCTCTCTAGTCAAAATTTCTCCAACGTTTCATATCTACTTATATAAAAGTAATAAAAAATAGTTTTTTTGCATTTTTAATATCAAAAAACAAGAGCTGCATCAAAAAATAGCAAATGAACAACACATTCTTAAATTATTAAGGTAGGTATTCACAAACAAAAAGATGGTTTATTAAAACAAGTTGTTGTTCAGCTCAGGAACTGAAAAAATCTTTTTCTGGAAACTTGTTTAGGTGTCTTTATGCCACCTAGAACGTCAGACCAGCAGTAAGTCATTTCATCACGCGTTTTGGGCCATTTCCACATATTTAAAGCCTTAACCATTGCATTAATGGTGACTTCATTGTCGTTAAACCCCATAATTTCACCAGGATACAATTCTCGAAACGTCCTATTTCTCGAACAACGTTTGCAAACTGAAAAGCTTTGTTCTTAGTTGGCTTGCCTTCCACGTAATCCATAAACTCTATTTCTTTTTGTTGCTCGTCAACTAGGTCATGCAAATCAAAATCATCATCTGAGTTGTCCTTGAAATAGGGGTCGTCTTCATGTCTAGAGGAAATTGCAGGTTCATCCTCTAACATATTTTCATTTGCTACGACTTCTTCGTTAACCACGTCTTCATCGCTCAATGTATTTTCAGCACAAACGCTTTTTCCTGCTGGAATGTTAATTTTTTTTCTCCAGTTCCGGATTTTTGTAGAATCTGATCTTTTAGCTTCCAAGCTCTGCAGGAACACAGATTGAATGTCGTCTTCATTGCAGGACGATCTTGGCAAGCGGTATAAAAGTTCTTCCACATTTAAAGGCACTATGCCACATTTCCGAAAGCCAGCTTTTAAGTTGTCTGGTACGCGAGGAGCAATAATATCCATCATTTTCGACAGCAGTTGTGGGAAGTTCTGCTTCTGTATGTTTGTATTACGGATGCTATCTTCTGTATCTTTCCAGTCACTTAAAACTTTTCGCCACGCTATTTTTAGTGGCCGGAAGAATGCCACATCAAGAGTCTGTGTCAGATGCGTGCTGTTGGCAGGCAAGCAGATTAAAGATATTTCATATTGGCGGCATAATTCCACCGCATGCATAGTTAAATGAGAAGAGAGACTGTCACATAGTAATACTTTTTTCCCTTCTAATTTTCTCAATCGTGGTAGCATTTGTTTTTCAAGCCAATCTGTGAAAATTGCTGCGTCGAACCATCCAGAACTGCTAGAATTACACCGGCATCCTTTCAGTCCATGTGGTCCACATTTTGGTCGCTCGATAAACAACATACGGTGGGAGGAATTCTCCAGCCGCGTTACCAGCAAACATGACAGATATAGATGTTTTTGAGGCATTTCTGATCATTTCCGGATATTTGGATCCTTTTTTGACGAGAACTTTCTTTTTCCCCGGATCGTCGGTAAGATTCGTCTCATCAAAGTTCCAGATGTTTGTAGCAGGAACATTAATTAGCTCTTTGGACAAATTTTGAATAAATGTTCTTAGCATAGGTTCGTTAACTGCCGCTCGTGTTCGTTTAACATTTTCAGCAAAACGACGTGAGAGTTCAGGGTGTCTGGCAATAAAGGATTTTATCCAGTCGTTACCAGGTGAGTTATTGTCAAATATTTTTACTGTCCTTCCACATCGGCTCAAATAGTTTTTTATTATATGTCTCAGTTCTCGTTCGTTTACAGGAAACCCGTATTCACCCAAAGAAATTATGCAATTAGCAAACTGGTTTTCTTCATCACAGGTAAATATGGGTTGCTTTCCTGGTTTCCTACTGTGTCTGCCTTTTAATTTATTCATAATAGTACGTCTTGGGATCTTATATTTTTGTTCGGCTTTTCTATGCGATATTTTTCCACTTCTAATTTCATTTAAACACTCCTCTAATGCTTCTTTCGTGTAGTCGGCATATTTTCTTGAACCCAATTGCCTTTGGTAATTTCTTGGCATTTCTTTAACCAAGGAAAAAGTATTTTAGCCGGTGAAGTAAAAAAGAATAAGAAAAAGTGGGTATACTTTGCTCCGGAGCAAAGTAACCCCAAAAGTGTAACATTTTGTAGGTTAAGGACAACAAATATAGTTTTTTTCTTTCTAATGGAGCATTTCAACAAATTTTAAGTGCAAAACAGCTACGGAGTACTACAAAACCAATGTGCAAATACTTACTTGTAAATCAAGAACAATAACTTCTACAGACACTAAATTTTATCGGCAAACAAACACGTGAATTTCAGCGGACAACTTTATCACCGTCTTATTACCACTCTTAAAGCGCGGGAACGTAAGCCGACTGCGTAAGACATTGTTATATAGGCAAACTTTAATACAGCGCTAAGTATTTTGTGCTGTCTAAGTATAGTTCCTGTGTAAAATCATATTTAACTCTTTTTGACAGTGAGGCAAAGTAACACCTTAAGGCGCAAAGTAACCCCAGTTTACGGTATAGGCTAAACGGTAAGAGATACAAAAAAACTAAGATATGTGTCCCGTTCTCTTTTTTAGTGTTTAGTTTAATGGGGCAATCATATCTAAGCTAACTAGATTGGTTTAGAAGATACAGGGTGATTCTCAAAATGTGGCGATTATTATTATCTCTTGTGATTTGGTTATTTATGGAGATAAAAAAAGTTAAATACAAAAGTTTTATGACTTTTTACGTAGAATCCAGTAGTCTACTTAAAAAAGTATAGATGTTTTCATTTTTGAGATATTATCAAAACTAGCATTTTCTTAAATGGGACACCCTATATCTGAGTATCTCACAAAATTGCATTTTTTCTTGTGAATCCAACAATATGTAACACTTAATATTTTGCTCTGTCCTAAATAGCTAAAATACTAAAAAACAAAAAAAAAGATTTTCTAGATGGCCATGAATTGAATTCTTTAAGCGTTTGTTTTTGTTTTTTTTACATGTCATAAAATTCAATAACAATTACGTATTGGTTTTGATATTCCGTTGTTAACGAAATATTTTCGATTATATTTCTTTAAAAAAGGAGTCTAAAATGAATATCTTTCAAAACTATGAAAAATTAAACGTGTTTGAGATAATGAGAGTTATAAAAGTAAAGACGTAACTTTAGACCTATATTTTGAGCGTTATCCGGAACGACGACAGCCAGAAAACAAATATTTAAAAGATTATATCACAACTTAAGTGAGTATGGATCATTTGGAAAACCAAGAGATAAGATTTACAGTAAAGAAAATAGAGAAAGAGATGAAATAAATTCATTAGCTTCTGTTATTGCTGATCCGACGGTATCTAGCCGCAATATTAAGAAAGATATTGCTTTAAATGGGTGTTTTCCACTCCCAGGCTAAGCATGAAGTAAAATTTCGAGTTTAGAAAAGCCCCGTGAAAATATGTCGAGGATCGCGCAGCGACCCGAGACAAATTTTCTGGGCTTTTCTAAACTCGAAATTTTACTTCATGCGCCACGCGTATAAAACACGGATTTCAAATAAAGTTTAAATATACATATAATAAAGTTTAAATATACATATATTTAAACTTCATTTGAAATCAGTGTTTTATACGCGTGGCGCATGAAGTAAAATTTCGAGTTTAGAAAAGCCCAGAAAATTTGTCTCGGGTCGCTGCGCGACACTCGACAAATTTTCACAGGGCTTTTCTAAACTCGAAATTTTACTTCATGCTTAGCCTGGGAGTGGATAACACTCATTTAAAGCTCCAAATTGAACTCTTTTAAGAAGCAACGAATATCGGAAAATTTGCAGCGCATGCATATGTATACTTAAACGAAAAGTTCGCTGTATAAGTATATGAAATAATTGTAAAGTTATTATAAATTTTTGTTTGTTTTTTGTAGTTTTTGTTATTTAATTTATCAATATTTCAATATTCCTGTTAACTGGGTTTTTAATATACCTGTTATAAAAGAAAAGAATAATTATTGAATTCGTAGACATCTAGAATTTTTTGTTTGTTTTTGTTTTTCGGTATTTTAGCTATTTAGGAAAAAGCAAAATATTAAGTGTTACATATTGTTGCAATCACAAGAAAAAATGCAGGTTGTCCCATTTAAGAAAATGTTAGTTTTGATAATATCTCAAAAACTAAAATATCTATATATTTTTTAAGTACGCCACTGGATTCTACGTAAAAAGTCAAGAAATGTTTGTATTTAAAATATTTTTTATCTCTATAAATAACCGAGTCATAAGAGATAATAAAAACCAGTAGATTTTGAGAATCACCCTGTATCTTCTAAACCAATCTAGTTAGTGTAGATCTGATTGCGCCATTAAACTAAACACTAAAAAAGAGAACGGGACACATATCTTAATCTTTTTGTATCTCTTACCGTTTAGCCTATACCCTATAATATCAACGAAATAAACCACCCCTTTAGTATTTTTATTAATTGAGATATCAATTTTAAATTTTTTACAATAATATTATAAACGATTTCGAGTTTAGTGGTGATTATAAAACTTTAATAGGACTTCCGTTTTCCCCGAAAGTAACTTCAATTATTTAAAAAAAAAGTTACTAGTGTCATATTTTTTTTTTAAATAATAGTGAATCTAGGTTGCTGTGATCACCCTAATAAAAGGCATTTCGTATCATAGACGTGAACAAAACAAATATTACCAACTTTTGTTTCTTAATTAAGATGCCTTTAAATTGTAATTCGATCGTTATTTTTAAATAACAAAACATCTATTTAATTGTGACAACTAGTGTCTGTCATCTTTCACTTCAAGGGTCATCCAGAAGCGGTTGCTATTCCCTTAGTTTTTGAAATAGAAACATATGATGATTAATATCTCAAATTAGCGAGTTTAGGTTGATTCTATTCCCCGTTGTGATTTTTTGAAATACGATTTTGGGGTAAGGTAATAAAATACAAATTTTACACGGAATTTCTATGAAAACTTTAGAACTCATAGCTACGCAGCCATTTGTCCGCCATGAGGGGTCTAAATTACTAACAACCAATTAAAAAAAAATAAAAATACTAGAGTTGTCGCCACTGTATTTAATTAAGTTACTGTAACATGTTTTATTATTTCACTGCAACTATTATTATTTTATCGTTTCATGCAAAATAAGAACTCAAATATTAATACAACAAAATGTCTATGTTACAATACATATTTTTATATACAGTGTACAATTCTCAAAAATTACAGCGTTTGGGAAATTTTCAGGAAATCCTAGTCTTTACAAAACCCGTTAAAGTTAAGCTTTAGTTTCCTATATTATGGGGGGGAGATTTTATGTCCATTTTCTCTCCGGTGATCAACGAGCTCACGATGTGACCGGTCTTCTATTATTATTCGGTCTCCGAGGCCTGGTTTCCTTTTATACGAGAAACAACAATTGTCTAGATAACGTTTTTTCGAACATTCCAGTAGCAGAAATATCCACCTTTCCAATAGACTACTGCTTATCAGATCACGTTGGAATACACATCAAAATGCTTAAAACAGCCTCGATGGGAACAAATACTGTTAGAATGGTAAGACCCATCACGGAAAGGGGTAAATTTAAGTTATACCATATATTGCAAAATACCGACTTCTATTACCTCGATAAATGCCAGTGTCCAGATTCAGCTTTCGCAGACTTTATTTACTTATTGGAAACACATTTTTTTAATTGCTTTCCTTTAAAGAAACTAAAAACCTTGAACAACAATATCGTCTGGTACAACAATGATCTAAAACAAATGCGTGAAACTCTCTTCTTTATGAAAGAGGCTAGTTCTCGATCATTTGATTTAATGGCAATTTATTCAAAATACAAAACCGAATATAAAATTGCATTTCAGCATGCAAAAAAAGAGGCAAATCTAAATTACATTAAGAGCTCCAATAACAAACCAAAGGCAATGTGGTCATTAATAAAAAGAAACTCTAACTGTGATAAACCAAACTGTAATATAGATCCTAATGATTTTAACACATACTTCACTACGATAGCTGAATCTACTCTAATTAATCATCCTCAGTCAAATTTAGACCCACTGATGCTTATAAATCCACATACTATCGGTAACAATTTCTTCTCCTTCAGAGAGGTAAGTGAAGTCGAAGTTAGAGAGTCGATTGTGTCCCTAAAAAACTCGAACTCAAGAGACATATATGGTATGACATGTGGATCCATTAAATACATAAAAGATGTAATCCTATGTCCGCTAACAAAACTGATAAATAACTGCATTCGAAATAATGTTTTCCCAACAAGTTTAAAACTAGCTACTGTCATCCCTCTGCATAAAAAGGGTTCGCATGCTGATGTTGGTAATTATCGTCCAATTTCGTTATTGCCTATATTATCAAAAAATTTTGAAAAATTGCTCCTAAAACAAATACTGAATTTTCTGGAGGAAAACGATGTATTAAGCGATAATCAATATGGCTTTCGGAGGGAACGTTCAACTACCGATGCGGTTCGAGCTCTTGTTGAGGAATTGATCTATGGCTTAGAAGCTGGCCAATATATTTTTTGACCTCAGTAAGGCTTTTGACTGCGTTTCTCACGACGTCCTACTCCGAAAGCTGTATTTCTATAATTTCAGTCCCGAGAGCTGTCGTTTAATGACTTCCTACCTCCAGAATAGAACACAACAAGTCAAAGTTAAGGAGCAGACATCAAATTTTGCAACAGTGTCATGCGACGTACCGCAGGGGTCGATATTAGGACCACTCCTGTTCCTAATATATGTAAACGACCTACCGGCCTACATAGAAGAAGGACATACTTTAATGTACGCAGACGATACGACATCTATAAATAGAGGCACAGATTTGCAAAACACACTGCAAGAGAGAGAGCTCATAAACAATCAGGCATTAGCGTGGTTTAATTCCAATAAACTCTCGCTAAACACTGCAAAGACGGTTCGCCTTTTATTTACGCTTAAATTAGGCAATAACGAACATGGACATTGCAGATTTTTTAGGCATCAACATCGACTCTAAATTGAGCTGGAGGGAGCATGAAAAGGTACTTAGTCTGGCACTTAGTAGGACTACTTTCCTGCTTAGGAATTTGAGTAGCAATCTTGATAAACCCGCACTACTCAACGCCTATCATGCTCTCTTCCAGTCGAAAATTCAATATTGCATACTTGTTTGGGGACACTCTAGTATAGCCAACAGGATATTCGGCCTACAATGTCGAGCAGTTCGAATAATAGCGGGCATAGATTACAGAGATAACTGCGAGGATGTCTTCAGGAGTCATGGGATACTTACGTTACCCAGTTTGTACATATTCGAATGCTTGCTACATGTTCATAAAAACGTAGATCATTACAAAAAAACTGATCAAGTACATAAACACAGCACGAGAGGTTGTGAGCACATTTATAAAGAACAATTAGGGCTATCTAAGTCTAGGAGTGGTGATAATTTTTATGGGCCTAAATTATATAACTATCTACCACAGGCTGTAAAGTCTTTCCCCCATATAAAGTTCAGGAAAAGTGTAAAGGCATATTTACTATCCAAGGCTTTCTTCAGCATTAATGAATGTATTACTCAAAAATTTACAGATCTTGTAACCAAATAATTGGTGCTCTTTATTGATTTCTTTTTAAAATGGTTTTAACATGTAGTATTATGTAAAGTATTTATTTTGTATCTGGTATTTTATATTTTCACGTTTGTATTAACTTAACTTTTTTACCTTATTTGTATTGACGTTTGTAAATCTTTGGCGACAGCAAGAATACATTTACTTACTTACTTACTTACTTACTTACTTACTTGATTAAGCATGAAGTAAAATTTCGAGTTTTGAAAAGCCTGAGCGTTTGGATTTGGACGTGAAGCGTCTTAATCCAAATTTAAGCTTTTCTAAACTTGAAATTTTACTTTACGCGCCACGCGTACAAAACACTGATTACAGTGATGTTAAAATAACATACGCCATCTTTAATTAGAATAACACGAAATTTAAGTTAGTAACGATGTTCACTGTTTTAATATCTTGTATCCATAATTAAATGGATTTCGTTGACTAAATCAATAAATAAATAATATCTATAACATCCATACTATCAACAATATATCAAGGTAGATAAACTTCAAAGGGACTCTATCATAGATAAATACCTTTGATTTTTAATTTATTGAAATATTATAATAACAATAACTCTTTATTGTTATTATACCAATAACATTTACTGATTATATTTGAATCATACAAGCACAAACTCCTTCCTCAATAAAACACTCTTTTTAATAAAATCCATGTGTAAAAGTACCCTATAAGTCCCGACCCAACCGGTAGTGTAATATAAACAATGCGGTAATTCTAGTTAAAATGCACATCAGGTCCGTAGGAACATATTGCGCATTTTTGCGGCAATGCACACAAATACAGGGACACATACAGCAGACACACTCGGTTTCAAATTTATACATTACTACCCCTCTCTCCGCAACGCAATACAAGTTGAATTACAGGATCATGCAAATCGGGCATTGTTGACTAACGGAGTGTAAGATATCAACCATCAACTATCAAACAATGCACCGGAATTTAATACCCGTAGGAGGGTTGTCACAGCCAAATGAATATTTCAGGGGACACGCGTTTCTCCACCGTCTAATATTCGAACATTCATCCCCTTTTCTTTTGGATTATATCGGTTTTTCGTGTCGTACCGATAACGTGAGTGCATTTTTTTATGAAAGTTATGAAAATGTGCAAAACATGATGTATCTCGTATTATAACAAATATAAAAATTATTAAAAGTATTATTAATAGAATGATCGTTAATATCATTCGAGTTTAATGCTAGTTCATTTCTACAAGACCCGCACAAACACGATACTTATATTTCGTATTATTAGTACAGAATCTACATTTTAACTATTTATAAAATGCAGGTGGCAAAATTGCATTTTCATGTGTTGTAACTTCACTCTAGTTACATTTGGAGATTATGTTACAGTTTTTTGTGTATGTTTGCAGAAATGTATTTCATCTGGTGATTTATTTATTTGACATTTACTTTACAAAAAAGTGTGTCCACTCCTTGATTCAGCTTGAAGTGAAATTTTGAGTTTAGAAATAGATTTTTCTAATGTTATACAAAAACGAGTAGGTACAAAAAATGATGATGTGTCCATTATAGTACTTTTCTCGTAATTTGAACAATTGATGATTGACATACTAAACGAATTTCACTTGTTGATTGGTTAAAAACCATTTTACAATAGATCAGCATTTATACGCGTGTCGCATGAAGAAAAATTTCGAGTTTAGAAAAGCCTAATTTGGCTCGGTCGCTCCGCTTCGCTACGCGACCGAGCCAAATTTTTAGGCTTTTCTAAACTCGAAATTTTACTTCATGCTTATTCTGGGATTGGAAACACTCGTTAGAAGATCAATCATAAACTCATTTTGCAGTTACTTTAATTGTAAAGTTTATGACTAAAATAAACAGAGTTGATGTTTTAGTCAACTTTTGGCGTCTACGATTTTCCTTCCAGTTTGATCCGTTTTCAATTTAATAACGTTAAATGTTTTAGTAATTTTTGTGTATTTCATACTAGTAAATCTAAAGTTAAGTTGATTTTTTTATGAATAAGGTATTTTACTTTTACATAGTTTAATTTTTCAAAAAAAAATCGTAAATTAAAGTTGCGAGACACCCAAATTGAACACTTTAATTCGAGGACTTACCAAAAACGTATCGATAGCCGAATTTATTCAAAATTCTTAAGATCCACCAAGAAATAAGCACACAAAAAAATATATAATTGTTATACTTCTTAAATTTATCAGATCCTAAAGTAGATTTGCTTTTTTTTTAAATAATAGATTTTCTTTTAGACATTTTTTGTATTTTTATTTGTATATTTGTTACGGAATCTCCAAATTAACCCAATACATTAAAAACATAGACAAATCAAGATAACGTGATAAAATTAAATACAGGGAATTTTTCTTTTAAGTACACACATATATATATATATATATACGCTTTTTTAATAGTGTCTAATTTGAAGCTTTAAACGAGCGTTTTCGACTGCCAGATTAAGCATGAAGTAATATTTCGAGTTTTAAAAAGCCTAAAAATTTGGTTTGCTCGCGTAGCGAAGCAAAACGACCGAACCAAATTTTGAGGCTTTTCTAAACTCTAAATTTTACTTCATGCTCCACGCGTATTAAACACCGTACTTTTTACTTCATGCTTAACCTGGGAGTGAAAAACACTCGTTTATAGCTTTAAATTGAACTCTTTTGAAAAACAACGTATATCTGAAGATTTAGAGCATATAATTGGTATATGTATACTTAAAAGAAAAACTGCCTGTATAACATATATACATAATTATGAATTAAGAGTAAACATGATACACATGTATTATTCAATAATTAATTTATAATTTATCATCATACAAAATTATTTGCAACACTTGAATAACTTTTGATTATTTAATACAAGAAGCAAACATATTCTCTCTAACAATTTACTAAAATAATGACTACGGATAAAATATCAATTTATGTGGAAAATTAGAATCTATGACTAAATAAAATAACATAATACATATCAACACTGACAATAATTTTTAATTAAATAAATATTTTCTTTTCAAAATTAAAACTTATCTAAAGACTGTAATTGTAATTCACAAATAACATATTAATGGACATTTCATAGCAAAAATGGACTTTTCAATGATGGTTGTAATTTTTTTTTGTTACACACGCATACATACCAGTGATCTGCAATTTGTCAACTTTTTTCTGTTGTTTTCAAATGAATTAGTGTATCTGAATTGAATGAACCTCAAAATTCCGTATTACGCCAGGTTTTATATATAATAAAAATTATACAAAATAAATCATCAATAAAGAAAAAGAGAGTTTTATTATTATTTAACTTGATCCCCTAAATCCCCCCTTATCTACAATATTGAGACATACTTAATAAAGGTATTTAACCGAGTTTTATTACATCAGTCAGGAAGGAGGTATTAGACATCACTCTAGCTGATAACTCTACAAGTCAGTTCAGAGGCGCACCCAGGGGGGTGGCTCGCGGGCTTGAGCCCTCCCTAAAACTCACTAAATGTACTATTTCGACGTCTATATATAAGTTTAAATGCATGAGCCCCCCCAAGACCGGGATGAGCCTCACAGACGCGTGAGCCCCCTTTGTAGATGCGCGCCTGAGTCAGTTTATAAGAAACTGGCACGTTTTCAATGACGTCTTATTATTAAACCACCAACGAATAAGGTTTAATATCGATTGTGGCAACAACTTCATGAATAGCTTTAGAAATCCCAAAAGTATCGACTGGGAGGCCTACATTGAGCCGTCGGAACTTGCGGGAATGCAGAATCTTATTTAAACTGTCAAACAACTAGAGCATGGACACACCTACAAGATGTAATCATAATTACTTACGAAGAAAGTAGCTGTCCACTAAAACAAAGGGGTGTCATTAGGGAAGTGACTTAGTGAAACAGTGAACTGGCTAGTGTAAGAGCCAAAACTAGGTGTACCCTATTAAAAGTATTTTAAAGTTGCAAAACTATGCGTACCCTATTAAAGCCTCGGGAGAACGGAAGGAATATAGGAAGGCCCTTACTGAGTACAGCAAAAAACTCCGACAATCCAAAAGAAAAACTTGGAGGACGTTCTGCGATGAGATAGACAATCTAACCCCCGCACAGCGCCTTCAAAAAGTCCTTGCAATGGATCAGACAAACGGCATTGGATTACTAAAAAAGTATAACGGTGAATACAGTGCAACCTTAGATGAAAGTCTGAGAGTACTTCTAGAAGCTCACTTTCCCGATTCTCGTCAAACTGAAGACTTTAAACCGTCCAAAACCGCGAGTAAGGGTGGCATCTTTCCAATTCTCCTGCAAAGCCTTACTCAACTATTTAGAGCTAGCTACTCTCTTGGGCCCTATGTACATTCTTGGACATCGAAGAAGCCTTTGATAACATGTTCTATAAATCTATAGGAACAGGAACAAGAGGAATTAACGATTCCATATCCACTTGGATTCAAGCTATGCTCAAAGGTCATCTGATCACATTGTCCATTGGTGACGAGTTAGTGTCAGTGTTCGCAGTAAAAAGTTGCCCCCAAGGTGGGGGCCCCTGTTGTAGTCACTAGTAGTCGGCGAATTAATGAGACAATAACTTTGAGAGACAGGTTTACGCTGACGATTTAGTCATCATAGTAAGGGGCAAACATGACGATACGCTGTCGAATTGTATGCAGTCAGCCCTCCGATGAGTTAGCACATGATTCGTATAGAAGGGGTTTAACATCAACCACAAAAAGACAATAATTGTTTCATTCACTGCACAAAGATAGCTAAACTTTAAGGCTCCGACCATGAATGGTGCTCTAATCGAGTTTTCCAGTAAAGTCAAATACCTCGACCACTGGATTAGAAGCTAAACCGGACAACTTGTGTTGATCATGTTACTGCCAGTAAGAGCAAAATGGGCATGCCGCAGATTATCTGGCAGAAGGTTCCGCCCCACGTCAGTTTTTTTTTTTATTTTTATTTTGGGTTTTACGTCATCTATTTCCGCTGCTAAGGCCAATCATGACGCCGGAGATTAGGTCTACAGCTATCCGGGAATTTTGCCGAACCCGGTGGGAGTTCCATCCCACCGGTAGGGATCTTTAACGTGCACGCAACATCCAGGCAGTACACGGATCCTACATGCATTTAACGTCATATCCGAGAAGACGGAGTGTTTGGCATTTTTATCCTTACCTATATAAATGCAGACAACTTGTTAGGCCGGTATTTGAACCCCAGTCCGTGGCGTGGCAGTACAACACTCTAACCACTACACCACCAAGCTGCCCCCCACGTCAGTTGGCACAGTCTTTAATAATTCACTTACTAGAACTACAACGCTTGAAATACATACCCCAATATACTGTATACGCTGTAAATTTTCAGATATTTGTCGTATTTGAAAATTGTTCAAATTGAAGCTTTAAACGAGTGTTTTCTACTCCCACATTAAGCACGAAGTAAAATTTCGAGTTTAAAAAAGCCTAAAAATTTCGGAAAAGCCTTTTAAAGACTGTTCCAACTGACCTAGGACAAGGCTCGTATATTGTCTATACATTACAGGGATAAGACCAATAATCATTTATAGTTTTGTTGTCTGGTGGATAAAGACAACGGAGAAGACAACCCAAACAAAGTTGAATAAGGTTCAACGACAAATATGGCTATCACAAGGGCAATGAACACGAGTTCCACTAGAGCCATAGAAGCCATGCTTAACCCCACACCTCTGCACCTACAAGTGAAAAAAGAAGCAGCAATAAAAGCCCTAAGAATAAACCAGACGGATAATCCAAAATATGGACATTTCAATGGGCACTTAAAAATGTTCACTGTATGTAAAAGAGCCAGACATATGCATAAAGAAGCTATGTCAACTGACTTCGACACAACAATTGAAGTAGCTAATAACAGCCAGCAAGACGTTTTCCAACGTTAAAACAACGTTTAATCATGTCTACAATTTCAGTGAATTTTATTTTAATAATTGTTTAGTTTGGTACACTGACGGGTTCAAAACTTACGAGGGAGTCGGCATTGGAAAAAATGGTCCGCGATGTAAGCTATCAAAGGAAATTGGACTCTCACCATCGATTCATAGAGGTCATGCAGAGATAAGAGGCAATTAAAATTGCCGACGGTAACAAAAAAACGGTAACAAAAAAAGCTCCAAAAGCTTTAAAACTCCTTTCCAAGGATCAGAGCTATATAGTGGAAAAACAAATGCCCACATCAAAGGGATAATCCGAGAATGGGAAGATACTTCCAAAGGCTCAAACTTGAGAAACACACCTGGCTTGCGGCAGGCAAACAGGTTTATCGCCTTGTCTGCTGTGAAGGCCAAACAGTTTCTCGAGTTGAGTAAAGGCAATCTAAGGCTTATCACCGGCCTCCTTACTAGACATTGTCTTCCGAGATACCACCTCAACAAGATGGGCTAGCCAAACGATGACATATTTAAATTCTTCATTGAGGCATTGGAAACAGCAGAACACATACTATGCGATCTTGTCTATTTCAAAAACGAACCACTTGATATCGGCAACTTTAGAACCCGATGAACTGGTATGTTTAACTCCTCAAACCATAATAGACTACATAAAAGGTCTAGGTATTGATGGACGTTAATAGGTAAGGAATATTACAATAGATCTTTCAGGTCGACGTAGTTCGGATGACTCAGTGGCCAAACAACCTACCGCCCAATAATTAATACCATACTATACCATATCGTTTTAATGAAAGGCATATTTAAAAACTCGACATCGATTATTTAAGTTAACGCTATGAATAAGCCACTGAATCGAATAAATCACTGTTGAGAATACATGTTTTGTGTTAAATTTATTAATAATTAATGTGACAAGTAATCATTCGTTGTTTTCGATGCAATCTAAATATTCGTACACAGCAATGAATTATTTTTTCCAATTTGAAAAATCGTAAACAAATTATACGCACCCCTGCGGTATAATCGTCCGCTGATTTTAACAAAGCATCCCCATAAATCAAACCAAAACAGGGATTTCTCCGTCCGCAAAAAACCGCATCCGCCATTTATAACATATTTTCCCCGCCGAAAACTACAACTATAGAAGGACTGATTTATATTTTTTATTACCCCCTCACGTAATTCATTAGATATACCCGGTGTTTAAGCTCAAGTGTGCATGCGTGTGTCATGAGGCCTGTAAATAACTCAGCGCGACAATTATAAAATTAAAAGCGCCGCGGATTTATCGCACCCTTATTTAGGGGTTGCGTCATGGCCGGCTAGGGAGTGATGCGCGCCCCGTGTGTCCGATTGTTTTAAATAGGGGGTTGAAGGGGTGAGCGCCCCCTTATCTCTGGCGTTTAATAAAATGAAAAAATGCGCTTTTCGTGATTATTATGCAGACGGCAGATGTTCGGTAATTATCTAACGAGATGATGATGTTCGTGATGAAAAGTTGAGGCTAGGGGTGGTTTTTTTTAAATTAGAACTTTAGATTCGTAAATTAATATCTCAGTTTTATGCAATCTGAATTAAGCAGACAAAATAATCAACTTTTGTGCTTTGATGCATAACTAACTATCATCTCGAATTCAAGGGAAATTTCAAATTGAATTTAGGTCAGTGATTCTTAACAGGTGTTAATCGTAACTCAGTTGTTTCTCGAATATGTTAGAATACTTTTGCGTACAATTGGTTTGATCTTTTCTGTTTATAAATACTTTGCAGAAAGTGAATAAATAAATTCCTTAATATAACAATTTACCGTTTTATTAAATCATAAAATGATCGTAAGGTCTGATCGACGGGGCTTCGAAGCCAGAGCCATTAATTTAGAAGAAGAAGAAGAAGAACATGAACGTAATGATTAATGCAATGTTTATTTATTCTATTATAGAAGCATTTATCCAGTCCCTCTCATAACAAGTAAAAAAAAAGATTTATCTGCGAGGGGAGTCACCCTTTTTTCCAGTGGGACACACGTCGCCTAATTACATATCTCCACTTTTGGGGTTTTTGTGTTGTCACCCCCCGCATACAGAGGACAGATAGTGCTCCTTCCATTTACTGCCGTTTTCGGTTCGATGGCAATCGCTCGGGAAAAGCGTGAAATTCCTGAGACGCATCGGGAATACAAAATATTCACGTCGACACCTTCTATGTATTTTGATTTAATCTGAACCACACAAAAAGCAAGAAGAAAATTCAACGTTGTTTTATAAATAATTAATTAACAGTAGCTGTACTAATATTATTTTCTAGAATAATATATGATTTATACACAAATATCTGTATTATTATTTATTATTATTAAAACCTTGTTGTGGAAGATGGTTTATTAAAGAATAAACGAGGAAATAATTCGAGATGAAATGAAGGATTTGTTTTGTGATGTAAAAAATGAATCAATTGGAGAACTGTAGAGATAAACGATTGATGTATAGTTCACGTAATCTCGATGAATAAAACGTGAATGGGTGTAATTTTTTATACATCAAATGTAATGAGAATCGCTTCCGAATTGTTGGTCCAATCGATTTATCCCGCATTGTTTTTTTTCCTTTAACTGATAAATAATTCGAGATCTGTTCTGAAACATTGTTGAAGTTATGTTATAAAGAAAAAAAAAACAGTAAATTAATAAAACACTGATGATTATCAGTTTTTTTTATTGTTCCTTAAAACTTTAACTTTAGCAGAAATACCTATAGGTTATAGTCCATTTGCTACAAGAATTTATTTTAATTTAATTCAATGTTGTTAATTATTTATACTGGCCGCCATAAGAAAATGAACACCCAGTAAACGTGGGTGAATTTTTATGGAATTTTCAGGAAAGCTGTATGTTATCTGTGCAACGATGAAAATGTTAGCAAGATTAGACTAATAAATCGAGTTGGTAGTGCTTAAGAGTGGACCTCTACCGTATTCATTGGCTCCCGCAAAATCTTTTGCAGACGGGGGAAATATATTAATAATAATAGAGTTTATTGTTTTATGTTTATTGTCGTTATCTCGACACTTATATATGAGTGGTGAGCAAACCGTGAGCCGCGAGAGAATTTTTTAGGTTTGCAAATTTCATAGAAATGTATTTGACAAAAAATATGAGGTGACTTTATCCTTTATTTATTTAATTTCTTTATCGACACTTTTGGCAATAATAAAAGATGAATTTACTGATTTTGGACTTATAATAAATCCGTGTTTTATACGGCTGGCGCATGAAGTAAAATTATAAGCTATTTATCTCATTTTAAATATTGTTACAATTTCTGCGAATAATTTTTAGATTTTATAAATAATATTAACTTTGTACTCGTATGCATTGAATAATTGCCAATATTCAATACATATAGTGCAGGATTTTGAATATTTTTTTAGAAACTCTTATTGATGTTATAATTTTTAAACTTTAAACTAATAAAAATTCATGATTTATAATTTTCCAAGAGTAGTTAGTTTTTGTTTAATATGGGTTTAATATTCTCTATTTCCGAATTCTTAAACGAATCTATTATTTTAAAGTATTGGATTTATGATTAAATGAACTTTGTGTTGATATACAACACATTTTCTAAACGTTAATATTGTGCTCAGTGTAAGCATTTAAATTTCGAATTTCAGAAGTTTTGTAACATTCCCATTATGTAAGATCAGAAATTTAATGGAACATTTTTGTTACTACGGAAAAAGTATCTAACATTATTTCCAACATACAGGGTGTCCGTATTTCAACAGAATGTATGGAGATCTTGGTTATTTGAAGAGATAGAGTGTCAGTTAAATAATAATCGATACTTATTATTATTAATACAAAAGATTGATAGTTATTAAATAATTTTGACTGTTAACAATGACCGCTGTCAAGATTTTATTGATTAATAGACATGACGTCATTGTTTCCAAGGCACTCTTTGCAAAAAAGAAAATATTATCATTTTAAATATCAAATCTAAATTAAATTATGAGTGTAGTACATCACTGAATTAAAAAAAAAAAATTCTTTCAAAAAATATGAAAATCCAAAATAGCGCCTATAAGAAAAACAAAAGTTGGCTATGGTCCCCGAGTAAATGTTGTTGTTACCTTAAAAAATATGCTACTAGATTCCTTATTAAAAAGTGCCTGTATATTGTCAAAGGTCTAAATGTCCAGATTCAGGGGTCTGTCAACTTGGCCCCCCCAACTCAAAATTTTCAAATAAAAAATATTGCGCCCGAAAGGTCTTAACTTGCGCTCACTTGCGCCCAAATATTAAAACTTGCGCTGTTAAGGGTAGAAAGTTATAGCGATTTGAAAATAGGGGGGGCTAAGTTGACGCCAGCCCCCCCATCTCGGAATTTTTAACTTTTTCTTTCATAAATACATTCTATGGAACTTGCGCTGTCGATACCACCTAATTTTACAAGTTGCGCTGCAAAAATACACCCCCTATAAACGAAATAAAGGAGGGTGCCAGCCCCCCCACTTTACATTTTTTAAGTTTTATTGCATTGTACACAAAGCTTAGAAGTTGCGCTCACTTGCGCCATCGAAATTTCTTCAATATCAGTTCTCATGAAAAAGTTATGGCATATTTTATATATACTCGAATCCAGTACGCGTATTCCCATAATCTCCATGCAACTACAGAAGAGTAATACAATAAACATACTTAACTCACAACTACTGTCCATCTTCGTCGAAAAGCATACATTATACAACCAAAACAGTAATTTTCTATAATATTTGTATATTTATTCCAGTGCCGCATCATGGTGGAAATATATATTTTTATTATTACTTAAATAATTTTATTTCCAAAACAAATAACAATAATTCGATTCAATTAATAAATATAACTTTAACAATGCATTTAAAATGCATTTCTGCCGATTAGAAAAGTTGCGCTGTTTTCCCAGTAGCGTTACAAATAATTTATTATTTAATTTAATTAAATATTTTCAAAACCAAACGTGAAAATTTATGTTTTTTAAGTGATTTTACTTAAACAATGCATAGGAAATGCATCTATGCCAATGAGAAAAGTTGCGCTGTTTTCCCAGTGACGTCACAATTAATTTATTATAATTTAATTAAATTAAATATTTTTCAAACCAAACAGAACATTTTGAATTTTATAAGTGATATTACTTTAACAATGCAAAGGAAATGCATTTATGCTAATGAGAAAAGTTGCGCTGTTTTCCCAGTGGCGTCACAATTAATTTATTATTATTGAATTATATTAAATATTTTCAAAACCAAACGGAAAATTTTGAATTTTCTAAGTGATATTACTTTAACAATGGATAGGAAATGCATTTATGCTAATAAGAAAAGTTGCGCTGTTTTCCCAGTGGCGTCACAATTAATTTATTATTATTGAATTAAATTAAATATTTTCAAAACCAAACGGGAAACTTTGAATGTTCTAAGTGATATAACTTTAAAAATGAATTGGAAATGCATTTATGCTAATGAGAAAAGTTGCGCTGTTTTCCCAGTGGCGTCACAATTAATATATTATTATTGAACTAAATTAAATATTTTCAAAACCAAACGGGAAACTTTGAATTTTCTAAGTGATATTACTTTAACAATGCATAAAAAATGCATTTATACTAATGAGAAAAGTTGCGCTGTTTTCCCAGTGGCGTCACAATTAATTTATTATTATTGAATTATATTAAATATTTTCAAAACCAAACAAGAAACTTTGAATTTTCTAAGTGATATTACTTTAAAAATAAATACAAAATGCATTTATGCTAATGAGAAAAGTTTCGCTGTTTTCCCAGTGGCGTCACAATTAATTTATTATTATTGAATTAAATTAAATATTTTCAAAAATAAACAGAAAATTTTGAATTTTCTAAGTGATATTACTTTAACAACGCAAAGGAAATGCATTTATGCTAATGAGAAAAGTTGCGCTGTTTTCCCAGTGGCGTCACAATTAATTTATTATTATTGAATTAAATTAAATATTTTCAAAACCAAACGGGAAACTTTGAATTTTCTAACTGATATTACTTTAACAATGCATCGGAAATGCATTTATGCTAATGAGAAAAGTTGCGCTGTTTTCCCAGTGGTGTCACAATTAATTTATTATTTTTGAATTAAATTAAATATTTTCAAAACCAAACGTGAAACATTAAATTTTCTAAGTGATATTACTTTAACAAAGAATAGGAAATGCATTTATGCTAATGAGAAAAGTTGCGCTGTTTTCCCAGTGGCGTCACAATTAATTTATTATTATTGAATTAAATTAAATATTTTCAAAACCAATCGGAAAATTTTGAATTTTCTAAGTGCTATTACTCTAACAATGCATACGAAATGCATTTATGCTAATGAGAAAAGTTGCGCTGTTTTCCCAGTGGCGTCACAATTAATTTATTATTATTGAATTATATTAAATATTTTCAAAACCAAACACAAAATTTTGAATTTTCTAAGTGATATTACTTTAACAAGGCATTGGAAATCCATTTATGCTAATGAGAAAAGTTGCGCTGTTTTCCCAGTGGCGTCACAATTAATTTATTATTATGGAATTAAATTAAATATTTTCAAAACCAAACAGAAAATTTTGAATTTTCTAAGTGATATTACTTTAACAATGCATAGGAAATGCATTTATGCTAATGAGAAAAGTTGCGCTGTTTTCCCAGTGGCGTCACAATTAATTTATTATTATTGAATTAAATTAAATATTTTCATAACCAAACACAAAATTTTGAATTTTCTAAGTGATATTACTTTAACAATGCATAGGAAATGCATTTATGCTAATGAGAAAAGTTGCGCTGTTTTCCCAGTGGCGTCATAATTAATTTATTATTATTGAATTAAATTAAATATTTTCATAACCAAACACAAAATTTTGAATTTTCTAAGTGATATTACTTTAACAATGCATAGGAAATGCATTTATGCTAATAAGAAAAGTTGTGCTGTTTTCCCAGGAGCGAAAACAAAAAACAAAAACAAAACAAAATTGCAGTTTGTGTAATAATAAATAATTATTTGAAACACAGTTAAACAATTTCATATTTATAGAACCCGTTAACACGAACAGTAAAACATTGAATTTAGTAACTCATTTAGAAAATATTCCGTTTAAACTAAATGTACAGAACAAACTGTTTATTTTACGTGGTGTTGTGGGTTTTATACCGGGTCATTTTATAGCATTTTGCAGAAGACATAATGGCTTATGGGAGGAATACAATGACTTGCTTCCAAGCAAAAATCATTGTTCAAGATCAAAAGAAGTAGAGGTTAATATGTTCCTATATACAATGTAGGGTGACCGACGGGAACCATCTGTTTTTGGGAATGATCACTGACGCCACTGGGAAAACATCGCAACTTTTCTCATTAGCATAAATGCATTTCCTATGCATTGTTAAAGTAATATCACTTAGAAAATTCAAAAATTTTCGTTTGGTTTTGAAAATATTTAATTTAATTCAATAATAATAAATTAATTGTGACGCCACTGGGAAAACAGCGCAACTTTTCTCATTAGCATAATTGCATTTCCTATTTATTGTTAAAGTAATATCACTTAGAAAATTCAAAGTTTCCCGTTTTGTTTTGAAAATATTTAATTTAATTCAATAATAATAAATTAATTGTGACACCACTGGGAAAACAGCGCAACTTTTCTCATTAGCATAAATGCATTTCCTATGCACTGTTAAAGTAATATCACTTAGAAAATTCAAAATTTTCTGTTGGGTTTTGAAAACATTTAATTTAATTCAATAATAATAAATTAATTGTGACGCCACTGGGAAAACAGAGCAACTTTTCTCATTAGCATAAATGCATTTCCTATTCATTGTTAAAATAATATTACTTAGAAAATTCAAAGTTTCCCGTTTGGTTTTGAAAATATTTAATTTTATTCAATAATAATAAATTAATTGTGACGCCACTGGGAAAACAGCGCAACTTTTCTCATTATCATAAATGCATTTTCTATGCATTGTTAAAGTAATATCACTTAGAAAATTCAAAATTTTCCGTTTGGTTTTGAAAACATTTAATTTAATTCAATAATAATAAATTAATTGTGACGCCACTGGGAAAACAGTGAAACTTTTCTCATTAGCATAAATGCATTTCCTATGCATTGTTAAAGTAATATCACTTAGAGAATTAAATATTTTCCGTTTGGTGTGAAAAATATTTAATTTAATTAAATAATAATAAATTAATTGTGACACCACTGGGAAAACAGCGCAACTTTTCTCATTGGCATAGATGCATTTCTTATGCATTGTTTAAGTAAAATCACTTAAAAAAATTAAATTTTCACGTTTGGTTTTAAAAATATTTAATTAAATTAAATTTTAAATTATTTGTAACGCTACTGGGAAAACAGCGCAACTTTTCTAATCAGCAGAAATGCATTTTAAATAGATTGTTAAAGTTATATTTATTAATTGAATCGAATTATTGTTATTTGTTCTGGAAATAAAATTATTTAAGTAATAATAAAAATATATATTTCCACCATGATACGGCACTGGAATAAATATGCAAATATTATAGAAAATTACTGTTTTGGTTGTATAATGTATGCTTTTCGATGAAGATGGACAGTGGTTGTGAGTTAAGTATGTTTATTGTATTACTCTTCTGTAGTTGCATGGAGATTATGGGAATACGCGCACTGGATTCGAGTATATATAAAATATGCCATAACTTTTTCATGAGAACTGATATTGAAGAAATTTCGATGGCGCAAGTGAGCGCAACTTCTAAGCTTTGTGTACAATGCAATAAAACTTAAAAAATGTAAAGTGGGGGCTGGCACCCTCCTTTATTTCGTTTATAGGGGGTGTATTTTTGCAGCGCAACTTGTAAAATTAGGTGGTATCGACAGCGCAAGTTCCATAGAATGTATTTATGAAAGAAAAAGTTAAAAATTCCGAGATGGGGGGCTGGCGTCAACTTAGCCCCCCCTATTTTCAAATCGCTATAACTTTCTACCCTTAACAGCGCAAGTTTTAATATTTGGGCGCAAGTGAGCGCAAGTTAAGACCTTTCGGGCGCAATATTTTTTATTTAAAAATTTTGAGTTGGGGGGGGCCAAGTTGACAGACCCCAGATTCAGCAGTTTTTGAATAAAAAAATAAAAACGATTTTTCAACAAATCAGTTTTTTGTTGATATCTCGAAAACAAAAAAAAAGGTATTTCAAAATTGTTTTCAGATTATTGTTTGGCTCTAAAATATGCAATTTTACCCTAATTAAACCGACTCTCTATCTTTTTAAATAACTGAGATCCCCATACATTCTGTAAAAATATGCAAATTTGTTGAGATTTTTAGAAGAATGTTTTCCTTTTTCAGAAAATCCACTTTTACGAAGAATATAATTTTTAGCCAATACGTTTACTTTTTTAAAAATCTCAAAAATTTCACATACATTTTTACTAATGCTATAAATAATGTAGTGTAACAGTGTGTGGGAGTCCTAAGAAAGAACGGCGATTTGACCGACGACCTCCTGGAGAGTCTGCAACTGTAGCTCAAGTCTCACTTCCCTGGCTGCACCATACTTTCTAGGCAAGCCAGAGGGGAACCTGGAATCACTTCAGAAACAACAAAAGATTGGGAGCTAGCCCATGAAGTCATAAATGAAGAAAACACCCTAAAGAAAAGTAACAGCATTTCCGCTGTTAAAGCAGCCGATCCGGACAGCATCTTTCCCGCCCTGCTACAGTGGGGACGAGAAATACTGCTTGAGCACGTAGTGATGCTGTTCCGATCCAGTCTGGCGCTGGGTTGTGTCCCAAAGGCCTGGAAACAAGCTAGGGTAGTATTCATACCGAAACCTGGCAGAGCTGACTACACTGGTCCCAAGGTATATAGGCCTGTCACACGTTCTTCGTTTCTTATGAAAACCCAGGAAAGAATTTGTGAATGGCAAAGAGCGACAACTCTAACTAGACAGCCCCTGACAATGTCACAACACGCATACAAACGGGGAAGATCTACCGACTCTACCCTACATAACGTAGTGAGTAGGATTGAGAGATCACTGGATATCAAGGAATCCGCTCTAGGTGTTTTTGTTAACATTGACGGCGCGTTTGGTAAAACGACCATACCGAAGAAAAGAAATGCGCTTAACAAGCGTGGAATACCATCTAAAATGTGTGACTGGATTGGCAATGCGCTGGCTAACCGTATAGTCACAGTAGAACAGGGTCACCTATAAAATTCGGATCATCTATAAAATTGACAGAAACTGTCTACAAGGAGGTGTCTTATCACCCCTACTATGGAACATGGTTCTGGATAGCCTTCTCGAACAACTACAGCAACTAGGCTTCTGTGTGACAACCTATGCTGATGATCTAGCAATAATTGTATGTGGCAAATTAGAAGACGTTCTATGCGATCAAATGTAAGGAGCTCTAAATACAGTTTCGCGGTGGTGCAATGACTACTCCCTATCGGTTAACCCTACTAAGACGGAGATGGTCTTGTTCACCAAGAAAAGGAAGGTGACGAGAAGAGCACCAAAATTATTGAATACGATGCTGCAGTACAGCGACAATAACCGCTGTAGGGAAGTCAGAGGAAACCATTGGAGGGGTGTCTGCAAAGACATACCTCATTTAGAGGCTGGCACTGACTACTGTGGACAGACACTAATTCGGAATGCACCCTATATGGTTACCATTCAACCCACTAAACATATAAGAGAGTCGGCCATAAGGATCTACACAGATGGATCCAAAAGGATGGATAAATCAGGAATTCGAGTCTTCTCCAGGACCCTGAAAATCCAAACAAGAGTCCCGATGGGAAAGCATGCCACCGTCACACAATTAGAGACGATGGGTATAACACTTGCGGCTGAGAACATCATAAACCGCAAAGTGTCAAATGAAGCCATACTGATCTTAACGGACAGCAAGCAAACGCTACTGTCTCTGAAGAAATCACATACAACTTTAGAGAAACATTAGAGTGCCACAGAAAACTCAGGCAAGCAGCAATGTATAACAACATTGAAGTCTGCTGGGTGAAGGGGCACGACTTGAACACAGATAACACGAGAGCTGACGCACTGGTAAGAGCAGCGGCTGGGGTGGTCATTCTCTCACCGGAGTCGCTAGTGCGCCTTGCGCCTCTGTCCCTGTGTAATATGATATAAACCAACGCACTGGAGAAATTCAGGAAGCGTTGGGATGACATCGAGGGTTACAAACTCTCTAAGGAAACACTATTGTATCCCAACGAGAGATCAGCGAAACCGTACCTGCAGCTGACCAGGGGGAACGTTAGGCGCATAACTGCTGCCCTGACTGGTCACTGCAGGCTAATCGCACACCTATACAGGATGGGGATAGTTGACTCTCCATTCTGCAGAGGGTGTAACATGGAAGACGAGACTGCCGGACACACTCTCAGCGATTGCTTCTTACTGGATAAAAGATGGCCTACAATGGCCTACATAAGGGATCTACCCACCTCGGCTTTACTAGACTACCTAAACCAGGTAGGCTGGCTGAGCTGAGGCTGGGTAATCGACGGGAGGAAGCACAATGGGCCTAATAAGGCCTAAGTGCAGTGCAGAAATGCGCACTCGCTAAAGAACCAGAACCAATAATGTAGTGTATTTATTTTCTCAAGAAAAACATTTTTAAACCCTCCATTTGGAAGTAAATCGTCTCAAAATAGTTGATTTAAAATAATTTTTTGACTTTGAACGCCTATGCTGAACGCGATTTTTGAGTTACAGTAATGTTTTTAGTTTAAATTAAAGCTTAATGTTAAAAATACACTTTTAATTTTTATAAATTATTTTCTACTGACATTTTTAAGCTGTTTATAAATCAGTTTTATAACTTTTGCACAATCTGTGTTTAAAACGCTTTCTTGTCTGAAGCACTAAACAAATCTATTTTCTTCTTAAAGTATTTCAATTATGATTAAATGAGCTTTGAACACATTTTGTAAACTTGAAAATTGTGCTCAGTGCAAGCACGTTAAGTTTAATTTTCATAAGTTTTGTAACATTCCCATAATTTTTACAGTTTACAAATTTATTGAAACATTTTTTTTATAACATTATTTGTACCTGACATATAACAAGAATGTATTCATTTTATAGATTTTTAAGAAAATATTTTTTCTTTTTTCAGAAAATCTATTTCCATCAAAAAAACTATTTTCAGAAGAAATATAAAATTGATAGTTTATACATTGTATTAACTGCCGCTAGTAGCGCAAAATACGATATTTTTACACGCTAAATATTTCCTTTTTTTTCACGGTGAATAAATACCCATTTTGCAAATTTAAAACGGTTGTCAATGTCACCTTTTTTAACGGTTGTAGAAAAAGTATCTTTTTTTTAATTCTCACAATTTTCCTAGAATTTGTTGCTAATATTATTTTAACTTATTTATTACTTTTAATTTATTGTTAGTATCAAGCATTAACTTGTAAAAACATGTACTTGTAAAAATTGTCATTTTATACATAAACATTAAATGCTGGATACTACGAGTACAATAATTAGCAAATATTTTTCTGTAATTGTATCGGGTGTTTGATTAAGCGTGGCCATCGGCTGTATCTCAGAAACTATACATCGTAGCATGTTGTAGTAAAAAAATTAATTGTAAAAGTGGCCAAGAGAAATCCCTGGAAATTATTTTTAAGTTCATATAAATGATTAAAACAATGTTTATCAATTAAATTCCAACTTAAGCGATAAAAATAATATAGAAATCTTAATCTACGGTAAATTTTACCTAATTTTAATTATCTTCTCATTTTTTATGTCTCACATAAGATGCACCGGAGAACGAAAATGTCTAATTATTTATTTAAATGCCTGTAACTTTTGTTAGGTTCCACTGAATTTAATAAACTTAGGCTCATTTGATAGATTATTGAATGCACTTTAAACTCTGATTTATTTTAGTTTCGATATTAAGCGCGAGCTTGAGATAATCACAGTATATTTTTCCATTATCTTTAAATTTTCAAACTAGAAGACGTAAGTTATGATAGTTAATTCAAATAAGAAATAGTGTGAAAACTGGCGAAAACTGTATCCCGATATCTTCATCCTAACCGGAGATATATTGAAAAATGTGCAGAATGGGGTGTTTTGTACTAATAGCGCTGATTCTTACTATAGAAACTAAACCAAATCAGAATACATAGTTTTTAAAAGTGCATTCAATTATTTATCTATTAAGTCGAAATTTATTAAATTTGGTTAAACCTAACAAAAGTTACAACCATTTTAATGATTAGACTTTTACATTTTCATCTGCATCTCATGTCAAAGCAAAAGAGACGAGAAGGTAGTTGAAATCGAGCAAAATTTAGAGTATATTAAGATATATATATTTTTAACATATGCAGCAGCTTAATTTGGCATTTTGAATAAAATCTTATTTTTATCCTTTTTACCAGCAAAGCTAGATTTAATTATTGTATTCGTTTTTTTTTTGTATTTTGTTTGTTATTGTTCTAATAAAGTATTGTAATACGTGTTTTCAATTGTAGTAAATATACGCTGTTTTAAACGTTCTACTAATCTCATAGCCTACTATATTTTGAGATTTTAAATAATCATTGATTTACTTACATATTCGCTTTCCAAAACAGATAAATAAGAAAAGTGATCTCTGCTATTCTTTAAATTATAGTTTCTGACCTCTTGAACATAAAACAAAAAAGTCTAAAAGCCTACTAGATTTTAAAATATATTTTTATACGGTGCACTGTTAAAAATGGGCAAATCTACCAGACTATTTACTATATCTTTGGTTAGGATAAAGATATCAGGATCAGGGTTTCACCACTTTCTTCAGTATTCCTTCCAGTAATAACCTAGTGTATGAGAACTGTAGCTTAGAATTTTAAATGTTTAAGAAAATCTAAATAATATAGTGGTAATTCAAAATTCAGCCTCTGGCGCTTTCTATAAGAACTAAAGTAAACAAGAGTAAGCAGTGATTTAAAGTGCTTTTAATTACCTATCAAATAAGACTAACTTGATAAATAAAATTTAGTTCAATTCAGCGTAAATTACGGTTTGTAAACCTAGCTCAATTTAGCAGTTTTATCGATAAAAATCTGTTTTTGTGTTTGGCGATAGATGTTAGGCCCTCTAGCGGCGGAGGTAGATAGTTAAAAAACTAATTTCCAGTGATTTCTCTTGGTCACTTTCACTCTGTAGTTTTTTACCCCAAAATGCTACGCTGAACACCCGACATTTAAAATGTTAAAAATTCAGTACGTTTATTTATTATTCAATTGATTTTTATTTATTTATTTACGAGAATCCTTTTTTACAAAGTTTATTTTCAAACGATTAACAATAAAAGATTGACCATTCACAGTTGATATTTACAGTTTAATGAAATAATAGAATATATCGTTTATTTCTTCTAATTTTGACACAAAATTAGTAATAAAGTTGTAATTTTGTTGAATAATCGTCCAATTTATGAAAATATGTAATTGAGAATTTTATAAAAATTCAATATGTTTTTGAATAACTTTGATATCCTTAGATTTCGATAAAAAAAATAATTTAGTTACTTCAAACAATTAGTCAAAAACAAATGTAATATCTCGCATGATTTTACTGTAATTTTCAGCCTAAATTAAAATTTTGTTCATGGCAGTATCGCATTTAATGTACTCTGATTAAATTTAAAGTAATTTAAAAGTTATGTTATACTATTTTTGTTTGTTAATTGTATTTTTTCTGCAGAATTATTTAATTAAAATTTACTTCGTGCAAGTGTTTACTCCTTCATTAAGCAAGAAGTAAAATTTCGAGTTTGAGTAGCCTGAAAATTTGGTTTGGTCGCGTAGCGAAGAAGAAAACCCACATCAAATTTTCAGGTTTTCTTAATCTCGAAATTTTATTACATGTGTCACGCGTACTAAACACTGATTTTTTGAAGTGAAGTTCAAAATATATTGATTATGTATGTATATTTGCAAATCATAGCATAAATACATAGATTTGGTCGATTTCATGCATTCTATTCTAATAATTTATAATTGCACCCCTTAAAACTAAATTCGCTTTTCTGTTGGGAACTACTGGTCTGTCTATCTAGGGGTCGCGACAAATTTATACAGTAGAGGGTCGCGAACTTTAAAAAATAATAAAAATATTTAATGAACAATCTCCTATTATTTTGAATATTTTCTTTCACTTCATAATATCTTCATCAATTACGATGAACTTTGATTTTAAAATAACCCTCCCCCTCTTTAGATAGAATATTATTTAAAGATGCGATCATCAATCATGCAGACGATACCCGCGTATTGATTGATAACCCGCGACACATTAAATTTCGCGTCATCCATCTCGCTGTGTGTGTGTATTGTGTATATATTTTTTTGCTTGCGGGATGGCGTTATCAGATTTCCGATAAGAGCGCGCGTGCTTTTCGGCTCAATCAATCGGCGAGCGAGCCTTTCGTTTTTGCCATTTAATTTCGACGGATTGCCGCTTTATTTCCCCGGATTGATGTTTTAATTGTTCGAGCGGACAATCTGATATTGGTGGAGAGCGAGATAAATTGCGCTCCTATGTCATAATTCCGGAAATAAAATCATGCACTAAATCAAATTCATTTCGAAACATTCTATAGTTTTGAAAATAATTTTTCTCACAACTAATAATGTTTGATTAAATTATATTTATAATATATAAAAATTACGATAATGTTCGTAATTATACTGTGCGATCGTTTAAAACATGATTTAGAGTAGGCTTTGAGTTTTTAATTAGATTGGTACTACTGACTATTTAAACATAGTTTAGCATAACTGCACAAAAATAATACCGCCTATTCTAAATCATAATTTAAATGCTCGCGCTGTATTTTAATTATTTGTGGCAATTCAAAACTATTCACCGTAATGGTAAGGATCAGTATTGATTAATTGTTGTCTCTGTGACTGCGTCGACTTTGTTATAAGTGACACCAATGGGTGACGTTTCATATTACTTTTGATTAAATGTAAATGGCGGTGTCTGTCGATCCGCCAGGAATGTATAATTATGTTAGTTTGGGGTGATCATCGAGCAGAATTCAAAATTACTTAGACGAACTGAAATTAGGGGATGAACTAGAAAGGAAGAGTGGGTTTAAGCAACCGCAAACTGAAAGCAAATATGCACTAATTGATTTTAGCATCACTACTATGTTAATAAAATTACTTAGGATTCAACTATAAAATTTGAATATCTGATTATTTTTAAAATAAGAACACTATTCACCATTGGTTGCCAACTAAATTTGTAAAATAAGATTTCCCGTCGTGGGACACTTCCAAGTTTATTTTGTTAATCAAAGCAAACAAGAAATACGCTTATTTGAAGCTACTAACGAGTGTTTTCACTTCTTGGTTAATTATACAGTAAAATTTCGAGTTAAGTAAAACCTGAATCCGCTTTGCTCCGCAAAAAAACAAATTTTCAGGCTTTTCTAAACTCGAAATTTTACTTTATACGCCGTTTTACGCGTATAAAACACTGAAACATTGCAAAATTCAAAATATTTTTGTTTAGCAGTAAATTTTAATCCTGCTTTAGCAGTTTATTTTTAATACCGATTTAGCAGTATATTTTGAACTTCACTTAAAATCAGTGTTTTATATGCGTGGCGCATGAAGTAAAATTTCGAGTTTAGAAAAGCCTGAAAATTTGGTTTGTCGCGTAGCGCTACGCGCTACGCGACCAAACCAAATTTTAAGGCTTTTCTAAACTCGAAATTTTACTTCATGCTTAAACAAGGAGTGGGAACACTCGGTAGTAACTTTAAATTGAAGCTTTCAATATAGCAATTGAAGCCTGAAATTAATAATTTAACATTTTCTAGTTTAACAATAAATGAACTAGAATACGTTTAAAATAAAAAAAATAAAAATAACAACAGAAATCCGTCAACTTTGGCACGCTGTTACTTTCATCAAATTTTTATTGACATGTAAGACAATAATTTTGTGATCAAATAAAATATCGAGATTACACTGGATACTTATTGATGAACGTGTCTTTTCGTAAGTATCAAAATCACAGCGTTTGCTTGAAAATAAACGAGCGTCACTATTCTAAAGAATATAATACTCTGAAGAATACGCAAATATCTTAATTGATTTTTCAGAAATATCGCCTCAAAGTGGAGTTTCGGTGAGACAATGAAAGTGTCGAGTTTACAGAACAATTTGTTTTTTAAAAAATGAACGCGTCACTTCGTACATTTTAAAATTACACTATTTGCTTATACATTAACGAGCTTCAATATGTTGAAATGAAAATACAAATATGTCAATTGGTTTTTCTGAAATATTGCGTCAAAGTGAAATTTTGCTGAGACAAATAAATGTCGAGTTTAAGCTGGAATTTCTATGAGGTATTTAAAAAAAATAACGCGTCCCTTCGTAAATTTCAAACCTACAATATTTGCTTGTAAATTAACGAGCTTTAACATGTTGAAAATAAATACAAATATGTCAATTGGTTTTTCTGAAGTATCGCGTCAAAGTAGAATTTTGTTGAGGCAAATAAATGTCGAGTTTAAGCTCTAATTTGAGGTATTTAAAAAAAACTAACGCCAGACTTCGTAAATTTCAAAACTACAGCGTTTGCTTTTAAATTAACGAGCTTCAGCATGTTGAAAATAAAATACAAATATGTCAATTAGTTTTTCTGAAATATCGCGTCAAAGTGAATTTTGTTGAAACAAATAAATGTCGAGTTTAAGCTATAATTTGTTTGAGGAATTAAAAAAAAATCACCGTCACTTGGTAAATTTTAAAATTTCAGCATTTGCTTGGAAATAAACGAGTTTCAATATTCTGAAATGACAATGCAAATTTATCAACTGTGTTTTTTCATAACATTGCGTTAAGGTGGAATTTTGTTGAGGCAAAGAAAATTTCACGAATAAAACCGGTTTTAAACAATCAACAGGAAATTCACAAACTGTACTAACTAATAATAGAATTAGCCTCGGCTTTTAAGAAAATTGAGAAATTTCAACGCGTTTTATTAAAATATTGAGGAAAAGTTGAAAAAATTTTTCTCTAATTATAAACAAAATCAATAGATTATCAAATCAACAAAAAATTTAAAGAATTTACAGATAAACAAATAAACTTTAACTAAAATATCAAATCAAAGTTGAAATTGCGCAACAAAAGAAATGTGATTATATATTATAATCAACTTTGAGCGTTTAAGCGATTTTGGAACAAAGTCTATTTTGGTAATTTTTATCCAAATGACTATCAGCACTTGAAAAATACATTTATTTTAATCAACTTTGTGCGACTATATTTCCTCTTTTAGTGCATAGATTTTATTTTTTCGATGTTTAAACAAAGTCTGAGAAATATTCAACAATTTGCGTAAAATTTATCAAAACGTGACGTTTTGTTGATTTTATGCGATTTGTTTAATAACGTATGTTTTCTGTCATTTTAAAAATCGTATAAAATTTACAAAACATTTTTTATAAATGGAAAACATAAATTATCAGCATTTGAAAGAATACATTAATTTTATTCAACTTTGAGCGACTGTAGTTCCTTTATCAGTGTATCGATTTTGTTTTTTCCGACGTTGAAGCAAAGTCTGAGAATTGCTTAACAATTTCGGTGAATATATTCAAATAGTGACGTTTCGTTGATTTAATGCATTTGTGGTTTTAAATGGAAAACATAAATTATCAGCACTTGGAAAAATACATTTATTTTAATCAACTTTGAGCGACTGTAATTCCTTTTTTAGTGAATTGATATCGTTTTTTCTGGCATTGGAACAAAATCGAGAATTTCTCAGCAATTTGCGTGGTTTTTATGAAAATTTGCCGCCAACTCTAAATCGCACGGTATTTTAAGTTTGAAAGCAGATTTTCATTTTCACTTATGATTTGATGTACGTCATCTGACGCTGTTTACTCGTATAAGTAATTAGAAATAGTGAGATCATAGTAATATAGAAGAAGTTGTGGATTTTAGTAGAATAAAGATTGCAATTTTCGGGCCACAAACTGACAACCAACCACAGTGGTTTTTCAAACTTCTTTTTAGTCTGTTCTTGTATTTTATTATATTTTATCGGTTAGAAAATGTGTAGCTAGAATAATTTCTCCACCAAAACAAAGCGAACAAGAAAACCGTCCAACTTTTCCATTCCTCCATCCCGCTTGAAAATTTCAATTAATGCATAATTGGATAAAAGCATTATATCTCAGTCAGGTCGCATTATCTCATTACTTTTCGAAATTAAAAAGACGAGCATTCTCACCGTTTTCGGGGCGAAACAAACAAAACGGCTCGCTCGTCCGTTCATTGAAAACGCGGGCGCACAAATTTTAACGTAATCCCGCAGATAATCTAATCCCGATGTTCCTCCGGGAAAAGGAGAGATCGTGGAGCCGTTTCTTTTGTGCGGGATTAAAACGAACCGAGATGGAATGGGATGGGTTGTATATATATATATAGAAAGAAAACCTGGAACACTCCTCAAATATTGCCGGTTTCAATTGAGACCCTCGCTAAATTGCCCACGTATTGCACTAAACGGTCTTACAGCCATTATACTCGCCTGATTGTGGATTGCGGATTGTAGAGATTAAAAGATAAAAAAAAAACATGTTTCGTGTTTTATGTTTTTTACTATTACATACGTGCTGTATTATTATATTTTGCAATAAAAGTAGAAGGAAAGTGGCTAAAGGCAAATGTGTATATATTGGTTTGCCTAGTAAAATTACTGCATAATACATAGGCAATTAAATATACAATCTCACTAGCAACCAGTACGTTAAACGGCATATTATGCAATTGCTATAAAAATTAATACCAGTTACTAAAGAGCCTTGGAGGGCCTGGGCGGAATTAGAGTGTATACTAACCCTGCCCTTACTTACGTGTCTATTGAATTTTTATAAGAAATAACGAATGCCCTAAAATATACAGCGTACACATCGGGATATGTATACTTAAAACAAAAATTCCTTGTATGTTCAATTGAAATAGTAAGTAGAAATAAAAATGTCGTGGCGCAGTGGGATAATTAAAAGCGGCCTCGTCGCCTCTCTTCGCCGAAGGATTAATGCCGTATAAATCTTAGGGTTTAAGGCGGTAAATTAAATGGTCAATTAAGATCGGACGAGTTGTGCCTCGCAATCCTCAATCCTCGCAAAAAATAAACGGATGAAACCGGATACCGTCTGATTAACCTTTGAAAAAAAAGTTAAGAAAAGTATAAAGGGAATGAAATAATGAGTACAATTTAAAGTATGATCTGTTTGTATTTTAACTTCAAATTTACTATTTATACTTTGAATTATTGACTACTTAATCTCTAGTTAAAGTTCTCTGTGGTAATTAAATTACACAATTTACTATGTACTGTTAAAAGTCGTTTCTAGTTGTCTCTAATTTACTTTAGTTTGCCTTTCATTATTTCTATCTTTCTTTGAACACAGGATCCTGTTCAGGGTGAGTGAAAATTCACACAATTTATTAGATCTATAACTATCACTAGTATTTCAATAAAGCAAGACACTTAAAGAATTAAACGCATTATTAGAACAATATCAAAATTATCTACTTAAGCTTCAATACATTTACGCACTTGTTTTTGGAAATGGCTAACTATGGTCGCACACTATTCTACTTTAATCGGTGCCAGGCACGCTTCAAAGCTGCTTTGAGCGCATCCAGGGTAGCGTATCGTCTTCCTGATGCCGTTTCTTACAAGATTGACTAAACTAAAAAGTTCATCGTGTCAAGTCTGATGAGTTAGGTGGACAGACGTCTTTGCTTCAGAATCCTGGAAATTGGAAAGCGATTCTCGAATTGGCCGAATATGACGTACAGTCTTGCAAACCTCTCTTGGCCGAAGTGTACCTCTCTCGGTCGAAGTGGAAATTGAGGAACTTACTGTTTGTAGTTAGCGCCATTGATCTTGGCGTTTCATTCGATGAAGACCAGTGGTCCATTCGCGTGGCACAGCTGGCAGCACAAACATCACTGAAGCAGAGAAATGGCTGCTGCCGACGGTTTAAACGGCGATAGGCTTCTGCTGGTCTTTCTGAAGAAGCTGACATAAATTATGACGGTTGGAAATCGGCTCAATGGTGAAAATATTTTTATCTGAAGCGAATCGATCGCCGATATTTCTCCAACTGCCTTACTTTCATTGTCTTTTTGAGAACGTAAACGTGGACGTTTTTTGCCTTTAAAGTTTCAGCTTGGTTTTGCCGATGTTTCGGATATGGTCTGTGCTGATTCTAAGAGCATTGTGGCCATCTTGTTCAATGAGAGTTGGAGATTTCTACGAATTCGGCATCGCTCAATGTTTTTTTAGTCGTGATGGTGGTTGGTCGACCACTCTGAGGATGGTTCGCAGTCCCCCCGCCTCCTTGCAGCGGTCCACGGCGTCGTAGACTGTTTTTCTCCGGTCGTTTAAACGATGTCCGCCGTGTTTATTCCCGTCTTGTGCAATTCTATTAGGGCCGCAGTTAGGAAGGGGCCAAGGGGGCGACGGCTACAGGCGCATCAAGCAGAGGGGCGCAAAGCCCGAGATCCGAAATTTCATAAATTTTAATCAGAAACTTAAAATTATATAAGGAATCTATATTTTAAACTAGGGCTTAGAATTTGAATATTTGCGAATATTCAAATACCACATTAAATCACTCACTTTTTCACATATTTAATTAGTTTACCATTTAACTATTTAAATATTTTAATAAATTAGCGTGAGAAAATGTCTAAAATATTTTCTAAAACTAAACAAGTTATAAATTAAAATAGTTTATTTATTTAAATATTTGACTAATTTGAATGTTTCATATTTGATTATTCACGAATATTCGAATTCCCAGCCCTATTTTACGTTTGCGCGTCCCGGCAAATCCAAATTTTCGGGCTTTTATAAACTCGAAATTTTACTTCATGCTTAGTCTGGGAGTGGAAACCCACGTTAATATAATGTCATTTATTCGTGACATATATTTATTAAGATTATAAGGAAACGTTACTCATACAGGCATAATTACAAACTTTTCGCCACGTTTGCTAAAAATAGATTTCTTATTATTACAACCCTTTATTATATTTTATTTCTAGCTAGCAACAAAATGTCGGAAATGTATCATAATTGTATAATGTATATTAATATAAGATTACTAATCACGAAAAACTTAACGTATGAAAATAAAATATCACAATAACCAAAACAAATCATAAATGATAAAATACTGTCAAATAATGCCAATTTATATGTCGAAAATGACATTCCATTTCAGTCAGAGAAGTTCATTATTAACATAGATTGATGATATATCAGTTATTGTCAATAATAACAATATAGAATAATTATATACAATAGTGCCAAACATTTTAATCCATATGTCGAAAAAGACATTCCATTATAGTCACAGAAAGTCATTATTGGCAGTATATGACATATTATAATTGTCAAAGACTTTCCAAAACTCTCGTAACTGTCACAGAAGATCTATAAAAACTTATAAACTGAGAACTGTTAATGGTTACATTAGGTACTGAATGCCATTTGACTATACTGACTGCCAATATCTTGGCAACTGACACTGTCGCGTTATATCAACGATAATTTTACACACTACAAAAAATTATCAACCAACATCAAAAAGATACCAATTTTTATATAAATTGTTATCATCCTGATGCGTGTGCTATAGTATGTGTGTATCCGTAAAAACTGTCAAAATATAAAACAAACAAGTTTTAAAATGCTCATTATTTTGTTACTGTCAATAGTGACTCGGAATACACTGCTTTTGTTGTTGTTTCCACTTTTTCCATTTTTGCGCGTTTTTCTTTTTTCAAGACAAGTTTTGACTCATCATTTTAACATGGTATTTATGAGCGTTAATTACATAGATTGCGTATAAAGTAAAGTTAAGGTTAGTCATTTTGTTTTGTTTTACATTTTTGACAATTTTTCTTTGTGCTTGTTAAGATTGTGATGTGCGCACAAACCTGACATTTTTACGCATGTTCCGTATTTGTTTTCCATATTTTTGACAGCCGACACTTTTGACAGTTGACGTTTATTGGACATAAGTCGGCGTCGACGTATGTCCAATAGCATTTGTCAGTGACAGTTAACATTAGTTGACATTTAGTTTATAATGATACATGACATTTATTATGACTGTCAAGTTGGAGGGCGTCAACTGGTTTTTTGGCCCCGTCTGCAAGATTTTCTTCAATAGAATTCAACAATACAATACAATACACAATAGTTACAATAGTAACACTCACATTTTCTCGGTTCATTATCAATATGCAAATGAAAATAAACAACCAATTAAAACAAAAATTATACAAAACTGCATGGACATTTCGACTAAATCATTAAAATTAACAGAAAACCACAATAACATTATTAAATCACTAGCCAAAGAAAATTATGGGAACTTTTCACCCATATGTTTAATTAATCTCTCACTTATAACTTATTCCTCCTTAACGATAACCTTTAAGATGACCAATGGTCGAAACTAGTCCGAGAAAATATAAATTAGTGAAAAAAACTAAGTGTTTTAATTAAATATCCAGAATTACTTTTCACCCATCCTGTATTTAGTAACATTTATAACAAAGTAACGTCTCCATCAAACATGTAACTGTCTTTAGCTTCAACTGGAGACAGTTCGAGATAACTAACTTTAACTATTTATCTCTTGTTTATTTAGTTATCTCTAGTTTTATAGAGTATTCAAATACTGGATGTTAATCTTTTTTAATAAAACCAAGTAATTTATTCAAGTTAAGTCTAGCCTATTGTGTAAGAGCATCCTACTTGTGTTAAAAACAAAGACACATATTATGTTTAATAACAAATACACAGATTTAATTTAACTTATGTTCAATTTAAAAACTATCACTTTTGATTATGATACCACACAATTTTCTACTACAATGTGTAGAAAGTTATCATTTCTTTTGCGCAATCTGCGGAAGATGAGAAGTGAGGAGATTTTACGATTAACCTGTCTTGATTAAATTGTGGGGCATAAACAAGGGCGCATAAATTATGAATCCGGGCGCAGTGTGACGTTGATGTACAGTCTAGTCTCGGGCAGATGATGAATGCTTAAGGCCGCCTTCATTACATTCAATTAGTTCGGTTTGTAATCGCGGAAACAGCCTGAAAATTTAATGCGCCTGTCTCGTCGGATTCAATTTATGTTTCAGCCAAGTTAAGTGTTTATAAATATTCACGTTTTCGGATGCTAGATCAATAGATTGATTTAGTTAAATACGCAAATTCAGAAAATGTCTTCTGTTTAAATTAAATATCGTTCATAGTTTCATAAGCGTAGTCAAAAAACGGGGGCAACAAATATACTCACGGTAATAATACTAATAATATGTATTTCGTGTAAGCAAATTTAGCAAAATTCAAATTCTAGAGCAATTTGCTTTCGGTTTTTTTCTTTAAATCATTATTACGTATCCTAAAACAAATTGTTCGAATTTTAAACAAGACGATATACACATTTGTTTGAACTTAAATTTAAATTATTACTTACATAAGCGGAGCCAGCCGACATTTGGACTATAATAACAGTTGACAGGTCGACGGTAGCCAAAATGTGAACTCTAATGACAGTTGACATAAGTCGGCGTAAGCCGACATTTAACCAATCGTGCCAACTCGACACGAGTTTGAATTCAACTTTAATGAGATCGCCATGTTGTTGTTTTTCTTTGTGACAGTTACGATTCATGTTTTAACAGTTGTGATGTATTTTAAACTAACGAGTGTCTTCCACTCCTAGACTAAGCATGAAGTAAAATTTCGAGTTTAGAAAAGCCCCGCGTAGAAAATTTGTCAAGGGTCCCTTGACAAATTTTCTACGCGGGGCTTTTCTAAACTCGAAATTTTACATCATGCGCCACGCGTATAAACCACCAATTTACAGTAAAGTTAAAAATATATAACGCTTAGATGTAATGGTAATCAGTATTTATTGAGATGTAGCAAAAAATGCAAGAAATTCAATTTTGTGAACAGTTTTGGAATAATAATAATAAAAGTAGAATAAATTTAATTTGTGCAACTTTTATATAATGTTGATATTTAAGTCAGTATGATGGGCACATCACTTTTTTACTTTATGTTTTGTGTGATAATCGATACTTATTATTATCATTATAAAAGATTGAAATTGATTATTATTAATAATTAAGTTTGACTGCTAACAATAATTGACTGCTGTCAAGATTTTATTGACTAATAGATATGACGTCATTGTTTCCAAGGCACTCTTTGAAGAAAAGAAAATATAATTTTAAATATAAAATCTAAAATAAATTATGAGTGTGATACATCAACGAGTTCAGCAAAAATTATTCTTTTAAAAAATATAAAAATCAAAAATGGCGCCCATAAGAAAAACAATAGTTGGCTATGGTCCATAGGTAAATTTTATAATTATTAAAAAAAAAATGCTACTATATTCCTCATTAAAAATTGCCTGTATATTGTCAAAGTTCTAAATGTCCAGATTCAGTAGTTTTTGAATAAATGATAAAATTAATATAAATAAATAAATAATTAATTAAAAAAAATCAGTTTTTTGTTGATATCTCGAAAACAAAAATAGATATTTCATAATTTTTTCCAGATTATTGTTTGGCACAAAATACGCAACTTTGCCCCAACTTAAACAACTCTCTATCTCTTCAAATAACTGAGATCCCCATACATTCTGTCGAAATACGAACACCCTGTATAGAAAATATTCGTAGGTAACAGAACAAGAGGTAATTTTTTGCTCGGATATAGATGCTATTATTATACAAATGCTTGAAAATCAAACTGAGTTCAATAATAGCATCTATATCCGAAAAAAAAAAAATTTAGAGAGATTAATAACCAACTCAAAAATAACATTTTATTAGATTAACAACAATTTAATTAAAGAACATTGATTGCAAATTTTGATGATCATTTGTAACATTTCTATGATCATTATTAACGTTCATAGTTTGAATTGTGAAGAGCGCGTGTTATTATCACACATTTTAATTAGCTTAATACATTTTGACGTACTTTGTTACTGTGCGAGAAATTCAAATTCAAATTTGAAATCCTACTTCGATATTATTAAAAAGGAACATGGACCTTTACCAGCGATTATAGAACGTTCTATAATGGCTTTAAAAGGTGACGTTGCTAGGAGATGTAAACAAAATTCTGTATTTTGATTGGTAGATTACAAGAAGTGTTTATTAATCATTTTTAAATATTCCTAATGATAAAGTCAGAAATACCTATATAAGTTAAAAGACTCAATTTAAATATAAATAGTATAAACACCAATCAATAACCGTAATTCCTTAATTTAATCTCCCCTTATATGATTCAAAATATAAAATTAAGACCATTATTGGATTTCATCCCCTTTATTCTCGAGGGTTTATAAAAATTAAAAGAATTCCATCGTCGAGAATTGTTGAATTGTCGAAGGGTGGCGTTTGTCTCTTATGCGTTTTAATGCCGTTAGCAAACCGAGGACTTGACTGAGACCGCCCCTTAATCCGGGCCTAGTAATTAAAGGCGGTTTATGCAAACCGGTCGCCATCTTATGATCGGGGGACGCATATGAATCATTCCGTAATCTAGTTTGCCGCGAGAAGGCATCGGTTTTATTGTCTTTGGCAGGAGAATCTGTATATGGATGTGGCCTATGCACTAATTCCGTATACAAGCGGTGTTTGATCTCGTTACACCCTGTAAACTATCTTGTACATCAATGCCTACATATATTTGATGGATTGGTGCTTGCCTTATTTACATAATTACATCTTGTTATTAGATAATAAATATTGTAATTATAATGTATTATAAACTTCAGATTAATTATCAACATTAATTTCATCGCATTTTAAATAAAATCATTCTCAGAACTAAAATTGCAAGAATTTCTTAGATAATAGGATATTGTACAACGAGCATATACTAATAGCTATTAATCACGAGGTTTGCGGAACGAGCCGAAGGCGAGTGGAGCAAGTCGTTCGAGTGATTAATAGCTATTATATGCGAGTTATACATTATACTTTGTTCACGACAACAACAATATATAACACAATATTTATTATATATATATTTGTCAAATACGAGTCAGTCTTAATGGTCGGTTTTGTTTTATAATAATTTGATAGATACATTATAACAGATTGCGGTATAATGATTTCAATGTGTAATAGGGTTAATTTCACTTTAACACAAACATAAACAATAAATAATACTCACATAGTCTACCCTTTCGCCTAAGTTACATAGAAACACGCTATTTGCACAAAAAACGAACTTTTCTGTTTGGATGGAGTTTTCACGGTGTTAAAGTTTGTTCTGCTTTAAAAAAAATCACTCGCGACGGACAGAAGCACAATTTGTTAAGCGATTTATGAATGATTTATGTTTACAAACGCGTTTTACGCGGGTTAAACTAGTGAAAACGACGAAGATGTTGACGCGTTACTTCGTACTTTAACCAAATGGCTTCGACGAGGTCATCACCACCATGGTCGAATGTAAGACAAACGAAGCTGATTAGTAGAGCGCTATTACTGCGGCAAAAAATCGAACTAGGCAATTATTTATATTCGTGTTAAAAAACCATATTTATCACACAAATCCCGTGTTTAATGTACTCGAGTGTTAAATGCAACCCATTTATGCTGTCCACACAATTAAATATTGCACATATTATAAGATTGTCGTGAACAAAACATATTTCTTTACAGCCGTATTGTAATGAATTATGATTTAACCTTACTGTGCTACATTTTCTGCCTTTTTTAGAGATTCATTCTCTAAATAATGCATACAAATAATGTGCTTGGATCCTAAAGAATCAACTTTATAAATCTAGTGAACATGTAACACTGGTATTTGAATATGTGGTTTTCTTGGATATGAAAATTCTGTACAAATCTTCAAGATCAACAAAGTTTCCTATCATAAGAACTAAATAAATAAATTGACAGAATTCCAAATAAACTGTCATAAAATTGTAGATGTATTTTTTAAGCCAAGCATGTTTTGTTATTAAAACTTTGCAGTAGCAGATTTCCAAATTGTATTGTATTATTAATATGGCCCTGTTAAATGACTATGAGTCTGTGGGGATATTTTTTAAATAAATAAATAAACAGGGTATTCAGGAACTTTTTAATTAAATTTTATATTGTTTGGAATAGCAGTAATATTTTGTTCCCTAAAAATATAAAATATAATTGAAGGTCTTATTGTAATAACGTGATAGGCCACACTAACAGAACATTATGTTTCATTCTTAGATTTGATTAAGCAGGATATACCATACCTAAAATCAAGTTATTACATTTTAGTAGTTTTGTATAAATATAACTTTAAAACATAATAAGCCACATCAAAATGTCAACAGGCATTATTACACCTTCCGAAAAAAATCGATTTCGTGTGAGAGTTTGAGTTTAAGTGATGAAATGGATAGCACAATTGACGAGAGTGTTATTTATTAAGACTATGTGCTACCAAACGATGGTGGGCCTTCAGATATATAGTGGCATGTCATGTTTTACCAAAGAAAAAAAAAATCAAAGTTTTTAACATGGAAAGCCATGTTATTGCTGTAATAACATGATAACATTATCCAAAGTAACAGAAACAACACTTGAAAAAAAAAACGCCATTTCTTTGGAGACAAAGAAGAGACGAAAGTTATAGACAAGTCATATAAGAAAGAAGGAACAAATTAGGTAAAAATATTCAACAGCAAAAAGTTATAAAAGTATTAAACCTCGTGAGATGGGTTCACCATGCAGATGCACGAACAATCGCAGAGAGAAACTCAATAATAACATTGATTAACTAATAATATTCTCTTTATTCATTAGTAACACCTATAAATTAATTTCTCCAAATTGAGACTAATCAATATGAAATTGGGAATAAGCAACAATAAATTGCGACTTCAAGCATAGCTGCCAGCTTAATCACAATCAAATTGGGAATCAGAAATTTCAAATTGGGATTGAACTAATATTATTCAAGAAATAACCAGTGTAAATAATTTAGCAAAAACAACAGAAACTATATTAATTTGACATGATTTGTATGTCTTCTAAATGTAGAGTATTTTTGACTGTGAGCAATATGTAGAGAGTTTTTTTTCTAAATATACATTTTTCTATTACGGCGAATATGCTGTATATCTTGAGATATTTGTTGTTTCTTTTTTAAAGAGTTCAATTTGTAGCATTAAACAAGTGTTTTTCACTCCAGGTGAAGCATGAAGTAAAATTTCGAGTTTAGAAAAGCCCCGCGTAGAAAATTTGTCGAGGGTCGCGCAGCGACCCGAGACAAATTTTCACGGGGCTTTTCTAAACTCGAAATTTTACTTCATGCGCCACGCGTATAAAACACTAAAATATTGTGAAATTCACAATATGCTACTAAAGCAGAATGCTAAAGAGATATATTATAAACTTCAGTTTAAAACCAGTGCGGTCTGTTTTTAAGAGTTAATGCAGATTTGTGCTGTGGCAAATATTAACAATATAGAATTACATATTTTCTTGTAAAAATATTTACACTTGTTTTTGTAGGCAATAACATGATAAACCACAATATTTTAAAATAAAATTGTTTTTCAGAAGACGATTACATTTTTGTATTCCCATTTAGAAAGTTAGATATCTAATAAACTTATTAAAAATGCTTTAATTTTAAATTTCATAGTAATACATTTCGCACATTTTTTTTTAAATTTTAAACTCCAATAACTCATTTTTGTTTACTTGTAGCGTATCATGTTATTACAATCAGCCATTCAATTGACAATTTGATTGCCAAAAAGTTGATAAATGTCGATTATTAAAATTAAAAACCATCGTACAAAAGTGATTAAAAATAACAAACATTTTCAATAACAATATAATTCTTATGTTTATTGTTAAAATAAAAATGCCTCTATATATTTAACATAAATTATTATTTAAAGCCACATATACAATAGTTAACTTAAGCTTAGTTTAAACTACATTACAATGAATACAATTTAAGTTGTTGTTTAAGTTAAAGTCAACTATTCAACTACAAGCCCTCTATATTTGCTGATAATATAAACGTTTTGTATATCAAAAGTAAACTGCATAAACCAAAATGCATTTAAACATGAAGTTTATTGAATACGCTTATTACCCTAAAAATACTTTGATGTATTCGGAAAACTTTCCCGACGTCCATCGATTCTCTTTTCGCGGTTTTAACCTTCCATAATAGTTTTCCAATAATTAAACCCGCCCTTCAGTCATTCGTTAAACGTTTTATTCATATCAAAAATCCATCCCTAATTCAAAACTACTCAACTGAATTTCTAGTTTTTGATGTATGAACTAAATTTTATTAATATTATAGTTGGTCCGTAAATGCGTTTTAAAATTTAAAAAAACCTAAAGTCGTTTTACGTGAAATTTAACTCTGTTGGCCAGGACGCGGAAACAAATAACCGTAAATTGGCGCTTTAGCAAAGAAGAAGAAACATTAGTTTTCCTTATGCATGAGACGACATTGCATAAAAGGCCTTATTCCGACACGATAGGGCGCCACCGGCGCGGCCCATTACATCCATCCAGCTTGAAACGCTCCGCCGTGAATTTTTACACTGAATTTTCATGCGCTCAAACATTAATTTCACTTACGGTATATTATTATTTCTGCCGTATTATGCAAACATTCAATTTTACGAAAATATTTATAGCTCATAGCTTTCAACGTTTTTTTCTCTAATTCCAACGTACAGAATCTTGGTTAGTAAAAGAAATACAAAAAAACATCCTCGAACTTTGTTATTAGAGATAAACTTGAAGGTGAAAACAAAAATTAGCTATACTCTTTTGTTTTCAAGTTATAGCCAAAAACTCATATTTTTCTATTATTATTGATATCTGAGTTATTTATTATATTATTAAAATAGGAGTTGCGTGGTCTTCAGGTAATATTTTTGAGGAGAATTGAATGAGATTTTTTTATTAATATATAGGTATTTTATTGAAATTCACTTGGTTTGTTTTACTAATAAATTGTTTTATTTTCAACTAGTTTCGGCTTAATGCCATTTTCAAGAATGGTGTACAAAGGAGCAAAATTGGTTATATATACTAGATGTCGGCATTTCAGGTAATAAGCGCTCTAATTATCGGGGAATTCCAAAGGTCCTCGTTGTCATTGACCACGTTTTTTCGCGCCTTTATGGCTTTACTTATTTCTAAACCCTCCCGATAATTCAAAACTAATCCCTTATTACCCGAATGTAACATTTTTCAGTCGTTTGAGCTGAAAAAGTGATTAGCCGCGATGCAATGTTTTGCGAACCCCGTGGTCTGTTTATTATTTAGAATATCTTTCCTATGTTCTTTTAATCGCGTTTCAAAAGACCTGCCCGTTTGTCCTATATATATTGCATCGCAGTCATCACATTTCAGCTCATATACTCCGCTTTTTTTATTATGACTATTGTCTGTTTTAATTTTATTATTCACTAATATTTTCCCTAAGTTAACAGAATAAGTCAAAATTATGTTATTGTTCTTTCCCTTAACTGTTTGTTTAATTTTCTGTGAAAGGTTATTGACGTATTCTAATCTATTCCAGTAGATTTTCTCTATTTTTGTCACACTATAAAAATACTTCCGCAATTGTTTTTGATTTTTCTTTTTAATCATTTGATGAACTAATGCCTGTTTATAACCGTTATTTTTTGCTAATGTTTTAATTTGTTTAGTTCGATTTGATAATCTATTTTACTAAGTGGAATATTAATTAATCTGTGTATAAATGAATGAAAAGTACTGTATTTAATTTGGTTGTGTGTGTTTGAGTTTATAGGTATTATTGTATCCGTACATGTTTCATTTCTAAATATTTTATATGTTAGTGTATTGTTGGATGATTTCGTAATCGTTAAATCCTAAAAGTTAAGACTATTGTTAAGTTCCTTTTCTATTGTAAATTGAATTTGACTATTTAATGAATTTAAATATTTTGTAAACATTTCTAACTGTCTTATTGACCCTGTCCATATGCAGAAAATATCATCTACATATCTCTTCAAAAATTGAATATGTTTGCTTTCTGGTTGTTTTAGTAAATTACTTTCGAAATCATCCATAAAGATTTCTGACATTAAAGGGGACAACGGTGATCGCATTGGTAGTCCATCTGATTGAATATATATATCACCATTGAACTCAAAGTAAAGAGTGATCAACAATGATTGTAGACAAGTAAAATTTCCCGCCGAAAAATCTGGGGATATTGATCGCTCCAAGTTCATGCAAAGGAAGAACTAATAAACAGTAACTCGATTTGACATTAGCAGCTTCGTGCGTCGTATTTTGCCATTGTGTTAATTCATTCTTCGAATTAAGTTTTTTTTCATTCTGTTTCATAGACATCAGTTCTTATCAGGACTATTTTGTATAAGTCTTTGTTTTGTGGTAAGTGATTTGCTGTTTTTAAGGTTAGAAAATTTGACAATTTAAGTTTAACTCTAAATTTACAGATTTTAAGAGAATTCGCTTGTGTTTACCGTGATGTTTGCACCACAGCATGATGCTTTCATCCTGAAGGCTCATTATCGAAGTGGAACTATGAATGAAGATGGCACATGGACTTACTCATTACAATCGTGTCTGAATCAATTTATTCAAGCCTTCCCCGATGTCCACATTCCTTACAAAACATTTTCCTCGCATAAAACCCGCATTGTTGACCGTTTTGAGGGAAAGAATTGTATATGTAAGGGCAAGTCAGCTGGAAGTCTGCCTATACTAACTGAAGAGGTTGTTGGCGACATTCAACAACGACTTGAATAAAGCCCAACAAAATCTTTAAGAAAACTTTCAGCTCAAACGGGTATGTTCTTAATTTTAAGGTGCGCACAAATTATAATGTTTAATCCTTTTACAGGAGTATCGTATGGGAGTTGCATAAAAACCGCAAAAAAAATTCTGCATTTGCACCCGTATAAGGTATCGGTAGTTCAACAACTTCAGTCACTTGATTTCCAAAAAAGAATTGATTACTGCAATTGGTTTAATCAGAATTTAAATGATAATGGTATGTTGGACAAGACCTTTTTTACTGACAAGGCGTGGTTTCACTTGCCAGAATATGTGAACAGCCAAAACTATCGTACGTGGGCTACAGAAAATCCTCATACTTTTATTGAAACGGATTTACATCCACAAAAAATTGGTGTTTGGGTAGCAATTTCGAGACGTCGGATAATTGGCCCAATATTTTTTAGCGAAATAATCAATGCGGAGCGCTACCGAACACTCATTCTAGATGAATTTTTGAATCAATTGCATGATGACGAACAGATAATGGGTTATTTTCAGCAAGATGGAGCCACTCCTCATACTGCGTTGGCGACATTAAATTACTTGAGGGAATTTTACGATGATCGCTTGGTAAGCGACGGATTATGGCCACCACGTTCGCCAGACCTAACTCCGTGCGATTTTTATTTATTCTGGCATTTAAAAAATAAGGTTTCTAAAAATCGAATGCATACTCTAAACGAGCTTAAAGCAGCAATTGAAGAAGAGATAAGGAACATAAATCCGGAGGAACTTCAACGAGTATTTAAAAATAAAAAACGTAGAGTTAACATTTGCCTAGAAAATGAAGGCCATCATTTTCAACATTTATTATAAAATTAGGGATGCTAACTTTACGTTTATTAAAAATACACAAAACCTTAACTTACTTCAATTTACTTTGTATATTTAATTAAAATTGTAAAAATACGCCAATGGAAAAGCAATCTAGGGGATTTCCTTTTCATATAATCAGTTGTACCAACATTTTTTGGCGGGAAAATTAATCCTGTCTACAATCATTGTTGATCACACGTTAGCATTGATTAATGCAAATGTCTATTAAACATTTTAATTCCTTCTTATGTGATTCCAGATTGGCAGTGTTTTGAATTTTTTGGTTTAGAATATTTTTCAACTCTTCTGTCGGTATTGATGTGAATAGACTTTTCACGTCAAACGAAATTAATTTAGCATTTGGAGGAAATGACACTTCTTTTAGTTTATTTACCAAATCTATTGAATTTTTTATTGAATGTTGAGGTTTGAAGTTAATGAACGAAGAATTAAATTATTTAAGAATTTACATAATTTATAAGTCGGAGCGTATAAATATGAAACTACCGGTCGTATTGGTACACCTTCCTTATGGATTTTAGGTAATTCATAAAGAACCGGTGCTTTAGGGTTCATTACTGTTAGTTTTTGTCTATACCATGTACAAAAGAAATCTAATTAAATTTGCAAGAGCGAACAACCACATCATCTTCAATAAAATATGTCTTTGTGAAAAATTAAAACCAAGATACATGAAAGTTCAGTGCAACCACCAATCAACAAAGTCAAAAGAAGTAGTAAAAGCAGCTTACCAGATGTGGATTTCATTAGAAATGAAAAAATGGTACAAACAGCGAGATACCCTATCAGAAATGATAAAATTACTACACGCAAGGCTCATCATGAAACTGCACCCGATAGAATTTGACTACATCGACTCCACATCCCGGGAAGAAGTCAGGAACGCATCATTTGAACATTTTAAGAAGCAGAAAGAAAATGTAATCAAAACTCCGAATCGATAAAGTGAACAGTGATAAAGTCAATAGTGATAAATTTCAAGCGAATATTAACATTAGCGGTGAGCAAAGTAATGTTAGGTTCTTTTCCAGAATTGTAAATTTAACTGACACTAAATTTGATAATATTGAATCATCTTTACTTGAGAAAGGTTTAAAATACAGTCCACAAATTACTTCAAAATCATCACTCGAGGCAGTAGGTATAAACTCAGAGATAATTTGTATTAAAATATCCGATGCAGAAGTTAGAACAATTGCCAAATGTAATATTTCAAAACTAATTACAAATCACAAAAAATCGCATTTTAAAAATAAATTCCGTAATTCAGATAGCCAAACAATAACCAATATAAAGAATAAACTAAAAAATAATAACCTAATTCTGTGTAAAGCTGACAAAGGGAACACCGTAACCATAATGAGTAAAACAGATTATATTAAAAAAACAGAAAACTTATTGAAAACAGATATTTTTAAAATCAGAAAAATATATCCAACAATTAAATATCAGACTGAACTCAAAAAAGCATTAAGACAAAGCATAAATTTGATTTCAGATAGGGATAGACAAAAACTAACAGTAATGAACCCTAAAGCACCGGTTCTTTATGGATTACCTAAAATCCATAAGGAAGGTGTACCAATACGACCGGTAGTTTCATATTTATACGCTTCGACTTATAAATTATGTAAATTCTTAAATAATTTAATTCCTTCGTTCATTTTCTTCAAACCTCAACATTCAATAAAAAATTCAATTGATTTGGTAAATAAACTAAAAGAAGTGTCATTTCCTCCAAATGCTAAATTAATTTCGTTTGACGTGAGAAGTCTCTTCACATCAATACCGACAGAAGAGTTGAAAAATATTCTAAACCGAAAACTTCAAAACGCTGCCAATCTGAAATCACATAAAAAGGAATTAAAATGTTTAATAGACATTTGCAATAATCAATGCTACTTTGAGTTCAATGGGGATATATATATTCAATCAGATGGACTACCAACGGGATCACTGTTGTCCCCTTTAATGTCAGAAATCTTTATGGATGATTTCGAAAGTAATTTACTAAAACAACCAGAAAGCAAACATATTTAATTTTGGAAGAGATATGTAGATGATATTTTCTGTATATTGACAGGGTCAATAAGACAGTTAGAAATTTTTACAAAATATTTAAATTCATTAAATAGTCAAATTCAATTTACAATAGAAAAGGAACTTAACAATATTCTTAACTTGTTAGATTTAACGATTACGAAATCATCTAACAATACACTATTATATAAAATATTTAAAAAATAAACATGTACGGATACAACAATACCTATAAACTCAAACACACACAACCAAATTAAATATAGTACTTTTCATTCATTTATACACAGATTAATTAATATTTCACTTAGTAAAACAGATTATCAAATCGAACTAAACACAATTAAAACAATAGCAGAAAATAACGGTTATAAACAGGCATTAGTTGATCAAATGATTAAAAAGAAAAAAACAAAAACAAGTGCGGAAGTATTTTTATAGTGTGACAAAAATAGAGAAAACCTACTGGAATAGATTACAATACGTCAATAACCTCTCACAGAAAATTAAACAAACAGTTAAGGGAAAGAACAATAACATAATTTTGAATAATTCTGTTAACTTAGGGAAAATATTAGTGAATAATAAAATTAAAACAGACAATAGTCATAATAAAAATAGCGGAGTATATGAGCTGAGATGTGATGACTGCGATGCAATATATATAGGACAAACGGGCAGGTCTTTTGAAACGCGATTAAAAGAACAGGAAAGATATTCTAAATAATAAACAGACCACGGGGTTCGCAAAACATTGCATCGCGGCTAATCACTTTTTCAGCTCAAACGACTGTAAAATGTTACATTCGGGTAATAAGGGATTAGTTTTGAATTATCGGGAGGGTTTAGAAATAAGTAAAGCCATAAAGGCGGGAAAAAACGTGGTCAATGACAACGAGGACCTTTGCAATTCCCCGATAATTAGAGCGCTTATTACCTGAAATGCCGACATCTAATATATATAATCAATTTTGCTCTTTTGTACACCATTCTTGAAAATGGCATTAGGCCGAAACTAGTTGAAAATAAAACAATTTATTAGTAAAACAAACCAAGTGAATTTCAATCAAATACCTATATATTAATAGAAATGTCTTACCAAGTGATCAATGAGAAACAAGTTAACGAGATTTTTTAAGCCCCATCTCCTCCTTCGCTCCATTGTACGTGAAGATAATCGCTCGTCCAAGCACAGCGGTGCATAGGCAGACGACCATCCTCAGCATACCATCCATAGTGATTTTTTATTATACTTTTTAATGCCATTACAAATTCAATAATTATAAAATAAAGATAAAAAGAAAAAAGAAAAAAAAACAAATCATATGCATTTGTATCGCACTATTTAAGGCACTTAGGTTTAGGTATATTTGTCGCGAAGCCTTAGGCTTGTCAGCGAGTTATACATTATGATATGACATGATTTTTTGACGCGGTCACTTGGATATTAAATAAATATTTTTTCTAATAACATTTTTAGCTTTGCTCTAAATTCTCTTATGTTTTTTGCGTTCTTCACCTCGGCTGAAAGATTGTTAATAATTTTTGTTAAGTAAGCAATCGTACATCTTTCACCGTATTCGTTGTTGCATATGGGTTGACACGATTTTGCCTGACTTTTATTTCTTGTGGAGTAAGAATGATTTATAGGTAGTTTGATTATGTTTGCGTAGTTATTTAATAAATATCGGTACATGACTAGGTCTTGAAAGCGCATAATTTGTAATGTCCTTAAGTTGTTTGTGTCTAGTTCGTTTGTGCTATAGTTGATGTGTTTAATGATGGTTTTTTGTATTGTGGATATTTTTTGTACCAAATAGTCTGATGTCAGGCCCCATACTGTTATGCCGTAATTGATCAGCGTTTGCACTATTGCAAAGTATATAGTATTTAACTTGAATTGTGGCAACATTTGTTTCAGGTAATTAAATAAATAAAATAAAAAATAACACAAATCCTATCATAAATTCGGAAATTGTAAACCTCTTAGAAATCTGCCTATCACAGAACTATTTACAGTTCAACAATAACTGTTTTCGCCAGAAGGAAGGCTTAGCCATGGGAAACCCACTAAGCCCCCTGATGGCGGAGATATTTATGGATAACTTTGAAGAGAGATTGTCTCAATTACCGATATTTAAGAAATGTGTTTATTGGTGTAGGTACGTCGATGATGTAATTGTAGCGTTTAATGGCACCGACAGACAGTTAAATTCGTTTTTACATCTATTAAACTCACAACATTAAAAAATTACAATTCACAAAAGAAATAGAAGTAGATTATTAAATAATTTTCTTAGATTTAACGATAAAAAGAATTAATAACAAACATGATTTTTCAATCTTTCACAAACCGACACACACAGACATGACAACTAATTATAAATCGAATCACCCAAAGACACACAAATTAGCTGCTTATCGTAGTATGGTACATAGGTTATTATCGATCCAAATGACACAAAGTAATTATGATAAAAAATTAAAAATAATTTTTGAAATTGCATATATAAATGGCTTTAAAATATCGATAATAGAAAAAATAGTAAATAATAAACAAAGAAATAAATAAATTTATTCCATTTACCCGATTATAAAAGAAAACTCTTTGTAAAACTATTCTTCATTAACATACACCGGGAAAAATAGCATAAAAGTCGGAAAAATGTTAGAAAAAATAAATACAAATATAGCATATAATCTTGGGTAAAATAATTAAAAACAATAAAGACAACATTAATAAAACTCAACAAAGTGGCGCCTATTTACTGAATTGCAAAGACTGCCCCAAAGTATATGTAGGACAAACCGGAAGGTCGTTCCAAGAGAGGACAAAAGAACACTTAACTAGCTTTCAACAAAAATAAACCAACTCCACATACTCTAACCACCTCATAGAAGAAAAACACCACTTCGATGAAAACTTCAAAGTCCTACATCAAGAAAGGAAAGGCCGAAAACTCAACATCATGGAGTCCATGGAAATTAATAAAAGAAAATACACGGGACATCTTCTCAACGACCAAACGGACTTAACAAATTCGCCTCTCTTAAAAATATTTTTTTTAAAAAACACCCACCCCCATAAACATTGTATATATACCAAACCCGACAAATTTTACTTATCATTTCTTCGCCTGAAGAAGCCACAGTGTGGCGAAACAATTGTAACGAATGCACAATATATATTTGAAAGTGTTTAAATTGTTTTATTTATATCAAAGTGAAGATAAACTTTCAATATTTATCAGCATTATCAATCAATTATTTAATAAAATTTGTATAAGTATTTTAGCTTCTTTGATAAAGCGAGGAAAATCTGTTATCAATAATAATGCCCAAGTATTTGTGTGAAGCTGTTAAGGTTATATATGAACAATCGCAGTTTTTGTTTGATTTTATGTTAAAGTTAGCATGCAGACAGGTTTGGTAAGTATATCGAATTGTCATGTTAGACGACTTTGGCTTATTCGGGGTTGTTATGATCATTAGTTTGGTTTAACGTGTCGAACCTTGCTGAAGTCTATAAACAGGCAGTGGCTCTTATTTAGGGATTCGTTTATTAAGTTAGACATGTCCTCTAAAAGTTGCGTGGTATTGCGCCCTTGTCTAAAGCCGTATTGTCTCTTATTGAGAATGATATTTTTAGTGAGAAAAATCTTAATTTTTGTTCTATGAAACGCTCTAGTACTTTGTCTATGATAGACAATATAGAAATTGGCCTATAACTGGTGCATTAGTTAAAATAATAATATTTGTATTAATAAATAAGGTACAATACAAGGTTGTTTTTTTTTTTTATACAGAAGTCATAGTTGGCGTTGGCTTCAATAAATAGGTTATTTTTCGCTGTACATTAATGTATAACAAGTAGATGGTATTATTGCATTATTATTGAAATCTATTAATATTTACAAAAAAATCTTAAATATGTTCTTATATTGCACGTAGTAGGCTTGTCTCGTTTATAATTAAATTATTGATTGTAATACAAACACATTCGCCATCAGTAAATTATATAAAGCTATATGAATGCAATATTGTAATATAATATAATAGAATGGTTTAATTTATTAATATCAAAATGTTATTTAGAAGACCCAATAAATCGATTTTTTTATATTAAAAGAAAAAAACATCAATGGATCGTTGAAAAGCATTGCCATAATATTTAAATTACAATAAATGTTCAAATTGCCTTCCATTATTCAAAATGCATATGCTGCATTAATTTATAATATTTTTGAATGCATTAAGATATAAATATTTCAATTTGAATTTATAAAATCAATGTAAATTTATCTTAAACTATTAATACCATAATTTTACAGGGTGTCCGTATTTCGACAGAATGGATCTCAGTTGAAGTTTTAAGAGATAAAGAGTCGGTTAAATTAGGGCAAAGTTGCGTATTTTAAGGCCTACTAATAATCCAAAAACAATTTTTTAATTCCTTTTTTTGTTTTCGAGATATCAACAAAAAACTGTTTTATTTTTTTTATTCAAAAACTACTGAATCTGGACATTTAGAACTTTGACAATATACAGGCACTTTTTAATGAGGAATATAGTAGCATATTTTATTTTAAGATAACTATAAAATTTACTCGGGGACCATAACCAACTTTTGTTTTTCATATGGGCGCCATTTTAGATTTTTATATTTTTTGAAAGAATATTTTTTTTCTGAACTTAGTGATTTAAAACTAAAATATTTCCTTTTTTGCAAAGAGTGCCTTGAAAACAATGACGTCATATCTATTAATCAATAAAATCTTGATAGCAGTCAATTATTGTTACCAGTCAAAATTAATTAAATTACTTTTTATATGTCAATCTTTTGTCATAATAATGATAAGTATCGATTATCACACAAAACATGAAGTAAAACAATTGCGTTGTGTCCATCATAGCACTTTTCCCATTAAAGATATGATGACTTAGGTATCAACAGTATGGAAAAGTTGCACAAACTAAATTTATTCTACTTTTATTATTATTATTCCAAAACTATTCACATAAAAAGTAATTGTTGCATGTATTACTACATCTCAATAATTATTGATCACCATCACATCTAAGCGCTATATACTTTTAACTTTACTATAAATCAGTGGTTTATACGCGTAGCGCATGAAGTAAAATTTCGAGTTTAGAAAAGCCCCGTGAAAAACCCTCGAAAATTTTCTACGCGGGGCTTTTCTAAACTCGAAATATTACTTCATGCTTAGTCTGGGAGTGGAAGACAATCGTTAGTTTAAAATACATCACAACTGTTAAAATATATATCATAACTGTCACAAAGAAAAACAATAACATTTAGATCTCATTACAGTTTAATTCAAACTCGTGTCAAGTTGGCACGATCATTGAAATGTCGGCTTACGCCGACTTATGTCAACTGTCATTATAGTTCAAATGTCAGCTAGCGCCGACTTATGTCAACTCTTATTATAGTCCAAATGTCGGCTGACGCCGATTTATGTCAAGTTGACACGATGGACTAAATATCGGTTAGCGCCGACTTATGTCAACTGTTATTATAGTCCAAAGGCATTTTTGGAATAAGAGTAAACTTATATAAGTCTAACAAAAAGCAACTGTGGAGTGATTTGAGAAAAATAGGCGTTTACAGTAAGAACGCTTATACGATTTCTAAGCATTTAGCTAAGGCAGATGAAATAAATAACAATTTTTCAGAAAATAGTCAACAATCTAATCCGAATCCAGACATTTTGAATTTCTATAATGCTACTACCAATGTTGGATATAGAAACAAATTTTGTTTTTTAACAATTACTGAAGATGATGTGGCAGTTACTTTAAGTAAACTTGAACCTTCACAATATGGCAGCGATAATATAAATTCCAAAATGATTAATCTATGCCGCTCTTTCCTAATTCCCTATATTACTCACATCAATAAAGAAAGTATATCTGCTAATATATTTCCTGTATCTGTAATTAATGATCTACGTCCTTTAAGCATTCTCCCTGTGTTATCAAAATTGTATGAGAAAATATAGAAAAACAAATTCAAAACCATCTAAAGTCGTTTAATATTTTACCTGAACTACAATCAGGATTTCGTTCTTCTCGTGGCTGCTCCACTGTATTGTTAAAAACTACTGTCGAAATTTTTAAAGCAAATAATGATAACAAAATAACTTTTTTTATTTTATTGGACTACAGTAAACCCTTCGATAATGTCAACTACGAACTTCTTAAGTCAATTCTTAAATATATTGGTTTTAATACTTCATCATGTAAACTAATGAATGTATACCTAACAAACAGACAGCAAACAATTAAATGCGGTCAAAGATTCGGCGACAAATAGCTTATCATGTGTACCTCAAGGCTCTATCCTTGGTCCTCTTTTGTTTTTAATTTATACCTGCACGCTAAACTTATATAACGATTATTGTCGGTACCATCAATACACAGATGATACACAATTATATTTATCATTTAATGCGGCTGATGTGTTAAATGCTGAACTTAAAATAAACCATGTTCTTAAAAAATATAATCTAAATATTCATCATTGCATTTTCTAAAAATAAACCCTAATAAAAAACCACAGCCATAGTTTTCGGTGCCGAACAAAAAAGGCAATCAATATTGCAATCACTCAGGATTCGTCTTGATCAACGAATATAACATTCCCAGATTGCGTTAAAAACTTGAATTACTCATAGACGATAAACTTCGATTTAGAGAATATGTAACGACAATTACCAGGCGAGCATTTTTTGCACTCAAGTCAATTTATATGAATTAAGATATTTTAAGCAGACAAAGCAAAATAATCCTAAGCGAGGCATTAGTGCTATCTAATTTTATTTTTGGCGAGTCGGTATATGACCCCTGTATAGATGAGGTGTGTCAATCCCGTATTCAGAGAATTCAAAATTCATGTGCCGGATTAATTTTTGGAAAACGTAAAAGGCAACCAATTCCTAACAAAATCAATGAGCTCAATTGGCTTATAATGAAAAACCGTAGGATCTAACATACTGCCTGTCAGTTTTACAAAATTGTTTCAACTAAAACTCCTCCATATTTATATAAGAAATTAAGGTTTCGATCAGATGTTCATAACATCAATATTCGTCGGAAGGACGCCCTAACTATACCTTCACATCGAATGGAGTTGTATAAAAGGAGTTTCAGTTATAACATCATGAACTATTATAATATATATAATTATTTACAATCATCTTTCTTCTCGTTTAAGATTAGTTTAAAGAGGTTGTTATTTTACTTGCAAATTGAATGACTATTTTATTTACGAACAGTATCCATTTCTTTATTTATTTAAGAATATTTTTTATTTTTATATTTTTTTTTGTTATTACTAATTACTATGTTCGTTTACTATCAAAAATTATGTTTCAGAAATTGTTTTAATGTATAAAGTATTATTTCTGATTTATTTATATTATTATTATTTTTATGCGAACTAGAGCAAGTAACAGCAATATCAGACTTGCGATATACAGAAGATATATAAGCTGATCCAGTTTCGGTTTTGTTGCTCTTTCGTATTATTTTTTATTTTGTATTTGTTCTGTACTTTAACTGAGTATACAAATAAACAATTTATTATTATTATTAAATGTCGGCTGGCGCAGACTTGCATGTCAACTGTTATTATAGTCTAACGCCGACTTATGTCAAGCTGAAACGATAGACTTATGTCAGTCAACTTAGTGATTTACAGTAATACATTCACAGTTTGACTATTGTGACATTATGACTGTAAGTCACTTGGTTAACTGTCTTATGACTATAGTAAGATTTTGTGTAAATATGTCTCTATGGACTGTATTTCGACTATTCTGGACACTTGGTTAGCTGTCTTTTAACTTATTAGTATTTTGTCAATAAGTCACTATATTGGTTGTATTTGATATAGTGATTTAAGTGACTTACAATTATAACATCACAGTAGTTGAAATACAGTCCATAGAAAGACATAATCAGACAAAATCCTAGCATAGTCAAAAGACAGTCAATCAAGCCACTAACAGTCACAATAGTCAAAATACGGCCAATAAAGATATAATATGACAAAATCCTAGGATAGTCCAAAGATAGTCAAGCAATTTATTAAGATTTAAAATGTCACACCAGTATTTCGTTTACAAACAAATACATTTTCTACCAGTACAGTAATTAATCGGCTGGATGCCCGTCTTCAGGGGTGATATGTAAGGAAATTATGGGTCCTAGGAGTTGTCAAATTAGTGAGTTACTTAATTTTTTCGAAGGCACTCTTTACAAAAATTAAAAGATTAAAATTTTACATATAAAATGTACAATAAACTATAAGTGTCCAAAAAATATGAAAACCCAAAATGGATAAATATTATAGTTATCTTAAAATAAAATATGTCACTAGATTTCTCGTTAAAAGTGTATGATGTCAAAGTTTTAAATGTCTGGATTAAATGATTTTTGAATAGAAAAATAAAAACGAAATTTCAAAAATTCCGTTTTTGACACTATATCAAAAATGAAAGCAGGTGTTTTAAATTTGTTTTCAGATTATTATTGGGCTTTAAAATACACTTCTGTGCCCCAATTTAACCGACTCTCTATCTTTTCAAATAACCGAAATCCTCATACATGGGCACCCTGTATATGTCGCCAAATAAGAAATGTAACGCAGTCAATTCTGCAATAGTGGTGACCATGTGTTTATTTAACAGTCGATAATTTGACTTTAATCAAAATAAGTCTACAACGACTATTAGGAGACCACATTAAGCAAATTTTAGTGAATTTTAATAGATTTCAATAAAAATGCAATTATAACATTTACATGTTTTACAATCATTGAAAAGAGAAAAAAATAAGCCATTTATGAAGTCGAAAGCCAATTATGACTCTATTTAAAAAAACAGAATTTTGTGTTGTATAGATATCGAAATTCTGTAGATGTCATTTAATTCTTCTTCAAAAAGTGCCTGAAGAACATCCAACTCCTATCTCAATAAAACAATAAATAACTGGGTTACAAATAAAACTCAAACATGGAAAATAATGAGTTTTTAGCTTTAACTCGAAAACAAAAGGCGATAGCCGATTTTGTTTTCACCATTGAGTTTATCTCTGAAAAAGAGATCGAGGATGTATTATACGTTTTTTCCTATCTCTTCTATTAGCTGAGATTTCCTCCATATATTCAAATATTTGAATATTCGAATATTGAAATATGTGAAAAATAGAGTATTCATGTTTCAATATTTGAATATTTAACTATTTTAATTATTCGTATTGGAATCTTAACCTAAATTTTTACTAATAAATAAATAATCTCTCCAGTATCGGGAACACAGAAACGCAATTTATTTATTCCATTTTCTCATTCATTATTTTTTTTTGTCACTAAGTGCACAATCAAAACACCCTAGTCGTGGCCTAATGCTGGGACATTTCCGGTTTTTTCTCACTCGACGACACGCGACCTATTAATTTTTCTAGAGCGTCCGAGGAGTGCGGATCTTCCTTTCAGTCCATTCCACTCTTTTTCACTCTGAAGCGAAAAGAAATGTTTAACGTTTCAACAAGGCAAACACGCGCCATTATGATGAAAATGTGTAAAAACAAATAAGATGTTTTCAGCGAGGGAAGGGCGAAGAAGAAAAAAAAAATAGCAGAGAGGGTGTTTTTCTTTTTCTTTAGAATACAATCCGAGGGATTTTTTAGAGTGTCATTACATACGTTTACAATAGAATATAGAAAAAGATTTTTATATGAAAAAATACAGTTTTTGTATAGAATAGTGCGAACGATATAATAGTATTTAAGTGATGAAAATCCAGGCACTAGAATTTTATAGTATTTCACGTAATAAACATTTGAATCACCTACAAGCAAAGAGGTGTAAGAGACTAAAATTGTTTTTTTATAAATTTCCAACTCTAAAGTTTAAGGTATATTAAAACTATCCAAGCATAATATCTGTGTAGTTAAGTATAGCTTAAATAATATATTAGGTAGGTAGATCTATTAGTGAAAGCTCATATATTTCATTGTATGTATCAAAATTAATCATCCGATCTAATTTTTTTTAAATATTTCTTACATGCCTTTTCTTCTAAGTGGCTCATTTGTCTTCAATATTCTTCTTTTAGTTACGTGAAGTGTTTTCTAATAATTATTGTAGTAATCTCTTTCTTCACAAATTAGTTTTATTCACTAAATGTACATTTCGAACACTATGTGTTCATTCTCAATAGTATTACAATTGAGAAATAATTGTAATACTATTGAGAATGAACACATAGTGTTCGAAATATACATTTAGTGAATAAAACTAATTTGTGAAGAAAGAGATTACTACAATAATTATTGACTCAGTTGTAATATCCATTTTTCGATAATTAAAATTATCACTCCAAGAAAATAAATATAATTATTCCTTCCATTTATTGATGGTCATCTGTTTATTCCATCTAAATACATATACATATTCATATATTTAGTGAGAAATAGGCCTGATAATCTGGTATTCAAATAGTGAGGTCCGGTTATGTTTGATGTTTGTATTAAGGGCTTACAAGTCCCGTGTAAGCTTCCTCGTCAAATGTTTACTTTCAAGAAGGAAGCTAATCGCAGCGTAAACTAGAGGATAGCACGCCTACCCTTGAATGAGGTTTAATTTGCTGGGTCAAAATTGCTGGATAGAAGAAATTCCGTTTTTGGATTGAAATAAAGTCGCTAGGTAAGTAATCGGTTCCGAGTTTAAAATTCCAGTCAGCGTCTGTGTTATTTACGGATCAATGCACTTTTCAGTCCTGCTGTTAGCAGGAATAACAGGGCATGTTCGGGGATACGGACGGGCCGAATAATACGCCACTTTACCACCATACTCAAATAATCAATAAGGGATTTCGTTTTGTCTTTATAATAGTTTATTTGCAATAAACAATATTTTTATAAATACACGGTGTCCCGCGAAGTTCTCTCGGCTCTTGAGATCATTTCAAGCAAAAAAATTAATATGAATGTGTCCTCTTCTCGAACTAAATTAATCTTAAATTATTTTTATTTCTGACATGAAAATTAATAAAATTAATGACTGTAGACTAATAATTTAAAAGAACATAGTCATAGATGTTAAAAAATTCCACTTCATACTTCAATGCATTTATCTTAGCATGGCTGTCTTTTATCTTTTGTTATTTCCACACATATTCATTTGAACTTTTTTGAAATAATCTCAAGAACATGCCCCTTAAGTGCCGAGAGAACTTCGGGAGACACCCTGTATATTTATATTATATTTAATAGCAGGAATTTACTGTTCCTTAATTATATACCCTTGACTCACTACAACTTTTATTTCAAACACTTTATTGTAACGTAATGGCGAACAAATCATTTGTAAAACTTATGAAAATGAGATAAAACAAAATCAGACAAATTTTCAGGACTTTATAAAATGGATAACTATAGTATTTATATCCCGGCGCATCCATTGAAACGGCATTTTTCCGTAATTTAGAAACAAGAAATATTTTCATTTCATTCATTTCGGCAGTGGATAAAAGGCAACTTGATTAGAAAACGTTGAATTATATTTTATGATGAAATAATGAAAACACTTGTTTGTACTATAAAAATGGTATATAGTTAAGTGTTTTCTTTATCTGAATATTAAAAATGTATCACGAAGTGAACGTCTCCAAGTATGAAAAATTAATAAAATCGAATTTGTTATCTTTAAAAGCCGGATTTAAAAAAAGCCGCAGAAAATTAAAGAAAATATACACTTCTATATGCACAATAATTCAAAGTTTTTAAAGAAAAATCTGGGAGAAATATTATTTGTATAAAAATTAACCGTTTTATCCATTTAACATTAAATAAAAATAAAAAGCATATACAGGGTAATTCATTAGCCTTTTTACAAACTTTGGCATTCAAAAGAAGATTTAATTTCATATAAATGCAGGTTTTATCTGTCTTCGTTTAAAAGTTGTAGCGTTTTTAAAATAATGTCTCTTGGAATATGTAATCATAATTTAAAGAAATCAGAAACATTTTTGTAACAAACAGAAAGAAAAATTTACCTACAGTAACTGTTCAAAAATAAGTCCATTTTCCTGAATACATAATTGGCAACGACGATTTAAACTCTCTTGTACGCGTAAGAAATTCATGATATTTCTAATATGAGTTGCAGCATTTGAATCCTCTGTAATAACTGATTGTGATCATTTATTTTCACGGCATAAACACGTTGATGGAAGTGACCCCATAAATAAATATTGCAAGGATTCAGATCAGGTGATCTAGGTGGCCATGGTATCAGATCTTCATAACCAATCCATTTATCTAGGAAATGAATATGCAGCATGTCACTTATCTTCCTTGGTGAGGCAGGGCCCGTCATGCTGATACCACATATCTTGTAATATGTGGAGTGGCACATCTTCCAGAAGATCGAACAATGTTGTGTTAGAAAAATAATGGCACTGCTTTTGCATAAGCCACCCTAAACATTTACACTAAATCTCTGCAGGAAATTACACATTCTAATTGTAAGTAAAACTGCTCAAATACACATTTAAATAAATTTTGATAGCAAGCATTAATATAACAAAACTATTTTTGACTGGTGATAATTGAAAAATATACTTACTAAATTTTGTTTGGCTAAATCACGACTACTAGGTTTTTTCAAATTAAAAATTTTAATAGCACTATAACTTCTACAGAAATAAAGATGGGACTTGCGTCTATTTGTACATTTTTTCATGAAATTAAATCTACTTTTAATTGCAAAAGTATATAAAGAGGCTAATGAATTACCCTGTTAAAGATAAAATAGAAAAAGTTACATGTTGGTGCAACCAGTTTTCTTATAGCCGTTTAATTAGCATAGTTTCAATTACATATTGAGCTAAACACAAGCGATCTTTTAGGTTCACAAAAAACCGTTAAATGTGGAAATTATGACTTTTTAAAATCATTCATATTTTTCATTTTTTTAATTCATTTCTCACTTAACCCGTGGCGATAATTATTTAAACTATAAACTATTAATTAAAATACTTGGTATTATTATCTAACTAATAAGTAGTGTTTTGATTAATAATTTATTATCTGTTTACTGGATTTATTATTGAGATGGAAAACAATAGTATAAGAAACCAGCACTACAATTGTTGACAATTTCCTGATTATCACCAAGAATAAAGGCTGTATAATAAATAATTTACATTTAAAACTTATTTTTTAATTTGAATTACAAATACCTAATAAAATGCTAGATAATTTTTTTTATAAGTTCAACGTTTTTTCAATATTTAGAGACATTTAATTAAGTTTTCCTTAGAGCAGATCAAAATACGTTTAATTTTAAGTATAGTTAGAGAAGTTTATCTTAATTAACCTCCTTAGTCCACGCAATTTCTCACCGTGAAATGTTAAGTTTCTTGTGCACAATATTTCAATGTTTTCAGTGTTTAATACGCGTGGCGCATAAAGCAAAATTTCGATTTTAGAAAAGCTTAAAAATTTGGTTTGGTCGCTTTGCTACGCGACCAAACCAAATTTTGTAGGCTTTTTGAAACTCAAAATTTTACTTCACGCTTAATAAGGGAGTGGAAACAGTTGCTGGAAATTGCAAACTGAACGCTTTTCAAAAACAAGGAATGCCCAAAAATGTAAAAAGTACACATCTGGATATGTATGTATACTTAAAAGAAAAACTCCATGTATCTCATTAAATATTGATCGAACATATCTAAGCAGTATATTTTAAAATTTAAAATAATTTGTTGTCGAAATTTTATTTCATGCTTAACCAGGGAGTTTAAGACACTCGTTAGAAGCTAAATATCGAACGCAGCTATAAAAAATGGTAATCTCCTTATCATTAAAACAATTGCTAATTGACAAATCTAATTAATTTCAGTTATCAATTGTTTCAATAACGGAAACAGTTTTATAATATATATTATTACATTACATTAAATAATATCAATGCATGAGAAAAATTACAAATCAAGTTTAAAACGGCAAATTATCTAAAAAAATATTTTTTTCACCTTGGCATTAGCCATTTAATTTTGTATTGAACATATTCCATGTAAATATTTGGTTACACATGTTATAGACGCCATAACACATTTACACATATCCCTGGACCTAGTAAAAAGGGTCCCACCAGGGCTCGTATTCACAGCACCGATGCAATTTGTCATCGGTGAGAAGTCGCACTGAAATGACATAATTTTGGGAAGAATTATCAAACCGTATGAAGTAAAATGACGTCATTTTGGTGCAAGTTCTCATCGATAACAAATTTCATAGGTGCAGGCCCAGGTCCCCTCAAAAATACTTTATATTTATACTAAATATGTCGTGTTCTCTATCCTTCTTATTTTGAAGAAAACATAATCTAGAAGGAGACAAAAAGTATTTAACATTTCGTTAAAAATAATACTATTCATAGAAAAACGTAAACTTTTCTATTCAAAGTGAAATTTGTATGTAAAACGTCAAATGTGAAATGAAAAATCAATCAATTGTTATGTAAAATATCAACCGAATTATTAAGTGTCAGAAGAAAACGGTTAGGTTAGGTTACAAAATAATATTTCTATTGTTTCTTTTTTCATGTCAGATAATTGAAATTGTGTGTGAAATGTTATACAAATATTACAATAATACTTCACATCATAATTAACATTTCAAACAGGGAATTTTTATTTTATGTATACATATCCCGATGATTACAGTGTTTGATCAATTATTAAGAATTCATTGTTTTGATCTAGCCTAAAGTAACATTTCAAGTTTAAAAAAGCCTGAAAATTTAAGTTGGTCACGTATCTTTCAAAATTCAATTTGATTTTAGATGTTTTTATACACGTATATCCCAAAGCAAATTGCTTGAATTTTCAAAGCGCAAGATTTTTAAAATTTATTAACTATCAATCTTAAGCTGTATATTTTTAATATGATTTTTATTTTGTACTTAATTAAAGAGAGGAAATACTCGTCGAAAGCTTCAATTTTAACGTTTTCGAAAAAAATGTTACAAAATTTACTGTATATTTTTATTAACATTCGTTTGGTTTAATTGATTTAAGAGAGTATAATTAACTCTCAGGCTTTATTAAGTTTATGGCTTACATTTATTCTTGGAATTTTAGATTTATTTTCATTCTCTCTATTTAACAGTTTAATTAACTATTTAACGAAATAATACCATGTGTTTTAATTATTGTATTATTGACTCTTCGTCGACTGTTTCTAGTTGTTGTTTTTTACACAAGTGCTCTGACTCACACCGATTTCCATTTCTTATAGGCAAAGACTCTTCATTATAACAATCAATCGAACGAGTATCGGAAATGATCTAGCACAATACACCCAATTTTTGTCATGTATATTATAATGATTTCTTTCCTGATTACCAATTCATTGTCGGGGAAACCTAAGTTTTCCTTATCCATTATAAAAAAGCATCCGGCTAATGATTTCTTTCGCTATTAGAAACAGACAATAGGCAATCAATAGGGGGGTCTCTAGGACTATCAATCAAGGCGGATTGGCACGCACCAAATTAAGGGAAAAGCGATCCCTGTGTGCTGTGGCTGCGGGACGGGAAGGACGGGAGGCCACGCCCCGGGCTTTGCCCTTTCTTGTGCAGATTTTCATATTTTCCGGAGTCACGCAATTATTTTATATCATCGACCGGCTCTACTCAGAAAACCGTTTATACTAATTGATATGGAACACACCGGCCTCGCCGATCGATCTATGAAATGTATTATAAATGGCGAAAATAATAAAGCATAATCATGTCGAGCACGCAACTAGGAAAAAAGGGTTGAGCCGTATCAAATTGGGATTACCAAATTTATGTGTTGAGAAGGTCACAAAATTGAACTATAAATTAGTTTTCAATTTTTGTCTTGAAATATCAAATAGTCGATAGTTTTCCATGAAAAAAGTGTCGAAATACACATTGGGAACTGTTAAATTAATATTTGCATGAAGTTAAAACAATAATCATCATACAATTATGTGATACTCATATTTTTTTCATTTATAAACTGATACAATATTTTTGAGCATATCTAATTATTTTTTAGAGCTAGGTAGAATCTTAAAAAAAAGGATTGGAAACATAAATCCGAATCCTTTCGTTTAATTTAATTCGAATCACGAATCCCAGAATCAAAAAAACGATCAAATATAATTGTAATCAAAGGTTTTTGAATATATTATTATCTTTACCGAAACAACTGCCTAATGTATGTACAGTAATTTACGGTAAATTACAACTAACATCACTAATTGCATATTTTTAAAGTTCATATCATACAAAGAAAGTTTCTTTTAAGTATACATATTGCAATATGTATTATACTGTATTTGTTCAGGCATTAGTTGTTTTTAAATATCGTTTAATTTAAGCTTCTAACGACCGTTTTCACTCCTTGATTAAGCATAAAGTAAAATTTTGAGTTAATTTCTAGTAAGTTTAAAAAAGGTTTTCCACTCCCAGATTAAGCATGAAGTAAAATTTCGAGTTTAGGAAAGCCTGAAAATTTGGTTTGGTCGCGTAGCGCGAAGCGCGGAGCGACCAAACCAAATTTTCAGGCTTTTCTAAACTCGAAATTTTACTTCATGCGCCACGCGTATAAGACACTGATTTCAAGCGAAGTTTACTCTCTCACAATATTTCAGTGCTTTCAGTGTTTAATACGCGTGGTGCATGAAGTAAAATTGCAAGTTTAGAAAAGCCTGAAAATTTGGTTTGGGCGCGTAGCGCTTCGCGCTACGCGATCAAACCAAATTTTCAGGCTTTTCTAAACTTGAAATTTTACTTTATTCTTAGTCTGGGAGTGGAAAACACTTGTTTTAAGCTTCAAAGTGAACTATTTAAAAAAAAGCGTATGCATATGTATACCTAATAAAATTTTTTCTGAATGTATACTTAAAAGAAAAATTCCGTGTATTAGCAGATTAATCCGATGACTATTTGCCAAATTAACTGAATGCGCATTCGATTTAACTTTTTTGTCATTTGAACTTGCACAAAATCAACATAAATGCACTATTTATTTTTGTAAATACCTGAACTATTTAGTAAATGTGGAAATTGGAATTATACCGCTTAAACTAATATTTAAAACGATTGTGCACATTAACCTTCCAGGCCGGGCGCGAAGTCTGTGAGACCCGGCGCGCGAATAAACATTCGTTAATCTTCGTCAACATTTTTTTTCGGGTTGTGCAGCGTAGTACCTTATCAATTTCTGCTACAGTACACGCCTAGGAAGCAGAGAGTGTGTACCCCTGCTATTTACCAATTTATTACGGAAAAAGTCTGTGAGACCCGGCGCCCGGCCTGGCGCCCTGGTAATTTGTTAAGTCAGCCGAATAAAAGTTTCTGGTAAGTTATCAACTATTTTGTTTACTTTATCATTTTGCAGCTTTATATTACAAATGAATTGTTATTATATTTGCGTGATACTAGTTTATGATTTTGTATCGTAGAAATGAATTATGAAAAGGAGCAGGAAATGCTAGCTCGTTTGTGGGAAGAAGTTTCTTCTGACGAGGAACCTGACGACTGTGAGGAGGAACTGGCTTCGGAAAATAATGTTATTGAACCGATGGATACGGATAGTGAATCGGAACAAGACTGTGGCGATTTAGAGGAATTAGAAAACGTTGCTCATACAAAAAAACTTAGTAGGGTACCTACTTTTATAGGAAAAGATAACAACACTAGATGGAGAAAGCACTACCAGAACAAATCGGTGAGAACAAGAAAAGAAAATATAATAGTTCGCTTGCCAGGAGTTGAAACGTATGCTAGAACTGCTAAATCGGCCTTAGAATGTTGGTCTTTATTTTTCACGGACGACATGTTGCAGCAAATAGTATATAACACAAATCTGTATATTTCCGATGTATCCGAATGTTATACAAGAGAAAGAAGAGCCAAACCAACTGATTTATGCGAAATCAAGGCTTTGTTTGGATTATTGTACTTAGCAGGAACTTTGAAAAGTAGCCGTTTGAATACCAAAGAATTATGGGAGAGAAATTGATGAGGAGTGGAGCGCTTTTGGTTGACTATGTCTCGCGATCGCTTTCATTTGTTGCTCAAATGTTTACGTTTTGATAATCTGGATACACGAGACGAAAGAACAAAGTTGGATAAGTTGGCGCCAATCCGAGATTTATTCGATTCCTTTGTCCACAATTGTAAAACAGCATATACTATTGGAGCAAATGCTACCATTGACGAAAAGCTAGAAGCTTTTAGAGGAAGGTGCTCCTTTAAACAATATATTCCCAGTAAACCCAACAAATACGGAATTAAAATTTTTGCACTGGTTGACTCTGCAACATTCTATGCTTCAAATCTTGAAGTATATGTTGGGCAGCAGCCTCCTGGTCTTCATAAATGCGATAACGACCCCTGCAGTATCGTGCTAAGACTGATAGAACCCATTTCGGGAACCAACAGAAATTTAACTTGCGACAATTGGTTCACAAGCTTCAAATTGATCAATACGCTTTTTGATAATCACAAATTAACGTATGTGGGAACTGTAAAAAAGAATAAAAGAGAGTTGCTACTAGAATTTGTGAATACAAGAGCTCGACCTGTCTATTCATCTATATTTGGATATCAAGAAAACGTGACAATTATGTCTTACATTCCGAAAATATATAGAAATGTGTAATGATTCGACCCTAGGTATTGTACAAATTTATAATTTGTATTATTGTTTACGCTGTGTTGTGTATGTAGTAACCATTTTATTTATTTACCAGGTTCGTTGTTTGTGTCAATATGCATTATCGTAAATACTGTGTCTTTATTCCCTTTTAATTTGACTAGGAGGATGTGTGGACAATAAATAAAACAGGATATGAGCTTATCGTATGCAAAGTTTATTGACCTTTCATGACATTTCTAATGAATTGATATGTCTTATATTATTTATATTCACAAAATATATTACCCAACGTTTATGCTTAAAAGTCATGTGCATTTGGTTAAACTCAAAAAAATGTATGACTCTACTTGTAGGAGCAAAATTAACTAACCCCTGCATTCGCATTACGAGATGGGAAACCCACAAAAACCATCTCGGAGTTAGCATCACACACTCGACACACTTGCGATTAGTTAGTGGGACAATCTCTCACATCGGATTTATCAATCGCCATTCATTTTCGATTAATGAGCGGAACGACCATTTACCTCGTTCCACTCATAATCGAGTTACTTTTTTCTTGTGGTTAGTTAGTAGGACACTTAGCGCAATACTAACTCGGATTGGCCTAACACATCAATCGACTGTTTCGATTAGTTAGTAGGACATACCTCGTTTTCTCGCTCAATTCGGCCTTACACATCAACCGCCATACATCCCTCATTCGTGTGGTTAGTTAGTAGGACACTTAGCGCAATACTAACTCGAATTGGCCTAACACATCAATCGACTGTTTCGATTAGTTAGTAGGACATACCACGTTTTCTCGCTCAATTCGGCCTTACACATCAACCACCATACATCCCTCATTCGTGTGGTTAGTTAGTAGGACACTTAGCGCAATACTAACTCGGATTGGCCTAACACATCAATCGACTGTTTCGATTAGTTAGTAGGACATACCTCGTTTTCTCGCTCAATTCGGCCTTACACATCAACCACCATACATCCCTCATTCTCACCCCCCCCCCCACCATCTTCCCCCTTTCTCAGATGTTTAAATTATTTCGCTGGTTTTGTTTGTTTGATTTTAACTTAGTCGGTTTCATGTAGAATTAATTTTACTCTTACGTGATAGTCTCTCCAGCGCTGTTATCCCTAATTCCATTCTCTATTTTCTAACTCCATTCTCAATACTTAACTCTTTTTATCAACATTACTTCACTAACTCACATCCCACTGAAACTTCCTATTCTCAACTGTCCCCATTTACATTCAAATACTGATTGTCCCCGTCCCGGTCCCAAAACTAACTGATTTTTAGAATCGTTTCTTTGCTGCTCTCAAAGCTCTCCCCTCCCCAAATTTTTTTGCTTAAATGTTATCTACTACCATATATGGTCACAAAACCCTTCCCTCTCTGACGTCAACTTCATTTCCCTGACTTTGCACACTTGTTGTGTTTGCGTTCGTTAAACCCTGAACTGAATCTTTCCGTATGTCTTAGCATTTCTCCACGCGCCGGTACTTGTTTATTATTATAAGGCGATGCTGCATTTGTTATTTCTTTCACATAAAAAAATTTGATCGACTAATGTTATTCTCGTATTTACAGGATGTTGATTTTTCTTTATTATTTTCTTGGGTGATTTTTGTATTAATATTTTTATTTAATTTCGTCAAAAATAATATTTGCACATGATCCCTACTGACAAAATGTAATTCTATCATCGAGCTTACATCACGATGATGTCATTGATGCATCCACAAAAGAGAAGTGTAAGCCCGAAATTATATCTTTTAATAATCAAACCAAGGGAGGCGTCGACACTCTCGACAAACTGAGTGCTACGTATAATGTGGCCAGAAATACCAGAAGATGGCCAATGGTAATTTTTTATGCCATGATGAATATGGCAGGTGTTAATGCGCAAATTATATATTCCTCCAATAATAAGGTATCTAATATTACAAGAAGACTGTTTCTAAGAGATCTAGCATTATCTTTGACAAAAGAATATGTGGAACGCCGTAGCATGGAAACTAATCTACCACGAAATGTAAGGGAGCGAAGACAAACAGTAGCAGGCACTTCAGCAATACAAGAGGATAAAGAAATACGACCAGGTTCTCGAAAACGATGTTTTTTCTGTGTCAAAAATTCAAAAACAAGATTTTTTTTAAAAAAATGCAAACAATTTTTTTGCTTGGGCCACGTGCAAGCTTGGTGTCGTCCTTGCTCCGAGGTCGCTGAAAATATTTAAGAATTCTCATTTTATGTATCTTTTACTTATTAACAATGAAATAGTTCAATTTTGTTAATATTTGTACCACTACAATAGATTTTTATTTTTTAATACCTGAAATTTATATTTTTAATTTAGGTTATGTTCGAAATTTGAATTTTATTTTTTTTATTAATTTTCTAATAAACAAAGGCGTTTCTTACAATACCACGGCATTTTTTTTTTTTGTTTAAAATTACAACAACTATTTTTATTTGCTAAAGTGTCTGAGACCCAGCGCCCGGCTGGTTAATTAAAATGATTTGTGGCTGGGTTTTTGCAGATTTAGTTTTACGAAGACATTTTAACCTTAAAATTTTAAAGCTGCATACCGGAACATACGTTTTCACATGTTCCATCTAAAAACCATAGCAGACATATTATGAAGTTTTCTGTCTCTGTTCACCTACACAATCTCATGACATTAAACTATTATCGTATTACATATATTGGTGCAGAAAGCACTCCAAATCAAGGAAACCATAGGAGACATCTCGTGAATCGTACCTTACTTTTTATTGACATCTTCAAAAAAAAAAAAACAGCGTATTATCTGAGCAATGATAAAAATCCTTTGCAAAGATTCAATTCTTTTCTGAGGATTCGATGTTTTTTCTGAAACTTTTCTAAGAATTTGACTCTTTTTTGAGGATTCGAATCCTTTTTAGGAATTCGAATCCTTTTAGAATGATTCCAATCGCCTACATTTGGATTCAAATACGAAAAAAATAATAACTAATCCGGATTCGAATCCAAAATTCGAATTCTACTTAGCTTTGTTTTATTTTTATAAATAACACCTATTCGAAATCCCTGTTTATTTAAATTTTACCTAAAACGATTTTACAATTTTATATCCAATCTAAAATTATTATCGATTCTATATAACACCGTAAAATTTTACGCGCGTTGAAATTCCTATCACGTGTCCGTGCACATTTAAATAAATACGCCATTGAAAATTTTGAATGGCATAGTCGAACGGCACACGGCCCCCCATTCCGTTCCTCTCTATTCATGCAACTAGGGTCATAATCACCCTTTCTTGATCCCATTTCCTTCACACCCCTCTCTCGCCGCGGCCAAGCGCGGCTCTTAATTTAAATTGGCTTATTTCAAAATGCGCATGCATATTATTGACAGGAAGCATACATTCACAAAAGATCACACAGATATAAAAAAATGTCTAAATTAATTTTGATAAACTCGACTTGATTTTCAACCTGATTCAATGTTGATAAATTTATAATAGAATTCTAAAATACCTAGATCTTTGGTAAATCCTATTAAAATTTGATTGCCATCATAGTATTTTCCCTATCATGCGATCATTCAAAAACAATTTAAAATTTTCTGAAAAAGAAAACAACAGCACCATTTTATAAAATAAGGTATTCAAAATGTAATCAAATCAATTTTTAGCGTTAATAATTACCAATTATTGTTTATTATTAACACAAATAATAGTTGGTGAGAAACCAAACAAATATCTAATTTCGTGTTATTTTAATTAAAGATGATGTTTGTGTTTTTTAACTTCACTTTAAGTAGGTGTTTTATACACCTGGCGCATGAAGTATATATTTCCAGTTTAGAAAAGCTTAAATTACACTCGTCAAAAAGTATTGAACATTTCAATGAATAAGAAGCTCTGAACATAAATCAAACTAAATATATAAGTACTTACTTAATTTTAATTTTAATTTACTTGAATAATTTAATAAATCTGCTCTTGATTTGAAGAAAATGTACGGAGTTTTTAATAATATATTACGTCACGAGAGTAGCATATTACATATGAGCGGATATGTTGCGCACGAGCCGCGCAGCGGCAAGTGCAGTATTCCGCGAGTATGTAATTGCCATCCTACTCGAGAAACGTACGTTACTTTATCTACGCCCTAACAATATAAACAATGAGCATGAAAGAACAACTTATTTATTCAATAATTTTTGATAGTAACATGACATTGATGACAACTTGATCAGTATATATCAAAGATTGATTACCGCACAACCAAAGGACATTCATTTGGTTGTGCGGTAATCAATCAGCTGTTCAGCTATCAGCATGTAATATATTTGTCAAAGCTATTACGTGCATGTGTAGATAATGTCAATCATACGCGTCATCATCTAGTAACCGAATCATACCACACCGTCATGATTCGGTTACTAGATAACCCAACTAACCCAACGTTGGTTTTACTTTTTATAAAAAGAAAACAATTAAATTTAATCTGGCCAATATATTTCTTAACTAAACAGTATCTTCAATTAACATAAAATTCAGAAAATTTCTAAATGTTTTGATCCAATTTTTTAGTCATAATTTCTTTAATAAAAAATTCCCATGCATTAATGATTATTTTTCTTGCAAAATTTCAATGATGACTGGAGATATTTGAAATTTATGGAAACAGTTTTCAAGTTAATTTATTGCTGAGTACATATATTGAATTTTATACTGAAGCTTTTCGATTTTCTTTATATGGTTAAAATATATACTACCGCTAAATAAACACATTTGTATAATACTTCAATATTATAGATATTTATATTTTACGCAAAAAGTTCCGAGCACATACAGCTAGCCGACATTTAGTCCATTGTGTCAACTTGACATAAGTCGGCGTTAGCCGACATTTGGACTATAATGACAGTTGACATAATTCGGCGCTAGCCGACATTTGGACTATAATAACAGTTGACATAAGTGACGACAGCGAACATTTGAACTATAATTACAGTTGACACAAGTCGGTGCTAGCCGACATTTAGTCTATTGTGTTAACTTGACATAAGTTGGCTCAACTATAATGACAATTGACTTAAGTTGGCTCTAGCCGACATTTAGTCCATCGTGTCAACTTAACATAAAACGGCGTTGGCCGACATTTGGACTATAATGACAGTTGATATTAGTCGGCGCTAGCTGACTTTTCAACTATTATAACAATTGACATAATTCGGCCAAAGCCGATATTTAAGCTATTATGACAGTTGACATAAGTCGGTCCAAGCCGACATTTAACCAATCGTGCCAACTTGACACGAGTTTGAATTGAACTATAATGAGATCGACATGTTATTTTTTTTTTCTTTGTGACAGTTACGAAACACATTTTAACGCTTGTGAAATATTTTAAAGTAACGAGTTTCTTCCACTCCCAGACTGAGCAAGAAGTAAAATTTGAAGTTTAGAAAAGCCCCGCGTAGAAAATTTGTGGAGGGTCGCGCAGCGACCCGAGACAAATTTTCACGAGGCTTTTCTAAACTCGAAATTTTACTTCATGCGCCACGCGTATAAAACACTGATTTACAGTAAAGTTAAAAATATATAACGCATATATGATGGTGATCAATATTTACTGAGAGTAGCGAATAAATGCAAGAGTTACTTTTTATGTGAATAGTTTTGGAATAATAATAATAAAAGTAGAATAAACTTAGTTTCAGCAACTTTTCCATATTGTTGATATTTAAATCATTATCGGCCTTGTGCATAGTCCTGTGATTAAACTGTTACTAACGTGTATGCATAGTCATGTTTTAACACAAACTTGTTAGTAGCGCCTATCTTTAGTCGCTCGTATCGGCAACATTGTTTTTTTCTGTCATTTCCATGTCAAATGGAATCATAGTCGAACAGCTACATAGATGTCTATGTGGGCGTGTCTACACCCAGACTAAGCATGAAGTAAAATTTCGAGTTTAGAAAAGCCTGAAAATTTTACTTCATGAACCAAGCGTGTAAAACACAGATCTCAAGTGAAGTTCAAAATACACTAATCAGTACTTAATTAAGTACATTTATGATTTATAGTATTATTAAATAAATTCTAAATAACCCGATTTTGTCATGACAATTGAGGTCTTAAGACTTAAACTAGGGGTACAACGCTATTAGATTATTAGTTTTAAACCATTAATAATCATCAACTTAAAGATTTTATCAATTCGAAAATATTAATATTATCCAAAGAAATTGTTAAATTGTTTATCTATTTATGAAATAAATTTTATGTCGATAAATAAGTCCCCATTAATTATTTTTTATTTTGCAAAATTTAAACTTCAATATTTTAGAAAAGAGAATTAAAATATATTAGTTAAAGATTATTCATTTCTAAGTGTTGTAAACTATAGAACAGAGCTTTTTGAACGAAAGATACTTATAAAGGAACGATACTTCTTAATATCAAAAGTATATCACAACTGGAGCGTGCCGTATGCAAAAAGTCGTAAGTGCCAATTTTTAAGTAATTCGTTTTATATACGGAATATGTTCTAAATGTCACGCTTTACTTGTACAATAAATGCCGAAGCGATAGTGCTACTACAAGTGGCAGAAATAGGGACTCAATTATCAAAACGTCATAAGTGCCATAGTAATTTCATTCACGTTTTATGTTTCTCCTGTAAAATATGTCATTTGGTACTTACGCCCTTTTGTATATGGCATGCTCTAGCTGTAATTATTTATTTATAAACACTTTATTTCAGAGAGTTCTAGTTTTAGACAAAAATATGTTCTCTGGAACAATAGATTTTTTTCATTGCAGTCAATAGTTTAGATTAAACATTAGCCACCATCTCTGTTGTGGGTAAATAGGCTAGCTTAAGCTTTTGCTTCTCTACCACTGTCTCTCGAACCAAACAGTATCGAACATCAATGTGTCTTGTTCTTGGATTTGGCTATTCACAAGTAGCCATTTTCAATGGACTTTGGTTATCACAACAAATCAATGTTTTTACATCAATGAATTTGAATTCTTTGAACAACTCTCTTAGCCACAAAATAGCTGAACTCATTGAGACAAATTCTGCCTCTGCTGTAGATAAAGCAACAATGCTTTGTTTCCTTGAATTCCACAAAACAGCACCTCCTTGTAGCATGAAAACAAAACCAGACCTAGAAATTGTAAGTTTAGGGACAGTCTTGTTGGATATTAGATGCAGATTTCGCTGGAGATTTAGATAAAAGAACGTCTTCTTTTATTCAAATCGCCAGAGAAATCTTCATCCAATATACATCAAGACGGTCCTTAAACTTACAATTTCTAGTGAAAGTAAGTTTCTTGTTTGCTGGTTCTTTCAGATATATCAAAACTCGTTTGGCAGCATCCTAATGTATATATCAAGATTGCTGTTTAATCTGCTCAAAATCAATGCAAAATATCTCGATTTCTAGTAATTAGTATCAATTTATTGGTTTGATTGTGGCTTTCCGCTTCGTTTTCAAGACAACACATCTTAAAAAAATGGAGTTTCGACATCATCCCCACCAAGGGCTTTACTTTCTTCAAATGAAATCGGGAAAAAATCTCGTTTCTATGTAAGTTACTGCTGTTGTGTTACTGAAAACATTTCATTTTATGGAAAAACAACGTACCTACTGACTAAAAGATTTCTTTTCATAGGATTTTGAAGTCTGTAGGCTTTTTGATTTTCGTAGTAGCCAACTAGAACACCTTTTTTAGATTTTCGATCCAATTTTCTTCTTTTTTGGTCAGGAACATGTACCATCGCCGATATACCTATAACACGTAAATGTTTTAGATTTGGTTTACTGCTTGACCATAAGTCTTCGGGTGTCTTGTAGTCTAAGATCCTTGTCGAAATTCTGTTTATCAGATATGCTGCTACTAACACGCATTCAGCCTAGAAATATTTCGGAAATTGACCTTCGAAGAGTAAACATGTTGCCTGTTCTATTATCGTCCGGTTTGCTTTTCCTGCTTGTCCATTTTGTTGAGGAGTGTATGGGGCAGACAATCGGAAAGTAATATCTTCGTTTGCAAAGATTGATTTTAGCTTCGAATTTTTAAATTCACCACCATTGTCAGAGCAAAGTGTTTTAATTTCCTTTTCGGTTTGATTTTCTACCATTTTCTTGAACTCTAAAATTGTTTCTGATTTTTTGTTTAAAAAACAAACAAACATTTTCTTGGAATAATCATCTCGAAACTCTAGAAAATACTTGGATCCCTCTTGCCAAAGACTCTACTTTCATAGGTCCACAAATATCGACATAAACTAATTCCAGTAAATTTTTTGATTTTGAGTTTGACCAAGAAAATGACTTACTTGACTGTTTAACCTGCAGACAGGTAACACATGGTAAATTACACGATTCTTGGATATCCACACCTGTAACTGTAACTCCTTTATATTTGGTTTTCTTGAGAAAATCAAAACTTAGATGTCCCAATCTTTTATGTCATATTTCAAAAGATAATTTTCTCCCTTTAGCTGTATGAGCAACATTTTCTTTAATCTCATCCAACTTAAACATGTTATTTTTATGTATAGAAGGGGCAATAAGGTGATTATTTTGGTTATAAATCGAGCATATTTCTGAACCAGTACATTCTTAATTGTAAGCTCGTTGGTATTCTTAAAAATTTGAACTTGAAGGTTCATGTCACCTTTTGCTTGGACAGACAAACATCAATCATCCACTATTCTTGCTTCTTCATTTACGGTTTTTTTTTGCTGCAACCATTTATTTTCTTTTGTCATATGTGCAGTGGCACCAGAATCAATGATCCATTCTCAATGGTTCATGCAGGATAACGCAGATGCTGCAGTCAAAATGCCGTTTGCTTTGTTTTGTACCTTGTTTGTATTTTGGCTTGTAGTATATCCAAACTTATCATATTTTTAACACTTTCATATCTTTTTCTTCTTATCTTTTGATCCTTTATTCTTGTAACCAAGCTGACTCTATACCAGTAGATTTAGTGTTTACATCTTGTAGAAGCTTTATTTTTATTGAATTGCTTGTAATTTTTACACCGGACCATTCTATGCCAATGATCATTGGTTTATATTTAACTGGCAAACCTTAAATGAAATGTTTATATATAAATTAATATAGGTGTTATAAAATGCTTTTGACATTAAGAAGGCTTTTACCTTTAAGAAGCTCTTATCCATAGTTTACAACAGATTATGGGCCCAGAGCAAACCTTATAAACCTATAAATTAGAAAAGAATTTGCTGCACAATAAAAACGATCGAAAGTAGCAATCCAGACGATTCTTAAAATTTGTAACTCCAACGAGGCAGCAATAAAAGAGTCGGCTTGTTTCAGTGGTTACAAGAATAAAGGATCATGAACCAATAAACCCGCTTCTCGCACATCAATAATGCAACCTCTATTAAAATCACTTAGATGATAAGATTGTGCACGACGACGAACAAGGGGCATATTTTTACATGTTACGAACTGAATCATCAAACTATTCAGAGGCTAATTGTATATTAGAAGTACCTACATTAAAAAATCAGCAGCTCTTCATAATGGCGAAATCAAGAAAAAATATCATTAAATATGAATCAAAACATTTGATTTTTTGATCATACATACAGTTCTTTACAGTTCTTAAATTCTCACAGTTTCATCAAAATCGTTCAATAAATACTTATTGATTTGATTTTTTTTAATTGGCAGTATATATAAATGCGATGATTATTGTTATTAAATTCTACAATAATGATTTTTTGTAAATTAATTGAAACTAAAATTTAATTTAATATTATAATTTATAATATAATTGACAATAAAAAAACTATAGATTGCTGAACTATACATTTATTCGTACAATATAAAAAAAAATATTTCATCAAATTTTTTAAAATTATCGAGCCAAACTTGAAATCTTAATTTAATAAAATTCACGGAAATGTTGATTTTATATTGTATATTTAAAATAGACATTAGTGAATATACATATTTCATAAATTGTATCTTACTATAAATAAACATTTAGTCAGATTCTAGGCTAAATAAACTTAAAAATGTCTACTAAGAGTTAGAAGGTTTACAAATACTTTTAACGCATTATAAAGATCTAAAATTGTTTATTAAAAAAAAGGTTTAAAACTCTAATAAGGCTTTTATACATGTATGTGTTTAATGCAAATCTTAAAACAGTCTTAACACTCATTGTAGACAATTTTAAGTCTAAGCACAACCCTAAAATTTAGTAGACGGGTACATATGTATTGTAATTGTGTTTTACGATTATTCCAATAAGAGCTTTATGTTTCTTTTAATACACTGTCTACTAAAGGTTTTATGAACAAGTGCCAAAACTACAGGGACTTATAACTATTTACTAGGAATTTTAAGACTAAATCCCTATTTAAAACTTCATAAATTACTTGTAGTTTTAAGACTTTAAATTAAACATCATTCAATATACTAGATGTTCGACAAAAAAACGCTCAACGCCATAACTGTGTTAGTTATTGACCGATTCGAATAAACTAAAAAACAAAGGCAATGGCTGTTTTAACATTTAAAATTGACAGTAATTATTTATTTTCTCAAAATTAACTTCATTGCCAAATAGTAGCCAACTGTAAATTTTAAATTGCTGCATATACTTTTCTCATTTTATTATATTAGTAATTTTTTTTCTGAATTGAATTATGCCCGATGTGTTGATTTTAATTCAATATTTATGCCAGAAAAGAAATATAATGATCTATCATGTTCACCCGATTCTTTGGAAATAAATTTAACATTTTAATATTGTTTAAATCGTTTATTGGTTTATATTTAATCCGTGTGTTCCGTTAACTAATTTATTATGTATTCACAGTTTGTTATTATTTTAAAATGAAACTTTAAAATTTAATAAACACTTCTATGGCCTTAATTATACATAATTTTTATGAGAGAGTTCAATTTAAACTTTGATCGAGTGTTTCCACTCCCAGATTAAGCATGAAGTAAAATTTCGAGTTTAGAAAAGCCTTAAAATTTGGTTTGGTCGCGTAGCATGTAGCACTACGCGAACAAACCAAATTTTCAGGCTTTGCTAAACTTGAAATTTTACTTCATTCGCCACGCGTATTAAACATTGAAATATTGTAAAGTTAGAAATAGATTTTAAAAATAAGTAATAATTTAAATATTTAAATAACAAATATTTTTCTTCACACATTCTCAAATCAGGTCAAATAATACAATGTATTAAATTAACTTATTTAGCTAGTAAATAATAATTTAAAAATGTTGCATTATTCTTAATTATTTTACTCTATCTTAAGTTGTAACATATTTATTGGGTCGTTACTATTCACATTTGACATAACTTCACAATAAATGACATTTGACTTTTTTTTACAAGGCACACTAATTATAATTTTTGAAAAATATAGTGCTAAATAGAAGATTTATTCAATTTTTGTTTTCGACCAAAATATTGAACAAAAAACAAGAAATTGGGCATTATTGAATTCAGAAAAATTATGTCTAATGTAATAAAATTTGAAAATTATTAGCAGCCATTTCAAATTTATAAGTTGGCTATTATTTGTCAATGAAGTTATTATTGAAAAAATCAATATTTGTGTTATTCTTTAGTGTATAAACAGCTTGGTTTTTAGTTCAATAAAATCGTTCAATGTATAACTCAGCAAATAATTAATATCAAAATGATATATAAAACGCCATTATACCAGAAATATTTCATCACTTGCGAATTGTAACTATATATTGGGTATTTTATTTAAATGGACAACCGTTTTCTCCATTTTTGATTTTTGTAATCTAGTCATCTTAATAATACGGATCTCGTGGCTTAAACTATTGGTCAAACTCTAGCTAATTGATTATTACTTGTGAACTAACAATAGAAATCTCCTAAAATCTTTAAGCTGTATCCTAACGTAATAAGGTTGTATATCTTTGAATATCATTTTATATTTTTTGTAGACAACTGTATATCTTGATTAATCCAAGCGGTTGAATTTTTATTAACTCAATCAATCAAGATTGATTCTGATTTATTCGCGGCAATTCCGTCTGTCTGGAGGCATCTCCGACAAATAAATCCACCTGAAAGGTCTATTTACTCTATCCCAATTTGGGCCTTTCAATGGGCTTAAATAATTACTTCCCGATTTTAAAATTTCGCCCCCTTCTCTCTCTCGAAACCCTCTGCCGATGGAATGGGCTAGGGTTTTAATTAAAAGCGAATGGGGGATCGGAATTATGATCCGGATGTAAATTATTTACAGCTCACTAAAGTCGGATTTTTTATAAACATGACTTTATGTTTATATATAAAAAAAATACAAACAGTATTTACCGCGCAGTAAAAGATTTTATTTACAAAAAATACGGTCTCACACAAAAATAACGTATCATTTATTCGATATATCATTTCTGTCAATGATTTATTAATAAAGCCATTTATTCGCATTGGAACTTACTGCATGTTGTTTTTCTCTAGTTGGATATAGAAACTATAGATTGTGTGGTTTTATTTTTTAAAGTACACTTGATGGTTTAACTTCTTTTATGTCGTCGACGAACGTTTTAGTTTTACAACATATTCCGTGATAAAATTCCATCGATTTTACGTCGTTAAGAGCTTGCTGGTTACCTAGCTCGGTCGGGTAGTTAATTTAAAACGCATTAACAATTTGTTTACAAAAACCCAGACATTAGAAACTTTAAATTACTATAATCGCCGCGGTATTAACCACGGAGAATTTCACATAAACTTTATAAACCTACTCAATTTACTTCCTTCACCTATCGCGAAAGATAAAAAATATTGATTGTGAAATATAATTCGTAAAAATGATTTAGAAAAGGCATACAAAAAGTTTAAAATATACTGCTTAGAAATATTAGTAAAATATAAAATGTTCGACATACATTGTATTTGAATAGCGTTCATTTTAGAGCTTCAAAGTTAATCTTTCGGGCTTTTCTTAGCTCGAAATATTACTTCATGCGCCAGGCGGATAAAGGACTAAAGTATTGTAACATAAAAAATATCTGAAGTGGCCCCCACTCGCTTTTCCTCCACTCTGATTGCATATATAAGTTTTCGTTAGATATATAGGATGTATATTCTTAAAATAAATATTATAATAACTCTGTTAATAATACAGATACATTTATAAAACAGACGTGACTATTCGCAAAATTACAGGTACTTTCTATGAATCAAATAAAATTGTTATATATTTAGGAAAAATGAAAGTTGATGTCATTTCCGATCAAACCGGAAGTGCGATTTAGGGAAAACACTAGCGATCTTTCTGTCAAAGTTTAAACGTACTTGCAAAATTTGAGCTAGATCGTTTTTTTCCTTCGGAAGTTATCAAGTTCAAAAGCGCACACAAATGCATATATACACACATACGCACAGACATTATAGTAAACATCTGAAAATCGTACTTAAGGAACCTATAAACGCAAAGAAATACCTAAACTGGATAGTTGGATTTTTGGCATGATAACAATAATAATAATAATAATAATATTCTTTATTCCAATAAAAATGAGCTAATACAATATGTACAAATATTGACAGACACTTAATATTAGAAAATCGTCGAAGATGTGTGTGACTAATAACTAGTTAATCTTATAAGTCAAATATTCTTCAATGCTATATGGTTCTATTTGACATAGTAAATTATAAACATACTTTTTATATTATACAAAATTATTTTCCGTTTTTATAAAAATAGGAAGTTTATTGTATAGGCGTAGACACGAATAATGCACTCCTTTCTCAGTAATGGAAAATTTGTGTATAGGATATGTTAACAGTTCTGTGTTTCTGGTTCCATATCTATGAACGCCTCTGCTATCATTGAAATAGGTATTTTGCTTACGTATAAATAGTAGGCACTCCATTATATACACAGCTGTTGCTGTTAGTAAGCCACAACTCGAAAACATTGATCTACATGAATCAGATTGTTTCAAATTTAAAATTATTCTCAATGCTCGTTTCTGGATTAAGCATATTTTATTGAAATTAGTAGAACTACCCCAATACATAACACCAAAACGGACTATGGACATAAAATTTGAATTGTAGACTAGTTTTAATATTGAAAATGACACATTCGCTTTAAGAATTCTCAGCATATAACACATTGAACATAGTCGTGTAGATATGTACTCAATATGCTGCCGCCATTTTAACATATTGTCAATGTATACTCCTAAAAACTTAGCATGGGTGGTTAGACCGACACTTACGTTATTAATTAATAAATATTGAGGATACATTGTAGCCTCACTTTTCTTAAATAACATGTATTTTGTTTTGTTTTCGTTTAATATGACTTTGTTATCCGTAAACCACACAATCATGTTTTCCAACAGTATCTCTGATTTATTTGATACATCTAGAATATTCTCCCCTCGAACACATATATTGGTATCGTCAGCGTAGTTTACAATTTGTATCGTTTCATCATCAATGATTTTGAACATGTCATTAATATATATGTTAAATAAAAATGGACCTAGCACACTACCCTGTGGCACCCCCATCGTTATCCCCAATTCAGAGGACCTAACTGCATCACCACCACACGGCACCTCCACTATTTGTTTCCTTTCGGTTAAATAAGTAGCGAACCAATTATACGCTATTTCGCGGATTCCATAGTTATATAATTTTGATAGTAGCATCTGGTGATCGATGCAGTCGAAAGCTTTAGAGAGATCCAAAAAGATACCACAGGGCACATCGCCGGATTCCATTCCCATTAGAACTGATTGTGTAAAGTCATACATGGCTGTGTTTATGTTTTTACCTTCCATGAATCCATGTTGGTGTTTAGAAAATAGGCTAAATTTTTTGAAAAATACTTTACATTGTTGGGCAACTACTGTTTCGAGAATTTTTGAAAACGTAGACAGTAGGCTGATTGGCCTAAAATTGTCAATATTGGTACAATCGCCGCCCTTAAGCAATGGCTTAACAACAGCAACTTTAAGTATTTTTGGAAATATTCCATTCGACAAAGAACTGTTTATGATGAAACAAAGAGGATCACATATTTCATTTAGACACTTTTTTATAACATACATCGAGATCCCATCAATTCCAAAAGATTTTTTATTTGGCATAGTTGAAATTAGCATTTTTACTTCCTGAAGCGTGATTGGATTTAGAAATATTGAGTGCAAATTCATGTCCACACCCACACTACTTCTATTGTCAGTACCCGTAGTTGTGATAAGTTTTTGTGCCGCATTTACAAAATGATTATTCAACTTGTCAGCGTCACAGTTAAAATTTACGCTGTCTAAATGAGTCTTCTTTTTCCTAACCGTTATATCTTTTACAACTGCCCATGCAGTTTTTGTAGTATTATCTGACTCGAAGATTTTTTTGCTGTAATACTGCTTCCGGTCGTTTTCGAGAAGTCTATTATATTCCTGTTTACATTGTTTTAGTTTGGGTTTGAAATCTTCGCTGAATTTAGATAGAGTGTCGTATAAAAGAAGATCATTTTTACATTTTGTTGTATCTTCTGACAGTATTAGTGATTGTTTTCTATAGCTATTTTGAACAGTCCGCAGTGGAAATATACTATTGAAATATTTAAAAAATATATTTATGAACATCTCAAATTGATAATCAACGTTTTTTTCACTGTATACATTGTTCCAAGATTCTCCACTTAATGATTCACTTAGTAATTGTAAGTTATGATTTGATATATTTTTAGTTTTCTTAAGAGAAGGTGCTTCTGTTACTTTTATTATAAAAGAAACTATCTGCGCGCAGTGATCTGAGAACCCTGTATTCAGGACATTTGAAGATGATATATGTTCATAATTTGAAATGATATTATCAATACATGATTTACTTTTGCTGGTGATTCTAGAATATTCGTTCATGAGGAATTTACAATTATACGTTTGGATTAATTGATAAAATTCACTAGCTGTTTTATCATTTTTTGAGATATCTATATTAAAATCTCCACATATAAAGAAATTCTCATTTGTATTTAGTAATATTGTCAGCAAGTGGTCAAGTTTAGTGAAAAAAACGTTGACATCGCTATCTGGTGATCGGTAAATACATGATATGTTTATAGTTTTTGTATTATTAATTTTAAAATTAGCACTGGCACATTCAAATTCTCGTATTACTGATAGGCCACAGATATCTACACGTTCTGTAAATGTGAACATTTCATTACAATATAATACTACTCCACCGTGCTTTAGGCGAGGACGACAAAAACTTGAGACATATTTAAAGTTTGTAATTGTTAACATCGAAAGCTGTTCAGATGTTTGCCAGTGTTCTGTCAAACATACAAAGTTGCAATCATGCTCATGCGTAAAGACAGAAAGTTCATTCACACAATTCCCCATTGATTGTATGTATAAGTTTAATATTTTTAATTCATTATTTTTTGTTAGCGTCGTGGATTTGTTTGCTTGAGCCACTGAAAAAAAAAGGATTCCTTACATAGCATTCTCGAAAAGCAAAAATATATACTATTTTAGTACATTGCTTTATTAGTAGTATATTCTGATCTTTACAATATTTTAGTGTTTAATACGAGTGGGGCATGAAATTCTCAGGCTTTTCTAAACTCGAAATTTTACTTCATGCTTAATTAAGGAGTGGAAAGCTCGTTTGAATCTTCACGGTTTTTTTTTCTAAAAACAAAGAATGCCTTTAAATGTACAGTATATAAATTATAATATATCTTAAATACTAATTTTTAGATACTGCTTTGTTGATTTAGTTAACTTTTTTCAATTTCTGCTAACATTTTAAAGTTGTAAATCATTTAATTGGCCTTAACCAGTTGTGCTTAATAAATATTATTTCAGTTGTTGTTTTGTAGAAAATAATCTTCTTAGTTTCTAAATCAGACCACTTTTTAAAAATGTCAATTTTTATGATGCTGTTAACTGTTTTCAATTTTATCGTTTCTGTAAATTATACTTTTTTTTTAAATAAGCAATAATAACATTTTTTAAAAATTAATTTAAACGTTTAGTGTTTGGGTTAACTTTAGTTAATTTTGTAATTTTTTATGATTCAAGTCAATTTTAAGGATTTTGTTTTTATATGAATAAATTATATTGTTATCGGCTTTATTTGTTTACTTGACTTCATTTATTACATTGTTTAAAATATAAAAGACAAATTAAGTATAATTAGTGTTACAAAAAATACAAAAACAAAACCAACGAAATAAATCTCTACAAAATACAACGTAAATAAATGATCTGTTTCTTAAATGGCTCATAATATCGCTTTTATAACTAAAAAAATTGAGACAAAAATATATCAACAATATGTGAATGACTATTATACATGGTTGGGTAAAAGTTCGGGAACACCAGATTTCTGGCTAAACTATACGTGCGATGAATCGGTCGTTTGTTTAAATGGAACACCCTGTATATTTTAAACTTTTTGGATAAACTGTACTTAATACAGTAATAAAAGGAATATATAGCTACTTACTGTTTTCAAATGTAAATCTAAAAGTAACATTTCGATTTTATTATTGCAATAGCAACGGGCTAGTTTGAATCAGATAATTCAAGGATACATCATCCGACCAATCTTTTTAAGAGAAAATTTAAACTCTAATCAAATTTAAGTTCAAGTGTAAATAACTGGAAAACTAGGAAGTATTTTTTTAATATTTTGAGAGTTAAGTTTTACTTGATACACATACATAATTTCATTATTATAAATTCAAAATTATTGAAGTGACTTTTTATTAATTTATTTTATTAAATACTGCGGGCTTTGTCAATTTATAAAAATCAATGGATATTACAGATGCTTGTTGATTTTAATGATTTTTAAATTTTTCTTCTTGAATTTGACTTTATTTACGATTTTTTTGTTGAGTTGTTCGATTTTATCAATTATAGCGTTATTTAAAAACATTAATTTTCATTAAGTGTGTCAATTTGATTGACGAATATAGCACCAATAACCGTTCTTTATGGTTTTATTTGAATTACCAAATGTATTACGAATACAAAGTGACCATTATCAATAGTTGATTCACCTCTTTCTTACTTTATTTGCCACTAAAACTCTACAATAACCACTGGAATTTAATGAGTGTATGAATCTCGAACAATTTGTTTAATAAAACCGAGTGTCAAAACATTAGATTTTGTGACAAAATAACTAATTTGACAATAAGGGGCTATTCAACTAGTTTTACAGGCTGCCAAAGACAATTCAATTTAACTTACTACATGTTTGCATTTATTTGCACAATTAATTATCGGTTAGTTGCATTCATTCCTTTGCCTGGGCTCAATCGGACGTCCTATTTTTGTGGAGGCGCGTCTCTGAACCAAGTAATGATTATCTAGACACCCATTAAAAGCAAGATTCTGTATTATAAAACTACACTTAATAACAATCAAGCACGATATACCCGGAAAATCCAAATGGCCGTCCACATTCCCGATTTATACAGCTCTATAAAAAACTTTACGCTGATCTTCCAGCTTGCATAATTACTGCAGTCTCCTCATTTTACGCAGTGCGAATATAAAGTGGTAAAACTGTTTAATAGCCCTTTTCGGAATATCCTTAAATATGAAGAATAATGAGCATAACTGGGGAACTGGGTGGGTGGTATTGAACGGTTTGTTTGTAATGGTCCTTGGGGTTGGCATTTGACTGTCTGTCACTAAATCTCCGTAATGGTATCTGTTTCTCTGTACTCTCCGGGTGTAAGTGATGACTCCCGCTGAATAATGCATTTTGTTATTACTTACTCTCGCCTGCTGGAAGTTTCGGTGCTCTGCTGTCGACCATCCGACCACCTCAATAATCATCCTAACGTGTCTTATATATCATTCGCTTTTCGCCTGCGGCGCGGCGTTTCCATCCCTGTATGTGCGCTATTCCAAAGGGGGAGTGTGCGCTTAAACTATCTGGGTTATTCATATTAATTACCATATGTGTGTGTCATTTATGTTAATAGGAATTGATATATGGCTTATTATCAATCAAGAAATTGCTAATTGAAATTCGCTGTAGGTTCTCACTAATTCATTTAATATTATTGACACTTAGATAACATAATAATAAAGAACCAATTCGAGTCACTACTCCTAAAGTTTTGCTTTCCAATTTTTGTAAATTTTAAAATAGATCAGCAAATTCAACAATTTTATTAAAAAATATTCACAATATTAGGCCAGTACAGAGTTGGGCATCAGTGGACTAAATGTTTAGTGTATGACTAAATTAGTCATTAATCATAAGTCATATGTTATTATTAGTCTCTCAAACAGATGCGAATATTAGTTAACTGAATTTTCAATCACGACTAGTTTCGAGTGACTAAATTGAATAATAATTAAGCTATGTATGAATACTTAAAGCTATATATGAATACTATATTGTCATCTAACATATTCTGCATCTTCGCCGATCGTTTGCGCGTAATTAATAATAATAATAATCTTTATTCCATGGACTAATATACAACATACATACAAATACATATAGTGTTATAGCGTTGGAAGCGTCATAGCAATACAATACAATAATTAATTTAATCAATACATATAGTGTCATAGTATTGGAAGCGTCATAGAAATACAATACAATAATTAAATCAAATACCCAACATGCTAGAACAAGCTTACGCCTTTTTTAGTTTGCAAAACTTTAAACAACAAAATATATAATCACGACCATGTTCGTAGTTTTATATTTTACTATAATTACATTTTAATTTCCTTTAAGTTATAGTGCATATGGTTTAACAGATAAGCTTTCAATGTTTTTTTGAATATATTTATCGAAGTAATATTTTTTATATCACTTGGTAAATTGTTATATAATTTGGGTCCCAATATATTCGGAGAAAATTTGGAAACATTTAGGCGGTGGCGGGCAATATGAATGTCTTTAACTGTTCTCGTACTGTAAGAGCGAATTAATTAAAAATCGTTGCCTATTTCGATAAGTATATAGTAACAGTTAAAAAATTACTAAACATGGAAATGGCAAAATTTTCAACTTTTGAAAGAATGGTTTACATGACTGTGTCCTAGGGACACTAGCCATGGATCGTATAATTTGTTTTTGAGCTACAAATACGGAATGCCAATGAGTTGAAGTGCCCCAAAAACACAGGCCGTAAACAGTTGAGTTAATTAATAATTTATTATTTGAAAACCAATTATATAGGTTTAGCAAAGTATTGGTACATTTATTAATCAACAGATCATCATATCATCATATCTCGCTAGGTACCATATTGACAATGTCATTTATGAAAATAATGAATAAAATGGGTCCCAAGATAGAGCCCTGAGGAACACCAAGTTTTATATTTGTGGATGATGACGAAATTTTGGAGTTATTGTTGGTAATACGAACACACTGTTTTCTATTTTCTAGATATTGGCTAAACCACCGCTGGGCGACTCCTCTGATTCGATACAGGTTCAGTTTTGCGAGCAGTATTTCGTTATCGACACAGTCGAATGCTCGACTAAGGTCTAAAAAGAAACCAATGGGATATTCGCCATATTTCATAATTTTATCATAAAACGAATGAATAGCGGTTGTCGTTGATTTGCCACTTAAAAATCCATGTTGGCTTTTACTCAATATGTTGTATTTTTTTATTCAGTAACCGGTTCATCACACAAAGTTCAAAATTTTAAAAAAATACTGATACTAGTGAAACCGGTCTATAATTTGAAATGTTTCTTTTATCATTCTTTTTATATAAACGAACAACAACACTTAATTTCAACTTACTTGGAAAAAATCCTGTTTCAAACGAAATATTGATCATGTTAAGGGTCTTAGCAGTTGATGACCAGCTATTTTAATTACATGATCAGAAACATCATCAAATCTAGGCGACCGATTACTCTTTAATTGTCTAAATAGGACATCTAGTAGTTCAGTTTCGGTGTATGGTTCTAAGAAAACGGAAGATGCAAAGGTTTGAATAGTTAAGTAAATCGGTTGTCTCGATTGAAAGCTTTGATAAATACTGATGGTTTCAGCTATGAAAAAATTTTTAAATGTTTGTGCCAGTTGAAGAGAATTTGATATAGTCCCTTCTTCTGTATCTATTTCGGTATTTTTACTACAATTTTTTTGTTTACCAGATAGTTCGCTAACAACATTCCAATTGGTTTTTTGTATATTAGATGACGTAAATATTTTATTTTGATAGAATGTTTTTTTTTTCTGTTATATATTAGGTTATGGTGTTGTTATTTTGTCTAATATATTTAGGTTTAATTATTTTTGTAATGAATATAGATTATGCAATTTCCTGCTTGAATCTAAAATTTCAGAATTTACCCAACCTTTTGGATTACTATCCATTTTTGATTTGAAAAGCGGGAAGCTATATTATAATGATACAGAAATATACTATAAAACGCGTCAAATTTTCCATCAAACTCATCTTCAAGATACATTTCAAGCCACTCTTCGTGATTTAAATTACTAATAAATGTATTCATATTTAGTTCGTTATATGATCTTTGAAAGCTCACATGATGAATTTTTGTCGGAATAGTAGAGTTAATTTTGCATAATAATGTTTTATGATCCGAAATATTATTTGTTAAAGTGGCATAAGACAAGTCGGTGGAAATATTTCAATACACGTGGTCGATACATGTGGAAGTCGTTAGTTATCCATTTTACACTAACTCTGAATTTCATGTCTATTAATTTTCATAAAAAATACTCTCATTGAATGATAAAAACTATGCTTAAATCTATTTGTTTAGTGTTTAGATTTTGAGTTATGAGGGTTTGCAATTTTAAAGAAGATAAATTTGGCCTTTCTAGATATTTTAAAAATTAAAACTTGATAATCTTAAGAAATTCATAGGTTTTAATGATGAACGTTTATTAAAGTAATTCTATTTTTCTGTGAAGTTTTAAATTTTTAGAAGATATGTAAAAATAGTCAACATTTTTGATCTCAACTTAAGATCTCAATAGGCTTTAAATTTTAAACATTTAAAATCATAAAGTCTATACAGGGAGTTATTATTTTGAGTTCACAGATCCCAATTATAGTGTATATATATACTCAATGACATTAGAAGCGTAACACCCAGAAAGAGTTATTATTTTAACTTGATTTTTTGCCAGTATGGTAGTCTTACATCAAGAACAAAATGATTACATTTTAAAGAAATTTTATTAAAAAACAATCTAAAAAAAATTAATAATGTGTTTGGCGACCTGTAGACGTCTGGGCATCGACAAAATGAGATGGTCGATGTCTTCTTGAGGCATCTCGTTCCAAGCAACTTGAATTTCATCGATAAACTGTGCTAGAGTCTGTGGAGGATGGTGCAAAGAGAATATTCTTCTTCCCATGATATACGCGCAGCTGTCATACTGCCTCGAATGATCGACTACCATAAGCAAACCTAAGATCAGGTCGTTCTCCACGGTAGCGTCGTACCCTTCTACGGCCATCATGCGTGCCTATACAAAATCGTGATTCATCGCTGAATACGACATCGTGCCATTCTGCCTCCCAATGCTGCCGTTCTCTGCACCAGTCCAACCTTTGGCGACAGTGTCTCGCTGTTAAAGGAAGCACTAATCTTGGACGGTACGAAAGAAGCCCAAAGGATTGAATGCGGCGATATATGGTTCGCATACTAACGGGCCTACCTTCTTCTCCAATCCATTGATCACCGATTAGACGCGTAGTAGCGAAACGGTCTCGCAGGGCTATTTGTCTTAAGCGCCGATTTTGACGTTCTGTGGTACGCCTTGGTTGACCAATTGGTCTTCTTCTTGCTCCTCTACCTTCTTCTGTCCATACCTGATACACACGTATTACAGTTGCTGCAGTGGAATCAATACGGCGGGCAATTTCGCGATAGGACATACCGACATCTCGATAAGCAACAACTCGACCCCGGTCAAAATCGCTCAAATGGTGATATTGTGGATATCTTCGGACTCGAGGCATTTTATTTAAGCTTAACACACTCAACGGAAACACGAAAACTAAAAACATCTGTACTAAACAGCTCATATAAATAGTTTTATCAAAAAAGAAAAAGTGAAATATTTTTTTTTTCACAATAAATATAAAAGGCACAAGGTTGAAATTGTTATCAATGTATGCTTTCAATATAGTCACTCTGTTGCTAAAATATGAATTCAAAAAAATCATTCCTTCTTGGTGTTACGCTTCTAATGTCATTGAGTATACTTAAATTTTCAAATATTCGTTGTTTTTTTTTTAATTTAAAGCTTTATACGGAGCGACTAAACCAAATTTTTAGGCTTTTCTAAACTAGAAATTTTACTTCATGCGTCACACGTATAAACCACTGAAATATTGTGAAGTTTACAATATGTTACTACAGCTGAATCGTAAAGACGTATATTTTGAGCTTCACGCACAAACAGTGTTTTGTACACGTGGCGCATGAAGTAAAAATTTGAGTTTAGAAAAACCTGAAAATTTGGTTTGGTCGCTCCGCTTCGCTGTGCAAACAGACCAAATTTTCAAGCTTTTCTAAACTAGATATCTTACTTCATGCTTAATCTGAGAGTAGATAGCACTTGTTTAAAGCTGTAAATTAAGATTTTTTAAAAACCAATGAATATCAAAACATTTACAATGTCTGTATATGAAGTCTATACATTTCTGAAAATAGTGACAGTTTTAGTTTTAAAATAGAACAATAGAAGAAGTTGTGAGTGTTTTGTTTATACAACATCGCGTGTAAACTATAATTTGAATTCTGCTGTAATAAGATTATCTCGTTTATATAATACTTATGCACATATTGTTGATATATTTTCGCCTCAAACTTGTAATTATAAAAGCGGAATCATGAACCATTTAAGAAACTGATCATTTATTTATGTTGTATTTTGAAGAGATGTTATTGGATTTATTTTCGTATTATTTTGTAGCAATGTATGTAATTATCCATACACCAATTATACAATTTTTTTCTATTATACTTTAAACAGTGTAGTTGGACGTATTGTCTCTTGGGTTTTTGAATTAATAAAATAAATAAAAATTAAATAAATATCAAATCTTGACAGAGAAACATCGTTTCAAGAGATATTCAACAAAATATCAAAATTTTCGAAAATACCATCATATTTCAGTGGTTGTTTTGGTGCCTTCTGCTTCGACGATTATTAACGATCAAACGTCAAAATAATAGTAATAATAATAATTGATAACGCTGCTTTGCTTTGATAATGGAACAAATGAAATTTGTTACTTCTTATACCCTGCGTTTTATTTAAGTATGGATATGGATTTACATGGTAAAAATTGTACCCTATGTTAACTTTTGTTGTCGTACAAATTTGAAACAATTTTTTGTTTTTATCAATAAATCAAACATTTTTCTATGAATCACAAATAATTAAGCGAAACATTCACCTTGCGGAAATGGTAAGTAAATGTTATAAAACCGCACGAAAGTTTGTTAGGAGGGGGGTTTGACCATGCAAATTGTGTTCAGATTTTCGTTCCAGGATTATTATAAGATAATATTAAAAAATATATATCTCAGTTAAAGATGAAAAAAGTTAAAAAAAAATATTTGCCCCGTTTCGTTACGAAAGGTTCAATACATGTCTTTGTAAAATAAAATTTGAAAAATATTATCTTCTAATAATGCAGGAACGGAAATCTGAACATACACAATTTACATGGTCATTTAGTTATCATTTTCGCCAAGGTGAATTTTTGGTTTAATTATTTGTGTTATTAATTTCAACTTTAAAAACGAAAATAAAGAAATGTAATATGCTTATGTCCTAACAATGAACATTTTGAAGAAAAATGTTTCAAATTTGTACGATAACAAAAGTTACCATCGGATACAATTTTTACCATGTAAATCCCTATGGGCATACTTAAATAAAACGTACGGTATACTATATATGTATGTTGTTTTCAAGTTGATACCGGCACAGCAGCACTCTGGTAGCTGTCCAGAGGAAATGAAGATGTGCGGCATGTAAAAAAAAGTGATTTTTATGTTTTGCATTGAATCTATTCAAATGTCAGTGAATTTTTATTGTAGAGAACGGCACGTTCTCTACAATCCAAGTTCACTGACTTGTAAATAGATTCAATGCAAAACATATAAATCACTTTTTATCAGTTGTGCCACTATCAATGTAAAGCAGCGATAAGCATTCACTTGATGGGTGAAAAGTAAATACCAAATGAGAAATTTTAAAATTTTATAAAGGAATACAATGAAATGTCAGAACTCGCTATGTAAATTTCATAGGTTATTTATTTATTTTCGTCGTAAATAACTGGCGACTCATTTGTTTGTTTGCCGTTAATACTTGATCTAAGCTACACTATGGCGTTAAAAAACGATTTTCGATACTTTTTGGACTCATTTGGTTTTTCTCCTTAACGCTTTATTTGTATTGGTCCAACAATACTAATACAAAATAATCAATGATAAAAATAGCGTAAAGTATACTTAAAAATAAAACAATTTTAACTTTGTTTAACCACTGTATTTCGTAGTTAACTATGTGATTATAGTTTTGGCTATCTAGTGGTCATTTAAAAAAAAACTTTCGTTTGAAAATCACCACCAAACGAAACTTCAGTCACATAATTTAGTGCAAAATACAGTGGTTAAACAAAGTTACAATTGTTTTTTTATAGTTAAGTGAGTGCCTACGATACAAAAGACGGAAAGTATATTAAAAAAACTGACATTAGGCAGTCAATTGTAGTGATAATTTTTTCAATAAAATAAAAAACGAGTCCACGAAATACAGATTTCTTTACAAAAAGTCAAACGTTGATAAACCAGATAAAGACAGTCGTTCGTGCTGTCAATAATTGTAATATTATAATACAAAGAAGTGTCAATATTCAATCAAAATGTCCAAAATAGTATATATTAACAAATTAAATTCCATTGAACTAAATAAAAGACCATCACCTCTTCACCAACAATATTTATTTACGCTACATGTTTTTAGTGAAAAGAGTGTTAGTGTTTTATTAAGTTAAACTATATTCAACTCTTCACGTAACTTAAACCAAATACGTAAAACAAATGTTTTCTAGGTGTTTTGCGACATCAATTATTTATAACAATATCGACATAAAATGTCATATCAAACATTGTCAAAAGTATTTAACATAGCAAGCGAATATTCTAATAGAATGTCAAAAATAAGCAAAATAATTATAATGAAACTAGGACTTACGTTTATTTAACTTACTGATTGTACAAAATGTAACATTTTTAACACTATTCTGAATCAACCTGTGTTTTTTTAAAAGACTTTAAAACATTTTTTTGAACTAGCCGCCTCGAAAGTAAGGTCTCGAACATCGTTTGACAATTTAAAAGTCGCATTTCCGGTATTACACTTTCGGCACGAGTCATGTAAAGTTAAAACCATGCACGCAAAACCTAAGTTGGCAGCACTGATAAAGTTGACAACTTAACTGTCAGTTTCAGTTGAATTATCATTTGATTATGAAATGTAATAGTTGTGGATTTTGAAGAATGACAAAATATAATATATTTAAAGAAGTTTGCAAAAAGGGTTGTTGGTTTAAAGATAACAAGTAAAGTATACTAGGATCTGAATGAGTTTGACATGAGCTACTGGTGTAAGCTACGATACAGAGAGACAACTGTAACGGATTGGAAGGATATTTGTGTACGTAGGGAAGTGTGCCAGATAAGAGAGAACATGATTGATAGATGGGTAATTCCTAGAATTGAATTCCGCACCTATTAAGCGTATTTTTGGAAAATCTGTTTTTTAAGTTTAAATGAAACTTGAAAAATTGCAAAAAACGGACATCCACAACTTTCTTAACCCTCTCATGCGCCACGTTTACGTTTGTGGACACGTTTGTTTTTCTATTTATTTCCAAAAGTATTAGTTAAATTCTTATAGAAGTGATCTAAGTACACATTTGTGGACATATATTTTCGCTAGTTATTCGTAGATGGCTGCAGTTGTACTGAATTGCATATTATAATCGTTTGTGAACAAGTCTCCATATGCTCTGTGTGTTTATAGTTACTTTGTGCAAAGACAGTAAAAAAAATGTCGGTTTACGGCAAAATAAAGTATTTTTAGGTAAGTAAAAAATGTTTTCTTCTATAAAAATAGTTTGTTCTCAAAATTAATATCTCGCTCTCACAAAATAGTCCGTAATATTTACGAAAATTGATAAAATATATTTGTACACATATGTGGACAATACGCGCACAAAAATTGTAAACAACGTTTTTAGAAAAAAGAAAACATACGTTGAAATATCTCAAGTAATGTTATTTTTATTTGTATAAATATATATTTTATAACATTTTTTCTTTTTGTAACTTCAGTAGAAGTGGTGTTTGCTAAAAATGGATCATGAAGAAAATAGTATTACTGATGAACAGATGGATCAATTACTAAAAGATTGTGATCTGTATGATGAATCACTAACCAAAATTACAGCAAATTTACCACCTATTGTTTCGACTTCAAGCAGAAAGATTGATCCAAAACGTCCTCTATTTCAAGGTGAACTAGAGAAAATATTGATGTCATTGGATAGTGAGTTAGAATATTTACCTGAAGATAGTGAAGAAGATTCTGATGGAAAAGAAAAAAATAAACATAATAAAATTGACAATATCTTGACTAAAAAAATCTATCAACGTGAAAAGTAAAGGAAGCAAAACGACTGAAAAATCTATCAACGTCGCAAGTAAAGGAAAAAAAATAACGAAATTGAGTCAATGTTATATACCGATGACTCAGAAGATGGAATCATATCAGATAGCGATTCTGAAGACATAGAGTCCGTGTTTAAAAATAATGGCGATCAAGAAGAAATTGCGAAGAGGAGCATGATATTGAAGAGGCAGATAGAGAGAAAACACAACTAGAAAAAAAATTGGACCCAGAAATGAGAAAAAAAAAAAAATCTACCCAGAAACCTGATTGCTCGCCTAATTGGGTTCTAAATAAAGAACATTTATTTGGTGCTAATATTCCTAACGCCAGTAAAGAACATAAAGTACATGTTCATGGTGATTCACCAATAGATTACTTCAACCATTTTTTTTCTCTGATTTATTTTTGAGAGACACAATTGTTCTCCAATCAAATTTATATGCCTATCAGAATAACAAAATAAATTTCAATCTGACACTTAGTGAACTCAAAATATTTTTGGATATTACAACTATGATGTCATACATCAAATACCCAAGAATTAGGCAATATTGGTCTTCTGAAGGTGGATTGAGGATGAATTTCATAGCAGATGCTATGTCTCAGAAACGGTTTGAAGAAGTTCGAAGATATTTATATTTTGTAGATGCTTCAACAATTAAAGAAAATAATACGGATAAGCTATTTCGCCTACGTCCTGTAATTGATCATCTTCATGAAACTTTTTATTCGGCTGTTGATCCTGAACAATTTACAGAGAGTTTTATGTAATATCAAACATTTTCAATGTTAATTTTCATACAGAGAATTTTACTTTTAAGTATACATATGCATACGTTGTACATTTTCCGACACTTGGATTATTAAAAGAAATTAATTTTAAGCTTTAAACCAGTGTTTTCCACTCCCAGGTTAAGCATGAAGTAAAATTTCGAGTTTAGAAAAGCCTGAAAATTTGGCTCGGGCGCGTAGCGAAGCGAAGCGACCGAGCCAAATTAGGCTTTTCTAAACTCGAAATTTTACTTCATGCGCCACCGCCACAAAACACTAATTCAATGTGAAAATTGCGGTGTGTTTTAAGCTTCGTAATATGTCAGTATTTTGTACCGGTGGCGCATGAAGTAAAATTTCGAGTTTAGAAAAGCCTGTAAATTTGGTTTGGACGCTCCGCGCTTCGCGCTACGCGACCAAACCAAATTTTCAGGCTTTTCTAAACTCGAAATTTTACTTCATGCTTAGTCTGGGAGTGGAAAACACTCGTTTTAAGTTTTCAATTGAACTCTTTAAAGAAAACAAGGATCATTTAAAGATTTACGGCACACACGCTATAATTAGGACTTGAAAGAAAAACTCTCTGTTTGTACAATTTGTACTGAAATAAGTTGAGGCGTTGATTGCAATTGGCTATAATTTTTAATGGTCATACCTAAAAATGAAAGGTGTATTGACTGCTTTGGTTTGAGAAATCGAGCATACGAAAATAAACATTGAAACTGTTCGGAGTTACATAAAACTCTCTGTATGTCAATTGATGAAATGATGGTACCTTTTAAAGGACGCTCATCATTGAAACAATACTTACCAAAAAAGCCCAAAATATTGGGGATGTAAAATATTGGTCCGGGCAGGCACATCTAGATATGTGTATTGTTTTAAAATATTTCAAGGTATTTCTGGTAATAGGCAAGATATTTCTGAAATTGGTGCAGCCGGGGATGTCGTGAAAAGATTATGTTACGAAAGGAGCTGACAAAATGTTGAAATCGGAGAAGTTAGTGAAAAAAGATGGTCTTGGAAGTTATTCGTTTGCAACATCTGATAATAACATCACAGTGGTAAGGTAGCACGACAATAACTTAGTAAACACAATATTCAACTACGCAGGAGTATTCCCCATCGATACTGCTGAAAGATTTTGCCGCAAAGAAAAACAACGAATACAAGTTCCTCGACCATTTTCAATAAAGTTGTACAATCAACACATGGGAGGTGTTGATCTTATGGACTCTCTAACAGTCTTATGTACTAACCATACAAGAAACTGCAGGTGGTATATTAGAATATTTTACCACCTAATTATTGTAGCTATAGTAAATTCTTGGATTTTATGGCGTTGGGATAAGAACAATTTAAAAAAAGTTAAGAAAAGTTGGATTTACTACAATTCAAAAGTCGCATTGCAACTGCTCTAATTTTCCGTGGAGATGCACAGATGACACGACAAAAGGGTCGTCCAAAAAGTACAACTCCTCCTGCTATAAAAAAGAAGAAAGCGTACAGTGGTTCCCACAGAGAAAAGATTAGATAAAGGGCCACATTTTCCAAAAAAACTTTAAATAAAAAATGCGTCACCTTGCAAAAGTGTAAATTTTTCCAAAAAAAACACGATATATGTGCAAAAGATGCGAAATAGCACTGTTTTCCGAATGTTTTGATACATAATAAAATTGAATATTTCAGATTCTACGTGAACAATACATTTAAAGTATAATATTATATGTGTCTTTATTTCTTACCATAAGTGCACTGTGTACACATATGTGTACATTCTATTTTCTCTCAAAATAATTGAAGTTTTCAAAAATGTTCAACTTTTTTATTATTATTATCAATATAAAGCTCAATTCCAACCAAAATTAATTTTTGTTTCACCACAAAATCTAATTTTAAAAAGTTGCGCATGAGAGGGTTAATCGCCACTTTTGTGCATTGGAAAAAGGCTCGTTGTGTCGGCCGTGTCTCGGAACGTCGGTATTGACCCCACATTACAAAGTTTCGTCATTAAGGGTTAGAATTTGCACATTGGATTTTTTAAACGCTGATCAATAACCGAATTCTGCACGGATTTCGTTAGGATTTTTTGCAACGCTCGCAATTCTGTGGTTTAGACACAATAAACTCAACAGCAGTATGCGACCGGCACGGCGCCCTTCTCAGAAAAGGGCACGTAAAAATAACTGTTGTTGCTATTTTTTGTATTTGGCCGATTTGGTGTTCTGGAGTGATCGCATTGTGTCGGCCATTTCCGACGGGCATGAGCCGCGTGGTACGCAATGTGAGCATTTGAAGATTTGACATTTCCTGAAGTTTGTCAGATTCAGTCAGCCATAACGAAAATTGTATTTTCTTCTTTCGTTTTTTGAAATCTTTAAAATATCGCCAAAAATCCGTTTTCGGACCGATTTTCATGCGTTTTCGTGTCCGGTTATATCGTATTTACATCTTGCAGTTGCAGTTTCGACTCACCTTGCACCCTTAATACAAGTTTGCACTGAGGACAATTTTAGGTTAAGCTACATAAGACAACAGTAATAAAAATTAAGAATATTTATATAAGTAATCTTGCACATTTTCCATGACAGCATTATTGTGATAATATTTCTCGTTTCAAAAAATGTTATACAATCCTTGTACGTGAACAATTTTCCCGAGTTCGCGCATTTGAAGGCACTCGCTCCTTTGTCGCTTGAGCTTTAAATATGCCTTCACTCGGAAAAAATTGCTTTTCCGCACTTGTTTTGTAAATAACTATTATATTCAAAGCAATATGTAGACACCTTGTATAAATTCCGTTTTCTACTAGTATTTTAAATAGAAAATCTTAAAAGTAGTGGAAGTGATTAAAAATATAATATTTTTTCAGTTGCAATTTTGGAAATATTTCAAAGATCGATACATTTTATTTGTACAAAATAATGGCGAATGCACCGGAAAGTTAAAAAAATTTATAGTACAATGAATTTGTCTTTAACCCATAAAATCCTAAATTTGAGATTATTTCAAAGATAGATACAATACAAATTGATGACGCGCCGGGACATTTAAAAAATAGATAGAACAATAAATTTGTCTTTAACCTATTAAGCGGCATTGATTCAATCACGCAACATTAATCATTTTTTGTTAATTAAATTACTAAACAAGTTAATTTGATACATTGTATTATTTGATAATTACACATTAATAATTATTACAAGACTTCTTTTGTATTGCAGTTTACATTACTTTTGATGCATGTACAATATATTATTAAATAAAATATCGAAATAAATTAAAATTAATATCGATATTCTGCAAAAATGTAGTCCAAATAGTCATTGAAAGAACTGAAAAAAATAAAATATAAATGGCAAACTCAATTTCACTTTAATATATATATATATATATATATATATATATATATATATATTTATTCAAGATTTATTTGTTTATTTTTTATTTTGTAAGTACCCCTGAGATTACCTTACCACTCTTAATTTTGAATTGTCAAACCACTTGGGATAAAGATGTTCAAAGTTTATGTTGAATAGTTGACTTATTTGTGCATTATATTGTTTATATTGTTTATGATGATTTATGTAAATGCTTACAATTTTTGTAGAAAGAAGATTTCCGTAAATAAATGAATTAAAATTAAAGTTAAAGTAGTAAAACATTTAAACGTTTATATTCTTTCTTGAATAACTTTCTCATTTATCACTTGGTGAAACATTTTGAAATAATATTAAAGGATAAATTAAAAACACTTGGTTTCTTTCACTATTTGTTTCTATTTACTCGATTAGTTTCCCTTTTTACGGCATTGTCAAGATTGCATTACAGAAGAAACCGACCGGCTTATATATAATCAGGTAATAAGGGATTTTGCAATTGGGGAATTCCAAATGTCTTCGTTGTCGTCGACGAGGTGTTTTCCGCATTTTATGGCTTTATTAATTTCTAAGCCCTCTCTGAGATTTGAAATTTGTCCCTTATTACCTGAGCATAAAATCTTAAAATTGTTGGTATCTATAAAATGATTGTTGTTAATACAGTGTTTGTATTATGTTTATTATTTAAAATTGATTTCTTATGTTCTTATAATCGTGTATGAAATGATCGTCCCGTCTGTCCTTTATATATTGCGTCACATTCACTACACTTAATTTCGTACACTCCGCACTTTGTTGTTTTGTCCACGGGGGATTTATTGTTTATTAGAAGTTTTCCTAAATTAGTTTGATTTGTTCATATGATATTAAACTCCTTACCCTTTACAGAATTAATTATTTTATTTGACAAATCTTTCACGTAATTTAATTTCATCCATTTTGTTTTCACAATATTTTTAATGTAGAAATATTTCATTAGTTGTATTTTCTTTTTATTTTTCAAAATTGCATCGATTATTTCTGTTTTGTAACCATATATAACGTCAACGATAACGAGGAGATTTGGAATTCCCCAATTGCAAAATCCCTTATTACCTGATTATATATAAGCCGGTCGGTTTCTTCTGTAATCCACTCTTGACAATGCCGTAAAAAGCGAAACTAGTCGAGTAAATAGAAACAAATAGTGAAACAAACCAAGTGTTTTTAATTTATCCTTTAATATTGTTTATAATCTGTTATATTTTTAATATGACCAATCAAGTTTGACATTTCAAGAATTTAGTGGTGTGATGCAGTTTGTGTGTTTTAGGTTAGGACAAGATTAATCGCATGTTATGTTGTAAATCAACTTTAAATTTGTAGTTTATATAAAGGGAAATCTGACATTAATATGACAATTCAATTAACTCACAAAGATTACGATTACAAATATATTTACCTATCACCGCCTCAAATTATTTGTATCTACTACCAATTCAATAAAGTGTCTCTGAGGATCAGGTAAGATAGTAGGCTCAGGTAATATTCTTTGCTCAGAAATATCTGTTTTCTTTATTATCTGGCCGTTTATATGTTTAAATTTTAAAAGAAGTTCTAAATACAAGGCATTTTTCTTTTGGGTATTCATGTTACGATTTTTCAATGTATCAAACAGACATTCGTGATCTTATTAAAAACTTTAAATTTATAAACTCTAGCGAGTGTTTTCCACTCCCAGACTAAGCATGAAGTAAAATTTCGAGTTTAGAAAAGCCTGAAAATTTGGCTTGGTCGCGTAGCGCAGCGGAGCGACCAAGCCAAATCAGGCTTTTCTAAACTCGAAATTTTACATCATGCGCCCCGCGTATAACACACTGATTTAAAGTGAAATTCAAAATATACTGCTTAGTTCTGATCACATGTTCATTAATTTTACAAATGTTTATATGGAATATGTGAAAGTATACTTTAAAGAAAAAATCCTTGTATGTGTTATAAAGTTGCAAGTTTTAGCGTTCTAATTTTTGAAAATCTCTGCATCGTGACAATTTAGTTGACAAATTATGATTTATTTGTCGCATAGATAACAATATCTAAAAATGTGATGTTTTAAATACCCTACTGTTAAAGCAGGACTACAACTGTTCGGTGTAAATACACCCTAAGTTTGATCACATTAAAAAATAATAAACAGAGTTTAGATCAAAATTGATATAAACTTTCCTCATATTACAAGAGTATAAAAACAACGTCGTTTAGTATAAATGTTTACTTGTTAATCCTACATAAATTCTTGAAGTGAAAAATAACGCTTAAAATAGCGTTTCGTTAAATTTATTTATACAGATAAATAATAGCTGATCATCAAGTATATACAAATATAGCAGAAGCGAATTAAATGAACGAGCATCTATTACAAGAATTTCAAGACATCTCGCGTATGTTTTAGACACGATAGCGAAATAACTCTCCCCGTAAAAACTGTCAAGTTTTCACGGTCTACTCAGTTGAAAACATAACACGAATGGCATTACAAATGCGCCTCTCAACATATTCTTAACACCTTAGACCGCTCACATCCGTCCCGACAACTGCAGCACAACAAAAGAAGCACAACAAAAGAAACCAAACGTAATAACCAATTCGTGTAATGGAGTGTGCAAAGTGTTTAGCCGTTTTAAATGGATTTTGATGGATCGGCGCCAAGCGCCGTCTCCCTAAAACCACGATTATTAATAATTTTCCTTAATGGACGTAACTTGTTGAAGTGTCCGGTTAATGTGAAGTATTACTATTTAATTAACAAGTCTTGATGTTAATGGGACATTTCGGGACACTTCCTCCGACGCCGGCCGTCACTGTTTGACGTCTGCGCGTCCCCTTTCGGTCTCCCTGTGCGGTGTGTGTGTTCCAGACGCCGGCATTGCGCGTCGCGGCGCCGCGTTGTGTGCTTCGTCTTTCACGGACGCCCTCCACGTGAATTGCATGCACACGCACACACGATGCGTGATATATTTTTTTCATAACGAAGACTTGTAAAATTTAAATAATCAAAACTGTTATTAATAATCAAGCGTGCCATTGTGTATCAATTAGGTTTAGAATTAAATTTTAAGCAAATCAACGAATATTTTAGTGTCTTTAATCCATAAACATATCGTGTATAAATTAGTGTGTGCAATATTAAAAAAAAGTTGATTAAACTCTTGTTTGTATTGCATTTGAGGAAATTAATTAAAAAAGTCGATTTCATTTTTGTGAAGTGCGTTGAAAATTAAACTCATAAATTACGTATTTAATCAACTAACTTGTATTATAATCGTCATTTTTTTAATAAAATAAGTAATTTTCGAAAATTGCAGTGAATCTAAATTAATTTCCAAACTCGTAAAATAATTATAAATTGCAGTGGATTGATAATTGAATACTCAACTTGTAGATTTATTGCTACTTATTTATTGGATATAGTGCTGTATGTAGTTGTGTATTTAGGTTGTGATCAGTGCATATCATCGTTATCTTCGATTGTTTTTTTGTAAATCATGTCGGAAAGTGCGTATAACTCTCCGTTGCCGCTACGCAGGTTTACCGACTCCTGCTGCAGCAGCCCAGCGAGGAGCATCGGGAGTCACACCGCGGAAACGCTGACGGATTCCGATGGGGAGGGCGACCTCTTCGTGGAGACTCCGGGACCTCCGGAGCAGACCGTCATCGCTGGATGGCTCAAGTTCAGGGACAACAAAAAGGTACAGAGAAAAAATGTTTACCTGCGGAAAAATGAATGAGGAAAGTTTAGGTGCAGATAGAATGCTAAAAATGTTATTAGAAATGCCACCAGATAAAAGTTAAAGCGCAATTAAAACGTTAAAAATGTTATTAGAAATGTCATTAGACGAAAGTTAAAGCGCAAATAAAACGCTGAAAATGTTATTTGCGATTTCATAAGCTGGAAGTTAAGGTACAAATATAATAATAATAATATCCATTTGTTGTACAGGGTGGCCCAAATTCGATGTTTTCATAGGGTATCTTGGTAACATGAAGACAGAGCTGGGCAGGATTCGAATCATTCAGGATTCGAATCCTGGATTCGAATCCTTTTAGAGGATTCAAAAGAGGTATTCGAATACTTTAGTAAAACTGGATTCGTGATCCGGATTCGTTGCACTTTTTTAAAAGGATTCGTATTCGAATCCAAATGCTGGTTATTCGAATCCTCATAAAAGGATTCGAATCCTCGTAAAAGTATTCGAATCCTCATAAAAGGATTTGAATCCTTATAAGAGGATTCGAATATTTATAAAACGATTCGAATAGTTACAGAAGGATTCGAATCGTCAAATATAATCCTTACAATTAACATGAAAAATTTGTTTTGTGTGTTTTTAAATTTCTCGTTAAATCACTGTTTTATACGTGTGGCGCATGAAGTAAAATTTCGAGTTTAGGAAAGCCCCGTGAAAATTTGTCTCGGGTCGCTGCGCGACCCTCGACAAATTTTCTACGCGGGGCTTTTCTAAACTCGAAATTTTACTTCATGCTTAGTCTGGGAGTGGACGACACTCGTTTGTAAGTGATAAAATCAATTAAATTAATGATTTGTGTCAAATTTGACATTTTGATAAATTTTGATGATTTTTGCCAGATTTGAGATTTTTAATTGTTTTTCGGTAATATTTTGCTGAATATGAATTGACATTTCCAATCAAACTTAACATGTCGATTTATAACATTTTTATAAGATTTTCAACAAATCGATATTTTCATAAAATTATCATTATTTCGAGATTTTCGTCGATTAATCAAATTTTTATCAGATTTTGCAATATTTCATTAATGTATCGAATGTTGATGAAATTTTCAATATTTTGAGATTTTTAATTAATTTATGAAAATGTTTATCAGATTTTCAACATATCTTGATTTTTGATATTTTGTCATTTTTATCGATTTATAAAATTTTGATGAAATTTTCGATATTTCGATATTTTCTCGTCAAATATATAAAATGTGTATATGTAAGATTCACAATATTTTTATTCAGATTTGTAACGATTTTCAAACATTATTGAAGACACACATTTGAGATTTTTTTTTTCTTCAAGACATATTTAATCATTTTTGACATTGAATGACATTTTTGATATTTTTTACCTTTTGAGATGACATTTTTGACAATAGATTATATTCTTGATATTAGACTACGTTTTTTGACATTAGATGACATGTTTCACATTAGATGTTACTTTTGATAACGAATGATATTTTTTACTTTTTTACTATTTCTGATGTTGACATTAAATGACGTATTTGACATAAGATGGCAGTTCTGACATTTTATATTTTTTTACTATTTTGACATTAGACGACAATTTTGACATTTGATATTTTTGATATTACATATTTACTTGTTTTACATTAGATAACAATTTTTATATTATTAGATAACTTTTTTGACATTATTACTGATTTTAACAGAAATTTTCGTTTTTGTAAGAACGTTTTTGTCAAACTGTCACGTACTGACATAAAATGATAAATTTGACGTAAATCGATTTTATCAACACGCCGAATTTTTGACGTTTTTGATATTTTTATATTTACGAGATGACATTTTGGCCATTTTGATGATTTTGGCAATTTAAAATAATTTTGACATATTTTGATAACTTTTAAAATTGAAAACAGTTTTATTATGTTTTTATATTTTTAACTTTACTTGAAATTAGTGTTTGATACGCGTGGCGCATAAAGTAAAATTTCGAGTTTAGAAAAGCCCCGTGAAAATTTGTCTCGGTTCGCTGCGCGACCCTCGACAAATTTTCTACGCGGGGCTTTTCTAAACTCGAAATTTTACTTCATGCTTAGTCTGGGAGTGGAGACACTCGTTCGTAAATTTTCGAATTATCATAAAGTTGTGTATTTATTTTCAAAAAAATCTTTCTCGGTTTATTGAACAAAAACAAAAGAGCTGAGGTGAAAATTGTTTAGGTAAAAGTGGTTTATTTTTTCGTTGGCTACAACTTTTATTTGAAACATTTTTTGATTTAAACGTCGAAAGCCATAATCAGTGAGTTGCTGATGTCCACTAGATTTTTTAGTTTCTAATTCAATAACAAAAGAGCTGAGGTGAAAAGTGTTTAGGTAAGAGAGGTATATTTTTTCGTTGGCTATAACTTTTGTTTCAAACATTTTTTGACTTAAACGTCGAAAGCCATAGTAAAATTCGTTTAATAAAAAAACATCTAATGATTTCTGGTGATTTTTAACGCAAGACTTTTAGACATTTAATGGTATAATTAATATTGAATTACTGAAATAAGTATTTATTTTTAATATATTCGTAAATATACGGTAAACAATGTAAAATATTTATTTAATTAAAATATTCAGAAAATAGCACTACAATAAATTTTATATTATTATTATACTGGGTGTCCGTTTTTCAACCGAATATATGGGGATATCGGTTATTTAAAGAGATAGAGAGTCGGTTAAATTGGAGCAAAGTTTCATAAATTAGGGCCCAATAAGAACCCGAAAACAAGTTTGAAATATTTTGATTCCTTAATGAGATAATGTCAAAAAACGTATTTTTGAAAATTCGTTTTTATTTTTTTATTCAAAAACTATTGAATCCAGACTTTTACAACTTTGATATTATAGGCACTTTTTAACGATAAATCTAGTAACATATTTTATTTTAAGATAACTATAACATTTACCTAGGGACCATAGCTAACTTTTGTTTTTCTTATGGGCGTCATTTTGGATTTTGATATTTTTTGGAAGAATAGTTTTTACTGAATTCAATAATGTATCACACTTATAGTTTATTGTACATTTTATATGTAAAATTTTAATCTTTTGGTTTTTTAAAGAGTGCCTTGAAAACAGTTGAGTAACTCACTTATTTGGCAACTCCTAGGACCCATAATTTGTTTACATATCACCCCTGAAGACGGGCATCCGACGATACATATTTTAACAGTTGTGACATATTTTAAAGTAACGAGTGTCTTCCACTCCCAGACTAAGCATGAAGTAAAATTTCGAGTTTAGAAAAGCCCCGCGTAGAAAATTTGTCTCGGGTCGCGCAGCGACCCCAGACAAATTTTCACGGGGCTTTTCTAAACTCGAAATTTTACTTCATGCGCCACGCGTATACCCATTGATTTGAAGTGTGGTTCAAAAACACACAAATACATTTTAAATCAGAGTAACACAGAAATATAGTCTGTTATCAACGATGTTCAGGGTTAATAATAAATAATTAGGTTGTGAATATTTTTGTTAAAACAACTGATAACGATATTTATATGTTAATGGTTGTAAAAAAATAATAAAACCAAATTTATTCTTAAAGGATTTAAAGGATTCGAATCTTTGATTCGAATCATATTTATCTCTTACGAATCCTTTATTCGAGTATTCCTGATTCAAATCATATTAGGTGATTCGGATTCGTGATTCGAATCCTTTTAACGAGGATTCGTCCCAGCTCTGCCTGAAGAGTTAAAAAAAATTGATATACACGTCGTGACCTCTTTTTCTGAGATATTAATAACGGCGTTAACAGATCATGGCAAACTTGATTAGTTTGTTTTTCAATTGTTGGTTATTTTGAAATATGTCCTTATCTTAATAACTATAAGATATACTGAAAAGCAGTTCTATAACTATTAATGTAGTTTTTACCGTAAAATGCAGTGGCATACTTATTTTCTTATTCGTACTTTTAATTTCCGAGTTATTATATAAAGTTGCATTTCCTTAAATAGAACACCCTATGTTTTTATATCATTGAATAGCACATTAAATTAGCTTTACATTTATAAATATCAAATTAAGATTTTTTTGTTAAAAAATTGTGTTTCTAACTCTGAAGCTTTTAGATATTTATTTGATAATACACACATAAAGTAGTGTGCTAAAGTGATTACAATTTCAAAAAATACTTTCTTGTCTTTGTTTTATAAAACAAAGCCATATGAAAGTGTAAAAAAATTACAATTTATATTTATAAAATGTAATTTTTTTTAGGAGAAGTCTTAGTCTCAATTTATTTTTGTATATTTTAATATTTTTAGGGAAAGTTTTGGAATGTAAATTGATTTAATTTTATACATAAGTGTAAAAGTATCGTATGGTCAATAAACAAAAACCTCTAGAGTGCTATGATTTTATCTATTTTAATATATGTTGGCTACACTCTTTAGGAATTGTCATATAAAACGTCAAACATAATAATTTTAATGTATAATTTCAGAGTTGCCAACTTACAATATATTCCATAGCACTCTAGAGGTTATATTTTATTGAACATTCGATATATGTATAAAGATTTAGATTTCTTAAGAAATCTCAGAATCTGTATTCGTCGATTCTCTGTACACGCGTAATTTGGCGTGTAAACAAAAATACTATTTTATTCAATTAATTTCTAAAATCAAAACACAGTAGGTGACGTATATTTTGAACTTCACTTTAAATAAGTGTTTTATGCTCGTGGCGCATGAAGTAACATTTCGAGTTTAGAAAAGCCTGAAAAATTGGTTTGGCCGCGTAGCGCGTAGCGTTACGCAACCAAACCAAATTTTCAGGCTTTTCTGAACTCGAAATTTTACCTCATGCTTAACCTGTGAGTGGAAAATATTCATGAGAATTAAAAAAAAATAAAATTCACATGCGATTTGCTTCTAACAACATCGACGATTTAAAAATCTTTTTTTTAATTTTCAAAAATATTACAGACGGTTCCACCAATATTGGAAACAATCTGGGGTGTTAATTTTTCCCAGAAAAGAATTCAAAAAGCACCAAGCTTGAATAATAAATTCTGAAAAATCGCGAATCAAAACAAAATTACATAATATTTAGACGAAATTTAACTTAAATAATTTGCGATGAATTAAGCATGTCGTATGCGTTAAGAATTACAAAGCCAACCTATATCTAAAAAAATTTAAAATATATGATACAACATAGTATTTTGCAGTAATAATTAAAACTAAAATATTATAAATTAGTGTTTTGTATGATTACTACAAGAATTTGTGAAAATGTTGTGGGAATTCGTAGGCATATATAAATCCATATTTCTCGTTGGGCGTAATTTATGGCTTTAATCATCAGCGATCGTTGCTTTAACGAGATTATAAATATAAGGCAGGTTTTTTTTGTTATTATAACGCAAACAATAGGGATAAAATGGGGAAACGATATCAAAACATCATTAATATCAATAGGTGCCGTTATTTATTACCTCCATGACTGATTCCCATTTTTTTCCTTACCTACATTTCGGCCAACAATAATAAAACTAAATAGACCATATATTTTACTTTCCTTTTTTTCGTAGAATGTTATTGACAAATTGATTTATAGGGACATTTTTATCTATCTTGCATTCAACGTATTAACTTATATCACTATGCTAATTATGATGGATATGTTTATATTTTTTACAACACAAATATTTGTTCAAATAAATAAATTTGAATAAACTTACACAGAAATCAATAAACTTTTACTGTTTCCAATCGAAACTTAAATATCTCTACTGAATTTCTCAAAATAAAAACTCAAAGTTCAAATTGCACAAACTATGTGATTGAGAAATTTATTTTGATTGAAAATTTATTTTGATTGAAAATTTGTAAAAAATCAAAGTTTTATCCAGTCAACATCAATATAAAACATCACAGTATTTACTTAGAATTAATATTTCTTAAAAAACTGCGAATACTCGGAGGGTTTAGTTTGTTGAAGAAAATATTTAAAAAAATCAAACGTTTATACCCAATCAACATGAGATTAAACTTTCACTTGCTTTAGAGAAAACGGCAAGTGCTAAAAATTCATAAAAAAAACAAAATCGACCGGTTTTTGAAAAAATCAGAGACACCCAAATTTGCATGAAAAGAAAATGAATAAAAAGGTACAGTTTCCCTTTTTCTGTTCTAAGATTACGAAGGAAATGTCGGATTTTGATAAAATTATCAGGGATTGTCGGAGAATAAATAAACTTTGTGCTTAAGTTGAAAATAACACCGATTTTTGATGAAATTACAATAACATTTTATCAATGAATAAGTAAACAAAAATTGAAAGGTAGTTTCTCTTGTTCTAATCTTAGATTATAAGAGAAATGTCGGATTTTGATACAATCAACAGAGATTGTTTAATAATAATAACATTTATTTGCCCAACGGAGGACAAATACAGGGAAAAAAATATAAATAAAAACTAAATATTGAAACAAAATAACATAAATAGATAAAATTTAAGTATATAAGTGCAAGATAATTTGCAAACTTATAAGTTTAGCGTAACAAGAGATACACTTTATGTTATACATGGCTACCAACGAAAATATCATTCAATAAATTATTTGCATTGACAGATATGAATGATAGGTGACTAACGTCAAATTATTTATTAAAAGTGCGATCCTTTTCGCAATCTACAACAAGTTAGTCTTACAAAGACTATATCAAACACTCATTGAAACAACTACTTCCCGGGCTAATACCCCGACGGACATTGAATTATACAACAAGTGTTTGCTGTAGATAGGTTACTGTATGTAACAGCAAACACTTGTTGTATAATTCAATGTCCGTCGGGGTATTAGCCCGGGAAGTAGTTGTTTCAATGAGTGTTTGATATAGTCTTTGTAAGACTAACTTGTTGTAGATTGCGAAAAGGATCGCACTTTTAATGTTTGAAGTATTCTGCAACCAAGAATTGGCAATTTCATTTATATATTGTAAAATTATTTGTTCTTGAGTGTGGAATATAAAATGTGCTGCAATGTCTTGATAGGTAAATTTGAAAATATTCTGTTAGAGAAATTTGTAAAAAAAAAAACAGATTGTTCAATCAAGATTTACTTAGATAAATTATGATATTTTAATTTTCTTTAAAAGTACCTGCAGTTCAATCAGTTACGTTTAATTTATATTGAAATTTGTTCTTTATTAAAGCTTATTATTAAGCTTTATTTATAAATACTTACATAATTTCAGTATAATTTGATCTTTTGCATTTATTTCATTTAAGGACAATTGTTCAATTTTATTTCATGCTGTAATAAAACAAGAATTGTTTATTCTCTATGACTTTTATAATAATAATAATAATAACAATTTTATTGTCCAACACCCATTACAGGATAATTACAGGACAAGAAAATAATAATATATAATTTCTGTAGTTATATAAATGACATTACTGTTGGGAACTAATACCTACTTAAGAACTAATAAATTTGATTAAAGAACAACCGCTATTATATATGAAACAACAGTAGTATAATTAATAACAAATTAAGTAAAAATATCATCAAAAATCTTATTTGCATTTCTACACATGCTATATATGCGATATGCGATTTTCGCAGAGCTATGGTTCTGGCAGTAGGAATAACATTTTTTTGCCTGCCTCTACGCTATCCTGGGTACAAAAAAGTTAATTCTATCTATAAGGTCAGGTCAATCTAGCTTGTTATGGATTACCTTTTATGTAAATATTGCGCTAATTTTTTCTCTACGTGCTGATAAAGAGATACATTTATGTTTTAGTAAAAAGCATTCATAATCAACACCCCTCTGTGGGTACGGCCCATCAGTTTCAGATGTGGGAAATTTTAGGCACGGAGGTTGGACTTTTTCTAGTAAGAGTGATAAGTACATACGAGTATAACGCGGGTTCCAAATAAGAGAAGCATACTCTAAGCGACTTCTAACAAACGCGTTGTACAAACACGTAAGTACGTCACAGTTATTAAAGTATTTACTAGCGCGCATGACAAAACCCTTATCAAAATTTATGGTTTAAATTATTTTGTAAAGATTTTCAAGAGAAGGCTGGAAATTTGTAAACGTTAAAAGTCATCTAAAACACCAATAGTGCGCAAAAATAAGTTTGTTTTACATTTGAACAGAAAAATAACTTACCCAGCAAACATACATATAATTTAAATGTATATAATATGTAAAAATATATACTTAATATATAAGTGAAGATATTATATAATATACATGTATATTTTATATAATATCATTTATATAAATTGTATTACATGATAAATATATAACAAAGCTGGACAGGAATTAAATCATTCAGGAGGATGAATCAAAAGAGGCACTCGAATACTTTAGTTAAACTGGATTCGTAATCCGGATTAGTTATTTTTTCAAGAGGATTCGAATTCGAATTCAAATGCGGGTGATTCGAATCCTCATAAAAGAATTCGAATATTTATAGAAGAATTCGAATACTTACAACAGGATTTGAATCGTGAAAAATAATTCGAATTTATTGTGAGGTTGCGCGAATCTCGGCAAATTTTCTACGCGGGGCTTTTCTAAACTCGAAATTTTACTACATGCTTAGTCTGGAAGTGGAAACGTTCGCTCGAAACTTCAAACTGATTGCTTTGATAAGAACAATAAATTACTGAAAATGTTTTAAAAGATAAAAATCTAGTTTTCAAAATTTTGTTTAACATTATTTGAAGTAAACATGGTAGCCACAATCTGAAATGTTAAAGTTTCCCGACATTTCCCTGATTTAAGATTTTTTTCCCTGACCTTTTAATATAACTTTATTGGGTGGGATTCGCCAGTTTGTTAAATTGTTTTCATTGTTTTTGTGAATATTTAAGTTTGTTTTATAAATTTTTACGTGTTTTGTAATTTTTATAATGCCTGTTAATTTTGACAAATTTAATAATATCATATGGCTTTTTTTTGGTGTTTTGGTCAATTTGAATAAAATACCATGACTTTTTTCTGACTTTCGCCGTTTTAAAGATATTCAGTAAATTTTTTATTTGTGTAATTTTCAGACATTCGTCGATTTTATAATATTCAATTTGAAGTTTTGAAAGAGTGTTTCCACTCCCAGACTAAGCATGAAGTAAAATTTCGAGTTTAGAAAAGCCTGAAAATTTGGCTCAGGCGCGTAGCGATGCGGAGCGACCGAGCCAAATTAGGCTTTTCTAAACTCGAAATTTTACTTCATTCGCCACGCGTATACAACACTGGCTTTAAATGAAATCTTTAACCAATTAATTAGAGTAAAATAAATTTAGTACGTTAAACATCAATTGTTCAAATTTCGAGGGAGGTGCTATGATATACACATTACCTTTTTTGTGAACTGTGTTTAAAGTTGAATCCAACCATTTGGAAGGACCTAAAATTATATTTACTGTTGTTGTTAATATAAAACATCCAAGTCAAAGGAAAACGTGAGTTACATTTCAGAAATCGATAAATTTTAGTTCTAAATCGTCAATGTTTCTTCCTTAAATTGTGTGTACAGGGTACACACACACCGATGGCGCAGTCGCGATCCCTTTTTTGGTGACTAAGATAATGCCGAAAACAAAAATGCACCATCTTGTTTTTTTTTCAGAAGTTATATGGAAAAATCAGGTGTTCTTGATTTTTAGCTTTAATTAATATCTTGCCTAGTTTGTGAGATAGACAAAAACTACAAATACCATCTTACACTTTTTGGAGTAGAATCCAGTGGCGTAGGCATTTTTTTTATTTTATACACACATTTTCGAGTTATGGCCAAATATTGTTTATTTCAAATGTAAATCATAGTTGGCTTTGGCACAGTTGAAAAGAGTGTTTTTCACTGATTTTAAAAATATATACTATTGTGAATTTATCTTATCTTAAAAAACAGTGTGTCTATAGAGTAGAAACTAGCTTTTAATCTGCTAAATAATATAATATGGAAGACAACAGCTATTTTTGATTATTTGCATGCTCAGTTTTAATTATGATAAACATTATAAACTAAAATAATAATAATTCTTATTTGAGTTTTAAATATTTTATTAGGCAGAACATAATTTTATTTTAAATATTTATTAACATTTTTATTCATTAAGAAAAAAAAAACACTTATTTTAAATGTTCGAACTGATAGCCATTATTTTTAATGCATCTTTGGCATCTACCTCTTACAGTTCGAATGGCGTTATAAATTTGAATGTTAGGAACATTTCCTATAAAAATCATGAAAATGTTGCTACAATACGTCTAAATTATAGGCTGCTAGTAAATTTTGTTCTTCAGGTATCCCCATAAAAAAATCTAACGGTGTCAGATCTTGAGATTTCGCAGGCCACCTAACTAACCGGTCTAACGACCGGTTGCATAATCAAGTTAAAGCTACTTTAAATATATACATATTTTTTTTAATTGGTTTATTTTAAACAATTACAATGACATATATATATATACACAGCTATTTTATAATAAGTGGTAATTTCGTCCAGCTTCATTGCAGTTGATTCCTTTGGTTTCATTCCTTCTGTCCTCGCCTCGTGATGCTGGCTTGATACCCGATCGCGGGCTAACGGTATTGAAGGATATTTGTTATTTTATTTTCGTGTTATTCCTTAAGTTTAATTTATTGTTTACAAGTAGATTTTTTATTTTTAGTTTGAAGGGAATAAATTTTAATGATTTTATGTGTGTTGGTAGTTTGTTAAATATGCGTATCGTGTCAGTCGTTAAGTGCTGTGAGTATTTTTTTGTTCTGAATTTGTCTGTTCGGAGGTCTGATTTCCTTCTGGTTGTATAAGTCTGTATTTGCTTGTTTGGTTTGATTTAAAGTCGACTTTAATATAAAATTCTGTTTCATAATGAAAATTTAAAGCAAAAGTCGGTTTTAAAGTTAAAGACGGCTTTTTGACACTTTCAATAGATAAAGCTGGTTTTAAAACTAACCTAAAAATATTCTCAAATGTTAAAAAGGCCCAATCGCGTGCTTGACATGGCTGCGAAGCGAGCGCCATTAATTTCACAAAAAAATGTGTTGATGCATTCAGCGGTACGGATATTCCCCCCAAATTTTGATTATTAAATACAAATTAAAGATAAGAGTTTACTTGAATCGACCGGGTTAATTGATAAAATTTATTTTATTTCGTTAAGTGGTACATTTAGCCAATTCAGCAAATAATTGAATGCAAATTGATACAGACGTTTTACCTTTTTCGATTGTGACAATTTATTTGTTTTTTATTGTAGTGAATTATGTTGTTTTCACTGTTAACAAGTTGAATTATACAGAGAGTTTTATGTAACACCGAACATTTTCATAATGAGTATACGTAAGCATGCTTGGTACATTTGCCGACGCTCAGTTTTTAAAAGAATTTAATTTGAAGCTTTAAACGAGTGTTTTCCACTCCCAGGCTAAGCATGAAGTAAAATTTCGAGTTTAGAAAAGCCTGAAAATTTGGTTTGGTCGCGTAGCGCGAAGCGCGGAGCGGCCAAACCAAATTTTCAGGCGTTTCTAAACTCGAAATTTTACTTCATGCGCCACCGTTACAAAACACTGATGCAATGTACAGTTTAGCGGTGTGTTTAAAACTTCGTAATATGTCAGTGTTTTGTACCGGTGGCGCATGAAGTAAAATTTCGAGTTTAGAAAAGCCTGAAAATTTGGTTTGGCCGCTCCGCGCTTCGCGCTACGCGACCAAACCAAATTTTCAGGCTTTTCTAAACTCGAAATTTTACTTCATGCTTAGTCTGGGAATGAAACACTCATTTAGAGTTTCAAATTGATTTTTTCAACAAAGATTTACGACATATATAATGTAATTGGGACATAATTACTTGAAAGAAAAACTCCCTGTATGTAATTCCTCTTTGTTTGTACTATTAATTCCTGCAATGATTTTAATGGAATTCATTCCTTTAAAAACCTTAACTTTAAGAAGAAATAGCGCCAGAAAACAAAAACGAATTAAAGAAGTTCTCAGTGATGAAAGGTATTGTTACATTTTTGCATAACGTTAGAAATGGATATTGCTTTTGACGTAAATTTCACTTTAACATAATTTGTTATTTATCATTTGAGATATGTAACTATTTATCACTATATTAAATAAAATACTTGAAAAACCTTCATTATCAGGTCGTAAACGTAAAATTTCTGTAAAGCAATATGAAAAATAGTTTTATCTTTATAAATTGTAATGATTTGAACTAATTTTAACAACATGTGATTTCTGAAAATATTTATAGCACAATGAATGTTCTAAAAATGATATATGGATAATTAGTATATTAAAGTATAAGTGGATATTTAGGTCTTTAAAGCACGCACGATTTTGCAAGCACGACGGCGCCAGCCGGAGTGCTTGCAATAGAGTAAGTGCTTTAAAGACCAGATATCCACGCATACTTTACGCAATTTTTTTTTATTGATGCATTTAAAGACCATAAATTGGCCCGAAATTTTGAAATTTCGAGCATGTTTAAGATGACGGAATCAATGTACCTTTGGTTGTCAAGGTGTGAAATAAACAAATTATCAATTTCTCATCAGTTTGTCATTACCCTTTGAAAATGCAATCAAAGATTGATAGCTTGAGCGCTAAAGCTGAGAATCGGTTGATTCCGCAAAAGTCGGAAGTAGCCTACAAAAAAGAGTACAACCGTTTGATTAAATGGATGGAAGAATGCCAAGTTGCCAGTGTAACAGAACAAGTTATGCTTGCGTACTTACAGGAATTGTCAGAGAAGTACAAGTCGTCCACAATGTGGGCCATACATTCCAAATTACAATGTATGTTACGATTACAACAGGGAGTGGATATCAAATCATTTGGAAAAGTGCAAGCATTTATGAAGGCGATTAGTAAGAATTGTAACGCAAAAAAGTCCTATGCCTTTAGAGAGGAAGATTTAAGAACATTTTTTGAAGATGCTTCAGATATAACGTATTTGTTTTTGAAAGTTGTTGCCATTTTTGGAATCTTTGGTTCTTGTCGCAGATGCGAATTGTCCGATATGCGTTTATCCGACAGTAAGGAAGAGGGTAATACCTTACTTATTCTCATACGTCCGTCTAAGACAGAAAAGGCTCGGCGTTTTACTGTCGCTGACAGTAATGGTATACCCTACGTTGGGTTTATTAAGAAATATTTGTTATTGCGTCCTCAAAATGTGAGTACTGACCGTGTTTTCTTACGCTTTGATAAGGGAAAGTGTACTAAACAAGTAGTGGGTATTAATACTTTTGGTTTATGCCCATTTCAAATTGCACTTTTCCTTAACTTAGACGAACCAAAGAAGTACACAGGACATGCGTTCCGGCGTACTTCTGCAACTATTATGGCCAACGGTGGGATGACTATAGATCAAATACAGCGGCAAGTTGGTTGGAAATCGGCATCGGTGGCTACTGGATATGTCGAAGAGTCCATCAACAATAAAAACAGTGTTTCCAATATTATATCAAATGCTATTAGCGGAAATACGAATGCATGCACATCTGGAAGTAAATCAGTTACCAATGTTCATGTGAGCAATGTTGATTCCGAGTTAAAGCACGGAAATATTAATTTTTCAAATAATACAGATTGTATATTCAATATTTATTATAAATAAAATGAACGAGTTATTAAAGTTTAATAGATAGTGACATTTATGTTTGACTTTAAGTTTGAATTGACGTTGTTGTCCTTAGCAACTTTAAAACACGCGCGTGTTTTAATATTGAATTTAAACACGCTGCGAAGTATTTGAAATTTCAAATATTTCAGTTTTTTATAAAACGCCAAAATTAAAGCTGCAAATGTTTGTAATATGTTATTTATACAGGAAGTTTTTCTTTAAAGTATACGTATTCCAAATTCAGTTTATTTTCTTTAAATCTTTAGATATTCGTCGTTTTTTTGAAAGGGTTCATTTTAAGGCTTTAAACGAGTGTTTTCCACTCCCAGACTAAGCATGAAGTAAAATTTCGAGTTTAGAAAAGCCCCTAGGAAATTTGTCTCGGGTCGCGCCGCGACCCGAGACAAATTTTCCGGGCTTTTCTAAACTCGAAATTTTACTTCATGCGCCACACGTATAAAACACTAAAATATTGTGAAATTTATATATATTTGAACCTCACTTGAAATCAGTGTTTTATACGCGTGACGCATGAAGTAAAATTTCGAGTTTAGAAAAGCCCCGTGAAAATTTGTCTCGGGTCGCTGCGCGACCCTCGACAAATTTCCTAGGGGCTTTTCTAAACTCGAAATTTTACTTCATGCTTAGTCTGGGAGTGGAAAACACTCGTTTAAAGCCTTAAAATGAACCCTTTCAAAAAAACGACGAATATCTAAAGATTTAAAGAAAATAAACTGAATTTGGAATACGTATACTTTAAAGAAAATTTTCTACGCGGGGCTTTTCTAAACTCGAAATTTTACTTCATGCTTAGTCTGGGAGTGGATAACACTTGTCAAATTGAACACATTTAAAAAACAACGGATGTCGGCCTAAAAGAAAAAAATTGTAACACACTTTTTATCAAAATGTTCATTAAGTTTAAAAATTAGGACGTTTTGTTTTATGAATTTACAAGATTCCAGTTAATCTTAAAAACTGATGATTTCCATGATTTTCTTTAATTTTAAAAATTTGGAAAATTTTTATGACTTTTCGCCAATTTTTAAAATCTCTTTTTGTGCGTTTTCGAAACTTTCGTAAAACTTAAAAACGTAGATGATATTTATATATTTCTACACTTTTAGTTAATTTTCAAATTGTCGACGATTTTTTAGTCAATTTTTGAAAATTTGTCATTTTGCGTGAATGTTTAGGATTTTTGTTAATCTCCAAAATTTCGACATCGTTTGTGAATTTCTCAGATGAAACAATTGACGTCTTTAATACTTTTTTGAAATTCCTATAAACAAATTTAATCTTGAGGATTTTCATGAATTTCATGGATTTTTGTTGATTTTCAAACGCTAGGACGTTTCACATACATATTCAAGATTTCGATTTTTAAAATGTTGACACTTTTCGTGAATTTGCAAGATTTTTATAAAAATATATGTCATTTTTTACTGATAAAAAAATCATAGTTTGTTTATTCACTGTTAACAAATTTCATAGCTTTTCTTAATATTTACCATTTCACGACTTTTCTTAATATTGCATATTTTTTTTTAATTATCAGAAAAACACAAAACAAGCTATTGACAATTGTCGAACGAGTGGTTTCCACTCCCAGACTAAGCATGAAGTAAAATTTCGAGTTGAGAAAAGCCCAAAGAATTTGGATTTGGACGCGCAGCGTCCAAATCCAAATTCTGTCTTTTCTCAACTCGAAATTTTACTTCATGCGCCACTCGTATAAAAATATTGATTTAATCTAAAGTTTCTTTTCATTTCACAAAAATGATATAATTATTATTTTTACTGTTTGTTTGTTGTGACATTTCCAATGTCATATTTGAAGTATAATCAATCAATATGAGGGTTGTGTAACATTATATAATAAAAATAACTATAAAAAGGCGCTACCAACCTATATTCATTACCTTAAAGTCGACTTTTATTAAAGAGGGATCAGAAATTGATTATAAAACGCATCAATATTTAAAGTTGATTTTAACTTGAAGTCGACATTTGTTAAAGTCACTTTAATCCAATTATAATGAAACCGGCCGTAAATGTTCCCAACCAATTGCCCCCTAAACTTATATTCAAAATCAATCTGCTCCATTTTGTTTCAAGAACAGAACACTTTGCTGTTACAATGGAATAATTAATTAAAATTGAGCATGTAAATGATCAAAAATATAAGCTAGTTTCTACTCTATAGGAACACTGTTTTTTAAGATAAATTTACAAAAGTATACATTTTTGAAATCAGTGAAAAACACTCTCTTCAACTGTGCCAAAGAAAACTATGATTTGCATTTGAAAAAAAATAGTTTTGCCATAACCCGAAAATGTGTGCCAAAAACTAAATAAATGCCCACGCCACTGGATTTTAACTAAAAAAGTGTTTTGTTATAGTTATTGTCTATCTTACAAATTACGCAAGATATTATTTAAATTTAAAAATCAAGAAAACTCGATTTTGACCCATAACTTCTGAAAAAAACAAGATGGTGTATTTTTCTCTTCGGCATGATCCTAGTCTCAACAAAAGAGATCGCGATTGCGCCATCAGTTTTTTTCTAACTCTTATATTTACCGAGATGCCCATAAGCGACACCGAAATTAGACTACCCTGTACAGTTCTATTCAATTAAAACATCAGCGCTCTTTTCGGCTTAATCAAATAGAAAAATCAAATTTCGCCAAACATCTAATCGATGAAAATTATTCTTTTGGCGAGGATGTACTTAAGATCATCCATTATGCCGAAAAGGGCCGAAAAATGAACCTCCTAGAATCCCTGAAGATACAGAAAGCCCGCGCTAATCCGGGAATCCCCCTAATTAACGACCAGGTCGATCTAGTGTATACCCCCATTTTTAATGCTATTTTGTAAATAACCATTTTGTGTATATATACCTGTACCATACCGTAATTTAAGTTACTCTGTTTGATAATGGCAAGTTGAATTGCCGAAACTGCAGTCACGAAAATAAAAATAGTGTGTTATACAAACAAAATTAAAGTGTTTTATTTCATTCAATAAAAAAGCGTACAACTGCTGAACCCGATTTCAACAGTATTTTGCTTATGTCATTCAGGCTTTTTAGACTGTATCAGCAGGTAATTCAATTAAAAACCTTTACCATGGTAACCACTTTAAATATTATATATATTTACAATGTAAAACAGTAAATGTATGCTTTGTTATTAAATAGAAACTGTACGTTGTATTAATAAAAAAAATGTTTTCCATTTTAATTAAAATCTTTACTTTTTTCTATTAAAACTACTTTATTATCTCACTTAATTTCATAATGTATAACAAATTGAAATATTGACGAATTTAACGAATTAATTTGTAAATCAATTAATATTTGTGTAAAACGCATAATTCTGTCTTTTTCCTCATACAAATCATTATTTAAATTAGATATGAAAACTCTCATACACATACATCATTGATGATTTAATTTCGAGGATTACGGTCGGCATATACATAATAATATCGGGGGATACGGGTGGCGTTTCCCGCAAATTTCATAAAGTGCTAACGTAATAAAGCCCATTTGAGCCGGATATGAAATAATTCCGAGTATTTACGCCTGAAATTACACGTACTGGCCATACGCGCGGATAAATAAACGGAATTACCGTTCTCGGAGGTGGGATGCACAGGAGACGGCACACGTACACCAAACGTCAATTAGTTAAGAGAGAAAGAGAGGCAAAATGTTAGTTATTAAAGGGCGAAAGCAGGAGGATGTGCAGGGAACCCGGCGCCTCCGCCAAATATATAAAAGCTTAGGTAATCCGGAATTTTCGTTTTTAATTAAATTCTGAATCGGGATAATCTCCGGGCTTATGATATTATACACTTGTTTATAAATTGTAGTAAAAATTTGTATAAATTTTATAGCTTGTTTAAAAATGCTTGTGCTTGATAAACTGTATCCTTTTTACAGTTTATCAAAAAGGTTTTGATTTCTTGCTTGTAAAAAAAAAAAACGATATAAAATGAAAATGTACAAGTAGTAGTGTCAATAGTAAGTTGCATTTGCAAACAACAATATGTCAGTTTAAAGTCACTTAAATCGATCTGTAAATAGATAATTTATTGTTTGTGAACAAAGTGTAGAAGTCTTTTTTTTCTGTTATAATCGACTAATAACCATTTTAATCTAAAATCAACAAAATAGCAAACCAAAAATCTACTAATAATTTATATGAGGAATTTAAATTTATTTATTTATATATAGAATAACACATGTTTTATTTTTGTATGTACCGTTCTGTGATAACATAGATTTGTTATTGTTGTTGAGCATTTATTTTTTTTTTCATATTTCTTAAAAGTGACAATTTTGTTGGTGCATTTGTCGATATTGTAAAATTTAATATTCTTAAGACACTTAACATTAAGTGCGAATTTGTGTGTAAATTTAATGAAATTGCAACATAAATTTTCAGAGCTGCATGTTACCCAGGATAATGAAATGCTATGAATAATGTCAACATCGTAAAATATAAAATACAGTCTTGCATAAGATAATTTAATCTATTTAAAATTTATATGACCATTATAATACACATACGGGGAATTTTTCTTTGAAGTATACACACCTCGATATACAGTCTATTTGATTTATTGTGACACAGCACATATGTCCGTTATTAGTACAGATAGAAAAAAAGTTAAAGACAAAAGTTTTAGTATTTTTTATGATCTATTCAATCGTAATGTCAGAAAAACAGTAAAAATCAAATAAACACGTGAAAGCTATTAGTTTCATTTTCTTTAATGGAACACCCTGTATATTTTGTTTATTTCAAATAGGCACTAATATTAGCCTTATAATGATACCACATAAGTACCCCTTTATTATAGAAATAACACGACAATTGCCAATTAATGAAATTTATCAGTTGACATGAATAACTATTTAAAGTGTCTGTTCAAAGTGACGTCCGTTGTTTGCAATACATTCTTCACATCTCTTCATTAAATTTCGTCGTGCTTTTTGCAACATCCTTGGTGTTATTTAGCCACATGCCATACGAATACGATTTTTCAGATCGTCTAGATTTTCTGGACGAGTAACATAAACTTTTTGCTTTAAAAATCCCCAAATAAAAATATCTAAAATAGACAGATCTGGCGATCTTGCTGGCCAGTTTATGGGGCCACAATTTGCAATCAATTTCAAACCAAACTTTCTTTCCAAAATATCTTTGACATTTCTTGCGTTATGGGGAGGAGCTCCATCTTGTTGGAACCGCATATCTCGACGTATTTCTAGGGGGATATCATCTAAATAATCTTCAAATTCTATCGTAAGAAAGTTGGCATATCGCTCCGCATTCAACGTTCCTTGATAAAAAAATGGTCCTATTATGGTATCACCTAACACACAAAGCCACACATTAACTGCAAATCTTTGTTGGAATCTGCATTCTCGAATTTGACGTGGATTCTCAGTAACCCAGTAATGGTCGTTTTTTCGGTTGGAGATTCCGTTGTTGTTGAAATTTGATTCATCACTCCAAAGAATTAAATTTAATAAATGTTGATTGTTGCTAAGCCAATTACAGAATACTATCCTCCTGTCAGAATCACTATCTCTTAAACCTTGTACTAACTTAATTTTATATGGTCTCATTTTATGTTTTCTCAGAATAGAAAATATTTTATGCATACTTATTCCTAAGTCAGCCACTGCTTCGCGTATTGAATTACGTGGATGTGCTCTAAAATAGGCCAATATCAATACTTCATTATTATCTTCTCTTTCTTGTCTTCTCATTCGTAATTTATTATTAAAACACCCATTTCTCCGTAAATGTTGTTCAAGTCTTGCAAAAGTGCAATAATGTGGTTGTCTTCTTTCTGGATACATGTTTCCATAAGTGATACTAGCTTCTCTAGAATTATCGTTGCATCTAACGAAGACCTTTAGCATATCCATTTTTTCATCATTAAAGTAGTAATTATTACCCATCTCTAAAAATTTCAATCAACAACACGCAAGACGGGAAGTTACTACACCACTTTGACATTAAAGCGTTAACAAATTGGTTTATGTCAATTGTTATCCATGGCAACTGATAAATTTCATTTATTTGCAATTGTCGCGTTATTTGTATAATGAAGGGGAACTTATGTGGTATCATTATAAAGCTAAGGTTATTACCTATTTGAAATAAACAAAATATACAGGGTGTTCCATTAAAGAAAATGATGCTAATAGCTTTCACGTGTTTATTTAATTTTCAATTGTTTTTCTAACAATACTACTGAATAGATCATGAAAAATACTAAAACTATTGTCTTTAACTTTTTTTTCTATCTGTACTAATAACGGACATATGTGCTGTGTCACAATGAATCAAACAGACTGTATACATTTTCAGGACCTCGTTATTTTTGAAAAGGTTCAATTTGATGTTTCTAACGAGTGTGTCTACTCACAGATTAAGCATGAAGTAAAATTTTGAGTTTAAAAATAACTAAATTTGGTTTAGTCGCTTCGCGGAGCGACCAAACCAAAATTTTAGGCTTTTCTAAACTCGAAATTTTACTTCATGCGCCACGCGTATAAAACACTGAAAGATCGTGAAAAATCAAGAATGCAAAGAAAAGAAATCAGTGTTTTATATACGCATGAAGTAAAATATCGAATTTAGAAAAGCTTGAAAATTTGGTTTTGTCGCTCCGCTTTTCGGATTTTAATTGATTTATGAATATATTCGTTCAATTCGTTACTATTCTAATTTTTTATACATTATGAAAATGAATTAGATAATTATGTGGTTTTAATAGAAAGAAGCAAAGATTTAAATCAGCATGGAAAAATACGTTTCTCAATAAAATAATATACGTACAATTTAAGAAAGAAAAATTGACAATTTAAAACTAAAATTGATAGATTTCTAGAAACTCACGTTTGCCTTAAACTTGAAATTTTGACATAAACAACAACAGTGAATATACTACAAATATTTTTCGGCTCTTCGAAATTTTTGGATGCGACTTTTAAACACAGTTCTCAAAAATAAGGTAATGGGTCCATCATAGCACATTCCCCGTCATTTAAACAAAAAATATTTGATGTACTAAATGTATTTTACTCTAACCAATTCGTTAAATATTTCACTTGAAGTCAGTGCCTTAAACGCGTTGTGCGTGAAGTAATATTTCGAGTTTAGAAAAGCCTAATTTGGCTCGGTCGCTCCGCTTCGCTACGCGCCCTAGCCAATTTTTCAGACTTTTCTAAACTCGAAATTTTACTCCATGCTTAATCTGAGAGTGAAACAACTCGTTAGGAGCTTCAATAAAGCTTCATAAACATTGCATGTCTGAAAATTATCAAATCGGGATATGTATACTTTAAAGAAAAATGTACACTCAAGTGGAGTAATGTAATCAAATTTATATTTGATAAATTAGAAACAGTACAAATTTATAAACACAATCAGTAGAGAATAAATCTTACAACTAAAACTAAATAGATGTCTACTAGTTTATATAATGAAATATTTTATTGCAATTTCAGGGGCTGGAAAAATCAAAGGATGCAAATTTTGTTTTAAAACTTTGCAACCTTCGATTTTTTAAGCCTCTGAAATGGTAAGACAATATTTGATTATATCAATTAGTAAACAACTATTTCATTTTATAAGTTGTAAAAAATGTCAGCACTTAGCTAAACAAATACTCTACAGAGTGATTCAGAATAAGTGTAAACAAATTCACATCTTTTTTAGGGGCACATTTGAAGAAAATAAGCTAAATAAACATAAATCCGATTTTTATTAATTACTGCTGCTGATTTAAATAAGGAATACAAGAAAAGAAAATAAGACAAATTATAAAAACGATTTTGCACATCACATTAAATCAGTTCTTTATACGCTTGGCGCATGAAGTAAAATTTACAGTATAGAAAAGCCTAGAAATTTAGATTTGGACGCTGCGCTTCGCTCCGCGCCCAAATCCAAATTTTCAGGCTTATCTAAACTTGAAACCTATGCTAAAACAAATTAAATTACTAATTATTGGTGTTTTTAAGGATTTAATTAAATCAAGTTTGATATATTTTATTTGTAATATTTTTTAAAGATAAATACATTTTTGATTCACTAAGCCAATTATTTTCTGTTTTTCCGAGGTTTATAAATTTTATAATAATCCCAGCAAATTTGATTAGCATCTTACATTTCTTTTATTTTGTTCGTATTATTTAACCCATAATACTAAATTTGTCTGTTTTTTTGAATTAAATATATACAGGGTGAGTTTTTTTCGATGTTCTCTATGGGGATCTCGGAAACTATAAGAGATAGAAAAACGGTTAAATGGGGAAAGAAGTATAGTTTTAAAGGACAAATAATATGACACTTTCAAAATATTTGCAAAAGTCAGGGGTAACTAGATATTTTGAATAAAGTAAAATGTGTCAATTTTTTGAAATCAATATATCTCTATTATTATCATAGATAGAAAAAAACTGTAAAGGACAAAGTTGTAGAAAATTTTACACAGATTAATAACAAAAAATCAAAAAAAAATCGCCCATATTTTGGGAGATATGACACAAACTTACCTTTTTTAAATAGAAACAATAGTTGGCTATGACTTTATTAAAAGGGCTATTTTTTTCCCTTCAATTCGATATAACATATGCCATAGTTATTTTCAAAATAAAGTAAGTTACAGTCGTTTTTAATTTTACCATACACCAAAAAATAGTTAGCTATGAAAAAGACAAAAGTAAAACAATTGCAGTTGTTTATTCTAAACACATATTAATTCATTTCCATAGTTGGTTTGTTTCGATAAGTTTGTTTTGTATTTATTTGGTGTTGAAAGTTTTTTAAAGTGATAATGAATTTTTCCAACGAAGAAAAGCGTGATTAAACTCTGTTTTTTTAAATATGACCAAACTTAGGGTGTATTTACTGCGAACAGTTGCAGTCCTGCTTTAACAGTAAAGTATTTTATACATCAACTTTGGAGATGTTGGTAAATGATTATCAATGCGACAAATAAATCATAATTTGTCAAATAAATTGTCACGGTGCAGAGATTTTCAAAACAGAGATCGCTAAAACTTGCAATTTTACAACATATACAGGGATTTTATCTTTTAAGTATACTTTCACATATTCCATAAAAACATTTGTAAAATATTCAATATTCTACGCTCATATTTATTATATTATAAGTGAATTTTTCCCTACGAAAATAATTCACCGGTTTCATTATCCTGTATGGTTTGACACTACACTGATTAAGCTAACAAAAGATAAGAGATTAGCCCATGCGAGGTATAAACAAAGTGGATCAGACAGGGATTTACAACGGTTTAAAAGACTTAGGAGTGATTGTAAACAACGTAGTGGCTATTTACAAGACTTGTATTACAAAAAGATGGAAGTGGATATTAATAATCAACCAACTAAATTTTGGCGGCATATACAGAAGCTGAAGAAAGAAGATGGTCTCCCTAAAGTTATGTCTTATGGTAACAATACCCTTCGTAGTGTACAGGATATAGCTGATTCCTTCGCAGAAAACTTTGCTGCAAACTATAAAATGCCCCAAGTTCAAAATAGTGTTTCTCCACGGCTCTCTTCGCTGTGTAATGCGTTTGCGGGAAGTGACAAATTTATTATTAATATTAAAGACATTTATAGTGAACTTGCGTCATTATCAAATAATTTCAGTTGTGGCCCTGATGAGATCCCAGGTGAATTTTTAAGTAGATGTGTTTGTACCCTCAGTATGCCAATATATTTGTTATTTACTGCGTCATTGTCACAGGGTGAATTCCCTGCTTTTTGGAAACATAGTTTTTTGGTACCAATTTACAAATCGGGGAAAAAAAGTGAAATAACGAATTATAGAGGAGTTGCTCTTCAATCTGCAATTCCTAAAGTATTTGATAAAATTATTTCAAATAAATTACAGTGGTTATCAAAAAACATAATAATTCCGGAACAGCATGGTTTTTGCCCTGGACGCTCAACAGTGACAAATTTATTGGTTTACTAGTCGTACATATTGGATGCCTTGGAGAAAGGGTATCACGTTGATGCTATTTATACAGATTTCTCCAAGGCGTTCGATAGGGTGAATCATATATTGCTCATTAATAAACTGTGGGACTTCCAATTTAATGTTGACGTAATCAATTGGATTCAGTCATTCCTGAGCAATAGGACTCAATCAGTAAGGATAGGGAATTTTACATCTACATGTGTACATGTACCATCGGGGGTTCCACAAGGAACACATAGTGGACCCATCCTGTTTTTGCTGTTCATAAATGATCTAGGTCAGTCGCTGGAAAATTGTAGATATCTTCTGTTTGCAGATGATTTGAAATTGTATAAAGCAAATTTAAAATCTGAGGATAACTGCATGGTTCAGGCAGACTTGGATCGTTTACAGAGTTGGTGTGCTCAGAATGATTTGAATCTCAATGTCAGTAAGTGTAAACACATGAGATTCTCTAGAAGGATTGCGGAAATTAATTTCTCATATGTCTTAAATAATTCTGTGTTAGACAAAGTTGATGTAATAAAAGATTTAGGTGTAACATTCGACTCTAAATTAAATTTCAACCAGCATATCGAGTTAATTTCACGCAAGGCAATGAGAAATCTTGGATTCCTTTTTAGAAACACTTCAATGTTTAATATTTCGACGTTAAGATTGCTTTACTGTTCCCTAGTACGATCGAAGCTAGAATACGGTAGTATAATATGGTCTCCATTTTATTCTACTCATATAGAAAAATTGGAAAGAGTTCAAAACAAATTTTTAAAATTTATGTCATATAAACTTGGGATCTCATCTATGGGATTTAATATCAGCATTACATTGAACACATTAAACCTGAAATCATTGCAGTCTAGGAGAGTTGAATTGGACTTATGCTTTTTTCATAAATTGATATCAGGTGAAAATCAATGTTCGGAATTATTAAGTTTGTTCAATTTCAATGTTAATCCATATTTATTGAAATCTAGAAGCAAGGCGATTTTCAATGTTCGTACTTGTAAGCAAAATTATTCATTCAACAGTCCATTGAATAGAATAATAAGATGCATAAATGTGCTCAATTGTAACGCTAAATTTGATGTATTTGGGGGTTCGTTCGTTACATTCAAGCGGCAACTTAAGAGATTACTTTAAATCTCTATTTGTGTGTTAAATCTCTATTTGAAACTAATTATTAACCTGTTTGTCAAATTTCGGTCAATGATAATCAATCTAATTGTCAAAATATCTGTCACTCGCAATTGTATTGTTTATAATCTATCTTGCTTCCTCCTATTGTTTGTGCATTTATTACTCTCCAACGCATAATAAACGCTATGCTGCGTCAATTTATTGTCGATCGGTATATACACACAACTCATAATTTCATCTGTTATTTTTAAGATTTAATTTTAGTTTTAGTTTATATTATTTCTTATTTCTGGTTTAATTTAATTGCATATGTTATGATTTATTTTATTGTAACACTGATATATATTTGCTTGTATTATTTTGTTAAAAAGGTGATTCCGTAATAAATTATTATAATTATTAAACAAAAAAAAAAAAAATAATGAACATGTGATCAGATCTAAGCAGTATATATTGAATTTCACTTATAATCAGTGTGTTATACGCGTGGCGCATGAAGTAAAATTTCGAGTTTAGAAAAGCCTGATTTAGCTTGGTCGCCCCGCTGCGCTACGCGACCAAGCGAAATGTTCAAGCTTTTCTATACTTGAAATTTAACTTCATGCTTAGTCTGACAATTTAAAACACTCGTTAGAGTTTTTAAATTATTTTTTTATCAAGATAACGAATGTCTGAAAATTTATATTGAAAAATCGTAACATGTATACCTAAAAGAAAAATTCCTTGTATTTAGAACATTTTTAAAATTTTAACATATAAACGGCCAGATAATAAAGAAGACAGATATTCCTGATCAAGGAATATTAATGATCCTCCTATCCTACCTGATCCTCAGAGACACTTTATTAAATTAGTAGTAGATACAAATAATTTGAGGCAGTGATAGGTAATCGTAATATTTGTGAGTTAATTAAATTGTCATATTAATGTCAGAATCCCCTTTATATAACATATAAATGAAAAGTTGAATTAAAACATAACATATGAATACTCTTCTCCTAACCTAAAACACACAACCTGGATCACACCACTAAATTCTTGAAATGTCATATTTGATTGGTCATATTAAAATAAAAACAGATTATATATTTTAGCATACAAAAATAAATATAAAATATTCACAAAAAATATTGATTATTTTTCAATTATCAAAACAGTAAATTGCATAAAACAGGAAATAATTAGTTTTAATTTTGACGCCCCTTGGACCATGCACCCTAGGCGATCGCCTAGGTTCGCCTAATAGAAGAGTCGGCCCAGAATAATTTTAAAATTTTATATTTCTTGATGCCTAATGGTCAACTTTTTTTTATTTGTTTAATCAATGGAGTTCATTTAAAAAATACATAATATAGTACAACTAAAAATATAAAATTACACATTAAAACATAAAACTATGAATATAAAAACAGATGATTATTATTTCTATAATAGGTGAATTTGTATTATTATCTTTATACATAAAATAATATAAATCGCATTTTAAATGCTTTTGTTTAAAAAAAAAACAAATCGTCTGTAAATTCATAATAACATTATGTCCAACGTGAATGAATCCTCTGCGTGTGTGTATGTGTGTTTGTGCGCATTGTGATAAAAGCTGTGTGTGTATTTTTCGCAAATTTTGTTAAACCGATTTGGGGCGACTCTAGGGTTTTCCTATAAATTACAGAGTAATAGTTGTGCGCGCCGAATTAAATAAATACAGGCAAGCCCGAATAAATTGCGTTCCGCCAATATGGAAATTGTCCCACACCAAGCTTAAAATATTTAACGATCCCACACCGCACTAAAAGCATTATGCTAATACCAAAATCGACAAAAAAATAGAGGATAAATAAACCTTAATGTGCACAGACTCAAATAATTATACAGTTTGAATTGCATAACATCCAAATACACGGTGATTTTTTTATCATAAATTGTTTTTAATTTCAATTATCTCCTGTTTTACCAAACTTATTCAAAGATTGACTTTATTTGTTAATTGGATACATGGATCCATGTCATTAACGTCGAAATATGTAAAATGATTGATCTTTAGGCATGTATGTACTATTAAAATGTTGTTTGATGAATAACTATTGTTTTATTTAATTGACGTTAGTGAAATCTTAAATTTGTGCGATCTTTTAACAAATAAAAGCATTTTAAATTAAATGTGTTTTCAAAGGACCCTTTTTATAAATTCCTACAAATTAATAAAAGTCTCCATAGACTTAATAATATTAAAATAAATTAAATAGCATACCATTCAAAAAGACAGTGTTTTTTTTAATAATAAATAATTGTAGTTAGCAGCATATTTTAAAGAATTTTAAACCAAAAGTGTTTTTATGTGACTTTAAACTAAGTAGAGTATATTTATAGTTAAAAAAGTCATTTAGAATTATTTTATATTGATTTACAGGGAATCTATAATTGTTATAAGCAATTCATTTTATGATGGTTCAAAGCAATTGAAAATAAAAATCCGTAGGAATCAATGTCATTTTCTACAACACGAATTATCTTAGAATAAATAGCCGGGGGTTAGTAGGTAATTTATAAATGTCTAAAATATAATTTTTGTTTTCATTTCTTTCTGGATAATTAAATCCGTCCGTAAGTCAAACAGGAATTGCGATCAATTCTCATCAAGGAAAATAAATAATTAATAAGGGCGTTCTTCCCCGGGGCACGATAAACACAAGAGTCTGATATTTCGCCTTTCATATATATATTTCTTTTGCCCTTCCACTTTTCGAAAAGGAAAGTGGAGAAGAGGCCTCGAGATATAATAACTTAAAGCCGGACGGACGATGCTTAATTACGTTTCGATCGAACGGACGAGCGAATGCTCAGCACTGTCTTTTCCCTTCACACTTTTATATAGATATTTTTTTTTCTCATCAGCGTTATGAGAGAAAAAGAAAACTTTCTCGCGTGGTTATTTTAAGAGAGTTAATTTCGTAAAAAGTAAATGGAACAAAAGACGTAGCTAATTGTTAAAAAACACATGAACATTAAAACACGTAAGTATCTCTGAATGTAATTGCCAATACTTGGTAATTGAATACTTCAAAAGATAATTAATGACTTTGTTTTGGATAAAAGCACTTTTTTTAAGTTGGAAACTTAAAAATGAAAATAAATTTTTGGCCATGTAAGTAATTTGCGGTGTTGGGCGTTAATTAATTACAAAGTAATGTAGTTACGGAGTTACATTAAAATGAAATTAATTACTTTGTAATGTAATTAGAAAGTAATGCATTACTGTGTAATTATACTAAATGTATAGTTACAAATTGAGGTACGATTCACGAGAGATGTTTCATGGTTTCCTTAATTTGTAGTGCTTTCTGCACCAATACATGTAATACGAAAATAGTTTGATGATGTCATCTGATTACGTGTGTGAAAAGAGACAGAAAACTTCATAATATGTGTGCTATAGTTTTTAGATGGAACATGCGAAAACGTACAGAGAGTTTTATACAACACCGAACATTTTTATCCAATACACTTTGACAACTTGAATTTTTAAGTTATGTCTAAATTGGGAAGCCTATATGACCATTAAAAATTGTTGCCAATCAATCGCAATTATTGCCTTAACTTGTACATACAGGGAGTTTTTCTTTCAAGTATGTCCCAATTACAGCGTATATGCCGTAAATCTTTAGATACTCATTGTTTTTTTTGTAAGAGTTCAATTTGAAACTTGAAATGAGTGTGTTCCACTCCCAGACTAAGCATGAAGTAAAATTTCGAGTTTAGAAAAGCCTGAACATTTGGTTTGGTCGCGTAGCGCGAAGCGCGGAGCGGCCAAACCAAATTTTCAGACTTTTCTAAACTCGAAATTTTACTTCATGCGAGACTAGTACAAAACATTGACATATTACGAAGATTAAAACACACCGCTAAACTTTACATTGCCTTAGTGTCTGGGCGCATGAAGTAAAATTTCGAGTTAAGAAAAGCCTGAAAATTTGGTTTGGCCGCTCCGCGCTTCGCGCTACGCGACCAAACCAAATTTTCAGGCTTTTCTAAACTCGAAATTTTACTTCATGCTTAGCCTGGGAGTGGAAAACACTCGTTTAAAGCTTCAAATTAATTTTTTTTAATAAACCGAGCATCGGCAAATGTACAACGTATGCTTATGTATACTTAAAAGATAAATTCTCGCTATGAAAATGTTCGGTGTTACATAAAACTCTCTGTATGTTCCGGTATACAGCTTTAAAATTTTAAGGTTAAACGTCATATTTTGGCAATATCTTCGTAAAACTAAATCTGCAAAAACCCAGCCACAAATCATTTTAATTAATGTGCACAATCGATTTAAATGTGAGTTTACAATTCCAATTTCCACATCTACTAAATAATTCAGGTATTTACAGAAATAAATAATGCATTTATGTTGATTTTGTGTAAGCTCAAACAAAAATGTGAGTTGAATCGAATGTGCATTCGATTTGGCAGTCATCGGATTAATCTGTTAATACAGGGACGTTTTCTTTAAATTAAGGGATTTTCTATTAGGTATACATATGCATTCGCATTTTTTAAAGAGTTTAATTTGAAGCTTGAAACAAGTGTTTTCTAGTTCCAGATTAAGCATGGAGTAAAATTTCGAGTTTAGAAAAGCCTGAAAATTTGGATTGGTCGCGGCCAACCCAAATTTTCAGGCTCTTCTAAACTCGAAATTTTACTTCATGCGCCAGGCGTATTAAACACTGAAAGTACTGAAGTATTGTGAACGAGTAAACTTCGCTTGAAATCAGTATCTTATACGCGTGGCGCGTGTAGTAAAATTTCGAGTTTAGAAAAGCCTGAAAATTTGGTTTTCTCGCTTCGCGCTTCGCGCTACGCGACCTAACCAAATTTTCTGGCTTTTCTAAACTGGAAATGTTACTTCATGCTTAACCTAGGAGTGGAAAACACTCGTTTAAACTTCAAACTGACCTCCTCTAAGAAAACAACGAATATTTAAAAATCTACAGCACGTAATGAATGAAATTATGATTTAAAGCAGTATGACATTGTCATGTAACGTCAAAATTTGAAACAACTAGAAAAAATCGTTGCAGTTACAACTGTCGACATACTCTCCAAAAAAATTGACCACACATTCCACATCAATGAGTCATAGGACATCTCTCCCGAATTCTACTATAATGCATTATTCTTTGCGGAGTGACTAATCCAAATTTTCTGGCATTTCTAAACTTGAAATTTTACATCATGCTTAACCAAAGGCTAGAAACACGTGGTAGAAGCTTTAAATTGAACGCTCAGTAAACATACAATTTATTAAGAATACACATTTTAGCAGAATTTGTTTAAGTAGCTTTATTCTTATTAAAAACAAGCAAACAATAAAAATCACTCTATATATTTTCAAAGCTTCCTCGACTTTGTTACATAACATATTTCTTTATGTAAAACACAATTACAATGAATACAAAAGTGAAAAGAATTCCTAAGTGAGTAATCAAATACATTTTAGTTAAAAAGGCCTACGATATTTTTCGGTCTAACCTCATGCGCATTGAATAACTGATGGAACCGTTCCATTTTTGATTTTGATTGAATGCAGTACGCCCCCCAGACCTGGGGAATTATTAATTTTGTATAAAAGGGGCTCAAGTAGGTAAACATAAGCGCGCAATTTGCCAGAATAATGAGGTGTTCTCCTGAAACGTTGATGAGGTCTTTGCTTATTCAATCGATAGATCTCGACTGGGGATTTTTTCCTCGAGTGGGATCTTGCAAATTTGCAAATTTTTTATACTAATGCAAAATAAATAGGAAAATTGCAAGTAGTTATAATAATATCGGTAAAAATTGAAATGTATTATTGATAAATTAATAATAATTGAGGGATTAAGTAGAAAGCGTGACACCCTATTTGTGGGGTATTAAGTACAGTGTGATCAACAATGATTGTAGACAGGTTAAATTTCCCGCCAAAAAATGTTGGTACAACTGATTATATGAAAAGAAAATCCCCTAGATTGCTTTTCCATTGGCGTAGCAAACATTTTTTCCCAAAATAAATTAAATAATTAATTATAACTATATATAAAATGTTTACAATTTTATTTAAATATACAAAGTAAATTGAAGTAAGTTAAGGTTTTGTGTATTTTTAATAAACGTAGAGTTAGCATCCCTAATTTTATAATAAATGTTGAAAATGATTGCCTTCATTTTCTAGGCAAATGTTAACTCTAGGTCTGGCGAACGTGGTGGCCATAATCCGTCGCTTATCAAGCATCTTGCTGAAAATAACCCATTATCTGTTCGTCATCATGCAATTGATTCAAAAATTCATCTAGAATGAGTGTTCGGTAGCGCTCCGCATTGATTATTTCGTTGAAAAATATTGGGCCAATTATCCGACGTCTCGAAATTGCTACCAAAACACCAATTTTTTGTGGATGTAAATCCGTTTCAATAAAAGTATGAGGATTTTCTGTAGCCCACGTACGATAGTTTTGGCTGTTCACATATCCTGACAAGTGAAACCACACCTCGTCAGTAAAATAGGTCTTGTCTAACATACCATTATCATTTAAGTTCTGATTAAACCAATTGCAATAATCAATTCTTTTTTGGAAATCAAGTGGCTGAAGTTGTTGAACTACCGATACTTTATACGGGTGCAAATGCAGAATTTTTTTTGCGGCTTTTATGCAACTCCCATACGATACTCCTGTAAAAGGATTAAACATTAAAATTTGTGCGCACCTTAAAATTAAGAACATACCCGTTTGAGCTGAAAGTTTTCTTAAAGATTTTGTTGGGCTTTGTTCAAGTCCTTGTTGAATGTCGCCAACAACCTTTTCTGTTAAGATAGGCAGTCTTCCAGCTGACTTGCCCTTACAGATACAATTCTTTCCCTCAAAACGGTCAACAATGCGGGTTTTATTCGAGGAAAATGTTTTGTAAGGAATGTGGACATCGGGGAAGGCTTGAATAAATTGATTCAGACACGATTGTAATGAGTAAGTCCATGTCCATCTTCATTCATAGTTCCACTTCGATAATGAGCCTTCAGGATGAAAGCATCATGCCGCACAATGTGCCAAATCCGAGCGCGAGCGCCAGGGGGGGATTTGGAGGAAAAAAATTAAATTAAAAATTTCGAGAAAAAAACATATCCACTCCATTGTAGATACATGAAACCCTTATAATCTTGCATGTTTATATTTTTTAACCCCCTATATTATTAACAATTAACGCTTAAAGTTGAGCAATTTAGAAAACATCAATTTTACGGCATTTCACTCGCAAGTTTAAATGATTTATTACATGGATAGTAGGCGTACTATAAATATAACATTATACACTGTTGTTTATAACATAATACTGTATATTATGGTTGAAAGATCAAGTCTCTAAATATATTAGAAAAAAAGTTAAAAAAATTTGAATATGAAATATATTTTAAATATAAATTTTTACTTTAGAAAGTGTTATAAAAAAAATGCCAACTCGATGAGGTCTGTGACTATCACTAAAAATTAGTTCTATGTTTTCTCTAACTACCCTCAAAATTTCGTATCTCCACCGGTGCGTTTTTGGGGTCTTTTTAATTTTTTTATTCGACGCCACCAATTAAAATTGGGTCGGGCGAGGCCCGTGTGCGGTGAGCATCGCGGAGTCGAGCGCGCTATTCTCGAGCAGCACGCAACATGATTTCTACGTTGGCCCCGAACAAAAAAATAATAAAAACGCACGTAAAACGCACATGTAAAAATTCAAAAAAAATAGGGCTGTTACAGAAAATATTGACAAATGTTTATATAATAGTCATAATCCTCACAATCTACAATTTTTCTAATATACAGGTATATATCATAGTGAAATTATTTCTTCTCTGAGTATTTTTTGCACCATTTAAATCACATTTACAAAAATAGTTTTATGGGTTTTTTTTCTTATTGATATATGTGTTTACATTTTTATTAGGGGTCCGATTGGAGCTGTCATTTACCGTAACAAATGGCATTCTTGTCACACAGTTTTTACGGTTTAAGTATCTGAAATGGATTTTTCTTAATTTTCTTGAAAGCAAAATATGCGTTTAGTGTTGAACGAAGTCTCCAACAGTTCACATATTTTTCTGATCCCTAAGCGAACGATTGAACATTATAAAGTAGTTATTAATTAAGTTAGTGTTAAGTGTTATTTAATTTGTTGACTCATTCTTTGATTTAGTGTTTTTTTGTGTATAAAATAGTTTAGTTTAGTGTTTAATAGTTTACTTTAATTAAACTAGTGTTTAGTGTTAGTGTAATTTAATTAATCCAAAACGCTGAGTGATAATGGAGAAAATTAAAATTACAAACGGTGATTTATATAAGGTATGGTACGAACTAAAACCTAAAAACCTTATTCAGTCAAGCAATGCCATTGATTATTTAATAAAATATATTGAAAATGTTTCGACGAAAAACAATAGTGAAAATGATGACATTCTTAACAAAGTTAAGGATTTCTGCAGTACTCTTAATAGAAAGTGGAAAATGTGCTCAAGATCTCATATCAATTTCATTAAAAAAAATAGAAATTGGTTACTGCTGCCTTTTAAATACAACGAGGGTTCTGCCTTAATTGAAAATACAAACCTCTTTGAAAATATAGAAAATATTTCACCAATACCAAGTACATCAGGTACACAGTTCACAATACAAAGTAATACATCTAAAAGAAGACAAACTAATTTATTGATCACCGAAAATACACCAGAACAAATATTTTCAGCAGCAAAAAAAATTTTACGCGATAAAGGAAATATACCAGCGGCCAAATAAGTGGAAAGTGCTTCCTCGGATTCACAGGAATAAATTAAAAAAAAAACTACGTTCTCATGGAGCAAAAGACCTTTTACCATCTTACAATAAAATTAAAATAATGAAGACAATGTGTTACCCAGCTAATATTTCTATTTCTCAAAATGGAGCATCAGTACCTTTGCAGAGCCTTCTTGAGCATACTTTATGTAGATTAATATCAACAATTAAATTTCCTCAAGATACATCATTTAGTAAATTAATTTTGTTGTGTAAACATGGTTGCGATGGCAGCTCAGGGCACTCTACTTATATGCAAAAGCCATGTGATGATAGCAGTACAGATGAAGAAGAAATTACAGAGAAGAGTGTCTTTGTGTTTTCACTGGTTCCACTTAGATTATTTTCTGATGAAAGTGTTATTTGGAAAAACGAAAAACATTCATCTATTAAATTATGTAGACCAATAAAATTTATTTATGCTAAAGAAACAAAACAGCTTATTCTAGATGAAATTAAGAGTATGAGGCAAGAGGTAAATTTATTGGAAAAACAACAAATTTATATTAATGGTAACCATGTAGAGGTAAAATTTAATTTGTTGTTTACAATGATCGACGGCAAAGTTATAAATACCTTAACAAATACTCCGAGCTCAAATTATTTTATATGCAAATGTTCTCCGAAGGAGATGAATGATATTGAAAGAATTAAAAATATTCCTATTATCGAAGATAATTTAAATTATGGTATTTCTTCCCTCCATGCATGGATTAAGTTCATGAAATGTGTTCTTCATATCTCTTATAAATTAGATTTGAAGAAAACAACTACTCACGGATGTACGATAGAAGAGAAAAATAATATATTTAGTCGGAAAACTAGAATACAAAAACTATTACGTAAAGAGTTAGGGATAAGGGTTGATATTGTTGTGCAAGGAGGAGGTACTTCAAATACTGGCAACGTTGCTCGAATATTTTTTCGAAATTATGAGAAAGTAGCTGTCATCACTGAATTGAATGAAGAATTATTGAACAGATTTTATACAATGTCGAGTTCTCGTAAAATAAATGTATTGATGTTTGATAAATATGCAGAAGATACGGCCCGGGCCGACTTTACACCTCGTTATATGGATGGTATAGAATGCCTTATAGTGTCCATAAAATTTTAATTCACGGGAGCAAAATAATTGGACAATGTCTTTTACCAATCGGAGAACTTTCGGAAGAGGCACAGGAAGCAACCAATAAAATATATAAGAGAGTTAGAGAAAACCATGCTAGGAAAAACTCTAGGCTTAATACAATTCGAGGTTTATTTAATATGCTTCTTGTATGTTCTGATCCAATAATTTCTTCTTTGAGAAGCGATGTAAAAATTCATAAAAAACAACTACCTGCAGACGCTAAAAAATTAGTTATTTGTGAAACGGACACAAGTGACAGTGAAGACGAACAGACTGATGAGGATACTGACAAATTTTCATTTTAAAAAAGTAAGTAAATAAAACAGTATAAAATACATAACTTCGTTGTGCAAAATCAGAAAAATGTAATGTATATTCTGATTAAAAATTCATATTTTAAACAACAGATTAAATTATTTTTAAACTACAGAAGATACTTTTCACATTTGTACGTTTTTTTGAGGTGCTTTATTTTTTATTAGGCGCAACCGATAAAAATCGACTCGGTCATTCGCAAAAACCTGACACAAAACGCACATGTAGAGATACGAAGTTTTTAGGGCATTTAAAAACATACCACATTTTTTGGTGAAAGTCACAACCTATGTAATGATTATAACAATTGTATATAATTTTTCTGCCTTGAATTATTATTATATTATTTTTTTTTAGAAGATTGCAAACTGGAAGAACTGTGACTATCATATAAACATTTGTTAATATTTTCTGTAACTGCCCTATTTTTTTTTTTAATTTTTACATGTGCGTTTTAAGTGCGTTTCTATTATTTTTTGTTCGGGGCCAACGTAAAAATCATGTTGCGGGCTATTCGAGAGTAGCGCGCGCTCGACTCCACGATACTCACCGCACACGGGCCTCGCCCGACCCAATTTTAATTGGTGGCGTCAAATAAAAAAATTAAAAAAACCCCAAAAACGCACCGGTGGAGATACGAAATTTTGAGGGTAGTTAGAGAAAACATAGAACTAATTTTTAGTGATAGTCCCAGACCTCATCGAGTTGACATTTTTTTTATAACACTTTCTAAAGTTAAAATTTATATTTAAAATATATTTCATATTCAATTTTGTTTTAACTTTTGTTCTAAAATATTTAGAGACTTGATTTTTCAACCATAATATACAGTATTATGTTATAAACAATAGTGTATAATGTTATATTGATAGTACGCCTACTATCCATGTAATAAATTATTTAAACTTGCGAGTGAAATGCCGTAAAATTGATGTTTTCTAAATCGCTCAACTTTAAGCGGTAATTGTTAATAATATAGGGGGTTGAAAAATATAAACATGCAAGATTAGAAGGGTTACATGTATCTACAATGGAGTGGATATGTTTTTTTCTCGAAATTTTTAATTTAATTTTTTTCCTCAAAATCCCCCCCTGGCGCTCGCGCTCCGATTTGGCACATTGTGTGCCGTGGTGCAAATATCACGGTAAACACAAGCAAATTCTCTTAAAATCTGTAAATTTAGGATTAAACTTAAATTTTCTAATTTTCTAACCTTAAAAACAGCAAATCACTTACCACAAAACAAAGAATTATACAAAGTAGTCCTGAGAAGAACTGATGTCTATGAAACAGAATGAAAAATAACTTAATTCGAAGAATGAATTAACACAATGGCAAAATACGACGCACGACGCTGCTAATGTCAAATCGAGTTCCTGTTTATTAATTTTTCCTTGGCATGAACTTGTCTACAATCATTGTTGATCACCCTTTAGAAAAGCGTGACACTTAATTTGTGAACTGTCACACTTTACACTTACCAGCGGCGCAGCACCACGCCCTAGGGGCACCCCCTTTTGGTTAATATAATAATTTATCAAGGCCTAAACTATATTTATTAGGTTTAGTTGTTTTTTGTTTATCTTTTTAGTGATGTATTTTTAATTAACATAAATTTGAGTTAAGTATTGTTCCCATATTTGTTGTTATTTAACCTTCAAATAAGGATAGCCAAAAAAAAGGTTATTCATTATGTTTTGGTGTTAAAAACAAGTACAATTTGAAGCTTCTAACAACTGTTTTACTCCTTGGCTAGCCCGTTAACGGCCGAGAAATTATTGAGTTAACTGTAAAAACTGATTTTAGATAAAATTCTGCATTTTTTTCACTGATTTCAATGAATGACTTATTATATTATATACTGGGAATTTTTGTTTCAAATATACATAATGTATAAGCTGTAAATTTTCAGGCATTTATCGATTTTATAAAAAAAACGATTGTTTTCATTCCCAGATTAAAAATAAAGTAAAATTTCGAGTTTAGAAAATCCTGAAAATTTGGTTTGACCCCGTAGCGCTACCCGCTACGCGACCAACCCAAATTAACCAAATTAATAATGTTGTGTTATTGAGCAAATGGCGCTTAATGGGTTAATGTGCTATAGTTTTTAAAGAAATTCATACATTTTAAGTTATTTCTAAAGTGCTTTATATTAATTAATAACCAGGTTTTTGCATTATTTACGCAGACAAAAGTTTGCCGCACTTTAAAAAATGCAATTTATTTTAGTCTATTTTGCACAACATTTTAAGATACAATAAGTTATGTATTAAAAAGTGTTTTAAACATGTTCAAAAACAGCCGTCGTGTTTTAAATGGTTTTGTTTTGAACATGTTTAAATTGTTAAATTCGCCTATAACATGTTTTATACGTTAATATTGTTTCAAAACTTTTTTTTATTGTTTTAACTATATTTTATACTAAGTGTTATTCCATGGTCACTTTGTGTCCGAAATGTAGGCACATTTGGTAATTCAAATAAACGTATGAAGAAAGGTTATTAGTGCTTTTATTCGTCAAATATTTTATACTACTTTATTAAACATTTTTTGTTCACGTTTTCAAATTTAAATTAAATTGTTAAAGATATTTCAAATTACATTATTAAAAATAAATTTTTTTTATAACTAAATATCGGAGCTGGGCAGGATTCGAATCATTCAGGATTCGATTCCCGGATTCGAATCCTTTTAGAGGATTCAACAGAGGTATTCGAATACTTTAGTGAAAACGGATTCGTGATCCGGATTCGTTACATTATTTTAAAAGGATTCGTATTCGAATCCAGACGTATATGATTCGAATCCTTATAAAAGGATTCGAATTCTTATAAAAGGATTCGAATCCTTATAAAAGGATTCGAATCCTTGTAAAAGGATTCGAATCCTTATAAAAGGAATCACTAAATTATTCATATTTGAATATAAATATTGAAATTTTCGAATAATTCAAATATTTGTGAATGGATATTTGGTTACTTAACCATGAAAAATATCCCATATTAATAGTATATTCTTAACTTCACTTGAAATCAGTGTTCTATACGCGTGGCGCATGAAGTAAAATTTCGAGTTTAGAAAAGCCTCGTGAAAATTTGTCTCGGGTCGCTGCGCGACTCTCGACAAATTTTCTACGCGGGGCTTTTCTAAACTCGAAATTTTACTTCATGCTTAGTCTGGGGGTGGACAACACTGATTCTTAGAAGTTGCAAATTGAAGGATCACTCTAGATTACTAAGTTTATTACCATTTTACAAAGGCTACAGCTCGAAGGACCAACCATGGAGGAGACCGAAGAACTGCAGGGAATCGAAGTTTTTTTACAAGAAAACAACGAATATCTGAAGGTTTACAGCATGGATAGGAAAGAAGTTGGGTTAGTTTTCAGTGCATTTTTAACTTCACTTTAAATCAGTGTTTTATACGCGTGGCGCATGAAGTAAAATTTCGAGTTTAGAAAAGCCCCGCGAAAATTTGTCTCGGGTCGCTCTACGCGGTGCTTTTCTAAACTCAAAATTTTACTTCATGCTTAGTCTGGGAGTGGACAACATTCGTTTGAATTTTAAATTTAACTTTTTAAAAAAATCGACGTATGTAATATAATATATCATTCATTAAAATCATAGAATAAGATTCAAAATTATATCTAAAATTAACTTTTAGAGTTAACTTTATAATTTGGTCGGCTCTCAATGGGTGAATATTCTTTTCCTAATAAAACCGTTTTTATTTAATATTAAAGTTGCATTTAATACAATAACAAACTGTGAATAAATCGACATAAATCTAGAAATATCGAAAATCTCGACATGTAGAAAATCTTGACGGTCCACTCTCAGACTAAGCATGGAGTAAAATTTCGAGTTTAGAAAAGCCCCGCGAAGAAAATTTGTCGAGGGTCGCGCAGCGACCCGAGACAAATTTTCACGGGGCTTTTCTTAACTCGAAATTTTACTTCATGCGCCACGCGTATAAAACACTGATTTAAAGTGAAGTTAAAAACGCACTGAAAATCAACCCAACTTCGATATTTTTTCAAAATTGGATGTTTTCTTTTCTATCCATGCTGTAAACCTTAAGATATTCGTTGTTATCTTGTAAATAAACTTCGATTCCCTGTAGTCCTTCCGTCTCCAAAGACCATGATTGGTCCTTCGAGCTGTAGCCTTTGTAAAATGGTAATAAACTTAGTAATCTAGAGTGATCCTTTAATTTGAAACTTCTAAGAACGAGTGTTGTCCACTCCCAGACTAAGCATGAAGTAAAATTTCGAGTTTAGAAAAGCCCCGCGTAGAAAATTTGTCGAGGGTCGCGCAGCGACCCGAGATAAATTTTCACGGGGCTTTTCTAAACTCGAAATTTTACTTCATGCGCCACGCGTATAAAACACTGATTTAAAATGAAGTTCAATAACACATATATCATCATTGAAAATGTGCGATTTGTTGATTACACTTCATGTTCTCATTTCTCGCGCACTCAATTTATTCACGGTGGCGTGATGCAGCTAGCTAAAAATGAGTTAATAATAAAAAGCATTGATAAACTAAACGAATTATCCCTTGAAAAACACTGCGAGATAGCTGCCTCATTTCTACCATTGCATAATGTTACAATCATATCAATATATCGTTCTCCGTTAGGGGATTTTCATATTTTTCTCTCTGTTTTAGACAAATTGTTCAGAAAACTAAATATTCGTGATGATGTTATCCTTGGAGGGGATTTCAATGTTAAATTCAATACTGATGACCCACATGCAATCTATCTGAGCGATTTTCTGGCAACATATGGTTTGGAGCGCTTGGTTTATTTTAACACTAGACTAAGTAACTGTTTAGATAACATTTTTTCGAACATTCGTGATAAAAAGATTAATGTACATCCTCTAGACTCTGGTTTGTCGGATCATGTAGGAGTTCGATTTGAACTTGAATTACCTAATAAAGATGACGGTTTAATAAGTTACATAAAACGACCTATCACACTTGCTGGAAAATTAAGATTGTTCTCACTACTCGATGAAACCAATTTTGATTTTGTCAATGACTCGTGTATATGCATCAACACAAAATTCTCTATGTTTTTACAATATATTCATGATGCAATTAATGATTGTTTTCCCGAAAAGACAATTTCCAACAGTAACAAAAATAAGGTTAAGTGGTTCAACAGAGAACTAAGGCAAATGCGTGAAACATTATTGCTTATTAAAGAATTCTGTGTACGATTCCCAGAATTTAAAAACATTTATTATAATTATAGACAAACGTATAGAATGGCACTAAAAACCACAAGAAAATCTGCAACTCATGCTTATATTAAACAAAATAATAGTAATCCCAAAGTTTTGTGGTCATTAATTTCTAACAAAAGCAATTCCAATTTAGATAGTAATATATCAGCAGATGATTTTAATATTCACTTTAGAACTGCGGTTAAACATCTAGTGGATCAGCTACCGATATCAAATATTGATCCTATTGTCACTTTATGTAATAGTTCACCACGATTATCTGAATCTTATTTTAAATTTAGGCAGGTTAGTTCGGTCGAGGTCAGAGGCGCAATTATCGGTTTAAATAACTCTAAATCTCGGGACATATACGGCTTAAACAAAGATCTACTAATTTGTATCATAAACATTATAATTTCACCTCTCACCAAGTTAATAAACTCCTGTATACACCATTGTATATTTCCTCAGTGTTTAAAAGACGGGTTCATTATTCCCATACATAAAAAAGGATCTAAATCAGAAGTTAATAACTATAGGCCCATTTCCATACTACCTATACTTTCGAAGGTGTTTGAAAAAATTATTCGTAAGCAAATGGTTACTTACTTAGATGTAGCTCACATCTTGCATGATAGCCAGTATGGTTTTAGGAACGGGCGTTCTACAGTTGATGCCATTACTGCACTCGTGGATGGGGTTCAGAAAGGTTTTAACTGCGAAATGGACACGGTTGCATCCTTTCTGGACCTCAGTAAAGCATTCGACTGTGTATCCCATGACGTTTTACTGAGGAAACTATATTGCTACAATTTTAATCCTTCTAGCTGTCGTCTGTTGAACTCCTACATGACTGATCGACAGCATCGTGTTAAGGTTAATGGTGATTGGTCCATTGAATGCGACATCTCAGCAGGGGTTCCTCAGGGTTTCATCCTAGGTCGCCTACTGTTTATTTTATATATAAATGATCTGCCGCTACAAATCGATGCGAAAACAGTACTGTACGCAGATGATACTTCTTATCTTTATACCTGTAATGATATGTTAACAGACCATCATTTTAGTATTGATTGTAAAGAGATAGTAGCTAAATGGTTTGTTGCCAATAAATTATCATTAAATGCAGATAAAACAGTAGGTGTTACCTTCTCTACCAAACTCGGCGTTGAGACTAATTCAACTATGTTTTTGGGTGTTCAATTAGATAGTAGGCTGAACTGGGATGTACATGAGAGGTATATTTCTGGGAAACTTTCTAAAGTTATCTTATTACTGCGTAACCTCGACTCCTTTTTACCTCACACTGCTCTAAAATCCGCTTACTTCGGGCTTTTCCATTCTCGTCTAACCTATGGAATTCTTGCATGGGGACGTTCCTCAATTATTAACAGCTTATTCGGGTTACAAAGACGAGCTGTGAGGGTTATCAATTCTATGTCGTAGAGAGATGACTGCAAAGACACATTTGTAAACTTAGAAATCCTTACATTGCCTTGCGTTTATATTCTCGAGTCTCTTACGTTTGTTCGAAAAAATGTTCCATCTTACCATACATATTGCCATGAATATGGGACTAGAAATAAACACCTCATTTGCTTGCCTTTTCTACGAATTTATAAATGCAGAAATAGTATTAATTACTTTGGCCCTAAGCTATTTAATGCTTTACCAGAAAATATTAAACTCCTTCCACGTACACCCTTTAGAAGGGTAATAAAACACTATCTCTGTAAACAAGCATTTTACAGTTTATCTGAATGCTTAGAGGATGATTTTAAAGACCTTAGCATATGAATGTTCACGCTCTGGTTGCTTGTGGTATTCACTATTTGAATTTAAATAGAATTTTAATGTGTTTGTAATGATATTGTATTTCTTCCATACATTTCACTGTTTTATATTTATATTGTACAATGAAATGTTTTCCTTTTAATCCATATATATTAATTATTATTATTGTTTATTTATTTATTCATTTTTTACGCAAATTTTATTTATTCATTATACTTTTATGTATCTTACCCATGACGAGTGTACACTTTTGTAATAACACGAAATAAAGGAAAGTTGAAAGTTGAAAGAAAGTTGAAAGCAATTAAAATCATTATATAATCAGATATTTAGTCGGTAAATGTACATTTTTGTTAATAGAAACTGATGGAATAAAATATTACTGGTTGCAAATAATAGATTCAAATTTATTTTTAAAGGATTTGTATCCGTGATTCAAAAATGAGGATTCGAATCTTTATTCGAGTATTCGTGATTCGAATCATATTAGGTGATTCGGATTTGTGATTCGAATCCTGTTTTTGAGGATTCATCCCAGCTCTGCTAAATATCACAATTATGTGTGCATAAATGTGATTTAAAACGTGTTTTAAATATGTACAGCCTTATTAATAGAATTGCCGTTAATATCATTATAGTTTAATGCTAATTAATCTCTACTAGACGCATACAAACACGATACTAACATTTCGTATTATTAGAGCAAAATCTACATGTTTTTAGTTAATTTTGAAATTATGATAGAATGAACGTAGCAACATTACATTTTCATGTGTTCAAATTTCAGTGTAATCAAGTAATTTAGAAGGTATGTTACACTGTTCTTTTTTTTATATCTGTGAAAATTTATTTCTTCTGATATATTATTAAATTGAAATTTACTTCTAATGAGTGTCTCTACTCCCAGACTAAGCATCAAGTAAAATTTCGAGTTTAGATAAGCCTGAAAATTTGGTTTAGTGGCGTAGTGCATAGCGCTACGCGACCAAACCAAATTTTCAGGCTTTTCTAAACTCGAAATTTTACTTCATGAGCCACGAGTATAAAACATTGATTTCAAGTGAAGTTCAAATCATACTGATATGATTTATTGCATTATTAAATAAATTCTAAATAACCCTATTTTGTTATAACAGTTGAGATTATGTATAAGACCTAAACTGGGGCTATTAAATTATTAGTTGTTAACTTACAATATTAATCTACTTAAACGTTTTATTAATCTGAAAATGTCAATATAATCCTTAGAACTGTGTTAAAGCTGCATGCTAAGGTCTGTTAATAAGACTGATTATATTCAAAAACACGTTTAAAACATATTTTAAACACGTTTTAAACATGTTTTTAATTGTTAATGTTTTAAACACTGTTTTATTAAAAAACACGTTTTGTAAAAAAACTGATTGTTTTAATTAAAATGAAAAAAAACCTTTATTAACAACTCTGGCTGCAACACAAGCTTGTGTGCATTTCGTGTATTTCATTTAAAAAAATACTAATAAATCACAAAGCTTTATATTTCGATAAAGTATAGAAAGATTGTTCAGAAATGAATAAACTAAATTTTACCGCAGAATAAAAAAAAGGTTAACACTTAGTGAAATTACAATATTTGGCTGTTGATGAAAATAAATGCCTTTTATTGGCCAACATTTGCATTTGACATTGCTTAAATATACCACAAATAAAAAAATCAACGCAACTTAAGATTTCGATAAAAACAAATTCAGAGATTGTTAAGTGAGAAACATTTGTTTTAGCGTCAGAAAATGAGAAATTACTTGATTCTAAAAAATACAGTTGATAAGCAGAGTTTTTGATTTCGTCAATAGCAGAGTTGTTATGTTTAAAACAGTTTGTTTTAAAACAGTGTTTGTTTAAATATGTTACAAAACAGCCGTCGAGTTTTCTTTCAAACATGTTTTAAATCTTAAATTTGTTCAAAACATGTTTTAAACGTTTTGTTTAAAACGTTTGTTTTTATTATCTTTTTCTAAATTATATTTTGTACTACTTCATTAAGATTTTTTGTTTACATTTTTAAATTTTAGCTAAATTGTTAAAGATATTTCAAATTACATTATTAAAAACAACATTTTATTACAATAAAATATCACAACTGTGTGTGCATAAATGTGATTTTTAAATACAGGGAATTTATCTTTCAGGTATACATATGCATACACTGTAAATTTTACGACATTCGTTGTTTTTTTTATGATTTCACTTTGAATCTTTAAACGAGGGTTTTCCACTCCCAGACTAAGCGTAATGTAAAATTTCGAGTTTAGAATAGCCTGAAAATTTTGATTGGCTGCGTAACGAAGCGGGGCGGCCAATTCAAATTAGGCCTTTTTAAACTCGAAATTTGACTTAATGCGCCGCACGTATAAAACTCTGAAATATCGCAAAGTTTAAAATATACGGCTTTAGCAATCTAATATGTAGTTGTGAATAAAACGTGAGTCAAATTCTGCGCTGAAGAAATTGTTTAAAACAGTGATTATAGGCAACACAATAACTCTAACTTATATTAGGTTGCCTATAATCGTTGTTATATGTGTGTGTTTTTTAAATTCCACTGTAAATCAGTGTCTTTAAGCGTAGCGCATGAAGTAAAATTTCGAGTTTAGAAAAGCCTAATTTAGATCCAAACTCTTAGGCTTTTCTAAACTCGAAATGTTACTTCATGCTTAGTCTGGGAGTGGAAAACACTCGTTAAAAGCCTCAAATTAACTGCTTTAAAACAACGAATTCCCGCAAATTTTAAAAAACGTTGAAATTATCGGGATATGTATACTGTAAAGAAAAATGCCCTGTGTTTCATGTTTTAAACATATTTGAAATTTTTAATGTTTTAAACGCTGTTTCAATGAAAAAAACACGTTTTGTTATAAACACTGTTAACCAGGATGAGTGTTTTAATTAAAATGTAAAAAACACGTTTTGTAAAAAAACTATTTGTTTTAGTTAAAATGAAAAAACACGTTTGTTAAAAAAACTGTTTGTTTTAATTTAAATGAAAAAAATAACGTTTTTGTAACACCCTGGTTAATAGTAATATTAAAACACTTCACACTTTGTGAATTAATTTGTTTTTAATATTATTTAAATGGGGATTTCTAAAGTACAGAAAGCTTTTGTTACTTTTTTTAACGAAGGTTAACTAATTTTTCAATAAGATTAAAATCTAGTTTAAAATAAATAAAAAAACACAAGGTGTGATATTTTTTTTGTCAACTCAAGTCCCATGGAAATGAAACTGGGAAACCACACATTTTAAGTTCCAGCGAAAAACACTGAAAAACTATGTTTAGGTTATAGTTATTTAACATCTACACCAAATTTCATGAAAATTCTATTAGAGGTTTTTGAGTTATGAGTTCTTGAAAATTAAACTTTCATAAAAAAATATGGGTTACTATCATAATTTTGACGATAAGCGAAAATAACTGAAAAACAATAAATACGGTGTTCTTGGATTTTCATATATTTTAAGAGAGCAATGTTTACTTAACATCCACAGCAAGTATTATAAAAATGTTGCTAGGAATTTGTTGTTTACAATCCATGTTATTAATCTCAACTCAACAATAACCACTGGATCTAACTATAGCCATTGTAATTCCTTACAGCCTTCTTGATCTTAATATTACCAACAAAATATGATGAACAGTTAGGTTAGGTCCTATGGCAACTAGATAAGGATAGTTTTGAAGGAAAGTGTTTAATTAGTATAGGTCATTTATTTCTACAAGACATTTTTATTTTAAGTATACATATCTCGATGTAAACACTGTAAATTTGTAGGCATTTGTTGTTATCATAAACGAGTTCAATTTACATCTTCTAACGAGTCTTTTTACCCTCAGATTAAGCATGAAGTAAAATCTCGAGTTTAAAAAATCCTAAAAATTTGGTTTGGTTGCGTAGCGAATCGGAGCGTCCAAACCAAATTTTCAGGCTTTTCTAAACTCGGAATTTTTCTTCATGCGCCACGTGCGTAAAACGCAGATTTAACGTAAGGTTGAAAATATATTGTTTCGGCATAACGCTTGAGCAATATATTTTGAACTTCACTTGAAATCAGGGTTTTATACGCGTGGCGCATGAAGTACAGAAATTAATTACATTTTTTGCTTTTAATAAAATGTTTTTGCAAGTAATTTATCTTTATAAGAAATTGGAAGAAACATTTATTGTAGAAAACGAGGTACTTTTTTGAGGAATCTTGTAGGATTACCAGAATCTAACATTGAAATAATTTGCTCTATATTTATTTTGTTGCACTCTTGATAGAATCAGAATTTAATATCATTAGATCAATATCAAAATAAAACGAACAAGTTTTAACTTTAATACTGATCGGTAAAGGTCGATACAGGTGTACAGTTAATACACCAGTATTATTGTAAAAGTAAAAAATAAGTGATGAACTAGGATTTCAGTACTGTGCTTCAAGCTAGTTAAATTATTTTGTGTGTAAAATGCTTAATCCTTCGAAATTAAATCAATATGAATACAGTTATCAACATTTCCGAACACGTGCATACATTTTCGGGGGTGTGTGAAGAGGAGGGCCAAGAATCGTGGGGCGAATGCACCCCTTCATCATTTTTACTGCCCGCACGAGATCTTCTCTTTAATGCATATCTTTTTCCATGTCGGAGACCAATCGTAAATCCAGCGTCACGTTTCGCAAAGAAAATTCCTCGTTACTTTTCCTCTCCTTGTTACTTCACGAAAATTGTTAAATTGCATGCGGAATACGGCGAAATTCCACATACACATGATTAAACCGATTCCTTTTCATTGTTACGACGTTATTTCGAGTAATACGATTTCCACGGATATTGCGTTTTTAAAGAGGATTTTTATAAAGTTATTTTGTAGACGGTTTTACGAGGAAGTTTTTCCAATTGTAATATTAGTGTGTGCGATAGTGTGTGTGAGTGAGTGTAAGAATGTTAAATTCGTTTAGAGGGTTTTGTACTAAAAATTATAATAGTTTTAAAGACTGTCTTACTGAATACAAAACCCATTATTACAGACAGCGTAGAAAGGGAAATTTCGCGTATCTATAAATATATACAGAGAGTTTTTCTTATAAGTACGCGCTACGCTACCAAACCAAATTTTCAGGCTTTTCTAAACTTGAAATTTTACTTCATGCGCCACCGTATAAATCACTGATTTTAGGTAAAGTTCAAAATAATCTACTAAAGCAGTATGTTAAAAACGTGTATTCTGAACATCACATCAGTATTTATTACGCGTGGCGCATTAAGTAAACCTTCGAGTGTAGAAAAGCCTGAAAATTTGGTTCGGTCGCTTCGCTTCGCTACGCGACCAAATCAAACTTTCAGGCTTTTCTAAATTCGAAATTTTACTTGATGCTTAATCTGGGAGTGAAAAACACTTGCATGAAAATTACATTTGAAATATTAGAAAAAACAACAAATATTTAAAGATTTTTAGTGTATACAGTATATTGAGTTATGTATACTTAAAAGAAAAACTCTCTGTATATTTGAGACAGTAATAAATAATATGCAGCGTACAAAAAATTATTTTGGTCACCAGAAAAATTCCAGGGCTGAAAGGGTTAATATAGTAACCAGATGGTGGAAACATACGCCATTTTTTATATTTATCAAAATAACGTTTATGATATTCATAAAAATTAGGTCAAATTTAGTTTGTTTTAAGAAATGTCAATTATTAGTGTTTTATTTTTTTATTATAGATTTGCACTTTTTGTTTAAACATGAAGTGCAATTTTGAGTTCAGAAAAGCCTGAAATCTTGCCAGTGTGAAGCGAAGCGAAATTTTATTTGTGTACTATGTGTAGAAAATACTGAAATCTAGCAAAGGTTAAAATATTCAATATTGAAGTTAACTGAAACTTTTATTATCCCAAGGAGTAGAGGTGCAGTAATTTGCCCCCCTTGCCCCCTCTTGTTTGGCCGTAAAAATATTACCGAATAATATTTAGTGGACTTCGATTAATAAAAATCTAAGAACCACTGGTAAAATTAAATTTCTGATATTAGTAAGTTTTTTTTAAGTAATATTTTATTTAAACTTAATCCATCGATTCAAAAATATTCTATTTGGTAAGTACATTTCTACAATTTCCGAATGATTACCCATTATTATGGGAGGTGCCCTAATTTGCCCCCCTTGCCCCCTCTTGTTTGGCCGTAAAAATATTACCGAATAATATTTAGTGGACTTCGCTTAATAAAAATCTAAGAACCACTGGTAAAATTAAATTTCTGATATTAGTAAGTTTTTTTTAAGTAATATTTTATTTAAACTTAATCCATACGATTCAAAAATATTCTATTTGGTAAGTACATTTCTACAATTTCCGAATGATTACCCATTATTATGGTTTATGCCTTTAATAAATTATTAATTTAGCATCTTTACATGTTTGCCTTTTTTGAATTATATAACTCATTATCTCTTTCCCTCCAAAATAAAACTTAAAGTGTATAAGCAAACAAATTTGATGGATGACTTCGTTTGCCACCCTTTCATATTTCTTCTACCTATCCGCCATTCGAGACATGGCGGTCCATTATAGGAAGCTTAGCGCTTGTTCACTTTTTCATTCCCCCCGGAGAAGGTCTCTCTGGATGCACTCCTTCCAGTTACCGTCCGCCAGGAGAAAAGGGCGCTAATCAGGGCTCTACGTTTGGCCGCAAATCCGCCTCTTCTTCTTCTCCTCTCATCCCCTGACAGAGATTACAACTTGTTCGACCGTCAAATATCGGCCGGCCTGGCCGGCCGAAACGATCAACTTTTATGAATTATGGTCTGCGTTGGGATGTTTTCCTGAATTCCGGGAGTTTCTGGGCGCAGCGGCGCTCTTTTGTTTATCTAATGGATTAATTTTGAGATTAAAGGCGAAGAGAGGCTGCTGTTGGTCTTTTTCAAGTTTTAACGAGGAATTTCGATTTCGTGGATACAGAAACCACTGATGGTTTTATTTTTCAGATTTTTTTTAAAGAGAGGTTTTAATTAACGAAGTGATGCATTTGGTATATTTGTTCAATTACTTTTTCCGGATATTTAAATCTCTACTAGATCAGCTCTTCTAGTGAACAATTGAACATCCTAATAATGAAATATACAAATACAGCGAATACATCAGTTCATTAACTTAATCTTTTTACTTTCGTTGCATATTTTCTAGAATAGAAATATTTCGCGGCACAAGTTTAACTTTAAAACCTATATTTCCGCCTGGTTACGGCCTTGCCATACAGATATTTGTTGTTGCAAATTTCCTTTTACTTAAAAAAAGACTTCTAATTAATGCTCCTCAAAATGTAAGTGAATCTTGACGAAAATTACAGAAAGCCATCATCAATGAGAAGTTTCGCTAAAATTAATTTCCTAACGGTTACTAATTTAAAGCTTTTACATGGAGAGTATGTTTGATCAAAAAACAGGAAAGTAACATTTTTATAAACTTATCGGTTTATATTTAGAAAGAGCAATGTTTTTTTTAATACTCACACAATGTTTAATGACAATATCTTGAACATTTCTAAAGTTATGAATGTCTAAAACTAGAATTGTATTAAAACTTAAATAAAATCACCTGCCAATGTCATTTTTTTGTTGTAAATAACTCATAAACTATTGATGGGGTATTTTCGGATTTTGATATATTTTGAAAGGGCAATGTTTGTTTAATATCCCCACAAAATTTCGTGACAATATCCTAAAAATGTCCAAAGTTATGAATGTCTAAAAGTGAAATTTCATTAAATCTTGAATAAAATCATATTGGGGTGGATTGATTAAAAATAACTCAAAAACTATTGCTTGGGTATTGTGATATTTATTTGATTTTGTATTTTTCTGAAAGAGCAATGTTTGCTTGCTATCCACACTAAATTTTATGAAGATATTCGGATCATTTTTAAAGTAATGAGTGAAACAGATAACAAAAATTCAATTTTTTAAACTTGCAAGAAAAAAAAAACAATTGAAAGTTGAAATTTGATGTAATTTTTAGAAATCCGTACATTTCGTTTTGGTGCTAGGAAAAACAATATACTAATATATGTAAAAACATTTAGCCTCTCTGATTTTCGTTGTGTTGGGTATTGATATACAGGGTGTCAATTTGAAAACAAGCCAGCCAGAATATGTTTGGAACCGTAACAGTTGGAGAACATTTTTCGAAACCGTTTCTAGGATATGAAGGGGGAATCATTTTGACCCTTATAACAATCTTCTGCAACCAACCCCTTAGGCTGTAGCCACCCTTGCCCATTTTTTTTTTAAATGGCACGACCCTACTTATAATATATCGTTAGAAAGGTCTTTTAAAATGCTAATCAGTGGTCCCAACTAAAATGTTTATTGTTACATAAAAATGCAAGAAAAAATGTAAATCAATTTATTTGATTTTAAAATTGTTGTCAAATTAGGTATTATAACAATTTATTTTTACAAATTACAAATGAAAAAGCACAGATAAACACAATAATACCCAATATTTATCAGAGTTATCTATAGTTTTATTAAAATATGGACAACTCTAAAAATAATATTAAAATAATAACAAAACTTGGTTCAATGGAGTACATTTATTAACTGAATAAATTGCACCTGTCCGCAATATTAAAAAAAAAACGTTGACAAAAAACACCAATGAAATAAAATTAAATCTTTCATTAACTTAATTCAAATAAACACAATATGTGACACTGCCATTAGTATTGTTGTGACTATCTTTAAGTAATCTGTGCTCTTTACCTTTAACTTGTTATTAATTTTTATAAAATGGTTTACACAATCGCCGAACGTGAGAAAATTATTTTAATATATGGTTCTAAAAACCGTTGTGCTAGACAATCTACAATTTCATTTAATGAATCACATCCTGAAAAAAATTTACGTCATCAGTATGTCCTAGATCTAGTTTTAAAATTTGAACAAACAGGATCGGTCATCAACAAGAAAAGAGATCAACCTCGGCTCCTAAATAAAACGGCTCAAATTGAAGTCCTGGGCCAAATTGCTATCCACCCTACTTCGTTGTATGTCTATAGTAACAAGACTGAGTCATGAATCCATTCGCAGTCTTGAAAAAGCACAAATTTTATCCCTATAAAATCTATATTACGCAAGAACTTCGTGATGATGATCCAGACAGACGAATTGAGTTTTGCGAAATGATGACATAAAATTATAGCAGAGCCTGACTTAGTGAAAAAAAAATTGTTTTAGCGACGAATGTACTTTTTATATCTTGAACAAGTTTCTCATCTTTCACGTGGTAAAACATATTTAACTATGTATGATTTAAAAAAAAATAATGTTTTCTTTATTAAATGTACTTTTTATCTTAATAGCAATGTAAACAAACAAAATTGTCGATATAGTGGTGACCATCCTCATCTTTTTAGAGAAGTCCACACGCAGTATCCCGATAAAATTAATGTCTGGGCAGGTATTCTTGGAGATTCCATTATTGGTCCGTTGTTTATTGAACAAAATTTAAATGGTCAACTGTACTATGAAATGTTAGATCAATTAATACAGCCCCATATAGTTCATGAATTAGAAAATCAAAGAGATGAAAGTGATGAACTAACCTTGAATGACAATTTATTACATTTTCAACAAGACGGAGCACCTCCGCATTATGTAGTATGTGTTAGAGACTGACTAAGCCACACTTTTGGGAATCAATAGATTGTTAGAAGAGGACCAATTGAATTGCCACCTAGATCTCCAGATTTGACCCCATTAGACTTCTTCTTATGGGGCCACTTAAAATCTGTGGTCTATAAAACTCAGCCCGAGTCTATCACAACGAATAATACAAGAGTGTCGAGCTATTCCACGACAGACCTTCCAAAATGTACGACAGAAATTTGAGAATAGACTATTATTGTCTCGAAAATAATGGAAATCAGTTTGAGCATACTATAATTTAATAAATATTATTTACACTTTTTATATGTAATAATAAGAAATTTAGTTAGTGCCACTGATTAGCATTTTGAAAGACCTTTGTAATGATGTGTCACAAGTGGGGTCATGCCATTTAAAAAAATGGGCAAGGGTGGCTACAGCCTAAGGGGTTGGTTGCAGAGGATTGTTATGTGGATAAAAATGGTTCCCCCTCCATATCCTAGGAATGGTTTTGGAAAATTATCTCTTACTTTTACGGTTCCAAAGATATTGTGACTGGCTTGTTTTAAAATTGACACTGTATGATTTGGATATAGAAAACTTTTCACAGTTTCTAAAGTTTTAGTTGTTCTAATTTTTTAAACCCATAATTGATTTTATTAAAAACAGTACTTTTTGATATTTACATGAAAATAATTTGTCATTGAGTTATTTCGTGATTTTCACATATTCTGAAAGATCAATGTCTTCTCAACAATTACAACAAATTTAATAAAAAATAATCGAGTGATTTTTAACTTATGGATTCATTTTAATATTTTATATCCACAAATATCAGATTGAAATTCTTAAGTCGAGAGATTTCTTTATTGAATAATGTTTAAAAATGTAGTAAAAGTACGTAATTTCATTTGCTTTTTTCTAAAGACTTAAAATAAAACCCAATAATAGAAGTATTGAATGCCCACTTTCATACATGAAATGATGAAATACATAAGGCGATTTTTTTTATAAGTATACATATCTCGATCACACACTGTATAATGCCAAGTATTAAATGATTTTTGTTAAGCGTTCAATTTAAAAATAATAAAGACCGTCTCCAATTTCGAGCTAATTAAAAGAATAGCAAATTCCTCAAAATGCATACGCGGGATATGTATACTTGAATAAAAAATTCTCCGCTTGTTCGATCGTCTTGGACTTGGGTTCTATCTATGGCCCTGTTCCGATGGCCACTTGACGTTTTTGTGTAATTATCGTAAAACGAAGGGATTTTTAAGACCTCTACTATTTCTAACAAACTTTATTTTACTTCCGATAAAGAAATACCATTTTTTAAAAATAATTAATTTGACAATTTATATTAAACTCTCTTCTCCCTTAAATAAAAATATACATTCACCCCGTTTGCTACAATTCAATGGATTACCTAACTTAGAACAAAAGCAAATTGATTACCGTTTCTTTTTCCCTCCGCATACATTCACTTTTTTCTGCAAATTTAGGAAACAGGGCAAATGATGGTTAATTTCCATTTTCTTTTGTATGCGTATGTATGTCGGAGCTCTCCGGGCCCCCTCATTTATTCACCCCTTTTCCTCGATCGAGTCACTCTCGCATCTCGTAACCCTCCCACTTTCGGAATGTCCTTATATCTATCAATGTTTTGTTTCATCTCGCTGATGAACGCCGTGTCTCTATTGTCCTCCCGTTTCCTCCCTCTTCCAACAAATTCCATTGTCAGTGCGCCTTCACCTACTTCCTGCACTCATTACTCCCTCTGCACGATTCGACGATTCCGTCTTGTGTAATCACCATTGTGTATAATGTCAGTGTGTACAAAAGAAATTATTAAAGGGCTTTTGATTTATTATTTGTTATGCGGAAAAAAAGGAGACTCATTAATTTCAAGTTCAAGATTATTTTGTATAGAAGGTCAATGCTAAAGAGCGTTTAATGATTTTTCTGAAATTCAGGATTATTTCTCAAACAAATAACTGAAAAACTGTACTGTCTAGACTTATCTATGTATTTGGTAGTTTTATAATTTCATAGTAACAATTATATACATTGTTTTTTTTCTTTTAAGTATACTAACACAAGCGCAAAGATTTGATCAGATAAAATAAACGGTTGTGAATTTTATTAACGTGAGAATAGAATATGTTGAACTTCGTTTGGACGCAGTGTTTTATACGCGTGATGCACGAAGTAAAATTTCAAGTTTAGAAAATCCTGAATTTGGACGTGCAATGTTTTGACCCTAGGTATTGTACAAGTTTATAATTTATATTTTACTTACGTTGTGTTGTGTATGTAGCAACCCACTAATATATTTACTAGGTTCATTGTTTGTGTCAATGTGTATTATCGTAAATACTGTGTCTATCTATCTATTTAATTTTACTAGTGTAGACAATAAATAAAAGAGAATGTGAACTTAACGTATGCTATCTATGTATTCGGCCTAATTATGACACTTCTAGTGAATTGGTATGTCTTACATTATTTATATTTAGAGAATATTTTATCAAACGTTTTTGCTTAGAAGCCATGTACATTTAGTTCAACTCAAAAATTGTATAACTACTTGTGGGAGCAAAATTAACTAGCCCCTGCATTTGCATTACGAGATGGCAAACACACAAACACCACCCCGGACATTACATACTCGCCGATTAGTTAGTTAGTGGGATAATCTCTCACATCGGCCCTACACATCAATCGCACATCTATTCTTGATTAGTGAGTGGAACGACTTTTCACCTCGGTCCACTCATAATCACGTTCGCGAATCTTGTGATTAGTTAGTAGGACAATCTCTCGCAATACTAACTCAGGTCGACCTTACACATTAATCGAACTCAGTCGCTTAGTTAGTAGAATATCCCTCGTTTTCTCGCTCAAATCGGCCTTACGCATCAATCACACATATATTCCGCATTCTTGTGATAAGTTACTAGGACATCCCTCGCAATACTAACTCAGGTCGAGCTTACACATCAATCGAACTTGGTCGATGAGTTAGTAGGACATCCCTTGTTTTCTTGCTCAAGGCGTATACATCAATCACACATATATTCTTCGCACTTCCCCCCTCCAGATATTTATATTATTTCTCCAGTTTTGCTTGTTTGATTTCAGCTACGTCGTTTTGATGTAGAATTAATCTTACTCCACGTGAAGTCTCGAATCCTTGGAATAGTTGATAATTAACTTGCTTAATTTCATAATCACTGATAACAAAGATTCTTTCTTACAATTATAGCCATTGAATCTAAAATTCATTGAACAATTTACAAACAAAACCTGATCGAACATTAGTTTCTCTTCAGTGTGTGCGTATGTATGGAAACCATATTGAAACCGCGAAACAATGGGTCCTTTCCAACACTGACAATGTGTACAGAACCGTTTTTGATTTGAATGGGCGCGAATTTGCGAATGTTTCCCTACCCCGTAAATAAATAGCGTACACATTCAAAACCGACTCCGGGTAGGAAACCGTGCTTTGTTCCAACCCCCGCGCACCCCCTGCTCCAGACCATTCTTCCGGATCATGTCAGCCACCGTTCCAGCGGACGATAAATCAAATAACCGGAACGTTGGAAATTTACATACATTCAAGTAATAGTTACGGAAATATTAAGAGTATTAGGTATGCAAGATTTGTTAGAGCTTTTTTTTAACTAACAAATGGTGTGTTAATATTTGAGTAGGCCAGATGTAAATCCAGCCATAGATGCTTTCACAAACTTGTGACAAAATGACAAAAACTGATTTTGCATTGCCTTTTAAATTAATTGTAATAGTGTTGAATGAGCCATTTAGGGAATGGGGACAAGAGATATTATGTAAAAAGATGGGCGTTTTTGCAACTGAAAAAATATTCCAGCTTTAACAAACGAGAAATGTAGCATTCGACAGGATTTTTCAAACTTAATTTTGAAAGGTTTAGGATGGGTTCTAAAGGTCAATTTATTTTTGAAATTGTAGCCTGAGACGAGTTGAACCCAGGGATACCAAAACCTAAAAATCTGAAAAAAGATGTATGACTGGTTTTGCATCCAAGCGACTCATTCGCAAAAATTAGGGAAATATATACACCATGGCGGTAATTTTGTCTGCACATGTTTTCATTTAAATGGACCACAGTGGGCATTTCATGTTGTAAAGGTCCTACAGATGTATTCAGCAGTAGGTTTCAACGTTTCCTTAATCATAACAATACTACGTTGATCCACTGGAAAGTTTTAATCATTTATTTACAGTGCTTAACCTGTTTAGAGCATTATGGATAATTAGTTGGAGTTTTTTTTCTTCTAAATAATAAAAAGTGTTGAAATTTGAAACATTTTGTTAGTAGTAAGAAAATATTGGACTACAATGTAATTAATTCCCACTCGAAAATTGGGTTTACGTAGGAGTATTTCCCAGTTGGTCTCACGCAACAGGATCGATAAGTTTGTTGATATGAATTTCCCATCAATTTCCACAATTCCATTTCTGGCGTGTCCTTAACCCACGCAAGATGTATCGGCGATATTAATAGGGAATTGATGCCCCCGACGAGGGCCACGTTTCCGCATCCGGCTTATCGCCATATGATCGTCAGTTTCCTCAATTTAATTCATAGATTAACTTAAATTAATACAATTATCTTTAGAAAGAAAGAATAAGTATTTATTTTCAAAAGATATTTCAAAATAGTCGGATTATTTTCTTTAAAATCTATATTCATTTCCAATGTCTCAATTTAGAAGATAACCATCTTGTCGAGTCTTTTCAAAAGATATATATTAAGGTAAAGTGACCAGACACAAGTGCTGACATCATAGAAAATAAAGGCAGGTATTGGCTGTTTTGAAAAATGATTGTAGACATGATGGCAGTCACTTGTTCAGTATTTTCAAATGTATTTAATGTTTTCCCTAGTATTTCAAAGAGTTACCAGGTGATCCTTATTTCTACTAGTCTCTTCAGTCTTTTGTCCTTTTTAAAATTTCAATAATCTTTTAATACCTTTTCTAATATACAGGGAATTTTTTCTTCAAGTATAGAGTTTTAGTAAATTAGCGTTAGCTTGTTATTCTTATAAAAGTGATCAATTTTAAGTGAGTGTTTCCACTACACGATTAAGCATGAAGTAAAATTTCGAGTTTATAAAAGTCTGAAAATTTGGATTGGACCAATCCAAATTTTCAGGCTTTTCTAAACTCAAAATTGTACTTCATGCGCCATGCGTAAAAATCACTGATTTAAAGTGACGTTCAAAATATACCTATTGCTTATGTTTATATTTATTATAATAGACTATAATATTATCCGAAATTCAACCGCCTAAAGCGATTTGCTTTCGGATTTCTCCTTATAATTATTCATACATATCCCAAATAAAATTGCTAGAATTTTAAATCCAGAAGATTAGACTTAAGCAGTACATTTTAAACTTCACTTAAGAGGAGTATAGCAGGGTCGGCCGCTGATCGTGTTGGTGAGACACGCAATATTCTGAAGAGGAGGCTATCATACCGAACTCAAACGAAGTCCTAACGAACAACCGCCCGAAATCATGTGTACGCTCGGAGAAAAAAGTCAACGCGGCGCGGTTTTCATTATTCCCATTATTCGTTATTTTGAGGAAGCTACGGATCGCGTTCGCGTTAGCGTTCGTTGCTGGCTCAGCTGATTTACTTCTTTGAACGCATTCATACAGAACACGCATTGTTTAATGAAATTCCAGCCAATTAATTTACAAATAAATGAGTATTGTGAGTGTCGATAGTATTTGAAGAGGCCTATTCTTACGCATAATGTGCATTAATTAATTCAAATAATTTTTTTAATTTATTATCAAAATATAATAGAATGATTTTTATATTGAACTCTGCTGATTATGTACCCTTCATAATATTTTTTTTATTACATAGGGAAAGTAAAAATAATGACCGATTGAATTTATTATCATTATATGTTCTTAATGATGTTTATGTATTCTGATAAATATGCATTTCTTGTATCTAGTCGCGGATTTAGGACTTGAAAAGCATCAGATATAATTAAAGTTTGAGCTCCCCCTCAAAATTCAATTCCTACACATAGGGACAAAAAAAAACTAAAAAAACGAACACTAGTTTTTATAAATAAAAAAACTATTATTTTAGTTAAAGATGATGTATTATATCTTTTTTAACTTTAATTGAGTGCTAGTTCAATTAAATAAAGTCAAAGAGTTATTTAATTTAATTTACATGTATAACAAAATGAATGCCTCTATCGTTAATAATTTAAATTAAATATTTAATTGAGGAATGATTCATTTACCTTATAGTGAAACATGTTGCAGTGTTCAACAAATAAAAGTGAAACCCTCCCAATAGTGCTGTTTTTATTTCAAATATTTAATTATTATTAAAATAAGGGTAAACCGGTTTTGATTTACTGTGTAAATAACTGAATTGTAAATTTAAATAACTACAATACTACATACATTTAAATATCAAATCAATTGACGGTCAAGTTTTGTTTACCTTAGGTATCACTTAATTGTTGAACACTGCAACATGTTTACACAGTGGCTTTATCAGGCAGATGAATAATTATTATTCATCTGCCTGATGAAGCGAAACATGTTTAAAATGTAAACTTATATAAACACAGGTTATAAAAATGAAAAATAATAATATGAAGTTTTATGTTTTATTTTTTATTATTTCTAAAGTAACTGACGAAAAATAAAAATTGTGTAATTTTGGTAGCATGTGTAGATTCCAAAATAAATTTACTTTATAAATTTTTTCAATGAGAATTTCATTGGGGGTAAATACTATGAAATAACAAACTTTTCTTTTTGAAATATTTAGTTGCCCCTGCACTTGATAAAAGTAATTATGACTTTTTTTTAACTTAATGCCCCTACTTGCATTCACTTTCAAGAAATCAAATCAACACTGACGTATTCCAGGTTAGCAGGGCACTTTATTTTTAGATGTCGATTATTTCCAACTAGACCATCCGGACTGGCTCCTAAAAAAATCATTTTTATCCATGCTCGATGTGATATATGCCAATTCTAAGCGTTAGTGTAAATGTATAATTGTTAATTTGAGAGGCGTTTATTAAAATTTTGAAATTTTTTTTAGTCATATCTCCGAAACTACTGAATTTAAAAAAATTAAAACATAGTCGGACAGAAAATTATATATAATTTAAGCTGTCAACATTTCAAATCTATAGGACAATTCCTTAAAAAGATATAGCAATTCCAAAATCTATACCCCTGTTATATTCCTCTTACACTTTTAACGAATTCTGTAACCATATACCATATACCGTGTGTCCTACGTAAAAGGTCCCAAGTTCTAGCGGCTTTATTTTTGAATAAAAATGAAAAAAAATATATAAATTTTAAAATCGGGTGTTGATTGCTACAAACTACCGCTTACAATTTTTTTCTAAGGGCGGCCATCTTGTCGTAATGACGTCATCCGCCATTTTTTTTTAAATGACATCAAAGAAATGTTATTAATACTTTTTTATAGAGATTTTTCTAAGCTTTCCAGCGGTATAAGTATTTCATATGCTTGCATTACATTTTCTGTGAGGAAAATGCAAAAAACAAAGCAAAGAAAAGTTGGCCTTGAATTTTTTTTAATATTATTAATAAAGTAAATGAACAAAAATAATATGCCTTTATATTTAAACTGTAAAAATATGTCAAACTAATACATATTTATAATTTACAATTATAAATTTCTCAAAAAAACTCGCAAAAAGTAACCAAAAAAATCCATTGCCAACTTTTCTTTGCTTTGTTTTTTGTATTTTTCTCAAAGAAAATGTAATGCAAGCATATGAAATAATTACACCGTTAAAAAGCTTAGAAAAATCTCTATAAAAAAGTATTAATGAAATTTCTTTGGTGCCATTTAAAAAAATGGCCGATGACGTCATTACGACAAGATGGCCGCCCTTAGAAAAAAAATGTTAGCGGTAGTTTGTAGCAATCAACACCCGATTTTAAAATATATATATTTTTTTCATTTTTATTTATAAATAAAGTCGCTACAGCTTGGGACCTTTTACGTAGGACACACGGTATAAGGCAGCGTTTAAGAAAATTATATCTGCAATTGAAACTTAAAAAAGTTTAATAGATAGCCCGTAATCAATTATTAAAATTAACTAATAATAAAAATAAACATGTTTGTGGTCCATGATAAATGTGCGCGTATTTATTCAACTGACATTACAAATAGTCTGCCTGTGTTTAAACTAACTCAAGAATTCGGAATTCCCAGAAAACACTCGTCAACATACTTAATCATACACGAGACATATTATGCACGCAAATAACCAGAAATTCTTAAAAAGTGAAAAATATGCAAAATTCCAATAATTCTAATTTTTTTAATTTTGCGGAAAAATATGTAAAATAGTGCTGTGTATCCCCCCTTAAGAGCCTGTACATTATTTCAATTACACCCTGTATAACATCTGTATAATATCTTTATATATGGTTTTTTATTAATTCTAATAGAACTGCTGAGAAATAAAAATGTTGCAATTTGTGTTTCATGTTTTGCTCCCAAAAATTATTATCTCTGTAAACCCTTTCTACATGTAATTCGTGAGGCGTCCACACTACGAAATAACAAACATCTTTTTTGCATATTTCTAATTGCCCCTGAATTTGATAAAAATAATTATGATTTCGTTTTAATTCAATGCTGCCACTTTGATTTACTTTCAAGAAATCATTTTTTTGTTGTTGTATTCCTTCTAAAATTCCTAGTTTTTCTAAATTAGCAGGGCATTTTATCTCCACTAATTCATTATCACCAACTAATCCATCTGGGCTTGCTCCTAAAAAGTACTGTTCTCCTTCGCCCACAAAGAAACCACAATTTTCTACAAATAATCCACTTTGCTGGCAGAATTCGTTCTTAGCAGTTTCTTCATGTAGCTGCCCATACCTAGTTGCCGCGGTTCCTTTAAAGGTATTATATAGGATGCTTTTTACAGTTTTTTCTGGATTAGTTGTCGATTTTAATTTGCAAATTCGTCCGAAATAAGATGCCGTTATCCTAAAGGCTCGTTCTTTGTGCCACAAATGATTGGCGGCTTGCCCTCTAGTATTTTTTTCTATCTCCACTATTTCAGCTCTAGTTTTTTTCAGAACATCTTCTAATTTCTTCATTCTACTTTTTTTTTCTTCATCCGTTAGGTCCGCAATAACGTTTCCATAGTCGGCATCCGCATTGGCAACGCTTCTAGTTTTAAATATTTTTGTGCGTTTCTTATTTTTTGCATTTCTTGCACGTCTGAGTTGTCGACGTTCAATAAATTTGTTTGTATATGTTCCTGCTTTTGACCCCATAAACTCGATGATTTTTTGTATATAGTATTCCTTGCAATTATACGAAATTGCTGCCAAAAAACATCGAGTTTGATAAGATCCTTTGAAACTGAAGTTGATCCTCTTTCCACCGACAAATTTATTTACTACACTATTAAATTGCTCAGCCGAATTATTAGTTTTATTTAAAAGAATGGATGATGCGTTTTGCAGTAATCTTTGCATGCATTTTAAAATATCCTCCTTTAATCCACATTCTGTTAACTGAGGAACTAGATTTTGTTCCTCGCACTTACTTCCTTTACAAAAATATGGATCACAGTTTACATGCAGACCAAAAATGTGATCAACGCTATTTTTAATATCTCTTTTTAATAGTAAAATTTTGTCTGCTTCACTTGCATCTGATTTTTTGTGGAAAATAGCTGCTTTTTTTATGGCAATGCGAAATTTCATTATATTATTTTCCAAAATTTTCCTTAATCTTATCGGAATAGTAAGTCCACATGAATTTTTGGATTTTTTGCATGTATCCCTTAAACGATTACAAAAGTTTCTCAACAGGTGATTTACACACTCCACTTTTTGTACAATTGTTTCACCGTATGGTTTTTCTTCTAGAAGTTTTCTCGTCACACTGCTGTCACCATCTCCAACTAATTTTGTGTATTTTATGCCATGCATTTCCAAGCTTTTCTTGAAACCTTCAACGATTATTGCAGATTCCATTGATGTTGAACTACCCCCCCAATTTTTTGCACAAGTGTGGGTCGGGAACATCTCTCTGCTGTGCTTTATATCTGGCACAAAATACACAAAATTTGTTTTTGACTCCTACGTATAATATTTTCTTCGTTGCTTCGCCAATTATTACCCCAACACCTGATAACGCATTATAGTTGGTTTTATAAGAGCGTTTCGACCACGCACCATCTGCTATTACAGTAACGCAAGGATAGCCTCCTGCATCAGTATGTCCATTTTCGATAGCAATTTTGGATTCCTCTTCACCAGCTAATGTCAATTGCTGCATTAGCACATCTTGAACTACACATTCCAAGTTGGTATGAATTTTGCTATAGGCAGTTAAGTTGACATTCGGAATGTTCAAAATAGAAGTCAATTCTTCCAACTGTGAATATCCACATCCTATCGAGGAAGTACCTTATGAAATAAAAATAATCAACTTCAATATTATTTGTCAACATATATTTTAATAATGATAAAAATGTTGTATTGTATAACAACTTTCAATAATTATTAGAATTATTGAGAATTAGAAACAATCGTATTAAAATTAAAAGCAAATTGTGTTTTGTGATATTCATGTTTTTTTTTTCTAACTTGTCCGGCAAATATCACACAATTAAATATAGTTACTCGCTTTATTATAAATGAGTCATGACTATCGCTGCAATAAAAAATAGTTACCTAATACTGCAGTAGTTGTTACATCGACAATTTCTTCAGGCTTTTCTGTATCCAGAACATTAATCGAATTACACATATTACATTCAATTTTAAATCTGGAACGAAGTCCAACTTTTTGTTCGTTAATAATATTGCAGTTTTTTAAAGTACACCCAAACGATGGCATATGCTGCAATTCTTGAATTTGCTTCCACAAATAGTTCATATCAACAATCCTCCTGCCTTCCAAAGAAAAAGTACCTCTGGCGTGATCATCTTCTTCTACTTGTATAAGGTAATCTGGACCATTATCATTGCTTGTGCTCTGTCTAGACGTTTGGTCAGGTATTAACTGCGGCTCATGTGAATTAGTTTTCCACAAATTTCTATAACAATTATTATGATTTAGTAACATTTGCTTGATTTGATAAATGCCATTTCTTAGCGCTAGTGTGAATGTATTGTTAATTTGAGAGGCGTTTATTAATCAGATATTTGTACACAACCACTATAAATCCTAAACATACTTGGTATAAAATAGATTATGAGGCAGCCAACAGAAAATTTAAAAAAAACAAAAAATTTGAAATAATTAATGTTGTATTATTTGCCTCCCAAATTATTTTAGACAAAAAGTCTGTTTAACTTTTTTATAGATTAACAAAATCTGCATCAGTATTTTTATTTTGCTTAATATAGTATGAAGAAAAATTGAAAATTAAAAGTAATACTTTAAGATTCGTTAAATTAAATTGTTTTAATTCCTTACTATTAATGGATAAACGATTTTAGTTGCATTGTATAAAAGATTTAATTTTTTATTAAATTAATACTTAACCAGTTCAAAGCATCACGCATTTTTGAGAGAGTGGACATTTTTATTTGCCTAATTGCTTTCTGAACAATTTTAAATAAAAATAAGTGATATCAGCCGATTTAGAAATTTTTGTGTCTACAAAAAAGCGTTCGCTTGGATCGGTCATACTGTGCAACGCATGCTCCCGAAAACACACTGTACGTCGGGAATAATAAAAGAAACAGACATTGAACAGAAATTGCCTCAAAATGATATGGTCTTATTTGTATCAATACAATACATTGCATAATGCATCAGACACCATAAATACATAAGTAACACTTACCGTTTTCTGGATTGTTTATATGTACAAGCACGTTTTTTCTTTTTCAAGTCTTTATTTCCCATATTGTCCTTGTTAATAATAATACACACACTTCACACACCCAAACACAAATACACCAAAAAAAAAATAATTTGTAATAAATTGTAAATCCACACGGTAAATAGAATATCGGATGTTCACACACGTGGTGATATACAAGACTACAAGATTTTTTCGCTAAGTGTGTATAGCGCGGAATCTATGATGAATATGCTAGCTGGCAAATCACGCAATAAGAAAACAAACGATACAGTTCAAAATGTTTTCAAATGGGTTTAAATCATTACAATAGTTGTATTGTAAATGCGTTATAAGCATTCGATTATAATTTTCGAATAAAACAACACTAGTTTGTCCAGTTTAAATGAAAGTTTAATCTAATGTACTCCTAACCGTAAATCAATTCAATTATCCATAGACTGTTTTTAAAAAGGATTTACATGACATGAGTTTTGTTATCAAATGTCAGCTTTTTATTGGAATTTAAAAAATATAAACGAAAATACTCATAATACTCGTAAAATCCCCATTCGCGAATCCGACAAAAAAGGACCGCCTTTGAGAATCTGTTGCCTTCGTTACATTGTAAAAAAAACAATATCAACACGAACATATAAACAGAGAAGAGCACAATGCTATCCCTCAATTAATAAACAGCTTATGTAATACGTACATATTATTATGTAAGTAACTAAATGAATAATTAGGATTTTATATACAAAAATCACTATAATTGTTGTAATTATACATCAATCTAAAGTGCAGTAATCTATAAAGGATAATAATACACTGAAATTTGGAATCAGTATTCCCTTAAATACGAAACAAAATCGTAACAACTAATTTCAAATCACAGCGCGAGAAACTTTTGGCGTAGAGTGTACGGAGCGCGAGGCCGTTGAGTTACGTAGGTTTATCCGCACGGCGGCAGCAGTTCCCAGAGCGTAATTTAGAATTGACTTTTAACGGCTATTGATCATCGCATCACTATACAATTTCATATTTGGACGTAATACAAAATTATCTGTCCGACTATGTTTTAATTTTTATTTATTTTGAAAATTGCCATTTTTTTTAGTCATATCTCCGTAACTATTGAATTTAAAAAAAAAATAAAACATAGTCGGACAGAAAATTATATATAATTTAAGCTATCAAAATTTCAAATCTATAGGATAATTCCTTAAAAAGATATGTCAATTCTAAAATCTATACGCCTGTTATATTCCTCTTAAAATTACCTACCAAGCCAAATTTTCAGGCTTTTTTAAACTTGAAATGCTTAATCAAGGAGTCAAAACTTTTGTTTGAAGATTTAATTTGAACGTTTCTATAAAATAAATAAATGGCTAAAAAAATACTGCGAATACGTCAGAATATGTAAACTTAATAAAACATAATATATAAAATTATGAAAAATAAAAAAATGCAAACAATACGTCTTAATTAACACTAATAAATACCTATTGAAACAACTACTTTGTATTGTTTACATTTTACACAAATTTTCGTAATTTTGTATATTATGTTTAAAGTGTGCAAACTATAAGAAGCGTAAGCTTATTTTTTCTAATTCGAATAGTTTTGAATTTTAATTATTCTTAATGAAACATTTGTTGTGTACAGCTTATGTGGTCTCTTTATTCTCCACTGATTTCTTATCAGGTCTTAAATCTTATTTATTACTTTTGTTAATAGAGCTTTAACAGTCTTTTATAATTAATATGTATAATTTCTCTCCGATATTTTCTTAAGTCTTTTCAAGCTTCATGTGGTCTCATTATATTTAAAAAAACTCTTTGTTATTTTTCTGACTTTTTGGTATTTGTATTTGTTCTACTATTGTAATCTTTTTTAGTTGCTTTGTTTGTTTTTTGATCATTTGTATTTTTTTAATCTTTTCTTAATTTTACCCGTTTATTCAGACTTTTGCAATCTCTTTAAAATTCCGTAGTGTGTTAATAGATCTATATTATTTGTCAGACTCTCTAGTTTTCGTAACTTGTCTGTAGTTTGTTCTAATTTCTTTAATCTTAGTATTTCATTATTTTTAAATATTTTTTAATCGTCTCTTCAGTCGCTAGTTTCTAAAGCGTATTGTATTATCTTTAAGGTTTTTTTAAATTTTCTAAAAAAGTTTTTTCTAAACATCCCAAGTCTTTAGGATGTTTTCAATATTTTTTTCTGATCTAATTTTGGATATTTAATTAAAACACTTGGTTTGTTTCACTAATTTATATTTTCTCCGACTAGTTTCGACCATTGGTCATCTTCAAGGATGAGGATGACTAATGGTCTAAACTAGTCGGAGAAAATATAAATAAGTTAAACAAACCAAGTGTTTTAATTAAATATCCAGAATTAGATTAGAAAATGTTTCACCACGGGTTAAGTGAGAAATGAATTAAACATATTTTTTGTAATATTCCCAATTTCTACAATTTTGAAAAACATAGAATCGCTACTTTCTAGTTTAATTATTTATTATCTTTGCAACAAGTTCAATATTTTTAAATATAAATAGATTTACAAGGCTGATTAATGTTAAAAATGCAGTTTCACTTTTATATACTTACAAATCTTTAAGACACTTTAAATGTTTACTCTAAAAACGCTATAATTCTTTACCAATTACTTTTGGCTAAACACTCTAACTAATTAACTTAAATCGTAAAATTCTTAACAATTTTTAGTTGTTATTCATTATATTCAATATTAAAAAGATCTTTCTCTAAATTCAGCACGTCTTTTATTTTTAATAAAGTTTACTTAGAAGTATCTAACAAGTTTCCACTCCTTGATTAAAATTTCGAGTTTAGAAAAGCCTGCACATTTGGATTAGCCGGAGCGCGTATCACGCCCGCAAATCCAAATGTTCAGGCTTTTCTAAACTTAAAATTACACTTAATGCGCCACGCGTATAAAACACTAAAATATTGTGATGTTCAAAATATACTGTTTATATTTGATCTCGCGTTAATAAATATTACAAATGTTTCATCTAGATAAATCTTCCCATGTTTTGTATTCCATTGTAATTTTCGTTATTAAGAGATTTCTTTTAAGATTTTCAAGATATTTCAAGTCTGTTTTGATGTATGTTAAGTATTTTTTTTTCATTGTTTCAAAGTTAGAGTCTATTCATCGACATTATTTTAACCTCTAATTCGTATAAATTCTTATAAATATTCTTTAAAATATTTATGAGGATTTATATGAATTAGATTTTGAAATAATGTCATAAATAGAAGACTATAACTTTAAAACACTGAAACACACCATTTTTTATAAATTGGGTACGTTTTCATTATTTTTTATTATATTAAATATAGGGAAACCTTAAAAACACAAGACTCAAAAATATTGAAGTTTTCAGTATATGAAATACATTTTAAAAGTCAGAACGTTCTAAAAATTAAATTAGCTGGATAAACCTGAAAATAGTGAAAAGTAATTGAAATTAATTGTAAAGAAGAAAACAACAAATTATATTTATTTATTTATTTATTTATTTATTAACGGATTTCTTAATTTCTTTATTTATTTATTTATTAACGGATTTCTTAAGATGTATTAAGTTTATTTATTGAATTTCTTTTTTAATATAGATGTTATAATAGTAATTGATTTAGATAGACTAGAGTCTAGACTATCCAAATCAATTACGATTCTAACATATTTATTGAAGAAGAAATACAATAAATAAACTTAATACACTTAAAAAAATTAAATATAATTTGTTGTTTTCTACTTCATAATTAATTTCAATTATGTTTCAGTTTTTTCAAATTTATCCAACTAATTTTGCATTATTCAATTTGTTGACTATTTTCTCACCCCTTCTATATTTTCAGTGCGTTCTGATTTTTGAAATGTATTTCACATACTGAGAACTTCAAAATTTTCCAGTCTTGTGTTTTTAAGGTTTTCCTATATTTAATATTCTAAAAAATAAATAAAAAGTATCCCATTTATAAAAAATACGTTGACTTCAAAAATATTAATGACAGACTGGAAATTTCAATATTTTACAGCCTTTTTCTTAGGTTTCCCTACCTTTAATATTTTGCAGAGAAACGTACGTTTTTTCTAGGAAAAATACTGGAATTAGAGAGCCTATATATGTTGAAAAATAGGCTTTCTTAATCCATTATTTTCCGTAGATAGTTTTCTTTAAGAGATATTAATTTTGAAAATGACAGGAAATCGAAAGATATAAATCACAGGAAATTACTGGATTATTTATAAAGTACTGGAAAAGAATTGTCTTTTCCTGTTACTTTAGCATCATCTCCTTTCATTTCCAACATGTCAAGGCTCTCTAAATCAAGTATTTTCCATTCTATTTAGATTTATTCAGTATTTATGGCATTTATTTATTTATACATAAGAAGAATACAAACATCACAAGTATTATTCAGGATTTTATAATTACGCCAGTATTTTTTTGTATATACAAGGGGAATACAAATAGTACAAGTATTCAGAATTTTTATTCTTTATTTTGTTATTACTCGAGTATTTTTTAATCAATTCAGTATATTGCAGTCAGTTTAGGCTTTTAGAGTATAATGGAATAAAAGGCTTTTGAAAAAATATTGATTTTTCCAGTGTTTTTAGAACTCACCAGAATTGTAAACTTCTGAAATGTTAACAGTTTATTCCTGGTTTCAACATTTTCTAAAAAGTATATTTATTTCTAACAAACTTTGATTTAGAAAATATTTTTTATGCTTTGTGTTACCCTTGTACATTTTCAGCAACAACTTTTGTTCGCTCAGTTTTTTAATAGCAAGTTGCATTTGCAAACAACAATATGTCGTTTAAACCCTTTAGGCCCTGACGGTGGCATTCGCCACCACTAAAACTAAATGGTAAACATGCTCGGACTTTTTTTTATAAATATACATACATTTATGCATGAGCTGTAACTTTTCCGATAATCGCTTGTTTTTTAATATAGTGTAATTTTAAGTCCTAAACGAGTGTTTTCCACTCCCAGATTAAGCATGAAGTAAAATTTCGAGTTTAGAAAAGCCTGAAAATTTGGTTTGGTCGCGTAGCCAAGCGGAGCGACCAAGCCAAATTTTCAGGCTTTTCTAAACTCTAAATTTTACTTCATGCGCCACGCGTATAAAACACTGATTTTAAGTGAAGTTCAAAATATTCTACTAAAGCAGTATGCTAAAAACGTGCTAATCACATCAGTGTTTAGCACGCGCGGCGCATGAAGTAAAATTTCGAGTTTAGAAAAGCCTGAAAATTTTACTTTATGCTTAATCTGGGAGTAGAAAACAGTCGTTTAAAAGTTAAATTTAAATATTTGTAAAAACAACGAATATTTAAAGATTTACAGCGTATACAGTACATTGAGATATATATACTGAAAAGAAAAACTCTCTGTATATCTAAGATAGTAATAATATGCAGTGTACAAAACATTTGTTTTGGCACTAGAAAAATTCCAGAGGTTAAAGGGTTAAAGTCATTTTAATCGATCTGTAAATTAACAATTTATTGTTTGTAGCAAGTTTCGCTATAAAACTGTATAATAAGTGTATTGATCCATTAGTTATGAGTGATTACCTATTATTAAAATAATATATAAAATTACAATATTCGTGAAAAATGCAAACAATGTGTCTTAATTAATAAGACAATTTAAGACAATAAATATCCATTGAAACAACTACTCGTTTCAATGGGTATTTGTTGTTTTAAGTTGTCTAATTAATTAAGACGTATTTTTTTATATTTTACACGAATATTGCCATAATTTTATAAATTATGTTTAAAGTGTGCAAACTATAAGAAGCGTAAGCCTAATTCCTAGAATTTAAATGATTTTGAATTTGAATTATTCTTAATTAAAATTAAATTAAATTTTTAATAGAACTAAATTATGCATATAGATATTCCAATCGAAGAAGAGATATTTAAAGATAAATTAAATTTTCATTCTAGTAATAAATTTTAATTAAATCCTAAAATAGTTCCTCTTTCAATAGAGAAAGTCTCTGTAAAAACTATAATGGATCATTAATTACCTTTTTTCCTTCCTCCTCGCACAGACGACTAATTCCAAGGACCCGATCGATAAAACTCGAATAACTCAAATCAGCCTGAGATAAAAGGAGACGCATCGGTCCCAGTTTAGCACTAAAAGCGATTTTCCGATTTTTCCGGCGAGCGAAAATAGAAGGGAAAAAAGAAACGGTTGAAGCGTCGGACATATTTATTATTTAGATGCGTCTGGTCTCTCGTGATGCATACATTTTCTTTTATTGGCTGGAAATTACCTTCGGATTATGTCGCAAAAAGCGCCTCGAGTTTAAAAACGCGATTTTACTGAGGATTTAGCTGTTAGTCTGAAATGTGTGAAATTTGTTTAGCCGATTTTACGAGGGAATAAAGTTAAACACTGTGACGAGAAAACTCGTTAAGGAAATTGATATAAAAAAGTTTATACTAATTGAGATTTTATATTGCATTTATAAAGAATTATTAGAGTTTAGTAGCATTTCAAGCAACGCAAATATATTGTACAATAGAAGATGCCAATTGTATGTATTTTTTAAAATATTAATAGCCTTATTATCAGACCTTAGGATAACATAATGAATATTCCGAATTCAAACCAACTATTTCGTTACATTACCCTATTTGGCTAAAGCAGAAAAATTTCATGCTATAAAATTATAAATAATAATCTTTATTGGTATTAGTTGTAAACTAACAATAGTAATCTACTAATACTATTGTTAGTTTACAACTAATACCAATAAAGATTATTATTTATAATTTTATAGCATGAAATTTTTCTGCTTTAGCCAAATAGGGTTATTTAGAAAATATTCATTTAGAATGTTATTATTCATAAATGTTCATACCCATATAATCAGTATATTTTAAACTTAGCAATTTTAGCATAAAGTAAAATTTTGAGTTTTGAAAAGCCTGAAAATTTGGTTTTGTCGCTTCGCTCCGGTTCGCTCCGCTTCGTTCCGCTTCGCTCCGCTTCGCTCCGCTTCGCTCCGCTTCGTTACGCGACCAAACAAAACTTTCGGCCTTTTCTAAACTCGAAATTTTACTTCATACTTAATCTGGGATTGAAAACACTTGTTAAATGCTTCAAACTCAAAGTTTATTTATTTATTTATTTATTCTTTATTTACGGAATTCACCTTTTTTACAATTGAAATTAACACAATTAGTTGTATATAGTAACACATCATACTCATTACGTTACTAAGTATAACCAAAATTAATGTATAAACAAAATAATACCAAAAAAAAATATATATATATATATGAGAAATATGTTTTACAAGGGATAACCTGAATCTCTAACACCAAACGGTTATTAATAAAACCACTAGTGTCTGAAAATTTACATAAAAAATCGTGATTGTTGTATACCTAGAAGAAATATACACTGTATTTATTTTTTCATTTTATTGATTTCAACATATCTATACTATTTTTGTTAATATTTTTTTATGAATTTTTTTTAATCCTTATACTTATTTTCAATAAAATTGTAGTATTTCATATTGAATGGATCTCGAAAATAAATAAATACATTAAATTTGATCGATTTGTATAAAAACTTACAGACATAGAACAGTTGTCAATATTTACGAATATCAATGGTTGGTACATATTTATCATTGTTACTTTTGACAATTTCATTTAATATTTATGTTTTTTGGGAATTTTTAGAAAATGAATTATAATTGGTAAAAACAAAAACGAATCGCTTTGCAGATAACACACTTCATAAGTCGAGTCGTAAAAAGTTGCTTCAAGAATGTTTTTACAAATTTCAGAACAAATAAAAAATACCGGAGATACAGGCAATTTTTAAAAATCGCAAATTTCAGTTGTAAATTACATCGAAACAATTGAACATGTTTGAAATATAAAAGCAGATTATTAGTAACCACTAAAATACGAAACTTTGCTCCCATTTAACCAATTCCGCCATCTCATCAAATAAGCGAGATCCCTATATTGCCGCTCGAAAAACGGGACGCTGTAACTTTAAAAATAATCCCAGTAAGCAATGTAATAAGTCATTCGTAGAAATCTATAAAAGAAGTGCAGAAGTATACCTAAAATAATTTTTTAGAATTATAATTAATTATACCGTGCCTTTTATTTAAGTATTGTACCCCATGTTAACTTTTGTTGTCGTACAAATTTGAAACAATTTATTGTTTTCATTAATAAATCAAACATTTTTCTATGAAACACATATAATTAATCCAAATTTTACCTTGCGGAAAATGACAAGTAAATGTTATAAAATCGCACATAAGTTTGTTAAAAGGGGGTTCGGCCCAGTAAATTGTGTATTTTCAGATTTCCGTTCAACTATTATTATAAGATAATATTTTTTAAATTTTCTATTATAGGGACATGTGTTGAACCTTTTGTAATGAAACGGGGTAAATAGATTTTTTTAAACTTTTTATTTAACGAAGAAATAATTTATGTAAAATTTGTATTTATAAGGAAATACAATTTCAAACAAAAATTATTTCTTCGTTAAAGATGTAAAAAAGTTAAAAAAAAATCTATTTCCCTGTTTTGTTGCGAAAGGTTTAATACATGTCTTTGTTAAATAAAATTTGAAAAATGTCATCTTATAATAATGCTGGAACGAAAATCTGAACATAAACAGTTTACATGGTCACCCCCTCTTTTAACAAACTTTCGTGCGATTTGTGTTATTAATTTCAACTTTAATAATGAAAATGACAAAATCTAACATGTTTATCTTTCTAAAAATAAACTTTTCGTAGAAAAATGTTTCAAATTTGTACGATAACAAAAGTTAACATCGGATACAATTTTTACCATGTAAATCCCTATGGCCATACTTAAATAAAACGGTATAAGCAAAGTTTCAAATATCCCCATCTATAAATCAGCTACAATTTCAATGTTACACACTCTCCAATAATTCACTGCATCTTTAAATGTCACTTGTGTGTGCAGCCAAAGCATAATTACACGATCAGAAGTATGTTAGTGTCGGTAATTAGTATTTAATGTACGCGAGCTAATTTACTTCCCTTTCTGAACGCGCCCTGACGAATCCAACCCCCTTGACTAGACTAAACTTCGGTGATGTGTATGTGCGGGTGTGTGCCATAATTGTAGCAATTTTAAACTAATTACAACTTAATTCATCTCCCACACAAATTACAGCTGTACAACCTGCAACCAACACTTACATATTTAATGCACTATCAAAGCCGACTCAAAACTATCGCACTAATCGTTTTAGTAGTGCCGGAACACACGTTCAGAGAATTTTAATTAAATTTATATACTGTCCTAATCTGAATTATTTTATTGTGTACATTATTTAATTATTGTTTTTAAATTATTTAATACAAATTAAATTGCTTAATATTTTCATATAATTTAACTCAACTGTAATGCACAATCTTACTTTGCAAGTTATATTAAAACCAGCAAAGAAAATAGCAGAATGGTTATGTGGATTTACAGAAAAATACTGGGTAACAAATCTATCAAAGAAAGCTCTATATCTCTTAGCTAATTAATAAAAAACTATTTACCTTGCATATACTACATTTGTTTTTTGGTTCTAAGTGCCTTAACCGTTTAGCCCTGGATTTATATTTGCTACGATTTATTTTATTTTTCAATAGATATGTATTTTTTATTGCAACAAGAGGTTGCTGATAAAATTTTAAATCATTTTCACTTGCGGTTTGAAAACCAGGAAGTGGTGGCATTTGCCACCACCGGGTAAAAGCACTTTATTTAAAAAATATTGAATAGATTGTATTACAAAATAAATGATTTACAATGGTATTGTTTGATACAAATCTTTTATTTAGTTAGCGTTCATTTTAAGGTACATATTTATAACGATTTAATCGGATAAAGGCCGAAGAATAAGTTTATTCGAAGCGCTGAAAATTTACAAATCTAAAGCTAATCTGAAAATTCCCCTCAATAATGACCAGACCGACATAATGTATACCCCTTTCTTTGATGCTGTAATATAATAGCAATGTACAAATAATTGTAGGCACTTAGTTTGATAATAATTATCTTGTAGTTGAAACTATAGTTACTGAAAAGTTAAATAAAAGTGGTAAAACAAAGTTAAGTGTTTTAATTTAATTGTTTGATACAGTTTTTTACTTTTAATAAGCAAAGCGTAATCACATATTTTTAAGTTTGCATCACTGCATTTGTGTGAATCGACCAGTGTCCAAGCGCATTAAACATCACATTGGCTACTTGATCAAGAAAAACTGTAACGTATACGTAGGACTAGTTCTATAACAATGTTACCAGGAAAATATTTTGAAAAATAATCTAGTGGAGTCTGATCTACAAAATTCGGAGATAAACATTTAATTTTCTTCCGCTTAACATTTTTTTATTTTTCATAAGGTTCTGTCTGCTTTTAGTAAAGCTTATAAAATGTTTCCTTCGTTTTCCTTTTCTTCAACTTCCTCTGCTTCGTATTCTTGGTCAATCTCCAATAACATATTATTATGTATATCTCTTTAATTTTGGTCAAATTCTAAATCCTCAATGTCTGAATCGGGTAAAGCTGGTAATGCTGCATCTACACGTGCCATTTGCTTTATTTTTTCAGAGTAAATCATTGGTGTGTTGAAATCACTTTCTTCTGAGAAAATTAAACAAATACATTGACAAAAGCCTAATGGTGGTAATTGCGTACACAAAATTTAAAGAGATCTCCTGAGTAAGATTTATGCAAGACTAAACAAAACTCATTAAATATTTACTCATACACTCTTTGTAGTTTACATAATAATCAAATATTAATAAAATTAGGATTAGAAATAAGAAATTTATTGTATTTACCTGGTACGGGATTGAGATTAGTGGGATCCATGATGGAGCACACTGTCACTGTGACGTATTGTGTTTAACAATTATTTCTAATGGTATCAATTTATTTGCTTATTGCATGTTTACAACTTTTTCTGGTGGCGTTAAGTAAAAATAATCTACAAACAAGTAATTTTGTATCTGTAGAGTTGCTGGTGGCATTAGCCACCAGCAGGGCCGAAAGGGTTTGTTTATTTATTTATTAACGGAATCTCCATTTTATTACATAAGTGTACATATACATATTGTAATATATGACAAAAATAACAAAAAACATAAAAATCATATAAAGAATTACATTAATTACAACCGACTAAATTATTACTGAACAAAAATAACAAAAATCATATAAAGAGTTACATTGATTACAGCCACCTAAATTATTACTAAACTATAGATCTAACAGTCAATGACATTGGATAGCCTAATACGACGTAACTGGACCTTAAACTGATGAATTAATGGTGTAAATAAAACAAAGTTGGGATTATTGCTAATACCATTGGCACACCTCATCATACGATCGATGGGATTAGACATCCCGTATCTGGTCGAATGAAAACGTAAACGAAATATAGGCCTATGTCTAGCTTGAAGACCACGAGGTATAAAGAAATTTAGCGCCTCTACCAAATAACAAAAGTTAATTAGACCATTAACAATTTTGTGTAAGAAAGTCAAATATAAAAATACTCTTTTTTCAGCTAACGATCTCAGGTTCAATAGCCACTATGACTAAAATTGATACTAGCTACACCTAGCCGAGAAGACATAATTTTTAGAAATTTCCCCTGAGTCATATCCAGCTGATGGATAGCGTTTTTTGAGTATGGTGCCCAAACAATAGAAGCATACTCCACATGTGGGCGCACCAGGGACAAATAAAGAGATTTGACCATAGTGTCCTTGAACTGTTTGCCGAATCTATATACAAACCCCAACACTTTTAATGCCTTGTTACACACATACGAAGTATGCTCGTTGAAATCTAATTTTGTTGTAAATATTAAGCCCAAATCCTTAACTTTATTATTCAGAGGTAGAGGTTGATTATGTAAACTGTAGGTAAATTCCCCCACACGCCCTCGACTAAAAGATATGGAAAAACATTTACCCAAGTTAAATTCCAATTTATTAATTGTACACCAAACAGAAATCCTATTTAAGTCCTCTTGGAGTTGTAGCTGATTAGAAACATTTTGCACTTTTTTGTAAACCTTGAGATCATCAGCATACAGAAGAAACTGACTATTTTTTATACTTAATCCAATGTCATTGACGAAGAGTAAAAATAAAAGCGGACCGCAGTGTGAGCCCTGGGGAACACTTGACGTCACTGGTATTGTATTAGATACATGTTGACCCACACGCACACGCTGAGATCTTCCCACCAAATAACTCTCTAACCATCGCACTACATTGCTACCAAAACCGATACCCTTTAATTTGTGAATTAAAATATTGTGTTGTACCCGATCAAATGCTTTAGAGAAGTCTGTATAAGCTGAGTCCTCCTGTGCACCTTCTTCTAAAGCATCTGATATGAAAGTTAGATACGAGACCAGATTCGTGACGGTTGACCTGCCGTTGACAAAACCATGTTGTTCATTGATAATATATGGTGAACATAACCAATTCAATTGGTCGTACACTAAGCGATCCAGAAGTTTCGGGACAGCAGACTGTATAGCAACACCGCGGTAATTGTTGACGTTGGACCTACAACAATTTTTAAAAATGGGTAGGACGTAACTGTGTTTCCATTCATCAGGGAACACACCGGTAGTTAAAGATGACTCAAAGAGTAAATGAATGGGAAGACTCAACGCGTATACGCATCTTTTTAAAAGATAAGGTGAAATGCCATCAGGGCCAGGGCAGCACGACTCCGGTAGTGAACATAAATTATTAAAAACATCTTGAAGAGTAATGCTAAGCGCCTTTACATCCAGAAATGACGATATATTAAAATCAGGTACGGGACTAGAATCCTTCTTATACGTCTTTGTGAAATGAGACGCAAACAAATCAACACAACCTGCAACTGTATTACTTGATATATTGCCCAAGTACATTTCTTTTGGGATATCATTTGTTTTACGGCACGCGTTAACGTGCTCCCAGAAAGATTTCGGGTTGTTGGATATATTATTTTCCACCGAATCTATATAGTTTTTATACAGCGTCTCATTTAATGCTTTACATTGACACCGTAGTTTATTAAATAGCTCATAATAATGAGTGTTACCCGTACTCTTATATTTGAAGTGAGCTTTTCGTTTATCATCCGTTAATGTTATCAAATTTTTGTTGAACCATTTGGGGTAGTGAAACGTATTTAAAAATTTAAGAGGAACAAACATATCAATAGCGCAATTAACAATTTTGTTAAACACCAACACATTAGAATTTACACAATTACAAGATAAACCGGTATGCCAATCAATGTTTCCTAAGTAATTATTTATCGCATTGTAATCAGCTGACTTAAAATCGTAAACCCAACCGGCATTATGCGAAGATAGTTTAGTATCAGAACATCGTAACTCCACAGAATACGGAATATGGTGAAAGCTAGATTGGCATAACAAATCACATGCTTTATCAATACACAGATTATTGGTATTAGAAAATAACAAATCCAACAAGACACCTCGGTCATTCGGGATTTGATTTACTTGGTATAAATTATGGAAAGACAACACTTCAGTCAATGCACCTGCTGTAGCATTTGAATTGGTCATGTTTAACACATTTTTACCGAACGTACCCCACGAAGCATTGGGCAGATTATAGTCTCCACAAAGTAAAAAATCACAATCCGAGTTACGTTTACAGATCTCATCGACATCTGTGGCGTGCGATAAATAGTGAGTATAATCCGTGCCTGGTGGAATGTAAGTTGATCCAATAATTAACTTATCCAGCACTTTGACAAATATGTGTTCAACATTTTCACTGCTATGTAGTTCAACACTTTTTACACTATTTTTTATTGCAATTAGTACTCCACCCCCTCTGACCTTGGAACTACTATGCGTTGATCTATCCCGTCTATATATATGAAAGTCAATTAACCCGAATTCGGCATTATCTACACCACTGTCCAGCCAAGTTTCTACCAGAACGATTATATCATAAACACTCACGTGAACATTTAATAAAAAGGATTTCATTTTTCCCTTCAAGCCACCAACATTTTGAAAGTAGACACCTAGTTTTTTACTTCTTTTTTTCCTCTGATTGCCGACGACTTTATTATAGACGGACGCCCATGTAAGTATCTTATTGTTAAATCACTTTCTCCGGAAGCATTTCTAATTCCTTCTTTAAGTTCTTTAGGTACTCTCTTTGCAATAGGGTCTGATCGTTATTAAATTTTACATCGCCCATATCAGCTACACGCGCACCTTTCAATACATCAATTGCTTTCTGTTCAGATGAAAAAATTAATTTAACTGGACGGCATCTATTTCCTTGTTTACCCGCACGAATAACCTTATTAGGCACAAATCTAATATTGGTATCGATTAACGTTTTTAGAGCAACTGTATCATTCTCAATTCTTTGGTTTAAAGTCCCCAGAGATTCCGGTAAATTAAAAACTATTACATTGCGTGCTCTTAAACGTCTCTCCTCGATTTCATGAATAGCTTCGTTTTGATCAATAACAGAAGGAGATAAATTCCTATCACTATTAGTAATTGTGGCCTCTAATGTGGCAATTCTATTATCGAGAGTTTTTAATTCATTTTTGATATCTATCAGAGCGTTTTGAAATTCAGATTTGACAAGTGGCAAAAACTCTTCCCTAAATAAGGCTCTTATCGTTTCAACTATTGACGGATATACAGTATTCAAATTTGAAGATAAGGATGCACGGGCTTGACCGCTAGAGACACACGTGCGCGGTGGAATCAACTCCGCCGCCGCCGGAGACGCGCTGGCACCCCGGGGACGTGTACAGGACTCGCATATCCAGTAGTCGCCGTTTTCCTTCTCAAACTCCGCAATATAATACGCCACATCGTTTAATGATAATTGCTCTAGGCAATCAACATGGAATCTAATTCTGCAATCAGCACATCGTAGCGTTTTCGAACGAGGCCCAATATTCATATTACAGCTACCGCAAGCGCGCGACATTTTATGTGTCGAGGTAGGTATTATTAAAGATAACTGGCAACGTTCAGAGTTGTTAATACGCGTTATCCACTGGTCATGCGCACTCAGCCGATCGGCTCACTAGTAAATATAATTAAATAACTTGCCTAGGTATTGTCCCATAACACTAAAAATCCGTTGATTGTTAATCAGCTTCTTGTTGCACACACTGATCACATTTAATTAATTTTATGTTGATTAATTACCAAATTACAGAGCAGACAATATGTAAACAGTAACACGCTAACCATCGGCGACTACTTAGTTGTTAGTTGTTAGTTGTCTTTTATTACTTTTTTAATAAAATAAATATATTATTATTTGTGAACTTAGGTTTCGACGAATTCAGTAGAAATAGATTTCTTAGATTATTTTATTATGTATTGTCATATAATTTCTTAAAGTAATAAAATTGCCAAACGTTGGTATATAACATTTCACTGAAAATCATTTTAATTACTACAAAAAGTGTTACTGGTGGAATGGGTAAAAAGTTGTGCAGGACCCAACATAATATTGCATTTTTTTCTCCTCCATTTTCTTTTTTTTTTTCTTAGGAGGCAGTGTATTCTGTTGAATGGCCTCTACGTGCTCTTACATCGCGATATTATGTGGAAGGTCTCGCAGGGAGTACATAATTTATCAAACGTAAAAAAAGAGGAGGAGATAAAGGGAAGGACGGCCTGGAAGGCCCTTTCGCTGGTGCTCGAATCAAGTTCAATGGCATTTTTACGACAACAGATACATTTACTACAACCACTTGTATCCATAACCATTTTTTTCTCTATAGAGAGTGAATATTGTGATACAATACAATACAATTAATTAACCTTTTACATGAAAGGTAACCTAACTTCAAAAGCTGCACCAACGTAACCTAATTTAAATACAAGAGTTAGTTAAGCATACGTTTTTATATTTTTCTAAATTTGCATGGCATTTTCATAAGTGACGTCAAAGATGACTCGAGTTAAGTGTTAGTGCAACCAGAAGCGTAAGAAGGGGAATGCGGTCCGGCCCGGGTGTCATTACTGATGGGGTGACAAAATTGCAAAATGTATTTATACTTAAAACATAATATTATTTAATACGAGTTTATTAACTTCGTCTGAGGGAGTTAATCTATGAATCTTAATAACTCAACAAAATATTAATTGAAACTTTTTAGTCATCAAAGATGATTAAACACCAATAAAATTCTAAATCGAACTTATAATTTCGCTTCGCTTTTCCGGTTCAATTGAACAAAAATATTGTGCCATAAACTATTAATTAAAACACTTGCTATTGCTTCACTTAAATCAGTGAAGATACCAAGTGATTTAATTAATAGTTATAATTCTAAAGTTTCACCAAAGGTTAAGTGAAAGCCTAACAAACATAAAAATGTTGGCTCGATCCCGGTTATAATTCCGGATAGGTAACGGTTTTTTTTCGGTTTTTTCAAATACATGCTCTCAAAGTAACACCAATATAAACGTACAAATAGGGAACTTAAAATAAATAAAATGTTTCTTCCTTACTTTTTACACACACATATACAGACAAACCAAAATTATAGCAATTAATCAATATAGCGATGATTTCACAGTTACAAAAATGCATTTCCATCTTGAATAAAAATATCAACAGTTTGTTGTACCTCATGGTACTTCCTGAACATACATTGCAGTTGGGAATAAGAATGGTGCGTATTACAAGGTGTACAGTAGTTAAAAGTTAGCTTATTTCGACTTGAAAATCTAGGAACTGAAATATTCACAAGATGTGAATATTCACAATTATCAGTGTGATAGTGAATTAGTTTGTATAGTTCATAGATTTAAATGTATTTATGTCCATTTTATATTGATAGCATATCAAATTCCCGCAATAACGATTCATACGGTATTGTATGATCGGGATAAATGTGAAATTTACGTAAATATAAATACCTTAAAAGCGCCGCACACTGTCGCCGATTCGCATCGGTGTGGCCAGCCCCATGGTAAAAAAAATAAAATTTGACGTTTATTTTAGTATATTTATTTTTAGAATACTTTAAAACATAGACATGTGGAATATGAATATATTTAAGTAAATAGTTATATCAATAATTATTCGCAAAGTTCAACAATTTATACTAATGAGTTTGGTAAGGAAGTAACGGTCCAATTGATTTCAATATTAAAGCCTTACAAATAATTTCCAAGTAGATGTTATTTTATCTTGAACAGAAAGTGTTTCGAAAAGAAGTAAAATTACATAGTCATAACTTTTCAAAAATGATTAATTTTAAAAATAAAATATCAACTTTGGTGTACTCGCAGTCCTTTTAAACAAGGAGGACTTGTAATACTGGTGGGATCATGGTATTCTGTGAATATTCAACTATCTGATCACGTCAACTTTTTTTTAAAGTCGATCCTCCCGCCGAAGTTACGATTTTTTCCCCCGAAGGATTACATTTTTATACGATTTGGAGCGCGCTACATACGCGGGATAAATTCAACGCGCCTAACCATCGTCGTCACTTTCCAATGAACTCAATAATTGATATCGGCTATTAGTTTAGTAATTAATTACTAAATTTATATGCAATATTATTATTATATTTTAAATCTTTGATTTGGTTGGCGTTCACTTTGTGGTACATCTTTATAAAATAATATTAAAACACTTAACTTTGATTTACCACTTTAATTAAAGTGGTAAAACAAAGTTAAGTGTTTTAATATTATATTATATTTTAAATTAAATAACTATTTTACAAATAAAAAGGGTAGATTTATCGGCAATGTAACCTTTACAAGTAAAAATACATTCTCCACTTGTTATCTCGATGGTGATTTATGGTGGGGGTCATTGAGTCCTTTGTTTACATTTTTGAAGGCGATTTCTAGTATATTGAAAACAGATGTTCCTATTATAATCATAAAATATAGTTTTCGGATGCGACTAGACCAAAAACTCTGAAATCTTCCGCTTTCTATCTCTTTTCTAAAATGTTGAAGGGTAAGGGGAAAGAGACCGAGCACTCAAGGGGTAATCCATTATGAACACCAACCGCATTTTTTGGGTGTCAATGACTACCCGATATTAGCAGGTAGTAAGAAGTCCATCTGTTTTCAGCCGGCGCGTGGCGTTATCTTTTGTCCGGTTTGGGATGGTTTTGATAGGAAGATTTATTTGATATTTATGAAATTATTTAAAATGTAATTATAATTAATACGACATTTGTAAAATAAAGTCGAGAATTATGTCTACGTGTACAATTTTAGGTCAATATTTTTTTTAAAACGTATCTGACGTTTACATCTTGGTAAATATTGATCATTAACACATCTAAGCGTTATATATTTTTAACTTCACTGTAAATCAGTGGTTTATACGCGTGGCGCATGAAGTAAAATTTCGAGTTTAGAAAAGCCCCGTGAAAATTTGTCTCGGGTCGCTGCGCGACCCTCGACAAATTTTCTACGCGGGGCTTTTCTAAACTCGAAATTTTACTTCATGCTTACTCTGGAAGTGGAAGACACTCGTTAGTTTAAAATACATCACAATTAGTAAAATATATATTGTTGGATGCCCGTCTTCAGGGGTGATATGTAAGCAAATTATGGGTCTTAGGAGTTGTCAAATAAGTGAGTTACTCGACTGTTTCTAAGGCACTCTTTACAAAAAACAAAAGATTAGCAGTTTACATATAAAATGTACAGGGTGGGCGAAACTTGATGTCTCTGCTCTATTATTAGAAAAGGAAAAACGGTAGAAAAAATCTGGAAAAAGGTTCATAAATGGGATTATGTAAGGTCCATTTTAATACAAAATTGCATATTTTTCTAAATTTTGAAACTGAAGTAATGACGTCATCGAAAAATGTTTACCCAGATACATACCTATAATTTTAGATATTTCAAAAGAGCTAATTTTTCTGAATAAACTTTGTAGAGAAAAAAATTTGCTATCTTCTTTCGTTAAAAAAATAAAAGCAAACTTAAAAAAAGTATTATGAAAAATTCACAATTGTCACGACTTAAACAAGTAGCCTTTGGAAGCAAATAACAAAGCTGCATTTGTCAATAATTAAACTAATGGTTGACAAATATTGTTTTGTTGTCATTTAAGATATCATGTGCGAGTGCGAGTGCGAATAGTCGATTTTTGTGAGCTCCGCATGCAATATGTTTTTGTGTGGGGGTATACTCAAAGTTAATTTATAAAAACCAAACGAAAGCGTCCTGCAAGTACTCTGTAAGTACTCTCATTGTTATACCTATCTCCACCATGCCGCTCACTCGAAATGAGGATATAAAAGCAACAATTAAAGAGGCCGTCATGGACATTTTTAACGAGGAGACATTTTTATCGAGCCTGATGGAAAAAATTATCGGCAATGTCAAAGTCGAACTCCGCGATAAATTTAATTCACATTTAGTAGAATTAGAAAATGAAAATAAAGAGCTAATAAAACGTATTGATCAGATCGAGCAATATAATCGAAGCAGTAATATTCGAATTACAGGCCTCAATGAAGTACCGAATGAAACTTTTCAATGAAACTTTTCATTAATAAACTAAATATTATGGAAAAAATCAACATACAACACAGCTACCGTATAGGTAAAAAAGGCACGAAGAACCGTCCTGTTATCGCCAATGTTTCTTCTCCCGATTCTGCTAAAATTATATTAAAAAACAGGCGCCGACTAAAACAATCCGGTTTATTCATCAATAATGATCTGATACCATCAAGATACAGGTTATTAAAACTAACACGTGATAAAGTAGGAAATAACAACGCTTGGTGATGGGATGGAAACATTTTCATTTCATATAATGAGGGGGACAACAAGGATGTCAAGATTTTTTTTTATTCCTCTGATCTGGACATATATTTGAAGACTTCTATTGAATAATTAACCGCTAATAATAAATATCATGCATGTAATTCAGAAATCTAATATACTTACTTTATTTCTATTTATTGTCATGCATGCATTTAAATTCATGCATGAATTCAGTCTCATATTAATAGTATTTTCCAAATGATTATCTGTAAATTGCTGCGGCGGCCACACATTTATTATATATTATATATATATATATATATATATATATATATATATATATATATTAATTTCTCAAATATAAGTTAGTTTTATTATTATATGAATATTGGTTTATGTCATATTAATGTTCGTTCTATTAATAGTAATTTCATAAATTTCAAAACTCATGTATGCCCGTTAAAATATGATTTCATTGCTGTAACAGAAACATGGCTCAACTCAACTTTTAATATTGATACTTTTAATCTGGATGGATATGCTTTCTTGCGTAGAGATAGGGAATTTGGACGTGGTGGAGGCGTCGGTCTGTATATTCAAGACAATTTACACTTCGAAAATGTAACATCCAAATCTTCGAATGTTTTAGAACAACTATGGATAAAATGTAAATTTAATAGTGAAACATTTTGTATAGGTGTTGTTTACAGGGCGCCTAACACTAGTACTCGTACATTTATTGATACATTTGAAGATACCATCATTGATATTATTCCACAATGTGATAATTTCATTTGCTTGGGAGACTTCAATATAAATTTTTTGAATCTTAATTCCAATAATTCGACTACTTTTGTTGATTTTTTAAACAGTTATGGTCTGAGCCAAGTTATTGAGCAACCCACACGTGTGACTTCTCATTCCATCTCATTAATAGATTTGATTATCATTTCCAACAAAAATAAATGTATAGAGTCAGATGTTATTAAGATTCACGACATCGCTGATCACGATTTAGTGTATTGTAAACTTTCTCTCTCTATTAGCCGTACCCAAATTTTTAAAACTTACCGAAATTTTGTCAATTTTGATGTAAATAATTTTGTAAATGATTTAAAACTTTTGCATATTGACAATTTACTATACTTGAATAATCTTGAAGACAAAATAAAATATTTAAGCAGCTGTTTAATTCACTTATTTGACACACATGCTCCATTAACAACATCTAGAATGACTAAAAAAAGAGCTCGACAATTAGGGAAATGATAAATTTGCGTAATAATATTTATAAAAGGCTCAAACACTCTAAAAATCCAACTGATTTTTTATATTACAAACATTTAAGAAATGCTGTAAATTCGGCTGTAACTAAAGAGAAAAAAGCTTATTTTAAGTATGTAATGAAACATCATAGATCAAATATCTGGAAATGTCTAAAAAGCAGTGATGTCTTAATTAACAGAACGAACAACATTCCTAACTTTCTAAAGGATGTAGACGTATATACCAATTACTTAATAAATTCTATTAAATGTAATCCGAACGATGATTTGGTCTCATTTTATAATGATAATAGTTACTCCACAGTAACCGATAAATTAACTTTTAAATTAATTAATAATGAAGACATTGTTGGAATTTTATCAGAAATCAAATCGAATACCGTAGGCGCTGATGAGATATCTATTACTATGATTAAACTTTGTTGTCCATTCATTGTTCCGTATATTACCCATATTATAAATTGCTGTATTGAGCAATCAACTTTCCCAGATTTATGGAAGATAGGTATAATAAAACCCATCCCTAAGACAAAGAGTCCAAATGATTTCAAAGATCTTAGGCCAATTTGTATACTACCAACACTCTCGAAAATTTTGGAACGTGTTATCAAAACACAAATAATGGAATTTCTTGAGGTTAATCACCTTCTCCCTAAGGAACAGTCTGGTTTTAGACCCAATTATTCTTGTTGTACTGCATTGCTCAATGTAACTGACGATATTATCACAGCTACTGACGGAGGTTTATTAACATGAGTTATTTTACTTGATTATAGTAAGGCGTTCGGCACTATAAACCACGATATATTAATTGCTAAACTCCATTATGTGGGATTTCAAAGAGAAGCAATATCTTTAATAGCGAGCTTCTTAAAAGCAAGGTCTCAAGTCGTAAAAATTGATAAGGTTATATCAGGGTCGTTAAGCGTCACCGCGGGTGTACCCCAAGGTTCCATTTTTGGCCCTATACTTTTTTGCATCTACACATCTTTCCTAACCGATGTTCTAAAGTACTGTTCGGCAAATATTTATGCGGATGATACACAGTTGTTATACTCTTTCAAACTTGAAAATACAGAGTCCGCTTGTGAGTGTATCACTTCCGATATAGCAAAACTGGTCGAAACGTCAACTTAACCTTCTTTGATAATCAATGCCTCAAAATCGACAGCTATGCTATTTGGTCCCAATAGCTTAACGCCTCTTGCAAAACCTCTTTTAAAAATTATGGTTGGTAACGACACTTTAGAATTTGTCAATTCCGTAAGGAATCTTGACTTTCGACAAGAATCTGCGTTTTAAGCTTCACATTATTAAGTGCATTTACCGAGCATACCTTAATCTGAAGATGATTTATTCTAATAGGAATGACCTCTCTTTGCAAATAAAAAGAGTCACTTTGATTTTGCGGACGTTGTTTACAATGCTTGCTTAGACTGTAATACTAAAATGCGCATACAAAAGGTTCAAAACGCGTGTTTAAGGCTCATATTTGGTATTCGAAAATATGGTCACCTATCAGGTAAATTACGTGATTTGAATTGGCTAGACATGACCGAACGACGAAACCTACACTGTTGTACTCTTTATAATAAAATTATTCAGACGCGCCATCCTCCCTATCTTTATGACAGAATTGTATTTCGGTCTGACGTTCATACCATTAATGTGAGATTTAGAGGCAGGATTTCTCCACCTAAACATAAATCATCATTTTGTCTTAGATCATTTTCATTTAGTATTTACAAAATTATAGTATTTACAAAATATAATTCCATACCCAATCTAGTCAAAAATCTCACAAACAATAGTTTCAAACAAGCAATGAAAAAATATATATTATGTAATAAGTTTTCCCCATAGAATCTGAGTTTAATTATTGTCATTATAAATATATATTTTTTTCTTTCTCTCTTTATTTCTTTTTGTTATAAAACAGTTAATTTCTAGAACGAACATTGAAATAAAAAAAAATCTGTAATTCTTTTAGCACTCTTAAACGATATATATATATATATATATATATATATATATATATATATATTTTTTTTTTTCCTCACAGGTTAAGTGGAAGAGCAGAGATAGTTTTTTTTTAAGCTATCGCTGAACTTCGCCTGAATTTTGTTTTTTGTTTACTTTGTATTTTCTTTCAATTGAATAAAGACAGTTTATTATTATTATTATTATTTGATTTTAGATTTCAGATTTTTTCTATCGTTTTTCCTTTTCATAAATAGATCACGTCGTTATTTTAAATGTACATTACATATGAGACTATTAAAATGAATAAAGATGGTTAGTTTTCTTCTGGATTTTAAATTGCACTATAAATTAACAATTTTAATAGTCATATGTAATTTACATTTAGGTTGACGACGTGAACGCCATCTACTGCCAATAGTCTTGTCTATTGTACTCACAAAATGACTATTATAAATGTTAATTGATTATGCATTTTAAAATCAAGAAGAAAACTGAACATCTATAACCATTTTAGTAGTTATGTGTAATTTACATATAAATTGACGATGTGAATGCCATCTGCTGCCAATTTTTGAGTAGTGCTATTGACAGTAGATGGTGTTCACGTCGTTAATACAAAAATAATGTATATGTTCATTATAGCACTTTTTCCGTCATTTAAAGAATTGATGATTATCGTACAAAACGTATTTCACTTGCTAATTGGTTAGTTATAAACCAATTCACATTAAATCAGCGTTTTATACGCGTCGCGCATGAAGCAAAATTTTGAGTTTAGAAAAGCCTAATTTGTCTCAGTCGCTCTGCTGCGCTTCGCCCGAGCCAAATGTTCAGGCTTTTCTAAACTCAAAATTTTACTTCATGCTTAATCTGGGATTGGAAACACTCGTCAGATGATCAATCATAACCAGGGTTGTTATGTTTAAAACACTTTGTTTTAAAACAGTGATTTAAACATGTTTAAAAACAGCCGTCGTGTTTTAAACGGTTTCGTTTTAAACATGTTTTAAATTTTAAATTTGTTTAAAACATGGATTTATTTAAAACCGTTTTTTTATTATCTTAGCTACTAAAAATAAATATTTGCTAAATTATATTTTATATCAGTTCATTAAAATTTTTTGTTTGTTTTTAAATTTTAGCTAAATTGTTTAGGATATTTCAAATTACTTTATCAAACATAACATTTTATTACAATAAAACTGTGTGTGCATAAATGTGGTTTTTAAATACAGGGATTTTTTCTTTTATGTATACATAAGCATACACTGTAAATTTTTCGACGTTCGTTGTGTTCTGTTCAAGATTTCAATTTAAATCTTTAAACGAGGGTTTTCCACTCCCAGACTAAGCATGAAGTAAAATTTCAAGTTTAGAAAAGCCTGAAAATTTGGATTGGCCGCGTAGCGAAGCGGAGCGGCCAATCCAAATTAGGCTTTTCTAAACTTGAAATTTTACTTCATGCACCACGCGTATAAAACACTGAAATATCGTAAAGTTTAAAATATACGGCTTTAGCATTCTAATATGTAAATGTGGATAAAACGTGAGCCAAAATCTGTGCTGAAAAAAATGTTTAAAGCAGTGATTATGGGCAACCCAATAACTCTAACGTATATTAGGTTGCCTATAACCGTTGTTGTAAGTGTGTGTTTTTTGAACTTCACTGTAAATCAGTGTTTTTATACGTGGCGCATGAAGTAAAATTTCGAGTTTAGAAAAGCCTAATTTGGATTGGCCGCTCCGCTTCGCTACGCGGCCAATCCAAATTCTTAGGCTTTTCTAAACTCGAAATTTTACTTCATTCTTAGTCTGGGAGTGGAAAAAACTCGTTTAAACCCTTAATTAACCGCATTAAAACAACGATTTCCCACAACTTTAAAAAACGCTGTAATTATCGGGATATGTACACAAAAGAAAAATGCTGGGGATATTCTGTTTTAAACACGTTTTAAACCCAGATCATAACTTTATTTTGCATTTTTTTTTATTGCTAGATTAGCGTGCTCTATTTAATCGATTTGATTAAAACGTAACCAAATAATACCATTGCATAACATATTGATTAATGAGTCATCAAATGAACATGAACGACCGTTTAAAACACTTTAAAAAGGGAAAAAAGGGAAACTACCTGCTATTCTAACAGATAAAGTCATAAATTGTAACATCAACACACCATAAATTGCGGTTTCTTTTCTTCCATTATACTCCCGCGCTTATAGAGGGTGTCTCTCTTCAAAATTTGCTGGTTTAGATATTTTGGAGAGGCCCTTTTCGGATGAACTGAAAACTTGTTCAGAAGTTAAAACGATTTCGCCTGAAACTGTTATTAGTAGTGTTTATGATATTCTTAATTCAATTTCTAGTTAGTGATAATAGTTAGTGAGAAAATTTGTTTAATACATCAGTATTATTAGTCTTCGCTTAGTGTGATTTAAAATCATGGTGACTGTTACAAATAGAACACTTTTTACTGCGTGGTATATTTACAATAAACTCTCTAAATTATCCCTTAAAGACTCTGTTGTTCTCTTACAACAAGAAATTGTAAAACAAGGATATGTTATAAGTGATTTAGATAGAATTAATATAAAATATGTTAAAAGTAATAATTACTAAAATAAATTATTACTATTATAATACACATAAAAATATTTATAAATGAAATACAGCGGCGAGCCGGTGTATTTTCTCCAACATCTTAATGTATTTATTATAGCCGGGTGATCAAACAGCGGCACAGTACATTAGTTAACTTGTAACAAATGAATCGTACAAACTAATTGCAGGTACACTATTTTTAAAGTCGGAACAGTTGCGATTTATAAATCCAAGCGATTTATACGATTCATTGATTACCTTTTGTATGTAAAAATTAAATGATAGCTTATTGTCAAACAATACATAATATGCTTATAAACAGAGTATTTGGAAATGAGCTTTAATTTGAGCTTTTGTTTTTTTAGGACTTAAAAATTATGTCTTTTACAAGCGCTTAAAATATGAACTTCTTGTTTTTTGTAATGAATTTATATCGTTCACGACTTTCCATTGAAAACCACTTCAATTTTCAATAGTAATATATTAAGTGCATTAAAAATGATCGAAAATTTTGCACAAAAAGCCGTTGCCTAGAAACTGCATGAGTCCATTTTGATTGTGATTTGACAAAAAGTGCCCGAGACGCGAAGCGTCGAGGGCACTTTTTCAGTCAAATCACAATCAAAATGAACTAATGTAGTTTCTTAAAGGCAACGAGCTTTGAGTACTAAATTTTCAGAGCATTTTTAATGCACGAAATGTATTTAATAGACTATTTCCTCAAAAATACGATTTTTAATCAAGTTGACGTATTATTTAAAATATTAATTATCAATCAGTGTCACTTAATGTGTCAACATGAATCGCGTCGGAAGTTTTTCTTCGAAAGATATTTCGAAAAATATCGAGAATAATTCATCCGAAAATACAAGAAAGAGTAAAGAGTTCGTTTGGAGACAATTTATGACATTCTGTGGTGAAAGAAAATACGTCTTAGATCAAAAAACTTTAATTTTGAAAGATTGAGAGAAATTGATTGATACCTGAGATGTGACGTCACAACAGTGCAATTTTCGCTGTAATTTTTCGTAGAATTTTTACCTACTATGCAATTTTCGCTGAAATTTAATTGTGATTGGGCAATGAAAATGAATTCTCGTAATATGATTGGTAGACATTTTTTGAAGGAAATAGTCAAAATAATCATCATTTTATTTTAAACAGCATATTTACAATTGATTGGGCTTTAATTTGAGCAGTTGCGCAGTTTTCTGGCTTAAAAATTGTATACAGTACACGCGCTCAAACTAAAAAAAAATGATTATAGCTCTTTGTTGACAAAAAGATTTATTGTTTCTGGCGAGTTTGCGATTTCTTTTCTGTATAAATTAAACACCACCCATTGTTTCTAACATTGTTAAGAACTTGTGTATATTTTATGAGATTAAAAAACATTTCGTCATTAATTTTAGATTTTTGCACACAGCAATTCGGATTTTCTCGTGAAAATTTATATATATAAAAAAAAATGCAGTCGTTCCTTTTAACATTGGAAACTGTACGAGCAAATAACTTTTTAAATAAAAATTGGTTTCAAAATATTTAACTATTATAACAAAGAAATAAAAATTAATAGATTTACTAAATTCTAATTTTGAGTGTTTGTACTAAGCACAATTTTTTAGTTACGAAAACTTATTTCACATTAAATTAAATCTAATTCTACCCGTAATTAAATACTTTTTAAAATAATTAAATTGATTAAGAATTATATGAGATTTTCAGCGTATTAAGTCACAATTAAAACATTTTTCTTTTTTTGAGAAAACAGATTTTTTAAGATCCAAAATTGAAATACACTAAACAAATTGATGAAAAACAAATATTTTGTATTAAATAAGCAACAATTTGAGCTGTAGCGTCATATTCTCCAGAAAGAAATATTTACATCATTTTTTGGCAATCTTGAGTAACGATAGAAAATTATTGGATTGGATTAACTCAAACTTTGAGTTAATCCAATCTGTTAAGAAATGTAAGCAAGAGCCAGTGCGTAATGTAAAATCTTTGTATCTTTGCAATATTAAAAAAAAAGAAGAAAATATTTTCAAGATATTAAAGAAAACGTATTAATAAATATAAGGGCATTATTTTGAGTTGACGTTGATTTTTTTAACTTATAAGTTGTGTTTAGTACAAGCGCTCAAAGTTGATCCTTTTTTTAAAACAAATGCTTTCAGTAAATAATAACTTAAGCTGAATGCCTCAATATTTGTTTTCTAACGAAAACAAATAGTTTACCTTATATCTAATGTTAATAGAAAAACTTTTTTCCATTAATAATTTTACTGAAAAACACAAAAAATTACATACATTAATAATATAAGAAACGATCTGGGCTATTTATTTTACCGAAAAAAATTGTTTACACAGTTTTTTTCCACTTGTATAAAAATTACAAATTCTGAGCATTATCCTATTGAGGTGTCTTAGTATTATCCTCATGACTGACATCCACTTCCTGATTAAGCATAAAGTAAAATTTCGAGTTTAGAAATGCCTGAAAATTTGGATTTGCCGGCTCGCCAGCCAAGCAAGGCTAATCTAAATTTTCAGGATTTTCTAAACTGAAAATTTTACTTTATGCGCCACGCGTATAAAACACTGATTTATTGTGAAGTTCGAAATATATACTACCTATTACATTAGATAGTAAAAGCTAATTGATAAATTGTGAAAGCTTGAAAATTTGTATCGATAATTACAATTTTATCTTTAACATCACATAATGCATTGACATAATCTAATGGTCTTCGTTTTTTATTGTATATCTTACATATTCCACGTTCCCATTATTTGTTTTTCGTTTTTATGGAATTACTCTATTCTACTGTTGCAATTTCATGCTTTTCGTAACTCGAAATTTTGTTTCATGCTTAATCAAGGAGTGTAAACCCTCGACAGAAGCTTCAAATTCAACACATTTATAAAATTATCGAATGTTTAAAATGTTTCCTGTTGTTTACGTTAGTCACAAAAAAAGAACAGTGGAAAATTTACATTAGAGTGGACCAAAAAGATGTTAATTCACGTTATAGTGACAAGACCTTTTAATAAAACAATGAATTGGTTTTGAAAATATGCCTCGCGTAATAAATAATTTATATTTTACTTCATATCTTCATTCCTACTTATAATTTAATACAGTGCTAAAAGTTGGGAATACATTTTTATTGATAGAGAGCCGTAAAATGTGTTGGCGTAAATTTACAACAAGCACAATTTTGCGTGTAAATTTAATGAAATTGCCGCATAAATTCGAGACTCGCATGCATGCAACATTGGATAATGAAACTGTTGCAATAACGTCAACGTCGTAAAGTCGAGTGTTATACGACGCTAAGTTCTTCGAAACATTAACATAAGCTATAGGAAAAATATTAAAATAAAACAAAAGTAGACACGAATAGATTAACTTCATCGAAAAGGTAAGTACTAAAAATACATAAAATGTAATTGCAAGTTTTATTTTAAATTTTAATTAAAGAAAATATTCAAAACATAAAACGTCAGTTTATTCAATGAAATTAAGACGCGTTGACATGTCCTGATAAATTGCACAAATTGGCTCGCATTTAAAAAAAAGAAACGCTATGAAATTATTTAAAAATTAGCATCCAACAAGGGTTTGTACTCTTGATTAAGCATGAGGTAAATGTTTCAAGTTTAGAAAAGCCTGCAAAATTTTACTTTATGCGCTACGCGTATAAATTAATGTTTTTAAGTAAAGTTTAAAATATACTACTTTAGAATACTGCAAAAGACGTATACTATGAACTTCATGAAAATATGGTTTGGTCGCTTAGCTTCGCTACGCGACCAAAAGAAATGTTCAATCTTCTCTAAGCTCGAAATTTCACTTCATATTTAATCAAGAAGTGGAAACACTCGTTAGGAGTTTCAAATTAAACACTTTTATAAAAACATATAATGCCTGAACATTTACAAAGTATGCAACGGGACATTTTTGTATATTAAAAAAACTTCCTGTATAAAACCTTTGTTTCTTAGTGCCCATATTTTTATTCTGTGGTATTTTTATTTTAAAAACATTATACTCCATTCATTTTAAGATTAATGTAACTAGAAGCCTGGTTTATACGGCTAAAATGGCGGAATCTGGTGACATTTTTGAGCGCGGAATTTAAAATTTGGAGGACACGCATGTTGACCTGAAATCGGTTTGACCATAATTCATTTTTAAAGGATAAGTATTCAAAGAAAGCTGTTAAGCAACAGTATTTAGAGTTGATTGCTTCTTTGGATATCATATGACTCCTTTTTTACAATATTTTTCAGTATTGATAAAGAACTTTATTGTTTTTAAAATTACATAACTTATAGGGTGTTTCTATTGCACTTCACTATTAATCAAATGAGATTCACTATATCCCAAATATCTTTCACCTTGCCAAAAGATTTCCCAATTTACGAGATGAGTTTTACTATTTATGGAATACTTTTCCCTTTAATATTTTTGCGGAACATTTTTGCAGTAACAATAACTTTCTTCTGGAAATATTTTATTTTTTAATATTTTTATATTTTAATATTTTTATTTTAAATAAATACAGGGAGTTTTTCTTTTAAGTATACGAATTTCAAATTCAGCCTATTTTCTGTAAATCTTTAGATATTCCTTGATTTTTTTTCCTTAGTTCAGTTCGAAGCTTTAAATGAGTGTTTTCCACTCCCAGACTAAGCATGAAATAACATTTCGAGTTTAGAAAAGCCCCGCGCAGCGACCCGAGTCAAATTTTCTGGGCTTTTCTAAACTCGAAATTTTACTTCATGCGCCACTCGTATATAACACTAAAACATTGTAAAAACTATATATATTCGAACTTCACTTGAAATCTGTGTTTTATATGCATGAAGTAAAATTTCGAGTTTAGAAAAAAAAAGCCCAGAAAATGTTCACGGGGCTTTTCTAAACTTTTACTTCATACTTAGTCTGGGAGTGGAAAACCCTCGTTTAAAGCTTCAGTTTGAACTTATTTAAAAAATAACGAATGTCGGAATATTTACAGCTTATGCATATGCCATTAGCTTCTACCCATCTTGAGTTATTTTCCCTTGTTGATTTTTAGAAGGAGAAACAGTCATTAGTGTTTCGTTACTAGATATAATAACCAAAAATTTTAAAACTCAGTGACAATTATGACAATTCATTTTCCACTATAAGTGAGAGTGAGTGGGGAATAGAACGAATTGTCTATTTATCGGCTTTGTGAGTTATCCTCGAATTTCGGCCATCCAGCGATCAAGGTCAAATAAGCCCTATGTTTTCTTAGCATTTCTTTAAAGAATGAAGTATAGGTACATAATATTTTTCTAAGAATGTTGTAATAAATCTCTTCATCGTATTATTTGTTCATTACACTTTACACCCAAAAATAATTATAGATGGGTACATAAGTACTGGAATATGTACATTTTTTTATTATCGACAAATATCATTAATTGTGTCAAAATCTTAATTGTTTTTATGTGATTCCTAAAGATTTCACACGATTTTTTAAATTCTGAAAACCTAAACCTTTTTTAAGTTCGATACTAACAAATTTATTTTGTTCGTATTTAAAACATGTCAACAAAATTTGTTAAAATTGTAAAGCTCTTTTGCACAATTTGAGAACAAATTGCAACTTAATTGTTTGTTCAATGAAATATTTATTATCTGAATTTTCCATAATTCTAGTCATCCTTGAGATATTTTTTAAATGAAAACATAGATAATTGACGTATTAACTATTTCTATTAGTTATTCCAAATTATGACACTAACATAATTTTCTTATGGAAGTCATGAAGTAAAATATTGATAGTCTGCATTTATTATAATTTTATTTATAATTGATTGATTATTTCATTAAATAAAAATAATAACGACTTAGTACTATTTTTATTAATGATATAAAAATATGAATGTTTATTGTTGCATTTTCTTTGCAGTGAAGAAATAAAAATGTCTTTGCTGCATAATTGTAATAATCTTAGAGGTTTTGTAATTTTATTTGCAATTGATTGAGTTTATTGTTTTTTAAACGAAAAATAATCATTTCTTAACTATTTTAGTTAAACAAAATATGAATGTTTATTTTTGTTTGCAGTGAATACATAAAAATGTCTACTGCAAAATCATAATAATCTCAGGGGTTTTGTAATTTTATTTGTAATTGATCGAATTTATTGATTTTTAAATGAAAAAGAAAATGTATTCATTTGTAACCATTACAGTTAATTATATGTAACTATTATTCTCAATTTGAGTCAACTTTGAGGTTGTGTAACTTCACGTCCAATCAATTAATTTATTTTTTCTTAAAAATAAGACTAAGCTTTGAATTCTAAATTTTACGTCATGCTTATTCTAAGAGTGGAAATACTCGGGTAAATTTATAAATTATAATAATCAACGAATACCTAAAAATATATAGCTTAAAAATAGGAATATGTTTACTTAATAGAAGAAAGTCCTTTAGATGATCTATAATATTTACGAATATAAAGACAATATTAGTTTTAGTTATACATTCGATTCATTGTTATTCATTGAGAAAATATTTTAATCAAATAATAATCTCTGTAGATGCAAAATGGAAAATTAAAGATGGGAAAACGAGGAGCCGAAAATCCGATAAGAAGCGACGCATGCAAAGTGCTTATGAATATGTATACAATATCCAGCCAGGGGTAGTCATGTAAGAAAATCAGACATCATATTCACCCTGCTTCCTAAAACTTATCTTTAATATACATCAACAAACACAAATGCAGACACATACATTTTAAATTCCCTAAATAATTTATTAAATATTTAAACCGCAAAGCAATACATTAAAACAAAAAAAATACATTCACAGAAGTTAAAAACAAGATAAATTCAGAAAAGGTAAAACAAAAACTAAATTCCTGCTTTTAAAAACGTATCTTCAATAGTATCAATTTACACACATAAATTATCCAGTTTCTAAATAATTTGTTAAATATTTAAACATTGAAAATGCACCGCAATAAATTTAAATTTCTAGATGTTAAAACAAAAAAAATATTTACAGAAGTTAAAAAAATATAAGTTTAAAGAAGTTAGAACAAAAACTAAATTTAGAGATGTTAAAACAAATACTAGATAGTAAATGGTGACACGTTTAAAATATTAAAGAATATAATAGCAAGCTATTTATATTTAACTTTTAATATATATATATATATATATATATATATATATATATATATATATATATATAACCATCTATATTGTGCACTAATAAATTACATGTTGGTAATTTCAAGAAATATATTTTATTATAAGATCCTTGGCTATCGACATTCAGTCTTTCAGCCTGAGTTGTAGTTGTCATTGTCTTGCCGGTTAGTTATGATTCATGTGAGATGAGATGAATTGATGTTTCTGGGTTGTTGAATTTGAGAGAAATATTGGGATTTCGTACTAGACAGAGGTGATTAAGGATATCATGGATGTGTGGGTTAGATGGGAGTTTTTGGGACAGTTGGGCAAGTCGTTGAATAGGGATTATTTCTGTTTTTTTCATACAGTATGGTATTGACGGGGTTGTGGAGTGGGTTATTGGGATGTCGAATATTTTTGACGATTCTAAGGGCTGATCGTTCAGCTACTTCGATATTATTAAATATTGAGGGACGCAGGGCGAGGAAGAGGATTAAAGCATATTCTAATAGGGGCCAGCAGATCATTTTGTAGATGTGGACTGCTGTTTTTGTAGTAATTTCTTTATTTTGGAATGTTAACGATCTGAACTGCCGCGCCCTATTTTGAATTTTTGTTTTAAATGGGGAATTGAGCGGTCTGTGAAAGGGTATGGATAGATGGAATTTATTGGGATTAATGGATATTCTTCATTTAGCAAACCAAAGAGATAGGAAATCTATTAGCTCTTGGAGAGTAGAAAGAGCTATTGGAAGGGTGGGTTGGTGTGTTATAAGGGCAGTGTCGTCGACAAAGAGAAGAAAATATGCTGATGGATTAAGGTACTGTGTGTCGTGAACATAGATGCTGTACAAGAGGGGAGATAATGGAGAACCTTGAGGAACACCTTGATGGGGGGATAAAATGCCTGGAGATGGTATTTTGTTTTCGAGGTATGCTGTTTGGCAGTTGGAGGTTAGGATAGTGAGTGGGAGAGTGGTGGATTTTAGAGGAATTCGAATTGATAGGAAGGAATGTACTGGGAGATATAAGCTAGGAGTTTAATTTTGAGGATGGATTCAAATATATTTCCCAGAACTGGAACCATACCTTGGTTTATAGGTAGAAACTTCTAGCGCATTGCTATCATGATTTAATATGCACGATAGTTTGGGTTTTGTAAATGAAATCGAGGATTTTGATAATATATTTATGAATGTTTTCTGGAAGGGATTTGAGGATTGATCTAGGAATGTTATCATAACCAGGCGCGCTGTTTTTACCTTTATGTAGCACACTGAAATACTCTTCCTCGACTATCTCATCATTAGAGAGATAGGGAATATGATTATTTATGAATGATGCGTACCACGAGTTTGAGGTATTATAAAAATCGTCGTTATATGTCATCAACTATTAATTAAATTAATATATAAATATATTATATTTCTTCATCTGAAGAAGCTACACTGTAGAGAACAATTGTAGTTAGTCAAATAAAAAGTTTAAAATCATAAATAATTTGCTATTATATTAAGACATAATAGATTTTCAAAACAATTAACGATATTAAAGAATTGTCTTGTATCTGTTTTTTTTAGAAAATGAAACTTGTTGTGGATTGGGAAACAGATTGGGAAATATTCTATAACTAAAAACTGTCTATTATTCTACAATAAAAACAGAAAATAGCGAGTGAATAATTAACAGAAACTGATTTTATACCAGAAAAGATTATAGCAGAAAATGTTTCGTTTAACTTCTGATACAACATTTGTTTTAATCTTTTCCTTATTCTCCATTTTTCTTTCATTAAAACTGTTTATCTATAACAAACTGCTAAAACGAATAACATCCCTTTTCCATTTTAACACAAACACTAGGTAAATAAGTAAATACCCGCCCGGTTAATTATCTAAAATCTGCTGAATAAAAAAGCACAAACACTCTTTATGAAATCCCGTACAAAAAAAACTCGCTTGCATGTAAACAATAGACTTTCGCTGCACTAAATCCCCGAGCCGCTGAAATTTATCTGTTTGGAATTAACTGCGTGCGGAAATTAAGGTCTGCACCTCCTTAAAAGGGTGTTTTATTATAATGGAAAGGGGATTCGTGTTTTCAAAGATAACATTTTTCCATTTTCATACGATTCCAGATAGTCAGTTGCATGATGCATTTTAAACATACATAAATACTCTTGAATTAATGATGAATGAATACAATGCAATAAATTATTGTATATAGAAAAAATAAAGGGAATAATACCCCTTTATTTTTTCTTTATACAATATTTTATTGCATTGTATTCATTCATCATGAATTCAAGAGTATTTATGTATGTTAAAAATGAATGATGATAAATATAGATATTAAAATAATTACAGAGAAACTCGTACATTTTCAGAGATCTCCATTGAAAACACGAAAGAGAAAAAATTACCATGTACAACAATAAATATTTAAAAGTTTATATAGGTGTTTTGCTAAGACAATTTTTCTTTTGACCACGCATATCCCAATAATTATAGCGTTACGTAAACTTGCATGAATGCGTTGTGTTTGTTGTCACTTTAAAGCTTCTAACGAGTGTATTTATTCGCTGGTTAAGCATAACATAAAATTTCGAGTTTAGGAAAGCCTAGTAATTTGGTTATTAGGCTTTTCTAACACAAAACTTCATGCGCTACGCGTCTAAAACACTGATTCAAAGTGAAGTTCAAAATATAAATTGATAAAGTTTGATCTTAACAACATATCACAAACAATATTGTTCAAATTTAGAAAGCGCAAGATTAGTTATAATTAGATGAAATAATTAATAAACAAGAGCAATACATTTTAAACCCATATTTGAATCAGTGTTTTATGCGCGTGGCGCATGAAGTAAAATTTAGAGTTTAGAAAAGCCTGAAAATTTGGTCGCTTCGGTTTGCTGCGTGACCAATCCAAATTGTCAGGCATTTTTAAACTCAAAACTTTACTTCATGCTTAATCTGGGAGTGGAAACACTCGTTAGAAGCTTCAAATTGAACGTTTTTATAAAATCATTGAATTCCTAAAAATGTACATTGTATACATTCTGATTATACATACTAGAATGTAAAATAATAATTATCTGTGTATGTGTAAGAGAATAATATTGGTTGAAAGTTACCAATGGCAGCTATTTCTGGTTTGAATTAATTTGTAACTTTTCGCCTAAGGTTATTATTTAAGAATAATACTTTTACACATAGAAATTTGCTAATTTTTTGTTCAATTTGAAACTATAAAGTTAATAATGATCAAATATGATGACCTTTTGTGTTAATACTGTTCAATTTTAGCCAACTTAGTTTATGTTGGCATATCAGAAATGTAAAAACAAGATTTTAATTATATTAATTAATACTGCTAAGAACTTTCTTCAAGTGTTTAATCAAAGATATTCTTGTTGGAGTTACGTGAAATATTAGTTATAGATAGGTAAGTTAAATTCATTTTTCTTCACTGTATTATTTCAATACTAGATGTACATTTCAGGCACGATGTGCCGTTTTTCAAATACGTTAAACTATTTAGAAAGAGCACATCGTGCCTGAAATGTATATCTAGCATTAAAGTAAAATAGTGAAGATAATGGAATTTAACAAATACTTTCATATGTACAAATATTTTATGTTAACATGAAAGTAATATAAATTCAATTATTTCAAATTAATAAATATGTTGACCTAAAATATAATCACAAAATTTTAATAACATTAATAAAAGCTGTTACGAAACAACCAAACTTTGTTAAAGTATTTTATATTGACATAAAAGGAAAATAAATACAATATTTTAAATAAATTAATAAATACTGCAAAAAACTATCCAAATTTTGTAGAAGTATTGTTCTGCATTGACATAAAAGAAATATGAAAACAAAATTTTAATATAATTAATATATACTGCTGAGAATTACGAAACTTTGTTTATATAATGTTGATATAAAAGTAATATAAATACAAGATTTAAATATAATTAACTGCTAAGAATTATCCAAATTTGATTAAAGTATTCTACCTTGACATAAAAGTAATATAAAATATTGTTTTTTAAAAACTAACAAATACTACTGAGAATTATTTAACTTTGTTCAAGTAATAGAAACACCAAAATGTAGTGATTACAAATAAAATTTAAGAATTTCCAAATTCACTCAAATTACTTTTACATTGATCTTAATTTCCAAAGAATTGCAGTTTCTCACCAAGAAAAAAAGAGGAAAGAAAAGAAATCTAAGTTTAATTTAAAAAAAAATCTAATCATATAATTATATGTATAACGTACTTTGAAGTATATATATATATATATATATATATATATATATATATATATATATATATATCCCGAACTAATGAGTTCAATTTAAAGTTTCCAATCCTTGATTATTCATGAAGTAAAATTTCGAGTTTAGAAAAGCCTGGAAATTTGGTTTGGTCGCGTAGCGCTACGCGTCCAAACCAAATTTTCAGGCTTTTCTAAACTCGAAATTTGACTTCATGCTTAATCAAGGATTGGAAACAGTCGTTCACACTCATGCGCCAGGTGTATAAAACACTGAAATATTGTAAATTTTAGAATATACTGCTTGTATTTGATCTGGTGCTAATTAATTTAACAAATATTTATTTTGATTAATTTGAGCATCTGGAGCAATTTGTTTAAAAATATGTAAACGTATACTTAATAGAAAACATCTTCATATGTTTCTTAGATGGAATTTTAAATCGTCAGTCAAAAGGTTTAAATAAGTAAACAAAATCTCAATGTATAATTTTCATAGAAAAAAAATATGTGAAAAAATGAACAAGGTTTTTGTTTAAATGAATAAACAATATATTTATTGAATTGCGAAAGTTTAAAATTAACAAAAAGGAAACGTTATATTTTGATTAAAGCAAAAGCGATTGAGAAATGTATAAATTGTTTCTTGTTTAGAGAGAAAACAAAATCGCTTGAAATAAATTTGCAAGAGGTATTGAAATTTTCAAAAATACTTTACCTATACCTGGCATTATAAACGATGCATTAATCATTAGATATCTATTTCCGGAATAAATTTATTTACGTAGTAAACTAACAGGCAAATAAAATTGCGTATTATAAAGCAAACCTACCAAATAAATAGCTAGTCTAGAAATAAATAATTTAGTTAGTAGATTACCGACCGAAGTTATAGCCTTTCATTGTGGAGATAGGTGAAACCACCAATTTTTTAAGTTGAATTATCAATATTTTAAATCAAATAGTCAAGTAAATCGGAAATTTAGTATAATTCCTTATAATTATGGAGAATAACCGTGAAATAAGACAGAATTACGCAGAATAAGAAAAATAAAGCTTATTAGAAATGATAAAAGACTTAAACAAGTGTTTTCCACTCCTAGATTAAGCATGAAGTAAAATTTCGAGTTTAGATGCTTTTCTAAACTCGAAATTTTACTTCATACGCCACGCGTATAAAACACTGATTTCAAGTAAAGTTCACGTGTTCACAATATTTTAGTGTTTTTAGTGTTTAATACGCGTGGCGCATAAAGTAAAATTTCGAGTTTGAAATATCGAGTTTGAAAATTTGGTTTGAAAATTTTAAGGCTTTTCTAAACTCGAAATTTTACTTCATGACTTATCTGGGAGTGGAAAGCACTCGTTTATAGCTTCAAATAGAACTAATTTTAAAAAAGCGTATGCATCTGTATAAAAATCCCTGATTATATCTTACTTGAAAATCTGTAGGTCAGCGACGCCTTAGAATTTCTTGTGGTTTAAATTAATCACTTTCAGGGAAGATACTATAAGCGAATTTAAATCTGACATGGGTGATATGGTAGATATGATAACCGTAATGAAATTAATAAATACAAGTAGTGGAATCTTAAGTAATTATAATAAAATAATACACTTTTGACTTTTAACTGTCAAATTATTTAGAGAATAAAATTTACTTGGTAGAAAAATAAATAAATTATTTACTTATGAGATTTATTAGCTAAATTAAGTTATTTTGTGTTTATAATGTGGAAATATTTGCAATAAATCAATTTATTCTTAAAGTAAATTTAATATAGGGAATAAAACGTTTTATAATACCGGGCATTAATTTTTAAGAAAGTTTTAAATAGAGAAAGTGTCCAAATTTCTAATAAAATAAACTTTTAATTTCTGTTACTTGGCGAAAAAATAAAATTACTTGAATGCGTATTCACAAATACTGAGACATTCTGAACATTCATACTTTGTAGTAATAGGATAAAGACAAAATTATAAGTACATAGAATGTATGGTTCTATCTTATTCGAAATATTGTTGAGGAAATGGGGTAAGCGATTTGTATTTAGCCAAGTCTGGGGATATCTTATACTTATATCATCAAATGAAAGAAATCTTTATATTTTTTCATTATTCAAGTGGGCGTTTTAGTCGGGCCCCAACAAAAAACCAGACCCTAGATACTTGTCTAATTTATTGATAATCACCAAGTGATAAGTGAGAAAATTATTCAAGAAATATTGTCTAATTTGTTTATGCCATGATCCAGCCCTGCGTACAGAGTAGATTAAAAAATTGTATAAGATTAAAAAGGAATACATAAACGTAATTTAATAAATATTGAAAAGTATTATATGTTTTAAATACGATGTATTTATTATTACATAATTAAATACAATATAGTAATAGTTTCATTTAATTTTGATATGGATTACCACGTAGTAACGGTCAAAACCATCGTGATGTTATAATAAAATATACTTTAATACGGAATTAGTAAATAATTAATATATTTGATTCTAAACAAATTGCACTGAATCATCGATCAATTATTCCGAAATGGTTGGGCAAACACAAAAACACGATTAATTCCCGGTTTTGGCCAGAATTCAATTACTCTCACCCGTCGAATTCTCATTCTCATTCCCGTCGAGAAAACCCTCCCCGTCGCCTCCTCACAATTCCATTTCACCTCTCTCTTAGGGGCAAATGACAAGATTACAATTAAAGTCGCCGCAAAAATGCCCCACCCTCGCGACTAATTATTCCGGAAACGGGACAATTAATTGCCACCGATGAAAAGCGAAACCCGTGCCCATTAATAATTCATTGAAAGCGTTTTGTTTTCACAGAATCAAAAATTCGGATTCGAATTAGCTTTTTGTTTGGACTGTGACTCTCTCTCTCTCTCTCTCGTTCTCTCTCTTTTTCTCTCTTTATGTGTGTGTGAAATCAATTATATTCGATTTGGAAATTGGAAAACGTTTATCGGATGCGCGGAATTAAATTTATTCATTATTATTCCAAACGCGGGGGCGGGGGTTTATTATGTGGCTGGTGTCGCAGACAGCGTTCGGATTATGAAAATTCCGATTTGCGTATTTATAAACTACCATTATATACTAATTGCAAATTTAAATTGATTTAAATAAATCTATAAATAATGGAAAATATCAGAAACACATAAATCATTATTAAATAATACCTATTTAAATAATTATTCGACATTATTGTTATGATATAATTTAAAATATATTATTGTTTCTTTAAAATAATTGCTGTTGCAGATAAATTCCAATATTCTAATAAGTTTATATGTTAATCCAGCAATTAGAAATGTTTGGATCCTACAAAAGCATCGATTAAATCCTATAACAAAGTATCAATACGGTAAAATATCGTAATAAAAAATATCTATATTGAAAATATCGATACTTTTCAATACCAGATATTTTGTATGTAATATTTTTAATTATTTAATACTGCAAATTATTTTTTAGCGGTTATGAAATAATCAAAATTCGTCTTTTACAAAAAAAAAGGTGAATATTGATCATTACAATATTATAACAAGTACTCGTAAATGTTTTATAACCGTAACACATTAAGTAAAATTTCGAGTTAAGAAAACTTATGAAGTACTTGGCAAGGATTCCCATTAGTTGAAAATGATAACTATTTAACTATTTTGATAGGTAAGCCGTCAAGTTTATTTTTTCACAAGTAACTGTTTCTGAATTCTGCTAATTCTATTTGCAATAAATCAAGGTTTAATCAAGTATGAGTTTTTAATTCTAATATACTTAATTTCATTTTTTTTGAGCCAACATAAACTGTATTGTGTGTTATAAATATTTAAACTGATTCGATTATCTAAAAAAACTGTTTCTGATTCTTCTATTATTATTTAATATTTATTTAATGATTGTTCTTGGGAATAAATACAATTTTCAAAAATAATTGTATTGTGGAAATCGTTTTGTAAGCAAAGAAAATATTTTAGTTAAATCATTTTTTAAATATGTTTACTAACCCCTTGACTTACGATTTAAATTTACATTTAGATACATACCGGATTTTTTTTTTAAATATACTTTTACATATTCCATGCAAACATTTGTTAAAATCATTAACATGAGATTAAAGTTAAGCAATATATATTTTAAACTTCATTTTAAATCAGTGTCTTACACTCGTGGTGCATGAAGTAAAAATTTCAGTTTAGAAAAGCCTGATAATTTGGTTTGGTCGCGTAGCAAAGCGAAGCGACCAATCCAAAAAGTTATTGATAATGAGCACTTTGTCTCTCGAAATGTACATCTAACGCTAAAAATAAAAAGTGAAGTAACAGTCTTAATTAGTGCTTTATTTTATTAGAGAAGATTAGAAGTAAAAGCCTCCACCGGTTATTATTTGTTAATTACTTTGATGTTGCATGCAGTGAATGAGCTTGAAGATTTAGTTCAAAATAAAAGTTGAAGAATATCTGTGATAAACTATAATCACAGAGTTACCCCGCTCGTTTTCTGAATAACTGAGTCAAATATTTTCATGCACTAAATAACGGGAAATAAGTAGACATTTCTAATTTGTAATAAAATAGCGAACCAATTAATCACATCTTCACAAAATTCTATTCGACGACCATGGTCAGCCGCGAAAACTTCTTGTGTCGTTTTAACTTTAAAAGACCTAAAACCATTTCTTTTAAGTAGTCTATGCACTTGGGATGTTTCGGCATTAATTTTTGTATATTCTGCAAGGGCTCTTGTTGATAAAGTGTAATTTTCTGTTATCATATTGCGAACCATAAAATTCCGCATTTCAGCTTCTTCACTTTGAGGCCTCCTTTCCTTTGAGCACTTACATGGTAGGTTTACAGAACCAGTTTCTTCAAACAAATGTATAACATAATGACCAAACTGGTGTTACAAATAAATTATTTGCGATTTTATTCATGGATTGACCTCCATAAAACCATTTAACAATTTGAGTTTTCTGTTCCGTTGTTAACATTTTTAAAAAACAAATTATATTCACCTAAAGCTATCTGAGTCAAATTGATATACTGTAACAATCATGGCAAATTGTTATAGTAATTGAGAAGAACACAATCACAGTGCCTACAAACATATTGCATTACTCATATTCAGAATACCACGGGACAACGGGCATATTCTAGTAGAAAAACGAAATACATATAAGTGAATTTAATTTACAAAACCAGTATACTATAAAGTTTACTTCACACATTAAAATTCTATCTAAAACATTAATTGGGTCTAATTTTATTAAAATAATCGTTATTTTTGAACATACAAATAATACACCTTAATAATTTAATTCAAATGTACGAATTTGGACAACAATACGCGTATATTTCAAGATTTTCACGAGATCATTAACGGGGGGCGCACGAACGATCAATTGTGGAATAATCGCTGAAAAGGGGGCGCGAAAGTTGTAAACGCGTAAACGAGGCCCATTCTGCTTTTATTTCGCACAAGGAATGATAATTATAAGTCGATTTATTTCACAACAATCCCCGCGTTTAATCTCTTTTTAATGTTGTTGTTCACGATACCGCGGAAAGGAAATGCCTTTCTCCCCTTTTCAAATATCCCCACGTCAAAGACCGACGAGCTTACAAATTGTGTTATATAAGAAAATCGAATTCACGCAAAGGTATTTATAAGAATTATAAGTAGAAATAAATATCAATTCGGTAATTTAATCAAACATTAAAATGATTTAAAATTCAATATGATTAATTTAGATATTTGTCTAATAAATTAAGTAAATGAAAAGTTGAATCTCAGAAACTAAAAAATACACTAATTGTGTAGCTGTATTAGGAGCACAGCCAATCTGGGGGTACAGTAAAAGAGTAAAAAAAGAACAATATTTTTATGTTAAAAATATAAATTGATTTACTGCCAAATAATAGTTGCAAATATACAATGAAAATGACTAACGAGTATCTATAAACTGTAGGCATCCCAGTAGGTTCTGACTTCAGAAATATACGTCGAAATTAAATTCAGCACTGTGACACTACCTAATGATATATAATTAAATGTATTAAATGTATTTGACGTTAAGATTCACCGTTTCGTATGGCATAATCTAAAATATGTAATTGGTTTCTCAAAGCAACCGAGATGCCGACAGTTTATAGACACTCGTTATATAATCTTTTCTAAACTCGATATTTTACTTCATGCTCATACTTGTTAGAAGTTTCGTTCACAAAAAAGTATATATGATATTGACGCAAAGTCAGTTCCTTGAGGAACTGCAGCAGTTAAGGTTTTTTTTCACAATTTGAAAGATAATCCTAGAATGTTTGGATTGTTAATTTGATATGATATACTTGTTAGAAGTTTCGTTCACAAAAAAAAAATATATGATATTGACCCAAAGTCAGTTCCTTAAGGAACCCCAGCAGTTAAGGTTTTTTTCACAATTTGAGAGATAATCCTAGAATGTTTGGTTTCTTAATTTGATAATATACCAATAATTTTTATTTATAGTTTCAAATTCATTTTCGATTTGCCTCTAGTAGTTTCATTTAATTTAAAAACAAACTTTATCTGCACCTTGAAAATGTGAGTACCTACCTACATATAAAAATTAATAATTTTTAAGGATAGCCGACAGAATTAATTAATTTAGTACAAACATCATTTCTAACAAAATTAAATGAACATTTTACGATTTAGTTAGTTTAAACAAGTTTATTTTATTTTTACTCTAATCCTTATAGAACAATTGCATTCCTTAAAAATGAGAAACAATGTATATGGATACCTTGTTTATATATTTAACTTTTCCTTGAAGTTAAAATTTATTAAATTTTGTGTATATTGAGTGAATTTTATGATCAGTTGATTTTACAGTAATGTTTTCCTAATTTTTTTAAATTTTATATTAACTGCAGTAATTTTTTTATGGTAAAAACGTGGGGTTATTTTTAATTACCCATTAGAAAAGGTTAAGATAAAATAATTTTATGTTTATAAAATTAAGCAATAACATGAATTTTTGAAAAACCTAATAAAGATATTTTAATTTTAATTATTCTTTAAATTAAGTAAACATTTATTGAAGTAAATTTAGGTATGTATTTTGATTGATTTATTACTTTCAGATATTTATGTTGATTTAAGTGTTCAATATTATTCGCCCCCTCCCCCCCATTCTTTGATTGAGCACGAAGCAAATATTTCGAGTTTAGAAAAGCCTACAAATTTGGATTCTAAATTCTAAATTTAACGTCTTTTTCAATTACCGGTAATTCGGTAAATTTGTGAATCATACTCGATTAACCTATAATTTTTGGGTCAATCACAATATCGTTAAAGAAAATGTACTTTCGTTCAGAAATGTTTAATTATATTTTCGCGAAAAGGTATTATTTCTTGATTAAACAACCGTTCAGTTGAGCTATTGATAATTTATGCAACTTTAAAATTAAACTCATTTGAAAATATTTATATAAATATAAATAATTAAATAGTGAACTATTTGAGAACAAATTATTTGATTACTAATTATTAAAAATATCACAGAAAAACGAAATACAGGATCATGCTAAACATGGTATCATGAATATTTCAAATTCAACACTATTTAAATTTGGAAAATAAGCTTACGCTTCTTTTAGTTTGCAAAACAATAAATATTTTCTATTTATTTTATTTTTATAACGTTTTCGTATTTTTATATACTACATTGTATCATATTTTGGCATGGTGTGATTATTTATAAAAGAAATATGTGTTTTTACGTTTACGACATTTTGGAGACGTATACAACATGTACTATTTGAATAATTTATAGATAATATTATTTCTTAAAAGATAATTACCATAAGTAGATTTTATGATAAGTGGACCCATTTGTTTTAAAAGAAATCTAAACAAACTCGACGACATACTTAAGAATATTGAAAACAATGTGGTCAATTTATTTTTCTACTAATAAAAAGTTTATCTCTACAATCTCGAATCAATTAATTTCCCTATAGTTAAAAAAATATTGATGCGTATATCATAGTACTATCCCCCATGTTAGATACTTGAATCAATAGCTTTCACCTACCTGATTTTTAAACAAATGTTCCTTATTTCTGTTAAACTTTGTTCGTAAGCCTCACTAGAGCTCTGCACGGCCCGCTAGCAAATTTTGCAAGCCGAGCCCGGCCCGGCCCGGCCTGGGTAAATAATAGAACAGGCCCAATCAATGTTTGTCTGAAAAAATCAACATTTTCACGGTGTTTCAAAAAACTAGTTTATAAAGGTTTATCACTCTTATAAATATATATTTACTTGTTGATAGATATAGTTTGCAATTAAATTTTGGATTGATAGCCCGGCCAGACACGGCCCGGTTGAAAAAATTCAAGGCATGGCCCGTACAGTGCTCTAAGCCTCACTTATGTGTTTACTTTTTTACAAAATATTAATCATGACAAAGTCAAACTAACGACATTACGAATAATTAATTCGGCCAATTCACATTTTTAAAACAATATTAACAAAATAACTAAAAGGGCTACGGCATAAGGTAAATATGCATTAAATGCTAGTCAGGACCGATGAAGCCTCTGTGTGGTAAAATATGTTGCAGTATTCAGCAATAAAAGAGAAACTATCCCAACTGTGTTGTTTTATTTCTAATATTTAATTAAATATTCCAACACGTCTATTTATTACATAACATCAATTGCTGATTTTATCAAAACATTGTGTTAAACGCATTTTTTGCGAGAGATTATATTATTTTTAAGAGATTTACAACTTTAACTGAAGATATTATCAAGATCTTCTTATAACAAAAGTATATATAATAAATATGTTAGATTAATATAGATTTTTTTGAATTTAGAAAAGCCTACAAATTTAGATTGGTGGCGAATAAATGTTATATTAGACAATTAATCTCCGATATTACTGTTTTTTTTTTTGCGAAATTATTATATTTTCTCTTTTTTATTTGCTCCTGTGAAATTATCACGTTCTACTTATAATGACAAAATAACCCTTAATTTAGATTGAACGCTGACACTAATCCAATTTCACGTTAGTATGACATCATTTGTAGGTAATTACACGTTTGCCTTTGGACATGATTGGTAATAAGCAGCTGTTGTGGCTCTGACTGATAATTGTTTTTCCATTAAATTATTCTCAGAAATAATGACAACACAAACATACGTATTCATACACACACAAATATGAAACGTAGATAATTACCAACGCGTTCAATCATAATCAAGCTGCAATATACTCCAGTTGAAAGAAATAATACGCATCATGTTTATTTCACATCTAGCTTCAGTTACCAAAAAATAGAGCTTAACTCAAATATTTTTATACTAATTTTTATAATAATTTGAAATACAGGGTGTCCCGTTAATGTGGGAAAATGGTTTGACTATATATTCCTGAGTTAAAAATATGATGATTTAACACAACTTATCTATATCTATATCCGGTTAAGCTGGAATTAGTCTTTAAAGTTTAAAAAAATATTATAAATTTTATTTGCAATGATTGAGCGCTTTTATCGATTTGACTGAAATTTATTATGGTTGATTATCTTTATTAAACACATCATTTAAGTTATTATGGTCATCATTTATTGACAAGAAGTATAAAAAATAAGAGTACCACAACATAAAATCTAAAATATGTTTTTACTGGCGCACCTTATAAAAATTTAAAAAAATATTACTTCAAAGGTTGGTTCATTTAAAAGCTTATTTGTATCTTAATAATGTTTAATATCTTGTACGGTTTTGCCACAAAAATATAAATTATGAATATGGTATCCTCAATTATCTTGGCAAAATTCTAATACAAGCAACATAAAGTAATATTTTCTGTTAGGTAAACAAGGCATATGCTGTAACTTTTCCGACATTCGTTGTTTTCTAAAAGAGTTTATTTTTGAAGCTTTAAACGAGTGTTTTCCACTCCCAGACTAAGAAGCAAGTAACATTTCGAGTTTCAAAAAGCCCCGTTAAAATTTGCCGAGGGTTGCACAGCGACCCGAGACAAATTTTCTGGGCTTTTCTAAACTCGAAATTTTACTTCATGCCCCACGCGTATAAAACACAGATTTCAAGTGAAGTTCGAATGTACATCAATTTCACAATATTCTAGTGACTTTTACATGAAGTAAAATTTCGAGTTTCGAAGAGCCCAGAAAATTTCACGGGGGCTTTTCTAAACTCGAAATTTTACTTAATGCTTAGTCTGGGAGTGGAAAACACTTGTTTAAAGCTTTAAGTTGAACTTAAAAAAACAAGGAATATCTAAACATTTACAGAAAATAGGCTGAATTTGGAATACGTATACTTGAAAAAAAGAACTAATTATAAACCATAATGAAGATAACAATTAATTTTCAAATAAACACTCGTTAATTAATATTATACACAAATGATGTTTGTTAAACAATAACGGCGACAAAGAAAAAAACATGTGTTGTTAATCACCCGAAAAACTAGATTTCGATTTTACTAAATAATATACAATAATTTATTTGCATTTTATTTTTTGTGGTAAAACCGTTCAAGATATTAAACATTATCAAGAGACAAAAAAGCTTTTAAATGAACTAATCTTCTAAGAAGTATTTTTTAAGTTTTTATAAGGTGCGCCAATAAAAACATATTTTAGTTTTAATGTTGTGGTACTATTGTTTTTACACTTCTTGTCAATCAATGATGACCATAATAACTTAAATGGTATGTTATATAATAATAATCCATTTATTGTCCAACAGGAAACATTTCCCAATTAGAAGACAAACACAAAACATAAGCCGGGTACATATAAAAATATAATAATAATTAAATTAGAATAATTATGTAACAATAAAATTACTTATTAAATGTTGAAAGCGTGTCCTGTGAATATAAAAACATTTTTTTAGTAAGAATAATTAATTCACAGTTGGCTCCAAGTTACAGAGAAACATTTTTAGAGAATCGTAAAAGATGTCACTACAATGCGAAATTGTATTAAAACAATTACAAATAATTCTAACAGGAGATTTTAATACCGCGTTAGTTCGATGCGCAAATACATGAAATGGTGGTTTCTACCTGCTGGAAAAAGAAGGAATTTGCAGTCCGAGTTTAGCTAAGAAATCAGGCGAATCAATTGTGTTTTGCAAAAGTTTATAAAGGAAAGAAATACATTTAGTTTTACGACGAGATTCAAGCGACTTAACGTCAAATCATTCCAATAATATGTTATGCTCGATGCCTCTCTTTGGATACCTTCCCTCAAATTTGTAGTGTAACAATTTTAGGAATTTGCGTTGCACACTTTCGAACTTTTTAATTTGACACTGATTTTGAGAAAAACAAACACCGCATATTCCAACTTTGACCGTACATAACAATAAAATAAAGTTTTAAGTGTGACAACATTGTGAAATTGGAACGCGTTACGGCATATAAAACCTAATGACTCAAATGCATTTTTTACCGTAACGTTAATATGGTAGTTAAAACTAAGGTGACAATCGAAATAAACACCCAGGTTTTTAAATGTTGTAACACGTTCAAGTAGTTTACCACCAATTGCGTAATTAAAGTGAACAAAATTCGTTTTTTTAGTATGACATATATTTACATGTATCAATATTTGAATGGAGCCCATTCTCTAAACACCAAGTAACAATTTTATTTAGGCTAATCTGCCAGTTACGGTAGTCATTGATATTATTTATATTAGTGTACATTTTTAAATTACCTGCATACCTGCTGTTGGCAACTAAGGTTTAGAGAAAGGTCGTTAATAAATATGTTAAAAAGTAATGGTCCAAGAATGGAACCCTGCGGTACACCTGATGTTGGATAATATTCGCTAGATTAGAAACCATTAGCAACTACATATGCTTTACGTTCACTGGGATATGATTTAATTAATGATATGAATTAGTTACAAGAACCAGTTTAAATCTTCTATTAGAACAATTTTACTAGCTTCTAAGTTCATCTGCATTAGTAAATCAAAAAACAAATTTATATTAGAAATTGGCGCACTAGGCGGAATATAAATCAAAATTATATATAACCAACAAGATATAATTCTTCATCTGCATATAACAATATCAATGAGAGGTACTGGTTTTGAAAATGATCTGTAGATATAGACTTCACTTTATAAATATTCCGCACGGCAATTAATAAGCCGCCGCCTTTAGATTTATGTGATAAAGTCAGTTCTAAATACTGTGTACGCATCGTTAATTAACTCACTGTTGTAGACGGATGAATTTAACCAAGTTTTTGTAATTAGTACAATATTGTAATCACACACACTGGCATTATTGTAAAATGATGCAGTTTTGTATTTAGTATTATGATAATCAACCATAATAAATTTTAGCCGGATCGAATATAGCGTTCAATTGTCATAAATAATATTAATAATATTTTTTTGAACTTTGAAGATTAATTCCGACTTAACCGTAAACTTTTGAATATAGATAAGTTATGTTAAATCATCATATTTTGATTCAAGGAATCTATGGTAAAGCCATTTCTCCACATTAACGGGACACCCTATATATTTACAATAGAAGAAAATCAATTGAATTCTATTAAGGGATGATAAAAATATCTGCTGTGGCCAACACAGGTAGCGACCGTAAATTAAAATAATATCGAATTATTGAATTCATTATTCCAATTTCTAATTGAACTGAAATGGTACAATAAAATGTCCATTACTGGTAAAATTATTTTTTTTCAACTTTGTCGCTTAAGAAATAAATACTTCCCGTTTGCATTAAAAGGTTAAAACATTATACATGCTGTAGAAAAAAAATAGGATTATTTTGGTGTATTGAAAAAATATTATTTTTACCAAAAATCGAAAGGGGTAGGCCTTAAATCAAATATTAACATTAAAACCCTTGAGAACCGCACACTTCTGAAAATAGGAAAAACTAAAAAATATTTATTTATATCTCCCGTCAAAATTGAGCTACCTTAAGGGGATTATTGCAGTGTAACACGCCGATCGTGTTGGAAAGACCCACATAGTTTAGAGTAGCTCATCCGATGCCAAATTTACAGGACAAGTGGGGCGAATACAGTCAGAGAGAAAAGCGGCAGCTCGCTGTGCATTTGTGCATTGCTCCTTGGCATGAACGGATGGGGTCTCGCGTCGCGTGGAATAGACGAAAAAAAAGACGGATCTAAGGAAAGTGTCGATTCGTATTATTTAAACACGCTGATAATACATACAAGCTATGTATTGTTTTTAATTCGTTAGAAAGCGTTATCGGATCCTGTGTTATTTTTCGGTATTTACAAAACCGACGATTCTTATTCTTGTCATTATAACACATTATTTTTTCTTTTGACTAAAGTTTCGACAGCCGAACAAACTATGTGTTTTATTTTATTATATTAGAGATTATTTCTTAAAAATATAATAATAAAATAATTCATGTTCATAAGCTCCTTGTAAATGTTTATATGCCGGATATATACAGGGTGTCTACGCTAAACCAATCGTTAAAAGTTTATGGGGTTGCCATTGCACTAAAAATTGGAAAACAATCGTTGGCATATGGTTGAATCAGTTCTCCTCATGTGCAATATTTCAACTTTATAGCACTTCCGGTTCCACCGGAAGTAGCACCAAATTTGTTATTTTAAATTGAACACCCTACTTATTAGCAATTTTTTGGGTTTCTCGTTTAAATTGCAACATATTTTATTCAAACATATGTACACTTATCTCTTATAGTTTTTAAGAAAAAAATATATTTCTAAAATGTTGACCTTTAAAAGGCATCTCGAAATCTGTCTGTAACTTCTCTTAAGAATAAGATAAACATATGATTTATATCTCTACTTGTACCTAGAGAATGCCTCTATGAGTAAATTAATTGGAAACTGTCAATTTTGACAATAAGTGTTCTTAAAATGTCAATATCTAAGTGCTCTCTTCAATATCAAATAATTAATTTTTTTTTTAATGGAATGATCCAATTTTTATCACATAGTACGATTGGGGGGAACATTTTTCTACAAAAAAGTATTATACAACTATACTTCTAAAGCGAGTAGTTTTCGAATTATTTCGAAAATTCGTTTTTCGTCGCATTTATGCAGGGTAATGACATTTCTTTGATGTACAGGGAGTTTTTCTTTAAAATATACGTATACCAAATTCAGCTTGTTTTCTTTAAATCTTTAGTTATTGGTTGTTTTTTTAATGGTTCAATTTGAAGCTCTAAACGAGTGTTTTCCACTCCCAGACTAAGCATGAAGTAACATTTCGAGTTTAGAAAAGCCCCTTGAAAATTTGTCGAGGGTCGCGCAGCGACCCGAGACAAATTTTCTGGGCTTTTCTAAACTCGAAATTTTACTTCATGCGCCACGCGTATAAAACACAGATTCCAACTGAAGTTTGAATATAAATAAATTTCATAATATTTTAGTGTCTTATACGCGTGGCGCATGAAGTAAAATTTCGAGTTTAGAAAAGCCCAGAAAATTTGTCTCGGGTCGCTGCGCGACCCTCGACAAATTTTCACGGGGCTTTTCTAAACTCGAAATTTTACTTCATGCTTAGTCTAGGAGTGGAAAACACTCGTTTAAAGCTTCAAATTAAACTCTTTTAAAAAACAACGAATGTCGAAAAATGTACAGCTTTATTCCCTGTATATTATTCAAGTAGTAATTTAGTTTCCATCATTGTCATAGTACTATTAAAAATTATTACAATAAATAAGTTGTTCTTTAATGCTCATTGTTTATTTTGTTAGGGCGTAGGTAAAGTATCGTACGTTTCTCGAGTGGTATGGCAATTACATACTCGCGGAATACTGCACTCGCCGCTGCGCGGCTCGTGCGCAACATGTCCGCTCATATGTAATATACTGGATACTACTCAGGTTACGTAATATACTGTTATTATTTGACATTTTGCATTACATACGCGACAAAACAAAAACATTACTACTTGCCTACTAAAATTCAGTTGCGAATTAATATACCTATAGAGGCATCTCCTAGGTACAAGTAGAGATTTAAATCATATTTTTATCTTATTCTTAAGAGAAGGTACAGACAGATTTCAAGATGCCTTTTAGAGGTCAAAATTTTAGAAATATTTTTGTTGCTTCAAAACTATAAGAGATAAGTGTACATATATTTGAATAAAATATGTTGCAATTTAATCGAGGAATCTAAAAAATGACTAATATATAGGGTGTTCTATTTGAAATAACAAATTTGGTGCTACTTCCGGTGGAACCGGAAATGATATAAAGTTGAAAATATTTCACACGAGGAGAACTGATTTAACCGTATGACAAGGATATTTTTCAAATTTTTAGTGCAACGGCAACCCCATAAACTTTTAACGAACGGTTTACCGTAGACACCCTGTATGAAAAACGCGGAACATAGGATTTTGAATGATATTTTTTATATAGGAATATTATCTTTCCTAACTGCTATGGCCATGAAAATAATGTGTATTAATTTGGCCTCTGCCAAATTGGGTAAATACCCCAAATTTTCGGGAGAATTTCAATTTTCATTTTATCAAATATTCTAGTTTTTATGACTGCAACAAATAAATAATAAAATGACTTCAGGCAGACATTTTATACTCAACAAAAAATATATTTGGGATTTGTCATTTAAAATATTTAGGGAAGATATGTCAATTGGAGCACTGCACGGGCCTGAATTTTTCATAGGCGATTTTCCCGTATCATATTCAATATTTAAATGCTCTTAGTTTTATATATATTTTTTACTTTTTCTAAAAACTACGCCTATAATCAGATAAGTATATTTTTTATTTATTTAGACCTGAAATGTTGACCGGGCCGGGTCAGGCAAAACTCAATCTCTCTTATTTTATGACCGGGTCGGGCCAAGCCGGGCCTTAAAAAATATATTGGGCTCGGTGCAATGTTGAGCAAGAAGCTTGTTATTTGAAATGCGTTATAATAACTACCTTATTATTATTGTAGTTCTATTTTTTCTAAAATAATTAACAATGAATATGCACGCAGTTAAACCCTTCATTTTTTTAAACATTCGTTAAACATATATTACCTGTGCTCAGTAAAAAATAGTTGATTTGTAACAACAACGTCATATTAGTGACGTTATTCTTACTATTCTTATAGTTTTGATATCATTGATTCGTTCATGAAGTCGCAGTTGGTTCAAATAGGTTTGGTTGCTAGAAACTTTACAATTTACTTTAATAGTTTTATTGCGAGAGGTTTAATGGCATTTAACAACTGCTTTAACAACGAAAGATTTAAGACGAAATAATGATTTGATCAAGACTGATTGTTATTTGATTGCTTCTGGCTTATTAATCAGCTTAAAAAACTTTAAAAATAATTTAATAATACCGACACTGTCAAATAATTAGGGAAGCCAATATTAAAGGTAATATTACACATCTTTATTTAAATTAGTAAAACACTTCGTGTTTTCTATATTAGTGAACATGCAGTATAAAAAATACTTATTCCATCAGTAGTCAGAAAGCATAAAAATAAAACACTAGTACAATAAAATATCGATTATAATTGGGAAATATTAATTTTACGAGAACAAATGCTAACGACGCGAGCCGTTTTTGTTAACTATGATTGAGAAAAGAAAAGAAAAACAAACGCGAAGCCGCGCAGCGTTCACCGGCCCAGGGATAAACGCTGGCTGCATGCTGCTCGCCCCTCCAATAATTGTGCAGATGAGTGTACAACGCGTTCAACTAAGAGAAGATCCGCAAGGCGGCGGTATTTTACGGTCTTATTTTTCAAGATTTTTATTTTAACCTGACTCGGGGATGAGTTTTCGCATCTTTATGAAATGTTGACATTATATTCCTAGAAAGATATGGGAATATTTTTTTTAATTTTGAAAAATTTAACATTATTTTTTTCATACCTCTGAAAGCAAATTGTTAAAAAAAAGTACTTCGATATTTTACTAGATATTTGGGCTTAATATACGCTGTCAAAATTTCAACTTTCTAGGACCTGTAGTTTTTAAATAAACCTAACATTAAATTTCAGACCACTGTTATATTCCCCTTAATGACTTTTTTTGTTGATTACGAGAGGAGTGGGGAATTTTTATTTGGTACCATGACCATATTTTTTGGGTCAAAAAAGGGTTTAACGATGTTTACGCAATCTTATTTACTATTTTCAAGAAAACTAAAACTGCTACGACAAAAAAGCATGCACTCATTAAATGTGTATTTTTTGAATTTTTACAACATATATTTGAAAAATGTTTCGACTATGTTAATATTTGACGAGATACGAAGAAAACGCTAAGACTAAACATTTACCTCCGGTTTCTGGTCTTTACCTATTTTTAACTGGGCGACAGATATTATGAAATAGAACCCAAATACAATGTTTAATGACAATCCCAAGAGCCATTTTTGCTGAAATCGTGCCATAGACCGACATCATTGAGAAAACACTTGATTCGGATTCCTGGGACCCAAAAACGGATATTTCAGTAAAAAAAAAACGAGGGGTAAATTTTAGGCCGATCGCAATACCTCCTTACATAGTACCGACCGCACTGGTAAAAATATGAATATTAATGCGAAGCGATTTTCTACAAACATGTACCTATTAAAATTGTTCAAGTTTTTAAATTACTTACGGAATACTGAATTATCTAAAATCATTGATGATTTATATTGCTGGGTTCTTAAGTATGTACAAAATGCCATAAATACAATCTTCAAATTTTAAGGTTTACTTTAGCCTTCTTATAAACTAGATGAGCGTTTTGAGACAGTGTGAGACGCATTGTATTTTATAGTTTATTTTAAACCCCTGCATTGACTGCAGTTTTTAAATAAATACAGTTAAAAGTCTTTATGATGATAGCTAATAAAATTTCTCAACATAATAAATATCTTCAATGAATAAAATTAATGTTTAACTACAAGGAAATCCCTATAGAATCACGCTAATTGTACATTAATGCGACAAAGCAACTCGAAAACTAATCTCGTAAACTTTTCATAAAAATCCATTTAAGAAATTGACGTGATAAATAAATTATTTACAGTGAGCGATGCGGCTGGTGTGTACAAGTCGACGTTATTGCTGAGCAGGAAATAATTACTTCGGGAACTTTATAAAACCTCTTAAACTACCCCCCATGAACCAGCGGAGGAAAAGGAGGAAGGGGGGAAGAGAGAGAAAAAAACATTTACAAACAAACTTTCCCCGCACTGCTCACGGTCTCGCCACATAAATCCTCCAACTTTAACCCACTACTTTAATTATTACTTGAGATTATTACACTGCCTAACCAACGAAAATTTTAAATTTTATTATATTATAGAAAATAAAAATAAATAATATATAGCGAAAAGTTTGCTTTAGTAAAAAGTTAGTTTTAAGAATTTTTGATATAGTATAAGGAGGATTAATTAAAATATTGTGGGTTTAAGCAGAAAAATCTTGTCCACAAATTTATTAATAAAAATAAATATTTTTTTTCACTAATATTTTAAATTACGCATTTTTTGTAGGTGATTATAGATGCTAGTATATTAAATATTTCTATTTACATCAATTTATAAAACATTAACAAAACATTACAAAAACGAAAAAAGAAATTGTAACTGCTTACTACATTTTTACACCATTTGAAACACTGACAAAATATTAATTAAAACATTTTTTTAAAATTTTAAATATACATGTCCCAATTTACAAAGCAAGCAAATTTAATTTTCAGGCTTTTTTAAAGTTGAAAGTCTGAAAATGTACAAAATAATTTGTAGACGTTCGTTGTTCTAAAAAAGCATTTAGTTTGAAACTTATAACAAGTTTTTCCACTCCCTGATTAAGCATGAAGTAAAATTTCGAATTTAGAAGGCCTGAAAACTTGGTTTGGTCGCTTCGCTTCGCTACGCGACTAAACCAATTTTTTAGGCTGTTCTAAAATCAAAATTTTACTTCCTGTTTAAAATGAATGATAACTCTTAATTGTTTTCAAATTGTAAGTCAAACACAAATAATAATATTTTTTTGCTTAAACAAGGTCTTCATTCAGGTATGAATATAACAATATACGATTGAAAACTGTTTTTAACCAAACAATCTTACGACAACTTCTAATATTGATTTTAGGATTATTATAAGGCTATAAATAACAACAACATCTAATAAATTAAGATGGAGGAAAATTATATAGGGTTTTCCATTAAGAGGTCCCATTTTAAATTAGCAGGCATTTTGAAACTGATTAATAGAGAGCCTTGATTATTTGACATTTGTCAAGTGAATAGTGTACGATTTAAGAAAATAGAAAGATATACGCTTCAACAACTTATAGATATAGTAAAAATTCATTATCAATATAGTGTGAATTTCACTCAGACAGATCGCAGCGTTTGTCGTGTTTTCAGTCGGTATGAATCACCTTATCGCCGTGTCATTGTAAAAGTTATCACCAAATTTGAGCGAAGTAGATAAATTATTGATGTAAAGTTGCCAGTTTGTACTCGTATAGCCAGGTCAGCTAAGAACATTACCGCTGTTGCTAAAAGTGTTGCTGAAAACCCGGGTTTGTCTATCCCAAGACATTCACAGCAATTAGGCATTTCAAAGAGCAGCTTTCATCGCATTCTACACAGGAATCTATTTGGGGCTGAGTAAAGAAAAAAGTCTATGTTAATGGCCCACAAACTATTCAAGCACTCAAAGAAAATATACGGGCCGTTATTGGCCAAATAGAGCCAAAGTTGTACGAAAATGCGATGAAAAACTTTCTCAAAAGAATAGGTATTTGCAGAAGAAGCCGATGTGGCTATTTACCAGATATAATTTTTCACAACTAATGGTGGAGTTTGTACTTTGTTTTGAAATAAATATTTTGGCACTATTTCATAAAAAGAAATTGTTATTAAATAATTAAAATGGGACCTCTTAATGAAAAATCGTTTAGAATCGGATAATTTTCCTCCATCTTAATTTATTAGACGTTGTTGTTATTTATAGCCTTATAATAATCCTTACATTTATAAAATTGAGATTTTAAGTTGGACATTGAACATTCTATTCTTTAGTAAATTTTTGTTACCAATATTAAACATCAAGTTTCTGTAAATTTCAACATCTAGTTAATTAATTTCAAATTTAAATACCTAAAATTTCAAGCTAAAATGTCCCCCTAGATTGGAATTTTTGGAATTTAACTTTGAAATTGATTAACTAGAAGTTAAAGTTTAAAGAAAATTGATGTTCAATATTGGTAACAGAAACTAATCAATGAATAAAATCGAATGCTTAATAAGTTGCAGAATAATTTTTGTATTTTGTGTGTTTGTGTGTTTTCGACTCCCAGATTTAGCATGAAGTAAAATTTCGAGTTTAGAATAGCCCGAAAAATCGCTTCACTCGCGCACCCTGGCAAATCCAAATTTTCAGGCTTTTCTAAACTCGAAATTTTACTTTATGCGCCACGCGTATAAAATAGTGATTTGTTTTAAAGTTCAAAATAATAAAATTATAATACACACACACGCACACATCAAAAAAGTGTACATAACATAAATAATTAACCAACTTCTTATCTCTAATAGTTAACGAAATCCCATTAGAGAGCACGATAAAACAAACGAACGGTATATAAACATAAAAAAACATAAAATCTGGGAATGATTATTAATTTTCTCATTTTTTTGCTGTTGATTCAAAAGTGGAAGGAAAGGAAAAACGAAAGTCATCGCTTTAATTCTGAAGTTTCAGCCCCTCCTCTCTTTCTCTCTCTCTCTCTCTCTCTCTCTCTTTCTTGCTGCAAGAGCAGACAATATAATTAGAGTTCGATATTAAATTATTCGAATTGAGATGCGCAATCAACGGTCGATTTCGAAGAATTTTCCAATTATGGCGCGCCGGGCGAAATTAAATCTTCAACTTTAAATTTCCCCTCTGCGAGATAGAGTCGCTGCCACTAATTTCACCGCAATTGAAACACAATTCAATACGTATACTTTTTGATACAGATATATAAAGTCGATTATTAAAACTCTCATTATCAAACAATTAAACTCTTATTTTGTAAAACAATCAACAAATTATAGACTTACAATCGAGAACAGCGTTTCCTAAACTATTTCGTTGACCTGTAAATGTGTAGAATTCCCGGTAAATGTAATGTTAATTTCAAAAATCATGCTTGGGCTTATTAAAACGAAATTATAAATTAAACACCGCAATATTGTGAAGTCTAAAATATACAATCCGGGCTGGGAATTTTTCAAATTTTAGTATTCGAATTTTCATTTAAACACTTATTCATTGTTGCAATCATTTTCGAATATTCAATCAAATATTGAAATAATTTGATATTCACACTTTTCGAATATTCAGATATTTAGATATTCGAATGTTCATATATTTAGACATTCGAATATTTAAATACGTGAATAATTCAACAATTAATATAACTCATATTTAGATAATCCATGGCCATCAAGAAATCACAAATATGTAATTGATTTTTGTATATCATTGTTTTTTACGTAATTTTGACATGACAACAATATTTTCTATAGACAAACTTTTCAAGTATTTACCACTTGTTAATGCTATCAAATACAATAACTTTATATCATGTCTTTAATAGAATTAATTGATTTGATTTTGTTGAAAATCGACAACATATTTTTTATACTTTGACAACATTGAGGAAAACTTGACAACATCGAAGAAAACTTGACAACATTAAAGAAAATGATGAGTTGTGACAATGATGATATACAAAATGTACAAATAAATTGATAATAATCAAAACGAACGTCATTAATATTTAGCGAATTGATAAAATTATATGTAATTATTGTATGTATTATCAACAAAAAATATGAAATTTAAAATTCATTAAATTCTTGAAACTCTAAGACAATTAAATTAGACGCAAATCAAGATAAAATATGAAAATCACAAAGCCAGTGAATTTTTTTTAACAATATTACATAAACCGACTTAAACTGACAAAAACATTCAACATTTTTAGTCAAAATATACAAGGTGAGTATTGTTCCATCTTCTTAATGTGGATCTCGGAAACTATAAGAATTAATGGTTAAATGGGTGAAGTAGTGTAGTTTTACCAGCTGAATAAAAAGACATTTGTAAAATGTTCATAAAACTCAAGGGTAACTAGATATTAAAAAAAAAAAAATGTGAAACTTGTCGATTTATTCAACTCGATTTTTCTCAGTTATTAAATGAGATACAAGTGTTGCCACTACTAGGTTAAGCATGAAGTAAAATTTCAAGTTTAGAAAAGCCTGACAATTTTCTGGCTTTGCTAAACTCAAAATTTTACTTCATGCGCACGCGTATAAAACAGTGAAATATTGTAAAGTTAGACATCCACTAAAGATATATGTTTTTATAAATATGAGTAATAATTTAAATAAAAAAAACATATTCACATTTTCCTTTACACATTCTCAAGTTAGGTCAAATAATACAGTGTATCAAACTAACTTATTAGGTTAGTAATTTGAAAAATAAATTAATAGTGTTGCGATGATACTATATAGAAGGATACTGAAACGTGGAATTTTAATAGGCATATTATTGAAATTGTATTTTCAGTATCCTTCTATATCAAAATAACTTAATGTCAAAAGAATATGTATTTATTATTATATCTATACAATTGTTTAAGATAATTTAAGTCCTTGTCGTAGTCTAGGGTGAGACACTTTTAAATGTTAAATAGATAAATAATTTATAAAAATTAGGTTTATTTCCTTATATAAATTTATTTCATATTAATTTTTATAAAATTTTATATTACATTCATAACGACATGATCCTACATTTTACAGTTACAAAAGCCATTCTAGATAACAATAGTTATTCTACGAAAAAAAGGGGGAAACGTCCCGTATAAATAAAGAGGTAATTGTGGAAGCCTCGCAAATTTTTATAGGAAACTATTTTGTTTGCACACCTGATCCGGAACCGGGAAAACAGGGGGTGGATAGGAAATAACCGATTTCCCGCCCTCTCTTTTTCCATTTGTTACTCTCTCCTCTTTTCCCTATTTATCTCCCACTTCCCTCTCGCTCTATACCTTTCTATTTATCTCTCTCCGCCGGCGTGCATGTGTGTACAAACTATTAAGAAAATTTTTATATACTCAATTACGGACCTGAAAAAAAAATGGGCTGTATAAATAAAAAGGGGGCGCCGGGTAATTGGATTACGCCCCGTCGAATGTTTTTACTCCTTTAAATTTATATCGCCCCTTGTAAAAATGGGGTTATAGTTTTAGTGCAGTTTTATTTTCAGTGTTATGGCAGCATTTTGCTAAATAACTAGCTACAAGCTTGTTAAATTAATTAAATTGAGGGCAAGAATAAATTTTCCGATTTATCAAGCTCTATAAATGGCGAATGCGCCGGGTAAATATGATATAAACATGACTAAAATATGCTACTTCTGCCTGTGTTTATGTATGTATATATGTAGCATTGTGGAAATATTATAACCTTCCATTAGAAACTAAACCTTCAAGTCCCCACATGCTAGCTTTATCAGCAAAGCCATTACACCGCCAGCTAGCGCAACAAAAGCGCAAAACATTGAAGTCAGGACCCTCTCATCTCATAAAAGTGTAAACTATATTTATGTGCACGTTATTTACCTCTATTATAAATCTTCAGTATCCCTTAGAAAGAAGAGAAAAAACGGCCCTACGAACAATTTAACGCGAATTGGATTAAATTAGAAGCAACAATAAAAGAGATACAGCTCCTTGAACTTAGATGAAGTGTTCTACCACAATTTGTAAATAGATGAAAACTTAAAACTTTTTGTTAATCTGAAAAAGGTAAATAATCAGGGCCGCAGTAAGGAGGAGGGCAAGGGGGCGACGTAACCAGGCGTCATCAATCATCAAGCGCCATCATCAAGCGCCATCATCAAGCGCCATCGAACCTAGACATCAGAAATTTCATAAATTGAAATCAAAATTTTTAATTTATATACAAAGTACAAATTTTGAGTACTTATACTCGAGTACCACCTAGCTCTGATTCAGATACACATATTCATTTAAAAAAAAGAAAGTTGAAAAAATGCAGATCAGTATTATTTGCATTGATATTTATCCTTTGATAGTTTCAGAAGACATTTAGTCCATCGTGTCAACTTAACAAACCTGTATGAATTGAACTATAGTGATGGTCATGTTATTGGTTTTCTTTTCTGTTGACAATTAAAACACGCATTTTGACGGTTGTAATGCATTTTAAACCAACGAGTATCTTCTATTCCCAGATTAAGCTCAAGTAAAATTTCGAGTTTAGAAAAGCCTGTTCTATTCTAAACTCGAAATTGTTCTTCATGCGTCACGCGTACGAAACACTGAATTAAAGTGATATTTAAAACATATTGCTCAATGCTCAATGATCTTACGTTGTTTGGCCCTTCTCTAAGACGAAATTTTGGTGCTTAATCTGGGAGTAGTTGGCCACTGGTAGAATTTGTTGTTTAAATCTAACTACTTATTTTTTATGTATTTTGATCATTTTTAAACTAACGATATTTAACCGTAGTATTTCTGTTATTAAAACTTTTCTTATGTATGAAAAAAAACATAGTTTCAAAAAAGCGCTATAAAATTTCACAAGAATGAGCACTCGATTCAAGTCAGTTCGCTCGTTGGCTTACTCGCTCACTCAGTAATTGCGCGCCTCGAATTTTAATTAACCGTTCTACCAGTCGTGGATTTAATTAATTAAAAACAAGCACATCCGGCATACGTACATCCGGAGTAGTTGGCCATCAGCTTGATATGGCTTAATTAAAAAAAAATGTGAGGGTGTGAGAGGGAGGAAACCGGGAGGAAAAATTTAATAAATCCTCGCGGGCTTCGCATAGTTGGGACACAAAAATGCCGCCCGCAAAATATTCAATTGGATATTTGAATGGGCGCACGCACGTTCGACACGTGTTGGCTATGTGTCAATCGGATTAAACACGGTGGAGTTATTTTTTTTTGTAGACGATAAAGGATGCGATTTAGGAAATTTATGGGTTTCATTTCAGATTGCAAAAATTTACAATTTTGTCGCGCTATTATTGTCTACATTTTTGTACGAGTTTACTAAATCAAAAGTGAACATAATAATAATAAGAAGTGAAGAGCATATTTTCACATTCTCATTTAGTTGGGCACATATGCTTAGAAGCAGGCTTACTCAACCTGGCGGGTTATCCAAAGCTTTTTTGGATAACCCGCCAAACTTTAATGTACGATATTATAATTCCGAATTGTCAAGATTTAAAAAAAATGTGTGTTCGACTTACCGATTTCTAATTTAACTAGATTTAGTTAGATTTAAAAAATGGCATATTATAGAAATTGAGTCGCCTAGATGCAAAACCAGCCATACATCATTTTTTTGATTTTAAGATTTTGGTATCCTTGGATTCTACTTGTATCAGGCTACAATTATAAAAATAAATTGATTTTCAAAACCCATCCTAAGCCCTATTAAATTAAGTTAGAAAAATCTTGTAGAAAGCAAAGCGTTCAGTGGCCAACTTTTCATTTAGTTTTACATAATTTGTTTTATCCCTATTCGATTAAATGCATACTAGACGCTATTTTCATTTATTTAAAAGGAGCCGCAAAATCACTTTTTGTCATTTTGCCACAAGTTTGTCAAAACACGTATGGCTGGTTTTGCATTTGGCGACTCAATTAAAATAGAAAACAGGTTATGTTTTAAACGTAACATTACAGAACATAATTGTGCGATCATTACAAACGACACAAACTAAACTGAAATCGTTGATTAACTAACGCTAAAAATATTAATCTCTTAAAACTTTTGTTAACTTTGACAAAGTGTTTTAAACTTCACACTAAATCAGTGTTTTTTACTTTATGCGCCACGCGAATAAGACACTTATTTCAAATGAAGTTTACTTGCTTGAAATATTTTAGTATTTTCAGTGTTTAATATGTGTGGCGTATGAAGAAACATTTAGAGTTTAGAGTTTAGAAAATAATTTAAAATTTTTTGCTAATTTTGTTAAACTATAAATGATCAATTTACAGATCAGTTTGAGTTACTTCAAACTGACACTTTGTTGTATGAAAATGCAACTTGCTATTTAAAAATTGCAAACAAAAAGTTGTAGCTGAAAATGTGCATGTGTAAAAGCATCATAAGGGGCAATCAAATAATAAAATAAAAGTTGTTTTATCTGAACTTTAGTAGAACAAAAAATGTAATTTAGAAAGAAAATAGAAAATTAATAGAACTTAACAACTCGATTTAATTAAATTAATCAAGCAAATTTATACTTGTAGTACAGTTTTGTTTTTGTGAATTAATATATTAAAAATATTATTGTGTTTGTATTTTAAAAGTTGTTTTATTTTAAATATGTATGCCAGATCGATATGTAAAACGTAAATATTTGCCTATGGCCTGTTAAAATAATAAACGTTTGTATTATTTTAATTAATATTTCCCCGTTCGCGGGCGTAATCCGGTCGCAGTGTTTATCAACAAATTGCGGCGACAGCTACCAGACAGAACCGCAAATATTACCCGAGTGCTAATATGGAATGCAATTTAAACTTGATTAGCAGTTTATCTTTACTGCTAAACCAATATTGGCTTAAATATATATACAAAAAACTATTGAACTTATACTTATAGCAACTTAAATTATTATTTATACTAAATATAATATGTTGCGAATATTTATGCTAACAACTCGTGCCTGTCTAATAATAAAAAGTAAAATCTGTATAAATTATTTTTTATAATAACAATAAACTTTATTTATACTGGTAAACCGGTACATAATACAATTGAAAAAGAGCAATAAACTTAATTACAATTACATTGTTTCTATTGACTGAATAAAAAAACTGCGAACTAATGTTTCCACTCCTTAATCGATTATTAAGTAAAGTTTAGAAAAGCCTTAAACTTTGGATTGGTCGCGTACAGAGGCGGACTGGCTCTCTAAAATCTACCGAGAAATGAAGGAACCGGACCCACTTTTTAGCGGCCCCCATATTCAGGGATTTTTTTAAAATTTTAAGTATACATATCCCGACGAGTGTGTATTTTGAGGCATTCGTTGTTTTTAAATGAGTCTAATTTGTAATATTTGGAGTTTAGAAAAGTCTGAGCAAACAAATCAAATTTTCGGTTTTTTTAAACTCGAAATTTTACTTCATGCACGAGGCATATAAAACACTGAAATATTGTAAAAACAAAATATTTTTGTTTAGAATTTAGATTTTTAATCCTGCTTTAGCAGTTTACTTTTGATACTGATTTAGCAGAATTCTTTCAATTTCATAATATTTTAGTGTTTTGTACGCTTGGCACATGAAGTAAAATTTCCAGTTCAGAAAAGCCTGAAAATTTGGTTTGATCGCTCCGCTTCGCTACGCGATCAAACCAAATTTTCAGGCTTCTCTAAAATAGAAATTTCACTTCATGTTTCATCAAGGAGTAAAAACACTCGTTGCAAACTTCAAATTGAACGCTTTTAAAAAAGTTAATGAATACCTGACTTTATATAGGAACATGTACACTTTAAAGAAGAATTTGCTGTATGTACTCCTATATTCTAATACTAATATTAAAATTGATAGCCACATTTGTATTCATATTCGCTAAATTTATTCTGAATACGCGAATCTTATTCTTTTAATGGTTTTAAAAATGTTCTTTTATAGTTTCTGGAAAATCCTTGTGTGCACTTTAAAATACTAAAAGTTTATTTAGCTTTCAGCCAATAATATTTTCAAAAACATATAAACCAATTTATGGATTTTTTTTAATTATAGAAAATGTGTGTTTTTACAAGCAAAATAAATAGAACCCAAACAACATATAACAGATAAATTGACTAATATTTTTTATTACTCACAAAAAACAGTGTTTTCTTAAAAAAAATTATAAACAAAGAATTGATTTCCGATTTTAATAAAATAGATAAAAATTGTTTAGAAGTTAATAAACTTTATTCTAACAATAGAAAAATCAAAATCTAGTAGCTATGAACCAAATTACTTGCGCTTAAATTCACATTTTTTATAATAAAGTAATTACAGAAATTGCGTTTACCTAAACAAAAATAATACAACCTTACACCGATTTCAATAACAATAGGACATACATTTAATACCGTGCGATCGTTAAAAATATGATTTAGAGTAGGCTTTGAATTTTAGATTGGCACTGCTGACTGCTAAGACAGTTTATCATAATCTTAAATTTATTTCATCATTCAATTAGCATTCTCGGCAACCGCAACCGAAAATTTAAGAAACTGTAATTATAATTTCATCCATAGCAATTAGATTTTGTTTATTTTTAGTGTGGGAACAAAATTTATTAATTTCTGAACAATCGATCTCAATTTTGTTAAAGTCGAAGTTCAGTTTAATTATCCCGATATTTCTGTAAATAATGAAAACATAATTTTTCAACTCTGAACGACTGCTTTTCCGGTGTTAGAACAAAGTTTAATAATTAATCATGTTTATTGGTTTCAATTCTTTTTTTCAAGGAAACACGTTTTCTGTAATTTAAAAAAACATACGAACATTATCACAATTTTCTGTATTATGTTAAAAAATAATACTTAATTTTATGTTTTCAGATATTGGAACATAGTTTAATTTATGAATTTTCTGTTAATAATAACAAAAAAACAATTTAACTCCAAGCGACTATCATTTCGTTCATACCAACTCGATTTTGTGTTCTTCGGTATTGTTGTAAAATGTAATTATTACTATATAATCTATGTTCCATAAAAATGGGGATAAATCATTTTTTTAACGATTATAATTTTCCAAAATGTTAAAAAATTTGGAAATAGTTTTTCCAAGCCATATATTTTCCTCAATTCAATTAGGTTTCTTTTAGTTTTATAAACAACTTCTTAGAAGACATTTTAAAAATGATGATGCGTCTAGTTTTTCTGTAATGTTTAAACAAATTAGAATTTTTTTCTAAAGTCGTATATATACTTGTAAGAAGAGTTTCTAAAAAAGCCTGAAATATGGATTTGGTCACATTTTCAGGCTTATCCAAAGTCTACATTTTATTTAATGCGCCAGGCATATACAATACTAATATAAAGTGAAGTTTAAAATACAGTTAGATATGCACGTTTATGATTCACAACCACCTGTAATTATTTTTGTTAAAATATTGAAATAATTACTCGTATATTTTGTTATTACCACGTTTCGTAGAACACATATAAAATGTCAAAATATACTGCTTTAAAACAGAGTCTGACATGTTTTAGTCAATTGATGACTAAGACTAATGACTAATTTTGTATTTGTTATTCATGACTAATGACTACTTTTTTAGTAATTAATTATGAATTTGTTTTGTTGATTGATGACTAATCAATTATCAATGAACTAGTGATTGAAATAACAATTTGTCTAAATTGGAATTGTTTTAAATCTAAGAAAGTGATAGTAATTAAATAATAAAGGTATATAATTTAAATATTTTAAAACTAAAAATGTCACCATTTTTAGAAATGTTCAGGCTTTATAGGCAACATTATTTTTTAGAAGAGTTACATTTGAAGCTACAAACAAGTGTTTTCACTCCTAGATTAAGCTTGAAGTAAAATTTCGGGTTTAGAAAAGCCTGAAAATTTGGATTTGATGGGACGCGCGAGCGAAGCGAGTCGTGCTGCGGAAAATCCAAATTTTCAGGTTTTTTTAAACTCGAAATTTTACTTCATGCGCCATGCGTATAAAACACTGGTTGTAAGAGAAGTTCAAAATATACGTCTTTACCATACTGCTGTAGTAACATACTCGTATTGTAAACTTTACAATATTAGTGTTTTATACGCGTGGCGCATGAAGTAAAATTTTGATTTTAAAAAACCAAACCAACTTTTCAGGTTTTTCTAAACTCATAATTTTACTTCATGCTTAATCTGGGAGTGAAAAGCATTCGTTTATAGCTTCAAATTTAACTCTTTAAAAAAACAACGAATATCTGAAGATTTAAGTATATACGCTGTAATTGGGATATGTATACTTATAAGAAAAACTCCCCGTAAAAGGAAATGTAGTTATACTTTAAAGTTTGATTGATATATTTAGATATCGAGTAATATTCTTTTGTATAATTATTCCTAACGATCTGTGAAATTTGTAAAGGTTCTTAATAAAAAAGCGCGCGCTGATTCCACGTAGGAATAAAAATCGATTCGTATGATCGTATCATTCCTTCCGGTACGCAAATAAAACTATCCTCGAGTTTCCGATCGTAATGCCAGAAAGTTTCCGAGATGGCATTGAGACCTTTATTACGGAAACTGCACTCTTCTTGCATACAAGTTGATGAAAATCAAACAGCACGTTCACGTTACGAGGTTTCTTTTCTCGTAGATATGTGTGGGTTAGTTCAAGGATAATATTTTCATATTTTTACGCTCGAACAATTTCCTGACAAGATGAGTATCGATTCTGTATAAGATGAATAACAATGTCAATTCCTATTCATGATACGAGTTTTTCTTCCATCTTTCGATGTTGAGTGATTTTAATAATGAGATAAATTATCTTGTGCTTTATTTCGTATATTTTACGTTCTATGCTATTGATTTGTGGTTTTTCTGCTCAACTTACTATTATCCTTATCCCTTAAATAGTTTTGAACGTTCCGCCTCTATAGTGATTTTTTACACATTCTAACGAGTGTCTATAATCTGTCGGCATCCCAGTAGGTTCTGATTTCAGAAACATACGCCGTAATGTGACACTACCTAATGACATATAATTACATTTATTTGAAGTTTCCGAGATTCACTAACTCCTATGACTTAATCTAAGATATGTAATTTGTTATAAAAGCAACTGAGATGCCGACAGTTTATAGTTTATTAACAACCGAAAATCCGCAATTACCAGACAATTCATCAGAATGTTCAACATTTAACATGTTTAGATTTGTTTGTGATGTATGTTGGTATCTAATGAACGGTACTCGGTCTATTTTGTACGATTGCAGAAATACCAAACACGTTCACTATTAACAATCTGGTCATCAGAGAATTTCCCAAAAATTAGCAGTAAAATCCTAATAGTTGTCTCCGATGAAGGGGCTCAATTAGATTAGTTTGACGTAAATCCACTCGGTCGACAATATTTTGTTCTTTTAAAAGAATTATGTTTGTTTAGTAATTTCCGATGTAAAGCATGATTTTGTAAATAAAAACTTCAGTAGCCTCTTTACAAACTTTTGCAATGAAAGGTAGATTTTATTTCACGAAGAAATGTTTATATATACCAGAGCTGGGAAGAATCACGAATCCGAATCACCAAATATGATTCAAATCACGAATACTCGTGTAATGGATTTGTAAGAGAAAAATATGATTTGAATCAAAGATTAGAATCCTGTTTTTCGAAACACGAATGCAATTCTTTAAATATCAATTTGATTTATTGCAGCCATTATTGTTTATAATATCGCATTTATTATCAAACATATTCAAAACCTATTTATTTATTATTAACAACTATCTGATTCCGTGTTGTCATAATCAAAGATAATGTATGTCTTTTCGAAATTCGTGGTAAATCAGTGTTCTATATGCCTGGCGCAATTCCGAGTTTAGAATAGCCTGAAAATTTGGTTTGGTCGTTCCGCGACCATATTACTTCATGCTTAATTAAGGCATGGAAACCCTCGTTTAGTAATAAATACCTTATAGGTATCACTTTTACTAGAGATATCAAACAAAACTTTATTATTCGATAAGCAATCACTTCTAATTGTAAAAAGTAGATTTTGGCAATGTTTATAATAACAATTACTTGACTGATTATTAATGTACATTCAATTTTAAGCATAATCTGTTGGTTCTAAAGAAAAACTTTGACAACTTTTAAAAACTTATATGTTCTAGTTATCAGATGTGTTTATCTCCAAGATTAAATTTTTGGCTGAACGAAAAAAAAAACATGCAAGATTTTAAACATGTCTTTACAATGATTAAATTATTAAAATCAATCTGATGGTGTAGAAATTATCAAATAAATATTTTGTAGATATATATTTGGAAAATTGTACAATTTAGCAAAAAAAAGGAAAATGTAGTATAAAAATGCCTAGTGGGAAAATCACCGCAAGAAACAGACATTTTCTAAATAAAAAGCATAAATTATTTTGGTTTTAAAAGTGGATAGTATTAAGTAGACACTTTTCATAAAATGTGTTATTGTCATTGTCAGTTATTATAAAATGGAGAATAGAATATGTTATTGAACAACTCATCAATTCTAATTCAATTACATATTAATCATCGTGTATTAAAAAAAATGTATCTTCATAAATTTAACGATTTTGAAATACATGTCTTACTCAAATTTAATGCATTTAAATACTACATATAATACATCTGTTTTTATTGGTCCTCGATATTCGAACATATGTCTTCTTCTTACACGCTAGTAAGAGAATCAAAATCAAGTTATATCTTTATTTAGTATATGTTGTAATGTTTTTATCGATTAAAAAAATATTGTACTCATGCTTGAGAAATTTCCCCGTATTCACTTCAATTTTATGCTTCAAAAAGTGCATTTACGATGAACAAATCTTTTGCCGCACTAGGTTTGTAAATTACAATTCTATAAACTGTTAGTATTTAACAGAGGTGTTCAATCCGTCGAACAGGCAATTTAAAAAGGAGCTCGGCAATTTTAAAACGTTCATTTAAATTTAAAAACGGTCCAGGTTCTATACATTATTAGTCAGGTTAATGTAGGTTTGTATACGTTTATAAAACAAAATAAGCATAGTCGTTCTGACCCGTTTTCATATGGAATATGGAGGTACTAAGGGACATGATTTTATCAAAAAGTGATTATTTGATGATCCACTTTCAAAATGACCTATTTAATTTTATTTGCATTTAGGTAAATAAAACCTTTCAATGTAAATTTAAAGAAATATATGTAGATATGGACGTAGTCAGGATTTTCGCCAACACGAAGTCTTTTAAATAGTAAAAAAAAAACGACAAAAATATCACTAAATGATGAATATCAAGAAAAATAGTCCTCTTTTTAAGTATAAGTTTCGAATAATCAGTCAATTATCATTTGAATGCTTAGCATCATTCGATTATTTTATTCATTCATTTAAGCCCATCACTTATTTTAGCATAATCAATATAAATGACATCTAACCTAACCTAACTATTACCAGTAAATAAGCTAGATTAGATAAAAAATTAGGTTACGTTAGAGGATATGTACCAATGATGGATTACATAAAATACCAGTTGTTTAACAGAAAGTAAAACTGAATTTTCCAATTATTTGAAGAAATAGCTCTTTCAATGAGATTTTAGAAAATTCCCAACGGACAAAACTATTGCAGAAAGTCAATAAATTCGCTTTTATATTTCCAGTATTAAGTAGACACTTTTCATAAAATGTGTTATTGTCATTGTCAGTTATTATAAAATGGAGAATAGAATACGTTATTGAACAACTCATCAATTCTAATTAAATTCGCTTTTATATTTCCAGTTGTATAAGTAAACTTAGCTCAAGTAGGAGCAAGCTGTTACACATAGTTAAGTAAAAGTAACTTTTGTAATTAAAACGTAAATGTCACCTTAACTTAGTAATACAAACTAAAACTTACAAGTTAAGTTAGTTTAGATAGTGGTAAATTAAAACTAACTTGAAACTTTCAAAAGTCGTAAATTAAACCTTACTTTATTTACGTGTAACGTAAATGTCACCTCAACTAAGTAATACAAACTAAAACTTACAAGTTAAGTTAATTTAGATAGTGCTTAATTAAAACTAACTTTAATCTTTTAATAGTCGTAAATTAAACCTTACTTTAAACCTAACATTCACTCAATTTACGTTATGATAAATACCTGTTATAACAGTTAGGTTAGATAGCCCACAGATAACTCAACTTTGAACCTAACATGTACTAAGGTTTGATTAGATAGTTTAGTAACAGTTATAGTAAGTAGGTTAGGTAATACTTCGAGGTAGCTTTAATAATATGTTCTAAAGTTGGGTTAGTGACTTGGCATAACTTCAGTATTTGTTTTACTTGTAACCTGAAGTTAGGTTTGGTTAAATATCAGCTACAAAAGCTGTACCTATAACCTGAGGTTAGATTAGGTTAAATACCAGTAGTTAGTTAAGTTAAGACTGACATATGTAACTGGTATATAACCTAACTTCCGTACATATTGTCAAACTTGACATAAATTGTGATCTAACCTAACGTTAGGTAATACAATATAAAAACAAATTAAAATTGAAATCGACTTTCTGCAAAAATGTTGTCTAAATATTCATTGAAACAACTACTTCTTGAGCTAACACCCCGACAGATATTGAAATATAAATTTAAAATTTGAGTTACACGACAGATTTACGTTTCTATGCATTATTTATATGGAAAATGCAACATCAGGTCAAATTATTCTTTCACCAAACTAAATGAACAAACAGAAACATAAAATAAATTACAGGGAATGACTTAATCAATTTACTTAATCCATTTACCTATAAATAACATCCATTCATTTTTACTCGTCCTAGTTTTGTGTACCTGTTTCAACGACACACTTCAACATTCCTAAAGCCTATAGTATAGCTAAACTGATAAGAGATAAATCTCGAAGAGCGTCTAGAGATGGCTTAAGACTTTTTCTTTAAGATCGCGTAAGATTCTTTTAATTAATATTCATTTCCTGTAACTTTTTCAATTTATTTCAATTTCCTGTTGGTTCATTTAGTTTGGTGGGAGAATGATTTGATCTGATGTTGCATTTTGCAGATAAATTATGCATAGAACAGTGAATCTGTCTTATAACTTAAATATTCATTGTACATTTCAATATCTGTTGGGGTATTAAATCGAGAAGTAGTTGTTTCAATGAATATTTGGGGAAGTCTCAATGAGACTAAATTTTTTTGTGAATATTCTGCAAACTATTAGCAAATTCAATTTTTTTTATGTTATTTCATAATGTCAAACCCGACTTAGGCAACTTTTATCTAACCTAAGCTAATTTATCTCATCCAAATATAAACGGATATTAAATCTTAGATACCTTGCGTAACCCTAGACTACTATTTAACAAACTAAGAAATAAAATTACACCTGATTTGTTAGGTGAACACTTGCGATTAGTTACGCCATCATACTAGCTTGACTACTTTACATTGATTTTCTTTACAATATACAGGGCTATTCAATAGAAAGGAACAGATTTCAAACGTTTATTTCTTCTAAACTACCAAAGTTAGAACCATAATTCCAACGTTCCTGGACAGACAAAAGTTTAAAATTTGAATAGTCCAGGCAGAAGTTCCAACCACGGCCGCATTGGTGCTGTTATTTGTCATGTTGATTGTCTGTAGTAAAATGGCGACACAACAAGAAAAATTATTTTGTGTTCTGCAATTCGCAAAACTAGAGCCCATTATTGAAGTTCAACCCGCTTTACGCCGTCAGTTTAATAAACAACCGCCTCGTCATGAGCCGATTTACCAGGGGCATCGAAAACTCGTAGACGATGGTTGCATCTGCAAACAGAAAAGCACGGGATGTCCACGCACATCGAATGAAAATGTCGAGCGTATTCGTACAGTTTACGAAAAGGAGCCCAAAAACCTTTCTTGAAAATATGCGACATCGAATTGTTGAAGCTGTAAATTCGATACCTAAAAACCAGCTGATTCGTGTGTGGCAAGAAATGAGCCACCGTTTTGATATTTGTCGTGTAACACATGGTGGTCATATGAATTCATAAAATGTGAACCATTCTCTTTTAAGGAACGTTGGAATTGTGTTTCTATCTTTTGTCATTTGGAAGAAATAGATGTTTGAAATCTGTTCGTTTATTTTGAATAGCCCTGTATATAAACAATTTTAGTTTTTGTAAATTAAAATTTATTTAATTCAAACTATGAATATAACTTTCACGGGAAACGTTTGATTCAACTACTTACTGCACGGAGTTACATATATGATAACCATAAAAGAAAACTTCATAATAAATACCTATATTATATTTCCGTTTGCGGCATGTGTTGCATATTCACTACGCAAGTATCAGGTACGTATGTACATATTTTTTAATGTATAAAATTGTTTGGCATTTGTGTTATGGCCGTTTATTCAAGCAGATTTGAGTCTAGCATTCAGATTGGGCTGCGTTCTCCAATATACTGCTTTTAAAAAAGTACTTACATTTCATATAAATTACATGTTTTAATACTATATAGTTTAAAAAGCTATGTACGTTACGTTGATTTTATCCATCTGCTGTGTTAAAATTATCTTATAAACAAATTATCTTATTAACATCAAAAAACATTTGAAAGGTTAGACACCCCATTTTTTAGAGAAAATATTCTATATTATTTTCCCACACTATGTTTGTAAATGACTATTCTGTAAACTGAATTGAATTATAAAATAATATTATCTATTTTTTCTTAACAGAGAAAACACTCAATATTCAAACTTCAAAGCTATTGATTTGTTGAAACACGAACGTTATCTTCCCCCAACCCCAACTCCAACACTTATCCCTTCAATCAGATTTCGATTAAAATCCGTATTAATCGGGATCGCTCGTCGAAATCCTATTTCATATTTATATGGAGATTTAAAAAAAAACGGACAAACAGAAATAAAGCGGGCGATTTTACACCGCATTCTTGCGCCATTTCCAGCTCGCTCGACTTCCACTCGACTCGCTCCACGGAAAATTACACGATTCCATTCGAGAGGAGAAAAAAATAAAGGGAGCTCTTTTAAGGCCACAAATAAAACCTAATCAGATCTACCTGCGACAGGTTTAGGGAGAAAAGAAAACACACCGCGAAGGAGGAATTCCCGTCTTTTCTTTTGTGTAACTAGCCGAATTACGGTTTGTTTTTTCCAGGCCGCAGATAACATAAGAAAAAAAAAAGGTGAAGTGAGGGTTTCGATTTTATTGATTTGTGTTCAGGCTTTCTCTTTCTTAAATTGATTGAATTGCATTAAAGAGGTAAAATCTAATATTGAAATAACCTATAAAGAAAAACTAAATTCATCAAGTTTAATATTGGAATAACTTGTAAAGAAAAATTAACTTCATCAAGTTTACATTAAGGTTGCGGTTTACTAGTCAGCTAGAGCTAGAGTACGAGTAAGAGAGATCTATATTACTATTTCAGCATTAAAAGATAAACATAAGCTATACTGAATTTTATTTTTAATGAATGTTAAGCTAATTAAATGCACATTTTCAATGAAAATGACCGTCAAACGTCGAAACTTAAGTCGTGAATTTATGTGTTTATTTGTGTAATTTAATATATATACAAACAATAAATATTTTGTGGTAAAAAACATAGTAAGTGTTTTATTCAGTGATTATGAATTACCACGTAGTTACGGTTGCAACCATCATCATGCAAAAATAACTATTTTCAGGATTTTTTTTCCAAAAAAACAAAATATCTTAATCGTTTTAAATTGGTGACATTAAAATCCTAAACGTTTCAGCATTATATTGATGTATCATGTAATGTTGGCCTGTAATCAGAACATCGATGGTGCTGGAACTAGTTACTACCCAAAACGTTAGATTTTACCCATCATAAATAACAACCTTAAACTAAAATTAAATTACATTTAATTTATTTACGGTCGAGCAATTACAAAGTTAACTCTAGAAGGAGATTTTAGGTAAAATTCTGCACTTTGATTTATGATTCACTTATTATATATCATACTGGATTTTATTCTTTTAAATATACATAATGTATACTCAGTAAATTTTAAGGAATTTGTCGATTTTATGAAATACTTAAATTTGAAGTTTAGAACGAGTTTTGCCACTCCCAGATTAAGCATGAAGTAAAATTTCAAGTTTAGAAAAGCCTGAAAATTTGGCTTGGCCGCTCCGCGAAGCGGAGCGGTCAAACCGAATTTTCAGGCTTTTCTAAACTGGAAATTTTATTTTTTGCGCCACGCGTATAGAACATTGAAATATTGTGAAGTTAGAAATACACTGAAAAATACTTTTTTGATATGAGTAATTATTAAAATATTTAAATACCACAATATTTACAGTTTTCACACATTTTCAAGTCAGGTCAAATAATTCGATACATTGCATTATTATTATCTTATTTAGTAATTTAATTGGCAAAAAATTAATAATATTGTGTTATTGCATTATTAGTGCTTAATGGGTTAACATAGACTATACAGGCTGTCCCGTCAATGTGGGAAAATGGTTTAACCATAGATTCCTGGGATAAAAATATGATGATTTAACACAACTTATCTATAACCAAAACTTTACGACTAAGCCGGAATTACGGTTGATTATCATAATATAAAATTATCATTCATTATCATTTAAGTTATTATAGTCAACATTGATTGACAAGAAGCATAAAAAACAGTAGTACCACAACATAAAAACTAAAATACGTTTTTACTGGCCCACCTTATAAAAATCTAAAAAAAAATTTCCTTAAAGATTGGTTCATTTGAAAGCCTATTTGTCTCTTAGTAATGTTTGGTATTTTGTACGGTTTTGTCACAAAAATATAAATTATGAATATGGTATCCTCAATTTCCTTGGCAAACTCCTAATACAAGCAAGATACATTGATTTTTTCTTTTAGGTAAACATATGCATAAGCTGTAAATTTTCTGACATTCGTTTTTTTTTTTTAAGCTTTAAACGAATGTTTATTTTCACGGGGCATTTCTAAACTAGAAATTTTACTTCATGCTTAGTCTGGGAGTAGAAAACACTCGTTTGAAGTTTCAAATTGAACTTAAAAAAAACAAGGAATATCTAAAGATTTACAGAAAATAAGTTGAATTTGGAGTACGCATACTTGAAAGAAAAACTCTCTGTATCTGTTTGCTAATTGTAAACCATAATGAAGATAACAAATGATTCTCAAAAAACACTCGTTAATTAATATTATACACAATTGACGTTTGTTAAACAATGGCGGCGTCAAAGAAAAAAGCATGTATTTTTAATCACCCGAAAAACTAGATTTCGTTTTTACTGAATAATAAAAAATAATTTATATGGATTTAATTTTTTTTGTAGCAAAATCGTTTAAGATATCAAACATTATTAAGAGACAAAATGCTTTTAAATGAACTAATATTTTAATATGTATTTCTAAAAAATTTATAAGTTGCGCCAATAAAAACATATTTTAGTTTTATGTTCCGGTACTATTGTTTTTTATACTTCTTGTCAATTAATAATGACCATAATAACTAAATTGGTGTGTTATATTATGATAATCAACTATAATAAATGTTTGTCGGACCGAATATAGCGTTCTATTGTTATAAATACAATTATTAATATTTTTTTGAACTTTAAAGATTTGTTCCGCCTTAACCGTAAACTTTTGGATATAACATAAATTTTAAATCATCATATTTTGATTTCAGCAATCTATGGTTAGGCCATTTCCCTACATTTCCCTGTATAGGAAATTGATTTTCAAATTATTTTTCTGGATAGTTTTCTAATATTTATAATTTTAGTTTTGGCTAAAAATTGGTTTTTAATTTGTGACTATCACCCCCCCTACACAAAATCTACCTTATTTAATTAAAATTTCTTACATTCGTTACAATTCTATTGTCATATTATAAAAAATTATTTATTCAAACATTCCACCCTAAATAAATTCACATCTTTCTTCAATTCCACTTTATATGATCAATTATTTAAACTCCATTATAATTTTATTTAGTTAAAATTTGTTACGTGTTGAGTTTATAAAAATAAAAAAAAAATGTATAGGGGAGGAAAAGTTTGTTGGGCTCATAAATAAAAATGAAACGTCGCAAATTGAATTATCAACTTTATGTTCCGTTCTCTCTCTCTCTCTCTCTCTCTCTATCCTATATACATTCATTGTTTCCGTCCTGATCTATAGAAAGACTTTTCGCTTATTATTTGGAGCATTCGAACGAATATAATCCTGAATATTTTGCATGCAAATCTCGGCTGTGTGCACACAATACAATGCGACCCCACCTACTTTAAAAAATAAAAACGTCGAGTTGGTATACTTTTGTGTGGGGAGAAAAAAATGGGTTTTGGAATTTGAAGAATGTAACTAATAATAAACATTAATGTTATTGTTAATAGAACACGCAAATGATGATAGTTAAAGCATTCAAATTAAGTTGGAGAGAATTCGTTAATCACAGCGTTTGCACCGTTTATGCCATTCGTTTTTCTTTATCGTGCTCACCATATTTCAAACCAATAATGATACGAAGTTGGTCAATTTATACAAAAGTTTCAATATTTGATACTGAGTAAGAATACGTCAACAAATTTCAACTAACATCATTTGTTTTAAAAATATGGCGAAAATTGTAAAATAAATATTAATTCATTTTTATTATAACTTCGTTATTCAATGCAATAAGATCTGTAACTTGCTGTGTAACATAAACGTCATCTGAGAAATACACAAGAATTAACAGATTTTATACAGGGTGTCCCATTTTCTAGATACAACACCTATTTTTGAATTTCTTATTGCCATATTTAATTTTTGTACCATTGAAAAGAACAAGAAAACATTGTGTCAAATCATGTGCCACAATTTTAATTAATTATTAGTTAAAACAATTGAATAAAATATGACAATTAATGTTTTATCAAGTCGGATATTTTAGATTTTGATTTAAGATCAAGAAAACTAATTAACATGATTTCGTACTAATTTTTTTTTATTTTATCTAAAAATCCAATTTGGCCGACTTGATAAAACAAAATCTGTTATATTTTATTGAACTGTTTTAACCGAGTGACATGTTTTTTCTTGATCTTTTCAATGATGTAAAAATTCAATATGGACGCAATTAGATAAACTAAAAATAGGTGTTGTATCTAGAAAATGGGACACCCTGTATAAAATCTGTTAATTCCTGTGTATTTCTCTACATTGCCCTGAAAGAGGATTACTTCATTTCAGGAGATTCGAACGGAAAATTGATCATTTGGAACACGCAGCAATGCGAGAGTCTTTGTTTTTTAGATCAAGCTGCCGGTTCCGACCCCAGCACAAACATGGGTTATTCGATATATTCGATTGTTTATGCGAAAGAGGAGGATTTTATTGTTACTGGTTCGTGTGGGGTTTTTTTGATTTTATGGAAGTTTTCGGTGCCCGAGAGGAAAATTTGCTGTGCGCACAAGATGCGGGTGTTCGGGTTTGTTAACGACTTAGCTTTGAGTTGTTGCGGGGCGTGATTAGTTGCGGCTGTTGGAAAACAATCGACTTACGGGGAGGGGAAAGGATGCAGTGCGCAAGCGCATAATTGTAATTTCGTGATGTTTGTAAAGATGTAAAGATGTTTGTTTGAGTAAAATTGTATTGTGTCTTGTTGTTTTTCTTTGTATATTCCACTCGTACTGCCAAGGCCGTAGCCAGGGGGGATATGAGGTTTAAACCCCCTCAACATTTTAAAAATGAAAACAATATTTTTGCCATTAAAACCAGGGCTTTCAAAAAACCATCAGTTTTTTCGGAACGATAACCGGAACTGAACCGAAAAAAAAATCGTTCTTTTTCGGTCCTAACACGCACGCAGTCTTTCTCTGAAGACTTTTATGGTACACAGAAAATTACAGATCTCTATCGCATTAAATACCAAAGTTATAAAAAAACTTCTCATCAATTTTTATATGTTTGGCTATATTTTTAAAACAAATGATGTTAGCTGAAATTTTTTAAGATATTCTTAGTCAGTATATTGAAATCGTTATCTAATTTGACCAACTTCGTATCATTATCATCTTTGGTTTACTAGATCCCAATGGTGAGCATGATAAAAAAAAAACGAACGGTATAGCGACATGTAAACTTAAATAAACAAATCCCCGTATATTAGTTTTTGTATATAATTCATATAAATAGTACTATACTTAAAGAAACCATCGAAAATGCTACACCCTGTACAACGTACACATCAGGATATGTAAACTTAAAAAAAACAGCTCCTTCTGTCTTCTATTATTTATCTAACAAATATTTACAAAACTTTATATAGGGTTCAATTTAAAATATAGAAATAGACTTGAACTACTATTGATTGATCTAGAAAGATCTAGAAAGCGATGTATGGATAATATCTTTAAGTAAATAATCTTTTTGTGGTTATATCTCGTGGCATTAGGGAGTGAATATCTGTTGAAGTTGCAGAGGAAAGTGGATGAAGTCGTGTAAATGCGGACATTTGCTCGCGAGACATGTTCGTCGGCAGTGGGGATAGAGGGAGATTTATTATGGTAATGTGTGGGAAACGCTCCCTCACGCACGCCACTGACTCAATATTTACTCCTCCTCGACTCCAGCTCGACTAATGCATGCACGATTGCTAACTAAAAATCCTTTCCACGTGTATATCACATAAATGTGTATTTATAGATAATAATATTTGAGCTAGACATAACTTTTAACAATATTCTGACATCGTCAAGCGAACTCATGTGTGATGTTTCTGTATTTTCTTTTCCCTGAGGAGTCAATATTTATAAAAAAATATAATAATGGTAAATTTAAGTAATACACTTGGTTTATTTCATTGAAACAATCAGTGAAACAAACCAAGTGCTTCAATAAAAATCACAATAATTAGATCTGGGATGCCCAACCTTTTACTATCATTGGGCCATATTTGCTAAAGATAAGTTGTCTTGGGCCGCAATAAAAAACATATATTAATGCTTGTTGCGCTACACTCTTGATGGAACCCGATCTACAAATTTAGTGAAGAAAAACACTTGTTTTGTTCCATGATTTTATTTTCAGTTTTCTGACACGTGTTTCGGTCTTTCCAGATTATTCTCAAAGGTTAAACAGTTTAACCTTTGAGAATGATCTGTAAAGATCGAAACACGTGTCAGGAAACTGAAAATAAAATTATGGAACAAAACAAGTGTTTTCTTAAAAAAAAAACCTTTCTTATAAACACAAAAAATCATTGATGACAGACCAAATATCTGATTTCGTGCTATTTCAATTAATCATTTTTAACACTTATGTGTTTTTGAAGGTCTCTTTAAATCAGTGTTTTATACACTTGGCGCATGAAGTAAAATTTCGAGTTTAGAAAAGCCTTAAAATTTGCAGGGGCGCGACTCGCTTCGCTCGCGCGCCTCGGCAAATCTAAATTTTCAGGCTTTTCTAAACTCGAAATTTTACTTCATGCTTCCTCAAGGACTGGATTACACTCGATAAAGTTATTAGCACTAAAACATCGATGTTGTGATTATCTGAAAAATTATCGGTAAACCTGTTTTGAATCACAAATTTCGTCACAAAATTTAAAATTGAAAAAAAATATGTATGTATAGATGCTCAACGTTAACACATATGCAACAGCTAATAAAGAAAACTGCCACTGGCGCTTCATTTTTTTAATAAAACTGTCAAAAATGATAAAAGTGCATCATTTTTTTTATTATATAAAATACTTACGAAAAAATAATTGAATAAATTGGTAGAACACGTTAAGAAATACATGGCATAATTTTGATTTTAGATCAAATAAAGTCCACAAATTCGAAATTACCGTATCTGAAAAGATTCCTTAATTTTTGTTTTATTTAGTTATAATAAATACTTAATCAACAAAATAGACATTACCTCTATTTCAGTGTCCGAAAAATTAAACTCAGCACTGGAAATATAATTGCACACTGCATTTAAAGACTGTTAAAATGAATTAAAATTAGATTGTTAACAGAAATATTTATAAAATGTATAATACCGCTGTTTGAGTTTGAGGGAAAAAAAATAAAAAAAATTAATCGAAAAATTAAGAATTCATCTAAAAGCACTAAATAATTGAATGTGAAATATTGATCTAATTAATAAAAATTGTTAAAAAAATAACTGGTTTGTTTTAATTTAAGAAACAACAAATTCGATCAGTTCAAAATTAAACTAGAAATCCCCAGAAATGACTAAAAATTTAAAAAAATATATTTATTTTCTTGACGGAAAAAATAACATTCAGATTTTCATGTAATTATTTAGGATAGAAATAAATCAATATCATTTTAATTTAACACAATAAAAATCAATAAGTTAGAAAAATAAATTACAAAAGTTAACTAAAATGATGAAACATGCAGAAAATAAAATTTTCATGACTCGCAAATGAAGGTAAAGTCAGTGGTAATTCGTGAAACTTAAATAAATAGTTGAAATGTGGATAATCTTTGTTTTAGTTAAATATTAAAAAAAATCTATTTTTCATTAAATTACAAAAACTCAAATATGACTTAAACAATGCAGAAAAATATTTGTTCGTGTAAATCGTGATTTAACAGCTACAGCTATAAGATATACATGTAAAATACGATATACTAGAACCTATCTTAAAAGAACTCAAAATTTATAAGACATTTATAAATTAGAGAAAACATGTGTATTCTTGACTTGGCTGTAATCAATGTAACTCTTTATATGGTTTTTGTTATTTTTGTTCAGTAATAATTTAGTCGGTTGTAATCAATGTAACTCTTTATATGATTTTTATGTTTTTTGTTATTTTTGTCATATATTACAATATGTATATGTACACTTATGTAATAAAATGGAGATTCCGTTAATAAATAAATAAATAAATCTCGAAAAAGAAACTTAAAGATTTTTGTACAATTACAAAATTTGTGGTCAAATGAAAAAAAATATACAGGGTGTGTATAAAGTCTGGAATAATATCCATATTTCTGTTATCTTGGGTTTGAAAAGAAAACCCTAAAACAGGTTGATTTTTATTTTTTAATGCGCCATTTTAACGTGTGACGTCATCGGCATTTTTTAAAAATGGAATTCATTTTTTTTTATTTGGCAACTTTAGTAGAGCTCTTTATTCTCTTTAGAGTCACATATTTTGTTTGAATTCGCGTCATTTAATCTAAAAATGATATAGACAAGATGGTGATATAGATCCGCACAAAATTTATAATTGTTGTATCAAATATTTAAAATAAAATCGCCAACTCTAAATTTATTGTGGAATTTAGTATTTGACATGTTAGCAAGTTTGACACTTGAATTCAAGATTCACAGTAAGTAAAATACCATGAAATAGGATGCACAAAATATCAAGTTAAAATTTAAAAACAATTAAATAACGAGTATTTTTTAAAAAATAAATATTTGACTGCAAAGAGAACTAAGAGCTCTATAAAAATTGTCAAATAAATTTATTTATTTATTCTTACGGGTGGCCAATTACATAGCAAAATAACATATATAATAAAAAATACAATAATACAACAATACAAGAACATTACTTATGAGTTAGAATCTAAAACTACACGACACGTACGCTTAAAATACTTCAGACTAACTCCGAACATATCAATTAAATTATAATATTTGTTAACGTTATGTATTAAGTAATTACGAGGGCTTTTAAAAACAAATACAGATTTGTGAAATTCACAAGCAAGAAGTTGCTGATGCCGCGTTGCATGTCTGGGGATAAAAAATGATAAAGATGACAATACATCTGAGCAATCGATTAGATTGTTAAATAAGCGATAAGCAAAGCAAAGCGAAGAATAAATTCTTCGTTTATATAGTGGAAGGATATCAAGATATTTGAGCATCATATCAAAATTGTCATAATATAAATGACAACGAGAACAAATAAGATTAACCATTTTCTTTTGGACGTGCTCTATGCTATTGATATGACATTTGTAATTAGGGGACCATACGATGGAGCAATAATCAAAGATAGGTCTAACGAATGATTTGTATAATGTTATAAATGTTCCGATGGATATGAAGTGTATTGACAGTCGTTTTATAAAGCCAATTAATTGCAATGCTTTTGCCAAAATTACATTTATATGACTTGTGAATTGGAGCTTACTGTCAAAAAATACACCTAAGTCTCTGATTATATCAACTCTCTCTAAGATATGACTGTTCAGAGAGTAATGAAAACGCCACAGTATACTTTTTTTCTTTGAGAAACGCATAAGTTTACACTTATTTATATTTAAGTTAAGATCATTGTCATCACACCATCGCATGATCCTATTTAAAACAATTTGGATTATGTTGCAGTCTTCCAAACACGTAATGGTTTTAAATATTTTCATGTCGTCTGCATAAAGTAGAATATTGGAGCTAATGTTGCTGCCAATATCATTAATAAAAATAAGAAAGAGTAAGGGACCCAAATGCGAGCCCCAAATGTTGCATTAATTATAAGATCCGACATAAAAAACGAGTTCCATTTAAAAAATTGACAATGACGTCACACGTCAACCACTAGTGACGTCACAATATTTATGAGAGCGCAGAAAACGGCGCACCAAAGAACAAAAATCGACCTGTTTCAGGGTTTTTTCATTAAACCTAAGATAACAGAAATATGGGTTTTATTCCAGACTTTATACACACCCTGTATATATATTGTAATACATACGATTCATAATTTTATTTATAATTATTTTTGTTTGTAGAGTTAAATTAATATTATGATGAAGAGATTTATTACAAAATTCTTATACAAATTTTATTTGTAGTAACGTTGAAAAATAGAAAACATAGAAATTATATCAAAAAATGTACACGATCACAATTATACAAGGTGGGGTAAGGAAACCAAGTGGTTTTTCAATAATTATAAAGTTTTTAGAAATTTATTGATTAAAAAATCTTTGTAAATTTATACATTATTCACGTTTGGAAAACTAAATTTGGAATGTGATGACCATTTCTGTTGACATTCTTATATAACTGACTACCGACAGTGAAATTCTATGAGCCAAGGAATGTAACGGCACCTAGCGTACGCTCCCCCTTTCTATACCGAGAGGGTAAACAATTTACAGTTAAAAAAGATTAGTAAATTGTATTGAAATATACAATACATATTTAAGATATCTACAGGGTGTCTTCGCTAAGCCGTTCGTTTAAAGTGCCGTTGCACTAAAAAATTGAAAAAAATCTTTATCATACGGTGGAATCAGTTCTCCTCATGTGAAATATTTTCAACTTTATATCACTTCCGGTTCCAGCGGAAGGAGCACCAAATTTGTTGTTTTAAATAGAACACCCTATATATTAGTAATTTTTTGGATTCCTCGTTTAGATTGCAACATATTGTATTCGAAGATATGTACACTTATCTCTTATAGTTTTCAAGAAAAAAAAATATTTCTAAAATGTTGACCTCTAAAAGGCATCTTAAAATCTGTCATTAACTTCTCTTAAGAATAAGATAAAAATATAATTTATATCTCTACTTGTACCTAGAGGATGCCTCTATGAGACAATAAGTGTTCTTAAAATGTCACTATCTAAGTGCCCTCTTCAATATCTAGTGATTCAATTATTTAATAGAATGACCCATTTCTTTATCACATAGTACGATTAGGGAGAAAATTTCCTATAAAAAAGTATCATACATCTATGCTCGTAAAGCAAGTAGTTTTCGAATAATTTAGAAAATTTGTTTTTGTCGCATTTATGCAGGGTATAATGCACGCATAAGTCGCAATTGAATTTTAGTAGGCAAGTAGTATGCTTTTGTTTTGTCGCGATTGTATTGCGAAATGTCAAATAATAAAAAGAATTAATACAAAGTTTTACAGAAATCAACAAAATGAATAATTACACAAATCAACAAATTATCAATTTATTCTTTATACATGGCCACTGCCAATTAAACAAAGTTTGATTCCAATCTTCTAAAACTTGTTTTATTCATCGGCGGTAAATGTGGATAAGTTTCATTAAATACTCTACATGTTCGAGTAACAATTCTATCGCCGCTGCCATGTATAAAAAATAAATTGATAATTTGTTGATTTGTGTAATTATTCATTTTGTTGATTTCTGTATAACTTATTACTATTTAAAATTTTGCATTACAATCGCGACAAAACTAAAACATACTATTTGATTACTAAAATTCAATTGCGACTTATGCGCGCATTATTCCCTGCATAAATGCGACGAAAACTACTTGCTTTAGTAGAGTATGGGTATATAATACTTTTTTTCCTACAAGCCCTTTAGAAAGTAGGCTTCTACGCTCGCAAAACTCAGAGGAAAATAGGCGATTCCCGAGGAGACGTCACTTGTTGTCACTTTAAGCGACAAAGTGACAACAAGTGACGTCTCCTCGGCAAAATTAAAAAAAAACGCTCACTAAATCAAATCGAATAATTATGGAAATGAGTGACGATGAAGATTATTTAACATGTACACCACCATATATGGCCGAAGCCGCGAAAATAGTAACATTAAGCCTACTGCCGGATAAGTCACGCTTAAAATACGAACGGGAATATGAAATTTTTGTAGAATGGTGCCGCTCAAAAAAAAAATTGCAACACCCAGCGAAAGTGTACTTCTTGTGTATTTCTCGGAACAGAGTGAGAAGTTTAAAGCCTCTATCTCTACCTCTACTCCTATGGTCGAAATTCTCGATTTTAAAAGCTGTCTTATCAGTTAATCGCGACATAGATATTGGTCAGTATAACAAACTAATAGTTTTCTTGAAAAAGCAAAGTGTTGGATGGAAATCGAAAAATCGAAAATATTAACTAGGAAATAAATTGAATCATTTCTGCGTACTGCTCCTGATCAGATATATCTGTTGAAAAAGGTTATATCAATTTTGGGTATTGCCGACGGATGCCAACGGTATGAACTAATGAAAATGATGTTAGATGAAGTTGAAGATAGGGATTCAATATTAATTGTGAAAATTCCCGTCTGCAAAACCAACAGAAGCCGCACCTTTATTGTTACTAATGATAAAAATAATGCAATTGATTTCTTATCACTAATCAGACGATATATTGCTATAAGACCACAAGATAATGATACACTACGTCGTCTTTTCCTGAAATATTCGAAAGGTAAATGTTCGAAACAGGTAGTGGGAATGAATATGATAGGTAAAACGCCTTATGTAATAGCTGAATTCCTAAAACTGCCAGAATCAGCAACATTATTGGTTAATGGTGAAGGTGACTTAATGCAACAAACGTCACGGAGGATGGAAAAGTTCATCTGTAGCAGAGGGATATATTGACGAGAGCATTGCTAATAAAATAGAAACTGCACATAAAATATTAGTGACACCAACGCAAGTTTTCGATTCTATATCAACGGAAGAACATATTGTTTCAACGGTAGATAGACCTTCAACTTCGAAAATAACAATTAACAATTGTAAAAATGTAATTTTACCTTTTCTGGAAAATTTTGAATCAATGTTATATAATGTTATAATTGAGTCCAATAAATCTTTTGAAGTTTATTCTTTGAACATTATTGTGGCGATTGAAGGAAAAATCTTATGTGTAATTTGAGCGCAAAGTGTGATTGGCGATCTTAACAGATTGGCGCTCTCCGCTGCGCGTCGAGCGCCAACTTTCTCTTGCGATCGCCAATCGACCAATTTGCGCTCACAATACACAAATAATTATTGTAGGACATGTTCCCCCTAATCTTACCATGTGATAAAAAGGGATCATTCCGTTTAAAAAAATTGAATTACGAGATATTAAAGACAGCACCTCGATATTGACATTTTAAGAACACTTATTGTCATAATTGACAGTTTCTAATTAATTTACTCATATCCTCTAAGTACAAGTAGGGATATAAATCATATTTTTATCTTATTCTTAAGAGAAGTTACAGATTTCGAGATGACTTTTAGAGATAAAAATTTTAGAAATATTTTTATTTCTTGAAAACTATAAGAGACAAGTGTGCATATGTTCGAATAAAATATGTTGCAGTTCAAATGAGGAATCCAAAAAATTACTAATATATAGGGTGTTTTATTTAAAATAACAAATTTGGTGCTACTTCCGGTGGAACCGGGAGTGATATAAAGTTGAAAATATTTTACATGAGAAGAACTGATTCAATCGTATGAAACGATTTTTTTTTTAAATTTTTTGTGCAACGGCAACTTATAACGAATGGTTTAGCGTAGACACCCTGTGTATGTAGCTTAAAAAAAATTTCAAAAATACCATTAGTTCTTAATTAGGGACGTATATATGTACTCTTTGTTATTTACTGAAATTATTTTCTGTTAAATATTATATTATGTTGTACATTACCTATTTTTAATTCATAGATTTAATTTCTTTTTATTTCATCATCTTTATGTTTTCGTATTTTTGTAAAAGGTGTTTACCGTTAATTTGCTGTTAATAAATCAATAATTAAATTAAAAAAGCAGAAAAATTAGTGAAGATTATTATCAAATAAATATAGGCATATAAAAACAAAAGTATTAAACGTATTTTATATGTTAAATATATGTAAGTGGACAGCAACAAAACGGTTCCCATATATAAGTACTTACGATAAGTGTGAAGTATTAAGGATCAGTACAAAAAAATGTTTACAAAATGTAATAAAATGTAGGTATATGTGTGATCTTTGATAGGCTATCGACCCGAGGTCCTTTAGCCCGTAGTCTGCTGACATTAATGTTAGATTATTTTATTGATTAGATGATATGTACTGATAAATGGTATTTGCTGGATGTTTGAATTTAGGATCATAATTAATATTACGGGGAAATCATAAGTGATTTATGGTGTCAAGGATGTAAGGGTTGGTGGCGAATGTTGTACTTAGATGTGTGAGGCGTTCTTGAATTGGTTTTACCTGGGTACGTTGGTATAAGAGGGTATTAGAAGAGTTATGGAGAGGGTTGTCTGGATGACTAATTTTTGTTAGTATTCTAAGAGCTGATCGTTCACCTACTTGTATATTGTTTAAGGATGTTGCTGCATAATCATGAAAGGGGCGGCAAATAATTTGATATATGTGAACTGCTGTATTGGTAGAAATTCCATCATTCTTCTAAGCTAATGACCTGAAGTGATGGGCCCTGTTCTTGATTTTAAGCTTGAATAATTTGGTGTAGGCTTTGAAGGTAAATTTGGTGTCAAAGGTTATGCCAAGGTATTTGCATATTGAAAGTGGGAATAATTGGTAATGATCAATGGTGACGGTATGTAGAGAATTTGTGATTTGATGAAATGAGATGATCGGATCACATATTTCTTCCTCAGAAAAATATACATCAACAAAAATACGAATAAAAATTTCCCCACAACAAATTTGGCGCTTTTGCAGGTTGGATACCCCTGAATTAGATTAAAAAATGATTTATCACGAGTTAAGTAAAAAATAAATAAAATTAAAATGTTATACTTCTTAGAACAACAAATAGTCGATCTTCTTAAAAATTACTTTTAATTACGTCTTTTATACAAGTGTATGTGCTATTTTACTTGTCTCTAGTTAATTGCCAAACAAAATTAAAACTGTCTGTATGAAATCTACTCGATAAATTATTCAAAATTTAATTTCGAAGTTGAAAACTCGAGACGTAAATAGCGAACGGTACATGTAACAGAATATAAAAGTTCAATTAGCGAGCCATCGCCGACAAATGGCATTATTCCGTCTTAACAGAGACACGACACAGAGACACACAGCTCTATGCAGCAGACCATAAAATCCACATCAGTATTAGCCACTACCCGGATGTCCTCCCCCAGTTATCCCCTATTGATTCGTTAATCCTTTATTTTTAGCGAAGCAAAGTCCTCCCTTAATCCTCTCACTAAGCAGATTCTGTACTGAGCTGATAAAATCCAAAATTCCAACGACACACACACACACACATATACACATACAGAAAACTTCATCCTATTCAGTTTTACTTATTCTCTTCAAGAAAGCAATTATGTTGGTTTGCAGCCTTCTCGCTTTCTCTTGAATTTCATTAGGTTTTCCTTCTTGCTTTTTCTAGAGTGTTTATGAGGACTTACTCACTCTATCTCGAAAGGATTTTTATTAATCTTCCCTACTTTTTCCCCAAAATGCAATTATTGGATTAGCTTATTCCATCCTTCTCGAAATTTCTAGGATGCATATTTATTGATTAATCTCAATAGCCAAATAACCATTTGAATATATTGTTATTATTAATATGAATCATTTAACATTTTTATAATACCCTAATGATATTTCGAAGCAATTTGCTCTGGGTGTACGAATTATGAAATATTTGGTGTGTAAAATTAATTAATATGAAATTAAACAAATGCCATTTATTGTGAAATTTATAATATTTCAGTGTTTTATACGCGCATAAAGTAAAATTTTGAGTTTATAAAATTTATCAGGCTACCCTGAATTCACACAAGGCATATAAAACACTAATGTAAAGTGAAATTAAAAACAAATAAGTAGATCATATTTAACCCATTTAAATATGCATAAAGTATACGCTGTAAATCTTTAGGCATTCGTCGATTTTATATAGGCGTCCAATTTGATTCCACTCCTAGATTAAGCATAAAGTAAAATTTCTAGTTTAGAAAAGCCTTAAAATTTGGAGCATTAGGAATCTATTTTTAAATATGAGTGACGTAGAGGGAATTTTTCGTATACATATTCCGATGTACACTTTGTATATTCACTTCGTTACGCGATCAAACCAAATTTTCAGGCTTCTCTAAACTCGAAATGTTTATTCAAGCTTAACCTAGGAATGGTAACACTCGTTACAAGTTTAATTTGAACTATACAAATATATAAAATAAATGCTTTAACATTGAGATACATCAGGATACTTGAATGAAAAATATGTTGAACAGTATGAACTTGCTTAGTCCAATTTTAAAACTATCAAAGAAGACAAGTATGTTTAGATACCACAAATTGTAGGTGATAACGGCAGATTCAATATTTTGCAAACCAAGTTTAGACTGTTTAGTTTAGTCGACCTGGAACAAATTATTAAAAAAAAACAACGTGCAACAAGCGTTCAACATTGTGATAAACGTTGCTCACTTTCAAAAATACATTCCAAATACTCTAAATTTAGAAGATATGGATATGTAACATGTTAAATTAATATTGTTTCCGTTATTTTTGCTAAATATTTAATCTGGTTATTTCTTGAATTATATTTGTTTAGTCCCAATTTAAAACTGATTATTCACAATTTGACTTTGTTTAATCTCAATTTGATTGTGTTTAAACTGACATCAATGTTTAAAGTCCCAATTTGATTTAGCGTATTTCTAATTTGATGATGATTAGATTCAATTTGAACTAGAAAATGCTATAGTACTGTCTTATATTGTTATCAGTTTTTGACAATTAAAGCGATATAACCCGGCGCATTCACCAAAAGTAAAATGTATCGAGAAACACTTGCGCAAATATATACATGAATTGAAGATCATTTCCAAACTTCTGACCAATGTTAATTTTTTTAAATATTATTAAAATAACACATCATTTAAATTATTCAACGGCAGTTAAGATAGGTGATTTTTTATGCAACTGGCATAACTTAGCTTATTTTGATGTAGAAAAAGGTCTATAAGATTTTAAGAAATATATTCTTCCAGTATAGTTTATATGTGATATATTTTCTTTTTAATTAGCATAACAAAATACTTTCCGTATTAAACAATAGCAAAATGTCTGCGCTTATTTAATTAACACATAATTACGCGTATAATTTACACAGAAAGCTCGTTTTAGAACGCGCACACATTTTCAACTGGAAACAGCTTTGCAAATGGGGGCGGCTGCATGATTGTATCCGAAATCTGGTTACTTTCGTTTATGGTATTGTTTCGCACTCGGGGCATTGTTTGCAACAGTCCACGCAAGTGTAATGTAGTTGCGAAACAGGCGATTTAGAGCATTAAACGGAGCCCTCCCCTCGCCGCCACAAAAGGGCGAGAAACCGCCGAAAGTGTAACTTATTCAAAACCGTAATCTGATATCTAATAATTGCTTTTCGGGCTAGAGAGAAAAGCGACGGGGATGGAATTTAATGCGTAGGAAAGGGAACATGAAGAAAAACGTAAAACGTAGGGTTTTTCTAATCTGACAAAAATATCGAGAAGGAAAAATCGATATATGTAATTCATGTAATAGATTATAGGAATGTCAATCAAATATTTAAAAGAAAACACTTGGTTAATTATTTATCAAAAAAAACGTTTCTTTTATTTGCTGATTTAGAGTTTAATTTAACAAAGTATTTTTGCGGAATTTGTTTACTTAAGTTAAATTCAGGAGCTGCTTTATAAACAGGCTTTTGTAAACTAGAAATATGCGTTTTAAGATGTGGATAACACTAGTTAGAATGCAGATCTGGGTAGGATCTTTAATTTTAATAAACGTAGAGCTAATGATGTAAAATATACTCAATGATATTAGAAGCGTAACACCCAGAAGGAGTTATTATTTTAACTTGATTTTTTGCCAGTATGGTAGTCTTACATCAAGAATAAAATGATTACATTTTCAAGAAATTTTATTAAAAACTAATCTAAAAAAAAATAATAATGTGTTTGGTGACCCCTTTGCTGTATACGCTCCTGTAGACGTCTGGGCATCGACAAAATGAGATGGTCGATGTCTTCTTGAGGCATCTCGTTCCAAGCAACTTGAATTTCATCGATCAACTGTGCTAGAGTCTGTGGAGGATGGTGCAAAGAGAATATTCTTCTTCCCATGATATCCCACACATGTTCAATGGGATTTAAATCCGGCGAACGGGGCGGCCACGCCAAAACATTAACACCAGCTTCATTAAGAAAGTTATCATCTAAATAAGGCAACAAAGTCGGTCGTATGACGTCTTCAACATAACGCGCAGCTGTCATACTGCCTCGAATGAATACAAGAGGTGATCGACTACCATAAGCAATAGCCCCCCAAACCATTACTCCAGCAGTCCTGTGTACATGCCTCTCAATAGCAAACCTAAGATCAGGTCGTTCTCCACGGTAGCGTCGTACCCTTCTACGGCCATCATGCGTGCCTAGACAAAATCGTGATTCATCGCTGAATACGACATCGTTCCATTCTGCCTCCCAATGCTGCCGTTCTCTGCACCAGTCCAACCTTTGGCGACAGTGTCTCGCTGTTAAAGGAAGCACTAATCTTGGACGGTACGAAAGAAGCCCAAAGGATTAAATGCGGCGATATAAGGTTCGCATACTAACGGGCCTACCTTCTTCTCCAATCCATTGATCACCGATTTGACGCGTAGTAGCGAAACGGTCTCGCAGGGCTATTTGTCTTAAGCGCCGATCTTGACGTTCTGTGGTACGCCTTGGTTGACCAATTGGTCTTCTTCTTGCTCCTCTACCTTCTTCTGTCCATACCTGATACACACGTATTACAGTTGCTGCAGTGGAATCAATACGGCGGGCAATTTCGCGATAGGACATACCGACATCTCGATAAGCAACAACTCGAATCCGGTCAAAATCGCTCAAATGGTGATATTGTGGACGTCTTCGGACTCGAGGCATTTTATTTAAGCTTAACACACTCAACGGAAACACGAAAACTAAAAACATCTGTACTAAACAGCTCATATAAATAGTTTTATCAAAAAAGAAAAAGTGAAATATTTTTTTTTCCACAATAAATATAAAAGGCACAAGGTTGAAATTGTTATCAATGTATGCTTTAAATATAGTCACTCTGTTGCTAAAATATGAATTCAAAAAAATCATTCCTTATTGGTGTTACGCTTCTAATGTCATTGAGTATATAAGTACAGTATGACAGTATAAGAGAAAGACCTAATTATTTTTTTTTAACTGTTTTTAAAGACGCAGCCTGGTTTTTTATAGAACATTGGAGGGCGCTTCAAACTTCAAATTCAAAAAATTAATCGCAGATACATTTTATGTGACCAAAACACAATTCGACGTGTCTTCTTCTTCTTCTTCTTTGCGTAATTAATGGCCTTAGCTATTAAAGCTCTGTTGACCAGTCACAGTAATTATGAAATAATAATTAAAATTGTTTTAAATTTATTAGAGTGTCGATTGTATGAATGAATAAATGAGTGGATGAAGGGATGAGTAATGAAATCTTAAATCTAGGTCTTAAGCGTAGGTTAAAATCTGGACAGAGTTAAACAGCCATTGCTGCGCCCTCTGCCCTCCCCAAGGGATAGGAAATAGGAAATACACGTGGATTTTTAAAGGAAAAGGTTCAATGGAAGGGAATTTGGGAAAAGGATTATTGAAAAGGATGTGATTGAAAGGATGATTAAGGATATGGTGGACCACGTGGAGGCCGCACGTTTTAATTGTGCAGCGGGACGGACTGCTCGGGGTCAGCTCTCGAACCACACTCCAATTCGACGTGTCTAATTACAGGAAAAAATTATCATAAATATAAACAATTACAGATAGAAAAATACATAGATTAAGACAAACCTAACAAAACATAATGAAACAAGTTTAGAAAATAGATTTAATATCTACAGCAAGTCCGCAAGAGCTTTAAAAAGTTGACGGATGTTATAAGTGAGAGCATTATACGAACACTTAATTTGAAATAAATTTAAAATTTGAGAATATACTTTAATATTTTGTATAGAAAAATCAACAAATTCAATTGGGTTTTCTATATTGTATATAAACGAAAATGGACAGATTTGGTGAGAAAAACTTGTTTAAATATGCAGCGTTTTTTTTAAACATAAAAAAAGAAAAATGCCTAAGAAAATAATTAATAAATCAATGAATCTCTTACAAAAGGAACACAGAGATAATTTGGCAGTTTCCAATATTAAAGGATTGCGGAAATAATAATGATAATTCAATAATTAATTTTTATTATATCTATTTTGTCGAAAATGTTGAGAAAATATAACGCTCTGTTTAAAGAATTTTAAATTTAGACAATAAATTAAAAAGAAAGCAATCTAATTAATATTTTCATAAAATTTAACTAAATTAAAGAATTTAAGTGAGAAAACGTTATTAAGGCTGCGCTCAACCCGCACAGTCGTTATAATTTACAATCGTTTTATAATATGAAGGCACATGAAGTTGCGGTTTGAAAATATATATTTTGATATATAATTGTGCACTCTTTCTAAAAAAAAATTAATTATACAATTAAATAGTCTGTATTGATATTATAAACGATTATTTTTTCCGCGTTTCCAGCGACGCGACCAAACCAAATTTTCAGGCTTTTCTGGAAAACACTTGTTTAAACTTCAAATTGACCTATTTTAAGAAAACAACGAATATTTAAAAATCTACAACACGTAAGTAGGATATGAATACTCAAAAGAGAAAATTCACAAGAAATAGTGATTTAAAGCTTTTCTAAAAGAAAGAACACTAATATACTTGCGACCTAAACAGAATGATATTGTCATGTAACGTCAAACGTTGACACAACTAGGAGAATTCGTTGCAGATACAACTGTTGTCATACTCTCTAAAATTTGAACCACACATTCCACATCAATAAGTCATAGGACATCTCTCCCGAATTCCACTATAGATAATATTTATTTGACAACTAGATAATTTGTTCCGTGTATTTTTTGTAATAAACTTTTTATTTAACTCCTTTTAAAAATAAAACTCTTGGTTCGTTTCAGGAAGTGCTTTTTGGTAAAGTTTTTTGTAATGCAATTATGAATATTGACAAACATTGTGTATAGCATTTTAAAATTACGCTATTAAAATAAAAAACGACAAGCAAACCAGACGAGCGATGAACATACACATACATTTTAACATGCACATCATATCCCCTCTTTTATTACAACCGCACTCAAAACGCGAGTAATCTAGAAAATTGCATAGCAAAATAGATTATAGATTAAAGTGCACCGTAAAGTTTTACAATCTGAGGAAACGGCGACGTTCCTCTGTATAAATTTACCAGTTGGCACCTCTAACTGCCCGTAATACCCTACTAGTATAACTATATATCCCGTTGCAAATTTACGATCCCGTGTTTGCTAGTTTAAGAGACGGCTCTATGCGCTCATACGACCGCGGCAATTAAAACTAAGTCAATAATAATCACGACCTCATTAAGGCTCAGTTTGGAAACAACAGCCATTACATCTCTTCCTCCTCTCATCCAGCGTTTATTTGCATTTCATCGATTTTACGTGTTGTAATTACAAATGGAGAGATTCTTTTCGCTGATTAAAAGGGAGCACATGTTGGGGATGATAACGTAATAATTATTTACAGTGGTATTAATTTAGATAAGAGCGCGCACCCCTCGCCGTGGTTTTTGTTTATCTGATGCTTATTATGTTTTGATATATAAAATAAATAATTCCGGAATTGATGTCTTGTTCGTGGCGCGCGGTTTGAGCAAACACGCGATTCGGAGAAAAGTGTTTTAATCGGGTTTATGATTAATAAAAATTATGCTTTATGCGCACTAAAACGTTTATTTACTTCCTTATTTTTGGGTTATAATAATAAAGGGAATTTGTCTTTTAAGTATATATATAACGATGTGTTTGGTGTCACATTAATTTGCATACCGTTGAAGAGAAAACTTCAAACTTCTCACAACTCTCACTTAGCCGAGTTATGACCGAAAAAGCGCAAAATGTGAGTTTTTTGATTAATTCATAACTTCACGCAAAATCGTCACAGACACTTGATTTTTGCGCGCTTTAAAGAAAAATAATTGAACTTGATTTCTTGGGTGCTGAGTTGAGCCCAGAATTTGTTTTTGACCCGGTGCACCTTGGCAAAGTTTGACATTTTTTACGTCAGGAACACTTTTTTTTCTACGTGGGTGGTCGGGGGTGTAATAAACTTGGCGTCGGATTTTTGCCGAGTGTATTTCGATCAACTACTTACGAAACCTTGGGAGTCCCGATTTTACAAATATAAAAAACTCGTAATTCAGATAATAATTCACCAATATTAGTATTAACATCTACTCAAAATACTTATCGCTTATGATAAAGTTATACGTACCATAAAAAAATAAGCATATGAGTTACACAGCTCATTTTGCACTTACATGGTTTCGGATGTAGTTGATCGATTTGTTCTATTATTTTCTACAAATCTATATATTCATCATTGACCACCTATGCAAAAAAGGATTTAAGAAAATAATTAATGTATAAGTTCGTTTAGAAAGGTTTATAGCGCCGAAGAAATGTTGGCATTTCTATACTTGAAATTTTAATTTATCATTACGCTAATAAAGCACTAATTTAAATTAAGGTTCAAAACAAACTGCTCAAGTTTCATCTGAAGTTAATAAATTTTGCACTTTCAAAATTAGAGTAATTTTTTTCTGTAAGAATACGTGAACAAACTAAATTATCGGTCTTTTTTAAACTGTATGCTTAATTAAGGATTAGAAAAATTGGCCTCATTTATAAAAAATATTAAAGTAACAAAAGAATTATTTTATTTTAATTCTCTAAGCCACCCATGAACTAAGAAAATAAATCATCTATTAAATTCCTTCACAGATATTTTATTTATAAGCCAAACTCTCGCCACCTCCCATCCCTTTTCAAACTGATAAACCCAAATACAAAAAGAACCGACAGAAAGAGAGAAATATTTCACCGTCGCATTTATATAGACTTGTCAGTTTTTCTTCCGTTTCACTTTGTATTCTCTCTTCTTTTTATTCTCGGAACGGTGTTTTACACATTTTTCCCGTAATAAATCAGCGCCAGTATTGTTTATATATTCCGCCACGAGCGCGACATAAATACATATTTGCGTTCATGATGATTTAACGACAAGTTTTTTTTTTGAAAAGAGAATCGTAACACGCAATAGAAATATAAAATATTAAATATTCAGATTTGTTTGTCAGATATTCTGACGAGCAATCGATTAAGTGTGGTAATCTTAAAAAAAGACAGTGAACTACTGAAATATGATTATTGTAAACGCATTAAATTGTCATTATTGTCGTAAAATCTTTTTTAAGGTGGGTTTATTTAAAGTCAACTTTTACTTAAATTAGTTTAAGTCGTTTTTAAGTGCATATACATTTCTTATGAGATATCAAGTCTAAAGTGACATTTATATCAGGTTTTATTAAATTGTTTTTTGTAATTTATTTCTTTCATTAATGATTTTTAAGATTCACTGTTACAATTTTCTTATTTCACGTTATAATTTTTTACGAACTAATTTTTTTTTGCATGCGCACTTCATAGTATTGGGCATATCTACTATATTAATTTAATCTCCAGACTTAAATATGAATTATTTAAATTCATTTTACTTAAATATTAGAAATTCTAAACCTTTGCGATCCACAAATAATACCCTTGTGTAATTTATTTATTTTAATTACAATTTCTTCCTTTAATGTTTAAGGTTTAATAAATTGCTGGACAAAAAATTAGTTCTATCCACTTAAATTCATACAGGGGATATTTCTATATACATATCCTAATTTGTATTCAGTAAATTTTCAGGTATCCGTTGTTTTTTATAAAGTTCGATTTAAAGCTTCTCACGAGTGTTTTAATCAGAGATTAAGCATGAAGTAAAATTTTGAGTTTAGAAAAGCCTGAAAGTTCGGTTTGGTCGCATAGCGCGTAGCGCTACGCGACCAAATCAAATTTTCTGGCTTTTCTAAATACGAAATTTTACTTCATGCCCCACGCGTATAAACACTGAAGTGAAGTTCAAAATATACTACAAAAGCAATATTTTAATTTAATTTTGAACTTCACAAAATATCAGTGTTGTAAACGCCTGGCGCATGAAGTAAAATTTCGAGTTTAGAAGAGCCAAAAAATGTGTTTTTTTCCAGGCTTTTGTAAACTCGAAATTTTACTTCATGCTTAATCAAGCAGTGGAAACACTTACTAGAAGTTTCAAATTAAACACTTTTACAAAAACAACGGATGCTTTAACATTTACAGAGTTTGTATCAGGGTATGTATAATTATAATAAAAATTCCCTGTATAACTTACATCTATTTCTAAAAATACTCAATTATCATTTTCATTTACTAACTTCTTATTGATCACTTGATAATATATAGGTTTTAAATGAATTATTAAATTACTTAATTAGTAGTGAATTTTACCGATCATTTTCAATAACTCAACGTTGAATTATCAAGTTACAAACGCTGCACCTTTAATTGTTGTATATAATTTTGTCGTAAACATTTTCCATTATTTGTGTACTTAGGAAAACAAGATTTTCCATCCACATATTTTTTGTTTGCACGGTTTTGTGAAAATAAGTATTTTCCCCGTTAGAACTCTGTAGAAATAACGCAGGAGGGTTGTTTTTCAGGATGTTTATCGAAACATCACACGATTAATTGCCGGTTCACGTGTATATTCCTATTTTAATGACTTTTCGTACGTACCAGGAGGGGGTGGATTTTCAGTCAGGTGGATACACGGGGGCAGGAGATGCTTGATTAATGATCCCTGCTTGGGTTTCATTAATGGCCACCCCCTCGTTAAATACAGAAATGGAAAATAATACAATTTTTATACGCTCACTCACTCCCTTGCCAGTAATTCATTAAAAGTATTATTCATAATGACTAATTATCTAAGAGAATAATAATTATTTATATTATTTTAAAAAAATATATTTTATTTGTCAACGTTTCATTATGGTTTTTGTTTAATTGACCCACTAACAGCCGAGCAATTATAAATTTAATTGTAAAAGTTAATTTGGGGTAAAATTCTGCACTTTTTTATGGCTTCTATTATATACAGGGAATTTTTATTTTAAGTATACGCTATGTATACGCTGCAAATATTCAGGCATTGGCCAGTTTAACAAAAGCGTTCAATTTCAAGTAACGAACAAGTGTTTTTAGTTCCAGAGTAAGCATGAAGTAAAATTTCAAGTTTAGACAAGCCTGAAAATGTTCAGGCATTTCTAAACTTGAAATTTTACTTCATGTGCTACGCATATAAAACACTGAAATAAATTCAAAAACGTCTACTAAAATAATTCATTATCATATATGAAAACTTAATTTTAAATTAATTATGTTAGTAGCATATTTATTAATTGTGAATATTAATCGAAATTTAGAGCCATTACTGATAAGTAATGTTAAATTATGTATATTAATATTGAAACTAACAACTATTTCTCTTTAGTCGGTAACACATGGAAATAACTTAATGCAAACAAATCACACCGAAACTACATTAATAACCAAAAGCCATCACTCCTATTACATAATCCCGGAGGCGCACTATTAATTACGCGGAATCCATCTGGAGCTAATATGTAAATAAAATCATTAATTAAGGTGTATTTACATCGATTAATCAAAACCGACAAACGGGAAGATCTCGCAAGGAGAATGAGGAGGATATAAATTAACCACACAATTCCCTTTACACATTGTGTCTCAACTCTCACTCCCCAAACCATTCGCGCTCATTAACACCGCTGAATATTACAAGTAATCATCATTTGGAATTATTTGTTAAGTCTGCTTGTTGGCGGTGGTAAAATTTTCAGCCCCTTTGTGTTGCGTTTTTCTGCAGCGACGATGAGGAGGGTTTTAATAAACAAGAGGGGTTGATTTTGGGAAGTTTGTGTACATTAAGGGAGACAATTGATGTGATAAATATTAAAGAGGGTAAGGGTTGGAGGGAATTAGTTTGATGGGTAAATAGAGCTCAAGAATTGAGTCAAGTGAGTCTTAAGTAGACATAATCAATTTGATGTTATTTTAAATTAGGCCATGAATAACAAAGGATTCTTTATGTTTTCTCACTAATTATGTCAAATATGTATTATATCTTTAAATGAAATCATTAAAGAATGTATGTACTATGATAATTTAATAATTAACAATTTTAATAATTAATTAAGTATTTTTTGCCATCTAATAGAAGTTACAAAGAGTTTTAGTGCTCTACTAAGCACTATTTTACGCCTTAAATTGTTATAAAAATGCCAGAAGAAGAAATAGAACTAAAAAAGCTTATGTTTAAAAAGCAGTATTTTTATTATTTTAAATTATTATATTATTCTTAAATTTTAGAGACGTTAACTTCGTGGTACATTTTCAATATTGACATAAAGTGCCAAACAGAATAAGAAATTAAATATATAATATAACTTAAACCATTTTTTTTTTAAATTCAAGCGCCTAGATCAATTTATTTTCGGATTTTTCGTAATAATTATAATCACATATCTCACCAAAAAGCTCGAATTTTGGAAGCGCAAGATTTGGTTAGAGGAAATAATTATTTGGAAAATTTATTAACGTGAAATAAAACTTAAACAGTATATTCATTTAATATAGACTGTTATTATTGATTAATGTCTACGTACGGTAATGCACCAAATGTATCTGTCAAAAAATTGTCGGAAAATATAATTATATACACAAATATCACAACTGTCGTAAAAATCATAACTTTAAAAAAAATATAACAATCATCGAAAATATTAACCACACAATTTTGACATGAAGTGTATATCAGAACGTAGCTCAGATGTCAGATCAGTTAGAGTTTACGTTGGTTGCTTGAATCATGAAGAAGAGGAAAGAACCCTCAATTTTGATGTAAAACGTCAAATTTTGATAGACAAAATTTTAATATGAAACGACAATTTTAATTTAATATATTTTAAGTATTCTTTTAGAAAATGTTAATTGTCCTAATAAACGTCAATCGTATTGTTATTTTTGATATTAAAATTGATTTTTGTTTACATAAATTGACAAATTTGTGAATATTTGACGTTTAAAAATATCAACATTACAATGATAATTAAGGGTATCACTTGATTTTTTGATAATGAATCACTTCCGATTATGTTACTTTTTTCAGGCATTTGTTTTCATACAGGCGTCTAATTCCTTGATTAAGTATGAAGTAAATTCTAGTTTAATAAAGCCTGAACATTTAGATTTGTTGGCGCGAGCCAAATTGTATTTCTATTAGTATTATTCGCAACATATGTTTTATGTGTATGAATGATATAAGTTAAAACAATCTTCACGGTTTTCAACAACTGTGATATTTGGAACAAATTGTAAAAATAGTTATAATTTTTTTAATTTAATAATTTTCTAGAACGTCTGTAAATGTTGTCATGTTTACATCAATTTTGTTATTTTTTACGATTTTAGTAAATTTTAATAACATTTTTATATGACATGGCCAATTTTGAACATTTTTACGGTTATGATTATTCTGATTAAGTTTGAGGATTTTGTCATATTTTGACAATTTTATCCTATTAAAAGCAATCTTGGACATTTTGGAATTCCTCTTTGTAAAGAATTATGATTATTCCTCCTTTTTGTTAGCCTTATAACTTTCGAACAAAAAAAATCACCTCCCCGAAACTGTGCTACTGCAACTATTTAAAAATAGTAAAAGTGAAAAACGTTACCATAAATTTATAATGTTGCGAAAATTATGAAATACTGATACAGTTGAATGACGAGTAAACAGAAGTACAATTTTAGGAGAGTTTAACATATTCAACCCAACTTCTGCTTAAGTTTTAGTCTATCTCTGGCATGGTTATAAAGTATTACATCGCTCTGTTTCTTTCTTAAATTAGATGTCGCTACTCCCGTTAAGTTAGGCAAAAAATACATAAAGTTGCACTTCTATATGATTCTGTATTTAACGCTAATAGATATTTTGTCTTTAGTAGTCAATTTTAAAAATTTACTAAACATGTTGAAACTCTGGTCTAGCGACCATAGAAAGATTATTATTGTAAATTATTTATTTATCATAATTAACCTTATTAATTATTGTAATGTAAAAATTAATAGTAATACATATTTTTTATTATAGTTATATATCTTCTAATAGCGTTATTAATATTTTTATAAGTGTGATCAATAAGCTGTAACATTTTTACGTGTAAATCTGAGCTCCCTATTTCCTGAAATCACTGAAAATGATCAGGCTATTAAACGCGTAACGACAATAATTTCAAAAGATGTTTACACGCATTTTATGGATTCCTGTTATTAAGTTGGAATACCATTTCAACCCATTTCACATATTGCAGATTCATATTAATGTTATGAAGTGCAAAAAAGAGAACCTCCTTGTAGCATAATTTTAAGATGATATGCTTAAAATATAAAAACTAAAGTAAAAGCATTTTGTTGTAAATACCAGAAGTGTTAAGATAAAAGTCATGCAGTATTGATAATTTCTCAGAGGTATATTTTTTCTAATAATTATTAGTTCAAGTGCCCTCCACTGTCCCCTTAAGCTACGCCCATGTCTAGTTTATAGAGTATTTAATTAACCACTTTTCCCTCTAATTTTTCTTTTTATTGTAAGTATACCACCTTATAATAAAAAAAATAATAATAATAAGAAGGAGTAGGTGTTTTTGTGTTTTTGCAGTAAACGTAAGTAAAAACTAATCTTTCATAGAATTGTATTCCTTCAATTGAGCCAAAATTAATGTCTTAGAAAATTATATCAACCGTCTAATTCCCCAAACTCTCATTTTCCTCACTCGTTTTCTCTTGTTCGGGCAAGGGCGACATTTCGTGGTCGATAGAATCGGAAAATGGGAGAAAATTTCTCCGGTACGTTAAATCTCTCACATACACCGAAAGCGAAGAGAAAAAAAAAAAAAAAAATAGGAGGAAAAGAAGGAAAAAAGGGGGGTGTCGTACAAAAGAATAGTGATCTTCCACTTTGCGCTCGTGAAACGGGGGATCGAATAATTGAACGGTTCTTACAGTAAATTGGGGGTGAAGGTATTTATACGGTCCCTTAAAAAAATCACGTTCGCTCATGGGAATGGCACATCAAAGGGTTCCCCATTCACACACATACTTTTACTAACACACCATCGCACACACATGAATGCAGAAAAAGTGCTCCATTATTCTCTATTATTACTTATATTTCTTAGATTGATTGTGAAGAGAGGAATTGTGATTTTAGTAAGTGTTAATCTATAATAATATTCATTACAATATGAAGATATTTTATAAATCAATAGTATAGCTTAATTCGAGATCAAAACAAATATACTGAACTTCCATTTACTATCAAGTATTATTTTCATTAGGCAGAAAATGGAGTTATTTATTCTAAAAAAAATAAACACTTGCTTTATTATCATACAATTTTCTTTTCCTACGACCGCTTCCGAAAATAAACATATCGTCGCCATCCCTTAGCATGGAAAGTTCTCAATTGTATATTTGTATTTTGACAAGTAATGTTACGCTTGAAATTTAAACTTTCAGAACTAGTTTTGAAAATGCAATCCTCAAAAGTCAGTGTCAAAATTATTAAAATAAAATTAGTTGTGACAAAGAACAATTAACGCAGCCGCTGTTTGCTCGTAGTAAAAGCAGAGTGTTAAACACGTTCTAAAAGCTACATTGCATGTTTATACCTGGCATTTACTCGCCCTGCGGGATCGTAAATGCAAATTGGTATTCGCATGCAAACCAAAGCTTTCCAAACTTGTCAAACAACCTACCATTTCTTACGACCGCTCCCGAAAACTGATATATCGTGGCAATACCTTCGCATTGAAAGTTGTCAAATGTATATTTGTCACTTTTTGACAAGTAATGTCATGCTTGAAAATTGAATTTTCAAAACAGCCATTGTACAAGTAAAATCCTTAAACTTCAGGGTCAACATTATAATTAAATTAAGACCGACGCGGGTAAATTGGAGACAAACTATGATTGAAACATGCATACCAAATGTTGGGTAGTAGAAAAAGCAAAGTATAAACCCTTTTGGCCCTGACGGGCCACCACTAAAATTTGGTAAACATACTGGGATTTTTTCTTTTAAATATATATATATATACATATACATGTATGCATTAGCTGTAATTTTTTAGATAATCGTCTGTTTTTTTTTAAATAGTTTAACTTGAAGTCTTAAACGAGTGTTTACCAGTCCCAGATTAAGCATAAAGTAAAATTTCGAGTTTAGAAAAGCCTGAAAATTTAGTTTAGTCGCGTAGCGCTAAACTCGAAATTTTACTTCTTGCGCCACGTGTATAAATCACTGATTATAGGTAAAGTTCAAAATATTCTACTAAAGTAGTATGCTATAAACGTGTATTCTAAACATCACATTACATCAGTGATTAGTACGCGTGGCGCATGAAATAAAATTGCGAGTTTAGAAAAGCCTAAAAACCAAATGTTCAGGCTTTTCTAAACTCGAAATGTTAATTGATGCTTAATCTGGGAGTGGAAAACACTCGTTTGAAAGTTCAATTTGAAATATTTGTAAAAACAATGAATATCTGAAGATTTACAGCGTATACAGTATATTGAGATATGTAAACCTAAATTAAAAACTCCCTGTATATCTGGGATAGTGAACAATGTGCAGTCTACATAAATTTTTTTGGGCACCAAAAAGATTGCAGGGCTGAAAGGGTAAAACACGTTCTAAAAGCTACATTATATTCTTGTAAATGCAAATTGGTACTTGCAAAACGAAGCTTTCAAAACTAGACGCTGCTTTGTTGAGTTTTATTATTTTTGTCTTTATTGTTTTTCTATTTCGTCTATTTACTAACTTGCAAAGACTGCCCCAAGAAATATGTAGGACAAACCGAAAGATCGTTTCAAGAAAGGATAAAAGAACATTTAACCAGCTTCAAACAAAAGAAAACAAACTCCACATACTCCAACCACCTCATCGAAGAAAACCTCCACTTCGATGAAAATTTCCAAGTCCTACATCTAGAAAGGAAAGGTCGGAAACTCAACATCATGGAGTGTTTAGAAATCAATAAAAGAAAATTTTCAGGACATCTTCTCAACGATCAAACAAATTTAACTAATTCGCCCCTCTTAAATTTACATTTTTTTTAAAAAACCCACCTCCCCATAAACATTGTATATATACCCGACCCGACAATTTGTATTTATCATTTCTTCGCCTGAAGAAGCCACAGTGTGGCGAAGCAATTGTAGCGGTATTACAATATATATTTGAAAGTGTTTAAATTAAATTGTTTTATCTATATAAAAACTCAATTTATTGTTTGTAGTGACAACATATTCATTTATTTTGAGTATTTCAAATAAAGTGAAACTCTTCCAACTGTGTTGTTGTATTTTAAATGTTATATAATTTTAAGAAATAAATTAAATGTGACAGAAAATAACAACCAAATTATTTTACAACAAAAAATATTCACATGTACTACTAGTAGGTAGTTTCATATGAGGATTGCAATACCTAAACCAAATAACCTGTTTACCGGTTAATCGTTAACTATGCTTCTCAAAATGTATCAGTAATCTGCCGATTTTGTATTTTTTAACAGCATTTCAGTAGATTAAATAAAACTATTGTTTCGTTGAGACAATTTATACGATAGTGTTATTGTAAATACAGATAATGTGTGTATGTGTTTTGTAACTTGACACTAAATCAGTGTTTTATACGTGTAGCGCATGAAGTAAAATTTTGAGTTTAGAGAAACCTGAAAATTTAGATATGCTAGCGCAAATCAAGTTTTCAACATTTTATAAACTCGTAATTTTACTTCATGCTTAACCAACAAGTGGAAAACCCTCGTTGAAAGTAAATCATTAAATGCTATTAATTAAACACTGCCAGAAAATGTCATTAAAATTCACGCTTCATTTTTTAAATTTTATTTTGAATAGTGGGTAGTGCCTTCTAACTCAAGGGTCGCGGGTTCGAGTCCCGCCGGGTGGGATCATTTTAAAGTACAAAATGATTCCACCTGGGTCCATGGATGTATGTGAATGTGTTTTTGGCGTCTGCATATAGTAAGTTACAAAATACAAAGGTGACAAGGTGGCATGGTTTAAAACAAATATCTAATAAATCTATAACTTTTGAAATTCAACTAAAGCAAAAATCAGGCTAAGATAACACAATTTTTACAGCAAGCGAAAATTACTCGAAAACTTACACTAACTCTTACATAATTTTCTCAACAACTGCAGATAGTTTTATAAAAATCCATGTTATATTTATTTTCTCGAGTTATGATTTTTCCAAATCCGTCTTCTATAAAAAAAATCAAGGTTAGAAAACATATATTTAAATTTTCAGTGAAAATAACTTGGAAACTATGAAAGAGAGTTTTCGAATGTTTCCATATTTTAAAATCGTGTAGTATTGTTGAACAGCGAAGCTGAATTTTATAAAAAATCAGTGGTGATTTATTTTGGTTCTGATTTTTTGTGGAAAATCAACTTGTATGCTTTCAGAAAAAAATGACTGAAAGTAATTGACGATTTATGTATGAGTAAAATAAATTTATCAAATGAGTACTTATATCTTTTAATTTATTTATTTACTGAATTATACTCAATAACATTAGAAGCGTAACACCCAGAAGGAGTTATTATTTTAATTTGATTTTTTGCGAGTATGGTAGTCTTACATCAAAAATAAAATGATTACATTTTCAAGAAATTTTATTAAAAGACAATCTAAAAAAAATTAATAATGTGTTTGGCGACCCCTTTGCTGTATACACTCCTGTAGACGTCTGGGCATCGACAAAATGAGATGGTCGATGTCATCTTGAGGCATCTCGTTCCAAGCAACTTGAATTTCATCGATCAACTGTGCTAGAGTCTGTGGAGGATGGTGCAAAGAGAATATTCTTCTTCCCATGATATCCCACACATGTTCAATGGGATTTAAATCCGGCGAACGGGGCGGCCACGCCAAAACATTAACACCAGCTTCATTAAGAAAGTTCATAGTTCGACGAGCAATATGGGGACGTGCGTTATCTTGTTGAAAAAGTACGTCTGGGCGGCCATCTAAATAAGGCAACAAAGTCGGTCGTATGACGTCTTCAACATAACGCGCAGCTGTCATACTGCCTCGAATGAATACAAGAGGTGATCGACTACCATAAGCAATAGCCCCCCAAACCATTACTCCAGCAGTCCTGTGTACATGCCTCTCAATAGCAAACCTAAGATCAGGTCGTTCTCCACGGTAGCGTCGTACCCTTCTACGGCCATCATGCGTGCCTAGACAAAATCGTGATTCATCGCTGAATACGACATCGTGCCATTCTGCCTCCCAATGCTGCCGTTCTCTGCACCAGTCCAACCTTTGGCGACAGTGTCTCGCTGTTAAAGGAAGCACTAATCTTAGACGGTACGAAAGAAGCCCAAAGGATTGAATGCGGCGATATAAGGTTCGCATACTAACGGGCCTACCTTCTTCTCCAATCAATTGATCACCGATTTGACTCGTAGTAGCGAAACGGTCTCGCAGGGCTATTTGTCTTAAGCGCCGATCTTGACGTTCTGTGGTACGCCTTGGTTTACCAATTGGTCTTCTTCTTGCTCCTCTACCTTCTTCTGTCCATACCTGATACACACGTATTACAGTTGCTGCAGTGGAATCAATACGGCGGGCAATTTCGCGATAGGACATACCGACATCTCGACTTCTTCGTCATCGGACTCGAGGCATTTTATTTAAGCTTAACACACTCAACGGAAACACGAAAACTAAAAACATCTGTACTATACAGCTCATATAAATAGTTTTATCAAAAAAGAAAAAGTGAAATATTTGTTTTTTTTCACAATAAATATAAAAGGCACAAGGTTGAAATTGTTATCAATGTATGCTTTAAATATAGTCACTCTGTTGCTAAAATATGAATTCAAAAAAATCATTCCTTCTTGGTGTTACGCTTCTAATGTCATTGAGTATATATAATTTGCAAAAGAATGATGATAAAATATAAAACCGCATTAAAATTAATATTGAAATTCCAACCTACTAATGACATAATCCCTTTGCCTATAAATAACATCCCATCTTTTCACTTTCCCCAGTTTTATATACCTGTTATAACGACACACTTCAACATTCCTGTAAGTTTTCTGTTTATTTAAAAAAAAGTTAGTATTGAAAGTCTGATGAGGAATAAATCTCGAAGCGCGTCTATAATGTCTTAAGACTTGTTCTCTAAGACTGCCTAAGATTCATTCAATTAATATTCATTCTCTGTAATTTTTTCAATAGGTTTCAATTTCCTGTTGGTTCTTTTAGTTTGGTGTCAGAATAATTAGACATGATGTTACATTTCGCAAATAAATTATGCATAGAACAGTAAATCTGTTTTGTCACTCAAAAATTCATTGTTTAATTCAATATCTGTCGGGGAATTAGGTCGGGAAAAGTTGTTGTAATGAATATTTCGACAAGTCTTAACGAGACTAAATTTTTGCAGAAAGTCAATATTAGTTTTAATTCGTTTTTATATTTTGTAAATATTCTGCAAACAATTGGCAAATTTGACTTTTCTGTATGTTTAGAATGATGAGACATTTCTGAGTGAGTCATTTATAAGAAATACACGACACAAAGAACAGTGATTGTTTTGAGATTTAAAAAGAAAAATTATAGCTACCAATGTTTTAGAATTTTTCAACACATGAGAAATTTAAATTTTTTGAATAAATAAGATTTTTTGGTACCATAAACACACAAAGACATTTAACTTTGTGTTGATTATAAGGTAAAAGTTTAATTATTTTTTAATTTAAAAAAAAAATTATGAATATTTTCACACATATTGGAAACAGGGCTAATATATTCTCAACCGCAATTTCCACATTTTAATATTCCTTTCTGTGTATTTAATAATCATGAGAAATTAGAAAAAAATGGCTCCCTAGAAAAAATAATAGCTACCAATATTTTCAACTTTACCAAACAATAAAAAATCAATCACTTGAATAATTGATTGATTATCTATTGTTTGGTAAAGTTTATAAAATTGCTAGCTACAATTTTGTCCTATTCCATGTTTAATAGCTTAATTTAAATCCTATTTTATCGCAAATTGCTATATTTTGAAAAATTGCAATCCAGTGACTTTTTCTGACTGACTTTTTCTTTAATAATATCTATAAATCATTAACAATTCATGAACATTACTTTAAAGTAGGCTAATTAAAAGAAAATTACTTTTAACTTAAAAGCCTATGCGCATTTTTGTAACTTTAAAAATGTGTTTAGTATAGACCCAAATTGAAATTTTATGAAAAATCTACGTTTTCATTAAAACACAGTTAGATTTCTGTCGCAGGAAAATACTTCGCCTAAATTGTTATTTATATTATTAGAAGCAAGTGTATGGGATAGAAGGTGATTTTCAGATAAACATGTTTACAGACTTTCTAATAACGGGCGAGTTAGTTATTTTCATAAGAAAAATAATATTTTCTACATTTAATAAGAGTTTTTTTGTGTTAATACTGATAGCAGTAAGTCATCACAATAAATCTTACACGATAAACATATTAACTTTTTAGAAAGTTTTTAAGTTATTACTGGAGCTCGGATTTTTAAGCAAACAACTTATGCTAGACATTAAAAGCATCAATATGAATTAATAAAATGTGTACGAATTATAGAAAGTTAAATCATTTGACATTATTTTTTTATGCTTTTTTTCGGTTTTATGCTTATTTTGCATTTATATGCTTAATTGGTGTTTATTTCGTCAAATTTTAGATCGTGGACAATTATTTTCTGTGCGATCAAAAAACTAACTAATAATTCATTTATCTAGTTCCGTTGTTTTCAAATTTTTTTGGCGATGAAACTATTTTAATGCAATAAATATTTTACTGAGCTCTAAAATAAAATCTCGCTGCCAATTTATTGTAGATTAATTACACATTATGTCGCCACATTTCTATGGTTTTTTTATTATGTTTCGTAATTTCTCGGCAATCTCTGTTAACTTCATAATTATCGTACGTTTCTTATTCTTGTACAGGGACCGAAAGTAAGTAAAGTATCTAGAAATGTCAACAATTCCGAGAAATGTTCAATATAGTTAAGATTCTAGAAAGATTTAATGTATAGACTTGAGGAAAATTATCAACTGTTCGGCAATTTATCGCAAAAAACTAAAGTGATGTAAATAAAAGCTTTTATTAAATTTATATAAATATTATTACTACGAATCATATACTGTTTTTTTTTTATTTAAGTATACTTTTACATATTCCATATAAACATTTGGAAAATTAATCAACATGAGAGCAAACCTATGTAGTATATATACTGCCTTTCAAAAAAATCAGAACACCAAGTATTTATTGCACGATTTTAATAAAATGTACACAATTTGATCATGTAAACGAACTGTATCGATGATCAAAAAATCAACTTGAAAAACAAAAAAAACAAATGAATAAAAATTAATAATGTGTTGGGCCTCCACGATTTACCAAACACTCATTAACACGTCGAGGGATGCTAGAAATCAGGCTGTCAATATCGACTTGGGGAATTTCATTCCAAACTTCGATAATTTGACCTCTAATTTCCATTACAGTGTTAGCGGGGCGCTGTAAGTTACTTATTCTAACACCTATCATATCCCAAACATGTTCTATTGGCGATAGATCTGGAGAACGAGATGGCCAAGGTAACAAATTGATTTCGGCACTATCAAAAAACTGTCTTGTAATGGCCGCTGTGTGGGGTCGAGCATTATCTTGCTGAAAAATGGGGTTCTGCAAGCCATTTACATAGGGCACTAACACTGGCCGTAAAATGTTGTCAATATACCGAATCGCGCTAAGACTTGCTTCTAAAAAAACTAGAGGAGACCGACTACCATATGCTATCGCCCCCCAAACCATAACTCCCTGTGTAAGAGCCGTATGTCTTTCAACAGCAAATTGTAAAATTCTGCGTTCACCGCGTCGACGTCTCACTCTTCTGCGATCATCATGAGCCCATAAACAGAACCGAGACTTATCGCTGAAGATAATGTTATTCCATTCATGGGTCCAATGTTGTCTTTCCCTGCACCAATCAAGTCTTGCTCTGCGATGCTTCGGAGTAAGAGGTAGACACAATTGTGGACGGTAGGATCTTATACCAAAACTGCGGATTCTTCTGTAAACAGTAGCCATGGATACTCTTTGGCCATTTAGAGCCAACCAGTCATTTCCCAATGCCCGCGACGTTGTAAATCTGTCCCTTAAAGTTGTAAGACGAAGAGCTCGATCTTCACGCTCAGTGGTGCTTCTTGGACGTCCTGATCCAAGTCTACGTCGATTCTCCCCAGCTTCGGACCAACTAGACCAGCAGCGTACGATCACCGATACACTACGGCCTACCCTTTCAGCAATAGCACGAACCGAAAAACCCGCTTCTCGCATTCCAATAATGCGACCCCTTTCAAATTCACTTAGATGATGATACGCCGACTACCACGGGGCATCTTTTTATGTTTTACAAACTGAAACGTCAAACTACTCAGAGGCTACTTGGATATTAAAAGCAATTACATTAAAAAATCAGCAGCTCTTCATAATGGTGAAATCAAGGAAAAATACCATTAAATAGTAACCAAAACAATTGAGCATCATCGATGCAGTTCATTTACATGATCAAATTCTGTAAATTTCATTAAAATCGTCCAATAAATACTTTGTGTTCTGATTTTTTTAAAGGCAGTATATAAACCTATGTAGTATATTCACAATATTTCAGTGTTTATAAGCGTGGCGCATAAAGTAAATCTTCGAGTTTAGAAAAGCCTGATTTGGATTGGTTGCTCCGCTTTGCTTCGCGACCAATCCAAATTTCAGGCTTTTCTAAACTGCAAATTTTACTTCATGCTTAATCTGGGATTGGAAACACTCGTTAGAAGCTTCAAATTAAAAGCTTTTACGACAACAAACGTCCTTAAATTCCCTGAATACTGCATTATTTATCATTAATCTATTAATTAAATTAAAGATATTTGTATGATTGTTCGATATTTTTTTAAATACACTCAATAAATGAAAATGATTGAACAGTTTACAAGTTAATGAAATCCTAAGAAATTTACGAACATTTTTCACGTTCAAGTAAAAATAACTTAAAAACTATTATTGGGGTGTATTTTAATTTGCACATAGTTTAGAAACACAATAATTGAGTGATATGCCCACCTAGTTTTATGAAGATATCTCAAATAGTATCTAAGTCATAAAGTCTTCAAATTTTTATATTACTCAAAATAATTAAAAATGACTCCTGTTTTACGTTCAAGTGGAAATAACTCAAAAACTATCGATGGCGTATATTTTGATTTTTACGTACACCAAGTTTTATAATGATATCTTAAATAGTATCCAAGTTATAAATTCTTGAAATTTCTATATCACTCAAAATAACCAAAGTATTCAAATGAATATAACTCAAAAACTATCGATTGGGTATATTTTAATTTTTACAAATTTAAAAAAAAAAACAATACTTGAGTAATATGCACATTAGGTTTTATACAGATATCTTAAATAGTGTCTAAGTTATGATCTTATAAAATTTCAATATTACTCGAATATTTTAAAACAACAATAAAATATTATTTGGAAGTATATCAATTGGATTGTATGGAATTGAATTTCATAAAAATTACCATAATTTATATTATTCTTATAAAAATTTAAAGATGAAAAATTAAACTTCAGCGGAATTTTAATTATTAATACAGGGAGTTTTTCTTTTGAGTATACATAGTCTAATTACAGCGTATATACTGTAAATCTTTAGATATTCGTTGTTCTTTTAAAGAGTTCAATTTAAAGCTTTACACAAGTATTTTCCACTCTCAGCTTAGCCATGAAGTAAAATTTCAAGTTTAGAAAACCCTAAAAATTTAGATTGGTCCAAATCCAAATTAGGCATTTCTTAACTCGAAATTTTACTTCATGCGCCACGCGTATAAAACTCTGATTTAATTAATTTTACATTATTATCAAGACTTTTCGATCAATTTTAACTACGTGTCAAAATGTGTCACATTGCTTTCCCGAACATATTTACGAAAATCAGTACATTTTACTACATTTATAGACTCTTGCTGAATTTTCATTAATTTTACTAATTTTTAAAAATTTCATTTAGTTTTTAAAACTTTAAAAATAAAATTAATAAATAAATGTCTTTATGTTTCGCTATTCTCTATATTCTTAATTTTTTAAGTCTACTCCCAAAAAGATTTTGCGGGCGCCCAGGCTGTATGCTGGATGTTTAGAATTAAGTGGGCACTATTGCTAACTTTGTTATTATTTGAGTTACAAAGTCGGTTAAATGAGCAAAGTAGTAGGAAATTCAATAACAATCAAAATGGTCAAATCAGAAAAATAAAGTAACGTCGTATTTTGAAGATATCAAGAAAATAAACATTTTTTTTTAAATGGAACACCCTGTAAATTTTGTTACCAATCGACAAAGAAGATTATTCTTAATAAAAAAGTTTTAATGCATCATTACAAAAATAACACATGAGAAAGTTTATCACATATTTCTGTTTTGTTTAATACAATCAAGGAGCCCTAAAAACAAAATAAGATTCTAACTAATGACCAAAACAAAGTATGTTGTATTGTAAAATGTAAAGTGCTTTTAATCGTCGTGTGCATTGTTATACAATTTTGAACATTTTTATTGCTTTTTGTATATTTAAAATCATCCTTTTTTTGCTCTAAATAATGTTTTTTTTTGCACAACATAATGCTTTTTTTTACTAATATTGGTTGGCTTTTTTTAGTGCTTAGAAATTCGAACTCTAGTTATAACAAACAAAATACTGCACCGATAACAATAGTGAGCTGATATTATGCAGAAATATAAAAAAAGGCAAATAAAAATTAAAAATAGAAAAAAAAATCAACATAATAATTAAACCTTACAAGTATGAATAAGGTAATTAAAAATTAAAAATAATCATTAAACGTCACAACAGATTAAAATCGTATTCAAGGAATTCCTCGCAGCTATGGAATGGTTTTGTTGAGTAGAATGGATTTAACTTGAGTTTTAAATTTTATTGCATCGAGATCCTCTATATTATGTGGCAGAGGGTTGTAAAATTTAATTGTATAATAAGTTGAGCCAATTTAAGATCTGTTTAATCTAATATTTTGTGGACATATATTTTTAAAGAAAAGTTTACTTGACCCGGTAAAGGTAACATTTTTTTCTAAGGAAAAAAAAAATGATCAAGTTTTTTTTAATATTGTTAAGTATTTCTTTGTTTTTTTAAATTTTATTTAAGTTAGAAATATTAATAAGGCAATTGAAAAATAGATATTTGTGGAAAAAGTCTAACATTTTAATTGCTTAAACAATATAAAAATATTGTCAAAGAATTTTCGATATATCATAAACAATCTGGGCTACTAATTTTCGCAATGAACATTATTTTTAATTAAATGACTTAGTACTATAATATCTTTCATAAAAAAAGAATAAAATACATCATAATAAGATACATTTTATTATATACAAGGTGGCAAGAAAATGAGTGAAAAGCTTTAGGTAACTTTATTCGTTAATTTTGAGTAGAAAATAAAAAAAAATATTGTATGTGTCTTCATTAAGGCTTACGACACCATTGAAATTATAAATATGTCACAAGAAATCAGCAATATTTTTAAAATGTTTTGATTGAAATAATATCTATCAACAACCAACTTTACATTACAAATATTTATGAAATGTTAAATCGATTGTTAATGGCACCAATTTTATATAAAATGTTAAAAACTAATTCTAGTCACATATTTTCAATATTAATGACATCGTGAGGCGCACTGAATAATCGTACAATACTTTTTCTCTTTCTAATTTTTTTAAAATTTTTCTAATGTGCTCAGACTTAATTAACGAATCGCACTACGTAAAGCTGTTTTTCATAATGTGACCATCTTGTATATACATATATGTATGTAAATAATTTGTATCTTCTTTTTCTTCCTATAAGAGCTATCGACCAGAGGTCATTCCGCCCTGTTCTATGTGTATTATTGTAGTCGATTTCAAGGTGAGAAAGTAGGGTAAAAGGAGGAGTTATATTCATATAGAGTAATAGCACAGTTCATATATATCCAGTTAGCCAGTCCCCATATAAATTTTGGGTACACGCGAATGGGAGCAAAGCGCTGGATGCCAAATTGGTGTATATGGCTGCCTATATACACCAGTCTAACTTCCTGCGGTCGGTCGGTTACGACAATTTTACTCCAGATGTCGCGAAATCAAGTCTCAGAGAGAGAGTGAGAGAGAGACAATTTCTTTCTCCCTCTATTCCGCGCTTCTCGTTGTATCATATTCCAGATGTTGATTTTTCAATCTTGAAAACACGTTTTTTATTTCTATTAACGAGCTAAGGATGCGTGTTACATTCATTCATGCGTTTCCTTCTACAATTTTATTTTCTGCGTTATTAGAGAATAGATTTTATGAAATTATATGTGAACGTTGTAAAATTCAATAAGTATTATTTATTTTGTACAAGAAACTTAAAATACAAAACTATTTAACTTTTGATAAAAAGTAAAACAAATACATCAACTTATCATTTTATTAACCAATCAGATCAATCCTATTGATCGGATCAAATCTACTGATCGATAAGGGTTTCTTTTTTAATTAAAGGGGTCAGTGCAAAATGCAGTTGTAATTTTTTTTTTAGTTTTTGAATTATTACCGTTTGAAGTTTTTAAACCATTAAGCGCCGTTGATGCATACACGCAACATTATTATTTTTGATAATTAAGTTACTAAATAAGTTTATTTGATATATTATATTATTTGACCTGAATTGAAAATATACAAAGAAAAATTTAAATATTTTGTTATTTAAAGTGTATTATAAATACTTCACAATATTACAATGTTTTATACGCGTGGCGCATGAAGTAAAATTTCGAGTTTAGAAAAGCCTAATTTGGCTCGGTCGCTCCGCTTCGCTACGCGCCCGAGCCAAATTTTCAGGCTTTTCTAAACTCGAAATTTTACTTCATGCTTAGTCTGGGAGTGGATACACTCGTTCTTAACTTCATATTGCACGTTTTTATATAAAATCGACGAATGCCTGAACATTGACAGCGTATACATTACATTGTTGAGGCACTAATTTTTTGAAAATCCATTATCACTTTAATATAATAATAATAATAAACTATTTATGATTTTTAACTTTTTATTAAATTCACGTATACATTATGTGTATTTAAAGAAAAAAATCACAGTATGTAATGTAATAAGTCATTCATAGAAATCACAAAAAGAAGTGTAGAATTTTAATTAAAATTAATTTTTAGAGTTAAAATTGCTTGGCCGTTAATGGGTTAAAATAGTTTTAAATATACTATGTGTCCCGTTTCAAGGCGCATTGTATGTTTCATGTAAAGATTTCCAATGTAATTGGAATTTGAGTTTGTATCGCTTATTGAACCAAAACGATTACAATAAAATTAAAATCATGTCTTTACCTACTAGCAGTATTTTCGAGGTATTATTTTTGAGTTCTCCTCAGTTTCATTTGAAATATAGCTTGAAAATAGTGAACGATTATACGAAAATAAAATCGTCAAAACAGTAGTTTCTACGAAAAGTCAGTGTTTGGCATCAAATTTATTAAAACACAAAGCAATAATTCAATTCAACATGAGTGTTTATTCTGCAAAAGAAAAAAATCAGATCCCAAAATGGACACAGTATATATTTTAATCACGATGCGTATTTTATTAAATGAACCATACTTTTAATAAATATTAACAGTTTTAGAAATTTGTGGTTTTTGCACTGCCTACTTTAATTATCCGTTTACTTTGAACGATTGTTACATTATCAACTTGTACTTTTTCGATTGAAATTTTATAAACGCCTATTGTGTGCCATTTGATCAACACCGACAACACTCAGCGGGCACTAAAATGTTACCTAATTTTTGGATTAAAATTTATGGCATCCGTCGTGCGGCTGCATGGGGATAATTTGAAAAAGAATAAGCAGAAATATTTTTCGATATTCTCAATACTTCCCGAGATACACGAAATGCTATATAGAGAAAGTACAAATTATATAAAAATCATGAAACTTTATAATTGAGAATATTATCAAAAACTGCGAAACAAACAAACTTGTTAAATCAAGTAATTAGTCACATTAATAACATTATAAATTTTACATTTTAATAATTGTTACCGACCTCATGGCTACCTTTTTTTGTACGGAAATATACGTTTAAGGGTCCCAGGAATCAGAAACAAGTGTTATCCCTAATATTTGAGATAATTGGCTCAAATATTGAAATATGTTGAAAAGTCTCGTTAAGAGATGATAATCAAAAACATTCAGAAAACAACAAGATGTCTTTTAATAAAATAAGTAAATAGATTTTCTCTGAGAAGTGTAATTGCAAAAATTATTGAATACTCTATTTCCAGTTTACGTTTTGTATGTCAGGTTAATTGCATTATATCAATGGTTTTATTCTTAGTCCGATTACATTTACAAAAGGTACCGATGGGATTATGTTACAGACTAAATAGGTAAGTAAAAATAATTCCCAATGATTTAAGAAAACCTGATCAAAAAGTGTCTAACTAAAATATCGGTTAGTGAAAAACATGATAAGAAATTACCGAATTGGATTCTGCGGATACGGATTAAATGTGTCAACAGTAAATAATCTTTTTAAATCCTAAAATATTTATGGTTTTTAGAAGGTTGCGGATTATCTGTGAGTTGCAGTGGTATTGTTCTGTTCGCGCAATACTTGAGGGTATACACCATAATAAAAACGTGGTCCAAAAAATGCCTACAAATAGGTAAAAACAGATAGATCACTTCGAAGAATTTGATATATCATCCCTTCTATAAAGCTATCCCCACTAAAATAATGAATATTGTCCAAAAAAAAAATAGTCAAGGAAAAAAGTTAATTCGATATTCATACACGTTGTTCAGAGTGTAAATCTATGAAACGGAACGTAGCATTTTTAATGTTAATTTCTCAAAATTAAAATATTATCTTCCCTAATTATTTCAGGGATATTATGATATTCATTTGGTTAAAGTAAAAATATACACACCGAGCTTTGCTATTTATTGCATTTTCAAAACCGGAGTGTCATGAAATTAAACAAGCAAATGATGAGGTGTTGATTTGTTGGCTTTTTATTTAAAATATATTCTGTTGATTTTATGTTACACTTCGATCTATTCTGTATAATTATTACTGAATAAAGAAAAAAACGAAAATACTGCTTGTCAAATATCGTTAATAAATAAGAAAACAGTTATATGTATATTTAATATAGTTTTTTAATGTTTGTTAGTTTCTTGTATATATGAATATTTATATGAATCTATATTTCTATGTTTTTAGTTTTGTGTATTCGTAAATAATTTATCTATTTTATTGAAATAATTTCTGTTTTTTTATTATCAATTCCAATTAAAATACCCATCAAACATTTTTCAAATTGATTTTTTCATTGTAAAAAGATTTTTGTATTTATCTAACTTTTAAATAAAAAATGTTTAAGAACATAAATATATTAAAAATCTATTAATTTTTAAACACGTTTTTATTCAAAATATAAATAATAACTAAAAATGTTGGAAATATATTTTACATTTTCTCATTGTAAAATGACTTTGTTTATTTATATAAATTATGAATATTTGAAACAATATTCGATTAATCTAATAATTTTAACAATTTTTTTATTAAATATATATAAAATAACTAAAAACGTTTAAAATATATTTTAGAATTGTTAATTTCATTGTAAATTTGTTTTTATAAAATATATTCCCGAATTTCATAATTTGGAACACGCTTGAAATCTCAAAATAAAAGAAATATTTTCGAATAGACTTTTTGTGGTGATAATAAATTTTATTATTCGTCTACCACAGTTCATATACAGGAAGTTTTCCTTTAAAGTATACATATTTCAAATTCACCTTATTTTCTTTAAATCTGTAGATATTCGTTGTGTTTTTAAAAGAGTTCAATTTAATGCTTTAAACGAGTGTTTTCCTCTCCCAGACTAAGCATGAAGTAAAATTTCGAGTTTAGAAAAGCCCCGTGAAAATTTGTCGAGGGTCGCGCAGCGACCCGAGACAAATTTTCCGGGCTTTTCTAAACTCGAAATTTTACTTCATGCGCCACGCGCATAAAGCACTAAAATATTGAGAAATTTAAGTATATTTGAACCTCACGTAAAATCGGTGCTTTGTGCGCGGGGCGCATGAAGTAAAATTTCGAGTTTAGAAAAGCCCAGAAAAATGTACAGTGTATTCTGTAAAGTGAGTTATTTATACTTAATAAACCCTCTGTATAACTAATCAATAATATAAATTATTTGCCAAATTTGGTACATACCAAAGTTTTAATTGAATTTGTGAAGAAAAAAAAACAATCAAGATAAAAATAATATCTAATTAATTCTTTAATGTAAACTCATTGAATTTAATTTTTAGTTAAATTTTAGGTTCGCAAAGTCCATAATTTCGAACACGCTGGAAATCTGAAAATAAAAGAAATGTTTCGGAACAGTTTATTTTTTCTGAAGGTCATCAAATTTATCATCGTACAAGTGGTGTAGACGGAATCAAATTACACGACGAAATAAGAGCGAGCGCGTTTGTGTGTGTGAGTGTGTAGACGCAACCGGAGCAGTTTTCTCTAGAATACTTCTACGTTTACTCTATTCATAAGTAGATGGACCCACTTCCCGACCACAGTCTCTCCTTTTCTATCCTCGAAAACTCGGAATCTGGTAATAGGTGGGCTTTGTATTTTGGGATTATATCAAGGTCTCTAGGGATGCACATTTTTCTAAGTTGTTCGTAATTCGACTCGTTACATGCGAGAAATCGAAGTCTTTCGTCTATTAGGGTAATTTGTGTTGATTCATAGAGGAGTACATTGGATGGGTTGTGGAGGGGATTTTGAGGGTATCGAAGTTTGTTAAGGGTGCGGAAGAAGAATCTTTCGGTTACTTTGAGGTTGTTTATAGTGACATTGCATGGATTTATATAAAGGATGGAGATGAATAAATTTTGGTACAGGTATTGGTACTTATTCATTAAAAGTGCGATTCTTTTCGCAATCTACAACAAGTTAGTCTTAAGAAGATGGACTTGGAAGGTGAGCTGTAAGGTCAGATGTTCGACCTTAATCGTGAGCCACAATAGATCCTTGCGGTCGCAGTGGAGGGTAGCATAACTACCCACTCACTTTCAATAGAATAGAATAGTCTTACAAAGACTATATCAAACACTTATTGAAACAACTACTTCCCGGGCTAATACCCCGACGGACATTGAATTATACAACAAGTGTTTGCTGTTACATACAGTAACCTACTGCAAATGTAACAATTTGGGTCAAATTATTCAGGCCATCTATAGACGCGTTTCGAGATTTATCTCTCCTCAGTATAGCTTTGCCATTCCCTCTAAACAATTTGACACCTTTCAATGAGTGTTTGATATAGTCTTTGTAAGACTAACTTGTTGTAGATTGCGAAAAGAATCGCACTTTTAATGTTGAAGTATTCTGCAACCAAGAATTGGCAATTTCATTTATACTATTGGTACTTATTGCTTGATTTTTGTAAGTCAGGCAACGGAAATCTTTCCCTCGCTTTACGATGTTTGCTTTTATAACGGAGGTGTGTTTTATGAAGGATAGTCTTAGGAATATAAAAATATTGACAGTATTCCTACGTATTTACATAATGAGGACGACCTAAATCATTTATTATTTAATGAATTGAAACTTACTTATTTTCACAAGAAAAACAATTTTCAAACAATTAATCAAATCAACAAAATCTAAATTTGAGTGCGTGTACTTAGCTTAATTTTTAAGTTACATTATTTTTCGCTCAAATTTAAGCTAATTTATTAAAGCATTGATGATTTTCCGTTAAAATATAATTAAACATTTCTGAACAAAAGTACATTTTCTTCAAGGATATTGTGATTTAGAGGTAAATTATCAGTAAACCGGTTTTCATTAAAATATTTACCGAATAACCGAAATAGCCTATAAATTTACAATCCCTAGATTCATATACAAAATATTGTTCCTTAAAATTATTAGTTTCAAATTACAAATGTTCGTACAATCCAAGCAGAAATGAATGCATTTCACGATAATTAATCACTAGAAAACTAAAATAGAAACCGTGCTTAAGCGAAAAGACGAATAAAAACCGAAGTATTTAATTAATCCGGAAAACTGCCAGAATCAGCCCACCCCGATTATTTTTATGATTAATAGAGAAAATTACCCCATAAATCCCGCATTAACTCCGAGGAATGGTTATTAATTTTAAAACTTAAACAAAACAATGAGCGACCGTCCGGGACATAATAAATGTCCCGTCCCACCCTCATGTGAAATTAATGCCGAATCCCACGAATGAATAGAAAAAACGGAAGGGAAATTACTTTATTGACAAAACGCGTTTCGTTTTTTTTTTTGTGCTGCTCTCTTGTCTTTATCGTATAACATTTGCCTCATTTAATAACGTCAAAACGAGGACAATACGTGTAGGGTTGGAATTGTGTTATTTAACTAAATTGGATGATCTCAAATGGAATGGAATTAGTTATTTGAATTTAATGAATGTCATTTTTATCTTTAACACAAAATTTTATAAAATAGTTGGTTTTGCTACCATGTATGTAAAAATTATGAAAATTCTAGTATTTGAGTTCATTTTGAATCTTTAAAAAAGTGTTTTCCACTTCCAGGTTAAGCATGCAGTAAAATTTCAAGTTTAGAAGAGCCTGAAAATTCGGTTTGGTCAAATCGAATTTCAGGTTTTTCTAAAATCGAAATTTTACTTCATGCGCCACGCGCTTAAGACACTGATTTCAAGTGAAGTTCACTTGTTTACAATATTTCAGTGTTTTCAGTGTTTAATACGCGTGGTGCATCAAGTAAAATTTTGAGTTTAGAAAAGCCTGAAAAAACCAAACTTTCAGGCTTTTCTAAACTCGAAATTTCACTTCATGCTTAACCTGGGAGTGGAAAACAATCGTTTAAAGCTTTGAATTAAACTGTTTAAAAAACCGTATGGATATGTATACTTAAAAGAAAAATTCCCTGTATACACTACTTATGTTTAATAAGAAATTCAGCTTGATTGTAAGGCAAATGCCTTTCCTGCCACTCATTGGCTACGCGTATCAGTCGAATTCACATACATCTTGATTAGTAACTATTTTTAAAAGTAATTATTATTTAAGGAATAAATCTTATAGTGAAAAAAAAATTAAGCAATATTACTGAAATTTGCTATTTAAGTTTTAATAGATGTTTATAAAGTTATTTAATCGATTTAAACTATTAACAGTAAAATTTATTGGTTTCATTTACGAATGCAAAGTACTTAGGGGTAAGTTTAAAACACTGACGTGGTCGGTGCTAATTCTAAACCGAAATAGTTTCGACAGGCGCGTGGGTTGAGGGAGGAAACGTGAAAATAGTTAAGGGTTCAATCAATCAAAGTTTCGTGAGAGCGGGGGAAGGTTTCTCCGGATCGAAATGTTTTATAACTTCGACTTTGGCGGTTTGCGGTGAATTAGTTTTACGCTCCTGAACTAATTCATCTATGCTGCGAGCAAGAGGGGTTGAACATGTAAATTGTGGAAATTGATTCTACGCAAAATTTATTAGACAGGTATTTTTCTGTCGTGTTTATAAGACATTAGGTGGGTTTTAAATTAAAGGAAATATATTCGAGAATATAAAATCGAGGGTATATCACTTTAGGGCCTGAAAGTATAATCGCCATTAGCCACAATAGATCCTTGCGGTCGCAGTGGAGGGTAGCATAACTACCCACTCACTTTCAATAGAATAATCGCCATTGGTCTCAGATTTTCTTTGATAAAATCTATAGAAAATAAAGAAGACGGGGTATCAAAAAATGTTAATATTACAAATAATTTAAAACGTTAAAACATTTTGCTCTGATCAACTATCACAGGATATTTTTAATTAACTCAATTGTAACTTGTTTAGTGTATAAGGCAGAATGCACAATTTGTTATTATGCATTTTTAATTTGAATGTTGTTTAGTTTCATTTCTTTACAAAATATATACAGGGTGTCCCGTTAATGTAGGGAAATCGCTTAACCATAGATTCCTGGAAACAAAATATGATGATTTAACATAACTTATCCAGTTCCAAAAGTTTACGGTTAAGCCGGAATTAGTCAATAAAATTCAAAAAAATATTATTAATTTTATTTATAACTATTTAACGCTATATTCGATAAATTAATTATGGTTGATTATTATAATATAACACACCATTTCAGTTATTATAGTGATCACTACTTGACAAGAAGGATAAAAAACAATAGTACCACAACATAAAAACTAAAATATGTTTATATTGGCGCAACTTATCAAAATTTTAAAAATATATCTTGAAATATTAGTTTATTTGAACTATTTTCTAATATTTAGTAAATACGAAATCTAGTTTTTCGGGTGATTAAAATACATGTTTATTCTTTGTTGCCTCCATTGATTAACAAACGCCAGTTGTATATAATATTAATTAACGAGTGTTTTTTGAAAATGAATTGTTATCTTTATTATGGTTTATAATTATTCATATTTCTCCGGAGCAAACAGATACAGGGAGTTTTTCTTTTAAGCCTATTTTCTGTCAACCTTTAGATATTCCTTGTTTTTATTTAAGTTCAATTTAAAGCTTTAAACGAGTGCTTCCCACTCCCAGACTAAGCATGAAGTAAAATGTCGAGTTTAGAAAAGCCCCGCAGTGACCCTCGACAAATTTTCTGGGCCTTTCTAAACTCGAAATATTACTTTATGCGCCACGCGTATAAAACACTAAAATATTGTGAAATTTATGGATATTCGAACTTCACAGCCTTTTTTTATAAAAACAAATGATTACAAACGCCGTATTAAAGAATCGAATGGTTTTTTTCGCAAAATGGTTGGTATCACTGAAAGTTTGCTTAAAATTGTCAATAACTTCAGATTATTAAATGGCAAGATAGGTTAAATAGCAAGATAGGTGTCATTGTAATAGTCTTTAAAAAAAAAAACACCTTTTATACGAAACATAATTTTATTACTGGCATCGATTTTGAGTAATATCTGATTAAATTTTAATTTTTTTGGCTGACTTATTTTAGAAGATTGTGTTTCAAATGTCAATTAGACCTTTTAGATACATTCTAACCAAGTCCGCAAAGTCGCTAAAGATATATTTGACTCCAACTCCTTCTCCAACTCCTCTATTTTTTGAAAATTCTACGACAACTCTGACTGCTGCTTCGAATCATGTGAACATTTTAAATATTCACTAAATAATGCATTTTTTCGCAATACAAATAAATGTTTAAGGGTTACTACATCTGCATAATTGCAATCTAATGTTTTTTTTGGAAAAAGAAATCGAAATTTTCGTTTTCTCTCATATGCAAATTACATTCATTTCCATTGTTAGAAAAAAGATAAAATATGTCTAGCTCAATTATATTTAAATAATTATATTGAAAATCTGAGTCGGACTTATACGAAATTTTCAAATCCGCGGCTCCGATTGCCTCATCACGAAAATACTTAAATTCTAACCCCAAAGTTTTGACTCTAACTCCGACTCAGAGTTTACAGCACTGGTTCAAACTGTTTTCTATTTACTTCTAAACGCTGTTGAACTGTTCTAGTCCTAATACCTAAGTAGATACCCTAAGTATCTACTTTTAAAATAAGGTAGCCATGAGATATTTGAATGATGAGACCTTTTGAATGATACCACTTTTGAACTATAATGCCATTTAAAAATCTTGAATTTTTTGCATTTTTAAGCAAAATCTCAGGGCTGCCAACCTTTTTGGGAAAAAAACAATATCTCCATTCGATTCTTCAATATGGCTTTAGTAATATTTTTTTTATCCCAACTCTCTAAGACTAGCCATCTATTAGGTTCTTGTGTTTGTGTATTATTGTATTTCTTGATTGATTGATTATTGTAACCGACCCACCCACAAATCTATGTTCATTCTTTTGAAAATTAAATAAATAAATAAATCGTATGTAGACAAAGATCAAATTTGATTACTATAGAAGAAATAAACTAAATTTATATCTTCCTTAAAAAAGTAAAAAATCATAATAAGCAAAGAATGTATATTTTATTATAAAAAAAAGATTAAAGAAATAGATGTTTGACAAGGAGAATACAAATTGTATATATGTAAGGTAAAATTTGACTCAGATAAAAGAAATACAGCTAATTTATATTTTTTTACAAAATATCTCTAAAAGAATGTACCATATTTTTATGCAATTTCCAAGGATTCCAAAAAGCAAAGAATGTACATTTTTTACTAGAGAAAACTGGAGAATAAATAGATTATTGACAAAAAGAACAATCAGAACATATTTGTTTGCTATGAAAGAATCCTCTGAACATAATAAAATTATGATATATTTTTTTGTAATTATGAAGGGATTTATAACAAACAAAATTATCTTTCTTTTTATTGAAGCAGGAATAAATATTTTTGGAGGAGAATAAAATTACTAGGAATAGGACTAATGTTCAACTTATCAATTAATTAACAAAAAATGCACTGTTAGCAAGGGTTAATACATTTTGGAGCAGCGATGTTAGCAGTAAATTTTACCTACTTATAATAAACAAAGTAAAATAAATAAAAAATCACTAATGATATCGTGTTCTCATATCCCTATTTATTAGAACACAATTAAACATGTTTATAATAAGACCTAGATAATTAACATTATATTTATTCTCTCTTATAGTTTATATATGCACAATCGATCTTTATTTAGTACTTACTACGTCTGTGTCCAAACGGTATGTCGTCTTTACTAAGTTGCGATAAAAAACAAACAAGTAAGTAGAACTTAAGTTATATTTACCGTTCAAAAAATATCTGAAAATTGACAGCGATACATATGTGTATACCTAAATTACCTGAATAACTACTATTCTAGTTATAACAAAAAATAATTGATTATTATGTGTAACATTATATTTATCGATCAATAAATTATTTTAAATATCATGTTTACCAAAAACGAACGTGTATACATTCAATACAGCTTACATTATTTTCATTTTAGTTCTCTTGAATTTTTCTAAATAAATATCATAAGACCATTTAGAGTATTCTTTGAATTTTAAATTAAATTGGCACTACTGACTGTTAACACATAGATTACTATAGATTACCACATAGATTAATCTATTAATAAAAACTCTTGGTATTGTTTCACTAAAATTCAATGAAAAAATACCAAGTGTTTTCATTAATACTTTATAGTTTTAAATGTTTCACTACGAGTTAAGTGATAAATTATTTAAAGATAGTTTGCCATAACCTCACATTTATTCCATTATTCAATTAGCATAATGGGCAACCGCATAATAAAAATGCCGCCTACTCTTATTTATAATTTAAATTATCGCACAGTACATTTAATAGTAACTAGTTTAAGCATGATACTTATATTTTAACGCAGTTTATTCCACTCATTTCTATGAAAAAGGTAAATATTCATTAATATTATAACGTATAAAAGGAAGACCCTCTCAATTTATTTTATAATTTCTGTTCAAGTAAAATGCTTACATCATCCCTCCATTTACATAAATAATGTTTTATGAAAACGTATAATTCTTACCTTTTTCTCTCGCATTAATTTCTAATTAAGCGATTTAACAGATTTTTTTCTTTTATCCTTTATCCTCAAGTTCTGGAGTTGTTTAAAATTCATCACCTCCCGACGTTAAAGGGCTATCTTTTATTGTGCGCTTTTATGGCCGTTTTGTTGCAAAATACGTAAAATTTTTATAGGAAATGCACGGACTCGTTCCCCAGCACAGAGATTGAGAAACATAAAGTAGTCCAGTAATGCACTGAGAAAATCCTCTTGAGAATCGTGTAAAAATTGTACGAGTGAATGAAGTACTAATTAATGTTTAGATAATCTTATGATCCGAACCTTTGTCACTGTTTGTTCTTTCCTTAAAGTATACCTATTTTTTTAATATTTTGTCCCTAAATAAGAATATAGCAAAGACGACAATATGAAGAGTGTTATACGTTTAGATAGCGGTGGATTTCCTCTTAGTAAACAAATAAATACAATTCAACTCTTTAATTACATATTAAATCGTTGGGAGCCTCAACGATTAAATATGTAATTATTAAAATAATTATATCGAATTTCATCATGCATCCGCCTCAACTTGAGGCGGATACATGATGAAACTCGATATTATTATTTTATCTACACTTTAAAAAATGTATACAAGTGTTATAGTCTATCTAATTATAATATGACTTTTTTCTATTTATTTTAGTGGAAGCAACGTTGGGGCGTCATCACCAAACTATCACCAGCTGCAGGTGAGTTGCAACGTATATATCTATCCATCCCTCTCAGCCGTTGATTATGCAATCTAATAACACCGTGTGACATTATCTGTAATTGATTAATAATCATGTGTTTCCGCCGTGATAAATCACATTCAGGCCCTCTCGCACAGAGAGAAGACAACAATAACACTTATTATTAATATGCAAATGTGACGTGGAACGACGTTACTTCCACTTACTAAGTATCCTCAATTAAATCCTTTCAAGCAATTAATCTTCACAGACGAAGAAAAAAAAAGTATATATATATATATATATATATATATATAAATATATATATATATATATATATATATATATATAGTATATAGTATATATATATATATATATAAATATATATATACAGAATGATTCAGTTTAGTGTTCCACCCCTTCTAACTTTTTTATTTTGATGGAAAAGTGTAACAAACTATATATATATTTGTAAGCGGCAGGAAACTTTCTAATTAATGGCATCACCGAATTGACAATACGATGACAACTGTCAAGATAGCGATAGTAAACTTTTTTTGCTCAAATGACACCATACCTGTTTTTTGTTTAATTCGGATAGAGGACACTTTTTAATTATTATAACTTTACGCTTATATAACAAAAAAAATAATATATCAGTGTATTTTATAAAAAACTCATATGTCTATAGAATAGAAATATTAGGATTTAACAAAATATCCAATTTTAATATTTTTATTTGTGCCTATTTTTTATGTTTTAAATTCTTAAATGACCTACCTTTAAAAATTAAACACTTAATAAAATAGTTTAATTAATTTTTCATAATTTTCGTAGCCACATATGATTTTTTTATAATTTTTGTTTTGTTATCTAAGCGTATAGTTGTGAAGAATATTCGCATGCAGGAAATTGTCCTCTATCCAAATTGAACAAAAATAAGTATGGTGTCATTTGAAAAAAAAGTTGACTATCGCTACTTTGACAGTTGTCATCGTAATATCACTTAGAGGACACCATTAAATACAGAATTTTCTGCCGTTTACAAATATATATGGTTTGTTGTACTTTACTTTCAAAATAAAAAAGTTGGAAGAGGGTGCAACACCAAACTGAATCGCCCTGTATACATATTGATGTCAAATGTTTGAAAGAGAAAATAAAGCCGAAGAGAAATAAATATGCAGGGAGTTTTTTCTAAGTATAATACGAGTAATAACTGTACATTGTTAGATATTTTTGTAGAGTTCAAATTAAAGCTTTAAACTAGTGTTTTCTACTCCCGGATTAAGTATGAAGTAAAATTTTAGGTTCCTACGCGAAGCGTAGCGACCAAACCAAGTTTTTAGTTTTACAAAACTCGAAATTTTACTTCACGCGACAAGCGTATTCAACACTTATTTTAAGTGAAGTCCTAAATATACTAGAATAGCAGTATGCTATAGACGTACATTCTTAACTTCACCTTAAATCAGTGTTTTGTATGCGTGGCGCATGAAGAAAAATTTCGAGTTTAGAAAAGCCTGAAAATGTCTAGGCTTTTCTAAACTCGAAACTTCACTTTGTGCTTAAGATTTAAATTGAACTTTTAAAAAAAATGAATGTCGTAAAATTTACAGCGTATGCACATGTATAATTACAAGAAAAAATCCCTGTGTATTCTAATCGAAGGAATAATTTAAGCTATATGTATCTCGATGTTCGTACATCTCAACTGCTTTAAAAATAAATAAAAAATAACACCGTTTATTAACATTTATTTCTGACACTGTCTTCTCTCCGTTCGTAAAATGTTGGTCTATCGTGCAAGTGACTGGATTTAGTAATCGGACGATATTTCCAAAAGCTATTTTTCGGATTAATTGTTATCAAATCAAAATTGGTCAAATAATTACAGTAAAATGAATCCTTAGAAGAAATAAGAAAATAACAGTATGTTATACAGGGTGTCAATTTGATAACAAGCCAACCAGAATATCTTTGGAACCGTAACAGTTAGAGATTTTTTTTAAACCGTTTCTAGAATATGGACGGGGAACCATTTTGACCTACATCACAATCTTCTGCAACCAACCCCTTAGGCTGTAGCCACCCTTGTCCATTTTGTTTAAATGGCACGACCCTACTTGTGATATATCATTAGAAAGGTCTCTCAAAATGCTAATCAGTGGTATCAACTAAAATGTTAATTGTTACCTAAAAAATGCAAGATGAAAAATGTTTATCAATTTATTTGATTTTAAAATTGTTGTCAAATTAGGTATTATAAAAATTTATTTTTACAAATTACAAATGAAAAAGCACAGATAAACACAATAATACCCAATATTTATCAGAGTTATCTATTGTTTTGTTAAAATATGAACAAAAAAATATTAAAATGATAACAAAACTTGGTTCAACGGAATACATTTATTAACTGAATAAATTGCACCTATCCGCAATAGTATTAGGGACAATGGAATACATTAATTCAGTTAATAAATGTATTCCATTGAACCAAGTTTTGTTATTATTTTAATATATTTTTTAGAGTTGTCCATATTTTAATAAAACAATAGATAACTCTGATAAATATTGGGTATTATTGTGTTTATCTGTGCTTTGTTATTTGTAATTTGTAAAAATAAATTGTTATACTACCTAATTTGACAACAATTTTAAAATCAAATAAATTGATTTAAATTTTTTTTTGCATTTTTTATGTGACAATAAAGTTGGTACCACTGATTAGCATTTTGAAAGACCTTTCTAATGGTATATCACAAGTAGGGTTGTCCCATTTAAAAGAATGGGCAAGGGTGGCTACAGCCTAAGGGGTTGGTTGCAGAAGATTGTGATGTGGGTCAAAATGGTTCCTCCTCCATATCCTAGGAACATATTTGGAAAATTTTCTTTCACTGTTACGGTTCCAAAGATATCGTGGCTGGCTTGTTTTCAAATTGACACACTGTATACCAGGGGTGCATGCGGCTCAAAGTGAGTGTGAATGCTGCCCAAGTGCAAGTTGCCAAATTCTTTGTAAGGGAAAATATGTCATCTATTTTTTTGCTCCTCATATATTGTGAGTAGGCATATGTGAATCATTTTGTTATCCTTTTCACTTCTATTTTACTTAAACATATATATGAAACCTTAGATTTTTATTGCTTATATTTTTAAATCATTCTAATTCTTCACTTTTTTTCACAATATTTAAAAGTTTAAGTCCTTTTTTAACTGTAAAATTTTACACTCAAATTTGTTGGTAAATATTTTCTTTTTTATAATTTGTAAATTTTTTATTTTTAAAACATAAGTACAACCAAGATTTTGTTTAGGAATTTTGTGGTGAAACTGTTTATCGTTTTATTAATTTCACATTACTAACCAAAATTATTATATTTATAAAAATTACCAAAATCTTTAATTAATTTTTTATGATATTTATCAAGAACCAATGCCGTCAAAAAAAATTTCATTAAAATTTATTTGAATAATAATAATAACATATTCGTATGTAGTTTTATTTATGACTTGTTAATTGCTAACATTATTTTACGAAACAATAACTATACAGGGTGCCCGTATTTCAACAGAATGTACGGGGATCTCGGTAATTTGAAAAGATAGAGAGTCAGTTAAATTAGGGCAAAGTTGCGTAATTTAGGGTCCAATAATAATCTAAAAAGAAATTTGAAATATCTTCTTTCGTTTTTGAGATATTGTCAAAAAACGGTTTTTTTTTAAATTTCGTTTTAATTTTTTTATTTAAAAACTATTAAATCTAGATATTTTAAACTTTGACATTATACAGGAAAAATCTAGTAACATGTTTTATTTTAAGATAATTATAACATCTACCCAGGGACCATAGCCAACTTTTGTTTTTCTTATGGCCGCCATGTTGGATTTTTATATTTTTCGGAAATATATTTGTTTCTGAATTGAATGATGATGTGTGATTATAGTAAATTGTACATTTTATATGACAAATTTAATTCTTTTGTTTTTTGTAAAGAGTGCCTTGTAAACAGTTGAGTAACTCTCTCACTTAACAACTCCTAAGACCTATAATTCGCTTACATGTTACTCCTGAAGACGGGCATCCATCTGATTAATTACTGTACTGATAGAAAATGTATTTGTTTATAAACGAAATGCTGGTGTGACATTTTGAATCTTAATAAATTGCTTGACTGTCTTTAGACTATCAGAGGATTTTGTCATATTATATCTTTATTGACAATAGTCAAATGTGACTGTAAGTGGCTTGATTTAGTGTTTTTTGACCATGCTAGGATTTTGTCTGATTATGTCTCTCTATGGACTGTATTTCGGCCTATGTGATGTTATGATTGTAAGTCACTTAAATCACTGTACCAAATACAGTCAATATAGTGATTTAATGATAAAATACTAATACGATACATATTTTAACAGTTGTGATGTAAGTAACGAGTGTTTTCCATTCCCAAACTAAGCATGAAGTAAAATTTCGAGTTTAGAAAAGCCCCGCGTAGAAAATTTTTACGGGGCCTTTCTAAACTCGAAATTTTACTTCATGCGCCACGCGCATAAACCACTGATTTACAGTAAAGTTAAAAATATGTAACATTTAGATGTGATGGTAATCAATTTTTATTGAGATGTAGCGAAAAATGCAGGAATTACTGGTTTGTGAATAATTTTGGAATAATAATAATGAAAGTAGAACAAAATTAGTTAGTGCAATTTTTCTATACTGTTGATATTTGTCATCTTATCTTAAACGGGGAAAGTGCTATGATGGACACATCCCCATTTTTTTTACTTGATGTTTTGAGTGATAATCGATACTTATCACTATTACAAAAGATTGACAGTTATTAATAAATGTTGACTGGTAACAATGATTGACTGCTGCCAATATATTATTAATTAATAGATATGACGTCAATGTTTAGAAGGCACTCTTTGCAAAAAAGAAATTATTATAATTTTAAACATCAAATCTAAAATAAATTATAAGTGTGATACATCACTGAGTTCAGAAAAAATATACTTTCAAAAAATATGAAAATCCAAAATGGCGACCATAAGAAAAACAAAAGTTGGCTATGGTCCCCGGGTAAATGTTATAGTTATCTTAAGAAAAATATAGAAAATGTTTTAGTCATCTTAAAATAAAATATGTTAATAGATTTCTCGTTAAAAAGTGACTGTTTAATGTCAAAGTTGTAAATATTTGGATTCAATAGTTTTTGAATAAATCTTAATCTTAAAACAATATGCTACTAGATTCCTCATTAAAAAGTGCCTGTACATTGTCAGAGTTCTAAATGTCCAGATTTAGTAGTTTTTTTACTCGAAAACAAAAAAAAATCTAAATTGTTTGTAGATTATTATTAGGCCCTAATATACGCAACTTCGCCCCAATTTACCCGACTCTCTATCTCTTCAAATAACTGAGATCTCCATACATTCTGTCGTAGTATGGACACCCTGTATAGCCTATTTTTTGTTAGAAGAAACTAAACAATAATTTCTGTTAAGGGTAATATCCCCATCTTTTCAATACCCATGCTGTATTTAAAACTAAGTTAGGACTCGATATGTCCAGATTTAATTTTTGTCTGGATGTAAAAACTCAACAAAAAATAGATTCACATATATTGATCACTTAGAATCACAGTATAACTTTAAACTGCTACACTCCAATGTTCGCTGCTTAACTACTAGCATAAATGAAATTAAAAAAAGAATTGACGATATACGCAAACTAAGTGTGTTATATATAACCACAGTTCGTATATATCCAGTTAGCCAGTCCCCATATAAGTTTTGGGTACACGCGAATGGAAGCAGAGCGCTGGATGCCAAATTGGTGTATATGGCTGCCTATATACCAGTCTGGCTTCCTGCGGTCGGTCGGTTACGACTATTTTACTCCAGATGTCGCGAAATCAAGTCTCAGAGGGAGAGTGAGAGAGAGACAATTTCTTTCTCCCTCTTTGCTGCGCTTCTCGTTGTATCATATTTCAGATGTTGTTTTTTCAATCTTGAAAACACGTTTTTTTTTCTTTTAACGAGCTAAGGATGCGTGTTACATTCATTCATGCGATTCCTTCTACAATTCTATTTTCTGCGTTATTAGAGAATAGATTTTATGAAATTATATGTGAACGTTGTAAAATTCATTAAGTATTATTTATTTTGTACAAGAAACTTAAAATACAAAACTATTTAACTTTTGATAAAAAGTAAAACAAATACATCAACTTATCATTTTATTAACTAATCAGATCAATCCTATTGATCAGATCAAATCTACTGATCGATAAGGGTTTCTTTTTTAATTACAGGGGTCAGTGCAAAATGCAGTTGTCATTTGTTTTAGTTTTTGAATTATTACCGTTTGAAGTTTTTAACCCATTAAGCGCCGTTGATGCATACACGAAACATTATTATTTTTTGATAATTAAGTTACTAAATAAGTTTATTTGCTATATTATATTATTTGACCTGAATTGAAAATGTACCAAGAAACATTTAAATATTTTGTTATTTAATGTTTATTATAAATACTTCACAATATTGCAATGATTTATACGCGTGGCGCATGAAGTAAAATTTCGAGTTTAGAAAAGCCTAATTTGGCTCGGTCGCTCCGCTTCGCTACGCGCCCGAGCCAAATTTTCAGGCTTTTCTAAACTCGAAATTTTACTTCATGCTTAGTCTGGGAGTGAATACACTCGTTCTTAACTTCATATTGCACGTTTTTATATAGTTAAATTTCACGATTTGAAATTTTAAATTTTTAAAAAGTTTTTATTTCACTTAATTAATTGAGTTACAAAGGTATTTCATTTGTCGCAACGGTTATAACGATAAAGGACACGGAGATGCTTTCCGAACGAAAGTACGATTGTAATTAATTCATGCATGAGATAATTGTCCATGATGAAGAATGGGACGCTCTGGAACGTGCCTGCGATAAGGCGCATCATTCCTGGGAACTGTCTTCTCAGCATTTTGGTATGTGGATACCATTACATAACTCCTCCCTCCTTAGGTTTGAACGACCTCGTTCAATTCGGCAATGCGGGGGTGTCTTCTTGATTTGGATCGACCATCTTGATGCGAATGATTTTTCTTGGTTTGCAGAAAAGGTCGATAATGCGTGTCCTGAATTTGATAATGATGGCCGTGGCAAGTATTATTAACAATAATACAAGGCCGGTAAATCCATAATGAATTATGTGAACCAGTGGTTCCAAATGTAGTGGTTGATTCTTGAGTTCTTCAGCCTCTTGTTGAAGAATGGTTGGATCTTTGAGATGTCGCAGTTGAAGTTTTGCTTCTTGATAAAACTTCAATGTTTCATTTGAAATGTGGTACAATGTTAACTCGTACGTAGGTGTAGTGTTGACATATGTGGATTTTTCCAATATTATTCGGCATTGTGAACTGATTAAATTTGGTCCTTGTATAAATGTTCTATCTAGTTGTCCTTGACAATCTTCAATTATTTCAAGTTTTCTCTTTGATAGTACTAGTAATTGTCTATTACGCAGTACAGATGTAATTTGGTAATCGTTAGCAATTTTTATTGTTTTGCATTTGTTGGCATTCAATAAGTTACAATCCTCTTGGGTCGGTTGTTGCAGACACAAGGTGATGATGTGGAAACTCTGGCAATCTTCGTTAGTCCAGTATTTTAAGTTGTTCATCTCGATTAGAAATGGTTTTGGTGGGACAATAACGATATCTTGATAATTCGGAATCGGGTAGATTTGAGAATAATTTGCGGAAATTGGTTTTAAAATGGGTATTTTGAGAAGGAATGTAATTGTTTCTTTTGTTCCTATTACCATAAGTTTTGATAACTCTAAAATGTTTAATAATTGAGTCGTTTCAATTGGCAACAATTGCTTTGGATTATAGATTTTCGTCAAGTAATTTTGAACAGTTATAAGTTCATCTATCGTTAAAAGTTCTAAATCTGGAATTCCTTTCCATGACAAGCTGATTGCGCGTTCAAGCAATTCTAACGTTTTTATTAAATGTTCTGAATGATAAACTTCGTTTTGTAATAATGTTCTTGTATCTTCGATAAACGTTAAACCTTCAATAAAATGTTTTGTTTTGTTTAAATTTGACATTAAGATTTCTAAATCACATGAATATCTTTTTGATAAATGATTTGCGAAAGTTGTTAGTTTATTTATTTGTTTCATTTCGGAATTTTGATTATTATGTAATTTCTGTAAATTTTCATTAATATTTTGCAAGTCGTCGTCGTCGAGATTTCCTGTAATGAATTTGATGGTTTTTCCTAGAATATTAGCCAATGCTCGTTTTGATTTATAACTTAATTTTCTCAGTAATAGTTCAATATTTCTGCAATTTAAAGCAAGTTGTTTTTCTTAGTTTCTTAACCTTTTTAATGTTAGCTGTGGTATTTCTTGATTTTTGAGTTTTTCCAAAAATTTTATTCGATTCTTGTTTCTCAACAATTACCTTGTCGTATATAGGATTAGCTTTACTGGGTTTTTTCCTATTTACATAAACTTCGCGATTTTCTACGTTAGGCGGATCAACGCGGGTTTCGTTACGTTTTTCTAAAATGTTTTCGGCTAATTGCTTGTTTTTGAGGTATACTTGATCATAGAATGGTAGAATTTCTTGTTTTCTTTTTTCATTATACTGTTCGAATACAGTCATGTCTAAATCGAATTCTGGAGTTCTCTCGTAAGGGCCGTATAGTAAGTAAAAGGGTGAAAATCCGGTAGAAGAATGTATTGATTGATTGTAAATCGAAACTGCTGAAATCATTAAATTTGATGGAACTTCATTGGGATTTTTCAGTTTTAGTATTCTTAATTTTTCTATAATGGTTAAGTGAAATCTCTCTATTGGGGAATTAGAACTCGGGTTATTCACTGTTGTGAAATGAAGTTCAATTTTGTTCATTTTACAAAATTCTTTGAAGGTATTATTTTGAAATTCACGCCCCGCATCACAAACTATTTTTTGTGGAATATTATGGTGAGCGAAATAGTGTCTTAATTTATTTAAAACAGTCAAGCTGGTACCGTCTTTTATCCAGTATGATTGTCCATATCTTGAAAATAAATCAATAATCGTCAAAAATTTGGAATTTTGAAAGGAAAACGTGTCCATGTGTAACACTTCTAGAGGTCTCTTTGCTAATAACGGTCCGTCAAATTTTAATTTATACGGATGTCTCTCATATTTTGACTGTAAACATAAGTCACATTTATTGATTAAATCTGTAATAGTTTGTTTCATATTTGGCCAGAAATATTTGTCTTTGAGGTTGTTGTAAGTTTCGGTTATACCATTATGATTTGAATCGTGGTATTCTGTAACAATTTCTTTTTGTAATTCGTTATCAGTTACGTCACTGGTGATTTTATTGGTAATGAATAATTTTATTGAATTGTTAAAATGTTGTTTGCAAAGGGTTTCAAAAGGACGTCTGAGATTATTGTCAGTAAAATATATTCCATAACTTGAATTTGGTTTTAATGTGTCTTTCATGAAAGTTAATAAATCTTGATCAATTGAATTTTTGGAAATGGTTACTTTATAAGTATTTCTATTAAAGGGTTTAGTAAAACGGTTTTTATATGTTTCGCCGGTATTAAAATATATTCGATTAGGAAATATATTTAAAGATCTTTCTGAAATTGGAATGGTTTTACCGTTGTCTTCATCAGTTGAATGTACAGTATTGTCGCATTCATTTTGTTCAGTTAATGATGATCGCAAATTTTCTAGTGTTTTGGCATATTCAATTGGGTCTTCTACTTGGGAATTAATAATTCGTTCTATTTCTTCGTCATTGATATCGGGTAATTCGTCAATGTTTGCAATAACGGATTCTTCATCTTCTCTATTGTGAATTTCGATTCTGGAAAGGGCATCCGCTACTTTATTTTCTTTTCCTCTTTTGTAAATTATTTTGAAATCGAATTCCTCTAATTTTAATTTCCAACGCACAAGTCTAGAATTTGGTTCTTTAATTTTATAAAGCCAGACAAGTGGGTTATGATCTGTTTCTACAATGAAATTGCGACCGAAAAGGTATGGTCTGAAATGTTTGGTTGAATCTAAAATAGCTAACAGTTCTCTTTCAATTGTTGAATAATTTTTTTCTGCCGAATTTAAAGTTCTTGAATAGTAAGCTATTGGGCGATTTGATTGTGATAATACACCTCCTATCGATACATTCGATGCATCGGTGGTTAATTTGAATTGCTTATTAAAATCAGGATAAGCAAGAATTGGAGCATTACAAAGAAGTTCTTTGCACAATTCGAAAGCTTGAATATATTCTGGGTCGGAAATATTAATTTTTGAACCTTTTTTCAAACATTTAGTTAATGGGCATACTACTTTAGCAAAATTTGAAATAAATTTTCGATAATAACCTGTAAGGCCTAGGAATGATTTTATTTCCTTTGTGGTTTTGGGTAACGGGTAATTTGTTATCGCTTCAGTTTTAGAAGGATTTGGTTTAATTCCGTCTGGTGTTATTACGTGACCTAAAAAGGATACTTCTCGTCTTAAAAACTCTGATTTATCGAGCTGTATTTTTAAATTGAATTCTCGGATTTTACTGAAAATTAGTCTAATATGATTAATGTGATCTTGAAGGGATTTGGAAAAAATTACAATGTCGTCCATGTAAACAAAGCAAAATACATGTAAGTATTCTCGAAGGACGTTGTCCATAACACGTTGAAATGTGCTAGGAGCATTTTTTAATCCGAAGGGCATTCTGAGGTATTCATAATGTCCTTGGTTAACTGAAAAAGCGGTTTTTTCGATAGAGTTAGGATGCATTTCAATCTGATGGAAACCTTGGGCTAGGTCAAGAGTAGTAAAGTACGTACACTTGCCTAAATTGTCTAATATCTCTTCAATACGTGGAAGTGGGTATTTGTCTTCAATTGTGTTTTCATTGAGTTTTCTATAATCAATCACCATTCTAAATTTTTTCTTTCCGGAAGCGTCTGATTTTTTTGGGACTAACCATACGGGAGCTCCGTAAGGTAAAATCGAGGGTCGAATTATTTTATTATCTAATAATTTCTGAATTTGATTTTCAATTTCTTGTTTCATGCTATGTGGGTGTCGAAACGATTTTACATAAATTGGTTCATCGGTTTTCGTTCGTATTTCGTGTTTAACAGCGTTACTGAATGTTAAGTTGCAATTTTCGTTATAAAATATGTCAGGAAATTTTTTACAAATTTTAAGAATTTCGTGTTTTTCTTCAGAATTTAAATGTGTTGTTCGAATTAATTCTGAGATGTTAAATTGTTTATGTAGTGTTTTTGGTGGGTTCCTAATTTCTTGAATCAAAATGGGCATCACGTCTATACGTTCTGAACAATTTAAATCTACATCTAAATTCTCGTCAAATGGTAACATGCAATAACCATTTTTCGAAATTGCAATGCATTCGGGTATGCAATAATCTGCTGATATTTTTATTTGCGGTATGATGACTTCACCATTATCTATTGTCACTGGAATTTTTACATGATTGCTTTTATTAATTTTGTGAGGAGAAATTGATTTTTTATTCAGTTCTAAATAAAAAGGAATTTTTATGTCGCACAATTCTAAAGTGTTTGTTTTGTAATTAATTGTCGCGTTTAATTTTTCTAAGTCGGACGTACCTATTAATGCGTCAAATTTTGGGTGCCAGTCAACGACATGTAAAGGAATATCGGCTGGTATACCTAATTCTTTAAGAATTGGAAATTTTAAATTATCTTGGCAATGAATTTGATTTCCTAAACCGGAAACTGTAAACGGTTTTTGATACAAATATTGAGAGAATTTCTCGTATGCAAGTTTTGAATTTATAACGGAATTTGTTGCTCCGCTATCTACTAGAATTGTTAAATCTAAATTGGGCAAATAAATGAATGGTAATTTTGATTTTATTTTGATTGAATTTAGATCTATGTTCCTGATTTCGGTGAGGCTGTTATAGGAAAATTTTCAAAATTTTGTTCGTCATTATCATTTTCGTTAATCTCATACTCGTACATTTCTGTTTGATCTGCAAAATTATCAGTATCTGAAAATTGTTGGACTGATTCATAATCTTGAGAGAGTTGGGACCCTGGAGAAACTGGGTAAACTGGGGAAACAGAGTCAGTTTCTACATTATAAAGAGCTGAATAGTTTATATTTTGTCTTTGATTTGAATAATTTGGTACTTGATTAGTTCTTACTCTAGATTGAACAGACATTGGTGTTGGTTTATTCAGTCTAGACATTCCTGAGGAAGCTTGAGTTCCAAAAACTTGTTTATTTGTAGGATAAATATTTGGTTGTGCCGCTCGTGGCGCAAATACGTTTGGTTTTACGTACGATTGATTTGGAAAATTTTGTTGTTGAACGGGTCTCGGTTGAGAAAATTGATGTTGAAAATTTCGGTAATGTGGGTTTTGAGAAAATCGTGGTTGTGAAAAATTATTGTATTGATTTTGGTTAAATCTGGTCAATTGTGATTGATTTTGAGAATTGGTGAATTTAGGATTTTTTCTGTTGTCATTGGACTTTCGGATGAATTCGCAATATTCCCATTCTTGTTTTTGATTATCGAAGAATGTACATTTATTTAAACACTGTTCGATGGTATTTAATTGAAAATTACTTAAATAGCTTCTGTATGGCTCTAACAAACCTATTTGAAAAGTTTTTAATGTTAATTTATCGTAATCAGTTTTCTTGTAATTTAAATAACTTGGATCTGTTATGTGTAAAGAAATATGTTGCATTAAGTCATTATAAGCTTTTAATAATCTACTGTAATAATCTAAGTAGGTTTCATTTTTTTGTTGAATACACTGTCTCAATGAAGATTCTAGAATTTCTTCGCTTCTTTGATCACCGTATTTTCTTAATAAAGCACTACGAATGGCGTTCCATTCAAATGCGTTTTGATAAGCGATAAAATCTCTAGCATCTCCTTTTATTTTTGATCTGAGAGAAAAACTAACTGCATAAGCTAAATCGGGTGATAATCTGCATTCTAAATGTTTGTGCAAATTATCAACTTCGGTTATAAAAATTGATAAATTTTGGCCTGGGTAATATTCTGGAATCGCGTTCATTAATAATGAAATTTCGTTTTTGTCAGTAATTAGATTACTTGAATTTACACTTGAATTTGTATTAGTCATTTTTGGATTTTGCGGAATCGGACTAAATCTAACGTTGCCTAAAATACTTGGTTTTATCTTATATCTAGGTGTTGAATTTTCTAACGTATCTAAATCGTCAGCAATTATTTCAATGTCGGTATCGGACATTAAATAAAATTGAATTGATTATTATTATTATTTTTTTTTTTTTTTTTGAAACAATTACACTTTTGGGATGGAAGAAAACAAAGGACTTACAGCACTAGGATCTGCATCGTGTGGTGTGTATTTCCCTAGATGTATCTTCTTTCCTCTTCGTTGGATTCTCGCACAAAGACTTGAAAGCCACCTGTTACTGTCTTTCACCAGGGATAGAAATCACTTTTCGTGGGTCAATCCCGTCGATTGATTAACAGTTCAGTCGCGAATATCCTGTTCGCAGCGCCAGTTAAATTTCACGATTTGAAATTTTAATTTTTTAAAAAGTTTTTATTTCACTTAATTAATTGAGTTACAAAGGTATTTCATTTGTCGCAACGGTTATAACGATAAAGGACACGGAGATGCTTTCCGAACGAAAGTACGATTGTAATTAATTCATGCATGAGATAATTGTCCATGATGAAGAATGGGACGCTCTGGAACGTGCCTGCGATAAGGCGCATCATTCCTGGGAACTGTCTTCTCAGCATTTTGGTATGTGGATACCATTACATAACTATATAAAATCGACGAATGCCTGAACATTGACAGCGTATACATTACATTGTTGAGGCACTAATTTTTTGAAAATCCATTATCACTTTAATATAATAATAATAATAAACTATTTATGATTTTTAACTTTTTATTAAATTCAAGTATACATTATGTGTATTTAGAGAAAAAATTCACAGTATGTAATGCAATAAGTCATTTATAGAAATCATAAAAAGAAGTGTAGAATTTTAATTAAAATTAACTTTTAGAGTAAAAATTGCTTGGCCGTTAATGGGTTAAAATAGTTTTAAATATACTATGTGTCCCGTTTCAAGACGCATTGTATGTTTCATGTAAAGATTTCCAATGTAATTGGAATTTGAGTTTGTAACGCTTATTGAACCAAAACGATTACAATAAAATTAAAATCATTTCTTTACCTACTAGCAGTATTTTCGAGGTATTATTTTTGAGTTCTCCTCAGTTTCAATTGAAATATAGTTTGAAAATAGTGAACGATTATACGAAAGTAAAATCGTCAAAACAGTAGTTGCTACGAAAAGTCAGTGTTTGGCATCAAATTTATTAAAACACAAAGCAATAATTTAATTCAGCATGAGTGTTTATTCTGCAAAAGAAAAAAATCAGATCCCAAAATGGACTCAGTATATATTTTAGTCACGATGCGTATTTTATTAAATGAACCATACTTTTAATAAATATTAACAGTTTCAGAAATTTGTGGTTATGCACTGACTACTTTAATTATCCGTTTACTTTGAAAGATTGTTACATGATCAACTTGTACTTCTCCGATTGAAATTTTATAAACGCTTAATGTGTGCCATTTGACCAACACCGACAACACTCAGCGGGCACTAAAATGTTACCTATTTTTTGGATTAAAATTTATGGCAATTGTCGTGCGGTTGCATGGGGATAATTTAAAAAAGAATAAGCAGAAATATTTTTCGATATTCTCAATACTTCCCGAGATACACGAAATGTTATATAGAGAAAGTACAAATTATATAAAAATCATGAACTGCGAAACAAACAAACTTGTTAAATCAAGTAATTAGTCACATAAATAACATTATAAATTTTACATTATAATAATTGTTACCGCCCTCATGGCTATCTTTTTTTGTACGGAAATATACGTTTTAGGGTCCCAGGAATCAGAAACAAGTGTTATCGATAATATTTGAGATAATTGGCTCAAATATTGAAATATGTTGAAAAGTCTCGTTAAGTGATGATAATCAAAAACATTTAGAAAACAACAAGATGTCTTTTAATAGAATAAGTATAATAGATTTTCTCTGAGAAGTGTAATTGCAACAATTATTGAATACTCTATTTCCAGTTTACGTTTTGTATGTCAGATTAATTCAATTATTTCAATGGTTTTATTCTTAGTCAGATTACATTTACAAAACGTACCGATGGGATTATGTTACAGACTAAATAGGTAAGTAAAAATAATTCAAAATGATTTAAGAAAACCCGATCAAAAAGTGTCTAACTAAAATATCGGTTAGTGAAAAACATGATAAGAAATTACCGAATTGGATTCTACGGATACGGATTAAATGTGTCAACAGTAAATAATCTTTTTAAATCCCAAAATATTTATGGTTTTTAGAAGGTTGGGGATTATCTGTAAGTTGCAGTGGTATTGTTCTGGTCGCGCAATACTTGAGGGTATACACCATAATAAAAACGTGGTCGAAAAAATGCCTACAAATAGGTAAAAACAGATAGATCACTTCGAAGAATTTGATTTTTCATCCCTTATATAAAGCTATCCCCACTAAAATAATGAATATTGTCAACAAAGAAAATAATCAAGGAAAAAAGTTAATTCGATATTCATACACGTTATTCAGAGTGTAAATGGATGAAACGGAACGTAGAATTTTTAATGTTAATTTCTCAAAATTAAAATATTATCTTCCCTAATTATTTCAGGGAAATTTTGATATTCATTTGGTTAGAGTAAAAATATACACACCGAGCTTTGCTATTTATTGCATTTTTAAAAACCGGAGTGTCATGAAATTAAACAAGCAATTGATTAGGTGTTGATTTGTTGGCTTTTTATTTAAAATATATTCTGTTGATTTTGTGTTACACATCGATCAATTCTGTAAAATTATTACTGAATAAAAAAAAAAAAACGAAAAAACTTCTAAAATATCGTTAAATAAGAAAACTGTTATATGTATATTTAATATAGTTTTTTAATGTTTGTTAGTTTTTTGTATATATGAATGTTTATATGAATCTATATTGCTATGTTTTTAGTTTTGTGTATTCGTAAATAATTTAGAAATAATTTCTGTTTTTTTATTATCAATTCCAATTAAAATACCCATCAAACATTATTCAAATTGATTTTTTCATTGTAAAAAGATTTTTGTATTTATCTAACTTTTAAATAAAAAATGTTTAATAACATAAATATATTAAAAATCTATTAATTTTTAAACACGTTTTTATTAAATATATATATAATAACTAAAAATGTTGGAAATATATTTTACATTTTTTCATTGTAAAATGAATTTGTTTATTTATACAAATTATGAATATTTGAAACAATAATCTATTAATCTAATAATTTTAACAATTTTTTTATTAAAAATATATAAAATAACTAAAAACGTTGAAAATATATTTTAGAATTGTTAATTTCATTGTAAATATATTTTTATAAAATATATTCCCGAATTTCATAATTTGGAACACGCTTGAAATCTCAAAATAAAAGAAATATTTTCGAATAGACTTTTTGTGGTGATAATAAATTGTATTATTCGTCTACCACAGTTCATATATAGAAAGGTTTCCGTTAAAGTATACATATTTCAAATTCACCTTATTTTCATTAAATCTGTAGATATTCGTTGTGTTTTTAAAAGAGTTCAATTTGATGCTTTAAACGAGTGTTTTCCTCTCCCAGACTAAGCATGAAGTAAAATTTCGAGTTTAGAAAAGCCCCGTGAAAATTTGTCGAGGGTCGCGCAGCGACCCGAGACAAATTTTCGGGGCTTTTCTAAACTCGAAATTTTACTTCATGCGCCACGCGTATAAAACACTAAAATATTGTGAAATTTAAGTATATTTTAACTTCACGTAAAATCAGTGTTTTGTGCGCGGGGCGCATGAAGTAAAATTTCGAGTTTAGAAAAGCCCAGAAAAATGTACAGTGTATTCTGTATATTGAGTTATTTATACTTAAAAAACTGTCTGTATAACTAATCAATAATATAAATTATTTGCCAAATTTGGTACATACCAAAGTTTTAATTGAATTTATGAAGAAAAAAAAAACAATCAAGATAAAAATAATATCAAATGAATTCTTTAATGTAAACTCATTAAATTTAATTTTTTGATTTTTGGTTAAATTTTAGGTTCATTTAGGAGCTTTTTAAATATATCTGATTCCCAAAGTCCATAATTTTGATCACGTTGGAAATCTGAAAATAAAAGAAATGTTTCGGAACAGTTTATTTTTTCTGAAGGTCATCAAATTTATCATCGTACAAGTGGTGTAGACGGGCTCCGTCAACTTGGCCCCCCACTTTCAATTTTTCAAAAAAACATCATTGCACAGAATAGCCCTTAGCTAGCACAGGCTAGCACAGCCAAAATTAGAGCAAGCACACAAATAGTAAAAAAGTTATAGGGGTTTCAAATTTGGGGGGCTAAGTTGACGTTTGCCCCCCACTTTTGATTTTTCAACTTTTTTTATATGATTTGGATTCCTCAAAGCTAGCACAGGCTAGCACAACCAGATTTAGAGCAAGCACAACCCCAACAACCCCTTAAAAATACAAAATTAGTTTGTACCCCAGCCCCCCACTTTAATATTTTTTGATTATTTCTAAAGGAATCTGCAGCTTAGAGCAAGCACAGGCAGAATATGCAAAAATTATTTAGAAAAATAAAATGGTTAAAAAGATATTTCAATTTTAATTATCAACCGTGAGCTTTCAAATCCTGTATGCGTAATTCCGTTCATGTATTTTAATTATTATGCTAAATGCGTATTTTCTAAAAAATCACAATATTTCAACGGATTTGTTGACAATAACTTTGCCATATACTTAACTAACAGTTTAAAACATTGCTTTCAAATGCTGTGACCCGGAAAGCAAGCACATTAAAGACAGTGACGTAGTGAGTTATTAATGACCAACCCTCGAATAATTTAAAATGTAATAACTCCACCAAATACTAACAGATTTCAAAAATTCTTTCAAAATATAAATGAATAATGCATTGGTAATAAATGCTGTGACTGAGAAAGCTAGCACAGTAAAGACAGAGGCGTAGTAAGTAATCAATATATAACCCTCGAATAATTTAAAATGTAATAACTCCACTAAATACAGAGAGAATTCAAAAATTCTTATAAATTATGAATCACTAATGCATTGTTAATAAATGCTGTGACTAAGAAAGCTAGCACAAGAAAGACAGTAGCGTAGTGAGTAATCAATATTTAACCCTCGCATAATTTAAAATGTAATAACTCCACCAAATACCAACAGATTTCAAAAATTCTTTCAAAATATAAATGACCAATGCATTGGTAATAAATGCTGTGACTAAGAAAGCTAGCACAGTAAAGACAGAGGCGTAGTAAGTAATCAATATTTAACCCTCGAATAATTTAAAATATAATAACTCCACTAAATACAGAGAGATTTCAAAAATTCTTTTAAATTATGAATCACTAATGCATTGTTAATAAATGCTGTGACTAAGAGAGCTAGCACAAGAAAGACAGTAGCGTAGTAAGTAATCAATATTTAACCCTCGAATAATTTAAAATGTAATAACTCCACTAAATACAGAGAGATTTCAAAAATTCTTTTAAATTATGAATCACTAATGCATTGTTAATAAATGCTGTGACTAAGAAAGCTAGCACAAGAAAGACAGTAGCGTAGTGAGTAATCAATATTCAACTCTCGCATAATTTAAAATGTAATAACTCCACCAAATACTAACAGATTTCAAAAATTCTTTGGTGGAGTTATTACATTTTAAATTATGCGAGGGTTAAATTTTGTTTACTCACTGTCTTTATTGTGCTAGCTTTCTTAGTCACAGCATTTATTAACAATGCATTAGTGATTTATAATTTAAAAGAATTTTTGAAATTTCTTTCTATTTAGTGGACTTATCACATTTTAAATTATTCGAGGGTTAAATATTGATTACTTACTACGCCACTGTCTTTCGTGTGCTAGATTTTCTACTTACAGCATTTATTACCAATGCATTGGTCATTTATATTTTGAAAGAATTTTTGAAATCTGTTAGTATTTGGTGAAGTTATTACATTTTAAATTATGCGAGGGTTAAATTTTGATTACTCACTACGCTACTGTCTATCTTGTGCTAGCTTTCTTAGTCACAGCATTCATTAACAATGCACAAGTGATTCATAATTTAAAAGAATTTTTGAAATCTCTCTGTATTTAGTGGAGTTATTACACTTTAAATTATTTGAGGGTTAAATATTGATTACTTACTACGCCTCTGTTTTAACTGTGCTAGCTTTCTCAGTCACAGCATTTATTACTAATGCATTGGTCATTTATATTTTGAAAGAATTTTTGAAATCTGTTAGTATTTGGTGGAGTTATTACATTTTAAATTATGCGAGGGTTAAATATTGATTACTCACTAGGCTACTGTCTTTCTTGTGCTAGCTTTCTTAGTCACAGCATTTATTAACAATGCATTAGTGATTTATAATTTGAAAGAATTTTTGAAATTTCTTTGTATTTAGTGGACTTATCACATTTTAAATTTTTCGAGGGTTAAATATTGATTACTTACTACGCCACTGTCTTTTGTGTGCTAGCTTTCTTACTCACAGCATTTATTACCAATGCATTGGTCATTTGTATTTTGAAAGAATTTTTGAAATCTGTTAGTATTTGGTGGAATTATTACATATTAAATTATGCGAGGATTAAATATTGATTACTTACTACGCCACTGTCTTTTGTGTGCTAGCTTTCTTACTCACAGCATTTATTACCAATGCATTGGTCATTTATATTTTTAAAGAATTTTTGAAATCTGCTGGTATTTGGTGGAGTTATTACATTTTAAATTATGCGAGGGTTAAATATTGATTACTCACTACGCTACTGTCTGTCTTGTGCTAGCTTTCTTAGTCACAGTATTCATTAACAATGCATTAGTGATTCATAATTTAAAATAATTTTTGAAATCTCTCTGTATTTAGTGGAGTTATTACATTTTAAATTATTCGAGGGTTAAATATTGATTACTCACTACGCCTCTGTCTTTACGTCTTTACTGTGCTAGCTTTCTCAGTTACAGAATTTATTACTTATGCATTGGTCATTTATATTCTGAAAGAATTTTTGAAATCTGTTGGTATTTGGTGGAGTTATTACATTTTAAATTATGCGAGGGTTAAATATTGATTACTCACTACGCTACTGTCTTTCTTGTGCTAGCTGTCTTAGTCACAGTATTCATTAACAATGCATTAGTGATTCATAATTTAAAAGAATTTTTGAAATCTCTCAGTATTTAGTGGAGTTATTACATTTTAAATTATTCGAGGGTTAAATATTGATTACTCACTACGCCTCTGTCTTTACTGTGCTAGCTTTCTCAGTTACAGCATTTATTACTAATGCTTTGGTCATTTATATTCTGACAGAATTTTTGAAATCTGTTGGTATTTGGTGGAGTTATTACATTTTAAATTATGCGAGGGTTAAATATTGATTACTCACTACGCTACCGTCTTTCTTGTGCTAACTTTCTTAGTCACAGCATTTATTAATAATGCATTAGTGATTCATAATTTAAAAGAATTTTTTAAATCTCTCTGTATTTAGTGGAGTTATTACATTTTAAATTATTCGAGGGTTAAATATTGATTACTTACTACGCCTCTGTCTTTACTGTGCTAGCTTTCTCAGTCACAGCATGTATTACCAATGCATTAGTCATTTATATTTTGAAAGAATTTTTGAAATCTGTTAGTATTTGGTGGAGTTATTACATTTTAAATTATTCGAGGCTTGGTCATTAATAACTCACTACGTCACTGTCTTAAATGTGCTTGCTTTCCGGGTCACACCATTTGAAAGCAATGTTTTAAACTGTTAGTTAAGTATATGGCAAAGTTATTGTCAACAAATCCGTTGAAATATTGTGATTTGTTAGAGAATACGCATTTAGCATAATAATTAAAATACATGAACGGAATTACGCATACAGGATTTGAAAGCTCACGGTTGATAATTAAAATTGAAATATCTTTTTAATCATTTTATTTTTTTAAATAATTTTTGCATATTCTGCCTGTGCTTGCTCTAAGCTGCAGATTCCTTTAGAAATAATCAAAAAATATTAAAGTGGGGTGCTGGGGTACAAACTAATTTTGTATTTTTAAGGGGTTGTTGGGGTTGTGCTTGCTCTAAATCTGGTTGTGCTAGCCTGTGCTAGCTCTGAGGAATCCAAATCATATAAAAAAAGTTGAAAAATCAAAAGTGGGGGGGCAAACGTCAACTTAGCCCCCCCATATTTAAAACCCCTATAACTTTTTTACTATTTGTGTGCTTGCTCTAATTTTGGCTGTGCTAGCCTGTGCTAGCTAAGGGCTTTTCTGTGCAATGATGTTTTTCTAAAAAATTGAAAGTGGGGGGCCAAGTTGACGGAGCCGTGTAGACGGGATCAAATTACACGACGAAATAAGAGCGAGCGCGTTTGTGTGTGTGCGTGTGTGTGTAGACGCAACCGGAGCAGTTTTCTCTAGAATACTTCTACTTTTACTGTATTCATAAGTAGATGGACCCACTTCCCTACCACAGTCTCTCCTTTTCTATCCTCGAAAACTCGGAATCCAGTTCTCCCATAAGCATTGTCTACCCTTGATATAACACACTTAGATCTGAGCATTGGCAAACTGGGGATGAATTGCTAACACACAACGTCACCAACAACATTAATTTAGTATCGTATTTTTGTAGATCAATGAATGAATGAACATAGAATTAATTTATCAAAATCTAAAGTTTTTTTAAATTTTATATAACAAATTTAAAATGAAATCCAATGATAATCATTTTCCATACTTGTCATCTTTGAGCATCCATACATACACATTTTTTTTTCATTATTATATTTATCGACTTATTTAATTACTGGTAATTCGGTCAATTTGTGATTTAAAACTGATTTAATTTTCAGAAAATCACATAATTTTGTAGTATTAATAGTAAAAGTAATTAAATATATGGAGAATTAATATTATTTAATGATTTACCTTAATCGACTACCGTTCACTTCTTGATTAAGCATGAAGTGAAATTTTGAGTTTAGAAAAGCCTGAAAATTTTGATTAATTCATGTGATAGGCCTATAAAACATTGATTCATATTAAATTTCAAAAATACATAACGTTTTGTCTGTTATCAATACTCAATGATTTTTAGTGTTTATAATAAATGTTTTTATGTTCCTCTTCACGCATTGTAAGTGGAAATTAGTAAACTGTATTTTTTTTGCTCTTGACTATTTGTGATCTAAGACAACTCGTCTTGGGCTAATGTAACCCAGCAAAGGTAAAAGTTGTGTACTCTTGTTATAGACAGTATCTGTATTGACACTTTTTTTATTTGAACGATACAGAAATAGATGGCGAATAAAAATAATGAAACAATTTATAGAAAAAGCCGAGAGTCGACAACTCTTTACTTGCAATACTTGTCGAGTGTCAGCACTATTTTAACGACGCACCCTATTTTTCCCTTTTTTAATGATCCGCCCTTTTACACGGTCCATCTCAACGGAAGGAAATTATGACGGAATCAGCAAGAAATTGTATCCTGTAATTACGTTTATGAGATGCAAAAGAAAATGTGTTCTGGTATAACGGCAGAAAAAAAAATGTAACGGCTACGATTTCAAGTGAAATTCACTTATTCACAATATTTCAGTGTGTTCAGTTGTTAACGGGGATTATTTTAATAATTATTGTTGCCGGAGATTAAAATTACACAGTGTTTAATACGCAGAGAGACAAAACCAAATTTTTAGGCTTTTCTAAACTCGAAATTTTACTTTATGCTTAATCTGGGAGTGGAAAACACTAATTTAAAGCTTCAAATTGAATTCTTTAAAAAAAGTAACGTTTGTATGCCTAAAAAATTCTCTGTTAATGAATTTAATTTATATTTTCATTAAAGACATTCTCTACTTACTTTAGCGTATTATGTATGAATAGTATGAAATTGTTTCAAACTGTATTACAACAGTAACAGAGAAAAATTCCTGCGGAAGGTTTAAAAGGGCGTTCAGTGCTTTTGATGTATTTCCTTACATTTTAGATTGCAGGTGGGCGTGCCTGTTTTACTACCCCGCGCTTTCTAGTCTAGAAAAATATAGGGAGTAGAACAATCTGATATTGCGATCGAGTTGCTCAGGGGGTTGTGTTAGGCCGCGCAGTCCATGAAAAGATCCAGACCACAAAGAAAGGGAAGGTAAGCACGAAAAAAAAAACACACTCAAACAAGAAAAACAAATAAACGGAAAAGAGGGTACGGATGTAAATTTCATGGATGAAAAAGAAGTGTGGAAATTGACCAGTGTATAAAAAAAAGTGGGAGTTGTTATCTTGCAAAAATTATGAGTATAATATAACAGAAGATGGTTTATATTTCAACATTAACATACCGTGTGTCCCGTTTTAAGACGCATCATAAGGAACTCCTAAGTTAATTTTTCAAATTAAATTTCTATCTCCATTATTGAGTTTAAATGGTCACAATGGAATTGGAAATGGTTCTCTTAATTAATAACAATATTTCTGAAGCAGTTTTTTCATATTTTATTCCGTTTTAATCTAATTATTGCTTACAAATGATGAAGAAAAGTGAACTTAAAAAATCATCAAAATAATAGTTGCTTTGAAAAGTCAGTACATGATATCTAAATTACAGACGCTAGTTTAGGCACGATTTCGTTATTTATATTGAAACGAACTAACCTAAAAGGTACACTTAACCTAAACAGAATAAGATTCACCCTATTATTTCTCATATATTTTGTACAAAATTTAAAAACCGTGTCTAGTTAATCTACAATTATTAGACCATTCGAAATTTTAAAAAGATGCGTATGTAAACAATGAAATAAAAGATTATTTAAAGACTCCTTCTTTCTTCAACTTACTATTAGATTTACTCTCATCATTGCCAATACATTTGTTACCATTTTTTTAGATATTCTCTTTTTATTCTCAATGATATGTTCATAGTTCACACAATTATTCTCCTCAAATATCTAAATGATTTTAATAATTGTTGATTAATACTAAATTAAATAAGTCGGAAATACCTAGCACGTAAAGAATGTCCAGTGAAAGTTCATTTTATGATCAACTTAACTAAAAATTTTACATGAAGTGTTTTATACACCACGCGCATGTGACACTGATTTCAAGTGAAGTTTAAAATATATTGATTAGGTATGTGCATTTATAAATCGTGAATAAATGATATAATAAATACATATTTGCTCGATTTTAGAGCATTTGTTTATAGCTATTCTATTAATTTAGAATTAGAAATCAGAGATGAACCTTTTTTTTGGAAATATTAGCCACGAATGACCCTTTTTGGGACAACTATTCGTTTTAAATAATAAATGTAAGTTCTGAATAAACAGAAATTTTAATATGTATTTTTTTTAGTTTTGTATGTTTTATAATTCCGACAAGTAATGGGTTATAGTATATTGTACACCGACTGTGGATAAAATGTTTATATCTCACGACGGTAAGTTTGGGGAACGACGCCGTAGGCGAGTGTCACAAATGACGAGTGAGATATAAGCCATACCTACTCGAGTTTTACAGTCAACTTTTTCTTCGACTAGTGAAAGGAAAGAAATAAATAGTTAAACATTATTACAAGACATATTTGTTGAACATAAAAAAAGTAATTATAGAAAGCACAGTCTATTTAGTGCTATTGTGAATGAGTTGTTCAAAATTAATTTCATAACGATTAATTTTATTTAACATGTCATATCATTCTAAGTAATATGGTTAAAGTTCTTACTATACTAATCTATATTTTTTATATGAGGACCCTAGAAGCATAAAAGTTGATTTTGAGAAAATGTATTTTAAAGTTTACAAAAGATAAGTAGTCATTTAAGGAAGATTTGCATTTAATGTTTTATAATAATACTCATACTTTTACCTTGAATTTTATAAATGTTGCAGTTATATTCTTTTGCGTATAGGGATTTCATATGCAATTTTCTTATTTCTCGTACGGTTTTTTGGTCAAGTATTCTTGTTCTGTATCTTTAGCAGAATGTTGAGTCAACTCCACAGAAATACACACATCTCTATTATACTCACTATCCATAATGTTATTAATTAGAAGGACGATTAGAACATTTTCTAACATTAAAAGTGCGATTCTTTTCGCAATCTGCAACAAGTTAGTCTTACAAAGACTATATCAAACACTCATTGAAACAACTACTTCCCGAGCTAATACCCCGACGGACATTGAATTATACAACAAGTATTTGATGTTACATACAGTAACCTACTGCAAATGTAACAATTTGGGTCAAATTATTCAGGCCATCTATAGATGCGTTTCGAGATTTATCTCTCATCAGTAAAGCTTTGCCATTCCCTCTAGACAATTTGACACCTTAGACTGGCGGTCACGTTACTGTTCAAATATAAGTATAAATAAAATTGCCCAAATTGTTACATTTGCAGTAGGTTACTGTATGCAACAGCGAACACTTCGTATAATTCAATGTCCGTCGGGGTATTAGCTCGGGAAGAAGTTGTTTCAATAAGTGTTTGATATAGTCTTTGTAAGACTAACTTGTTGTAGATTGCGAAAAGGATCGCACTTTTAATGTTTGAAGTATTCTGCAACCAAGAATTGGCAATTTTATTTATACTCAGAACATTTTCTTATTACGGAATCTCTTGACATCTGTCGTTTTCAAAACTTCAATCAACTCAGTCTGAGTTATTACCCAAACACGTAAACAAACATAACTAACCAATCAGTTATACCCCATGTGCTATATACAGCGAGTTTTTTTAAATATACGTATTTCAAATTTCACCTATTTGTTGTAAATCTTTAGATATTCGTTGATGTTATCAAAGAATTTTAAACTTCAAACGAGTGTTTCCACTCCCAGACTAAGCATGAAGTAAAATTTCGAGTTCAGAAAAGCCCCGTGAAAATTTGTCGAGGGTCGCGCAGCGACCCGAGACAAATTTTCTGGGCTTTTCTAAACTCAAAATTTTACTTCATGCGCCAAGCATATAACACTGATGAAGTGAAGTTCAAATATACTTAAATTTCACAATATTTTAGTGTTTTATACGCGTGGCCCATGAAGTAAAATTTCTAGTTTAGAAAAGCCCAGAAAAATTTGACCGAATTTTCACGGGGCTTTTCTAAACTCGAAATTTTACCTTATACTTAGTCTGGGAGTGAAAAAACACTCATTTTAAAGCTTAAAATTGAACTTTAAAAAAAAAACAACGAATATCTAAAGATTTACAACAAATAGGCGGAATTTGAAATACGTATACTTTAAAAAAAACTCGCTGTATCTTCACACTTTATTGTGCAAGTATGATATGGATTTCAGGGTAAGAGTAGAAAAAATAAATAATGCATGATTTAATTTAAACGAATTACTCGATTATTTTTCATTTTAAAGCTCCTATACTTTAATTCTAAGTATTTAAATTGCATATCATACAAATATAAGTCAATATTTTTAGTATAATATACCTTTAAATAATTTTAATATTTTTGTTTTGATAGATTATTTTTATGTATAAAATGATTTTTTCTTTAAATATTAATAATCCCGAGTCTGTCAAGATTTCGGATAGAGTAGTAGATTTATTGCAAATTCTGGGATTATCGCGCACTTCCTTTCTTTTTACCCCGAAATATATAATACTTGCGTTTGATTTATAGTCTGCCCGCGTCAGAAAACATAAATTGTTTCCACTAAAAAATTGCAGCGGAAAGGTAGAGGGTGTGCTGGTGTTATACCCTTTAGCTATTGTAGTGGAAATTAATTTTAAAAATATAAAATACATATTCACACACTCAAATTTAAGACAAAACAGTGCTCAACAAAATTGTTTACTGAATTTTGAAATATAAGAAAAGGGAGAGTAAAAACACCCAAACCTAACAAAGGAAAATAATTTATAGACAATACTGTCTACTATATTCAAACAACAAAAAAGCAAAGAAACAAATTCAAATTTAGAAAAGCATTATAGTTAGTTAAAACACACTCGAATCTTAAGGAGTCAAACAGTTCTTATAAAAGTAATTAAAATTGTCTACTATAAGATTTAATAAGATCTAGTTAATAGATGAAACTGCCTACTATATTTTTAAAAGCATAAAAACAGATCAAAACACACTTAAATCTAAAGAAGCTCAATAGTTCTCAATGAGGTCACCAAAGCTGTCTACTAATAGATTAATTAAGGTCTAGTCACAGTTCATATATATCATATACCGGGTTTAACACAAAACAGGATCACCCCCTTTTGTTCAACAATTGATTTGAATGGGAAATGAGATTATGTACCCAAAAACAAAAAAATATATAGTGTTCCATTTAAAATTTAAAAATTGAAGTCACGTCCGGTAAAACCGGAAGTGCTATTAAAGTTTCATACTCACCACTGAACTCTAAATTGTTTTTAATAAAAATGAAGAAAATTTTAAATTGACATCTCAATTAATAAAAAAAACTTAAGGGGGTGATCCTGTTTTGTGTTACAGCCGGTATATATGGTCTAGTAATAGACAAATCTGTCTACTTTAAAATATAGTAACTATACAATAAAAGGCAAACCAAAACACACTTAAATCTAAAGACGTTTAATAGTTCTTAGTAAAATAGTAGTTAGTAGTTAATAAACGAAACTGTCTACTGTATTTTAAAAGCATAAATAAACAGAGCAAAACACACTTAAATCTAAAGAAGCTTAATTGTTCTTAGTGAAGTCATTAAAAGCATAAAATGAAAGGCAAACTAAAACACACTCATATATAAATAAGAAAAATAGTTTTTGCTGAAGTCCCCAAATCTGTCTACTATTAGATTAAATTGGATTCAGCTAATAGATGAAACTGTCTACTATATTTTTTAGTAAAGTAATCTAAGCTGTGTACTAGTAAATTAAATAAGTTTTAGGTAATAAACAAATCTGTTTATTATATTTTAAAACCATAAGATCAAAAGCAGAGCAAAACACACTTAAATCTAAGGAAGTAAAATAGTTCTTAGTAAAGTCCTCTAAATGGTCTACTATTTAATTTAATAAGGTCTAGCTAGTAGGCAGTTTAAATATTTGATTGAATAAACTATTATTCGTTAGATAGTTGTAGAACAAGGCATTGTTTGAGACTGTTTAATGGCTTGATTAAGATCTAGTTATAGACAGTTTAAACACTTGATTCAGTACTCTATTTATATCTAAGAACAGTTATAAAACTCTTTGTAAATTTCTATTAATAATACTCCTGATTAATAAACTACGAACTATACAAAGTGCTATGCTAATTCTTGCTAAACTCTTTAAAACAATTTTTTTGTTAATTGCATTAATAAAAGGAAATTACAATTTAAAAAAACTCGAACACTCTCGAGAAAAAAAAGTAAGGGAGGAAATAATAAGTTTGAAAAGAGGTACATTAAGTACGTATTATTCCCTCTTTTAAAAGTGAATTTCCATGTTCCGCAGTAAAGTTTAACGGAGGAGGCCCTCTTCCAGAAAGCCATCAACAACTAATAAAAAATGATGGATAAACTTGCATCCCTCCTTCAAAAAAATAGAAGGAAGGAAGACGTCATTATTTAATTACATTTTATGGCATGGGATGAAAAAATAATGTAATGTATATGCATCTTTTATTATGATTCGTTCGAGAGGGGGAATTTTTTTTAGATACATGAGGATAATCGTATTTTTTAAGCTTAGATATTGAATATTCTGAAATTTAATGATGTTAATAAATAAACTGCACTTGCACCTAATTATTTAAAATAAATCATAAAATTGCAGTATCTTATATTTGAGCTACAAAATAAACAATTTTTCGTATATAAAACTGCCTCTTTTTAAAATGTTGCGAATAAATAAAACATGCTAAATTACTAAAATGATTTTAACCAAATGCATAAAAATCGACCGAATAAATTTATTAATACTTTGATTTAATTTTGATTTATAAATGCACAAACCCAATTAGTGCATTTTTAACTTTATTTGAGATCAGTCTTTGATGGGCGTGGCGCATAAGGTAGCATTTCGAGTTTAGAAAAGCCTGAAAATTTCTTTTGGTCGCTCCGCGCTTCGTGCTATGCGACCAAACCAAAATTTCGGGTTGTTCTAAACTCGAAATTTTACTTCATGCTTAACCTGGGAGTGGGAAACACTCGTTTAAACTTTAAATTGACCTCTTTTAAGGAAACAACGAATATTTAAAAATCTACTACGCGACCAAACTATATTTTCAGGCTTTTCTAAACCCAACATTTTACTTCATGCTTAATTAAACAATTCAGCAGCTGATATACATTTTTAAAATCATAAACAAAAACAGTGTATAAAATTCAAAATTTCTTCATATTTAATTAGAGTGAAATTAGAACACATGAAAATGCAATGTTCCACGAACAACATTTTAATAGTATCAAAAAATTACAGATTTTTTTTATGATTAATTATTTAAAGTTACCAAGTGAATTATTTTTCAACAAAATCTGACGATTTCAAAATTATTTAAAACTATATTGAATTTTTGAAAAATGCTTAAATAAATATCTTCATAAATTTTGCTGATTTACGACAATATTATAACTTGATTTTATTCCTCTACTTTTTTGTCAAAACATATTAAAACAGAACAATAAATGTATTTTTATTATCTTTACTGATTATTCATTAAACTAAATTTAATCTTAAACAAGAACTGTAAATGTTTTAAAATATATAACACTTCTCACGCCAGATTCAAAAATAATATAATGCGCCATATTTTAGGATAATTGCATGATTACTATTATTATTTTTTTATTGAGGTCCAGTATTCCAAGAATAAGGTTACTATTTTTGTTGTAATTATTGCAATGATGTTTGTATATATTTTTTTGTTAAAACTTTTTACATATACTTACAATGTAAAAGGGGATTCCCGTAACTAAATAAATAGAAACGAATTTACAATATTACATGAACATGTAACGTTATTTCGTCTCAATAACGTTACATAGTGTAATATGTTTCACCAAGTAGCAAATGAGAAATTAATTCAAAAAGTTATGTCATTTCAATTAAATATTAATTATGTCTTAAAATCGAAGATAAACTGAGCGTGATATTCAAATGCTCATTCCTGATTATTAAACTGCATACAATAATTGAACACAGTTTTTTTTTTTATAAAAAGTCAAATGAAATTAATATTAAATTTGGGTCTAAATTATAGAAACCGGTATATGACATTATTTTCTGACTATTAGAGTGCATTCAACATTTGCATCATCATTAAATTTAACTTAAAATTACAGAAACAAGTATTTAATTTTTTTTTCTGATAAATAGATCAATCGTAAAATATTATCTAAAAGCGTGCTTTCAATAAAATCTTAAAATGATTGGCAGAAAATCGTAAATATTGAATACTATTAAAATTGTTACAATATTAAAACGAGATAAATAATTTAAAATAAAAACAGTGTTTTTTTTTTTATTGAAGTTCTCAATATCATTCAAACGAGCGTCTTTTACTCCTTGACTAAACATGAAGTAAAATTTCAAGTTTAGAAAGGCCTGAAAATTTGGATTTAAACAACTCAGTAACATATAATCTTTATTGAACTTTACAAAAATAATAAAGGTGTTATTGATTATAAGAAAAACTAAGTTTCTTTAATAAAACATAATAAAATTACTAAACACTAGATTTGATAACTAAACATTTTGCATACTTTATTATTAGTTTTGCATACTTTCATACCATGAAAGTATGCAAAACTAATAATAAAGTATGCAAAATTATAGAAAGAAACTTGAAAAATTATTAAAAATCACAACTTTAATAGACAGCCTATTGATAAATTAATAATAATAAACGTTTATTTACGGCAGTGCCATTATTACAAAATAATACAATAAAAGAAATCCAAAAAGCTTAAAAAAAATATAGGAAACAGAAAATAATTTAAAATATACATGCATGACTGATAACTAAAAATAAAAATTAATTTAAATAATTTAAATCGACTGAATATAAAATATAAATATTATTATAATACGCTTACGAAAAACGATTCAATCTAGCCTTAAATGGTTGAAATGACAATCCAAAGAGATCAAACCAATGGTATTGGTTGTAGTCATTGCCGGTCTTCATTAGTCTGGTAATCGTGTCCATCGATGCTGAAACTGTGCGATGAGAGTCCAAATAAAATAATGTATTGGTCCGGGTGTTCCTTGTAGGCACATGCAAAGTTAAGGCATCTAACAGGCCGGGGGAATTAATGTGCCCATTGATTATCCGATATAAAAGGCAAATGTCGGCATTTACTCTACGATTTTGGAGATTTGACAAATTGAGGTCTTCCATTACTTGTTTGTAATCACCGCGAGCATGGCGATGTCCGGATTTGTACTCAATACATCGCAAAAATTTCCTCTGTACTACTTCCAAACGTTCCATGTTGTAATTAGTAAATGGTGTCCAGACGGGCGACGCATATTCAAGATGAGATCTAACGAGGGAGCAGTATAAAGTTTTAAGACATTCCGTGTCCAGATTTTTAGTTATATGCCACACGAATCCCCACATTTTTAAAGCTTTCAAAATAATATTGGAGATGTGGATGTTAAAAGAGAAACTCGAATTGAATGTTACTCCAAGATCTTTAATTGTGTCAACTCTCTGAAGGTTTATTGAATTGATGTTGTATGTCTGAAATATTTGACTTTTGTTATTACATGTGGACATAGCGAAGCACTTGGATACATTTAAATATAAACGATTATCATCGCACCATTTGTAGAGCTGGTCTAGATCGGATTGCATGCCAAGGCAGTCATTTTCAGAGCGAATAATTTTGAATAACTTTAAGTCATCCGCAAACATTAGAAATTGGCAGTTTTTGAAGATATCTTGTAGATTATTGATAAATAATAAAAATAAAATTGGCCCTAAATGCGACCCTTGAGGCACACCTGATGTTATGTGTATAGGATTTGAAATAAAATTTCTAATTTTTACAAACTGGACACGATCTTTCAAAAAGGAAGCTAACCAAGCTAAAGTATTGTCACAGAAACCCATAGAATGCAACTTGCTCAGAAGAATGCTGGTATCAATTCTGTCAAAGGCCTTAATGAAGTCAGTGTAAATTGCATCAACTTGATAACGTTCTTCTAAGGCCCTTGAAACAAACTGCTTGTACTCTAGTAAATTAGTAACAGTGGAGCCGCCATTAACGAAACCATGTTGCTTGGTGGATAGTAATTGTCTGGAGAACCAAGCCAATTGATCGGCAACCAATTTATCCAACAGCTTTGGGATAGCCGACTGAATACATACTCCTCTGTAATTCTCAACATGATCTCTAGGGCCTTTCTTATACAGTGGAATAATGTAACTTGTTTTCCATTTGGACGGTACCATACCATCAGCTAGAGATCTTATAAACAGGTCATGAATTGGCCGACATAGCGAGAATATACAATTTTGTAAAAAGTAGTTAGGTACTAAGTCGGGGCCACTAGAAAATGTCGGTTTCAGGATACTAATTGCGTTAAATACCTCTTGAACACTAATTGAGAGATTGCAGTTTTGTAACTGATGCGATTGACAATCAAGAGGTGTAGTATTTATATTACTAGATGGATTGTAATAAACATTACATTAATCTTTGAAGAATGTAAATCTGACCGTTGAAAATGAGATTACTGAAGTTCAAGTGGAACTAAAAAATGTGTGTGTTAAAAATTAAGCTAAGGCTTCGTTTCTTGCCTGAAAAAAATAAAAAATCTATCAAGGGTGTGTATTGACTAAAATATGACTGTGTATATACAGGGTGGTTCACAACGTTCGCGCCACTTAAAGGGTGTATTCTACAGGTTATTTTAAGTAAAAAAGTTCTTACTAATAAGCCAGTTATGGAAAAGTTTCGAATTTTCTGATTTTAAAATGTTTACACTCTGTTTAATTTCTAAGCGATCCAGTTATCCGGAGAAAATTTAACGTTCTCGAAAATGTGTTTGCCGACACAGGATGGAGATTTGGGAAACGTTCACGGTGCTTAGCAGCGGCAGCAGTAGATTTTCCATTTAAAAAACGAAAACTAAACACCATATCGGCTTACTCCTCCTTGGTCAATGTAAAAGGCATTACAGAAAATGCAAACAAGGCACTTTATTCTACACGAAATATACTTAAGCAGTCGACGGAATAACAGGCTTGCCTTGATTGAACGCTAATAAAAATGATCAAAGTTAGCCATGCGCGATGCGAAAGTACCAAAATATAAAGTTTCCCATAACTCGCTTGTTTTTGAGAATCGGACAAGTGTTTATAGAAACTTTTTTGTTTAAAATGACCTCTAGAATACACCTAATAAGTAGCGGGAAATCGTCGTAAATCACCCTGTATATAATTACAAATACAGGGTGCCCGTTTTTCGAGCTGTACTATGGGGATCTCGCTTATTGGAAGAAATAGAGAATCGGTTAAATAAAGGCAAAGTTGCGAATTTTAGTGCTTATTAATAATCTGCTTTCATATTTGAAATAACTTCAATTGTTTAGTTGTATTTCGAAAAAAACTGAAAATATCCATTTTTTTAATGTTGATGTTCTACAAAAATTTTCTATTGGCAACTTTTCATGACTTATCGAATGGTTAAAATTTAAAATAATTATACACTCAACTTTTGTTTTGTTTATAAAAACATACAAATTTATGCACTTTATTGAAATGCATTCTAATTCAGATTTAAACGATATGTCACACGTAAACTTTTGTTTAATTATTGTTGTTGTTCAAATTGCCATGGGAACCAAACAATCTTAAGTTGCTATGCAATAGTTGGAATGTTATTTAAAAGAAAGACTATTAATGATTACTTATCTTTTTTACGCAAATAAATAACATATCATAAAACAATACATTTTTTAAAGTCAGCGATGTGCAGCATTCATTAAAATCAGCGTAAAAAATGCTGTTCAGTGATATGCATATCTGTATATGCGCCCTTAAGGAAAATAAAAGTTGTGTCCGGAAAATCAAAAAATAATCGCTTTGCAGTTTTATAACATATTCCATATGTCAAGTCATAAACAGTTGCTCTAAGAATGTTTTTATAAATTTAAAATAAAATCAAAACTCGGCGCATTTTTAATAGCAAAACTTTTAGTTTTTTTACAATTACATCCAAACAATTGAAGATATTTAAAATGTGAAAGCAGATTAGGCACTAAAATACACAAAGTAAGATCCCCATTGTGCCGCTCAAAAAATAGGCACCCTGTATAATTTTTAAATTTGGTGACGCTTTTTGTTTTCTTTTTAACAAAGATTAAACAATCGACAAAACTTCAAATTTTGATGCAATTTAAAGAAATTATTTGGAAATAAATAAACTTTGATTTAATATTCAAATAATGAAAATCGAAACATCGAAATACTGAAGATTAATATTTTTCTTAATATTTAATTTTTGTTTATTGAGTGTTAGTTTGTTTTATGCAAAAGTAGAGGTTTAAAATAGCGCTAATTTGATAACTTGAATATTGCTTTACACGTTAAAATAAAAATCATCTGCGCGTTCGGAAGTTATACATTTTTTAATGTATCGGGTCGCTGACATACGACAAGCGCAAACTCGAGATTCTGCCCAGAAGTGGAATGAGTAATCAAAATGAAAATAAAAGCTAGCGGAAACAAAAATGCCCATAAATTTCTAAAAAGTAGGAACCTTCTGAATTTGGTTCACTTATATTTTTGCATCAACCCATCGTTCTGCAATTAATTCCTAAAGTTGCATAATTTCCTGTCGTGAACGGAGCGCGAAAACTGTAAATGTTTTGAACAATTTAATACTTTGTTATTATTTTGTCAAATGATTTAATTTTGACATATATTACTAACACTTTATTTAAGTATAATTTGGTGTTGGTTTCATTTGGACGTATTAGAAAAATTGTCACGATTATTTATTTTAGGAAGCGTTTATCTCTCTAACGATACAGTGATATCGCATGAAGTAAAATTTCGAGTTTAGAAAGGTCCAGAAAATTTTTACGGGGCTTTTCTAAACTCGAAATTTTACTTCATGCTTAGTCTGGGACTGGAAAACACTCGTTTAAAGTTTTAAATTGAATTCTTTTGAAAAACAACGGATGTCGGAAAATTTACAGCTTATGCATATATTTACCCAAAAGAAAAATTGCCTGTATACAATTCTTGTGTATATGCTGTATATCTTCAGATATTCGTTGTTTTTTTTAAAGAGCTAAATTTTAAGCTTTGAACAAGTGTTTTATACTCCCAGATTAAGCATGAAGTACGCGAAGCATAGCGTTCAAATCCAGGATTTTCTAAACTCTAAATTTTACCTCAAGCCCCACGCGTATAAAACTTATAAAAGCAACTTCAAATTATCAGGCTTTTCTAAACTCGAAATTTTAGTTCATTGTGAACCAATGAATGAATACACTTGTTAGAAGTTTCAAATTCAACTTATTTATAAAAACAGCAAATGTCTAAATATTTATAATGTGATGTGTATACTCAAAAGAAGCATTCTTTGCATCTACACGTATATTTCTACTTTACTCTCTACAATGTGTCTGATGTTCAGCAGATTTTAACAGATTTGTAATGAAATTTATTCGAGGAATTTTGTAAAGGTCTTTTCTAACATCATATTTTTTTACGCAGTGATCGATTTTTATGTAATCGTTCACTGAAAAGGTCAACGGTGGTCAACGGGAAAAGAGCAAACGTTATGAATTTCGAGGGTGGTCCGAACGTGCCGGCCAGGGCGGAAATTTAATTGACACACATACTGACACACGTCCAGGGCCTGACATTTTTATTTCGTAAGCCAAAATTTCAACCCCCTCAGATAAAATTAATATAGAAATATGTATATATTTACAACTCAATGTCCACACATCAAAAATCGTATATATTTCCAACTAAATATCCACACATCAAAAATCGACAAAATGTTAAATTTAGTTTTACATATTGCATTGTTCCCAAATCCACTTAAAATGTGAAGTTGAAGAATAACATATACGTTGAATCAATTTTAAGTACGTAAAAGTAAGTAGTTATACTTATACTGAGTTTTTTTTTTTTCGTTTTTTAAGAAACACTTAAAATGTTAAAATACGATTGCCAATAATATATAAACAAACAAAATAATATTTAATCAAATCAAAGCCGATCGTTCAAGTCCAACTGATTTTTCTCAAATAAACTTCATTTATTACACAACATTTCACTGCCATCACACGTGTGTAACTCTCGTGCCCGAAAAGTCAAAAATTAATTCGGTATTTTCGAAAAACGGAAGACGCGTAACGCTCCGTGCGAATAATTGATCTGAACTAAAGCAGAAAATTGTGCAGGCTCATTTCAACGCTGCTGAAGAACGCATTGTTAAACTTATCAATTTTCGCTCCATTTGAATGCGATTTACGTTTATCACCCGAGCGGTTGGGTTTTTTAAAAAACGTTTTTATTTGATTTCTATTTATTTTATAATATACTAACACTTTACATTAATTGATTATAATGAATACGAGCTAATAAGTGATGATGATATCAGAGACTAACAGGAACTTACTTAGAACTCTTTTAGAACTAAACTACAATAGCGTGCATTAGATTATATATGCGGATAAATGCGAATAATGCAGAGATAATATTTATTAGAGTAAGCATAATTATTTATCATAAGAAATACATTGAGTGAGATACGTAACTTGCGGCATGTTTTTTGTGCGCGTTTGATGAATCAGCTTAATAAGACACGAATATACCAATAGGAAATTTTTATATGCTCTGACAATATTGAGTGCAAAACTGTCAATTAACTATAATGAAAATTCAAATCGCATACTGACTGTACAAAAATCAATAAAATGTCAAAGTTAAATCAACAATAAAGCTACAGTTGGTGAGTGATTAGCAAAATATATCCGACAAATCTTTCTCGGTTTATTGAACAAAAACAAAAGAGCTAAGACGCAAAGTGTTTAGATAGAAGTTGTTTATGTTTTCATTATCTACAACTTTTGTTTGAAATTTTTCGATTCAGTCAATAATAACACCACAGTTGGTGAGTGATTACTAAAGGAATAATTCTGGGCTAGACTTTCTCGTTTCTTCATCAATAACAAAATGGGTAAATTGAAAATTGCTTATACAAAAGCTGTGTTTTTTTTTTGTTGGCTATAACTTTTATTTGAGATATATTTTTATTAAGTTAATATGTTTCTATATTTTTAACTTCACTTGAATTGAGCGTTTAATACGCGTGGCGCATGAAGTAAAATTCCGAGTTTAGAAAAGCCCGAAAAATTTGGGGCGAGACCCAGCCAAAATTTGCTCAGGGCTTTTCGTTATCTCGTTATCTGTAACGTTTGTTTGAAGCTTTGTTTGATTGAATCGTTAATAAAGCTACAGTTGATGAGTAATTAGTAAAATATATCAACAAAAGCTTTCTCGGTTTATTGAACAAAAACAAAAGAGCTAAGGTGAAAAGTGTTTCGATAAAAGTTGATTGTTTTTTCATTATCTACAATTTTTATTTTAAACAAGTTGGTGAGTGATTAATAAAGGATTAAATCTGGGCTAAACTTTCTCGATTCCTCATCAACAACAAAATAGCGAAGATGAAAATTGCTTTTACAAAAGTTATGTGTTTTTTCGTTGGCTACAACTTTTATTTTAGACATTTTTTTATTAAGTTAATATGTTTCTATATTTTTAACTTTACTTAAAATCAGTATTTAATACGCGTGGCGCATGAAGTAAAATTTCGAGTTTCGATGCGCGACCGAGCCAAATTTTGCTCATGGCTTTTCTAAACTCGAAATTTTACTTCATGCTTAGTCTGGGAGTGGAAGACACTCGTTCCTAAATTTTCGAATTATCATAAAGTTGTGTATTTGTTTGTTATCTGCAATTTTTGCTTCAAGCTTTGTTTGATTGAATCGATAATACAACTACAATTAATAAGTGATTTGCGAGATTTATAAAAAAAAATCTTTGTCGGTTTATTAAACAAAAACAAAAAAGTTGAGGTAAAAAGTGTTTAGGTTAAAGTGGTTTATTTTTTCGTTGGCTACAACTTTTGTTTGAAACATTTTTTGATTAAAACGTGGAAAGCTATAGTCGGTGAGTTGTTGATCTCCACTAGAACTTTTAATTTCTAGTACATACACAAAAAAAAACTGTGGTAAAAAGAGATTACTCTAAATTTTTTATTGTCTTTTTTATTATTTATTGTTTAGGTAAAAGTTGTGTATTTGCATATATATATATATATATATATATATATATATATATATATACACACATATATATATATATATATATATATATATATATATATATATATTTGGGCAAATATATGTCAAAAAAAAATAGTATCAACATCTTTTTGAAAATTCTCCAGTCTTACAAAGTTCTTAATTACTTCAGGGTTTTTCATTGTTAACATAAATAAAATTCGTTTAATAAAAAACAGAAAAATCTAATGATTTCTGGTGATTTTTAACATAAGACTTCTAGACATTTGGTGGTTTGGTGGTTTAGAGTTGGCAACACTGCCGCCCAGGGGTATTCAACCGTGAAAATTTATAAAAGCCTCAAAGTCGAAATTATCCGTATCCGCCGAAAATTTGCCGCCGTTAAAAATTGGCTGCCGTAGGCTTCAGCCTACGTAGCCTAGTAGGAAATCCGCTACCGCTCATTCATCGATTTTATTGAATCATTGAGGAATAAAATAGAATAAAAGTAGGTATGTGTTTTGATTAATTAAAGTTGCGTGTTTAATTTTTGGTTTGGAAAAATAAATAATTGATTTGGTAATTACTATGCAATATCAAATGAGATTTATCGGTGATGGATTTGTATTTTTATGCGGATTTAAAAAAAAAAATGACGCAATGGAAAATTCGCTACTTTATATAATCTGTAATAGTCTGACGTGTCAGTTTTCAGGGGCAATAAGTTAGGGGCGGGCGTATCTACAAATTGAATTCCGCGTGTATTATTGCTTTTATAGTGAAAACGCACGCCACTGGCACAATAAAACGATTCCGATCTATAATGTTTCCGCCGGCTTCATATATTTTCTTTATCGGTACACATTTCCCCAGACTGCGACGACTTTACATCGGGACACAATCTAATTTTATTTTTAACACACAACTTACAATATTAACTTCAACACACGTATAAACTTTTTTTTTTACCCTACTATATAAACTATACTCTAATAACTCGAATATCTGCAATATAGAATTACATTAAAAAAAACAGAGGAAATAATAAAATTGTGACATAAACTGAATCTAGTAGTGGGTTTAAAATATTATCAAACGGAATTCTGTGTTTTATTTGTAAACATTTTTTTTTTGTATAACTCATGCTAAAAATAGTTTAATTTGAAACTTCTGGCAAATGGTTTCACTCTTTAGTTAAGCATGAAATAAACTTTTTTAATTATCGGCAATTCAGTCAATTTTTAACCACAACAGCTTTACAGATAATTTATCAGGAAATCATAATAGCATTTAAAGAATAACCTTTAACGAGGATTGCTACTTCTGGATTAAGCATGAAGTAAAATTTCGATATAAGACAAGCCTGAAAATTTGGATTTGGACGCTACGCGAGGACTACAAATGTATATTTTATCTAACATAATTTTTCGCTTTTAAAATGTTTAATATTTCAATAAAATTTTATTCAATATGCATAATTAACTACTAAAACTGCCCACTAATGTATATTGATATGGCAGAAACGTATTTAAATTATTTAATTAATTATAAACGACTATAAATAACCATGACCTTTACTTTAATCATTGTTTTGTACGCGTGGGGCATGAAGTAAAATTTCTAGTCTAGAAAAGCCTGAAAATTTGATTTGGACTAAACCAAGTTTTTAAGCTTTCCTGAACTCGAAATTATACTTCATGGTTAATCAAGGAGTAGATACTCGCAAAAAGTTTCAAATGGAATGTTTTTATGTTTTTTGTTTGGACGTGAAATTTAAGCAAATTAGTTTTTATAAACAATTCCTTATATAATTGTGAATGGTTAATAAAAAACGCATCGCGTCCGCTTTATCCTCGAAAACTTTAAATAAGCAACATCTCGTAGTGTTTTCTGACCGAAACTTTTCACATAAGTGACTTTTTCCACGCGAACTTTTCCGCATTTTCCACCCTCTCTGCCGCATGTGTTGTCCAAACTAAAGTTTTCCTCAGGAAGAAAATATTAATCGTGCATTTAAGAATTCTTCTTCACAAATTTAATAAATATTTAAATCAGATTTTTTAAATCTATTTATGTTTATAAACCAAACAATGAATTCAGTTAAACTTAAAGAGTCTCTGACTTTTAATTAAAAAAACGCCCCTGCTCTAGCTAAAATCAAATTTTATTGTCCTATTGAAATTACCATATTTTTTGATTGTCAATTAGTGGGTTATAATTAAAGTTTATTTTTTCTGCTAATTTAAGATGTTGGTGCCTTCTTCCTAAATTATTCAAGGGATTTTTCTTTTGGAACACAATGTATAACATGTACATTTTCGAGTTTTCCTTGATTTTATAAAAGCGTTTAATTTTAAGCTTCTAACGAGTGGTTCTGCTCTATGATTAAGCATGAATTAAAGTAAAATATTGAGAAGCGCGAAAATTTGGATTTGCCCGCACGAAGAGAAAATCACTGCATACTTGTTTTAACTACTTACAGTAGATGCAAATTTAATCGCTGAGGCTGTTATTTGGTGAAATTAAATATCAACAGGTTAGTAAATAACAACAGCACTTTAAATAAATAACACACTAAGTGTGTTATTTAATAAAGTGCTGTTACAGTAGATACTTTTAATTGATTAAAACACGGTTATATTTACCTTTCTTAACTGTATTTATTGACGTGACTAAGATCTTTTCGTAACTGAAATGCGCAGTGGATGGAGGCACAATTTTCTTTCCCCTTCTCCACGCGAGAACAGAAGAATTGCACGCGAAGGAAGATCGGAGTAACGCAGATTAAATTACCAATATATTTCTATTTCTATTTCTGGTTTTTACGTTCCGTTTTCACTGTTCCATTCACAATCACATACACGCGACGAACTCTCGCATCATCATAAATGTAATAATGCATTGCCGCGAAATAAGAATGTTCACTATTCGTACCTCTACGTACATAAAATGTTTATTGATTTATAGTGTAAATGTAACTAAGAATTGTGTAATTAAGAATTGTATGTATTTTTTTAATGTAATCTGCAATGGTTTACATTATAGCTTAGGGCCGGATTAACTTATTTTGGCGCACTAGAAATTTCTTTCCTGCCCCCTAAGAAATATATCACAAAAAAATGGTCTCCAAAACAATAGACAACAATAAATAAAGTAAATATTAAATAAAACTTGGGACATCAATACATAAATAATACAACTATTGCATTTTTGTAATGAATTTTATATATCATTTTGATAGAACAAACGTTTTTTTCATGAGAGAATATTTTGAGTAATTTAATTAGTAGGTATACTATTTTTTATTTTTTTATTTATTCATTTATTAACCCATCATAATAACGTTCCAATAACAGGGAAAATTTACAATAATTAAAATCCACATATAAAATATCACATAAATCATATAAACATAAATATCACACACAAATAACTTATAAGATGTGTGTACCGTACCGTAAGGTAAATAATAAGGTCTCACATTCTTCATACCTGCTAATGACATAATCCCTTTTTTACCTATATATACCGACCATATTTTTCAATCATTCAATTTTTGTGTACCTGTTCATTCCACACACAACACTTTTTTCAAGTAAGTTTATTTTTAATTTATTCCTATTTTTTTTAAACGTCATAAGCAAAGCTATACTGAATAGAGATAAATCTCGAAACCCGTCTACAGATGGCCTAAGACATTAGCTTTAATCCAAGTCCTTTCATTTTTTATTTTTTTTTTATTTCTCCTTTCATATTTAATTTGTATTTGTTAGTTGGTTTGAAGAGAATTTGATCTAAACGTTATACATACTTTAATAGAGCGTTGTAATAAATCAAATTAAATAAGATTTCAAATATTTCATTGTATAATTCAATATCCAGAGGTGTATTTGCACGAGAAGTAGTTGTTGCAATGGATATTTTTCGTCTTAAGTTGTTTTATTAATTAAAACATTGTTTGCATCTTCACGAATAACATTTTCGTAATTTTATATATTATTAAACTATTCTCTTTCTAAATGTTTGTAGGTATACATTTCAAATTATGCTGTATATAGTTTATGAGTTATTTCCACTTGATTACAAAAAATCTCATATTATTAATAGTATGTTGATGTCAAGAAAACTTAGTTCTTTTAAAGTATGCGAAAATCTAAGAATCTAAAGATATTTGGTCGAAAAGTCGATTAAGTCAAATACGTAGTACTATATATAAAATTACGAAAAAACTATTCGTGAATAAGCAAACAATGTCTTAGTTAATAAGACAACTTAAGACGATAAATATCAATTTTATATATTATATTTAATGTGTGCAAACTATAAGAAGCGTAAGCTTATTTTCTCGAATTCAAATAGTTTTGAATTTGAATTTAACATAGTACCAATTATGATATTCATCATGCATAAAAGATATTTTTAATTACTATTTGTGTTCTTAATAATTTTTAAATAACCATATACAAAATCTATAACATATACTTATTATTTATGATACAGATTTTGTAATGGTTATTTAGAACTCATTAAGAAACAAATAGTAATTCAAAAATGTTTAATACATAATGAAAAACACTTTACTGTATTTCCATGAAATTGTTCAGATGTCAGGGGCGTTCAATTAAAACCCATCTTTGCTTTATAAAAAAAATATTTAACAATTTAATTACAAACACCGTCACAGTTAAAAAACTATTCTGTTGTTTTATTAACAGACGCATACCTTGCTCATTGATTTTTTGTGGATACTGATTGCAAAAGTCTTCCACAGATATTTGTACTATTGCGTCAGACTCAAACAACCAACTTGTGAACGCCATTTTCATCACTTCAAAAATATGGAAATCACAAAGCGATAGATCCGGACTACAGGGTGGATGCTACAAAACTTTTTTTTTCATGGAAGATTTTCTTATACGACATTAGGAATATAAGGTCTAGAATTATCATGTAGAAAAATATCCGTTTTATTCTTCGATGTACCTTGTTCAAAGTTTCATTATATAGATTTGCAATGACTTTTCTCCAGGCTCCTTAAAATTTATGAACAAGGGTCTTTTATAGTCGAGAAAGCGCATAACAATTGTAACACAGCACTGATCAAACGGACCGATAATCAACAAAAAAAGAAAACTTAAAATCGAATATTACAGAACTCAAAATCAAATCAAACGCAAGAGAATGATTAATGTGTTGCTTACAAACACTACTAATATTATCCAACGTCGTTTGAATTATTCCGGTTGGTTTAAAGACATTCTTAATCAAAGATTAGTTTTAATTGAACACGCCAAGTAGAAACAATGAATCACGATTGACACTATTTATTCTAATTGATAAAATGTATCTTAATAAAAAAAACCTAAATTTTAAATTACCATAATTGTTGGTATTCTTTTCTTTTGAGTAACGGGGAATTAATCAAATTGTTGGCAACTTTTATTTTTAGTGTAATGGTTAGATCCCAGGTGTCATACAAATTTATAATTTGTATTTTTGATTGTGTGTTGTGTTGTGTATTTAACAAGCTCGTTATTTAACAAATTCGTTGCTTGTGTCAATATGTATTATCGTTTGCTGTTCTTTCTTTATTATTAATATCAATCAGGACTGTGTGTGGACAAGAAATAAAATCAGGAAGTAAGTAACAAATGCGAACTTTATTCAATCAAAATTATATCTTAATGAATAAAAACAGATATCATTTAAAATTACAAATCGTGCGCACTCTTTCTCAAAAAAATGTATCTGATTCTACAGCAAATTTCAGACCTGTCATTTAACTTACAAGATGGGAAAACCCACCGGACCCATCTCTGACCTGATTCTCTCTGTTAATACCGCTCTCTCCTACATTTCTCATAAACGGTAAGAAACATGGTTCGCGACTTTAATTAGGCTTTTTTCTACATTTCTCATAAACAGTAAGAAACATAGCTCGTGACTTTAGTTCAGCTTTCTCCTACATTTCTTGTAAACGGTAAGAAACATGGTTTGCGACTTTAATTCCACTTTCTGCTACATTTCTTGTAAACGGTAAGAAACATGGTTCGCGACTTTAATTCGACTTTCTCCTACATTTTTTATAAACGGTAAGAAACATGGTTCGCGATTTTACTTCAGCTTTCTCCTTCATTTCTCGTAAACGGTAAGAAACATGGTTCGCGACTTTACTTCGGTGATATTTTTCTTTTTTTAACACTGTATTCTAATCACTTATAAAAGATTTCTAATTTACCTTTTGTTCCCTGTACTCTTTATTTCTGTTTTTTGTCCCTCGCGCTTGCAACGTCTCGGCTCGGATTCTTACGGCCAAAAGACCTCCCGCTGACTGTGCTACTTCAGCTTTCGACTGTCTCGCTCGCAACCTCTTAGCTCGGATTCTCGTGAAGCAAGCCCCTTACCCTGACATTGTTACTTCGGCTTTTGGCCCTCTCGCTCGCAACCTCTTAGATCGGATTCTCATGGCGAAAAGATCATCTTGCCCTGACTTTGTTACTTTGGCTCCTGAAGATAAATTCAAATTCAAAACTATTTGAATTCGAGAAAATAAGCTTATTTTCTCGAGTCCAAATAGTTCTGAATTGGAATTTATCTTGTTTGAACTGTACCGTAAGGTAAATAATAAGGTCTCACATTCTTCATACCTGCTAATGACATAATCCCCTTTCTTACCAATAAATACGGACCATATTTTTCACTCATTCCATTTCTGTGTACCTGTTCATTCCACACACAACCCTTTTTCCAAGTAAGTTAATTTTAATTTATTCCTATTTTTTTTTTTCAAAAAACGTCATAAGCAAAGCTATACTGAAGAGAGATGAATCTCGAAACGCGTCTATAGATGGCCTAAGACATTAATTTTAATTCAAGTCCATTCACTTCTATTTTTTTTTGTTATCTCTCCTTCCATTTGAAATTTGTATTAGTTAGTTGGTTTGAAGAGAATTTGACCTAAACGTTACATATGCTTTAATAGAGCATTGTAACAAATCAAATTAAATAAGATTTCAAATATTTCATAGTATAATTCAATATCCGGAGGTGTATTTGCACGGGGAGTAGTTGTTTCAATGGATATTTATCGTCTTAAGTTGTCTTATTAATTAAGACCGTGTTTGCATTTTCACGAATAGTTTTTTCGTAATTTTATATATTATGTTTAAAGTGTGCAAACTATAAGAAGCGTAAGCTTATTTTCTCGAATTAAAATAGTTTTGAATTTGAATTTATCTTGTTTAAACTGTACCGTAAGGTAAATAATAAGGTCTCACATTCTTCATACCTGCTAATGACATAATCCCCTTTCTTACCAATAAATACCGACCATATTTTTCACTCATTCCATTTCTGTGTACCTGTTCATTCCACACACAACACTTTTTCTAAGTAAGTTAATTTTAATTTATTCCTATTTTTTTTTCAAAAAACGTCATAAGCAAAGCTATACTGAAGAGAGATGAATCTCGAAACGCGTCTATAGATGGTCTAAGACATTAGTTTTAATTCAAGTCCTTTCACTTCTAATTTTTTTTTGTTTTCTCTCCATCCATTTTAAATTTGTATTTGTTAGTTGGTTTGAAGAGAATTTGACCTAAACGTCACATATACTTTAATAGAGCGCTGTAACAAATCAAATTAAATACGATTTTAAATATTTCATTGTATAATTCAATATCCGGAGGTGTATTTGCACGGGAAGTAGTTGTTTCAATGGGTAATTATCGTCTTAAGTTGTTTTATTAATTAAGACATTGTTTGCATTTTCACGAATAGTTTTTTCGTAATTTTATATATTATAAATATTTTACATATAACAAAATTATAAAATATTTCTTTTCTATTTTAAATGCAATTAAGAGCAAAAAATGGAAACCGTCGATTTAAAATTTTGTAAATGTGTTACCGGCGTTTTACCGGAAACGCCGCAACTATGATTATTTCGGCGATTTAAATACTTTTATTCTTTCTCGCGATAACAACGGACCCCACATTGTTTTTAATCACCTTATTTTCACCTTCATAATCATTTAGTATCAAATGAATTAAGTTCGCTTACATATACGGAGTGTTCGGGTTTTTGTAAATATTATTTGTAAATATAGGATTAGTTTATTTTCATATTTTTATTAGGGTTTAGATTTTAGATTTATGACCTTACGCGGCACAAATCCCTTTTGGATCACAAAACGCAAAATTCCAAGCAGCGGCCCTAATCCGGGGAAATTTCACAATTAGGGCATTTCGTGATCACAACAAAAGCACAACAGATTTGCTCCCGAAATGCTCACAGCTAGGCACCGCCCTCCGGATTACGAAAGAGGCTGCATTTACAACCTAGCTGCTTGGAATTCGGATTAAGGGAAAATACCGAATATTTATTCATGTTTATTTTTCTTTTCTATTCGCGGATTGTTTTATTGATAGCTAAATCAATCACGTCAGACATGGTAGATACGTAAATTATTGTACATATTTTATAACGGCCGATCATTTCACTTATGTAAACATACGATAATTTCTAAACTCACTAATAACAGAAATATGAAAACTTGCACACTTCAAAGTGACAACAACCATAAGATTTAGAACCAGGATATATATGGATATATGTATGTATATATATAATAATAATAATTAGCAGCATTAATTTAATATATAAAAGCTATGATTATTAAACAAATAATTAGCAATTCGGATGCCGATTGCATCATCCGTTTACGCCAAGGCGCGTAATGATCAAGCGCAACTCACTTGCGCACGGCACCCCTAACCGCTGAACCAATCAGAGGCAGGAGCCTTAACCACCTCCAGCTCTCACATTCCTCCATGCGAGAATTACGGGAAGGGAGAAGGTGGTTAACAAAACTGTTGGTTCACGGGGGTGAAGAACAATCGGTATCAATCTCCTGAATCGTGCGGTCATCCGAAATCCGAGTGTTGTTATAATAGTATTTTTGTTTTAAATCCAACAAAATAACGTAAGAGTCGCGTCGCGTAAGGTGATAGTTGTTTTTGTATTATTTGTATATATATTTCGGTAATTGTTAACTCTTGTTTATTTTTAATAAACACCATTGTAAATGTTTTTTTGAAATCGTACTCTTTCATTTATCGAATCATTTCAATTCTTATAACCTAAAGAAATATATATACAAAGTGAGTTGTTCTGGAAAAATGCTGTTCCAGGACCTGACGATGACAGGGTGAGTATTTTTATGTTTTATTTTGTTTTAAAAGTGACTGTGTGGTATCTCTGCCTACGAGCTACTAGGTAATCGAGGGTGATCCGATTTTGAGAACAAGGTCAATAATTCAATATAAATTTCTCAAAATCGGGGTGGTTGTCTCCCAGAAGGCAACACCTTAATTTCCCCCTTTGATAAATGGCGCCCAACGTTTAATTTATTTTTTTAACGATTTATCCGTGATAAATGACACACATCGTACATCATTTTCATTGTTCTTCTAACTGGGATAACTGTGACCAACGTTAATTAATGCCCTTACTTTTTATTCATTGAATAAATGAGTCACAGCGTACTCTTCTAACTTTAATTTTGTTTAACCAATTATATTTTTGATAACTTTAACCAAAATTAATTAACGAAAGTGCATTTGGTTTATACCTTTGTCCCATTAGTATTGACTTAGAATCCAATTTAAATTTTGTACTACATGTTTCTCTCACATATATCACGATTTAATTTCATTGCTCACGGCCCTATATAAAAATTGATATATTTATTACTTATTTTTGTTTAATGAAAATTGTACTATTAACGATTATTTTTAAAGTTAATACATTTCTGAACTGCTTAAATTTCTTCTAATCTCAATTATAAAACTTGATAAATTGTTAATGTTTAATTATTAGTGTGTTAACCAACACAAATTTTATTTTTGTCTTTCATTGTAAAAAGTTCGAATTTAAAATTTTATGAATGTTGTAATTATAATTATTATTAACTTTTCACCGTACAATTTTCATTTATAATATAGATTCTTTTAAGTAATAAATAAAATTCAACATATTGGCCAAAACATTCCTTAATTCTCGTTGTAAACTAATTGACATTTTCTTACAGGGAAGTGAATTGTATATTTAAATGTTCATAATTACTTAATTCTTAATAACCAACGAGAATTTATACACCCACACTCACTCGATAGATTTTATATTTTATATAACATTACGAACGTACTTTTTCGTAGTTGTACGAGTTTATAAGTGCAATTCATGAGCACTAATTAAATTTTATTTGCAAATAAATAGAATAAATTTGATGCACAGAGTGCCCGAACTTCAATTTGTTTAAAAATTATTTGAAAACTCGACGGGGCCGAGTTATAAATAGTAACTTAAAGCTTTTGCGAAAATTTTAAAACAAAAACTCGTATAACGATGAACACGTACAATCTTCGCTCACTAAAACAAACCTCCAACAATATGGAGGGTACCCAAAGCGACTACGACAGCGTAACCGACAACACCACATCTCAAAACTCCACACTCGATGACACCGCGTCCAATAGCACTATATCCAACGGTACAGTAATGGACGCCGACAACAGCCGCCAAGAGAGCCGCCCACCCTCGTGAAGTTCCACTACTTTAGAGTTGACATGTGAAGTCATTAATAAAACGATGGCAGAGAGAAGGCGGGCTTTTGATGCGGAAATGGCACGATTAGCACAGGAAAAAGAAGAAATTCTGCGCCAACAAAGAGAGGAAGAAGAGCGTGCTCCTCCGACGTGGAAAGATTTCGAAGAATTGCGGAATTATTTCTTGAAAAGAGAAGAGAAGTTTATTAAAGTGGCGAAAGAAAATCGAGACCAGATAAACTTCCTCCAGGAAGAGCTGACTGCGCTTGAAGATCGCGGTCCATCACGTCTCTCAGACGCCAGTAGCGAAAACCGCTTACCGACACCACCGCGCAATCAAATACAAGTCGAAGCCGACATCCACGCACCACCAAAACAACGCACAAATTTACCATCTCGACAAGCCGCCACTTCTTCCGACCTCCCCGCAACGAATCTATGACCCCAGCAGGTGCTCGATTTGCTTCGCGAATCAAACAGCAACAGCGAAGAAGACAAAATAATGTTTAATGGCCGCAACCCTAGAAAATTCATTTCCCAGATGGAAATCGAGTTCAACGGGCTAAACCTTAGAGATGAAGTTAAACACAGGAGAACATTGGCAAGAATGGACACCGACGACAGGAAGATATATGGAGAATACTTCACTGACGACGTTTCTTGGGACGAAGCGAAATCGTTATTTATTGATTCAATTGATCCAGTCTCAGTGGCGCTGGATGAAACCAAGGAATTATTAATGAAGCCCCAAGGAAATACGTCACCTGGATTATTCGCTCTACGAAAGAGAATCTTGTTTGATCGACATTTATCTTTCTGGGATGAAGAAATGAAAACCACCGTCATGTGGGAATTATCATCGGAGTCTTTGAAGCAAGCGATGATTTTTATGCCGGCGAGCGTGTCTGAATTTGTTGCTAGAGCTGCGAAACTGTCATCGAAAAGAAAAAGCACAAATTTCGAACAAAACAGGAAAACGGATTCATTCCAGGCGAAATCACAGCCCACAATAATTCCAAACACGGACCAACCGAAGGAGAATTACATTAATTCGTCAAAGAGCCGCTATAACAGTAATTATAATAAACGACCTCGCTCGCCAAGATATAATCAACGTCAAAATCATGAAAAAAAGCAATCCAATCCGAAATCAACCAGCCCAAACAGAGTGCCAAATGTCGAAGTAATACAGCCTCCGAGAGCAGCATCACCACAGAAAACCGCTGCCTCCACGTCGAACCGCCCCCGCAAGCCACCCCTCTGCCGAATTTGCAAGAACGGATATCATTGGCATAACGTTTGCCCAAGCAGGTCGGGAAACTACCAGGAGCGGCAGGATCAGAGATAAACACTGTACAACCCTCCCCTGCCGCCTCCGTACGACGACAACGAAAATCTCAAATAACAAGATTCAAGCTCCAGAACAAAAATTTAGGAAAAACTGCTAAGCGCACCCGGCACCTCCACCAGAATATCGACATATATTCTAATAACGGAAATAATGCGAATCTCAACCTAACTGGCGACCGAGACGAGCAACACCAGCATCAGAATGCTAACCCATCTTCCGATAATAACCACTCGGAGGCCGGACCATCATCATTAATAGCGCAGTGCCCATCAATTTCCACTAATACGTGCCCGCGAGATAATTTACGCGAGATATACAGTGATAAGGACACCCTTCCCTTATGTGCTTTTTCGTCAAGTTCTCTAAAACTCGTGTTATTGCCAGTGATTATGCAAGATCGAACAATATCTTGTTTGCTCGACTTAGGGGCATGTCAAAATTATATTCGACCGGGAATCACAAAATGTGTGCGCGAAATACACATGAAGGCAAATTTAGCTGGAAAGGATATCACCGCAGATGTGACAGGGATGGCATCTGTTCAATTCCAACTAGGCACCCAACATTTCTCCGAGGATTTTCTTGTGTTTCCTGATCTCCGTTACGAAGCAATTCTTGGAATAGGATTTTTCCTCAAACACCACGCTGTGATTGACTGCAGTAAATTATGCATTCACCTCGGCACCGGATTACGCCAGACAATCCGGTGGACCGAACAGCAACTCAAATCGGAAAACATCCAGGTACCTGAATTTGATTGCGAGTTATCAGGAAACGCAGCTGATCATTTTAAAGAATTGATCGAGAGATTTGCGAGAATTTTCCAGCCCAAGGATCAATTCGCTCACCGCCCACGAATTTCGGAGCACAAAATACTACTAACATCCAACAAACCAATTCGGATTCGACCGTATCGAGTCAATGCACTGCGAAAGCAAGAAATCGACCGACAAGTAGATGACCTCCTCGCACAAGGAATTATCGAACCGAGCAAAAGCCCGTACGCTTCACCCATTGTTATAGTGCAGAAGAAGGACGGGACTAGCCGATTCTGTATGGATTACAGAAAAATCAATGAGGTGACAATATCGGAGCCGACCCCCATGCCCGTTATACAGGAAACGCTGAAAGATCTCGGAGATGCCAGTATCTTTTCTACGCTAGATTTAAAGAGTGGGTATTGGCAAATCCCTATGGAAGAAAACTCCAAACAATTTACAGCGTTTTCTACACCGGATGGAGGGCATTATCAATTCCGTGTAATGCCCTTCGGGCTCAAAAATGCTCCAGCTACATTTCAGCGCTTGATGTCTCAAGAAGTGCTTGCTGGAATGATACACGATTTCGCAATGGTGTACCTGGATGATATAATTATATTTTCCAGGACACCAGAAGAGCACATCAGACACCTCGCATTGGTGTTTGAGAGATTGGACCAATTTGACCTTCGCTTAAGCGTAGATAAGTGCTCGTTCGGGAAAAGTTCGCTGGAGTATTTAGGACACATCGTCGATACCGACCTGACACGTCCTTTGCAAAAACACCTGACTCAAATCAAAGATCATCCTACTCCAAAAACACGCCGTCAACTGCGAAAATATCTGGGTCTTTGCAACTGGGTCAGGCAATACATTGATAATTATGCAGATATAACCGCTCCATTAAACAACCTACTTGCCACAACACGTCCGTTTAAGTGGACGCCGTCCGCAACAGCAGCTATGGAGATGCTGCGCGAACGCGTTCAACAACCACTTAAACTTCACCGGCCGTTACCAGAGTTATCCTACACAGTTCAAACCGACGCGTCGATGATAGGAATTTCCGCTGTATTATTCCAAACGACTCTCACCGGCGAGAAAAGGATAATTTCTTTTGATTCGCGCAAGTTAAATGATGCCGAGACGCGTTACCACATAAATGAGCAAGAATGCCTCGCACTTGTATTTGCATTGCAAAAATACCGCCCACTCCTCGAAGGAAAACATTTTAGTGTCGTCACAGACAGCAAGGCGCTAACTTGGCTCGCCAAATTTAAGAACGTGAAATCAAAACTTACGAAGTGGGCGTTACAACTGCAGAGTTTTGATTTCGAGATCGCCCATTGCGCAGGAGAAGAAAATCAACTAGCTGACCTTCTTAGCCGCGATCCAGAATGTTTACCTGTGGACCCATTACCGGAATTAGAATCTGTTTTACCACCGCAGCTAAATGTGGTAGAGCAGCCTATTGTTCATTTTGTGTGGGAAGCGCAGGCAGCAGATGAAGAAATTCAAAAAAAAATACAACTTCTTGCTGACCCAGACCACCCAGAATTTTCGAAATGCAACGAAACATTTGAAGTCATCGGAGGACACCTTTTCCAACGCCCAATTGATGGCCGTGATCGTGCTATCTACGTTCCTGCTGCAGCAGTTCCTCGAGTCTTACACGCGATGCATGATGAGGCTATTCATCCAGGACGCGACGAAACCTTACGCAGTATTCGAAATCGCTATTACTGGCCCAGTCAACCTACGGATATTCGAAACTACGTAAAGAATTGCCTCATCTGCATTGCCACGAAGCGTGGTAAGAATCAAAAACGCGCACCAATGAGAGCGCGTATACCCTTCGCACCGTTCGACACCGTCGCCGTAGATTTAATGGGACCATATCCTGCTAGCACCGCGAAGAAAAGATTCATACTTGTGGTAACCGACCTTTTTACGAAATGGATTGAGGCCTTTGCGATTGGTCAAGCACGTTCCGGTAACATATTAAAATTACTAGAGGAACAAGTATTCCATAGGTTCGGTTACCCAAGAGTTATAATCAGCGACAATGGACCGCAGTTTACTGCAAATCGCTGGCGAGATCAACTGCAAAGTTGGGGAGTGGAAGCATACTACACTCCCGTGTATCACCCACAGGCAAATCCGACAGAACGAAGAAACCAGGAGCTGAAGAAATGTTTAAGGATTCGTATGCAAGGCCAGCCTGGAAATAAATGGGTTCAGCACATTCCAGAAATCCTGTACGAGCTCCGGTCGAGAACGAATGCCGCAACAGGATTTACTCCTGCCGCCGCGCTGTTGGGTTATAACTTACCCCGCCCAGCAGAACGCGAAATCCCACCCACCCAACCGCCACTACAGGACGACGAGAGAGAGAGAAGATGGGAGGTAATCCGAAACAGCCATCTACGATATGTACGTCGATATGATCAACCAGATGAACCGGCACAATTTTTCATCGGACAGCAGGTGGTTATCCGAAACCATCCCATAAGCGACGCGAAAAATCCAGCCGGATTCGCGCCGAAGTGGTTAGGACCGTACACGGTCCGAGATCGATTCGCCGGACGCGTTTATCTCATCGAACGTGACGGCCACAACGTCAAAATACACGCGGACGACATACGGCCAGCGCCACAAGAACCTGTCCCACCAGCCCAGATTCAGGATGACATCTCTCTCCCCGAAGCCATCGCCCAAGATGCCACCGAAGAAGACGAAGTTGCCGAAGAAGCCGAGGAACGCGCCGAAGAAGAAGACGTGGCCGAGGAGGACATCGACGACCCAATTCCAGGGCCATCCACTGCAGCATGTGGTAGTTTCTAAAGTGTTTAGTTTTCCAGCGACTTGAACGTTTTTCCCGGAAAATTAAAACACTTTTCCCGCAACGCAAGGCTCACTTGCGAATTCTTGCTAGTTTCCCAGGAAGTGAGAGGACATTTCTAAAGTGACAATGTAGATACTCATAGGATACTTAGTGTAAATAGTTTCATTCGTATCGACATCACACTTCCGACTTCACAGACTTTAAGAGTGTGTTAAGACTGTTTTACTACACCCTACCAGAAAAGAGTGAAACAAACTATTTTCCATTTACCGCCTCCAGAAACTATCGGAGAAGGGAAGCGACGCCGATCCCGCTTCCGTAGTGGAGAGAACATATTCGTTTGGAAAAGAATCGAAGCAAAAGGTGCGAACGACCCGCGCCATAACACTAAATCCGCGGAATCCGCGGCTACACGACATATCCGGACACCACCACGACGCATCAGTACTGACAATGGGCAGTTATCCCATTGTGGCGCCCACACAATCAAACAGGAAACCAGGAACCATTAGGCAGAAAGCCGAAGAAATTAGCGCTATTCTTTTTCGCGCTACCCCGAATTTATCAAGCGAACCGAACACCAGTGTATGTACTTCTTCTTTCTAATATATATATTTTTTTGTCTTTCTTTTCAGATTTACTTCTTTTATGTATTGTTAACGAACTTAACTCATTTCACGGGGCCGAATTGTTACCGGCGTTTTACCGGAAACGCCGCAACTATGATTATTTCGGCGATTTAAATATTTTTATTCTTTCTCGCGATAACAACGGACCCCACATTGTTTTTAATCACCTTATTTTCACCTTCATAATCATTTAGTATCAAATGAATTAAGTTCGCTTACATATACGGAGTGTTCGGGTTTTTGTAAATATTATTTGTAAATATAGGATTAGTTTATTTTCATATTTTTATTAGGGTTTAGATTTTAGATTTATGACCTTACGCGGCACAAATCCCTTTTGGATCACAAAACGCAAAATTCCAAGCAGCGGCCCTAATCCGGGGAAATTTCACAATTAGGGCATTTCGTGATCACAACAAAAGCACAACAGATTTGCTCCCGAAATGCTCACAGCTAGGCACCGCCCTCCGGATTACGAAAGAGGCTGCATTTACAACCTAGCTGCTTGGAATTCGGATTAAGGGAAAATACCGAATATTTATTCATGTTTATTTTTCTTTTCTATTCGCGGATTGTTTTATTGATAGCTAAATCAATCACGTCAGACATAGTAGATACGTAAATTATTGTACATATTTTATAACGGCCGATCATTTCACTTATGTAAACATACGATAATTTCTAAACTCACTAATAACAGAAATATGAAAACTTGCACACTTCAAAGTGACAACAACCATAAGATTTAGAACCAGGATATATATGGATATATGTATGTATATATATAATAATAATAATTAGCAGCATTAATTTAATATATAAAAGCTATGATTATTAAACAAATAATTAGCAATTCGGATGCCGATTGCATCATCCGTTTACGCCAAGGCGCGTAATGATCAAGCGCAACTCACTTGCGCACGGCACCCCTAACCGCTGAACCAATCAGAGGCAGGAGCCTTAACCACCTCCAGCTCTCACATTCCTCCATGCGAGAATTACGGGAAGGGAGAAGGTGGTTAACAAAACTGTTGGTTCACGGGGGTGAAGAACAATCGGTATCAATCTCCTGAATCGTGCGGTCATCCGAAATCCGAGTGTTGTTATAATAGTATTTTTGTTTTAAATCCAACAAAATAACGTAAGAGTCGCGTCGCGTAAGGTGATAGTTGTTTTTGTATTATTTGTATATATATTTCGGTAATTGTTAACTCTTGTTTATTTTTAATAAACACCATTGTAAATGTTTTTTTGAAATCGTACTCTTTCATTTATCGAATCATTTCAATTCTTATAACCTAAAGAAATATATATACAAAGTGAGTTGTTCTGGAAAAATGCTGTTCCAGGACCTGACGATGACAGGGTGAGTATTTTTATGTTTTATTTTGTTTTAAAAGTGACTGTGTGGTATCTCTGCCTACGAGCTACTAGGTAATCGAGGGTGATCCGATTTTGAGAACAAGGTCAATAATTCAATATAAATTTCTCAAAATCGGGGTGGTTGTCTCCCAGAAGGCAACACCTTAATTTCCCCCTTTGATAAATGTGTCTTTTAAATTGAAGATAGAGAGGCATAATTACAACATAGTTTTGTATGAAAATGAGGCTGCTTGATTTTGACGGGGATTTACATTTATTTGATCTTAACTACATAAAAAATTATAATTTTATCATTATGACAGTTTTATAGTTTATTGCTGTTAAATTGTCGAATTAATCGAAATATAGTTGAGGGAATGGGGTAAGCGCATTTTATTTAACTGAGTATATAAACACCTTAACTTTTACTTATATTGCAAAATAATAGAATTATTTTATATTTATACTTTTTTGTAAGTCATACAAATGTATATGACTTAAAAAATAGTAAAAATATAAAATAATTCTATTATTTTGCAATATAAGTAAAAGTATAAGATGTCTCTATACTCAGTTAAATAAAATTCGCTTACCCCATTTCCTCATATTTATCTATGAATTGTTCGGGCCATGTTTAAACTTATGTATTTTTGTTTGGCGATAAGTTAAACATAAGCAAGAAAAACGCATATTATCTAAAGATATTCATTACTTATCTTTCTGTGGTGATTAATTCAGAGGCGGTCTTGATGAATTACCGTATTGGAAAACATGTGTTTTATCAGCACCTGCATGTACTACCCTTCCGGTTATCTATGGATTTGGGGAGTTCCCCGGGGAGGCCGTGCGTGGAAAATTAATAGGGTCGCCATTAATCTTTGCCGAATGGGAACGGTCGCATATTGTTGGCAGAACGCTGTGTTCAGGTAATCATCATCACCAACAATTGTTAAATGAGGCGATTCTAAATTTGGAGACATTGTTGGAGATGCTGCCAGATCGATCGAATTGTCCTCTATACAAAACTGACCACAAATTGGATTTTATAGAGAGGGTGTTGTTGTGTGAGGGTGTAAAGATTCGGTAATAAAACCCTATATGCTATTATTCTCAACATACTTGTATATTGTTAAATTATGAATAAACATTAAGAGAACACATTTTATTCAAAATGTTAGTCATTTTTTCACGTTTTTTTTTCACATTTTAATAATGTCGATTAACATTGAATTGAAATAAGCAATGGATTTTTTAACAATACTCAACAAATTTTATTATTGTGTTTAACCACCAAACCTGACCATTGTGTTATTTTGATTCTATTTATAATTCTAACTAGTGTTTTTACTCCTCGATTAAGCATGAAGTAAAATTTCGAGTTTAGAAGAGCCTAAAAATTTGGTTACGTAGTGCATAGCTTTATACATTTTTTGATATATGACGTTTAAAAAATAAATACTATGTTTTATATTCATCAATAAGTAGTGGTATGAAATATATTATTTCATATCAATTTATTATTCATAAAGGTATACGGTGTAGTGACGGTCTCAAAAATCTTGATGAATGAAATTTCGTTATAATAAAAAAAAAGAAAACGTAGTAGTTATCATCAAATATTTATGTATGATTTCATCACAAAGATAGCTCAACAAGTAAAGAATTTATAAACTTATTATATACTTACAATATAAGTCAACTTAAGCGTCGTGTAATTTTGTTTAATAATAGTTTTAAAAATAATGAATATTATAATTACACAAAATTAGAGAATGCTTAGTTGGATTAATATTTCAATAATAAGTCTCAATAAAATACAATTGTATTTTGTTGTGTATTATTATAATTTTACAGTAAATGCCAAATTTTGATTCATCAAATTTAATTTTAATTTTTATATAGGCATTAACATCGAGAGATCTCCAAATAAAGCCAACTTAACAAATAAACAAAAACGTTCGCGAATTGTTCTCTGGAGTTGTAGATGATGTACGAGACGAAGTGTGGAGAGTTTTATCGGACGTTAAAGCAACTTTGGGAAATTTGCATAGTGAAACAACGCGGGTCTTTTATTATTGCATTTAACGGCTGGTTGTATCTCGCGAAAATTATGCACCTCGGAATATTAACCGCGAATAAAAACAACAACTTTCCCGCATAATGTGGATTTTTGTTTTATATTTCAGCGCACTTCTGAGTTGCGAGTAACTCAGTCAACCCAAGCCAAAGCTATTTATTTTTTTTAAATGAAAAAGATATTGTAGTAATAAAAGGGATTATGGTCATTTCTATTTTATAATAGATACATTATCAAAGGTTTATTCATGTTTTTGTGATCAACCTTAGAAAAGCGAAGAAAATATTTATATAGGGTGCGTTAAAAGTATCGCATCAAATAGGATTACAGGAAACGGTTTTACATTTAGATTTGAACTGTACCGTATTTAAATAAGATATAAATACCTATATTTTGAAATGAGTTCCATTTGTTTTACACGACTTGCTTTTATCAGAGGCCACCATTTTGATTTTTTCTAAATAGTAATGGAAAGAAAGTTTCATAAAAAAATAACCATTACATAGACAATTTGCGATGTGTACAAATTGGATTAATGATCTAGGAAAGACAACGGGCAAACAAACAACTGTTCTCTACACTAGATGAGCGGATGATGGAAAAAAGTAAATAACGTGTCAGCAAAGTGTCAACTATCCGGTCGGTCGGTAAATCATATTCTTGAGGGGTCTCCGCGAATTTATTGCTATCGTTTGTTTTTAGTTGTAGTACTGCGTGTCGTTATTAAACTGGGAGCGATTCACGGAATCATAAATAATCCGGTAGAAAGGCGAAGGAAGGAAAAAATCGGGCGAAATTTTCATTTTAAACGACCATCGATCAAAATTTGCCGCGGTTGTAAAAACTTTATGTAAACGGTGCACGTTATTATTCAGCATTCACGCTTGATGATGGAATAGTCTGCAACGTCTCAGGGTTAATATTCATGTTAATTAAAGGATGAATACATTAAAAGGCAATTACGGTTTTGTCTTTATTATATGACGTATATTATTTATTATATGACGTATATTATTTTACGAGTGCTTCCACTCCTCGATTAAGCATGAAATAAAATTTCGAGTTTAGAACAGCCTGAAAATTTGGCTTGATCGCGTAGCGATCAAACCAAATTTCCAGGCTCTTATAAACTCGAAATTTTATTTCATGCGTCACGCGTATAAAACATTGATTTCATTTGAAATTCAAAATATATCTTTAGCATATTGCTTCAATGGTATATTTAAAACTTCACTTGAAATCAGTGTTTTATACGCGCATAAAGTAAAATTTCTAGTTTGGAGAAGTCTGAAAATTAATTTGGTCACTCTGCTCTGCGAGTGGAAACATTCGTTAGAAGCTTAAAACGAAACACAATGGGCCTTTCGGTAACTAAATGATTGATAAAAGTGAGTATATACATGTCAAAATTTTCATATAATGGGTTTTCCATAAAGAGGTCCCAGTCTAATTACTTAAAAATAATCATTTTCTATGAAATAGTTCCAAAATATTTATTTCAAAGCAAAGTTAAAACTCGACGATTAGCTGTAGAAAATGATTTCTGGTAAATAGCCACCTCGGCTTCTGCAAATACCTGTTCATTTGGAAAATTTTGTATCACATTTTCGTAAAACTTTGGCTCTATTTGACCAATAACGGCTAGAATATTTTCTTTGGCCGCATGAAATATTTGTGGGCCATCAGCGTAGACTTTTTCCTTCATGCAGCCCCAAAGAAAAAAGTCTTCATTTTATAAGCATGCAGGCTAAGAAGATCCTTGTGCAGAATGCGATGAAAGCTTGTCTTTAAAATGCCCAAATATTGCGAACGTCTTGGGATAGACAAACCCGGGTTTTCAGCAACACTTTCACCAACAGCGGTAATGTTCTCAGCCGACCTAGCGATTCGAGTACGAACTGGCAATTTTACATCAGTAATTTGTCCATTTCGCTCAAGTTTAGTGATAAGTTTTACAATGACACGGCGAGAAAGTGATTCATACCGACCGAAAACACGACGAACGCTGCGATCTATCTGGGCGAAATATGCACCATATTTTTAATGAATTTTCAATATTTCTATACGCTGTTGGAGTGTATATCTTTCCATTTTCTCGAATCGTACACTTTTTCCTTGATAAGTGTCAAATAATCAAGGCCCTCTAATAAACAGTTTAAAAATGCCAGGGAATTTAAAATGACACCTCATAATAGAAAACCCTATATAACAGGGACAAACAAACTTAACGAATGTCTAACTTTAACGAAAGGGAAATCATACGGCTTAGTATTCTTCCTCCTTATAATTCCGTAAACAGCGAAACTAGTCAAGTAAATAGAAGCAAACAGTGAAACATGCCAAGTGAATTTTTAATTTATAATTTATTATTATTAATATATCGTTATTTAAGAGGTAAAATTCATTGAGTGTGAGGACAATTAATATTAAGTGCTGTTAATTGTCCTCTCGCTCAATGAATTTTACCCCTAAAATAACGCTAAAGAAATAATAATAAATTATAAATCAAAAATAACACCACAAATTAAAATTGATAAATTATAAAGTTGCCAAAATTAATCAACTTTGACGCAAATCATATAATTTTATAAAAATATCAAAACATTGAAAACTAACGAAAATTAAATTAAATCTTATGGTTTTAACAATTTCTAAAATAATCGCCAAACTTATGCTTGGATATTTTTTAGAACATATTTTTTTTCTTTATCCAAAATTCCATATTTAAATGCGTTAAAAAAATACAAAACAAGTTATTGATTGTTGTGTAACGAGTGCCTTCCACTTCTTGATTAAGCATGAAGCCAAATTTCAAGTTAACAAAAGCCTGAAAATGTTGATTAAAGTGAAGACTTTAAGGGGAATATAACAGAGGTTTGAAATTTAATGTCAGGTTTATTTAAAAACTAAAGATCCTAGAAAGTTGAAATTTTGACAGCGTATATTAAGCTCAATTATCTAGTAAAATATCGAAGTACTTTTTCTTTTAACAATTTGCTTTCAGAGGTATGAAAAAAATAATGTTATATTTTTCAAAATTAAAAAAAATATTCCCATATCTTACTAGTTTATACTATAAGGAATATAATGTGAACATTTCATAAGGATGCGATAGCTCATGCCCGAGTCAGGTTAAAATAAAAATCTTAAAAAATAAGACCGTAAAATACCGCCGCCTTGCGGATCTTCTCTTAGTTGAACGCGTTGTACACTCATCTGCACAATTATTGGAGGGGGGAGCAGCATGCGGCCAGCGTTTATCCCTGGGCCGGTGAACGCTGCGCGGCTTCGCGTTTGTTTTTATTTTCTTTTCTCAATCATAGTTAACAAAAACGGCTCGCGTCGTTAGCATTTATTCTCGTAAAATTAATATTTCGCAATTATAATCGATATTTTATTGTACTAGTGTTTTATTTTTATGCTCTCTGACTACTAATGGAATAAGTATTTTTTTATACTGCATGTTCACTAATATAGAAAACACGAAATGTTTCACTAATTTAAATAAAGATGTGTAATATACCTTTAATATTGGCTTTCCTAATTATTTGACAGTGTCGGTATTATTAAATTATTTTTAAAGTGTTTTAAGCTGATTAATAAGCAGAAGCAATCGAATAACAATCAGTCTTGTTCAAATCATTATTTCGTCTTAAATCTTTCGTTGTTAAAACAGTTGTTAAATGCCATTAAACTTCTCGCAATAAAACTATTAAAGTAAATTGTAAAGTTTCTAGCAATCGGACATATTTGAACCAACTGCGACTTCATCAACGAATCAATGATATGAAAACTATAAGAATAGTGAGAATAACGTCACCAATATGACGTTGTCGTAGATTAATGTTACAAATCAACTATTTTTTACTGAGCACAGGTAATATATGTTTGACGAATGTTTACAAAAATGTAGGGTTTAACTGCGTGCATATTCATTGTTAATTATTTTAGAAAAAATAGAACTATAATAATAATAAGGTAGTTATTATAATGCATTTCAAATAACAAGCTTCTTGCTCAACATTGCACCGAACCCAATATATTTTATTTCAAATTTGGCTGATTTATGATGAGTCATATTTTGATAGTAAGTAAATAAGGAATAAATGAATTGTAATTGAATGTTATTGCAATCCTCTATTTATATACATCATCATTTTGTAAACCCTGTACTAATTATAAAAAAACAGGGCAGCTGTCCGTTTAATTTTTTCAATCTATTATTTATTTGTTGCATTCATAAAAACTAGAATATTGGATAAAATAAAAATTGAATTCTCCCCAAAATCTGGGGTATTTACCCAATTTGGCAGAGGCCAAATTAATACACATTATTTTCATGGCAATAGCAGTTATCAAAGATAATATTCCTATATAAAAAATATCATTGAAAATCCTATGTTCCGCTTTTTTTCATATACAGAGAGTTTTATATAACACCGAACATGTTCATCCAATACAATTTTGACACCTTTATTTTTTAAGTTATGTGTAAATTGGGTCGTCTATGACCATTAAAAACTGTAGCCAATCAATCGCAATTAATGCCTCAACTTGTACACACAGGGAGTTTTTCTTTCAAGTATACATGTGAGAATTACACAGTATATGTCGTAAATCTTTAGATACTCGTTGTTAAAAAAAATAATTTGAAACTTGAAATGAGTGTGTTCCACTCCCAGACTAAGCATGAAGTAAAATTTCGAGTTTAGAAAAGCCTGAAAATTTGGTTTGGTCGCGTAGCGCGAAGCGCGGAGCGGCCAAACCAAATGTTCAGGCTTTTCTAAACTCGAAATTTTACTTCATGCGCCACCGGTACAAAACACTGACAAATTACGAAGTTTAAAACACACCGATAAACTTTCTATTGCATCAGTGTTTAGTACCGGTGGCGCATGAAGTAAAATTTCGAGTTTAGAAAAGCCTGAAAATTTGGTTTGGCCGCTCCGCGCTTCGCGCTACGCGACCAAACCAAATTTTCAGGCTTTTCTAAACTCGAAATTTTACTTCATGCTTAGCCTGGGAGTGGAAAACACTCGTTTAAAGCTTCAAATTAAATTCTTTTAATAAACCTAGCATCGGCAAATGTTCAACGTATGCTTCTGTATACTTAAAAGACAAATTCTCGTTATGAAAATGTTCGGTGTTACATAAAACTCTCTGTATATCCGGCATATAAATATTCACAAGGAGCTTATGAACATGAATTATTTTATTATTATATTTTTAAGAAATAATCTCTAATTTAATAAAATAAAACACATAGTTTGTTCAGCTGTCGAAACTGGAGTCTTAAAAGTAAAAATAATTAGTTATAATGACAAGAATAAGAATCATCGGTTTTGTAAATACCGAAAAATAACACAGGATCGCTTTCTAACGAATTGAAAACAATACATAGCTTGTATGTATTATCAGCGTGTTTAAATAATACGAATCGACACTTTCCTTCGATCCATCTTTTTTATACGCTCTTTTTTCGTCTATTCCACGCGACGCGAGACCCTATCCGTTCATGCCAAGCAGCAATGCACAAATGCACAGTGAACTGCCGCTTTTCTCTCTGACTGTATTTGCCCCACTTGTCCTGTAAATTTGGCATCGGATGAGCTACTCTAAACTATGTGGGTCTTTCCAACACGATCGGCGTGTTACACTGCGATTATCCCCTTAAGTTTTATCACGATTGTTAACTCTCATAATTATCTAATTGTCTTGTAACATTGTAAACTATAATAAATATGATATTATAGACATGTTAACTGTTATTATCAAGAAATGTCAAAGTCGGCGTTTGTCTGAGAGTCCCAATAATAATATCGACTTATGCCCAAAAACGAATATGTTTTTTACAAAAGAAGTTACTTAAGTTGAGTAAAGTACGTCAATTGAAAATAAAAATATGCAACACAAAATGTATTTTATTTTACCTAATTAAAAAATGTGGTTCCATTGAGAAAGTAGCACAACAAGTGTTGAGTATGTTAAAATGAAGCGACATTTTATTTATGCATCTTGCAATATTTTCTGGTCTGTGTGTTTTCGTGTTTATATATTATTTAAATCTAAGACAATTCACAGACATTTTTACAAATACAATATAAATTTAAGCAACTGCTTTCGATATTTCGTGTGCTCATTATTTATGTAAGAGTTTTTATGATTTTTTATTGTTTTTTTTAAATTAACATATTCACCCAAAATTTTAAGATTTGTGTTTTTTTTAAGTCTAAGAAAACACAGAACTTTTTATAAATACAATATAAATATAAGCAACTATTTTCACCAACTTGCTTGCTGTTTATGTATAAGTTTATGATTTTTGAAGAATATTCTAGAAATAAAAATGTTGAGTGTACATTTTTATTTTTAAGATTTGTGTTTTTGGTGTTAATATTATTTGAAATACGTGTGGCTAAGATAATTCATAGACATTTTTAAAAATATAATATAAAAATAAACAACTGTTTTCAAAAGTAAAGAAATCTTCTACCAGCTATTTCGAATTTGTTGTCTCCAGAAAATCAATTATTTCAGAAAATCCAACAAATAAGCGCATTTACTGAGCGCAGCTTTGAAGTATCAAATACTTTCAAATATTATTTATTCGGAATCGAACAATATTAGAGTTCGAGCAATATTCGTATTTGAATGATATTAAAAAGAATATTTTTAGTACATTCATTCTAATATTGATTTTTCGACAATTTTAAATCCTAAATGAGTAAAGCACGGAAATCACGGAATTGCCTATTACGCTGAGCAACAGTGATTTTGTTAAATGAAAAACTGTTGTTGCTTCTTATGTATTTTGCTACGCAAAAGTGTAATATATAGGTCGTTTGATAAGTTTTTTTAAAAAGCCAGTGAAACAATATTTTTTTAAATCTGTTTTATTTTCAAGCATAATCTCCTTCAAAGGGCTATATACTGAATCAAGCGAATTTTCAATTTCTTAATACCATCGAAAATATAGACTGTCTGAAAGTCTACATACTACTTATTAGGGTATTATTCACAAAATATATAAACGAATTAATATTAATATCGACTTTCTGCAAAAATTTAGTCTGGTTGAGACTTCTCCAAATATTTATTGAAACAACTACTTCTGGAGCCGAAACCTTGACAGATATTGAATTAATCAAGGAATATTTGAGTTACACGGCAGATTTACTGTTCTATGCATAATTTATGTGCAAAATGCAACATCAGGTCAAATTATTCTCTCACCAAACTAAATGAACCAACAGGAAATTGTAATAAATTAAAAAAATTACAGGGAATGAATATTAATCGAAAGAATCTTATACGATCTTAAAGAAAAAGTCTTATGCCATCTATAGACGCGTTTCGAGATTTATTCCTCATCAATATAGCTATGTTTTAGACTTTCAATACAAAAAAAATATTTAAAATACAGAAAACTTACAGGAATGTTAAAGTGGGTTATTATTCGACGAGAATTTCCTCCCATTGAGCCAAATTTTTAGGTTTGGGAATGAGAAGAAATCGCACGTGACTAAATCTGGAGAACAGGATGTACGAGGAATCGATTTTTAGCAAAGTTTGTGTAGTTTTGTGTAAAATCATTTTATCACTACACGAAATTCGATTTTCCACTTTTTGCAAAATCTGCTAAGCTACTTGTTTCAATCGATTACAGAACGTAAACTACATGTCACTTCTGCTTGAAATTTGACCTGAGTAGGTTTGAAGAGTGGATCTTTTGAAATGTCACATTACCAAATGGATTGTTTAACTATTTCATAGAAATTGACCATTCTTATCAAACGACACACGTATAACCAGCGATGGGCCTCGACGTGTCGACTTAAATTGTCGACGTGACTATGTCGAAAACGCCAACAAAGTCGTCAACGTTAACAATACTATTTATAGGTTATATAATTATAAAATATATGTTGTGGTTATGGATATTTTTGGGTGTTTTAGATACTCTGTAAACTTCAAAACGTTTTACCAATGCTAAATACTTTGAATGTTATATTTATAGAAACAATTGTCGAGATTGTCGATGTCAGCTAGGTTTTACAAATAGTCGACGTCGATAATGACATATAACCACTAAAGTTGCCTATCGGGCTTAGTTTTCCTGTAATTTTATATATTTTTTTAAACAAAAAATGAAAAACTGCTGCTGTTTCTAATTTATTTTGCTACGCTAAAGCCAAATATAACCACAAAAGTAGCCCATCGGACTTAGTTTTTCTGTTATTTTACATATTTAAACAAACATCTATATTATATTTAACACTATTGCAAGCAAAATGTCTTCTTTGATGTTATTCTATATTTGTTCGTAATATTTAGATGGAGGTGGGCTTAAAGAATGTTTGCACAATGTTAAAACAGCTGCATGGAAATATTCTAAAGAAGTTGTAATACCATTTCTTTGTAATACAATTTATATTCACAAGAAAAAGAAATCGTTGCTGATACAACTGCACAACTACACATTCCACATCAATGAGTCATAGGATGCCTTTCCTAAATGCTACCATACTTAATTTTGCAATTTATTGAATATTTAATTTGATTGTTTAGTTTCTGTAATTTCAGTATTATTGTATTTGTAAAATTGAATACCTATTTTATTTACTTGTAATAAGTAATACAAAACCTTTTTGTATTATTTCATGAATTATGTGTTTACACGAAAAAAACCTCTGAGAATTAAAATTGAAAAGTTTTTTTTATTTAACTATTGAATTTACTAAAACCTTTTTTTGACCACTTGAAAAAATAAGCAAAATATTGATTTACCTATATCTCAAAACTATGTTGTGCAAAAAATAAATTTAAAGGATAATATTTTAACTCAAAGTCAACTATAGCATTAAATTAAATTTAAATTGTTGTAAGAGAATTAATTATATTTTTTTACAAACACGTGTTATTGTCACGAAACTAAACGAAAACCATGACTTTGAACTAATGCGAACTTTGGTTGTTTTCAAGCCTAAAGGGAGCTCAATTTTTTAGATAAAAGCTGTTAATATTTCTTATCGTGTTTTAACTTCAATAAAATTTGTTTCGCGAAGAAAAAAAATCTTGATGCCAAAATTAATACTATTAAAGCCAATTCAAATGGATATTTAACATGAACAATATACTAGTTTATTAATAAATCTAAGATGAAAAAAATTCGTAAATATATATATGCAGGCCAGGAAACATCACAAAATCAACTAGCTACCTTACCTTCTTTGGCGACATTTCAATTAAAACATTATGTATCAATTGCTTTGAAACCATTTAAGAAAATAAGGAATGTAATTTTTAATCCGAAAACAGCAATAGAAATTACTCACAGATCAGGGATATACAAACTTACTTGTAAAGATTGTAACTGAGTATATATAGGACAACTATTAATAAATTCGATAGCTAACTCCACTAAGGCTCTATAGTGGCATCGTCAATGACAATAATGCACAAAGTGCATATACATATCACTGTTTCGTCCACAAACGAGCTAAACTCTGTTTGTGAAACCAGAAATCGAATATCAAAATTGAATTTGTGTTTAGTATTCCGGCACCCTATACCCACAGACGCGTTTCAGATTTCAAGGTCCTCGTTAGTGTAGTCTCGACCCAGTGCTGAGGAATACTGAACATTTCTGACTATATCAAGCCAATATGTGCAAATTAATCTGTATATACACTTTGTGCATTCTTGTCACTGACGATGCCACGATAGAGCATTAAATGGCGTTGGCTATCGAATTTCTTAATAGTTTTCACATATTGGCTTGGTATAGTCAGAAATGTTCAGTACTCCTCAGCACTGGGTCTGGACCACACTGACGAGGACTTTGAAGTCTGTGGGTATCCGGTGCCGGAATACTGAGTATAAATTCAATTTTTATATATAGGACAATCGTCGTAATTTTAATGTAAAACTCACGAAACATCTTCGTTCTTTTCGGCTTAATTTGATTGATATGTCCTGGTTTGCCAAACATATAATTGAATACAACCATACTTTTGGTGAGGATGTACTGTCAATTATACATTTCGCCGAAAAAGGCCGTAAGATGGACCTCCTGGTGTCTTTGGAAATTCACAAATCCGGCGCTAATCCGGAAATCCCTGTCATCAACGACCAGCTTGACCGAATGTATATCCCCATTTTTAACGCAATTATAAGCCCTTAATTTTAAGTTAGTTTAAATCACTTTGAGTTTGAAAATGACAAGTTAAAGTTTTCTAAACTATAGTCACTTAATAAAATCTCAGTTATACAAACAAAGTTAAAATCGTGTTTTATTTGTGAAAAAAATGTTAATTTTTTTGTACAAGCTAATATTATTATAAAATATAATAACAGTTGAAGGATGCGGGTTTCAAAGAATGTATTATTAAAAAAAGTTCACAATCGAGTACAACTGCAAACTGTTTTTAACAAGGAAACGTTCCGACAAGTTTTTAATTTTTGCCTAGGGTTATTATGAAGGTATATACAAAATAATCAAATAAATTAAGTTTGAAGAAAATTATGGGAGTGTTCATTCATGAAATAAATATTTTGTGTTAGAAGGAAACTTTAATTTAGTATTAATTATTTTTCAAATTTTAATTTAAAATCGATCAATTTGAAGTTGAGGTATAAAAATCATTGAATTTAATAAAGTGATGTTAAATATTAGTTACAAAAACTTATCAATCAATCAAATTGAATATTCAATAACTTGCAAAATTGCATAAATATTGTTTCTTTTTCGTTTTGTATTATCTTATAATTATTATTTGTGTATTACGAGCTCAAAGTGATCGCTTGGCAATCGCAAGAGAAAGTTGGCCTTCAACGCGCCAATCTCTTAAGATCGCCAATCACACTTTGCGCTCAAATTACACACAGTATTTTTCCTACAGTCGCTCCAACGATACATTACAAACATTAATTTGAAAATTTAAAACAAATTTTCTGAATGGTATCGATTTGATTAATTATTACAAGATTTTTTTTCTGCAACATGTAAGTGTAATGAATGACGAGAGCATTTTTTACTGTACCTTGTAACTTATTTATACTTCTCAACCATGTTTTACGTTACATTTGGCAAAAATCCATTTTGGCTAAATACTGATCATTGACCACCTAATTTAGCGAGCACAAAATGCTCGCTTTCCGATCACGTTTGGAAGCGTATTAACCTACTTTCTTTAGGGATTGTAGGAAAAAGCATTTAAAACTATCCTAATGAGTGTTCTCCTCTCCTTGATTAAGCATACAGTAAAATTTTGAGTTTAAAAAGCCTAAATATTTGGATTTGTCACGTATCTAAACAACGATTTTTTTCTCTTTGTATACTCGTATTCTTATAAAAGCATTTAAAATGATCCTTAAGGGTGTTTTTTACTATTTGATGAAGCATGAAGTAAAATTTTAAGTTTAGATAAGCCTGAAAATTTCATTGGTTGCGTAGCAAAGCGAGTCTTAAACATGTGGAATGGTTCAAAGTTAAATAAAATGTACAGTGCATTTTATTTAACACTGAACCATGCTATATGTTTGGTGTGTATTGATATATTTTATTTTGGAATATGGATAAGTAAATCAAAATTTATGAATGATATAGTTGTCTATACCCTCTGCGACGTTTATTTTTATTTCCCGGAAAAATATCTATTTGGAAGAGAAAAGACAAGGACAGGATCGATCGGTTTATATTCCAACAACATACATTCGGGCCAGACAGGCCCAATCTCGGGGGAAATTCTCTCGCTGGCTTCCATCCGCATCCCGAGCCAGAACACAGAGTCCCATCCCGTTTCCCCCGTTCTCTTACGTACCCTGTCTCTTGTCTTAGTTTTTGTCAGCGACTGTGAGAAAACTTTAAATTTATCCCGTAACACTCGTAATCCTAATAATCGGAAGATACGGAGTGCTAATCTATGGAGACGGGCCTCATTATGGGATCTGCCGCGTTGGATCCTGTCAAGGGGAAAAGTTTTCCTCCTTCCCCCTTTTCCGTTTTTTTTTTCTGATGCTGCTGCTGGAGAGGAGGAAAGTCTCGAAAATTACGATATCTTATTCATGATTAAGTTAAAAAATGCATCGCCGGCTATTTATGGCGCCCTCGGGAGGGACTTTCCCTTCGCCAGACGCTCGCTTTCGATCTTGGTTTCAAGGTATGCTAATTTTTTTCTCTCGGTCATAAAAGGACAATGACACAAAACTCATTTCATTTGAATTATTATAAGATTAACTCGTGTTTTATAACTATTATAATAAAAATAATGGAGAAACAAAAAACATCCTACTTACTGAATATTACAATCGTTTAAATAACTTGGTCCTCATCAGTGAATTCTGTTCCATTGTAGTGATCATAAAATGCAGAGCTACTTGATTTGTTTCCGACTATTAAGCCTGCTTTTATGAATTGTTGTGTTCAATAACTCCAAACATTTAGAGTTGACTATAACTATCCATAGCTAACTCCAAATGTTTTTAGTTATTAAACACACAAATTTATTCTTGAGCGTTAGTCTTAACCAACTAAAAAAAACTTATAAAATAACGTAACCTCTAAATTGAATAATTTTTAAGATATTTAACATTTAAAAAAATGCTCTTTCCTAATTCACTTCAAAATGCATATCTCCGAACAAAAAGATGTAATGTTAATTATCAAAAGCCAATACCCAAAAGTGTGTTCAAAATTTCTTACCACATTTTGTCAGCTTTAAACCATCAATTTTCGATTTTTTCAATCGGAACACCCTGTATATTTTTACATTTTCCAAAGCAGAATTTAATTCGTGTTAGCGTTTTGTTTTCCAGATATTAATATTTAAACAAAACTAGTGCAAATAATAAGAGGTTTCAAAACTTCATTCCACATTCAGTTAAGTTTAAGCCATTCATTCTCAATTTTTGTATACGAATGTATATTTTTAGAAATTCCGATTCTGAATTGCTAATACAGCATTCCCTATACATATCTTTTTTGGTTTTAAGATATTTTCATTTGAATTAAACTAGTGAAAATAATAAGAGGTTTCAAAATTGCATTCCACATTCAGTCAACTTTAAACCCTTCATTCTTCAATATATTATATGAAACACCCTGTACATTCAGAGGTACAATTCAATTCTGTATTCATCTGCATTAGCAGTCCCCATATAATTACGATATCTTATTTTTTAAGATATTTTCATTTAAATTAAAATAGTGAAAATAATAAGAGGTTTAAAAATTTCATTCAACATTCAAATCTCAATTTTGATTAATAGCACACCCTGTACATTTTTTATGCAAGGTTGCTAAAATATTAACATTTAATTTCATATTTATTTTATGATGTTTATGATAGTGTCATGTGCTATTTTGTTTTTGTAAATAAAATCCTTATTAATTTAAACTGATAATAAATGTAAAACAATAAAATAAACAAAAACAACATCGTAAACATTTATAAAATTAATAAAAATACGAAACATTGAGTTTAGTTTTAGATTTAATGAACAAAAAATCATTAAAAAATCAATTATTCAATATTGAGGCGTGTTCCAATGTTTGTTACCACTTTATGTTAATAATTCAACTATACAAATATAAAAGAATCAATTGAAGCACATATGGGCAACCCCCGGCCCGCGGGCCGAATCCAGCCGCTGTGAGATATGATCCGGCCCGCGAGACATTTGGAAAAAACCCAATTAAAAAAATATTACATTAGGTACTTATACTCACGGGAGTGACAGTGAGGCGGCAAACATGAAATTCTTTGGTGTTTGCCGCCTCACTCTTTGATAATCGCCGCCACTCGACTTGCTCGAACAAATTCTTTGAGGTTTGCCGCCTCACGGGCGACACATCAAAAGATTTATTGCATCTCAATTATTCTAAACTAGTTTATTCCAGATTATTCGTTAATTTTGCCTATATAAGCGGGTGGATGGCCCGAACGTTAGTTCAGTTCTATTTGGGCTACCGAGGTGATAACTTGGACAAGCGATATCCTAGCGAACTGCTCGAGCCGTCAACTTGCTTTGTGACTTTGTGTGCATCTTGAGTGGTTACTAACTATAGTTTGTTATTAAGTTTATTGAACGAAAAGTAAACAAAAATGATGTCTGGTGGAAAGAAACGAAAAGTAGACACAGAGGGTCGCCATTTTCATGAAAAATGGACTGAAGAATTCTTTTTTATCTTCCACAATGGTAAGCCTATTTGTTTGCTGTGTAATGAATCCATTTCAGTAATGAAAGAATTCAATATAAAGAGGCATCACTCAACTAAGCATGCTACGCTGCACTCACTAACAGGACAATTAAGAACAGAAAAAATCCAGAAGTTTACCGCAAATTTGGAAATAGGCAACAAATGTTTCATAAACAAAGAACACAACTTGATAATGCTGTGAAAGCTAGTTTTATAGTTAGCTCAAAATTGGCAAAGGCATTAAAACCATTTGCCGAAGGAGAATTTATCAAGGAGTGTATGTTAGATGTTTGCGGTATTATGTGTCCTAAAGAGAAAAAAGAATTTGAAAAAATTAGTTTGTCAAGACGTACTATTGTTCGACGTATAGAAATGATGGCTAATGATATAAAAACAACATTGACTGACCGTATGGCTGGTTTTTAATCATTTTCCATGGCATTAGACGAGAGCATCGGCACCGATTTGTCTGACACAGCTCAACTGGCCATATTTATTCGAGGTGTTGATAAGGAGTTCACTGTTACTGAGGAATTGCTTGCTTTACAGCCGCTAAAAGGAACCACTACAGGAGAGGATATTTTTATTGAAGTTCAAAAGGTATTCACAAGTTTTGGCTTGCCATGGTCAAAATTAATTGGAGTATGCACTGATGGTGCACCTTCTATGGTCGGCTTACGTAAAGGTTTCATCGGAATTTTGAATGAAAAAGCAACAGAATTAAATGTGCAAAAAGATGATTTGCTGGTCCTTCATTGCATTATCCACTAACAGAACTTGTGTTCTAAGTCCATTCGACTCCAGAATGTTATGAATGTGGTAGTAAAAACCATCAACTTTATTTGATCCCGAGGGGTTAACCATGGTTAGTTCAAGGCGTTTTTGGATGAAATATCAGCTGAATATAACGACGTAACATATTATTGTGAAGTCAGATGGCTGAGCAAAGGAAAAATGTTGAAACGGTTTTACGAGCTTAGAAATAAGATAGCAGACTTTATGAAAATAAAAGATAAACCACTATCTGAATTAAGTGACCCAAAATGGATATGTGACTTAGCATTTCTGGTCGATCTTACAGGCTATTTGAATGATTTAAATTTTAAACTTCAAAAACAAGGACAGTTAAGAAATGAATTGTACAGCCATTTAAAAGCGTTTCCGATCAAACTACGCTTGTCGGAGTCACAGATGCTGTCTGGTAACAGTTACCATTTCAACACGCTCTCTGCGTATGATAATATTACTTATGCTCAATATGCTGAAGAACTCAAGTTACTGTCGGAGCAATTTTCGAACAGATTTTGCGACTTCAAAAACATAGAAGACTGTTTCAGTTTATTTGCTACTCCTACAACATATATTGTACAAAATGCTCCAATACACTTACAATTGGAGTTGATCGAGATTCAAGAAAACTCACTCCTAAAATCCAAATTTGAAGACGTAGAGTTGTGCGATATATACAAAAAAATACCTAGAAGAAGATAATTTTCCGCAGCTTAGAAAATTCGCAAGAAGATTGATTTGTGCGTTTGGCAGTACTTATAAATGCGAACAGTTCTTTTCATTGATAAAAATTAATAAATCAACACATCGTACAAGACTGAATTTTTTACGTCTTTGTGTCAGTGGAATTAATCCAAATATTGATGGATTAGTTTCCCAAATTCAAGCTCAAGTGTCTCATTGATTTCGGTGTATTTAACTTTCGTAGTTTGTAACAATTGCAAATTTAACGATTTAATTATAATGTACCATTTTTTTAAATTTCATTTTGTTATTTTAATAAATTGTACTATAATACCATTGTCGTATTATTTCATGTCTAATATCTATCGCAAAAAATATTATCACTACTTTAAAATGCACTAAGTACTTTTAAACGCGGCCCGCGAACGTATTTGCACGCTAAAGTTTGGCCCTCAACATGTGAAAGGTTGCCCATACCTGAATTAAAGTAATAAAATATAAACATACCAATTATATGCTGTAAGTCTTTAGATATTCGATTTTTTTTAAGAGTTCAATTCAAAGCTTTAAACAAGTGCTTTTCACTCCCAGGTTCGGCATGAAGTAAAATTTCGAGTTTGGAAATACCTGAAAATTTTGTTTGCGACCAAAAAGCCTGACAATTTAGGCTTTTCTAAACTCGAAATTTTATTTCATGCTCCACGCGTATAGGACGCTTGTTTACAATATTTCCGTGTTGACAGTATTTATTACGCGTGGCGCATAAAGTAAAACATCGAGTTAAGAAAAGCCAAAAAATTGGGTTTGCCGGGGTACGACTCGCTTCGCTCGCTTGCCCTGGCAAATCCAAACTTTGAGGCTTTTCTTAACTCAAAATTTCTCTTCATGCCTAATTTGGGAGTGAAAATTCTCAATCAGAATTTTAAATTTCAAATTTTAATTATGGTTAATGAAAGTTTATTAATTTTTTTGTATATTCTATAAATTTAGCTTGATTTGATAATCTGCTGAGTGTTTACAGTTGTTTGAAAGAAAATATTCTCCTAAAATCGTTGACTTAGTTATATAATTTCAACTTTCGCTCAATATTTTAATAAGATGCGTTGAGATAATTTATTTTCTAAGGAATTTGAAGCTTCTAACGAGTGTTTCTTTTGCCAGATTTAGCATGAAGTAAAATTTCGAGTTTAGAAAAGCCTGAAAATTTAGTTAGGTCACGACCAAACCAAATTTGTAGGCTGTTCTAAACTCGAAATTTTACTTCATACGCCATCACTGAAATAACAAGATTAATAAAGTACCGACAAACAAGAGGCTTTTCTAAACTCAAAAATTTACTTCATGCTTAACCAATTAGTGGAAACGCTCGTTACAAGTTTCATATTGAACGTTTTTATAAAGTTAGTGTTCGTTCAATTTATTTAAGCGAAAAATCAGAACACATAAAACCAACATTTCTGAAATGCGATTTGTTTACCGTGTCGAAAATAAATGATGGTATGAAATTGTCATTATTTTAAGGCAAATAACTTAATTAGAAACATAGATAAACTTAACAGTTGGGACTTTAAAAAGCGACTTTGTCTAATAATACTTAATTCGTATATTTAGTATTATTAGACAAAGTTAGAAACTTTAACAAATATTAAAAGAACACGTTCGTTCAAAAATTATAACGGCAAGAAAAAGACAAAAACCAATAAACATGTTATGTTTTCTCATAGTGGTGACATCTGAAATAATAAATTGTCCTAAATATTTCCTAATTCAAGACTTTTTCCTGGCCTTTCCCAATATTTTATGATTTTGTCAATTATTGTGCAAATTATACATAATTAATACTTATTTTTCCAATTCTTAGTTTTGTTTTGTTCTTAATAAGTATTGAAGTTTATGTCTGAATTTAAGTTGATTTTGTTAATTTTTCCGTTTTTGTTTTTATAATTTTTATGATGTTCGTTGATTTTGACAAATTGAATTAACATTTTTAAGATTTTTGTATTTTTAATATCATAAATTTTGGAGAATTTTGGTTTTTATTCATTTTTCTTTGTTTTGAATATTTTATTTAACATATATTTTATTATTATTTAAAATATGTTTCTTGCCGCATTTGTTTTTAAATTTTATTATGTTCAACAGGTAATAATTTATTTAACAATTTATGTTTGTTGATTTGTACGATTATTACTAGCTTCGATAAAATGTGCTATGTTATCATTATTTTTTTGAAATGTTGACAAAATTACTACTAATATAGAACTTACTTTTAATAAATGAAGAAAATTTTGTAAGTTTTTCTTCATCTATAATGTAAATTTAGTTTGATTTTTATTGCGTCTATTTGGATAGATAATTAGATATATATATTATATCGGACTTTTCATTTGTTTGCAAATACAATACTCCCCCTTCAAATACTCGTGTAATAAATTTATTAATATTAATACTTGTAGTCAGATTTATTTATTTTTTATCGTTGCGCCATTGTTTTCTTCCCCTCCCGATAATTTGCAGTCGAAATTTTAATCTCTGTGGCCATATATTTTCATGACAATTAATACATCGTGGAATTATAGGCGTTATATATCATGTCCATTTTAATACATTTTTACATAAATTTATAACCAATAAAAATCGATCGTAGATATATGTAGATATTGTTCACTCGCATTATTCAAGCAACACAATGAAATTAAATAAATCGTTCAATTTATATTATTTTAATAATGTTTTATAACACTGGGCTATGACAAATTTGTTTATGACAATTTTTTTTTGCTGAAATAAAGAAGGCTATATATAACATTGACTGATGCCAATATACAGGGTGCTTCAGCGAGAATGGAAAGTTCTATAACTCACTCAATATTAATAATACGAAATATATGTTTTATATATAAATTGTAAGGAATCATTTTCTTCATAACATTTTTGCATATACAGGGTGTCTTATAATTACTGGAGGCAGTTATTTTACACGAGACACCCAATATATTATTAACGTTTAAGAATTTTCTGTTAAAAATGAATGCTAATTTTTGAATATAATATTCGGTGTTATTGAACATTTCGTTGATTTTTATAATTTTTGGAAAAAAAATCCCATTAATTTTTGTTTATAATTAATAAACTCGGGAGGCTTATTTTTGCTACAGCAAATCAGTGTGAATCCGCCTCTGTGGGTTGTAACTGTACAGTAGTTTTCAAACATTAATTTGCTATTATTATGTTAGCGTACTACTGTAGTTATTTTTAATAAAACACGACACAACTGTACACATTCTATCTGAACTTAAAGAAAACAACTAAACTATATTTTCAATATAATTTAAGTCTTTATTATTTAGTGTATTCATCATTATTATTATTAGTTTCTGCGGGAGCCCCTGATTCAAATAATTCTTAAATTTTAAAACTTCCTAGCCTTAGAAAAAAATTATGATCAGTTTAGTTGATTTGAAAATATCTACTTCTATTGTGTAATATTAGGCAGTACTTTAGAACACTGTAAGTCAAATATAATGATTTTTTTCTTAAAAAGGTTTGGAAATATACCGCGGTTAAGCAATTAAATGCATCTTCGTCGTATGTGTTTAAAAAAATCATTGAATCGGGAAACCATCGTTTTTCCACCATTGGATTGTAAATTGCTATTATCTCACTGAGTATGAATCTATGTTTAAAAGAGATTAAAATGAAAAAACGGTGCTGTTTGTGTTTTTTTTTTTTTTATAGATTTAAACTATTTTTAAGATTATAATTGAAAAGGAGTTTTATTATTACAGCACACTTCGGTCAATTAATTCTTAAAATCCTCTAGTACTTTGCCGTATACGCTGTTTGAGTTTTTTTTTTGTCGATGTGTATTATATTTTTTGCAGAATTTGAAAGATGCTTGAGAATTGTATGGAAGCGTAGGCGGCGACTTTTTTTTTTTTTTTTTCGGGGCCCGCTCGCCAAGATAAACGATTCCTAGACGGATACAATGCGCCCGCAGGAAGTATAAAGCTGTTACATATTTCACATAACGCACGGGAAAGGAAAGGAACGGAAACGAAAGGCCATAGTTGTGTATCATTCATACTTAATATACAGGGTGTGCCAACGCAGCCCACCCCCACCCTCCTCAGGGAATTGTGTACGTAGTGTTAATCACGCTGTGTCTGGTGCAGGTGCTGTATATCTCTGTCTGGTCCAGTCTTGGGGGTTGATATCTAGCTGCGCTGAAAGGCAAGGGGGTGGTTTTGTGAAGTTAAGGAAATCGCGAAGTGGAGGGGTGAAGAGGGGATAGTGTCCGGCGACACGTGCATCCCTAATTTAGTAAACGATCGCCCTCTCTGTTTAGTCCCCGATGACCATTAAGGGTAATTAGAGGGAGAAAGGAGCAGTTTCGGTCAGCGAGGCGGATCGTGGCGTCATGCTAATGAAATTCTTGCAAATCTCGAAGACAAACGATGACAAATGGGGCCCTGTAATTACCCCATCACCAATTACAATTACCATGAGGACGCATCAAAGAACGTTTCCCTGTCCTGTCCTGTCCAGTTATCATCTCTCGTCATTTCAATAATACATCCACGCCACTCTGTTATTATCTATATTTTATTTTCATTACTAAAATTCTCTAATAAATGACAAAAATGATCAACATATAATAATAAAATAAATATATATATATATATATACAGGGTGGGCCACGAATAACGCCCATTAAAAGTTTTCGGGATTCCTGACAAATGAAAAATTTGAAAAAAATTCTACATTGCACGGTTGAATGCGATCACCTCATGGAAAATATTTCGACTTTCTATCACTACTGGTTGTACCGGAAATGGCTACCAACTTTGTTATTTTAAATAGAACATCCTATATATTAATTTTTTTTTAGATTCCCCATTCAATTGTCTACCCTCTCATATGAATTTATGTCCACTTAACTCTTACAGTTTTTGAGATTTATTTGTCAAATATTGACCTCAAATAGACGTTTTGAAAAATGCCTATAACTTCTAGTAGGGACAAGATAGACAGACGAGCGGCATCTTGAATTGTTACTTATAGATCCCTCTAGAATTAAAATAATTGACATCTGTTAATTTTGACAATAGGTATTTCAAAAACGTCAATATTTCAGTGCCCACTTAAAAACATCATAATTCAATGTTTTCAAATGGAATGACCAATATTTTATCTCATATGTTGATAGGCAAGACAATTTGCAACATAAAAGTATTATGTCTCCCTATATCTAGAGCAAGTAGTTTTTGAGTTATTTCGAAATTTCTTTCCTCCCAGAATGCTTGCACAATTGAATAATTCCTGTACTATTCACACGTGCACCATAGTAGGCTACTGTCAATATTCGCTGAACCGAATCTGTCAATATTTTTGAATTGTACAGGAATTATTCAATTGTGCAAACATTCTGGGAGGAAAGAAATTTCGAAATAACTCAAAAACTACTTGCTCTAGATATAGGGAGACATAATACTTTTATGTTGCAAATTGTCTTGCCAATCACCATATGAGATAAAATATTGGTCATTCCATTTGAAAACATTGAATTATGATGTTTTTAAGTGGGCACTGAAATATTGACATTTTTGAAATACCTATTGTCAAAATTGACAGATATCATTTTTTTTAATTCTAGAGGGATCTATAAGTAACAATTCAAGATGCCGCTCGTCTGTCTATCTTGTCCCTACTAGAAGTTATAGGCATTTTTCAAAACCTCTATTTGAGGTCAATATTTGACAAATAAATTTTTAACTCAAAAACTGTAAGAGTTAAGTGGATATAAATTCATATAAGAGGATAGACAATTGAACGGGGAATCTAAAAAAAATAATATATAGGATGTTCCATTTAAAATAACAAAGTTGGTAGCCATTTCCAGTACAACCGGAAGTGATAGAAAGTCGAAATATTTTCCATGAGGTGATCACATTCAACCGTGCCATGTAGAATTTTTTCAAATTTTTCCTCTGTCAGAAACCCCGAAAACTTTTAATGGGCGTTATTCGTGGCCCACCCTGTATATATATATATATATATCAAATCAAACTTGAACTTTTATTTGATATTTTAGAATGTATAGGGAAGATAATTGAATTTCGATTAGAGCTAATCAATTAATTTCTGTGTAAATTATACAGGGTGTCCCATTTTAAAATACCGCCTGGAATATCTTCAGAACCATACACAGAATAAAAAAATATTTCTGTGAAAAAATTCAATTCCCACCCGCTGGGAGGCTGGGGAGAGGGTAACATTGAAATCTTAAATATGAATACCTATTTATTATTACAGATTTGGATAGAGCGTAAAAAACTAAGTTTTATCTAAAAACATTTTTTGTTACTTTGATAGATGGCAACAAAATGAAACAATTAATAAAAGATATACTAAATTTATTATACTCTAACCAATTAGTTGAAGATTTCACTTGAAGTGACTCGCTTCGCTCGCGTGCCCCACCAAAACCAAATTTTCAGGCTTTTCTAAATTCGATATTTTACTTCATGCTTAATCTGGGAGTGGAAACCCTCTTTAGACGATCAATAAGAAACTTAGTTTGTAATTTCCTTTGTTGTCAAATTTATAACGTAAAATAGAGTTGATGTTATTTCTTACTTTAAGTTAAGAACGAAAACAAATTCCTGTGCATTATTTGTGTGATACTAAACTTCGACGAACAAACTGGAAAAGCTTAAATTATGTAAAATATAGCCTAATAAATAATTGCAAGAGTTCGAAATAATCAGAAATTATTCAAATGAATAGAACTTAATTCAATTAAAAAATACTAATAAATATTTCAAATAAATGTTCAATTTTACTTTTATTTGATATTTTAAAATATCTCGTGACGATACTTAAATATCAATTATAGTCTATCAAATGTTATTTACTTCTGTGTAGATTCTATAATTTAATTTATTTTTACAAAAAGCACGCATGCACACCGATTTCATTGGTTTTGAGAAATTTACATAACAAAAACAATGTTGTTGATTGCAGCGCCATCTATCAAAGTAACAACATTTTTTTTATAAAACTTACTTACTTTTCAACTCTATTCAAATCTTTAATAAAAAATAGGGGTTCGCATTTAAGATTTCAAAGGTACCCCCTCTTCAGCGTTCCCTTAGCGCGAGAGGTTGAATTATCTTACAAAATTGGACTTCCCCCTCCAAATCATTGAAACTTTTTTTCATTCTGTGCATGGTTCTAAAGATATTCCAGGTGGTACTTTAAAATGGGACACCCTGTATACATTCTATGTGGATTTTATAATAAGTTGATTATTTACTCGTGCTCCTGAAATTATTGATTTTGTTGCATAATTTCAACTTTGTCTTTATATTGTAGAAAACGAGTTTTGATAATTTTATTTTATTTTACTTAGATGTAAGTGTAATCAGTTTTTACAAAATTCTGTAATTGTAAATATTTTGATTTATTACAAATTATTTAACAAACTTTAACTATCTGAGTCAAAATACTTCAAGTATCTCGTCGATTGTTAAGGCACTTATTTTTTGAAAATCCGTTATCACTTAATATAATAGCAGTCTATTTATGATTTTCAACTTTTTATTTAACTCACTACCATTGTTTCGCTACACAGTAGCTTCTTCAGGTGAAGAAATATAATACAATTTTTACAAACTAATTTACATTATATACAGTTTTCAGAAGTGTGTGTGGAGGGGGTGTTTTTCTTCAGTTTAAGTATGGCGGAGTTGGAGAGTTCAAGCTGGTCGTTCAGCAAGTTTCCTGAATTGATGTGTTTATTTATTTCTAAATTTTCCAATAAATTTTGTTTCCGTCCTGTATTAGAGATGTGGAGGATTTTGAAGTTGTTGTCCAATTGGTGGTTTTCTTCAATTAGGTGGTTTGCGTAAGTTGAATTATCTTTTTGATGAATGAACGCTTTTTGGTGTTCATTTATTCTTTCACTTTCACCGGGAGAGATAATGTTAATGTTTTTGTTTAGATTTCGAATTAGGTATTGACGGGTCTTTAGTAGTCGTATCATTTAATTTAAAAGTGCAGAGAAATTTAAAAACACGAGTACATATATTTTTGTTGACTTTATCTAACTCTCATTTATATGTTTATATTTATTTTTTATAACGTTAAACAATTTAGGTGTTGCTAGATATGTGACTAGAAGAAAAAAGTATCCCGGGACATAAAATATCGCAGGAAAAAATATCGATCGAAAATTGAACGATCAATATTTTGTTTCCGCGGTATTTTTTCATGTCGCAGGTTAGTTTGATTTACTAATTTTCGACCTTCATATTAATTTAGATAATCAATAATGTTTTAACGAGTGTTTTTAATTCCTTGATTAAGCATGTAGTAAATATTTCGTTTAGAAAAGTATAAAACAATTGAAATGTTCAGGCTTTTCTAAACTCAAAATATTTACATGCGCCAGGCGTAATATACATTGATTGAATGTTGAGTTATAAAAAAAACTGGTTATCTTAATAATAACACAAAATTAACAAAAGAAATATTAAGAGATTGTAATTGTTTTCTAGTTTATAAATTGGCGATTTCTATTTCAATTTTGTTAATATTAATTTATAAATATTCGATTATTCGCAATAAATCAAATACAAATAGATTATTATTAATTTACAAAATGTTTCTTTAATTTTTTGTCCATTTTTATGTAAATCAGTATATAATTTTATCGAGACGAAATCCTGGCTGCGTCACTTGAGTACGTAAATTAAAATAACATTAATAATTTTATCTTAGCGTTAGAAACAATCAAATTATATATTTTTTAATAGCAATCTAATAATATCTTTAGGATGTTTTTTATTGATAAGTTCTTAGAAAAGATAAAACGTAGTAAGTGCTCTACAGTGAATTTTTCTCTTAAGTATACATACATGTATGCATATGCTGTAAATTTTGTACTTCATGCGCCTCACGTATAAAACACTGGTTTTAAGTAAAGTTCAAAAGACACATCTTTAGCATACTGTCATAGTAGCCAATTGTGAACTTCACATGAAATCAGTGTTTTATACGCGTGGCGCATAAAATAAAATTTCTAGTTTAGAAAAGATTGAGATTTTGATTTGGTCGCTCCGCCAACCAAACCAAACCAAATTTTCTAAACTTGAAATTTTACTTCAAGCTTAATTTGGGAGTGAAAAACACTCATTTAAAGCTTTAAAATGAATTCTTTTGAAAAAACAAGGAACATATAAAGATTAGCAGCATAAGAATTGGGATATTCTTACTTAAAAAAAATCTGTATGTGTAATATGACTTATGTATTTAATGACTAACTTTTAGACGATTTTTAAAGCCCAAACAATATTTGAAATCTATGCAATTTATTTTAAACAAATTTTACCGTGACAGAACGCACTTTTCTCACCCTTCCTACTTCCACAAAGCAGTAAAACTCTTTTTTTGTTTCAACGCTCGCATTTATAAAGAAAAAGAAACAAACTATACAAAACAGGACATATTATTGCGCACGCCTTGCCGGCAATATATCATTTTTGTAATTTCCTGCGTTTAGTTCGAGGAGAAGTCGTAGGAGGAAGAAGAAGGAGGAGAAAAAAAAAACACACGGATCCACACGCAGAAAATTACTTTCTTATTCTGCATGAACTTACGACCTTGATTCATGGCCTCCAGAGTGACACCCGGAAGAGGAGAAAAAATGCCCGGAGGAAAAAATCTGCACCTACCCTTCAGGAATTTTACGATTCCGGTCTTAATGTTGAAGAAGTAGAAAGGACGGTAGGAAGGGGAATTATGCCCTGTATGAGGGGTTATAAATTTTATCTTTGAAGTTATTATAAGTCATCTTTATACAACAACAACAAAAAAAAACACAATAAAATGAACGCATTTAATAACTTGTATTATAAAAAAATATACTGGGCATTTTTCGTTTAGGTAAACATGCCTTGATATATACATTGTAAACTTTGAGGCATTCGTTGTTTTGGCAAAGCGTTCAATACAAAGTTGCTAACGAGTGTTTCCATTACTTGATTAAGTAGAAAGTAAAATTTCGAGTTTAGAAAAGCCTGCAAAATTTTGATTGGTCGCTCCGCGAAGCGGAGCGACCAATCCATATTTTGCTAGCTTTTCTAAACTGAAAATTTTGCTTTATGCGCCACGCATATAAAACACTGATATCAAGTAAAGTTTAAAATATACTCTTTATGTTGATGAATTTCACAAATATTTATATGTAGCTCGTCTAGGCAAATCTTGCGCTTTCAAATATCAAGCAAGTTGGTTTGGGATATGTTCATCTAAAAGAAATAGATAAAAAAACATTACTTGACTATTTTGACATTTACAGTAGTGTTCAACTATTTTGATACTTTTGAATATTTCAACACTATTACAATATTTTAAGATTTTTAACTGTATTGTATTATTTTGATTTTTTAAGCATATTAAACTGAACTTTTTTTACATTTTCAACAGTACTCAACTATCAATATATGACTGACGGAGAAATACGACGATGAACACATCACTATGTATATTTTTTTAATATTGGACATTCTCACGAATTGAACATAATACTATTTCTATTGGTATTAAATAATTATTACATGTCGAAACAAATTTAAATTTCCCGTTAGAAATTACTGTTATCCATTTATAAACATGTTTATTAATTTAAAGTGAAATTGTCGAATGGATATTATAGAAATATTGCTTCATACATTTCCATTCCTACAATTTAATCATCTTTCAACTATGCCTGAATATTAATTTTTCGGGGGATGCATTTTCATAATTCGTGTAACTAGATATATTATGTATTATTTCGGTCTTTCAAACCGAGGTTTTTATGTAAATGCGATCCAACTTTACTCACTCTCTTCTTTTTTTTTAATTACGGTCGCGGAGTAAAATGCGTAAAAATTTCGCCCCATCCTACAAGATTTACTGCGTGCGTATTTTTTGATAGGTTAAAACCAAGTTCGCTTGTAATAAATTTCGCGCTTAATTCAGAAAAAAAAAAAAACGGAAGTTTACAAGGATTACGCATTTTTGTGGGTGTTTAATGTTTTTCAGCTATGAATTATGGAATTTGTTTCATCCACAAATAAAAAAAAATATTAATAAATCAATACATTATTTGTTATTCTGTCTCATGGAAAACTACAATAAAAATGATATTGTCTGTTTTTATTAAAGCGTTCTGTTTGAAATTTCGACCAAGTATTTTCATTACTTTTTTCAAAATCGAGAAGGTCATTCGCATTTTTATTTATAAATACATTTTTATTATGGAAGGAATATTTCTTTTCCTAAACTTAAAATTTTATTTCATGCTTAATCTGAGATTGGAAACACTTTAGAAGCTGCGAACTGAATGCTTATAAAATCAATAAATATTTTCAAAAATACAGAAAATAATCATGATAGGTACCATGATTATTTTCTGTATTTTTAAAAATATTTATTGATTTTATAAGCATTCAGTTCGCAGCTTCTAAAGAGTGTTTCCAATCTCAGATTAAGCATGAAATAAAATTTTAAGTTTAGGAAACCCTGAAAATTTGATTTGGTTGCTTATATTGATTTTTCTGATTTATTGGATAAAATTTGGCTACAAATTCCAATTTTTCGCAGCAGGCAATATTCTACGATTTGGAGTCCTAATTATAGAAATAAATTTAGAATCTGATATCATCATGTAAGAGATATTTCATTGTTTACCAAATAAGTGTGATATTTTCTATAACTTTTTTACAAAATTATTAGAATACTTAATGCATTGGTAATTTTAACCCTTTTTCTTACGATTTAAAATTACATTTAGATATAGAGACATACGTATACATGGAGATTTTTATTTTAAATATACTTTAACATATTTTTTATAAATATTGGCTCAGTCAACTTAGTCCCCGAAGTTCGACTTTTTTGAAAAAAACTATTGCGCTAGACAGGCCTTAGCTAGCGCAACAAAAATTAGAGCTAGCGCCATTTAGACAAGAAAGTTACAGGGTTTGAACTTTCGGGGGTTGATGCTAGCCCCCGAGTTTGGATTTTTCAAGTTTTTTTTACACTATTCGGATTCCTCAGAGCTAGCGCTACCAATTTAAAAGCTAGCGCCACCCCCACAACCCCAAAAAATGATAAAATATTTTAACTCTAGGCCCCCGAAATGAGATTTTTTTAATTAAATTGCATTAAAAAGATAGCTTAGAGCTAGCGCCAGCAGAATGTGAAAAAAATATTATCTCAACAACATCAGGTAAAAAAATATTCACATCCAAATTTTGATGCGAGAGCTTTCAGATCCTGTATGCGTATTACCATTTACTTGCTGAATTTCAATACAAAATCAAGTTTGGCATATAAAATACCCTTTCCAAGAAATATTTCGGCGATGATGCCTAGAAGACAGTAGCGTAACTGACAAGTTTTTTTCAAAAAAGTCGAACTTCGGGGGCTAAGTTGACTGAGCCGTATAATGTTACAATAACTATCAAAACATATAAGCTAAATATTTGATATGTAACATGGATTAGATATTTAGGTTTGCTTAGAGAGTTTCTCCTTCATCAGTCGCATGAAATGAATCTTAAACTTAATATAAGTAATAACTTAATCATGTTTAAGTTAAATACAACATAATATCGTTAATATTGTATAATTTTCGTTGTTTTTTTAAAAAAGTTCAATTTAAGGCTTTAAACGAGTGTTTTCCACTCCCAGACTAAGCATGAAGTAAAATTTCGAGTTTAGAAAAGCCCCGTAAAAATTTGTCGAGGGTCGCGCGTAGCGCATGAAGTAAAATTCCGAGTTGAGAAATGCCCAGAAAATTGGTCGAGGGTCGCTGCGCGACCCTCGACAAATTTTTGCTGGGCTTTTCTAAACTCGAAATTTTACTTCATGCGCTACGCGTATAAAACGCTGATTTCAAGTAAGGTTCAAATACACATAAATTTCACAACATTTTAGTGTTTTATACGCGTCGCGCATGAAGTAAAATTTCGAGTTTAGAAAAGCCCTTCGACAAATTTTCACGGGGCTTTTCTTAACTCGAAATTTTATTTCATGCTTGGTCTGGGAGTAGAAAACACTCGTTTAAAGCTTCAAATTAAATTTCTGTAAAAACACAACGAATTTCTAAAGATTTAAAAAAAATAAGCTGAATCTGGAATACGTATTCTATATAGAGAAACTCCCTGTATATTGTAGAATTAGGATATTGTGATAGAGTATGTTAGAATGAAAATAAGGTAAATTGAATAGCAACTAAAGGAGCTAAATCACAATTTTGTGGTATTGAAAAGATACCCATGTTACGATTAGGTTGGTTAGATAACATATAGTGAGTTTTACATGCAAGTGTTGGTACATACATAACCCGATGTGTACTTGGTGAATTTTCAGGCATTCGTTGTTTTTGAAAAGCGTTCAGTTTGGAACTTCCAACGCGTGTTTTCTACTCCTAGATTAAGCATCAAGTATAATTTCGAGTTTAGAAAAGCCTGAAAACAATTGTCAGGTACGACGCCACTGTCTTGCTAGCGCTAGCTGTCTTGTTGCCAGTGATAATGGACATTATTTTAGGTATTCTAACGCCGAAAAAAATATTGAAATTGTACAGTAAGTTCCCGAGTTATAAAGATTTAAATTATCAAGGAATAAAAAAAATCGTCAGGTGCGCCACTGTCTTGCTAGCGCTAGTTATCTCATTAGCAGTATTGATGTACATCACTTAAGGTGTTTTAATGCCCAAAGAAATTTTAAATTCGCACGGTTTAGTTGCCGAGTTATAACGATTTAAGTTATCAAGTAGTAATAAAAACAACCGTCAGATACGCCACTGTCTTGCTAGCGCTAGCTATTTCGTTGTCAGTGATTATAGACATTAGTATAGTTACTACAATACTGAAATAATTTTTTAAATAATACGGTTAGTTTTTGAGTTATAACGATTTCAATTGTCAAGGAGTAAAAAAACAATTGCCAGTTACGCCACTGTCTTACTAGCGCAAGCTATCTCATTGCCAGTGTTTATATACATTAGTATAGTTATTACAATGCCGAACGAATTTTTTAAATCGTACGGTTAGTTCCTGAGTTATAACGATTTAAATTAGCAAGGAGTGGAAACACAATTGTCAGTTATGCTACTGTCTTCTAGGCATCATGTTTCTAATAGCCAGTGTCTATGAACATAAATAAGGTAATTACAACGCCTAAATATTTTTTGGAAGCGGAATTTTATATGTCAAACATGATTTTGTATTAAAATTCAGCAAATAAATGGTAATACGCATACAGGATCTGAAAGCTCTCGCATCAAAATTTGGATGTAAATATTTTTTTTATTGATATTTTTTAGAGATTTTTTTTTCATATTCTACTGGCGCTAGCTCTGTTATCTTTTCCACCCAATATGATCAAAAATATTTCATTTTTGGGGGCTAGGACTAAAAATGTTGTATCATTTTTTGGGGTTGTGAGGGTAGCGCAAGCTTTTAAATTGATAGCGCTAGTTGGCGCTAGCTCTGAGGAATCCGAATAGTGTAAAATAACTTAAAAAATTTAAACTCGGGGGGCTAGCATCAAACTAGCCCCCCGAAAGTTCAAACCCCCATAACTTTCTTGTCTAAATGGCGCTAGCTCTAATTTTTGTGGTGCTAGCTGACACTAGCTAAGGCCTGTCTAGCACAACAGTTTTTTTTTCAAAAAAATCGAACTTCGGGGGGCTACATTGACTGAGACATAAACATTTGTAAATTAATTACCATTTAATCAAACGTTAATAACATTTATTGAACTTCACTATAAATCAGTGTTTAATATGCGTGGCGCACGAAGTAAAATTTTGAGTTTAGAAAAGCTTAAACATTTGGTTTGGTCGCTCCGCTTCGCAAAGCGACCAATCCACCAAAATATGTGAATGGATTAAGCCTATATACTAGATATGTAATGTAATGATATGTAATGTTTATTAATCACATACTTTTTGTATAATATTGTCTTTTAATTGTGATATTCTCCTGTTCGGCAATAAAAGCATATTATTAGTATCATCTCTTAGTAAACAAACTCTAATTTCATTTGAATCTTAGGAAAAACACGTGATAGTCAAAGTGTTATTCTGTCTTTAACTAAAATAAATCTCATTTAATAAAATAATAAAATGTCTATTATGGAGTACTAATATTATAAAATAATTATATGGATACTTAAAGTAAACAAAAATATTTTCAATTAAACTCAACTGCCAGCGTATAACGAAGAACGCAACTTCGTAATTTTCGTAATTAGTGAACCGCCAGAAAATCGGCTGTTGGAGATGGGCGAGCAAAAATGTGGGTAATTAAATATTCTTAATTAACTAAACTGCGCCATGGATTGCATCGACCCCCTCACTCTGTAATTAATTCATAATTAATTTAGCCCACATCATGCATTCCGTTCGAAAACTCGAAACGCTAAAAACAGCTCACAGTATAACCGTTGCACTGAAAATTGGACAAAAATAATAGAACAAATGGGTTACAGTAGCTTCATCAAAATGACAATTTATCAACTTCCGCTTATAGAGCGTAAACGGTTAGAGATAGATCAATTTTATTTTTGCCATTATTTAAAACACTATGGCTCGCGGTTTTTCAATATCTCTTCAAATAAAAAAGCTTTCCATATGTGGCATTTCCAAAATGCCCTGTACATTTCAAGTGCTAAGTACTGTTTGTAATTCAAATTTTATCGATTAAAAAAATTGAAACATTCATAACTTCAATCATTTTCATGATGTCTTTCTAAAATGTTGTGAGAATATTAAGAAAAGATTGCTCTTTTAAAATCTATCAAAATCTAAATATACTTTATCAATAGTTTTGGAGTCATTTTCATTTTACAAGTGTGTTTTTTATCGATTGGAAAATTATAACATTCATAGCTTAGAAAATATTTATTAGCTCTTTTTAAAATCCTGTAAGAATATTAAGAAAAGATTGCTCTTTAAAATCTTATAAAATTTAAATTTACTTCATTAATAGTTTTTGAGTTATAAGTTTATTTTTAATCAAAATTTTATCCATTAGAAAAACTGAAACATTCATAACTTGGACATTTTTTGTGACATCTAACTGAAATTTTGTGAAGATATTAAGAAAAGATTGCTTGTTCCAAGTGTGTCAACACCTAAATATATCCCTTCAATAGTTTTCCAGTTATTTCTATCTGAATGCCAACAAGTGTGTTTTCATCTAAATTGTATCGACTTAAAAAATTAAAGAATTAATAACTTTGAAAATATATGTGAGCTCTTGCTGAAATGTTATTAAGATATTGAGAAAAAATGTCTCTTCAAATCTGTTAAAATCTAAATATACTCCATCAAAACTTTTTGAGTTATTTCTATCTGAATGTCAACCAGTCTGTTATTAATCTAAATTTAAAAAAAATCAAAAACATTTATAACTTGGAAATTATCCGTAAAATCTAATTGAATTTTAACGATATTTAGAAACGATTGTCGTTTCAAAATTTCATATCTCCAAAAATATGTTACTTATAATTTTTCTGTTTTAATTTCCTTAAAATTTTGAAAACAATTAACCAACTTGAACGTTCAACTAAAAATATTTCAAAAACTACTTTAAAAAGTTACATATGTTTAATATTTTTACTAAATTTCATATATATTTCATACATCTATATGAAATTTAGTAAAAATATTAAACATATGTAACTTTTTAAAGTAGTTTTTGAAATATTTTTAGTTGAACGTTCAAGTTGGTTAATTGTTTTCAAAATTTTAAGGAAATTAAAACAGAAAAATCAATAATTTTCCAAGTTAAGAATTAATTAAATTGTAATTTCCGTAAAATGTGGATGAAATAATTCACATAGTTGACGTTCAAATTAAAATAACTAAAACAAAGTTAATAGGGTTGATTTGTGCAGGTTTTTAAAGATCAGTGTTCGCTCTGTACACACAAAAATATTTACTGAGCAACTTTAGAAGCTGTTTAAGATACGAGGTTTTAATAGCAAGCTATTTTGTTTATACCCGGCGCATTCACCAGTTTTTTCTATTCCTTTCTTTGATTGTATTCACTATTCTAGAAGTACTTGTATGTGGAACTACTTAAAGCTCAATTAAAATGATACTTAGTTTAATAAAATCTTAAGAAATGTCGATTATTTGTCTTTTATTTAATATTCAACATTGGTTTGTACTCCCAGATTAAGCATGAAGTAAAATTTCGAGTTTAGAAAAACCAAACAACGACCAAACATCATTTTCAGGCTTTTCAGAACTCGAAATTTAGGCGAAGTTAAAAATATACTGCTCAAATACAAAAGATAAATATTTTCTGAGATATAGTAAAATAAAATATGCAAAAATCACTATGTTTTCGAAAATGTTTAACATACACTGCCATAAGAAATAGTGGTTTTTAAAAACTTCTAACCTGTTAAGTTGAGCTTTGTGTTTATTTCATTTCTTAGTTTTTAATTTTTTTGCAACCTGTCAAAATAAAAATAAAATGTTAAATGAACTCTCAGACCAAGCATATATACCACTGATTTAATGTGAAATTTAGAATATACTACTCAAGTTTAATTTTACTTTAATAAGTTTTATAGACATTTATTTCGTCTAGTGGCGCAGCCAGGATTTCGTCTTAGGTGGGAGTTGGCCCCCACCTAAGACGAAATCCTGGCTGCGCTGCGAGACGAAACTTCAGCAGTATGTTTTAAATTTCACTTTAAATCAGTGTTTTGTACGCGTGGCGTATGAATTAAAATTTCGAGTTTAGAAAAGCTTGAAAATTTGGATTGGCTAGAGTGAGACGAAACTTCAGCAGTATGTTTTAAATTTCACTTTAAATCAGTGTTTTTTACGCGTGGCGTATGAATTAAAATTTCGAGTTTAGAAAAGCTTGAAAATTTGGATTGGCCGGGGAGCGACCCGCTTCGCTCGCGCGCCACGGCAAATCCAAATTTTCATACTCTTCTAAACTCGAAATTTTACTTCATGCTTAGTCTGGGAGTGAAGCCACTCGTTAATTTAACATAATATCACCACTGTAAACTACCATTTACGCCATAAGCGACAATATCTGTCATTATTATAGCATTTCTATAATGTTCTATAATTTTTAAGAAATTGCAGGTGATGCGTTAATTAGTTGGAGCAGTGTATGTTTTAGCTTTTACTAGCAGGAATGCTGACAATTGTATCCTGTAATTATTATTATTTTTTTAATTAACCGTATAAGCTCTGAATTTAACCCTATTTACAGAATTCCACATTTATTTTTCTCTAGTACAATTTGATTTATTTGCAGTAGTTGTGGTGTTATTTATTTCTAAGATTTAGGTAATTTGTAGCAGTAAAATTCAAAAATACATATCCCAAAGTAGTACTTTTTCTGTATTAAATGTTACAAGTAGAGAAGGTACTAATCCTTTGTAGACTAATTAAATCACCGGAATCGTCCACCAGTTGAGTAAGTTTCAAGAGTTGCGAACAACAATTTGAGAAATATTTCACCAGTGAAATAATTATAGTGGATCATTAAATCTCCCGGTGGTGTGTGCGTACACCTATCAAATGCAAAACTCGTAACAGAACAGCATGAAATGAATGGGAGGAGGACCACCGAAAGCACACACAACTATAGAACCATCTGATTTATGGTGCGTGCACTCCGGGATTATCCGACATTTCGACTCTCTCTCTCCCCGAAGTAAAAACCGCCACCATTGTACTCCCGGGCAGGCAACATGCACAGGGCATAAAGTAGAGTTGGAGGGCCACCCTCCCTCCACCACCACCCCCATCCCTTTCCCAAGCCTGGCGAATTATTTATTTAGGCAGAGACCATCGCGTTCCGGGGAATTTACATATCTTTGATATTGTAATAACCGCACACCCAGCACCGCAAAGAAAATCATAATTGCTATCCCCGTGCACGAAATTCTATTTTCGACCGAATCATGCCACCATAATTCATCCTCAGCGAGGAAAAAATGATTATTTCCCCAAATTATGCACTCGTTTCACAACAAACAATCCACAAAAGCACGGAAATTATACTCAGTTCATATCAATCTTACATAATTTTCATTCTATCGTAACGAACTACAAGTTTTACATATTTAAATAAAAGCGAAATATCACAATAATTTACATTTATTACAGTATTTCCAAAAACGTTTTTGTGAAATTTATAGAAAATTGAATTTTGTTGATTTCGTCTAAGATTAGTTTTACAATAAACATATTGACATCTCAATATTTTCGGTAAATATCATCAAAATCATAAATTATTAACCGTGTAGGTACTAAAAAAAGATCCATTTGTGCTTTAAAGTAAAATTCATATTTTATTTAAATTTTAATGTTACAACAATTTCACAAAATTGACGAAGACCATAAATAAAGACAAAAATTGATTGAAATGTTGAATGTATAATTCGTGAAAAATAACCAAATTATGACATTTACTTTCATTGATTACATAAAATTTCCAAGAATTATTTACATTTTTATGGACATCACCAACATTTCATAATTTGTTTTATCAACATTTTGTCATATGTAAAAATTAAAAATATTGTGAGGAACGAAATTGATGGATTTTGGATGAAAATCTTCAAATTTGAGAAAATGATCAAAATTAATAGGAAAGTTAAGAAATTAAATTATTTATTTACATGCAGTTTAGACAATGTGTCTCTACTTTGGAAAAATCATCAATAATTTAATTTTTCTCAAATTTCCAACGATTTATTTGAAATTAATATAGATATTATTAATCCATTATTGTTTTTAAGCCAAATTGTAGACAAACAATGCAAGTATTTTTTAATAGTGTAGAAAATGGGAGCTTTACAGGGTTTTCTTTTATTGCATTTCATTATTGATCAAATAAGATTATTATATCCCAAATATCTTTCACCTTGTCAAATATATGCCAAAAGATTTCCTGATTTACGAAGTGAGTTTCACTATACAGCGTCTCCTATTTTGAGTAGGATGATACAGATACAGATTCGGTTAAACGGGCAAAGTTGTTTAGTTTGATGTGCTTATACGGATTAAAATAAGAACAATTTTAAAAATTTAAAAACTCTAAAGTTATTTTGAAAAAATACTAAAAACTCCCATTTTTTAAAATCGTCCATATCTACCTTATTAGTGAGTATTTTTAAAATCTGTAAAAACGTTTCCAAAGTAAATTTTGTGAAGCATTTGATAGTGATAAATTTTAATTTATCTGGCTATTAGTTTTTGTTTTATAAATATCAACTTTTGTTTTTCAAATGGGAACATTACGGTGTGCCACACATGCAGTTTTTTACATATTTATTTGTGTATGGTATATAGCCATGGCAACAAACACTTTATCCAATCAACAAGAGCATTTGACAAAACAAATTACAACCCATCTATAGTAATATATTTTTCAAATAAAGTATATGTGTCTCCTAGCAACTAAAGTAACAAATGAATTGTATGAAAACAATTATAAAAATAAAATAAAAAACTATACAGGTGTTACACATTATCAAAAAATGCAGTTCAATGATATGCATGTCACACTATGTTTTCATTTGAAAAACAAAAGTTGATAATAATAAAACAAAAACGAATCGCGAAATAAATTGAAATCGATCACTATCTGTTGAGCTATAGCATTTACTTTAACAATGTTGTTACAGATTTTGAATGAAATTGCAAATAAGAAAAGTAAATAAGCACATAAAACTACACCACTTTGCTAATTTTTACCGAATCTCTATCATTAATAATAACAAAGATACCCATACTGTCCTACTCAAAATAGGACACCCTGTATATGAAATACTTTTTCCTTAAACATTTTTGCTAAACATTTTTGTAATAATAATAATTTTCTTCTGGAAATATTTCTACACATGTAACAATCCTCTTAGTTCATTTTTATGCATTTTTTGACAAGTGCTGACAAGTGAAATGCAATTCTGGATATTTAAATAAAACACTTGATTTGTTTCACTGATTTATATTTCTCCTAATCAGTGAAACAAACCAAGTGTTTGAATTAAATATCCAGAATTAGAATAAAAAATGTTTTACCATGGGTTAAGTGAGAAATTAATTAAACATAAAATGAAATAAAATTGACAAACTGTGATAAGGTTTTGACATATAGGAACATGTAGTGAGATGAATAGATACATATTCGATATAAAGTAAAATGCAATATATAAACTTTATATTTTAAAACAAACTTTGAAACATAATTAAAACTTTAAATTTTGATGAAATTTGCACAAATTATTGAGAAATAAATAAACATTGTTTTAACGTATGAATATTAAAATCGAGCTACACGATGTAACATTACAGACTAAAATGTTGTATTATTATTGTATATTGGACTTACAGAGCGAAACAGAAAAATAATTGAATAAACTTAGTAGCGATACTAAAGAAATAAGCCAATTTTGTGTGCATGCGAAAAAATCGATAGAATAGAAATGATATTACAGAAATTCAATATTTAGAAGCAAATAAAATATATTTAATATTAATATTTAAATTCAAAAAAATATGGATAGATTTATTATATAATTATAAGTTCAATTACCCATTTGGGTGTAGAACAATAAAAATAATTTAATTTAAACAAATAAATGAATGTTAATTGTCTGTTGTATACAGGGTGTTTGTATTTCGACAGAATGTATGGAGATCTCAGTTATTTAAACAGATAGAGAGTGGGTTAAATTTTGACAAAGTTGCGTATTTTAGAGCCTAACAATAATCTGAAACCAATTTGGAAATCCCTTTTTTTTGTTTTCGAGATGTCAACTGTTTCTATAGTCCAAATTTCGACTAGCTTTGACTTGTATGTCAAATGTCATTATAGTCCAAATGTCCGCTGATGCCGACTTATGTCAAAATGACACAATGGATTATAAGTCGGCTAGCGCCGACTAATGTTAGTCAACCTGGTAATTTACAGTCATAAATTCGCATTTTGACTATTGAGACATTATGACTGTCACTTGATTAACTGTCTGATCACTATGGTAAGATTTTGTTTAAATAAGTCTCTATGAACTGTATTTTGACTATTCTGGTATTATCACTGTAAGTCACTTGGTTAGCTGTTTATTAAATTATAAGTATTTTGTCATTAAATTACTATATTGACTGTATAAGGTATAGTGATTTAAATGACTTACAATCATAACATCACAATAGCCGAAATACAGTCTATAGAGAGACATAATCAGACAAAATCCTAGCATAGTCTAAAGACAGTCAATCAAGCCACTTAGAGTCACAATAGTAAAAACACAACAAACAAATATAAAAATCCAAAATGGGGCCCATAAGAAAAACAAAAGTTGGCTGTGGTCCTTGGGTAAATGTTATAGTTATCATAAAATAAAATATGTAACTACATTTATCGTTAAAAAGTGCTTGTATAATATCAAAGTTGAAAATGTCTGGATTCAATAGTTTTTGAATAAAAAAATAAAAACAAAATTTCAAAACAATCCATTTTTGGCAATATCTCAAAAACCAAAGAAGATTTTTTAAATTTGTTTTTGGATTATGATTGGGCCCTAAAATACGTAACATTGCCTTAATTTAACCGACTCTATCTCTTCGAATAACCGAGATCGCCATACATTCTGTTGAAATTTGGGCACCCTGTATACAAGATTCCTCTACTCTTTCTTGTTCCTTGCAAGCTTTTTCGCGTCGTTCCAAGTAAGTCCTATTTCATAAGGGTATGCTGCCACTATACTATACCAGGTTTTTTTCAGTATTCCTCTCGTCCTCCATTTTATATCCTCTGTAGGCGTTTCAACCAGCACCAGCATTACATTTCTTATTATGTCTCTTTTGGTTATTCCTTTTACTTTTCTTAGGTACAATACCCAGGTTTCACATCCATACGTCAGTATTAGTCTGCAAATTGCCTTATACATGTTTAATTTTGTCTCGTTCGATACTTCCTTTCTGCTTAGAAAACCTATGTTTATTACATAATAGATATTATTGGCCTTTTCAATTCTTTCATTTATTTCAACACAATTCTTGCCTCTTTCTTCTATTAATATTCCTAAATATTTATACGTGTCTACTTGTTCTAGTTGGGTTCCTTCTATTCAGATATTAGTGCTTATTTTCTTGATACAACCATTACTTTACATTTACTTATATTAAGTATAATTTTATTTTTCAGTAGTACTTCATTCCACATGTTTATATCAAAAGTTTGTATTGTTGACGCGATAACCGGTGATTCAGCTCCGTCACAAATGTGCATAAATTCAAAATAATATTACAAAATAAATCAAGAAAAGTAAAGTATAGTGACATTTAACAAAATAAAAGTGTTTCTCGATAAATAAAATATAAATTACAATACTAAAATAAAATCTGAGGAAAACCATTAAACAAAAATAATAGTATTTCATTTAAATGCTCGTCACAGAATTTGAATATTTTAAATCTAACAATGTTACTATTTTTAAAAACTTATAGGCCTTGTATGAATACGCTGTAAATTTTCCGATATTCTTTGTTTTTTAAAAGAGTTTAATTTGAAGCTTTTAACGAGTGTTTTCTACTCCCAGATTAAGCATAAAGTAAAATTTCGAGTTTAGAAAAGCCTTAAAATGTTCAGGTTAAATAAAATATATGCCTTGAGCATACTGCTGTAGTAACATATTGTAAACTTCACAATATTTCAGTGATTTCCAAAATTTGGTTTGGTTGCTCTTCATGGCGGAGTGACCAAACCAAATTTTACTTCATGCTTAATCTGGGAGTGGACAACACTCGTTAAAAGCTTCAAGTTAAATTCTGTTAAAAAACAAAGAATGTCGGTAAATGTACAGGGTATGCATATAAAGCCTATAATTTTTTTTAAATAGTAACATTGTTAGATTTGAAATACTTAAATTCTGTGGCGAGCATTTAAATTTGATACTATTATTTTTGAAATACATATATTAATTTTAGTTCTCAGTCAAACCAAATTATCAGGCTTTTCTAAACTACTTCATGCTTAATCTGGGAGTGGAAAACACTTATTTAAAGCTTTAAATTGAACTCTTTAAAAAAAGTAACAACGAATGTCTGAAAATTTAAGTATGAACGCTTTAATTAAGATAAGTATACTTATGATTTCAAATTTCAAAATGTATAGCCCATTGAGATCTTAAACTAAAATGTGGAAGAAAGCTTTTAGAAATATAATATTATGAATAAGTACACATTTTATTTAAACGTTTTAAAATTGTAAGCTTTATAATAAAATAAAATAATTCCAATAAGCATCCATTAATAAAACCCATGAATTTCTTAAGATAATGGAATTTGAATTGTTAAAATATCCAGAAAGGCCAAAATTATCTTTTCTAAATTTTAAACCCTCATAATTTAAAAATTAAATTAAAAAAAAATTAAGCATAGTTTCTACCATTCAATGATAGTATTTTTTATGAAAATTAAAAGCTATTATATAAAATAAGCAATCGATGGAGATGGAGAAACATTGTACCAATAATGTAACCACTTTAAAACTAAAAAATGAAAATAAAACTTGTTTAAATTTATGTAAAACCTAAAATAGAGAGATAAACCTTAATTTTATGATTTTCATTTTTTTATTTTAAAATGGTTTCAGATGTCAATATATAATGCTAATTTTTCTACCGAAATTCAAAGTTGATATAAAATAGATATCTAATTACACGCTAACGATTGGCACAGATGCAGAATTTGACAGATGTCAATACCCTTCAAATATTCATACACAGCTTTATTATGGTTTAAGTTAATCACTCGAAATTAGTTATGATTGAAAATGTTGTTGACTTATATTGTTTCACGTGTTTTTCCTCACTTTGTTGAGCAGTTTTATGATTCAAGTATGACTCACACTGAATGGGGGTCACCACATGTTTTAACATTGCGGCAGCTAACGCGGTAAACATGACATATATTAGGTTTATATATTTAATTTTAACATCACACAAACATTCTGTAGATATTTCTGCAACATTAGTTGAAAAATTATATTAATATCACAGGTGATTTATTTAATGTAACAACATGACATACGAGTTTCCCACCCGATTTTGTTGTTCGTCGAACAGCAGCAATCAGTTAATTTTTAACGGGAACATAAATCATTTTAATTAAATTGGGCGCGACGTTCCCGGAATGGTCTCCGGAGCAAATATTTGCATTGCATCCTCGACGGCTCCGGTCTCCGGGGAAAATACCCGTTTAATGCGAGAACCACCTTTGCTCTATGCACACTAAACAAACAGACAAGAAAATATATGAAATACTGAAAACAATAGTAAACGGGATGACAATGTGACAATGTTTACTTAATCTAAATATGCACTTGGAACTAATATTGAACTAATCTACAACATACGCTGAGGAAGCGATTGCCCCTTTTCCCACTCTTAAGCATATATTTTTACATTTTATTGGCGCCACATTTGAAATGGTGGCGACTCCAGAGGGCTTCCAGCCCTCGAAAAAAATATTAAGTAGTTTTTAATGAAACATTTAATTTGTTTACACGAATAAATGTTCAATTCTATTTTTAGAATTGAACATTTATTCATGCAAACACATTAAATGTTTTATTAAATACTACTTACTTTTTTTTTGAAGGCTGGAAGCCCTCTGGAGTCGCCACTTGTTATATATTGAATCATTTTCAGATATTGTTACTTAACTGTTACCTATATTTACTTAATTGTAAATTAATATTAATTCAGGAAGAAGAGTACGACGTAAGCAACAAAATTTCCCGGCCTGACTATGAAAGAAACGGAGAGACTCGCAATTAAATTGTATTTTTCAATATAGTCACCCCTGACACCAATGCACTTCTTTTATTGTATTAACAACAATTAAAATGTGCCTCTTCGTCGTTTCTTCTCCTTTACACCTGTATTCCAATGACTCTCTTTTTTTTTTACAAAGGATCATAGTAGCGAACTAAGTTTCACTCCCTATGACAACTGTCTTTAACAAGTCCACAGGGTTTCCTCCACTGAGCTCCAAATAGGATCAAGCACATTCAATGCGACGCTGACCTGCTGAAAGATGTTTAGGGACCCAGCTTGCATTAATTTTATTTATACTTAAATGATCGTAAAGGATTTCACCTTCAAGTGTCGATCGCTTAATACGAGATCCTCAACAAGGGTGATCATGTTGTCCATCACCACCTCCACCGTCCTTCCTTTTCTTTTGTCATCTTTCAAGGATTCCTGTCCTATTTAAAACCGTCTTGACTAATCTTTTACAACAGAATAAGATGGAGAATGTTCTCGAGATAGGAATTTAATAACATCACTATGCTCAGTTTTCCTGACTTCTGATATCGTGATGAACAAGTGTTATTTATAGGAAAGACAAGAAATCTATTTTTGTTTTTACAAAGGCTAATAAGACTTAAACCAATGTCTTTCCAGCATTTTGCCACGCTGCCATACCTGGTTCTATGTCAGGCCGAGAAATTTTGGCGCTTACCTCATATGTTGAATATTGTTAATTTATTATCTTTGGGTGATGTTTTATATAAAATCATGATTATTTATGGAGATGTATTTCTTTTGGTTAGTTAGTATGATAAGAGTAAGGTGGCAAATTGATGTGGGATTACAAAACCCCAAGGCCCCAGAATGGGTATTACGGGACAACAAGATTTACAAAAGATGAAACGGAGCGGCGTGGATGCGACTTATCACGTTGTATAAATAAAATGCGGATGTGTGCACACGCCCTCTGCTTTTCCACAATGCATCTCAGATACTACGAAATATGAAAAATGTGGAATATATCACATAGGGGATGATGTTAATTAAAATAAACGGAAGTTTTCTACTTGTATTTATTTTATATTTGTCACTAATCTGACAAAAATATAATACTCTAATTAAGGAATATTGAAAAATCTATTAAAATAAAAACCATGTGCTAAAACGCCTTTTTAAAAATTATATACATTATTGTTTTTATTTCTTATTGTCATTCTATAGAAACAGAAATTCATTGACATAAAAAAAGAAATAAATTCAAAGAAATGTAATTCAGAATAACTTGGATAAAATATCTGAAACAATTCATCACAGTAATGGGATTGAAATAGCAAAGGGCATAATCTCGCTCCCAACAGGAAGAAGGGCTGGCAAGCAGAATTAAAATGCACTTAACTTAAACTTTCTCTCCCTACTCTACTCCCCGTTCTCGAAAAGGGTTAACTTTTCCGTTATTATTTCGTCAATGGTCGAAGGAGCTTTCATTAAAACTGCTAGGGGAGTGGGGGCTATTTGCTCGGAATCCGCAAATATTTTAGGACCGATGGGAAGATGAGGACGATATGCATATAATTGTCTGCGTTAAGAAGAAAAGGGGGGCGCTTTTCCCGCTTTAACCTCGCTTCTCTCGCTCGCTCTTTTAACTGAGCCAAAGTTGCAAACTTTGATACCATCTGCCGTTACAAGGACTCACAGGATGAAACTTTTCCCCACTGCAGTCTTATTAAATATTTCCGAACTTGCACATATATACATACACATAGATACACAACATCCAATGAACAGTTTATGTTTTAGTTATTTTTTTCCTTTTTTCATAATCATAAATTAAATTTAAACAAACTTAAGATTTTCTCTCTAACAGGATTGCAACAAATTTAAAATTATTTGAAAATCAATATACCGTGCGTTTTATTTAAGTATGGCCATAGGGATTTACATGGTAAAAATTGTACCCTATCTTAACTGTTATTGTCGTACAAGTTTGGAACAATTTTTTGTTTTTATCAATGAATCAAACATTTTTTAACGAAATGTTGATTGTTACATAAACATGTTGGAATTTTTTATTTTTTAAATTTTAAATTATTAACACAAATAATCTAGCCAAAAACTTAACTTGGCTAAAATGGCATAATGCATATATGCCGTTACAATTTCTATTCATTCTTTAATGTTATAAACAGATATTGTCTTCAAAAATCCAATTATCAAACTTTCGTGGGATTTTATAACATTTACTTGTTAATGATTATTTGTTATTAATTTCAACTTTGAAAACAAAAATAAAGACATCGAACATGTTTATGTCCTTCTAACAATGAACATTTCAGTGAAATATGTTTAATTTATTATTAATACCAAAATACTACTTCAAATTTATACGATAACAAAAGTTAACATCGGGTACCATTTTTTATGGCCATACTTAAATTAAAAAAATTAAAATAGAGGCCATTTTTCTTTTAAGTATACATATCCCTATGTTTACTTTGTAAATGTTCAGCCATCCGTTGTTTTTGCAAAATTCAGTTTGAAATTTCTAACGAGTGTTTCTACTCCCCGATTAAGCATGAAATAAAATTTCAAGTTTAAAAAGGCCTGAAAATTTGGTTCAGTCGCGTGGCAAAACAAACCGACCAAACCAAATTTTCAGGCATTTCTAAATCCGAAATTTTACTTCATGCGGCACGCGTATAAAACACTGCCTGATAATGAAGTTTAAAATTAACTGCTAACATATGCCAAAACAGTATATTTTGAACTTCACGTTATATCAATAGTATATACGCATGGCGCATAAAGTAAAATTTTGAGTTTAGGAAAGCCTGAAAATTTGGTTTGGTTGCGTAGCGCTATGCGCTACGTGACCAAACCAAATTTTCAGGCGTTCCTATATTCAAAATTTTACTTTGTGCTTGATCTAGGAGTAGAATCATTCGTTAGAAACTTCAAATTGAACGCTATTAAATAAACAGTGAATGCCTGAAATTGTACAGAGTATGCATCAGGATATGTTTAATTATTATTATTATTGAAAGAAAAGTAAATAAAAGGGTTGGAGTTTGGTTCCCCAGCTTATTTTAGAAGTAAAGTACTTCAATTGATAGATAAACCACTCATAACGTTTCTTCACACTTTTATTTAAATTACCAAATGCACACTTCGGACACAAAGTGACCATTATCAATGGATTAATATTGAATACAAAATTAAAATTCAACACAATATATACACAACGGATTACAATTCAAAGCGGTAGGAGTGGAGGTAAATCACTTTAATTGGTGACTCCGATGTAATTGAGCAGAAATGCGTAATAGGGTAGAACCGACGTGATTGAGCAGATCCAACGTGATTAAGCAGACCCGTCCTGACGTGATTGAGTAGACCCGACCTAACGTAAACTTTCGACCTGGAGTACAAGATCGTCTGGACCATGGCATATATCCGATTACCGGGAATTTCATTCAGGTGCTCTTGAAAAGACCCTGAAAGATGTGGATACATTTAAAAGTGACCTGATTCTTCAGGTACAGAAAACTAAGCATACCTCTGCCTTCACAACTATCTACTTCATATATCATTCGTCCAATAGATCCATTGCGGCCACTATACCATGATTTTGAAACCCCCATCCTACTCAGCTCAGAATCTTGAACCTCCACTGACTTCAAGAGTTTCTACAACGTAATTTCAAATTTTGTAAAATGCTACATTATTATCCACAAAAGGTTTTCTCTGCTTTTTCATTTTGAAAGACACTTTTGACACTGATTTTATTGTAAGTAAACTATGACAGAACCAACAAATACAAATCCGAATGCAACTAGTGATAATCATGATGAAGTTTACCACACCTAAATTTTTATACCGACTTTTTATAAAAACGACTCAATTGTTTGGTTCCATCAAATAGATGCACAATTTTCTAGAAAACGTATTCCTCTGGACTTGCGAAATTTGAATATGTTGTCTGCAACAAAAATTCGCGATCTATTAATTTCTCCGCCGGAAAATAGCCCATATCAAACACTATAAGCCGAGATCATTTTTTTTATATCCGCTTCAGAATAGGTTCGCTTAAAACAACTTCTTTCAAAAGAAGAACCAGGACATAGATCACCTTCCCAATTTCTAAGACATTTACATCAACTTTTAGCCTGAAATAAAATCCCTGACAATTTTTAAAGAGTAATTTTTGCAGAGATTACCTGTACAAGGTATAACAGTATTAGTGAGCCTCTTGTTATAATTTAAATTTAAATGATCAAGCGTTAGCAGATAGAATTATAAAAATTTCAAACCCTTGTTCGAGTAACAACGTAAATAAAAAAATTACCCCTGAGTATTTATTTCACATCAACAATTCAATGAATTAGGAACACGAATAGATCATTTGACCTGTATTGTAGAGAAGATCATAGGGCAGCGTAAAAAATCTCCATTTTACAGAAATGAGGAAATGAGGGTTGGTACCATGGCAACTTCAGCGTTAAAGTTAAACATTGTAAAAGCCCATGTAAGTGGGAAAACTAAAACCTCAAAAACATTAGAGGCCCAAGTTAGCCCCGTTACACATACGACGCAAACTCCGCCGCAAAACGCGACGCGCTTAGCCGCGGCGTTTTCGAAATGTTCGCGAATAAATAGGACATGACACACGAAATGCAACCGCAGCCGCTGCGTTTCGTGTGTTATTTCTCATTCATTCATGTACATTTCGAAAACGCCTTGGCAAATCGCGTCACGTTTTGCTGCGCCGTTTGCGTCGTGTGTGTAACGGGGGTTACAGACAGAATTTGGAAAATTAGATTTTGAATAGGTACTGGCTCAGAGGTTAGTATTGTAAGCATATCTAGAAAAATGAAAAACAAACACCATTTAAATTCAACTACTTTAAATGCTGCAAATGGCACAACAATTCCTACTTTTGGTACACGCTCAATCCAAATTAATTTGGGAATCAGTGGTGTCCCTTAATAAAAATTTATTCTCGTCGATATAAAACACTATATCATAGGTGCCGATTTGTTAAGAGAATACAGATTAGTTGTAGATCTTTCATCAAATAGAATAATTTTTAATTTTACTCTTGTTATACCGGCATTACAATCTCACTAATAACATTTTCAAAGTCTATTAATAAATATCAATCAATTTTCAAACAATCTCAGAACAAACTCAACCTTTTGAGTTATCTTCTCCAATTAAACATAAAGTGACTCATTACATTATTACAGACGGTTCACCAGTTTTTTCTAAGCCAAGTCTTCCACCCGAGAAATTAAATATAGTAAACAAATAATTTGAAAACCTCTTAGACTTAGGATTTATTCGACCATCATTAAGTAACTGGTCTTCACCATTACACAAACTACCTAAATTCGATTTATTCTTGACGTCTTTGTAGTGATTACCAAGCATTGAATCAAATTACAAAACCTGATCGTTATCCAATTCCTCACATACAAGATTTCGCAAACAATTACATGAACTGTCATATTTGTTCAAAAATCGACCTCATTAAAGTTTATCACAAAATTCCAGTAGAACTTATTGATATTCCTAAAACTGCGATCACGACTACTTCTGGTCTTTACGAATAGGTGAGAGTGAGTGTTGAGCTTCGAAATGCAGCACAAATATTCCAAAGATTCATTGACACTGTGGTACATTCTCTTTCACATACATACAGGGTGTTCATTATGTATGGAACCGGCCTAATATCTCCATAACTACTTGTCGGATCAACATAAAATTTGGAATGTAAATTTGATTAAGTAAAGTCTTTGGACAATAATTTTTTCAAATGTTCATCTGTCAAAGTTTTTAAGATATAGCGGCAACTTGATTTTTTTGTAAATAGCAGTACTAATTAAAATTGGTATCATTCGATAGCTTATTTTTTTCTAAATTCTAGAGTATAATTACTTGTATCAAAACATTGTCTAATAAACGTCAAAAGTTATCATAATGGTCAACAGGGTAGTGTCAGTAATGGTGAAATTAAACGACAATAATGACAATTTTGATTAGTAATGATATTAAAAAAAAAAAAACAAGTTGGCGCTGCATCTTGAAAAGTGTGACAGATAAACATTTTAAAAAATTATCATCAAAAGATTTTACTCAATTGAAGTTACATTCCAAATTTCATGTTGATCCGACAAGTAGTTTTGGAGATATTAAGCCGGTTCTATACATACTTAACACCCTGTAGATGATATTTTAAGAATGAATAAAAAAATATTGATTCTTTAATAACACTTTTCGAAAGGCTGGACAAATTCGGTTATAAGAACAATCCAAATAAATGTGAATTTAGTTTATCTACAATTGAATTTTTGGGACCTTCCTAGAAAGTACAAAACATTTTAGATTATTCAAAACCAATGTTTCAAAAAGCTTTACTTTGTTTCTTAGGGATGGTTAACTTTTACCATTGTTTCATTAATTCATGACTACAATTATTGACTCTCTTAGTAAATTAGCCAATAGAAATCGAATTACTAACATTCTTGTTTGGAATTCTGATGCCACAGAATCTTTCAAAATAATTAAAACTAACCTGGCCAGTAATACCTTTTTAATTTTCGCAGATAATTCGCTTAAGCTTGACACTATGGTGGATACTTCTGACCGAGCAGCAGGTGCCATTTTTCAACAAAGTTCAGTTAACGGTACAGAATCGAGATATCATGGGTGAAGGCCCATGACATTATTGTAGGCAATCGAAGGGCGGATAAACTGGCTAGAGCAGAGTGGCATGGCTGAGCTGAGGAGTGACACAACCCTAGGGGGGGATATGCAAAAAGGGCCCATTGGGGTCTAATTGCTGTGTCTGGGTACACAACCCTTTATGATCCAGATCCAGATCCAGTTAACGGTATTGCAAAACCGATAGCTTACCTTTCACAGACTTTCTCAAAGAGGGAACGGAAATATAGCAACCTAACCCAGCCTTATCTCGAATAGGTGTTAACGAAATCAATTCTGTTAACTTAAAGAACCAATTATAAGAATAAAATAAACAATTATAAACATTACTGTAACACATCTTCGCTTTTTCTCGAATCTCGACAAATTCTTGAATTTCCCAACACAATTATTTTTGATGCGTCAACGAATTTGACCCGATCTCTTATCCCAAAAATATTACACAATGAAATAATTTCTAGTTTGCATAACTACTCGCACCCAGGAGTCGCAGCTACAAAGAAAATAGTTAGCGAACAATACGTTTTGCCTAGTATGAATAAAGAGATAACGAGATAAAGTTACTAGGCATATTGTATTACCAACTCATACATTTATATTACCAGATAAACGTTTTGATTTTGTTCATATCCCGGTAATTATAGAGTTTGGTAAATTTGCAAAAATGCGTTGTTTTTATAAAAGTTGTCAATTTGAAGCTTCTCCCTCGCTAGAATCACGCTTTGATTAAGTTTAAAGTAAAATTAAGTCTGTTTAGGACTCTCCCAAATAATCATTGGAATAACTAGTTCCTGAGCTAATACCCTGACGGATGATGAATTGTACAATGTAAGAATATGAATTTGTGTTTAGTACTCATTCATTCACCGGATGACCATATACGCAAATTCATGTTCTTGATATTTGTATGCTATAAAATAAATCCCTGTTGTGGACGAACAATTGCTGTAGACCAACAAATAGGCATTAGATAGCGCTTAGAACAGACTCTTAGAATAGACGCTTTCGAACATACGTAAATTATACAATGATTATTTGAGTAACACAACAGCTTTACTGTTTTTGTAGATAATTTATATGCAAAATTCAACATCAGGTCAAATTATTCTTTCAACAAATTAAACAAACACACAGGAAATTAAAATTCTAAAAAAAAAACAAGAAATGAATATTAATTAAAAGAATTTTAGGCTTCTTTAAAGAAAAAATCTTAGGAAATGCAATATTCAAGTGAAATACAGGGTGCTTTATTTAAAAAACCAACATCAATCAATCCACCCTCTGAGTCAGACTTATAATGCATAAGTATCAGAAAATCGACTATATCTCCTTAGTCGTTTAACATAACGTCATTAAACCTGGTATCTTTGTATTCCAAATTAAAATCTCTAACTGATTGTGAATTGAAATACAGGGTATTCCATTTAAAAAATCAAATACTACCGAATTGTTCAATTATTTTGAATACCCTGTATATTTGGATATAGTGTATAAATTCTCGGTAAAGAAGTATGTTTTTTTAAATTTTTAAATCGGTTTAGAAAGAACCAAGTTAAAGGGGAGTGAGAATATATGGTGAATCCCTGTACAACACCATTTATATCCCTTCGCTATTTTTTTTTTCAAAAATGTGTCAAAAGAGTAATGTAATTGAGAAACACTGGCTTAGAACATTCATATTATCATTTGTGTATTGAAGACGATACAATATATTTTAAATTCACAATTGGATGAGCAAAAAAGAGACTTTAATCTTTCTTTCATTCAAAGTTCGATCAATGAGTGTCGCATGTAACTTTTTGTATTTCATGGCTGTCTCTACAACAACATTATATTAGATTGGTCATGCGTTAGATACACCCTTTATCTTAAAAGGGGTGCGTTATGTACTGAACATGTATATTATAATTATTACGATGTCCGATTATAGATAGCAACTACATCATGCATCGAATCACTTTTTCCATTCGTCGAAATTGAAATGTTTTCGGCGTTTGTTATACCCTCCTTATCATAGCCACCCCTTCCCCCTTGCATAATATTTAATGCGCCCCTGACAGCGACATAATGCCCCAGCAATGTTGGCAGCGTTTACGAAAACCGCGCTGCTCTCGCTATCTCCTCTGCGGTCGCTTTCGCCGCTATCTGAATGCATGCGGGATAGAGGATGTAAGGGGCCACTTCCCGCCCGCTCAAATCGATTGTTTCATTTTTTCGGGCCAAAAAAAACCTTCGATTGTTTGCGGGCGAAAAGGAGCAGCTCGGAGCGGGCGGGCGGCGCACGTCTGTCGTTGATTGATTTAAAATTGATGATGCGGCCAACGGCGTGATTAATTTGTCCCTTTTGACAATGGGGATTGGATTTATGGTTTCAGAACTAAATCAGGACTCTATTACTTTATTATCCACAAAAATCTGCTTATACAATATGATTTTAAAACTAAATTAAAAATATGTAAACAAAAAGTGCTAATTTTACAAAATATCGACTTAATGTGTGTAACGACCTTCTATATACTGTCGGCATCTCGATTGCTTTGAAAAACAAATTACATATCTTAGATTACGTCATACGATTCAGTGAGTCTCGGGAAGGTCAAATAAATTTAATAATATGTCTAATTACGACGTATGTTTCTGAAGTCAGAACCTACTGGGATGCCGACAGTTTATATACACTCGTTATTTAAAAAGGTTAGCAACTGTATTACAAAAAACTGAATTTAATAACTATATTTTCTCGATTCAAGTAAATTATTTAAATATATATAAATATCATCCACATGTTCTACAATTAGATTTTTAGTAATTAATTAGATAAATCGTATCCTCTTTACACCATTTAATTTTTATTCCTAAGAACCACTGCTCTACAGAAATATGTATGCTTAAAAAATCATTATTATCTAATATTCAATAAATATTTTGTGAATATTGTTTCATTGTTATTTAAAAGTTGCATGTCATGAAGTTGAAAATCGTTTAAGTCCAATATTAAATCTGAATCGTTACACGTGCATAATTTCGCGGGCATTTATAGAACAAGCGAGGGTGAGTGGTAAAAGGGCAGGGGTTAAAATTGAACACTTACAATTTCTAGTCGGCAGTAATTTAGTTTTATTGCCCGAAAGGGAGATAGCGACACAATGGGAAGCGTTTAATATTCTAATTCCCCGATGTTATTGCAGTCGCAGATTTTTCGTTATTTATCACAATCTATTTAAAACGACAAAGTAATTTTAAAATTGACAGAATTTATAGTTTTAAAGCTAAACTTGTAAAATAGTGAAATATACAAACGCTGAGTATTAATCAAATCAAATTTCAATTATTTATATTCTATAAATAATGTGTTGTTTATTGTTCGATTTGTTATGTGTAAAATTTCCTTTTAAGAATTTTGTGTTATCGTGTATGCAGGTTATATTTTCTAATAATCGTCAATTTCTTTATAAATCATGTGTTTATAACAATATACTGTTTTTAAAGTAACTGAAAGAATTAAGTGATATAGAAGAGCGTAAATCTTTTTTTCTAATTACTATTTGTTAAACTTTTCGAATTGTGTATATACAGGGAATTTTTTTTATAAGTACACATACCACGATATATACAGGGTGTCCCATTTTAAAGTACCACCTGGAATATCTTCAGAACCATGCACCGAATGAAAAAATATTTCAAATAACAGTTTTTTGATTTAGAGGAGGACGTCCAATTCCGTAAAAAAAAATCCACCCCCCACCCCCAAGGGAGGCTGAGGAGGGAGAACCTTTAAAATCTTAAATGCGGACCTCTATTTTTTACTACAGTTTTGGATAGAGAGTGGAAAGGTAAGGTTTTTCTAAAATCATTGTTTGTTACTTTGATAGATGGCGATACAATCAACAAAATTGAACAATTGATAATTAACATACTCAATTTATTTTACTCCAACCAATTAGTTAAAGATTTTACTTGAAGTAAGTGATTCATACGCGTGGCGCATGAAGTAAAAATTCAAGTTTAGAAAATCCTGAAAATTTGGATTTGCTGGAGCGCGACTCGCTTCGCTCGCGCGCCCCAGCAAAACCAAATTTTCAGGCTTTTCTAAACTCAAAATTTTACTTTACTTCATGCTTAATCTGAGAGTGGAAACCCACGTAAGATGATCAATCATAAACTTAGTCTGCAATTTATTTATTTTTAAATTTATGACGTAAAATAAATAAAGTTCATGTTATTTCTCACTTCAAATTTAGAACGAAAAAAAAATTTTGTGCATTATTTCTGTGTTACTAAACTTTAACAAACAAATTGAAAAAGCGTAAATTATGTAAAATAAACCATAATAAAAATTGCAAAAGTTCAAAATTATCAGAAATTATTGAAAATAAATAGAATTTAATTGAATAAAATAATACTCATAAATAATTTAAATTAAAACGTATTATTTGATATTTTGAAATATCTCGTGACGATATTTAAATTTCAATTATAGCCTATCAAAATGTTATTATTTTGTTTGTAGATTCTATAAATTTTATTTATTTTTATTTTTACAAAAAGCAAGCCCTCACATTGCTTTGATTGGCATCGAGACATTTACATAATAAACATAATTTTGTTTATTGTAGCGCCATCTATTAAAGTAACAAAAACATTTTTAAGATAAAACTTATTTATTTATGCTATATCCAAATCTCTAATAAAAAATATGACTTCTTATTTTAGATTTTAAAGCTACCTCCGTCTCACCTGGGAGTAGGGGTTAAACTTTCTTGCAGAATTGGATGTCCCCCTCCAAATCAATAAACTTTAATTTGAAAAAAAAAATCTTTTGGTGCATGGTTCTGAAGATATTCCAGGTTGTACTTTTAAATGGAACACACTGTATATACATTGTACAAGGTGGCCCATAAGTCACGACAGTGTTTTAGTTAGTTATTACTTTTTATATTCTTAATATTGTTAATCATGTATAGCTTATAAAAAGAACACATCTTAGAAATTATATTGCATTTTGAATGAAAGACAACAATTTTTTAAATATCTTTTGTTTTCGATTTCGCACTGATGAGCTCTTTCGATGGCATGATTTATAAGAGCTTTGAGTGTCTGTGCCTCCTGTGCCGTAGTTTCTTCACATATATTTTTCATTAGTTGTGGAATTGTCTAAGGTTTATTCACGAACACTCCTACTTTTAGGTATCCCTATAAAAATAATTCAGGGTCCGTGAGATCTGGAGACCGCGGCGGCCAATCCACTGCACATCTAAAAATTATTAGTTTACCAGAAATGTTCCTTAAAACTTGCAGTGTGTTTTCAGCTGTATGGCAAGTGTCACCATCTTGCTGAAACCACATTCCAGGTTTATTTTCTACTGCAGGTTCTCTATTTATTCTTCACGGCCCCTGACTTATTTTTATGGAGATACCTGAAAGAAAGACTGTTCGTAAATAAACCTCAGATAATTCCACAACTAAAAGAAAATATTGGTGCAGAAATTAGGGCACTAGAGCCCCAGACACTAAGAAAGAGTTGCTATGAAACATGGCATCTAAAGAGCTTATCAGTGCAAAGTCGAAACGAAAGACATTTAAAAGATTAAGAACTTCATGTGCCACGCGTATAAAATACGAAAATATCACAAAGTCTAAAGTATACTTATCAAGAGTGCGCTGTACCCTATGGAAACTAAGAAGATTGATTTTTTTGTTATTATTTTGAATTTTTATAATTCTTTCTTCACACATCTATATAAAATTGGAATGCAGAGGGCATGATGATTTGATTTTATTTTCTATTTTAGTATACTTAAAAATAAAATTAAAAAAACTCTAATATATAAATTTATCATGCCCTCCGCAATAATTTTGTGATTATATAATTCTTGTATCATTTTTTCATAAAATGTATAGTAATCAAAAAATGCACCTTTTCCTTTGAAAACAGAATCATTCATAATATCAATACAGACCATTTTATTGGATAATTACATTTTTTCCAGCAAGAACGCACAATTGTGTACCAAAATAAATATGTTTAAACCACAATTGTATGTGCCTTCATATTATTAAACGATTGTAAATTGAAACGACAGTACGGGTTGACCGCAGCCTTAAGTATTATTTTTAAGCAGTGTATTTTGAACTTCACTTGAAATCAGTGTTTAATACGCGTGGCACATGAAGTAAAATGTTGAGTTAAGAAAATTCTTAAAATTTGGTTTGGTCGCTCCGCTCCTAGGATTTTCTAAAGTCGACATTTTACTTCATGCTTAATCTGGGAATGAAAATATCAAGATCAAGAATATCGAATATCACAAAATTTACAAATCGGAATATGTGTACTTGAAAAACAATTCCCTGTTAAATATACAGCGAATTGTAATTTTAAGTGTACATATCCGATTTGTGTTATGAGTTATATTTAAATAGTAGGACTGATAAATCAAGGTACTTCTTCATGTGAATTGTTAAACTAGTTTCAACTCAGTACAAGTCATCATCAGTGAATGTATTTTACTCTTACCGAGTTGAAAGTAGTTAAAAAAGTAAAATTAACAATTAAAATCAAGAAGTACTTTAATTTATCAACTCTACAATTAAGGTTATATGCCTAATGTTTGAACCAGAAAGATTGAATTTTGTATTAGTTGTCATAATTTATTTTAATAAAAATGTTATTTACGATTGCTTATTATTTGGGTGATTTATTCCTCACTCTTTCTATTTTTTTCTTTCTAAAATTAACGAACTTTTGTAAATTTATTTGATATTTTGTAAAACTACAAATAGCTGAAGTTGATCAATATTTACAAACTTGTTTACAGTAGTTTTCATACGGGACATGAAATATAAATAAATAATCAATGTTTAATTACTGTAACAAAATTGGAATAAATAAAACTCACAAAAGTAGTGTGCATCGTGTTGATTAAATTTATTTGCGTTAAAAAACTGTCACATCTATTAACGACGCTTTTATTTAAATGTAAATTCAAACAATTCCACTCGAATACGTTCAATTGTGTTTGATCAATGGAAAAATAATAATTTAAAAAAATATATATATACTTTGGACGAGCATACATGTGGAATACTAGAACTTCGATTTAATTTTTATTTTTTTATATATATATATATATATATATATATATATATATATATATATATATATATATGTAATATTTTATAACTGATGAGCTTATTGTAATAACATGACAAGCCACACAAACAAAAAAATCTGTTTTATTCTTGGATTCGATTAAGCAGTTATATAATAAGCCACAGTAAATAATTTGTAGTCATCGTCCAACAGATATCGTCACTATACCTAAAATCAAGTTATTATATTTTAGGTGTTTTGTATAAATATCACTTTAAAACATGATAAGCGACATTAAAATGGCAACAGGTATTTTTACACATTTCAAAAAAAAAATCGATTTCGTGTGCGAGTTTGTGTTCAAGTGATGACACAATTGACGAGAGTGTTATTGTTTAAGACATTGTGCCACCAAACGATGTTGGGCCTTCGGATACAAGTAAGCTATGTGTTTTATTTCTTTTTTATGGCATATGTTTTACCAAAACAAATCAAAATTTTTAACACAGCTTACCATGTTATTGCAGTAATAACATGATAACATTAACCAGAGTAACAGAAATAACACCTGAAAAAAACGCCATTTCTTCGGAGACAAAGAAGAGACGGAAGTTATGACCAAGCCATATAAACGTCGTGAGTTGGATTCACTATGCAGATGCACGAACAATTACAGAGACAAACTCAGTAATACCATTGATTAACTAATAATATTCTCTTTATTCATCAGTGATGCCATTGGATTTATTTTTACAAACTGAGACTAATCTATATGAAATTGGTAATAAGCAATATTAAATTAGGACTTTAGGCATAGCTGCCAGTTTTATCACAATCAAATTGGGAATAAACAACATAAAGTTGGGAATCAGAAATTTCAAATTAGGATTAAATTAATATTATTCAAGAAATAACCAGTTTAAATAATTTAGTAAAAATTACGGAACCTATACTATTTAAATTTCAAACTCCAATAACTTATATTTGTTCAAATTGTTCAAATTAGGATTGAACTAATAATATTCAAGAAATAACCAGTTTAAATAATTTAGCAAAATTAACAGAAACTATATTAATTTGACATGTTTTGTATCAGTCTTCGTAATTTAGAGTATTTTCGAATGTGTGCAATATATAGAGAGTTATTTTTTTAAATATACATTTTCCTATTACAGCGTATATGCTGTATATCTTTAGATATTCGTTGTTTCTTTTATTTAAGAGTTCAATTTGAAACTTTAAACGAGTGTTTTCCACTCCCAGGTGAAACATAAAGTAAAATTTTTAGTTTAGAAAAGCTCCGCGTAAAAAATGTTCACGGGGCTTTTCTAAACTCAAAATTTTACTTCATGCGCCACGCGTATAAAACACTGAAATATTGTGAAATTCACAATATGCTACTAAAGCAGTATGCTACAGACGTATATTTTGAACTTCAATTTAAAACCAGTGCTTTGCATTTTTTAACAGTTAATGCAGATTTGTGTGGTGGCAAATATTAACAATATAGAATTACATATTTTCTTGTAAAAACATTTACACTTGTTTTTGTAGGCAATAACATGATAAACCACAATATTTTAAAATAAAATCGTTTTTCAGAAGACAAATAATTTTTTGTATCCCCTTTCTGAGCATATTTGTCAGAAATATACCAAATAAACTTATTAAAAATACTTCTATTTTAAATTTCATAGTAATACATTTTACACATTCTTTAAAAATTTTAAACTCCAATAACTCATTTTTGTTTACTTGTGGCATATCACGTTATTACAATAAGCCATTCTATTATCAAATAATGATTTTCCGACATGTCTGTATGATGTACTTCTTATATTTAAAATTATTTTTCAACTAAGGGTTAGGTTTAGAGGGCCGATATAAAATCAAGATTTCTAAAATCGAAAAATTTACTTTGTGCCAAAACTGCAATACCTCTATAATGGACCTTAGTGACTTTTATCTTTATCGTTATTTTTGTCAGTAATATACTCCCGGTTTGCCCGACGTGTTCAACATTTTTGATTTGGATTGGCTGATTATTTAACCAAATATTGTCGATTTAGTTAGATAATCAGCGTATATAAATTTATCAAATATGGTGAATGAGTAGGACAAATCAGGAGGATAATACTGACAAAAATATTTAATATTATTTCAAGTCTAAATTATACTAAAATTTTAATTCATATTAATAATCTATAATAATATGAATTATAATTTTAGTGTAATTCAGACCTAAACCATCACTTTAGAAATATTAATTTCACTTAAATAATGCTTATAATTAGAGCTCGGATTTCTAAGCACAAAAAATTGAAAACAAAGCGCTTAAAAAACACTAATTTTAGCAAAAATAAGCATTATTATATGAAAAAAAAGCAGTATTTTATGCAAAAAGCATTATTTGAAGCAAAAAAGTATAATTTCAGATATAAAAGAAGGTCTAAAAATTTACATTAATAAATAATCAGAGTCAGCATTTTACTGACAGATACAATGAACAGATTTTGTTTTGATCATTTGTTAAAATCCTTCTTTGTTTTTAGGGCTTCTTGGTTGTATTGAACAAAACAGAAATGTGTGAACAGCTTTCTTATTTATTATTTTTTTGTAACGATGTATTATTACTTTTTCGTTAATAATAATCTTCTTTATTGGTCGGTAATAAAATGTACAGGGTGTTCCATTTCAAAAAACTTTTATTTTCTTAATATCTTAAAAATACGATGTTCAATTATTTCTCTGATTTGGCCATTGTGATTTTCATTAAATTTCTCACTACATTACTTAGTTAAATGACTCTGTAACTGAATAAATAATATAGTTAGCAATGGTGCGCACTTAATTCTAAACATCATGTATAGAGGGTGTTTCAAATCACTCGTATACGGTTTTTGTTTCCGAGAAAACTGCTAGTAATTTTCAGCATGAACTGTTTGCTTAAAAATCCGAGCTCTACTTATAATATATTGTCACCAATTTGTTCAAAGCGTAAGCAACACTGAATCAAATTTTTGAGCCATTTGGGAATGATTTAAGATATTGAATTATTAGTATAATGTAACTCACTGATTAGTATACAAATATTTCTATGATTGTTATTTACAAATATGTAAATTATAATAATTAATTGTGAACTAATTAGAAAGGAGATTCCGCAAAATAGGTTAAAGTTATAAAAAAAACTAAAAATATATCAATGAAGAAAAAATCAGTCGTAATATTGAGAAATTCTCGTTTAGGAATCACAGCTTTATTTTTGTTATACAGAGACATTATTGGCTTTTATTTGATTGGGGAAAAAACCCGTTAATAAAAAGCGAAAGTAAACTTTCGCTCAAATATTAAACGTGATATCCGTAGAAACGCGATTAATTATTAAAGTTGTGATACGATTTGTTGGTGAAGAGAGTTTATCGACTTCTAATATCTAATATTTATCTGCAAACTTATTTAACGACTTACGCAATACCCTTATATAATCATATATTTTATACAGGGATTTTTATCTTTTATACCCAAAAGCAAATTGCTTTGAATTTTAAAAACGTAAGATTTGGGTAAGAATATTAACTGTTTGTTGTGATCTTCACTTTAAATTAGTGTTTTATACGCGTGGCGTGTAAAGTAACATTTTGAATTTAGATACGTTTGAAAATTTGGTATGGTCGCTCCGCTTCGCTACGCGACCAAACTTTAAATGTATGTATTTATTTTGGAGATCCATTTACAATATAAAATACAATTTTATTATAAATATGCATTAGAATTAAAAAAAAATACGTTAAAAAATACTAATAAAAATAGCATAGAATTGTTGAAATCAATAAATTAAAATATAAATACAAGGAATTTTGCTTTTAGACATTTGCCGTTTAAAATCCCAGATTAAGCATAAAGTAAAATTTCGAGTTTAGGAAAGCCTTAAAATTTGCCAAACCAAATTTTCAGGATTTTCTAAACTCAAAATTTTACTTCATGCGCCACGCGTATAAAATACTAATTTATTCTAAAGTTTAAAAACAACTAATTCATCTTGTATTATTGCCAAACGTGTAGTTATTTAACTCCCTGTGTTTACAGGGACTTTTTCTTTAAAGTATACGTTTTCCAAATTCAGCTTATTTTCTTTAAATCTTTAGATATTCGTGTGTTTTTAAAAAAAATCAATTCAAAGCTTTAAACGCGTGTTTTCCACTCCCAGACTAAGCATAAAGTAAAATTTCGAGTTTAGAAAAGCCCCGTGAAAATTTGTCGAGGGTCGCGCAGCTCGAAATTTTACTTTATGCGCGACGCATATAAAAGACTGATTTCAAGTGAGTTTTAAATGTACATAAATTTCACAATATTTTAGTGTTTTAAACGCATGGCACATGAAGTAAAATTTCGAGTTTAGAAAAGCCCCGTGAAAATTTGTCGAGGGTCGCAGCGACCCGAGACAAATTTTCTGGGCTTGAAATTTTACTTCATGCGCCCCGCACATAAAATACTGATTTCAAGTAAGGTTCAAATATACATCAATTTCACAATATTTTAGTGTTTTATATGCGTGACGCATGAAGTAAAAATTCGAGTTTAGAAAAGCCGAAAAAATTTTCCACGGGGCTTTTCTAAACTCGAAATTTTACTTTTTGCTTAGTCTAGGAATGGAAAACACTCGTTTAAAGTTACAAATTGAATTATTTTTAAAAACGCAACTAATATCTAAGGATTTAAAGAAAATAAGCTGAATTTGGAAAACGTATACTTTAAAGAAAAACTCCCTGTAAATACGTATACTCTAAAGAAAAACTTTATGTGAAATAAATTTAAAAGAGTAAAGTCGGTCTAAATTATCTTTATATGTCGAGTAAAAAAATGTACCTAGGGACATTCGAAATTACAAAGTCGGGCATTGTCAAAAAAGGTTCGGAAACACTGGTCAAGTATTGTTTTAATAGGATTGAATAAGTAAGAAATAATTATACATAAATTCATTACCATTTATACAAATAAAGCATAAAATTGACTCCATTATTTAACTCCAGCGAAAACTACCCACCTAATTTGATTAATTACACCCTTAATCACATTCTATTTGTTTTTATTATTCCACCATTTCCTGTTACACTTCCTGCCCTCGCGTGCTTATCCCACTATCTTTTATTCACCTCATGGAATCCCTCTTTAGGGTATTAAACCTGGATTTTTGCGACACCCAAAACGCGTTTTTAATGGCACAAAGAAGTTTGTACGTAATAAATGTAGTCGTAATATTTTAATAATAAAGTTATTGTGGTCTGGCCTACATCTGTTCACTCCTCCTCGGGAGTTTCCTCGGGATTTCGGAATGTGATATTGATTTTACACCAACAGAGCCGACGTTGTAAAAATGCAGTTAATATATAATCCTCTGGCGCTAACGTGATATATTACAGCCCTCGGGGGTTGTATTTCTCGGGGAAGTTAAATTTAATAATTATTACCTTCGATGTAAGAAAAAAAAAAGAACTGGAGAGTTATCGCAGTTAATATTTAAAAATGGTAGGTATCAAAAGAGCCATGATTATTTATTATCAACAATAATCTGTGACAACATAACCTGTCTAAAACTATAGTTTGCTAAATTTTAAACAAGTTAAGTCAATTATATAAAATAATAACACTTGTATAATGGTTTTTAATTTAAATTCATTTGGTTTGTTTTACTAATAATTAATACTAAGTAAAAGTTAAACAAACAAAGTGACTTTAAATAAATACCTTTATATAAGTAGAAATGTTTTACAAAGTGATCAATGAGGAACAAGTTAACGATATAATAACACTAGGTTACTTCTACTACGTGTTGAATTTCTACACGACATATTTTACCTTTTACATCATCAATGATATAAAATTTCATATCACTGATATGAAATTAAAACATTTGTTTAATTCTTTAAAATATATAAACTACAATCTCTTCTCCACTCAATACAAAACTTAAAAAAAAAACAAATTAATTAATTCTAATTTAGGGACACTTTTATCACGACAAAACACTCGCAACAACCGGACTTAAAATGTTAATTTTCAAACAAGCATTTCCACTCAAATCCACGTATCGATTACAAAGAGGCCGTTATCCCCTCTCGCCCTTCCGGTGTACAATCTCACCCTCATTACGAATTCATGTTCGCAGCGCCGAAGAAGAATTCATATTAATTAGGGGTGGTTAAACACACACTTTGTACACTTTAGAATTTCCCGGCGATTAAAAATAATAACAGTGCGGTAAGGGAAAAGGGGGTGTGCATTTGCATTTTTCATTCCGCCGAAAAGGGCGACCCTTAATTAAAATAAAACGGGCGCGGACAGGGACGTGTTAAAAATCTAATGCTACCAAAAAGGGTTATTACATAGGTAATAATTTAGGTTTGTGAACTTAGAAAAAAATAGATCTCCAAAACTCAAACATGTATACAAAGTAATTATTTATTATTAACAATGCAAATTGTTGATAGAAGACTAAAGTAAATTAATTCTTATCGTGGGTATGTATTTTTATACTTCACCCTAAATATGTGTTTTATACGCCTGGCGTATGAAGTAAATATTTCGAGTTTAGAGACGCAAGCAAATTTTAATTAGTCGCTTTGCCTTGCTTAGCAATCAATTCGAATTTTCATGCTTTTCTAAACTCGAAATATTTACTTGCTGCTTAAACAATGAGTGGAAACACTTGCCTGAAGTAAATTTTATTTCAATAACTCAGCAGATGAAACAAATACATTTTCACCAATATGCACTTGCACAAACAAAATAAAAACCTAACATTTTAGGTACAAATTACAGTAAGAAAAATGTGATGTTGCCACGTTTATTTCATAAATAGTTCAAAACTAACTATATAAAGTACCTATACTCTGTTATTTTTTAATATGACCAAACTTAGGGTGTATTTACTGCGAACAGTTGCAGTCCTGCTTAAACAGTAAGGTATTTTAAACATCCAATTTTGAGATGTTGGTAAATGATTATCAATATGACAAATAAATCATAATTTGTCAAATAAATTGTTACGATGCAGAGACTGTCAAAAAAGAGTACGCTACAACTTGCAACTTTACAACACATACAGGGATTTTTTCTATTATGTATACTTTTTCATATTCTATATAAACAATTGTAAAATTAATGAGCATGTGATCAGAACTAAGCAGTGTATTTTGAACTTCACTATAAATCAGTGTTTTATACGCGTGGCGCATGAAGTAAAATTTCGAGTTTAGAAAAGCCTGATTTGGCTTGGTCGCTCCGCTGCGCTACGCGACCAAGCCAAATTTTCAGGCTTTTCTAAACTCGAAATTTTACTTCATGCTTAGTCTGGGAGTGGAAAACACTCGTTAGAGTTTTTGAATTGAAAGTTTTTAATGAGATCACGAATGTCTGAAAATTTACATTGAAAAATCGTAACATGTATACCTAAAAGAAAAATTCCTTGTATTTAGAATTTTTTTTAAATTTGAAGATATAAATGGGCAGATAAAAATGAAGACAGGTATTTCTAAGCAAGGAATATTTCCTGATCCTTCTATCCTACCTGTACTCAAAGACACATTATAAAATTAGTAGTAGATACAAATAATTTGAGGCGGTGATAGGTAAATAGATTTGTAATCGTAATCTTTGTATGTTAATTGAATTGTGATATTAATATCAAATTTCCCTTCGCATATCCTACAAATTAAAAGTTGATTTACAACATAACGTGATTAATCTTGTCCTAACCTGAAAAAACACAACCTGAATCATACCACTAAATTCCTTATATGTCAAATTTGATTGGTCATATTAAAAAAATAGATTATATACAAAACATGTTTTTAAGTAACTAGAAATAGAAACATTTATGCTATAGTATTAAATTAAATAAAGTAACTTTTGAAAGAAGTTCTTAAATTTCAACCATGTTGGCAAAAATATCCAATGGGAAAATCATTTCTGAACAGTGGTAGTAATATACAGGGTTGGGCAAAACTATAGGAATACCGGATTTCTGGCTAAACTATACGTGCTATGAAAAAATTCCCCTGATATAAATTTTTGTAGTCATTTCAATCTATTCAAGGACGTAATGTGAATTCCAACAGCTATCCTATTTCTCGAGGTATGCCGTCATCGGTGGTTTTATTAAATGAAACACTTAGTATATTTTAAGCTTTTCGGATAAACACTTGTTAAACAATTTTAATGATGTCGAATTTAGTGGGTGTGCAACTTGTAGTCTTTACATTATTAAATAAAGTAATAAAAGGAATAGATAGCTGTTTACTGTTTGCCTCGTCATACAAACAAATGTAAATCTAAAAGAAACATTCGCTCTTATTATTGCACTAGTTTTCATTAGATAATTCGATGACACATTATCGCACCAACATTTCTAAGAGAAAATTTAAACGCTAATTAAACAACAGTAAACCAGCTATCGTTTTCTATTGTTATTTTATTTAATAATGCAAAAACCATAAGTCGCACACCTACCAAACCTAAAATCATTGTAATTGTTTAACAATGTTTATCTAAAAAGTTAAAAATGTGTAGGGTGTTTCATTTTAAAAATACACCGACGACGTCATCCTGAAAAAAATAGCATAGCTGTTGGAAATCACATTACGTCCTTGAATAGATTTAAACGACTACAACAATTTATATTAAAAGTATTTTTTCATAGCACGTATAGTTTAGCCAGAAAGCCAGTGTTTCCATACATTTGCCCAACCCTGTATATTTAAAACTGAAGAAAATGTGTATTTAATGATGAAAGTTTACTAAAAACTACTTAAATTATTATTTAAATAATGCAGAACATGGATATGTGCCTAATTAAATTCGAAAAACCTAACTTTATAACAACTTATTAAAAAAATATACAGTATAATAATTTAAATATAAAAAATTTGAATTTTCTTACACAAAATGCTGAGTTTATTTTTTTTTTAAATATCATATATCTTCATATGATATTTGAAAAAAAATAAACTCAGCATTTGAAAAACACTAAATCTAACGATCAGAAATAATATTCCTTAAACGCATACTTTTATTTAATACTTATAATTCCACAATTGCTAAATGCATTCAATACAATACAGGGTGGCTGATTTATGTGAAGACATTAAAATATTTCGTAAACTACGCATCGGATCAAAGTTCTGAATAAAATTTATTCGCCTAGAAGAGGGTCATCCAATGATAATCAAAGTCGACCCTTAACCCCCACCCTGGGGTGGGGTGGGGCAACTTTGAAATCGTAAATGGGAACCCCCATTCCTTATCGATAAAAAAATAAGTAACTTTTATTTGAAACATTTTTTCGATTCGTAAGAAATCAGATTTTTGCGAATATCTCGAGAAATTACACATCGGATCGAAAAAAGGAAAAACTTGTTTAATTATTCAAAAAGCTATTCAGCGATACGAAACTCGATCCACCCTCCCCCTATCCCTATTGTGGTGAAATTGGAAGTTGCATTAAAATCGTGATTGGAAAACCTTAGTTTTTAAAGCAAATCCTGGCTCTCCAAGACAAAATCCTATTGTTGATATTACATTTTCTCACACATGGCACTGCAATCGTAACCATTATTAGTGTCCCCGTATTTAAGAGAGTAGCGCAAACTGGCATCTATCTTGACGCCTTGGTTTAAACTAAACCAATTATATTTTATAATGATTGACGCGCGTCCTGTTAATTTGATTTTGTTTGAATTTGGCGCCTAAAGGCGTCAAGATGGATGCCAGTTTGCGCTACTCTCTTAAATACAGGGATACTTCATTCTAACCTAGACGCGCCACTGTGACCGAATGGCGAACTACGGGATATAAAAGCTATAGTCTGTTTAAAAACTAGAAGGAGTAAGTGCCAAAGCTCAATTTACACTATAAAAAGTTACCAGAAATATCACTAGATAAAATTGGCAGCAATTTTAAAATAATTTAATAATAATAAAAAATGAATAAAAATCACATATTCATTTTGTACTTCTCAATTGTGGTTAAGTGTTTTTTTATCCATCGTACGATATCGTCAGTTCAATTAAAATGCTTATACGGCATCTCGCCATATATCTGTAAAATAAAAGATATTTACATTATGATCATAATATAATATGAAATTAATATAATAATAATAATAATAATAATAATAATTCATTAGGCGATTTAATAATAGAGTTCAATTTGAAGTTTCGAACGAGTGTTTCCACTCCCAGCCTAAGCATGAAGTAAAATTTCGAGTTTAGAAAAGCCCCGTGAAAATTTGTCGAGGGTCGCGCAGCGACCCGAGGCAAATTTTCGGGCTTTTCTAAACTCGAAATTTTACTTCATGCGCCACGCGTACAAAACACTGATTTGAAGTGGAGTTCAGAAACACACAAATACACCTTTAACCAGAGTAATAGGGAGTCAGATATTTAATAATGTGTCTCTATCAGAGCTGGGACGAATCCTCGTAAAAAGGATTCGAATCACGAATCCGAATTACCTAATATGATTCGAATTACGAATACTCGAATAAAGGATTCGTAAGAGATAAATATGATTCGAATCGAGGATTCGAATCCTGTTTTTTCGAATCACGAATACAAATCCTTTAAGAATAAATTTGATTTTATTATTTTTTTGCCCCATTAATATATAAATATTGTTACCAGTTGTTTTAACAGAAATATTTAAAACCTAATTATTTATTACCACTTAACATCGTTGATAACAGACTAAATATCTGACTCCCTGTTACTCTGGTTAAAGATGTATTTGTGTGTTTCTGAACTCCACTTCAAATCAGTGTTTTGTACGCGTGGCGCATGAAGTAAAATTTCGAGTTTAGAAAAGCCCGAAAATTTGCCTCGGGTCGCTGCGCGACCCTCGGCAAATTTTCACGAGGCTTTTCTAAACTCGAAATTTTACTTCATGATTAGGCTGGGCGTGGAAACACTCGTTCAAAACTTCAAATTGAACTCTATTATAAAATCGCCTAATGCCTGAAATTTACGTAAATAAAAAATTCACTGAATATCATTAAAACCCGGAAAGTCAAAGAAAAGTCATGGAATTATATTTAAATTGACCAAAACACTAACAGAAAAGTCATTTGATATTTAAAATCAGCAGGCAAATTACAAAACACGTAAAAATGTGTAAAATTAACTTAAATATTGGCAAAAACAATGAAAACTATTGAACAGAATGGGCGTTTCCCACAGAAGAAAGTTAAATTAAAAGGCCAGGGAAAAAATCTTTGGTCAGAGAAATGTCGGAAAAATTTAATATTTCAGTTTGTGGCTACCATGTCAAGTTCACTTCAAACACTATTAAACAAAATTTTGAAAACTAGATTATTATCATTAGAAACATTTTCAATCATTTATTGTTTTTATCAAAGCATTCACTTTGAAGTTTAGAACGAGCGTTTCCACTCCCAGGCTAAGCATGAAGTAAAATTTCGAGTTTAGAAAAGCCCCGTGAAATTTTGCCTCGGGTCGCGCAGCGAACCGAGACAAATTTTCTGGGCTTTTCTAAACTCGAAATTTTACGTCATGCACCACGCGCATAAAACAGTGATTTAACAAGAAGTTTGAAAACACACAAAAAAACATTTTTTATGGTATTCCTCACAATTAATTCGAATTATTTTTGACGATTTAAATCCTTTTGTAAGTATTCGAATCCTTTTACAAGGATTCGAATCCTTTTACAAGGATTCGAATCCTTTTATAAGGATTCGAATCACCCACATCTAGACTCGAATACGAATCCTCTTAAAAATATGTAACGAATGCAGTTGAACTAAATATTCGAATGCCTCTTTTGAATCCTCTAAAAGGATTCGAATCCTAAATGATTCGAATCCTGCCCAGCTCTGGTCTCTATCTTACTTAAAATTGATTTGTTTCATAAAACTATAAAAGGTAGAACGACTCATCTTCGGCATGCCTGCATGATCTTTTACTTCTTGTAAAACTTTATTCAAAGTTGGCAGTTCAATTTTATAGAAGAAACTATGCACGGATCTCTTTACTACGTCATCAAAACTTGTAATTATATCCTCTAAGCTGTTGAGGGCTACAAATCTCTCCGGATTTCTTCTATTCGCTAATGGTACGATAGACAGTGGAATTTACAACTCCTAAAAATTAAACATTGCATTATTTGATGAATATTCTTATGCTATTTGATATCTCACTTACTGCAGCAACAATGTCTGATACAAAGCAGTTATTTTCATATGTGGATCATCTGTTATTATCTGCTTATACATATTTACTATGCACTGTTTTTCAGACAGATATAAATGACCCAAATCCAACTTCTTACGCTTTTTTTGGAGGTGGAGTGATATCATCACCGAGCTTGTACTGGGCCCATAATCCATGACAACAATATAAACAAAACTAACTTTTAACTATGCCAAAAAAACACCGCACAAAAGGTTATTACGAAACAGACAAAGTTGCAACTCGGTAACGCTTCGAATTAAGGTTATGTCAGCTGTTTCGTCTAATAATGACGTAATTAGCATAGTGTAAAATGGGCGCGCTCTCGGCCAATCAGATTTGTAGGTTTTGGCGAGTGAAATTTAAATCGCTCCTCCTAGTTATTAAACAGATTATAGTGCAGCGCTGTCAAAGATATGTCAAAATGTTGCTGAAAACACCGCCAACATTTTAAATTCACTTAACTATCTTTACCTTTCATAAATTAAACTGAAGTACGAGTGCAAAATGAATGCTGTAACCGTAGAAGAAATCATTGAAATGTATTTGATTTTCGGTGAATGTGGGCGGAATGTTGACGATGCTGTTGCCTTGTATGCTGAGCGTTTTCCGGATAATGTTCGCTTACGTTCATTTTTTTTTGTAAAATTGTTCAATCCTCTATTACCGACGGTAGTGTACAACCTAAAAAAAGGAAACGAAGAAACACTATCACAGGAGAAGCTAACGAAATTGCTGTGGTAGCAGCTGTTCAACAAAACCCTCATGTAAGCACTCGGCAATTACATAGGCATTCCGGGATTTCTAGAGATAGTATTCTCAAAATATTGATTGCGTCGTCATAAGTATCACCCATACCATATTTCACTGCATCAGGAACTTCATGGCGATGATTTTTGTCTGCGAGTAAAATTTTGGTAATGGGCAGTTCAGCAAATACAAATATATCCCAATTTCTTTGCTAATTTACTATTTTCAGATAAGTCCACATTCACAAACCATGGTTCCGTTAATCGGCATAACATGCATCATTGGAGTGTGCAAAATCGGCACTGGTTACGACAAGTTGAACATAAACTTCCCTGGTCGATTAACGTTTGGTATGAAATTATAGGTAACAAACTCATTGGTCTTTATTTTATTGATGGTACTTTAAGTGGAGTCAAATATCGACATTTTCTGGAACATGAACTACAACTTCTACTTGAGGATGTTGCGTTGCCCATTCGACAAATGATGTGGTTTCAGCATGACGGTTGCCCAGCGCATTACTCAATAATAGCACGGGAAGTATTGAACCATGATTTCAATGGCCGATGGATCGGCAGAGGTGGCCAGATTAATTGGCCTGCTAGGTCACCTGATTTAACATCGCCGGATTAAAAGATAAGGTTTTTTAAAAAGCACCAACAACTCGTGAAAACATGATACAGCGCATACGAAACGCTTCCGCTGAAATTCCCGCAGATATGCTCCTCTCCTATGTACAAACATTCGAGAAAAGAATAAATAAGTGCATAGAAGTTGAAGGTCACAATTTCGAACATTTAATCTAATTTATTTAACAGTGAGAGGCAAAGGGACTCACCTAAAACAAGCACCCCGATGGTGAGAGGCAAGGGGACTCACCCATAACAAACACCCCGGTTGGAACAAAAAACTACTACGTCCACGTCGTTATTCTTGGGTAACGCTAAAAGTAATTGTTAACTTAATGATAAACGAATACATGCTTTCGATTGCAGCGCCAAGTATGAGAGAATGTAATATCAACTAAAGTGAAATCAATGGAGTTTGTCTTGGAACGCCAGGATTTGCTATAATACAATCACAATTTTGAAGCAACTTTCATTTTCACCACAATAGGGTAGGTATGGGGGGAGGGTGGACCGAGTTTCGTATCGCTGAATAGCTTTTTGAAAAATTAAATATGTGTTTTTCTTTTTTTCGATCCGATGTGTAATTTCTCCAGATATTCGCAAAAATCAGGTTTTTGCAATTGCGATCAGTTGTCCGTATAAGTTGTCAAAGTTAGGGTGGGGGTGAGTGATCGACTTTGGTATCATTGACTGCCACTTCCAGACAAAAAAAAATATTCAGAACTTTTTTTGAATAGATGAATAGTTTTCAAATTATTTCAATGTCTTCAGATAAATCGGCCACTGTATACAGTATTTTGCCACTGAAATGGAGAAATTAATGTTATAATAATTATGATTCATTATGAACATTATTATACATACATCGATTAATATGCGTATAAAAACACATTTTGTTGTTGACCAGAATTTACATCGTTTAAGTAAAAAAATTAGGTAATTAGCTCAGTTACGCCACTGGTTTTAGTTTGCGCGAGAAATATGTAAAGTCAAATAAAATCCTTGCGATTAGTAGCCCTGCATGGCGTCATTTGAGGGAAAAAATGATTTTTTTGATATTTTTTCTTGATACTCAAAATATTTCATCCAATATTTTCCCGTGCAAAAAATGATTTCGATAAAGTTATATTTATTTAAAACCACTTGAAGCGTGCAGTAAGGAATAACAATATTTTTTAGTGTAACTTGAAAAGAGTTTAATAAAAGGAAATCCTAACTCTAGTATCCACAACAAACACAATTTTAATACTAGACAAGCACCACAAACACAATTTTAATACTAGAGACAAGCAATTAACATCAATTTAAAGATTATATAATCCCAATTTGAATCATTTTGAAATAAATAAAAATTGTTCTGATTTAAACACTGTTTAATGAAGAAGAAAAAAAAAATCGAATCATTCAGTTAGACTTTATTTTAAGTTTCACAAAAATTCGGATATTTCCAGAAACTAAAGGATGATCAGTGTTTTCATAGGAGCATTTGATTTTTTCTAGCAAGTGTTTACCACTCCTTGATTAAGCATGAAGTAAATATTTTGACTTTAGAAAACCTTGAAAATTTAGATTAGACCTATCCGATTTTGTGTAAAGTCTAAAAACACATATATTAGATTTAATTACAAAAATTTGATTAACATGATTATAAAATATTCAGTTAGAAATATGACGAAATGAAATTTTTATAAATGGCCATTTGTGATCTATCTTCGATGCAGCGCCGCAGTAAGGAAAACTTGCGCCCGGGGCCAAAAATCCAATTGGCGCCCCCCAACTTGACAGTCATAATAAATTTCATGTGTCTTTATAAACTAAACGTCAACTATCATTACTGACAAATGCTATTGGACGTGTCAGCTGTCAAAAATATGTAAAAAAAAAATACGAAACATTCGTAAAAATTTCAGGTTTGTGCGCACGTCACAATCTTGACAAATACAAAGAAAAATTGTCAAAAATGTTAAACAAAACACAATGACTTTTACTTTACCTTACTTTAATTGACGCTCTTAAATACAATGTCAAATGTAACGTGATAAGTCAAAACTTGGCTTGAAGAAAGTAAAATGCGCAAAAATTGTGGAAACAACAACAACAACGAAAGCAGAGTATTTCGAGTCACTATTGACAGTTAATATATACTGAATGACATTAGAAATGCAACACCTGGAAATAGCCATTCTTCCTCAACAATTTTTTTTGTGCAAGTTTAATGTGTAAAAAGAATGCTATGATAAAAGTTGCAACCTTTTATCTTTAACAATTTTTGGAAAAAATATAATCGTATCCATCAGTTTCATACTAAAATACGTTTAAATAGACGATTCAACAACTAATTTCATCAGTTTTTAAATTTAACTGCGTCGACAAGATGCCCAGAGTACGAAGGCCTAGACAATTTCGGCATTTAAGTGATTTTGATCGGGGTAGAATAGTTGGGTGGCGCGATGGTGGTGTTTCGTTCCGGGAAATTGCGCGTCGTTTAAACCGGAACGTAACTACTGTTACGCGAGTGTGGCAAGCATGGATTGAAGAAGGTCGAGAGTCGAGAATAAGGCCTCGTGGACAACCAAGGCGTACTACAGAGCGCCAGGATCGCCGACTGCGACTTATGGCTCTTAGGGACCGATTATCCACAACTAGGCAGCTTGGTGACCAATGGTTAAATGAACACGGTAGACCAGTTAGTATGCGAACTCTTTATCGACGTATCAGGTTTATTTCATACCGCCCTCTGTTAGTCCTACTTTTAACATATGCACACCGGCGTCAAAGATTGGAGTGGTGCACAGAACGCCAAGGGTGGAGGGAAGAATGGAACAGAGTCGTCTTCAGCGATGAATCGCGATTCACATTAGGGATGCATGATGGTCGTGGACGGGTAAGGAGACGCCGTGGAGAAAGATCCACTATTGAGTTTGCTGTCGAAAGACATGTATACCGCACTGTAGGTGTAATGGTTTGGGGGGCTATTGCCCATGGCAGCCGATCACCTCTGGTGTTCATCCGCGGCAATATGACAGCAGCTCGTTACGTTAACGATGTCTTACAACCATATCTTGTACCATACCTAGAAGGGCTTGGAAACGTGTTGTTTCAACATGATAACGCACGTCCTCACATAGCACATCTAACGAGGGACTTCTTGGAAGCTGGTGCCATAAATATTTTACCTTGGCCGCCCAAATCTCCAGATTTAAACCCAATAGAACATGTCTGGGATATGCTAGGTCAGAGACTGACAAGCTTACCGAACCCTCCACAGACTCTGGCTGAGCTGCAGCAGCAAATTCAGGTTGTTTGGGACGAACTACCTCAGGAGGAAGTCGATCACCTCATCGAATCGATGCCCAGGCGTGTTAATGAATGCGTTCGAAATGGAGGTCGCCAAACACATTATTAGGTGTAATTTACTTGTTTGTTTTTTGTTTTTATTCAAATTGTTATCATGTATTAATTAACTTAAGACCTAATAAATAAAGATAAAATCAACTGCAAAAACCGTTATTTCTAGGTGTTGCATTTCTAATGTCATTCAGTATATTTAACATAATAATGACCATTTTAAAACTTGTTTGTTTTTTCAATTTTGATAACTGACAGAGTACATTGATAATGATTGATAATTTTTTTCTAGTGGGGAAAACTAGTAAAATTGCCGTTGATATAATGCGACGGTGTCAGTTGTCAAGATATAGGCAGTCAGAATAGTCAAATCGCTATCAATACCTAATGTAACCATTAGCAATCCTTAGTTTACGAGGTTTTATAGATCTTCTGTGACAGTTACGATAGTTTTGAAAACTCTTTGACAATTATAATATCTCATACACTGCCAATAATGACTTTCTGTGACTATAATGGAATATCATTTTCAACATATAGATTGGAATTTTTGACAGTATTGTTTATAATTATTCTATATTTTCATTATTGACATTAACTGAAATATCATCAATCTATGTTAATAATGAACTTCTCTGACTGAAATGGAATTCATTTTCGACATATAAATTGGTATTGTTTGACAGTATTGTATTTGTTATGATTTGTTTCGGTTATTGTAATATTTTATTTTGACACGTTGCGTTTTTCGTGATTAGTAATTTTATTTTATTATACATTATACAATTATGATACATTTCCGACAGTTTGTTGGCAGTTAAAAATAAAATATAATAAAGTGCTGCAATGATAGGAAATGTTTAGCAAACGTGGTGGAAAGTTTGCAATTATGCCTGTGTGAGTAACGATTCATTACAATCTTAATAAATAAATGTCACGAATAATTGATATTATATATTTTAACGTAGGTTTCCACTCCCAGACTAAGCATGAAGCAAAATTTCGAGTTTAGAAAAGCCTGAAAATTTAGATGTGTCGGGGCGCGCAACTGAAGCGAGTCGCGCTCCGGCAAATCCAAATTTTCAGGCTTTTCTAAACTCGAAATATTACATGCGCCACGCGTATAAAACACCGATTTAATGTAAAGTTTCAAATATTGCTCGGAATCTAAATATTCGTGCATATTCAAATATGAAACATTCAAGTTAGTCAAATATTTAAACAAAAAAACCTTTTGAATTTATAAATTATTTAGTTTTAGAAATTATTTCAGACATTTTCTAACACTAATTTATTGAAATATTCAAATAGCTAAATTAATCAAATAGTTTGTATTTATATAATAGCGTATATTTTTAATTTTTTAATAAACGTACTTTTTAACATGTCAAATTTATGTAACATGGTATTCTTAATTGATAAAATTAATATTATTATTATTTAGTATTTCACTCTGTCAGACTGATTTAAAATGCAACCCTGAAAAGTAAAATTAATTGCGTAATAGATATTATTTTTTGTGTATAAAAAATAAAACAATACATCAAAAATTGTCTTTATGATATACTTAGCGTGAAAAATAAAAATAAAAGTAAATAAGTATAATATTTATTGTGGTCGCAGGAGATTAAACATGTTATAACTCTCGGTGTTGTGGGCGCAATTATAAGTGCACAGATGGAATCCGTCGTGCCGGTCCATTACACTTCATCGGCTTAATGTAGAGAAAAAATGATTAAGCCGGCGACGATATACAGGGCCGTAATAAACACCGTAATGGCCCAATGGTGCGCTTTACCCCGCGCCATTTCACCTTTATGCGAACGCTTTTACCGTCCGTCGTTTTCCGCGATATTTTGTGGGTTAATCACGACTTATTTTACGATCCGGAATTAATTATTCATTTCCGACATTTCACACTTTTATTACAGTTAAAAAATATTATTATGTGAAGAGCTAACATTTAAAAATTAAACAAGAGTGGCTTTAAAGAATATTATACTAGATACATTTTTTATTTAAATTAAATCTGAAGGTATGTCGACATATATCCGCAAATAATTACAAGTGCAATGGCTGTGTAATATTTCATAAATAGCATGACCATTTTATTTGACTATTTTCTTTTACTGACTTTACTATAATTTTGAACATTTCGTGCATTGCAGTAAACATGCAATCGTTCAACTGAAAATAATATACAGAAAATTATACTGAATTAAATAATTATTAAGTTTACCAATAACTTTTCATATATTAATTAAAGTATTTTAAACTTCACTTTAATTCAGTGTTTTATAAGCGTGGCGCATGAAGTAAAAAATCGAGTTTAGAAAAGCCTGAACATTTGGATTGGATTTGATTTATGGCTAATCTGGGATTGGAAATACTCGTTGAAGGCTTCAAATTTAAAGTTTTTAAGAAACTAATGTATATCTAAAAATTAACACCGACAAGTCGTGATATGTACTATCACGTGATTATAATATTTCTTATTATTTTACCGACCGCACTACTGTGTGCGGAAATATCCGTTTTAGGGTCCCAGGAATTCGAATCAAGTGTTATCTCAATGGTGTCGGCCTGTGGCACATTTCCAGCTAAAATGACTCATGGGATTGTCATAAACATTTTTATTTGTGTTCTATTTCATTAAAGAATGGGCGAAGACCGGAAACCGGAAGTAGATGTTTACTCTTAGCGTTTTTTGTAGAGAATCAAAAAATTAACATTTAATGAATACATGTCGTAGCTGTTTTTTTTCTTGAAAATGGTAAATTTAAGTTTTTAAAACATCGTTTAACCCCATTTTGAGCCAAAAAGGTGGTCATGGTACCGAATTAAAATTCCCCACTCCGCTCCTAATCATAGCGAAGCAACAACAGAAATTTCATTTAACAAGCTCAATTTTGACGGAGGATATAAATATTTTTTAGTTTTTCCTATTTTTAGAAATTAATGATTTTTAAGAGTGGGAAATCTGTAAGTATAAGGGAGATAGACTTATGCAGGTTTTAATATATAATGTTGGCTACCCCTTTCCAATTTTTGTAAAAAACAATATTTGGTTTAATGCTACCAACAAATTCCATATTTTTTTCTATGGGGTGTATGCTATATTTTATTTTTTCAGCGATAAACTTAAAAAAATCATTTTACCGGTAGCGGACATTTTATTGTACAAATTAACTTCAATAAGTAATTGGAATAATGAATTTAATAATCCTATATTATTTTAATTTGCGGTCGCTACCTGTGTGACCACTGCAGATTTTTATTAATATTTTATAATGTATTTTTTTAATTCCAATATCTATTTACAATAAAATTGTAGTATTTTATACTATTCGTTTTCATTATTATGCTCCCCATTTGGATTTTCTAAACTATTACAGATACGAAGACGGTTAAATACGACAAAAGTTTCCATTTCTAATACTAACTAAAACTGCTTTAACAAATTTCGATAGATAATTTTAGAATATGAGATAGATACTCAGCTTAAATTTAAGATGTACGCGAAATGACATCAGAGAACCTAAATTTACAGATTTTACACAGGGTGACCCATTTTCACACGTACGACATAATAGTTCAATTTTTCCAATGGCAGCCATATTGGATTTTTACACCATTGAATAGACCAGAAAATTTAACCTTTTTCGTATCTTTAATAGTTTACAAAATCCCAATAGTGAGCCCGAAAAAGCAAACGAGCAATATAGTAAACGAATTTCGAAAATGACAGACATCAAAAAAATTATAATTGCATTTTTTTTTTGTTAACGAATTTTATTGATTGTATGTCTGTTACTTTTGACGATTTTATTCAAAATTTATGTTAGTTGACCGTTTATAGGCAACGTATCATAATCGATGTTTATTACTTTTTAATATATTTATTAAATTTCACTATTTGTTTATCAATTCTTCAGGAATTTACCCCCCATGATCCTGGTCTGTAATGCGTTTCTTTTGGAAGATTTAGCAATTTTGACAATCGCATTTACGTGTTTATTTTACATGGAATATATGTAGAATATATGTTCAGTTATTTGTTAAAAATTTTCACATTTGGTGACTTATGAATCCATGAAATTGGGTTAGTTTTTTCACAGGACATCAATTGACTTTGATAGAATTAGCGCAAATATCAAAATGAGCAAGTTATCGGCTATGTCTTATTTATATTTCGATATTTTAAAATTCTACCAATTGTAATCCCTCATATGTTACTTGATTTGATACGAGAAATTCTGATCTTTGCTAAAATATGCAGGTTGATTTAACGTGAAAATTCTAAATTTTAAAATAAAATATCGCATAATTATTCACTAGGACTCACGATGCCATTAATATTAAAAATATATGATTAGTATTTGTTTATAACATTTTGTATAAAATTATAGCTATTAACAATCGATGTTAGGTATGATTTTGATTAAAATCATACGTATCATCGATTGTTAATAGCAATAATAACATTTTAAAAAAGGTTGCTGTTTTCTTGCGACATATTTAAAATTTCCATGGCGTCGTAAGACTTAATAAAGACCCATACAAAATTATATTATTTGGATTTTCTACTTAAAACGAATTAACGAATTAAGTGCCTGAAGCAGTGTTCATTAAGTGCCTGAAGCAGTGTTCATTTTTGATTCCACTTTTTAAACTAACATTCAAATGATATTCTTGTAATCTACCTACAACTAAATGTATATTTTAATCATTAGCTTTGAACACAATGGAACTTTTCAAAATCCTCAGACAATACGAGACTGAGTGTTGTTTACTTAAACATAATTGAATTGGCAATTTCGAAGGGGGTTGAATAAGGCGGAATACTCCACCAACCCTTCCTTCAGGGCGCGCTGTGAAATCTTTACCCGTAATAAAGCGCGGCGTGTTTTGATTAAAAACTTTCGAGGCAAAGGCAATAAATGTCGTTATGTTATTTTCATCTGTCTCTACCCGTTGTGTACACTTAATCCAATTTATCTTCCACCCCTTTTCGCTTGAATATCCCCGTGTTTTTTCATCCACACACACACGCAGAGAAAGAGAGAAAAAAATTGTCGGGTAATCCGTGCACGACTGGAACGGATTGGCCAATTAAAAGTCGAACGACGATCAATCGCTAAATGTTGTTTTTTGCTTGTTTTGCATGTGTTTTCCGAGTGTAAATATGTGTGTGGTGCTTTGTGGTGTGTAACTTAGATAAAATAAGAGTTTTTTTTTTAGAAAAACTAAAAATTGGGAGGTATTTTTTTCAAAACTGGTAATATATACATCAATGTCCGTATTTCGACAGAATGTATGGGGATCTCAGTTATTTGAAGACATAGAGTGTCGGTTAAATTGAAGCAAAGTTGCGTATTTTAGGACCTAACAATAATCTGAAAATAATTTCGAAATATCTTTTTTTTTGTTTTGTGAAACGAACCAAGTGATTTTTATTTAAATAATATTCATACTTATATCTTTTTTCTGTTATTGAGATATCAACAATATACTGTTTTTCTTTTTTGATAAATCGTTTTTATTTATTTATTCAAAAACTACTAAATCCGGCCATTTAGAACTTTGACAATATACAGGCACTTTTTAATGAGGAATCTAGTAGCATATTTTTCCTAAGATAACTATAACATTTACCCGGGGACCATAGCCCATTGAACTTTTGTATTTTTTATGGGCGTCATTTTGGATTTTCATATTTTTGGAAAGAATATTTGTTTCTGTACTCAGTGATTCATAATTTATTTTATATTTCATATTTAAAATTATAATATTTTCTATTTTGCCTTGTAACCAATGATGTCATATCTATGTCATATAATTAATTTTTCGCTACATCTCAATAAATATTGATTACCATTACATCTAAGCGTTGTATATTTTTAACTTTACTGTAATTTAGTGGTTTATACGCGTGGCGCATGAAGTAAAATTTTGAGTTTAGAAAAGCCTCAGGAAAATTTGTCTCGGGTCGCGTAGCAATTTTCTACGCGGGGTTTTTCTAAACTCGAAATTTTACTTCGTGCTTAGTCTGGGAGTGGAAGACACTTGTTAGTTAAAAATACATCACAACTGTTAAAATATGTATCGTATTAGTATTTTGTATTAAATCACTATAATGGCTGTATTTGATATAGTGATTTAAGTAACTTACAATCATAACATCACAATATCCATAATAGTCCGTAGAAAGACATAATCACACAAAATATTAGCAGAGTCAAAAGACAGTCAATCAAGCCACTTACAGTCACAATAGTCAAAGCACGGTCAATAAAGATATAATATGACAAAATTCTACTCAATTGTTTTCAAGGCACTATTCACAAATAAAACAAAAGACTACAATTTTACATATAAAATGTACGATAAACTATATGTGTGATACATCATTGAATTCAGAAGAAAATATTTTTCCAAAAAATATAAAAATTCAAATTGGCGCCTATTAAAAAAAAACAAAAGTTGGCTATGGTCCCTGGGTAAATGTTATAGTTATCTTAAAATAATTTATAATGTCAATGATGTAAATGTCTGGATTCAATAGTTTTTGAATAAAAAAATAAAAACAAAATTTCAAAAATCTGTTTTTTATAATATCTTAAAAACAAGACAACATATTCTAAATTTGTTTTTAGATTATTATTGGGCCCTAAAATACCCAACTTTATCCTAATTTACCCGACTCTCTGTCTCTTCAAATAGCCGAGATCGCCATACATTTTGTTAAAATACGGGCACTGAATATAATATACAGAGAGTTTTATGTAACACTGAATATGCTAGAAAGTACTCAATGTAAATTTTCCTATGTTCGATTTGTACTAGGACGCATCAAAGCATTGAGTACGATGTGATTAGCTACGATTTCTAATGGTAATATAGTCAACCCAATGTACACTCCCCTCGTCAAAAATAAATGTACTCTGTCAGTTATCAAGCAAATGCTATTTGCTATTCTAGCACTTGAAGCAGACGTAGACGAAGAACGGAGAGTTGAACATATCAATAATATTTACAAAGGAGAAAAAGATTTTTCTTATACCATGAATAAAGCAGTTCGAGAAATTGTTCGGTGTTACATAAGACTCTCTGTATAATATAATTATTATGGATTATAAGGAATTAACTATATATAATAACTTAATTACCATACAAAAAAATCAAAAAGTGATTTAATTCGCAATTGGCTTAAAATATAATTTAAAGTTAATAATGATTTCGATAGCTAACGCCATCTAATGCTTCATAGTGGTATCGTCAGTGACACGAATGCACAAAGTGCATATACAAGTTGCCGGAATACTGAACACAAATTCAATTTTTTATAATTTAAAGGATATAAGTTTAACACAAAATCAATAAAATTATGTAGTAGCAAAAAAAATCATAACTTTTCTAAAAATATGTGTCATTTTCATGATATTAATGGTTTAAAGTAATGCAAACTTTTATTTTTTTAAACGTAAAGGGAGTTTACATTTTCATACAGAGTCTATTAATATTATTACTTGTGTTTTACCTTCAACAAAATATGCCTCAAAAATAACATTCATCCTCTTTTACATAAAAACGTTATTTACTTTTAACATAAATACTAGTTAAAGGATTGGGGCTTGAAATAAAGTAACTCTCGGTTGTTTTAAAAATGTTAGGTCAAAAACTGTTAAATTCATACTCTACAGAAACGTTTTTTAAATAAGAAAATTATTGATGTTATTGATAATGAGCACCTCGTGTCTCAAAATGAACAGGGTGGTGAATTTTGGTGGTGCCACATATGGAAAACTTTTTCATCTAAAGAGATATTAAAAAACCGATTTCGATTACCGTGTTTTATTCAATGGCAAAATGAAAATTGATATATCTCTAACCGTTTCCGCTTTATAACCGTTGATAAAATGTCATTTTTATGAAGTTGCTGTTACTTATCTGTTTTAAAACTTATAACAAAACTGTAAACACGTCTTAACGGCAACTATTTACGTCCATTACAATAACGTACGTCTATTATTCCAAGGACGTTTCGTTTTTGTTTTCCTACACCAAATTCACTTTTTTCTTATGGGCGCATATGGAGATATGCATATTATTGTACAGCATATTTGGTGCCGATTTCAACGATGTGCCACTTGTGTACCTTTGTAATAGAAATTGTATTTGTTACACACGACAAGCAAAGTAGCAGTTAATGTCAATCAAGAGTGCTTGTTTATAAAACAAAATATACTACATCGATAGTAGTCATATTTTCAAACAAATTGCAAGTATCACCTAGTCCTTGACATAAAACAGGTACGTCAGAAGGTTTTTACAGTTTGGTTATAACTTGAAAAACAAATGAGTTACAGTAACTTCAGAAAAATGACAATTTATCAACTTCCGGTTATAGAGGAGAAACGGTTAGAGACAGATCAATTTTTTTTACCTTTGATTAAAACACGAAAAAGTGACTCTAGCTCGCCAAAAAGGTATTTCAATATCTCTTCCAATAAAAACGTTTTCTATATGTGGCATCTCCAAATTGGACCGCCCTGTACATCTAACTATACAAATAATAAGTGAAGTTAGAATTAGGTCATTTTATGTGTAAGAAAATGTGTCTACAACTGTTATAAATGTTTTTTTTAGAATTATTATGATGTTATGATCGAATAAATTAAGTTAAAATTTATCTGAGACTAAATTAAGAAAATTAAGATTTTCTGTTATAGCTTCGAATTATTTATTTATAAAATTTAAATCTGAAATCAATTAACTATAAGGTAAAGTTCAAAGACAGTTAAATTTAAAAAATGGATATTTCATATTAGTTATAATAACTAATCAATTAATTTAATCAAGATATTAAATAAATAGTAACATTTGTTGCTATTCTAATTTTTATAAAAGAATTTATTATTATCCTAAAGAGCGTTTTCCACTCTTTGATTAATCATGAAGTCAAATTTAGAGTTTAAAAAGCCTGAAAATTTGGATTTGAATACACATTTGTAGGCTTACCTAAACTCCAAATTTTAGTTCATGCGCTACGCGTATAAAATTGTAATTTATGCTAAAGTTCGAAATCATACACATACACACATCAATTTAAATTACAAAAACACAAAAGCAAAATTATAAGTATTAACGATTTCTTTTTTACTTCTTGATAAATAAATGTTTGTTTTACAATTTCACATGAAAAATACGCGAAACATCAATCGTGTTTAACATAAATTGACTTTTATTGAGAGAAATCGACAATCCATGTCTCTCTAATTGATACCTGCGTCTGTTGAGAAATCAATAATTAAATATTAACATTGTTTTTAATGTAAACAATAAAAGTTCAAGCTTCAGGATTTATTAATTTTCCAACCATGATTTTATTCAAAAACTGTTGAATCCAGACATTTACAACTTAGACATTATACAGGCGCTTTTTAACAATAAATATAGTTACATATTTTATTTTAAGGTGACTATAACATTTACCCAGGGACAATAGCAAACTTTTGTTTTTCTTATGGGCGCCATTTTGGATTTTTATATTTTTAGGAAGAATATTTTTTTCTGAATTCAGTGATGTATCACACTTATAGTTTATGGTACATTATATAGGTAACATTTTAATCTTTTGTTTTTTTGTAAAGAGTGCCTTAGAAACAGTTGAATAACTCACTTATTTAACGACTCCTAGGCCCCATAATTTGCTTACATATCACCCAGCTAATTAATTACTATTACTGTATTTGTTTATAAACGAAATACTGGTGTGACATATTAGATCATATAAATTGCTTGACTGTCTTTGGGCCGTCATAGGATTTTGTTATATTATATCTTTATTGACCGTATTTTCACTATTGTGACTGTAAGTGGCTTGATTGACTGTCTTTTGACTCTGCTAAGATTTTGTGTGATTATGTCTTTCTATGGACTATTATGGCCATTATGATGTTATGATTGTAAGTCACTTCACTATATCAAATACACTCAATACAGTGATTTAATTACAAAACACTAATAAGTTAAAAGACTGCGAACCAAGTGACTTACAGTCATAATACCAGAACAGTTGAAGTACGTCAAGACATAATAAGACATAATTTTACCATAGTCATAAAACAGTTAACCAAGTGTCATAATGACAAAATGTCTCAATAGTCAAAATGTAAATTTATGACTGTAAATCACTAGGTGCTAGCCGACATTTAGTCCATTGTGTCAACTTGACATGAGTCGATGTTAGCCGACATTTGGACTATAATGACAGGTGACATACAAGTCGGCGCCAGCCGAAAATGGGACTATAATAACAGTTGACATTTGAACTATAATTACAGTTGACATAAGTCGGCTGTAGCCGATATTTAGACATTCGTGTCAACGTGACATAAATCGGCAACAGCTAACATTTGTACTATATTGACAGCTGACATAAGTCGGCGCTAGCTGACATTTGGACTATAATAACAGTTGACAAAAGTCGGCGGTAGACAACGTTTGAACTATAATGACAGTTGACATAAGTCGATTGTGGGGAAAATTTTCTACAACAAAGTATTATACACTTATACTCGTAAAGCAAGTAGTTTTCGAATTATTTCGCAAGCCACAGTGTTTAGTTGTTGAATTTTTCGATTCGGTTGGTGAGTGACATTACTAAAAGAATAAATCTGGGCTAGACTTTCTCGTTTCTTGATAAAAAATAAAATAGCTAAGGTAAAAATTGTTTATAAAAAATTTGTGTGTTTTTTCGTTAGCTACAACTTTTATTTGAGACATTTTTTGATTAGGTTAATATGTTTCTATATTTTTTACTTCACTTGAAATCAGTGGTTTATATGCGTGGCGCATGAAGTAAAATTTCGAGTTTAGAAAAGCCCCGTGAAAATTTGTCTCGGGTCGCTGCGCGACCCTCGACAAATTTTCTACGCGGGGCTTTTCTAAACTCGAAATTTTACTTCATGCTTAGTCTGGGAGTGGAAGACACTCGTTCGTAAATTTTCGAATTATCATAAAGTTGTGTGTTTTTTTTGTTGTATAATTTTTGTTTGAAGCTTTGTTTGATTGAATCGATAATAAAGCTACAATTGATGAGTAAACAAAACTAAAAGAGCTGAGGTGAAAAGTGTTCAGGTTTATTTTTTCGATGGCTACAACTTTTTTTTAAAACTTTGTTGGTAATACTAAATTGTCGTGTAATTGGGAATGTTTCCTGTTGGGCAATGACCATTATTATTATTATTAAAACAGTAAACAGTGTTGCATACTCTAAACCAGTAGTCTCCAAGCTACGGCCCGTAGGCCAAATCCGGCCCGCGATTGTTTGTAATTTTTTTGTAAATGTCATATTCTGAAATATTGTAACAATTGTTCCTTAAATTTTTCATACTTTTATAAAATTAATCGGATCTTGGCCGACTTTATATTGTAGAATTATATTTGTGGCCCGCGAAGAAGATAGTTTGGAGACCCGGGCTCTAAACCATCAAATGTGTTAGAACAAATCATACCACATGATGTTAGCGAGGCAAGGGATCACATTACTAGTTGTTGTTAGTTACGTCAATATACACGTAAATAAATGTATTGTAATATCAGTTAATTTAAATAAAAAGTGTTAAGACCGATCCACATAACTCTAACAGGTTATGGGCCCAGAATATTAGCAAAATATTAACAGAACATTAGCAGGACATTATCGTTCTTAGAGAAAGATACCGCAATAAAAACGGGAAAGTATGAGTGGATACTCAAAGATTGAGTCTCTTAACAAGCACAATTATGATACCTGGAAACTTCAAATGGAAGCTGTATTGGTTAAATCAGACCTTTGGGACTACGTTGATGGTACGGAAATAAAACCTGATCCTGGAGACGAAAGAGCTGCTGCGTGGGTAAAGAATGACAAAAAGGCTAAGTCCGATATTATTTTGTCGATTTCGGGAAGTGAATTGAAGCAAATAAAAAACTGCATTTCATCGCGTTAAATATGGTTAAAGTTAAAAGACATTTCCCAATCACAAGGACCAGCGAGATAGGCAACACTTTTGAAACGGTTGACTTTGCATAAAATGTCTGAAGATACTGATGTACGAGAGTATTTAAAAAACTTCTACGATACTGTAGACAAACTCGGGGATATGGAGATAGTGATACACAACGATCTACTAGCAATTATGCTTCTATATTCTCTATCGGCAAGTTATGCAAATTTTCGTTGCGCCATTGAAACGCGGGATACTTTGCCCACACCAGAAACACTTCGTATTAAAATCATTGAAGAGACGGAGGCACGAAGAAGCAGTTCAAATGAAAATATTTCGGATGCAGCAATGTTGACGATGAAAAACAGCGGAAGAGACGTAAGCAGAGATAAATTTAAAACCAAGGCAAATGTCAAGCAAAATTACAGGAGGCGTCAGTCAGAAATACGATGTTTTATTTGTAAGAAGATGGGACATAAACAGGCGGAGTGCTGGCATAAAAACAAGACAAACTAATCTGCAGGTGTGGCAGAAAATGAATGTTTACATATGGAAACATCATTTATATCAGAAAAAAGTGATAGTTGGTGTCTTGACAGCCGTACCTGTGTAATAACATAAACAACTTTTGTGAAATAAATTCAGCTAAAGGATCGTTAAACCTTGCAAATAATGCGAAGACGCAAATAATCGGGAGAGGAACGGTGCAGTTCAAAACAAAATTAAATAACCGTAAGAAGAACGTATTTCTTAAAGAGGCATCATATGTTCCAGATTTAAGAGTGAACCTACTATCGATTGGAAAAATTACCGATAAGGGCTTCACAGTTGTTTTTAAGAAGAACAAGGCAGAAATAATTAATAGTAGCGGCAAAATTGAATATTGTGCAGGAAGGACAGGCGATTTGTATTATCTACGTGAAATACAGGAGAGTGCATGTTTGACTTCAGTCAACCAAACACCAGTTTCGATGTCACTTCAAACACTTCATAGAAGTTTAGGCCATGCCAACTTCAGGTGCATTAGGGATGCTGTAAGTAAGAAAGTTGTTCGAGGGATTCAACTTAAAAGTGCTGATAAATATTTGTTATGTGAAGTTTGTGTCAAAGGTAAAATGACAAGAACCCCATTTACTGCAGAATCGAATCGAAACACAGAGATATTAGATATTATTCACTCAGACGTATGTGGACCAATGCGTACGGAATCTCATCGAGGATCAAGATACTATGTGGAATTTATCGATGACTGTTCGAAATGGTGCGAGGTCAGATTTCTGAAAACAAAAAGAGAAGTTTTAAGTGAAACGCCAAATATCTCAAATTTAAAGATATTTGGAAGTCAGGTTTACTACCTTAACAAAAGTCCAGAAAAGGGTAAGCTTGACGAAAGAGGATTGAAAGGTATATTTCTGGGATACTCCGATAAAGTGAACACTCATGTCTGAGTGAAGTTCCTATGAAGGAAGCAATGAAGAGTTCGGACGTATCAGAATGGAGAAATGCTATGGCGAATGAAATGATTTCCTTGATCAAGAATGAAACTTGGATATTTAAGAATCGCCCCGACAGCTGCAAAGTCATTGGCTGCAGAATGGTTTTGAGAAATGAAACAGGGCCGGGTGGAGCAATCGTTAAAAGAAAGGCTAGACTTGTTGCACAAGGTTTTAATCAGATTTCTGGTATACATTTTTCAGAAACTTTCGCTCCGGTCGCAAGATTTAGCAACATAAGAATGATGGCTGCACGGTCAGCTCGAATTAACATGGAGATTAAACAATACGATGTAACTACTGCTTATCTAAATGGAAATCTAGAAGAAAACATATACATGGAGGCTCCTAGGTCATTCGAACAAATTCTACTGGACGTAATCAATTTAGAAGGTAATAGCGAGATAGGACGAAAGGCAAAAGCGATGCTGCACGAATTCAGGGGAGGAAATAAGGTGTGTTTCCTACAGAAGTCTCTTTATGGTCTAAAACAATCCGGACGAATGTGGTATTTCAAATTAGATGAAGCACTTAGGAAATTAGGTGCAGTGCCTACAAAATCGGATCCTTGCTTATTCAAAATTGGCTCGGGAACAAACATCACATTAATTGCTGTTTACGTGGATGATTTGTTAATAGCTTCGCAAGATTCAAATGCAATTTCTGAAGTAGAAAAAATGCTGGCGCGAGAATTCGAGCTGAGAGACTTAGGACGTGCAAATTATTGTTTAGGAATGGAATTTTCCCAATCACAAAATCAAGTTACGATCAGTCAACGTCGATACATTCAACAATTGTTGAAGAAGTTCTCCATGGCCGATTGCAACAGCGTCGCAACTCCAATGGAAATGAGTGTAAGCCTCAAGAAGAATAAAACACCTTACCAAGATGAAGAAAACGTGCCTCATCGACAGCTGGTGGGTGCTCTCACATACTTATCTACGTCAACACGTCCAGACATCGCTTTCGCAGTGAGCTACCTAGGGCAATTTAACAATTGCTTTGGTCCAGAACATTGGAAAGCGGCTAAGCGTGTTCTGCGCTATTTAAAGGGTACGCTCGACATTGGACTCATATATAAAGCCAGCACAGAACCCATAACAGGTTTTGTAGATGCCGATTGGGGAGGAAACGTAAATGACAGAAGATCCCATACCGGATATATGTTTTTACTTGGAGGAAGTCCAATACCCTGGGATTCGAAGAAAAAAGTAACAGTGGCACTGTCATCGACAGAAGCAGAGTATATGGCACTGAAGGAATGTGCTAAAGAAGCTATTTACTTACAGAGAACGGTCTCTGAATTAGGTTTGGATTTTCTCGGGAAGTTGACAGTCTTCTGCGATAACCAAAGCGCCATTCTGTTGGCAGAGAATCCAATCTTTCATGCTCGAAGCAAGCACATTGATATACGTCATCATTTTGTGAGAGACGTGATCAAGAATAAACTGTTTTCAATAAAGCACGTATCTACACAGGACCAGAAAGCCGATTTCCTTACGAAAGGTCTTCAAAGAATAAAACATGATCGATGCATGGAACTAGCTGGACTGAAGTGCATTTTACGAACAAATGATTTTAAAGAAAGAGGAAATAATATCAACCTTGACTCGAGGGGGCGTGTTAAAACAAATCATACCACATGATGTCAGCGAGGCAAGGGATCACATTACTAGTTGTTGTTAGTTACGTCAATATACACGTAAATAAATGTATTGTGATATCAGTTAATTTAAATAAAAAGTGTTAAGACCGATCCACATAACTCTAACAAAATGTCTAAACAGTCTTCTGTTAAAAATCACCATGAATCATTACATTATTCGGTTTTTTATTAAACGAATTTCAAATATGTTAACAACAAAAAACTCTGAAATAATTAGGAACTTTCTGAGACTGTAGAATTTTCAAAAAAAAAATTCTATTTCTTTTTTGACATATATTTGCTAATTTAAAACATTTTTATGAACATTTTCAACCAATATCTTTCTGAAATTTTATAAATTTAATGCTTACTTATTTCTCGATGTATTACATTACTTTATAGTTTTTCAAAAAATGTTTTGAACAAAAGTTGTAGGTAATGAAAAAATACAATAAACACGTTTCACCTTAACTCTTTTATTTATGATCACTGTACGAAAAAGCCTAGGGGAGATATTTATTTTATAATCACTTACAAATTGCTGCTTTATTATAGGCAACTAATCAAAAAAAGTTTCACACAAAAGATAATAAAAAAACCCGACACAAAATTTTATATAATCACTTTTCACCTCAGTTCTTCTGTTTATGAACTAGAAACTAAAATAACTAGTTTAGATCAACAACTCACCGACTATGGCGTTCGACGTCTTAATCGAAAAATGTTTCAAACAAAAGTTGTAGCCAACGAGAAAATAAACCACTTGTACCTTAACACTTTTTACCTCAGCTCGTTTGTTTTTGTTCAATAAACCGAGAAAGATTTATTTGATATATTTTGCTAATCACTCATTAACTGTAGCTATTTTATCGATTCAATCAAACAAAAATTGCAGACTACGAAAAATACACAACTTTATGATAATTCGAAAATTTAAGAACGAATGTCTTCCACTCCCAGACTAAGCATGAAGTAAAATTTCGAGTTTAGAAAAGCCCCGCATAGAAAATTTGTCGAGGGTCGCGCAGCGACCCGAGACAAATTTTCACGGGGCTTTTCTAAACTCGAAATTTTACTTCATGCGCCACGCGTATTAAACACTGATTTCAAGTGAAGTTAAAAATATAGAAACACATTAACTTAACAAAAAAATATCGCAAATAAAAGTTGTAGCCAACGAAAAAATCCCCAAATTTTGTATAAACAATTTTCACCTTATCTATTTTGTTTTTGATCAAGAAACTAGAAAGTCTGGCCTAGATTTATTCCTTTAGTAATCTCACTCACCATCTGTAGCGTTATTATCCACCTGAGTGAAAATTCAACAACAATAATTCGTTTTTTTTGTCGCATTTATCCAGGGTATAATGCGCTTATAAGTCGCAATTGAATTTTAGTAGGCAAGTAGTATACTTTTGTTTTGTCGCGATTGTGTTGCGAAATGTCAAATAATAAAAAGAATTAGTACAAAGTTTTACAGAAATCAACAAAACGAGTAATTACACAAATCAACAAATTATCAATTTATTCTTTGTACATGGCAACTGCCAATTGAACAAAGTTTGATTCCAATCTTCTAAATCTTGTTTTATTCATCGGCGGCTAATGTGGATAAGTTTCATTAAATACTCTACATGTTCAAGTAACATTGCTATCGCCATTGCCATGTATCGTATGTTCAATAAAAAAAAAACCTCTAGAGTGTCATGATTTTATCTTGTGTTTAATTTAAGTTGGCTACACGCTTTAGGAATTGACATATTAAACGTCAGACATAATAATTATTTTCCATGGCACTCTAGAGGTTTTATTTTATTCAACATACGATATAAAGAAGAAATTGATCATTTGTTTATTTATGTAATTATTTATTTTGTTGATTTCTGTACAACTTTTTACTTATTGTTTTTATTATTTGACATTTCACATTACAATCGCGACAAAACAAAAGCATACTACTTGCCTACTAAAATTTAATTGCGACTTATGCGCGCATTATTCCTTGCATAAATGCGACGAAAAACGAATCTTCGAAATAATTTGAAAACTACTTGCTTTAGGAGTATAGTTGTATAATAGTTTTTTGTAGGAAATTTTCCTCCCAATCGTACCATTTGATAAAAAATGGGTCAATCTATTTAAAAAAATTGAATTACGAGATATTAAATAGGGCACTTCGATATTGACATTTTAAGAACACTTATTGTCAAAATTAGAGTTTCTAATTACTTTACTCATAGAGGCATCCTCTAGGTACAACTTAAGATATAAATCATATTTTCATCTTATTCTTAAGAGAAGTTACGGACAGATTTCAAAATGCCTTTTATAGACCAAAATTTTAGAAATATATTTTTTTTCCTGAAAACTATAAGAGATAAGTGTGCATATGTTCGAATAAAATATATTGCAATTAAAACAAGGAATCTAAAAAATTACTAATAGATAGGGTGTTCCATTTAAAATAACAAATTTGGTGCTACTTCTAGTTGAACCGGAAGTGATATAAAGTTGAAAATATTTCACATGAGGAGAACTGATTCAACCGTGTGACAAGGATTTTTTCAAATTTTTAGTGCAACGGGAACCCCATAAACTTTTAACGAACGGTTTAGCGTAGACACCATGTATATATATGTATATATATATATATATATAAATATATAAATATATATATATATATATATATATATATATATATAATATATATATATATATACCGATTGTGGCACTTAAGAAGCCTCGGACCATAGCTCCTTTACGATAAAAGCTATGGAAAAAAATCTAAGAACAAAGTGGTGCATAATTACCGTCGCTATGTTTCGAAAATATTTCTAATCATCAGTGGCGTACCAAATGTATGTTTTTTTTAAAATGGAATGCCCTATTTTTTATTGCTGATTTGGAAAGTGCTCGAAGAGTACTTATTTTTCTATCTACCATGTTATACCCTTCACTTTAGCGGTTTCGCTGTTATAACCCCTTCTTTCAAAATTGCGCCCCATTTTTGAGGTTGTTTTGTAGAGAAACTAATTGACGCCGGCGCCTAAATTTTGAATTGAGGTAGAGGTTAAGACCTCGTATACCTTCACATAATTTTTTTGGGGTAATTTATGGAAAAAAATAATTTTTGATTGAACTTCGCATGTTGTCATTTTTTTCGAAAATTTCAAATGGCACCCCCCTAAAAATATTACTGCGTTGTACAGCCAAAACTCTAAATTTTTCATTGGTACAAAAAAATTACACATTGCATAACAAAATTTCGGAGAAAAAAGGAAATTCATCGCAAATGTCGGGAAACGTTTTCCGTTCCCAAGAGTGCCATGAGAAAACAAAAACACAAATACGGTCAACATAATAGTATGTACCTATTTATTCAACATGATATGAAAAATGCAGATAAAGATAATTTAACAACTTAAACTAAATGTTCGAAAAGACGACCTTCCTGCTGGAGGCATAACCGCAACTTCGACTCACAGGCTCTAGACATTGCCCTAAGGACTTCTGGTGATATACCGCGGAAAGCTGCGCGGATTCTCTCCCTCATATCCTCGACAGTAGTTGGTACCGTCCCGTAAACCTTGTCGTTGATATGGCCCCAAAGGAAGAAGTCAAGGGGAGTGAGGTCTGGTGATCTTGGCGGCCACCTCACAGGACCCCCACGACCAATCCAGGAGTCCGGAAACGTTTCATCGAGAAATTCCCGAACGACACGGCTATTATATGCAGGAGCTCCATCGTGCTGGAAAACTATCTGTCGTAGAGCGGCTAGAGGGACATTTTCAAAGAGATCATCCAAGTCGTCGCGAAGGAACCTCAAATAACTGTTGCCGTTCAGGTGCCCCTCGATGAAATAAGGACCCAAAAGGTGTTCTCCAAGTATGCCTCCCCAAACATTCAGCGACCATCTTTGCTGGTGGTTTATCATTCGCATGGCGTGTGGGTTTTCATCGGCGTAATAATGGTAGTTGTGGCGATTGACATGCCCATTTCTATGGAACGTCGCTTTATCAGAAAATAATACGCGCATAAGAAATTATTCCTCCTGCTCAATTTTATTGATAGCCCACAAGCAGAAATCTTGCCTCGCATTAAAATCTTGAGGTTGCAATTCTTGGTGCAGTTGAATCTTAAATGTACGGAATTTGTACTTTTGAAGAACACGATGTACGGATAGCGTTGAAATATCGTGATTCCTACTAATATCACGGATACTGGTATGAGGATCTTCAATAACTGCCTCCAGAACCTGCAGTTCATTATTTTCGGTAAAAACTGTCTTCTTTCTAACTCTCCTTGGCCGTTTCACACTTCCCGTAGTAGTAAATCTCTCCAACACTTTTTGAAACGCACGTTCATTTGGATGTGCCCTGTGCGGATATCTTGCAGCGTACACTCGTGACGCCAAGAAACAATTCTTGTTACATTCTCCAAGAATAAATATCATGTTAACCATTTCCTCTTGAGTTCGGAATATTTTTAGAACGTTTATCAAAAATGACTTATGGCTGCTACTGGCGTCTAATAATATACTTTGACAATTATCAATCTTTTGTTTTCTCATGGCACTCTTGGGAACGGAAAACGTTTCCCGACATTTGCGATGAAATTCCTATTTTCTCCGAAATTTTGTTATGCAATGTGTAATTTTTTTTGTACCAATGAAAAATTTAGAGTTTTGGCTGTACAACGCCGTTATTTTTTAGGGGGGTGCCATTTGAAATTTTCGAAAAAAATGACAACATGCGAAGTTCAATCAAAAATTTTTTTTTTCTATAAATTACCCGAAAAAAAAAAATTATGTGAAGGTATACGAGGTCTTAACCTGTACCTCAATTCAAAATTTAGGCACCGGCGTCAATTAGTTTCTCTACAAAACAATCTCAAAAATGGGGCGCAATTTTGAAAGAAGGGGTTATAACAGCTAAACCGCTAAAGTGAACAGTATAACATGTTAGATAAAAAAGTAAGTACTCTTCGAGCACTTTCCAAATCTGCAATAAAAAATAGGGCATTCCATTTAAAAAAAACATAAGTTTGGTACGCCACTGGAGTACGGCACACCACTGATGCTTAGAAATATTTTTGAAACATAGCGACGGTAATTATGCACCACTTTGCTCTTAGATTTTTTTCGATAGCTTTTATCGTAAAGGAGCTATGGTCCGAAGCGTCTTAAGTGCCACACCCGGTATATATATATACATATTGTGATGGTGATCAATATTTATTGAAATGTAACGAAAAATGCAACAATAACTTTTTTTGTGAAAAGTTTTGTAGTAATAACTATAAAAAAAGAATAAATTTAGTTTGTTTAACTTTTATGTGATAATCGATACTTATTATTATTACAAAAGATTGACAGTAATTAATTAATTTTGACTGCTAACAATGATTGACTGCTGTCAAGATTTTATTGATTAATAGATATGACGTCATTGTTTCCAAGGCACTATTTGCAAAAAAGAAAAAAATCTTAATTTTAAATATCAAATATAAAATAAATTATGAATAAGATACTTTACTGAGTTCAGAAAAAAAATATTATTTGAAACAATATAAAAACCAAAACGGCGCTCATAAGAAAAACAAATGTTGGCTATGGTGTTGTAGTTAACTTAAAAAAAAATGTGCTACTAGATTCCTAATTAAAAAGTGCCTCTTTATTGTAAAAGTTGTAAACGTCCACATGCAGTAGTTTTTTAATAAAAAAATAAAAGCTATTTTTCAAAAAAAATGTGTTTTGTTGATATCTCTAAAACAAAAAAAGATATTAAAAAATTGTTTTCAGATTAGTGTTAGGCCCTAAAACATGCAACTTTGCCCTAATTTAACCGACTCTCTATCACTTCAAATAACTGAGATCACCATACATTTTGTCGAAATAAGGACAAGCTGTATACATTTAATATTTGTAAATATTTTGTATTTTTGATACGAAATAAAAATTCTTTATTTTAATTACGCATGTATCTGAAAATATAAATTAATCTATTTTTTGAATTCATATAATTTTTTTTTACCAAATTAATTACTCAATCTATACATTCATATTTTATATTTATTAACCAATAATTCACATAACCTTAAACCCAGCACAAATCCACTCATAAAACACACATAATTTCAGCTGTACTGCAGCAATAAATATCCCTCAAAAACAGCTGAACTGAACCTAAAAAAACAAAACAAAATAAATATAAAAATGAAAATCACGAGCCATTATATCAACAATTCACCTTTTGTAACGGCGCGCCGTGAATTGCCTATAAAACGCGAAACAAACCGGCCATAACTCGCGCAATCGATGGAAATGATTATTTTTAATTGCAGTGCAGTAAACATTCGCAGTGATTTTTTTGTTTGTTTGCTTGTTTGAATCCAGAAGTCCCCTTACGATGTCGGTAATATTCGTGATTACTTTTTTCCGTCTCTGTAATCACTCGGAAAGCAGCCGATTGGGAGTGTTGGAAATTGTTTTGTGTTTTCTTGATTAAAAATGAGAAAAAAATGGGAGAATGGGATTAATGGATGGATTTGGATTGGGAGGATGGAGATGAAGTCCAGAAGTTTTTTTTCTAAATAAACATCACTGAAACATTATAACTTTATACAGGATCAATTTATAAAAAATATTATCGTTCCATTTGATTTTACTACTTATTGGGATAAAAATAATTTCAGAAGAAAAAAACATAAATTCATATTTAGCAGAAATGTGCAGTCATCGACCGTAGCTCGTTTGATTTGATAGTTAGAGCGGAAAAATGAAAAGTTTGTGGTACTTTGTATAGTTCTTTTTTTGTTTTAGCAAAATTGACATATCTGTCAACGTAAAGAATTGATCGCCCATACCCTGTTTGCTAGGCAGTTAGAGCGATACTTCATTATAATAAGTGCGTCATTTACTCTATCCGACACAACTATCACCTTCGGTCGTATTTCCTTTATTTTGACGGTTAGAGCGAAACATCAAAGATGAACATGATTTGATCTAGTTTTCATTTGTTTTGTCAGTTAGAGCGAAACTTCATAGAAGTGTGCAGGATCCACTCTATTTTTCATTTATTTTGACACAAGCCTAGTAGAAATGAATCTTGTATTTACATTGTAGCAACATTGTATGTATATTTATATCTTGAAATTGATAATAAATGTACACACAATATTGTCACAATCTAGTTTGCAGTTATTGATGCTGTATTGCTATTCATTATAGATACAATGTTGTGTAAATCCAGTACAAAATTAATTCAATTTTCAATATTGTATCAACAAAAAATATTTAATAATAGATATTTAACAATATTATGTCAATAATGAATATAATTGATCACTCATTAGTATATAAGAACCTTTTCTTTTAAGTACACGTATCCCAATTATGCAGAAAATCTTCGGATATTCGTTGTTTTTGAAAAAACTTAAATTGAAGCTTTAAACGAGTGTTTGCCACTCCCAGATTAAGCATGACATAAAATTTCGAGTTTAAAAAAGCTTGAAAATTTGGTTTGGGCACGTAGCGAAGCGAAGGGACCAAACCAAATTTTCAGGTTTTTTAAACTCAAAATTTTACGCGTATAAAACACTGAAATATTATGAAATATTATGAAATTCATATGCTACTAAAGCAGTATGCTATTTTTATTGTTGTAGTTAGTTTGTTTCACTGAATCCAAATTTTAAGGCTTTTCTATACTCTAAATTTTACTTTAAGGGCGACACGCTTAAAACACTAGTTTTAAGTGAAGTAAACAATATACGATTTGTTTACTTTACTTAAAACTAGCGTTTTAAGCGTGTCGCCCTTAGAGTAAAATTTAGAGTTTAGAAAAGCCTGAAAATTTTGATTCAGTGAAACAAACTAAATACAACAATACTACTGTAATTAAATATGTTTCAACAAGGGTTATGTGAAAAATTATTATATTTTATATAAAATAACTTTTTTACAACAATGATTATTTTAGGATTTGAATATTATTATAAAATGGACGTTTAAAAACATATTTAGAAGTTAGTAAAATATAACTGTATATAAAGTTACTTTCGAACAACATATGGCAAAGTTGCTGAATATATCCGGCTGAAAAATGTCGGTTTAAAAACGGCATAACACTGACGAATAACCCTTATGTAAATCTATTTTTCCCTTCCGCAAAATGGCAGAAAAACATTGCTTGGATCTTTAATTTTACACCTAGCGATTTATTTTATTCGCGCAACATAAATTTCAGGCGCATGAATTTTGATTTTATTTCCGCTCCCGAAGAGGGGTGCAAATGACGCCCCGCGGGGAGACAATAGTGTTGTTTAAAAGTGCAATTTTCTCCTCGAACGAGCCAAACTCACCCCCCTCGACTACGATTTTATTCCAGACGGTTTGTGCAAATAGAATGTCTAGACATTAGGAAACGCAATCATCCCTAAACATGATTAAAATTGTTAAACAGGGAGGATATATTGCAGTTTTAGTTTTTCTAAGTATTTTTTCTTTAGTTCGTTTTAATCAGTATAAATTATTATTAGAATTTTTTTTTTACTTAGAAAATTACATATCTGTATGTAGGAGGTAAACTACACCAAGTCAATTTTGATTAAAAATACGATTTTTTTATACTATTGTAATCAGGATATCGAGAGGTAAATAGCACTGTTAAATTTAAAAATTGATAACAGATATTACCACCTCATTTTATAAAACAATTCTCTTTATTATTAAATGAAACAAGTAATCCTTTTTCTCCACTGATTAATTTTAATCATTAGATGTACAGTTTGTTCACTAAGTGAACATTTTCAATAGTTGTACTAAACACTTGGTGAACGAAATGTACATCTAATGATTAAGATAAACTAGTTGAGAAGAAGGATTACTTGTTTCATTTAATATTCAATTCATCTTTATGTAACTCATACCAAAACATTTAATTCCCTTTATCTTTACAATTCAATTGTGTTTATAGTCGTTACATTTTAATTATATCATCGACAAAATAAACTCAATTTTCCACTTAACAAGTAGATTTTCATACAAAATGTAATCAAACTCTTAAGTGTGTTTAATATATTTCCAATTACCCAATCATTTCGTGTTCTTAAAAATAGACTTCTCTTGTGTCTGAAAATATGTGAAAATAAATGGTTAACTTACTCAAAAAATTTAACTTAGAATTACAAATTTCATGGATTGCTAAGATAAAATTATAATTTTCGTAAGTTTTTAGCAATTTCGATGTTACTTTATTTTATAAAGAATATGGACACTGTCTTTATGTCGAAAAATTATAGTGGTTAACATTGGACAGAGTGTATTTTCTCCCTTCCCTTCGTGGATTTTACTTCAAAAACAGAATTTTATAAAAGGTTGGGAATTTTTTAAATAAACGTATACGAATAATTATTTCTTCTAAAACTATTATTTTATACTGTTACTATAATGCATATAAATTAACATCTTGTGGTGCATTTAATACACGGTTTTCTTACAAAACACTGTTTTCTCATAAAACACGTTGTCATTGACGATTAAAACACGCATTAACATTTATAAACATCTTGTGGTGCATTTAATACACGGTTTTCTTACAAAACACTGTTTTCTCATAAAACACGTTGTCATTGACGATTAAAACACGCATTAACATTTATACATTGTATTAATAAATTGCCTGTGAACGATTTTTACAAATAAAATTTACAATTATAAAGTGTAATTCTGCTTTCTCTTTAGGTATTTCTAAATCTATCTCTTTTGATTTTTCTATATTTTACTCTTCGGCTGTTTTTGTTTCGTTCTCATGTTCTGTTGTAATCACTTCTTCTTTACTCGTTCCAGTCCCAAAAACTTTTCTGGCAATTATTTCCCTTTCTTTAAACGACTCTTGTATATAAGCAACTGTTGAACTTGTCCATCCTACATGCCTTTTCAAAGTAGTAATATCTGCGCCTACAGAATAAAAAAGATCTATCATAATTTAAGTATTTTAAATATGGTAGAAAAATAGTGTTGGAAAAACCCTTGAAGACAACACGTGTTTTATGGATTTAAAAATCTCGGTCTATTAAATTCTTGCTCCCGACGATCGCTCGAATTTAAACCTGGACCTCAATTTTTAAATCCTTCATTAAACACTAGATGTGTAGCTATAAAAATATATTCGAATATTCAAATATTTGATTACTAGAAAACTCTTTAAACCTTTTAATGACAAGACCGATTTTTTTAAGAAAATGAACAAGATTATTAACGAAACTCATAGAGATTATGAAAATGACTACGGATTGTGTTTGTTTTCCATTTTCTTTAAAAAATCAGTGTTGTCAATAAAGGTTCTAATAGCTGTCTAGAAAATGTTTTTTAGTACTTTATCAAGCATGAAGTAAGATTTCGACTTTAGAAAAGCCTAAAAATTTGATTTTGTCACTCCAAACCAAATTGTCAGGTTTTTCTGAACTCAAATTTTACTTTATGCTTAATAAGGAAGTAAAAATACTTGTTGGAACCCTCAAACTGAAGGCTTTTCAAAAACAACTTGTGTCTGAAAATTTTCAGAGCACACATCGAGATATGTATACTTATGTATAGGCAGAATTCACTGTATGTATTTACTATTTGTATTATTGCACTTTCTGACTTATATAAAACACACTGTAATTTACATCAATAAAAATAGCTAGAGTGTTTAGGTTTTTATAATAGAAATGCAAATGAGTTTATTAAAAGGCTCAGAAAATATGCTGTATTAATAGACTCACAAAATTTTAAAGTAGAAAAATAACCGATTTTAAAAATTGACTGGGTTCATTAAGAAAGAGTGAGCACTGTTTTAATAAAGAATAAATTCAAATTAAAACTATAACAACAAAATTACATACTTTTGAAATTTACTGAATTCTGCATAAAATTGCAATTAAAAATGTGTCTATTAAAATACTCAAAGTATTGTAAAAAATTTAAAATTTAAAGATGCATTTTAATGTTATATAAAACTATGTCTTAAATTATTTGCTGGAAAAGATTGAAAGAAAATGATAAATTAAGAATTCAACAATAAAGTAACAAAGTTTAAAATTGATACATTTTATAATACAGTTGAAAATAATAGTGTGTTTATTGAATGACTTGTAAAATATTGAAAAAACAATGACAGTTTTTTTATATTAAACAAAAATTCTATTTATTAAGGCATTAGCGGCCGAGCAATTATAGAGTTAACTCAAAAAATTAATTTTAATTAAAATTCTGCATCAATTTATATGATTTTTATGAATGACTTATTGTATTACATAATGGTATTTTTTTTTCTTAAAAATATACATCTTCTGTATGCTGTAAATTTTCAAGCATTCATTGATTTTTTAAAAGCGTTTAATTTGAAGATTCGAGTGAGTGTTTCCACTCCCAGATTAAGCATAAAGTAAAATTGTAATTTTAAAAAGGCCTAAACTTTTGGTTTGGCCGCTCCGCGAAGTGAAGTCACCAAACCAAATTTTTAGACATTTCTTAACTCGAAATTTTACTTTATGCGCCACTCGTATAAAACATTGATGTATTGTGTAGTTAAAAATATACTGAAAATATATGTTTTTAAATGATTAAATCAAAATATTTATATAACAAATTATTTCCATTTTCTCCATACATTCTTAAATCAGGTTAAATAATATAATGTATGAAATTAAATTATTTAGTAATGGGTTAAGAAAGTCGTTTATCATTTACTGGATAATAATTAAAATCCAGAAGTTAGAAATACAATTAAAGAGACACTATAGTACTTTTATTGATCTAAAAATACTTCATTGGTATCGCGAACTCAAAATTGTCAACTTTACATTAAATAACAAAAGTCATAACATAAGGACAAAAATTATATGTAGATATTAGTGTTATAGTGTTTAGGATTTTTATCTCAAGATAAAATTAATTACTAATTTTATAAAATTTCATAGCCTTGATTCCAACATGGTATTTTAATTCAATAAAAGTATTTAACATGTATCACAGACTAATCGCTTCGACAATAAATCATTTAAATAAAATAGATTTTTTTATGAAATTTGAAGTAAAATGGTTGTTATTGAAACACTCAGAGAATATCGAAAAGGGAAAATGAGACAATGTATACATTTCAGTTATAAAATAATAATTACGGGGACAATAAATAATCAATCAAAAGAAATTTTCTAAAAATGAGAAGAAAAAATTAATAGTTGTTGCTATAATGAAATTCAGAAGAGATGTCTTATGACTTATTGATGTGGAATGTGTGGTTCCAATTTTTTAGAGAGTATGTCGACAGTTGTATCTGCAACGATTTTTCCTAGTTGTGTCAAATTTTGACGTTACATGAGAATGTCATACTGTTTAGGTCGCGAGTATGTTAGTATTCTTTCTTTTAGAAAAGCTTTAAATCATAATTTCTTGTAATTTTTTTCTTTTGCGTATATATATCCAAATTATGTGTTGTAGATTTTTGAATATTCGCGTAGCGCGGAGCGGCCAAACCAAATTTTCGGGCTTTTCTAAACTCGAAATTTTACTTTATGGGACACGCGTATAAGATACTGATTTCAAGCGAAGTTTACTTCTTCAAAATATTTCAGTGCTTTCAGTGTTCAATACGTGTGGCGCATAAAGTAAAATTTCGAGTTTAGAAAAGCCTGAAAGTTTGGTTTGGCCGCGTAGCGTTTCGCGCTACGCCACCAAACCAAATTTTCAGGCTTTTCTAAACTCGAAATTTTACTGGATGCTTAGTTTGGGAGTAGAAAACACTCGTTTTAAGCTTTAAAGTGAACTCTTAAAAAAAAGCATATGCATATATGCTTACTTAAAAGAAAAAATCACTATATTAACGATTCAACTAACATTTTTGTTTAAGCTTACACAAAATCAAACTAAATGCATTATTTATTTCTGTAAATACCTGAACTATTTAGTAGATGTGGAAATTGGAATTATAATACTTAAACTCACATTTAAAACGATTGTGCACATTAATTAAAATGATTTGTGGCTGAGTTTTTGCAGATCTAGTTTTACAAAGACATTGTCAAAATGTAAGGTTTAACATAAATAATTTAAAGCTGCATACCGGAACATACGTTTTCGCAAGTTCCACCTAAAAACAATAGCAGACCTATTATAAAGTTTTCTGTCTCTTTTCACACATGTTATCTGATGACATCAAACTATTTTCATATTACATGTACTGGTGCAGAAAGCACTACAAATCAAGGAAACCATGGGACACCTCTCGTGAATCGTACCTTACACTAAATAGTTAATTTAAATTATTCTGTATTTAAAATATTTTTTCATATTTACTTTTAATTTTTGTGTAATGATTAATATTGTTTTAAAATGTTTCAGTTGATATTAAAATAATTTATAAAAAAACAATAACAAGAAAATCACCCGAATTGTCTGTAAATATTATAATTACAATATTATCAAGATAGAATTTACTCATGTGTACATTAAGACAATTTTCTTAAACTGAAATGCATAATAACTCGATGTGTATTGAACCACAAAACACGGCTATTGTGATGTTTAGTTTTTTTATAGTTTGATCAATTGTTTCTATACCTTGATTAAGCATAACGTAAAATTTCGAGTTTCAAAAAGCCTGAAAATTTGGATTAGTTGTGTAACCAAATTTTCATCCTTTACTAAGCTCGAAATTTTACTTCATGCGCCAAGCGTATAAAAGACGAAACATTGTAAAACTCAAATAAATGTTAGCAGGTATACATATATGATTAAATACATTTTAAATAACACTATTTTGCCGGGTTTAGAGATTATCATTAGATGTTTTTCTTTATATAGGAAATAAATTACTAATTTCGCAAAGCTGTCATATACCGTAGGTATATTTAGGTTTCTTTGGCGTACCAAGTGCTGCTAGGTACAATTTGTTTACATATCATTATGCATGATCTATTTTAACTCATCCCAAAATTAAAGTAAAATATCACAAATATAATCTTATTAATTGTAAATTCATATTTATGATTATTGTGCTTTTAACTTCATTATTTGTAATCCCAAGCTATACAATTTTCATTATCCTTTGGTTCCGCTCTAAAACTCCATAAAACTCATTAAGAGCGTTAAACATCCAATCGAACACACATTGTAAATTGCTTACCCTCAAACCTGGTAAACTTGTAAATATCGACTTTTTGGATAATGCGTTATAAACGGTATGATTTTCAATTTTCGCCGGATATTTGCAGCGCGTACACGGTTTTTTTTTCAGCCGTGGAACACCGATGTGCGATTAATTGGAATCACGCTGCAGGGCTAAAAGGGCCGAAGAGCGTTTAGTACATCGATTTGGAAAATGAAAAAATAAAATATCAGATTGGTGTGACGGATTTATCATATTTATGTGTTTGACACGCGCTGCCTCGATCACATCGTTGTTGTAAAAGTTAATAACAACCCCTATGAATTTTTATGGACTTTCAATATAAATGCGGGCTAAAGCGGTGCGTTTATGCAATACTAATAAAAATATTATCGCTTTTACAACATTTTATCCACCCCACACTCTTTGCCTATATTTTCAGGGATGATTATTAAATTCTCCCTCGCCCGATTTTATATAAAGTAATACTACATTTTTAATATACATATCATAATAAATATCATATAATAACACATCAAAATCGCGTCAATTTATAGAGGCAATTTTATTTAAACTTTATTTCGTTGTTTTTATAAAGTCGTTCAATTTAAAACTTCTAACGAGTGTTTCCACTCCCAGATTAAGCATGAAGTAAAATTTCGAGTTGAGTAAAGCCTGAAAATTTGGATTTGGATTTGCAAATAAAAATTTTCAGGCTTTTCTAAACTCGAAATTTTACTTCATGCGCCAGGCATATAAAACGCTGATTTAACTGGAAGTTGAAAATATACTGCTTTGGCGTACTGCTTTAGAAAAATAGTTTAAACTTATTAATATTTCAATGTTTTATACGCGTAGCGCATAACGTAAAATTTTGAGTTTATAAAAGCCTGAAAATTTGGATTTGCCCTGGCGTGACTCGCTTCGCTCGTTTAAATTAGGTAGCGCGTAGCACTACGCGACCAAACCAAATTTTTAGGCTTTTCTAAACTCGAAATTGTACTTTATGCCAATGAGTTAAGGGAAATTCAAATTAATTTACCATGTATTTTATGACTTTTACAACAAACATTTTATATTTACAAAAAAATGCATCCAAATACACGCTTGACACAAAATTTATCCTAAAATTACACAATTTTCACTTTTAGCGAAATTAACTCAAAAATTAACGTTTTGCATTTTTCTGCTTAGTTTTCCTAAAACATTTAAAGAGTTTTATAAAAATTCACGCAATTTTGACAAAAATCAAAGTACAAGCCGCGTATTTTTATTTTAAGTGGAAATGACCTAAATGGGTATTATTGTGTGTTTACAAATTTTAAAAGTGTGTAGTTTGCTGAACGTACTCGCCAAATATCATAAAATTTCAAGAGTAATTAACTTGTGTAACATCATAACTTAAGTATAAAAATAATAATATCATAACTTAAGTATACAGATAACAATATAAAAATTTAAGGTAAACATAAAATATAAAAATTAAAAAACATGTATAATAAATAAGCACTTGGACGCAATTACAAATTAAGGCATTGGTTAATGTGACTAAGGAATGAATTGAAAGAATCACAAAATATATCAGCATTATATTGCACACTATGGTATGATTTGTACAGCTTATATAGTGGAGAATTATTATGATGAAGTGAATTAGGAGTATGGTAAGAAAAGGTGCTGCAAGATCTGCTTGCCAACCTAGGTATATGAAAGTTAAGTGAGTCAATGACAGTGGTATCATCAATGATGTTGTTAACTAGTTTGTACAGATACAGGCATGAGATACTCCTATGCCTATCATTTATGGAAATTGTGTTGAATTCTAATTTTTTCAAGAGTCTCAAAATATTACAAAGAATAAATAATCTATCTATCAACTAAAATTGATGTTTATGCACTCCTCACAATATTTTAAATATACCAAATAATTATAGCTCAAATTATAGCCAATTTTATCACGACTTGGCATTTTAGCCCAGACTAAACTGCACGGGTCGGTTTTTTTTTGCCCAGCCCGACCTGGTCCACTAGCAAATTTCGCAAGCCTGGCCTGGCCCGACCCGGTCATGAAATAATTGACTTGAGTACAGGTAAATAATAGAACAGGCCCGGCCCGGTCCGGCTTGATTAATATTTTAGCCTGAATAATTCAATTTTTTTCACAGAGTTTCCAAACACTGTTATTAAAGGTTTATCACACTTAGAAGTATACAGGGTGTACAAAAAGTAATATAACAGCTCTATATCTTGGTTTGTGATAAGTTTAGAAAAAAATGTTTTCAATATAACTTATAGCTACTAATTTAAGCAACTAATTGACAATTTATTAAATATAAGGATGATTCATTTTCTTTATGCATTCCAAACTTACCTTTTTTGGATGAAACAGCTATATATTTTATTGGTATTCGATGACATGTTAAAATAGAAGATTACCAGTGAAAACCGTATGTTTTTAAGTTGATCCGTTCAAAAGTTACATATTGATAAAAACACTTTTATTGATAAGAAATATAACGTTAATATCAAAATTTTCAACTCATTTTGCTTTCCTCCCAATAATTTGACTCCATCCTGGTATATTATACAGTTATGACAGTATGCCACTTTCCGATTGATATTGTTCAGTTTTTTCTATAATTCAAATTTAAATGTAGTCCCGAGAACTGAGCAAGAATAACTTTTTATATTTTTTAAAAACTTAACAATAACAGATAACCTAATAATAACTAATGTCAATGACAGTTAATCCAACATTTTGAGACAACTACACTTGATTATAATTGATATTTAAAAGAGATAGCAAAAAGATATTTTATATTGACATTAGTTTTCGAGATATAAATAAACTTGCATTTTTTGAAATATAAACCATAGTTGGCTTGAAAACAGTTAATACCTAAGTTATTTTTGTCAAGTGATATATTTGATTAAACAGAAAAAAAACTGTTTCTAATGATAACATAGCCAACTTTGGTATTCTTTTTTTTTGAGATAAAGCACAAACTTGCATTTTATAAATGGAAACCTTAGTTGGCTATGTTACAATTAGAAAAGGATTTTTTTCTCTTTAATCAGATATATCACTTGACACACTTGTTTTCAAAAATAACTTAGGTATTAACTGTTTTCTAGCCAACTATAGTTTATATTTAAAAAAAAGTTTGTGTTATATCTCGAAAACTAATGTCAATATAAAATATCTGATAACATTTTATGCATTATTATGATAAAATTATCTAAAATGTTGCCATTTATAGCATTTTATATCTCTTTTAATGACCGAGAAAAATCAAGTTGAAAAAATCGACACTTTACACATTTTTGAAAATATATTGTTACCCTGGAATCTTTAGAAAATTTTACAAATTTAGTTTTATTCAGCTGGTAAAACTGCACTATTTTGCGTATTTATCCGTTTCTCTATCTCTTATAGTTTCCGAGATCTTCATAGAGAACATAAAAATAAACTCACCTTGTATATAGAACCTCTATATTCAGACAATTACATTTCACTCCGTTGATAGAAAAGTGACACATATAAAAATTATTAGGTATTAACTAGAGCCATTTTAACCAGAATCATTTTAAAATTTAGAATTAAAACACAATTATAATTTCAAAAAAATTATGTATAAACTAGAGATAATTATTAGATTTGCAAAATGTGTCGGTTTTATACATAAATATCTTTGTATTTAATAAATGTTGTGCAGTTATCTCAAAAATGTTTATTTTTTACTTGTGTAACTTTATTTCTTAATATATTTTACATTATTATTTAATTTTTATATAATATTAATTTGTTAGTCTATCTGAGCTGTAGACCAACGGTCTTATGTGCTGTCTTCGTATTAAAATGCCTCTACAGTCAGTGATTAAATTTAACAAATTTTACTGTACAAATAATATTTAATATTCGGAATGAATTTGGCGAATTGTAATATCTATATTTTGAAAATTCCTATCAATGATTATTTATATTATACTAATAAATATTACAGTCAGTGAGTATTGTAGTATAAAAAAAAATGATACTGATGTTTATCAATACATGTTATTACATTGACATTTATTACCATAAAATATTTAAAATGACAGGAGTTACACAGACAACTAAGAGAAGACACATATATTTAACGCCAATATTCACAAGCCAGTAAGACGATATTCAGAATTTAAATATAAACAAATGTCAAAATAGATACATTTCTATGTCAACTGAAAACAACAATAAAAACATCTCTCTTACATACAATTTAATGTCAATATTCTCAAGATATAGTAATAAGAGAGTCTTCTATTTGAGACAACCTAGCCTCCATAAATCAGAGTTGAGCATTTTTGAGTCGATTGATAAGTAAAACTAATGAATGACTAATTTTGCATTTGTGACTAACTTTTTAGGCACTAGTCATGAATTCATTTTGTTAATTGATGACTAATCAATTGTTATTCAACTAATAATTGAAATAATCGTTAGATATAACTAATTATTTTACTAAATATGTTGGCTGTGTTTTAATTCTGAGAAGGGAAGACATAAAATTAGGGTATGTAATTCAAAAAATACTATTAGTTTTAAATGCTCGTCACAGAATTTAAATATTTTAAAACTAAAAATGTCACTATTTTAAAAAAATGTATAGGCTTTTATATGCATACGCTGTAACTGTTCCGACATTCGTATTTTTTTAAGAGTTTAATTCAAAATTTTCAACGAGTGTTTTCCGCTCCCAGATTAAGCATGAAGTAATATTTCGAGTTTAAAAAAGCCTGAAAATTCGCGTAGCGAAGCGGAGCGACCCACAATATACGATTTTGCCATTCTAGCGGGACAAAATTCATGTACATGATTCTATGGCTTATTTTGGATTAAATTTAATATAAAATAAATTAGATTTACAAGTAATGATGTAAATGTGTCAATAATTAAATTAAGTAAGCGATTAGAGGTGTATTATTAACAAACAAAAAATGTCTTGTAGTTACATTTGCATAAATTAAGAATTATCAATGTCACTTAACTTATGTTGTTGGATTTTTGTTACCCATAATATTACTCTATATATTTTTACATCAATCACAAGCGATTGAAATTTATAAAACTTTTTTTTATACAAAACTGATAGAAAGTAAAGAAAATATACGTACATATGTCTAACATTTAAAAACGGCACATCTTTGTAATTTTTGGATCTACAGAAAAGTATAATATAAGTATTTTGTGTATATTTATGAGATCTACAATCTTTATTTAATGATGTTTTTCATATTTACAGTATTTTAAGAAATATTGACAATAAACAAGAGGTTTTTACCTAATTTTTCATCTAGTAAAAATGTTAAATATCTTATAAATCGCAAAAAATTGCACGATTTAACAGACATCTTAAGGGGCATTTAGAAAAAAGTAATAAATTATGACGATGTATGACACAAAACATATGAATGTTTATATTACATGGTCAATTTTATTTTTTTATAAATTTTATAACCTATTATATTTTTGTTATAAAATATTATATTTACACAAATTATACACGATATTGTAGCTACACTTATATAGAAAATAACACCAAAGAGAAAATAATTTCCAGCTTTGATCAACCAATGCAATTTTGAAATAATTGACAATAAAATTATCCAACAGAAAATGCAATGAGTTGTTTATTACAATTTTGCTAGTAGATATCGTAGAGAATTAATAGTAAACTGAAATAATTCTGTACCAGGAATCATTTTCTAATGTATATGATTTTTTAATTGCGATTTATTTGTAATTTTCATAATTCAATAATTTGAATTTTGTCCAGCTAGATCGGTAAAATCGTATACTGTGCGACCCAATCAAATTTTCAGGCTTTTCTAAACTTGAAATGTTACTTCATGCGCCACGGGTATAAAACACTGAACTATTCTGAAGTTTACGATATGTTAGTACAGCAGTATGCTAAAGACTTACAGTAAAGGTCCGATAATCCGGATCAATGAAAACCGAGGCAATCCGAATTAGTGAAACATCCGGATTATTGAAACCTTTTTAAAAGTCACAAAAATACTCCAACCACGCAACGTATGATCTGGATTACAGAATCACAGGTAATCGGGATTTTAGAATATATAATGTAAATTACTAATATTTCAATTCTGTCCGGATTACTGGAGAATCCGGATTATTAAAGGTCGGCTTAGCGGAGCTTTACTGTATATTTTGAACTCCATTTACAACCAGTGTTTTATACGCGTGGCGCATGAAGTAAAATTTCGAGTTTACTAATATTCGCATCTAATTGATAACCTAATAATAACATATGACTCATAATTAATGACAATAATGGTCATGACTAAACTATTTATGACTAATTTGTTCATTACTTTCAATCATGACTAAAATTTAGTCAATTAATGCCCAAGTCTTGCATAAATATAGACTTACAGAAGTTTATTGATTTCATCATAAATATCATTGAACTTCTTTATTTTATCAAGTTATTTACACTGTTTGTACGTTTGAATAAATATTTGATCAAAATCGTTTGAAAATCGAGACGAAATTTATTTCTCTACGCACACACCCCTTAAAGTGGCCGTGTTAAATGGAGCCTGCCCGCCGAGATCTATGCTTTTGATAAACCTTTAATATATTTCCCGAAATGAACCCTAATACCTTTTATAGCTGGATAGATTCCCCAATAACGAGGATGACTTCGTCCTTTCTGCATTTTAGTATTGTCCTCCCCGCGCTCGTTAAACTCGATAGGGAACGACTTCATTTAATAACGGCCAAAAGACAAGGGACGTATTATTTATTGGAAACTCACGAAAGCGGTTTTATAGGATCCCGTATAATAATTGATCCTGGAAAATGTAAATACATTGTTATCCAATTTATAACTTAACAAAAGTATAAAAATCTATTTCTTGCAATAATTCGAAATATCAGTGCTAGTATACTTTCGTTAATACTGTTGTTGAAGAATAGAAAAATGCTGCATTTATTAATACAGGGTTTTCTTTTAAGTAGACATATCTCAAATATATGCTGTAAATCTTCATATATTTTTAGTTTTTTCAAGTTCGAGTTTAGAAAAGCCAACCAAACCAAATTTTTAGGCTTTTCTAAACTCGAAATTTTACTTTTTGCGCCAAGGGTGCAAGAGACTGATTTCAAGTGAGATTCATTTGTTTACAATATGGAAAACACTCGTTTAAACCATCAAATTAATTTCTTTTAAAAAAAGAGTATGCAATGTATACTTGAAAGAAAAATTCCTTGTATATACGTGTATTTTTAATTAAAATGAAGTCTATGTAAATAATATTGTATATAAATAATTAGCCAATCCGTTTATCCGTATAACACAATTTTGCGTACAAACTTGACAGACATGGCAAATATTAGCAAAGCTGATTGGTCTAAACTCGGTGCATAATTTATTAAGCAGGGTCGGGTCCGAACGGCCGCAATTATAATAGGGCCCTTTTCGTTCCGTTCCATATGCAGTGTGCGCGCCCTTCGTATTTTTTTAATGCGGCGTCGGCGTTCCTTCGGCCCAATTACACACCACCGTCGTCTCTCCCTATGCCATCAAATGGTCCCGGGAATACCGAATGAATCATGAGTCTGTCTGTCCATCAATAAATAATCCGCGGATAATGCTGAATTAGTGCGATTCGGTTTGGTCGGTTTGTTGCATATTGATGGCGATTCGATCGAATCGAATTTAATAGGCGGTTCGTGTTCGTCGTTGAAATTCAGTTAAATCACGTGAGTTTTGCTTACATGACACATTTTTGTCCCCACAATGAAGTAAATAACTGACGAAACATCAGTGTATTACAAGAAAGTGAAAAATGAATTTGATCGAGTTGACATTTAATTAACCTGGCGTACAGTGGTCTGACACCGACTAAAATGCGAGAAAACTCCACAGCTTTTTTATCATGTCAGATATCAATTTGATATTCGGTATAGGTATACTAAATACAAATTCAAGATTGCTGAAAATTCAGAAACGATAGTTGCACTTCCGTTTTTATCGGAAATGATATTCGTTATTGAAATTTAAATGGATACAGGGTGCCCGTTTTTCGAGCGGCATTATTCAGATCTCGCTTATTTGAAGAGATACAGACTCAGTTAAATGGGGGCAAAGTTGCGAATTTTGGTGCTTATTAATAATATGTAATCACATTTGAAGTACCTTTAATTGTTTCGTTTTATTTCGAAAAGAACTGAAAATTTCGATGGTTTAATGTTGTCCATATCTCCGCAATTTTCAATAATTTTCATATTCTGTAAAAACTTTCTTATGGCAACGTTTGATGACTTATCAAATGCTTAACGTTTAAAGTATTTAAAGCGATTTATTTTTGTTTTATACACTTAACTTTCGTTTTTCTAATAGAAACATAAATTTATGAACAGCTTTGAAATGCAATTTTAATTCTAATTTCAACAATATGCCACATGTAAGCTTTTGTTAATTTATTGTTGTTGTTCAAGTTGCCATGGCAACTAAACAATACAAACTTGCTATGCAATAGTTGAAATATTATTTAAAAGAAAGACTAATATTGATTGGTTATTTTTTACACAAATTAATAGCTTTTTTGGACATTGCGCGCTTGTTTCCATGCCAACATATCATAAAAGCAATACATTTTTTAAGAGTCAACATGTGGCATATCAGTGAAATCAGCGTAAAAAATGTTGTTTAGTGATATGCATATGTTAATATGCGCCCATAAAAATAACAATAGTTGGGTCTGGAAAAACAAAATATATGTCGAGTCATAAAAATTTGCTCTAAGAATGTTTTTATATATTTGGAGAAAGATCAAAAATAACGGAGATATAGGCAAATTCCAATTATCGAAAATTTCAGGTTTTTCAAATTGCATCAAAACAATGTGAAATGTGAAATCAGATTAATAATATTTTTATTTATTTGTATTTTAGTGCTTACTAATAGTAAGCACTAAAATACGCAACTTTACCCCGATTTAACCGATTCTCTATCATTTCAAATAAGCGAGATCCCTCTAGTGCCTCTCGAAAAACGGGCACCCTGCATACATTTTTTAAGACTTCGTTTACTTGATTTATAATAAAATCACTGTTTTATATATATTTTAGTTTTCGTTTCACAAGTCTCAACGTCCTAGTGGTAAGTTTAAAAACTAGAGTACTAGTTTTGTTAAATTCTTCAGGTAGGTTTTTATAATAATTTTTCAAAATCAAAAATGTATGTTTGACACGGATCGTCTACATCCTGGGTCTCCAAACTATCTTCTTCGCGGGCCACAAATACAATTCTACATAATCAAGTCGGCCAAGATCCGATTAATTTTATAAAATTATGAAAAATTTAAGGAACAATTGTTACAATATTTCAAAATATGACATTTACAAAAAAATTACAAACAATCGCGGGCCAGATTCATGCAAGTCGCGGGCCGGATTTGGCCCGCGGGCCGTAGTTTGGAGACTACTGGTCTACATCATCGGTTCTCAATCTTGTTTTGCCCACCGCCCACTTTGAGAATATTTTGTTTTTCTAACGCCTCCCAATTTTTTTTACTTACCATCTGTCAAATTAGATACAATTATATTTAAACGTGCAATATTATAAGCCCCCTAGTTTTCTCTGGGTTTTCTACTGCCTCCCTGAAAGTCTCAAACGCCCACCGGGGGCGTTATCGCCCTCGTTGAGAACCTATGGTCTGCATCATCCAGTATATCCCAAGGTCGCAGGTTGTCGCAGCTCAAAGTCATCAGTTTGTTTTTTTGGAGCTTAAATTAAGTGTTTCATCAAGTTACAGCCCTGCACTAACTTGTACTTATAAGTAACGCTTTATAAAGTGGTCATTGTTTTAGCAAATATTTCAAATATTATAAAGTTTTTTCAAAACTTATATTTTAATTTTCTGACTACATTTTATTATTCATTTATATGATAGATACCGGCTGTTCGATAAAAACGTCCAACACCATAACTCTGTTATTTATTTATTGACCGATTCTATTAAACTAAAAACCAAAGTTAATGACCGCTGAAATATTAAGAAATGACATCAATATTGATTTTTTTTTAATAATAACTTCATCGCCAAATAATAACCAACTTAACATTTTTATATGACTCCTATAATTTGAAAACTTTATTACATTAGACATAATTCTTCTAAATCCAATAATGCCCAATTTCTTTTTCTTTGTTCAATATTTTTGTAGAAAAAAAATCTTATATTTACAGTTATATTTTTCAAAAATTATAACTAGTGTGCCCTGAAAAAAAAAGGCAAATATTATCTATTGTGAGGTTAAATTAAACATGAATAATAACGACCAAATAAATAAGTAGCTACGTTACAACGTATGTAGAGTAAAATAAATAAGAAACCGCATCATTATAAAATTTATTATGTTTTAATTACTAACTTAATAAGATAATTTGATACATTTTATTATTTGACCTCACACGAGAATGTGTGGAAAAAAACGTAAATATTTTATTATTTAAAATTTCGATTATTACTCATTTTTAAAGTATATTTCTAGCTTTACAATATTTCAGTGTTTAATATGCGTGGCGCATGAAGTAAATTTCGAGTTTAGACAAGCCTGAAAATCTGGTTTGGTCGCGTAGCGCTACGCGACCAAACCAAATTTTAAGGCTTGCCTAAACTCGAAATTTTACTTCATGCCTAATCTGAGAGTGGAAACACTTGTTCGAACTTTAAATTACACTTTTTCATAAAATCGACGAGTGCCTTAAAATTTACAACGTATACTTTATATATATTTAAAACAAAAAAGAAGTATTTATTAAATATCAACGTTGCATTTAAAATAATAATAAACTGTGGATGTATAATAAATTAGTTAACAAAACACATGGAATAAATATAAACCAATATACAACTTAAACAGTATTAAAATTCTAATGTTTTTTTAAAGGCACACTACATTTATTGTTAAAAATCATGCGAACAAGATTTATTATATTTTTTTTCTATCATAAATGTTAAATTAAAATCAATATATCGGGCAGAATTGTATCAAAAAAAAAAACAATGTCTAATATAATAAAATAAGAAAAGTGTATCCAGCCAAAGTTGACTACTATTTAGCAATGAAGTTAGTTTTGAAAATATATATAATTACTGTCAATTTATAGTATTAAACCAGTCTTTGACTTTGTTTTTAGTTCATTTAAATCACTCAATATATAACAAAGTTATGGCGTTAGGCGTATTTTATCGAATCAAAAATTATGAACTTTAAAAATTCATAACTAAAATAAAAATATGAAAATCTGCGATTAAGGTAACTAAAATGTGGTAGTTAAATATCCTATAAACTGAAAAGAAAAGTAATTTTTAGTTTCAGAAAATTGAATAAACTAGGGTTTTGTCGCCGTCCAGACTACTGTCCGGCGGGTTCAAACGAGTATAATTAAATATCTTATAGGAGTATATTTGAAAATGGGTACAAAGACATGAATATCTGATGAATCGCTAATGTATCACAAGCAAAAAATGAAATTGATAGAGTTAAAATTATATTTACCCGGTGCATCGACAAAAACTAATGATATTACATTTTAAATAGCAGTAGAAGGGAGTATTTTTTATAATATACACAAAATCAAATAATTTATCTGTAAATATATACATAAGCTTACATAATATATCGCCACTATAGAAATATACTGGCTATATATTGTGCTCTATTTGCGCCTAAGTATGGTAATGATTTATTGTTGATTTGTTTATTTGGCATAGGTTTTACCAGTCAGCCACAAACGATAATTTATATATCTATATTGACATATATTTGGACGCCACGACGCATTCACACCACATTCACACCACAACCAAGGACATGACGAGATATTATTTTTGAACAACAACTCCCCGTGCACGGGAATTGAACTCGGTTTGTGCCTCACGGAGCGATGTACCGTCCGGCGACGGTACTGCTCAGCCACCATGATAATGATTTTCATCATACTTAGGTTTGTGTGGTTGCATTCCACGAGGAAGTGTCGGAAATGCAACTACCTAAACCTAACATAACGTTAGTGTCTTGGAAATCATTATTATTTAATAATATGCAAAATGGTTAAATATTAAACTTATATTTCATAAATTGTATAACTATATTTTAAAATGTTGCCAAAAAGGATCGTTAAATGGACTTCCTGGAGTCTTTGTAAATTCACAAAGTTCATGATAATCTAAAAATCTCCGACTCAATAACCAGCTTAACCGTAGTATGTGCTGGTGATATTAAAAGTGAAAGTTTATTTTTTGTTGAGATATTTAAAGGTTAGAGTTTAAACGCATTAAAAAATATTGATATTTTATATAAAACAGTATTTTTTAAAATAATAGTTCTTGAAATGTAACATTTTGTTATAATTTTGCAATTTGGGTTTATCTTGTAAATGAATTAAAGCTTAAAGTGCTTTAGACCATTTTCAAATGTCTTTAAAGTGACTTGTAACAAACAATTTTCAATTTAATTAAAAATATAAAAAGTTGGAATGAAATTAAGCATTAATCAAATACACTTATCTCTTACTTTAAACTAAAAACAAAAATATTCATTAACATTTAAAATAAAGTCCACATTACGAGGGGTGTCGTGTGGCAATAATTATAATAATAATAATAATCATTATCATTATTTCTTCTAAGTACATAACAACAATCATATTAGAATAATGAAATGTGAAGAAGAAAATAATAATAATAATGAAGAATAACATATTAGGAACTCATTCTACAGTTTTCTTTTTCGAAAGCGGCTACTCCAAAAAAAAAAGATACCTTTAATCAAGTAATATGTTTATATACGAGCCTGCCAAGTAACGTGTTTGAGTCAAACATTTTAACCTATTTGAATGTTTAATTTAAATATGTGACGTGTTTATACCAAACATTCTAACGTGTTAGAATGCTTGATGTAAAGACGTTACTTGACAGACTTGTATATATTTTTCAGTGTCTATGTTTTCGAATTATGTAATTGATTCTGTCGTAATTATAGTTATTTTTGTTTTCATTAAATAGAGGTTTGTATTTATATATTAATGTTAACTATTCAAATACGTACAGCGCCTAAACCATTAATAAGTAATTCTCTTTGAACCAGAAAAAGAAAAAGTAGTAAATCCATGATATCTGTACATTTTTCTTGTGTTATTGGTATCATTGTTCTGTATAACAGAAGTAAGAGAATATTTCCGTATATTTTTGGTCTTTTGGGCGAAAGATCTGAAACATGGAATTTGGAACTATCTAAAGAATATCTACGTTTACACTAAATTCCTGGTTTGGTTTATTAGAAGTTGTTTGTTTAACTGTTTTAATTTTTTTAAAGTATTATTTATATTTTGTCGTTGTATAAACAGGGATTTTTATTTAAAATACATATACCGATACGTACTCTGCAAATATTTAGACAAACGTTCTTTTTGCATATTTTTCACTTCTAAGTGGAAGTGGAAGTGTTTCTATTTCCTGATTAAGTATGAAGTTAAAATTCGAGTATAGTTTAAAATATTCTGCTAAAGCGGTATATTTTAAACTTCACGTGTCTTATACGCCTAGCGCAGGAAGTAAAGTTTCTAGTTTAGAAAAGCCTGAAAGTTTGGTTTTGTAAACTCGAAATTTTACTTCATGCTTAATCAAGGATTGGAAACCTTCGTTAGAAGTTCCAAATAAACGTTTTTCTATAAACCAAACAGGTCAGAAATGTGATTTTTTCTAAATTTTCAAATCCTCATAACCTTAAATCCGAATGAAATATATAAGTACAATTTTAGATTTACACTTAGTTTTCATTATTGAACATTTGTTCACTTTTATGATAGTTGGAATATAAACTTATGAGATTAGCATTCAATTAAAAATTAAATCATTTTATATAGAATCACCCGAAAGAGAATTCATACAGATTATTGTGACTTGTGTTTTACTATAATTATGTCCTATTATAATTAAAACATGTATAATTTTATGCAAACTAAAGAAAGTAGCTTAATCATCGCATATATTAAACTTTTCATTTTAAAACACTAATCCCTTATCGCGCAATCTGCAACTCGTTAGTATAAACGTATACAAACAAAATTATCCCCATAACAAAGATTGACACATGACAGCGACTTTATGTCTCGGCTTTCGCGATAACGCCGCTTATTTAATAATAATAATAATAATATCAGAAGACCGCCACGCGCGACTCGGGGATTATTTCTAGCATGAAAATGTGTCTCTGGATTTATACACACACACACATACATTGGGGGTGTGTTTGCGTTATGCAGGGGAATTGCGGATGGGGTGTGTTGTAGTAGTACAGCCCGCTATTCCGGGTCTTGTTTAATTATGCCTAGTTTGACTCGTGACAGACGTCCGTGTAATGTCTAAGGGCTGCTTTTGCCTTCTGAGACTGATATTTGACTGCGCAACGGATTGTTTTCGGTTTAAAGGGATGGGGGAGGTTGTTTAATGCGATACACACCGGAGTGATTCGATTTAAATGGATGGGGGACGTTTTTCAAACTGGGTGTATATTGTCTGTTGGGAATTTTTCTTTACTGCCGAATTTGTACGGTTTACATGTGGGATTGCATTTTAAATAAATCGTTCTTGCAATAGCCACATTTTTATTTAACAATACTATATTTAACTAGTTAACTATTTGAAATTATATTGCATTTATGTCTTGAATAACATAAATTTTTAATTGTTCAAGCATACCTACAAGTATACCGTTTTTTTACTTTATCGTGGCTCGCAATTGGGATTTCGTAAACTATTAGAGATGTTATAGAATACATGTCTGAAGACAGGTTAAAAGTGTTCTATTAAATCTATTACAGATATGAACTAAAGCTACGATTCGAATACGAATAATTCGAATAGTCGAATATTTAAATATTAATATTTCAATTACCAAGTTAGTCACGTTTGAATATTCGAATATTTAAATATTTAAGTAATGCGACTATTTAGATGTGTTTTTGTATTCTCTTCTTTGGTTCTAAAAATATAGATCTGTGGTTTTAAAACGCGTCGTAGCTCGTCGGCCAGAAGTCACCAGAAATTTAGTTACTGTGGGCTAAAAAATGCCATAATTAATTTATTTTAACCAATTTGAGACAAGATATCTCAAAATCTAGCAACTTTGGGCCTAAACGAGCTTCGGATTCGGATTCAGCGTACCCAAAATAGTAATGAACAACTAAAACCCACTTAACCAAGGGGTATATTTACAATGTGTTTATCAGTGTAATTTATTGCCTAAATATAAATGAACATTACGATTTGAATGCGCAAAGCGAGTTTTTAAGCTTTTTTATACTTAAAACTTCACTTCACGCTTAATCAAGGAGTGAACACACTTATTAGAAGCTTCAAATTGAACTCTTTTATAAAAAAATACATTGTACGAGTATACCTCTATAAAATCATTTAAATATAGCGTGAGTAAATCTCAATAAAATCTAATACATAAATGCCAATTATGACATAATAACACACATCGCTATTAAAAAACTGCTGTTGCTGCGGCAATAATGATTTTTTATCTTTATCATCACGCACGGGCCGACCTTCAATAAATCACACTCTCCGAGCCGGGGGTTCGTTCGACGAAGGATAAAAAAATATGTCGCCCTCTTCTCTTTGTAGCGAGCGGCCACGAGTGCATGTTGGGGCAAATTACATCCACTCATAAAATATAACCCCATTTCCAAAGAGGAAATCAATCTGCAGAAATGATAATAAGTATCCAACATTACCGGCCGGCGGAAGGGCAGAGAGAGGCAAGGGCGGGTTGAAATATTGGCCCAATTTCCAAGGGCTCTTACCCTCTGCTCTACCTGCTCCTTCTCGCATCCTAGATCCAGACGGTTTTAAAAGATTGGGAAATATTGCACGAGGGGTTTCCACGATTTGTTCTAATGCGCGGGTGATGGATAAAAATGTATCTTTTACTTCTCTAGTATCGAAAACATCCATAATATTGTAAAAAAATGAGATGACAAATACCAATAATGCAACCAAAAAAATGATATTTTTATTTATCGTATTGTATCTTATTTATATTGAGTGTTTATTCTTTACGCATTTGTTTTATTCGATAGCACCCAATAATCTTGAAAACAGTTATTCAAAACAAAATATTTTTTATATTTTAGTTGTAATATGTTTTTGAAGTTTGAAACAATCGCTTAAAATTGATTTTGGTGGGGTGAATTACTGTTTGGTGTTTTTAAAAATAAAAAAAAAATTGATTAAAAAATATCAAAGTAGAAAACGAATAGATAATTGTTATTGTTTTTAGTATTGCTAATGTTATAAGTGATTTTTTTAAGAATTTTTTAATTATATTTTTATTTAGATGAAAATTGATAAAAACTGGGAACTTTTGATATTTTTTTCTATTTTTAAGAAATCTGTTAATAAACTTTAGCTAATTATTTTGCTTGTGAATACATTTCTATAACTTTTCACTTACTTTTTCAATCAACCGAAATGTAATGAATTTGAACATGTATAATCTAGAAGTGGAAATACTCGTTAGAAATTTCAAATTGAACACTTGTATAAAATCAACGAATGCCTGAAAATTTAGAGAGTAAACATCTTGTACTTAATATAATACTTCTATTTTAAATTATAAGCAAAAGTTTGAAGTAAAGATGGAAATTTAATTAATACCTGATAATATACATACTATTTAAATTTCTTGAAAAAATAATATTGTTTCTTAGAAGTTACTTTAAAGGCACGTTATTTTTGAAAACGGTCTAAGTTGTTTTAAGCTTTTAAAAATATGTCTTTATAAGTTAAAAACAAATTTTTAAAATTATAATAACATTTTACATTTCCAGAATAAATATTTAAAAACATATTTTTTATATGCAATATAATTATTTGTTGAATTTGTGCAAACTCTAACCTTTAAACCTCGGAAAAAAATAAACATGACTTAGACCACTTTTATAATCATTAGCACAAATGTGGTATAAATATTTAAAAAAATATTTTTATATGCATTATAAATATTTGTAAAATTTGTGCAAACTTTAACCTTTAAACCTCAGCAAAAAATAAATATGACTTAGACCACTTTCATAACCACCGGCACAAATGTGTAATAATCTGTCTAACAACTGATTTATTTAACTTTTAATATTTACAAATAGTTTCTGTGTTCTTATACACTCATTAAAATTAAGTGAGCGAAGTCAGACATTGTTAAAGTGCGGCTTAAACTTCAGTTTTGTCTGGTAAGAGGGTAATGATTAAAGAGTGCACTAATGCACTTCGCTAGTTTAGCGGTATTAAGTAGGGATCCGTTTTGATGATCTGTTATTTTTGGGGGCGGTTCGCCAGTTCGGATCTCATAAATTGCAATTTCTGTCTGGGAATAACGGCCGCTAATTTACGTACTGCAACATCGGAATTAATGTTAATTACGTCGTATAATATCGTCCGCATCCGCTGCACTTTTCGATAGAAATTTATTACGCGGTTGTCAACAATGTAATAATTTTTATAATTTAAAATTTATTATTAATTAATTATTAAAATGTTATTAATATGTTATTATATTTTCGATTCAATTTAATTACATTCTAATTTTGATAATGTATTTAGAATTCATTTATACAAGGCTTTTTTTCAACTATAAATATGCATACGCTGTAAATTAGTTGTTTTTTAAAAGATTTAAATTTTAAGCAATAAACGAGTGTGTTTCACTCTCAGATTAAGCATGATGTAAAATTTGGAGTTTAGAAAAACCTAAAAATTTGGTTTGGTCACGTAGCGAAAAGGAACGGCCAAACCATATTTTCAATTTTTTCTAAACTCGAAATTTTACTTTAAGCGCCACGCGTATAAACCGCTGGTTTTAAATAGTTTAAAATATACGTCTTTAGCATACTGCTTTAGTAGCATATTATAAATTTCACAATATTTCCGTATATTATACACGTGGTGCATGAAGTAAAATTTCGAGTTTAGAAAATCTTGAAAGTTTGGTTTGCAGCGACCAAACCAAATTTTCAGGAATTTCTAAACTCGAAATTTTACTTCATGCTTAATCTGGGAGAAGAAAACACTTATTTAAGCTTCAAATTTAATTCATTTAGAAAACAATGAATATCTGACGTTTATTTCACGCACAAAAAATTAATTGAAATTTAAAAACTACCTCAATCCACGACTATTTGAAGTCATTTTTGTGGACAAGTTTTTCCGCTCAGTAGTTATTAAGATTATTAATGAATATAAAGCAATATTTTATTTTCTGTGGTGTCTTATTATACCATACTAAGTTATGGTTTATAAGAATATTTATCCTTGGTCTAGTTTTTGAAACAAAAAATAACAAAAATACCAAAACTTTGATATTTTTTTATTTCAAAAACTAGAAAAAATATGTTCATTCTAAAAAGACCATATCATAGTAAAGTATTAAAAAATCTACAGAATAAAAATTATCGCATTATGAAGAAGCCAGTTATTATTAATAATATCTAGTGTTACACCTAAAGGATTTTGAAAATATTTTTCTTTGAAACTGAAAAAACAGAAAACAATTATTAATCACTCTTTTAAATTATTGGTTTCAAACTGTCTACAAATAGAATTTTATCGTTGGCGTGCATTTCTTCTAGCATACGGCTTATCATCGTAGAAAGTTGTAAAATTTCATCAATTTTGATTTTTTTTTGACCAATTTCAACAAGCGACTGAACCAAATCGGGGAGGGATTTAAAGCTTTGGCTCAGTCGCTTGTTGAAATTGGTCAAAAAAAAAATCAAAATTGATGAAATTTTACAACTTTCTATGATGATAAGCCGTATGCTAGATCACGAGCCACACATTTTACACAACTGTCCATTATTCAATGTCTATGTTCTTCCAGAGCCGGATTAACCTATTTTAGGGCCCTAGAAATGAAAATGACAAAAAATTTATCAACTATAAATAAAATTAAAAAATTGAATCCTTATGTAACTTGATTGTAATGATTTGACCACAAATTTATAACTTGAATTATTATTTACGTTGTGCTGTGTTTGTAGTAACCCTTTTAATTTATTTAACAAATTCGTTGTTTGTGTCAATATGCATTATCGGAATACTGTGTCTTTCTTCCTTTTCTTAAGTTGACCAGAAATAAAACAGGATGTGAGTTTAACGGATGCAAAGTTTAATGACCTCAATTATGACATTTCTAAATAATTTGTATTTCTGTAATTATTTATATCTTCAAAATACTTTATCATTTGTTTGTGCTTAGAAGCCATGTGCATTTAGTTAAACTTAAAAACTGCATGACTCTACTTGTGGGAGCAAAATTAAATAATCTCTGCATTTGCACTGAGAGATGGGAAACCCACAAACACCATCCCGGAACTTACAATACATCCAACTAGCAGGAACACTCCTTCGTGTTACAAGCACATCCTGACCTCATTCGTTGATTGTTTTATTATATTAACTAGCGGGAACATAACTCTGCAGTACTAACTCGGGACGACCTCACCCGTTAATCGTTTTTAGACAATTAACTAGCGGGAACACTTCTTCACTTTCCACGCACAGTTCGTCCTCGCCCGTCAATGATTTGCAGTATCAACTAGTGGGAACATAACTCTGCAGTACTAATTTGGAACGACCTCACCCGGTAATTGTTTTCAGGCAGTTAACTAGCGGGAAAACTCTTTCGTTTTCCACGCACAGCTCGACCTCACCCTTCAAGTGTTTCTGTGCTATTAACTAGCGGGAACATAACTTTGCAGTACTAACTCGGGACAACCTCGCCGGTTATTGTGACCAGCAATTAACTAGCGGGAACACTACTTTGTTTTCCACGCACAGCTCGACCTCACCCGTTAACGGTATTGTTTTCTATTTGTTTTATAATTTGTTGTTTTTATTTAATTTGGAACTAGTCCTACTTTACATGATGTTCCCTCAACCGTTCTTCTACCGAACTGTCTCTTCACCTCTTTGTTAGCATTTCTCCACGCACCCAAACTTGTTTGTTATTTAGGGGCGATGCTGCTGTCGTTATTTCTCTCATGCGAAAAATTATTATTGATGTCATTCTCGTATTTACTTAATATTGATTTTGCTTTTATTATTTTCTTGGATAATTTTTAATTTAATATTGTATTGACCAATTATACGATGCAAAAGAAATATTACATTTTCGTTGTTTTCCCAATAGTGATAAAGATATTCATGTATAACAGCCCACAACGTATAGTTACATAGTATTAAATGAACAAATTTACTTCAAAATCAAAGCATAACCAAAAATAAAACTTATGCAGAAAAAGCGAAATTTATTTAATTAGATTGTATATCATTCTAAGTGATTTTGACAATGTTTTAAAATTTATTCATTTTAAATTAGTGATGTATACGCGTGACGCATGAAATAAAATTTCGAGTTTAGAAAAGCCTGAAAATTTGGATTTTGCCGGGGAGCGATTCGCTTCGCTCGCGCGCCCCAGCAAAACCAAATTTCCAGGCTTTTCTAAACTCGAATTTTCACTTCATGCTTAATCAATGAATGAAATACTACAATAAACAATTTGAATATCTTAAAAATTCGAAATCAAACTATCTATATTGGCAAATTTACATTTTAGGAAAAATGCCAACATTGAACAAATATTATAACAATACTTTAATAAGGAATATTATTTATAATATATACATAATTACTTTTCATTTCAATAAACATATAGAAATATACTATTTGTATCACAGCCTAAAAAGAGTGTTCATTTCTGTCCGTTCACTTAAATATTAAACAACATTTAAAATAAAAGTTGAAGATACTGCTCTTTTATGGCAGCATCTATATTTTTGAAGAGTTTGTAAAAATGTGTCTGAAATATCGTGTATAAATTATACACTGCGTTTTATATAAGTATTACCATGGAGATTCACATGGTAAAAAATGTACCCAGGTTAATTTTTGTTGCACAAATTTAAAACAATGTTTTATTAACATTTATTCTACGAAATGTACAGGCTGGTGCATTTTGGTGGTGCCACATATAGAAAACTTTTTTATTTGATTTAATTTGTAAATTAATGTTTTTGTAAATGGTCCGCCGTATATTAATAAATAAATAAATATATATGTACCTATACATTACCAGTTTGTTGTTGTACATTTTTTGTAATACTGTAAAAAGGAGAACTCGGTAAATAAATAAATAAATAATTACACTATTATAAAGACGAAATCTTAAAATTCAAAAATTATTGAAAATTAAAAATAATGATGAAAACAGTTTGTCACAAACAACTGTAATAAATACGAGTTTTAAAACGGTAAGAATTATTAACATTAAATACAATCGATGAAATCAACAGATACTATTAAGAAAATAATAAATTTTGTAATAATTTTTGAAAAAAGGATCATCAATTAATTTTTAAGAAATTTACAGATGCAGTTTATCAAAATTCTCATAATTTAACTTGAATTAATGAAGAATTTAGATTGATTTTACGTAAAAAATTTTATATATGTATTTGTATTTAATAATGACAGTTATATAAAATTTTGTAAACGTTAGATTTTGAAAATTAACAAAGATTATTTACAATACTTAACGTTCGGATTGGAGAAATAAAAGTTAAATATAATTTGTCGACTATATACACTAAATTTTTCTTTTAGGTATACATATCCCGATGCGTTCGCTGTAAAATTTCAGACACATTTGTAACAAGTGTTTTCACTCATTGATTCGGCAGGAAGTTAAATTTCGAGTTTAGAAAAGCCTGAAGTGTTTTTTTTTTGATCGAGTAGCGAAGTGAACCAAACCACATTTTTAGGAAACTCGAAATTTTACTTCATGCTCAATCTAGGATTGTAAACACTCGTTAGAAGCTTAAAATTGAAAGCTTTTATTAAAGCATCCAATGTCTGAAAATGTACATTGATTAATCGTGATATGTATACATAAAAAACATTCGCAAAATGAGAAATTTGCGAGGGCAGAGTACATTTAACAGTTCAAAAAGAGGCGCATAATACCATGTTTTAAAGCCGGCGGTGAAAAAATAAAATGTTTATAAACGGAATAAGTTATAACCTTCCATGTGTGCATAAGCCGTAAAGTAGAGGAAATTCAATAGGAAGGGCCCCCATGAAAAATACATGACTATCGGCCTGAATGGCAGGATTCCCACTCCCTTCACTATATCTTCTTAGACGAATCAAAATATACGACAAATCTGATTGAAAAAATCCGGATCCATTTTCTGACTATGTGTGTGTCTGTGCGAGTTCAGTTCATTTTGTATGTATGTATAGGAGGGATGTTTTATATGCAATGTCTGGCCGGATATTTATAGATCGGGGGTCCGCAAATTTAATAGAGTACCCTCTGGCCAGCTGTGCTCTCTTTTTTCCACGATTTTTTGGCTTCTTACAAACCCTCTACTTTACAGCTAAATACTTTACATTTTTTATTTTCTATACTATAGAAAGAAATAATATATCTAAATTTTAAATTGAATACTGTAAATAATAATAACACTTTCTAGAACATAGAAAGTTGCAAATGGAAAATGATTAAAGTCTATTTAAATTACAATTATAATAAATGAACAAACCAGTGACACTTCAAACAATATATTACAAATCAAATAACTTAAAATATCGGTCCATCTTTTAATATCAGACTTATCAATTGGATTTATATTGAAACAGTAATAATGTTATATGTTTTAATCAAAATGATATGTATACTTAAAAGATACATTCACTGTTTATTGATTTCTATTAAGTATACAAATTACATTGCTTTTATAAAGGCGTTTAATTTGAAGGTTATGAAGAGTGTATCCACTCCTTGATTAATGCCCGGTATTATAAAACGTTTTATTCCCTAAATAAAATTTATTTTAGAAATAAATTAATTTATTCCAAAGATTTTGGTACTATAAACATAAAATAACTTTATTTGGCTAATAAATCTCATCAGTAAATTATTTGTTTGTTTTTCTACCAAGCAAATTTTATTCTCTAAATAATTTGACAGTAAAAAGTCAAAATTGTATTATATTATTATAATTACTCTAGATTCTACTACTTGTATTTATTAATTTCATTACGGCTATCATGTCTACCATATCATCCGTGTAAGATTTAAGTTCGCTCATAGTATCTTTCCTGACAGTGATAAATTCGAACCACAAGACATTCTAAGGAGTCGAAGACCTGAAGTTTTTCAAATTAGACATAACCAAGGGTTTTTATACTTATGCATACGCTTTTTTAAAATTAGTTCCATTTAAACGAGTGTTTTCCACTTCCAGACTAAGCATGAAGTAAAATTTCGAGTTTAGAAAAGCCTGAAAATTTGGTTTGGTCGCGTAGCGCGAAGCGCGGAGCGACCAAACCAAATTTTCAGGCTTTTCTAAACTCGAAATTTTACTTCATGCACCACGCGTATTTATCACTGAAAACACTGAAATATTGTGAACAAGTGAACTTCACTTGAAATCAGTGTCTTGTACGCGTGGCGCATGAAGTAAAATTTCGAGTTTATAAAAGCCTGAAAATTTGGTTTGGCCGCTCCGCGCTTCGCGCTACGCGACCAAACCAAATTTTCAGGCTTTTCTAAACTCGAAATTTTACTTCATGCTTAGTCTGAGAGTGGAAAACACTCGTTTAAGTCTTTTATAATTTCTAATAAGCTTTATTTTTCTTGTTCTGCGTAATTCTGTCCTATTTCACGGTTATTCTCCATAATTATAAGGAATTATACTAAATTTCCAATTTGATTGACAATTTAATTTGAAATATTGACAATTCAATTTAACAAATTGGTGGTTCCAGCTATGGCCACAATGAAAATGTAAAATTTCAGTCTGTAATCTACTAATTAAATTATTTATTTCTAGAATTGCTATTTATTTGGTAGGTTTGCCTTATAATACGCAATTTTATTTGCCTATTAGTTCACTAGGTTAATAAATTTACTGTACAAATAGTTATGTAATGATTTATTAATCGTTTATATTACCGGGCATAAGTATAACATGACCAAACCAAATTTTCAGACTATTCTAAACTCGAAATATTACTACATACTTAATCAAGAAATGGAAACATTTATTAGAAGGTTCAAATTAGAAAAAATGAAAATATTCCTGTATCTAACTACAGGGAAAAGTTACCCTAAATACAAACAATTAGTATGTGAAAAATTAACAGTTAATAAAAGCGTACGGTATTTTTTGTAGTACCCACAACCTGTTTTTATTATTAAAACTTCTACAGCAATATCACGACAATAAAAATTCCCTCCTCGTGTCATACACATTCTGAGCAAAAAATAAAAGCCAGAGGGGTGAAGACCAAAAGAAGACAATTCTACTCATAGTCGTCTCGTAAAACTGAAGGTAACGTGTCGGAATGAGAGTAAGGGGGACAGGTGTAAGGGGAGTGTAGTGCCGGGAGCTAATTGTGCAATTTTTCAGTGGCGTGGAATTGGAAAATATTTTATACGGGGACCGGGCTGCGAGGGCCGAGGGGAGAACAATATAAAAATGTCTTAAGGGCACCCTTAAATGGCACACATAAATTCCGTGGTTATATTAACCCCGCGTGCGCCCTCCGCGAAACACGAAAAAGGTGAAAAATCACCGTGAGATTTCACAAAAATTTTCCCAGCTAAATTGATGTCGTGAAAAATTTACAAGAATATTTATATTTAAATTATATTACACAGACGTTATTCATAAATTGTATTACACTATTTAATTTAAATATTTATTATTAATGGATTTTATTTTACATACAGTGTGCTTTTTTTTAATTGTTTTTTTGATAAAGATTATCTATTAAAAATAAATCAAAAATATTCATTTTTAATTGATAATCTTTATAATTAAATGTGGTCATTACAGTAGGATCAAAGGGACAAGTACGAGTAAGGTATGGGTTTATTTTGAAAAGATCGTCAACTGTGCAACAAAAGAAATCGAACCATTCGTCAGTTGTGTGGTATGTGAGAAGATATTTCGATTTGGAAAAGGGCGTATTCCTTAAAATTTGAAAAAGCACGTTTATTTCAAAAATAAATGCGAACATGGGTATTATAGTTCAACAGGCTCAAGAAACAAAACTGTGAATAAAGAATACAGGGCCGGATCATAGCATAGACATGAGATAAATGTCTAGGGCTCGATTTTTATAGGGGCCCGAGCAAACCGCTTACTTAAAAAAATGTAAACTATTTTTTCAGTGCTGGCATATTCCTAAAATGTAAATTTGTTAAGAGTGGATAGTTTGATTTCGACCAATTAAGATATTAAAATCGTTTATTGTATCATTTATTTGATTTTTTAAACATAGGTTTCTACTCCTAGATTAAGCATGAAGTAAAATTTCGAGTTTATAAAAGCCTGAAAAGGTTCAAAATATACCTCTTAGGTTTGATCACATGTTCATAAATTTTACAAATGTATACATAGAAAATGTGAAAGTATACCTAAAATAAAAAATCCATGTATATGAATATATTGACATTTTACACGTAATAAAACTGAATTATTATAGTGTGTTCCAAAATTACTGAATAATTGACATAATTAAACTTTGAAATAGCTGATAAATACATTTTTTGTTTAAAATTATGAAAACATCTTTAGGATAGTATTTCTAAAAGGATAGTTACCAAATTTAAATGTATATTAGACTAATCCAATAAACAAGCATAATTTAATAATAATACTTTATTGGTGCTAGTAACAGTTGTTTGAGATTTGCTAACCAGACTTATAGAAAAGCTATCCAAATTATTTTTTATTTCTTGAACACTACTAGTTATCAAAATGTTTAAATAACTAATAGCTACATTCACATTCCCCTATTTGAGGTATTACTTATACATATGCTAATATTTCCTTTAATTAAAGGCAAATATGAGCTCTCGCATAAGCGATATTTGACGTCAATTAGGGATGTAAAGCGAAGGACGGAAAATTGCGAGAGGAAAAAGTCGACGAGAATCGAGGATTTTCAACCCTATTTCTGATAAACTTTCGGGTATCTGGCGGCGGCTTTTCATTCTCATGTCTCCCCCGGGTCGAATACAAGTTTTCAGTTTTGCCGGAGAAATATGCGAGAGTCCTTTTTTTAAAAACCCGCGGTGCATTTACAGTCCGCCCTTAAACGACAGATTTATATGCAAATCGTGGTCAACTGCACGGAATAAAAATAACTTAACTGGGAGAAAAAAATTTAAAACGGCGTATAACTTTAAATTCACCACACAAAAAAGGGTCGATTTCGTTTCAGAGGAGCTAAATAACATTGGAAATCGTTCAGGTTTTTCTGCATTACATTTTAGATTAAAAAAACGTATTGGTTGATTAATAGTAATAGTAAACTAGGATAAAATGACATAAATAGTATTTTAGGCATTCATTGCTTTTATTTAAAGTATTTAATTCAAAGTTTCGAACAAGTGTTTCCACTCCTTGATTAAGCATAAGGTAAAATTTCGAGTTAAGAAAAGCCTAAAAATTTGGCTTGGTCGCTCCGCTCTACTAAACGAGGATATTTTGAATATCACAATATTTCAGTGTTTTATACGCGTGGAGCATGAAGTAAAATTTCGAGTTCGAGTTTAAAAAAACCTAAAAATTTGATTTGGTCCAAATTTTAAGGCTTTTTTAAACTCGGATCTTTACTTCATGCTTAACCAGGGAACAAAAACACTCGTTAATAGCTTCGAATTAAACTTATTAAAAAAACAACGAATGCCTCAAAATGCATATGTATGTATACTCGTGTATGTTTTGTTTCAATTTTTCAATTTTCAATTTCAATTTTTCTGTCAAAGACAGCTCAATTTAACTTGTTACAGTTTTACATCATATGCACAATCACTTATCGATTTGTAGCATCATTGGTTTGCCTGGACCACATCGGACTTAATATATATTTCATATCAGATTTATAAACGATTAATAGACGAAATAATTTTATACAAAATACATTTCTTTAAGTGTGACTTAAATATTTGCCTATTTATTTAGTCAACGGGGTCCATTTAAAAAATATATACAATATAGTACGCTTAAAATTATATGCAGGAAATTGTTTTCTTTTAAATCTACAAAACGTCAGAAATATTATTTCTTTTACAGAAGTTGGTAATAAATATATAAATTTTAATCCAAAGGCAAAAATAATAACATAACTAGTAGTATAAAGTATAAAATTACGAGAATGTTTGTATAAACAGCAAACAGTAAGTTTTAATTAATAAGACCACTAAAACAATAACTATCCATTAAAGTCGTCTTATGAACTAAGACTTATTATTTGCAGCCTATAATTTAAATATTCATAATTTTATATTTAACTTTCTGCAAACTAAAAGATTGAGTGAGCAAACTAAATGCGTAAATATACTTATGGTAAAACTGGTAGATTGTGAACTAAATTACAATTGCTGAAAGTTAATTAAAATATATGAATTTTTTAAGTGCAAATAAATTATGTTTTCTTTTTAAACAATTGTAAAATATTTACGAAACGTCATATTTTAATCAATTTTATTGAAATTTTTAAGAAAGGAATAAAACTTGTTCTAACGTTCGAATATAGAAAATTAGTGTGACTGAATGGTACAAGCCTAAGTCTGGTCAGTCTGGCTTAGACTAATAAATTAAAAACAAAATAATTGACTCTAAATTAAATCACAGTTGCTTAAAGTTAAGTCAAATATATAATTTTTTTTGAAAGTGCTGAAACTGTAATGGTGGTTTTACCGACGTATGTTAAACTGTATTCAAATATTACATTTATTTATCGATTAATATAGACATTTTCTATGTCATCAATGACAAAAATTGTAAATTAAATGATTTTTGTTGTAATGTCAGTAGGTACCCATTACTACATTTTATTGATTTTTTTCGATAATGATTTTTTATTCGTCGATTTAACTGCTGTTAGTAAAACTCGGCATATGTCTTTAAAGAATATTTCACAAAAAATCAACAAATCATGATAATTTAATATAATGTTCAGAGATTATTGTTAATAATAATAATCATTTATCAGAAGATAATTTCTAATTACAAGACAATTATACAAATAAATCAAATAGGCTGTTATAAGCAGAACAAAATAATAATAATAAAGAATAAATAATTATTCATCTTAGAAGTAGAAAAGACATACTATAAAAGAAGTAATAATTCGTTTATTAATGTTTGGTCCGTATTACTGAGTATAATTTTTAGCGCATCATGAAAAATATCGTTACATTTTGAAATTGTATTAAAAGAATTACAAATAAGGTTAAGGTTTCATTAATAAATTAACATGGTTGTTGTTACGTTTCAAATAAAACAAAATTAATTGATTCTTAGCTCAATTACTGTTACACAAAATTAATTAAAAAAAGACAGGGTTCGGAAATATCATAATATTTATATAAATATAAAAATATCGTATATTTATCCGATAGCTTATACCAGCTTCTTGATAATTATTCTTGTTCATATATGTAGAATAACATTTATATTATTTATTAGATATATAATTAATATATTTTATTTTCATTTACTGAAAAAAAATCAGCTAAAAATAGAAAAAATATAACATTTTAGATGCTTTTAAATTGTAGAAATACTTAGGAATCTTAATCTAAAATGTTAAACTTCCATCACTTTTCCCTAACCTGTTCTGTGAAAATGCCAAATATAGGCGAGAAAGAAAGTAGGGAACTTTTTAAATTTTAAATTATTACAACATGGTTAAAGTATATTCTTTTGCCTAACAATTTTTAATTAAATTTTGTAGAAGAGTTATTATATCTTCATTAAAAAGTAGTAATTCAAGTTATAAATAATGTTGGTAACTTAAAAATTAATCTTAGTACACTAGCTCAAATTTGAATTTTGTTTGATTGATTATTTTCTAATTGCTTCCGAAAGTTAGAAAATTTGGGTAAAATATATTTTTTTAAAAAATAACGTATAAAACCTTCAATTTTTGCATAAACAATTTTATATTTGACAAATATGTCAAAAAAGATCGCTATTGTTCCTTACAATATAAACAATAGTTTAGGCTAAGTGTTTTCCTCAGAAAATGGGTAACGACTAAAATTAAAACTGTTTTTTTTTCTAAAATTAAAAATATTTTATACTCTACTCGCACCCTGTATAAAACATTAAAGGGCTTGTCATTTTCTCTGATACATTTCATGTGAATTAAACTAGACTAAAGTTATGTGTGGTTAGATAGCAATGTTTTAGAAAGTGTAAGGTTAGATGACAGTGACTCAAGATATGTTGGATTAGATGACAGTGACATAGATTAAGTTACATGATAGTGGAGTAAAGTTACAGTAATATAGATTAGGTTAGATGACAACGATTTAAGTTAGGTTGGATAGCTAGATTGCTATGTTTGGTTATATGGCGGTAGCTCAGGATGATAGAGACTGATGATGTGTTTGGTTAGATGACAGTGACATAGATTAGGTTAGATGGCAGTGACTAAAGTTAGGATAGGTTAGGTTAGATGCTAGTGAATTAGATCATGATAGATGACCGTAACAGGATATGACGTGATACAGATTAGGTTTGAAAATAGTTCAAGTTAGGTTACATATCAGTGAATCAGGCTAGATTAGATAATAGTGATTTAAGTTAGGATAGGATTCAGATTAGAGTTGGACAATTGAATTGATAGCAGCAAATCAGCTTATGGGTAGATCACAGTGACTTGAGATATGCTAGGTTAGATCAGTGTTACTCAAACCGTTTTTTTTATTTGTGTCTACAAACACAAAATATTTGTATCCACGTTCGCACTTGAGGTTAAGTTAGATGGCTAGGTTTTGTTGTTAGATAGCAGTGACTCAGGATGTGTTAGGTTAGATAATAGTGACAGGATATGTTTGGTAGATGACAGTGACACAGATTATATTAAATGGTAGTGATCAACGTTAGATTAAGTAAAGTTAAATGCATTGAATTAAATTATGTTAGATGACAGTACCAGAATATGTTAGGTTAGATTATATCGTATAGATTAGGTTAGATAGTAACGGTTTAGGTTAAGTTAGATGGCAGTGAATGATCAGTGTTCTTAATTGGGGTAATACTCTGCCAATTATAGGTTGAATTTAAATATACTTGTCAAATGTTAGTTAGTTTCAAGATTTCCTTAATTTCTCTTATAAAACAGAAAAGCGGACCTAAATATTGTAAATTATTCAATCTGTTAGAATATTTAGAACGGAATGAATAATTTGAATTTGTGGAAATTAGTAAGATATTTAACATAATCGTGAATTTTAGACAAAGTCACTAAAGCTAAACCAAAATTTTATATTGAAATCATTAATATCATTATAAAGAGTGTCTATTTGTTTATGTTTGTGTTCTGTTGAATTATTTGATTATAATTTACTATCAACAAGTGTTTCCGCTACTAGATTAAGCATAAAGTAAAATTTTGAGTTTAGAAAATCCCGTACGTTTGTTAATTTTTAAATTTAGGGTTTTCTAAACTCGAAATATTACTTCATGCGCTACACTCTAAAGTTCCAAATCAGCTTATTCATCTTTTATTGTTGATAACATTGGAGTTGAAGATATAAAAAAAATATGCAGGATGTTAAATATAATATAATAGCATTTTCAATGGCTTCAAATAAAGTTATTTTTTCATTCAAAATAGTGTCCTAAACATGTTTAAAATGTAAGTGTTGTGTTTTAAGCGGTATTGTTTTAAACGTTTAATTTGGATAAAACGTTTTTTTTAATAATAAGATGTTTATAAAAAATAATTATTTATTTTATTTTATTTTTGTTGCTTCTTAAGTGAAAAATAATACCATTTTAATACTTGTTTTTGAAGAACTTCAGAAAAATAAATTTATTAAACAAATTACTCTAAGTCAAATCCCCCCTCTACACCACTGATGAGTATAATGAATATCAGACGCTTACTTGATGTATTTAATGTATTTACAATCAAAGCACACCGATTTAATTAGACATTTTTTTTTTTTATTTTATCATGTTCAATTTTAATAAGTGGAGGTTTTATCTTAGAAATATGGCATTTACTGTTTAAGATATTCAAGAGTAATTTCTGAGACAAGACACTTTGTATTGAAAACTTGATTTAAAATCTAAGCCCAATTTTATTTTTGACTTTTAATGCCTGCACAAAATTAATTTGCCAATTAAAATTTCTAACAGATACAGACAAATGCAGGCGGGCAGGGATTTTTAACTATAGATTTCACGATGTATCCACTGTAAATTTCTAGACATTCGTTATTATTATAAAAGCGTTAAATGTGTACCTTGTATCAAGTGTTTCCATTCTTAGATTAAGCATGAAGTAAAATTTCGAGTTTAGGAAAGCCTGAAAATTTGGATTAGCCGCAGCGCAAGCGAAGCGAGTCGCGCCGGCAAATCCAAATTTTTAGGCTTTTCTAGCTCGAAATTTTACTTCATGCGCCACGCGTATAAAACACTGATTTCAAGTGAAATTCAAAATATGCTGCGTATGTTTGACCTCACATTAATATATTTTAGAAATGTTTATTTCTTTGAGCCAAATCTTGCGCTTTTAAAATTTGCAAAATTTTCTTCTAATAATAACACTCGTTGATTTTCCAACACTATCTAAATTAAATGTATGTTTCGAACACCCACAGACGCGTTTCGGATTTTAAGGCGCTCGTCAGTGTGGTCTCGATTCAGTACTAACAAAAACTGAATATATCAGACTATGTCAAGGCAGCATTAGCAAAAACTAATTTTCTAAACATATAAAAAAATATTCTTTTTCTTTTTGATTGGGGAATAATAATACAATGACTTTTTTGTGTAAAATTGTGTTCGTTTTTTTAATGTATGAGCAAAGTAATCAATCTTCTAAATTTAAAAATTCCTCCGATGAAAACAACATTAGCACACATAAACGAGTCATTAGTTAGCAGTTGAGGATATTCATAGAGCCAAAACTAGCTGCTAGGTCGTGTTCATAATATACATGATGTTGTATTTGCGTGTCGGCGGTAAATTAACAGGTTCTCCAAGTCGGCAGTCGGCGGCGTATTGTTCAGCACTTAGCGTTATTAGGTCTACCGCGAAAGAAGACTCGTCCCGGGCAACACACTAATAATTTATCAGAACTAATACGGAACGGAACGAGTGAGCCCTAATTACTTACTGTTTCCCAATTAAAGCCAAATTAGCCGTAAAACGCCCTACATTTTTCACCTGCACACCCACGATCCATCACTCTCGGTGAAATTGCGGAAACACGGAAATGATGTAACGTACAAATCGCTAAATGTTTACGTCCAATAAAAAAGACACATATCTGCAAAACACAGTTAGGTTAGGTTAGTTAATAATATTTTGTTCTATTATTAAATAATATTACTAAAATACTACTTCAATATCTAAAATTACAAATATTGCCTTAATTTTCATAATATATTCTGAGGAATTAAAAAAAACTTTCATATAATATTGTATCTGTAATTACAAAATCAGAGATACATGTTTCATTTCATAGAATAATTGGTAAATTATAATTCTAATTTGTTCGACATACAGTGAATTAAGTATACAAAATTTCTAACAAGGGTTTCTACTCCTTGATTAAGCATGAAGTAACATGTTCAAGATTTTCTAAACTCAAAATTTTACTTCATGCGTACTTTATTTCAGTGTTTTATTCGCGTGGCGCATGAAGTAAAATTTCGAGTTTAGAAAAGCCTGAAAATTTGGATTGGTTGCTCAGCTTTGCCCCGCTTCGGTCCGTTTCGCTACTTGACCAATCTAAATTTTCAGGATTTCTCAACTTAAAATGTTACTTCATACTTAATCAAGGAATAGAAACATTTGCTAGCAGCTTCAAATTGAACGATTTTCAAAAACAACCACTACCTGAAAAAAATACGGCTTATATACCGGGTATTCGACCTAAAATTCCAAACGACACAACTCTATTAGTTATTGGCCGATTTAAAGGAACTAAAAAACAAAGTCAATGGCTGTTTTATTACTATAAATTGGAAGAATTACATATTTTTGCAAAATTAATTCTATTGCCAAATAGTTGTCAACTTAAAATTCTTTAATGGTTTTTCTAAATCCGATTATGCCCGATATATTGATTTATATTTAATATTTATGTCAAAAAAATGACTAAGTCTTGTTCACATGATTTTTTGACAATAAATGTTGTGTGCCTTGAATCAAAAAAATGATCTTTTAATACTGTTTAAATTATTTATTCGTTTATATTTAATCCGTGTGTTTCGTTAACCAATTTATTATACATAAATAGTTTGTTATTATTTAAAATGCAACTTTAATCTTAATAAGTACCACTTTTTTGTTTTAAATATACATAATGTATACGCTTAAAATTTCTAGGCATTCGTCGATTTTATAAAAGAGTTTCATTTAAAGTTCGAACGAGTGTTTCCACTCCCAGATTAAGCATGAAGTAAAATTTCGTGTATTAAACACTGAAATATTGTGAAGTTAGAAATACACTTTAAAAATAAGTGATAATCAAAATATTTAAATAACAAACATATTCCTTTACACATTCTCAAGTAAGGTCAAATACTACAATGCAGCAATGTATCAAGTTATTATTCTTATTGTTATTTATTCTATTCTACATTCAGTTGTAACGTAGGTATTTATTTGTAGGGTCATTATTATTCAAGTTTAACATAACCTCACAATATATGACATTTGACACTTTTTTTTACAAGAAACACTAATTATAATTTTTGAAAAATATAATTTTAAATAGAAGGTTTATTTTAATTATTTTTCGGCAAAAATATTAAACAAAAAACAAGAAAGGGCATTATTGGATTCAGAAAAATTATGTCTAATGTAATAAAATAAAAAAATTATTGGCAGCCATTTAAAAATGTTAAGTTTACTACTATTTGGCAATGAAGTTATTATTAAAAAAATATATATTTATGTCATTTCTTAGTATTGAACGACCATTGACTTTGGTTTTAATTCAATAAAATCGGTTAATAAATAATAGAGTTATGACGTTGGGCATTTTTTTATCAAATGCCAAGTATATCGATATATGTATACTTGAAAGAAATTATAAAACCGCAAAAGTGTCATTATTTGTACAGTATATTATGTAGAAAATTACAAAAGGATGTCTAAATAATACAAATACAAATATACAATACAAATATTTCTGAAATATTTACAATATAATCGATGTAACTATAAAATAAAGAATTTATAAAAACATTAGGAAATAAAAGCTTAATATTTATAATATACATATTTGTGCAACAATGTAAAGACCGTTTGTGATCGCAAGAAATCACAAATGGTCATTACATTTTTATTTTTGAATTTGAAAACAAATAAATGAAGTCTGGGATTCTTTAGTTTTTGATTTAAAATGAATAGTTTAGATATCTTTTTCGCGGACATTGTTATTTCATTTGAATGGAGAATTGAAAACATTTAAGCTAAATTCGCATAGAACTCATAATACCGAGTACGATCTGTAAATAATGTGAAAACAGAAATAAACGTTCACACGTGCTATTCTTGTTAGTTCCAATCAAACATTTCTCTAGATCTTAGATAGCTTTAGATCATTAGATCATAGGACGTTTGACATGATATTTTTACGAAATTGATACATTTATCCCACATGCACTTGTCTTGAATATGATTAAATGTGCCTAAAAAATTTTGCTAAAATATTTGGTCAATACATTTTCAATTTGAAAAATATTTAATGATTTTCTGTGATTTTTAATAAAAAGTATTAAGCCCTTTCTGCCCTCAACTGAATAGCATGTGTCTTATTTCTGTGTTCTAAAAAGATTTAAGATGTATAATTGGCATTCCACATTTCCGGATAATAAATAAATAAAATCTTCGTCAGTAAAAAAGTATGTAAAGCAGTTTTTAAAAAGAGATATTTTTATTTTTTTTCAGGCAAGAATTTAATATTTCACGATCATTTTGTTGTTTATCAATTTGATGAGAGCAAAGTCATATCTTACATTGAGTCGTGAGTGATTTGGTGACTTTGCTAAAATAACAAAGTTTGAGTGAAATATTCAAATTGTGCCTATATTAAAAAGAACTCGAGTGGTTTTCATTACAATTATTTTACGAAAATGCATTCCTGGGCCCGTATTCACAGCAACGATGCGATTTGTCATCGGTGAGAAGTTGCATGATGTCATTTTGGGAAGAATTTACTAAACCGCATGGAGTGAAATGACGTCATTTCGGTGCAAGTTCTCACAAATGACATATTGTATGAGTGCTGTAAACACCGGCCCTGGCCCATTTGCACTCAATATCGTTAAATGAACCAAAACTGATTTTGAAGTTAATTTAAAATATTACCTAATTCTTTAATAGCTTAGGTGCTATAAGCTCGGATTATTAGGTATTGCGAAAAACTGTAAACTGCTTCCAAAATTCCAAAGATTTAGGGTTTTGTGCGACAGAACATCAATTTTTTTGTTATTAAAGCAAGACATCTTAGTTAATTTTATTCGTAAAACGAACGCTATCAACTTTTGACGTCTTAATTTGATGTTTGTGTAAGTTGAGTTACTATGATCTACTGTAAAAGGAGAAAGAAGATTTCCATTTAATAAAACGTTCATGGTCGTTAGGTGGGGACCGTAAAGTTATAATAAATGGAAAAACTCTATAGTGGTTTGGTTTTTACAATTATTAAAACAAGTCACGATGTGCAAATTGGATCTCAATACTTTGAGTAAAATATGTAAAGATATTTAAATTAAAAACTCTTGGTATTGTTTCACAAATTGAAACTTTATTCCGACTAGTTTCGGTTTGTTAGACCATTTTCAATGGAATGTGAAAATAGTGTAACAAACCGAAACTAGTCGGAATAAAGTTTTAATTTGTGAAGCAATTTCAAGTGTTTTTCTAATTTAAATAACTTTACATATTGTAATATGTTTTACCAAGTGCCAATTGAGAAACTAATCAAAAAAAAATAATTGAGTAGAATAATAAAAGTAGGTTATAAGTTCTCTGTATATTTTTCCTATTTATTAATGTCCATGAATTACTTGTAAATAATCAGTTAATAAATATTTATTTTTTACGTATATTATTTTAGAAATTTAATTAATTCACATAGTTCGCAGTACTTTAAAGCAAAATGCAATAATATGCCAGTGATGAAAATATTTTACTAATTAAATAGTGTTTTATTTTTGTTGCAATGAATAAGTCCCATAATTTAATTTGCCTATGATTATTACAAAATTTCAAGCATCGAGGAGCCCTTTTCTTTTGGGAATTACGTATTAATAAAATTGTATTTTCACCCAACAGTGCCAGAATTTATTGTACATTTGTTCATTTATACCTTCGATTCGTCCATGATGCCCTAAAACAAACTTGTTTTAGATCCAGGGCACTTTGGAATGCTAACAACAACAGATTGATACTATAACAAATTCTCTATAAAGTTGTTAACCTTGCATTTGTGTGAAACTTGATCCGTGCAAGTAATCAAGTCGGTCGATCTTTTTCGAATGGCTCGATCTTTCTTATCGGCTCGATCTTTTATGATCGATCTTTTTGATCGATATTTTATATTGATCTTTTTGATCGGATTGACCTTTTACAGTGATGGGATATATCAAATCGATATACTCATTAGTAATTTTAAACGATAATAGCATGTAGTTACAAATTAGTAGCGATTATTAGCAGTGGGGAGTAACAAAGATACGATAATAATTAAGAAAAGTTCTGTGAGATCGTTATTTTGCTCTTCATTTTTTATCGATAGTGTGGTTGGATTTAATTTTTCGTTATACGATGTGTGTAAATAAAGTAATGGGATTAATTTTTTTAAATGTTTGTATGTGAATAGAATTACAATTCAATATTGTCTCCCTCAAAATAACTTTCATGGAAAACCAATCACTACTGGAGATGATTTTTATAATAGTTATAGCAGTGCTGAAACTGGAATACTGGAATAGCTTTTAGCTAGTCGATTACAACTGTTTGAATGCTTTGAAGCGTCCAAGATGAGATTTCTTGCGGTGATTTTTCGATCTCGGGAAGAGGAAAAAGTCGCAAGGACTTAAGTCAGGCAAATAAAGAGGCAAAGTAGTCACAAGAATATTTGTACTGGCCAAAAACTCGTTTATTGAAATTGTCATTTTTGTGCATATTTTTCTTATCCTCATTGGTCAAAATCTTATGAACGGTGGTGTGGGTCAAATTAAACACTTCCATGATCATTCTGACAGTCAACCGATGATCTGAACAGACAAGGTCTCGGATTCTGTAGACATTTGAATCGATTCTTGAAGATGAAAGCCTTCCGTTGCGTTTTTCATCTTCAATCGACTCTCTTCCTTCTAAAAATGCCATAAACCACCAAAAACCCTAGATAACATACTGTATCCGTAGACTTGCTGAAGTTTTGCAAAAGGTTCCGTTGAATTGTGCCTAATTCTGAAGCAAAACCTGATGACAAACCATTGCTCTAAATTGAGTGGCGCTCATTTTTAGAACGCACTAGAAAAAACTGTTTCACACAAAAAAAAATTACAGACAACCAAATGACTTTAGCGAGTTTTAACTCATACTAAAGGCGTAGCACATATTCACTTACCGCCATTCCAAGTTCCACGTCCCAAATGTCGCTGAATCGAATGCTACTTTACCAGTCTCATGACTTAATTTACACACCTCGTATAGGCTGTAGAAATATATGGTAATTTGCTTATTTTTTTCTTTGCTCTTCACTTACCATCGGTCGACATTTCTATCACTAATCTTTTGATTGATCTGATCGATAGTTTAACTGGTCGATCATTGCTTAATCGATCTTGGCCATCACTCGTAGATTTCCTTTTTTTTATATTTAGTTTTGCCTATTTTGTACATTTCATTTTGCCTTAATTGAATGTTTGCTTCATAACTTGTCATGTTTATGTGTCATTAAATTGTATTTTTTTATTTTGCAGTATATTTGATAAAGAAAATATTATTTTTGTATAATGTATTATCAACAAATTACTAAAAAAGTTAAAACAACAGGTAGCAAAGATTACTTGATAAATGCCACGATACATTAAAATAGTAGACACAGTTGAATCCATGTTTCTGTTTTTTTTTTTTATAAATCTATATACGGAGATTTATTTTTAGATATAATTTTTAAGCATTCGGTGTTTCTATAAAAGCTTTCAATTTGTAGCTTTTAACGATTGTTTTTAATCCGTAATTAAGCATGAAGTAATTTGGGTTGGTCGCGTAGCGAAGCGGAGCGATCAATCCAAGTTAGCAGGCTTTTCTAAATTTTAAATTTTACTTCATGCGCCAGGCGTATAAAACACCGAAATATTGTAATCTTAAAAATATACTGCTTGTGTTTCATCTCATGTTAATTAATTTTACAAATGTTTCTCTTGATTAATTTGAACGTCATATGGGCATATTTTCTTTTAAGTATACTTTCATATATCCTAAAACATATTGCTATTTTAGGATATATGAAAGTATAGTTAAAAAAAGATTCCTGTATGATTTCACTGTGTGTAGGCGTTCCAGAATATTTTACAAATTTCAATAATTTTATCAATCTTAGATATTTTTCAAAATATTTGATGTTTCATGATTACTATTCAAGGTGTTTATTTTATGTCTCAGATAATTTTTGAATGTATTTCATAATGATAGATCAATTTTTCAGTTATTTTGAGTTCCCTGTAAAAAAGTTCGTGTTTGTATAATGTCTATAGATGCATATTCTTTCTTAATGAACGGTATGTTGTAACTTTTTTACAGTAGTCAGTATTTTAATATCAATTTCAACGTTTTTATTTAAATGTTTTAGCTATTTCATTTTTATAACATTATAAAATAATATTTATTTTATGCTGCAAAATACTATAAAGGTACCCATATGCACAGATTCATACTATATTTGAAATGGTAAGCTCTAATTTATACAATTCAAATTACATCTTAAAATAAATCTACAAAATAGTATAAATATTGACTGTGAATTATAGGCAATTGGTTTGTTTCACTCATTTCTTTATTTCTAACTAGTTTCGACTTGTCGTCATTTTGAAAGTACATGATTTCTTGAGAATGATAATGGGTGGAAACTAGATGGCAAAATTAAGAAATAAGTGGAACAAGGCAAGTGGTTTTAATTTAAACTCAATAATTGTTAAATTGTGTCATCAAGTGAGAACCAAATTAAAGTAATATTTAATCTTCTCGTTATCAATATATCTATTTTATTATTATTCCAAACTATGAAAAAATAAGACCACTTTGAGTCCTTAGTAGAAAAAAGCAAAATGAAGTGAATAAAGCGATGACGGCGTGAAATCGCAGAAATAACGACCCCCCGCACCCTGTGATCCCCTCTCGCCCTTATTTCCGCATATAATGAGGGTCAGGAGGACTTGTACTGTTAGATAAAAAGGTCCTTGTACCTTCGAGTGTCGCAATGTTTTCGCTTCGCGATACGATTTGAATGAGACGGTCGGAAGAGTCGAGGACGAAAGTGGGAAAGAGGAGGATAATCCCACTGCAGACGAAAATCGATAACTGGGATTATAATTGTATGCAATTTACACGGTGCGCTTGTTATAAATGCATGTGTACATGCACATACGGTAATTGTATTCTTTATGATTTATCGTTACACGATTATTAATTATTTTTATTAATAGGATTATGTTACTAAATAATGAAGGTGTATTACGATTATTGCAATATTAACGTTTCCATTAATAGTTATTACAGATATTACGTTAAAATTTATACAATAATTAAAGTTTATTTTAATTACAATTTTTGAAAAATTGTTATTGATTACGCGAAAAATGTTTTAAACACTGTATGTTACAATGTTTTAATTTTATTCTATATACCGCGTGTCACGTTTCAAGACGCATTATATTTTCAACTATTATTGTACATTTTGTATTTGACGTATAGGTATCCTAATGTATTTAATTTATTAAATTTCTATTAATTGTTTTGCGTCGACAAAATTTTTAATAACGTATTGAAAACCTTTTTCTGCGAAACAAGCCACTTCTACACAATTATTAATTTACATGTATTAGATAAGGGCAGTAATAGAGAATTGAATGTAATTCAAATGAAATTTGTGTTCCAGGTAAATTCCCAACTGGTTCAGTGGAGGGAAATCGATGTGGTCCGCATGCGATATGGCTTGTAATTGGTAATCAAAGGGAGGTAAGGGGGAATTGGAATGGGAATGGAAACTCCGCTAGTAACGTGCCTTAGAACAATCCTCGAGAATTGTAAAACTGCATTTGCAACCATAAATCAAAGTCATTCACTATCTATTATATACACGTAGTAATGGCTGCAGCGGTGGTGTATTTCGCACTGACTGTTATAACAACATAATTGCCAATTAACGCCCAGAATTTATTGCTCGCCCATTGATAAAATCACGCATACCCGCTCCAGTCTATTCGACATTGTATTATAATGCACTTTGGTTTTACTGCCACAATTCAGATTTAATTATCATAATACATTTATCAAAACTGTCATTAATTTTCTTCGAATGTCAAACATTATAATCTCAACTTATCTGCTAACATTTGCGAAGACACGGTTTGATTAATTCATTATAGCTGAGGCTGTTACTTGGTTAAATGCCATATCAACACTTTTTGTAAATAACACACTTGGTTAGGATTTCACTGTTTATTAGTTGACACTGTAACAATTGTTTCGCCACACAGTGGCTTCATCAGGCAGATGAATTCATCTGCCTGATGAAGCCACTGTGTGGCGAAACAATTGTTACAGTGTCAACTAATAAACAGTGAAATCCTAACCAAGTATGTCATTTACTAAAAGTGTTTATACAATATTAATTTAATCGGACTTCTGTTTATTTAACAAATTTTCTTTAACCAAGAAGTGAACTTCACGTGACATCAGTGCTTAATCCGCGAAGCGGAGCGACCAAACCAAATTTTCTAGCTTTTCTAAACTAGAAATTTTACTTCGTGCTTAACCAAGGAGGGGAAAGCCTCGTTAGAAAGTTCAAATTGAACGCTTGCCTAATTTTTTTTGAAAACAACGAATGCCTGAATTTTTACAGAGTATAACATAGAGAGATATCAAAAGAAAAAGTCACTGTGTATGATTTGTATGAATTTGTATTAAATAATAACAAATTTGGGTAGTTACATTTTAATAACTATTTTAAAAGATAAAGTTATAAACTGTTGTCTAATTATGGTATATTTATTACTTAATGACTACGACTAAAGTGCCAGTTTTCGAAAATAACATTAATTGCATAAAATTTAAGCATATTCTTTTAACTTAATATTGAAAATAAGCTGAAATAATTGAATTTTCTCAACAAAGAGCGTTTATCTTTTGAAATGTTACATTTTAAATCTGCAAGGGCTTGTCTTCATCAAGTTAACCTGTTTAAAATTTGCCCTGAATTGCAAAACCGAAGCCCGCAAATAAATTAGATAGAAAATAATGAATCCGCAATGGGCGAGACGACGAGACGACATCGCCGTCGCAGAGGAGTGAATTAATAGGGACTCACCTTCCATTATAAATCTTCGCGACGCTTATTTCAGGGGCAAACTTATAAATTAATAAAAACGAGTCCCCATCGATTCTCCATCCCCAATAACTTCGCCTCAAGTCCTCGTGTCAATTCCCAATCCTCCAACTGCGACTTTACCACACACACACCTAATCGAATTGTTATAAACCACCCCTTTTACCTATAAAAATAAGAAATTGTAGCGATTTTGACAGGTTCAACATTTTTTTATTTTATTTTATGTAGACACGGTATAAACAGTGCGTTATTATCAGCGATTTTGGAAAGTGCGAGCCGTAAAATGATAATACCATCGCGAGGGTTGGAAATCGATAAAGCCTACTTTGCTCCACGTGTAAGGGGTGGTTTTCCGGGGGGTTTAGGGGGGCAGTAAAGGGCGTCAATGTAGTTGTAGTTTCTGTGGGGAGCAGAAGTGGCTGTAGCTCTGGCGTTTAGTTAAACTGGGATGTGTATTCTAATCCCACATCGAATTCCGAAAGAGAATCGATAAATTTATTATCGCTCTGATATCAAACGCTTAATTGACGCCCTCAGATTTAATGACTGATTGACGTTTGCTTGTGATACGTTTATTGTCCTATTATCTGTAATTGTCCCACTAAAATTCTCAGAATGCAAATGTTCAAGCTTTTCTAAACTCGAAATTTTACTTCATGATTAACCAAGCAGTTTTCTCTAAACTCGTTGAACAAATAATTTGTGACCAAATTGTTAATTTTCTTAACAAATACAACAGTCTTATTGATAAACAATTTGGATTTAGAACTGGCAGACAATATTTAGTCTAATACAAAGCACATTTCAATTTATGGAAAAGAATAAAATATGCTTCATTATCATGTTCGGTTTAAAAAAAGCGATATATTGCAATATACTTCGAACAAAATGACATGACATAGATTTACAGAATTTCATGAATAATTTTATCATGTTTAGTGATGTTAGTGGTCATTTACGTAGGTAATAACTATTGGTAATTTACCGAAAATTACGCTATATTTCCCAGATTGGTAACATTCTCTTCTGCGTATTTACATGATAGGATTGAAGGCAAAAATACTTCACCGGAAAAATACAATCTGATTTAATTTACTGTTATATTATAATATATTGGGTGTTCGAGAAAAAAACGCCATAGCTCTGTTAGCTAAAAAACCAAAGTTAATGACTGTTACAATACTATAAATTGACAGTAATTATATATTTTACCAAAATCAACTTCATTGCCAAATAGTAGTCAACTTTAAATTTTTAAATATCTGCATATACTTTTTTCATTTTGTTATATAAGGCATTGTTTTTCTGAATCCAATTATGCTCGATATGTGGATTTTAATTAAATTTTTTTGCCAAAAAAATATATAATAAATCTTGTTCACGTGATATTTTTTGCAATAAATATAGTGTGCCTTAAAAATGGTCTTTTAATAGTTTAAATTGTATTAGTTTATAGTTAATCCGTGTGTTTCGTTAATTCATTTATTTTACATGTTCAATTTGTTATTATTTTAAATGCAACTTTATCATTTAATAAATACTTCTTTTTTGTTCTAAAAATGCATTATGTATATGCTGTAAATTTTCAGGCATTCGTATATTTTATAAAAGAGTTCAATTTAAAGTTCGACCGAGTGTGTCCACTCCCACACTAAGCATGAAGTAAAATTCAAAGTTTAGAAAAGCCTTAAAATTTGGTTGGCGTACATAACACTTAAATATTGTGAAGTTAGAAATACACTATAAAAATGAGTAATAATCGAAATATGTTAATACGTTAGTAATGTCATTGAATTATTAATAATGCTCTTTATTCGATAGTAATGTGTGAGTAAGTGAGATGAGAACTCTATTTGTATAATTTATGTGGTAATAACTGTAAAAATTATTTGTAATTATCTTTTACATATACATTGTTTTCTCTTCACACTAAATTTTAATGAGGTTGTGGATGTCGCATTTACAATTTTTATTTTTATTTTAACTTGTACTACACACTCCGTCATTACCACTTTCTAAGTTTTATTCACATTCCCCACACAGACATATTTTTCAAGATGCTGAGCTAAAATAATGCCCAATTGTATCTAGATTAGATCTAATTTAGTTGTCTTTCTAATTACACAGGTCTGCGATGAAAAAAATACAAGAGAATTGATAGCTGAACTTTATGTATTTTTAGTGCTGATTTCAAACATATTAATGAAATATTTCTATCACGTCACGTTTTCTTAAAAAAACTCAAATTTACTTGGATTTTTATGAACATATACATAATATGGAGCGCAAGTATAAAAAAAGATGTTACAAGAAGATGCTCGCCGACCACTACTGGATGTTAACACGAGATAGGCATGAGATTGAACATAAAAGAAGTTTTAAAGGAATAAGAGAACGTACTTAAATAGACACTTTTTGTTTTGTTTTTTGCTCAGTTTCAAATTTGTTTCAAACTTTTATGTGCACATACATAATATTTGCTCCTCTTGGTCAATCGTCGGTTTTATGTAAGTTACCTTAATAAAAAAAAATATAATACGTTGTTGGTAATTTTCTTCTAGAAACTGCACCATAACAAGTCTATAAACGTATAAAAAATTAATAAATTGCTGAAAAATCAATTTGTCATACCAAGAATTGATTATTTTACATAGATTTAAATAAATAAAAAAAAAACACTGTTGACAGATAGTACATGCGAAATTGTTCGAGAGAATACCTTTTCAAATCGAATTTTAGCAAAAACATCGATATCGATTTTACAAACAATTCTGACGTGATACAACAAAGGTCATTTTCGATATCGAAAGGTAATTTTCAATATCGATTTAAGTACACCAAATAACACAAAATTCGAAAACTTCTCTTGTATTTATCAATAACTTCAATTTCGCAGGCCTGTGTTATTATTATATTCTAAAGCTACTTGCTGATTTATCTACTGTGGCGAATGTAAGACATGTTATATCATGAATAAATGAATATTATTACTGCACCAACGAAATACCAGCAACTAATCCATTTTTTACTTTCCGACACTACTGTGTATGGAAAGTATTGTAATCACGCCAAAAATCCGACTATCCAATTTTGTTATTTCTTTACGTTTTCGGGTCCCCAGAGTACCATTTTTATATTTTTACGATGATATCTGAGTGTATGTATGTGTGTGTGTATGTAATATATGTATGTGTGCGCTTGTGAACACGATAACTTTCAAAGAGAAAAAATGATCTAGCTCCATTCATGCAGGTACATTTTAGACCTTGACCCGAAGATTGTTAATGTTTTCAGCTAAATCGAGTGGCTATTTAAATAAAAACTCAACAATTTTACAGATCTTAGAGTTGTGACATATATAAAAATATAATTTGAAACTTCCATATTTAGTTATTTATTTAATCCAACCACCAAGAAAGCTAGTTAAAGGATATCTTAACTATTACATTGTAAAATCAAAGCAAAGTAACATAAATAATAATTATAACATAACTATACCTAAATTAGTGTAAATATCAATATAATGCATTCGTTTTTCCAGAGAGTAAAATTGTCTAAAAATTTTGAAACTAAATTCTTTACATAAACTTTGTGTAGTATACCCATATCTACAAAAATTACATATCACGTAATGAGTTATACCACATACAGACAGTCCACAGGATAGTAAAAAATTACGATTAAAACAAAATTTATAGATGGCATCTCCATTCGCAATTTTATTATTAATCAGATATAATAATGCTAAATTCAAAGTACGTATCAATGGATAGATGTTATTATTTGATTAAAACGTTAAAGCCTCATAGATTCCAAAAACTCTATGGCAATAAATTCTTGATTCCATTTTTTGGCGTCCAAATAATTACATTGGACTGTATGTCTTTATTTTGAATTGCAAAACGCCCATTTACTTCAATATTATCCCTTTAATTAAAATTGATTTAATTTTATCTACACACCGAGCATTTCCTTTATTTTCCCCCTTGTAAGCAGATTTTCTTTTATTCCGCGTTTCTAACTAGCTCTTACTCCCATATTATTTTACCTCTGTAACAGGAGGAATCCGAGAGAAAGGCAGCCGATGTTATTACAATGTAAATCAGGAGGTTTAATTAGGGGAAGAGAGGCGCCTCTTCGGAGGTATCTGTAATTCCTCTCTCTCTCATCCCCGGCAAATTGGGCTAATAATGGAAAACTGAAATTTACATAAGATATCCAGGAAGACGAGAAATAAAGAAAAGAAAAAATAAGAAGAAAAAGGAAAAACGAGTGCGAAAAGTAAACGGAAGGAAAGGAAATAGATGGAATCTCTCGACCGTATCCGGCCGAGACGAGTTTACATCCTGTTTGAGATATTTCAGATATTTCATGTGAGGGTTTGTAAAAAAGGTCGTTTCCAACAGTTAATTATTAAATTTTTTGATTGCACATTCAGACCTGCAGAGAAATTGCATTGACAGATAAATGGAGATTAAATAATTACTTTCTGCCTTATCAATAGAATTGCTGTTAAAATCATTATAGTTGAACGCAATTAAATTTCTACTAGTACAAATACGATACTAACATTTCGTCTTAACCTATTAAGCACCATTGATGCAAGAACACAACATTTTTAATGTTTTGTTAATTATATTACTAAATAAGTTAATTTGATACATTGTAATATTTGACCAGACTTGAGAATGTGTGACTACAAATATAAATATTTTATAATTTAAATATTTCGCTTATTACTACTTCTTTTATACGTTTTCAGTATATTTCTAATTTTACAATATTTCAGTATTTTATGCACGTGGCGCATGAAGTAAAATTTCGAGTTCAGAAAAGCCCGAAAATTTAGTTTGGCCGCTCCGCAGAGCCAAACCAAATTTTCAGGCTTTTCTAAACTCGAAATATTACTTCATGCTTAATCTGGGTGTGAAAACACTCGTTCGAAGTCAATAAAATTCTAGTATGCAATACAATAAGTCATTCATAGAAATCATAAACAGAAGTGCAGAAATTTACCTAACATCAACTTTTAGAGTTAACTCTATAATTAATCGGCTATTAATGGGCTAATGTAATAAAATGTACAGTTGCGAGAGAAAAAAACTGGAACAGTAAGATATTTGGCTATGTGAACTGGACTCACTTTGATTTTTCAAATTGTCAATCAAATTGACAACTCTGAGGAAATGTCGAATAAAATTTAATTATCGTCGACATGCCACAACTGACTGAAACGCAAAAAGCGATATAAACGACCCGTTTAGAGACGGAATTAGCATTAGAGACATTACTAATAAAGTGCATATCAACAAGAGCACCTTGCCCAAGAAAGATATGGTTGTTAACCTGTACATGACAAGTTAGTTTTACAAGAAATAAATACGATATTTTAAAATTGGCTAAAGCTCCCTGCTGTACTAGTTTTGTTTCTCTCGCAATTTAGTTTTGAACGTGGCAACGTCGCATTTTCATGTGTTCCACCTTGACTCTACTTATATTAACAGTAATTTAGAGGTTATGTTACACAGTTTTTGTTTATGTTTGTAAACACTTACTTTTTCTGCTTATTTATTTAATTGAAATTTAGTTCTAGCTGATGAAGCATAAAGTGAAATTTTGAGTTTAGAAAAGCCTAAAATTTTGGTTTGGTCACTCCGCAAAACAGAGCGATCAAACTAAATTGTCAGGCTGTACTAAATTTGACATTTGACTTCATGCTCCACGCGTATAAAATACTGAAGAAATGTGAATTAGTATATTTTAAATTTCGCAATAATTCATTGTTTATTCACCTGCCGCATGAAGTAAAACTCCGAGTTTAGAAAAGCTTGAACATTTCTATTTGGGCGCTACGCTTTATTCCGCGCCCACATCTAAATTTTCAGGCTTCTCTAAACTTGAAATTTGATTTTACGCTCAATCAAGAAGTAGAAACACTCGTTAAACGTAAATTTCAAACAAATAATACATTAGAATAAACAAAAGAGTGTAACATCATCTCTAAATTAGTCCAAATTTAGTTAGACTGAAGTTGGAACACAGGAAGAGGCGATGTTGCCACGTTCATTTTATCAATAGTTTAGAACCAACTAACAGCATGTAGATTTCCATGAATCTTCCCAGATTTTATTCCATTAATACGAAATGAATACGATATTAACTAGCATTCAACTAACTGAATTGCTGAGACAGATATAAGTTAAGAGTTCATTTTCATTTTGGTTTTAGTTAAAATAAAAAACTTATTACTTCCAAAAACACTTTGTTGTATTTACGACAATTGTTTTGCCACACTGTAGCTTCTTTATGAGAAAAATAATGTTCTTGGAGTACGATAAATGTCCCTAAAAGTAGTTGAAGTGCCAAATATTTAATCTATTATACTATTCGATTTTTTAAATTATTTTGTGTTAGAAAATAAAAATACATTAGACATTTTCTAAAACTAAATGTAAATAAGTGATTGATTTAATGTTAGCGAATGTGATTTGAATATTAGAATATGAGAATTCTCAGCCTTAGACTTCAAAGTAAAGGTTTTTGGGGTTGAATCTTTGTTGTATAATGATAAAAGTTTCAGAAATTATAAAAAAGTATATTTTTGATATTGCTCTAAAGAAAACTAAAACGCTTCTCCAAAAACTTATGATATGAGTCTTAAAATTAAAGAATTTTACTAAAACAAATGGAATTACTGTAGAATTTCATTTGAAAACTCATAAAACATTATGTTTAATTAAAATTAGTTTAAATTACCAGAATGTATTTAGAAGTATTAATTTATAATGATTCACCGTGGAAGACCGAAATAATTTCTGTAATAACGAATTTATCTGATTCTCTGTGAGCATTATCATAAAAATCATTGAAGTTTTGGGTAACATTTAATTTGGAATGTATAAACAAAAATCTCGTGAGATCAAAATTAGTTCAAATTGTCGGAATTTATTATTAAATAAGTATTTCTATTGATACAATACAGGCAGGCAAAATAATTTGTTTAAAATTGAGACTCTTGGAAGTGGATATTTGAATGAAAAAAAAAAAAATAATAATAATTATTTGTTGTTTCACTTCAAAATACATTTGATACTAAATCACCCCAAAAACAAGTACCTTAGCATTGTATCACTTTTATTTTATAATACATAAGACGTAAAAAATTAGGTTACTTGCTTTTTAGGGTTTTTAGAAAAAAAAACAGTTGAATTTAAAGGCAACATTTTATTTGAAAGTCACAAAAAAATAAAAAATATTCTCATAATTTGCTAAGACAAAACTGTTTTCGTTAATCCAAGACATAAAAGCAAAATAGGTCTTTTAAAATTAATAGATTTTAAGATAGAGTTTTTAAATTGCAATTAACCATTAATCAAATTTCAATTAAATACATTTAACTTAATTATTTCTATCTACAAATCCATGATTTTGTAGAAAGTATAAAAACGTTCATTGATATTTAGAAAAACATACAATACATTGATATTTAGTAATATATAATAATTGTTTTTTAATTGTACACAAGTTTTGGAAATGGCATTAAGTCGGAACTAGTTGAAAATAAAATAATTTATTAGAAAAACAAACCAAGTATTTTAAAATAAAATTGGTTTATTTCCGGCTTATTCTTTAATACATAGTTTCATAATTTTAAAATTGTTATTTCTCCCCTCCAATATTAAGTATAAAGTAAATAATTCGAGTTTAGAAAATCCAGAAAGTTTGGATTGGTTGGGCAGAGTTTCTGACTTTTCTAAACTCCAAATATTTACTTCATGTGCCAGGCGCATAAAGCAGTTTAGAAACATGCTTTATCTATAATTATAATTATACATCACAAGATAAAACATATAGATTTCGTACAAGTTTTTGTGCAAATCAAAATTATAAGATTAACTGACGAATATAATATTAATATTAAAGAAATTGATTAGAATTGAAGAGCCTATTGTAATAACAAGATAAGCCACACAACCAAAAAATGATGAAATATTCTTCGATTTGATTAAGCAGTAATATAAAAAGCTACAGTATGCTCACATTCGCATGAAAATCGAAGCTTTCAAAACTTGCCAAACAATCTACTATTAATCCTTAATATCATAGTAATGCATTTTAATTTGTTTCTAAATTTTAGTCCAATATTTTAGTTCTGTTTGTAAAAGTTGACAATTAAACCTAATTATGTCAATTTGGATAAACTTATTGAAGCCCTACATTTGATATACGTTTTGATTTTTCATAATATATATCATTGGGTTTAATTTCATGCGAAAACAATTGAGGTTCAATTTTTTACCAAGTTTGGAATATTTTTGGTTTCTTGTCTCATCCTGGTGAAAATTCCGACTACGCTCATAGGATCAAATATTTCTGCCAACGATTAGTAAGGAGTAAATAAAAACGCTCGTCTGATTTCGGAATAATTCAGAACGAATGCTTCAAATCCGAGACAAAAAAACGAGTGGACCAAAATTGATACTAGGGACCGAAATTCAGGACAGACCCGGCAAAATGTTGACGTATAAATCCTTACAAATAATCCAAATTAAATTAGGTAGCTCCTGAGTTAGAGGGGGTAGGCACGACCTGAAAAAGGTTGAGAATCCCTGGTTTATATATTATATTATTTATAAAAACTGATCTTCAGTAAATAAATTATTAAATAGATAATTTTTCTTAGATTAAATTAATGGCTCCAAGGATTTAATAACAAGATACGTACTAAGAACGAGTAAAATACAATTATTTCGCTAATAAAATCGTGATCCGAATTTGTTCGAATAAATAAAACATACGAAGTCTGCTGCGGTAAAGTTGGATTATTACCGTAACTCGCGATTATAAGTTAAATTAGATGAAAACAAAGTTTCGAGTTTCCCACTCTCCGCGGCGAATCTTTGAGCTAGTTTCGTATATACAAGTTATAACAGGCGGTGTCACGTAAATCAGATAATAATATCAACTTACTTACAACTATATTACACCAGAACAAAGAAAAATAAAACAGGTAATAATATCATCTTAACTTTGTGAAGTGCCATATAATTAGATATGTTATCTTAAGTGAAAGTATATTTAATCTAGAAAATATGATATTAAAATATGGTTTGTTCATATTAAATACATATTGTTATTCATATGTCTTTAATAAAGTTAATAAGTTGTTTATTGTTAAAAATAAACAATAAAGTTTGATCGCTATTTGTTAATTGGTTATACAAGTGGTAGACATCATATCGGAAGGTATTTTATTGTTTATAACATCTACAGTTCTATTCAATAAATAATGCGGACAGCTACTAATTCTGGTTTTGAAAATTTCGCTAATGCAATTCTGGCTTTTTTAAATTGTTTCGGTGGGATAATAAATTTGATTCCGTTACCATAGCAACTACTTGAATTATAATCCACATTTCGGATGTGAAACAGTAATTGTACGCTTTTTTATATAATAGAACTGTACGTTTAGTTTTTGTCTAGCCACACAATTCATAATCGGTTTATATTTAGCAATTCATTTTTGTTGTCGAACCAAAATTGTGATTGTTGTTTTACCTTCAGATAACAGGTTTTATACTATAGTTTATCTCTTTATACAATGAGTTTAAAATATATTTCTACATTTTAAGTTTTATTCCATTATGTTTATAAATTTATTTCATGTATTTTTCTTAGTACAATTAATAGTTTTTTCGTAATATGTTTACTCCTAGACGCTAAGTTTTATTCTATAACGTTTTATTTGAATTTATATTGTGTTTTGTATTTGCACAACTATTTTAATGGGTATTATATTATATGCCTAAATATTAATCGCTCAAAGAAATGACTTACCCTTGAATGCATATTCTTATTCTTTCTGGAAATAAATAAAATGAAATGATATTATATTTAAAAACTTTTATACGCTAACTAATTAAAACATGTTTGGATAACAAATTAGATCATAAAAAAATGTGATAATTTTATTCCGCTCTCTTTTAATTCCGTTGGACATATTCTACTTATTTTAAAACTTGTATTTATTAAGTATTTATTATGATTTATCACAAATTACCATACGTTTATTTTAAAGTGATACTGCTATAAAAGTTGTGCATATTATCTATATTTATTGTATATTAACCTGGGACTTAAATCTTGTTTATTACAATCTGCCGGTAACAGATTTTTTCTGAGGACGGCCATCTTGTCGTAACTACGTCATTTACTTTATTAATAATTTAAAAAAATCCATGGTCAACTTTTATTTCTTATTTTAGCATTTTCCTCAAGAAAATGTAATAAAAACTTATGAAATGATTACATCGTTGTAAAGCTCAGAAAAGTATTTCTAAAAAAGTAATAATAAAATGTTGTTGGTGCCATTTCAAAAAATTACGGATGACGTTATTACGACAAGATGACAACCCTTAGAAAAACTCTGTTATAGGCAGATTGTCACAATCAACGACCGATTTTATAATATATATATATATATATATATATATATATATATATATATATATATATAATAAATTAGAATTAACGACCTGCTTTTTAGTACCAGATAAGAAATAACAGCGCATTAGGTCATGATGTAAAAGTTATTTTTTCATCAAGTGAGTGTGCAAGGAGGACAGAAGACGACGACGATCGTTTCGCTCTTTTTATGAGCTCCTCAGGCCGCCACATCCATCATCCCATACACACTCACTTGATATTTAGAAGTTGTATATATACTGATTTCGCTAACCATAAGTCGGTATTGACGTCAGTATTTATAATTGCTACTGCATTGATAAGGGCAGTGATCTCATTTTGCTTCTACAGTTCTAAATATCAAGTGAGTGTGTATGGGATGATGGATGTGGCGGCCTGAGGAGCTCATAAAAAGAGCGAAACGATCGTCGTCGTCTTCTGTCCTCCTTGCACACTCACTTGATGAAAAAATAACTTTTACATCATGACCTAATGCGCTGTTATTTCTTATCTGGTACTAAAAAGCAGGTCGTTAATTCTAATTTATTTAATTTAATTCGGCGCTCTGAATATTATCATCGCATTGGTTCGGGTTTCTCGCCGCTCCGATGCTAGTCGATGGTTTAAACTAAAAACCGAAACTAACTGTAGAAGCAAAATGAGATCACTGCCCTTATCAATGCAGTAGCAATTATAAATACTGACGTCAATACCGACTTATGGTTAGCGAAATCAGTATATATACAACTTCTAAATATCAAGTGAGTGTGTATGGGATGATGGATGTGGCGGCCTGAGGAGCTCATAAAAAGAGCGAAACGATCGTCGTCGTCTTCTGTCCTCCTTGCACACTCACTTGATGAAAAAATAACTTTTACATCATGACCTAATGCGCTGTTATTTCTTATCTGGTACTAAAAAGCAGGTCGTTAATTCTAATTTATTTAATTTAATTCGGCGCTCTGAATATTATCATCGCATTGGTTCGGGTTTCTCGCCGCTCCGATGCTAGTCGATGGTTTAAACTAAAAACCGAAACTAACTGTAGAAGCAAAATGAGATCACTGCCCTTATCAATGCAGTAGCAATTATAAATACTGACGTCAATACCGACTTATGGTTAGCGAAATCAGTATATATACAACTTCTAAATATCAAGTGAGTGTGTATGGGATGATGGATGTGGCGGCCTGAGGAGCTCATAAAAAGAGCGAAACGATCGTCGTCGTCTTCTGTCCTCCTTGCACACTCACTTGATGAAAAAATAACTTTTACATCATGACCTAATGCGCTGTTATTTCTTATCTGGTACTAAAAAGCAGGTCGTTAATTCTAATTTATTTAATTTAATTCGGCGCTCTGAATATTATCATCGCATTGGTTCGGGTTTCTCGCCGCTCCGATGCTAGTCGATGGTTTAAACTAAAAACCGAAACTAACTGTAGAAGCAAAATGAGATCACTGCCCTTATCAATGCAGTAGCAATTATAAATACTGACGTCAATACCGACTTATGGTTAGCGAAATCAGTATATATACAACTTCTAAATATCAAGTGAGTGTGTATGGGATGATGGATGTGGCGGCCTGAGGAGCTCATAAAAAGAGCGAAACGATCGTCGTCGTCTTCTGTCCTCCTTGCACACTCACTTGATGAAAAAATAACTTTTACATCATGACCTAATGCGCTGTTATTTCTTATCTGGTACTAAAAAGCAGGTCGTTAATTCTAATTTATTTAATTTAATTCGGCGCTCTGAATATTATCATCGCATTGGTTCGGGTTTCTCGCCGCTCCGATGCTAGTCGATGGTTTAAACTAAAAACCGAAACTAACTGTAGAAGCAAAATGAGATCACTGCCCTTATCAATGCAGTAGCAATTATAAATACTGACGTCAATACCGACTTATGGTTAGCGAAATCAGTATATATACAACTTCTAAATATCAAGTGAGTGTGTATGGGATGATGGATGTGGCGGCCTGAGGAGCTCATAAAAAGAGCGAAACGATCGTCGTCGTCTTCTGTCCTCCTTGCACACTCACTTGATGAAAAAATAACTTTTACATCATGACCTAATGCGCTGTTATTTCTTATCTGGTACTAAAAAGCAGGTCGTTAATTCTAATTTATTTAATTTAATTCGGCGCTCTGAATATTATCATCGCATTGGTTCGGGTTTCTCGCCGCTCCGATGCTAGTCGATGGTTTAAACTAAAAACCGAAACTAACTGTAGAAGCAAAATGAGATCACTGCCCTTATCAATGCAGTAGCAATTATAAATACTGACGTCAATACCGACTTATGGTTAGCGAAATCAGTATATATACAACTTCTAAATATCAAGTGAGTGTGTATGGGATGATGGATGTGGCGGCCTGAGGAGCTCATAAAAAGAGCGAAACGATCGTCGTCGTCTTCTGTCCTCCTTGCACACTCACTTGATGAAAAAATAACTTTTACATCATGACCTAATGCGCTGTTATTTCTTATCTTATATATATATATATATATATATATATATATATATATATATATATATATATATATATATATATATATATTATAAAATCGGTCGTTGATTGTGACAATCTGCCTATAACAGAGTTTTTCTAAGGGTTGTCTTATACAGGGTGCCTGCATATATATATATATATATATATATATATATATATATATATATATATTATTTTTGTATTTTTATTTAAGTATAAAGCTGTTAAAGCTTGTGCGCTTTTTCGTGGGACACACAGTATATAGAATAAAAATTAACAAATTTTACTTATGCCATTATTAAAGCAAAGCAGCGATATATTATTTGTTTGCATGTTGCAGTGTCAAAAATTGTATGAGAATATTATGAGAAACATTTTATTTAATTTATTTAATTAATAATGTCTTAATAATGACTGACACATTTCTTGTAGATTGTAATTGTAGCATTTAATTCTAAATTAATCTTTAAATTTCATTTTTTTCAGTTTTTTGTACAAGGTTTTAATACATAAGGATCCCAATAATAGTATAATAATCAATAATCAGGCGTATAAAACACTGCTTTAGAAATATATTTAAAACTTCACTTAAAATCAGCGTTTTATACGCGTGGCGCATGAAGTAACATTTTAAGTTTAAAAAAGCCTGAAAATTTGGTTTGATCGCTCCGCTTCGCTACGCGATCAAACTAAATTTCTAGCTTTTATAAGCTCGAATTTTGACTTCATGCCTAACCAAGGAGTGGAAACCTTCGTTAGAAACTTTAAACAGAACGACATTTTAAAGCAACGAATTCCAGAAAAATAACAACGTATAAATCGGGATACGTATATCTAAAAAAAATTACATGTATAAGAATTTTATAAATTTGTAAGATAACCTAAACATTTGTCCCATCATTGTGCGATTTTGTAAACAATTTGTAAATAAAATTGTTGCTTTTTCAGAAAGTACTAATCGACTTGGGTGCAAACAGGGACACGAATGATTTATTTTATTTGAATTTTTACGAATAAGATTTTTTTTTACAGAAACAGATATTTAATTTCTTATTCGTGTAATTGTATTTATAGTGAATAATAATACGATGAAATGTCGTGCGTTATCACAAACTGAAATCGAAACATGTGGTGTGTTAATTATGTACAACACCGAAATTACAGAACCGGTATTACATCAGATAGACGGATCCATGTGTTGTGTTAAATTTAATATAACATTACACGTGATTGAATGTAAACATATCATTCACGCGAATTACATGAGTTATGCTAATTAGGTATGATACGTGTCAGATTGGTTACAACATATCATCGGTATAAAAGTTAAAGTCAATAAGTGCATACGTACAGAATTGATACAATATAATGACGTTTATCACTAAACTGATGTCAGAATAAATTATGATATAGTACCGTGCGATCATTAAAAACATGATTTAGAGTAGGTTTTGAATTTTAAATTAGATTGGCACTACTGACTGTTAACACATAGTTTACCATAACCTCAGATGTATTCAAATTACCATTTAAATTAGCATTCTGGGCAACCGCTTAAAAATAGCCGTCTACTCTAAATCACAATTTTAACAATCGCACGGTATTTATTTATATGAATAAACATTTATACTGTATATTATTTAACGAAAAATTTATTACATCCTCCTAATCCCAGCAAACACATATACTTGATTTGTATGCGAGAATAGAACAAAAATGATCAATGTCTTATACAGGGTGCCTGCATTTCAACAGAATGTATGGGGATATCGGTTATTTAAAGAGATAGAGAAATAATAATCTGAAAACAAATTTGAAATATCTTCTTTCGATTTTGAGATATTGTCAAAAAACATATAGTTTGAAATTTCGTTTTTATTACTTTATTCAAAAACTATTGAATCCAGACATTTACAACTTTGACATTATACGGGTACTTTTCAACGAGAAATCTAGTAACATATTTTATTTTAAGATAACTATAACATTTACCAAGAGACCATAGCCAACTTTTGTTTTTCTCATGGGCGCCATTTTGGATTTTCATAGTTTATTGTACATTTTATATGAAAAATATTAATCTTTTGTTTTTTGTAAAGAGTGCCTTGAAAACAGTTGAGTAACTCACTTATTTGACAACTCCTAGGACCCATAATTTGCTTACATATCACCCCTGAAGACGGGCATCCGACGATACCTATTTAACAGTTGTGATGTATTTTAAACTAACGAGTGTCTTCCACTCCCAGACTAAGCATGAAGTAAAATTTCGAGTTTAGAAAAGCCCCGCGTAGAAAATTTGTTGAAAATGGTGTTCAATATTTACCAAGATGTAGAGAAAAATGCGAAAATTACTTATTTTTATGGATAGTTTTAGAGTAGTAATAATAAAAGTAGAATAAATTTAGTTTGAGCAACTTTTATGTGATAATCGATACTTATTATTATTATTACAAAAGATTGACAGATATTAATTAATTTTGAGTGCTAACAATGATTGACTGCTGTCAAGATTTTATTGATTAACAGATATGATGTCATTGTTTCCAAGGCAAGGCTCTTTGCAAAAAAGAAAATATTCTAATTTTAAATATCAAATCTAAAATAAATTATGAATGTGGTACTTCACTGAGTTTAGAAAAAAATATTCTTTCAAAAAATATGAAAATCCAAAATAGCGCTCATAAGAAAAACAAAAGTTGGCTATGGTCCCCGGGTAAATATAATAGTTGTCTTGAAAAAAATATGCGACTAGATTCCTTATTAAAAAGGGCCTGTAAATTATAAAAGTTCTAAATGTCTAGTTTATAGTTTTTGAATAAAAATATAAAAACGTTTTTTCATAAAAATCAGTTTCTTGTTGATATTTCGAAAACAAAAGAAGATATTTTAAAACTGTTTTCAGATTATTATCTTCAAATAACTGAGATCCCTATACATTCTGTCGAAATACGGGTACCTTGTATATGGTATGAATCGTAATTAATAAAAGAATAGAATAGTTTTATTATTGTTTGTATCAAACAGAGCTAAAATTTGGAAAGGAAATTCTTCAAATTTAAGTATTTTAATATTTATTCAAAAACATATTTAAATATGGTTTTCAATATATTTTCGAACGCCTAGAGTCTAGGCGTTCGAAAATATATTGAAGGCCCTAGACTAACAAAATGTATTATTCAAAGATGTATTTAATATTTAATTTATTGTTTGCAATATTTTATTATGATTTTGAATGACTATTCCAGTTTTAATCAAAACATACTTATGTTATGTGTTTATTCACTATGTTTAGCGAATTTATTGATTCTTTTGTTGAAAAGAGAATCTTTATAAGTTTTGTTAATTATCTGGCTTTACGTTAAGTTTCTATGCTTTGAGATTTATAAGATTTTCGCCAAGTTTTGTAATATTGTTGACTGTCGCCAATTTTCATATTTGATTTTTGAAATGTTCAATATTGTACTAAATATTGATGATACGTCAATTTTCATCAATTTTACAAGTTCTTAGTTTTCATTATTTAAAGATTATTTTATTACTTGAAATAAAATAAGTAAGTTAGGAGGATTTCTTTACATTAAGTTGAATATTGCAGCATGATTATTTTATTTATTTGTTGTTATTAGTATCCAATTTAATATATAATTAATAAAATTATGTATTTATTAATAACCTTTCATTTTTCGCAATGCCTGAAGAAAATGTTCAAGTTTTCTTTATTAACTAGTTAAATTTGTTATTACTAACAAATACAAGTAATAACAAATTTAACTAGTTACTAGAGAAAACTTGAACATTTTCTTCTGAAGAACACATTTGTGACATTTAAAAATTATACAGAGATCGGTTTTAGGATAAACTCGTGCATGCGTTTCTTTAAACAAATTACACGTAATTTCACAAAATATAGAATAAGTATGTGCTTCCTGTATAGGTCCAGTTTTTTCCGAAATATTCAATCAAATTTTCGCATAAAAAATATGAACTGCTTTACAACTAGCATCGATAAACATCGCCTTGCCTTTCTGAACAATAAAGCAATTATCATTATCTTTATTTTTCAGACAAATTGCAGGGAAAATATACTTACTACGACCATGCGATCATTTTAATTATACTTTAATATAGGCGGCATGTTTTTTGTGCGGTTGCCCAGAATGCTAATTGAATGATGAAATAAGTTTGATGTTATACTAAACTATGTGTTAACTGTCAGTAGTACCAATCTAATTTAAAACTCAAAGTCTACTCTAAATCACGTTTTAAACGATCTATTTATAATAATCTGTACTGAAGGGCCATAATTACTTAAGTTTAGTTGTTTTTTTTCTCTCTCTTTCTAATGACTTGTTCTAATGACTTTTTAATTCAGATAAGATAAATTAAAATATTATTTAACCTTGAAATAAGGATTCCCAAACAAAAAAAAAAACATCTTTATTTCAAAGTTTGAAAAATTGAATAACTTTTCAGAAATACATTATTTATTAATTACAAAGGCTTTAGTTTCCCATATAATTAAATGTACACATCTAAGCAATATATTATAAGCTTCACATAAATCATTGTTTTATAAACGAAAATTAAACAAGGAGTGGAAAACATTCGTTAGAAGTTTTATTCACAAAAAGCATACCTAATATTGGCACAAATTAGGATCTGTGAGGAACCCCAGAAGTTTCGGAAACTGGAAGATAATCCCAACAACCTAAAACTTTATTTAGATTTATAGAACATATAGGATTTTTGGATTGTAAATTTCCATACGTCAAAAGAGTGTAAATACTTAATATTTCTTCAAATATAAAATATTGACCATTTAGAAAACGTAGTAATAAATGTTGAATACAATATTTATTATCTGCAGCAATTGATATTTGATTTCTTCATAGAAATACTTCAAACTTTAGATCTTAATAAAACTTACAGGCCTTAGTTTTACTAAATTATCTGCGAGTATAAACCAATAAAAAAACTTCTAAAAAATTGTATAAGTTGAATTTTAGGTAATAATAAATTCGCAAAATTTAAAACAGGATTACATTTTATTTCATTATCGTAAAATATATAAAAAATAGAGTTAAATTCATTTGGAATATATAACTTGATACAACTATCAAAAGTTCATAAAAACTCCATAACACAAGTTTTCATTAAACTCATCAAATTTAGATTAAATTGTAATTTGTTGTTAAAATAATAATGCTTAAAATCGACTCAAATGTTTCATTTTTTTATCAGGAATATAACTATTTTTAAAAAATTAGATTTAAAATAAAATCACTTGGTATTTAAATGTATTTTTTTTAAATATTTAATCATGTTTCATCGAGTGATCAATGAGAAACAAGTTGAAAATATAGGAATATATATTTATCAGAAACATAATATCTAGTAAAATTGAATAAACTGCACATATTTGAAGAAATTCTAATGTTAATTTTAATCCTCATACAACAATTTTTTTCCATAAAATTGAGAAACAAGGTTGGTTTATAAAAAATTAGTTGAGATATTACATTTTTCTTTGGAGACTGGCAAAAACTCGTGTATGTTTGGTATTTTGTTAATAAAAAATATTTTTGAGGTATGAAATATTCACCAAATACGTTGTGGCCCAAATTATCAATGCTGAGATTAATGTTACATATGAAAGAAAAAATTAATGTAAGCGGTATCGAGCAAAACATTTTCATGTCACTTTTTCTATTTCCCTGAGGAAATTTAGCACTTTTCACTCATTTATACCACCTGAAAAATCTGACTATGAACAGGAAGTCAATGTAATAAACAGTTTTATTTAATTGCCAATACTGTTAAAATTTATAAAATTCTGTGTGAATTCAGACAATTTTATGGTCTGTTAATTTTGCACATATTTTGTTTTAATTACCGTTTTATTTTATATCAACTGTAGTAATTTTTTTCTTTTTTTGGTTTTACAGATTCTGTATAAAGTAGTTTTGTGTAAACTTATTGAATTTTACACTTTACTTATCTTATTGATATCACATTGTAACCAAAAAAAAAGTATTAAGAGAATAATATTTTCCGACGAATTGACGATCGACTTGTAAATCGAATAGGAACAGATTTTGGTTAACAAATTTTTAAGATTTTTGTCCATTTCTTTGATAAGTTTCTTCAATTTCCTGCCAAATGTTCACTAATTAATACACATTTTAATTTGTATAATAACTTGACAATATTTGATATATTCGAATAATGAAATATTTGGATATTCGAATATTCAAAAGCGTAAATAATATAGTGGATATAATAATCATATTTGAATCCCAGCCTTTGTTAACTTATTAAGCGCCCTTGATGCAATAGCGCAGCATCATTAATTTTTTGCTATTTAAATTATCAAATAAGTTAATTTGATACATTGTATTATTTGACCTGACTTGGGTATGTGTGAAAAAAAATGTAAATATTTTGTTATTTAACCATTTTTGTTTTAAAAAACTATTTTTAAGTGTATTTCTAACTTGAAAATTTGGTTTGGCCGACCAAACCAAATTTTTAGGCTTTTCTAAATTCGAAATTTTACTTCATGCTTAATCTGGGAGTGGAAACACTCGGTCAAAACTTCAAATTGAATGCTTATATAAAATCGACGATTGCCTGAACATTTGCAGCGTATACATTATGTATGTTTAAAAGAAAAATTCTTAGTATGTAATATAATAAGACATACATAGAAATCATTAAAAGATGTGCAGAATTTGAACTAAAATCAACTTTTAGAATTCTCTATAATTGCTCGGCCGTTAATGGGTTAAAATATCCCGGTTATTGAATAAGTGCCACAAGTGTTACTTTATACAATTTCATGAAAATGTTGACCTTTCAGACACGCTGCTATCAAAACAAATTTCAATTTGCACACATGAAACTTTCCAAAGAAAACTAAATTGTAAATATGCAGATTACAATCCATAGAAACGCAGAGAGCTGTTGTAAACAAGGGCGTTTATTAATGACATTAGCGGTGGTAGCTGCGGTCAAAATACGGGCCCGGTCTAAACATTCAGAACGGTCTAAACAGCACGTATGAACATAACCGGCCATCAACTTAATTGTTTTCGTGCCAACAAATTTGCATTAAACATTAGGGGATGCGTGTTCTGTCATTTCTGACAATTACATGTAAAAATAATTGGAGAACAACGAAACAACAGCCAGCGGCAACCCGGGTGGTCTCTGATTTTCATTATGATCTTAACCCATTAATAAAAATAAAAACTGATTAAATTAAATAATTTAGTGGATTACAAGGAATTTTTTTAAGTATACATATCCCAATAAATGCATTGTATATGAGTGGCCCAGATGCAAAACTAGCCATATACTTTTTTTTATTTTGAGATTTTGGTATTTCTGGATTCTAGTAGTCTCAGGCTACAGTTTGAATAATAAATTGACCATCCTAAACCTTTTAATATTAAGTTATTGTCTAATGCAAAATCTGCAACATTTCTCGGTTGCAAAAACTGACATTATTTCAGCTGGAAAATCTGCCAACTTTTTACTTAGTTTTATATAATTTCTCTTGTCTCCATGCGATACAATGCTCATTTAACACTATTATAAAATATTTAAAAGACGCTGCAACATCAGTTTTTGTCGTTTTGGCACAAATTTTTTCAAACCACTGTTATCGGGGTGCGGGACGTCGCTTGCTGTTTATGCTAAATTTAATAGATAATTTGAGAGAGCATGAGTTTTCCATAAAAAAACAACGTCCCTCCGTAACAACTCCGATTAGCTCAGTACTTTAACACACACACACAATAATAACAAAAGAAACTTACCGAAATCCTAGTTCAAAAGACACTCACTTTTATTGTGTTTAATTTAAAATGATTTGTAAATTAACCTCTGACTTCCAAAAACAAGGATAAAATATTTATTCACGGCACACAAAGCAAAATAACACAAGAATGATAATGAATGAAATAAATGACACAAACAAAAGAAAATAGAATAACAATAATGAACGAACGCAACGACTTACGAACTGACTAATTCGCGACACTTAATGATTTCATAGAAACTTGGTGAAACTTTGTTGATGATAACTCTGATGATGATAACTCTGATGATGATAACTCCGAACTGTACTGAAGTTCCGAACTGTACTGCCTTTCCTCTGTCTCCCGCTGTCTCTTATCTTCCCAACCACCGCTGTCTTCACCCCCGCCATGTATCTTGGGGGTGACGGTGATTGGTCGAGAACGTGGTGGAAGAAGCAGAGGGTGGAGTTTTCATATTTAGCTGAGGCCAAAAGTTTTGGGCCTCTGGTTTCCGACTGCTCCGGCGTGTCGAAGTTTGTGCTGCAGATGTTACGACCATAAACCTTTGTTCTCGCTGTTTTCTCGAAATTTTGAGAAATTCCCAAAGGCTTTGTTTTCATGGTCGTAAACATCTACAGCGCGCCGTGGGTTTTATGGCGCTGGTCCTCGGAGGTGCGGAATTTTTATGACCTTCCTCGGGGTTGTAAACATCGGCCGGTGCTGGTCGCGCGGTTAATGATGGGGTGGTTTGCAAGTCGTCATTGTTGGTCACGTTCGGGGGAATTCAATGTTGGACTAATTTACATATTTACAAGAAAAAAATATATACAAAAGAACATCGAATGAATGGTTACGAACTTGAGTCATTTGGAATTAAAATGATTATGAAATGAAATGAGCAAAACAAATGGAGTCCGATGTTTTCGCGAATGTGAATAAAATAATCAAGTTACGACGTTTTCGATAAAACGCCGGTAACAATTCGGCCCCGTAAATGAGTAAAGTTCGTTTACATGAATAAATGAATGAAAATGCTTAAAACTAATATATACAAAATTATACAAAAAGATCTTCATCCATTAATTTCGATGTGGAAGGCGCAGAATGATGAACAATTAATGAGCAAGCTCAAAAATGATCAGGCATCTGCCTATGTTCTTCCTGTTGGAATCGTGCGAATCAATCCCGCACAGGAAAACTGCGACCTTCTGTTTGACGAGTACCTGGTGGAGGTGCCGGCTAACGTCTGGGTTCAGCGTCTGACTAACACCTGTATGAGGATGATGTCCAGGCCTCGATGATTTTCATCTGGTGGAGGTGCCGGGCTGACGTCTGCGTTTGGCGTCGGGCCAACACCTGTTTCGGTGGATGCGCCCGGCATACCCGATCCGAAGATGATCCAGATGATGATGATGATGTGGAGTGCTGGTATGATGCGAAAAGACGCGTTCTGAGGTGAACATTACACAGCAACATCCATGAAGTTCCAGCGTCCGAATTACGCCTAGTTGGGACGTAATCCATTTGATGATGAACGGCTGGATGTAACGTCCTGGTTAGCAATGATGCGGATCCGGAGATGAGCCAGGGACGTTGAATGTGGGCGCCACAATGGGGATAACTGCCCATTGACAGTTTGCTGACGGCAGGCGAATATGCGTCTCGACGCCTTAATTTTTGAGACGTTTTCTGCGAAGATGAGCCAGCGTAAGGGAAAATGAGTGATGTAAATTTTCCCTGAGACGGTGATGATAAAATGGTTACCGTCCGGCGTCACAGGATGTTTCTAGATGAAACCCTCATCCTGTAGGGTGATTCCTCTGGAATAGTGGCATGGGGGTAAAATGTATGCATTGTATAAATGTCTATAAGGCCACTGGGGTAAAGTTTGATTACGGAACCACACTACGTTTCGCGGGATTTATGTACAGAAGAGTCACTACGCGCACTGAAGCGTCCTTATAGCGATGATAAACTTGCACACTAAAGCGTCCTTAAGTTTATTACCCGTTATTCCTGCGAATCCGGTTCGGGGCTGGTTGGAGCTGCTGTCACAGGATCGTCGATGTCGTTGATGAATTAATACAAGTTAATAACAGTAAAGATGCGTTGTGTTGGGGTAAAACGTCTTTTTCGCGAGGGGGAGGTACACTAAAGTTTACATTTTCACTGTTATTAGCACTGGATAGCGTCTGTGGGTTTATATTGGGCACTGTGTCTGATTGTTCGGTTTCATTTGTCGCTGGAGATGATGTGTTGGCCGGTTTCATGGTCACTGAGGCTAAGCGATGTCGTTTTTGTCGAGCGGTGGGCAGTCGGGAACTCGTTAGTTCCTGGGATTCGCTGACTGGCCGCCCGATTTCCCGTTTCCCGGCATGTTAGGACATTGATTGTGCCAGTGGAGTCCTTTTTTACACTTTAAACACCCGTGGGGTGGTGTTTTTGGGCGTCTGTGCTGAGATGTATGGTTCTCCGGTGGTGATGGCTGGCTGCGAGAGGGGTTTTGCGGCTGATTTGGCTGTGGTGTCGGTCTCGTAGCGTGATTCTTCTCGTTTATCGGTGTACGCGAATTATCATGTTGGGGCTGGATGTTATTTACAGGATAATTGCGGTTTCGGGAATTGGGTTGGGGATAGCGATTTGTTCGAGGGGATGACGGGCGATTTGTTTGTGGGTGTGATGGCTGATGTTTTGTGTGTGAGGAAGACGGGTTATTTATTTGAGGGTGGCGGGTGGGATACGAGGAATTGTGATTTTGGTTTGAGGAATGTTGGTTTTGATTAGAGGAATGCTGATTTTGGTTCCAGGAATGATCATTGCGGCGTTGTGTATACGGGGTTTTCCTGGGGGATTGTCTCTGATGATGCTGGGGCAGCTCCTTCGGGATTTCGCTTTTGTGCGAAATGTTGTGAAATTGTCTCGCTAAACTCACAGCTTTCCTAACGAATTCTTCCATCGTCGCTGGGCGGAAAACGAGGTCCTGACGCAACCTCTCTGACGATAACCTCCAGGTTACTTTCGTCATGTAGGTTTCCGAAAGATTAGCACCGTGGTTTTTAAATAGCACCTGCTTTCTCAACACGAACGGCCCCGGTGCTGTGTTGTTTTGCTTCCTCGTCAACATTTCCACAGATTCCTCATATTGAATGGTGTCCGGGTCGATGGCGTCGCACAAGAGGGATGCTGCACGTTCCCACGAAATTCCCTCTTGGAAGAAACTCCCGTACTCTTCTTGCTGGGATGACGTCATTCGTGCAAGCGTGCGGCGATGTTTCTCTCTTTCCGAGAGATTTAACCCTGCGAACTCGCGTTCTATTCCGTCCAGGAATGGCACGGGATTTCTGCCGTCGAAGAAGTCGATGTGGGAGGGCTCCTGGCGCTTGAACTCCCTGATGAGCTCAAAGCACTCGCGCTGAGTTTGGCGGCGAATCTCCTCGTACTCTTTCTGTCGGCGATGGTGGTCCCTGAACTCCAGGAATTCGCGGTACAGGTTGTCGCTCGGGGATTCCGGTGGCTGTACGGCATCCTGAAGCGAGTTTCGCGATTCTGCACGTGTACTCGTACCTAGCAGTTCGCCGTTTAGCGGCACGTTTTGGTGTTCCTGCTGGCGCTGAGTGTCTGTGGCAGGTACCAAAACCTGCTGGTAAATGAATCCTGGGGGCGGTGGGAGTCGTTTATTCACCTGAACCTCGAGATGTGAATGCCTGGATTCAGTACGATTAATTTCTGTACGGTTCTGGGGAACGTCGATGAATTCGTCCGCAAACATAATTTCGTCGAAATGCTGCCTCCGGTTGATAAAATCTGAGGGCGGTGGGATGACTTGGCGGTCGGTTTGGTGCATTAAAGACGGGTTTTGGCTGGCGTTAGGCAAATCGGTGTATCTCGATGTAGGCATCATTGATTTGATTTAAATTTATTGGTCAAATCTGAATTTAATTTCCCCCGTGAAATTAGTGTAAATGAATTAAAATGAATATGTAAAAAATTAATAAAATGATAAATTAACTAATTTAACAACACGAAATTAAATTATAACTAATTTAGATTATTAAAATGCAATTAATCAAAATGAAAATAATTTTGAATTAGTTTTGATTAACTAAACGTAAAAAAAATGCTGAAAATGTTGTTATGATTAACTACTGTTAAAACTTAATTAATGTAATAAAATTTGACAACGGCCCCGTCGTGATTAAATATGTATATATATTTACAAATAGCCAAATGAATGAAATATCACAACAATTGTTGACCACGGCCCCGTCGTGATTAAAATTAAGTCTATGATTGATTGAATGTATAACCAAAATTTATGAAATAGCTATAAAATGAATAATAATTATTACAAAAAATATTATAGACTTAAAATGAAAAAAACTAAATTTAAAATGAATTTAAGAAGCATAAAGTAAAAAGAAATAATTACTTCTTGTATACGGCCCCGTTGTAATTTTAAATTAAACTAATAATTAAAATAATATGAATAATTTATGAATATCAATACACTAAAATTTAAAAAGTTGATTAAAGAAAATCCAATAAAATGATCAATTACTTGAATTGATTGAGTGCATTGAATTGATTATGTAAAATTAATGAAATGTTCTGGGGTACACGGCCCCGTCGTGATTTAAAATGATTTAAAAATAATGATTGTAAAAATAATTAAATATGAGTACAGCGTAGATAATAATGATCACCTATAACAGAATAAACCAAAACACACAAATGGTTATGTACATGAAAATATGCATAAAAATGTATATACATGTGATGATATTAATAAGAAAAAAATATTTAAAAAATGCTTATTAATATGATGTTGGGAAGTTAACTTGTAATTGGGATGTACGTCAATAATTAAAATATAAAATAATAGCTGTTAGTAGGTATGAGAATACTTGGTGAGCTAAATTAATGAATTTTAAATTGAAATATGATTAAAATTAATAAAATATATGAATGAGTACCAAGTTATGCACCAAAGTGTTAAGACTTGATGGATTTGAATTAAATTTAAATCATGAAATTTGACTTTCACAATAAAATGTGTTCAGACCAATTTAAAAAAAATGTATTAAGTAACAAAAAATTTTGGTAGACGATGGATTGCTATTTAGCTAAATGATTTTATGTCTGAATGATTTAAATTTTAAAAAAACATACAAATGAATTCGGTGCCAAAATGTTAATTGGAAATCAGTTTGTGTTTCAAAATGGTGAGTTTACAATTTAAAAAAATTAATGAAGGCTGAGAGTCAAAATATTCTTTAGAAAAACGAACGTTTGTCAGCTCGAGTGGTTTCGGAATTTCTATGAATTTTAAAATAAATTTAATCAGTAGAATATGTAAAAGAATGAATGAGACTGTAAATGTTTTTATGATTTAAATTAAATTTAAATAATGAATGTTGTGCTACTAACAGGTATGAGACGAAAATCACGTCGGAATATTACAAGCCAGATGAATTGTAAAAAAAAATTACAAGATTATACTTAAGTCGCAAGTTAAGTTAATACTAACTAAAATAAATTGTTGTGGTCTAAAATGTTATTTTAAAGTAATATGCTAAAATGATTTCAGACGAAGTGAAATACTTAAATAAGTAAATGAATAAAATGCGTTAGGTGATGAAATGTTTAATGCCTCACTGATGAATTTAAGATAAATGACAAAAATGAGTTGTGCGTCAAAATGTTATTTGTGAAAAGAAAATCAAATGTTTGCCAGTTGAAAATGAAAGTTGCTTTTGTAAATGATAAATTATTAACGGCAATTTTAGAGTCGTGGGCTAAAATTTGAAAAATATTGTATGATGGACGCCAAAATGTTATTTTGAAAAATGTAGGGTCAAGGATTAAGATTGAGCGTTGGGCGTTAAAATGTTATCACTAAATGCAGAAAATTTGTCAAAATTTTGCTCGTTGGGAGCTAAAATGTTATTTGGTGCATGCAGGGTCGTGGGTTAAAAATTTATAAAAATTTGTACCCGTAGGGCGACAAATTGTTATCGGAAATTGAGTTTAAATTTATAACAAATTTGTCGTAGGATTTAATTTAGAATTAAATTTTGAACGTTGGCGTCAATTGTTAATGCTAAATGCGGGTTGAAAATTTGTACAGATTTTGAACGTTGGGCGCCAAATTGTTATCGGGGTGCGGGACGTCGCTTGCTGTTTATGCTAAATTTAATAGATAATTTGAGAGAGCATGAGTTTTCCATAAAAAAACAACGTCCCTCCGTAACAACTCCGATTAGCTCAGTACTTTAACACACACACAATAATAACAAAAGAAACTTACCGAAATCCTAGTTCAAAAGACACTCACTTTTATTGTGTTTAATTTAAAATGATTTGTAAATTAACCTCTGACTTCCAAAAACAAGGATAAAATATTTATTCACGGCACACAAAGCAAAATAACACAAGAATGATAATGAATGAAATAAATGACACAAACAAAAGAAAATAGAATAACAATAATGAACGAACGCAACGACTTACGAACTGACTAATTCGCGACACTTAATGATTTCATAGAAACTTGGTGAAACTTTGTTGATGATAACTCTGATGATGATAACTCCGAACTGTACTGAAGTTCCGAACTGTACTGCCTTTCCTCTGTCTCCCGCTGTCTCTTATCTTCCCAACCACCGCTGTCTTCACCCCCGCCATGTATCTTGGGGGTGACGGTGATTGGTCGAGAACGTGGTGGAAGAAGCAGAGGGTGGAGTTTTCATATTTAGCTGAGGCCAAAAGTTTTGGGCCTCTGGTTTCCGACTGCTCCGGCGTGTCGAAGTTTGTGCTGCAGATGTTACGACCATAAACCTTTGTTCTCGCTGTTTTCCCGAAATTTTGAGAAATTCCCAAAGGCTTTGTTTTCATGGACGTAAACATCTACAGCGCGCCGTGGTTTTTATGGCGCTGGTCCTCGGAGGTGCGGAATTTTTATGACCTTCCTCGGGGTTGTAAACATCGGCCGGTGCTGGTCGCGCGGTTAATGATGGGGTGGTTTGCAAGTCGTCATTGTTGGTCACGTTCGGGGGAATTCAATGTTGGACTAATTTACATATTTACAAGAAAAAAATATATACAAAAGAACATCGAATGAATGGTTACGAACTTGAGTCATTTGGAATTAAAATGATTATGAAATGAAATGAGCAAAACAAATGGAGTCCGATGTTTTCGCGAATGTGAATAAAATAATCAAGTTACGACGTTTTCGATAAAACGCCGGTAACACCACGTATGTTTGGTTTTGCATCTGGGAGACTCAAGAGGTTTCGTTGGTTTTACGTGTATACTTAAAATAAAAATTACCCGCATGTCATAACACTTACTATTTCCAAATATTGAGAAATATAAAGTAGGATGATTGAAGCGTTTATTTTTATCTACTCCAGAGCGAAATATCAAAATCCAGGAGGGCGATCTCGAGTCCCATATCCGCGATCGTGTTAGATACAAAACAGTCGTATTTCGCCGTTCTGAAATCGATTCTGGACCACCCCTGGCATATCCACAATTTCACCCCCCATACACATACACATACAAACGCATATAGAGAGAAGTCCTAATTTCGAGGGTGTTCACGTCGCTCCTCCATGTGTGGAGGTCCTTTCATCTCCCCAGATCTTCAAAATGGCAACACGTTTCACCAGATGACTTTAAATCACAATAAAATCCACAAGAAACAGTAACATATTCTATTAACAATTGTGAAATAATAAATATTGTGTATTTTGCAAGATTTTTATTGTTTTTGTTGACAACAAAATTCATCTATACATTTTGAAAATGATTATTAAAACACAGGGTATTTTACGAAGTTTAATAATTTTTTAAAAATGTATAGAAGAATTTTGTTGTAAACAAAAATAATAAAAAAGAGTTGAGTTAAATATAAAATAGATGGTCAAATATAAAACAATAAATCTTAATCAATAAGACTACTATAACAATGAATACCGATTGAATATTATCGTATTTTATGTTTCATATTTATTCTGCAAACTAATAGATAATTTTTCAAATTCACAATAGTTTCAAACTCGAAGCATACTTATTGTATAAAATGATATTTTAATAAATATTATTTCAATGATTTTTATTATTAGTGTTTTCATGAAAATTTTTCTATACATTTTGAAACATATTTTCAACTTTGTATAAATAAATCCTTTTTAAATAATAGTGTAAAGTGAAATATAAAACAGTAATTTGATGTTGAATAATTGAAGATGTGTATACTAAGATACCGTTTGTTCGAGAACAAACACCCAACGCCATAACTATTATTAATTGAAGGATTTTAGTGACTAAAAACCCAAAGTTTAGATACTAAAAATATTGATGTAATTCACTTTTTCCAATAATTCATTGCTAAACTATATCCAACTTAATTTTTTTAATAGCTGCCTATATGTTTTTCTGAATTCAAGAAAGCCAACATGTTGTTTTTCGTACAATATATTTGTCGAAAATAAAAACATTAAAATAAATCTATAATCTATATTTTTTTTACAAATTATAATGCCTCGAAAAAAAAAAGACTAATGTCATTTATTGTAAGGTTAAGTCAAACATAAATAATAACAACCTAACAAATAAGTTGCATTGAAAATAAATTTGTAAGATGTCTGTAAATTCGCTATTGTACACGATTATGTCAGAAACACAGATTAATAACAAATGGTTGACGCTACTTTACAATAAATCAGAGATAGGCGGCGTCAACAATGTCACGTCGACAATGTCATCGTGGACGCGTCAATGTCGACAATGGTTTAATTTATATAACATTTGAATTATTCAGCCAAAGGCGATGCGATTTTGGCTGATAACTTGGAAGTTAAAAGAGTATCGAAAACCGCAACATATACATTATAATAACATAACCTTTATATAGTGTTGTTGACGTTCTCAACATTGTCAACGTTGTCGACATGCTGTAACGTCGACTAATAAAGTCGACGCGTCGAGGTCCATCCCTGCAATAAATGACATTTGTTGATTCGATTTTTCGAGGTGCTCTACATTTATTGCCAAAAAATCATGTAAACATAGTTTTTTTTTCTCGCATAATAAATACAATCAATACAACATATAGAGCATAATTGAATTCAGTAAAACATTGTCTGGTATAATAAAAGTATTAGCAGAAATTTAAATATTTTAAGTTGATTATTATTTAGTAATGAAGTTAATTATGATAAACATTATATTTACTTTTATTTTAAAGTATTTAATCGGCCATTTTCTTTGCTTTTTCTTTATACAAATTGATCAATAAATAACATAGTTATTACTTACTTTGAAAATAAGATTAGTACAACTGGTTTCTTAAGTTTTTTTAAATTGTCATTATATTTTGCACTTTAAAATGAACATCCTATTAGATAGAAAACATACTTATGTATTTTACTGATATCATCTTTAAATAAAATCGTTAGCCTCATCATGCCCCATTTCATTTCGAGTAAACATAATTATGTACATGGGGTGCATACCCATGTACATAATTATGTTTACTCGAAATGAGAAAACAACTCATTTAGGTCACATCAATTGCACCAGAGAAATTGTAATTCTCTTTAACATTTTATAAAATGTTTGTCCATTTTTTTTTAAAAGTAGTTCTTTTGTCAACATGTTGTACTTTTTTATCTCACTGTTTTAACTTTATTTTAGGTAACAATAAAATATAAAATAGATGTTTTTTAACTTCAGAATAAATTGGTGTTTTACACGCTACGCTTCGGGAGCATCCAAATACAAATTTTCAGGATTTTCTAAACTCGAAAATTTACTTCATGCTTAATCAAGAAATAAAAACTCTCGTTTTACAACAATAGCAATTTTAGGTATCGCTTTTACTTGAAATAAAATTGAACCAAACTTGATTATATGATCGTAAAAACACTTCTAATTATAAAAAGTAGATTATTTCTTGAGAAAGTTACCGAGCAAATTTGTTTTAATAATAGAGTTCAATTTAAAGTTTATACCGAGTGTTTTCATTCCCAGATTATACATGAAGTAAAATTTCAAGTTTAGAAAAGCCTGGAAATTTGGATTTGCCGGGCGCGGATCAGAGCGAAGCGCCCGGAAAATAAAAATTTTCAGTATTTTCTAAACTCGAAATTTACTCCATGCGCAAATTTATAGTGAAGGTAAAAATATACTCCTTTATTTAATCTTACGATAGTAAACAAACATCAGAATACATTGGAAATACTTAAAGGGTTAAGGGGAGAAAGCAAATGAGTCTCGTTTTTGAATTTTTTTTTGAAAATGAAATTTTAAAACTGTATTTTTCATAGGTTATTTATTATTTTCGTCGTAAATAACTGCTGAATCATTTGTTTGTTTCCCGTTAAGTTTGTCTACTTAAAAATACTTGTTCTAAACTACAAAATGGCGTCAAACACGATTTCGTGAACTTTTGGACTTATTTGGCTCTTCCCCTTAACCGCTTCATTTGTGGCGATTCGAATTCCTTTAGGCGATTTGAAGGATTCTAATCATTTTAATTCGAAGGGTTAAAATCCCTTTCATTTGGATTCGAATACGAATCCTCTTATAAAAATGTAACAATTCCGAATCACGAATCTAGTTTTACCAAAGTATTCGAATATCTTTTTTTAGTGCGTTAATATCTTTTTTTAGTGCTTTAATTTTAAGTGACTTATTATAAAAGTAAAATATTTGGAATTAACATAAATTACATAAAAACATGCGATTGTGTAAGTAAAACTTTGTGTATTTTTTTTTTCTTTGTTAGTGCCTCAACAATTGTTTTACACACGTCATTAAAAAAAAGATTTTAGGATTCGAATCATGTCTAGCTCTGGCACTGTTTAATTGATTTTATTGAAAATATTCATTTTTTTAAAGTAGGTTCATTATTTCACTAATTTCTATATATTAATAATTTTTAGTTTAGATTTTTTAAATAATATTAACTATGTTACTACACAGTTAATATTATTTATAAAATCTAAAATAAACATAAAACATTTGAAAAAATTAGTGCAATAATGCAGAAGTTGTACAGCATTTTTGAGTATTTTTAGAACCCTATAAAACTTATCAATTTTAATAAACTTATCGAACTTCACTTGTAAACAAAACACATTTTGACTTAGTTTTGACTATCTAGTAGTCATTATCAAACTTTAAGTTTGATAGTGACTACTAGATAGTCGAAATTTTAGTCACAAATTAAGTGCAAAATACAGTGGTTAAACAAAGTAAAAAGTGTTTTATTTACAAGTGTATTTAAGATGTACCACAAAGTGAACGCCTATAACACAAAACAGTTTTCGAACTTGCATATTGCATAAAAGGAATTACGGATTTAGTGTTATTATTTAATAATAATAATATTTATTTTGGACCAAAAAACTTTTTAAGAGTAAAGAGTAATGAGTTTACAAATATTCTAGACTCAGTGCAAGCAATTGATTTTAAAAGTGCTTATTTTAATATAAATATTTTTATTTTTGAGTTTATGATAAATATTAAGTGTGTATTGTGCAGGTCTTGTGAGAGATTTTGGATTATTTCTTGGAACTTATTTCACTTTTTCAATTTTCTGAAATTTGTTGAATTTTTTATTTTATTACTTCATTTGTAGTAGCACATGATTCAATCATATATTTCAATTATCATTATGTTAAAATAATTAAAATATAATAATGAAAAATAATTATTTTAGCTACATATAAATTTACTTAATAAAAATATAGCTAAACGAAATTGCGGAATTCTTGATATCAAAGAAAATAACGCAAAGCAACAATTACAGATATTCATACAATCAATTTGTCTTTTATTAAGTATACATATTTCCATGTATATGCTGTACACGAATAGTTAGACAAAATCTGATATACACGTCATGAACGGTTTTTCTAAAAAAATAACAATGGCATTAACAGATCATGGCTGGCTTGATTTGTTTAAGAGATATCGGGCATTTTGCAATGTTTGGCTATTTTAAATTACGTCTTTTTCTTAATAACTATTAGATGTACATAAAAATAGTTGAATAGTTATTTATGTAGTTTTCAACGTAGAATTCAGCGGCATACTTATTTTTTTGTTTCAGCATTGAATTTCCGAGTTATGACATATAGTTGCATTTTTTTTTTAAATAGAACACCTTATATATATTATGTCATTGAATAGAATATTAAATTAGCTTTACATTGATGTACGTATTTAATAAAAATTCTTAAGAATAGCAAAAAGTATATTGAAAATTAAGCTTAATTCAAATATTACTTTTATAACTGACTTGTTTCTGAAGATGTTTGTGATAAATCACCAAGCTTGCAGACCCCTTCATTATTAATAATTAATACTAACATCTCTGTAATTATAATTTTTAATACATATTCTCAAATATATTTCTGAAATATTCACAATTTTTAGGGTATTCAAAATTTTACTTCATGCACCACGCGTATAAAACACTAATTTAGAGTGAAATTCGTAATACACTGCTTAAGCTTGATCAGTATTTTATACGCGTGGCGCATGAAGTAAAATTTCGAGTTTAGAAAAGCAAGAAAATTTGGTTTGGTTTTTGGCTTTTCTAAACTGGAAATTTTACTTCATGCTTAATCTGTTCGTGGAAAAAATTCGTCTAAAGCTTTACATTTTACACTTAAACAAGTAATATCTACAAATGTAAAGCATAAATGCTGTAGTTGGGATATGTACATTTAAAAGAAAAACTCCCCGTAGAAGAAACGACAACGACAATGAAGGGAAATTCATAGAACACAAACCTCAGTTAAATTGGACATTAGCACATTGGATAAGTGACATTATTCAAAAAAAATATGCGTTTTAAATGATAATAATTTCGTCTTGGTTCTGCGACAAATTGTAAGTGATCCATCTATATAGATCCTCTTTATTTCCAACATTTCAATTATTCTTTAACTTACTTTCAATGTAAACATTTTGCCCACTAATGAAAATCCGATATGTTTCTTTCTTAAAAAGTTGCACTACAGTTCGAATGAGATTTTGAGCATTTTAGTAAAATGACGCATTTGAAGTATTTTGACAGGCGTCATGAATAATATCATGATGATAGAAAAGCAAACTTAACATCCGACGTGCCAAACAATTGGAGATGTTCTGTTTCAACCATAATCCATTGATAAAAAACAGATAGCAGTTAATGACGTCAGGGTATAAGGGTAATGTGTATCTGCTCATTCATTGCATATATTAGTTGCCATGGTAACAGGTTTTGTTCATTAGCTAATAAACAAATACTCTTGATTCATATTTATAATATGATTTTATTATTCGTTAATTTTTAAGTTTTTTTGTTAACTATGTTACATCAATGTAAACTTAATTTATAGTGCTATTGGAAATTAAAAGTGAGAATTAAAAATAAAGTAGGTCATTGAATTCTACAGTGAAAACTCCAAAAATAATTATTGAGCTGTTTTTTTCCATGTCTTATAGTTATTGAGAAAAATACGTATTTTAAAATAGCCAACAATTAAAAAACTCCTGATATCTCCCAAACTGATCAAGTTAGCTATGATATGTTAAAGCCATTGTTAATTTCTCGGAAAAGAGGTTCTAACGTGTATATCAGATTTTGTCTAACTATTCGGGCTACCAAGATATTAAAACATCGAATTTGAGTCACCCTGTACATTTCCAGGCATGCGCTTATTTTGTAGAGTTTAATTCGAAGTTCCTAACGAGTGTTTCTACTCCCAGATTAAGCATAAAGTATAATTTCGAGTTTAAAAAAGCCTGATAATTTAGTTTGGTCGCGTAGTGAAGCTCGGAATTTTACCTTATCCGCCACGCGTATATAATACTGATCAAGCTTAAGCAGTGTATTTCGAACTTCACTCTAAATTAGTGTTTTATACGCGTGGCGCATGAAGTAAAATTCCGAGTTTAGAAAAGCCTAAAATTTTTCTAAACTCGAAATTTTACTTCATGCTTAACCTGGGAGTGGAAAACACTCGTTTAAAGCTTTAAATTTGGAAGAAGTTTTGGTTACACGAAACAAACTTTTGAAATATTATTTTAGCTAAGAAGTGTTTTCTTTTTAAAATCATAATTAAATATGTTTACCACGTTAGGGATGATAAATTTATTCCTGATTTTAAAATATTTATTAACATAAGATTAAACTGATTCTTTACTGGCTCTCTTTCAAAAACTTTTTTATTAATGATCCCAAAATTTTAAAATTTTGTATGCGTAAACTCAATTAAATTAATAAGACTTATATAGTTTGCATTTTTTTGCCTGTATAATTTTTGTGTAACAGATTTTTATTTTAGAAATTTTTATCCGTATCAAAACTAGATCCGAAAATGTAGATTGAATTAACAAATACAGATTACTTTAAATAACAAAAATATTTTTATAGATAAAGGAAAAATATCAATTTTAAAAACGTGCATTTTTGTTGATTTTTATGCGTTTTAATCGTCGGGATATATACTTACCAGGAAAATTCCCTGTATAATTAACGTATTGATAGAATTCCATAAAAATGATCTAATATAGTATAAACAAATGGATTTCTTTATTTTGTTTTTCTAACTTTCTAATTGTTATAAACATCATGAATTATAAGTCAATTGTATCAAATTATAATAAATAGACAAATCGATATATTTGGGTTCAATATTACAATTTGAAAACTTATGATGTTAAACATTTTGAATACACTTTAATGATATATTTTTAAAATGAATAGGTTGGTGTTTCTGTAACTTAATATTTTCTTTAAAAATAGATTTAAAGAATTTCACTAAATCAATTGTATGTTTGAGAACAAATGTATTTTTATAAATAATTAAAGCATATTCAAAAATCTCATTTGTTTTTTTTTTTATAATTTTCTGCTTAAGTCGATTTTACTTTAGTAATCCTATACAAAATTACAGACTTCATTGTTTATAGTGTGTTTCTATTTTATTTTATTAGTTATATTACATTGAGATTTTAAAAGAAAACACTTGGTTAAATTTTACAAATATAAGTGAAATAAAACACAAAGTTTTTTTTAAATAATAGTTAAATATGTTTCACCACGTGAAAGAAGAGAAACGTATTCAACTTAAATTACAATATGATTTGTATGTACAAATGGTGTTTACCATTAATAAATTCACCTTACTTTACTCTATGAAATGCTGATCAATAGAATAATCCTAAATGCTGTTAATATTGGATTAATTATTACAAATTGAATTAATTTTCTTAACGATAATAATGAAAATTTAGTCACTTATGTTTTATTTCTATGGTATTTGATTGATGTTCATGCATTTGGTTTATTTTAATAACTATAGCAATTCTAGCCCATGTTGAGAACCGCTGCTCTAAAGCTATAAAGCGTAACTTCATAAATACTTATGACAGAAATTAACCAAGATAATAAAAATGAAGAAAATACCGGAAAATATTTACAATTTCAGCTGCTTAAAACAGAATGAAAGTGTGATAGAAAACACTTATATATAGTGGAATTCGGGAGAGATGTCCTATGACTCATTGATGTGGAATGTGTGGTTCAAATTTTTTAGAGTGTATATCGACAGTTGTATCTGCAACGTTTTTTCCTAGTTGTGTCAAATTTTGACGTTACATGACAATGTCATACTGTTTAGGTCGCGAGTGTATTAGTGTTCTTTCTTTTAGAAAAGCTTTAAATTATAATTTCTTGTGAATTTTATTTTGAGTATACATATCCCAATTACGTATTGTAGATTAGATATTGCAGATTCAATTTGAAGTTAAAACGAGTGTTTTTCACTCCCAGGTTAAGCATTAAGTAAAATTTCGAGTTTAGAAAAGCCTGAACATTTGCTTTGGTTGCGTAGATTCAATTTTCAGGCTTTTCTAAACTCGAAATTTTACTTCATGTGCCAAGCGTATATGACACTGATTTCAATCGAAGTTTACTCGTTCACAATATTTTAGTGCTTCGCGCTACGCAACCAAACCAAATTTTCAGGCTTTTTCAAACTCGAAATTTTAGTTCATGCTTAGTCTGGGAGTGCAAAACACTTGTTTAAAGCTTCAAATTGAAATCTTAAAAAAAAGCGTATGCATATGTATACCTAATAGAAAATTCCCTATATGTATTCTTGAAGCAAAAATTCCCTGTATTAACACATTAATCCGATGACTATTTCCCAAATTTACTAAATGCGCATTCGATTCAACTAAAATTTTCGATTAAGCTTACACAAAATCAACATAAACGCATTATTTATTGCTGTAAATGCCTGAACTATTTAGTAGATGTGGAAATTGGAATTATACCACTTAAACTCATATTGGTAAGAATGTACTATACACCCCGTGGATATTATAGATGAAAATGATATTTTGCAAAAGTACTCGACGAGTACTATCTAGATATGCAATGCATTTCGACCAAAAATATTAAATAACTAAAAAAAATTAGTTTGAAAATTTTGGAAATATTGAGTCCTAGCAGTATGTAAAATAATCAACGTGCGCAAAGAGATTTACGCAGTTTATTCTATTCTTAAACAAATATTTCTTTTGACTTCCCCAATGTCTCTAGTAAAGATTGCAATGGTTAACAGTATTGAGTGAGGTTTTATAGAAGTTTCTAGTCAAAATTTTAAGGTTGAAACAAGTGACCAATTAAAGTGTCACCGATTAAAATTAATAAATTCACTACGGAAATGATAAAAGTTATCAATTCTGTAGTAAATTTATTGATTTTAATTGGTGATATATGACAATTGAGTGTGAATCTATATTATAACGCATGTTATTCTAAGGGGGGGAAAAATAAAGTCGAGCCCTCAGATTTAAAACAATTGTGCACATTATGCCCGGTATTATAAACGATTAATAAATCATTAGATAACTATTCGTGGAGTCAATGTATTTACCTAGTAAACTAATGGGCAAATAAAATTGCGTATTATGAAGCAAACCTACCAAATAAATAACAATTCTAGAAATAAATAATTTATTTAGTAGATTACAGACCGAAATTAAACATTTTTATTGTGGCCATAGCTGAGACCACCAATTTATTAAATTGAATTGTCAATATTTCAAATTAAATAGTCAATCAAATTGGAAATTTAGTATAAGTCCTTATAATTATAGAGAATAACCGTGGAATAGGACAGAATTACATAGAACAAGTAAAAGAAACCTTATCAGAAATTTTAAAAGACTTAAACGAGTGTTTTCCACACCTAGGCTAAGCATGAAGTAAAATTTCGAGTTTAGAAAAGCCTGAAATTTTGGTTTGGTCGCGTAGCGCGAAACGCGGAGCGGCCAAACCAAATTTTCAGGCATTTCTAAACTCGAAATTTTACTTCATGCGCCACGCGTACATAACACTGATTTCAAGTGAAGTTCACTTGTTCACATTATTTCAGTGTTTTCAGTGTTTAATTCGCGTGGCGCATAAAGTAAAATTTTCAGTTTAGAGAAGCCTGAAAGTTTGGTTTGGTCGTTTCGCGCTTCGCGCTACGCGACCAAACCAAATTTTCAGGCTTTTCTAAACTCGAAATTTTACTTCATGCTTAGTCTGGAAGTGGAAAACACTCGTTAAAAACTTTAATGCTCGGTATTATAAACGACTAATAAATCATTAGATAACTTATCACAATAAAACACTTTTAACTATGTTTGTATAACACAATTTATTTTTATGTAATTTTTAAATATTTTACAAATCATTCTAAATAACAATTTTGTCTCATTTGATAACAAATTTTACAAATAAACCAATCGCCTAGCAATGGGGTGCCCCTTAAGCCCATTGTTGGCCGATATTTTTATGCACAACTTCACTGTAATTATTTTAAATTCACAACTTGCGAAAAAACGTATTAAATTGTGGCACCGTTACGTCGATGATATACTAGCTTGTTTCCAGGGTACAGATAGACATCTTAACCAATTTTTAGATTACATTAATAACCTACATCCCAGAATAAAATTCACAGTAGAAACAGAAATTAACAACAACATTAAATATCTTGACGTCTCCATCACTAAAATAAATAATAGATTAACATTTGACATTTTTAGAAAACCCACATTCACAGACTCAGTAATTCCCATCCACTCCAGACATCCCCATAAACATAAAATAGCTTCTTTCAATTCAATGATCAATCGAGCGTTTAAAATTCCCTTATCAGATAGTTCTTTTGAAAAAGAAGTTCGCCTGATTAGGACCATGGCTATTAATAATGGTTATGGTCATGATCTAGTTGATAAACTAATTAAAAAACATACATTTTCCCAAATTAAACATTTACTGTGTGCAGGACTACCAAATAAATCAGACAGTACAACTTACAAACCAATTACTTACTTTGGCAATGTTAGTTTCCAAATTAAAAATATTTGAAAAAACATAATATAGAAATTGCATTCAAACCATTTTATAAAATTAATAATTATATTTTTAATAGTAAAACCAAAATTGATAAAGGTAATAGATCAGGAGTATATAAATTAACATGCACAGATTGTCAAGGAGTATACATTGGTCAATCTGGTCGTAATTTCAATACTAGACTAAAGGAGCATAACCGGGCTTTTCGGTTGCGACAATGTGATAAGTCATCTTTTGCAAAACATCTCTTAGATTAAAACCATACTTTTGGAAAAGATGTACTTACTACTATTCATTGTGCCGAGAAGGGTCGGAAGATGAATCTCCTTGAATCCCTAGAAATACATAAAACTAGCGCTAATCCGGGAATCCCAATAATTAACGACCAGGTTGACCTACTGTATACCCCCATTTTTAAAGCCGTTTTGTAATCCGTTTCATGTAATCACCTTTTGTATATATTCCCGTATTGTTTCCAGTTTTAGACACTTCATGTTTGATAATGGCAAGCTGAATTTGCCAAAACTGCAGTCACATAAAAATAAAAAGAAATAAAATAATAAATGAATTGTGTTATACAAACAAAGATAAAAGTGTTTTATTGTGTTAAATTACCATGTATAAGGAATTACAAGCCTCCACAATTCAAAATATCATTAGATAAATATTTGTGGAGTAAATTTATTTACCTAGTAAACTAATGGGCAAATAAAATTGCGTATTATAAAGCAAACCTACCAAATAAATAGCAATTCTAGAAATAAATAATTTAATTAGTATATTACAGACCGAAATTATAGATTTTCATTGTGGCCATAGCTGGAACCACCAATTTGTTAAATTGAATTGTCAATATTTTAAATTAAATTGTCAATCAAATTGGAAATTTAGTATAATTCCTTATAATTATGGAGAATAACCGTGGAATAGGACAGAATTACACAGAACAAGAAAAAAAGCTTATTAGAAATTATAAAAGACTTAAACGAGTGTTGTCCACTCCTAGGCTAAGCATGAAGTAAAATTTCGAGTTTAGAAAAGCCTGAAAATTTGGTTTGGTCGCGTAGCGCGAAGCGCGGAGCAGCCAAACCAAATTTTTAGGCTTTTCTAAACTCGAAATTTTACTTCATGCGCCACGCGTATAAGACACTGATTTCAAGTGAAGTTCACTTGTTTACAATATTTCAGTGTTTTAGGTGTTGAATACGCGTGGCGCATGAAGTAAAATTTCGAGTTTAGAAAAGCCTGAAAATTTGGTTTGTTCGCTCCGCGCTTCGCGCTACGCGACCAAACCAAATTTTCGGGATTTTCTAAACTCGAAATTTTATTTCATGCTTAGTCTGGGAGTGGAAAACACTCTTTTAAAACTTGAAATTGAACTAATTTTAGAAAAGCGTATGCATAAGTATAAAAATCCCTGGTTATGTCTGATTTGAAAAACTCTAGGTCTTCGACTCCTTAGAATGTCTTGTGGTTCGAATGAATCACTGTCAAGGAAGATACTATAAGCGAACTTAAATCTGACACGGATGATATGGTAGACATGATAACTGTAAAGAAATTATTAAAAACAAGTAGTAAAATCTAAAGTATTTATAATAATATAATACACTTTTGACTTTTAACTGTCAAATTATTTAGAGAATAAAATTTACTTGGTAGAAAAACAAACAAATATATTACTGGGGAGATTTATTAACCAAATAAAGTTATTTTGTGTTTTTAATACCGAAATCATTTGAATAAATTAATTTATTACCAAAGTAAATTTTATTTAGCGATTAAAACGTTTTATAATACCGGGCATTAATTAAACTAATTTGTGGCTGGGTTTTTGTAGATTTAGTTTTACAAAGACATTTTTAAAAATGTGACGTTTAACCTTAAAATTTTAAAGCTGCATACCGGAACAAACGTTTTCGCATGTTCCATCTAAAAAGCATAGCAGACATATTATGAAGTTTTCTGTCTCTTTTCGTACACGTAATCTGATGACACCAAACTATTTAATACAAAAATAATTCATAAAGTTAAACGAGTCATGGATTTTTTTTATTATCAATAATAATTCTCATATAAATTCATGTGGAAAAAAACGTAAAACACTTAATTTTTTTATAATCCATTAAATTTAACTAGAATATCTTGTAAACATCCCCCGAAAATTTGTTAATTAAGCCTCCCGCTCGCAGTTAATCATTTTTGTCGACGTTGTTTTTGAAGCCGCTGGAAGGTTAAGGGTAAGTGTGCGAGAGGGCGGCGATAATTATCCGCGTAATGTATGCAAATTGTCGGGCGCCTTAAGTTTTAATGAAATGCCTATAATTAAGTCGCCTTCTGAAATATTTAGCATTTTCAGGTCGCTCGGTGTGAGTGCCCTGATAAAATATTCTTCGGCGTCGTTTCGTTATTTCTCCACCAGGCCAAGAGCGATATATCATTCGGATTTATGTTTGCATAGAAAATTAAGTTGGGGTTAAATAGGTGGTACATATTTACAGAAATGAAGCACATATATTACTTATAATATTTAAAAACAAACGGTAATAATTTATTCGATAATATATTCAAATTATAACCCCTTGCAAAGAAGTTGTTATAAAATCTAATAATATTAACTTTTATTTGTTGAATTTATTAAAAGTTCGATCATTAAAAAACCCATAATTCTACAAAGAGAGTAACTATTTCGTTTGTGAGATATTCCTAGATTATTGTGTCAAATAAAAGTTTAAAGAAATAAAACGATACAAATCACCCTATATACTACAAAAATAATTTTAAAGGGCATTAATGCAAAAATATTCTATCAAAAGAAATAAACCAAACACAAAAACCACCCGTCTGCATCCACATATTTTCTTAGTAAACAAGCCTCGTGTATATCCCTCTTTACTATTTTAACTTATTCCCGTCTGGAGAGAGTACATGTTTTTTTCTTGTTCTTGCCCGTCTGTTTTTCAGGAACCTAAATAATTTCGTAGACTATGCATCATTCATAGAAATCGATTAACGGGCCGAAATGACATCATTGGAAATGCATACTCCCTTTGCGTCCCTCACCCCGGCCTTTCCATCCCTCTTGTGTCTATCAAAACGTCTAGTATTTGTGTCTATGTTTGTCTATCCAGCGCCAATGTAAATAATACTAATCAAATATTCGCATCAGCATCCTGTTCTTGAATTTTAACACATCGAATTGAATTCCTAACAGGAATAGATATTTGGAATTAAATTATTCCGGTATACGCGATATGTATATTATTTCCTGTTCAACGTTTGATAATGAACTGTTATTAAATCAACATGGCAATTGGGAACTACGAGCCTTGCATTTATTTTATTTTACGTATTCAATGTAAATACAAGGAAAATATTAACTATTTTGTTCATGTAATTAAATGCAAACATTTGATAATAAATTAAAATGCATAATTAAAAAACAAGCAAATTGTGTTACTAGAAAGTTTCGATATTATACTGTTATTTGAAACTTTATACCAGTGGTGGGGAAACTTTATTTAAAACGGGCCATTTGTAATAACCAGACAATCGTAGCGGGCCAAATAATAATGCTTAATCGTAGGTATGTATATAAAATTACCAAAAAACTATTCGTGAAAATGCAAACAGTGTCTTAATTAATAAGACAATTTAAGACGATAAATATCCATTGAAACAACTACTTCCCGTGCAAATACACCTCCGGATATTGAATTATACAATGAAATATTTAAAATCTTATTTAATTTGATTTGTTACAACGCTCTATTAAAGTATATGTAACGTTTAGGTCAAATTCTCTTCAAACCAACTAACAATACAATTTAAAATGAAAGAAGAGATAGCAACAAGTTAGAAGTGAAAGGACTTAGATTAAAACGAATGTCTTAGGCCATCTATAGACGCGTTTCGAGATTTATCTCTCTTCAGTATAGCTTTGCTTATGACGTTTAAAAAAATTAGGAATAAAATTAAAACAAACTTACTTGGAAAAAGTGTTGTGTGTGGAATGAGGTAGTTTTTATGCGGGTCGTCACATTACAAAGTAACAACGCGTTCAAACATTCTCACGACGGCACTCTTAAACGGGCCGGATTAAACCTTTCCGCGGGCCGGACTTGGCCCGCGGGCCGTAGTTTCCCCATCACTGCTTTATACTAACTATTATTAATAAGATTTTAACTCATAAATTTATCATATTTCCATTTGAGCAACAAACTTAGTTTAGCTAAAAAAATTTAAGAAAATATATTTGTTTCAATATTGGAATTTAGCTATTTCAATATATCAAATATGTAACATACATTTATACTAATAGTAAAATATTTATTACTGAAATCCTTATCTTACAGAGAATATACAAAACTAATTATAATTTCATGTAAAAGGAAAAGAGAAAATGTTGTAAATTACATACATATATATAAATCACATTTAATTTTCAGCGAATTTTGCTTTGAAATATATATATGCATACGCTGTAAATTTTCCGACATTCGTTATTTTTTAAAAGAATTCCATTTGAAGCTTCAAACGAGTGTTTGAACACATGTGATTATTATTTCAAATGGACTATTAAATGAATCATTATGTTTAAAGTTTCCTACATAAAAAATAATTTACTCTTCGATTTAACTAAATATGCATTAACTATAAAAACAAGCATTTTAACTAACACTGAACATTAAATATTACTTAAAATGAATTTATCAAAAAACAAGTCAAGCTCAGTTCTTATAAACCAGGGGCTCTCAACCTTTTTCAGCTCGACCCCCCCCCCCCCTCATAACTCCACGCCCTCCCTCCCTGATTTAATTTTGGTTTTTTAATTAGATTGAATCAGTATTCTAGCCTTATTTCACTTCACCTACTCTTTAGGAAATATGTCGCGTCCCCCCAATTGGCATACTCCCCCCCCCTCCATCAGTTTCTTTGGAATTCTATTGTTGTTCATGCTCATTGTGTGGCCCAACCACCTTAATATTTGGCCTTTTATTACTGCTACAATATTCAGTTCAATGTATAGTTATTTTTCCACGACCATTAGTGAATGTAATAATTCCGAAATGATTTTTAATAATAGAATGTAAAAATTGTCACTCATTGGTTAGAATATTTATTCTAAAATACTTGCTTCTTATGTGTTTTGCATGTATTTTCATTCTGTAGCAAGATTTTTTTTTTAATCATTGACCTTTCTACCACTGTGTGGTGTAAGGCAATAAGATACAGAATAAATATTCCGTAATTGAACTAAACGTCATAGGTTGCCTTGAATTTCAAAACTGTCAGTGTCAGATGTAAATCGCGACGTCGTAATAATTATTTTCAAACAAGTTTCAATATAAGTAAAATAATGTGTGACAAATCAAGTAAACCAAATATAGAATTTTATAATATTCCACCTGAAATTACAGATTACGCAAATAATGTTAGCGAGAACCTGCTGCTGAAAAATCGAGACAAGAATATAAAAAGTATTGTACACTGTTAAAGAACTGGCAGCAAGAAAATAAATCTGAATCCTTTTCCGAAAATGTTTTAATTGCATTCTTCGGTGATTTATTAAAAAAAATCCTTGACTCTATGGAAAGTATATTCAGTTCTAAAAGCAACGATAAATTTGACACAGGATATCGATATTTCAAGATACAAAAAATCAAATACCTAGTTAAAACGCTCTTCTAAAAAGTATGTAGCTAAGAAATCGAAGGTCAGTGTATTTCGAAAAATATAACGGAAAATATTTCCAATGCACCAGTTAATAATTTTAGAAATTGTACTTACACTATAAATATAAATAATAATACAATGTATTACAAATGTTACCATAAATAACTTGTTTTGTTTAGATTTATTAAATTGTTATTGATTTATACGTTCTGGTCGTGGAGAAAATATAGTTTGTTACTAGGTTGGTATGAAAATTTGATACTCGTGGTTCCTTACAATCGCTAATGCTCGCGTTCGGAATATTCCACTCGTATCAATTTTTTCGCTCTAACATCGTTACAGAATATACTATTAATCGTTCTACTTTTTCATACTTGTTTACCTTTTTTTCCCACCGCGTATTACTTCTTGACACTACTGTGTAAGGAAAGTATTGTAATCATGCCAAAAATCCGACTGTCCAATTTTAGTATTTCTGTACGTTTTCAGGTCCCCTGAGTACCATTTTCATATTTATATAATGATGTCTGTGTGTATGCATGCACCCATAAATGGATAGATGTGTGTATGTATGTGTGTGCGCTTGTGAACACGATTATTTACGAAGGGAAAAAAGATCTAGCTTAAATTTTGCAGGTGCGGTTTTTTCAAATGCTTATCAGCCACACTTTTTAAGATACAGCGCTAACTTAAGTTTTTTTTAAATAGCACTGCTAATCATTCGATAGCTTATTTTTTCTAAGTTTTAGGATATAATTACTTGTATCAAAACATTGACTAATAAACGTCAAACTTATAAATGTCAACAGGGTAGTGTCAAAAATGTCGAAATTAAGCAAAAAAGAATAGAGCTCTAATGTTAGATGTAGTTGAAAATATAAAAATAAAACATCTGTGCGCCAATCCAGAAACATCTGTGAGCCAATAAATTTATTCCACGTTTCTCCATAATTATTGTAATTATTATTCTTTAAGCTATAAAGTACATTTACTCGATTGTTTTTAGCATAATTTACGTCATTAGTTACATTGTTGTACAAAGAATTACATTATGTTTTTAAAAATGTATTATATGGTATAAGTTGCTACTTAAAAAATTCATCAAGATGTTTTTGTATTGACGCATAGATGTTTTTTTTTTATTTACAACCACATCTAACTTAAGATTTAAAGCTTGTTCATAATTAGTTACAGTTTTAGAACGTCTTATTTACGAACAATCATTAACATTTCCGGTCTCACTAAATCGTTTTAAAGTTTTTGTAACTACAGATTTACTGATTGGACGTTAAAAGAAAAAATATATCCTCATGAATTTATCTTCCATCACCGTAGTTCAACATAATCAGCTCTATTCTTTCATTTTAGCTTAGTTTCACCATTTTTGACACTACCCTATTGAGTTTTGATACAAGCAATTATACTCCAAAATTCACATCAAAATAAGCGATCGAACGATGACTATTTTGATTAGTAGTGCTATTTAAATAAACTCAAATTGGCGCTGTATCTTAAATAATGTGACAAATAAGCATTTGAAATTATCATTAAGAGATTTTACTTAATTGAATTTACATTATAAATTTCATGTTAATCCGACAAGTAGTTTTGTAGATATTAAGCCGGTTCCATTCATAATGAACTACCTGTATATGCAATTAAACTGGAGGAAAGTCGAGTGGAGGCCAGATTTCTTGTCCTTGTACCATACACTTAAAATTATTTGTTTCGTTGTTCATAGAGTCCAGGTTTCACTTCTAAATAATGATATAGAATTACAAGGTTTTTCTATTGCATTTCACTATTGATCAAATGATATTCACTATATCAGAAATATCTTTCACCTTGTCAAATATATGCCAAAAGATTTCCCGATTTACGAAATGGGTTTCACCATCCACCAAATACTTTTCCCTTTAATATTTTTGCTGAACATTTTTTGCAATAACAATAAATTTCTTCTGGAAATATTTTATTTGTATTTATACATACAGGGACTATTTCTTTTAAGTATACGTATTCCAAATTCAGCCTATTTTCTGTATATCATTTAATTTGAAGCTTTAAACGAGTGTCTTAGTTCATTGGTAACATGCATTTTTTGACGAAATGTAGCCATTTTGCTAAGAAGTGAAATGTAATTGACAAACTGTGATAAGGTTTTGACATATAGGGAAATAAGTATAAATGAAATTGCCAATTCTTAGTTGCAGAATATTTCAAACATTAAAAGTGCGATTCTTTTCGCAATCTACAACAAGTTAGTCTTACAAAGACTATATCAAACACTCATTGAAACAACTACTTCCCGGGCTAATACCCCGACGGACATTGAATTATACAACAAGTGTTTGCTGTTACATACAGTAACCTACTGCAAATGTAACAATTTGGGTCAAATTATTCAGGCCATCTATAGACGCGTTTCGAGATTTATCTCTCATCAGTATAGCTTTGTCATTCCCTCTAAACAATTTGACACCTCAGACTGGCGGTCAAGTTACCGTTCAAACATAAGTATAAATGAAATTGCCAATTCTTAGTTGCAGAATACTTCAAACATTGCAAAAAGAATCGCACATTTATTGTTTGAAGTATTCTGCAACTAAGAATTGGCAATTTCATTTATACTTATGTTTGAACGGTAACGTGACCGCCAGTCTAATGTGTCAAATTGTTTATAGGGAATCGCAAAGCTATACTGATGAGAGATAAATCTCGAAACGCGTCTATAGATGGCCTGAATAATTTGACCCAAATTGTTACATTTGCAGTAGGTTACTGTATGTAACAGCAAACACTTGTTGTATAATTCAATGCCCGTCTGGGTATTAGCCCGGGAAGTAGTTCTTTCAATGAGTGTTTGATATAGTCTTTGTAAGACTAACTTGTTGTAGATTGCGAAAAGAATCGCACTTTTAATGTTTTTTTTATATAGGGAAATGTAGCGGTATATAGGGAAATCTATTTGATAAATGGGCAATATATTTGAGATAAAAGCATACATATTCGATATAAAGTGAAATGCAATAGAAAACCTCTGTATGGCCGACTTGTATTTTTTTTTTTAGTTTTATACTTATCTGTTTATAATACAATATTCTTTTCAATCCTTGTATGCTTTTGTTGTTTTTCATCAGTCTTGTGTGTATTTCTTCTCTGATATTTGATCTTCTATAAAATTCCATTCCAAGGTATGTATAATGTCCCACCTCCTTAAATATATTAGTTTAACCTTTATTATTCGTTATTATTATTATTCCATTTTTATTGAAATCCGTGTCTGTTCATGTCATCAATTACGTGTCATAATTCATTTGTAGACCTATTTTTCAAGCAGATTCTTCTAACTTAAGGATACATATCTGAAGCTCATTTTTATTTCTGGTAATTACGACCAAGTCGTCCGCAAATGTTAAGCACTAATGTTTCTTATGTTATATCAATCCATTTCAATTGAGTTGTGCTTACCTTATTACAAAGTCGAGTACGCACTAAAAAGTAGTCAGCATTATTTTGTAATGTATCTCTCTGTCTTACTCCTTCTCTTACTGTTAATTTTTCTGATATTCTATGGCCTCCCTATTGCTGGTTTCGTTTAGTATTAACGATATTAGTTTCATCAATATGCCATTTATTTTATATGCTTGACAAAAATCTATGAACAGTACGTATGTGTCTTTTCCATATGTAACGCCTCTTCCCCTATTTATACAATTTAGATGTTATTTGGTCATTACCTGGACATTATAATTTTTCATGTTGAAAATTAAATCTTTTATTTCCTTTAGACAAGGTAGTTCTTCTGTATTTCGTTCTTATTGTTGTCCTTCTATATTTTCTTAAGCTTCTTCTTCTTCTTCTATTGATTCGTTCAGTAACTCGTTGAAATAGTCTTTCCTTAATTCTAGTGTTATTAGTTGTCCATTTTTACTTTTATAGAATATCGATCTTGCACTAACTTCTCTCCTTTCTTTTTTCAATCCACTGTACAAGTTTCTCATTTCTATATATCTATAATCTTCTTCTACTTTATTGTGTTTCCTCTTTTTGTCTCTAATTATTTTAACATTTTCGTCTCATTTTTGCAACTGTTATTATACCTGTGTAGGTTTGTTGTTTGTTTTTAACTAATTTATTCTTAGGTGATTTCTTTACGCCAGCTCTACTTGACACTCCATACCAACTATTTCTTGCCTTTTTTATGTTCCTTACTATTGTATTCTCCTTAACATCCCCCACAACTGATCCACATCTTATTTTCCTAGTATCACACTTAACTGTTGGTTTAGCATTTCGTTGTATTATATTCTATCGTCTTTAATATAAAGTCTTGCTGTTATTTTATCTATTATTTAATTTTTTTCTAGGGTTTCTGTCGAACTGAATTACTTGCGTCGTTTTTATACCTACTAAAAATGGTCTGAGTCTGAGTCCGGAACCCTATAACTTCTTATATCATTTATATACTTTTCTGCATATTTCTCTATGATTATATGGCCTATCTGATTTATATAAGATTCACCTGGAGATTTTCATGTTCCCTTATATACAGGGTGTATACAAGGTAATGTAACGGCTCAATATCTCGGTTTGTGATCAGTTTAGACAAACATGTTTCAAATAAAGCTTGTAGCTACTAATTCAAGCTACTAGTTGACAATATTTTTTTAATATACAGGGTTATTCATTTTTATAGTACATAGTAAATACACCTTTTTTGAATCGAACGAATGAACGTATAAATTTTGTTGCAATTATGGTAAATAGAAGGTTACCAGTAAAAACTGCAAGTTCGTTCAAAAGTTACAGATTAATGAAAATTTACATTATTGATAAAATCTACAATGTCAATGACAAAATATATTTTATTATAGCTGTTTTATTAAAGCAAATGCTTAATTCAGCCTTTCCCCTTCAATTTGCCATATTTCTGATCAATATTTTGTCAGTTTGTTCTCTAATTCAAATTATAATGCAGTTTATCTACAGAACTGCATTAACATTTGATTTATTTTAATAAAGTAAGTTTGATATGTATCATGAAAATAAATCACCCTCCATATTAAAAAAAATATTGTCAATCAGTAGCTTAAATTAGTAGCTACGAGTTAAATTTGAAACATGTTTTTCTAAATTCATAACAAACCGAGATATTGAGCCGTTACATTACTTTTTCGCGATCGCCATAACCTCTCATCATTTAAATTGTTACTTTTTCGAATTGGGCAAGCACACTTGTTGTATTTGAAATAAAAAACAACAATAATAATAGATATTTCAAATTTGTTCGTATTTTTCCTTATAACTTTGATCGAAGTAACTTAAAAACACGCGTTTCACTAGTATGTTTTCATTTTAACAACTTATCGAATACCAATGAAATATCTAGTGTTCAATTTAAAAAGAAAAGGTTGTAGTGATTTTATTATATGGTTGGATATTTGGTTAGATACTCTGGTTGTAATTCTGACTTTTGCCTTCAAAATAAATTAGAGGTTATGCTTTCCACATAGTTGCCATGTTTTTAATTACCCTATCATAAAGATTAATTAAGTGGCGGAACATTACATTCGGCATGTTATCTCCATTTTTCTGTCAAATAAATAAATAATTGCAACATGGCATTCATATTTCAATTATATTACATAACAAACAGTATGGACACCCAAATAATGAAAGAAACCAAAATCTGGTTGGGGGATAAAAAAAACCGAATATATTTTGGAAAAGAATTTCCCTGTATATTAAAAGTAAGTTTTTATTAATAGCTTAAATTAGTAGGTACAAGTTTTACTTAAAACATTCTTTTCTAAACACATCACAAACCGATATATAAAGTCGTTCATTACATATTGTACACGAAAATGGACAGTTGTTCATAGACTGAGAAGGAAAATAGAATGATAATAAAAACATATAAATATGTCTTACTTTTCTTTGTTTTTACTATCGTCCTTTTTTCATTTTCAGTCTATGAACAGCTGTCCATTCTCGTTTGTCTTTTTGTCTTTACTAAATTTCCCTATGGTGGGTTTAAATAGTTCTTCTTTTCCTAGTTTTGCATTAGCATCTCCTAGAATAATTTTCATATAATATTTAAGTAGTTTTTTGTATTTTTCATCTGATCTATTATGAAATATTTCTTTTAGTTCTATATCGGCCTCTTCTGATGGATCATGTATCTTAATAAAAGTTAGTTAGTGTTTGGTATTTTCCACGTAACCTTAGATAGCATAATCTTTCTCATATTGATATAAATTTGACTATTGCTGGTTTAAAATGTTTGTAAATACTTTTAAAGAATATATAACAATCTATTTCATTTATTACAGATTCCCGTTGTTTTGTATCTATCGCCATAAGTTCATACTTACATTTTTTTCAATTCACTAATCAGATGTTTATGTTTGCCTTCTTCAAATGTTCCTCGAACATTCCATGTTCTAATTTATAAATATTTTTCTTTGTTTAATTTATCTACACTAATATTCTTTAGCCTAGTTTAACTTTCACAATGTTCTGGTTATTTGTTTCTTCTGATAATTCCAAAGCAATTCCTTCTTCTCTGCTAATATCTTTTCACCAGTTTCCGTACTGTTTATACTTAGTTAGTTTTTTATAGATTGTTTTTTGATTATTTTTGGATTCCAACAGAATTCTACTCCGCTTACAATTGCTTTATTAAAACCAATTTTTACTTTATTTCCTCTTTTGTTTCTTTCCATTTTTGCACGTGTTCACAGTCGATTGTGTTTTCCTCTTTTTCTTAGTGTAATATCATAGTTAACATAGATTCGTTCGCTAGTGGTGTTCTTAAATTAAGCTTTGTTTATATTGATTTCTTATCTCTTTGGTAACTCAATTCGCTGACACAAGTTTTTTCACCTATTTTGGTCACTGCTCTTGGTGTGATGTCTATATTCAGTTGGTCGCTTAAGAATTCTTTCATTCCCTTCTTTGAATCTCAAGAGTCACTTGGGTCCAGTTTTAGTCTATACATTATAACATTGTTTGTCCTTCTCTCTTTTTCTATTGTATTCATAGTTTTTTTATCATTTTCTGCAAACCTTTACGAATTTTAATTTTAGTGTTTTCTACGTTTCCTCTATTACCTTATCGGCAATTTTATTAACCGCTTGTTAAAGGTATGTAATTATTCTGATAATTTTTAACCTATACAATATAGTAGGTTTTATTTTGCACCTTTACCCGTATTAATTACTCTAATCTCCGCGCACTATAATATTTCACTACTTTCTCCGACACTTAGATTTTTATTGTTTATTATTGTGAGCCGATGTGATTTGTTATCGCGTTGACAAAATACTAAAATATACTCTAAACGTTTATTTTGTACTCGCTCTAAACATGGAAATATGTGCAATACGGAGACCATGTAATACTACCATACTCCAAGTTAGAGCGCACCAAGTAACAATAAAGCAATCTCAATGTACATTTATTAAATTTATAACAGTTTCTAATTATAGAACAGAACGTTTTCATTGCTCTTCGTTAAATGAAGTAGATATGATTTCTAAAATTTAATTTAAAAATAAAAACCACACTCAAATCATTCATACAATCAACCCTTTTAACATGGGGAATTTTTCTTTTAGGTATACCAATCACGATTTTTCTATGTAAATTTTAAGACATACGTTGTTTTATTAAATACCTGTAATTTGAAGCCTCTAACGAGTGTTTTCAATCCTAGATTAAATATGAAATAAAATTTCGAGGTTTTTTTAAACTTGAAATGTTACTTCATGCTTGATCAAGGAGTTGAAACACTTGTTAGAAGATTCAAATTCAACCCTCTTTATGAGCAACAAAAAAAAAACAGCGAGTGTCTGACGAACAACGATTTCAATGTTAAACATAAACCACAACTCACCCTTTCCCTTTTCCAATTTTTATTCATCCCTGTTATTATTTGATTGAATAATTCAGGTGTATCCGTTGGTGGCCATATCGATTGTACAGCGTGAATATTTAATGCCTATCACGTTTGTACGATTGCAGGACGTTTAACTGAAAGACCTTTTATTCAATTTATTTACACAATAATTCCGCCCGGCTTTAAAAACAATTTACATGTTAAATTTATTTGCCCTCAGATTTATTATTTATGGTCGACAAAAAAAGAAATTGAGACGATGAGAATTCAGTCCGGGCGCTTTTAGGACGATTAATGATGAATTAAGAATCGGGACGAGACAGAGATTCGCTCTTTGAAAGGGATTAATGATAAATTGAGATTAAGAAGGGAGAGATTCGTTTAGGTTAAAATTCTCGTTTTGTGATTTATGAATGAGTTATTAATTGACAAATTGGATTTAATTTTAAAGCATGTCTCAAACAATCTCATTAAGTAGTGATAAGTAAATACGTTTACATATTTATAAATAGAAAACATCTAAAAAGCCTTGGTTAGAATGTTTTCAATCAAAACATTTTAGCAAATATGGCGAATGCTCCGGGTTTGGACATAAATTTGTTCAAATGTTCAGGCTTTTATAAACTGAAAGTTTTACTTCATTCGCCGTACGTATAAAATATACATAAAATATTATAAAATTTAGAAAATTTCGAGTTTAGAAAAACCTGAAAATTTTATTTGGTCGCTCTGCTTCGCGTAACAAGTAGGCAGAAGAACATTAAGATTGAGTTTATGTTCAGTATTCTGGCACCAGATACCCACAGATGCGATTCAGACTTTAAGGTCCTTGTCAGTGTGGTCCCGATCCAGTGCTAAGGAATACTGAACATTTCTGACTATATCAAGCCAAGCCATCTAATGCTCCATAGTGAAATCGTCAATGACACGAATACACAAAGTTCATATACATTAGTTTAGATAAATTAAACAAAGACAAATATTTAAAAATTGGAACATAGATTGTTAAAGGAACATTTAAAGAAGGCAAACTTGAACATCTGATAAAAGAATTGAAAGAAGAAGTATGAACTTGTGACGATTCAAGAAACAAAACAAGGAAGATCTGTAATAAAAGAGATAGATGATTATATATTCTTTAATAGTGGTAACAAGGATAGAAGATTGGGCTTATGTTTTTGTTAATTAGAAACCCTGTTCCCAATCTTCAAATTTAAACCAATTAGAGAGAGATTATGCTACCTAACGTTACGTGAAAAATACTAAAAATTAACTTTTATTAACATACATGCTCCAACAGAAGAGGAACTGAAAGAAATATTTTATAATAGATCAGAAATATGGTAAATGCTCCGGGTTGGGACATGAATTTACTCAAATGTTCAGGCTTTTCTAAACTGGAAATTTTACTTCATTCGCCACAAGTATTAAACATACCTAACTTATTAAAAAGTTTAAAATATAATACTAAAGCAGTATATTTTGAATTTCATACATATATTGAATCGGTGATTTATGCGACTGGCGCATGAAGTAAAATTTTGAGTTTAGAAAAACCGTAGATTGACCTTTTCATCTCATATCATTTCAATTTCGAACAGAGATTTTAAAAGATTTTAAAAAAAGTAGATATTCTTTTAATTTTTCAATTCAAACTATTAAACTTTTATATATCACATTAGTAAGATGTCAACTTGAATATGGCTCGATAATTTAGAATCCGTTCTACGCTATACACTCTAATAAGATAGAAGCTGTGAAAGTAAATTTTTGAAAATGATTTCATTTAAGTTAGGAATATCTTACTTCAATTTTAGTTATTGAATTATGTTACAAACTTTAAATTTAACATCTTTAAAGTACAGGCGGATTATATATGATGTATCATATGGCTATAAATGAATTAATGGTTTTGTTGATTGTAGTGTGTTGTTATCTGATTTTAACTTTAACTTTTGTCCCACAAAGATTACACGATCCAAAGCATTGTTTCGCTTAATGCCGCATACCACTAATTATGCAATGCATAGTCCTATACATAGAATTATGAATTATTGTAATATTTTAAATTCAAATCCTAATTTTGATATATTTGATGGCTCGATTATTAGATATAAGAATCGTTCGCGGCTTATTAATTTAAATATTTGTTTGTAATACTGATTCTTTATACTTTATTATCGTTATATTATATCTTTTATTTTATTTTTAGTATATTATTATTAAGTCTATTTTTCCCATTTTTTTCTATTTTTTCTATTTAAATTACAACTTTTACTTATCTAGTTTTTCTTATAACTATTCTTGAATATTATTAAGTTTAAATGTGCATTCTTAAGGTTACATGAATTTAGTTTCTATGTATATATGTATTTTTTGTATATTGTTTACTTATACTCTTTCTTTTGTGTATATTTTTGCAATAGGAGATTATCCGTCAATAAACTAAACTAAACCTGAAAATTTGGTTTGGTCACTCCGCTTTGCGTAGCCACTAAACCAAATTTTCACGTTTTTCTGAACTCGAAATTTTACTTCATGCTGAATCAAGGAGTGGAAAACACTCGTTAGTGCGGGGAATATGTATACTCAAAAGAAAAAATCCCTGTACGACCTACGGCCAAATTTGAAAATAAAATTGATATTATTTTGACCTACGTGGAAAAAAAGTTTGCCATCACTGACCTAGGTCTTTTAGTATTAAATAATACTTGACAAAGAGAAATTTAGAGAAATTCAATAGCAATTAAGAGGAAATTATTCAATGTCTATTTTTTAATCTCCATTATAATTTAATATGAGAAAGAAATGATTGATTTATTTTCATAAACTAAATTACATTCTTAATTATAGAAATAATTTGTTTTCTCTGTTTAATAATATTCTTCCTCCTTGATATATGCATTCATTTACTCACCCTCCTTTGTGAATTAATCAACAAAATCCAATGGTTGTATAACGAATAGAGAAAGAAATATGGAAAAGGAAATTGATTTCGAGGAGGGTAATTGATTGGAAGTTTTTCATTAATAGGCAGACGTGCACCAGCTGCAAGTGGGGACAAAGTGCAAGTAAGTCAGCGAGGGGAAATGATAATGAGCCTACAATATGTTACTAAGTGTGTGCATTTAGCTTAATTATAATGCAGATCAATTAAGGCGGCGGATTAAATTTGTCACGGGAATTAGCTCCGGGATTAGTTTAAATTACGTTAAAGAATTTATACGCTCCGGATTTATTCATAGATTTATGTTACTAGAAATGTTCTTGATAAATTATTAAATTTGCTACAAAACGTGCACTTAATAAAAGAGCTATAAAATTACCAACAATGCATCCTAATTGATAAATTGACAACAATTTACTTTGGAATATTTTCACCTCATCTACTAATCTACTAATAAATAAATGCATGTCAATTATGATATTGATCTAATTCCTTCCTGTCTCATACAATTATTTATTCGTATGTAGCCATTGTTTTTAGAATAAGCTGTATATCAAACATTCTACTTTTAAACGATAACATTATTAGTCTCAAATATTATAGTAAAATTGATTTTTATACTATCCCAATATACAGGGTGTCCCTTTAATGTGGGAGAAATGGCTTAACAATAGATTCCTGGGATAAAAATATGATGATTTACCACAACTTATCTATATCAAAAAATTTACGGCAACCCGGAATTAGTCTGTAAATGTCAAAAAAAATATTATTAATATAATTTGTAATAATTAAGCGCTTTATTCAAATTGACTGAAATTTATTATTGTTGATTATCATAATATAATATATATAATATGGTCATCACTGATTGACAAGAAGTATAAAAAACAGTAGTACCACAACATAAGAACTAAAATATGTTTCCACTGGCGCACCTTATAAAAATTTAAACAAATATTTCTTGAAGGATTGGTTCATTTGAAAGCTTTTTTGTCTGTTAATTAAGTTTGAAATCTTGTATGGTTTTTCTATAAAAATACAAAATATAAATATGGTATCCTCAATTTCCTTGGCAAAATCCTAATAAAAGCAGCATACAGTGAATTTTTCTTTTAGGTAAACATATTCCTAAGCTGTAAATTTTCCGACATTCGTTGTTTTTAAAAAAGTTCAATTTAAAGCTTTAAACGAGTGTTTTCCACTCCTAGACTCTAAGTATAAAGTAAAATTTCGATTTTAGAAAAGCCCCGTGAGCTTTTTTAAGCTCGAAATCTTACTTCATGCGCCACTGTATAAACACAGATTTTAAGTGAAGTTCAAATATACATAAATTTCACAATATTTTAGTGTTTTATACGCGTGGCGCATGAAGTAAAATTTCGAGTTTAGAAAAGCCAAAAAAATGTTTCTCGGGTCACTGCGCGACCCTCGACAAATTTTTACGGGGCTTTTCTAAACTCGAAATGTTACTTCATGCTTAGTCTGGGAGTGGAAAACACTCGTTTAAAGCTTTAAATTAAACTTAAAAACAAAAACAAGGAATATCTAAAGATTGCAGAAAATAGGCTGAATTTCGAATACGTATACTTAAAAGAAAAACTCCCTGTATCTGTTTGCTCCGGAAAAATATGAATAATTATAAACCATAACGAAGAAAATAATTAATTAAAAAAAACACTCCTTTATTATTATTCATACACAATTCATGTTTGTTAAACAATGGCGGCGACAAAGAAAAAACATGTATTTTTAATCACCCGAAAAACTAGATTTCGTTTTTACTATACAATAAAAAATAATTTATTTGCATTTTATTTTTTTGTGGCAAAACCGAACAAGATATCAAACATTATTATAAGACAAAAAAGCTTTTAAATGAACTATTCTTTCAAGATGTATTTTTTAAATTTGTATAAGGTGCGCCAATAAAAACAAATTTTAGTTTTTATGATGTGGTGCTATTGTTTATTATACTTCTTGTCAATCAATGGTGACTATATTAACTGAAATGATGTGTTATATTATGATAATCAATCATAACAAATTTTAGTTGGATCGAATATAGCGTTCAATTGTTATAAATAAAATTATTAATAGTTTATTTTAACTTAGAAGACCAATTCCGGCTTAACCGTAAACTTTTGGGTATAGATAAGTTACGTTAAATCATCGTATTTTGATCCCAGAAATCTATGATTAAGTAATTTTCTCACATTAACGGGACTCCCTGTATAATACAAAAGGAAAGTATAGTTTTCGTAATAATTTTCAAATCACAAATTTTAGTGGAAATATCCATTTTAAAGTCCCCTAAGTTGACTAAGGCCATTATTGAAAAATATTTGTCAGTTTATCTGTTATAACCGTACAGCCTACACCGATTTAAATGTTAAACTTCAGCTTTTTATTACAATTCATGGATCTGTTAAGCTTCTAGTGAAAATTAAAAAATTGGAAGTAGTAGTTTTTTTAATTTATTTAGTTAATTTAAAATACACTGGCGAAAGAAATTAACGCATCATTTGTGATTTTTTTGATATCTTGGAATCGAGTTTTCTCTGAACACAAACATATTTTTATAATAAGAAATCTTATCAAGCATGCTGTTTTACATGTTGTGTTTTGTCTTTTGTTCTCATGATTTTCCGTCAATAAAAAAAATTAAGCACTTTTCATTATTCTGACTGTAAGAAAGGTTCATATTAAATTTCTTTTTGAGTTTGTTTTCAAGTAATTGTTAAAATTAAGTGCTAAATAGTGAAGAATGAATATGGATAGACGTCCGAATCTTAATTTAAGCAGAGAAGAAGCTGTGATTGTGGTTACACTTGCAGAAGAAGGTAGGAGTCAGCGTTACATCAGTCAGCGTTTTGGTGTTAATCAATCGACCGTATCCCGTGTCTTGAAGAGACATCGGGAAACTCAGGCATACTCAAGAAGGCAAGGACAAGGGAGAAAAAGGGCCACAACTGCTGTTCAAGACCGTTTTTCAATGATGCAGACGTTACGCGAACGGTTTATTACGGCTCCTAGGCTACAAAATATGCTCGCAGAGATCCACAATGTTCATGTAAGTTCCGTTACCATCAGAAAAAGGTTACGTGGTTTTAATTTAACTCCGATAACAGCGGGAAAAGGACCACAATTAACCGCAGACCATCGCAGAGCCAGGTTAACATTTGCGCAAGAACATGTAAACTGGTTACAGGCCGATTGGGCTAATGTTATGTTTAGCGACGAGTCCAGATTTTGTCTTTACGGCAGTGACAGACGAATGCATGTGTACAGACGGCCAGGTGAACGTTATGCGCAGTGTAACATTGTTCCGACTGTTATGTTTGGTCGAGGCTCTGTTATGGTGTGGGGTGGTATCACTTTAGAGGCTCGTACGGAGTTGGTGGTCATACCAAGAGGAAGCATCACGGCAGCGTCTTATATTGCAAACATTTTAGAACCATCCGTAATGCCTTTTGCTCCCTTTGGAGGAAACGATTTCCTGTTTATGCATGACAATGCAAAACCACACAGTGCCCGAATTGTACAACAGTATCTTGACCTAGTGGGTATCAACACAATGCAATGGCCAGCCAGGAGTCCCGATCTTAACCCGATCGAACACCTATGGGACGCGATGGGCAGACGCCTTAGAGCACTTCCTCGGCGTCCAAGCAATCAACAAGAGCTTCGACAAAGATTGCAGGAAATTTGGGAAGATATTAACCAGGATGAAATTGGATCATTAATTAACAGTATGAGCCGTCGCTGTCAGGCAGTTATTCGAGCAAGAGGAGGAAACACTAGATATTAAGTCTTATAATCACATGTTACCTTTTTTCCTCTTTTTATTTATGACATTATTTTAGTCATTAATGAAAGAAAATGTGTTGAAAATCATTATTATAGTTCAGTTGGTTTTGTTGTTATTTTATTTGTTTTTAAACATCAAAACTTTATTTTTAAATTAAAAAAATTAATGTGATGCGTTAATTTCTTTCGCCAGTGTATATTAAATTTGATGAAAAAAAAATGTCCTTGTAAGGAGGACAGAAGACGACGACGATCGTTTCGCTCTTTTTATAAGCTCCTCAGGCCGCTACATCGATCATCCCATACAAACTTACTTGATGTGTAGAACTTGTATATACACTGACTTCGCTAATTATAATCCTGTTTTGATGTCAGTATTTATTGTTGCTACTGCATTAATCTCATTTTGCTTCTACAGTTACTGTCAGTTTTTAGATTAAACCCTCGACTAGCATCGGAGTGGCGAGAAACCCGAACCGCTACCTGGGGAGATAATAAAAAGAGCGAAACGATCGTCGTTGTCTTCTGACCTCCTTGCACACTTACTTGATAAAATATTTGTTTCAACATGACAACAATAATTCGCTGTTATTTCTTATTTGGTATATTTTGTGTATATAGTCTGTTTAAAAACTAGAAGGAGTAAGTGCAAAAGCCTAATTTACACTATAAAAAGTTACCAGAATTAACACTAGATAAATTTAGCGGCAATTTTAAATAATTTCATAATTACTCTTTAAATAAAATCAAATAGCCATTTTGTCAATTAAAATGCTTATACGGCATCTCGCCATATATCTGTGAAATACAATATATTTACATTTTGTTCATAATATAATACGATATTTATATAATAATGTGTTTCTATCAGAGCTGGGACGAATCCTCGTAAGAAGGATTCGAATCACGAATCCGAATCACCTAATATGATTCGAATCACGAATACTTGAATAAAGGATTCGTAAGTGATAAATATGATTCGAATCCTGTTTTTTTGAATCACGAATACAAATGCTTTAAGAATAAATTTGATTTTATTATTTATTTGAAACCATTAATATATAAATATCGTTACCAGTTGTTTTAACAAAAATATTCAAAACCTAATTATTTATATTTACCACTGAACATCGTTGATAACTGACTGAATATCTGACTCCCTGTTACTCTAAAATAAAACACTTTAACTTTGTTTGTATAACACAATATTTTTTATTTTTGTGACTGCAGTTTCGGCAACTCAACTTGCCATTATCAAACGGAGTGATATAAATATATATATATATATATATATATATATATATATATATATATATATATACAAGTATGGTTATTTACTAAAGAGCATTAAAAATGAGGGTATATACTAAATTAACCTGGTCGTTAATTAGGGGAATTTCCGGATTAGCGCGGGGTTTCTGTATTTTTAACGATTTTAATAGGTTCATTTTTCGACCCTTTTCGGCACAATGAATGATCTTAAGTACATCCTCGCCAAAAGAATGGTTTTCATCGATGAGGTCTTTAGCGAAATTTGATTTTTCTGATTGATTTAGCCAAAAAAAGCAATGTTAATATTATGTTTCTTAAGTATGTTTTTAATTTGTAGGCAGGTATTACCAAAATAAGTAATTGATCGAAAAGGTGCTTTCTGTATTAAAGGATTTTCTGCATACAATTATTTTTGAATTTTCATAAAGTTTCATTTTTTCTACATGTTATTTATTAAGTTGGAATTGTAACCATTATTAGTTGCAATCTTTTTCATTTCATTTCGTTGTTTATTGAGGTAGCTGATAAAGGGATGCTTAAGGCTCTGTGGACCATTGAGTTGAAAGCGGCTGTTTTGTGTTTAAGGGGATGTCTAGAGTTATTAGGGATGTTACTCTGGTTAAAGATGCAATTGTGTATTTCTGAACTCCACTTCAAATCAGTGTTTTGTACACGTGGCGCATGAAGTAAAATTTCGAGTTTAGAAAAGCCCGAAAATTTGTCTCGGATCGCTGTGCGACCCTCGACAATTTTTCACGGGGCTTTTCTAAACTCGAAATTTTACTTCATGCTCTGGCTGGGAGTGGAAACACTCGTTCAAAACTTCAAATTGAACTCTATTATAAAATCGACTAATGCCTGAAATTTACACAAATAAAAAATGCACTGAATATCATTAAAACCGGGAAAGTCAGAGTAAAGTCATGGAATTATATTCAAATTGACTAAAACACTAACAAAAAAGCCATATGATATTATTAAATTTGTCAAAATCAGCAAGCAAATTACAAAATACGTAAAAATTTATAAAATTAACTTAAATATTGGCAAAAACAATGAAAACTATTAATCAGAATGGGGTTTCTCACAAAATAAAGTTATGTGAAAAGGCCAGGGAATAAATCTTTAGTCAGGGAAATGTCGGAAAAATTTAACATTTCAGATTGTGGCTACCATGTCAGTTTTACTTCAAACAATATTAAACAAAATTTTGAAACGTAGATTATTATCTTTAAAACATTTTCAATCACTTAATGTTCTTATCAAAGCATTCACTTTGAAGTTTTGATCGAGTGTTTCAACTCCAAGACTAAGCATGAAGACAAATTTCGAGTTTAGAAAAGCCCCGTACAAATTTTTTGAGCTTTTCTAAACTCGAAATTTTACGTCATGCGCCACGCGCAGAAAACAGTGATTTTACGAGAAATTTAAAAACACAAAAACACATTTTTCATGTTTTTCCTCGCAATTAATTTGAATTATTTTTGATGATTCAAATCCTTTTACAAGGATTCGAATCCTTTTATAAGGATTCGAATCACCCACATTTAGACTCGACCACGAATTCTCTTAAAAAAATGTAACGAATCCGGATCACGAATCCAGTTGAACTAAAGTATTCGAATGCCTCTTTTAAATCCTCTAAAAGGATTCGAAACCATGATTCGAATCCTGCCCAGCTCTGGTCTCTATCTTACTTAAAATTGATTTGTTTCATAAAATTATACAAGGTAGAACTACTCATCTTCGGCATGCCTGCATGATCGTTTACTTCTTTTAAAACTTTATTCAACGTTGGCAGTTCATTTTTAGAGAAGACATTGTGCACGGATCTCTTCACTACGTCATCAAAACTTGTAATTATGTCTTCCAAGCTGTTTAGGGTTACAAATCTCTCCGGATTTCTTATATTCGCTAATGGTACGATAGACAGTGGAATTTACAACTCCTAAAAATTAAGCATTTTATTATTTGATGCATATTCATATGCTATTTGATATCTCACCTACTGCACCAACAATATCTGATACAACAGCAGTCATTTTCATATGTGAATCATCTGTTATCATCTGCTTATTCATATTTATTACGCACTGTTTTTTAGACAGATATAAATGACCGAAATCCAACTTCTTACGCTTTTTTGGAGGTGAAGATGATATTATCACCAAGCTTGTACTGGGTCCATTATCCATTACAACAATTAAAACAAAACGATCTTTTAACTATGCTAAAGAAACACCTCCCAAAAGGTTATTACGAAACAGACAAAGTTGCAACTCGGTAACGCTACGAATTAAGGTTATGTCAGCTGTTGTGTCTAATACTGACGTAATTAGAATAGTGTAAACTGGGCGCGCTCTCGGCCAATTAAGAGTTGTAGGTTTTGGCGCGTGAAATTTAAAACGCTCCTCCTAGTTATTAAACAGATGATAGTATATATATATATATATATATATATATATATATATATATATATATTTAGATATATAAACAAATAATAATTAACGACCTAGCTATAAGTACAAAATAAGAAATAACAGTGAATTAGGTCATGTTGAAAAAATTGTTTTATCAAGTAAGTGTGCAAGGAGGACAAAAAACGACGACGATCGTTGCGCTCTTGTTCTCCGTGCACACTTACTTGATAAAATATTATTTTCAACATAACCTGATTCGCTGTTATTTCTTGTTTAGTACATATAGGTGAATCGTTAATTCTAATTTGTATATATATATATATATATATATATATATATATATATTAACATCAAAGTTGAATAATGAATTGTAATTAATATGTAGGCTTGAATAAAAATATTGAGTACATCAATAATAGATGTAATTTATTCATAGCATCAAATTATTATAACTACAATGGTGTAATATTATTATCAATAACTCATAATAAAATTATAACATCACGAGCATCTGCTGTTTTAAAATCCACACCGTCTGGCGTTTCAGGCGTTAACAGAAAATCCCGGCGCATTCGCCATTTTTTTCCACCTACCCTCGCTTCCTCTCCTTGCTGGTTTTACACGCTTACAAAGCATAAATTAAGCGTTTTCTTCATTAAAACCCGTGTTTTTGTTTGCATAATAAATGCTAATTATAATAAACGTTCCGTGTAATTCATCGATTTTTCATTAAAAAAAAAAATGGAAATGAAAATTTTAAGACCGAAAAGAGAAGGAGATGAGGGATCACGTAACGAGGGCAATAAAGTCATATTTCCGGTTGGTCTTTTCAGCATCTTGTCATGGAAATTGGTCTTCTTTTAAGGGGTTTACGTGCGAGCCGGACGGGTGAGGAATAGCAACTAGTCGGGGTGGTATTAATGTTTGTAAGTAGTTTATTGTTGGGGAGATTTATGTTCGAAAGTGCGATAGAATTGCGTGAGTGGGTTTGATTTAAATTATCAATTACTTTATATAAGTCTTTCTGCAGTAAAAAAGATCAGAAACTTTATATACATAATATAGGTGCATGATTTATTTTAAATACTATTTAGTTTATTTTAATGTCATTATTATTAATACTATACATTTTTCTTTCAAATATATATATTTCGATGCATGAGTTGCAAAAGTTTAATTTTTTATACTATTTTTCAAGCGTTCAATTTGAAGTTTCGAACGACTTTTTTAATTTCACAATAATTTAGTGTTTTATGATGAAGTAAAATTTCAAGTTTAGAAAAGCCTGAACACTTGGTTTGGTCGTTATGCTTTGTGGAGCGACCAAACCAAATTTTAGGCTCATCTAAACTCAAAATTTTACTTCATGCTTAATATGGGAGTGGTAAACACTTGTTTAAAGCTTTACATTAAACTCATAATAAAACAATAAATGCATACGGCATTCGAGTATGTTTACTTGAAAAAAAATCACTGTATGTTTTTCTTTAAAGGTTATATCCGTTGAAATAAATAAATAAAATTAATAAAATGATTATAATCTTAGTTTTTGTTTGTAACAGTAAAATGTTTGTATCATATATAATCTCATAAAAATATGATTTTAGATGTTTAGATAACTTGACTTATATATTTTTGTATTTGCTTTACACAAAATTAATAAGTACTTACTAATTAAATTTTGCGAACTTAATTTTGTCCTAAGAGACCATTGTATTGTTTTAATAGTAGATTGATTGACAAGTTTTAAAAGTAAATTTGCATTTACGAGCCCACACTTTTACATCATTTTCAAAGAATAATACAAATGATAGCCGACAACAGTATACAGGGTGTCCGTATTTCGACAAAATGTATGGGGATCTCACTTATTTGAAGAGATAGAGAGTCGGTTAAAGTTGCGTATTTTAGGGCCGTACAATAATCTGAAAACAGTTTTAAAATATCTTTATTTGTTTTGGAGATATCAACCATTGATTTTTTGACCATTCGTTTTTATTTTCTTATTCAAAAACTACTGAAACTGGACATTTAGAACATTTACAATATCTTTAATAAGGAACCTAGTAGCATATTTTTTTAAGATAACTATAATATTTACCCGGAGACAATAGCCAACTTTTGGTTTTCTTATGGGCGCAGTTTTGGATTTTCATATTTTTTGAAAGAATATTTTTTTCTGAACTCAGTGATGCATCACACTTATTTAAGATTTGGAATTTAAAATTATAATATTTTCTTTTGTAAAAAATAGTGCCTTAGAAACAATGACGTCATATCTAATAATCAATAAAATATAAACAGCAAATATAATAATAATAATAATAATATATTTATTGACGGGAACCCCCATTTTATACAAAATAGATATACAAAACAAATAATATTTTAAAGCTTACAAAATAAATGTAACATTAATACATAAAATATATAAAAAGTCTATGAATATACCGTGTGAGTATATAATTTGGTTTTGAATAATTGCAAAGAGCCAGTAAATAATTGAAACCAATGGAACTTGTTGTAATCGTTGGCAGTACTCATTATCCTTGTAATGCTGCTGTGAGAGGCAAAATTTAAATTATGTGTGCGTATCCGAAAAAGCGGTGTGTGTCGCAGGCTGCGGGTGGAGGATGAAACATAAAAATTCAGCATAGAGAGCAGTTCCGGGCAGTCACTCGTATTATTTAGTAGTCGGAATATATTTATATTAATCATTGTTAGCATTCAAAATTAATTATTAACTGTGAATCTTTTGTAATAATAATTATAAGTATCGATTATCACACAAAACATAAAGTAACAAAAATGGTTATGTGTTCGTTATAGAACTTGTCTTGTTAAAGATATGATGACTTGAATATCAACAGTATGGAAAAGTTGCACAAACTAAATTTATTCTACTTTTGTTAGTATTCCAAAACTATTCACAAAAAAATTATTCTTGCATTTTTCCCTACATCCTAATTAAAATTAATCACCATCACATCTAAGCGTTATATATTTTTAATTTTACTGTAAATCAGTGATTTATACGCGTGGTACATGAAGTATAATTTCGAGTTTAGAAAAGCCCCGTGAAAATTTGTCTCGGGTCGCTGCGCGACCCTTGACAAATTTTCAACGTGGGGCTTTTCTAAACTCGAAATTTTACTTCATGCTTAGTCTAGGAGTGGAAGACACTTGTTAGTTTGAAATACATCACAACTGTTAAAACAAGTATCGTATTAGTAATTTGTCATTAAATCACTATATTGACTGTATTTGATATAGTGATTTAAGTGACTTACAATCATAACATCACAAGAGCCGACACACAACCCATAGAGAGACATAATCAGACAAAATTCTAGCATAGTCAAAAGACAGTCAATCAAGCCACTTACAGTCACAAGAGTCAAAACACGCTCAATAAAGATATAATATGACAAAATCATATGATAGTCCAAAGACAGTCAAGCAATTTATTAAGATTCAAAATGTCACACTAGTATTTCATTTATAAATAAATACATTTTTTATCAGTACAGTAATTAATACCATCTCTAGGGGTGATATGTAAGCAAATTATGGGTCCTAGGAGTTGTCAAATAAGTGAGTTACTCAACTGTTTTCAAGGCACTCTTTGAAAAAGAACAAAAGACTAAAATTTTACATATAAAATGTACAATAAACTATAAGTGTGGTACATCATTGAATTCAAAAAAATATTCTTCCAAAAAATATAAAAATTAAACTGGCGCCCATAAGAAAAACAAAAGTTGGGTATAGTCCCTATGTAAATGTAATAGTTATCTTAAAATAAAATATGTTACTAGATTTCTTGTTAAAAAGTGCCTGTATAATGTCAAAGTTGTACATAGCTGGATTTAATAGTTTTTGAATAAAAAAATAAAAACGAAATTTCAAAAAATAAGTTTTTTGACAATATATCAAAAACGCAAAAAGATATTTCAAATGTGTTTTTAGATTAATATTAGGCCCTAAAATACGCAACTTTGCCCCAGTTTAACCGACTCTCTATCTCTTTAAATAGCCGAGATCCCCATACAATCTGTTGAAATACGGGCACCCTGTATATACAAAATTTAGTGTAAATCAGGTAAGAAGGGATGTTAATATCGTGGAAGTCCAAATCTCTTCGTTATTATTTACGAGGTGTTTCTTATCGGTAACTGCTTTGTGAAGTTCTAAATCCTCGTGAAGATTTATCATTAAACCCTTATTACCTGATTTCAATATTTTTAATTGGGGTCAATGAAATTATTTTCCAATATACGATGCTTAGCAAAACCTGTAGTAATTTTGTTTTTAATGATGGAATTGTTGTCACCTTCTAGGCGTGCAGACAAACATTAAAAATCATTACAACGTTAACTTTAGCTTTAAAGACAAATTTTTACAATTTTTCTATAATTGAAATTCCTCGCCAAACTGAAGTTAAAATTTGGTGGCCTGAAAATTGGAGTTGGATTTGGAGTGAAAAAATATATATTTGTTAAATTTAACCAAGTGGTTTTTATTAAAATTATAAAGTAAATAAAATTTATTAAAAAAACTTGCAAATACTACTATAGTTACATTCCATTTAACTAGGCGAGAAATTAGAACACATTTGTGATCATAACACCAAAAGTCATAAAATGTGACTTGTTTAACTAATCAAAAGTGAATTATGATATCGAAATGGCGTTATTTTTAGAAAAATCACTTAATTAATTGCACAGATAAAATCCACAGATATCTTCGCATTACTTCGAATTTTTCGACTTGTTAAATGGAATTAGCTCTACGACATATTCATTGAAATAAAAAACTTGGAAGTATAATTTTGGTATCGTCAGGGTTTTCAGAATTTTTAAATTCGTTTAATTTTTATTTCTCCTGAAATTTAATAGATAAAACAAAATTCATAAAAAATACCATAGCACTAAATCTATAATTAAATATTTATTTAACTCTCAGCTAATTTTTACAAAATCAAAAAGGAATAGTAAATAAAACTTTTTTATATTTTCATTTGAAATGCGAGACTCCAAAACGTAAAATTTGTTTGAGTTTAGTTAAAAATATATGAAAAATTTATTGAGGTATGTAACTTTCCTCTAAAGAATTTTAAGATGCATTCAATCATGTGTAAATTTATTGAACTTTATGTTCATTTGTTTATTTATTTTAGCAAAATCAGCATTATGCAAAATAAAACATAATATGGATTACAGCAAAAAAAAACAACAAAGTAAAATGGTAAAAAGATATCCAAAAGCTAAATAATATAAAAATGTTGCACTATTTTTTAAATCTACAAGTATTTTAGCCTATTGTGTTTAATTTATACTTTGGTTCTATCTATTAAGCGTGTCGAGGTATTTCAATTATTTATAAAAAAAACATAGCTAAAAAGTAAAACCCTCCCAAATTTATCTTTTTTTTTCTCTTATCTTCAACATTAAATCTTCTATTTTTTGGACAGATTGAAGTATTTAATTATATCTTAATAAGGCTTACTTGCACCGCAAGAACTTAATCGTGGCTAAACTGATTAAGTCAAAATTCGAGAATACAAAAATGCTTAAAATTTGTAATATATCTAAAACATGCTTTTTTTATCAAAATGTAAATGTGTTAACAATTTGTGAATAAATTTGTTTTGTTTTAAGAAGTACTAATCACTGATTGATACCGATAAAAGTTAATCAGCAAGTGGCCATTAATTTCATAAATTTGATGTTGCAATCAAAATGCTCTTACTGTTTCCTACAAAAAAAAAAAATCAAATTTCTTGAAAATAAATCTCTAAAGAATCAATTGAACAATTTTCATGGCTAGTTGAAAGTTTCTTGTTTCCTTTGCCATAATTTAACTTAAATGTATTTTAATTTCGTGAATACAATCAAAATATCCAATATTCTTTTTTTATAATTTCAATTTAACTTTAGCAATTTCATTTCTGTGTATTATTTATTGCAGAGAAATTTTATTCCTACTTACAAAATTATCAAGATAAGTTCTAATTGTTCATTAGTTTAGTTGTTGTTCTTTGATATGCACTTAGTATTAGTTCCATATTGCTGTAAAAGCAGTATTAATTGTTATTTGAAATATTTATTCTGTTTGTAAAATGATTTGGCCTTTAATAAAGAAATTTAAATTTAAATAATAATAATTTCAATATTATCTGTAAGATTCATGTAAATTTAAAGAATCAATATTTTTTTATAATTGGTTTTTAAAGTAAGATATTTTACATTTCATATTCTGTATTTTTACTCCAATTGTTATTAAAATCTATTTTTTTAATTGAGGGATATTATTTGTGCTTACACAAAAATAAAAACTAATGTCTCTTTTTATACCTCCTATGCATTTTTTGAACATTCGACGTTTTATCATTGTTTAATGAGTTAAAATATACTCTTATTATTATTTATTTTTGCTCTTATTTAAAATTAAATCAAAGTTGACATTCTGTAATTAATTTACAGTACATAGGTTTTGTTTGTACGCATATAAAATAATTTATGTAAATAAAGGAAAATATTAATGTACTACGCATTTCTGCTATAACAATAACGTTCAATTACCGAAAGCACTAACAACCACAATAACTTCAGTTTACCTTCAATATTTTTTCCAAACTAAAATATTGCAGTTGTGTTTCAATCCTTTTAATATTTATTTTTTCATTTAACAGCTATTGCAAATTTAATGTGAAGCATTAGATTTTAACGAAGTTCGACGATTTAAAATAAATCATAAATTTATTAATGTTTTGTGTTCTAGAAATTAGAGATTTCTAAGTTTACTTTAATATTATTCTCAAATTTCCTTTTTTATAGTCATTAGGAAAACAACACTGAGAAGAGACATAAAACTAAATTTATGAATCACTCTATTTTTTTATTATTTTTGAACAGAATATGATCTAAAAGTTACAAGGATTTCTTCTTTTACATATACATATCCCATATTGTAAATGTGCAGACTTTCGTTGTTTTTTAAAAGCGGTCAATTTGAAGTTTGTACCGAGTGTTTCTACTTCTTGATTAAGCAGAAGTAATATTTCGAGTTTAAAAACGCCAAGCAAAAACTTTACGATATTTTGGTGTTGTATACACGTGGTGCATGAAGTAAATTTCGAGTTTAGAAAAGCCTAAAAATTTGATTTGGTCGCTCCGCTTCGCGAAACGATCAAACCAACGTTTAAGGCTTCTAAACTCGAAATTGTACTTCATGCTAAATCAACTCGTAGAAACTTCAAATTGGATGATTATCATAAATAACAAATGCCTAAAAATTTACAATATATGCATATATCGGGACATGTATACTTAAAAGAAAAATTCTTGTATACTTCCGTTGATAGCTCTAAGCGAGTTTGGTAATTGATATGTAAGCTTAGATTGTGAGGTTAAATAATAACGTATACGTTAAATATAACATTTCACGTACGGAATAGCCCTGAATATTCGCATAAATCGCAAACAATTAGTCGTAATTAATAAGAGTACTAAGATAATAAATATTCAACAAAACAACTAACTTCACGTGGAAATATACCGCCCGATATTAAAACATTTAAAATCTCATTTGAATAAACTCGCTTAGAGTATGATGTAATTTAAATGAAATTTTAAATGTTTCAATATCCACGTGAAGTAGTCGTTTCATTAGATAATTATTGTCTTATTAGTCTTATTAATTACGACCTATTGTTTACAATTTATGCGAATATTCAGGGCTATTCCGTACGTGAAATTTTATATTAAAAATATGCATTATTATTAACCTCACAATCTAAGTATACATATCAATTACCAAACTCGCTTAGAGTGTGATGTTAAAGAATAGCACGTACGGTAAATTTAACATTTCGTTTACAAAATAGCCCTGGTTATCCTAATTTTATGTTTTATGAATTCAACACGATCAATAATAATTTTTATTTGTTGCGTTATTCGTTTAGATAATAAATCCTCTCTTATCTGCATGTGTATCTGGACGCGGATGGAATTTAATTATTTTTAATATCGAATGGAGGGTGCGTGCCTTCAAAAGGGATTGATTTTATAAATATTTCAGAGAGAATCGATGTTCCAGTTTAATGGTATACTAGCCCGTTATTTTTTTTTTCTTCTCTTCTCCGTCTCACGTCCTGAATTTAAATGGATCCGTTGATCGCTTGTTCATTTAAATTTATTTTTTAATCAAGAAATTTAAGAGACACAGGATGAATATTAAGTACACTGGGTACAATGTCAGGATTAACAAACAACATTAAGTGTGCAAGGTCTGTTTGCGGTTTTAGGCTCAAAATCCACGAAAAAATAGTATGTTAAACCCTACATTATAACTCCGTTATTTATTCACCGATTTGAATGAACTAAAAACAAAGTCAATGGCTATTTAAAAACTGAGAAATGACATCAGTATTGATTTTTTTTCAATAATAACTTCATTGCCAAATAATTACCACCTAAACATTTATAAATGGCTGCTTATAATTTTTTAGTTTGACTACATTAAACATTATTTTTCTGAATTAAATAATATCCATTTTTTGTTTTTTGTTTAATCTTTTGTTTGAAAAAAAAGTTAAAAATAAATCTTCTATTTAATATTATATTTTTGAAGTGGGCCTTGTAAAAAAGTGACAAATGCCATTTATTGTGAAGTTATGTCAAACATAAACAATAACGACTTAACAAATAAGTACCTACCTTACAACTTAATGTAGAATAGAATAAATGAGTAGTGCTAGTATTATTTTAACCCATTATGCAATAACACAACATTGTATTATTTTTTTAATAACTAACTAAATAAGTTAATTTTATACATTGTATAATTTGACATGACTTGAGAATGTGTGAACAAAAATGAAAATATTTTTATATTTAAATATTTATTGATTATTACTTATTTATAACATGCATTTGTAACTTTAAAATATTTCAGTGTCTCTTCAGGGGTAACAATTTGGGTCAAATTATTTAGGCCATCTATGGACGCGTTTCGAGATTTATCTCTCGTCAGTATAGCTTTGCCATTCTCTCTAAACAATTTGACACCTTAAACTGGCGGTCACGTTACCGTTCAAACATAAGTATAAATGAAATTGCCAATTCTATAGATGGCCTAAATAATTTGACCCAAATTGTTACATTTGCAGTAGGTTACTGTATGTAACAGCAAACACTTGTTGTATAATTCAATGTCCGTCGGGGTATTAGCCCGGGAAGTAGTTGTTTCAATGAGTGTTTGATATAGTCTTTGTAAGACTAACTTGTTGTAGATTGCGAAAAGAATCGCACTTTTAATGTTTGAAGTATTCTGCAACTAAGAATTGGCAATTTCATTTATACTTATATATACATATATATATATATATATATATATATATATATATATATAAATTAGAATTAACGACCTGCTTATAAGTACCAAATAAGAAATAACAGCGCATTAGGTCATGATGTAAAAGTTATTTTTTTATCAAGTGAGTGTGCAAGGAGGACAGAAGACGACGACGATCGTTTCGTTCTATTTATGAGCTCCTCAGGCCGCCACATCCATCATGATGGATTTTCGCTGAACCGAATCTATCAATATTTTTGAACGCTCCGTTCGAGTAATATTAAAATGAATAAGTATACCAATCAAGAAATTATGAATTTATTCGTCATACATGGTCAGTGCGACAGAATTGTTGAAAGAACTTGCAGAATGTTCAACAAAACTTGCCCACACTTACCGCCGATGGATAGAAGAAAATTTAGAAGACTGGAGTCAAATTTTGTACAATTTGGAAAACTAAACGCAGAAAAAAATCAACTAAAGCCAATATCGCAGACCGAGGAAGTTCAAGTGAATGTTTTGGCTTATTTTCAAGCAAATCCACGCGCATCCACCCGTAGTTGCCAGGAGGATTTGGGAGTAAGCAGAACATCACTGCGAAGAATTTTAAAAATATATCGTATGCATAATTATACATTTAAATTGGTGCAAGAATTATTTCCTCAAGATGCAGTGAACAGGATTGATTTTTGTGAGTTTTTGTTGGGTAAAAATCAAGAAGACAATGACTCTTTTAAAAAAATTATTTGGACCGACGAATCAAATTTCTCTCGTGAAGGTATTTTCAATAGAAAAAACAATCACATGTGGTCAACTGAAAATCCATATGCAACGCTTGTACATAAATCCCAACACAAATTTAGTTTCAACGTATTTTGCCTTTTGATGGACACGCGTGTTACTTTTTATTTGTACCACGAAAGATTAAATAGTGGTAGATATTTACAAATTTTAAGAAATTTTGTAGAAAATTTTTTGGATGAGCTTCCTTTGAATTTAAGGATAAGTTCATGGTATCAGCTCGATGGAGCCCCAGCTCATTGCACACACGAAATATCGCAGCAACTGACGAATATGTTCGAAGATAGATGGATTCGAAGGTTAGGTCCGTGGATCTGGCACGCTAGATCTCCAGATCTTACTCCACTCGACTCTTTTCTTTGGGGTCGTATAAAAAATAAAGTTTATGCCACTGTCGTCAATACCCGAGCAGAATTGGAAGCAAGGGTGCGAGCTGCATTCGCGGAATTAAGTGTAGAAGAAATTAGGCGAGCAACAACAGAGGGTGTCGCAACACGTGCTGCACAGTGCTTATACGTTAATGGTCATCATTTCAAACAATTGTTATATTTTTTTTTCTGTTCTTGCATTTAATTATTCGTTTGAAAATTACTATATTTCAATCTTCTTGCTTTTGTTTTGTTTGTAAGTTGTAAGTGTGGATAAGTTTCGTTGAAACAACAATTCTGTAGCACTAGCCATATATGACGAATAAATTCATAATTTCTCGATTGCTACACTTATTTATTATAATATTACTTGAAGTGTTCAAAAATATTGACACGTTGGGAACGAATATTTCTAGATTCCGTTCAGTGAATATTGACAGTAGCCTAGTATGGTGCATGTGTGAATTGTACAGGAATTATTCAATTGTGCAAGCATTCTGGGAGGAAAAAAATTTCGAAATAACTCGAAAACTACTTGCTCTAGATATAGGGAGACATAATACTATTATGTTGCAAATTGTCTTGCCAATCACCATATGAGATAAAATATTTGTCATTCAAATTTTTCCTTTGTCAGGAACCCCGAAAACTTTATATATATATATATATATATATATATGTGTGTATATATATATATGTATATATATATATATATATATATATACCTATATATGTATATATATATATATATATATGTATATGTTTATTCGTATATCGAGCTTTTTAATTTTATGATTGTATTGGTAAATATTTTAGTTTTTTTCTATTTAATTTTGTGCATTTTATTAGTTCGTCTTATTTTGTAGTTATAAATATCGTAACGTAGTTTTAATAGACCGTTATTAAGTTAAACGGTTGTTTTAGCTACGGGGGGTGTTGTTGTTGGTCCGCCTTCGGGAAAATACTCAAAAAAATATAATTTGCGTGGCCATGTGGCTTATTCTTAGAAATTTGTCCCTTGAGCACAATCTAGGTACACGAAGGGTACGTCCCTTCCGATGCGACAGATTTTGGGTCCCGTGACCATCGCTGACCAATAACAACACACCCCCACTTAACGTAAAATTCAGTTCTGATTTTAAAAATTAAAAAACTAACACTACAATTCTGTTCTTGAAACGATATCCATCAAAACATTCAATCTAACTTCAACACGCAAAACAACTTTTATCTTTAATATGTATATAAATCTGTACATACATTTACGGTGAATATAAGTATAAATTATCAAGTGCTACGAAGTATTTTATTTCAATTTTATCCACCCACATCGGTAATAGTGGTAATTTAGAATCAGTGAAAAGAAAATCACTACAGAGATTTATCTTTAAAACAATAGATAATTTAATAAAATTTCGGAGACAATAATAATTTAATTTGTTACATATCTTTTAAATTTGGAATATAAGTAATGTATTTTTGAATGTTTAACGCTTATTGATCGCTTTTTTTTAATAACATGTTTCAGGTCGACTTAGTCTAAACTCGGTTTGCAAAATATTAGATCTGCCTCTATTTCCAACAATTTGTGGTATCTGAAAACACTTGTCTTCTTTGGAAGCTTTAAAATTAAATTAAGCAATTTCAAAGTGTACAAAATACTTTTCATTTAAGTGTACATATCCTAATGCATGTAAATGTTAAGGCATTTGTTTTTTATAGTTCAATTTTAAACTTCTAACAAGTTTTTCCACTCCCAGGTTAAGCAAATAGACTAAAGTAGATGTATATCTATAGCTAAACTAGTAATCGAGGATATCCAACGATTTGCTTTCTACTCCTATATAAATTTTTTATAGCGTATAAATTTCCACACGCAAACGATTTTCGGAAATCCACACAGGCGGGGGGGGGGGCGAAAGAGTGGTGTGTTGAAATATTCCGCGCACACACAGATATTCTCGCCCACCCCTTTCTGTATACACACTCACACACGCGCACCCTCTTCATACATGCAGATAATCCCCCGCCATGTATTGTAATCGCGTAATTAATAGGCCTCGTAAATTAGAGATTATTGCTCAATCGGACGCCAACGTCACATAAATAATAACTGTAGGAATAAATTAGACAGAAAAAAGAATATTGAATAATAACGTAAAAATATAAATGATGTTTTTTTTTTAATTTATACAAAGGACTAAAATGCAGGTTTCATTTTTAAATTACAAAAATAAAAATAATTCTGGTACACTAGGTTTAAATATTAATGAACTTTAAACATCATATTTTGTGTTCTGTTTTCAGATTGCTTTTCTTTACCATCTTTAATATTATTTCGTAAATATTCAAGTCTTGATTTCTGTATTCATTAAATACATAATAATAATTGTATAGCATTTCCCCATAATAATTACAATGAAATTGGTAAAAACATTATTGCTAATAAATACTGTATGTTATTTATTTTGCCAAATGTTGAAATGCTGTTTGTTTATTTCTTTATGTGAATTTTATACAAAACTTGCGCCCAATTACTACTTGTGCAACATATTTGCGATATCTGAAAGAAAACACAAATACTCTGATACTAATTTGACAGTGACATGATGACACTGGCAACCCAATACATATTAAACATATTGGGTTGCCTGTAAGTATTGTTTAATACAATTGGTTCAATGTGTATATACGTTCAATGTGTATATATTTATATTTCGATGTGGATATGTGTTTCCGAAATACAATTTAAATTAATGTTTTTTTTATACGCCTGGCGTATGAAGTAAAATTTCGAGTTAGTCAGACTTTCTAAACTCGAAATTTTACTTCATGCTTAATCAAGGAGTGGAAACCTTCGTTGAAGTTAAGTAATTAAATTTTATTCATTATCTATGCATTTCTTGACTTTTACCTCTAAATCATTGATACTTTAATTTACAAGTAAATTATCGATGAACCGGTTTTGATATACAAATTTAACGAATTTCCAGTATTTAGAAAAAGTTTGTAAATTTACAATCCCTAGGGGGTGTAAACTTGATATTATATAAAATCCTGTGTAACAAATTCTTCTGATAAGACAAACACAATCCCCGAACCCTTATCTGAAAAATATTCCGCGTGAAAGTTGCGCACCTCCGCAAATATATGAAAAGGGCAAAAAACTTTCTTTGCCGAGGCCAGAGATTTTCTTATCATCCGGAAAAATCCGGGAAAGTGGAATTAATTTAATTCTTCAAAACTCCGCGGGCTAGAGGATTAAAGGAGCGAAGAGTAACCGTTAAATCGGCAGGGGCGAAATTTTATAAATAAATAAATAAATCTCGGATGGCACAATTATCTCTCCGTCGCTTTCATAACGCTTAAGATACCGAAACCCGGGGACGCCATTTAATTTTCCTTGAATAAATGAATCGTTAATAAGTCACTCTGGGGAATTGGGAAAAAGGAGGGGACGGCAATTCTGATAATTGATTTTTCTAAAATGCTTAATCGTTCAAAAAGGTTTTCATTTCATAGCGATTTTTATTTTAATGTAATTGTTTGAATAAGTTTTTTTCAACTCGCAAATATAAGAATGATATCACATAATCAACTTTTCTATGCAAGCTTTAATTAATAAATAATAAATTCAGTATTGTATAGGCTTCTACTTTGATAAACATGTTAATTTTACAATTAAACATTTTTTGCTTTGTTTGTATAACTCTTTTATATTTAATGACACTTCAGTGTCGACAAATTTTGTCTCTCATAATCAAACATGAAGTGTATTCGTGTTTGATAATGACAAGCTAAATTTGTCGAAAATGTGGTCACATTTAATAAAATGCTGATGTGTCCATCGTAGCACGTTCCTGGTTAACGATATGATGATTTAAATATCAACAATATGGAAAAGTTGCTCAAACTTAGTTTATTCTACTTTTATTATTATTATTCAGAAACGATTCACAAAAAATGTAACTCTTGCAATTTTTCGCTACATCTCGGTAAATGTTGATCACCATCACATCTAAGCGTTTTATATTTTTAACTTTACTGTAAATCATTGATTTATACGCGTGGCGCATGAAGTAAAATTTCGAGTATAGAAAAGCCCTGTGAAAATTTGTCACATTGATGCAACCAAACATTGCAAAAAGCACCAAAATGTGAGAATAAATAAGATCATTAGTAAAATTATTAAACGGTAATAGAAAATCTTAAATAAAGATACACAAAATATACAAATTTAGAAAATGAGAGTAGAACGAATCTTTCCATAAGCAATTGACTAAACGTCATTGATTTAAACGTTTTATATTCAACAAATTACCATTCTACCCCGACGTTGTGATATGTTTTTTTGTGTAATTAATAAAGGTTCGTTGAAATAGAAAACATTCAATTGTTTAGCATGACGATGTTTATATTAAAGCTTGAATTATTATTTTGACAAGTGTCATGTAAGTACCTACACTTGTCAAAATAATTCAAAATACCACGATATAACGAACAAGCTCAAAAACGGGGTTGTTGTATATCGATTTCCCTTGATTTTTAAGATTTTGAAAACGGAATCGAGGTAAACGTGTATGGGACGCACGAATCTAAAGTTCGTTGGTCAAGGCGACATACCGTTTGGCCACAAATGAAATTTTAAGTTCCACTTTTGAGGTTATATATGGTCGTATTTTCAGCTAAATAAGCACATTAGAGATACCTATTACACATATGATGAAATTATCTCCAAAATTATATCGTAAATTATCCAATTTGTAGTGTTATCTTCATTAATTCAGTCAATATCACAATATTAATTTTACACTAAAATTAACGTCTACTGACGTTTATTTTAAATAATGGATATATAAATCAAGATTGATTAGTGAATCATAGGTATCTTAATTTACGATATAAAAAATAGATGGCGCTAGATGTATTAAAATGTAATAAATATTAACTGTTTACAAAAATTGTCATCGACATCTTTGGGAATGATGTAAAATAATAATGTTAATATTTAAATATTCAGGGGCTATTCCGTACACGCAAAGAGACTTACTCAATTTATTCTATTGCAAACTTTTCTCCTAACCTAACCTAACCTAGCAGTATGTAGAATAATCATCGTGCGCAAAGAGATTTAAGCAATTTATTCTATTGCAAACCTTTCTCCTAACATAACCTAACCTACAAGTATGTAGAATAGTCACCGTGCGCAAAGAGACTTGCGCAGTTTATTCTATTGAACACCTTTCTCCTAACCTAATCTAGAAGTATGTGGAATAGTCATCGTCTGCAAAGAGACGTACGCAATTTATTTTATTGCAAACCTTTCTCCCCAACCTAACCTAACCTAAAGTTATGTGGAATATTTAACTTGCGCAAAAAGACTTCCGCAATTTATTTTATTGCAAACCTTTCTTTTAACCTAACTTAAAAACATGTAAAATTGCCAAGCATAATATAATTTTTTTCTGCATCTTATTATTTTATACAAAAATGTGTAGCTATACTATGTCTTAAATCAGATCATTTTGCTTGGTTATGTTGTTCTATTCAATTATTTTAATTGTATTTAAATTTAGCTGTGTGTCTACTAAGCAAACTGGATATGCCGTACAAATTTAATTTTAGTAAAATCAGTGAATTAAATATAAATGTAATATTTGTAGGTGTTATTATATATTGTTATATTGTTTGTTAATATTTTATTATTGCAGTAAATATCCTAGTTATCGTACGAAGGTGGTATCTATTTTTTATATCGTAAATTAAAATACCTATGATATAATAATCAATCTCGATTTATATATCCATTATTTTAAATGAACGTCAGTAGACGTCAATTCTAGCGTAAAACTAATATGGTGATATTGGCTCAATTAATAAACATAACAACACTACAAATGGGATGAATTACGGCTTTATTTTGGAGATATTTTCATCATGTGTGTAATTTGTATCTGTAATGTGCCTATTTAGTCGAAAATACGACCATATATAACCTCAAAAGTGGAACTTAAAATTCGATTTGCGGCCAAGCGGTGAGTCGCCTTAACCAACCAACTTTAGATTCGTGCCTCCCATACACCTTTACTCTGATTCCATTTTCAGAATCTCAAAAATCATGGTAAATCGATATGCAATGAATCCGGTTGGTCAAATGTATTATTAAAGTCATCACTTGCATTCAAGGTTAGTGAAAAAACAATTTCAAACATGAAAAGAGAGGGAGTTCAAAGTGCTGTGGCGTGTAAAGCCAACATTTCTCACATTCATTTGAAAATAGTCTAACAAACCGAAACTAGTCGGAATTAAGTTTTAATTTGTGAAACAATACCAAGTGTTTTTAATTTAAATAACTTTACATACAATATTTCTCGTAAAATTAAGATAACGAAATACAGATCAGTGAACCATTGAAGCATCCTATGCACAGTATACAGAATGTGTGAACAGAAATAAAGTATTTCTATGGAGACTTTACAGAAGAAATTAAAATATGGATTCGGCGAACATGTTCCTTATTCTATAAATTCTATCAGTAACTGGTGCAAGACTATAGGATTTAAGTTTAAGAAAACGGGCAACAGATCGTATTTAATAGAGGTTCTCGATGTAATATCGAAAATGTTACAGTTTCTGAGAGAATTTATGCAAAACCAGAGACCTAAAAATCTATTCGAAATAGTTTTTCTCGTTAAAACAAGGATTTTCATTAAAGGCTCATTTCGGAATTGCTCTCAGAATGGTACGTTAGTGAAATATTTCTCTAAGAGCGGTGAAGGATATCGATATATTATTTTGCATGCCAGAGGTATGGAATTTTTTTGTGTTTAATGCCCATTTGGTGTTCAAAAGTACCCTTAAAACAGGAGATTACCACTTAAACATGATTATGTTTACTTTTGAAAAGTGGTTTAGGACGAAATTGATTTTAAATTTGAATGATAAATCATTAATTATTTATTATGTATACTGTAAGTTACCACATTGGAGTAGCGGAAGAAATGTCAACTAAGTCCTGGACTAATTAAAAGTTATTTGAATAGCTAAAAAATAATAAAGATTTTCGAGAACATGCCATGAAGGACGAGATTTGGTCAATTGTTGACAAAAAAAGCACCGGGAAGAAGTTTTATTTAGATGAATATATTGTATACATACGATTTTGAGACTACCACTTTCCTATTGCCTTCTCAATACCATTAAAATGGTATGGTCTCACTGCGAAAGAAAATATGATGAAGTGATACCTTTTACTAATTCACAGCCAGACACAATTTTTAATTTTTGGAATCACTTTACATAATTACCAATAAACAGTAAAACATGCAGTAAAGGCAATTGAAGAAGCTTCGAGATTAATGCAGATTTGCGATGTCTCTAATATTGAGCAAATTATTATGAATACAAATGTTGATTCGGATTCCTCCACTTTAAATATTTCGAGTGATCTCAGTGACTAATTTATTGAGTTTTGTGGTAAATTATTTAATTATTCATTTTGTTATTGTTCGTATTTTTCTTGGTTTTATACAGGGAGTTTTTTTCAAATGTATACATATCCCAATTACCGCATATATGCTGTAAATCTTAAGATATTCGTTGTTTCTTGAAAGAGTTCAATTTAAAGCTATAAACGAGTGTTTTCCACTCCCAGATTAAGCAACCAGACCAAAATTTTCAGGCTTTTCTAAACTCGAAATTTTACTTCTTGCGCCACTCGTTTAAAACACTAAAATATTGTGAAGTTTACGATATGCTACTAAAACAGTATGCTAATGACGTATATTTGGAACTTCACTTCACCAGTGTTTTATGAAGTAAAATTTCGAGTTTAGAATAGCCTGAAAATTTGGTTTAGTCGCTTCGATTCGCTACGCGATCAAACCAATATTCAGGCTTTTCTAATCTCGAAATTTTACTTTATGCTTAATCTGGGAGTGGATACACTAATTTAAAGCATCAAATTGAAGTCTTTTATAAAACAAATTTACAGCGTACGCATATGTACATACGTTTTTCTAATTATATGTTATGTTGTTGAAAACTTTATAAACATTTGACTTCTCACTAACAGATTTGGAAACAGAGGGTATAGACATGCGCTTTCGTAGCTTTATATTGTTTTTTGAGACGTCACGGTAAAAGGGTAATGTTTTGAGTATAGCAAGTTTCTTCAAATTTTGACTTATAAGGTTTTAATTTGTATTTTATGATTTGAACATTCGTTTTTACACTAACATCGATGATTATCACAAGTTTTCGTACATTTTGTTTATTTTCTTTAAATTGTGAAATTCTCAATTAATCTTATGATTTTTGATCATTTTAGTAATTATCGCTCAAATTTATAACTTAATGCCCCGTTTCACTAACTTCAGTTAAATCTTATTGAAAGATTAAATTAATTTGCGGATTACGTTAGAAATTTTTTATGTCATCAACATAAAATAAATTGTATATTCGTATGAATTCGTATCTTGGAATAGGGAGCACAGTTAAAGTATAATCATGGATTTCACAGTGGCAAATTGCACACATTAAATGTCCAATCACAATCAGCAATATTTAATGAAATTTTGGTTAGATACTTGAAACCAATACCTTTCAGACCTACCTAGTTTTATTTTCACGTGTTCTTCTTATTTCTGTAAAACATTGTTCGTACACCTTACTTGTGGGTTCCCGTTTCCACAAAATATTAAACATGTCAATGTCAAACTACCGAAACAATTATCAACTGATTTATAGCAGTTATAGAAAAATCAGAAATTTACAAAAATATTAAAAACATAACTAAAAGATTTACGACAAAAGTGTATATATCTTGCATTTAATATTTTTCGATTATCTACAACTGTTCTTTGCAGGATTTTTTTATATGATGAATATTAACAAAAAATTTAAAAAAATGCTAAGAGTAAACTACCAATTCCAGTTGCCGCATTATTACCAAAAATTAATCGAATACTATTATTGTAATATAAAGCTTGTTTATAGTATCATTTTATCAGCTCAATCGGTTTAGACTTTATCGTGGCGACAGAATTACAGGACAGAATCACAGACATTTTTCAAAATCGTCGTAATCAACTTAATGGATCTCAAAATGGATATATCAACTAAAAATTTTGATTTCAAAATTATCTCGATAACAGTTCTTTCCCTTTGTTTTGCATATGGGGGAAAGTAAAATAGTGTTATAAAAATGAAAACGTGTTTTATTGAAAAATAAATAATGTATGTCTTAAAACTTAAACACACTCTCTTTTTTTTCAAAATTAAACATTTAATATCCACGAGCACAATTTTTCATGTAATGTATTCAGATGGGATTAAAGTTTGTCGTGTTTTATTGAGAATAAAAGCGTGTCTTTAGCGCAAGAGGGCGGTCGTAAAAATTAACATTTTATCGCATTCTTGCCTAGTGCATTTTTTAACCCCTGTGAGGGGGGGCGCACGCATCTAGACCTTACGGATTATTGGGTAATTAAGGGAGGCTTATTGCGGCCCCTCTCGCCGTTTTTCTAAGGTTTATTGGAGGCGACTTGAAAAATGACACGGAATTACAGGGGATATAGGTTTTCCTCACAGGGTGCAAAAGCTAATTACCAGTGACTAATACTACCCTCTAGTTTATGTAAGAATAAATACCCAAACTTTTAAATATCCTTTGCATTAAAATCGTGCCTTAATTTACGAAATATAATAGTGTGTACTAAAAAATCTATACTATACTATTGTTCATTAGTGTTATTAAATTAGTTTTACACATGTCGTCAATTTTGCATTTATTTATACATTTCACAAGACAAAATAAAATTTGTAAAATTTATTGAATTGCCATCAAATATGAAATCAATATGAGTCGGCAATGAATCATAAACTTTCAAAATTCGCCTGCACTACTGTATGTCATTCTCTTTTGTAATATTCCTGAATAAAGACAATTTATTAATATTATAAATGTATGTTTTGAACTTCACAATATCTGTTTTATACGCGTGGCGTATAAAGTAAAATTTCGAGTATATAAAAGCCTGAACCTTCTCAGGCTTTTCTAAACTCGAAATTTTACTTTATGCTTAACCTAGGATTGGAAACAATCGTTCGAAACTTTAAATCGAATACTGTTCAGAGACGATGAATGCCTAACATATTAAATCGAGATAGGAATACAAATAGTCGTTAGATTCTAAGGTAATCTTGTTCGGGAAATTATAGGAAAATTAAAAATTAATAAATCAACGTCAAAAGCTTCAATATTGAATAGAAATAAACATGCTTTAAGATTCTAGAAGAGGAGTTAAAATATCTCAACTAGTTTTTCTGAAAAATCTTGTCAAATTTGAGATTTGGAGAAAACATTGTTAGAATTTTAGGTAATCTTGCTTGAAAAATTATAAAACAATCATGAATTAATCAACTTTGAAAGCTCTCTATTTAACATTAAAATAATCAAGCTTTAGGAATCTAAAGTTGGGGTTACAATATCTCAACTAGTTTTTAAGATTTTATTGAAAACATCATCAGATTACCTCAAAATTTGTTCAGAACATTATAACATATTGTGAAGTTGGATATACTGCTTATGTTTCATAAATATTAATCAAATCTCGAGCTATAAAAATTCAAAGAATTTGCAATACATTTTACAATTTTACAATAAATTTGAATTTATAATTTATCAAAATTAATATAAGCGTGATATCTTTTTTTGCAATATTCGATATGAATATTTTAATCATTAAAATGCGCAGATATTGCTATAAATACCACACCTCTTTATTTCCTGTAGAACATTTTTTGTCACAAAATATTTAGGATTGTTTAACGATTGCGTTTTGAACTTAAATCAGCATTAGCACGCCTGGCGCAGGAAGTAAATATTTCGAGTTCATGCTTAATCAAGAAGTAGACAAGTCTTCTTAGAAAATGCAAAATATTAAAATCAAAACTGTTTGTTTACCCATCATATCAATTTGTCATCTAACCCACTCTCTAACTGTCATCGTCAACATTTGCAAAAGAGAACAATTGCTGGAAAAAAATAATGTAATCTTATATTTGCATAAATTTTATTTATTATTTTTATCCAGCAATTGTTCTCTTTTACAAATGTTGACGATGACAGTTAGAGAGTTAGTTTAATATGATTACATTTTGTTATAAGATTGTGAAATTTGTTTAAATAAATTTAAAACAATAAAAATATCTCAAAAATCATGAGAAATCATACATTTTAAATTATAATAATATTTTATTTTGAAATTTTAAATAATAATTATTATTAGTATTATAAATAAAATCGTTACAACCCACAAACGTTATACAAATTAGGAAAAATTTTCAAAATGGTCAAAATTAGCACAAATTCACAAAAACCACATGAATAACAAATATAGAAATTGATATTTCAACAGAAATATTGGACACAAAAATCTGGTAAAACAGCCAAACTTGACTAAAAAAAAGTTTAACACAATTCGTATTAATTAATAAAATCAACGAGTATTGACAAATGTAAGTAAAATGTACCCTCACATAAATCGTAAAAATTGATAGAAAAGTAAAATTCGTTAATGTAACAAAGTTTGCTACTAAAAATCGTCAACATTTTTAATTTCAAATTTGTTGAAATTTATAAACTCAATAAAATATTATAAATACTGGCAGAAAGGCCACTGGCCGATAGCCATTTACCAGAACTAAATATTTACTTTATATTTAAAAATGTTATGTATTACACCTTGTAATTAGTATGGTAATAAAGATTTTCACTACTACTATTATAAATATCTTCATAACTTCAAATTACATAAAATGAGTGGCATATAATTAATTGACTTGCCTTCAACGAGGAAGACACTCCTTGATTAAGCATGAAGCAAAATTTGTAGTTTAGAAAAACCTGAAAATTTTCAGGATTTTCTAAACTCAAATTTTACTTCATGCGCCACGCGTATAAAACACTGATATATGACGTTCAGATTTGTTCTATTCTTGTTTGTGTTATGTTTTCTAATTACACAATTATGTTTAAATTGTGAAACTGTATCAATAATAATTCTTTATTTCGAAAAATTTAAATCAGCTGTAGTTATGCAAATAATGAAAATCTGATGTTTATTTAGCCTATTTTTTTCAAATAAGCTCTTGAACAAGACGTATTTTTTTTACACCTATTCTAAACCATCCTGTATATTATGTAAGTAAGTAAGTAAGTGATCTGCATTCCAATATAAATATAAACATACAAAAACATACATAAATAGGTCACTGTTTCGTCCACGAACGAGCAGAATTCTGTTTGTGAAACCAGAAAACAAATATCAAAATTGAATTTGTGTTCAGTATTCCGGCACCAGATAGTCAGAAATGTTCAGTATTCCTCAGCACTGGGTCGGGACCACACTGAAGAGGACCTTGAAGTCCGAAACGCGTCTGTGGGTATCTGGTGCCGGAATACTGAACACAAATTCAATTTTGATACATAAATACATTATATAAGAATAGGCATCACATAAAAAGCTCGTTCATATAATATTAGAAATAATACACCATTTCTGTATAATTAGATTTTTCTAGAAGGAATTTAAATGTTATTAAATTAAATATATAATTAGCACTGATTACCATTTTGTATTCATCATTAAATATTTAAAATTATTCACTCTATAAAAATGTTCATGTAAAAGAAAATCGTTTTAACGTGTCCTTAACCTTGTGACGATTAAATTTAATTGCTTAATTATATAGGTGCAAAGCACATTTATTTATTTTGGTTACGTTAACGACTGTCGTCCACGCAATGAGCCAAAAATAACGCCGACGTTTGCGGCGATATAAATCTGGGATAATTGCGCCTTTCTACACAAAAGGGCGATTTTTTTTTCACTCGGGCTCACCCCTCTCTACATACATTTCTAATCGACATCGTTTAGGACCCATTACATTTAAAATGTAAATTCCACAAACGTAAACAGTGCACTTTATTAATTATAAAAAAAATGGTTTATTCGTATGCTAATATACAAAATTCTGTACTTCATTCGTGGAATTTTATTAATGCTATATTCCTCAATTTTATGAAAGTTAATCATGATCCGATCAAAATATCCACACGGTCTCCATGAAGAATTACTAGGAATGTAATTTTAAAGAGCGGAGATTTCTTGTACGAAATTGATTTTTTTGTTTTAGCAAAGTGGGTTTTGAAAACAAAACCAACACGATTAAGCACACTATTTTTAATGTGAATTGCATATTTTGATAGAGATACTACAAAATATTACAGGTATTTAGATTTTTAAAAGTTATTACATAGAAGAATAGGCTTTGCGCTTTAAATTACATTCTCACTACTAACTGATAACACATAGTTTAGCATAACCTAAAATTTATTCTATTATTCAATTAGCAGGCGATCGCACAAAAAATTCACTTTACATTATTTTTTTAGTTAAAAAATGTTATCAAAATTGGCAAAAAAGTGTGGATGTTTTGATACGGTCCCCTCAAATGTGATATACGAGGTCGAATTTGTTAAATACGTCAAAAAGTGACATAAAAAGTTGAACCGTTAGGTTAGAAGAAGGAATGATCCGATCCGCAAAAAAATATTCAGTATCAATTATATCGTATAGCAAAGTATCGGTAGGTCAAAATATCGCAATAAAAATTATCGATTTTTAAAATATCAATATTAGATACCAGACAATTTTTAAACATTAATCGAGATTTCATTTTGTAGTTTTCTTTATTATAAAATTAGGAGTTGAAAAAAAATTAAACTAAATGTCTGTTAAATATTAGAACAAACACAAATCAACATCTACAAACAAAAGAAAAGTTTTACAAACAAAAGAAAGTTTGACAATGTATCAGTAATTTTTTTGTGATTTTCATAATTAATTAAATTTAATTGAATGTGGTCTGTGTAGTCTATTGACAGTCAATATATAGTCAGTATAGCCGGTACTAAATCTATACTTTACAAAATTGAAAATTTGCAAAATATCGTCAACATTTAAGAGATTAATTAAATTTGTAAAAAATTATCAGCTAAACTCGAAATGTTACTTCATGCTTAATCTTTGAGTGAAAATACTCGTTAGAAGCTTTAAATTGAACGTGTTATATGTAAACAAGTAATGGCAAACAAATTACAACTAAATATCGATCTGTGTATAGTTAAATGTATAAACAATCTTAATTCTCAGATCCATTTGTAATTAATGTTAATTTCCATCTCGTTTGTAGTGTGGAATTCTAAACTTTCTGTGTCTGTTATTTCGTTTGGATGTCTCAGTGAAGTGTTTGTAGAGGCGCATAGTTGTATTTCTGATAAGTGTTTTCCAGAGCTGGGCAGGATTCGAATCATTCAGGATTCGATTCCCGGATTCGAATCCTTTTAGAGGATTCAAAAGAGGTATTTGAATACTTTAGTGAAAACGGATTCGTGATCCGGATTCGTTACATTTTTTTAAAAGGATTCGTATTCGAATCCAAACGTAGATGATTCAAATCCTTATAAAAGGATTCAAATTCTTATAAAAGGATTCGAATCCTTATAAATGGATTCAAATTCTTATAAAAGGATTCGAATCCTTATAAAAGGAATCGAATCCTTATAAAATTCGAATCCTGATACATAGATTCAAATCCTCCTAAATAATTCGAATCATCGCTATTAAGGCTGGGATTCAAATTCGATTAATTCAAATAGTTAAATATTTTAATATGAATATTTAAATCACTAAATTATTCATATTTGAATATAAATATTAAAATTTTCGAATAATTCAAATATTTGTGAATGCATATTTGGTTACTTAACCATGAGAAATATCCAACGTTAATAGTATATTTTTAACTTCACTTGAAATCAGTGTTTTATACGCGTGGTGCATGAAGTAAAATTTCGAGTTTAGAAAAGCCCCGTGAAAATTTGTCTCGGGTCGCTGCGCGACCCTCGACAAATTTTCTACGCGGGGCTTTTCTAAACTCGAAATTTTACTTCATGCTTAGTCTGGGAGTGGATAACACTTGTTCTTAGAAGTTTCAAATTGAAGGATTACTCTAGATTACTAAGTTTATTACCGTTTTACAAAGGCTGTTACCGGCGCTTGTTCGCAAGCGACGCTAACTTCCGCTCAGTGAATAATTAAATTCATAACAACAGCCTCATTTAAATTTTTGTATTCACTTCACTTTTTTATTTCTCAAATGATCAAAGTCGTGTCAAATCAATTCGTTAAGCATAAGTCCATTCTATAACTTTTTTTCTAGCTACATGGAACCTCAAGTTTAATTTTAATTTTTTTTTTACATTCGCATTTTCCACATTTAGGCAGCTCGAAGAAATTTTGTACAAACTGTACTTTGGCGACAAAGCAGGTAATTTCTCTCAGCTAGACAGCGTACCTTTTGTGTACAAGAATACACAAACCGCACCATCCCACTTACCTGAGTTGGGGATGCGTACGTATTAACAAGGGTTGATACAACATCTGTTGTGACGTCAGAGGACCAACCCGTAAATTCGCCGAATCGAAAAGCTATACAATGCGATGGAAAAACCCTAGCGTTTTTCGCGATTCATAGCTCAACCACGCATCGTACAAATCAACGATGAGAACCACGAGATAGCTGAGAAAAATACCTTTTGAATAGTTACAAATTCAATAACAGAATTCATGCGCCAAACACGTAAAACTTCGAGTTGCCATAATGTGGAAAAACATTTTTCACGTTTTTTTTTTTTTTCTTTCAACTGAAACTTATTTTTCTTTTATAACTTCCCGAGTTTCCATGTAGCAGAAAAATAACATTTCATTTCTCGGTATCAACATCGCTTGAGCAAAACATAATTATTTTTAAATAATTTTTACATAAACTCTTTGTTCTTATTAATTTGCTCAAGCATAATAACGGTTAGTCGGAACAACAATTTTAAAATGGTTTTGACACAATTTGCGAAAGGAAATAACCTATCAAAACATATTTAAACATATCTACTTTAATTTTGTAAATATTTTTAAATGATTTTATTTTGACACAACCATTCTTTCGCCAAAACACGGTTGTGTAAGTACGCACGGACATAGAACAATTTTCTCCACATTTTCATTCTCACATCGTAGAGAAAATTAGTTCAGAATGTAATTCTTTTATTTATTTCATTTATTTGCGTCCGTGCCGCTCCGATGAGCCATCAACCGTGTTCGGGCGAAGAATGGTTAATTCACCCCCAAAAGTCATGGTGGGGGTGCTAGCCCTTAAATAGCGCGGCACTTTTGGCACCAGGAGGAGTGTTCAATCAGTTGCAGACCGGTGTTAAATCAGTTCCGAATCAGTTGTCAAAAGTGTCGTTTTTTGTTCAAACCGTAAGTTGTGAAGTCCTTTCGTGCCGCGTTATTTAAATTTTTCGTATATTGTTCTTCGTAAGTTTTATTTTGTTATTTCACTTATTTTTCTCTTTTATTCTTTTTTTTTTTTTGTAAAATTTACTTGTTCGTATTTTCTTTGCTATTTTTTTTTTTTTGTAAATAAATTTCATTGTCTTATTAAAAAAAAGGCTTTATTTATATTCTTTCAATTCCATTTAATCTCAAATTAAATTTTACACAAGTAAATAAAATAAGTGAAATTACAATTCCGTGTGTGTGTTCCCGTACTGACGTCCGCGCCTACAAGATTCGAGAAAACTAAATCTACGTACTAAAAGGTAAACCGAAACATTTCTTTCTTTATTAAGTTCTTTTTCTTGTGACCGTGTGAACCATCGAGCTAACCGGGTAATCGCGGGAACCGATTTAGATTACTTGGCCAACGAATAATTTTGTTCTAAATCGGGGTTTTCGACTCAAAAGTCCAAAGCCTCAAAACCCCCCGTTGATAATTGGCGCCCAACGTGTATTTTTCTTGCAAATTATCTTCATTGATAATTTAGTTATTAAAATTCAACTCACGATCCTGAAGAATCAGAAATAATTTGAATTTATCTAATTTTAAAGATTCATTTTCACCTCACTATTCAAATTATTTCGTTATTTTGGCCAATTATTCTCATTGTTCATACTGTGTGCTAATTTTTTTTTTCAGCAGTGCTAAGTGATAATTACTTTTTTTAAATGTCTTTTGAACAATGAGAATACTTTAATTCACATAGTCACAAGTTAGGTTTTTAGTGTTTCCTCCCTATAGATTTCTCGACGGGGCCGAGTGTTTATATTGTGTATCTCGTGTTAAATTATCTTATTTAAACAAATATAATGGCCACACATGCAATGGACACGCGCTCCAAAACCGACAAGGTAAATAACCCGGACAACATCCTCGACGGGGCCGCCAGTTCTGATGAATCAGACGCGACAGATATCACCACCGTACCGAGCGAACACGCTCCCAGCATTGGGGGACACACATCTGTATCGCGTTCTTCATCGCGCTCTTCATCACGAGCTTCGTCACGTAAGCCGAATAAGCTAACGGAGATCGACGATTTAATGAAGAAAATGCATCGAGAATATGCAGAATTAACACAGCGGCTTACTCAGGAAAGAGAGGACGAGCTGCGGAGGCTAGCAGAAGAAGAAGAGGAGGAGGAAGAAGAAGATGACGTGGAATCGCTAAAAGCAAAGCTCCAGCAAATGATGGAAATCGCAGCTTCGAAGGAAGCGGCCCTTCGTAGAGAAGCCAAAAAGGCTAGAGCTGAGAGAGACGCATTTGCACAGCAACTACGGAATCAGGCCGAATCCCGGAACTCGGAGATCATGCGTGATCTACCAACACCACCCACGAACCCGGTGATGCCCATCAACGTAGTAGCCGATATTCACACATCGCCTGCAAATAATAGCCCCGCCCGCCCCATTACGCAATTTCCGCCAACTGCAACTTTTAACTCCAACGACAACTACGTAATAGAGCTGCGACGTGAGTCACTATTCTCAAAATCAAACGAGAAATCGAAATTTGACGGCCGCGACCCCGGAAAATTTCTCACCCAGCTGGAAGCTGACTTTAAGGGCCTGAACTTAAGTGATGAAACGAAGCATAAATATGCGTTAAGTCGTATGGACGTCGAAGACGCTGAGCGATACAGAGGCTATTTCACCGCTGATCTGACTTGGGAACAGGCAAAACAAGTTTTCATCAAGTCAATAAATCCAGCGTACATCGCCCACGAGGAAATGGTCGAATTAATGACGAAGCTGCAAGGTGAGACTCCAGCAGGCACGTACGTCGTCCGAAAACAAACCCTCTTTAATCGGCAGCTTCCTTCTTGGAGTGAAGAGAATAAAACGACCGTAATCTGGCGGTTGGCATCACAAACTCTACGCCAAGCTTTATTCTTTAGACCAAGCACCGTATCCGACTTCGTAAATCAAGCTGCTGCAATTTCGTTTTCCGAAGTGAACTTCATCCCCTCGGGTTACGCAGCCCCGAAGCCTGCACCCACAGAAGTACTCTCTCAAAAGGAAGTGCCGCCTTCGAAAAGCCAACAAGTGCATCACCAACCTAACTCATCGTATGTTCACCGCCCCAAGAAAAACACGGCCAGCCGCCCCCGATCACCATATTACCATCAACAGGACAGATCGCCTCAAAAAGCTTCAAACACAGGTGAGCAATCCAATAATGAAACATACATAAATGTTACAGAACCACCAAATCGAAATAAGCGGTACACGAGGAAGCCAAACCGACCCCACGAGCCACCATTTTGCCTGAAATGTAATAAGGGCTATCACTGGCACAAAGAATGTCCTCAGCGGTCGGGAAACGCAAAAGAGCGGCAGGATCACAACTAAATAACCTCTGTTCACCTGCCGCCTCCGTACATCGTCAACGCAACGCCCGAAGGAAGAGAGACAAGGCCATTGAGAAAAGTCATCCCGGTACGACTTCTACGATGCCCGTCCACCCCGGCGCCTCCACAACGATGACTGCTCATCCCGGCATATCCGCTAAGAAGCCCATCTATCCCGACGCCTCCACGATGACAGCTCATCCCGGCGCCTCCACGATGACAGCTCATCCCGGCGCCTCCACACCGATGACGGCTCATCCCGGCACCTCCACTGAGGCGCCGGCTCATCCCGGCACCTCCACTGAGGCGCCGGCTCATCCCGGCACCTCCACTGAGGCGCCTGCTCATCCCGGCGCATCCGCAAAGATGTCCGCCCACCCCGGCGCCTCCACATCGATGACAGCTCATCTCGGCACCTCCACAGAGGCGCCTGCCCATCCTGGCGAATCCACAATGATGACCACTCATCCCGGCTTCTCCGCAAGGAAGCCCATCTATCCCGACGCCTCCACGATGACAGCTCATTCCGGCGCCTCCACATCGATGTCTACAGCGAGCCAAGAACATTCCAGAGCCATTCCACCGAGGAAAGTTGATCGCCCCAGCACCGACGCAGGACACAACAAGCATCATCGCAGTGGTCTACCTCCGTTCGACAACGTGAACGCCTGTTCAGCTAGAGATGATAGCAGAACGCAAGACGTATCCCAGCCCCTCCACCAGGATAGCTGCGAAAACCAGCCCTCGCGACAACAGGAATTTCCTAGCGCCCACCTGGATGAAGAGGAAAAGAACCGGCCGCTGTGTGTTGTTTCGATACACACCTCGCAACTCGTGCTCCTGCCACTCAAGATGCGCGAAAATACATTAACATGTCTCTTGGACCTCGGGGCGAATCAAAACTACGTTCGACCAGGAATTTCCGAGTACGTCCGACCACTGCGCGGAAAAACAAACTTAGCTGGGGAGAACATGACCGCAGAAGTGACGGGAATAACAACATTGGAATTCCAACTCGGCACCCAGCATTTTTCCGAAGACTTTTTAATAATGCCCGGACTTCGCTACGAAGCAATCCTCGGGATTGGATTTTTCATACGGCATGATGCGGTAATCGACTGCAGCAAACGCTGTATTCATCTCGGCACCGGGTTACGCCAAACAATCCGGTGGACCGAACTGCTCAAGCACGAAGATGACAAATCTCCTCCGCGACTGGACCATGATTTCACCGAAGACAACGCCGAAACATTCGACGAACTAGTCGAAAGATTTGCGAGATCTTTTCGACCGAAGGATTTATTCACTCATCACCCACGCACTACTGAGCATAAAATCCAACTTACAACCACGAAACCCATACGTATCCGACCGTACCGCGCTAACCCAGCACGTAAACAAGAGATCGATAAACAAGTGGAAGACCTTCTAGCCCAGGGGATAATCGAGCCTAGCACAAGCCCTTACGCATCTCCGATCGTTTTGGTTAAGAAGAAGGATGGAAGCAGCCGTTTCTGTGTCGATTATAGGAAGGTCAATGAAGTTACTATTTCGGAACCGACCCCAATGCCTATAATTCAAGAAGCGCTGAGGGACCTTGGAGATGCTAAAATATTTTCGACACTTGACCTCAAGAGTGGATATTGGCAAATCCCCATGGAGGAAAAATCCAAACTGTACACCGCCTTTTCCACCCCAGACGGTGGACATTATCAGTTCAAAGTGATGCCGTTTGGACTGAAAAACGCCCCTGCTACGTTTCAGAGATTAATGTCACAGGAAGTGCTTGCGGGGATGATGCACGACTTCGTCATGGTGTATTTGGATGACATAATCGTCTATTCAAATACACCTGAAGATCACCTCAGGCACCTGGCATTAGTTTTTGAGCGTCTAGACCAATTCGATCTCCGCCTAGGCGTTGAAAAATGCTCTTTTGGAAAAAAGGCATTAGAGTATTTAGGGCATATGGTTGACGCCGATCGAACCCGTCCGTTGAAAAAGCACCTGGATCAGATAACCAATCACACAGTTCCGAAAACACGCCGTCAATTGCGAAAATTTATGGGAATCTGCAACTGGGTTAGGCAGTATATTCAAGGATTTGCCGACATCGCCGCTCCACTTAACGAATTAACTGCCACAACACGCCCATTCAAGTGGACACCTGCTGCTACCGCCGCCATGGAGACGTTACGCCTGCGAGTTCAACAGCCACTACAACTCCATCGACCCCTGCCGGAACTACCTTATACAGTGCAAACGGACGCTTCGCAGTTAGGAATTTCGGCAGTGTTATTTCAAACGACCGCAACAGGGGAGAAGAGGATAATTTCATTTGATTCGGCAAAATTGAATGAAACACAGAAGAGATACCATATCAACGAACAGGAGTGCTTAGCTCTTGTGTGGGCTCTTCAACGATATCGCCCTCTTCTAGAAGGCCGGCATTTCCACGTAGTTACGGATAGCACGGCGTTGACGTGGTTATCGAAATTCAAAGACCAAAAGTCAAAACTCACAAAATGGGCTCTCCAATTACAGAGTTTTGACTTTGAGATTAGCCACTGTGCGGGGAAATCCAATCAACTGCCAGATATGCTAAGTCGCGACCCGGAAAATCAATTAGTTGGAGAATTGCCCGACTTAGAAGACATTTTGCCACCGCAATTAAATACGATAGGCGTCCCTCTTCTCCACTCCATTATGGAAGCGCAAAAACTCGATGAAAACGCGCAGATGATGTTACAACTACTTGCTGATCCGAATCACACCGAATGGATTAAATATAACCGGATATGGGAGGAAATAGACGGATATATTTATCGCCGACCAGAGGATGATCGTGACAGAACTTTCTACGTCCCCGTATCAGCAATTCCCAGAGTTCTACACGCAATGCATGATGAGGCCATTCACCCAGGACGTGATGAAACTTTGCGTAGCATTCGTAGTCGATATTACTGGTCTACGTTACCTACGGATGTTAGAAATTACGTGAAGAAGTGCCTCATCTGCATTGCTACGAAGCGTGGTAAGAACCAGAAGAAAGCGCCCATGAAAGCACGCATTCCCTTCGCTCCATTCGACACGCTAGCTGTGGATTTAATGGGCCCATACCCAGCAACGAGCATGAAGAAGAGGTTTATTCTCGTGGTAACCGATCTTTTTACTAAATGGGTTGAAGCATTCCCGATTGGCCAAGCTCGTTCCAACAATATTCTGAAACTGTTGGAAGAGCAAATATTTCACAGATTCGGTTACCCGAGGGTAATAATCAGCGATAACGGACCGCAGTTCGCCGCTAAACGGTGGCGCGATCAACTACGTGATTGGGGAGTGGATGCGTATTATACTCCGGTATACCACCCGCAAGCGAATCCGACAGAGCGCAGAAATCAAGAATTGAAGAAGTGTCTCCGGATTCGAATGCTAGGACAACCCGGAAACCAGTGGGCTCGTCATCTTCCGCCTATCCTATTTGAGCTTCGATCTCGTTCGAACGCCGCCACAGGGTTAACACCAGCACGCGCTCTTCTAGGATATGACCTACCTCGTCAAGCGGAACGCCGAATTCCAGCAACCTTACCAGGAAGAGAGCGAGCAGAAAGACTGGAGGACATTCAACAAAACCAGCGGCAGTACATCCGCCGTTACGACCGTCCAAACGAGCCTGCTAAGTTTACAAGAGGACAGCAGGTTGTTATCCGGAACCATCCGATTAGTGACGCGCACAATCCGGCAGGGTTCGCGCCCAAATGGACAGGACCTTATGCGGTACGTGAACGTGTTACGGATGTCGTGTATCTGATCGATCGAGATGGCCACGACGTTAGAGTGCATGCGGATGATATACGGCCTGCAGAGCAACGAGATATCCCTACGCCGGATTTTCCCGATGCAGACGACGCCGCTGACGACCCACCTCCAGGCCCTCCCGGTCCATTGTGATCACAGTGCCTAGTTCTCCGCGAAAAGACGCTACACCGAAAACTAGAGACACTATACCCTAGGACGCTTAAGTGTGCAAGTAATTTAGTGTAAGTTAGTGTAATTTTCTGTAAATAATTTATTCGACCTCGTGAGTTCGCGAAACTGTTGGTACATCCGGTACAGCAGATATACAACGCGCGAGAAAGTGTTAGACTGACAATGGGCAGTCTCTTAATCCCATTGTGGCGCCCAAAACTGCAAAACGCTGCTATATACAGACTGATGCCAACACAACATACCGACGCAGCCAACGAAGAAGATAAGAAGAAACCATTTGGCATTCGTTTCACAATATTTTTATGTTCATTTTCTCGTTCTTCTTATATGTTTTTCTTCTTTCTGTTGTTTTTTTTTCATACTTGTGCTTTTCATACATCTCATATACACGAATTTTGATCATTTGACGGGGCCGAATTGTTACCGGCGCTTGTTCGCAAGCGACGCTAACTTCCGCTCAGTGAATAATTAAATTCATAACAACAGCCTCATTTAAATTTTTGTATTCACTTCACTTTTTTATTTCTCAAATGATCAAAGTCGTGTCAAATCAATTCGTTAAGCATAAGTCCATTCTATAACTTTTTTTCTAGCTACATGGAACCTCAAGTTTAATTTTAATTTTTTTTTTACATTCGCATTTTCCACATTTAGGCAGCTCGAAGAAATTTTGTACAAACTGTACTTTGGCGACAAAGCAGGTAATTTCTCTCAGCTAGACAGCGTACCTTTTGTGTACAAGAATACACAAACCGCACCATCCCACTTATCTGAGTTGGGGATGCGTACGTATTAACAAGGGTTGATACAACATCTGTTGTGACGTCAGAGGACCAACCCGTAAATTCGCCGAATCGAAAAGCTATACAATGCGATGGAAAAACCCTAGCGTTTTTCGCGATTCATAGCTCAACCACGCATCGTACAAATCAACGATGAGAACCACGAGATAGCTGAGAAAAATACCTTTTGAATAGTTACAAATTCAATAACAGAATTCATGCGCCAAACACGTAAAACTTCGAGTTGCCATAATGTGGATAAACATTTTTCACGTTTTTTTTTTTTTTCTTTCAACTGAAACTTATTTTTCTTTTATAACTTCCCGAGTTTCCATGTAGCAGAAAAATAACATTTCATTTCTCGGTATCAACATCGCTTGAGCAAAACATAATTATTTTTAAATAATTTTTACATAAACTCTTTGTTCTTATTAATTTGCTCAAGCATAATAACGGTTAGTCGGAACAACAATTTTAAAATGGTTTTGACACAATTTGCGAAAGGAAATAACCTATCAAAACATATTTAAACATATCTACTTTAATTTTGTAAATATTTTTAAATGATTTTATTTTGACACAACCATTCTTTCGCCAAAACACGGTTGTGTAAGTACGCACGGACATAGAACAATTTTCTCCACATTTTCATTCTCACATCGTAGAGAAAATTAGTTCAGAATGTAATTCTTTTATTTATTTCATTTATTTGCGTCCGTGCCGCTCCGATGAGCCATCAACCGTGTTCGGGCGAAGAATGGTTAATTCACCCCCAAAAGTCATGGTGGGGGTGCTAGCCCTTAAATAGCGCGGCACTTTTGGCACCAGGAGGAGTGTTCAATCAGTTGCAGACCGGTGTTAAATCAGTTCCGAATCAGTTGTCAAAAGTGTCGTTTTTTGTTCAAACCGTAAGTTGTGAAGTCCTTTCGTGCCGCGTTATTTAAATTTTTCGTATATTGTTCTTCGTAAGTTTTATTTTGTTATTTCACTTATTTTTCTCTTTTATTCTTTTTTTTTGTAAAATTTACTTGTTCGTATTTTCTTTGCTATTTTTTTTTTTTTGTAAATAAATTTCATTGTCTTATTAAAAAAAGGCTTTATTTATATTCTTTCAATTCCATTTAATCTCAAATTAAATTTTACACAAGTAAATAAAATAAGTGAAATTACAATTCCGTGTGTGTGTTCCCGTACTGACGTCCGCGCCTACAAGATTCGAGAAAACTAAATCTACGTACTAAAAGGTAAACCGAAACATTTCTTTCTTTATTAAGTTCTTTTTCTTGTGACCGTGTGAACCATCGAGCTAACCGGGTAATCGCGGGAACCGATTTAGATTACTTGGCCAACGAATAATTTTGTTCTAAATCGGGGTTTTCGACTCAAAAGTCCAAAGCCTCAAAACCCCCCGTTGATAAGGCTACAGCTCAAAGGACCAACCATGGTCTTCGCAGAACGAAGGACTACACGGAATCGAAGTTTTTTACAAGAAAACAACGAATATCTGAAGGTTTACAGCATGGATAGGAAAGAAAACATCTAATTTTGAAAAAATATCGAAGTTGGGTTGGTTTTCAGTGCATTTTTAACTTCACTTTAAATCAGTGTTTTATACGCGTGGCGCATGAAGTAAAATTTCGAGTTTAGAAAAGCCCCGCGAAAATTTTTCTCGGGTCGCTGCGCGACCCTCGAGAAATTTTTTAACGCGGGGCTTTTCTACACTCGAAATATTACTTCATGCTTAGTCTGGGAGTGGTTAACACTCGTTTGAATTTTAAATTTAACTCTTTTAAAAAATCGACGTATGTAATATAATAAATCATTCATTGAAATCATAGAAAAAGATGCAAAATTTTACCTAAAATTAACTTTTAGAGTTAACTTTATAATTTGTTCGGCTCTTAATAGGTGAATATTCTATTCCTAAAAAAAACCGTTTTTATTTAATATTGAAGTTGCATTTAATACAATAACAAACTGTGAATAAATCGACATAAATCTAGAAATATCAAAAATCTCGACATGTAGAAAATCCTGACGGTCCACTCCCAGACTAAGCATGAAGTAAAATTTCGAGTTTTGAAAAGCCCTGCGTTGAAAATTTGTCGAGGGTCGCGCAGCGACCCGAGACAAATTTTCACGGGGCTTTTCTGAACTCGAAATTTTACTTCATGCGCCACGCGTATAAAACACTGATTTAAAGTGAAGTTAAAAACGCACTGAAAACCAACCCAACTTCGATATTTTTTCAAAATTGGATGTTTTCTGTCCTATCCATGCTGTAAACCTTCAGATATTCGTTGTTTTCTTGTAAATAGACTTCGATTCCCTGTAGTCCTTCGGTCTCCGAAGACCATGATTGGTCCTTCGAGCTGTAGCCTTTGTAAATTGGTAATAAACTTAGTAATCTAGAGTAATCTTTTAATTTGAAACTTCTAAGAAGGAGTGTTGTCCAGTCCCAGACTAAGCATGAAGTAAAATTTCGAGTTTAGAAAAGCCCCGCGTAGAAAATTTGTCGAGGGTCGCGCAGCGACCCGAGACAAATTTTCACGGGGCTTTTCTAAACTCGAAATTTTACTTCATGCGCCACGCGTATAAAACACTGATTTCAAGTAAAGTTAAAAATATACTATTAAAGTTGGATATTTTTCATGGTTAAGTAACCAAATATGCATTCACAAATATTTGAATTATTCGAATATTTTAATATACATATTTTAATAAACAAATTTACACGGGGCTTTTCTAAACTCGAAATTTTACTTAATGCGCCAGGCGTATAAAACACAGATTCAAAATGAAGTTCAATAACACATATGTCATCATTAATAATAATAATAATTTATTTACATTCCACAAATACTTGTACATGTAAATCGTCACAATGGTATATATATATATATATATATATATATATATATATATATATATATATATATATATATATATATATATATATATATAAATTTTGGGTAGATAAATTCAATGTGAAATATCGATAAATTAAATAAATAAATAATAACATGGAAAGTTCACGTAATTAAAATTATAAAATTCTGACATAGAGTATGGCTCAAGATCACATAAGAGTTCATATATTTTTCTTTTGGCTTTGTTGTAATCATTTATTACTTTAATTGACAATGGAAGATGGTTAAACATTTTAAGGGATGAGTAAAAACAACCTTGCTTAAATTTATTGAGTGAATGATGTGGTAAGTTGTATACTTGACCGTATCTGCTAGGGTATCTAGTTGAGTAAAACACGTCCCCGAATAGCGACCTGTTTTTTAAAAAGAATTTCAAACACTCGTAAATGTAGAGACCATAAAACGACAATATCTTTTGATTTCTAAACAAACCTCTACAGATTGCATTTATTATTTGTTTAAGTAATATTCTTGTTGCCTTTTTTTGCAGTGTAAACACTTTCCCTGCAGAAGTACTGCTACCCCAAAATATCAGACCATATCTTAATTGGGATTCAATGTTTGAAGAGTAAAATAGTTTAGCAATGCGATGGTTTGTGTTTTTGATTAATACCCTAAGTCCATAACACGCTCCGCTTAGTTTATTACAGATATAGTCAATATGATGATTATATTTTAAGGTGTTATCTAATATAATTCCAAGACATTTGACACTATTTGTAATTGGATATAATTTATTATTTATAGTGATGTGTGGGGGCGTGTTTATGGCTTCAGTTGTCTTAAATAATACAATATTGGTTTTAGACTCATTTAGTATTAGATCGTTTGTTTTAAACCATATTTCTAGGTTGTTAATACAGTCGTTGCTCAAATGTTCGATGGCAGAAATAGATTTTCCGCTGATTAGTAGATTAGTATCATCAGCGTAATTTAAGATTTTACAATACGCTGGAACTGTTTTAGAGATATCGTTAATGTATATAACAAACAGCAAAAGGCCTAGGATGCTCCCTTGCGGAATTCCTTTATTTATAGTTAAGGGCTGTGATAAAGAAACGATATTATTTTTAGTGTCTGTGATTTTTGTAAAATGGATTCTGTCGATTAAGTATGATTGAATTAGGTTATACGCAACGCCTCGAACACCATACATAAAAAGCTTGTCCATCAGTATTTTATGGTTGATGGAATCGAATGCTTTCGACAGATCCACAAAAATTCCACAGGATAGTTGATGATTTTCCATATTTTCCAATATTTCGTTTATATAATCGAAAAGAGCTGTTTCTATGCTTTTACCCTTTAGAAATCCATGTTGTGCAGATGAAAATAAGTTGTGTTTTTTAAAAAATGTAAGCAAACGATTTTGTATGATTTTTTCAAATATTTTTGATAAAGAGTTTAGGAGACTGATAGGCCTATAGTTTCCTAAATTATTTTTATCACCTTTTTATATATAGGCATTAATAAAGATGTTTTAAGCTTACTGGGAATATTCCAGTTTTCGTGGATGAATTTAAAATAATGCTTAAAGGTAACGCTGTATGATGTATTGATTTTTTGATTATGTGCATGGGTACTTCATCAATCCCCGTTGCGGTGTTATTTGATATACTCAATGTTATTGTAATTATTTCTAAATCGTCTGTAGGATGAAGAAAGATAGAATTTTTGTTGATTGAAATGTTAGTTTTATTGGCAATGTTGTTTGAGTTGTTATTTGTTAAGTTATTAGCTATTTCATTGAAAAATATGTTAAAATCATCCACTAATTTGTTTAAGTCGTTGCTATGAGGCATTGTTTGAGCCTTTTTCCCACCAACGCGACATCTCTAATACAGTTCCAGGAGGCCTTTGATTTATTAGTTGAGTTATTTAAAATTATTTCCATTTGTTTATGCTTTTCTTTAATTAATAAATTGTTATAGTTTTTTTGCTCTTCTTTATACAGGTGAATGAATTCTGGTCTATAATTTGAGATTGTTTTATATAAGAGAAGGTTATTTTTACTAAGTTTGAGCGCTTCTGTTTGAAATACTTTTTTTGATTTCTCTTTGCATTTTTTTTATAAATGGAAAACAGCTTTGGAAATGGTTTAAAAACATGTGTATAAATAAGTCATATTGCATGTCTGGACAATCTACTTTGATGATATTACTAAATGATTCCTTTGATATTTTTTCTAAAAAATTAGAGATATTTTGTTCCGAAAAATGTCTAATGTTGATGACAGTTTTTTTAATTTCAATACTGTTTTTATACGTGAGTAACTGCCCAGTATGATCTGATATTGGGGTTTGCAGCACCTCTGATGTTACGTTTGATGTTTCATTAGTGATAACATCATCAATGCAAGATTTAGTAGTTTTGGAAATACGATTGGGTTCCTTTATAAGGTAGCATAAGTTAAATGATTTCAGCAAATATAACAAATTATTTAATGTATTTGAAGGTTTTAAAAAGTCTATGTTTAAGTCACCGGTTATGAAAAAAAGTTTTATTTGTGGATGAGAGACAAAGAAGTAACTTTTCGAAATGATCCAGAAATAAATCAATATTACCAGATGGGGGTCTGTATGCACAAATTATGAGAACGGTTTTTGCATTTAGGTTAAGAGCAACACTCGCACACTCAAATTGTCGCATTTCTGTAAACGCACTCACATCAAAAACCGAATACTCTATCGATGATTCGATGTAAATAGCCACTCCTCCATGTTCCTTTTCTTTCCTGCAACATGTAGATCCCAGCTTGAAGTTTGGTATGTTGACCATCTTTATCTGATCGTTTGTGAGCCACTGTTCTGATAGACATAGAATGTTGCATTCATATTCTTTTATTAATGCTGTTAATTGGTTTATCGGTGTAGTAAGGCATTGGACGTTCTGGTGAAGTAGTAGTAAATTCCTTGGATTTCCTATTATATGTTTGGTTTGGATTGACTTGGGTTTTGAAAATTTGAGCGTTTTGTTTTAAAAAAGAATCGGTTTATAATTATGTTCTTAGGCCAGACATTTTCGTTGATTATATCCACTTCACACTCGATCGGAATGCCAATTTTAAAAGATGAATATGATGGGTTTTCATTTTTAGGTGTTAACTTTTCGATGTGGAACGAGAAATTTCCAACTTTTAGCAAGTGGGTATTAATATCTTCGCATGTTACATCATTGTGAAATCTGGAGACGAAGAGCCATTTTTTTTGGTTTAATTTCAGCTACTTTGAGATTTGTGTCTGAATTTTTGCCAGTAATTATATAAGCGTTTGATTTACCGCCCCGTTAATTAAAATCATTATATTATCAGATATTTAGTCGGTAAATGAACATGTTTGTTAATAGAAACCGATGGAATAAAATATTACTGGTTACAAATATAGATTCAAATTAATTTTTAACGGATTTCTATCCGTGATTCAAAAATGAGGATTCGAATCTTTGATTCGAATCATATTTTTCACTTACGAATCCTTTATTCGAGTATTCGTGATTCGAATCATATTAGGTGATTCGAATCATGTTTTTGAGGATTCATCCCAGCTCTGGTGTTTTCCTATATTCGTAAAGTAAAGGTTAATTTTGTTTGCTATCTCTTATACATGTTTTATAATGATTCCATCTGACTTTCTGATTTTTTTTATATCGTTTGTTTTTCCACTTTACTTCTTATGTTTATAATTTTCCAAGGTGACTTGGTATTATTTTTACTTACCTCAAATTGATGTTTATAGTACTGTTCTTTTGTATTCATTATTAGTTTAGTAGTGATTTTTTTCTGCCTGTGGTATTGTTCTTTTGTTACATCGTTCGTTCTATTTTTCTGATATTTGTTTTGTAGTTTACTTCGTTTTGTTATTTGTTTTAGGATCTCTTCGGTTACTCAAGGATTTTTTGGTTTTCGTATAATATATTTTGTTGTCTTATTTTTTTCTATTATTGTTTCTAGGCTCTTTGATAGAACTTCTATGTTATTGATTGATTCTATTTTTAAGTTATTTTCCAGATGTTGTCTGTGGTCTGTTTTATATATTATTTTTATATTTTTTGAATTGTTTGTAATGCTGATTTGGATTTGCAGTGCTTTATGGTCAGATGTATGTGTTTCTTTGATTTCTAATTTTCCTATCATTGTTTGAGCGAATAAAAAAAATACCTGTATGAGTAGAAATATTTTAAATATGCTTGATTCATAATAATAATAATAATAATAATAATGCCTCATTTCTCAACAGAATTAATTCCAATTACAGAGAAATGTATATTAATCTTAATTTATAACTAAAACAAACGTATATAAAGTAATTAATAATAATACAAATAAATCATACAATATTGAGTGAGACGGTACCTTAAAAAGAGAATGCGTATAAAGCTATTGTTTAATTATGTATCATAATTCAGTCCTGATAAGCTGAGGCGTTGCATTAAAGATGTCTATATCCGGGTTATTATTACAAACTCTGATCATCCGAACTAAAGGGGAGTAATAGAGGGCATTAGCTCTGGACGCAGGATACGCAAAATTATATATACATCTGGAGTTTAATCTTGAAACATTCAAATTGAGATTAGAAACTAAGTTTATATCGACAATACGATTATGTATTAATTTAAAAAGAAATAATAATGAAGATAATTGTTTACGCGATTGAAGAGATGACATGTCAAACTCAAGAAGGAGTTCACTGTAATCGTAATTTCGAACAGGATAAGAACGGTGATTTTTAAATTATAGTGACTTCAAGAATTTTCGCTGAATATATTTAATTCGGGTAATATAGCATTGAGTATACGGTGACCAGATTATTGAGCACTATTCAAGTTTTGCTCTTACAAAGGTATTATACATATTTATTAATATTTCAGTGCTTTTCAAATTCCGGGAATTACGGGCAATGAATCCTAACATTTTATAGCTAGCATTACATATCTTGTTAATATGCTCCCGAAACGTTAATTAACAATCAAGTAAGACTCCGAGGTCCTTGACTGTTCGGCTGCTCGTTATTCTATGATTAGAGATAGAGTAATCAAAGTTTAATGGATTTACCTTTCTAGTAAAACTCACGATGTTGCATTTATTAAAATTCAGGTATTGGTCGTTGAAGATACACTAATCTTGAATACAATTAAGGTCGTTAGTTAATGCGATACTATCAGCCACTGTATTAATCTCACGGTATATTTTAATGTCGTCAGCGTACAACAAGACAATTGATAAATATTAACGGGCCCAAATTTGATCCCTGCAGTACCCCACTTATGGGAATAAAAATAGGGGATTCAAATCCATTATAATCTACGTATTGACTACAACTGACTCGCTAATATTTCATTAACCAGCATAGAAAATGAGATAGCCCAAAGTTATTAAGTTTTTGAATTATAACATTGTGGTTGGTGCTATTAAAAGCCTTTCTGAAATCTAAATATATGGTATCTACTTGACCACGCTTATCTAATGATTCATAAACAAACTGTACAAAATTAAGTTAGTTGGTGACCGTAGTGCGACCGCGAATAAAGCCTTGCTGGAATGGTGTAAAATAATTTTGCGCATGATGGTAAACATTTCTAGATAAAACAGCTTCAAATATCTTGGAAGAGTTATTTGTTAAGGCTATCGGTCGGTAATTATCTATAACAATTGTATCTCCGGACTTGTGGACTGGGCAGATCCGAGCTTTTTTCCACAAATCTGGAATCAATGATAAAATTAGGTTAGAAATGTGGGTCAGTAGGGTTACAAATAAAGGCATGCAGTCTTTCACTAAGAAAGATGGTATTTTATCTGGGCCAGCGGGGAACTTTAAATTAAAAATTTTGGACGCGACAATTATGTTTGACATAGATAAAGAATTATCGTCAAATGAAATATTATTAGATCGGCAAATACTACTAAAAAAATCTGCAAATCTAATAACTATTTCCTGTTTAGATTCTAGAACTTTATTATTATAATTCATTATTCCGGGCATCCTAGACAAACACTTTTTATTGAGCTGAAAATAATATGTTGTGATCAGTGATTAAAATTACCGGTAATTTAGAATTGGGTACTATTCTCGGTAATATTACTGGAAATATGGTAACAATTAGTAATTAGACATAAAACTTACTGTACAGCATAAATCATGTAATCTCAAAAATTATAAAGATTTTTAATAAAAACGAAATCAAAAAGTTCAATTCATAATTCGTTCATTTTATTTGTTGCATAAATGAAACATTGATAAGAGTATCTAGGAATTCATATACTCAAAAAAAAAACACAGATATTGTATTGATGTTCGTGTAATAACGATTTTTGCATTTTTGCTGGAATTATTATGATTATTTTAAACAAGATTAACCACAAATACTCTACTTGATGTTATAAATTACTTGTTTTATTCATTTATGTTTTTTAATGTATAAAAGATAAGAGTATCTAGGAATTCATAGATTCCTAAAAAATATAGATATTGTTTGTGTAATATCGATTTTTGTGAAATAGTGATTTTTGCATTTTCGTAGAAATTTTGTATGATTATTTTAATGTTTATAAAGCACAAATATCCTATTTGATATTATAAATAACCCGTTTTATTTCCTGTAAAACATTTTTTATTTCCCGCAAAATTTTAGATATTTGAAATTATTTAGCGATCGAGTTTTCAACTTCGCGTTAAATCAGCTTTTTCCCACCTGTCGCATAAAGTAAATATTTGGAGTTAAGAAAAATTTGAATTGGTTGCTCCGCTTCGCTACGCGACCAATCCAAATTTTGAGGCTTTTATAAACCTGAAATATTTATTCATGCTTAATCAAGCAGTGGAAAACACTCGTTTGAAATTCAACATATTAAAATCAAGACAGCTTACCCAACATATCGATATGTCATCTAGCTGATGAGATAAGTTTAGAAAACATTTGATAATCTGAATTGTTTTCTAAGCTAATTGACTGACATTTGCAAAACATAAGAATTTTACAGAAAAAGATATGAAATCTTCAATTTGCACACAATTTAGTTTATTTTTTAGAGAGAAACAGAGAGTAATAATTATAAGCATTTTAAATAAAATCGTCACAACGAACAAACAACATAAACATTATTAAAAATCTTTAAAATTGTCTAAAATATTTTTGGTCTGGCCCAAACAAAATTTTCAGGCTTTTCTAAACTCGTAATTTTACTTCATGCGCCACGCGTATAAAACATCGATTTGATGAGAACTCCAAAATAAACTGTTATTAATTATTTTAAATAAATCACTTAAATAAGTATACATATAGTAGAATTTGGCAGAGATGTCCTATGACTCATTGATGCAAAATGTTTGGTTCAATTTCTTAAAGAGTATGTCGACAGTTGCAACGATGTTTCCTTGTTGTGTCAAATTTTGACGTTTTATGACAATGTGATACTGTTTAGGTCGCGAGTATTAGTTTTCTTTTTTTTAGAAAAGCTTTAAATCATAATTTCTTGTGATTTTTTTCTTTTGAGAATACATATCCCAGTTACGTGTTGTAGATTTCTAAATATTCGTTGTTTTCTTAAAACAAGGTCAATTTGAAGTTTAAACGAGTGTTTTTCACTCCCAGGTTAAGCATGAAGTAAAATTTCGAGTTTAGACAAGCCTGAAAATTTGGTTTACTCGCGTAGCGCGAAGCGTGGAGCGACCAAACCAAATTTTCAGGCTTTTTTAAACTCGAAATTTTACTTCATGCGCCACGCGTATAAGACACTGATTTCAAGCAAAGTTTACTGGTTCGTATTATTTCAGTACTTTCGGTGTTTAATACGCGTTTCGCATGATGTAATATTTCGAGTTTAGAAAAGCCTGAACATTTGGTTTTGCTTTTCTAAACTTGAAATGTTACTTCATGCTTAGTCTGGGAATGGAAAACACTCGTTTTAAGTTTCAAAGAAAACTCTTAAAAAAAGCGTATGCATATGTATACCTAATAGAAAATTCCCTGTATTCCTAAATCTACTGAATGCGCGTTCGATTCAACTAACATTTTCGTTTAAGCTTACATAAAATCAACATGAATGCATTATTTATTTCTGTAAATATTTGAACTATTAAGTAGATGTAGACATTACAAGTATACCACTTAAACTCACATTTAAAACGATTGTGCACATTAATTAAAATAATTTGTATCTGGGCAGATTTAGTTTCACAAAAACATTTTCAAAATGTGACGTTTAACCTTAAAATTTTAAAGCTGCATACCGGAATATACGTTTTCGCATGTTTCATTTGAATACCATAGCAGACATATTATGAAGTTTTCTGTCTCTTTTCACACACGTAATCCGATGACCTCAAACTATTTTTGTTATAAATGTGTTGTTGCGGAAAGCACTACAGATCAAGGAGACCATGGGATACTTCTCGTAAACCGTTCCTTACGTATTGTACGTATATCATAAAACAGTAAGTTAAATCAGATTGTATTTTCTGCAGCAAAGTTTATTTTTACCTTTAATCTTCTCTTGCAAAAGAGCACAAAATATTGTTACCAATGTTACCGAAATAGCTAGGTAACATATTGAAATTTCCGGTAAATTACCAGTGGAAATTACCGACGTAAATTACCACTAACATCACAAGTTGTGATACATATTTAACACTTAACACAAAGTGCGATATCCAAAAATAGTATTCAAACATATAAATAAAATAATATCTGGAGAAAACATATTCAGTTATTCCATCACCATTGTAAATTTATTTTCAAAAGCACATCACATTTCCTGTTTCTGCAAGCCTTTCTCTTAATGCCTATATACACTTGTTTTTGAATTCATTCTTTGATATATCTCGTTTGTTGAAACAAAACTACACGGATGGCAACAAAGAGCTCGCGACCGGGATGCTCTTAAGGGACGAGGAGAGGTTGGTCCTTTTATTTCGTGCATTGCTGAAGCATCAATGCACTGTGCAAAGTCCTCTATTTGCTCTGCTTTTTACTTGCGAATGCTGTATACACGGGGATTTATTAATGATCGTCAAGTTTAGTTTTGATATACGAGTAGATAAATTGCTTTTATTTATAAATATAAAGTGCATTACTTTAAATATTGTATCAAATTGTGTATATGAATTAAAAATTAATTCTTATCAATAATAAATGCACAGAATTTTAAAACTTAAAACGTAAAATCTGCTTTTCGTATCAATAGATAATGGCCTATTATATATAGTACAATTCGGGAGAAATGTCCTATGACTCATTGATGTGAAATGTATGGTTCAAACTTTTAGGAAGTATGTCGACAGTTGTATCTGCGACGATTTTTCCTAGTTGTGTCAAATTTTGACGTTACATGACAATGTCATAATGTTTAGGTCGCGAGTATATGAGTGTTTTTTCTATTAGAAAAGCTTTAAATCATAACTTTGTTTGATTTTTTTTCTTTTGAGTATACATATCCGAATAATGTGTTATAGATTTTGAAATATTCGTTGTTTTCTTAAAAGAGGTCAACTTGAAGTATAAACGAGTGTTTTCCACTCCCAGATTAAGCATGAAGTAATATTTCGAGTTTAAAAAGAGTTTGGTTTGGTCGCGTAACCAAATTTTCAGGTTTTTCTAAACTCAAAATTTTACTTTATGCGCCACGCGTACAAGACACTGATTTTAAGCAAAATTTACTTGTTTACAATATTTCTATGCTTTCAGTATTTAATACGCGTGGCGCTATAAGTCAAATTTCGAGTTTACAAAAGCCTGAAAATGAAACCAAATTTTCAGGCTTTTCGAAACTCGAAATTTTACTTAATGCTTAGTCTGGGAGTGGAAAACTCTCGTTTTTAGCTTCAAATTGAACTCTTTAAAAAATAGCGTATGCATATGTATACCTAATAGAAAATTCCCTGTATTAATATCTTCCATCTAAAAACCATAGCAGACATATTATGAAGTTTTTTGTCTCTTTTCACACACGTAATCTGATTGGTGCAGAAAGCACTACAAATCAAGGAAACCATGGGACACCTCTCGTGAATCGTACCTTAGTTATATTATTGCTACTATAATTGTGATTTAAATTCCATTAAATGTTGTTAAATATACAAGATGGTCCTTGGAAACGCCACACCATATATGATTTGACCGATCTATAGGGACTAAAATCAAATGATTGAATTATGAAAATTACAAATTAATCGCATTTAATTGTCCATATCCATCAGAAAACGATTCCTGATACACCATTATTTCAGTTTACTATCAATTCTCTACGATATCTACTAGCAAAATTGTAATAAACAACTCATTGCATTTTCTGTTGATCTAAGCTGGGAATTATTTTTTCTTTGGTGTTATTTTCTGCATAAGTGTAGCTACATTAGAGTACATAATTTGTATTAATATATTTTTTTATAATATAAATATAATAAGTTATAAAAATTATAAAAAAGTAAATTAAACATGTGATATAAATATTTATATATTTTGTGTCATACACCGTCATAATTTACTACCTGTTTTTGAATGGTCCTTAAGATGTCTTATTGACGACAAATCCTGTTAAATCGTGCGATTTTTTTGCAATTTTTGAGATATTTAACATTTTTACTAGATGTAAGAATTAAATGAAAACCCCTTCCATGAATTTTGTTCCGCTATAATTGGTAAATCGTATACTGTGCGTTATAATCCAGAAAGTAAATATATTTATTTTAAGTAACATATCATATTAAAAGTATAGCTACATGCTATTTTTATTTCTTAAAAATAAAATTCTTTGTATGCATTCTTGAAATCGATCGCTATAATTTTGTATAACTCAATGTAACATTTCTAATGGAATATTGGTAATTTCTTCAATGATTTTTAATTCTTGTGTACTTGGCTTGATAGCAAAAACTCTGTGCTTCAAGTAGCCCTAAGACGTAATCACAAGGTAAAAGGTTCGGTAACCTCGGGGACTATTCGATATCACCATTCCTGGATATAATGTGACCAGGAAATAATTGTTACAAGGCATTTATTGATTTTCTTATAGTGAGAGAAGTTGTCCCATCTTGTTGGAAACATGTATCTTTGTTTACTTAAAATATGTTTAATTGTAGCGTCAGAAAGTCGTTGATCATTTTGACATAACGATGAGAATTGACTGTCATAGGATTTTCAGCATTACCCACAAAAAATAGTGACCGATAATTTCCAATAAAGAAACTGCACACTAAAACGTTAACTTCGGACTATGTAATGGTTGTTAGTGAAGCTCTTGAGGATTCTCAGATGCTCAGTATCTGCAGTTTTGTTTAATCGTATGGCCTGATAACTTAAAATATGCTGAATTACCGCTGTGCACCAACTATATAGTCATTATTTTTATAACACGCTCACCTGACCCACTGATTACTAAATAGCTCACAATTGAGAGAACTGAAAATTGATTCCATGGCTAACTACGCATAATTACGAAATAACAGCATTTTCAAAACTTTCCGTTCCTGGGGACCACCCAGTATAATGAATAAACCATGATTGATCAACTAAATACAAATTCAAATAATTAATTACTTAATTAATTCATTTTCAAACCTGTTTGACAAGTTTTCTGTAAATAGTTAAAACAGTTCAATAGTAACTTTCATAAGTGAATGCACTGACTTAATAATATGTTGTTTAATGGGGAAAACTCGTAAAAGAACAAACATTTTAACGATTGGTTTGTTTCATTAATTTAGAAGTACATCTCCTTGATAATGATTTAAGGTCAAAACTAGTTGAATTTAAAATTAACATCAGTAAAAAAGTCAAGGGCATCAATCAATTTTCTAATATTAATAAGTTGTTCACTTTCCCTGTATGTAATACAAGAAAACAGTATTGTATGTATCTACTTAATTTTAGCTACGTTATATAATATGAACAGTTTTTTTTATATATATTTTTGTTTTTAGTGAATTTTAAAAGCATCAGGTGTTTTCAGATCGGAGGCAATGACACACTCCATATACGAATTCTATTAAAGTTCCTCTCCGCCCGGAGTGCCCGAAGAAAGTTTATCTGTGCTTTTTCAGTGCTCTCGGTTCTCCCTGAAAAATCGTCTAATTTTAACTTTGCTAAAATTCATCAATCAAACTTTCCCGAACGACATTTCTTAATTAAAATCTCCGCCTGGGACTTTCTCCAGTTACCCATGTAAACTACTTTGATTAAAGAACCTTTGACGATAGAAAATAGTAGAGAATAAAATCAATAATAAAATGTTCTCCGGTTTATTAATAGCGTTCAGTGAAACCATTTTATATCGTAGTTAATAATGATTCAAAAATCCATCATTTTATTTTTAGCATATCGTTCAAATGTATTTAGATGATGGTATAATGTGTGAGTTAGTAAAAAGCTTTAGTATAATATAGAAGAATTGAAAATATTTTTAAAGAATTTAGTTTAAAAAGTGATGTCTAGTAAAGTCGATTAATGGGCTAGTTTATGTTTATGCTTAATGAGTGAATTAATAGTGTGGTTTTTGAGTTATACCTATTACTTTAATTGAATAATATTTAATATCTTTGATTTGAAAATTTAAACCTTGCACTATTAACGCAATTTTTTTCTATAAAAATGTTATTCGTACTATTAGCAATATTTTTTTGAAAATATCTTTAAAATGGACAGTTCTTAATTTGAGCGTTTGTTCTCAATTATATTTTGTATTTTTTTTTTCTTCAATTTATCAAGAATTAAATTAAAGGTTTAAAGCGAATAAAACACTTACCACAGAATAATCTTTAGTAAGTTAAATAATTACTTTTAGAAAAGATTATGATTTATGACGGCGTGTATTCCTCTTTTCAAAATTAATTGGAGATTCCAATTCGGCTTTCACGGCCCAACGTTTCCCAAAAGGCAGATTAATCAGGCGATTGGACGTAAAATCCCTATTTAATTTCGAGTTTCCATAAAACTCACTCACTCGCCAATACCATATTATTTTTCTGAAGAGAAATGTTCACTTTACATACACACACACAGAAAATTATAAACGAAGGAAATTTATTCTACACACACATACATAAAAACGCATGCAGTCAATTTTAAACGAAGGAAATTCTCACTTCACTCACACATAGTCAATTTTAAACTACTCCAGATAATTCCAGACGCACGTCAATAACTCATACATTTTTCGCGAAAGTTTTTCAATCTGTTTTTCCCCTCTCACTCAGGAAACCACCCACCCTCCATTTTCGAATTTCCAACCCCCGCAAAGAGAGAGAATGCAGCACCGGGCTAATGTCCATGGGGCACGCGACGTTCTCGTGCATCTCGCAGGAAATTACACCCCCCGAAATAATAAAAATAAGTGTACTATATAAACCACCCTCATTACGCTGCAAAACTTTATCTAGATAATTAATTCGGGAATATGTAATTCGGATCGAATGCGGGCCCGCATGCATAAAATCAAATCGTGATTGAGTTTCGCTTGATTTTTAATTAAAACTACCCGCTATTTCACGCAGTTAATCATCGTTGTTGGATAATGAAATTTATCACTGTAAATAGTTGTTAACCATTATAATAATTCACTACATTATAGGTACATAATTTTATTATTTACTACGACACTAGCAACTTAAATTCATTTTTTTTTGTATGCATATGTTGAAAATGTTGATGGATTCATTATTTTTTATAAATTTAATTTGAAGCTTCTAACGAGTGCTTCTAATCCCAGATCAAGCATGAAGTAAAATTTCGAGATTAGAAAAGCCTGAAAATTTGGTGAAAATTTGAAACCAAATTTTCAGGCTTCTCTAATCTTGAAATTTTGCTTCATGCGCCAGGCGTATATAGCACTGAAATATCGCGAAGTTCCAAATATACAGCTTTAACTTACTACTTTAGCAGTATAATAAAAACTTCACAATATCATAGTGTTTTATACAGGTGGTGCATAAAGTAAAATTTTGAGTTTAGAAGAAAATGAAAATTTCGTTTGGTCCAGTTCGCAGAGCGACCAAACCAAATTTGTTGGCTTATTCAAACTTAAAAATGTACTTCATGCTTAATCTGGGATTGGAAACCCTTTTTAGAAAATTCAATTTGAACTTAATTAAAAAATAACCAAGTGCCTGAAACTTTACAGCGCATGCATTGCGATATACAATATACATATTCTTAAAAGAAAAAGTCCCTGTATATAATTGCTCGTTAATTATAATAACTGAAAAAATATTCATCTTTTATTAAAATCGTAAGTAAATGTCATTATTTTACTTTTAAATATTTTTCTCGTTTCATTTTTACACAAGAAACATGTGGGTTGTTATATTTTATTAACACTTTCACCCTTAAAATCAATCCTTAATATTTCTGCGCGCCTGAAAATCCCCATTCGGAACTTGGATGTGTCGGTTGGGGATGTAGGAAAAAAGGTCGTTATCTATCATTTGTTCTCGATCGTGTGTATGTGTGGTTGGGTAGTTTTTTCCCTTTGCGTGCTGGATTTCTTTTTTCTTCGGCGAGGCTGTTCAATATTTTACAGTTGAAATTAGATGGCAATCTTTATAAATCTCTTAAGGGGCTATTATTAGGAGATCACCTTTGGAGATTCCTGTACGAAGGGTGCGTGCGTGTTTTTAATAATATCAAGGTCCACCATGAAACGGCCATACGTCATTTTTATCGAGCGCTTTTTGTCTGCCGTGAACCATAACTTTACGAAACGAAATTTATTCTTGTTGGAAAATTCAATTTTCCTTGATAATCTTACAAAAAAAAATCGGCAGTGCTCTTTCCCAGACTTTCTCGTATAGATTATAACTGTAAAAAAAATGACAAAAATGTATTGAATGTGTGAATTATTAAATAATTTATCAAAATATTAAGTGACTGTAATTTCAATTCTAATACTACAATTATTTTTCTTTTAATTTTGTAATAAAGACTACTTATTTATGAACCATCGCAGTTTTATATAAATCCGATACAGTGATTTTTAACCAATCTATTTGTAATTCACAATGAAACACTTTTTAATTATTTAATTCTCTTTTATTTTTATTCGTTAGATAAAAATTAAAATGAAGTAAGAAATAAAACGCTGGTTATTGTGAATAAATACTCCACATAACTCAATGAGACAATTAGTGAAACCATTTATTGTTATTCAACTTAAATCTTACTCGTTTAATTTTGAACTCTGACTCACGTTTTTAATCTTTTTTGGAGTGTTCTAGTTTTCTCTATTAAACATTAGTTTCATTTGGCATTCAAAAAGCGTTGATGTTATGTACACAACATTTATGAGACTTTAAGATTGTGCTTAGTACGAACCAGGGCTGTTAAAAAAACATATTTTTCATTTTAATTAAAACAGTTTTTAAAACATTGACAACTAAAAACATGTTTAAAACTTGTTTAAAACATGTTTTAAACATAACCAGCCTTATTAATAGACCTTAGCATAACTTTAACACAATTCTTAGGATAATATTGACATTTTCAGATTAATAAAACGTTTAAGTAGATTACTGTTGTTAGTTTACAACTAATAATTTAATAGCCCTAGTTTAAGTCTTATACATAACCTCAACTGTCATAACAAAATAGGGTTATTTAGAATTTATTTAATAATGTATGAAATGATAAATATATAAACCTTATCAGTATGTTTGGAACTTCACTTGAAATCAGTGTTTTGTACGCGTGGCGCATGAAGTAAAATTTCCATTTTAGAAAAGCCCCGTGAAAATTTGTCTCAGGTCGCTGCGCGATCCTTGACAAATTTTCTACGCGGTGCTTTTCTAAACTCGAAATTTTACTTCATGCTTAGTCTGGGAGTAGAGACACTCATTAGAAGTACATTTTAATCTAATAATATATCAGAAGAAATACATTTTCACAAACATAAAAAAAACAGTGTAACATACCTTCTAAATTACTTGATTACAATGAAGTTAGAGCACATGAAAATGTAACGTTGCTACGTTCATTCTATCATTATTTCAAAAGTAACAATAGCAGATTTTGCGTTAATAATACGAAATGTTAGTATCGTGTTTGTATGTGTCTAGTAGAGATTAATTAGAATTAAACTATAAAGAAATTAACGGCAATTCTATTAATAAAGCCTAAAATGTTTAAAACATTGTTTTAAATCACATATATGCACACATACACATAGTTGTAATATTATATTATGATAAAATTTTATTTTTAATAATGTAATTTGCAAAATCTTAAATAATTTAACTAAAATTTGAAAACGTATACAAAAAATGTTCAATAAAGTAGTATAAAATATAGTTTACCTAATTTACAATAAAAAAACACTTTTTAACAACATAAGCGTTCAAAACATGTTTTAAATGAATTTAACATTTAAATCATGTCTAAAACGAAACCATTTAAAACGCGACGGCTGTTTTTAAACATGCAAACAAAGTGTTTTAAACATAACAACCCTGGTACGAACGCTCAAACATAATTCAATGAATATTTGGAAACGTCTCAACCAGACAATATTATTGCAGGTAGTCGATACATTTGCTTGTATATTTTGTAAATATTCTGCAAATAATTACCAAATTTAATTTTACTTTTAGATTAATATTTCTGCATTCATTAATCTTCTGTAATTTTAAAACGTGCGAGAAGCTAATTAAAAAAAGGTAACTTGGAGAAATAAATACTACTATTTCTAATAATGGTACGAAATTTATACATTTTTTTTTTTCGATTTTTTTTAATTAATATTTTTATCGATTTAAGGATTTTTGATTGCGTTTTTTTAATTTAAAAATTATTCATAAATATTTTTCTCGATTTTAGAAATACCTTAAGTTATAATAAACAAAAATGTATAAAAACATTTAAATACTGTTAAAAAGTGCAAATATAAATTCTATACAAAAACCCTCCCATCACTATATTTGAATATATTTCCTTTCTACATCCCAATATCCAACCTTGAATAGAATTCGAAAAATATCAAGTCAGTGGGTAGAAAAACTTTTGGACGATAGCCCTTATCTGGGATCATCATACATTGACAATATATTAATGTATATATCAATTAATTTAAATTTCATGTATTTTATCAAAAACAATGTATGTATTCTTAAGTAATAAAGATTTGATAGTAGTAGTATAAATTCTAGCATCTAACTGGAATATTATATTTGCGATGGAAATAAGTAATTAACATCAATTAAATATATTTTAATTATTATATAATTTTAAACAAATTATTCCAAATATTTTTTGTTCCCATTTAAAATTTTTATTGTATGGACGTTTGCTTAGAAAAATCATATTTTACGATGCGATGATGCTGCTCTATTTAATGAAATACTCATTGGATTAAATTTATTCTCAAAGTACACTATTTAAAATTTAAAAAATAATTATTTATAAAATTAAAAAAAAAACTCAGATATTCTCCTTGGTTAAAATTGAACTATTTAATATTTCTGGCGAAAAAAATATTTGACTAAAATATCACCTTTATAAAATAATTTAAGAACTGATTAATCATTAAATTTTAACCCAAGATGATTACAAGTTATGTAATAATAATATAACTTAAGTCATTTTATTGTATAACAGATTAAAATTTAACATTAGATTCAAAATAGCATTAATCAATAGTCCAGTCGTCAGAGACAAAAATACCACCCAACTTCTAAAAATCATCCGAATTGGCTGGAAATTTGTGTGCCTGTCAATTACTAGACTCCTAATAAGACGAAAATTACTTTTGCTCCCCGACTTCCCCCGAAAACCACCCCCATAGGGGGTAAAATACGGAAAACATCAATTTCCCACAAATCTGTACAAAAAGCGAAGTGATATTTGAGCAAATGTAAAATAAGTCGACGGTATAAATTACATAAATTTTGATCGCAGTGTCCTATTGGAAAGAATAAAAATGTATTTTAAAGGATAAGAGTTCAGCTGTCTTATAGAATAATTACATTTTACCATAGATTAAGTTAGATTCTACAAATCTGTTAATAATATAAACGCTGCGAAGTTATGACAGTCTTTTACGATTTTCCAAATATTAATAACATTTTTCCTACTCCTACCCTGAAATTCATATCATATTTGCACACTAAAGTGTAAAGATATAAGCATCATATTCACTCTTGTTAGAATATAAAAATTTGTTAGTTAGTTAGTTTGTTTACGTACCCGGGTAACAACTCGTACTGAGCCGATTGTAGTTTTGTAATCGACACATGTCAAGAGATTCTGTGATTCGATTTTTTTTAAATTGTCCTTATAATTAATAACATTTTGTGTGAAAGTGATTCGTATACTTCATTAGAGTTGAGACAATCTGTCAAAGATACAAAGCAGGAATGCCTGCCCAAAAAATCGCGCGATAAATACTAAATTTGCATATCAAAACCCTGTAAGCCAAAGGATATACAGAAAATTTTTCTTTTAGGTAAACATGTGCATAAGCTATAAATTTTCCGACATTCGTTGTTTTTTAAAAGAGCTCAGTCTAAAGCTTTAACCAAATTAAAGTAAAATTTCGAGTTTAGAAAAGCCCCGTGAAAATTTGTCGAGGATCGCGCAGCGACCCGAGACAAATTTTCTGGGCTTTCCAAACTCGAAATTTTTCTTCATCCGCCACGCGTATAAAACACTGATTTTAAGTAATGTTCAAATATACATAAAGTTTACAATATTATAGTGTTATATACGCGTGGCGCATGAAGAAAATTTTCGAGTTTAGAAAAGCCCATTAAATGTGTAAGTAAAAACAACAAATATCTAGATTTAAGGAAAAAAAGATAAGCTGTACATTTTCCGATATTCGTTGTTTTTTAAAAAAAATTCTATTTGAAGCTTTAAACGAGTGTTTTCCACTCCCAGACTAAGCATGAAGTAAAAAAAAGCCTCGTGAACATTTTCTGTGCTTTTCTTAACTCAAAATCTTACTTCATGCGCCACGCGTATAAAACACTACGACAAATTGTCACGGGGCTTATCTAAATTCGAAATTTTACTTCATGCTTAGTCTGCAAGTGGAAAACACTTGTTCAAATGTTTAAATAGAACTCTTAAAAAAAAACAACGAATAACTAAAGATTTAAAGAAAATATGTTGAATTTGTAATACCGGGAAAAAATTAAAAGTTTGAATAATGATCCCTGAATAATCCATATGGATTTTTAATGAAAAATCGTAAAATTCCGCCATAACCTCACAGCGTTTTTATATTTAACAGATTTGTAGAATCTGACATCATCTACCGTAAAATGTAATTATTCTACAAGAAAGCTGAACTCTTTTTCTTTTAAATATATTTTAATTTTTTGCAGTGGGACACTGCGATCAAACGTTGTCGAATTTATACCGCCGGCTTGTTATACATTTGCTCAAACATGTCACTTCGCGCGCGCAACTGAAATTCAAAATAATCGTTATTTCTAAAAGAACGGTTTATTTAACAAAAAAGTGCTAAGGATGTTAAAAATCCTCTCAGCTACATTTTTTGTTTAAATCATTTTTTTTAATTTGCAGATTTGTGGGAAATCGATGTTCTCGTTTTTTACCCGCTAGGGGGATGGTTTTCGGGGGAGCCCGGGGGTAGGGGTGGTAAACTTTTTTTTCATCGTACTAGAAGTCTATTACCTGACATGCACACAAAACAACGACTGGAATACAAGTGCAAGGAAACTTTTACAAATGTTGGTTCCTGAATATTTCTGTTGTGTGACACCTTAAAAAATGTGATAGAAATAAACAAATGCTTGTCAAATTTGTTTAATTAGAATCAAATTTAACGTATATTAACATTATTTTCTATTAAACATGTGAATTTAATGTTAATTCGAAATTTAGCTGACGAGAAATGGGGACCCAAGTAAAATAAAAAAATATTACAAGAATTAAATGGTATGAGTTTTAAAAATTATATGTTATCCTCATTATATTTATTTCGCTTTCCCTAATTTTTATTTTAAATGAAATATTACCGCTGTATGAAATAAGTAATGATAATACAAAAAATAACATCCAGGCGACAACTAAACATAAAGAGTTTGGAGCCTACTTTACATGAAATGTTACCGTTAAACGGAAATAGTACTGATAATACCCAAAATGAAATCTAAGCAACAACGGAACACGAAGTAAGGATAGATATTCTTTCGAAAATCTCGCTACACAGTGTATTATCAGGTAGCTGGTCAAACCAATAATAACCGGTCATCTAGTAATGGTAATTTTGGCGAAGACATAATGAATTTGATATACTTAGTTAACGTGGAAGGAATTGTTCACGACAGTCACGCAGAGGACCCCGATTATACAGCTCGCAGTGAAAATTTACGAGTATGTTATTCTGATGATTCATCTGATTTAGAAGAAGACGAACCCAGTGCGCTAAAAAAACGCAAGGGGGAAAAATTGAAAAGCATCCGCGCAACAGTGACTGTGGCCAACGGAGACCAAGATATACGAGAGTCAATTATTGTAAAACAAGGTGTGGAATTTGATAATTTGGAGAAGGATTGAAGAAAAATTATTCGACAGCGCAATATAGACAGAAACCTTGGCAAAACTTATAAAAACCAGTAAAAGTAAAACTATACGATCCAGAGAGTGCAAAATTCTTACAAAATGTAGAAAAAAGTGTAGTGAAAGAGTTGACCATTGCATGCGGCAACGAATATTTGATGAATAGTGATCAATGGGTAGTTTATTTTAATCGAGTTGTTTATATTTCTGCTTTAATTAATATAGATTTTAAGAAAATTACAGACGTTAAAACTGTGAGCAGAGAGAAGCAGAAACGCCGGCTTCTAACTTACAGCTATCATTTTAGAATAATTGGCAAACTAGTACCTGTTTAAAAAAGCTGTATATTACTGACATTCTTTTATTCTAACTTGAATGTACGAAGAAAATGAAGAGTGGCATAGAATAGAAATCCAAGCCAGACGTAAGATCCTTGAATAGATATTTCATGAAATGAATATTGGTATAAAAAACAAAATTGACATGTTAATAAGAAACATTTAGAAAATATAGAAAATAAATAAAAGCTTTAAAAGGAATTCTATTGCCATCAAGAGGAAGCAAATTTTGCTTACGAATGTAAAAGAACAGATAAGAAAGACTCCTGGAACGCTATTTCTTAAGTCGTGTACACATTCGACTTACAGCAATGTCTTCCCACACCAGATATTTAGATCTTTATAGCATTCTACAAAATGCAGCTTTAGACCTTTAATTTAACATTGCACAGATGTACTGATAAACAAGTATTTTACTATATATGGCAAAAAGCGGTAGCTCAATTGCTTCCTTCTTGTACCAACACTATAAACAAACTCTAAAGAGTCTGATAACATTGTATTTTGATACATGTGCTGGACAAAATAAAAATAACCATTTAGCAATAATGTTTCCCATTAAAATGCAAAAATTAAATTATAATTACATTGATCATACATTCTTCGTGCCTGATCACACTCGCATGGAATGGAATTGTAATCACTCTGATATTGAACAGAAAAGAAGAACATATGGATCTCATGTAGAACATCCGCAGGAATTGATGCAACTGGTAAAATTATGTGACAAAAAACAACCATTTTAAATTGGGGAAATGGCTAGGACCAACTTTCTGGATTGATATGCAAATTACCTCAATTTAAAAATTGCCTCTATTGGTGGAGATATGTTGATGATGTATTGGTTGCATTCACTGGCACGGATAGAATTTTAAATAACTTTTTAAAGGAAATAAACCTTCAACACGAAAAAATTAAATTTACATTAGAAACCGAAATACATAATACTATACATTTCTTAGATCTAACTATAAAAAACAATAATAATAAACACGACTTCTCAATATACCATAAACCAACGCACACTGATACGACAATAAATAATAATTCATTTCACCCGATACAACATAAATTATCTACTTATCGATCCATGATTTATCGAGCATTTTCAAAACAAAATTTTGAAAAAGAAATTAACATAATTAAATACATTGCAGACAGAAATAATTTTAAAATAGAAACAATAAATAAATTAATAATTAACAAAGAAAAAGAAATTATAAATAAATCAATATTCCCCACAAGAAAATGCAAGGTTGAAAATTATGGATCAATAACTTATAATGGCTATTTAAGCCAAAAAATCAGTAAAAATTTAAAAAATATTAATCATAAATGTTGCGTTTAAATCTAACAACACACTATCAAAAATAATAAAAAAAAAATAAGAATAAAACTAAAAAGGGTCAACGCTGTGGGGTTTATTTGCTTAATTGTGCTGATTGCCCGAAGATTTATATAGGCCAAACCGGGAGAGCATTCAGTGAAAGAATAAATGAACACCAAAAAGCGTTCATTCATCAAAAAGATAATTCAACTTACGCAAACCACCTAATTGAAGAAAACCACCAATTTGACAACAACTTCAAAATCCTCCACATCTCTAATAAAGGACGGGAACTAAATTTATTGGAAAATTTAAAAATAAATAAACACATCAATTCAGGAAACTTGCTGAACGACCAGCTTGTACTCTCCAACTCCCCCCTACTTAAACTGAAGAAAAACACCCCTCCACCCACACTTCTGAAAACTGTATATAATGTAAATTAGTTTGTAAAAATTGTAGTATATTTCTTCACCCGAAGAAGCTACAGTGTAGCGAGACAATTGTAGTGAGTTAAATATAAAGTTGAAAATCATAAATAGTCTGCTATTATATTAAGTACTATGGATGATATCGCAAACGTACTTCCACATATAACAGAATTTTGCGAGGATGATGAATTACAGCTTAAAACAACCACTTAAATCATATGCAATAGGATATAGACAGTATATTTTTTAATTTAATCTGTAAAAAGCGATAAGTGTTTAATTTTTATTATAATAATAAATACCATTAAATTAAATACATATTTATTGTATTATTTTCTGTTTGTTTTATGAATTCTTTTAAATGGATACTTAATACATTTGGTAAAGTATCGATATTTAGAGTAAGTCGTAATTTAAATTTAATCGTATCCCAAAACTCGATTTTTCGACTCGAACCCCTTTCCCCGCACATAAGAGAATTGTATCCTTATTTGTTTTATAGAGTGGTAAATGATTTGAAGCATCCAAAAAAATCCATTTATTGGTGTGTAATGTATTAGAAATGCTGCAAAATAGATTTCTCTCCTTCTCTCTTCGCGGTTTGTGCGCCGTTGTTAAATCATTTGTGAGATTACATCGACTACCGAAGATATTTGTTTTCAAAAATAACAAGAACAAAACGAGAGATGATATATTGCTTCCGCACTTTTGCACAATAACTCGCTCGACGAACACACTTCAAACCATTAAATTTCAATTACTAGAATTTTTACTTTATATCTCTCACGACATAATTTAATAATTTTTATTATAAATCAAATTCAATTATTAATAAAAAGAGAATTCAACTTTAAAATTCAAATTGATCATCAGTTTGCTTAGATTTGTCATAAATATTCAATTCTTACTCTGTAATACAATTCGTTTTAAAATTTCGTTATAGAGAGCATTATCTCGATCTATTAACAAAACTGTTCATATACAGCGAATTGTTCTTTTAAGTTATGCATCGATGCATAACCTGTAAATGTTGTTTTTATAAAAGTGTTCAATTTGAAACTTCTAACAAATGTTTTCCTCCTTTATTAAGCATGAAGTAAATTTCGAGTTTAGGAAATTTGGTTTGGTCGTGCAACGGAGCGGAGCGGAGCGACCAAAGCACATTTTCAGGTTTTTCTAAACTCGAAATTTTACTTCATGAGCCACGCGAAAAATGCTGATTGAATGTGAAGTTTGAAATATATTCAAAATAATAAATATTTTAAGCATTTCAATATTTAATATTCTCTCTTGTAAAACAATCAATGTTTCCCATTTTCATTTCAAAATCCCCGTTAATTGAGCCGTGTTTGAAGTGGTAGTGGTAACTGCGGTTTGGCAAACACAATACCCTCTCCCCGAAAGATTTATCATTCAGACAATACCTTTACAAGGGATAGTTGAACAATAAAACAATAAAATATGAGAACAGAAGGGAAGGGTGGGTGTTTCGTCGGACGTGTTCTCTCATATATATCTTTTTCCTTTTCGGTAAAGTTCTTGCCCGGATAATTTATGTCGACACCGGCATATCTCAACAGCCATATGGGGGTGCGTGTTGGGACATTTTTTACGTCTAATCACTCAGAACAGTATAACATGGGGAGGGTTTTTTTTATTATTCGGGAATTAATTATCCTTTAATTCGTGCGGAAAAAAGGGTTGAGTGGAAGTTTAAGGGGTGTTCTTTTAATTAAGTTTTAAAATGTATGTAGTCAGTCTTTAATTTGTGTAAATTATATTATCATACGTACATTAAGATATTTTATAATTTAGAATTATTTGGTTTTCAGCCTCACTATTAATTAGTGTTACATGCGCATGGCGCATACAGTAAAATTTTGAGTTTAGAATACCCAAAACATTTTAAAAGTAAAGGTAACATTTTTATCAACCATTTATAGCTAGTTGTATAATGTTTCACACCATTCGCACTTTATAATAATTCGATAAAACACAATGTGCAAAGAAGGTATAGAAAATAAAATGATAAAAAACGCAGTATACTTCTTTTTATTAGCAACTGGCGAAGTGAAATGATAGCACGTTTTCCATATGAAAATATATGAAAAGCAGCAGCAACAACCGCCGGCTGGTTCTCCTCCCTTCCTTCTCTTTCTCCTCTCTCGATATCTATCTCTAGTAAATTCAGCAAATGATGGCGAGATGCGCATAATAAAAAAATCGTGGCAATGCATACAAAAGCCATAGAATTTTTAAACCCGAGTGTATTTGAATGTTGAGTGCATACAGGCTGAGTGTTATGATGTCTACTGACTACCACTGACAGCTCAATTTCCACTGCAGGCCACTTCAACATATAAAAGGAAAACCAACGCCACATCCTTATCTCATCCACTTGCACATGTAGACTAACACACTAGTATACACTCACACACACATATAACTAGAAATATGAATAAATAAGAGAAAGAGCATTTTGGGATCTTCTAATAATAAGATTCTGAAAGTATTTAACTAATTTACATATAATTCAAGAAATAATTTACATATGTTTGAAAGCGTAAACGCCATCTAATGCCCATTAGCTTAAGTAGCATCGTCAATAGCTGGCAAACTAAACGGATGTATACAATTGTATGCAATTGTTCGTCCACAACAGGGCTTTCTTTTATAGAATATAAATATCAAAAATATGAATTTGTGTTCATATGAATGCACGAGTACAAAATACAAATTCATATTCTTGATTTAAGTAATTATTATTTAATTCTTGCGGCCTTAAGTTATAACGTTATACATTTTCAATATTACAATAAAATTGTAAGTGTTTTTTTTTATCTTAATTATTCTTTATATTCATTACAGACTTTGACTGTACAGGGAGTTGTTTTATTTAAGAGAGTCAATTTTTGCTGGTTGTGTGTTTCTGGGATACGAGATGGCGTAGAATTAGCAAAATTGCAGAAAGTAGTTTTGACCATTCATTGGTTTATAGTGCCTGCAGAATTTTATCACGACAAATAATAAAAATGATAAGTGTAGAGCGCGTTGTTTGTTTGTTTACACAGCGCCGTGCGAATAAATGAATGGGTATTGAATTACCGAAGACACAAGCAAACTGGATAAATATTCACGCTTTTAATTTCTATCGACATACTGTATAATGAAATAGATGCTTTCACCATTATTGATTTTAGTTTGATATTCCATATGAGTATATACATGGAGTATTTATTTTAAGTATACGTATTCTAAATTTAGATTATGTTCTCTAAATATTTAGAAATTCGTTGTTTGTTGTCTGGGAATGGAAAACACTTGTTTAAAGTTTCAAATTGAACTCTTTTAAAAAACAACGGATGTCGGAAAATTTACACCAAAAGAAAAATTCCCTGTGTTTATATTGTAGACAAACAGTTAAATTCTGGCAACATAAAATATATATTCATGTTATTTGCAACTACATAAGTGATTTAAATGATTACTATCAAATATCATACATGACTGTCGCGTGCTGCACTGCTTAATTTGGTAAATTGCTATGAAGCACACAAAAAGAATAAATGCGAACACGAGAGGAGGTATGCCCTCTAAGCTGGGTAGGCGACACTGCAAACTGAGTAGGCTAAGCCGCCGCGCGCCGTACAAAAAATGAGAAATTATAATAACCCAATTCGAACTCTAGACGCTAAGCTGACTAATTGCCTCGGTAATCAAATCGCTAAGTGTCGCACATTCTATTTGGTAAATAAATGAAAAAGGGATTTTTCCGACTCATCACTTGAATCAACAGATACAGGCATCCCACATTCCTATTCAAAACTTGAATCCAAAAATGCACTTATATTTAAAGAACGTATTGGGAAACATTTTAATAATGTCTTTCTTTGTTGGGTATCAACAACATAATCAATGAACAGTCCGTGGCAGAAAAATTACATTCGCTATTTAAGGCGACAAATGCCATACGCGAATTCTACATATCAAACCCAATTTCTTTTCACATGTTTTTGGAAATTACAGTATAATTTTAAGATTTTACTAAAATAGCACGATGCTGCCCCCTATTTATTAAAAGCATATTCAAAATTTACATTGCTCTTGTGAAAATTTCTAAGCAACGATTAATTTTATTTATCATTTATTTTAGATTCATCTTTTTAAAACAACATGTTTAAAATAATTACTTTAATAAATTAGAGGAATATAAAAAAGAAATAATGTTTTCTATGGAAGTACTGCACGGATATATGTGATCTTATAAGAGTGTTCCATAATTTGACTTATATATATTTCAAGAAACATTATTTTGAAAAAAGAATAGTGTCAATTCATTTGTAAAGCTTTAATGTGCAATATGTATAAGTTTCAAAGATCTATTTTCATTATTGTGGAAGATTAATCGTTGTTTGTTCTTATGGCCAAATTACATGTGAATTTCCGTCCCCGATACGTACTCTGTAAATGTTTAAACATTCGTTGGTTATAAAAAGCGTTAAGTTTTAAATTTCTAACGAGTGTTTCCACTCCCTAATTAATCATGAAGTAAAATTCCAAGTTTAGATAAGCCTGAACATTTGGTTAATTTTCAGGCTTTTCTAAACTCGAGAAAAGCAGTTGTTTGAATGAACAACTGCCCAGAAAGCAGTTGTTTCAATGACTATTTAAAACTTTTAATGAGATAAAAATGTTTATAAATAGCGAAATAAATTCAAATTTTTACTTTTTACATTTCCTAAAAAAAAATCTCTTAGAATTTTCAAATGATGGTTTATTGAAATTTTAATTTCTTTAGAATTAGAAGAAGAATAAGCATAGAAAATAATGTCTTACTAAGCGATCAATTAAAAATCGCACAAAATCTGTTTGTAGAGTATTATGGTATATCAACATATTTTCAAAAAGCAAACTTTACTTAACATCTATATAAAATTTCATGAAGATATCTAAAATAGGTTTCATGCTAACCCGTATGAAACGGTCCAATTTCTTTAGACAAAAATTTAGTCTGCAAAAGTTGTATCAAAAAATTTTCTTTAATGAAGACTCTGAATTATACGATTTCATTTTAGCTTACTTAAAGTTAGCTTTCAATTGAAAATCACACAAAAACTGTTAATGGGATATTTTTTTATTTCAACATATTTTTTTAAGCAACGTTTGCTTAACACAGACATAACATTTCATAAAAATATCTAAAAGGAATATTATATTAGAACCGTATGAAACAGTCCAGTTTTTGAGACAAACATACGGTATATAAAAGTTGGCTCAAAAAATCTCCTTAAATGTAGACCTTTTGTATTATTCGATTACATTTTAGCTGAGAGAATGATATAAATATATATGCTGTAAGTCAATTTTGTATAACAGAATTCACGAGAGGTGTCCTATGGTTACAGATTTGAAATCTATGGTACAACTTTTCTTTAAAGTATTTTCAAATCAAGATTATTTCTTTTACATTTGTGTACTCAATTGTAACCTATGCTAAACTCTCCTAACTAGGAGATTCATATTATTATAGTTATTTTAATTTGAACTTAAATGTCACAGGACATCTCTCGTGAACTGGAGTGTAAGTTTTTGTTTTTGTTCCGTAAGTACAGATTTCTCTATTTATACTAAATAAAATTATTGTCTCAAAAATTTACCTGTTTTATAACACATTTTAAAACTTTTTTAACGATCAATTGATAATCTCAGATAATACCAATTGATAACATGTTTTTTATACAATTATTATTTAAATATCCCTAAAGCCATATCAATTGATAATCCGTGTTTATTTTTAGTATCAAAATTACAGATTTTTATTTTATACTAAAATTATTATTGTAATAGAGGATTTGGTTATTTTACGAATTATTACTCGTTTTTTATTGTTTACAAAAAAGCCAAATCAATTAAATTTCTGTAAGTTACTATTTCGTCGTTCAATTATTCGAACGTTCTATTCATTTCAATCAAATATCTCCACAACTATTGAAACTTATTATTAAAGTATTTTTATGTTAAAAAAACAACAAATTTACTTGGCTTCTGTAGAAAATTACTAAATCTACAAATATTGCAAAAATAGTGGATGTTCATGTACGAGTATGAGCAGGGTCAGCATTTTTAGTGGTTTCTTCAAGTTAAGTGCCATTTACATGAATGATAGACAAAAACTAATATATACTTCTAGAGCTCTTTCTTGCAGCTTATGTCATGTGCCTAATCAAAATTTGTTTATCTTCAATTGTTTTCGAGTTATATGTCAAAACTCAAAATTTATTTTGAAATATTGAAATAACGTTTTATTTAAAAAGATATTGACATGCGGTAAAAACTCTTCTTTAAGTGGAATACGTTGATCATATCAGATTTTGTTTTAGTTTAACTTTAATGAGATATGACATGAAGTTGTATTATTTTAAATACAAATCATAGTTTGCCTTGACCTCAGTCGATTGCATTTTTTGTATTCTTTTCAAAAATATGGTCACCGTATTTTACTAAAAAAAAGTGCATAATACAGTTTTTACCGCATGTCAATATCGTTTTAAATAAAGACTCTAAATGATGTTCTTTAGATTTGCCCATTTGTTAAATTACCTCCAAGCAATCTGAAATTCAATAAAATATTAACACATAATACAATAAATTGACAAATTAATACAATGTTACCTTAAAATAAATTCAATAAACAAAAATTAAAAACTAACCCAACCTGTCTTCAATTTTAAGAATGTGAAACATATCAATATTCTAAATATAAATAATTTTCCAATTAGTAGCAATTCAACAAATTTGTGATCAAAACAGGTTTAACGATAAGTTACAATGAATTAAAATATCGATCAACTACTTTCTAAACCTTGTAAGAAAGTGGCAAATTTTACAGGAGACACAAAATCCTAATTGATTATTATATGAGCTGTGTGATCCTTCTGATTGTTTTTTATGGTACGATGAACTTCATCATGAGCAATTTTAAAAAATTAGTATTTTGTATTGACGGTTTATACAATATTTTATCTTAAAAAAAATCAGCTGATCAAATTACGTGACCTTATTGGTCACCGAAAAGACAAATTCAAACTGAAGTATAGAGATCTAAGCACGCGAAATTTCGGCTGTCATGTTAAAATCACAAGTGAAGTTTCTTTGAAATATAAGTCTGTTTACACATCTTTGTTCGATCAGTGTTATTAATGTACTAAAAGTAAGAATTTCTCTCTTCTCACTCATCAAAATATTCACTTATATTTCGGCTGTGTAAACCGGAAAGTTTGTTGTGGTCCTCCTACTTTTAAGACAGTGTATAGTATTCGTACATTAATAATATCTGGCTTACGAGAACATTATTTGAAAAATTGGGACCTACGAGGTTTTAAAAGTATTTGATCTATCGTTATTTTAGGTTAAATAATTAAACGTAATTCAATACATAAAAAAAGTTAATAATAGTAGCATTTAATTACTTCCCTTTAGTGAGCTCTTCCATATTTTGATTAAACATGAAGTAAAATTTCAGGCATTTCTAAACTCAAAATTTTACTTCTTACGCCACACGTACAAAACACTGGTTTAAAGTGAAGTTCTAAAGCCCATACATACATACAGCGAATTTTATACATATCATAATTTTTCGATCAAAATTTTCCGACATTCGTTGTTTTCTTTAAAACGTTCAAATTGAAGCATCTAATGTTTGCAATCCCAAATTAAGCATGAAGTAAAATTTCGGGTTTAGAACAGCGTAGCGCTACGCGACCAAACTAAATTTTCAGGCTATTCTAAACTCGAAATTTTACTTCATGCACCACGCGTATAAAACACTGATTCAAAGTGAAGTTTAAAATATACTGCTAAAGTTTCATTACATGTTTATTAACTCTACAAATTTTAAATGGAATATGTGGAAGTATACATAAAAAATAAAATCCTTGTACGTCATCTTTAACAAGGATAGCACGAAATCAGATATTTAGTCTGTTAATAACGATATTTGGTCTTAAAATAAAAAATAATTAAGTTTTGAACATTTTTTTATAAATACTAAAACTGTGGAGTGGAAAAATTAAATCGATGGTCATTTCTATTTGTCAGTGTTTAGTAAAGTGTGTTATTGTTAGGATGTGCAATAGAATGCAAGAAATATATAGTTGCATTCTTTAAAACAATAAAAATGCAATTTTTTGCACAATCTACAGACAGACATTTAACTATACAACAAGTATTTCTTGTTAAATACAGTAACCTCCTACTACAAATGTAACAATTATTCAGGCCATATCTAGACGCGTTTTAAGTGAGCAGCAAAGCTATACTGATGAAAGATAAACCTTGAAACATGTCTATAGATAGCCTGAATAATTTCACCACAATTGATATATTTGCAGTAGGTTACTGCATGTAACAGCAAACACTTAGTATATTCCAATGACTTGCGGGGCATGGGCTTGGGAAGTAGTTGTTTTAATGAGTGTTTGTTTGTAGACTGCACCAAGAAGCACACTTTGAATCTTTTTATTATAGTTTTTTTTAATATTAACATTTAATTTTTATGCGCATCCAGAGTTCTCGATAATTGCACACCAAAGTGCAATTCTCATTTAAATTTTCACAACAACTCGAGGAAATAAGATTGCAAAATTTTATCGGGTGAGAGAGAATCCTCAGTTTTATTGCACCCCGCAAAATACCCGCTACACACTCTCTCAACACCCGATTTCATAAAGTCGCAATCTATTGTAAACACAGAGTTCGAATATTGCCCTCCAGAGTGCAATTTCTTGACGCCCGATTTCATATAAATATTAAATATACCGGAATTATTACAATGTAGTCTACAAATCATTTACAGTATTTCTTAATGGAGGTTCTATGCTACTTGGGGAACAGTCCGTCATACATTTACTTGTAACAAGAAACCTATAATTTACTAGTATTATTTGTATAATTGTATTGTTTTGAATTTGAATATAATTAAAGTTGTATTTTATGTTTCATTTAACTCCTTAACATTTGAAATTCCTTAGCTAACTCGTTTTGTATAACTGCATGAACATACGAAATTTTATAAATTTATATCCGAAATTTCATGAATTGTTATCAATAGTCTAAAATTTATAAGTAATATATATTTTGAATTTATCATTAAATCAATGTTGTATATGCGTGGCGCATAAAATAAAATGTTGAGTTTAGAAAAGCACGGAATTTGGCCTGGTCGCCTTAACAATAATATTAGACATTGGGCATATTTTGTTGTCCCTTCTGGTCCAAGTCCTGGCTACGCTCAAGTGTGAAGGTATTAAAAATAATAACAATTATTTAACACGTGTCATATATGTTATTTATACCTTTATAAAACAAAATTAATCAATTAAAAGTTCTGAATAAAATTTGTTAGAAGAATTAGAAATTAATTGATCTAATAAGAAATGCATTTCAATCAATGAAAATTCTTTTCTATATTGTTCCCATTAAAGGTTCTTTAAGTCGTTGGCTATATCTTTGTACATTTCATGATTCATGGTATTATTATAATTTTTATATTAAGTATTATTATTAAATAAAAATGTGAATCGCCTTAAGACTCCTCGAGATCGTTTAGGATCTACTCCCGGTACAAAGTACGAGTCTATAATAAAAGACTATTAACTCAGGTTAAAGTTCAGATTTATCGCCGCTTTTATTGTTAATAATTGCGGTTTCGTGCGGCCCGACCGTTATTATACGGATTTTATGGCACTTTTTGTGTAACCAAGTATGAAATTGGTCCTATACACTTTTTTCCTCTCTCTCGCTCTTTTCGTGATTTTAATGATGTTAAACATGAGTCTTTACTGAGGACAAGTATATTCTCTAACATTGTATTTATATGTCCGCATAATTTTCTCTTTGTAAAAGTTAAGAAAAGATTTCAAGTTTTTTAGGTTCATGACTAACGTCAAATAATTGATTGTTTATTAAACAACCACTCAATAATAGTTATGAACATACCAAAAAATATATAGATGTGTTGAGTAGTGATACAAATAAAATAAATCAGTAAGATCACATAGAAGAACCCGGCGTATTCACCAATTATACTTGTATACGATTTTAATATACAAGTTTGACAAAGTTAACATTGCATAAATATAATAAAAGTCGTAAGTTAAATTTGTTAAAAGAATTATAATTAAATAGATATAATACGAAAGGTATTCTGTTAAATAATCAAATAGAAGTTAACAATCCCCCCGAATTAATCTTTACCTCATAATATAACATTCTCAGATAACACTGGACAACAAATTTGAACTTTTTGTCGGTATCCTTGATATAAAATACGTATTATTTATATGGAAATAGTAGTGCCAAATATGAAAACAACAATGAAATTCAAAACTTAGTTACGGTTTTGGAATAATTTTTTAAATACATTTTTAAACATATTATTTATGAAAAATAATTTGATAATGCTTTTCTGAAACTAAATTCGTTTTACTACCTGGTGACACACTACATCTGGGGCATCTCTATTGAGTGTCCTAACAATATACAGTAAGCATGGAAGGATTCATTTAGTCTGCTGTTTACTTACAGCGCTTGCTTTGTTTTAATTTTCTGCATCATGTAATACAGAGATAATTCAATTTCTTAGACAAGAAATTAAGGGCCAGTTGCACCAGATACGTTGAACTGGTTTAATTCTGAACTCCAGTTCAAGGTGACATTAGAACAATAAAAACTGTCATCTTGAACTCAAGTTGAGCTTTAACTCGAGTTCAACGTTTCTGGTGCAACCGGGCCTAAAACGAAATGTTGGTCTCAGAAATTTGTACCGTATCATACAGACTTAAAGAAGTACTATGCAACACCTATGTGCCCATTGCGTTATCCTTTGAGGGCAAACATAGAGACGATGCGTTCATATATCGGGACTATTTCATTAGTGTGCGGATAAGTGCTAGTCTGTACAACGTGAAGAAATAATACACAATTTTTACAACTAATTTTGTGTTCAGCAGATCAAAATTAATATGTATTATTTCGAGATTAGAGCCTGAAAATTTGAATTTGCCAGCGCGCTACGCGCCCTGGCAAATCGAAATTTTCAGGCTTTTCTAAACTCGAAATTTTACTTGATTACTAACCTAGGAGCAGAAATCCGCCTTAGACGACCAATCAGAAACAAAATTGGAAAAGTTCAAAACGATCAGGAATTATTTATTTAAATTAATGGACATTAATTTAATAAAATAAATATAAATCAAATTTTAACTGTAATTTGATTTGATATTTTAGAATATCCAGTTAAGATAATCAAATTTCAATTATAACCAATCAAATTTTATTCGTTTCTGTGTAGATTCTTAGAATTTTATGTTCATTTGATAATCTTTTAATTTTTTACAATTGTATCAAAGAAAATATTCTCGACGATTATACTATATATGGCATAATTTTAACTTTGGCGGAATATTTTAAAAATGTGATTAGATAATTTAATTTTTTTTAATACAATATAAGTGCATTAAATTCTAAGTCAAAGCTATGAATTTTATGTTGATGGTATAAAATTTAAATTTTATACAATTTGTTTAAAGAACATTGTCCTAAAATTGTTAATTTTGGTATCACGACAAAAGGACGCGGATATATGGAGGCGTCACTTTAGGAAGTGGTCATTTGGATGCGTGAAAAATGGACGCGACGAAAATTGGACGCGTCGAAATATAGACGCACGACATTTGGACGCCTGCATATGTTTATAGCATTTGACAATAATAGAATAAATTGCACAAGTCATTGTGCGCACGATGCCTATTCCGCATACTTCTAGGTTACGTTAGTTTATGAGAAAAGTTTGCAATAAAATAAATTGCGTAAGTCTCTTTGTGCACGATGCTTATTCCACATACTTCTAGGTTAGGTTCTAGGTTAGGTTCTAGGTTAGGTTCTAGGTTAGGTTCTAGGTTAGGTTCTAGGTTAGGTTAGGTTAGGTGAAAGAGTTGCAATAGAATAAATTGTGTATGCGCGATATCTATTCTTCATAGAAGTATGAAGAATAGATATCGCGCATACACAATTTATTAGGTTAGGTTAAGTTAGGAGCAAGTTTGCAATAGAATAAATTGCGTAAGTCTCTTTGCACACGATGCTTAATCTACACACTTCTAGGTTGGGTTAGGTTAGGAGAAAGGTTTGCAGTAGATTTTATTTGTTTATATAGTTGTGTTTGACGAGTTGGAGGTTTATTCAAACATATTTTATCTACCCCATTACCACGAGCAGTAAGCATTTTGTTTTAATTTAGTGTACAATGATTTAGTTTGAATTTGGCGCTATTAGCGCTTCAAAATGGATGCTAATTTGTGGTACTCTCTTTCATATGGGGACACTACAAAGTACTAAAGCTATCTCCACTAAAAACTGCACGAGGCGACAGCTTCCAAATGTCGCGCGTCTAAATATCACGCATCCAAATGTCGTCGCGCCCAATTATCGTCGCGTCTAAAAGACTACGTTCATAAGACGCGCGTCCTTATGTCCGCGTCTAATTTTTGTATATCCGTTTATTTTATTGCATAATTTTACGTTTGGCTGAATATTTTAGAAAAATGCGTAAAAATAATTTAATGTACTTTCTCTAAGATGTAAGCGAAATAAATGTCAAGTAAATTCTGCAAATATCATGTTGATTGCATGAAAATTTAATTTTTTTAAACAAAATTAATCCGTTAATCACATTTTAAGTTTTTTTTTTTTACAGAATTTCAACTTAGATTTAGTATTCTGGCAAATAAAGTAGAGATATTTAACTTTCTATTACAGCTAGTCAAAGTGTATTAATTTCTTTTTAGATTCTGTGAATTTTAGGTTTATTTGGTCATCCGTTGATTTTTTACAATTCTGTCAAAATAAAAATTCTCTTGACATCGTTTAATATATTGCATAATTTCAACTTTGGCTTAATATTTTGGAAAAATGCGTTGACATAATTCAATTTTCTGTAAAGCAAAGGCAAGTGCAACAAAAAAATGCATTGACATAATAGTAATTAAGGTACCGAGGGCGTTAATAAGGAAATAATGCCTGCCGTCGACAGTGTACAGCCCGAGGGCCTCTGGCCCGAGGGTTGTACGTCGGCGAAGGGCATTATTTCCTACTAACGCTCTGTGGTGCCTTCAACGTTTTATGTCCTACCTGTTTATTAATTTAAAACGAGAAATATGATCAGTATTTTATTCCACATGGATCGTAGTATCAGCTGTCATGTTGACACTGAAATATTTGTAATATTTGACGGAGTAAATAGTTTACTTGAAACGTGTAATGGCTACAAGGAATTTACCAGAAGATGTGTTGCATCGAGTAAATAAAGCCAGAGAGGCGTTAGTGCCAATTAAATCAAAATAAGCCTACGAGAAGGAATTTGATAATTTTAAAGAATAGTCTGATATTCAGAATATAGCGGAAAGTATTGAAATGGTCTTATTGGGATATTTCCAAGAATTATCCGAGAACTTTGCTCCTAATTCGATGTGGACCAAGTATTCGATGCTGAAAAAGCAAATGATGGTTAAGAAATTGGTAAATATTTCTGAAAAATGTTTGGAATTAGAGGCCTTTTTAAAACAAAATTCAAAAAATAATGTACCTAAAAAATCAAAAGTTTTGTCGCGGGAACAGGTAGTGTTATTTTTAAAAACTGCCCCTGTTGATGAATATCTTTTGGATATGGTAATTTTGGTGATAGGTATTTTCGGCGCATGTAGGCGTCATGAATTTCTACAAATGAAAGTTGGAAATGTTAAAGATATGGTTTCAAACATTGAAATTACAATTCCTTGTAGTAAAAATGGTCAACCAAGGAGCTTTGTAGTTATACAGAATAATGAAATTAATGCCGTTAGTCTCATAAGAAAGTACATGTTGCTGAGACCCAAGAATTGCAATATAGATAATTTGTTTCTTAGTTACCAGAAGAAAAAATGTACACTACAGTCCGTTGGCAAAAATAAATTTGGTAGTATACCAGCAAAAATTGCAAAATATTTAGGTTTGCCAGAAGCGTCTAAATATACTGGGCATTGCTTTAGGCGTACTGCTGCAACTTTACACTCAGATGCTGGAGGCAGCATAGAAAATTTGCAACGTTTAGGAGGCTGGAAGAGCAGAAGCATTGCACAAAGCTATGTAGATGCTAATATGCAATCGAAAATCAATAATGCGACATTGATTGCTGGATCATCGAGAGATGAATTTCTTGCACCGACATCGACGATGTCCAATATACAAACTAATAAATCGGTTAATGTTTCAGGTTCAGTTGCCCCTCTTATTTCGGGTTCTTTTACGAATTGTACGTTTAATATTGTCTATGATAAATAGTCATGTAGAATTTTTCGTTTAAATAAATTGAATTTTCATTCTGTCTGACATTTCATTTTTTGTCATTTCGAACCATATTACCATGACAACGAAGAAGTAAATAATTACCGGGCCATTATGAAAAATTTTGTCGCAGTATTCCATTATAAGTCCAGTAACGTTACAAAAAGAAGGTCTATTAATTGCAAATAATGTAGTGGTAGGACATAATATAATTTTTTGTAAAGCAAATGCAAGTTCAATCAATACTAAGTAAGTTCTGTGAATTTTAGGGTGATTGTACAAAACCTAATTTTTTTTGCAATTTGTACGACAAATTTATTTAATATGCTAAAATTAACAAAAAAAGAAAACTGCAAAATAAGTTTCTGATTAATCGTTTATCGAGTATTTCCACTACTAGGTTAACCATGAAGTAAAATTTCGAGTTTAGAAAAGCTTGAAAGTAGCGCTACGCGACTAAACCAAATTTTCAGGCTTTTCTAAATTCGAAATTTTACTTCATGCGCCACGCGTATAAAACACCGACTTCAAATGAAATCTTAAACCAATTGGGTTAGAGTAAAAGTAATTTAGTATGTCACACAAACAAAGTTAATTGTTAAATTATATTCGGCTCAGAATTCTGCAATTCGCGCCTTTAAAATAAACACAAAGAAACCAATGTAGCAACTTCAGTACATGTATTATTATTATTTAAATATTATTGAAACCGGCAATTTTAATTATCTATTCAACTCATTCGACATTCACAAGATTTTTTTTTTTTTTTTGGTTTTGGAGAGTATAACAAATTCCAAGAATTTCAATTATTTTTTTACAATTAATATTCTAGTTTCTTATCCCTCATTTTTTCATCTTTTCTCTTTTAAACTTATCCTTTTCTCTCCCCGTTTTAAACTTTTTGTCGTAGGTATTTTAGTTATTTTTAAATATACTTTTTTAATGAGAATGATTGATGTGTTTGCTTTAAATCAGTTAACATTCATATGTGGCGGAATTTTGTCTTTGACATTATCTGGAAAAGGGAACACATAAATTAAGCTGACTGACAAAATTCAACAAGAATAGAAAAATAAGTTGAAACATTTCTGAAAACTATTATTTTCAAGTATCTAACCAAATTTCATCAGACCCTTCTGTTTTAGACTGGACGTTTAATGGGGAAAGTATTATGATGGACATCAACCTATTTTTTAAATTTACTTTACATATCGGCCATTCCATAAATAAGTGCACACTTTTTGGGGGTACATCAGGGATTTTAGCGAATTTCACATATATTATAAAGGATATTAAGACATGGTTTTTAGTTGTTACTAGAGGTTAAACAAATGATTGTTTCGAAAATTATAACAATATAAACTTTTAGTGCACTTTTATTTTGAACTCAAAAATATCGTAAACCGTTACTGATACAAAAAAAGGTATATATGACTTTTTTATGGTTAAATGTTCAAAGTTTAAAATATTTTTTTTTCCAAAACGAAAAAACTTTATTTAGATAGATTTTTTTTAATAAATAAAACAAATCTCACAAAATAATCAAATACTCATGTTTTAATTTTCCTAAAAAAATATATATTATACCCCAATCCTTTCTAAGAATATTTCCTTTTTTAAAAAGATGGGCACTTTAAAACTTTTTGAGATAAGTATAAATGAAATTGCCAATTCTTGGTTGCAGAATGCTTCAAACATTAAAAGTGCGATTCTTTTCGCAATCTACAACAAGTTAGTCTTACAAAGACTATACCAAACACTCATTGAAACAACTACTTCCCGGGCTAATACCCCGACGGACATTGAATTATACAACAAGTGTTTGCTGTTACATACAGTAACGTACTGCAAATGTAACAATTTAGGTCAAATTATTCAGGCCATCTATAGACGCGTTTCAAGATTTATCTCTCATCTGTATAGCTTTGCCATTCCCTCCAAACAATTTGACACCCTAGACTGGCGGTCACGTTACCGTTCAAACATAAGTATAAATGAAATTGCCAATTCTTGGTTGCAGAATACTTCAAACATTAAAAGTGCGATTCTTTTCGCAATCTACAACAAGTTAGTCTTACAAAGACTATACCAAACACTCATTGAAACAACTACTTCCCGGGCTAATACCCCGACGGACATTGAATTATACAACAAGTGTTTGCTGTTACATACAGTAACCTACTGCAAATGTAACAATTTTGGTCAAATTATTCAGGCCATGAGAGATAAATCTTGAAACGCGTCTATAGATGGCCTGAATAATTTGACCCAAATTGTTACATTTGCAGTAGGTTACTGTATGTAACAGCAAACACTTGTTGTATAATTCAATGTCCGTCGGGGTATTAGCCCGGGAAGTAGTTGTTTCAATGAGTGTTTGGTATAGTCTTTGTAAGACTAACTTGTTGTAGATTGCGAAAAGAATCGCACTTTTAATGTTTTCTGAGATATGATTTTTTTACTGGAGCAAATCTCACAAAATAATCAAATAATCATGTTTTAATTTTCTTGAAAGAAATATATATTATACCCCAATCCTTCCTAAGAATATTTGCGTTTTCAAAAAAATGGGCACTTTAAAACTTTTTGAGATATGATTTTTTACCCGAGCGCTGCATTGACGCGAGGCGCCATTATACCATTGGCGTTAGCGCCTAATGTCAATGTAGCGCTCGGGTAAAAAAATCATATCTCAAAAAGTTTTAAAGTGCTCATCTTTTTGAAAACGGAAATATTCTTAGGAAGGATCAGGGTATAACATATATTTTTTTTAACGAAAATTAAAACATGAGTATTTGATTATTTTTTGAGATATGTTTTATTTATTAAAAAAAATCTATATAAATAAAGTTTTTTCGTTTTGGAAAAAAAAAATGAATTTTAAACTTTGAACATTTAAGCATAAAAAGTACAGAATAACATTTTTTGTATAGATAACGCTTTACGATATTTTTGAGTTCAAAATAAAAGTGTACTAAAAGTTTATATTGCTATAACTTTTGACACAATAATTTGTTTAACCTCTAGTAACACCAAACACTATATCTTGATAGCCTTTATAATATATGTGAAATTCGCTAAAATCCCTGATGTACCCGCAAAAAGTGTGCACTTATTTATGGAATGACCGATATACATAATATTTGATTTGATTCTTTCTCAGTTTGCAGGAAGAGGAAACATAAATTGATTGGTGTTTTCGATGCGGCGTGGCCGCAAAATTTAAATCGTCCCCCCGGCGCGTTTCTACTCAAACCCCGCGTAACAAATGTCTATCGATTAAAGTCCGCAAACCGTGAATTATTGGCCTTTTCGGTAACGGCCGCCATAAATTGCTTTTATAATTGCTTTTTACACTATCTTGACCTCATGCTCGTCCTCTAGCTCCTGCTCGAACTCGAACTCGAACCGGACGACACATTGATATGTATTAGGGCGACCACTTAGACTAATTGAGGAGTGGACTTGAACTACTAAATACCGGCAGAGTAGTTCATATATAGGGAAGTTTCGGGGGGAAAGGGTGAAGTTTGGGACGGGATGGAAGTAATCTGGGACAGTTTATTTATTACCTGCGAGCGGTAGGGTAATTGGATTTAATTAATACACGGGAAAATAATTTGGTCCGGTTGATTAGGTGCGGCTGGTTACGATGGTGGTTATTAAATTAATTCCTTTCGGCTATCTCTCCAAATAGTTTTGTTTATGCAGAAGGGACACAAACCACACACAGCTAACTAATACCTTAAGTAAATTAATTTTTTCTCCAAAACATTAAATACACAGAACAAAGCGTATTTAATATCTTCTAATAACAAGATGAGTTATTTGCATTTTGTAACAGTAATTTACGGACTAAATGGTAGATTTTTTACTAATTCAATTGTTAAACAATCTATATAGGTACTAAATCTTATTATTTGTTCACCTATTAACTTTTTATGACTTTAAATAATTTCTTGTTTGGTGTATTATATGTGATTTAATCGCAGAATTAGCAAATGTTTCGCGCACGTTTGTGTGTCCTGCCGTGTCTATAATTCCGTTGTATTTATTTTTAATTAAAATAGATGTCACGCGTTAAAATTAATTAACGACCGGTCATCCGGACTGGGGCTTTTCCATATTTTCTTTCACGAGAGCATTAATAATTACATAATTGCGTTTCTACTGTTCATTTCATGGTCTCATAATTAAAATTATATTAATTAACGCACAGCATAATCACAACAACGAAAATATAAAAAAATATAGAACACAAATAGGCACATTATTTAATTCATTAAATTAAAAAAAAAATAAATACAGGTGAAAACAAATAAGAATGTATAGATTAGTTTATTATTTTAAACGCAAAAAATCTACAAAAGTTCAGATGTATCAGAGTTCAAAATATAAAAAACATGTTGACTAAATTATATCATCTTTTTTAAATGAATATATTTTTGTTTTCCCATTAAGCGCAATTCGTTTAATAATACAACATTATTAGCATTCCTTTTTAAATGACTAACTAAATAAGTGAATTTGAACTGACTTCAGAATTTGTTAGGAAAAATGTAAATTTTTTATTATATAAATATTTCGATTATTACTCGTTTTTTTTTTGTAATAAAGTATTTTTCAGTGTATTTCTGAAGTAACATTTTGAGTTTAGAAAAAAAAAATGATTTGGATTTGCTTAACTCGAAATTTTACTTCATGCATAATCAAGGAGTGGAAGACAATTGTTTCCAACTCACTAACTTTTTTTAACGTTGAGTGTTGATGTAAGACGCGAAATACTAAGTTGTAATAATGAAATGTGTTTTAAATGAAAGTCTATTTAATCAGGAATCCAATGCTGCATTGACTATAAGGATGACAAAGTAGATTTTTTATATTTTCAACTTTTTAACTATTTTACAAATTTTGTTTACTGAGCGTCTGGAAAAATATAATTATTTACTAATTGTTTGATTAAGTTATGTGAAGTATTTAATTACAATAAAAAACTATCTATTTCTTATTTTATTTTATTCGTTAGATCTACATTTCTAGTGTTAAGTAAGTCATTATTAATAAATAATACGATTATTTAGTTGAAAAATTAGTAATAAAAGCATATGTCTAAGATTTATTGAAAAATTGTACGCCATTAAAATTATATGTTAAAAATACGTCAAAAAATTGTACCCCAAAAAACGTACATAAAAAACGTTTGTTGAATAATCATACGTCAAAAAACGTGAGAATAATATATACATCAGTCCTAACCTATTTCTAAGCATCTAGTCTGTTACCTAACCTTACCTTGGCAAAGGTTTGTCAACATAACCTACTTCTTAAAAAAATATATACAATGCATTTTCTTGCTGCACCCTGGGTGAGAATTATTGGCCTAGAGCAGGACTGGCGAACCCAAATTGCCTCGAAGGCCAAAATTACCACCTAAAGTGTTTCAAGGGCCGCACCTCAGAAATATATATATATATTGTTTTGCAAAATCAACTTTTTTTATAATTTAGTTACTAATTTGAAGTTTAAAAGACCTTTTTGGCATTTTTTATATTTTTCAAAAAGTTTAGAACAAGTATTTTTTGGAATAAAGAAGAAAACAGCAAGTGTTTAATAAATGAAATAAAAATACTATATCACAAAATACATAAATAACTTAAAACTTATACAAATAAAATATTTCTCCTGTGTGATTTCAAAAGCTTGACTCAACTGTCAATCTGACTTATTACAGCAATTTTTTCTTTTAAGTATACATATCAAAAAGAAAATTGCTCTAAGCATTTCGAAATATTTGGATAGATGAAATAAACATTTGAAAAATCCGTTAACGATTAAAAATGGCAGTATATTTTGAAATTTACTTGAAATCAGTGTCTTGTAAGCGTGGCGCATGAAGTAAAATTTCGAATTTAGAAAAGCCTGAAAATTTGGTTTAGGTGCTCCGCTTCGCGGAGCGACCAAACCAAATTTTCAGGCTTTTCTAATCTCGAAATTTTATTTCATGCTTAACCTGGGAGTATAAAATACTCGTAAAACACATAATTGGGGTATGTATACTTAAAAGAAAAACTCTGTATACTTCTCTGTAATTGGAAATAATTCTGTTTATTACTATTATTCAATCACTTAGACAATTTAGGGGACGATTGAATCGTCTTGATCTAATCATTTGTATTTAGTGTGATAGAATTTTCTTAGTGTGATTATTCTGTTATGTATTTTGTATGATTTATATAATATGGATATTTATACGCTAATTATTTGTTTTTTGTTTTTTAATATTTTTTACTGAGTTTATTTATATTACATTTGTTCATTTATTTAGTTATGTTTAAATTTACAATTGTAAGACTGATTTGTATATTTTTATAAATACGAGATACCGTTCAATAAAAATGAAGCAAAACGTGCCATTTTTAATAAACATTTACTTAAAGTTTACCATTTAAAAAAAATCATTATTAATGTTCAATATAATATTTCAATACAGATCAAACTCGTACTTTCTTTTCTTCATAAAATAACAATAATATTCCAACTTATAAGATTCATTGATAAAATGTACAGATACTACTCTGAACTCTAAATGTTTTACTGCATATAATAATCAATAAAACAAAATTCCTGAATAATTAGCCGATTAAGATTTTACAAATCCATATATTTAAAACTTAGTAAAAGAAGACTAAATCAAATTTGACTGAATTTTGTAAAATATTCAAAAACCTGTAATTCCGAATAATAAATGATGATTATTTACATAATAATTTAATATCTCTTTAGAATGTTTATAAAAACTCTGGAGCAAAAGTTTAAAAGTAAAAAACACTAATACAATTTTTCGTAGGTAAGAAGAGTTTTCATTTTATATTAAATTTAAATATGTATGAAAAATCGATTCCAGGTTTTAATATATTTTTTAAACATGATTTAATTCATTACATTGTTCTCTCCAATGCATTACATGTACAATATGATTAGCAATTTTCAATTCTCTTAGATATTTAAAAATATGCATGTTTAATATCTGAAAAATTAATTAATTAATCACCTACATTTTAGTCTTCAGCGATTTACTTAGTTGAAATAAGTTTAATTTTTAATTTATTTAAAATAAAACTTAACAACTCATAGACGTACATTCTCTTCTAATTGCGTTGAAGAAATTAGACCAATATTAAAAAAAAAATACTAGTTCAGATATTTAACTTTTCTTTAAAGAATGTTAAAATTTATTCAAATCAGTTTAAATTCACTGAACTTTACACAATATTTCATAATTTTAATAAAAGTTTTTGTTAGCTTCTTGCAAAAATATGTAAGGATTATTCAATTTTCTATAAAAAAGTTATAGACATCATTTTCATGTAAATTTACAGACTGATTACATAACCTGTTGGTTTTTTATATTTTTATAAAATGTTTATTTAAAAATTGAATTTAAACTAATAATACTTAGCTTAATTTTCTTTTTTCAGATCTATACATTTATTAAAGTATTTAATAATATTCTAACGAGTGTTTACAGTCCTTGTTTAAGCATGAAGTAAAATTTTCTAAACACGAATTTTTACTTCATGCGCCAGGCGTGTAATACACGATTTTAATGCGACGTTTAAAGAACACTCCATTTTCAGAATAATACGATACCAACCCAAAACGCATTGATAAATGAATGTTTCCTAGTTGATAAATCGGCTATTTTTATTTAACTTTTTTTATGTTGTGTGAGAGGGGAAAATCCATTTACGGACAGAGTTTCGGATTTAACTTATTATCCCTAAATTTAAAAAAAATTATCAATACAAATAAGATTTAGGCATATGCAATGAATTTTGCGAATACGAATATAGAAAAGTAAGCGAATATTCGCCAAATCGAATACAGATACTGGTATCCTGTCGGAAACATAAAATTGGTTGAGTATTTAAAAAAATACGTTAATAAATATAGAACAGCGTTTATTGCAGCGGGACGCACAATAACGTTCCAAGGGCCGCGGGTAGGCCGGCCAAACTACGGCCCGCGGGCCAAATCCGGCCCGCGACTTGCATGAATCCGGCCCACAATTGTTTGTATTTTTTTTTAAATGTCATATTTTGATATATTGTAACAATTTTTCCTTAAATTTTTCATAATTTTATAAAATTAATCGGATCTTGGCCGACTTTATTATGTAGAATTGTATTTGTGGCCCGCGAAGAAGATAGTTTGGAGACCCAGGGCCAAGAGGAAGGTTAGATGACAAATTTTCTCAGTTGGAATATGACAGATGCAAATTTGTAAATCAAGAGAAATGATAAAAATCAATAACTTTGTAAAAATGTAAACTGTTTTAATTACAATTTTTGGTGGGTGAATAGGTTTAGGTTGACCTAATCTAAACTAACAAACTTCTGTCTAACCTAAACCAATTAACTGGTATTTCACTTTACCCAGCAAACATTGCAACTAAATCTGTGTACATTTTCACAACGTTCGTGATTTTTGTAATTTCTCATGATTTTCGACTATTATTAAAACACCTACTACTGAGTCTGTCAATTTATGTAATGATAATGATTATGGATTTGTTAATTTATACAATTTTCGTAGTTTTACGATTTTCATAAATTTTATACGAATACGAAGATTTTCTTTGATGGTAAACATCGTTCATCCAATTTCGCGATTGCCATGATTCACGTATATTCTCAGCCGAAATATAACAAGTGGTATGATTATTATCGATGATATTTTGAAGTTAAAACCGAGCTGCAGATTCAACGAGTGCACAGCATGAGTTGAATGTGCTGCTTCGATTTCAACGACAAAATATCATCGATAATTAATCATATCACGAGTTATATTTAGTGAGAGAATATAAAGAATAAAATAATGTGAGTCCCTCAACATTATCGACACATGTGAAATTGTTGTTTCCCTATTGATTGTGAATTTTTTAACAGTACAAAAGTTCGTAATCTGCCGCCACTGCTATTCTTTGTTTATGACGGTGTTTTTTTGGCGTAGCACTTTTCACTTCTCTATTAATATCACTGCACGAAACTTGACACCAGCGATTTTCGTCCATTTTGACGTTTCGAATGACAGAATAACTTATCACCGCTTCTTTTGTTTTTTATCATCGCGGTGATAGACCTGTACCTACAGCTTTCCTTGCATCTCATAGGTTTAAAATTCGTTCTGGTAGGCTGTAAGTTGTATTCTCAGCCGTAATATAACGAGTGGTATGATTATTATCGATGATATTTTAGAGTTGAAACCGAGCTGCAAGTTCAACGAGTGCGAACACAAATGTGCTGCTTCGGATTCAACGACAAAATATCATCGATAATTAATTATATCACGAGTTATAATTAGTGAGAGAATATAACGAATAGAATCATGTGAGTCCCTTAACATTATCGGCAGCTGAGATATTGTTGTTTCCCTATTGATTGAGAGTTTTTTAACCGCACAAAAGTTCGTAAACTGCCGCCACTGTGATTCTTTATACATGACGGTGTTTTTTGGCGTCGCACTTTTCACTTTTCTATTAATATCACTGCACGAAACTTTACCTATTTTGACGTTTCGAATGACAGGACAACTTATCACCCACCGCTTCTTTTGTTTTTTATCATCGCGGTGATAGACATATACCTACGGCTTTCCTTGCATCTCATTCGTTTAAAATTCGTTCTAGTAGGCTATGAGTTGTATTCTCTTTTAGATACATACACAGTGAGTTTTTCTTTACACGCTTTCCAAATTCAGCTTATTTTCTTTAAATCTCTAGATGTTCGTTTTTTAACTAAATGAGTTTAGTTTGAAGCTTTAAACGACTATTTTCCACTCCCAGACTAAGCATGAAGTAAAATTTCGAGTTTAGAAAAGCCCCGTGAAAATTTGTCGAGGGTCGCGCAGCGACCCGAGACAAATTTTCTGGGCTTTTCTAAACTCGAAATTTTACTTTATGCGCCACGCGTATAAAACACTGATTTCAAGTGAGGTTCAAATATACATACATTTCACAATATTTTAGTGTTTTTTATACGCGTGGCGCATGAAGTAAAATTTCGAGTTTAGAAAATCCCAGAAAATTTGTCTCAGGTCGCTGCGCGACCCACGACTAATTTTCACGGGGCTTTTCTAAACTAGAAATGTTACTTCATACCTAGTCTGGGAGTGGAAAATACTCGTTTAAAGCTTTAGATTGAACTCTTAAAAAAGCAACGAATGTCTAAACATTTTAAAAAAATAAGCTGATTTTGGAATATACGTATTCCAAAATCTTTAAAGAAAAACTCCCTGAATTTGATTTTAGACAATTTTAAAATGTTTCTGACTTTCTTGATTTTCAGTTAGCTTCAATATTTTGAGATTTTTATTTACTTACAAGATTTTCGGCAATGTTGTAAAGGAATATAAAAAACAATTACAAGAAAATGTTTTCTCCAACAAATTTACAAACAAAAAAGTAGTTATCCAAATTAGTTTAGACTTTTAATTAGTAATATTTCATATGTTGCGAAAATAAATTGGTTCACACTCACAGCAAATGTTTTTATAATTGTTTTACCAATTTGTTTCTTAGTAAAAACTGGAAATACTGGAAATACGTGGTGTATCCAGAAAGTAAGTTTCGTTTGTATTTCTTGCCACCGCAGCGCTGCGATCGGAATTTTGCGATTGGAGCTACAACTAATTGTGAAGAAGTATTGAGTTAACTGAGTGATGTGTACGCTTGTTGGCGCTTGTTTGAAATGGGAAATAAAATTGAAATCCCGCCGCTTGTGAGATAAGGTCTGCAATTCCTTTCCTCAATGCGAAAAACAATAAACCAGTTCACATTCATCAACAGATCTGTGAGGTGTATGAAGAAAATGTGATAAGTGATTCAATGGTAAAGAAATGTTCACCCATCTCCTTACCATTGAATCACTTATCAGATTTTCAATAAAGGATGCAAAGGACGTGATAATGTGCATGATAACGAACGAAATGAGCGTTAATGTTTGACTAGTAATAAACTGGTTGCTGCAGTTGAAGAAATGATTCACGAAAACCGAAAGTTTTTTTGTAACTCTTATATTTACTGAGATGCCCATAAGCAACATCGAAATTAGACCACCCTGTACAATTTCTGCTTTCTTTATGACTCTGGGTGGCAAGAGGTTAAGCAATGACGATGAGATCAAAGAACATGTTGTTACTTTGTTGACATTACATGCGGCACCTTCTTATAATGTCGGAGTACAAAAGCTTGTGCCTAGGTATGACAAGTGTCTACAAAATGGTGAAAGTTATATCGGAAAATAGCTTTAGGTTCGACAATTTTTATATTTTTTTGCTGAATATGTTTCGTATGTTCAATAAAAAAACCTATGTTTCGTATGTTCAATAAAATAAAATAACACATTTCACCAATGTTCTTCCTATCTAGTTTTAGTTTCAAAATTTCTACTTAACCGATAAAATTTATTAAAAATAATACAAAACTACTAAAGTATAGTATTCGACTTGCGAATAATGACTATTACCCACTTAAATAGCCATAGCAATTCGGTTATTAAGCAATATACTATTTTTATTAATTAATCTTAATTTTAACACGAGATAAATAAAATTAAGTAGATCACAGTTAAAAGTTAAAAGTCCTAAATTTATCCGACTTAATAGATTAAAGTTAGCCTTAATCTTAAGTCCGAGCCTCGTTAAATCACATCCCAATTTCAAGCTAGAAACACGTGGACCAAACTGGAACTCTCCGCGTAAACTCCGCAACTGTGTAACTGTTGCCGTTTGCAAACTTAATTTAAAACTTTCTGTGTGTAAATAAATTAGTGGTGCGGTTGGCGTGCCGTCACCCACTAAAACACGGAAAGGGCAATCGTTTTTTGCCCTCCTACCTCACTCAGTCCACGCGCGTACTTTTTCTTCTTTTTTTTTTGCTCCGCATTTTTATATCCCGTTTTGTTTATCGCGCGTTTCTCGCGTCACATCTGGTAAATATATAAAATCCCGCCTCACTTTATTAATTCCTCCATGTCTAATGGCCGTGTGCTGAACTCGTGCAATTTACCGAAACATGCGACGCATGATTTCCCGACATTAACATCTAAATAATAAAACGGCTTATTTACAAATTAAAATTATAACGGTACAATCTTGATGGCCGTATAAAAAAATAATGGATGAATATATTAAACATTTTATTTATGTTTTCTAACTCATAATGTTCACTAAATTAAACGTTGAAACTTTATCTAAATAAAGATATCCAGATTTTTTTTTAAAATTAAAATAATAATAAAACACTATTTTGTTATAAGCATTGATGTATCCAGATTTTTTACATGTAATACTTTCCTCAAGCAACGCACAGTATACGATTTAACCAATCTAGCGGGACACATATCATGGACTAGTATTTATGGTCCATTTTTTTATCATAAATTAATGAATTTTGGATTAATATAAAAATCAATAGTTTTCCAAAAAAATTATTTAAATGAGTCAATAATTAAATTCTGTAAGAGATTTGACGTGCATTATCAACAAAACACAATTTTTTTCTTGTGGTTTATTTTGCATGAATTTAGTATCATGTTTGTCGCTCAATTCATGTTGTTGAAGTTTTCTTATTCATAATGTGTATCAATATGTATACTTTTAGACTAATTACAAGCAATTGACTTTTATAAAACATTTTTTATACAACGAATTTTATTTTAAGTAATATCCTCGATATTCGTTGTCTCTTTGAATTAGTTCAATTTGAAGCTTTAAGCAAGTGTTTCTACTCCCAGATTAAGCATGAAGTAATAGTATATGCTGTAAACCTTCAGATATTCGTTTATTTTTTTAAGTTAAATTTAAAGCTTTAATCAAGTGTCGTCCACTCCCAGATTAAGCGTAAAGTAAAATTTCGAGTTTAGAAAAGCCTGAGCGCTACGCGTCCAAATCCAAACTCAGGCTTTTCTAAACTCGAAATTTTACATCATGCGCCACGAGTATAAATCACTAAAATATTGTGAAATTGAAAATACACTGTTAAATCATTATTAAAAAAAATATTGCGAAAACAGGATTCAAAATACACTGCTGAATAAGAGTATTTTAAACTTCACTTAAAGTCAGTGTTTTATACGCGTGGCGCGTGAAGTAAAATTTCAAGTTTAAAAAATTCCCGTGAAAATTTGCCTCTAAACTTGAAATTTTACTTTATGTTTAGTTTAGTCTGGGAGTGGACGAAATATTATTTGAGTTGTTTAAAATAGAATCGGGTAAGGTAATTTGAACAAACGTACATATTTCTAACTTAAAAAAAAACGGCATTAGTTTGCAGTTGATAGAGCTATATTATACATTTATTCTGAAACCTGTAATGTTCCTTTAAAGATTTTTTTAATTGACAGTATTTTACGAAATATTGACAATAAGGCGTGATTACCTAATTATTTCACTTAACAAAATGTTAAATATCTTAGTAATCACAAAAAGTTATACAGTTTAACAAGATTTATTGTAAATAAGACATCTCGAGGATCATTAGAAAACAGGTAGTAATGTTATGAGGATGTATGACAACAAACATATAAATGTTTTTATCAGATGTTAATATTTGTTATTTTATAAATTGAATAACCTTTTATGATTTTGTTATATTATATTATATTATATTATATTATATTATATTATATTATATTATATTATATTATATTATATTATATTATATTATATTATATTATATTATATTATATTATATTATATTATATTATATTATATTATATCATATTATGCTTACACAAATAATATAAGATATTGTAGCTACACTTTTGCAGAAAAAGACACCAAAGAAAAAATATTATTAAAATTTGATCGATCGATGAAATTTTAAAATAATTGATAATAAAATGAATCAATAACAAATGAAACTAGTTGTATCCTTAAATATTGCTGCTTGATATCGCAGAGAATTGAAAGTAAGCTGAAATAATTCTGTATCAGTAATATTTTCCTAATATATACGAATAATTTGTAGTAATGCATTTGTAATTTTCATATTTTAATCATTTGAATTTTATCCCGCTAGAACGGTCAAATCGTATACTGTGCGACGCAACAAATTTTCCACTTCTTAGGTGAGATATACAGGTTTTTGTTCCTTTAAGCATACATATCGTGATGTAATTCTTTAGAGTTTCTAAAAAGTGTTTCCATTCCAAGATTAAGCATGAGGTAAAATTGTTAATTAAGAAAAGTTTGAAAATTTAACTGATTTAAAGTGAAATTTAAAACCATGTGCATTATATTAAATTAAAATAATACTGAATAAAATATGAATCCGGCAAATCCAAATTTTCAGGCTTCTCTTAACTCAAAATTTTACGTCATGCTTAATCAAACAGTGGAAACACTCGTTAAAAGCTTTAATTTGAACCATTTGAAAAACATTAAATATCTGAAATTTCACAGCGCTTGCATCGGGATGTGTATACTTAAAAGAAAAATTCCCTGTATTGGTTTATCAAGGGCGCTCAAAGTTTAAAAGCGCAAACTTAAATTAGATAAAATAAACATTTCTAAAATATATTTACGAAAAATCATTAAGGTGAGTGGGACATAAATCATAAACCTTTTTCTCTAAGCAGTATATTTTAAACTTCATATTAAATCGGCGTTTTAAATTTCGAGTTTAGAAAAGCCTAAAATGATTATTGGTCGCATCGCTTCGCTTCGCTATGCTACTAATCTTAATGTTCAGGCTTTTCTCAAAACCACGCGTATAAATCACTAATTTAATATGAAGTTCAAAATATATATTACTTATTTACCTATGAATTTCATAGAAAACTCGGATTTATTTTATTTATTTATTTATTTATTCTTACGGGTGGCCAATTACATAGCAAAATAACATATATAATAAAAAAAATACAATAATACAACAATACAAGAACATAACTTATGAGTTAGAATCTAAAACTACACGACACGTACGCTTAAAATACTTCAGACTAACTCCGAACATATCAATTAAATTATAATATTTGTTAACGTTATGTATTAAGTAATTACGAGGGCTATTAAAACCAAATACAGATTTGTGAAATTCACAAGCAAGAAGTTGCTGATGCCGCGTTGCATGTCTGGGGATAAAAAATTATAAAGATGACAATACATCTGAGCAATCGATTAGATTGTTAAATAAGCGATAAGCAAAGCAAACCGAAGAATAAATTCTTCGTTTATATAGTGGAAGGATATCAAGATATTTGAGCATCATATCAAAATTGTCATAATATAAATGACAACGAGAACAAATAAGATTAACCATTTTCTTTTGGACTTGCTCAATGCTTTTGATATGACATTTGTAATTAGGGGACCATACGATGGAGCAATAATCAAGGATAGGTCTAACGAATGATTTGTATAATGTTATAAATGTTCCGATGGATGTGAAGTGTATTGACAGTCGTTTTATAAAGCCAATTAATTGCAATGCTTTTGCCAACATTACATTTATATGACTTGTGAATTGGAGCTTACTGTCAAAAAATACACCTAAGTCTCTGATTATATCAACTCTCTTTAAGATATGACTGCTCAGAGAGTAATCAAAACGCCACAGTATACTTTTTTTCTTTGAGAAACGCATAAGTTTACACTTATTTATATTTAAGTCAAGATCATTGTCATCACACCATCGCATGATCCTATTTAAATCAGTTTGGATTATGTTGCAGTCTTCCAAACACCTAATGGTTTTAAATGTTTTCATGTCGTCAGCATAAAGTAGAATATTGGAGCTAATGTTGCTGCCAATATCATTAATAAAAATAAGAAAGAGTAAGGGACCCAAATGCGAGCCTTGTGGTACCCCAGATGTTGCATTAATTATAAGATCCGACATGGTACCAATAAATCTAACAACCAACTGTCTATTGCAAACAAATGATTTTATCTATTCAAGCATGCATCCAACAACACCATAAGATCTAAGTTTATGCAAAAGTCTTGCATGACTTACCCTATCGAACGCCTTGGAGAAATCGGTATAGACTGTATCTACTATATCGCGTTTCTCCAATGCATAAGATATATAACTAGTGTATATGAATAAATTTGTTTCTGTTGATCTAGATGGAAAGAAACCATGTTGTTGATCAGTTATTAAAGGTTTAAAAAGCAACATCATATGCTTTGAAACAATTTTATCAAACAGTTTTGGGATGCATGATTGCGGTAGTTGTGAATATCAGATTTAATTCCCGATTTAAAAACAGGAGTCACGTAGCAATTTATATTTTTATATATTTATTATTTATATTTTATATTTCATTTATTTATTTATTTATTGATGCTTTGATATAAACTATTTTACGCATGTCAGAAATACACTAATTAAGTAATAATATTAATGTTAGGTGATATTTTAAAATAAAATAAAATAAATATACATATTAAAATGATCGCGTGCATATAGGATTGAATTGAAATAGATAAAAATTACATTTACAATAAACATAACAGACATCAAACAAATATTATACTCGTATGTTGGTGTAGAATCATGTATGTTTATATCACAAACATTCATCATCATTTAAAATAATCCACGAATGAATAATACGTTTTATAAGTAAGAACTCGTGAATCCTTTTTTTAAGAGCTTCAGAGGCATGTTTCTGGTTTCTGAACTTATTTTATTGTAAAATTTGACAGCGAAATACTTTGTTTCATTTTGTGAGCGTTTTAATCTTATTTGTTCCTGATTTATATTTTGTTTAAATCTTGTTGGGGAGTTATGATTGTCATGTATATTGTATCTATTCATGTGTTGTTTAACATACTAAACATTTCTTGATGCACAAAGACGGAAGTGTTAGTATATTTAATTTAATTAAAATAGGCTTACAATTCTCAAAATATTTGGATTTGTTAATTAACCGAACAACCCTGCGTTGGTAGAGCAAACATTCTGTGCCTGCAGGTTGAATGCCCCCAAGCAATAAGTCCGTATTTCATGCAAGATCTGACCTATGTCTATTACCGTGCTATCAGCTGCATAGAGTATAGATGTTGAATGTGGTACATTCAGTGGTAGGTCGTTAATGAATATTAAGAAGATGATTGGCCTTAAAATGGATCCCTGAGGTACAACCCTTTTAATCTGTTGTTTTCTGGCTGCCGATTATTCATGTATACTGTTTGGCATCGGTTCTCCAGATAACTTTGCAATAAGGCTATACTTGTATCATCAAAGTTGTATTTTTTTAGTTTATTCAATAATAGATCATGTGGTACAGCGTCGAATGCTTTTGTTAAGTCTAGAAAGGAAGCAGTTGCGACTAATTTATTCTCAAAAGAATCTAAAACAGTTTCAGATAGTTTTATGACGGCATCAATTGTCGACTTATTTTTTCTAAACTCAAATTGTTTATCCGCGAATAACTTATTAGCTTCGAAATATGATGAAATTTGGGTTTTTAGCACTTATTCATATACCTTAGACAGAACATAAAGTATAGCTATAGGCGATAATTATTCATTTCTTGTGCATCTCCTTATATGAATTTTTGCACATTTTAGTATGGAAAAATGCTTGCAGCAATGGAGTGATTTATTAGTGTAGTAAGCGGAGAAATTATAATGTCTTTCACACACTTTATTAAATTTGGGGTTAAACAGTACAGATCAATGACGCTGCTTTGTTTGATCTCGTCAATCACTTCTCGTACATGTATTTCAAAGATCTTTTCGAAACAGAAATTGATATTATTACTCAAATTTAAGTTAATTGAAGCACAATTATCATACCGCAGATTCTCGGCAAGTGATTCAACAATAATAATAAAAAATGTATTAAGCTCATCACAGCTAATATCACGGTTAGTTTCATTTGTTTTCTTTGAACGTATTGTTTCCCTATAGCTCTTTGTTTGTTCGTAGCCTTTTTAATGTATATATCATTTGCTTGTGTTTTCACATGACTCATATGGGCCTTATATATTTTTAGATATTGTTATTTTATTTCTCGATTGTGTTCTGTTGGGTATCTCTTGTAGAAGTCTTCTATTAGTTCTAGGGTATTTCTCATTGCGCGGATGTCGTCGTTAAACCAGATTACTTTAGTTATGTTTGAATTACTTCTGATTGTTTCAGTTTGAAAGGTTTTCTGCATGTTTTCAATCAATATAGTTTGTAATAGGTCAGTAGGGGTCATGTGCAAATATTATTTTTGACGAAATTAAATTAAAATATTAATACAAAAATCACCCAAGAAAATAATAAAGAAAAATCAACATCCAGTAAATACGAGAATAACATTAGTCGATCAAATTTTTTTTATGTGAAAGAAATAACAAATGCAGCATCGCCTTAAAATAATAAACAAGTACCGGCGCGTGGAGAAATGCTAAGACATACAGAAAGATTCAGTTCAGGGTTTAACGAACGCAAACACAACAAGTGTGCAAAGTCAGGGAATTGAAGTTGACGTCAGAGAGGGAAGGGTTTTGTGACCATATATGGTAGTAGATAAAATTTAAGCAACAAAATTTGGGGAGGGGAGAACTTTGTGAGCAGCAAAGCAACGATTCTAAAAATCAGTTAGTTTTGGGATCGGGACGGGGATAGTCAGTATTTGAATGTAAATGGGGACAGTTGAGAATAGGAAGTTTCAGTGGGATGTGAGTTAGTGAAGTAATGTTGATAAAAAGAGTTAAGTATTGAGAACGGATTTAGAAAATGGAGAATGGAGTTAGGGATAACAGCGCTGGAGAGACTATCACGTAAGAGTAAAATTAATTCTACATCAAACCGACTTAGTTGAAATGAAACAAACAAAACCAGCGAAATAATTTAAACATCTGGGAAAAAAAAGAAGATAAAAGGGGGGGGGGTGAGAATGAGGGATGCATGGTGGTTGATGTGTAAGGCCGAATTGAACAAGAATACGAAGTATGTCCTACTAACTAATCGACCCAGTCGATTGATGTGTTAGGCCAATCCGAGTTAGTATTGCGCTAAGTGTCCTACTAACTAACCACACGAATGAGGGATCTATGGTGGTTGATGTGTAAGGCCGAATTGAGCAAGAAAACGAGGTATGTCCTACTAACTAATCGAAACAGTCGATTGATGTGTTAGGCCAATCCGAGTTACTATTGCGCTAAGTGTCCTACTAACTAACCATACGAATGAGGGATGTATGGTGGTTGATGTGTAAGGCCGAATTGAGCAAGAAATCGAGGTATGTCCTACTAACTAATCGAAACAGTCGATTGATGTGTTAGGCCAATCCGAGTTAGTATTGCACTAAGTGTCCTACTAACTAACCACAAGAATGAGGGATGTATGGTGATTGATGTGTAAGGCCGAATTGAGCGAGAAAACGAGGTATGTCCTACTAACTAATCGAAACAGTCGATTGATGTGTTAGGCCAATCCGAGTTAGTATTGCGCTAAGTGTCCTACTAACTAATCACACGAATGAGGGATGTATGGTGGTTGATGTGTAAGGCCGAATTGAGCGAGAAAACGAGGTATGTTCTACTAACTAATCGAAACAGTCGATTGATGTGTTAGGCCAATCCGAGTTAGTATTGCGCTAAGTGTCCTACTAACTAACCACAAGAAAAAAATAACTCGATTATGAGTGGAACGAGGTGAAAGGTCGTTCCGCTCATTAATCGAAAATGAATGGCGATTGATGTGTAGGGCCTATGTGAGAGATTGTCCCACTAACTAATCGCAAGTGTGTCGAGTGTGTGATGCTAGCTCCGAGATGGTTTTTGTGGGGTTCCCATCTCGTAGTGCAAATGCAGGGGCTAGTTAATTTTGCTCCTACAAGTAGAGTCATACATTTTTTTGAGTTTAACCAAATGCACATGACTTTTAAGCATAAACGTTGGGTAATATATTTTGTGAATATAAATAATATAAGACATATCAATTCATTAGAAATGTCATGAAAGGTCAATAAACTTTGCATACGTTAAGCTCATACCCTGTTTTATTTATTGTCCACACATCCTCCTAGTAAAATTAAAAGGAAAGAAAGACACAGTATTTACGATAATGCATATTGACACAAACAACGAACCTGGTAAATAAATTAAAGGGTTACTACATACACAACACAACGTAAATAATAATACAAATTATAAATTTGTACAATACCTAGGGACAAATCATTACAAGTTTGAAATTTTTCCCATTTTTTATTTACATTAAGATGGCTGGCTTTTATAAAATCCCAGTTTATCGTTGTCAAACAATCAAATTTGCCTCTTTCAGTAATGGGTCTGTATGTTCTTAGAGTACTTTTTGCATTGCTGTGCCCAGGTGATCATACAGACATGTATCAATACACTATATATTTAGGGTATTCATGGTATGAATAGTAACACTTGAAAAGTGTTTCTCGAGAAAGGAAGATATTTTCTGTTTTTTCAAAATCACATAATAAAATGATGAAAAAAATTAGTGATTTGATTTTTGGACATATAATAATTTTAATATTTAAGTCATAAATTTAAAAAATCAATGCTTGAAAATTAGGGTGACAGTTCAATATATTTAGGAAAACTAGCATCATACGTGGTTTTTAAGTTCAGGTGCAAATCAGTATAAGGGTAGATTTAATGATTTATAGTTGATACCTTTCGGTTAAAATTTCGCTATAACAGTAATCTAAAATATATTTAAAGTATTTTATGTTTTAACGAGTTTCACAGTTTTAAAACAATAAAAACAACTGATAAAATCTAATGTATTACAACTCTTGAATATCAATCAAATCGAACACAATTTTGGCAGATTGTAAAGTAAATAATTGAAATATTTTAAGGTGTGAATAAAATTGCCAATACTTGTTTGTAGAATACTTCAAAACAATAAAAGTCCGATTCTTTACGCAAGCTACAACAAACAACAAAGAAGTATTCATATCCCAATTACAGCGTGTATATACCTGAATCTTCGGTATTCGTTAAAAAAAATAATTTGAAGCTTTAAATGAGTGCTTTTCACTCCCAGACTAAGCAAGAAATAAAATTTTGAGTTTAGAAAAGCGCCATAAAAATTTGTCGAAGGTCGCGTAACGACCCGAGACAAATTTTCTGGGCTTTTTTAAACTCGAAATTTTACGCCACGCGTGTAAAACACTAATATATTGTGAAATGTATGTATATTTAAACATCACTTGAAACCAGTGTTTTATACGCGTGGCGCATGAAGTAAATTTTTCAGGGGGCTTTTCTAAACTCCAAATTTTACTTCATCCTTAGTCTGGGAGTGGAAAACACTCATTTATAGCTTCAATTTGAACTTTTTAAACGAATACCCGAAGATTTAAGTATATTCGCTGTAATTAGGATATGTATACTTATTTCTAGTAGAAAATGTAGAAAATTAAAAATCACATACATAAATCTTAATAATCACTCCCATTACAAAAAAAAATCAAATGTACTCTTGCAATTAATTAACGTTTTCATCGAAACCCCAATCCGGTGAAATTAATTGAGTTATTTCAAAATTTGGTCCGGGACCGCAACGAGCGGTCCTTGTAATTAATTTACGGGGGTGATTTTTTATTAGTTTTCGGCGCTGCTGGCTGGGAGAGGGGTTGAAAAATTTCAATTAGAAGTTGATAGTTTCCTGTCTTTTATTAGTGCGACCCGATTGGCTCGTTAAGAAGGAGGGGTTTTTATTTTCGGTCGGGGATCAATCTAATTCAACATTTGCCAATTAAGGGAGGCGACCCGGATCCATTCCGAATGTCTTAACCCCCTACGATCTATCTATTTATTCCGAGTTGGTTTCGTTTAATTAAATTAAAGATACTTCCAAAGATCATTTAAATAAGTACCAACTTTGATTGTTTTTGTGGTTAAATATAAAGTTACCATCATTTGTAGGTCCAATTTATTTTATAATGTTAAACAGTTTTTTTTTTTCTTTTAGATTTCTATTCTTGTCATTTGTATGTCACTATTTCTCAAAAGTATTGCTTGACAAATACACCACTTTGTTTAATTGAGATAGAAAATTGTTTTAAGAGATATTGAAATACAGCAGACAAAACAGAAGAGGAATACCAAAAGAAAAATATTGTAATATTGAATTCTGTTCGAATAAGTTTAGATTTCTTATACGAGTAAATCTAATAAACATTTTGTATAATATTGGTGAACTAATATATAGAATTTTGAAAATGATTAAAAAAATCTACACGAATTAATGTTTATATATTACAAATGATGTTTTAAAAACTATACGTTTTAACATTTTTTAACGTGATTTAAATAATAAAATCTTGCGGATTTTCAACCAACATTCACTGCCTCTTATAAAGAATCAATGTAAAATGGTAAATTATAGAAAAACCATTTAAAATACCTTATTTCGGTTTTGACACGATTAGCTATATTATTGATTACTAGACGTTGTGCTTATTAGTTATGTTGATTTCTCAATAAACATATTTTTGCGATGAAATAAACAATGCAATTTTGCACAGAAATCGCGGCGTCCTGTTCCCACCTTAATAACTATGTTAATATTTTTTTAAATTAAATATAAATAACCGAAACGCCTTGCCTCAGTATCATAAGATCCATTACAGATACAAATAATTCTTAGTATTATATAAATAATTTTAGTTTTGGGTTAACAATAAGTCTTTTTCTATTGATATTTTACGGTTAATGTGTAAGAGAAAACGATATCTTCATTATAAAATGTTTTTATACCTTATGATACACATAAGGTATAAAAACATACTGCACAGCGTGATGTGAAAGGAATTATTTAAAACGACCTGTAACTCTTAAGTAAACAAACGCACTCACAGAGCTGTTAATTCCAACACCCAACATTACTCAAGTAATAACTAGTCGGCACTTGTACCTAAGTAATGCTGGGTGTTGAAATTTTCATTATAAGTAAATTTTGATAATATTTCAATGTTTTGAATATTTTTTTAGTTAAAACTATAAATTTCATTGATATATCAGCGAGAAATAGATTATGCGAACGCATGTCTAGCTATACTTGAGGCTTTTTGCCTTTATTCTAACCGATAGGCGATAATGTCAATGGAATAAGTCAGCCGGAGATGGGATGAATAAATTTCAGGGCCATCCTGAAAAATCCACACGCCGCGGAGGCTCTTCTGATATATAAGATTTTCAGGCTGCTCTTCTCGTGAAAATTCAATATTGCTACAGTACAATATCGCCGGTTTTGATCAAACTCTATCCACATAGTGCCGAAATAATTTTCTTTAAATTACATATTTTCAATTTTCGATGATTGATTTTTTAATAAAATTGTTTGCGTTCAATTATTTAATATAAGATTGTTTTAAACCTAATAATAATTAAAATCAATATAGTGCCCCAGAAGCCAAATGATGTTAATTCATAATTTATAAAATTATAGTTATGAGAGTCGTGATACGATTCAAATACATTAATTTATACAGGAAATGTTTTTTCAGAGTAAACATATCCCAATGTAAATTTTCAGTCATTCGTAATCTTTTTAAAAGCTTAATTTTTAATTTCGAGCTTCTAACGAGTGTTTCCTATCCCTGGTTAAGCATGAAATAAAATTTCCAGTTTAGAAAAGTCTGAACATTTGGTTAAGTCATTCTGCGAACCTAATCAAATTTTCAGGCTTTTCTAAACTCGAAATTTTACTTCATGAGCCATGCGTGTAAAACACTGATTTATTCTGAAGTTTTAAAAACAGCTATTTCATTTTTTATTGTTGCCAAAAGTAAAACTAAAGACGTGTAATAAGAGATCCTGCACTTTAATTAACAAAAAGATAAATACCAATTATTTGAAAACTGCATTTAATGTCGCAGTCCAAATTTATATATAATTTTGAAGAGCCATTTTCTCTGTTGTATCAGAAAACATGGCCTAAATATGTGGCCGAAACAAGTTGTCTTTACAATAGAGTACAAAGAATTTTGTATACAGGGTGCCCGTATTTCAACAGAATGTATGAGGATCTCGGTTATTTGAAGAGATTGAGAATCGGTTAAAATTGCGTATTTTAGGGTCCAATAATAATCTAAAAACAAATTTGTAATATCTTCTTTTGTTTTTGAGATACTGTCTAAAAAACGATTTTTTGAAATTTCGATTTTATTTTTTTTATTCAAAAACTATTGAATCCACACATTTACAACTGTGACATTATAGAGGCACTTTTAAACGAGAAATCTAGTAACATACTTTATTTTAGAATAACTATAACATTTACCCAGAAACCACAGCCAACTTTTGTTTTTCTTTTGGGCGCTATTTTGCTATTTTGGATTTTTATATTTTTTGCAAGAATATTTTTTTACGAATTCAATGATATACCACACTTATAGTTTATTGTACATTTTATATGTGTCTTTCGTTTTTTGTAAAGAGTGCATTGGAAACAGTTGAGTAACTCACTCATTTGACAACTCCTAGGACCCATAATTTGCTTACATATCACCCCTAAAGACAGGCATCCAGCTGATTGATTACTGTACTGATAGAAAATGTATTTGTTTATAAACGAAATACTGGTGTGGCATTTTGAATCTAAAGAAATTGCTTGACTGTCTTTGGACTATCATAGGATTTTATCATATTATATCTTAATTGACCGTGTTTTGACTATTGTGACTGTAAGTGGCTTGATTGACTATGCTAGGATTTTGTCTGATTATGTCTCTCTATGGGTTGTGTGTCGGCTATTGTGATGTTATGATTGTAAGTCACCCAAATCACTATATCAAATACAGTCAATGTAGTGATTTAATGACAAAATGCTAATACGATACATATGTTAACAGTTGTGATGTATTTTAAACTAACGAGTGTCTTCCACTCCCAAACTAAGCATAAAGTTAAATTTCGAGTTTAAAAAAGCCATCTGTGCATGCGAACATTTTGCACGGGGTTTTTCTAAACTCGAAATTTTACTTCATGCGCAACGCGTATAAACCACTGATTTACAGTAAAGTTAAAAATATATAACGCTTAGATGTGATGGTAATCAATATTTATTGAGATGTGGCGAACAATGCAAGAATTTCTTTTCTTGTAAATAGGTTTAAAATAACAATAATAAAAGTAAAATAAATTCAGTTTGTGCAACTTTTCCATACTGTTGATATTTAAGTCATCATATTTTAAACGGGGAAAATGCTGTGATAGACACATCACCATTTATTTACTTAATGATTTGTATGATAATCGATGCATATTATTAATATTACAAAAAATGTACAGTTATTAATTCATTTTTACTGCTAACAATGATTGACTGCTGTCAATATTTTATTGATTAATAGATATGACGTCATTGTTTCTAAGGCACTCTTAGCAAAATAGAAAATATAATTTTAAATATCAAATCTAAAATAAATTATGAGTGCTATACATCACTGAGTTCAAAAAAAAATATTCTTTCAGAAAATATAAAAATCCAAAATGGCGCCCATAAGAAAGACAAAAGTTGGCTATGGTCCCCGGGTAAATGTTATATCTTAGAAAAAAATATGTTACTAGATTCCTTATTTAAAAGTTCTAAATGTCCAGATTTAGTAGTTTTTAAATAGAAATAAAAACGACTCTTCAGAAAAACAGTTTTTTGTTTATATCTCGAAGACAAAAAAAATATTTCAAAATTGTTTTCAGATTATTGTTAGGCCCTAAAATACGCAACTTTGCCCCAATTTACCCGACTCTCAATCTATTCAAATAACTGAGACCCCCATACATTCTGTCGAAATACGGACACCCTGTATATAGGGGAATTCAAAAAGGTTAGGAAAATCTATTCTACGCGTATGTTTTGAATATTAACAATTTGTCAAATTTAATTTCTTTGATCAGCCTCTATATTACAGTCTTTTAATAACATTAACACTTTATAAAATATACACTATATAAAATAATTACATTTACGCTATATGAAAGAATTCATTAACGTAATTACATGTATGACTATGTGTACAATGCAAACTGTATCAGATAATCTAATACGCTAGTGCTTAATCCAATTAGAAAAACTTTATCTGTTTTCCCTTGCGAATACATCTGTGCAATAAAAATGTGCGAAAGCGAGTTATTAAGATAAGACCTGCGCTCTGGGATTACTTAATCCTGTGTTCCCCTTACGTATTGTTTGAGTGGAAAAGTGTGTGTACTGATAATGTTCTTATTGAACGTGGAACATTTTTAATGGACGCAACGTTTAAGGGTGGATTTACGCCACAAGGGGATCGCGTTACAGAAAGACCGGACAAATTCGTCGTGCGGTATATCATCCACAGATACACAGATACCATCTTAATCGAATGTGACGCATTTTGTTGTCTTGTTGTGTTGAGGGTGAAATGAAATATGATACAATATATGATGAAGGCTAAACAAGAATCAATGAATATGTCAGGAGAGTTTTGTGGGAATGTGAAGATGGAATTACTAGTAAAACAAATACAGTCTATAAACTGAATAATACTACTACCAAATATGTTTTTACCACTTTAATGAACATAGATTTATTCAGTTTTTATATGAATTATAACGGATCAGCGATTACAACTCTCTTGAATACAGGCAATTTTAAATGTCATGTATAAATAAACTATGTTTTTTTTTAAATAACCAAACTTAGGGTGTAGTTACTGCGAACAGTTGCAGTAGGGTATTTTAAACATCAATTTTTAAGATGTTATAGTCTGTTTAAATACTAGAAGGAGTAAGTGCCAAAGCCCAATTTACACTATAAAAAGTTACCAGAAATATCACTAGATAAATTTGGCGGCAATTTTAAATAATTTCATAATTACTCTTTAAATAAAATCAAATATCCATTCTGTACTTCTTAATTGTGGTTAAGCATTTACTTTTCCATCGTACGATACCGTCAGTTCAATTAAAATACTTATACGGCATCTCGCCATATATCTGTGAAATAAAACATATTTACATTATGTTCATAATATAATATGGAATGTATATAATAATGTGTCTCTATCAGAGCTGGGACGAATCCTCGTAAAAAGGGTTCGAATCACAAATCCGAATCACCTAATTGGATTCGAATCACGAATACTCGAATTAAGGATTCGTAAGAGATAAATATGATTCGAATCGAAGATTTGAATTCTGTTTTTTCGAATCACGAATACAAATCCTTTAAGAATAAATTTGATATAATTATTTTTTTGCTACCTAATTATTTATTATTACCACTGAACATCGTTGATAACAGACTAAATATCTGACTGCCTGCTACTCTGGTTGAAGATGTATTTGTGTGCTTCTGAACTCCACTTCAAATCAGTGTTATGTACGCGTGGCGCATGAAGTAAAATTTCGAGTTTAGAAAAGCCCGAAAATTTGTCTCGGGTCGCTGCGCGACCCTCGACAAATTTTCACGGGGCTTTTCTAAACTCGAAATTTTACTTCATGCTTAGCCTGGGAGTGGAAACACTCGTTCAAAACTTCAAATTGAACTCTATTATAAAATCGACTAATGCCTGAAATTTAAGTAAATAAAAAAATCATTGAATATCATTAAAACCGGGAAAGTCAGAGAAAAGTCATGGAATTATATTTAAATTGACCAAAACACTAACAAAAAAGTCATATGATTTTATTAAATTTGTCAAAATCAGCAGGCAAATTACAAAACACGTAAAAATTTATAAATTTAACTTAAATATTGGCAAAAACAATGAAAACTATTAAACAGAATGGGGATTTCCCACAGAAGAAAGTTATATTAAAAGGCCAGGGAAAAAATCTGTAGTCGGTGAAATGTCGGAAATATTTAACATATCAAATTGTGAAAACTAGATTATTATCTTTAAAAACATTTTCAATCATTTAATGTTCTTATCAAAGCATTCACTTTGAAATTTTGAACGAGCGTGTCCACTCCCAGACTAAGCATAAAGTAAAATTTCGTGTTTAGAAAAGCCCCGTGAAAATTTGTCGAGGGTCACGCAGCGACCCAAGACAAATTTTCTGGGCTTTTCTAAACTCGAAATTTTATGTCATGCACCACGCGCATAAAACAGTGATTTAACGAGAAATTTCAAAACACACAACAAAACAATTTTCATGTTATTCCCCACAATTAATTCGATTTATTAATATTGACGATTTAAATCCTTTTGTAAGTGTTCGAATCCTTTTATAAATATTCGAATACTTTTATAAATATTCGAATCCTTTTATAAATATTCGAATCCTTTTATAAGGATTCGAATCACCCACATTTAGACTCTTAAAAAAATGTAACGAATCCGGATCACGACTCCAGTTGAACTAAAGTATTCGAATGCCTCTTTTGAATTCTTTAAAAGGATTCGAATCCAGGACTCGAATCCTGAATGATTCGAATCCTGCCCAGCTCTGGTCTTCATCTTATTTAAAATTGAATTGTTTTATAAAACTATACAAGGTAGAACGACTCACCTTCGGCATGCCTGCATGATCGTTTACTTCTTTTAAAACTTTATTCAAAGTTGGCAGTTCATTTTTATAGAAAAAAACTATGCACGGATCTCTTCACTACGTCATCAAAACTTGTAATTATGTCCTCCAATCTGTTTAGGGCTACAAATCTCTTCGGATTTCTTATATTCGCTAATGGTACGATAGACAGTGGAATTTACAACTCCAAAAAATTAAACATTTTATTATTTGATGCATATTCTTATGCTAATTGATATCTCACCTACTATACCAACAATGTCTGATACAACAGCAGACATTTTCATATGTGGATCATCTGTTATCATCTGCTTATACATATTTATAATGCACTGTTTTTCAGACAGATATAAATGATTCACTGACTATAGAGGCTTCTACTTCGTTATACATTGTTGAACATTAATAAAACACTGTTTATCACTTTGTTTCTATAACAATTGGTTTATTTGGTGACTATAGTTTCGATACTACACGTATCATTATCAAACCGTTAGTAACAAAAAACTACAAAGGAACATTATTTATATTTGCAAATTTTCTAATAACAGCGTTAAAGAGGGGGGTGTATTTAAGGTCAAGCTGGTCGTTAATTACGGGAATTTCCCGATTAGCGCGGGCTCTGTGAATCTCCAAAGACTCCAGGAGGTCCATCTTTCTACCCTTCTCGGCAAAGTGAATAACTGAAAGTACATCCTCGCCAAAAGAATGGTTATTTTCAATTAAATGTTTGGCGAAAGATGACTTATCAATTAATCTATGCCGAAGAAGAGAGAGGTTATGTCAGCTGTTGCGTCTAATAATGGCGTAATTAGCATAGTGTAAAATGGGCGCGCTCTCGGCCAATCAGAGTTGTAGGTTTTTGCACGTGAAATTTAAAACGCTCCTCCTAGTTATTAAACAGATTATAGTAATGATTATCAATGTGACAGATAAATCATAATTTGTCAAATAAATTGTCACGATGTAGAGAGTTTCAAAAGAGATAACGCTTCAACTTGCAACTAAACATGACATTTTTTAAACTTTTAATATAATTGAACATAAGAATGGGCAGATAATGTAGAAGATAGATATTGTAAAGTCGGTGGCAGATATTTTTTTCTGTAAGCACGCAAGTACAGTCCTATTTAATAAAAAAAGCGTACACTCAGTGTTTTACATTGTTACTGTGGATTATAATTTAAGTGATTGCTATGGTAAAAGGTATTAAATTTGATAACCTTCTGATACATTTTAAAAAAAGCCAGAATCACATTAGCAATATACTATCGAAATTGTGCTTACTAGTTGTACGCTATTTTATTGAATAGAACTGTACCTGTTATTTAATTATTGACTATTATACAAAGATGAATTTATCTGATCTTTAGAGAGACTTTATTAAATGGGTAGTAAATACAAATAATTTTAGGGTACATTTGATAGGTACATTAGTAATCTTGATCGATGTTAAATAAATTATATATTTTATGAGTTAATTGCATTGTCATATTACTGTCAGATTTCCCTTCACATTACTTGAGCCACCATTTTGTATAGGTTTGAATAATTGTCAACTGAAATAGAACAGTTCATGTAATGTATTTTTACCAAATGGTTAGTTTTAAAATGTATTGCACAATTAAGATGTACAAATAATTTTGATATATACTCAATGACATTAGAAGCGTAACACCCAGAAGGAGTTATTATTTTAACTTGATTTTTTGCCAGTATGGTAGTCTTACATCAAGAATAAAATTATTACATTTTCAAGAAATTTTATTAAAAAACAATCTAAAAAAATTAATAATGTGTTTGGCGACCCCTTTGCTGTATACACTCCTGTAGACGTCTGGGCATCGACAAAATGAGATGGTCGATGTCTTCTTGAGGCATCTCGTTCCAAGCAACTTAAATTTCATCGATCAACTGTGCTAGAGTCTGTGGAGGATGGTGCAAAGAGAATATTCTTCTTCCCATGATATCCCACACATGTTCAATGGGATTTAAATCGGGCGAATGGGGCGGCCACGCCAAAACATTAACACCAGCTTCATTAAGAAAATTCATAGTTCGACGAGCAATATGGGGACGTGCGTTATCTTGTTGAAAAAGTACGTCTGGGCGGCCATCTAAATAAGGCAACAAAGTCGGTCGCATGACGTCTTCAACATAACGCGCAGCTGTCATACTGCCTCGAATGAATACAAGAGGTGATCGACTACCATAAACAATAGCCCCCCAAACCATTACTCCAGCAGTCCTGTGTACATGCCTCTCAATAGCAAACCTAAGATCAGGTCGTTCTCCACGGTAGCGTCGTACCCTTCTACGGCCATCATGCGTGCCTAGACAAAATCGTGATTCATCGCTGAATACGACATCGTGCCATTCTGCCTCCCAATGCTGCCGTTCTCTGCACCAGTCCAACCTTTGGCGACAGTGTCTCGCTGTTAAAGGAAGCACTAATCTTGCACGGTACGAAAGAAGCCCAAAGGATTGAATGCGGCGATATAAGGTTCGCATACTAACGGGCCTACCTTCTTCTCCAATCCATTGATCACCGATTTGACGCCTAGTAGCGAAACGGTCTCGCAGGGCTATTTGTCTTAAGCGCCGATCTTGACGTTCTGTGGTACGCCTTGGTTGACCAATTGGTCTTCTTCTTGCTCCTCTACCTTCTTCTGTCCATACCTGATACACACGTATTACAGTTGCTGCAGTGGAATCAATACGGCGGGCAATTTCGCGATAGGACATACCGACATCTCGATAAGCAACAACTCGACCCCGGTCAAAATCGCTCAAATGGTGATATTGTGGACGTCTTCGGACTCGAGGCATTTTATTTAAGCTTAACACACTTAACGGAAACATGAAAACTAAAAACATCTGTACTAAACAGCTCATATAAATAGTTTTATCAAAAAAGAAAAAGTGATTTTTTTTCACAATAAATATAAAAGGCACAAGGTTGAAATTGTTATCAATGTATGCTTTAAATATAGTCACTCTGTTGCTAAAATATGAATTCAATAAAATCATTCCTTCTTGGTGTTACGCTTCTAATGTCATTGAGTATATATCGATTGTATGCAAAAGTGCAGTTACGCACATGTAATTGTGCTTAATTGTACTCGACTTTCGACTTTATGCACAAGTGCATTTTCCCAATATATGAATAATAATTTGAATTGAAAACAAAACACTTAGTATGTTTCACTAACTATTTAATTTATTCCGAATAGTTTTGGCTTCCAGCCATTATTAGCATTCCTCGATAATGGCTAGAAGCAGAAACTAGTTTGAATAAATTATATAGTTAGTGAAAAAAACTGCTTATTTAATTCAATTTATTATTCATATATATTAGTATTGTTTTACCAAGTGATTAATGAGAACATAGTGAAAGATATTCTTACAATGTTTAACCTTACTTGACAATATATTGATAATTCTAAGAATTCTTACTTATTCCTAATAACACTAGAGATAATACATTAATCTAAAAAAATATATATCAATGGTGCAGTTAATTAAATTGTAGAAACGCGTTAGCTTCCGTGATTTGCATAGAACGCCGAAGGAGGAGGAGAAGGCGATCTCGTTAATCCATCAAACAGGAAACCGGGAAAGGCCTCTTCTGGGCCCGGGCTTAATGGAATTGAAGAAGAGGGTATCACGTGACTTCTTCGAAGGGCCCATCGTCATCGGTCTATGCTAAATACCTCGGAGATTCGAAGGGGCAGACTCTACACAGGAACGGTCTTAAGGTTAATCTGTTCTGTTTGTCAAATACAGAAAAGTGCAATAAATGAAATATATATTCACAAATGAAACACGATTTTAACATTGTTTGTATAACTAATACTTTATAAGATGACTATAGTTTCGAAAACTTCATCTCGTCATTTTCAAACTCAAATCTGCTGAAAGTTAAAATCGAGTTTCATTTGTGAATTATGATATATACCGAAATAGAAGCCTGCACCGTTAAGAGTTTGAAATAAATATTCGTCAAAATCAAATAAATAATATAAAAAAAGGCGGGAACCAAGTATTTATTAATTTTATGTAATTTTATAAAATTAATTGTAAGTTCCCAATCTATACCGGGTGTTGACTTGGCGGCGCAACATAGGAAATCCCATGTTAATTTTAAAGTGTTCAAATATTGGCTTCCCTATTCATTTTAGAGACAAAATGTACACTTTTACACTTTTTTGTAGAGGGAAAAATTCTAAATTTATGAATGTTCACACTTAACACTTTACGTTTCTCTAAGTTGAAATAATAAAGAAATAGTAATGTGATTTTATAAAAATAATGACATACCATGGAATTGACACAACAATTGCGGATATTCGCCGTATTTTTAAAGTGTAATGTAAAGCTTTAATGGTGTTTTCCACTCCTAGACTAAGCATGAAGTAAAATTTCGAGTTTAGAAGAGCCCAGTGAAAATTTGTCAAGGGTCGCGCAGCGACCCAAGACAAATTTTCTGGGCTTTCATGCTTACTTCATGCTTAGTCTAGGAGTAGAAAACATTCGTTTAAAGCTTTAAAATTCAACGAATGTCAGAAAATTAACAGCTAAAATAATTAAGAAAAAGTAATGTGATTTTATAAAAATAATGAAATTTTTCTTGTATAGTTTCGAAAAAATTTACTTTAATCAAGTGATTGCGATATCTTTTGCCATTTTAACATCCGCAATTGTTGTTTCAATTCCATAGCATGTCATTATTTTTATAAAATCACATTACTTTTTCTAAATTATTTTAACTTCGAGAAACGTAAAGTGCTAAACGTTGACACGATTAAATTCAGAATTTTTTCCACTACAAAAAAGGTAAATACATTTTGTTTATAAAATAAATAGAGAAGCCAAAATTTGAACTTTTCAAAATTTACATGGGATTTATTATGTTGCGTCCGCCAAGTCAACACCCGGTATACAAACTACCATAATGTTCGTATGAAGCGTAACCTTTTTCTTTCAAATTGAAATAGTTTTGGTTTTGAAATATTCATGTTCATATTATTTGTATTGTATTTATTTCTGCCAATAAAGATATTGTATATACAGGGTGATTCAGAATAAGTATAAAAATCTTGCTGGCGCGATCCTCAACAAATTTTCTTAGACTGGGAGTGGAAAACACTAGCTTCATCATTAGACATAATTTTTAAAGCTTACATCGTTGAAATCGCCAGCGTTTGAATAACATTTGGAGGTTACGTTTGTAAAATCCTGTTTGTTTACATCAATCTTTGAGTTTATGTTTATTGAATCCAGTCTGTTCACATTATATTTGGAGTTTAGGATTGTTAGATCTTGTTTGTAGACATAAAATTTGTGGGTAAGGTTGGTTAAATCTCGTTTGTTTACATCAAGCTTGTAGCTTAGGTTGGTTAAATCTTGTTTGTTTACATCAAATTTGTAGGTTAGGTTAGTTAAATCCTGTTTGTTTACATGAAGTGTGTAGGTTAGGTTAGTTAAATTCTGGTTGTTTACATGAAATTTGGGGGTTAGGATTGTTAAATCCTGTTTCTTAACATCAAACTTGGAGATTAGATTAGTTGAATCTCATTTATATGGATAATTTATGTAGCATAAACTAAATTAGTAGTGCAAGTGATAAATTAATATTCTTTCGATGCAATGAAGTATTTAATAAATAATAAATTTGCGATTTAAATAATATCAAACTGCGAATGTATAATAAATTAATCAACGGAACAGGCAGATTAAATATAGACCTCTAAACAATTTAAACAATATTAAATTTACAAATGTTCATTTATTGTAATGTAATATCTTACAATAAATGATATTTGACAATATTTTTGTTAAATACATAAATTGAATCTCTTTACAACATCATGTGTTGCATGTTTTTTTTATTTCAAGGCAAACAAATAAATGTAAACAAGATATTTATAATAGTGTTTGCATGACTTGTATAATATTATATTAAACTGCAGTCTGTTTATGTGTGATTGATTTATTATTATATTTTTCTGGCAGAAATATAAAACTAAAATAAACATATCAGGAACAATTGGATTCAGAAAAACAATGTCCGATATAATAAAATAAGAAAAGTATATGCAGCTATTTAAAAATATTACGTTTACTATTATTTGGTAATGAAGTTCATTTGTAAGCAAAATATAATTATTGTAAATTTATAGTAATAAAACGGTTATTGACTTTATTTTTTAGTTTATTTAAACACCCGGTATATCAAGATTTTTCGAAGTAAAATAAACAATAAACAATATTCGTTGTATTTATAAAAGCTTTAAATTTCAAGCTCCTGACGAGTGTTTTCAATCCCAGATTAAGCATGAAGTAAAGTTTTAAATTAAGAAAAGCCTGAACATTTGGTTTGGTCGGGTAGCGAAGCCAAGCGACCAAATAAAATATTTAGGTATTTCTCGAAGTTTTACTTTATGCACCACGCGTATAAAACATTGATTTAAAGTAAAGTTCAAAATATATTGGTTAGGTTTGATCTGTAAAAGTTTAAAATGTATCAAAACATGATGTTTTATAGTAAGTACAAGGAGATAAAACATATAAACGGCATATTTAAGTTTTATGAAAATTCACAGACATCTTTTGAGTTATTGATTGATTGAGTGTTTACTTTACAAGAGTGTTATTAAATTTGTAAATATTTGTAAGGTGACAAGATCATTTCAGTTTCTTACTAAATTTAATAAAAATGTATTTTCTAGTCCCTATAATTCATTTTATATTAAATATGTAGCATTATAACTTTTTGTGTTTATAAGAGTGCCTATTGAAATATGTATACTCAAATGAAATATTCGTTATATTAGTTTCACTGTATATTTTATGCAATTTACCAAAAATTTGTATCATCATTCAAAATTTTGGATTTGATTTTAAAATTATTATTCAATAATTTGGTGAATGCACCAGGATTTTGTAATATTTCTTTATAAAGAAATTACAATAAAATATCTTCTAACAACAAAAATAACATATTTTTCGATAATTCAATGTAAGAAAATATTAATATTAGTTTACATTTAACATTTAAAAGGACAATAGGCTAACGACCAGAGTTATTTCTGTATAATTACATAGTTTATTCAAATATAGGCTATTGATGTAAATGAATAGCCCGGTAACCCAATGTACATATTTCAAATGACAACATAAGCGTATATTCGCACTAGTTTTAAAACATTCTATTCTATTTACGCCACATCTATAACCTACATACTTGTACATTCATATATTGTAGATTATATTTACAGAGAGCACCCCTTTTTGCTCCCTTTCTCTCTCTAAAGTTCCGGTATTTTATTTCCATATTCATTTTGTGCAGTAATAAAGATGAATTATGGTCTCGATCTGAGGTGAAACACCGAAACGCACTCAAAGCGCGCACTAATGACGGATGTGCGCCTTCGATCAGGACTCGCACTGACTCTCGCTTCCATTCGGCTCTCAATCTGCCCCTCTCTGTCTCACCTTCAAATGTTGAAATACAACAATTCCGACGCACTCCAACCCCGCCGGATTCCGTATTCCGGATTCCGTGTTCCGGATCGATCCCTGACAATGAATGGCAAGCGCAAATTAACTGCCACTGCATTTGATTTTTTTCGTAGTTAAGTGGAGGAATTATATATAAATTTACACTTAAGTGCGGAAATGTTAAATTTCCTATTGGATTTAATTATTTAAGTTTTCTTAAAAGAATTATTATTTGAAACCTTACGAGACGTTGCGGGCGATAACAAATATTTTTGAATTTTAAATTTCACACAAATCGAGGTGTTACATTTTTTCATTGCTAAAGATTTTAATCTAAAAGAGGTAGAAATTCTAATAAAAGAAACCCGGTTCTCTGATTAACCAATAAATTGTAAAAAAAACTCTGTAACATTTACCGGTAACTTGTTGTTTTTTACCGTCATTTTGGTAAATTCAAAAGCTATTTGATTAGTATATAAAGAACATATTAATCTCGATACATATCCCCTATGTTTATGAATAATTCGCGTGTTAAATGCATTGAACTAATTGTTTAAAACAATAATTATAGGCAACCCAATACCCAAATATGTTTTTGAACTACACTTTAAATCAGCGATTTATACTCGTGGCGCATGAAGTAAAAGTTCGAGTTTAGAAAAGCCTGAAAATTTCATTTCGTCGCTCCGCTTCGCTACGCGACCAAACCAAATTTTCAGGCTATTCTAAACTCTAAATTTTATTTCATGCTTAATCTGGGAGTGGAAAACACTCGTTTATAGCTTCAAATTCAACTCGTTTCAAAATAGCGTATGCATATGTATACCTAAGTTTATTTCCACTTGTGCTCAGGGTGTTTAAAATAAATTATTGTATAAAAAAAATAAGTAATTAACACAAAAGCATGTGGCTTTTATCTTGAATGAAAGTTACAAACAAAATATTTTAATCTTGGTTTGATTAAATTTTAAGAAATGTCAATTATAAGTGTTTTAGTAATTTTTTGTCATAATTTACCATTTCTTCTTTAAGCATTAAGTGACATTTCGAGTTTATTCAAATTTTAAGGCTTTTCTAAACTCGAAATTTTACTTCTTACTTAGGACTGTAAACACTCGTTAGAAGCGTTAAATTGAACGCTTATTACATCGGGATAGTATACTTAAATGAAAAAATCGATATTTTTGCATGAGTTTTTTCCTAAAACCGGTCTCAATTAGTTCCTTATTAGATGCTAGTTGTGAAGCAGTTTATATTTTTAATGAGAAAATAAAAAAGGTTGGTTGATTGTTTCTGGGAATACCTTGACCTATAATAAATCACAAACTTATGTTTAAAAAAAAAAACATATATGTAACTTGTTTTATAAAGCCATTAAATGCCACATATGTGTTTTACAAAAAAAAATATTCAAGTTGTCTCTATTAGTTAATTCGTTTATACTAATAAATATGTTCAGGCATTGAAAAAAAATAAAATAATATTTATTAATGGAATTATGTATTCAAGTAATTGAAAAGAAAATTGATAAAATGATCATGTTACAGTATTTAGCATAATGTGATAGTACCCTCCTAACTTCGTAGTTTTATTTATAGTAATAAAATAATCTCTACACATTATAAAAACTATGAATTTCTGAAATAAATTAAAATTGACGTGTCTTCAATATTTAGTAGATTCGTAAACATTTAAAAATATAAATTTGAACGTTGGCAACAGTCAACAATATTATGAAAATTAGAAAAAAATCTTATAAATCTGAATGTGCAGAAAATCGACGCAAACTAAGATATTTAACGACACTCATGGAGATTATTAAAATTACCACCGTTTGTGTTAATTTCTCATATTTTTTTAAATAATTTACTCTTGTCATTTAGGGTTTTTAATAGTTTTTGAACTAGTGTATTCCACTCCTTGATTAGGCATGAAGTAAATATTTCGAGTTCAGAAAAGACTGAACATTTGGGTTGGTCGCGTACTTCATGTGCCAGTCTTGTAAAACATAAATTTAATGTAAAGTTTAAAAATATACTTAGGGCTAGTTGCACCAAACATATTAAACTGATTTAACTGTTAACTCGAGTTTAAAGTGACATTAGAACAATAGAAACTGTAATCTTGAACTCGAGTTCAGCTTGAACTCAAGTTCAACGTTTTTCTTGCAAATATGCCTTAGTTATTGTTAATCCACAAAAATAATAAAACAAAATAATAGTTAATTTTTTGTATATTTTTTTACAGTGAGCGATTTCGACAACAAAATTTTTTATAAATGTTTTTATTTAAGCTGGGAATTAGGCAAATTAGCGTATTCGAGTATTTAAATATTAAAATAACTAAAATATTCGAATATTTGAAAATAGTTTTGTCGAATACTATATTCAAATACTCAAATATTTAAATTATTGTAATACTCAAATATTTGAAATATTAAAATATTCAAATATGTATTTCAATGCTTAAATGATTTGAATATTTGAACAAATTAAATATTTGAATACATTTTTGAATGAATACTTGAATTTTAAAAACTCCCATCATTAATTAAAACACATTTATTTTACACTACTTATATTTTAATTTTTACAGTGCCATTAGTTTCGATTACTAGCTAGTCATTATCAAACCAACCCACTTAGTTTAATAATAACTATACTCTGTTTTTTATGAGAGTGAACTAACAAGAAATCTAAATTACAAAGTTAGAAAAAAGGAATCTGGTAACTTTTTGGCGCAAAATTTAAATCAATAGTCATAGCGTACGATCAAGCTGAGTCTACTATTGTGAACATAACAATGTTTCTGTGTTTTATACGCATGGCGCATAAAGTAAAATTTCGAATTTAGAAAAGTCTAAAAATTTGGATTTGGCGGGTGCCTTGCTTCGCTCAGCGCAGGCAAATCCAAATTTTCAGGCTTTTCTAAATCCGAAATTTTGCTTTATGCTTAATCAAGGAGTGTAATCACTCATTAGAAGCTTCAAATTAAACACTTTTATAGAAACAACAAATGCTCAAAAATTGACTCTTTTACTTTCTACTGTTAAGTCAGTTTTTTTTCGGGGGGCTGTTTCACTTTTATATTTTTCACTTTTTCTTATATTTTATAATTAAAAAAAAAATATAGATGAATAATATTATTATTATTAATATTATTCTTATTTCATTGATTTATTTTATAATTATCTAAATCAATCAAGAATTTTTCATCATTTTTATAAAAAAATTAAAGCTTCTCTGGTTTTATTTCCAATACCTCACATTTTGATTCTTACATCAAAGCAAAGTTCATCAATTTCGTTATAATTTATTTATGTATTTTATCAGAATTTGGAGTTTATTTGATTTTTTTTATCAAGTATCAAACAGTATGTTTTTTATATTTTATATTATTTTGACCAACTTTAAGCTTCTATAATATTGTAACTTTAAAAATGTATGTAAAAAATCTACTTTTTTGTTGTACAAGAATTATATCTAACTGTAGTTATATATTATTACCGTTACGTAACTACAGTTAGAAATTAATACTTTAAATATCATTAGACAAAGTCAAACTTTTTAGGTACACTGTAGAGGTTATCTGTCTCACTTATTAAGTAATTTGGCTAAAATTATAAAAATTCGATACCATATGTAATTAATTTACTTTTGGTACGTAAAAAAAGTCGCGTTTTATGACATTTGGTTTTATCTACGCAAACATATTTTCTTGCCTTGTTAAATGGAATGAACTTCATAAATGCGACCAATTTAAAGAATATAACGAGTATCTTTCACTCTTTGATTAAGCGTCAAATAAAATTTCGAGTTTAGAAAGGATTAACAATTTGGATTTGCCAGGGCGCGCGAGCTAAGCGAGTCGCTCCTCGGCAAATCCAAACTTTCAGGCTTTTCTAAACTCGAAATTTTACTTTACGCGCGACGCGTATAATATACTGATTTTGTAAATGTTTATTTAGCCTAACCAAATCCTGCGCTTTCCAATTTAGGATATGTAGTTATTCTTAAATAAAACATGCTTTATAAAATCTGATAATTTCTTATGGTTTTTAAGATGACATTTTCGGACAGTTGGGATACAGTGCCTCGTTTAAACATAGTCTCGACAACTATGGTGTTCTTTTGATTGGTTGTTAGTAATTCTGACCCAAAATGGCAGACAAACAGCGGCGTAGCTATGAGATCAAAAGTTGGTCACAGCAATTCCGTCTAAAGGTTGTGCTCTATTTCAATTACCCAAAAATCTTAAAAATTCGCAAAGATGAATGGAATCAACCCTTATATGTTAATTTGAGGTATAAACCATCATATGTTCCTATTTCAAAGTACGGGAGCAGCTTCCTTCCCCCTATGGATGACGCTTCAAGTGTAAGATGACAACACTAACTGTTACAATTGAATAACAGATGTTTGTATTATAACCTATTTTCTTGACTAATTTGGACCAGACATAGCGGATAACAGGAAGTTGTCGCCACTGTGTTTAATTAAGTCACTGTACGTTGGCAACACTTCCGGCGCCCGCCTGCCTAGCGGGCTTTGCCGGCCCTGGATCGTTTCACCTCTTTATCTGTAGTTTACAAAAATCAAAACACATAAAACATTAATCAAGCCAAAATGCTAAAGAATAACAGCGATGACAATATTTCATTTATTCATAAGTGTGCGGAGTAGTAATTTAAAAATTTGCAATAACTAGAAAATATAATAATATTTTGTTTTCAAACATAATATATTCAGTCTTATTTTAGTATGTTTTATTTAGTATATTTTTCTTTTATTAAAATAACATAATTTGAACCATTCATCATTCATTAGTACGCGGATGAAAGAAGGAATAGAAAGAAATGGAAACTATATTAGCGCTTGTATGAATTTTACCCTTGATTTCAACTAGTTAGAGAATAGTGCCAAATAGCCCCTATCTTTTTTTAGGTACACTCTTATGTGGAACGAAGTGTATGGTAGTTAGTAGTCAGAAAGTGAGTTTAACGAAGTTATATTTTCAGTAAATATAATTCTTAATAATTTTGTTAATCTGCAAATTAAGAAAACGTTTCAACGATTCTTCAGGAAACTCATATGAAAGAATGCGACCAAAAAATGTAGCAATAAAGATTAAATTACTTATATTTATTCTGAAAATGTTGTTCTAATAAATTGTTGTATTTTAATGTATTTTATCATTTTTTGTATCAATTTTTTGTAGGTGTTTGAAACACTTGAATTTCAGCGTTTTTTTATTGAATACCCTTAGGTATTGACTTTCCTTTGAAATATTCATACGTGTTCATCCCTGAAATTCCTGGCCGGCATACGTGATTCATCTCTGAATGGGCAAAGATGGGGCATATTTAAATATATTGATGCCGAAAGAGAAGGGGGAATCGACCGATCGTGGGTACTGACCCTCATTCTATAAAGCGAATGCCGTTCGCTATAAATCAAGATCGAGGATATTTACATATTATAATTAAATTACTCCCACAATTTAATTACGATATAGTATTTAAATAACATTGCAAACACAATATATTGTAATTACCAATGGAATCACGGTAGATGTGTGAGGAAAGACAAGCTTATCAAATTACTTATTTTACTAGAATAACCTGTTTCCTACAAAATGTTAGGATTTGTAATTTAGTACGAGTAAAATTCAATATTTTTTTTATTAAATATAAATAAATATACAACGAAAGTTTTTTTAAGTATACATATTCCTATATTCCGTTCGTTTATTTTATCGTGCTAACTATTGGCATTTCGTAAACTATTTCTAATGCGAAGGCGGTAAAATTAGACAAAAGATTTCATTTTTAATTTCAATTTCAACTAGCTTCGTTTGTTTCCAAGATATGACGAAAAAAGTGAAAATCGACACAATTATCTCATTACTCTTATACATTTGTTAATTAGAACGACAACGAGCTGACATTTAAAATGTAACATTCGCAGAACGTAACAAAATTGACGGATCTTAGGTGTCTAACTTTTAAGATACCATCAAAATTAAATTTCTGTTATGTTTAAATCATCGAAAAGAACAGGCAATTTGAGTTGGAAATCATGTCAAATTAAATTGGTAATTTTCTTATAAAATTGAACTATTGAAGACTCATTTAAGTAATGTGCACTTTGTTAAAACAATGTCTATTATTTGCACTAATAAATATATTATGATATTATCTATCTACGATATTTTAAACTATAATTTATTTTTGTATACCATCATACATGTATACCGAAGGTTGTGAGTATGTGATAATTTTATTTCACTCTCTTTCAATTTCGTTGGACATATTTATTTATTTATTTATTTTAAACTTCTACCATTTTCCAAACTTGTTATATATTTATGAAATTTAATCACCAATTACTATTGCGTTTATTTTCTTATTTATTTATACAGATATAAGATAAACATATACTTACAAGTAAAAATTTACTAACAAAAAGTTAAAAACTACTAACTAACATAAATGAAATTAAACCTCGTACATAACAGTGTAATTACGTTAAGCATTGATGTAACTGCCGCTTAAATAGACTTTACGACACACAAATAAAATCGAAGGTAGAACATATACTATTGCACTGACTGGAGATACGCGATAAAGGACTATGTTGTTCGTAAGTAGTACTTATTTTGAATTATTTGAATATTTTGAACAGTCCTTGAGGGAACATGGATATTGACTAAACTAACTACTGTCTAGACGAAATCCAACCATATCAAATCTTATATAGAAAACACATATCCATCCGTTTGCTACGTATCTCCAATGGCGATAGCCAATTTTAAAATTTTAATAGTATGAACGTTGATTAAAATGTCTTTATTTATTTTATATTAACCTGTGACTTAAATTTTGTTTTTTTCTTAATTTTAAAACTCAAATCTCGGCTGTGTACAAATTTACTGTTAATTTATTGTTAATATTAAGCATTAACTGTACTTTAAAATGGACTTAAACTATAATTTACATTGCATGTTGCATTTTTGCTATTTTTATGAAAAATATAAAACTTGTACGAGTTAATAACATGAATAAACTATATTAGTATTTATAGAAATTACCTCATTAATTTTAATTAAGGTCAAAAATAGATTGATGTTTTATGTGTTTTTCACGATAGAATGTAAGCAATGCATTCTCTTGCAAAACAAAGATTTATTTCTTAACATGTATAAAATAAATCGTTAATACTTATAAATCTGATCTAGTGTTATTGTAATTAAAGTTGATATGTGTATGTGTATAATTTTGAACTAAAGAATAAATTAGTGTTTTATACGAGTGGCGCATTAGATAAAATTTCGAGTTTAGAAAAGCCTAATTTGGGTCGGTCGCTCCGCTTCGCTACGCGCCCGAGCCAAATTTTCAGGCTTTTCTAAACTCAAAATGTTACTTGATTCCTAATCAAGGAGTGGAAAACACTCTTTAGGATTACTTTAAATGCTTTTATAAAATATACAGGAAGCAAACAAAATGTACTTAATTTTGCACTTTATTGCATATTTGATTAGATTCATTGATTAGTTTGTATAACTACTATTAAACATCTATTTTCTAGCCAACATTATTCAGTTTTGAATGTAAAGATCAACTAAATTTTGTTATTTTTATATATAGTTTTGTTTTCGGTTTTCCTTTCCAATCCGACGATTTCTTCATTTAATTGAAATGTACGAATGTTTGTCAGAATTATGTACATTAAATATACATGTTTGTTATTTACATTTAGTATTCGTATTTCTACACAATGTGTTTTTAGTTTGATATAAAAGGATATTCCGTTAATATATGAAACAACATGAAATGAAATAAAACAAAATGAAATGAAATAAAACAAAATGAAATGAAATAAAAGATAAAATAAAAAAAATGAAGTGAAATTAAGTATAATAAAGTGATATATTATAAAATAAAATAATTTAAATTAAATTAAATTATATGATATACACAGAAATGAAATAAAATAAAGTTAATATAAAATTTAATAAAATTAAATAAAATTTATTAAAGTTATTGAAATTAAATGAAATAAAATAAAATGAAATAAATTGTAATAAAATACAATAAAATAACATAAAATGAAATAAAATGAGATAAAATGAAATAAAATAAAATGAATCAAATAAAATGAAATAAAATGAAATAAAATGAAATAAAATGAAATAAAATGAAATAAAATGAAATAAGATAAAATAAAATAAAATGAAATAAAGTGTTAATCCATTGATAATGGTCACTATGTGTTCGAAATGTACATTTGGTAATTCAAATTAAAGTGTGAAGAAAGGTTATTAGTGCTTTATTCGTTAAATTAATTTGATCTTCACATAACTCACAATCAATTTATTTAAATTTACTTCTATTTAACATGTTTTATTTTTCTTATTCACACTTATTTCACGATATTTACAATGTAAAATACTATTATGTAATTTATATTATAAGACTAAAAACACAAATCAAACTAATAAAGCCAATTTATTTAGAAATACGTTTTCTTAAGAATTTCAAATATTTTAAAAATGTTATGTTTATTTGTAAATAATGCTAAGAAACAAAGAAATTGCTTACATTTCTTAACAGATTGGATTAACTCAAAATTTGAGTTAATCCAATGCAATGATTTTCTATCATTACTCAAGATTGTGAAAAATTAATGTAAATATGTTTTGTAGAGAATATGACGCAATTTTTAAAATACAAAAACGATCTGCAGTTCAAATTATTGCTTATTTAATACAAAATAATAGTTTTAAAGCAATATTTTAGTGTTTATCAATTTTTAATCTAATGAATTCTGTTTTCTGAGAAAAAACGCTACTTGTTTTATATACATCTTAATAAATTTAATTTCCTTAAAAAAGTATTTGTTTACACATAAATCTAGCTTTACTTTGATGTAAAATAAGGTTTTGTAACTAAAAAATTGTGCTTAATACGAATACTCAAAGTTGGATTTTAGTAAATCTATTAACTATAATTTGTTTGATTTAAAGTAAACATTTTGCCAAAAATATTTTTTATTTGAGAAAATTATTTGCTTGTAAAGTTTCTAATGTTAAAAGGAACGACAGTGAATTTTTTCAAATTAAAAAAATAAACAGAAAGTTTCAAATGCAAATCCGGATTTTTGGGTTCAAACATCTCAAATGAATGACAAAAATGTGTATGGTTTTAAAAAATCTCAAAAAATGCACACAAGTTCTTAATTAATTACGTTAAAAATAATGTGTGGTATTTAATTTATCCAGAAAACAGTTATTAATCTCACCAGAAACAATAAATAATATTGTAAGAATAGAGCTTTTATCAAATGTTTACTGGTCACAATTTTTAAGCTACAAAACTACGCAACAGCTCAAATGAAAGCCCAATCAATTCTAATTATGCTGATTAAATAAAAATTATACTTATTTTTAAAATTGATTTTTGTATCAATGGTATGCGTTGGAAAATCCTGAACAATTTTATTTATTTACAAAATCAAGAATTTCGTACTTTAAGCGCTCGTAATGGACATAATTTTTAAGTTTAAAAAATAACATAAACTTAAATTAAAACTTACTTAATTTGAAATACTGTGAAATCATTTCTTTTATTTTTAAATGTTCAGACATTCGTTGTTTTCTAAAGGTTTTTTTTTTAATCCCTAAACGAAGTCTTCCAATCCATGATTAAGCATGAAGTAAAATTTCTAGCTTTTCTAAACTCGAAATTTCATGCGTCAGACGTATACAACACTGATTTAATGTGAAATTTAAAATACACGACTTCAACAATATATTTTTGAACTTCACACTTAAAATGTTAATATTTTAAAAATGCATTTTTACGAGAAATTGATTTTTTTCTATACGAAAATCGGAATTATTAGATGTAAAAGCATATCTTTATAAAAAAAATCACATCGATTGTAATCAATGTTAATATCAACTAACATTTGTGCGTTAATTTTTCTTAGAAGAATATTCTTAATAAGTCCAGCTCAAATTAACAGAAGAGTCAAACTGAATGAAACTTGTGACTTTGAGTACTTATGCTAAATCACAATTTTAAATATGTATTATAGCTGAAATGAAACCGCATTTAAATCTAAATGAATTAATAATAATGAAAGAGAAATCAAAAATAACACTTGGTTTGTTTCACTATTTGCAAATATTAATTTTGCAAATAGTGAAACAAACCAAGTGGTATTATTCAATCTGTTCTTTACATATATTAATGCAGCACTTTTTGCTATACTAACTTAAACTGCTGATGTCACAAACTTGAACTTGACTTCAACTTAGTGCACTACAAACGAACATTATTATTAATTTAAAATATTTCATGAAGTGATAAGTGAGACAGTTATTTAATAAAAAAATTTATTAATTTTTATTCAGTTTCTAAATTGCGACAATGTTTATTTGTTGACCCGAAAATTTTAAAATTAATCGAATCGAAAACCGGAAAATCGTTATTTTTCCGGAATCAAATCAAAATATTTGTCTAGTTACAGAATAATTCAGTTCAAAGTTCGGTTCAGAATTTAATTGGTGTTTAATCACTTTTGATGACTAAAAAGTTTCAATAAATATATTGTTGAGTGGTTAAGGTTGAATAAGTCTCATACGAAGTTAGACTCTTTTTTAATAATATTTTTTTTTTAGGTAACAATTTTTTTAAGTTTTATAAATATATTTTTGCCATATTTTCACCTTCTAAATACGTCACATGTTATGTTATGTTTTAAGTTTGCTTCTTCATAAAGTTAGTAAAGTTAGATTGTTGTTAGACTTAATTTCTACATAAACACTTTTCTATAATTCAGTTTATTAAAAAGCAAATATACTTTCATATAAAACAATATTTTTATATATCAACGAAAATATACAGATACAGTTTCCTCTTTGGGTGCGAATACACACACTCGTGACTTTCTCACATCTTCCGCCTGGCGGTGTTATTTCAGAGGATTAAGGACGACAATGGCAAAAAAAGCGAAGGGGGTGAAAGGAGGAATGTAAAGTGGCTGGCAGGGGTCGTATGTATCGCGGATGATGAAAAGTCTATCCACAACATTAACCGGATCTCGGATCCGGGTGGCGGCAAGGGGGACGTGTGTCCCTTTTCCGGAAACTGTACAAAGGCGGCAGTCATTTATTTCCATAACGTTTCGGGGGTGGGCTGGGGATTTATTTTAAAGTGGGGTCCTAATCTAAATCTGGGAAGCGACACGTGATTATTAACAGGGGACGAATTCTGGTGTATGTGTGTGTGTGAGTGTTGGTATGATTATCGCGCAAACTGTCTAGACTCTAATGCAATTGTTAGAATCAATTAGTCATTTTATTCAATTAACTTCCCCCTTTCACGTATCTAAAAAAGCAGTATTGACAAAATTTTTTGGCTTGATTGGACACTGACCCTAATTTTAGTACTTTAATTTTTGAGACATAAACGTTGAGCTTAGTGTAAGCGATATTAAATGTAAACTTAAATTATATGTTATTACACAATTCAAATTAAATTTGCTAAACAAACACATAATGCAATTGCAATTGCCTCAGAAATACATCTGAACAAAATTATACACAAACTTTTTTTAGATTGAATAATTAATTGGTCTTACCTTTACAGAAGCTTACATAAGTGAACAGAAAGTTTATACTGTTAACTGTGGAGGCTTCTACTTCGTTATACATCATTATTTACACAAATAAGACACTTAAACTTTGTTTGTGTAACTGAGATTTTTTATTGTGACTATAGTTTCCACAACTTTAACTTGTCAGTAATACATTTGGCCGAAAAGGGTCCTAAGATGGACCTCCTGGAGTCTCTGGAAATTCACAGAAAGCGCGCTAATCCGGAAATTCCCGTAATTAATGATCAGCTTGACCTAATTTAAACCCCCATTTTTAAAGCAGTTTTGTAACCGTAATTTTGTATATATATACCTGAAGAATTGTTAGATTAAATTACTTTCGTAGTTTGATAATGACATGTTAAAGTTATCGAAACTATAGCCACAATAAAAATTTCAGTTATACAAACAAAGTGTAGGTGTCTTATTTGTGTAGAAAGTTTATAGTTATTAACTAATTTCACAACTGAATTTCATAATGTAGATATGCTTTACTGGCTGCATTAAAGATAATAAAAACCCGCGAAAGCAGTAATGTATTCGCATCCAAATATAGGTGATTTGTATCTTTATAAAAATATTCGAATACTAACAAAAGGATTGGAACTGCCATAAATAATCCTAATTTATTGTGGAGATTTCATGAACATTTGTTTGTTTGTGTTTTTAATTTACACGTTAAATTGTTAAATAAAACAATGGAAGATTAAAATTAATTGCAGGAAGGGTACTTCCCAAATATTTTGACTTTCAGCTTAATTTTATAATTAATTTCACGTTAATAAATCTAAAAAATGTTCAATTCTCTAAACTAATTTTACGCCTTCAAAAGGTGTGGTAACTCGGAATTTCTATATAAGGTACGATTCACGAGAGGTGTCCAATGGTTTCCTTGATTTGTAGTGCTTTCTACACCAATACATGTAATACGAAATAGGTTTGATGTCATCAGATTATGTGTGTGAAAAGGGACAGAAAACTTTATAATATGTCTGCTATATTTCTTGAAATGTCTGCTATAGTTTTTAGATGGAACATGCGAAAATGTACGTTCCGGTATACAGCTTTAAAATTTTAAGGTTAAACGTCACATTTGGACAATGTCTTCGTAAAACAAAATCTGCAAAAACCCAGCCACAATAGATTTTAATTAATGTGCACAATCGTTTCAAATGTGAGTTTAAGTGGTATAATTCCAATTTCCACATCTACTCAATAGTTCAGGTATTTACGGAAATAAATAATGCATTTATGTTGATTTTGTGTAAGCTCAAACGAAAATGTTAGTTGAATCGAATGCGCATTCAGTAGATTTGGCAAATAGTCATCGGATTAATCTGTTAATACAGGGCTTTTTTAAGTATACATACGGGGAATTTTCTATTAGGTATACGTATGTTTACGCTTTTTTTATAGACTTCAATTTAAGGCTTATAACGAGTGTTATCCACTCCCAGACTAAGCATGAAGTAAAATTTCGAGTTTAGAATTAAACACTAAAAACACTGAAATATTGTAAACGAGTAATCTTCGCTTAAACTCAGTGTCTTGTACGCGTGGCGCATGAAGTAAAATTTCGAGTTTAGAAAAGTCTGAAAATTTAGTTTGGTCGCTTCGCGCTACGCGACCAAACCAAATTTTCAGGCTTTTCTAAACTCGAAATTTTACTTTATGCTTAACCTGGAAACCACTCATTAAATTGATCTCATTTAAAAAACAACGAGTATTTAATCTATCTACAACACGTAATTGGGATATGTATACTCAAATGAAAAAATGCACCAGAAAATATGATTTATAGCTTTTCTAAAAGAAAGAACACTTATATACTCGCGACCTAAACAATATGACATTTTCATGTAACGTCAAAATTTGACACAACATACTCTCTAAAAAAATTGAATTACACATTCCACATCAATGAGTCATAAAATATCTCTCCCGATCTCTACTATATTTTATCAACTTTAGTGATTATTAATATAAAATTCCTCCAACAGATAGTTATAACTAGCCTGCATATTTGCGTATTAATCGTGTATTTAACGCGAAATATCAATGAATATAGGCATTGAAAACGGTGCTTATAAACGCAGCCCGGTTTAATTCGCGGCCGGTTATTGTTTTACACTGAAATTAGCATATATATTAAAACCCGCCGCATCGCCGATAAATATCATTATCTCTCGTTTCCAATTTTTTTTCTTCACATTCCCTCCTCCCTCCCTCTCAGCGATATAAATTCTAGATTCGTTAATATTTCAAGTGCCCGCGCGCCGAGGAGAAGGAAGGTTCCTGTTGGGAAATATTTAAGAGGGGACAAAGGACCTAATGGATCAAAGAGATTTAATGTGGCATCTGTTTTCCCGTTCCTCAAGTCCCACACACCCACTAACACAGCCAACCGCCGAGGCATTTTCCACTTCATAAAATTAACGCGATACCCTATTTTCACGTAAAGTTCCGGAAATAAATTCACCACCAGCCACGTATAAATTGGCTAGTTTGTAATCGTAATTGTCTGTTTAAATGAGATTATTTTTTAAATGTTTGTTTCTGTTTTATTAGCGAAAGTACAATTATTTTTACTTTAATACAAGTAAATGTATTTCAAAATGTGATCTGATGTTATATCATTGCGTCATAGAGAATTAACGTAAACATAAATTAAATATATTAATAACTTGTTTCTCATTGAACACTTGGTAAAACATTTCTACTAAAATATAGATTTTTGTTTTAATTAACTTGGTTTAATAAAACAAACCACGCAAATCTTACAAACCTACAAATAAATTAAATAATATTACAGTTTTAATTTATATTTTAGGTATATACTGAAGGTGCTTAATTAAACCTTAAACGTCTTTTCTGGATTGCAATGCCTAGCAAAGATTTTAAAAGATTGATAAATCACGTAGTCTTAGCAAGTTCTATAAGGATTATAAAACAAACTCTTGATACATAGACCTCACAAAAAATATAATAATAAGTATTATTTTAAAAGATAAGTATATAAGTGTAAATTTATGTAATTCTTTACCAACCGATCTTGCGCTTGTAGACAGGCTTTGTTTTCTAACTTTAGTAAAAGTCTTGATTTAATCCATTTAGCCTAGATACATAAAGCAACTCATCACTATATTTTTTCTCCGGTGCTCTCATTAGTCCATCATGTGCAAAGTGGAAAACCGTGTGTGTGCATGCGCTGGCCCCCTCAAAAACATAAATCCCGCCATAATAATTAATTTATCCTCCGGAGTAGTCAGTGTTGTATTGTAGTTGAGTAGTTGGGCGCTAGCCTAGAATGCAAATTACCAAACTGGAATCAACGAAAGCGTTCTTCCACCGAAACTACCCAAACTACGATAAATTCGCAACAAAGTTAGTGTGGTTAAAACGATTCGCGTTCCACAGAAATTGTATACCATAATTTTAATATAGATATTATTTAAAGTTTACTTATTAGTGAGACTGGCAGAACATCTTCGGAAATAAGTTTGAATATTGTATTTCAAATATTTGTCACTGCTACATTATTTTAAGTATATATATCCCGATGCATACTTAAATTCTCGTTAGAAGTTTCAAATTCAACACAACTTCTAACGAATATTTCCACTCCTTGATTAAGCATGAAGTAATATTTCGAGTTTTGAAAAGCCTAACCATTGAATTTGGTCGTGTAGCGAAGCGGAGTCAGCAAAACAAATTTGTTGGCTTTTCTAAACTCAAAATGTTTGGTTTCCTTGTGCAAACAAGATGTAATAAAAAATGTAGATTAGCAAAAACCTGAAAACTTTTCAAATACCGAGCCCGACGAAAACGAATAAAATTGTGAAAATAAGGCAACTCAACATTAAAGAAAATAATTAATAGAACTGTTGAAATAAATACAGTTATTGTTACAGATGATTGTCTTTGATGAATTTTGAAAATAATAATTACATTTATTTCACATTGATTTTGGTATCTAAATAGTTTATTTGCAATTATTAACCCATTTACATACAATGACGTATAAGAGCCGTCAACTATTTTAAAATGTAAAGGACGATTTTTTATAGTCCAAGGACCAAATTTTTGGAATAAAATCCTCTCTTTATTTGGGTATTTATTGTCTTAAATAGTCTTATTAATTTAGAAGTATTGGTTGAATTTTATACGAACATTGTCTTAATTGTATATATTATGAAACAGTTTATAGATTTCTTTACAATTTTCTGAGTTTTTATGAATGATTTGAATTGTATTCTAACGAGTATTTGCACTCCTTGTTCAAATATGAAGTAAACATTTCGAGTTTAACAGGGTTTTCTAAACTCGAAATATTTACTTCATGCACCAGCCATAAAAACCTCTCACGTATTGCAAAATTCAAAATCATTCTCCATTTATAATAATTAGATCTTGGATTTTTAAGCAAACAGCTTGTGCTGAAAATTAAAACCATAAATATGAATTAATAAAATGTGTACGAATTATACAAGAGCTAAATCATTTGACACTATTTTATTTGCTTTTTTTCGGTTTTATGCTTGTTTTGCATTTATATAGTTATTTGGTGCTTATTTCGTCAAATTTTAGATGGTGAACAATTATTATCTGTGCGATCAAAAAACAAACTATTAATTCATTTATCTAGTTCCGTGGTATTCAAACTTTTTTGTCGATAAAACTCTTTTAAAGCATTAAGCATTTTACGGAGCTTTAAAATAAAATCTGGTCGCAGATTTATTTTAGATTAATTATACTTTATGTCGCCGTATTTCGTTAGTTTTTATTGTTTCGTAATTTCTTGGCAATCTCTATTAACATCATAATTATAGTACTTTTCTTAATATTATACAGGGGTCGAAATCAAAAACAATTCTTTTATAAGCAAGGTATCTAGAAAGGCCAACAATTTCAAGAAATGTTCAATAAAGTTAAGTTTCTAGAAAGATTTAATGTTTAGAATGAAGGAAAATCATCAATTTATTGCAAATAACCAAAGTGATGTCAATGAAAACATTTATTAAATTTATATAAATATCAACACTACGAACAATATACTGCATTTTTTTAATTTAAGTATTCTTTTACATATTCCATATAAACAGTTGCAAACTTAATCAACATGAGATCAAACCTAAGTAGTATATATTAAACTTCAATATATTTTAGTGTTTATACGCGTGGCGCATGAAGTGAAATTGTGTTTCGAATCGCAGATTAAGCATGAAGTAAAATTTCGACTTTAGAAAAGCCTAATTTGGATTGGTCGCTCCGCTTCGCTATGCGACCAATCCAAATGTTCAGGCTTTTCTAAACTAGAAATTTTACTTCATGCTTAATCTGCGATTCGAAACACTCGTAAGAAGCTTCAAATTGAAAGCTTTTACGAAATCAACGAATGTCTTTAAATTCCCTGAATATTGCATTATTTATCAAATAATTAATTAATTAAATTAAAGATGTTTGTATGATTGTCCGATAATTAATAAAATGCACTAAATAAATGAAATTGATTGAACATTTACTAAGTTACATATGTTCTAAAGCGTAATCGCCATCTAATGCCCATTAGCTTAAGTAGCATCGTCAATAGATGACAAACTAAACGTTTGTATACAGCAATTGTTCGTCACAACAGGGCTTTATTTTATAGAATACAAATATCAAAAATATGAATTTGAATGAATGAGTACTGAAGACAAATTCATATTCTTGATAGTTGTAATCCCAGAAAATTCACAAACATTTTTTACGTTCGGGTGAAAATAACTCAAAAACTATTATTAAAGGTGTATTTTTATTTGCACATATTTTGAGCATTAATTAGGTGATATGAGCACCTAGTCTTGTGAAGATATCTTAAATAGTATCCAAGTTATAAAGTCTTATAATTCGTATATCTCTCAAAATAATTAAAATTAACTCCTGTTTCACGTTCAAGTGAAAATAACTCAAAAGCTATTATTGGGATATATTTTGTTTTTCATTTATGTTTGTGATTATGTTAATTTACTACTTTTCAATATTTTGCTATACATTTGTTTAACTATAAAATATTAAACTAAAGTTGACTCATGCATAAATGTATGATTCTGTTTGGAAATAATTAAATTTAATTAAATAAACCTTAATTAAACGCGAGTTAAACTAAGCTGACCTGATATTTTCAAGACATTTAATTTCCGAGTTTTCAGCCCTGATCCTGACTCGTTCTTTTGTTATCTTGAGTTTAAAGCCTTTCTCCCGAATCATCCCGATCGAAAAACAGTAATGTGGGAGCCTATAAGTATCAAATGTGTTAAAAAAACCTTTGAAATCCACAATATTCATTGAGCCACACGATCAATTACGCGTGGCTTGGCTGCATTTTGTAAACACCAGATTACGTTGACATTTTTAAGGAACATCTTGTATTTCTCCTTGAAAATGACGAATCTGAAATATGTTTTTATTGAAAACCCACAGTTTAACCACAATTTGTATTTAAAGTTGATTTTGTTGTAGGTTTCATCATTGTTCACGATTTCACGCACATATTCAGTATAAAGTGAAATAGAATTTCCCATTTGTTTGCAGAATATTTACCCAATATAAAAAGGAATTAAAATTAATATCGACTATTCTGTTTGAATATTTAGGAAAATCTATATTAGTTTTAATTCGTTTATATATTTCACACATTTAGTATTTAATGGATAAATATAACTGTTTACAATTATTTAAACATAATTAATATATTCACACAGTATATTCATAATGAAATCCTAGCAAATTCACGAAAACATAAAAATGACAGACATTGGTTAAAATAGCATTATTTAACTGAAATGTTTGAATTGATGAAAAACTTGGAATAGGTATCCTACGAAAACGGTAAAAATCATAAGTCAGAAAAATTACAGAATACAATAGATTAAATCTTTATTTTTAGTGTCAAGTTACATTAACAAATCAGTTGATCATTGGAAAATTATTGAAAAGTGAAGAAATCAACAAAATATACATAAGAAACGAATATTTTTAAAATATAAATTATTTATCTTTGTTGCATTTTTGTCAGTCTGTCTATTTACTATTTTTTGTTATACTTTTGTGTAATTATATTGACTAAACTTGACTCACACTTGGAAATAAATCAATTGGATTGTATAGAATTGGATTCATAAAAATCACCATAATTTATTTTAATCTTGTAAAAAATTAAAACATCAAACATTACACCTTTGCAGGATTTCAATTAATAATACAAGGAGTTTTTTTTACTTTATACGCCACGCGTATAAAACTCTGATTTAATTAATATTGTCAATGTTTTCGATCATCTCAGTTATTAAGACTTTTTGATAAATTTTAGCTACGTGCACAAAATGTGTCGCGTTGCTTTCGCAAACATATTTACGAAAATTATTAAATTTTACTTCATTTATTGACCGTTTCGGAATCTTCATCAATTTTACTAATTTTTAAAAATATCAATTTATATTTATAACTTTAAGAATTGCAATGATTAAATTAATAAATGTCTATTTATTTCGATATTCTCGATATTATTTATTTTTTTAAGTCTACCCCATTCAACTGCTCCCCTGATTGTTATATTTTGCCCCCTCCTGGAAAAGATTCTAGGGGCACCCATGCCCTGTATATAGGATGTTTATAATTAAGTGCGCACCTTTACTAACTTTGTTGTTATTTGAGTTACAGAGTCGGTTAAATGAGCAACGTAGTAGGAAATTTAATACAATCACAATGGTCATATCAGAGACGTATTTTTAAGATATTAAGAAAATATTTTTTTTTCAAATGGAACACCCTGTAGAAGAAGTCCTAGAAACAAAAGGGGATTCTAACAAATGACCGAAACAAAATCTGTTGTATTATAAAGTTTAAAGTGATTTTAATCGTTGTGTGAATTGTAATACAATTGTGCACATTTTCAGGGCTTCTTGTATATCTAAAATCATCATCAATAATGCTTTTTGCATAAAAGAAAGCTTTTTTTGCATAAAATATTTTTTTTGTTAAAATTGGTGCTTTTTAAATTTAAAGCCTTTTATAAAATTTTTTGTGCTTAGAAATCCGTGCTCTAATAATAATAATAATCAATCTTTTAAGATTAAAAAAAATAATAACAATATAAGTATTAAAAAGTTGACAATCACAGCTGTAACCACTCCGACACAGGCATTATATCTGGCCTAGATTTTGCTGGATATCCTGCTATCCGGCCTACATTTTTATCCTATATCCGGTATCCGGCCAAATCAAAAATCCTTGCATCTTTAGTAAAAATTCAAAGGAATATACTGGAGGTGGACATATGTATTATTAATAAAAATACTAGAATCGTTTTTGACATATAATAATAGGAAAAAAGTATCATGAAAATGGTTTTAATTGAAGCATAATGATGTATAAGAAAACACGAATAGTTATAAATATTTTTTACCGTATCCAAATATCAACAATAACACTAATATCCGTTTCAAAAGTGGTAGCCCCTATGTTTGAAGGGTAATAAAAACAAATCCGTGAAGCAACAAAAATTGAAATTTTTACAGGTTAAAATTATACATTTTTCAATAACATACTAACGTTTTAGTTTTATTGCACAATACAGTAAATTATTATTGGAAGAAGTCTTTTAAAAAGTAATTGTTTTTAAGTCGTTTTACGATTAACCCTGTTGTTTTAACAACATTAAAATTTAAAAAGTTGTCAGTTAAAAAAACTGTTTGAAATGTTGTTTATTAAATATTATTTAAATGTTTTTTTACCTAAATTAACCGAGAATCCAAAACAGTTATTTTCAATAAATATATTTGTTAACAAAAATAAATGAAACTTTTCAGAGAAATAAATAAATATGTTGTGATTACATAGGTATAAATAAAAATTGTTAATATTGTCTATATCTAATGTTAATAATTGGCTTATAACAATATATTTCTAAATATTCATGTAATCATTTCAGATATTTAGTCACTGTATATTATGTAATTTATTTTTAATATTAAAAGTGTAACCAAATAATTAAATTGAAAAGAAAAAATTGTCTATCAAGAGAATTGAACTCCGTGTTAAATATAGTAATTATATTAAGAGCCCTATATCTACTTTTTAAAATACTCCATCGTGGGAATTGATCTCTCAATTAAATATAGTAATTCCAGGAAACGATATTCAAAAGGAGTTTCCTGTTCGGTTTGTTTTCTACTAGGAACAAGTAAAAAGTGCCAATTCGTGTAACGTTTCAATCATCGTGAAATGAAGGGAATAAAGAGGGAAGACGGAAAAGGTAGGCGACATTGAATTTCGTCACGCGAACGTAACAATGTACAAACAATTAGGGGACTCCCTTTTCGACATTTCGTGCGACGCCACATAATTATCTCGACGGAAAGTAGGAGAAACCGGGACGAAAATTAGAATCCTTAATCCCATTCCAGACAAATCCTGACAGAAACACTGATGTCTCCACAATATACACACACATACTCGTAGATAGTCACATTGAGGGAACGAGAGTTGTAATTTATTGTATAGCTAGCTTTGGATGAATATACACGTTGAATGATAATACGCTATTCATTTAATGTTAATTAAAGTTGTATATATACTATTTTAACTAGGGATTGTAATACCGGTATACACATTTACCGGTAAATCGTAAAAAATACTCTCAAAAGTTTACCCGTAATTTTTGGAACCTATCAAAACATCCACACTATTTTTGCCAGCCGTAATGCTGGTCTTTTATCTACTTGTTTTGGCATAATTTTGATAATTTCTTTTAAATAAAAAATTAAAGTACTTATTAGTATGTACAATCTTTAAGAAATTTAATGACTTGTAATATTTTGCAGTTTGTCCATTAAAATATGCAATTTACATTAAAAGTAGTGTGCTTGATGTTTCGCAAATTGTAAATATTTTCTTTAAAACCAATCGTGTTGTTTTTAGTATCAAAACCCACTATGCTTAAACAAAAGAATTAATTTTGTAAAAGAAATCTCTGCTCTTTAAAACGTCATTTTTAGCCATTCTTTAGAGAGACTGTGTTAATGTTTTGATCAGGTCCTGTAATTTTCCATTTTTGACCTGAATTTCGGCAAAATAAAAGTTTAACCGTAATTTTCCACATTTTACCCGAACTTCGGCGAAATAAATAAAGCTATTGGATTGGTATCAATGCACTTATTATTTTATCTGTCTAAATATCCCTATTGTAAACAGGAATAAACCGCGAGATTAATGCATTAAACCAATAGCGGAAAACAGTGATTATGGGCAAATATACCGACATTTTAAATACCGGTAAGAGGTCTTTAAGTGGATTATAAATTTTGTTTTAAAATAACAGTAAATCGCCTAATTTCTTACGTCAGTATTCTGTAATTTAATTTCACACTTTTAAGGTTATAAGAAATGACATCTGTTTTTAAACTTTACTTTAAATCAGTGTTTAATACGCCTGGCGCATGAAGTAAATATTTCGAGTTTAAAAAAGCCTGACAATTTGAATCGAAGATTGGAAAACACTCGTTCCAATGATATCGAAAACTTAAATAATAACAGATTTATTTTGTATTTTACACGTAATAATGAAATCGAAGAAAGAACATTTAAATGTAGTTGAAAAATCGCCAATTTGTAAAGATATTTTTCTATATACTTATAGTATATTTATTGGATCAATTCGAGTTCTTCAGATTAATTTAAATATAAATTTTGTTGAAAAATTGCTCAACTTGTAAAGATATATTTTTTTAAAATGCTTATAATATATTTATTGGATCATTTCGAATTTCTCAGATTATTTTAAATTTAAATTTAGCTAAAAAATCACTCAATCCGTAAAGATATTTTTTTTATATGCCTATAATATATTTATTGGATCATTTCGAATTCCTCAGATTAATTGGACAAATTAATTAATTTTTACAAACAATTTAATACGTCGCCTGCTGTTTTGAGAAAATTAAAAATTTAAAAAATTGTCAATTAAAAACTGTTTGGAATGTTGTTTATTAAATATTATTCAACATTTTTTATTTATAAATTAACCGAGAAGACAAAAATACTGGACTAACAGTTTAACAGTTATTTTCAATAAATATAATTTTATCAAAACTTTAATAAAATTATAATTTGAATAAATTATAACATTCAATATTTATAAAATATTAGGACAGATTTTTGTGTGAATATCATTTAAATATTGCTCGTTTAAAACGTGCAACAATCTTAAAATGCTCTATTAATATTCGAACTTTTATTCAAAAATCGAAACGTTGGAGAAGAGAAAAACATTTCTTCAAATTAAAAGCATTTTCAAATAATTTAAAACATCGAGTTATTTCTGTTTGAAGTAAGAATGATATTAAATTCAGCCCGATTTTCGTAAATAGTAAATGTTTAAAAATCCATACGTTATAAACTTACTTATCCATATATTTTCATTAAATTTGCTGTAGATTTTAAAAAAATATTACTTTTTCATAATATATAAACATATCGAAACATTGATAGTTTCTGACCATTGTTTTTTTTTATTTTTTAAAAATTACATTACTCTCCACAGTGCAATTATTTGACGTCATCGTAATGTTGATAAAACATTATTTGTTTATTATTTGCTCAGTAGGTCTGTATTTAAAACCTTGTCAAAATACAGACATGAAAAATATTGTAAATATTTTTTTTTTATTTGCAATATTTTACATGTTTGTATTTTAAGAAATTGTATGTAACATAAGAAGCCTAGAAATATATTTAAAATCCTATAATTTTCTCATGTCAGGGATTATTTATTTACGGAAAAATCCTTTAAACAAAGCAGATAACATGTGTGTACAACATTATATTAAGAGCATAATATTAAGCACATATTGTAATACATAATACAATATATAAGTGGTGTAGGTGGGAAAAAAAACAAAAGATAACAGAAATAATGACTACAAAGCATTATAAGAAAATTTAGGAACAATAAATTAAACATAAGTATAAATAAAATTGCTAATACTTAGTTGCAGAACACTTCAAACATTAAAAGGATGATTCTTTACTCAATATACAAAAAATTAGGAATAAATTAAATTATCAAAGTATTCATTAACTTTGATTATAAAATAAGGAATAACTCAATAAAAGTTTAATATTTCTTTAACGGGTGTTTTCCACTTCCCGGTTAAGCATGAAGTAAAATTTCGAGTTTAGAAAAGCCTGAAAATTTGGATTTGCCGGAGCGCGCAAGCGAAGCGAGTCGCGCCCGGCAAATCCAAATTTTCAGGCTTTTCTAAACTCTAAATTTTAATTCATGCATCACGCGTATAAAACACTGACTTAATGTGATGTTAACAAACACACACTTTGAATTTAATTAACATAACACTAAGAAGAGTCAATAATTTAATGTTTAACATAAAGAAAAATTGACGAAAATTTCAAAGTGCTTCACAGAGAAGAAAAAGGCCGGAAACTTAACATCTTGGAGAGCATGGAAATTAATAAAAGAAAATACACAGGACAACTTTTGAACGACCAATTAGACTTAACAAACTCACCACTCCTAAATTTAAATTTCGCTGAAAAACCCACCCCCCCATAAACATTGTATATATACCTGTACTGACAAATGTAATTTATCATTTCTTCGCCTGAAGAAGCCACAGTGTGGCGAAACAATTGTAGCGATTACAATATATATTTGAAAGTTTTAAATTATTTTATTTTATTTATATAAAAGTGAAAATTGAGTTTGCCAATGGTTTGCAGAATTTTTACAAAATATAAGAACGAAAGAAAATTAATATCCACTTTCTGCAAAAATTTTGTCTGATTGAGAAAAGTATCCAAATATTCATTGAAACAATTATGCATAGAACAGTAAATCTGTCGTGTAACTGAAATAATTATTGAATAATTCAATATCTAATGGAGTATTAGCTCGAAAAGCATATTTGAACACTTGTCTCAATGAGACTAAATTTTTGCAAAAAGTCGATATTCATTTGAATTCGTTTTTATAATTTAATGTTGATTTTTTTCATTATCGCTTATCAAAGGGGGAAATTAAGGTGTTGCCTTCTGGGAGACAACCACCCCGATTTTGAGAAATTTATATTGAATTATTGACCTTGTTCTCAAAATCGGATCACCTTCGATTACCTAGTAGCTCGTAGGCAGAGATACCACACAGTCACTTTTAAAACAAAATAAAACATAAAACTACTCACCCTGTCATCGTCAGGTCCTGGAACAGCATTTTTCCAGAACAACTCACTTTGTATATATATTTCTTTAGGTTATAAGAATTGAAATGATTCGATAAATGAAAGAGTACGATTTCAAAGAAAACATTTACAATGGTGTTTATTAAAAATAAACAAGAGTTGACAATTACCGAAATATATATACAAATAATACAAAAACAACTATCACCTTACGCGACGCAACTCTTACGTTATTTGTTGGATTTAAAACAAAAAAATAATATTATAACAACACTCGGATTTCGGATGACCGCACGATTCAGGAGATTGATACCGATTACTGTCCTCCCCCTGAACCATCAGTTTCGATAACCACCCTCTCCCTTCCCATGATCGTCGCTAGGTGGGATGTGGGAGATGGAAGTGGTTAAGGCTCCTGCCTCTGATTGGTCCAGCGGTTAGGGGTGACATGCGCAAGTCTATTGCGTTCTCTCATTTTGCGCGCCCTGGCGCATGCGGATCATCCAACCCGAATTACTAGGTGAATTGCCGGTATTTCCCTTTATGCAAATTCCAAGTAGCCGGGCAGTAAATACCATCTCTCCCTAATCCGGAGGGCGGTACTCGACGGTGAGCCTTTCGTGACCAAATCTGTCTTGCTATTGTTTTGGTCACGAACTGCCGTAATGGTGAAAATTTCCCGGCTTAGGGCCGCTACTTGGAATTTTGCATTTTACGACCCAAACGAGATTTGCGCCGCGCCGCGTAAGGCAATAAAATCAAAAATTCTAAATAAAAATGACTAATCCTATAATTACAAATATTTACAAAACCCGAACGATCAGTGTATATAGACGAACTTATTTCATTTCATAATAAATGATTATGAAAGTGAATTTAAAAATGATTAATAAAAATTATGTGGGGTCCGTTGTTATCGCGAAATGAAATTAAACTATATAAATCGCCGAAATAATCATAGTTGCGGCGTTTCCGGTAAAACGCCGGTAACACGCTACTTAGAATACATCTTTTGGGAATTTAATAGCCTTGGATTTGAAGTCTTGTCGACTCTTTATCATAATTTTAGACACATTAAACAAATCCGTGAAAATCTGGATATTTAACATATTCTTTCTTACAAAACTTTCAAATTTTCGATGAAAATAGTCACTTTCAAAAAAATTTTTTTCCTTTTATTTAATCAGCTGATGGACCTACTAAACTTATTTCACTTGTCAATTGGGTAATGACTATTTCACATTAAATCAGCGTTTTATACGCATGGCGCATGAAGTAAAATTTCGAGTTAAGAAAAGCCTAATTTGGCTCGGTCACACCGCTTTACTACGCGGCCGATCCAAATTATCAGGCTTTTCTAAACTCGAAATTTTACTTCATGCTTAATCTGGGAGTGGAAAACACTCGTTTCATCATTAAAACAATGGATAATTGACGTAATACATTTATTGTTGTTTTATTTACGAAAACAAATCTACGAGGTAAAAACAGAATGTCAATTTTGATACAAGTTAAAGAGGAAGCAATTGTTTTATTATGTCAGACGTCAAAAGACAATGCACAATCAATCAAGTTACTTGCCTTATAAATGTAATATTTGTAAAAATATAATCGACTAAGCAATAACACACAGTCAAAATGTTACAATCGTCATTTAATGATGAAATACTATCACAGTCAAAAGGCTGTGATTTTAAGATAAAATTATATAATAGTCAAAATACAATTGACGCAGTGATTCAATGCTTTAATTATTATAGCAATTCAAGCTTACTTAATTTTGTCACTTATAGTCAAAATGTCACGATACTCAAAAGAACCCGTCTTTTGGCTATCACAACAATTTAGCTGAGGTTAGAAAAATAACGTTTCTTTCGTTTAACTTGACTAGTTTGAAATTAACTAAAACGAACTTCATCTATAACGTACCTTTGCAATGTATCTAATCTAGCTTGATGACTTATCATCTAAGCTAACCTAACTTTACTCAATTTTAGTCCTAGAAAAACTATTCTAAAATGTTATAAGGAAAAACGACCGTTTTTTTTTACAGAAATTGTAGTTTATTTTTTGTTTCACATAATTTGATATTATCAACACGGAATGTCCATGTAAGTCAATATGCCAATAATGACGAGCTACGTTAAAAATATCAATTTATGTAAAAACATGACGTATTGTGTTATAAAGGGCAAATTATCTCAATATAATAAAAAGATAGCTCCACTTTTCTACGCGACAAAACCAAATTTTCAGACTTTTCTAAACTAGAAATTTCACTTCATGCTTAATCAAGTTATGTAAACTCTCGTAAAAGGTAATATTATAATAATATTTGATTTCAACGTCGTCTGTACATTGAATTTATATATTGAAATAAATCTGTAACATCAATATTCAGACTAGGAGTGTACTGGCAATAAATTGGATTTACAATACAAAATATATATTTTATGAGAAAATAGATTAATCCATACAATTTTGATCAATTAATCCCTTTTTGAAACTAACAATTCCCCAGAGAGTATAAGTGTAGTATGTATTTTCTCGTATAGAGAGATATAATTTTTTAATTTAGTTATCGTCTCGATATCGATTTCGTATAGATAGCAATTAATTCGAGCGAGTGCTGGGGGACTGTTGTTTGTCCCTCCATTATCATCCAACGGCGACAGAACACCAAAAACAAATCATTCTATTAATGTCTCTCTTTGACCAGCCCCGCAAATAAATCATAAATGATTTTGCACACCTTTATACGCCTAAAATTTATAGAGGGGGCAGCATTTACACATGAATACATGCAATAACTACAAAAATAATATGTATCAATGATATATTACCAACTCATGTGTTTTCACCTCATTCTGAGGGATCTCCAATTCGGTGTATTTGATAAATTAGAAAAATTCTGATGATAGATTTAACAGTCTCAAAGGTGGACTCATTTCAAAGTACCGACAGCTAACGCCATCTATTTATTCATTTATTTTATTTATTTGACGGATTTACCCTTTAACAAATATTCAACAATTAATTATACTATTAAAGAACTATACATTAATCCTTAACAAGTTCGCAATTTATATTGATATATTGAATTTTATTAAATTCGTACAGAAATAACAACAAAGAGAGAGAGAAAAACAAAAAAAAAATAATTGGCGTGGCTAGATATCAATCAAACATAGCAGATCGTTCCATGTGCCTTTCATAGATTGATGAATGTTAGTCTTACGCTACCCCATAACTGCAGATAAAGGAGCGAACGAATCGCATACATAAATAAATAAATGCCTAGTTACACATCGTATTAAAGACTAAAAATGTAAGTATGCTATCACAAATAATCAAGATGAAACACTTGCTAGACGACAAATACAAATCAGAAGATCTCAAGTAAATATTACAGTCACATATCACTAACAATTAAAAGAAAATATTCTAAATTGGACATAACATTAAAGTTACTGTAACAGATATAAGACTGTAAACTAATAGACAGCCGAAAAACGTAAAATAGTCTTAAAATCAATTTCACATATAAATAACACTGAAAATTTGCAACAAATATCACAGATTATTAGAAGTTTATATAGTTTCTCCTGTCCTCCAGCGAGCATAGACCCCATAACTTGACATGCTGAACTACTAACTACGACTAAAACGTTGTCTACTATTATCAAGCCTAGCGGATGCGAGCATCAAACATTTAGCTTGGACTTTTTCTAATTCGTAGCACAATGAGCGTGTGTACAGTGACCAAACACAAGAGACATATTCTAGGTGAGGCCTAAACAGGCACGTATACAGTTTTCGCAAAATTTCCACACTAACATTTTTGCAATATCGTCGCACAAAGCCGAGCTTTAAACTCGTGGCCAAAGATAGCGTCAGCCGTAGATTTTTGTAAATGTATTCAGTTTTTTACCTTTGATTTACTTAAACCAATGTAGACTTTGTTTATTGCTAAAAGTAAACGCCTTCATACGATAAACAAAAAATAAAGTGGTGCCATTACATACATTTTTTTTTAAATTTATACAAAAATTATATAAAAATCTACCTCTTATTTAAAATGATGATTTAAACATAAATAGGACATTTTAACGAGATCATAGATAATAGTAATTTATAAAATGTATTATTACAATTATGCTTGTCACTTTCCAATTTGAAAACTTGTTGGCATTTGGTTTCCACATGTTTTATTTCAAAATGCGTATTTTTTATACTATTGGATTTAGGATTTTTTACTCTATCGAGACTCTATCGCATATACACATTTATTGCTTAGTAGTTAATTTATTTTGGACACCCTGTACATTGGATAAAGCGTATAAAATCTCGCAAAAAAATTATTTCAAATGTTTTTTTGAATTTACAAATCGGTTCAGAAGTAACAAAGTTAGAGCGTTAAAACATAGTTAAGGTATTCTGAGTTTTTTAATTGTATGCTAAAATACTTAAAAGATAGATTTACACCCTCGCAAAATTTAATTAAAATTCAATAAAGATTTTAGAAGTTGTTATTTCTTAAACATGTTAGTACTTTTACGTTTTATGTTTAGATTAATATTTAATCTTTATTTTTATATTATTGTGAAATGGCTCTGAAATTGGAGTGTAACCTGTTGGCAATACATAATTTTAATTATTACTATCATTTGGATTCTATGCTATTGGCATTTATTATTATTATTATTAAGTTGCCTTCAAGTAGATATAACTCTAAAACTATAGGTGGGCTAATTTAAGTTTTTTGTATGCTTATAATGAAAAACGTGTAATTACATCAACAAAAAATGTCTTCAAAATCGAGTAAATATTTTCGAGGCTATGATTTATTTCCCAAACATGTCGATCAGAAATCATACGTTCTCACGTCGAAGATGATATCACTCAAAAACTGCAAATGGGGTATTTTGAGAATTTTTTATTCATTTTAAAGAGAAATAGTTAATTATTATTCACAAAATATTTTATGAAAATCCAGCAAATACAATTCAAGTTACGTTTTCTTAAACATTTTGTTTTCAACAAAACTGATCAAAAATTGTACTTAATTTTATAACACTGAAATAAAAATAATTCTAAAACGATAAATTAGGTATTTTCAGTATTTTAAAACATTGTAAAGAGAAATATTTAATTTTTATTTACAGAAAATTTCATAAATATTCAACAAAAAATGTTAAAGTTAATGTTTCTTAAACATTTTCTTTTTAACAAAACGGAAAAAAAATCGTACTTTTTGATATTGAAATAAAAATAACTTGAACATTATAAATAGGATATTTAGAGATTTTTTAAACATTGTAAAAAGAAATATTTGATTATTATTCACAGAAAGATTTATCAAAATTCACCAAAAACATAGTGAGGTTCCTTTTTCGTAAACATTTTCTATTCAACAAAACTGATCAGAAATCGTACTCTTTAACAATGAAAATAATATAATATGATATAATAATATAACACTATAAATGAGATCTTTTTAAATTTTAACAACAATATAAAGAGAAATATTAGCTTTTATTATTCATGAAAAAAATTATAAAAATCCAACAAAAAATTTCGAAGCTACATTTTCTTAAAGATTTTATTTTTAATATAACAGACCAAAACTCGTACTTTTTAACGCTGAAACCAAAATAACTAAAAAACCATCAATGGTATATTTTTAGATTTTGAATCATTGTAAAGAGAAATATTTAATTATTATTCATAGAAAAACCAGCAACAAATGTATAGAATAATAAATAAAGATATTTTTTTGTTTCAGGTAAGCTCATCTGGCACAGATCAAAACGAAGTAGAACGACAATTGTAAGTACAGGTAATAACAATAATCTTTCATTAATACAGAAAGAATAGAAGTTTATTAGAATTAACCCATTATGCCATAACGCAACATTTTAAAATTTATTTAAATAAATTACTAAATCAGTTAATTTGATACATTATATTATTTGACCCGACAGAATTCGTGAAGAAGAATGTACATATTTGGTTATTTAGGTATTTCGATTATTACTCATGTAAAAAAAAAATGTTTTCACTGTATTTCTAATTTATCACTATCAGTGTTTTATACGCCTGGGGCATGAAGTAAAATTTCGAGTTTAGAAAAGCCTGAAAATTTGGATTGGTCGCCCCGCTTCGCGGAGCGACCAAACCAAATTTTAACGTTTTTCTAAACTCGAAATTTTACTTCATGCCTAATCTGGGAGTAGAAAACACTTGTTTAAAGCTTTCAATTAAACTATTAAAAAAGCGTGTGCATTTAAAAAAAATCCCTGTATGTAAAACACATACATTTTAATATTGGTACAAAAAATTCTAATGCATAATAATGAGTTATTAAATCCTTAACACTTAAAGAATTTAATCTTCAAACTGTCGTTAGATGAATTAAGTTTTGAATAAAATAAATTAAATTACATAATTATAACTTCAAAATAAAAAGAGAACAAATGAGAAAAAAAAAATATGTTAAATTACATGTATATGTATTTTATTTTGTCAAGTAAAGATGATGATCATATAATTAAATATGAGTTACCTCATTATATATGATAAGAAAATTAAAATGCGTCCAAGAGGATTAAAGGTAACTCATATTTAATTTCATTTATGTAATTTAATTAAATTGATTTTGTTTTGTTACAATTATGTTTACTTTTTGGTTTTAGTTCTCCATATTTGTCTATGAAATATTTCATTGGTTTAAAAATAAGATGCATCAAGTGCATAGAGAATTAACGGTAGCTAACGACATTTATCATTAAATCTAAGCGTTTGTTTAATATTATTTCTTATATTCAAGGTCAGAAACTTGTACTTGTGTTATTTAGCAATAAGAACGAACAACGGCTAAACTTTCAAAATCATTAAAATATAGTTATAAAACTTATACATATTTTATATAGACGTTTTTTGAATCGACGCTAATTTTTCTTCAATATTTTTTTAAAGTGAGTGGTCTAGCAGCGAAACTCACATTCTCCACTTTTGAAAACGTTTGGCTAATTGCAAAAAACGCGTGTACTTTAACATGGCAGACATAAAAATGCCGCCAACAAAATGTTCACAAAAAGTGGAGAATATGAGTTTTGCAATTAGACCACTCATATAGATAATTATTTCATTGTAAAAAAAACTGAGGTTTTAGGGAGAAGTTTGCCGGGCGACGCGCAGCGGTATTTGACAATCTTTTGAGGGCCAAAAAGGAATTTTTTGTACGAATCAAACATACCATTTTTTTTATTACAAAGGGTTTAACAAAACTTTAACTACTTTTTAATGATTATATGGTGAAATATTAAGTGAAATAGTATTAAACTTTTGTCTAAGTTTTAACAAACTTTGAAAGAGCATTGTTCCAATTAAAACAAATTTTGTTCACTTGTAAATGTTAGTAAATACATTTAGATGTTATTAATTAATAATTTATTAGAATCAATAATCCATTTAGAAACAATGACGTATAACGAAGTTAATTAATTTAATCTGAGAGAGTCGATTTTGTTACGTCCCAAACGTAATTTTTATTTTTATTCATAAATATCTTTTAATAAATCAGGGATTTTTTTCTATGTATACATATCTCCATTTTTGCTGTAAATGTTTAGATATCCTTTGTTTTCATAAAAGTTTTAATTTGAAGCTTCTAACGAGTGTTTCCAATCCTTGATTAAGCATAAGGAAGTTTAGAATAGCATGAAAATTTGGTAATATTTCATTGGTTTCAGGCTTTTCTAAATTAGAAATTTGACTTGATGCGCAACGCGTATAAAACCCTGATTTTAACTGAAGTTCAAAATTACTGCTTAGGTTTAATTACATATTCATTAATTTTACAAATGTGTTTATATGGAATATGTGAGAGCATACTTAGAAGAAAAAAATCACTGTATTTTGATATTGAACAAATATCACAAATTATAAATAGTTAATACAAATTAGGACAATTGACAAAACTGTAAAAATTTACCAAATTACAAAAATGTAAACTGTAGTAATATTTAACCTGAATTTTAAAACTATCTTTGAAGGAAAATCGTTCTTGACCAAGGCTTTCTTTCAGATACTTAATGCAGTATGTCATGACCAAGTTTTGTAAAGATTCAAATGAAGTAAGTTTAGTTTCTATTGATTGAATATCGGATTTCGTTTAAAAACAGAAAAAAATAAACCATTTTGAGTTAATGAATCATGTAAACTCCAGCTACCAACATCTAACAAGCATTATTATTATTAATTAAAATAAATGTTTGTAATTGTTGTAGAAATTGGCTTATTTTTGATACAATAAATTGTGAATGTGTTGAGAAACTTTAAAAGTAATTTAAAGGGGCGGTTTTCCTCTGGATACATATTTTTATTACAAACGACTGTTTATTTTCTTTGTATTCAACCCAGCATAACTGAATGCAACATTTCGCTATTTAATGATTAAATAGTGTGTGCGAAAATTGATCTGCGTTTAATTGTGATATCGCTAACAAGTCGGGACTCTGGCCAGTCCGGTGCGAGGGCATAATCGAATTTCGAGTTTTTCCAGTCATCCGTATCCGGGCGGAAACGGCGGCGGGGAGGAGGAAGGGGATTCCCCTGTCTGTATAATTCATCAGCGGGACGACACTGAAGGTGTAATTAGCTAACTGTTAACGAGATTACGAGCCGTTACGGTCCCGACCCGTGATCCCGTAATTGGCGTAATTTTAAAAGTCGATAACGTCGTTAACCTCCTGCACATTTCCTATTTTATTGTCAACTTCGCAAAAAAATAAATACGTACGGAACATGTGCAGTTTTGTTTAAAATTGGGACTAATTGCTTATTGTAAATTGAAAATCCAAGTCATGAATAGAAACACTTCGTTTATTTATTTAGTCAATAAATAGTAATTTTATTTTTTTATATAAATAAATCAACGCACAGAAGAAATAAATATGTAATCGTAGCGACAAGTTGTTACACTTTCATACAATTTGGTAGGGTGAACAAATCAGTTATAGAATAATAACTTTAGGTGATCTGGGTTCGATTCCCAACGGAGGCGAGTAATTTTTCTAACGAAAAATACTCGTCTCCGGTTCCATGGATGTGTGTGAATGTGTTGTGACGTCCAAACAGTCGAAATATATGTTAATAGATATTATAAAAGCAACGTTAGTGGCTGAATGGTAATACCTATGCCAAACAAACCAAAAAAAAAAAAATAATAACTTCTATAACTGATTCGTTCACCCTCACTAATTGTATGTAAGTTTATCATCTTGTCGCTTCGATTCTCCTAATTTATTGGAATTGACAACTAGGCACTTTCAATCTGCCTCAGTATGTTTTAAAAAACGTAAAAACCATTATCATTTACAATCAGTTTATAGATCAAAACCAAAAGTACAAGTTGATTTGCGGTAAATGTTCCCCCCATGACATTAAAATAAACACTAGTATCAAATCAACGAACATTTTTAGCGTATGCGTCGGGATATGTATGTAAAGTAAAAGAAACATTCCCTGTATATGTTTTATGTAAACAATAGCGCAGACAAATTTTGTACTATACATATATAAAGTGTTTATGGGGTATTAGCTTTATGTGTTTTTGATTTCAATCGAAATTGGAAGAAATATCTTTCATAAAATAGCGACAGAAAATGATCAAAAACCTAGATGACTCAGAATTTAAGAAGTTACATGAAATTATCAACCTAGCGTACAAAATATAGAAGACACCGTTATACTGGGAGTATGGCATAATAATACCAATATTTAAGAACGGTCACAGAAGAAATTGCAGAAACTCTAGAGGGATAACGCTACTACCGATCACGGGGAGAATGTATAAACCAATTTTGGAAGCAACACTTAACAAAAAAGTAGAGATAATATTAGAAGAGAACCAAAGCGAATTTAGAAGGGGTATCAGTACCCAAGATCATATATTCACCATAAGGCAAATATCGAAGAAATGCAAAGCATATAACAACGAAATATACGTGTGCTATATCGATATAGAAAAGGCATATGACAGAATAAGAAGAGAAATGATTTGGAAAACCTTAGAAAAAGACAAATTAACTAAGGAACTTAAAAAGGCAATACAGAGCATATATAACAAAAATTTGAACTACATTAGAACAAAAATATGAAGTAAGAAACATTCATCACAAACGAAGGAGTCAGACAATGCGGGACTCTCAGTCCAATATTAATCATAGCTCCGCTAGACGAAGCTGTAAAACGAAGCATAAGTATGATGCAAATACTAAAAATAGGATACAGAAACAGGCAGATGATCGAGATTGGCTTATGTGCTTTTGCTGATTATATGGTTGGTTTCGCGGAAAGAAATGATCTCCAGCATAATTTGAATATTCTAGAAAAGGAACTCTTTAACTTAAAAATTAATAAAAACAAAACAAAAGTTATGCGTATCGCCAAGGATTACAAATAAATTGCAATAAAAATAGGAGATTACAAAATCGAACATGTCAAACAATATAAATACCTAAGAGAAATTATTGTTGAACAAGGTAATATAGATCACGAAATCAATAATAGAGTAGGTGTTACCTCTAAGCTTTACATGCCTAAGAAATACATTCCTGAATAACGAAGAAAACGAAAATTGCGGTGTTTAATTCAGTATATGCCCCAATACTAACCTACGAAAGGAAAACCTGGGTCACCAAGACAGCAGGATACCAAGTGCAGAAATGAAGTACTTTAACCTAGAAGAAGAGCAGAAGGAGTTACAAAGCTAAATAAAATAAAAAAATAAGATATTAGAAAAAGTCTAAAGGTAACATCAATAAAGAAGAAAATTGCAAGGAACAAACTTAGATGGCTGGGAAGTAAAAGTGGCCTAACATTCGGTTAGGCAAACACAATGAGTAGGTACAGAAAATAATAGCGCAGATGTGCGGGAGAAGAAACGAATAATTAAAGAAACAAACCAATACACCTGACAGGTAGAAGAGAAACAAATTTTGTAAGTATGTATCTTTCATCGAAAAAGAAGAAGATAAAATACATGTCCGTATACTCTGAGGGAAAAGGAAATTGTTCTAGAAAGTAATTATGTGGAAGGTTTTATGTGTATGAATAAATAACGCGGCGTTTTTAAATATTGTCCGTAGGTGTATTGTTCTGGAAAATAAATCAAAATAAACTCCCGTGAGATTGTATAGTAATAATTTAAAATTCTGTATTTATTCCATAAATATTATGAGGAAACATTTTAATTTCCGAGTTACGCGTTTGTTTTTTCATAAACATAAATGAACTTACGTTTTTTGTTCAGAAAAGGTCAAGTTAGTGTTACTTCAAATTGACCATTGCAGATGTCCAGTTCATGTAAAAAACAGATTCAATGCAAAAAGTGCTGCACTAGTTCATGTAACGAACGGATGTAATACTAGTAATTGATATAAGATAAATCAAAGTAAATTTTAAATATTTTTATTTTAGATACTAAATTTAAAAATATCTATTTTGTTTAGCGGCTCAAAAAAATTAAAATAAGTGTTTATTACACGTTTCATAATTTCTCTCGCAATAAAATATAATATATCGAGCTATTAAAGAAACTTAGAAAATATTTAATTAAATCAGCAAGGTGCATAAAAAATCTACACATTTTATATCATATTTTAGATATACCGGGTGTTGACTTGGCGGACGCAACATAGGAAATCGCATGTTAATTTTGAAGTGTTCAAATATTGACTTCCCTATTTATTTTATAGACAAAATGTATTTCACTTTTTTGTAGAGGAAAAAATTCTAAATTTATGAATGTTCACACTTAACACTTTACGTTTTTCTAAGTTAAAATAATTACGAAAAAGTAATATGATTTTATAAAAATAATGACATACGATGGAATCGATACAGCAATTGCGGATATTCCCTGTTTTTTCTAAGTTTAATTTAAAGCTTTAAACAAGTGTTTTCCACTCCCAGACTAAGCATGAAGTAAAATTTCGAGTTTAGAAAAGCCCTGTGAAAATTTGTCGAGAGTCGCGCAGCGACCCGAGACAAATTATCTGGGCTTTTCTAAACTCGAAATTTTACTTCATGCGCCACGCGTATAAAACACTATAATATTGTCAAATTTATGTAAATTCCAACTCCACTTAAAATCTGTGTCTTAGACGCGTGGCGCATGAAGTAAAATTTCGAGTTTAGAAAAGCCCAGATAATTTGTCTCGGGTCGCTGCGCGACCCTCGACAAATTTTCACAGGGCTTTTCTAAACTCGAAATTTTACTTCATGCTTAGTCTGGGAGTGGAAAACACTCGTCTAAAGCTTCAAATTAAACTCTTTTAACAGGTAGAAGATAAACAAATTTTGTAAGTATGTATCTTTCATCGAAAAAGAAGAAGAAAAAATACATGTCCGTATACTCTGAGGGAAAAGGAAATTGTTCTAGAAAGTAATTATGTGGAAGGTTTTATGTGTATGAATAAATAACGCGGCGTTTTTAAATATTGTCCGTAGGTGTATTGTTCTGGAAAATAAATCAAAATAAACTCCCGTGAGATTGTATAGTAATAATTTAAAATTCTGTATTTTTTTCATAAATATTATGAGGAAACATATTAATTTCCGAGTTACGCGTTTGTTTTTTCATAAACATAAATGAACTTACGTTTTTTGTTCAGAAAACAATTGAATATCTTATAATAATAAGTGACAAAGTTTCAGTGAAATATTTATGATTTACCTTGATAAAAACTAAAGCGAATGTGACTTTGATACGATAATTTTTTTTACAATTTTCCTACAGTTGTGCTCTAACTTCAGATTTTTATGTTTGTTTTTTGTTTGTTTGGGCTTTACGTCATCTATTTCCGCTGCTATGGCCTATCATGACGCCGGAGATTAGGTCTACAGCTATCCGGGAATTTTGCCGAACCCGGTGGGAGTTCCAACCCACCGGTAGGGATCTTTAACGTGCACGCAACATCCAGGCAGTACACGGGTCCTACATGCATTTAACGTCATATCCGAGAAGACGGAGTGTTTGGCATTTTTATCCTAACCTATATAAATGCAGACAACTTGTTAGGCCGGTATTTGAACCCCGGCCCGTGGCAGATTTTTATGATACATATTTTTAAAATAACATACATATATATAAATAGAGATTTTTTTAAATAAACATATGCAGATGTATACAGACATCCATTGATCAAATCAAAGCGTTCAATTTAAAACATCTTATGAGTTTTTCCACTCCTTATTAAGCATGAATTAAAATTTCGAGTTAAAAAAGGCCTAGAAATGGCTATTTCCACCAATCCATATTTTGAGACTTTTTTAAACTTGAAATTTTACTTCATGCGTTACGCCTAAAAAAACTGATGTAAAGTGAAGTTCAAATTATACTGCGTAACTTTGACCTTACGATAAGTTTACAAATATTAATTTCGTCTAATTAAATCTTGCTCATCTACAATTTAATTAGGGATATTATATTTGAGATATGTAAGTTGAAAAAGAAATAATCTGAAATCAAATTATAATATATTGCTTAACTTTGATCTCATGTCAATAAAAATTACAATTGTTTAAGTAAATATTGACTTACATATTTGTAATATTTATTGACGTGAAATCAAACTTAAGCAGTATACTTTGAAATTCACTTTTAATCAGTGTTGCGCGTAAAGTAAAATTTCGAGCCTGAAAATTTGGATTTGCCGTTGCGGTAAATCCACAGCTATAACTTGTTTAAGTATGAAGTAAAATTTCGAGTTGGGAAAAGCCTCTCAGTTTGGATTTTCCGGCACAAAGCGCACCAGCAAATCCAAACTGCCAGGCCTTTCTAAATTCGAAATGTTACTTCGTAATTAAACAAGGAGTGAAAACACTCGTTAGAAACTTCAGATTAAACCCTTTTGTAAAATCACCTAATGCTTGAAAATGTACATCATAGTTTTTATCTACAGTGCAAAATAAATGATTTACCATTTCGTTTTCAAAAAATATTGTAAACTTTAAAATAAACTTTTTTGGAGGGAAATTCTATTGATTTCTATCGTAGCGACCTCTTTTGCACAGAGGGAGTATCTCTAAAATGGGTACATTTTCTTTCAGAGTCAGAGATGATACCTGTTTCTAAGTATTCAGTACAGAGGGCGCAAAAATAAAAATCAATACACCACAATAAACACACATAGAAGATAACTACCAAATTGCATTTTCAATTAAAAAACTTATGTTTGGTTTAAAGATTAACTCAAATATTAATAGAAGTTAAATGACAATAATATATGTTTAAATAAACCTCTAATTATTGTTTAGACTATTCTGTTTTTGTTGATATAGGTATCTTAAATTATCATTAAAGACCATCATAGTTATTTCAGAAAAAAAAAGACGAAATGAAGTTTATATTTTATAGTTGTTAATTTATATCATTTGTGAAAGAAAATTATATAAAAGAAAAACAATCAAACTCAGTCTTCATATCTACAATTTAACTTTTTTTGACGAATAATAAACACAATTTAATTTATTATTTATTCATTGAGATATTATTTAATCTGTTTTTCTACATTCGCTTCATTATTTAATAATTTTCGTATGTCAACAATTATTTTTCTAATGTGTAATTAATGGTCATAGTTATAGCTGTGTTGACCAAGTATGTATGCATTACTAAACGTATTTATACTTGTTGCATTTATTTTTTACCCGTTTAATGCTGCGATTAAGTAAATGTTGATTTTATCGAACTGCAGAGGTTCAATCGTCACTTTTTAACTAAAATAAATGTTGATATTATTAAGGTATAGAGGTTCAATTGCCAGAAATTTAATCATTGGGCCCGTTAATAAAAATGTTCAGCATTCAACATGTTTAGATTTGTTTGTGATGTATGTTGGTATCTAATGAACGGTACTTTGGTCGGTATATTCTGTAAGATTGCAAAAATCCCAACAGTTGGCAGTAAACTCCCAACTGTTGTTTCTGATAAACGGGCCCATTGCATTGGTTTGTATAAATAAACCTTGTTTAGCTTCGTGTACTGAGATGGCGCTGTGGAATTTATTTTCATATAAAGGACTCTACTTCGAATCAATTTAATTCTACAGCGCCATCTCAGTACAAGAAGCAAAAGTGCTACTTTTGCGAACTTTATTACCGACTGTTAGTAATACAGAAATGTGCAACGATGAACGTAATACAGAAACCTGCGTAGAAATGTATTGATTGAAGAGAGAATACAGAAGCTACCTACCCTACAATTGAGTTGCAGTTTTTCAAATTAAATTTTGTCCATTTAGGATAATTGTCAGGACATTTTAAAATAACGGCAGGAAGTTGAACTGAGTTCAAGTTTGTGACGTGCCAGGTCAAGTTAGTGTTACTTCACATTGACCATTGCAGATGTCCAGTTCATGTAAAAAACAGATTCAATGCAAAAAGTGCTGCACTAGTTTATTTATTTATTTATTTATTAACGGAATCTCCATTTTATTACATAAGTGTACATATACATATTGTAATATATGACAAAAATAACAAAAAACATAAAAATCATATAAAGAATTACATTGATTACAACCGACTAAATTATTACTGAACAAAAATAACAAAAACCATATAAAGAGTTACATTGATTACAGCCACCTAACATGTAACGAACGGATGTAATACTAGTAATTGATGTTATAAGATAAATCAAAGTAAATTTTAAATATTTTTATTTTAGATACTAAATTTAAAAATATCTATTTTGTTTAGCGGCCCAAAAAAATTAAAATAAGTGTTTATTACACGTTTCATAATTTCTGTCGTAATAAAATATAATATATCGAGCTAATAAAGTAACTTAGAAAGTATTTAATTAAATCAGCAAGGTTCATAAAAAATCTACAAATTATATATCATATTTGAGATATACCGGGTGTTGACTTGGCGGACGCAACATAGGAAATCGCATGTTAATTTTGAAGTGTTCAAATATTGGTTTCCCTATTTATTTTAGAGACAAAATGTATTTCACTTTTTTGTAAAGGAAAAAATTCTAAATTTATGAATGTTCACACTTAACACTTTACGTTTCTCTAAGTTAAAATAATTACGAAAAAGTAATATGATTTTATAAAAATAATGACATACGATGGAATTGATACAACAATTGCGTATATTCCCTGTTTTTTTCTAAGTTTAATTTAAAGCTTTAAAAAATGTTTTCCACTCCTAGACTAAGCATGAAGTAAAATTTCGAGTTTAGAAAAGCCCTGTGAAAATTTGTCGAGGGTCGCGCAGCGACCCGAGATAAATTTTCTGGGCTTTTCTAAACTCGAAATTTTACTTCATGCGCCACCCGTATAAAACACTATAATATTGTCAAATTTATGTAAATTCCAACTCCACTTAAAATCTGTGTCTTAGACGCGTGGCGCATGAAGTAAAATTTCGAGTTTAGAAAAGCCCAGAAAATTTGTCTCGGGTCGCTGCGCGACCCTCGCCAAATTTTCACAGGGCTTTTCTAAACTCGAAATTTTACTTCATGCTTAGTCTGGGAGTTTAAAACACTCGTTTAAAGCTTCAAATTAAACTCTTTCAAAAATCAACGAATGTCAGAAAATTTACAATTAAAATAATTAAGGAAAAGTAATGTGATTTTATAAAAATAATGACATACCATTGAATTGATACAACAATTGCGGATATTCCCTGTTTTTTTTTAAGTTTAATTTAAAGCTTTAAACAAATGTTTTTCACTCCCAGACTAAGCATGAAGTAAAATTTCGAGTTTAGAAAAGCCCTGTGAAAATTTGTCGAGGGTCGCGCAGCGACCCGAGACAAATTTTCTGGGCTTTTTTAAACTCGAAATTTTACTTCATGCGCCACGCGTATAAAACACTATAATATTGTCAAACTTATGTAAATTTAAACTCCACTTAAAATCCGTGTCTTAGACGCGTGGCGCATGAAGTAAAATTTCGAGTTTAGAAAAGCCCAGAAAATTTGTCTCGGGTCGCTGCGCGACCCTCGACAAATTTTCACAGGGCTTTTCTAAACTCGAAATTTTACTTCATGCTTAGTCTGGGAGTGGAAAACACTCGTTTAAAGCTTCAAATTAAACTCTTTTAAAAATCAACGAATGTCAGAAAAGTTACAGTTAAAATAATTAAGAAAAAGTAATGTGATTTTATAAAAATAATGACATACCATGGAATTGATACAACAATTGCGGATATTCCCTGTTTTTCTTTAAGTTTAATTTTAAGCTTTAAACAAGTGTTTTCCACTCCCAGACTAAGCATGAAGTAATATTTCGAGTTTAGAAAATCCCCGTGAACCTTTGTCAAGGGTCGCGCAGCGACCTGAAACAAATTTTCTGGGCTTTTCTAAACTCGAAATTTTACTTAATGCGCCACGCGTATGACACACTATAATATTGTCAAATTTATGCAAATTCCAACTCCATTTAAAATCTGTGTCTTATACGCGTGGCGCATGAAGTAAAATTTCGAGTTTAGAAAAGCCCAGAAAATTTGTTTCGGGTCGCTGCGCGACCCTCGACAAATTTTCACAGGGCTTTTCTAAACTCGAAATATTACTTCATGCTTAGTCTGGGAGTGGAAAACACTCGTTTAAAGCTTCAAATTAAACTCTTTTAAAAATCAACGAATGTCAGAAAATTTACAGTTAAAATAATTAAGAAAAAGTAATCTGATTTTATAAAAATAATGACATACCATGGAATTGATACAACAATTGCGGATATTCCCTGTTTTTTTTAAAGTTTAATTTAAAGCTTTAAACAAGTGTTTTCCACTCCCAGACTAAGCATGAAGTAAAATTTCGAGTTTAGAAAAGTCCCGTGAAAATTTGTCAAGGGTCGCGCAGCGACCTGAAACAAATTTTCTGGGCTTTTCTAAACTCGAAATTTTACTTAATGCGCCACGCGTATAAAACACTATAATATTGTCAAATTTATGTATATTCCAACTCCACTTAAAATCTGTGTCTTATACGAGTGGCGCATGAAGTAAAATTTCGAGTTTAGAAAAGCCCAGAAAATTTGTCTCGGGTCGCTGCGCGACCCTCGACAAATTTTCACAGGGCTTTTCTAAACTCGAAATTTTACTTTATACTTAGTCAGGGAGTGGAAAACACTCGTTTAAAGCTTAAAGCTTTAATTAAACTCTTCTAAAAATCAACGAATCTCAGAAAATTTACAATTGAAATAATTACGAAAAAGTAATGTGATTTTATAAAAATAATGACATACCATGGAATTGAGACAACAATTGCGGATATTCCCTCTTTTTTTAAGATTCATTTAAAGCTTTAAACAAGTGTTTTCCACTCCTAGACTAAGCATGAAGTAAAATTTCGAGTTTAGAAAAGCCCCGTGAAAATTTGTCAAGGGTCGTGCAGCGACCCGAAACACATTTTCTGGGCTTTTCTAAACTCGAAATTTTACTTCATGCTTAGTCTGGCAGTGGAAAACACTCGTTTAAAGCTTATAATTAAACTCTTTTAAAAATCAAGGAATATCAGAAAATAATTAAGAAAAAGTAATGTGATTTTATAAAAATAATGACATACTATGGAATTGATACAACAATTGCGGATGTCAAAATAGCATAAGATATTGCTGTTACTTAATTAACGACAAAAAAACATAACGCAAACATCGTGATAACTGTGATTTGCGTAATACCACTTTATTAGGAGAATTGTTTCTTGTACATTTCGAAAACATTTACTTTAAGTGACTGCGATATCTTTTGCCATTTTAACATCCGTAATTGATGTTTCAATTCCATGGCATGTCATTATTTTTATAAAATCACATTATTTTAACTTTGAGAAACGTAAAGTGATAAACGTTAACACGAATGAATTCAGAATTTTTCCCTCTATAATAAAGGTAAATACATTTTGTTGCTAAAATAAATAGGAGAGCAAAAATTTGAACATTTCAAAATTTACATGGGATTTCCTATGTTGCGTCCGCCAAGTCAACACCCGGTATAAAAAAATAATTTAAATACAAATTATTGCTAGGAATAATAAATTACTTAACAAATGCTGGTATTAATTCTTCTTTATTTTTGTTTCTGTTCGATTTTGTACATGTCGTTAATTGGTCAGAATGTAAATTCACTTCAGAACCATGGTCCAATATTTTAGATATTTAATTATTTATAAAAGAAATAGACACTTTCAATTAATGTAGTTTTTGATGTATTTCAATTAATGTATTTATTAGAGTTACGTCATAATAGGTACATAGTACCCGAAATGTACATCTAGCATCGAAAAATAAAAGTGAAGAAAGGAATATAACTACGTTTCAATTAAGAGGCACTTTCAATGATTTATTAATCCAAAACTAATAATGTTATTTGTATTCGTTTACACTGTTTAAAAAAGTAATTACAATACAGATAATTTTGCTTTTAAGTATACATATACATTCGCTGTAAATTTTACTACATTCGTTGTTTTTTAAAAGTGGTTATTTTGAATCATTAAACGGGCATTTTCCACTCCCAGATTAGGCATGAAGTTACATTTCGAGTTTTTTCAGGTTTTACTAAACTGGAAATTGTACTACTTGCGTATAAAACACTGATTTTAAGTGAAATTCAAAATATATATAATAGCACTATACTAAAGCAGTATAAATTAAACTATACGTTAAATCAGTCATTTAAACACGTGGCGCATGAAGTAAAACTTCGAGATTAGAAAAGTTTAAAAATTTTATTTGGTCGCGTCGCTTCGCTACGCGACCAAAACAAATTTTTAGGCTTCTCTAAACTTAAAATTTTACTTTATGCTTAATCTGGGAATGGAAACACTGGATAGAAGTTTGAAATAAAAAATAAATAACGAATGCCTCATCATTTACATGATTTTTTGAGGGTCATATTTTAGATTATTTTAAAATTTGTAATTATTTTTAGATGACCACTGAGTAATATATTATTCTTCACTCTGTGTTGTGGGTTGTTAATAAATTCAGTGGTGTATTCAGAGAATCTTCGAAGAAATAATTGATGCGTATTTTATTATACAAAACAGGCGATGAGGGATGATTGTGAGATTAAAATCCTCCGCCCTTGTTACTCTTTATTTATTATTTATTCCCGCTTTGCTCGGCGGTTTACTTTAATTACGGATCACCGAGCGCTAAAATGAAAACGCTTGCAACGTTAACGGAATCAAATTAAAAATGATAATCCACAAAGACAATTAAACAGAAAAATACTGGGAATAAATTCAAGTACCTCCATAAAAATACGAGGTTTTGCTGAGCCGACTGTATTTTTCAAAAATAACTAAATTATTTAATTAATTAGGAATTATTTTTCTTGTTACAACAAATATATTTCATTCGTCTTTTAAAATGTAAATTAATATATTATTATGATTGTTTATTACTTACTTATATTATTTTGTGTAAATTTGTTTTTAGCCTATTAATTATCTTCTAATTTGCTATTAATCTATGTATCTTAGTTAACTTTTAACAGTGTTAGATATCAAGTTATTTAAAGGTCTTTTGTAATATAAGAGTAACATTTAAAATATTATTCGTGGTATTATCTGGGTTGTGTATTTTTTAGAACTTCTATGGAATTTATTTTGTTTATTATTATTATTATTATTATCTGAATAGTTAATTATCTTTGTAAATTTTAGTAAAAAGAGATTCTATTATTAAATAAATAAATAAAAATACTTCTCCTAGTGAAATATAGTTTTTTGTATAGGATTATTTAAACACTTGATGTCGTCTTTAAAAAACCATACACAAAAGGAACTATTTAATTTGAAAAAGTATTTTATATGAAGAGTGGGGTATTTATAATTTCACATTATAAATATACCATCCTTCTTTTAAAATATGTCTCCAAATTAAATACTTTCTTGTATATTATTTTTTAAAGAATTTTTTACGTATAAGTTTTTTCGGTACGTATAAGTTGTTTTGCGTTCTAGTTTGATAATTGTGATTGCGGGATTGCAGTATATGATTGTCGTAGCAAGACTTGACAGATAACAAACAATGCAATATGTTTAAAAAATAATATATAATTTAATATTCTTGTACAGGGATTTTATTAGTATGCATATCCCAATATATTGTACATTTTAAGGTATTCGTTGTTTTTTTTTAAAGGCGTTCAAATTGAAGTTTCTAGCGAGTGATTCTGCTCCTTGATTAAGCATGAAGTAAAATTTCGAGATTAGAAAAGCCTGAAAATTTAGTTTGGTCGTGTAGCGAAGCGGAGCGACCAAACCAAATTATGAGGCTTTTCTAAACTCAAAATTTTACTTCATGCGCCAGGCGTATCAATCACCGATTCACAGTGAAGTAAAAAGAAAACATATTTCATTTATAATTAATTTCATTTGTATCTTTTTGAACTCTACTATATTTCAGTGGTTTATATCAGAGCTGGGACGAATCCTCGTTAAAAGGATTCGAATCACGAATCCGAATCACCCAATATGATTCGAATCACGAATACTCGAATAAAGGATTCGTAAGAGATAAATATGATTCGAGTCAAAGATTCGAATCCTGTTTTATCGAATCACGAATACAAATCGTTTAGGAATAAATTTGGTTTTGTTATATTTTTACAACCATTAACATATAAATATCGTTATCAGTTGTTTTAGCAAAAATATTCAAAACCTAATTATTTATTATTAACACTGAACACCGTTGATAACAGACTAAATATTTGTGTTACTCTGATTAAAGATGTATTTGTGTGTTTTTGAACGACACTTCAAATCAGTGGTTTATACGCGTGGCGCATGAAGTAAAATTTCGAGTTTAGAAAAGCCCCGTGAAAATTTGTCTCGGGTCGCTGCGCGACCCTCGACAAATTTTCTACGCGGGGCTTTTCTAAACTCGAAATTTTACTTCATGCTTAGTCTGGGAGTGAAAGACAATCGTTACTTTAAAATATGTCACAACTGTTAAAGAATATATCGTCGGATACCCGTCTTTAGGGGTGATATGTAAGCAAATTATGGGTCCTAGGAGTTGCCAAATAAGTGAGTTATTTAACTGTTTCCAAGGCACTCTTTAAAAAACCAAAAGATTAAAATTTTACATATAAAATGTACAATAAACTATAAGTGTGATACATCATTAAATTCAGTAAATCCAAAATGGCGCCCATAAGAAAAAAAAAGTTAGCTATGGTGCCTAGGTTTATGTTATAGTTATCTTATGTTACTAGATTTATCGATATAAAGTGCCTATAATGTCAAAGTTGTAAATGTCTAGATTCAATAGTTTTTGAATAAAAAATAAAAACGAATTATTAAAAATTCGTTTCTTGACAATATCTCATTAACGAAAGAAGATATTTCAAACTTGTTTTTGGATTATTATTGGGCCCTAAATTACGCAACTTTGCCCCAATTTAACCGACTCTCTATCTCTTTAAATAACCGAGATCCCCATACATTCTGTTGAAATACGGACAACCTGTATAATTATAATAACAATAATAATATAAAATTTATTGTATTGTTAGTTCCTAAATACTTTAATAATAATAATAATAATAGTTTATTCGTGCTGTAAACAAAAGTTTTACACAGATCAGACAAAAATAGACAGATGTTATCAGTGCGAAAAAATAGAACATTGTAAAATTACAATAGTAAACATATATGATTAAAATATAACACAAATAAAAATGAACTAAACGCACAAGTATATTAAAATATAATAAATTAGAGGACAGCTCACTTTAAAATTACAAAAGTAAACATATATAATTAAAACCTCTTTCTGCAATACTAATAAATATATAATTTAAAGTAATAATAGTGATACTTCTATCACTACTACTAGCAATAAAACACAATTAGCAATCGAACTTATAAAAGTTAGAATGTATGGCCTAGAAAATCATCAACGGAATAAAATGCGTTTTCTAGTAATATTATCTTGATCCTTGATTTAAATAACTTTTTATCAAGGGTCCGATAACTATTGGGTAAAACATTGAATAACTTTAAGCCATAGTAGTTCATACCATTTCTCGATCTCTGAAGTCTTAAATTCGGTACGTATAAGTTGTTTTGCGTTCTAGTTTGATAATTGTGATTGCGGGATTGCAGTATATGATTGTCGTAGCAAGACTTGACAGATAACAAACAATGCAATATGTATAAACTAGGAAATGTTAATATTTTGAGTTTAATAAAGGCATCTTTACAATCTTCTCGAAACCCCAAGTTGCATATGATTCTAACGGCCTTGCGCTGGAGTCCAAACATTCGGTGTCTTATTACAGAATGACCCCAGGCAACTATGCTATATGTCAGGTGGGACTGAAATAGCGCAAAATAGGCAGTTTTCAGCATATCAGGGATAATATTATTCCTTAAAGCTCTTAAGATATAGATGCTTTTATTTAACTTCGCTGCCAGTTCATCGCCATGTCGATCCCATAGAAGCAGGTTATCAATATAAACACCTAGAAATTTAACAGCTGTGTTAAAATTTGTTAGATAGTGATTATTTAACGTATAGATTGATGTTTCAGTTTTGTTAATATTAAGACTCAATCTATTTGCAGTAAAACACTCTGTAGCCTTTAATACGAATTCCCTATTTTGTTTATTTGCTGCATCGATACTAGTTGATGCATTAATGATAGTTGTATCATCAGCAAATAAATATAATAAATATAAATTTACATTGTTCACCATATATTTACGAATATATTAAAAAATTAATACTTAATTCAGTAATTTAATATTAATTATACCATCAAATGTCTAAAAGTCTTGTGTTAAAAATCCCAAGAAATCATTAGATGTTTTTTTATTAAACGAATTTCACAATGGCTTTCGACGTCTAATTCAAAAAATGTTTGAAACAAAAGTTGTAGCCAAGGAAAAAACAAACCTCTTTTACGTAAACACTTTTCACCTCAGCTCTTTTGTTTTTGTAAACCGAGAAAGATTTTTTGGAAAATAAATACACAACTTTATGACAACTTTATGATAATTCAAAAATTTACGAACGAGTGTCTTCCACTCCCAGACTAAGCATGAAGTAAAATTTCGAGTATAGAAAAGCCCCGCGTAGAAAATTTTTTCACGGGGCTTTTCTAAACTCGAAATTTTACTTCATGCGCCACGCGTATAAAACATTGATTTAACGAAAAATTTATAAACATACAAAACAACTTTTTCATGTTAATCCTCACGATTAATTCGAATTATTTTTGATGATTCGAATCCTTTTGTAACTATTCGGATCCTTTTGTAAGTATTCGAATCCTTTTATAAATATTCGAATCCTTTTATGAGGATTCGAATCCTTTTATGAGGATTCGAATCCTTTCATGAGGATTTGAATCCTTTTATGAGGATTCGAATCCTTTTATGAGGATTCGAATCACCCGCATTTGGATTCGAATACGAATTCTTTTAAAAAAGTGTAACGAATCCGGATCACGAATCCAGTTTAACCAAAGTATTCGAATGCCTCTTTTGAATCCTCTAAAAGGATTCGAATCCAGAATTCGAATCCTGAATGATTCGAATCCTGCCCAGCTCTGGTTTATATGCGTGGCGAATAAGGTAAAATTTCGAGTTTAGAAAAACCTGCACATTTTTAGGGCATTTCTAAACTCAAAATGTTACCCTATGCTTAATCATGGAGTTGAAACACGTCATCGGGATATGTTTACATAAAAGAAAAATTCGATGTATTATTTTAAAAATGAATTTTCTTATATAGTACCACAGATGCAAAATGAAAGTGTGAATAATATCTCATTTTATTTTGACGTATGTATCCGCCGAATTTTATATGTTATTTTATGCATTACCTTTTGATGTTTTGTATTTGTATTATTAGCAAAGTATATAAATACTTCTAAAAATTAAATAGTTTTTATAGAATATGCTTTTTCAGTGACAATAAAAATATTTTATTTGGAGACGTATTTTAGAATAAAAACGGTATTTTTGATTTAGCATGAAATCTGTTCACAAATAATATTGTAATTTTTCTAAATTTATACATGGGCCTCAAAAAGTGGTATTTTTATGTATGTTTTATGTTTAAATAGCAATTATTTTATTCATTGAATATCTTTCTCATTAAACAAGTTCTACTATTATTTTTTGGAAGTTGATATTTTCAACTGGAATAAAATAATGGTTGTAAATTTTCCCCTACAAATCATTCACTTTTTCACCTTCATCTTTCAATCTAAGTAATGTTTACTTGATTTTTACTAGAGACTCTTTGCACACGAGTGATTTCACTAGATGCTCTTTTAATCTGCCGTGCTGATGGAAATAGTATCTTTCAGCCAGGTGATTTATTATAAGAAAAGGCAGGAAATGTTTGCACATTAGCAACTTGCCTTCCAAGATTATTTATACACACACCAGTCAACTTTAAAAGCCCTCATGGTTTGCCGGAACCATTAGCCTGTTTTTCCATCCATTCATGCGAGCTCTGTCTCTCCCTTTAGCTTTCCTACCCAACCCCATATTTTCCTTCGATCAGACTTTCAAAGTCAACCCCCTCGTGACTGTTTTCCGCAATTATTGGATGAGTCAGCAATCAGACAGTTAATTTAAGAAATATCTACGAATATAAAAAAAAGTATCTACAAATAATTTTACATTTTTATTAAAAAAACTACCACTGCCGGGTGTTTTACCTAAAACTCCGAATATTAATTAATAAGAAACTAAAAATGTTATTAAAGATTTGATTGTTGTAATCAACAGATATTGTTCAAGGCTTCAAATTAAGATGGAATTGGTATCACTCATAATTCCGGTTTAGCTGTCAGAGCCGCGAGAAAATGTCATTCGATGATCAGAACTTTGTAAGTGACTTTTTCCAACCGAATAGAATACTTGAAGACATTTTTTAAATTGCATTGGCCATTTTTAAGTTATAACCGATTTTTATATTTTCAACTTTTAATACACATTTAAACTTGTGCAACTTCTCAAAATTTGCTTATCTAATAATAAAAATAATTAAAATACATTAAAAATTACATAAAAATATTATAAACAATAATATAACTCAATTATAGTCGACAGTTCTAATACAAATTGACACACATGTCAAAAATAGTCAGTATTTTTAAAATATAGCTTTTATAACATCAATTGATTATAAAAACAAAACTTTAATAATAGTTTTACTTTATTGTTGATTATTCTGGAGAGTTTTAGGTGAAACACCCTGTATAGTAGACATTTTAAAAGAATTGTTTACCAGAAATTGAATATAACACTATAAATCTACAAAAAAAACAAGTTAGCATTTTGTTAAATAACTTCTAAATTCATTAGGTTCACACCAGTGGCGTAGATAAGGGGGTAATTTAAAGGATCAATCCCCTCCCATGAGTTTTGAAAAAATTAAATAGTGTTTTTCTGTTAGCGATTTATTTTGATATTATTTTCATTTTACTTTTATATACATCTACGTAGTGCTGTTAGTGGTAATTTATCTAGGTAATTACCACTAGTAATTTACCGTTAATTACAGTATATTACCCTAATATTTTGGTAATATTTGCAACATTCTTTGGCGTGTATGCGCAAGGGATAATAATAATAATAATAATTTTATTTCCCAACAGAAATTAACATTCATTTACAGGGAATATATATAAGACTACTTAGACTAAGTGTAAATTTAAACAAACAAAAAAAAACAATGCTTACATACATACACAATCATACATAAAATTAAGGAGACGTATTATAATATATTTTTGATACATTTTATAAATTCTTTTGGACTAAGCATAAATATATCTGCATATTGTTGAACATCAAGATGTAACAGTTTAATGAAATTAATTGGAGAATAATAATATAAATTAGTGTAGCTATGGTTACGTATAAATGTTGTACAATTTCTACTAGACGCTCGAGGAACATATATATTTATTAGTGCCAATAAATTGGGATCATCTATATCGTTATGAATGATCTGATGTAGACATTTTAGAAGTAACATTTTGCGCCTTGAGCCCAATTCTTGTAAGTCAAACATTGACAACAGATCACTATAAGATACAGCAGTGTCGGGGTAAACCGAATGTTTTTTAAAATACAAATATTTAACAAACATTTTTTGCACTCGCTCTAATTTTTGCATATGCACATTGTAATTCGACGCCCAAACACAAGCACAATATTCCAATTTTGGACGCACATATGTTTGATACAATTAATTTATTGTATAAATGTCCCGAAAAAGCTCACGGATACGCCGAATAAAACCTAACATTTTTAAGGCATCTTTCTGTATTGCATTATAATGGGGTATAAACGATAAATCTTTATCAAATAAGACACCGAGATCTTTTAAAATAGTTACTCTTTCTAGTGAAACATTGTTCATGTTGTAATCAAATGCTATATGAGTAAAGGTTAAAAATGTTTCCTATAGAAAATTAAATTTTAATATTACTGTTACATAAAATACACTTATCGAATCGATTTATTTAGAAATAATTAAAAAGGGTATATTTTTAATTTCACAAGAAGTAAAATTTCGAGTTTACGAAAGTCTGAATCCAAACTTCAATTTTGATACAAGTTAAGGAGAAAGCAGTCGTTATTTTTTTATAATAGTGAAAATGGTCTAGAAACAATTGCATAATTTTATATTTTCAACGATGAGAATATTATTTGAGTAATGACGAATTGTGTTGAAACAGCAAATTATCTAACTAAAGTATAGACAGTTATATGCTGAGAATGTCAGTTTTTGATGTAAATGTCAAATAACTTCATTATGTAATATAGAAAAATTATTCTCAGTTTTTGTGTTAAAAATGAAATGAAATTTTATCTCTATTCGAATATATTTAAAACAGAATATCAATTATGGTAAAAAATATGAATTTATCATAAAAACAGTAATAATAATAATTTTATCATTAAATGTCAAACACTATACAAGATGGCCTGAAAATGATTGAAAATCTTTAAATAGTTTGCTCGTTATTCAATTTGGAGTACATACAAAATTTTTAAAATTAAAAAAATTAAATTAAATTTAAAACTTTTGAAAGTAAGAAGAAATAAAAAATAAAAAATATTTTATGATTATTCATAAAGCCTCACGAGGCCAATAATATTAAAAATATGTGATTAGAATTTGTTTTGGACATTTTGTGTACAATTATTGCTTTTATTAATCGACTAAACATTACATAAACATTTGTAATGTTTAGCTGATTGTTGGCTGATATGATTTTAATCAATACATTTCAAAAATATTTCTGATTACAATACCGTCGTCAACCTTAATGAAGAACTATACAATATTTTTTAATTAGGATTTTTTACTTAGAATTATTCAAGTAACCTGCTTTTCACTTATTTCCTGTCCACCTTGCATAAAATAGTATCAAAGTTTTGACAGATTATAACAAAAACTACACAATAAATGACGTGTGTCTTCATACAATTTGTGTTAAGTGTGACAAAGTTATAAAAAATGTCATAAAAGTCAAAATTGAAAAGCGATGTTTCAACTCACTACTTTATCAGTTTAGAAATTTTCAACGATATAACAAATTTAAAATTTTTTACGCTATTCAACTATTTTTATATTTTTACCATATTTAGAAATTTTAAGATTTTTAATGATTTTCTAAATTTAAAAGTTTTTAACGCTACTGACTATTTTTATATTTTTAACATTATTTAACAAATTTTACATTTTTTAACGCTACTCAACAATTTTTTTATTTTTAACATTATTTAACAATTTTGAGATTTTTAACGATATAACAAATTTGACATTTTCTAACGCTTTTCAGTATTTAACAGCTTTGATGTTTTTTTTAACGAATATTTACTTTTTATGGTGGTGTTGTTACAAACAATTGTTAAATATTAGTAATTAACATTGGTAGTTTGCTTGTTTCAACAGGTAGAAAAATCAGAACATTTCCGGTAATTTTGTACTTGAAAAAAAAAACCCGCCATAACTCGAAAACTATTTATACCACCAAAAGGTATAAAGTACGGATGATTTTAAGTATTTTGACGAAATCTACAACTTTTATTTGAAACATTTTTCAGTATTTATAATATTTTAGGAAATATCAAGAAAAATTTTAAAAATGCGCTTTGACCCAAAGCGTTTCAGTTTCTAAAATTGTAATAAAAACATTAGATTTATTGTATCGTTTTAATATCTTAATTGGTTTAGTCTGTACGGCACAATCGGATAGGCAGACGGACATAGAGTCACAAAAATAATACTTTTCCTTTGTACCACATATAAAGAAAGTAAAGTAATTTACAATGTTTGGGAAAATTGACAAGAATCCTAAAACTTAAGAAAACATCAAAACCGACGAGACAAACAAACATTTATTGCAAACCTAATATTTGGAGAAAGTGACATTGTAAAAAATAATCAAAATGTGTTAATAATTGAGATAATTGACACAAATATTGAAAAAGGGTGGAAAGTCTTGTTTAATGATGAAAAGCAAAAACATTAAGAAAACGACAAGTTTTTTTTAAATTTAATAATTCAGCACACAAAAAGTCTAATAGATTTTCTAAAAATGTTTACTTTTTTTATACTTCTTCGACATTTTGGACGTTTCTCAATTTTTGACATCTAGGCGTGACAATCAACGAATTATTCTTTTAAATATATTTTCACGCAGTCGTTGATTTTATGAACGAGTTCAATTTAAAGTGTTTAAGGAGTGTTTGTACTCTGATTAAGCATGAAGTGAAATTTAGAGTTTAGAAAAGCCTGATAATTTGGATTTGCGAAGGCGCGCGAGCGAAGCGAGTCGCGCCCCGGCCAATCCTAATTTTCAAGCTTTTCCAAACTCGAATTTTACTTCATGCGCCACGCATATAAAACACCGATTTAAAGTGAAATTTAAAATATAGATTAATTATATAATTTTGATTTAAATTTATGAAATTTCGAATCTTTGACTTCAATGGCGCCCCTCTGCTTAATGCGCCTGGGGCCGTCGCCTCCTTGCGTCTCCTTGCATCTCTAAGCGAAAATAGAACCACTTTTTATACTTGTTTTTGTAGAACTTAAAAATGCATGTATGAAATCAGCCCTTGCCCCCTAAAATTGCCAAGACCTATTTACGACACTATCTCGCACTGTATATTTTTGAAGTTGCAGAAAGATTCAAAACATAATTTATAAAGCATTATACGTTTATAAAACTACATAAAATTTTGCATATTAAAATCTCAATTAAATTCACTCATTATTTTAAGCGTCTGCATACGTATATCTTTGAATTAATGATGTTCCATTTTTAAAACCCACCCTCGCACATGTCTAAAACCAACAGGAAATGTTCGCGCGACAGAAATTAAAATTAGTCACATTCGCACCTTTCGCCGCCACATCTCTTCGTTGCGGCGAAATGTGTAAATGCGCCCCGTGCCAAATGTCAAGACGTCATTATTCTTGTGACGTGCCGCAACGAGAAACAGAATAGAGTCAATCAGGGTGGCAAGTTTTTTTTTCTTCATTCGCCCGTGTGGGTTGGTGTGTATGTGAGTGTGTGCGTTGGGGCACAAAGGGCTTGACGCTCTTTGCGGGGATTAGATCAAAGAGGAAAGAAAAAAATCAATTCATGGCCCCATAAATTTCACCATCGTTGCTTTTGTCGTCCGGAGAGATCATTCCATTCCGGCACACGCAGGGAAATGTGAAGTTGATTGAGTGAAGGAAAGGACAGTAAATTCGGGTCGGTTTTTTCTTATAAAAATATATATGATGGAAATATATATAAAGGGAGTTTTTAAAGGTTCTTGAGCACAAAATAGAAATAATTGAAAGTCTAAAGTTTGCGAATTTTTAAAACATATCTCACTTAATCTAATAGACAAACTTTTGAAATTCTGTTCTGTATAATAAATAAATAAATCTATAATCTAAAAAGGACGCACTGCATATTCTTATACCTATCGTTTGTTTTATCGTGCTCATCGTGAAGACGGCTAGATTAGACAAAAGTTTTCATTTCTAATAGAAAATAAAACTACATTAACAAATTTTATCTAAGTGTGAATAAAATTACAAATACTTGGTTGTAGAATATTTCAAAACAAAGACAATAATAGTTTAAAAGATCCCAATGGTGAGCACGATAAAGCAATCAAACGGTACATTCATTCTATCATCGTATTTTTTAATTAAATTAAACTCCAATTATTTTGAATAGGTTTCTGATTGATTGTCTAACGAGGGTTTCCACTCCCAGACTAAGCATGAAGTAAAATTTCGAGTTTAGAAAAGCCTGAAAATTTGTATTTAATATGGCGCGCGAGCGAAGCGAGTCGCGCCCCGGCAAATCCAAATTTTCAGGCTTTTCTAAACTCGAAATTTTACTTCATGCGCCACGCGTCTAAAATACTGATTTTAGTGAAGTTGAAAATATATTCAATTTGATTTTTATTTAATCTCACATTAATTAATTTTATAAATGTTTATTGTGTCCAACCAAATCTTACGCTTTCAAAATTTGAGTAATTTAGTTTGCGTTGGGTAGGTATACTTAAAATAAAAATCCCTTTTTAAAATCTGGTGATTTTTAAGAAGTTACTTAACCGTAACACGCTTTACCGTTTACCCAGCAAATACGTCTAGTCAGCAAAGCAATTGTTTTCATTTCATGGAACAAACGACGTGCTGAATTGTACGCTGTAACTGATCACTTCAACAGCCACTGTTCCTAGAAATTTGTTTGTTCTAACCGATGCGTTCGTTGTAAGCAAGAGCAATGCTTTTTTGTGTACGTTATTCTACGGACCGACTATTTTGTTAGTTGAGTCGCCTATTTCCAAAACCCCCTAGATCCACTTTGATTGGTTTCGAGTAATTTAATATTTTTATATTCACTAAATAAATAATAAATAATTAAAACTGCAATAGCAGAAATCGCTAGTATTTACAATGATAAATAAGGGGCTCTAATGAGTAAAATCTTACTTTCATACTTTTTGAATCATTAAAAAACAATTGGATTTAGCTGGTTTTGAAAATAAATCTGGATTTACTGATTTTTTTACTTTTATTCATTCATTTTATTTTTGTACATTTTATCTAATCACTTAGTTTTATATAAAAATTAAAACATAAATACATTAAATATTATTCTTTAAACATGTTACACTAAACTTATATGTTAAAATATCTTATCTGAAGTTTCAATTTTTTCACAAATGTCTTTATTTTCGGCCTTATCATTAAAGCAGTATATTTTAAACTTCACTTGAAATTTGTGTTTTATACGCGTGGCCCATGAAGTAAAATTTCGAGTTTATAAAAGCCTGAAAATTTGGTTTGGCCGCTCGACCAAACTAAATTTTCAGGCTTTTATAAACTCGAAATTTTACTTCATGCTTAATCTGGTAGTGAAAAACACTCGCTTAAGCTTCAAATTGAGCTCAAATACAACGAACGTCGGAAAATTTCCAGAGCATTCATTTGGAAAAAAATCTTTAGTTTTTTTTTTTATAAAAAGTCCCTAGTAGAAATGAATCTTGTAGCAATATTATACAGGGAGTTTTTTTTTAAGTATACGTTTTCTAAATTCAGGTTATTTTCTTTAAATCTTTAGATATACGTTGCTTTTAAAAAGAGTTCAATTTGAAGCTTCTAACGAGTGTTTTCCACTCCCAGACTACGCATGAAGTAAAATTTCGAGTTTAGAAAAGCCCCGTGAAAATTTGTCGAGGGTCGCGCAGAGACCCGAGACAAATTTTCTGGGCTATTCTAAACTCAAAATGTTACTTCATGCGCCACGCGTATAAAACACTGATTTCAAGTGAGGTTAAAATATACATACATTTCACAATATTTTAGTGTTTTACACACGTAGCGCATAAAGTAATTTCGAGTTTAGAAACGCCCAAAAAATTTGTCTCGATTTGCTGCGTGACCCTTGACAAATTTACACGGGGCTTTTCTAAACTAGAAATTTTACTTCATGCTTAGTCTGGGAGTGGAAAACAGTCGCTTAAAGCTTTAAATTAAACCCTTTTAAAAACACAGCGAATATCTAAATATTTAAAGAAAATAAGCTGAATTTGGAATAAGTATATTTTAAAGAAAAACTCCCTGTTTCTATATTTTTATGTTGATTATAATACAATGTGCATACATTATAATAACAATATTGTGGAGTGTGTGATATTGAATGTCTTTCACCATCATTCTACGACAGGTGCGGATTTGCAGCTTTAAGAGACTCCCGAAAAAATCGGCCCCTATACTCGAGTTTCACCGAGTTGCTCGGCCTACCGGATCCAAAATTCTGTCTCTTATTTAAATAAAGTTTAGCTTTAAATTGTTGTTATTTTAATACTAATATAAATAGTTCACGTAGATATTTCGAAGACATATAACGTTACAATATATATTTTTTTTAATCGTAAGTAGAAACTCTATATTGGTACAAGATTGAATTACAACTTGAAAATCAAGATTAAATTACAACTTAAAAATCAAGATTAAAACATTGTATCAAGATTTTTTAAACATGGCACAATTGACCAATGACTAGGCTATACTTTGACCTACGATAATGCTATATATCAACTTGCAATACGACTATATTTGGGCCTGAGGCAAGGCCAGTCGTAGATCAAAATATAGTCTTGTTACGTCAAAATGTGGACATAAGTTATATAGCTATATTTTGACTTGGAATAATGCTATAATTTGACGTATGACTGAGCAATACTTTGACCTACAATAGGACAATATTTTAACCTTCGATTAGGCAATGTATTAAACTGAGAAGCATCTATATTTTGACCTATACTACAATATTTTAACTTGAAACATAGTTTAATGTAGGTCTGTAGCAAGGCTATATTCTGACCTGGAAGAAGGTTACATTTTGACCTACGATTAGACTATACTTTGACCTTCAGTAAGGTTATATATCAACCATATAACAACAATATAGCTTGGAAATCAACAGAGCCATAAAACTGGGAAAAAACGTCGTGAATGATAATGAGGACATTTGGCACTCGCCGATCATGAACGCCCTTCTTACCTGACCTGCGAAAAAATGTTGTATAAATACTTTGTAATTTGTAAATTCTGTACATTCCTTGATAATGACTGTTAGTCGAAACTAGTCGGAATAAATAAATTTATTAAGTGAAACAAACCAAGTGATTCCTTTCTAATTAAGAAATTAATTAAATATAGCTATATATATATATATATATATATATATATATATATATATATATATATATCGTCTTAAATTGTCTTATTAATTAAGACACTGTTTGCATTTTCGCGAATAGTTTTTTCGTAATTTTATATATTATGAATAAATGTATATTTAAAAGAATAATTTCTTATTTTATTATTTTTTTTCGCCCTTTATAGTTAGCACACTTTAAACATAATATATAAAATTGCACGAGAAGTAGTTGTTTTAATGGTTATTTATGGTCAATTGTTTTTCTTATTAATTAAGACATTTTACACGAAAAACATTTTCGTAATTTTATATATTAGTATATTTAAAAGATTAAGACAAAAATGACAATAAATATATTATATTACTCAAATATGCATATGCAGCCTCACTTTATGACATTCCTACGTGCATTATAAATATAAATATTTAAAATTTTATTTATACAATCAATAACATTTTGTCCTAAAATATTAATATAATAATTTCTGATTTTATATAATTTATCCTTTATATGACCCCAAAGAAAGTAATTTAAAACAAGCTTACTGCAATCAATAAAAAAATATGTGCAAATAATTAAAAAGAATTTTAATAGATTTAAAATAAAATGCAAATAACCGATATGATACATTAAAATAATAACTAACCAATTTATTGAGGTCGAAGCCAAGTATGATTTCTATGTAAAAAAAGATAACTTAGTATTGTATCTTAGTTATTAATGAAAATATCAATAATCTGTTTACCTCATTTAATTTGTCTCAAAGAAAGAAACGAAAAACATGCAATTCTTATTTTAATAAAATAATAAATTACGAAGATATTAATAAACATCGAAAATGGAAAATAATGAGTTTTTGGCTATAACTCGAAATCAAAAGGCGATGTCTTGAAAAATGAAATCGAGAGTGCGTCATCAGTTTTTTCTATTTCTTCTACTAACCGAGATTTCCTATAGTAACACTAAAATGTAATCACCCTGTACATTTGAAGGTATACTGGTTTTTAATTTTAAAGAAAAGATAATTTACATAAATGAGCAATTTCAGGTAATAAAAGATTATAGGCTTTTTTACACTTCAGAATAAATCCGCGTTTTATACGCGTGGCGCATGAAGTAAAGTTTCGAGTTTTGATAAGCCTAAACATTTACATTTGCCGGAGCGACTCGCTTCGCTTGCGCGCCGGAAAATCCAAATTTTCAGGCTTTTACAAACTCAAAAGTTTACTTCATGCTTAATCAAGGTGTGGAAGACACTTGTTAGAGTAATACTTAATTTAAAGTGGATTAATGCTGCTTAAGTGATTTTACTTTTGCAAACAAAAATCACAATTTATCTTCTTTACCCTTGTTGAGAATAACTGGTTTAAATTAATCGAATGTTTGCGTGTTTGTCAGTATAATTCCTACAATTATTACACATACTACAATGTAATTACATTTATTTTTCATGCGGCATTATGCTGTTATAACTATGAGGAAAGTTTTGAACAGTAGTTCACAAATCATTCATTTCTTTTGGTAGTGAGAGGACGACAGTTGCAGTTGCAACTGCACATTATTTATGAAGCACATTAAGCAGCACTCTGATGACTACTAACGATCACTGGCCGGATCCGAGGGTTTCAATTGCCGCTTCAAATTTGCACCCCCACTATACCGTATCGAAAACTGAATCAGTTAGGGGGGAGATATAATTGAAAATGTATTCATAAATTCAATTTATTTCAAAATTCAGGAACAGAAGTATTTCAGTAATTATTTAAAAACACTGGAAAAAATAAATGATAACTTTAATCAACTAATATGTTTATATACGAGTTTGCTAAGTAGCGTGTTTCTGTCAGATATTTTAACTTACGTGAATATTTGAATCAAATATATTACGTGATTATATCAAACATTCTAATTTGTTAGAAAGTTAAATATAAACACGTTATTTGGCAGGCTCGTATATTTTTTGTCAGTGAATGTAGGCAATATAAAAAAAAGTACTAAATTTTCTTCATTTTAATATTAATGTTTTGATCTTGTAATTTTAATTTCAATATTGTATTTCCTTATCTATTAAATAAAACCGAATCCTTGTACTTAACTGCGTATTTTATATTATTATTATTGTCAATTTACATTCTGTTTGATCCCATATTTGAAAGATGTAAAGTTAGACAAACCTTTTTTTTTAGTTTATTTATACATTCACCTCGGTCTTTTTTATTTATACGCACAACAATTTATAAAATATACAAATTAATTAATTAACAAAACATACAACAAACAAGGCGTAGTCCCAGATTTCAATCCCGTTCCGTGAATAGATTTTTTTGCGAGTGAATTCGTGTGTGTGTAACTCTGCGAGCATTAAATTTAATTAATGTAAGCGAAACCGAACGCGCTTAATTAATGCAAAAATAAAAAATTATTACAATAAATAATAACCGCAGTGTGTTTAATTAAAACCAAAGGGCCCTTTGAATAATTCACACACGAAACAGATAACGTATTAATATTATCGGTCGACCCTTGGATTTGGATTTAATTTCGTTATCGTTATCTCCCCGTTAATGCTCTTCGGTTTATGTGTGCGTGTGTATGTGCGGACGTATAGGGGCGGTTTTTGAGGGGGTGGTTATTGATAAATAAATTATCTGGCCGCAGATATGTATATTGGGGGGTTGATGAAATTTTAGATTGAATTTGGGACAGTTCAATAGTTTCTGAGATCAAAGGGATTGTCATTTACCATTTCAGATATTAAAATAGACTTGAATAAAAACTACAACACCAATCTATAATATAAACTAAGGGCTGCATTTCTAGTTTACTGAATTATATAAATCACAATATAAAAGGGTATTTATTTCTAAATATGTTTAGAATTAAATTTATTTAAGTTAAAGTATACCAGCAAAATGCTTCTATAGAAATATCTTAAAAATATTTTAATTTTAAACATTTTTTTCTTTGGCTTTACCTATTCTCCTCTTATGCAATTGTTTTCAAAAAATTATGTTTTTTACCACTTCTAATCATAGGTTTTATAGAACTATACATTTAAATAATCTATCGAATGTTTCTTGAAATTTTATAACAACTAACCATTGAGCTCAGTACATTGTTGCTATTCACTGTTCTTTTAATACCATTTCAACTGATTTATTAAAGCAGGTGTTCAAATTGCCTTCTCTCTTCAGTTTGACTCTATTTGATTCCATACACTATGCCACTTTCCGATTGATATTTTTTCAGATTCTTCTAAAGAGTTTTCTAAACAGATCGCAGCGTTCGCATAAATCACCTTCTCGTCGTGCGATTTTGAAACTTATCACTAAATTTGAGCAAAATTGACAAATTACTGACGTAAAATTGCCAGTTCGTACTCGTATCGCCAGGTTAACTGAGAACCTTACAGCAATTCAAGCGCCCAAAGAAAATTTTCGAGCGGTTATTGGTCAAATAAGAGCCACAGTTAAAATGCTAAAATGTGATGCAATACGTTTTCAAAAGAACAGCCATTTGCAGAAGAAGCCGAGGTGGCCATTTACCAGATATAATTTTTCACACCTAATCGTGGAGTTTGTACCTCATTTTGAAATAAATATGTTGGCACTATTTCATAAAAAAAATATTGTTTTTAAATAATTAAAATAGGACCTCTTAATAGAAAACCTTATATAATTCAAATTTTACTATAGTTCCGCACATTCTTACGCGATCGCCATAACCTCCCATCATTAAAATTGTATTTTTGAGCATACCTTTTTATATTTTGATAAAAAACCGAATAATAACAAACAACTTAATAATAACTAATGTGAAAAACAGTTGTTTCGACATTTTGAGACACCTACACTTAATTATTATAAATATTTTATATTCGTTAATATTTTTCTATATACCTTTTCATTTAAGTAACTTATAAACATTCGGTTTTCACTAGTATGTTTCTATTTTAACAAGTTATGCGAAATATATACGGCATTCCATTAAAACAAAATAAGTTTGTTTTGTATCATGAAAATTAATCACCCTTTATATTAACAATTATTATTTATTAATAGCTTAAATTAGTAGCCACAAGTTTTATTTAAAACATTTTTCTCTAAACTCATCACACAGCGAGATATCAAGCCGTTACATTACTTTTTGTACACCCTGTATATGCACACGCTGTAAATTTGTCGACATTAGTTGTTTTTGAAGAGAAATTAAAGCTATAAACGAGTGTTTTCCACTTCCCGATTAAGCATGAACACAGTTCATATATATCCAGTTAGCCAGTCCCCAAATAAATTTTGGGTACACGCGAATGGGAGCAGAGCGCTGGATGCCAAATAAGTGTATACGGCTGCCTATATACATCAGTCTGGCTTCCTGCGGTCGGTCGGTTACGACTATTTTACTCCAGATGTCGCGAAATCAAGTCTCAGAGAGAGAGTGAGAGAGAGACAATTTCTTTCTTCCTCTATTCCGCGCTTCTCGTATCATATTCCAGATGTTGATTTTTCAATCTTGAAAACACGTTTTTTTTTCTTTTAACGAGCTAAGGATGCGTGTTACATTCATTCATGCGTTTCCTTCTACAATTTTATTTTCTGCGTTATTAGAGAATAGATTTTATGAAATTATATGTGAACGTTGTAAAATTCAGTAAGTATTATTTATTTTGTACAAAAAACTTAAAATATAAAACTATTTAACTTTTGATAAAAGGTAAAACAAGTACATCAACTTATCATTTTATTAACTAATCAGATCAATCCTATTGATCAGATCAAATCTACTGATCGATAAGGGTTTCTTATTTAATTAAAGGGGTCAGTGCAAAATGCAGTTGCCATTTTTTTTTAGTTTTTGAATTATTACCGTTTAAAGTTTTTAACCCATTAAGCGCCGTTGATGCATACACGCAACATTATTATTATTTAATAATTAAGTTACTAAATAAGTTTATTTGATATATTATATTATTTGACCTGAATTGAAAATGTACCAAAGAAAAATTTAAATATTTTGTTATTTAAAGTGTATTATAAATACTTCACAATATTGCAATGTTTTATACGCGTGGCGCATAAAGTAAAATTTCGAGTTTAGAAAAGCCTAATTTGGCTCGGTCGCTCCGCTTCGCTACGCGCCCGATCCAAATTTTCAGGTTTTTCTAAACTCGAAATTTTACTTCAAGCTTAGTCTGGGAGTGGATACACTCGTTCTTAACTTCATATTGCACGTTTTTATATAAAATCGACGAATGCCTGAACATTGACAGCGTATACATTACATTGTTGAGGCACTAATTTTTTGAAAATCCATTATAACCTTAATATAATATTAATAATAATAAACTATTTATGATTTTTAACTTTTTATTAAATTCACGTATACATTATGCGTATTTAAAGAAAAAATTCACAGTATGTAATGCAATAAGTCATTCATAGAAATCATAAAAAGAAGTAAAGAATTTTAATAAAAATGAACTTTTAGAGTTAAAATTGCTTGGCCGTTAATGGGCTAAAATAGTTTTAAATATACTATGTGTCCCGTTTCAAGGCGCATTGTATGTTTCATGTAAAGATTTCCAATGTAATTGGAATTTGAGTTTGTATCGCTTATTGAACCAAAACGATTACAATAAAATTAAAATCATTTCTTTACCTACTAGCAGTATTTTCGAGGTATTATTTTTGAGTTCTCCTTAGTTTCATTTAAAATATAGCTTGAAAATAGTCAACGATTATACAAAAATATAATCGTCAAAACAGTAGTTGCTACGAAAAGTCAGTGTTTGGCATCAAATTTATTAAAACACAAAGCAATAATTCAATTCAATATGAGTGTTTATTCTGCAAAAGAAAAAAAATCAGATCCCAAAATGGACTCAGTATATATTTTAATCACGATGCGTATTTTATTAAATGAACCATACTTTTAATAAATATTAACAGAAATTTGTGGTTTTTGCACTGACTACTTTAATTATCCGTTTACTTTGAACGATTGTTACATGATCAACTTGTACTTTTCCGATTGAAATTTTATAAACGCTTATTGTGTGCTATTTGACGAACACCGACAACACTTAGCGGGCAATAAAATGTTACCTAATTTTTAGATTAAAATTTATGGCATCCGTCGTGCGGCTGCATGGGGATAATTTAAAAAAGAATAAGCAGAAATATTTTTCGATATTCTTAATACTTCCCGAGATACATGAAATGTTATATAGAGAAAATACAAATTATATAAAAATCATGAAACTTGATAATTGAGAATATTATCAAAAACTGCGAAACAAACAAACTTGTTAAATCAAGTAATTAGTCACATTAATAACATTATAAATTTTACATTTTAATAATTGTTACCGACCTCATGGCTATCTTTGTTTGTACGGAAATATACGTTTTAGGGTCCCAGGAATCAGAAACAAGTGTTATCGATAATATTTGAGATAATTGGCTCAAATATTGAAATATGTTGAAAAGTCTCGTTAAGTGATGATAATCAAAAACATTTAGAAAACAACAAGATGTCTATTAATAGGATAAGTATAATAGATTTTCTCTGAGAAGTGTATTTGCAAAAATTATTGAATACTCTATTTCCAGTTTACAATGTTTTGTATGTCAGGTTAGTTCAATTATTTCAATGGTTTTATTCTTAGTCAGATTACATTTACAAAAGGTACCGATGGGATTATGTTACAGACTAAATAGGTAAGTAAAAATAATTCAAAATGATTTAAGAAAACCCGATCAAAAAGTGTCTAACTAAAATATCGGTTAGTGAAAAACGTGATAAGAAATTACCGAATTCGATTCTGCGGATACGGATTAAATGTGTCAACAGTAAATAATCTTTTTAAATCCCAAAATATTTATGGCTTTTAGAAGGTTGCGGATTATCTGTAAGTTGCAGTGGTATTGTTCCTGTCGCGCAATACTTGAGGGTATACACCATTATAAAAACGTGGTCGAAAAAATGCCTACAAATAGGTAAAAACAGATAGATCACTTCGAAGAATTTGATTTTTCATCCCATCTATAAAGCTATCCCCACTAAAATAATGAATATTGTCCAAAAAGAAAATAGTCAAGGAAAAGAGTTAATTCGATATTCATACACGTTATTCAGAGTGTAAATGGATGAAACGGAACGTAGCATTTTTAATGTTAATTTCTCCAAATTAAAATATTATCTTCGCTAATTATTTCAGGGAAATTATGATATTCATTTGGTTAGAGTAAAAATATACACACCGAGCTTTGCTATTTATTGCATTTTTAAAAACCGGAGTGTCATGAAATTAAACAAGCAAATGATGAGGTGTTGATTTGTTGGCTTTTTATTTAAAATATATTCTGTTGATTTTGTGTTACACTTCGATCAATTCTGTATAATTATTACTGAATAAGAAAAAACGAAAAAACTGCTTCTAAAATATCGTTAATAAATAAGAAAACAGTTATATGTCTATTTAATATAGTTTTTAATGTTTCTTAGTTTTCTGTATATATGAATGTTTATATGAATCTATATTGATATGTTTTTAGTTTTGTGTATTTGTAAATAATTTATCTATTTTATTGAAATAATTTCTGTTTTTTTTTTATTATCAATTCCAATTAAAATACCCATCAAACATTTTTCAAATTGATTTTTTCATTTTAAAAAGATTTTTGTATTTATCTAACTTTTAAATAAAAAATGTTTAATAACATAAGTATATTAAAAATCTATTAATTTTTAAAGACGTTTTTATTAAACATATATATATATATATATATATATATATATATATATAATAACTAAAAATGTTGGAAATATATTTTACATTTTTTCATTGTAAAATGACGTTGTTTATTTATACAAATTATGAATATTTGAAACAATAATCTATTAATCTAATAATTTTAACAATTTTTTTATTAAAAATATATAAAATAACTAAAAACGTTGAAAATGTATTTTAGAATTATTAATTTCATTGTAAATTTGTTTTTATAAAATATATTCCCGAATTTCATAATTTGGGACACGCTTGAAATCTCAAAATAAAAGTAATATTTTCGAATAGACTTTTTGTGGTGATAATAAATTTTATTATTCGTCTACCACAGTTCATATACAGGAAGTTTTCCTTTAAAATACATATTTCAAATTCACCTTATTTTCTTTAAATCTGTAGATATTCGTTGTGTTTTTAAAAGAGTTCAATTTGATGCTTAAAACGAGTGTTTTCCTCTCCCAGATTAAGCATGAAGTAAAATTTTGAGTTTAAAAAAGCCCCGTGAAAATTTGTCGAGGGTCGCGCAGCGACCCGAGACAAATTTTCGGGGCTTTTTTAACTCGAAATTTTACTTCATGCGCCACGCGTATAAACCACTAAAATATTGTGAAATTTAAGTATAATTGAACCTCATGTAAAATCAGTGTTTTGTGCGCGGGGCGCATGAAGTAAAATTTCGAGATTAGAAAAGCCCAGAAAAATGTACAGTGTATTCTGTATATTGAGTTATTTATACTTAAATAACTGTCTGTATAACTAATCAATAATATAAATTATTTGCCAAATTTGGTACATACCAAAGTTTTAATTGAATTTATGAAGAAAAAGAAAACAATCAAGATAAAAATAATATCAAATGAATTCTTTAATGTAAACTCATTGAATTTTTAGTTAAATTTTAGGTTTATTTAGGAGCTTTTTAAATATATCTGATTCCCAAAGTCTATAATTTTGAACACGCTGGAAATCTGAAAATAAAAGAAATGTTTTTGAACAGTTTATTTTTTCTGAAGGTCATCAAATTTATCATCGCACAAGTGGTGTAGACGGGATCAAATTACACGACGAAAAAAGAGCGAGCGCGTTTGTGTGTGTGTGTGTGTGTGTGTGTAGACGCAACCAGAGCAGTTTTCTCTAGAATACTTCTACCTTTACTCTATTCATAAGTAGATGGACCCACTTCCCTACCACAGTCTCTCCTTTTCTATCCTCGAAAACTCGTAATCCAGTTCTCCCATAAGCATTGTCTACCCTTAGCATGAAGTAGAAAACAGAATTCTTGTAAATTTCAAAATATAGGTCTTTAGCATACTTCCATAGTAGAATATTTTTGAGCTCCACTAGAAATCATTGTTTTATACGCGTGGCGCATGAAGTAAAATTTCGAGTTTAGGAAAGCCTGAAAATGTTCTGAATGTGTCTTCTCACATTCTTTAAGTCAGGTAAAATAATATAATTTATTTAATTACGTTAATTAGTTAGTGGTTAAAATAATATATTAAGGGGATTATTGCAGTGTAACACGTCGATCGTGTTGGAAAGACCCACATAGTTTAGAGTAGCTCATCCGATGCCAAATTTACAGCACAAGTGGGGCGAATACAGTCAGAGAGAAAAGCGGCAGTTCGCTGTGCACTTTTGCATTGCTCCTTGGCGTGAACGGATGGGGTCTCGCGCCGCGTGGAATAGAGGAAAAAAAAAAGCGTATAAAAAAGACGGACCGAAAGAAAGTGTCGATTCGTATTATTTAAACACGCTGATAATACATCAAGCTGTGTATTGTTTTCAATTCGTTAGAAAGCGATCCTGTGTTATTTTTCGGTATTTACAAAACTGATGATTCTTATTCTTGTCATTATAACACAATATTTTTACTTTTAAGACTCCAGTTTCGACAGCCGAACAAACTATGTGTTTTATTTTATTAAATTATAGATTATTTCTTAAAAATATAATAATAAAATAATTCATGTTCATAAGCTCATTGTGAATATTTATATGCCGGACATATATGAAAAAAACGGAACATAGGATTTTCAATGATATTTTTTAAATGGGAATATTATCTTCCCTAACTGCTATTGCCATGAAAATAATGTGTATTAATTTGGCCTCTGCCAAATTGGGTAAATACCCCAAATTTTGGGGAGAATTTCAATTTATATTCGGTCAAATATTCTAGTTTTTATGAATGCAACAAATAAATAATAGATTGAAAAAAATTAAACGGAAAGCTGCCCTTTTTTATGTTTAGTACATGGTTTACAAAATGATGATGTGTATAAATAGGCTCAGTCAACTTAGCCCCCCGAAGTTCGACTTTTTTGAAAAAAGCGATTGCGCTAGCCCGGCCTTAGCTAGCGCCACAAAAATTAGAGCTAGCGCCATTTAGACAAGAAAACTACGGGGATATGAACTTTCGGGGGGCTAGGTTGATGCTAGCCCCCGAGTTTGGATTTTTTAAGTTTTTTTACACTATTCGGATTCCTCAGAGCTAGCGCCAGCTAGCGCTACCAATTTAAAAGCCAACGCCACTCCCACAACCCCAAAAAATGATAAAACATTTTCAACCCTGGCCCCCTAAAATGAGATGTTTTAAATCAAATTGGGTGGAAAATATAACTTAGAGCTAGCGCCAACAGAATATGACAAAAATATTCTCTCAAAAATATCAGATAAAAAAAGTTCACATCCAAGTTTTGATGCGAGAGCTTTCAGATCTTGTATGCGTATTACCATTTACTTCCTGAATTTTAATACAAAATGATGTTTGGCATATAATATACCGCTTCCAACAAATATTTCGGCGTTGTAATTACTTTATTTATGTTCATAGACACTGGCTATAAGAAACATGATGCCTAGAAGACAGTAGCGTAACTGACAATTGTGTTTTCACTCCTAGCTAATTTAAATCGTTATAACTCAAGAACTTTTGTTTATAAACACTGGCAACGAGATAGCTTGCGCTAGTAAGACAGTGGCGTAACTGACGATTGTTTTTGATAATTGAAATCGTTAAAACTCTGAAACAAACCGTACGATTTCAAATTTTTTTGGCATTGTAATTGCTATACTGAAGTCTATAAACACTAACAACGTCATAGCTAGTAATATTAAAGGATAAATTAAAATCACTTGGTTTGTTTCACTATTTGTTTCTATTTACTCGACTAGTATCGCTTTTTACGGCATTATCAAAGTTCACTCTTGATAATGCCGTAAAAAGCGAAACTAGTCAAGTAAATAGAAACAAATAGTGAAACAAACCAAGTGTTTTTAATTTATCCTTTATTGTTATTTCACAATGTTTCACCAAGTGATAAATGAGAAAGTTATTCAAGAGATAGCTAGTGCTAGCAAGATAGTGGCGTACCTCACGGTTGTTTCAAAAACAATGAATGCCTGAAAATTTACCTAGTACACATCGGGTTATGTATGTACCTAATCAAAACATGGGTATCTTTTCGATGCTACAAAATTGTGATTAAGCTTCTTTGGTTGCTATTCATTTGACTTTATTTTCATTCTAACACAATCTATCTTTTCGATGCTACAAAATTGTGATTAAGCTCCTTTTGTTGCTATTCATTTGACTTTATTTTCATTCTAACACAATCTATCTCAATATCCTATATTAGGATTCTACAATATACAGGGAGTTTTTCTTTAAAGTATACGTATTCCAGATTCACTTTATTTTCTTTAAATCTTTAGATATATGTTGATTTTACAGGAATTCAATTTGAAGCTTTAAGCGAGTGTTTTCCACTCCCAGGCTAAGCAGGAAGTAAAATTTCGAGTTTAGAAAAGCCCCGTGGGCTTTTCTAAACTCGAAATTTTACTTAATGCGCCACGCGTATAGAACACTAAAATTTTGTTAAATTTATGTATATTTGAACCTTACTTGAAATCAGCGTTTTATACGCGTGGCGCATGAAGTAAAATTTCGAGTTTAGAAAAGCCCAGAAAATTTGTCTCGGGTCGATGCGCGACCCTCGACAAATTTTCACGGGGCTTTTCTAAACTTGAAATTTTACTTCATGCTTAGTCTGGGAGTGGAAAACACTCGTTTAAAGCCTTGAATTGAACTTTTTTTTAAAAACAGCGAATATCTAAAGATTTAAAGAAATTAAGCTAAATTTGGAAAACGTATACTTTAAAAAAAACTCCCTGTATGTTATTATGTTGTATTCAACTTAAATATTATTAGGTTATTACTCATATTAAGTTTAAGATTCATTTCTTGCCTGATGAAGGAGCAACTCTCTAAGCAAACCTAAATATCTAATCCATGTTACATATCAAATATTTAGCTTAAATGATTTGATAGTTGTTGCTTACATTATACGGCTCAGTCAACTTAGCCCCCCGAAGTACGACTTTGTTGAAAAAACTTGTCAGTTAAGCTACTGTTTTGTAGGCATCACCTTTGTAATAGCCAGTGTCTTTAAACATACATAAAGTAATTACAATGCCAACATATTTCCTGGAAGCGGTATTTTATGCCAATCATGATTTTGTATTGAAATTCAGCAAGTAAATGGTAATACGCATACAGGAGCGTATATTTTAGAGAGAATATTTTTGTCATATTCTGCTGGCGCTAGCTCTAAGCAATCTTTTGCACCCAATTTGATTAAAAAAATCTCATTTCGGGGGGCTAGGGTTTAAAATGTTTTATAATCTTTTGGGGTTGTGGGGGTGGCGCTAGCTTTTAAATTGGTAGCGTTAGCTGGCGCTAGCTCCGAGGAATCCGAATACTGTAAGAAAACTTGAAAAATCCAAACTCGGGGGGCTAGCATCAACCTAGCCCCCCGAAAGGTCAAACCCCCGTAACTTTCTTGTCTAAACGGCGCTAGCTCTAATTTTTGTAGCGCTAGCTAAGGCCCGTCTAGCGCAACAGTTATTTTTTAAAAAGTCGAACTTCGGGGGGCTAAGTTGACTGAGCCGTATAAATAGAGGATTGCAATAACATTCAATTACAATTCATTTATTCCTTATTTACTTACTATCAAAATATGACTCATCATAAATCAGCCAAATTTAAAAAAAATATATTGGGCTCGGTGCAATGTTGAGCAAGAAGCTTGTTATTTGAAATGCATTATAATAACTACCTTATTATTATTATAATTCTATTTTTCTAAAATAATTAACGATGAATAAGCACGCAGTTAAACCCTACATTTTTTCAAACATTTGTCAAACAAATATTACCTGTGCTCAGTAAAAAATAGTTGATTTGTAACATTAATCTACGACAACGCCATATTGATGTTATTCTTACTATTCTTATAGTTTTGATATCATTGATTCGTTGATGAAGTCGCAATTGGTTCAAATAGGTCCGATTGCTAGAAACTTTACAATTTACTTGAATAGTTTTATTGCGAGAAGTTTAATGGCATTTAACAACTGCTTTAACAACGAAAGATTTAAGACGAAATAATGATTTGAACAAGACTGATTGTTATTCGATTTCTTCTGGCTTATTAATCAGCTTAAAAAACTTTAAAAAATAATTTAATAATACCGACACTGTCAAATAATAAGGAAAGACAATATTAAAGCTATATTACACATCTTTATTTAAATTAGTGAAACATTTCGTGTTTTCTATATTAGTGAACATGCAGTATAAAAAATACTTATTCCATTAGCAGTCAGAAAGCATGAAAATAAAACACTAGTACAATAAAATATCGATTATAATTGCGAAATATTAATTTTACGAGAATAAATGCTAACGACGCGAGCCGATTTTGTTAACTATGATTGAAAAAAGAAAAGAAAAACAAACGCGAGGCCGCATGCTGCTCGCCCCTCCAATAATTGTGCAGATGAGTGTACAACGCGTTCAACTAAGAGAAGATCCGCAAGGCGGCGGTATTTTACGGTCTTATTTTTCAAGATTTTTATTTTAACCTGACTCGGGCATGAGCTATCGCATTCTTATGAAATGTTCACATTATATTCCTTATAGTATACACTAGTAAGATATGGGAATATGTTTCTTAATTTTGAAAAATTTAACATTATTTTTTTCATACCTCTGAAAGCAAATTGTTTAAAAAAAAAGTACTTCGATATTTTACTAGATAATTGGGCTTAATATACGCTGTCAAAATTTCAACTTTCTAGGACCTTTAGTTTTTAAATAAACCTAACATTAAATTTCAGACCACTTTTATATTCCCCTTAATGTTGCGTTGCGAATTAACATGTTTACTAAAGTTTAGAACCCCTCTACTACTACATAGTAGTAGTATTTGTGCTTATGTTATAAATATAAAAAATAATAAAAAAGTAACTGCTATTTTTGTTACTAATAATTTGTATTTTGTTATACTGTAAGTTGATTTTAGAGAATTTGTGATTTTTGCTAGATCTTTGTAAATAATAAAAAAAGGTATTTTTCTTAATTTTTTACTGCTTCTTCTAATACTCGATGCAATATGAGTTTAAATGCAATGCAAAAGGCAGAAATTATAAAAATATACGACGTGTGTTATCTTGAAGCCTTTATGTCGGAGCAACAAATCTATCTGCATGTAGCGGGTGAACCCATTGTTGGTAACTAATTAGCAGTGGATGAATGTCCCAGCCTATCTTGGCATACGCCGCCGAGCAGAATGCATAATCCGTTGTGCCTTTAGGGGTGCTTAACAATGGACTCGATTTACACACTCGAACATATTATATTATTCGATTGCTCTTGCAATATTGTCAAACCACACCCACACACCTTAGACAGATACCCATCTGGATCTCGAATCTAAACCAATTCAAACTTTGTTAATGGATTTCCAGACTTAACTCTTCATACACTTAAATTAAAAAAAATAAAGAAGAATCGAAAGTTACAAGAAGGATTTAATCAAAAGAATATTTGAAATAAAACACTCTTAACCTTTCTTTACAAATGTATTCTATACGAGATGTACAGTTCATTTTGGAGGTGCCACATATAGAAAACTTTGTTATTTAATGAAATATTGAAAAACCGTTTCAGCGAGCCAAGGTCACTTTTTAGTGTTTTAATCAATGGCGAAAAGAAATTTGATCTTTCTCTAACCGTGTCCGCTCTATAACCAGAAGTTAATAAAATGTCATTTTTATGAAGACCCTGATTTTAATGATGTGCCACATGCGTACCTTTGTCAAAAATGTCATTTACAAAGTTGCCATGACAACCGGTAAATAATTTCGTTACTAGATGATACTTGCAAATTGTATGACTTCTATCGAAGCGGTATATTTTGTTTTATGAATAAGCACTCTTGATTGACATAATATACTTCTGTGCTTGTCCTAAATAACAAACAACAAATTTCACAAAATAAATGCTGTTTAATGATATGCATATCTGAATATTCCAAAACCGAACATAGGCAATTAACATTAAAAAAACCGGTTTTTCACAGATTGCTGTTCCTCATTTAAACTTAGAGGGTTTATAATAATAGCAATCGAAAGAAGATTTTTTCCTCACCTAATGATATGCGAATTAGTTAATTTTCAGTTATAGTTCTCATTATTTTATCAAAAATTCGCAATACATCTAGGTCGAAAAATCACATGAAGCTATTATTCGTAAGACAATAAACAGATTCAAACGTCATTCAAGTCACAGATTCATTATGCCGCTAGCGACTATGATTTTAAGATTTTCAATTGTCTTTACTGGAATCAATTAGAAATGTTCTAAAGAACTGAGAAAGCTTTGGTTGAATTTCTGGCAAATATAAAATTCAGTAAACTTCATTAGCATCAGTCGCATCGTGTTTGTTACAAATTTGTTTACACAAAAATAACATTAATACATTCCAATAAATGACAATAAATGGAAGAAGTTACAATACAACATTTTTGAATGGGGCACAATGATTTTCAGTATCCAATTTAATCAATTTAAATTAAAGCACAAAGTTCACAATGGTACACGTGTTAACAATAGTTAAAACAAACATTTTGATAAGAAATTAATAATTCAAGAATGTATTCAAATAAGTGTCCTTTGGAATATCAGACGTTTGCCAATTGCCTATTTGTTATCAATTCCATAAAATAATATTTAAAAAATACAATTGAAAATTATCTGACTTCAAGTCAAGTTTTGTATTACATTTATTAATATTTAACTACAGCTTTTTCAGTTCTTTACTTTCTAATTATTGATATATAGCACTAGAAGTTTCAAAAATGTGATTTTTTTAAATCAGGTTTATTCCGAATTTTCGATGAAATAGTACAGAAATTCAGAAAACGTCCCTGAAACAAAACGTCCCTGAAACAAAAAACGTACGTCATTTTAATGGGCGTAAAAAGTTGCCACTAGAAAGTTTTTACAATTTGATTGTAACTTTAAAAACAAATGATTTACAGTAACTTCGTAAAAACGGTATTCTACTAACTTCCGGTTATAGAGCGGCAACGGTTAGAGATAGATCAATTTTCTTTTCGTCATTGATTAAAACACGAAAAAGTGACCCTGGCTCGCGAAAACGGTTTTTCAATATCTCTTCAAGTAAAAAATGTTTCCATATGTGGCACCTCCAAAATACATCACCCTGTACATTTTGGACAAAAAGTAACCATTATCAATGGTTTGATACTGACACTTTGTGTCCGAAATGTACATCTGATATTGAATAAATTTGCGAAGAAAGGTTAAAAGTGTTTTATTTTAAATTATTATCATCTTCGCGTAAATCACCTAAATTCATTCAAAAAGAGATTGTTAATATATGATAATATTTCCTATGCGTTCCTTGATTGATAATGTTTGCAGAATGTTAAATATCTCAAATTTCTAATTTGAAACTTGTAACAAATGTTTCTACTCCTTTATTAAACATGAAGTAAAATATCGACTTAAGAAAAGGTTAAAAATTATCATATGGCGTTCGAGAAGCGCCTGGCAATTCAAAATGTTAATGCTATTTTATAATCGAAATTTTATATCATACACCACACTGATTTTAAGTGAAGTTTATAATATACTGCTCAGATATACAAGGTGCCCTATTTAAACAGAATGTACAGGGATCTCGATTATTTGAAGAGATAGAAAGGCGGTTAAATTAGAATAGAGTTGCGTATTTTAGGGCTCAATAATAATCTAAAAATATTTTTTAAATATTTTATTCCTTTTTGGAGATATCGTCAAAAAACGGATTTTTTAAAATGTCTTTTATTATTCAAAAACTATTGAATTCAGACATTTACAACTTTGACATTTTATCGGCACTTTTTTATGAGACATCTAGTAACATATTTTATTTTAAGATAACTATAACATTTACTCAGGGGCCATAGCCAACGTTTGTTCTTCTTAAGGGCGCCATTTTTTGATGAATATTTGTTTCCGAATTCAATGATGTACCACACTTATAGTTTATTGTACATTTTATATGTAAAATTTTAATCTTTTCTTATTTGTAAAGAGTCCCTTGGAAACAGTTGAGTAACTCACCCATTTGACAACTCCTAGGACCCATCATTTGCTTACATATCACCTCTGAAGATGGGCATCCAGATGATTTATAACTGTTCCCTATAGAAAATGTATTTGTTTATATACTAAATACTGGTGTGAATCTTAATAAATTGCTTGACTGTCTTTGGACTATCATAAGATTTTGTCATATTATATCTATATTGGCGGTGTTTTGACTATAATTAACAGCCTAAGTAACAGGAAAAGTACTAAAACTAATGTATCTGAGTTAAAACCTGATGAATTTCAAACACACTTTATTGAATCTGTTACTGGAACTGGTGCAACTGTCCTACATCAACAACAAAATGATTATATAAGATTATTACATAATCGCAAATCAAATTCAATTAAATCGTTTTTTCTTTCACCAACTGATAGAGAGGAAGTGAAATGCATCGTATCACAATTTAAAAACTCAACAGCGGTGAACTTTTATGGTATGAATATCATAATTTTAACAGAAATGTCAAATGAATTGTCAGATATGCTTGTGCACATAATAAATTTATGTTTAGAACATGGTTATCCACCTATCCACAAGAAAGGGGAAAAACAGATGTAAAAATTATAGGCCGATTGCTATAATTCCTGTAATTTCAAAAGTTATTGAAAAAATTGTATATAAGCGGCTGTACTCATTTGTTGATAAAATGCTTAGCAACTGCCAATTTGGCTATAGAACAGGTAGGTCAACATTAAGTGCTATCGAACAATATACTAGATGCCTTTGAGAATGGAAGCACGCTTGATTCTGCCTATTTAGATTTGTCCAAGGCGTTCGACTGTGTGAGCCATGAGAAATTACTAAACAAATTAGCACATTATGGTGTGAGGGGACAGGCTTTAAATTGGTTCCACTCGTATCTATCTACCAGAAAACAAGTCGTATGTCATAACGGGCAGTTATCCCGGCTTGAAACTATCAGCAGTGGTGTCCCGCAAGGATCTATCCTGGGGCCACTCTTGTACATAATTTTCATTAATGATTTAGAAAGTAACATAAATAACATAACATATATGTTCGCAGATGACACGACACTCATTCAAGATATGAAACAAGAAAACTCTAGTATACGAGACGGAATCGAACAGGCTAATGACTGGTTTGAAGCCAATTCCCTCACAATGAACACCGGAAAAACGAATTACCTCACATTCGATCTAAATAGCAATGACAATAATTACCATATAAAATTTCTAGGTGTATATTTTCAACCAAAATTAACATGGCAAGCACAGATCGAACACTTAAGTAAAAGAATAAATAAAATCACATATCTATTGCGAAAAGTTGCTGAGCAGATCATAAAAATGACAGACTATGCATATATACACTCAATAGTGGGACAAGGAATATTACTATGGGGAAGTTCACCGCATGCTGAGAGGATATTTATCCTTCAGAAGAAGGCCGTTCGCATAATTGCGGAAGTGAATAATACAGTGTCGTGCAAAACTTATTTTAAATCTTTAAACATCTTGACAGTTCCATCGATATTTGTTTTACAATGCCTCCTGTATATCAAGCGCAAGGAAGCAAAAGTTCCAAGGCATCATAGTATTCACAATCACAATACTAGAATAAAAGAAAACCTGATCACTCCAAAAGTTAGACTGCAAAAAACACAAAATAATTATGAGTACTTGTCTATAAAAATGTTAAACAAACTTCCTCAAGTTGTTACCGATCTTCCCATCAAGAAATATTAATCAAAAATTAAAGCTGTACTGAGCGAAGAATCCATTTAATCCTTTAACGACTTTTTTGAAATAAAATGGTAGAGTAATTCTGTCCAAGCTAATATGTGATATTTACACTCGTCATTGTTACTTTATTTATTTTATTCTTTTTTTAAATGTTTATCATGTTATGCAGACCTTTATGTGATACCCATTTGTTTATGTTTTGTAATGTGCACATTATATTCTCTATTTACAAATTTTAAATTGTCATATTTTGTCCAATCTACAAATTTTAATAGTTATGTCATTTCCTGTATACAAATTTTGAAATGTCTAATTCTGTCCAATTTACTTTCAATTATCATTTTATGTCTAATTTTTATTGTTGTACAATATACATCTTTTACACTTTCCGTCCCATATACAAATTTTAAATTGTCTTGTTCTGTCTAATTTACTATTTTGAACTGTTATGTCCTGTCCATTATACAAATTTTAAACAACACTGTAGAGTTAGTAATATTTATATTTTTTATACATTCATTTATTATTATACATTATTAGGTTAATTTATCCAACCTTCTGGCTACAGACCTTCACTAGTACTAGATTATTTACTATTGACAATTTTTTTTTGTCTAAACAATTCTTATATATTATTATAAAATTTTCTTTCTGACAATGTGATGCTAATTTGGTAATAAACAATAAAGATTTATTATTATTATTATTGTGACTGTAAGTGGCTTGATTGACTGTCTTTTGACTATGCTAGGATTTTGTCTGATTATGTTTCTCTATGGACTGTATTTCGGCTATTGTGATGTTATGATTATAAGTCACTTAAATCACTATATCAAATACAATCAATATAGTGATTTAATGACAAAATACTAAAATGTTAAAAGACAGCTAAGCAAGTGGCTTACAATCATATTACTAGAATAGTCGAAATACAGTCCATAGAGACATAATTATATAAAATCTTACCATATTCATAAGACAGTTAAGCAAGTGACTTACAGTCAAAATGTCACAATAGTCAAAATGTGATTTTATGACTGTAAATCACTTGGTTGACTGACATAAGTCTATCGTTTCAGCTTGACATAAGTCAGCGCCAGCCGACATTTAGTCGATTATGTCAGCCTAACATAAGTCGGCGTTAGCCGAGATTTGGACTATAATGACAGTTGACATACAAGTCGGCGCCAGACGACATTTGGACTATAGAAACAATTGACATAAGTCGGCGTTAGCCGACATTTGAACTATAATGACAGTTGACATAAGTTGGCGCCAGCCGATATTTAATCCATCGCGTCAACTGGATATAAATCGGCGTCAGCCGACATTTGGACCTAAATAACAGTTGACATAAGTCGGCGCCAGCCGACATTTGGAATATAATAACAGTTGACATAAGTCTGCGGCAGCCAACATTTAACCTATAATGACAGTTGACATATGTCGGCCTAAGCCGACATTTAACCTATCGTGCCAACTTGACACGAGTTGAATTAAACTATAATGAGATTGCCATGTTGTTGTTTTTCTTTGTAACAGTTACGATAGATATTTTAATAGTTGTGCGCGACCCTCGACAAATTTTCTACGCGGGGCTTTTCTAAACTCAAAATTTTACTTCATGCTTAGTCTGGGAGTGGAAGACACCCGTTAGTTTAAAATACTAACGGGTGTCTTCCACTCCCAGAGTAAGCATGAAGTAAAATTTCGAGTTTAGAAAAGCCCCGCGTAGAAAATTTGTCGAGGGTCGCGCAGCGACCCGAGACAAATTTTCACGGGGCTTTTCTAAACTCGAAATTTTACTTCATGCGCCACGCGTATAAACCACTGATTTGCAGTAAAGATAAAAAATATATAACGCTTAGATGTGATGGTGATCAATATTTATTGAGATGTAGCGAAAAATGCATGAATTACTTTTTTGTGAATAGTTTTGGAATAATAATAATAGAAGTAGAATACATTTAGTTCGTGCAACATTTCCATATTGTTCATGTCATCTTATTTTTAACGGGGAAAGTGATATGATGGACACATCACCATTTTTTTACTTTATGTTTTGTGTGAAAATCGATACTTAGTGTTATTATTACAAAAGATTGACAGTCATTAATTAATTTTAACTGCTAAAAGTGATTGACTGCTGTCAAGATTTTATTGATTATTATATATGAAGTCGTGTTTCTAAGGCACTCTTTGCAGAAAAGAAAATATTTTAATTTTAAATATAAAATCTAAAATAAGTTATGAGCATGATACATCACTGATAGATGTTATAGTTATCTTAGAAAAAAATACGCTACTAGATTCCTCATTGAAAAGTGCCTGTATATTGTCAAAGTTCTAAATGTCCAGATTCGGTAATTTTTGAAATAAATAAAATAAAAACGATTTTTCAAAAAATTAGTTTTATGTTGATATCTCGAAAACAAAAATAGATATATCATATATCTCTTCAAATAACTGAGATCCCCATACATTTTGACGAAATACGGACACCCTGTATAAGTATATGATTAATGCCCGACTCTGCCTAATTTTATTTTACGTTACTAAATTTTGTAAAAGATAATTCTATGAAAAGCATCAGTGTTTCTAAATCCCGATACAAACAGCACAGTTAGTGAACCGTAGCTGGCGAGGGGGGCAAGCAAGCCAGACAGAAGAGAGAGAATATTAATTAAATCTGATATTAAGCCGCAAAACGCAACATTTTCCGAAGTTTTTTCATTACCACTTAATTAAAAGTTTCAACGGACCAAGGCGAAATTAGAGAACAACATTCTTCAATTATAAGCGAGGCGTAAGTTATTACGTTTTCCGCAGATGGAGAGATGGAAAATCTTTCCCCGTCCACTAGTGTTTTACTGTCTATAGCTGTGTGTGTGTGTATCTCTTTTGGGGTTTCCTCATCATTTTGGTCAGTGGAAATAATTAAGGGATTTTTTCGTGTTTGTGTGCGTGCACACTAAAATTGAGGTCACAGAAAGGTAACTGATTACGAAAAGGAAAGTTTTCTTATTAAGGGAGGGCTTGAGAGAATTAGTTAAGATTTTTTATGTCTTTTTCAACATACTTGAATTCACTTATTTTTACTGACAGATAATTTTATAAAAAAAAGACTCGGTAGAGGAGATATGCAAATGTTCAATTTTTGTTATGAAAAGCAGCTTGAAATCTATAAAATTGCGATGTTATGCTTTGAAATTAGAAAAATGGTATTTTCCTTTTTAAACTATTTTGTTTAATTTTATAAATCTGTATATGAGAGATAAACTACACAATGTCACATTGTTTACAAAATAAGTTTTTTTATAATGCTGGAATCGAGACATACAAAAATAATATTTTTTTTTTCTCGAACTTTAAATCAGCTGTAATTTTGTAAACTATTAAAATTAGACAAATGTTTATTTATACCATTAACGGCCCAGCAATTATAGAGTTAACTTTAAAAGTTGATTTTAGGTATAACATATTAGACATTTTTCTTTTAAATATATATAATGTATACGGTGTACATTTTCTGGCATTCGTCGGTTCTATAAAAGCGTTAAATTTGAAGTTTTGAATGAGTGTTTCCACTCCTAAATTAGGCATGTAGTAAAATTTACAGTTTAGAAAAGCCTGAAAGTGTCAAGAAATCATGTTAAGAAAAGTAATTTAGCTTTTTTTATTTGTAATCTAATTTATCTAATAAACGTATTGAATAAAATTTTACTTTGTCTCCTTCTTTTGCGAACTTAATGGCCCTGGCTTCAAACAGCAGATTAAAATTGTTATGTACCTTGTGCTGGTTCCAAACTGCTTTTTTTAGTATATTTCAATTATGTTAACAACGAAAAACTCTGAAATAATTAAGAACTTTGTAAAACTAAAGAATTCTCAAAAGATTCTTATACTATTTTTCTTTATTGATATATATTTGCCGATTTAAAACTTTTTTTATAAACATTTTTAAGCAATATCTTTTAGAAATTTTATCAATTTAATGCTTACTTATTCCCCAATGTATCACATTATTTTATAGGTTTTAAAAAAATGTTTTAAATAAAAGTTGTAGATAATAGAAAATACACAACTTTTACCTAAACAGTTTTCACCTTAACTCTTTTGTTTATGATAAATATACAAAAATGCCTAGAGATATTTATTTGATAATTACTCACAAATTGTTGCTTTATAAGTAACTTAAATGTTTCAAACAAAAGATAATGAAATAACAAAACACAACATTTTGTATAATCACTTTTTACCTCAGTTTTTTTTTATTTATGCACTAGTAACTAATAAATCTAGCGAAGATCAATAACTCACAACAAAAGTTGTAGCCAACGAAAAAATAAACCACTTTTACCTAAACACTTTTTATCTCAGCTCTTTTAGTTTAGTTCAATAAACCAAACCGATGTTTTGATATATTTTGCTAATTACTCATCAACCGTAGCTGTATTATCGATTTAACCAAACAAAGCTTTGAAGCTTTGTTTGGTTAAATCGATAATACAGCTACATCGATAATACAAAAGTTGCAGACAACGAAAAAATACACAACTTTATCATAATTCCAAAATTTACAAACGAGTGTCCCAGACTAGGCATGAAGTAAAATTTCGAGTTTAGAAAAGAGCTGAGCAAAATTTTGCAGGCTTTTCTAAACTCAAAATTTTACTTCATATGCCACGCGTATTAAACAATGATTTCAAGTGAAGTTAAAAATATAGAAACATATTAACTTAATCAAAAAATGTCTCAAATAAAAGTTGTAGCTAACAAAAAAACACACAACTTTTGTATAAACCATTTTCACTTCAGTTATTTGGTGAAACTTGTTTAAACAAAAGTTGTGTGTTTTTTCGTTGGCTGCAACTTTTATCTAAACACTTCTTACTTTAGCTCATTTTTTTAATAAACCAAGAAAGATTTTTTCGGATATATTTTGCTAATCACATACTAACTGTAGCTTTACAATTTATTTAATTTTGACATTTTCTTGATTCTTATATAATCAATATGCAATTTGAGTTTTCAGTACAGTCAAATGACAGTATTGCACTCAATATTGTCAAGATATAGAGAGTCAGGATTCAATTATCAAAATATGTCAAAATTATCAGAACTCGTAAATATAAAAAATATAAAAAAAATTGTGCGTGTTGATAAAATCGATTCACGTCAATATGATCATTATATGTCAGTACGTGACAGTTTAACATTTTCTTACAAAAACGAACTGTTCTGTCAAAATTAGTAATAATGTCAGAAATGTTATCTAATAATAAAAAGTGAATTGTAATATCAAAAACATCAAATGTTAAAATTGACGTCTGATGTAAAAAAAGTAAAAAATAAGAAATGTCAAAACTCATCTAATGACAAAAATGTAATTTAATGTTAACATTAAAACATTAAACATTAACATTAAAATCGTTAAAAAGTAGACAATGACCTCTATTGTTCATCAAAAGTAACATCTAATGTGAAAAATGTCATCTTATGTCAAGAAACGTAGTCTGATATCAAGAATATAATTCGTTATCTAAAATGTCATCTGATGCCCCTACCAAGCATTGGCGGCAAAATATTTCAGCCTACCGGCTGCAAAGTCGTAAATCTGCGTTAAATGTAACATTATTATCTTCTGTATAAAATTAGAGAGTAGAGATTACTTTTATTCGCACTTTACAAACATACACTCATACATATATTTGTACATGGGAAACGTCACATAAAATATCTATTAAGTTAATCTATCCAAAACTACAGGAAAAATATTCTGCCATACAGTTTGGTTCCATATCACATATCAGCTTGTATACCGTGTTCTTCATTCTGTTGTAATTTACAATATTTTTTATTTCAATAGGTAGGTGATTGTAGATTTTCAGACAGGCATAAAAGCAACCCTTCTCGAATTTATTAAGCCTATGCTGCGGTAGGTTATATACTTGACCTCTTCTTGTGTTATAACGTGTACAGTAGTATACATCATTAAACAATGGTTTATTCTTCCAAATGAACTTTATACATTCGTATATATATAGCCCATAAAATGTGAGCTCATTAGCTTGCTTAAAGATACCCCTACAACTTGAGTTATATTTTACTTTTAACAGAACTCGGAGTATTCTCTTTTGTATAATAAATGCTCTTATGGCGTTTGTACTGCTGCCCCAAAATATCAGACCATATCTAAGGTGTGAGACTATGTTAGCAAAGTAAAACAGTTTTCCTATGCGAATGTTTGTGTTACGTATCAGTATTCTTAAGCCATAACATGCACTACTTAGTTTTCTACAGATATATGTAATATGGTGGTTAATGCTCAAGGTATCATCTAAGTAAATCCCTAAACATCTAATACTATCTGAGAATCTGTATGATCCGTTATTCAGATTTATCGATTGTGGGGTTTTTATAGCTTAGTTCGATTTAAATAGGACAAATTTGGTCTTTGCAGTATTCAATATAAGTTTATTATCGTTCAACCAGCTTCCCAATTTTGTTATACTGTCATTGCTCGAATTTATGATGTCTGGATAAGTACTACCACTGATAAGGATATTTGTATCGTCCGCGTAGTTTATCATTTTGCAATGTATGGGAAGTTTTTTTGATATGTCATTAATATATATTATGAATAATAAAGGTCCCAGAATACTGCCCTGTGGAATACCTTTAGTTACCCGTAATGGCTCTGAGAATATAATTCTGTACGTGTCATTGACGTCGATTAATTTGGTATAGTGAACTCTGTTTTCTAAGTAGGACTTGATTAAATTGTATCCTACACCGCGTATACCGTATTGGTATAGTTTAGACAATAATATAGAGTGGTCAATTGTGTCGAACGCTTTTGATAGGTCTAAAAATATTCCACAGGCCAGGTTTTGATTTTCCATTTCATCTAGTACCCATTTTATGTAGTGGTGTAAAGCTGTTTCAGTATTTTTGCCTTTCAGAAAACCGTGTTGTGTAGGCGATAGTAGCTCATACTTGACAAAAAATGCATAACTCTTGAATAGATTACACGTTAAAATATTTTTGATATTGAATTTAATAGACTAATGGGTCTATAATTTCCCAAGTTGTTGTGATCTCCTTTTTTATGTATTGGTATTAGGATTGCTTGTTTTAATCTTTCTGGAAATATGCCCGTTTTCAGGGACGTATTTATAATATCGTTGAGAGGTGGTGCTATGTGATGTATACATTTTTTTAATTAGGTGCATAGGTACTTCATCCATCCCTGTGCTTGAGTTATTGGCTATACTTAATGTTATGTTAATTATTTCTGATACTGTCTTGGGATTTAAAAAATTTGTGTAAGGATTAAAGGGAATATTTATTGATGTAGTTGTTGATGAACTGATGGTATTACTTGGATTTATTTGATTAGCGATTTCATTGAAAAATATATTAAATTCATTCACTAACCTATGTATATCATTACATTTTGGTATTATCCGAGATTTATGACCACCCGTGATATCCCTGATCACATTCCAAGATGCCTTGGATTTATTGTCTGACTGTTGTAGTCTCATTTCGATTTGTCTGTGTTTCTCTTTCATTAATAGGTTGTTATATGTCTTTTGTTCATTTTTATAGATAGGTTCGTATTCAGGTCGATAATTAGCAATTATTTTGTATTTTAATAGATTTTCTTTACTTAATTTCAGCTGCTCTGTTTGGTAAATTTTAGCTTTTTTACTTTTAGAGTGAGTCTTAATTGAAAAGTTACAATGGAAATGATTTAAAAATATGTTGATAAATGTGTTATATTTCAAGTCAGCACTAGTATGATTATATATATTATCAAATGATTCATTAGTGATGTTGTTAATTAATTTAGAAATATTTTATTCTGAGAAATTTCTTGTAATAAAAATAGGGGGCTTGGTATTTAAATACACTTCAAGTTCGAGTAGCTGAGCAGTATGATCTGATATTGTGGTTTGCAGTACCTTTGGTGAGAGATCTGAGCATTTATTTGTGATGATATTATCAATACATGTTTGTGTTGTTTTACAAAATCGAGAAGGTTCTTTTACTAAATATTCTAGGTTGAATGACTGTAATACGCATTTAAAATCTGTCACAGTGATGGTTGATTGTAAGAGATCTATGTTATAATCCCCGATGATATAAAATGATTTAATTTTATTTGAGATATTAACAAGTAGTCTCTCAAATAATTGTTGGAACAAGTTTATGTTCCCTAGTGGTGGCCTATAAATAGAAATGACGATCACCGTTTCATGTTTTAAATGTATTTCAACACCCGCGCACTCAAAATGTCGAGATTCAGCAAATGTGCGCACATCGAGTGATGAGAACTGTATAGTTTCTTCAATGAATACCGCTACTCCTCCATGCTCCGTTTCGTTTCTGCAGAAGCTAGATGCCAATTTGAAGTTGGGAATATTTATTATTCTTAGCTGTTCATGTGAGAGCCAATGTTCTGAGATGCACAGAACGTTGCATTTCGTATCTTGTATTAGCACTTCCATTTGGGTTAATGATGTCGTGAGGCATTGGACATTCTGATGTAATACTGATAATGTACGTGCATCTTGATTGTTATTTAATGATTTAATTGTTTGGAGGCGTGATCTTGAAAATTTGTATTATTATATGTTTTGCTTTTGAAGAAGAATCTGTTTACAAGCACATTTTTTGGTCAAAAACTTTAATTGATAACTATTTCTTCACAGGCTAGTGGGACACCAATTTTAAATGATGCATATGATGCCTCTTCGTATTTAGGTTTTAATTTTTCAATTACAAATGAAAACTACCCGGCTTTTGATAAGTGTGATCTCAAGTTTTCGCAGTTAACATCTTTGTGCAGTCGCGACACAAAAATCCATTTTCTTCGTTGAGTTTCCGCGACGGCAAGTTCCCTATTTTTTGCTTGTCCATTGAATTTATAAGTGTTTGTGTTTGTCTTTTTTCTTCCTTGCAACTTTTATCCATTTATCGGCGTGGTCATTAACCTGGTCGGGTGATATTTCGTTTTTCTCGCTGGTATTTGTAGCGTTGTTTTTTCTATTGTATACAATTTCATCAGCTGATTTGTTATTTCTCTTCGCAATTGTAGCTGTAGCTCCATCTGTATCCGAAGTAATTGTGTTGGTTGGTAAAGTCTTAGATTTCTTACTCGTGTCGTAAGATCTAATAATAATGAGGCTTTCATATATCATAAGGTATCAATTGTTTCAAACTTTAATCCGAGCTTAAATTTCAAGTCAAAGTAGATGAGTAGGTTTTAATAACCTTTTAGCAATAATAACATTGAATCAGTAAAAAATAATTCAAAACGATTTTTAAAATCCTAATATTTTTATGAAACAATACGAAAATGACATCTAAAAATTGGAACCTAAATGTTGAGTCAAAGTTAGCAATATTTTTGACTCGTCATTTGACATTCATAAAATCGGTCGTTGAAAGAATCCATCGTAAAGTTTTTTCAAAATATGCAATTTTTAGAAAATAAAAAGAAAACAACAGTTTAAGATCAAGTTTTTTATAATCCTTGAAACTTAAATTGTTTTGGACTTAGGCAAAAGCTTAAATTTTAACTTAAAATTTAAAACCGATTAAGATTTTAAATTCAATACTCATAAAATTTGATCAATAATAATTTCTTTCAAATATCTTTTTCCTGCTCTTTTCAATCATAATCTACTGTATAATATATATGGCTTTTGTATACAGAGAATTTTTCTTTCAAGTATACATTTCCTGATACTTATAAATGTTGAGGCATTTGTTTTTTATAGTTTCATTTAAAACTTCTAACAAGTCATTCCAATCCTAGATTAAGCATGAAGTAATATTTCGAGTTTAGAAAAGCCTGAAAATTTGGTTTGGTAGAGTAGCGCGCAGCGCTACGCGACTAAACCAAATTTTCAGGCTTTTCTAAACTCGAAATTTTGCTTCATGCGTCACCCGTATAAAATTCTGAAATATCGTGAAGTTCCTAATATACTTCTTTGTCAGAATGGGAACAAGACCAATTATGTAAAAATAACTAAAAAGATAGCAGGTTTTACAATTGAAAAAATATGTCAGATTTTGCAATCGAAAAACGTAGTAGGTTTTGCATTCGACAGGATTTTTCAAACATAATTTTACAAGATTTAGAATCGGTTTTGAAGGCTAATTTGTTTATAAAATTGCAGCCTAAGACAAGTAGAATCGGCGGATATCAAAACCACAAAATCAAAAAAAAATGTAGGTCATGTGGCTGGTTTTGTACCTGGATGACTCATATAATTTATTGTTTTTCATAACTGGGATTTTCTTCTTGATAGTAGATTTTTTGACAAGTTTTGAAAGCTTCGTTTTGCATGCAAGTAGAAAAACCAACGAGTAGGAAAACTTGCGAGTAGGAAAACCTACGACCAAACACATTCTTATGCATGCTTCAATTATAATTTTTGTTTATTAATGTACCCGCGCCTATCTCAATTAAATTATAATTTTGAAACTGAAGTTTGAGGATTTCACTTTTAAAACGGCTGTTTTGAAAATTAAATTTTCAAAACGGCTACTTTGAAAATTCAATTTTTAGCATGACATTACTCGTAAAAAAATGACAAATATACAATTGACAAGTTTCAATGCAAATGTATTGCGATGATATATCTGTTTTCGAAAAGGAAAATTATGTATTTTATAGAACCACCTAATTTAATCGATTCTATCTATTTACTACTATTCTTCAGAACATTTAATAAATTTTCAATTTCATTTTATCCTGAATAAATGTAGCAAAAATCCATAAATATTTTACTCTAAGCCAACAATAGAAACGAAACGTATCCCAGTTTTCGTCAGCTCTCCATTCGTCCTTATTCGTTTTGTGTGTTTGTTTTTATTTACGATTTTGTATTTCCTGGGACCGAAAAGCATCATCAAATAAATCCAATTTATCAGCGCATGATACAATAACTAGGAGATAAATAGCCAGGGATATTTCACTTTTGACTAAAAACGTTTTCCAATGCCCGCCCGGAGAGAGCGCGGAAGCGCTGCCTCCTTTTTCCTTCCTCCTCCGCTTTCTCGCATTTTTCTCTTTAATAAATAACGCCGACGGATTAAATGTATCACTATACTTACTCTCCTCTTTCCCGTCCGATGCTGCTCCCGTTTTTTTTTTATTGTTGATATTTTCGTTTGCAAATCGCAACAATTGTGCCGCACAGAGACATTTGTCAGGGATGCCAGGAATTGGGGATAATTTTTCAGGAGCTTAAGATGCTTATGCGTAATGGATTTTGTTATATAAATATTAAAAGTATTCGAAGTACTGGATCTTAGGAAAATACCTGTTATATACCGGGTGTAACTCAAAACTGAAATTTGGTAAGTGGTAGAAATTGGAGTATAGTGAGGAACTTCGGGTTTCACTGGAAATTAAATCAACTTTCAAAACAACTCAAATAAAATGCACCTTATATTTTTTTTGTTTTAAGACACAGTATGCCATTTTAAATAAAAATCGAACGTTTTAATTAAACTTTGGGTTTCACCGGAAGTGACATCAATTTTCAAAACTCAAATAATATGCACTATATATTTTTTTGTTTTTGGTCACAGTATGCCATTTTATATACAAATCAATTGTTATTTTTTATTTTAAATTACACGTGTACATTTTTTTTAAATTAATATTATGACCGCCGCAAAATATTTTGTATCGTATCGTAGACAAAAAATGTTAATCAACAACTTTTGTTTTCTATTTTATAGTATAATTTAGAAAAACTGAGATATTCCCACTTCTTAATCTGGAATGGTATCGCAAAACTTATGTGTATTGCTTAAAATGGCTACAATCAGTGTCTTGACACAACCTGCCTCTTTGAATTACTTATCGTATAACGTTATGAAGTTGCTGAGGCGTTATAGTAGTTATTGCCGCAGTTCCGTAAGGTTATGACACAAAACAAAACATATTGGGAAAAAATATTGACACTAATTTTCTTTCAAAAAACCAATTGATTTGTATGTAAAATAGCATCCTGTGTCCAAAAACAAATAATATGTAGTGCATTCCATTTAGGTTTTGAAAATTGATGTCATTTCCGGTAAAACCGAAAGTGCAACTGAAGCGTTCAGATCACCAATTTACTCCAAATTCTGCATAATATAAACCTACCAAACTTATCATAAATCGGTGTTTTATACACCTGGCGCATGAAGTAAAGTTCGAGTTTAGATAAACCTGAAAATTTGGATTTGTTGGTGGCTAGCACCGGAAATTCCAAATTTGCAGGCGGTTTTACTTCAAGTTTAACCAAGGAGTAGAAGACACTCATTACAATAATTTTGTTGACTTGCGACCTTCATATAATTTGCAAATTTAGCAATGTTTAATATTTTTTTATTAAACAACTGTGAGACTAGGACTAATGATATGATTACAAAGTTTGTACTTTCCTTAAAATATATCCATTTTCTCTAAATATTTCATCTTAAAATAAGGTTGTTAAGACGACAACAAGAAATATGAAATATTAAGGAAAGTCGCAAAATTGTGGATATTAAAAAAAACATACACCAAGTCAGTACTACTAAAGTTTATATTAAAAACGTTAAAAACCAATTAATATTTTTTCCCCATTTTCAAAATATTTAACTGATTTGAGAAAATTTGCAAAACATGAGAAAAAAAAGGATGTGCAAAAAAATATCCTGACAAATTTAGACAAATAAAGTTTGAAGATTTTTATTCAAATTATAACTGTTCTTTGATGTTCAATGTTTTCAGATGTTTAATGAATTGCAAGATTATTGCGAATTTTGATTAATGTTATCAACTTTTAGTCATTGTTTAAATAAGTTTTAATGTTTCGAAAGACATGATCGTATTTAATTTGAAAACTTAACAACGCTTTCCTATTTTTTATCATACATATGACAGCTTTGAGTTCTTAGTATCAGGGAGTAAAACAAAGATATTCCAATTAACCAGTAAATTATTGGTGAACCGATTTTGATTTAGAAATTTACTGAAATACCGGTAATTGAAAAAGTCGGTAAATTTACAACCGCACCTCTCAATAAATAGAATTTTTAAATTAAAAATGAAAAAAATAAAAATATCACATGTATTATTTTTATTCTCAACTCTCACTATATAAATAGATGACTTTTTTATTTCATCATAAATTCCTAACGAGATTGCAATCGTTTCCTGTTTCTTTTCATCATTGATAATAATTACGATCCGAACGCAATTAAATGTTTATCTTTATAACGTAATTAGATGAGAAAAGCGGTGAAAATGCAAGGGGAATATTTTTATCACGTTTTACTTCTTTTGTATTATTCTTTTTTTTTCAGGAGGTGTCTTAATCCCTTTTTAAGGGTGGATGGGATTGATCCTGATTTCATTTCCGTCAAGGGGAAACAAGGGTTGGCCCGGGTTTTTAAACCATGTCCGCAAATTGATTGACATCGTTCAGTTCAAAGTGAATTAAATATAGAAAAGAATTAAAATGAAGAAATAATAAAAAATTGGGCTCTTTAACCTATCTTTTTACTTTATTCATTTTTGTAGAGAATGCCATATTTACTTATGTCTACATCCCAGTGACGATTAACCTAAAAATAATTATTGTCTACCAATTAATTTACTATAAGACAATTGTCAATTGTAAATCAAAATTGTTATAAGGAAAATAAACAAATGAATTTAGATAAACTTTTCAAAATAAAATCATATTACTGACCTGTATTTATCCAAAAGATCCAATTTTATTCCGCAATTAAGACATTCGTAGTAGATCATTCACTGTTCTTCCATTTGTTTAATTCAATCCACCACACACTCATACTCACTATTAATTAGTAATACTGTTGTAAGTTTTTCTAATTACACATTTATTACTTTGAATTAATAAATCAATAACACACGTTTGCACTCCGAATGGTCAACCTCGACTGCCTGGGCTGAATTGAATTGCGATTTTAATTGTAAATCTCTCGATTTATCCAGAAGAAGTGCTCGCATTACATGGATAACTAAACCGCCACACACAAATACATGCAAAAAATTTAAGCAAAAAATTTACTCATGTTTTGTTGTTTGTTCTATTTAGGTGTGATTATAAAATTACAGTTCTTCAGTTTTCAAATAAATCGTCAAATTTCTATAAAGCCTTTAAATATCCAGAAAATTAGCAATTTATTAATACTTTTTTCTTTGGTTTGATTTATTAATAAGATGAATAAAGTGTTTTTAAAACTTCACACTAAAAGTAAATATTTCGAGTTTAGAAAAGCCTAATTTGGCTTTTATAAACTCTAAATATTTACTTCATGCTTAGTCAAGGAACGGAAAACACTCGTTCGAATATTATTGAACATTTAAATATAAAAGTAGTAAGTCAAACTGAATTAGGCCACACTTAAATTTACTTTCAAAGAAAATGGTTATTATGGTAAAATATTTGTAAAAAAATTCTCGGAAAATAAAAAAAATATTTAATGAGCTTCAAATTGGGACAAAATATGTGCAAAATCAACACATCATATATAAATTACTGAATTTACACAGAATTTTGTAAATTTTAAGTCTGAGGAAAAGTTAAATATCTCATACTAGTTTTTCATATACTTTTATGAAAACAACATTTTTGTATCAGGATTCAAATAATAATTAAACTTGTTTCATCCAATAAATCGCTGATGAGTAAAATGTTTGTGCATATCATTTAATTTTACTAGAAATTATATTTGTGCCAAATTAATTAATTCTCTTGGATACCTTAAAATGTGTATTTTAAAAAAAACATATTAAATGTCTTTCGTAGTTCAGTAGTATTATTTTTTTTAAGAGAAAATATAAAGTCATCCAAATTTAACGATTTTGATGAAAACTTGTGTTGTGGAGTTTTCATTAATTTTCTAATAGTAATATTAAATTACATCGTGAAAACAAATTACTATGTTTGTTATATTTTTTACTGGCTGTAGATTCTTATATAAATTCAAATAAAATACCTGTAGACTACTTTACACTCTCTACCTATAAAAAAAATAATATTAAGTTATTAATTGTACAAGTAGTATTTTCAAATATTAAACTTTATCCTGCTATATTCAGCTGTAATATAACAAGTGGTATGATTATCATCGATAATTCCATTCCAACCTAAAATCATGCATATTTGCTAACAAACAAAATCGCAGAAGTAAAAATGCAAGTGGATATTTTAAAATTATCTTATTTACGTTCTCCATGCCAACGACTGTACGGTCGCGCTGAATTAGTGACGTTAAGTTCAATCCGTCAAATCACTACGTAATGCATAATTGTCACACAAATCGTTTCGGAACAATTTCCAAGGAGGAAATAATAAGTAATATAAATTTAACAGTGCCGCTAAATACCAAAAAAAGTAAATCGTTAATTTGGACCCAATTTGAACATTTTTGCAAGGAACAAAATTTTGACATAACTACGCCACAGAAAATTGACGACATCGCCAATATTTTGATGAGCTGGAGTTTCAACATGAAAAAAAAGGAATGGAGAGGACTACAAGGAGTATGTGGTAAAAACAATGTTCAACACGGTAGCAAAATTACTTCAGCAACTATATTTTGAAAAATGTAAAGTAACTTTTGACCCTTTTTCGCACATTGAATTTAAAAAAGCACGTGATGCTCGTGATTCAAAGCGCAAGCAATTGCAAGCTGTTATTGATAAAAGAAAAGAGAGTTCGGTGGCTCTGACTAAGCTAGAGATTAATAAAATGGCATTATTATGGGACGAAAACACACCAATCGGACTCCAAAAGAAATTGTTTCATATAGTTGCCTACGAATTAGCGTGGAGAGGCGGGGAAGCAGCAACATGTAAAATTACTTTCTTCAAGGAAGAAAAGCTCAATAACAATGTACAAACAGGACGAATAGAATACAATACTATTTTTTCAAAGACATCTCAGGGAGGCTCAAAAAAATGCAGTGATAGTAAATGGATCATTGAAAATAAAGAAAATAAAGATTTATGCCCTGTCAGATTGTTCAACAAAATCTTAAGTAAGAGAACCCCAAACATAAAGAGTAAGAGATTATTTTTGACGCCTAATCTAGTTTCGGACCGAGATCATTCGAGACCATGGTTTAAAAATATGCCCATAGGTGTTAATGAAATAATGAAGTGGACAAAAATATCGGCGGATATAATTGGACTTAACATAAAAGAAAAAAAAAATACAAATCATTCACATCGCTCTAGTGCTGTGTCTAATTTATGTAAAGCAGGAGTTAGCGAACAAGAACTAATTAAAATAACAGGACACAGCACGGCCACTTCAATAAAACCATATCTGCAACTAGATCAAGAGCATCATTCAAATATCATCCAAAACTTGCGGACAGAAACTCCCTCCTTAGCTATGCTGTCAACTTCATCAGCTACGAGTTCCTCAACGGGGCAAAATGTTTTCAATAATTGTGTTTTTCATAATTGTTCATTTCCCTTAAACAAATAATTATATTAATAGTTCCTAATAATATATAATTTCAATGTCATTTTTGTAAGAAATATGTTAAAAAATTATAGACCTGTTTTATAGTATTTTGAGGAATAATTATTTATGTACCAAGTCAGTAAAATAAGACTTTATCGAACGAGTCTGAGGTTATGAGACGAGCGAGCGGAGCGAGCGAGGTGAATAAAAACGAGTTCGATAAAGATATTTTACTGACGTGGTGCATACAAAATTTTATCGCCAATCTTAAAAATAAATGAAAAAGTATAGGATTTTTTATTTAAATTAAAAAAAAAATAGAAAATATGTATTATTATTTAAACAAACACTACGAATTAATCAAGATATTAAACCACTCTATTTGTTGTATATGTGGAAATTGATGGTGCATCCTGTGGCATTATTTAAATTTATTCCTGATGTTGACCCATCAACGGAAAAATTTTGTGGAAAATGAATATTTTCATTTTGATGTAAAGTTGTGGCAGTGTTGTCATTGATATCAAAACGGTGCGCAATTTGATCACTACCCAAAATCGTTTTTGCAATCTTCGTTTTGTTCAATATTGATTCCTCAACATAGGACTCAGCAACGGTATCACTCTTCCACCCTCCATGACGTTTCAAATTTTCTTTGCTGCCCCCTGCATTAGCAAACAAAGTAGCAGACGACCTCCGAAAACAATGACCAGTATATTCTGACGGATTTGGCAAATTTAAATAGTTCGCAATTTTACATGGTATGTTTCCAAAAGTGTGGATACCCACAGGCTGCACTGTGCATTTACTTTTTCTATATGTAATAAAAAATCTATCATGTTTGGTCTGTGCGGGACGAAGTTTGGCATATTTTTTATATAACTCAATCGGTTTAACGTGTCCTTCGAACTCTGATGTTACGACAAATACTCTTGGTTTATTAGTTTTCGTGTGTCTTATATGCACAATCAATACAGTATCCTTGTCTTCTATATCATCAACTTTAAGATTTACTAATTCATTATTACGGCAGGCTCCAGCAACGCCAAAAATAACACAAATCTAAAATAATATCTACATTAATAACAAATATGCTTCGATAATTGATTACTATCTTACCTTCATCATTAAATATATTTCATTTGGTGCATTCAATAGAAACTGTATTATTTCTTCTTGTGTGAGAACTTTCGATTTTTTTGCCGTATAATTTTTTGATTTCTGTTTTAAAAACGCCGTAAGTTTCTTATATTGGCTTATATCAACGTCGTTTTTTACCGAAAGAGATGCTTTTAACATAGAATAATATGACCATAATGTTGCTGCTTTATATTCCTTGGATTTTTCAGAAAAATATGTCAAGAGAACGTTTTCGCTAATTTTTTTAATGTTATTTCTGTCACACCAACTTGTGAATAAATCGTGTTGACGATTATAAATATGTCTAGACTTACTTGGAAGAATTTCGAGCGTTGTTTCTATCGCTCTTTCGCGTATTTCTGGTGGAGTACATGGTATTTCAAACTCTTCACTACTCATGTTTTTTTTTGACAACTAAACTGACAGGATTCGACCTCCTTAGATTTTGTTAGTATTGTCCCATAATGTTACTTGTTGAAAGTAGTAAAATAATGGGACGGTTTAGTGCCGCAAATGGCGATAATAATAGATGTATTTAGTGCCGATTGGCGATAAAATAAATTATTCTTGCGCGAAACGTTTCTACAAACTAAAAGAAATTTAATAGGACATTGGCAACGCTGCAAGAGCGGATGACAGATTTTAGAATGACAATACACCTTTGTCATGGAATTATCTTATCAAATACCACTCGAGGTTTGGTTTTGGGAGGATATTTTTTCATTTAATAACTCGTGCGTGGTTTTCCAATTTTACTCGAGAAAACTTGTATAGACAAAAACACTCGAGCTTCGCTCTCGTGTTTATGTCATCCAAGTTTTCTCTCGTTAAAATTGCTAGGCAACCACGCACTCGTCTAAATAAAAAAATATCCGGCCAAAACCAACCTCTTGTGGTATTACATACGATAATATTTATGAGTGAAACCGAGCTGCAGATTCAACGAGCCCGAAGGGCGAGTTGAATGTGCTGCTCCCAATAAATATTATCGATTATTAATCATACCTCAAGTTATATGTGATGAGAGAATATAACGAACTTCACTACATTTTCGTCTTGTAAACCTCACCCCATAGCCCGGTTGACAATTTTAATTATCAACTGCCAGATTTGACAAATAATTTTCGTAGCAACGACCAAAACAAGGTTATCGGATTCTATCATTGCTATGATAATATGTATCTATGGAAATACACGATTCTGATTGGAGGGAATGTAGTCATGTGACGCTTGAGTTATATTCTCAACAGTAATTGGACAAGTGCATTGGAAATTATCGGTAACAAGCTTGCACTCTTTCGACAAACAAAGTCGTATTGCTCGCCCTACGGGCTCGGGACTGTTGCCTAAAGCAATACGACTATGTTTGTCGAAAGAGTGCAAACTTACGATAATTTCCAATACACGAGAGCAATTTATCAGACTATATCCCAACAAAAATATTACAATAAAAAAGGAATCTATTCAAAAGAAACGAAGACATTTATTGAATGTAATAAGTATTAATTGTACAATTATTGTATACTATATTTTGCTTATCAGGTTCATTATGTTGTTCATTTCTTGTCACTAGAATATTGGAGTTTTTAATTCTGAGGTTGTTAATAATCTTAGTATGACGGTCAGAATTTAATTGCAAATACGGTTTAAGTGATTGCAAACTATAATGCCCGGTGATTTTAACAACCTCTTGGTCACTACTTCCCTGTTCCATTAATTGACTCACAGCTGTTTCTCTACTAGAGTAATTGCTAATTTTAATCATGTTGGTGTTTAAACCGATTTTCTGAGCCGCTTGTTTAACCCACTTCCCAATTTCGTTGCGGCCAATGGGCATATTTTTATACCAGCTTTTTCCCGATGGCCAACTCTTGTTTACAGTTAAAAACAGACGAACTGTTTTAATGTTGTCGCCACGTTTTGACAATAATTTCTTAAGTAATCGTACCGGACACATATCTTCATTACTCTTGTTTGGTGTGAGCCATATATTTTCGGCTAAGCGTTGTCCTCCACCCTGAGAGGTTTTAGAAAATATGGTATTGTAAATTATTCTTCCAGTCCATTCTGCAGAATTATTTAATTCATCCTTGAAGTGCTGAATTAATGTTGATGTCCCTTCGCCTCCTCTCCACGCGAGTTCAACCGACGCTATGTGAAAGAATTTTCTTTGCAACCCATCGGGACTATCCTCGTTAAATTGAAGAACTATCGCTTGAAATTCTTCTGATGATAACGGTGCAGAATTCATGCTTCTCTTCTCAGGAAACCGCTGCAATTCTTTGCGTTTGCATCGCGGGCGCTTCGTACCGGTTTGAATTTTAAGTCTTTAAATGGATCAAACAATATTTGAAACTCACTGAAGTACTTCTCTTGCACTATTCTATTCTATTGAAAGTGAGTGGGTAGTTATGCTACCCTCCACTGCGACCGCAAGGATCTATTGTGGCTCACAATTAAGGTCGAACATCCGACCTTACAGCTCACCTTCCAAGTCCATCTTCTTGATGAAGTCAAGGATCTTGTCAGGTGAAGTTTTTTCCAGGTCCTTCAGGTTTAGCTTCGGTGTGCCAAACACCGTGGTCCTGATCTGGTCGCCAGCTGGACAGGCACATATGACGTGCTCTGCTGTTTCATCATCCTCTAGGTATAGGCGGCACTCAGTGGTGTCGCTTAGTCCTAGTTTATTAAGGTGATGCCTTAGACGGCTGTGTCCAGTGAAGAGAGCAGTTAATGTATGAACATCTGATCTGCTCAGCTTCAACCATGAGGCCGTCCTGGCCGCAGATGGTCCACTTGTTACCGCTCTGAAATGTCTCATCCCAGGGCGGTTTTGCCAGAAATCCTGTGCCTCGTGTCTCATCCATCCGTTGTTACGGTCTCTAGCTGTTGATCTGGGTATCCCCAGAGCGGGTTCTGGTCCGATGTAGGCTGTACGCGCCCCCTCTCTGGCTAGGGAATCGGCTAATTCGTTTCCCTTCACGCCAGAGTGGCTTGGCACCCACATCAGACTGACCCCGTTTACCTGTGCCATTTGGCAGAGGGCTTCCTTGCAGTTCCGTACAGCCAGCGAGGAGCATCTAGAAGATGCCAGGGCCCTAAGGGCCGCCTGGCTGCCCGAACATATTTTTATGGTCCTGCCCGCCCAACCCTTTGAAAGGATTTCGTGGGCGCACATTTCAATGGCGTATATTTCAGCCTGAAGTATGGTAGCATACCTGCCAAGGCTGTAGTAAAGTTCAGTCCTTGGTCCGACGACTGAGGCTCCTGTTCCAGTGGACAGTTTTGAGCCGTCAGTGTACCAGTAGGAGTCAGCCTATTCTGGGGTGATTTTGTGTCGCTCCCAGTCGTCCCTGCTTGGGAACAGGACCTTGTACGGCTGATCCTCGCAGTAGTCCGTGACTGCGTAGTCAGTCCTCATACTTAGGGTGTCATCCGCCTCAATGGCAGTTGACAGCCCATTTGGTGTGAAGACTATCACCTTCGGATCCAATAGGGCCGCGTGGTGATATCGATACGTTGCTAATCTGGCCTCGCCCTGTATTAGGATATGCAGCGGGGTGAGGTTCAGTAGTATTTCTAGAGCCGCTGATGGGGTAGTGCGTATGGCTTCAGTTACTGCCACTGTCGCCATTCTCTGCAGTGAGGAGAGCCTTGATATGGCAGTTTTTCGAGTTGTAATCGGCCACCAGGCGATACTGCCATAGGTTATTATTGGTTTTATGACCGAACCATATAGCCAGTACATTTGCTTGGGGTTTAATCCCCATGACTTCCCGCAAATTCTATGGCACGTCCACAGGGCGTACCTTGCTTTGCGGATTGTCTTATCCAAGTGGGAGTTCCAGTTCAGCGATTTATCCAGGGTTATTCCTAGATACTTCGCCTCCTCCACAAATGGTATGGTTTCTCCCCGTAGAGTAAGAGGTCTCAATTTCAGGATCCTCCTTCTCGTGAACGGGACAACTAATGTTTTGCTAGGGTTTACGTTTAACCGTTCCCCTATACAACAATTCTGAGTCGCATCCAGTGCCTCTCTTGCACTAACTTAGCAGTGGTATTCCATAGCGTCTTGACTACCTTTTCTTTATAGTTCGTGCCGTCCTTCTTTCTCATATTGTATGCCCAGTTTTCCAATATTTTAGAAATGTCTTCCAAGGTGCAAGTCGCATTTAACGTAATATTTTTCTCCACGCAAAACTCCATAAACTGTTTCCATATATATTTTTGCGATGATAATGTATTTATAGGCTGGGCGTTTCTTACTTTTTCGTGAATTGCTTCTAGAGGTGTACTTCCGAACCGTGTGTTTGCGATCATTTTTATAGCGTTCTCAAAAACTGAAGTGTATAATTTTTTTTAGACATTAGTTTGACGTTCAGTTTATTTACAAAAATTAAACAATGAATTGGGATAACCAATCACGTGCCGAAACACGAGTAGAAAACCAATCACAGTGCCGAAATCGAACTCTACATGAATTTGTTATCACGGCAACAACGACTTCTAGAAGCTGATTGGTTCTAATTCATTGGTATTTCGGCTCGCCGTCTTTGGCGGGATATAGTCAACTGCATATCTTCAAAGGCGTTCATTAATTTGATTGTTGAGTGTTTAAAATAATTTGCGCTTATATTGTATTTATTTTATTTATGTTTAGTGTTTATTTCGTTCATTAGTGCTTCAATAATAGTTTTACACACGTCAACAATACATATAATATAATAATAATAATTAGCAGCCACATGTCAATTAGAGAAATGTGAGAGAAATGTTTAACACCAACCTCAATATAAATGTGATATAAAAGCTAAACATACATGAATGTATAAACTAACTTTTACAAACTTTAATTAACACTGCACATAAAAAAGAATAAAAGTTAAAGGAAAACAATACTGTTTTTAATAAATGAATTAACATTAAAAGAAATAATAGAGTGACTTTGTTAATCAATTTGTAACTAAACTAGTCTGTTATTGTTCAAATAAATAAATAAAATAATATTTGTAGATAATGAAATAAAATTTGATCTTGTCTTCAATTTGCAAATTTAAAAGTATATATTTGGTTTTGTAAAAACTTGATTAAACATTTCTTTAAGAGTTTTGTTTTATTGAGTAATTTACAGAGAAAATAAATGAGTAGAATTATAGAATTCAGTAATTGATGTAAGGGAAATATATGTTTGTAAGTTCTAAGGTTTCATATGTTTTTTTTTTTATTTAATCAAGAAAACATATAAAAATGTATATTATCAATTTAATAATCAATTTAACAATATATTATATTTAAAAAATTGAATATTTACAAACTAAAAATCCCATACGTTCTATATATCTAAATAAATGCATTAAATCCTAGGACTATCTTCCAAACCGTGAAAAAAATAACTTGAACCCTAGAAGTTATGTTTTTAGAAAAAAAAAAGTGTCTTTAACATACCCATTTATCCGCTGTATATTTTGATATTTAGGCATTCGTTGTTTTTTAATTTATATAATTTGAAGCTTCGAACAAGTGTTTCCACTATTTAATTAAGCACGACGTAAAATTTCCAGTTTAGAAAAGCCTAAAAATCCAAACTTACAGGCTTTTCAAAATTCGAATATTACTTCATGCGCCACTCGTAGAAATCACTAACTTCAAGTGAAATATTCAGCCAATTGGTTACAATGAAAAAAAAATTACCATGTCAATTATCAATTGTTTAAAGGACGCGCATTGATAGACAATACCACAGAGCTGTGAAGGATTCGAATCATTCAGGATTCGATTCCCGGATTCGAATCCTTTTAGAGGATTCAAAAGAGGTATTCGAATACTTTAGTGAAAACGGATTCGTGATCCGGATTCGTTTCATTTTTACAAGGATTCGTATTCGAATCCAGACGTAGATGATTCGAATCCTTATAAAAGGATTCGAATTCTTATAAAAGGATTCGAATCCTTATAAAAGGATTCGAATCCTTATAAAAGGATTCGAATCCTTATGAAACGATTCGAATCCTTATAAAAAGATTCGAATCCTCATACACGGATTCAAATCCTCCCAAATAATTTGAATCATCGCTATTAAGGCTGGGATTCAAATTCGATTAATTCAAATAGTTAAATATTCTAATATGAATATTTAAATTACTAAATTATTCCTATTTAAATATCAATATTTAAATTTTCGACAAATTCAAACATTTGTGAATGCATATTTGGTTACTTAACCATAAAAAATTTCCAACCTTAATAGTATAGTTTTAACTTCACTTGAAATCAGTGTATTATACGCGTGGTGCATGAAGTAAAATTTCGAGTTTAGAAAAGCCCCGTGAAAATTTGTCGAGGGTCGCTGCGCGACCCTCGACAAATTTTCTACGCGAGGCTTTTCTAAACTCGAAATTTTACTTCATGCTTAGTCTGGGAGTGTACAACACTTGTTCTTAGAAGTTTTAAATTGAAGGATCACTCTAGATTACTAAGTTTATTACCATTTTACAAAGGCTACAGCTCAAAGGACCAATCATGATCTTCGGAGACCGAAGGACTACAGGGAATCGAAGTTTTTTACAAGAAAACAACGAATATCTGAAAGTTTACAGCATGGATATTAAAGAAAACATCCAATTTTGTAAAAATATCGAAGCGTGGCGCATGAAGTAAAATTTCGAGTTTAGAAAAGCCCCGTGAAAATTTGTCTCGGGTCGCTGCGCGACCCGAGACAAATTTTCTACGCGGGGCTTTTCTAAACTCGAAATTTTACTTCATGCTTAGTCTGGGAGTGGACAACAGTTGTTCTTAGAAGTTTTAAATTGAAGGATCTGTCTAGATTACTAAGTTTATTACCATTTTACAAAGGCTACAGCTCGAAGGACCAATCATGATCTTCGGAGACCGAAGGACTACAGGGAATCGAAGTTCTTTACAAGAAAACAACGACTATCTGAAAGTTTACAGCATGTATAGGAAAGAAAACATCCAATTTTGTAAAAATATCGAAGTTTGGTTTGCTTTCAGTGCATTTTTAACTTCACTTTAAATCAGTGCTTTATACGCGTGGCGCATGAAGTAAAATTTCGAGTTTAGAAAAGCCCCGTGAAAATTTGTCTCGGGTCGCTGCGCGACCCTCGACAAATTTTCTACGCGAGGCTTTTCTAAACTCGAAATTTTACTTCATGCTTAGTCTGGGAGTGGACAACAGTTGTTCTTAGAAGTTTTAAATTGAAGGATCACTCTAGATTACTAAGTTTATTACCATTTTACAAAGGCTACAGCTCGAAGGACCAATCATGATCTTCGGAGACCGAAGGACTTCAGGGAATCGAAGTTTTTTACAAGAAAACAACGAATATCTGAAAGTTTACAGCATGGATAGGAAAGAAAACATCAAATTTTGTAAAAATATCAAAGTTGGTTTTGTTTTCAGTGCATTTTTAACTTCACTTTAAATCAGTGTTTTATGCGTGTGGCGCATGAAGTAAAATTTCGAGTTTAGAAAAGCCCCGCGAAAATTTGTCTCGGGTCGCTGCGCGACCCTCGATAAATTTTCTACGCGGGGCTTTTCTAAACTCGAAATTTTACTTCATGCTTAGTCTGGGAGTGGACAACACTCGTTTTAACTTTAAATTTAACTTTTTTATAAAACCGACGTATGTAATATAATAAATCATTCATAGAAATCATAGAAAAAGATGCAAAATTTTACCTAAAATTAACTATTAGAGTTAACTTTATAATTTAATAGGTGAATATTCTATTCCTATGAAAACCGTATTTATTTAATATTAAAGTTGCAATTAATATAATAACAAACTGTGAATAAATCGACAAAAATCTAGAAATATTAAAAATCTCGACATGTAGAAAATCTTGACGGTCCACTTCCAGACTAAGCATGAAGTAAAATTTCGAGTTTAGAAAAGCCCCGCGTAGAAAATGTTCACGGGCGCTTTCTAAACTCGAAATTTTACTTCATGCGCCACGCGTATAAAACACTGATTTAAAGTGAAGTTAAAAACGCACTGAAAACCAACCCAACTTAAATATTTTTCAAAATTGGATGTTTTCTTTCCTATCTCTGCTGCAAACCTCCAGATATTCCTTGTTTTCTTGTAAAAAAAAACTTCGATTTCCTGTAGTCCTTCGGTTTCCAAAGACCATTTATGGTCCTTCGAGCTGTAGCCTTTGTAAAATGGTAATAAACTTAGTAATCTAGAGTGATCCTTTAATTTAAAACTTCTAAGAACGAGTGTTGTCCACTCCCAGACTAAGCATGAAGTAAAATTTCTTGTTTAGAAAAGCCCCGCGTAGAAAATTTGTCAAGGGTCGCGCAGCGACCCGAGACAAATTTTCACGGGGCTTTTCTAAACTTGAAATTTTACTTCATGCGCCACGCGTATACAACACTGATTTAAAATGAAGCTCAATAACACATATATCTTCATTATTTTAAATCATTATTTAATCAGATATTTAGTCGGAAAATGAACAATTTTGTTAATAGAAATTGATGGAATAAAATGTTACTTGTTGCAAATTATAGATTTAAATTTATTTTTAAAGGATTTGTATCCGTGATTCAAAAATGAGGATTCGAATCTTTGATTCGAATCATATTTTTCACTTACGAATCCTTTATTCGAGTATTCGTGATTCGAATCATATTAGGTGATTCGGATTCGTGATTCGAATCCTGTTTTTGAGGATTCATCCCAGCTCTGCAATACCATTTTTTTTTAGTATACAAATTACAATATTGACTAAATCTGATAAAAATTCTTGTCATTTTATTTTTGTTTACAAATTCAATGAAGCGTTTTTTTTTTGTTATTTTAGCAACATATTTTAGTAAGACAATTTGCTGTGGCGTCATATAAAAAAAAAACAATTGTCATCAAACATTCACATTTAAAAAGGTTTCCAGGTTTTCCAGGTTTGAAACCCCTGCTCTATACTATTGACTTCTAGGATCCACATAATTAATTTAACAAAGTTACTAGTTGCAGTTTTAAACTAACTGATTTTCTGGATATAAAAAGACTTTATATAAATTTGACGATTTAGTTGAAAACCGAAGAACTCGAATTAAATAAACACGCGTGAATAGAATGGTACAATTTAAATGATATGTTTTGTATTTTTCGAAAACCAATCACAAACAACAAAACTTGAATTCGATTTATTAATAGAATGCGTGTACATGTGTTAATCTTTTGTTGAATTTTCTTACCTGTATTTGTGTGTGAGGGTTTCGTTGTCTGTGAAATGCGAGCAGTTCCTTTCGAAAAACCGAGATATTTACAATTAAAATTTGCAATTTTATTCAGTTGAGATGGAGTATTCGGAGTGTTAACATGTGTTATTAATTTATTTATTAAAACTAATTAAAGTGCAATTAGAAAAGCTTAGAATAGTATCGTCATTAATAGTGAGAATGTGAGTTTATGATAAATTGACTTAAACAAATAGAGGAACAATGAATGATGAACTTAACTACTACAAGTGTCCTGATTGTGAAATAAAATTAGATTTTTCTGATAAATACAGGTAATACAGTAATCTGTTTTGAAAGGTATTCCAATTAATTTTTTAGTTATCAGAGATTATCGGTAAATTAATCAATGTTGTGCTACTGTTAAATTAAAGAAAATCCACAACTTTAAATACATTAAGAAATGCTTAAAGTTGATTGAATTTCTTTTAACTTATCAAAACATAAATATCTTTATCTTCTTTTCATTTATTTCTTAATGAGACAAAATTAAAATATAATTATCTCATTTATCACTTAATAAACAAGAATAATTCCAATTCAAAAATATTTTAATTCGAAAAAATAGGCTTACGATCCTTAAAGTTTGCACACTTTAAATATAATTAGCATTTTACACGAAAAACATTTTCGTAATTTTATATATTACACTTAATAAATTATTAATTTAATAATTTGTGTCGGTTTCTAGCGATTTTTAAGGCATGTACAACACGGTATATTTTGTTGTTATTTATCAACAAATGAAGTCTCACATGGCATAAAATGTTGTTCAATATAATAATCTGAAATATTGTAAATCAATTACCTACTTACAAATGTAATATCTTTTTCTTTAAAAGTGTTCGTTTTAAAATAATATCTGTCATTTTTGCAATAAATCAACAGAATAAATTTCTATATTTATTTGCATTTTATTTAAACTCAAAATTACAGAAATATTGGCTTAGATGTTTAAAGTATTGCATCTTTACTAATTATTAAAGTGATTTTGAACTTTGAATGTATCAGACATTTTCAAAATAAACATCTGTTTAAATCGAGCGTTCTTTGCCACATCCCGATTTTACGTTCTTAATTTCAATGTTTAGGCATTCTTCGTATTTTTTTTAATTTATATAATTTAAAGCTTCTAACGAGTGCTTTTATTCCTTGATTCAGCGTGAACTAAAATTTTGAGTTTAGAAAAACCTTAAAATTTGGAACTACACGCGCGCAAGCGAAGCGAGTCGCGCCCGCAAATGTAAATTTTCAGGCTTCTTAAAACCAGAAATGTTACTTCATGCGCCACGCGTGTTAAACACTGAGATATGGTGAAGTTCAAAATATACAGATTAGGTTCTAATATTTTACAAATGGTTATTTCTTTACTTTAGGATATGTAAGTATTATTTAAAAGAAAACGTATTTAAAGTCTCGAAATAATATCTATAACCACAAATAAATAAAAACTTAAAGAATAAACGATTAAACAACAGATTTAAAAAATAAATGTGTAAATAATTAAAGGAATAAATAAAGAAATAAATGACTCATTAAAAATGATGAAAATATGAAAAATATTATAAAAATAACTAGAATATTATGACAAGGACCTTATTTTTAGTGCTTATTAGAGTCTTAAAACATGACTTTAAAGTGTATTAAGAAGGAATTTCATGTTAGGTATTTTACTGGGTGTTCGATAAAAATCGCCCAACGTCAAAACTCTGTTATTTATTGACCGATTTGAATGAACTAAAATACAACCGTTTCAATACTATTAATTGACAGTAATTATATATTTGTTCAGAATTAACTTCATTGCAAAATAATAGTCAACTTAAAATTATTAAATAATTGCATATATTTTTCTTTTTTATTATATCAGACATTGTTTTTATAAATCCAAATATGTTCGATATGTTGATTTTTATTTAAGATTTATGCTAGAAAAAAAAATTATAAATCTTGCTCACCTGACTTTTTGGCAATAAATATAGTGTGCCTTGACAAAAAAATGTTTATATTGTTTATTGGTTTATATTTCATCCGTGTGTTCCGTAACTAATTTATTATACATTTTTAGTTATACACACATAATCTGTACGCTTTACATTTTCAGGCATACGTCGATTTTATAAAAGAGTTCAATTTAAAGTTCGAACAAGTGTTTTCACATCCAGATTAAGCATGAAGTAAAATTTCGAGTTTAGAAAAGCCTTAAAATTTGGTTTGGTGGTTTGGTTGGTTTTGGTTTGGTCGCGTAGCGCTACGCACTACGCGACCAAACCAAATTTTCAGACTTTTCTAAACTCGAAATTTTACTTCATGCGCCACGCGTATAAAACACTAAAATATTATGAAGTAAGAAATACACTCAAAAAATTAGTAATAGTCAAAATATTAGAATAAAAAGTTATTTAGTTAATAACTAAAAAATAATATAATAATGTTGCATATAATGGGTTAAAGTAATACTAGCACTAATTATTTATTCTATTCTACATTAAGTTGTAACATAGGTACTTATTTGTTGGGTTGTTAGTATTTATGTTTGACATAACCTCACAATAAATGACATTTGTCACTTTTTGACAAGGCACACTAATTATAATTTTTGAAAAATATTATTTCAAATAAAAGATTTATTTAAATTTTTTTTTCGACAAAAATATTGAACAAAAAAACAAAACATTGGGCATTATTGTATTTAAAAAATGTATGTCTAATATAATAAAATGAATACATTGTTGGCAGCCTTTTAAAAATGTCAAGTTGGCTATTATTTGGCAATGAAGTTATTATTGAAAAAAATCAATATTCCTGTCATTTATTAATATATAAACGGCCTTTGACTTTGGTTTTTAGTTAAATAAAATCGGACAATAAATAACAGATCTATGTCGTTTTGCGTTTTTTTTTTTATCGAACACGCGTTATAATAGAATAATTAATAATAAAACCTAATTAAAATCTTAGATCACATCTGTTTGATTTAGTCTTGTGGTCAAATTTGTTGTAGATTGCGTACACATTCGCACTTTAAACAATTTAAATCATATAATTTCAGTTTTGAATTATATAATAATATACATATTAACTGCTGTGTCTAAAAGGAAAAATGAGTTAACCCCACTTTAAAAAAAAAATGAATATTTACCATAATTCGTATTATTTTTTGGTCTACTTTTATTTGACATAGAGATTATTTGACATAGAGATTTGACATAGAGATTAGACCAAACCGTTGATCATTCTGAAGTAATAACAATGTACAAGTGGCCGAAAATGGTTAAATTTAGGGAAAAACGAGATAGCTGCATCACGATACGGAAAAAAAACAGTTAACTCCATTAACTTTGCCAAAAAATGCATTTATAATAATAATAACTATAAAATTATTTTATTATCTTTTACAGCTCCTAAATATTGCTAATATATGCATTTATAAATGTATATTCATTAACTTTTGGCAATATCTCGCATTATTCCCCAATCCCAAACCAGTATTTCAGAATTTAAATTGCATTTTTCTCGAATAATTGAAAAGTGGAGTTAACTCGTTTTTCCTTTTAGCCACAGATTTGTTTTTATAAATTAATGTATTATTTAGTTTAATTATTTTGTTATATTTTTTTGTTATTATCCATACTGAATTTTATGTTAGGGAGATAATATCATTTATTTTTTGCATTTATTTGCATAATAATGTTTTATTTAATAGATCGTGTCTTGTGAGGAGAAACCTTGTAATATTTTAGCTTTATGGCGATGAAAAAGTTTTTAGCAAAGCGCCCGATCGTCTCTCGTGAAATTTGCATAGCAGCTCGGTGTTTATAGTTTGTCTTAGAATGTAAGTTCATTAAGTTTTTGTGAAGATGTGCCCTCATAAATATGTCCATACTAACGAAGCCAATTTACGAAAAAGAAGGATAAATTAATAAACAAGCACAACTTGTAAACTAACTTTACAAGAAATAAATATTGCAATCTTTTAACATTAAAAATTTTAAAAAATGAACAAATATAATAATTAGTCAAACCAGGTTTGGAAATTGCTCTAAATCCTCAAATAATTTAATTAAATTAAAAAGAGTTTTTTTTTTATACTTTATATTTCGTAATTTAACTAACTATTTAGACGCCACAACAAACACATTCACACACATCTATAGACCCAGGTGGAATCATTTTGTATTTTAAAATGACCCCCCCCCCCACCCGGCGGGACTCGAACCGATTTCTTTTCCCTGGGTTAGGAGTCAGGGCCTCTACCCACTACCCCATCGGGATTCCGTTTGAATAATATTGCCAATTGTTGTAGAATATTTAAAAAATATTATGTGATTTTCTTCGCCATCTAAAACTAATTAGTCTCACAAAGACCCATTCAAACAATAATTGAGCCAATTACTTTCCTACCCCGGCGGATTTTGGATTATGCAATAAGTAACAGAAAACACTTGTTTAATCCAACATCCGTCGGGTGGCATTAGCTCGGGAAGTAGTTTGCAGTTGACGATCGGTAGAAAAATTACTATTAAAATATGATTTTGTGATAAATATCTTGAGTAATTTTAAATATATTTATTTTTTCACCATTAATTATTTTCTAATTGGGCGTTTGTAACACCTGCATTGCTGTGATAAAAACTATAACGTAGTTGTAATTTTAATAGAATCATCTAAAAAATTACTAACATGAGGGTGTCTGCGTGTGTGGGTTAAATGTGAAAAATTCCCTGTTAACACTCTCAACAAGGAAATATTACACCAATTCATCCGAATGAAAAGGGCAGGAAATAAATATGTCTCATTCAATTGAATAACAAAAAAAAGAGCAACAATACCCAGTTTGTATTAATAGACCATCCAATAGTCACACAAATAAAGTGTTAACCGCAGAGGGTCGCCATCTAATAATTAGTACCCCGTTTTTTTTTCAATTTTCTATTTTTCATTCTGATAAATCGATACGGCTAATTGAACCATACACACACACACGGCCAGTGTGTTCGTTTTCAATAGTCCGAACCCGCATATAATCGGCCTTAATATACCGGAGGCTCGATTACCATAATCCCTCTATTAATTAGTCACCCCGTTATCATTCCACAGCGCGCCTCCCCCCACCCTAGTGTAATGTATGCGGAATGCAGATGTCAAGGGGTGTTTTATGAAGAGCGTCTTGTGATTACGTTGGGGGTTTTCTTTATTTCGGGGCGTAAAATGTAAGCACCGCCACGTCGGGACATAAAACGGTAAGGGTCGGGTGCTAGGAAAAAAGGTCCCGGGTGTTTAAAAATTACTCACTGAAAAAAAAAAAGATGGAGAGATATCTGGAGAAGATGCGGTTACTGGTAGTGCGCGTTTATTTTAATAACCGGAACAGATCATGGGGTTGCAGAAGGGTTTTGAAAGGTTTGATGGTAATGGTAGGTGTAATAACAATTTTGAGAGTTTTAACTGGTTTTATGTTATAACTTTAAAAAAATCTGAACCGCTCTTATAATTAGCCCACTGAGCAAACACAATTAAGTAATGTTTCATCAACATTAAAACAACGTTTAATGTTGATACAATGTTACTATAACGTTATTTGTTTGTTTTTTGCTCAGTGGGAGAATACATATTTTTCTAAAATCTGTTCTTTAATAAATTCAAAACTAACATTAAATATATTTATAAACGACTTGCTATAGGTTGCTACAAACCTTCAGAAAAGTCAAAATCATGGGTGGTTAATCTTTTTAGCAGCCGGGCCAAATTTTAAAGGTAATCTAATCAAATCAAACAAGAAATACGCTTATTTGAAATTTGAAACCACTGCCTAATTAACCATGAAGTAAAATTTCGAGTTTAGAAATGCCCTAAAATATGGTTTCGTCGCGTAGCGCGTAGCGAAGCGGAGCGACCAAACAATTTTTTTTTTCTAAACTCGAAATTTTACTTCATGCTTAATCAAGGAGTGGAAACACTTGGAAGAAACTTAACACTTTGCTGCACGGAGTAACATACCATATATGATGATACACTTTATAAAGAATGTCATAGTAAATACAATTTTACATTTCCGTTTGTGGGATGTTTTGCATATTAACTACGCAAGTATCAGAGACGTATGTATATATTTTTTTAACGTACAATATTGTTTGGCATCCCTGTTCTGGCCGTTTATCAAGCAGATTCGAGTCTAACGTTCAGATTGAGTTGCGATCTCCTATACAGGGTGTCCGCATTTCGACGGAATGTATGGGGATCTCCGCTATTTGAAGAGATAGAGAGTCGGTATAGTTGCGTATTTTAGGGCCTAACGTATTTTAGGGCCTAACAATAATCTAAAAACAATTTGGAAATATCTGTTTTTGTTTTCGAGATATCAACAAATAACTGATTTTTTGAAAATTCGTTTATATTTTTTTATTCAAAAACTACTAAATCTGGACATTTAGAACTTTGACAATATAGAGGCACTTTTTTATAAGGAATCTAATAGCATATTTTTTTCTAAGATAAGTATAACATTTACCCGGGGACCATGGCTAACTTTTGTTTTTCTTATAGGCGCCATTTTGGATTTTCATATTTTTTGAAAGAATCTTTTTTTCTGAACTCTGAACTCAGTGATGTATCGCACTCATAATTTATTTTAGATTTGATATTTAAAATGATAATATTTTCTTTTTTGCAAAGAGTGCCTTAGAAACAATGACGTTATATCTATTAATCAATAAAATCTTGACAACAGTCAATCATTGTTAGCAGTCAAAATTATTTAATAACTGTTAATCTTTTGTAATAATAATAATAAGTATCGATTATCACACAAAACATAAATTAAAAATATGGTGATGTGTCCATCATAGCATTTTCCCCGTTAAAGAATTGATGAATATCAACAGTATGGAAAAGTTGCACAAACTAAATTTATTCTACTTTAATTATTATTATTCCAAAACTATTCACAAAAAAGTAATTCTTTCATTTTCACTACATCACAATAAATATTGATTTCCATCACATTTAAGCGGTATATATTTTTAACTTTACTGTAAATCTGTGGCTTATACGCGTGGCGCATGAAGTAAAATTTCGAGTTTAGAAAAGCCCCGTGAAAATTTGTCTCGGGTCGCTACGCGGGGCTTTTCTAAACACAAAATTTTACATGATGCTTAGTCGGGGACTGAAAGACACTCGTTAGTTTAAAATACATTACAACTGGTGATGTATTTTAACAATAATTATGGGTCCTAGGAGTTGTCAAATGAGTGAGTTGCTCAACTGTTTCCAAGGCATTCTTTACAAAAAACAATAGATTTAATTTTACATATAAAATGTACAATAAACTATATGTACGATACATCATTAAATTCAGAAAAAAAAATACTCTTCAAAAAAATTATTATTGGGCCCTAAAATACGCAACTTTGCCCCAATTCAACAGACGCTCTATCTTTTCAAATAACTTAGATACCCATATATTCTGCTGAAATACAGGCACCCTGTATACTGTTTTCAAAAAAGTACTTATGTTCTATATAAATTACATGTTTTTATACTTTACTGCTTACTTCTACTTACTTCTGTGCAATAAAATTAAGCACACAAAATATGATATAGTATAAAACGGACATGATGAGTTTCCCAGTTACGAAAATATGTAAATATATCAATTTCCTTAATGTCAAAATGCTGCGTCATTTAGACAACAATTCAAAAATTTGAATTCTATCTAAAATAGAAGATGGTTCTTCTATTTCGGCTTTGTTGTATTTATTACAAGCGTTATTTTTAAGTTTCAAGGTTTTTTATTATTTATTGCAACTGCTGCTAGGCAATTAACACAGACCCGAATTATACAACTAGAATATTGTGAAAAATGGGTATGAGACTTGTTCCTAATTTTATTGCACAGAAGTGTACGTTGATTTTATCTATCTGCTGTGTTAAAATGATCTTGTAAATTAAATCAGAAAACAAAATTGAATTTGTGTTCAGTATTCCGGCACCAGATACCCACAGACGCGTTTCGGACTTCAAGGTCCTCTTCAGTGTGGTCCCGAGCCAGTGCTGAGGAATACTGAACATTTCTGACTATTTCAAGCCAATATGTGAAAACTATTAATGGATATCGATAGCTAACGCCATCTAATGCTTCATAGTGGCATCGTCAGTGACACGAATTCACAAAGTGCATATACAGGTCACTGTTTCGTCCACGAACGAGCAGAATTCTGTTTGTGAAACCAGAAAATAAATATCAAAATTGAATTTGTGTTCAGTATTCCGGCACCATTCCGAAACCCGTCTGTGGCTATCTGGTGCCGGTATACTGAACACAAATTCAATTTTGATATTTATAGAGTTTTATTTTGTTTGAAAAATTGTAAATAATCAAAGATTCACACAATGAACATGAAATTCATAGATTCTACTTACTTATAATAGAACTAGGATCTGCTTTAAAGAAAATTTAAAAGAAACAACGAGTTGAGATAAAATATTGTGCCAAATTATCTAATTACATCAACGATTTTTAAAAGAATGTTTTTTGTTTGATTATAAAAAAATCAACAGATTATCATATAAACGTAAAAGGTATAGAATTTACATATAAACGAATAAACTATTATAGTGAAGATTCAGAATGTAAATATCTTTACTGGGTTTTGCTAAGTATCAAATCAAAGTTAATATTGCGTAACAATAAAAAGTGGTCTTGAATCTTGGAGGCGTGTACTTCGTAGTACATTTTCAATTTTGATATAAAAAAAACACTGAATTTTTTTAGACCACTTAGTTTAATAATGATTACCGTGTAATTGAAATTAGTCACAAATGTAAAATAAACGTGGTATAAAGAAGTTAAGTGTTTTCTTTATATCAAAATAAACATTTTGATTACATTTTAAAATTAACTTTGAGCGTCTGCAATTCTTTTGTCAATACATTCATCGATTTTATTTTTCTGATGTGAAGACAAAGTCTTATGATTTCCTAGCAATTTCTGTAAATTTGATCAAAATGTGACGATTCGATTTTTTTTATGGAGAACATAAATTATCAGCACTTGAAACAATACATTTATTTCAATCAACTTAGAGCGACTATTATTATTTGTCATCGATTAAAACAAAGTCTGAGAATGAAACCGAATCTGAGAATTTTTCAAAAATTTGCGTAATGTTGAAATGTTTTGCTGATTTTATGCGTTTAAAAAAAAAACAGAAAACATGAATTATCAGCACTTGAAAGGATACATTTATTTTAATCAAATGTAGCGACTGTAGTTCCTCTGTCAGTGCATCGATTTTTTTTTTTGCTGTTTAATAATTGTATATCATGATTTCATAGAATCTCAACTCTAACACCTTTGAATATCTTATTAATTTTATAAAATGATTGTATAACAAAAGAAAAAATTATTGGCTATGTCATTATTAGAAAGGAATTTTTTTCTTTAATCTAATATCTCACTTGATACTTATTTGTAAAAATAACTGAGTTATTAACAATTATCTATTTTTTTACAAGAATTAAATAGTTGGCCATGAAAAAAGGACAATTATAAAACAATTACAGCTTTTTATAATACAGGAGTTTGGTAAATTACTGTTAAATAATATTATTTGGAAGTTATGTGTAGGAAGAAATGGAAATTTGTAGGAAATAATGTCCATAAAATAAGAGTTGTTTTAACACTAAATTAATTGACTAAAATACAAGAATGAAACTAACTGTTACAAACAATTGCAATTGTTTTATTATAGTCATTATTTCATGGCTAACTATTTTTGTTTGTAAATAATATAGAAAAGAGTTTATAACTAAGTTATTTTTGTAACTATGTCAAGTTATATATCTGATTGATGAGAAAAAAAACCGTTCTAATGATGACATAGCCAACTATGGATTCTATTAAAAAAAATGCAAGTTTGGATTGCATCTTAAAATCTAATGTTAATAGAAAAAATCTGATAACATTTTATTATTCTGTGTAAAATTATCTGAAACATTTCCATTTACCGTTTTTTTCTATCTCTACTAATAACTGAGACAAGTCAATTTAAAAATATTGACACTTTTTTTATCATGCTGGTAAAACTGCACTACTTTTCCCATTAAACTGATTCTCTATCTCTCATAGATTCCGAGATCCCCAAAAAAAACTCACCCTGTATACTTAAAAGAAAAAATCGTTATATTCAGTTAACTTACTTTGTTTTCTTATTTATTAATTTACTTTGTTATTAATTTATTTAAACTTTTAGATTTTTAATTTGTTATTTAATAATTTTTCCTTTTAACACACTAACAATATATTTGTTTGAGGGTTTTCGTTATCTCTGGAGTGCAAGTACCTCCTTTAAAAAAATCGAGATGTTTACAAATGAAATTCACAATTCTATTCAGTTGAATTAAATCATTTGGAGAGTAAACACGTGGTTTTAATTAATATATATTCAAAGCAATAGAAGCATGAAGTAAAATTTCGAGTTTAGAAAAACCCAGAAAATGTGTGTCTCGGGTCGCTCGACCTCACGAGACTCGAAATTTTACTTCATGCTTAGTCTGGGAGTGGAAAACACTCGTGTAAAGGTTCAAATAGAAATTAAAAAAAAAAACAAGGAATATCCAAACATTTACAGAAAATAGGCTGAATTTGGAATACGTATACTTAATAGAAAAACTCCCTGTATCTGTTTGCTCCGGAGAAATATAAATAAATATAAACCATAATGAAGAAGACAATTAATTTAAAAAAAACACTCGTTAATTATTATTATACACAATTGACGTTTGTTAAACAATGGCGACGACAAAGAAAAACCATGCATTTTTAATCACCCGAAAAACTAGATTTCGTTTTACTAAATACTGAAAATAATTTATTTGCATTTAATTTTTTTTGTAGCAAAACCGAATAAGATATCAAACATTATTAATAGACACAAAAGCTTTGAAATGAACTAATCTTTCAAGATTTATTTTTAAATTTCTATAAAATGTGCCAATAAAAGCATATTTTAGTTTTTATGTTGTGGTACTATTGTTTTTTATACTTCTAGTCAATCAATGATGACCATATTAACTGAAATGGTGTATTATATTATGATAATCAACCATAATTAATTTTAGTCGGATCGAATATAGCGTTTAATTGTTATAAATAAAATTAATATTTTTTTAAACTTTGAAGACTAATTGCGGCTTAACCGTAAACTTTTGGATATAAATTTGGATATCAATGGTTAAGCCATTTCTCCACATTAACGGGACACCCTGTATTGACTTGAAATGCATGTTTATTTCTAATTGCCACGATAATTAATTTGTGTATAAAATATACAATGGCGTAAATGTTTTTCGTGTAAAATGCAAACGATGTGTCTTAATTAATAAGATAACTTAAGTCAATAAATATTCATTGAAACAACTTCTTTCCGTGCAAATACACCTCCAGATATTATTCAATATCAATATTTGTCTTATTAATTAAGACACATCGTTTGCATTTTACACGAAAAATATTTTCGTAATTATATATATTATATTTAAAGTGTGCAAACTATAAGAAGCGTAAGTTATTTTTTTCGAATTCAAATATTTTTGAATTGGAATTATTCCTAATTAATTTGTGATTTTCTCTATGCTTAAAACCATGAAATAAATACTTCGAGTTTTGAAAATCTTAAAATTTTAAAGAAGAAAATTGCGAATTTTTTGTGTGAAAAGCAGTGGCAATTAATATAACTTAGGTGACGCTTTTAAATTGATATGAAACTATATAAAATCTATACAAACTGAGTTTTAGTTGCCCTGAGTGAATTTAATTTACTTAGCATTATTAAGTTAAATTAAGTAGATATTAAACTACATATCATGAAATTAAAACTTATTTAATAAAATAGATTTGTTGGTTTTTATAAATAATTAACATTTTAACTAATTGATAATCGTATAATTTATTTGAAATCGGCGCGCGAATTTTTAATCGTAATTAAATGAAAACCGGGCTCACATTAATAAACACACACACACACGTACACATTCGATTGGCGATAATTACCTATCCAGAGGAATTTATTTATGCACTATTTAACAACCGGGGACATTTATTATTATTATTCGTTAATTAACATCCGTCCTACCGATCGAAATAATTAGTTATTTCATCGTTCGTTTCGGGCGGGTGTATGTGTTTAATTAATAAATAATACGCGTGTTATTTATACCTAGCGCACATGGATAAATAGATTAATTAATTGATGCAATCCTGGATTACAGGGGTCCCGAAAATATGTTCCTCTCGGAGGGTTAGCGTCGGGTTATCTCACGGTGCAGATAGGTAATTTAAGGGGCGGATTAAGATAAGTTCCCCGTTTTCCGGAAGGGGTTTTAGGGTTTCCAATCGATAATTCGCGAATGATTTTAACACGTAGTTAACTCGATTCTTATACAAGGATTTCTTTAAATAGTTATATGAGGCGTTGAAAAGAAAGGTGGTGTAAGTCAACTATTTAGCGAACTAATATAAATGAGTCTAAAGTTCAGGAAACATTAAAAAATGTGGCTTAGTTATTTTGTAACCATTGCCCTCTATAAGAGATAAAATGATTCAACTTATTAATGTAAAATGAATATTAGACGCTGAAACATACATTTCTAGAACATCTTGAACTTTGATTGACTTACACCATTTTACCAATTACCGCGTTGCTATAAAATGGACTATCGCAAAATCTTCATCACCGTGGTGGAGTAGGGGTCCGATATCTTTAACAATATTTTGTGTAGTGTTTAAACTTTAAAAGAAATTATGAAATTTCTTGTGAACTCTTTCTGAATCCCAAGCATACATGTAACCAATTTCATTTCTAAGATTATGACAACCAAGATTATAAACATACATATTTCTCTTGTGGTATGCAACATAACAAGATAAAATTCGAAAGGGTAATGCTTTCTCTAAATCAAAACTAAATGCGTATATTTTTCCTGCGTTTAAAATAATTTTGTTTCTGCTTTACATGAATGCAATAGTTTTTCGGTTTCATATGTCTTCTTCTCTTTGGCGTCCGTTCTTCTTCTTCAATCTTAATCTTCAGCATATCACATTTTGTACATGTGTCTTTGCTAGGTATATGAAAGTGCAGATTTAATTCCTTGTGAAAGACATATCTGTAAATGGCTTCGCTTACTTTTGGTTCATTCCTTTCATCATATTTTTCAACATAAATATTATACATAGCGAATATTTAATTCTGAGGCAAGATATCTTCTATTCGGATTGTGTGTTCTAGCTTAGTGTTATTGATACGCAGGAAATTCGCTGATATGATCACGCATTGATCCTCTTATTCCATCGGGTGTCCCATTTGCCGGTTGGTGTCTACCTCTTAGATCCTTTCCCGGTGAAAACTCTCGAAGTTTTTGCAAGGCTTTTGTCATGGGATCATCTGAGATTTGGAATGTCTTGAGAAAGTATGATTTGCACATTTCAACAGAGTTTGATTCTATATGAATAAAGTAGGTGTTACTACAGCTTTTGCCTTGTCTAGAACTATTTCTTGGTCGTTTTTGTTTAATTTATCTTTTTTTACTAGACCACAAAGATAGGCGTTCTGACCAGAGTAACTCCCTATTTTCCAGAAAGCATTAAATACTATTATCCTATCATCAAGAGTAATGTTATCAATACATTTAAATTGGCAATTGTACTTAAAGTTGGTAAAATGTTTTCCATCAACATTTCCATCCTTTTTTACTGGTATACGGAAGTCCTAAATTGCGATTTCATTTGCATACATTTTCAAGATGCTGTTCAGGTTCTCTAAATCGCTATCTTCCTTTTTTCTTTTCATTGGAAATATTCTCTAAATCTTCTGGTTCTGTATCTTAAGAAAAAAGTTGGGTTAGGTAGTGAAGGTTAATGAACGTCTAAATACCTGTTGCGCTTCCATTAATGTCATTTATTGACAGTTCAAATTCTGATTCCCATTCTTGATAAAGCTCTAATTCACTAGATTCACTCATTTCAAATCACGTTTTGTGTAAGAGTTCGGTATAGTCGAATAGTTGAAAAGTAAAATCGTATAAGTCTGACTTGTACCACTTTTCCCCTAAAGTACCATAAAAAAAAACCGAAGGATTACGCAGCTCATATAATAATTAACAAGTATTTTGTGCTCCTTCAAAATTTCACATTTTGCACAAACGAGGTTTATCCATATATTTTTACTAAGCTATTATTAATAATGTATGAGATGAAACATAAAATCAAACTGAGGTAGCATAAGGTACGATAAGGTACGATTCACGAGAGGTGCTCCTTGATTTCCTTGATTGGTAGTGCTTTCTGCACCAATACATGTAATATGAAAATAGTTCGAAGTTATCAGATTACGTGTGTAAGAAGAGACAGAAAACTTATAATATGTCTGCTATGATTTTTAGATGGAACATGCGAAAACGTATGTTCCGGTATGCAGCTTTAAAATTTTAAGGTTAAACGTCACATTTTGACATTGTCTTCGTAAAACTAAATCTGCAGAAAATAATTAATGTGCACAATCGTTTAAAATGTGAGTTTAAGCGGTATAATTCCTATTTCCACATCTACTAAATAGTTCAGGTGTTTACAGAAATAAATAATGCATTTATGTTGATTTTGTGTAAGCTCAAACTAAAATTTTAGTTGAATCGAATGCGCATTCAGTAGATTTGGCAATCATCGAATTAATCTGTTAATACAGCTAATTTTTCTTTTAAGTATACATACAGGAAATTTCCTATTAGGTATATATATGCATACGTTTTTTATAAAGAGTTCAATTTAAAGCTTAAAACAAGTGTTTCTCACTCCCAGACTAAGCATGAAGTAAAATTTCGGGTTTAGAAAAGCCTGCTAATTTAGTTTGGTCGCGTAGCGCGAAGCGCGGAGCGGCCAAACCAAATTTTCAGACTTCTAAACTCGAAATTTTACTTCATGCGCCTCAGCATTAAACGTTGGAAGCACTGAAATATTGTTAACGGGTAAACTTCGCTTGAAATCAGTGTCTTATACGTGTGGCGCATGAAGTAAAATTTCGAGTTAAAAAAGCCTGAAAATTTGGGTCCCTTCGTGCTACGCGAATATTTAAAAATCTACAACACGTAATTGAGATATGAATACTCAACAGAAAAAAATCACAAGAAATTATGATTTAAAGCTATTCTATAAGAAAGAACATTAATATACTCGCGATCTAAGCAGTATAACATTGTCATGTAACAACAAAATTTGACACAACTAGGAAAAATCGTTGCAGATACAACTGTCGACATACTCTATAAAAAAATTGAATTACACATTCCATATCAATGAGTCATAGGACATCTCTCTCGAATTTCACTATATCCTAGCAGTATTTTTTCAACTTTTCAATATTTCATTACTTTATACGCCTGGCACATGAAGTAAAATTTGGAGTTTAGAAAAGCCTGAAAATTTGGAATTGTCGGGACGCGACTCGCTTCGCTCGCGCGCTCCTGCAAATCCAAATTTTCAGGCATTTCTAAACTCAAAATTTTACTTCATGCTTAATCAACAAGTGGAAACACTTGTTATAGTTTCAAATTATCAGCTTATTATAGAAACAGCGAATCAAATAATCTGTTTGTTATTATTATTGTTAATGATAATTATTTGATTACAATCCATTGCTAGCAATAACGTTAACACAATACTTATTAAAAATATCACACTTATAATATGAAATTACATTAATGGACGTAGATTGAAAAATAAAAATGTATACCAAGAGTTTTTATTAGAAACTCTTATTTTTATTTGATATAATTCACATTTTCACCTGGCGTTAATTTCCGTTTGAGTGAACTAAAAGAGTTGTGTGGAACAAAAATTATTTCGTCAAAAGCGTTGGCATATCCGACACCCAATATTTCCGCCAATCGCTCCAACAAACACAAAATCACCTGCCTTGTACATATCTACTTTATTTCGAACACAAAATTAATACATATTCTACGGTTTTGTATACAGGATGTCCCATTTTGAGTATAGTAACAAAACTATGGTCTGACCTCTGTAACATTTTTGCATTGTTTGCAGTAAGTGGCAAAACTCACTTTAGGGTATGTTAGGGCGTTTTTTACGGGACTGTCCTTCTTTTTAGGTTCGTGTCCCGTTGTCTCGAAAAACTTAAAACGGGACGCGAATTGTACCGTTTGTTTGATATTACTGTTTCTACTGCATGCACTCACGCGGGGATTTTAAATTCACGTATGGTTATTCAAAGCCGAAATTAGCCAAATACAAGAAAATTCGTTTAATTTAATTACAACGGAATTTTATTGGAGACCTAATATCAAGAAGAAATACAAATAAGACTAATGAAAGGCAACAGAAGCATACAAGAATTGACAGGAATATTCTATAATAAACAGATAAGTAGAAAACTAAAAATAAAAATATTCAAGTTGATTACAACGGAACAAAGAATGCTAAGCGTACGGAAGAGAATAGTAAACAGGAAAATACTGAGTAAACAAAGTTCAAGAAGTATGGGAAAGAAGAACATATAAAGAACTACAAGAACTATACAATTAACCATATATTGTAGCAGTAATGAAAGGTCAAAAACTAAGGTGGTTGAGCGACCTAATGAGAATTAACAAAAATATAATTCCAACAACAACAAATAAAAAACAGATGGAAACCAACATAGGAGAAAAAAGAAATAGGAAAAGACCAAAACGAGATGGAAGGACGAAGTCATCAAAGAATTTTAAGACTAAAAAGTTACCAGATGGAAAGAGAAAACTAAGGATAGGAGAACATGGAAAAGACCTGTAGAATAAGCCATGGGCCTACTAATGCAGATGAAAACCAACATAGGTGGAAAAACAAGAAGGGGGAGACTAAAAGCGAAATGGAAGGACAAAGTCATCAAAGAATTTTAAGAATAGTAAGTTACCAGATGGAAAGAGAAAGCGCAAGATAGGAAAACATGGAAATGAACTGTGGAGCAAGCTATGGGCTACTAAATCGGAACAAAGAATGTTAAGTGTATGGAAGAGGAAAGTACACTGGAAAATATTGTCTGAAAAAAATTCAAGAAGTATGGGAAAGAAGATCAAATGAAGAACTACAAGAACTATACAATGAATCAAATATTGTAGCAGTAATAAAAAGCCAAAGATTAAAGTGGTTGGGCCACATAATGAGAATGATCAACGATATAGTACAAAAAAAACTGATGGAAACCAACATAGGAGGAAAAAGAACAAGGGGAAGACCAAAAGCAAGATGGAAGGATGAAGTTATTAAAGAATTTTAAAAACAAAAATTTACCAGATGGAAAGACAAAACCAAGGATAGGAGAACATGGAAAAGAACCGTTGAACAAGCTATTGTCCTACTAAATCCAATATCTTGAAAGAACAGGGTGGCAAGCAATCTGGAAAGTTCGGGGATTTTATTCATTGGGAAAAGTCAGGGAAATTCAGTATTTTTAGCGAAAAATCAGGCAATTTCCAAATAAATAATAATAACAATAAATATGCAATATATATATAATATTAAACATAATAAAATAATGGAGAATTGTCCATCATAGCACTTTCCCTGTAATTGGCATACTAAATTTATTTCTCTCTAACCAATAGATTAATGATTTCACATGAAGTTAGTGATTAATACGCGTGGCGCATGAAGTAAAATTTCGAGTTTAGAAAAGCCTGAAATTTTGGATTTGCTGAGGCGCGACTCACTTCGTTCGCGCGCCCCATCAAATCCAAATTTTTAGCTTTTCTAAACTTGAAATGTTTCTTCATGTTTAATATGGGAGTGGAAACCTCGTTAGACAATCAATCGGAAACTTATTTTGCAGTTCCCCTAATTGTCAAGTTTATGGCATATATTTTATGCCATAAATAGAGTTGATGTTATTGTTTAGTTAAAACTAGGAACAAAAACAAATTCAGATGCATTATTTGTTATTTCAAGAGGTCGGGGAAATAATCTAGAATCAGGCAAGAGTCAGGAAAAAGTCAAGGAAACTTTACAATTTAGATTGGTCGCCACCATGAAAAAAGGACGCAAGTCAATCAAATTATTAAAAGAATACACATCTCAAATCGTTCTACCCGCAGACAAGGGAAATTACACTGTTGTAATTAACTGGATGACTCCAACAACAACATTTGGGAGCATTTAGATGACTCATCGTATAGAAGTGAGCATCCAACCACGTATCTAGAAAAAAATGCTAAAAACAAAATGAAAGAAGCTAACTTACCTGACGAAGTGAAAAATGTAATTACACCAAGAGAAAATGTATCTTTGTGCCCTTACGACCAACTATAAGTGTGATCAGATCTCCCATACACGAATTAGCAAAATGTATTGAAAAACAATGGAAACCTTTTTCGGAACAAATACACTCATTTATGAAAAACTTGTCTTATCTTCTGGAAATTATTTACAATAGTGACGACCTTCTTATTAGTGTTGATGTTAAATCTCTATTCACAAAAGTGCCTAGTGAATAAGCTATTTACAGAAGAGAAGCACAATCCTTCGAAGGATATTATGGAATCGGCAGATCTGTGTCTTTTTCTCCATATACTTTATATGAAGTTTTTTTGCAGAAAAAGCTTTGAGCAGTCATAATTTAAAACCAAAACTATAGTTAAGATATGTTGACGAGACATTGGTAGTTTGGCCTCATGATAGAAACAATGCAGACATATTTTCAGATCATTTAAATAGTATTCTATTTAACCCTCAATTTACCATGGGTGATCTATTTGAAATAAGTAAGTTACTTCAAATAGAAACTACTGCTACTGTCTTTATGGCGCACTCTATATACATGAGAATATAACTCAAGCGTCACATGACAACATTCCCCCCAATCAGAATCGCTTATTTCCATAGATACATGTTATCACAGCGGTGATAGAATCCTATCACCTTGTTTTGGTCGTTGCAACGAAAATTATTTGTCAAATCGGTCAGTCGATAACTAAAAATGTCAACCGGGCGATGGGGTGAGGTTTCTAAGACGGAAATATAGTGAAATTCGTTATATTCTCTCATCGAATATAGCTCGTGATTTAATTAATAATCGATAATATTTATTCATAAAACCGGAGCAGCACATTCAGCTTGGTTTGCAGCTCGGTTTGCAGCTCGGTTTCACTTATGAATATTATCGATGATAATCATACCACTTATTATATTACAGCTGAAAATAGTTTAAGGTTATGTAGCTCTTAAGGTCGAGCAACTTTGGTGCAACAACTTTTTTTCTATATTCAGCAAGATCTGAGATATCTTACGGGAACGCACAAATGCGCTAATTTAAAATATTTAAACAATCCAACAAGTGTATTGATTATTTGCATGAAGATAGGCTTTTTGATTAAATTACCCACGTGATAAACGTAATAAATAGAAGATTTGCGAAATGAAATCTGAATTCTACAAGAGTTGAAGAGAAATAGTGTGAAATATGAAAGTTTCTAGATAGTGGAAAAAAATGTTTTACAAATATTCTAATGATTATTTAAGTCGCTCTTGTTATTCCAGGAACAAGTGCACCAGTAAACAAAATATTTTTGGTTGCAATGCGCTATGGACAGATGAGAAAAATACTTTCCCCGTAAAGAATATTGAAGTAGTTTATAAGACTCATTTAAACATTTTTGCAGTAGTGATTTCTACAATTTTCTTCTGACGAAGACCAAATTATTACAAGGTATTAATAGATCTGATAAATATACAACCCAAGAAACGTCTTCTTCCATATCCTCTATGTAGTGCTTAATTGTATAATCCAGAGATAATATTAACATTTGTTTACATTTAAAAGTAATGTTATTATAAAAATATAATTATTTATTTTATCAACGATAATTTATTTCTTTTACAAATGGTCATCCTGGGATATGTAAAGGGTAAAAGAATGTACTTAAAGTTAAGTGGATACATTTTCTGTATAATTATAATCAGAGAATAGATCCCAGCTGGTGTTTGTTATGATCCTATTCGATATGAAAAATATTTTCATTGAACACACTTGATATAAATCTTATAATCAACTAAAATCCGCATCCTCCTTCTTTCCCACTCACTCTCTTTTTCTATTTTCCACTTTTTTTGTTACTTTCCAAAATTAAAACCATCCCCTACCCTTGCGCGATATAACGCGCGCATTTCTGCAATTTTAACAGCGAACGCCACTTCCGAACGCCAGAACTTTTTTTATAACTGTGGGGGACGACGTCGCCCAACTTTTCGAATAAAAAAAAGCACCCGGCCCATTGTTGTTCCTTAATATTCCCAAATTGCGGAATAGCTCTGCTCCCCGTTTTTCCCCTAGTGCGACCCCCTTAATCATCCGAAATGGGGAAGTTGGCCACATTGTTCACAGGTTGAATGAAGGCGGAAAGTCACACAGCGCAGGGGGGCCAGAGCAATTGATGATTTTCAGTTTTTTTTTTTTCAGAGTGAATGTGTAACTACACTCGTTACACATTTCCCATTGACTCTGAAAAAAAAAAAAAAAACTGAGAATCATCAATTGCTCTGCTCGTTTAAATACAAGAAAATTATAGATGAAATGATATGTGGAGATTTTTTTTATTTTGAAGGTTTCTTATAATTTTCATTGTGTTCTAATTATATAATGTGTTTCTGGCAAGCTTCAGAGACCTTAGTTTGCTATAAAATTTAAATAGGGCATCTTTTGTAAAAGTGTATCCAAGGAATGAATTAACGGATCATTTTAACTACTTAGTCATAAATTTATAATTGATAAGATAAATGAGAACAAAGGTGGAAAGGATACATTAAAAATATATAGATATTAAAACAGTATCAGAGGGATTCTATTTATACTTATTATTTTTGGTTTGAACATTTTTGAATTAATACTCCAAGATGGAATTTCTTCGTCATCCTCTTGTTCGTTTTCGCTTTTGATAATGAGGAGGGCGTCGAGTTTAAATTGAAAACCTAAGGAATTGTCTCCGCTCGTTATCTCGTCCCCTTCTGCGACTACTTAAATCTTAAACGCTGCTCCCGGATCTTATCTACTTTTCCTTTTTATTTGCTTAACATTCTAATTTGTAGAGGAATAAATACACCAAACTGGATTTTTTTATCGGCTGAATCACTTATTGTAAAGCTAGATTCCGCAAATGTTACGAGTATTTAAAATATTTACAAAATCATGAACTACTTTAAAATTACTTATGAGTGCGCTCTACCCTATGTAAACTAAAAATACTGATTCTTTGTTATTATTTTGAATTTTTAATTTTTACGCGTTTGTCTAAAATTGAATTGCAGCGTGCTCATAATTTGGTTTAAATTTTTATATAAATATTAGTAAAAAATTTAAAAAACTTTAAAATATGACTTCATCGTATAATTCCAATATCGTTTTGTCATGAAATGTATATTTATCAAATTTTCTACTTTTTCCTACGACCGCTCCCGAAAACAAGTAATGTCACGCTTAAAAATTGAATTTTCAAAACTAGTTTTAAAAGTAAAATACTCACACGTTAGTGTCAAAATTATTAAAAAAAAAATGAGCAGTGATGAAGAACAATTAACTCTGCCACTATTTGGTCGTAGGAAAAGCAGATTGTTAAACATGTTTTGAAAACTGCATTGCATGCTCATACTTGCATTTACTCGCAATGCGGGTTCGTAAATGCAATTTGGTTTTCGCATGCAATTCGAAGCTTTAAAAACTTGTCAAACAATCTACTATTTTATTTGAAAAAATAATCGTTCATAATATTAATACAGAGCATTTTCTTGGATATATTCATTTATTCAAGCAAGAGTACACAATTTCGGGCCAAAATATACACCAGGTGAATATTCCAAAACCAAACATAAGCAATTAACATGGAAAACAGGTTTATCCCAGATTTCTGATCTCCATTTTAACTATAAAGTTTATAATGGCATACATCGAAAAAAGATTTTTTTCCTTATTTAATGATATGCGAAATAATCATTTTTCATTATTTTTATTAAAAATTCCCAGTAGTCTAATTAGGATTTTTTGTGAAATGATTTTTTTTATAAAAAATGTCTTGTATCAAGGAATAACCCAGAGTTTTTTCAATAAATAAAAATTTTCATCGAAAAATTTTCGTAAGAGAAAAAAATCAAGAATTTTACACACAGAAAAATCATAAAAATCACAAAAAAATCAAAGACGCTCTTATGACTATTAAAAATAATCTGAGCTATTTATTTCCTTAAAAAAAATAATCTTTGACTTTCCTTAGTTTTTAAAACTGACGGAAAATAGATAAACCCACTAAAATTTGATTTTGAGAGCTTGTTCTAAGCACAGTTTTTAGGTCTTAAACAATGTTTATACATCAAATGAAAGCTCGTTTAATTGCAAATCATTTACTTTTTGAACAAACTAAATCAGTTAAATGCTTTGTGAAATATAGCACTTTAAACACAATAAGTGAAAAATCGACAAGTTTTCCGATCCGTATAAAAACTGCATATAAAGTTAAATTTACAAAACAAATGATGTTTGTCTTAAGACAATATTCATACGAAGAAAATAAGCTTAAAATAAATGTTGATTAAGTATTCATATCGTAAAAATTGTGCATATTATGGATGCATAATTGTAGTCACATTGGTCTTAAACAGTTTCAAATATTATTAAATAGCAGCATTGTTTGAATTTTTTTTATGAGAATAGAAATTGTTCAAGTGATTAATAATATCAAGGAGAATAACTGAGAATTTTTTCAGATTGTTATAAAAATTAAAATTTTTATCAAAAAATCGCAAATATCGTAATGGAAAACATCAAGATTTTTATACAAAAACAAGAATAAGACTGAATCTACAACTTTTTTTCTGTTTTCCGTAATTAAAATTGATGGTTTCTAAATAGATTAATTACACTACAAACAATATTGTCATCAACAAAATACTAGACAAATGTGTCTTATCTAATAAATATAACGGGTTTTTCAAAAGTAAGTCCTATTTTTAAAAATTGATATCTTCATCAATAATTGAGCAATTTGAAAATGAAAAATGTCTCTATGTGCCAAAAGAAATGGGATTTAATAAAAATATTACAATTATCGTAAATGTTGAATGTGGCCGCCATCTTCTTCTACAACAAAAAGTAGCCTTTCTTCAATGCTGTAAACCGCAGCTCTGAGTAGGTCTGGTGGAATAGCTGCTATGTTCTGAGTAATGGACTCTTTCAATTCATCAATTGAATTAGGTTTCATTAAAAAAACCCGTTCTTTTAGATATCCCCATAACCAAAAATCAGCAGGGTTAAGAAATTGTCTACTGATAATGCGGTTTCCAAAAGTTGTCCTTAAATACTGTTTTACTGGGTTGAAGATGTGCGGAGGTGCGCCATCCTGCATAAATACGATATTTTCAATGTCGTGCTCTTGTAGTAATGGTATTGCATAATCATGAAGCATATTCAAATAACGTTGTCCATTTACTGTAACTGTGTTTGTTCGCCCATCCACAATCTGTTCAAAAAAATATGGACCTATGATAAATCGTGATGTAAAGCCGCACCAAACGGTAACTTTTGAATCGTGAAGTCCTTATTGAATGACCGAATGCGGATTATTTAATGACCAAATTCGACAATTAAACCACCATTAAGTTGAAAGTGTGCCTCGTCAGTCCATAAAACATTATCAAGCCACTGTGGATTCACTTGAATTTCCGCTATTGTTTGCAGGGCAAAATCAGTTCTTATACCTTTATCAGCTTCCTTCAGTTCAAACAGAACTTGCATTTTGTATGGATACATTTTAAGTTGCCTTGGAAGAATGCGCCAGACTGTGGTGCCACTCATCTCCAGACGTCCTGCTATTTTATTGACACTAGATGTTCCATATTCGTTTTCATTTGCTAAATTTTGCTACCAGCTTTCGAAAAGCTTTTAAAGTGCATGGGCCACCTCTTAAATCGTTACGGTTGCGAAACCGTCGAATACCTGCCAAAAAACTCCGTCCACTTTCGTAATAACATTGGACAAGTCCAATGCGAGTTTGCAGAGGCAAAACCATGTCTTTTCACAAAAAAAAAGGTATTTGAAAAACCTGTGAAGACACTTTATTCTTCACGCAACTGTTGTAAACAAGTTTTTTGCTATGACGACTGAAAGGTGTAAAACAAAAATCCCGCTTTCCCTGAGACCTGATACTGTTATTATTTTCAAAAATGCATATAAATCAGCCACGATACGAGTCGTTTAAAATAGGACTTTCTTTTGAAAAACCCTATACATTCATACATATAACAATATATGTATGAATAATCATGTATGTTATAGAGCTTTTTCTTCAGGAGGCAAGTTTGTACCTCTCTTTTAAACGTTTTTATATTATTTATTATTTTAAATTTCACTCTCATAATATTACAGAATTTGAGTCCATTGTATAGTAGCAATTTTTCGAAGATATTTAGATGAAGTATCGGATATGTATATAGATTGTTATATCGCGTATGATAGTTGCGATTTAAGTAATGATTATTGAATTTATCTTTGTGTTTAAAATTAAATATTAGTATTTCATGTAGATACGTACATGTAGTAAAATGGTAAAATATTAGCTTGACAAAAGTGTCCTCTACATGACTCCGTATATGAAGGTTAAGTAGTACCAGCAGAATTTTGTATGCATATGAAATATTTGGTTAGCTAAAGTAATGTTGCCAATAAATGATCCCATACCGCATTAGCGATTGAAAATTTGCTTTATAGACAGTAATGAGTGTTTTGGTGTCAACAAGGGGTTTTAATATTAAAATGACAAAACAAATTAAGATCACCATTGTGTAAAAATTATCAGAATGACTTTGTCAATCAATTTTTATATCATGATTACACCTAAGAATTGCATTTGTTTATATTTATTATGTCAAGTTCAAGAGTTAATAAGTCGACTTTGGGAAATCTAGCTTAGAAAATCATTGACATGGTTTTTGAGGAGTTTAGAATAAGCTTATTATCGTGCATCCACGTTTATATTATACAGTAGATGTGATTTGATATGTTTTCTACAACACTTCCTATTATTAATGCCCACTAGCACCATTGTATTTAAGCTATGCTTAAAGCCATCTTAAAGTTTAAGCAACTCTTAAGATAGTGTTTTGGTTGTACTATACTTTCAGCACAGTTTAAGCAAGACTAATTAAGCCATCGTGATAGACTGCTTAAAATATAAGTCTGCAAACATAACCATCAATTCGGTTCGTCAGTTGTCCCTTGTGACAGATATTTATGCAGAAAGAAAGTACAAAATCATTCTCGCTTTTATTAACGGAACAAGTTCCACCACATTTTTTGTTTTGGTTACTCGGCAAAATCTTTGCTTACTTTTTTTTTATTTTCATATATATTTTTTAATAAATCCCTGCATGTTGGCAAAAATAGAAGATTTGGTATTAAATTGTTGTGTTATCTTTTCCTAAGCCTGTTTCTTGTCTTCGGTTGTGACTGCATCTATTTTTTGTTTGTTTTCTACAACTTTTTTATGGATTGCAATAAGGTTTAACAAAAGATCTTTTACAATTGTTGAAAAATTTGCGGATCTTTTTCTCTTTGAGTCCTCCATTTCACTTAAAAAACTGAAATTGTGGTTACTAGGTGTATTCATTGTGCAGGTAGAAATTAGTTATTTGAGGCGATGAGGCATGTTAAGTAAAAGCCTTCTAGAATATTTAATATAGCTAAGCACAGTTTGTTATTGATAATGAGCACATTGTGTTTCGAAATGTACATCTAACATAAAAATAAAACGTGAAGTAAGGAATAACAGTCTTTCTATTTGTGTAGCTAAGCACATTTAACTTACCTTGAATTAACAATAATGACGAGGTTTTACTTCGCACGTACTTTGTGTCAAAATCAGCTGCCGCTAACGTTAAAATGTGAATATCGCATGATTCTGTAATGTTGCAACACTTTAAGCTTGCTTACTAAAGCAATTGTATTAATTAATATAGTGCATGACACTTCCCTTTAAGTATGACTTAAAATATAAGTCCGACTTTACAAAGTTATACTTAACTTGGTGCAAGTGGGCACAAGAGGTTAGTATCATCCGCATTTGGCATAATAGTTATTTATCGATAGTGTTTGGAAGGTCATTTACAAAAATAATGAAGAGTAGTGGGCATAGTATGCTTCCGTAGGGAACACCGATGTTAGTTATCTCTTTTTTAGAATATATATTATTTATACATGTTCTTTGGACTCGATCATTTAAAAATCATTTAATTATTTGTAGACCCACCCCACGAACGCCGTATCTTTCCAGTTTGTCGAGTAGAATACATTGATCCATAGAATAGAATGCTTTGCAAAGATCTAGGAATATCCTGATAGGGATATGCTCCAAAGCACTCACAACACATTCAAGATATTCAAAATCTGCTGTTTATGTAATTTCTTTTTTAGGAATTCATGTTGTTTTTATTCATAACAGTTTAATTTGAATCTCAACGAGTGTTTTCCACTCCCAGATTAAGCATGTAGTAAAATTTCAAGTTTAGAAAAGCCTGAAAACTCGAAATTTTACGTCATGCACCATGCGTATGAAACACTGATTTCAATTGAAGTTTGCAATATATTAGAAAATTTGTATCTTCAATTTGGTTCTCATTAATCGCTTGATGAAACATGTTTACAATATTGAATTTTAAATAAAAGTCACTTGGATTGTTTCACTACTACTTTTTTTTATTCTCTCCGACTAGTTTCGACTTATCGTCATTACTCCTTGAGAATGACGATAAGTCAAACTAGTCGGAGAGAATAAATAAAAAAAAATAGTAGTGAAACAAACCAAGTGACTTTTATTTAATTATCAATATTAGAAAATTAGTATGCTATTGCTGTACATTCTAAACTTCACGATAAATCCGTGTTTTCTATGCGTGGTGCATAAAGTACAATTTTTAGTTTAGAAAAGACTAAAATTTGATTTGGTCGCCCCGCTTCGTAAAGCCACCAAACCAAATTTTCAAAAATTTTCGAAATTTTACTTCATGCTTAATCTGAGAGTGGAAAAACACTGGTTTGAAAATTCAAATTAAACTCTTATGCAAAATAAAAAAATGTCGTGAAAATTGAAGCGTATGCTTAAAAGAAAATCTTTTCACCCGTTTTAGTGCAGCGATAGTACAAAACAATCATAATTATTTTAAAAATGCGAAACGCTTCATTCACTCATTCCTTGCACTTTAAACATCTTTGTTGTGTCACCTTTAAACGTGGATTAATTTACGAACCGGACGTCGCGACGCCCGCTCACTTCTCTCCTTTGCTCGTCTTCTTTTTATTCTGGCGTCTGGATGCGTTCACGTTTTGGATAATTTAGCCGTTGCCTTTAATCCCCCGTCTCGGAGCCGTTAAGAAGTGTATTAAAACCATTCACGGAATGCCGCCATTCGAGAAAGAAGAAAGGGCCCCCCACCCAGTTAACAGATTCGCGAGAAATTACATTGCAATTAATGCTAGAACTAATTGGTCTTTCATTTCAATCGAAAAGTTGAGGGAAATTTCAAGGGATCAGAATAGATCGCAATTTAGGATGTTTAGTTCTGTTGAAATTCTATTTTTATGTAGAAAAAATCTCAAAAACTTTAAATATATATACGTTTTTCGACTGAGAATAGAATTGTATGATGCTACAATGATACAATTGATACAGTTTGAAAGGTACACATATTTTCATTATGATAAAAATAACACGATTTCAAAATGTATTATTCAATCCTGAATATACACAACCATAGAACGTATTTAACTCTTACACTAAAATTAAATGTAACTATTTATTTATTCAATTTATTCTAATTTCCTGTTGGTTATAAATTTTGCATATAAATTATGCATAGAACAGTAAATCTGTCGTATAACTCAAATATTCATTGAATAATTTAATATCTGTCGGGGTATTAGCTCGGGAAGTAGTTGTTTCAATGAATATTTGTCTCAATGAGACAAATTTTTTGCAGAAACTGGATATTAATTTTAATTCGTTTTTATATTTTATTAATTTAAGCTATGTGAGGAATACTTGCAGCTGGCAATTTTAAGAATAAAACAAATAGGTACTTATTTATTTGTCATAATGAAATATGCTACAGGTCAAAAAATGTTATTATACAATATCGCACATACATCAAGAAAAGTTGTTATTTACCTGTCTTATATACAAGATTTGAGATGTTGCGGAAAACGTTGTTAGAACCCAAACGCAATTTCCCATATCATTTTTTACGTTCCTATAATGGAACGACGTCACATATTTTTTTACAGTTATTTTTATGCCGCTATCAATCTTGCCGGCGACAAAAAGGAGAAACCCAGCCTAACCTCACTAGGAAAGGGGTTTAAATAAATTATGCGGACCGTGTCGGCGTAATGAAGTGGCCGATCCCGAATATTGACCGATAAAATGCACTCAGTCGCGGGAATTTATGAGGGGTGAATAAGCGGGGTTGAAAAAAATGAGGTCCTTTTTTCTTCGGGGGAGGGAGAGACAACTTAACGCAATCCTGGAAACTGGACGGACGCGAGTCGAATGCTTGATGGGCTTTTGTTTACCGAACGTTTTCTGAATTTCGACCACCAAAGGGATGATATTGTTAAGAGGGTGGGATTATGACTAGAGCTGATTTTTACAAATGCCTAACAGGATTAAATAAGAAGTGATGTAAGGATTGATACTTCTCTAGAAATGTCATACAAAATTTGGCTGATGTTCACATCATAGAAAACTAAAAATAATACTACAATACCATAAATACTACAGTGGAATAAATACACAATAAATACATTTTCCTTTTTGAATTAAAGATATATGATTATAATTGATATGATATTATAAACACAAAATACATCCCAACTAACATTTGTGTTGTGTAACGAGACCAACAGTGTCTAAACCAGGGCTGGCCAACCGAAATTGCTTCGAGGGCCAAAATAAACACCTGAAATGTTTTAAGCGCTGCTCCTCAGAAATATATATATATATATTTTTTTTTTTTGCAAAATCAAGTTATTATATAACTTCACGCAGAACTTATAAATAGGTACAATTTTTTTAAAATTTTTACAAAAGTTCAGGTATCTAAAATTTCGTTTTAATTATATTTTTATATACAATAAGCAGTCTATTCCGAACTTCACAACACCTCAGTGTTTTATACGCGTGGCGCATGAAGTTAAATTTCGAGTTTAGAAAAGCCTGAAAATTTGGATTTGCCCCGTCAAATCCAAATTTTCAGGCTCTTCTAAACTTGATATTTTACTTCATGCTTAATCAGCGATCGGATACACTCATTAGAAGCTTCAAATTAAGGGTTTTTGAAAAACGATTGCCTAAAAATGTACAGCGTATGCATCGAGATATATATACTTACTTAAAAGAAAAAATCGCAGTATCTTTTACAATTACAAGATTTATTCGGCTAGAAGAAACGAAGAAGTGTTTAAATATTGCGACAAAATATAACTTACTCTTAAACAAATAACTCATACAAATGTAAAATTTCTTCAGTATAAGAACCCTTTATTTGGAAGTGCCCAAACTCCATATCTCAATTATTGTTGTTGACTGTAATTATTTTCATAATTTAAGGTTTTCTGTAATTAACAATAATTTGTGTTTAAGTATATTTACAATATATAATATAAGTTTTTAACCCTTTAGCCCTGGAATTTTTCTGGTGTACAAAAAATGTTTTGTACACTGCATATTATTTATTACTATCTTAGCTATACACAGAGTTTTTCTTTTAAGTATACATATCACATTATACTGTATACGCTGTCAATCAATCAATTAGATATTCGTTGTTTTTATAAATATTCTAAATTGAACTTATAAACGAGGGTTCACCACTCCTGATTAAGAGTTAAGTAAAATTTCGAGTTCAGAAAAGTCGGAAAATTTGGTTCGGACGCATAGCGAAGCGGAATAAATAAAAAAACTAATCGAGATATTAAACTTTTCTTAAAAGAATCTTAAAATGTATTCAATTTAGTGAATTTTATATTGACTAATTAATTTATTAAATTTTCACAATATTTAAAACATATTTTATTTATAAATTTTACGGATTCCCCATTTACAAAAAGTATTTGGTCTTTATTATCTGTTTATTTCAAGTTTATGCATTATGTTAATATAAATTCAGTGATTTTTATGTTTATTAAGTAATCTGTTAATTTTTTAGATGTTTACAATTTTTTAGATATTTGCCAAATTTACTAGATTTTTTTCTCTATTAAAAATGTATGTTAAAATATTTCATTTTTGAAAAAAAGGAGTGATATATACTTTGATTTATATCTTTTAGATCTTCATATTTATATAAGTATTCAATAATATTAGAACAAGTTTTTGCACTCCCGTTTTAAGCATGAAGTAAAATTTAGAGTTAAGAAAAGCCTGGACGCGCCCCGGCAAATCCAAATTTTCAGGCTTTCCTAACCTCAAAATTATACTTCATGCGCCACGCGTATAAAACACTGCCTTCAAGTGAAATCTTCAACCATTTGATTAGAGTGAAATAAGTACCGGGTGTTTGATTAAGCGTGGCCACCGGCTGTATCTCAGAAACTATGTAACGTAGCATGTTGGGGTAAAAAGTCGAAGAGTGAAAGTGGCCAAAAGAAATCACTGGAAATTAGTTTTAAGTCCCTACCTCGGCCGCTAAAGGGCGTAACATATATCAACAAATAAAAAACAGATTTATATCAAAAAACTGCTAAATTAAGCTAGGTTGAAAGTATGCTAATTATAATCTACGCTAAATTTTACTTAATTTTAACTACTCACATGTTTCTTTATCTCGCACATATGAAGTAGGGAGAGGGGGAAACTGTGATCATTAAACTGCGTGTAACTTTTGTTATGATTAACCGATATTAATCAAATTATTCCCATTTGATATATTATTAAAAGCACTTTAAATCACTGTTTACTCTTGTTTACTTTAGTTCCTATAGAAAGCACCAGAGGGCGTTTTTTGAACAACCGCCATATTTACTATATTTTCTTATAAATGTCAAATTATAAGCTATAGTTCTCCCACGTTAGTTTATTACAGGAATAAATACTTAGACAAGTGGTAATAGCCTCACCTGATATCTGTATCCTTACATAGTAAAAAGTCTGGTAGATTTGACCATTTCCCACCGTGCACCATATTAATATATGTATATTTTAAAATCTAGTAGGCCTTTAGGCTTTTTTGTTCTATGTTCAAGAGGACAAAAACAGTAATAACGGAGATCACTTTTCCCCATTTTTATAATTTGGAAAGCGAATATGCAAGTAAAACCATGATTATTTAAAATCTCAAAATTTAGTAGGCTATGAGTTTAGTAGAATATTTAATACAGCGTATATTAACTACAATTAAAAACATTCATTTTAAATACTTTATTAGAACAATAATTAGCAAAACATAAGAAAATAAAACGAATACAATAATTAAATCTAGCTTCACTGGTAGAGGGCGCAATTCTACCACAAAGGATTAAACATTTTATTCAAAATAAAAAATTAAGCTGCATATGTTAAAAATACGACACCTTATGTAATTTAAATTAGGTTTTTCCCATCTTTGTCAGGTATATATAGTTGCGCACCTAGTTGTAAGACCATTCGTTATTGATAATGAGTGCTTTGCACTCGAAATGTACATTTAACGAATAAAAATAAAAGTGAAGTGAGGAATAAAAGTGTTTTTTTTATTGTGATATTCTTTTTAACTTCACATTAAACCAGTGATTAGTACGCTTCGCCCATGAAATAAATATTTCGAGTTTAGAAAAGCATGAAATATTTACTGCATACTTAAACAAGGAGTGCAAGCACTCGTTGGAATATTATTGTACACTTCAAAAATATATATATTTAATGAAAGGATATCAATCTAAATACTTATTATTATTTTGAGTTTACCTAAATAAATGTTAATAAATTTTCACTACCTATAAAAAAATTGACATTTTTTTCAAAATTGAATATCTAAGACGAATTTTAAAAAAAATCTGGGAAAGTAATAATATAATATTCAATGAGTTTGATCAAAAGTGTAACAACTTGATTTTACATAAAGCAAAATGAAGATTTTCGAACTTATTGAACTCATTTAATATTATATTTATCTTGAAAAGTTTTTTAAATTCAATTTCTAAGCATAGAAAGAAAACATACTAACTTTAACAAAAGTTTGCAAAAAGGGAAAAAATTACAACATCAAAATCACTAAAGTAATTTTAGTAGACAAATTTGATAATGTTGTATTTTTGATAACTTATTATTATTTGGTTTTCTAAAATCTTGGTTGTTATTTTTAGGAATTTTGTTTCATTGATACGATGAAAATAAAATGTAGTCGATTTTATTATTTCAAATTGAAATATCTAATTTTTATCAAATTAAAGTTAACCTTTTATTGACAGTTCGTTTTTATAATAGCTTTATAAGTGTTTGTAATTCCAGATTAAGTATGAAATAAAATTACACCGCTAATGTTTTATCTCACGTAAATTAATTTTCTAAATGTTTATGTCTACCTAATTAAATTCACACCTAAAATATCTAATTATACTTGAAATTAAAAACCTCTGTGTGTTTTTACTTTTTTAATGAAATTTCAAGTTTAATTTATAAGGTAGTCCTATTTTTCCCTTAAAGCAATTTGGGTTGGCCAGCCCTGATCTACAGCAAACTATAGATCATAACGAATAGAAATTTCCTGTTATTGCAATAACTCTTTACTGCCATACTTCTCAATATATTATTATTTTAACCATTTATTTTAATAATATGTCATTGCATTAACTCTATACTGTAACATTTCTTGATGTATGTACATTATTATTTTAACAGTTTATTTTAATTTATATTTGGATCCGTGCAAACACGCGGCTTTGTTTTCCGCTTTGCGATATTGTATCCAGTGCTTAATTACTGCGCACATATTTCATATACATGTGTGTGTGTGTGTGTGTGTGTGTGTGTGTGTGTGTGTGTCAACAAACACACAAAGTTGACATTTCTGGAATGAATTAAATATTTTAATACATGATACATGGCGCGCGCATAACCGACGTTTTATTGTGTAGCACAAAGTGAATCAAATTTGCGCGAGTTTAAAATGGGCTAGATTTCCCCCATACTACATTGGATTATATTAGTATACGTGCTGCAGGGGGTAGTTTTAAAAGTTTGCTTTTAAAATCCGATATATTGTTGATTTTCGTCTTTTAATAATGCACCAGGTTTTCCGCGCGAATTTATTATGGATAGTAATTTAATTTTGTAAAATGTGGTAGAGTATTAATAATGTTTGAAAATATTTGAAAATTATAGGTTGATTACATAAAATATTAGTACCCACTTGCATTACTTAAAACACAATAATGTTAATGACATAACGTGACTATCATCAACGGATTAATACTAATTAATATTAATGCGTTAATAATGGTCACTTTATGTCCGAAATGTACATATGAAGTTCAAATATTGTATACACAATTGCATATTGCTAAAAAAAGGCGTGTTAAGGATATCTTACAAATTCATAACATTCTTATAATATAGAACTTAGACTTAATCAGAGGCTTAATCAATGATTAGTTGATGATTAAAGTTAATCTGTCAGGATACAATTAGGCCTTTATTTGTTTTATAAATCTTCTATTTACTCCTCCAGTTTAGCTTTTTACAACATTAAATTTACTTATTAAGTTTTTTACAGCATTATAAAATGTATTTAATTGTAATTGAGTAAATTTGATTGAAAGATACGTTTGGCATATTTTATAAATGGACTATTATGTAATATTTATATACTCGAATTTTGATTTATTCAGAGGTTTAATCAATGATTAAATTTAATGAGTCGTGGTGTAAAGGGGTCTAATTTAGAGCACTCTAATTTTGTAAACCTTCTTGATAGTCTATAACCTGTAATGCTGTTTAAAATTTGTAAATGTTTAAAACTTCTAAAATATTTCTTCATCTCTGGATCATAAAACTCTTAAGATTTTTATAACTAACGAGTGTCTATAAACTGTCGGCATCTCGGTTGCTTTGAAAAACGAATAACATATCTTAGACTATGCCATAGGAAACGGTAAATCTTGGAAACGTCAAATACATTTATTTATATGTCATTGAAAATTTGGATTGGCTGCGTAGCAAAGCGGGGCGGCCAATCCAAATTAGGCTCTTCTAAACTCGAATTTTACTTCATGCGCCACACGTATAAAACACTGAAATATCGTAAAGTTTAAAATATACGATTTTAGCAATCTAATATGTAGATGTGAATAAAACGTAACTAAAATTCGCCGCTGAACAAATTGTTCAAAACAGTGATTATAGGCAACCCAATAACTCTAACGTATATTAGGTTGCCTTTAATTGTTGTTGTATATGTGTGTTTTTGAACTTCACTGTAAATCAGTGTTTTTAAGCGTGACGCATGAAGTCAAATTTCGAGTTTAGAAAAGCCTAATTTGGATTGGCCGCTCCGCTTTGCTACGCGGCCAATCCAAATTCTTAGGCTTTTTAACTCGAAATTTTACTTCATGCTTAGTCTGGCAGTTAGAAGCCCTAAATTAACCGCATTGATACAATGAATTCCCGCAAATTTAAAAAACGCTGTATTTATCGGGATATGTATACTCAAAAAAATGCCCTGTATATTCTGTTTTAAATACGTTTAAACGTGTTTTAAACATGTTTTAAACACGTTTTAAACATGTTTTTAATCGTTAATGTTTTAAACGCTGTTTCAATTAAAAAAAAACACGTTTTGTTAATAAAAACTGTTTGTTTTAATTAAAATGAGAGAAAAAACGTTTTTTTAACAACCCTGCTTTTGGGTGATTTTGAGAGTTTTGGATACTATGTTAACGTCCAAGCTATCTGCTAAAATCGCATCGCATTAAGCTAAATACTTCAAATGTTACATTAATCAAAACCATTGTCGATATCAGAAACGTTTTACAAATAGTCGACGTCGACAATACATTGTCGACGTGACATTGTTGACGCCGCCTATCCCTGTTCATACGTCACGCGTATAAAACACCGTTTCCTGGTGAAGTTCAAAATGTACTGCTTGGAACAACTAAGACAATAAGTATAAATGAAATTGCCAATTCATGGTTGCAGAATACTTCAAACATTAAAAGTGCGATTATTTCCGCAATCTACAACAAGTTAGTCTTACAAAAACTATATCAAACACTCATTGAAACAACTACTTCCCGAGCTAATACCCCGACGGACATTGGGTATTAGCTCGGGAAGTAGTTGTTTCAATGAGTGTTTGATATAGATAAAACGAGGTTCCTATACTACCCTGCATTGTACACTAATTAAATTAACTTATAGAAATAAAAAGAAACTTAAAAATTGTGAAAACTACGAAAATCAAAGAAATTAGAAATTCTGACGAAATTCTCAAAATATCTCATGAAAATTTTAATTAATTTTATAAATTGAGAAAAATCTTAGAATATTAAACATTATATAAAAATTTAGGAAGTTCACGAAAACTGCAAACATGTCAAAATTTTAATTTTCGTGAACTTCCTAAATTTTTATATAATCATTCATTTCTTTAAGTTAATTTAGTTAGTGTACAATGCAGGGTAGTATAGGAACCTCGTTTTATTCGTTAATTGGAGACATTATATTATATGAACATTTGCATCCCTTAATCTCTTTGTATCGTGTATCGGGTTACTGGTACAAATATTTTGTTTGCTCTTTCAGGGCCGCTTTTACATACAAAAATTTAACATTTTAAAAATTTCGGGGAGGGGGAGGGTGGTTTAAACGTATAAGCCTGAAAACAACATTTTCAGGCTTTTCTAAACTCGAAATTTTACTTCATGCTTAATCTGGGAGTGGAAAACTCGTTAAAAGCTTTAAATTGAAAGTTTTTATAAAAACAACGAATACTTGAACAGAGCTGGGCAGGATTCGAATCATTCAGGATTCGATTCCCGGATTCGAATCCTTTTAGAGGATTCAACAGAGGTATTCGAATACTTTAGTGAAAACGGATTCGTGATCCGGATTCGTTACATTTTTTAAAAGTATTCGTATTCGAATCCAGACGTAGATGATTCGAATCCTTATAAAAGGATTCGAATTCTTATAAAAGGATTCGAATCCTAATAAAAGGATTCGAATTCTTATAAAAGGATTCGAATCCTTATAAAAGGAATCGAATCCTCATAGAAGCATTCGAATCCTCATACACGGATTCAAATCCTCCTAAATAATTCGAATCATCGCTATTCAGGCTGGGATTCGAATTTGATTAATTCAAATAGTTAAATATTCTAATATGAATATTTAAATCACTAAATTTTTCATATTTGAATATAAATATTGAAATTTTCGAATAATTCAAATATTTGTGAATGGATGTTTGGTTACTTAACCATGAAAAATATCCAACGTTAATAGTATGTTTATAACTTCACTTGAAATCAGTGTTCTATACGCGTGGCGCATGAAGTAAAATTTCGAGTTTAGAAAAGCCCCGTGAAAATTTGTCTCGGGTCGCTGCGCGACCCGAGACAAATTTTCTACACGGGGCTTTTCTAAACTCGAAATTTTACTTCATGCTTAGTCTGGGTGTGGACAACACTAGTTCTTAGAAGTTTCAAATTGAAGGATTACTCTAGATTACTAAGTTTATTACCATTTTACAAAGGCTACAGCTCGAAGGACCAACCATGGTCTTCGGAGACCGAAGGACTGCAGGGAATCGAAGTGTTTTTACAAGAAAACAACGAATATCTGAAGGTTTACAGCATGGATAGGAAAGAAAACATCTAATTTTGAAAAAAATATCGAAGTTGGGTTGGTTTTTAGTGCATTTTTAACTTCACTTTAAATCAGTGTTTTATACGCGTGGCGCATAATGTAAAATTTCGAGTTTAGAAAAGCCCCGCGAAAATTTGTCTCGGGTCGCTGCGCGACCCTCGACAAATTTTCTACGCGGGGCTTTTCTAAACTCGAAATTTTACTTCATGCTTAGTCTGGGAGTGGACAACACTCGTTCTTAGAATATATTTATTGGTGCTAATAACTGTTAAAGTTTTACACAAGTCAGTAATTTTACATATAATAGTTATAAATGACAAAATACAAAGTAAAATCAGTATAAAAGAAGTAAAAAATACGAAGTAAAATCATTATGAGATAAAATATTAATATAAATACAAACAAATAACTTTACAGAAAACACAGAAATGTAAAAAACATAGAAAACCTAGAGTATACACAATTCCGACCAACATAACTAAACCTATAAATTATATCTATACAGTGTTAAAAGTTGTTAAACGATAGAAATAAACACATCAAAAGAGCAGATTAAAATAAAATATCACAGCATAGAATATAACTACTAATTAGTACTTGCAAAGTATTCATCAAAAGAATAGAACGCTTGTTTTACAAGGTAATTTTTACACCACATTTTAAATTCTTTTGCTTCTAGTCGCTGGATATTGTCTGGTAACAAGTTAAAAAATTTGATGCCGTAATATCTTTGACCAGTTTTGGCCTTAGATAGGCGAAATTTATCTAGACGTAAGTCATTTCTCGCACGCGTTTCATATATATGGAAGTCCTTGTTTTGTACATATTTATTTAGGTTGTTTTTAATATATACCAGACACTCTAGGATATATAGACATGGTACAGTGACAATTCCAAGTTGTTTAAATTTATCTCTGCAGTCATCTCTATAGCCTAGGCCAGAAACCACGCGAATAGCTCGCCGTTGTAGCCTGAATATGTCCGACGTTATCGGAGAGTGACCCCACAATGTAATGCCATACGCTATATGCGTGTGGATACAAGAGTAGTATGCATTTAATAACATTTTATTGTTTACTGACCGGGACAAATTTCTTAATAAATACACATTCCGTGCCAATTTTGACTCAAGTTGAATACCATGTGGTTCCCATGTCAAATGTGTGTCTATAACTGCACCTAAAAACCTTACAGACATTTTCTCTGCTGGTTCACTACGTTTTAATGAAAATGTTATTTCTATTGTCTTGTCTGTATTTAGTTTCAATTTATTGCAGTTGAACCAGCTGTTTGCTGTTTCAACTACAGATTCTAGCCTCTCTCTTGTGTCTTCAATGCGATTGCCACTGAGTAAAAGGGTCGTGTCATCCGCATATAGAGCTGTAGACACGTTTGGACACTGGGATGGAAGATCATTTATATATATTAGAAACAGAAGAGGGCCCAGAATTGATCCTTGAGCTACCCCATGCATGATTGTACGCTGTTCTGAGATGCTATTATTAAAACACACAATTTGGCTTCTGTTAGATAAGTAAGATGATAGTAACTTACAGCTATCCGGACTAAAATTGTAAAAATATAGCTTTCTTAAAAGAATTTCTCGTGAGACGCAGTCGAAAGCTTTGCTCAGATCTAACAGCTTACTTACTACAATATGGCCGTCTTCAAAGGCATCGATAATATTATTTACAAATGTGTTAATTGCCGTTGTCGTAGATCTACCTTGTCTAAATCCAAATTGAGAATTTGTCAGGATATTATTGGAGTCCAAGAAATAAGTTATTTGTTCAGCCATAACTGACTCGAATATTTTAGAAAATACAGGCAAGATCGAGATTGGACGGTAATTATTTGTGTCTTGATTGTTTCCTTTTTTGTAAATAGGAATGCACCTCGCTATTTTTAAAGAATTAGCAAATATTCCTGTTCTTATTGATCTATTTATTAACGAGGTGACTGGGCTGACAAGGTGGTCCATAGCCAATTTGATTATATGTATATTCAGTTCGTATATGTCTTTGCTGCTTTTGTTTTTTAGTTTTAATATAACATCTCGTACTTTAGCGTGGGATACCTCTTGGAACTTAAAATAATGCGAGTCTATGTGCGTACCCGAGTGGGTCATAATGTTTATAGGGTCGTTGACACAATCGGGGATTGTCACTGTTTCAGCGACAGTGGCGAAGAATTCATTAAATTCATTTGCGCTGATCACAACATTTTCGGTATTATTGGTTTTAGTATTGCTTTTAGATTTTATGACATTCCAGATTGCTTTTGAGAAGTTTGTGGATGAATTTATGTAATTTTCATTCGCCCTCTTTTGTTCATCCCTGATAGTAGATTTGTATGTTTTGAGTAAAGCTCTATACTGCGACTCAGAATGTTCACTACTACGTTTATTTCGTTTGATGTCGCGAAGTAAATGTAATTGATCTCGCATTTGTCTTAGTTTTGGTCCAAACCATTGAACATTACTTTTCTCATTGCTTACTGTTATTTGACGTTCGGGAAATGCTTTTTTAAATGAGTGACTTACTGTATCAATTAATGATGTCCATGCAACGTTGACATCAGTTTCGTTATGCGTTATGTCCCCCCATTCAAAACAATCAATGATGTTATAGAAGTCAATTTTTCCTGATTGTGTCAACGGTCGTACAGTTTTCTTAGAAATAAGTTGAGTGTGATCAAAATCAACAGACAATGCAAGATGATCCGAGACTCCAATATTTATTACCTGTGCTTTGTTTGTATCAAGGTCACTAAAAATGTTTGAAAAAATATTATCTAGACAAGACCCTTGTCTAGTGGCCTGAGTTGTGGCTTTATATAATCCGTAGCATGCAAACAGACTACATAGTTGGGTAGATTTTCTGTCAGTTATATTAAAATGTACGTTAAAATCTCCACACACATAAATGACATTTGAAACAACACATAAACGTTCTAGTGCATTTTCTAAAATACTGAGAAAATCTGAAAAGTTTCCATTTGGGGATCTGTATAAGGCTATAACAGTAATATTAAGTCGGTTTAAGTTTACACCTGACATTTCGCAAGTTTGTTCAATTGACATTTCTAAAAGAAAATTCAAAACGGTATACTCAAGATCCTCTCTCACCATTACAAGGGTGCCTCCGTTTTTAAAACTACGTCTGCTATAACACGATGCAATGTGAAAATGATTGATCGTATATGCACACGCTTCATTTGTTGTCAGCCAATGCTCACTTAATGCTATCACTTTGATGTGTTTATCGACGGTATACGCCTCTAGTTCCTCTAATTTATTTTTCATACACTGGATGTTAATGTAGAATAATGACGATGTCTTCTTTGCTTGTTCTTTTACTCTGTTTCGGCGTTCTCTAATGGTGGACGGTTTTCCCCTGTTGGGTCGGTCTTCGGATATTTTGCTAGGTTCGGCAGTATCTACCATGGGGACGGCGTTGATGATTCGTTTTTTTGCGACGATAATACTATTTGGTCATTGCGCTCGCCACATCGGAATTGTTTTAGTATGTGTTGTACCATTGTAAGTTTTATTTTGTAGTTTATATTGAATGAGTTATTTGTTGTTATCCTAGTTTTTATATAGTTACAATTTAAATCGCTGGCGCATTTAGCTAATTGGACATTAACAGAAGTTATGAATTTGTTCAATACGTGCCTTCCATTCCAAAACGGGTTTTCAATTAAGTATACATTGGTTTTGTCTCGTAGCTCTTTTACAAGCTGTTTAGTTTTATTAAGGTCAACGTGGCGCCCTTTTAACGCGTCTACTGTACCAGCCATAATAACAATATGATCTTTGTGCGTAAAATCTCTGGCTAATTCCCGAATATGCTCTATAACACCGTACAACGTTGCATTAGGTTTGTAAATTGAAGTAATTTTCGGCTTCGTAGTAAATTTAGTAACAGCTTTCCTAAAGATCTGTCCTAAATTTTCCCCGTAATTATCACTTAAGATCAATATCCGTGAGGTAGTGTCGAAAATGTCCGGTTTAGTTGTCTTATTTTGTAATTTATCCAGACTTTGCGACATTTGATCTACTTTATGTTTCAAACATTTGTTGTCGTCGATTATGGTATTTATTTTTATTTTTTGTATATCGCATTTCCGCTTAAGTAAGACACAGCTCTCACATGAGTTTGTGACTGGAGTTGGTGACGAAGTAATTGGAGCTGAAGAAGTAATTTGTTTTGTAGTTTGGAAATGCAGATCTTTATAAGTGGCTAATTCATCCTGTAGGTCCATTTTGATCCTATTTGATTTAACCAATTCTCCATTTATTTTTTTAAGGTGATTTTCCAGGTCACTTATTTTATCTGTTAACAATTCTTCACTTTCTAGGGCTTCGTTTTCAATTAACTTGATTCGATGTGTGAGCTTCTCAATGTGGCTCGTTTTGTTCTTAAGGTCAATCTTTAATTCGTCAATTACCTCTTGCTTCAAAGACTCAAAACTTTTATTTAGTGAAGCATTATTTAAGTTTCGACTACAGCAGGTGACTTTATGTTCTCCAAGATACGTTAGTCTCTTGTATTTATTTTTGCATCCGGGGTGGAAAATACTGTGACAGTTAATGCATACGAAATTTTTAAATGGAATATTTTTGCAGCATTTGAATGCGATAGTTGGTTGTGACATTGTTCTCGTGGCGCGAGTTTAATTAGTTAGGTGGCGCAAGAAATTGCTTTCCCGGTCAACCCGTCGAAGAAAGCAATTTCTATCACAAGTCCGTTTCTGTTAAGTGCAAATGTAAATGTATTATGAGTCCGCTTTATTTGTATATAAATGCATTGTGGGATTTAAAAATGAAAAATATAAAAATAAAAATAATAAAATAAAAAATAAAAATAAAAATAAAAATAAAAATATTTTCGTGTTTTTAGCGGATTTGAACTCGGGCTGGTTCAGCACGGAAACGCAGTGGTTGCGCTTTTAAACAACTAGGCCAATGTCCTCAGCAGTAATTATGCTTGACTATCGAGTTATATTGTTAGTAGTTCAGCGGCAACCGGACATGAGCCTATTTGCTCGCATTTTTAAGGTTAGGATTTATGAACAAAACACAATATTAGGTGCAAGACTTATGATACAATACTTTTCAGTGGTAGTCGGACTACAGTAATACCTATCACATTTGCACTCAACTTCACCAAGATTTTATTAAAGTTCACACTCGCAAACACTGTGAAATATTTGAAACGATGCAGACACACCGCCTCCTCGCAATGTATTCGAAGTTAGAAGTTTCAAATTAAAGGATCACTCTAGATTACTAAGTTTATTACCATTTTACAAAGGCTACAGCTCGAAGGACCAATCATGGTCTTCGGAGACCGAAGGACTACAGGGAATCGAAGTTTATTTACAAGAAAACAACGAATATCTTAAGGTTTACAGCATGGATAGGAAGGAAAACATCCAATTTTGAAAAAATATCGAAGTTGGGTTGACAACACTCGTTTGAATTTTAAATTTAGCTTTTTAAAAAAACCGACGTATGTAATATAATAAATCATTCATTGAAATCATAGAAATAGATTCAAAATTTTATCTAAAATTAACTTTTAGAGTTAACTTTATAATTTGGTCGGCTCTTAATTGGTGAATATTCTATTCCTAAAAAAAACCGTTTTTATTTAATATTAAAGTTGCATTTAATACAATAACAAACTGTGAATAAATCGACATAAATCTAGAAATATCGAAAATCTCGACATGTAGAAAATCTTGACGGTCCACTCCCAGACTAAGCATGAAGTAAAATTATTAGTTTAGAAAAGCCCCGCGTAGAAAATTTGTCGAGGGTCGCGCAGCGACCCGAGACAAATTTTCACGGGGCTTTTCTAAACTCGAAATTTTACTTCATGTGCCACGCGTATAAAACACTGATTTAAAGTAAAGTTAAAAACGCACTGAAAATCAACCCAACTTCGATATTTTTTCAAAATTGGATGTTTTCCTTCCTATCCATGCTATAAACCTTAAGATATTCGTTGTTTTCTTGTAAATAAACTTCGATTCCCTGTAGTCCTTCGGTCTCCGAAGACCATGATTGGTCCTTCGAGCTGTAGCCTTTGTAAAATGGTAATAAACTTAGTAATCTAGAGTGATCCTTTAATTTGAAACTTCTAAGAACGAGTGTTGTCCACTCCCAGACTAAGCATGAAGTAAAATTTCGAGTTTAGAAAAGCCCCGCGTAGAAAATTTGTCGAGGGTCGCGCAGCGACCCGAGACAAATTTTCACGGGGCTTTTCTAAACTCGAAATTTTACTTCATGCGCCACGCGTATTAAACACAGATTTAAAACGAAGTTCAATAACAATAACACATATTGTTATTTAGTCGGTAAATGTACATTTTTGGTAATAGAAACTGTTGGAATAAAATATTACTGGTTGCAAATCATAGATTCAAATTTATTTTTAAAGGATTTGTAGCCGTGATTCAAAAATGAGGGTTCGAATCTTTGATTCGAATCATATTTTTCACTTGCGAATCCTTTATTCGAGTATTCGATTGTGCGACGCAACTTCCACTCCATTTCTTCCACTGACCGTTACTTCCACTAGTTCTTATTTCCACTAACCATCATTTCCACTAGTTCTTTTTTCCACTCCATTTCTTCCACTCCATTTCTTCCACTCCATTTCTTCCACTCCAGTTCTTCCACTTACCAATACTTCCACTACACCTTTACTTCCACTAACCACCAATTCCACCATACCTTTTTTCCAATTCAAAATAATTGTACAATTTATTCAAATTACATTATATTATTCCACATTTTATACAGTATAAGAATCACAGAGAGATATTGTGGCCTACAGCTTGTAGGTACTCCAGAATCCTATTTTTTTCGTCGAATTTACTAAATTTTTTGAAAATGTTTGCTATTCGTTCCTCGGCTTTAATTTTCGATTGTAATTGCCCTTTTTTGATTTTTTGTCCCAATTCAAGTTGCTGCATCATCGTCTCCGTATCGCCCTGCTCTTTTTGCACTTCCAAAAGGAATGCATACATGCTGGGATGATTGCGCCCCACCACTACGGAGAATCGGTTGTGCCATCCTTCTGAGGCGTTGTTGGTCCTAGACTCGTCCTGTAATGTGGCGTTGTACTGGTTCCAGAAATCTGGTGTATATCGAGGCTCCTTTGCTTTGCGTCGTCCAACAGCTTTCCTGCCTCGAACGTAGTTGACCTGAGATTGTAAATATTGTAAATAAAACTACCCCTCGAAATACATATTGTATATACCCATACCTCAAAATATTCCGCGACTGGAACAAAGTCTTCTGGAACATCATCCATGACCATACCGAAAATTTCTTTTACCCTGTCCACTGGAACGAACGCTAACGCACAGATCATTTGCCCAGCGATTTTTATTGACCTGTCATTAACATTGTCGTACGCTCGCTAAAGGCCCTCCGACTGTATCCGTCGGAAAATACTTTGGCGAAGATGGAAGAAACAGCCACGAATAACATCGCCATGACTTGTAAAGACAGCATTGATAATGGCAAGTTCGAAGTCGGTTAAAACGGTAACAGGCTCGATATTGGGAATTCCGAATTCCTGACACTTGTCCTTTAACACCTCGAAAACTTTAGTGTAGGATGCTTAGTTAGTTAGATGTTAGTGGAAATAAGAACTAGTGGAAGTAACGGTCAGTGGAAGAAATGGAGTGGAAGTAAAGGTGTAGTGGAAGTATTGGTAAGTGGAAGAAATGGAGTGGAAGAAATGGAGTGGAAGAAATGGAGTGGAAGAACTGTCCCCCTACGGAGTATTCGCGATTCGAATCATATTAGGTGATTCGGATTCGTGATTGGAACCCTGTTTTTGAGGATTCATCCCAGCTCTGTACTTGAACATTTATAAAGTATGCATCGGAATATGTACACTTAAAACAATAAAAATTCCCTGTAGATACTTCCATGCGTTCAATTTGACTTTAATAATAGCTAGCTCACTTCTTTGATTAGTTGCATTTATTTTGTTATGTTTGGATAACGATATGCTTACCGCACGTTCTGGATTAGTCAGGCAGTCCAAGTTTAAAATAAAATGTCCATGTTGTTATAACATTATCTTGAATGAATCACACATTACAGTGTTTTTTTGTGAGTTGGAGGATTTTTATTCAACATAATCCCAACTATACTTAAAAGGCATTTTATCATATAGTTTTTGCGTACTAATCTTTAAGTTAAGGAATTATCTTTATACTAATCTGCTCTTTTTTTATCAATATTTAAATTGTTGCATTTTTTATCCAGATTATCCAGATTATCAATATGATTTTGTTATTTTAGCTTCTTCGGGTAAAAATCTAATATTAATAAATATGAAGATATTTTTTGCATAAAAAGAAGAATGTAATTAAAGTAAATGTTTAAGAAAAAAATATTATTTCAATCATAAATGATTACCTGATCAAAACATTCACACAGTTGGCACCCCAAGAGCCCACTTAAAAACAAACACTTTACACATAATTTAAATAGATTTATTTCCTATATGGTCGATAAAAATAAATCTATTTCTAAAATAAATCTAAATCCTAATCCATTTAAGGAATGGCCGAAAAGAAAGTGTAAACATGTGACACTGAATTATGAGGGTGAACTATTTATCAATGCCAGATGTGCCTAACCTCATTTACATTTCCATAGTTTCTATTTTACACTTTATTTTATATATTTCATTCTTATAGATTCATTGTAAATAAAAGAGCGTGCATTCTTTTATTTGCCCCGCGTAGTGCTCAGTTGAGTTCATTTTTATTCGTACTCTTTATGTTATCCAGATAATTCGATTGCATTGTTAGGATTCGAATCCATTTGTAAGTAAATTATTTTAGAAGGATTCGAAGGATTCGGATCTTGGGTATTTGAAGAGATAGAGAGTCGGTTAAATTTTGGAAAAGTTGCGTATTTTAGGGCCCAATAATAATCAGAAAACAAACTTGAAATATCTTTTTTCGTTTTTGAGATATTGTCAAAAAACGGATTTTTTGAAAAAACTTTTTTATTTTTTTATTCAAAAACTATTCAATCCAGACATTTACAACTTTATCATTATTTTTTTTAACAATAAATCTCGTAACATATTTTATTTTAAGATAACTATAACATTTACCTAGTGACCATAGCCAACTTTTGTTTTTCTTATCGGCACCATTATGGATTTTCATATTTTTTGGAAGAATATTTTTTTTTTTGAATTCAATGATGTATCACACTCATAGCTTATTGTACATTTTATATGAAATATTTTAATCTTTTGTGTTTTGTAAAGAGTGCCTTGGAAACAGTTGAGTAACTCACTCATTTGACAACTCCTAGGACCCATAATTTGCTTACATATTACCCCTGAAAACGGGCATCTGACGATATGTATTTTAACAGTTGTGGTGTATTTTAAAGTAACGAGTATCTTCCACTCCAAGACTAAGCATGAAGTAAAATTTCGAGTTTAAAAATGCCCCGAGTAGAAAATTTTCACGGAGCTTTTCTAAACTCGAAATTTTACTTCATACGTCACGCGTATAAACCACTGTTTTACAATAAAGTTAAAAATATATAACGTCTAGATGTGATGGTGATCAATATTTACCGAGATTTGGCGAAAAAAATGCAAGAATTTCTTTTTTTAAATAGTTTCGGAATAATAATAATAAAAGTAGAATAAATTTAGTTTGTGCAACTTTTATGTGAATATCCATATTTATTATTATTATTACAAAAGATTGCCAGTTATTAATTAATTTTGAGTGCTAACAATAATCGACTGCTGTCAGGATTTAATTGATTAACAGATATGACGTCATTGTTTCCAAGGCACCCTTTGCAAAAAAGAAAATATCATAATTTTAAATATCAAAACTAAAATAAATTATGAGTGTGGTACATCACTAAGTTCAGAAAAAAATATTCTTTAAAAAAAATATGAAAACCTAAAATAGCGCTTATAAGAAAAACAAAATTTGGCTATGGTCCCTGGGTAAATATTATAGTTATCTTAGAAAAAATAAGCTACTAGATTCTTCATTAAAAAGTGCCTCTATATTGTCAAAGTTCTAAATATCAGTACTTTTTGAATAAAAAAATAAAACGATTTTTCAAATCATCAGTTTTTTTATTGATATCTCGAAAACAAAAAAATATATTTAAAAATTGTTTTCAGATTATCATTAGACCCTAACGCAACTTTACCCCCAATTTAACCGACTATCTATCTCTTGAAATTACTGAGATCCCCATACATTCTGTCAAAATACGGGCACCCTGTTTTTGGATCCGAATACGAATCATTTCAAAATATTGTAACTAATCAAGAATCCTTTTTGACTACAGTATTTATTTTCTCTAGAAGGATTCGAATCCTAAAAGTGTGAGTGATTCGAATCCCTTTAAAATAATTTCCTTACAAATGGATTCGAATCCTAGCAATTCAATTGAATCATCTCGATAACTTAAAGAGTATGAATAAAAATGAACTGAACTGGGCAATAGCAGGGTAAATTAAGGAATGTACGCTCTTTTATTCACAATTAATCTATAAGAATAAAATATATACAATAAAGTGTAATATCGCATTTTAGAAAACACTGATCAGTTTTTGAGTTTTCAAGTGCTAGTATTTACATCGATGACAGTAGACGACAGAACTGTAAAGCTACGACAAGAAGTGCTAGTGTTATTTACGCAAGAAGTGCTAGTGTTTTGATTTGTTAGTTAAGTTTTGCGTAACGGATTATAAAAAACATCTACCACTAGAAATCCATATTTAAAAGGCAATCCTTGCAATCACTAAGAGGTTCGTGTGATCGTTTTCTTTCTATTTAGGGTTGTTGATCGATAGGGCTTTGAAGCCAGGGCCATTCCTTTCGCAAAAGAAAAAGAAGAAGGAAATGTTTTTATTAAATCTTTTGTGAATTTGAATAATATATAGTTTTAAGAAAGCTTCACTGAAAAAAATGAATGATAACTTCAACCAAATAATATGTTTATATACAACCCTGATAAGTTACGTGTTTCCGTCAAACACTATTATTCTAACAAATGTTTGATTCAAACATGTTACGTGTTTATATCAACATTCTAACAAGTTAGAATGTTTGACGGAAACACGGTACATGTTTGAATCAAACACTTTACTTGGCAGGCTCGTATATTTTCTTCAGTGTATAGAGTATAGACACTTTGAAACAGAAAGTTACTGCAGCACCTAAAAATTTATCACCTTTTCTCAGTCTGGAGAATTAATAATTGAATCGTAATTATAATATCACTTATATTAATTTATAAGTTTAAAATAGAAACGATAGAAATTTAGAAGTAGTTTACCTCATCATTCGGTGTCATTTGTTTCCACTTTTGTTGGACTATTTAGGAAATAGATAAAATAAATTACCATGTAGGGAACCTATAGATCTATTTAAAATTCTTGTTTTGAAGTAGGTACACGAGCCTCTCTCGAGGTGACAAAAACTGTGTGGAAGTCGAAATCGAATTACTTACGTATTTAGGCTTCTTGTAAGAGAAATGTTACCAAAATCAAACATTTAAAAGCTTGATAATAAATGAATTCTTATTAGCAAAATTAAGAATAACGCTATTGATTTGAAGATTTTAATTAGGTGTTAAGTGTTTTGAAATTCATACAGAAATTTTGTTTATCACATTTCTAAAACTAAACTAGATTTATAATTTGTTTCCAAATAATATTATCAATACCTATTCTATGGTTCTTAGAATTTTATTGGATAGCAAAATATTACAAATGACTATCGACTTAATAATTAAAATAATTATAGAACCTAATTTATAAAATTACAACCCTAAACATTCTGACCCAAGTAAAATTGTCATCCCTTTTTTTAATTCAGTGAGTTTTTCCATCTATATGAATATAATTAATGTATTTCCATTAGAGTTGTCATTATATGGTGTGAATCATATATCAAGATTAAAAGCCGTTGTTTGCCCAACAGATAGCACTAGTACTTTCAAGTGTGGATCAAGTGGTGACTCACGATGGAATCTATCCGCCCCTTTTGTTGATTTTTAGTTGGATTAATTCCTCGCGATGCGCTTCTGGATAGAAATGATAAGGATTGTGTCAACTTGCAATATAAGATTATTTATTATTCATATACATTTTTATTTGTAAAATTCTAGTTAAATACTTTGACTATGCAGAGCCGACACTAGAATATCATGCGTAAAAATATATCTTACATAATACGAATATATATCTTATATAATACGAATCAAAATATTTTGTATGCTTTGTTCGTGAAACGAAATTTAGGCAAATTACGAAACTCTATTTTGTGACCAATTTAATGGTTACATGAGAATCTTCAAATTTACACAATGTGTGGCAACATTTAAGGTGATGATGTCAACTAAATTCAGTTCATTTAAGATCAATGAACTGAATTTAGTTGACATCATCACCAATTCAATAAAAAAAAAACAACAAAAACCTGACTCGACAACAAAAGCATTCCGGGCAATATGTTGGTACAACTAATTTAATATTGTAATTTTATTTATATTTAACTACAAGTAGTGTTTAACCATAAAGACGTAGTAATCCATTTTATTTTATTATTAATACCTAGGCAATACTCCTCAATCATTACACTAAAAAAGACTGTTATTCCTTTCTTCACTTTTTATTTGTATCGTTAGATGTACATTTCGAGACACAAGGTGCTCATTATGAATAACAAACTCCTCAATCATTAATGATTTATATATAAATTGATTGGGTAACGTGAAGATCAAATTTAATCGATAAATAAAGCACTAATAACCTTTCTTCGCACTTTTATTTTACTTCCAAGCGTATATTTCAGACACAAAGTGACCATCATCAATTATTACATTTGCTTCGAAATTCTTGTCAAATTTGAATTTTAGTCATACAACTGTATAACAATGCAGATGCCTTAACAATTAATGATTTTAGTTTGATATTCCATATGAGTATATACAGGGAGTATTTCTTTAAAGTATACGTATTCTATTTTCAGATTATTTTCTTTAAATATTTTGATATTCGTTGTTACTGTAAAATTTATGTATATTTGAACCTCACTTGAAATCCTAGACTAATATTATTAACATATAGGGTGTTCTATTTAAAATAACAAATTTGGTAGTACTTCCGGTGGAACCGGAAGTGATATAAAGTTGAAAATATTTCACATGAGGAGAACTGATTTAACCGTATGACAAGGATTTTTTTCAAATTTTTAGTGCAACGGCAACCTCTAAACTTTTAACGAACGGTTTAGTGTAGACACCCTGTATACTTAAAAGAAAAATTCAGCTCATACATCGGGATTTATATACTTAACAAAAATTGCTTAAAATTAAATTTTAGATAATTCTACTTCATTTAAAAACAAGTATATAATTTTCCTACTTTGTGCAGATTTAATTGCCTATAAACTCTAATTGAATTAAAGTGCAGCGGTTCCCCTAATAAAGAATACATGAATATTAAAATTGTAAAAAAGCAACGTTTTCTTTTATTTCTTGATCCAATCTACTTTTTCTAACATTTAACTAATTAACAACACAAATATTTAAAGAACGAGCGCCGGAGAGCATTTCACCCATCCGACGAGAGAACAAGTTAATTCCAGCCGAGGTTTGGGAGGTTTAAATATGCAAACCGGCGCTTGTCTATGCTTGTTCTCTTGCTCACTACATAGTACACAGTGTGTGCAGAGTGTGCAGGATGAAGATTTTGATGGACGTCTCCTCCGCCGCAATATCTCTGGCGTTAAACGTGTAATTTATTTACATTAATAAACCGTGCATGCACACCGGCAAAGTGCAATCAATAACACGAACGAATTTAACCGGGACGAATTAATTATAACTTTTAATATCACTCACTTAACCTGTCTGGAAGATCTGGAAGTTCTTTAATTGTGTTTTCTTATTAATGAACCAGGAACGGACAGGTGGGGGATTTTTTTCTTCTTCTTAGCAGGGGTTTTTGTGGTTAATTAATCGTTCCTGCTGCGGTTAATTTACTCCACAGATGTTGGTTTTTGCTAATCATAATTGCCTAGCATTAGTTATTATAATATAAATTAAAAAAAAAGTGTAAATGTTTAACACAATATTGTTCTAAAATATTGCACCCGCAAGAACTTGGTAAAGCAAATATCTTATTATTCATTTTCATCAATTTTCGTTTATACGGATACTTAAAATTAAATATTTTCGAGTGATGTAGTTTATACAGGGTGCGTCTAAAGTCCAGAATGAAATTCATACTTTTGTTATATTGGGTTTGATGAGAAAACCCTGAAACAGGTCGATTTTCGTTGTTTAATGCGCCGTGTTTGACGTGTGACGTCATTGGACATTTTTAATGAAATTTTTTTTTTCATTTGACAACTTTTGTGGACCTCTTATTTCTCTTTACAGTAAAATATAATTTTTTTGCAAAATACGTGTTATTTAATTGATTTTAATTTTTAACTTGATATTTTGTGCATCCTATTCCATGGTATTTTACTTACTGTGGATCTTGAATTTAACGGTCAAACTTTTTAACATGTCAAATATTTGATACACCAATTATAAATTTTGTGCGGATCTATATCGCTATTTTGTCTATATCGTTGTTAAATTAAATGACGCGTATTAAAAAAATGACTATAACGAGAATTAAGAGCTCTACAAAAGTTGCCAAACAAAAGCGCGCACAGTTTTTCCATCAAATCTAAGATAACAGAAAAATGAATTTTATTCCAGACTTTATGCACACCCTGTATAGTGCGTTCCATTAGCATTCAAGTTTGCTCTAATGAAAGTTAAGAAATTCTCTATTGGGAATTTCTATTTGTTGGGAATAAAATGAATATTGAATATTTATTAAAATGATGACCATAGATTATAATTATGATTAGCCATAATCCTTTGAGGATTGAGCTTGATAATGATGATGACTATAGAAAAAAAAATATTTTCAAAAGTGACTTCATTTTCTATAACATTACAATTAAAATTTCCTCTTCTTCCTTCTCTATATTTCTAAGTTGAAACTGTACAATAAACACAGTATTTATTAAAACTTTCATAAAAACAATTATGTTGGTTTATTATTCATAGAACTGGTTGAAAAAAGCTAATCTTTGTTTTTGTGACGAAATAATTAACACTGAGAATCTAGAAAGAATTTTACGAAGATTTGAATTTAACAAATTTCATTATAAAACAAGAAATGAAAGTATGTTTATCAGGAGACTTATATTATTAAATAAAAATATTTAGAAAATTTACTCAAAATTGATTCTCAATGTTTATTGTTAATAAAGATATTAATGAAAATAAAAAAGCAGACAGGAAAAATAAAAGTAAAAGTAAACTATATGCAATCTAAGTTTATTAATAACTACTTTTATAATGACTTATGTTATTATAAAGTCATGATAAAAGAGGTATTGAACTGTAAATCTTGAATAGGCCCAATAGTTACTTGCTAAAAGGTTACAAGTCAGTACACTAACTTGTAATTTTGAAAGTAGTCAAAGTAAGATTCAATGTGAGTAGTCAAGGTAGTAATTCAAAACATATTACAAATTATTTTGCTTTTTAACTGAACTTTTATTTTATTTGTTCTACATTTTTACTTAGTTACAAATGTTTAATACATACAATATATTAATTACAGTTTTATCACCATTACAGAAACGTAAAACGTTGCTTAACATTATGTGATTGCTCAGTGGGATACAATAAAATATGCAATAATATGTTTTTTGTCTATTCAAGATTTATTTAAGATTTTTGTTTTTACTTTCCCAAATATGCAAAACGAAAAGAAAGTATTGTTTTTGCGGAAATTTTCAAATCAAAACATTTAGTGGATATATCTATTTTGGAGGCTCCCGAGTTGATTAAGACCATTTTTAAAAAATTTCTGTAACTCTGTCCTTCTGAAATTCTGTCGCCACGATAGTCTAAACCGATTGAGCTGTTAAGATGACACTATATACTTAAGCTATTTATTACAATAGTAGTATCCGATCAACTTTTGGTGAAAATGCGGAAACTGGAAGTTTACTCTTAGCATTTTTCTCTTTTATTTTTCTTTAATATTTATCATATAAATAAATCTTGTTAAAAGTTGTAGATAATCGAAAAATTAGCATTTAATGCGTATTCACTTTATGTCGTAGCTCTTTTAGTTATATTATTAAAATTGTTTTATATGTGAATTGATTACAGTTTGATAGATCATATGGCATTTGTCAAAGTGATTACAGACAACAAAAGTGACGAGGACGTTTTAGGCCCAATTCACACCGAACTGGCGAAGGCGCGGCGCAGGCGAGGTATAAGCGGCACAGGCGCAGGCGAGCTCAATGCACACAGAAAAAGCGGCGACGATGTGCGGCTATCGCGAGAAACAGTTTGACAGAACATATGATATTTGTCAACATGATTTCAGCAACGAATGTGACGAGGACGTTTTAGACCTCTCAATTCTATTACATTTGAACAACCAGAGAAGGTTTTGGCTTCATCTTTTGTGGTTGGTAAATCGAATAAGGCAAGTTTTATATCGTGAGAGAGCTGGAAATATATTCAGATAGGTTTTAAAATTATTACAGGACATCCCACGAGGGTGTCTATAGAGTTGTTATTCAAAAGAGATACTGTAATATATAAAATTACAAAAATGTTATTTGTGAAAATGCAAACAATGTCTTATTAAAAAAGACAACGTAAGACAATAATTATCCATTGAAAAAACTACTTCCCGTCAAAATACACGTTTGGATATAAAATTATACAATGAATTTGTATAATTTAATATCCGGAGGTGTATTTGCACGAGAAGAAGTTGTTTCAATGGATATTTATTGTCTTAAGTTGTCATTTTTATTAAGACAATGTTTGCATTTTCACGAATAACATTTTTGTAATTTTATATATTATGTTTAAAGTGTGCAAACTATTAAAAGCGTAAGCTTATTTTCTCGAATTCAAATAGTTTTGAATTTGAATTATTCTTGTTTAAAAAGATACTAATTACAGAAAAGCTGTTAGTCCAGAATTAAGGCTGTAAAATTATTAAAAACAACAAAGACAAATCTGTAAAAACTCAGCAAAGTGGTGTCTACTTACTAACTTGCAAATACTGCCCCAAAATGTACGTAGGACAAACCAGAAGATTAAAGAAGAAGGGCCCTTTACACGTACACTTATGCGTCGACGATTAAATGCCACATGTCGGAAGCTGACGCATTAGTGTAAGTGTAAATGCAACTTTTGCGCGGAAACAAGAATGACAAAATTCGTCGAACAAAGAACACGGCCCAGCATGCAGTTAAAACTGCACGTGTAAATGGCACTTCTGAGTCGAGGAAAGAGTGGAGAGAAAATTTAAACAATAATTTCTAACATGTTGGAAACGCCATGCAAAAGTGCGATAAAAAAGCATAGGAATGCACTGCACCATTTCTTTATCTAAAGAAGCCAAAGTATGGCCAAACAGTTGTAGCGTCTTTTACAATACAAGTACAATTTGAAATTATCTATTACCCTTAAGCCCACTTGTACCGCAGGTACTTGAGGGTTAAGGGTTGGTTGTCGGGAGGGCAGCCATAGCCACTTAGGCCAAGTTTTAGGCCTCCTGATGGTCAGACCCATTCCGCACTACTGGCAATTGCCAATATTTGTGCGACGGACCAGTTCCATCCGGGTCCTTCACGTTTGTGCTGGGTTACTCTTAACATACTATCCCTTAGTTTTTACAGGGCCGGACACTTGTGAAGTATGTGTCTTGCTATCTCATCCTCATCGTTGCATCCTGGACATGTGGTATCGTTGGTGATCCCCATTTTTGCGAGGTGCTTTTGGAAGCTGTAGTTTCCGGTGATGTGGCCGGTTAGTGTACGTAAGTTTTGCTTGGGGAATTCTAGGAACTTCTTTGTTTTTTTTGCGGTCAGGTGTTGGTAAGTATGTCTTGGTTTGGCCGCACGTTGTTAAGTTTTCCCATCTGGATTTGTGTTTTTTAGCGGTGAACTCGCGCATGTGTCTACTCAAGGACCGCGGGGATAGTCCTACTTTTGCATAGTTTGTTGCTGTTGATGATGCTGCATCATGCGCAAGTTCGTCCGCGTTGTTGTTCCCCTCGTTGTTGTTGTGGCCTTTTGTCCATGTTAATGTTATGCGGTTGTATCGCTGCTGTGTTCAGTGCCTCTACGCATTCATATATTAGTTCTGATGTTATTTTGAACTTATCTAGTGCTGCTAATGCAGCTTTGCTATCGGTGACGATAGTTATGTTTTGTTTTCTCAGTTGCTTTTCTGAGATTAGTTTGGCGCTTCTCTATAGGAAGACATTTGCGGATGATTAGGACTTCCGAGTATACGCCCGCTCCACAGCCTGTTTTTATTTTGCTTCTATCTGTGAACACAGTGTATTTTTTGTTGAAGATGTATTGGGGGATCTTCTGGTATAATTTGCCGCTCAGATAGGGCGGGCCCCATTTGCGAATGCTTCCGTGTCCTGTTTGGGTTTGGTGTGACCAGGTATTCATGGCTCTCAGTCTTTCTGCTCTGTTTCTTGCCACTTCTTTGATATGTATATCAAGCGGTGGGAGGCACAGTATCGTTTCCAATGCTGCGGTGGGCGTTGTCTTAAATGCACCAGTTGTGCACGTATACGCTAGCCTTTGGATGTGGTTTAGTTTTGCCTTTGCTCCTGTTTGGTTTGTCCTAGGCCACCAAACTAGAGCTCCATATTCGAGTGCCGGTCTGATAATACCAATGTATATCCAGAGTGCTATCTTCGGTGATAGTCCCCAGGTATTGCCGATAGCTCTCCTACATTGCCAGAAGACTTTGCTTGCCTTATCAGTTTTGTATTTAAGGTGTTTGGACCAGTTTAATTTGGAGTCAAGGTATACTCCTAGGTATTTGACTTCTTTTGATAGCGTTAGTTGTTTGCTAAACAAGGTAGGTAGAGTGTATGGGCCTATCTTGTGTTTGTTGGTGAACATCACTACTTCTGTTTTTGTGGGGTTCACTGATAGTGAGTTGGAGTTGCACCAGATTTCCCCAGTTGTGAGTGCATCCTGCATTCTGTTGCATAGGATGTTTTCGTATTTGCCATTCAGGAGTATTGCTATGTCATCCGCGTATCCCACCGTATAGAATCCTTGGATGTTTAGTTTCGTTATCAGTTCAGTCACCAGTAGTGTCCACAGAAGCGGTGATAGGACTCCGCCCTGCGGACAGCCTCTGGTGACTGTTGCCTTTAGCGTGACATCTGCAAGAGATGCTGTGATTTGTCTGCTGTGTAGCATATTTCCTATCCAGCTGCTGAGCATTTTGTCGACACCTGATTTATTGAGTGCCTTGTGTATGTTTTGGAAGGATGCTTTATCAAAGGCTCCTTCGATATCAATAAAGGTCCCGAGTGTGGTCATTTTGTTTGCCAGTGCCTCTTCAATCCTTGAGACCGCCAGGTGTAGGGCAGATTTAGTGCTTTTGCCTGGTGTGTAGGCGTGTTGGTTTGGGTGTATAGGTTTGGTCTTGAGAATGTTATCCCTAATGTGGCGATCGCATAGCTTCTCTATCGTTTTTATCATAACCGAGGATAAGCTGATCGGTCTAAATGATTTTGCGTTCGTGTAGTCATTCCTTCAGGGTTTGGGAATGAACACTACTTTTACCATTCTCCAGGACCTGGGTACGTAACGGAGCTCCAGGCAGCCACGGTAGATAGCCCCGAGCAGTGTCGTGAGCCCAGGCGGTCCCCATTGGAGCAGGGCCGGATATATCCCATCCGGTCCTGGGGACTTGTAAGGTTTGAATGATTTAATTGACCATGTTATGGTTTGGTTTGTGACTATATTCATAGCTAATTTCTTATCCTCGTCGCTCGGTTTGGTTGAGTTTTGCACGACATCGTGTGTATCGACGTCTAGTGTTTCGCACCCGGGGAAGTGCGTTTGTAGCATTTGTCGGAGGGTCTCCTTTTCGTTTGATGTTAGTTCTCCATCTTCTTTACTTATATTCCCAAGGTAGTAGGAGTCCTTGGAGAGTACTTTTTTGAGTCTGGTGGCAGTGTTGGTGGACTCTATGTCCTCACAGTATTTCCTCCAGGCTTGTCTTTGTCCTGCACGGACTTCTCTTTTGTAGATGCGAAGGTGATCCTTGTAAGCATCCCAGTCTGGTTTTCTCTTGTTGTTCTTGGCCCTGTTGTGGGTACTTAATCGTGATTAAAATATTAATCACGATTAACCTTCAAATTGAGTCAAAATTTAACAATATAAATATGTTTTGTAAGATCCCGAACATGTTTCTTTCATCAAAATGCAAATATTTAAACAATTTATGAATAAAATTATTGTGTTTTTAAGAAGTACTAATTCGCTGTAGTGCAATTAGGCATTAATTTTATTAAACTTAAACAATCAGAGATGGTTTTGGGTTCATTCTTTGTGGATCATCTGTACTATTATCTAAAGTAGACAAAAAATAGCTAATTAATACTAAGAAGCAAAGTACGCTTCACCAAACCAACGTGAGAGGCGTCAAAAAGGCGAGGCGCGGGCAGAGAGGGGTGCGCATGCGCTTCTTCATCTCGGCGTGGTTTGACTCATATTATTATATTGAAGGTGCGTCGAAGCGTTGCTTCTCGCCTCGCCTGCGCCGCCTCTCCGCCCGACGCCTGTTCAGTGCGAATCGGCCCTTAGACCTCTTAACTTTATTACATTTGAACAACCTGAGAAGGTTTTGGGTTCATCTTTTGTAGTTGGTAAACCGAAAAAAAGTCAAGTTTTATGTCATGAAAGAGCGAGAAATGTATCCGAATAGGTTTCATTTTTTTTTATATATTTAAGTATACGTTTACATATTTCATATAACATTTTCAAAATTAATCAACACGACGTATATTTTAAACATCACATAAAATCAGTGTTTTATACGCGTGGCGCATGAAGTAAAATGTCGAGTTTAGAAATGCCTAAAATTCTACTTCATGCCTAATCTGGAATTGGAAGACACTCGTTTGGATTTTAGGTACTTATAGTTAATTTACAACGCTTTTCGTAAATTTCCAAGATTTCCATAAGTTTCTAACATTCTGACGGTTTTCCTGAATTTCCTAAAAATTATGATAGCTTTCATAAACATTTTGAAAATTAACGAAAATCTTGGAGTTGTATGAAAAACTTCAACGTTTTTCAAGTTAACGAATATTTAGGAAATTCATGAAAATTACCAAGGATTTAAATTTTAAAAATTTATGATGACTATCGACATTTTTTAAAATAAGGAAAATTTATGAAGTTTAGGAAAACTGTTGGAATTTTGAAAACTAACTGAGTTCTTAGAATTTCATGAAAAATCAACATTTTTTAAGTTAAGGATTATTTAGGAACTTCGTGAAAATTGCCAATAATTTAAAAATTGAAGAAAATGTTCAAATGTAAGAAAAGTATCGAAACTTTTGAAAACAACGGAAATTCAGGAAATACGTTAGAATTTCAAAAATCAAAAGAAATCTTGTAAATTTACGAAGAGCGTTAAAAATTGAGTAAAATTAGAAACATTTTGTAAATGAAATCGCCAAAACTTTGACAATTAACTAAAATCTTAAAAATTCATCAACAATTTCAAAATATTAAACGAGTATTTTCCGCTCCCAGACGAAGCATAAAGTAAAATTTAGAGTTGAGAAAAGCCCAAAAAATTTGGCGCGCAGCGTCCAAATCCAAATTCGGGCCTCTCTTAGCTCGAAATTTTACTCCATGCGCACCGCGTACAATTCACTGATTTAAAGTGAAGTTATTGGCATTTTATCTTAAAAAATATTACTAATGCAAACTGTCATAAAAATTATAAATAAAACCATAAAGCCAAAATATCACTATTGCTGTCAGTATAAAACAAACAATTGACTATTATCGTCACTTTAAACAGAACATTTCACTATTATCTCCACGTTATAACATGTATTCGATTATTGTAGTCTTTTTATAGCCAAAATATGACTATTATGGTAATCTACAGTCCCAACATGTGACTATTATTGTCACTTTGATACGAACATTTAACTATTAGTGTCACATACACTTTAAATCGAATATTTAACTATTATCGTTACACTGAAAAAAACATTTGACTATTGCAGTCTTTTTTAAGTGACAATACGGCTATTATAGTGATTTTTAGGCAGAATAAATCCCATTTTAACTATTATAATAAAAAATTGTCTACTGGAGTATTTTTTAAGTAAAAATATGATTATTATCGTAATTTATAGTCAGAATAAGGTCTATTTTGACTATCAAAATGAAAATGGATACAGTCAATATAGATAGTACTGTCAAAAATGGTCAATATAATCGATCTGTCAATATAATCAGTAATGTCAAAATAATAAACAAAATCGATGCAGTCAGTACTGTCAAAATAGTCAATATAATCGATACTGTCGATATACGGGGTGTCCACGGATTCATTCTCAACATCTTTTGTACTTCCTTATGATAGCTTTGTTTAATATAAAGTCTAAATATTTTTCAAAGCGTTATGTTTTGAATAAATAATTGTTATAAAATATATGTTCTTTGTTCTTCTGTTTTCAGAGTCTTCAATTTTCAACCTATCAGTGTTAAAATAATCTCTATTGTTGTTTTTACCATAAGTTTTCATACTAGACACAACAAATTATACATTTTTTAAAAGCAAAAACAAAATCTCTTTTCAACGGTACCATAGCCAACTATGAACCCCATAATAAAAAACAAAGTTGGCCATTATAACTTCAATATGATAACAATTTTTAGAAATTTAAGTACACTACGAGATTCTCATTAAAAAAGAACATGCAAATTAAATTTCTCTGAAAATAAATGAGCTATAACAGAAAATTAATAAATTAAAACTCACTTTTTTCACTATAGCGCCTGAACTACGTAAAATATGAAAAGTTTTTTCTGGGATTTAGTACAATATTAGCTACGGAGTATTCTATCCCATTTAACCAAACATCTATCTCTTATAATAACGGTGATCCCCATGTTGAGAATGAATCTGTGGACACTCTGTATATTCAGTACTGTCAAAATAGTCAATATAATCGATACAATGAAATGCAAGTCTGGTTATAGTTAGTACAGTCATTATAGTCAATACAGTCAAGTTGCAGTAATTTGTGTTTTTTTTTTTTCATAAAAACATTTCTTAAAGTGTCATTCTTAATATTAATTTTTTAAATATTTAACGCGAAATAAGAATTTTGTCCCACCATCACATTTAGGACCCGATCAAAATATCCACATAGTCTTTGTATTTCTTGTACAAAAGTAATGCTTTTCTTTAAGCAAACTGAGCTTTGGAAACAAAACCAACACGATTGGTTTTAAAGAAAATATTTACAATTCGCACACTATTTTTAATGTAACTTGCATATTTTAATGGAAAAACTGCAAAATATCACAGTTATTTACATTTATAAAAGTTAGTACATACGAATAAGTACTTTAATTTTTTACTTGACAGAAATTATCAAAATTCTGCTAAACAAGTAGATAGAAGACCAACATTACGGCTGGCAAAAATAGTGTGGATGTTTTGATAGGTTCCCTTACATTTTAGGACATTTCTGACAATTCATAATTTAATAATATTAGGTTAGGCTAAATGGCAAGTTGAAATAAAACTAACGTTATTTTTCTAATCTAACTTTTTGTATTATAATATTTTGACTATATGTGATGTATTTAAATTAAGGATTATTGTGACATTACTGTGTGTCAATTGTTTATTGACCATTATGAAAATCACTTAGCCTTTTCACTGTGATATTATATCATCATTAAATGACTTTTGTAACATTTTGACGCTAACTTCAGTATATTTTTTTATCATTAAGTGACTATTGTAACATTTTGACGTTAATTTCATTATTATGGCATTTTAATTGCATTTCATCATCAAATGACTATTGTAACACAACATACTGGACTGTATATTCACTATTATGGCATTTTGATAATATTTTATCATTAAATTGACTGTAATTTACCTTTTATCTTTTGAATCCTTTTTAACTTGTATCAAAATTGAGATTCTCCGTCAATTAAATGACAATAAACTTTTAACGTCAATTTTTTATTGTTTCAATGATGAAAGAAACGAGTGTCTTTCACTCCCAGGTTTCGAGTTTAGAAAAGCATTTGGCACAGGCGTGTAGCGAAGCGGAGCGACCGGGCCAAATTAGGCTTTTCTAAACTCGAAATTTTACTTCATGCGCCACGCGTATAAAACGTTGATTTAATGTGAAATGGTCTTTAACCAATTTACAATTGAAATAAATTTATTATGTCAATTATCAATTGTTTAGGTGATGGGGTAAGTGGTATGATAGGCACATTACTTTTTTTTTGTTTAGTTATTGAGTTTGTATTTTCTATTTTATTCAAAGGATTTATTTCTGAATTGTTTACAATGTTCATGTTCTGTATGAAGTCATCACGTCGGGTTTCTAAGCGTTTCGACGAATCCATTGCGGACTTGGCTTTAATGTCCATAAATTACAATCGTCATGCAAAAGATCGCTGGAAAAATTGCCAACGACACGCATAAAGCGATTCCACGATTTTTCGAATCTGATAAACGACAAACTTGAAAATTATACTCTACTGTTAACATTTTCTCTCTCTATTTATTCCACTTTTCCTATAAGAAAATAAGCAATTAATCACAATAATTTGTAAATATAATATTACTGATACATTTATTGTAAAAATAGTTTAATAAATACACAAGATTTTCAAAATTAATGTGTTTATTTAATGAAGTAATTAGTTATACAGACAGAAAAAGTGCTACGATGAACACATCACCATGTTTTTTTAAATATAGAAATAAAGGGTAAAATTCTAAATTACAATGGTTGAGTATTTTGTGTGAAAGCACAACAATTAAAAAGAATTGCAGTTGAAGGGGTCTGTAACCGTTTCCATTTAAAATTAAAATAACCAAGTAAATTTACACACGAATTTCTGTATTATAAGTAACACAATACACGATAATACAGGTAGGTATGTGTACACATTTGATAACGCGGACAATTGTTTTCGGGCAAAAATTTGGCCGTGCGCACAAAACGAGCAATTATTATTCGCTGTCGACGATAAGCGTTCGCAATTTATTTCGGGGCGCGATCAAAGCTTTTCTCATTTTCCCCCAATACATGTGTGTAGATGTATATTCGCGTGCAATAGTGACTGGGGGATGGTTTCGAGAGGGTGAGGGTGTAAAGTGCGCGTACGTACGCGTTCCTCTCTCTTTTTTTTATTCCTGGAAATGATTAGGTTTCGCATGAGTTGGCTCAAATATCCCGAACCGGGCGAGCGACGCGCGCCCTTAACGAAAATAGTTCCGGATGTGTAATGAGCGCAGTCGGCGGTAATGGCTTTACGACCTCTCGTGTCTGACGGACACGTGCTAACCGAAAGAAGAAGCTAATCGACCGTAAATCCTTAGAAATGTACAATAAATTAATACAAAATTATTGCAGAATATTTTCATTTAAGTAACAAATAAATTCGAAGTTCCAGGGGCAGATCCAGAGATTTTTTTTTGGCGGGGAAACAAATTATTTTACAAAAAAAAGCCACATATATAGTCTGTTTAAAAACTAGAAGGAGTAAGTGCCAAAGCCCAATTTACACTATAAAAAGTTACCAGAAATATCACTAGATAAATTTGGCGGCAATTTTAAATAATTTCATAACTACTCTTCAAATGAAATCAAATATCCATTTTATACTTCTTAATTGTGGTTAAGTATTTTCTTTTCCATCGTACAATATCTTCAGTTCAATTAAAATGCTTATACGGCATCTTGCCATATATCAGTGAAATAAAACATATTTACATTATGTTCATAATATAATATGGAATTTATATAATAATGTGTCTCTATCAGAGCTGGGACGAATCCTCGTAAAAAGGATTCAAATCACCTAATATGATTCGAATCACGAATACTCGAATAAAGGATTTGTAAGAGATAAATATGATTTGAATCGAAGATTCGAATCCTGTTTTTTCGAATCACGAATACAAATTCTTTAAGAATACACTTGATTTTATTTTTTGCAACCATTAATATATAAATATCGTTATCAGTTGTTTTAACAAAAATATTCAAAACCTAATTATTTATTATTACCACTGAACATCGTTGACAACAGACTAAATATCTGACTCCCTGTTACTCTGGTTAAAGATGTATTTGTGTTTCTGAACTCTACTTCAAATCAGTGTTTTGTACGCGAGGCGCATGAAGTAAAATTTCGAGTTTAGAAAAGACCGAAAATTTTCACGGGGCTTTTCTAAACTCGAAATTATACTTCATGCTTAGCCTGGGAGTGGAAACACTCGTTCAAAACTTCAAATTGAACTCTATTGTAAAATCGACTAATGCCTGAAATTTACATAAATAAAAAATTCACCGAATATTATTAAAACCGGGAAGTCAGTGTTTTGTACGCGTGGCGCATGAAGTAAAATTTCGAGTTTAGAAAAGCCCCGTGAAAATTTGCCTCGGGTCGCTGCGCGACCCTCGACAAATTTTCACGGGGCTTTTCTAAACTCGAAATTTTACTTCATGCTTAGCCTGGGAGTGGAAACACTCGTTCAAAACTTCAAATTGAACTCTATTGTAAAATCGACTAATGCCTGAAATTTACGCAAATAAAAAATTCACCGAATATTATTAAAACCAGGAAAGTCAGAGAAAAGTCATGGAATTATATTCAAATTGACCAAAGCACTAACAAAAAAGCCATATTATATTACTAAATTTGTCAAAATCAGCAGGCAAATAACAAAACACGTACAAATTTATATAATGAACTTAAATATTGGCAAAAACAATGAAAACTATTAGACAGAATGGGGGTTTCCCACAGAAGAAAGTTATATTAAAAGGCCAGGAAAAATCTTTAGTCAGAAATGTCGGAAAAATTTTACATTTCAGATTGTGGCTACCATGTCAGTTTCACATTAAACAAAATTTTGAAAACTAGATTATTCTCTTTAAAAATATTTTCAATCATTTTTTAATCATTTAATGTTCTTATCAAAGCATTTACTTTAAAGTTTCGAACGAGCGTTTCCACTCCCAGACTAAGCATGAAGTAAAATTTCGAGTTTAGAAAAGCCCCGTGAACATTTTCCGAGGGTCGCGAATCACCCACATTTAGACTCGAATACGAATCCTCTTAAAAAAATGTAACGAATCCGGATCACGAATCCAGTTGAACTAAAGTATTCGAATGCCTCTTTTGAATCCTCTAAGAGGATTCGAATTCTGAATAATTCGAATCCTGCCCAGCTCGGGTCTCTATCTTACTTGATTTGTTTCATAAAACTATACAAGGTAAAACGACTCACCTTCAGCATGCCTGTATGATCGTTTACTTCTTTTAAAACGTTATTCAGAGTTAGCAGTTCATTTTTATGGAAGAAACTATGCACGGATCTCTTCAATACGTCATCAAAACTTGTAATTATGTCCTCCAAGCTGTTTAGGGCTTCAAATCTCTCCGGATTTCTTATATTCGGTAATGGTACGATAGACAGTGGAATTTACAACTACTAAAAATTAAACATTTTAATATTCGATGCATATTCTTATGCTATTTGATATCTCACCTACTGCACCAACAATGTCTGATACAACAGCAGTCATTTTCATATGTGGATCATCTGTTATCATCTGCTTATACATATTTATTATGCACTGTTTTTCAGACAGATATAAATGACCCAAATCCAACTTTTTACGCTTTTTTTGGAGGTGAAGGTGATATTATCACCGAGCTTGTACTGGGTCCATAATCCATCACAACAATATGAACAAAACTAACTTTTAACTATGCTAAAGAAACACAGCACAAAAGGTTATTACGAAACAGACAAAGTTGCAACTCGGTAACGCTTTGAATTAAGGTTATGTCAGCTGTTGCGTCTAATAATGACGTAATTAGCATAGTGTAAAATGGGCGCGCTCTCGGCCAATCAGAGTTGTAGGTTTTGGCGCATGAAATTTAAAACGCTCCTCCTAGTTATTAAACAGATTATAGAAAAATGCTCGTGGCGCCTTATTTTAGCCGTATTCAGTTTAATTTAATTTTAGTAATTTATTTTCTTATAGTACTATATTTTTGTAGAAATGACCGTAGCTACGCGTAGTTTAGAAAAATCCGTAAAATATTTATATCGTATACTATTTTCTGGCTTGACACTGCATGAAATTTTTTTTCATTAAAACATTCAGACATCCTACATCTAAAACATAAAAAGGGTGTATAATTTGGGTGCCTATTTAAATTATTTATACTTACAGAGAACTTGTCTTTCAAGTGTTTATTCCAATGTATTTGCAATAAAATGTCAGGCATTTATTGCTTTATTTAAATGGGTTGAATTTGAAGTATCAAACGATTGCTTCCACTCCTTAATTAAGCATGAAGTAAATTTTCAACCTTTTCTAAACTCGAAATTTTACTTCATGCACCACTCATATAAAACAATATTTTTAAAGCTTTTCTGTTGAATTTTCATATTATCAATTTTTAATTACTGATAAAATTTCTAAAAGGCAGTCATTTGCAGCACAAACTGTACGTATTTCTAAATTCTTAACGATTGTAGTCAAATTTTTATACTCAATTTTATTTGTTCTATTATCAACAAATGAATTTTAGTCAAAATTAACAGATATTTTGAAGAAATGAATGTAAACTATGAAAAATATTAAATTACACTGACAGAACAAGCTTTGAGAAGAGAGAATTTTGACGCTTGTAAAAAAAATTCATAACGCCATAATTTGATAAAGTTAATAGATGCATACAATATGTTTTAATACGAAAGGAAAATACAATTCGGCGAGTAGAAGCAACCTTACAAAATTAATTGAATTAAATTTGTCGATTAGTACACTATACCAAATTAAAAATAATTTATAAGGGTCGGCTTGTACCTATACCGCATCATAAAAACTACTTTATGTTATAAGATATTTAGAACTTCGCTAACTTTTGCGGGTGTCATGTGGGAAAACTATCCCACTTTTTTAAATTGCAACCTCTATCGAAATTTAACTAATTTTAAAGGGAATAAAAAAGAAACGCATTCTTGTAAACTAGAAGTCATTATGTTGGTTTGTTCAAAAGTTATTAAGAATTTAATACCTAAAAATGTTTATGACCTTTTGCTATCCAAAAAGCCTTTTAATTTTTTAACTTAAGATCTAACTCTATCTCCAAAAGCACGAATCGTGAATAGTGTAATATTTTACGTTTCACTTGACTTTAGTGCCACTTTTAACTAATGACTTAAAATTTAGGGAACATTTACTGACAAATAATTATTACTAGAGCTCGGATTTCTAAGCTAACAGCTTATACTGAAAATTAAAATCAATAACATAAATTATTAACACAATAAAATTCTTTATGCTTTTTTGCTTTTCTTCGGTTTTATGCTTATTTTGCATTTATATGCTTATTATTGCTTATTTCGGTAAATTTTAGATCGTTGTCTAGTTTAGTGAATGAAAAAAAAAACGAAGTGTTTGTTTATACATGAAATGTTTCTTTTAAGTATACTTATGCATTACGCCGTAAATTTTCCGACATTCGTTGTTTTTTAACCAGTTCAAATTAATGCTTTAAACAAGTATTTTCTACTCCCAGATTGAGCATGAAATAACATTTCGAGTTTAGAAAAGCCTTTGGTCGCTCCGCGAAGCAGAGCGGCCAAACCAAGTTCTCAGGCTTTTCGAAACTCGAAATTTTACTTTATGGGCCACGGGTATAAAACAGGGATTTCAAGTAAAGTTCGAAATATATTGCTTACTTCACAATATTAAGTGTTTTCACGCATGGCGCATGAAGTAAAATTTCAAGTTTAGAAAAGCCTCAATTTTGATTTGGACGCTACTCTTCAAAATCTAAACCTTCAGGTTTTTCTAAACTTGAAATTTTACTTCATGCTAAATCTGGGAGTGGAAAACACTCGATTGAAGCTACAAGGAAGCTACAATGAACTTTTTTCAAGGAAAAACGAATATGCGAAGATTTGCAGAATATACACTGAATAGAAAAACTCCCTGTATTTCTGTAACATGTATACAGGGTGTCCGTATTTCAACAGAATGTATGGGGATCTCGGTTATTTGAAGAGATAGAGAGTCGGTTAAATTAAGGCAATATTGGGAATTTTAGGGCACAATAATAATATAAAAATAAATTTAAAATATCTTTCTTCGTTTCCGAGATATTGTCAAAAAATGGATTTTTGAAATTTCATTTCAATTTTTTTATTCAAAAACTATTGAATTCAAATATTTACAACTTCGACATTATACAAGCACTTTTTAATGATAAATCTGGTACCATATTTTATTTTAAGATAAGTATAACATTTAAAAAAAAATTGTGTGAAGTATAAATAACTGTTATCGTTGCTCTTGATTTCAACACGACGCTTCTCTACTTTATGTTATGTGTGATAATCGTTCCTTATTATTATTACTACAAAAGATTGACAGTTTTAAATTCATTTTGACTGTTAAAACTGAATGACAACTGCTAAGATTTTGTTGATTTATAAACATGACGTCATTGTTTCCAAGGCACTCTTTACAAAAAAGAAAATAATATCATTTTAAATATCAAATCAAAAATAAACTATGAGTGTAATACATCACTGAGCTCAGAAAAAAATCTCTTTTAAAGAATAAAACAATCAAAAATAGTGCCCATAACAAAAATAAAAGTTGGCTATGGTTCATCGGTAAATGTTAATGTTATCTTAAAATTAAATACCCTACTAGATTCCTCATTAAAAAATGCCTTTATATTGTCAAAGTTATAAATGTCTGGGATTAATAGATCTTGAATAAGAAAATAAAAATGAAATTTAAAAAAATCAGTTTATTGGTGATAATTCGAAAACAAAAGAAGATATTTTAAATTTTATTTTAGATTATCGGTTACCGACTCTCTATCTCTTTGTAATGATTCGACCCTAGGTATTGTACAAATTTATAATTTGTATTATTGTTTACGTTGTGTTGTATGTGTAGTAACCCTTTTAATTTATTTAACAGATTCGTTGTTTGTGTCAATATGCATTATCGGAAATACTGTGTCTTTCTTCCCTTTTAATGACCAGGAATATGTGCGGACAATAAATAAAACAGGATGTGAGTTTAACGGATGCAAAGTTTATTGACCTCAAATATGACATTTCTAATTAATTTGTGTTTCTTAAATTATTTATATTCTCGAAGTACTTTATTTTCGTTTGTACTTAGAAGCCATGTGAATTTTAGTTAAACTCAAAAAGTATATGACTCTACTTGTGGGAGCAAAATTAAATAACCCCCGCATTTTCATTACGAGATGGGAAACCCACAAAAACCATCTCGGAGCTTACCAGACAACCAACTAGCGGGAACACTCCTCTGATTAGCAAGCAGATCCCGACGTCATCCGTTGATTGTTTTGTGTCATTAACTAGCGGGAACATAACTCTGCAGTACTAACTCGGGACAACCACACCCGTTAATTGTGATCAGCAATTAACTAGTGGGAACATTTCTCCGTTTTCCACGCGCAGCTCGACCACACCCGTCAATTGTTTTTGTGCTATTAACTAGCGGAAACATAACTCTGCAGTACTAACTCGGGACGACAACACCCGTTAATTGTTTTCAGGCAATTAACTAGCGGGAACACTCCCCCGTTTTCCACGCACAGCTCGACAACACCCGTCAATTGTTTTTGTGCTATTGACTAGCGGGAACATAACTCTGCAGTACTAACTCGGGACGACCACACCCGTTAATTGTTTTCAGGCAATTAACTAGCGGGAACACTCCTCCGTTTTCCACGCACAGCCCGACCACACCCGTTAACTGTTTTGTATTCTTTTTTTGTTGTATAATTTTTATATTTGTTGTAATATTTTGAGTTTTGTTGTGTTATTCTTATTTCCCTCTGTGATTTGGAACTTGTGGTGCTTTTCGTGATGTTCTTCTTTCGAACTGTCTCTTGACTTCCCTGTTTTCCGCTCCGCACAGCTTTTATAACTTCTGTTTCCCACCTGATCGTGGAGATGGAAGATTTCGCACAGACCATATATGGTTATAAAATACCACCCATCCCTGACGTCACGCAATTCCCCCGACTTCGCAAATTCGTTGTCTTTGCGCTCGGTTAAACCTTGAGCCCAATTTTCCTTGCGTATCAGCATCTTCTCACGCGCCTGATCTTGTTTGTTATTTTAAGGCAGGCGATGCTGCGGTCGTGATTTCTCGTATTTACTGATTGTTAATTTGCTTTTATTATTTTCTTGGGTGATTTTTAAATTAATATTGTAAATTATTTTCATTAAAAAAATATTTGCACATGACCCCTATTGACCCATTACATCTTCAAATAACTGAAATCCCCATAAATTCTGTTGAAATATGGACACCCTGTATAGCAGCTAATACTGTTATATTCTGTTTCACATATTTTAAATTTGATTTTTTTTTAAATTATGCTCTGATTGTTATTAAACAAGTTAAGGCAGTTATTTTTGTTTATTTTAGTTAAATTGAATGTGCTTTATATAATAATCGATTAAATATTTAGTTTCGCGATTGCAACTGTCCGCAAAAGTTACGTCTTTAACTTTGCTAGCTCCTAAAAAAATATTAGTGACACATTTTTTTCAAATTAATGAAACAATCGCCAACTATGGTCTGATTTAAGAATTTACAACTTTTAATAATAATTTAAAATTGAATGAAAAATGTGTCAATAAATTCCGTATTATGGTATTAAAAACAAGCTACAAATTGACATGTACTGATAATTTAAAATGTAAATTCTCTCAAAATAGAGAGTAATGTATTATGTATTAATGTATTAATATTATTATTATTACAATTGAAATTAAAAGAATTAAAAATAAACGTATGTATAGAACACCCTTCACATTGCTGATCGATGGAGAAGATAATTTTTAACAAAAAAGTTACAGTACATCATTACAAAAAAATAATATATAAGAAAGTTATTCACATACTTCGGTTGTGTTTAATACAATCAAGAAGCCTAAAGAAAACAAAAAGTTTGTTTATTATATTTGTCAGTAAAATTCTCATTTAAAGTGATTTTTGTTATACAATATGAAATACTTTAAGGAATCCTTGATTTTATTAAAAGAAACAGTTATATGTGAATGCCTTTTTATTTATAATGTTTTCGTAATGATGTTAAGAATGATCGTTTTTATCGATAGGTAATAAAATATACCGAGTGTTGCGTTTAAAAAAATATATTTTCTAAATTTTTTTAAAATACGTTCTATTGTTTTTTCGATTTAACCATTAAATTTCTTACTACTTTGTTCATTTAACCGACTCTGTAGCTGAAATAATAATAAAGTGAGTAATGGTGCGCACATAATTCTGAACACCCTGTGTATTTTGCTTAAAATAATGCTTTTTTGCATAAAATACTGCTTTTTTCCTTAAAATATTGCTTTTATTTTGCTTAAATTGGCGATTTGTAAAGCACTTTTTTTAAATTTTTTGTGCTTAGAAATCCGAGCTCTAATTATTACTAATAAGCAGGCGTTCAAATTGTCAACTTTATCTGCTCCTGCTAGATGATAAGTTCTAAAATACAAGGCTTTTCAAGAAGTAAATGGTGACAAATTGTTAGGTATAATACCTAATCCTTAATAACTTTTTAACACACAAACACAATGGGTTCTGGTTTTCAGAAATGTGATTTTTTTATATCCTTTAAAATGAGTTAAATCTCGAAAGAGATTGCAGTTTTAAAAAGTGGGCTGGTCCTCCCCACATAACACCTCTAAAAGTTGGTGCCAATGGCCGCCAACATAGAACGGTCCGTATCGGTAAGTGATGTTTCATGAAATTGGGTGCATGATCTGTGATAATAAATTTCATGACCAGTGTCTAAACATGCTGTTACTTTTAGTTTTTCTTCAACTTGAAGTAACAGCATGTAACAAATGTGAGAACAATGGTCTGCAGGTGCTTCTAAAGGGATCTGAAACAAACAGTGAAACAGCAGAGGAGATTAAAGTTAAACATCTTTTTATTCAAGATCTAACCATAAAAATTGAAAGTTTGATAAAAAAAGTAAACAAAACTCCTTATCTAAATAAGCAGAAACCAACAACAAAATCGTTACCTATGATTGGGAACGAAACGAATCAGGCAATTGTATCAATAAATAATGCAAATTCCTACGCAAAAGCAACAAATAACATAGGCAAAATTATTAACAACAAAGTATCAATGTAGGTGAAAGCTATTGATTTAAAGTATCTAACGTGGAGGAAAAAACTATGATGGACAGATCAACATTTTTTAATATGATTTGTAAGTATAAATACAATATTTATAAAGTATTGCCTTCAAATGCAAATTTTACATTCAGGCATTATTAAAACCGTATATCATTGTTGAAACATCATTTTCTTAAATCCTTCAACTGAATAACGTATTCAGGTACACTTTTATATTCCAGACAAATTTTCTTAAAAGGACTTTTAACTTCCAGTAAAGATATTTACAAACTCAAGTGTAAAACTCTCTGAATACTGTATTTCTATCTAATACTAATCTAATATGCTACAACAGATATCTAAGCCAATTTTCTCTTTTTCACACGGTTCTAGACAAATCAAATTTTTAATTGCATAGTTATCTTAAATTTCTTCTGTTTTTATACATTGAACCAAATTTCTATTTGAACTATAATTTCTCATGTATTTTTGTTCACACAATTGAACTACATTTTTATTTGATCTACATTCTTTTTCAACATTAACAGGTGTAATGGATTACAATTGTGTCACGTATACAGAATAACACAACAATAAAACCTCGACATAAAACACTCGCAATTTAAATGTATTATGCAAATAGTTGCCGTACATCACAACAGATTTTATGGAATTTGTTTTTTCGCCTAGCATTTTTATTCGTTTCAACAAGGTGACGACATTAATTCTAACACCATTATAAAAGTTTCTAAGTAATATAACCGTTAGTTCGATCGAGGGGATCTACATATAATTGTTAGACATTGTCCTAAACAAATGTAAAGGAACAATACTATATAAATTCGTTAGTAATAATCTGAATTAATACAGTGTGTATAAATAATAAATACAAAAATATTAGACTAACTATTGTGAAAACGTGTACAAACTGATAAATTCGATAATAATATAAATATACTCGTCTGCATAAACCAGCATTAATTATAAATTAATTAACTGTATAGGCCATTATATAGTTTCTTCTTGAACATAAAAGGTAAAACTCATTTAGCGCATACAAAATAGTAGCACTTAATGCAAACTAACATGATCCTATGCTGAAACAAAACCAAAGAAGACACGTTGGTTTTATTTCAGCCTACAATTATCAGGCTCAATAATGTTAGCATTTAATTATCATATTACGTTAGTGTAATAAACTATTTATATTAATGGATAAACAGACTATACTTAGAAATTCTAGACAAACTAGATAATATTGGATTATTATATTCGAAAAAAAAAATTCACTAAGAATGATCAGTTGGATTATTGGTTTAGTGATTTTTATTTTCTACGTGATCCCAAAAGTTTTAAAATCATATAATGGAAGGTGTTATGCTGGTACTTGTTTGGTTGGAAAAACTGCTTTAGTTACTGGAGGCAATTCAGGTAAATATGACAATATTCGTATAAAATGCAAACAATACGTCTTAATTAATAAGACAACTGAAGACCCCTCCTTTTATTTTTAATTTTTATTTGTTATTTGTTAGTTGGTTTGAAAAGAATTTCAACAAAATGTTACATATAGATTTAAAATATTTCATTGTATAATTCAATATCCGGAGATGCATTTGTACGGGAAGTAGTTGTTTCAATGGGTATATTGTCGTAATTTTATATATTATGTTTATGTTGTTTTAATTACATATATTAAATTCCTAACAATAAGATATAAATTATATTATTATATTTTATTTTTGCATATATTTAAACATATTTATTCAAATAATTTACAAATAATTTTGTTTTAATTGATTAGTGCTGAGAATTTGCTTATTCGCTGATATTGAAATACCACAATACATACATTAAATCACTCACTTTTTTCACATATTTAATTAATTTAGCTTTTTGAATATTTCAATATTTCAATAAATTAGTGTTAGCAATTGTATAATAAATTTTCTAAAACTGAAAAATGTATAAATTCAGATAGTTTATTTGTTTAATTATTTGACTAACTTGAATTTATATTTGAATATTCACGAATATTCGAATTGCCAGCCCTTGTATTAATAACAACATTATCACAAACAATTAGAAGTAATATTTATTAGATTATAGTTTCTTTATGTTATTATAATCTTGATGAGTCCTGTTAACATTAAACAAACCCGTAATTTCCTGTAAGTTATTCCTTATCATTTAATTTTTAAGGCTTTGGTTATGAAATCGTATTAAATCTAGCATCAAGAGGATGTAAAGTAATTATAGCAGATGTTGATGATTCGGAAACAAGTCGACAGAAAATCATTCAGCAAACGAATAATCCTAACATAAATACAATGAAAGTGGATTTGGCCTCTTTAAAATCAGTTAGAGATTTTGTCAAATACTTTTTAGAAAAAGAAGAGCGTTTGGATCTGCTTTTCAACAATGCTGGATGCGCTGGATTTCCAGGAGAATACACCAAAGACGGTTTACTAAAAGTTGTGCAAATAAATTATTTTGGTCATTTTTTATTAGTACACTTATTATTTGGTGAGAATTATTTAGTTTACAAGTACCTCTTTTTAATAGATATTATTTTGAATTAACAAAAAAACTAATAAGAAAGAAAATGAGAATCTGGTAATATTTTCTTTACTACATTCAATTTTAACATTATGTTTTAATATTTGATATAAGCTAAATCTAGAGAAATTATTTTGAAATTATCGTTATTTTATAATGAGTAATGCAGAAGGGTAAGACATAACATTAACAAAATAACAGCGGTTAAATATGATAAATTTATTGTTAACTATTAACACCAAATTTATCTTTCTTAACCATTTGTTTAAAAAAATACTAAAAGACTTGAAATAAAATTAAATTTATTGGTTTTAGATATTTTAAAACGTACGCCAAAAAGTCGAATTATCTTCACATCTTCGATAGCAGCTTTTACGTATTCTATGAGAAAAGCTGAGGAATTAAATTTGAAAACCCACAAAATGTTCTATACTTTTAATATTTCTTCGGAATATTCAAATAGTAAATTAGCAATGGTTATGTGTGCAAAAGTGCTCGCGAGAAAATTGGAAAAATACGGTATTCTTTGCTTTTCTACACATCCTGGAACGGCTAAAAGTAATTTATTCGAAAGGGCTTACAATTCCGTGGAGAAGAAAAATTTGGAATTATTTTTGTACTATGTGAGTCATTATTTGTCTGTGTACATTTTTGGAAAGGTAAGTAAATTATGAAAAATTATACAAAAAGAAATTATCGAGTAGTAAACAATTGTAATTTTTAACGTTACCAAATCTAACCAAATTTTCAGGCTTTTCTATACTCGAAAGTTTATTTCATGCATCACGCGTATAAAACACTGATTTTATATAAATATCATAATATACTATTCAATACGATTTCATATTTGATTTCACGTTATTAAATTATTAAAAAATTCTCGCTAATACTTTGTAAACATTTCATTTTAATTGAAATTTCTTATTTGTTATCTATTGTTTTTCATTCCAAAGAATCAAGTAACATTTTGATTAGTACTTATTCCGAAACAATGAAATAATGTATATTGTCTAAATTTTCTAACAACATCAAGACAGAATAAGAATAACTAACCATATGTTGACACTTAAAATATGGTTAGTTTTTGTTTTTAGTCATAATCTTTATTTAACTTCATTTGTTTTAAATGTCAACAAAGTTATCGACCTTGGGTTTTTCCTCTTTTCATTTAGTTTTATGTAAATTACAAGTTTAATTTTAATTAAAACCAAATTATACATTAAGTTTAAAAAAAAAACGAAACTTGCAATACATTCCAAATATTGAGCATATATTTGTTTCTAAAAATACACCAATAATACACGAAAAATACACCAAAAAAGCTACACTTCATAAAAGTATATAATTGAGATTTACGACTAAACTTGCAAGATAAAACAGATATAAAGAAAATATTGTGTATAGACATATCTTCTAAAAAAAATATTTAATCTTACTGAGTTCATATTTACATGAATAGGATGTAGATAAATTTGATACAAACAAATATTGTGTCTACTCTTTTCACAATAATTATTTTTATTCTAATTTAATATTTGAGTATCGAACAATTATTATTGGACAAAATAAACATTTATCTACGTATTTCCAATCGTTTTTTTTATTAGTGAATATTTATTAGTGAGTAATTACATTAAAATTGAATATTTAAATAATTGAATATTAACTTTTTTATTGCAATATTGTATCATTTCACTAAATATTATCACAGAGTAAGGAATCAATATTCTTGCCTTTGTGACAATATTTAATTTTTGTTAAATATAAGTGAATAAAAAACAATATCTAAAATTACTATTGTATTGTTGAATATCTATTTTCTTAGATTTCAATTTGACTTAAATTTATCGGACACTTTTTTTTCATCAATCACTTGGTAAAACATTTTAAAATATAATGGTTTGTAAATTAAATTCACTTGGTGTTGTTTCACTTATATGTATTTTATTTTCTACTAGTTTCGGCTTAATGCCATTATCAATAATTAATGCCATTAACAATAAAATCAAAACTAAAAATTGTAAATTGAAGAAAAGTGGTATTTATGAATTAAAATGTGATAATTGTTATGCAGTGTATATAGGACAAACCGGCAGGTCTTTTGATATCAGGTTAAAAGAGCATAAAAAAGACATAGAGAATAAAAAACAAACCACCGGTTTTTCTAAGCATTGTATCACATCTAATCACCATTATTCTTCAAACGATTTAAAAATTCTGCATACAGGTAATAAGGGATTAACGCTTAACTACCGGTAGGGTTTAGAAATTTCAAAAGCCATAAAGGCAAGTAAAAATGTGGTCAACGACATCGAAGACCTTTGGAATTCCCCGATATTAAATGCCCTTATTACCCAATAAAACCTAAAACTCGAAACTGTATATATTCCCAAACAAATCCATTTGTACATCATTCTTGATAATGGCATTAAGCCGAAACTAGTAGAAAATAAAATACATATAAGTGAAACAAAACCAAGTGAATTTAATTTACAAACCATTGACTTTAATTTTATTTATTTTTTTTAGACTGTTGAAGAAGGTGCACAGACTGCTTTACATTGTGCTTTATCAAACAATCTTGAAAATGATTCGGGGAAGTTTTTTGTCGATTGTAATCCATTCTGGTACCCTCCAGCTGTCAACAGTGACCAATTTTGTGAGGAAGTTTATAAATTAAGTCAGGAATTGGTGAATTTGGAACCACATGAGATATTATAGAAATGTACAGAACTCCTGTTTTATCCTTAGTAAGATATTTAGAGAAGATAATTGTTTTTTACAATTTTAATCAACTTTAGAACTAATATAGTTTTCTTTTAAGTAAATCTATTTTACTTTTCTCAAAACAAAAATTGTTCATTGGAATATATGAAGATAATAATATAATACAAAGGATTACTTAGCCTGATCAACCCACTGTGTGGGGAAACATGTTGCAGTGTTTAACAATAAAAGAGAAACACTCTCAACTGTGTTGTTTTATTTTAAATAGCAATGAGTATTATATATTTTGAATTTTAAACCATTTTGAATTACACAAAATATACCAACGTTTTTAGATAGAATAATTAAAATAAATGTCCATACTCTACTATACAATTATTGTAACTGCTATGTCCATCTATTATTGATATTGACAGTCATTTTGTAGCAGCTGATAAAAATCCTGTGTGGAAAAAAATACAACGTGTCGAAATAAACGGTGTTGACGTCAACACGAAAAATATTTACCCCACACACGCACGCCCTTCCCCCGAAAATTTCACGCGCGTGAAAACACGTAATCCAATTAATTCCTACGGAAAGTTATGATGATGATTTATATCAAAAAAATAACGGTCAACAATTAAAATTAAAAAAATATATACATGTATGTATATGTATGTAGATATACATCATTCCTGTTATATAATGAATAAAACACAAACGAAAGTGTCATCACATTACATATTTATTATATTAAAACAACTATTTTGTTAAATATCGTTTATTGATCTACCATTTATGTTTAGTATACTTTTTTTAGTGTTAAGGGCGATTTCCACTTATTGTAATATATATAGAGAGTTTTATGTAACACCGAACATTTTCATAACGAGAATTTTTCTTTGAAGTATCCATCATATACGTTGCACATTTTTAGATGCTTAGTTTATTAGAAGAATTTAATTTGAAGCTTTAAGGAGTGTTCTCCACTCCCAGGCTAAGCATGAAGTAAAATTTCGAGTTTAGAAATGCCTGAAAATTTGGTTTGGTCGCGTAGCGCGAAGCGCGGAGCGGCCAAACCAAATTTTCAGGCTTTTCTAAACTCGAAATTTTACTTCATGCGCCACCGGTACAAAACACTGACATATTACGAAGTTTAAAACATGCCGCTAAACTTTACATTGAATCAGTGTTTTGTACCGGTGGCGCATGAAGTAATATTTCGAGTTTAGAAAAGCCTGAAAAATTGGTTTGGCCGCACCGCGCTTCGCGCTACGCGACCAAACCAAATTTTCAGGCTTTTCTAAACTCGAAATTTTACTTAATGCTTAGCTTGGGAGTGGAAAACGTTCGCATAAAGCTTCAAATTCGATTCTTTTAATAAACCGAGCATCCGAAAATGTGCAACGTATGCATATGAATACTTCAAAGAAAAATTCTCGCTATGAAAATGTTCGGTGTTACATAAAACTCTCTGTATGTACCTACATAAAGGGAATATTTCTTTTAAGTATATATATATCCTAATTATATGCTGTAAATCTTTAGATATTAGTTTTTTTATTAAAGAGTTTAATTTGAAGCTTTAAACGAGTGTTTTCCACTCCCAGGTTACGCATGAAGTAAAATTTAGAGTTTAGAATAGCCTGAAAATTTGGTTTGCTTGCTTCGCAAACCAAATTTTTAGGCTTTACTAAACTAGAAATTTTACTTCATGCGCCACCCCTACAAGACACTGGTATCAATTGAAGCTCTCTTGTTCACAATATTACAGTGCTTTCAGTGTTTAATACGCGTGGCGCATGACGCTACGCAACCAAACCAAATTATCAGGCTTTTCTAAACTCGAAATTTTACTTCCTGCTTAACCTGGGAGTGGACAACTCTGGTTTATGTTTTTAATTTAGCTCATTTAAAAAAAAGCGTAGGCATATGTATATTAAAAATGCAAATTCCTGTATTATTATTTTGTTTTTATACATTTTTTCTAATGTTGTATAAACGATAAATTGTAATTTATATGTACTTACATTTTATCGTTTTTTTTTTGTATACTTTTTTTGTAATGTTGTAAAAAGGAAAAATCCATATATAAATTATCAAAATGAACATAATAAAGAAATCATCGAAGTATAAAGTTCTCTTCCTAAATGGAAGAACTTACCTACGCTTGCATAATAAAAAATAAAGTTGAATTTAATGTATTAAGTTTAATTAACTGTACACTCCTATATGCCAAGTTTCTTCATCTAATGTTTTTGTTTATAAAATTGGGCAAAGTAAATCACTTGTATTGTTTTTTTTTTTTTTAATATAAATGGAACAAGACAAGTGTTATGCTTTATTCAATTTGAAAATATGGTTTCATCAACAAAGTACAGTATATTTTGTTTTTGATATTCTCAACGAAGTTATTTCTATGTTACGTCACTGTTGTGAGAAAACTTATCCAATTATAATATTTCTTATTATTATAGCCCTATGAATCAATTTTTTTATTAAGCATATTTGCACATCGCAAACCAAGTTTGTCATATTTGAAAGCGAGTCATTTGGCTGGACATTTGTAACATTTATTAACCTACTACCAAACACAAGCTGTATATTTTAAACTTCATTCAAATCCGTGCTTTATACGAGCGGCGCATGAAGTAAAATTTCGAGTTTAGAAAATCCTGAAAATTTGGATTGGTCGCTTCTATTCGCTACGCGATTATCCAAATTTTTAGGCTTTTCTAAACTCGAAATTTTACTTCATGGTTAATCAAGGAGCGAAAGCGCTCGTTGGATGCTCTAATTAAATCTTCCTTTATTAATGCTATAAAAAAATGGTGATGTGTCCATCATAGTACTTTCCCCCGTAAATTGCGTATTAAATCACTTTGATAACTACAACTTTTATTTGAAACATTTTTCAATTGGATCAACACATACTGACATAAACCAATTACTAGATAAAAAACACTATTTATTGAATATCTCAAAAACTAAGAGTGCTATGACGAAAAGTAAAGATACAAAAAATCTTTAACATTTTATTACCTACAACTTTTATTTGGAACATTTTCCAATTGTATCAATACACACACGGACACAAATCAATGACTAGATAAAAAACACTATTTATTAAACATCTCAAAAACTAAGAGTGCAATGACAAAAAGTGAATCTACAAAAAATCTTTAGTGTTTCATTTCCTACAACTTTTATTTGAAACATTTTTCAATTGTATCGACACATACACTGTCACACACCAATAACTAGATAAAACACACAACTTTTGAAATATCTCTAAAACTAAGAGTGCTATGACAAAAAGTAAGTGAACAATACATCTTCATTTTATTATTATCTACAACTTTTATTGGAAAGAATTTTTTGTTTGATGAATATTTATTGAAAAAATCTGAAAAACTGAAAAACGCTAAGAGTAAAGTACCACTTCCGGTTTTCCGATTTTCACCAAAAGCTTTTCAGTTTTTCCGATTGTAACAAAAAGCTTAAGTTTCAAGTTTCATCTCGATATCTTTAGCGGTTTTTGCGGAACAGCGCACACAGACACACACACAGACACACAGACAGACAGACAGACAGACATTTTTCAAAAATGGTCTTATTCGACTCAGGGGACCTCAAAACGGATATTTCCGCTAAAATTTTTGATTCGAAAATGTTCACGAAAACAATACTTTCCCTTTGTATTACATACGGGGGAAAGTAAAAATTGACACAAGTTATTACAAAATATTTGTTGCCTGTTTCTATATTTCCATTTTGAATAAAAATGCCTGTTGTTGATGTTGATTTCTCTAAATAAATACCGTCACCGATTAATTAAACCGGGAGGGAAATGGCATTCGATTTCCCCACTCAAAAAATGCCCGGACCGATTGACAGTTATCGGATGGCCGTGTTTCTCAGAGATTAATCGTCCAAAATAAAAGTGGATAAATGGACCGCACTGACCATTACACACATACATGCATACATACACCATCACACACACACACACACACACACACACACACACACACACACATACACATACAGATGCCCCTATCAAATTCAATCAACGTTATTCGACCACTTCAATCATTTTAATTTACATACACGACAAAAACTAAATAGAGAAAAAGCACTGAGTTTACATTTCGTTTAAAAAAGTATTCATTAAATTATTGAGACAAAATAAATTCATTTTAGAAAATTAATATAACAGTAACAGAAATGTAGTTCGACACCTTTCTAAATTTCTGTATTCCTTAAAAATGACTTATAGTTGAAACTAGTCGGAAAATTAAATTAAATCCGTGAAACAATACCAACTGCCTTATTAATAGAATTGCTCCTAATATTATTATAGTTTAATGCTAGTTAATTTCAATGAAACTCGTATAAACGAATTAAATTTTAACCATTTGGAAGATATGCTACATTGTTTGTGTTCGTGAAAATGTTTCTTTCGCTGAATTATTTCATTGAATTTTATGTCTAACGAATGATTCAACTTCTTGGTTTAGCATGAAGTAAAATTTCGAGTTTAGTAAAGCCTGAACATTTGGTTTGGTCGCGTAGCGCCTCGCGCTAGGTTATGTGTAACAAGGATCTCATGCCCTAAACTACTGGAGTACCATTGTATTAAATAGTTTGTTGTAAACTAACAATAGTAATTTATAATATATAAAATTAGGAAAAAACTATTTGTGAAAATGCAAAAAATGTCTTAATTAATAAGACAACTTAAGACGATAAATATCCATTGAAACAACTACTTCCCGTGCAAATATACCTCCGGATATTGAATTATACAATGAAATATTTAAAATTTTATTTAATTTGATTTAATTTTGTTTAAATGGATATTTATCGTTTTAAGTTGTCTTATTAGTTAAGACATTGTTTGCATTTTCACGAATAGTTTTTTCGTAACTTTATATATTATATATAAAGTGTGCAAACTAAAAAAAGCAGCAAGTATTTTAATTAATAGATAATAGTTCAAAATGTTTTGCCATATGTTAAGTGAAAAAATAATTAACGATACAGAAATAGGAAACACTAAGAGTTCAGTATTTTTTTAAAATTCAAGGAATCTTAAAACAAAATTGAATTCACTACTCTCATTATTTTTAGAGATAACTTCTGGTAATTAAACTAAAATATTTTCCAAAGTAAAAATAATAAAACTGCAATAAATATTTTGAAATAATCTACAACTAATTTGCTTCAGCAAAACTACAACCAAAAATTAACAATTTCTTTTATATTTTACAGAGTTTTTCTATTGCATTTCACTATTGATGAAATGAGACTCACTATATCCTAACTGTATTTCACCTTGTCAATTATATGCCAAAAGATTAGCCGATTTACGAAATGAGTTACCAAATATACCAAATACTTTAATTTAATATTTTTATTAAAAATGTTTGCACTAATAATAACTATCTTCTGAAAATATTTTCTTTTTCTATTTACATATGTAAGACTACTTATGCCAGTATCCATTTTCCGGATAAGGAGACCTCTTAGTTCATTGCTAGTATGCATTTTTTGACGAACTGCAGCCAGTTTGCTGATAGTGAAATATAATTGACAAACTGTGATAAGGTTTTGACATATAGCGAAATGTAGTGGTATATAAGGAAATGTATCTGATAAATGGGAAATATATTTGAGTTAAAGTGATACACATTCGATAGAACAACTCTGTAATTTTATAAATATTTTATTATCTTATTGCTTTGGTGAATGCGCCGGGCTTTTCTGTATAAAAATAGAAATAGTAGAAAATTAAATCCATATTACAATAATCTTCAATTAAACCCAATGCACAACTTTTTCAAATTTATAACATGTATACACTTATGTATGTCTGGTTCGTAAGTTTTTGTATGTTGTTAAATTACATTGAAAAAATGAAAATGATTGCACTTACACTAACTTTGTTAGCAATATAGTATAAATATCCCAGCATAACCCAATTCTGTTTTATGTGAAATATTTAAATGGGAAATTCACATCTTTTTACAATCACAATGCATCTTTTCAAAAGCACGATAAAGTACACTAAGTATAAATTTAAACTTGTGTAATTTCTGAAACCAGTTTTTATAAACTTGAATAAAACATCATTTTAATTAATTAACAGGTTAATTAATTTCAGGTTAATATTTACAGCTATTAAATTAATAACAAAAGCCTTACTCGTAAATTCCTTAGTGAATTTAATTGAAGGTCAATAAATCCAGAAAAACACATCAACAGTTTTCAAGTTAATTTAGTCCACATTTTATTGCTTTTAAATCTTTATTTAGCTTTCTTCATTATCAAATTATTTTTGCTTAAATTTTGGATTTTATTAGTTTTTTTAGTCAGATTTTTACGAACATTTACAAAGTCGTTACTGAAAAATCCTGCAGTGAAAACTTATGAAATTTACGTTAAGAAAACTGTCCGGTTTGAAAACATTTAAAATTTTAAAACCCTTTCATAGTTTTCAAATTGTTTTTACTTAGAGTTAAGATTTCAACGCAAATATCGCTACTCAAAAATGTATACAGGGTGTACGTATTTCGTTGAAATGCATGGGGATCTCGGTTATTTGAAAAGATAGAGAGTCGGTTAAATTGGGGAAAAGTTGTTAATTTTAAGGCCTACTAATAATCTGAAATAAAATTTAAAATATCTTGTTTCGGTTTTGAGATATTGGCAAAAAACTGATTTTTTAATTTTCTTTTATTTAGAAACTATTAAATCTAGAGATCTGAAACTTTAACATTATAAAGGAACTTTTAAATGATCAATTTAGTAGGATATTTTATTTTAAGATATCTCTAACATTTACCAGAAAACCATAGCCAACTATTGTTTTTCTTATGGGCGCCATTTTAGATTTTCGTTTTTTTCGAAACATTATTTGTTTCTGAATTCATTGATGTATCATACTCATAATTTAATTTACATTTGATATATAAAATGATATCATTTAGTTATTAAGTATAAATGTAATTGCCAATTCTTGGTTGCAGAATACTTCAAACATTAAAAGTGCGATTCTTTTCGCAATCTACAACAAGTTAGTCTTACAAAGACTATATCAAACATTCATTGAAACAACTACTTCCCGGGCTAATACCCCGACGGACATTGAATTATACAACAAGTGTTTGCTGTTACATACAGCAACCTACTGCAAATGTAACAATTTTGTAAGACTAACTTGTTGTAGATTGCGAAAAGAATCGCACTTTTAATGTTTGAAGTATTCTGCAACCAAGAGTTGGCAATTACATTTATACTTATGTTTGAACGGTGACGTGACCGCCAGTCTAAGGTGTCAAATTGTTTAGAGGGAATGGCAAAGCTATACTGATGAGAGATAAATCTCGAAACGCGTCTATAGATGGCCTGAATAATTTGACCCAAATTGTTACATTTGCAGTAGGTTACTGTATGTAACAGCAAACATTTGTTGTATAATTCAATGTCCGTCGGGGTATTAACCCGGGAAGTAGTTGTTTCAATGAGTGTTTGATATAGTCTTTGTAAGACTAACTTGTTGTAGATTGCGAAAAGAATCACACTTTTAATGTTTCCAATAATATATGATATTGTAGGTGCACATTTGCAGAAAAAGGCACCAAAGAAAAAATAATATTCAGCTTTGATTAAACGATGCAATTTTAAAATAATTTATTAAAAATTTAATCAATAAAATATGGAATTCGTTGTTTATTTCAATATTGCTACTTGACATTGCAGAGAATTGAAAGTAAACGGAAATAATTTTGTGCCAGAATTTTTTTTCTGATTCAGAAAATGGTTACCACGATTATAAACTTCACAACTTAGAACACTTGTCAAATCAACATCAACAACGAAGAACAAATTATGTTGCCCAAGTGATGGTAAAGTTAGAGATCAATGACAACAGATTTTTCCAGCGTATGTTGTGGACGGATGAAAGCCACTGTAAAAACAGCCCAATGCAAAAAGTACATTTTTGGGGTACTGTAAATTCGTATGTTATCAATCCGATTGAAAACCAAGGACAGTATTAACATTTGGTATGGTATTATTAATGGGCATTTTATTAGTCCATATTTTTATGAAGGAGTTTTAACCAGTGAGCTATATTTGCAATTTTAAAGAAATTGCAAATATTGCTCACTTTCTGTTCTTCTCGAAAATGTGCCATTACAGCTGCGAGCAAACATGTGTTTTTAGCATGACGGAGCTCGACCGTATAAAGCACGAGTTGTCCAACAAAATTTAAATAAAACTTATATATTATATTATATTATATTAGTCTTTGTAAGACTAACTTGTTATAGATTGCGAAAAGAATCGCACTTTTAATGTTTGAAGTATTCTGCAACCAAGAATTGCCAATTTCATTTATACTTATGTTTGAACGGTAACGCGACCGCCAGTCTAAGGTGTCAAATTATTTAGAGGAAATGGCAAAGCTATACTGATGAGAGATAAATCTCGAAACGCGTCTATAGATGGCCTGAATAATTTGATCCAAATTGTTACATTTGCAATAGGTTGCTGTATGTAACAGCAAACACTTGTTGTATAATTCAATGTCCGTCGGGGTATTAGCCCGGGAAGTAGTTGTTTCAATGAGTGTTTGATATAGTCTTTGTAAGACTAACTTGTTGTAGATTGCGAAAAGAATCGCACTTTTAATGTTGCTTTTAGTTATTTGCAAAGAGTGCTATGGAACCAACGGCGACATATCCATTTATAAATAAAATAATGACAGCAGTCATTTAATTTTTAATTCTTAGCTCTAAGAAACACAGTATACAAATATATTCCAGAGGACATAGACGATATGCTACCAAACATTATGGATTCCCTACAACAATTAAGAAGGAGGGATATTTTTCGAGCAGTGCAAAATCTAAGGAAATGAGCAGAATTATGTTTGGGGGTGGATGGCGATTTGTTCGAACACTTACTATAATTTCCAGTAAAAATACAACTAGTGTATATTGTTACTTTTTTAATTTAGGTACATATTTGAAACGACATAATTTTGAAAATTTTCTGTAAATATTTTTTACGATGTTGACACATATCTGGATATTACTGTAAATACGTTTTTATGTAATACATACATTTTTGTATCAAATTTATTTCTATCTTGTTACTTCATTGAAAAATAGTATTTTTATATTTATAAACAACACTAACGCATAATTATTATCACTATGTCAAGTATACTTCTTCAAGGAGTACAGTAACTAATCTGTTTGAGTTCCGTCCTCAAATGAAATGTGTAAGAAGTTGTTGGCCCTCGGAGTTATCAAATCTCCAAGTTACTCAGTTGTTTCCAAGGTACTCTTTACGAAAAAAAAAATTAAAATTTTACATATAAAATCTGAAATAAATTAAAAGTGTGGTACATTGCTGAATTCAGAAAAAAATGTTCTTTCTGAAAATCTGAAAATTCAAAATAGCGTCCATAAGAAAAACAAAAGTTGACTATGGTTCCTGGCTACATTTTAGAGTTACCTTAGAATGAAGTACGCTACTAGATTCCTCATTAAAATGTGCCTGTATAATGTCAAAGTTGCAAATCTCTAGATTCAATGATTATTGAATAAAATAACAAAAACGAAATTTCAAAAAAACACATTTTTGGCAATATCTTCAAAACAAAATAGGATATTTTAAATTTGTTTTCAGATTATTATTTAACCCTAAAATATGCAACTTTATTCCAAATTAACCGACTCTCTTTCTCTTCAAATAACCGAGATCCCCATGCATTTCCACGAAATTCGGACACCCTTTCTTTCAGAATATGTAAAATCTCTAATATTTACTGTTGTTTACTTTTTAGTTTAGCAAATCACTTTACTTACATTTTATGTGTTTAAATAACTGCAACCTATAGAAATAAGCACAAGAATCAAAGCATTCTATGTTATTTCAAAGACGTTAACGTGAAATACACAAAAAGAAATGCGCAGTGGGACCGCTGGTCGATAGCCCAGACAGACGAACTCCACATGGCATATAAATAAATAAATATACTTACATGTATTATAATATTGTATTGTAGTATACATTTCTAATTTTATCGAGAAACTGCCTACTGTCAGTATAAGATGACACTATTTAAAGATTTCTTTGAGAAATTTTAATTTTTCTTTTTGTCTCATATTTCTCTAATATCTTGAATATTCATTTGCTGTCATCTAGGAACGATATACTAATATTACTCGATTGCGTTTATTTCAAATTACATACATTTTATCATACTAATTGGAGCTACATGGAAAATTATTTAACAAATCTTCAGGCTTGTCTAGGATATAACGTTACTTCACAAAATTATGACTGTATTTCTATGAAATATAGTTACGTTGAGAAAACTCAGATCTTTCAAAAAATCTAAAATTATGTTTTTTACAGTAGAGACTGGCATAACTGCTACTTTTAAATCACGTTTCTACTTGTGATTGCTACTTTTTAATATCAGTGATTTCAAACTGTGATTATGATTCAAACTAGGTTTTTTGTTTACAAGAATTCACAGATTATTATCTTATCAAAAGTAATAACAAAATTAACAAAAAATCCGCATAGGTAAATTTACAAAGAAAGTTTGTTCAAATTATTATTCTTATACAAAGTTCTAACAAAATTTAATGAATGTTGATGATTTTTGTCAGTTTTGTTTCTTTAATCTTGCTATGTATTATTATTATGATTATAACAACGATGTGTATTTTGGTTGTTCACAATATTTCAGTGACATACGCATGGCGCATTAAGTAAAATTTCAAGTTTGGAAAATCCCGAAAATTTGGATTATCCGGCGCGACTCGCTTCACTCGCGTGCCACCAAATCCAAATTTTCAGGCTTTTCTAAACTCGAAATTTTACTTCATGCTTAATCTGGGAGTGGAAACCACTCGTTAGAAGCATTAAATTGGCCAAGACGTGCTAACCCATGTTAAAAAATGAAATAAAACACTAATAAAATGTACTACGAAGTAAACGCCTCCAAAATCTAAGAAAACACTGATAAATAATTGAAATTCCTTAAAGATTTAAACTTAGGACTCGAATAGAAATAACTTAAATAGTTGAATAATAAAATATGAATATTTCAATGACTGAAATATTCACATTTTTAAATATTCGAACACTTAAATTTGAAGAATGTCTATAAAAACCTAAACTATTAGAAAAAAACAATTGTATGAAAATTTAAACATCAATTTTCAAATAAAATAATGATTATCTGTATTTTCTTGTGTCAATTAACTTTTTTATACTTTCTATGTAAATTTATGGATGGAACAAAAATGTAAAAAAATGATTAAAATGTAAAAAACAATTACAACTAAATTTGGATTTATTAAAAATGTTTTAAAAATCACCCACTCATCCATATTTTTTAAAGAAAATAACCATTTTATAAGAGAAAACCCACCCGCGTTAAAAATTGTGGTCAATATTAAACTACAATTTTTTTTATATAGATGGCATAAAAATGTAACAAAATGATTGAAATTAAAAAATACATGTCTGTTGTCCAATTATCAGATTTCATTAAAACTTATTTTTGTTGCTTCTGAGTTCTGAAATTTGGCTAAAACAAAATCCATGGTAAATGTTCTAAGAACAAATGCAAAAGTCATAAAAAAAATACTAAAATTATTAATATACACTACTCAAAAGAAATAATTAAGTTGTAATCTATACAAAGATTACAAATATTATTTTTTGTTCGAAATAGTTGTAGAATTATTTAAATAAACAATGTATCTATATATGTACCAAGTTTCAACAACATTCTGAAACTCTCATAAAATGTATGCCATTTTGTAAAAGCGACTACTTTTCTTTATTAAATAGGGTATTAATAAAAATGCAGATTTTTACCAACATTTATAAAATTGTTTATAAACAGGAAGTAATCGAAACAACTTTTTTTTCCGGATGAGATAATCTGAACATTTTGAGACATAATACTGATACGATACGATTTTAATAGAATTGTTACAAATTGTTAAGAAACGAATTTTGTATTTAAAATTAAATATAGAATATACAAAAGCTGGAGTAAGTTCTTCTTCTAAATATACATTTTTCGTTGTAAGCGCTATCAGTTTTGAAACGTTCGTTATTTATCAAATACGTTCAATTTGAAGGTTCAACGAGTGTCCCCTACTCCCAGGTTAAGCACGAGGTAAAATTTCGAGTTTAGAAAAGCCTTAAAATTTGTTATTTATTTCAGGCTTTTCTATTTCGAAATTTTACTTTATGCGCCACGCGTATAAAACACTGTAATATTATGAAGTTTAAAAAATACAAATATTAATTTTTCATATAAACCGGAATATGTATACTTTATACAAAAATTTCCTGTACGAAATAATCATTTAAAACAATATGCCCTTTTAATGGGTTATTATTGTCGTAATTTATTTTATTTTTATTTTATAAGTTATGGCATATTTCTACAAAAAAGTTGACTTTTTGACTGAATAATTGTTTAAAACTGACATGCAAATAATCCGTTTAATATCAAATAATTTTTAGAAAAGTTATTCTATTGACTTCTTATAATCACTTAATATCACTAATTGAGACTGTTACTTAACAATCGCAATTTAAGTAGCAATCACTATTTAGGTAAAAGTCGCAATTAGAGTCACAATCACGTGTTTAATATCAATCACCGATTAAGTAGCAATCACAGTTTGTGGAATAGTTTTTAGATAAATACAATTTAAGTAGCAATCACAGTTTAGGTAACAGTTGTGATTTTAAGTAGCAATCACAGATTAGGTAAGAGTTGTGATTTTAAGTAGCAATCACGGTTTAAGTAACAGTCGCAATCACAGTCATACTGAAATACGCTTATTAGTAGCAGTTGCGACTTGTGATTTTTCAATATTAGTGAAAAATCACTGCTACTTGAAATTTCGTTTATCTCTAGTACACAGTATCAAAATTGAATTATTAGTGTCTTAATGCTTACTAAAGATAAAAAATTGCGCATTAAAATTTATTAAATGGTTTTTACGTATTAATTTAAACAGTTCGATTTTTATCGATCACCTCTTATTATAATAAAAAATTCTCTAACTAAAAAAATGCACCCAGCTTCCCACTTCCTACATATAATATGCTCGAAATTCCTTTGGGAAACTTAGATTAAGGGTAAGGGCTAAGTTACCCCTATAAACTTGGCTCAAGGGGGCTAAAGGTCCCAACAATTGTGCACCACACACACACATAGGCAAATATAACCCTGAAGGAAACAGCCAGTTGTAAAACGGGGGTGCATTTTTTATCAAGCGAATATCAATAACATGACTATATTACAAGGCCTGCACCTTGCTGATAGTTAAATCTTTATTTTATACGTGGACCGAATGTAATGTTATGTTGCGTAAGGGTCACGGGATATATATTCATCGAAAAGTTTTGATTTATTTACAGTTTATACAAAGATATTAAAATATATCTTTAAAATAGTCAAGAATAAATATAAAAATATAAATAAATTTATAAAATTATGGTCAATTTATAAATATCTAACGAGTGTCTATAAACTGTCGGCATCCCAGTAGGTTCTGACTCCAGAAACATACGTCGTAATTAAATTCAGCACTGTGACACTACCCAATGATTTATAATTAAATGTATTTGACGTTTCCAAGATTCACCGTTTCGTATGGCATATTCTAAGACATATAATTTGTTTTTCAAAGCGACCGAGGTGCCGACAGATTAAAGACACTCGTTACATTTGTACTTATAAGTAAAAAACTTCAGATCATAAAGCATACTACAGGAAATAATTGATTGGTCAGTTGAGCAACTTAATTGAGATACATCTCACTGTTAAGTATTAAGGCAAAGGAAAAAAATAGAAACAAATAAAGTGCATATTACACGCAAATATAGAAAAAGAAAGAGACAAATTGTTACATAGTACACACAAAGCCACACACACATACGAACAGAAAGAGAAGGCAACAAATAGGTTTTGTATCAGCATCAGCAAAAAAACCCTTGACCCCAATTTAAAGCAAGGAGCGTAATAAAAGTGTGCGAAAAATGCGGGAAGTCTGGGAAAAAAGAGTTAATCTAAAGAGGTGGATCAAACACACGGTTACACTAATAGGGGCCACGGGTGGAGGGGTGGGGGAGACATTCGGGGTTTTTGCGAAAGTCCTCTCTTCATTAAAATAATTGAGCAAAAAGTTAACAACATGCGAGGCAACTGCGATGGGGAGTATTAGTGCGCCAGCCGTCGAAAAACTATGTAATCTCGTTAAATGTGAAGGATTCGAGTGCGAGAGGAAAAAGTATGCCGTTATTTAAGGGAGATGCTCGTATGGTATTGTGAATGTGTTCATTAAAATTTTTACTATGAATTTCATTAAATGTGTAATAGCGCACGATGAAAAAGTATCATTATTTAGTCTATGGTTTAAAGGGATCTATTAAACGAGTTTTTACGCACATTTACAATATTTAATCCCATTTTTATCGCTTAATTTTTTAAGACTAGTTTATGTTTCATACTTGTAAACAAGAATATAAAAGCGTTCAATTTAAAGCATCTAACGAGTGTGTCCACTCCTTGATTAAGCATGAAGTAAAATTTCGAGTTTAGAAAAGCCTGAAAATTTGGTTTGATCGTACCACGAAACACTCGTCTCAATAAAATAAAATAAAGCACTTTAACTTTGTTTGTATAACACAATATATTTTTTTCGGCACCTCAACTTGCCATTATCAAATAGAGTAATTTAAATTACGGTATGGTACAGGTACACGAATGGTTATTTACAAAATAGCATTAAAAATGGGGTGTTTCATGTTACGAAATATAGCTATTACCATTTTATTTTGCCATATGACACATCATTTACAACTCAAATTTTCTGGGCTTTTCTAAACTCGAAATTTTGCTTCATGCGCCACGCGTATAAAATAGAAAATATTGTGAAATTTATGTATATTTGAACTTTACTTGAAATCTTTGTTTTATAGGCGTGGCGCATGAAGTAAAATTTCAAGTTTGGAAAAGCCTAGAAAATTGTCTCGGGTCGCGACCCTTGACAAATTTTCACGGGGCTTTTCTAAACTCGAAATTTTACTTCATGCTTAGTCTAGGAGTGGAAAACACTCGTCTAAAGCTTCAAATTGAACTCTTTTAAGAAACAACGAATGTCGGAAAATGTTCAGCTAATGCATATGTTTACCTAAATGAACTGTATAATAGTTATGTGCTAAACCTTAATATGTATGCATTACAATCCGCTTTTAATTGATAATATTATGTTAAATTAGTCAATTTCAAAAGTAAATCAATAAATATGTACAATACTAATAAATAATTTACGCTTGAAACAATACAACAGCACACGTTTGAATAACGCGAAAGTTTTACACACTCACCCACACAAACATATATAAATTATAATGAATTCACTCAGATTTAAATGCAAATGCGATTTATAAAGTCAATATTTTGATTCGATTACACCCGGAATATCCGTCATGTTTATATAATTTTTTAATTTCGGAAATTCGCACAGCGAGAGGGCAAATATTCGCAACATCCACAAATCAACATTTTTTCAATCATCAGAACAATACACAGCTTTTGTTAACTGTTATAATAATTTTGATAGTAATATGGAAAAGTGCCAATTAAGAAGACATTTATTTTATCAAGTTCCTTCGTTTGTTTCACGTAAAAATCAACCAAGCCCTTAATTCAAATTCAACATTGGTTAAAATGTTTCATTAAGTGATCAATGAGAAAAAAATTAGGTTAATATATATTTCTACTAGTACTTTATAAAATTAATAAGCTGCACCTTTACTTAAAATTTTTTTAAATAAATTATATATTTACTTTTATTTATAGTTTCTAGTTGAGAAAATACAAATGTTTAAACTAGTACTTTCATGATATGTTTATATAAGTTCATTGGTAGAAACATTTCTGGTATTAAAAAGATTAAATAACAAAAAGCGGTTACCTTTGTATAGGGAGTCTTTTTAAGTATAAATATCTCAATGTTCCGTAAATATTCAGATATTTACTATATTTGGAAAGTGATGCTTTAAACGAGTGTTTTCCATTCCCCCATTAAGCTTGAAGTAAAAAGTTCTGAAGGTTTGTCTGAATTTCCTATTTATTTATTATTTTGAAATTATTAGCAATTTTAATAAATCTCTTACATATTCGTTTTATTATTATTTATTATTTTTCCGCCTTTAATAAATTTTTCAAGATTTTCGCAAAATTTAAAAACCATAAAGCCACATCCGGCCCGCGGACAGATTTTGTCCGGCCCGCGGAGAGCTAGCATACTTGAAAACTCATATTTTTTATAGCAAATTAAATTTAGTTTACTGAAGTATTCTAATTTTAAAGGCTTATTGTTATGGTTTTGGCCCTCGGAACTTACTGGAGTAATCAGTATGGTCCTAAGGCTAGAAAGTTTGGAGACCCATGGTCTAAACCCTGGGTCTCCAAACTATCTTCTTCGCGGGACACAAATACAATTCTACATAATAAAGTCGGCCAAGATCCGATTAATTTTATAAAATTATGAAAAATGTAAGGAACAATTGTTACAATATTTCAAAATATGACATTTACAAAAAAAAATTCAAACAATCGTGGGCCGGATTCATGCAAGTCGCGGGCTGGATTTGGCCCGCGGGCCGTAGTTTGGAGACCACTGGTCTAAACGATAATAGGTACGAAACATTTTTTTTTTATATTGCATCCAATCTGGCGGTATATTTGGGTAGATAATTTATTAAATAAAATAATAAGGAATCTTTAAGTATAGTAGCAAACTGTACAAGCGAATATTTTCATCCAGAACATAATTTCTTTGTTGGCAAAACACGTTAAACATCTTAGTGACATACGTTCTACCATATATCGTATTTTTTGAACGTGTATGTTTTTCAGGTCATCAATACCTTCGAAAGATTTCGAATCAAAACGCGACACTTTTTATTCAAAAACCTAATTACAGTGTCATAATATTATTACTATTATGTTTTTATAATCGTAAATGCAGTAGCTTAATTACCGTTTTTCTGTTATCGATTTTGACATTACAACAATGCAAAACATTGTTGTAATGTCAAGCTACTCGACTAACTATCGATTTTCTGTTATCGCTCATATTATTATGAGGTAAATTATCAAAATAATTATGTTTTTAATAAATTTAAAAGATTTCTGTTAATTTCAAATTCTTGAAGGATTTCGTTACATTTTAAATTATCAATTTGGGTATATATATTTTTTGTAAATATCTTAGATGTTCGTTGTTTTTTTAAATCTTGAAAAAATATGATTTTATTTCTTAGTGAAACAAATGCAATTTATTTTCTTGGTATTTATCATTTTACGTCTTTTCTTTAAATTACATATTTCTTTTAATCAACGGCTTATTTTATGAAACTATCGCAGGTTTTGAGGAAATTTATAAAAACATGATTACATGATTTTCGTTAATTATCGTTAATTTCGGCCAGTTTTTGTAGTTTTTAAAAAAACTAAAGTTTTTCGAGTTCATTAAATGCTATTAATTGTCCAAGTACTTGATGACTCTTGCCCCCAAAACCACGATATTTTCCGGTAAATGATCGGAAAACTGGTTTTGATTGACAAGTTTACCGAATTACCGGTACCTTGGTAGGGCTTACTAACGTTTTACGAACCCGGGCCCGAACAAGCCTGCACATTTGTTCTATATCTAAATTACATAATAGAAAGAAACATCTATTATTAGTTAGAACTTTAAAAAAGTATGCAGATTATTCTTTATATCCAAACTTCATACGAAATCTACACATATAACAGTCAAGGTTTGACAAAAGGAAAACTCCTAGGAGAGTGCTTCTTTTCGGGGCAATTCTGGAAAACAATTGCCATCGAGCAGATGTTTCAGCGCCCCCATCAGGATATTAAACATTTACGGAAACGGGCTTAACTTTTCCTGAGGCGCAAATTCGGAATTATGACATGTGCATGTTTACATCGGCACATAAATGTCTTATGAACGTGAGGGGTCCAATCCCCTTTAAATTTTATTGACCCAGCGCACGGCCAATTAATATTGGATGCGTGTGCACGTGCTGGGAATTAATAAACAGATTTCACGTATGAGAAGATTTTAATCATTTATGTTTATAAATAACGATGTATTTAGTATCGTAGCTACATATTCAGCACCTTGAAACAAGTAGAATCTTAGGGCTGCAAAAGTGGTTTTAAATGCTTTTATCAACATTTACTGCATCTAAAACCCATTTTAAATATTATTTCAATTTTTAGGCATTCACTGATTATTCAAATCGTTTTATTTGGAACTTTTAGCAAGTATTTCCACTCTTTGTTAAACCGATTAAATGCCATTGATTCAAAACCGCAACAGAATTAAATCTCTTTTAAAAATTTTATTTTATTATCTATTATCTCACCTCACTGGCTTGAGAATATGTGAAGAAATTTGTAAATATATTTAAATTTTAATATGTAAATATATTTATATTGAATTATTTAGATTATTACTGATTAACATTTTTTTCCAGTATTTTGAAGTATATTTCGAACTTCAAAATATTGTAGTATTTTATACACATCAAGTATAATTTCGAATTTAAAAAAGCCTGAAAATTTGGACCAGTGGCTTCCCTTTGCTACGCGACCAATCCAAATTTTCCGGTTTTTCTAAACTCGAAATTTTACTTCATGCGTAACTAAGGAGTAGAAACACTCGTTAGAAGCTTCATATTGACCACTTTTATTGAAATATCAGGGTATGTATACATAAAATGAAACATTCCCTGTATTTAACATTTACTGATTTGCCAGTGAAACCTAAACAAGTATTGTTCTCAAAACCATTTACTTAAATATTAAGTTTTGTGGTAAATTTCATTTATTTTGCTCATGAAATTTATTAGAGTTTTTAGTATCTCTTTAAACTGAATAAAATATAGTTGTTAAAAGTAAGACATTCAAGTTATAAACTACAATCATAATCGAATGAACATAGTTTGATATAAACGAATGAATATATAGTAGAATACAATTATATTTAATGTTAAAAGAAGTTTACTGTGTGACATATTTGATTTGTTAGGAGATATAATTAGTAAAATCCATTAGCCGATGGGGATTTAAATTAATTTAACTGCGATTCAATTAGAAATTTACAAATTGCTTATCCGGAAAGTTTCCTATTAACATCCCACGTCCGCAAATTACCCCAATTCCGAACTACACTTTAATACCACCCCTGACATCGGCATTAAACACAAAACACGTATTTACCTGTATTCGGAAACATTTTCTTCAACTTTCAAACAAAAACCTCCACCTTCACACACACACACACACACACACACACACACACACACACACACACACCATCACACACACTCACACATACAACCGCAAAGTTAGTAAGTTCAACACAGAATAGCAATTTTATCTTTTCAGATACCAATTTTATCTTTTACTGACAGTTTTAAAATATAGCTTAAATTCCACCAATTAATTACACGTTTGAAATATTACATTTTTCTTAATTGGTAAATGTTTACACTGTTGTCATAATTTTTACAGTTCTAAAGTTTGTGTAAAATTTATGATGTGTGTTGGTTTTGACGATTTTATTTAAAATAGTTATAATTATTTAAAATTTGTAATTTTTGTTAAATATTGACGTACAGGTATTTTCTCTTTCAAGTATACTATCACATATTATCTGTAAACATTTGTAAAATTAAATGAACATGTGATCAAATCTAAGCAGTTTAATTCGAACTTCACTTTATTCAGTATAAAACACTGGCGCATGAAGTAAAATTTCAAGTTTATAAAAGCCTGAAAATTTGTATTTTCCGGCGCGACTCGCTTCGCTCGCGCGCTGCCGAATCCAAATGTTCAAGTTTTTCAAAACTTGAAATTTTACTTTATACTTAACCAATTCTGATAATTACTTTTTACTCATTCTTCTTCTAATTATTGTGATGACACTCTAAAATAAAAATTGTTATTAATCCAGTATCTGTGCAGCAGAATTTTGGTTGCGAATAACATAAAGAAAATCAAAATGAATCGTCTTTAACACAAACTTAGTTTATTGACAGATAATTACCTATTACAGATAATCATCTATTATACATTAATGGAATGTCATAACACTGTAATATTTTTTCTTTAATTCTAAAACAATTCGGTTGTAATCAATGTAATTCTTTATATGATTTTTATGTTTTTTGTTATTTTTGTCATATATTACAATATGTATATGTACACTTATGTAATAAAATGGAGATTCCGTTAATAAATAAATAAATAAACAATTATAATAATCTTATGATTATTTGTAATTCAATTAGTAGTTTATACAAAATATATATGAATGTTAAAATTGCTCCACTAATTTCCATACATTTCTTTATTAAGTCGTGTTATCGTATTGTATCGTATATTTTATAAATTATTTTATTATTATAGGTAATTATTGAAAATCAATGTTGGTCTAAATTCTGAAATAATGAAAACAGGCAATCTGATATATGAATTTTGAAAACGATCTACTAATAAAGAATTGTTCTTAATTTTTACTAATTTTATTAAACTTATTTATTTTCCTAAATCTATCAATATTTTATATATTTTAAGAATTACAGAACTTCTAAAATGTAGTCAAAATTGAAAAGTACACTTCTGTGCAATAAAATCAAGCACAAGTCTATAGCTAGTTTTCACAATATTCTAGTTGTATAATTCGAGTCTGTGTTAATTGCCTAGCACCAGTTTCAATAATTGACAAATCACCATAACTTGAAAATATCACCTTTATTAAAAAAAAACTACGACCTTTTCAAAAAATGCTCGTAATAAATACAACAAAGCCGAAATAGAAAAACCATCTTCTATTTTAGTTAGAATTTGAATTTTTGAATTGTTGTCTAATTGACGCAGCATTTTGACATTAAGGAAATTGACATATTTACATATTTTTGTAACTAGGAAACACATGACGTCCATTTTAAACTATAACATATTTTGTGTGCTTAATTTTATTGCACAGAAGTGTACGTATGTGTATAATCAAAATCAACATAGAGTTAGCAAAATGTCACAAACATGATCAAGAGACGAAACAAATCACAAGTATACATATGAAATGTGTTTTTTCCCACATTCGGAATTTATTTTCATGATTATCACAAAATGTTATTATTGTTGTTTATAGATGACAAATTTTAATTATAATCTAACACAAACTTCATGTTCAATAAAATAACCATAAGAGTTTACCAATTAATTACATATTTTATGATTTTTTCTTAACTTGAATAACGAGAATTTAGTAATGTGATGTAATTTATTTATAAAATTTAGATTGATTACGGTTACAAGAAAACATTTAATGATAATTTTGTTCCTTAATGAACAATTTTAAATATTAATAAATAGGCAATAATCATTAAAATAAACCTAATGTAGGAGTTAGGTTTATTTTAAAGATAATTGCCTATTTGTTGATTTTAAAATTCAATTCTAGTTGTTCATTAAAGAACAAATTTATCATTGAATGTTTTCTTATAACCGTATTTAGACAGCTTATTATAGTTCTCCCCACATGACACCGCCAAAAGTTGGGGAAGTTCTAAATCATTTCATAACGTAGTTATTATAATATTTTATAAGTATACAAAGTTATGAAAAAATATATATATACACACGCAATTAGAAAATACAGCTCTGTTCTGGGACTTTTGCCGAGCCCTGTATATTATATATTGTAATATACAGTGAGTTTTTGCTTTACGTATACATATATTTTCCGACATTCTTTGTTGTTTTTTAACAGAGTGTAACTTAAAGCTTTAAACAAGTGTTTTCCACTATTAGACTAAGCATGAAGTAAAACATTGAGTTTAGAAAAGCCTAAAAATTTCAGGTTATTCTAAACTCGAAATTTTACTGCATGCGTCACGCTTATGAAACACTGGTTTTTAGTAAAGTTTAAAACATACGTCTTTAGCAAATTGCTTAAGTAGCATATTGTAAACTTCACAATAATTCAGTGTTTTATACGCGTGGCGCATGAAGTAAAATTTTGAGTTTAGAAAAGCCTGAAACCAAATTTTCAGGATTTTCTAAATTTGAAATTTTACTTAATGATAAGCCTGGGAGTAGTGAATCCCGTTTAGAGCTTCAAATTGAACTCTTTCAAGATACAACGAATATCCGAAGATTTACAGCGTATACGCTCTAATTGGGGTATGCATACCCAAAAGAAATAATCTCTGTTTTTATTAAGTTGAACCCCTAAATTTAATAACAGTAATCAAATAAGATTCAAAAATCTGGCAGTATAACAAATTTATTTTTTGTTGTATGTTTTAATGCTTAGATATATATAATAGATAACATTATTAAATATTACATTAATAGGTCGTATGTGTGCCATTTGTTTGCTTAAACATTAATATTGGAAAATAAGGTATAATGTATTATTATAACTACATTTTAAAATATGAATTAAAATAATTGCAATCTCCGTAATGTGGTATAACATATTGTTTAAATATGTTTTTTTTAATCCAGTATGAAAAAAATATCCTTTGCATTAAAAGAAATAGTTTTTTTTTTAAATTTAATCTTTAAAAATGTTTTTCTCTCCATTTTCTGTTTTTATAACACAAAACTAAACAATTTTAACTCAGCGATATCACGAATTTTCTATGTAAATTATCAGACATTCTTTGTTTTCATAATAGCTTTCAATCTGAAGCGTCTAAGGAATGTTTCCAATCCCAGATAAAGCATAAAGTAAAATTTCGAGTTTAGAAAAACCTCAAAAATGTGGTTACACGACTAAAAGAAATGTTTAGGCTTTTCTTAACTTGAGATGTTACTTTATGCCTAATCTGCTCTTCTACTAAACTCAATATTTTAGGCATTTGTCGATTTTATAAAAGCCATAAATTTGAAGTCTAACGAGTGTTTCCCCTCCCAGACTAAGCATGAAGTAAAATTTCGAGTTTAGAAAAGCCTTGAAATCTGGTTTGGTCGCTCCGCGAAGCGGAGCGACCAAACCAAGTTTTCAGGCTTTTCTAAACTCGAAATTTTACTTCATGCGTCACGCGTATAAAACACTGATTTAAAGTATATTTCGAAATTCACTTTCCTCTTGTGTTTGATCCTCAAGTTAATACATTCCACAAATGTTTACTATTTACTAATATACTTACACACCTTTCGTTGTAACTTTGATTTTAAGATATTATCTTTTTTTATTTAATCGTCATTTTAATTATTATAAATATAATACCATATTTTTCTAAGGGGGATTTTATTCAACTCTGATCATAAAACGGATTTTTGTAATTGCATTTGTGTGACTATTTTTTTATATTTGTTCAATTTCATGATATTTTAAAGAATATGTAATCTTATTTCATTATCTAGCTGATACTTAATTCTAATCTAAGATCACTAAAGCGTTCATTGTTGTAGGATAATTCTCAATTCAAAAATATTAATGAAGTTCTTGTACTAAAATTAATTGTATGAAAATATTTCAACCCGGCGCATTCGCTAAAAATATATCATTCTAACATTAAATTTTCTTGGCTCCGTCAACTTGGCCCCCCACTTTCAATTTTTTAGAAAAACATCATTGCACAGAAAAGCCCTTAGCTAGCACAGGCTAGCACAGCCAAAATTAGAGCAAGCACACAAATAGTAAAAAAGTTATAGGGGATTCAAATATGGGGGGGCTAAGTTGACGCTTGCCCCCCACTTTTGATTTTTCAACTTTTTTTATATGATTTGGATTCCTCAGAGCTAGCACAGGCTAGCACAACCAGATTTAGAGCAAGCACAACCCCGACAACCCCTTAAAAATACAAAATTAGTTTGTACCCCAGCCCCCCACTTTAATATTTTTTGTTTATTTCTAAAGGAATCTGCAGCTTAGAGCTAGCACAGGCAGAATATGCAAAAATTATTTAAAAAAATTAAATGGTTAAAAAGATATTTCAATTTTAATTATCAACCGTGAGCTTTCAAATCCTGTATGCGTAATTCCGTTCATGTATTTTAATTATTATGCTAAATGCGTATTTTCTAACAAATCACAATATTTCAACGGATTTGCTGACAATAACTTTGCCTTATACTTATCTAACAGTTTAAAACATTGCTTTTAAATGCTGTGACCCGGAAAGCAAGCACATTTAAGACAGTGACGTAGTGAGTTATTAATGACCAACCCTCGAATAATTTCAAATGTAATAACTCCACCAAATACTAACAGATTTCAAAAATTCTTTCAAAATATAAATGACTAATGCATTGGTAATAAATGCTGTGACTGAGAAAGCTAGCACAGTAAAGACAGAGGCGTAGTAAGTAATCAATATTTAACCCTCGAATAATTTAAAATGTAATAACTCCACTAAATGCAGAGAGATTTCAAAAATTCTTTTAAATTATGAATCACTAATGCATTGTTAATGAATACTGTGACTAAGAAAGCTAGCACAAGATAGACAGTAGCGTAGTTAGTAATCAATATTTAACCCTCGCATAATTTAAAATGTAATAACTCCACCAAATACCAGCAGATTTAAAAAATTCTTTCAAAATATAAATGACCAATGCATTGGTAATAAATGCTGTGAGTAAGAAAGCTAGCACACAAAATACAGTGGCGTAGTAAGTCTGTATTTAGTGGAGTTATTACATTTTAAATTATTCGAGGGTTAAATATTGATTACTTACTACGCCTCTGTCTTTACTGTGCTAGCTTTCTCAGTCACAGCATTTATTACCAATGCATTAGTCATTTATATTTTGAAAGAATTTTTGAAATCTGTTAGTATTTGGTGGAGTTATTACATTTGAAATTATTCGAGGGTTGGTAATTAATAACTCACTACGTCACTGTCTTTAATGTGCTTGCTTTCCGGGTCACAGCATTTGAAAGCAATGTTTTAAACTGTTAGTTAAGTATATGGCAAAGTTATTGTCAACAAATCCGTTGAAATATTGTGATTTGTTAGAAAATACGCATTTAGCATAATAATTAAAATACATGAACGGAATTACGCATACAGGATTTGAAAGCTCACGGTTGATAATTAAAATTGAAATATCTTTTTAACCATTTTATTTTTTTAAATAATTTTTGCATATTCTGCCTGTGCTAGCTGTAAGCTGCAGATTCCTTTAGAAATAATCAAAAAATATTAAAGTGGGGGGCTGGGGTACAAACTAATTTTGTATTTTTAAGGGGTTGTTGGGGTTGTGCTTGCTCTAAATCTGGTTGTGCTAGCCTGTGCTAGCTCTGAGGAATCCAAATCATATAAAAAAAGTTGAAAAATCAAAAGTGGGGGGCAAACGTCAACTTAGCCCCCCCATATTTGAAACCCCTATAACTTTTTTACTATTTGTGTGCTTGCTCTAATTTTGGCTGTGCTAGCCTGTGCTAGCTAAGGGCTTTTCTGTGCAATGATGTTTTTCTGAAAAATTGAAAGTGGGGGGCTAAGTTGACGGAGCCAATTTTCTTATGCCGGGTTTTACCAATGTCATTTAATTGAACAATGGTTATTCATTAAATAAAATTTAATAGATTTATAGCAAGAAAATCTACCAATTCAAAGTTTTCGGCCTTGATGACATTGAAAATGTCTATTTCAATCGACAAATATACATAAATTATGTAACAGATTTAATTAAAGTTAGTAAAACCGAACCATAAAGCATTTTTTATTGAAGCTATTTTATTTATCTTATTATTTTTTGCTAGGAAACTGATATTTTGCTACAATAAAGTACAAACAAATATATACACGGAAAAAATTGATGAATGGTTGGTGTCCGTAGGGAGGAATCCAACTTGATTACGTCCTTTCAGTCCCTTTCTCCCTTTATGAATTCGAAATGAACATTTATGGCGATGACGATGAAAATGTGCGTGCGGAAAGAGCGTCATTTTTTGATTGATTTTTATGAAAATTTACGATGACTAAGTATTTTATTTGTCCCTCATTATTTTATTATAAATTTAAAATAAACGTATGAAAAAAAAAAAAATAGACAAAACATCCCAAGAACGGAAACACTGAGTGTTTCCGTTCTTGGGATGTTTTGAAGTTAACTATAAAATATAAAGAAAAAATTGAGTTCGCCAATGGTTTGCAGAATTTTTACAAATATTAAACGAATTAAAATTAATATCGACTTTCTGCAAAAATGTAACCCCTAGTGATTATTGCTTGTAGAATAATCTCAAATCCCGAGTTAATAACAATCGTCTACAGACCCTCAGAGACCTACAAAAAAATCCGAGCCGAAATTGACAATATACCAATCGGGATGCTTGAAAGACTGGCCAGAAGTTAGGAAAACTGAGCATAGAGATGTTATTAAATTCTTTTCTCGAGAAGGTTTTTCACCTTAAAGCATCAAAGGTCGCTTGGATGGAATGGACAGGGAAAATCCCCAGTCTTATTTTCAAATCAAATCCTTGGAAGATGATGCAAAAAAAAGGAAGGACCTTGGAAATGGTGATGGACAACAAGATTGGCCTCGTTGTAGATATCGTATTAAGCGATCGAAGCTTGAAAGTGAAAACGTTATTTAAAATGTCGGGTCTTTTAGATACAATCGTTCGCCGAATCCTCCACAATCATTTAGATATGAATCAAATTAGTGCAAGGTGGGTCCTTAAACATCTTTCAGCAGTTCAGTGCCAGCATCGTGTTGAATGTGCTTGAACCTTTTTTGGAGCTCTGTGGAGAAAACCCGGTGGATTTATTGATGTCATAGGGGATGAAACTATGGTACTCTAATATGAAAAGGACGTCGATGGATTGGGCACGATTTGAAGACAAACAGAAGGTATATTTTTTTAGGGGTATTAAATTATTTCTAAGTAGATCGCCAGAAAGAAATTACAATAACTATGCGCTACCTATACACAGACTAACAAGTAGTGAAAAAAGTACACTTTATAGTGTAATGAAATTTTGGAACATCTTGCCTCAAAACATAAAAAAAAAATTCAAAACTTATTAGATCGATAAGTTTTGAATATTTTTTTTATGTTTTGAGGCAAAATGTTCCAAAATTTCATGACACTATAAAGTGTACTTTTTTCACTACTTGTTAGTCTGTGTATAGGTAGCGCATAGTTATTGTAATTTCTGGTATTGTAGACATGACTGTTTATAATTTATAAAGTCGCCTTTGTTGTTATAGTGGAATACCAACGATCCGAATATGTATAGTGCTGCGAAAGTAAGCAGCTTTAGTCGTTTAAAACTGCCACGACACGATGCTCTATAATCTAGGTTAAGGATTAGCCTTACTGCTCGCTTTTGGCATACGAAAATATTATTGCTGTTTCTGCTGTTTCCAAAAAATATAATGCCAAATGTCATCTTGCTCTCGAACAGGGAATGGTATATTAATCTAATTATGTTTATTTACAACTTTCTTTAAGCACCGTATCATGTAGCATACTGTATTTAGTTTGCTTTCGACATAATCCACATGTTTTTTTTTTCAATTCAGGTCATTGTCGATAACAATTCATAATAATTTAGCGTGGTCCACGATGTTTATGTCTTCTCCGCTTAAATTTATACAAATTGGATATTCAAAATTTGTGTTTTTGTTCTTGAATATCATCACTTTGGTTTTGCCAGTGTTCATTATAAATCTATTTGTCAAAAACCATAACTGTAATGCGATATACATTTCTTTTTCTTTTGTATAAACATCAACCATACTTTGACCACTTAAAAAAATCGTATCATCTGCATAGCTTTATACTAATACTTCACGTTCGTTTATAGTGGAGAATAGATCATTTACGTATATTATGAGCAGTAATGGACCAAGTATCCTTCCTTGAGGGATGTCACGATTTGAAATTAGAGATTGTGGTGTATAATCTTCAATTTTTACAAATTGAAGGCGATCTGTGAGGTATGATCTGATTAGATCATGTGCTATCCCTCTAATTCCATATCTGTGAAGTTTTTTAAGTAGTATACTATCATCCATACTGTCAAAGGCTTTTGTGAGGTCTATGTACGTTGCCATAGGTATTTTTTTTTTCTCCAAGCAGTTTAGGACTTCGGTAATAAATTGAAACAAGGCTGTGTTTATACCCTTTCTTGGATGGAACCCATGTTGTTTTGGATGGAATAGTCTACATTCATTAAAAAAAGATGATACTCTCTGTAGTATTATTTTTTCAAATATCTTTGAAAACGCACTTAATAGGCTTAATGGTCGATAATTTGCAAGGTCTTGTCTATCGCCCTTTTTGTGAGCGGGTACTATTTTAGCTATTTTTAATGAATCCGGAAAAATGCCGGTGGTTAAGCAAGTATTTATGAGATGAGCTATTGGTTGTACTATTTCATCTGTGATCGATTTTATTATATTTACACTGATTTCATCGTGGCCTGCACTATGTTTATTCTTAAGTTCATTGAGAACATTGTATACTTCAGCACTCGATGTAGGATGCATATATATACTTTTAGGATTTAAGGCAATATTTGTATCATTACAATCACAGCTTCGGACATGTTGCATTAAGTTTTGGACTGATTTTTCAAAGTATAAGTTAAAGTCTTCAACTAATTTTTGCCTGTCTCCTGTGGGTATATTTTTATGTTTCTATTTATTTGTTACTAGATTGTTTATTACACTCCAGGATGTTTTACTTATATTGTTACTCATAGCTATTTGTTCTTAAATTTTATGTGCATTGATGTCTGGAAGAACTATATTGAAAAACAAAATTAAATGATGAGAAACGGCGTTCTTGCATAGTCAGACCGGGAAATTTTGGCGCTTACCTCGTATATCCAGATAATTAACGTGTTTGGTAAATTTTCAAGAATTCAATGTTTTTATAAAATCATCAAACTGAACGCTTTTATAAAATCAATAAATGCTTGAAAATTTACAGCGTGTACAACGATGTATGTATAAGTATTAAAGTAAATATTCCCTGTGTGTTTTAATTTATAGATTTGTAGAAAATTCAGAAATTCCCGGCGCGTTCACTAAAAAAGAATGAGAAAGTCAAACAATCGACAAAAATGTATGTAACAATTAAACATTTATGAATACTACAGCAAATGGCAAATATTTTCATTATGTTTTTATAACCAGCTTTTATTCTTTAGTCAACCTTAATATTATTATTATTAACAATAATAATAAATCAAAATGATCTTCGGCAATTCATAAAAAAAAGGACGTGAACATTTGATTATAGTTGGATATCCCCCATAACGGCATCTATTATTACCTGAATTTACATGAAATAGTTTGTATATATAGTTTGGCATCTTTGTAAGTTTTTGTTTCTTGATAATGACATAGTCGAAACTAGTCGGAAAGTTAAATAACAACAGTGAAACAATACTAACTGCCTTATTAATAGACCTTAGCGTGCAGCTTTAACACTGTACTAAGGATGATATTAACATTTTTGTATTGTTGAAACATTTTAGTAAATTACTATTCTTAGTTTACAATTAATGATTTAATAAAATGGTACTCCTAGTTTAAGGCATGAGATCCGTGTTATACATAACCTTAGTAAAGCAAATTTATTTAATTATAATGCTATGATTTATTTAGGATTTATAAATGTAAATATATTTTGCAATATATTTTGAATTTCACTTAATAATTCGTGTTTTATACGAGTGGCGCATGAAGTAAAATTTCGAGTTTAGAAAAGCCTGAATTATCGAGCTTTTCTAAACTTAAAATTTTACTTCATGCTTAACCAAGGAGTGGAATCATTCGTTAGACATAAAATTCAATGGAATAATTCTGCGGATGAAACATTTTCACAAACAAAAACAATGTAACATAACTTCTAAATGGTTAAAATGCGATGTTGCAACGTTTATTTTATCAGTAGTTCAAAACTAACCAATAACATGTAGATGTTGTTTTATTAACACGAACTGATAGTATTATGTTTGTACGGGTTTCATAGAAATTAACTCGTATTAAATTATAATGATGTTAGCGGTAATTCTATTAATAAGGCTACTAGCGTTTTAATCAATAGTTTATGGTTATTTATTTATCATTTATTTTTAATAATTTGAATATTACTTACAAAACATTATCAGTCTTCAATATTATTAATAAGACAACATTGGTTAGTCGTCAAAAATCATGAACTTTACTTTACATGAATATAATTTGTACCCGTACAATACAAAATTGCTATTATTTGTTAGAGTGATTTATATTGTATATTAAATAAGTGCTATTCCGAAAAATGCATTTATATTGAAACACTTTGAAGTGCAATTCTTTTGTTCAGGAACATTTAACCGGCAATTTGTGTCTACAAACAATACACAACTTCAGTTTATTGCCACTCGAATTAACGATTAAATTGACTTTTTTTTTCTTTGTGAAGAAAATGTATAGATTGCTTTATTATATTTCTATTAAAAATGCTATACACGTATGCATATTTTGATCACGATGTGCCATTTATTAATAGTAAACGTATTAAGTGCTGTAAAATCAACTGTTATAGGAAAACTATCTAATTATAGTTACATCTACTTGGGTCCCAGGGGATTGATTTCCAGGAGTATTAATTTGTAACATTTTGTTCTTATTCTTACACCCAAAACAAGTTCCATATACATACATATATTTTTCTCTCGTGTAGAAAGATTTACAATAAAAATAAAATTGTTGTTGATAAAATGTTTAAGCCGGAGTGCCATTTATAACAAAAAAAAAGAAATTCCCTTACCCGTTTCCTTTTCTCGTTCTGTTTGTGCGTGTATGTGTTTGTTTAGAAATGGCATGAGTTATAACTTTATACTTTTATGTCTTGGAAAAGAGAGGCGCTGACGGCAATGGATGTATTTCGCAGCCTGAATGCCAATTCGCGCAAAGTGGAATAAATGTACCTAATTTAGTTTCCTCCACATCGATGACAGATATCCCAAAAAGAAAAAAAAATATACAGGGAATTTTTCTTTTAAGTAAACAGATCCTGAGGTATTCGCTGACAATTTTCAGGAATTCTTTGTTTTTATAAAAGCATTAAATTTGAAGTTACTAAAAAGTGTGGAATAAATGTGCTTAATTTAGTTTCTTCCACATCGATGACAGATATCCCAAAAAGAAAAAAGATATATATACAGGAAATTTTTCTTTTAATAAACATATCCTATGGTATTCGCTGTAAATTTTCAGGAATTCGTTGTTTTTATAAAAGCATTCAATTTGAAGTTACTAAGGAGTGTTTCCACTCCCAGATTAAGCATGAAGTAAAATTTAGATTTTAGAAAAGCCTTAAAATTTGGTTTGGTCACTCCGCGAAGCGGCACGCGATTAAATCACTGAAATATTGTCAAGTTTAATTATACTGTTTATGTATAATCTAATGTTAATAAATTATACAAATGTTTAAAAATATAAACGCAAATTTGTGGTCTTTATATAATATGTTTTGTAGCGTTGAGACTTTTATTTATTTTTAAATCTTTTAAAGTTCTTGTCATCTTTTTATATTATTTTTTGTGTCGTTGGCTCATTTATTTCGTTCAATCAAATCTTTCAAAATTCGAGCGCGTAGATAAATCGCCACGGGATTTGTAGATAAACTTAAAATCCATGTTAGCATTTTTTTCAAAAAAGAAATAATATTTTAATTGTTAAAAGTATAGAAAAAATAGTGATGGACATTTTAGATTGTTGACAAAATTAATATTTTGTAAACAATCTTAATTGTCTAAAATAAATTAATATCGAATATTTTGCTAAAACTAGTCTACTTTTAAGACTTTGCAATTATTCTTTGAAACATAGATTGTTTATTTTGTAAAAAAAGAGACAAATAATTTTTATTGTAAAATTGATTAAAAATACTTATAGATAATGCATTAAATATGTGTTATCGATATTTTAAAATTGCAAAAAAAAGAATGTAGTTAATATGTTAGGTTAGTTTGGTATACGTTTTCTATTCAATCTATTGTCTTGAACTCGGGGTGAAATTAATTTGATATCCCCTAGAGGGAAACATGACTTTAAATTGAATATTCGATCGCACCTGAACTACCCGAGTATTATGAAATAATGAAACGGTTTTCTTAATTAATTATTCCATCAAGGAACAAAAATCGCGCTGAGCTAATGGAATCTGCGGCCATTACGGGAAATATCGGGTCTCGCTTTTGGGGATTCCCACTGGTGAATTATGCAGCACACAATATTTCTGATAACTCATTGAATTATTAAAGCGATAAGGGATGGCAGGAGAGAGAGCGAGAATAGAGAATATGTGTGTGTGTGTGTTTCACGTGAAACTTCATGCAAGGATTGCGCAATCAAAACACTGTCAGATAATATCTATAAAAAATTAAAAATAATTACATATTACTAAGTGGATATTTTCATAATATTCTAAAATTTTAATCAATTTTCAAAGATAATTCCAAGAATTGTAATTTTGTATGTTATCCCAACGCACATAAAATGTAGCAAAATAGTTTATTAAAATATTCTAATCATATTTAACCCATTAAGCGCCATTGATGATGCACTATTATGTTTTTGTTATTACATAACTAAATAAGATAATTTATTGCATTATATGATTTCTCCAGACCTAAGTGTGTGTGGAGAAAAATGTAAATATTTTGTTATTTACATATTTACACATTTAAAAAAAATTGTTTAGTGTATTTCTAACCTCACAATATTTTAGTGTTTTATACGCGTGGCACATGAAGTAAAATTTTGTGTTTAGAAAAGCCTGAAAATTTAGTTTAGCCCAAACCAAATTTTCAAGTTTTTCTAAACTCGAAATTTTACTTCATGCTTAATCTGGGAGTGGAAAACACTCGCTTAAAGATTCAATTTGATCTCTTTTATAAAATAACGAATATCTGAATTTACAGCGTTGGGATGTGTATACTTAAAAGAAAAACTCCCGGTATAATAATACTCGTTAATTGACCTTCAGAAATTATACATAAAATAAAATACACTAAATGAGAATATCAGAATGTTCAGGTGAAATTTAATATAGGATTCTCTGATCTTCCAGAAATCCCTAAATATATTGAATAAGTATACCTAAGTTGAAAATTTCGGAGTGTTGATGTGTTAATTTCTAATATTTTTAATGTGTAGATCACCTCTATAACAAATTTTCTTGTACAGACATTCAGGCTGATTTGAAATTAAAATTTTTAAACAAAATTAAGCCTCGTGTAGTTATTTGCGCCAGGCCATTGTGATCGAGTGGCTTTACAGTAATTTGTATGAAATTAGCTTTCCCCACTTGATTTCGTAGATAAATCTAAGGCATGATTTTTGAACATTTTCTATTCGCATCTTATCAAAACTATCAAGACAATTTCCATATATAACATCTTTCACTTTTTAATGCAGTTAGTAGCATGTTTTTAAACCTAACATTTTCATTAATAAATAACCCGAGATTTGTTAATAATTCGCAGATTTGTATGGTTTTTTTTTATCTGTATATCAAGGGATCTTCTTGCTTCATTTCTAATCATCACTAACCTTTTTAATATTTAGTTCTAGGACTTCAATACCGCCCAACTTCTTGATTCCTCTAGGCTTTTTTTCTTCCCCTTCTTCTTCTTTAAAAATTTTTCATCTTCTTGTTTTATTTTCCAGTGATCTTTTTTCATGATCACAATCAACATCTTCAATATTCAACTTTCAGATTTTGTTTTCATCTAACTTATTTGGCTCTTCATCAGTGATTCCATTTTGTTCATCCGATTTTTGTTCAACTAAAATCTCACGCTTTTCATTTAAATCATGTTTTCTCGTCATTAACTTACTTATATCTTCATTTCTTTCTACATTTTGGAAAACTTTACTTTATCTTCTGTATTATTCAATTTCTGTCAATTTATGTCCCATTGAGTTCTGGATTCATTTTGTTCATCCAATTAACATTTTAATTGAAGTCTCATGATTTTCATTTAAATCCTTTTTCTCGTCATCAACTTTTAGCAGATCTTTATTGTAATTACTTAGATCTTCATTTCTTTCTACATTCTGGAAAAATTCTCTTACTTTCTCCTCTGTGTTATTCAATTCTGGATTCATTTTGCTGATCGATTTTTGTGCAACTGAAATTTCCGGATTTTCAAGTAAATCCTTTTCTCGTCATTAACTTTAAGCAGATCTTCATTGTAATTACTTAGATCTTTATTTTTTCTACAGCTTGGAAAACTTCTCTTAACTTCTCCTCCGTGTTATTAAATTCTGGATTAATTTTGTTCATCCGATTTTTGTTCAATTGAAATCTGTTTTTTATTTAAATCATATTTATCGTTATTAATTTTTACTAGACCTTTTTTGTAATTACTTAGATCTTCATTTTTTTCTACCCCTTAGAAAACTTTACTTACTCTTCTTTCTGTGTTATTCTATTCAGGATTTTTATAATATTGTCCGAGTTTTCCAAAATGTCCTAATCTTTTTCAACTTCGACACTCTGTTTTTCCATATTTTCATCCGTAATATGTTATACTTTTAATCATTTTCTGCTTAAGGTTTTCAAACTTCATCTTTGCATTTTTCCTCACTCTGGATTCCTAAAAATTTCATCTTTTACTCCATCATCTTTTATATATTTGACTAATATTTTTTTTCATTATCACTAAGATAATTATTTTGATTTTCCTTTTCTTGATCTTCATTTTTGTTCAATATTAGATCGTTTGATTCTACTTGATTTCATTTCAAAATCACACAATCAGTTTGACTTTTCTTGATTTCCTTAGTTTTAATGAAAAGTTTCAAGTTGTGTGTGCACTCCCTGTTGAAGCATAAAGTAAATATTTCGAGTTTCAAAAACCCTGAAAATTTTGATTTTAAGGGTATTCTAAACTCTAAACATAATATAAATTTAAAAAAAAATCGTTCATGTTCTTTGAGAATGAAAATTACGTCATTAAATAGAGCTAACGGAGAAACAAGGAGAGAAACGAGAATATACGTGTGTTTGTGTGTGCCTAGAAAATATTATCTGTAATAGTTCGTTTATTAAATTATGCGTGAGTAAATATTAATAATAAATAGAAAATATTGGCTTTTAGACTGCATGTTTCCACAACTCTTTTATAACATGTAAATATAGGTATTATCCGACATTCGTTATTATTTAAGAGTTTAATTCAAAGCTTATAACAAGTGTTTTCCACTCCCAGATTAAGCATGAAGTTAAATTTCGAGTTTAGAAAAGTCTGAAAATTTGGTTTGGTCGCGTAGCGAAGCAGAGCGACCAAACCAAATTTTCAGACTTTTCTAAAACTGAAATTTTTCTTCATATCCCACGCGTATATAACACTAGTTTAAGTTAAATTTAAACTATATATCTTTAGCATACTGCTTTAGTAGCATATTGTGAACTTCACAATATGACAGTGTATTCCACTCCCAGATTAAGCATGAAGTAAAATTTCGAGTTTATAAAAGCCTGAAAATTTGGTTTGGTCGATCCGCTTTGCTCCGCGATCAAACTAAATTTTCAGACTTTTCAAAACTCGAATTTTTACTTTATGCTTAATCTGGGAGTGGAAAACACTCGTTTTAAGCTTTAAATTGAACTCTTTTAAAAAACAACAAATGTCGGAAAATCACTATATTTACAAGTTATAAATGAGTTATTTATACATTCAGTGGTTTGGTTTGGTTTAGTATGGTCGCTCCGCTTCGCTGCGCAATCAAGCCAAATTTTAAGCCTCTTCTAAACTCTATATTTTACTTCATTGTTAATCTAGGAGTGGAAAACACTTTATTAAAGCTTCAAACCTAACTCTTTTAAACAAAAACGAGTATCTGATGATTTACAGCATATAAGCTGTAATTGGGTTATGTATGCTTCAAAGAAAAACTCTCCCACGCGAGTTATTTTTAACATTCGGTCTAAAATTTAAATTACGTTGTTGAGACGCATGTGTAAATTTATATTTGTTGAAAATTATTCGTAATGTAACTTCCTAACTTAAATGAGTATTAAACCATGTACTTGATCATTTTATGCAATTTAATATACAAATATACATTGCCGCCATGGATTTAAAACAAAACATATTTTCCTATTTCATAGAATAAAATTAATGCTCGTTTTTTGCACTAAAATTTTTATATCACTCTATGCAAATTCTATGAATACAGCGCTCGAAATATTTGAAATAGAATAAAAGGTGTGTGGGCGGTGTTCCGAGTGAAATTCCCGTATGCAAATGCGGAGCAATAACATTATTGTAAATGCAAATCGGGGCTCGGTAAATCCATTTACGGCCGGCACTGATGGCCCTCGAATGTTTAAGCCCGCAAATTGTCACAAAGTAACTGATCTAATGTCGTTTCGTCATCCGATCCAGAATGGACATAGCGCGCACACATCTGTCGTGCTTGTGCTCCGCTAATTTACCTCGCCCATCCGCCCAAAAGTAAAACCCCCTAAGGGTTCCCTCCCCCTTTACTGCCACGTTGAAAAAAATGCTATACTAATAATTTCCATCAAAGGGATATTAATCTGATTGCTGGGCGGGTGATAGAAGATAAAAACAAATGAACACGACAGGGATAGAACACAGTACCCGTTTAAAGATAAAACTCATTATGTGCCAGTGATTACCCCAGACACTTAATGATTTTTATATTATATTAGGGGGTTGGAATACAGAGAGAATTGATCCTGCTAGAGATAGAAATATATGTTAGTAAATTAAATTGACAGAGATGGATAATGGATCGAGATGTTGGCCCATTAAATTGTTTATTAACCATCTTACATTTACATTGATGGATGAGGGCGGGGGGGGGGGGGGGGGTGTAGGGTTGTAGGGATAGGGTGAATATCAAAAATATTGGACAAGTATCAAGGGATTATCTATTGTTGGAGTGTGTGCATAGAAGTGCACTTGAATGTTTTATTTATAGCACTTATGTGTAGAATCACTGTGTGTGTGCATACAAAAGTTTTGTGTAAGCAATGTTTGGAAACTGACATGGTGGAAGTAATGAACGAGAATGAATGTTGTCGTTGATAAAAATACCTTAATTTGCATGTTATAAGTTTATTATTATAAAAAATTACTACATAAAAAACATAACTATAAAATATAGGATGTATTTAATAATCTTGTAAAGAAAAGTGAAATTATTAATAATGTAAATTCTTAAAAACAATAACTTTGATTCAGTGAAACAACTCAACAAAAGATTCAGAAACAAAAGAGAAAAATAATAAATAGTACAGTGTGCGCCGTTAGAATTCGGGCAAAAATGTTTTGTGCAAAAAGTTACTTATTTAAGCAAATATACAGAGATATCAACATTGTTGTTATATATCATTTATAGGATCCTTGCTGAAAACTTGTATTCTGTATAGCCACCCTGTGCCTCTATCACCTTCTTGATTATCTAACCTTGAAGAGCGAGCAGGCTGTTTTCAATTATTCACTGTTCATGGACATGAATTCTACCTAGATAACGGCTCGGAGGAAGTTGTCGTTAGGTTGCCTAGACTTGTTGGTTAATCTCTCGACTACGCCCCACGTAGTAGTCCAGAGGGTTTAGGTTGGGACTAGTAAGAGGCCAAAAGTCCTTCGACCAGAACATGTCAACGTTGTCAAAGACCAAATTTTGCACTAATTGGCTCGTGTGAGTGGACGTTCTTCCAGCACGGAGGCTTTCTATAATCGGCGCTCGTCTGTCATACTCCATGCTTGGGTTACTGACATATTTAGCTAACTTTTGCGCTAAATAACACTTAACCCTGAATTCAGATATAACGGAAAATTCAAATACAGTTTTGTCCAAATTTTAACGGCGCACCGGGGTAAATTCTAATTATGTAAAAATTAAACACAATAAATATCCAAAAATATCTCTTGACTAAAAAGTGTAATAGTTCTTGGTCTAGCCACAATAGAGCTCCATCCACTGCCACTTGTCTTCTTAATACAACTTATTTAATGTTATTGTTAATTTTTGAAACAATTTCAATTGCAAAAACAATTGAAGCCAAGACAACTCCAACCAAATAAATCATAAAAACCGAATACAAGTGATCTAAAAGCAAAATAGAAAAATCTTCGTTATCATCATTTCCAAAATCCTTGACCACAGTTTCCTGTTCTTGATACTTCATGACAATACCAGCTTGCCACAATAACCCGAGCACCTCATTAAACCTCTCAAGAGCGAACCATCCTGAATGCACGTACATAGTGGTAAAGGTGAACACGCTCATTTTAGTCTCAAACATTGGTATTTTTAAAATTCTTAACTCGTACTGGATGGAGCTTCCAATAGCAAAATAAGCAAAATTTCCATTTTCTAACAACTTGAGATCTCCTACTGGTAGTTCAACGTAGTTTTCGTAAGTTTTTTGTATGTATATGTCCTCGCTGTTCCTAAAAAATCTTCTCGGGAACGCAGTTCCCCCGAATCGGACCCCCGATTTAATTAAATCCTCATAGGTTTGTATTTGCGTTTGATAACTTCTCTTAAACAACAACGCTGTTATTTGACTTTGATACGCGTTTGTTAGGATTAGTGAGGCTAGGGATAACGAAATGAAGATTATTCTCAGGTGGATTTGATTGGGTTGCTTATAAGCTGAAGAGATAAACACGGAGAGGACGTTTATTAAGCTGAGCGAGGGTTCGATTTTTGTTAAAAACCACCAAGAGAAGCTTGTTGTTAAATATGAACATAAAAGGATTGTCCAGGTGAGTTTATCAAAACCCAGAAATACGTTCATCCAGGGTGGGATTGATTTGGCTAAAGGTACAAACCAAACAAATCTTGTGAAGGAGAATGGTGAGCTTGTGCAGTATACTTTATTAGTATTGGGACCTTAAAAAAAAAACAAAAAATGTTATCAAACTAAATTTTCAAACAATAAGATACATTAAAATTGAATGTGTGTTCAGTATTCCTGCACTGGATACCTAGAGACGCGCTTCGGACAAATACTGAATATGTCTGACTATATCAAGCCAATATATGAAATAGAGATGGATAACTTCTGAACGAATCGATTCAAAGAGTCATTTCAGTGAAGTGAGCTAGTGAGCCAAGTGGCTCAGTTCAAATTATTCAGCTCTTTTTGAGCCATGACTCATTTTGATTCGCCCGCTCTTCTAGAGTTACACGACTCACCTTGAGGGAGCTCTTAGATGGACGTTTTGAACGCGAGGCGGAACGGGAGCGGGCGTAAGCGTTTGCGTTTTAACACATAGGTTTATATGAGAGTCCGTGCGAGGCGGAGAAAACGCCAACACTCGCGGCTGTTTAAATTTGAGCGGAGCGGGACGGACGCGTTTTTCAGTTTTAACACATGGTTTCTAATGCGCGTTCTTATGCGGGCGGGTGAAACGCGTTTTCGAAGCGGGCGTTTTCCTCAATATTTTTGTAAAAAATCGTACAAAGCGAGTTAAATTCGTAATATTATTCTTACCATATTAATTCGTAACGCAAAAATAAATATTTTTGCGTTTAGATAAATGTCCAAAATTAAAAAAATAAATAAACAAAAAATATAAATTAAACATTTTTAGGTAAACTTCTACCTCTAAGATATGAGTATAATTTTATTTAATATTTAAAAAGTCTATGATATTTTATAGAAATTGCGAATAATGAAATAACTAACAATTTAAAATCGCCCCCAATCTCTTGTAAAAATAGTGTGATGAGAACAAAATAATTAAAAGAATTAATAATCTTTTTTTGAGAGCGGTCTCTATGCTCATAAATTTTGTGCCGTTAACAGCTTCTCTTTTCCCTTACTCTCCAATTAGCCAAAAGACTAGGAAAATGCCCATTCAGTCTATTTTGAATATGCAGGTTATTACTCATCAAAGTGCGTGAAATTTTTGACAGAAATTTGTGTACCGGTTACGGGTTAAATAAAAGGAAAACAAAGTGAAAGTCTATATCCTAGCGCTAAAACGTGATTTTATAAGTATGATTGATACAGAAAGATTTATCTTAAAAATTCAGGCACCACCCACTGAACAAATCTATTTAAGTAATGTTTCATCAACATTAAAACAACGTTTAATGTTGCTGCACTGTTGATATAACGTTATTTATTTGTTTTTTGCTCAGTGGGCGGAGTGCATATGGAAATTAGGTAAGTAATATTAATATTTATAAAAACATTAAATATATAAATACAGTTATGTCTATGAATAATAAAGGATAAATAAATAATAATATGACGCAATTAAATCTATTTCGTCCATGCTTATTATTCAGCGTAGCACAACTGAATGATAGACGGCGTCGAAGGCTCGGCGGCGGACTCGCCTAGCACCCGCTTGCAAAACGCGTTCAATCCGCTCCGTATAAGAGCTAAAAGCGGAGCGGCAAAAACGATCCGTCCAGCTCCGCTTCCGCTCTCAAAACGTCCATATAAGAGCGCCCTGAATGTTGATTCGCACTGTATTAACGGATTCGCACTGTATTTTCACGCGGCTCGTCGATCGTCAGGCTGTCTAGGCTCGGCCTTGCCACGCATGCACTTTTTACTTTCGGCACTTCTTAGCTGCTGCATTTTAGTAAATCATCTTTAATTTTTTTTCAATTATGTGTGTTATTATGATTCTTTATGTAAGTAATTCTTTATTAATATGAAAAATATGAAAAATATGAAAAATATGAAAAATATGAAAAATATGAAAAATATGAAAAATATTAGAGAAAATAAAAATAATGTTTATAGTTGATTAATTGACTTATTTCGATTAGAAGTATAATTAAAATTAATTTGTAAGCAATTAAGGGATATAAGTAAAAACAAAAACCTGTTAAATTAATTCAAATTAATTGATTTCTAAAAATTTTTCACGGCATTTCCTAAACCTGCGTTATTTATTTATTTTTTTTAAATTCGCCGCTGCTAATTCACATACACAACAATTTAAAATATCATATGCAAACACCTATGTTTACTGTATAGTAATGATTAGGATTCTAATTTTTCTTTCGTCACCTAATTGTAACCAAAATTGTAAATTTAATAAAAAGTGTTTGTTCTTGTAGTAAGAAAATTGATATCATTATATTCCTATCTTATTTTATTGCAGCATCATCGATTCGAATTTCTATGAGTAAACCCATTGAGCTAGGGGCGATTCGACTTTAAAAAAATCATGATGGTTCTTGAATCTGATTGAGCGGCTGAACCGACTCAGCTAGCTCGCTCATCGCGACCCAGTTCCGCGTTGGATAGCGATGATTCATGACGGCTCTTGAATCCAACTGCTCGTATTACGGAGTTTCATAAATCGTCGCGATCCAGGTCCGAGATTCGGAGTTTGTATAAATTATGATAAAATTGTAATCACCGTATTGATCAATTTAATGAGTTGGCGAATAAGATGAATCTATGAGAGTCAGAACTCTCGGCGGCTCGCTCGCTCGTAACCGAGTCATGTAACTCTTTTCAGCCTGCTTAGTGAATCGACTCTTTGAAGTGAGTTAGATCTTTTAAACCAGCTCACTGAATAGAGCCATTTCGCCCATCTCTACTATGAAAACTATTGAGACATTTCGATAGCTGTGACATCTAATTCCCTATAGTGGCAAGATATATTATAAACATAGACGTAACCAAAGTAAAGGGAAGGACAGTTACCCACCACAGAAAATAAAAAAAAGATTCAATATAAAGATCATTGCAGATATGAGAAAAAATGTATGTATGTATTTCTTATATCCTTTCATTGAGTATTGTAACGTCCCATTTTTGGGAATGTTCCGTTTCATTTGAATCCCAAAGTTATGCTTGCTACGCTCATGGTTTGAGATATTTTACATTCGCGATATCGAGAGCGCGCTGAGCGAGGAGGCGCGCGGCGGACGTGCGTGCGAGGACTTGGTTGGGAGAGCGCGTCGTGTACGGATGTGTGTGCTGGGTGAGTGAATAAGAATAGAGTTTTTTTGCCAATTGATATGAGAATTAAAAATAACCGACTGCATGATTAAGATTCGAGTAAAATAAATTTAGGGCAGCCCATGCACACACCCACCGCTCGCCCACTCAGGTTTTTTTTGTAGTGTGGCGTATTAATGTAATTGAGTTTGTCGTTGGTGTTGGTAAATGTTTTAGTTGTTGCATGCCTCCCTGTTCCAAAGTCATTACTTAATTACTATTCATTAAAGTGCGCTATGCGTAGAGTACGTAACTGTGACGCTAAGTAGCCACATAGGGCCCTCATGAACTTCGATACTGCCTTTCGCTCTAAACTACAGATAACGTTGGGTCGGCATCCGCTCTAAGGGAGGGAGTCCTAGCCGGAAGAGAGGAGAGGAGATATCCCAGGACAGAAGGGTAGCTGCGCCTGCCTTTTGAAGGGAAGGAGCCAACGACTAAGGCCAAAACCAGCCTTAACCGAGACTTGCTGCCTATTTCGAACGACTTCCAGCATGTTGCATGGCTTAACTGCACTTACACCCTGAGGATAAAATCCGGTGAGGCTATTTATTCCTTAACTCCGCCAGACGAACGGGCCAATACGGACGCCATTTTGTTGCTGATATAGAGAGCGAGGCAGCCAGCAAATCATTCATTAGCTTTGCTTGTTGTGGTTGCTTATTTTTGTTCCTTAAAATTTAATTCGATTCACACAGTATTCAAATTATATTAAGTACATTCTCTTCACCTTCTCCCATTAATTGTTGATCATAATTTTATTAATATATTAAGTTGTTATAAAACTGTGTGCAAGTTAGTTATTTACTAACAGTTCCTTATACCGGATTAACAGCCTAACCCTATCTGTCACTCAGTGACTGGCGCCCAAAATCATGCTGAAGTAATTATTACAACCGAACTACGACCCCGCGCCGCACAATGTGCCAAATCCGAGCGCGAGCGCCAGGGGGGGATTTGGAGGAAAAAAATTAAATTAAAAATTTCGAGAAAAAAACATATCCACTCCATTGTAGATACATGAAACCCTTATAATCTTGCATGTTTATATTTTTTAACCCCCTATATTATTAACAATTAACGCTTAAAGTTGAGCAATTTAGAAAACATCGATTTTACGGCATTTCATTCGCAAGTTTAAATAATTTATTACATGGATAGTAGGCGTACTATAAATATAACATTATACACTATTGTTTATAACATAATACTGTATATTATGGTTGAAAGATCAACTCTCTAAATATTTTAGAAAAAAAGTTAAAAAAATTTGAATATGAAATATATTTTAAATATAAATTTTAACTTTAGAAAGTGTTATAAAAAAAATGCCAACTCGATGAGGTCTGTGACTATCACTAAAAATTAGTTCTATGTTTTCTCTAACTACCCTCAAAATTTCGTATCTCCACCGGTGCGTTTTTGGGGTCTTTTTAATTTTTTTATTCGACGCCACCAATTAAAATTGGGTCGGGCGAGGCCCGTGTGCGGTGGCATCGCGGAGTCGAGCTCGCTATTCTCGAGCAGCACGCAACATTATTTCTACGTTGGCCCCGAACAAAAAAATAATAAAAACGCACTTAAAACGCACATGTAAAAATTCAAAAAAATTAGGGCTGTTACAGAAAATATTGACAAATGTTTACATAATAGTCATAATCCTCACAATCTACAATTTTTCTAATATACAGGTATATATCATAGGGAAATTATTTCTTCTCTGAGTATTTTTTGCAGCATTTAAATCACATTTACAAAAATAGTTTTATGGGTTTTTTTCTTATTGATATATAAGGGTGTACATCTGTTACTGATAAAGGTCATCTGGTTTGTGTTTACATTTTTATTAGGGGTCCGATTGAAGCTGTCATTTACCGTAACAAATGGCATTCTTGTCACACAGTTTTTACGGTTTAAGTATCTGAAATGGATTATTCTTAATTTTCTTGAAAGCAAAATATGCGTTTAGTGTTGAACGAAGTCTCCAACAGTTCACATATTTTTCTGATCCATAAGCGAACGATTGAACATTATAAAGTAATTATTAATTAAGTTAGTGTTAAGTGTTATTTAATTTGTTGACTATATACTCTTTCTTTGATGTAGTGTTTTTTTGTGTATAAAATAGTTTACTTTAATTAAACTAGTGTTTAGTGTTAGTGTAATTTAATTAATCCAAAACGCTGAGTGATAATGGAGAAAATTAAAATTACAAACGGTGATTTATATAAGGTATGGTACGAACTAAAACCTAAAAACCTTATTCAGTCAAGCAATACCATTGATTATTTAATAAAATATATTGAAAATGTTTCGACGAAAAACAATAGTGAAAATGATGACATTCTTAAAAAAGTTAAGGGTTTCTGCAGTACTCTTAATAGAAAGTGGAAAATGTGCTCAAGATCTCATATCAATTTCATAAAAAAAAAAAATAGAAATTGGTTACTGCTGCCTTTTAAATACAACGAGGGTTCTGTCTTAATTGAAAATACAAACCCCTTTGAAAATATAGAAAATATTTCACCAATACCAAGTACATCAGGTACACAGTTCACAATACAAAGTAATACATCTAAAAGAAGACAAACTAATTTATTGATCACCGAAAATACATAATATATAAATTAGATTTGAAGAAAACAACTACTCACGGATGTACGATAGAAGAGAAAAATAATATATTTAGTCGGAAAACTAGAATACAAAAACTATTACGTAAATAGTTAGGGATAAGGGTTGATATTGTTGTGCAAGGAGGAGGTACTTCAAATACTGGCAACGTTGCTCGAATATTTTTTCGAAATTATGAGAAAGTAGCTGTCATCACTGAATTGAATGAAGAATTATTGAACAGATTTTATACAATTCTTATAACAATGTCGAGTTCTCGTAATATAAATGTATTGATGTTTGATAAATATGCAGAAGATACGGCCCGGCCCGACTTTACACCTTGTTATATGGATGGTATAGAATGCCTCCTAGTGTCCATAAAATTTTAATTCACGGGAGCAAAATAATTGGACAATGTCTTTTACCAATCGGAGAACTTTCGGAAGAGGCACAGGAAGCAACCAATAAAATATATAAGAGAGTTAGAGAAAACCATACTAGGAAAAACTCTAGGCTTAATACAATTCGAGATTTATTTAATATGCTTCTTGTATGTTCTGATCCAATAATTTCTTCTTTGAGAAGCGATGTAAAAATTCATAAAAAACAACTACCTGCAGACGCTAAAAAATTAGTTATTTGTGAAACGGACACAAGTGACAGCGAAGACGAACAGACTGATGAGGATACTGACAATTTTTCATTTTAAAAAAGTAAGTAAATAAAACAGTATAAAATACATAACTTCGTTGTGCAAAATCAGAAAAATGTAATGTATATTCTGATTAAAAATTCATATTTTAAACAACAGATTAAATTATTTTTAAACTACAGCAGATACTTTTCACATTTGTAGGTTTTTTTGAGGTGCTTTATTTTTTATTAGGCGCAACCGATAAAAATCGACTCGGTCATTCGCAAAAACCTGACACAAAACGCACATGTAGAGATACGAAGTTTTTAGGGCATTTAAAAACATACCACAGTTTTTGGTGAAAGTCACAACCTATGTAATGATTATAACAATTGTATATAATTTTGCTGCCTTGAATTATTATTATATTATTTTTCTAGAAGATTGCAAACCGGAAGAACTGTGACTATCATATAAACATTTGTTAATATTTTCTGTAACTGCCCTAATTTTTTTGAATTTTTACATGTGCGTTTTAAGTGCGTTTTTATTATTTTTTGTTCGGGGCCAACGTAAAAATCATGTTGCGTGCTGCTCGAGAATAGCGCGCGCTCGACTCCACGATACTCACCGCACACGGGCCTCGCCCGACCCAACTTTAATTGGTGGCGTCAAATAAAAAAATTAAAAAGACCCCAAAAACGCACCGGTGGAGATACGAAATTTTGAGGGTAGTTAGAGAAAACATAGAACTAATTTTTAGTGATAGTCCCAGACCTCATCGAGTTGACATTTTTTTTATAACACTTTCTAAAGTTAAAATTTATATTTAAAATATATTTCATATTCAATTTTTTTTTAACTTTTGTTCTAAAATATTTAGAGACTTAATTTTTCAACCATAATATACAGTATTATGTTATAAACAATAGTGTATAATGTTATATTGATAGTACGCCTACTATCCATGTAATATATTATTTAAACTTGCGAGTGAAATGCCGTAAAATTGATGTTTTCTAAATCGCTTAACTTTAAGAGTTAATTGTTAATAATATAGGGGGTTGAAAAATATAAACATGCAAGATTAGAAGGGTTTCGTGTATCTACAATGGAGTGGATATGTTTTTTTCTCAAAATTTTTAATTTGATTTTTTTCCTCAAAATCCCCCCCTGGCGCTCGCGCTCGGATTTGGCACATTGTGCGCCGCCATTCAACCAACCTAGCCGCGTGCATTGTGAGTTGAGCGTCACAATTTGGCGCCCAAAACGTGGGGCCGATTTTTTTGAATAACGTACTTTAATAACATACTTACTTCAGTATCATTTCAATCCCACCTACCCTTTCCTTACGGCTGTTAATCTTTGAGTTTGCAATTATTGGCCCGTTCTCGATATATATTTTTTTGTTTTGTCGAAATTCTACGGAATATTTTACGCGTTTATGAAATTTCTTTGGGATTTAAATGAACTATTGATTGGATGATTGTGTTGCATATTGTTGAGATTTTTTTATTAGGAATGTACCGGCGTAGCTTGATTCTGCTGGTATCTCGTCTTTAGTTAAAAATTTTTTTTTGCCTATTAAATAATAGATTGATTGTTATGATGACTGCTCTGCTATGATAGCAGGTGAGTGTGGCAATCGTATTCATCTCCGTTCTACCATCCTGTCACAGTACCGGGCGTATTTATCGTTTGGTATATTTTTCTGAATTCTTTTGCATAATCTAAATAATTGAGTAGGTTGAGGGATTTTTTTAAATCTAAATAAGAATTTATTTAGAGAAGTCTGGCAACAAGGTATCGTGTTGTGAGAGAGTTGTTGTGTACTTATTGAATTGTTGTGCGAGTTGGACTCTGACCGGGCTATTTGTTAATTCATCTTATTTTTTGTGCATAGTTTCCACACTCAGTTTTTTTGTTCGGCATTTTATTAATAATTTACATTTTATTTGTTTAATTAAATTAACTATTCAATTATTAGAATTAATCAGAAATTAGTAAATAAACCTGGGATTATTCGGTTGGAACTTAAAGAAGGAAACAGATTTATTGAGGACTAATATTGAGCGATCAGTGATTAAATGCTGTTAATTTAGGTATCGCCTCTTGCTTATTTATTCACTGTCTTGTTAAAGATTTGTTTTCCTATTAATTATTTATTTGTTTAGTTGGTTTATTTATTTAAATTGTTGTTAACAGGACGCCTAGTCATATAAATTGACAAGCATTTTTTTATTGACGTTCGGTTAATGAATAATTAGGTGTTTTTTGTAGTTTTTGTGTTTATCTCTTACTTAATTATCAATTTAAATTCTGTTGGTTCAACTAATAATTGTTTTATTCATTTTGGATCGGAATAGTTATCAGGTGACTGTTTGTGGTTCGCAACGCTTTTGAAGTCGGCTAACAACGTTGTGAAATATTATTTACGTCTTCAATATTTCCTTCTTTAACCATACTTAACTGTGCGTTCGGGTGAATATTTTGGTTATCTATAATGAGTTTATTGATGGATCCTATGCACTTGCGTGCGCACGAAGTGGTATACGAACTTCGATTAAGAGGCATTATAACTAGGTGTGATGCCAATTCGAGGCGTAAGGCTCTACGCAAGTGCTTGCAATCTGATCTGGCAAGGGGTATTACTGATTATGAATTGGTTGATTTTGAATTTGAGCAAGAAAAGGCAGATATAACAAATAGTCTTTCTTCGTTGAAGGAAGCTGCTGCGGAGGTTGATAGCTCCTCTGGAAGGAAAAAGTTGTATAGCCGATTTAATCACCTTAGGCAGCGAATTTCGCGTATTCCAACTAATACAGAGGAACTTAAGGTATATCGGGCTGATACTCTTGTCACAATTTTGGCCCTAGAAGATGATGTTGATCAGAAACTGATAGGGCGTGTTGAGGCTTCGGAAGCAGAGTTTCAGGAAAGTGCTATCAAATCGGTAGCTATACACAAGTGGGAAGTGCAGTTTAATGGCGAGGAGGATAGATTGTTTGATTTTCTAGAGCGGGTTGATGAATTAAGAGTTTCTCGCAACGTGTCCAAGCATAGGTTGTTTATTTCGGCCATTGAACTATTTACTGGTCCGGCTCTTGTGTGGTACCGTGGCGTAAGGGACCGAATTAAATCCTGGGATAACTTAGTAGCGGTCCTCAAAGATAACTTTCTACCTCATGATATTGAAGATAGTTTATGGGAGGAAATAAAGGGTCGTAAACAAGCTCCTCGGGAGAAGATCGTTTTATATCTGTCCGCCATGGAGAATCTATTTCGTCGTCTGAGTACCATGCCCTCTGAGGAAAAGAAAATCAAAATTTTAAAGAAAAATCTATTACCGTTCTATCACCCCCATCTAGCCCTTCAAAATGTCACGTCAGTTGAGATTTTATGTGAATTGTGTCGTTGTCTTGAAAATACTCTTGATCCAAAGTCGTTAGCTGGGGATTTAATCAAAATCGCATCACTTCCTAGTAGCCCGAATCAGGCCTTGTGTTGGAATTGTGGCAAAACTGGCCACTTATTCAGAAGCTGTACTGAGTCTCGGCGTCGTTTTTGCTATGGTTGCGGAGCACGCAATAATACTCGTCTATCATGCGGTAAGTGTTCGGGAAACGAGTCTGCGGGGCGACCAGAGGCCGACGTCCCCTGTACCTCAAAGGGCCAAAATCCCTCGTAATCTCTTCTGACAATTGGAAGGAATGGTTATCTGTAGTAAAGAATTTCTTTCGGCCAACCCAAACGTCAGATAAAATGCAATCTATAGTACCTGATGTTAATCCTCTACTCGTTGATAAATTTCCAGATAACCGACCTTATATAAATGTTTCCATTTTTGATCGTACCATAACAGCTCTTCTCGATACTGGCGCGAGCCACTCAGTACTTGGAGGTCCAGGATTAAATATTTTAGAGTCCCTTCCGATTAAGCTTGATAATTGTAAAGAAAAGGTAATTGCGACTGCTGACGGATTTCGGCAGGCCGTTAGAGGTTGTTTTAACGTTCCCATTGTTGTGGATAGCCTTATGCGAAAATTAAGGGTTTTAGTTGTGCCCTCTATCGAGAGCACCCTAATTCTGGGTAGTGATTTCGCTAGGTTGTTTAGGATAGCGATGGACTACCCTTCGTGGTCATTCAACGTTTCTAGAGGAGGTACCTCCGGCGCTGTAGGGCGCGGTAATATTTACGCTTTGGAAGAAGCAAGTGATAGTAGGTTACAGGGCGCTGATGATCTAACTATAGATCAGGTTCAGAAGGTTAACGAAATACGTAATAATTATTGTGAACTATCTTGGAAATCGGGCACTAAATTAGGAAGAACGAATAAAATCTTCCATCGAATTGATACTGGTAACGCGTTACCAGTAAAACAGCGGCAGTATCCCTTATCTCCATATATGTTGCAACATCTTTATAAAGAAATTGATGATATGGAATCATTGGGGGTATTACGGAAGTCATCTAGCCCTTGGTGTTCACCAATATTGTTTGTCAAAAAGGCTAGTGGTGAACTTCGGTTTTGTTTCGATGGTAGGAAACTAAATTCATTAACAAAACGGGATGCCTATCCCCTTCCAAGGGTTGATCACATTTTAAATAAACTTAACGGTGCCCGCTTCCTCTCCAGCGTGGATTTGAAATCAGCCTTCTGGCAGATACCACTTGACCCAGAATCTTGCGAGAAAACAGCATTTGCTGTGCCTGGAAAGGGCTTATATGAGTTCATGGTCATGCCGTTTGGTCTCAACAATGCCCCCCAAACTCAGCAACGGCTGATGGATCAGGTGCTTGGCCCTGCCTTAGAACCGTTTTGCTTCGTCTACCTCAATGACGTCATTATTGCCACACCTAACTTTGAGACCCACGTCAACATTCTCAATGAGGTCTGTCGTCGCCTGAAAGAAGCCAATCTAACCATTAACTTGGATAAATGCGAATTCTGTCGCTCATCATTAAACTATTTAGGTTTTGTTGTAGACCGCTTAGGATTAAGGACAGACCCTGCAAAGGTATCAGCCATGCTGGAGTACCCTCGACCCGAAACTGCGACTCAGGTTAAGAGATTCATCGGCATGTGCTCATGGTATCGGAGGTTTATTCCCCATTTCTCCACCTTAACCGCTCCAGTCACCTCACTAATCAAAGGTAAAAGTAAGGGTGGTAAAATACAGTGGACTCCTGAGGCCGAAAATGCTTTTATTTTGATTAAAAAATCGCTCAGTACGGCCCCTGTTTTGTCTACCCCTGACTTTGAAAAACCCTTTAGTATCCAGTGCGATGCATCCGATGTCGGGTTGGGTTGTGTTTTGGTTCAACAGAATTCTTGTGGACAGGAAGTACCGGTAGCATATGCCAGCCGTACTTTGTCAGAATCGGAGCGCAAGTTCTGCGCTACTGAGAAGGAGTGCCTGGCGGTGCTATTCGGCATTGAAAAGTTCCGGCCCTATATAGAGGGTGTTCGGTTTAAAGTAATCACTGACCATCATTCCCTCCTATGGCTGCACAACCTGAAGGACCCAACTGGTAGGCTCGCTCGTTGGGCTGTTAAGATGCAGCAATTTGAAATGGAAATTGAGCATCGGAAGGGCAGCCTTAATGTTGTTCCTGACGCTCTATCTAGGGCACCGGTAGCAATAAATATGTTGGAAGTATCTGACGAGGCCTGTTTGACTGATGCGTGGTACAAGAAAATGGTGAAGGCCAGGGAAAAGTCTCCTGAACGATACCCTCAGTGGGCTTTTAGTAATAATCGCCTTCTGAGGCATGTCTCCAGGAAAGATGGCTTAACAACAAACCATCCTCAATGGAAGTTAGTGGTTCCAAAATCTATGCGAAACGATGTCTTACGGGCTTGTCATGATGTTCCCACAGCAGGACATTTCGGTGTGTTCAAGACCCTAAACCGTGTTCGTGACCTTTACTACTGGCCTCGTCTTCGTCAAGATGTAAAGCGATATGTCCGCTCTTGTGAAGTGTGTGGAGCCCAAAAGGTACCGACGGGTGGTATCCCTGGGCAAATGGGTAAACCAAAAGTGATTTCCTTTCCCTGGCAACTAATTGCATGCGACATTGTAGGACCGCTTCCTCGGTCGAGAAGGGGGAATTCCTACTTACTGGTGGTTACGGATTGGTTGACGAAATTTACCTTATTAAAACCCCTACGTAAGGCTGTTTCCTCGGCTATAGCTGAGTTCCTCGAACATAACGTCTTTTTGGTATTCGGTGCTCCTCAGATCCTCATGACGGATAACGGCACTGAATTCACGTCTAATGTGATCAAGGACCTAGCAGACCAGTACGGAGTGAAGTTGTGGCTGAACGCTAAATACCACCCTCAAGTAAATTTTGTTGAACGTTATAACCGTACGATCGGGACCACAATTCGATCCTTTATAACTAATCTCGATCATAGAACGTGGGATTTAGAAGTTCCTAAAATCGGTTATGCCCTTCGTACCGCCAAGCACGAAGTCACCAGCTTCACTCCGGCCGAGCTAAATTTTGGGCGATATGTGCCCTTGCGCGGTGACTATTATGGGGCTGTCAAGGACTTGGGGGAAGTGTCATTGGAAGGAAGGGGAGATGAATACGCGGAGAGTCTAAGGGAGCTCCCACGACTTTACCAAGAAGTTCAAGATCGGTTGTCTTCCGCGTATAAACGAAATGCCAACACGTATAATCTCCGTAGAAGAGCTACTCCGGTATATCCTTCTGGTGCATTGGTTTGGGTCCGTAACAAGGTACTGTCTGATGCAGGTAAACACTTTGCTGCGAAGCTGGCGCCGAGGTATAAAATGGGCCAAATAAAAGAAAAGTTTGGTCAGTTGGTTTATTCTGTTGTTGATAAGTCGGGTCGTGATCTTGGTCGCTGGCACGTAAAGGACCTAAAACCTTGTTACGGTCCTGACCCTCCTTCTTCTGAGGACGAAGCCCAGTGAAGGAATATATATATATATTTTTTTTTTTTTTTTTTTTGAGGAAACGGAGGAGTGTAACGTCCCATTTTTGGGAATGTTCCGTTTCATTTGAATCCCAAAGTTATGCTTGCTACGCTCATGGTTTGAGATATTTTACATTCGCGATATCGAGAGCGCGCTGAGCGAGGAGGCGCGCGGCGGACGTGCGTGCGAGGACTTGGTTGGGAGAGCGCGTCGTGTACGGATGTGTGTGCTGGGTGAGTGAATAAGAATAGAGTTTTTTTGCCAATTGATATGAGAATTAAAAATAACCGACTGCATGATTAAGATTCGAGTAAAATAAATTTAGGGCAGCCCATGCACACACCCACCGCTCGCCCACTCAGGTTTTTTTTGTAGTGTGGCGTATTAATGTAATTGAGTTTGTCGTTGGTGTTGGTAAATGTTTTAGTTGTTGCATGCCTCCCTGTTCCAAAGTCATTACTTAATTACTATTCATTAAAGTGCGCTATGCGTAGAGTACGTAACTGTGACGCTAAGTAGCCACATAGGGCCCTCATGAACTTCGATACTGCCTTTCGCTCTAAACTACAGATAACGTTGGGTCGGCATCCGCTCTAAGGGAGGGAGTCCTAGCCGGAAGAGAGGAGAGGAGATATCCCAGGACAGAAGGGTAGCTGCGCCTGCCTTTTGAAGGGAAGGAGCCAACGACTAAGGCCAAAACCAGCCTTAACCGAGACTTGCTGCCTATTTCGAACGACTTCCAGCATGTTGCATGGCTTAACTGCACTTACACCCTGAGGATAAAATCCGGTGAGGCTATTTATTCCTTAACTCCGCCAGACGAACGGGCCAATACGGACGCCATTTTGTTGCTGATATAGAGAGCGAGGCAGCCAGCAAATCATTCATTAGCTTTGCTTGTTGTGGTTGCTTATTTTTGTTCCTTAAAATTTAATTTGATTCACACAGTATTCAAATTATATTAAGTACATTCTCTTCACCTTCTCCCATTAATTGTTGATCATAATTTTATTAATATATTAAGTTGTTATAAAACTGTGTGCAAGTTAGTTATTTACTAACAGTTCCTTATACCGGATTAACAGCCTAACCCTATCTGTCACTCAGTGACTGGCGCCCAAAATCATGCTGAAGTAATTATTACAACCGAACTACGACCCCGCGCCGCCATTCAACCAACCTAGCCGCGTGCATTGTGAGTTGAGCGTCACAGTATGTATTTTAAACTTAAATAAATCAGTGTTTTAACGCCTGGCGCATGAAGTAAATATTTCGGGTTTAGAAAACCTTGAAAATTTGAATTGGTTGCTAGCAATAATTGCTAGTGTTTCAAAATGATTACGCCAATGTTGATATACGTTGGCAAACGAAAATATGTAAATCTCTGTCTTGAAATGGTTCAAATTTCATACGGAGAATTTTTGCAGGTATTTTTTTTTTAAGTATTCATATGCAACTCAAAGCTTTAAACAAGTGTTTCCACTCGCAGATTAAGCATGAAGTAAGAGCTTTAAAATTTGGTTTGGTCGCGTAGCGCTACACGCTACGCGACCAAACCAAATTTAAAGGCTTTTCTAAACTTGAAATTTTAGTTTATGCGCTTCGCGTATAAAATACTGGTTTTAGTAAAGTTCAAAATATACGCCTTTAACACACTGCTTTAGTAGTACATTGCTAACTTTGCAATATTTCAGTGTTATATAGGCGTGACGCAAAAAGTAAAATTTTGTGTTTAGAAAATCTCAAAAATTTGGTTTGGTAGCTCTGCTGCGCGGAGCGATTAAACCAAATTTTCAGGCTCTTCTAAACTCAAAACTTTACTTCACGCTGAATCCGGGAGTGAAAAACACTCGTTTATTAAGTAAGATTAATATTTTCTTAGAAAATGAATTAAATTGTTCAATTAACGTTATATTGAGAGACATTTTGCAAACTTCACGTAATCGTCTTTTACATTTCAACTCATTTTGTTTTATAAAATACTATTAACTGTGTCCACTACTATTCTCTATTCTATCCTGTTCCTTGTCCTTGTTTTTCAATTATTTATTCTCATTTTCCTAAGATCTTCCTCGACTTTGTCAATCCATCTAGATCTGGGCCTTTCTTAACGTTTTTTTCCTCCCAGGTTCCATTAAAACACATTCCTTATTGTTGCAGTGGGTTCTCCACACATTTCATCTCCAACATTTTCACGTATTTCCTTGGTAGTCCTCCTGCGATATTCGTTGTCATTAGTTTGTATTGCCCCAAGTATCATTTTTATTACTTTCCTTCTCATATTAGTAGTTCCTGTATCTCTCTTCATGATATTATCATTGTTTCAGCAGCGCGTGTCATATATCGGTTTAATCGTAGTTTTGTAAGCATCCTTCTTAATTCTCTTTGTTGCTATCTGATTCCACAATTCCGGCATATATTGCTCTATTGGCCGCTTGTATTTTTTCTTTATTATCTTCCTTTCTTCTTCTTGTCTTCTTTTGTTGCTTGTTAATTGCTCTCTGAAATATTTAGATTTATTTACCATTTCAAGTTTATGTACTCCAATTTTTACATTTTCTCTTGCATTTTCTCCCCATATCATATATTTATTCTTATCCGTGTTAATTTCCATTCCCATTTTCTTTGTTTCTCTGTCTATTTATTCTAGTACTTCTAGCATCAGTTTTCTTTGCTTAGCAATACTTGCTATGTCGTCTGCATATGCTACTATCTGTGTACCTTTAGTCCCTAAAGTCTTATTATCTACCTATCTGAGAATATAATCCAGTGCTAGATGCTTAAAGAGTAGCACCCTGACGCGCTCCCTGATTTATTGTAAATTAGTCTCCTATACTCTGTTTTAATACTAACCACTGTTCCGTTCATCGTCATACGCAGAAGTCGTCACAGTTTTGCATTGCAGTTGTATTGCATCCGTTGTCAATCTGCCTCTTATTTATTTATTTATTTAACGGCAGTCTATCATAAAATGCTCCATTAATATCACAATAAATAAAACATTAGACAAAAAATATAAACAATGAAATATAAAAGCACATACATTTATAACAACAAAATAAATATACAGGGTGCTGCATTTCACCTTCCGTCTTTTATAGCTCAGTTAATAACTAAGTTTGTAGCGATGCTTTGTAAAGATTTATTTATCTAGCAACATATGTACAGGAATATATACTGCCTTTCAAAAAAAATCAGCACACCAAGTATTTATTGCACGATTTTAATAAAATTTACACAATTTGATCATGTAAACGAACTGTATCGATGATCAAAAAATCAACTTGAAAAACAAAAAAAAAATGAATAAAAATTAATAATGTGTTGGGCCTCCACGATTTCCCAAACACTCATTAACACGTCGAGGCATTCTAGAAGTCAGGCTGTCAATATCGACTTGGGGTATATCATTCCAAACTTCGATAATTTGACCTCTAAGTTCCATTACAGTGTTAGCGGGGCGCTGTAAGTTACTTATTCTAACACCTATCATATCCCAAAGATGTTCTATTGGCGATAGATCTGGAGAACGAGATGGCTAAGGTAACAAATTGATTTCGGCACTATCAAAAAACTGTCTTGTAATGGCCGCTGTGTGAGGTCGAGCATTATCTTGCTGAAAAATGGGGTTCTGCAAGCCATTTACATAGGGCACTAACACTGGTCGTAAAATGTTGTCAATATACCGAATCGCGTTAAGACTTGCTTCTAAAAAAAACTAGAGGAGACCGACTACCATATGCTATCGCCCCCCAAACCATAACTCCCTGTGTAAGAGCCGTATGTCTTTCAACAGCAAATTGTAAAATTCTGCGTTCACCGCGTCGATGTCTCACTCTTCTGCGACCATCATGAGCCCATAAACAGAACAGAGACTCATCGCTGAAGATAATGTTATTCCATTCATGGGTCCAATGTTGTCTTTCCCTGCACCAATCAAGTCTTGCTCTGCGATGCTGCGGAGTAAGAGGTAGACACAATTGTGGACGGTGGGATCTTATACCAAAAATGCGGATTCTTCTGTAAACAGTAGCCATGGATACTCTTTGGCCATTTAGAGCCAACCAGTCATTTCCCAATGCCCTCGACGTTGTAAATCTGTCCCTTAAAGTTGTAAGACGAAGAGCTCGATCTTCACGCTCAGTGGTGCTTCTTGGACGTCCTGATCCAAGTCTACGTCGATTCTCCCCAGCTTCGGACCATCTAGACCGGCAGCGTACGATCACCGATACACTACGGCCTACCCTTTCAGCAATAGCACGAACCGAAAAACCCGCTTCTCGCATTCCAATAATGCGACCCCTTTGAAATTCACTTAGATGATGATATTGTGCACGCCGACGAACACGGGGCATCTTTTTATGTTTTACAAACTGAAACGTCAAACTACTCAGAGGCTACTTGGATATTAGACGCAATTACATTAAAAAATCAGCAGCCCTTCATAATGGTGAAATCAAGGAAAAATACCATTAAATAGTAACCAAAACAATTGATTTTTTGATCATCGATGCAGTTTATTTACATGATCATATTCTGTAAATTTCAATAAAATCGTCCAATAAATACTTTGTGTTCTGATTTTTTTGAAAGGAAGTATATATATATATATATATATATAAATATATATATATATATATATATATATATATATATATATATATATATATATATATACCAGCACAAGAAGTAACGGTCGTACTACGTTAGAGGCAGAGTTCGGAAAATTTCCTAACAGGGCATTCGACCAATAATACGGCAGGAGAGATGTGTGTAATCTACTTTATTGTAATACCAAGCTTTCGGGACTCATTTTGTCCCTTCCTCAGGGTTAACACTAAAAAACAATGAGCAAAAAACAAAAAATTACTGATCTGAATTAAACTGTTAGTTGATGACGAATTCTTGAAAAAATATTAATTAGCAAATAAATTTGAGCTTACATTTGTGATTATTTGAACAAACTATTGTTAAACTGACGCTGTATTTGTTTTATCATCCTAACGATACTCATGGTGGTTGTTGAAATTAAATAAAAGTGAGGTTATTGTGTATAAAAAATCGTAACCGCGTGGTTACGGCAGAGGTGAATTTTAAACGAAAACAAACGGCACATTCACATTTTAAAATTGGAAATTGTCACTGTGTTCCACTGTTTCTTGGGTAACCTGGGGTGTTATCACCACACTTGTTTATATTTGATTAACTTTTAACTCACGCGGCCGCATCTTAGTGCGAAACGACGCACGTGTCTTCACATTAACAGCAGCAATGGCTGGTGCCTGTCCACAGGTGTCACTCGGCTCTCTCCGTCTCTGTCACCGACGGAGAGAGGCGCACGCCATCCGTTTCCAGGAACGTCTCGCCAGCCAGCGCGCGGTGTTTGAAATCTCGGGCCTGAGCTCGAGGGATTCAAACATCGACGCTGGAGGCCCCTTTACCTGCCCCGTTGTTGCCGCTCATGCGTTTATTGCTGTGAAATGACTGTGAAATGACTATTATGTATATGGATACTGTTATTAATGCCGGGTCTAGGTTAGGTGCACGAAATAGATTTAACTTGGTGCGCTCATACGTTTCAATAGAAAGTTTAAGAAGAGTAAAAGATATAAATGAAAAAATCCAACTAAAAATGTAATGAAATTATAATTTTAAGCGCAATCAAATTAACTCCGTAGAGTGTCACCACCAACCTGGGACTCACTCGACGATTCCGCCTTCAGTTTATCTAGCTAAATGTGAAATGATGAAAAAATTACCTAAATGTGTTTAATCGATGATTCATGAGGCAAATTTCAGACAAACTACCAGTATGTAAACTATTGCTGAATGTTATTAACCTGTTAAGCTGAAAGAGACCGGTGCCAACGGCTCTGATCTGTCCATGTCTATTAAGTAGGAGTAAATGCAACTAAGGCCCTCCGTGTCTGCTTTGAAATTCATCGTTGCAACGCCTGCCTTCTTTATGTGGAACATCTCAAGGAATAAACGACTTTTATAAAACATTGACTTATCTATAATTTCGACGTTTGTGAAGTCAGGTGCATGGTCCTCACTGTTACAGTGTATAGACAATGCACATGACTTCTTATTCAGTCTTATGTCACTTTTATGTTGAATTATTCTGCTTTTTATCCATTGAGAAGTTTGACCTACATATCGAAGGGGGCATTCGGTGCAGGGGATGCTGTAAATTACATTAGACATTTGAGCCGTGGGCACAGGGTCTTTCAGTTTTGTGTAAAATCGTTTTAGTGGAGCCACACCGTATTTTGCTATCTTAATGTCACTGTTGTCATTCCTCAGGATTCTGGTTATGTGCCCTGTAATTTTTTCTAGATAGGGAAGTTTTCTATAGTAGGTTGGTTTAGGTTCGGGGATGGGATCGGTTTCTATTGCAGTGGAGTTGTGTAAGGGTTGTGGTAGGTTGGGTGTGTTTCTATCAGGGGTGGGTGCCGTTGAGAAGATTATTTTGTTAACAAACGGCCTGGGGTAGCACTAAACAACGGCTACCCCAGGCCGTTTGTTAACAAAATAATCTTCTCAACGGCACCCACCCCTGATAGAAACACACCCAACCTACCACAACCCTTACACAACTCCACTGCAATAGAAACCGATCCCATCCCCGAACCTAAACCAACCTACTATAGAAAACTTCCCTATCTAGAAAAAATTACAGGGCACATAACCAGAATCCTGAGGAATGACAACAGTGACATTAAGATAGCAAAATACGGTGTGGCTCCACTAAAACGATTTTACACAAAACTGAAAGACCCTGTGCCCACGGCTCAAATGTCTAATGTAATTTACAGCATCCCCTGCACCGAATGCCCCCTTCGATATGTAGGTCAAACTTCTCAATGGATAAAAAGCAGAATAATTCAACATAAAAGTGACATAAGACTGAATAAGAAGTCATGTGCATTGTCTATACACTGTAACAGTGAGGACCATGCACCTGACTTCACAAACGTCGAAATTATAGATAAGTCAATGTTTTATAAAAGTCGTTTATTCCTTGAGATGTTCCACATAAAGAAGGCAGGCGTTGCAACGATGAATTTCAAAGCAGACACGGAGGGCCTTAGTTGCATTTACTCCTACTTAATAGACATGGACAGATCAGAGCCGTTGGCACCGGTCTCTTTCAGCTTAACAGGTTAATAACATTCAGCAATAGTTTACATACTGGTAGTTTGTCTGAAATTTGCCTCATGAATCATCGATTAAACACATTTAGGTAATTTTTTCATCATTTCACATTTAGCTAGATAAACTGAAGGCGGAATCGTCGAGTGAGTCCCAGGTTGGTGGTGACACTCTACGGAGTTAATTTGATTGCGCTTAAAATTATAATTTCATTACATTTTTAGTTGGATTTTTTCATTTATATCTTTTACTCTTCTTAAACTTTCTATTGAAACGTATGAGCGCACCAAGTTAAATCTATTTCGTGCACCTAACCTAGACCCGGCATTAATAACAGTATCCATATACATAATAGTCATTTCACAGTCATTTCACAGCAATAAACGCATGAGCGGCAACAACGGGGCAGGTAAAGGGGCCTCCAGCGTCGATGTTTGAATCCCTCGAGCTCAGGCCCGAGATTTCAAACACCGCGCGCTGGCTGGCGAGACGTTCCTGGAAACGGATGGCGTGCGCCTCTCTCCGTCGGTGACAGAGACGGAGAGAGCCGAGTGACACCTGTGGACAGGCACCAGCCATTGCTGCTGTTAATGTGAAGACACGTGCGTCGTTTCGCACTAAGATGCGGCCGCGTGAGTTAAAAGTTAATCAAATATAAACAAGTGTGGTGATAACACCCCAGGTTACCCAAGAAACAGTGGAACACAGTGACAATTTCCAATTTTAAAATGTGAATGTGCCGTTTGTTTTCGTTTAAAATTCACCTCTGCCGTAACCACGCGGTTACGATTTTTTATACACAATAACCTCACTTTTATTTAATTTCAACAACCACCATGAGTATCGTTAGGATGATAAAACAAATACAGCGTCAGTTTAACAATAGTTTGTTCAAATAATCACAAATGTAAGCTCAAATTTATTTGCTAATTAATATTTTTTCAAGAATTCGTCATCAACTAACAGTTTAATTCAGATCAGTAATTTTTTGTTTTTTGCTCATTGTTTTTTAGTGTTAACCCTGAGGAAGGGACAAAATGAGTCCCGAAAGCTTGGTATTACAATAAAGTAGATTACACACATCTCTCCTGCCGTATTATTGGTCGAATGCCCTGTTAGGAAATTTTCCGAACTCTGCCTATATATATATATATATATATATACATATATATAACAATAATAGATGTCAGGGGCGTGGGGTCATTAACGAAGTTAAAGTCAGAGGCGTGGGGTCATTAACGAAGTAAGCATCGGCAGGCGCTGTCCACGACGGGGAGCGGCTTCCTTGAATTTGATCGACGGCTGTCCTCAGCGGGCAGCGGCTTCTGTGAACTCGGCTGATTTTCGTAATGAGGTGTAGCGAGAAATGTGCACAGCGGGGAGCGGCTTCCTCGAACTCGGCTGATCTTCTTAACGATGTGTAGTGAGAAATCGTCCACCCATGGCATCGGATTCTGGATTATCGTATTCTTCGTAGTTCGTGTTTTCGTGAGAAACTGTCCGCACAAGGGATCGGCCTTCTCAGAAACACTTTCACAATGAGGTTTGCTAAAACAGCTTCTGACCACACAAGGGTTCGGAACGACTGTTTGAGCTTAAGAGCTTGTGGTACTCTGCTGGTATGCCGGGGTGCAGCTGTTTATATCGGCGGCACAGCGGGTGGTCATCCCCTCTTTGGTGGTTGTACCAGCGTGGGGGTGCGGCGGTGCGAGCGACGGTGGCGCAAACGGAGAGGGTAGTACGGAGCGCTTTGGTACTAACGCGGGCGCTTCGTACGTAGCCGTTACAAGTTAGAATTTTGATATTTTGTAGACTTTACTTATACCATAGAGCGCATTTCAGGAAAAAAGTGTGACGTCATGATGGGGTATTGTTTTAGATTACATGTATATTTTGTTCGTTATTTAGGTGCCTTTTATGGATACCTACATACCTCTAAAATTTTATAGAAATCGGTTCAGTGATATTAGCAACAAAATAAAATACTAAACAAATCAGTTTAGCACTATTGATTTAAAAAAAAATAGCAAAAAATAAAAATAGTGCCTCGTTAATAAAATTATACAAGATACTTGTTAAATAAGATTTGACAGTCCCGTTAACCAAGTTTGATTTATATGAATTATACAAAGTGTCCCAAATTTAGTGTCAAACTTTTCAAACATTAAAGCACTTTATATTTCCAATTTTAAATTGGAGCCCCTCTATATTATGTTATTACATACGGAATTAAAAAACAAACATAATTTCCTAATTGCAACCCTATCGCAATTTCTAACACATTAAAAGTTATTTACAGAATACTCGTTTTATCGACTAATCCAATAGTCATTTTAATGAATAAAAATCGAAGGTGGCTTTGAAAAACAATCAGTATTCCGGCACTAAATACCTACAGATGCGATTCTCACTTTAAGGTCCTTGCCAGTGTGGTTCCAGTGCCGAAGAATACATTTTTTATAATTCCTTTGTTTAAAATTCATCTTGAAGACGTATGAAGAAATTGTAAACACATTGGACAATATCAAGCCTATATATAAACACAATTGGAAAAAATCGACAGCTAACGCTATCTAATGCTTTAGGAGCAGTGGCATTGTTTATAGATGATAACACTTAGTTGGCAAAACGCTGAGCTAGCTCAGCTTTCGCCAACTAAGTGTTATATGCACACTTAATATAATCAGCCATCGAAAATGCTATGGCTTTTGAAGCAATAGATGGCGTTAGCTGTCGATGTTTGCTAATTGTGTACCTAAATGTCCTATTAAAACATCTGCATTTCCATTTTCAAGCTCTTTAAAAAGTTCTGTTGCAGTTCCATTGGGAAAAATGTTACCGTATGAACGAAAATTATGTTTCACATAAGTTATACTGAAATTTAATCTATGCGCGATTTCATTAAATAATTTTAACTCAAAGCCTCTCACAACTGACGAACTATAATCAGCAAATGGCATTTTATTCATTGAGTATGCGCGGAGATTAACCTTTCTCAAATAAAATTCTTCGCGAGTGCAAAAATTTACAGCGCCACATTTTTTAATCTCAATACTTGCGTTACTCAACTCTTGTTCAAGTGGATTATACCTGTAAACATTTAGGTTATCCAAAATAATAAGCACATCTACAAAATTATAATTCCGAAGTTTTACAAATACATCTTCCCCAACATATTCACATTCGTGTAAATGTAAAAGCAGACGTGGTCTTCTCCTGCATTTTTCGGATTTTTTCAAAAACAGGCTTATTCTAGATAAATTGCGCGTTGATATTAAAATCGCGTTGAATACGAAGTTGGTATTGGTATATTCAAAACTAAATTCGTTTTCATCTCCTATAGATTGTATAACTAAAACATTGTTAGTGGTTAAATTTAAATTTATCACATTCACGTCTGTATCTTTAACGTAAATTATGTCGGTTTCATTTTTTAGGATCTTAGTGATGCAAGTGTTTAAATTTAAATGGCTTTGGATCTCTGTGACAGTTTTCATAACAATTAGTAGTCTTAATATATAGAACAAATGCATTTTATTTTAGAATAAAGTAATTTAAATGATATAACTTTAAATATTAATTTGACGTAATTACACTGTTTGATAATTTAGTACATTATATTTAATTTAATTTATTAATGGAATCTCCATTTTACATATGTACAATAACATTTTAATTTAATAGAAATAATAATGAGATTAAGTTCTTTCAGCTTCACTTTTTAAAACATTTTAGATTTAGAATGCGAACGGTCTCAGTTACTATGTGGTAATATTTATATAAATCAATACTAACACATGTTGGAGATAGTTTCCAGTACATTCCGTTTAAACATACATAAATACTATATAATTATTATTTGTGATAGTTATTATAAAGTGGTATTCATAATGACCGTAAAAAATATTTATAACATTTAATTAATACCATTGAGTAAATAATTAGAAGAGTGGCAAGCGAATGTAAAAATAACTTCATACTTTTCAAGAATAACTCGTGTGTCGTCATATACTTGACAATACACTCCATTTATGTATGCATAAATTATATATATATATATATATATATATATATATATATATATATATATATTCGACCAATAATAAGGCAGGAGAAATGTGTGCAATCTACTTTATTGTAATACCAAGCTTTCGGGACTCATTTTGTCCCTTCTTCAGAGTTAACACTAAAAACAATGAACAAACAAACAATTAAAGATCTGAATAATGATATTAGTTAATGACGAATTCTTGAAAAATTTTGCGAAAAAAATTTTTTGAGCTTACATTTGTGATTATTTAAACAAACTATTGTTAAACTGATGCTGCATGCGTTTGATTTTCCTATCGTTACTCATGGCGGTTGTTGAATTGGAAATTTAAGGTTATGCTGTACAAAAAATTGTTTGTAACTGCGTGGTTGCGAAAAAAGTAAAAGCGTAAAAAAACGGCACATTCACATGTTAAAATTATGGAGATTTCACTAAATTATCACTGCGTTGAACTGTTTCTTGGATAACCTGGGGTGGTATCACCGCAAATGTTTGAATTTAACTATCTTGTATTTACGTGGTCGCATCGTAGTGCGAAGCAATGCATGTGTTTTCACACAAACAACAACAATAGCTGGAGCCTGTCCACAGGTGCCGCTGGGCTCCCTCCGTCTCTGTCACCAACGGAGGAAGGCGCACGTCGTCTCTAGGATCGTCACGCCGGCCAGCGCGCGGAATTTGAAATCTCGTGTTTGAACTCGAGGGATTCAAAAATCGACGCTGGAGGCCTATCTACCTGCACCGTTATGGCCGTTTAGGAGTTTATTGCTATGAAATGACTGTTATGCATATAGTTACTATTGATGCCAAGCTTAGGTTAGGTGCACGAATTAGATTTAACTTGGTGCGCTCACACGTTTCAATGGAAATGTTTGGAAGAGTAAAAGATATAATTGAAAAAATCCAACTAAGAATGTAATGAAATTATAATTTTGAGCGCAACCAAATTAACTCCGTAGAGTGTCACCACCAACCCAAACCTCACTCGACGACTCTGTCGCCAGTTTACTCATTTTTAACAGATACAGAAATGACTGGGCCTTATCTAGCTAAATGTGAATTGATGAATAAATTACCCAAATGTGTTTGAATGACAATTGATGAGATAAACATCAGATAAACTACCAACTACCAAAAACATTGCTGAAATGTTATTTACCTGTCAAACTGAAGGAGACCGGTGCCAACGGCTCCGATCTGTCCATGTCTATTAAATAGGAATATATGCAACTAAGGCCCTCTGTATCTGCTTTGAAATTCATCGTTGCAGCGCCTGCCTTTTTTATGTGGAACATCTCAAGGAATAAACGACTTTTATAAAACATTGATTTATCTATAATTTCTACGTTTGTGAAGTCAGGTGCATGGTCCTCACCGTTGCAGTGTATAGACAATGCACATGACTTCTTATTCAGTCTTATGTCACTTTTATGTTGAATTATTTTAGTTTTTATCCATTGAGAAGTTTGACCTACATATCGGAGGGGGCATTCTGTGCAAGGGATGCTGTAAATTACATTAGACATTTGAGCCGTGGGCACCGGGTCCTTCAGTTTTGTGTAGAATCTTTTCAGTGGAGCCACACCGTATTTTGCTATCTTTATGTCACTGTTGTCGTTCCTTAGGATTGTGGCTATGTGTGCTGAAATTTTTTCCAAATAGGGGAGTTTCTATGGTAGGTTGGTTTAGGTTCAGGGTTAGGGATGGGGTCAGCTTCTATTGCAGTGGAGTTGTGTAATGGTTGTGGCATATTGGGTTCGTTTCGACCACGGGTGGGTGCTGTTGAGAAGATTAATTTGTTAACAATCGGTCTAGGGTAGCCTTTATTAAGTGCTATTGTTTTTAGCCTGTGCAGGTTTTTTTGTAATAAGGTAGGGTGTGATATGCGGGTTATTCTATTTTTTAGTGCTATGATGGTGTTGGCTTTCATCGTCATGGGGGCATATGAGTCATAATTGATGTATCTGCCGGAATTGGTTGGTTTCTGATACCAATCTAGTATAATCTTGTTACAGGCTGTGCGGATAACTCTTGTATCCAGGAAGGGAATAGATCTATTCATTTCCTGTTCGGTTGTGAACTGAATGGGTGTATTATAGCTGTTGGAAATATCACATACCGTCTGCGCCGAGCCTATAGGCAATCCAAGTAGCAGATCATCCACATACTTTTTGACAAATGATGGCCTGAAGGGCAGTTTGGGAATGACGTTATCTAACAGCTCATCCATGACGATGAGTGCCAACACAGGACTAATGGGTGAGCCCATGGGGGTGCCAAAGGTTTGTTTGAAAATTGTGTTATTGAATGTGAAAAAAAATGTTATCTCCTACGAATATGAGCAGGCACATGAAATCAGGCCTCGTCAGGTTGGTGTGGGGTGCCACCCTGTCAAAACCCGATTCCACGATCCCAAGCGCCAGATCCATAGGAATATTTGTGAAAAGCGAGACCACATCCAGAGACGCGACCTCATGACCATCAGGTAGTTGGAAGTCGTTAAACTCCTCCCCGAAGTGAATTGAATCGATGATATTGTACTGTGTTCTAATTGCGAAAGCCTTACTTAAAATCTCCGCTAAGAAACTGGAAAGATTGTAGGTTGGTGAGTCGGCGGAGGAGATTATTGGGCGAAGGGGGATGTCAGGTTTATGAATTTTTGGTAGACCGTAACATTTCGGCGCCACTGCGTTGTGAATACACAAACGTCTATAAGTGCTGTTGTTGAAGTAACCTTTATCTTTTAGGTTTTTGATTAGCATATTTAGTTTCGTTTGTGTTGCCGCAGTAGGGTCACGTTGTAACTTTTTGTAGGTGTTATTATCGTCGAACAGGACTAGAGATTTGTCTGTGTACTCCTGTTTATTTATTACAACGGTGACCGCACCTTTGTCGGCTCGTGTGATTATAATATCGGGGTTGTCTTTTTTAAAAAAGAGGAGTTTAGGGATAGCGTCAACCTCACCTAGCACTCTTCCCATCGGCACATCCCTGTGTGAGGGTGGTAGGCAAAATGTGGGTCCTAAGGAGAGGAGCGTGTTTACCTCCTGAGGAATGACAACGTCTGTGCAGTTGCGGATCCACTTACTATTGTCTGTACAATATTTTGGGACATAAGCATTATCATTGAGGTTATTGAATTTCCTGATTAATTTATTTAATACCATTGAGTGAGTAATTTGAATAGAGTAACAAGAGCAATTAAAAGTAACTTCACACATATCAAGAATTCTCGAGTGTCGTCATATACTTGACAAACTTTTAAAACTTTTAGAAAATTTAAGAATTGCTTAAGTGAGAAATTGGCCTTATATAAGGCGTCGAATCTTACAAAATGGTTCGAAATCTCCAAACGGATCTGAATAGTCAAAAATAAATCGAATTTATTGTAACGATTTAAATGAGAAATTTTTTTTGTTTTATTTAACTTTAAGTTAAATCAATGATTTATACGCGTGCCGCATGAAGTAAAATTTCGAGTTTAGAAAAGCCTAAAAATTTGGTTTGGTCGCGTAGCGCTACGCGCTACGCGACCAAACCAAATTTTTAAGCTTTTCTAAACTCGAAATTTTACTTCATGCTTTATCTGGGAGTGGAAACGCTCGTTAAAAGCTTCAAATTATACGATTTTCAAAAACAAGGAATGCCTTAATAGATACAGAGTATATGTCGGAAAATGTATACCTAAAAGTAAGATTCCTCGTATAACAGAAATTCACTCTTCATTTAATTTAAAACACGTATAAATCAAGGACGATTTGCAATAAATAGAAATCTAGTTATGTAATAAAATTGCGATAGTTAACGGGCCATTCTACACCTTTAAAGTTAAGTATGTTTAAAATCAAGTCACTTAACTTCAAAATCTAAAACTTGATTAGCCCATTACCGGCTAAGCAACTATATAGTTAATTCTAAAAGTTGATTTTTGCCAAAAATTCAACACTTCTTTTTGTGATTTCTATAAATAATTTATGCTATTACATACTGCGAATTTTTCTTTTAAATATGAACAAAAATTATTTAGATGAAGGGTGGCTATGGAATTTTAAGCGTACTTTGCATTTTCAAGATTTCCGTCGCTAAAATAAGATTCAATTATGAATCGATTTTGTAATTGCAAGAATTACATAAGCGATTCATCATTATTATCTTATTTTCGTAATAGAAACCTTGAAAATGGGAGGTACTTTTAAAGTTTCGAGGCTTTGTTCATGTCTCACATAATGATTGTACATACGCTGTAAATTTTCAGGCGATCGTCGATTTTGTAAAAGTGGTTAATTTGAAGTTTCGAACAAGTGTTTTCACTCCTAGATTAAGCAGGAAGTAAAATAATTTCGAGTTTAGAATAGCCTGCTAATTTGGTTTGGTAATTTTGAGAAGTTAGAAATACACTAAAATCATTTTTTTAATGAACAATAGTAAAAATATTTAAATAACGGAATATATACATTTATCGTCACATATTGTCAAGTCAGGTCAAATAATCCCTATTAATGGGTATTAATACAAAATGAACTTATTTGGTAATTTCATTATTAATTAACAATGTTGCGTTATTGCATCAATGACATTTAATGGGTAAATCAAGTAAATTAGCTTCAAAATAAATTCAGAAAACTTTAAAGTCAAGTCAGTTCAAAATTATGTTAACTTGAAATTATGTATTTTTTTAAATCATCCTAAGTAGTTTAAATATAAAGTCAAGTAGCATGAATAAATTGGTTTGATTTGAATTGAGGAGTTGGGTGGAAAGGGCATTTCTACAAAATTGGCATTTTGAGTTAGAACTATTGAAAGTATTTGAATCATCAGAAGTTTGTTATTCTAAGGTAACCTGTATTTCTTTCAAATTATATTTATACAACACATGTTGGTTTTATTGAAAACTTTTTTTGAAAACATTTTATTTTTTGCCTAACATACCTAAAATCGTTAAAAAAACAGCTGAAATAGTGCCCTTTTTCCATAGATCTTAATAATTACTACAAAATGATTAATTTTAGGAAATATTTATTATTGAACATAACTCTTGTTTAACATAAACGTAGAAAAATATTAAACACTACCATTCTAAACCACTGTCACTGTTTTGTTGGTCGTTTTCTTCAGTAGATGTAGATGGCAGGTTCACCTGTTCCTTGAACACATTTTTGTTATACCACTCTGACTCATCTAACTCCAAAAATTTCATTAAATCTTTTAAGTTCTGCATTTTTTCAGATTTAATAAAAACTGGTGGAACCGACTCCAAATTTACTTCCAAGTTATCTTTTTTTCTTGTAATCCAAAAATCAAATGAAGTATAAAAGCCGTTATATGACTCTGCTGCACTCAGAATACCTGAAGCATTATATTTTATCTGACAATACTTTCTTAAAGTAAAACTCTGTTTTTTAGTATTTACAGATTTCTTGAAAAAATCTTTTAAGCCCTTGCCCTTTTAACCTCAAAATGCGTCAGTTTTTCTCTACACTGTTGCATAATTTGCAAATAAACGTTTGGAGTTTTGACCGTTTCTAGTCGTTTCAGTAACTTTCCGTAAACACCAAAATTTCTATAGCAAACGCAGTAAGAATGTCCACGAACTAGAAAAATGTGCCGAATATTAATATTTTTTGTTTTTGCAAGCCATGAACAGTAGTGTAGCATATTCATATTCTTATTTTGTCCCCTTGCGGCGTCTGAAAAAAGTACGATATTTTTTAAATTCATTTTCTGTAAAGCAATAAAACGAACTTGTATCATCATTGTGACAGTGTACATTAAACACGTACAACCATAAATGGCGTTTGTAAAACTGTTGAGAGACAATGAGTTTTGGCAAAGGTAAATTTTGCGCGTAATCAAACTCGACAACTAAAGTTGATTTATCATGTCTACAATTTTCTATTATTTCTTTTTTAATGTCTTTGCATGCTTGCACTTTTTTGTCGTGTACTGATTGTATCACTTTGCAAGAATCGTTTGGATTTAACTTAAGCTTAATTTTGTTTTCTTCACAAAAATCACAAATGTCAGATTGTGGACTCCGGAAAGAATACTCAGAGTTTTCGCGAAACCCTCGATGGAAAGTACAGTACTTCATGCCTAGTGTACGACCAGTTTATTCAAAAAAATACTGCTGGAATCTTGTAAACAAATTCTTTACATTTAGAGCAGGATTTTCGAAATACTTTCTTTTGGATTTCGACCGATTATAATGAGATTCTTTGTTTGGAATCTGTGCCAAAAATTCTTTTACCAAATACCAAGTTTCTGGGTTTATTTTGTGGGACCTGTTTTCATGTTGGCCTCTTTTGTCGCTAATAGAAATATTTCCGTCTTTTAACGACTTCGTGTGGATTGTCCGTATACATTTGTACCCAATTTGAAAAATATTCAAGAAAAAGTGTTTACACACCTCAATCGAGGAACTATTTATTTTGAGAACATATTTCCAATTAGTTCTTGCTTGACATTTAGGAGCTGTAACCCTCGTTTTTGGTTGAAACGGAGACATGCAACCAAGAAGAAAATTATCCTGTTCGTTCGTATCTGCCATAATCAAAAATTTTTCAAAAAATCTTGTTGTAGTCTGCCTGGTATAACTTCATAACACTTCTTCTTACAGCACACAACAACTGCAGCAAAGGTTTTTACATGCACTGTCACACCTGAAAATTTAAAATCTCTGAGTATAAAAATTATTGACCACTAATAAAATATATTACCTCTGGTAGTAGTGTACTTTTTTCCGCTATTTCTTGCTATTTTTTTTTTCTATTCTTTGTCCACTGCTCCTTGTTTATTTTTTGTTTTCGACCCAAGTATTTTCTTTCAAGATGATCAGATTCCAAAGCACAGCTACTTTCTGTTTCTTCATAACTACTGTCCTTAGTACTATTTGAGTCATTTTCAGAGCTCATTGTGCCCTTTTAACTTAGCAATAAAATATGCATAAAAATTAGGTTAGGCACATCTGAAATTTGACGTTCTATGAGGGCACTTGTAGCGCTTTACAGATTGGCTCACAGTGCCACCTATATGCGAAGTATGAAAACAACAGAACCAAAGGCCGGTAAAGGAAGGTATCTTTTGTGATATAAACTAATTTACGGAGAAATGGCATTTCCATGGAAGTGTCCTTTTTCCATCCATCTCCTCAATTATAAGTCAATTAGCTTGAAAATCAAGTCATGTAGCGATAAAATAAAATTAAGTAGCTTAAATATAATGTTAGGTAACTTGAATATAAAGTCAAGTAGAATTAAATAGCAAGTAGCTTGAATAACAAGTCAAGAAGGTTAAAAATATAGTCAATGATGTTAAAAAGCCAGTCAACTAACTTGTATATCATGTCAATATTTAAAAAAATTACGTAGTTGCTTCAACATCAAGACGAGTAGCTTTAATATAAAGTTAAGTAGCTTTCATACGTAATCCAGCAGTACTGAATATCAAGTTAAGCAGCTTGAATAATCAAGTCATGTAGCGATAAAAATATTAGGTTGCTTAAATAATCAGTGAAGTTTGTTTGAAACTCAAGTTGAGTAGCTTAAATATAAAGTCACGTAACTTGAACATGAAGTAAAGTAGCATTTTATAATGTGTCAGGATGCTTTAAAATATAGTCAATGAGCTTTAAAACCTATTCAGTTATCTTATATATCATATCAATATTTTAAAAAATCACGTCATGCTTCCTATAAATCTAGTAACTTGGATATTGAGTGAAGTTTGCTTGAAAATGAAGTTGAGTAGCTTAAGTATAAAGTCAAGTAACATGTAAAGTTGAACATAAAGTCACGTAGCATTAAATATCAAGTAGCTTGAAAAACAGGTTAAAATAGCTTATAAATCTAGTCAAGGAGATTTAAAATCACGTAAATTTACTAAAAAATTCTTAATTTTTCTTTAATATGTTTTTATCTTATTTTATATTATTTGTTTACAAGCGTCATGTATTTATATTTTGTATTTATTAAGCAGTATTTTTTTTAAAATGCTATACCATTTTTAAATGACTTTTGTAAAACATTAGGCTCGACTTTACTTTACACCCCGTGGAATACCATGCATTATAATATATATTCGCACTGTATTGATATATATCACCAATTAAAATCAATAAATTCACTACGGAAATGATGAAAGTTCACTTTTTTCAACTTTGAAATTTTGACTAGAAACTTCTATAAAACCTCACTGATTGCTGTTAACAGGTACAATCTTTACTGGAGACATTGAGGAAGCCGAAAGAAATGTTTGTTAAAGACTTCAATCCAACTTCAGCTTAAAGTTATATTTAACCTGATGACGATTATAACACATTAGCACATTATACTGGGTTTTTCAAAAATAAGTCCTATTTTTAAAAATTGATATCTTCATCAATAATTGAGCAATTTGAAAATGAAAAATGTCTTTATGTGCCAAAAGAAATGGGATTTAATAAAAATATTACAATTATTGTAAATGTTGAATGTGGCCGCCATCTTCATCTACAACAAGAAGTAGCCTTTCTTCAATGCTGTAAACCGCAGCTCTGAGTAGGTCTGGTGGAATAGCTGCTATGTTCTGAGTAATGGACTCCTTCAATTCATCAATTGAATTAGGTTTCATTTAAATAAACCCTTTCTTTTAGATATCCCCATAACCAAAAATCAGCAGGGTTAAGATCTGGCGATCTTGCGGGCCAAATTACAGGAAATTGTCTACTGATAATGCGGTTTCCAAAAGTGTTCCTTAAAAACTGTTTTACTGGGTTAAATATGTGCGGAGGTGCGCCATCCTGCATAAATACGATATTTTCAATGTCGTGCTCTTGTAATAATGGTATTGCATAATCACGAAGCATATTCAAATAACGTTGTCCATTTACTGTAACTGTGTTTGTTCGTCCATCCACAATCTGTTAAAAAAAATGTGGCCCTATGATAAATCGTGTTGTAAAGCCGCACCAAACGGTAACTTTTGAATCGTGAAGTCCTTGTTGAATGACCGAATGCGGATTATTTAATGACCAAATTCGACAATTATGTGTGTTCACCCCACCATTAAGTTGAAAGTGTGCCTCGTCAGTCCATAAAACATTATCAAGCCACTGTGGATTCACTTGAATTTCCGCTATTGTTTGCAGGGCAAAATCAGTTCTTATACCTTTATCAGCTTCCTTCAGTTCGAACAGAACTTGCATTTTGTATGGATACATTTTAAGTTGCCTTCGAAGAATGCGCCAGACTGTGGTGCGACTCATCTCCAGACGTCCTGCTATTTTATTGACACTAGATGTTCCATATTCGTTTTCATTTGCTAAATTTTGCGTTTCTTGTAAAACTTCAGCAACTCCAACATCTGTTGCCACAGTGGGTCTTCCTGATTTATTTTTATTCATAACAGAACCAGTTTCCCCTAATTTTGCTACCAGATTTCGAAAAGCTTTTAAAGTGCATGGGCCACCTCTTAAATCGTTACGGTTGCGAAACCGTCGAATACCTGCCAAAAAACTCCGTCCACTTTCATAATAACATTGGACAAGTCCAATGCGAGTTTGCAGAGGCAAAACCATGTCTTTTCACAAAAAAAAGGTATTTGAAAAACCCGTGAAGACACTTTATTCTTCACGCAACTGTTGTAAACAAGTTTGTTGCTATGACGACCGAAAGGTGTAAAACAAGAATCCCGCTTTCCCTGAGACCTGATACTGTTATTATTTTCAAAAATGCATAAAAATCAGCCACGATACGAGTCGTTTAAAATAGGACTTTCTTTTGAAAAACCCAATACTTGGATTCATATGGATTTATATAATAACTAATATAAATTAATACCCTAGGAAATTCATTTGGGCTGAATACTAGTTTGTGTCAACTACTATATTTCGCCGAAAACAATGTTTGCTCACATTGAATATTCCACATACTTCTAGGTTAGGTTAGGTTTGGAGAAAGGTTTGCAATAGAATAAATTGCGTAAATCACTTTACGCACGATGATTATTTTACATACTGATAGGACTCAATATTTAAAAAATTTTAAACTATTTTTTTTTAATAATTTAACATTTTCGGTCGAAATTAATTGCATATCTAGAGAGTACTCATCGAGTACTCTCGAGTAATATCATTTTTATTTATAATACCCACGGGGTGTATAATAAATTCTTACCAAACATTGTTATGTTAATATGCACTAATAAATCACGCCAGGTTGTTTGAATGTCAAGATGAAGAGCCTAAATATAAATTAAGTAGCTTGAATATAAAATCAAGTGGCATTGAATATTAAGTTTGGCAGCTTGAATAACAAGTCCATTGCCTCAAAAATGAATTCATGTGGTGATGAAATAAAATGAAGTAGATTTATCATTGAATCAAGTATGCTTGGAAATAAAACCCAGTTGATTAGTTGAAATAATAAGTCAAGCAGCTTGATTATAGAATCAAGTAGTATTAAATATCAAGTTAAGTAGCTTGAATAACAAGTCAAAATAAAGTAAACATTTGGTCAAAAAGCTTTAAAATCATGCTAATTTCCTTCAAAATCACGCCAAGTTACTTGAATATCAAGGCGAAGAGCTTAAATATAAATTAAAATAAATTTGATTCATCATTGAATCGAGTCTGCTTGGAACGAAAGTCCAACTGATAAGTTGAATTTTAAAATGAAATAGATTGATTATAAAGTCAAGTAGCATTGAATATTAGCTTAAATAACAAGTCAAGGAGCTCGAGAATCAAGTCACATAAAAATTGTGAAAATTAATCAAGTAATTTAAATATTATTATTATTAATATTATTATTATTATTAAACTTTATTTAAGGAATTCACTTTTTTTACAAATGAAAGACATTCAGTTATTTATACATAAGTTATAATACCCAATAAATTACAAAATCATTTTTTTAAAACAAACTTGAAGGTATTAAACACTTTCACATGAGTATCCAATGGTTCAATAGCCAAGGTTGAAATTAATGTTGGTTAACCGTTACATCAAATTCACTCAAAAAAAAAAATAGCATAAATATAATAGATAGACAGCAGTTTAAAGAAAACCTACATATACAAATGATAATAAAAAATGAAAAATACAGTGCAAAATAATATATATAAATAAACATACAAATAGCAAGTAAAGATGGCATCATGGTTCTAAATAGAAATATACCAAAATTGAAGCTAAAATGTCACAGATGAATTATCACTCCTTAAAAGAGGGTATATAAAATATTGTCACGCCCCTGTCCCTCGAGGTCGTGATGGGCAAGCAAAGACAGCACTAACACGTTTACTAAATTAATATATTTTATTAATAACACATATTTACTTACAGTTTCATTTTAAACTCTTGTCAACAACTAACTATTTAATCCTTAAATTAATACTCCACACTAACTTCCTAATACTCACTACTTAACACTCTCATTCCTATTCCCCGACTCCCTGTTTTCTCTTAATCTACATCGGCGATCCAATTCACCCCACCATACATTTCCAATCCACCAATAAGCATGCTACACATCCACCTCACCTCGCTTAGCAACATGCTTATTGCAGATATTGGAAACCAAGCAAAGGTGAATCGAACCGCCCATCGCGCGTGCAGATTTGTAGCATCAGCGTCTGGCATATTTCCGCCGATTTACTGAATAATCGTATTGCGAAACATACCAAACGTGACAATATCACAGACAAATATCACTTAAAGAAAGACGGTAAATAAGAAATGTATGTAGACAGTATTTGACAAACAATATTAAAGCAATAAATTAAACACAACTAATATGATATTGAATTAAAAGAAAGTGTAAACAATCATCTTTACTGGTTACCTTATGATATCAGAAATAGTAATGCGCTTTAATCGGCTTTTAAATTGAGACAGTGAAGATGTGAATAATAAGAAATTGTATGGGATTGAACATTCCATAGTTAGTTAAGTGAAATGTTAATCTAAACAGAGGTTTATATCTGGATTGAGCATTTCTTGGTATATTGAAACTTAATATCTCCACCAGCTCAATGCAATTTGAAAACCCATTAACTAATTTGAATAAAAATAAAATGTCTAGAAACTTTCTCCTTTCTGCCAACGACTGAAGATTTAATCTTAGCGACATTTGGCTATGGCTAAACATTGTATTAGGACCATCCAGTCTAAACTGCATCTAGTCAAGTTTTAGAAATTTGCTTTATACCATTTTAATCTGTTTAATTGCAGTACCGGTATATGGAGCCCATACTGCCGAGCCATATTTTAAATGGGGAAGTGCAAGTGCCAAGTACAGTCTCGTCACTGTACTAAAGTCCCCAGCAAATCTTTTAATAAAACTCAATATTTTCAGTAATACGCTCAAGCTGATGGTCACCAATCCAGTAATCAAAATTCCTATAATATCGCCTGCAGAAAGAGATATAAACACATTTCTTCATATTCAAATACAGTTTGATGTGTTTGCCTTACACCATGATTCAACATTTTGCAAATTCTGCTGTAACGCAAACTGATTATCAGCTGTACCTATACTTTTAAACATTTTCAAGTCATCAGCGTAAAGGAGAAACTTACTCGATTTTATTACAGAGCTAATATCATTAACAAAGAACAAAAAGAAAATGGGCCCCCAATGCGAGCCCTGGGGTACACCCGAAGCCGCCCGAATCGAATTGGATTGATTAAACCAATTAAATATGGTATGTTGCTATAAATCTAGTAATGAAGCTTGAATATCAAGTAGGTTAAAAATGAGCTAAGTAGCTATAGCCTAAATCAAGTCCTAATTAAAACAATAATACACTCAGTTAATGCTTGTTGCGCTTAATCTAATCTGCTAAATAACCAGCATGAGCTAATCCAGGCCAACAACATCATTATCGCAGGACTTTTCCACAATTAACCACAACATATATATTGTACACTTTTTCATATATAATTTAGTATAACCTTTGAGAATGATCTGTAAAGATCGAAACACGTGTCGGGAAATTGAAAATAAAATAATGGAACATAACAAGTGTTTTTCATCACCTAATTTGAATAAAACATTCGTTTTAACGAGTATTTGATTTACTCAATTTATAATCACGTAGCTTGTATTTAAAATCAAGTAGCATTGAATATTAAGTTAAGTAGCTTGAATGCTAAGCCGATCGGCTCGGAAGTCAAGTCATTGCGGTAAAATAAAACTAATAAGATTTATCATTGAATCAAGTTTGCTTGAAAATAATAAGTCAAGTAGTTTGAGTATAAAGTCATTTAGCATTGAATATAAAATTAAGGAGCTTGAATAACAAGTCAAGTAGCTTGAAAATCAAGTCACATAGCTAGAAAATTAATCAAGTAATTAAATATTAATGCTGAATTTCACCAACGCCAGTTAAATCGACTACAAGTCAAAAAATCAATCAATTTATGCAACGTTGATATTTATGTCATGGTACATTTTTATTCCAATCAACAAATAAATTAAATCTACGAATAAGATTTAATTGAGGTTGGTGAAACCGGACACGGGTCAATTAAATCAGGTATGCTGCTATCAATCTATTAAAGTAGCTTAAATATCAAGTAGGTTAAAAATGAGCTTAGTAGCTATAACCCAAATCAAGTACTCGTTAAAACAAGTGTTTTAATCTGCTCAATTTACAATCAAGTAGATTGAGTATCAAGTTATGTAGCTTAAAATCGAGCTAAGTAACTTGAAAATTATGTTAAGTACAAAATTCTAAAAATTACGGTATCGTTATAATTTTTATAAATAATCATGATTTTAATTTTAATAATTTGTCACATGTACTAAGAATTACATGGCGTTTTGTGCATTACCATTTTATTGATAATTAAATAATAAAGTCTTGTTTCACTACTGGTTTCATTCTCTCCGACTTTTATTCAACTATATCATAAACACGTTCTATCAAGTAAATAATGAGAACCAAATTGAAGATACTACTGTTTCAAATATTGGTTTAATACAATAAATAAAATTAAAGTTCCAGCTTTATTAATAGACGTTACCATACAGTTTTAATAAGGTTATAAGTATGCTATTAACATGTTTGTAATAATAAAATATGTTCGTAGATTAATATTGTTTTATTAGTTTATAACCAATAATTTAATAAAATAGTACCCTTAGTTAAATCCACACATCCGTCTGTATACATAACCTCAGTGGCCACATTAAATTAGGATTAAGTAGAATTTACTTAATTACGATGGCAGACGTATAAAGAATTGATTTAACGTGAAGTTCAAAAACACATACATCATCTTTAATTAGAATAACTCGGAATCAGATGTTTAGTCTGTTATCAACAATGTTCAGAGTAAATTATAAATAATTAGGGTCTGAACATTTTTGTTAATTAAAACTTGAATAATAAGTTTGATGTGGTCTTTAACGCAACGACTGGATAATTAATCTTTCTGTTTTTTTTTTTCCTGATATTTATCGGCTTCGGGAAAACTGTGTTTTCTTTTATTTTGGATTTGTTACTAAAATATTTGCTGGTGACAATTTAATACATATTTTTTTTTATTTCAGGTGAGTCTACAATTAATTCACTTTATCAAATTTAAAAACGTAAGTACTTAGAAATAATGCTAAAATAAACTATATTACAAGTAGCACTGTAATGACAGTTAATGTTTTTAAACTAAAATCAACCATAGTTAATGATTGAATATTTACTGCCTTAATTGATTTTAGAATACGTTTAACGAATGATTTTAAAATTTTAAAATACTACCTTGGTAAAACTTACTAGGTTTCAACAAAGTAAAATTTTAAAATAATAATGAATTTTAAAGGTAATTAAATATTTTTCAAGGACTTGAAATACATAATACTAATTATTAAAATACCTACAATTTTAAGGTAAAATCTATATTTGTAAAAAGAAATATGTATATACATATAATTTTAGGTAATTTTGAATAAAAACAGTTTTTTTGGTTTCATAATATTATATTTAGTTTGAAATTTTCATAGGAATTACAAACATAAAGGGTATCTTTCTTTTGGGTATAATATCACGATGCATAAATGTTCAGGAATTCGTTGTTTTTGAAAAAGTTCAATCAGAAGTTTCTAAAGAGTGTCCTTGATTAAGCCTGAAAGGCTTTTCTAAACTTAAAATTTTATTTCATTCTTAATCTAGGAGATATTAAATTGGATTAGATTTGTTGAGCTAAGGCCTAAATTTTATTATATTTAATTATAATTTTTGATAATTAATTCATGAACATATATAATCACCTATAAGGTGATTATTAACAAAAATATAAAAACTAATAAATAATTTTTATATTACAGTATTTTTATGTGCATATGCATCATTTGCTCGAAACGCAGAGAGTTTTATGACTTAGCCTTTTCAGTAATGACTTGAATATAGTTACAGGTTATCTCGTAAACATTTTTTCGTTGGCTCATAAATAAATATTTGAAAATGATTTTTATGACCTCGTTTAGAATCAATAAATTCAGAGATGAGCGAGGACGTATATAACATGGAATGCTTCGGGATATCCCATACATATGTAGTATGTATCATTTACAAAAAAAGATATAATAAAGAACTCGTAGGCATATAGAAATAAAATACATAATCGGTATTATTTATTGTAGATAGAATGATTAAAAATGATGGGTAAACAATAAATTATAAACAGTACAAACGGCAATCCGTACTGGTTTGTAAAATAAACAAACCAATTTTATATAAGTCCCGTTTAAAATGCATTGCACTAGTTGCACTAGTGCTGAAATGTAGAGCTTTGCGCATATTAATTGATGCATAAAATGAAGCTTTTTAAGTGAAATCCCAGATGAAAAATATTTCGTCTTTCACGTTCTTTATATTTTTAGAAAATATTAATAGAAGAATAGTTTTGTCTTTTACGTTCTTTATATTTTTAGAAAATATTAATAGAATATTATGCTTCATTGTATACAGTTTTAATAATTAATCTATGCTGAGCTTTATCATTAACTGCATTCATAATTAAAGCTGTGTTGCAATTTATAGCTAGCTGTAAATTATAATTTTAAATCAAATTAAAAACAATAAATACATATAAGTACATTACTAAATATACTTTTATTTGATTCACTCATGGATAATAAAACAATGTTACATTTCCCTTCGACTAAGAACATTTTAGTCGTTAATTTTGATAGTCTATAAATGAATATTAAAAATATGTTTGTTATTATTGTTGTTTTTTATTATTATTTAATATCCGTGATTCTTATTTATAAAAAATTGCGTCTATTAAAAAAAATGGTGTCAAGGGATTGCGAAAAGATTTTTATTTAAAATAAACGCCGTCGCGGATGATTTACTGTATTAATATAAGGACGGCTTATAAATTGTAATGGGATGGAATCAATTTCTCGTTTGTAAAATCGAAAGGGGGGCGATATTTAAAGTTGCAGATGTGAATTATGGGCGAGACGCGGGGCGCGCAGTGTAATGATCAAACAGCAAATATAATAAATCGGCGAGCATTTTAAATTTAAAGCAGGCAATAAAGGACGATTCATCATTGTCCCATCTATGATAAACACGCCTTATATTTCATGCCTCAGTTTTTCTTTTCTCTTCTCTTCTTGCGAAGGCAATAGCGAAAGAACAGCAACGAAAAAGAAAAGGAAATGGCGAAATGTAAGGACTTTGCTTTGCTTTAATACGAAATATTTGAAAATTACATAAATTATTACACATTTGTATATTAAATAAAATGCTCACTATTTTCTCTACTTAACAACCAAAACATATCTGTAGAGATATTTATAAAAAAAACCTGGTCATTGCAAAATAGGATTATTTATAATTCATTGAATTTGATTATAATGCACTAAGATCTCTCTAAATCAAATACGTACATGTCTTAGAAGTATATTCTAAACTTAATTTTAAATCAGTGTTTTATACGCGTGGCGCATGAAGTAAAATTTTTAAGTTTAGAAAAACCTGAATTTGGATTCGTTCAGGCTTTTATAAACTCGAAATTTTACTTCATGCTTAATCAATGAGTGGACAAACTAGTCAGGAATGTAAATAACATTGAAATAATACACTCGGTATAATAAAAAATTAAATTTTTAATAGAATACATTTACTTTTAAAAGAAAATGTCTTATTAAAATTGAACATTTGAAATTGCAAAGAATTGTTTGATTATTGTTAAAAGCAGTGGTGGCTCGTGACAATTTTTATTAGTATTGCAGCAAACTTTAACATACTTATTATACCTTATTAAAAATCTTCTGGATCCAGATAATTTTTGATAAGTTCAATTTGAAACTACTAACGTGTGTTTCCACTCCTTAAATAAGCATAAGGTAAAACACTGACATTGTGAAATTTAAAATATTCTTGTTTAGCAGTATATTTTTAATTCTGATAGAAATATAAATAAAATTTAAATAATACACTCGGTAGTATAGAAATTATCATTTATAACATGATTCATTTTTCATTATAAATTATCATTTATATTGTATAAATAAAAACATATCTTCATAAAAGAAAATATTTTGTAAAATTAAACATTTAATAAACGATAGGTTTGTAATTTTTATTAATGAGTAATATAAATTAAACTTATCACACAAACACACGTGTTAAAAATTATCATTTTCGATCATTCATGATTCAAATAGTAAAACATATATTTACTCAGCGAATGTTAAGTTATACTGAAATTTGTAAACGTTGGGCATCTGCAATTTTATTTTGAGTTGATCGATTTTCATTTTTCACGAGTCAAAACAAAGTTTATTCGTTTGTTTAACAATCTCTGTAACCTTTAACAAATCTACATACTGGGGTGCTGCAAAATTATTACTAGACAAAATCAAGAATTGAAAGGGTCCGCCGAATAACGTTGTAAGCCAACTTTTGCGAAGTAGGGTTTTACGAAATATCTGAATATCCTATTGATTTTTTTTCTTATTTCTAGGTTATAAATTACAAACACGTTTATTGTTGGCATTTTAAACCTAGAAAATAAATTAAAATTTAATAGGATATTCCATATATACTGACTTCGCAAAAGTTGGCGCTTACAACGTAATTCGGCGGACCCCTTCAATTATTCCAATAAAGGGGTAAATAATAATAATCAATTGCTGTCAGCTAATCGTACCCATAGCTTCTTTTATTACGCAAATGCTATCAATTGTTCTAAGTATTTATTATTGTATTCTAACTGTAACCTTAAAAGTATACATCAAATTTAATTAAATTATAAAAGCATGATAAACGGAATTGAATACATTTATTGTAGTGACTGAAATTTGTATTAAACTTTTGGTATTGTATTATTTTTAATACACTATCCATATTCATACAGTAAAGTATTTGTAAGAATTCAATTATCTTATTTGTTATCAACACATTTCTCAACATCATAAGCTGTTGCACCGTAAATAACGGGATTCAATTTTCATCAATCATTTTTCGGAACGGATCGATAGCGCATCAATGGCGCGAGCCATTTATTATCATTATTGCCGATAATAATGGAGGCGTTTGTTGTGCACGTGCACTTTATCAGAAAATTGTCTTTGTATGCGCGCGAGTGTGTAAATGAGAAAATTGTTTCTCCGCGAACGAGACAAGATGGTCCTGTTCTGAGGCAATAACGCTTGGATTAGCGCTTAATTTATTATTGCGCTGGTTTTAATTGCTTCGAATTAGGATTAATTGATTGTTGTTAATACTTAGAAATTAATAAGTGTATTTGTTAATTGGGTGAATTTATGATTAACAGAGTTATTAAGTGTATTTGAGAACAGAAACTCTGGCCACATATGTAAACTCTGTTTTTTTTTATATGACCAAACTTAGGGTGTGTTTACTGCGAACAGTTGCAGTCCTGTTTTAACTATAAATATTTTAAACATCAAATTTTGAGGTGTTGGTAAATGATTATTAATGTGGCAGATAAATCATAATTTGTTAAATAAATTGTCACGATGCAGACATTTTCAAAAAAGAGAACGCTACAACTTGCAACTTTACAACACAGACAGGGATTTTTGCTTTTAAGTATACTTTCACATATTCCATATAAACATTTGTAAAATCAATGAACATGTGATCAGAACTAAGCAGTATATTCTGAACTTTACTTTAAATCAGTGTTTTATACGCGTGGCGCATGAAGTAAAATTTCGAGTTTAGATAAGCATGATTTGGCTTGGTCGCTCCGCTGCGCTACGCGACCAAGCCAAATTTTCAGGCTTTTCTAAACTCGAAATTTTACTTCATGCTTAATCTGGGAATGGAAAACACTCGTTAGAGTTTTTAAATTGAAAGTTTTTAATAAGATCACGAATGTCTGAATATTTACATTGAAAAATCATAACATGTATACCTAAAAGAAGAATTCCTTGTATTAAAGTAGAACTTTTTTAAAATTTGAATATATAAATAGGCAGATAATAAAGAAGACAGATATTCCTGAGCAAGGAATATTACCTGATCCTCCTATACTACCTGATCCTTAGGGACACTTTATTAAACTGGTAGTAGATACAAATAATTTGAGGCGGTGATAGGTTAATTGAATTGTCATATTTATGTCAGATTTCCCTTCACATAACCTACAAATTAAAAGTTGATTTACAATATAATATGTGATTAATCTTTTCCTAACCTTAAATACACAACCTGCATCACACCACCAAATTCTTGAAAAGACGATTTTGATTGGTCATATTTAAAAAAATACAGATTAGTTATCATATTTACATTAAATAGAAAATATAATCATAGACTACAGATTTTAGTGTCCTCGTTTTACCTGCTGACTGGGTTTCGATTCATATCCTGGATTTTTTTAATTTTTTTGGGTTTTTATTACAATTGCAGCCGGTTTCATAACAATTGGGTTAAATTGACTTTAACAAAAGTCCACTTAAAGTTAAAGTCGGCTTTAAATATTAATGCGTTTTATAATCAATTTCAGATCTGACGTTAGTAAAAGTCGACTTTAAGGTAACGAATATAGGTTAGTAGCGCCATTTTATAGTTATTTTTATTATTTAATGTTGCATAAACGTCATTTTGATTGTAAATCTTTCAATTGTGTCATTTTAAATCTGTCAACTTACAGTTATTTAGTAAAAAGAATGGAGGAATTTATATTAGAAAAGAAAAGGAATTACTTTTAATTAACACTGTTAAAAGCGTAAAGAACATAACCGAGTGCAATAATAAACAAATTAACTATCAATATGGGAAAAGGTAACAGTTCTACTACTAGGATTCATTTTAATTAATCTACAATCAAGGGTTTGGTGAACTGGCAGAATAGAATTAATATATATGAATTAACCTGTTCGATCCAAGTGATATATTATCTTCTATTTGGTACAGCATTATTACCGTTGCTTTTGATAATCGGAATAATGGAAAAAAATGCCAACATTCTCTGTTATTATAGATTTGTCAAATTTGTAACTTCTAAGGTGGGTTTCCATTCTCAGATTAAGCATGAAGTAAAATTTCGAGTTTAGAAAAGCCTCATGACAAATTTTCTGGGCTTTTCTAAACTCGAAATTTTACTTCATGCGACACGCATATGAAACACTGATTTCAAGTGAAGTTCAGAATAGGAGACTCTGCTTGAATTTATGTTTGATCTCGCGTAATAAATGAATCCACATTGTCAGGCATTTCTAAACTATAAATGTTGCTTCATACCTAATTAAGGATTAGAAACACGCGTTAGAATCTTCAAATTATAAAATTATTAACAATTTATACATAGGCATATGTATACTCATAAGAAACATGTAAAATACCATATTGCTTTCGTATTTTTACAAATTGCCGATCCCTCTACATAGACTAGTACTTAACCTGACGTTTTCAACCATTTAACATGTTGCCAATTTGTAAGTGGTGTTTGGGTAATCGCAAAAGACCAGTTGAATTTGCACGTACGAATTGAAGTTTGCGTATGCGAATCTTTTTAAATAAACCTATTATTGAAAAGTCATTCGCAAGTGCATAATTGCGTGTACGAATAATTTCAAATACACCCCCCCTGAGCTCTTTTTTAGAGCACAACGTTATTCGGAGGACCCCTTCAATTGTTTCCGAGTTATACGTGAAAACACAAAATTTGGCCATTTTGAAATATTGAAGTAACTTCTTTATTTAAAAAGATATTGACATGTGGTACAATCGTTCTTGTGGCACTTTTTTAGTAGAGTTTGCTGATCTTAAGTTTAACCTTTATGAGATATGACATAAAGTTGTGTTATTTTAAATACAAATCAGTTTGCCTGAACTCCAGTCGGTGCTTTATTTGTAAGCTTTCCAAAAATATCGTTAACATATTCTACTCAAAAAAGTGCATACGAAAGTTTTTCCAGCATGTCAATATCTATTTGAATAAATAAGGTATTTCATTCATAAAAATGGTAATTCACATAATTACTTGAATTTCTTTAAAAATCCTAAAAATTGTATATCTAATATTTTAACTAAATACTTAAATCATAAGAATTAAAAAAAGATGCTTCAGAAAGAATATCTTTCTCTTTACAAAATTGAAAACAACATATGTTTTATACTTTCTGGCGAGCTTCTGAATGATTTTAGTAATTTGGCATTATGAGGAAACAATCAAACAATTAGATTTAACAATTAATTAATATAAATTAATTATTTAAAATTAATTATCTCGATTTAACGTCTCGAATATAAAATTGAGAAGAAACCAAAGTTAGATTTTTTTTCTGTATGTAGTAAAGGAAATATTCAGGCAACGTAATAATTAGCGTCTGCGGTTGAGTCAATAGAGGAAAGTCTGAGAGTCGTTGTCTGGAAAAGGAGGGTGAGAGTCTCCAACTCAGCCCCCGTAAAATCACCGTCGGAATAGCAATCAGCGTGCTTATACAATACACACAACCACCCCGGAATAAGTAACTCTCCCGGCCGGCTCCTTCTTCTCCAACCAACCGACCCCCACCTCAATTACAATAAATTCATTACTCCACCCCCTCATCCCCGTCCCTTGTGCAAAGTAAAATACGAGAAAAAAGAACGGGAGGAAATCACCCTTTTCGGCCTGATTGATTCGTCTGCATAATTGACGAAATGACAGGAATGAAGGACGGACGCCCCGACGTTCATTGAAATGTTTGAATAGATCAAATTGAGAATCACAACCGTGGCTAATATCTCTTTCTTGAGGAGGGTTTGATGGCGTGGCAGTCTACTTCTATTCCTGCTCTTCCTCCTGCATCCAGACCATGTACGAGACGATGCAATTTCAAGAGATGCAGAATTTCATCGCACCGCATCCGTTCACAATGGACGGGGAATGGAATGGAATGGAATAGAATGCGATGGCATCACGTACCTTTTGCATAAATCCAAATCAAATCTCAGACGCAATTACTATTCAGTTATATGGTTTTATAGAGTTTTTTTTTTTTATAGAGAATAAATCTACAGATACAAATGATTTATTAGGCAGTTTTATTGCGCCGGATTTTATTTATACATTTTGAATTTCAACTTGTCGCTAAACAAATTTGTTTACCAAATCAAGTAGTTTATATAGTTATTCACGTACAAAGTCAATTGTCCATAAACAAAATCCAGTTGTCCACATATATTTCTATTTATTTTTTCGATACTTGAATTTGTCTTATCTCTTAAGTATTCTGTGAAAACGGATAGAATTATACCGATAATTCAACTCATGTGTAAAAATATTTATTTGAAATGGCCGTATTAGCGGTGTATTTATTTATTCATTCATTCAACGGAGTCTATTTAAAAATATATAATATTGTACAACTAAAAATTTTAAATTACATATTAAAACAAATTTATAAGCGAATAAACAGGTAAAGAAAGATTTGCAAGTAGATAACATTTTATTTACCTTCACCATGGCAACGGTAGCCGCAAATCGTAGTGTCGACCCTAACCTAGACATTGGCATTTCTGGCAAGAGATTACGGACATTTAGAGGTCATATGCCCGACTTATAGGCTTAAAATTGTTTACGCTATACTAATAATCTTCTTTTAGGATCCCTTTCGCCATTCTAGCGCGTCCGTAATAGAAATAATAAATGAAGATCATTTACAGAATTGGAATGTTGACTTTTAAACATCATAATGAATATGTTCGGGATCTTAACACAAAGTAAGCAAGTGGACTATAAAATGATGTCCAAGAATACGTTGTAAAGTCAATGGAATGCAATAGCGAAAGTAACAGAAAAACAATTTTGCAGAAAAGTCACTTTATTTGTTGAATTATCTCACGAAATACTATACGTAGTTGGAATTTGTACGATTAGGCAAAAACCACTCGGGCAAGCATTCGTGGTTTTTTCCATCCCAATTCATTCTCCAAATTTGTGTCGATGACTCGTGCAAAATAAAATGTATCCGAGTTAATTTAAACCACTCGTGGTATTACCCCCGAATATATTGTAATATCAATAAAATTAATATTTCTGATTGTGCCAGATATATTTCACATATCGTCCGCCTAATGTGAATACGGCGTAACTCTATTTTAGTTAATTTTGCAGAAGACACATAAAACGATTTAGATACTTTTGTACCACTTTATCTTAGGCAAGCATTAAAACGTTTCTAATTGCTAAGAAATAAACCATTTTATGTTAAACGAGTACAATGTTTTGTACTGTTGGGCAATTTATTGAAAATAACCAAGGTGGTGTAAAAAACGGTAACATTAATTACATTTATATAAATATTAATATTAGGAACCATATACAGTTTTTTTTTTTACGTATATTTTACATATTCTATATAAACATTTGTAAAATTAAACAGCATTAGATCAAACCTAAGTAATATATTTTGAACTTCACAATATTTCAGTGTTTATACGCCTAGCGCATCCTAATTTGGATTGGTCGCTCCGCTTCGCTACGCCACCTATCCACATTTTCAGTCTTTTCTAAACTCGAAACTTTACTTCATGCTTAATCTGGGGTTGGAAACACTTGTTAGACACTTTAAATTGACAGCGTTTATAAAAACAACGAACGTCTGTAAATTTACAGCGAATAATCGTGGTATGTATACTTAAAAGTAAAAATCCCTAAATATTGCATTATTTATAAAATAAATGAATTAATTAAATTGGAAATACTCGTATTTATATAATTGTGCTATAGTTATTAAAATGCACTGAATAAGTGAAAATCAATTCACGAAAACTTATTAAAATCACAGAAATTGATTAAAGTTCAACTGACATTTTTAGAAATTAATAAAGAAAAACTTAGCATAAATAATCCTACAAAAACGATCAAAATCTTAAATTACAGAAAAATTTAAGCTCAATTGATTATTGAAATATTATTGAAAATTAACCAATGAAATAGACATACAAAATGAAATATTTCTATAATATTAATTATAATAAACAATTATTTGTCTTTGTTGTATTTTTGGGAACCTGTCGATTTACTATTTTTTTGCTATACTTTTGTATAATTATATTGACAAAACTTGACTCACCCATGAAAGTATCATTACTTTTATATAAAAATAAATAAATTAGATTGGATAGAATTGGATTTTATGAAAATCACTATAATTTATATCCCACTGGGTGGTAGTAAGAGGGAATAGAAGAGTGACGGAATGGATGACAGAGGATGGGGCTAGGGTAAGGACGCTGGAGAAGTTGGGGGAAGAGAAAAAAAGCAGGAAGAAGAGAGGGGGTAGCAATTAGTTGTAGCTAGTAATAACTGTATTGTTTCGAGTTTACGTGAAGTGATTAATCACAAATAGAAAGACTGTTATTCCTTACTTCACTTTTTATTTTTATGTTAGATGTATATTTCGAGACACAAGGTGCTCATTATCAATAACAAAACTTTGTCATTGATAATGAGCACCTTGTGTCTCGAAATGTACATCTAACATAAACATAAAAAGTGAAGTAAGGAATAACAGTCTTTCTATTTGTGTAGCTAGTAAACTGTAATGCAGTATGCCAATAAAGGTTGTTTTTTATATTACTCCAAAAAAACTGCCATTCTATTCCTAGATATATCTAAGGCTTTCGATTCCGTTTGGCATCGGGGCCTTTTATATAAATGCCGTATCCTTAACGTACCCAAACATCTAATCAACATAATTCAAAATGTTCTCCTCAACCGCAAACTAAAAATCCGCATACGACAAACCATATCCTCATCCTTCCATCCTGAACAAGGTGTTCCTCAAAGTTCTCCATTATCACCCCTATTATACAACATATATTGCTCTGATCTATACCACCCTTATCCTAACCACATAAATTCATCTTGTTATCCTCTACAGTTATCGGATAATATTGCCCTAATTACTCATTCATCAATCCTAGCCTCAGCCCTTAACTCGGTTCTAGAATTTACAACCCAATCCGCCCCTTGGTTTTCCAAGTGGAGACTCAGAATTAATCCTAACAAATCCCAACTCCTTTTACCCTATCATCTTAATCCACAGTAATCATCTTTCCATACCCATTAACGGGTTTACTATTCACTCTTCTCCATTGTCCAAGTACCTAGGAATCCTTTTAGACCCAAAACTATCCTTAAGAAATCATACCTTTGGAGTAAAAGTAAATATCGTGAAGCGAGCAAAACACTTCCGTTGCCGTTGCCAGGTACAAAAACCAAGGAATCAGTATTAACACTTGTACAAAAACATACAAAATGATTTGCCATTCCATTCTAGACTACAGTCCCATGCTCTTATTAAATCCATGTACTGCCACTATTAATAACCTTGAAGTAGCCGAAAGATCCTCTCTCCGTACACTAACTAAATTTCTATACCCCAAATATCTCCTCAATAACCCATCAAATGTACTCCTCTATCAAACAAAATTTCCCCAATAAAAGATAGAATTCGATTGCTTGCAGAACGATTTGCATGTAACGAGTACTAAGAAGAACACCTTAGAAAAATATACATGCCTAAGAACCCTGTTATAATCCCTGAATTTAAAAACCCGCATAGAACCGTTTACGAATACATATCGTCCTTCTTTCCCACGATCGATATGTGAAGAAGAAGAGAACAACAAATTATATTTAATTTCTTAAAGAATATAAAATTTATTGATTGTATTTGTTTTTCAGTAAAGTTATTATTATATATTTATATTACTCTTATACAAATTGATCGAAATTTTAATCATTGACGAAAATCAAACATGAAACTTTAGCTCATAGTTTCTCAACCTTATTTTGCCCACCGCCCACTTTGAGAATATTATTTTTTTCTAGAACCCCCCATTTTTTCTACCTTACCATCTTTCGCGAATCTGAAACAGCTATTGCCACGATTATGTTTAAACGTGTATATTATACGCCTCCTAACTTTCTCTAGGTTTTCTACTGCCCTTCTGAAAGTCTCAAACGCCCACAGACACATTATACAAATTCCAATTACAGCGTATATTCTGTAAATTTTCAGATATTTGTTGTTTTTTTTAAGAGTTCAATTTAAAACTTTTAACGAGTTATTAAGCATAAAGTGAAATTTTGAGTTAAGAAAAGCCTTAAAATATAATTTGGTTCATGCGCCATGCGTTTGAAATACAAAATTATTGTGGAAGTTCACAATGTGCAGTATGCAGTATGCTAAGAATATATATTTTGAACATCAATCATATCCAGTGTTTTATACGCCTAGCGCATGAAGTAAATGTTCGAATTTGGAAAAGCCTGAAAATTTGGTTAAATGTTTAGACTTGAGGAAAATTATCAACTGTTTAAAATAGCAAAAGTGATGTAAATACAAACGGCAACATTAATTACATTATATAAATATCAATATACTGAATTTTTACTTTTTTACTTTTATATAAACTGGTTTTATCTTGAATAATATTAGTTCAATCGTAATTTGAAATTGCTGATTCCGAATTTGATTCTGTTTATTTCCAATCTGATTGTGATTAAACTGGCAGATATGCTTGAAGTCCCAATTTAATATTGCTTATTCCCAGTTTGATATTGATTAATCGCAATTTGTAGAAATTAATTCATGGGTATTACTAATGAATAAAGAGAATATTATTAGTTAATCAATGGTATTACTAAGTTTCTCTCTGCAATTATTCGTGCATCTGCGTGGTGAACCCAACTCACGAGGTTTGATATTTTTCTTGCTTTTTGCTATTGAATATTTGTTTCCTAATTTGCTCCTTCTTTTTTATATGACTTGTTTATAACTTTCGTCTCTTTGTCTTCAAAGAAATAGCGGGTTTTTTTAGGTATTGTTTCTGTTACTTTGGTTAATGTTATCATGTTATTACTGCAATAACATGGTAAGCCATGTTAAACATTTAATTTTTTTAGTGTAAAACATGATATGCTCCAAAAAATAAATAAAATACAAAGCTTACTTGTATCCGAAGGCCCACCATCGTTTGGTAGCACAAAGTCTTAATTAATAACACTCTCATCAACTGTGCCATGCATTTCATTACTTGAATTCAAACTCACCGAATATCGTTTTTTTTTTTCGGAAGGTGTAATAATACCTCTTAGCATTTTGATATAGCTTATCATGTTTTAAAGTGATATTTATACAAAACCCCTAAACTGTAATAACTTGATTTTAGGCATGGTGACGATATCTATTAGACGATGACCACAATTCATCTACTTTGGCTTATTATATTACTGCTTCATCGAATCCAAGAATAAAACAGAATTTTTTGTTTGTGTGGCTTATCATGTTATTACAATAAGCCCTTCAATTATTAATCGATCATGTATTTAATAATATCTTGTTGTATTCAACTTATTCATATACGATTGCTATTCAAAATTAATTTTATTTATGCCATGGAAATGGATGGAATATAAAATCGTCTACTTGTATATTCTGTATGAAAGTATGAATTTAACAGTTTTGCAATGTCGAAAAGTTGATTCTTATTGAATGTGCAATAGCCGGACATGAGAAATGCGCGTAATCCTTCGCAGTTCCAGATTGATCGTTTGGCCGGGATTGGACAATCCATCGATTGCCACTTTTCAATTGCGCAATTTTTCACTCGCTGCAGAAAAGTGCACGCCTGAAAATTGCTCTCTTACAACCACCAACAAGAAAAATAAACACCATGTTCTGCATATTTATTTAAAACGAACAGGATGAAAATAATAGTAGGGTTTATGAAAAATCCAAAACTGTGTGCAGTATTGTTTTATGATAATATTGTATGTATTTATTTAAACAGAAATATAGTATTATTATTAAAATAATCAACCAGAGTGAAGAATGATTTTTTTGTTTTTTATTCCTGTTCCTTTCTACCGCTAGGTGTAAGAAGTTCAGAGTGAATGATGATTACTCAAAATGCCATAGAAACTTCAAAGATCAATGTGAAACAAATAAAGTGTCTTAATCAAAGTTTCTATTATTTTATAAATATGTATCACCACCTGTAGCTCACTCATGACAAACTCATTTAGCACCTAGTTATACTTTACTTGTTATCTTCAAACCATCAACCCTTTTCGCAAACTTCCTTAAATACATTATTTTTTGTCATTCTTTAGAATCGACAACTTCTACATTATATAATCAAATGATAATTCAATTGAAACTGACAGTTCGGTTGTAAATTTTATCAGTGCTGCCGAATTAGGTTTTGCGTGAGTGGTTTTAACTTTACATGACTCGTGCTGAAAGTGTTATAGCGGAAATGCGACTATCGAGTTGTCAAATCGGTGTTCCAAACCTCACTTTTGAGACGGCGAATTAAAAAAATATATGACATATCTGTATCCGACAAAATTCATTATTTATGTTATTACGATGTTTCCTTACTTTAGTCACTCAATCTTCTGGAAATTCTTAATAAATTAGAGACAATTCCAAATGAATGATTAATACATAGTCTGCCTTTATTCTTTTACACATGGAGATTTCTATTAAGTGTAAATCGTTCTTGATACATACGACAGCGAATGTGTTAATATTTTCTGTGCATAAAAAAAACTACACAGAGTGGCTGATTTATTAGAGTCCAGCTTATATCTCCTGAAATATTAAAGATTCAGAAAAAAAAATAATTTAAAACTTATTATGTGGAACGTGATCTACAAGATGGAATACATTTAAAAATAATCGCCTACCTATTTTCCGGAGAAATGTCAACATTTATTTTTTAAATAGACTGCCCTATATATTTTTTGAGAATTACAATCTTGGTCACATTCACATTACAATGATGCATTACAAGTACTACTTGGCTATTAAATTATGCATAATAACGGAATTATTCGGGTCGTGTGATATTGTTATATTTGTTGTTATTACTTGTTAAATTTGATTTTATTGTTAAACACTTATTATATTTAATAGTAATAAGTGTCTATTGGTGTAATTGTACCTATTTATTCAAGAAAAATGTGCAATAATTGCTATCAACAGGTTGTCGTTTTTTTTGAAATATTGAGAATATTTCTTCAAATTAGTTCGTACTTATGATAAATCATTGTAAAGAGAATTTTATTAAGAATATGATTTTCAAAATATATGCATAGTTTTTCATTTAGAAAAATTATTGCTAACATATTTCTCATAAATAGGCACACTTGTTTTGTTCCATATTTTTATTATCACATCCCTCATACGTATTTCGGTCCGTTATGATCATGTTCAAAGTTAATCTTATTATTAGTAAATATAATAATGGTTCAATATAAAGCTAGTAATGGAAAGAGCACTTATTATTAAGCACTGTGAAATATCCTTTACTTTGAGCACAGGAAAAACTATCACTCGTATTTTTCTTACTGCGGACAAAAAAGTATTAAATACATTCCTGAGTCGAAAAGAATGATCAAACAACCCGACAAAAAAAAACTAATTTCCCGAATTCCTCGTACGGTCCTTTCTTTGTATCATTCCCTCGTTACGTTGTCTCTCCTATCCTCTTCTAAAATACCCTGCAAATCCAAAAGCAAACGATTCGTACTATTTTTTTCTTCTCTACAACGTTATTCATCCGGATTCGATTTGCAGAAATTTCAAATTAATAATTTTAATTACACCCGCATATATATGTATATATTCCCGTACATTCCAATTACCACGAGAGAGAGAGAGAGAGAGAGAGAGAGAGAGAGAGAGAGAGAGAGAGAGAGAGAGAACGTCGGGGAATACAGTGTTCCGCTAATTGACTGTTTTCAATTCCGAAATTAATTTAACATTCGCAAACGGCTTTGAATTATTGATAGTGCGCCGCCCCGCTTTTGCCTTTTATCAAAATGTACGGAAATGCTCAAGTTATATACTTACATATGGACAGTAGACGTGTATTCAGGGCAGCAGATAAATGATAAACAACGTTATAATGACGATAGTTGACGTCACAATAAAGACAACTAGCTAATACATATTTAAATATACAAGGAAGCATTTTTTCGTATCTAGAAAATAACGAGTGTCTATAAACTGTCGGCATCTCGCTTGCTTTGAAAAACCAATTACATGCCTTAGATTAAGTTATACGATTCGGTGAATCTCGGAAACGTCAAATTAATTTAATAATATGTTTAATTACGACGTATGTTTCTGAAGTCAAAACCTACTGGGATGTCGACAGTTTAGAAAAATAAAACATGGAAGAAATATTCATAATACACAGAATATGACAAATGTTTTTGAATTATAGTTACAAGAATTCTATATTATTCTGCCTTACGACATAATCTCAATACTAGCTATTATCAAATCTAACCAATGACTATAAATACACTTTTTAGGTTAGCTAGTGCTTTAGTTTGAGGATTAAGGCAAATATATGAGGTTAAATAAAATTCAATTGACAAAACAATAGCACGTATATATAGCTGACAAAGGTATAAGTTATCTAACTTAACCAGAAGCATTTAAATCTAAATTAATATGCTAAACTTTAATCGACTATTTGTATTTAAAATTTATTATATTTATAGTGATTAGATGATGATACCTCCGACATTTTATAACTACTGATTGATAACTCATCATTGCCATCTAACCTAAAGCCAATTTTTGTAAATAACATTTAGTATATAAAGTTTTGACGTCAATTAAATAACATTATTTAATACCATCTTATCTAAACGTAAATTATGGTCATTAACATATTCTTAGGTAATCCAAGAACTCGTATCTATTCTAATTCAATTAAACCATTTAACTTAAATTAAGTGATATACGATATATCTACTTGACATGAAATATTAGTTTCCTTTAATACAAAAAAAAAACGGCAATTGAGTAGATTAGGTTGAACGCATGATAGAAAATTAAGAGAAGCTCTAGGAAAGTTAAATAACAATTATATCTTATTTTGACATAAATTATTTTTATTTATCAAGAATTATTTGCAACTAACCGAAGTAACGAAATCTGAAATCTCTCGACAAATCGAATGAAAGTAACTGCTTTAATACCTAACTCAACATTCATCATTCGTCTAATTTTATTATACAGGGTCCGGCAGGGTTACCTGACGGTTTTTGAAATAGCACAACTCAATTGAAAATTGATATGTTGTCAATTATTTCTTTGTAAACAGGAAGTTTGCAAGTTTATAAAGTATACAAAAACTTAGAAAAAATCCTTAACTAGCGAAAATAACATCAGGTAAATGGTCGTCATTTTCGTTTTCGATGTACAGCTGAAGTCGGGTGCTAAAACAATAGGAATATCAAATGAGCGCTATTTAAGCTCTGCACGAAGATCTAGGAATGAGCAAAGGGTAGGCGCGAAGATTTAAGAATGCCAAAATTGTCGGCACGATGAATTCCCAAGCTGTTAAGTTCAGAACAAAATCTGTGTAGACGACAAATTTGCGAGATGAATTTGACTTCTATATCCCTTAATAAAAACTTTTTAGAATTGTAACTGGGGATGGGACCTATGTACATTACTAGGACAAGAGTCCATGCTATGAGTTCATAAGGGCGGTGGAGACCACTCAAGAGGGCGAAAACGCAATTTTCTTAGTAGCATCAAGGGTAGACAATGCTTATGGGAGAACTGGATTCCGAGTTTTCGAGGATAGAAAAGGAGAGACTGTGGTCGGGAAGTGGGTCCATCTACTTATGAATAGAGTAAACGTAGAAGTATTCTAGAGAAAACTGCTCCGTTTGCGTCTATACACACACACACACACATACACACACACACAAACGCGCACGCTCTTATTTCGTCGTGTAATTTGATCCCGTCTACACCACTCGAACGATGATAAATTTGATGACCATCAGAAAAAATAAACTGTTCCGAAACATTTCTTTTATTTTCAGATTTCCAGCGTGTTCAAAATTATGGACTTTGGGAATCAGATATAATAAACCTAAAATTTAACTAAAAATCAAAAAATAAATTTCAATGAGTTTACATTAAAGAATTCATTTGATATTATATTTATCTTGATTGTTTTTTTTTCTTCATAAATTCAATTAAAACTTTGGTATGTACCAAATTTGGCAAATAATTTATATTATTGATTAGTTATACAGAAAGTTTTTTAAGTATAAATAACTCAATATACAAAATACACTGTACATTTTTCTGGGCTTTTCTAAACTCGAAATTTTGTTTCATGTGCCCCGCGCACAAAACACTGATTTTACGTGAGGTTCAAATATACTTAAATTTCACAATATTTTAGTGTTTTATACGCGTGGCGCATGAAGTAAAATTTCGAGTTTAGAAAAGCCCCGATAATTTGTCTCGGGTCGCTGCGCGACCCTCGACAAATTTTTACGGGGCTTTTCTAAACTCGAAATTTTACTTCATGCTTAGTCTGGGAGAGGAAAACACTCGTTTAAAGTATCAAATTGAACTCTTTTAAAAACAACGAATATCTACAGATTTAAAGAAAATAAGGTGAATTTGAAATATGTATACTTTAACGGAAAACTTCCTGTATATGAACTGTGGTAGACGAATAATAAAATTTTTTATCACCACAAAAAGTCTATTCGAAAATATTTCTTTTATTTTGAGATTTCAAGCGTGTTCCAAATTATGAAATTCGGGAATATATTTTATAAAAACAAATTTTCAATGAAATTAACAATTCTAAAATATATTTTCGTTTTTAGTTATTTTATATATTTTTAATAAAAAAATTGTTAAAATTATTAGATTAATAGATTATTGTTTCAAATGTTCATAATTTGTATAAATAAACAAAGTCATTTTACAATGAAAAAATGTAAAATATATTTCCAACATTTTTAGTTATTATACAGCGTGTAATCGAACTAATGTACATCCTCTTAAGGGCGTATACACAAAATATTTTGAGACCAATTGGAGCAAAAAAAAATCACACACACACACTGTCTAGAATTACTAGATGAAACTGGGTCATGTATAAAAAAAATCACAATAAGTGTTCAAATTGACGTCCGCCGCACTCAATGCACATTTGGGGTCTACGTATCCAATTTACACGAACAGTAGCAAACATTTCACGAGGTTTTTCACGAATGGTATTAGCCGCGGCGTTTACTCGTTGTATCAGCATTTCAGCATTGTCAATTTCCGTAGTGTAGACTTCACTTTTAAAGTATCCCCAAAAAAAAAATGTAAGGGGTTTAAATCCGGACTTCTTGGAGGCCATGGTACAGGGCCTCCACGACCAACCCAACGTCCTGGAAACTCAGCATCCAAATATCTTCTAACGCGCCTTTCATAGTGAGCTGGCGCACCATCTTGCAAATACCACATTTTTCTAAGAACCGCTAAGGGTACATTTTCTAGAAGATATAAAAAGTCATCTTGCAAAAATCGTAAATATCGTTCTCCATTCAAATTAAATGGGAACATAAATGGCCCAATTAATTGATCATTTAAAATACCTGCCCAGATATTAAGGGAGAAGCGATGCTGGAAATGAGTTCTACGCGTAACACGAGGATTTTCTATTGCATAAACATGCATATTATGGAAATTAAAACTTCCATTACGCGTAAAGCACGATTCGTCGGTCACTAAAATGTCTTTGGTAAAGTTAGGATTTTGAACATTTTGTGCCAAAATCCATTGACAAAATGCAATTCTTTTGGGAAAATTATGGGGTTGAAGGTGTTGTACACGCTGGTAGTGATACGGATAAAAATTATTGTCTCGTATAACACTGCTGACAAATGTGTGCGATACATTTAGCTGAGCGGCGATAATACGGGTACTTAAACCAGGATCCGCTTCCAACAGATTCAAAATTTCATATTCCGCTCGCAAATATCGCATTGGACGGTAACCACCTCCGCCGGCTCCGGCGACGGGCTGCAAACTTCCAGTGTCGCGTGCTCTTTGTAACAAATTTCTAAATCCGTTTTGCGGTGGTAAGTGTCGTTCAGGAAATCGCTCTTGATAAATTCTTACAGCTTCCGTGGAATTACACCTAATTTCACCGTAAATAAGAAACATGTCTGCCAATTCAATGTTTGAATAAACGTATCGCGCCATGTTACAAAATGTAGATGTTTCATGGAATAAGTTTCACCATAGACTAAACAGCAAACTATTTTTATGTTTAAAAATCATCTACCCTCGCCGCTCTTATCTCAACATTTCAATAAGTGTGGAGATAAAATGAAGTGTGAACCTAATAAGGAAAAATATTGAATTTCATTAACACGTTTAGAAAATATTCGGAATTTAGTCAGCAATGGGTACTTATGAAAACGATAACATAGACATAATTCTTCACAATCTGACCCACTTTTCTCTGGATGGTGTAATTCGATATCCAAATCGTTTAAAAACTACCAGTCTATGTGGAATCTCTCTTAAAATACGCAATGTGCGCGTATACCAGATACCACAAACATGTGGCCTATTATTATTAATTATTTTTAATAATTAATTGTGAGCTATCTACTAAAGGTATGGTAATTTTAAATGCAGGTATTGTTTATTTAAACGCTGCCCCTTATGTGGTAGAGAGCCTGTACAGTAGTTCGTTTACACGCTGTATATATTTTTAATAAAAACGTGTTTAAAAATTAATAGATTTTTAATATATTTATGTTATTAAACATGTTTTATTTAAAAGTAAGATAAATACACAAATCTTTTTACAATGAAAAAAATCAATTTGAAAAATGTTTGATGGGTATTTTAATTGGAATTGATAATAAAAAAACAGAAATTATTTCAATAAAATAGATAAATTATTTACGAATACACAAAACTAGAAACATAGCAATATAGATTCATATAAACATTCATATACAAAAAAAACTAACAAACATTAAAAAACTATATTAAATATACATATAACTGTTTTCTTATTTGTTAACGATATTTTAGAAGCAGTTTTTTCGTTTTATTTTATTCAGTAATTATTATACAGAATTGATCGAAGTGTAACACAAAATCAACAGAATATATTTTAAATAAAAAGCCAACAAATCAACACCTCATCATTTGCTTGTTTAATTTCATGACACTCCGGTTTTTAAAAATGCAATAAATAGCAAAGCTCGGTGTGTATATTTTTACTCTAACCAAATGAATATCATAATTTCCCTGAAATAATTAGGGAATATAATATTTTAATTTTGAGAAATTAACATTAAAATTGCTACGTTCCGTTTCATCCATTTACACTCTGACTAACGTGTATGAATATCGAATTAACTCTTTTCCTTGACTATTTTCTCTTTGGGCAATATTCATTAATTTAGTGGAGATAGCTTTATAGAAGGGATGAAAAATCAAATTCTTCGAAGTGATCTATCTGTTTTTTACCTATTTGTAGGCATTTTTTCGACCACGTTTATATTATGGTGTATACCCTGAAGTATTGCGCGACCAGAACAATACCACTGCAACTTACAGATAATCCCCAACCTTCAAAAAACCATAAATATTTTGGGATTTAAAAAGATTATTTACTGTTGACACATTTAATCCGTATCCGTAGAATCCAATTCGGTAATTTCTTATGTTTTTCACTAACCGATATTTTAGTTAGACACTTTTTGATCGGGTTTTCTTAAATCAATTTGAATTATTTTTACTTACCTATTTAGTCTGTACCATAATCCCATCGGTACCTTTTGTAAATGTAATCTGACTAAGAATAAAACCATTGAAATAATTGAATTAACCTGACATACAAAACATTGTAAACTGGAAATAGAGTATTCAATAATTTTTGCAATTACACTTCTCAGAGAAAATCTATTATACTTATTCTATTAAAAGACATCCTGTTGTTTTCTAAATGTTTTTGATTATCATCACTTAACGAGACTTTTCAACATATTTCAATATATGAGCCAATTATCTCAAATATTAACGATAACACTTGTTTCTGATTCCTGGGACCCTAAAACGTATATTTCCGTACAAAAAAAGATAGCCATGAGGTCGGTAACAATTATTAAAATGAAAAATGTATAATGTTTTTAATGTGACTAATTACTTGATTTAACAAGTTTGTTTGTTTCGCAGTTTTTGATAATATTCTCAATTATAAAGTTTCATGATTTTTATATAATTTGTACTTTCTCTATATAACATTTCGTGTATCTCGGGAAGTATTGAGAATATCGAAAAATATTTCTGCTTATTCTTTTTTAAATTATCCCCATGCAGCCGCACGACGGATGCCATAAATTTTAATCCAAAAATTAGGTAACATTTTAGTGCCTGCTAAGTGTTGTCGGTGTTGGTCAAATGGCACACAATAAGCGTTTATAAAATTTCAATCGGAAAAGTACAAGTTGATCATGTAACAATCGTTCAAAGTAAACTTATAATTAAAGTAGTCAGTGCAAAAACCACAAATTTCTGAAACTTAATATTTATTAAAAGTATGGTTCATTTAATAAAATACGCATCGTGATTAAAATATATAGTAAGTCCATTTTGGGATCTGATTTTTTTCTTTTGCAGAATAAACACTCATGTTGAATTGAATTATTGCTTTGTGTTTTAATAAATTTGATGCCAAACACTGACTTTTCGTAGCAACTACTGTTTTGACGATTTTATTTTCGTATAATCGTTCACTATTTTCAAGCTATATTTCAAATTAAACTGAGGAGAACTCAAAAATAATACCTCGAAAATACTGCTAGTAGGTAAAGAAATGATATTAATTTTATTGTAATCGTTTTGGTTCAATAAGCGATACAAACTCAAATTCCAATTACATTGGAAATCTTTACATGAAACATACAATGCGCCTTGAAATGGGACACATAGTATATTTAAAACTATTTTAACCCATTAACGGCCAAGCAATTTTAACTCTAAAAGTTCATTTTAATTAAAATTCTACACTTCTTTTTATGATTTCTATGAATTACTTATTGCATTACATACTGTGAATTTTTTCTTTAAATACACATAATGTATACGTGAATTTAATAATAAGTTAAAAATCATATATAGTTTATTATTATTATTATATTAAAGTGATAATGGATTTTCAAAAAATTAGTGCCTCAACAATGTAATGTATACGCTGTCAATGTTCAGGCATTCGTCGATTTTATATAAAAACGTGCAATATGAAGTTAAGAACGAGTGTATCCACTCCCAGACTAAGCATGAAGTAAAATTTCGAGTTTAGAAAAGCCTGAAAATTTGGCTCGGGCGCGTAGCGAAGCGGAGCGACCGAGCCAAATTAGGCTTTTCTAAACTCGAAATTTTACTTCATGCGCCACGCGTATAAAACATTGTAATATTGTGAAGTATTTATAATACACTTTAAATAACCAAATATTTAAATTTTTCTTGGTACATTTTCAATTCAGGTCAAATAATATAATATATCAACTAAACTTATTTAGTAACTTAATTATCAAAAAATAATAATGTTGCGTGTATGCATCAACGTCGCTTAATGGGTTAAAAACTTGAAACGGTAATAATTCAAAAACTAAAAAAAAATGACTTAACTGCATTTTGCACTGACCCCTCTAATTAAAAAAGAAACCCTTATCGATCAGTAGATCTGATCTGATCAATAGGATTGATCTGATTAGTTAATAAAATGATAAGTTGAAAGTTAAATAGTTTTGTATTTTAAGTTTCTTCTACAAAATAAATAATACTTAATGAATTTTACAACGTTCACATATAATTTCCTAAAATCTATTCTCTAATAACGCAGAAAATAAAATTGTAGAAGGAAACGCATGAATGAATGTAACACGCATCCTTAGCTCGTTAAACGAAAAAAAAAACGTGTTTTCAAGATTGAAAAATCAACATCTGGAATATGATACAACGAGAAGCGCAGAATAGAAGGAGAATGAAATGGTCTCTCTCTCACGCTCTCTCTGAGACTTGATTTCGCGACATCTGGAGTAAAATAGTCGTAACCGACCGACCACAGGAAGCCAGACTGGTGTATATAGGCAGCCATATACACCAATTTGGCATCCAGCGCTCTGCTCCCATTCGCGTGTACCCAATATTTATATGGGGATTTTTTATTTCGAAGTCATACTGTTATTAGATAACCGTTAGAATAAGTGTGATTGATAATGGTTCTTAATTTAAAAACAAAATATTGTTTGTTCTCTAACTCAGTGATATCATAGCTAGAAAAAACTCCTCTCTTATAACTCACATTTAACTTAACCTCAATTTCAGCCACCTAACTTAAATAATATAACATCAAGAGACATTATTTAATGTTGAATAGCCCAAAATAATTCTGTTAACGGTGGAGGCTTCTATTTCGTTATACATCATAATTCACAAATGAAACAAAAAAAAATCGTGTTTCATTTGCAAAATTATTTTAAAAATTTCTTATTTCATGTAACTAGGCGTGGAATGCGAACAACTGGATAGATATTTTAATGTCTGTGAAGTTTGTCTGTGTAACTAACTAAATAATTTACCTAAAAATAATGTCTCGATAACGTCCTTTGCTTTTGATATGTTATACAAGTCGCCTCTTAGAACTTTTGATTTTATGTATACAAATATATTCCAATTTCTTGCCTAGCTAAATGAAATAAGTTCTAACAAATTAGTGTATTTTGACACTATTTTCGCCTTTTTTTTTGTTGATGATACTTTGAAATAAAGACATATGTTATTCTGTTCTATTCTATTCTAAACATAATTCTAACTACAATCTAAATCTTGTATATGTAACTGGCACCTAGTTTATCCTCAGTGACTGCCATCAGGACCCGATCAAAACATCCAGACAGTCTCTCTGAAGAATGCCTAAGAATAAAATTTTAACGAGCAGAGCTTTCTTGTACAAAATTTATTCTATTGTTTAAGCAAAGTGAGCTTTGAAAACAAAACCAACACGACTGGTTTTTAAGAAAATATTTACAATTCTCGAAACATTAAGCACACTATTATTAATGTGAACTGCATATTTTAATGGAGAAACTGGAAAATATTACAGGTATTTAAATTTATAAAAGTTAGTACATACGAGTATAGACTTTAATTTTTTACTTAAAAGAAATTATCAAAATTATCCCAACAAGTAGATAGAAGACTAGCATTACGGCTGGCAAAAATAGTGTGGATGTTTTAATAGGGTACCCTGGCATTGAACCTAACCTAACTTATTTAACTAAAATTCAGTCTGACATCTAGCTCCAGTTGGTCTTAGCACGTAATTTAATCAAAACTTGAAGACAAGTTTGGTTATATCATGAAATTTGAAATTTATAGTAATAATCGTACCACGTCTCTACCTCTAGTCTTTTTGGTTACCATTCATTATTATATCCATAGATTGTTGATAAAAAAATTACGATTTTGGTTAGAATACAATTTATGTAACCAGATAACTAACTTTACAATAAAAGTTTACTATCAAATTTTAGACTCTCTTAACTCGAGTTTGTAAGTGTACTAGATGAGCCTAAAATTGATAGCAACATGTTTTTGTAACTTATACTTATCTAGTTACATAAATTACAAAAGTGTAGGAGATGTTAGTTGATAGTAATATCATCTCACATCCACTACCTTACAAAATGAAGTCAATTAGAGCAGATGTCAATTTCAAGAGGTAGATTAGATACTAGTTGACAGATTATTGGATTGGGTTGTATAAGACTTTGTAGAGATTAGTTAGCTAACATGATAGATTGAGGAGTTAGATGACAAATTAAGGAATTAAATACTCCAAAACCTGTAATAGTAGCTTCCCAATAGAGCTCCAACTTAAAATCTCTCCATTGTATAATCTATGAATACATTTACACACAATTTTTCTTATAAGTATACATCAGATGTATACGCTGTAAATGGTTACAGCACAGCAACTTCAAATTAAATGCTAGTCAAAAAAAACGAATTTTGACTAGCGTTTAATTTGAAGTTTGTAACGAGGGTTTCCATTCCTTGTTTAAGCGTGAAGGAAATTTTCTAGTTTAGAAAAGGCTGAAAATTTGTTTTGATCGCGTAGCAAAGCGGAGCTAACAAACCAAATTTTCAGGCTTTTCTAAACTCGAAATTTTACTTCATGCGCCACGCGTATTAAACACTGACAGCACTGAAATATTGTGAACGAGTAATCTTCGGTTGAAATCAGTGTCATACGCGTGGCGCTTGAAGTAAAATTTCGAGTTTAGGAAAGCCTTAAAAATTTGGTTTGGTCGCTCCGCGCTTCGCGCTACGCAACCAAACCAAATTTTCAGGCTTTCCTAAACTCAAAATTTTACTTCGTGCTTAACCTGGGAGTAGAAAATACTCGTTTAAACTTCAAATTGACCTCTTAAGAAAACAACGAATATTTAAAAATATACAACACATAATTGGGATATATATACTCAAAAGAAAAACTCCCTGTATACCATGTAAAATTACCGATTTAACATTGGTTTTAAAATTGCCCCGCATCCACTTTGGGTGTAGAGGACAATTTTTAAAATGAAAATTAGACAAATGTAGACAAATAAGCATATTTATTAGTATTATTATTAAATTCCGTATTATAATAAAAAAAAAAATAGGTACATGCTAAGAGGCTCAGAAGATCAATCTCTCAATTTAACGGCTTAGTTCCTACCTGAATAAATATCCATGTAAAATTGTCTATCTCAATAGATACTCTTAAAGTTGGTTTCAACCACAGTGTGCTATTATCGCAAGTACGTATAGACAATCTCTGATGATTGACACGAAATTATGATTTAAACCTTTTCTAAAAGAAAGATCACTAATATACTCGCGACCTAAACAGTATGACATTGTCATGTAACGTCAAAATTTGACACAACTAGTAAAAATCGTTGCTAATACTACTGTCGACATACTCTCTAAAAAATTTGAACCACACATTTCATATCAATGAATCATAGGACATCTTTTCCCAATTCCACTATATACTCAAATTGTATGTATATATGTGGATAAATTAAAAATTGTATGTATTTACAGAAATATATATCTTACTCAAGATTATGTAGAGAAATAAATAAATGGATAGATGCTGAAATCGTATGTGAATGAATGATTACGTATTCTGTGTGTATTGTATGCAGATGCTTTCAGTAATCTAAGTCTGTGAGCATCAATGTGTGCAATAGTACGAGAATATATGAATTGATAGATGGCTAGATGGATGAATTCTGTCTGTTTTTGAGGCGAAAGAGCCATTTCCTTGCATCCGTATCGATTGTTTCAGAGAGAGGCGCTTCAGCATCAGCCTTCTTGTCTTGCCTCTTGGCCCAATTACGGCTGAAAAGGGTTGCACCCCGAATTACGTCTGTACATCACTTATACAATAGATTATTGCCCTGTCAATTCTTCTTGCGCTTTATTTCTTCGTTTTTATGTGTGCCTGTTGTGTTCCAGTTTTATTTTCTTTCCAACAAGTTAATACTTAATGCGCTTAATGTACAGATAGGACTTAGGAATTACATCAGACAAAATAATTATTAAAACATTTTCAAAGATAAACTGAAAACAATCTAATATAAATATATATTGTAAAATGTTTTTATGTTTTTGGATTTTATTAAATGAATAATAATAAGCAAGTAATAAATACCTAAATATACTGCCTGTATTTATAAACCATACAGATAGCAAGAAATGAAAATAAACGAAACATTAAAAATAAATAAACCATTGGTATGTTTTTTTGTCAATTGATTGAAACTCTACTGACTGTTCAATAATAATTAACGCGTACAGAATTTGATCACAAAATTTAATCAGTGCACAAATGTCGAAAACACGATCCGTCATTTAATCCGATTCTGCAATTTTCGCGGATTCGGGGGAGAAAAAAATTAGGGGTCGGAGCAATTAACGTCGCTAGATGGAAAACGTTGGTGTGCGAGTGTGTGTGTGTGTGTGTGTTTGTGTGATAGTGTTTATATGTGTGTGTGTGCACTCGCACAGAGAGAAAGAGATAGCAACGAAACCGTGGCGTTATTTATCTTCTTTTTTAAGTACGGGGCACATGATTTATTCCGACTGTGCCATTAGTGAATATCCAAAAAGTTAGCCCGTTAAATGTTTCTGGCTTGCTTGCTCCGAGACCCGCTTCCGTTCGCCATTCTCGGGTTTTCCCTATTCTACTTTCTGTATGTGTGCAAGCCTTGCTCCTATAAAACTTCTTTCTGCTCTTCTGCCTTTTGCTAGAGTAAATATATTTTTAGTCTTGCTTTTCTGGGTTATGTATAATCGGGTTATACTCTTTTTAAATAATAAATCCTCAATTTATAGTATTTATCATAAAAATAATTATATCCCAGTCATTGTAAATAGCAAATATGTAAACTCTGAAAATAATCCTGGTTTGATGGATTATTCAGAACATAATGTAAAAGTGTATACGAAAATCTACCTAACTTTGATTGTTTGAAAGATAAACTTTATAATTTTTGCTCGAAAATTGTATTTATTATTTGATTGTACCATTATTTTATATTATGCTTTTCTCGATTTTTAATAATTTTAAATAATGTTTATCTCCTGTAAATCGGTGTGCACTAGAGCAATTTTGGTTCATACAAAATCTGCACAAAAATCTTAATTTGGTGTACCCAAACATTATGCACTGCTAAAGTTTGACATAACTTTGTATTAAGAATGTCACTAATTGATATAAAAAGAGTTGTTTGACCAATTGTTAAAAACAATTGCACCGTATCAATCATTATCAGTTTTCTCTGATTATAGAGGCTTCTACTTCGTTATACATTGTTGAACATAAATAAAACACTGTTTATCACTTTGTTTGTATAACAATTGGTTTATTTGGTGACTATAGTTTCGATACTACACGTATCATTATCAAACCGTTAGTAACAAAAAAAACTACAAAGGAACATTATTTATATTTGCAAATTTTCTAATAACAGCGTTAAAGAGGGGGGTGTATTTAAGGTCAAGCTGGTCGTTAATTACGGGAATTTCCCGATTAGCGCGGGCTCTATGAATCTCCAAAGACTCCAGGAGGTCCATCTTTCTACCCTTCTCGGCAAAGTGAATAACTGAAAGTACATCCTCGCCAAAAGAATGGTTATTTTCAATCAAATGTTTGGCGAAAGATGACCTATCAATTAATCTATGCCGAAAATAGTAAAGATGCTCACTGAGTCTGGTCTTAAAATTACGACCAGATTGACCTATATACACTCCCTTACAATCATTACAAGTTAATTTATATATTCCTGATTTGTAAATACTTGGTATCTGAGTCTTATGGTTAAAAATATGATTTTTAATTTTTGTAAATGGTTTCATCGCTATATTTAATTTGTGTTTTGCTAAAATATTTTTAATTTTGTTAGTTATATTTCCAAAGTAAGTAAGGGAACGATATGTTGCTTGTGTTTTAGGTTCGATTCCGGCATATATGTATTTTCTAATAAGTTTAATTTTGTATTGATTAACTATTTTATCTACTATTGACGTAGTATAGCCATTTGAAACAGCTATACTTTTAATAATATCTATTTCTTTTTTAAATGAGGTTTCTGACAACGGAACAATAAAAGCTCGGTTTACCATGGAGTTAAAGGCAGCTAGTTTATGTTTATAGGGATGGTTGGAACAATTAGGAATTATACGGTCTGTGAAAGTAGGTTTTCTATAAATATCAAAAGTTAGTGATTCATTAGTACGTGTTATTGAGAGGTCTAAAAATTTTATGTTATTGTTAGTTTCTGTTTCTACTGTAAATACTATATTTGGATGTAATGAGTTAATATAATCTAAAAATTGTGTTAATTGTTAATTGTAGTATCCTTCGTAAATTCCCCCTCTCATAAAATAGCTTGCCACCTAAATTCCTTATACAGAGAACTAACCGATTTTAGAGACCCTAATTCAATTAAAAATTCTAAAGAATTAACTGAAAAACTAACAACAATACAATTCCCAACTAACCACAAACTTGTTTCATTCGACGTATCTAATATGTTTGCGAAGATTCCACCTAAAGATTGTATACAGTTAATTAAAAAATCATTTGATAATTGTAATGTAAATATATCAGTTCAAATAGAATTTATTAATATTTTAGAAATCATATTAGATAACAATAACTTTTCTTTCGATAATAAATATTATAAGCAGACAGAAGGGTTAGCAATGGGTTCACCATTGAGCCCGTTGCTAGCCGAGATATTCATGTGCAACCTTAGCAATTCAATTTTAAATTCACAGCTAGGCAAGAAACATATTAAAGTGTGGTATAGATACGTCGATGACATCATAGCTTCTTTCGTAGGTACTAATAGACAATTAACACAATTTTTAGATTATATTAACTCATTACATCCAAATATAGTATTTACAGTAGAAACAGAAACTAACAATAACATAAAATTTTTAGACCTCTCAATAACACGTACTAATGAATCACTAACTTTTGATATTTATAGAAAACCTACTTTGACAGACCGTGTAATTCCTAATTGTTCCAACCATCCCTATAAACATAAACTAGCTGCCTTTAACTCCATGGTAAACCGAGCTTTTATTGTTCCGTTGTCAGAAACCTCATTTAAAAAAGAAATAGATATTATTAAAAGTATAGCTGTTTCAAATGGCTATACTACGTCAATAGTAGATAAAATAGTTAATCAATACAAAATTAAACTTATTAGAAAATACATATATGCCGGAATCGAACCTAAAACACAAGCAACATATCGTTCCCTTACTTACTTTGGAAATATAACTAACAAAATTAAAAATATTTTAGCAAAACACAAATTAAATATAGCGATGAAACCATTTACAAAAATTAAAAATCATATTTTTAACCATAAGACTCAGATACCAAGTATTTACAAATCAGGAATATATAAATTAACTTGTAATGATTGTAAGGGAGTGTATATAGGTCAATCTGGTCGTAATTTTAAGACCAGACTCAGTGAGCATCTTTACTATTTTCGGCATAGATTAATTGATAGGTCATCTTTCGCCAAACATTTGATTGAAAATAACCATTCTTTTGGCGAGGATTTACTTTCAGTTATTCACTTTGCCGAGAAGGGTAGAAAGATGGACCTCCTGGAGTCTTTGGAGATTCACAGAGCCCGCGCTAATCGGGAAATTCCCGTAATTAACGACCAGCTTGACCTTAAATACACCCCCCTCTTTAACGCTGTTATTAGAAAATTTGCAAATATAAATAATGTTCCTTTGTAGTTTTTTTTGTTACTAAAGGTTTGATAATGATACGTGTAGTATCGAAACTATAGTCACCAAATAAACCAATTGTTATACAAACAAAGTGATAAACAGTGTTTTATTTATTATCAGTTTTGTTAAAAATATTATCAAATCAATTGATGAAGCCGAAAAACAACATCGATAAGTGTGTTTAATACTACAAAAATCGATAACTCAAAATACCTATTAATGCAAGAAAGTTTAGTTGCATTTAAAAAAATATATCTGTAAGATATTAAAGAATTGTTAGTGAATTAGTTATATGTTTATTTGCAGCCACGCCGCACAGTATATAATTTGACCGGTCTAGAGGGCAAACGTCAAATTACTGAATTATGAAAATTACAAATGCATGGCTACAAATTATCCATATGAATCAGAAAAAAAAATCTGGCACAAAATTATTTCCGTTTACTTTCAATTCTCTGCAATGTCAAGTAGCAATATTGAAATAAACAACGAATTCCATATTTTATTGATTAAATTTGTAATAAATTATTTTAAAATTGCATCGTTTAATCAAAGCTGAATATTATTTTTTCTTTGGTGCCTTTTTATGCAAATGTGCACCTACAATATCATATATTATTGGTATAAATTTAATATAATATAACAAAGGCATAATAGGTTATTCAATTTATAATCAAATAAATATAAACATCTGATAAAAACATTCATATGTTTTGTGTTATACAGTTTCATAAATGACTACTTGTTTTCTAATAACCTCAAAATGTTGAATTAAAATTACTAAATTGAAATTACTGAGATATTTAACATTTTTGTTGGGTGTAAAAATTAAGCGATAACGCCTTTTTTATTGTCAACATTTCTTAAAACACTGTTAATAATAAAAGCTCTTCAAATCAAATTTACGAAATGTATACATTATACTTTTCTATAGCTCTATTAATTACAAACTAATGCCGTTTTTTTTTTAAAGTTTCTTAGATACTATTTTGAATAACTCAAATAATATTTTCTAACTTTCTATGTATTTTTATATGGGGAGTTCTTTTAAGTATAAATATCTCAATTACTGCGTATATGCTGTAAATCTTCAAATATATATATTTTTTTTAAGAGTTTAGTTTGAAGCTTTAACCAAAATTTAGGTGATTCGGATCCGTGATTCGATTACTTTTTTGAGAATTCGTCCTAGCTTTGGTATCCACAAATAAGTTCAAGTTAAATTAGTGTCCTAGCTTTGGTATCCACGAATATAGAAATAACTTAATATATTTGCTAGTAATTAAACTTTTACACGATTTCCTGATCGATTTATTTATTCTTACCGAAAAAGTAGTAAAAATTGCCCTATCTTGTTAAAACCATTTAGCTTAAAACTCGATCAATTTCGTGGGGTGATTTCACTTTCACTTTATTTACGATGACGAAGCTGCAGAAAATCGCCTTTTAACACAATAGCAGCCTGCGCGCATTCAGAAATAGGGTGGTTGGAACAGTAAATTTAAATTACTTGCAAAAATGCAATATAGTCGTCGCTCCCCCACACCCTTCCCACGCATGATATTTCACATTAAAAGGTCGTGCAGCGTAGATTTGTATCGAATGATTGAATCGAATCGAATTGGGATTGAGGGGACTCGCTCGCTCATTATTATCACTTATTAGATACGAGTGAGTGTGTGTGTGTATGTGTGAGGGTAGCGATGATCGCGTTGACGTTTGTCATTTGCTTTGTGAATGAGGGCAGTGTGGCGTGAATGCTACCCCAGCCTCGACAATGTTGGCTCTTTTGTTTTCAAATCCGCAAGGAAGGAGCTTTGCATTTTATCATAAAATAAAACGGATGAGGACTTTTTAAACTATGTAAAAAGTCTGCTGCAGTCAACGCAGACACCGACCGCAAATTTAAATGCTTTAAGATTAGCATATCGATTATGTCTATCACTTTCTATCATCTTTACAGAGATAGGCCCATACATTCAAAAATTCACTTTTCGTTTTATTTTTTTGAGTTAAGAGAAAGTCGACCGATATCTATATAAAACTATGTATATTGTCGTCTTGAGGTTGCGATTTATTATGGGTAAAATCCAAGGTTTTTGGTAGTCACTAGTTCCAGCACCATTCATGTTCTGATTATAGGACAATATTACATGATACATCAAAATAATCCTAAAACTTGGGGGATTTTTGTATCATAAATTTAAAACGATTAAGATATTTTGTTTTTTTGTAAAGAAATCCTGAAAATAGCTATTTTTAGGTCATTTATTTACTCCTTTTTAGGCAACAAAAACTTGTACTACGTAAAATTCAAGGATGTCCGTATATTCTGCACTGAATTAGCTCAACATTTATTAAAAAAATGTCCATGATATATTTCGTTTACCTTTTTATGCTGGAAATAGAAATATAGTCTATCTCACTCTAGAAAATGGCTAGGCAGAGTTTGTCTCACTCCAGTAAACCGCAACCTTAACTTTAGGAAAACTACAAACTTCATGCTTGTCTCAGTAAAATGTTTTCTTTTTTTGTCGCTATTTTCTAAAAATAAACTATCAAACATTGGTAAAGTATTGTAATCACGTCTTAGATTTGATTTTTATCTGCAATTCTATAAAAAAATATTGGAATAGTAAAACAGTCACATTCCTTTGAGAAGATTTGTATATTTTTCCATTTATTTCAATTTTAAAATCAATTCACTAGAATTTAAAAAAAAAATTGAAATACTGTTTTAGGTGCGACATTCTGGTGATATCATTTAGGTATATGAAAGAAAAAAATGAGAAATGTTCGCATAGGAATCTTTTACAATATTTCAATTTATTTTTTATTATATGTTTTAGATATTGTAGAAAAAAGCCATGTAAAAACATGTTTTCTATTTATATGTATTTTCAAATTATTTCATCCCAAAATAAGGTCGTAGTTAGGACGACAATATACTTAGTTTTATACGTTTATATAGAGGTCGACTTCCTCTTAAACTAAAAGAGCTACGACAAAAAATACATCCAAGTTTAATACTTGATTCATTACAACTTTTATTTGCAAGATTTTACAATTACGTTAAAAAGGTTTCTGCTTTTAACTAAAAAGTTGGTCAATTCAAGATATTATAGAGTAAAACTCAAATGCAAAATTTGATAAACATTTCATTAGCAGTTTCTGCTGAAATTGGTAGTTAAAATCAAACATTTGCGGTGATACCACCCCAGGTTAGCCAAGAAAAAGTTCAACACAGTGGTAATTTAGTGAAATCTCCATAATTTTAACATGTGAATGTGCCGTTTTTTTACGCATTTACTTTTTCCGCAACCACGCAGTTACAATTTTTTGTACAGCATAACCTTAAATTTCAAATTCAACAACCGCCATGAGTAACGATAGGAAAATCAAACGCATGCAGCGTCAGTTCAACAATAGTTTGTTCAAATAATCACAAATGTAAGCTCACAAAAAAATGTTTGCTAAATTTTTTCTAGAATTTGTCATTAACTAATAGCATTATTCAGATAATTAATTGTTTGTTTGTTCATTGATTATGGTGTTAACCCTGAGGAAGGGACAAAATGAGTCCCTGAGTCCCGAAAGCTTGGTATTACAATAAAGTAGATTGCACACATCTCTCCTGCCTTATTATTGGTCGAATGCCCTGTTAGGAAATTTTCCGAACTCTGCCTCTAACGTAGTACGACCGTAACTTCTTGTGCTGGTATATATATATATATATATATATATAGGGTGAGTCGGGAGGAGCGCACCAAACTCTAGGAGTGTATTATACACGTGAAAATAATGTAAAAAAACTTATTTGTTCTTATCCGATTTTTATTTGTTTTCAAGTTATAGCATATTAACAAATAAACAAGTTATTATACAAAAAAATTTCTTAATCATAGCGTTCTTTCAACAAATGTTCAAAAATACCGCCATTGACTTCTAAACATTTTCTGTTTCGTCTACGAAGAGCGTTTGTTGCTCTCCCAATTGATTCATTTCTTTCTTCTTTTATATGGGCTGCAGTATTCACAATTCGTCTAATTAGTGATTCCCGTGTGTCCACTTTTATTTTGTAGACTTCATTTTTCATCCAGCCCCATAAACAAAAATCTAGTGGTGTGAGGTCTGGAGATCTTGCAGGCCAATTAATAGGACCTCCACGACCAATCCAACGCCCTGGAAAACGTTCGTCCAAATGTTGCTTGACTTGACGAGCGACATGTGCAGGAGCTCCATCGTGCTGATAGTACATCTGCATTCTAATATTTATAGGAACATCTTCTAGCAGGCCTTGTAATTCATTTTGTAAAAAATTGAGGTAATTGCCTCCTGTGAGATGATTCTCCAAAATGAAAGGGCCGATTAAATAACTGTCAACCATACCACACCACACGTTTACAGAAAACCGATGTTGAAAATTGCTTTCGACTGTTGCGTGGGGATTTTCATCAGACCATACATGAGAGTTACAAGTGTTGTTAATGCCATCACGGGTAAATGTAGCTTCATCCGTAAAGAGTATACTCGATACATTACGATGATTATTATTTATCCACCGACAAAATTCCGTGCGCTTAGCGTAATCCCCTGGTTGTAGGTGCTGTACTCTCTGAACGTGATAAGGATATAAGCCTTGCTCGTGTAGCATGTTCATCACTCTTTTTTGTAGAATTGCCACTCAATTGGCAATTCTCCGTGAGCTAGTAGTTGCATCTTCTTCTACTAGATGCAGAATATTTTCTACTTCTACAAAACCTTGTCGAGCAGCGCGCTCATATGTTATGTTAGCACTGGGAAGCTTACCAGTCTCGCACAATTTGTTGAAAACTCTAATAAATATCTTTTTATCAGGATGTCTTTGGTGTGGAAAACGTTCACGATATTCTTCAACAGCAGCTGTAGCATTTCCATTACAGAAACCATATACAAATACCATATTTGCATATTCTAAATTTGAATAAGTATGTGGCATTTTGCAACACTAACAATCACATTAATTCGAACTTAAACGTTCAGTTACTGTTCACCGTACACTGACAGTTCATCAAAACGTCAGAATTATCAAATGTTTATAAGCCTCGAACATGGCATACTTTGATAATGTTAAAACTCAGATAGAAGTGGAAAGCTAGATGAACATTTTTAATTACGCCATAACTTGAAAACAAATGATAATCGGATAAGAACAAATGAGTTTTTTTACATTATTTTCACGTGTATAATACACTCCTAGAGTTTGGTGCGCTCCTCCCGACTCACCCTGTATATATATATATATATATATATATATATATATATATATGTGTATATATATATATGTATATATATATATATATATATATATATATATATATCCATTAGATATGGATCGTTCGTGAATGATTTGTTCAAAAGGAACGATTCTGTATGAACTGATTCCGTATTTCAATAAGAATTGATTCCTTAATGATTCACTCACTCGAGACGACCGACCGAACGATTTTGGTCGAGCGGAATCGTATTCAAGATTCGGGTTTATACATGCGGTCTAAATCTGCCCGAATCGGATGACTAATTCGTTCGCTAGAATCCGCGCGCAACTTCAAACAAACATTTTGAACTATATTTAAATTTGTATATATTTGCTCTATTTTTATAGACACATATCTTTCGAATAAACCTATCATCTTTGCTTGAATTACACAATTCAATTCACTTAAAACGGTATTCGCTCGTTTAACTGATGTTCTTGGGTCGGTCGTCTATCTGGGCGCCGTTCGGTATGGAACGAACATATATTATTATTATTATCATTAATATTATTACTATTAGTATTATTATTCAATTTTGCGCGTAGTTAATTAACGGTAAGTAAATGGTCACGGTTTATGAAACAATTGTCTATTGTCACTATAAATAATTATTATCATTATTATTATTATTATAAGTGATTCGCTTACGAACGATTCATAAAGAAAGAATCAGTTTCAAGAAATGATTCGGTTGATTCGAATCACCAAAAAAATTCGAACTTCCCATATCTAATATCCATCAACTACTTCCAAAACCTCGTAAATGTAATATGTAAAATTTAACAAAAGCACAAAATCTAGTTAATTATTATTTGAGCTGCGTATTCCTTCTGATTTTTTTATGGTACGTTTTTTTAATAACTTTGTCATGACCGATTTTTAATGAGTATTTTGAGATGTTCATAATAATATTGGTAAATTAATAATATCTGAATTACGAGGAAATGTTTTTGAAAAATCTAACCTTACGAGGTTTCGAAAGTAGTTGATCGATATATTTTTTTTAAGTTTCTTGACACATGTTTTAATCTAATTATTTTTTCTCACAGATAAGATTAAAACACGTGTTAGCTAATAAAATATAATAATTTGCTATACTAATTTAGTTATTTATAATTGACTTTCGATTTATTTCATGGTGAAAGCAAGAGCGAGTGAAGGAAAACGGTTAAGTTTTCTCGCGTTTTCCCGAACGAAACTTGATATTTTAAAACGCGAAATACGCGGAAACGTTTCGGTCTCGTTTCGTTTACTTAATACACGCCGCATATTATTTTACAAAATTACATCATCAACGAATGATAGTCCATTAAAAATTCTCAAATTCGCGGTGTTTGTATAATACAGCAATGCATCATTTTACCTTTCCGCAGAATATGATAACTTCAAGTAATAATAATAAACAAAACGCAATCAGAGAGTTTCTTAGTAATATTTAAATGTCATAAAGTGTACATTGCTACTTATGAAAGAAGAATAAAACACGAACTGACACACGGTTTTGTTAAAAGGGCGTAAGTAATCTAACATTTTTGTAAAAATGTTTTATTATCATTTTAAAAACTTCAAAATTCTATACCATAAATAATAGTTAAGTAAATTAGCAGCATTTTTTATGGGCCATCTGCTATTGAAACTACCAACAAAATGTGTTTATCATTCTATTAGTGGTTCTAAAAGTATTAGATGACTCATAAAAAATACACCTAAATTACAACACTTTTTTGAAGTTTCAGAAAAAAAAAGGAAAAATTGAATTGAAAAAAAAAGATGTCAAAATGAATAATAAATTTCAGTGTCAAAAATAAGTTTTTTTTTTTTTTAATAACACAGGTAAGAATTAAAGTCATAATTAAGAATTTAAATGGTAAAATATGTGGGTTTATATAAAATACTAATATGTAATAATTTAATAATTTATCTTCACTCAGCTTCTACTCAGCTTCTAGGTAAAAATATACAATCTTTTCTTTTCTTTCTAAACTTTTTAGCCTTTTATATCTTTACTACAGCCAAATGTGACTAGTGTGCTGATCCAGAACTGCACCTTGTCATTCTTGCTGACTTTCATGCCTCTCGTAACAAAAAATCTTTTAAACTAAACTTAGTTTAAAAAAATATACCCTTTTAACAAATCTGATTTCCACAGAAAATTTTTAATTAAAGTATATGGTACATATCCCAATGTATACAGGGTGCTAAACCGTTCGTTAAAAGTTTATGGGGTTGCTTGCACTAAAAATTAGAAAAAAATCCTTGTCATACGGTTCCACCGGAAGTAGCGCCAAATTTGTTATTTTAAATAGAATACCCTATATATTTGTAATATTTTGTATTCCTCGTTTAAATTGCAACATATTTAATTCGAACATGTGTGCACTTATCTCTTATAGTTTTCAAGCAAATAAAATATTTCTAAAATGTTGACCTCTAAAAGGCATCTTGAAATCTGTCTGTTACTTCTCTTAAGAGTAAAATAAAAATATGATTTATATCTCTACTTGAACCTAGAGGATGCCTCTATGAGTGTATTAATTGGAAACTGTCAATTTTGACAATAAGTATTCTTAAAATATCAATATCGAAGTGCCTTCCTCAATATCTCGTAATTCAATTTTTTAAATGGAATGACCCATTTTTTATCACGTGGTACGATTGAGGGGAATATTTCCTACAAAAAAGTATCAACAACTATACTCCTAAAGCAAGTGGTTTTTGAATTATTTCGAAGATTCGTTTGTCGTTGCATTTATGCAGGGAATAATGCGCGCATAAGTCGCAACTGAATTTTAGTAGGCAAGTAGTAATGCTTTTGTTTTGTCGCGTATGTAATGCGAAATGTCAAATAATAAAAACAATGAGTACAAAGTTATCCAGAGATCAACAAAATGAATAAATACACCCATCAACAAATTATCAATTTATTCTTTATACATGGCAACTGCGATAGAATTGGTACTCGAACATGCAGAATATTTAATGAAACTTATCCACATTTGCCGCTGATGAATAAAACAAGATTTAAAAGATTGGAATCAAATTTTGATCAATTGGCAGTTGCTATAAATAAATTGATAATTTGTTTTTTTGTGTAATTAATCATTTTGTTGATTTCTGTAAAACTTTGTACTAATTCTTTTTATTATTTGACAATTCGCAATACAATCGCGACAAAACAAAAGCATACTACTTGCCTACTAAAATTCAATTGCGATTTATGCGCGCATTATACCCTGCATAAATGCGACGAAAAACGAATTTTCGAAATAATTCGAAAACTACTTGCTTTAGGAGTATAGTTGTATAATACTTTGTTGTAGGAAATTTTCCCCCCAATCGTACCACGTGATAAAAATTGAATTACTAGATATTGAAGGGGGCACTTAGATATTGACATTTCAAGAACAACTCTTGTCAAAATTGACAGTTATCAATTAATTTACTTATAGAGGCATCCTCTGTAATCTGTTTAATAACTAGGAGGAACGTTTCAAATTTTACGCGCCAAAACCTACAACTCTGATTGGCTGAGAGCGCGCCCAATTTACACTATGCTAATTACATCATTATTAGACGCAACAGCTGACATAACCTTAATTCGAAACGTTACCGAGTTGCAACTTTATCTATTTCGTAATAACCTTTTGCGCAGTGTTTCTTTAGCATAGTTAAAAGTTAGTTTTGTTTATATTGTTGTGATGGATTATGGACTCAGTACAAGCTATGTGATAATATCACCTTCACCTCCAAAAATGCGTAAGAAGTTGGATTTGGGTCATTTATATCTGTCTGAAAAACAGTGCATAATAAATATGTATAAGCAGATAATAACAGATGATCCACATATGAAAATGACTGCTGTTGTATCAGACATTGTTGGTGGTGAGATTTCAACGATTTCATTTCATAATAGTATAAGAATATGCATCGAATAATGAAATGTTTAATTTTTAGGAGTTGTAAATTCCACTGTCTATCGTACCATTAGCGAATAGAAGAAATCCGGAGAGATTTGTAGCCCTATACAGCTTGGAGGACATAATTACAAGTTTTGATGACGTAGTGAAGAGATCCGTGCATAGTTTCTTTTATAAAAATGAAGTGCCAACTTTGAATAAAGTTTTAAAAGAAGTAAACGATCATGCAGGCATGCCGAAGATGAGCCGTTCTACCTTGTATAGTTTTATAAAACAAATCAATTTTAAGTAAGATAGAGACAGAGCCGGGCAGGATATGAATAATTCAGGAATCGAATCCTTTTAGAAGATTCAAAAGAGGCATTCGAATACTTTACTTTAACTGGATTCGTTAAATTTTTTTTAAGAGGATTAGTATTCGTGTCTAAATATGGGAGATTCCAATCCTTATAAAAGGATTCGAATCATTGTAAAAGGATTCGAATACTTAAAAAAGGATTTGAATCGTCAAAAATAATTCGAATTAATTGTGAGGAATAACATGAAAAATGTTTTTTTGTGTGTTTTTAATTTTCTCGTTAAATCAATGTTTTATGCGCGTGGCGCATGACGTAAAATTTCGAGTTTAGAAAAGCCCAGAAAATTTTTCTCGGGTCGCTTCGCGACCCTCGACAAATTTTCACGGGGCTTTTCTAAACTCGAAATTTTACTTCATGCTTAGTCTGGGAGTGGAAACGCTCGTTCGAAACTTCAAAGTGAATGCTTTGATAAGAACATTAAATTATTGAAAATGTTTTTAAAGATAATGATCTAGTTTTCAAAGTTTGTTTTAATATAGTTTGAAGTAAAGCTGACATGGTAGCTACAATCTGAAATGTTAAATTTTTCCGACATTTCCCTGACTAAAGATTTTCTCTCTGGCCTTTTAATATAAGTTTCTTCTGTGGGAAACCCTCATTCTGTTTAATAGTTTTCATTGTTTTTGCCAATATTTAAGTTAATTTTATAAATTTTTACCTACTTTGTAATTTTCTTGCTGATTTTGACAGATTTAATAATATCATATGACTTTTTTGTTAGTATTTTGATCAATTTGAATATAATTCCATGACTTTTCTCTGACTTTCCCGGTTTTAATGATATTCAGTAAATTTTTTATTTACGTAAATTTCAGGCATTAGTCGATTTTATAATAGAGGTCAATTTGAAGTTTTGAATGAGTGTTTCCACTAGCAGACTAAGCATGAAGTAAAATTTCGAGTTTAGAAAAGCCCTGTGAAAATTTGTCTCGGGTCGCGCAGCGACCCGAGACAAATTTTCGGACTTTTCTAAACTCAAAATTTTACTTCATGCGCCACGCGTATTTAACACTGATTTGAAGTGGAGTTCAGAAACACACAAATACATCTTTAACCAGAGTAACAGGGAGTCAGATATTTAGTCTGTTATCAACGATGTTCCGTGGTAATAATAAATAATTAGGTTTTGAATATTATTGTTAAAACAACTGGTAACGATATTTATATATTAATGGTTGCAAAAAAATAATAAAATCAAATTTATTCTTAAAGGATTTGTATTTGTATTTCGAAAAAACAGGTTTCGAATCTTCGATTCGAAACATATTTATCTCTTACGAATCCTTTATTCGAGTATTCGTGATTCGAATCATATTAGGTGATTCGGATTCGTGATTCGAATCCTTTTTACGAGGATTCGTCCCAGCTCTGATAGAGACACATCATTATATAAATTCCATATTATATTATGAACATAATGTAAATATGTTTTATTTCACAGATATATGGCGGGATGCCGTATAAGCATTTTAATTGAACTGACGATATCGTACGATAGAAAATAAAATACTTAACATTAATTAAGAAGTACCAAATGGATATTTGATTTTATTTAAAGAGTAATTGTGAAATTATTTAAAATTACCGCTAAATTTATCTATTGATATTTCTGGTAACTTTTTATAGTGTAAATTGGGCTTTGGCACTTACTCCTTCTAGTTTTTAAACAGACTATAAGTACAAGTTAAGGTATACATCATATTTTATCTTATTCTTAAGAAAAGTTACAGACAGATTTCAAGATGGCTTTTAGAGGTCAGAATTTTAGAAATATTTTATTTTCTTGAAAACTATAAGAGATAAGGGTACATATGTTCGAATAAAATATGTTGCAATTTAAACTTGGAAATAAAAAAATTACTAATATATAGGGTGTTCTATTTAAAATAATAAATTTAGTGTTACATCCGGTGGAACCGGAAGTGATATAAAGTTGAAAATATTTCACATGAGGAGAACTGATTTAACCATATTACAAGGATTTTTTTCAAATTTTAAGTGCAACGGCAACCCTATAAACTTTTAACGAACGGTTTAGCGTAGACACCCAGTATACTGCAAATTTTCAGGCATTCATATTTAATGCAAATGTTTAATTTTGAGCGATTAATCCAAACTTGATTTGGAAACTTATACATTTGATTTCTTGATTTTAAAGCTACTTTATTTAATTTTCAAACTGAAACGCTGTATTTTTTACCTAAACTTGATTTTCATGCTACTACACATGATTTTCAAACTACTAAACTTAGTATTTAAACTACTTTACTTGATTTTAAAGCTCAGTTTTCCAGGTACCTAACATAGCTTTATTTTCCAGGTACTTTCAAGCTGCTAAACTTTATATACAAGCTACTTCACTTGATTTTAAAGCAAACATTTTCTAGCTTCTTAACTTGATTTTCAAGTTACTTAACATAACTTTTGAGCTACTAGACTTTGTATTCAAGCTACTTTACTTTATTTTTAATCTGAATTTTCCTGCTACTTAACTTAATTTTCAAGCTGCTTGACTTAAGATTTTGCAGCTGTTTTACTTGACTGTCAAGCTATTAAACTTTTCTTTAAGCAACATAACTTGAAATGAAGCTTAGGTAAAACAACTTAATTATCAAATTACTGAAATAGATTTTTAAGTTACTTAAATAAATGTTTAATCTACTTGATCTAAGGTATAAAATGTTTGTCTATTAAATAAAAAAAAATTAGAATTTAATATAAATTCATAAACAACAAATGGGGTAGCTTAAAAATATAGTGATATAAATTCTGCATCTTAAATTAAATCCAGTAGATGTAATGTAACCGAAATTGCCAGTTCACCAAATTAAACAGCTCAAATCACCTGGAAATTATTTTGACATAAAGTTTTGTTGATGTCAAATTAAACAGCTTGATAGTTAAGATACGTTTCAAGATAAGTTACTTTAATATGAAGTCAAAATAGCTTGAAAGTCAAAGCAAATTGCTTGGCAATTAAGACAAGTAGAAGGAAAATAAAATCACAATTGCTTAAAAATCATGCAAAATTACTTGTAAATTATGACATGTAACTAGAAAATTAAATGTAGCTTAAAAATTAAATTAGGGTTGTTATGTTTAAAACACTTTGTTTTAAAACAATTTTTTAAACATGTTTAAAAACAAATGTCGTGTTTTAAACGGTCTATTTTAAACACGCTTTAAACAATAAATTTATTTAAAATATGTATAAAACGTTTTTTTTATAATCCTAAATTACCTAAACTATATTTCATACTGCTTTATTAGGATTTTTTTGTTTAAGTTTTTAAATGTCAGCTAAACTGTTGAAGATATTTCAAATTACATTATTAAACATACAATTTTATCACAACTGTGTGCTCAATTATACAGGGTGATTTGGTACAAGTGTATAAAATGGACATCTTGTTTATTAACATGTTTTCGATTTTCAAACTACTACTGATAAAGTTTGTGATATATAGAATCGTTATTGAATACAATTTAAACAAAACACGAAATTAAAGTTTGTAATATTTATTAATGTGAGATTAAACTTAAAAAGTATTTTTCTACTCCTATTTGTGAAATACAATTTTACACATCGATAAAAATGTGTGAAATTTGATTTTTCATACCGATGCGTGAAGTACAATGCAATTCTTATGGGATTTATTTCATGCACCGCTGCCATAAGAGCCAATACACTTTTCAGCATCGGTGAACAATTTTTAGATGGCGGTGATTTTTTAAATGACACATGTCATATAGTTAAGTTTGTGCTGTTTTGTGTGTTGGTGAACATTGGTGAACGTTAAAATGCAGACATCACTATCTCCAGAGAGGCCTAATACCCCACCAAGGATTATTGCGGCAGCAAACGCTGCTAGTTCATCGCTGTTGCCGAAAAAATCTCTTAATATTTATGAAAATATTTATAAAAAATTCATGGAATGGCGCACTGAACATGAAATTAATTTATTTTCGGAAAACGTAATTTTAACATATCTCGCAGAACTGTCGACAAAATTCCAGCCCTCAACACTTTGGAGTCACTATTCAATGTTGAAGAGTGCAATAAATGTCAACCATAACATAAACATTGGTAATTATACTAAAGTAATATCATTTTTAAAGAGAAAAAGTAAAGGATATACTCCAAAGAAATCTCGAGTTTTGGATAAAGAACAAATCCTTAAATTTATAAATGAAGCACCCGATAATATATATTTATTAAATAAGGTAAGTGGAATGCAGCAAAGTTTTCAAAATTCTTATTTATTTTCTTACTATAGGTCGTTTTAATTTTTGGACTTGCTGGTGCTCTGAGAAGAGACGAATTATATAAATTGAATGTAGAGGATATTCAAGATTTTGGATCATCTCTTCTCATAGTTGTACCAGACACTAAAACTAAAATTTCAAGAAAATTTGCTGTAACACTACATTTAGAATACTACAGAAAATACTTAGCTCTACGCCCTAAAAATTACGCTAAAAAGAAATTTTTCATTAATTATCAAAAAGGAAAATGTACCCGTCAAGTTATCGGCATTAATAAAATTGGAAAGCTACCCGCAGATGTTGCAAAATTTTTAAAATTGCCAAATCCTGAGCAATATACCGGCCATTGCTTTAGGCGTTCTTCTGCAACTCTGTTAGTTGAAGCTGGTGCCGATCTGTTAACTTTAAAAAAGCACGGAGTCTGGAAAAGTTTTGCTGTTGCAGAAAGTTATTTGGAAAATTCGATAACAAAGAAGCAAGATGTTTCAAACAAAATTTTGAATATTAGCAATAATAATAACAATAGTTGTCTAAATACTACATCCAACGAAAGTTCTGGTGTAATGTACCTAACCAACTGCACTGTAACAATTAATAGTAATTATTATAAAGATAAATAAATACTTTACGTTAATAGTTTTTGTGTTTTGGAATTTATTAAATCGTGTAGTCGTAGAAAAAGTATAGTGTGTAACACGTGCGTGAAGACTTTATTACACTCGCGTGATTGCTTCACTCGCTTTGCTCGTTTCGCAATCTTCACGCTTGTGTAAAAAAGTCTACTTCACGCACTAGATACACAATATACTATTATGAACTATAATTTATTTCAGTGTTGTATACCGGTGGCGTATGAAGTAAAATTTCGAGTTTAGAAAAGCCTGTAAGTTTGGATTTGGGCGCTCGCTTCTCTCCGCGCCCATATCCAAATTTTCAGGCTTTTCTAAACTCGAAATTTTGCTTTATGCTTAATCAAGGAGTGGACACACTTATTATAAGTTTAAAATAATTAATAGAAACAACAAGTGAATGAACATTTATTTAAATAATAATCCACTTTTAGTAATTGGAAGTGATTCAGCCAGCTTTCTATGATATTATTTAAAGTAAAAGTGGTACCTTTAGTTTTTTTTAATATGTATTAAACGAGAGTTCCCGGTCCTTGATTAAGCATGAAGTAAAATTTCGAGTTTAGATAAGCCTGAAAATTAGGATTTGGGCGCGGAGCAAGGCGAGCGAACAAATCCAAATTTTCAGGCTTTTCTAAATTCGAAATTTTACTTCATGCTCCGGGCGTATAAAGCACTGATTTAATGTAATGTTTAAATTTGTTCTTTTTCTGTTTGTGTAACGTTGTTATTATTTAGTTATGTTTTAATTGTATGAATAATAATTCATTACTTTGCAGAACATTATTTACCTACAGTTTTGTAAATAATATTTTGCGAAATAGATTGTAACTAAATTGTTAAAAATATTTCAAATTACATTATTAAACATACAACTTTATCACAACTGTGAGTTCATAAATGTGACTTAAAACCTGTTGTAAACAGGTTGGCCCGGATTCATACACCTACAGTTTTTTAAATTATGTTTTGCGGAATAAATTATAACTAAATTGTTAAAAATATTTCAAATTACATTATTAAACATACAATTTTATCACAACTGTGAGTTCATAAATGTGACTTAAAACCTGTGGTAAACAGGTTGGCCCGGATTCATACCTTCTACTTATTGCTAAAAGCAACTTTCGGTGTGTCCCAAGATGTGACTTTAGATGTGCCCTGACCAGAAAACTCTTCCTAAGGGCACGTTTTAGTAAAGTGGCTTTAAATTACAAACTCTGTAAGACACAGGGGGTAAGTATCGTTTATAAGTGACATAAATGTGAAATATAAACACCATAACCTCTAAAATCACATCTATGAACACATCTAAAGTCTGGCCGAATACGGGCCGTTATGATATGTTATAATCATGCTTTAAACATGTTTCTAATTGTAAATGTTGAGAATGCCGTTTCAGTGGGAAAAAAACACGTTTCATAAAAAGTACTGTTTGTTTTAATTAAAATGAGCAAAACGTTTTTTTTACAACCCTGGTTAAAATTGCTTAAAAATCATAACCAACTGCTTGGAAATGATGACATGTAGCTTGAATATTAAGTTTAAACAGCTTAAAAATTTGGATACATTTACAGGCTTTTCTAAATTTTTCTAATTTTACTTCATGCGTAATCTGGGAGTAAGAATTCGTTGGAAGCTTTAAACTGCACGGTTGTCAAAAACGCCTGAACAAATGCATTGTATATATGTATATATCGAAATATGTATACTTAAAAAAATAAAAATTTCCTGTGTCGTATAATTAAAATGTATGTAACAATATAGTTGCAACATAAATAATTCAATCTTCTTGTGCAATATCATTTTTCACCAATCGGTTTAAAGTTTCTCCCGCCCCTAGGGAGATTCAAATCTAATTCCCCTTATCATTATTTCAATCTATTGACATTTCGGTCTATTAAATCAAAAATCTCCCGGTTGATACCCTCCCTGTATGAAATAACCTATAAATATATTTTCCCCAGCAGCAGCAGCGTCTGCGGATCGGAAAAACTTAAGGGAGTATTACGGTGAATCTATGGATTTTATATGAAAATGCACCCTTTAAGTGGTGACTTCACAATATACGGTTACACAGAGGGGGGCGATAAATCAAAATCTAAATCGCATGGGGGAGGGAAAAACGTAACGTTAAATTCCAATTCGGGTTTAAATGTGTATTTTGAAAACAACGGTTGAATATGAAGAAGCCGATTGAGCATATGCTTCGTGTATTGATGGATGTGCGTAATTGGGTTTTATGGGGTAATTGGTTTAATTTCCTGTTTGTGTGAAATTGTTTGGTGTATTAATTAAAATTAAATGAAGGCAATTTATGTTATTACAATAGTTATGTCTAAGCCATTATAATATTTCTCTGAATAAACACAAACTCTTAATTAGAGTTGGGCCCGACTCAAGTAAGAATAATCGAATCATTCGATTATTAAAATCATCGATCATTTATTAATCTATTATTATCATTGAAATGATCATTCAAATAATCATTCAAATGATGATTCAAATAATCATTCGAATGATTGATAAATCGAATAATCATTCATGACAATATTAATGATCATTTAAATGGTTATACAGGGAATTTTTCTTTTACGTATAGATATGCATACACTTTTGTAAATAGTTCAATTTGAAGCTTTAAACGAGTGTTTTAGACTCCCAGACCAAGCATGAAGTAAAATTTCGTGTTTAGAAAAGCTACGTGAAAATTTGTCGAGGGTCGCGCAGCGACTCGAGACAAATTTTCTGGGCTTTTCTAAACTCGAAATTTTAATTCTTGCGCCACGCCTATAAAACACTAAAATATTGTAAAATTTACTAGCAATCTGTGTTTTATACGCGTGGCACATAAAGTAAAATTTCGAGTTTAGAAAAGCCCAGGAAATTTGCCTCGTGTCGCTGCTCGACCCGAGACAAATTTTCACGCGGCTTTTCTAAACTCGAAATTTGACTCAATACTTAGTCTGGGAGTGGAAAATACTCAAAGCTTCAAATTGAACTCGTTTAAAAAACAACGAATGTCGGAAAATTTGCAGCTCATGCATTTGATTACCTAAAAGAAAAATTCACTTTATGTTGCTTGTATTAGGATTTTGACAAGGAAATTGAGGATACCATATTCAAATTTTATATTTTTGTAGCAAAACCGTACAAGATATCAAACATTATCAAAAGAAAAAAACGCTTTTAAATTAACCAATCTTTGAAGTAATATTTTTGAAATTTTTAAAAGGTGCGCTAGTAAAAACATATTTCAATTTTTATATTCTGGTACTACTGTCTTTCATACTTCTTGTCAATTATTGATGACCATAATAACCTAAATGATGTGTATATTATGATAATCAACCATAATAAATTTCAGTGAAATCGAATATAGGGCTGAATCGTTACAAATAAAATTAACAATATTTATTTGAATTTTAAAGACTAATTCCAGCATAACCGTAAAGTTTTGGATATAGATAAGTTGTGTTAAATCATCATATTTTTATCCCAGGAATCTATGGTTAAACCATTAAAGTTGAAAATACCAACTTAAACTTTACAGATTTTATTTAAAAATTTAAAGAATTTTTAATTATCTGTAATTTTTAACTCATGGACGATTTGTGAAATGTATTCGACGCTGGACAGATGGACAGAATACTATAAACACTAAATAAAATGCGTATTATTACAGTAATGCTAAGAAATCTGTAGTTCCTTAAACGTATTTAAACATAACAGTTTGAAAAAGTACAGTGTGAAAAAATCTCTTCTTGATAAAATTCACCTAATTTTAAGAATCATTTGTCATGTCATCTTTATTTTCAACAAATCAAGAGCAGTGTAATTATTTGACGTCAATTGGCCAACTAACTTCATTAATCATCCTTTAATTTTCCTACAAAGTATTATTTAGCGAAAAATCTCGATGATTATTAAGAAAATAAGCGTAACGTGACGTACGAAGCGAGTTTTTCTCAAGGTGCCACTTATTATTATTATTATTAGTCAATCTCAATTTATTAGCATGATGATTTTAATTATGGTTCGATAGGAAATGAAAACAAGCCTGATAATTAATTTAATTAGGGTTTAAAGTACGCAATTTTTGTTTAGTTGGCTTAATTGACCTTCCGATTAAATCTACCAATAAATATACAGTACGAACAGCTTCAATCAAAATGTAATGCGCTGATTAGAACGAAATATTTATGGTGTAAAGAATATTTAAGCAAGCACGTAACTTTTAAGTATACAAACACATTTTATATATTCGACAGAAAGTCTGCATATTGAATTTTACTTTTGTTTAATAATTAAGTATACAGAGAGTTTTACATAACACCGAACATTTTCATAACGAGAATTTTTCTTTTAAGTATCCATATGCATACGTTGCACATTTTCCGATGCTCGGTTTATTAAATGAATTAAATTTAAGCTATAAGCGAGTGTTTTCCACTCCCGGGCTAAGCATAAAGTAAAATTTCGAGTTTAGAAAAGCCTGAAAATTTGGTTTGGTCGCGTAGCGGCCAAACCAAATTTTCAGGCTTTTCTAAACTCGAAATTTTACTTTATGCGTCAACGGTACAAAACACTGATTCAATATAAAGCTTAGCGGTGTGTTTAAAACTTCGTAATATGTCAGCGTTTTGTATCAGTGGCGCATGAAGTAAAATTTCGAGTTTAGAAAAGCCTGAAAATTTGGTTTGGCCGCTCCGCGCTTCGCGCTACGCGACCAAACCAAATTTTCAGGCTATTCTAAACTAGAAATTTTACTTCATGCTTAGTCTGGGAGTGGATCACACTCGTTTTAAGTTTCAAATTGAACTTTGAAAAAAAACAAGGATTATCTAAATATTTACGGCATGTAAACATTGTAATTGGGACATATATACTTGAAAGAAAAACTCCCTGTATGTACAAGTTGATTGATTAGCTACAATTTGTAATAATAATAATAATTCTTTAATGGTCATATAGGCAACTCAATTTACACATAACCTAAAAATGTAAGGTGTCAAATCGTATTGGATGCTTTGATTTGATAAATAGAATATACGAAAATGAAAATTGTAAATGTTCGGCGTTACATAAAACTCTCTGTATATACTTATTTAATATACAGAGAGGTTTTCTTTCAAATTAATTTAGATATCCCAAAGCAAATTGCTGTGCAAGATTTGGTTAGATGAAATAAACATGTGTAAAACTCATTAATTTACCATAATAATAATAATGTTTATAAATAATTACATGTTAACACGAGTCAAATATGTAGCTAGTTAATTAGAATATACATATAAATTAACATCAAACATAAGCAGCACATTTTGAACTTCATTTGAAATTAGTTTTTTATACGCCTGACGCATGAAATAAAATTTCGAGTTTAGAAGAGCTTGAAAATTTGAATTTGCCGGCGCGCCTTGCTTCGCTCGCGCGTCGGCAAATCCAAATTTTTATTCCTTTCTAAACTTGAAATGTTACTCCATGCTTAATCTACGAGTGAAAATTGTAGCATATTAAAACACCATTAGATTTCTGAATGCTCAAACAAATAAATCAAAAATTAAACAATCCTTTTAAACAATCCAATCAAATCCCTCTAGAATTTACAAATCTCGCACAACTTTTCCGCTCCCATTCCTGGAATAAATTAATTTCCATCTCCGTTAATATTTCCCGGGAAAGTAATTAGAATCGGACGATAATGAAAGAAATTTTCAGCGTGCAGCAAAAAAGTGCACTTTCTTACTAATGCCCATTTCTTTCTCTCTTTAACTTACTTTTTTCTGATTTTGGGGTCCGCTCGCGTTAATTGTGAAATATATATCAAAAAGTTCAGCCCTCTTGATTTATCTGGAAACTTTTGAAGATGGAACTTGCAGTTTATTAAAGTTCGGCCCGCACTGCATTCTACCCACACTCCAAAAGAGGGAAACATTATTACCTAAAGTGGAAAAGTAAATATGAACTTTTTGGAATAATTTTTTATGTGTGAAAATGTGTTTTTATTATTATTATTTCTTCATTTGACCAATAGAATTCCAATACCAGTTACAAAACATCAAAAAATAAATTAAATTAAATTGAAGTACAATTTAACCCATTCAGGACGGTCGCCGTTCGCGTACGTCAGGCTTGACGCCTAGTTGCCAGCCGGGTGCCGTACATATACAAGTTAGTTGCCTATCTCGGTACTTTATTCACGTACCCGTAAGTTAAAGGTTTATAATGTGGAACCCGGATGCCGTACCAGTACGGAAAATTTAAAATGTATAAATTTGTCTTACCTGTACGGAAAATGTATAATAAATAAATTTATGATTATTTTTTATATCTTTTTATTGATGAATTCATTCAAAGAAAACAAATAAACATAACATTGGCATTATATTTTATAAACTTATATGAATCAATATTTTTTTATGGTGTGATAAAGTCTGAAACATGGATGCACGCACAATGCAACATTGCATTCTACACACATAAACCTCGTATCGCGTCGCTGCCTTTTTTGAATTTTAGATGTGCTGCAAACATGACATCTTCGTTGTGTTCAAGACCCTTGTGCTTCTGTTTGAGGAACTGGAGATATAAAATGTTTTTCAATTAGTCGTAATGGATAATCGACAGTTGCAACTGATGGACGCTTTGACGTAACGGTGTGATATTTTTCTATTATCCGAGTTACCACATTTAGTCGAAAATCTGAAAAGGATGGTTTTTTCCAGATCTTACTTGATATAAAATAAATGCATTGCACAATGATAAATCCACAAGCTTCTTGTACCACTTCAAAGTTTTTCGAGCACAATCAACAAAACTAACTTGCATGTCAACTTTGTCAACTGCACCCATTTTCATATTATACTCAATAATGCATTTTTGTTTTGTGACTTATTTTACCAGTTTCTGTGGGTGTTGCTCGGTGAACTGTTGTAAGCATGTGAACATATCTCTTGTCACACCACTTTAGAGCAAGCATGGAATGTGTACAAGCTGTTACACTTTCACCCTTGTTTACGCTGCAAGGAAATTGAGGCATTCCTTTCCTATTTAACCGTACGGTCCCACAAGCCCCTGTATTTTGATCCAATAAATGTTGAAATAATGAGGGACTGCTGTACCAATTGTCCACATACAAAACATGTTGTTGATTTAGATATTGTTTCATCAACGTTTTGACTATTGCTCCAGAAGTTCCATAAACTTTCCCATCTTCGTCCAATTCAGTTTTTGAACCTGTATAAATAATTATGTTCAGAATATACCCAGTTTCAGCATCACAGGCTTCAAACAATTTTATCCCGAATCTGTGCCGTTTAGACGGAATATACTGTTTGAAGGATAGTCTTCCTTTCCATAATATAAGGCTTTCATCAATTGCTATGTCTTAAAATGGATAAAACATATCAGCAAAATGTTTTTTTACTCCATCAAAGATGTACCTAATTTTTCTTAGCAGGTCTTCTTTATTCGCTTTAGTATTGTCCATAAAATGCAGGTTATAAAGCAAGTTCAAATATCCATCACGCGTAAATATTTTAGCAAAAAATGGTGTTTCAATGGCTGTTTTCTTTGACCAGTAGTCTTTTAGTGTAGGTTTTTGCAAAATTCCCATCAGAATTGATGTTGCTAAAAAACAATATATTTCCGATATATCTGTATCGACCCAATTAGTATTCGATATTCTTGAATCCCTAACTTGATTAGCGTAAATATTTGTTTCGGTAACAATTTGATTCATTATAGCTTCATCAAAAAATAGTGTAAAATATTCATATTCTGAGGCATCTGTTGCTAATGTGAAATTTGATGTAACGCCAGACTTACTTGAATCGAACATAAATTGCATAGGTGTAAATTCTTCATTGAATTTCCAAATAAATTGTTGCAATGGAACATTTCTTCGAGGCATCTTGGCATGTTCGCTTTCACTGTATTCCTGTAGGAATTCGTTATCGGTATCCTCATTCATAATTATATTTACCTCCTCCTGGATCTCCTTATCAGCGAGCGGTCTAGTCATTTTCACAAATTGTTACTCACACTTTATTATTGAACAAAATACGTGTGTGCAAATAAAATTGCAAATAGGTTAGAAAATTAATTAATAGGTTAAAGAACCACGCTCTGAAACTAGGTAAACATGACTGTACTCTCAGTTGCATATATGAGTATAACTCAAATTTAACACGTGTACAAATACAATTATAACGTACGCAAAATTATAAATGGATTAAAAATTAATAGTTTTAGTCGACGCGATAGCATATTCCTGAGCTCGGCCAGCACAAGTGGCGATGCCAATCATTGGCCGTCCTGAATGGGTTAATATATTTACTTTTTATTTGTTTTTAATTAATTTAAATATGTAGAAAACAACTATACATTTGAATTATTTTTGACTTCATATTTACATTTTTTTTATATATGTAGAAAACAAATCTAAAAGTGCAAATATACATTTGAATTATGAATTAATGTGTATTATTATCTCACAATGTTTTCGTAGTTAATTATTCGTAATGTATAGAAAACAAACCCGGAAGTGTATACAGCGTGTAATCGAACTAATGTACATCCTCTTAAGGGCGTATACACAAAATATTTTGACACCAATTGCAGCAAAAATAAAATCGGAAAGAAAATATTGGATTTTTCATAATTTTTCATGCATTTTTTACTTTTTGAGAACTTCTGGATACCTGTGTTCATGATATTTTTCGTGGATGCGTAAGTTGTTGTATTTTTTATTTACTTTTACTACTGCGAGGCGCATAAATCACTTCGCACGCGCGCTGTCTCGAATGACTAGATAAAACTAGGTCACTCATTTGTGGTATTGTTTATTTACTGTTACTACTGCGAGACGTATAAATCACGTAGCACGCACTACACACACACACACTGTCTAGAATTACTAGATGAATCTGGGTCACGTATAAAAAAAATCACAATAAGTGTTCAAATTGACGTCCGCCGCACTCAATGCACATTTGGGCTCTACGTATCCAATTTGCACGAACAGTAGCAAACATTTCACGAGGTTTTTCACGAATCGTATTAGCCGCGGCGTTTACTCGTTGTATCAGCATTTCAGCATTGTCAATTTCCGTAGTGTAGACTTCACTTTTAAAGTATCCCCAAAGAAAAAAATCTAAGGGGTTTAAATCCGGACTTCTTGGAGGCCATGGTACAGGGCCTCCACGACCAACCCAACGTCCTGGAAACTCATCATCCAAATATCTTCTAACGCGCCTTTCATAGTGAGCTGGCGCACCATCTTGCAAATACCACATTCTTCTAAGAACCGCTAAGGGTACATTTTCTAGAAGATCTAAAAGGTCATCTTGCAAAAATCGTAAATATCGTTCTCCATTCAAATTAAATGGGAACATAAATGGCCCAATTAATTGATCATTTAAAATACCTGCCCAGATATTAAGGGAGAAGCGATGCTGGAAATGAGTTCTACGCGTAACACGAGGATTTTCTATTGCATAAACATGCATATTATGGAAATTAAAACTTCCATTACGCGTAAAGCACGATTCGTCGGTCACTAAAATGTCTTTGGTAAAGTTAGGATTTTGAACATTTTGTGCCAAAATCCATTGACAAAATGCAATTCTTTTGGGAAAATCATGGGGTTGAAGATGTTGTACACTCTGGTAGTGATACGGATAAAAATTATTGTCTCGTATAACACTGCCGACAAATGTGTGCGATACATTTAGCTGAGCGGCGATAATACGGGTACTTAAACCAGGATCCGCTTCCAACAGATTCAAAATTTCATCTTCCGCTCGCAAATATCGCATTGGACGGTCACCACCTCCGGCGGCTTCGGCGACGGCGACGGGCTGTAAACTTCCAGTGTCGCGTGCTCTTTGTAATAAATTTCTAAATCGGTTTGGCGGTGGTAAGTGTCGTTCAGGAAATCGCTCTTGATAAATTCTTACAGCTTCCGCGGAATTACACCGAGTTTCACCGTAAATAAGAAACATGTCTGCCAATTCAATGTTTGAATATACGTATCGCGGCATGTTACAAAATGTAGATGTTTCATGGAATAAGATTCACCATAAACAGCAAACTATTTTTATGTTTAATCATCCACCCTCGCCGCTCTTATCTAAACATTTCAATAAGAGTGGAGATAAAGTGAAGTGTGAACCTAATAAGGAAAAATATTGAATTTCATTAACACGTTTAGAAAAAATTCGGAATTTAGTCAGCAATCACAATCTGACCCACTTTTCTCTGGATGGTGTAATTCGATATCCAAATCGTTTAAAAACTACCAGTCTATGTGGAATCTCGTATACCAGATACCACAAACATGTGGCCTATTATTATTAATTATTTTTAATAATTATTTTTAATAATTATTTGTGAGCTATCTACTAAAGGTATGGTAATTTCAAATGCAGGTATTGTTTATTTAAACGCTGCCCCTTATGTGATAGAGAGCCTGTACAGTAGTTCATTTACACGCTGTATATATAGTGAATTAGGGATTGTAAATTTAGAGACTTTTTCAATTATCGGTAATTCGGCCAACCAGCACCACCCTTAATGCGATCTTTTAAACTATTTTTACACTAATGTTCTTTAGTGCACAGCGGCGTAGATAGAGGGGGGGGGGGCGATTTAGATGATCAACCCCCCCCCCCCCCCAGTGAGTCTTAAAAAATAGGAGAATGAAATAAAAAGCTATTTTTCTATCAGTGGCAGGATTGTTATATAAACATTTTTTTTTAATTTAAATCAAAACAAACAGGTTTTTTTATAAAACAGTTTCTCTTTCATTCGTTTAAAATAAGAAAAGTTACTAAATCATCATTTTTAAAATTAAGAAAAATCATTACATTTGTAAATATGTATTAAATTTAAAAAAATTAGATATTCTATTTATCAATATATGTATTCGAAATTTTGAATAGAAAAAATCTGTTACTCCTAAAAGGATAAATTATCATATTCTTTTCAACTTTTTTTAAACTGTGATCTTATATAATTAAAATTTTCAAAACTAACTAATTAAGCAACAACGCAATATTATTAATTAGTTGCTTATTAAATTACCAAATGAGTTAATTGTATACATTGTATTATTTGACCTGACTTATTTGTTGAAGTAGTTCCAAACAAAATCTGTCACTTCTAAAATGATAAATTGCTCTATTTTTTCAACTTTTTCTCAAACTCAAAAATGAATTAATATATAAATACTTTTAATATTAACCAATTATGCGCAATTGATGTAACAACGCAAAATTAATAATTTTTTGCTTATTAAATTACTAAATAAGTTCATTTGATACATTGTATTATTTGAACTGACATGAATGTCTGAAGAAAAATGTAAATATTTGGTTACGTAAATATATTGATTATTAATCATTTTAGAAAAGTATTTTTAGGTGTATTGTATTTTAGTGTTTTGTACGCGTGGCGCATGAAGTAAAATTTCGAGTTTAGAAAAGCCTGAAAATTTGGTTTGGCCGCTCTGCTACGCGAAGCGACCAAACCAAATTTTCAGGCTTTTCTCAACTCGAAATTTTACTTCATGCTTCATCTGAGAGCGGAAAACACTCGTTCGAAACTTCAAGAACGCTTTTATAAAATCGACAAATGCCTAAAAATTTACAGCGTGTACGGGGTGGTCTAATTTCAATGTTGTTTCTGGGCACCTCGGTAAATATAAGAGTTAGACAAATAACCGATGGAGCGATCGCGATCTCTTTTTTCGAGACTATGATAATGAGGAAAACAAAAATGCACCATCTTGTTTTTTTTTTAGAAGTTATGGGGCAAAATCTGGTTTTCTTGATTTTAAACTTTAATTCATATCTTGCGTAGTTTGTAAGATAGGCAAAAACTATAAATACGTTCTTAAAACACTTTTTTAAATAGAATCTAGCAGAGCTGGGCAGGATTCGAATCATTCCGGATTCGACTCCCGGATTCGAATCTTTTTAGAGGATTCAAAAGAGGTATTCGAATACTTTAGTGAAAACGGATTCGTGATCAGGATTCGTTACATTTTTTTTTTAAATTCGTATTCGAATCCAGACGTAGATGATTTGAATCCTTATAAACGGATTTGAATTCTTATAAAAGGATCCGAATCCTTATAAAAAGATTCGAATTCTTATAAAAAGAATCGAATCCTTATAAAACGATTCGAATCCTCATACACGGATTCAAATCCTCCTAAATAATTCGAATCATCGCTATTAAGGTTGGGATTCGCATTCGATTAATTCAAATGGTTAAATATTCTAATATGAATATTTAAATCACTAATTTATTCATATTTGAATATAAATATTTAAATTTTCGAATAATTCAAATATTTGTGAATGCATATTTGGTTACTTAAGCATGAAAAATATCTAACGTTAATAGTATATTTTTAACTTCACTTGAAATCAGTGTTTTATACGCGTGGCGCATGAAGTAAAATTTCGAGTTTAGAAAAGCCCCGTGAAAATTTGTCTCGGGTCGCTGCGCGACCCTCGACAAATTTTCTACGCGGGGCTTTTCTAAACTCGAAATTTTACTTCATGCTTAGTCTGGGAGTGGACAACACTCGTTCTTAGAAGTTTAAAATTGAAGGATCACTCTAGATTACTAAGTTTATTACCATTTTACAAAGGCTACAGCTCGAAGGACTAACCATGGTCTTCGGAGACCGAAGGACTACAGGGAATCAAAGTTTTTTTACAAGAAAACAACGAATATCTGAAGGTTTACAGCATGGATAGCAAAGAAAACATCTAATTTAAAAAAAATATCGATGTTGGGTTGGTTTTCAGTGCATTTTTAACTTCACTTTAAATCAGTGTTTTATACGCGTGGCGCATGAAGTAAAATTTCGAGTTTAGAAAAGCCCCGCGAAAATTTGTCTCGGGTCGCTGCGCGACCCTCGACAAATTTTCTTCGCGGGGCTTTTCTAAACTCGAAATTTTACTTCATGCTTAGTCTGGGAGTGGACAACACTCGTTTGAATTTTAAATTTAACTCTTTTCAAAAATCGACGTATGTAATATAATAAATCATTTATTCAAATCATAGAAAAGGATGCAAAATTTTACCTAAAATTAACTTTTAGAGTTAACTTTATAATTTTCTCGGCTCTTAATGGGTGAATATTCTATTCCTAAAAAAAAACCGTTTTTATTCAATATAAAATTTGCATTTAATACAACAAACTGTGAATAAATCGACATAAATCTAGAAAAATTGAAAAGACTAAGCATGATGTAAAATTTCGAGTTTAGAAAAGCCCCGCGTAGAAAATGTTCACGGGGCTTTTCTAAACTCGAAATTTTACTTCATGCGCCACGCGTATAAAACACTGATTTAAAATGAAGTTAAAAACGCACTGAAAACCAACCCAACTTCGATATTTTTTCAAAATTGGATGTTTTCTTTCCTATCCATGCTGTAAACCTTCAGATATTCGTTGTTTTCTTGTGAATAAACTTCGATTCCCTGTAGTCCTTCGGTCTCCGAAGACCATGATTGGTCTGTCGAGGTGTAGCCTTTCTAAAATGGTAATAAACTTAGTAATCTAGAGTGATCCTTTAATTTGAAACTTCTAAAAACGAGTGTTGTCCACTCCCAGACTAAGCATGAAGTAAAATTTCGAGTTTAGAAAAGCCCCGCGTAGAAAATTTGTCGGAGGGTCGCGGAGCGACCCGAGACAAATTTTCACGGGGCTTTTCTAAACTCGAAATTTTACTTCATGCGCCACGCGTATAAAACACAGATTTAAAATGAAGTTCAATAACACATATATCATCATTAATTAAAATCATTATATAATCAGATATTTAGTCGGTAAATGAACATTTTTGTTAATAGAAACTGATGGAATAAAATATTACTGGTTGCAAATAATAGATTAAAATTTATTTTTAAAGGGTTTGTATCCGTGATTCAAAAATGAGGATTCGAATCTTTGATTCGAATCATATTTTTCACTTACGAATCCTTTATTCGAGTATTCGTGATTCGAATCATATTAGGTGATTCGGATACGTGATTCGAATCCTTTTTTTAAGGATTCATCCCAGCTCTGGAATCTAGGGGCATAGGCATTTTTGTATATTATGCACACATTTTCGAGTTATGGCCAAATTATTATTTTTTAATTGTAAATCATAGTAGGCTCTGACACAGTTGAAAAGAGTGATTTTCACCGGTTTCAAAAATGTATACTTTTGTTAATTTATCTTAAAAAATATGTCCCTAAAGAGTAGAAACAAGCTTTTAATCCGCTAAATAATATAATACGGAAGACAATAGCCATTTTTGATCATTCGCATGCTCAATTTTAATCAATTATTCCAATACAACAGCAAAGAGTTCTGTTCTTCCAACAAGATGAAGTAGATTGATTTTGAATGCAAATTTAGGGAGCAACTGCTTTTGAACATTTAGACCAGTTAGGTGGCCTGCTAGATTTCTAGATCTGACACCGTTAGATTTTCTTATGAGGATACCTGAAGGACAAAATGTACAAGCAGCCTAAATTAATTTAGACGTATTTCAGCAACATTTTCATGATTTTCATAAGAAATGTTCCCAACATTCACATTTATAACGCTATTTAAGCTGTATGAGGTAGATGTCAAAGATGCATTAAAAATAATGACCATCAGTTCGAACATTTAAAATAAGTTTTTTTTTTTCTTAATAAATAAACATTTTAATAAACATTGAAAATAAAAGTATGATCTGCCTAATAAAATATTTATTACTCAAAAAATATTTATTATAATTTAATAAACCTTTAGTTTATAATGTTTATTATAATTAAAACTGAGCATGCAAATGATAAAAAATGGCTATTGTCTTCCATATTATAATATTTAGCAGATTAAAAGTTAGTTTCTATTCTATAGTAACATTGGTTTTTAAAATAAATTCACAAAAGTATATATTTTTGAAATCAGTAAAAAACACTTTTATCAACTACGTCAAAGCCAGCTTTGATTAACATTTAAAAATAAAATTGGAAATAACTCGAAAAAGTGTGCATAAAATAAAAAAATGCCTACGCCACTGGATTCTATTCAAAAAAGTGTCTTTAGAAGGTATTTACAGTTTTTGCCTATCTCACAAATTACGCAAGATATTAACTAAAGTTTAAAATCAAGAAATCCCAATTTTGCCCTATAACTTCTGAAAAAAACATATTGGTGTATTTTTGTTTTGAGCATTATCCTAGTCTCAAAAAAATGATCGCGACTGCGCCATCGGTTTCTTTCTAACTCTTATATTTACCGAGATGCCCATAAGCAATATCGAAATTAGACCACCCTGTACATTATGTACATTTAAAACAAAAACGCTTAGGATGTATTATAATAAGCATTCATAGAAGTTATAAAAAGAAATATATAATTTTATATCAAATCAACTTTTAGACTTAACTTTTAATTGCTCGGTCGGTAATGGGTTAATATCTTCTAATTAACGAACGATTTTTTTTAAATGTCAACTAACAATTGAATTTAATAAAATTGATAAATTTTGACAAAATCTAACAATTTTAAACTAATTCAATAGCACATTAAATGTTTGCAATATATCTTTATAAATAGGGAGATTTTCTCAACACACACAAAATTTTCGTTGATGATTATCAGAGCTGGGACGAATCCCCGTAAAAAGGATTCGAATCACGAATCCGAATCACGTAATATGATTCGAATCACGAATACTCGAATATAGGATTCGTAAGAGATAAATATGATTCGAATCAAAGATTCGAATCCTGTTTTTTCGAATCACGAATACAAATCCTTTAAGAAGAAATTTAATTTTATAATTGTTTTGCAACCATTATAATATAACTATCGTTACCAGTTGTTTTAACAAAAATATTCAAAACCTAATTATTTATTATTAACACTGAACATCGTTGATAACAGACTAAATATCTGATTCCCTGTTACTCTGATTACAGATGTTTTCATGTGTTTGTGAACTTCACTTCAAATCAGTGTTTTGTACGCGTGGCGCATGAAGTAAAATTTCGAGTTTTGAAAAGCCCGAAAATTTGTCTCGGGTCGCTGCGCGACCCTCGACAAATTTTCACGGGGCTTTTCTAAACTCGAAATTTTACTTCATGCTTAGTCTGGGAGTGGAAAACACCCGTTTAAAGCTTCAAATTGAACTCTATTATAAAATCGACGAATGCCTAAAAATTACGTTTATAAAAAAAATCAGTGAATATCATTAAAACCGGAAAAGTTAGAGAAAATTCATGGAATTTTATTCAAATTGACCAAAACACTAACAAAAAAGCCATATGATATTATTAAATTTGTCGAAATCACCAGGCATCATAAAAATTACAAAACACGTAAACATTTATAAAACCAACTTAAATATTGACAAAAACAATGAAAACAATTTATCAAAATGGGGGTTTTCCACAGAAGAATGGTATATTAAAAGGCCAGGAAAAACATTTTAGATTGTGGCTACCATGTCAGTTTTACTTTAAATAATATTAAACCAAATTTTAAAAACTAGATTATTATCATTAAAAACTTGTCAGTTATTTAATGTTCTTATCAAAGCATTTAGTTTAAAGTTTCGAACGAGCGTTTCCACTCCCAGACTAAGTATGAAGTAAAATTTTGAGTTTAGAAAAGCCTCGTGAAAATTTGTCGAGGGTCGCGCAGCGACCCGAGACAAATTTTCTGGGTTTTTCTAAACTCGAAATTTTACTTCATGCTTAGTCTGGGAGTGGAAAACACTCGTTTGTAGCTTCAAATTGAACTCTTCTAAAAAAAAAACAACATTTTTCTTTTAGGTAAACATATGCATAAGCTGTAAATTTTTCAACATCGGTTGTTTTTCAAAAGAGCTTAATTTAAAACTTTTAACGAGTGTGCACACGCTGTTTTTAAAGAGTTCAATTTGAAGCTTCAAAGGAGTGTTTTCCACTCCCAGACTAAGCATGAAGTAAAATTTCGAGTTTAGAAAAGCCCCGTGAAAATTTGTCGAGGGTCGCGCAGCGACCCGAGACAAATTTTCTGGGCTTTTCTAAACTCGAAATTTTACTTCATGCGCCACGCGTATAAAACAGTGATTTAACGAGAAATTTAAAAAGACACAAAAGACATTTTTCTTGTTAATCCTAACAAATAATTCGAATTATTTTTGATGATTCAAATCCTTTTGGAAGTATTCGAATCCTTTGTAAGTATTTGAATCTATTTATGAGGATTCGAATCACCCGCATTTGGATTCGAATACGAATCCTCTTACAAAAATGTAACGAATCCGAATCACGAATCCAGTTTGACTAAAGTATTCGAATGCCTTATTTAAATCCTCTAAAAGGATTCGAATCCAGGATTCGAATCCTAAATGATTCGAATCCTGCCTAGCTCTGCTTATTATTAATCTACATGTTTCTTAAGTTGTTTGTCGTTTTCAAAATAAATCAATCTTTAAATCAAACGTGTCCGTAAATCTAACGATTGCTCAACAAACAAAAGTTTTACTTAAAAACTAATATAGGTATTTGAAATATCTTTGCTGGTTTTTAAAATGCTCTAAAAAATATCAACATCGAAATTTGTATATAGAACCAAAATAAAATAATATCTATGCATTTTAATACAATTAGGTAAAATTAGTAAAACAAAATTAGTAAAATCAGTTTCTTATATGAATAAAGAGCTTTTAAAATCAAATCAGATAGTTTTCATTAAATTATATCGTTAGATTTATCAAATACACGTATATTTTCAAGTACTGGTCATTTTTGCTTTACATAATTTTAATAAATGTTTAAAATATTATTTTCATTCGTTTGAATTCTGTCTATTTTTTTTTTGTAATTTATATAGTATTCTGCCAATTATAAGTTGGATTTAAATATACTTGTCAAATTTTATACACTTTCAAGATTTCCATAATTTCTCTTACTTTAGTTTCTTTAAACATTTCCATAATTATATATAAAAACAAAAAAATCATAAATATTGAAAATTATTAAATCTATTGCAGTATTTAGAATCGAATAAATAATAAAAACTTGTGGAAATTAGTGAAAGAGTTGAAATAAACGTGAATTTAAAAAAATCACTTAAACTAAACTAATATGTTTTGATTGAAGTCATTAATAAAACGAATGTATTTCACTCCTTAATTAAGCATCTAGTAAAATTTCGAGTTTAGAAAGGTCTGAAAATTTGGTTTGGTCGAGTAGCGGGTAGAGCTTCGCGACCAAACCAAATTTTTAGGCATTTCTAAACTCGAAACTCGCGTATAAAACACTGATTTATTCCGAAGTTCAAAACTAGCTCATTAGATATTTTATTCTTGCCAAAAGGGAAGTTAAAAAAGTCAAATAAAAATGCAGGATGTAAAAATATGATATCATTTTTATAGGCTTTAGGTCAAGTTATATTTCATTTAATATACATCTTACACAACACGCATTTAAACATGTTTAAAACACTGTTTTCAAACAAACCGTTTTAAACATAACCCTGGTTAAAAATGTATTTTGTTGTTATTCTTATTTTATTTTTATTTTCATCTAAATGAAAAATTGAACCATTTTGGTACTTGTTTTTGAGGAACTTTAGAAAACTAAATTTATGAAACAAAGTACTAAGTCAAATCCCCCCTCATCGCAAATAGCTATTAACGCCAGTGTTAGTGCAAATAGTTTTCCTCATTAAAATTTAATTAAATGCATAAATAAATAATGAGACAGTGATTTTCTTTGAGTGAAATACTTAACACCCATGTTCATATTTACTTTTCGCAAATTTAAAAATTAATAAGCAAAAGTAATAAATTCCTTTGTGAACGTACCTAGAAGAGTTATAATTCTCATGTAACGTTATATTGTCCCCTGGAAATAATTTATGATTAAGGCCCAGTATTCGTCGTCTTTTGTAGAGTGGCTGGCAATATGTTATTCCGTTGGAAAAGCCCGGGCCAAGGAGTGAGTAAGGAGGAAGAAGGGCAGAGAAAAAGCTCTCGCTCCTCAACTAAACTCGACTCGGGCTCGAGTTGTCATCATATCGAAGCTCCGCGGGGCGCTTTTGCCTCTTAAATTCCCGCAATTCCCGCAATTTTCCTAACCATCCTGTAATGGAAAGCCCTGACGTATTCCCTTCCCGCCGAAGAAAAACTTTTTCGCATCACGACCCGAAACGAAACGACTTTTATTTCCAACTTATTTATTTCTCCACTCCTCCCCCCACGACCGCCATCATTCGCGTCGACGGGACTTTCTTAAATGTTTCTTTATGGAATCGAATCACTCATATTTCTGTAATATCCTTTAAATTACTTCGATTATAGATTTAAGTAATATTATCTGTTCTATTGCATTTCACTATTGACCAAATAAGATTCACTACATCCCAAATACCTTTCAGCTTGTTAAATATGTGCCAAAAGATTTCCCGATTTACGAAATGAGTTTCACTCCATTTACTTTTCCTTTTAATATTTTTGTTGCACATTTTGCAGTAATAATAACTTTCTTCTGGAAATATTTTATTTTTATTTAAACCTACATATGTAACACTACTTACGTCAACATCTATTTCATGAAAAGTAAAAAACTGTGGTGTTGAAAATTATTTTAGACTGATATAGATCTGACGAAGACTGTTAAATGTGGCAAGAATGGAAATCTATAGAAATACTATAAAAACAAAAATTAATGTATTATTTTACTCTAAAATACTCCAGAGGACAAAATGCTATGTATAAATGTCTGTGGACTTTTTACGATGTACATTTGTTTGCGGGACTGCAGCCCCCAACCAACGAGCCAAAATTTCACGCTTTTCTAAATTCCAAATTTAGACTGATATAGATCTGACGAAGACTGTAAAATGTGACAAGAAGGAAAATCTATAGAAATACTATAAAAACAAAAATTAATGTATTATTTCACTCTAAAATACTCCAGAGGACAAACTGCTATGTATAAATGTCTCATCATTGATAAATTAAGGAACTCCTGCAAATTTACCAAGCGTTGTAATCATCGAGACATGTATACTTAAAAGAAAAATTCGCTGTATGAGTCAATAATCTCTGTTCATTTTATCATTCATAAAAATAAAATACACTTTTCATGTTTTTATAATATTTGTGTTGTCATCAGTGTTTCAACTGACTTGGCGCCTCTGTAATTCCAATTCTAGGAATTAGATTTTTTTTAAACGTTTAATCCAACTCTATCAATGTCGTAAACATTTTGTTTCAGAATTTTACAGGAAGTTTAAAATAAAATACAAATTTCTTGTACAGTGTTTTTTTTCACATTAGAATTTTAATCTACATTGAATTCCACTTTGAGTCGCTTTATTTTTGTTTAATTAAAACGTCAAAACAAAGTTTATTCAGTTCTCAACAATCTAGATTATTTTGTTCAAAAATATATATACTGCCTTTCAAAAAAATCAGAACACAAAGTATTTATTGGACGATTTTAATGAAATTTACAGAATTTGATCATGTAAATGAACTGCATCGATGTTCAAAAAATCAATTGTTTTGGTTACTATTTAATGGTATTTTTCCTTGATTTCACCATTATGAAGAGCTGCTGATTTTTTAATGTAATTGCTTCTAATATCCAAGTAGCCTCTGAGTAGTTTGACGTTTCAGTTTGTAAAACATAAAAAGATGCCCCGTGTTCATCGGCGTGCACAATATCATCATCTAAGTGAATTTGAAAGGGGTCGCATAATTGGAATGCGAGAAGGCCGTAGTGTATCGGTGATCGTACGCTGCTGGTCTAGATGGTCCGAAGCTGGGGAGAATCGACGTAGACTTGGATCAGGACGTCCAAGAAGCACCACTGAGCGTGAAGATCGAGCTCTTCGTCTTACAACTTTAAGGGACAGATTTACAACGTCGCGGGCATTGGGAAATGACTGGTTGGCTCTAAATGGCCAAAGAGTATCCATGGCTACTGTTTACAGAAGAATCCGCAGTTTTGGTATAAGATCCTACCGTCCACAATTGTGTCTACCTCTTACTCCGCAGCATCGCAGAGCAAGACTTGATTGGTGCAGGGAAAGACAACATTGGACCCATGAATGGAATAACATTATCTTCAGCGATGAGTCTCGGTTCTGTTTATGGGCTCATGATGGCCGCAGAAGAGTGAGACGTCGACGCGGTGAACGCAGAATTTTACAATTTGCTGTTGAAAGACATACGGCTCTTACACAGGGAGTTATGGTTTGGGGGGCGATAGCATATGGTAGTCGGTCTCCTCTAGTTTTTTTAGAAGCAACTCTTAACGCGATTCGGTATATTGACAACATTTTACGGCCAGTGTTAGTGCCCTATGTAAATGGCTTGCAGAACCCCATTTTTCAGCAAGATAATGCTCGACCTCACACAGCGGCCATTACAAGACAGTTTTTTGATAGTGCCGAAATCAATTTGTTACCTTGGCCAATCTCGTTCTCCAGATCTATCGCCAATAGAACATGTTTGGGATATGATAGGTGTTAGAATAAGTAACTTACAGCGCCCCGCTAACACTGTAATGGAACTTAGAGGTCATGAAATACCCCAAGTCGATATTGACAGCCTGATTTCTAGCATGCCTCGACGTGTTAATGAGTGTTTGGGAAATCGTGGAGGCCCAACACATTATTCATTTGTTTTTTTGTTTTTCAAGTTGATTTTTTTGATCATCGATACAGTTCGTTTACATGATCCAATTGTGTAAATTTTGTTAAAATCGTGCAATAAATACTTGGTGTTCTGATTTTCTTGAAAGGCAGTATATATGATTGTAATTTCTGAATCATATCTGCTGCTTTCACACAATCTGTAATTTAGTTATTTTTTGTAGAAAAAACGTATTACATTACAGGGTGAGTTTTTTTTTTCATGTTCTCTATGTGGATTTTGGAAACTATAAGAAATAGAGAAACGGTTAAGTAGTGTAGTTTTACTAGCTGAATAAAAATACATTTGCAAAATTTTCATAAAAGTCAAGGGTAACTAGATATTTTGAAAAATGTGAAGAGACGAATTTTGTCAAATTTATTTTCCTCAGTTAATAAAAGAAATAGAAACAAAACTGTAAATGGCAACGTTTTGGATAATTTAACATTAAATAATAAAATGTTTTTATATTTTTTCTATCGACATTAGTTTTCAAGATATAACACATACTTACATTTTTTTAAATAGAAACCATAATTGGCTATGTCATAATTAAAAATAAATGTTTTTCTCTTTAATTAGATATATCACTTGACATAGTTCTTTACAAAAATAACTGAGTAATTAACTACTTTCTATTTTATTTATATAAAAAAAATAGTTAACCATAAAATAATGAATCTAATATATCAATTGGGATTGTTTTTGACAGTTAATTTCATTGTTTTATTTTTGACAATTAATTTTGTATTAAAAACAACCGACTTTTTATGGAATTCGTTTCCTACCAATATCCATTTTTATCTACACATAACTTCCGCAATTGTTTTATAATTGTCATTTTTTCATGGGCAATTCTTTTTTGTAGTAAAAAAAAAATGAAAACTGTTAATAACTCAGTTATTTTTATAAATATGTATGTCATGTTATGTCATCAGTTTAAAGAGAAAAAAATCTCTTTTTAATGGGCTATGTTACCATTAAAAAGAGATTTTTTTCTCTTTAAACTGATGACATAACATGACATACATATTTATAAAAATAACTATGGTTTCTATTTAAGAAATGTAAGTTTGCATTATATCTCGAAAACTAATGTCAATATAAAATATCTGATAATATAAAATTATTTAGCGTTAAATTATCTAAAACTTTTGCTATTTATAGTTTTTTATATCTCTTTTAATAACAGAAAAATCTATCTGAAAAAATCTACACATTTCACATTTTTCGAATTATCTAGTTACCCTTCACTTTTTCGAACATTTTGCAAATGTCTTTTTATTTAGCTCGAATAACTGCACTACTTTGCCCATTCAATCGTTCCTCTATCTCTTATAATTACCGAGATCCTTATAGAGAACATGAAAAAAAAACTCATCCTGTAAATCTCAATGATCATTGAGAAAATCGAAAATGGTGTTTTAATTTATACAATCCGCACAATTATTGTAGGTACAGTCTAATATAGGCAATCTTACCTCCTATGGTATTTAAGATCAAATTAAAATAACTGTAATAATTATATGAAACCCCTACATCAGGCATAAGCATAACTTGTAATAAGATGAACTAATGTTAAAATTAAAACTCCTTATAAGGAAAGTTGTAACATCAAAACTATTTTGAATTCGAAAGAAAAAATAGGTTAGGCTTTTAGTTTGCAGAACTTTAAATATAAAATTGCGATAATATTCGTATAAACCGAAAACAATTAATTGTTATTTTAATGATTCTTTGATATTCTATAAAACACCCAGAAAATCAAAAAATGATAGAAAATACTTTAATTTAACAAATTTAAGATATAAAATATTGAAGAAATGTAAACACTTTTGTAGCTCTGTGAAGATAATCTGTACAAATAATTAAGTCAGTTCCCTAATAATAATGATGTTTCGATACCATTATTCATTTTTGATAAGTTAATCAAGTCACGTCTCATGACTTTTCGTGTTATAAGCACAAATATGTTCTAATTTCTTGGCCAGTTAAATGAAATGATCTAAACATACATATATACTCAACGCCATAAGCAATGACAAAGTACATCATTCCTTAAAATGTAATCAAAATTCACCCACGTTTACTGGGTGTTCATTTACTTATGGCGTTAAGTATATTTAAAAAAAATTAATTAAATAAAAATTAATTAAAAAAATATATGTGAAAATTTATTGAATTTTGAAAAGTATTTTGTTTTATTTTATTGTTTAACAAAACGTTCAATTCGAAATGTCTAACAAGTGTTTCGACTTCTAGGTTAAGTATAAAGTAAAAAATAATCGAGTTAAAAAACAAATTTTTAGGTGGACCAAGCGCGTAAAACACTGATTTAGTGTAAAGTTTCAAAAACACTGTTGTTGTTGTTGAATAGTTGTTATTGCGTTGATTTGTATGTCAGTTCTTATAATTTGTCAAAAATATATGATCTAATGAGTAGTTTTACACATGTAAACATATAAAATTCGTACTAAGCACTAACTTTGACTGGTCCTCAAAGCCCGTATCAGGTATTTTTTGAGAAAACGGTTAATCCTAGAGAGTTTGGACAAAAATGTATTACAAAGCCGTATTAAAGAATTAAATAATGATATTTTGTTGGTCAAAAAAGTAAGCATCTTTGATAGGTTACTTAAAAATGCCAACAACTCCAGATTTTTAAAAGGTACGATAGGTCAAAAGTTGTATCATTGAATAAGTCTTTAAAAAGAAAGCAACATTTGTAGTAAACACAATTTTATTACTGGCATCCATTTTGAGAAGTATCTGATTAAATATATTAAATTTCAAATTTTTATAACTAACTTATTTTAAAAGATTTAAAATATTCAATTCTAACTCCTTCTCTGACTGCTCTATTTTTTTTTTTAAATCCTAGGCCCACTCCGAGTCAGGTGAACATTTTAAAACTATACTTTATAATGCGATTTTTCGCTATACAAATAAATGTTTGATTCTAACTATATCGGTATAATTGAAGCCTAATCGATTTTCGAAGAAAAAACCGAAATTTTTGTTTCCTCTTAAATGCAAATAACATACATTGCCATTGTATTTACAAACTTTATTCGGGTTAAAATTTCAGAAAGAAAACAAAATATGTTTAGGAAAATTATATTTAAATAATTATACTGAAAGTCGGAAAACAAAATTTTCAATTCCACGGCTTCGATTAGCTCGTCACAAAAATGCTTAAATTCCGACTCCACACCTTTAACTCTAACTTCAATTTCAAGTTCACAGCACTAGTCCAAACTGTTTTCCCTTTATTTCTAAATACTGTTCTTCTGTGCTCGTCCCAGTGGTCCTAAGTATCTACTATTAAAAATAGGTAGCCATGAGATATTGAAATGTAACTTCAATCCAATATTACTTAAAACGGACATCATTAAAAAACATATTTTCCTACAAATAAGCAATTTTTCAAAGACCTTTTAAATGATATTTTGATCTATTGTATCATATAAAAATCTACAGTTCTTGACATTCATAAGCAAACTCTCAGGGATGCCAACCTGTTTCGGAAAAAATAATATCGTCATTTAATTCGTCAATACGGCTTTTGAAATAATGTTTGTTGCCCCAACTATCTTAGTTTAGCCGTTTTCTCGAAAAACCAACCTGATACGGGTGGTCTGGGATACCCTGTATTTAAGTTTATTATATTTTATGGACAATAAATAACTGTAAATTCACCACTGTATTAGTATGTGCATCATCTTTATGAAAATTATATGTTAATAATTAATTAATTATTTAAAATCAATTAATATCTCAAATATTGAATACAGTTAAATGTGTAGTAAAAAAAAATAATTATACGTTTGTGTTTTTAATGAAAATCCATTAAGAAAGTCTATTTTATATAGCATCAAATAAATTCTGAGCACATTTATAAGTGCAACAAAAAAATTCGCAACAACAAAACTATCCACAGAAAACTCCCCAAGACGTAGTCCAGCCTGGAAATTTATTAAATTCAACTCAACCGCACTGCAAAACTTAACAAAAAGAAGAATGGAAACGAAGTGATTAAAAAATATAACCACGTACTCTAAAGAAACCCGAGCGCGTGTTCATACTTTCCTCTCCCTTGTATGCACTCTATATATTGTGTAAGGACAAAATAAAAACAAGATGGCCCCCTTTCAACAACGAGAACATTATTAAAATTTTATCACCGGCAGACATGCGATCACAGGTAGTGGACAAGTGTGAATAACCCGTGGTCCTTTTTATTGCCACCCTCAAAGTGAAAACGAGAGAGAGAGAGAAATGACCCTAAACTTTATTACCTGAGTCGCACAGATAAAAGATTACAGGTAACTGGAAGTGGCGGCTGATTTACATTTATTGTACACAAATCATTATTGTTGACGAAAATGTTTAAATGATGAGTTTCTCAATATTATCTTGATGGGTTGATTTTAATGGTTTTTGAAATGATTTACCAAAAGCTTTACTACGTATTGTATGAGAAGAATATTTGTGTATTTTTTTTATTGCTTCTTTAACAACTTTTAAAAATTACGTAATCAATACCTTATAGTCGTATCCGCCCATTTTCCCGAATACATTTTCCCGAATATATTTTTCCCGAATTACGTTTTTCCTGAATAATACATTTCCCGAAAACTCTTTCCCGAATACTACTTTCCTGAATCAACTTTCCCGAATGATGTTTTTCCCGAATTAAACTATCAATACCCAAATAGGGTTTTTCTAGTTTAGGTGAATACTTCCAGAAACTGAAGTCAGAATTTAGCTTATATTTACTGTTTACTTGAGGCTGTTAGTTGTTAAAACTCCATAATATCACTTTAATAAAACACTTAATTTGTTTAGGTTTCAAAATTGTATTTATTGTATTTATTTCTTTCGAAAACGGAAAATCTCCAATTTTATACAATGATTACAAAATATAACTTATATCTAATACCTAAAGTCTATTTACCTAAAAAGAGGTACATTATGCACATTAATGAGGAACAAAAAATATTAAGGTGATGGAGTTTTGAAAAAATACTTTCTAAATTGGTACGCAGCAAATTACGTTTAAAAGTATTTATAGAATCAGCAAATAAATCAAAATTTTCAAAACGCTGTAACAAATTTGCAAAACGCATTATCCTCGAAAGTGGACTGCTATAAGTGTAAACCGTACGATGATATTCTGTTCTAAATAGTTTATATTTTATTCAGGAACAATACCTTTCGGGAAATTGGATTCGGGAAATGGGATTCGGGATTTCTATTTTCAGGAAATATGGCGTTCGGGAAAAAGGTCATTCAGGAAAATATATTCGGAAAAGTGTACGGTAACCCCTTATAGTTTATGTTAAATTAATTTCTTACTTAACCCTTATAGTTATTAAGAAAAGGGGACATTTCAAAATAGCCAACAATTGAAAATTGGTCGATATCTCCCAAACTAATCGAGCTAGCCATGATCTGTTATTGCCATTGTTATTTTCTGGGAAAAAAAGAGGTCATTACGTATATATCAGATTTCTCTAAATCTTCTGGTTACCGTGATACCCTATAAAAATTTAGAATTTGGACCACCCTGTACATATAAAAGACGTGCTTTATAATTATGTTATATTTTTCACCACCCTCTAATACATTTAACTGTATAACTATTGTATATTTTGATGGTGAATTTAATTGTGACCGCAGTTAATTATATCTGAAATATATATTGTATTTATTGATTTACGCTGAATGAGTAAATTGATCCCTGTTCGCTTCCCCACACATTAACACCCACTGCATATTTCACAATGATTATCGTGACTCACCTTATCATTAACCTTGGTTTCCACTGCTGTTATCGTCGATGCACATTTCGCACATGTCGTTCGTTTCCCCACACAGACCAATCACATTACATTAAGAAATGTACTGGAAATAAGTATCCATATGTTGCACCACCTGAAATGATGCGGAAAAATGACGAAATAATTCTTAATATTGTGAGTTTTTACGAAGATCCATTATCAACAATTAACGCCAAAAGTGTTTTTGAGTTAAGTTTGTGCTTAATGGTTAGCGTATTAGGTTTTTATACAGGGGACATTTTATTTTAAGTATTTATAACTTAATGAAAAGCGTCAATTTAAAGCTTGGAACGAGTGTTCCCACTCCCAGATTAAGCATGAAGTCAAATTTCGAGTTTAGAAAACTAAATTTTCAGGCTTTTCTAAACTCGAAATTTTACTTCATGCGCCACGCGTATAAAACACCGATTTAAAGTAAAATTCGAAATACAATGCTTAAGTTTGATCTCAGCTTAATAAATATTTTTAAATGTAATTAAATTAAAAAAGTATGTTGACGTTCATTGGGTTATAATAAAAACATATTTGAAACAAAGTTTGTTTATATAAGAATTAATTATTTAAATTACTAACTTAAAATTATATAAAATTCGAAATACAATGCTTAAGTTTGATCTCAGCTTAATAAATATTTTTAAATGTAATTAAATTAAAAAAATATGTTGACGTTCATTGGGTTATAATAAAAACATATTTGAAACAAAGTTTGTTTATATAAGAATTAATTATTTAAATTACTAATTTTAGGTTTTTAAAAATAAAGATTTTAGAAGCACAATCCCTTAAATAAAATAAAATTCAAAGAGGTGAAAATTTAATAAATTAAAAATAATATATTTATTAACATGTTTAAAATATTCATTTTCCCTTTTCGCACCTTTCTTAAATATGTATTTACATTATACAGGGAGATTTTCTTTAAAGTATACGTATTTCAAATTCAGCCTATGTTCTGTGAATCTTAAGATATTCCCTGTTTATTTTTAAAGTTCAATTTGAAGCTTTTAACAAGTGTTTTCCACTCCCAGACTAAGCATTTGTCGATGGAAGACAAATTTTCTGGGCCTCTCTAAACTCGAAATTTTACTTCATGCGCCACGCATATAAAACATTAAAATATTGTGAAATTTATGAATATTCGAACTTTATATAAAATCGGTGTTGTATACGCGTGGCGCATGAAATAAAATTTCGAGTTTAGAAAAGCTCAAAAAAATTGTCTCGGGTCGCTGCGCGACAATCGACACATTTTGACGGGGCTTTTCTAAGCTCGAAATTTTACTTCATGCTTATTTATTTTTTATTTTATTTTATTTATTTTTTATTTTTATTTATTAGTTACGTGCCAATACAAAAATGTTTACACAAGTCAAAAAAAAAAACATATAAAAGTATAAAATGCATTAATATCAAAAAATCTAAAAACGGATAATAATACTTAAATATCTAAATACATAAAAACACTACAAATTATGAGCAGTAAATTGAGACATGTTCAACTGATTATAGCATTGAGCTATTTAAGAACTCATCGTGTGAATAAAAAGCTGATGTTACTAGCACAGTTTTAATTTTCTGTTTAAAATGGCTAAGATCCAGTTCACGATAATGCATTGGTAGATGATTATAAAATCTGCTGGCATAATATCTTGTGCCGCTTCTGGTAATGGATAGTCGTACATAATCTGGACATATATTCATTTTATTCCGCGTATTATAGGTATGTCTGTCTTCATACATAAGGTATTGATCTTTATGTTTATGTGTATGGATTAAACATTCGTAAATATAAATACAAGGGAGTGTAAGTATTTTAAATTGTGAAAATATTTCTCTGCAATCGGCTGTATAACTAGCCCCAGCAATAATACGAACAGCTCGTCTCTGGAGTGCAAAGATATCATGTCTTATGGAGGAATGGCCCCATGATAGAATGCCGTATGATATATGACTATGAATTACTGCGAAGTATACGGTTCTTAGAACTGATGTAGATATATTATTACTGAGGTTTCGAAGCAGAAAAATATATTTGTTTAATTTTGATCTTAAATTATGCCCATGTTCGTGCCATAACAATTTATTGTCTACATACACCCCCAAGAATTTAGTGGAACTACCAAAATGTAAGCTCTCATTCAAATCAAGATTCCGAAGACTGAACATTAGGTTAGTTGTCTTAGATTCATTTAGTTTCAGTAGGTTTGACTGGAACCATTTACTGGCCTTCGACCGTGCATCCTCACTGAGGTGTAGAGTTGTCTGCAGATTATCATCAGATGTTAATATGGTGGAGTCATCGGCATATAACACGACTTTACTGTCAGTAAAACAATGGGGAAAATCGTTAAAAAATATTAAAAATAATAGTGGCCCCAAAATGGAACCCTGGGGCACCCCAATTTGTGTATCAAGATGATCAGATGTTCGACCATTTATTGATACACATTGCTTTCTGCCTGACAAATATGATAATAATAACCTGCAGCTTTCGGGATGGATATTGTACATATATAGCTTTCTCAGCAGAATAGTATGAGATACACAATCGAAAGCCTTCGACAGGTCTAAGAACGTTACATTCTGGTACTTCTTTTCATCCATACTGTTCATACAAGTACCTAATAAATCCTCGATTGCATGTGCCGTAGACCGTCCAGTTCTAAATCCATACTGTGAGTCATGAAATAAGTTATGCTTATCGAAATGCTCAGACAGTCAATCGTGCATAATCTTCTCAAATACTTTCGATATTATTGGCAATAGAGCAATAGGATGATAATTATCTGGATTATTTTTATTGCCATTTTTGAGAATGGGAATAACCTTAGCAGTCTTTAGGCAGTCTGGAAAAATGTTGCTTTTGATACATTCATTCAATAGTTTGCAAAGAGGAGGAATTATAAGGTCCTTGATGCAGATAACAATGTCTAGTGACAGACCATAAATGTCTTTTGCTTTTGATTTTTTTAGATTTACAATTAAATTTCGAAGCTTCGCTTCCGACACATATTTAAAATTAAAAACAGGGACTGAACACGACATGTTAATATTGTTAAAATATGACAATGGATCAGTTCCACATTTTGGAATTGCTGACACAATGTTTTCCGCTACAGCAGTGAAAAAAATATTAAATTCACAGGGTTCAATATCACAGATACTATGTTGAGTTTGAGGTCTGTACGAATTTACAATTTGCCACATCGCTTTGGGACTGCAACCAGATGACCGAATGAAATTGTCTGTTGCACTAATTTTAGCTTGTTTCAGTTGAGCACTATACACTTTCCGTAATCGCTTGATTTCACAATTTACATAAGCACTGTTAGGATTTCGTTGGTGAACTTCATCTAGGAACTGCAGCGTTTGCCTAAGATCTTGAAGGTTTTTGTTGAACCAATTTATTGATAGCGACTTTGGTTTCATCACATACGATTTAATCGGAAAAGCAGATTCCATTGCAGTCGTTATTTGTTTTAAAAATGAATTACATTTTTCGGAAACTGACAATCTTCCATTATCCAGAAAATCCCATTTATACGCCTCTACCATTTTATATAAGTGAAATTTGCCGATTTCTGTGATTGGTCTAACGTGCATTTTTTGTGTAGTTGTATCGTGGTTTAGGTTACAGGTCACTTCAATTCCTATTCCTGTATGATCAGCTAGTCCTCAGTGTACTGGGTATACATAAATGTCGTCGACAGCGATGTTTGTAAAGACATTGTCCAATTGATTAGTATTTCGTGTATTGAATGATACTATAGAAGTAAGTCCATGGCTTTTCATAAGTCCAGTAAGTAAAATCGCTTGATTATCGTAAGTTGAATTAAAATGCACGTTAAAATCACCCCCTATGATGATTTTGCAGGTTTTAATACAATTACTGTTTAACAGAAGTTCCACATTTTCAATAAATCTGTTATAATCACCTGATGGTGGACGATAAACATTGATGATGATTATATTATTCAGATATAGCTTTGTCATTGATAACTCGCAGACATGTTCAATACTAAATATTTTTAAATTATCCAGCACATTCTGATTGGTTTCTATTTGATTTGCAAGGATTGCGGAGCCTCCATATGGTGTTGATCGACAGAAACTATCAGCTACCTTATAGTTAGTAATAACTAGTGAGTCCATCTCAAATTTTTGTAACCAGTGTTCTTGAATAGCAATAAGATTAAATGGGATGTTTTCATTAATAATATGTGCTTCTATTTGCAAAATTTTGTTTCTAATAGAGCGTAAATTTAAGAATAATAATTTTAATTTAATTTGTTTAGACGTTCTGTGGGATTGCAGTTTTTTGGTGTCTCTTACGAAAAAAATATCTATCAAGAATAATGTTTTCTGGCCAATTTGATGGCGAATTAACTATATCATAGTCAGATAGATCAATACCTAACTTGAAACTAGATTTATTTGTAGAAATTGTATCAAGTTTTTCACAAATGAAGTCTGTTTTATTAATTAAATTTGCCACATGATCGTGAATATCATTGACATTAGTTGATTTATGAGCGTTCCCAATAAAGATCCATGCCTTTTTTGTTTCAGCAGTAAAAGATGTTTTTGTGCTGCTACCAGTGCAAATAACTCGGTGTTTGTTTTTATTGGTTTTGAGGCGCGAGCGATGGGAATCGACTCCGCTCTTATCAGGCACCGATTGTAGAATGTCAGTTTTTCCGTGTTCTACGGAATTAATTCGATTTCGATTTAAATTTGAAGGCTTTGGATTGCTCGGACATATATCTGACATCTGATGATTTTTCATTGAAATCAATGCCTCGCCAGGTGCATGTTTATCATTTTGGTTTGCAGATGTCTTGATTGAAGTGTGAGACACCTGTGATTTGTTATTAACATTAGAAATTACTTGTTCGGTATTTTTAATTTCAGAAACCTGCAGTTTAGACGAATAGGTTAGGATTTGTTGATTTTCAAGTAAATCAATTTTCTCCTTGAGTAATTCAACGTGATCAACGAGGATCTTATTTTTATGTTCAATTTCTCTAATAAGATGACGTAGAGTATCGTTTTCACGTTTAAGATAATATGCATTGTCGGACGATATTACAGGTAAAGTGCACTCACCGGCAATATCCCTTTCTGAGTTTTTCCTTGTGGGACATTTCCCTTTTAATGCAGCTTTCATGTGTTCCTTTAAATAGGATGGATGGAAACACAGGTCGCAGATATCACATTTAGTAAAATCAACTACTTTAGATCTGCATTTACCACACAGAGTTTCAGAAGCACCTTCGTTGGCTGCCATCTTGACCATCTCTCTTAGTCTGGGAGTGGAAAACACTCGTTTAAAGCTTCAAAATGAACTCTTTTAAAAAAAACGAATGTCAGAAAAATTACAGCTTATGTATGTTTACTTAAAAGGAAAAATGCCCTCTATAATTGCATTGTATAATAGAAACTACAGTATTAACTAAAAAATAATATGTTATGAACAAAGTTAAAGTCTTTTATTTTATTAAATTGCCGTTAGTTTTACCCCTGAAATTAATAAATTGGAGTAAATTAGAATTGGCAGTGCCTTAAAGTGTATTATAAATTAGGGCTGTGAATTAGAATTTACAAAATAGTCAAATATTTATATAAGTAAAGTATTTGAATTATTTACTGTTAAAAAGTATAACAAACTACTAGTATCATTAAATATTTTTATAGTTTAATTAATTACATTGGTTAATTAATAATTAGACGTTATCAAAATTTATATTTAAATATTAGAGTTCTCAGCTTTATTATAATCCGTTTTGTATAAACAACTATTTTGTCACTTCAATGCTAACTTATAAAATGTAAGATTAAGCCAGCCCGGTTTTGTAATTTTAGTTGATAATGCTTATACATTTGAAATGTATATCATATTACAAAAAAAATATATATGCAAAAAGTACACATGGATAGTATATTACGAATAATTAAATTTGCAAATACATTATGTTGTTAATGCTACTTCCAAATCGAATTATGTCTTTTATCTAAGAAAATTTTTATCTTATTAATAAAATTTAATAGTAAGAATTAATATTCCGTTACTGTAATTACTTGTAATTATCTAAATCATGATGTAACCACATTTAAATTCAGCGCGCATTTGTGACGTAAGCGATCTCTACCCCCACTCCAAACTCTTCGATTCTGTTGATCCTTCTTACCATATACTCGACCGTCCTTGAACCAAATCGTCCAATATTTAAGCACTTGGAGTAATTTGCTTTAGGATTTTTGCTTTTAATTATATACAGGGTGTCTCCCGGCCCCGAAGGGGCATGTTCTTGAGATCATTTCAAGCAAAGAGTTCATATGAATATGGGGGAAATAACAAAAGATAAAAGACAGCCATGTTCAGGTAATGAATGGAACTCGTAGTATTCACAGGTGTGTGGCAAAATGCATTAAGGTAGGAGGAAGAATTTTTTAACATCTATGACTATGTACTTTAAAATTATTAGTTTGCAGTCATTTATTTTGTTAATTTTGATATCAGAGCAATAAACATTATTTAAGATTAATATAGTTTGAAATGTGTATAGCTCAGTAAATACTGAGAATAGAACAAATAGTCAGGGCCTCTCCAAAATATCTAAACCAGCAAATTTTGAAGAGAGACACCTTCTATAAGCGCGGGAGTATAATGGAAGAAAATAAACCGTAATTTATGGTGTGTTGTCACATCAATTACCTGAGCATGGCTGTCTTTTATCTTTTGTTATTTCACCCATTTTTCTTTTGTGTACATATCCCGATAATAATAGCGTTTTTTAAAGTTGTGGGAAATCGTTGTTTTAATGCGGTTAATTTAAGGCTTTAAACGAGTTTTTTCCACTCCCAGACTAAGCATGAAGTAAAATTTCGAGTTTAGAAAAGCCTAAGAATTTGGATTGGCCGCGTAGCGAAGCGGAGCGGCCAATCCAAATTAGGCTTTTCTAAACTCGAAATTTTACTTCATGCGCCACGTATAAAAACACTGATTTACAGTGAAGTTCAAAAAACACACACTTACAACAACGGTTATAGGCAACCTAATATACGTTAGAGTTATTGGGTTGCCTATAATCACTGCTTTAAACAATTTTCTCAACGCAGATATTGGCTCACGTTTTATCCACATTTACATATTAGAATGCTAAAGCCGTATTTTAAACTTTGCGATATTTCAGTGTTTTATACGCGTGGCGCATGAAGTAAAATTTCGAGTTTAGAAAAGCCTAATTTGGATTGGCCGCTCCGCTTCGCTACGCGGCCAATCCAAATTTTCAGGCTTTTCTAAACTCGAAATTTTACTTCATGCTTAGTCTGGGAGTGGAAAACCCTCGTTTAAAGATTCAAATTGAAATCTTGAACAAAACACAACGAACGTCGAAAAATTTACAGTGTATGCTTATGTATACCTGAAAGAAAAATCCCTGTATATAAAAACCACATTTATGCACACACAGTTTTATTGTAATAAAATGTTATGTTTAATAATGTAATTTGAAATATCTTAAACAATTTAGCTAAAATTTAAAAACAAACAAAAAATTTTAATGAACTGATATAAAATATAATTTAGCAAATATTTATTTTTAGCAGCTGAGATAATAAAAAACGGTTTTAAACAAATCCAACGTTTAAAACATGTTTTAAACAAATTTAAAATTTAAAACATGTTTAAAACGAAACCGTTTAAAACACGACGGCTGATTTTAAACATGTTTAAAACACTGTTTTAAAACAAAGTGTTTTAAACATAACAACCCTAGTTATGATTGATCATCCAATCCCAGATTAAGCATGAAGTAAAATTTTGAGTTTAGAAAAGCCTGAACATTTGGCTCGGGCGAAGCGCAGCAGAGCGACTGAGACAAATTAGGCTTTTCTAAACTCAAAATTTTGCTTCATGCGCGACGCGTATAAAACGCTGATTTAATGTGAAATGGTCTATAACTAACCAATTAGCAAGTGAAATACGTTTTGTACGATAATCATCAATTCTTTAAATGACGGAAAAAGTGCTATAATGAACATATACATCATTTTTGTATTAACGACGTGAACACCATCTACTGTCAATAGCACTACTCAAAAATTGGCAGCAGATGGTGTCAATTTATATGTAAATTACACATAACTACTAAAATGGTTATAGATGTTCAGTTTTCTTCTGGATTTTAAAATGCATAATCAATTAACATTTATTATAGCAATTTTGTGAGTACAATAGACAAGACTATTGTCAGTAGATGGCGTTCACGTCGTCAACCTACATGTAAATTACATATGACTATTAAAATTGTCAATTTATAGTGCAATTTAAAATCCAGAAGAAAACTAACCATCTTTATTCATTTTAATAGTCTCATATGTAATGTACATTTAAAATAACGACGTGATCTATTTATAAAATGGAAAAACGATAGAAAAAATCTGAAATCTAAAATCAAATGACAACAAAACAATATCTGTCAACCATTAGTTTAATTAGTGACAAATGCAGCTTTGTTATTTGCTTCCAAAGGCTACTTGTTTAAGTCGTGACAATTGTGAATTTTTTATAATACTTTTTTTTAAGTTTGCTTTTAATTTTTTAACGAAAGAAGATAGCAATTTTTTTTTCTCTACAAAGGTTATTCAGAAAAATTAGCTCTTTTGAAATATCTAAATTCATAAGTATGTATCTGGGTAAAAAATTTTCGATGACGTCATTACTTTAGTTTCAAAATTTAGAAAAATATGCAATTTTTGTATTAAAATGGACCTTACTCAATCCCATTTATGAACTATTTTTCAGATTTTTTCTACCGTTTTTTCTTTTCTAATAATAGTTACAAGCGCACTGAAAACCAACCCAACTTCGATATTTTTCAAAATGTAATGTGTTCATTTCTATCCATGCAGTAAACCTTCAGATATTCGTTATTTTCTTGTAAAAAAACTTCGATTCCATGTAGTCCTTCGGTCTCCGAAGACCATGATTGGTCCTTCGAGCTGTAGCCTTTGTAAAATGGTAATAAACTTAGTCATCTAGAGTGATCCTCAAATTTGAAACTTCTAAGAACAAGTGTTGTCCACTCCCAGACTAAGCATGAAGTAAAATTTCGAGTTTAGAAAAGCCCCGCGTAGAAAATTTGTCGAGGGCTTTTCTAAACTCGAAATTTTACTTCATGCGCCACGCCTATATACCACTGATTTACAGTAAAGTTAAAAATATATAACGCTTAGATGTGTTGATGATCAATATTTACCAAGATGTAAACGTCAGATACGTTTTAAAAAAAATTATTGACCTAAAATTGTAGACGTAGACATAATTCTCGACTTTATTTTACAAATGTCGTATTAATTATAATTACATTTTAAATAATTTCATAAATATCAAATAAATCTTCCTATCAAAACCACCCCAAACCGGACAAAAGATAACTCCACGCGCCGGCTGAAAACAGATGGACTTCTTACTACCTGCTAATATCGGGTTGTCATTGACACCCAAAAAATGCTCGGTCTCTTTCCCCTTACCCTCCAACATTTTAGGAAAGAGATAGAAATCGGAAGATTTTAGAGTTTTTGGTCTAGTCGCCAAATAGTCATATACATGTTTTTGCTTGAAATGATCTCAAGAACATGCCCCTTAAATGCCGAGAGAACTTCGCGAGACACCTATTATACTTGAATATCCTAAAGAAAATTGATCAAATTTTAAAAGCGCGGAGCGTTCAAATTAAATTTTCAGACTTTTCTAAACCCGAAATTTTACTTCATACTTAACCAAGAAGAGGAAACACTTTAGTAGATTTAAATTGGACGCTTATATAAAATTTATGAATGCCTGATAATTTGCAGCGTATACCATATACCGGAATATGTATGCTTAATATAATATCAAATTAAGAACTAGGTACATACAAAGAAAGCAATTAGCGAAGAAAAAAATGTAATTAATTAATCTCAACATCTAGAAGTCTCTGGCGTACCCCCAGTAATTATCATTATTAGCACTTTTCTACTCTGCATCTATTCTCAACTAAACATTATCCTAACAAGACATTCCTATAATTATTCGAAATCACTTTTCCTCATCAACTCTTAGAGCAAAGTATCACCGCTATAATTAAAATCAATGTTTAAACCTTTAATACTAAAATCGAAGATAAATTTAATTAAAGTGGAAATTCTAATTGGAAAGTGTATAAATAATTATATATAATTCAGAATCCAAGTTTGATGATTTGAAGTTGTGAGTCAGTACCCTTTGCATGTGCCAGTGTCGAGATGGGCCATTAAAGCAAAACTTCGTACATGTGTTTAAACGCATTAAGTCTTCGTGTAATGAGGTACTTAGCAACATGCGATTCCCCCGCCATCCGTGTGTCATGTGTGGGTGTGTGTATGCTTTTTGAGTAAACACTTTTCTTTTAAATGAGCCCTAGCATGTTTTATCTTGTCGAATACAGCTTTCTTTTATCTTTCTGGACGTGTGAATTTATTTTTAGTTTATCTAATCTGACCTTTATATTATCTTCAATTTAAATTACCAAGACTGTCATGTTATGGTTTATTGAGGAAATGTACAATATAATGTAGGTAGGCAGCTTTGGCCATTAATAAAATGTTGCTATTTGTAATCAAATTTTGTATTTTATCTTTTGCTATTGCAATTTCTATATGGTCGATTGTTTAATGTAAAATACTCAGATCATTTAAATTAAGATTAATTATAGCATCATGTAACAAAACTAAAGCAACACATTTATATTGAAATGCAATATTCGTAGGTATAATTTACTTTTTAATTTTGTAGAAATTGAATTTCATTTTAATTAATTTTTTATTGATTTATCATTTGTTTCAACACTATCTTTAATTCATTTCTCAATTAACCCGTGGTTAAACATTTTAAATAACTATGAATTATTAATTAAAACACTTGGTATTGCAATGTTCATTGGTATATCCTTGATTAAAACTTATTGTCGAAACGAGTAGGAAAGTATAAATATAATCAGTGAAATAATACCATATGTTAATATGTTTATGTGCAATTGACTATCTATATTTCATTTCTGATTTAACCTGTTCAGCCCTGGAATTTTTCTGGTGCCCAAAAAAAATGTTTTGTACTGCATATTATTTATAACTATCTCAGATATACAGAGATTTTTTCTTTTAAGTAAACATATATCAACATACTGTATACGCTGTAAATCTTCAGATATTTGTTGATTTTTAAATACTTCAAACTGTACTTTCAAACGAGTGTTTTTCACTCCCAGATTAAGTATAAAATGAAATGTCGAATTTAGAAAAGCCTGAAAATTTGTTTTGGTCGCGTAGCAAAGCGGAGCAACCAAACCAAATGTTCAGGCTTTTCTAAACTTGAAATGCGTCACGCGTACTAAACACTGATGTGGTGTGATGTCCAGAATACACGTTTTTAGCATAGTGCTTTAGTAGAATATTTTTAACTTCACCTAAAATCAGAGTTTTATACGCGTGGCGCAACCAAACTAAATTTACAGTCATTTCTAAACTCGAAGTTTTACTTCATGCTTAATCTGGGAGTGGAAACTCGTTTAAGACTTCAAATTAAACTATTAAAAAAAAAACGATTATCGGAAAAATTACAACTCATGCATACATGTATGTATATTTAAAAGAAAAATTCCAAGTTTGTTTACCAAATTTTAGTGGTAGCAAACGCCACCGTCAGGACCGAAAGGGTTAAAGTAAGAACAGGTGTGCATAATTTTATAGTTTGGATATTTGAATAATTTTCACAATTTATTATAACATTTTTCTTGGATATTTGATTGCTGGTGTTATTGCATTAGGTCAAATATAACTTTTCGGGTTGTGATATTAATCATCGACGGTTCAAGAAGCAAGATGTAAACATTTGATTATGCTATTATACCAATATCAACAACACATGATTTTTTTTTTCTTATTTGCAGCAATATTTTATATCATTATAAAGCTAAACTATAACTACAATTAATACCCTCAAGAAACTTTTGAAACTTACAGAATTTGTTTACAAAAATCATTGCTTTTAAATTCATTATTTATACATTGAAATTAATAATATTAGTTTTATTATATTCAATATACTGATCAACTACTTTCGAAACTTCGAAGGTCCCAATTTTTCAAAAATGTGTCCTCGTAAATCAGATTTTATTAATTTGCCAATATTATTATAAACCATACAGGGTGCCCGCATTTCAACAGAATGTATGGGGATTACGGTTATTTAAAGAGATAGACAGTCAATTAAACTGGGGCAAAGTTGCTTATTTTAGGGCCCAATAATAAACTAAAAACAAGTTTGAAATATCTTTTTTATTTTTTGAGATATTGTCAAAAAACTGATTTTTTTAATTTTCGTTTTTATTTATTTATTCAAAAACTATTGAATCTATCTACATTTACAACTTTGATATTATAAGGCACTTTTAAACGAGGAATCTAGTAACATATTTTTTTAAGATAACTATAACATTTACCCAGGGACCATAGCTAACTTTTGTTATTCTTATGGGCGCCATTTTAGATTTTTATATTCTTTGGAAAACTATTTATTTTATCAGTTTAATGATGTATCACACTTATAGTTTATTGTACATTTTATATGTAAAATTGTAATCTTTTGTTTTTTGTAAAGGGTGCCTTGGAAATGGTTAAGTAACTATTTGTTGTTAATAAATTTTAGGAATTGGGAAAGTTGCCTATCTGAACCTATAAAGGAAGCTAGAATATCATCAGTTCAGATAGGCAACTTTCCCAATTCCTAAAATTTATTAACAACATACACCCGAATATAAAATTCACAGTAGAGACAGAAATTAGTAATAATATCAAATTCCTAGACCCTTCAATAACCAAAATCAACGAATCACTAACATTTGAAATTTATAGAAAACCTACATTTAGTGGCCGTGTAATCCCTAATTCCTCGAATCACCCACGAAAACATAAATTGTCCGCGTTCAATTCAATGATATACCGTGCTTTCAACATTCCACTCTCTGAAACAGCATTTGAAAAAGAAATTGCTATAATTAAAAGTATAGCCATTTCAAATGGCTATACTTCAGCAATAATAGACTCATTGATTAATAAATATAGAATGAAAAAAGTAACTAAGTATATATATGCAGGCAAGGACACATCTAAAAAAGAACAAATATTCAAATCCCTTACCTACTTTGGTGACATCTCATTACAAATTAAAAGCATTTTATCTAAACATAACATTTCAATAGCCTTTAAACCTTTTACAAAAATTAGATACTGTATTTTTAATCCGAAAACAAAAATACCCAGTGCTCACAGATCAGGGATATATAAACTTACTTGTAGCGATTGTAAAGGAGTGTATATTGGTCAATCTGGTCGTAATTTTAAAATCAGACTCAAGGAGCATCTTAGCTCTTTTCGGTTTAATTTGATTGATAAGTCGTCATTCGCTAGACATGTGATTGAAAACACATGTCTAGCCGTCAAAATTTTATTGATTAATAGATATGACGTCATTGGCACTCTAAGAAGAAATCTAAAACAAATTATGAGTGTGATACATCACTAAGTTCAGAAAAAAATATTATTTCAAAAAATATGAAAATCCAAAATGGCACCCACAAGAAAAACAAAAGTTGGCTATGGTCCCCGGGTAAATGTTATAGTAATCTTAAAAAAATATGCTACTCGATTCCTCATTTAAAAGTGCCTGAATATTGTCAAAGTTCAAAATGTCCAGATTTAGTAGTTTTTGAATAAAAAAACAAAATCGATTATCCAAAAAACAGGTTTTTGTTGATATCTCGAAAAACGAAAAAGATATTTCAAAATAGTTAACCGACTCTCTATCTCTTCAAATAACTGGGATCCCCATACATTCTGTCGAAATACGGACACCCTGTATACTCAAAATACATATTAAAAATCGCTTATGTTAAAGATATACGTACTATAAAAAAATCAGAAGGATTACGTAGCTCATATAATAACACAGTACTACAAAATAACGCTTCAAAAAAGGTACTTTGATGGGATAGGTAATTTCGGTACGCAGATCAAGAATGTGGCCTCCGTTTTCTTCTCTAGACGTCAGGATTTTCCGCTATACGCGATCAAAGTTGGTAAGAAGTAGTACCTTCATGTGCGAGGGGGTGCGTCGAAAGGTGGGGGTTATTACGGCAAAAATATTAGACGTCCAAAAATAGTGAGGGGGTGGTCACTCCAGCCCTCTAAAACCCACCCCTGTTAAGACAAATTGCAGAAAAATGACTCCAAGTATATTAAAAGGAAAGACAAGGAATGCGTGCTTAAAACCATTTAAAATTGAGAGAAAAAACTGTTTAATTTCATGTAATTTGTGTAAAACTGATTTCGTAAGTTTTGCTCAAGCGACGCTGGTTTTGCTCTACACATACTGCCATACTGTCTGATTTCCTCTTCAAGCTGACTAATACGCTTGCGATTTCTTGCATTTTATCGGCTATTAGCATTGTTCTAATATTCCATGTCCAAAGTTTCATTGTGTATCATTTTTTGTTTTTACGGATTCCTTTTCGTTGAGATTGTCTTCACGTTACGATCTTTGGAATATGCCCAAAGATCGTAACGTGAAGACCTCCATTTTTTAACATATTTCCTTTGTTTACTTTTTCCCAACTATAGGTCTTCTTATTTATAATTTTTATTTGGTACCTTACTTTAAGTGCTTTTACATTTTTTTCTTTTATTTGTTGCCAATTTTCTTAGCTCTGTTTGTACAGGGTTGTCCAAAGAGATGTTACTATTCATATGGCACTACATAATTTTTAATATTTTCTATTGTTTCCTTAGATAGAAGTGTTTGTGTCACCCTCAGTAGTTAGAACAAAATTTAGTAATTGTTTTAGAAGGATCTTCCAAGCCGTTTAACTATACCACATTCAAATGATACAGGCCCTTTCTGATGCTGACAAAATTGCTTATGTACGAGCTGTAGAAGTATTATTAGAAATAATTAACATACACCCTAATTTTATTCTTTCTTCTGAAGCCATTGCTGAAATTTGTTCTTACTACTGAGGGTGATGGAAGTGTTTGTTCCATCTAAGATGAGTCCTCCCTTCTCTCTTCCAAAGTAAGTCTGTAACAGTCGAAAATTAAAATAAAAGTCAATCCCATGTAAGAGGTAACATATATTTGGACAACCCTGTATATTCCTTATTTGTACTGTCATATAATTTTCTATCTATACTATTGTGATCAAAAAGTAAGGTACATTTTTTATTTAAACTTCGTGGTTACTATGAAATTATGAAATTAAGGTGCCACTTCTTACCAACTTTGATTCCGCGGAAAATCCTGATATCTAGAGGAAAAACAGAGGCCATATTCGTGATCAGCATACCGAAGTTAACTAAGAACGTCCTATCCCATCAAAGTACCTTTTTTATGTTGCAGGGTGTAATTAACTGGTATAAAATTTGACATTTTTCATTTACGAGGTTTCAGAAGTAGTTGATCGATATCTAGAATGTTACCCGCTTTGTTCGAATCCATTGACAATGAAGTTCAAAATTTAACACGAATAATATTGCAATATAAAATTAAAAAAATAATTAACAGGTTATCACAATGCCTAGGTTCAACCATTCTCATAGATTTATGGTGACATTTGTTGCAGCCGAAATCATAGCGTACTATCGACTATCTACTTTAAATTATATTGTAGTCAATTAGTTTTGTATATAATGATTTTAAGAAAAAAATATTTGGCTGCCAAAATTAGGAAATACCCCACTGTGCATTGTTTTAAAGTTGACAATATTTCATAATCGAATCCATAAAACAAAAATTGTCTAAAATAAAGTTGATGGACTTCTAAGTGGATAAATAAATAACACTAAAGATGTATATTTTTTGATTTAATTTTATTTGAGAATTTGCAAGTCAAAATTATTTAAATTCTGAGGATTCATTTCAAAATGACCATTTTTGATTATACAATATAGAAAGTCAAACAAAATTAAAAAATATTTAAGTTATGAGACTCCATCGTGGTTTTCTTGTGTAATTAATAACTTTTTTGTAGACTTTTCTTAAAATGATTTTCTGTAAAAAAAATGTTCTTCCTTTAAAAAATCGATCAATTATTTTACGACGATGTTCGACGGAAATCTTGTCAAGTGTATAAGAGTAACAGGCGTTAAATAGGGGATACAGCTATTAAAAATAATTTCTTTAATGTAAATTGAGAATGAATTATTGAACTCAATATGTTATTGTATATTTTGTTTATTTGTTACTTTACACAATTTTACTTACCTTTCTCAAAATTATTATTTTGTGGCGATTTCCTGAAGTAAAGCTTATTTATTATTATTATTATTATTATCATTATTGATATTATTTATACATACATTGATTTTTTTTAAGTGCACATATTCCGATGCATGCGCTGTAAAATTTCGGGCAACCATTGCTGTTTTTACAAGCGTTTAATTTTAAGTTTCGAACGAGTGTTTCCACTCCATGATTAAATTTTACCCCAAGCGCAACGCGCTAAAAGTTAAATATTGTGAAATACAAAAATATATTGCTAAATCAGTATTATAAATATACTTCTAAAGCACAATTAAAATTATACTTCCAAAGAACAATATTTTGAAATTCACAATATTTCAGTGTTTTATAGGCCTAAAATTTTACATCATGCTTAATCAAGGAGTGGAAACACTCGTTAGTATCTTCAAATCGAACTCATGAAAAAAAAACCTGTATGTTTATGTCTCTAGCCTCACTAAGAAAAGTTCTCATGAGATATTGACACACTCTATGAAAATATCTTGAAACATAGATTCTGTCTTGACTTGATATTAATGATTGCAAATCAAGTCATATAGCTATAACAATAAACCATAATCGGAATTATAATGTCTGTTATTCAAATATTTTTTTAAGCCTTATTCATTGCAGTATTGCGCAAAAATGTAATTTACTTTATAGTTATATTGGCTTTGTAATTATAATTATTTTGTAATTTGTAATTAAAATACTTTCTTTTTTAATAAAAAAAAAAAATTAGTAGCAATATCTATTTTTAGGTATCCTGAGGTAGAGCCAGTGGTGGAATTTTAGGTTTTTTTTTACATTAATTGGTTAATTACTCTGTAATTATATTCGTATAATTACAAAGTAGTGCATTACGTTGTAATGAAATTACTTTGTAATTACATTACTTCAAGAAGATGAAATTACATTGTAATTACATTACCTTGTAAAAAACTGACGACCAGCACTTATTTATTAACACAGGAAAAGACTCCGCAAGAAAGTACTAATAAGGCAGCTAGAGTTTAAAAATATTTGTAGTGCGAAATCAAGTCAAGTATCGGAACCCTATTCAAGAAACAAACAAAAATCGATTTATTTTAATAAAATTATTTTGATAATTGAATTTTGTGAAATGTTTGTCAATTTCTCGATATTTATTGAAAACTGGCAATTTCTAAATAATTTAGTTATTTTTACCTTAGTTTTTAATAAAGTTTACGTTTTCATGTAATCTTTGTTACGTTCCTTAAATTATTATTTGTTGTGATCATTTTTTTTGCTTCCCAAAAAGGATCTGATATTTTTACTCCAAAATGTTGGTCACATTCTTACAAGTTAACAATTCCTTTTTTTTTTGTCGATAAGTGTAAAATTAAAACTTTATGCACAGTCATACAGTCTATTAACATCCAAAAAAAATCCAGTCATATCTCATGAATGAGGCGAATTCCGGTAACGACGAAAAGAGCCGAAGAGCGCAAGTTCGAAAATCGGTGTTTCTGAACGGGCCGCCCGCCAGTCGCCTTCCAACCATAAGCGTGTTCGCATCGGGCGCTCGTCCGACTGAAATCGCTCTCGACATCGCGCGCATTTCCAACCAACAATCAAATCCAAGAAAAAATAAACCACCTCAAAAAACTCAATTAGTTTTAAGTGTTAATTAGTGTGTACATAGTTAATTAGTGTGTGTGTAGTGATATAGGATATAAGGTGTCGGGTTTAATTAGGGGACTTAATTAAGCCACTTATTTTAAAGTTACCGATAGTGATTATTAGTGATGGTGTAAAGTAGAATATTTTCGTGTAGAAAAAAAAAAATATATATATATAGTGTGGAGAAAAATGGATATTTCGTCGGTTATCGAAGGCTCTGTTAAATTCAGGGATGGAAAAAAGGTGATTATTTTTTGATTTTCTATTACAAAAAGGGTGCTGCTAAAATCAAAATCCACAAAATAAATGCTAACGTGCATTCATCTGTTTTAATAACTGATATCATTGATTGAAAAAGTTTAAACAAATGACGAAGAAATTATGACTATCTATATAAAACTAAATTATGACTATTTCTATCTACATAATAATACAATAGTCTGTAGTATATTTAGGAATAGAGATGTTCAAGCAAATGTCTATATCTATCGACATAACAATATAAAACTAAATAACGACTAATTTTATCTCCATAATTATACAAAACTCTGTAGTATTTTTAAGAATAGAGATTAAAGAACTTATGACTATTTCTATCGACATAATAATATAAAACTAAATTATGACTATTTCTATCTATATAATAATAAAAAAAGTATAGTATTTTTAGGAATAAAGATGTATACATTTCTAACCCCTTGACTTACGATTTAAAATTACATTTAAAATACATACATCGTTTTTTTTTTTTCATCTATTAAGTATACTTTTACATATTCCAACACGAATTCCTCGAGACGTTTGAATTAATCAAAATAAACATTTGTAACACTAATTAACACAAGATCAAACCTAAGCAGTATATTTTGAACTTCACTTTAAATCAGTTTATACGCATGGCGCATGAAGTAAAATTTCGATTTTACAAAATCCTGAAAATTTGGTTTAGTCACACCGCTTCGCTACGCGACCAAACCAAATTTACAGGCTTTTCTAAACTCGAAATTTTACTTCATGCTTAATCTGGGAGTGGAAAACACTCGTTTATAGGTTCAAATTATTTTTTTTATAAAAAACAACAACCCAATGTCTGATAGTTTATAAAACTTATCATAAATGTATAAAATGCTTTAGAGAAAACACAATTCATTTGTATCCATAATAGAATGGACTATTGCATATTGCAAATAATTAATAAATTCAACATTTATTGAAATTATCCAAACAATTTCATATTGTATCGTTTTTGTGTATAAATATCGCAGTGGTATTTTTACCATTTTTACAGTTTTGTGAACGAGTTTCCTCTATTAATAATTTAGGTGCCAATTGTCAACTTTGTCTTTATTTGTTTTCTTACATCCCTTAATTTTTTGATTCCCAATAAAATAGTTATATTATTATATAAAAATATTTTCAGAAATTAATGAAATTATCGAAAACAGGAACAATTTTATATGAAGAATTAACAATGGAAGAAATAGTCAAATACTGAAAAATGCTTTATTTGGTTTTTTGTTGGCATAATTTAAAGTCAGCTGTAAAAAAGTTTTTAAATCAAAACAAGTACACTGCAATTCTGGGACCCATTCATGACACGGACACAATTTTTGCCACCCGTTATGCTGGTCTTTATCCACTTATTTACATCACTTTGATACATTTTATTAACAAAAATCAAAGTACTTACTCGTATGTACTAAGTTTTAGAAATTTAATTGTCTATTTTGCAGTTTCTTCATTAAAAAATGCAATTTAAATTAAAATTAGTGACCTTAATGTTATCCGAACTGTAAGTATTTTATTTAAAACCAATCGTGTTGATTTTAATTTAAAATCTTCGCTCTATAAAATTTCAATCTTGGGCATTCTTCTGATAAACTCTGTGAATGTTTTGATCTGGTTCTCAATTTCTACTGGTAATCTACCAAAGCATGTAATAATTTTCCTTTTTACATGTTTAGTTTAATAATCTTTATTAATATACGGCGGACCATTTACAAAATATAACTTAACATTAAGCATATTACAACACGAATTAAAAAGAATTAAAATAATATAATAAATAAATAGAGTGAAAATGTATTCCTTAAACTAAGCAAATTATGTAAGTAAGAATCTCTAGAATTCTACCAAATAATCAATTCAAAGTCAAGTTTGAAGCTACTTTAAAATTGTTTCATAAGACCAAACTGTTGTTATTTCTTAGAAGAATTTGTCAAATTCGTAATATTATAAGTGTTTACTTGATTGAAGATCACTATAAGGACTTTGTGTTGTTAATCTTAGAAATAAAGCAAAAATATTTTGTAATTTCTGTTGTGAATCTTAAAAAACAAATATTAATTTTGTTTCGTATGTTCAATTTTGAAACAGCGAATTTTCGAAGTTTTATTAAATAATTAAAGGAATGAATTTAAAGTTAGGTTTCAAATAAGTTAAAAAAATGAGGTAATAGTATTCACAACATAACGGTGCTTAACCCATTAACGGCCGAATAATTATAGAGTTAACTGTAAAAGTTGATTTTAGGTAAAATTCTGCACCAATTTTGATATTTTCTATGAATGACTTATTTTCTTTTATATATACAAAACGTATATGCTGTAATTGTTTAGGTATTCGTCGATTTTATAAACACGTTCAATTTGAAGTTTCGAACGAGTGTTTCTACTTCCAGATTAAGCATGAAGTAAAATTTCGAGTTTAGAAAAGCCTGAACGCTTCCAAATCCATACTCGAAATTTTACTTTATGCGCCACGCATATAACACACTAAAATATTGTCAACTTGGAAATATTTGAATAACATAATATATTTACATTCTCTCCACACATTGATCAGGTCAAATAATACAATGTATCAAATTAATTTATTTGGTAATTTAATAACAAAAATTAATAATGTTTCGGTAGTGCATCAATGGCGCTTAATGGATTAATTATAATAGGTTTACATGTTTGAATTTATTAATTAAATTAAAAGTATTTAATATAATCAAAACTTGGTTATTGCTTAATTAAAACTTAGTTATTTTTTAAACTCTCAATCTTGATCAATACCTAATTGAATGGAAAAACGTATGAAGTGTTTTCCATTCGATAAGGTATTAATTAGGATCAAGATTTTCTTAAAGAAACAAATTCTAAATTAAGCATTAAACAAGTTTTGATTTTAATAAATATTCACAAAAAAAACTTTCCTCTGACGTTTCGGTCTGTTAAACCATTTTAAAATGTGTTGGTTTAAGAACAACAATGTTAAAAAATGTTATTACTCTCTCGTGAAATTGCAATTAAATCTTTTCTAACAATGTTTAATAACGTAAATGCACAAATTGTTAAACGTTGAATAATTTATTATTAAATAAAAATCATTGCAAACCTTTCAGATAATTTAGTTTTGTCATACATACATGTGTGCATGCGTTAATAATATCGTTCGGTTATATGCATAAAATCTATAAGAAATATAAACGAAAACTAAACCAAGATTTTGGTAAGAATTTGTTTGCTGAAACTTTAAAAAGATTCAAAAGCATTTTAAAACTATATTAATTGTTCTTTTTATCCAAAGTAGTTAAAAATTGTACTTTTTTAAAATAAAAGTATTTCAAGTATTTAAATACTCTTTACGTAACTCAAAAACATACATTAAATAAAATTGTGAACAAGTTTATTTATTGTATGTTTTTGAGTTACCTGAAGAGCATAATTATGAATTAATGAACACTGTTGTATTCTTCCTTGACACTTTATAATTCACAGTTTATAAAGTGTGAAGAAAGGATACAAGAGTGTTAATTAATTAACAATTTTATTATTTCAAGTAATATTTCATACGTGACGAGAGACAACTTGAAACAAGCTTGTAATTTTGTTTTCGATTGGGTTACCTATATCGGATTTTCTAGACCACTTCGAATTTCTATTAAAAAAATTATAATAGTACACATACAAATAGAAACAATTTTGATGTACGCTGAATGTTTTAGTAATTAAAGTGTTAGTGTTTTTAGTTTAAATATATTTCTGTACGTGGAAGGTAAACTACACCAAATCACGTTTTTTTTAAATATGTTTGTTTTACACTTCTGAATCAGAATATTTTTTTTTATCAAAAGGTAAATTGTATTGGTAATTTTAAAAAATGTGACTTGGTGTACTTTACTTCCCACATACAGATTTTAACTTTCACGTTACTCAAAACAAACGCCGAAAAAATCTTTTACAAAATTGCAACTAGCCTAAACTAAAGGTTCTAAAAATGTACTGCTATTTCTTTAAAATGTACCTTCTAATAATAGATATACAGCAGAGGGGAGAATAATGTATCCTTTACATTTTCTATTCACAAAAAATCCAGGTCGGTTTTGGGGGTTTCGAATTAAAAAACTTTTACCTGAATTAGAAAAAGACTCTCTTTCATATACAGGGAATTTATCTTTTAGGTATACATATCCCGATGTTTACAATGTACATTTTCAAGCATTCATTGTTTTTTGGAAAAGTTCAATTTGAACTTTCTAACGAGTGTTTCACTTCTTGATTAACCATGATGTAAAATTTCGAGTTTAGAAAAGCCTGAAAATTTGTATTGGTCGCTAATCCAAATTTAAACTAGAAATTTTACTTCATGCGCAAGGCGTTTAAAACATCGATTTAAAGTGAAGTTTCAAAGATACTGTATTAGCATTAAACAAAAATACAAGAAACAGAATTGTTAACTTTTAATTCGTGTTGTTTTTGTTTACATCGCTTTGGTATCATTGTTTACAAAGTTAATTCAGTTCTGAATAATAACTGTTCTTGAATATTGGTTGAATGTTTATAACCTTTTAAAGATAACATGAATTCATTTTTTTAATTGTTTTATGATGCATTGATTTCGGTTACTGTTGACAAACATTTGTTGGATTTGTGAAGAGATTTTTTTCATAAAATTATGACCTGTGGTAAGTCTTTTAATATAAAATATGTCTAGAGTGTATACAGGGATTTTTTTCTTTTAAGTAGTATGCACCATAAATTATACATTGTACATTTTCGAGCATTTTTGATTTTCAAAAAAGTTCTATTTAAGGCTTCTAACAAGTACGAAGTAAAATTTCGAGTTAAGAAAAGCCTACGCCACCAAACCAAAGTTTCAAGCTTTTCTAAACTCGAAATTTTACTTCCTTGGCCACGCGTATAAAACACTGATTTCAAGTAAAGTTTAAAATATACTTCTTGAGCAGTATTCTAAAGTTGTATATTTTGAATTTCACTTCAAATCAGTGTTTTATACGCGTGGCGCATAAAGTAAAATTCCGAGTTTAGAAAAGCCTAAACATTTTTTTTTTGTCGCTCCGCTTCGCTACGCGACCAAACCACTTTTTCAGGCCTTTCTGAACTCGAAATTTTACTTCATGCTTAGTCTGAGAATGGAAACACTTGTTAGAAGTTTTAATCCCACCACTTTTCAAAAACATTGAATGTCTGAAAGTTTACCAATATGTATACTTCAAAGAAACATCCCTTGTATATATTTTTATTAAAAAATTTACCACAGGTCGAGTTTTTATAAAATCTAGAATACCAATTGATTTTCCATTAAATTAAGCATTATCCAAGTTTTGATTTGTTTAAAGACTTAATTTAAGAAACACTAAATGTGCAAACTCTTGTGTGTTTTAGCACCCTTTGATTATGGATATTGTTACCACTTTATTTGATTTTTACTCTACTTGAGGACTAACTTAAAATCATTCCACCATCAATTATTTAATAAAACTTCAAATATTCCCTCTTTAAAAATTACGAAGCCTTTGATTTGAGATAAAAACAAAGTTTAATTTGTGATTCGGCAATATTCAGACTCTTAAAAATTTATATTAGCACAAGTCAAAATTAGACTAGAACTTTTGGTCTCAAGAAAATTACTCACGTAAAGAGCCTCTGATGAAAAAAGTTTAAATTGTGGTACAGTTTTCAGTCACATTAAAATCGCACTTATAACAAAACAAAATTAATATTTGTTTTCTAAAATTCACAACAGATATATCACAATATTTTCATTGGAAACTAAATTAGTATTTTATTTTTAAGATTAACAACAAATAGTGCTCAGAGTTTTCTTCAAACATTTACTTCATTGAACAGAACATTTAACCTAATTTTAATTTGAAAAAAAGAGAAAATTATGTCTATTTCTACGGAATAATGGTTATTTGGTCTTATGAAACATCTTTCAAGTAGCATGGAAACTTACTTGAAATCAAGTATTTCGTAGAAACCCGAAGGCTCTCACAAACACAATTAAACTTAGGAAGCAAAAAGAAAATGAATGCTTGCTTTGTAAGATTACTATTAGATATTGTTTACTCTACTTATTTTATTTTTAAAACCTTTTTAATACATATTTAAAATGATGCCAACATGATATCAATTAAATAATAAATATATTTATTTTTAAGTACTTGCAATTTTTATCTGTTGTTAATTCTTCATATAATCATTTCATTTTGTTTTCTTTAAGATATCTCTTTTATTAGATTTCCTATAATATTTTAGAAGAAAGCAGTAAAAGCTCAGTCTTTCTGACAATTCCATTCAATTTAAAGAACATTTATTTTTCAGGAGTTATTAATTATAATTTAAATTCAGCATCAATCAAGGATTGACAATGTTTAATTCATTTGGAGCTTCTGTAAGTTACTTCTCTATTTGTAGTGTATTTTTTTATTGTTAAAGTTTATACAAAAATAATACTGTTTCTTTTTTTTTCATAGATAATTCCATAAAATATCAAAATCCGACATTTATGACGGTTATTCACATTATATTTTTCATTACAAATAAGAAACTACTTTATTTGTAATAAAAATATTAAGTATGATCATCACAAATGTCAGATTTTTATGATATGTCATGGAATTATCTAAGAGAAATGAAATAATTAGTATTATTAATTATTATTATTACTATTTTTCAAGCATTTCTAACTAATCAGTTTACATAATTAAAAGTTGTTAATTCCTCTAAGTTCTTAATGGATTTTACTATCAAACACGATACATATATTTTACAACGGAAACAAAGAATAAAATGATTGTCGATGAATCAATGTACAAACGTAGAATTATTCATAGACAACATAAACAATCCAATGTATTTATTTATTATTAATTCATGTCGATAAACTCGTTGAACTCTTGACGTACAGATTAATTCAATCGGCCGGCTCGTGTTTGATCCCGAGCGAAATAAAACTCGAAAGCGAAAAAAAAAAGTACAGAAGTACGAAGAAGGGGGGAAATATGTGGACCTTCGATCTTTTCAAATAAACAACACGAAGCTCGAATTCTCCAGCCTCGGGAGATTTGAATAAGGCGCGAAATTGTTCCATTCAATATGGAATGTATATTCCGACAAGAAAAAAATAAAGAAAAAAAAAAGAATATATGAACGAGGGATGGATATAAATTTCAACAATGAGAAAAATTGTGAGTGTGTGTGTGTTTGTTGAGAGGATTTATTCAATTTATTCTTGTTTGTGTTTGAGGGGTTAATCGTTGAAAAGTTATTAGGCAGAAAGTGATCAGTTACCAAATGTATCCCTAATTTTATAAGCAATTGAGCAAACTAGCTTTAACTAAAATTCACATTAAATGTACTTATGTACATTGTTTAGGTTAAACGAGCTTTATTTAAAGTCGACTTTAACTTAAAGTTAACTTTCAATTCTAATACATTCCTTGCGCCCAGTTTAATAAATAAACTTCGTTGACTGAATACATATATAAATAAATAAATAATAGATACTTAAAGTTGCTTTAATTTAAGTGGACTTTAATTTAATGTGAACTTCAAATTCTGATACATTCCTTATACCCGCCCAGTATAATAATTATTATTTAAAGTGGTCCTAACTAAAGTTGAACCTAAATTCAACTTTAGTTAGGACCACTTTAAATAATAATTATTTAACTGGGCGGGTATAAATAAAGTATTCACAATAAATTAAAGTGCCTGTGAATAAAAGCAAAACAAAAAATTAGAAAAACCACACGTTTCTATTAATGTTACGAATAAGTTGGGCTACTTATTTTCCTTAACAATTTATAAAACCAGATTTTGCTTGAATGAAGTTAGAAAGTGCTAAAAATATTGATTTAAAATTAAGTTTTTACTTTGAGCGCTTGTACAAAACACAATTTTCAAATACATAAATGCAAGTCGACCGAAATTAAGTTTATTTAATTGTAAATATGTTGCGTCATAACAACATTTCAATTATCTTAAAAATAATAATATTTTCTTAACATTTTACTGAGAAAACTCACTTTTATAAAATATTCACTTTACGCACTTAAAACGTTCTTTTGTTTAAATTCCTCAGACGATTAAATTAATTCAAAAAGGCTTTGATTCACGATAAAATTAGTTTTAATCTGAGCTGTGATAGCTTTCAGACTCGAAATATTACGCTTAGAACAAGCACTTCAAACTTAAACTGGAATTTTTCGACAATATGAAAATTTTTACTTTACGTACTTAAAACGCTCTCTTAAATTAATTTCGCTACCGATTGGATTATTTTAAAAAGCTTTGAATTCGGGATAAAACAAGCTTTAATTTGAGGTGCGGTAATTTTCAGATGTTTAAAAATTGCGTTTAGCATAAGCGCTTAAAGTAGGACTAGAATTTTCGACTTTATTAAAATCTCCACTTTACGCAATTTTCACTTTGTGCACTTAAGGCTCTCTTCCTTAAATTTCTCAATCGATTGTATTATTTCAAAAAGCTTTTATTTCGAAATAAAACAAGCAGTCATTTGAGGTAGATAGGTTTCAGATGTTTGAAAATTGCGCTTAGCATAAGCGCTCAAAGTAGGAATAGAACTTTTGACCTTGGTCTTCATTTTACGCAATTTTCACTTCATGCACTTAAAACGATCTCTAGCTCAAATTTCTCTACCGATTATATTATTTCAAAAGGCCATTAATTTGGGATAAAACAAACTTTAATTTGATGTACGGCAGTATTTAGTTGTTTAAAAATTGCGCTTAGCATAAGCTCTCAAAAGTAGGACTAGAATTTTCAAAAAACTTAACTTTGCACAATTTTCACTTCATGCACTTAATACGCTCTCTTGCTCAAAGGTCTCTATCGATTGGGTTATTACAAAAATCAAAGGCTTTTTCGGGATAAAACAAGCTTAAATTTGAGGTATGTCGGGTTTCAGATGTTGCGAAATTGCTTTTAGCATATGCGCTCAAAGTAGGATTAGAACTTTCGACTTTATGAAAATCTTCATATTCCGCAATTTTCACTGTATGCTATTAAAACGCTCTTTTATTTATTTAATTTCTCGATCGATTGGATTATTTTAAGAAGCTTTTAATTCGGGATGAAGGAAGCTTTAATTTGAGGTACAGCAGCTTTCAGATGTTTAAAAATTGCGCTTAGCATAAGGGCTCAACATAGGACTACAATTTTCGATTTTATGAAAAGCTTCACTTTACGCAATTTTCACTTTAGGCATTAAAAACGCTCTCTTTCTCAAATTTTTCTACCGATTGGATTATTTCAAAAAACCTTTAATTAGGGATAAAATAAGTTTTAATTTTTAAATATTTAAAAATTGCGCTTAGCATAAGCGCTTAAATTAGGACTAGAATTTTCGACTCCATGATAATTTTGACTTTACCCAATTTTCACTTAAAAACGCTTTTTTGCTAACATTTCATTATAATTTCTTTGCAATTACCAGAACGGTTAAGCTTTTACGCTTAAATAATTTAATGTTGATAAACTGAACTGAAACAATATTGAATAAAAATAATGTTTGCTAAAAATAAAAAATGAAAAAACTGCCATGAATCAAGCATGCTACTAAATTTCTTATTAAAAGTGTTTATATAATGTCAACGTTGTTTTTGGGCCTTAAAATATGCAACTTTGGGCCAACTTAACCGATCCTCTCACCCCATGTAAAAAAAATTAAAAAAAAAAATAAAATCAGCGTTGTTAAATAAACTTTTTTTCATTTTAATTAGAACAAACATTTTTTTAACATATGTGTTTTTTTTTTTTCATTGAAACAGCGTTTAAACCATTAACAATTAAAAACATGTCGAAAACGTGTTGAAAACATATTTAAAACACTTTTAAAACGTGTTTAAAACAGAACATACATTGCATTTTTTCTTTTGAGTATACATATCCCGCTAATTACAGTGTTTTTTTAAATTTGTCGGAAATCGTTGTTTAAAAGCGGTTAATTTGAGGTTTTTAACGAGTGTTTTCCAATTCCAGACTAAGCATGAAGTAAAATTTCGAGTTTAGAAAAGCCTAAGAATTTGGATTGGCCGCGTAGCGAAGCGGAGCGGCCAATCCAAATTAGGCTTTTCTAAACTCGAAATTTTACTTCATGTGCCACGCTTAAAAACACTGATTTACAGTGAAGTTCAAAAAACACACACTTACAACAACATTTATAGACAACCTAATGTACGTTAGAGTTATTGGGTTGCCTATAATCACTGTTTTAAACAATTTGTTCACCGCAGAATTTGACTCACGTTTTATTCATATCTACATATTGAATTGCTAAAGCCGTATATTTCAAACTTTGCTATTTTTCAGTCTTTTATACGGTAGCGCATGAAGTAAAATTTCGAGTTTAGAAAAGCCTGATTTGGATTGTCCGCTCCTCTTGGCTGCGCGGCCAATCCAAATTTTCAGGATTTTCTAAACTCGAAATTTTACTGCATGCTTCTCGTCTGGGAGTGGAAAACCCTCGTTAAAAAATTTAAATTGAAATGTTGTGAAACAACAACGAATGTCGTAAAATTTACAGTGTATGCATATGTAAACCTGGAAGAAAAATTCCCTGTATTTAAAAATCACATTTATGCACACATATTTGATATTTTATTGTAAAATGTTATTTTTAATAATGTAATTTGTAATATCTTCAACAATTTAGTTAAAATTTTAAAAATGTAAACAAAAATCTTAATGAGTAGTATAAAACAAAATTTAGCAAATTTAAAATAATACAAAAAAAAACGTTTGAAACAAATTTAACGTTTAAAACATGTTTTAAACAAATTTAAGATTCAAAACATATTTAAAACAAACACGTTTAAAACACGACAGCTGTTTTTAAACATGTTTAAAACACAGTTTTAAAACAGTGTTTTAAACATAACAACCCTGCTTAAAATAGGAACCAGAAAACAGATTTTTCTTGCCACCTTTCGAATATTTAAAAATTTCACATTCTCAATCTAAAAAAGCAAACACTTAATAAACCAATAACTTAACAAATTCTTAGTGGGTTTTAATAAAACTCACACATACCTTATGCAGTTTTTAATTAATTTTCTAATTTCTCACACACAACTAAAACATTTCACTATTCACAGCTTTGAAACATTTAAGTTATCAATTTAATTTCTCTTAAAGTCAGATTTTATTAATTTATTATTAATATAATTTGCACTGCAATTTGCAGTTTTACGAATAATAATAAAACTAATAATTGAAAAAATCTTAAAAAGATTTTCATAAAATTTTGTTTGGATATTAAACTTTTCAATTTATTTTTGTTTGAAATCTTGATTTATGTTTCTTGATTATTCAGAATTAAATATTAACTTAACTGTTTTTTATATACGTTGTCACTCATTATTAAAGAAATTTATTTTTCTTGAAATGAAATAAACATAAAATTGTTTCAACTAAGTAAATCGTTGAAGAATGAAATGTTTGTGCATTTCATTTAATTTTATAAGAAATTATGTTTGCACTAGATTAATTAATTTACTCGGATATCTGAATTACTTATCTGTACTTGTATTTTCAACGTGCAGAAAAAGTTTGTTTTAAAATTAAATGCGGTTACTAGAGGAGAGTCGAAAATGGTAAATTTAACGTTCATGGTATTTTAAGATCACAGTCAAAGCCCGTTTAGTACTTGATTTGTATACTTAGATAGTGAATAACGTATACGTTAAATTTAACATTTCGCGTACTGAATCGGAGCGACTGTCAAATTAACAAATCAAAAATTCTATATGTTCTTTAAATCTAAATCTATTTGTTAATTATAGGAAGAAGAAGGTATTGCTCTTTTAGAAAGTCGAAGAAATAGAATTTTATGGCAATATTTACGGAAATTTAATTTTTTTAAAATGACCTGAATTTGGGTTTCTACACACTCCACACACTCTGCGCCAATGGTATTTATATTTTTTGTGAACGAAACTTCTAACAACTGTTTCCACTCCTTGATTAATCATGAAGTAAAATTTCAAGTTTAGAAAAGCCTGAGAATTTGGATTAGCCGGTGCGCGAGCGAAGCGAGGCGCGCCGGCAAATCCAAATTTTTAAACTTTTCTAAACTCGAAATTTTACTTCATGCGCCACGCGTATAAACACTGATTTAATGCAAAGTTGAAATTATACTGCTTCAGATGTGTACCTTTACTTTTGTAAAATGATACAGATTTTCAAGTTATTTTTATTGTATATTTACTATTATATTAGAATAAATCTTTTTTTTTGTAGTACAAACATAATTAACTCAAAATAATGTTGACTTCTTGAGATTAATTAATTGTCAGACGAAGGCATTAGACTAATTTAAAATGACATTTTTAAAGTTTAAAAAAAAACATATAATTTTGCTCTTTAGTCACCCCCTTGGTAATGACAAACGGGGCGCCCCGCAACCACCACACAAGGGGGGTGTGGTGGGTGCGGGGCGCCCCGGGTGTCATTACTAACGGGGTGACTAAAGAGCAAAATTATATGTTTTTTTTTTACCCCTCTGAGCACAAGCGCTTTTAAGATCGACTAGATTTTTTTCCACCTTAAGAAAATCTTTAAATTTTAGTTGTTGATTAATTCATTCACATTTATCTTAACAAATCTTTCGTCTATTACTAAAACTTTACGGAAAGATTTATCAAAACAAATCTGACCCAATTAATTTCCCCATAAAACCGTATATTATTAATATTAAATCCATATCCATAAACTAGCCGAACTTGAAATTAATTAACGTCGTGCATTTTTATTAATGGTTGTGTGTAAAATTAAATTGAGCGTTCTAAAACTCGAACGGAATGACTTTTCTAACATACATATTTTTTGTGTCCGCTACCTGGTTTCGTGCACGAATTATGCAAGACGGCTCTCAATGCCGAATTGCGTCACTTTTTGGTAATTTTTTAGTAAAAGGTGAGCCTGAAACGAAAAAGCTTGTTTTAAACGTGCGCATACATTACCTAGAATTATTTGCACAATCTTTAAATAATAATGGAGGGATTACGTAGCGAATAAAAAACAATAAAGGTTTCTTGTATACAAATTCTTTAGACATACAATAATTTAAAAAAATGGACTAACAATAAAATGCATCAAATTTATTTCCATAGTTATAAAGAATTGTCGTTTAATTGTAAAATCAATGTAAATCTAATAAATAGTTTCAGATTAACATTGATTTTGGAATTAAATTTATTTATTTATTTCCATAGTTATAAAGAATTGATAACTATGGAAATTAATAAATAAATGTAATTAATTTAATTGTCAAATCAATGTTAATATGAATTTATTTAGTTAATTAATAATTATACATTCGTTGTATTTTAAAAGCGATTAATTTGATGCTTCTAACGATAGTTTCTACTCCCAGATAAAGCATGAAGTAACATTTTAAATTTATAAAAACCTGAAAATTTGGTTTAGTCGCGTAGCGAAGCGGAGAGACCAAACCAAATTTTCTAAATTGGAAATTTTACTTCATGCGTCACGCGTATAAAATACTGAAATAATGTAAAGTTCAAAATATACTGCTTATTTTATTATTTTATACACCAGGATTTTTTATTTTCGATATCATAAAGCTGAACATTTTCAGGCTTTTCTAAACTCGAAATTTTACCTAATGCTTAATCAAGGAGTGGAAACATTCGTTCGAAACTTCAAATTGAACGCTTTTATAACAGATTGGTTCACGTGTATTTTAAAACGTTTTAGGATATTAAAAAAAATGTTTTATGTTACCATTCCTTAATATCATGATATAGTCACTAAAATGTTACTAGCTTTTATTTAAGCCTAAACATCTAAAGACGTTATCTTTGTAAATTAATTACTGTATTTCTTTTGTGATTACTGGTGGTTAATCGTGAATTTAACATTTTTAAATCAGATTTGAAACTTTACTTTATAATTATCTAACTCTTGTCAAAAGTCATCCTAATATTAATAGATATTGCAATTTTAATCTAAAACTTTCAATCTTTAATATTTAAACCTGCAATTTTATAAATTATAAATCCAGTAAAATATAATAAATTATGTCACCTATTAACTTACGATAATTTTGCAGGACTGTTTATTTATATAATTATAATAATAGTAATAATAATAAATGTTCAATTCTCGAAATGCGCCACTAATGGCAAAATCGTTGCGTATGCTGCTTTCGAATTAATGGCGGGCGCAAATTTCCCATAATGATGCAAATCACCGTTATGGAATATTTATGTAATTTGGGCTCTATATATACATATTTGTGATGCAAATGTCGCCGACAAAATTGCCATTGTGTGTCAAAATAACGAATAAAGCAGTAGTAAAAAAATTAACAATTCTCGTTTCACTTTATTAATTAATTACACAAATATGAAATTTTAATACAGGGTGGGGCAGAAAAACCTATCCGATTTCAAAACGTTATAAAATTAAAACCACTCAACTTGACAAAAACATTTTTTTATTAACATATCGCAAATTTTATGCCATTTTTAAATTTAAGTTTTGAAAAGCACAACACTCAAATGTCGTCCTTGGGAGCGGATACACTGATTTAGGCGCTCGCGGTAGCTTTCCATGGCTTTCACTGTCATTTCCACAGGAATTTCTTCAATTGCCCGAGCAATTTCCCTTCGTAAAGCAAGAAGGGTCCTTGGTCGATGCTGGAATACCTTCGATTTGAGGTAACCCCAAAGGAAGAAGTCACATGGAGTGAGATCCGGTGAGCGCGGCGGCCAGCCAATATCACCTCTCAGAGAAATGAGGCGTCCGGGAAACATTTCCCTGAGAATGTCCATTGATCGTCGCGATGTGTGGGCGGTTGCACCATCCTGTTGAAACCACACATTTTCCACGCCATTTTCTTCCATTTTGGGTTGAAGAAAATTTTCCAGCATGAAACAATAGCACTCGCTGTTGACCGTTACGGTTTGCCCATTTTCTTCAAAAAAGTAAGGCCCCCAGACGCCTAGGCGGGAAAGAGCACACCACACAGTCACTTTTGGGCTATGGAGGGGTTTCTGATGGATTTCCCGAGGATTTTCGTCACTCCAATATCGAAAATTCTGCCTGTTTACGGCGCCACAAAGGTGAAAATGGGTTTCGTCCGTGAAGAGCACAACATCGTCTATTGGGAGTTCTCGGAGATCGCGACACAGGTTCATACGGGTTTCAAAATCCCTTTCAATTAATTCCTGTGCAACAACCATTTTGTCGGAATGCATTTTGAGGTCCCGGTGCAAAATTCGCCGAATACTGCGGTTGGAAATCGCCAAAGCGAGCGAATGTTTTCGTGCCGAACGACGCGGGGAACGTTCAATTGCGGCTCTCACATTGGCCACGTTTTCAGGTCCTGTTGCTGTCCTGGGACGTCCAGGCGACTTCTTTTTCAATGCTGAACCCGTCTGTCGAAAATTTGACACCCACACTTTAATCGTAGCGTGATGTGGAACAGGATCATGACGCCCGAGTCCGAAATGAATTCGAAAAGCACGTTGTGTAGCAATTATCGAACCGCCGTTTTCGATAAACCGCTCAATAACAAAAGCACGATGTTCACTAGACCAAGGCATGTTGACTAATGACAAATGGCATAAAACCGGCTTTCTAACGGTTTTTACCCCACTACTCTACCTGTTCCCTCTTCTGAGAAAAAGGGATTTGAAATCGGATAGCTTTTTCTGCCCCTCCCTGTATCTGCCACAGTCACATAAATATTAAATTCAAGAAAACAATAAGTGTAATAAATTAATAATGGGTGTTAATAGATGGTCTTATAACACTACTAAATATGTTATATTTGACTTAGAAGTGTCCTACAATATTTTTTTAATAATGCTTTTAAAAGGCAGTAATAATTTAATTAATAGGTGTGATTAGTTTTATAATTTATTAAATTATTAGTTCAATTTACATGTTAAAAAGTAAGGTTAATTTTATTTTATTTGGTTTGTTAATTTTTTTTCTTATATATTAGCAATGAAGAGCAAAATTCTATAAAAATGATTATGTTAAAATATTTTCACAACTCTCTTAAACCATTTCACTTTGGCCTTATATGAAATTTTAACTTAATATTTTCATGAATAAATTCACTTGATCATTATTTAATTACCCAAAATGAAGACATTCAAATTCCACGCCCATGTTCGCTATTTGTTTTAATCCTCGAGAACCTCTGCACACACACACACAAACTATACAAGGACCTTATTTTAAATAAAGGGCACGTGTAAAATTATGCAAAAATATACGGACACTGTCTCGCTTTTATGTCCCGATTTGCATAAATCGAGCCTCAAGGTGTATATATGTATACGTGCTATATACATGTACACTTGTCTCCATCTCCGTATACATATACTTATCTATGTGCGTGTGTGTATACATATATGTAAATCATGTTAGTGTATGTTATGTTAGACTTTTCTCGGTTGGTGTGTATACATGTATGTAAAACTTATGTGTGTTAGTGTGTATGTTTTAGACTTGTCTGTGTGTTTGCCTACAAGTTCTTCACAAGATTTTCCACATTAATTCTCCTCTGGGTTGCCGTTTTTTTTTTTCGTTTTCTCTCTCCACCCAAGGCTGAGGGAAAACGTGTCCGGTGCATTTTTCATCCGCCCTCAAGCCGAGGGGAAATAGTTTTCACCAAATCGCCTGTCCTTGTTTTAACACTTAAGCATCGCACTATCCGTCTCCTTTCCCTAGATTTTTCTCTCCTCGTTGTCGACACTCATCTATCCTTGTTCCTCACGTTTAATGGATAGTACTAGGTTGTAACGATAAAGTTGTAACGATTATTTTGTGTAGAGGGGGGATTGGGGATTACACTTCACATTTTTTTTTCTTCCACGCTTTCAGCCGTGTTAGTGGATTAATAGAGTGTCATGTCTTCCTTTGGGAATAGAAGTGTCATTCAGTATCATTCATCTAGCGATGTGCAGTGCTTATCACGAAAGGTGAAAAAGGGGACTTGCTTTTTCCACATTGTTAGATAATTTATTGTATTGAGTATTAAAAATCGAAATTACTAGTTTAACTTAAAAGAAGAAAAAATCATTTACTCAAAAATATTATTTGTGGGCGTTTAATGTGCGTTCAGTTTTAAATCAACTTTAAGTATATTTCAAATTCAAAGCATGCGCCACTCGTATAAAACACTGAAATATTGTGAAGTTCAAAAAATATGTATATAGAATGCATACTTTATGTTTTAAATTTGTATCCAGTGGAATTGCAAAAAAACTTATCTGGAAGTAATTGATTTATACTTGTATATAATTATTTTATGTTATCTTAAACAAATTGAAATAAAATAAACAAATGGCGTCCAGTGCTTGATTTATACTATTTGAAATAAAACAACGCAGTTGGGAGGGTTTCACTTTTATTATTGAACACTGCAACATGTTTCACCACACAGTGGCTTCATCAGGCAGATGAAATAATGATGATGATTGATTTATACGACAGCTAACATGTTAAACTGAGTTTTAGTTAATCTTGGTTCAACCCAAGGATCGTCGATAGGCATAACACATATGAACACATATGTGTTGCAAGGTATGACAGAATTTGATCTTTCCATGTTTTCCCCTATCCCTTTCCCCGCAGGCCCTAGTTCCTGAGACAGAGAGAACAATGACGTTGTATTTGGTTACGTTTTTGAGTCTATCATAATCTCTCTTTCCGGTTTCGCTGTACTTTCATAGATAGGTTTTTTTAATATTTAGTGTTAAAAATAAGTGTTATTAAATTAGGACTTTGTGTTAGTGTTAAGTGTATTTAAAATAATAGTTTGTGTTGCGTGTAATTAAATTAAAAAAATATGTTGACGTTGTTTGGGTTATAATAAAAATATATTTGAAACAAAGATTATTTATAAGAATTAATTATTTAAATTACTAATATTAGATTTTTAAAAATAACAAAGATTTTAAAAGCAATATCTTTTAAATAAAATAAAATGCAAAGAGGAGAAAATATAATACTGGGCTTTTCTAAACTCGAAATTTTACTTGATGCACCACGCGTATAAAAAACTAAAATATTTTAAAATGTATGTATATCCGAACTTCACTTAAAATCTGTGTTTTATACGCGTGGCGCATGAAGTAAAATTTCGAGTTTAGAAATGCCCAGAACATTTTCACGGGGCTTTTCTAAACTCGAAATTTTACTTCATGCTTAGTCTGCGAGGGGAAAACACTTGTTTAAAGCTTCAAAATGAACTCTTCTAAAACACAATGAATGTCAGAGAATGTACAGCTTAAGCATGTTTAATTAAAAGAAAAATTCTCTGTATAATTGTATTGTATAATAGAAACTATAGTCTTAACTAAAAAATAGTATGTTATACGAACAGAGTTAAAGTGTTTTATTTTATTTAATTGCTAAAATTATTTCTTCTGGAATTAATAAATTGGAGTAAATTAGAGTTGGCAGTGCCTTAAAGTTTATTATAAATTAAGGCTGTGAATTAAAATTTACAAAATAGTCAAATACATATACAGAGAGTTTTATGTAACACCGAACATTTTCATAACGAGAATTTTTCTTTTAAGTATCCATATGCATACGTTGCACATTTTCCGATTCTCGGTTTATTAGACGAATTCAATTTGAAGCTTTAAGCGAGTGTGCTCCACTCCCAGACTAAGCATGAAGTAAAATTTCGAGTTTAGAAAAGCCTGAAAATTTGGTTTGGTCGCGTAGCGCGAAGCGCGGAGCGGCCAAACCAAATTTTCAGGCTTTTCTAAACTCGAAATTTTACTTCATGCGCCACCGGTACAAACACTGATTCAATGTAAAGTTTAGCGGTATGTTTTAAACTTTGTAATATGTCAGTGTTTTGTACCGGTGGCGCATGAAGTAAAATTTCGAGTTTAGAAAAGCCTGAAAATTTGGTTTGGCCGCTCCGCGCTTCGCGCTACGCGACCAAACCAAATTTTCAGGCTTTTCTAAACTCGAAATTTTACTTCATGCTTAGTCTGGGAGTGGAGCACACGCATTTTAACTTTCAAAATAAATTCTTTAAAAAAAAACAAGGATTATCTAAAGATTTATGGCATGTACGCTGTAATTTGGACATGCATACTTGAAAGAAAAACTCCGTGTATGTACAAGTTGAGGCATTAATTGCGATTGATTGGCTACAATTTGTAATGGTCATATAGGCCACTCAATTTACACATAACCTAACAATTAAAAGTGTTAAATAGTATTGGATGCTTTGGTTTTATAAATAGAACATACGAAAATGAACATTGAAAATGTTCGGTGTTACATAAAACTCTCTGTATAAGTAAACTATTTGAATTATTTAGTGTTAAAAAGTATTACACACTACTAGTAACACTAAATATTCTTATAGTTTAATTATTTACATTGGTTAATAATTAAACGTTATCAAATTTATATTTAAATATTACATTTCTCCGTTTTGTATGTACAACTGTTTTGTCAATCAATGCTAACTTTTGATAATTAAGGTTAAGCCAACCCGGTTTTGTAATTTTAGTTGTTATTGCTTATACATTGGAAATCTATTAAGTACACATGGATAGCAATATTACGAAGAATAAAATGTGGAAATATATTATGTTGCTAATGCTACTTCCAAATCGAATTATGTCTTTTATCTAAGTTAATTTTTATATTACTAATATAATTTAATAGTAAGAATTATTATTCAGATACTGTAATTACTTGTAATTATCTAAATCATAAAGTAACCACATTTAAATTCAGCGCGCATTTTTGTCGATTCTTCTTATCGTATACTCGACCGTCCTTGGGTTCAACTTACAATTAAACAACTGCCCCTTATAATTGTAATACTTGAATAACTTATTTCCATTTTAAATTTGTATTTATTTTATGTACTTTGTGGATTATTTTCTTGCGAGAAGATGAATTCATGCATAGCTGATTTTGTCTTGCCTCGTGGCAAATGAGTCAATGAAAGGAGATGCACGACTTCACCTCTGACCTCGCTGAATGGAAAAAAATCCCCTACGTGACATATCTACTGTTTCTATCGTGACATTTCACCCACGTTCTTTTTCTTACTCTCCTCACATTTAGAATATTTCCACACTCTCACTCGTGTTTCCACAAAAAAAGATAAAATAGAGTACAAGATAGATAAAAATCATTTTAAGTTTTCCTCAAGATTCCCTGGAATGAAACTTAACATATATTGAAATTTAAAATTAATACTTGTAGATCAAAACTAAGAAAATCCTCCTACTATTGATTTGATCTAGAGTAAAATTATCTATACTGCTTATTAAAATTCATTTTTACTAAACAATTATTTTAATAACATAATCTATATATTTATATATATTTTTTTAAAGAAAATATTTCATTATTTTCACATATACTTTAGTCGTTTATTCCAACTAATTTAGAGTTTATTAAAATTCATGTTTACTATACAGGGTGATGCATCGGTTTAGGGGATCATTTGAAGACAATAGGTTAAATCCTGGGTCTCCAAACTATCTTCTTCGCATGCCACAAATACAATTCTACATAATAAAGTCGGCCAAGATCCGATTAATTTTATAAAATTATGAAAAATTTAAGGAACAATTGTTACAATATTTCAAAATATGACATTTACAAAAAAAATTACAAATAATCGCGGGCCGGATTCATGTAAGTCGCGGGCCGGATTTGGCCCGCGGGCCGTAGTTTGGAGACCACTGGGTATAAATATAGCTACGATTTTCGTTATTTACAGAACTACAGCTCATTTAAATGTTGCAAAATATATAATTATTATTGATGCAGATTAACAATATAATGACATACATTAAATAAAATGTTACTTAATTACCAAAAAAATAAAATGGGAGATAAAAAAACAAAGAGAACGAGAGGAAAAAATATTGTTAATTCTAATTAGTAATGATTATTTAGAGTAATAACCACAGGCCATTTTAAGTACACATACCACGATGTATAAGACGTATAATTTGAGGCGACCCTTAATTTTGTAAAAGCGTTCAAATTTTAGGTTCTAAATAGTTTTTCAACTATTTATTTAAGCATAAAGTAAAATTTCGATTTAAAAAAAAGCCTTAACATTTGGATTTGAGTGCCCGAAGCGAAGCGTAGCGCAACGCGTATCCCAATTTTCAGATTGTTCTAAACTCGAAATGTTACTTCATGTGACACGCGTACAAAAATATTCTAAAGTGATATTTTTTTTTTCACTTTGAAATATTTTGGTGTTTTATTCACATGGCACATAAAGTATAATTTCAAGTTTAAAAAAGCCTTCAAATGTTAATTCAAATTTTCAGGCTTTACTAAACTCTAAATTTTACTTCATGATTAATCGAGAAGTGGACAACTCATTAAAATCTACAAATTGAACGCATTTCAAAAAGAATTAATGGTAAATTATTTACAGCATGTATATATTGCACATTCAATACAAAAACTTCTATACAGGAAGAAAGGAACAAAGTTGTTTAAAATTCAGGTGATTTATTTCTGGAAAAACGTTCGGACACATCGATTAGTATTTTCAACTGAGATTTTATTTGCACTAAATATTTCATATAGAAATTGTCCTATAAACAACTGCCGAAGCAAGGTCACCTTTTTTTAATGGAACACTCCAGATATTATCGAATATTTGGATTCGTCGGAAAATTACTTATATTTCTCGTGTCTAATGTTCTATACAATCTTCAACTGCTGTCGAAATATTCACAATTGCATACCAATACTTGCTTTATAATAAATGTTCAATGTTTAGTCTGTTTACTTCAATGAATTTTGTTTCTATTCGAACCCAAATATGCGATAATATACGGAGTTTTTAACTTAAAAAAAAGGTGATCTTGCTTCGGTATTTGTTCATGACCCCCTGTATACAAATTTTTTAGTTCAAAAAATGCGCAGTTAAAAATACTAATTGACGTGTCCGACCGTTTTTCAGGGAATAAATCACCTAAATTAAACGAATTTGTTCCTTTCGTCGTGAACGCACTGTATTATAATTATTATGTCGGACGATTTATATGACAATTCTTGAGACATATAGCCAACTTAAATTTAAAAAAAGATGGAATCATGGCCCTTTACAGGTTTTTTTAATACAAAATACTATACCGGGTGTTGACTTGGCGGACGCAACATAGGAAATCGCATGTTAATTTTATAGTGTTCAAATATTGGCTTCACTATTTATTTTAGCGACAAAATGTATTTTACTTTTTTTGTAGAGGAAAAAATTTTAAATTTATTAATGTTCACACTTAACACTTTACGTTTCTCTAAGTTAAAATAATTAAGAAAAAGTAATGTGATTTTATAAAAATAATGACATACTATGGAATTGATATTCCCTGTTTTTTTTTAAGTTTAATTCAAAGCTTTAAACAAGTGTTTTCTACTCCCAGACTAAGCATGAAGTAAAATTTCGAGTTTAGAAAAGCCCCGTGAAAATTTGTCGAGGGTCGCGCAGCGACCCGAGACAAATTTTCTGGGCTTTTCTAAACTCGAAATTTTACTTCATGCGCCACGCGTATAAAACACTAAAATATTGTGAAATGTATGTATATTCACTCAAAATTTTAGACCCTCGACAAATTTTCACGGGGCTTTTCTAAACTCGAAATTTTACTTCATGCGCCACGCGTATAAAACACTAAAATATTGTGAAATGTATGTATATTCGAACTTTACTTGAAATCTGTGTTTTATACGCGTGGCGCATGAAGTAACATTTCGAGTTTAGAAAAGCCCAGAAAATTTGTCTCGGGTCGCACAGCGACCCGAGACAAATTTTCGCGGGGCTTTTCTAAACTCGAAATTTTACTTCATGCTTAGTCTGGGAGTGGAAAACACTCGTTTAAAGCTTTAAATTGAACTCTTTTAAAAATCAACGTATGTGAGAAAATTAACAGCTAAAATAATTAAGAAAAAGTAATGTGATTTTATAAAAATAATGACATTTTTCTTGTATGGTGTAAATCATTTCGAAAACATTTGCTTCAATCAAGTGACTACGATATCTTTTGCCATTTTGACATCCGCAGTTGTTGTTTGAATTCCATGGCAAGTCATTATTTTTATAAAATCACATTATTTTTTCTTAATTGTTTTAACTTAGAGAAACGTAAAGGGATAAACGTTAATACGAATGAATTCAAAATTTTTCCCTCTAAAAAAAAGGTAAATACATTTTCTTTCTAAAATAAATAGGGGAGCCAAAATTTGAATATTTTAAAATTTACATGGAATTTCCTATGTTGCGTCGGCCAAGCCAACACCCGGTATAAACATGTTTATTTATTTTAAAAAAATTACTAGACGCAATAAATAAGTAATTTATTTACTAGTAGTGAGGAAAAAGTATTTTACGGCTTTGTCCATAGTTCTGTGTTAAATTGTTACTAATATGTGATTAACTAATCCTAATTAAGGTGTACGTGGTATGAATAGTTATGTTTTAATACATATTTGTTAGTGGCGCCCGTGTTTTGTCGCTCGTTTTGGCAATATTGCTTTTTCTGTCATTTTCAAATTTACTTAAAAAATGATTAACCTTTATTTAAAACGTTAGATTTTTACGAAAATATAAATTTTATTTATGATAATTATCTATGTATCAAGTGTTTCTGCTCTCCCTGTACCAATTTTACCAACTTATGTATACATAATCAAATTATTTAACAAAAAAAATATGGATCAAATCTAAGATACAAAATGTGAGGTCGAATTCACTACATATGCATTTTGTTTTTCAATTATCACAGAACTGCGTCAAATAATACATGCCTCTGGCAGAGAAACGAACTCAATTTTTAATGTGTTACCTTGTCTTTTTAGTTTCACATAAAGTTGGCCACCAACTGCTACTCTTATTTAAGTATAAAATTAGTAATATTCAGTTACAAATTGTTGCTTTTATAGTACTTTTATAGGTATCTTAAAGTTATGCTCAACTCATAGTGATTTGGACAAAAACATAGAACTCGGACTTAACAATGGCACGATTGACGTTTGAGGTTAAGTATAATTGCATGTAAAACTAAGGCTATGATGTGATTAAACATTTAGTAAGTGACTAGCACTTAAATTTAACTATATATATATATATATATATATATATATATATATATATATATATATATATATACGACCACTTTTAGTTACCTACTAAACCACACGTCACACGTTAGTAGTCATTTATGGTTTATATATAAAGCTGTTATTAACTAAGGTATTTAAGTATACAATTATTTTCCTCTAAAGTGAGTCAAGCGCGCTCTGGTGGATAAAATCTGCACTAAAGTAAACAAATAATCGCATATACTTGGTTACTTTAGTGCAGATTCTATCCACTAGAGTGACATATGTAAATATATCCTATATCGAATACAAAAATATCTCTAGAATGCCGTGATTTGATAGTTTAAAAAAAATTGAAGTTATCTACACGCTTTAGGAATTGACACACAGAAAGTCAGATATCATAATTATAATATATAATTTTAGAGGTGCCAACCTACAATATTTCCCATGGCACTCTGGTGGAAAGAGCCAATTTATAAAAATGTGTATTAGCAATATGTGTGTGAAGATACAGACGGAAAATAATATAGAAAATGTGAAAATCAGCTAAAATTGCTGACAATTTAGAAAACAGAAAATTTTTGTTCTTAAACACACGTTATTTAGTCATCACTTAAAAGTCAACATTCAAGATTTTGTCTGGACCCATAAAAAAAAGTTTGGGAACCCCCGCTGCACTATTGTAATTCATTCATGGCACTACCCAATTAATCTCCTATGACCTTAGGCTTTAATAGTAATTTTTACGACCTTGTTTAGTAATAGTTTATATTTGAAAGATAATAGCCTTTTATTACTTTTAATAACAATGATTTATTCGTTGAATGAGAAGTATTAATTAGGTATTGATGAAAATCTTGTAATTGTGGGCTCTATCTACAAATACATTTTGATTTTCCATCAAAAATTATATTTTGGAGGGAAGTTTCTACACGTTATGAGATTTTCAGAACATTAATAACTCGTTTATTTGTTGGAAATTCTAAATTTCTACCAAATTGTCTGAGAAATACAGAGAATTTTTCTTTTAATAATACATACAGGGATTTTTACTTTTTAGTATATTTTTACCAATTCCTTATAACATTTGTAAAATTAATAAACGTAATCAAAACTTATCAGTATATTTCGAATTTCACCTTAAATCGGTGTTTTACACACGTAGTACACGAAGTAACATTTCGAGCTTAGAAAAGCCTTCAAATTTGGTTTACTCGCATCGCTTCGCGGGACAACCAAACCAAATTTTTCTAAACTCAAAATTTTACTTCATGCTTAATCTGAGATCAGAAACATTCCTTAGAGGCTTCAAATTGAAAGTTTGAATAAAAGTACTAACGTCTGAACATTTCTATCGAACATACGTGATATGTATACCAAAATAAAAATTCCGTTTATACCGATACACTGGTGGTATTCGTTAATTTTTTAAAACCGTTCAATTTTAAGCTCCTAAGGAGTGTCTGCAATTCTAAGTTTAGCTTGAAGTAAAATTTCTAATTTAGAAAATCCTAAAAATTTTGTTTGGTCACTCCAAACCAAATTTTTAGACTCTTAAACTTGAAATTTAACTTCATGCTTAATTAAGGAGTGGAACCTACTTGACAAGTATACATAAAACCGTAAGACACTTAAAAAGTATAAATACAATCGCAATAACCCAATGGCTGGATGGTTAACACTTGATATAAAATGAAAAGTGAGTAATTTGGTGGTCACAGAAGGCTATTGAAAATATACTCGGAGAAATACCTGGCAAATTTTATTTTTTTACAAATTCGTCAGCTAAGTACCGTTAATCCTAGAGTGTGCTACCACCAAATTACATATTTCGAAATAGCTCACATATATTGTTAGGTTTCCAACATCAGTTTTTGTGACTTAATTACTAAATTTCCATCGTATGTTAATGTAATTTCTATTATGAATAAGTATGTATATATTTTTTAAAATGAGTTTTTTTTCTTTCATTTCTGTGAAAAAGTTTCTTATTAATATTAGGAACTGTGTGGATGTGAGCTGGAGTGCAAATTATCAATTACAAAGGCAGACACGTGCTGAATCTAATTTCCTGCCTGCCGAATTTCTGGAGGGAAAGACGTGGAAAAAACGAGCGCTAATCAACCCTCATCCGTTCCATCCCTGATGATGATAATTGGCACCAGACACGTACCTACATTTCTCACTTAATTTCCTTAAATTTACGAAAATTGATGAAAATATTCTCACGGTAAAAGAAAATTATTTACTGATTTAAAATGAAGATGCCTTGATTAGTCAATTTCTTTAAAAAAAATTAAAAAGGCAAAATGTATAACCAATTGGGACAACAATATTACATTATCAATAAAATAAATAGTGTTGTACAAACAAAGTTAAAACGATTTTTATTGATAAATTACGATATATAACGAAGTAGAAGCCTCCACAATACAATATATAATAATAACTTAACAAGCCCTAGAGGTTTATTTTTTATTGAACATACGATATTTGTACGTTCAATAAAAAAAAACCTCTAGAGTGCTATGGAAAACATTGTAGGTTAGCATCTTTGAAATTATACAAGGTGGTCAAAAAAAGCTTTAGGTAAATTGAGTCGTTAATTAATTTTGAGCAGAAAATCAAAATTAGAAAATATTGTATGGTTCTTTATTATGGCTCATGACGCATTTGATATTCTAAATATGTCACAAGAAATCAGCAATATTTTTGATATGTTTTGATTAAAATCATATCTATCAACAACATATCTATCAACAAGCTTTACATTACAAATGTTGATCAAATGTTTAGTCGATTGTTAATAGCCTACATTTTATACAAAAAGTTGAAAAAAATTCTGGTCACATGTTTTTATTATAAATGTTGTGAGGACATTTATAATAAAAACATGTGACCAGAATTTTTTTACTTACTAAATAATCACACTATATTTTTGTAGTTTTTTAAAATTATTTTTAATTGTTTTTAATTTGTTATAATTTTTTTAAAATTTTGTATGTACTCAAAATTGGTTAACTACTTGAAGCTTTACACTCATTTTCTGGCCACCTTGCTCATGATAATTATTATGTCTGACGTTTTATATGTTAATTCCTAAACCGTGTAGCCAACTTAAATTTTAAAAAACATTGAACCATAGCACTCTAGAGGTAGTTTTTTATTGAACAAATGATACATCATTGAAAACATGTTTACGAATATAGCGAAATATGCAACTTTTAAAACGTTTTCGTTTTTTTACATTATCCAAATTAATATAATATTAAACTTATCAATACACCACTAAAAAAATAGATAACAAAATATTAGATTTGAAGTATAGAAAGACCTTAGGTCATTAGCCCAGATAGATTAAAACATAATTTAATAATATAAATATGTACTTGTTACATAATGCAATGAATGTAATAGTCTGAATACAGATGTATTCTTGTTGTTGATTAGATTTCTTCAGGTTAATATCTATTAAAAATCGTGTTTTCAAAATATTGACAATAATGGCAAAATATTGAAAGGCGAATTCAAAAAGAGGTATTGGTCTTTGGTCTTCTATGCCGTATTTAAATAAAATATGTTTTTACCCTAAATTAAATAAACAAGATTATTAATAAAGTAACCCATTGATGGAATAACGCAACTTTATTATTATAATTTTTTAATACTAACTAAATACTTTAATTTGATGCATTGTTTTATTTGACCTGACTTGAAAGAAAATGTAAATACTTGGTTGTTTAAGTATTTTAAATATTACTCATTTAAACAAAATAATAAGTATTTTTCAGTGTGTTACTAACTTAACAACATTTCAGTGTTTTAAACGCGCGGCGCATGAAGTAAAATTTTGAGTTTAGAAAAGCCTGCAAATTTGGTTTGATCGCATAGCGCGTAGCGCTACGCGACCAAACCAAATTTTCAGGCATTTCTAAACTCGAAATTTTACTTCATGCTTAATTAAAGATTGAAAACATTCATTAGTAGCTTCAAATTTCAGTGTTTTATACGCGTGGCGTATGAAGTAAAATTTTGAGTTTAGCTATGCCACAAAACCAAATTTTCAGGCTTTTCTAAACTCGAAAATTTACTTCATGCTTAATCGGAGAGTAGAAACACTAAATATGTATTATTTTAAATTAAACATCCCAATATGCGATATAATATGTCATTTATAGAAATCATAGAAAGAAGTGCAGAATGTTAACATTTAGAATTAACTATAATTGCTCGGTCGTTATGTGTTTATTAAAAACAATCATACTTATAATTTGCACTTTTTTTCAGAATCCGATTCTTAGTAAAATTATTTAAATGTCGATACTTTTTCGGATATACAAAGAATGGTTTGTTGTGTATACTGTGTACACTACTAAATTTTATATTAAACTTGTTTCGCATCTTTAATATTTTAGAAGATCTATGCTGTAAAATCAAAAATCAGTCACACTGTATAAATTACGTTTACGTTTATTTTAATTTTCTTGCAAAACCGTGTTTTATTAAAGAAAATCCAGATTCAAATTAATTTTTATAATATCTGACTTATGCAGATTAATTGTAAGAGGCGGACGCAATCCCTGTTTATGTATTTTTACAACAAATTAGGCACCATTACGAGCAATTGCGCCCGAGGGTGCATTTCACATTTATCGCCCCCGGAAACTTTCGGGCGTTCGCGTTTAATTCCTGCAAAAAAAGGGTTTAAACGAGATTAAATTAAATAAAACGCTACGTAATCCCTCAAGAATAAAAGAGAAACAAAAAAAAGGAGAACGAAAGAAACAAATATTGTTAATTCTGATTATAATTAAATAAAGAAAAACAAACAAAGTTAAGTGGGATGTCATTCTATCGACTAAATGTTGCATCAACTGCAATTACAGTTTAGACATCGACGTATGACAACTGCAGTTATTTATTAACGTAAAACAAACATAATAATTAAGACACAAATTTAAAATTAACAATCATAAAATAGTTTTAAGTGGAAGAGTGATAAACAAAACATGTTCACGACTGTCTAAAAATATTACAGTTTCCAAAAATTAAGAAATAATATATATCTCTCAATGAATGTCTTCTTTATCATTGAGCACTTGGTGAAACATGTTTTTTTATATATTAAATTAAAATTAAATGACTTGATTTCTATAATATTTCTTTTTAACCAAATTAATAAATGTTATTTGAACTAAGATTCTTTTTACATTTGAAATGAAAATAAAACTACCCATAACTTCCAGTTATGTAAAGTAGATTTTTTATAAAAGGTTTATTATAGAAGCGATCAATTTAAAACTTCTAACGGGTGTTTCCACTCCCAGATTAAGCATGAACAAAAATTTCGAGTTTAGAAAAGCCTAAAAATTTTGATTTGCCGAGGCGCGCGAGCAACGCAAATTGCCGCGGCAAATCCAAATTTTCAGCCTTTTCTAAACTCGAAATTTTACTTCATGCGCCACGCATATAAAACACCGATTTCAAGTAAAGATTTGGATTCGCTTAACTTACACTGCCAAAATCAAATTTTCATCTTTATATTTATTATACATGTTTTTCAAATATCATATTTACTGATGACTTTTAGAATAATGAAATACATTTAACTACATAATTTATCTTTACTTAAAATTATCAAACTTCATAATAATAAGGTTTGTACGCAATTTCATGAAATTTTAATTTTCTTACATATTTATTTCTGTATTAAACTTCAGAACAAAGAAGTTTGCTGAAAGTTTGCAAACTTTTCTGAAACTATTTTAATTATGATTCATTAAATACACCCAAGGAATTATTGATTGGTGGACTTTATTGGAAGTAAAACGCAAGATTAAAACGGATTTTCTAGTAATAGAAAAACACAGGGTTATAAAAGTAAGAAATTACAATAAAAATGTTATTTTTAGCATATGACCATTAATAGGAACAACTTTTATAGTCGCATGATAATGTCAGTATGTGTATGTGGCCATTAATAAAAACAAATTTTTATAGTGGCAAAAGAAATGCTAGCGGGGGCCACTTGCATTTCTTTGCATTCCATCATATGTTTCTTTTGAAAAAAATCTATCAATTTCCATTGTTTTATGAAAACTGAACAATTTGTTTATGTGTGAATGTTCTTTGATTTCAATATTCCATAGATGGCCTGTAAATAAATTGACAATGAATAACATCATTGTTGAATCTAACAGCCGTCGGGCCATTAGCCAAGGACGTAGTTTTATCAATGGGTGTTAAGATTCGTCTTTATAAGTCGAACTAGTTGTAAATTTTCAAAAATGGTCGCACTTTTAATATTACTGTAACTACCCCTATTTATAAATTTTAATTTATCTTATTCAATAAAAAAATCATTAGAGCTGGTAAAAAATTAAAAGAAATAGATGTCCCCTAAAACGCAAACTTCATTCGATGTAAAAAGCATTTTTACGTCAATCCTAATAAAAGAAATAAAATACATTCTTGAAATACAATTCAACAAAACAAACTAGCCAAATATATTAAAACAGGAATTAAAAATACTCGCAGACATTTACCTTCAGCAAAATTATTGTGAATTTAACAATTATATATATTTTACAAGCCAAATATGAGTTGCAGCATTGAAAGAATGCATTTTAAGCATGAAGTAAATTACGAGTTTAGAAATACCTGAAAATTTGGTTTTCTGGCTTAATTTTTCAAAATCACTGATTTGAAGTGAAGTTTAAAATATACCACTAAAGCAGTATGCTAAAGACGTATATTTTGAACTTTACAATATTTCAGTGTTTTATACGCGTGGCGCATGAAGTAAAATTTTGAGTTTGGAAAAGCCTGAAAATTTGGTTTGTACGCTCCGCTTTGTTACGCGACCAAACCAAATTTTCAGGCTTTCCTAAACTCCAAATTTTACTTCATGCTTAATCTGGGAGTGGAAAACACTCGTTAGAAACTTTAAATTGAACTCATGAAAAAACAACAAATGTTGGAAAATATACAGCGAGATTCAGAATAACCATAAAAAAAAACCATCTTATTCAGGGTTTCATTAAAGGAAATAGGTTAAATAACAAAACGCTGTGTGTGTGTGTGTGTGTATATCGTGACAAACATTTTTCTGTATTACTCTTAGAGATTGACGATAAATAACTTTTATTCTATTATCATTATTGCAAACATTTTTTATCAAGTGATTAATAAGAGCCAAATTAAAGATATAATATTTTTGAAAATGATATTATGTTAAATTTATGCATTTAACTTTCATAAACTAGACTAGTAAGAGTAACGTCCCTCCCATAAAGCAGTCTGGAAGCGTGGGGGATGAAAATTTTTCAGCGTTAACGAGTTCATGTTACCGAGTTTTTAATTAAATTATCCGTTCTGCGGAGTTTTCTTAATGAACAATTAATTTTAAATTTTTACTTTGGATTCGCGCAACTTTTTCATCTCTCCTCTCGTCTCCGGTTTAACATTTTTACGAAGCCTATCAACTTACACTTAATCACATTATAAATTATACGGAAAGAAACACGACGTATTAAAAAATTATATTCAGTGTCTTATGAAATTCAGTATAAAACTATTGTCAGCTATAAAAAGAAATAGAGAGTAGAGTACATAGCTGTACTTTAGTTAAAGTCAGTAATGAAACCTGCACAGGAAATTTTATAATGTGAATTAAAAATCTTACGCTGTTTCAAAGAACAATACAATTAGGAGATGCAGACTAGTTTTTAAGTCAGGTGGTTTTTCAGGAGTCAGTGCTCATAATTCTTTGTGTTACGGAACTGTATTCGTTACACAGGGTATTTTTGTTAGTGCTACAACAAACAGTTTTACGTCATGCTTGAGTGGAAACACTCGTTAGTAGTTTTATTTTAACTATTATAATTCCAACGATAACACTATCCTTCATTACTTCTAAAAATATATTTCAATCCTGTAAAATGTAAGTTCATCTATCATTTTTTTTTATGTTACATCTGTATCGATAAAATGTACGTAGCAGAGTTGGGGAGCGCGTTTCGAAATGTGCACTTAGTGGGAAATTATTTATGGATCCTCTGATAGGAACAAGGCTCTTTCTGTGTGTATCTGAAAAATGCAGCTGCATAAGGAATTCGGCCTTCGGGGGTTGGCGCAAGAGAAGTAAATCCCCGGACCTAGTGGGGAATGGAAAACGTACGGGTGTTTAACGTTTCAGTGCAGATAAAGAATATCTCTCCCGGCATTTTCGCGTGTTTTTAACATTCGGAATATAAATACAGATTGAATTATTTTTAAAACTACACAAACGGGGGAAAAACTAATGTATTTTGTGAACAAATGGTTGAAATGAAAATTAATACAATATCAAATTACTATGTTTTACGTTACATAAAAATAAAATGGTAGGAATAATTCTCAAAAACAGAAAAATAAAACATACAACAAATAAAAACTGTTTATAGTTCATTTATAAATGACTGAAACTATTTTCTTTAAAAATGGAAATCAAATTAACAAAAATATATTTGTTTGTAAATTAAATTCACTTGGTTTTGTATCATTTATATGTATTTTATTTTCTACTATTTTTGTTTAAAATCTATAAGTATCTAATCTTTATGGATTACCAAAAATTCATAAAGGAATCATTCCAATACGTCCGGTGGTGTCTTACATAATTATACGCTCCGACGTATAAATTGTGCAAATTTTTAAATAATTTAATTCCGATATTTATAAATTTTAAACCAAAATAGTAGAAAATAAAATACATATAAGTGAAACAAAACCAAGTGAATGTAATTTACAAACCAATATATTTTTAAAAATGTTTTACCAAGTAATTATTAACAAAATAGTGTCCGACAAATTAGCAAAGATTATTGACGAGTATTATTTAAAATTAATTTGCCAAGATATTATCAATGTTCTAATCAATGGCCATATTTTAAGGTTGCCTTTTAGGTCGAATAAATATTGTTCAGGAGTGAATTTTATTTAAACGCCATTTCTAAAACTACCAGTTGTTTTTTAAAACCAGGAGACAGCATACAACTGGACAAAACAAATATTATTGTTTGTTTAAATTAAATTTATAATAACTATTTTATCTCTAATTTGGTTTTCATTAGTCATTAATGAAAACCAAATTAGAGAAACATTTTAACTAAACTTGAATTTGAATTAAAGGCCCTTTGTTTGTTTCACAAATTTTTTTATTTCTTCAATTAGTTTCGACTTATCGTCATTCTCAAGAAATAATGTTATATTTATTAATTATTATTATTCCTTGAGAATGGTGATAAATCGATACCAGTTGGAGAAATTAATAAATATGTGAAACAAACTAAGTGCCTTTAATTCAAATTCAGTATTATTATTTTATCATTCAATTTATTTGCTTTTTTAATTGTTTCATTATTACATTTATTCATAAAATTACTGTCTATTTAAATTAGACTTAAAATCATTACACATTCAATTGATTACTTTTTCTTTTTTTTTTCTTGTAAGAAATTCTTTGAGAGTGAAAATAAAATATCGTTGAAATGTTTAATCAGTGTAAAATCTCTTTCGCCATTTTCCCCGAACATAACAGCGATTTTCACAAACCATTAGGATTATTGGTTTGGGGAATATTATCGCCTTGTTTCTTGCCTTCAAAGTGGGAAGGGAAAAACCTGAGAGAAATCTCCCTTTCATCATATTAATGAAAGTTTCCAATGCGAAAATCCAAAAACGAAAAAAGGCGAGAATAGGGGAACTAACGAATGGATTTAATTCAAAACTAAATATAGATTTTTTTTAAAGAACGAAGCCGAATAAATAATTAGCTAGAAAAAAATAATATACACAAAATAAATGTTACAATCAATTAAACCAAAATTTAAAAACGCATATTTTTTTAAATACTGAAAAGAACTACATTATTAGCTAGAATAAACATAATGGACAAAAAGTAATTAGTTCGAATATACAGTGAATTTTTCTTTTAGGTAAACATATGCATAAGCTGAAAATGTTCGACATTCGTTCTTTTTTAAAAGAGTTCAATTTGAAGCTTTAACAAGTGTTTTCCACTCCTAGACTAAACATGAAGTGAAAGTTCAAGTTTAGAAAAGCCTCGTGAAAATTTGTCCGAGAAAAATTTTCTGGGCTTTTCTAAACTCGAAATTTTACTTCATGCGCCACAAGTATAAATCACTGAAATATTGTGAAATTAAAAATGTTTAATCGGTATTAAAAAAAAATATTGCCAAAGCAGGAATACAAATATACTGCTAAAGCAGTGTTTTTACGCGTGGCGCATGAAGTAAAATTTCGAGTTTACAAAAGCCCCGTGAAAATTTGTCTCGGGTCGCTGCGCGACCCTCGACAAATTTTCACGGGGCTTTTCTAAACTCGAAATTTTACTTTATACTTAGTCTGGGAGTGGACGACACTTGTTTATAGCTTCAAACTAAACTTTAAAAAAAAACAACCACTTCATGTTTAATCAAGGAGTTCAAACACTCGTTAGAAGTTTTAAATTAAACGATTTTCAAAACCAACGAATGCATAAACAAATGCAGCGTATATATCAGAAAATATATATTAAAAAAATCGGTGTATACTAAACACAAAAAAAGAATCATAATTACGAAAGATACTTTGTAAACAATCGAATTAACAAGAAAATGTTCAAATGTTACTTGAGAATTTTCGTTATATTTTTGACGAAAATCATAACAAAATTAAATTTATGAAAAATGCTAGGTAGGCAGAAGTTCAGTAATTAACTTAGACAAAGCCATTAATTAAATTTTTCGCATTCAAACTATATGTTTAAATAAATAAAAAGCTTTTTTTTCTGTTAGTGATTTATTTATTAAATAATTTTATGAGAAAAAAAATACTAAGTCAAATCTCCTGCCTCAAATAGCGAACAGAAATAGAGCCTTTTATTTAATTTTTCATAGGTTTCGGTATAGGAATTTCGTCATCTAATTTTTATTATACTGGAATGAAAATCTATGTTTTTACAGTGAGTAGTGCAAATCTAATTTAAAATTCAAATTCAATACTCCAATCGCACGGTATTTTGAAGCAGGAAATCTTGTTGGACAATAAACGCTATTATTATTATTATTTTATCAAATTGTATGTTGAACAGTACATGTAAAAATAGATTGACTGTTTTGTGTTGTAGGTGTTCACTTTGTGGTACATCTTAAATACACTTGCAAATAAAACACTTTTTACTTTGTTTTACCACTGTATTTTGCACTTAGTTTGTGACTATAGTTTCGAATATCTAGTAGTCATCATCAAACTAAAAAAACTTTTTTTAGTTTAATTATAATGATAGATAGTCGAAACCATAGTCACAAATTAAGTGCAAAATACAGTGGTTAAACAAAGAAAACAGTGTTTTATTTACAAGTAAAATAGCTGTTACTTATAGTAAAATGAAACAAGGAAAATAAATTAATTAAAAGAGAATTTGCAACCAAAACAAAATTTTGGTTTATTGCAATTTTCTTGTACTTTACTTACTTTACTTTACTTTTATATAAATGTTTACAAAGATTTTTTCTTTTACTTAAAAATATCCTGGTGTCAGGTACATTTTTAAACATACATTGATTTTATAAATGCGTTCAATTTAAAGCTTGTAACGAGTGTGTCCGCTTCTTATTTGAGCACGAATTAAAACATCAAGTTTAGAAAAGCTTGAAAATTTCGATAAATATCTTGATATGAATAATTTATATATTATCTACCCCGTGAAGCTGATTGTGTAATTTTAATTTAAAAATAATATATGCTCCACAATTTAACTATAATTTTAATGTTTTTTTTAGTTTTAAAGTTGTTTACAGTTTAGTGTGTTTCATTAAATATAAAATAGTTAGATGGAAAATGCTGCACATGTTGGGTGAAATTTCGCGCTGGAGGGAGTCGGAGTTTAATTGGGTTGGGACGTGACAGGTGCTTGGATGTTGGGCAGAGGATTATCCGTTAAGCATATGTTAGATAATTGAATAGATTTGTAAGCATTAAAGCCTTTAAACCGCACATTTACCTATTTCATAACGTTATTTGTCAAACAATCCGTTCTACGAAATAATAATTATCACAAATAAATATGTACTAGTATATAAATTAATAACAAATATTTTACATATAATATTTATTAATTTTTAATGCTGTACCAAAATTAAAAAGATACTACACGTAAATTAAAATTAAATAAGAACGAATATAATACGGATGTTCCGATCACTAAAAATGTATCGAAATGCAATGAAGAGTGTCGATATTCAAAATATCGATACTTTTCGATAACAGATATTTTAGTTTTAATATTTATATTTATTTAATACTACTACAATTTACTGTTTCGTTAATTTATTATTCCTTTGTGAATATTATATATTTATTTTTGTGTGCTAAACTATACTGGATGAGCATTTTCAATCCGGAACATATAATATAATTATGGGTGAGCATTTTCAATCCGGAACATGTAATATAATTAATTATATAAATATAACTATCCTTAACTTCAAATGTGTTTATTGTTACAAGTTGTGAAACTTTATTTGCAAAATGAATACCAATTATACCATTTAAGATACAGTTTTCATTGTAAACACCGTTTTACACTGAAGCACAGTTCATATATATCCAGTTAGCCAGTCCCCATATAAATTTTGGGTACACGCGAATGGGAGCAGAGCACTGGATGCCAAATTGGTGTATATGGCTGCCTATATACCTGGTGTCTGGCTTCCTGCGGTCGGTCGGTTACGACTATTTTACTCCAGATGTCGCGAAATCAAGTCTCAGGTAGAGAGTGAGAGAGAGACAATTTCTTTCTCCCTCTATTCCGCGCTTCTCGTTGTATTATATTCCAGATGTTGATTTTTTCAATCTTGAAAACACGTTTTTTTTTCTTTTAACGAGCTAAGGATGCGTGTTTCATTCATTCATGCGTTTCCTTCTACAATTTTATTTTCTGCGTTATTAGAGAATAGATTTTATGAAATTATATGTGAACGTTGTAAAATTCATTAAGTATTATTTATTTTGTACAAGAAACTTGAAATACAAAACTATTTAACTTTTGATAAAAAGTAAAACAAATACATCAACTTATCATTTTATTAACTAATCAGATCAATCCTATTGATCAGATCAAATCTACTGATCGATAAGGGTTTCTTTTTTAATTAAAGGGGTCAGTACAAAATGCAGTTAAGTCATTTTTTTTAGTTTTTGAATTATTACCGTTTGAAGTTTTTAACCCATTAAGCGCCGTTGATGCATACACGCAACATTATTATATTTTGATAATTAAGTTACTAAATACGTGTATTTGATATATTATATTATTTGACCTGAATTGAAAATATACCAAGAAAAATTTAAATATTTTGTTATTTAAAGTGTATTATAAATACTTCACAATATTACAATGTTTAATACGCGTGGCGCATGAAGTAAAATTTCGAGTTTAGAAAAGCCTAATTTGGCTCGGTCGCTCCGCTTCGCTACGCGCCCGAGCCAAATTTTCAGGCTTTTCTAAACTCGAAATTTTACTTCATGCTTAGTCTGGGAGTGGATACACTCGTTCTTAACTTCATATTGCACGTTTTTATATAAAATCGACAAATGCTTAAACATTGACAGCGTATACATTACATTGTTGAGGCACTAATTTTTTGAAGATCCATTATCACTTTAATATAATAATACACTATTTATGATTTTTAACTTTTTATTTAATTCACGTATACATTATGTGTATTTAAAAAAAAAATTCACAGTATGTAATTCATAGAAATCACAAAAAGAAGTGTAGAATTTTAATTAAAATTAACTTTTAGAGTTAAAATTGCTTGGCCGTTAATGGGTTAAAATAGTTTTAAATATACTATGTGTCCCATTTCAAGACGCATTGTATGTTTCATGTAAAGATTTCCAATGTAATTGGAATTTGAGTTTGTATCGCTTATTGAACGAAAACGATTACAACAAAATTAAAATCATTTCTTTACCTACTAGCAGTATTTTCGAGGTATTATTTTTGAGTTCTCCTCAGTTTAATTTGAAATATAATTCAATTATTTCAATGGTTTTATTCTTAGTCAGATTACATTTACAAAAGGTACCAATGGGATTATGTTACAGACTAAATAGGTAAGTAAAAATAATTCAAAATGATTTAAGAAAACCCGATCAAAAAGTTTCTAACTAAAATATCGGTTAGTGTCCTGAATAATAGTGTATATGTCCTGAATAATACTTTAAGTATTCAAATATTTATTTAAAAACATATGCAAATGCGAATATTGAAATACTTGAAATATTCGAATATTAAAATATTTCATTAATTAAATTATTCGAATAATTAAAGTATGTTTTTGAATAAATATTCAAATATATCAATTACTCCTATCCTTATTTTAAACTTCACTAGAAAAGCCTAAACTTGGATTTCCAAATCCAAAGGTTCAGGCTTTCCTTAACTCGAAATTTTAATTCGTGCTTAATCAAGGAGTGGAAACACTGTTTTGACAATAAATGAAATCTTATTTTGTAGTTTTCTCAATTGTAAAATTAGGACTTAAATTAAATAGAGTGGATAATTTTTTATAGAAATAAACTATTTCTGCCTAATAATACAACCAACACAAATCGCTGTTTAGTGTCTACAATTAAAAAAGAAAATGTTAATTTCTCAATATTTTGTTTGCGAACTTCATAGTAAACTGAATTTGTAATCACGACATAAAATACAAATTCCATACTTTTAAAAACTACACAAATATAAAGAAAACACTTAACGTTCTGAAACCACTTTTATTTTACTTTTTTTACTAGTTTCAATTACACGGTAATCATTGTCTAACTAAGTACTTAAAATACGTATTTTAAGTACTTAGTTTGACATTAATTACCGTGTAATTCAAACTAGTCACAAAAGTAAAGTAAAAGTGGTATAAAAAAAGTTTCATGTTTTCTTTATATCAAATTAAAAATTCACCACGAAGTGAACGCCTCCAAGATTCAAGAATTTAATTTAAGTGTTTACAATTTTAGTTTCAGAAAAATACAATGGGAGTCAATATTGCTGAACTGAAAAAAGAAATATTAGTTGTACTTCCTAAATCATCTCGCAAAAATCCATCATTTCGACACTAACACTTATTTCTTATTTATTCTAAAGTACTGCATACTTTTTTCTTATATTTTAAGGAAATATCTCATTAATGTTAAAGAAACAATTACTAAACCATTTGTTTTGTTTTCATTTACAAAAAACGATATTTATAAAGAAAATAAAAAGAAGAAATGAAACAGGGTCTTCACATCTATTAATTTGTATGTTTTCGTTGAGTGTATATGAACAAGAAAATGGAATTCAGAATTTTTAAGATTAAGAAAAATATGCTGCAAGCATTTGGCCAATTCAATAATATTTTTATACGAAATTTTAGAACAAGTTAGTTTTCTTTATAATTTTGTTTAAAAATTAATAACAAAAATATTTAGAGAGCGTTAACTGTAAATATCTTTGTTATTAATATTTAAACAATATTATGTAGAAAATTTACTTAGAATTCATTGAACGTGAATTAAATTATCATTCAATTCCTTCAGTTACGAATGTTTAAACAAAAATTGGTTGTACGTAAATTACATTTTCTTGGCGCATTTTCCTAAAATATTTAACCAAAATTATAATTATGCAATCATATCAACGATTTTAGGAAATTGTTCTCTTTTAATTATTTTTTTATGAACAGAAAATCAAATCAAAATACAATTTATATATAGAAATTAATAAACTTTGATTGGCTATAATTGAAGTTTAAATATCTTCGCTAAGTATTCTAAAATATTGAATCAAAGTTAAAATTCGATTTGATATACCGTTCGTTTGTTTTATCGTACTCGCCCTTGGGATTTTCTAAACTATTAGAGATACGAAGACGGTTAAATTAGGCAAAAGTTTCCATTTCCAATACAAAATAAAAGTGCTTTGACAAATTTCATCTAGTGTCATTTGTTTTAAAGATATGGGGATAAAAGTGAAAATTTACAATATTTTATTTTCGCTATTCTTTGTTATTTAGAAAGATACCTATCTGAAATTTAAAATGAACAGTTGAAAATAATGTGTCATATGTCAAATTAAAATGGCAATTGTCATATTTCATAAAATAAAACAGTGTGTATAAAATCTGAATTTTTTCGTACGATTTTCACTTATTTCACTATACAGTTAGTTTTTCTTTAAAGTATACGTATTTCAAATTCAGCTTATTTTCTTAAAACCATTAGTTATTCGTTGTTTTTTTAAAAGAGTTCAATATGAAGCTATAAACGAGTGTTTTCCACTCCTAGACTAAGTATGAAGTAAAATTTCGAGTTTAGAAAAGCCCCGTAAAAAAATAACAAATTTTCTGGGCTTTTCTAAACTTGAAATTTTACTTCATGCGCAACGCGTACAAAACACTAACATATTGTGAAATATATGTATATTATAACCTCACTTGAAACCAGTGTTTTATACGCGTGGCGCATGGAGTAGAGTTTAGAAAAGCCTGAAAATTTGGATTTGCAGGGGCGCGCGAGCAAAGCGAGTCGCGCCCCGGCAAATCCAAATTTTCAGGCTTGTCTAAACTCGAAATTTTACCTTATGCGCCCCAGGTATACATCACTAAATTCTAGTAAAATCTTCAACCAATTGATTAGAGTGAAATAAATTTTGTATGTCAATTATCAATTGTTTAAAGAACGGGGAAAGTAACACATCACCAAGTTTCAGACTCCAGTTTAAATTAAAGTTTTTGAATAAGAAAAAAAATTTTCGTCAAAAATTGATTTCATTTCATCCTGCAATAAAACAGGATTAGTTAATCCTCTATAACTTTTATCGAGATTTATATTTCAGAATTGTGGACGCTAAGTTTACTAAAACATACGAATTTGTTTTTGATCTAAATATAAACAAAAATCAACTAGTTATTTTATATCATAAATTTTATAATAAAAAAACTGCGAAATATGTTTCTGATTGATTGTCTAACGAGGGATTCCACACCCAGACTAAGCATGAAGTAAAATTTCGAGTTTAGAAAAGCCTGAAAATTTGGATTTGCCAGGGCGCTCGAGCGAAGCGAGTCGCGCCTCGGCAAATCTAAATTTTCAGGCTTTTCTTAACTCGAAATTTTACTTCAGACGCCCCACGTATACACCACTTAATTCTATATAAATGTCCAACCAATTGATCAGAGTAAAATAAATGTTGTATGTCAATTATCAAGTGTTTAAAGAACAGGGAACGTGACATCACCAAGTTTCAGAGTTTATATTAAAGTTTTTGAATAAGGAAATATGAAAATTTTTATTTTCATAAATTAAAAAATATTACACTTATTAGTTCTTACATATTTTTATATTTCCATTAGAAAACTAAGTTCCATTAATCCATTTTCGACATTTTCGTTAAAAATCCCTTCCTAGTTGCTTAGTTTATCATTAATAATAAATTAAGCAACTAGGAAGGGATTTTTAACTACTTCCCTTAAGGAAAATGCCGAAAATGGATTATTGAAACTTAGTTATCTAATAGAAATATAAATTTTGAAATTGCGGAGATGGCCCCTTCTCAAATTAAATTAAATTGTAGTAGAGTCGACAAATAAAGTTGTTTACTGCTCCAATTTCAATTTCTTTTATATGAAAATAAATAATATATCTTTTTATTGTATTAGAGTCAACGAATAAAGTAGTTTACTGCTCTAATTTTAATTTCCTTTATACGAATATAAATAATATTTAGAAACTAATAACATCTCTACAAATCCACTCAACATAGTTCTTCTACACATTGTATTTGTTTAATATGATCATTCTTTTATTTCATGTACTAGTACTTTCATGTACTAGTAATTTCTTCGGTATTTCAGAATATTTGACAAATTTCAGGATAACAAAGTTCTTTCCTTTTTGTTTTGTATTAAAAGGGGTAATCCTGACTGCATGCATTTCAATTTCCATCACCTTCAAAACTTTCCAGTTTCCCCTTCAAAAATAGATGAAATAACACTTTTTGACTTTACTCGAAACCCCACCCCATCTCAAATCCATTCCAGAATATTGTGAACTTAACTCGAGGAAAACTTGATCAATGTTGTGCTTGGGTGGTGCGCCTTCAGTCACCTTTCCATCCGTCTCCCTTTCGCTCATTTTCCGAGGGGAGGTGCGGAACGTGTAAGTAATGAAAAGGAGTGAGAGTGGATGAGGGCGATGGAGGGATTGTTATTAGCGCGATATTGGATTTTTCGGCATTAATTAATCCCCTCTGTGCGAGGCGTATACTTTAATTAAATTCATTAGGGAACAGTTTAGGTGAGCTTTTAACTAGTTTAATGCTCGAATTACCCCCAACTATCACCAGCCATAGGTATACGATGAGGTAGATGGGGCGGTTGGATGAAAATTGAGAGAAAGGGGTAAGAAAATTATTTGATAGTTCGAAAATATAATAGACAGGGCTGGGAATGTATTAAAACAGTTTAAAAAACTAATATTTGATGTTTCTAAACTACCTACTATAAACTTTTACTAAACAGCACGATTTGATTAAATTGTCTACTACTTTGAATAATAAATAATCCTAAAAAAGTTATTTTCTTAACTTATAACCAAGATTTGTATACAGTTGACATAATTTTGAAACTGGTATAACTAAAATTGTATTTACTTTACAAATTTAGTGATGAAATACACTTGTTTTGTTCCATGATTTTAAGTTTAAATCAGAGCCGGCTAATCCGCGGCCCTTAGAGCCCTGTTGTATGACCCGTTCTATATTTATTTATGTATTTTTTTTAAATACTCAAACATTTTTAGGTAGAAAACGGGTATACGTATTCGGTTTGGCGAATATTCGCTTATTTTCTATATTCGTATGTGCCAAATGTATTCGTCAAGTCATCATGAAGTGAAATAAGGCAATAATACTGTTTCAATCTAACTAATAAAACAAAATTAAATCAGGGCAGAGGGGCGTGGAGTTATGAGGGGGGGCGTGATCTGAAAAAGGTCAAATACTTCAGTGATAAAGAATTCGTGATCTGGATTCGTTACATTTTTTTAAAGAGGACTCGTATTCGAATCATTACATAGATAATTCGAATACTTATAAAAGAATTCGAATACTTACAAAAGGATTCGAATCCTCCAAAGGGATTCGGATTGTCAAAAATAATCTTGTCTTATCTTACTTTTTGACTTAAGTTTTCATGACTGACTTTTAGTAATAATATCTTAAAATTATAAGTAATGAAATACACAGGGATACTATGTAAAGAGGACAAGGTAGTCAATGAAGGCCGTCATGACATTTAGGTTATCACAGTCACAGAAGGGGGCCCTTAGTAACATGTAACAAAAGAGGTATACATTTTATTAAGCTTATAATCTAATACGCGCGTTTTTAACAAAATCAAACAAGTATTTATAAATTTCATCGTTATTTAGTGCAATAATATAATTCAAATTTAGTGGAAAGCAGCATATCATTTTCAGCTTTTCTAATAATACAGAGTATAAATGACAAAAAATAATCTAATTCATTGTTAAAATTCGCATAATTATTTGTTTTTTTTTTTGTGTTTTTGAACTTTATGTTAAATCAATGTTTAATACGTACAAATCCAAGTTTTCAGGCTTCTCTAAACTCGAAATGTTACTTCATGCTTAATCAAGGAATGATTAACATAGGATCTCATGCAATTTAATTTTGTTTAGGACATAATTTTGAAAATAACTTCGAAACGGCTTAGTAGAAAGTATTTATGGCCGGTAGGTATTCTTATCTAATCTAGTACTTTAAAAAGTTTTAATACAAATTTCTTCAAAAATGTATAGGGGAGACGATAATTGGCCTCTTCAAAATTTATATTGAATTTTCTGTATGTTCTAAACCGATGCATCACCCGGTATAACGACGGTAAAGTTAAGATCTCTAAATTGATAAATGCTTGACGGCAATCTTCTAAGTAGATTATATTATATGATATTATATATATATATATATATATATATATATATCACCTTCCTCTGTTGGCCAAAAATTCGATGACGAATTGAGCTATGACCCCAAATTAATAAGCCACATCGCTGGCGCATACATAAAGCCTTGTAACATCGCAAATTGAAAATCGAAAAAGATGTCACCTATGTCATATGGCTCTGGATTATATAGAAGCATGTAATCCGTACAATACTATCAACCACAATATTCGACATTCTGCGGATTAAAAAAATATATCTACTATGGCAGTGCCAGGTTAGATAGGAATCTATGTGGAGTCTAAGAAATTTATTGGAGTTAATTTCAGTAAAGTTATGTCTATTATTAAAAGTAATGGCCAAAACAACAAAATATATTATTTTACCACTGACAGGTTTATTTTATATTAATTATTTATTAAAAACAGAACGCTTTGAAAAATATTTACACCCTACATGAATCAAAGGTATAATTAGAAGTTACCAAAGATGTTCATGTTATATTATTCATTTTGATTTGCTTAATTATTTTTTATTCATTTTGACGATTTGTCTAGAAACACTTCTATGAATATTATGGATTTAGAACAATTATAAATTGAAAAAAATAATTTTTTTTATTAATATTGACGATGTTTTCAATGTTAACGTGTCATGTCAATTTTAGTTCTTTTTGTTGATTTTTTACAACTTATATTTTATAATTTTGTTTGTTGATTATTAATAAATATTAATTATGAAGTCGTATTATTCTTGAATTTGTCAAAATGGCCAATTTTCTGTTGGTTAAGTTGATTTGAATGATTTTTTCAATATCAGCGTGTTAAAAAAATGAATATTTTAAGCGCAATGTCAAATTTAAAGTGGTTCTGTAATTTCTAGTTGATTTTATCAATCAAAGTTAATTTTTGAAGCGTTGATAAAACTTTTTATTTATTTTAATTTTTGAAAATGTTCATTATAATAGAAATTAAACAAATTTAGGAAATAACGAATTCTATAAATATTTTTGAATTTTATTGACTTCAAACATTTTCAAGATTGATATTTTTTTATTTATTCATGATATTTGTTAATCGTCAATCGTTTTGTTACTTTTTATGACTTAATTGAATAGCGTTTTTAGTGTTTTGGTCAATTTTCCATTAATAATTAAATAAATTTAGATAATAACGAATTCTATAAATATTTTTAAATTTTATTGACATTAATAATTTTGTAGATTTCTATAATTATTGACAGTATTAGTATTTTTTGTGATTCCTTGAAATTGACTAAAACTTTAAAACACTATTTAAATAAATCGTTAAAAGTAACAAAATAATTGACGTTTAACAAAAATCATGAACTACTAAAATAAATATATCAATATTGGCAAAGTAAATTTAAATACTTTGCCAATATTGATATATTTTTTTTATTACCTCATGATTTTGTTAAACGTCAATCATTTTGTTACTTTTAACGATTTATTTAAATAGTGTTTTAGAGTTTTAGTCAATTTTCCATGACATTATTTGATGAATAAAATCTCCTGACTCCCTGATTTTAATGATATACAGGGATTGGTTTTAAGTAGTTTTCAAGTATTCGTCGTATTTAAAATTCGTTTAATTTGAAGTTTTGAACGAGTGTTTCCACTCCCAGATTAAGCATGGAGTAAAATTTCGAGTTTAGAAAAGCCCGAAAATTTGGTTTGGTCGCGCAGCGAAGCGGAGCGAACACACCAAATTTTCAGGCTTTTCTAAACTCGAAATTTTACTTTATGCGCTACGCGTATTTCAAGTGAAGTTCAAAAACACACAATTAATTAAATCATTAATTAGAGTAACACGGAATTGGATATTTAGAGTTTTATCAAAGTTGTTCAGTGATAATAATAAATAATTAAGTTTTGAAAATGTTTGTTTATAGCAACTAATAAAATGTTAATGATTACAAAAAAATTATAAAATCAAATTTTGTGTTAAAAGAGGGCTTGGCCATGTAAAATTTGTATGTTAGGACTACGGTTCTAGCGTTGTTATAAGATAATATTTATAAAATTTCTTTTACAACGATATGCATTAAACCTTTCGTATTAGAATGGCCGAAACTAATTGTTTTAACTGTTATATATATATATATATATATATATATATATAAATCTTTATTGGCAAATTTTGGTAATAGTCATAGTACAAAAATAAATTACAATTAAATAAAGTAAAAATTAAATAATTTGCCAATTGGCTATCGACCGTTGGTCTTTCTGCCTGGAATTATAGAGTTCTGTCCTTGTCAGTTATTGTGTAGGAAATGTCTTGATTGCTAATGTCGTCCATTGTCTAGTCAAATGAATTTAATTGTCGTGATCACTAGGGTTATGAAATGATGAAATGAAATCATGAATTGTAGAGGTAAAACGTTTACGTTTGGGAGTGATATTAGGGTTTCGAGAAATGCATAAAGGGTGGAGGAGATTATAAAGGGTGGGGTTTGAGGCGAATTTATCAGCTAAATAGGATAGGCGGGTTTCGATGGAGGTAACTTTTGTTAGTTTGTACAGCAGGTGGTTGGAGGGGTTGTGCAGTGGGTTTTGGGGGTGACGGATTTTGGTAAGCACTCTCAGGGCCGATCTTTCGGCGACTTGTAAATTTTTGAGTGTAGTAGGATGGGGATTGTGGAAGAGGATAGCAGCATAGTCAAGTAAGGGGCGGCATATCATTTTATATATATGAACGGCTGTTTTTGTGGTAATTCCTTGTTGTTTGAAGGTCAGACCTTTAAAATGAGCCGCCCGATTCTTGATTTTTGCTTTGAGGATTGTGGAGTGAGCTTTTAAAGTAAGGTTGGGGTCAAAAAGGATACCTAAATATTTGCAAGTGGTTGAAGGACGGATAACTTGATTGTTTAAAGAAATTGAGAATGGGGATTGGTTTGCTCGGTGAAAAGGGATTAGAAGCTGGGTTTTATTGGGGTTTATGGAAATTCGCCATTTCGCAAACCATGTTTGAATGGTGTCGATAAGGCCCTGTAGAGTGCTGAGGGCTTTTGGGAGTGTGGGAGCATGTGCGATTAACGCAGTATCATCGGCGTATAGGAGAGGGTAGGCAGATTTATCAAAATAGTTAGGATCGGGGTTGTACATATCATGGACGAGAAGGTTGTAAAGAAATGGTGATAGCGGGGATCCTTGTGGGAGGCCTTGCTCAGGAATAAAGGCGCTGGAAAAGGTGTGGCGTATTTTAACTTGAAGGGATCTGTTGTGCAGGAAACTGTCTAAGAGGTTGATTAGGTGTGGAGGTATATTAAGGGAGCTGCACTTAAACAGCAAGCCCTGGTGCCAAACTGAATCAAACGCTTTTTGAATGTCTAGGAATATTATGGCAGATGTACGACCTTCAAGGCTAGCTGTTTGACAGTTGGACGTGAGAATGGATAAAGGTAGAGTTGTGGAGCGGTGTTCGAGGAATCCGAACTGGTAGGGAGGGATAAGGTCCGCTATGCAGGACATAAGTTTGTTTTTGATTATGGATTCGAATAATTTTCCGAGGACTGGGAGAAGGGTGATGGGGCGATAATTGCTAGGATCTAGTGGGTCATTTCCGGGTTTGGGTATACAGGTAATTATACCCCGCTTCCACTCTGGCGGTAACACTTGGGTAGAGTATATATGGTTAAATATTTTTAGGATATAGGTGTGGATGTTTGTTGGAAGAGATTTGAGGATAATTCTAGGAATGTTGTCATAACCGGGTGCCGTGTTTTTGCCCTTGTCGAGGTTTTCAAAATATTCTTCCTCCTTTATAGCATCATTTGGGGGAAGAGGTGTTTGGGTGATTTAAAAGACGCATACCAGGAGTACTGTCGAGGAATTCATTGTCATAGTCTGTGTGGTCAGTCATTGTGTACGTGCGTTTGAAATAAGTCGCAAAGATGTTAGTAATGTCGATATCGTCCGTCACCGTATTGTTTGTCATTGGGTCTGTGATTTTTTGGATAAAATCGGTTTTCCGGTACTTGCTGAGTTTTTTAATCTCCTGCCAGTAGTGTTTACCATGTAGGTCGTTTATTTGTTCACACGATTTTATCCAGAGATTACTTTTGTACTGTGTAATCATCGTATGTATGTCTTTATTTAGTCTGTTGAATTTTTGTTTGAGTGTCATGTCGTCAGTTTGTCTAAAGTCTCTATATAACTGTCGTTTGTATTTAATTAAGTGGAGGATATATTTGGGAAGAGGATATTTGTAGGGTTTTTTGGTTATAGTTGGTGTGTTATGTTTGATAGATTGAGATAGGGTTTCTAGGAAAAGGGAAATCGTGTTAGGGTTAATAGATTCATTTTCGGAGATAAATTTTGTCATTTCGTCGGTCACGTTTGTAGTGTCACAGTATTTGAAGTTTAAAATTGTCTTGGGAACGGATGGAAGAGGGGAGCAAACATTAAGGGAAAATTGGATAGATAAGTGGTCTGAACATAAATCAGGGACTAGGGTGACATTATCTATAAGGTGTTCGATGTTGCTTGCACAAAGAAGGATATCGGGAGTGGTGGATTGGTTGTTTGACATGATGAATGTGGGACTGGTATGGATACGCACAAAGTTGGAGTTTGCTATAAAGGAGGCGAGTTGCTTTGATTTTGTTTTATTAATGTTAAAATCACCGATTACGACAACATGATCATAAAGGGAAGCCTTTGTGGGGATTGTATCTTCAATGGAAGAGGAGTTGTGGATGTATACAAGGAAAATGTGGAGTGAGAATTGAGGCAGCTCAATGGTGCAGTGCAGACATTCGTTCATAATATTGTTTATTTTAGGCGGATTTGATTTCAATAATTTTATTTCTGATCTGGCTGCCACCAATGAGCCACCTCGTTGGTTTTGTTGGGGAGTCGAGGAAGGAATTTGGATGTAGGACCAATTATTAAATGAAAAAGAGTTTTTTGTTTTTGTTTCAACCATCATAATGACATCGATGGGATTGTTGGTAAGGTAATTGGAAACTAGATGGGATTTTAAGGAAAGGGAGTTGATATTGCCGTATATAAAATTATACACCGCCATTGTTGCTACTTAGGTGTGAGAGTCTGGTCTGGATGCCGGATAAGGGGGCTACAGGAGGGATGACATTTGGGGATTCCAGGTCAAACATGACGACGAACATCTTGTTGCCTGAAAAATTAACATGGGTGTCTACATTAAATGAATCGATGAAACGAGCTTTCAGTTTTTTGATAAGTGCGTCTCTATCAGTCACCGTTGGTTCGTTAATCTTTGTCGTGTAGATGTCGATAATGTAATCATGAACAGTGATGGGGGTGTGAATTCGTGAGTTTTTTGTCAAGTCCTTGTCAATTTGGGAAGATTTTTTGTTTTGATTCATCATTTTAATATTGGGGATTCCCTCAATCGGTTGACGCGGTCTCTTGGCGCATTTCGTTGACCATGCCCCGTGGTCTGTTTCTCCGCAAGCCTTGCATTTTATCGGCAATTCAGTGCTGCACGTAGATGTGGGGTGTTGTCCTGCACATTTAGCACAGGTTATATTTTCGGTGCAGTTGCTGGTGATGTGGTCGTACTTGTTGCATCTGCTGCATGGGACAGGTAGTGGCGTCGGTGGTTTACTTTCAATGACTGTATAGATCTTACACATAAATCTGAAGTGGTTATGAAGAAGTTTTGTAAATGATTCTAGTGAGGGGGTGATTACTCTTATCATACGCGTGGCATAATCATCCTTCTTGGCGATGATGCGGCGACAGTAACGGTGCGTAATTCCTTGGGCGTTCAGCCGCTCACTGATGGTCTGGTTCGCGATCTCCGGCTCCACTCCTCTGATAATACAACAATAAGAGGGCGCCGGCGCGCTGCGCTGAGTTGCTGCGTCCGTGCTAGTGTGAGCGTATGGAGGGGCGGCAGAGTGGAGCGAACGAAATTCATGGATAATGCGCTCCGCTTGCAATGATTTAATTGCTTTTTCCAGGTTGATTTTTCTTTCGTTCGATTTCAATAAAAAACCAAACTGTGTCTTTATTATTAACGCATTGCTGTCAAAATTGCGTTCATTCCATAACAGGGCAAATTGGTAGCGAGTGAGGTCATTGACAGTTGTAAATGTAAAAGTGTTGCTGTATTGTTCGTGGTTGTGTTTTTTGTTAGGCACAAATGATGTTTGTTGTATTTGTGTCGGAGGTGTTGTACTAGTTGATGGCTGTGATTGGGTGGATTGTGTAAGTCTAATTTCTGATTGTGATGCGTGTGTGGTGTATGTAGCGTTTTGTTTTTGTGCTGGTTGGCTGTGGTGTGTAGTCATTTGTTTTAAAACTGATTGCAACAGTTTGTTTGTGGTTTTTGGCATGTTACCTGCTCTTTTTGCGGTGTGGTATTTCGGCGGACGGCCACGTTTCTTTGATGTAACCTCTTGAAAGTCCCGCAACTCTGAGGTGTCCATGTCGGCGTCATCCACGACATCTCCGTCCATCCTGTCTAGGCTCTGGGTCCAGATAATTGATGGCTTGATTTTTTCACTTTATAAGAACTCTCGCACGTCTGACCTCTACGAAGTCTCGCTCGCGAATCTAACTGTTTTATTTAACACAAAAATATTTTTTGTTTAGAGGTCGACATCGAAACAAAGTACTTCATTATTTATATGAAAATAAAAGTTCACACAAATTATTTGTACCATTTTATTATATAATAGTCACTCGTGACGTGTGAAAGACAGAAAGCAGTACATAATCTCTCTGGGGTCATAGTAGCTTTGCTTCCATAAAGCCAATTAAAATGTTCCACCATTTTATATGTTGAAAAGTGACATAAGAAGTTCAAGTAATAATTGAGAGATAGCGCTACGCTATGTTCAAGCCTAGTTTCCCTTTATTTAAGAGAGTAGCGCAAACTGGCATCCATTTTGACGCCTTTAGGCGCCAAATTCAAACCAAATCAAATTAACAGGATGTGGGCCAATCATTACAGAATATGATTGGTTAAGTTAGAATTTGGCGCCTAAAGGCGTCTAGATGGATGCCAGTTTGCGGTACTCTTTTAAATACAGGGATACTATTTAAGCCAGAATTGGCAACTGAGCACCTATCCCTCCTCTTGAAGGATTTGTTTCGTGATTCGGAACAACTGAATTCGAATCCTTGATTCGAGCCATATTTTGCTCTCGGTATTCCTTTATTCGAGTATTCGTGATTTGAATCATATTAGGTGATTCGGGTTCATGATTCGAATCCTTTTTTTTGATGATTCGTCCTAGCTCTGGTGGAGGTTACATTTTTAATTTTTCAATTTTATTTTTGTTAATACTAAAATAAAAATAATCATGCCCTCTGCAATTCAAATTTAAACAGACCTGTAAAAAAAAGAATAAAAAAATTCAATATAATAACAAACAAAAAACTTTAAATGTAATTTTGTACCAAAGTTCAAAGACAAACTCAGTTCAACAATTTAATTTTGTTTTAATAATATTTAATTAAAATCTTTAAAACATCCACTCTAATTTCTTGTATTTCATATATTCACAGTCAATTTAATTCGAATACGCATTCAGCATATTTCACATAAATCTAACCAATTTTTCACGTGATACACCCCGTGTTTTATTCCAAGAAAACCCCCACTCAATAAAATTGTATGCAAATAGTAGATGTCTGCATCGCCCTCCTGCCTCTTAATAAAAAAAAATGTATCACAATTCCGGCTCGTTTCAATATCTGCCGATTTTTATCGTTATTGTGGCATCTCCACTCTCCGGAGCGCCCACCCCTTGGGGGTGGGCTTGTATAATAATTTAACGTTTCGCACTAATTGACTCATTAATGTGCACGTTCCGTTCCGTCCGATCGGTCCGCGCCTCCGCTCTCGGCCTCCCAATTAATTTCGAACCGTTCGACTTCGCGTAAGTAAATAACTGTCGGCTCTGATTATTCACATTAATACGTGATAAATTGCTTACCAATTACATCTGTTGCCAACTACATATGACTTTTGATATATTAACTACTTGAATAAATCATATAACGAGTCAATATACTCTCTCAGACTCAGTTTTAATGAAGGTATAAGAAATACAACAATATAATGAGTCAAGATTGTCTAGAATTGAATTTTAAAATAATTCACCCGTGGCTCATCGAAAAGGCTTAGTGGCCAAGGCAATTAAGGAAGAAGTTAAAAATCAAAACACATACTTTAATGTAATGTAATTTAAATTAGTTAAATTTAAATCAGATCAAAATGGGTATTATATTTATATTTACAAACTTTCTGTTTATTGAACCTAGGTAGAAAATTTGGACTGTATCTACTGTTTTTTGTCACCAGTCATTGCAGAATTTATAACGAGTGTCTATAAACTGTCGGCATTCCAGTATTTTCTAACTTCAGAAACATACGTCGTAATTAAATTCAGCACTGCGACACTACTCAATGATATATACTTAAATGTATTTGACGTTTTCAAGATTTACCGTTTCGTATGGCACAATCTAAGATATGTAATTTGTTTTACAATACAACCAAGATGCCGACAGTTTATAGACACTCGTTAAGTATTAGCTCAATAATCCCACTTTTTCATACTGTTTATTATTTTTGGTGTTTTTAATCATTCAAATCTACATTAATACTAGCTTAGCTACATTTTAAAGTGCAACAAAAAATTCTTTGTTGATCTAAAACAAGCCCAATAAACATACACTAAATATGATCTTTCTGTGAGCACATGTAATCCTGTTGTCGGCATATTTATGCCATGTTATTACAGAAAAGGACAACCGACGAACGGGAGCCAGAGTCAGAATACTGGGGGCATATATTTATATAAAAAATGCACGAAATTTGTTTTGTGAGATTATGTTGTCACATATTTCAGCAGGTAAACGACGAATCTTATCATCCCGTAAATGATTCAACATAACTAATTTAAATTACGACCCCCTTTTCCGACTCGGCGTCGGTGCGTTTTAATTAGAAAATTCCTAACGACAATATCCAAACGCACACGTATTCCGAAAGTTGTTCACCCTAGAGATTACATTGTATGTATTTTTAAATTCGAAAGAGTTGAAAGAGAATTATGTAATAATGGTTGTTGAATAGTTGTTTATGTAACACGTTTTTAAATTTGGGATTTATTAATGTACACTAAAATTTAGTTTCTTAGTGTTTCTAAATTAGTTGTCATTTACTTTTAATACCTACTTAAGATATACTTAAGCATTTTTGTTTCAAAGAAAAAAAAAACACTTTAAAATGAAATTTTATAATAATTCTTAAGAGGGGGTTATTTAATTACTAAATAAGGATGCAGTTAAGACAACAATATACTAAGTTTTCTACGGTTGGATTTAAACGTAGAAACGTTTCGAATTTAAACGTAGAAAACTTAGTGTATTAACTACATCCTTAATTATGGATGAAATATCGTGAAAAAAATATGTATACTTTAAGGAAAGTACAAATTTTGTGCTTGTCTCAGTGAATTGTTTTCTTATTTTAATGTTATTTTATAAAAAAACATTAAACATTGGTAAAAGAGCGTAATCATGTCTCACAGTTGAGTTTTTTCTGAAATCACGATAAAATACTAAAACTTCCCAGACTAATTAACAAGAAACTAAACACGTTATTAAAGCTTTGTTTTTTTGTAATCAATACATCTTATTTAAGGCTTTTAACTAAGATGGAATTAGTATCACACATAATTACGGTTCAGCTGTCAGAGGCGTGAGAAAGTTTCATTCGATAATCAGAACTTTGCAAGTTATTTTTACTAGAAGAATAGAATATTTTAAGACACTTTTATCATATGCATATTTTAAATTGCATTGGCCATATTTAAGTTATAACCAATTTTTATATTTTCAAGAACTTTCAATACACACATTTCAAGTAGTGCAATATATTAAATTAGCATATATAACAAGAAAATGATTAAGATATACTGAAAATTACAAAACACTAATAATAACAATAATATAACTTAATTATAGCTAACATTTAATTCTTAATTGTTATTAAAGACGCTCAAACATTTCACCAGATTGAAAAACACACATCGCAATTGTATAATGCATATTGGTAAAAGAATTCGTATACCGGGTGTTCGACAAAAAAAAAACGCCCAACGCCATAACTGTGTTATTTGTTGACCAATTTTATTGAACTATAAAGCAAATACAATGGCCGTTTAAATACTAACATATGACATCAATATTAATTTTTCTCAATAGTGACTTCATTGCCAAATAATAACCAACTTAACATTTTTAAATGGCTGCCTCTATTTTTTTAAATTTTATTTCATTTACATCATTATATTTTTTTCAATCCGATAATGTCCTATTTCTTGTTTTTTGTTCAAAGGTTATTTGAAAGAAAAATGTAAATAAATCTTTTATTCAAAATTATATTTAAAGAATGATAATTAGTGTGCCTTGTAAAAAAGTGACAAATGTCATGTTTTTGAGGTTGTGTCAAACATTAATAATAACAAACCAATAAATAAGTATCTACGTTACAACTTAATGTAGAAGAGAGCTAGTATTAATTTAACGCATTACGCGCCATTGATGCAATAAGGCAACATTATTATATTATTTTTTATTCAATTACTAATTAAAAAAAGTTAATTTGATACATTGACCTGACTTGAGAATGTTTGAAGAAAAATGGAATTCGTTTGTTATTTCGATTATTACTCATTTTTAAAGTGTATTCTAACTTCACAATATTCCAGTGTTTTATACGCGTGGCGCATGAAGTAGTTTTAAGGCTTTTCTAAACTCGAAATTTTACTTCATGCTTAATCTGGCAGTGGAAAGACTCGTTCGAACTTCAAATTGAATTCTTTTTCAAAATCGACGAATGCCGGAAAAATTTACAGCGTATACGTTATGAATATCTAAAAGAAAAATGTCTAATATAATAAAATACGAAATATATATGCAGCTATTTCAAAATATTTAAAGTTGAATATGAAGTTCACTTTAAAAAAAATATAATTACTGTCAATTTATGGTATTAAAACGGCCATTGATTTTTTTTGTAGTTCATTATAATCGGTCAATAAATAACAGACTTATGGCGTTGGGCGTTTTTTTATCGAACACCCGGTATATTGTAAAATTAACTTTTGTAACGATTTTTAATGTTTTCCATTTATTTCTATCATATAATATATTCAATTCCATGGATTTGGTCAATAGTTACAATCTCTATTGACAAAATCCATGAAGCAAGATTTTGTTTGAAAAATTAAAAATAAAAGCGATTGTTGAATCAACATACAATTAATTGAATTTTCAATTACCTGTAATTGGTAAAATTGTCAAACCAGTTTACTGATAATTTACCGGTTAATCACATTATCGATATAATTTCAGGTAAACTTGGAATATTAATAGCATTTAATGATTTACCTAGAATGAGGAGTTTCACTGCCAGATTAAGCATGAATTAAAATTTCGAGTTTAGAAAAGCCTAAAAATTTGGTTTGGTCGCGTAGCGATTTAATTGAAATACATTTTCATTAATATCATAATCCGTTTTTGTCTAAAACCTATAAAACATTTCTAGCTTTGAATATAATTCTTTAGATTGGAGATGATTCTTTAGAATTCATCGATTACATTTTACGCAGAATACTCGTCCTAAGTACTTTTTATGTGTACTTTAATTTGCTATGGCAATAGTAAACATACTAGAGATATTTAATAAATACATGTATTTGCTAAAATGACCGAATACGCACTTGATATACCGAAAATGCAGGTAAATCTGAAAAATGATTGTTTCGAATTTCAGAAGGCTGCAAGATTGAAGTACTGCAAGGGCTACAAGTACAGATATATTGGTAGGATTGGAAAGAATAAAAATACTGACAAAATTAAATGAATTGGAAAACCAGGGTGTTCGTTTTTCGAACTGTACTCCGATGATATCGCTAATTTGACGAGGAATATAATTGTTTAGATGGGGGCAACGTTACGTAATATTTCTCTATCGCTTATTTCAAATAAGCTAGATCCCCATAGTGTATGTACTGTACTGTATGTACTGAAAGTTTAGCAATGTTTTAAAAAAAGGATAAAAAGACTCTGAAAAGTGATTAAGATTGCAATAACTGAGCATATTGAAAATACCGTGAAGAGAAAAAGAGATAGTAAATACTTGAAATATTTCCGACATTCTACTGAAAATATAAGAAATATTTGTCTTTAAATTTACATTTCATGATCTACAATTTCTACAATGAAATAACTACAATTCAATAAAATGTATAGTTACTTATCAACAAAACTGATTCAATTTAGAACATTTACATCATTATATATTTTTTCTCTCAGCGGCCAAATTGATTAATAACATCTTCCACAATAATGTTCATTAAACATCACAGCGATAAAAAAATACACGAGAGAAAAGCACATTCATTTATAATCAAAGAAAAATTAGGACGTGAAACGAGAAACTCATCGAATCCCTTATCTCGATCGGGGGAGCATTAATAATACAGGACCGGCCCACCCCCTGGCAAAAGGGAAAAAATGAACGTGCCAGGAAACGGAAACGGGGATGCGCCCTTTTGTAAACGGACAAAAAATGTATACACACACAGAGATACACACAATAAAACGCGTCGTGTTTTCACGATAAGGCAGAAATTCGACGTTATCAGAAAATAAAATTTAAAAATTTAAGGGTGTCGGAAAAACGGGAAACAATGTGCGGGGTTGGGGTGTTTTTCGTATGTTTGTTCTTTTTTTTCGTTTTGTTTTATTGGGTATTGATTGGTTCGGATTGCGCGTTTCCACTTGTGTAGGAGATAAATTGATGGTAAACGAATGTCGTAAATAACGATTGTTAAATGCCTACAATTTCTGAAATAAATAAAATAAAAATAGACATGCGTTACCACAAATAAACGTTATTCGTTTATGGATTAGTTGCAGTGCACACGTTTTTAACAAAGTTAATCTCTGAACTAGAGATTGTAATACCGGTAAACCGAATTACCGGTAAATAATAAAAAATGCACAAAATGAGCAGGTGATTTGCCAAGTTTTTTCCGGTTTTTTTGGTAAATTAAATAAAGCTTTTGATTCTCTGAGCCAATTTAACACAATATTTATTTTATAAAACCATGTAGAAACGATCATGTAAAAACATTTTCAAAAATTCTAAAAAAAACAACTGCTACTTGGTATTGCAAAAATAATTCACCGCCTAATTATCTATTACTATAATCTGTTTAATAACTAGGAGGAGAGTTTTAAATTTCACGCGCCAAAACCTACAACTCTGATTGGCTGAAAGTGCGCCCATTTTACACTATGCTAATTACGTCATTATTAGACGCAACAGCTGACATATCCGTAATTCGAAGCATTACCGAGTTGCAACTTTGTCTGTTTCGTAATAACCTTTTGTGCGGTGTTTATTCAGCATAGTTAAAAGTTAGTTTTGTTATTGTTGTCATGGATTATGGACCCAGTACAAGATCGGTGATAATATCACCTTCACCTCCAAAAAAGCGTAAGAAGTTGGATTTGGCTCATTTATATCTGTCTGAAAAACAGTACATAATAAATTTGTATAAGCAGATGATAACAGATGATCCACATATCAAAATGACTGCTGTTGTATCAGACATTGTTGGTGCAGTAGGTGAGATATTAAATAGCATAAGAATATGCGTCAAATAATAAAATATTTAATTTTTAGGAGTTGTAAATTCCACTGTCTATCGTACCATTAGCGAATATAAGAAATCCAGAGAGATTTGTAGCCCTAAACAGCTTGGAGGACATAATTACAAGTTTTGATGACGTAGTGAAGAGATCCGTGCATAGTTTCTTCTATAAAAATGATCTGCCAACTTTGAATAAAGTTTTAAAAGAAGTAAACGATCATGCAGGCATGCCGAAGATGAGTCGTTCTACCTTGTATAGTTTTATGAAACAAATCAATTTTAAGTAAGATAGAGACCAGAGCTAGGCAGGATTCGAATCATTCCGGATTCGAATCCTGGATTCGAATCCTTTTAGAGGATTCAAAAGAGGCATTCGAATACTTTAGTTCAACTGGATTCGTGATCCGGACTCGTTACATCTTTTTAAGAGGATTCCTATTTAAGTCTTAAAATAAGTGATTCGAATCCGTATAAAAGGATTCGAATCCTTGTAAAAGGATTCGAATGTTTACAAATGGATTTAAGTCGTCAAAAATAATTCGAATTAATTGTGAGTAATAACATAAAAAATGTTTTTTTGTGTTTTTAAATTTCACGTTAAATCACTGTTTTATGCGCGTGGGTGGCGCATGACGTAAAATTTCGAGTTTAAAAAAGCCCAGAAAATTTGTCTCGGGTCGCTGCGTGACCCTGGACAAATTTCACGGGGCTTTTCTAAACTCGAAATTTTACTTCATGCTTAGTCTGGGAGTGGAAACGCTCGTTCGGAACTTCAAAGTAAATGCTTTGATAAGAACATTAAATGATTGAAAATGTTTTTAAAGATAATAATCTAGTTTTCAAAATTTTGTTTAATATTGTTCGAAGTAAAACTGACATGGTAGCCACAATCTGAAATGTGAAATTTTTCCGACATTTCCTTTACTAAAGATTTTTCCCTGGCTTTTTAATATAACTTTCTTCTGTGGGAAACCCCCATTCTGTTTAATAGTTTTCATTGTTTTTGCCAATATTTAAGTTATTTTATAATTTTTTACGTGTTTTGTAATTTGCCTGCTGATTTTGACAAATTTAATAATATCATATGGCTTTTTTGTTACTGTTTTGATCAATTTGAATATAATTCCATGACTTTTCTCTGACTTGGTTTTAATGATATTCTGTGAATTTTTAATTTACGTACATTTCAGGCATTAGTCGATTTTATATTAGAATTAAATTTGAAGTTTTGAACGAGTGTTTCCACTCCCAGGCTATGCATGAAGTAAAATTTCGAGTTTAGAAAAGCCCCGTGAAAATGTTCGGGCTTTTCTAAACTCGAAATTTTACTTCATGCGCCAGCCGTACAAAACATTGATTTGAAGTGGAGTTAAGAAACACACAAATACATCTATCTTTAACCAGAGTAACAGGGAATCAGATATTTAGTCTGTTATCAACGATGTTCAGTGGTAATTAGAAATAATTATGCTTTGAATATTTTTGTTAAAACAACTGGTAACGATATTTAAAAATTTAATTAAATTATCAATTAAATCTGAGGATTTCCAAATTATTCAATAACGCATTGATTTTTTGTCTATGTCTAAGACAAATATCTTCTTAACGTATTTATAAATTTAATTTAATTAATTTGTTATTATTACTCTTAGTATTACATGTAATGACTTGTGTAAAACATTATGTTAATGCACCAATAAAGGATAGATAGAAGTAAATGTAAGATTTTACTTATTGCTTATTGTTTATTCACGGATATCCATTTAAAATAAATACAGAATGCTTAGTCTAAAATAAGTTAAAAGTAATAATTAAGTTAAAATATATACTATCACAAACAATATACACAATAGATTAAAATCAAAATGCCCATCACTATGCTAAAAGTAATAAATAAGGTTAAAATATAAATCACAAACAATATACAAATAAAACAAACAAAACAGATTATAATAAATAATAATAACTTTTATATATGTATATATAACATCTTTATTTATAGAATATTCATAATAACTATAAATAAAACAGATACTAATTTATATACAGAAATTAAAATTAATTTTATAAAATGGCTATCGACCATAGGTCTTTCAGCCAATAATGTTTATTTTATATAAAATTACAAAAAAATTGATTTGGGTATAATGTAAAAATAGTGTTTAATAAAAACTATATTTTCTATACGTGGAAAATATTGAATTAATTTGTTTTTAGTGATATCTACGATATGTTTAAACTTCCATCGAACATTGTATGGTTCCCATAATCTTGTGGCACGTATAATGCGGTATTGTAATGTCCTTATGTTGTATCACAACTTTTACATTTTTAGTAATTCTTACAGTGTATTCAAACGCCATTTACAGTTTATTAATCTGGATATTGTTAATTAGTGTATTTTTGTTTGTTGTATTATATTTCTCACTCTATTTATATGTTTTTCAAAGTAATATTATGTTTATCTTATATTACTATTTTTAATTGTGTATTGATGTATAAACGAGATTTCCGTTGATAAATAAAATAAAATAAAATAAAAATGTTTCTAGTGTGTTCCTTGATTAAGCATCAAGTAAATATTTCTAGATCAGAAAAATGTTTAGTAAAGATCCCCTAATTTGAGATTAAATATTCTATATTATTTGTTGAAATGATAAATATGTTTATAACAGGATATTATGGAAATGGATAGGGTTATTTTATAAATTGTTACACAGGGTTGGGTATTTTATTTATTATTTAATAGTTTTATTTTAACACAAAATAATTTTATCTACAAAACACGTCTGTTAGCATCATACATGTTATATGTTGAAACAGACTATATTTACTACCAACATACGCTACGCTTAAATAAGTTTGGCTTAACATGTGATTCAGAAACACATTACGAAATAAATCCAGGCTTATCTAAACAACAGTTTACGAAAAGTGCAGCCTAAGCCACGATTGAACAACTAGCCCTAAGAAAAGTAGTTAAATATTAAAGCCCATTTGCACCTCGACTGATTAACTTTAATCATCCACTAATCATTGATTAAACCTCTGACTAAGTCAACATTCTTGAATACAAGAATGTTATAAATTTGTAAATCCTTAAACATGTCTCTCTTATCAATATGCGAATGTGGAAATAATTTGTAAATATATATTTTTTTTAAGAAGTATTATCACTGATTAAGTTAATCGACTTAGGTGAGAACTAGCACAAGTCTATCAATTATTTATAGATTAAATTTTTTAAAAAATCCGTTTTTTACCTAAACCAAGAAATGATTAAATAATATCCTTGTTTTAAGAACATCTATTTATAAAATTAGAGTTTACGTTAAGTTTTACGCGTTTTTGTTTAAAATAAATAAATATTTGATATACCACTTCAGACTGTTGTCAATTTTTACATTAATTGTTATAAATCTGTCGACTTCAATATTTGGTAGTGGTAAATTATAAGAATTAAGTACACATTTTCATATTTTTTACCGTTATTATTCGGTTCTTTCTCTACTTAGGTACAGTGACAATAATTGTTATTGACTGTACATTTTTGTAAATTAAATTAAATTAATAAAATAAGTAAGGAAGTTCTGTTGCGCAAAATATTTTACGTATTTCGATTTTAAAATGATTGAAAGTTATTTTTAATATTACCTCATTTGAGAAATTTTATTACCTACTAATTGTAGACATTAATTACTAAATATGTCGATTTGCACTTGTTCTTAATCATTCTTTGTTAGTTATGGTATAATTTAGTTCAACTTTCTTTAGGACAAAAGTAATTTGTATTTATTTTAAGATAATTAAACTATTATGTAAATATCTAACCATGACTTTTTTTTCTTTTTAGTAATCTATCCTAAATGTTTCAATTAAATGCTTTTAACGAGTGTTTACCACTCCTTGATTAAGCATGAAGTGAAAGTTCGAATTTAGAAAAGCCTAAAATTTTGTTTGGTTGCTCCGCTCACTTTCTCAGATTTAAAGCACGGACAACATATTTAGTCAAATAATTAGTCATGACTAACATTTATTTTAATCATTAGTTGATTAATCATTGATTAGTCATCAATCAAGAAAATAAATTCATGACTAATGACTAAAAAATATTCATTAGTAATGACTAGAGCTCGGATTTCTAAGCAGAAAGTAATTGAAAAAAAGGACACGGTATTAAAATCTTAGTAAATTCACTCGAACAGCAAGGTTAGGAATTACCCAATTGGATTTGCCCGGCACAGATTAAATGTACCAATAGGTAAAAAGTAGTGATGGGCAAGATCGAGTATCTCAAGGATCGATCAAGCAATGATCGATCAGTTGAAGTATCGAGCAGATCGATCAAAAGATCGATATGATCAAAAAGATCGAGCCGCTCGGATAGATCGAGCCGATCAAAGAGATCGAGCCGCTGGGAAAGATCGAGCCGCTCGGACAGATCGAGCCGCTCGCAACGATCTAGCCGATCGAAAAGATAAAACCGATCAAAAAGATCGAGCCGACCGAAAAGATCGAGCGGATCGCGCAGTCGATCTTATTTGATCATTACTAAAAAAAATACTTGTTATTTAAACACTCGTTACTTAAATAAATTGATTGTGAGTTACGTGAAGATCAAATTAATTTAACAAATGAAGCACTCGTTACTTAATGACTAAATGAATTAATATAATAAATGTAAATTATGCTTTTCAGTGTAATTACAATTAATATTGAATTTGTAATTAAAAGTTGTACAAATACGAATAAGTGAGGATTAATAAATAAATTGCAGACTAGAATTTTCTCGGCCTGCCACAATACAATATTTTTATATCAGGGCTGGTCAACACAAATTGCTTCGTGGGCCAAAATTAACACTTAGAATGTTTCAATGGCCGCATTACAGATGTTCTTTTACAAAATAATTTTTTTTTCTTGATATTCAATTTTTCATTCAGAAATGTTAAAGACTTGTTTAAGCATTTTTGACATTTTTAAAAGTTCAGAAATCTAAAATTCCGTTTTGATTGTTTTTTTTGTACAGGGAATTTTTCTTTTCTGTAGGATATCTACTGCACATATGCTGAAAAATGTTCAAACAAGATTCACGTATGAAATAAGTAGTATATTTTGAACTTCACTTTAAATTATTGTTTTATGCGCGTGGCGCATAAAGTAAAATTTCGAGTTTAAAAAAGCCTGAAATTTTACTTCATGCTTAACCTGGGAGTGGAAAACACTCGTTTAAAGCTTCAAATCGAATTCTTTTATAAAAACAACGAATATGTATACTTTAAAGAAAAACTCTCTGTATACAGTGATTTTTTTATTTAGGTGCGACATTCGTTGTTTTTAAATGAGTTCAATTTAAAGCATATACGAGTGTTTTCCACTCCCAGATTAAGTATGAAGTAAAATTTCGAGTTTAGAAAAGCCCCGTGAAAATTTGTCGAAGGTCGCGCACCGACCCGAGACAAATTTTCTGGGCTTTTCTAAACTCGAAATTTTACTTCATGCGCCATGCGTATAAAACAGATTTCAAGTGAAGTTCGAATATGCATAAATTTCACAATATGTTAGTGTTTAATACGCGTGGCGCATGAAGTAAAATTTCGAGTTTAGAAAAGCCCAGAAAATTTGTCTCGGGTCGGTGCGCGACCTTCGACAAATTTTCACGGGGCTTTTCTAAACTCGAAATTTTACTTCATGCTTAGTCTGGGAGTGGAAAATAATCGTTTAAAGCTTTAATTTGAACTTAAAAAAAACAAGAATTATCTAAAGATTTATAATAGGCTGAATTTGGAATACGTATACTTAATAGAAAAACTCCCTGTACATTATTCTCTGTTTCTATAAAATTAAAATAATGTACACATACCATAACATTTTATTTTCTGCGTATATTATAATTAACAAAATAATATTTGTATGTGATTTTCTGTACACATTTTGCCTGCAGATATTAGATAATAGACGCAAAATAAAAGTAATTAATTTACTTTAAAAGTTTACGGATTACCTATTTAGTCAAACTAAATAATGTGATCGTTCAATGATACCTCATAGGCCGATCGATCCGCTCGAAAATTGCTCAAAATAGCTCTATAGCATGCAGCTAGAGTACTTCAAACTGTATAACTTGATCAATTGTCTCGAGCCGACCAATTTGATCAATCTGCTCGAGCTGATTGATCAATCGACTAGCTCGACACGTTCGAAAAGATCGAGCTGCCTGAAACGATCGAGCCGCCCGAAAAGATCGAGCCGATCTAGACGATCAAGAAGATCGAACCGATCAGAAAGATCGAGTTGATCAAAAAGATCGAGCCGATCAAAAAAATCGAGCCGGTCGACAAGATCGAGCCGATCAAAAAGATCGAGCGGCTCGATCGCTTGCAAGGATCGATCAATCGATCTTTTTTTATGGAACTTGCCCATCACTAGTGAAAAGGGCGCCTTTGAAATGTTTGTTGTGTGTATATTTGTTAAATAAATTAATTGAGTAACAGTTTGGAACAATTATTTAGATTATGTAGAGAGAAGAAATTGAAGGTACTTTCCAATTAGAAGACTCAGAAGGGTCGGTCATAAATCTGTCAGCAGTACGCTTTTGTTCGGTGGATTTCCGACCATTTTCAGGAGTAAAAGGGTTTATCTAGCTTCAATGAATGTGCTATAACTGATCGAAAAATACTTGCCAGCGAATAAAATAAATAAATAATAATAAATTTTCGTAATCAGCATAAAATTTCGAGCTTAATGTGCTAATTTCATCTAAATCGGACTACATTTAAGAATCCATTGTTTTGTGGTTTTTCTTGTTAATAACTTTTGCAGTTTAACTTGCCAGCGAATATTTTTTATATATTTAAATAGAGCGTTAAATTCTACATGGAATGTATAAGTTTAATGAAAATCGGAGTTGTAATTAACCTGTAATTAAGAGTAATACAAAAATCGAATTATGCGATTTACTCATAAAGTATACATTGTATCAAATTGTGGTTAACACTAATCTAAAGTGCAACCCTTTTTCTATTAGTGTGTGTATTTTATTTAACATCTGCTAAGTTATTATGGAGATATCGACGAACAAACATTACGAAATATACTTTATGGCTGGAAACTTTATGCCTATCTTCACAAGGGTTCTAAAAAAGCACCAATTTTAGCAAAAAAGCATTATGTTATGCAAAAATAAATTATGTTATGTAGAAAAAGCATCATTTTAAGCAAATGGATGATTTTAGATGCCCTGAAAATGTTGAAAATTGTAAACGCACACAACGATTAAAATCACTTTAAATTTTACAATACAACAGACTTTGTTTTAGTAATTTGTTGAAATCCTCTTTTTTTTAGAGCTTCTTGATTGTATTGAAGAAAACATAAATATGTGAACAACTTTCATGTTTGTTATTTTTTTACTTTCCCCCGTATGCAATACAAAGGGAAAGTGAAGTGAAAATTTTCGAATCAATTTTAGCGGAAATATTCGTTTTGAGGTCCCCTGAGTCAAATAAGACCATTTTTGAAAAATGTTTGTCTGTCTGTCTGCCTGTCTGTCTGTCTGTCTGTCTGTGTGTCTGTGTGCGCTGTACCGCAAAAACCGCTAAAGATATCGAGATGAAACTTGAAACTTAAGCTTTTTGTTACAATCGGAAGAACTGAAAAGCTTTTGGTGAAAATCGGAAAACCGGAAGTGGTACTTTACTCTTAGCGTTTTTCAGTTTTTTCAGATTTTTTCAATAAATGTTCATCAAACAAAAATTCTTTCAAATAAAAGTTGTAGATAATAACAAAATGAAGATGTATTGTTCACTTACTTTTTGTCATAGCACTCTTAGTTTTTGAGATATTTAATAAATAGTGTTTTTTATCTAGTCATTGATTTGTGTCAGTGTGTGTGTTGATACAATTGGAAAATGTTTCAAATAAAAGTTGTAGGTAAATACAATATTAAAGATTTTTTGTATCTTCACTTTTTGTCATAGCACTCTTAGTTTTTGAGATTTATCAATAAATAGTGTTTTTTATCTAGTCATTGGTTTGTGTCAGTATGTGTTGATCTAATTGAAAAATGTTTCAAATAAAAGTTGTAGTTATCAAAAGTTGAAGACATTTTGAAAATAATAATGCTACAAATATTTTAAAAGTGATTTAATACGCAATTTACGGGGGAAAGTACTATGATGGACACATCACCATTTTTTAATAATGAATTATAACTTGTCGGTTAAAATGTACAGGGGATTCCATTTAAAAACACGTTTATGTTCTTAATATCTTAAGAATACGACGTTCAATTGTTTCTCTAATTTGATTTTTATTAAGTTTCCTACTACTTTGCTTATTTAACAGACTCTGTAACTCAAATAACGAAGTTAGCAATGGCGCGCAACGCCAACGTTCTCAACATCCTGTATACAGGGCATGGGCGCCCGCAGAATTTTTTCAGGCGGGAGCAAAATACAATAATCAGGAGAACAGCTAAATGGAAAAGACTTAAGAAATTATTGATTATTGCAATTCTTAAAGTTATAAAAATAAAATGAAATTTTTAAAAATTAATAAAATTGATAAAAATTCTAGAAGAGTCGATAAATTTAGTAAAATTTAAAATGTTCGTAAATATGTACGCAAAAGCAACCCGACACATTTTGACACGTAGTTAAATAGTATCTAAAAGTCTTAATTATTGAGATAATCGAAAACATTGAGAAAATTAATTAAATCAGAGTTTTATACGCGTGGCGCATGAAGTAAAATTTCGAGTTTAGAAAAGCTTAATTTGGATTGGTTGCTCCGCTTCAGCAATGTATCATTATTTCTATTCTATAATTTTATTGTATAGAATTAGAATTCATAAAAATCACAATAATTTATATTAATTTTATAAAAATTGAAAGATTAAACTTTAGCAAGATTTCAACAGGGAATTTTTATTTTGAGTATACATATTCTATTTACAGCGTATATGCTGTAAATCTTTTGATATTTGTTGTTTTTTAAAGAGTTCAATTTGAAGCATCTAACGAGTGTTTCCAATCCCAGATAAAGCATGAAGTAAAATTTCTAGTTTAGAAAAGCCTGAAAATTTGGATTAGTCGCGTAGAGAAGCGGAGCGACCAATCCAAATTAGGCTTTTCTAAACTCGAAATTTTATTTTATGCGCCACGCGTATAATCACTAAAATATTGTGAAATTCAATATGTTCTACTTACGTTTGATCTCTTGATGATTAATTTTGCAAATGTTTGTATGAAACAGAGCTGGGATTAATCCTCAAAAACAGGATTCGAATCACGAATCCGAATCACCTAATATGATTCGAATCACGAATACTCAAATAAATGATTCGTGAGTGAAAAATATGATTCGAATCACAGATTCGAATCCTCATTTTTGAATCACGGATACAAATCCTTTAAAAATAAATTTAAATCTATTATTTGCAATCAGTAATATTTTATTCCATCACTTTCTATTAACAAAAATGTTCATTTACCGACTAAATATCTGATTAAATAATGATTTTAAATAATGATGATATATGTGTTATTGAACTTCATTTTAAATCTGTGTTTTATACGCGTGGCGCATGAAGTAAAATTTCGAGTTTAGAAAAGCCCCGTGAAAATTTGTCTCGGGTCGCTGCGCGACCCTCGACAAATTTTCTACGCGGGGCTTTTCTAAACTCGAAATTTTACTTCATGCTTAGTCTGGGAGTAGAGAACACTCGTTCTTAGAAGTTTCAAATTAAAGGATCACTCTAGATTACTAAGTTTATTACCATTTTACAAAGGCTACAGCTCGAAGGACAAATCATGGTCTTCGGAGACCGAAGGACTACAGGGAATCGAAGTTTATTTACAAGAAAACAACGAATATCTGAAGGTTTACAGCATGGATAGGAAAGAAAACATCCAATTTTGAAAAAATGTCGAAGTTGGGGTGGTTTTCAGTGCGTTTTTAACTTCACTTTAAATCAGTGTTTTATACGCGTGGCGCATGAAGTACAATTTCGAGTTTAGAAAAGCCCCGTGAACATTTTCTACGCGGGGCTTTTCTAAACTCGAAATTTTACTTCATGCTTAGTCTGGGAGTGGACAACACTCGTTCTTAGAAGTTTCAAATTAAAGGATCACTCTAGATTACTAAGTTTATTACCATTTTACAAAGGCTACAGCTCGAAGGACCAATCATGGTCTTCGGAGACCGAAGGACTACAGGGAATCGAAGTTTATTTACAAGAAAACAACGAATATCTGAAGGTTTACAGCATTGATAGGAAAGAAAACATCCAATTTTGAAAAATATCGAAGTTGGGGTGGTTTTCAGTGCGTTTTTAACTTCACTTTAAATCAGTGTTTTATACGCGTGGCGCATGAAATTTTACTTCATGCTTAGTCTGGGAGTGGACCGTCAAGATTTTCTACATGTCGAGATTTTCGATATTTCTCGATTTATGTCGATTTATTCACAGTGAGTTATTGTATTAAATGCAACTTTAATATTAAATAAACGCGGTTTTTTAGGAATAGAATATTCACCCATTAAGAGCCGAGCAAATTATAAAGTTAACTCTAAAAGTTAATTTTAGGTAAAATTTTGCATCTTTTTCTATGATTTCAATGAATGATTTATTATATTACATATGTCGATTTTTTAATAGAGTTAAATTTAAAATTCAAACGAGTGTTGTCCACTCCCAGACTAAGCATGAAGTAAAATTTCGAGTTTAGAAAAGCCCCGCGTAGAAAATTTGTCGAGGGTCGCGCAGCGACCCGAGACAAATTTTCGCGGGGCTTTTCTAAACTCGAAATTTTACTCCATGCGCCACGCGTATAAAACACTGATTTAAAGTGAAGTTAAGAATGCACTGAAAACCAACCCAACTTCGATATTTTTTCAAAATTAGATGTTTTCTTTCCTATCCATGCTGTAAACCTTCAGATATTCGTTGTTTTCTTGTGAAAAAACTTCGATTCCCTGTAGTCCTTCGGTCTCCGAAGACCATGGTTGGTCCTTCGAGCTGTAGCCTTTGTAAAATGGTAATAAACTTAGTAATCTAGAGTGATCCTTCAATTTGAAACTGCTAAGAACGAGTGTTGTCCACTCCCAGACTAAGCATGAAGTAAAATTTCGAGTTTAGACAAGCCCCGCGTAGAAAATTTGTCGAGGGTCGCGCAGCGACCCGAGACAAATTTTCACGGGGCTTTTCTAAACTCGAAATTTTACTTCATGCGCCACGCGTATAAAACACTGATTTCAAGTGAAGTTAAAAATATACTATTAACGTTGGATATTTTTCATGGTTAAGTAATCAAATATGCGTTCACAAATATTTGAATTATTCGAAACTTTTGAATATTTATATCCAAATATGAATAATTTAGTGATTTAAATATTCATATTAGAATATTTAACTATTTGAATTAATCGAATTCGAATCCCAGCCTTAATTGCGATGATTCGAATTATTTAGGAGGATTTGAATGCGTGTATGAGGATTCGAATACTTTTATAAGAATTCGAATCCTTTTATAAGGATTCGAATCATCTACGTCTGGATTCGAATACGAATCCTTTTAAAAAAATGTAACGAATCCGGAGCACGAATCCGTTTTCACTAAAGTATTCGAATACCTCTTTTGAATCCTCTAAAAGGATTCGAAACCGGGAATCGAATCCCGAATGATTCGAATCCTGCCCAGCTCTGGTATGAAATATGTAAAAGAATACTTAAATCAAAAAAAATTAACGTTACCGTTTTAACTTACATCATTTTGGTTATTTGCAATAAATTGCCGAACAGTTGATAATTTTCCTCAAGTATAAACATTAAATCTTTCTAGAATCTTATATTTATTGAACATTTCTCGAATTTGTTGACGTTTCTAGATACCTTACTAACAAACGAATTGTGTTTGATTTCGACCCCTGTACAAGATTAAAAGAAGACGAAACATAATAAAAAAAAAAAAACTAAATAAATGCGGCGATACAAAGTATAATTAATCTACAATAAATCGGCCACCAGATAATATTTTGGGACTCCGTAACTAATTTAATGCTTTAAAAGAGTTTCATTGCCAAAAAACTTTGAAAACTACGGAACTAGATAAATGAATTAATAAAGCACCAAAAAAATAGTGTCAAATGATACATAAAATACAACTTTTTCTAATTCATACACATTTTATTAATTCATGTTGATGCTTTAAATTTTCAACATACTCTGTTTGCTTAAAGATCAGGGCTCTAGTCATGACTAATAAATACAAAATTATCCATTAGTCTTAGTCATCAATCGATTACAAAATGGCCAACTCTGCTGGATATGTATACTTAAAAGTAAAATTATTTTCAAATTTATGTCTTCATCCTCATCAATAAAAACTCTCACTAGCCGCCACTGCATGTTACAATATTTTATCCGAATGTAAACGCAAAAACAAACATAGACAAATCGTTAATGTATCCTTGTAAAAATTTAGTAATTAATTAAAATCTCTTATAATCCGACATACGTGCGTTTTTGTGTTTGCACAAGAGGACCTCTGGTCGTGATCGTGTTGTTCATCTTCCCTCCTCCGAAACTTTATTCAATTCTTGAGAGAGCCCTCTCGTGAGACCGGCGGGTTTTTGCCATTCCATCCCTAATGACCCCCTCGATTTCCTAATCGCTGCCGCAGTATAGCAAAAACAAAAGCTCATCGGGTCGGGTTGATGTATGGCCCGGGGGGAAACACTTGTGCTCCGCAAATTTATCAAGCCGGTCAGACGTTGTTGTCAACAATCAGTATCGGATTTCGACATCTGTCGATTGGCCCGTTTGTTTCATAGGGGGGCAGGTGTGGAAATTATGTATCTCTGTTAGGATAAGTGCTTCCTGTTTATCAACGTCAAGCGAGGGGTTCTTCAATAGGTCATCACTAAAATTTAATCCGGGCTGGGGGGACGGGGTGTCTGCGGGTGAAGCTTCATTTGAATAATGTCCGCAAAGCGTTCGGATGAAGTTTTATGGGATGGTCTTCAATCACCCACATTCAACACTTAGAAAAGCCTTTTTGATGCAATTTCACGAGGATTATGTAATTATTACAAATTGCTAATACGAGAATTTCCATTTAAAATAAAAAAGTCATTAACTCAATAGAAAATCGGTGGCACTTAATGACTTTTACTCTAAAGTACAATCAATGTTGCTAGTTTTGAAACATTTTATCCGGATACCACAGTGGTGTACCTAGGGGGGCGGAGGGTGCGGTCCGCACCGGGCGGGGCGGCGCCTATTTTGGGGCAGCATTTTCTATATTTAGTTTTAGTTGTAAAAAAACAACTTGTTCACTTCATAAGTTTACTATTAGATTTCTACCAATTATGAATTACTATATGATTTCGAATATTATTTCTCATCGTCAAGTCAATGTAGAGTTGAAAATATTGTCATATACAATATCCCAAGTGCTAGCCATATTACCGAACATTTTTTCGACCTGTCACACAAGTGTTTGTTGTTTTGCGGGATATACAGGGTGTCCGTATTTCGAGGAAATGCATGGGGATCTCGGTTATTTGAAGAGTTAGAGAGTTGGTTAAATTAGGGCAAATATGTGAAATTTGTAGCCCAACAATAATCCGAAAACAGATTTAAAATATCTTTTTTTGTTTTCGAGATATTGCCAAAAAACTATTTTTTTCAAATTTGTTTTTATTTTTTTATTCAAAAACTATTGGATCTAGGAATTTGCAACTTTTACATTATACAGGCACTTTTTAATCAGGAATTTAGTAGTGTACTTACATTTAAAATAACTTTAATATCTTCCCCGGAACCATAGCCAACTTTTGTTTTTCTTATGGGCGCCATATTGGATTTTCATATTTTTAGAAAGAACTTTTTTTTCTGAATTAAACGGTATATCACACTTATAATTTATTTTGAGTTTCATTTGAAACATAGCAACCTTTTGTTTTTTGTAAAGAGTGCATTGGAAACAATAATATTGATACGTTATTCAGTTATTGATGTGTCAATAAGATACGATCATTATACATAATACATAAAATAAAGTTAAAAATAGTGTTTTCGAACCAAGAAAAACGAGATATGATCGAAGTTTATTATACTTCAAACAAAAATGTACGTATTTCATCCGAAGTCTATCTACAGCGCTATCCAGAAAGGCAACAGCAAAGTGAAAGTCATTTCATAAAACTACATACAAATATATTGGAATATGGTTCCTTCGTAAAGCCACGACAAAGATATGGATATCACCAACCCCATGAAAATGAAAACCAAATTTTGCAAGCGGTAAAATGATTTCATTTTAATTACAATAAGATAATATTTATTCCCCTAGATTCAAGATAACCCTTCTTCCTCAACGAGAGAACTTGCGAACCAGTTTGGTGTGACTTTTCAATACGTATGGAGAATTTTGAAAAAAAATAAATATCGCCCATTCAAAATTAAAGTTACTCAAGCTCTCCATCCTGGAGATGCTAGACGAAGGATGGACTTTTGTCGTATTTTATTGGGAAAATTAAACGAAAATCCGAATTTCTTGTCAAATGTGATATAGTCTGACGAATGCCGTTTTACCAACACAGGGATATTCAATAGGCATAATGAACATGTGTGGAGTATAAATAATCCTAGACAACATGAAGAAAGACGACGACAAGTGCGATTCGGACTAAATGTATGGGTCGGTATTTTGGGAGACAATATTGTAGGTCCATACATTTACGAAGATATATTAAATTCACAGAGATATCACGATTTTTTAAGAACATTTTTAAGTGATTACGTAGACAATAACATCCCCTTAAATATGTTAAGAAATGTATGGTTTCAACAAGATGGTGCACCACCTCACAACAGCCAAATTGTCGCTAATTGTCTGTCCGAAATGTTTCCAAATAAAGTTATGGCAAATAATGGTGATATACGTTGGCCAGCTCGCTCACCTGATTTGTCACCTCTAGATTATTTTCTTTGGGGAGCTATAAAAGAAAAAGTTTATAAAACTATTCCAGAGGACAAAGACGATTTAAGAAGAATTATAATAGTTACCATTCAGCAATTAAGAAGAAGAGACATTTTTCGGGCAGTCCAAAATTTAAGGAAAAGACTAGAATTATGTTTGGAGGTCAATGGTGATATATTCGAACACTTACTCTAAGTTTGTGATAATTTTAGTTCAAAAGATATTTAATTAATTTGTTTATTATTATTTAATATTATGAAAAACTTCATCAAGCAGCAGAGTGATTATTCTGGTTCCTTCCCTAAAAAAATATAGTTGTAGGCCTCAGGAATTTTAAAATGTGCAACTGTTTTCAAGGCACTCTTAAAAAAAACAAAAGGTTGCTTTGTTTCAAATGAAACGCAAAATAAATTATAAGTGTGATATACCGTTGAATTCAGAAAAAACAGTTCTTTCCAAAAGTATGAATATCCAATATGGCGCCCATAAGAAAAACAAAAGTTGGCTATGGTTCTGGAGAAGATATTAAAGTTATTTTAAATGTAAGTACACTACTAAATTCCTGATTAAAAAGTGCCTGTATAATGTAAAAGTTGCAAATTCCTAGATCCAATAGTTTTTGAATAAAAAAATAAAAACGAAATTTGAAAAAAATAGTTTTTTGGCAATATCTCGAAAACTTAAAAAGATATTTCAAATCTGTTTTCGGATTATTGTTGGGCTCCAAATTTCACGTATTTGCCCTAATTTAACCAACTCTCTAACTCTTCAAATAACCGAGATCCCCATGCAATTCCTCGAAATACGGACACCCTGTATATGCCTGCATGAGGGATATTTGTTCAGACAATCGCTAGAACAAAAATAATTTATTGGAATTTATCAAATAGTTTGAGTAGATAGATGTCATTGATTGTCATAACGGAAGAAAATGATCGAAATGTTTATCATCATCACTTTTAATATCAACAACTGTTCCAATTTTGATCTCTCATATATAAAAATGCTCTAAATGCTCATTTTTGATATTCTTGTTATTTACCTTTAATAATAAAATTATTGAAAATTAGGGTTATCTTTGCGGGAAATATGCGAATATTTTGCCCGGCCAAATATTCGCTGTCAAAATATTCACTCAATTCATATGTGATTGGCTAATTTCTAAGTAATACGCCATTTTGATTGGTCCAATTCTTTAAATTAACAGGTGAGGGCGATTGTCTCTAAAAATTTTGCTGGGGTACAGACATCAATGGCGTCGACGTCGAATAGAAATGATTTGAGACCACAATCTTGCAATAGTGTCCATAGAAAAAATCAAAAATAATTAAAATTTTGAGAGAATTATACACGATTTTTCTACTATGAAAGTTAGAAGAGTAAAAATATAAATATATTTACATACACATATGTGTACAATTTGTTTGTTTATCAAAAAAAAATATTAATTTATAAATATAAAATAAAAAAGTATGTGTCCATCAGAACACTTTCCCCGTCATTTAAACAATTTCTAATTAACATAATAAATAATAAATATAATATAAATAATATTATAAACGTATTTCACTTGTCAATTGGTTAAAGACCATTTTATATTAAATTGGTGTTTCATACGCGTGGCGCATGAAGTAAAATTTCGAGTTTAGAAAAGCCTGAATTTGGCTCGGTCGCTCCGCTTCGCTACGCACCCGAGCCAAATTTTTAGGCTTTTCTAAACTCGAAATTTTACTTCATGCTTAACCTGGGAGTCAATAATCGCCTGATTTTGTTTTTTGTCAGCTATAGCGCAAAGTTTATTTATTGATCGACAATCGCTGATAATTTTATAAAAATCCGAAATTTCTCTTGTAATTTAAGATCAGGAAACAAGAAACTGCAACTTTTAATATTTTTATATTTATTCATTGATAAAATTTTATGCAGTTAGCTAGATTTTGTATTTCCCGACTTTGCCTCAAAGTTTATCCATTCCACGACAATCACTGATAATTTTATGAAAATCCCAAATGTATTTCATAATCTAAGATCAGAAAACAATAAACCTTACCTTTTAATTATTTTTTTATTTATTTATTGATCACATTTTATCCAACTTAAGGCGTCTGTAATGTTCTCAAATATTGCTACTTTTTTTTCGACTTTACCACTAAGTTTATTCATTTAACGATAATCGCTAATAATTTTATCAAAATCCGAAGTGTCTTTCTTATCCAACATCAGAAAACGAGAAACTGTACATATGTGTACAATTTGTTTGTTTATCAAAAAAAACATATTAATTTATAAATATAAAATAAAAAAATATGTGTCCATCGGAACACTTTCCCCGTCATTTAAACAATTTCTAATTAACATAATAAATAATAAATATAATATAATTAATATTATAAACGTATTTCACTTGTCAATTGGTTAAAGACCATTTTATATTAAATTAGTGTTTCATACGCGTGGCGCATGAAGTAAAATTTCGAGTTTAGAAAAGCCTGAATTTGGCTCGGTCGCTCCGCTTCGCTACGCGCCCGAGCCAAATTTTCAGGCTTTTCTAAACTCGAAATTTTACTTCATGCTTAACCTGGGAGTCAATAATCGCCTGATTTTGTTTTTTTTTCAGCTTTAGCGCAAAGTTTATTTATTGATCGACAATCGCTGATAATTTTATAAATAGCCGAAATTTCTCTTGTAATTTAAGATTAGGAAATAAGAAACTGCAACTTTTAATATTTTTATATTTATTCATTGATAAAATTTTCTGCAAAGTTAGCTGGATTTTGTATTTCCCGACTTTACCTCAAAGTTTATCCATTCCACGACAATCACTGATAATTTTATAAAAATCCCAAATGTATTTCATAATCAAAGATCACAAAACAATAAACCTTACCTTTTAATTATTTTTTTATTTATTTATTGATCACATTTTATCCAACTTAAGGCGTCTGTAATGTTCTCAAAAATTGCTACTTTTTTTTCGACTTTACCACGAAGTTTATTCATTTAACGATAATCGCAAATAATTTTATCAAAATCCGAAATGTCATTCTTATCCAACATCAGAAAACGAGAAACTGTACCTTTTAATATTTTATTATTTGTTCAGTTAAATTGATTAGATTTCATTCAATTGATTATGTACAAACGTTTCATTTTGTTTTAAATAACTTTTCAACTAAATTAAATCCCTCGAGCATTCGTCTTTTTTTATAAAGAAACGTAAACTTTGATTCGTTGTTTTGGAACATCCATTGGAATTTTTTTTAAATTCAATTACAGCCAATCAAAGTTTACTCATTTCTGTGTAGATTCTATAAATTTTATGTTGATTTAATAATCTGTTGTTTCTACAATTTTTTTAGAGAAATATATTTCTAAAATCGTTGATTTAATTAGGATAAATTCAACTTTAGGCTTATATTTTAAGAAAATGCGTTGAGATTATTTAATTTTCTTTTAATAAGATTTAATAAGTAAGTGTAATTGATTCTAAGTAAATTCTATGAATTTCATGTTGAATGCATAAAATTTTATTTTTTTTAGTATTTATCAAACAAAATAAATTTTCGAAATTTAGGTTAAAATTTAAAAAAAAGTTGATACTTTTCGCGAACTACCAAGATGTCCATTAATTTAAATAAAAACTTGACTGTTTTCGTAAATTTCAAAGATTTTTGTTAATTTTCAATAATCCCGAGTTTTTCAAGATCCTCATTAATTATAAAAATTTCGACACTGCTTATGATTGTCGTTAAATTTCAACATTTTGTCGCCTTTCGGGAATTTTCAAGATTTTGACTTTGCAATCATCGTCCATTTTGGAAAATTCACAAAAAGCATATAATTTTTTAAAATTAATAATATATTATTTTAATTATTATCGTTTTCTTGAAAATTCAGTACGTCAACATTTTTACTTTCCCCCGTATGTAATACAAAGGGAAAGTATTGTTTTCGTGAAAATTTTCGAATCAAAAATTTTTGCGGAAATATCCGTTTTGAGGTCCCCTGAGTCGAATAAGACCATTTTTGAAAAATGTCTGTCTGTCTGCCTGTGTGTCTGTGTGTGAGTCAGTGTGCGCTGTATCGCAAAAACCGCTAAAGATATCGAGATGAAACTTGAAACTTAAGGTTTTTGTTACAATCGGAAGAACTGAAAAGCTTTTGGTGAAAATCGAAAAACTGGAAGTGGTACTTTACTCGTAGCGTTTTTCAGTTTTTTCTGATTTTTTTATTAAATGTTCATCAAACAAAAAATTCTTTCAAATAAAAGTTGTAGATAATAACAAAATGAAGATATATTGTTTATTTACTTTTTGTCATAGCACTCTTAGTTTTTGAGATATTTTAGAAGTTGTTTGTTTTATCTAGTTATTGATGTGTGACAGTGTATGTGTCGATACAATTGAAAAATGTTTCAAATAAAAGTTGTAGGAAATAAAAAACTAAAGATTTTTTGTGGATTCACTTTTTGTCATAGCACTCTTAGTTTTTGAGATATTTAATAAATAGTGTTTTTTATCTAGTCATTGATTTGTGTCAGTGTGTGTGTTGATACAATTGGAAAATGTTTTAAATAAAAGTTGTAGGTAATACAATATTAAAGATTTTTTGTATCTTCACTTTTTGTCATAGCACTCTTAGTTTTTAAGATATTCAATAAATAGTGTTTTTTATCTAGTCATTGGTTTGTGTCAGTATGTGTTGATCCAATTGAAAAATGTTTCAAATAAAAGTTGTAGTTATCAAAAAGTTGAAGACATTTTCAAAATAATAATGCTACAAATATTTTAAAAGTGATTTAATACGCAATTTACGGGGGAAAGTACTATGATGGACACATCACCATTTTTAAAGTTCATATAACGTCATAAAGTGACGAATTTTTAAAATTAGGTAAACACATTTTAAAATTTAACAAAAAGTTTGGAAATTTAAGAAAACTGTCAACATTGAAAAACCTGGCGAAAATTCATTAGAAATATAAAAATTATAAAAATTATCAAAATTTTAAAAATCAACGGAAATCTTGGAATTTAACGAAAAACTTTAAGATATTTATAATTGATTTGAAAAAGAAAACAGTTAGTTAGATTTCACTAATATTTTGGTTTTTTATTTTAGTCCTTTAGAATGACTCAAAGTCGAAACTAGTTGGAATTAATAAACTAAAACATTAGTGAAATTTAACCAAGTGTTTTCTTTTTCAAATCATAGTTATATATCAAAATTGAATATGTGTTCAGTATTCGTGCACCAGATACCCACAGACGTGTTTCGGACTTCAAGGTCCTCTTCAGTGTGGTCTCGACCCAGTGCTGAGGAATACTGAACATTTCTAACTATTTCAAGCCAATATGTGAAAACTATTGATGGATTTTGATACCTAACGCCATATAATGCCCCATAGTGGCATCGTCAATGACACGAATGCACATACAGGTCAATGTTTCGTCCACGAACGAGCTAAACTCTGTTTGTGAAACCAGAAAACAAATGTCAAAATTGAATTTGTGTTCAGTATTCCGACACCAGATACCCACAGACGCGTTTCGGACTTCAAGGTCCTCTTCAGTGTGGTCCCGACCCAGCCCTAAGAATTTGGCTTTTCTCAACTAGAAATTTTACTTCATGCGCCACGCGTATAAACACTGATTTAGTGTAAAGTTTAAAATATACTGCTCATTGAATATTTAAATTTTCAGTCGACTTTTAAAACCTTAGCAGTTTTTGTAAATATCTTAGATGTTCGTAATTTGGATGAATTTTTTATGAGATTTTCAATATCTGGAGATTTTCGTCAATTTATAAATTTTTTATGAAATTTTTAACGATTTATAGAATTTTCTACATGCAATTTTTTTGACAACTTGTCCCTATTTTTTTTTTAAGATCAATATTAAAGAAAAATCCAAATAAATGCTAAGAGTAAATTAACACTTTCGGTTTCCGCATTTTCACCAAAACTATTGTACTATTGTAATAAACCTTAAATGTATAGTGTCATTTCAATCTCAATCGGTTTAGACTTTATCGTGGCGACAGAATTATAGAAGGACATACATTTTTCAAAGATGGTCTTAATCAACTCGGGTGACCTCGAAATGGATATATCCACTAAATTTTTTGATTTGAAAATGTTCGCGAAAACATTACTTTCCCTTTATTTTGCATATAGAGGAAAGTAAAAATATTAATTGTTTTTTTTTGTCTGTAAATTAGGTATATGTTTTTTCTCATAGGTGGGGAACCTGAGACCTCCGTAAGTTTCTTGTGTCCTTTATAAAAGTATCTTGTTTTTTTTTATAAAAGTTGGATTTATAAGTATATCAACTTATGCGGCCTTCTTTATTACGCGTAATTAAATTCACGGCATCGAATGGTAAAAAAGTTCTCTACCTATAGGTCGTCTTAAAAACAATTATTTATTTATATTTATTGATTTATAAAAACCACAATTTCATTGACTTAGAAAGGGCGGCCAATTGGAGACCGCCCCGGGCGGCAAAAGTTCTAGGTACGCCACTAAGATACTATGTTGTGTTTTATAAACAAATCTTTGTTTCTTCGCAAACAAATGATTTCAGAGGACCGGATCAAAACATCCACAGGGTCTCTCCGACGAATGCCTAAGAACGACATTTTATAGAGCGTTTATTTCTTGTAAAAAAATGCTTTTTTGTTTTAGTATTGTGGGTTTTTGAAAAACAAAATTAACACATTTGGTTTTAAATTTAATATTTACCGTTCGCATAAAATTAAACATACATCACAAACAAATCCAAACATGTTGAATGTTCAACATTTTGATAAATCATTGTTTGACGGTTAAGGAAATTATGCTGTTCATACGAGAATTAAGGTTTAAGAATTTTAGGTTATGTGTGTGCATGTTGACGTTTCCAAATGTTTCATCACAAATTAGTAAAAATACTGTTTTACGAGTAATTCTTATAATTAACAGAGAAGAAATTCAAAATTATTGTTTATAATTTCCAGTTCCTCATTTTGTACCATTAACAATTCGGTCAAATTGTTAAACTTACTTTACTATCATAGTGTAACACTGATTCAGAATATCTGGCATCACCGTGCTTGAATAATACAGTACACATTCGGAAAGTGTGGCGCAAGAAATGTGCGAAGAACCATTTATGAGTAAGGATATTTAACAAAGTCTTATTTCATTCATTGGAATGCTTTTCTATAAAAAAAAGTTAGTAGTTTTTATGATTTCAGGTTGATACACACATTTTCTCTCATTCCTGCAATTTCCCTCAAACTATCAGGGCCTCTCCAAAATATCTAAACCAGCAAATTTTGAAGAGAGACACCCTCTATAAGCGCGGGAGTATAATGGAAGAGAAGAAACCACAATTTATGTTGTGTTGATGTTACAATTTATGACTTTATCTGTTAGAATAGCAGGTAGTTTCCCATTTTAAAGTGTTTTAAACGGTCGTTCATGTTCATTTGATGACTCCAACAATTTAACTCGTAATCAATATGTTATGCAATGGTATTATTTGGTTACGTTTTAATCAAATCGATTAAATAGAGCACGCTATTCCTAGCAATAAAAAAAAATGCAAAATAAGGTTATGATCTGGGTTTAAAACGTGTTTAAAACATGTTTAAAACACGTTTAAAACGTGATTAAAACAGAATATACTTTTGTGTACATATCCCGATGATTACAACGTTTTTTAAAGTTGTGGGAAATCGTTGTTTTAATGCGGTTAATTTAAGGCTTTAAACGAGTGTTTTCCACTCCCAAACTGAGCATGAAGTAACATTTCGAGTTTAGAAAAGCCTAAGAATTTGGATTGGCCGCGTAGCGAAGCGGAGCGGCCAATCCAAATTAGGCTTTTCTAAACTCGAAATTTTACTTCATGCGCCACGCTTAAAAACACTGATTTACAGTGAAGTTCAAAAAACACATACTTACAACAACGGTTATAGGCAACCTAATATACGTTAGAGTTATTAGGTTGCCTATAATCACTGATTTAAATAATTTTGTCAGCGCAGAATTTGACTTACGTTTTATCCACATTTACATATTAGATTGCTTAAGCCGTATATTTTAAACTTTACGATATTTCAGTGTTTTATACGCGTGGCGCATGAAGTAAAATTTCGAGTTTAGAAAAGCCTAATTTGGATTGGCCGCTCCGCTTCGCTACGCGGCCAATCCAAATTTTCAGGCTTTTCTAAACTCGAAATTTTACTTCATGCTTAGTCTGGGAGTGGAAAACCCTCGTTTAAAGATTCAAATTGAAATCTTGAACAAAACACAACGTACGTCGAAAAATTTACAGTGTATGCTTATGTATACCTGAAAGAAAAAATCCCTATATTTAAATACCACATTTATGCACACACAGTTTTATTGTAATATAATGTTATGTTTGATAATGTAATTTGAAATATCTTAAACAATTTAGCTAAAATTTAAAAACAAACAAAAAATTTTAATGAATTAATATAAAATATAATTCAGCAAATATTTATTTTTAGCAGCTAAGATAATAAATAAACGGTTTTAAACAAATACAACGTTTAAAACATGTTTTAAACAAATTTAAGATTTAAAACATGTTTAAAACGAAACCGACGGCTGTTTTTAAACATGTTTAAAACACTGTTTTAAAACAAAGTGTTTTAAACATAACAACCCTGGTTATGATTGATCATCTAACAAGTGTTTCCAATCCCAGATTAAGCATGAAGTAAAATTATGAGTTTAGAAAAGCCTGAACATTTGGCTCGGGAGTAGCGCAGCAGAGCGACTGAGACAAATTAGGCTTTTCTAAACTCGAAATTTTGCTTCATGCGCGACGCGTATGAAACGCTGATTTAATGTGAAATGGTCTATAACCAACCAATTAGCAAGTGAAATACGTTTGGTACGACAATCATCAATTCTTTATATGAAGGAAAAAGTGCTATAATGAACATATACAGTATTTTTGTATTAACGACGTGAACACCATCTACTGTCAATAGCACTACTCAAAAATAGGTAGCAGATGGTGTTCACATCGTCAATTTATATGTAAATTACGCATGACTACTAAAATGGTTATAGATGTTTAGTTTTCTTCTGGATTTTAAATTACACAATCAATTGACATTTATAATAGTCATTTTGTGAGTACAATAGACAAGACTATTGGCAGTAGATGGCGTTCACGTCATCAACCTAAATGTAAATTACATATGACTTAAAATTGTCAATTTATAGTGCAATTTGAAATCCAGAAGAAAACTAACCATCTTTATTCATTTTAATAGTCTCATATGTAATGTACATTTAAAATAACGACGTGAACTATTTATGAAAAGGAAAAACGATAGAAAAATATCTGAAATCTAAAATCAAATGACAACAAAACAATATTTGTCAACCATTAGTTTAATTATTGACAAATGCAGCTTTGTTATTTGCTTCCAAAGGCTACTTGTTTAAGTCGTGGAAATTGTGAATTTTTCATAATACTTTCTCTTAAGTTTGCTTTTAATTTGTTAACGAAAGAAGATAGCAAATTTTTGTCTCTACAAAGTTTGTTCAGAAAAATTAGCTCTTTTGAAATATCTAAAAATATAGGTATGTATCTAGGAACAAAGAAATTCGATGACGTCATTATTTCAGTTTCAACATTTAGAAAATTATGCAATTTTGGATTAAAATGGACCTTACTCAATCTCATTTATGAATCTTTTTTCATGTTTTTTCCTTTTCTAATAATAGAGCAGAGACATAATGTTTCGCTCACCCTGTACATTTTATATGTAAAATGTTAATCTTTTGTTTTTTGTAAAGAGTGCCTTAGAAACAGTCGAGTAACTCACTTATTTGAGAACTTCTAAGACCCATAATTTGCTTACATATCACCCCTGAAGACGGGCATCCAACGATATATATTTTACCAATTGTGATGTATTTTAAACTAACGAGTGTCTTCCACTCCCAGACTAAGCATGAAGTAAAATTTCGAGTTTAGAAAAGCCCCGTGTAGAAAATTTGTCGAGGGTCGCGCAGCGACCCGAGACAAATTTTCACCGGGCTTTTCTAAACTCGAAATTTTACTTCATGCGCCACGCGTATAAAACACTGATTTAAAGTGAAGTTAAAAACGCACTGAAAACCAACCCAACTTCGATATTTTTCAAAATAGGATGTGTTCTTTTCTATCCATGCTGTAAACCTTCAGATATTCGTTATTTTCTTCTAAAAGAAAATCGATTCCATGTAGTCCTTGGTCTCCGAAGACCATGATTGGTCCTTCGAGCTGTAGCCTTTGTAAAATGGCAATAAACTTAGTCATCTAGAGTGATCCTTCAATTTGAAACTTCTGAGAACGAGTGTTGTCCACTCCCAGTCTAAGTATGAAGTAAAATTTCGAGTTTAGAAAAGCCCCGTGTAGAAAATTTGTCGAGGGTCGCGCAGCGACCCGAGACAAATTTTCACGGGGCTTTTCTAAACTCGAAATTTTACTTCATGCGCCACGCGTATAAAACACTGATTTAATGTGAAGTTAAAAACGCACTGAAAACCAACCCAACTTCGATATTATTCAAAATTGGATGTGTTCTTTTCTATCCATGCTGTAAACCTTCAGATATTCGTTATTTTCTTCTAAAAGAAAATCGATTCCATGTAGTCCTTCGGTCTCCGAAGACCATGATTGGTCCTTCGAGCTGTAGCCTTTGTAAAATGGTAATAAACTTAGTCATCTAGAGTGATCCTTCAATTTCAAACTTCTAAGAACGAGTGTTGTCCACTCCCAGTCTAAGCAGGAAGTAAAATTTCGAGTTTAGAAAAGCCCCGCGTAGAAAATTTGTCGAGGGTCGCGCAGCGACCCGAGACAAATTTTTACGGGGCTTTTCTAAACTCGAAATTTTACTTCATGCGCCACGCGTATAAACAACTGATTTATAGTAAAGTTAAGAATATATAACGCTTAGATGTGATGATGATCAATATTTACCAAGATGTAAACGTCAGATACGTTTTAAAAAAAATTTATTGACCTAAAATTGTACACGTAGACATAATTCTCGACTTTATTTTACAAATGTCGTATTAATTATAATTACATTTTAAATAATTTCATAAATATCAAATAAATCTTCCTATTAAAACCACCCAAAACCGGACAAAAGATAACGCCACGCGCCGGCTGAAAACAGATGGACTTCTTACTACCTGCTAATATCGGGTTGTCATTGACACCCAAAAAATGCGGTTGGTGTTCATAATGGATTACCCCTTGAGTGCTCGGTCTCTTTCCCCTTACCCTCCAACATTTTAGGAAAGAGATAGAAATCGGAAGATTTTAGAGTTTTTGCTCTAGTCGCAAACTATCTACCACCCCCTAATATCAAGTTACCCTGTCCTGTCAGCGTGCATCTAGGGGTGTGGCCCCAAATTGAAATTTATCAACCGCGCTATTTTCTGTTATTTCGCCGCAAATGCGGGGTGAACGATGGCGATGGAGATGGATGTGGAAAATATTAAAAATATCATATTTCTCACCCCACTCGCTCGACGCAGAAACGTACGGTGGATATCGACTTGTTGCTCATTCCGAGACGCACGTCAATTTATAAGTGACACCTTCGCGGAGGGATTTCATTTTCTTATCTGTATCCATTAATCTTGTCATAAAGGAAAATTATAATGAAAATTTAGGGGAGTGAGGGAGAAAAGAACAGATATATTTTTCATGAAATTGATAAATTGATGTGTTGCAATCGTATGGATTTTTTTATTAAATCAATCCTCATGAAAATTGCTATCTAATGTAAGGAGTGTCTATAAACTGTCGGCATCCCAGTAGCTTCTGACTTCAGAAACACCGTAATTAAATTTAGCAATGTGACACTACCCAATGACATATAATTAAATGAATTTCCAAGATTCACCGTTTCGTATGACATAATTTAAGATATGTAATTTGTTTTTCAAAGTAACTGAGATGCCGACAGTTTATAGACACTCGTTAGAATCATTTAGTCAACGGTAGAGTGTAACATTATAATTAATCAAGAGATGAAAAAAAGAGGCCACACGACCCACCGACCCTATAACATAACATAAAAATGTAAAATCCTTTTATTTCGATTTCACAAAAGTATAAGATTTTAATTTTACGAAGTTACAGCCTCATTCGTCGAATTATTAACATTTTGTTTCTTTCAGTGTTTCACTTTTCACGTTTTCTAAACTCTATGAAACAATCGTTGGTGTTAACACGTTTCAAAGTTCAGTTACATGAAAATGTCGTTAAGCGCAACTTTACTTTTCAGTCTCTGCAAAATAAGAAGAAAAAAAAAAACGAAATGCTGCAAACGGCAACAAGTACGTGTAAATATATTCAAACATTTCTGCATTGAAGCGAGTTTCGTGCAAGTCTTGTGAAACTGTACACGCCGTATTGATTCTCGCTCTCACCCCCCGTTTCTTGTGCCGAATGTAATATCCGGGTTTTACGCTGAAACCAAAACTTTAAATAATCATCAACAAAAAGAATAAATAGAAAATTGAGTAAAATAGGAAATACATTTAAAATTATTGTAGTAATTTTAAACACTGCCAATAATTCACAAATTTAAAATAAATTTATTCACTCGAAGAAATATACTAGTTTCTTCAAGTGAATATAAAATAATTGTAGTGTAAAACAATAAATAATTATTGAAAACCATACGTATATTATTAAATTATGTGATCAGGATTTAAACAAAATTTCCTCAATATTCAAATTTGTAATAGTTCTGCTTATATTATTTTATAACCAGGTTCTCTCAACGTGTAGTGTATTTTTATCGGCTCTTATTTAACACTTTCGCTACGAGGAGCGATCCATACGTTTTGTATTTAGGTGCTCCGTGTGCGAAGAGCGTATATTTTCAAAAGCCTGTAAATCGTGAGTGGAAAGCATACTAAGTTTGTGTCTATACGCAGTCTAGACAGTGTAAAAAAAAAATTAAAAACATGGGAAATACCCCCCTCCCAAATGGTCAGTTGACAATTAAAAAATATTCCATTTTTGTAAATTTATAGCTATTAAGACATCTAGTCTTTCATGAAGGATTTAAAAATTGAGGTCGAAGTTTAAATTCGAGCGACCGTAGGAAGCGAGAATTTAATAGACCGAGATTTTTAAATCCATAAAAGACGTGTTGTCTTCAAGATTTTTTTCAACACTATTTTTGCAGCAAATATCGATAATTTCAGAAATGATTAATCTGAAAAATAAAATAGCGTTGACAGCGTCACGGCAGAGCGCGGTGGCGCTGCGATTAATTTTATTAACAAAGTGTGCGTGATGCGTGTTGCTATGGTTATGATATCAACAAATAATTAAAAAAATCAAATTTTTAACGAAACGGAGATGAGCGTTCCAACGGTTTCAACAAAAATTCTGGAAAAGGAAAAGAAACTGCGTGAGAATTTACTTCCTACGAAATCAAAAACAGCGTAAGAAAAAGTGTATGTCATGTTTAAAGAATGGGAAGGAACATCGGAAATCACGAACATTACGCAAGATGTAATATTTTCTTTTCTGGACACAATGGTAAGTATGAGGGAGTGTTTTGCGTAAAATGCTACTTCTTTAATTTATTTGTAGTCGCAAACCTTGTCACCAGCTTCTCTATGGCCAGAATATTCTATGTTAACAGCAACTTTGAAAAAAAAGTGTTTGTGGCTGGAACGAGTAAAGGAGTGATTACAGCAGAATATGAGAACGAACAGTTGAAGAGAAAACATAGAAAAATCAGGAAGGAAAGATTTAGAAATACCTAAAGAGAAAGCAGAATCACACTTTTATGCAATATTCTTCTTTTAGTTACGTGAAGTGTTTTCTAATAATTATTGTAGTAATCTCTTTCTTCACTGATTAGTTTTATTTACTAAATGTACATTTCGAACACATAGTGTTCGAAATGTACGTTTAGTAAATAAAACTAATCAGCGAAGAAAGAAATTACTACAATAATTATCACACTTTTGTAATTGCAATTTTTATTTCTAAAAATCGTTCACAAGCAATTTATTAAAATTTATCAATGTTGATGCGTGTTTTAATCGTCAATGATAACGTGTTTTATGAGAAAACCGTGTTTTAAAGGCACCATAAATAGTGCTGGAAAAACATTTTTAAATGTAATCACCGAAAGTGTATGTAAAACTCAAACATTTTATTTCCACAAATGGATAATTTTCATTGACTCATTCGTATGTATAAATCAAATGGTCATTACTTTTGACATCAATATAAAAAAACAGTTATACATACACAAATATATTACCCTCAACAAAGACAAAAGAATATTTTTATCCAACAACACCAGATTGTCGTCTTCTAGAGGGTTGGGTTTGCCACGCTTCGACGTCCCCTCTTGTCGATCATCCTCTTTCATCTCGATCCCCTCACCATCATCGTCATCATCCCTGTTATTATTAGAAGATTTACTATAATTTCCATTCGATGTTCTATTGGATTGTTCCTCCGCCGGTTTTGCCTTCAACACGGAATCGGTTTGGATTTTATACAGTGGATCTTCCTTTTTCTTTTGGAACATAATGGTGCAACCAAACCGTCAGCTAGTAATTCTGAACAAAATCGCCGACCTTCAGAATCGACCCATCGACAATCCCTAGCTTCTCCAATTTTTTGTTATTATTAACTTCCGTCTCACTTTCTTTAAATGAAATAACAACAACGCCTTTTTCATCCAACACAGCATCAGGTTGAATCATATTTAGAGGCTTGATAAGGATTTCAATTTCGAATTCCTTAACCGTCATCAAAGAGGTGTTAACGGAAACGGTGACAAACGGTTGTGGCGAACACACGTAACATTTAGGATTAGCTGGTTCAAATGTTTTCTCCGTCATAATCACAGTGTTGCTAGCACTGGATATCTGTCTCACGTACACAGTTTGACACTTCTTAAATTCCTGGGTAAGTGTGCGGAAAGTTAATAAGACGACTAGCCCAGCGACCATCGCATTTGTGGTCGCAAAGCCGGGATGATATTACCAGCAATAAATGGATTTTACGTCCGTGGAAGTGGACCGTGCAAATCTATTGCTGGTAATATCATCCCGGCTATTGCGACCACAAATGCGATGGTCGCTGGGCTAGTTGTCCTATTAACTTTCCGCGCACTTACCCAGGAATTTTAAAAGTGTCAAACTATGTACGTGAGACAAAAATCTAGTGCTAGCAATACTGTAATTATGACAGAGAAAACATTCGAACCAGCTAATCCTGAATATTACGTGTGTTCCCCACAACCGTTGGTCTCCGTTTCCGTTAACACCTCTTTGATGACGGTTAAGGAATTTGAAACTGAAATCCTTATCAAGGTTCCAAATATGATTCAACCTGATGCTTTGTTGGATGGAAAAGGCGTTGTTGTTATTTCATCTGCAGAAGGAGAAACTGAAATTAATAATAACAAAAAATTGGAGGAGTTACGGATTGTCGATAAGTTGATTTCGAAGGTCGGCGATTTTGTTCAGAATTATGAGCTGACGCTTTGCCTGTACCATTATGTTCCAAAAGAAAAGGAAGATCCACTGTACAAAATCCAAACCGATTCTTAGTTGAAGGCAAAACCCGCGGAGGAAGAATCCAATGGAACATTGAATGGAAATGATAGTAAATCGTCTAATAACAGGGATGATGACGATGATGTTGAGGTGATCGAGATGAACGAGGATGATCCACAAGAGGGGACGTCGAAGCGCCGCAAACCCAACACTCTAGAAGATGACGATCTGGTGTTGTTGGATAAAAATATTCCTTTTTCTATGTTGAGGAAAATATTTACATGTATGTATAACTGACATTTATATTGATGTCAAAAGTAATGCCCATTTGATTTATAAATACGAATAATAATGAGCCAATGAAAATTATCCATTTGCCGCAAATAAAATGTTTGAGAGTTGTGCCAACTATGTTTATAATTTTGATCAGGAAATTGGTAATTTTGCTAAAATTTCAATAAATCCGGTTTTTAAAATTTTTATGATGTTGATAATTCATATCAAAATTGAATCTTTGTTTCAATATACATTATTTTTATAAAGTTTTAAAAAGATTTGAGACTTTTATTCACTCGATAATATTAGTAAAATTAGAATTATTCTGTAATTTCTTCAAATTATCTTCAAATTTAAATCTTTTTTTTCAATTTAAATAATTTTAAGAAAGTTTTAGAAAAATTGTGATTTTAGTAATTTGAACTAAAATTTCAACAAATCTGTACTTTCTTGAAATTTTTGTCAAATTTTAATCTTTCTTTGTTTTCAAAAAAAATGTTCATTTTAATAATGTGATAATTTTTAGTAAATTACAATAAATCTTCATTTTAATTTATATAAATTTCATAGTTTGAAAAAAAAATCGTGTATTTCAGTAATTTAATAATAACTTTCGTAAAATTACATCAAATCTGAAATTTGTTTAATTTCTTTTCAATTTGAATCTTTTTTTAAATTTACATAACTTTCATAACTGTGAATGGTTTGATATATTTAACAGTCCTCTAAGGAGTTTTAGATTTGGTATCATGCAAAATATTTTAGAATAATAAATCAATTTCATTATTAGTTTTCCTTATGTTATTATTGTTTTTAGATTTTGTTATTTCTATATAGAATAATTGCTGTAATTATTACCACCATTTATTAAATTTTAGTTATTAATGTTAACACGTTTTATCAATTTTTATATATTATCGTTATTCTTTGTAAAAGGGGTTTCCCGTGAGAGAATAAATAAATAAATAAATAAATAAAGTTTTAAAAAAATCTTGAAATACACAATTTTTTTCAATTGTCAACAAAACTGTACTTTCTTCAAATTATCGTCAAATTTTAATTTTTCTTTCAATTTAGATTGTTTTATAAACTGTGAACTTCAGTTATTTGATAATTTTCGAAAAATTACAATATATCTGTAATTTCTTTAAATATTGGTGAAGCTTGAATCTTTCTTTCAGTTTACATAATTTTCACAATGCAATGTATTGGAAAAATTCGTGAAGTTCAGTAATTTAATAATTTTTGTAAAATTTCTACAAATCTGTACTTACAAAAATCACAAATTGCAGTAGTTTTCTAATTTTATTAAATGTTTGGAAGGCTTTCGTAAATCACAATGTTTATGATAATTCATCAAGCTAGAAAATAACTATGTTTCTTTAACTTTTCAACTTTAAAAAATTTAGAAATTGTACGACTGACCAAAATTGACGAAAACGTAATAAATTGGCAAAAGTAAGTAACTACACAAATGTTCCTAAACATTTATTTCTTCATTTATTTATTTATTCAATCAACAAACAAATCCAATATTAGATTATACAGATAAAAAAATGTACTAATTTTAATCGAAACATTTAATAATAAACTTAAATAATCGTTTATTGCTTTTCTATAATTTTAATAATATTTCTTAGTTATGAAGATTTTAATTAAATTGAGTGTTTCGTGAATTTTGGTGATTATTATAATTTTGTTAGTAAATCATCAATAATATCAATTAATTTATTAGATTTGTTAACTTTTCACGTTATTTCTGAAAATTAGATTTTGATCATTTTTGTCCAAAATTTCAAAGTTTAGTAACACATAAATAATGCACACAAATTTGTTTATTTTCCAAATTTAACCTAGAAAATATCATCAACTCTATTTATTTTATATCATAAATTTGACAATAAATTAAACTGCCAAATTAATATCTAATTAATCGTTTAACGAGGGTTTCCACTCCCAGATGAAGCATAAAGTAAAATTTCGAGTTTAGAAAAGCCTGAAAATTTGTATATGATGGGGCGCGCGAGCGAAGCGAGTCGCGCCCCAGCAAATACAAATTTTCACGCTTTTCTAAACTCGAAATTTTACTTTATGCGCCGCGCGTATAAATAGTTAGAGTGAAATACATTTTGTATGTCAATTATCAGTTATTCAAATTACAGGGAAAGTGCTATGCTATAATGGACACATGACCATTTTTTTTTAAATTTTTAATATAATCTAATGCAGTGGTGGGGAAACTTTTTTTAAGACGGGCCATTTGTAATAACCAGACAATCGTAGCGGGCCAAAGAATAATGCTTAATCGTAGGGAGGTAGTTTTTATGCGAGTCGTCACGTTCAAACATTCTCACGACGGCACTCTTAAACGGGCCGGATTAAACCTTTCCGCGGGCCAGACTTGGCCCGCGGGCCGTAGTTTCCCCATCACTGATCTAATGTGTAAAATTCGTGCTCCGAACAGAACTAACAATTTGTCAATTTATTAATCGTATTATTTGCATATTTATTACTATTTTTTATTAAAAAATTCACTGACTTTTCGCTAAAAAGGCCGAATTTCCCTGACTTTTCCAAAACTTTCCGATAAATGAAATCCCCTGACTTTCACGGGTTTCCCAGTTGGTCGCCACCCTGTAAATACATTTTTAAAACAGTTTTTATTTGTAAATTTACCCCCTTCCCCAAAATTGCTCTCTGGATCCGCCAATGCGGGGCACACATTTAAAATTTAAACTGCGTAGCGAATAGGTAAATTAAATTCTATAAAGTATTCCTTTTCTATAAATTAAAATATCTATTATTTAGAAAGACATTTTTGTAGTCTTTTGCGGTAAAGTGGTCAAATTATTTAGAAATTCTGTTCTGATTTTCATATTATTATATTAAATTTTCCATCTAGTTTTTATTATTTCTTTTTTCTTCATGTTTTTGATAAAGTAAATCTTGGGACGTTCGTAGAAAATTTTATTTATTCCATGTGTGCATCTGTCTGTCATCGCGTGTATGAATGTATGCGTGTGCCTGTGTCTGTGTGTTCATATAGAAAACTGGCATTTTTACCCGAATCGTAAAATTCGTGCGTCTTAAAATAATCTTGCACACATGTCTGATAAAAGATGAATTTTACAACCCTCCGCCCGAAAATACATTTCACGGAAAATCTATATTGGAGGGAAAGAAGGGATCTCGACCGATGCAGCGGTATATAATAAAAATTGAAATTTGTTTACGGATATAAAAATATTCATAAACGATATTTTATAGATGGTACTAATAATAATATTCAATAAACCATTTTGTTAGGTTATATAATACGTGTAAATTGTAACAATTTTACGTTTCAAAATTTGATGGGTTATTTCAAAACAAGGGCACAAAATATGTAAATATGTGCGGTTTTTAGCACACATTTGAGTTGCAGTGCTAAGTCGAGTTTATATCATTAATATACATATATAAGCAGTATATTTTGAACTTCATTTAAAATCGGTGTTCAATACGCGTCGCGCATGAAGTAAAATTTCGAGTTTAGAAAAGCCTGAAAATTTGGTTTGGTCGCTCCGCTTCGCGGAGCGACCAAACCAAATTTTCAAGCTTTTCTAAACTCCAAATTTTACTTCATGCTTAATGAGGAGTGGAAACACTCGCTAGAAGTTTTAAATTAAACGCTTTTATAAACAGTGCTAATGACAAATTATACTAGCTCCAAAGCAAGCGCTGTATAACATTTATTTATGTTTTTCTGGAAGGCAAAATTTTTCAATTAATATTTTAAAACGCTGTTAAACTTCTTGACCAGAAAAACATAAATCTAATGTAATCCTGCAATATAAATTGAAATTCTATTCTTTACATCAAACATAAGTTTATTTTTTAAATGAAATGTATTAAGAATATTACTTTACACTACATCAATCAACTTATAATTTGATTGTAAAAATTTCCTCACCTATTTGTTTTGTGTTTGCTTTCTCAAAATACATTTGTTGAATTCTTATATGTTTATATATTATTGTATAATAAAAATTATTATTATCATCATTATCTTTTAGCGTTTATATTTCAATTACATAAAACAGTCAAATAGATATTTGTGACCATTATTGTGAAACGAACAAATTGCCTGATATTTACAACTTCCCCCCTTGATTTCTTTTTATTTAAAGCAAGTGGTGTTTTTTAAACTCAAATATTTTTTAGAGTGCAATTAGAATAATCGAATCGCTGTTTTAAAACCGCGGCGTAACCCATTTTAGCACCATATGTGAATCATTCGCGTGTCATTTTATAAAATATACTCCTACGAAAATATTAACGGATAAAAGCAATTTGTGTGTCGTTCACATCTAAATTCAAATTTCCCGCTTCGTTACGCTTCGCCAATATTTTTATAGCAATGACCGCTCTGCACTCTCGCTAATGTGAGGACTTCAATTCAAATTTCCCGCTTAAATTTAGCGTATTGTTATTATTTAATATTTGTGCGGGAAATTTGAGTCCAAGTTCGCTCATTAGTGAGAGTACAAAGCGGCCAACTCTAAAAAGTGATTGACGATGATTAAAAACAAGAGTTAATTCTAGGCTTACTAATTATTATTAATTTTACTGATTGATTAGGAGATATTTTATCGTATCACAACTGATCAGATTGTTAGATTCAAATTGAAACCTACTATTTATTGACACTTTTAGTAAATAACACACTTTGTTAAGATTTTTCTGTTTATTAGTTGACACTGCAACATTTATTGGCTAAGAGATAATTCTTTGTATCCTAGTCAATCAGATGGCTAGATTTAAAAGATATGTTATTGTGTCTAAACCAATCCGATTGTTATAATCAAATTCAAGCTTACTTTTTATTGGTTGGAAGGCATTTGTTTGTATCATAGCCAATCAGATTGCTCAATTCAATTTCAATCTTACTATTGATTTTTACTTTTAGGCTTACTTTTGATTGATTGGGAAATATTTCATCTCATCACAAGCAATCAAATTACTAAGAGGCAATTCTTTGTATCCCAGCTAATCAGATTGCTAAATTTGAAAAATATTAAATGTGTCAAAACGAGTCAGATTATTAGAATCGAATTCAGGCTTACTTTTGATTGGTTTAGAGATATTATTTTGTACTCAGATTGCTAAATTCACTTTTAATTCTACTATTGATTATAACTTTCTATAAAAATAAATTATATTGGTTAAAAATAGTCATGAATTTAAAAACCAATATCTGAGCTGATTTTGTCTTGATCCTTGAATAACTCGCGATGGTACTTCTTCGATGAGAGCATATGGTTCACGTTGGTGGTACTTTGTTCAGCACTAGCCTTCGATTCATTCAGCAAGGACTGGAGGAGGAAACCAAAGACAAAATGGTCATGGTTCAGGCGGATTCTAACCCTATCATTTTGCGGCATCATCTACATGTCGTTATGGGGTTCCTATTTGTACTTCAACGGTACGGTGACCGACTCGAACGGTGACGAAGTTCCGATATCCGAAGCTCTTCATCACTTCTTCACATCGCCATGGTGGACGGATTTGAAGCAATCTCTTTACGATACCTACCAGTATGCGCAACGTCATGGATGGTATGAAATATGGAAACAAATAATAGATCTATCCAACGTCCAGGGCGAACAAAACGGCGTGAGTCCAACGGCGACCCAATCCGAAATAACAACCCAGTGGAGGAAACTCAGCAGGGAATTCCATCCTGATAAGGTGAAAGATCCCAGCCAGCAGCGGGCGGCACAAGAACAGTTCATGGAAATCCAACAGGCCTACGAAATCCTCTCAAATATTAAAAGCAAACGAAGGCGCAAGAACAAGAAATCGGTCAACGATTAACCAAGCAATACTAAGAAGGTATTTATTTAGACAATCTCTACAACCAAAAAACTAAAAACAATCGAATAAGAAAATAAATCATCACCTATTAACAGGAAGGATATGGAATGCAAAGTTGTGTATTTTTTTATATTTTAAAACTGTAAAATTACAAACATCAAATTGTATATTTATTATTTAAAAAATATTATTACATAGATAACATGAATAGGGAATGTCACAGGAATTGAACACAACAAGGTTAATTGTTGTGGCTTTGGCTTACACTTAAGGTACGATTCACGAGAGGTGTCCCATGGTTTGCTTGATTTGTAGTGCTTTCTGCACCATATAGTTTAATGTCATCAGATTACGTGTGTGAAAAGAGATAAAAAACTTCATAATATGTCTGCTATGGTTTTTAGATGGAACATGCGAAAACGTATGTTCCGGTATGCAGCTTTAAAATTTTAAGGTTAAACGTCACATTTTGACAATGTCTTCGTAAAAGTAAATCTGCAAAAACCCAGCCACAAATCATTTTAATTAATGTGCACAATCGTTTTAAATGTGAGTTTAAGTAGTATAATTCTAATTTCCACATCTACTAAATAGTTCAAGTATTTACAGAAATAAAGAGTGCATTTATGTTGATTTCATGTAAGCTCAATCGAAAATGTTAGTTGAATCGCATTCAGTTGATTAGGCATTTGGCAATACAGGGAATTTTTCTTTTAAGGATACATACAAGGAATTTTCTATTGGGTATACATATGTATACGCTTTTTTTTAATTTCAATTTGAAGCTTATAACGAGTGTTTCCACTCCCAGACTAAGCATGAAGTAAAATTTCGAGTTTAGAAAAGCCTGAAAATTTGGTTTGGTCGCGTAGCGCGAAGCGCGGAGCGGCCAAACCAAATTTTCAGGCTTTTCTAAACTCGAAATTTTACTTCATGCGCCACGCGTATTAAACATTGAAAGCACTGAAATATTGTCAAAGATTAAACTTCGCTTGAAATCAGTGTCTTATACGCGTGGCGCATGAAGTAAAATTTCGAGTTTAGAAAAGCCTGAAAATTTGGTTTGGCCGCTCCGCGCTTCGCGCTACGCGACTAAACCAAATTTTCAAGCTTTTCTAAACTCGAAATTTTACTTCATGCTTAGTCTGGGAGTGGAAAACACTCATTTAAACTTCAAATTGACTTCTTTTAAGAAAACAACGAATATTTAAAAATCTACAACACGTAATTGGGATATGTATACACAAAAGAAAAACATTACAAGAAATTATGATTTAAAGCTTTTGTATAAGAAAGAACACTAATATACACGCGACCTAAACAGTATGACAATGTCATGTAACGTTAAAATTTGACACAACTAGGAAAAATCGTTGCAGATACAACTGTTGATACATTCTCGAAAACATTTGAACCACACATTCCACATCAATGAGTCATAGGACATCTTTCCCGAATTCCACTATATACATTTTGTATAAAAACAAAAATTGCGTAGCTTAGTTTTGTATCACTTTAATTTTTACTTTCTGACTAGTTTCAACATTTTAAGCTTATTATTATCAAATTAATTACGATTTTACTGTGAATATCAATAATACATATTTTAACTAATTTTTTATATTTCTAAAACATATAATCTAGCCATTTTTTACAGTAAATCCAAATTTGTTACACATTTTAGTCACATATAATTTGTTTGATATTTTTATTTAATATTCACACATTTTATAATCATTTTAAATGAAAAATAATCGAAAAGATAAAAAATATACATTTAAGGGTTAAAATCTACAATCTTGTGTGATTAAATAAATTTAATAAAGGATTTCTTAAATTGATCGTTTAAAAAAAATAGCTGTGGAGTTAAAAGTAAAAATCATTAAGCATATAAAAGGTGAAGTATCATTTATTGCTTTTTACTTTTAAACAGATGTTATTTTGGTTCTATTTATTTATTTCTACTATAATATAAATTTAAACAAAATGATCCTTGTATAATTAAATGTCGGTTTACTTTTCTCTTGCAAAGTGTAGTGTTTAGCCAAGAAATAATAAATGTGACATTTTGTGTTTGTGTATTATTCTAAGCTTACGTATTTCATCGCGTCCCTCTTTCATCTCCGCACTTAATTTATTCGCACGATCCGAGAAAAATGCGGGACGTTTTCGTCACGTGCAGTTTTCGCAAAATAAATATTTGCCTTAATTTACTTCCCATCTTAAAAATAAGTTTTAAAGCAAGTAAAGTCCTCTTTTAAATTAATATAGAACATACCACTAAAATGTTCAAAAAAGTATTTAAAAAAAAACCTAATAAATTTTAAATCAAGAGAAACAAATCAATACGCTAAGAAATAATATAAAAACTTTTGATTATTGATGCAGGGAATTTTTCTAATGAGTAAACATACTCCGACAATAGCTGTGTAAATGTTACTTTATGCTAAAAGGAGTAGAAACACTCAGTAATGCTTTACATTGCAGGCTTTTAGAAAAACAATGAGGGCCTGACAGTTTACAGCGTAAACATCAGGATATGTATACCAAAAAGAACAATTCTTTGTATGTGTGCAATAATACATTTTTAAAAAATATTTGCTATTTTACAATGTATAGAATAATAAACAAATTCCCTTATATAACCCTTCAAATGTACTTTTGTATGAAATTTGTAACATCCCGCCAATTACAGAACGCATCGAACTCCTATCTTTAAAATTTGCAACTAATCCTTACATACCCAACATTATTAAACACCTCTGTATACCCCGTAACCCCAACATTCAACCCAAATTCAAGTTCCCAGCATCAACGCTTTACCAATTCATCTCATCTAATCATCCGGACTTAGACAACGACGTTAACGATCATGACCTTTGAAAAACCGACATGTACCTGACAAAGACAGGCTGAAAGACCCCTGGTCGATAGCCCTTTTGTGAATTTTGTTAATTGTTTTTTAAATATATTCTAATATTTGTTTTCAATATTTAATTATAACTACATTATGAACATAATTCATAAATAAAGATGTTTAGTTAGTTAAACAAATTCCCATTGAATGTATTACACTTATCTATGTGTGTATACATCGATATAATCCCATTCAATATAATGTACCCAACAAGCAATAACCTTAAATCACACCCCCGAAAAAAACAGCACAGAGGTCGATTTCTGGAGCAACAAAAAAAAAATATTTTCTCGACTCGTCCGGGCCATTAAGTGCGGATAAATATAAATAAATTGTGTTCGGCCCGTGCGCAATAATCCATGTACGGCGGTGGGGTGCGTGTGACAGAAAGGTCCGCCCTTCAATAATTTACAGAAAAGGGTCCAAGTGTGCGAGGACCTTTAGGGCCATTCATAACAGCAGCTTCGGTCAATACAAAGTGGAATTTTAGCAGCACCCTCAGAAAACTTTAGTAGGAAAAAAAGTAATCGTATTAACTGCTCCTCGTTTTGTGTTTCTTTCTTTTTTTGCAGTGGAAAACGAGATGGTGTGTCATGACGAAATTATCTCCAGTTGCAGGTAAATTTTTAATTAAGTTACTTTCTTAATAAAAACTGGGTTTAAAATTATCACTTTAATGGAGCAAATACACTTACTTATATGGAGCAACTTGCTGTTGTGCAATTTTCAAATAGCAATTGTTCACACGCAATAAATTGTCAATTTACAGATTGATTTGAGTAAGTTTATACTGACATTTTATTGTTTGCAAATGCAACTTGCTTTTTAAAAATTGCGTAACAAAAAGTTGCAGCTAAACCTGTACAAATGTAAAAGCAGCATTACATATAATTTTGATTTAAACAATTAGGAAAATCTTGATTGTATCAGTCTCCAATTAACGTAAAAAATCCCTCACGTAAACTCCAAATAAAAGCTAAAACCACAAATAAAATCATGAATGGAAAACAAAAGAACAATTATTTCTTAAGGGCGCAGAAATTCTTAATTCCTGATTATATTTTTGCGTTCTCTATCGCATTAATTATTTCACCTGGCAACTTTTGCTAATAGTCTCGAAATGCGTTGTTTTCGGAAAGTTTGTACAACAATTTATTATTATATAATTATGTTAGAAACGGCGAAATGCCCACAAAAAGTTTTAATTGTTATTTGTTATTAAATTCCCGAAAGCTGCGGAGGAACTGGGAAGCATCTGCGCGGGTGAATTTTAGCGTTTGTAAATTGGATCAGAGGGTTGATAAATTAAATTGTCATGACGGGTTTTTGTAAGTTGTTATGTACAGATTTCTTATGACTATTTATCTATATACAAACTACTTTTATTTAAATATAGAACCACTATAGTCTGTTAAAAAACTAGAAGGAGTAAGTGCCAAAGCCCAATTTACACTATAAAAAGTTACCAGAAATATCACTAGATAAATTTGGCAGCAATTTTAAATAATTTCATAATTACTCTTTGAATAAAATCAAATATTCATTTTGTACTTGTTAATTGTGGTTAAGTATTTTCTTTTCCATCGTACGATATCGTCAGTTCAATTAAAATGCTTATACGGCATCTCGCCATATATCTGTGAAATAAATCATATTTACATTATGTTCATAATATAATATGGAATTTATATAATAATATGTCTCTATCAGAGCTAGGACGAATCCTCGTAAAAAGGATTCGAATCACGAATCCGAATCTCAAATCACGAATACTCGAATAAAGGATTCGTAAGAGAGAAATATGATTCGAATCGAAGATTCAAATCCTGTTTTTTCGAATCACGAATACAAATCCTCTAAGAATAAATTTTCGTTTAGTATTTTTTTGCAACCATTAATATGTTAGGTTTTATATGTCTTATATTTATCTAATGCATGATTTACATATTGATTTATTTTACTAGTTATTAATTTAAATTTTACTTATCAAGCGGGTAGTTTGAAATAGCCGCATTTATGTTCCATTCACTGACGTATGTAAACCTTATGTATCAACATGAAAATAAATTATTATTATTATTATATAAATATCGTCACCAGTTGTTTTAACAAAAATATTCAAAACCTAATTATTTATTATTACCACTGAACATCGTTGATAACAGACTAAATATCTGACTCCCTGTTACTCTGGTTAAGATGTATTTGTGTGTTTCTGAACTCCACTTCAAATCAGTGTTTTGTACGCGTGGCGCATGAAGTAAAATTTCGAGTTTAGAAAAGCCCCGTGAAAATTTGTCTCGGGTCGCTGCGCGACCCGAGACAAATTTTCACGAAGCTCTTCTAAACTCGAAATTTTACTTCATACTTAACCTGGGAGTGGAAACACTCGTTCACAACTTCAAATTGAACTCTATTACAATATCGACTAATGCCTGAAATTTACGTAAATAAAAAATTCACTGAATATCATTCAAACCGGGAAAGTCAGAGAAAAGTCATGGAAATATATTCAATTGACGAAAACACTAACAAAAAAGCCATATGATATTAATAAATTTGTCAAAATCAGCAGGCAAATTACAAAACATGTAAAAATGTATAAAATTAACTTAAATATTGGCAAAAACAATGAAACCTATTAAACAGAATAAGGGTTTCCCACAGAAGAAAGTTATATTAAGAGGCCAGGGAAAAAATCATTAGTCAGGGAAATGTCGGAAAAATTTAACATTTCAGATTGTGGCTACCATGTCAGTTTTACTTTAAACAATATTAAACAAAATTTTGAAAACTAGATTATTATCATTAAAAACATTTTCAATCATTTAATGTTCTTGTCAAAGCATTCACTTTGAAGTTTCGAACTAGCGTTTCCACTCCCAGACTAAGCATGAAGTAAAATTTCGAGCTTAGAAAAGCCCCGTGAACATTTGTCGAGGGTCGCGCAGCGACCCGAGACAAATTTTCTGGGCTTTTCTAAACTCGAAATTTTACGTCATGCGCCACACGCATAAAACAGTGATTTAACGAGAAATTTAAAAACACAAAAAAAACATTTTTCTTGTTATTCCTCACAATTAATTCGAATTATTTTTGACTATTCAAATCCTTTTGTAAGTATTCGAATCCTTTCATAAGGATTCGAATCACCCACATTTAAACTCGAATACGAATCCTCTTAAAAAAATGTAACGAATCCAGTTAAACTTAAGTATTCGAATGCCTCTTTTGAATCCTCTAAATGGTATTCGAATCCTGAATGATTCGAATCCTGCCCAGCTCTGGTCTCTATCTTACTTAAAATTGATTTGTTTCATAAAACTATACAAGGTAGAACGACTCATCTTCGGCATGCCTGCATGATCGTTTACTTCTTTTAAAACTTTATTCAAAGTTGGCAGTTCATTTATATAGAAGAAACTATGCACGGATCTCTTTACTACGTCATCAAAACTTGTAATTATGTCCTCCAAGCAGTTTGGGGCTACAAATCTCTCCGGATTTCTTATATTCGCTAATGGTACGATAGACGGTGGAATTTACAACTCCTAAAAATTGAACATTTTATTATTTAATGCATATTCTTATGCTATTTGATATCACACCTACTGCACCAACAATGTCTGATACAACAGCAATCATTTTCATATGTGGATCATCTGTTATCATCTGCTTATATATATTTATTATGCACTGTTTTTCAGACATACTATTATATTATCACCGATCTTATACTGGGTCCATAATCCATCACAACAATATAAACAAAACTAACTTTTAACTATGCTAAAGAAACACCGCACAAAAAGTTATTACGAAACAGACAAACTTGCAACTCGGTAACGCTTCGAATTAAGGTTACGTCAGCTGTTGCGTCTAGTAATGACGTAATTATCATAGTGTAAAATGAGCGCGCTCTCGGCCAATCGGAGTTGTAGGTTTTGGCGCGTGAAATTTAAAACGCTCCTCCTAGTTATTAAACAGATTATAGTTAGACAAGCTGGTTGCACTGAGTGAATAGTTATAACTCGTTACTGAACACTTGTTATTAGAAATTTAGATTCAGGGGCAGATTTACAATTGTTAGACAATACGGGTTTTTTTTATTAACATATATGTAACATATGTATACAGGGAAGTATACTTGTATACTTGTTATAAACAGTTCAATTTGAAGCTTTAAACGGGTGGTTTCCACTCCCAGCTTAAGCATGAAGTAAAATTTCGAGTTTAGAAAAGCCTGAAAATTTGGTGTGGTCGCTCGGCGAACAGGAGTGACCAAATCAAATTTTAAGGCTTTTCTAAACTCGAAATTTTACTTCATGCTTAACCTGGGAGTGGAAATCACTTGTTTAAAGCTTCATATTAAACTTAAAAAAATAAGGAATATTTGAAAATTTACAGCACATAATTGACATATGTGTACTTTAAAGAAAAACTCCCTGTATATGATACATATCTTAGGGTTATTAAAACTAGTCAAATAGATTAACCAACAATTTTACGATGATACGATAATGATAACAAAGGTGTTCCATCAATGTATGTTTTCTTGTTCATTGCAAAGTGGAATGGAATTATGTGATTTATTATTTTTATTTTTTTCAATATTCTGCCAACACTAAATTGACTAAATTATTAGTAGGGTTTGGGAAAAGCTTCAGTATTCAAATAAATTATACGTATAAGTTAACCAAAAATCGTTATTTTAATGATGCCAATTTTTACCGAAATATTGGCACCATTGAAATAAGGTTTTCTGGTAAACTTATACGCATAGTTTTTTTTAAACTGCCGCTTTTCCCAAAACCTTAGTAATAATTTTGAATCCTGACGCCAAATAAACTATACAAATGTCATTTAATAATTGACTAATTATTTTTTTCTAATATTAAAGGAATATCAAGAACCTTTACTTATTTTAATTCTTTTTTATTTCGTGTATGCATGTCTAAATATTTACTAATTAAAAAATGATGGATGTCTGAAACATTTCCGCTATTTTACGTATATAAATGTTTAATTCGTAAAATGTCGTTACGACCTTTTCTTGAGGAGTGTAACTGTGCCAAATAAACGAGCTGACATTTTCTGCATAGATAACCGCAAGATAACCCACTTCTTATCAAAACATTGTAAAGCGATGACCTAAAAATTCATTGCGTAACAATTAAGCTTTTGTGTTTTTACGAAAATTCTTAGAATGGCATTTAGAATACTAGAAATACAATAAGAAATAATTCAAGATAACAATTCACTACATAATAGCTTGTTAGCTAAATTGTTGATTACGATTTGTTTTTATAAAATTCAAGAAATATCTGCAAAATTCGTAAATCTACCTTCAATACATACACGTTGTCCATTGATATTTTGAGTATAAGTAATGTAATGTATTTGTAGGCACTGTGATTTTGTTTATCTGGATTATTTTAGGTTACCATGAGTGTTACTGTAAAATAATGCCGATTTGACTTAGATGGCTTTAAATTTAATACATTTAAGTCTAGTTAATTGTTCTTCTCAAAATGTTAACATTGGAACAGAAAACTCAAATTGTAAAATAGTTTTATGGAGGTAATTTCATTTATTTTTTACGCAAATTTTATTTATTCATTATACTTTTATGTATCTTACCCATGACGAGTGTACACTTTTGTAACACGAAATAAAGGAAAGTTGAAAGTTGAATGAAATCGCAAATAATTTGTTTGGATTGGCATATAATGTGACAATAAACACCAATTCGGTCTTCCATGCTATACATTTGTTTAAGGAAACTGTTTCTGTAAATACACCATGCAAGGAAGGCTCAAAGAAACGAAGGCCTCAAAGTGAAAAAGTTGAAATGCGGAACATTATGGTTGACAATATGATAACAGAAAATGACACTTTATCAACAAGAGCCCTTGCAGGAAATTTAAAAATTAATGTCGGAAAATCAGATGTGCATAGACTACTTAAAAGGAATGGATTTAAATCTTTCAAAGTTAGAACAACACAATAAATGTTCGCGGCTGACCATGGTCGTCGAATGGAATTTTGTAAAGATGTGATAGATAGAGTAAACAACAATTACGAATTTCTTCGAAATATTCTGTTTAATGACGAATCGACTTTCTCGTTACATGGTCGTCATAATCGTTCGGTGGTGATTACATGGTCATCATAATCGTTCGGTAGTGAGATACTGCTCCCAAGAAAACAAGCACCGAAGAATACATTTAAGAGCTCAGTACCCCAAAAAACTTGACATTTGAACCGGTATTCTGGGGGACACTATTATAGGACCATTTTTTTAAAAGCAAACAATCAGCATCAAAGAGTTGATAACGTGGATGACCTCAGATTAAAAATTCTAGAAGCCAATCAAATTTCACTCCCGTGACGTTAAAAGACAAACGACAAGAATTTGATCTTCTATGGTTTGTCTCAAAAATAGGAGGACCACAACAAAAATCAGCTGTTCAAATTAATCGACATTATTGGCTTTCAAAGAGATAAACTCACACTAAAGGAGAGTCGCGAAATTGCGGCTGTCATGTTGAAGTTATAACTGACGTTTTTTTGCCAACTAGCGGATTCATTTATTTACACATCCTGTGTTTGAACAGTGTTATCAAAATATTAAAAGTGACTATTTCTGTTTCACCTCTCCCCACTAATCAAAATATTCCGTTATATTTCTGCTGTGTAAACCGGAATAGTATATTTTGAAGGGTGTATATGTTGCTTATATCTCACGACAATAGTATGTAAGTTCAAAATTAATTTCATAACTATTCATTTTATTGAACATAGCATATAATTCTTAGTAATATAGTTTAAGTTCTTGGTACTACACTATTCACAGAAAAGGGATGCATAAAGATTGATTTTAAGAAAATATATTTTAAAGTTTACAGAAAATAAGTATTACCTCTTATTTACAAATACGAGTATCAATATCAATAATATCCAGTTTCATCGAATAATTGAATTGGTCTGAATTCATACTTCTATCTTCAATTTTATAAATTTTGCACTTATGTACACTTCTGTGCAATAAAATTAAGCACATGTCTCATAACTATTTATCACAATATTTGAGATGTATAACTCGGGTCTGTGTAAATTGCCTAGCAGCAGTATCAATATATGATAAAACACAGAAAATTGACATTTTTACATATTTTCGTAACTAGGAAACTCATCTTGTCCGTTTTAAACTATAACATATTTTGTGTGCCTAATTTTATTGCACAGAAGTGTATTTAGCTTATTTTCTTTAAATCTTTGTTCCCAGACTAAGCAGTAAAATTTCGAGTTTAGAAAAGCCTTATAAACATTTGTTGGGGGTCGCGCAGCGACCCGAGACAAATTTTCTGCTCTTTTCCAAACTCGAAATTTTTCTTCATGCGCCACGCGTATAAAACACTAAAATATTGTGAAATGTATGTATATTTGAACCTCACTTAAAATCAGTGTTTTATACGCGTGGCGCATGAAGTAAAATTTTGAGTTTAGAAAAGCCCCGTGAAAATTTGTCGAGAGTCGCGCACTTTACATTATGCTTAGTCTGGGGGTGGAAAACACTCTTTTAAAGTTTCAAAATTAGCTGTTTTAAAAAACAACAGATGTCGGAAATTTATAGCTTGTACATATGTTTACCTAAAAGAAAAAATCCCTGTATATCCTTTGGCTTGCAAAGGTTTTCATATGCAATTTTAATAATTCTCGCGCGATTTTTTGGGCAGGTATTCTTGCTTTGAATCTTTGGCAGAATGCTCAACTCCAGAGAAGTACACGAATTACTTTCACATTAACTATCTATAATATTTTTAAATATAGGGAAAATTTGCTTATGACGGAATCTCTTGGCATGTTCGTTTACAAAACTTCAATCGGCTCAGTACGAGTTGTTATCCGTAACTAACAAATTTTTATATGATAACAAGAATGGATATGATGCTTATATCTTAACACTTTAGTGTGCACATTTGATATGGATTTCACGGTAGGAGTAGGAAAAGTTTGTTGTGGTTCTCCTACTTTTGAGACAAAGTATAGGATATTGTTTGGCCCAACAAGGAGATGTTTTCGAACGTTTAACAAGGTGAACATCGTAGCTATTTTTTATTCGTTAAGTTAGCATTGTCTTTGTTAGAATTTAAGTATAATTTGTTATATTAAAATATAGTGTAAATAATTTTCACTTTGATTCCCTATTTTATTACAAATTGGAAATGACTTATTATTTCCAATTGTTTCATGCATTTTTTATTTGACTCAGCTATGCAAAAAAACGAACATGGTAACTAAGCTCCAAGTAATACATTCAAATGCCCGTATTCAAAATTTCAGAAGACAACACATTACATTACTCACATCAAAACTTCAGGGGACAACGTATATCCAAAAAACATAATAAAAAGCATAACATAAGTCAGTGATATACACATTTTTAAGCTTTTATAAATTTACATCATACTTAAACAAGGAGTGGAAAGCGTGTAGACGCTTTAAATTGATCGCTTTAAAAAAAACAACAAATGCCTGAGCATTTACAGCGAATACATAAGGATATGTATACTTAGTAAAGTCAAATTACTGGTAATTTAAAATTCGGTAATATTCTTGGCAATATTGGTTATAATTGGTAATTTAATATTTGATTGTTGGAAAAGTTAACACTCAGCAAAAAATATGAGATAGGGTGTCTAAAAAGTGAAAACGCTATGATTATTACTATAAACCATAATATTAAAAGTTCAAAGAGTAAAGAAGTTAAGTTAAGAATCCAAAGAATAAAAAAGTTTAGAAAATTGTGAATATAAAAGTTAGATTGCTCCGTGAGCTTACGCAAAGTGTTCCCGAAAATGTCGAGGATCTATGAAAAATTATAAATGTCTTTTAAACCAACAAAAAAGTCTCTACAGACTAAATATCAAAGTTCTTGTTATTGATATTAAATATTATGTAGGGGATATGTATACAAATACAAAAGTGTTCGAAACAATAGCTTTACTAATTTACGTAAATTTAATTTTTTTTTTTTCTGAAACCGGGTATCACGAACACTCTGATTCTGATACCCAGCTAACGGCTAATTTTTAAATTGCGTTGATATAAGAATTATACCCTAAAACCAGGTATCAAGAACACCCTGATCCACCCTGGCCCAGCTAAAGACAACTTTCTTTAAATTTACGATAAAAATAGTACATTTTATCTTACATCTCACGTTAATAAAATAAAGTAACTTATTTTAAATCGGGCAAATCGGAAACATTTAATTTTGAATCAATATTGAGACGTGTTTCAATAAAAAACATTGAATCACGTCTCAATATTGATTCAAAATTAAATTTTTCCGATTTGCCTGATTTAAAATAAGTTATTTTATTTTATTAACGTGAGATGTAAGATAAAATAAACTATTTTTATCGTAAATTTAAAGAAAGTTGCCTTTAGCTGAGACTACTTTATTTTAATAATTCTTCGACATATTTAGTGTCATTTTCAAGTTTGACAAATTTACAGTGTTTCTGTGGCTAAAAAGTAATTAACAGTGGTGAATACAACAAATCCGTTTGTTCGTTCAAAAGTAATATAATAATTATAATTTTTGATCACAAGTTTATTTTATCGATCCTAATTTTTTGTGTATTCGCAAAAATTAAATGTTACCAATGTTACCGAATTCTCTGGGTAATATTACGTATCGTACATTAAATTACTTGGTTTTGGTACTAAATTTTTAGGCTTTTCTAAACTCGAAATTTTACTTCATGCTCGTATAAAACACTGATATAACGTAAAGCTGAAAATATACTGCTTTGGCATCCTGAATTAGCAGTATATTTTGAAATTCACCAGAAATCAGTGTTTTATACACGTGGCGCATAAAGTAAAATTTCGAGTTTAGAAAATCTTGAAAATTTGGTTTTGTCGCGTAGCGCTACGCGACTAACCCAAATTTTCAGGCTTTTCTAAACTCGAAACTTTACTTCATGCCTAATTTAGGAGTGAAAACACTCGTTAAAAATTTAATATTAAACTTTTAAAAAAACAACGAATGCCTAAAAATGTACAGAGTAAACATAGGGATATGTATACTTACATTTATCTAATTTTTATTAACAAGTCTTTCGCATATTTTATGATTCATATTCTGAAATAGCATGTTAGTAAACTTATTTTTTTCTAAAATTTATATCAAAAAATATAAACATATAATTTCCGTTGCATATTTATGATGGTATGGATAATTAAGTTTTAATTAAGAGCAGAATCGCTGCAGGGATGGACCACATGTGACAAAAATAATTAGTAAGTCGGTGGTGTTGCTGTCAGAGACTATTTTTGGCCAATGATGATGATGATGATGGTGATGAATTGGATGGATGCTCCCCAAACGATTCCCTATGCTAGTGACGCCTGTCATCGCTAAATTAAGGGTGCGAAACCAACAGCCACCCCCTATTTTTCTATTCATCAAAAATTATATTTTCATATTCAATTATCGTCTTTCATATCCTCATATCCAATCGCAAATGGTGAAATAAAAAGATCACAAATATTTTAAGCGACATATTTACGCTCGTTGAAATTAAAAATATTGATGTGTACATCATAGTACTCTTCTCTATGTTAGATACTTAAAATCAATAGCTTTCACCTATCTTATTTTTTAAGAAATGTTTTTTATTTCTGTTAAACTTGTTTGTAAGCCTCATTTCGATATTTCCACAAAAAATTAATCACAACAAAGTCAAACTTACGTCATTTATAGCAATAGCTCACCTATTCAGAGTAACTAGTTCGTACAATTCTCATTTTTAAAACAATATTAATAAAATAACTAAAAGAGCTACGACATAAAGTAAATATGAATTAAATGCTAATTTTTCGATTATCTACAACTTTTCTTAACAAGATTTTTTTTAATGATCAATACTAAAGAAAAATCAAAATAAAATGCGATTAGTAAACTACCACTTCCGGTTTCAAATACTATTATTATAATAAAAAACTTAATTTTATAGTGTCATCTTAACAATTCAACCGGTTTTGACTTTATCGTGGCGACAAAAGGACCTTAAAATGGATATCTCCACTAACATTTTTGATTTAAACATTTTCGCGAAAACAATACTTTACTTTTGTTTTGCATATGGAGGATTTGTTTTGCATATGCTAAAAATAAAAAAGAAATGTACATTTAGACATCCATTTTGAAGACCAGTGTAATTCAATCAAGGACGAAAAATGAAATAGAATAAAAATATGTATTCCATACTGATTTTTGCGTAATTCTTGAGCAAATCTCATAAGGAGGCAATAATGAAGGAACGTTTTCATCCTTGAACACTTCTTATCTATGGACCATCAAAGACTACAAAAGATAAAACACCTAAGCACATGCGCAAATTAAAAGTACTACACTGCTTTAAGAAATTAACACACCACTTTACAAATTCTTAAAAATGTCAACTCACCTTTTAAGGCAAATTTCACTTTATATAACGAGTGTCTATAAACTGTCGGCATCTTGGTTGCTATGATAAACAAATTACATATCTTAGATTATGCCATACGAAACGATCAATCTTGTAAAGGTCAAATACTTTTAATCATTGGGTAGTATCACAGTGCTGAATTTAATTACGACTTATGTTTCTGATGTCAGAACCTACTGGGATGCCGACAGTTTATAGACACTCGTTATATTTTATATGTTTAAACAACTTCAGCCTGTCAAAATAAACACAAGATTCAAAGCATTCTTCGTTATTTCAAAGACGCTGACGTAAAATTTCATTTTTTCCTCTATCTTAATAATGTATGTTAATGTAAATTTTGTAATTGCAATATAGTGGAAATAAAGTTAGAAAATTAATACACATAAATTGTACACATTTTTGACATAATCAAGAAATTGTAGGTGGTGAGTTAGTTCCTTGGAGCAGTGTAGTATATGCGCCGACAATAACTTGAATTGAAATTTGACGTTTGGTACCTTCACTTATTTCTTCATAACTCCAGTATTTATCAATAGATTTTTTTCATCAATACCATGTTTTCTTCGTATAAGTGCGAAGTTTGAAATTGGGAGGATATATATCGAAATTGAGAGGATTGAAATTCAGTTATCTGAATGTATGGTAAATTTAAAAAAATATATAAAAAATATTTAAAAGATAGTTGAAAAAATTATGTCACACACTTGTTTATAGTGTGTATTCTATGCATATCTAATGGTTATTGATTAAAATAAGCCAAACATTAGATGTGCATAGAAAACTTACAATTTTGTTGATGTACCTCTTAATAACAAATGTGCATTTTGCATATAATCAGGGTTATGCAAAATGCATATTTGTTATTAAGAGGTATATCATCAAAATTGTAAGTTTAGTGTGCATATCTAATGTTTGACTTATTTTAATCAATAACCATTAGATATGCATAGAAAACTTACAATTTTGTTGATATAACTCTGAATAATAAATATGCATTTAGCATATAATCCAAGCCTTAGTAATTTAGTATTTACTATTACTAGCAAGGTCAAAATACTTTTTACTGGCGGACAGAAAGACAAGTCAAACACGAGTCTTCTGGAGCCAGTAAAACCCTCTACCTTGCGTGTATTGTTATATATTATATTTGTTAAGCATTTGTAATAAACTAATAATGTAAATAAAATACCCAATAAAAATGTAATTTAAAGGTTAAATGATTTGTAGAATGTTTTGAAATATTAGCTTGACTACTCGTGTTGTTCATTTAATTTGATGAAAATGAATGTTCCCGAAGCAATCATTAAAGAAGTTGCTAATGTAACTTTAAATTTATTGCCACACAAGTCTTGTAATCGGTACGAACAGAAGAACAAGCATTTTAAAGAGTGGCAGAAAAAAAATAGAGTGATTGGAATATCAGAAGATGTTCTGCTGGTCTACATCAATCAATTCTCTAAGAAATTGAGCCCTACATCATTGTGGTCAAGATCGTCAATGCTGAAGAATTGCTTACGCATTAATTAAAATGTTCAAGTTCAAAGGTGTGCTTTATTACTGATTATTTCCCGCAATTTTTAAAAACCAATCAAATTTGAAGAAAATTCAAATATCAACCAATAACGATTCAACTTTCTTGATTAAACTGCATGCAGCTTCCCTTGAATATTGGGGTTGATTAAACCGCAGCTAGCTTTTTGCCTAGCAACAATTTATTTATTCTCAAAATTTATTCTTAAATTGCCAAAATATAATGGCGCGATTTGGGAAAACAGAACAAGAAAGCATCATCGAGGCTATTAAAAACCACACCCCCAAAAATACGAAGAAAACCCACGATTCTATATGGAGTCAATTTAAATCATTTTGCAATGAAAAGTCATATCAGTTGACACAAAATCAAACTGTCACAGATTTAAACAAGATATTAACAGATTATGCATTTAATATGAAGAAAATCGATGGGACCGATTACAAAGAAGGAGTAGTCAAAACCATGTGGAACATCACAGCAAAGAAGTTACAAGAGTTTTATTTCGAAAGGTATAATATTAAGTTTGATCCATTTAATGATTTAATATTTCAACAAGCAAGAAGTGCTCGTGATGCGAAAAGAAAGCTATTACAACAGGATCCTTCGAAAAGAAAAAGAAGTGCCGTTGCATTTACCCCAGAGGAACACAATTCTATAATAAATTCGTTCAACGAAGAAGAACCTGAAGGATTACAACGCAAGTTCTATCACATTGCGGCAGTAGAACTAGCTTGGAGGGGCGGAGAAGCTTCCAATTGCCTTGTGGATTATTTTAGAGAAGAGAGGGACAATAAAGGTGAATTAACAGGTAAAAATTAATAGAAGCATACAAGTTTACATTATTATTTATAAGTGGTTTCTGTTTTTAGGAATAATTGAATACAATACTGTTTTTAATAAAACTTCACAGGGTGGGTCACATAAATTAGCTGAGACCAAATGGCTGATACCTAATAGTAGCAATGAAAATATTTGCCCTGTTAGATTGTTTAAAAAATTAATTTCAAAAAGATCAAAAAATATAATTACACGAAGGCTCTTTCTGACGTGCAACAAATACTGGACATCAAACAATAAAAAATATTGGTATAAAAATTGCCCTCTAGGAAGAAACCAAATTTCAGTATGGACAAAAAATGCGGCGAAAGCAATTGGTTTGGACACAGCACATATTAAATTTACTAACCATTCAAATCGCTCAACAGCAGTCAGCAATCTAGCGCAAAACTGTGTTGGAGAGCAAGAGTTAATTAAAATAACGGGGCATTCAAACGCTCAGTCAATAAAACCATATCTCCATCTTAATACTGAGCATCATTCAAAAATTATAAATAAAATAAGAAACAATCATGAGACCACCACTGTTGGGACGAAGATTACATCAGCTGAGGCCAGTACCTCTAATACTACTCCAATGGTGTATAATAACTGTACTTTTTATATTAATTGTTCAAATTTTAATAATAAGTCAGAATAAGTCTGTTTCTTGTGATATTGATAATACTATCTTTGTTATTTTGATTATTGAATTTATATGAAAATAAATATATTTATTTCAAAATATGTTACAGCTCATTTGGGAAATAATCTTGACATAAACCCCGCGAGCTCCATATTTTGATCCGGTAATTTTCGTGCATGTGTTGAATGGCGAGGAATCGTGCAAATTTGATAATAAAAGCCCTCCAGCCTCCGGCTGTCGGGCTTTTAATACTTATCAAATTTGCACTCTTCGATCGGCATGCAACACATTCACTCAAATTACCCGGCAAAATATGGAGCTCTAGGGATTTAACCTATGAATATACAAAAATGTGACACTTATTTGACATTTGTAGGTTTCAAAAACTCCTTGCATTTCTAAAACGAAAGAATGAGCGTTATATTCCAAAAAAGCCAAGGTCTTAACTAAAGACCAAGTTGAGCGTTTTCAATTAGAAGCTTCTGAAAATGAATGATTAAGACAAATACAAAATTTGACAACCAAAAGATTTACTATAACGGATGACGATTGTAGTTTTAAACCCTGTTTATTGTACAGAAAATATGTAAGTCTCTATCCTTCTGGAAAAGAAAACTTGCGATTTTTTTTAACATACCGAAATTAAAAATGCATTTCTTTTAATACTTAATAGCATACTATACCTCTGTCCCGAAACAAATTGCAAAGTATTTAGATTTAAAAGAACCAGAGCTCAGAGGTCATTCTTTCGGTCGAACTGGGGCAACTATGGTAGTAGATTTAGGTGGAGATATTTTGGCACTAAAACGTGCTGAAGGATGGAAATCTAGCTCCATTGCCACAAGCTATGTTGACTATTCAATCAACAACAAAATCGAAATGTCGAAGAAATTATTTCCAAATACTGAATCAACAAATGTGTCGTTGCAATATACTTCAAGTTTTGTAATTCTGCAGTTTCCGCACCCGCAGATACAATTTCAAGTTTTATCTTCGAAAGTGTTTATTAACGGAAGTAGCAATTGTACTATTGTTTTTCATATTTATGATACAAATAGCACATAATTGTCTAATGTAAGTAACTCTAATAACCTGTAAAAATATTACCAATCAGTCTACTGCCCTGTTATTTAGTTAGTAGCTTGTTAAAATAAACTTACTCGATCAATATGGTGTTTTGATAAATTGACGTTTACAAATGAGTGACAAATTAACATATTTTACTAATCTATCGTGGAAATGATACACTTGGTAATTTGCTGATATTTAAATCTAAATTTCTCTCTTAATTTCTCTATGTTATTGTAGATGCTTATTTTAAACAAATTATTTTGAACACTTATTAAATTTTTATTTTTTTAGGTATTTTAATAATAATACATCACTTGGTTTGTTTCTTCTTTTTCATAGTTTTATAATCAGCTTTGTTTAATAGAATATTTACCAATCTGTTAATATATAAATAGAACATACTGTTTTTGATTTGTGTATGTGTATTACAGGATTTTGGAATATTTATATTCGTAAATATATCTTTTCTAAAAATACTATACTATCATTTTCTATCGTTAGTTTTTAATATGTTTAATTCTCGAATATTTAAATTATTGTACATTTCTATCTCTTTTGTAAATTGAGTTTTAAAATTAATTGCATTAACAAATTTAAGGAAATTATCTTGTAGCCTTGTCGTACCACCCCTAACGCCAAAAAATTGCCTTGTCGTATCAACCCAAACGCAAAAAATATCGACAACACATCCAGCCCAGAAGATCGCATGTTTGTTTTCCGGTGATTTTAAAATATTTTTCTCGAAATATGACTTAAACATCTCTGAAAGTAAATGTGATAGAGGAGAACCCATTGATAAATCATCAATGTGTTTATATAAGTTATTTGTAATTCTAAATAATTTTGTTTTATACAAATATCTACCATGGTTTTTAATTCATGTTTTAATATTTCTGGTTAGTTCGCGGCATTTATTCCACAATATAACATCTCTTTTATTTTATTAGTAGGAATAGACGTGAATAGGCTTTTCAGATTTAATGAAATTAATTTGCGTTGGGTAGAACAACTTTATTTTTCATGTTTTTTTTTATTAGGTCTATAAAAACAAACCAAGTAATTTTAATTAAAATTCAATATAAGTTAAAATGTTTCATCAGGTGATCAATGAGAATCAAATTTAAGTTATATTAATAAAATATTAATACAATTTCTACTAGACCCCTGCAAACACGACACTAAAATTTCGAATTAATAGAACAACATCTACATGCTATGAGCATGTACAGGAAATTTTACATTTTAGTACACATATCTACAGAGAGTTTTATGTAACACCGAACATGCCAGAAAATATTCAATGTAAATTTTCCTATGTTCGATGTGTTCTGGGATGCATCAAAGCATTGAATGCGATTTCATTGGCTGATTTTAGTAGTTCTGACGCAATTTTAGTTTTTAGTAGCTCTAACGCAACTTAAATTTAACGTCAAAATGAAATGTGTCATTCAATAATCGCCTACATCACTAATGGAATATTAATATTAAACAGAAAAGAAAAATGAGATAGAGGAGAACAGGTTTAGCTTAATCGCAAAAATAATAGAAAAACAGATTCCTGTTACTTCCGTTTGCTAATATTTCAAGATAAGTTTATACATTGCTTCAATTTCACTGGAGATTATTAAGAACTTCGATTTAGCGTATTGTGTAAACCATTTGATCAGGACTACCCCAAGTACGTTGCTTTGGGTGTACCAGCAAAAATGCCGTCCAAAAACTGCCTGGTCCTTTGGGGAGTGCTCATTTCTGCACTGCACTTAGGCCATATTAGGCCCATTGTGCTAACAGAACGGCCTTTAGGCAGCTTTAAATATAAATATTCCAAATTTGAAGAACGTGGCGAGGCAGGTTTGCAAGTACTGCACCTAGTACTGCTGTCAGCACAACAATATTGGGGTGTTAGGTGTGCTGCTTTATTTGGCAAACATTGCAATTTTAATTTATTTGCTAACATAATACTCAATGAAGATAATGTAGGTGTATTTATTACTTTATTGACTGCGTAACTTACAATGAATTGAAGATACAGTAATTTTTTTTTAGGTAAACATGCATAAGCTGTAAATTTTCCGACATTCGTTGTTTTTTGAAAGAGTTCAATTTGATTCTTTAAACGAGTGTTTTCCACTCCCAGACTAACCATGAAGTAAAATTTCGAGTTTAGAAAAGCCCCGTGAAAATTTGTCGAGGGTCGCGCAGCGACCCGAGACAAATTTTCTGGGCTTTTCTAAACTCGAAATTTTACTTCATGCGCCACGCGTATAAAACACAGATTTCAAGTGACGTTCGAATATACATAAATTACACAATATTTTAGTGTTTTAAACGCGTGGCGCATGAAGTAAAATTTCAAGTTTAGAAAAGCCCAGAAAATTTGTCTCGGGTCGCTGCGCGACCCTCGTCAAATTTTCACGGGGCTTTTCTAAACTCGAAATTTTACTTTATGCTTAGTCTGGGAGTGGAAAACACTCGTCTAAAGCATTAAATCGAGCTTAAAAAAACAAGGAATATTTAAGGATTTATAGAAAATGGGCTGAATTTGAAATACGTATACCTAAAAGAAAAACTTTCTGTATGTTTCAGGACAGTATTAATCTTGATTGTCTTGAAATGCTGATGTCTTGCTTTGGACAAAAAAATATGTTCCATATGTCCACACACCGCACTTACCATAAACGCACAAGATTTAATAACTGACATATTTTATTTTGACGTTACATGTACCCTATTTACATTAGTCCTAATTTGCATTAGAACTACTAAAAATCGTAACCAATAAAATCTCACCCAGAAGAATGTAAATTGGGTTGACTATATTACCATTGGAAATCGTAGCCAATCACAACGCACTCAATGCTGTGATGCGTCCCAGAACAAATCGAACATAGGAAAATTTACAGTGAACATTTTCTGGCATGTTCGGTATTACTTAAAACTCTCTGTAGATATATACATTGTAAATTTATGGCATTCGTTTTTCTTAAACGTTTAATTTGAAGCTTCAAGCGAGTGTTTCCACTCCCAGACTAAGCATGAAGTAAAATTTCTAGTTTAGAAAAGCCTGAAAATTTGCTTTGGTCGCTCCGTGAAGAGGAGCGGCCGCACCAAATTTTCAGGCTTTTTTAAACTCTAAATTTTGCTTTATGCGCCACGCGCATAAAACACTGATTTCTATTAAAGTTCAAAATATACTGCTTTAGAATACTGCTTCAGCAGTATATTTCAAACTTCAGTTTAAGTCAGTATTTCATACGCGTGACTCATGAAGTAAAATTTCGAGTTTACAAAAGCCTGAAAATTTGGTTTTGCCGCGTAGCGCTACGCGACCAAACCAAATGTTCAGGCTTTTCTAAACCCGAAATTTTACTTCATGCTTAGTCTGGGAGTGGAAACACTCGTTAGTAGTGTCAACTTTTTGAAAATTTACAAATCGAGATATGTATACTTAAAACAAAAAATCTTTGTATATGATCCGTATTAGTCAGTTTTGAACTGTTGATAAAATGAACGTGGCAACATTGAATTTTCATGTGTTGCAACTTCACTTTACCTCAGTAATTTAGAAGATATATTTCACTGTTTTGTTAATTATGGTGAAATGTGTGACTTCTGCCGTAATATTTGATTCAAATTTACTTCAAACGTGTGTCTTTTTCACTCCTTAGTTAGGCATAAAGTAAAATTTTGAGTTTTGAAAAGCCTGAAAATTTGGTTTGGTCGCGTAGCGCTACGCGATCAAACCAAATGTTCAGGCTTTTCTAAACTCGAAATTTTACTTCATTCGCCAAGCACATAAAACATTGATTTCAAGTGAAGTTCAAAATATTCTGATCAGGTATGTAGATTTATGATTTATAGTATTATTAAATAACTAGTAGCATTTTTAAATTAACAATTAACCTCTATTTTGTTATGACAATTTAAGTTGTGTATAAGATTTAAACTAGAGGTACCACACTACTAAATTATTAGTTGTAAACTAACAATAGTAATCTACTGAAACGTTTTAAGAATCCGAAAATGTTAATATCGTCCTTAGAACCGTGTTAAAGCTATTAATAAGGCTGTTAATTGTATAGTTGAGGCTGTTAGTTGTTGAAACTCCATAATATCACTTTAATAAAACACTTAATTTGTTTAGGTTTCAAGGCTGTTAATTGTTTTTTCTTTAATAATAATTTTTAGTTCCTTAACGTACAAAATCAGCATTTTTTAAAGGGACCAAAATAACGAAATAAACATCCCTCGACAGTAACAGAAACCATAAACTGTGCGGAAACGGTTTGTAATTATAATTAGATTTAATGGTGGAATTGATTAAAGCCCTCGTTAGTTATAGGGGGAAATTCGGGCGGCAAATCCGACGATCCATAGCTCTTTCGCCCTCAACACACACATACACATATACAGACACATGAATCAAAATCGATCAGTTTCAATAGGTATTTCGTATTTGTAGATAGAATTACACGCTAACGTGGGACACCTGCACCTATTTGCCATCGCCTCATTGCTTACGATTCTGCTGGTGGTCGTAACGGGGCGATAACACTACTGATAACTGATAATGCTGAAAAATAATACAACGCTTCGCGAGTTGCTCGTATATTACATTTCCAACTTGATAACGAGACAGCGATAAATGAATACTCGCTCAGGTAATAAAAATATAATAAGAATGTGTGTTTTGATGCGAGCGCAATACAATACAGAACGTCTTGAATTTCATTCTTGCGATTATTTTAAAGAGACACTCAAATTCTTTACTGTAGTATTGAATTATAACTCTTTAAAGTGTAATTAGATATAAAATTAAATTGAAAAATGTCCATTCATTTCCAACTTAAGAAAATATTTTTAATAACAGTTTACATTGGGATTAGGATTGAAAGATACATATTTTAGAAGTATTCTAGTGTGCTAATTTATTGCCCTTGTAATATATTTTTGTAGAAATGGATAAAGAGAAACATTTGGTAAAATATTTACATAATATACAATTTTCTTATTTTGATACTGCATAAAAAAACTTGACATTACATTTTTGGGACGTCCTACATTTAAACCGTAACAAAAAACAGGATTAATCTACTGAGCATTTAAAATGGGTGTGTAATTTGGATACCTATTGAAGAATTCATATATCAAAAACGCATATGAAATTGCATATTAACATAGTACCAAGGTATCTCCAATGCATTTAATGATAATTAATTTCTGTTTAAAAGAATTGATTATAGATGATGTGTAGAAACAATTATTGCAACGAGTTTTGCCTAGCTGGTTGCATAACTTCAGAATTTAGTTTTGAAATTTCATATTTACGATTTAGAAAATTTAAAATATACATTTATTTTTAATGATATTCTCGATGTTCCTTAATACTTCAAAAATGTTCCCCTACAACTCTCCATCTGTTTTCGATTTAGAATCATACGCAAAGCTCGTTTTTGAACAATAAATACCTATCATAGTGTATCCAACCGTATCTTATTAACCTTTCGAAGTTTGCCTGTTAACTGAGATAAGTGTTTTTACATCTAGTATTTTTCTGCACATGCGTAATGCATAGCACGCCGAGAATAATTTTGATCCCAATTTATCACAATGATGAGACCAATTGAGTTTTTTTTATTTAATACCATGCTAAAAAAATGCATTTCACTTGAAGATTAAAGTTTTCGTTGTTTAAATTAATGACATCTAGACTTTTTTTGTGAAAAATATTATGGTATTTGTTTTATTTTTATTTAACGATAATTTATTTTTTGCCATCCAGATCTTAGTAGTTTTAAATACTTCGCTTGCTTTCTTTATCACTTCCGATTCGCTGGCACTTGATATAAGGAGTGTAGTGTCGTCGGCGTATGTTGTTATGAATGTGCTTTGGTCTTTAATTGATCTTGCTAAATCATTTACATAAACTATAAATTTCAGCGAGTGATTCCCCCTTAAGGAAACTGAATAATTCTCGCTCCTCCCAATACAGTCGGGTCTTTTCGAATGCAGATTTCACTGAAGATTTCAACCGAAATTATGGAATTATGTCCATTTATATTTACAGTTTTTGGTGGACATTTTTCTTTATCAAGTTTTGTGATAAATGATTTCCTTTTATCTTAAATACAAATTAACAATTAAAAAGAGGTGAAAAATAATATTTTTAAAAGTACACCATTAAAACAATCAAATGTAAAATTACATTCAGGTTCAGGTGTTTCGGTTTTTTTGACATCCCAATCATAAGTTTTTGTTTGTTTGGTTTAGCATTGTATTCGATTGATTTTTTTTTTGAAATAACTCCTATCAAGTCCGTTTTTTTCGATGATATAAATTCAAATAAATCACGCAAAAAGGGGGTAAGTAAAATGATTCATTTAAAATTTTGTCAACATTCCGGATTGATTTATCGCCTCGTCCATGTGAGTCAGTGCTTCGACCCACCTGTGTTTTCATTGGAATTGTCCCCCCCGAAATCCCCGAAAGTCGGGGCGATTTCACAGGAATTACGAGCGGGCTGCGTCGATCCAAACCCCGAGCCCGCCCCACTCTCGGCCCCCGGGGCCGGAAAATGGGGAGAAAGTTAGCCGGGCCTAACTTTCGCCACGAAAAGAAAAAATCAATTATCCCAATGCGGTGGGACCCGAATTTATTCCCTTCTTAAAAAAAAGAAAACTAAATAAACGAATCAGCATCGTAAAATCGAGTAGTTGTGGAAACTTTCCGAAATGAAATTGGAAATAGGAATGCATAAATATTAAAAAACTAATACTCTTACTATATTTTTAGGACTTCAAGAAATGTCAGTTTAATTTTTTGAAAGGAGAAACATACCGGGTGTAGAAGCGATCAGGTATAGATAGGGATTTAACATGTAAAACCACATTTATCAATTTTCCTGCTTCCAGGGCCATTTTAGACAAAAGTATACAAAAATGAAGAAAGAAATCTTACGTATTTACGTTGTTCTTATGTTAAAATTGGACATCATTTACTATTTTTTATCGAGTTTTGAAAATTATAAAAACTGCAAATAAATATCCTCAGAAACATCCGTCTTCATTCTTCATTTTTGACACGAATGCGCTAGAATCGCCGAAGTTGCCTCAAATTAAAGCTACGGGTGGAGCGTTGATGATTTTAGTTTAGTTTAGTATTAGACCTATGAATGGTCGCAATTATCTGCTGAAAACGCCAATATTGTCTTCTGCTACCCGACTTGGGGCTAATTTCTTAAATGTTCCTATTTTTAAAAATTGATAAAAATGGCAAACGACGTCCGATTTTAACCGGTGGGCGACCCAAATACGGGAGATATTTTTTTAGATTTATATTTGCTTTTGTACTTTTCCTCTTAAATAACCCTGGAAGCAGAAACATGTATAAATGTAGTTTTACTTGTTAAATCCCTATGTATACCTGATAGAATCAACACCCTCTCATTTAACATGATTTGAATCATTATCTTTAAATCACGAATAGAAATGCGTTTTAATATATATATAAATATATATTGAATAAATAACATCGACTAATTATAATTTTAAATAAAATGAAATAAATATACAGGGTGTCCCAGACCACCTGTATTAGGCTTTTTGAGGAAATGGCTAGCCCTAGAGAGTTGGGACAAAAACATTTATTACAAAAGCCATATTAAAGAATCGAATGGTAATACTGTTTTTTCGCAAAAATGTTGGCATCCCTGAGAGTTTGCTTAAAAATGTCAATAACTCAAGATTGTTAAATGGCATGGTAGGTCAAAAGTAGTATTACTGAAAAGGTCTTTGAAAAATAAGCAACTTATACAGGAAAAATATTTTTGTAACTGACGTTTGTTTTGTTTAAGTCAAAATGGATTGACTAATCCAAATTTTTAGGATATTCTAAACTCGAAATGTTACTTCATACTTAATCCAGAAGTAGAAACACTCGTTAGAAACTTCAAATTCAACTTAACAAAAACAAATAACGCCTGATAATTAACAACGTATGCATCGGGATATGTATACTTAAATCACAAATTCCCTGTATATTCAAATCATAATATTGAAAATTTGTGAAAATTTCAGGAAGCATTCCAAAACAAATAAAATGATACCCCAACAAATATTTTATTTACAAATCGTTGATACATTTAAATTTAAATCAATGTATTAATGTTCTTATAATAAATGAATTGCAATTTTAAGAATTTATAAAACTGTCTAACAACTAATAAACTTAGTAGAATTTTAAAGCTGTTTGGTAACGTCTACTGCTAAGGCAAAAAATCCACAAATGTTTATTATAAAAACAGCAGTAAATCAATTTAAAAATATGCGAACATTATCGTAATCGTAATGTGTGAAATTAATCTTTTTAACGAGTTCAAAGTTTATCTTCAGATTGAACTTGGTTTGTGATAAGAGGACAGTGGCAAGGTTATTCGAATGTTAAAGTTGTTATTAATTTTGTTTATATTTATATTTTATTATGCCTTATCGTTTTGCATGTACAAAAAATATTTTTTGGCATAAATTTCACTTGCAAATAATATCATAACCTTTATAAATATCATGCATGAATTACTTAAACATAGATGACATTTTCTAAGTAAAGTTCATCAAATTCACTATTTGTGAAATAAAATCAACTATGTTTTATTAGTGTTTATAAATTTATTTGCAAATCTAGTTGATCTTAAAATTGAGTTAACATCCCCTAATGTAAATAATAAGCTGAAAGACCTAGGCCGATAGCCATTTGTAACTCTTCAAGTGCAATACTATTAGTACTGTCTGTATTTTTAACATTACTTTTCCTTTGTATTAATCAATAAGGCTGATATTTGTGAAATGTTCATTTTCACTTTTATACAAATAAAACCATTTACAACAGAGGTGAAAAATACAGCTTTTTTAATAGTACACCATTACAAAAATAAAATATCAAATCAAATTGAGGTTCAGGTTAAAGAACTATTCAGAGTGATTTTGACATATGGATCTTACTTGTTTATGTTTGTTTTGTTTATTTTTTGCATTCGATTGATTTTTTATAATAATCATTATCAAGTTCGGTTTTTTCGATGATATAAACTTAAATAAATCACGCAAAGTTATTATAATTATCTAATTAAATAAATAATTAAGGCCCAGTTGCAGCAGAAACTTTGAACTCGAGTTCAAGCTGAACTTGAATTCAAGATAACAGTTGCTATTGTTCTAATATCATTTTGAACTCGAGTTCAGAGTTGTACCAGTTCAACGTGTTTGGTGCAACTCGCCCTTAATGTGTCCTTGCAAATTATATTAAGATTATCAAGTGAATTCCTGTGTTAATTTACCTTAGGTAATTCGTGGTTTTGCACTTTGCAGATAGAATTGTATTTAATTTAAAACTAAAAAAAAAATATTTCAGTTTTCTGTAAGAATATATTAGAAAATTATTGTATTTTCAGTAATATCTAAAAAAAACGTGCTCTATTTTAATACGTTCGTAACATCCACGTATTTGTTTCTGCAACATCAAAAGCTTCCAACATAATCTATACATTATGTATGTATGTGTGTGTATATAAACTTCTTTAACAGCACTTTATATTCACCTGGCTTATCCTCGCCTCCTCATGAAACTCAAGCCGGCCGGCATCCAGTATCCAGTTCGTCACAATGAAATTAGATTCATGGCTTCTCCGCTTACCCACCATCTCACACCTCGATCTAATTAGTTTTTTTTACTACCTCTCCTTCTCAACTTCCCCCGTTTTCCCTCCTCCTTCATCTTTTTACAGTTAAGAGATATACATTAATTGGCCATCAGATTTCCGACCTATCTAACGATCTTCACGATCGGACGGACGGGCGACCGTTCGTGAAATCAGTAGAGGATGATGCACAAGAGAAGAAGGAGTTTTTATCATCTCCATCTCTACAATTCTAATTACTGCTAATAGGTCCCCTTTTCGTCCTTCATTTCCTCGACTGAGTCGTGATTAGATCTTTGGGAATTGCGTAAGGTTTTCCCCCCAGCTTGCAGATTTTCTTTTACTTTCTACCCTCGGAGGTTTGTAAGGAATAACAGATTTTCTTGATTCTCTGCAGAAACAACTTGAATTTACTAGGAAAATAATTATGCTAATTCTCTTCATTTCGTTTTCTGCTTTTATTTGTTTGATTTTCACTATGTACCAAATGAAATTCCTATTAAAAATTGTGTTTAGTACAAGCGCTCAAAGATGGATTTTTGAAATAAAATATAATGTTTGTGAAATGAGTTCTTTAGTGTTGAATTATGGAAAATTATCAGTACTGTAATAGTAATTAAACAATAAATAAACACTCGTGCTTAATATTAAATATTGATCTAACCCAATACTCTTTACTCGTGTAACAATTACACGATTCTATCTAAACAAAGTACAACCAATACCTTGTTTACATTATTCATTTTTATTATGACTTATCGAAATACGGGTTATCACACTTTGTGTGTATACTAACACTTTCTTAAAAAGAAGGAAAAATAATTACCATTGTTTGAGTAGATATGCGTAATGTTTTTGTATTCATAGCGACAGCAGTGATTATTCCGTCTCTGACAATTATTTAAATTGCACTGGATGAACGGCTGACCTTTGGTCTTGCCTTGTTTTAAATTTAACATAATGGGACATTAATTTTATTGCTAGTTAGTATGTCCGGTAATTGAATACAATTTGAATAGGAAAACTAGAAAACAAAGTATTAACGCTGATACAAAGTAAAGTCTTTTATGTTTTTAATTCTGAATAAAATCACGAAACACATAATTTTGCAGAGAGATAAAGATTATTCAGGATTCAAATCCTCGAATCGATTCCTTTTAGAAGATATGAAAAAGGTTGACAAATGTAGGTGATTCGAATCATTTAAAAAAATGACTCGAATTCTCAGAAGTGATTCGAATGTTACAAAAGGATTCGAATCGCCGCTATTACTCAGATAATACACTGTTTTAGATTCGTTTTTAGAAGAAATAAATAGAAATAAATTATTGATAAGTTAAAAAAAAAATTAAAATCATATTAAAGAGACTAGATACGACACACCTGGATTGTTTCTTTTAAATATAGGCACCTCGATATCAGAGCTGGGCTGGATCTGAATGCTGAGTTTAAATCCTTATAAAAGATTCAAATAAGATTTTGATTTTTGATTTTTTTTAATACTTCGGTGACAAAAGATTTGTGATCTGGATTTGTTATATTTTTTTAAGAGGATTCGTATTTGAATCCAAATATAGGTGATTCGAATACTTATAAAAGAATTTTAACACTTACAAACGGAAATCGTCACAAATAATTCTAATTCATGGTCAGGATTCGCATGAAAATTTGTTTTTAGCGTCTTTTTGAACTTCACTTTAAACCAGTATCTAATACAACTGGCGCATGAAGTAGAATGTCGAGTTACGATAAGCCTGAAAAATGTTAAAGAATTTCACTTCTTAATTAGACATCAAGTAAAATGTTAGGTTTAGAACAGCCTGGACATTTTTCAGGTTTATCTCCGCTCCGCTTCGCTACGCGACCAAATCAAATTTTCAGGCTTTTCTAAACTCGAAATTTTACTTCATACTTAATCAGGGAGTAGAAACACTCATAAAAAGCTGCAAAATAAAGGATTTTTGAAAACAACCAATGCCTGAACAAATACAGCCTATATATCGTTATGTATACATAATAGGACAATTCCATGTAAACCCTGATTATACATTTCACAAATGTTCTGTTCATTTTTTGGTTTTATTTTGAACTTAAATAAATTCAAACCAAATTATTAATTTTTTAAATCTTTTCAGCACTATTTTTTTAAAATTATTTGTAAGGTTTTTTAGAAAAAGGGGCATTATTCAAAAAATATGTTATGTTACTATCTAAGTTTAACCATTACTTTATTTTATTATGATGCCAATATTTTGCTGAATTTGTTTAGCGTCTTCAGGGCAAAAACTTTATAATAAATAAAAACATATTTTTTATAGAAATAGAAACATAATTTAAAACGATTTAAGAAAAAATATCATTCCAAAACAAAATAGAAATTACTTACATGTTTCCAAGCTACTTATAACATAGTGCGACAAATTAAAACTTTTTTGAATTGATATCTGAAATCAAAATGAACAAAATTGTATGAAAGAAAAAATACATCTGTCATTTAAGGATTTTTATCGAGGTTTGAAGTTTCGAAAATTGGATATATACCAAAGAGAAGTTTTTCATCAAAAAGATCACCTAAAATGGCCTATATAAAGATCAGATTTAAAAAGGGACACGTAATTTAAGGTGAAAGAAGTTAAATAATTTTAATTTGAGTTCTAAATTTTGGACGAAAAAAGTTTTGTGGAAAATAGTTCACATTAAATTGAAATGTTTGTTTTTAACGAAGTTTTAAAATTTAACTTTGTATACTGCTAGCACTCAAAAGATTTCGCTGTTCTAAAGTCATATTGTCATTTCGTCATGGTCTTGCCATACTGTTATTTGATTAACATTTGCTATGTTATGACGTATAAATTCTGTTGAAATTGTGCTGAGAAATAGTAAAAAGAAAAATCGGTAAGCTTTGCGCATTAAAACAAAAATGAATCGCCGATGCTCTGAAATCTGTATTGTTACATGTGTGGACAGCTTGCTTTGTCTTCAAAAACAACTACAACAAATGAATGAATCTTTGTTATATATCCAATTTTCGAAACTTCAGACCTCGATAAAATCCATAAATTACCTAAAATCGCATAAAACATTTAGATGTATTTTTTTCTTTTACACGTGTATGTGTACATTTTTCACTTTTGTTTTCAGATTTAAATTCAGAATTTCGCACTTTTTAATAAATAACATCTCCAAATCAAAAGCGTTAGTTTTATAATTTTTAAAAACAATTTATTTATTTGCCCAGTTTTTACATGTCTGTATTTTAACAACTTTTCTAATATAAGAAGTCCAGAAACGTGTACATATTTTCATGTATGTTTTAGTGTAATAACATCTTTGTAACAATATATTTTAGATGTTTTGCCTTGATTAAACCAATAAAAATTAACGAAATATGGGCATCATAATAAATTATAGTTCTGGTTTAATTTAAACCCATAATTTTTGAATACTATCACATTCCCAAAAAACGTTACGAATAATTTGACAACTTGACGACAAAAAATGTACAAAATATGTTATTTTATTTAATGCCCTTATTTTGTATCTGTTTTTTCAAAATAAAAACAGGGTCAGTGTACTTAGCCGGGTGCGTAGTAAGTCCGATAATGGCGTATTTATGTTAATCGGAGGTGTATCAGAGTCAACCGTATATTTTACCGAGTAATTAAAACGTAATCCAGACTTATTATTTAAAACACACTTAAACCGATTGCGACCGTATTTTCCGCGGAAGGCGCGCGGGGGAATAAATTTTAATCGCCCCAGCCAGCGTTATAAACAACCCGAATTAAATCGTCCCGAAATTGAATTAACTGGAAAATGGAATAACAATTTTAATGGAGCTGTTTTCGTATTGTACCGTTGTGTGTACGCGCGAAAAATTTATTTATTTGTACATATGTTTGTGTTCGCTTTTTGTATCATTGGTGATAAAATAATATTGAAGCAAAAAATAGGTTTTATGTTTGTGTAATTTGTTTGAAATTTGCATTGGAAAATTGAGTTAAAATAGGGGAATGCTGTTCATTAATTTGTTATTGTGTTTCTATGAAGTTTTAGTCCTAAACCCACGAACAAAATTGGGTTTTTGTAGTAATAATACTGCAAAACGATTAATTTGCATTAACTAATACACCTATTATCGATGTTTTTTCTACAAGAATAACCGAAAGTCTTTCGAATTTGAAATATACATTTTATAATTTAATGAAATTCACAACTGAAACACGATTTTAATTTTGTTTGTATAAATGAGACTTTATTAAGTGACTATAGTTTCGACAACTTTAACTTGTCATTTTCAAACTCAAAGTCAAAATGACAAGTTAAAGTTGTCGAAACTATAGTCACTTAATAAAGTCTCAGTTATACAAACAAAGTTAAAATCGTGTTTCATTTGTGAATTATGATGTATATCGAAGTATAAGCCTTCACCGTTTAGTTCAATGAAATTTAATTTAATTTAATATTCTGCAAACTAAATTTTTTTCGCATTCAAGATAGCTTTGAATTCGAAATATACTTATGGTCTTTCGAATTTATTGTGAAGCTAATCTTCTAACATGTTTATAGGTGTAATTGATAGCTTCAATTATTTAACTTGAACAACATTAGGGTCGAATTAAACATTTTGCTATAGTTTTTGTGTGATAGCACAAACGTTTTTTATCTTTCGAACATTTACAACCTTATTATTAGACGTGAGCAAAAAGCTTTAGCACGGTTTTGTCATTATTAAAAATTTATTTGAACACAAACACAACATATTCGTATTAATGAAACATATGAGTAGATTACTATTGCTAATATACAAGTAATAATTTAATAATTTGATTAAAACACTTAACTTTGTTTTAACACTTTTATTTAAAAATGGTAAAACAAAGTTAAGAGTTTTAATTAAATTGTTATGAAGATGTACCACAAAGCGAACGCCAACCAAATCAAAGATTTAATAATTTAATAGTATGGTTTAAGGAGGTCGCTAGAAAACATTTCGGAGTCGCCAAATTCAAAGAAATTTAATTGACAAAAAATATAGACCCACAACAAATAAACTGTGATGCCCTTCAATTTATTTTATAATTTAAGACTGCGACTTTACCCTTTATATAAATTGTTGATCTGTAACTGGCAATAATAAAAGATAAATTAGCTATTTTAAACTTTTGAATCATCAGTGTTTTATACGCCTGGCGCATGGAGTACAATTTCAATATCGAGATTAGAAAAGCCTCAAAATTCGCTCGCGCGCCCCAACAAATCCAAATTTTCAGGTTTTTCTAAACTCGAAATTTTACTTCATTTTAAGAATATTGGATAATTATAAATGACTTCAAATAACACTTTTGTCTTACGAATTTTACGCTACGCCTACCGTTCATTTTAATAACTATGACTATCAAGTGAATGTCTGATAAATTTAGTTTAAACCTGATCTTTTCTGTTATATTTTTATATTCTTATTAACAACCGTCTTTATTTTCTCAGGAAGACAAGTCATTAATGTTTCAATTAGTTGTTTTTATTGTTTTTTGTTATTCGAAGAGAGGAGTGTAAATTGTAGTCACAGCATTAACTCTTTAATTAGCACTTTGAATCGTTCAACAACATCCGTTCGAGGCTTAAAATTAGAATTCAAAGAATACATAGTTGGTTGATCCATCATTTGGAAAGAATTTTAGCACAGGTAAATATCTCTCAAGGTAATCGACTTCCTCTTAGGTGAAGGTTCTTTTGTTTAATAAAAGTTATAATTATTGGATGTAGATCAATTTTCAGTTTATTCAAATAAAACCATTCGTAAAATTTTATTAATTGTTGTAAGTTTTTAAAGTGTACCACAGGAAATTTTAAAAGAAAATTAAAAGTTCATCTTCACTTTTATACAAATAAAACAATTTAAAACACTTTCAAATCTATATTTAATATTTCTTTTAAGTATACATTTGCATACGCTGTAAATGTTAGATATTTATTATTTATAAAAGCAGGTAAAATTGAAGCTATAATTGACTTTTCCACTCCTAGATTAAGCATGAAGTAAAATTTCGAGTTAAAATAGTTTGAAAATTTGGTTTGGTCGCGTATATATATATATATATATATATATATATATATATATATATATATATATATATATATATATATATATATATATATATATATATATAACTGGCTTGAGTTTTTTGGGCTGCTTTCTCGCGTTGGTTGATTTATTTGCGCTCTACGTTTCGGCAGCATCACTTCTGCCATCCTCAGGAGCTTTTTTGTATACTGAGTGATAGATGTCACGTTCACTGTCAGTACATTTGTTTTTGTTAGCACCTTCTACATCGAGTGGACCAATAACACGTAGCAGATCTAGACTACAAGTCCCTAGTTTACAAAACAAATGTACTGACAGTGAACGTGACATCTATTACTCAGTATACAAAAAAGCTCCTGAGGATGGCAGAAGTGATGCTGCCGAAACGTAGAGCGCAAATAAATCAACCAACGCGAGAAAGCAGCCCAAAAAACTCAAGCCAGTTATATTTTGCTCGCGAAAACCTAAATATATATATATATATATATATATATATATATATATATATATATATATATATATATATATATATACGCGACCAAACCAAATTTTCAAACTTTTTTAACTCGAAATTTTACTTCATGCTTAATCTTGTCCACAACATTTTAGTGCTTTCAGTGTTAAATACGCGTGGCGCATGAAGTAAAATTTCGAGTTTAGAAAAGCCTGAAAATTTTACTTCATGCTTAGCCTGGGAGTGGAAAACACTCGTTTAAGTCTTTCATAATTTCTAATAAGCTTTCTTTTTCTTATTCTGTGTAATTCTGTCCTATTCCTCGGTTATTCTCCATAATTATAAGGAATTATACTAAATTTCCAATTTAATTTATAATTTAAATTGAAATATTGACAATTCAATTTAACAAATTAGTGGTTCCAGCTATGGCTACAATGAAAATGTATAATTTCGGTCTGTAATCTACTAATTAAATTATTTATGTCTAGAAGTCGAAGACCTAGAGTTTTTCAAATCAGACAACAGGGGATTTTTATACTTATTCATACCCGTTTTTAAAATTAGTTCCATTTAAAGTTTTAACCGAGTGTTTTGCACTCCCAGACTAAGCATGAAGTAAAATTTCGAGTTTAGAAAAGCCTGAAAATTTGGTTTGGTCGCGTAGCGCGAAGCGCGGAGCGGCCAAACCAAATTTTCAGGCTTTTCTAAACTCGAAATTTTACTTCATGCGCCACGCGTATTTAACACTGAAAGCACTGAAATATTGTGAACAAGTGAACTTCACTTGAAATCAGTGTCTTGTACGCGTGGTGCATGAAGTAAAATTTCGAGTTTAGTAAAGCCTGATAATTTGGTTTGGCCGCTCCGCGCTACGCGAATTTGAAATATTGATAATTCAATTTAACAAATTGGTGGTTCCAGCTATGGCCACAATGAAAATGTATAATTTCGGTCTGTAATGTACTAATTAAATTATTTATTTCTAGAATTGCTATTTATTTGGTAGGTTTGCTTTATAATACTTAATTTTATTTGCCCATTAGTTTACTAGGTAAATAAATTTACTCCACAAATAGTTATCTAATGATTTATTAATCGTTTATAATACCGGGCATAAGAGTAATTAAAAAATATATTTGAAATTTTCGTAATTCATTATTTTTCATTATTCGTTTTTACATTACAGATAATTTACCGTAATTTTTTATTATTTTTTACGAAGAAAAGAGTGCAGACGTAATATCGGGACATTTATCACCGCTCAAACAAAAGGTTCTGAGGGCGGCAGGATGGAAATAATAATAATAATAAAAAAAACAAATATGAGGGTGGAGGCGATTTCTGTCCGGGTTTTCCATGGCCGGAGAGATTCATGTCCCGTGGATAATAAAAGTCCGGAATGCATTCGTTTTTCCCCGAGTGGGAATGGATTGTTCTCACTTCGCTTTAATTGCGGAATTACGTATTATATTTTTCAGTAATAACTCACTTTTGAGTATTAATAAAAAATATGAAATGTGAAAAGTGTGTAGATTACTGAAATAAATACTGTAATTTATCGACATTTTAATTCAGCAATGTGTTTATTAAAATTGAAAGTATTAATATTTAAAATTAAAACCGATATTTGAAATTTATTAAATTTAGTTATAAATAATCATATATGTGAAAAGTTATATGGTTTTAGAAAAGAAGAAGTTATAATTATTGTGTATATGTATAACTACATTCAAGATTTTTTTTCTTTTAAGTATTTAATATACGGTCTAATTTTTTCGACATTCGTTGTTTTTTTAAAGAGTTTAATTTGAAACTTTAAACAAGTGTTTTCCACTCCCAGACTAAGAATGAAGTAAAATTTCGAGTTTAGAATAGCCTGAAAATGTGATTTGGCCACTCCGCTTCGCGCCACGCGTATAAAATATTAATTTTATGTGCTGTACAGGATATTTGTCGTTAGTACTGCTTTAGTAGCATACTTTGAAACACTTATAGTAAAACTCAATCTCGTTGTTAGATTAAATGACGTGTGTTTAATACAAAAATATGTACCTGTAAAAAGAATTAAGACCTCTACAAAAGTTCCCAAATAAAAAATAACGAATTCCGTTAAAAATAAAATGCTGATGACGTGATATGTCAAACACTAGTTTTACAGCAAAAAGGACGCAATAATGAACAAAAATCGACCTGTTTCAGTGTTTTAAAAAAATGGTTGACACAGTTATATTATATTGTATATAATTGCTAATAAAGATATTAAGTAATAGTTATTCCTAGAAAAATCATTATCAGACCAAAAAGAATTTATCTTTTTCATTATGTTCTAAAGTGCAATTAAGAGTGTTGATGATTGTTACTATTTAATGCAGAGTTGTTGTATATAAGGGCTTGAAGGGAAAACCAGCGTGTGATGTGCCTTCATTTCAAACATAATCAAGGGGTGGCATTGAGAGGAGGATTAACACTCGGATTAATGAAAATCCCTAAATTTAGCGAAATTGTGCACATTCAACTTGACAAGCAAGTCATTAGATTATATTAGTTACTCTATTTTTAAAAACTAAAGTAAACTGTACAAAAAAAATGTACAACGCGAAAGAGCGAGTAAATGAATGAATACTAAATAATAATTTTCAAGTCAGTAACAATTTTATCCTTTTATTTAATTCGATGAAATGTGTAAATATTATCAATGAAGTGTATAAATATTATTATAGATAATTCCTAAAGAAATCATTAAATATTTGAGGAGTTCAAAACACATATGCAAATATTTGAATTCCCTAAAAATTATCCGAAGAAAACTAAATAAATAAATATCTCCACTAAATATTATGTGAAATGTATGAAATTCACGTTTTAAAAATATCTTAATTACCTATCAACATTTTCATTTCCCGTTTTCGGGACGGGGTTTCGCACGGAACAATTTCCGGTACATTCACGATTGTTATTTCGCTGTGTCTTTTTTCGCCACTCCAGCTGCCGTGATAAAATTTTTAATGGGTCTCCTCCCGCTTTTCTGAATTTTATGGATTATTTATACGTCCTGCGGTATAATGCATAGGTCTTTCGCGCGAACACAAAACACGACGATACGGATTTGGAGAGGATTTGCGTGTTCGTGTTAATTATTCATTTATCTTTCGAAATGTATACATTATAATCTCGTCAATAGTTTATGAAAAAATGGATATGCGAAAAAGTATTCAACGTTAATTTTCAACTGCTCAATTAGTGATGGGCGAATGATTTTAACTTGAATGATGTTGATAATCGATTGATCATTCGAATGATCATTCGAAGGATCGTACGAATTATCATTTAAATGATAATTTGAAGGATCGTACGAATTATTATTTAAATTACCATTTATATCATTTATTAAACGGTTAATCGAATTATCTATCTATTTATCTTGTTTTAATTTCGAATAGGATTTATATAATATTGAGCTTAAGTTGATTTTAATAAAATCTAATAAAACTTTACAGACTTCATAAAATAGAATAGTCCTAAATTTTGTTAAAATTCAAAGATTATGTACAAATTCTTTAAAGTCAAATTCTTTTGCTCCTCTTAAAACGGACATTGCCCTACGTTGGGAAACACTGATCTAAGTCCTCCACATTATTCTAACGAGTTTTTTTTAATTCTGGATTAAGCATGAAGTAAAATTTCGAGTTTAGAAAAGCCTGAATGTTTGGTTTTATAAACTCGAAATTTTACTTCATGCGCCAGGCGTATAAAACACTGGATTATTATGAAGTTCTAAAAGTGGAGTTAAGGTTGTGAAATGAAATTTTAAAAACCCATTTTAAAAAATAGGTGTATCTCTGAAACGAAATGTAATTCTAAATTATACTTTTAATTACATTTCGTTCCAGATAAACAACTTTTTAGGGGGTTTTCAAAATTTGATTACAGATCTATAACTCCACATTTTCAACTTCACGATAAATCAGTGTTTTACACGCCTGGCGTATGAAGTAAAATTTTCCAAACTCGATTCATGCTATACCCATAATTGGAAAACACTCGTTAGAATAGTTAAATAAATATACATACATAATTAAATTATTATACTTGTTTTGTTATAAATACTTGATCATCAACAAATTTTTGAATTAGCATTTGTGAGGTGAGTCCCCGTGAAAGAATTATTTTTTGAAAAGGGGACGATAGAATGAACAAGGCTAGAAACCTATGACCTAAAGAAAACTGTGGATAATAAAAGACAAGCAAATAACTCACAAACTATCAATTCTCTCCCAAAGAGAGAAATAAGTACAAATGAATTAAACCTACAAATTATTTACATACCAATTTAATTAAAACACAATTTTGTTTTACCACTTTTATTTTACTTTTCAGTGACTATAGTTTCAACTACAAGCTAGTCATTATCAAACTAAGTTAAGTGTTTTAATTAAATTGTTATGAAGATGCACCACAATGTGAACGCCAACCAAATTCACGATTTAATGTACATGTTTACTGGGCAAAAAATAAATAAACGGCATTATACAATTACAAACTTATTTATGTTACAACTGAAACTGCAAAGTTCATTAATTCATACTTTCTTATCTTTATTATTTATCATTAATTGTCTTGTACCTTATTAGTTTGTGTGATAACATTATCTTTTTAAATGACTCCATCATATATACATGCTTCACCCGCAAATGGTTAAATTCCCTCATCTGGTCGTGTAATTGAAATTCGCGTGGTCGGCGTTTTGCCTTTGAAGTCCGGTTTCGATTCGGGCCTGTTACAGTTTTCAAAGCTCTCGCTTTGTGGCCGCGGTGATCGATAAATATGCTTAATTAATAATCGACTCCGTTTCACCTCAAACTGCAACCGCAATTAATATCTACACAGGATACAATCTAATCAATCGAATATCGGTTTCATCCCTACCGTGATTACAGCATTTATATAACGAATACTAAAATTTCATGTGTGTTGGTTTCAAGATTTTATTTAAAATAGTAATAGTTATTTAAAATTTGTGATTTTTGTTAATTATTAACTAACAGGCACTTTAAGCAAACATTTACATATTTCATATAAACATTTGTAAAATTAAAGACCATTTAAAAATTAGTGTTTTATACGCATGGCTCATGAAGTAAAATTTCAAGTTTAGAAAAACCGGAAAATTTGCTTTGATCACTCGTTTGACACTTCAAATTGAACGCTTGTACAAATAGCAATAAAAGCCTAAAGTTTCACAGGCCTATTTTTTAAAAAAAATATATATACACACGCTTTTTAGATCCTTAAACTTGTATTAGACGACACTATTTTCTTATACAAGAAAATAGTATACTATTTTCTATCATGGTGTAATTTCACAAAATATGACTAAACCAAATAGAACATATCCTATTTCCATTATACAAAATTGTACAAGATTCGCGATTGGTCATATTTTGTGTATTACGCCATGATTTTTTTGTACAAAAAATAGTGTCGTCTAATACAAGCATTCGCAGATTATATCTGTTTATTCTTACGTTTTAAATGTAGGACGCATTGAAGTTTTATTAACAAGTTTTTTTTCATGGATTATCATTATTCACTATGTAGATATTTTACGCAATTTGTCTCTTTGTTTAGACATGAACGAAGAGAAAAATTGCGTAAAATATCGTAAATTACTAAAAGGAAATAAATTACTAAGCTGGAATACGTCTAAAATATTTAAATTTCAATTTATACTACTAGCCCAAATGGACAAGCCGCTGCTGGTAGATACTTATTAAAATCTACTAACCATGTTAATTTAATTTATACAGAGGAGCATGAAACAAAACTCTTCTATCGTTTATTATGTTTTAATCATTTCAAAAGATTCGAACGCCACTCTTCTTCTAATTTGATTAATTCCCATTTTCAGATTAAGTAGTGCAAGATGAGAAGAGTTATTTAATTTATTCGCCGTGTAATGAAATTAGTCTCAATATCGTGAGTGGATGCTAATTCGTTATCAGGCCGACCCTCGACCCCCTTTTCTTGATGTTTTAGGGGGTGATTAGTTATTAAAGTTGTTGCTCCATTGGAATATCTGTCTGAGTTGTCAATTAGAGGGAATCAGCCCTCTTTGTTAGCGTTTTTAATGCAATTAAGGAGGATTGTCAGATTGGTAAAAGTGCTGTTGGCATTGAAAATTATATGGATTGTGAAAAATGCTGGTTTGATAAAAAATAAAGAAATATATAAAAATATACAGTTAGTTTGTTTTAGAGTGAAATCTACAACATAAATGTATTATTATTTTAGAACTAATTTAGGATTGTAATAATAACGAGTGTATAAACTGTCAGCATCCCAGTAGGTTCGGACTTTAGAAACATACGTCGTAATGTGACAGTACTCAATGATATATACTTAAATTTATTTGAAGTTTCCAAAATTCACCAACTCGTATGACTTAATCTAAGATATGTAATTTGTTTTTCAAAGCAACCGAGATGCCGATAGTTTATAGACACTCGTTAAATGTTTATTTAAAAAAGAAATGTAAATGTTTTCATTCTAGTTTATAGACTCTAGCCGTACTTTAAAATGTACTTTAAGACTACGAAGGAAAAAATAAGCAAAGTTAAATCACATTTACAATTGGTTATACAGGGTGGTGCATTTTGGAGATGCCACATATGGAAAACTTTTTTATTTGAAGAGAAATTAAAAAACCCGTTTCGCCAACGTCACTTTTTTGTGTTTTAATTAACGATGAAAAGAAAATTGGCCTATCTCTAACCGTTTTCGATCTATAACCGGACGTTCAATGTTCAATGATATGCATATCTTCATATGCGCCTATAAGAAAAATGTGATTTTGATATAAGAAAATAGAAACGAAATAAAACAGGTATGTCATTTTAACGGAAACCATTAGAAAGTTTTACAGTTTGGTTGTAATTTTAAAAACAAATGAGTTACAGTAACTTGAAAAACGACATTTTTCAACTTTTGGGTATATAGAAACTTCTAATGAGTATTTCCACTCCCAGATTAGTCATGAAGTCAAATTTCGAGTTATAAACGTCTGAAAATTTGAATTTGCCGGGGCGAGTCGCGCCTCCGCAAATCCAAATGTTTACTCTTTTCTAAACTCAAAATTTTACTTCATGTACCACGCGTATAAAACACTAATTTAAAGTGAAGTTTAAAATATACTCCTTATAAATAATTTGTCACTTTGTTTATAATACAAAGCGATGTTTTGCAGTACTATTTTGGTTTGTTTTGTTTAATTGATTTATTTTATAATTTCAGAAAAAAGCGGATTATGTCTTGTATTTTTCATAATTTAGGCCCAACATTTAGCTCCTCTAGCTTAGTCGACTCAATTTTGTTGTTGTTGTTTTTTTTACATAAAAATAAAGAAATTAATATTTTCATACAAATTGTTCATTTGTTTTTATTTTTTTATTATTTTCCTAGCGTCAAAATAAAGCACAATGTTCTTATATTTTCAATAACTTCGATTAACGTTGAGCTTCTATTCTTACAACTTTACAAACTTAACATTTTTGTGACACTTAGGATGTTAGGACTTGTCTAAACTCATGCGAACAAAACCCGAAATTATGTTTTAATTCAGACTGTCTATAAGCAGTAGACATTTCGCGTTTAGTCTAGGGCGTGTGAACCCAGGACCTGATCAAAACATCCACACAGTCTCTCTGAAGAATACCTAAGAATAAAATTTTAGAGAGCAGAGTTTTCTTGTACAAAATTAATTCTTTTGTTTAAGCAGAGTGAGCTTTGGAAACAAAACCAACACGATTGGTTTTAAAGAAAATATTTAAAATTCGCGAAACATTAATGTTTAATGTAATTTGTATATTTTAATGGAGAAACTACAACATATTGCAGGTATTTAAATTTCTAAAAGTTAGTACATACAAATAAATACTGTAATTTTTTACTTAAAAAAAATTATCAAAATTATGCCAAACAAGTAGATTGAAGAATAGCATTACGGCTGGCAAAACTAGTGTGGATTTTTTTTTAGAGTCCCGTGAGCTCCCTCTAGGACAAATTTCTGAGTGCGCGCCTGAGTTGACGTAAAGTATAACCACACACAAATCTTAAAAACTGACTTGGAACAAAAGTAAAATTTGTAAATTTAACAAAGCTTCTAACTGAAATCGTCAACATGTTTAATTTCAATAAAATTGGTCGAAATCGAGAAACTCAATATAAAATGAAAAAAATCTTTGTAATTTAAAATTACGTGGAAAGTTATTGCTATTTACTTTAATAACTTTTTTAATGAAAATTTGGATTTGCACGATCGCACCCTGGCAAATCTAAATTTCCTGGAAATGTTTCTTCATGACCCACTCATGTATAATACCCATTTAATGTGAAGTTAAAAATAGACTATTAATAAATATTTTTAAATAAACCACTTCAATAATTATTATCCTTATGTAACTGTAAATAAAAATAAAATTGATTTTTTTCTGGGAAAGACCATTTGACCATTTTTCATCTATTACGCTTGCGTACGATAGAATGTCACCAATTTTACCGTAACAGCTGGGTAATATACCGTAATTTACGGTAAATTACCGCTGTTAATTACCAACTTAAATGACCACTAACATCTCTAGGTGTGTATGTTCTAGAGCAGTGGTGGTGGGCTTAGAGTAGAGCCAATTTTTAGTTCAAGTCGACTTTTAGTTCCTGTATACACTACTCAAAAGAATAAAGTAGTCACTTTTTTAAAGTGGCGTAACTTCAATGCAAGTTTAGGAATTTTGTTGAAACTTAATGTATGTTAACAATTATCCTTTATCTTTAATAATTTCCACATGTTACAAAATATCATCAAGTGCGCTTATGTCAAATTAAGTTGGATTAGTTAAGTAACCAAAAGCAAAATGTGGTTAACATTGTTATTACATGCATAAATGCTTGTGTACTTATTAAAACTGCTTAAAACATTAGGGGTAAACACATTCAAGATGCACAACAAATGAAAGCTTTCACAAATGAAAAGTGAAGATCGTCACAAGAGCAGTTTACAATCATTAAGTAATACACAACAAAATGTTGAACTGCTCTTGTAACGATCTTCACCTTTCATTTGTGAAAGCTTTCATTTGTTGTGCATCTTGAATGTGTTTACCCCTAATGTTTTAAGCAGTTTTAACAAGTAGACAGGCATTTATGCATGTAATAACAATGTTAACCACATTTTGTTAATGATTACCACATTCTGTCAAATTAAGTTGGATTAGTTAAGTAACTAAAAACATAATGTGGTTAACATTGTTATTACATGCATAAATGCTTGTGTACTTGTTAAAACTGCTTAAAACATTAGGGGTAAACACATTCAAGATGCACAACAAATGAAAGCTTTCACAAATGAAAGGTGAAGATCGTCACAAGAGCAGTTCACAATCATTGAGTAAAACTGACTTAAGACACGACATTTTTATATTGGAAATGTTCTAGATTACTTTAGTTTTTATTACTACTAAGTTGTAATCTATATAATGATTACCAATGTTATTTTTTGTTTAAAAAAGTTGTAGAATTATTTAAATAAACAATATATATATATATATATATATATATATATATATATATATATATATATGTACCAAGGTTTAACAAGATTCCGAAACTCGCATAAAATGTATGCCACATTGAAAAAGCGACAACTTTTCTCCTTTGAGTAGTGTACATTATTTCCTATGTGATGTGAGAATATGGAACAGTTAAAGTTGACATTTATTATTAAAAGGAGCTCTAACTCTTATGAACATAAACTTGATCGTTACTGCCTTACATATAGACGTTACTAATTTGATACTGGTAGATACAGGGTGCGGCAAAAGTTTCCGCGCACATTATTTTAATAAAAACTATTTTATCGGCAAGTAAAACACAACAACAAATTACATCAAAAGAAAGCCAAGAAAAGTTTCTACCAGATTATTTGAACAGAATTTCAAAATGTACACCTTTAGCCGCCACATAGGCCTCGAGATGCTTCCGAAAATGTTTGACGATGGTCGTTAGTTGATGGTTTTAAATGTTGGCTCATTCTCGCTGCAGGGACGCTTTCAGGAATTCTGTTGATTTGTCGTTGGTAGAGCAGATTTTTTTTCTAGATGCAATAATTGGAGAAATACATCGGATTTAGGTCAGGCGAATTTGAAGGCCACAAACTTGATTTAAAAATGCTGATGATCGCGATTTGATCTTCCTTACAGCTCATAATTCCAAAAAGTAATAACGATGTGTCACATCAAACAAAAAAATTAACATTGTTTGTAGAGAATTTCAAGAACAACAACATAGGCTATACGATTACGATACAAAATGCTAAAAATGGTACGTATATTTGCATTTAAAAAATGTGTGCGTGAACTTTTACCGCACCCTGTACACTTAGTTTTTGTAGGTATCATGAATTTTTATTTTATGAAGGCAATAACAGGATTGCTATCATGTCAAGGTTGAACATATCTTTCGAACTTACAAACTCAATTGCTACGTAACAGTTACATTTGAAACAGGTTCAGATACATTATAGTGGAACATTTTTTAGTCCATTGAAGATTAAATAATCCAAACTAATTTTAGTCAGTTTGCAAACATTAACGATCTACTACTATCATCCGGATGTTCTGCATTTGCCACAGTTCGTTACACTATGAAACTGGTTTGCAGAGTTTGATTTTTTTCTTCTTTTCTTCTTTTCTTCTTCGGGATATATTTTTATCGAAAAACATAATAATTTTGCGATAAGCAGGATGAATTGTGCAGCTGATTCCGCTTAATTGGTTCCCAATCTGTTGAGGTGGAACGAACGAACGAACGCCGTGACTCTTAGCCATCGCAAACGTTCCATTCGAGGCCAATTAGAGTAAATTGTAGATAATTTTGATGGGAACATCTGCGTCCATCGGACACACGGACATACGGAACATGTCCGTATCCCTTATGTAACTTTATATACATACATATCACATATATATATAAATCACCTTTACTTAGGCATACTATTTACAGTTACATTATTTATTTATACAAATATTTACAATTCCATTAATGTGTTAGTACGTCCCTGTCTGGGCTATCGACCATTGGTCTTTCTGCCCCATATATATCATTTTGTTAACGTAGTAAATGTGGCGCATTAATGTTAAAATTTAAAATTGATAAAAATTATGACAAATTCAAGACGTTATTTCTTTGTTGATATTGTTTCATTTTATTGAACAAATATTAATAAAGAAACGGCTAAAATTATATAAATTAAGCAAAGTTTAAATTGACACAAACATTGATCAAAATCATGACAAATTCAAAACGTTATTTCTTCGTTGATATTTATTCACCGTATTGAGCCAATATCAACACACGACTAAAATTTATAAAACAAAAATATTTGAGAATTTTTATCAATCGAATTGATGAATAAATAGCGATATTTAATAAAAATTGTATTACTTTTTACAAAATCGGTTATTATATATACATTTACTTAAAATTGCCAAAAAAAAAAAAACAGAAATGGAAAATAAAATCCTTACAAGCGATAAACATAAAAATTTCCAATCAATTAAATTTGTTAATACTGACAATTTCAGCCACAACGAAAATTCAACTGTCGCCTATTTCCAAAAACCCCTAAATCCATTTGAAAACCATGGATTTTTTTTTCGATGTCTAATCTTTCGTACAAATCGATCAAATTAAATTTATTTATTTATTTTCAAGATACATACTACAATTTCATTGAAAATAGGTATTAGAATAAAGAGAAAACGTTAAAATATATTATATACTGGAACTATTTCTTTTAGGTATACATGTCACGATTTTTTTGATGTACATTTTTATTCATTCGTAGTTTTATGAGAAACCTTCAATTTGATGCTTCTAACAAGTGTTCCCAATTCCAGATTAAGCATGAAGTAAATTTTTGTGTTTAGAAATGCCTGAAAATTTGGTTTAGTCGCCACGCGTATTAAACACTGAAATATTCTGAAATTAAATATAATCTGCTAAAAAGTATTAAACATACGGGACCAAACTAAAATTTCAAGCTTTTCTAAACTCAAAATTTTACTTTATGCTTAATCAAGGAGTGAAAACACTCGCTCGAAACTTCAAATTGAACTCATTAAAAAGGCATGTATGTTTATGTCTACAGCCTCGCCAATAAAAATTCTCACGATATATATTATTATATATTATCTCATATATTTGACTAAATTGAATCATATATACAGGAAACAAGAAGGAAAAACCTTCAGGTAATAAATTCCGAGAACTTACCGAAATCAACTTATTGACTCAAGTGTGCAAATATTTAACACCGATTGCATGTCTGTAGAAACCGAACCGTCCTTTGGCGTTAGCACAAATATATAGTGTATATAACATGGGAAGCCATAAGTGTGTATCTAATTAAAGCCGACAGACAGAATATCGCGATCGTGGGGGGTTTCGAAAAATATATTGAGTTACACGTCGCTATCAAATTAGCCAATTAAGCGAATTTCTGCGTTTCGTTGCCGCCGATTTCCATTTCCGCGTCCGAGCGATTTTCGCGATATATATATTCGTGATATTTGCGCCGGGAAAATGATGATATGCGTTTGAGCGCGTTTATTTGCGGAAACAAACAATTTCGAAACTGCGTTATGAACCCAGCTCTCTATCCCGTTTTGTGTTGCGTCGAATACGTTTACACAAACATTATGTCCTGTTGGATTAGCACTGCGATCGCTCATAGTTTGTTGTAATTAATGTGTTTATAGTGATACGTGTATTTGATATTGATACTTTTTGTTACTTATTCATTGTATTTTTGCAACAATGTTTAGTATTTCTCAGCATGGAATATAAATCAATTATCAAATAAACGGCAACCAAATGTTCCACCTACACATTGAGATGCAACCAAATACACAAACAATGCATTAGAAAATTGCAAAAAACGAAATTAATAATGTTATTAAAATCGAATAAAACTTTAAGAACGAGTGTGATTAACCTATAATACATAAAATAATTACCAAACCATAAATTCAGTAATTATATCATCTAATCTCTACAACTCCAGTTACTAAAGTGTAAGACAAGAACCAACAAACTCGAGGTGTTTAGCCAAGAAACCCGTCCTCACCTACGCACAAACAGTTTGCGGATCGTTTTACACGAGCCGGGGATGAGGGGGTGCGGGGGATGCGCGTGGAGGTGGAATTTACCCTGAAATGATTCCTTAATCCCCGAGAAACTTGATTAAATTAAGCCGGGCCTCCTCCCTTCCTTAAGTGGATTACCGGGCGAAGATTTTTTATTTTTAAAGCGAACCTAATGAGATTTTATAAATGACTACTTTTGCGCGCCCGGCATTTACATTTCATGAATTTTTATTTACACACTAATAGATAGCGAAAGAGAGAGAGACTAAACTAAAATAAAATTATATTAAAAACAATTATGTTATCTTATTTATAAAAATTAGTAATTGGACTTTGTTCATTTATCAAAACAACTTTAAACTTAACCTCATCATTTATCTATCTGATAAATCCACAGTGTAGCTTCATCAGGTAGGTACAAAAATTGTTGTAGTACAATAAATATAATTTTTTTTTTAATAGTACAACATTCTTTATTTACAAATATTTACAAACATTCATTACAATAATACTATATTTATAATAAATGGTATTGTAAAAATTGAAATTTTTCTTTTTTCCTTCCCTACTTCTTCGCCGCGGGATCGTTGGGTGATTGTTCCCATCTCGGGCTACTGGTATCGAGGGATATATGTTTTGTACATTTTTTGCTCCGATATATTTACTTAATTTATTTTGTTGTTTAGTATTAGGTTCTTAATTTTTAATTTATATGTTGTATAATTTAGTTCTTTTATGTTTTTGTCAAGTTTATTAAATTGTTTTATAGTTTCTGACATCAGTGTTATTGATGTGTTATTAGATGTGAATTTGTGTTCTTATGTCTGATTTTATTTTCGTTTGGTATTGGTGAATTTGTTTGTTTAGTTTTATATCCATGTTTGTTTTTATTTGATTGTTTTTGATTTTATAATGTAACAATAAATTACTTGATTTTATCATGTTGGATATATTTAATTCTTGTGTTTGTTTATATAGTTGAAACCTAAACAAATTTTGCCTTTTATTAAAGTGATATTATGAAGTTTCTTTAGCTATATAATATGTAACCTTATTAGTTAACTAAATATCTAACATTTAACTAATCTAACACAATAGTTCCATTTCTGAAACAATTCTGAATCCCGCACTATCCGCACGTGTTACCAGTAAATACATCCGCAATTGTAGCTCCAAGTAAATGCTGTACGGATCCACCTGGGCAAACTAATTCATCAAGATCAAATAAGATCCACAGAAACGTAGTTCTGTCTGTGTGTGCCAAACTGAGATAATTATATTGATGTTTTGGAAGTATTGAGCAGCTCGGAAAGTTACACCAAATCCTAAATCCAAACTAATTAACATAACCTCGTTCCCCTCGCAACAATATCAAAACCATTCACCTTTGGCCCCTCGTCGTGTGTATTCTATGGTTTAAATTAAGGACAGGACGATTGTTACATGTTGTTTAATTATGATATATAAACATAAATTCATCTGTGTCTGTATTTATGTGACGTTATTGTTTTTTTTTGTATTTGAATTAAATGTTACCTAACATCAAGATTGTTGAGACCTTTACTTTGTGTTTAATACTTATTTAAAAATTACACTAAAAATGTCGAAATTCTATAGTGTTATTTTAATAACAATATATAGCGGTATTAAACTTAGTACAATTTTTCTATTCGATATTTAAATTTTACTTATTTAATAATTGACTATTTTGTAAAAATATACATATCTTGATAAAGTGCTTAAAAATCCACGTGTCGCTGTCGTCGCAATTGTTAAAACACGAATGTTCTTCGGCTCGGCGTTATTTCACTCCGCGATCTGATAATGTAGCCAACACCTCGTAATTTTAATCTAAAATGTAATCTTAAATTCATTTACCACACGACACTATTCAGTGCCGCTTGCGATCTAAAAATAAGCATTGTAATTACGGGCTTTTGATTCAAGGAACAGATGGACGATTAATGAATGAAATTTTCATTGTCAACGACTAAAAATAAAAGAATAGAATGTGCCCACAACAAACAAACTGACTTAAAAGTAGAATTAAATCATCTAGAAGCAAAGGGGTGTAAGTGAGTAATAAATAAATTGAGAAATCCAGTTTTAAAGTTCAAGTTATATTTAAACCAACAAACAACATAGTTGCGTGGTTATGTTTATTTACAGAAAATATACTGGGTAGCAGTACTTATCAATGAAAGCTCTATTTATGGCTAATTAATGATAAAAACGATTTCTCAATTTTTTCAAATTGGCACTTACACCCCTCTTTTGTGTCTCAATTGGTCATCATGGGAATATAAAATATTTTAAAAGTACTGTGCGATTAACACATTTTCCATCAGATGCATGTAATTGTAAATACCTTGTCAAGTTAGGAAAAGTCTCAAATAACGCGTTGCACAGTAGTCAAAAAGCTCGTCAATAGTCGATAAATGGATCAGATATTAGTAAAAAATTTGGGATTTTATAATTGCTGATTATCAAATTTCTTAATGTAAATTTAAATAGTAGACTGTTGTCTTTAATATTATTGCTGAAATGACTATAATATATTATCTGTGCCGGCTCTTTTATTAGGCCAGCCTAGGCAACCGCCAGGCGGGCACCAGAACAAGAAAGAATTAATTCATTAATTCCTTATTTTGTGCAATTTATTTTGTGGAATGTTTTAATCATTTAAAGAATAATTATAATTTGTTTGCGAACATTTTATATGCATTTATGTATCCTAAAATATATACACAAATTTATAATGGGTGCAAATCAAAAAACATACTTAGTTATTGTTAATCCACCACAAGATTAAAATGAAATAAGAATGCATGTCATTAACATTCAATTATTCGTATGAATACACTTTTTGTAATTTGAATATGAATTAATATCATTGGATCCTTTTTTTTCATTAATTTTATCTATTTTATTATTTTACGAATTTATCTTTTTGTGGTATCGCTCTGTAATTGGGTTTATCCTGCTGAGTAAAAAATATTATTATTATTAAAAACATATTTAAATGCGAAAATTCAAATATTTAAAACATTAGAATAATAACAATATTCGACTATGTTTTTGAATGAGTATTCGAAAACATTAATTTTATAAATTCGTAGCCTTTTTTGAAACTTCACTTTAAACCCGTGTGTTATACGCTTGACGCATGCAGTAGAATTTCGAGTTAAGAAAAGCCTGAATATGGATTTGGACGCTCCAAATCCAAACGTTCAGGCTTTTGTAAGCTAAAAATTTGACTTTATGCTTAATCCAGGAGTAGAAACACTCATTAGAAGTTTGAAGCTGTATGTATACTGTATATACAAATATATTCTAGTTATATAAAATATCGAAACATAATAAGTATTCATAAAATTGTTAAAGTTAATCAAATTGAAGGCAAATCTTAAAACAAATTACTAAAGAAAACAAAATTATTATTAAAATTATAAGAATCTATAAAAATGTCATATATGACTGCAAAATTAGCTGGATTCGTTGAGAACATTTAATTTAATAACAATAGCTTATTACCCAACAGACAACACACAGTCGAATAACATAGCAAAACAATAATAAATAAAAACTACAAATTACAAGTTTGTCGAATACCATCAAGATTATCTAATAAATGAATTTGATAACTAACGCAATCTACTGCATCGTCAATGACACGGTGCACAAAGTGCCTATACAGCTCACTGTTTCGTCCACGGAGCTATACTCTATTTGTGAAACCAGAAAACAAATATCAAAATTGAATTTAAGTTCAGTATTCCGCATTAGATACCCACAGACGCGTTTCGGACTTCAAGGTCCTCTTCAGTGTGGTCCCGATCCAGTGCTGAGGAATACAGAACATTTCTGACTATATCATGCCAATATGTGAACACTATTAAATGAATTCGATAGCTAACGTTATCTACTGCCCCATAGTGGCAGTGGATTATCTAAGTTTGTAAATTTAACTTTAAGTTTATTTTATTGGTGCTATTTAATATATTTACACATGTCAGAAGCACATATACTGGGCATTTTTCTTTTAAATATACATACATCTGTGCATGACCTGTAACTTTTCTGATAATCGTTTGTTTTTTAAAATAGTTTAATTTGAAGACTTAACCGAGTGTTTTCCACTCCTAGTTTAAGCATGAAGTAAAATTTCGAGTTTAGAAAAGCATGAATATTTGATTTGGTCGTGTAGCGCGTAGCGCTACGCGACCTAACCAATGCTTTCATGCTTTTTTATACTCGAAATTTTACTTCATGTGCTACGCGTATATAACACTGATTTTAGGTGAAGTTTAAAATATACTACTAAAGCAGTATGCCAAAAACATGTATTCTGAATATCACACCACATCAGTGTTTAGTAAGCGTGGCGCATGAAGTGAAATTTTGAGTTTAGAAAAGCCTGAATATTTGGTTTGATCGGGTAGCGCTACGCTTAATAATTCATGCTTAATATTTGTAAAAACAACGAATATCTGAAGATTTATAGCGTATACAGTATATTGAGATACTTAAAAGAAAAACTCTCTGTATAAGTAATAATATAAAATAAGACAATAAAGTCTATAGGAGAGTAATTTATCTAAGTATAAAACAATATAAAAAAAGTACGATACAATAGTTAAAGATTAAATGTATTAAAATCAGATCATGCTGGATAATGCTTTTAGTTTTACATGCTGTTGTAGTCATTTATTAGGCATTACTTTAATGTACAGAAAGTTTTATCAACGAGTTATTTCTTTATACTAATTTTGATTTTTTTTTTAGTTTTGTTGATTAAATGTTGTCTGGCAGCAATCTATATTTTATAGACATAATTGAAAATTAATAAATACTGATAAGCAGACAAATTTCGGAAAACTAATTAATTGAAAAATCAACGACAAATGATCGAAATTGAATAAAGTTAAACAACGTTGAAAAACAAAACAGAAAATTAGGTACAAATCGTTCTGTTTTTTAGTTATATTTTACATTTTTTATTTTATCATATTTTAATGTATTATATTTATATTATTAGTTGTACAATATCATGTATTTTTACATAGACGCCGTTAATTGAATAAATACATAAATAAACTTACAAATACCAAAAGAATGCGACATTATAATTGATAAAAAAATGTGAAAATTGGAAAAAAATAAATAAAGAATCAATAACATTTATAAAAACTTAAAACTTTAACCAAAAACGAAATATAATTATACGTATTTCAACGTCAAATTATTCGTACATATCGATTAAATTCACTTTAATTATTTACGAGATTCATTTACAATATAAAATAACTACAATTTGCTTATAGAATCCAAAAAGGTTAATAAAGTCAAAATTAATATATTGATTTTACGAAATCAGAAGCCAAAAGTCATAAATCATACATTTTCATAACAATTATTATTTAAAATAAAATAATTGAAAACAACAAACATACAATTTTAGGAAAAAACTTCAGAACTATACAAATTAGCACAAACTGACCAAAATGGAAAAATCGAAAACAAAACATCGAAAAGTCTCTAAGTATGATAGGATTTTGTCATTAAATTGCACTTGTTTGACTGTCTGTAGGCTATCATATGAATATGTCATATTATGTCTTTGTCGACTGTAACTTGGTTGACTGTCTTTTGACCATGCTAGGATTTTATCTGATTATGTCTCTATCGACTGTGTTTCGACTATTGTGATATTATGACTGTAATTCAGTTGGTTGACTGCTATTTGACTTATTAGGATTTTGTCATTAAATCACTATTTCGACTGTATTTGGACTATTGTGACTTTATGACTGTAAATCACTACATTAACTGACATTAGTCTATCGTCTTAGCTGACTGTTGTGAGATTATGACTGTAAGTAACTTGGTTGACTGTCTTTTGACTATGCTAGGATTTTGTCTAATTATGTCTCTATCGATTGTTTTTCGACTATTGTGATATTATGAATGTAAATCAGTTAACTGACTGCCATTTAACTTATTAGGATTGTGTCATTAAATCACTGTTTCGACTGTATTTGGGCTATTGTGACTTTATGACTGTAAATCACTAAATTAGCTGACATTAGTCTATGATCTTAGCCGACTATTGTGACATTATAACTGTAAGTAACTTGGTTGACTGTCTTTTACCTATGCTAGGAATTTGTCTAATTATGTCTTTATCGGCTGTATTTCGACTATTGTGATTAAATGACTCTAAATTAGTTGGTTTGCTGTCATTTAACTTATTAGGACTTTGTCATTATATCACTATTGCGACTGTATTTGGACTATTGTGACTTTATGACTGTAAATCACTAGATTAACTGACATTATTCTATCATCTTAGCTCGACATAAATCGGCGTTAGCTGACATTGACTCGATCACGTCAACTAAGCACAAGTTGGCGTTATCCGATAATAATCCAGCTTGTCAACTTAACATATAATAACAGTTGACATAAGTAGGCGGCAGCCAAAATTTGGACTATAATGACACTTGACATAATTTTTACTATAATTAAAGTACAGTAAAAATGGCCATGTTATTGTTTTTCTTTGTGACAATTACGACACACATTTTGACAGTTGTGATGTATTTTAAACTAATGAGTGTCTTTCACTCCCAGGTTATTTCAAGTTTAGAAAAGCCCGCAAAATTTGGTTTGGTCGCGCAGCGAAGCGAAACGAGCAAACCAAATTTAGCGGGCTTTTTTGAACTCGAAATTTTACTTCATGCGCTAGGCGTATTAACCACTGATTTGAACTAAAATTGAAAATATACACTGTTTAGATGTAATGGATGAATATTTACTGAGATTAGCGATAACATATAAAATTACTTTTTTTGCCAATTTTCTAAATAACAATAATAAAAGTAAAATAAATTTAATTTAAGCCTCTTTTCCAAAATATTATTATTTCAATCATATGTTTAATGGGGAATGTGTTATAATGCTGAATTCTAAAGAATATATCACTATTTACTTGTTCCACATGTAAGTAAATCCCATGTTACTTACATGTGGCACAAGTAAATAGTAATATATTCTTTAAAATTCAGCAGAAAAATGCTATTGTGTCCATTATAACACATTCCCCGTTAAAGGTATGATAACTTTTTATATCATTAATTAATTATTTATTCAATTAATCAAATTTCGTTAGATGTATATTTTAATGAGATTTTTTATACACGTAAAAATAAAAATCACAATAAGTAAATAATTATAAACATTACTAAAACACCAATCTAAGTTATCTATGAATACATTTGGAAAAAAAGGTAATTTTATAGAAAGTTATTCGCACTTCGAATTCCTTCATTATATTAGTTTTGCTCGTATAGCAGCAGTCATTCCAAAAGCGCCAACTTTGCAGCATTTTAATCATTTTGATTACTCTACGTTGTTTATATTCATGTCATGAACAAAGCAAAATCTGATGCTAATTTAAATACGCCTTTAAATTAGATAACAATAGTAAACGCATGCGCATATTATGTTTCATGAATAAAGAGTGTACGTATTAGTAAAACTATTTTTGCAATTAATTAAATATTAGTATTTTATTAAGTGTTACTACATGGTAATCCATATTCCATATTTATCAATCTATATACAATAAAGTGGTATTAACCCTTTCGGCCCTGATGGTGGCATTTGCCACCACTAAAATTTGGTAAACATATATCTGAGATAGAAATAAATAATATGCAATGTACAAAACATTTGTTTTTCGATGACAAAAAAATTGTAGGGCTGAAAGGGTTAAAATATTGAAATACTCCTAAATCTTTAAATAATTAAAAGTTTCTTCTTCATACATTATATAATTTGTATTTTCAACTTGTGAAATTGTAATTAGTCCATGTGGAAAAATCTCTCCGCTTCCTCACGTCAATCAAAAAACAACAAAAAACTCACAGACGCCGACGACGACTCGACCAACTATTCCCGTCCTCGATTCGCTATTTTTACAAAACTCCCGAACAGAACAAGACCCTTTTCCGGTCCTAATACCATTCCATTCGGTACAGTACATTTAGGTAATTCTGCTAACGGTTTAGTCGCCCTGTAGGTAACACCCTCTCCGTGTTTGTGCGATTAAACAGCACCTGCCCTTACAAACAATCGGCCCTTATTCGGGGAAAAAAGGGACCCCGACAGGCTTGTTACCGTTTGCGAGAGTCAAAACGGGAGCCTTTGTTTGATTTACTTCCTTTTTTTTGCACAGAGGGTAGCCGCAGACTAATTTCTAGTTAAATTGAGTCATAGTTGTGATGTTGGCATACGGTGTTTTGGATTGTTATTGGGTGTTCGATGGAAAGAGGGGACTTTTTATTGTGTACACATGTGCATGTGTTGTATTGAACAAAAAATGTAGGTAAATAAATCATATTATTGTAAATGAAGATATCAAATGAGAGGATTAGTTTTAAAAAATAAGTAATTAATAGTAATTTATTTTATTTTAATAATATATTTTTCTAGAAATGGACGAAGAAAAAAATGTCTACATAGTATACAGTTTTCTAACTTGGAAAAACTTGTAATTAACAGTTTTTGGACATCTTACATTTAAAACATAATAAATCACGATCAATCTGCTGAATAATCATAAAAGGTGTGTAATTTGGGCGTCTATTTAAATTATGTATACATGCAGGGAATTTTTTTTGTAAGTGTAAATATTCTTATGCATGCGCTGTAAAATGTCAGGAATCCATTGCTCTTTTTAAAACGTCCAATTTGAAGTTTGTAACGAGTGTTTCTACTATCTGATTAAGTTTAGAAAAGCCTAACAATTTGGTTTGGTCGCTTAGAGCGTATCGCTACGCGACTAAAATTTCTCTAAAATATACTGCTAAAGAATTGAAAGGTTAATAAGAAAATAACGAAATGAGTCCCATTTTTGAAACTGAATCAAGGTAACAAAATGAAATGTCAGACCACTGTATGTTTTATAGGTTATCTATTTTTTTCGTCGTGAATGACTGGTGAACCATTTGTTTGTTTCCCGTTAAGTTTGCCTATGTGAAAATACTTGTTCTAAGCTATACAATGGCGTCAAAATCGATTTTTATTTGGGTTTTCCCCTTAACCCTTCAATTAAAAATAATACTGCTAAAGTGGGATTAAAAATATAGTGCTAAATAAGAATATTTGAAATTTCAAAATATTTCAGTGTTTTATATGCCTGGCACATGAAATAACGCGATCAAGCCAAATTTTCAGGTTTTTCTAAACTCGAAATTTTACTTTATGCTTAATCTAGAAGAGGAAATACTCGTTCATAACTTTGAATTTAACTTATTAAAAAATCAACTAATGCCTTAAAATACGTACGTATCGGAATATATATACTTGAAAGAAATATTTCCTGTATTCTTATGTCTGCAGCCCCACCAGTAAAAATTCTTACGAGCTGCCACTGAATCGAATTATTATATATATATCATATGGCCTAACATGATTCTGGAGTCTGTCATCTAACCTAACCTTACTTTCGAATCAGTTATCTAATCTAACTGTATAATCTCTTATTTAACTTAATCTAATATCCCAACTCAGCTAGGTTAAAAAATTGCAAAGTTAGGATAATTATAATGGCAGTTTGTAAATTTAGATATATGACAGATGATGGATTTAGAAATTAAACACGATTTTAACGTTGACTCAAAGTTGAGTTTGAAAATGACAAGTTAAAGTTGTCAAAACTATAGTCACCTACTAAAGTCTCAGTTATACAAACAAAAAATCTGGTTCCATCAAGAAAGTGGCAGAACAAGTATCGAATATATACAAACAAAGTTAAACTAGTGTTTCATTTGTGAATTATGATGTATAATAAAGTAGAAGCCTTCACCGTTAACAGATGGATTTATCTGTCATACTATATATCTAAATCTACAAACTCATAATTATCCTTACTTTGCAATTTTGTCATTTAACCTATTTCCAAAAATTATCTAACCTAATCTAGCACTAGAGAGTGCTTTTATTGAATTCAAATTCTTTTATTAACGGCAAGAAACTAGTTTACAATATGATAACATAAATAGTACAAATTCAAATTAATAGAGCATTTTATTATTATTATTACATCTATAGGTTTTTCAGCCTAACCTATTTTTTTTAAATAAAAATAATAATAATAAAGTATATTAAGTTTAATATGCTCACGAAATCCTGTTTAAGAACCACTGTTCTAAAGTTTAGAGTTTACAAAGTCGTCTCTAGATTTCACCCAGAGAATAAAATCTAGATCTAAAGTCTACAGTTTTTGTCTCTGTATCAATAATCAGATTAGATTAGAGTTATGTGTATAGAACTAAAATGTAGTATTTAGAGCTTACGATGTCGCCTCTAGATTTCAGCTAGTGAGATCTCAAGACCTGAGGAATCAGAGGTCTAGTCTAGAATCTAAAATGTAGAATTTAGAGTTTAGACTTTATAAATCGAAGTTAAGCGTCTAGAATTTAAAATCTATAAGTTTAAAGTTTACAATGTCGCGTCTAGATTTCAGCTAAAGAATACGGTTTAGACTTTAGAGAATAGAGTTGAGCGTCTAGAATCTAAAATGGGAAGTTTAGACTTTACAATGTCGCCTCTAGATTTCAGCTAATAATTAATGTGTAAACGAGATCAGAGTTAGATCTAAAATCTAGCCACTGATGAGTTTAGTTTAGTTTAATATATAAAAGTAAAGTGTGCAAACCATAAGAAGCGTAAGCTTATTTTCTCGAATTCAAATAGTTTTGAATTTGAATTTTAGTTTAGAGTCTTGTAAACTTGTCTATTTATTCTTCATTCTAGTGTATAGCGTTCACAAACTACTATATATATGTTCAGAGTTTTAGCATTAGAGATCAGAGTTAAGCGTCTATAATCTATAATGTAGAGTTTAGATTTTAGACTTTATATATGAGAGTTAGACGTCTACAATCTAAAATGTAGAGTTAAGAGCCTTATAACCTAATCTATAGTTTTCATGCTAACGTCTAAAATTTAGAACTTAGTCTAAAATCTAAACTGTTTACAGTTTAAACTTTACAGATTACAGTTATAATCGTTTATAATCTAAAATGTAGAATTTAGAGTTTACAATATCGCTCCTAGATTTCAGGTAAAGAGTAGAGTCTAGGTCTAGAGTTTAATCAGAGTTACAGTGCATTTCATTTAACTAAATCTCTGTGGAGTTTATATGTGCAATTAATTAATTGATTTCCCTAAAAAGAATGCCACTTTATTACTATTATTTTATTTTTAATAAGTTAAATAAGTCACATCTTATGACTTTTGGTATCATGAGCACAAACGTGTTCTTATTTCTCGGCTAGTTAAATGAAATGAGAAATAAGTGTATAAAATCTAAAACGTAGAGTTTAGGATCCCATAAAATAGCCGATTTATTCTTCATTCTAACGGCTAAAATTCAGAAATACTGTATAATCAAAACTGTTCATAGTTTAAACATTTGAAATCTGAGTTAAGCGTCTATAATATAAAATGTAGAATTTAAAGTTGTCAAGATCGCCTCTAGATTTCAGCTAAGGAGTAGAGTCTATAATTTAATATGTAGAATTTAGAGTTTACAATCTCGCCTCTAGATATCAGCTAAAGAATAAGTCTAGGTTTAGAGTTTGGACGTTATGAATCAGAGTTACAGTGCATTTCATTTAACTAAATCTCGGTGGAATTTATCCGTGCAATTAATTTAGAGATTTTCCTAAAAATTATATTACTATAATTTATTTTTGATAAGTTAAACAAGTCACATGTTATGACTTTTGGTATCATGAGCACAAACGGGTTCTGATTTCTCGCCTAGTTAAATGAAATGAGCAATATGTGTCTAAAACCTAAAATGTAGAGTGTAGAGTCCTATAAGTTAGTTTATTTATTCTCATGCTGGCGTCCAGAATTCAGAAACTACTCTATTATCTAAACTGTTCAGAGTTTAAAGATAAGAAATCAGACTTAAGCGTCTATAATCTAAAATGTAGAATATAGAGTTCACAATGCTGTATCTAAATGTAAGCTAAGCAGTACAGTCTAGTTGTAGAGCTTAAATATTATAAATCAAAGTTAAGTGTCTAGATTCTAAAACGTAGAGTTTAAAATCCTATAATCTAGTCTATGGTCTTTATGTTGGCGTCTAGAATTCAGAAATTAGTCTAGAATCTAAACTGTTCAGAGTTTAAACTTTAGATATTAGAGTTTAGCATCTATAATCTAAAATGTAGAATTTAGAGTGGTCAAGGTCGCCTCTAGATTTCACCTAAGGAATAGAGTCTATAATCTAAAATGTAGAACTTAAAGTTTATAATGTTGTCTCTAGATTTCAGCTAAAGAGTAGTCTAGATCTAGAGTTTGAACTTGATAAATCAGAGTTAAGTGTCTATAATCTAAAATGCAGTGCTGAGTCTAATAAATTAGTCTATAGTCTTCATGGTAGCGTCTAGAATTCCGAAATTAGTCTAGAATCTAAACTGTTTATAGTTAAAACTTTAGAGATGAGAGTTAAGCGTCCATAACCTAAAATAGAATTTACAGTTTACAATGTCGCCTCTAGTTTTCAGCTAAGGAATCGAGTCTAGGTCTAGAACATAGATTGTACATCAAAGTCTAGAATCTATAGTCCTATTAATTGGTCTATAGTCCTTATGCAAGCTCCTAAATGTCAGAAATTAGTCTAGAATCTAATTTTTTTAGAGTTTACACTTTAAAGATCAGGTGGTAGCGTGTATAATCTAATATGTAGAATTTAGAGTTTAGAATGCCGCCTCTAGATTTCAGCTAAAGAATGGAGTGTAGGCCAAGAAATCAGAGTTAAACGTCTTGAATCTAAAGTGTAGAGTTTAGAGTCCTTTAAACTAGTCTATAGCTTTCATGGTAGCTTTTAGAATCTAGAAATTAGTCTAGAATCCAAACTGTTTAGACTTAAGAGATCAGAGTTCAGCGTCTAAATTCTACATTTTTGATTCTAGAGATTACAATGTTGCCTCTAGATTTCAGCGAAAGAATAAAGTTTAGATCTAGAGTTTTGACTTTATAAATTAGAGTTAAGCATCTAGAATCCTATTCTATAGTTTATGCTAGCATCAATAATTCAGAAACACGTCTAGGATCTAATCTGTTTAGAGTTTAGATTTCAAAGATTAAAGTTGTACAGATTAATCAAAGGTCAAAGATACAGAATAATACAGAATTTAGAGTTTAAATCTCGCCTCTAGATTTCAGCTAAAGAATAGAGTCTAGGACTTCATTAATCAGAGTTAAGCGTTAAGCGTCTATAATCTAAAATGTAGATAATGTACGAAATGACAGACGAATGCCACTTTATTCGGTTATTGTCTTAAAACACTGACAATTTGAGTTTTTTTTTTTTTTTAGACAAAACGCGTTTTGTCCGGATTTCGTGTTTGGTGTAAAAATTGTTTTGGTTGCTAAGCAAAATGATAATTTAATATAATTGTATTGTTTGTTTTTTGTACATCAAGTAAAAACAATCACATGAAAACATTTTTTCAGACATTCTGAATATCAATTATATAAATACAATTTCAAAAATTCTGAAAACCCACCAGCTTCTATTGTTTATAAATAAAGTTTAAATTATAAATATTGTATGTATCTGATTTCGTAATATTTTAATTAAAAAATTAGGTATAATCTGTTTTTGAACTTCACCCTAATTCAGTGTTTTATACGCCTGGCGCATAAAGTAAAAAAACTCCTAGTTTTCAGGCATTTCTAAACTAGAAATTTTACTTCAGGGAACCCTCGGTACAAGAATTTCTTTAAATGCTATTAATTATCTTTGAATTTCATAAATTTTACCCTAAAACAATGATTTTTTGATTTACTGATAAATTGCCGATAAACAGGTTGATTTACAAAATTTACAATCCATATTGAAGTGTATAGTTTTAAACGCACGTTTTACAAAATCTTTTTTTACTTAATCTTATCTACTATTTAAACTATTTTGTCTATAATCTTATCCTTATGTACAATAAAACGTCTTACTTGAAACTATTATTATACATATTTTTGTTATTCTTAAAGACATCGAGTGAATTTATGTCGTTTGAATCGAGTGTAAATCCTGTGTATTTAAGCGACATTATTAAATCACGATAAATATGTAGGAAAGGGAAAGAAAGGAGGACGCGCTTGGAGCGAGTGCCTCACTATTCTTTTCAAGTGGGATTTCTACGGTAAAGGGCTTATCTCGGGAAAATCCCCGGCTTGTCAACTGTAATCAGAATTTATGCCAGGAATAGGTACGGGGCCCTTTGCTCATCTGATCGTCACAATTCGGACCGTTACAAATTTTCCCTTCTCAAAAAGCCGCCACCGAAAAAAAAGGGAATGTAATCTCTATACATTCAATTTTTTTTTCTGAAATGCGATTATAGAACTAATTTTAAAATCTTTATATGATATAAATATGATGGATGATAAATTAAGATATTTTATAAGTGTGAATAACTTGAAAATAGTTGAGTAACCTTAATTGAGAATAACAAAAATTTATTTGGTTTCGTTTTACTTATATGTATTTTATGTTTCTACTAGTTTAGGCTTGATACTAGTATCAAGAATGAATTTTTGATAATGGCAATAAGCCGATACTACTAGAAAAATATAATACATATAAGTGAAACCAAACCAACTGAATTTAATTTACAAAACTAATATATCAAAACAATATTAAGTGATTAAGAAAAACGTATCTGATAATATACGAAAAATAACTAAAAAAAAAAAACAATGGCGATGTGTCTATTATAGCACTATCCCCGTCGTTTAAACAATTGATATTTGACGTAGTAAATTTATTGTACTTTAACCAATTGGTTAAATATTTCACTAGAAGTCAGTGTTTTATACGCGTGGCGCACGAAGTAAAATTTCGAGTTTAGCTACGCGACCAAGCCAAATATTCAGGCTTCTGTAAACTCGAAATTTTACTTATGCTTAATCTGGGAGTGGAAACCATCATTAGACGATCAATCAGAAACTTATTTTGCAGTTTCCTTTATTGCAAAAATTTACGACATTAAATTGAGTTGAGGTTTTTTTTTTCTAATTTACAATAAACGCATTTTGTCGCATTACTTGTGTTTTAGACAAATATCAGCGTTTACAATTTTCCGCCTTCTGTTGAAAATCTTTACAAAATAATTTGAAACATAAATTTCTTTAAAAGCCATGAAAAATGAACAAATCTCAATTTATTGCGGAATGAAATAAAATCAAACTCTTGTCGAAAAAAAAATATTGCAAGAGCTCAAATTATATTGAAATTATGTTAGTACAAAAAAATAAAGCTCAATAAATAATCTTATAAAAACGAATTTAAATACAAGTTAAACGTTATTGATTGAATTTCAGGCAGCTTTAAAGAATATTAAAATATCACAATTCATCTACATGTAAGTAATTGTTGATTGAACAATCTGACGATTTTTTTTATAAATTTCTCTAACAGAATATTTTCAAATTTATTTTCTTCTTAATATTCGTAATCGAAGATCAGAAAAAAAAGACTACCTTTCAATATTTTTTTGATTTATTCGTTGATAACATTTTATCCAACTTTGAGCATCTGTAATATCGTCATAAATCTTTAAATTTTTTTATTTTTTTCAACTTTAGCACCAAGTTTATTCCTCGGCAATCGCTGATAATTTTGTCAAATTCTGGCATTTCCTTCGTAATCTTTCATGAGAAAAAGAGAAACTGTACCTTTGTATCGTTTAGTTTGATAAAATTGATAAAGCTAGACTTCTGACAACTCTTACCGGGGATTATACTAATTTCCGGCAACAAGAATTGTAAATAATATTTACAATTCTTCCTTAATTTAAAATGAGTTTGCACCCAGCAATTAACTAATTGCCAGGTCCAAAGGATTATCTCCCGCAGTTCGGACCGTGCTTGGGCCACCATCTACCTGGGCAGGTGTGGCGGATTGCTCCTCGAGTTTTTCGAAGTCGGCAATTAAGGGAGAGGACTCATGACCACCGTTGCAATTTGAAAGAAGAAAGATTATAAATTTCGATACTTCTTTCAAATTGCATCTTAACAGTTGTTTGGAGTTAAGAGTTCGCTGAAAGTAATTATCTTGTATGTGATAATTGTTTTCTAGCGAATTCTTTGCCAACGGTCACGTATTCCTCAAACCCTCCCTTTTCCACGCCTATTTTCGGGGTATAAATACCGGGGGACGGCATCCAGAAAGGCAGTCCACTCTTGTGCTGTACAGGGGGCAGCATGTGGATTCGAGAGGAACTTCTGTTCCTCGACTCTTCTCTCTGAGCCAGGAAGCTCTGACCGACGCCGACGCCAGATGTCTTAGCCGTCGTTCCTGCCGCCAGTCGCCTCGACGCCATAACGACGCTCCAGTGTAGCGTTCGTTGCTTCCGCCGGATCCAGGCCAGGCTGGTAACCCACCGACGCCAGGAAACTTTGCCCGACGCCAACGCTAGCCGTTCCGCCGTCGTTCCTGACGTCCCGCACTACGAGCGTAGTGTTCGTTGCTGCCTCCGGATCCAGCCAGACGCACCACCCCATCGACGCCGTCTCACGCCGAGACGCCGTCTTGCTACTTGGACGCCGCCTCCATTCGGAAGCCACCACTAGCCAGACGCCACCGCTGGGCTAATAGAAATTCTTATCGCGACGCCGACGCCACACCAAGTCTGCCCTGTAACTCGTGCACTGTTTCTCTAGGTCTTGTTCTATTTGTTGTTTTAATGTTTTATTTGTTTTATTTTGTTTAAAATAAATCATTTAAAACATCATATGTGTTTCAAAAGTTAGTTGCTCATCTCTCTTTAACTTAACCAACCTGAGCTAGTTGGTAAACAGCGTCGTGTAGCTTCCCTCCCGTTGACACAACGTCTGTAATTTTTCTTGAATGACTTTCTCACTTATTACTTGGTGAAACATTTTGAACCATTATTGATGAATAATGCAAATAAATAAAGCAAAACTAGTCAAGTAAATACAGAAAAAAACAAGTGTAATTTAATTTAAACCTTTATCAATAATAGTCTGTAATTTTGTCGAAAATCTTTCGATTTTGTTTGCTTTTTTCAATTTTCAATTTAAGCACAAAGTTTATCGATGTCTCAACAATCCCTGTTTTCTTTCAAGCAGGTGAAAGTTTAGTCTCATGTTGATTATGTATAAACTTATGTAGGTTTAATTTAACTTTTTGTACATCTCCTTAAAGATAACTAAAGGTCGAAATTAGTCGGAGTAAATATGAAAAATTAACAGTGAAACAAACCAAATGCCATAACCATGTACAAACGTTTGATTTTTTAAAATAATTTTCAAATCAATTAAATCTCTCTAGTAATCGTTATGCTTAAAAGTTTCAGTCCTGCGATTTTTCTGGTACCCAAAAAATGTTTTGTTCACTGCAAATTATTTATTACTATCTCAAATATACAGATAGTTTTTTTAAGTATACACATCTCAATACACTGTATACGCTGTAAATATTCAGATATTCGTTGATTTTACAAATATTTTTTAATATTTAAACGAGTGTATTCCACTCACTGATTAAGCATAAAGTAAAATTTCGTGTTTAGAAAATCCTCAAAATTTGGTTTGTTGATTTGATAATCTGTTGATTTTTTCCAAGTTTTTCCAAGAAAACATTCGTCTAAAATCGTCGATTTTGTTGCATAATTTCAACATTGGCTTAATATATTTGGAAAATGTGTTTAGATAATTTAATTTTGTTTAAAGCAGACATAAATGCAATCAAATCTTAGCAAATTCTGTAAATGTCATGTTGATCGTATAAAAATTTCATTTTTACAAATTTTCAAAGAGAATAATAGAATACAATCACATTTTTTGCGAAATTTGAACTTTGATTTTATATTTTGGAAAATCCAGAAATGATATTTAAATTTGAATTGCAACCAGTCAACGTTTATTAATAACATATATTTGTGAGTTTGTCCAAATGTATTTTTTGATATTGGCTATTTTCGTCCGATTTAGTTAATTCGGTATTTGTTAGTTTCAAAAAATAAACGAGAGTTCTACGACAAAAATTGTATAAACAATAAATGTTCATTTTATCTACAATTTTTAATTTAAGTTTTTTTCGATGTGATCAATATTTGAAAAAATATCAAGAAACATCGAAAAAAAAATAACTTAATATTTAGCAGTTTTCGCTGTACAGTGTCCGCAGACACAGAGACAGACATTTTTTTTTTTTAGAGATAGTCTTAATCGACTCACGAGACCTCAAAACGGATATTTCCGCTAAAATGTTTGATTTGAAAGTGTTAACGAAAACAATACTTTCCCTTTGTATTGCATACGGGAAATGTAATTTAGTTAGGCTGATTCAAGTTCTTGTAACTAATAAATTACGTCCGGTATAAGCAGTCAATGTTAAACTTTGTTTTGAATTGTAATTTTTAAGAAAGCTTTTTTCTGGGGAAAAACTTCGGATACTTTCTAATATTGATGGTGAAAGTATGGGATTTTTTTGGCAATTCAGAAAAAATCCCGAGTTTTACATAAAAGTTATTGTTAATAATATAAAATAAAATCACTGACTTTCTACAAACATAACTATCAACTTATACCGGGTGTTGACTTGGCGGATGCAACATAGGAAATCCCATGTACATTTTAAAATGTTCAAATATTGGCTCCCCTATTTATTGCAGAAACAAAACGTATTTACATTTTATTAGAGAGAAAAATTCTGAATTTATTCATGTTAACGTTTATCACTTTAAGTTTCTCTAAGTTAAAATAGTTAAGAAAAAGTAATGTGATTTTATAAAAATAATTACATGCCATGGAATTAAAACAACAATTACGGATGTCAAAATGGTAAATGATGTCACTGTCACTTGATTAAAGTAAATGTTTTTGAAATGATTTGCACTTTACAATAAGAAATCCTCCTAATTAAGTTATATTATGTGGACCAGGATATTTGCGATATGTTTTCTGTCTTTATTCAAGTGACAGCAATATCTTGTGCTATTTTGACTTTCTCAATTGTTTTAATTACATTATTTTTATAAAATCACAATACTTTTTTTAAATTATTTTAACTTAGAGAAATGTAAACTGCTAAGTGGGAACATTAATAAATTCAGAATGTTTTCCTCTACAAAAAAGGTAAATACATTTTGTCTCTAAAATAAATAGGGGAGCCAATATTTGAACACTTCAAAATTAACATGCGATTTCCTATGTTGCGTCCACCACGTCAACACATAACGTTTTTCAGCAAGAAACAAATTCGTTCATTAACTATTGTGTGTTTAATTATCACAAGAAAATCAATTCTTTTAAGAAAATGTTTTTTTTTTTATTTAGCATTATAATTTAACAATCTCTTTAAATCAATAAAAATGTTGGGTTTCACAAACTTCAATGAAATCGTATTCGTTAATTAATATTATTTTTTGATTAGATTAGACATTTTTCATGTCAGAAACATTAATGTTATGTGAATTAATTGGATTTTTGACATGTATTTAACTATTACTAGATTTAATTTGATGAATAACAATTGGTCGATTTAATTGACTGAATGACGTACTGAATGGATTTTGTTTATGTTTTTTGTTCCAACAATCATAATTTGTCATTAATATAAATAGACTCAATTATTGCAACACGCCTTCTGACTAACTAGAAACACGATCAATTAGCAAACACGTCCTTTTTATTATTCTTTTATGGTTTTATATTTAGACTGGTGATCTTATCGTTTCTGGCATTCTGTGTTCTGTGTTAGAAAACACCGCCTTTCTCCTTGAAATCCCGAGACCTAGCCTATGTTTGTGTGCACACAAAATTAATCTGCCGCCATTAATTAATTAACTAATTAAGAGTCCCCTCAGAAATGCCGTGTTTTCCTCGTTTCCACGGCCCGGGCGGACTTAATCAAATCACAACCGACAACTTTTGATTAATATCCTCTTGCTTACACATTTTTTTTTTTGATCAAAATAAAATAAATGTCTAGTATTATAACTCACTTTTTAGCAGTTAATTAATTACAAAGTAATGTAACCATAAAAGAAGCGTTTTAACTTTGTTAGTGTACTTTGTCTTTTTATGTGACTGCAGTTTCGTTTAATTAACATACACAGGGTGTTAATTTGAAAACAAGCCAGCCAGAGTATCTTTGAAACCATAGCAGTTGAAGACATTTTTAAAACCGTTTCTAGGATATGGAGGGGAAACCATTTTTGACAATACTATATTCCGGACACGTGCAATTTATTCAGTTAATAAATGTATTCCATTGAACCAAGTTTTGTTATTATTATTTTTTTTAGAGTTGTCCATATTTTAATAAAACAATAGATAACTCTGATAAATATTGGGTTTTATTGTGTTTATCTGTGCTTTTTCATTTGTAATTTGTAAAATAAATTGTTATAATTCCTAATTTGACAACAATTTTAAAATCAAATAAATTGATTTAATATTGTTTGCATTTTTTATGTAACAATAAAATTTTTAGTTGGTAGGTACCACTGATTAGCACTTTGAAAGACATTTCTAATGATGTATTATAAGTAGGGTCGTGCCATTAAAAAAAAATGGGCAAGGGTGGCTACAGCCTAAGGGGCTGGTTGCAATAGATTGTTATGTGGGTCAAAATGGTTCCCCCTCCATATCCTAGAAACGGTTTTGAAACATTTTCTCTAACTGTTACGGTTCCAAAGATATTCTGGCTGGCTTGTTTTCAAATTGACACCCTGTGTAACGAATTACATAATTTCATTACAATGTAATTAATTAATGCGTAATGTAATTACAAAGTATTGCATTACTGTGTAATTATACTAAATGCATAGTTACAAAGTATTGCATTATTCTGTAATGGTACGAGGGTCATTTTTAAAGTGTTTTGGTTTAAAATAAATTCAACCAACGTTTTTTCCAATATTTTTATTTCTACAATAACCAACATCCTTTAGTTATTTTTCGACGTAATCCCCGTTCCATTTGAGGCATTTTTTCGAACAGGAGATGAGTTTGACGATCCAGTCTTCGTAGATGTCGACCGCCAGTGCATTTGTCCAATCGTTGGACATGTTTTTGACGTTATCCTGCGTTAGCATTCTTTGAACCCACCTGGCACTAATCTTTGCATAATGCAAGTGGTTGCTGAAAATGTCATAGAAAAATTGTTATGCAGTTTGTCTATAGTCATTACCTTTCCCTTTTCTTCATTCAATACACCTTACTTCTATGACTTGCCGATGGATTTCAGCAGCACGAACGTTTTTTGCATTTAAAAATCAAATCACAGCGCGAACTTCGCAATTGGCTGGATTAGTAATATACATAGCTGATATTAAATTGCTGCACAATATCTTTTACTTTCACTAGCAACATGAGACTAACTGACAGCGTCGATAAATGACCAGAAAAGACGTTAATAGGTTAAACGATCGTAGATAACACTATGCGCTGTTCTTACTTTAAAAATGACCCTCGTAATTTGTAATTATACGAATATAATTTAAATGTAATTATATAATTATTATAATTGCTTTGATCTAAAATACTAACAAACAATTATTTTAATTATAAAATTAATAGCTATGACTGATATTAACGTTTCTTTCTGTAAGAAGGATCAATTGTAGTGTTGGTAATAATCGATATTATTAGCAATTAGTGGATTATTGAAATAATTTAATCATTTCTTACTCTTTGTCGATATCTCTCAATATTTTAATAAACATTTCGATGATGTTGAAATTAGATTGAATTAGTATAAGAAGAAATAAACAAATTATGATGATGAATAATTACATATAAATTATAATTCTCGAGAAATTTATACATAACACCCCTAATATAATAATGATATTACTCAATCAAAAATCATCATGTAACAAGATGATTTTTCAATTTATTTAAAAAGTAATTATAGTTATAGTAATGTAATTACTTTCGCAATAATAATAATTACAAAGTATGCAACTACACCAGCTATTTATTTTCTAAAAAAAACATGCACCACTTTTTTACAACTTTTAACAATTAATAAATGTTTTTTAATTGAAGCGCAATTTTCTAGTCACAAAAACTGATAGAAGCTTAAATTAAAGCCTAATTATTTGTAAATCGGAACATTTTTGAAATCATATATTCGATTAAGATTTGTATGAAATATGGAGATTTCAGTGAACATAGTAAAAAGTAATTATAGTTATACCTAGTAATGTAATTACTTTTATAATAATTATAATTACAAACTAAATGGATTGATTGAGTTACGTGAAGATCAAATTATTTTGACGAAGGTAATTAGTGCTTTAACTTTTCTTCACATGTTTATTTGAATTACCAAATGTACATACATTTCCTTCACAAAGTGACCATTATCAATGGATTAACAGTGTTAAGCTTATTGGTGCTTTATTCCTCAAATTATAATTACAATGTAATGTAACTTCGCTAACTATTTATTTTCATATTAAATAAAACAATTGCACACACATTTTTTAACTTTTATTAATTAATAGATGTTTTTATTGGAATCGAATAATTCTAACTTTGAGTCGTTGTATGAAGCACATTTTTCCAGCCACAAAAACTGAATCTAGCTTAAATTGAACCCTGATTATTTGTGTATCGAAAAGTTTTTGAAATCATAAAATCGATTCAGATTATTATGAAATACGGTAACATAGTAAAAATATTAAAAAAAAACACTGTAGTGTATTCTTACAAAAAAAAAAAAAAACAATGTGGCTATGAAATTAAGCGCATTCAAATGTTCTGAAAATAGTGAAAATATGTTATATTACGCGACTAAAAAATATACACAATAATGTATCACATTCATATATTTTTATATATGTATATGTTTTAAATAAGTAAAATACTACATTTTAAAGAAAGATTTTTTCTAAATTGTTCCATAAAAAACCAAATTTAAAAGTATTTAAAAAAAATACATAAGGAGTGTATTTTACACTTCACTTAAAATCAGTGTTTTCTACATGTGGAGCATGAAGTAAAATTTAGAGTTTAGAAAAGCCTGGATATGTTCAGGCTTTTCTATACTCGAAATTTTACTTCATGCTTAATCTGTGAGTGGAATCACTTGTTAGACGTTTAAAAAAATATCATGATTATTTATATAAAAAGTAATTATAGTTGTAGTAATAAAATTACTTTTCTAATAATTTTAATTACAAAGTAATAGATTACTTTTCCAATAATTATAATGTTATGTAATTACTTTTTGAATTTATTTGGAAGTGGACAGATTAATATTTAAATTGAGATATTTAGAAGTTTGCGTTTCACCAAAATTAAAAATATACATTTAGGGTACCAATGTGTCGCATTACTTAGGTATTTCTAACAGAGTTAAATTTACAATTAATATTAAAACAACAGTAATTATTAAATGAATCATATGTGTTTTCTGATCACAAATAGAGTTGCATCACTTTCAAAATTAACAATTTGATATCTTATACATTTTGAAACAACTCATATGCATTCGACATAGTTTAAAATGTTTAAAATAAGAAAAAAACAAGCGATGTAGGTTATATACTTTAACAGCACGTTAAACACGCAATTTCAGCAATTTAAGAAATAAGAAATATACAGTGAATTTAAGAATATTATAACTACGAGTATATAAATTACATAGAAATGCATGCACATTTTGCGATACGGCATTTGAAGAAATTATTCTCCGATGCTATATATCGTAGTAGGTCCATCATGTTTTTGTATTTCAATGTTATAATTGGTCTTTTATTTTAATTTAATGTGTTTAAATGTTCTCGCTCTACTTCGACGTGGTAATAAATCCAGGATTTTAAACTCTGCATCCTTATTTATTGATGCCTTATAGAACATTTATATTAGTAACCAATTTATTGTTTTTCCTTTAGAAATCTTTGAACTAGTAAAAACAATTTTGTTGATATGAAATACATTTGTTTCATATAACTTAGAATAAAGTTATTACCTTTCTTACACCTTTTAATATCATTATTTATAATAAAATTGAGAAACAAACACTAAATTACTTTTCTGTAATGGCATTTATACGTAGCCAAATTCACGCTCATTCATTAAAAAATAATTTTCTAATATTGAAGATCTGCACTTTCGGATATTACCAATAATGAAGTGGAATTAGGCAACTTTCAACATATTTTTTTAATTATTGAACTAAGTATTTAAACTTATGTGTTTAAAATTATTATATATTTTGAATATACTTAACAAAAAAATGTTGTTTACGATGGAAAACTACAATTTATAAAGGTTATTACAGTCAACAACAAAACATTAAAAAATTAACTTAGTCCACTTTTTAAATAGACTTATTTTTAAAGAAATCAACAAAACTCATAAGCACAGCGTCTAGTAAACAATAATATAGTTAATCCGTGCGAACACAAAAATAAGATATTTTAAATGGATTTTATTTAATTTGAGTTACCAGTCTCAGTGCTCTTAATATATTTTAACAATCTTACTTGGGAAATAATTTTCACTAATTGCTTGATAATTCACACTTTAAACAATATGGATAAATTTCAGCGATTCCATTAATGTGCACGATACTGTCCATAATTTTAACAATCTTACTTAGAATATAATTCTCACTAATTGTTTAAAATTCTCATTTTTTAATAAAATTATTTAAAAATTCACATTGTTCAACAATATGGATAAATTACAACGATTTTATTAACGTGTACGATACTATATATAATTTTAACAATCATACCTATGAAATAATTCGAACTAATTTGTATTTGCTTATCCCAAAGTAAAGTTAGATCTCTAGTTCAGTAATAATTTGTTGGCTGTAATCATTGTAACTCTTTATATGGTTTTTGTTATTTTTGTTCAGTAGTCTTAGTCGGTTATAATTCAATGTAATTCTTTATATGATTTTTATGTTTGTTGTTATTTTTATCATATATTACAATATGTATATGTACTTATGTAATAAAATGGAGATTCCGTTAATAAATAAATAAATAAATAAATAAAAAACATTAGAATCATCGATTTGCCATTCTATACAATATGAATAAATTAAAATGATTTCAATAATGTCTGAGAGACTATAGATCATTTTAATACTCTTACTTAAAAAATAATTCTAACGAATTTGTATTTGTTTATCCTAAAGTAACATTGGAATTATCGATTTACCATTCTATACAATATGAATAAATTACAATGATTTTAATAATGTGTACAATACTATAGATAATTTTAACAATCTTACTTAGGAAACGACTCTAACTAATTTGTATTTGTCTATCCTAAAGTAACAATCTAACTTTTTTTAAAAGTTTGGTGATATCTTAAAGAACTCTCTCTCTCCCACTTTATCTCGATATACTGAAAAATTTACTAAAAAATAAATTTAAACTGTTCTTATAAATGATTAATCGTCCGCCGGTGAAAAGGGGTGGAAAAAGTGAAATTTTATGAGGGGTAACCCACTTAATTTGTTGTGCGTCTGGCGGCTTACGAGAGCGGCGAAAAAAAAACAAGTTTTTGATCGATTGCCGCTTTAATTTGGTCAATTTTACGGCGGAAGTGGTGTTTTTAAATTGGATTAGTTAAGCGTTTGATTAATTAATCTACCGAAAAGGGGTTATTTAAAGGGCTGACGCACAGTCTGTACTTCATAGCTCGATTTATTTTAAATCATTTTTTTGACACTTGAAATTAATCACTACAAGAATGTGTAATGATAGTATGACAAAGTTGTAAATTTGTGTTAAGTTAAATATAACTACAGTAGAAGTTGCATGATACAAAAGAATTTATAAATTTAATTTTGCATGAAATAATTAATCTGTAAGAATATACTGAAAATTGAATTTCTTTGGAACAGAAACTAATAAAATAAACCCCACCAGAGCCGAAATCATCCAAAATACATGTTGTAAAAAACCCAATTATTATTATATGGAATATGTAAAAGTATACTTAAAAGAAAAAGAAACATGTTAAAAGTATCTACATGCCATTTTAAATCGTACGTCAAGGGGTTAAAAAAAGAATGATTGTTGTTTTTAAAATCATTTTTTGCTCAATCACTTGACTTACTATTTAAAATCGCATTTAGATGCATATAAGATGTTTATTTTTCTTTTAAGTATACTTTTACATATTCTATATAGACATTCGTAAAATGAATAACAATGAGATCAAACATAAGAAATATATTTCGCTACGCAACCAAACCAAATTTTCAAGCTTTTCTAAACTCGAAATTTTACTTCATGCTTTATCTGGGATTGGAAACACTCGTTAGAAGCTTCAAAGCTTATATAAAAACAGTGAATGTTTGCAAATGTACATTGATAAATTGTGATACGTATAGCCAATAGAAAAATTCCTTGTTTCATATAATAATTATTTATGATATAAGTGTTAAAAGTAAGATTTAATTTTGTGAGCGGAGATGATTCTTAAATGAGCGTAGCGACTTTTTCAACACCACGATCAAAATATAACCACGTTTAACGCGCATGTCATACTTAATTTTTTATAAAACAAAATTAAAAATGAAAGTATTCTTTTTTCTATGAGTTTTCTCTTTGCTAATAATATCAGCCGTGCCATAAGATAATTTGAAAATTTGCAAAAACTTTAAAAACGTTTGGTGTGTTGTCTACATTTTTGTTGTGCTGCTATTGCAAAAGATGGATAATAGAGAAATTCTTTATGTTCTCAAGGAGTCAATGTCATCATTTGCTATAATTGTAGTGCTACTATTACTGTTTACAAACAATACCGTGTTATTCAGAACCAAATCGGTAAGTATGTGGATTTTTTAGTTTAAGTTAATTATTGTTTTATACCTACTTCATTATAAATGTATTATTTATATGTACATCAATAAATTGAAATTACTAAATATCTACTTTTGTTTAAAAAAAATGGATTTTTAACCCTAGTGCCAACATTTTTTTTTGACTAAAGTTAAATGGTATATTGTACAACGAGCATATAATGATAGGTATCAATCACGAGAACGAGGTTTGCGCAACGAGCCGAAGGCGAGTAGAGCAAGTCGTTCAAGTGATTAATGGCCATTGTATGCGAATTATACACTATACTTTGTTTACGAAAATGATAATATACAACATAACATTATATGAAATTAATGTATATTTGAACCTCAATTGAATTCAGTGTTTTATACGCGTGGCGCATGCAGTAAAATTTCGAGTTTAGAAAAGCCCAGAAAATTTGTCTCGGGTCGCTACGCGACCCTCGACAAATTTTCACGGGGCTTTTCTAAACTCGAAATTTTACTGCATGCTTAGTCTGGGAGTGGAAAACACTCGTTTAAAGTTACAAATTAAACTCTTTAAAAAAACAAGTAATACCTAAAGATTTAAAGAAAATAAGCTAAATTTCGAAAATGTATACTCTAAAGAAAGACTCTCTGTATATATTATGTATTAGTCACTTCTATTAATATATGTTGGAAAAAAATTGAGAAAAAACGCGTCATAAATTGTCAACAAAATAATTAAGAACTTATTTTCAAATTATTATATATATTTATACAATACGCGTCAGTTTTAATGGTCAGTTTTGTTTTATAATAATTTGACAGATAAACGCTGACAGATTGCTGTAATTTGATTTAAATGTGTAATTAGGTCAATTCCACTTTAACACAAATATTAACAATAGTTCAACAATAAATAATACTCATACAGTCTATCCTTTCGCCTAAGTTACATAGAAACACGCTCTTTGCATAAAAGAAAACTCTTACGTTTGAATGGATTTTTACACTGTTATCGTTTGATCCGCTTTAAAGTAAAACACTCGCGACGGATAGAAGTACAATTGTTTAACCAATTTGAGAATAATTTATGTTTACAAATGCGTTTTACGCGGGTAAAACTGGTGAGAACGGCGGAGATGTTGACGCAATTACTTCGTACTTTAACAAAATTTCGTCGACGACGTCATCACCACCATGGTCAAATGTAAGGCAAAAGAAGCTGATTTGACTACCACAGCGCTGTTACTGCATAAATCGAACTAAGCAATTATTTATATTCGTTCTAAAAAAAACACAGTAAACACGCAAATTCCGTGTTTAATGTACTCGAGTGTTAAATGCACCATATTTATTCTGCCCAAACAATTTAATAATGCACATATTATAAGATTGTCGTGAACAAAATATTTTTATCACGCTATCTTATGAAATTCAATTTTAATCGTAGTAGCTTGAAATAAAACTGTCATTTTTATTGTCAGTTTTATAAAAATGCATTTATGAATAAAAATATAAATGATATTTTTAACTTTTAAAAATCAGGGATTATATTCCAATAACTTAGTTCCTGGAGTGTACAAATCTCAAGCGATATTTGTGACGTCTGTCACATATCAAAATCGATTTTTACATGTTAAAATAATTGACATCTCCTATACGTCATTCTATGTGAATGGGTTAATAAAATAATCTAGAAAGCAGTGTTGGACAAATATGTAACTACATTACATTAATAGTTATACTGACTTTGTAATTATAATTATAGGCAATGCAATGGATTACTTTGTAAGAAGAATAAAATTAATAGCTGGTTAAATAGTGAAATCATTTAGTAACATCTATTTAATATAGCAGTTTATAACTTACTTTAGAAATATAATTTATTGTGGTTTATAAAGTCAATTCTAATTCTTCTATTTTTCTTTTTCAGGTAAAAACCCGTCGAACATCTGTAATATACCTAATCTTCAGGAAGTAAAAGAATTCATTCTGTAAGTAATTAAAACAAATGCTGAAGAGATCACAACGGGAAAGCGATATTAAAGACTATTTTGGATTAATCCCGCAAAGCATTACATTTACAAATAATTTATGAGGTAATTAACTATTAAAAAATACGCGTTATTTTGTTCTGTAATTAAGGGGCTCAGGTGAAAATTAGTACAGGTGATTTGTGTAAATTGGTGATAAAGTGTAACGTTTATAAAAAAATCTGTGGATGTCTAATCAATAACATTGTAAATTATATTGAGAGATATTTAATTGTACAATTTTTTGTATCACTAAATATGAATCGAATAAATATGAATTGGTACTTCTAACAATTTTTAAGAAAATAGCACTTGTACCACTTTTCTACTGAGCCCCTCAATTATCGTTGCACATTATATTGAATGCAGAATCTTTTTCAAAATACGGTTATATCGGTTAAATTTCCGACGCCCTGGCAAATCTTAATTTTAAAGCTTTCTAAGCTCAAAATTAAACTTTTTGCATAATGAAGCAGTGATAGCACTTGCTAGAAGTATAAATAAAATTTAAATAAGACTATGGTTAGATGGTTAACACACAATGCTAAATTGATCTGCTTGGTCGTTTGAAACAAAAATTTAATATTTTTAAATTAATTTGGGTAGAACATTTGTAAGGGAGTTTTTCTTTAAAGTATTCCAAATTCAGCTTATTTTATTTCTTTAAATCTTTAGATATACGTTGTTTTTTTTAAAAGAGTTCAATTTGAAGCTTTAAACGAGTGTTTCCACTCCCAGACTAAGCATGAAGTAAAATTTCGAGTTTAGAAAAGCCCCGTAAAAAATTTTTTTTTTGGGCTTTTCTAAACTCGAAATTTTACTTCATGCGGCATGCGTATAAAACACTAAACTATTGTGAAATTTATTTATATTTGAACCTGACTTAAAATCAGTGTTTTATACGCGTGGCGCAATAAGTAAATTTTCGAGTTTAGAAAAGCCCAGAAAATATACTTCATGCTTAGTCTGGGAGTGGAAAACACTCGTTTAAAGCTTCCAATTAAACTCTTTTTAAAAACAACGGGTGTCGGAAAATTTACAGCTAATGCATATGTTAACCTTAAAGAAAAATTCCCTGTAGGTTTTTGGTTTGGTTTGTTTTACTGATGAATTATTTTATTTAATTAGTTGAAAATAAAACAGTTTATTAGTAATACAAACTAAGTGAATTTAATTAAAAAACTATATATTAGTAGAAATGTTTAACTAATAAGAAACAAGTTGATGAAATAGTATATTTTCTATCTGCTGCGTTGTTTTTTTTTAATAAATACAGAAATATATAGTATGTCTACATAAATATTTAGTTGAAAAGCTATGATGTTTTTTTTGTCTTCTGTGTATGTGAATAATTTACGGAGGGAACGGAGTTTAATTCGGACTTGGGCGTCGGCTAATGGAACATCTTTTCATCTCACAATGCAATTCCAACTTTATTTCAGCCATGAATGCATAATTCACAAAGAGATTAGCTACGTGTGGATGGGTTAACAACTCGCGTACATACATGCATGTATATAATAATAATGTATACTATACGTATTAATATACACGTACATGCCAGTGTACACGAGAAATGCGGAAATGCAGCGGATTTAACTGAGAAATAATTACTAAAAGTTTATATTGAAACATAGAGGAAATTATTTTGTTGTCAAATTAACACAGTTTTTGTTGATATTATTTAAAAATTATGCTGTTTGCAATGAATATTAACTGGACATCCTTATGTTTTCTTCAAATTATTCGCAATGTTTTTTATTGCATTTTTTTAATTAAAATATAATCGTAAATTGTTAGAAAGTCAAATTTGTTGTCAACAATTTCTTTGTTTAATAGAAAATAATCTGCATTCAAATATTACAAAGACACGTCTTTAAAAAAATAAAAATGGCTTGGTTTAGTAAAAAATTGACTAAATTCCAAAAATATTCTAGAGAATGTTGTTTAAAAAAGAAAAACAAAGGAAACTATACTGATTATAAGATCAGTCAAGATCTTTCTTTCTATTGCTTGAATGCATGCAGAGTTTTTTTTTCTCTTTTAAGTATACTTTTACATATTCTATATAAACATTTGTAAAATTCAGGGACATGTGATCAAACCAATGAAGTATATTTTGAATTTCACTTTAAACTAGTATTTTATACGCGTGGCGCATGAAGTAAAATTTTGAGTTTAGAAAAGCCTGAAATCAAACCAAATTTTCATTCTTTTCTAAACTCAAAATTTTACTTTTTGCGCCACGCGTATTCAACACTGAAATATTGTGAAGTTCAGAAGATACTACTTTTATTTGATTTTATGTTAAATAATATTAAAAATGTTTATTTAAGTAATTCAAACGTTTGGAGCAGTTTGTTCTTGGAATATCTAAAAGTATACGCAAAGGAAAAAAACGGCCGTATGTTTCTTAAATTTTAAATCGTCAGTCAATAGGTTATTAGTAAAAACAAATGAATCTCGTGTTTAGTTATTGCACACTAATTTGCGAATTTTTCCCACTGTACAATTCTTTATCTTCGAATATTATTTTACGAGATACTATCTTTTAATTTATATATAGAAATCTTAACTTTCAATACTTGATTGTATACATAAAATAAATAAATTAATTATATAAGTTATCTTAATATTCACACAACAATAAATTAATAATAAATCAAAGAAATGTTTCCATTATTTTGTGCCCGGCGCATTCACCATAAATTTATTTATCTTATTAAATTAGTCTTATTGTAAGCCATATCGCAAACCATATCGCACCTCTGGTGAAATTACAACAAAAAATGTTTAAAAGGTAGTTTTTCAAGAAAACGTAAAAATACAAAGAGATAGTAGGTATAAAGGTAGAAAGACTTATGGTCAATAGCACAAACAAGAACGAACGTACTAACAAATATATTTATTATATTATTATTTTCTATGTACAATATATGTTATGTCTGAATTAAGATGATGTATATAATTGGTATATTATACATCATTTTCTCTAAATATGGATGATAATATTTCAGTTTGCTGAGTAATTTATATCTCATTTTACTTTCTACAGTGTAACAATTATGTTGATATAATTACTAGTATATTAAAATTATCCCCTTATTTTCCGAAAAACAAAACCGGAAGTATGAACCGTCAATTAGGCCTCGGGTTAATTTAATTAGGGGTCGGTGGATTTATGGCGGTTTTGATTCGTTTAATTCGATCTCTCGAACATTTTCTTCGGCGCCGAAACACCGGGGAGGGATTAATTAAATCCAGTCCACATAATGCACCTTAATTGAAGACAGCCAGGAGAGCGGGAGACCCAGATATTCCGGAGATTGCGGATTTAAATCGATGCATCCGGAATTGTTCCGGAAGTGATTCGCCCTACTCTTCGAAAACTAACCTCCCCTCGTGCGGTATTCCCTCGTGAAACTATGAAATTCGACTGTGATGGGTTAAATATATTGTTTATATTGTGTGAAGCAATCTTTTTTTGCCTACCGTTCAAATATCTAAATTTTAAATCTTAAATATTTGAACAATAAACACGAAAAATGAAAAGGTAAAAACATACAGTGCTTTTTAAAGCTTACCAAACACAAAATATGTCCGTACTTTTTTACCTTTGCTAAAATATGTATTAACGCAAAACTAAACGTAAACAGTATTATCACAATAAGTGTATAAAATACTAAAATATTGTAGTTTCAAATATACTGCTATAACATACTCCTTAAGCAGTATATTTAGTAATGCGGAATTCTATTGCGGCTTATACGCGTGGCGCATAAAATAAAATTGCGAGTTTAGAAAAGTCTGTAAATTTGGGTTTAGGGGGGCGCGCGAGCGAAAAAATACAATATTTATCAACTATTGTGAAATTTTATATTATCAATCCATTTTCTATTTGTTACCTTTGGGTAATTCCATGTCAAATCAACAAAGTCATTCACTATGATTTAATAATGAAAACACTTGGTTAAATTTCACTAATATTAGTGAAATTTAACCAAGTGATTTCTTTATTAAATCATAGTTAAATATGTTTCACCACGTAAAAGATGAGAAACTAGTTCAAGATACCGTCTTTCACCTTACCACATTAGATTTTTTAAATTTTGTTCACTTTTTGCCTTTATACAGAAAAATAAAAATATCTAGTTTTAGGAAAAACTGTCGAGCCGTTTTAAAGATAAACTCGTACATATCTAAATTTCAAAAAATGAGTCAAAATCGCAAATTGCTACATTTTTAATTTACGATTACTGGTCTCGAAGTTGAGCTAGACATATGAAGCAGGTCTTATTTCGTAGCATTTTTTATAAACTTTTGTATGATATACAACATAAAACTCTGCTATTAAAGTCAACATTTTGATTATGTATTTCTTAAAATTCGCATTTTAAAAAATCATTAAAATGATATATACAGGGTGTCTACGCTAAACCGTTTCTTAAAAGTTTATGGGGTTGCCATTGCACTAAAAATTTGAAATAAATCCTTGTCATTTGGTTGAATCAGTTCTCCTCATGTGAAATATTTCAACTTTATATCACTTCCGGTTCCACCGGAAGTAGCACCAAATTTGTCATTTTAAATGGAACACCCTGTATATTAGTAATTTTTTTGGGTTCCTCGTTTAAAGTGCAACATATTTTATTCGAACATATGTACACTTATCTCTTATAGTTTTCAAGAAAACAAATATTTCTAAAATTCTGACCTCTAAAAGGCATCTTGAAATCTGTCTGTAACTTTTCTTAATAATAAGATAGAAATATGATTTATATCTCTACTTGTACCTAGAGGATGCCTCTATGAGGAAATTAATTGGATACTGTCAATTTTTATAATAAGTGTTCTTAAAATGTCAATATCTATGTGCCCTCTTCAATATCTTGTAATTCGATTTTTTTAAATGGAATGACCCAATTTTTATTACGTGGTACGATTGGGGGGAAAATTTTCTTCAAAAAAGTATTTGCAACTCTACTCCTAAAGCAAGTAGTTTTCGAATTATTTCGAAAATTCGTTTTTCGTCGCATTTATGCAGGGTATAATGCGCGCCTAACTCGCAATTGAATTTTAGTAGGCCAGTAGTATGCTTTTGTTTTGTAGCGATTGTAAAAGAATTAGTACAAAGTTTGACAGAAATGAACAAAATGAATAATTACACAAATTAACAAATTATCAATTTATTCTTTATACATGATAACTGCCAATTGAACAAAATTTTATTTCAATCTTCTAAATCTTGTTTTATTCATCAGCGGCAAATGTGGATAAGTTTCATTAAATATTCTACATGTTCGAATAACAATTCTATCGCAGTTGCCATGTATAAAGAATAAATTGATAATTTGTTGATGGGTGTATTTATTCATTTTGTTGATTTCTAACTATAACTTTGTACTAATTGTTTTTATTATTTGACATTTCGCATTACATACGCGACAGAACAAAAGCATTACTACTTGCCTACTAAAATTCAGTTGCGACTTATGCGCGCATTATTCTCTGCATAAAAGCAACGAAAAACGAATCTTCGAAATAATTCGAAAACCACTTGCTTTAGGAGTATAGTTATTAATACTTTTTTGTAGGAAATCTTGCCCCCAATCGTATCACGTGATAAAAAATGGGTCATTTCATTTAAAAAAATTGAATTACAAGATATTGAAGAGGGCACTTCGATATTGACATTTTAAGAACACTTATTGTCAAAATTGACAGTTGCCAATTAATACACTCATAGAGGCATCCTCTAGGTACAAGTAGAGATATAAATCCTATTTTTATCTTACTCTTAAGAGAAGTTACAGATAGATTTCAAGATACCTTTTAGAGGTCAAAATTTTAGAAATATTTTTTTTTCTTGAAAACTATAAGAGATATGTGTACATATATTCGAATAAAATATGTTACAATTTAAACGAGGAATCCAAAAAATTACTAATATATACGGTGTTCCATTTAAAATAACAAATTGTGGAACCGGAAGTGATATAAAGTTGAAAATATTTCACATGAGGAGAACTGATTCAACCGTATTTTATTATTTAAGAAGTATTTATTGTATGTATTATTACATCTAAAAAATACTTTGCAAATAAAACTTAACGAATTTTTGTTTTTAATATGAACCCATCACGATTTCACTTTAAAAGGGCTAATTAAGAATTGCATGAACTATTATATATATTATTTTTAAAATTTTTAAATATGCGATTTTTGAAAAATTCAAAATCAAAATCAAAATTTTGAATCAAAAAATAGAATTTAATAGCGCTCTTGTTTAATGTGGAGACCAGTAATCGTAATTTAAAAGTTGAGCGATTTGAAAATTTAAATGCGTATATCTTCAAAACGGGTTGACGTTAAATCCTAAAATTAGTAATTTTTCTTTTTCTATATAAAGGCAAAATTTAAAGAAATCTAAAATTGCAAGTGTGTTGATTTGATATGGAATTGCCCCTATATTAAATTTCATAACTTGATTTTCAACATGTTAACGAAATTTGATCATTTTTTATAATTTTAAACGTTTATTGCAAATCGATAAATTATTTAAATTTACTCGATTTATTCGAAATGTTTACTTTTTACTCGTAATTTTAATTTTAAAGTTTTATAGTTTTCATCAGTGTTTCCGAACATAGTGAATTTATGTTAATTGAACAATCTGGTGATTTTTATATAAAGGTAATCGAGTAATTATCTAAATTTACTTGACTTGCAATTAATGTTTACTTGTTTCGTAATTTTATTATGAATGTCTTTATTTTAAAGTTTTATAGTTTTTATCAATATTTTTAAACATAGTGAATTTATGTTAATTGGACAATCTGTTGATTTTCATAATAAAGGGAAAGGGAAATTTACGAATATTTTTTTTGTTTATCTCGGAAAGTATTAAAATACCGAAAAATGTTTGAAATGAAAGTTGTAATAAATATTTGAAATTGTTAAGATGTACTTTTCTGTACCTTGAATAGTAAAACATAGTGGTTTTACATTCTGAGTGCGTACATTTTTCGAAACTTGGATTTTTGCTGATTCTCTTATAAATCTTACAAGAGTTACGTATAAATATAAAATCCATGATGACGGATAAAAATCTGACAAGTTACCAGAATTATGAAACTTTGCGTTATCATCACGGCTCTCAGAGGTGCCCTAAAATTCCTGAAAAAAAAATAGTACACAATGTTAAGTAATTAAAGTAATTTAATACACTTCAATGTTACCCTTCCTACTCTTCTTCCCTCGATGACCACCTAGCGCCCGCATTTCTGAAATATGCTTTTTTTACACTTTTTTATGGAATATATGTGAAGATTATATAGGTTTTTTTTTCTTTTAAATATATTTACATTTACCAAAGGAAATCGCACAAATTTTGAAAGTGAAAGATTTTGTCAGAGGAAAAAAAAACTTTTGTAAAATTTATTAACTTGACATCAAAAATGAGTAGTGCATTCTAAACTTTACAATATTTCACTGATTTATACCTGTGGCGCATGAAGTATAATTTCGAGTTTAGAAAAGCCTGAAAATTTGGTTAGATCCCTCCGCTTTGCGGAGCGACGAAACCAAATTTTCAGGCTTTTCTTAACTCGAAATTTTCTTTCATGCTTAAACAAGGAGTGGAAACACTCGTTTGAAACTTCAAATTAAACGCTTTTTATAAAGGCAGTTAGTTAATGCCTGAAATTTCATAGCTCATGCATCGGAATATGTAGACTTACAAGAAACATTCCCTATATGTATAAATAATTTAAATAGGTACCCAAGTTACACACCCCAAAGTTTTAACGACAAGTTTCTTTATAATTCATTTCTAACAAAATATATTAGTAAAAGGATATAAATTACTAAATGGAAATACAGTAGATTACCTTTAAAATATTTATATTTCAATTTATATCGATGGAGCTGCAGCCGCATCCCATAATAAAATAGCTGACATTTGAAACTTTCAGTTGCCAGTGTTAATATATTCCTTAAAATTTCCATTTAAATCAGTTGAACATTTTGAGGAATATGTCAACTTACAATATATTGCAAGATTGCCAGAATGACAATTAAAGTATCTCAATAAATAACACTCATAACACGATATGTTCAAAAGGAATAGTATCATAGCTTTATTTTTATTAGGTTTCAACATTTTATGATTTCACAATACAGCCCGTATTTCAACAGAATGTAAGGGGATCTCGGTTATTTAAAGAGATAGAGAGTCGGTCATTGGGGCAAAGTTGCGTATTTTAAGGCCCAATAATAATTTAAAAATAAATTTGAAATATCTTCTTTCGTTTTTGAGATACTGTCAAAAAACCTATTTTTTTAAATGCGTTTTAATTTTTTTATGCAAAAACTATTGAATCCAGACGTTTACAACTTTGACATTATAGGGGCACTTTTTAACGATAAATCTAGTAACATATTTTATTTTAAGATAACTATAAAATTTACCCAGTGACAATAGCCAACTTTTGTTTTTCTTATGGGCGCCATTTTGGATTTTTATATTTTGTTGGAACAATACTTTTTTTTTATCTGAATTCAATAAAATTTTAATCTTTTGTTTTTTGTAAAGAGTGCCTTGGAAACAGTTGAGTAACTCACGTATTTGACAACTCCTTGGACCCATAATTTGCTTACATTATCACCCCTGGGCATCCGACAATACATATTTAACAGTCGTGATGTATTTTAAACTAACGAGTGTCATCCACTCCCAGACTAAGCATGAAGTAAAATTTCGAGTTGAGAAAAGCCCCGCGTAGAAAAAAAAATTGTCTCGAGACAAATTTTCTATGCGGGGCTTCTCTAAACTCGAAATTTTACTTCATGCGCTACGCGTATAAACTACTGATTTTCAGTAAAGTTGAAAATATATAACGTTTAGATGTGATGGTGATTAATATTTACCAAAATGTAGCGAAAAAATGCAAGAATTACTTTATTTGTGAACAGTTTTGGAATAATAATAATAAAAGTAGAATTCATTTAGTTTGTGCAACTTTTATGTGATAATCGATACTCATTATTATTATTACAAAATATTGACAGCTATTAATTAAATTGAGTGCTAGCAATGATTGACTGCTCTCAATATTTTATTGATTAACAGATATGACGTCATTGTTTGGCATATGGCGCTCATAAGAAAAACAAAAGTTGTTTATGGTCCCCGGATAAATGTTATAGTTGTCTTGGAAAGATATGCGACCATATTACTCAATAAAAGGTGCCTGTATATTGCCAAAGTTCTAAATGTCCAGATTTAGTAGTACTATTGTTAAAAAAATCTGTTTTTTTTGTTGATATCTCGAAAACAAAAATATTCTAAAATTGTTTTCAGATTATTGTTAAGCCCTAAAATACGCAACTTTGCCCCGACTCTCTATCTCTTCAAATAACTGAGATTCCCATACATTCTGTTGAAATACGGGTACCCTGTATATATATTTTATTTTGCATTTATTGTAATTTTAGAGTATCTTAAATTTAATTTACTGAAAAATCGTAAATTGTTTAAATTGACGTAAAATAATAATAGTTAGAAAATACATATACATTTTGTGAATTTTGCAAAATGTGCCCATGCGTCCGGTTTTAACGCAATTATTTCAAAATTTCCGAGTGGAAACGTGAAATATGCAAATCGGATGCAAATTGTCTAATAAGGCAGGCGGTTCGGCCCTGGGCCACAGCGATATATGTTCGCATGTTCACATGCACACGCGCGTACGCCGCCTTTGATGATGCTGGTGTTAGCACAATATTGTAATTTTGCAAAATTTCGTGTTATTTGCCTCAAAAAAAAACAATACTTTCTTAGTTCTAATATGCTACATTTGACATTTTTTAAAATCAATGTTTCTAACCTGAAACGTAATTTACTAAAGTTTAGTGATAAAGTTTAAAAAATTATAAAATAAATATACTCAGTATACTTATGAAACAAAGTCACCCTATTAAATCTATTATTATATTATTATTTTTTATTATAATACGAGCATGTATTTATACTTAAATGTTAACGTACAGTCATAGATTGTCTTATGTTTTTCGACGCTGTTTTTCAAAATGCACACATTAAATCAAACTCTAAATACCCTGTCAGGTGCGGTTTATTTTGTCGTCCCTTGCACATTATTCAATGTTCACTTGATCGTTACAAACGACAGCGAAAGAAACGCACCTTTCCCTCCTTAACACAAATTCCTCCATTCTATTCTTTGATGAATCGTGTGCGGCTTGGATTTAACATTCTTTTCATTTTTCAGTCCTGTCCTTTTAATGACATTAGATTAAGTAAAATATAACTTTTTTGGAAAGTATTTTCTTCCAATTTGAGAGGTACATATGAGTAGTGTTCATTTTATTCATATAGCTCAGCGCTAGATTAAAACTGTAGTCTGGAAAAGAGACAAGTAGGCGATAGCCGATTTATAAAAATGTTTTTACATGTGGATTTTTTGTAAATAAATACTAATACTCTTATTACTCGACTCTTTTTTTAAAAGATAGTTTAATCGTATTTTGTTTTCAAACACTATACATTTGATGAATTTGATCAAAATGTCGAAATATCGACAACAAAATGGGTTGGTTTTTAAACAATTTTTACGAACAATTTCTTGTCTAAATCATTTTTTTTTTTATCATAGTCCACCTCTTAGATTCTAATGACACAGCATGTAAATATTTTAGTTACTCAACACGTGAAGATAATTACTTTAAGTCACATGAATTGTAACAGAAAACTTATAACAGATCAATGTTTAATACGCGTAGCGCATGAAGTAAAATTTCAGGCTTTTCTAAACTCGAAATTTTACTTCATACTTAATCTGGGAGTGGACGACACTCGGTAGAATGGTACGAAGGACTTCAATAAAAAAAAAACATTGGTTCTGTATTATTGAACATTTGTGATATGTAATTTCGATTTTCTTTCAATCCTTTTTCGAATATATAAATATACTCAATGACATTAGAAGCGTAACACCAAGAAGGAATGATTTTTTTGAATTCATATTTTAGCAACAGAGTGACTATATTTAAAGCATACATTGATAACAATTTCAACCTTGTGCCTTTTATATTTATTGTGAAAAAAAAAACAAATATTTCACTTTTTCTTTTTTGATAAAACTATTTATATGAGCTGTTTAGTACAGATGTTTTTAGTTTTCGTGTTTCCGTTGAGTGTATTAAGCTTAAATAAAATGCCTCGAGTCCGAAGACGTCCACAATATCACCATTTGAGCGATTTTGACCGGGGTCGAGTTGTTGCTTATCGAGATGTCGGTATGTCCTATCGCGAAATTGCCCGCCGTATTGATTCCACTGCAGCAACTGTAATACGTGTGTATCAGGTATGGACAGAAGAAGGTAGAGGAGCAAGAAGAAGACCAATTGGTCAACCAAGGCGTACCACAGAACGTCAAGATCGGCGCTTAAGACAAATAGCCCTGCGAGACCGTTTCGCTACTACGCGTCAAATCGGTGATCAATGGATTGGAGAAGAAGGTGGGCCCGTTAGTATGCGAACCTTATATCGCCGCATTCAATCCTTTGGGCTTCTTTCGTACCGTCCAAGATTAGTGCTTCCTTTAACAGCGAGACACTGTCGCCAAAGGTTGGACTGATGCAGAGAACGGCAGCATTGGGAGGCAGAATGGCACGATGTCGTATTCAGCGATGAATCACGATTTTGTCTAGGCACGCATGATGGCCGTAAAAGGGTTCGACGCTACCGTGGAGAACGACCTGATCTTAGGTTTGCTATTGAGAGGCATGTACACAGGACTGCTGGAGTAATGGTTTGGGGGGCTATTGCTTATGGTAGTCGATCACCTCTTGTATTCATTCGAGGCAGTATGACAGCTGCGCGTTATGTTGAAGACGTCATACGACCGACTTTGTTGCCTTATTTAGATGATAACTTTCTTAATGAAGCTGGTGTTAATGTTTTGGCGTGGCCGCCCCGTTCGCCGGATTTAAATCCCATTGAACATGTGTGGGATATCATGGGAAGAAGAATATTCTCTTTGCACCATCCTCCACAGACTCTAGCACAGTTGATCGATGAAATTCAAGTTGCTTGGAACGAGATGCCTCAAGAAGACATCGACCATCTCATTTTGTCGATGCCCAGGAGTGTATACAGCAAAGGGGTCGCCAAATACATTATAAATTTTTTTTAGATTGTTTTTTAATAAAATTTCTTGAAAATGTAATCATTTTATTCTTGATGTAAGACTACCATACTGGCAAAAAATCAAGTTAAAATAATAACTCCTTCTGGGTGTTACGCTTCTAATGTCATTGAGTATAGATTTACTTTGTACGTACGATTTTGCGCAGGATTTTCAAATTTTTTTACGAATTTTTATCATCAATCGATCGATATTGCAAATGTTAAATGCACTACAAGTACAATAATCAGCAAATTATCTTAAAATACCGGTTTCTGTCATTCTGATCCAAATTAATTTTATATGATTTAAAAAAATGCGTTTTTGATTTATTTTGAAAATTACAAATTGAACTTAAGAATGCATACGGTTTAATATCAGAATTGCACTTAGTTTGTGTTTAAGTTATAATTAATATTTATTTCAAATGAATCGATTTGAAGAGATATATACCGTTCGTTTGTTTTAACGTGCTCACCATTGGCATTTTGCAAAATACTGGAGATACAAAAACGGTTAAATTAGACAAAAGTTTTTATTTCTAATACAAAATAAAACGGCGTTAATAAATTTCAACTAGCTTTATTTATTTTCAAAATATGTCGAAAAAGTGAAAATCGACAAAATTATCTTTTTACTATAACTTTATTAATTAAAACGACCACGGACAACGAAATGAAATGTACCTCAAATAACATTCGCAGCATTTAACAAAATTGATGGATTTTGTACAGGGTGACAGATTTTAAAGATACGACAATGTAATTACCTTTTTCTTATGGCAGAATTATTTGATTATTAAAATATCGAAAAGAGTAGGAAATATGAGTTGGAAATCATGCTTATATGTCAAATTAAAATAGTAATACTTGCCTAAAATAGAATTCTAACGACTCATTTAAATTATATACACTTTGTTAAAAAAATTTCATACTCATATAAATTGCTTTTATAAATATATTATTATCTATATACGATCATTTTAACTATAACTTCTATTTGTCTACATACATATAGGCGTCTTTTAATTCCACTCTCTTTTACCTCTGTTGGACATACTTTGCTTATTTATTAATTTTACACTTTTACCATTTTTAAAATTTGTATTCATTATTATGTAATTACATTTTATCACCCATTTTCAAATTTTAGCTAATATAAATGTGTTTATTTTAAAAGTTTACAGGTGACAGGTTCATTTTGTCTTTGTTTTTTATATTAAAATTTTACTTCATACGCCACGCGTAAAAACAGTGATTTCAACTGAAGTTCAAAATATATTCATACAAAATATATACATTTATTATTGATAAATTATTCATTGCATAAATAAATGTATATGGTCGATTTTCATGCATTTGGTTATGGCCATTCCATTAATTTTCAATTGCCCTCCTTAAAACCCAGGTACCAGGTTGTGATCCACTGGTTTTTTTTTTAAATCTATTAAATAGTTGATAAAATATTTTGCTTATTATTAAATTACAAAATAAATAACACGTGTTTGGATTTAATAAAATGTAAAAGAGCAAATTAGATTATCTACATATTTGTTTAAAAAAACAATAATTATTTTGTGGATGAATATTTATATAAAACATCTCATAAATATTGGATAGATATCGAACCTTCGCAAACAGCGAATAGCAATAAATTGTTATAATATCGCCGATGCTGGTGGTACATGCATAATTAATGCCCTTTTTGATCGTTTCATTAAAAACGGTCTAGCAATTCCAGCGCGAGTTTGAAATTCATTTTCATTATTTTATGTATATCTGTGACTTTTTTTAATTTAATATTCAATCGGTGTATTAATTTTGCTATATTTTGCATAAGTAATAATCGCAATATTTATTTTTTATCAAATGATTTTAATTTTCATTTGTCTAGAATCTCTAGTTGTCCTTAAGATTTTTGTATTGCTTGAAGTTCATGTTTACTCAAGAAGTGGAAGGCCTAGTTAGAAGTTTCAAACTAAACGCATTTATAAAAATGTTATTAAATTTTAAAGAGTGTAGAAACTTGAGCTATAATAGTATTTCCTTTACAACCGACTTGCATAAAATAATATTCAAACATTTTTCTAGAATTTCTCCCCTATTGTATTTTTCCTGGTGTATTTGCTCTGGGCAAACCCATTCTTTCCTTCAATTTTTTTATTGCCTAACTTCATGTTTACTCTAGCAGTGGCCTAGTTAAAAGTTTCAAATTAAACACATTAATAACAATTTTATTGCGTTTTAAACAATGTGTTTTATATGCACTCGAATTGCGGAAACTTGACCTATAAAACGATTTCCTTCATAACCGACTTTTGTACTACCACTTGCATAAAATAATATTCAAACATTTTTCTTCAACTTTTCCCCTATTGTATTTTTCCTGGTATATTTGCTCTGGGCAAACCCATTCTTTCCTCGGAGGAAAAATAAACGTCATTAACATAAATATCGATCATATATAATACAGTGGGGCTTGCATACGCTCACATTTCAAACACTGCAAGAGGGAAATGATTGTTGTTTGTACAAGAGGAAAGGTAAATTTGTAGTTTGTTAAGGCCTGGAACTCTATTTTCATACGAGACCGAAGGAAAACCTACGCACATGCGGTCATAACGTTTCACTATTTATTTTGAATTATAAACGTCCTTCTGTAAAACTGTATTCCAGTACCTGGTGGTTTAATTAGACTTTAGTGTGGAGTAGTTATTTATGCAATTGGAGTGTAAAACTGAACATTACTGCATGAATGAAATTTATTTATTTCCTGACGACTGCAGCACTTAAAACAAATTAATGATTGTATTAACGAATTAATGATACAGGGATTTTTTTCATTTTTGAGTATACATATTCCTATGTATACGCTGCAAATTTTTAAGCACTCGTTCTTTTTTCTCAATTGGAAGCTTCTAGCGAGTATTTCCCTGTATTTTGTACAATATGATCTTGCTTGGTTCAATTTTAAATTTATCAACGAAGATAAGTTTGTTCGGATATCACAAATTATAGGTGATGAAGGCAGATCCAATATTTTGCAAACCGAGTTTAGACTTAGTCAACCTTGAATATATTATTTAAAAAAAAAAAAATTCAAAGTACAATAAGCGTTCAACATTGTAAAAATTAGGCACTCACATTCAATAATACGTTCCTAATACTCTACCTTTAGAAAATATGGATATGTAACATGTTAAATTAAATTACGAAATATTATGTTTAAAGTGTGCAAACTATAAGAAGTGTAAGCTTATTTTCTCGAATTCAAATAGTTTTGAATTTGAATTTATCTTGTTAAATTAATATTGTTTCCGTTACTTTTGCTAATTTTTGAATTTGGTTATTTCTTGAATTATATTCAGTCCCAATTTGAAATTGCTTATTCTTAATTTTATGTTGTTAAATCACAATTTAATTGTGTTTAATCTGTCAGCTATGTTTAAAGTTTCAATTTGAAATTGCTTATTCCCAATTTAATATTGATTAGTCTCAATTTGAAGAGGTATAGACTTTGAAGTTAAATTATCTCATATGTAACTGTTTTTTAGGATATGTCGGTTCTCAATTTGTTAGGGTAAGTTAGTTTTGTATCATTACTGATAAATAGGTTAAGCATTTTATTATTATTATGAAATGAATCTTATTTTTGTCATGGTGAAAGGATAATTTGATTGGAAAATCCGTGCTGCCGGAATGCCGGCGATTGATAAATACTCGTCAGGAATATTGGAAAGGGCCATAATCATAAATCAAATTTATTGTGATCCAGTTACGCAACTGCGGATACATTACAATGTCGGAGGGCCTTCGATGCATATTTTAAGATATTTATGAGGGACGTATATACAAATACACATGATATACAGCCAGACAGAGCGCACTGGGCTCGTTAATACTCGACGACCTATACATGTATTTATTTACGGACGCGACGGTTTTAACGACATTTTCAATATCTGTCCCACACAGCAAACCGCACAAAAATATAAAACACAAACTAATTTTATGGGAAATTAATATTTTTAGTTTAATTCGCTTTTTTGTAAAAATAAATAAGAGGGCTGTTACCAGCATATATGTACGAGTTGCCCAGATGTAAAACCAGCCATACGTGTTGTGACAAAATTGTTGCAAAATGACAAAGATTGATTTTGCAGAGTTTTTTTAAATAACTTAAAAAAATAAATTTATGAAAAACTAAATAAAAAGTTGGTAGGTTTTGCAACTGAATAAATATGTTAGCTTTTGCAACCGAGAAATGTAGTAGATTTTGCATTCGACAGTATTTTTCATACTTAATTTTGAAAGGTTTAGGATTTTTTTTGAAGGTCAACTTATTTTTAAAATAAGCCTTTGACGTGAAGAATCTAGGGATACCAAAACCTCAAACTCAAAAAAGGTGTATGGCTGGTTTTGCATCTAGGCAAGTTTAATTTGTTAATATATCAAAATAAATTGTAGCGCTATTTTTGTCAAAGTGCTCAATATTACTCTAACAAGTGTTAGCACTGAACATCCCCATCCCCGAATTGGATTTGGCAAATCCAAATTTTCAGGCTTTTCTAAACTCGAAATTTTACTTCATGCTTAATCAAGGAATGGATACATACTATTTAGAATATTGTTAAAACCTTTTACAAATAGCCTGGATTCTTTAAAAATAAACTTACTAGTTTTAAATGTTTAAATATTTATCTTTACTACTGAATCAATTATCATCATTGATTCTCTTTGTCTCTAAACAACGTTGAGGGTTTCCTAAACTTGAAATTTTACTTTATGTCTAACCAAGGAGTAGAAACACTTGTTAGAAGCTTAAAATTGAACCTTTTAATAAAAACAACAAATATCTGAACATTTACAACGGAAACGTCTGGAAATGTGTACTTACATTTAAATAAAAATCCCTCTATAAAGGATAATGGGAAACACAGTTGCTGTAAGCTGAAAAGTAGATGAAAATTAAATTTAAAGCGGTAAAATAAATGTATTTGAAGTTTTAAACTGCCTCAAAAATGTCTTGCCCCGAGCCTCTAAAATCGAAACAGAAGTTTTTTTACTAAAAATACAATTAGTAATTTTATAGAAAAGTCTGCAAGGGTTTTAATTTAAAATGCCAACAATTTGAAATATTGTACAAACAATTCCCAACGGGACTTAAACTTAAAACTTCACACCGCCGATTTCGTAACTGCTATTAAAACAATATCAAATTAGCCGACGACTTATTCGAAACTCTCTTTCAGGGATTAGCATTTTCGGTAGTCGGTTAGTTGAGAGTGGAGAGGGAGACGGGGGTGGTTTTCATTATTCAAAAACCGCGGGGGTTCCAATGAACTAATTTCCCAATTTCACCAAATTCCCCAACTAGCATACTGTCGGGAATAGGGACAGGGTCGAGCTGGGGGGAAGGCGGTCGGGGGGGCGGCTTTGCATTTTAATAACCCCGTGGGATAGCGACCAGAAAAGGCCACACTGTGTGTTCACATGCAGGCATATACATAATGTAGCTTAATGCCACTTAATTCCCGTTTTACCGCCGCCAATGTGAAAATGGAAATTTTACTGTGTGGGACATATATTTTTTTTTTGGTTTCCGGAAATTCGATAATGAGGTTTGTGATAGTTTTAATGCTGTAAAATTTTTAAAAATGTCCTCTTGGTTGTTGAAACCATCATCATCACTTCATAAAAACATAAAGGTGTATATACTAATAAACCTTAGATATAAAGAAAACACTTAACTTTTTTATACCACTTTTATTTTACTTTTGTAAAAATTATATATATATGTATATATATATATATATATATATATATATATATATATATATATATATATATATATATATATATATTAAATCTAGAAAACTTCAAAGAGAGGGGTGTACATCTGGCCAACCTGGTCATTTAACCTGTAAATTCCCGGATTCCCCTCTGTACAAAGTTTTCTAGATTTAATATATATACCTGTATCAAACTAAGTACTTAAAATATGAGTATTTTAAGTACTTAGTTTGACCATAATTTACACGGTAATCATGGTCAAACTAAGTACTTAAAATACTCGTATTTTAAGTTGAGACTAGTTGAGACTAGTCACAAAAGTAAAATAATAGTGGTGTAAAAAAGTTAAGAGTTTTCTTTATATCAAATTGAAAGTGTACCACGAAGTGAACGCCTCCAAGATTCAAGAATAATACTTTGATAATACTTTGGCCCTCATTTTGTGATACATCTTTATATCAGAGGTAAATAAGGAAAACTCTCCCATAGTCAGAAAACACAAAATGAAATGAAAAAATGGTTATGTATTTATAATATTATTTCATTGTTATTAAAATGGCGATCAAATATGAAAAATATGATATCCTAAAATCCAAGAGTTACAACAAAAGGTGTATAATATATTATTTAATAGTAAACATTTGTAGAATGTACTGACGTAAGGATTAAACATAAGAGGTGGGTGTATTTTGAAACTTACTTTCAAAATTTACTTCATGCTTAATCTGGGATTGAAAATTTGGTTTGGTCGCTTCGCTTCGCTACGCGAACAAACAAATTTTCAGGCTTTTCTAAACTCGAAATTTTACTTCATGCATAACCTGGGAGTGAAAAACACTCGCTTAAAACTTTAAATTAAAGTCTTTTATAAAGACATCGAATATCTAAAGATTTGGAGCACACATGATTACTTTTAAAATACATTCTACGAAATAACACACTCTTGCCCTTAAGAAACTCGATTCTTTTCTTGTTCAAAGAACTTTGAAACATTGAAAATAATTGTTTAAGCGTTTTAGTTATATGGTAGCATTTTTAGTTATTTTGACAAGTGTTGGTACTTATATGACACTTGTCGAAATAATCATGCAAGCTTTCATTTAAATATCGCCATGCTAAACAATTGCATATTTTCTTGTAAATAAAACACTGTATTTTCACTTAATTTGTGATTATAGTTTCGACCATCAAGTAGACAAACAGAATGTTTTCTGTTTCAATGAACTTTCATTAAGTAAACAAAGAAAAAAGTTCATAACGTCAGGGTAGAAAGGTAATGTGTTGACTATAGTATAATCAGCTTACATAATAGTTTTTGCCCCGTGCATAGAATTAGGAAACATTAAACATTAAAAATCGATGCCCCAGAGTGGAGCCTTGAGATATATCCTGTTTTAATGATAGTTTCTTAGTTATTATGAGAATTTAGAATTTTATTTCAAAAACAATTACATATAAAATTACATGTTTTTTTTTTTATAGTATGCATGTAGGTATATAATTTGTAATTGTAGTTGATGAGGTTCCTTCCTTTTTTCCTCGCCTCGTGATTCCAGGATGAGAGATCCGATCTCGGGCTAGCGGTATTAAAGGATGTCTGTGTGTTAATGTATTTGTGTATTCTGTTTAGTTGATATCGTTGTTTAGTAGTTTGTGTTTTATTTTTAACTTATATGGGATGTATTTTAGACATTTTATGTATTGTGGTATATTGTTGTATGTTTCTATTATCTTTGTCATAGTTTCTTAGTAACGACATCCCTAACCGCCTTATATCTGCCGGTCAAATATGACCTTATTACTTGGCTATTTAACTTACAAAATCTATAGTTTATATTATCTTTCTTGTCAACAAGTCATGGTTGATGCAGTAAAATATTTTTGTCAAATCCAGATAGTTGACTTTTAATACTCCTCAATTCCGAAAATTATGGCATCGGTGGTGGAGAATCCTTCCCTGAAGCCAAATTCGCTTGCATTTAACAAACTACAATTATTTAATTGACATACATTTTCATTATACATAATTTTTTGCATCACTTTTGAAAATAATGGTATTATGGAAACGATGGGTCGGTCCTACTTCTTTTCTTATATTTAAGTACCACCAACGCCACTTTTATCAGATCTGGAACAATACTAGACTTAATACAGGAAATGATTGCGTGTTAATAGGATAAAAATGGATTCCACACAACTTTTCAATAGGTTTACAGACCTCCTATATACGTCTTTACTACGACTGTTCTTAACGCCACGTGTTATGTCTCTCACCGAACCAATCGATATCTTTTTACACCTAAACTTAACTGTAGAATTTTGAGCTGACATGTGTTGTAATGTTGCAACGATATTAGTTTTAATAGATTTAATTATTGATTCAATATTTCTCTTAAAGGATTAATTAAATTGATTAGCAGATATGATGTTTATCTGTAAGTTGCGGTATTTGTTTTTATTATACGCCACATTGTCTTGTTTTTGTTGTTATATTATAGAATTAAGTTCTCATTTGACTCTATTATGACTTATAAAATATTGATTTAAAGTTAAGTTTAAAACATACTGCGCAGTTTTAATCACATGTTTATTAATTTTACAAATGATTATATGGAATATGTGAAAGTTGGCTTAAAATAATCCTGTATGTCAATATTTAACAAAAAAACACAAATATTAAATAATTAATACCATTTTAAATAAAATCGTCAAAACCAGCACACATCATAAAATTTTACAAATACTTCAGAACTATGAAAATTAGGACAAATTGTCAAAAATGTAAAAATTTACCAAATCAACAAACATGCAAATTGTAAACAATTACTTAATCATTGCAATTTAACCTACATTTTAAAACTGTCTTTGAAAAATAATTATCCCCTTCCCCCCTTCTCTCAAATTGCTCTCTAGAGTCGCTTCTGCTTCATATTTATTTATTTATTTATTTATTAACGGAATCTCCATTTTATTACATAAGTACATATACATATTGTAATATATGATAAAATAACAAAAAACATAAAAATCATATAAAGAATTACATTGAATTATAACCGACTAAGACTACTGAACAAAAATAACAAAAACCATATAAAGAGTTACAATGATTACAGCCAACAAATTATTACTGAACTAGAAATCTAACAGTTAATGACATTGGATAGCCTAATACGACGTAATTGGACCTTAAACTGATGAATTGATGGTGTAAATAAAACAAAGTTGGGATTATTGCTTTGTCATATGAAAATAATATTCAAGTGATTACTTTGTTTTACTATTTTTAGTGGTACAACAAAGTTATGTGAATTAATACAATGTTTACTTAGAGTGATTTAGAATAGGTTTAGAAAATGCACATCTTGTTCTGGTGCTTATTTGAAGACAGTAGGTCTAAGATGGGGTAAAATTAAAAAAAATAAAGCCTTTACTCAGTTTTCTTCTAATCATTTCAACACACTTGTGTGTTGTGCTAGCTTTATAATACTACTCTTCAACTGTTAACTTATTAATTTTTTATTTATTCTAATCATTTCAGCAGACTTGTGTATTGTGCTAGCTTTATAATACTACTATTAACTTATTAATTTTTAATTTATATTCCAGAATCCTTAAAAAAAAAACCTCCAACATTTTTTCCCTGCCAAATTATTGAAATGATGAAAAAAAAAGGTCCTAGAACTGGAAAGCGGAAAGAAAACAGAGCATTCGAAATCCAATTAATAATTACAGCTCGCCCTTAGCCCGTGAAAGGTCGAAGTTCTCCAATTGATTTTCTTGCTTCAAATGAAAAGGGGCCTTTTGTGCCCCCGAATCGTGTTTTCCTTGTCTCTTCGTCGTCGTGTTTTTTTTTCCTTTCTTGGCTCTTCTGCATCTGGAAATCTCCGGAGCAATCTCATATCGATGGCTAAGCGAGTAATTGAATTATACGAAAGAGGCGAAAAGCTGCAAGCTTTTTAATCAGCGCGATTTTAGAGTGAAGAGAGAAAAAAAATAGCTTGGATATTTATATAAGTTTAAAGAAGTTTGAAGTAGATGCGAGTAGAAATGTATTCGTGATTAATTATATTGATATTGACTTATTTGCTAATAAAGCTTTTTCCTACTCCTACCCTGAAATTCATATCATATTTGCACACCAAAGTGTAAAGATATAAGCATCATATCCGCTCTTGTTAGGATATAAAAATTTGTGGGTTGCGTTTGTTTACGCATCCGGGTAACAACTCGTACTGAGCCGATTGAAGTTTTATAAACGACAGATGTCAAGAGATTCCGTTATAAGAAACTTTTCAAATTGTCGTTATAAATAATAACATTGTGGATAGTGAGTGTGAAAGTGATTTGTATACTTTCTTGGAATCAAGACATTTTGCCAAAGAAACAGAGCAAAAAATCGGGCGATGAGTATTGAATTTGCATATGAAAACCTAAATACTCCGACATTCTTTGTTTTTAAGAGTATAATTTGAAGCTTTAAACGAGTATTTTCCAGTCCCAGACTAAGCATGAAGTAAAATTTCAAGTTTAGAAAAGCCACGTGAAAATTTGTCGAGGGTCGTGCTGCGACCCGAGACAAATTTTGTGGGCTTTTCTAAACTCGAAATTTTACTTCATGCGCCATGCGTATAAAACGCTGATTTCAAGTGAGGTTCAAATATACATGAAGTTCACAATATTTAAGTGTTTTATACGCGTGGCGCATGAAGTAAAATTTCGAGTTTAGAAAAGCCCAGAAAATTTGTCTCGGGTCGCTGCGCGACCCTCGACAAATTTTCACGGGGCTTTTCTAAACTCGAAATTTTACTTCATGCTTAGTCTGGGAGTGGAAAACACTTGTTTATAGATTTAAATTGAACTCTTAAAAAAAACAATGAATATCTAAATATTTGAAGAAAATAATAAAATAATTTCTTCAAGGTAAAAAACATACGCCTAAGCTGTACATATTCCGATATTCCTTGTTTTTTGAATGAGTTTTATTTTAATCTTTAAACGAGTGTTTTCCACGCCCAGACTAAGCATGGAGTAAAATTTCGAGTTTAGAAAAGCCCCGTGAAAATTTGTCGAGGGTCGCGCAGCGACCGAGACTAATTTTCTGGGCTTTTCTAAACTCGACATTTTACTTCCTTCGCCACGCGTATAAAATACTGATATGAGGATCAAATATACATAAAGTTCACAATATTTAAGTGTTTTATAGGCTTGGCGCATGAACTAAAATTTCGAGTTTAGAAAAGCCCAGAAAATTTGTCAAACGCGAAATGTTACTTCATGCTTAGTCTGGGAGTGGAAAGCACTTGTTTATAGCTTTAAATTGAACTCTTAAAAAAAAACGACGAATATCTAAGGACTTGAAGAATATAATAAAATAATTTCTTTAAGGTAAAAAATACGCCTAAGCTGTACATATTCCGGTAGTCGTTGTTTTATAAATGAGTTTTATTTTAATCTTTCACTCCCAGACTAAGCATGAAGTAAAATTTCGAGTTTAGAAAAGCCCCGTGAAAATTTGTCGAGGGTCGCGCAGCGACCCGAGACAAATTTTCTGTGCTTTTCTAAACTCGAAATTTTACTTCATGCGCCACGCGTATAAAATACTGATTTCAAGTGAGGTTCAAATATACATAAAGTTCACAATATTTAAGTGTTCAATACGCGTGGCGCATGAAGTAAAATTTCGCCTTTAGAAAGGCCTAAAAAATTTTCCCGGGGCTTTTTTAAACTCAAAATTTTACTTCATGCTTAGTCCGCGAGAGGAGAACACTCGTTCAAGGCTTCAAACTGAACTCTAAAAAGAAAAAACGAATAACTTGAGATTTAAAGAAAATAAGGTAAATTTGTAATACGTATACTTTAAAGAAAAAGTCCCTGTATGCACATAAGTGCAAAATTTATAAAATTGGAGATAGATAGATAGGTATGAATCTTGGATTTAGATTAATTCAATTATTCGTTGAAACTGGATATTTCTGATACTCGTATTGGTAAATTAGAGGTAATACTTATTTTTTGCAAACTTTAAAATATATTTTGTTAACATCAAGTTTTATGCACCCCTTTGCTGTGGATATTGTACTACCAAGAACTTAATCCAGAGTACTAAGAATTATATGCTATGGTAAATAATATTAATAGTAATGAAATTAACTTTAAACTTACACACTATTATGTGTAAGCACTACATACGTTCACTGTACTTTCTATAATTACATTTTTATGTGCAGCAAATAATTATTGTAATAATGTTTAACTATTAATTCCGTTTCTTTCACTTGCCGTAGGAAAAGTTGACTGTAAAACAGTCAACATATGGCTTATATCACTTGGTATTTGGGGCACTCGCCTACGGCGTCGTTCCCCCAACTTGCCATCGTGAGATATAAGCATCATATCGACTCTCGTTGTACAATATACTATTAAAGATTACTTTTAACATGGAATAAGTAGTATCAAGTATAGGGAGTTTCTCTTTTTAAGTATACATACTCTAATTTACGCTGTAAATGTTCACATATTTGTCGTTTTTCGGTGAACATTTTCTATGGTTGCGTAGCGAATTAGAGCGAAGCGGAGCGAAGCGGAGCGACCAAACCAAATTGTTAAGCTTTTCTCAGCTCAAAATGTTACTTCATGTGCCACGCGTTCAAAAACTGATTTCAAGTGAAGTATTTAATATACTACGAAAGCAGTATAATAAGGATGTATGTTTCAAACTTTAGAACATTTTAGTGTTTTATACGCCTGGCGCGTGAAGTAAATTTATAGTTTAGAAAAGCCAGAAAATTTGATTTGGTCGCTCCGCGTTCTGGCTTTTCTAAACTCGAAATTTTACTTCACGCTAAATCTCTGAGTGGAAAATACTCCTTTATAGCTTAACGAATATCTGAAGATTTACAGAGTAAGTATATGTATACTTATAAGAAAAAATCTATCCTTAATCTATGGTTTTTCTAAATTTTTATAACAATTTGAAGGATTGTTTTAAACAATTCGGTTCTTCTGTAATTTTCGTAGCCATATATCAATTATGCTTTTACTAGTTTTGAAATAAAGCATATTATATATTTATTCATATTTCATATATATATATAAATTCATATTTTAATCTCAAAATCTGACAAGTTTTTGAAGATCTTTATGTGGAGAATCAATATGTTAATATTTCGGGTCTGAGATTTTAAATAATCTTGTCTAAGTTAAATATGCTTCAACATGAGAAATATGATAAACTTCTTCAATATATCTTAATATTTTTGTTGTTTATTTAAATACACGTATTAGCATGATTTATTCTTTTAAACAACAAAATTATGGCGTGCCTTTTTCCTGTTTGTCCTCAACAATTTGCACAGAAATTGAAATCTTTTTCAATACAATGAGTTCCAAGAATACACGTTAAATACGTCTTTTGTGTGCATTTTTATTTAAGAATTTGCATGAATGTGTCATGTGCATAAAATTATTGTGATTCATCAGAATTCTTAGGTTATTATAATAATATCGTATAAAATATGAGCATTTACAATTTTCTTCAAAACGTGCTTGGTTTTAATCAAGGCATCGAATCATTATTTTTTTTTCGTTTCGTGTTTCGTTCCGGTTCAATAAAATAAAAATGTATCGACGAATAAAGCACTAATAACCTTTTTCAAACTTTTATTTGAATTACCAGATGTACATTCAGGATACAACGTGACCATTATCAATGAATTATCAATACAATATTGATCGGTTCCGGTTTTCGGTTCAGCTACGAGTAATTTGTAATTTTTGAAATGTTTCCAATTATATTATTAAATAATTTTCTACCATAATTTGGAAAAGTCATGAGCAATTATTTATTGATTTTTGAAAAAAGATGTCAACCACTTGAAATTATATAATTGTCAATAATATGAACTAGAATTGTTAATAAAATCATTTAATTATTATTGATCAATGTTTTATGAAAATGTAATTGTATTTTCTTCAAAAAAAAGTTTGATCTAAAGGAAATGTAATCATATTTTCATAAAACATTATTAATAATAAAATGATTTTTTATGCTAAATTCAATAGCAAAGATCGCTAAAATGAAACAAATAATTCTACTAGTTTTCAAATGTAAAAAATATGCTAGGATTTTTTTCTTTTAAGCATACCTACATATGAAACATAAACAGTATATTTTCAACTTCATTTGAAATCAGTATACGCATGGCGCATGACGGAAAATTTGGAGTTTAGAAAAGCCTGAATTTGGATTTTGACGCCACGCGTCCAAATCCAAACGTTTAGGCTTTTGTAAACTCGAAGTTTTACTTCATGCCCTTTCAATGAGTGGAAACACTCGTTAGAAGCTTTAAATGTAAAGCTTTTATAAAAAACAACGGCACCTGATAATTTACAATGTATACATCTGTATGTATATACTTAACAAACAACCTAATTGACTTAAATCTATAAAATTATACAGAAACATCTAAAAATAAAAATACTGACTACGTTTAAAATGTTTAAATGTCTGTACATATATTTTACATATAATAAACATTCGTTGATCATATAAAAACAGTGACAAGATAACGAAAAATGTTAATTAAGAAATATGCATTGCAAACATTATCACGAATTGTGAATGAAAAATAAAATAAAATTAATTGAAATGTAGCGTTTTATTTTAATTAATCCTGTGAAATTGTAGAATTGTGGGTAAATTTAACGTAGGGTAAAATTTATAAATGCATTTTCGTAAGACAGTTTGTGATATTTCTATTATTATTTTAATGAAAATCTCTCGCACAAATAATCAAGCATAACTTCTTTCAATGTAAAACATTTTCATGAAACAAAAAGCAAACAATAGCTGACGATCTCAATTACCGTTAAGCTTTTTTGATTTCATGCTCAAGTCACTTTGCATATTACCTTTAATAAAAATTGGTCGCCCAACTAATTAAACACACCTTTTTTCACAAACTTAATATTTTCATTAAACAAAGAGCAAACAAGAGCAAAAGAATGTAGCTTTAAAAATATGTAAAGCTTAAATGTTATTACATTTAAATCAATTCTTAAATTTTAATTCCAAATTACTGTTTTTTACGCGAATTTGTGTATTAAATTCAATAAATTTCACTCACTCAAACAATTAAGTGTTACTATTAAAAAACTTGTAATTTTCTTAAAACAAAATAAAATCGACAGCTAAAGAATGTAGCTTTAAATCAACCCTGCATTTAATTATTTAAATGCTTAAACCAAGGCCTACATTTTTAGTATTTTTAGTTTAAGCGTATAAACAATTAAAAGTAGGGTTGATTTAAAGCTATATTCTTTGGCTGTCGATTTCATTTTGTATTAAATTTATTGAAAAATCAATCACTTAAATTATTAATCACAACTTTTTTCAAACTCCATATTTTCATGAAACAAAGAGCAAACAAGAACAAAAGAACGTACTTTTAAAATTATGTAAAGCTCAATTGTTCTAATGGTTAAATCAACTCTTAAATTATTAGTCAAAATCACTGCTTTTTCGCATTTTGTGTATTAAATTTAATAAAAAATATGATGAATTAAGTTCTCACCTAACCCGTGGTAAACATATTTAATTAATAATAGAATTTTGATTAAAACACTTGGTTTGTTTCACTGATTTAATCAGTGAAACAAACGATGTGTTTTAATCAAAATTCTATTTCAATAAAAAATGCTGAATCAAACTTTTCATGAAACAAAATGAAAACGACTGTCAAAGAATTCAGCGTAGAATCGACCCTACACTTAATTTTTTATACGCTTTTCGTATTAATTTTAATGAAAAATCAATCGCTTAAAATATTAATCACAACTTTTTTCAAAAACCTGACATTTTAATGAAACAAAAGGAATGCGATAGCTAAAGGCCGACGCTTTGAATCGTCGTAATGTTTAATTGTTTTAACGCCTAATTTTGGGCTTACATTTTAAGTTAAATTCGCTGCTTTTTTACTCTACCTATTAAATTAAAAAAAAGGATTTTGCTCAAATAATTAAGCGTAATTTATAAAAAAATCAAAATTTTTATGAAACAAAAAGCAAATGGTGGCCAAAGATCGTGGTTTTTAAGTTTAATGTAAGTTGTTCAATTGTTTTAACGCTTAAATTTTAAGTCAAGTTAGCTGCTTTTCCACGCTGCCTATTAAATTTAATAAAAAATGAATCTTTGAACAATTAAGCATAACTTTATGTAAAAACTGAATACGTCCTAGAGCAAAAAGTAATGAACAACTGGCCTTAATCAAAACTTAATCTCTTGGCATTTATTTCTTTTTGTAACAAGAAAAATTTACTGCTGAAATTATTTATTCTACTTTTGTAAATCTGTCAAATCTATTCCAATTTCAATTTTTAGTATAGTTTAAAGTTATAATCAAAATCAACATTGGCAGTTGAAAAAATAAACGCTTGTGAAATTTTAAAATTCGAACATGAATGTTAAAACGCATCTATTCACACACCGTTTTGATGCAATTTCGCGAAATACACAAATCGTCAGTCGGACAGGATGTGAAACATTTGCGTTTCGAGCTGTTTCCGGGAGCGTCCCGACGCCGACACGCGGACGCAATTAATATAAAATCGACGCCTACACCCCTCTAACCCCCGGACTTTCCACCCCCTTCCCTCGTTGGTCCGGAATTAATACCCCTTCTCTTCCTGATTTATATTAAGTTTTCGGACTTTATTCCGGAGAGCTTGAGGTTGCCCGTGGTATTTTTCATTAAGGGCTCAAAACCAGCGTCTGTTCGATGAATTGCTCGAGGGTCAACAATAATTAAATATTTCTTTACTGATGTAAACATAATAGAAAAAAGATGGTGGATATTTTAAAGTGTATGTTATTATACAGGGAATTCTTTATTTAAGTATACATATCCCGATGTATACGATGTAAATTCACAAGCGTTCGTTGATTTACAAAATCGTTCAAATCAATGCTCCTAACAAGTGTTTTCACTCCTTGATTAAGCATGAAGTAAAATATTTAGTTTAGAAACGCTCACCAGTTTTAAAATAAATAAATATCCTTATAATAATTCTTACAAAGATATTCGGTGCCAAAGTTCAAAAACTAACCCAGTTCTACTGCGCTACGCGACCAAACCAAATTTTCAGTCTTTTCTAAACACAAAATGTTACTTCAGGCTTAATCAAGAAGTGGAGACACTAGTTAGTCGATTTATATTGCACTCGTTAAAAAAACAACGAATTCTAGAACAAAAAATGTCCTGTATGTTTATGTCTACAGAACTGCGAATAAATATTCTCACGAGTAGCCACTGAATAATCTTTATAATATCAGTTCATCGCTCACAGATTTCTGAATATAAAAATGCACTATTTTACAAGACGAGACGAAAAGAAAAATGATAATATCTCAAAGAAATCCGGGTTTACTTGAGTGTAATTTCAGTCAAGATTTTACTTATCAATGTTTCAAGTGTCTTTATTAAAATTTCTCATGTACTTAGTTAATGTTACCCCTAAACACACAATTTAATGATTAATAAGCTATGATTTATTTTCGCAAGTCAGGTTTTATTAATTACCCGTATATTTCTCAAAAAAAACCTAATTCTGTGTTGTTTTTTTCTTAATTTTAATTGTCTACGTACTTAATGAACTTTACCCCAAAACAGATGATTCAATAATTTAAAAAATTTAGATTTATTTGCGCAAGACGGGTTTTTATTAATTGCCCGTGTATTTCTCAAGTGTGACGATTTAATTGGCAATTTCGCAAAACCCGGTTTAGAAATAGTTTGCCAAAATTGGCAATTAACTGAGGCCTTAGACCTTCCGCAATGCCTTTTAATTAATTTCAACGCGCAAAATGTTCGCCTAATTATTTTCGAAAGACTGATTATTTGCCTTAACTTGAATAATAAATTAATTAAAAAAATTCTGTACAAAATACTTCACTAATTTCACTTAAATATAATTTAATATGTGAATACTATTTTCTCTATAAAGAAATGAAATTATTGTTTCCAAAATGCTTGACTAATTTTACTTAAATATTTAAAACTGTCTTAATTTATACAATAGTCGAAAACTTGTTATCTAGTACATTGTAGAAATTAATCTTGTACCGTGCGATCATTTAAAACATGATTTAGAGTAGGCTTTGAATTTTAAATTAGATTGGCACTACTGACTGTTAACATATAGTTTACCATAACCTCAAATTTATTTCATCATTCAATTAGCATACTCTAAATCATAATTTAAACGATCGCACGGTATTTACATTCTGGTAATATTGTATCTATATTTATATTGTTAATCAATTTACAGAAAATATTGTCACAATATAGTTTGCGGTTATTGATTCTATATAAACATTCATTATAGATACAATATTGTATAAATCCAGTATAACAATAATTAATTTTCATTGATGTATCTACAACAAAAATTAAAAATAGAAATTCGATTTAATGATTATAATTGACAGTAAGCCTTCGATTCGTCAATAAAAAAAAAAACAAGAATCCGTCAAGAACTAAGATTCTAACAACTGCTTAAAACTAAAACTGGTTATTTTTGGTTTCTGTATCTGTTAAATTATCATTAAGTAAATTCTCATTTAGATTTTTTTCAATCGTTGTGTTTATAGATATATCATATAAAACATAATAGCCTTGAGATTGGACGGCCGATGTTTTTGAAACATCATAGAAAATTACGGAAAAATACCAACTTTTTTAAAGAAAGAAAAGAAAAAACCTAAAAAAAAAAAAGTTAAATCATTTTAGTTTGAACATTTGTTGTGGTTTGATGAGATATCAAATTTTTATCATAAAAATAAGTAACTTCTTTATTTATGAGTTTTTTTGTAAGTTTTGTAACTTATTAGTTAAGAACAATCTTCTCGCTCAGGTGGTAATAAAACATACAGGGTGTTGTTTCATTTACACATTGTTTATTTTCTTTATATGTTAATAATACGACACTTAATAATTTTTCTGATTTGAATATTGTAATGCCATCAAATGGAAATCAGAAGTGGGGTTTACTCAAACAATTGTTTTGGTCATACATTTTGGTAAATCCTGATAATAGTTTAAAATGTTTTAAACAAAATTACAGACAATGAAATAAAAGGTTGTGTCTTTTATTTCATTGTCTGTAATTTTGTTTAAAACATTTTAAACTATTATCAGGATTTACCAAAATATATGACCAAAACAATTGTTTTATATAAGTACTTTTACACTATTTTATTTTTGAAGATATCCGCTTTATATCCGCTATTTTTTCAGTTATAACCTGTATACGAGAAAATCAATGAAAGAATATTGATGATTTTTTTTAAATAAATTATTGTAAAAATGTGGGCATAAATCCCGGTTATCAGACAGACTAACAAATTGATATTCTATCAAAATTAAATAAAAATGTAAAACATAAAACAAATTATAATTGTCTAAATAAGGACGTTCTGGATAGTATAGAAAAACTAGCTTTGTCCTTATAAGAGATAAGGAAGAGGACTATGGATATAAATATTTTGTTTTTGGGGGCTACAAGAAAAACACGGTTGATAAACTAACTGAAAGTACTGAATATAATTTTCTTTATTTTTTAAATAATACCAAGTGTTTTTACTCTCAATAACTTTACATAGTGTGTTTCACCAAGTGCTACATGAAAAATTGATTCAAGAAAAAAATTGTTTTCACCTATTATTACATATTCGGTATTAACCCATTAAGCGCTATTGGTGCAATAACGCAACATCATTATTTTTTTGTTAAATTAATTACTAAATAAGTTAATTTAATACATTATATTATTTAATCCCATACAAGGAATTGTTCTTTAAGGTATACATATACCTACGTATACGCTGTAAATTTTGACAAATTCATTAATTTTTTTAAAACGTTTAATTTAAACCCAGTAACAAGTGTGCTCACTCCCAGATTAAGCATGTAGTAAAATTTTCAGTTTTTTCTTATAAATTGGAGCAATTTGCTTTGGGATATGGAAATATAATTAAAAGACAGAAATCGAATGCAAATTACTTTAAGGATTTGAATGTTTGAAGGTTAGTTACAAGAAATAAGCATTTGTAATGCGTATTATTTGGTTTTAAGTGAAGTTCAAAATATACGTCTTTAGCATACTGCTTTTAAAGCATATTGTTAACTTCACAACATTACAGGGTTTGGTCACTACGCGCTACGCGACCAAACCAAATTTTCAGGCTTTTCTAAACTCGAAATTTTACTTCATGCTTAATCTGGAAATGGAAAGCACTCGTTTAAAGCTTCAAATTGAACTATTTTAAAAAATAACCTATAACTGAAAATTTACTGCATAAAACCTATAAATTAGAACGTGTATACTTAGAATAAAAATTCCCTTTGCGTATTTTTTTAATTAAATCCTAACTTTTATTCAATTTCATACACAACGCATATTTTTTTTATTTGTAACTGTTACCTAACTCTAACACAAAACATAATTTTAGTAGTAAATAATTGGAATATTTTATAACGCAACCGTTTGCAATATAGACTCTGTTTTTCGTAACAATAATAGGCATGTTTGATTGAGTGCACTGTATGTAATATTTATCACGAGGGCTGCTGACGTTTATATATTGATACACGACCGATTTAACAGAAATAATAAGCGACGAGAAGGGTGCGCGCAGGGGTGAAAAACATGCGCTTTCAATTGGCAAATAAACTGATGGCTCAATTGAAGTTTTTTTTTACAACTCAAGAAATTATCAAAAATATTATTGTTGAAGTTACATGAAGTTTTGGTTATAGATACGTAGTAGTTATATTCCTTTATCTTCTCCATTTTATTTAAATTGTAGATGTACACTTCTGTGCAATAAAATTAAGCACAAGCTTTATAACTATTTTTCACATTATTTTAGTTGCATAATTCAGGTCTGTTTCAATTGCCTAGCAGCAGTTTCAATAAATGATATAGACCATAACTTGACAATAAAACCAACCTATTCTTTACTGATGTTCATCAATTAAGCAATTTATCTAATAAAAAACCATCTTCTACTTTAGTTAGAATTCGAATTTTCGAACTGTTGTCTAAATGACGCGGTATTTTTACATTAAGAAAATTGACATATTTTTGTAACTACGAAACTTATAATGTCCGTTTTAAACTATAACATATTTTGTGTGCCTAATTTTATTACACAGAAATGTACATTTTAGGCACCATGTGCTGTTTTTCAGTAGAATAACTGATTCAGTTAATCAGTTGGTGCCTGAAATGAACAGTTCTATTCAATAAAAAAAGCGTACACTGAATGTTTCACATTGTAAATGTGGATTATAATTCAAGTAGTTGCTATGGTAAAGGTTTTAAATTTGATAATCGACTAATACAATTAAAAAAAGCCAGAATCACATTAACGAAATACTGTTGAAATTGGATTTAGTAGAAGTACGCTTTTTTTAAATTTAAACTACACATTAAGAATTTAAATAATATAGTGAAGATAATGTAATATAACTACTATTTTTCAAGAAATTATCTTTACAAAATTACCAAGAATTCGAATATATTAATAAAAACATGTGATAAATTAAATTAGTTTAATTGCTGAAACGCCTTTTTAGGAATGCTATAAAAATACATTTCTAATTTTACGAACTAAAGATACTCGCCCTAGAATTATTTTATTTTTTGATTTAAGTTTTCATCATTCTGTCACGACTGAGCCACCCAAGAGTTCTAATGTCTTTTATACTGAATTAAGTTACATACAAAACAACCCGGAGCATTCACCATAAATCAACAACTTATTGTAAACATTGCTTCAATAGATACTAATAAACACATGGATATATTGAAAGTTGTGAAAAGGGGAAATAACTGCAATAATTTAATAGATACTTTGAAATTATATCAATTTAACGAACACAAACAAAACACTTTCTCTATTTTATTGAATAAAGATAAACACGTTCTATTTTTTTTTATATATATATATATATATATAAACATCTTTATTGTGCACTAACAGAATTTACAGTTTGTTTATTTTTACATTTACATTTTATTTTAAGATCCTTAGCTATCGACCATCAGTCTTTCAGCCTAAGCTTTAGTTTTCCTTTTCTTGTCAGTTAGATATGATTCATGTGAGATGAAATGAATTGATGAATGGGGGTTTCTGGGTTGTTGAATTTGGGAGAAATATTGGGGTTTCGTACTAAACAGAGGTGATTAAGAATGTCATGGATGTGTGGGTTAGATGCGAATTTTTGGGACAGTTGGATAAGTCGTTGTTGGATAGGGATTATTTCTGTTTTTTTTATACAATAAGGTATTGGATTTTTGTGAGGATTCTAAGGGCTGATCGTTCTGCGACTTCGATATTATTTAATGTTGAGGGACGAGGGTTAAGGAAGAGCATTGAAGCATATTCTAATAGAGGGCGGCAGAGTTTGAAGGATAGTTTGGGGTCGAAAGTGATGCCAAGGTATTTACGAGCAGGGGATGGGCTGATTACGGTGTTTGATATGGTTATGCTAAATAGGGAATTGAGCGGTCTGTGGAAGGGTATGAATAGATAGGAGTAATTGGGATTAGTGGATATTCTCCATTTGGCAAACCAAAGAGATAGCGAATCTTTAGCTCTTGGAGAGTAGAGAGGGCTTTAGGAAGGGTGGCTTGGTGTGTTATAAGGGCAGTGTCATCGGCAAAGAGCAGAAAATATACTGAGAGATTAAGGTACTGTGGTATATGTCATCAACATAGATATTGTATAGGAGGGGAGATAATGGAGAGCCTTGGGGAACACCTTGTTGAGGAATAAAGGGCCGGGAGATAGTATTTTGGACGCGTACATTAAGGAGTCGATTGTTTAGGAAATGATCAATGAGATAAATTAGGTGTAATGGGATATTGAGGGAGTTGCAATTAAACAGCAAACCTCGATGCCAGACTGAGTCAAAGGCCTTTTTTATATCTAGGAATAATATAGCTGTTTTTTTTTTAAATGGGTGTGCTGTTTGGCAGTTGGAGGTTATGTTAATGAGTGGGAGAGTGGTTGATCTATTTTGAAGGAATCTGAATTGATAGGAAGGAATGTGTTGGGAGATATGAGTCAGGAGTTTATTTTTCCTCGTATGCAACACAAAATAAAAGTATTGTTTAAATCAGGAATTGTGATTTAAGAATAATAAGAATAAGTTATTTTTAAGAGAAAAGTAACAAACATCATTATTTCCATACAGAAACAGATATTTCTAATCGCCTAACGAACCTGGCCATGTATACACCTTGTTTCTCCCTAACTAAATTTAATTTAAATATAATTTATATCACAAATACACACAGAATTAATTTTAATATCTCCGAGCAATTCTTCATCCTCACACGCAATTACACTTGCGAACAAATTAAGGGCGTAATTCACGGATGACAATCGCGAGGATGCGCGCACTCGGATATTAATAAAGGAGGGGAGGAGAGGGGGCGCCCGCTTTTCCGCGCCCCCTCCATTGTATCAGTATTATTAATGGTTTCGCATGTGGCTGGAAGTTAGACAGTCTGTCAAAAAGTTTATTTGGCTAAACTTGATAAATTTTCATTAAATACAGCCGCCCATTATTGCACTCGCCGCGGAATTGGATAATAGTCCTAGTCTTAAGGAGGATGGCAACAGGAAGGGTGATAGGGGGGAAAATTAATAAATTGCGTGAAACGTATACTACACTGAGTCTAAATCTCTTACAAAATCCTCAATTAATAATAATAAATATAAAACACCTTGAAAAAATTTATATAATGCGATTTATCTCGCTTTCTACAAATATTTGTATCTCATCGAGCCTTTAAAATATTTACTAGAACAACTACTTCCCCGAGCTAATATCCCGACAGATACTGAAAGCGAGATTAATCGGATTTTGTATTTTTTTAAATATTCTGCACCTAATAATTAGCTAATTCAGTTTTACAGATTAAATATTTATTTTTCAAAAGAGACATGTTTTATTTGGATAAATTCACTTTAAAGGATATTAAAGGTGAAGAAAAATTATAGTATTGAAAGTATGAAAAAAAGACATACACATTTTTTGTCTAGATCTGTAGTTATATAAATTTTATACGTCGGGGGACGTTATTAAAACCGAAATGGATAATTTTAATTGGAATAATTGGCTTAGTGATCGTTAAATTTTAGTGCTTGGTCAGGATCGTGTCAATTAAGTTACTTGGAAAGCGGTTATCGCCTCCGCCGCCGTTGCTGCCAACATAACGGATAAATTATCACTGAATGAGTTTCGGTTTTTCCCCCCGATGGAAATCAAACCTCATAAATGGATTTTCCACACATAATACACGCTCACGTTGTAAAAGATTTTTGTTCATAAATAAACGCAGTTTTTAATTAAATTAATGAACATAGTTTCTCTTTTAATATTATATAAATATTGAATATTTTCCAAATGGCGGATACAATCTTAAATTGTATTAATTATTTGACACGGGGAATTTTTCTTTTAATTATACATATCCAGATGCATACTTCAAATTTTACTTCATGCTTAATGAAGACGTGGAACACTCGTTCAAAGTTTCAAATTGAACGCATTTAAAAAACAACGAATGCTTGAAAATGTACACCGTATAAAATATAAAAATCCGTGTATGTCAACAATCTTTCTTATCAAAATAATCTACCTCAGAAAAATTACAAAATAAATTTATAAAAATATATAATCGAAAAAAATAAAAACATCAATGATTTATTCTAATAACAAAAAAATTGATATCGATTTGAGGTCTTTCAGTCAGAAATGTTAATTTACTATTTTATTTCGAAAATAAAATTGGTGTACAGTTATGACAAGTATACATAGTTTGGCAATTTATCCGAATATTAGGTGCCTGAAATGGTGAACGAGAGGGTGCAGACAATATTTGGAAAAGGCGAGAGATTACTTCGGGAAAGTCTTTCCCCCTTCTCACGCTCAGAACTTGGAATATGCTAAACGGAACTTATCCGACAAGAAATTTCAATTACGGGATTTACAGTGCCCAGCCAAGTTTCGCCATTTAAACAAGGGCACAAGCACAGGGCGTTTTTTGTGCTGCCCCCAGATTTACAAATTACTAAAAAGTTGTATTAATGCACCCCGTGTTTACCTAAATATGTATACAGACAGAAATATACACATGAAATATAGTAGTGCAATAAGATAATTACAATATTTAAATAATTTTAAATCCCAATTATTTATAGCTGTTAATAAAGTTTTAGGTAAAGCGGCAATTTAAAAAAAACTATACGTGTAATTAAACCAGAACTTTTTTATTAGTTGTACCAATATTTTGCTAGATGTTTCTTGGCTTCTTCCCCACATAAAATCTAAAACAAATTAATAGAAAGATATTTTTTTATAAGTAATATAACATTATAAAAAACAATTAAGTGAATAGATTATACCCAAATGATATGAGAATACTTACATATTTTTCTTCTTTTTTTTATATTATTATAACATTTTGTCGATATACTTGTGTACAGAATTTGTAAATGGGTCGTTTTTTTTTTAAATGAAGTGAACACTTGTGATTTCTACATCTTGTTCATTTTAATCAGTAAGAATAAATAGAATGTAAACCATTAGTATTCGTTGTCAAATTTAAAAAACTTTATAACATTTTTAAAAATAATCTGGATTTATCATTTTTATTCAAATGTAAAATGTTTATGTTGTCAAAATCTATTTATTCTATGGTTCTTTGAGTTTAAATGGATAGCTAATGCAAAAGAATTTTTGTTTAATTTAGTATCACTTTTGTATTTGCTTAATCACGAACTTAGCCATTGGTTGGTTTGGCCGACATAAACTAAAGGACATACTGAAAGAGGACTTTTATAGATTACATCGGATTCAACCCAAGTGGAGTCTTATCTTTGACTTTTGAAAAAAGATTACCTATTTTTGTATAATTATATGTTACTATTTTAATCAAGTTATTACTTTGAATTTGTATCAGTCTGTTCGGTGCAAATCGGGTTGCGGGCTCTCCAGCCCAATCATCCCGTTTTATCTTTCGTTTTTACCCCCTCCTAAATAACCATATAATGTAACTCTTGCATCGGGCGAGAGAAGACGGCCTCCGCGCCTCAACAGTTTTAAATAGTTTTGCCTCCGGCTTTTGTACCTGCCTCCGGCTTTAGTAACTGCCCCCGGCTATAGACTTGCCTCCGGCTTTAATAGTGCAACCCCAAAGGAAGTAGAAGACCAGAAGAGAGCCGCCAGTCCTCTTCAAGACCGTACGAGGCTTAAGGTTAGTTCCCTTTTTCCACAATTAATCCTCCCGGATTGGAGAGGCCACCCCCCCTGGTACGCTATTACAAAGCTACCAAACACAGTCTATTCGTCAGATTAGGTATATTGGTAGTTTTGTAAATTTTGAAAGTACATTTACATCTAAATGTTCTCAAAAATATCCACTATTTAGAAATATGTTTTGTAAATAAATTATTATTATTTTTTTAATAATGATGGATGACAATTTTTTACTCTTACACAAGGGCCTAAAATAGTATTAATTTCCATTTTGTATGAGTGATTAGAGTTATAATTTATATATCTTCCTGAGGAGGTATTCTTTTGAAACCAATCAATGATAATTTTATTATTGTTTGTTCTAATTCATTTTGTATATAAAAAAGTAACTGAACTATTATTATCCACTGTCTCAAAAGTAAATTGAATATTATAATTAAAAGAGTTAAACATTTTTAAAGTATAATTAATTTTATATGAAGATATTCCACATATTATATCATTAACATATTTTTTTAATAAATGGAAAATTATAATTTGATTTATTAACCACACTATCCAAACAATGGTCCATGATTATATTGCCTCAGATTGGGCTTATGACTGACCCCATTGGTATACTAAAAGTGTGCGAATAAAAAGTATTATTATTGTAACAAAAATAAGAAAAAAACTAGCTACATTTAAAAATAAATATAATAATTTTGATAAAAATATCCAAAAGTCAAAGAAAAATGCTCTTTTATAAAATTACATTTGGCTCTGATTTTGTCCAAGACTAGTTCTAAAGGAATATTTGTGAAAAGTGAAACTGCATCAAAAGAAATTAAAATATAGTTATTTAGTAATAATATATATTATGTAATTAAAAGATTAAGCGGCACTTCAAAGCTGAGGACTTATAAGATCTCTAAAGATTTAAATGTAGCGTGATCTACGAATTGCATATTTTTATTTTATTTCGTATTTCTAATCCAATTTATTACGTTTGAAATTCGTTTGTATTTAAATTTATAAATAAGTAATATTGCCTTGTATATCGTAACCATAGAGAATTGTTGACAACGAAGATAAAGTGATACTTTATCTACTACTTTCAATATATGAATACAAGTTTTAAATACGAAATAATATAAAATTAATAAAATTTTGACTGAATTCAAATGAATTTCTAACATTGTAGTTTTTATTGATTTTTAGTAAACCATATATTTTTTTAGAATTAAGTTTCTAAAAATGAGTTGATTATAAGTATCACCAGTAAATCTTTTAATTTTTTTGACTAAAGTATCATTTTTTATTGTAAAGATGACACTGATTTTCCTTTAAATTGTTTGTACGTATTGTTATTATTATTAAATAACAAACAAATTTTGTTTCGGTATGTAGTTTTATCAATTAAAACCGTAACAGCACCCTTATCTCCATTTTAAACTAAGATATCCCTAATATTTTTTAGAAATGTTCTAGATTTATTTAATGTTTTGTCGTACTAATTGTTTAAAGAAGGTTTTTTGATATAATTTGTTATAATGTTTGTAATTTTTGCTCTAGTGAAATATTTAGTACTATCAGGTATTATTTCTAAAGTGGATTCAATATCATGAAGTAAATGTCCTAAATTCAATTCTTTTTAATTTATATCAATACTAAATTTTGCTTAAGGAATGGAAGATCTAAACCATCAGTTGATATTGATTTGTCAGTGAGATTTACAATCCATTTTTTATTGATTTTAAATAGAATATTTTGGTATAGAAATTCTTAATTTATTGAATTTTTTAATATTAAGTAATTTGATTTTATTGAAAATAAGATCATAAGATAAATTTAGTCTGTTAATGTAATAGTATCGTATGTTCAATAAAAAAAAAACCTCTGGCGTGCCATGATTTGATCTTTTTTAAATTTAAGTTGGCTACATGCTTGGGGAATTGACATATAAAACGTCAGACATAATAATTTTAATATACAATTTCAGAGTTGCCACCCTATAATTTTTCCATCGCACTCTAGAGGTTTTTTTTAATTGAACATACGATATTACTAACTAAATAGGTAACATGTTAAGAGCTGATGTTTTATAACTATTTATTGATGTATTTAATGACATTATTCTTTCTCATGTTATATGTATTTCAAAATTAAAAATGTTAGTACTCAAACTGTTATTCACATTTTAAATTTTGTTACCTGTTTGTGGATTGTGTGCCCTGAAGAAGCTAAGAAACATCTAGCAAAATATTGCCACAACTAATTAAAAACGTTCTGGTTTAATTATACGGATATTTTTTTAAAACTGCTTTCTCAAAAACTTTACTAACAATTTTGACACACCTGACGGCAAAAAACTACAATGTCAAATATTTATAACTTTATCGTCTTTATATAATAACGTTACAATGACGATAAAGTTATAAATAATGAACGTTAACTAATCTCACCCTGCAACATTACAAATACATGACAATCTTGTGAAATAAAATACTATTTTTAAGAATATATAATAACGTTCATTATAACCTTGTTAAACATATAATTTTTGACTCTTCAAATTGTAAATATAAAATCCAAAAATTAGTGAAGCAAGACAGCATAATTGCATATACATTATAACCTTGTTTAAAAAAAATACTTATTTTTTAATATAACCCATAATACAACCTTGATAAATAAAATACTATTATTGTTTTTTAACTTGTGAATACTGAAGCCAGGTTGCGAACTAAGGCTAATTTATCAACATAAGTCCATAAATAAATACATTTTATAAAATATATAGGTAGAAATTATTGAACGATTTGGAACTTTGTTAATTTTCTGACATAGTGTATTACAAGCACAAGGGCATAATCAAGTTTGCAACAAAAATTTTGGACAAGCAAGTTATAATTTAAAAACATGTTATAGTAAGTAATAAAATTTACTATTATTTCTTACTTACTTTTAATGATTGCTATTAAGTTTAGAAAAAACAGATAAACTTAAATATATCTAATGTTCTAGCTAGTTAAATCTCGTTTTATCAATTTTATCAAGGGTGTCTAGATTTGGGGTCCATTTCCGGACGGTGCTCTCCGAGTATTTGGACTGGCGGTCCGGGGGTTGCAAGTGTGCAAACACCATCTTTTATCGGAATAGACAGGTCAGTCCTAAAGCCGGCATTGTGTGCAATATCCTCCAACGACCGCATTTCGTATAAGGGAATGGTAATAACGTGGCTATTACTTACTACCCGCCCCATCCCGAGTTTTCACCATTTCGGGCATAAATTTCGGCCGGACTGTAATAAAAACTGTCGCGCGGGCCCCGGAGAAAAAAAGGGAAAAAGAAAATATCTCAATTTTCTCATAGAGAGGAAAATATAAATTTCGATTATTTGTGGGTGCGTTTAGAGATTTTATCCAACTAAACTCTAATACAATTAAGCTAAATAATATTTTATAAAGAAAAAAAAACAAGATTTTATGCTAGAAATATATTTATATTTTAAAAAGTGTTTAACATGACAAAGTAATCGCATAATATATCTTATACAGGAAATTTTACTTTTAAGTGTACAGGGTGCAGTATTTTTGGTGATATTTTCACGTAAAGTACCATTTTTATAATATATAAAATTACGAAATATTCGTTCCATTTTTATAAATTAAATAACTTTTTTATTTGATAGATATTGACATGCGGTAAAAACTGTATTAGGCACTTTAAGTAAAATACGCTGACCATATTTTTGAAATTATTATAAAAAAATGTAATCGACAATGTATGTATTTCAAATAATAAAACTTTATAACAGCATATTCTCCTTAAAAACGTGTATTAAGAAAGTTTTTACCGCATGTCAATATCTTTTTAAATTAAGAAGTTATTTCAGTTATTGAAGTTGCTTTTAAAAATTATTCATTCATTCATTTTAACATCTTGCATGTATTTTTTGTTGTAATTTTTAGCCAAAATTGAAAATGAGTTGGAAATTCCCTTGATAATTAGAAGATTTTTGTTTAAAATGCGTTTTTTTTTTTGTTGAAAATTCAATGTATTTGTAAATAACTTTGATATCTTAAAATTTGTTATGAACATTATTTAGTGACTTTAAATAATTAGTCATAAAAAATGTAATATATTGCACGGATTTTTTTTGTAGTTTCTATCCAAAATTAAAAATTAGTTGAAATAAGCTTGATATCTAAAAGACATATGTTTAAAAATAAGTAAAAATTCATTAAGCTTCCGAATTCTTTTATAAATAAATGGATTCTATTTAAAATGTATTCCACTCAACTAATCCGTCAACTTTGATTTTGATTTTATTTTGTATTTTGAGCAAAAATTAAATTATTTGAAAAAATAGGATCTATTTAATAGGAACGGACAATATCATTTAACATTTAAAATCACTTTATAATCAGTCTTTATTCTATATAATATTTTATATTTAAAGTAAGCTGATTTTTTTAAATAAATTTAAGCCAAAGTTGAAGAAATAATTTTGTTCTTAATATTATTATAAAGATGTTTATTTTATAACTTGTAAACATTCAATAATCTATTGAATTGTTAGAAAACTGTGTTGTGAATACGAACGCTTTTAGTAGTTTTGAGCTAAAGACTATTTTAGTTTAGAAATAAAATAAAAATTCACAAACCTTGTAAAATGTTTATGAATAGGATAATACTAAGTATTGCTAATTAATTAATTGCATGCTTATAAATATTGATAAATATCCGGAATATGGCGGTATAATACTTTAAAATATTGTTCCAAAAGCTATTATAGAACATAACTTTATAAAGTTAAGTTCAACTTTAAATTTAATTTAGTTAGACAATGCCTTCTATAATATAAACGAGTTTAGACCTTTTTTCAAGAAGATTTCTTAGTTCTTAATTCTTAGTTCTTAGACTGATCGCTGATTGAATTTATTATTGTAATATCCGGTCAACGGATTTATTTTAAATAGTATATAATACATGTATTGTATATTCATATTTATATCAATCAAATTACATCAATAAAGGAAATGGAGTGATTTTTCTCAATTTTATTTATGAGAATTCTTAAATTATTGTTATATTTTTATGATAACTGGTCTCTAAACTTAACAATAGATCAGTGTTTATACGCGTGGCGCATGAAGTAAAATTTCGAGTTTAGAAAACCCTGAAAATTTGGAATTTCTTAATCAAGGAGTGGAAACCTACTTTTGAAACTTCAAATTGAACGCTTGTAAGAAGCAATGAATGCCAAAAACTTTACAGCGCATGCATGGAAACACTAAAAAAAATCCCTGTATGTATAAATAATTAAATCTATAAAACGAGTAAAACAAAATCTGTGTCTCTAAAACCACTTAATTTTACTTAATACGTCTCTTTATTCAGCCAAATATTATTTCAAGTGTTGACAGTTTTAGTTATATATTTTATAGAAACATGGATAAATCTGCTAAAAAGAATGTATAAAACATTTATTAGAACATTACACATACCAGACAAGCAAAAACCGGGTGTTAATAATTTTATTATTTTTACCCCACGTGGGTCTGTCAACTTGGCCCCCCCAACTCAAAATTTTCAAATAAAAAATATTGCGCCCGAAAGGTCTTAACTTGCGCTCACTTGCGCCCAAATATTAAAACTTGCGCTGTTAAGGGTAGAAAGTTATAGCGATTTCAAAATAGGGGGGGCTAAGTTGACGCCAGCCCCCCCATCTCGGAATTTTTAACTTTTTCTTTTATAAATACATTCTATGGAACTTGCGCTGTCGATACCACCTAATTTTACAAGTTGCGCTGCAAAAATACACCCCCTATAAACGAAATAAAGGAGGGTGCCAGCCCCCCCACTTTACATTTTTTAAGTTTTATTGCATTGTACACAAAGCTTAGAAGTTGCGCTCACTTGCGCCATCGAAATTTCTTCAATATCAGTTCTCATGAAAAAGTTATGGCATATTTTATATATACTCGAATCTAGTGCGCGTATTCCCATAATCTCCATGCAACTACAAAAGAGTAATACAATAAACATACTTAACTCACAACCACTGTCCTTCTTCGTCGAAAAGCATACATTATACAACCAAAACAGTAATTTTCTATAATATTTGCATATTTATTCCAGTGCCGTATCATGGTGGAAATATATATTTTTATTATTACTTAAATAATTTTATTTATAAAACAAATAACTATAATTCGATTCAATTAATAAATATAACTTTAACAATGTATTTAAAATGCATTTCTGCTGATTAGAAAAGTTGCGCTGTTTTCCCAGTAGCGTTACAAATAATTTATTATTTAATTTAATTAAATATTTTCAAAACCAAACGTGAAAATTTAAATGTTTTAAGTGATTTTACTTAAACAATGCATAAAAATAGCATCTATGCTAATAAGAAAAGTTGCGCTGTTTTCCCAGTGGCGTCACAATTAATTTAATATTAGTTAATTAAAATAAATATTTTTCAAACCAAACGAAAAATTTTGAATTTTCTAAGTGATATTACTTTAACAATGCATAGGAAATGCATTTATGCTAATGAAAAAAGTTGCGCTGTTTTCCCAGTGGCGTCACAATTAATTTATTATTATTGAATTAAATTGAATATTTTTAAAACCAAACGAAAAATTTTGAATTTTCTAAGTGATATTACTTTAACAATGCATAGGACATGCATTTATGCTAATGAGAAAAGTTGCGCTGTTTTCCCAGTTGCGTCACAATTAAATTATTATTATTGAATTAAATTAAATATTTTCAAAACCAAACGGGAAACTTTGAATTTTCTAAGTGATATTACTTTAACAATGCAAAGAAAATGCATTTATGCTAATGAGAAAAGTTGCGCTGTTTTCCCAGTGGCGTCACAATTAATTTATAATTATTGAATTAAATTAAATATTTTCAAAACCAAACGGGAAACTTTGAATTTTCTAAGTGATATTACTTTAACAATGCACAGGAAATGCATTTATGCTAATGAGAAAAGTTGCGCTGTTTTCCCAGTGGCGTCACAATTAATTTATTATTATTGAAATAAGTTAAATATTTTCAAAACCAAACGGGAAACTTTGAATTTTCTAAGTAATATTACTTTAACAATTAATAGGAAATACATTTATGCTAATGAGAAAAGTTGCGCTGTTTTCCCAGTGGCGTCACAATTAATTTATTATTATTTAATTAAATTAAATATTTTCAAAACCAAACAGGAAACTTTGAATTTTCTAAGTGATATTACTTTAACAATGCATAGGAAATGCATTTATGCTAATGAGAAAAGTTGCGCTGTTTTCCCAGTGGCGTCACAATTAATTTATTAGTATTGAAATAAATTAAATATTTTCAAAACCAAACGGGAAACTTTGAATTTTCTAAGTAATATTACTTTAACGATTAATAGGAAATGCATTTATGCTAATGAGAAAAGTTGCGCTGTTTTCCCAGTGGCGTCACAATTAATTTATTATTATTGAATTAAATTAAATATTTTCAAAACCAAACAGGAAACTTTGAATTTTCTAAGTGATATTACTTTAACAATGCATAGGAAATGCATTTATGCTAATGAGAAAAGTTGCGCTGTTTTCCCAGTTGCGTCACAATTAAATTATTATTATTGAATTAAATTAAATATTTTCAAAACCAAACGGGAAACTTTGAATTTTCTAAGTGATATTACTTTAACAATGCATAGGAAATGCATTTATGCTAATGAGAAAAGTTGCGCTGTTTTCCCAGTGGCGTCACAATTAATTTATTAGTATTGAAATAAATTAAATATTTTCAAAACCAAACGGGAAACTTTGAATTTTCTAAGTAATATTACTTTAACGATTAATAGGAAATGCATTTATGCTAATGAGAAAAGTTGCGCTGTTTTCCCAGTGGCGTCACAATGAATTTATTATTATTTAATTAAATTAAATATTTTCAAAACCAAACAGGAAACTTTGAATTTTCTAAGTGATATTACTTTAACAATGCATAGGAAATGCATTTCTGCCAATGAGATATGTTGCGCTGTTTTCCCAGTGGCGTCACAATTAATTTATTATTATTTAATTAAATTAAATATTTTCAAAACCATAAGAAAAATTTTGAATTTTCTAAGCGATATTACTTTAACAATGCAAAGGAAATGCATTTATGATAATGAAAAATGTTTCGCTGTTTTCCTAGTGGCGTCACAATTAATTTATTATCATTTAATTAGATTAAATATTTTCTAAACCAAACGAAAAATTTTGAATTTTCTAAGTGATATTACTTTAACAATGCATTGGAAATGCATTAATGCTAATGAGAAAAGTTGCGCTGTTTTCCCTGTGGCGTCACAAATTATATATTATCATTTAATTAAATTAAATATTTTCAAATCCAAACGGAAAATTTTGTTTTTTTTTAAGTGATATTACTTTAACACTGCATAATTCAATTCATAAATCAATTCTTTCAGAAAACATAATATGCTTAAATGCATTTACGTTTTTAACTAAATTATTAAATACATGTTTACCTTCATGCCAAACAAATATCTATAGATGTGATATATGTTCGCAAATAAAAATAAAGAATGAACATTTTATTTCTGTAGAATTTTCAAATTACAACATTCATAACTTAGAAAACATTTTACAACATAATTTAAGCACGGAATTTAAACAAAATTGCAGTTTGTGTAATAATAAATTATTATTTGAAACACAGTTAAACAATTTCATATTCATAGAACCCGTTAACACGGACAGTAAAACATTGAACTTAGTAACTAATTTAGAAAATATTCCGTTTAAACTAAATGTACAGAACAAACTGTTTATTTTTGGTGGTGTTGTGGGTTTTATACCGGGTCATTTTATAGCATTTTTCAGAAGACATAATGGCTTATGGGAGAAATACAATGACTTGCTTCCAATCAAAAATCATTGTTCAAGATCAAAAGAAGTAGAGGTTAATATGTTGCTATATACAATGCAGGGTGACCGACGGGAACCATCTGTTTTTGGGAATGATCACTGACGCCACTGGGAAAACAGCGCAACTTTTCTCATTAGCATAAATGGATTTCCTATGCATTGTTAAAGTAATATCACTTAGAAAATTCAAAATTTTCTGTTTGGTTTTGAAAATATTTAATTTAATGCAATAATAATAAATTTATTGTGACGCCACTGGGAAAACAGCGCAACTTTTCTTATTAGCATAAATATATTTCCTATGCATTGCTAAAGTAATATCACTTAGAAAATTCAAAGTTTCCCATTTGGTTTTGAAAATATTTAATTTTATTCAATAATAATAAATTAATTGTGACGCCACTGGGAAAACAGCGCAACTTTTCTCATTAGCATAATTGCATTTCCTATTCATTGTTAAAGTAATATCACTTAAAATATTCAAAGTTTCTTGTTTGGTTTTGAAAATATTTAATTTAATTCAATAATAATTAATTGTGACGCCACTGGGAAAACAGCGCAACTATTCTCATTAGCATAAATACATTTCCTATGCATTGTTAAAGTAATATCACTTAGAAAATTCAAAATTTTCTGTTTGGTTTTGAAAATATTTAATTTAATTCAATAATAATAAATTAATTGTGACGCCACTGGGAAAACAGCGCAACATTTCTCATTAGCATAAATGTATTTCCTATTCATTGTTAAAGTAATATCACTTAGAAAATTCAAAGTTTCCCGTTTGGTTTTGAAAATATTTAATTTAATTCAATAATAATAAATTAATTGTGACGCCACTGGGAAAACAGCGCAACTTTTCTCATTAGCATAAATGCATTTGCTATGCATTGTTAAAGTAATATCACTTAGAAAATTCAAAATTTTCCGTTTTGTTTGAAAATTATTTAATTTAATTAAATAATAATAAAGTAATTGTGACGCCACTGGGAAAACAGCGCAACTTTTCTCATTGGCATAGATGCATTTCTTATGCATTGTTTAAGTAAAATCACTTAAAACATTTAAATTTTCACGTTTGGTTTTGAAAATATTTAATTAAATTAAATAATAAATTATTTGTAACGCTACTGGGAAAACAGCGCAACTTTTTTAATCAGCAGAAATGCATTTTAAATACATTGTTAAAGTTATATTTATTAATTGAATCGAATTATTGTTATTTGTTTTGGAAATAAAATTATTTAAGTAATAATAAAAATATATATTTCCACCATGATACGGCACTGGAATAAATATGCAAATATTATAGAAAATTACTGGTTTGGTTGTATAATGTATGCTTTTCGACGAAGAAGGACAGTGGTTGTGAGTTAAGTATGTTTATTGTATTACTCTTCTGCAGTTGCATGGAGATTATGGGAATACGCGCACTGGATTCGAGTATATATAAAATATGCCATAACTTTTTCATGAGAACTGATATTGAAGAAATTTCGATAGCGCAAGTGAGCGCAACTTCTAAGCTTTGTGTACAATGCAATAAAACTTAAAAAATGTAAAGTGGGGGGGCTGGTACCCTCCTTTATTTCGTTTATAGGGGGTGTATTTTTGCAGCGCAACTTGTAAAATTAGGTGGTATCGACAGCGCAAGTTCCATAGAATGTATTTTTGAAAGAAAAAGTTAATAATTCCGAGATGGGGGGGCTGGCGTCAACTTAGCCCCCCCTATTTTCAAATCGCTATATCTTTCTACCCTTAACAGCGCAAGTTTTAATATTTGGGCGCAAGTGAGCGCAAGTTAAGACCTTTCGGGCGCAATATTTTTCATTTGAAAATTTTGAGTTGGGGGGGCCAAGTTGACAGACCCACCCCACGTGCCAGGAACAAGCACTAAAAACGCTGCTTCCTTTTTTTTTAATTTTATAAAAACAAAACGCATGAAAAACTACACTCAATCCTTTTAAAAAAATAACTACAGCCAGCGTTCTAGCATGATTTATATTTACGGGGTTTATTACGGTGCCTGTCCGAAAATTAATACTGAATTTTATATGGAGAGCCCCTGGCCGAATTGTTTACACTCGCGTTTCTATTTGTTCCCGATGATTTATCGTCGGGATCTGTCGGGAACACGCACTTTTTCCCTGTAGTCCTGTCCTCGCTCGTTCCCTCGCACACTCAGTGATATACAAAAGCGGAAGAATGGAAAAATTTGGATAGAAAAAAGTGTTTATAAGTTGGATGATTGATTTTCATTGTTGGTGGTGAGATTCAGACGAGCGCGCAGTCAATTTATAATGTGAGAAAATGGTTGTGTTTTTCTACTGTTCGTATCTCTAGTTCGTTAAGTTGAATATTTCATTGGTGACAGTTGCGGTTCTTTGTCGGGGTTGTTGCTTGTGTTTTTGAATTGTTTTCAGTTTCTGTGACTGATAGAATTAATAGTGTGAGGAAAGTTGAATATATTATATTATACGTGCTTTCTAACTTTTGAGAAAATAACACATGTCTTATAAATGAATTACTTCATAAAAATCTGTAACAACTTTTCTATTTCAGACAATTATGCATTTTATAACTACTTACATAAAATAACAATAATTTATTTTCTAACAGGAATAAATTCTAAATAAATTAATGTAATATTTATGTACAAATAAAATAAATAAATGTATCAACGCGTATCCTAGGTATACAAATAAGTAATTAAATAATATAATTAATTAAAAAGTTTGGTTCATATAACATATTCTACGATCATAAAATAAGCTACTATATTGCGAAATTATTATTGTTAAAACAATTATAATTAAAGTTAACAGGTGATTTTAATCTTAAGTTAGTTAAACCTACGTACTCAAAAAGCAACAACAATATCTGTTAACCCATTAACGGCCGAGCAATAATAGAGTTAACTTCAAATATTAATTTTAGGTAAAATTCTGCACATACTGGAAATTTGTCATTTAAATATGCACAAAAACAATTCTTGTTAGATACAAGTATGGTATCAAATAAATCGCATTCCGCATTCCCGGATCATTCACCATAAATTTATATTGAATGAATTTTAATAAATAATACTCACCATAAATGGTCAATGAATCTGCAGAAATAAATAACTAGAATACTATAAAAAAGAAGGGGTTATACATAAAAAAATACTCGCAGACAGAAATTCGAATTGACAAAGACTAAAAATATACTGGTGAATCTATAGGTAACAAATTTTTACCTATAAATACCGACCATATTTTTTTACTCAATCCATTTCTGTGTACCTGTTCATTCCACACACAACACTTTTTCCAAGTAAGTTTATTTAAATTTTATTCCTAAATTTTTTAAAACGTCATAAGCAAAGCTATATTGAAGAGAGATAAATCTCGAAATGTGTCTATAGATGGCCTAAGACATTAGTTTTAATCCAAGTTCTTTCACTTCTAGTTTTCTTATTAATTAAGACATTGTTTGCATTTTCACGAATAACATTTTCGTAATTTTATATATTATGGTGAATCTATTATAAATTAATAGTTTAAATTGAATAAAAAAAACGATTGAGTACATTACTAATTAAAACTTATTTTGACTTTGGAAACTTCAGTTTGTTGAAATTTTCGAAATACTATGAAGATATACATAGATTTTTATTCAGGCTTATCTAATAATAATTATTATTATATTATTGATTTTGAAAATCGTTTAATTTGATGCTTATAACAAGTGTTTCTACTCCTTGATTGAACACTTAAGGGGAGAACATGCCCCTTAAGTGAGATCATTTCAGGCAAAAAAGTTCATATGAATATGTGTTCCATTCTGAGTATTTACTGAGCTATACTTATTTCAAACTAAATGTATCTTAAATCATTTTTATTTCTATGACATCAAAATTAACAAAATAAATGACTAATACATTCAAAAAACGTAGACATAGATGTTCAAATACTCCACCTACTGCTTCAACCCATTTAGCCGCACGCCTGTGAATACCACAAGTTCATTACCTTAGCAAGGCTGTCTTTTAATTTTTTTGTTATTTCACACATATTCATATAAACTTTTTTGCTTGAAATAATCTCAAGAACATGGCCCTTAAGTGCCGAGAGGCACCCTGTATAATACACTCAAATATTGTTAACATTAGAATACACACCTCTAGCATACTGCTTTAGCAGAAAATTTGGACTTCACAATAGTAAGTAAAATGTCAAGTTTAGAAAAGTCTGAAAAATTGTATTTGCCGTCGTGCTATGCTTCGCTCCGCGCCGGCAAATCCAAATTTCGAACCATTTCTATACTTAAAATGTTACTTCATATATAAACAAAGACTAGAAACAATCGTTAGAAGCTTCATTTAATCAACGAATATTTGAGAATTTAGAATATTAGGATATGCAACTTAAATGAAAGTTTGCCTGTACATTTAAGAGTTTAGGTTATTATTGCAGAACTAACATTCAGTTGAGTATAATGGATTATACAACTAAGGACTCAGGTCCTTAGTTGTATAATCCATTATACATACATTTGATTCGTCATTCCTAAAAAAAATAAGTGTAATAAGGTAAGTTGTAAGCATCTAAAAATATCAATAGTCAAATATTAAATACGAGGCTATACATGATTGTTTGATAGAAAATATGTTGAGAGCTCAGAAATCAAAAACAAATGATGGGCTCAGAAAAGTGGTATAAGTGCTATTTTCTTAAAAATTGGTATAAGTATAGATAGTCTACAAATACGATTTATATTTAGTGATAGAAAAAATGGTACGATTGAATATGTGTATCTGTCAATATAATACAATGTTAACGATTAGAGGTCCACAGATTTTTCTATAAAAGTTAATCTTTATCTCCAATTTACACAAATCAATCTCATGTCACTCGTACTACTTTTTCACTGAGCCCCAGAAATAAGGTAAAACAATGTTTATATTCACTGATGGATCAATAATCGTATTCTTGCAGAGATTTATTAAAGACAGTTTATGAGAAATTGTCTCTAACGTGAGAACTACGAAATTAAAATTTAAAACGATATAAAAAATGTCTAATAGACTAAGGCATTTCAGTACTTGCAAATGTACATAATAAGGTTGATCTACGAAATTTAAACTTGATTTACTAAAAGACCAAAACACTTGTGTACTTGCAAACAAACGTATTGAGGTTGATAAAAGAGACATTTAAATATTTCGACCGGCAAATGAGAACTCAGCAGTCGTTTAGTCTCATTACTCTAAAAAGATTTGTCCATTTAACTGAAATATAAGGTAAATATCATGATGAAGAGTCTTCGAATCTCAAAAATCAATTCGTTGTGCAAGATGGTCCACCGAACACGAAAATTCCATTGCCAAATGCCTTAAAATAACTATTTTAAGGCATTTGGCAATGGAATTTTTAAAAAATCTTCTGACAGGTCAATTTACATTTGAGAGTTAACACTATGAACATTTGCCTATAGTAAATATTTTGCTTTAATAACGCATTGTTGTCCAATTATCAAACATTTGCTCTTTAGAAAGCATTTTTCTGGTTAAACGGATTTGAAAAATGATGCACACCTGTAAAGAAAATGAGATAATCTTAATCTTATTAATCTATCAGCATTTCAATACCTCTAACTAGTTAAAAGATTGAAGCTGAATACGACTAATTGTCAAACATTAGCTCTTTAGAAATCATTTTCTGGTTAAACGGATTTGGGCAAATGTCTATAGTCATGTTAGGTACCCCTCCTAAATCAAAAATTATATGGTCAAGATATTTTTCAAAATTCCATTTCCAAATGCCTCGATGTAGCTCTATTTAGTTTTCTGCGGAAAACGATGTATAAATAAATAATATAATAATCAATGATTCAATGACCCAACAAATATAAAAAACCATGAATTAAGTGAAGAAGTTCTTGATTAATGGAGATAAGTTAGTAATTTTCTATTGTTTGGTCTTTGATTTTACAATCTTTCAAACATCACAGTGTTTCTATAGTCACAAAGAATTTGTACAATATCAGTTTCATGGTGTTTTAGAATTGTTGAGTTCATAAGTCATTTCTTACATCTTGTTGTTATCACAAAGACATTCTTCGGTTTATCAGTTTCATGGTATTTTAGAATTTTTGGCCTATTGAGTCATTAGTTTCAATACCCTATATACATACAATGCCCTGGTTTACAATGCCCTATACGAGGGGTGTCCTTTCGTAGTACCAGAGCTACTTTTTCATACCAAGTTATTTGGCAATCGACGGGTAATACAAATGAAACATGTATTTATTTTTAAATTTTACTTTTGACTATTTCTATTTCATTTATAAATGTCTTATAGTCACACAGAGACAAAGTTATGGGTGGTCTTCGGGTGGAATTAGCGCCCTGAAAAATTGTATAACAATAATATTATATTCTCGAGCTTTGAGGCTTGAGGTCCCCCAAAATTTGAAGGCTAATTTAGCCAAGGTAGTCGCATACCAATTTCTGGATTTTTGTCATGAAACTTTTACAAGTATGGAAAATACCATAATTTAATAATATTAAGAATTGTTCGAACGATTTTATTTAACCAATCATGTCGTTTTTGGCCTGCAACTTTAAATCATTCAGTTTTATGCAAAAATCTACCCAAAATGACAGATTTAAAAACCATATGTATCGTTCAATTGCCGTTATTCATGCCCTTTTCATTGAAAAACATTTTTGGTTATCAATTATTAATTTTGGCGTTTATATCTATAATTTGTTTTTTTTTTATAGGATCAATCAAATTTGACATTTTAAGAATTTAGTGGTGTGACGCAGATTGTCTGTTTTAGGTTAGGATAAGATTAATCACATGTTATGTTGTAAATCAACTTTTAATTTGTGCGTTGTCTGAATTCAAATCTGACATTAAAAATGACAATTTCATTAACTCACATAGATTACAATTACTAATGTATTTACCTATCACCGCCTCAAATTATTTGTATCTACTACCAATTTTATAAAGTGTCTCTGAGGATCAGGTAATATTCCTTGTTTAGGAGTATCTTTCTTTGTTATCTGCCAATTATATGTTCAAATTTTAAATAAGTTCTAAATACAAGGAATTTTTCTTTTAAGTATACATGTTACGATTTTTCAATGTAAATTTTCAGACATTCGTGATCTTATTTAAAACTTCCAATTTAAAAACTGTAACGAGTGTTTATCACTCCCAGACTAAGCATGAAGTAAAATTTCGAGATTAGAAAAGCCTGAAAATTTGGCTTGGTCGCGCAGCGCAGCGGAGCGACCAAGCTAAATCAGGCTTTTCTAAACTTGAAATTTTACTTCAGGCGCCACGCATATAAAACACTGTTATAAAGGGAAGTTCAAAATATACTGCTTAGTTCTGATCACATGTTCATTGATTTTCCAAATGTTTATATGGAATATGTGAAAGTATACTTAAAAGATAAAATCCCTGAATGTGTTAGAAAGTTGGAACTTGAAGCGTTCTCTTTTTTGAAAATCTCTGCACCGTGAAATTTTTTTTGACAAATTATGATGTATTTGTCACATTGATAATCATTTACCAACATCTCAAAAATTTATGTTTAAAATACCGTACTGTTAAAGAAGGACTGCAACTGATCGCAGTAAATACACCTTAAGTTTGGTCATATTAAAAAAAAAAAAACAGAGTTTAGGTAGCTTTATCTACTATAGTCTGTTTAAAAACTAGAAGGAGTAAGTGCCAAAGCCCAATTTACACTATAAAAAGTTACCAAAAATATCACTATAAATTTGGCGGCAATTTTAAATAATTTCATATGAACTCTTTAAATAAAATCAAATATCCATTTTGTAGTTCTTAATTGTAGTTAAGTATTTTCTTTTTCATCGTACGATATCGTCAGTTCAATTAAAATGCTTATACGGCATTTCGCCATATATCTGTGAAATAAAACATATTTACATTATGTTCATAATATAATATGAAATTTATATAATAATGTGTCTCTATCAGATCTGGGACAAATCCTCGTAAAAAGGATTCGAATCACGAATCCGAATCACCTAATATGATGCGAATCACGAATACTCGAATAAAGGATTCGTAAGAGATAAATATGATTCAAATCAAAGCTTTGAATCCTGATTTTTCGAATCACGAATACAAATCCTTTAAGAATAAATTTGATTTTATTATTTGTTTGCAACCATTAATATATAAATATCGTTACCAGTTGTTTTAACAAAAATATTCAAATCCTAATTATTATTACTACTTAACATCGTTGATAACAAACTAAATATCTGACTCCTTGTTACTCTGGTTAAAGATGTATTTGTGTGTTTCTGAACTCCACTTCAAATCAGTGTTTTGTACGCGTGGCGCATGAAGTAAAATTTCGAGTTTAGAAAAGCCCGAAAATTTGTCTCGGGTCGCTGCGCGACCCTCGACAAATATTCACGGGGCTTTTCTAAACTCGAAATTTTACTTCATGCTTAGCCTGGGAGTGGAAACACTCGTTTAAAACTTTAAATTAAACTCTATTATAAAATCGACTGCCTGAAATTTACGTAAATAAAAAATTCACTGAATATCATTAAAACCGAGAAAGTCAGAGAAAAGTCATGAAATTTTATTCAAATTGACCAAAACACTAACAAAAAAGCCATATGATATTATTAAATTTGTCAAAATCAGCAGGCAAATTACAAAGCACGTAAAAATTTATAAAATTAACTTAAATATTGGCAAAAACAATGAAAACTATTAAACAGAATAGGGGTTTCCCACAGGAGAAAGTTATATTAAAAGGCCAGGGAAAACATCTTTAGTCCGGGAAGTTTTGGAGAAATTCAACATTTCAGATTGTGGCTGCCATGTCAGTTTTACTTCAAACAATAATAATAATACTAATAATAAACGTCTTTTATTCAATAATCAAACAAACATCAATAAATTACATCTATTTTACAATCACATCATTATTGAATATGGCGAAGTTCAGCATAACATAATATGTTTGCTGTTTTTCAACTTGATCATAGAATTACATAAAAAAAAGAAATTAACATAAAAATAACATCCTAAAAATAAAAATAAAGAAAAGAAAATTTTGTTTTACAATTTTGTTAACACAATTTAGTAATCAAATACAATTATTTATTAGATTTTTTCATAATAATTACTTTATATGCTTTTTTGAATGTATTTTTCGCCAAACCTAAAATATTCCGTGGGCAATGATTTAAAACTTTCGCTATTTGGTACGTAAAAGATCGCAAGAATAAAGCCGTCTTATGTGCATTAATCTAATATTAATATTATGCACGTCCCCTCTGTATGAAATTTTGTCATGTAGGTATTTTGGGCACTTATTCGTAACTATTTTATTAAATAATACCGCTTGGTGTAACTTTCTCCTCTCATCCATGTCCAACCAACCTATTTCATTCCTTTTTGCTGATACATGTTGTCTTCTAGGTATTCCAAAAATAAATCTTATGCAGCTATTTTGTATTTTTTGTATTTTCCTCGCGGTTACGGTATCCAAGCATGGTGAATATAAGGTGTCACAATATGAAAAAATTGAAAGCACAAGAGAATTACACAAAATTATTTTATATTTTTTGGACAACACATTCCTGGAACTATATAGTAATTTTAGTTGATAAAAAGCACTTTGGCAACATTTAGATATGTACTTTTTAAAACGAAGATCAGTATCCACAGTAATACCAAGAATTTTAACTTCATTTTCCATTGTTATGGGAACATTGTTAATAACAATTTTCCCATTAACATTGCCTAATGTTAATTCTCTCGTCTTCTTTCTTCCAAACAAAATAGCGCAAGATTTATTCGGATTTAAAAATAAGGAATGCTTATAACAATTTTCATATAACCCTTGCAGGTCTATATTTACATATTCGCAGGCCAGGCCGGCGTCATCTTTTTTGAAAGAAAAATATACCTGTGTATCATCAGCGTAATATTGTGCTGAACAATATTTCAGAATTTGAGGTAAAACTGATGTATATACTATATATAACAAAGGGCCTAAAATAGACCCCTGCGGTACCCCACTACAGACTGATAGTGGTAAGGAAATATCATTTTTAGTTACGACCATTTGACAGCGATTTAACAAGTAGTTTTTTAATATGGCTGAAGAACTTAAGCCATTAAACAAAATTTTGAAAACTAGATTAATATCTTTAAAAACATTTTTAATCATTTAATGTTCTTATCAAAGCATTCACTTTGAAGTTTCGAACGAGCCTTTCCACTCCCAGACTAAGCATGAAGTAAAATTTCGAGTTTAGAAAAGCCCTGTGAAAATTTGTCGAGGGTCGCGCAGCGACCCGAGACAAATTTTCGGGCTTTTCTAAACTCGAAATTTTACTTCATGCGCCACGCGTACAAAACACTGATTTGAAGTGGAGTTCAGAAACACACAAATACATCTTTAACCAGGGTAACAGGGAGTCAGATATTTAGTCTGTTATCAACGACCCGAGAGAAATTTTCTGGGCTTTTCTAAACTCGAAATCTTACGCCATGCGCCACGCGCATAAGCGAGAAATTTAACGAGAAATTTAAAAACACTCAAAAACACATTTTTCATGTTATTCCTCACAATTAATTCGAATTATTTATAACGATTCAAATCCTTTTGTAAGTATTCGAATCCTTTTATAAATATTCGAATCCTTTTATAAATATTCGACTCCTTTTACAAGGATTCGAATCCTTTTATAAGGATTCGAATCACCCACATTTACACTCGAATACGAATCCTCTTAAAAAAATGTAACGAATCCGGATCACGAATCCAATTGAACTAAAGTATTCGAATGCCTCTTTTGAATCCTCTAAAAGGATTCGAATCCTGAATGATTCGAATCCTGAGTGATTCGAATCCTGCCCAGCTCTGATCTCTATCTTACTTAAAACTGATTTGTTTCATAAAACTATACAAGGTATAACGACTCATCTTCGGCATGCCTGCATGATCGTTTACTTCTTTTAAAACTTTATTCAAAGTTGGCAGTTCATTTTTATAGAAGAAACCATGCACGGATCTCTTCACTACATCATCAAAACTTGTAATTATGTCTTCGAAGCTGTTTAGGGCTACAAATATCTCCGGATTTCTTATATTCGCTAATGGTACGATAGACAGTGGAATTTACAACTCCTAAAAATTAAACATTTTATGTTTGATGTTCTTATGCTAGTTGATATCTCACCTACTGCACCAACAATGTTTGATACAACAGCAGTCATTTTCATGTGTGGATCATCTGTTATCATCTGCTTATACATATTTATTATGCACTGTTGTTCAGACAGATATAAATGACACAAATTCAACTTCTTACGCCTTTTTGGAGGTGAAGGTGATATTATCACCGGGCTTGTACTGGGTCCATAATCCATCACAACAATATAAACAAAACTAACTTTTAACTATGCTAAAGTAACACCGCACAAAAGGTTATTATGAAACAGACAAAGTTGCAACTCGGCAACGCTTCGAATTAAGGTTATGTCAGCTGTTGCGTCTAATAATGAAGTAATTAGCATAGTGTAAAATGGGCGCGCTCTCGGCCAATCAGAGTTGTAGGTTTTGGCGCGTGAAATTTAAAACGCTCCTCCTAGTTATTAAACAGATTATAGACAAAAATGTTTTTTTCTATACATAACACATTTAGAATTTTTAGGAATCAATAGCTTTTGATGCTTCTCTGCTCGTCTCTGTTGGGCAGTCGTTGTTTTTTAAAAGAGTTAAATTTAAAGCTTTTATCGAGTATTTCCTAAGGAGTAAAATGCGCCTATTATTCAGAAAGAATTAAAGATTAAGCGATACTAAAATAGTAGTAATTGAATTCCTAGCGACTAAAAATCTTATAGTTAACTGAAATATTAAATTTATCAGGAACAAAAGATTTAGCTAACGCGAAACTTAAAAATAATAAATTGAGTCGGGAAAAAGTTTAGTGGATTTTGCAGGTGCAAGACTAAGTACTGAAGTAGGTACTGTAAAAGAAAGAATAAAATGGCCAGACAACATCAAGAAACTGTATCACAATATGATGAAATTCTATCTTAGATGAAGGATCAAATATTTACCATATCTAAGTAAATACTAGCTTAGGCCCATATTTCACGTAATATGCTTAATTATTAGTCTGATCACAAATTAGGAGTATTTGCGCACATATTATAAAATACAAATGCTAAAGCTGTAATCCTGTTATTTACTTGTTGAAGACCGTAAAGTGAATTGATAACAATTTCTGCGAATGCCTGCACTTACGTGTTTATTAATTCATCCTCTCTATCTGTAAAAAGGGGGAGAGCCCCGTGATGATATAGTGGCTGGGCGTGTATGTATGGCCCGAGTTCCTGTTTTTGATACCAGGAACTTGCAGCTATCGGTAACTGTCATATAACCAGTGCATGCAAATATGAGGAGATATGCGCGAGGCACGTATCGTTTTCCGTAGATAAATCACGCCACCAGCACAACACACAAACGCGCACACACACCCGCTAGTATATGCATAAACCGTATAATAATGTGTTGTTGGATGTGCAAGCAGAAATTTAAACAAATGTGCATAAACATATTATAAAATATAACACAAGGGAAAATTTGAAAATCACGAAAAAGGATCAATAAATACAATCAATACAAATTCTTTATTTTTAATAATAAATAATAATCTCATTTTATAGAAGAACACAAAAACGTCTAAAATGTTAGTTACTTTCAAAATGTTTAGGATTTTAAATAGGTATACCAATTTTATTTCAAATTTAACACATGTTTAGGCATTCTCTGTTTTTTTCTTACTTTCCCCCATAAGCAAAACAAAGGAAAAGTCTTGTTTTCGCGAACATTTTTGAATCAAAAATGTTAGTGGATAAATCCATTTTAAGGTCCCTCGAGTTGATACAGACCATTTTTGAAAAATGTCTGTCTGTAATTCTGTCTTGTAATTCTGTTGCCACGATAATATCTAAACCGGTTGAGCTGTTAAGATGACACTCTAAACATAAGCTTTTTATTATAATTGTAGTACCAGATCAACTTTTGGTGAAAATGCGAAAACCGGAAGTGTAGTTCACTTTTAGCATTTTTTTGATTTTTCTTTAATATTGATCATATGAAAGAATCTTCTTAAGAAAAGTTGTAGATACTCGAAAAATTAGCATTTAATGGTATTCACTTTATGTCGTAGCTCATTTAGTTATTTTATTAAAATTGTTTTGAAAATGTAAATTTTTCGAATTAATTAAATTACAGTTTACCACATCGTATGATATTTGTCAGAGTGATTTCAAGGGCGTTTAAGACTTCTTAACTTTATTACATTTAAACAACCTGAAAAGGTTTTGGGTTCATCTTTTCAACTACAAAAGATAAAAATCGAAAAGAATGTAAGTTTTATGAAAGAGCTAGAAATGTATCTGAATAGGTTTCCAAAACACTTGACTATTGAAGAACTTTTTTTTCATTTAAGTACACCTTTACATATTCCATATAAACATTTGCAAAATTAATCAACACTACGTATATTTTAAACTTCACATTAAATCAGTGTTTTACATGCGTGGCGCATAAAGTAAAATTTCGAGTTTAGATAAGCCTAATTTGGGTTGGTCGCTCCGCTTCGCTACACGACCAATCCAAATTTTCAGGCTTTTCTAAACTCGAAATTTAACTTCATGCTTAATCTGAGATTAGAACACACTCGTTTAGTTTTTTGAAAGTATCGATGAATTTTCAAGATTTTAGATAGTTTTAGTTCATTTGCAACGCCTTGTAAATTTCAAAGATTTTCTTAAATTTTCAAAAGTCTGTTTTCCTCAATTTCCTAAATTTTTGTTAATCTTAACATTTGTATACTTTTCATAAAAAATTTGAAAATTAACGTAAATCTTAAAGTTCCATAGAAATCTTCAACGTTTTTCAAGTTAACGAATATTTAAGAAATTCATGAAAATTACCAAGAATCTGAAAATTGAAGGTTTATGAATTTGAACATTTATGATGAATATAAAAGTTTTTAAAACTAACAAACATTTTGGAAATTCAGTAAAACCTTCAGAATTTTAAAAACTAACTAAAATCTTTAAATTTCATAAAAAAATTTAAAATTTTCTGTTATCGATTATTTTGGAACTTCGTGAAAATTGTCAATGATTTGAAAATTCAGGGACATTTTGAAAATGTATGAATAGTATCGGAACTTTTGAAATCAACGGAAATTCAGGAAATACGTCAGAATTTAAAAAATTATAGGAAATCTTGGAAATTTAGGAAAAGCGTTAAAAATTGAATAAAATTATGCAAATTCACTAAAAATAGTCAAAACTGTGATAACTAAAATCTTCAAAATTCATCAACAATTTAAAATTATTAAACGAGTATCTTCCACTCCCAGACTAAGCATGAAGTAAAATTTCGAGTTGAGAAAAGCCCGAAGAATTTTGATTTGGGCATTTCTCAACTCGAAATTTTACTTCATGCGCTACGCGTGCAAATCACTTATTTAAAGTAAAGTAATTGGCATAATACCTTGAAAAATATCACGACTGCCAACTATCATAAAAATTAAAAAAAAATCTAAATAAAACCATTAAGCCAAAATTTCACTACTGCTATCAATTTAAAATTAACAATTGACTATAATCGTCAATTTAAAAAGAACATTTCACTATTATCGCCACATTATAACATACATTTGATTACTATTAATGATTTCGATAGCTAACGCCATCTAATGCTTCATAGTAGCATCGTCAGTGACACGAATGCACAAAATGCATATACAGGTCACTGTTTCGTCCACGAGCGAGCAGAACTCTGTTTGTGAAACCAGAAAACAAATATCATAATTGAATTTGTGTTCAGTATTCGGGCACCAGATACCCACAGACGCGTTTCGGACTTCAAGGATTGATTATTGTAGTCTTTTTATAGTCAAAATAATGTGACTATTATAGTGATGTACAGTCTCGATACGGCAAATATGTGACTATTTTTGTTACTTTGATACGAACATTTTTATATTAGCGTCACATTATAATAAACATTTGACTATTGAAGAACTGCAATAGTCAAAGTCTTAGGTAAACATGTGACTATTACAGTGATCTATGGTCCATGATAATTCCATTTGACTAGCATCGTCACTTTGAAACAAATATTTAACTATTATCGTCACATTGAAAAGAATATTTGACTATTGCAGTCTATTTTAAGTGAAAATATGGCTATTATAGTGATCTATAGTCAGGATGAAGCCTATTTTGGCAATTAAAATGAAAATATGACTATTGGAGTCTTTTTTAAGTAAAAATGTGATTATTATAATAATTTATAATTTGGATAAAGTCTATTTTAACTATCAAAATAAAAATGGATATACTCGATATAGTTAACACTTTAAAAAGGTCAATATAATCAATCTGTCAATATAATCAGTAATGTCAAAATCAACATAATCGATACAGATATATATTCAGTAGTGTCAAAATAGTTAATATAGTCGATACAATGAAATGCAAGTCTACTTAAAGTTAGTTCAGTCATTGTACTCAATACAACCAAATTACAGTATTATGTGTGTGTTTTTTTTATCAAAGTGTAAACATTTGTCAGTGTCACTATTTATTTTGAATTTTTACATTTTTAACACAAAAAAGAATTTCAGTCAAACATCATATTTCAGGACATTTTTGAAAATTTATAATTTAATAAAATGAAGTTAGGTTAAATGACAAGTTGCGATATACCTAATGTTACTTTTCTAACCTAACGGAAGGGGTTCCATCATCACATTTTGACTAGATGTGACATATTTGAATTAAGGATCATTGACCATTATGAAATGTTGTCTTAAAATCATTTAGTCTTTTGACTGTGATAGTTTTTCATCATTAAATGACTATTGTAACATTTTTACGGTAATTTCACTATTACGATATTTTGATAGTATTTCAACATGGTCGACTGTATTTTCACTATTATGGCATTTTGATAGTATTCCATCATTAAATTGACTGTAATTTACCTATTACCTTTTGAATGAGTTTTACCTTGTACTAAAATTAACATTCTCTGTCAATAAAAGGACAATAAACTTATTGCGTCAGTTTTCAATTGTTTCAATGATGAAACAAACAAGTGTCTTCCACTCCTAGACTAAGCATGAAGTAAAATTTCGAGTTTAGAAAAGCCTGAAAATTTGGCTCGGGCGCGTAGCGAAGCGGAGCGACCGAGCCAAATTAGGCTTTTCTAAACTCGAAATTTTACTTCATGCGCCACGCGTATAAAACAATGATTTAATGTGCAATGGTCTTTAACCAATTTATAAGTTAAATACATTTATTATGACAATTATCAATTGTTTAGGTGATGGGGAAAGGGCTATGATGCACGCATTACTATTTTTTTTTCTATAAAAGGTTAATTTCATACCTCTGAAACTGTTTCCGCTCCTTGATTTAGCATAAAGTAAAATTTCAGGCTTTTCTAAACTTAAACTGTCACTCCATGCGCCACACGTATTACAGATTGAAAACATATAAAGTTTAAAAGTATACTGCTTAGATATGTACAAGTATGATTCATATCCGACTTGACTTTATCACTCTTATACATTTTACAAATGTTTATTTCGTCTTACCTAATTTTGTACTTTCTAAATTCGAGCGTCAATAGTAATTTACGCCAACTAAGAATATTTCGAAATCATTTCACTGTTATTTATTTTCAGGAGGATTTAAAAGCTCCATCAAGCTGGAAGAACCATATTAGTACAACCAAATGAAAACATTATGGACATTTTTAACTATTTTTTAACTATTTAATTACCATAGTTTTAATTTTTTAACTTAATTTTTTATAAAAATACTGTGGTCGGGCCAGCTTGATATCAAGCCAGCCCGACCATAGTACTAAACCATGAAAAACTGAACTCAATTGGATCTACAAATTGTTAACTCATTATTAACCAATCAATTATGCAATTATAATTAATTTTTTTTCTTATTATTAAAAAAAGACAGTGATCGGGCCAGCTTGATATCAAGCCAGCCCGACCATAGTACTAAACTATCAAAACTGAACTCAATTGGATCTAAGAATTATTAACTAATTATTAACCAACCAGTTATACCTCTATAATTATTATTAACCTTATTTAAAAAGTAAAATATGATATTTTGTTTGCTTCCTTACATAAATCGAATGGTCGAATTTAACTACCCCAGCACAACCAAGTAAAACCTGGTTTGAAGTGTACTTTCTGTAGTATTATAGTATAAATTACATTCTTAGATCCAATTGAGTTCAGTTTTTGATAGTTTAGTACTATGGTCGGGCTGGCTTGATATCAAGCTGGCCCGACCACTGTCTTTTTTTTAATAATAAGAAAAAAAATTAATTTTAATTGCATAATTGATTGGTTAATAATTAGTTAATAATTTGTAGATCCAATTGAGTTCAGTTTTTCATGGTTTAGTACTATGGTCGGGCTGGCTTGATATCAAGCTGGCCCAACCACTGTATTTTTTTAAAAAATTAGGTTAAAAAATTTGAATTGTGGTAATTAAATAGTTAAAAAATAGTTAAAAATGTCCATAATGTTTTCATTTGGTTGTGCTAATATGGTTCTTCCAGCTTGATGGAGCTGGATTTAAAATATTATTACTACCACAAAATTATAGGATTATGCAAATAATTATTACATTATAAAGTGTGAAAATGTTCAATGATCACCCACGAATATTTATAAAACAAACAAAACCTTCATCGTTAACCGTCGCTAAGCGGTTCAGTAAACACATACATAGTACCTAAAAAAACCTCGTGTTTACACATAATCCCCCCTCGAAGTGATTGTTTAACAAGTAAAACTCAAATGGCCATTAAGTGAGCCTGGAGAAGCCGCTCAACGAATTATTTAATCTGGAAAAGCCCTAATTAGTGTCCGGGATTTATGAAATTTTCAACTCTCTCGAAAACCCTAGAATATATTTACGTACTCGTGTTAAACAAACGCTGCTTGTAGGGGAAGCAACGGGGTTTATTTTCTAGATTCCTGGAATAGACGCAACTGAATGTAAAACAATCTATTTTTCGTTTTGTCCTGGGGGATTGGGATAAAACAGTGAATTTCACAATTGTTTATTTGTAAAATTAAACAACGCTTTTACGAGAATACATTTTGATATTATTTTAAATATTCTCTAAAAATTGGCAAATTAACTTTTTCTTCAAACTTAAATTTAATTTAAAAAAAAATTAAGACACACGTATTTTATTACCAACACTTTAAATTTTAAACAACAAACGAGTTGCACAAAATCAGGACTAGAATAATTCCAATTCAAAAATATTTGAATTAGTTGAAATAAGCTTACGCTTCTTACAGTTTGCACACTTTAAACATAATATATAAAATTCGGAAAAGGTTTTTTGTGTAAAATGCAAACAATGCATCATAATTAATCAGACAACTTAAGACAATATCAGGACTAGGGTTGATAAAGGGTTAAAAAATCGGAAATGTTTCGAGAAAATGAGGACACGTAGTCGCCTGCCCCAATATTACATATTTTTAACCCTAAACTCGAGTTTGTGCCACTTGTTTATTGTCCCGAATTTAAAGCGAATTGTCATGAAAAAGTACCTATTTTTTTTATCTAAGCTGTATATTTTAAACTTCATACTGTGAAAATATGTGTTTTATACGTGTGTCGCATGAAGTAAAATTTCGAGTTTAGAAAAGCCTAAAAATTTGGCCAACCAAATTTTCAGGCTTTTCTAAACTCGAAATTTTACTTCGTGCTTTATCATAGATTTTAAACACTCTTTAGAAGCTTCAAATAAAAATCTATTATACAGGTACATATAATTTATACAATTACAAAATTTATCTACATGATAAAAGCTAATTTCAAACTGTAGTTGATCTCTAAATTGCATTTAAAATAACATGAATACATAATGAAATCTCACATTAAACTGTAGTTAATTTTTAGCTGTTGGTTAACAAAATATTAATACAACCCAAAATGTACAAACTACAAATCATGAAACTTGTTTGTTTAAGATTGAAGTTGATCTCTTAACTGCAGTTCAAACAACATCTATATGTTACATTGCAGTTGATTTTGTAACTGTAGTTATATAAAATATTAGAACAATACAAAGTCTAGTAATTGTGCAACTGTAATAGAACGTTACTATTACAGTTGCACAATTAGTAGATTTTGTTGTTGAAAACTTAACTGCTGTCCAAAATTTTAGTGCTAAAATATAAAATGGCGCATTTAAATCAAATTAATCTCTTAACTACATAATGTAATCTCTTACCTACGAATTTGAATGTCTTACCTACAAAATTCAATCTCTTAACTGCAGTTTAAACGGCATTATATCAAGATTAAATCGAATATTGAAGTTATTTGAAGAAAAACACTTGTGATGTTCCTAATGAAAATTAATTCAAATAATTTAAATGTTATTTTATACTGTAGTTAATTGCTTAACAGCAGTGAACATAATATTAATACATAATCAAGCCACCTAATCTGTAATTAACGTTTTAACTGTAGTTTAGAACAATATACATATGTACCGATGAGAAGTTGGCCATATATTTCCAGCCACGAATCCGGCGCATCTACCATTTATCAAACTATAGTTTTACCAACGTTTTACTACGAATACAATAAAATTTCATAGAAACAATTGATAATTTAATTAAATGTAATGCTGAGATATCTCTTACAACTTTTAAACATATGATTTAGCATCTGGCATTAAAATTTGTATCTGTGATAAAAGAGGACATTTCAAACATTTTAAAATTGCTATTTGGGGAGGTTTAGAAACGATTTTAATATCCACAAATGTCCTTAGTAGTGTTATTACCAATATAAAACAATAATTGGAAGACCATCTTTCTTTAATTTTTTTTTAACATGTTTTTCTAATACGCCCGCCTGAGGACATAGCTTATTTTTCGAAACATAAAAAGTTGGTATTTTCGGCCTTTTAGAAATGATTTTGTTGTCCACAAATGGTCTCCATAGTATTAGCAACTATATTAAATAACAATTGGAGGACCATCTTTTTTCAATTTTTTTTAAACAATTTTTTTCCAAACCGCTCACCTGAAGACATGGCTAATTTTTCGAAAAATAAATAGTTGGTGTTTGGGGCCTTTTAGAAATGATTTTGTACACCACAAATGTTCTCTATAGTATTAGTAACAATTTTAAATAACAATTGGAGGACCATCTTTCTTAATTTTTTTAATTTTTTCCATACCGCTCACCTGATGACATGGATTATTTTTCGAAAAATAAAATGTTGGTGTTTGGAGCCTTTTAGAAATGATTTTGTTGGCCACAAATGTTCTCCATAGTATTAGTAACTATATTAAATAACAATTGGAGGACCATCTTTCTTCATTTTTTTTAAACATTTTTTTTTCCCAAACCGCTCGCCCATGTCTTCAGGTGAGCTGTTTCAAAAAAAATTGTTTAAACAAAATTGAAGAAAGGTGGTCCTTTAATTGTTGTTTAATATGGTTACTAATACTATTGAGAACATTTGTGGCCAACAAAATCATTTCTAAAAGGCCCCAAACACCAACTTTTTATTTTTCGAAAAATGAGCCATGTCTTCAGATGAGCGGTTTGGAAAAAAATAGTTAAAAAAAAAATTGAAGAAAGATGGTCTTCCAATTGGTATTCAATATGGTTACTAATACTATGGAGAACATTTGTGGCCAACAAAATCATTTCTAAACGGCCCCAAACACCAACTTTTTATTTTCGAAAAATAAGCCATGTCTTCAGATGAGCGGTTTGGAAAAAAATTGTTTAAAAAAAATTGAAGAAAGATGGTCTTCCAATTGTTGTTTAATATGGTTACTAATACTACGGAGAATATTTGTGGCCAACAAAATCATTTCTAAAAGGCCCCAAACACAACCTTTTTATTTTTCTAAAAATAAGCCATGTCTTCAGCTGAGCGCTTTGTAAAAAAATTGTTTAAAAAAAATTGAAGAAAGATGGTCCTCCAATTGTTGTTTGATATGGTTACTAATACTATGGAGAATATTTGTGGCCAACAAAATCATTTGTAAAAGGCCCCAAACACCAACTTTTTATTTTTCGAAAAATAAGCCGTGTCTTCAGGTGAGCGGTTTGGAAAAAAAATTGTTAAAAAAAAATGAAGAAAGATGGTCCTCCAATTGCTATTTAATATGGTTACAAATACTATGGAAAACATTTGCGGCCAACAAAATCATTTCTAAAAGGCCCCAAACACCAACTTTTTATTTTTCGAAAAATAAGCCATGTCATCAGGTGAGCGGTATGGAAAAATATTGTTTAAAAAAAATTAAGAAAGATGGTCCTTCAATTATTATATAATATTGTTATTAATACTATAGAGAACATTTGTGGTCAACAAAATCATTTCTAAAAGGCCCCAAACACCAACTTTTTATTTTTTGAAAAATTAGCCATGTCTTCAGGTGAATGGTTTGAAAAAAAAACTGTTTAAAAAAAATTAAAGAAAGATGGTCCTCCAATTGTTGTTTAATATGGTTACAAATACTATGGAGAACATTTGTGGCCAACAAAATCATATCTAAAAGGCCCCAAACACCAACTTTTTATTTTTAGAAAAATAAGCCATGTCTTTAGGTGGGCGTTTTAGAAAAACATGTTAAAATAAATTTAAGAAAGATGGTCCTCCAATTATTGTTTTATATTGGTAATAACACTACTGACGACATTTGTGGCTATTAAAATCGTTTCTAAACCTCCGCAAATAGCATTTTTAAAATGTTTGAAATGTCCTCTTTTATCACAGATACAAATTTTAATGCCAGATGCTAAATCATAACTTTTAAAAGTTGTAAGAGCTATCTCAGCATTACATTTAGTTAAATTATCAATTGTTTCTATGAAATTTTATTGTATTCGTTGTAATACGTTGGTAAAATTATAGTTTTATAAATGGTGGAGGCGCCGGATTCGTGGCTGGAAATCTATGGCCAACTTCTCATCGGTTACATATGCACAGTTCTACATAAAAAAAAACTGTAATTTACATTTGAGTACTGTTTTTAATATAACATTGATACAAAAGTAAATTTTACTTTAAACTCTAGTTACACTTTTAACTATAGTACAACACAGCATCTGAATATTTTTAGATTCAAAGAATTAAACTGTAATTATTATAATATCGGTCTAGACTGCCGCTAAAAGATTATATTCAGTAGTTTAGAAATTAAAATACATTTAAATACGACCTCTTATGTTGTAGCACAGTGATCTTAATCTGCATAATAACATGCGTTTATTTCTTATCTGCAGATTAAATTCACAGTGCTACAACATAAAATGTCATATTTAAATGTATTTCCATTTCTAAACTACAGAATGTAATATATTAACTGCAGATTAGACCGACGTTCTAATAATATAAGATATCGTACTGAAAAATTCAACTGACATCTGAAATTATAGTTTGATTATTTTTATCTAGAAATGTTTAAAATCACGTTTTCATTTTAAACAATTCTAGATCTAAAGAATAAAACTGTCATTTTATATTTTAGTTGATTTCTTACATGCAGTTCAAAATACGAGTGCTACATCATAAAATGTCGTATTTAACTGTAGTTCAATCAGACAAAATTTAATATCTTAACTGCAGTTTACAACGACATATTAACAGTAAAAATAAATATTGTTATACAAAGTTAAAATGTTTTTTATTGATAAATAAAAAGCTTGTATTAAAAAAATAATTTAACTGTTTAAAAAAGTAATTAGATACATAATGAAATGTCACTTTTAAATGTTTGAACTGTAGTTTAATACAAAATTCGAACAGTTCTAGATTCAGATAATCAAACTGTAATTTCTTGTTTGAGTTTATTTCTTAACTGCAGTTTAAAATCATAGTGCTCAAACATAAATAGTCGTTAAGAATGTCGACAGCTACGCGATCTAATGCTCTATAGTGGCATGCTATTGACGATACCACTATAGAGTATTAAATGGCGTAGCTGTCGAAATTCTTAAATAGCTTTCACATATTTGCTTGATATAGTCAGAAATGTTCATTATTCCTCAGCACTGGGTTGGAACCACACTGACGAGGCCTTCCAATTCCTTGTCAGTGTACGTCAGTGTAAATTCGTTGTTTTTTTTTTTTTAATATTTCAATTTGAATCTTTAAACGAGGGTTTTCCACTCCCAGACTAAGCATGAAGTAAAATTTCGTGTTTAGAAAAGCCTAAGAATTTGGATTGGCCGCGTAGCGAAGCGGAGCGGCCAATCCAAATTAGGCTTTTCTAAACTCGAAATTTTACTTCATGCACCACGCTTAAAAACACTAATTTACAGTGAAGTTCAAAACACATACATAAAACAACGATTATAGACAACTATAACGTATGTTATTGGGTTGTCCAAAATCACTGTTTTAAACAATTTGTTCAGCGCAGAATTTGATTTCCGTTTTATTTATGTCTACATATTATATTGCTGTAGCCATATATTTCAAACTTTACAATATTTCAGTGTTGTATACGCGTGGCGCATGAAGTAAAATTTCGAGTTTAGAAAAGTCCGAAACGCGTTTGATAAATAGTCGTATTTAAATGTAGTTTAATTCCTACGCCGCAAGCCTCACTCTGTGGATCATCGTTTTTTTTTTGAATTTTTATTAATTATATTACTTTGTATTTAAATATCTGTAATTTTCTCATGCATATTGACTAGGGTTGTTTCGTTTAAAACACTTTGTTTAAAAACAGTATTTTAAACATGGTTAAAAACAGCCATCGTGTTTTAAACGGCTTTGTTTTGAACATGCTGTAAATTTTAAATGTATTTAAAACATATTTTAAACGTTAAATTTCCTTAAAACATTTTTTTATTATCTTAAATTTATAATTAAATTATAGTTTATACTACTGTGTACTGTGTACAACCAGTACACACAGCAGAAACGTAAAATAGCGCAACTTCGAGAAGAAAAAGAAAAACAACAGAAAAACCAACCACCACATAACAATGGAAGTTAGCATATTAATACGAAATTCTTTCCCCGATTAATAAATTTAACTAAATTAGAATTTAATTCAGACGAACAAACATTATTAGATAAAGGCCTTAAATATAATCCACACATTGTAACAAAAACAGATATAGAATCGGTAGCTATAAACGCTGAAATAATTTTAAATAAACTAGGAAACGATCAAGAGAGATCAATATCTAAACATAAAGTATCAAACATAATTTCAGAATATAAACATACAAACAGCAATAATATTAAACAAAAAAATAAGTACAAGACTATAACTAATAATAAATAAAATTAAAAATAACAATTTGATTTTAACTAAAGCTGATGAAGGCAATACAGTAACAGTAATTCATAAAACAGAATATTTAGAAAAAATGGATCATTTATTAAAAACGGATAACTTTATAACAATGAAAAATAACCCTACAGCCAAATTTCAAACACAACTTAAAAATACTTAAAATGAATGCAATAACTTGATTACGGAAATAGATAGATTTAAATTAGTGAAAATTAATCCAAGAGCGCCTATTTTATATGGATTACCAAAACTACACAAAGAGAATGTTCCGATGAGGCCGGTAGTGTCGTATCTGTACGCACCAACTTACAATTTATGTGTGGAACAATTTACTACCCTCATTTATAAACTTTAATTCACCATATTCAATAAAAAATTCACTAGATTTGGTAACAAAATTAAAAGATATAAAAGTTCCCAACAACGCTAAACTCATCTCATTCGATGTAAAAAGCCTCTTCACGTCAATCCCAATAATAGAAATAAAACACATTCTTGAAATAGAAATTAACAAGTCAAACCAGCCAAATATATTAAAACGGGAATTTAAAATGCTAATAGATATATGCCTTCAGCAAAATTATTGTGAATTTAATAATTTAATATATAAACAAACAGATGGTTGGAAGTATTTATGTCCCATTTTGAAAAACATCTCTTACAAAAATCAGAAAGTAAAGAAGTAAAGTTTTGGGCTCGATATGTTGATGATGTGTTCTGTGTTTGGACGGGCACTTCAAGACAGTTGGAACATTTTATAAAATTCATAAATTCAATAAATCCGAAAATACAATTTACCACAGAAATTAAAAAATAATAATAGTTTAAATTTTCTAGACCTTACAATATCCAAAACAACAAATAAACATTTAAAATATAATATTTACAGAAAAGAGCCATTCACTAATTTAATTATACCAAATTGCTCAAACACACATGATCACATAAAATTTAGTACTTTCCACTCATTTATACACAGACTTATAAATACACCCCTTACATTACCAGATTCTGAACAGGAAGTAAATACAATAAAATAAATACACTGCACAAGGCAGAAATCCGAAAAGAAATAGCAACTAATAATGGTTATAGTACTGATATCATCAACAAAATTATTAAGAGAAAAAATCACAAGAAATTCTTAAAATATTTTTATAACGACAGTTACATTGAAACCAAAAACTGGAGTAAATTAACTTTTATCAGCGGCCTTTCACAAAAAATAAAAAAAATGAATATAGGGAAAAGAATTTAATATTATTATGACGAACCCACTCAACCTGAGAAAATTATTTGTAAATAATAAACCACCAATTAATAAAAATCAAAAATGCGGTATTTATGAAATCAAATGTAGTGAATGCGATGCAATATACATTGGACAAATGGGTAGAAGTTTTGAAAAAAGACTAGATGAACATAAAAAAATCCATCCTAAATAACAAACAAACAACGGGGTTTGCCCGTCATTGCATCGCATCCAATCATTTTTTTAATTCAGACGATAGATAATAAGGAACGAGAATTGAATTTTAGAGAAGGCCTGGAAATTAGCAAGGCAATAAAACAGGGAAAACACATCGTGAACGAGTACGAAGACATCTGGAACTCCCCAATTCTTAAAGCCCTTATTACCTGACCTTCAAAAAAATATGTATATATAACTTGTAAAATATTTTTCTGTATTACTCCTTGAGAATGACGATAAGTCGAAACTAGTCGGAGAGAATAAAATAAAATAGTAGTTAAACAAACCAAGTGACTTTTATTTAATTATCAATATACTACTTCATTTAGATTTTTTGTTTATGTTTTTAAATATTAGCTTAATTGTTCAAGATATTTCAAATTACATTATTAAACATAATATTTGATTACAATCAAATATCACAACTATGTGTGACTGACTTAATGTAAGTTTAATAAACCACATTTTGAGTTTAATTAAAATAACACAAGGTTAATAAGTATAAAAAAATTATTGTTTCTTTTACATGTTATAAAATTTGGATTTGTGGATATAGTTTTCTTTGATTCATCAATTATGCCATCACTTTTTTATTATCCAGTAATTACTTTAAATATCCGTAACAATGTGCTAACCATCAAACAAAATAGAAAGTCAAAAAGGGAAGTATGTAAGATAACCTCGGAGAGGCATTAAAATTTATGATCTCATTGAGGGAATTTAGTGTCGGTCGCTGTCAAAATAATAAAGATCGCGTTTAAAAACGTAATACCCCGGAGAGTTAGAGGCGCGACGAAGAAATAAAAATAGCGGCTCGTCTCATTAAAGCCCCGGCGCGGGGCTTAAGAAAACCACCCTCGCAGAAATCCACTTATTAAACAACGACCCCAATGAATGAACGGAGGAATAGCTAAAAAAAAGGGAGGAAAGAACGAAAAGGCCAAAATTCCCGCTCCCATTGTTTCCGAAAAATATGCGAGCGGCCTCTTTGTTCGTACTTAATTAAACGGATCGTTTACTTTTAAAACGGAGTTTATAATTAAATTAATTCAAGCTAACCAAAGAAACATATAAACAAATAATCTAGGAACAAAAGTAGCACTCAAAAAAAATATGTAACTTCTAGCATTAGATTGATCTGGAAATAAAATTATCATTGAACTTAACAACGGTACAATTTGCACATTAATTAATTTACAGCGACGAAAATTACATAAAATATTCTTAGATGCCTTATTAGTAAAAGGAGTCAATATGGTAACAAAAGCACGAGTCTAAAATTTATGATGATTTAAATTCTATAATCAATTTTATCTTCAATGCTTATAAAATCGTAAGCTTTAGAAATGGTCAAAATAAAGTTAAAACTTAATTAAGTGCTAATAATTAATTTGTACTTAGTCACTTCGTCTCTTAAAAATGTTTATAATTAAATGAATTGAAGCTAACCAAACATATAAACAAATAATGTAGGAACAAAAGTAGAACACAAAAAAAATATGCAAACTTCTAGCTTTAGATTGATCTGGAAATAAAATTATCATTTAACTTAACAACGGTACAATTTAGCGACGAAAATTACATAAAATATTTTTAGATGCTTCATTAGTAATTGAAATTAACATGGTAAAAAAGCACGAGCCTAAAATTTATGGTGATTTAAAATCGTCGAAATAAAGTTAAAACTAAATTAAGTGCTATTAATTTATTTGTACTTAATCACTTCCTCTGTTAGAAATATTTCGAATACTCAGCGAACTGAAAAATTGTTTTTCTGAATGTTTATTCGGTAAATTTCAGTTTTTTGCATTTAATTTTCTCAAGGTATTAGAGAGTTTCGATATTTGAGTGGTGTAATTGCAAAACTCACATTCTTCATTTTTGAAAACTTTTGGCAAATTGCAAAAACACGTGTACTTTAAACATGACGGAAATAAAAAAAAACGCCAACTCAATTTTAACAAAAAGTGGAGAATGTGAGTTTTTCAGTTTGACAACTCATTTATAAAATTATTTACCCACTTAGAAGCCATTCGTATTGTTTAAATTATTCAGTTATACATTTATTTGTTAAACTTATAAGTCATGTAAGTGATAAATCAAAACACGAATGTTGTGTTTTTTGAAGTAGCTAGAACACACGTCTAATCTAATCTTGTCTTCTTGATATCGTGTATTAAGGTTACACTGTTACAGATGTAAGTCAAAGATTAGGAAAATCTCATATTCCAATACCACACGCATTCAAAGAAGAAATTCTAATCTGGAATATACGTACGTACTTTCGAGAGCACGAAGGCGGTGTTAAGTTCCAAACGAGTCCATCAACTTAATTAATGTGGTGCAACGTTACAACATGTGTTCAATGTACAAATTAATAAATAAACCACGAGTCATTGTCTTCTTCTTCTTATAAATTGTAACGGACAATGAATAAATAATTAGAAGTGAAATTGTATTAAGTTGATGAAAAAATTAGTAGTAAATAATTCAGTTAATTAATTGTGAAAACCTATATGGTTATAATATTAATAATAATATTCTAAAGTAAAGTAAGTAATAATGTTTATACCATAAGGCTTACAATATTTGGTATAATCAATATTTAGTACAATGACGCAAATTTAAAAAATGATGCGTAATAAATAGCCTAAACTGATAATTAAAATACACTAAATATATACTAAATGAATGAGCCGTTTCAAAGTAAGCTCAATAAAGCGTATTCTTTTCAAAATATAGTTTAATCATAGATCTAGGTCTTACAAGCTTTTGGTACAATATTTATTTTGAAAACTGCAATTTTGTTTGGTAATTTATTGAAATACTGAATATATCAATTGATTATACGTTTTTCTGATTGTATTTAATTAGAAGAAAAATATGATTAGTTGGACTTTTATTAAAATACTGAATATATCAATTATTTCTCAGTATTTCTGATTGTATTTAATGAAATGTAAAAAGATGTTTATTGGTAATTAATTTGAATACTATTTATATTAATTAAGTATCAGTATTTCTGATTAAATTTAAGTGGAAGTAAATATATGATGCAAATAATGACTCTGTTTAAACTTCAATTTTAAAGATACTAAAATGTGTTTCTCTACTTCTTAATTAAACATGAAGCAAATATTTTGAGTTCAGGAAAGCCTGAAAATTTGGATTGGTCGCGACTCGAAGCGGCGCACAGTGTTTCGAGTATATGGGAGCATGGGACAAAACTCGATAATACACTTATTAATGGATGCATTTTTTTTATTTGTTTATATATCAATAATACACATATATTTTTATCAATTAACATGTAAAAATCATATTATACATATATTTTTCTATAGTTAAGCGCGTTTCTTAATATGTTAAAATTCCTATTATCTTATTATAACGTATAAATAATGATTATTAATTCTATATTTAAATAATATTAGTCAATTGAGTTAAAAATAACTTAAAATAACATTCGAATAGAAACATTGAGAAATCGTATTAATATTTGGGGTGTGTACAGGTAGCGGTATTATTGAAAAGGAGGAATCAATATTAGAAGTAATCCCTAATAAAAGCGGTAGTACGGGTTTAAAAGGTATTAGAAAAACACAACTTGAAGATAGGTAGGTAGACAAATAATCTTGTTTTCCCCTAATACACTAATCCGATTTACCGGTACCTTTTCATTTCAGATAATTTGCTTTTCCCCGCTACCTTTACCTAAATTAACCTCCATACATTAAGCCCCGTTCTTAACCTACATACTTATTTGCATCTAGTACTACAATCAAATATAAAGCAATAATTGAATAATTAAACTAGTCAGAAGAATCTTCATCACTATTATCTAATATCGGTATATTTATACCTATATCATATGAAGCCGTAGTATTTGTCTTTAAGTAGACAGAGACATCATCGTCAATTCTAAAATTTTTGCGTGTCGAGACTTTTCTTAGAGATGATATTAATGGCTCTGAGGTTAATAATAAAATGTTCATCAAATCATTATTGAAAATCACTCTTGATGATTTGCGGGTGTGACATAATCGATTCTTTCTTACATCTTTATGTCGGGCTTCTAACGCATCCTCAGAGAGTTGTCCTATAGGTAAATTAAAAGAACCGATTATGTCACATCCGTGAATTAAAACTTTATGAATAGTATTCAGCATGTAATACCATTCGTAAAATTTTAAATATAGTTTTCTAGTTTGATGTAATAACTGGTTAAATTTATCTAGTTCTATATTGCAGCCACTAGCTAGTACTCTTAATATTATAGAGAATTTTGTAATAATATCTACGTTTATTCCAGTTATCTCTGAACTAACTTCAGGATTCTGAAACAAGCGTCTTGCTGTATTTCCGTCATTTGAGGACCCGTAACCCGGTTTTGGCTTATCAACTGAAAGTCCCATTTTGGTTTTGAACAACCCCTGGATGCGTTTTTTATTTTCCTCAATTATTGTTTTATTTTCAATGCCTCTGACTTGCCATTGTTTAATAGGCAGGCGATAACTTATATGAAGGAGGCATTCAAAAAAACGAATCCAACAATGCAAAGTTGATAAGCCAAAACTGTAGTTAGACACGTTAACGGGTCTACAGTACACTTTTATCGTTCATTTGCTTACATGTCGCTCCACAAATGATACATTTCGACGTTGAACTTCTACCGGACAGTATATTACTAACACTCCCGTCCATCATTGTAAATAATAATTCAAATGTGACGGAGTATTCCAAATCAAATGCCAATCTTATTTTACAGGTTTGCAGTTCGCTGATTATTTTATGCATTTTTTGTGCCTCACCTCGCACTAGATCTGCAGTTTCCTTTGCTAAAATAAGTTTTATTGGCCTACAATAATGTGTTGACGATGTTCTTTCATTTATCCATATATCTTTGCCGGAGCCTAGTTCAATCATTTTTATAGGTAATACTCATCAGTACTTTCGGCATCATAAAACTTAATTTTGTATGTACTATACCCCGAACTGCCATCGATCCCCCACTTACAAATTAATTGAACTTGCTTCGATTCTTGATTTTCTAAATTTACTATATTTAAAATACTTTTCGAAGTCAATTGTAAGAGTTCTTGCACATTAACCTCGGCTGAGGTTGCACTAATTTCAACCTGTGATGGAAGAAGTGATTTTTTTATATTATTTAAGGTGTATGAGCTCGGAAAAAAATCTTCATGTAAGGAATTCACTGTAGATTTGAGAAGTGCGTACTTCCGCGCTAATAGATCTAAATCTAAAATTAGTGCCAGCGTCTGATGTAGTGTTAAACATATTTTATCCTGACCTTCCATTTGTGTTGTAGATTTCGTAGCGCCAAAGCTCGGCGTCTCTTCGTTTTCAGCGAAGCTTCTTCAAAAGGCTTGGGAGGTCTTCCGCGTGCTCGGCTTCCACTTGGTCCCGGCTGAGCTTCATGTACTGCAGTAGGATTCACACATTGCGGATAAATAACTATTCCTTGCAGCCAAGCCACGTTATTTGACAGCAATTTTTCACGAGATCTTGCACATATTTTCCATTTTGTATCCATATGCAGGCAAAAGAAGTGGCTCACATTCATAATACTTTCACGTATTTCACTATCACAACCCGTAATATTCAATCGCGAACATATTTCGTTGAATATACACTGTTTGTGGTCACTTTTGTGAGAATTTAACCACACATTTGCAAGATCAATTTTTTTATCACGGCACCTCTCTACAAAATAGATCATAACTTGTAAAAGAGCAGCCAGAAGTAGATAATCCTTATATAATTTGAAAGTATATTAATGTACTAATAAGGGGATGTTGACACCCAAAAAGGTTTTGATATATATTTTTGAAAGTCTCTTCAAAGATTGCAATCGCAGAAATTTTATGTAAAAATTATGAGTTTGTTTAAAAATTATTTACGGAATAAATCGTACACCAAAAGACAAAATGTATGGCATCTTAAACTACATACCTTGGGCTACAGAATTCATCATAGGTTTTATTTAAAACACTTCCTAACAATCGTGATATAACGCTTAGAACAATTGATAAAATATAACTGACATGAAAGACGAGTACCCGCTTCATCATTACCTCGGTTTGGGGGTACATTATTAGGCAATTAGCGAAACTAAGGTAGCTGAATGGAATTCTCAGAGTTTTGGCCTATTTACTTTACTGTTGTAGTATAAAAATCCTTAAAATTAAATGTTGATTTTTTTATTTTTGTCCATTGCTCGAAACACTGTGCGGCGCCCAGTATACGATTTTGCCGGCGGGGCAAAATGTATGGATATGTTTCTATAGCTCATGTAAATGCGTAAATAAATAAATTAAGTACGCAATTTGAGATGTATTATTAACAAAACAAATGTGTTTCTTGTAGTTATATTTGCATAAATTTAACATTATCTTTGTCACTTAACTCATGTTGTGGAGTTTTTTTTTATCCATATTATCACTCTATATATTTTTACGCAAATCAAAAGCGATTGGCATTTATTAAATATTTTTTTCTGTATAAAATTCATAGAAAGTATAGAAAATATGTTTTAACTGATTCACAATATTATCGGGCAAGTTGATTTGAACAAATGGACAAATTTCTAATTTTGTAAAACGGCATAACTTTGTAAGTATTAGAGCTATAGAAAAGTATATTATACAGTGATTTTTTTAAGTATACATATCCAAAAGGTGTACTCTGTAAATTTTCAGATATCCGTTGTTTTTAAAAAGCGTTTAATTTGAAGCTTCTAAGCAGTGTTTTCACTCCCAGATTAAGCATGAAGAAAAATTTCGAATTTAGAGAGGCCTGAAAATTTAGTTTGGTCGATGCATACAAACAATTTATTACGATTCATTTGTATATGATGTTTACCTGAAATAAACATTTCCTGTATATGGATGTTGTATTTGTAAAAGTTTTTGTCAATGTGTATTTTTTTAAAAACGAAATCTTGAAATACTCTTTTAAGATTTTGTAATATTTTATTGCTTCTTAACGACAAGTAATGAAGCAATAAAATATGACAAAGTTTTAACACAACATCACTGTTAAATACTTGCCAAAAGCGTTAGGTAATATTGGTGTAGTGTAGTGGGGTAGTATTGTATTAACAAAAAAAATTATTTATTTATTAAGTCAACTGAGTTCATTTTAAAAATACATAATATAGTACAACTAAAAATATAACATTACACATTAAAACATAATTAAAACTATAAATATATAAATCAATTAAAAATTTTGACATATGCATAATGATAATTAAAAATATATAGGAATTAAAAAACTAAGTTATAAAGGTAAAAACAAGACAAAATATGTTCAAACTTTTATACCCCTTCTCAGCACAGCATCAACTAATATTTTTTCTAATTTTGTTGCAGGTATGTCTACATTTCACCGAAATCATCATAATCATTGAAAACAATGATTTTCGCCACTATAAAATCATGAAAATCAAATTTTCAACTGTCGCAGTTTAAATCAAGTACACGGGTGAGTTGTTTGTTTAAGTTGTTTGAGATTTTGTGGGGCGAGCGCGCTCGCATTAATTAAACTATTAACAATTAGCAGATTGACGTCGACAGTCGGTAAATGGGCCGTAATTAATTTGACAGTTTCAAATGATATCACTCTATTATAGTTGCCAGTTTCTGGGTTTGATGGATCGATTTCGAGTTGGAATTCGAACAGCTATACCCACTAATTATCTCGATTCATATTCAACAACTATGCGGATACACAGATAGAACAAACAAAAAATAATAGTAATTTATTGTCGACGGTTTTCGGTGATGAATCAATCAAATGTGTCGACATTGATAGCTGTTTAGTTTTAATGAACTTTGAATAGAATTAGGAAATTACAAAGAATAACGATAATTAAAACAAATATAAATAGACAGCAAACCTTTTGTACAAATACTGAAGATGTTTTTCATTTCTAACAATATTGCGACATGAAGATATTTCATTTATTTCTGCAATTTATTTAACGGACAAAAATAAAATTATTATTGATCAAAAATCAGGTTTAAAGGTTACAATAATATTTATACAATGTGGATATATTTAGGCAACTATTTCTTATCATACACTTTCCTCAATTTCTCCAATTTATGTTTAACCTATTAAGCGCCATTGCTGTAATATATATACTTTTTAAAATTACTACACAAGTAAATTTCATACATTGTATTATTTGCCCTAACTAGAGAATGTGTGAAGAAAAATGTTAATATTTTGTTATTAAAATATTTCGTTTATTACTCAGTTCAAATAAAAGTTTTCGGTGTATTTATAACTTCACAATATTACAGTGTTTATACGCGTGGCGCATGAAGTAAAATTTCGAGTTTAGGAAAGCCTGAAAATGAGGCAATTCTCGAAAGTTTACTTCATGCTGAATCTGGGAGTGAAAACGTTCGTTTGAAACTACAAATTTAACGCTATTAGAAGGTCGATGAACCTTTGAAAATTTACAGCGTATACATTAAGTGTATTTAAAAACAAAAATTCTAATATGTAATATAATTAGTCATTCATAGAAATCAATCATAAAAAGAAGTGGAAAATTTTACCTAAAATCAACTTTTAGAATTAACTCTATGGGTTAATTTATTTATCTTTCACTTGCTTTAAATTCCTGGCTACGCTCACATTTGTAATGCTTAGTAAATATAATGTCTTACTAGGATGTGTGTTAACCTTCATTATTTTCACTACAAGTGCTCTTTTAAATTTATTTTGGATTTTTTTAAATGGCAAAAATTATTCTTTTTGATTACCATTGTTTAAATTTAAATAGTTTACATCGTTTTCCAGTTACTTATTCACTTATTTCTTGTGTAACAATTACATAATTTGAGTCATAATAGTCTGTAGATCTTCAGAAATGGATATTAATTTAGGACAAGTGCTCGAAGTTGATGGCTTAATTACCATAATTGAAAAAATGTGCACTTGTCAAGATAACAAGGGCTCTTAAAACCGAATTAACAAGCCGTTATAACAAGACGTATCAATTACATAAGAATTTACATACGTTATGTGCTACATAACTACGAAGTAGATAATCAATAACTTATTTATAATTTATATGTGTCTCACTATCTATGAATGAGTTGTATTAAATATTAACGACTCAATAAGATAATTCGTAAAATTGTGTTTTAGAATATATATTTTTTTTGTGTAAAATCTACTTAATTTAAATTGTGATTCATTTTCCATATCCTAATAAAAGTTATTCACTCAAAATTTCTTGGTTGTCATAATACAATTCTTATAATTCAATTGGTAGTTTTTATAATAACCGTTTAATTTTAAGTTTCTACTGCGTATTTCCCCTCTTTGATTAAGCATGAAGTAAAATTTAGAGTTTAGAAAAGAGCGAAGCGCTTTTCTAAACTAAACGTTAAGACACTGTAATACCGTAAAGTTTAAAATCTTCTACTTATTTTTGATAAAATCAAAAAATCTTGTAAATAACCGGTATATTTTTAACTATCTGTCTCATGAACATAAAATGTTCAGCATTTATTATGATTTAAAATCATGGCTACAGAGGAGTTTTTATTACTTATTTTGTTACAAAAAAAATCAAGAATAAAAATGAAATAAACATTTTAGAAAACTAATATTTTTAATTTTGCAATTTTTTTCTCAAAATAATTGAATGTATTCTATGAAAATTAATTAAGGGATCATAAATGATCGAATCATTTATGATCACATAAAAATATGATATTCGAGGTTCTCGTCTTTAGTTTTGGTGATAGTCTATAACAAAAATCTCAATCATTTTCATAAAATTGAAGGAACAGTAAGGATTTCTATAAAAATGTTCAATTTTGAGTCTCTTAATTAAAATTGTTTACAAAAAATTGAAGGTTTCTGTATTGAATATTTCGAATTCTATAACCGTTGAATGACTCAGTTTTAGCCTCTTTACATCACTGCTCATCGAGTCTCATACATTTTTAATGTATTGATTGTTATTTTTAAAATCAGTGTTCGGAGATATCGTGATATTTATATATACAGAGTGTCCCATTAGTGCGTTCTCGGAGGATATCTCGGCTCATGTTAAAGATAGAACAATTATTTCTACACCCAAGTTATTTGGCTTTAAGAGCTGCATAGCCTAAAAATATTTGTATATATACAGAGTGCGCTATAAAGACCGTAGCGGATGCAACTAGCTTATTTTAAATGGATCACCCGTATTTTATATTATATGCTATTTAAATTCCTCATAAAAATTGCATGTCATTTAATTAAAAATATTTGATGTAAGTCGTACCGTTTCAAAGTTATTTGACATTTAGAGATAAAAATGGAGCTTAGAGTGGTTTTATTAAACTAAAATATCTCAGAAACTAGTTCAGATAGAGAGTTGCAGTTTTCGCCATTCTGTTAAGAATAGTGGGCGCTAGCGGCTGCAATATTAATCTGTCGCGATTAAGTTGTTTATTTACGAAATAAACATATTTGTATTTATACATTTTCAATCATAGGTAACTTGATTTTTTTTTAATGGAACCATACAATTTTATTTACATCAATCAACTTAAAATGAAATTCTCTTTTAATTTTGTTCAAATTTTTTTGTAGATGTAATATAATTGTCTTAAAAACCTATAAAATAACGGATAAAAATGATTATCCTAATTGAAACAGAATTGACTTTAAGATTGATGTTAAAAATGTTATACGGATCTATTTAAAAACATCAAGTTACCCTTGATTGAAAATGTATAAATTCAACTATCTGTATTTCGTAAAGAAATAATTAAGCGCAACAACTTTATAGTGTAGTCGATAGTGCCCTCTATCGTCAAGAGAATGGAGAAAACTGCAACTGTTTATCTTATTTAGTTTCAGAGATATTTTAGGTTTATGCAGCACGTCATTTTTGTGCATACATGTAAAATCACCTTGAAACGGCATGACTTAGACCAAATGTTTTTAATCAACTGATACGCAATTTTGTATAAGGAATTTGAAAACAAAATAATATACAGGGTGATCTATTTAAAATAAGAAAGCTGTACCCGCTACTGTTTTTAATGGACACTCTGTATATATAAAAATAATTTCGGTTATGTAAGTCTTAAAACCAATAAACTTTGGTAAAGGCACTTTTTTCTATCTTTAACGTGAGCCGATATATCCTTCGAGAACGCGTTAATGGGACACTCTGTATACCAAAATATCGGATATAATATATTCCATTTGTTTCTGGATCTCGCCTAGCCATGCTTTCGTGTTGTTATGTTGCAGTATCAACATTTACATTTTTTATTAATTGCCACTCCTGATTCCTTATTTTAACAGTGTTGCAATAATTTATGATATCATAAGTAATAATGCTGCACACCATTCTGTGCAATTAGACAAAACTCCTTCATTTTCTTGTAAGAAATGCGAAATGCAGGAGTGGTTGGTTAAACGCAATGTAAAATTCAATCCAAAATTAACCAAAAAGGAACTATGGGCTTTATTTATACCTTTTCGATCAAATGACAAAATTTACGTAGTTGATGACATTTTGAGAAAGAACGGGCACGAAGTTCTTAGATTACCGCCATACCATTGTCAATACAATCCAATTGAAATGGCATGGGGGTTTTGTAAGACTTACTACAATAAGCACATAAATTCTAAGCAACCATCTAAGGATCGTGTTCAGAATTTATGGCTTGAGTCTCTCTCAAAATGTACATCCGATATGTGGCAAACTTTCTGTGATCATTGTGAAAAACTTATTTCGGATGACTGGACAAAACACATGGGGAGCCTTTCTTTTGAAACCATTTCTCCTTTAATTATTTCGCTCGGGGAATATGGCTCAGAACAAACATCAGAAGATTCAGATGCAGGTTCTCTTGACTAAATAATAAAAGTGGAATGAGGGCTTAAAAATTGTTTGACATGAAAATTATCAGTATCACAAGAGGGTGGGAATAAATTTTCAATTCTACAAAAAAATACTGAGGGCCAACAGAAGAGAGAATGACCAAAATTAAGGTGGATGGATGGAGTTGATCAAAATGTGTTAACGGGAAGACCCAAGCGAGAAATACAAATGGATGACGAAATAAGTTTGCAGAGCCGAATTCATTATATTTGTTATATACAATATTATTGCTGTGTTTGCATGTACAAAAACCAAGTAGTAAATTTTGTTAATCTTAAAACTGCATATTATTATCCTTTTATATCTGAAAATTTGTAAAACAGGCAACAGTGTAAGATCACAATAGTCAGAAATTATAACCTTAAAATCGAACATCTGACAGTGACATTTAAAAACCCTGATTTAAAACACAACCAGCCCCATTTACAATACTTCAACTGTCACTTTTCCATAGCTAGGCGAGATCCAGAAACAAATGGAATCGTGTATACATATCGATATTTATCCGATATACAGGGTGCCCCGATTAAGCAGTCAATGCATGGGTATCTTCTAAATGGTACGAGATATGGAATTGGTTAAATAAGAGAAAATATGCAGGACAATGAGTACCCTCTATATCCGATGTAAAACTAACCAAAAAGTTGAATGTTAAGAGCACATTGCGAAAAAACTTATTTCGGAGATTTTTAATTTTTATTTATAACTTAGTTATTATTGATGATAGAAGAATGATTTTTTGACATTATAAAGGCACGTTTTCATGCTTTTTAATAATATTGGTAGTTAGTTTTAATACGGAGTAAACAGTTTTCAAGATATGCATATTAACTTCATTTTTTCATATGAACGTCAAAGTTGGCCTATAAACTCGTTTTGTAGAGTTTTTATTTCTCTTTAATTTGATATATTGGTGGTTTTATTTTTATTATAGAAAAATTAGATAAGATTTTCGTACTTTTTAATGTATTTTATATCAACAATGTTAAAAACTTATTTTATTTGTTGCATTCATGTACTAAATTTATAATTTATGAATATTATTTTGTTCTAATACTAAATTTCACAGCTTACTGGAAAAATATTCAAAAGTTTTTTGAAAAAAATATTAAAACTTATATTAAAGAGAGTATTGAAGAGAGTAAAAAAATCTACAAAATGAGCTTATAGCCAACTTCGTTATGAAAAATTAGGTTAGTATGCGTATCTTGAAAAAATATTTGCTTCATAGTAAAACTAACCCCATATTATTAAAAAGCTTTAAAAAAGTGCCCTAATATTGTTAGCAAATAATTCTTCTATTATCAATAATATCCAAGATTTAAATAAAAATAAAAAATTGCCAAAATCGGTTCTTTCGCAATGTGCTCTGAACATTCAACTTTTTTGTTAGTTTTACACCGGGCATAAATAGTACTTATTGTGCTGCATATTTTTCCCATTTAACCGATTCTCTATCTCTTACCATTTAGAAGATACACGTGCATCGACTGCTTAATTTTTAAAACGTTTTATTGAAACTTTTAATTGCCTTTTGGTAAATTTTTTTAGAAATATTAGAAACTTTATCTCGAATATATTTTGTATAAAATAAAAATAAACGAGACTACATATAATAAAATATAATATAATAATAATAATAAAAATAACAATAATAATAATATAATATTGCCCAACAAACACCGTTAATAGGACAATGTATAAATAAAAACATACAAACAAACGTTAATACTAAAACTAACATACTAAAATAACAACAAAATAATAACTTATATCAAACTATTTGTACAATCTATGAGTGATGACAAAATTGCAAAAATTAATACTACTCAAATAATACTCAACCAAAAATCGTCAGATATGTTACGTATACTGTGGTTCCTAGTATAAGATATAAACGGATATCCATAACATCCCAGAAAAACAAACAGTGATAAATTGTACACATTATTACATGTTTGTACAAGCATCGTTAAAAAACCTATAATTTACCTGTTCGTCTCTCCCCCATTTCCTTATACTACCCTTGACAAGGCCCATTATCTCCGCCCCATTATACCAATTTCGTATCGCTTTCTCTTTATTTCTCCTACGATGTATTACTCAAATAATGGAAATTCGATAGGATAGAGCAAACATGTGAGGGTTTTCTGTGTGTGTATTCGTTTTTTTTTTTTTTTCGGTGAATAATTGGGCGGAATTTCGTGTAATCGCATGAATAAAAAATACGTGCGCATGTCAATGTCATCCTACGGTGATGGATTTTAAGCTAATGTGTTTTGGGAGAAAGGAGAAAAAATGGGTAACGTGAAACCGCACATGTGGAGAAAATTGTGTGTGGAGGGAGAAATGGATTTTTTTTAAAAACGTGTGAACCTGTTGGGAATTTGATTATAGAAAAAAATATATATCTTAGAAGAAGTTTGAAGAATAACCAATAGAAGTATCGAAATTGATAAAATTGACAAAAAATATGTTTCACAGAAAATGGTGATGTGTCATCATAGCACTTTCGTCATTTAAACAATTGATAATTGACATACCAAACTTATTTCACTTGTCAATTGGTTAAAGACCATTTCACATTAAATTTCAAGTTTAGAAAAGCCTAATTTGGCCTAGTCCATCCGTTCGCTACGCGACCAAGCCAAATTTTCAATCTTTTCTAAACTCGAAACTCAAAATTTTTTTTCATGCTTAATCTAGGAGTGGAAACCCTTGTTTATTAAAAAAACAAACGCCTCAAGATTAATATTCATCAGGATATCGTCGGTGATCTGACAATTTCTGCTAAGTGTATTATACTTGTTTTTGCAGGAGAGTAAATTAGTACAAATTAGGAAATAAAATTAAAGTTTGTTTGGATAATTTGTATCCTAAATAAATAACTATTTTTTGCAGTTCCACAGAAATCTATATTGTCAGCACAAATATGTAGATAGCAGAAGTTGCTTCTGTACTTGTGCTATGTTAGCAGATATTGTTAGCATATCCTGCTTGTTAAGAATTGCTTTTGTCTTGTGTCTAAAGTTCCCTTGGCCTACAATTTATTTCTATTTAGGCAAGTCTATTACAAATGAACAGTTTGTAGAAGAACATGTTTATATTTTATTTTCAGGCTTTTCTAAACTCGAAATTTTACTTCATGCTTTATCTAGCAGTGAAAACCCTTGTTAAAAGCTTTCAAATTAAGTGCTTATAAATAATGAATGATCGGGTAATGTAAACATAAAAGAATCATTCCTTATCATTTGTATAAAAAAAGTTGCAAAAAATAAAAAAATAAATATGAAAACGCTATAACATTTATACTAATACTTTAAATTTATATTTACAACCCATAAAAACAAATTGAAAAATTATAAAAACAATTTTTTCCTTTCTCATATTTCACAACAATCACATATGGGACGAAGTTAAAAGAAATCTTGCCCCAATACAAATAAACGTCAAGAATTTAATTTGTAAGGGTCAATAATAATTTCCCTAAAACCGATACTCAGAAGGGTTGCTTTTATACCTCCACCATATTTATTTATTTCATATAATATTCATCCGACTCTGTTCCGGCCGGAAATTCCCATTCCAAAAACGGAGAACGCGTAATTCCTTTACGCCCCCGCAAAACCACAAAAATACATCTAATAAATATAAAAAGCGATACCCAAATAGGGCCGCGTATCGTACTCTTACCTGTCTGCTTGTCTGCCGGATGATGTATAATCCCATTCTCAAAAAAGTAAGAACAGAGAGCAGGAAGTGGAGTACGCGTTACACATAATTCTTCTAGAGTTAATTTCAGGACCCAAATTAGGGACATATTTTTTTGAAGGTGAACAAAAAAAATGGGTTAAGCACATGGGTTGAAAATTGGTAGACGTATCAATCAAATTAAATTAAAAACACAAGTTTATAATAAGTTATTAGTAAAATTATTCCAAAATGTAAACTATGTTTGGAATATTTTTATTCGATCGTGTCCCTTCCTAGTTGAAATCTTGATTACGCCTATACAGGGAATTTTATCTTTCGACTGTACATATCCCGATGTATATGTTGTAAATATTTAGGGATTTGTTGTTTTTGAAAAAAGTCAATTTGAACTTTTTAACGGGGGTTTGCACTCCTTGATTAAGCATGAAGTAAAATTTCGAGTTTAGAAAAGCCAGAAAATTTGGTTTGATCGCGTAGCGAAGCGGAGCGACCAAAGAAAATTTTCAGGGTTTTCTAAACTCGAAATTTACTTCATGCGCCACACGTATAAAACACTAAAATATTGTGAAGTACAAAATACTCTGCTCATTGCACATATAGGGAATTTTTGTTTCAAGTCTACATAACTTGATGCATGTAAATGTTAAGGCATTTGTTTTTTATAGTTTCATTTAAAACTTCTAACGAGTCTTTCCACTCCCAGTTTAAGCCTGAAGTAAAATTTCGAGTTTAGAAATGCCTGAACTTGCTTCATGCGCCACGCGTATAAAACACTGATTTAACGTGTTCAAATTATAGTGCTCTAGCATACTGTTTTAGCGATATATTTTGAACTTCACTTGAAATCTGAGATTAATAGCAGAGCTACGAAACCAATTTTCAGGCTTTTTTAAAATGGAAAATTTACTTTATGATTAATCTTGGAATGGAAACACTCGTTAGTAGTTTTTAATTAAACTATAAAAATACAAATGCCTCAAGATTTACATTCATGAGGATATCATTGGAGATCTGACAATTCCTGCTAAGTGCATAATACTTGTTTCTGCAGGAGAACAAAAAAATGGAATAAATTTAATTAGTATATATTAAGAAATTAAAATTGAAGTTTTTTTGATAATTTTTATGCTAAATAAATAACTATTAGTTGCAGTTTCACAAACATGTATATTGTCTACACGAATATGTAGATACAGTGTGATCAACAATGATTGTAGACAGGTTAAATTTCCCGCCAAAAAATGTTGGTACAACTGATTATATGAAAAGAAAATCCCCTAGATTGCTTTTCCATTGGTGTAGCAAAAATTTTTTCCCAAAATAAATTAAATATTTAATCATAACTATATATAAAATTTTTACAATTTTAATTAACTATACAAAGTAAATTGAAGTAAGTTAAGGTTTTGTGTATTTTTAATAAACGTAGAGTTATCATCCCTAATTTTATAATAAATGTTGAAAATGATGGCCTTCATTTTCTAGGCAAATGTTAACTCCACGTTTTTTATTTTGAAATACTCGTTGAAGCTCCTCCGGATTTATGTTCCTTATCTCTTCTTCAATTGCTGCCTTAAGCTCGTTTAGGGTATGCATTCGATTTTTAATAACCTTATTTTTTAAATGCCCGAATAAATAAAAATCGCACGGAGTGAGGTCTGGCGAACGTGGTAGCCATATTCCATCGCTTACCAAGCGATCATCGTAAAATTCCCTCAAGTAATTTAATGTCGCCAACGCAGTATGAGGAGTGGCTCCATCTTGCTGAAAATAACCCATTATGTGTTCGTCATCATGCAATTGATTTAAAAATTCATCTAGAATGAGTGTTCGGTAGCGCTCCGCATTGATTATTTCGTTGAAAAATATTGGGCCAATTATCCGACGTCTCGAAATTGCTACCCAAACACCAATTTTTTGTGGATGTAAATCCGTTTCAATAAAAGTATGAGGATTTTCTGTAGCTCACGTACGATAGTTTTGGCTGTTCACATATCCTGACAAGTGAAACCACGCCTCGTCAGTAAAAAAGGCCTTGTCCAACATACCATTATCATTTAAATTCTGATTAAACCAATTGCAATAATCAATTCTTTTTTGGAAATCAAGTGGCTGAAGTTGTTGAACTACCGATACCTTATACGGGTGCAAATACAGAAATTTTTTTGCGGCTTTTATGCAACTTCCATACGATACTCCTGTAAAAGGAATAAACATTAAAATTTGTGCGCACCTTAAAATTAAGAACATACCCGTTTGAGCTCAAAGTTTCCTTAAAGATTTTGTTGGACTTTATTCAAGTCGTTGTTGAAGGTCGCCAACAACCTCTTCTGTTAAGATAGGCAGTCTTCCAGCTGACTTGCCTTACAGATACAATTCTTTCCCTCAGAGCGGACAACAATGCGGGTTTTATGCGAGGAAAATGTTTTGTAAGCAATGTGGACATCGGGGAAAGCTTGAATAAATTGATTCAGACATGATTGTAATGAGTAAGTCCATGTGCCATCTTCATTCATAGTTCCACTTCAATAATGAGCCTTTAGGATGAAAGCATCATGCTGTGGTGCAAACATCACGGTAAACACAAGCGAATTCTCTTTAAATCTGTAAATTTAGGATTAAACTTAAATTTTCTAATTTTCTAACCTTAAAAACAGCAAACCACTTACCACAATACAAAGACTTATACAAAGTAGTCCTGATAAGAACTGATGTCTATGAAACAGAATGAAAAATAACTTAATTCGAAGAATGAATTTACACAATGGCAAAATACGACGCACGACGCTGCTAATGTCAAATCGAGTTACTGTTTATTAATTTTTCCTTGGCATGAACTTGGAACGATCAAATTCCCCAGATTTTTCGGCGGGAAATTTAACTTGTCTACAATCATTGTTGATCACCCTTTAGCAGAAGTTGCTTCTGTGCTTGTGCTATGTTAGCAGATATTGTTAAATATTCTTTTTGTCTTGAAGTTCTTGTATCAAAAATTTCCTCGGTCTAGAATTTATTTCTATTTGAGCGAGTCTCTTACAAATGAACAGTTTGTAGAAGAACATGTTTATTTTATTTTACTTAGAAATTATAAACATGTAAAAGTTACATGTTAAAATTAAGTTAATGTTTATTGAAACTATTTTTCATTCATGATTTGATAAAGCAAATTTACTAACATATGTAATTCTAAGAAATAATATTACAGAAACATTATTTTGCATTTGAACTGAACTAAATATGACTAATATAATTTAATTGATTGTTTTTATTTGAATCTTTTGGCGGCATGTTCCGGTTTGTTATTCTCCTTGCAATCATCTTCAACTTTACTACGTTTTTGGCTATGTTTAAGAAAGTCATAGAACGATTGGGAATCCTGGAATATGATGGTTTTTAAATCCTGTAAATGCTTCCATTTCTTTTAGGTGCTTTTTAAGGGACGTTTGTCCAGTTTAGGATAATTCAAAATCGAAGCAACATTTTCTGATCTCAATGGAATTTCTATAAATTCCTTGTTAAAATCAAGATTTAATTTTATAGTATAACTTTCAGGGTCATAGTTTATGGCTCTAATATGTGTGACGTAATGTGCATCTCTGGTAAATTTAATTTTATTGTAACGTAAACATTCAGATCTATTAAAATCTTTAAAGAAATCATAATTTAGTTGAATAACTTCATATGGCTGAGATTGCCTTCTAGCTTCCTTGACGCTTTGATATAATCACTAGGCAATTCAAAAACACTGTTTTTTTTTTAACTTTCTTTCAATACAACTCTGCACAGAATCGCGTTCCATTTGTGTGAGGTATTTTTGTGTAATGGAAATGCTGTAAATAACGGAAAAGTTTGAGAGAGCATTTGCAATAATATTCCAATTTTGGAATGTATAGCCATCGGAATAAAAAATTATAGGAAGATTTTATACAAGACAATGTCTCTCTAGATAATCTAATAGACATGAAACAAAAGTGCTGGCTGATAGTCCGCAATCAACGTGGCTTGATAACTAGCACGATTATAAATTGTGAAATGTTGGCATTCTAACTTTGTCTTATAATAAGTTTTTGTAGTATTCAACGATACTTTTACAGTTTGTAGGTCCATACATTACAGAATAGTTCCATTCAGTAACGCTCTCGCCTTATCATTTAATTGCTTCTTTCGCGCGTTATGTCGTCAATATGTTGCTTCCATAGATTATGATCAATATTTTTCAGTTCATATCCGATACACAAGTCACGACGATCTTTCTTGGGAGAGAATAAACTGAGATTATTTTCTAGAATGAGTTTTTAAATGTTTTCATTTCAAGACATTTCTTATGGTTCTTTTCGCACACTTCTTTATAAAAGTTATGCAACTCGTTTAAAGTTATAAATATTTGCCTAAGGTATAATTTGTTAGTGTCTTTTCTAACATAATACGATGGTTATTTGGATAAATCTTCCAAAAGTTTTCTCAAAAAAGCTTTATCTTCTTCAAATCGATTAATACGACAGTTGTTACTTTTACGCTTTTCGTTTTGTTCGAATTTTGTATCATTAATTCCATACATACTATTTTTCACTCAGCTTTTCATTAGACCAATGGTATTGAGGAATATATTTCGACAAACTTGTACCATTTCTTCACCATTATGCAGTCTATAAATTATGTTCTGTTGTTTTTCTTGATGTGTTCTAAAGACTAACATTCCCATACACAAATACTTTTTTCGATCCGATGTCACGTTCTTCCAAAATTTAGTAAAGATATTTTTTCTCGCTTTTTCAGTGATACTATTACAAAATCTTTTCTTAGAAGCTAAACACATTTTCGATGGACAGCGTTCTCCAATTTTCCTTTCAAGACGATGAACATTATGTTTAAAAGTTTGATTTTTGTTGCGAGAAAATCCTATATATTCTTCACCTTTCATTCTAGAGCTTTGATGTGTTACCCTCTTTTGAGTATTTTCCGATATCACTCACCTTCATCGACCTTCATTCACATCTCCGCAATCAGCCATTCTAGTATTTTCTTGAATGTCTAGATTCATATTATCATTATTATTGGATTTTTCTTAATTATTAAGATCACCATATTCTCTCTCAATTTCACTATCAGGAAAAAGAATCGTTACTGCGCTCATTCGAATCACATAATCTGTTTGACCTTTTCTTTTCTGTCTGTGCAAGGAAGATATATCTTAGGAGTCTGTTTCAAACGGTTACTAAATTCTTTTAAATTTGCCAAGTCATTCAAATTGATGTCTACACAAAATGAAAATGCCGGCTTGTTTTGTTAAAGAGTAAGATTTAAGATTTGTTTTGCTCGTGAACCCATATTAATTTCTAAAAACAGAAAAAGGATGCATGCTACTTCTATTCATACTTGGTTAGAAACGAAAATAAATTGTCTACACATTATTAAATCCATCAATTTTTTTACAGAATTCTGTCTAAGATAAAATAATCTGCTAACTTCGCCTAACAACCATTATGATACTAAAACAATACATGCAATAGCTGCTATCTATTTCATGCAGATAAATCTATTTTTAAAATATATTTTTTTTATAAATAAATGTTTTGTTCCCAATTTTCGTTACAACAATTATCTATAAAAAATTATTACTACAAGTAGCAGACTGTAGTTGTGTATCGTATAACGTCAACAGGAACAGTGACAGCTAATATTGTTTCCAGTAACAGGAGGTTTGTAGAGCGCAGATGTTGTTTATCTGAAATAACTTAAACAATTATAAAGAGAGTTTTTCTTTTAAGTATACATATCTCAATATACTGCATAGGCTGTAAATCTTTAGATGCTCTTCGATTTTACATATATTTCAAATTGAACTTTAAAACGAGTGTTTTCCACTCCCAGATTTAGCATGAAGTAAAATTTCGAGTTTAGAAAAGCCTGAAAATTTGGTTTGGTCGCATAGCGCGTAGCGCTATGCGACCAAACCAAATTTTCAGGCTTTTCTAAACTCGAAATTTTACTTCATGCGCCACGCGTACTAAACACTGATGTGATGTGATGTTCAGAATACACGTTTTTAGCATACTGCTTTAATAGAATATTTTGAAGTTCACCTAAAATCAGCGTTTTATACGCGTGGCGCATGAAGTAAAATTTCGTGTTTAGAAAAGCCTGAAAATTTGGTTTGATCACGTAGCGCTACGCGCTAGACACTACGCGACCAAACCAAATTTTCAGGCTTTTCTAAACTCGAAATTTTACTTCATGCTTAATCTGGGAGTGGAATACACTCGTTTAAGACTTCAAATTGAATTATTAAAAAAAAAACGATTATTGTAAAAGTTACAGCTCATGTATGTATATTTAGAAGAAAAATTCCCAGTATTCTCAGTTGTTAGCACGTGCTCACATAATGTGCGCAGCATTATTATGATCATAACTGTATAAAAACCTCTTTTTCATAAATAAAATTCTGTGCTAACAGAATTATTGTCAGATAACCGACGATATGTATACTTAAAAGAAACATTTCTTGTATATGTGAATGATGTCTGAAAATGTAGAGCGTATACATCGGAATATGTAGACTTAAAAGAAAAATGTAGAGTATTTTTATGTATGTATTTTTTTCTGTTTGGAAATAAATTATTAATACTATAATTTACTAAAAAAATCTAAAATTCTAAGTAGACTGTATTTAATTGTTTGGTATTGTAGGCGTTCACTTTGTGGTACATCTTAAATACACTTGTAAATAAAACACTTTTTACTTTGTTTAACCACTGGATCTTACATTTAATTGTGTGACTAGTTTCGACTATCTAGTAGTCATTCTCAAACTAAAGTAAGTGAGTAAGTGAGTACTTTAGTTTGAGAATGACTACTAGATAGTCGAAACTAGTCACACAATTAAATGTAAGATCCAGTGGTTAAACAAAGTAAAAAGTGTTTTATTTACAAGACTGTATGTAATTCGTTGTGTTTTTTTATATTTTTTCCTTTATTAAAGTTTGAGTCTAGTTAATCTAAGAATGAGTCATCAAATCCTCTCCTGTTCAATAAGTACGATAGCTATCTCAATGTATTTTTTTGAGAATTAATCGTGATCGATCACCATTGGAAAACATGGCCGAGGAGGAGCGAAAAAATTTCGAACGGGATTGCTTCGTCACTGCTGGAAAGTTTGCTCCATTTGCATGGAACTCCCGTCGAGAGACTCTTGGCAATTTCTTAATAACAAGTTCCCACAATCTATCTTAGAGTTAACTATGTTAAAAAAAAGTAGAACAAGGAGAGAACAAATGTTACTCTCTTGGAATGTTATTTCAATATCTTGAGTTGCTTTTATTTCTTAGCTAAAATTTCTGAATAGTTTTTTCGTGTAATTGTGTTGGTTATAATGAGTATTTGTCTTTTAAACATACATAGTATTATGTATACGTGTACATTTTGAGCCATTCGTTGTATTTATAGAAGCGTTAAATTTAAAGATTCTAGTGAATGTTTCCACTTCTTGATTAAGTATAAAGTAAAACTTCAAGTTTTCAAAAAGCCTCAAAGTTTGGTTTAGTAGTGTAGGTTTAAATTACTAATATCTAATGATAAGATAGTAGTTTACAGCCAGCTATAATTTTCATGAAAACAATATATTATATAAAATTAAATCTTTGGCCAAAATACCGTTTAGCCGATTTACAAACATTTTTATTAGTGTCGCATTTTGAAGATTTTTTGTGAAATATTTGTTAATAATTTAAAATGCATTCAAGTATAATAAAACGTATTTATACATTTCATCAATATCCACCTTTTTTTATTACACTGTGTTAAATAAAATGCACTAGATGACTATTTAGTGGGAAACCCACGATGATAAAGATGTAATTAGAGCCGTGCTCGGTTTTAAAAGGGAAGCTCACACAAAAAGCAATTTCCAATTAACAAATGTCCCCGTTCTTTCCCCTCGCAAGTTTTGAGCGCGCTATTCCTGGCCCTGGCCCTGTGTGCGGTGTAAATTAGTGTAGGTATAAATTAGAGTACTGTATATATATACATTTCGTTGTTGGTGTATGTTTTTTTTTTCGAGGTTGGTAGTAGAATGGGGGCCATTGTTGTGTCCTCCTTTTGTCCGCCGGGACATAAATCAGAACGGGAATTTATAATTCCCGCCGGTGTGTTTTCCCTTCCTCTTTCCCCTATCGCTGTGCGATGTTTTAAATATCCAGAAAAGCTAAAAAAACAAGGTGTTATTTTTAAAATTACCCAAGAAAATATTGGTTTGTAATAATTTTTGTTTTAAACAATTACTGTAAATATAAATTTAATGGAATACAATCGCAACAAAAAGTTACCACTTTTGGATAAATCTACAGGGTGTTTAAAACTTCAATTAACTTTACGTTAAATCAGTGATTTGTGCGCCTGGTGCATGAAGTAAAATTTCGAGTTTAGAGAAGCCTGAAAATTTGGTTTGGTCGCTCCGCGCTTCGCGCTACGCGACCAAACCAAATTTTCGGGCTTCTCAAAACTCGAAATTTTACTTCATGCTTATTCTGGGAGTGGAAAACACTCGTTTAAAGCTTCAAATTGAACACTTTTATAAAAACAACGAATTAGTAAACATTTTTAGAGTATGGATCGGTATACTTAAAAGAAAAATTCTCTGTATGGTTTAGTCAACTTTAACGTCTATAGTTTCAAATTTATAGTTTATATTACCAACAATCCTTTTCATAATTCCTTGATTTTCCTGTAGACTTTAATACGAAATTTAATTTAAAAAATACCTACATTCTAAATTATTTAAAATATTCAACATTACTTTAAAATTGACAATATTTGATGATTTAAAACATAAAACAGCAATATTTTATTTTAACGACCACTAAATGGATATTTATAAAACCAAGAATGTTTATTTTTCATGTTTGCTCTATAAAATTGTATTGAAGAATTAATGTTTGTTCTTTAGAATTGTATTGAAGAATTCCCAAGTCAAAATTATTTAAATTCTCAGTATTCAGAATTCATAAAAAAATATTTCTTTATTCGTGCTAATAGTAAATGGATAATCAATTTAACAAAGAGAACAATTCCTAGTGAAGTTTCAGATATTCCCTCGCTTGGTCAAAAATTTTATATTTAAATAAATAATTAAGATTTAAATTTAGGCTAATTATTATCTGAATGTTGAAAATTATATCAATCAATCAATGTTGAAAACTATACCTGATAACTCAAAAAATATAACTAGAGCAAAAATTACAAATAATATAAATACTTATTTACAAAAAAACAACTTCTCTAGATTGATGAAGTTATTTTTTAGATTGATATAACAATACCTATCATAAATATAGAAGATTTCTAAAAAATAATAACGGTATTTTAGATTTGAATGCTGACAAAGGCTCTACGTTCAATTGTATCTTCAATTAATACCTCAATGTCAGCTTTATCGAAATTATGACTTACATTCTATCCATGGATAGGCGGCGTCAACAATGTCACGTCGACGTCGACTATTTGTACAAATACGTTTCTAACGTCGACAATATCGACAATGTTTTTAATTAATATAACATTTAAACTATTCAGCCCAGTGCGATGCAATTTTGGCAGATAGTTTGGAAGTTAAAAGAGTATTTAAAACTCTCAAAATTATTAAAAACCGCAACATATACATTATAATAACATAACGTTTAGATAGTATTGTTGATATTGTTAACATTGTTGACGTTCTCGACATTGTCGACGTGCTGTCACGTCGACTATTAAAGTCGACGTGTCGAGGCCTATGCCTGATTCTAACTACATTAGGTAATCATAGAGATTACAACGTAAAAAAATGTTTTTATTGCAGTCAATCTTTTAATAATTTTATTTTACCTGATAACCATATTCTAATTTCCTTCGATGTAGTGTCACTTTTTACAAAAATAGCTTTAGAATTAGTTTTTAAATTTAATAAAAACGAAAGGAATTTTATAAAGAAACATTGCTCAATCAACTTGGATATTTTTAAAATTGAATTTGTGTTCAGTATGTTTTCTGGTTTCACAAACAGAGTTCTGCTCGCTCGTGGACGAAACAGTGACCTGTATATGCACTTTGTGCATTCGTGTCACTGACGATGCCACTATGAAGCATTAGATGGCGTTATCTATCGAAATCATTAATAGTTTGGATATTTTATTATTTATTTTTGCTGTAATTATACTTCTTACTCGTACATTTTTGGGACACCAATGAGCTCGGTTATAAGTCCTATATTAAGTAACATTGTCATGGACCACTGTTTGGACTATGTAATTAGGAAATTAAATGTTAAATTTCACCTCATTAAAAAATATGTAGATGACATCATCTGTGCAATCCATTTAGACAAAATTTGTCATACATTAAATATTTTTAATTTAAAATGATCCAATTTACATTTGAAATAAAAGGACGACAACAATTCGGTTCCTTTTTAAGACACATAATTAGTCAGAATAAATAACAACAACAATATCGTAGATTAGTACCACACGAAAACATTTTCCCACAGATGTATTAATTATAATTCAAATCGTTCTCATAAAATGAAAATTAACAGAATTTTAGGCCTATATAACAGAGTTACAAAAATTTGTCATCCTTCACCACTACAGAAAAATGTAATTATTTTGAAGAACTTTTTGTTAATAATGGTTATCCAAATAACCTTATTAATAAACGTATTATTGATGAGAATCCTCAAATTCATAACATAACATTAGATATGATATATAAAAGAATACTTTAAATACCTACTAAACTTTTTTTCAAAAATTAAAGACAAAACTCCAATGTTGATTGAATCCAACGTTATCTATAAAATTCCTTGCGCAGAATGCCCTTTCGTACATGTTGGTTAGACTAGTCAATGGTTTCGTTCACGTTTAAGCAAACCCAAAGGTGACACTAGATTATACAAAAATTCTTGTGCTCTAACAATTTACTCCAACTCTAAGAACCATAAAACTCATTTTGATAACTCTAAAGTTAAAAAAAAATATATAGATAAAGCGACATTATTTTTAGAAATGTTCTACATTAAAAAACAAAATTCCAGCAAAACTTCATTCTTATTTATTAAAATAAAATAAATTATAATTTAAATCTTTATGTATTATATAAAATCAATGTCTGCCTTTGTTTGTCAAAACTTCTTTATCAATAATAAACAATTTTCATCTTCACATCACAATTTTACTAACTTAGCAATTTTTATGCCGAAACTAGTCGGAGAGAATAAAAAATAGTAGTGAAACAAACCAAGTGACTTTTATTTAATTATCAATATTTCAAATTGCCCTATTTTAAAAAAACAATGAGTATTAAACAATCTACAACACGTAATTGGGATATGTATACTCAAAAGAAAAAACTCCCAAGAAATTACGATTTAAAGTTTTTCCAAAACAAAAAACACTATTATACTCGCGACCTAAACAGTATGACATTGTCATGTAACGTTAAAATTTGACACAACTAGGAAAAGTCGTTTCAGATTCAATTGTCGACATACTCTCTAAAAAATTTGAACCACATATTCCACATTAATAAATCGCTATAACCAATAACATAATTAATTATGTGTAGAAAATATACTAATTGTAAAAACGTATATTCTTATTACTAAACATTTGTCGTTTACGGACAATATAACATGCAGTCTTTAAAATCGATATTAAAAGTATTCACTAATGTCTATTAATAAACATGTTTAATTTAAAATCTAATTATTTCTTTAAGAGTTACAACCAATTCAATTGAAACAAACGTATGCTTATTTTTGGATTACATTTCGGAATGACCATAAAATAAAGAAGTTGTAAGTTTATTTCTGTGGGTAATCCAGTTTTGTTTTTCATCTTATTTTCTGTCGAATGGCTAACGACCACACCGACTAAATGTTTATGGCCCGCTGGTTTTAATTCTATCATCGTTAAATGGATTTACGACGGGGCGCCTTTTTTACACACTGGAAAAGTTTCCAAGTTTTGGCGTTCTTTACGGCCATCCGAAAGCGTAAATTTTTATATAGGTGGCTCTGACGGCGATGAAAGCGCCGTTTGCGTCAACAAATCATTTAACTGGGTAAACAAGCTTCCACTTTATTTAATGTAGTGCACATATCTTGTCCACAAAATAATGCTGACATATAATATTTGAAATTTTTTAAGTTCTTAGATTATTTTAACAATGTTAAAAAAATCACAATATAATTTTCATGAAATCTATCTGAAAACTAGGAAACTTATTCTTAACATTTATGTAGTTATTAATACTTAACTTTACGCGCAACGTATGTAATATTTTATTTCTCTATAGAAACGTATTCAAATTATTATCTGCTAAAAAAGTAACACTGCGTGAAGGACGTACATTTCTTGATTATAAGACTTAAACATTAAAGTGGATTATTTTGATGAGAGGAAAATTTCACGTGATATTAATTATGTCTATTTATAAACAGGCGCACGTAAAATCATCCTGAGGAAGTTTTCTAATAAACTTATAAATACTTAAGTAACATCTTCCCTGATTCAATACCGTTTTAAACTTTAATAACCTTATTAAAAGCTTATATCGTTCGAAAGCAGCCGCTAATCTCGCCGGAAGTGGTGCACAGCTTCCGGTTATAAAACTTACAGCCTCTCACATATACACACACATAAATATAATACAGACACACATACAAATAAGTTTAACTTGCGACCTCATTCACACACATGCATACATAAACACACACAAACACATTTGAATAACCCTTTATTGAATCCCTTTTCGCGGGGAAATTTAAAAAGAGGGGGCGCACGCTTTTATTTTATTCAAGCGTTCCATAAATTTCTTTTAAAAAGCAGTGATACGAGGCGCCCTTCAAATCGGAATCAAAATACAAGTGAGTACAAAGGCAATTTGTTAATCACAAACACCCTTTAGTCCGCATGCGGAGGGATTGGTTCACATTTTTTGCATAGGATTGAGGTGCATTTAAGTGTGATGATGGTTTTTTTGTTGGTGTTATGGTGGATGTATAGAAATTTAACAAAAATCTTACGCCCCTGATTTTTTATTCTAGTTGGAGATATGAGTAAGCTATTACAGCAGTGTTGCCAGATTTTTTATCGATATTTTCTTCAGCGCAAGCGCAAAATTTCTTCATAATTCTTTAACTTTTGTATTTATTTTTACTTCATGCTTAATTAATAAGTGGTACACTATACACAGAATTTTTTTTTTCAGGTATACATTTTCCTCTGTATACTTATACAGTATGTATCAGCCAAATGGAATAAATTCGATAAAAAATAAATGGGGGCGTGTTCGAAAAAAAAAAACGCTCAGACACGTTGATTGGTATTTTTAGTTGCGCATTTTTTCAACAAAAACTGTTTATACAGGGTGTGTCAGTGGCCAATACCAACTTTCTTATTTTAAATGCAACACCCTGTAAATTATTCATTTTTTGGATTCTTCGGAAAATTGTAGATATATCTTATGTACAATGTCTTATATATATATATAAACATATATATATATATATATATATATATATATATATATACATACATATACATATATATATATATACTCAATGACATTAGAAGCGTAACACCCAGAAGGAGTTATTATTTTAACTTGATTTTTTAATAGGATGGTAGTCTTACATCAAGAATAAAATGATTACATTTTCAAGAAATTATATTAAAAAACAATCTAAACAAAATTAATAATGTGTTTGGCGACCCCTTTGCTGTATACACTCCTGTAGACGTCTGGGCATCGACAAAATGAGATGGTCGATGTCTTCTTGAGGCATCTCGTTCCAAGCAACTTGAATTTCATCGATCAACTGTGCTAGAGTCTGTGGAGGATGGTGCAAAGAGAATATTCTTCTTCCCATGATATCCCACACATGTTCAATGGGATTTAAATACGGCGAAGGGGGCGGCCACGCCAAAACATTAACACCAGCTTCATTAAGAAAGTTCATAGTTCGACGAGCAATATGGGGACGTGCGTTATCTTGTTGAAAAAGTACGTCTGGGCGGCCATCTAAATAAGGCAACAAAGTCAGTCGTATGACGTCTTCAACATAACGCGCAGCTGTCATACTGCCTAGAATGAATACAAGAGGTGATCGACTACCATAAGCAATAGCCTCCCAAACCATTACTCCAGCAGTCCTGTGTACATGCCTCTCAATGGCAAACCTAAGATCAGGTCGTTCTCCACGGTAGCGTCGTACCCTTCTACGGCCATCGTGCGTGCCTAGACAAAATCGGGATTCATTGCTGAATACGACATCGTGCCATTCTGCCTCCCAATGCTGCCGTTCTCTGCACCAGTCCAACCTTTGGCGACAGTGTCTCACTGTTAAAGGAAGCACTAATCTTGGACGGTACGAAAGAAGCCCAAAGGATTGAATGCGGCGATATATGGTTCGCATACTAACGGACCTACCTTCTTCTTCAATCCATTGATCACCGATTTGACGCGTAGTAGCGAAACGGTCTCGCAGGGCTATTTGTCTTAAGCGCCGATCTTGACGTTCTGTGGTACGCCTTGGTTGACCAATTGGTCTTCTTCTTGCTCCTCTACCTTCTTCTGGTCATACCTGATACACACGTATTACAGTTGCTGCAGTGGAATCAATACGGCGGGCAATTTCGCGATAGGACATACCGACATCTCGATAAGCAACAACTCGACCCCGGTCAAAATCGCTCAAATGGTGATATTGTGGACGTCTTCGGACTCGAGGCATTTTATTTAAGCTTAACACACTCAACGGCAACACGAAAACTAAAAACATCTGTACTAAACAGCTCATATAAATAGTTTTATCAAAAAAGAAAAAGTGAAATATTTTTTTTTCACAATAAATATAAAAGGCACAAGGTTGAAATTGTTATCAATGTATGCTTTAAATATAGTCACTCTGTTGCTAAAATATGAATTCAAAAAAATCATTACTTCTTGGTGTTACGCTTCTAATGTCATTGAGTATATATATATATATATATATATATATATATATATATATATATATATACATATATATAGCAAATATTAAGTGTTGAACATCTCAATGTTAAGTTTTGAACATTTCCTACATTGACATTAATGTTTTTTTTGTTTTTTACACTATCAAGAAATAAACAGTATCACATATTAGTTTTTGAGTGTGTTGTAGCGAATTTCTGTAATGAAATAATTTTCTTTTTTTAATGATAATTTTTGCAATAGATCTAAAAACACTTAATATTTCCGAAACAGTTGAAGATAGGTATAGGACATTGTACATGAAATATGTGTACCATTTTTTAAAGAATCCAAAAATTGGATAATATACAGGGTGTTTTATTTAAAATAGGAAAGTTGGTATTCTCTACTGATACATCACACCCGGTATAAACAGTTTTTGTTAAAAAAAATTTCATACACATACTAAAATGTCAAAAAGTTTTGAAACCAAATTGCAATTTAAAATAATTGTAACCCAATTAAACAAAATAGTAGTTTCAATATAACAATTTAGGAAGAGTATTTATTATAACCAGCATTGTTAAAATGTTGCTATCTTATAAAAAATAATAATTAATTTATTTCACGTACTTGTAATTAATAGATATTAGAAGGTAGCTATCGGATTTTATTAGTGGGGCATTAACACATATATGTACTTCTAGTAATGAGGCAGGTATTGTTTAAGAGGAAAATATCATTAATTCTAATTAATTTGAAGTACAATATTACTCGAACAATATAAAATAACACAAAAAAAGTTATGTGTTCGAAATGACCACCGCCTACTTTTGTAGTTTTAAATACCGAATTTCGGGATATTCCAAAGTATTTTACAATTTTTGGTAGTGCAGAAACAGGATTTTCTTCCAAAGAGCATAAAATATTTAATCACTTATAACGTGATTCAATATCTTCTGCTTTGGGAGTGAATAACCTACACAGCCTTTTTAAGAAAACTTTGTGATCATTTGGATTGATCTTGTACACAGAATTGGTCATTCGAGATATTTTTCCATAAATAGGTTCCTTACACTCGTCAAGCAGTTATCATTGTGGTGCCAGGTTACAATTTGGACTCTTTCTTCTATAGAACACGTTACTACTGGGAAGTTTCACGCTTACGAAATAGAAACAAATGTTATTACTAACTGACGTTTTATTGCGTATGTTTGGTTGCTTACAATCAAAACATAAAGCATAGTACATACGACCATTCTAATGCGTTTTTATATCTGGGTATACATAGGGATTTGTATACCGAAATTGGCGCAGTCGTATGATTACACCAACACCTCCCACTTCACTCGCAGGAAATCCATCGATTATTTTTTTCTGCTTCTTCTTTCAACCTCAATAAAACTCATTGATTAATAATACTCCTGTGTTTTTACAGAGGACTAGTTTCTTTTTTTATATAATCAAGAGTGGGGATCATTAATTAAAGCGATTAAAATGTCCCATTGTCGCGATAGTTCTTCGGCAATTGTATATATGGCGAGGGCGGCATTCGGGGAGCCATAATTTATCATCGGCTTTGGTTTTTCCTCCAGAAGTGGAACATATCGGCTGCAGATATCAGGAAATAATTAATGACCGTTTTATATATATATAGGGAAAGGCCCTTCGCAAAACGAAGCCTCCGGCAATCGAAAAAAGAAAGACCAAAAAAACGAGAGGATTGTATTTTGCTCAAGACAGATTTTCACTATCTAGAAATATATTGGGGATAAAGTGTGTTTTAGGATGTTTAATGTTATAGTGAACTTAAGATTTATTTTTATAACATCTTGCTATGTGTATTCTCACTTAATGAATAGTTCAGTTTATTGTTTTTATGTTCGTATTAATTAAATGTAAACTATAAACTATTCAGGGTATTTTTTATTTAAGTATACATACATAACCTAATAGATTTTCTATACATTTTCTAGTTTAGTTTGAAACTTCTAACAGGGGTTTTCACTCCTTGATTAAGCATGAAGTAAAATTTCGAGTTTAGAAAAGCCTAACATTTTTTAGGCTTTCCTAAACTTGAAATGCTACTTCATAATTAATCAGGGAGTGGAAACCCTTGTTTAAAGTTACAAATGGAATACTTTTATGAAAACAACGAATACCTGAACATTTATTTTGTGTGCATCGGGATATCTATGCGCAAAAGAAAAAATCCTGTTTTGTAAAAGTTTGTAAAAAGGTGTATATCGTAAATAAATTAAAGTGAATTGAGTACTAGTTAACATGTATCGAAAATGTGTAAAATGATTATATATATGAACATATTCTTATATTTTAAATATTCACGTTCGAGGTCTTTCTGCCCTGATTATTTAATAATAGATTATGACGTATGATTGATGAAGAAAGAATAATTGATGAGTAAATGGTTGGTGACTAACTTGTGAATGATTTGTATAGAATAAGAAGAGTTTCAATGATAGTGGTTTTCGGAGTTTTGCGTTTGGGTAGGATTAATGGGTTCCTATGTCGACAGTACAGTTCAAGACTGCGGAGGTTAGTGTCCTCTCAAGTAGCATTTCATTGGAAGGGTTTTCCCAGGGATTTAAGGGATTGCGGATTTTTGTTAATGTGCGAAGTGCACTGCGTTCGGCTACTAGGATGTTGTTTAGGGTTCGAGGATAGGTGAGTGCGAGTAGGATAACACTGTAATACAGAAGTGGTCTGCATACGCAGAGCTATCTTGGTTGATATACCATGGTCTTTATAAGTGAGGCATCTAAAATGGCGAGCTCCAGTTACGATTTTAGTTTTAATTATTTTAGAGTGGGATACAAAAGAAAGTTAGAAGTCAAATGTTATACCATTGGAGGGATGGTAAAATTCGTATGCCAATAAGGAGTATTGTGGGAAATATTTTATGGTATGGGATTTACATTTGGGTTTAAGTTGTATCTAGGAATATCCTCTATTTAAATAACCAAGTTTCAGTTTTATTCAACAGACTTTGTAAGAAAGATATAACGGATTTAAGGGTTGGAGCGTGAGTGACAAGTGCCGTATTGTCGGCCAACTATAACATGTGTTGTGAGGGATCGAACAGATCTTGATTATATAGGTCGAAAGTATAAATTAAAAAGTAAATGGGATATGGGAGAATTTTGTGGAACAATTAGGATAATTGATTTTCAAAATTGATTTGTGAGGATCTATTAAATAGAAAGATGAGTCAAAAGCTTTTTTGACATTTGAATTCGAAGTGGTTAGTTCGAAGATTAGATGCCAGGATAGTCATTGGGAGTTGTGTGGGACGTTTATACTGAAATTCGAATTGGCATTTAAAAACATATAAGGTTGTCTAAAAAGTATTGAGCCTTTGGAGGTCAAAACTTGAAATACATTTATTGTTATTCGAAAATTCTATTATTATGAAACATGTGCTCCATTTTGTACGATGACATTCTGCTACTTTTCCTACAATTCCATAATACCGTTGCTATAGAACTTCTGTGATTTTTGGTAAAACAATTGTGACATGTGGTTTTTACAGGGTTCTTTTGAAACTAATTTAACACCATTTAAGGAGTTCAGCAAAAACCGAATTAAATGATAATCTGACAGTACCAGATCTGGGCTATACAGTTCATACATTAGAACCTCTCAGCTAAGTTTTCTCAAATGTTGACAGGTCATTAAAGATGTATGCGGTCTGGCATTGTCAGCGTAGCATACGACACCCTTTCTGTGGATCAGTTCCTGTCGTTTCTTTTATATTGCTAGGCGCAAGCGCTCTAATTGTCGATAGTGCAGGTCCTAGTCTATCATGCTGTCTGAAATGGCTTGACTTTATTACTACATTTCAGTAGAGATTCGTAGGTAGAAATTCGATCGAATAAATTTGAGTCAGATCATGAGACACACAAACATCAAGCTGTAGCTATCTTTATCCAAATGGCTTAACACTGTTTGGTGATGGATGTGAAGCCATTGGCGATATAATTACTCCTTACAAGCCTCGACTTTTTTCAAAATGTTATCCCATTTGTATTTTATTAGTCATCTGCCGTGAAACGAATCTTGGACCTCGACAATTCCAGAACGATACTGACTGAACCATCTTTTATCTGTTGCTTTTGATAAGGTATCTTGCCAATAAACGTTACAAATTACCTGCCGGCTGTTTTTGAACTTAAATTGTAAAATATAGCGCAGTTTTGCGGAAAGTGTACTCATCTTCGCGACGCATTACCTTACGTCTGATTCTAAGATACCCATCACTGTTTGTACATCTAGTACCTCAAAATATCAGCTATCAAATGGCGCTAGACCTGACCGGCTGTACACCCTGAGATTTGGGATAGTAATATTTGGAAATATGGGAGTTTACGTGATCTTTTAGTAGGGGTTTAAAGGTTTGTGGATACATACAATCTTGCATTTCTTCCAAGAGGATACTCCGAGAAATACCAGCATGACCCGGATATGAATTTCTGGCTGTGGATAATTTACTCGTGTAATCTATATCGGAGATGAAGGTCACTGGGGAGAAGGCAAGTGATTGGAAGGTTTGATACCAACGTGTCTTAATTGTGTTTTGCCATAGTCTATATTAGTCCAGAATTTAAACGACTGGTTAAAATAGTCCGTAAAAATATTAGCGATTTTTGTAGGGTCTTCTGTTTCTTCATTTGTTGTAGGGTTTAAAATAAATCTAACTGACTCTATGTTTTTATATATTTATTTATGTTAGCGAAGTATGGATTAGGGTAAAATTAGATTAACTGAGGAAGTAATTGAGCTTTTTGTTTTTGTATTTATTTAAGTTAAAGGCCTTGGTAAAAACAGTATTTCCCATGGAAGCATTTGAGTCAATGTAAACAAGAAGGATATTAAGTTTTAGGTTAATAAAGGGCATAGTATGTTAAAAATTGAATTTGTGTTCAGTATTCCAGCACCAGATACCCACAGACGCGTTTCGGACTTCAAGGTCCTCTTCAGTGTGGTCCCGACCCAGTGCTGAGGAATACTGAATATTTCTGACTATTTCAAGCCAATATGTGAAAACTATTAATGATTTCGATAGCTAACGCCATCGTCAGTGACACGAATGCACAAAGTGCATATACAGGTCATTGTTTCGTCTACGAGCGAGCAGAACTCTGTTTGTGAAACCAGAAAACAAAGATCAAAATTGAATTTGTGTTCAGTATTCCGGCACCAGGTACCCACAGACGCGTTTCGGACGATGCCACTATGAAGCATTAGATAGCTATCGAAATCATTAATAGTTTTCACATATTGGCTTGAAATAGTCAGAAATGTTCAGTATTCCTCAGCACTGGGTCGGGACCACACTGAAGAGCACCTTGAAGTCCGAAACGCGTCTGTGGGTATCTGGTGCCGGAATACTGAACACAAATTCAATTTTGATATTTGTTTTCTGGTTTCACAAACAGAGTTCTGCTCGCTCGTGGACGAAACAGTGACCTGTATATGCACTTTGTGCATTCGTGTCACTGACGATGCCACTATGAAGCATTAGATGGCGTTAGCTATCGAAATCATTAATAGTTTTCACATAGTATGTTGTTAAAGGGCTAAGTAGTGCTAACTGAAGGGAATAGAAGACGAAGGAGTTTTCGTTTCAAGAAGTAGAATAAAATGAAATGAGTAATTCCAAGAAAGATAGATATATTTTAAAGTTTTGCAAACTAAAGGAAGCGTAAGTTTATTGTCTCAAACGCAAATAGTTTTGAATTTGAAATATTCATTTTTGAAATTTTATTGTTTACACGTGATATGAAGTGTACCTATACATGATGATCTTAATATTTTTTGTTTCTCTTTATTTAAACTTTATTATAAATCGGATAGGTTGGAGGTGAAATAAAGTGTACAACGTTCTCGGCGAGAACATTTCTCCGAGTCTCTCCAGGTAAGAGAATTTCTGTTCTTGAGAAATTTATGCGAGATGACGTGCCGCTCAGGGTGAACACACTTCTCCCCTTCGGGCGCATAAAATATTCAACGGGAACATCCGAGAGGAGATGCTACCCACTAAATGAATCAATGTACTTCGGAACTTATCGCTAATGATGAGAATTGGCCCGAAGAGAGGTAGATGGATAGTTACCCGAAACAGATTTCAAATAAATGTATGATAAATATATTTACCATAAATTAAAGCACATACAATTTTAAAATATTAAAAGTGCGATTCTTTGCGCAATCTACAAAAAAATTGTCTCACAAATAAAAATCTTAAAATCGAGTTGTCTTTTTTGTTTTTAGGTTAAAATTAACGCAAGTATTTTCATGAGTTCAATTTAAAGCTTTAAACGAGTTTTTTCCATTCCCAGATTAAGCATGAAGTAAAATTTCGAGTTTAGAAAAGCCTAAAAATTTGGTTTGGACGCTTAGCGCGTAGCGCTACGCGACCAAATCAAAATTTGAGGCTTTTCTAAACTCGAAATTTTACTCCATGTGCCACGCGTATAATACGCTGAAATATTGTACAGTTTACAATATATTACTACAACAGTATGGTAAAAACGTATGTTTCGAACTTCACTTGCAACCAGTGTTTTATACGCGTGGCGCATGAAGTAACATTTCCGTTTGGTTAGTTGGACCAAACCAAATTTTCAGGCTTTTCTAAAATCGAAATTTGATTTCATGCTTATTCTGGAAAAAAACTCGTTAAAGCGTATGCGTTTAAAGCCTTTACATTTATGAAAATATTGACATGTTAAGTTTTAACATATTTAAATTTTTTGCCGAGCATTCAAGATTGATATTATTTATTTTCAATTACATACCTTTATTTTTGCTTTCCTTCATATGCAAAACAAAGGTAAATCAATCAAAAATTATAATGGATATTTTTATTTTAAGTTAAAATAACTTTAAATACTTTAAATAAGTGAACTATTGCTATAACTGACGTTAGTTTGACTTTGTAATGATTAATATTTTGTGAAAAAGTGATCACATAAGTGAGGGTTACGAACAAAGTTTAACAGGAATAAGAAACATTTGTTGAAAAATAAGGTAGGTGAAAGCTATTGATTTCATTGGTACTATGATGTCACATCAATTAAGTCAATTAATTAGTTATAATTAACGATTATGTTAATCATAAGTTGATTGATGATTGATTAGTCATCAATAAACAAAATAAAGTCATGACTATTGATTAAAAAAATAGTCATTAGTCACGATTAACAAATGTCAAATTAGTCATTTGTCATAATTAAGAAATGCAAAATTTGTCATTAGTCTTAGTCCATCAATCGACTAAAAAATCCTCAACTCTGGTTTAAATATTAACCAATTTCAATTATTATATATATTTAAAAAAAATGAATTCGATGATCCTGGCATAGATTATTACAATATTGCGGTTAAATTTTGAGTTAAAGCGTGTAAATGTCTGCTTTCCTATTGCATTTTAAAAATTCAAAAGACAAACAGACAGTTACAGACTGTTATTTCATTTATATTTTAATTATGTTTATAAATACTTAGTGATGCTTTGCGATGTGAATGCTTTAATTATTGTTAACTGTATGTATGATTTAATTATATTTATGTTTGTTATGTTGAATTCAATTTTCTGCATGGTTGAATTGTGAAGTGAAAATTGTCTAGTTTGCGATAACGTCAGTCGGTGAAGCGAACGCAAAAATCCATCGGAATAGAGTTTAATTAATTTAATTGCGGAACAAGTTAAATTAATTCAAATCGCACCTCCTCGCCCCGCCTCCTCCTCCTCCTTCCTTTTCTTATACAAAGATGTAATTTTAATTTAATTAATTACTTCCCCAAAGTAGCATATTACGAGTTTGCTCGTTCCTTCCTTCATTATGGTATTTCCGCACTCCGCAAAATTAATATAATAATATTCGAAACGGAATATTATTGAAGGAACCCAAAAATCATAGCAATCATATTTAAGTTGCATAATAAAACTTTAAAATAAATAGATCCAATGTAGTTGATTTTCTTCAATTTGTTTAATAATTGAGGGGCTTAGTGAAAAAAGTGGCCTAAGTGCGATTTTGTTAAAAACTGGTATAAGCAGTTATGTAAAATTACCGGTAATTTAAAATTAAGTAATATTACTGGAAACATGATAACAATTGATAACTTAAAGTGAATAGCTTTGTCATTTTTGAACATAAAACTTACTGTACAGCAAAAAAAGAATATGTTATATCAAGAATTAGAAAAGTTCTAAATAAAAAAGAAAATCAAATAATGGAATTCATATTGCACTTATGAAATTACGAAATCAATTAAATAATAAACACACATCGTGCAAATTGGCAAAAGTCGCTAATTTTTAATTATAATAATGTTTTCATCTTACTAATGACATAAGCTTAGAAAACATTTGATATTCTGAATTGTTTTCTAAGCTTGACTGGCAAAATATAGTATTTGCAAAAATAAAAATTTTAGAGAAAATATTTATTCTATTTGCATATAATTTAGTTTATTTTTTATATTTTTATTATTAAAATGTTTTTTGTTGAAATAAATAAAATACATATATCGATAAAAACCAGAAAATACGTCAACATTAATTAACAATAGTAAAAAAACTACGAAATAAACAAATTTTAAACACAAACATCTTAAAACCTACAAATAACATACATTGTTAAAATTTACTAAAATCTCTCATTTTAAAATTTAATAAACTTAAACTTAACTCAAAAAAATATATATTTACAGGGTGCCCCATTAGTACGTTCTCGGAGGATATCTCGACACACGTTAGAAATAAAACTATTGTTTTCACACCAAAGTTACTTGGTTTTAAGAGCTCCATAACCTATAACCTAAAAATATTTATATATATAGAGTGCGCCATAAAGACAATAGCGAATGCAAGTTACTTATTTCAAATAGATCATCTTGTATATAATTCTTTTATTCCTCGTTAAAACTGCGTATCATTTTATTAAAAACATTTGGTCTATCGTTTCGGAATTATTTGATATTTATAGACTAAAATAATGTTCCCAGTCTAATATAATAAAATAAGAAAAATATATGCAGCCATTTAAAAATTTATAGTTGATTTGCTGTTGGTAATGAAGTTAATTCTAAAGAAAATACTGTCAGATTCTAGCATTGAAAGGGCCTTTGAATTTGTTTTTAATTCATTCAAATCGGTCAATAAATAACAGAGTTATGGCGTTGGGCGATTTTTTCTCGAATACCCAGTATAACAGTAAATTAAATTAGATTGTATTTTCTGAAGGATAGTATTTTTTACATTTAATCTGTCTTGCAAATGCACACAAAACAATGTTACCAATATTACCGAAACAGCTGGGTAATATATCGTAATTTACGGCAAATCACCAGTGATAATTTCCGATTTAAATTACCACTAACATCATTGGGTATAAGTATAGATATCTTCAAATGAGATTCATATTAGTGATGGAAACAATGGGTCTATTTAATATGTATATCTCTTAATATAATATAGAATGTTATTGATTAGACGTCCAAAGTTTTGTATATAAAAGCTAAACTTTATCTCCAATTTATTTAAATCAAGTTTAATGGCACTTGAACCACTTTTCCAGTGAGTCCCTCAATTATTTAAAAATACATATACATGATATGTAACATAAAGTACCATATTTTTTAAAATTTGTGTCTGATCTTTTTCAAACTGTGTACAAACTTCTTTTTACATGGTAATAATTAACCAAACAAAAAATCCTTTCATCAAACGGTTATTTTTGTATTTAAATAGATGTGATTTTTAAGTAGATTTTAAATATTGTGACATTAAAAATATTCTTGCTTTAGCAGTATATTTTTAATCATAGTTTAGCAGTGTATTTTTAATCATAGTTTAGCAGTATATTTTTAATACTGACAGCAGTATATTTTGAGTTCCACAATACTTTAGTGTTCTATACGTGTGGCGGATAAAGTAAAATTTCGAGTTTAGATATGCCTGAAAAATGGTATGGTCGACTAAACCAAATTTTTAGGGTATTTCTAAACTCGAAATTTTACTTCATGCTTAATCTGGGAGTAGAAATACTCGCTCGAAACTTCAAATTAACTGCTTAAAAACAACGAATACTTGAAATTTCACAGCGAATGCAATGGAATATGAACACTCAAAAAAAAACTTCGCTGTATGTAATAATATATTACGTCACGAGAGTGGTATGCAGCCGCGCAGTGGCGAGTGCAGTATTCCGCGAGTATGTAGTTGCCATACCACTCGAGAAACGTACGATATTTTACCTACGCCCTAATAAACAACAATAATAATAATAATAATCTTTATTACCCAACAGGCAAAAACCCTATTACAGAGTAACATCTATAAACTAAAATAATCATTCGAATAAAAATGAACATAAAAGAACAACTTATTTATTCAATAATTTTTGATAACAACATGACATTGATGAAAACTAAATTACACATCAAAGAAATGTAATTTGGTTGTGCGGTAACCAATCAGCTGTTCAGCTGTCAGCATGTAATATACTTGTCATGTAATGCGTCAAGACAGTGTAGTATGATGCGGTTACTAGATAGGGCGTAGGTAAATAATTTAAATAGGTACCCAAAATACACACCCTTTTTAAATGATCAGCAGATTTATTCCGATTTTCTTTTCTAAAACAAAGATTAGAAAAAAAGAAACCTTCTGGTCGATAAATCTGCAAATTAAATAAGGCAGCATCGTTTAAATAAACGATGCTGCCTTATTTAATTTGCAGATTTATCGACCAGAAGGTTTCTTTTTTCTAATCTTTTTTTTAAAATTTTGTTTGGAATATTTTCATTCATGAAATATGGTGGAAAATATGTGCGACCTTTCCTCTTTTCATCGTTCCATCTACATTTAGCGTTATTAAAAAAGTTGGGCCCTAGTTGGAGCAGCTTGCGACCGAAGAAAAATTCGTCGATAAATTTAATTAATTATTAAGAGGATGATACGCTCAGAATTGTTGACATATTTTTCGTTATACTCTGAAAGAAAAACAAAATAAAAGGGTTCAATAATAATTTTATACTTATACGGTATGGAATAAATAACTAATAAAAACACCTGATAAATTTTGGCACATCATCATCTATTTACCATACAGTACGAGAAACTATTTCAAAATTTCGAATAATTGAAGTTTGTAGAGTATAATTCATGTATTGATCTTATACAAAATAAGTCACTTATTTTAAGTAGTTTCACTCTTCCAAGCATTTTCAAAGGCAAACTATAGAACATTGAACTAAATTAAGCTAGAAAACCAAATGCACACACTCAGCTGGGCGGTACTCAAAGTACTCAAAATTTGTACTTTGAGTACTTTTCATGTACTCGGTACTTAGTCCACTAGTACTCTATTTCCCAAGTACTTGTACTTGTACTCGACGCATTTTTAGACCGCAAAATGACCTCGAGTACATTCCGATCCATCTCGGCCATTCCATAAATAATTGCACACTTTTTGTGAGTACATAAGGGATTTTAGCGAATTTCACATATGTTATAAAGGCTATCAAGACATGGTTTTTGGTTGCAACTAGAGGTTGAACAAATGATTGTTTCAAAAATTATAACAATATAAACTTTTAGTACACTTTTATTTTGAACTCAAATATATCGTAAACCGTTACTGATACAAAAAAAGTAATACTTGACTTTTTTATGCTTAAATGTTCAAAGTTAAAAATAATTTTTTTACCCGAGCCATTACACCATTGGCGGGAGCGCCTCATGTCAATGTAGCGCTCGGGTAAAAGAATCATATCTCAAAAAGTTTTAAAGTGCCCATCTTTTTGAAAACGGATATATGTGAAATTTGCTAAAATCCCTGATGTACTCCCTAAGTGTGCACTTATTTATGGAATGGCCGACCTACTTAATTTTGTTGTTGGTATAACTATCAAAACAAACGAGTTATAGCATTTGAAATCTTTGTTTTGACAACTCTCTTAATTTTGACATTTGTGTGACAGTTAGTCTAAATTTCGTTTAAAGAAATGAAAACTAGACTAAAATCCATAGAGATGTTATCTTTAAAGTTTCGCTCTAACTGTTAAACTAACGATGTACAAGCAACTATATTTGTATGTTGACAGCAATGACATTTTTGTCATTGCATTCTGTTAATAAACTAAAGTTTAAAGTTGAAAGTTTAAAACAAATGACAATTATTACAAAAAACTATTAAAACAAACTTGCCACGCGTTCGAAATACCATAAAGTGACAAACTATGTCGAAAGTACGTCAAAAAATGATGAAAGTTTAAATGTTAAGTTAGGTTAGATATCGCTTTGTCAATTAAGATTAGATATCACTCTGTGGACTAAATGTCAGCGACAGTTGACGTAGCTTATAGTTCAAATGTCGGTTGACGTAGCTAACTGTAAATATAGTTCAAACATGGGCTAACTGTCATAGTCCAAATGTCTTGTATGTGGTGTCTTTATAGAGCAAATGTCGGCTGACGCTAACTTATGTCTTATCGCTGTAAAAAATGTCTATTTCTAAATACGTCAAAAGTAGTAAAACTGACACAAAATGTCAAAAAGCAACTGTCAAAAAACAAATCGTTGTGTGAATAAGCTGAACTTTACGATTTGTTACCTAACTTCACAACTTGTCGATTAACCTAACCCAGCTTTACTAAATTGTGAAATTGGGTTACGTTAGATGATAACTTAATCAAGGTCCACTTACAGCAATCGATTTTAACAGCTGTCAATCCCGAGTGCGCACCCAGAAATTAGTCTTGGGGGGAGGGAGTGGGGCTCACGCATCTTAAGGGTGGGCTCTTAGTCTTAGGAGGGACTCAAGCCCGCGAGCCACCCTCCTGGGTACGCGCTTGGTAATAATTATGTTCTTTTTCATTAATCTTTTCAATATACAGAGCAAAGATATATAAAAAACACTAATTTAATTCGACGACTAAAAGCACTAATAACCTTTCCTCACACGTTTATTTGAATTACCAAATCTACATACATTTTGGACACAAAGTGACCATTATCAATGGATTAACATTCCATTGATAATGGTCACTTTGTGTCCGAAATGTAGGTACATTTGGTAAATCAAATAAACGTGTAAAGAAAGGTTATTAGTGCTTTCATTCGTCAAATTAATTTGATCTTCACGCCACTCAATCAATCAACTAATTTAATTCGAGTTTTGATATCTATTGTTTTTGTGTTTATATTCAATAATGATTGTAATTAAGGCTCGGCATTTTCAAAATTGAAGTATTTAAAAAAAACATATTCAAATAATTCAAATATTCTAATTATTCAAATATTTGAATAATGGAATATTAGAAATATTTGAATATTCGAATATTTTAAATATTTGAATACTCGAATTTAAATATTTTTTGGATTAATATTAGAATCCTGACAAATGTAATGATTATACAATAACTAAGTACATTTTTTAACTTCATATTTCATATTTTACATATTACAAGTTTATAAATGTCTAAAATATTAACTTTATTCTTAATCAGGGATTTCGAAACCCTTGCTACAAAAACTAATAAAACCTTCAATGACAACACTAGATTCTTAAAAAAATAACAAGATAATTAACGTAACTCATAAAGAGATTATGAAAATAAATACAGTTTGTGTTATAATGGCTGTCTGACTCCCAGGTTAAGCATGAAGTAAAATTTCGAGTTTAGAAAAGCCTGTAAATTTGACTCGGGCGAGTAGCGAAGTGGAGCGACCGAGCCAAATTAGGCTTTTCTAAACTCAAATTTTACTTTATGCGCCAGGCGTATTTAACACTTATTTCAAGCAAAGTTTAAAACATACTATGATGGTTAGGAATTTTTCAAATTAAAGTATTTAATAATTCATTTAAAAACATTTTTAAATAATTGCAATGTTCGAAAATGTTAATACTCTTTTAAAACCATTCAAACTTTCGAATTATGCCAATATTAAAATATTCGAATATTCAAATGTTTGCATGTTCAAATATTCAAATATGTGAAATGTTTAGCGGTTAAAATATTTATATTTGAATATTCAAATATTAGTGTTATAATATCGATTGACAACAGTAGTTTTCATTTATTATAATATCCCTTACTCACATGTACTTAGTTCGTTGTACTCATATAAGTACTTAAGTACTCATGGTTACGCACTTGTACTCGACCAAGTGAATTTGAGTTTACTTGTATTCGGAACAGCTTTGTGCACACAACATGTAAAACATTAATATTTGTTGTTATTAAAAAAAAAAAAATATATACACTGAAAACAAATAAAAAAAGCTTGCCAAAGAACATATTTGTATCAAACATTCTAACAAGTTAAAAAAAATTATATAACATGTTTGAATCAAACATTGAAACAAGTTAGAATGTTTGACTGAAACACGTTACTTGGCAGGCTCGTATATAAACATATTACTTAATTAAAGTAATCTTTTTTTAATGTAAATGATATGAGTACATAAAAAAAACTCTCAGCAAGAATATTTTCTAATGTTTTATCTACAACTGTAGCACAATACATTTTAGTAATTACTTATATAGTGGGTATAATAAGGAGGGAGGGCGTGAGTTAAGTTTTAGTGACACAATATTATTGTCTGCCCTGTCGTATAATTTCCAAAGTTCATCAACGGGTTTATCACCGGAGAGGCCGAGACGACCCTTAACCAGTGTGTGCTTAGTATTGTGCATTATTCTAATGCACTTTATGAAATTGAAATTGCTCCAAACAAGCGTACAAACAGCGCTTCGTTTCGAGAAGTATTTACCCAACATCGATTCATTAATTAATATAATATATCTACAAATACAAACATTGTTCAATATTTACTCCTTTTCAACATACTATTTGTAAACTGTGTATGCACACATATAGTTAATTGTTAATATAAAACAGTAATAACAATTTATTTTAAATTTAATATTTTTAAACAAGAATAATTCCAATTAAAAAATATTTGAATTCGAGAAAATAATCTTATGCTTCTTATAGTTTACACACTTTAAACATAATATATAAAATAACGAAAATATTTTTCGTGTGAAATTCAAACAATGTGTCATAATTAATAAGACATCTTACGACAATGGATTTTTATTGTCTTAAGTTGTCTTATTAATTAAGACACATTTCATTTTACACGAAAAACATTTTCGTAATTTCAACATTTTTATATAAAATTCCGATCATAACTGATATTTATAATCCTATCGACTGCGCCAGATGATTTTTACTTAATTTTTGAAAGTATACCGAATATTAATGCATTTGTATGCATTCGCTAAACATCTAATAAGCGTTTCCACTCTTTTATTAAGCACGAACTAACATTTCGAGTTTAAAAATACATAAACACAAATTTTTAGGATTTTGTAAACTCGAAATTTTACTTTATGCGTCAGGAGTATAATACCCTAAAATATTGTAAAGTTCAAAATATACTGCTAGATATATTGCGACAATAGGACCATTTAATCTCTTTAATTATTGATCCTCACTATGGATAATAATAAATCAATACTCTTCTGAAACTGCAAGAGCATTATTAATCAATAAGTATTATTGAGGTTAAAAGTAGAAGAAGAAAGAAATAGAATCGATGGATTTCCTGTAAGTAAAGCGCAGGGCAGAATTGTTGGTGCAATCCTAGCGACTGCTTCATGTATTTTAATTAATTATTTGTTCTTTTTTGCGAATATTTATTAATATTCAGTATTGGTAATAAATATTAGTATGAAGAAATATAAGAATAGTTACAATGAGTTTCCTGTAAGTAAAGTGGAAGATGACATTTGTTAGTATAAAGCTACCAACTGCGCTAAGTATTTTTGACTCGATAATTTAGTATATATACTTTAAACATTTAAGTCCACAAAGTAACATTGATAAGGCATGGCACAACTAAAAGGAATCGAACAGCAACATTGATGCTGTCAGGACTGAGAACAATAAAACTGCGAAGAATCCCAGGACTAGTCACTGGACACTGTGGCCGGAATAAGCACAAACATATTATGGGAATTGAGATAAGCCCCCTATGTCACAGGTGTTTGGAAGAGGAGGAAACTCACCAACACCTACTGTGTACAAGCAAAGCCTATAAAAGGCAACGCATGGACCAATTCGGAAAGCCTGTGCTTCGAAATAGAGCTGAAGAAAATCCCCTGGCTCAAACTCCTGAACTTCATAGAAGACACAATAGTACACAGGGAGTAAAGCATCTAGAGGCGCACATAGGGACTACGAAGACCGTAGTGCAGGGACGTTAAGCGACACCACCACATGTGACAAAAAAAATGTTATTTTTCGGGTGTAACACAAAACAGGATCACCTTTAGTTTTTGTAATATTTCACCAATCAATTTGAAATTTAGTACGTTTATATTAAACACAAGTTGGAGTTTAGTGGTGATCAAAAAACATTGCTTTAGTAGTAAAATGATTATCCTGTATCCGAAAACAAAAAAATATGTAGAGTGTTCCATTTAGAATGTTAAAATGTATGCTACTTCTGGTAAATCCGGAAGTGCTGCTTAAGTTTCCTAATCACTACTGAACTCGAATTTGTTTTTAGTACAAACCCTACCAAATTTCAAATATATGGTATATGTTGAATAATAAAAAAAGTATAGGGGGTAATCCTGTTTTGTGTTACACATACCAGATTGTTTTAAAATATTCATATTCCAAATAAAAATTGATACGAGTATAATTGAAACCCTGATGACAAAAGCATGTGAATATTTCACTTATGCTGTGTATTGTAAGGGCACAAAAACCAAAAGGTCAGCGCGAGTTTCGACTCCGTATTATATATAAACATTTCAATTTCGATTCAAAACACCATTTGATGAAAGCCAGTCAATTTTTGCCACAAAACCTCCCTCCTTTCCCCTTCCTCTCTCTCACTCTCTCGCGCGCCCGGCATTCAATAAAATACCCAAACTCCATTCGACGAAAGCAATGCATAACAAATAGATCATATGCGGCTTTGTCGGACGGCACGTCACTCCGCCTGTCTCGGTCCCACTTCCGGGCACTTCCTGTTTTCCGTCTCTGTCCGCCTTTTGCACCTCACCTCCTCATCGCAACGCCGCGTCGCTTGTCGGGCTCGTATGGACCAGCACAAAAGCCGTTCGCGATGAATTGCATTATCGACCTTATACTCTATTTACTATTTGCAGTCTGTACCAAGTATACATTCGATATAGAGTTAATAATTTGCAAGAAAGTACACAAGAATATTATAGTTTGAATTTGGCGCAGTCGATAGGATTATTTGGAAGTTCAAGAAACTCCAGCGAAAGCTGTAGTTTAAACACAGTGTATATTGTAAATTAGTAGTACTTATTTCCTACATCTTCACTTATTTTAATAAAATTCTAAACGTACATTTCAGGCGCTTTGTCCCCTTTTTCAATAGATAATATGTTGTCAACTATATATAATATATTGTCAACTAAATTAAATATTTGAGAATGTACAAACAACAGAGGTTGACTTATAATCAGTTCAAAATTCAACTTCCGTATTTTAACCGAAATAATCCGCCCCCTTCTTAAACTCACGCAGTAACCCCTGTAAAAAACGCACTCATAAAACCGAGTGAAAAATTAAAACGCAAACAAGAATCCGTTCCGGATTTTACTGCCTTAAAAATCTAACGAGAAAAAAGGGGACGCGTGAAACAATTATTTCGTTTTTTTCTTCCTTGTTGGAGGAGATAAAATAATCTATCACGAATACTCATCATCGACAAATGATTTGGAATTATCACGATACACATACATCTCGGATAATAGGGAAACAAAAGGGGGATGGAAGAGATAGGAGATAAAAGAACTGTGCATGGGGAAAGGAGAAAGGGGGGAAATCATTAGAGTGTTATTGATCGTTTATGATGTAGATAATAAAAATATTTTGTTGTAGGGTTAGCAAAAAGGTTTATAGATTAGTTATGTTATGAAAATATAATTCGGTTTCATAATAATCATAACACATACAGGGAATTTTTCTCTTAGGTGTACATATTTAGGCTTTTCTAAACTCGAAATTTTACTTCATGCTTAGCCTGGGATTCGAAACACTCGTTAGAAGTTTAAAAAGGAACTATAAAAAACAAATGCCTTAGCATTTATATGCATCAAGATATGTTTACTTTGAAAAAAAATTCCCTGTATCTTAAAATATACAGGATGTCCCGTTAATGTGGGGAAATGGTTTAACTATAGATTCCTAGGATAAAAATTTGATGATTTAACACAACTTATCTATATCCAAAACTTTACAGTTAATCTGGAATTAGTCTTTAAAGTTCAAAAAAATATTATTAATTTTATTTGTAACGATTGAGCGCTATATTCGATTTGACTGAAATTTATTATGGTTGATTGTCATTATATAACACCTTATAAAAATTTAAAAAATTTAACCTCAAAAATTGGTTCATTTGAAAACTTTTTTGTCTCTTAATAATCTTTGATATCTTGTACGGTTTTGTCATAATATTTAAAATATATTATATATTTAAAAATTAAAATATCCTCAATTTCCTTAGCAAAGTCCTAATACAAGCAACATACAGTGATTTTTTCTTTTAGGTAAACATATGCATAAGCTGTAAATTTTCCGACATTCGTTGTTTTTCAAAAGAGTTCAATTTTAAGCTTTAAACGAGTGTTTTCCACTCCCAGACTAAGCACGAAGTAAAATTTCGAGTTTATAAAAGCTCCAAACTTTCTGGGCTTTTCTAAACTCGAAATTTTACTTCATGCGCCACGCGTATAAAACATACATTTCAAGTGAAGTTCGAATATACATAAATTTCACAATAGTTTAGTATTTTATATGCGTGGCGCATGAAGTAAAATTTCGAGTTTAGAAAAGCCCAGCCACGTCTCGGGTCGCGCCAAAACTTAAAAAACAAGGAATGTCTAAAGATTTATAGAAAATAGGCTGAATTTGGAATACGTATACTTAAAAGAAAAACTCCCTGTATCTGTTTGCTCTGGAGAAATATGAATAATTATAAACCATAATGAAGATAACAATTAATTCTCAAAAAACACCCGTTAATTAATATTATACACAATTGACGTTTGGTATACAATGGTGGCGACAAAGAAAAAACATGTCTTTTTAATTACCCAAAAAACTAGATTTCGTTTTTACTAAATGATAAAAAATGATTTATCTGAATTTTTTTTATTTGGGGCAAAACCGTACAAGATATCAAACATTATTAGGAGACAAAAAAGCTTTTAAATGAACTAATATTTTCAGATGCATTTTTAAAACTTTTATAAGGTGAGCCATTAAAAACATATTTGTATGTTGTGGTACTATTGTTTATTATACTTCTTGTTAATCAATGATGACCATAATAACTGAAATTGTGTATTATATTATGATAATCAACTACAATAAATTTTAGTCCGATCGAATATAGCGTTTAATTATTATAACTAAAATTAATAATATTTTTTTAACTTTGAAGACTAATTCCGGCTTAACCGTAAACTTTTGGATATAGATAAGTTTTGTTATATCATCATATTTTGATCCCAGGAATCTATGGTTGAGCCATTTCCCAACATTAACGGGACACCCTGTATTTATAACTATGGATTTCAGATAAAATTAGTTAAATATCAAATGTGCTTTACATCTTAATATATGCAGTTAAATATTCACTAAATTCACGTTGATGCAATATCGTATGTTCAATAAAAAAAACCTCTATAGTGCCATGATTTAATCTTTTTTTTAAATTTAAGTTGGCTGCGCGCTTTAGGAATTGACATATAAAACGTCAAACATAATAATTATAATGTATAATTTCATAGTTGCCAACCTACAATATTTTCCATGGCACTCTAGAGATTTTATTTTATTGAACATACTATATTTGTATATTCCTACATCATATTAAATTTGTATTTATTTATTAAATAAAAACTTGAAGTAAACTTACTAAGTATAAATAACCACATAAATCACTTAACATAAATATTAAGAAAAACGTTGCATACACTATACAGGGTGGTAATTTTTTTGATTGTCACCATTGGTATCTCGGGAACGGCAAAGATACGAGGTCAGTTAAATTAGACTAAAGTTGCGCTTTATCATGACGATTGAGAGTTTGAAAAAAAAATATATGATAATTTCAGAAAAAAATATTCAATTGACGTTATTATCAAATTTAGTAGCTTTATATTTTTGACCATTTCAAGTTGAATGATGTAAACGGACATTTTCTAGACCTTCTAGATATCAAGCTGCGAACTATTTTTATTTCTTATGGCCGCCATGGAGCATTTTCACACTATGAAATAAACAAAATAATTAGCTGATTAGATTAGTAACAAACATAACCATTTTTTTTTCCGAAAAATGTTCCCACTTTTTTTTCTTATAAAATCACAAATGCTTTGAAATACAATTTGTATAATGATAAAAATGACAGATTGTGTTGCTAAATTGTTAATAAAACTCCTTAAATACTGAAAAAATTTTATTGGTCCAACGATAACGTGATAATAGATATAAAAATCGCGAATAATTATTTTAATATTTGAAAAAAATGATAATATTTGTTACCAATCTTGAGAGCAATTTTTTTCTATAATAAATGGTGTAAAAACCTAATATGGCGGCCATAAGAATTTTAAAAAGTTGACTATCGCAGCTAGACCTTCAAGCTGCGATAGTCAACTTTTTTAAATTGAATGTCTGTCTGTCTGTTGACATCATTCAACTTGGAGCGGTGAAAAACATAAAGTTGCCAAGTTTGATTAAAATTGCGTCAATGGTATTGAAGATTCAGACAAAAACTCTGTAATCAGAATTTTCAGTTTTGACCTGGTATCATTTACTAATCACGAGATACCAATGGTGAGCAACGAAAAAATCAGTACCCTGTATAGCTTATTATGTTTTGTTTTATGTTAAATACTGAATGAGTGTTTTAATGTCGAAAGCCTTAAAATATTACGCTAAATACAAATGAAGTAAAGAAAGAAAAAGAATATCTTTATATTTTTAGAAAAAATAATACAATTTTAATCACAATTTTTATTGTGATTTTATACGAATACACAAGAAATTAACGACATTTTTTTTTTTTTCAAAGGTCAACTTCAACTTTAGAAAAACGTGAATTTACTCAAAATAATGTTCATTGTCTTTTTTGAGCAGTTTTACGAAAATAGTCGCGTATTATGTCAAATGTGACATATCTATAGTCTGTTTAAAAACTAGAAGGAGTAAGTGCCAAAGCCCAATTTACACTATAAAAAGTTACCAAATATATCACTAGATAAATTTGGCGGCAATTTTAAATAATTTCATAATTACTCTTTAAATAAAATCAAATATCCATTTTGTACTTCTTAATTGTGGTTAAGTATTTTCTTTTCCATCGTACGATATCGTCAGTTTAATTAAAATGCTTATACGGCATCTCGCCATATATCTATGAAATAAAACTCTAGCAGAGCTGGGACGAATCCTCGTAAAAAGAATTCGAATCACAAATCCGAATCACCTAATATGATTCGAATCAAGACTACTCGAATAAAGGATTCGTAAGAGATAAATATGATGCGAATCCTGTTTTTTCAAATCACGAATACAAATCCTTTAAGAATACATTTTCGTATATTATTTTTTTGCAACTATTAATATATAAATATCGTTACCAGTTGTTTTAGCAAAAATATTGAAAACCTAATTATTTATTATTACCACTGAACATCGTTGATAACAGACTAAATATATAATACAATAACTCCCTGTTACTGGTTAAAGATGAATTTGTGTGTTTCTGAACTCCACTTCAAATCAGTGTTTGGTACGCGTGGCGCATGAAGTAAAATTTCGAGTTTAGAAAAGCCCCGTGAAAATTTGTCATATTATGACAAATTTTCACGGGGCTTTTCTAAACTCGAAATTTTACTTCATGCTTAGCCTGGGAGTGGAAACACTCGTTCAAAACTTCAAATTATAAGATCGACTAATGCCTGAAATTTACGTAAATAAAAAATTCACTGTATATCATTAAAACCGGAAAAGTCAGAGAAAAATCATGGAATTATATTCAAATTGATACAACAGCAGTCATTTTCATATGTGGATTATCTGTTATCATCTGCTTATACATATTTATTATGCACTGTTTTTCAGACAGATATAAATGACCCAAATCCAACTTCTTACACTTTTTTGGAGGTGAAGAAGGTGATATTATCACCGAGCTTGTACTGGGTCCATAATCCATCACAACAATATAAACAAAACTAATTTTTAACCATGCTAAAGAAACACCGCACAAAGGGTTATTACGAAACAGACAAAGTTGCAACTCGGTAACGCTTCAAATTAAGGTTATGTCAGCTGTTGCGTCTAATAATGACGTAATTAGCATAGTGTAAAATGGGCGCGCTCTCGGCCAATCAGAGTTGTAGGTTTTGGCGCGTGAAATTTGAAACGCTCCTCCTAGTTATTAAACAGATTATAATTTTTTTTTCTCTCTCATAAGTCGCTTATTTTTAGATGTGTATGCAATAAAATTAATTTGTTCTTAAGACTCATATAAATTAGATTAATTAATTAAATAATATTTTACTTGATTTTATATAAATAGTTACATGTGGTGTAGAAATATCGTATGTTTAATAAAATAAAACCTCTAGAGTGCTATGGAATATATTGTAGGTTGGCAACTCTGAAATTATACATTATAATTATAATATCTGACGTTTTATATGACAATTCCTAAAGCGTGTAACCAACATACATTTTAAAAAAAGATAAAATCATAGCACTCTCGAGATTTTTTTAATGACTTTAATAATTTAATCACCTACCTGTTACATTTTCTATGCTTAAAAGTTTATTTGGAAACAAATATGTTATCATATGTTAACATATTTGTTTCCAAATAAACTTTTAAGCATAGAAAATGTAACAGGTAGGTGATTTGAATCAACGTTTCAATGATTATTCGAATGATTATTTGAATGATAATTCGAATGATTATTTGAATGATAATTCGAATGATGATTCAAATGATCATTTGAATGATCATTGAAATGATCATTCGAATATGATCATTCAAATGACCAATAAAATGATCATTTAAATGATCATTCGAATGATTATTATATTGATCATTTAAATGATTCGTCGAATACCAAGATAATTTAAATACCAATCATTCGATTATTAAAATAATTCGTTAACGCCTATTACTAGTTTTGGGTATTGTTTTTAACATATTTTAATTAAAATTTGGCGCAGTCGTTGGGATTTATTTAAATTTTCAATAGAAGTCGAGGAAAAATATATCAATTAATTCTATTATTATCAGTATTGTCCTTTTTTTAAATCTCGAAATCAAGTGAGTGATATTTCATGGTCTATTGTTGGAGGCCTGGATTGGGGCCTTTCATAACTCAAACGCACTGGCCTGTTCGGGAAAGTTTATCGACAGAAATCGGCGTGACGTGGGTCCGATTTGTGGCTTTGCATTCATCGGTTAAACACCTTTTAATAACCATTTATAGACCGCGCGTCGACCCCGGAAAATTTAATTAGCACACATAATTGAATTTTCCTCCTTGCCGCAACTTTGACTCAATAATAAACACGAGCACGCATCTATCCCACAAATTAATAAATTTACCTAAATAGTGGGATGAATTAAAGGATTTCATTTGTATATTAAAATTTGCCGAATTGTGTACTAAATCCATAAATTATATTTGTAAATTGTTAAAAAAACAAGTTGGTGGGATTACAAATCAACGCTCATATTATTTATAATACTCATTTGTAATACTTGTTTTAAATATTTGTGACAATTTATTTTAACAGTAAAATGAAAACCCACAAAATAAGACTAAATAATATAAACAACTTGTGCATCATATTTTAAATACCACTGGTCTGCAAAAAAAAATTCTTTTTCGAGCCCTGACACCATTCCTGCTGATTCTTATGTAAAATGACCACCTGAATCCGAATATGACCTCCGTTTTCCCCCATCACCCACCGTTTTCGGGGGAGCCCCCCACACCTATTTTTATCACTTTTCGATAATTTGGAGGGATGAAAAGGATTATTTTAGCCTTTACATTTCTTCTGAGGGGCTAGAGAGGTGAAAAGTTCCAAAACATGAACATTTGTAGCAAGGAGGTAGATTTGGGGGGGATTTTCCCCCTTAAATTGTAAAAAAATCATTAAAAATGATCAATTTTTTCCGTTTTTTTCGCAGTTTTTTCACTTATTTTCTACATGGTCCAGCTTCCATTCCTCCTCATCCTCCCCCAAACACCCCCAAATAATAAAAATATATTGCAACAATATATAGCAACAATAATAAAAATATATAGCAACAGTTCGGAAGATTCACTGTACCACGCTGGCGCTCTCAATACTCCCCCCGTTTCCCCCATCCATTGGAGGGGTGAAAAGGATTATTTTAGCTGTAAAGAATAATAAATAAAACGTAAAATAATAAATGTAAAATAATAAATGTAAAGAATAATAAATAACTAAGATAAGTACCTTCATTTGGTGCTTGCTTTCCTTTTGTACCCTGAGGTAGAAGTTTCTCGTATCAAAAACCAGCAGTACTCTGCTAACATGCTCGCATTCCACTTCCCCGAAAATCTCCTCTCGAACTTAGAGATGTCTTGATGAAACCGTTCCCCGTGTTCATCCGAAACTGCTCCTAAATTTTCAGGGAAGAAATCCAGGTGTGAGTGAAGGAAATGCACTTTAAGAAACATGTTACACCCCATGGCCTTGTACGCTGACAGCAATTCCTCGACATGAGCGACATAATCATAACTTTTGTTGTTACGTCGAACGTCGAATCTTGGAAAAGTTCTCTAATCTGGGGGCCCACGAAAACTCCTTCCTTGATTTTAGCCTCACTAAGACGAGGGAATCTAGTTTTCAAAAATTGAAATGCATCACCGGTCTTGTCCATTGCTTTCACAAACTGTTTGATCAATCCGAGTTTGATGTGCAAAGGCGGCAAGTAAATATTTTCCTTCGGGACCAGAGGATCCCGAGCGACGTTTTACTAACCGGGAGTAAAACTTTCTCGCAGAGGCCAGTTCCGTACGATGTAATGTTTGTCTCGGGCTCGGCTGTCCCATTCGCATAGGAAGCAGCAGTATTTTGTGAAGCCCGATTGCAAGCCCATGAGTAGAGCAACAACTTTTAACTCAGCGCAAAGTTTCCAATTATAATCATGGTATTTGATTTTATCAAGGATCCGGCTGATGTTTTCGTACGTCTCCTACATATCCACAGAGTATGCAACCGGGAGTGATGGTAACTCATTCCCATTGGCCAATAGGACAACTTTCAAGCTTGTCTTTGATGAGTCTATAAACAGTCTCCATTTGTCTGGGTCACATGGCATCTTCAGTTCTATCATCAATGCATTTGAATTAGGGCAGAACACTAAGCCTTCATCTGCCGAAAAAAGTAATTTCAGGGTTGACTGCCTAGTCCTGTAAGAAGAGATTTGTACACTCTTTTCTAAGAGATTCCACTGCTGAAGTCGAGATCCAAGAAGTTGAGATTTACTCTTAGGTAACTCCAAATCCCTGACGAGATCATTCAATTCCGACTGAGTAACGAGGTGAGGTTTTCGATGAGCTGAATCAGCAGAACACTCTTCATCATCGGTGAACGTATCATAAGATGGTCCAGGCTGTGGCTCAAAGTCTTTCAAATCCGTTTCTGGCTCTAGAGTATAGGTTTTTGGGGGCACTGGGATTGGCAAAGATTCGTTGTGAGGAACTGGTCTTAGAGCTGAAGGGATATTAGGATACTGAATTGTATGCTTACTTTTGCTAGATAACCCGACGGTGGAAGTCATACAAAAGTAACAATCTGTGAGATGACAGCGAGGTTCGCGCCAAACAATGGGCTCAGCAAATGGCATTGATATACGGGTACCTTTGAGCCATTTGGTCAAGCTACTGTAACAAGTAGTGCAGCAAACTGTTGGAGCCCAATTCTTGTCCTGATCGCCAACTTGGCAATCAAAGTAAAATTTATAAGCAGTTTTAAGAAGCGGAGAAAGGGGTTTTCGTTGCGCTTTTAAAGTCAATTCCCCGCAAACATAGCAGAAGCTATCGGGATGATTTTTACACTCGCGTGGCATAATTAAACAGTAAATAAATGCTCGATATTAATCACAACTCACACTCACGTACTGTAATGCACTTGGAAAAAGCCGGAATTAAAAAATTTCTACCGTTATACACAATTTAAACAACTTGGAAACACAGAATCCCCGCCTAGAGCACCGACAAGTTGACTCTACGATCGCTAGAGATGTACTGAGGGAAGATAAGGATTACAGTGCAGGTCTATAGTGACAAGAGCAATGCAAGTTTAAACCTGTCAAAGCATGAAAATTCCTGGGCAAACCTGTGCGCGCGAGGTATTGAGAGCGCCAGCGTGGTACAGTGAATCTTTCGAACTGTTGCTATGTATTTTTATTATTGTTGCTACATATTTTTATTATTGTTGCTATATATTTTTATTGTTTGGGGGAGGATGAGGGGGGATGGAAGCTGGAATATGTAGAAAATAAGTGAAAAAACTGCGAAAGAAACGGAAAAATCGATAATTTTTAAGGATTTTTTTACAATTTAAGGGGCCAAATCCCCCCCCCCCCCCAAATCTACCTCCTTGCTACAAATGTTCATGTTTTGGAACTTTTCACCTCTCTAGCCCCTCAGAAGAAACGTAAAGGCTAAAATAATCCTATTCATCCCTCCAAATTATCGAAAAGTGATAAAAATAGGTGGGGGGGGGGCCTCCCCCGAAAACGGTGGGTGATGGGGGAAAACGAGGGTCATATTCGGATTCAGGAGGTCATTTTACATAAGAATCAGCAGGCATGGTGTCAGGGCCGATTTTCATGCCGACCAGTGTAATTATTCTGCTGGCACAATCAAATTAAGTAAATGTACAAAAATTTAAATATATTTATTTATTGAATTTTATTTTTTTATAAAGTTAAACAATAAAAATAAGGATACTATAACTTATTTCGTAACAATGTTACTATTCTTGCAGTTGTAATGAATTTTACTGGGTTTCCACTTTTTTTTTAAATCACATTTTATTAATATTTCCAGAACGCGATGTTACATTATTTTTCCGTGTCTACCATTAAAATAAGTATTAAATTTACTATCAAAATTACTATATTTCTGCTTAAATTATAAACATTTTTAAAAACTCTTTTTCACATTTTTGTATTTTGTGAACACCCTGTATTTGTTAGATTCCTGAAAAGGGGTTATATCTTACTTTAAAAGCACGATAATTTTATAGAGAGTAACGTATTTTCATATAATTAAAAATACAAAAATGTATATAGCGTTCCATTTATCCTGGGACATTCTGTATATGAATTTAGTTTTTTATTAAATTAGATAGAGCGATTATTTAGAAATGAGTTTCAAACTACACAAAATTTTCATACACACATGACTTGCATCGAAATGTTGATCCGTTAATTCTTCAATTATACATGGTTACTATAGTCTGTTTAAAAACTAGGAGTAAGTTCTAAAGCCCAATTTACACTATAAAAAGTTACCAGAAATATCACTAGATAAATTTGGCGGCAATGTTAAATAATTTCATAATTACTCTTTAAATAAAATCAAATATCCATTTTGTACTTCCTAATTGTGGTTAAGAATTTTCTTTTCCATCGTACGATATCGTCAGTTCAATTAAAATGCTTATACGGCATCTCGCCATATATCTGTGAAATAAAACATATTTACATTATGTTCATAATATAATATGGAATTTATATAATAATGTGTCTCAATCAGAGCCGGGACGAATCCTCGTAAAATGGATTCGAATCACGAATCCGAATCACCTAATATGATTCGAATCACGAATACCCGAATAAACGATTCATAAGAGATAAATATGATTCGAACCGAAGATTCGAATCCTGTTTTTTCGAATCATGAATACAAATCCTTTAAGAATAAATTCGATTTTATTATTTTTTGCAACAATTAATATATAAATATCGTTACCAGTTGTTTTAACAAAAATATTCAAAACCTAATTCTTTATTATTACCACTGAACATCGTTGATAGCAGACTAAATATCTGACTCCCTGTTACTCTGGTTAAAGATGTATTTGTGTGTTTCTGAACTCCACTTCAAATCAGTGTTTTGTACGCGTGGCGCATGAAGTAAAATTTCGAGTTTAGAAAAGCCCGAAAATTTGTCTCTGGTCGCTGCGCGACCAGAGACAGATTTTCACGGGACTTTTCTAAACTCGAAATTTTACTTCATGCTTAGCCTGGGAGTGGAAACACTCGTTCAAAACTTCAAATTGAACTCTATTAAAAAATCGACTAATACCTGAAATTTACGTAAATAAAAAATTCACTGAATATCACTAAAACCGGGAAAGTCAGAGAAAAGTCATGGAATCATATTCAAATTGACCAAATCACTAACAACAAAGCCATATGATATAATTAAATTTCTCAAAATCAGCAGGCAAATTACAAGAAACGTAAAAGTTTATAAAATTAACTTAAATATTGGTAAAAACAATGAAAACAATTAAACAGAATGGGGGTTTCCCACAGATAGAAGTTATATTAAAAGGCCAGGAAAAAAATCTTTAGTCAGGGAAATGTCGGAAAAATTTAACATTTCAAATTGTTGAAGTAAAACTGACATGGTAGTTTTACTTCAAACAATATTAAACAAAATTTTGAAAACTAGATTGTTATCTTTAACAAAAATTTCAATAATTTAACGTTCTTATCAAAGCATTCACTTTGAAGTTTCGAACGAGCGTTTCCATTCCCAGACTAAGCATGAAGTAAAATTTCGAGTTTAGAAAAGCCCCGTGAACATTTGTCGAGGGTCGCGCAGCGACCCGAGACAAATTTTCTGGGCTTTTCTAAACTCGAAATTTTACGTCATGCGCCACGCGCATAAAACAGTGATTTAACGAGAAATTTAAAAACACATTTTTCATGTTATTCCTCACAATTAATTCGAATTATTTTTGATGATTCAAATCCTTTTGAAAGTATTCGAATCATTTTACAAGGATTCGAACCCTTTTATAAGGATTCAAATCACCCACATTTAGACTCGAATACGAATCCTCTTAAAAAAATGTAACGAATCCGGATCACGAATCCAGTTGAACTAAATAATTCGATGCCTCGATGTCTCTTTTGAATCCTCTAATAGGATTCGAATCCAGGATTCGAATCCAGAATGATTCGAATCCTGCCCAGCTCTGGTCTCTATCTTACTTAAAATTGATTTGACTCATAAAACTATACAAGGTAGAACGACTCGTCTTCGGCATGCCTGCATGATCGTTTACTTCTTTTAAAACTTTATTTAAAGTTGGCAGTTCCTTTTTAGAGAATAAACTATGCACGGATCTGTTCACTACGTCATTGTTTAGGTCTACAAATCTCTCCGGATTTCTTATATTCGCTAATGGTACGATAGACAGTGGAATTTACAACTGCTAAATATTAAACATTTTATTATTTGATGCATATTCTTATGCTATTTCACCTACTGCACCAATAATCTCTGATACAACAGCAATCATTTTCATATGTGGATCATCTGTTATCATCTGCTTATACATATTTATTATGCACTGTTTTTCAGACAGATATAAATGACCCAAATCCAACTTCTTACGCTTTTTTGGAGGTGAAGGTGATATTATCACCGAGCTTGTACTGGGTCCATAATCCATCACAACAATATAAACAAACTTAACTTTTAACTATGCTAAGAAAACACCGCACAAAAGGTTATTACGAAACAGACAAAGTTGCAACTCGGTAACGCTTCGAATTAAGGTTATGTCAGCTGTTGCGTCTAATAATGACGTAATTAGCATATTGTAAAATGGGCGCGATTTTGGCCAATCAGAGTTGTAGGTTTTGGCGCGTGAAATTTAAAACGCATCTTCTAGTTATTAAAAAGATTATACAAAATAAATAGACACGTTCAATGTTTTTATAATTACATCTACCGCGCTAGCGTATATGTACGTCATATCCACATAAAATCGCAGTTGATGTAAATATTTTATTTTTAAATTGTATTTTTACATCAGAAGTATTTTATTATTTCTAAGATTGTTTTGAATTATAAATTCTAAATCATGGAGCAGGCCATAGTCCGCTATGACAGGATTTACACCAATAGCGACTTTCCGTCCTTTTACCAGTTTCGGAACGCAATGCATTTGATACTGATATTGTAAAATTATTAAATTGTACCTTTCGGTTGTCCTTTCTTTTGTGGTGGGTGGTATAAGCGAAGGACTCCTAAGGCAAGCCTAGGCATTTTGTTTTTTGTAGAAACAATTGACCAGGCATTCGAGAAACATCCTTCGTACGCGTGAAAAGTCACTTGTGAGCGTATTCATAAAAACAATTAAAGGCCCCAATAAAATATGTGAGGCGAATATATCCGTCATATCCAACGTAACAAACAATTTTAGTTGCCTATATATACGTCATAACCACTTAAGAAGTTAATCCAAAATTAAAATTGTTATATTGAGTTCGTTTAGGCTGTTTAAAAAAGTGATTCTTAGAGTTTACTTTGGGAACTCACAGGTGCTCAATACAGGGATTTTTACTTTCCCCCGTATGTAATACAAAGGGAAAGTATTGTTTTCGTGAAAATTTTCGAATCAAAAATTTTAGCGGAAATATCCGTTTTGAGTTCCCCTGAGTCGAATAAGACCATTTTTGAAAAATGTCTGTCTGTCTGTCTGTCTGTCTGTCTGTCTGTGTGCGCTGTACCGCAAAAACCGCTAAAGATATCGAGATGAAACTTGAAACTTAAGCTTTTTGTTACAATCGGAAGAACTGAAAAGCTTTTAGTGAAAATCGGAAAACCGAAAGTGGTACTTTACTCGTAGCGTTTTTCAGTTTTTTTCAGATTTTTTCAATAAATGTTCATCAAACAAAAAATTCTTTCTAATAAAAGTTGTAGATAATAACAAAATGAAGATGTATTGTTCATTTACTTTTTGTCATAGCACTCTTAGTTTTTGAGATATTTAATTATTAGTGTTTTTTATCTAGTCATTGATTTGTGTCAGTGTGTGTGTTGATACAATTGGAAAATGTAAAATATTAAAGATTTTTTGTATCTTCACTTTGTGTCATAGCACTCTTAGTTTTTGAGATATTCAATAAATAGTGTTTTTTATCTAGTCATTGGTTTGTGTCAGTATCTGTTGATCCAATTGAAAAATGTTTCAAATAAAAGTTGTAGTTATCAAAAAGTTGAAGACATTTTGAAAATAATAATGCTACAAATATTTTAAAAGTGATTTAATACGCAATTTACGGGGGAAAGTACTATGATGGACACATCACCATTTTTTTTTTAAATATACGGTGTAAATTTTACGACATTCGTTGTTTTTAAAACAGGTTTATTTGAATCTTTAAACGAATGTTTTCAACTTCCAGATTAAGCATATAAAATTTTGAGTTTAGGAAAGCCTGAAATTTGTGTTTTCAAAACTGGAAATTTTACTTTATGCGCCAGGTGTACAAAATATTGATTTGATGTGAAGTTTAGAATGTACGTCTTTGACATACTGCTTTACTACATGGTATATTTCGAACTTTACTTAAAATGAGTGTTTTGTACGCGAGGCGCATGAAGTAAACTTTCGAGTTTAGATAAGCCTCAAAATTTGGTTTGGTCGCTCCGCTTTACGGAGCGACCGTAGAAAATTTTCAGGCTTTTCTAAACTCGAAATTTTACTTAATGCTTAATCTAGGAGTGGACAACACTCGTTTGGAACTTCAATTTGAATTCTTTATGAAAATATCTAAAGATTTGCAGTTATTTGAAATGTATACTTTAAAGAAAGCTCCCTGTATGTGTTTCCTGTGTCACACGAACATTTCGTTGTACAATTGGTCGATTCTGTAAGCGAACTGATAAATTTAACGTACGTGTTAACTTTAATTTTACTTTAAAGTGAATTTGGTATTTGTCATGTTTACTGACAATGTGAGGCCAGAAATAACATATACATTAAATTTAATATTTTGTTTACAGAATCAAGAGCAGTATGATTTCTACGTAGTGTTTTGAGCCATCTTGCTTGCGAAGTACTACCAATTATACTATCGAAACTTCTACAGATCCTTAACCTAACAACGCAAAATGAATGTCGATATCACAAACAACTTTTGTTTTATGCAATACTAAAAGTACCTATATCTATCGTGGTAACTCTGTATTACTTGATTTTGTTTATGACATTAGTTATTCTATGAAAGAAAGAAATTATTTATTAATTTGATTGATTAATGACTTAATATTAATATCCATTCCTTGGCTATTCTATTGGTATGATGCATGTGATTGATTTTTTCCCCAATAATCTAAAATTATTGTCTTATATAGTTCTTAGCGTCATCCAATTTGAATTTTTGATTCCAAAGAACTTATGAAATCATCGCAATTTCCCTATAGGCACGAACTTCAAACTGCCATTTTAAAATAATCTTTGACTGTACGCGACAAGCTTCTCCCCGTCATTTCCCTTTGTTTTCCCAACTCGATCCCAACAATCAAATATCCATCCCCATTGTAACAATCCTCTCTTCTTCCTTGGAATCAAATTCGACAAGTCTGAAGCGATAGCGGAGACAACATTACACGAACCTTATCGTATTGTGGTCCTGGAGGCCATCTTTGACGTCTTGCCGGCGTTTCCCCCCAGATGCAGATTACGTCAACTTTTAGCGGACATCGGTGGATCTATACAGAAGGAAAGCCCTCGGGCTTATTTGCATCCAGGGCCATCCTAAGATTTCCAGACTCTCGAGCGGAGAGAGGAGAGCGGGTGGGGGGAATTCGAGGGATCGTTTTATTGCTCCCGTTTCCCGGTTTATTACCGGGAACGGGAATCCATCTGTGGACGGGACGTGAATGTTTTTATTTCGATGCATTGAAAGTGGATGATCGGGAGCGGAATGGGGGTAGGAGGATGTTGATGTTGCGGGTTAAATCTTATTTTAAGTGTTGGAAGAGATCATTAAGGTTATTTTACTATTCATGGTTAATCATCTCTTTACGATTGACCCACATTAATGAAATATCTCATTAAATGTTACCTTCAACAAATATTTTTATTTTGTTCAGATGAACTTAATCAATTCATTCAAATTTCAAAATTTTAACGTTTTATGACAGTTTTAACTATTTCAATATTTCAGATACGAATTTGGCCCTCTTAATAAATCTTCTTACATCTCTGATATATTCTTAAATATCATGTCTGCTATTAGTCATTAAACTGTCTAGTGACTGTGCTATATTTGTTTTATTTTTTGCAATATATTTTATTTTGATAATTAATACAACCTGGTTCGTTTAGGTCGACGTGTTGTCGGGCTTCAAACTCATATCCTCGCGAGACACGTGTCTGGCATCCCTAATGAACGGTGACAAGCGCGACATGCAACGTGAAATTAGCAAGAATCCCTCTCCGCAGTTCCGTTCGGGTTCGGCTCGATTCAGTTCCGTCACACACCTCCCAAAATAAACACTCATATATAGTTTTGTGTACCGACTCCACTGTGTACCGTTCATTATACTTTATGTTTGTTCACTGTATTCACACACACACACACACACACATACAATCACACATCTATCCCAGCAGGAACATTCACACATACGTGTATGTGTGTGTGTGTTTCTCTTTCAGTCCAGTGGGCCTCGGCAGGAGGGACGACTCTGACTAATAATCCTGCTGGAGGCTACTCCATCTGGGGAACCGAACTGATGAATCAATTACTGCTACCGTGGAAATCACACAGATGTACAAACAAACAAGCAGCGCAAAAAAATGCGAATAAACACTGGAAATGCAACATCTATTGCAATTCGAAATCAATTTGTTTTTGCTTCCACTGAGATGAGAGAAATCAACAGCAATGTTACTATTTTTCAAAGACTGATTATAAAAGCTATATCTTTCTTTATTAAAGATAATGTGATGCTACTGGCTGCGCTAAATTATCTGAGTAAAATAGCATATTATATAAATAGCTTGGTTGTTTTATAAGAGGATATAACCACTCTAGTTATATAATATGCTATTTTACAGCTCAGAAAATATACTGGGATTGTTTTCTCTTAAGTAGGTATACATATTCCGTCGAATACACTGTAAAATTACAAACATTCGATTCTATTAAGCATTATATTTGAAGCGTTTAACAATTGTTTCCACTTCTTAATTAAGATTGAAGTAACATTTCGAGTTTAGAACACTGATTTAAAGTTAAGTTTAAAATATACTGCCCAACTTTAATCTTGACAGCATGTTTTCGAAAGAAAATTGTTTGAATTTTGAATGCGCAAAATTTGGTTGGAGAAACTTAATTTTTGTTAAATTTGTTAACGTGAGACAAACTTAAGCAGTACATTTTAAACTTCACGTTAAACCAGTGTTTTATATGCGTGCCGCTACGCGAAACGACCAAACCAAATTTTAAGGCTTTTCTTAACTCGAAATTTTGCTTCATGCTTAATCTGGGAGTGAAAACACACGCTTCAAATTGAACACACAAAAAAACAACTAGTATCCAGACATATACAACGTATACATGGTGAATGTATACTTACAAGAAAAATTCCCTGCATATTTTTTATGTCTTCGCAATCTAACATCATATAGTCATATCGTAATGAAATTCCATTTTAAACTGTCGTTTATTTCACAATAAAATTAAATAAAATTAGTCCAATTTTGATAAAATTTAGTTAAACTTCAAAATAGCTATTTTTTTTTTCAATTTATAATAAAAATATTGAATATACATACTTGGTCTTTTCTTAAACATATATTGCCTAATTCGTAGAAGTTAGTGGAGCAAATTAAATCTTTGAACTGAAAATTATCAAGAGCTTATTAAGATCTAATAACGCAGTGCGACAAATTCAAACTTTTTTTTCTAAATTGAAATCTGAAAACAAAAATGAAAAAATTGTGTGAAGAAAAAAATACATCTAACTGTTTTTTGCGATATTAGGTCATTTAAGGAGTTTATCGAGGTCTGAAGTTTCGAAGTTTTTCAACAATAAGATCACCTAAAATGACCTATACGAAGATCAGATTTGCAATAAGACACGTCATTATTGGTGAAAGAAGTTAAATAATTTTAATTCGATTAGGTTTTCAATTTTCTAAACAGCACTATCAAATTATTCTAAAATGTTGTAAAAGATTTAAAAAAAAATAGAGTAATTCCTAATTATAAATGTCGATCATTTTGGCAATAATTTTATACCTTTTTAGAAAATTTATAAAACCTCCACAGCGCAAATTTAATAGAAGCATTTACATTTTATCTTGATTTAATTAATAAAAATATTTGGAAAACAGCCGGTTTTCAATTTTCTTAGACGTCTCAAATGCTCGAGAATAAGACCATAGGCGGATAAAAAGTCGAAGAGGGTTTTAAATAATTCGAGGGGAAAAATATTAGTTTTTTTCTTTATACATACAAATATTTCAAATTTGAATATTTTGGAGGATTTAAATTAGCATAAACATACTTTCATAATTTTAATATTAGAAAAAATTAATGCAATGCACAAACATTTTTAATTATTGATTTAATTAACTATAGCTAATGATTATAGTTGTTACATCATTTTTTATTTTGATCGTAATTACAAATTGAACCTTTATTTTATTTTCATTATAAAAATGAGAGATGGAAAGATGTACGATTTCTTCGAGTTTAGTTCAAAGTATATTTAATTATTTAATTATAGCTAATGATTATAGTTGTTATATCATTTTTTTTTATCGTAATTAAAAATTGAACCTTTATTTTTATTATAAAAATGAGAAATAGAAAGATGTACAACTTCTTCGAGTTTAGTTCAAAATATATGATAAACTAGTTTAGAAGTTTTCTTCGAAGAATATTAAAATTAATTAGTTCTTTTGTAAATTCTGCGAATGTTATGTTGTTTTATGCTGCACACATTTTGTGCTAATTTTATGTTAAATTTAACTTTTCGTAATGTTCGTACAAAAACTTGTCGAGATTTTTTTCAATTAATTGTAAAATAAAAATTAAAGCTCTATTATTTCTAGCTAAATTCAGTGATTTTGATGTTGATTTATAAAATAAACTATTGATATTGTGCATACTTATGAATATTGGCTGAGTTTAGCAGAAACATCTACTGAAAATAAATATAATATCAAATAATTTCAAATAAGTGATAAAGTAAGATTGACCTATTGATATTGTACATATTTATGAATATTGGCCGCATTTATTGGATTTTCTTTTAGTAATAAAAAAAAATGAAATTTTGAAAAATGTACTCAAAATAAATAATTATAATGTCAAATGCATTTTGAATAAATTAAGATAAAGTTCATTCATTTATGAATAAATTCTGTGATTTTTTTTTATTTTACGAAAATATTTTATATATTCGATATAATATACTTAATTTTGATAAACACGTAAATTTTCTTAAAAGCTTGTGTAAACATATATTAAATTATTCATGTACATTTAAAATAAAATTAAATATTTAGTTTTATTTTCTTCTTTTAGATTTTCATATTTATTGAAGTGTTCAATAATATTTGAGGAGTGTTTTCCATTCTTTGATTAAGTATGAAGTTAATGTTTTGAGTTTAGAAAAGCCAGAAAATTTAAATTGGTCGCGTATATTAACTTTATGCGCCAGCCGTGTAGAACACGAGTTTAAGTTAAGTTAAAAAAAAATCAGATTTTTACAACACTGCAAAACCAACCTAAAAACTATTAACATATGGATATTTTTTCAGTTTATAAATCGGTCATTTTTATTTCAACTTATTCTGGCTAAATTTCAATAAATTAATTTTTGAGGCAGATAATAGTTGAAAGTCCATTTTAACTTTGATTTTAGTTTAAATAATAAACGTCTTACTTTAAAATAATACTGTGTTTTTGAAAGTAATAGGTTTTTTATTTAAACTAAAAATCAAACTGGCTAAATTTAATAAAATTGACAATGCAAAGATAATTTTTATTTCTTGTATCGTATTTTATTATTTATTTAGATTTATCATATTTTAATATTTGCATTAATTGATTAAGGGTTACTACGTAGTAATTAATATTAATTAATCAATATTGAGAAGTGTTTTAATGTTTATATCACTTTATTTTAATATTTTAACGACTAGAGTTTCGACATATTTGAAAATGACACTGAATATGTCGAAACTCTAGTTGTAAAAATATTTAAAAAAAATCGAGTTGCATAACATTTAAACACTTCTCAATATTGATTAATTATGATATTTTATTTGTAGAAGCCAGATATATCAGGCTTAAAATAAATAAAAATTGAAACTTGTCGGACATAAAAACATTTACTCCATCACATCCGACATTTTCTGGTGTAACTAGACTGTATTTAAAAATATGTAAGCATTATAGTTTTAATATTTAAGTGATTTTATATAGCCCAAATTGTTATAAAATCATCTTTTCGAGCGTCTATATTTTTTCTAGCTGTTTCTAACATTAAATTAATAAATAAATTCGTTTATTGTAGAACAAATAAACTAATTTAGAACATAAAAATCAATAAAATTATAAATTATTACAAAGTACATAATATATAAAAATATATAACGTGATGAATACATCAATAAAAATATATGAAAAGAACCAACAACAAAATGAAATAATTTAAATTAAATATAACATTATATAAAATAATAATTATTTAATCCCTACCCACAGACAATATATTTAATTAAACTAATTAGTTTAGTAGAATATCTACAATCTATATCAGATTTTTGAGAAATTAACAAAACATCGTCAAGAATTAGCATTTTTTTAAAAGGAAGACGCACACAAATATGTACTTTTTAAAACATTTCAAAAGATTCTTCATTCATTTGATTCGCGCGTATAAGACACTGATTTTAAGTGAAGTTCAATTGTTCACAATATTTCAGCTATTTCATTGTTGTATATGCGTGGCGCATGAAGTAAAATTTGGTTTGGTCGCTCTGCTTCGCGGAGCGACCAAACCAAATTTTCAGGCTTTTCTAAACTCGAACTTTTACTTCATGCTTAATCTGGGAGTAGAAAACTCTCGTTTAAAGCTTCAAATTGAACTCTTTTAAAAATAGCGTATGCATATGTAGACATAAAAGAAAATTTCCTGTAGGTATACTTAGAAGAAACAGAGTATATTTCTTCTAAGTATAGATACAGGGATTTTTTTTGTATAGGAGGCAAAACCTTTCATTTTTTCTTATCAAATTAAAGCAAAATCTACTTATAATCTTTACTATAGTGTTGAAAATGCAGTTTCACTAAATAATAGCTGCCGCTATTAAATGTTTACTCATAATCTGTTAATTCTATCAAAATTCGTTGTTTAGGTATTTTTCTGGATTTCTTTTTATTGAGCTATATTTGAATTATTGCTGTGATTTATGTGATTGTAAAAATAATAAACGATGCCGATTATGTGAATAATTCAGCAATAGCTTGCTCGCTTTGATAGCCAGCAAACCCCCCGTTGAAAAGGTCAAAAGGTAAGCACGTAGGTATTTGAATTGTATTATAAAGGATGTCGTCGTTGTATTTATGAATAAAGTTAGTGGCCTGTTAGAGGTCCCGGCAAACTACATAACTAACTTTAGAAATACCTCGGTAATTCCGTTACAAAGCCACCGCCGCCAACTATAGAATTAGCGGGAATAAGCGCATAGACAAACCCAGAAATTAAATCGCATCTGGTCCACGGTTTACACCCCTAGTCCTGGTAAGGGATGTCGGTGGTCGGAATGGGAATGGTGGAGGAGCGGGGGGTGAAAAAGTGGATGGATTTCGGGGCTGGATTTATGCCCCTACGGGAAACCTGCCCTCGGGTGACACGCTCCCCAACGCGGAATCACCGCAAAGAAAAACCCCATTGTTACCGTACGGCCTGGGCCCCCTTCCGTTTTGCTCCGACAAAGAGTCGTCCAATTTTCCGCTAATCTTAAACATAATGCGTTACAAATATTTATTTTATGAGGGGTGGCCAACGAAAATGCTAACGTGATAAAGAAAGTTAGCAACACAATATTTTTTTTCCTTCTTTTAAAGGAATATCCTTTATTTTTTTGATACATCAGGACTAACAAGTAATAGAAATGTACAAAAATAATGATTTCTTTCACTCAAGCGAAAATCTCGAATTACATCCCCAAATCAGTATTTTTTTATTAGTTACTACTTTAAACCGTCAAGCGCCATTGATGCAATAACGCAACATGATTATTATTTTTTTTAAATTACTAATGCCCGATATTTTAAACAATTAATAAATCATTAGATAACTATTTGTGGAGTAAATTTATTTACCTAGTAAACTAATGGACAAATAAAATTTGCATATTATAAAGCAAACTTACCAACTAAATAGCAATTCTAGAAATAAATAATTTAATTAGTAGACTATAGACCGAAATTATACATTTTCTTTGTGGCTATAGCTGGAACCACAAATTTGTTAAATTTAATTGTCAATATTTCAAATTAAATTGTCAATCAAATTGGAAATTTAGTATAATTCCTTATAATTATGGAGAATAACCGTGGAATAGGACAGAATTACACAGAACAAGAAAAATAAAGCTTATTAGAAATTAGAAAAGACTTAACCGAGTGTTTTGCACTCCCAGGCTAAGCATGAAGTAAAATTTCGAGTTTAGAAAAGCCTGAAAATATGGTTTGGTCGCGTAGCGCGAAGCGCGGAGCGGCCAATCCAAATTTTCAGGCTTTTCTAAACTCGAAATTTTACTTCATGCGCCAGGCGTACAAGACACTGATTTCAAGTGAAGGTTATTTGTTCACAATATTTTAGTGCTTTCAGTGTTAAATTCGCGTGGCGCATGAAGTAAAATTTCGAGTTTAGAAAAGCCTGAAAATTTGGTTTAGTCGCTCCGCGCTTCGCGCTACATCAAATTATTTTGGATTACATATATTGGTTCAGAAAGCACTACAAATCAAGGAAAACATGGGACACCTTTCTTGAATTGTACTTTATTTATAGAGCGGAGTAATGGTGTGTTGTATTTGGTCATTAAGGCATTGAAGATATGTGTTACAGTGCAGGAATTTCTCTATTTCGTAAATTTCTATGAATGACATGAGTTTCCCTTTTTCTAAATTATGAAGAAAAATTCATCATTTTAATATTATACTGGGTATATTTAATAAGATTCAACCCCTTAATTTTGTTATGTGTATGAATATAACTCGCTGCAAACTTAAAACGTATTGAAACATTTTTTGAATTCATTATAAATTTAGAAAAAACACATTTTTATTTATTATTATTTATGGTATATAAATGACATTCTACAGTTTTATACTCGTACTTAAACCAAATTAAAGTTGATTAATGTATTGAATATTTGTGTATCACTTCCGGATTAACCGGATATTATACAACCATTATAATTTAAAATAAAATGCCTTACTGGTTTTTAAATCTTCGCATCCAACGAATCATTTTACATACAGGAAGATTTTCTATTAAGTATTCATATCTTGATGCATACGATGTAAATTTTTCGAAATCCGCTGTTTTTGAAAAGCGTTCAATTCAAAGCCTTAAACGCGTGTTTCCACTTCCTGGGTAAGCATGAAGTAAAATTTCGAGTTTAGATAAGCCTAAAAATTTGGATTGGTCGCGTAGCGAAGCGAAGCGACCAATCTACATTTTCAGGCTTTTCTAAACTCGAAATTTTACTTCATGCGCCACGCGTATAAAACACTGATTTCAAGTGAAGTTCAAAATAAACTGCTTTGACTTCATGTTAAATAATTTTACGTGTGTTTATATAATATGGAAAAGTATATTTACTAAATCGTAAGTCGTAAAATTTGGAAAATGCTCTACTTTTTGAATCGTTTTTTTTAATTAAAATGAACAACATTTAATTTTTCAAATAATATCCTCTAGATTGCTGAAATTGAACTGCTCACATGTCGGAATTAATGCCTTCAGATTTTTAAATCCTGCTCCTTGATCTGTTGAAAGAGACAACAGAAAATGAAAAACAAAGTTACAAAGTTACCCGATTCAAAGACATTTCAATGTTGGCAACTACATCTACAATCAAAACTATGTAAGTATGGTGATTCGTCTCATTTATTCTAAAAAACGTGTTTATGAATTTATGAATGAGATATCATTCTAAGTTGCTCTTTTTCTACTTCGTGTCCGAAATGCGCATATAGGCTACAATACAATATACTTAAGCAAGGAATAAAACAATTACAAATCTTTGAAAAATGTTATCGCTGAAGGTGTTACTTACTGAAATGCTATACCAACACTTAAGTAAATAACACACTTAATTAAGATTTTCCTATTTAATAATTGATCCTGCAACAATTGTTCCACTACACAGTGGCTTTATCAGGCAGATCTGCCCGATAAAGCCATCAGACCGATCTGCCCGATGAAGCCACTGTTTGGTGAAACAATTCTTGCAGTGTTAACAAATAAATAGTGAAATCTTAACCAAGTGTGTTATTTACTAAAGTACAAACCTTTAAAACAACTTAACGTAGCTAAAAGAAGAATATTAAAGTTATCATCAATTTTGGTTAAGTAAGCTATTGATAATAAGTACATAGTACTCGAAATGTATAGAGTTTTCCATTAAGAGGTCCTATTTTAATTATTTAAAAACAATATTTTGTTTATAAAATAGTGCCAACATATTTATTTTAAAACAAATTACAAATCCCACGATTAGTTGTGGAAAATGACATCTGGTAAATGGCTTCTTCTACAAATGGCTATTCTTTTGAAAAAGTTTTGCATCAAATTTTAGCATTTTAACTCTGGCTCTATTTGATCAATACACGCTCGAATATTTTTTTTTTTGAGCGCTTGAATTGCGGTAATATTCTTAGCTGACCTGGCGATGCGAGTACGAACAGGCAATTTTACATCAGTCATTTTTCCATTTTGCTCAAATTAGATACCAACCGAAAACACGACGAACGCTGCAATCTGTCTAGGCGAAATTTTCACAACATTGATAATCAATTTTCACTATTTTTCTACGTTGTTAGATTTTCTCAAATCGTACACTTTTCACTTGATAAATGTGAAACAATGAAGGCCATTTATTTAACAATTTAAAAATGCCATTGCATTTAAAATGGGACATCTTAATGTAAACCCCTTTACATCTACCAAAAATTAAAAATATTGTGACGAAAGTGTTAGTACGTTCATTTCAAATAAATTTTGGTTAAGTATTACCTAACTGCTAGTTTTATAAGACTCTATAAAGATTAATTAAAACCGTATTCCTATTTTTAAATTTCCAAAGATTGGATAATAAACTTTTTCTAATTAACATTTTCTTATTACAATTTTATGTGCAGCTGTAAATCTTATCTTCCTCACAATAAAAAAAACGAGAGAATTTTCGTGCATATTTCTCTCATCCAGTAGTGGAATTGTTTCCACTGGCACATAAATTATATTTCGTATTTTCCAGCCGGGGGGAAAAGACGACGATTATTTACCCTCTTCTCTCGCGAACAACTCAAATTTTTGGCTCATTTCCATCGGCGGAATGAATCCCCATTTTCGCTGCAGTTATTTATTCAAATCGCCGACAGATTATCCTTTTGTTATCTGAAAGAAAGCAGCAGAGAAATGAATGATGCTCAATGTTTTTTTTGTTTTTTTTTTTTTCGGTACTTTTCAAGTAGTAATCATTTTCATATGAATGTATTAAAATCATTAAAATATACACATCCTGACGTATACGTTGTATATTTTCAAGATTTTGTTGTTTTCAGGAAAGTGTCAAATTTAAAACTTCTACATTAATCATAAAGTAAAATTTCGAGTTTAGAAAAGCTTGAAAATCTGGTTTGGTCGTCAAACTAAATTGTCAGTCTTTTCTGAAAATTTTACTTCAGGCTTATTTGGAATTTTACTTCATGCGCCACGTGTATAAAACACTGATTTATTATTAAGTTTAAAATATACTGCTTAGTTATATTAATGGTACGTTTATAATTCAGCGTAGATTATAATTGCATTAAAACTCTCGGTAAACTCATTTGTGAATTAATAAACTTGTGAAAAATTACAGATTTTTAAAAATGTCAAAAATGTGATGTATTCGACATAAAAATCCGAAAATCTGAAAATTAATCTGAAAATTCGTGTATCAACTGATAAATCTATAGATAGCGGAAACTGCATCACGTCTCCACAAAAAAATGATTCTGCAGATTTTGTTGCGACGTAGTCCAGTGCTACACTCAAGTGCAGAAAACGGCTCACCTATTATTTTTTATTTATTATAATATAATCACTATTGCAATACTACGAATAAAACGTTTGGTATTTGACACACAAAAAAATGATATCTTGAACAAGTTTCTCATCTTTCACGTGGTGAAACATATTTAACTATGATTTAATAAAGAAAACACTTGGTTAAATTTCACTAATATTAGTAAAATTTAACCAAGTGTTTTCTTTATTAAATCAAAAAAATTATTCTGCAGATTTTGTTGCGACCTAGTCCAGTGCTACACTCAAGTGCAGAAAACGGCTCACCTATTATTTTTTATTTGTTATAATAAAATCACTATTGCAATACTACGAATAAAACGTTTAGTATTTTGCGATAAAATAGTCTATCAATTACATTGGACGATAGAACGGCTGACATTAAGCACTACCACTGGCTTCGCCAACCTTTCACAAAAGCTTTAACTTTTGCAGAATCTACAGAACTCAAAACTACGATGAACACGCCAAACTTCAGTGGGTTAATTCAGACATCCACTAAAGATCAAAACGAAAAAGCAAAAACAGTGGAAAAAGGTAAAAATCTTGATATGTCGAATGTACAGCATATCTTAAAATTTCATTTGTGATGATTGTTCATTAAATAAGCTGATAAATACTATATGTTGTTTTTTTCTACACTCTGATAGTCTATTGTATCATAAAATGCCAAACGTTTTATTCGCAGTATTGCAAGAGTAATGCTATTATAAAAAAATTAAAAATTAATAATGGGTGGACCTTTTTTTACAAGTATGTGTATATGCATGGGTGGCTGTTAACCTTGTTTTATATCTGATTATTTATTCCTTTGTAAACTTATAACTTAAAGTCAATAATTAATAAATCAATAAAAGAATAGTTTTTATTCAATGTTTCGTTGAATAATTAACAATCCTCATTCAATATTTATGCACTAATTTTATTAAACACACCTTACTATTTTAACCTCGTTAAAACTTCATTGCGCGGATTTCCACCATTTTATTTTTTGTGTGTGAATTAGAGGATTGGTTGGGAAACGTGCCAAAAACTTTCTTTATCGTCGAACTGCGGGGACGGCTTTCGCCCCTTTCGCGCGAGCGAAACTTATAAATTGATACCTTTTACATCTCCTCGCCGGAATCACATGATCGATTCAACAATACGCGAATCATTCGTCTATTTCATCCCGTACCTCCATCAATTATTCGAACCGGATGAATCGGGAATTGAGAGATGAAACATTTCCAACTATTCAACATTACAATTCCGCAAAAATAAAAAAATATAATCATCAAAGTAAAAAAATTAAAACGTATAAACTTCGCGAACAAATAGCAGCCTATACACCAGGGCTATCCAACCCAAATTGCCTCAAGGGCCAAAATTTACACCTAAAGTGTTCACCTCAGAAATACACTGCTCGAATAAATTAACGCACCAGTTTACAATCTCTTAAAAATGCTAACTATTTAAGTTAGGCTTTGTGTTTATATCATTTATACTTTGTTTGCACTCTTTCAAATACACACAAGATTCAAACTATTCTTCGTTATTTCAAAGACGCTAACGTGAAATACATGAAAGTAACACACATTTTTAAAATGCGTTAATTTTTTAAAGCAGTGTATGCAAATTTTTGCAAAATCAATTTTTCTCATAAATTAATATTTCTTCGGAAATTTAAGACCGTTTCACATGTTTTAAATTTTTTTCCCAAACGTTTAGAAATCGAAAATTGCTTGTTTCTCATTGATCACTTGGTAAAACATTTCTATTAATATATAGGTATTTGATTGAAATTCACTTGGTTTGTTTTACTAATAAATTGTTTTATTATCAACTAGTTTCGGCTTAATGCCATTTTCAAGAATTATTCTTGAAAATGGCATTAAGCCGAAACTAGTTGAAAATAAAACAATTTATTAGTAAAACAAACCAAGTGAATTTCAATCAAATACCTATATATTAATCGAAAATTGGGTTTGAATTGCATTATTGTATATTTTTTGTATACATGAATGCTTTAAAATGATGTTTAAAATAATAACATGTATTTATTTGAGTAAAGAAGAAAATAGCAGGTGTTTAATGAGACTAAATACACTTTATTCGCAAAATATAACTTATTCTAACTTATACAAAAATATATACTACTTAATGAATCAAAATTAAGGTTCTCTATGAAAAATAAAACATACAAGGATTTTTAATTTCAAGCGAATTTAAAAAAATAGTGATGTGTACATCATAGCACTTTCCCCATCACTTAAACAATTGATAATTGGCATAATAAACTTATTTCACTTGCCAATCGCTTGAAGACCATTTTACATTAAATCAGCGTTTTGTACGCGTGGCGCATGAAGTAAAATTTCGAGTTTAGAAAAGCCTAATATGGCTCGGTCGCTCCGCTTCGCTACGCGCCCGAGCCAAATTTTTAGGCTTTTCTAAACTCGAAATTTTACTTCATGCTTAACCTGGGAGTGGAAGACTCTTGTTTGTTTTATCATTGAAACAATTGAAAATTGACGTAATAAGTTTATTGTCGTTTTATTGGCAAAGATTGTTCTTTATTGTTAAAACGGAATTTCAATTTTGATACAAGTTAAAAAGGATTCAAAAGATAATACGCAAATTACAGTCAATTTAATTATAAAATACTATCAAAATGCCATAATAGTGAAATTACCCTCAAAATGTTACAATAGTCATATAATGATGAAGTATTATCACAATAAAAAGGCTAAGTGATTTTAAGGCACCATTCCATAATGGTCAATAAACAATTGACACAGTAATGTCACAATGATCCTTACTTCAAATACGTCACAAAATCAAATTTTCAGGCTTCTTTAAACTCGAAATTTTACTTCATGCTTATCTGGAAGTGGACACACTTGTTACAAGCTTCAAATGTAAGCTATTGTAAAAACTAATCGTTTTTAAAAGTTAACAAATTCTCTGTTTTTTTTTTATATAAAATAAAAACAATTCGAATTTTGATATTGATAAAAATTAGGGATATTAATCTGAATTTAAAATTAGATTACATTTTATTTCCTGCTTAAAAAAAACAACCAAGATTTTATAAAACCAAATACTAATAAGTTTCTGTTTTTTATTTTATAAAATAAAAACAGTTCGAATTTTGATATTGACAAAAATTAGAGATATTATTCTGAATTAAAAAATTCGATTACATTTTATTTCCTGCTTATATTAATCGACAAAACAAAATTCCTAAAAAAACAACCAATATTTTCTAAAACCAAATACTAATAAGTTACCAAAAAGGAATGAGCATCATATTAGTCTACTAAAATTCGTTTAGTGATTTTCAAATTTATTTTTTTTACATTTTTGCAAACTTTTGCTAAAGTTAGTAGACATTATCTTTGTGTTAAAAAATTCAATTTTACTTTTCAAGATAAACATAATAATAAATAGATTCTATATAAAGTAAGATACACTTCATTCATTTTTAATTAAACTCATTAAATTTTATATAAAAATATATTAATATTCGCCTGAATTATTTAATTTTCAAAAAAACATGTTCATTTTCCATATAGCCAGTAACCATTGATTAAAATTTATAAGTACATTTAAAATTGAAATGAGTATTTATTTTAATTTCTTTTTTTCAGATCATCATTTTTATTAAGACGTTCAGTAATATTTCGAGTTTAAAAAAGCATGAACATTTAGATTGGTCGCGTAGCAAAGCGGAGCTCTGCTCCACAAAGATGTACTAATTTATTTATTTATTTGTCAAATCAACAGAAGCCATTTGCAAAAACACATAAATATATTAGACATTAACTACAATAGTTTATATATAAAACTTAAAACTAGCTTCAATCTAATAATTAAGGGTTTAATAGGATTTAAAATATTTTAAACTTCCATTAAATAAATCAAAGTCAATTTTATTACTATTTGCGCTTAACCTATTTAAATTGTAGTGAACTGCGCATTTGAACAAAAAATGCCGTAGTAATCCGCAGTGTAATTCGTAGATGTTACTGTTTTATTTTTTGATACACCAAAGAATAAAACGGAAACATCAGAGAAAACTTACGTAATTTTTTTACACGATAATTATCTTGCTAATGTGGTAAAAGAAAATTTTCAAAGAAAGAAAATTAAGGTTTTAGAGTGAGTATCCACCCCACAGTGCGGATCTATGGCTTTGTAATTTCCATATTTTTGGACCGATGAAAAGGTCGTTGAAAAGTCGACTTTTTGGTCTGATGCAAAAGTTCAGATAACTGTGGAAGAATTTTTCAATCTGCAGCCACAAAAATGTAATGAGTAAGGTATGCATCGGTAAGTAAATCAATGGAATAGTTATCTTAACTGTGACGGTAATTATTTGTAATTAAATTGTTGATTTTTTTTATAAAACAAAGATGGGCTTCATTTGAATGCGCTTAGCATGTTAAATAAACATATACAGGAAACTTTTCTTGTAAGTGTAAATATCCCGATGTATATGCTATGCGAAGCGAGGCAAATCCAAATTTTCACGCTTTTCCAAACTCGATGCGTTTGCGCCACGCGTAGAAAACACTAAGTTATTGTGAAGTTCAGAATACAAGGATTTTTCTTTTAAGTGTACCTATATATCCATTTGTTAAATGTATTAATGTGAGATCAAACAGTATATTATAAAATGATAAATATTTTGGTATCTAAGACGCGTAGCGTATGAAGTAAAATTTCGAGTTTAGAAAAGTTTGGAGTCGGAGCGACCAAACCAAATATTCAGTTTTTTCTAAACTTGAAATTTTACTTCATGCCTAATCAGGGAGTGAAAACACTCGCTAGAAGCTTCCAATTGAACATTTTTATTAAACCAACGAATGCTAAGAATGTTCAGTGGATAGAAACATTTGGATATGTATACTTAATAGAAAAATTCACATTGTAAATTAATTCGACGCTTTTGCCATTTTGAACACAAATCATGTCTTCTTTAATACAATTATAAATTGAGAAGTTCTAGTTTTTGGATGTTATACTTCAGAATATATCTAACCTCGAAGATTTACAAAAATCACATCAATGCTAATATTTTAAAACTCCCTGCCCTAGCAAGTCATTTTCCTAATTTATTTCATAGACCATAACATTTTAAAATTAAAATTAATTATTCAATAAATTTTCCATAAAACTCCACACAGGTCCACTTATTCGATTAAGCATGTTTTTTTTTTCAAAAAAACTCTCCCCGTATTTATGCCGGTTAATCATAAAAGTTTGTCGCATGAGTGGTTTAATAATTGAATAGAGTTTGTGCATATCCGAGGGATTTGTTTGCTATTATGCTGCAATGCATCAAACGCACACACACACATGCGAACATAACATATACAGGGTGTTAATCTCGCACAAATTAAATAAATTAACACCTCGGCACATGTCGGATGATCATCACGAAATGAATAATTCATACCCAAGAAATTAACTAAAGTAATCAAGGAGAGGGGATGGATATAATAGACATGGATTATATGGTCTTAATATAAATAATTATTATAAATATTAATATGTTGTCTGCATTTATATAAGTTAGGATAAAAATGCCAAACACTCCGTCTTCTCGGATGTGACGTTAAATGCATGTAGGACCCGTGTACTGCCTTGATGTTGCGTGCACGTTAAAGATCCCTACCGGTGGGTTGGAACTCCCACCGGGTTCGGCAAAATCCCCGGATAGCTGTAGACCTAATCTCCGGCTCCATGATAGGCCACTCTCAGATTAGGCATGAAGTAAAATACCGAGTTTAGAAAAGCTAAAAAATTGTTGGATATGGCATTATTAAAAAGACATTCATTTCCTCTTTAATATGATATAATACTTGACATCCTTATTTACAAAAATAATTTAGTTATAAATAATGTTCTATATCAGGTATGGGCAACCTTTGACATGTTGAGGGCCAAACTTTAGCGTGCAAATACGTTCGCGGGCCGCGTTTAAAAGTACTTAGTGCATTTTAAAGTAGTGATAATATTTTATGCGATAGATATTAGACATGAAATAATACGACAATGTTATTATAGTGAAATTTATTAAAATAACAAAATGAAATTTAAAAAAATGGTACATTATAATTAAATCGTTAAATTTGCAATTGTTACAAACTACGAAAGTTAAATACACCGAAATCAATGAGACACTGGAGCTTGAATTTGGGAAACTAATCCATCGATATTTGGATTAATTCCACTGACACAAAGACGTAAAGAATTTACCAAATTATCGTCAGTCAGTCTTGTACGATGTGTTGATTTATTAACTTACATCAATGAAAAGAACTGTTCGCATTTATAAGTACTGCCAAACGCACAAATCAATTTTCTTGTGAATTTTCTAAGCTGCGGAAAATTGTCTTCTTCTAGGTATTTTTTGTAGAAATCGCACAACTCTACGTCTTCAAATTTGGATTTTAGGAGTGAGCTTTCTTGAATCTCGATCAACTCCATTTGTAAGTGTATTGGAGCATTTTGCGCAATATATGTTGTAGGAGTAGCAAATAAACTGAAACAGTCTTCCATGTTTTTGAAGTCACAAAATCTGTTCGAAAATTGTTCCGACAGTAACTTGAGTTCTTCAGCATATTGAGCAGAAGCAATATTTTCATATGCAGAGAGCGTGTTGAAATGGTAACTGTTACCAGACAGCATCTGTGACTCCCACAAGCGTAATTTGATCTGAAATGCTTTTAAATGGATGTACAAATCATTTACTAACTGTCCTTGTTTTTAAAGTTTCAAATTTAAATCATTCAAATAGCCTGTAAGATCGACCAGAAATGCTAAGTCACATATCCATTTTGGGTCACTTAATTCAGATAGTGGTTTATCTTTTATTTTCATAAAGTCTGCTATCTCATTTCTAAACTCGTAAAACCGTTTCAACATTTTTCCTTTGCTCAGCCATTTGACTTCACAATAATATGTTACGTCGTTATATTCAGCTGATATTTTATCCAAAACTGCCTTGAACTGACGATGGTTAAGCCCTCGGGTTCGAATAAAGTTGATGGTTTTTACTACCACATTCATAACATTCTGGAGTCGAATGGACTTAGAACACAAGTTCTGTTGGTGGATAATACAATGAAGGACTATCAAATCATCTTTTTGCACATTTAATTCTGTTGCTTTTTCATTCAAAATTCCGATGAAACCTTTACGTAAGCCGACCATAGAAGGTGCACTATCAGTGCATACTCCAATTAATTTTGACCATGGCAAGCCAAAACTTGTGAATACCTTTTGAACTTCAATAAAAATATCCTCTCCTGTAGTGGTTCCTTTTAGCGGCTGTAAAGCAAGCAATTCCTTAGTATCAGTGAACTCCTTATCAACACCTCGAATAAATATAGCCAGTTGAGCTGTGTCAGAAAAATCGGTGCTCTCGTCTAATGCCATGAAAAATGATTCAAAAGCAGCCATACGGTCAGTCAATGTTGTTGTTATATCATTAGCCATCATTTCTATACGTCGAACAACAGTTCGTCTTGACAAACTAATTTTTTTTAAATTCTTTTTTTTTTTCAGGACACATAATACCGCAAACTTCTAACATACACTCCTTGATAAATTCTCCTTCGGCAAATGGTTTTAATGCCTTTGCCAATTTTGAGCTAACTATAAAACTAGCTTTCACAACATTATCAAGTTGTGTTCTTTGTTTATGAAAAATTTGTTGCTGTTTTTCCAAATATGCGGTAAGCTTCTGGATTTTGTCTGTTCTTAATTGTCCTGTCAGTGAGTGCAGCGTAGCATGCTTAGTTGAGTAATGCCTTTTAATATTAAATTATTTCATTACTGAAATGGATTTATTACACAGCAAACGAATAGGCTTACCATTGTGCAAGATAAAAAAGAATTCTTCAGTCCATTTTTCTTGAAAATGGCGACCCTCTGTATCTACTTTTCGTTACTTTCCACCAGACATAATTTTTGTTTACTTTTCGTTCAATAAACTTAATAACAAACTATAGTTAGTAACCACTCAAGATGCACACAAAGTCACAAAGCAAGTTGACGGCTCGAGCAGTTCGCTAGTATATCGCTTGTCCAAGTTATCACCTCGGTAGCTCAAATAGAACTGAACTAACGTTCGGGCCATCCACCCGCTTATATAGGCAAAATGAACGAATAATCTGGAATAAACTAGTTTAGAATAATTGAGAAGCAATAAATCCTTTGATGTGTCGCCCGTGAGGCGGCAAACCTCAGAGAATTTGATCGAGCAAGTCGAGTGGCGGCGATTATCAAAGAGTGAGGCGGCAAACATCAAAGAATTTGATGTTTGCCGCCTCACTGTCACTCCCGTGAGTAGAAGTACCTAATGTAGTATTTTTTTAATTGGGTTTTTTCAAAATGTCTCGCGGGCCGGATCATATCTTACAGCGGGCCGGGGGTTGCCCATATGTGTTCTATATCATTTCGAAAAATAAAATAGTTTCCATTTCTTCCTAGACATAACTTTTTAATAAAATTATTTAACAAAAGTTGATTTTGTAAAAATCTGCACTAGTTTTTATAATTTCTATGAAATAAATATTATATTACACACTGCGATTTTTTCTTTTAAATATACATAATATATATGCTGTAAATTTTCAGATATACGTCGATTTTATAATATCGTTTAATTTGAAGTTTCAAACGAGTGTTTCCGCTCCCAGATTAAGCATAAAGTAAAATTTCGAGTTTAGAAAAGCATGAAATTTTGGTTTGGTCGCGGCCAAACCAAATTTGCAGGCTTTTCTAAACTCGAAATGTTACTTCATGCGCCACGCGTATATAACACTAAAATATTGTGAAGTTAGAAATACACTCAGAATTTTTTTTTATGTGTTATAACCACAACATTTAAATAACAAAATTTTAAAATTTTTCTCACATATTCTTAAATCAAGCCAAATAAGACAATATATCAAATTAAATTATTTAGTAATTTAGCAAGCAAAAAATTAATAATGGGTTAATAAAATAAACAATTCTTAATAACTCAGTTAATTTCATAAATACTATGTCAAGTGATATATCTAATTAAAGAGAAAAAAATCTTTGTCTGATGATGATATAGCCAACTAATATCGACAGAAAAATCCGACAGCATTTTAATATTTAGTAGAAAATTATCTAAAACTTCGTCCATTATAATTATTTTGTCTCTTTTTAAATCCTGGAAAAAACAATTTTAAAAAAACTACATTTTTCACATTTTATTAAAATATCTAGTTATCTTTGACTTTTTCGTAGGTTTACAAGTGAGGGGTATGTTTTCATGAACCTATCGTATTTGTCCTCTATGTCTATAGACCTCTATGTAAAGTTTGGTTCAAACTTGCTTTTTATCTTCATCCAATTCTATTTTACTAAATAGCAAAACATACAGTATAATAAATATGTGTATCTTTAGGGATACAGGTTTTTTGTTATTTTTTTTTTTTTTTACAAAAAACATTAAAGTGGAAAATGCTAACTTTGTTTCTGTAACCCTTAAGTTTATTATTATTCAGTTCGTAAAATTCCACTTTGTCAATTAACCGTTTCCCGATCTTATAGTTTCCGAGATTCCTAGTTATCCCACCAAATGCTGACTAAATGAGAAACATAGTGGTTTTAAATTTTGTATAGAGGAAATGAATATTGGTTTAAAAAAGTTAGTAATTTGTTAAACCTATGTTATATTCATTTCCTCTATACAAAATTTAAATCCACTTTGTTTTTCATTGCATAAATTTTAATGATTAAATTAATTTAAATGCAAAAATGCAGCAATCAAGGACCTTAAGAAATAAAAATCCCTTCTCTCGCTGCACATTCGTATTAAAATCTCGCCTACTTTTCCTCCGTTATTTCTTAATGAATTCATCAGCGTTCGGGGTTTTATTTCCTCCTCCTAAGTTGCTATTTCATATTTTATTACCGGAATTTGCATATTTTCGTAATCGGCGCGCTTTTTTTCCTCTCATAAATATACAAGGAGAGGGAAAAATGGAAGAGGATTAGAAAGTTATTAAAGCCGTAATTACGATTTTTTTTAACGAAGAGTAAAGAAGAATGAAGGTTGGAATGAATGTAATCAGTTTATATTGATTGAATATTTTTTTGTAATTTGTTAAATGGAGATTTACTCGTTGAATATTTTCTAGTAAAAAAGATCTTCGATATTGTTTAGTAATTTTTGAAATGAAGATTCAACCCTCGGATATTTGTTTAGTCAATTTTAAAATAAAGATTCACCGCCTTATAACTAGAATTGCTGCTTTTATCTTTATAGTTTAATGCTAGTTAATTTCTATGAAACCCGTACAAAAATAATACTATGAAGAATATGAATTTGTGTTCAGTACTCATTCAAAGCCCTTTTGTACGTTTAGTTTACCAGCTTTTGACGATGTTACCTAAGCTAATTAATCCCTTTCGAACGTATGTATGATACTATGAGTTTGTATTAATAAAATAAATAGGAGAAAATATATATTAATGAAAAAAACCAAGTGTTTTAATTAAATATCCAGAATTAATGAAACCTAATCTACATACTAGTAGAACTTTGATTGAAACACTTGGTTTGTTTCACTAATTTATTTTTATGTTAACTCCAACTAGTTTCGACTTTAGGTTAGTTAGTTTTAAACTATTAATAGAATGAACGTACCAACATTGCATGTTCATGTGTACCAACTTCGATTTTATTAAATTTGAACTATTTAGAGGTTATGTTACATTGTTTATGTTTGTGAAATTGTTTCTTCCGCTTAATTATTTCATTAAATTTTATGTCTAACAATTGATTCCATTCCTTGGTTAAGCTTGAAGTAAACTTTCGAGTTTAGATACTCGAAATTTTACTTTATGCGCCACGCGTATAAAACACGGATTTTAACTGAAGTTCAAAATATACTGATTGGGTATGTAGATTTATAAATCGTAAATAAATCATAGCATTAAAATTAAATAAATTCGTTTTACTATGGCATTTGAGTTTATGTATAACACGGATCTCATGCCTTCAACTAGGAATGCCATTTTATTAAATTATTCGTTGTAAACTAACAATAGTAATCCACTAAAGTTTTTCATTAATACAAAAATGTTGATATCATCCCTAGTACAGTGTTAAATCAGCATGGCAAGGTCTATTAATAAGGCAGTTAAGCCTTAAATATTATCCACTGAAGAAAAACTCTTCGATTTTTGTTATTAATTTTTGAAATTGAAATTTTTAAAGTGAATATTAGTTGAGTTATTTTTGAAACCAGATCCAATCTTCGAATATTGTTTAGTACAAATCTCTTTTTATTTATTCATTCACGCATTTTTCCTTTTTATAACATTACAAAAAATGTATAAAATCAAAATGATAATTCATTATAATAAATAAAAATCATGCACAACACTAAACAAATATAGTGTTAAGTCGAAAACGTATAAGTCACAATTTTGAAATGTAACAAGGGAACAAAATAAAATGTCAGAACTCTATGTTTTACAGGTTGATTAAAAAACACTTAGAACCTTTCTTCAATACTTTATTTTGTAACCAAATGTACATTTCGGACACGAAGTGTCCATTATCAATGGTTTGATACTAATACGTATTAGTATCAAACCATTGATAATGGACACTTCGTGTCCGAAATGTACATTTGGTTACAAAATAAAGTATTGAAGAAAGGTTCTAAGTGTTTTTTAATCAAAGTATAATTATCTTCAAGTAACTCAATCAATCCAAAAAATTTTACAGGTTATTTGGTTTTCTTTCGTCGTGAATAACTTGTGACTCATTTGTTTGTTTCCCGTGAAGTTTGCCTACGTCAAAATACCGTGCGATCGTTAATACATGATTTATAGTGGGCTTTGAATTTTAAATTAGATTGACACCATTGACTGTATACATAAACTTTACCATAACCTCAAATGTATTCACTTAGCATTCTGGGTAACCGCACAAAAAAAATGCCGCCTACTCTAAAACATAATTTAAATGATCGCATTGTACTTGGTCTAAGCTACACAATGGCGTCAAATGCACCATCGTAATATACGTACAAAATACTACCAGTTTGCTAATTTAACCGACTTCGTAGCTCCAAAGATAATAAAGTTATTAATGGTGGTCTGATAGTTTAGAACACCCTTTATATTTTAATGAAAAATTCTAAGTGTTTACCAAATTTTAGTTGTGGCAAATGCTACCGTCAGGACCGGAAGGGTTAAGATAAGGATTTGATATATTTTAGTAATTATTTAAATTAAGATTAAACACTTCAATATTTTCAGTCATTTTTAAAATTAAGTTTCGACCGTTAAATATTCATAAGTAATTAATAATATGAAGATTTAGGCCTTGAATATGTTTTAGTGATGTTTAAGATTAAAATTGCAGCCTTCAATATTATTTAGAAGTTTTTTAAATGAATAGTTAACTCTTGAATATTCTATACTAACATTAATTCAAGGAAATTTCATTAGATCTATTACGGATAGTTGTTACACTTAAATTGTGTGTTTTTTTTCTGAGTAATTTGTGAAATTAAGATTCCACCCCAGAATATTTTTTAGTCATTTTTTAAACGAAGTTTTAACTATTCATATTAAATATTCGTTAGTAACGAATAAAATTAAGATTCAGGCTTTTGATATGTTTTAGTGATGTTTAAGATGAAAAAGAATGGAGCCTTGAGTATTTTTTTAGTAATTTTTCAAATAAATATGCAGTCTTAATTAAACCCTCCTATCATTTAAAATTAATCTATTAATTTTATTGTAATTTTTATGTCCCTTAAACATGATTATAGTTTTAAATTTTTAAAGCAATCTACTCAATTAAATGGGTTGTGAGACTTTTACAGTAGTTTTGTGCATTTATTGTCATTTGACTAATTGTAAGCTCAATGTAAAAGCCAGTTGACAAAATATTACATAATCACATATGATAATATTCAATAGTGACAAATTACCACCAAATATTGAAAACTAAACTGAATTACAATACTTTTGTAAATCTATTTTAAATAGTTACTTCGATAGTGACAAATTACCACCAATTTTGAAAACTGAACTAAATTACGACACTTTTGTAAATCTATTTTGAATATTTGAAAAAAGCTGAATAACCTAGAGCTATAATATCGTTCTCTATTACACATTAACAGTCAAATATCAATAGAAAAAAGCCTTATTGATAACCCAAAACTAAAATTATTTATGAAATGCTAAGAATTAATTGTACCTGTAATCGATCTAATGGTACTTTGGCAAGACACCACGGTTATTTGTATTTAATTTAAAAAAATCATTTAGATAGACGTGGGAAAACGACACCTCAAATTCTGTGCAAAATTGCATTATTTCATCACAAAAATATGTTTATTGAGATAAAAACAAAACCAATAAGCACAACGTCTAGTAAATCATAATATAGTTAATCGTGTAAAAATAGAAATTACATATTTTAAATGGTTTTTCTTTAATTTCAGTTATTAACGAGTGCCGGCATCCCAGTAGGTTCTGACTGCAGAAACCATACGTCGTAAAGTAATTAAAATAAAAAAATTTAAAAAAACGTCTAGACTGTCAAAAGTAAATTGTATTTGTCAAACAATTTGCTACTTCAAATAAAGCAAGAAATTACAAAAGCTGTTAAATATTGTGCCCATGCTGCCGAGTAAAGAATTGCTCTCTTTACTTCATGCTCTCGAAAGCATTACCAGCATTTCAGGAGGTGCACCCGATATCTTTTTTAAAACATTATGTACACATTATGTACGGCGTACGGCGTAAGTTAGGTTCTTGTAGTCTTTCTAATTGAAGAGGTAGGTCGCGCTTCGATCGCATTTGTAACCGTGTTTATAACATTTTCTGTACGAACGCTTAGCCATCCACCTGCTCGCCTGTAATCAGCAGAACCAGGTTTTCGAAAATTTGGCAATCACAACGTTTGGAAACCGTAATTTGAATATATGTTTACACGCTTCCGTCAAATATTGCCACTCACCATCGACTAGTGTCGAGTGTCGATTTCTAAAAATAACACTCGAGCATAAATGCTTTTTGTTCCACCGGAAACATGCTTTCAAACTTAAATAACTTAACGTGCTGTGATACTACCCAATGACATAATCTATGATATGTAATTTGTTTTTCAAAACAACCGAGATGCCGACAGTTTGTAGACACTTGTTAGTTTACATTCATTATCTATAGGCGTTTTTACACTTAGTCCTCTTAGCTTCACTACACGTAGTTAATACTCAATTTATATTAAGGCTAAAACGCGTTTTTACTAAACTAAACTGCACAGTTCAAAAACGCGATGAAATATTTGATTAAACATAATTTGTATGCATCAAACAACTCTCAAGCAACACCGAAAGAGATTCATAAAATCCACCTAATAAAACATTCATTCCACTTAGAATAAATTAAAATTCACGAAACCACCCCCTAGAGTGTGTCTCGACTGGTGTCGTATTTAACGTTGATTAATAAGCGTCATAATTACACCCCCATCCCCTCATCGATCCAATCTTAACACAAATTACCCCCTTTCTCTCCTCCTTGAAACACGTGAAAATCTTAATGCACATTTCCATTAATTTCACTCTCTGCTCCCGTTTTGCATTAAATCAGGTGATAGGTGGTGTAGATTTAATGTCGGGAATCAATCCGTGTTGAGAGAAGAGCTCAAACGGAATAAATCAGCGCCGCGCGGAGCTCAGTCTTCAATCCTCCCAGCAGCCGGTGGTGTGCAGTCGATAAGGGAAAGTGGGAAAGTGCAGGTTATCAGTGAAATGGGGAGAGATTACAGACAGGTGTTGCCTCGCACACACTATCTTCAACCCCCTTTTCGGAAAACTTATGTACGCGTTGCAGAATATACAGATCTTTCAACCTTAAGCGTGTATGTACAGCGTGCATACGGAATGACTTAACATTTCTCTTGAGAGATAAGAGAAAATGGGAGAAATCACTTTAAATATCAAAAAAGAAATAAACAATTTTTTAATGATTTTTTACACATGGTGCATACACGGCGAATTTTTCTTTTAATTATACGTTACATATCGATGTATTCGTTCATGCATTCGTTGTTTTTGAAAATTATTCAACTTAAAACTTCTAACAAGTGTTTCCACTCCTTGAGTAAACATGAAGTAAAACTTCAAGTTCAGAAAAGCCTGAAAACTTGGATTTGCTGGGACTCGCGAGCGAAGCAATTAATCTATTAATCTAACAAATAACATAAATTGTCTAAGCAAAGGTTCAAAAAGTTGTAAGTTGCATAAATTGCCATTACTTCTATTGTGTTAATTGTAAGTTACTAAAGTGACCAATTAAACCTAAGAAGCTGAGGCGAATTAAGTAATCAGCAACTAATATATTTAGCCAGCATTTAAACTAGTGTTTGTAAAGATAGGCTATTTCAAGTGTAACTGTCTTCAGGATGGGTAACTTTTCAAATTTGTACGTTAATTTTATTTCCATTTATGTAGGTTATCTTAGTTATCAGTTAGTAAAGTATCCTATTTAACTAACCTAAAAAGCCGAAAGCAGGGTTAGACAAATTAACTAATCCGTAACTAATATAACTAACCAGCATCCAAGCTCTAATTTGTGAAGTGCAGTTATGACATGTACAAGTATAACTGTTTCCAAGTGAGTGCGTGATTTTTATTTTTAGCACTTAAAATCTCAACTAGAATGATACTTTAAAAATATATATTTTTAATTTAATTGAAATATTTAACACTTTTAGTGTTTCCAGGCACCGTTTCGCATTTGCATGTGAGTAACATAACAAGCAAAGCGCGAGACGTAAACGTTATTATTATGAATTATATGTCGCAATTTGAGTCGTGAAATTTCCACGAGAGGAGAGATAGCGGAATGCTCGCCCCCCTTCCCGCATATGCATATGAATGGGAGCGCACTCAGCATACAGGAAGAGTGTTTCATTTAATACCATCCACATACTCTCACACACACACATACATGTACGAGAATACACATGCATGCATGCACCGACAAGTCTACGCCACTGATTTATCTCTAATGTTGTTCTAATGCATCGGAATTGATTGTTCGATTTGAGTTTGATGTGATAATAGCGGTTTAGTGTGTTTTGGTTTCAGCAAGATGGAGTTAAACGTTTACTGCGGCAATTTTTTCTTTTAAGTATATATATCTCGATAATTACAGCGTTTCTTAAATTTGCAGAAATTCGTTGTTCTTATAAAATCAATTTATAGCTTCTAACCATTGTTTACACTCCTTGTTTAAGCATGAAGTGAAATTTAGAGTTTAGAAGAGCCTTAAAGTTTGGTTTGGTCGCTCTGCGAAGCGGAATGACCAAACCGAATTTTCAGGTTTTTCTAAACTCGAAATTTTACTTTATGCACCAGTCGTATAAAACAAAATTTTGTGAAATCACAATATGCTATTAAAGCAGTTTGCTATAAACGTGTATTTTGAGCACTTAAAACCAGTATTCTATACGCGTGACGCATGAAGTAAAATTTTGAGTTTGAGTTTCGCTTCGCTACGCAACCAAACCAAATGTTCAGGCGTTTCTAAACTTGAAATTTTACTTAATGCGCCATGCGTATAAAATTCTGAAATATTGTGAAGTTAGAAATATACTGAAACATTTTTTTTTTAATAAGTAATGATCGAAATATTTAAATAACAAAATATTTACATTTTCTCCACACATCCTTAAGTCAGGTCAAATATTACAACGTATCAAATTAACTTATTTAGTAATTTAATAACGAAAAATTAATAATGTTGCGTAATTGCATCAATGGTACCAAGCGGGTTAATGGCTATATCATAGATTTTAAATGTTTTACTAAGGTCTAGGTCTAATCACAAAACGAATATTGCTTTTAATTTATGGCGGATGCGCCGGGTTCTCGCGATTTTTGCGTGTAAATAAAAATGAAGTTAAATACATTTTGATTCAAACTCTGATAATTTGCTAAATATCTAAATAATATTTCTAAAATAGAGATATCGAAAGTCGTCTAATAAAATTAAACTTGTAAAGCAGCAAGATTTGTAATTCATTAGAAAGATACTGTTGGATTTAATTAAGTCTATAGGATAATTTTAAAATCGCAATTATTTTATAAATCACAATATATACTTAGACTAAATGGATTTTATTATCTAAAAATATAAATTAATCCACGGTAGATATATAGTGATTGGTCAATTTTTTAGTTACACTATACTTTTGTATTATTAAAGATTTATCCGCTCTTTAGGCATATTTGACTTTTTTTCTTGTACCACATGTATCAATAGTTTCATCCTGGCAATACTATTTAACATATTTTGCAGTCACAGCACTGCTCAATAACATTAGACAAACACCACAAACAAACAAAAAATCATCGAATAAAGTTTGGCATCACGTTTGGTTTCACGATAAAGAATTCACAGAAAATGTTAAAAAACGCGCTGAGTGTAGCGCTGGGACGAATCCACGTAAAAGGGATTCGAATCACGAATCCAAATCACCTAATATATTTTGAATCGCGAATATTTGAATAAAGGATTCCTAAGAAATAAATACGATTCGAATCAAAGATTCGAATCCTGTTTTTCCAAATCACGAATACAAATCCGCTTAGAATAAATTTGATTTTATTATTTTTTTGCAAAATAAATATTGTTACTAGTTGTTTAACAAAACAATTTGAAGCCTAATTATTTATTATTAACACTGAACATCGTTGATAGCAGACTAAATATCTGATTCCGTGTTACTCTGATTAAAGATGAATTTGCGTATTTTTGAACTTCACTTCAAATTAGTGTTTTGTACGCGTGGCGCATGAAGTATAATTTCGAGTTTAGAAAAGCCAGAAAATTTTCAGGCTTTTCTAAACTCGAAATTTTACTTCATGCGCCACGCGTACAAAACACATGGGAATGAAATCACTCTTCAAAACTTCAAATTTAACTCTATTATAAAATCGACGAATGCCCGAAAATTACGTAAATAAAAAATTAATTGAATTCATTAAAACCGAGAAAGTAAGAGAAGTCATGGAATTTTATTTTAATTGACCACAACACTAACAAAAAAGCCATATGATGTTATTAAATTTGTCAAAATCAACAGGCATCATAAATTACAAAACACGTAAAAATTTATAAAAACAACTTAAATATTGACAAAAACAGTGAAAACAATTTAATAATAGTGGGGTTTTCCACAGATGAAATTTATAGAAAAAAAAAAATCTTAAATCAGGGAAATGTCGGAAAAATTTAACATTTCAGATTGTGGCTACCATGTCAGTTTTACTTCAAACAATATTAAACAAAATTTTGAAAACCAGATTATTATCTTTAAAAACATTTTCAGTCATTTAATCTTCTTATCAAAGCATTTAGTTTTAAGTTTCGAACGAGCGTTTCCACTCCCAGACTAAGCATAAAATAAAATTTTGAGTTTAGAGAAGCCTAAATATTTGGTAGCACTACGCGACTAAATTTTGAGGCATTTCTTAACTCGAAATTTTACTTCAAGCGCCACGCGCATAAAACAGTGATTTAACGAGAAATTTAAAAACACAAAACACATTTTTCATGTTAATCCTAACAATTAATTTGAATTGTTTTTGACGATTCAAATCCTTTTGTAAATATTCGAATCCTTTTATAAATATTCGAATCCTTTTATACATATTCGAATTTTTTCATAAATATTCGAATCCTATTATAAGGATTCGAATCACCCGCATTTGGATTCGAATACGAATCCTCTTAAAAAATGTAACGAATTCGGATCACGAATCCAGTTTAACTGAATTATTTGAATGCCTCTTTTAAATCCTCAAATAGGATTCGAATACGGAATTCGAATCCTGAATGATTCCAATCCTGTCCAGCTCTGATTGAGAGTATGCCAAAAAGGTGCAATCTGTAAGTGGCGACAAGGGATGTTTTACTAAATATTAGGAGATTTTTCAAAACATTTTGTATTGTGCGTTTTCAAGAATATACATTTTCAGAACAAAATAATTTATTTTTAATTGTATTAAAAATACCTAATTCACCTAAAGAGACAACAAGTATAAATAATACTGATCATAACGAATTTTTTTATGTGTAACTAATAATTTGGCCACCCACCGCAGGTTTTAATTTTTCTGAATTATTTTTTTTGTTCCTTTTGTCATTTATTAATAAACTCTTCATCTTTTATTATCATTTCTATTATCTGATAATAAATTCATTTTTATATACACACGCACGTACACAAAACATTTGATAAATGAGAATTTCCGCGTGTCCGTTGATAAATTTCCGTATTGAAAACTAGAAAGTGGGAATCCTTTTATTCCAAAGTAATTTACATGTTGATTAAAGATTGTCCTTATCGTGGTGACAGTTTTTTGCGGACAAAATCCCTCTTTGTTATCTACCCCCTCAGATTTCGTTCTTTTAGTACGTATGTATTTATACCTAACACGAAAAAAAAAACACGTAAATTTGTATATTTATCCCTTAGTTTTATAATAAAGAAATAACTTTAACTAAAATCTGCTTTCAGTTTTGTAAAGAAAAAGACTTGTTTTGTTTATATATTTACTATTATAATCTATAAAATTACAATAATGTTCACATAAACTGCAAACAATAAGTCCTGATTAAAAAGACTACTAAGACAATAAACATACACTGATACAACTACTTTCCGTGCACATACACTGCCGGATATTATACAATGAAATATTTAAAATGTTATTTGATTTGTTGCATAGTATATGTTACATTTAAGTCAAATTTTCTTCCTACAAATTAACAAATGAAAATAAAAAATGGAAGGAATTATTACAAGCAAAATAAAAACGAAAGTTACTTTCATTTTTATTTGTAAGATGATTCAAAGAGATTTTTTTATAGCGCGTAACAAATCAAATAAGATTTTATATAATTCATTGTATGATTCCATAGTTCAGTATTCGGCGGTGTATTTGCACGGACAATAGTTATTTCAACGGATTGCCTTAGTAGTATTAATTAGGACATTGCTTGTAGTTTATACGATTATTATCGTAATTTTATATATTATGTTTAAAGTTTTACAAACTAAAAGACGCGTACGCTTATTCTCTTTAATTCAAATAGTTTTAAATTTAAAATATTCATGTTTTTATTGTCTGTTGTATGAACCGTTACAATTATTATTAAAGTTAAAGTTTCAGCCGTTTACTAGAATGAGACAGTCCTATTGTACTTTTTCCAGCATTAAAAGGTATACGCTTCATTATAAATGAAAAAGATTGTAATTATTGTAGAGCTAATTGAATGCTGAATTTACGGACACCCTTGAATTTTCCATACCACACGGTTTTGTTGCCAAGAATGAGTAAATAGATGACGATAAGAATATAGAATACCATTAGCTATTTTCAGGATTTTAAAAAAATATGAATCGTTTTAAATTTATCTATTTGAGAAAATGATAAGTTACAGACAAAACAAGTCCCAAACTAGTACCTAATTACAATTAACAGCTAATGACAAATAACAATAACAATAATATAAATATTGTAAACTTAATATAACATAATTATAGTAAATAACAAACAATAGTAGTTACATTTATGTAATGATAAAGGCAAATTTAAGATTTTTACGTATATAATAATTGAATGAAGTATGAACAAAGTGGAATCAAAAAAGTAACAAACAGCAGTTATATTAACAACATTATTGCTCATGAACTGCGACTCTCTTAATAATTTGCTTAACCCATTAACGGCCGAGCAATTATAAACTTAACTCTAAAAGTTGATTTTAGGTAAAATACGTCAGCACTTCTTTTTATGATTTCTATGAATGACTTATTGTATTACATACTGTGAATTTTTCTTTCAAGTATACATAATGTATACGCTGTACATTTTTAGGCATTCGTCGATTTTATATAAAAACATGCAATATGAAGTTTAGAACAAGTGTTTCCACTCACAGACTAAGCATGAAGTAAAATTTCGTGTTTAGAAAAGCCCCGTGAAAATTTGTCGAGGGTCGCGCAGCGACATGAGACACATTTTTTTGGGCTTTTCTAAACTCGAAATTTTACTTCATGCGCCACGCGTATTAAACACTGAAATATTGTGAAGTTAGAAATAGTCTGAAATTTCTTTTTTTAAATGAGTAATAATCGAAACATTTAAATAACAAAATATTTACATTTTTCTTCATACATTTTCAAGTCAAGTCAAATAATATGATATATCAAATTTACTTATTTACTAATTTAATTAACAAAAAATTAATAATGTTGCGTGTATGCATTAATGGCGCTTAATGGGTTAAATCGTTTTTTATTAAAGGCAAAAATATCACAGTCACTAAAAAAGTTGTTGTAGGTGTTGTAAATTGGTGACATTAAGTAAGATGCTCTAAGTATCACGATTATTTTGATGTATCATGCAATCTTGTCCCGAAATCGAAATGTCCACGGCGTTGAAATTAAATACTACCACAAACGTTTGATTTTTCCTATATTAAATCACAACTATAAAACAATTTTAACAACATTTTAAAATAAAATACATGCTTTGTTCTATATTTTTATTTTCAGTTGCCTGACACGTGTTTCGAACCATTACAATCATTTTGAAAGTTAAAATAGTTAAAATAGTTCTATCGAGTTTACTTTAAGACTAAAGAATCTATAGATAATTTATAGTTTTTATTTTAATATTTCTTAAACTATAAAGTTAGTATCACTGAGATTGCCGTTTCTGATGTTTCCTTTTTAAATAATAATCATATTTAAATATTTGTTTTAATAATAATAATATTACTACAGTGGAACACTTAGGTTAATTGTTTTTTTTTCTGTTACTGATGAATATACTTGTGACATATGTATAAGTAAATGATTATTATTTTTGTGTTGTATAATGGATATTTTTCGTAAATTCATTGAAATTAAAGAATAGCTGAGGAAACTGGAAGTTGGAGATAAATATTTGCAAGACAATTTTACATCACAAGTGTCTATTTTAAACCCTCTTATTAAAATAATTGTTAAAGCAGTTTTAACTAAATTCCATTTGAAGCCTCAAATTTCTGTGTATAGCCCCAAATTTTACAATAATCGCTTACCCGAGGTTATGTAAAATCGACATTATTTCTCAAAATTATATATCTAAGTCAAAGTTTTATAATACTGGTAATTTCAAAAAAATCTTTAAGTAAAGTTAACTTCAAGTTACTTTAAGTAGATTCAATAAGAGATTTCAAATTCAAGAATCTCACTTCGAATTTGATATTTTTCAAAGAATCTATTGTTGTTTAGCGTTGACTTTATAGGCAAAAAAATCATTATTTTCCATTTTTCGATTAGTTTTTAATATTATTATCTCAGTTATTTATTATTTTGTTAAAATAAGAGTTATATGTTCCTTAGGCACTTTTTGAGGAGAATTTAATGAGATAATGAGAATGTTGATATCTTCATTCATAAATAAAATACAGCAAAAAGTTCTGTTTTTTTTAATAGAAATAGAATAGAAAAAAATCCTATAAATTAAGGTCAGAGACTATACGTCTCTGACCTTAATTTATAGGATTTTTTTTCAATGATGTATTATATGATAATGATGTATTTGCATTGTCTTCAAAATCTATTAAAATTGTATAAAATTTGCTAAATGTGGTCTCTTAATGGTCGTAGTAGGCTTATTTTGCTTAAAGTCAAGTTATGGATTATCAAAAAACATACGTTAGCCACGATTACACGACTCTCTTATTTGGGGTCATATAAATGATAAACTGTATAAAATGAACATTATTGATATAAATAATGTAAGATAAAATATATTTGGTTTCATATATTCAATTTTTAATGTTCATATTTATATTGCATGCAACTTAAGACAATAAATATCCATTGAAACAACAACAACTACTTCCCGTGCAAATACACCTCCGGATATTGAATTATACAATGAAATATTCAAAATCTTATTTGATTTGATTTGATATTTAAATAATGGATATCAATTTGAATATTTATTATTATTTAAATATTGTGGCAATGCTTTTCAACGATCCATTGATGTTTTTTTACCCTTAAATGCACTCAAATCGATTTATTCTATTGTGTTGGCTTTAATAGTTAGCAATTGAAATATGTTTCCAAGGTAATATGACAATTGCAATTAGCTTAGTAAACCATGTTATCATATATTAATTAATATTAATATGCATTAATATGGTTTTATATAAGTTACGGATAGCGCATGTATTTGTATTACAAACAATAATTTAATTTCAACCTTTTACCATAGCAACCACTTAAATTATTTATAATCAACATTTACAAAATAAATCAGTAAGTATACGCATTTGTATTGCAATAACTATTACTGAATTTAATCAGTTAATTATTTATTAATTTTCTCTTTATTATTTTATCAAATTACATTAATTGATCAAATTGATACTACTTTAAAACTAAAATTCAATATTCCATTAATCGCTCTCGCCGGCACGCGCGTTTGTGACAATTCTTTATAATATCCTGTCACGTTTTGTGGAATGGCCGAAACGAAATGAACGTTCGGTTTACCCGCACAAATAAAATTCATTTTAAATATAAATTGTGCATCATATTCAATATTCGGCGTTCAGTATTCATCGCGAAATTCGATCGGCTCCGATTTAATTAAAACCGTTATTATTATTTATTTCGCACATGCATTAAATTACATTAGCCCTTCCAGTGAAACTCCACCCTTTCCTCCCACCCCCCAAACATAATTTTACCGCCCTTCCGCAAATGCGAAACAGTTTTTCAATACCTGTCATTCTCGCTTTTCGCCAATTTGCATTTTATTATTATTGGCTGTTTAAATAATATTATTTCAGTTCAAAATTATATATTGTAACGAATTGATATAACTTTAGAAACAAAGATGGTTTATACAAAAATATTATTTTTTATGTTAGCAATATAAATAAGCATTACAAAACAGTTGTTAATTTATAGGACATTAGAAAGCATTAGAAAACAGTTGTTAATTTATAGGAATTCTTTCATGCCTGTTTAGATAATATGATTTTTATTGAATAATTTAATTAATATCAGTATACCGTGCGTTTTATTTAAGGATTTACATGGTAAAAATTATACCCCATATTAACTTTTGCTGTCGTACAAATTTGAAACAAATTTCTGTTTTTATTAATAAATCAAACATTTTTCTGCAAAATGTTTATTTTTAAAAGGACATAAATATGTTAGAATTCTTTATTTTAGCTTTCAAGTTTAGCAAAACAAATAGTTACATTTTGACATATTTTTTTTGATTTTTTGGTTTAATTATTTGTATTGTTAATTTTAACTTTGAAAGCAAAAATAAAAAAATCTAACATATTTATGTCCTTCTACGATTGTGAATTTCGTAGAAAAAATTGTATCAAAATTGTACGACAACAAAAGTTAACATAAGGTGCATTGTTTACCATGTAAATCCCTATGGCCATACTTAAATAAAACGCAGTGTAGAAAGAAAAATATTGTTCGTACAATAATATTATTTTTTATTTTAGCAACATACATGAATATTAGAAAACATTATACCGTATGTTCAATGGAAAAAAAAACCTCTAGAGTGCCATGAAAAATACTGTTGGTTTGCATCTCTAAAATTATATATTATAATTATTATGTCTGACGTTGAATATGTGAATTCCTAAAGCGTGTAGCTAACTTTAATTTAAAAAAATATGAAATCAATGCACTCTAGAGGTTTTTTTTTGTTTAACATACGATATTGCTTTTAAGATTTTTTATCTCGAAGAAAATTGCTCCAAGCTTGAAATAATTGGTCTAATTTTAACAGCGCATTATTTAGTTAAACAGTATTAAGATTTGTAAAATTTATGAAATTGAGATCAAAGATAAACAAAATATTATGAACATTACAATATTTCTTCATACGCGTGGCGTATTATTTAATCTTGCTGTTATGAAACAACAAAACTTTTTGCATGTTGTATCTCTTGGGGGATATGAACGTAAAGAGCGATTCATTCGAAAAGTGGCTGGTTCCGCAAACACAACTCGGCCCCCGAAACCGAGCGCTAATTCGATTACACGACTCGTACATAATGTAATTTATTAATTAAGTCATCGCCTCCCCGACACTGCAAAACAATAGTGTTTTGGTAATCCGCCGAGAGCGGCACATTCGCGCACGCAAACACAACGAATTATGTTCCGTTTGAATCGTTAACGTCGGTTATCTCTTAACGCTCAGTTGCACCACTAAACTTTATTGTGTACAGTATATTTACCTATAAATTCAAGGGTTAACACTTAATATATATTTACGTTTGTTATGTATACACTCGATTTTATTTCATTCGGAATAAAACATGCTAATTTTAGTATATTCATTTACAGGGTTTTTCTGTTGCGTTTCACTATTGATCAAATGAGATTCATTATATCCCAAATATCTTTCACCTTGTCAAATACATGTCAAAAGATTTCCCGATTTACGAAATGAGTTTCACTATATACCAAATACTTTTCCTTTTCATATGTTTGCTGAACATTTGCGAGTAACAATAACTTCTTTTTGGAAATATTTTATTTGTATTTATACAAACAGGGAGTTTTTCTTTAGAGTATACGTATTTTAAATCTAGCCTGTTTTCTGTAAATCTTTAGATATTGCTTGATTTTTTTAAGTTAAATTTGAATCTTTCAACGAGTGTTTCCACTCCCAGACTATGCATGAAGTAAAATTTCGAGTTTAGAGAAGCCCCGTGAAAATTTGTCGCGGGTCACGCAGCGACCCGAGACAAATTTTCTGGGCTTTTCTAAACTCGAAATTTTACTTCATGCGCCACGCGTATAAAACACAGATTTGAAGTGAAATTCGAATATACGTAAATTTCACAATATATATTGTGAAATTTATGTATATTCGAATTTCACTTCAAATCTGTGTTTTATACGCGTGGCGCATGAAGTAAAATTTCTAGTTTAGAAAAGCCCAGAAAAAATGTTCACGGGGCGTTTCTAAACTTGAAATTTTACTTTATGCTTAGTCTAAAAGTGGAAAACACTCATTTTAAGCTTCAAATTGAACTCTTTTAAAAAACAACAAATGTCGGAAAATGTACAACTTATGCATCTGTTTACTTAAAAGAAAAAATCACTGTATGTAAAACTACTTATGCCAGCATCCATTCTCCGGATAAGGAGTCTTCTTAGTTTATTTCTAAGATGCACTTTTTGACGAACTGCAGCCATTTGCTGAGAAGTGAAATGTAATTGACAAATTGTGATAAGGTTTTGATAAATGGGAAATATATTTAAATAAAGGGATAAAGTTAAATGCAATAGAAAAACTCTGTAAATATCGTTTTTTAAAATTATGGTCAAACAACTAATTAGTTTAAACATTAATTTATTTAAAATACAAATAACCTAATTTGTTTTACAAAGGCATTAAAACAATTCTAGAGATTTTACAACATATAATGGGACATTTTCTTTTAAGTATACAGACGGGGATTTTTTCTTTCAAATATACGCATACATAACCCCATTTGTAAATTTTAAGGCATTCGTTGTTTGTAAAAACAGTTCGGTTTGAAGCTTCTAACAAGTGTTTCCACTCCCAGATTAAGCATAAAGTCAAATATCGAGTTTAGAGAAGCCTGAAAATTTGGATTTGCCGGCACAAGCGAAGCGAGTGACGGCAAATCCAAATTTTCAGGCTTCTAAACTCGACATTTTACTTCATGCGCCACGAATATAAAACACTGATTTCAAGTGAAGTTCAAAATACACTGCTTTAGAATAGTGCTTAAGCAGAATATTTTCAACTTCACAATAGTTTAGAGTCTTAGACGCGTGACGCATGAAGTAAAATTTCTAGTTTAGAAAAGCCTGAAAATTTGGATTTGCCGTCACTCGCTTCGCTCGTTCTGGCAAATCCAAATTTTCAGGCTTTTCTAAACTCGAAATTTTACTTCATGCTTAGCCTGGGAGTGGAAACACCCGTTAGAAACTTCATATTGAACACTATTCACAATCAACGAATGCTTAAAAATTTACAATGTAGGTATATCGACGTATGTTTACCTAAATAAAAAAATCCGAATATGTATACGTAAAAGAGAAAAATCCCGAATATGTACACTCAAAAGAAAATATTCTTGAATATTTGAAATTATTTAAATTGTTCTAAAGTGTATTATTGATATAAAAGTAGTCTTAAAGTTTAAAGTTACTTTATGTGGGAATATTAAGTAAACATCTCTATTATCGTAGCTACTTGTAATTAGTTAAGTATACCTTATTAAAATTTGCTTTGCCTTACTTTTTAACTTTCCCCCATATACAAAACAAAGGAACAGTAAAAAAAATCACGGATCATATAAAAAAAACCGTGTTAAAAAAGTTATAGATAATCGAAAAATTAGCATTTAATGCGTATTCACTATATTTCTACGCTCTTTTAGTTATTTATTTAATATTGTTTTAAAAATATTAATTTTTCGACTTAATTTTCAGAGAATTAATTTTCAGAAGTAAGCTATTGCTATAAATGATGTTAGTTTGACTTTGTTATGAATATAATTATTTATAACAAAGTCAAATAGATTCAAATATTTTAGAAAACTGAAAAGATAAGTGAGGTTTACGAACAAAGTTTAACATTAATTGATTTATTAAAAAATAAGGTAAGTTGATTTCAAGTATCTAACAAAAGTTCACCAGAGCCAGCTGATTATGACTGGACGTTTAATGGGCAAAGTAATATGATGAACACATCAAAATGTTTTAAGTAAATTCTGCAAGTTTCAAATAATTTCTTGAGTAAATAAATGTTTGGTGAATCTTTCAATAAATAAAAAATTGACTTTAATTTTTCAATTTTCTTTGATTTTAACATAAGAACTTACTGTTCAATGAAAATTGAAAAATTAAAGTCGATTTTTATTTTGATAAACTTAAGGAATTTTGAGTTGATTAAGTGATCCATTAATATTTTGCAAATTTTTAAACAAAATGATCAACTGATTTAATTAATTTTTCGAATGGAAATTCTAAATTTGAGTAAATATTTTGCTAATTTTTTTTGTTTCTTACAAAAAACAATAATTTTTTAAATACACTTAGGGAGTTTTGAATTGATTAGGTAGAACTTTTATTTTCTATAATTTACTAAACAAAATAATCACCTGATATAATTTTTTTTATATATAAAAATTCTAAATTTACGTGAATATATAAAAAAACCAGTTGAGATATTTTAATTTTCTTTGTTTTGGACTAAAGCGCCTTGATTTTTGTATAAACTCAGCAAATTTTGTGCTGGTTTTCAGATCCATTGATTTTTTGCATTTTTCGAACAGAAAAATTACGTAATTTAATTAATTTTTTAAAAGATAAATTCCAAATTTGAGTGAATATTTTGCAAAAACAAGTCCAAATATTTAAATCGTTTTCGTTTATGACAATAGAATAGTAATTTTTCAATAAACTTAAGGAATTATTAAGTAATTAAATAATCCGTTGATTTTTTGCAATTTACCAAACGAAATAATTCCTTGATTTATTTTTTTTTAAATGGAAAGCCAAACTTGTGTGTAAATATTTAAAAAAAAATAATTTAAGAATGAAATACAAGTGAAATGTCGAAGGATAAATGCGAAAATTGTTCAAAATCGTCTAAATAATAAAACAAAATAAGAAACGAATTTAATTCGATGTATCTTTGTTTGTACTTTAACAAAAAATTTTACATTAACTTTTTTAAATTGCTTAAAATTATTTGTTTTTCATTAAATAATACAGAAATTGAAAATATTTTGCTTGGCTGTATTAAAATTTCAAAAAAGTTAAAGTTGTTTTTTTTCAATTAATGGATTGTAGAGTGCGATTTTATTTAAAAATTCACCGAAAAATAATTGTATGCATAAACAATTTGAAATTAACAAAAAATCACTTAGAAATAATTATTTTTTATTTCACATCACTAAAATTTAAAATATTCTGCCTAAATTAAAAGTTCTGATATTATAAAGCGTATATTTAAAAAAAATGAAAATTGGATTTCAATGTAAGAATATTTATTTAAAAATTCAGCAAAAAATAAATGTATGCATAAACAATTAAAAATTATAAAATATCGATGTTAAATTTATATTTTTAACGTAGCTTGTCATTTTTGACATATATTGTCATTTTGTGTTAAAAATATCAAATTACATTTACATTTTAGGACAGCTTTTTCAGGACATTTTTTTTGTTTAAACTTTAGTGGTTAGATTAAATAACAAAGTTGTCAAGCTGGATTAAACAAATCGTTAATGTTGCGGTTTACTAGAGTGAGACAGACTTTGCCCAGCCATCTGCTAGAGTGAGATAGACCTATATTTCTACTTCCAGCATAAAAAGGTAAACGTAATATATTATGGATGGATATCAGGGATAATAAATGTTGAGCTAATTGAATGCAGAATGTACGGACACTCTTGAATTTTACGTAGTACAAGTTTTTGTTGTAAAAACGAGTAAGTAAATAACTCAAAAAATAAGTATTTTCAAGATTTTTTTTATAAAAAAACTAAATATCTAATTCGTTTTAAATTGGTGACATTAAAATCCCCTAAGTTTAAGGATTATTTTGATGTATCATATGATATTGTGCCATAATCAAAATATGAATGCTGCTGGAACTAGTGACTACCAAAAACGTTGGATTTTACCTTATGTTAGGTTAGATGACAAGTTGTAAAGTTAATTTCAAACCCGCCAAGCTATGTCCATTATCAATTGTTTTACTGACAAAACAAGTGTTTTCTACTCCCAGGTTAAGCATGAAGTAAAATTTCGAGTTTAGAAAAGCCTGAAAATTTGGCTCGGGCGCGTAGCGAAGCGGAGCGACCGAGCCAAATTAGGCTTTTCTAAACTCGAAATTTTACTTCATGCGCCACGCGCACAAAACACTGATTTAATGTGAAATGGTCTTTAACCAATTGATAAGGGAAATAAGTTTAGTATGTCAATTATCAATTGTTTACATGACAGGGAAAGTGCTATGATGGACACATCACCATTTTTTGTAATTGTAAATATGGCAAAATGTAAATTTACGCAAATTTAGAATAACAAATCAAGGTGTGATAAATACAAATAATTAATCTTTTTCAGCGGATTTATCTAATTGCCGGAAAGATTTAATAAAACTGATTAATGGATTGCACTTATTCACAACATTTAATCTTCGATTATTCTTAAAGTGTGTTTTGCTTTAATCGTCAACGAAAATATTAGAGGTGATTAATAATACAATGCAAAGTAGGTACTAATAAATGGATCGAAGTTGTTAAATGTGACAATGAACAAATACATATTCGAATCAATTGTTAGATAATTCTTTTCGTTGAGAAACACATGATTACATTTTTAGAATTAAAAGATAATGGATTAAATTTGATTTAAAATTAATTCAGCGTTCTCTTTACAATATAAATATTAATATTTGTTGAATAACTGTCTTGCTTATTAGTTGGTGAAAAATTTGAACTAATAATAATAAAGTATACAGGGTACCCGTTTTTTGCGTATTTGAATCAGACTTTTAAAAATAGTTATTAAAATCGAAATTGCTAGGAAAGTAGTTATTTGAATGAATATTTGGAAAAGTTTTAACGAAACCAAACTTCTACAGAAAGTCGATAGTAATTTGTTTTTTTTAATGTTCCAAGTATGGTCATATATTAAATAAATAAATAAAGTTATTATTATTATTATTATTAAAAAGAAAAATTCCTTATACTGGATGTATCTCAAAACTGGTACACCCCCTTTAGTTTTTTTATCATTTGAGATAATAATTTAAAATTTGGTAGGTTTATATTAGGCAGAAATCGGAGTATAGTGGTGATCTGAACGCTTTAGTTGTACATTTGGTTTCACCGGAAGTGACATTATTTTCAAAACTCAGAAGAAATGCACTATATATTTTTTGGGTTTTTGCATACAAGATACCATTTTACATACAAATCAACTGTTTTTTATTTTAATTACACGTGCAATTTTTTTTTTCAAACATTAATATTGCATCTAGGTATTTATGACCCCCCCAAAATGTTGTGTTTCGTATCATAAACTTACAGAAAATTAAAATCAACAACTTATGTTTTATATTTTATACTATAATTTAAAAAACCTAAGAAATTCCAACTTCTTGATCTGGAATAGTATTGCAAAACTTATTTGTGTTGCTCAAAATAGCCACCATCATCGTCTTGACATAACCTGGCCCTTTGAATTACTTGTCTGTAAAGCTAGCAATATTTCCTGCAATAAACCGGCGCCTCCACCATGGTCGTCCAGAAATTTTAATTATTATTTTTAGTGACACATAAGGAGAAATTCATCCATTTCCCAACCTTTTAAATATAATATAAGTTAAATAAACACTACAGAACAACATTTATCCATTGCACTTGCTGGTATTCATATGTAAAAGATTTTCTATTACAACCATTGTTAAGTACTAATATCTACCTTTCGCCCGTATTATTTTAAGGTATTATCTTTATAGATTGTCAAAGCAATGCCCAAAGAACAGAAATATACTACTAAAAGTTTAGTAACCTAAATATTTAATACAAAAAATCAACTTATTGCTGGGCGCCGTGCGCCTCGGATGAAACAAATAATTAAAAAAATCATAAATACCTTTGGCCCGCGTTATTTTAAATTAATTTTTATAGCGATTGTTTAAACAATGTCTAAAGAACAGTACTAAACTACTAAAAGTTTCGTAAAATAAATATTTAATAAAAGAAAATCAACTTATTGCTGGGCGCCATACGCCTCGGGTGAAACAAATAATTAAAAAAATCATAAGTACCTTTGGCCCGCGTTATTTTGAAATAATTTTTGTAGCGATTGTTTAAACAATGTCTAAAGAACAGTACTGAACTACTAAAAGTTTTGTAAACTAAATATTCAATACAAAAAATCAACTAATTGCTGGGCGCGATGCACTTCGGGTAAAACAAATAATTAAAAAAATCATTAGTACCTTTGGCCCGCGTTACTTTAAAATATTTTTTTAGCGATTGCTTAAACTATGTCTAAAGAACAGTATTAAACTACTAAAGGTTCCTAAAATAAATATTTAATACAAAATATCAACTTATTGCTGGGCGCCATGCGCCTCGGGTGAAACAAATAATTAAAAATATCATAAGTACCTTTGGCCCGCGTTATTTTGAATTAATTTTTGTAGCGATTGTTTAAACAATGTCTAAAGAACAGACGACCATGGTAGAAGCGCCGGTTTATTGCTGAAAATGTTGCTAGCTTCACAGACATGAATTACTTCTCGTATAACGTTATGAAGTTGCTGAGGAGTTATAGTAGCTATTGAAGTAGTTCTGTAAGTCTATGATAGGAACCAGGGATGGGCGGCGTCAACAATGTCACGTCAACAATGTTATTGTCGACTATTTGTACAACTTTCTGATGTCGACAAAGTTAACAATCATTTTGATTAGTATAACGTTTGAACTATTCAGCCTAATGCGCTGCGATTTTGGCAGATTGTTTGGAAGTTAACAGAGTATCAAAAACTCTAATAATCACCCAAAACAGCAACATATGCACTATAATAACATAACATAACATAACATAACATAACATAACATAACATAACATAACATAACATAACATAACATAACATAACATAACATAACATAACATAACATAACATGACATAACATAACATAACATAACATAACATAACATAACATAACATATCATAACATAACATAACATAACATAACATAACATAACATAACATAACATAACATAACATAACATAACATAACATAACATAACATAACATAACATAACATAACATAACATGACATGACATAACATAACATAACATAACATAACATAACATAACATAACATAACATAACATAACATAACATAACATAACATAACATAACATAACATAACATAACATAACATAACATAACATAACATAACATAACATAACATAACATAACATAACATAACATAACATAACATAACATAACATAACATAACATAACATAACATAACATAACATAACATAACAAAACATAACATAACATAACATAACATAACATAACATAACATAACATAACATAACATAACATAACATAACATAACATAACATAACATAACATAGCATAACATAGCATAGCATAGCATAGCATAACATAGCATAGCATAGCATAACATAACATAACATAACATAACATAACATAACATAACATAACATAACATAACATAACATAACATAACATAACATAACATAACATAATTAAAGTCGACGCGTCGAGGCCCATCCCTGACAACAACCAAACACTTTGGGGCGGTCATCACACCTAGATACTACTTTGTGCAAATAAAAATTTAAAGTTTAATTTGTTTTTCAAAATACCAATTGATTTGTATGTAAAGCGTCATCCTGTATCCGAAAACAACACCTAGTTGCACTTCCATGATGCAATATTACTTTTTGCAAATAAAAATTGCAAGTGTAATTTTTTTTTCAAAAACCAATTGATTTCTATGTAAAACATTATCCTGTATCTAAAAATAAAACTAATATGTAGTGTATTTCATTTTTGTTTCGAAAATTAATGCCATTTCCGGTAAAAATAGAAGTGCAACTAAAGCGTTTAAATCCCCAATATACTTCAATTTCAGTTTAATATATACCTACCAAATTTCAAATTGATATCTCATATAATAAAAAAACTAATGGGGGTGTACCAGTTTTGAGTTACACCCGGTATAAATTTTTTGTAGGATATTTATAAGTAGGTAAATCAAGGTGTTTCTAGAAGTGTTATCCTGAAGGAAATTACAAACGGACCGGCTCGGCATTAATTCTTAAGCCCCAGCACTCCCCTTTTGATAAGTAGGGGATTGTTATCTGCGAAGGGCTCAGGTGGTGAGCGTGTGTCTGTGGTCCCACACCCGTATTTACAAATCCCACCCCCTCCCTTTATCCCTTTTCCCGCCCCTCTCGCGGCGACGACGACAAACTCCGCGATATTGTCATGTAAATTCTGCAAATTTTTGCTTTGAAACCGATCCCTCGAGGCCTCGAATTTCCCTTTTTCTTAGCAGAGAAAGAGAGAGAGAGTGTGTTTAATATTTATAATACACCAAAAAACAACAGAAATAGAATAGAAAACAAAGAAGGAAGAAAAAAAGAAGGTATTAATATAGTTGAACTACATGTTCTCCTTATGTAATGTGAGTATGAGGAAAGTTAATTATCGTTCGAGGAATTAGTTATCGTAAAAGTTCAAAGTTGAGTTGATGATTATACTTAAACCTTTTGGAAATACCAATTACCTTTAAATACATAAAGTTGTTTTTTTCTGAATAGAAACACACCACTTTAATAATAGAAATTAAAACAGTGTTCATACACACAGGGAATTTTTCTTACATATCTACAATAATCTACATATCCTTCAACTGATACCACATGGTGCTAGAAAGATCAATGATTAAAAAAAATCTTCACATCTCGATGATTAGTTTTACATTTGTAATATTTATTAAGGGGAGATTAAAATTGAGCAGTACATTTTGAATTTACCTTTAAATCAGTGTTTCGTAGTGGTGGCGCATGAAGTAAAATAAAAATTTCAATTTATAAAAGACTGAACATTTGGTTTGGTCGCTCCGCTTCGCTGAGCGACCAAACCAAATGTTCATGCGCTTCTAAACTAAACATTTCACTTCATGCTTATTCAAGGAGGGGAAACACTCATTGGAAGCCTTAAATTGAACACGCTTATAAAATGAAGGGATGCTTGAAAAATTACAAGTTATACATTAGGATATGTATAGTTACAAGAAAAATTCCCTGTATTACTCAAAAGATTAATCCTAATGTAATTCAGTTTTAAATACAATGGTATGAAATTGTTAATTGTAAATGTCTAAATCCACCAGAATTTTAGGATTCCTAACATTTAGTTTAGTTTTTATAAAATTATAATTTTTATTCTAGAAACGATTGAGAAATCTAGGCATTATACTAAATTTTCGCGTTATTATCAAAATATAATCAAAAACTGGGATCTAACACTTAATATATAATGTCAAGATCGTCTCATACAAAAAATAATAAAAAATCAAAATGGAATAATATAAAAGTTAAATTGAATTGAATACAGCTGATTATTAAAGTAAATTTGACTTTTTTGTTACATTTAGGACTATCAATTAAGAAAAATAATAAATAATGATTTTATAAATTACCCGTGTTAATATTTGCAAAAAGTACAAAACATGAACAAATGTAACAAACAAAAATGACAGAAGATATGTTCTAAACTATTAAAAATCAATAAATTGAATGTATTATAATTCAATTTTGATACAAACAAAGCACCAATCCTTTGTTTATATAAATGAGGTTTTTTATTGTCACTATAGTTTCCACAATTTTACCTTGCCATTATCAAACTAAAATTACTTTTAGTTTGATAACTGTTAAAAAGTTAAATTAATACAAAACTAATTATAGTCACAATAAAAAACTTCAGTTATACAAACAAATGTATTTCTATAAATAACGATGTATAATGAACTAGTGCCTCCACAGCTCACAGTTTATTAAGTAAAATTAAATTAAACTATTACTATGTTTTTCACCACTTTTATTATTTATATGCAGGTTGTCCCATTTTAAAGTACCACCTGGAATATTTTCAGAACCATGCATCGATTGAAAAAATGTTTTGAATGAAAGTTTAATGATTTGAAGGAAAACATCCAATTCTGTAAGAAAATTCAAGCTACCGCCCTCAGGAGAGGCTGGGGACGGGGTAGCTTTTAAATCCTAAATGGGAATCCCTATTTTTATTACAGATTTGGATAGAGCGTAAAAATGTAAGTAAGTTTTATTAAATAACATTTTTTGTTACTTTGATAAATGGTGCTGTAGTCAACAATTTATAATAAAAATTTCGGTGTGCTTTTTGTAAAAATAAAAATAAATCAAATTTTTAGAATCTACACAGAAATGAATAAAATTTTGATAACTGATAAAATTTTAATAATAATAAATATCGTCATGCGATATTTCAAAATATCAAATTAAAAATGTTGATTTAAAATATTAATGAGTCATTTTTTAGTGAATTAACTTCTATTCATTTTGAATATTTTCTGATTATTTTGAACTTTTACAATTGAGGGGCTAATTGTAATAACATGATATGCCACAAGTAAACAGAACTGAGATATTAGACTTTACAATTTAGAAAAAAATGTGAAAAGTATTACTATGATATTAAAAATAAATTAATTGTAGATTGTTTGACATGTTTTGAAAGCTTCGGTTTGCATGCTATTATGAGCATACTGTAGCTTTTTATATTACTGCTTAATCAAATCGAAGAATAGTACAGCATTTTTGGTTGTGTGGCTTATCATGTTATTACAATAAGCCCTTCAATTATTTATTAAGGTTTATTTTACATAATTTAAGCTTTTCTAATTTGTTCGTCGAAGTTTAGTAACACACAAATAATGCACTTGAATTTGTTTTCGTTATAAATTTGAAGTAAGAAATAACATCATCTCTATTTATATTGATCGCCTAACAAGAGTTTCCACTTACAAATTAAGCATGAAGTAAAATTTCGAGTTTAGAAAAGCCTAAAAATGTTGATTTGCTGGGGCGCGCGAGTGAAGCGAGAATATTTACTTCATGCGCCACGCGTATAAATCACTAACTTCAAGTGAAATCTTCAACTAATTGGTTAGGGTAAAATAAATTTAGTATGTCAATTATCAATTGTTCAATTTTGTTGATTGCAGCGCCATCTATCAAAGTAACAAAAAATGTTTCTAGATAAAACTCACTTTTCCACGCTCTATCCAAATCTGTACTAAAATAAAAATAGGGGTTCGCATTTAAGATTTCAAAGCTAAGTTTCGACAGTGTCAGTATAATTATCAAGTATAACAATTATCGGACATGCAGATCAATACATGTATTCCGTTTTTGAGGATTACAGACTAACGTGGGGGTTAGAGGTTATTTACAGGTAGATTAATTTACCCTAATTATAGGCACAAGGTTATGGATTATAGGTATTAAAGAGCGGTGAAAACAAAATATCTATTCGCTCGTTCAGGAGATTAATGTGGGGGTTCTTTGAATTTTTGAAAATTTCGGCGGCTTCTAATAGTTTTAGTTTTGTGCCTTTAGTACAGCTGTGAAGAAATTTAACATGTTTTATTTCTGGGAATTTATGTTTCCATCTAAAAAATAGTTGGCAAAGGTACTTGAATTATGATTTAATCTAAATGCGCTGAAATGTTCGTTATATTGGATTTCTAAGTCACGGCCCGATACTTTATATACTCCAGATTTTTTTATAATAATCAATTTTGTCTTTAAATTGAATAGCAATATTGATAGTTTTCTATTCGGTTTTAATGCTACTCGGCAACCCTGCTTTTTTAAAATGTGAGCAATCTTCTCCGTATTTTAACCAATATAAGTGAGAGTAATGAAGGATACATCTGATGAATTTGACGATTTTGGATAAATGTGATTATAAATAAAACACTGTTTATCACTTTGTTTGTATAACAATTGGTTTATTTGGTGACTATAGTTTCGATACTACACGTATCATTATCAAACCGTTAGTCAAACCGTGTTTGTTTGCACTAACGGTTTGATAATGATACGTGTAGTATCGAAACTATAGTCACCAAATAAACCAATTGTTATACAAACAAAGTGATAAACAGTGTTTTATTTATGTTCAACAATGTATAACGAAGTAGAAGCCTCTATAGTCAGTGAATAAATGTGATTCATAGTTGCCTGGTACTTTTTTATTTGTAATATTTTTTATCATCTGAGGTAGAAAACCATTCATAATTCCTGTTTTAATAATTGTATCCAGTTCTTATTTTTGATTATCTTGGAATAGTGGAATAGAAAGGGCTCTATGGATCATTGAATGATACGCGGCAAGTTTGTGTGATATATTATGGTTGAAATTAAACGAGTTTTATTAAGTCTTGATTTTAAAATTTAATGATGATTTTCAATATATCTAGAACAATCTAGATATATTACAAATCAATAAATTCAATGTATTATCATTCAATCTTGGTTCAAATAAAACACTAATGGCTGGTTTCATCAACGTTAATTAAATCAACCAATTCATCAATTAAAATCTAATAATAGTTACATACATGTCAAAGAATCAAACAATTCTCATGACATTGATATTTATGACATGGAAAATGTTTATTCCAGTCGACAAATAAATTAAATCAACGAATAAGATTTAATTGAAGTTGGTGAAGCCGGACAACAAACTTTGTGTAACTGATCTTTTTTATTGTGACTATAGCTTCGACAACTTTCACTTGTCATTATCAAACTAAAAGTACGTATAGTTAAAGTTGTCGAAGCTATTTTTACTCACAATAAAAAACGTCAGTTGTACAAACAAAGTTTAAGTGTTTTGTATGTGTAAATAACAGAGCTGGGATGAATCCTCAAAAACAGGATTCGAATCACGAATCCGAATCACCTAATATGATTCGAATCACGAATACTCGAATAAAGGATTCGTAAGTGAAAAATATGATTCGAATCAAAGATTTGAATCCTCATTTTTGAATCACGGATACAAATCCTTTAAAAATAAATTTGAATCTATTATTTGCAACCAGTAACGTTTTATTCCATCAGTGCTGAACAACAAACTTTAGACAAGTGCATTTGTATTTTGCTCTTCGTCTCCAAAAGCTCCGCAGCGCGTCTGGCTAGTGAATTATTCGTACCACTCCAAGCGTCCCAAATTTCACTTGAAACCATATTGATCAAGTTCTCAATGTCCGCACACATTTGAGACGACTTTCCGCGTTCACTTTGCGATCGCAAAACAATCCGATTACTGTTATCAGCCCACGTAGCCGTTGTACTAACACTAAATACAAATATTGAAGGTAATAATTAAGATTAAAATAATTGTTATTTTGAATGTGTTGTCCCACTGAGCAAACACATTGAAGTACTGTTTCATCAACATTAATACAACGTTTAATGTTGTTACAATGGTAATATAACGTTATTTGTTTGTTTTTTGCTCAGTGGGGTAGCCAGCTAGAATTTTAATTTGAAATAGATTTTAATATTTACATATCAGTGGCGGCTCGTAGGTATTTCTTGTTGTGAGGCAAATTTATTTGAGGAGTCACTGACTGAATGTTAAGTGCAATTTCGAGTTATGTTTTTTTGAGATTGTGCATGATGATGAACAAGGGGCATCTTTTTACATGTTACCAACTGAAATAAATTTGAATCTATTATTTGCAACCAGTAACGTTTTATTCCATCAGTTTCCAATAATTAAAATGTTAATTTACCGACCAAATATCTGATTAATTAATGATGATATATGTGTTATTGAACTTCATTTTAAATCAGTGTTTTATACGCGTGGCGCATGAAGTAAAATTTCGAGTTTAGAAAAGCCCCGTGAAAATTTGTCTCGGGTCGCTGCGCGACCCTCGACAAATTTTCTACGCGGGGCTTTTCTAAACTCGAAATTTTACTTCATGCTTAGTCTGGGAGTGGACAACACTCGTTCTTAGAAGTTTCAAATTAAAGGATCACTCTAGATTACTAAGTTTATTACCATTTTAAAAAGGCTACAGGTCGAAGGAGCAATCATAGTCTTCGAAGACCGAAGGACTACAGGGAATCGAAGTTTCTTTACAAGAACAATGGATAGGAAAGAAAACATCCAAGTTTGAAAAAATATCGAAGTTGGGTTGGTTTTCAGTGCGTTTTTAACTTCACTGTAAATCAGTGTTTTATACGCGTGACGCATGAAGTAAAATTTCGAGTTTAGAAAAGCCCCGAAATTTTACTTCATGCTTAGTCTGGGAGTGGACCGTCAAGATATTCTACATGTCGAGATTTTCGATATTTCTAGATTTTTGTCGGTTTATTCACACTTTGTTATTATTTTAAATGCAACTTTAATATTAAATAAATACGGTTTTTCTTAGAAATAGAATATTCACCCATTAGGAGCCGAGCAAATTATAAAGTTGACTCTAAAATTTTGCATCTTTTTCTATGATTTCAATGAATGATTTATTATATTACATACGTCGATTTTATAGAAGAGTTAAATTTAAAGTTCAAACGAGTGTTGTCCACTCCCAGACTAAGCATGAAGTAAAATTTCGAGTTTAGAAAAGCCCCGCGTAGACAAATTTTCGCGGTGCTTTTCTAAACTCGAAATTTTACTTCATGCGCCACGCGTATAAAACACTGATTTAAAGTGAAGTTAAAAATGCACTGAAAACCAACCCAACTTCGATATTTTTTTCAAAATTGGATGTTTACTTTAATATCCATGCTGTAAACCTTCAGATATTCGTTGTTTTCTTGCAAAAAATCTTCGATTCCCTGTAGTCTTTCGGTCTCCGAAGACTATGATTGGTCCTTCGAGCTGTAGCCTTTGTAAACTGGTAATAAACTTAGTAATCTACAGTGATCCTTCAATTGGAAACTTCTAAGAACGAGTGTTGTCCACTCCCAGACTAAGCATGAAGTAAAATTTCGAGTTTAGAAATGCCCCGCCTAGAAAATTTGTCGAGGGTCGCGCAGCGACCCGAGACAAATTTTCACGGGGCTTTTCTAAACTCGAAATTTTACTTCATGCGCCACGCGTATAAAACACTGATTTCAAGTGAAGTTAAAAATATACTATTAAGGTTGGACATTTTTCGTGCTTAAGTAACCAAATATGCATTCACAAATATTTGAATTATTCGAAAATTGAAATATTTATATTCAAATATGAATAAATTAGTGATTTAAATATTCATGTTAGAATATTTAACTATTTGAATTAATCGAATTTGAATCCCAGCCTTAATAGCGATGATTCGAATCTTTTTATAAGAATTCGAATCCTTTTTTATAAGGATTCGAATCATCTACGTCTGGATTCGAATACGAATCCTTTTAAAAAAATGTAACGAATCCGGATCACGAATCCGTTTTCACTAAAGTATTCGAATACCTCTTTTAAATCCTCTAAAAGGATTCGAATCCGGGAATCGAATCCTGAATGATTCGAATCCTGCCCAGCTCTGGTAAATAACGATCTATAACGAAATAGAAGCCTTTACAGTTAACAGTAAATTCAATATTGATTTTTCAATTCAAATTTATCATGCTTAAACACTAACGGATTGAAATTTAATTTAGAATCCATCGACCATAATTTTATAAAGTATACATTTACATTAGTGTATAGTAGGTTAATAATAATAATAATAATTATTATTATTATTATTATTTTAATAATAATAATATATGCCTTTCTTTATTGAAACGGAAAACTTACAATTATAATGTATTAGCGTAGGTGAAATTCAATCAGGTAGTACCTATTACTGCTCTTCACTTAACCTACTAATTAAAAAATTAAAACAATTATAGATAACAAAATGTAATGCGAAATAGTTATTCAAAATACATAAAAATATGCGAAGTTCTACTAGTCTTATCAATTTATCATCCTCAAAGCTCTCCATGTGACAAACTTTCAAAACTGAATTATTCAACGATTTAAGGGTTTTTATGATTTTAATATATAATTTGTAGATGTTAAATGTAAAGCATCTAACAAAGATAGCAGTTTTATGTTTTGGTGGGGATATTAATCCCCGGAACCTGATGTTGAAATTATGTACATGGATTCGAAACACAATTCTCTGATACAAATAGGAGGGTGTGTGGTAGTTTATAATTTCGTAGTTAAGAATGTAGCTATCTAGGGTTCGTCTATTAGCCAAATTCAGCTAGTTCAACTCAGCACATTTTGCTTATATATGATCATATTTTCTAATACCTATATTAAGTCTTGTACAAGAATTGTGTACTTTTTGTATGCGCTCAGTTGTTATTCTATCCAAACAAGCTCCATATACGACATCACAGAAGTTATAGTTACTCTATAGAAGTGTACAGCAAACAGAATTACAGCTACTTTAGAAATTATTATAAATCTGCGAGTTACAGCACAAATTTGAGAGTTGATGTCGACTTTTAATTACTGCTGAAATTATAATTAAAGTGATATTGACTTTGTTTAGTTACTTTTAAGGCTAACAATTATAAAATAGTTTCTTCAAAGTGATTAATAATTAGTTTTAAAATTACTTGTTTTAAACATTGCAAGTATTACATAACTCTAAATAGGTAAATTTATAAAACAAATAAAAATGATTTAAGGCTTGTTCTAGGCATATTAAAACTCAATAGATTCAATGTATTATAATTCAAACATTAAAAGTGCGATTCTTTTCGCAATCTACATAAGTTAGTCTTACAAAGACTATATCAAACACTCATTGAAACAACTACTTCCCGGGCTAATACCCCGACGGACATTGAATTATACAACAAGTGTTTGGTGTTACATACAGTAACCTACTGCAAATGTAACAATTTGGGTCAAATTATTCAGGCCATCTATAGACGCGTTTCGAGATTTATCTCTCATCAGTATAACTTTGCCATTCCCTCTAAATGAGTTTCAATGAGTGTTTGATATAGTATTTGTAAGAATAACTTGTTGTAGATTGCGAAAAGAATCGCACTTTTAATGTTTGAAGTATTCTGCAACCAAGAATTGGCAATTTCATTTATACTTATTATAATTCAATTTTGATTTTAAAATTTGAATTGCCCATCTTTAAACACTCACACAATCTACAACCACCCATAAAATATAATTTAATCAAGTATACATCATTTCAAGTATGTGTACAACGTCTCCAACATTTTACAACTTTACCGGATACTCCTTAATATTCCCGACTTTGAGTAGTTTATAAATACTGCCAGGTTATTAAAAGTATCGTTTTAATTAGTTGCGATAATTGAATAAATAAAGACGGTCGTCCCTCCTTTTAGTGGAGTAAGTAGCTTAACGTAAACTACGCTACAAAGTTGGCATAATCCCGCAGGAAGACCGGGAAAACTCGATGGGAAAGGGAGGAAGAGGAGGGGGTTAGAGGGAGCTGGGAACATCCCTTCAAAGAAAATGTAAATGCCTCAGTTGGATCCATGAATTATTCAACTACACATGCACTTAAATACGCCTATAGAAGATAAATTATTTAATAAGAAAAATAAATAAATATATGTATTATTGATATATCCATAATAAGAATTTAAAATATATATATAAATATAGCTTACAAGACAGTAAAGTGTTTATACAAGTATTTAATATAAAGCTAATAAGATAAATAAATAAATGTATGTATCGTATGTTCAATAAAAAAAATCCTCTTGAGTGCTATGGAAAATATTGTAGTTTGGTAACTCTTAAATTATATGATATAATTATTAAGTCTGACATTATATATGTGAATTCCTTAAGCGTGTAGCCAACTTACATTTAAGAAAATATTAAATCATGGCACTTTACTGCTTTTTTTTTATTGAGCACTCTACATTATTAATACAGGGATTTTTTCTTTTAATGTTATAAATGTTTATATGGAATATGTGATGGTATATCACATATTCCATATAAACAGTAATAAAATTAAGTAATATGAGATCAAACCTAAGTAATATATTTTGAACTTCACTTAAATCAGTTTTTTATACGCGTGGCACATGAAGTAAAATTTCGAGTTTAGAAAAGCCTGAAAATTTAGTTTAGTCGCTCCGCTTCGCGGAACGACCAAACTAAGTTTTCAGGCTCTTCTAAACTTGAAATTTTACTTCATGCTTAATCTGGGATTGGAAACACTCCTTAGAAGCTTCAAATGGAATTATTATATAAAAACAATCAGACATTCGTTGTTCGTTGACATCGAAAAATCGATATATGTACATCTAAAAGAAAAATTACCTGTATATATTTCACAATATTCCAGTTGTATAATTTGAGTCTGTGTTTATTGTCTAGCAGCAGTTTCAATAAATGATAAAGCGCCATAACTTAAAAATAACACCTTTAATTAAAAACCAAAACCATGACCTTAAAAAAATACGCATGTTATGAATATAACAACGCCGAAATAGAAAAACCATTTTCTATTTTAGTTAGAATTCGAATTTTTGAATTGTTGTCTAAATGACGCCATTAAGGAAATTGACATATTTACATATTTTTCTAACTAGGAAATTCATCACGTCCGTTTAAAACTATAACATGTTTTGTATACTTAATTTTATTGCACAGAATTGTACATGCTGTAATTTTTCAAGTATTCATTGATTTTACAAACGCATTCAATTTAAAGCTTCTAACGAGTGTTTCCAGTCCTTAGTTAAGCATGAAGTAAAATTTTTTATTTAGAAAATCCTAAAAATTTGATTTGATCTGATTTTAAGTGTACAACGTAAAAATCAGACCTTTTAAATATCATGTTGAGTCAGTTTCGTTTTTTAATGCCTTTAAATTGATTTTCTTGGAAATTAATAAATATATTCGTTAAAAATTAGGTCCTATCATTTTAGTACGTGCTTTGTAATAATGAACATAGTCAGTAAGATCAATATAAAACCTTGACACAAATTACAACAACATAGAAACACATTTCCAATTTTAATTTTAATTAATTACTCTGCTAACTATACATTTAGATCGTTTAGTAATTTTATTCTGCTAAATCTTACTGACTACGTTATTTTTTCTAATAACAAACGTCAGTACTAAAATACCAACTTTATAACCAGAAAAATAAACTTCCAACTTTATAATTATGAGAATATAACTCATAGCCTACTAGAACGAATTTTAAACCAATGAGATGCAAGGAAAGCCGTAGGTACATGTCTATCACCGCGATGATAAAAAACAAATGAAGCGGTGGGTGATAAGCTGTCCTGTCATTCGAAACGTCAAAATAGGTAAAGTTTCGTGCAGTGATATTAATAGAAAAGTGAAAAGTGCGACGCAAAAAAACACCGTCATGAACAAAGAATCACAGTGGCGGCAGTTTACGAACTTTTGTGCGGTTAATAAATTCTCAATCAATAGGGAAACGACAATATCTCAGCTGTCGATAATGTTAAGGGACTCACATTATTTTATTCGTTATATTCTCTGACTAAATATAACTCGTGATATGATTAATTATCGAAGATATTTTGTCGTTGAAACCGAAGCAGCACATTCAACTCGCCCTTCGGGCTCGTTGAATCTGCAGCTCGGTTTCAACTCCAAAATATCATCGATAATAATCATACCACTCGTTATATTACGGCTGAGAATATAACTCAAGCGTCACATGACTACATTCCCTCCAATCAGAATCGCGTATTTCCATAGATACATGTTATCACAGCGGTAATAGAATCCTATAACCTTGTTTTGGTCGTTGCTACAAAAATGATTTGTCAAATCTGGCAGTCGATAATTAAAAATGTCAACGGGGCAATGGGGTGAGGTATCCAAGACCTAATTGTAGTGAAATTCGTTATATTCTCTTATTGAATATAACTCGAGGTATGATTAATAATCGATAATATATATTTGTGAAACCGGAGCAGCACATTCAACTCGCCCTTCGGGCTCGTTGAATCTGCAGCTCTGTTTCACTCATGAATATTATCGATGATAATCATACCGCTTGTTATATTACAGCTGAAAATATGTTCGCATTTCTTACCATTTCATGTTTTTTTTTTTATTTAAAACTATGAAATCTTACTGAATGATTATATTTATTTTTAAAAGACAAACGTACCAAAACTTCAATATTTCCAAAAAATATGATATGAACTCTACTTTTTAAATTTAAAAATCAATCATATTAATCATCTAATCTGAAACCTCGAAAGTCCAAAATGTCAAATTTAGAGGAGACACTAACTATTAGTTAACTATTATATGAACTGCGTAATCCTGATTAATTTTTATGGTACATATAACTATGTCATGAGCGCTTTTTAATAACTATTTTGAGTTAACGGTTGATACTAATATTTTCAAATTTATAATATCTGACTTACGGGGATTTTTTTTAAATCGGAGTTACGTAGTTTCGGAAGTAGTTGATCGATATATTTTCTTACTGTTTCAAATATTAATTTTAGTGTTAAATTAATCAACTTAAAATGGATAGAAATAAACTTGCATTTATTTGTTTTTGCAAAACTTATACATGCATCTTTTTATTACCATTTACCTTCAATAATTCCCTTATTTTACATGTACATTCTATGTGGGAAATAATGCATCGGATGATTTTGCGAGCATCGGTCTGGAAATTTATGCATTCGCGGGCTTAGCGATGGTTTAAGTTTTGCCTAACAATTACCTTCCCAAAAACAATTAAAAAGAAAACAACGGAATGCATTATTCATGTTAACACAAATTACACACACAAGGCTATGTAGATAAATGCTTGGCAATTACTGCAAACGTGATTTATCGTTATAATTAACCAAAAATGTGTTTTTTGTATAGGTATTAAAAAGATTACGTATTGTATTACTAATTAAGTATTTCACAGAATACATTTTTATTTTATGAAACTAATGAACAACTTGTAAGTTCTTCGTTAGTTTCATTAGTAAAAGTTAGTTTTAAAAGATATTAATGTCGGTTTGATCAAAATCTAAATTACCCTAAATAAAATCTTTTAGAATAATGATTCTTACTACTATAAGGAGAAATTTTAGAAAGTCGAATTTCATTAACTTTAAATATTTTTTCTTTATCTTTGTAGTATTAATTAATTAATTAAATTTGAATGATTGGTTTGAGATGTAAACCTTCGCAAAGCAAATAGTAAATAGAAAAATATACAAAGCTTTATACCACCATACAGTGTAAAAATTAAATAGTGTATAAATTCGATAACTCCGTTAATAAGTATGATAGAGAACAAATCTAATAGGGGTATAACGATTTAAATTAATGCGCATATAATAAACAATTTTAGAGACTTTTCAAAAACATTTTTTAAAAGTTATGAAGTTATCAATATTTTTTTTTATATGACGACCTATATTTATTATTTTTGATTTCGGTAGAGTTTTTTTAATCTATGTTCAACCATACATAATTTTAAATAGGTTATATAAGAAAAAATTCAAGAAAAGCGGTCCTAGGATTCAATTCTTTATTTCTCTGTCAGCGATGCCATTTTGGCCAAACAAAATTCTTACTCGTACTATTCACAAGGAATGAAAAACGCACTGTTTTATTTGTTTTAAATCCCGATAACTAGGATTAGGCCCAGTTGCACCAAATACGTTAAACTGGTTGAACTCTGAACTCGAGGTTAAAGTGACATTTGAACAATAGGAACTGTCATCTTGCACTGCAGTTCAGCTTGAACTTAAGTCAGGGTTGTTAAAAAATACGTTTTTTTTAATTTTAATTAAAACAAACAGTTTTCTTACAAAGTATGTTTCTTTCATTGAAACAGTGTTTAAAACATGAACAATTAAAAACATGTTTAAAACATATTTAAAACGTGTTTAAAACATAACCAGCCTTATTAATAAACGTTAGCATACAGCTTTAACGCAGTTCTTAGGATAGTATTGACATTTTCGGACTAATAAAACGTTTTTAAAGTTCACTATTGTTAGTTTACAACTAATAATTTAATAGCCCTAGCTTAAGTCTTATACATAACCTTAATTGTCATAACAAAATGGGGTTATTTACAATATATTTAATAATGCAATAAATCATAGATGTAATAAACCTTATCATTATATTTTGACCTTCACTTGAAATCAGTGTTTATACGCGTGGCGCATGAAGTAAAATTTCGAGTTTAGAAAAGCCTGAAAATTTGGTTTGGCCGCGTAGCGCTCCGCGCTACGCGACCAAACCAAATTTTCAGGCTTTTCTAAACTCGAAATTTTACTTTATGCTTAGTCTGGGAGTGGAGACTCTCGTTAGAAGAAAATTTTAATCTAATAATTTATCAGAAGAAATATGTTTTCAGAAACATAAAAAAAAAATTGTGTAACATACCTTCTAAATTACTTGATTACAATAAAGTTAGAACGCATGAAAATGTAATGCTGCCACGTTCATTTTATCATTATTTCAAAACTAACTAATAACATGTAGATTTTGCTCTATTAATTCAAAATGTTTGTATCGTGTTTTTATCTTTCTAGTAGAGATTAACTAGCATTAAACTGTAATGATATTAACGGCAATTTTATTAATAAGACTGAACATGCGTAAAACACGTTTTAAATCACATGTATGCGCACATAATTATGATATTTTATTAGGATAAAATTTTATTTTTAATAATGTAATTTGAAATATCTTCAACAATTTAACTTAAATTTAAAAGCGTAAGCAAAACATGTTTAATAAAGTAGTATAAAATATAGTTTAACTAATTTAATGTAATAAAAAATAACGCTAAACAAATTTAAAGTTTAAACATGTTTTAAACAAATTTAACATTTAAAACATTTTTAAAACAAAACCGTTTAAAACACGACAGCTGTTTTTAAACATGTTTAAAACACTGTTTTAAAACAATGTGGTTTAAATATAAAAACCCTAACTCAAGTTCAACGTTTTTCGTGCCACTGGGCCTTAGTCTGTTAATTTCATTCATCTTTACTTTTTTAACTTTAGGACTGTTTTACTTGATTTTTTTCTTATGTAACTTATTTAAAATTGTGTATGGTTGAAAACAGATTAAAAACTCTACCGAAATCAAAAATAAAAATATAGATTGTCATTTAAAAATAATATTGATGACGTCACAACTTTTAAAACAATTTTTTGAAAATCTGAAAAAAATGTTTTTTATGTGCGCAGTAATTTAAATCGTAATTTTTAGATTCTCCATCATGCATATTAACAGAGTTACCAAATTTATCCGCTACTTAATTTCCACACTGTATATTTTTAATAAAAGAACACTACTCGAGTTTCGACATTATAAGAAACATTTTTAAAGTATTTGATATCGTACTGATATATAATTTTGGTTATTATTATTGCTTTCAGTATTTATTCCTATTTAATTCAAAACAAGATGTTTACCTGGCATCCAACGAATTATATTTAATTAATTTTATGAACAAAATCAGTTTGTGGTATGATTTTAATTAAAATAGATGCTTAAAGCCATAACTTTGTGAAACATTAACGAAACTTGAGATAAATCATACACACAACTTTATTCATCTGTTTATATTACACTTTGTGTGTGTGATATGAATAAAGCGCTTTATTAGTACCATTATTTTTTATTAATGAAACATAAGCTGTTAATATGAATTAACATTTATCTTTTCTTTGTTTCAGGTATGTGTCGATTTACCAATTCCAATTTAAAAAATAACATTCCACGCGTGTAAGTATTAAAACAACAATGAAGCTTATCAGCTCTTATCAAAAAACAGATAAAGCGCAATAATGGTACCTCCATATAATTACAAACGGAGGCATTAAATAACAGATAAGGCCCGATCCTGGAGAGTCTTTGTCCGCGTCGCAAATGGGAAAATTGTGAAAATAACTCGGCCCCGTGTTTATTATTAAATTGAAGCAATCTTCCTGCATCTCTAAATTTGCACACACGCTCGTGTAACCAGAGGATGGATACTCGTGGTTGATGTCTGTGTATCTTTTTGCGCTCTGGTCGTTCGCATTTCTCTTATAAATAACTCAGGTGGTGGCTTTTTCTTGGCACTAACGCAAATGTCTTAATCGAATTACTGAATTACTTATTCATTAATACAATCTTGTTTTGTTTAGAGAAAGACACTATCTACAAATATTGTGCACAGGGAATTTTTATTTTAGGTATACATACCCAGAGGATTTCTTTTAAGTGTACATATCCTGATCCATACTCTGTAAATGTTCTGGTATTCATATTTTTATAAAAGTGTTCAATTTGAAACAACTCATGAGTGTTTCTACTTCCAGATTAAGCATGAAGTAAAATTTCGAGTTTAGAAAAGCCTGAAAATTTGGTATGAACGCGTAGCGAAGCGAAGTGATCAAACCAAATTTTGGGGCTTTTCTGAACTCGAAATTTTACTTCATGCGCCACGCGTATAAAACACTGTAGTATTGTGAAGTTTAAAATTCGAACGCTTGAAGCAATTCGCTTTGCGATGTATATAGGTACAAGAAACTCCCTGTATACCGCCTGAAATATACCAGGCAAACCAAATATTCAGGCTTTTCTAAACTCAAAATTTTACTTCATGCTTAATCTGGGAGTGAAAAACACTTGTTTAATGCTTCGAATTGAACTCTTGAAAAAAAAAACAACGAATATCTCAAGGTTTAGAGCATATACCCATATTCTTTTTGGTATATGTACATATACTAAAAAGAAAGTATATAATTTCAAAGATTGTAAATAATTATTGTCTAAAAAATAAATTTGCAGATGCACCAGTGTTAGTTACTATGATTACAATGGTTTGATAAAAATAGTTTTAACAATATAAACATTTTCTTACGAAATAATACGGATTAATTGTAAAGTATTACTTTATTAATTATTTATATTTGTTTCTATCGTTGTCTATTACTGAGGTTGGCAAATAATTATATATTTTGATTCTCATTTATTCTATACTTCTTTCAACCATTGTTTTATGTTTTAGTAGGCTAAGGGCGGAGAGATTTCTTGTTTTTATATTGCTTATGTTATAATTTGCTAAACTCATTTTTATAATAAAAAAAAATAATAATGACATACAATACAGGTATTGTAAGAATATTGTCATTATTTCAAAGGCTTTAAATATAGGATTGCATGGTTCTGTCCATGCCACATTTTGGATAATACGAATTAATCGATTACCAAATAATTTGAAAACTCCTGTCTTAGGTTAATTCAAAATGGTGCTGAGAGAATTTCTTATTAAAAATGAACATTATACATTTAGAGAATTTCGCACTTAAAGCACGCGTTCTAATTTATTTATATGTAACTTTTTAATTTTAATCATTGTATTTATCTTTATATTTATCATTGTATGTGACTTGTATAAAGATTTTGTAATTTCGTAAATTATTATCATTCATCTTTTCTGCAACATGAGCAGTCCATTTGAATGTATGGAACTTCCCAGAATAATTGTGCGATATTCGAAGTATTTGATGAAAGAATTTAAAAGAACTTAATGAGTTTTACTATCAAACCAACGATATATATTCTATCTAAACAGAAATCTTACCCTTTGGGGATTATTCATTCGGCAATCCTTATTTTGTCCCGATCATTTAAGTCCCTGTCCGACCCGCAAAATCTCCATCTACCTGTAACAGGACGAGATTACCAACCCTCCATCTCTTCCTCAATTCCCTTTTCGAATTGCAGGAAGAGTGCAGGAGGACACACCTAATGCTGACCCGAACACCTGAAACAGGGGATTACAACTCCCCTTGCCTCCCCTCCTCGGAATTGCAAAAGTGCAGGACGACGACTAATGCTGACCCGGCGGGATTACAAGGGAGAAGAACTTTATTCCCCGTTCCTTAGATTACCTACTAAATGTAAATATTACAAGTGTACACCTTTGAGGGAGAGGGATGTTTTATTAAGGGTCTTTTCCTCCTCACTTTCCCTTCGCCCCTAATGGATTTCCCATAAAACGTTTCCATTGTGCGTTCCGGCGGAACGTATAAATCACCATCACTTTTTTTTTATATGCGGTTAAAGCTGCAACAATAAAATTCGGCCTGCTTAAGTTACTCGCTGGAAATGTTACGTGGTATCATCAATTGTGATGAAATGAGGAGCGTCTTTGGGATTCTTATAAATGTAGATTGGGACGCTAATTTAGTTCAGGTTTGATGAATTGTGGAGATTTTTCTAAAGTACTTCAACAATGATACGCATTTAGTGTTCGAATGCTGAATGGAAGAGTTGATTTGCACAATTTGTAAACTAAATTACTATTTTCATAAACAACTAAATATTTTATATTAAAGTTTATGCTTTTATACAAAACCAATTTAAGGTGAATAAAAACAGTATTTTAGTGCAGTAATGACTAACATCTTTTCATAAAAATGGAAAATGCAACATATTTTTGCCTAAACTTGCCACATTAAATAAATTATTTTTATACAATAGTAATTTATTTAAAGTGGTTTTTATATAAAACAAACTTAAGATTAAGGAAAATAGTATTTTAGTATAGTAATGACCAACTTTATTTCATACAAAATGAAAAATGTAGTGCAGGCCACAAAAAATATCTTTGCCTAAAGTTGCCATGTTAAACACATTTATTATTCACATTATACACAAAATTGTTGCAGAAAAATAGTACATGTGTTTTTGAACTTCACTGTAAATCAACTTTTTATACGCCTGGCGCATGAAGTAAATATTTCGAGTTTAGAAAAGCCTGAAAATTTGGATTGGTGGCTCCGCGAAGCGACCAATCCAAATTTTCAAACTTTTCTAAAATCGAAATATTTGCTTCATGCTTAATCAACCAGTGGAAAACACTTGTTTTATGAATATTGAAAACTTAAATAAATACGAAACCCCAAAAAATTAAAATCAACACCTTAATTTACTTTAATTTAATTTTCTTTTAATCGGGTAAAAAATGTATTGTTTAGTTAATTTAAAGAAAATTAACTTGTTTGTCAATGTATAAAGCCTAAGTTAAATTTATTTTGAAGAGAATAAGTATTATTCCATAAGGGGACTATTTTTCTTAAAAATGTTTAAAAAAAATCAACAATTGTTCAATTTTAATTGTAACAGTGTGAAGAAAAAAGTTTGGTTGAAAATAAAATGTTTTTATTTAAATTGACATTAAATTCACAAAAATTATAATATAGATAAAATTTTACTATAATCTAAATACAAGATCCATTTCTACTAAGGTAATTTTTCACATTTAACACAAAATTGTCTTAAGAAAATAGTATATGTGTTCTTGAACTTATTTACTTAATGCTTATTCAAGGAGTGGAAACACTCGTTAGCCAATAATGAAAATCATATGTTGTAGTAGCTTTCTTCATTGTAATATTATAAGTTAAAATAAATAGAATGGATAATTTTTCTATAGAAATATGTATTCTATTCAATATTAAAACAAACACAATTTTTGTTTTTGGGCTGAATAATTACAAAAGAATTTCATTTTTTAAAAAGTTCTAAAAATTTCAAATAGTTTTAAACACTGAGAAATGTTTAATAAAACTAATTAAATAAATAATTGAATAAAAGTCGACAAGAAAACAAATTTCAAACGAAAACTAATTTGGAGTCATATAACGTAAATATTTATTTCTATGTTGTATATTTCAAAATTATTATTTTAAAATTGATCCTAAGTATTTGAATAATTTTGATTTGATGTTTAATTAGTTTTTAAATAAAAGTCGATAAAAAAATCAATTTGAAACGAAAACAAATTTTAAGTCACGTAACGTAAATATTTGTGTTGTTTTTTTAAAAATGATTAGTTAAAAATTGATCTTGAAAGTTTGAAAAAGTTGACTTGCAAGTTGTTAAATAACATTCTACAGAATAAAACATCCTTGATGGTATAAATATCCATTCAGGGATCATATATACAGGGAGTTTTTCTTTTAAGTATACATATCTTAATAACTGTAAATCTTTAGATATTATTGTACAGAGTTCAAATGAAAGTCTGGTTTAAAGCTTGTTGTAAATTTGACGACATTCGTTACTTTTTTAAGAGTTCAATTTGACTCTTTAAAGGAGTGTTTTCTACTCCCAGATTAAGCATGACGTAAAATTTTGAGTTTAGAAAAGCGTGAAAATTTGGTTTGGTCGTGTAGCGCGTAGCGCTACGCGACCAAACCAAATTTTCACGCTTTTCTAAACTCGAAATTTTACGTCATGCACCACGCGTATAAAACACTGATTTTAAGTAAAGTTCAAAATATACTAGTAAAGCAGTATGCTGAAGACGTTCATTCTGAACTTCACATCAAATCAGTGTTTGGTACGCGTAGGGCATGAAATTAGAAAAGCCTGAAAATTTGGTTTGGCTGCCCCACTTCGCGGAGCGACCAAACCAAATTTTCAGTCTTTTCTAACCTCGAAATTTTACTTCATGCTTAATCTGGGTGTGTAAAACACTCATTTGAAGATTTAAATTGAACTCTTTAAAAAAAGTAACGAAAGTCATCAAATTTACAACGTATGCATATGTATATTTAAAGGAAATACTAGTTTTAGATAGAATATTTTGTACAATGCATTAACAAATAATACTACTATAAAACTTTGTATTATTTTTGTATTCATTAAAAGAAATAGAAAACTACGTAGTAAACAATCCTAATGTTAGAATAGTCTGTCTTCAATTAATTATATTTAATATTTTTAGAATGGGAAAACCGGAAATTTCTTATTGAAATATTTAAAAAATGAATACAAAGTACCTATATTTTGCAATTTTTTAAGCTGCTTTTTTTTCTATAATTCAACATACAAAAAAATATTGTAACAAATAATTAAAGTAAATCATATCAGAGATAAAACAAAACTTACACTTATATTTTAGGCTGTTTTTGTTGGGAATTGAATAAACTTTTATTTAAATGTAATAACAATAGGACTAATAATTTTAAGAAAATATATAACTTATTCAGCACTATTTGTTTAAGCTGGTGATTTTTAGAATAAAAAAACAACTTAACAATAATCTTTTGATATTTGTGTAACGAGGGTTTGCACTCCTCGATTAAGCATGAAGTAAAATTTTGCGTTAGAAAAGGCTGAACATTTGTTTTGGTCGCGTAGCGAAGCGGAGCGACCAAACCAAATTTTCAGACTTTTCTAAACTCGACATTTTACTTCATGCGCCATGCGTATTAAATACTGATTTCAAGTAAAGTTCAAAATATATTGCTTGTGTTTTTATTAAACTATTTTATAAACAATGGTAGAAATAGAAATAAAAATGCACTAAATTGCACGCAAATTTAGTCTGGAAAGTTTTGTATTAACAGATTTTACAAAATCTGTGAATGTGTTACACATTTTCATTTCGTCTATTTTTTTAAAATATGTTAAAATCAACATTTCCTAAACGCCATAATGGATAGAAAAGGTATTGCAATTTTCAAAATCGATTTTTATATGATATACGGTTAATACAAGAACAATTAATTATAAAACTTCACTAAAAAATCTACCCAAATAAAACACATAATGCCGAGCTTCCCCAACATCAGTTCACTCGACCTAAGTTATTTATCGATTTAAATCTAGTAATAGTTACATATATGCCAAAAAAATCAATCAATTCACATGACATAGATGTTTATGACATTGAAAATGTCTATTCCAATCGATAAATAAATTTAATTAACGTATAGATTCAATTGAAGCTTGTGAAACCGGACATTCGTACATCACTTGATGTCAAAAGCGAGAGTATGTAAAAACAGTGGAAAAAGTTATAAAATTATAATAATTAACAAAAATAGTTACAAATGGTTAAATATAATAATTCCATATTTGGGTGTTTTAGGTTCAAACATGTGAGAAACGCAAAAAAGGTGAAGTTAGATATATCGTAAAGAAAGTCTTGAAAATTAAGCTAAGAAATTTCGTAAAAGTATCTGGAACTCTCATTGAATTTAGTGTTGAAACACGTCACAACACACTGATCGTCGATTGTTTCCTTTTTTCTGATAAACAATCAATTTAATTTACATCCTGAATGTTAACAAATATCATCGAAATATAAAAACGTCCTGAAATTTAGGAAACATGATGACAAATGAAATCGGGCTCGAAATTTAACATCGAATGTTAAAATCGCGCCGCGCCAGCTGTAAATTGAAGGAAATAACCGCTTGTTTTTCGACCGATTTTAATTCTGACAATTGTAATCGATTCCCCGCGAAAATTCGCAGATCTTTTGTTTACACACAAACGCAAACAATGACCTATGAATTAGAGTTGCGATAGTTCACTTGTTTTGACAGTTGAAGCAAAACTTTTCAGACTAAATTTGCGTGCAATTTAGTGCAGTTTATATTTGTTTAATCAGAACCGCTTAAACTGTCACCTTTGAGGAGTTATACACGTATTATTCAATACGGTGTAGATATGTTTAATAATAATAGAACCAAATTTTTACGTAATCTTAACTTGTGTTTATTATAGGTTTAAGTTAATATTATCAATTTCTTTTTCTCTATGGGTGGGAGTAAGAGGGAATAGAAAAGTGACGGAATGGACGAGAGAAGATGGGGGCGGGGTATGGACGCTGGAGAAGTTGGGGGAAGAGAGGTAAAGCAGGAGGAAGAGAAGGGCTAGCGATTAGTGTAGATGTAATGTAATATTATGCCAATAATATTACTACTGGCTATAGTAGTTTTTTTTGGAAGAAGTACAAATAAGTACAAATAGTATCAATTTGTTCAATCCTATGCCAATAATGCAAACAAAAGTATTACCAATAGCAATGTATAATGTTTATGTGAAAATAACTCACAAAAAGATCTATTGATTAAGTATTTATAAAATGTTATATACTTTAACCGATAAAACTTAAATAACTCTGGGAAAAGTAATCATGAAAATCATATTCTAAAATTGCGAAGTTTACTTACTTCATCTAAATGTACTACGAATTGTCACCATTACTATTTGTCAAAAATAAATTTGTTTTAAAATTGGTCTGAAATATGGTATATTCGGACATTGACCTGAAATACACACAGAAATAAATCGAATATTTTTTTTTTCAAATATTTGGAAAGATATATTGCATACAAAATACTATACAGGGAATGTTCCTTTTAAGTATGCATGCCCCGAAGTATACGCTCCAAAAATGCAGGCGTTCGTTAATTTTGTAAAAGGATTTAATTTCAAATTTCTAAAGAGAGGTTCCACTTCTGGATTAAGCATGAAGTAAAATTTCGAGTTTAAAAAAGCCTTAAAATTTGGTTTGGTCGCTTCGCGTATAAAACACGCGTATAAAATACTAATTTCAAGTAAGGTTCAAAATATACTGCTTATATTAACAGACATTTCATCGCTATAACTGTGCATTGAAAGGTGACAATTGTTTATTTGTATTTTGACAAGTAATGACAGTTTTGAAAACTGAATTTCCAAAACTAGTTTTGAAAGTAAAGATGTTTGAGGACGTCAGTGTCAAAATTATTAAAATTAAGTGAGTAGTGACGAAGAACAATAAACGCCGCACAGTGTAACAGTAACCCCGAAATGGCCAAAAATACATTAAAGGCATCAAAATTATCGTCTACCTCAGACAAAATTATATTTCATTATCACTTCTACATACTTCAGATTAGATGTACAGGCTTTTTTGCTAATATTTATCGTCAACTTAGGAAGTTATTATACTTTCAAGAAGACAATTTTGTCAGAGAATTTAAAACGTATAAACAGCGCATACTTTCGTGGTCTATATGTGAACTGTCAAGTAAAATAACCAGTAATAGAATTATATTTTATAACAAGTGTTTATTTTGATTTGACATTGTGAGTTTATTTGTAATTAAACTTATTTATAAAAGCAAAATCATTTCAAGAAATTTGACGTTTTTTTTTAATAATACATTTTTGTGTTAAAAAAAAAACTGTTATTCCTATTAATTGAAGTTTTTAGAACACATGATGTATGTGATAAACTTTGTAAATTATTCAACTTTATTTATTAGTATTTTTGTCCAGTTTTCAGTGTAACGGTTATACTCTACGCCGCCGCTGTTTGATGGAAAAGCAGAGTGTTAAACACGTTATAAAAGCTGCATTGCATGCTCATACCTTACATTTACTCGCCCTGCGGGCTCGTAAATGCAGTTTGGTATTCGCATGCAATACGAAGCTTTCAAAATTTGTCAAACAATCTACTATTACACAATTATATTTTGACTATTTTTTACAATGTTCAAATTAAAATTTTCAAAGAGCCACAGTGGATAGAAAAAGTATTGCAATTTTCAAAATCGATTCTTTTAATACAACATACATTAAATACACAAACATTGAATATAAAAACAATTTTATGATGTATCCTCATAAAAACTCTGCACAAATAAATTAAATAAAAGTTCAAGTTCATCATTTGCTGTCAAAAGTGAGAAATATGTAAAAACAGTGGAAAATGTTGGTAATTTGTAATAATTGAGAAAAATAGTTATCAATAGTAGAAACTAATAATTGCAGATTAGCAGTTTTCATTGCCTTTTTCTCACATTTTTCGACATAGAAAATGTGAGAAAAACGCAATCAAGAGTCCTTAATATGAAGCTAGGTACACGTTGTAAAGAAATTCGTGAAAATAAAGCGAAAGAAATTTCGTGCAATTATTTGGAATTTCATTGACTAAATTCAATGAGAATTTCAAATATTGAAATCACGTATCGCAACACACCAATCGTCATTTGTTTCCCTTTTTTGTTTTCGTGAACACTGAATTCACATACTGACTGATGACAAAAATCATGAAAATATAAACACTTTTTGAAGTTAAGAAAACATGACACTGAAAATAAATTACTACTTGTTTTTCGACTGATTTCAATTCTGATAATTGCAACTGATTCATTGCGCAAATGATCAGTTCCTCCCTTTATTTAGACACAAACGCAATAAACACCTATAAATTCTAGTCGCGATAGTTCAGCTGTTTTAACAGTTGAAACAACACTTTTCAGACGAAAGAGGACGACCGTTGTTTTTGACACACCCGATCTTGAGCATACTTTAAATGTACACAATTTCTACTTCAGACATTTTTCCTTCTAGAAAACATCAATCCATCGTACGAAAATAGATTAACGAACTTCTCCCTATAAGACATTATTCCACAATTGGATGGATAGTGTTACATACAGTGAATTTTTCTTTTAGGTAAATAGATGAATAAGCTGTAAATTTTCCGACATTCGTCGTTTTTTAAAAGAGTTCAATTTGAAGCTTAAAATGTCTTTTCCACTCCCAGACTAAGCATGAAGTAAAATTTCGAGTTTAGAAAAGCCCCGTGAAAATTTGTCGAGGGTCGCGCAGCGACCCGAGACAAATTTTCTGGGCTCTTCTAAACTCGAAATTTTACTTCATGCGCCACGCGTATAAAACACTAAAATATTATGAAATTTGTATGTATTCAAATTTTACTTAAAATCTGTGTTTTATACGCGTGTGGCGCATGAAGTAAAATTTCGACTTCAGAAAATCCCAGAAAATGTTCACGGGGTTTTTCTAAACTCAAAATTTTACTTCATGCTTGCTACGTCTGGGAGTGGAAAACACTCGTTTAAAGCTTCAAATTAAACTTAAAAAAAAACAAGGAATATTTAAAGATATACAGAAAATAGGCTGGATTTGGGATACGTATACTTAAAAGAAAAACTCCCTGTATGTATAAATACGACCAAACCAAATTTTCAGGCTTTTCTAATCTCAAAATTTTACTTCATGCTTAATTTGGGATTGGGTACACTTATTAGAAGCTTCAAATTGAAAGCTTTTATAAAATCACCGTAACCGTAACGGTAAAAATTGACCAAATCACTGAATGTGCTTATTAAAATTTATGACAATTATGGATAAAAAATGAACAGTTTTTATTGAACTACAAAATTTACAGCACTCGTTGAAAATTTCAAAATTGTTAAAATCCAAGAAAATTATCTATAATTATAAATAATAAATAATATTTATAAATACACGTCGTAAAGAAATTCGTGAATATCAGGCGAAAGAAATTTCGTACAATTATTTGGAATTTTCATTGACTAAATTCCATGAGTATTTCAAATATTGAAATCACGTATCGCAACACACGCCCCGTGAAAATTTGTCGAGGGTCGCGCAGCGACGCGAGACAAATTTTCTGGGCTTTTCTAAACTCGAAATTTTACTTCATGCGCCACGCGTTTAAAACACTAAAATATTATGAATCTTGTGTATATTCAAATTTTACTTAAAATCTGTGTTTTATACGCGTGTGGCGCATGAAGTAAAATTTCGACTTCAGAAATGCCCAGAAAATGTTCACGGGGTTTTTCTAAACTCAAAATTTTACTTCATGCTTGCTACGTCTGGGAGTGGAAAACACTCGTTTAAAGCTTCAAATTAAACTTAAAAAAAAACAAGGAATATTTAAAGATTTACAGAAAATAGGCTGGATTTGGGATACGTATACTTAAAAGAAAAACTCCCTGTATGTATAAATACGACTAAACCAAATTTTCACTCTTTTCTAATCTCGAAATTTTACTTCATGCTTAATTTGGGATTGGGTACACTTATTTGAAGTTTCAAATTAAAAGCTTTTATAAAATCACCGTAACCGTAAAAATTGACCAAATCACTAAATGTGCTTATTAAAATTTATGAAAATTATGGATAAAAATGAACAGTTTTTATTAAACTACAAAATTTACAGCACTCGTTGAAAATTTCAAAATTTGTAAAAAACCAAGAAAATTATCGAAATTTATAAATAATAAATAATATTTATAAATACACGTCGTAAAGAAATTCGTGAATATAAAGCGAAAGAAATTTCGTACAATTATTTGGAATTTTCATTGACTAAATTCAATGAGAATTTCAAATATTGAAATCACGTATCGCAACACACCAATCGTCATTTGTTTCCCTTTTTTGTTTTCGTGAACATTCAATTCACATCCTGACTGATGACAAAAATCATGAAAATATAAACACTTTTTGAAGTTAGGAAAACATGACAATGAAAATAAATTACTACTTGTTTTTCGACTGATTTCAATTCTGATAATTTCAACTGATTCATTGCGAAAATGATCAGTTCCTCCCTTTATTTAGACACAAACGCAATAAACACCTATAAATTCTAGTCGCGACAGTTCAGCTGTTTTAACAGTTGAAACAAAACTTTTCAGACGAAAGAGTATGACCGTTGTTTTTGACACACCCGATCTTGAGCATACTTTAAATGTACACAATTTCTACTTCAGACATTTTCCCTTCTAGAAAACATCAATCCATCGTACGAAAATAGATTAACGAACTTCTCCCTATAAGACATTATTCCACAATTTCAATTTCAATAGAGGATCAACTGGGAGACGGAAAATAATCTCGGAGGTGTTGGGAAATCCCCGCGGGATGAAAATATGGCCATTTACATACATTTATGGAGGAATCAAAGTTGCGGGATCAGCCCATTCCAGTTTCCTGGAACGCATCAAACTTTTCAATATTTTAAGTGCGCCGACATTTCAACCCCCTTCCAACCCAACCCACCCCCCAGCCATGGCTGAAGAATTCTCATACCGGCATTCCACCGAGGCATCCTCACATTTTCAATAACTATGAAAATATTCCAACAACTGCAACTGCCCCCCCCCTACCTGAAAAATTTAAATTGCCTCAAACTTAAACCCGTATAGACAAAAATATGTACACATGCACAAATTTGGATTAATAATTTCAGGTTATGAGGGGGAAAACATTCAGTAAATAAACTATATTACTACTACTATTTGAATAATGCATTTGATGTCGGTTGCACAGGCAGTTATTGGATTGATTTTTTTTGCGTTATCGTTCCCGTTATCAATCATTCGGCGCATTGTTTTTGAGCAATCGGCCGTTTGTGCAATCGGTTTTTGGGATAAATGGGATTTTTGCGGGGCGTGCATATTTCTGCCGTCGCGCAATTTTATCAGCCGGCCGTTTTGATCCGGTTTTCATCGCAGTACAAATATTGCCTTTTTATCCGCGCGACACGCGGCCGTAATAATTCGGCCGCAAAATTGTTTTCTGAATGAAATGAAGTGATTTTAATTAATCCCGGCGACCGCCCGACAATTCGATTTTCATTAATCGCCCAGAATTGCAAATCAAACTCGCACTCCTAGATATGCACAAAATTACTAACTGTGTAATATTTAGTATCATACAAAAATGTATTCATTAATAAGTATTTTCAATTATTATTTTAATTAAACATGTTTCACGAAGTAATCGCTTCCACAATAAATCCTACGTACGCTTTTTCTGCCGAACGATTTGTCCACGACTGAGATCACAATATTTAAATAAATATATTTACAATTGCACAAGTATTATTTTCCTCTCAAATAGTCAGACGACAAAAAAATGTAACGAAAAAATGATTATGTATTAATAATACTATTTCCTCGTTATTGATATGATTAAATAGGAAAAAGATAATATCTCAAAATTACAATAATCGGTGTATAAGTATATTATTAAATGGTAAACATTTGTAGAATGTATTAACTTGAGGATCAAACATGAGGGGTGCTGTATTTTGAAATTAACTCTAAATCAGTGTTTTGTACGCGTGGCGCATGAAGTAAAATTTCGAGTTTAGATAAGCCTGAAAATTTGGATTTGGCGTCACTCGCTTCGTTCGTGCCGGCAAATCCAAATTTTCAGGCTTTTCTAAACTCGAAATTTTACTTCATGCCTAATCTGGAAGTGGAAACCCTTATTAGAAGCTTCAAATCGAACAGTTTTCAAAAACAACGAATGCCTTAAAATTTACAAATGAGCTTATGTATGCGTATATTTGAAAGAAAAATCCACGTATGTATACTTAAAAGAAAATGTCCCATTATATGTTGTGAAATCTCTAGAATTGTTTTAAAGAATTTATGAAACAAATCAAGTTATTTGTATTTTAAATAAATTAGTGTTTAAACTAATTAATCGTTTGACCTTTATTTCACATTTCACAAAAAAAAACCATATTTACAGTGTTTCTATTGCATTTTACTTTATATCGAATATGTATCTTTTTATCTTAAATATATTTCCCATTTTTCAAATACATTTCCCTATATACCACTACATTTCCCTATATGTCAAAACCTTATCACTATTTGTCATTTACATTTCACTTCTCAGCAAAATGGCTGCAGTTCGTCAAAAAATGCATCTTAGAAATTAACTAAGAGGACTCCTTATCCGGAAAATGGATGGATAGTGTTACATACAGTGAATTTTTCTTTTAGCTAAATAGATGAATAAGCTGTAAATTTTCCGACATTCGTCGTTTTTTAAAAGAGTTCAATTTAAAGCTTAAAATGTCTTTTCCACTCCCAGACTAAGCATGAAGTAAAATTTCGAGTTTAGAAAAGCCCCGTGAAAATTTGTCGAGGGTCGCGCAGCGACCCGAGACAAATTTTCTGGGCTTTTCTAAACTCGAAATTTTACTTCATGCGCCACGCGTATAAAACACTAAAATATTATGAAATTTGTGTATATTCAAATTTTACTTAAAATCTGTGTTTTATACGCGTGTAGCGCATGAAGTAAAATTTCGACTTCAGATAAGCCCAGAAAATGTTTACGGGGTTTTTCTAAACTCAAAGTTTTACTTCATGCTTGCTACGTCTGTGAGTGGACAACACTCGTTTAAAGCTTCAAATTAAACTTAAAAAAAAAACATAGAATATTTAAAGATTTACAGAAAATAGGCTGGATTTGGGATACGTATACTTAAAAGAAAAACTCCCTGTATGTATAAATACGACCAAACCAAATTTTCAGGCTTTTCTAATATCGCAATTTTACTTCATGCTTAATTTGGGATTGGGTACACTTATTAGAAGCTTCAAATTGAAAGCTATTATAAAATCACCGTAACTGTAACCGTAAAAATTGACCAAATCACTGAATGTGCTTATTAAAATTTATGAAAATTATGGATAAAAAATGAACAGTTTTTATTCAACTACAAAATTTACAGCACTCGTTAAAAATTTCAAAATTTATAAAAACCAAAAAAATTATCTAAATTTATAAATAAAGCTTAGAGAGATAAAAAGAATTGTAAAAATTGCAAAAAGTATTGATAAAAAACAAGATTTGTGAATGTTGTAAAAAATAAGAAATGATAAAAACCGATAAAAATTAGGCAAAGTTTAAAATGCCACAAAAATGATAAATATGATAAATTCAAGACGTAATGTCTTTGTTGGCATTAGAAAGAGATAGTGTATAGAAATATTGAAATCAATAAAATGAAATAAATAAATTTAGAGAATTTTTCTTTTAGGTATACACATCACGATATTTTATCTTAAGTTTTAGAAATTTGTTGTTTTATTAAAAACTTTTAATTTAAAGTTTCTAACGACTGTTTCCAATCCCAGATTAAGCATAAAGTAAAATTTCGAGTTTAGAAAAGCCTGAAAATTTTGTTTGGTCAAACCAAACCAATTTTCAGGCTTTTCTAAACTCGAAAAAACACCGCTTAGATTTGATCTTAAGTTTATAAGTTTATAAAATGTTTATATAGATATGTGTAAGTATACCTAAAAGAAAAAGAAAATACCTGTATGTCAATATTTAAAAAAAATCCCACATTTTAAATAACTATTACTATTTTAACTAAAATCGTCAAAACCAACACACATCATAAAATTTTACAAAAACTTTAGAACTGTGAAAATTATAGCAAATTGAGAAAAATTTAATATATTACCAAATCAACAAAAGTGTAAAATTCCAAACGACTAATTGATAAGTCATATTAAACCTACATTTTAAAACTGTCTTTAACAGATAATTGATTGAAATTTTACTTCATGCTTAATCAAGGAGCTAAACCACTCGTTAGAAGTTTAAAATAGGACGCGCTTAAAGAATGCCTGAAAATTCACAGCGTATACTTCGAGATATAGTTGAAAGATAAATTCTCTATATGTAAGAATCTAGCTATATTTATACATACGAGGGGCGTTCAAAAAGTAAGGTTACAAAGCCTGCAATGAAACGGGCACTTTTTGTAACCTTACTTTTTGATCACCCCTCATATTTTAAAAGAGATAATAGAGTACATTTGTTAGAAAAACATTTGTTAACGTCCTTAAAATTATTAGTTACTCGAGCCTCACACTTTCTCTAAGACGCCTTCTTTATCAAAGTACTTTACTTTAAAATTAAAATTTCTAAAAACTGAAACTTACTAATTTTATTAACGAAAATTCAACAGGTTCTTAAATTAACATACAATTCAGAGAAAATACAAAATCGATTGTGCCTTTATACTGTTTATTAAACAACAAAAAAAACCATAAATAAGAAGTTTTTTTCGTATTTCGAAATTTGAACATTACCGTGTTCGTAAAACCGGAAAAATGACCAATAAAAAATACAAATATTGTAATATGTCCATCATAGCATTTTCCCCGTTAAAAATATGATGATTTAAATATTAACAATATAGAAAAGTTACTCAAACTAAATTTATTCTACTTTTACTATTATTATTTCAAAACTATTCACAAAATAGAAATTATTGCATATATATATATATATATATATATATATTTAACTTTACTGTAAATCAGTGGTTTATACGCGTAGCGCATAAAGTAAAATTTCAAGTTTAGAAAAGCCCCGTGAAAATTTGTCTTGAGTCACTGCGCGATCCTTGACAATTTTCTACGCGGGGCTTTCCTAAACTCGAAATTTTACTTCATGCTTAGTCTGGAAGTAGAAGACTCTCGTTACTTTAAAATATATCAATTTGGCACGATTGGTAAAATGTTGACTTGCCCCGACTTATGTCAACTGTCATTATAGTTTGAATACGTTTAAATACGGCTTTTGTCAACTGTTATTATAGTCCAAATGTCGGCTGATGCCAACTTATGTCAACTTGACACGATGGACTAAATATTTAACTTTACTGTAAATCAGTGGTTTATACGCGTACCGCATAATGTAAAATTTCAAGTTTAGAAAAGCCCCGTGAAAATTTGTCTTGAGTCACTGCGCGATCCTTGACAAATTTTCTACGCGGGGCTTTCCTAAACTCGAAATTTTACTTCATGTTTAGTCTGGGAGTGGAAGACTCTCGTTACTTTAAAATATATCAGGTTGGCACGATTGGTAAAATGTTGACTTGCCCCGACTTATGTCAACTGTCATTATAGTTTGAATACGTTTAAATACGGCTTTTGTCAACTGTTATTATAGTCCAAATGTCGGCTGATGCCAACTTATGTCAACTTGACACGATGGACTAAATATTTAACTTTACTGTAAATCAGTGGTTTATACGCGTAGCGCATAAAGTAAAATTTCAAGTTTAGAAAAACCCCGTGAAAATTTGTCTTGAGTCACTGCGCGATCCTTGACAAATTTTCTACGCGGGGCTTTCCTAAACTCGAAATTTTACTTCATGCTTAGTCTGGGAGTGGAAGACTCTCGTTACTTTAAAATATATCAAGTTGGCACGATTGGTAAAATGTTGACTTGCCCCGACTTATGTCAACTGTCATTATAGGTTGAATACGTTTAAATACGGCTTTTGTCAACTGTTATTATAGTCCAAATGTCGGCTGATGCCAACTTATGTCAACTTGACACGATGGACTAAATGTCAGCTTGCGCCAACTTATGTCAACTGTCATTATAGTTTAAATGTCGGCCGACGCCGACTTATATCAAGTTAACACGTTGAACTAATTGTTGGCTCGCGACGACTTATGTCAACTGTCATTATAGTTGAAATATCGGATGCCGCCGACTTATGTCAACTGTTATTATAGCCCAAATGTTGGCTGCCGCCGAGCTATGTCAACTGTCATTATAGTCTAAATGTCGACTATCGCCGACTTATGTCAAGTTAACACAATGGACTTTATGTCGGCTGGCGCTGACTTATGTCAAGCTGAAACGATAGACTTGTGTCAGTCAGTCTAGTGTCATAAAGTCACATTTTCAATATTGTGACATTATGGCTGTAAGTCACTTGGTTGAATATCTTTTGACTATTGTAAGATTTTGTCTGATTATGTCTCTATGGACTGTATTTCGACTATTCTGGTATTAAGACTGTAAGTCACTTGGTTGGCTGTCGTTTAATTCATTAGGATTTTGTCATTAAATCACTATATTGACTGTATTTGATATAGTGATTGAAGGGACACAGTCATAATACCAGAATAGTTGAAATACAGTCCATGGAGACATAATCAGACAAAATCCTAGCATAGTCAAAAGACAGTGAATCAAGTGACTTACAGTCATAATAGTCAAAACATGGTCAATAAAGACATAATATGAAAAAACCCTATAATAGTCCACTCAAAACAATCAAGCAATTTATTAATATTCAAAAGTCACAAATATCAATATACAGTCGATCGAGTAATTGAGGGACGAAATCCTGTCATACTTAGAGACTTATTGTCAGTTTAATTCTAAATAAATGATGATTTGATTGGACGATTTGTTTATTTTTTACAATGTTCTAAACAAACAATTACTTGAAAAGAGTTGTGTTTGTGTATTCAACTCAAACTAAATCCAGGCAATTTTATCAAATTTATTTTATGCACAGTTAGCAATTTTGTGCATAGCTCGTCAACAAATCGCTTGATTTTTTTAAGCAAATTATTCGTCTAACTACATGGGTATATTAACATTTCAACTTTAGTTTCAAATATTTGCAAAGCGCGTTGATATATTTTACAATCTCCATTAGTGATTGCGAATTTACCTACTTTTTAAATTACCGTTAATTTCGTAAATTTGTGATTTTGAAAAATGTATCGATAATTTATCGGTCAAATATAATTTTGATATTTTAGGGGTAGAAGTCATAGCAAATGAATATTCCCACCATTTAATGAATTAGCTTTAACAAAATCGTTCATCCCTTGATTAAGCATGAATTAAAATTTCGAGTTTAGAATAAAATGTAAATTTGGTTTGGTCGCGTAGAGTGACTCAAATCGTTTATAGTTATTGTAAAATATCATGTGCACTTTTATTCATTGATTTTTTGAGGTTTTAATAACCCACTTTAACATACTCTTACAAATCTCTTGATCATATCTTTATCATCCACGCCCATGCATTAAACCCTTTTAAATATTACTCAGTCCGTATTTTTTTTCTTCTCGTCCTGTGTGCATGTTTGGTTCGTTCTGGTCTCTTTTTGAAGAATTTATGCGCCAAGAGGGGTTGAATAAGGGAAGGGCGAAAGGGTGGAGATTTATGGAAGGCGCCATAAACGCGTGACGCTTTTTGATTTTACATGTTGGTTTTACATCGACGAACAATTTCAGATTTCCCGTTCTGAATACTAATGCCGGGAACGACTCCCTATCACCTCACGTCACGCCTCGGTTGGCACGCTCGTGAACTAATTTTACAATGCTGATTATAATATTTTATTCCTGAAATACACTCGCACTTATTTAAAATTGAAATTTTATAAAACAAACAAAAAATACACAAAATTACTGTGATAAATAATGAAAACAACGAGGACTACTTAGCAATCTATCACACAAGGAATTTCTGCTTTAAGTATACATATCCCGATGTGTACTCTGTAATCTTTCAGGAAGCCAACAAATTATTTGTTTCTAAACTCGAAATTTTACTTTATTCGCTGCGCGTATACAACACTGCAATATTGTGAAGTTTAAAATATACTATTTAAGTAATATGCTAAAGCAGGATATTTTGAACTTCACGGTAAATCAGTGTTTTTTGCGCCTAAAACATGAAGTACAATTTCGAGTTTAGCAAAGCCTGATAATTTGGTTTGGTTGCTCCACTTCTCTACGCGACCAAACCAAATTTTCAAGCTTATCTAAAATCAAAATTTTACTTCATGCTTAATTAAAGAGTGGAACACCCGTTATATGTTTTAAATTAAACACTTTTATAAAAACACCGAATGGTTAAACATTTACAGAGGATGTATTGAGAATATATACTTAAAAGAAAAAATACCTGTATTAAATGTGTTATAAAGAAAACACGTAACTTTTTTACACAACTTTTATTTTACTTTTGATAATACAACTCAAATAAAAGTAGGTTCAAGAAGTTAGGTGTTTTTATATCAAAAATTAAAATGTACCAGGATAAGAACGACTCCAAAATTTAAGGATATATTAAAGGTTAGATTGTAATAGAAATACAATTGTTTCTCAATTTTTTTCTTTCTTAAGGTAAAGAAAGAACACAAGTATAACTTTCCCAGTAAACTTTGACTAGTTGCAATCGAAATTTAAATATCCTTACTGGATTTTTCAAAATATCGAATTAAAGTTAAAATTTTATAAAATTAGTGATATTGCGATCTATTTCGTAAAAATCTAAGTTTTATACAATCAACATAAAATTCACTGAATTTACTTAGACCTGACTGCACTTACATCTGTTTCAAAGAAATTTAAAATACTTAAATGCATCATACCAAAATTTAAACAAGCGTTGAAATTATGCAATAAGTTCAACGATTTTTTGTTTATTTTGAAAAAGTAAAAATATTAACTAATTATTAAATCAATATAAAATTCATAAAATCCACACAGAAATGAATAAATTGAAAAATTGTAAAACAATCCAAGTTTTATACAATTAACATGAAATTTACATGAGTGCTTACAATTGATTTTATTTACATTTGATTTGAATAAAGTTGAAATATCGTAACGCATTTTCCTAAAATATTGAGTCAAATTTGATATTATGCAATAAAATCATCGATCTTGAGAAAATGTTTTCTTTAAAAAAATTGTTAAAAATTAACAGGTTATCAAATCAATAACAAAATCATAGACTACACAGAAATAAATTAACTTTGATTGGCTACAATTGAAATTTAAATATCTTCACTGGATTTCTGAAATCAAAGTTTTAATTTCACTAAATGAGGTGATTCACGGATTTATTTTGTTTGAAAAAATGTAAAGAAATCAAATTTTATACAATTCCCATGAAATTTATATAATCTGCTTAAAATTGATTGCACTTTCATCTGATTTAAAGAAAATTTAAATGTATCACATTTTTCTAAAATTGAGCCAAAGTTGAAATTATTCAATAATATTAAAGATTCTAGGATGTTTTCTTTCACAAAAATTGTAAAAATCAACAGATTATCAAATCAGTATAAAATTCATGGACTCTGGACGGAAATGAATAAACTTTGATTGGCTGTAACTGAAATTTAAATATGTTACTTGAATATTTCAAAATATCAGATCAAAATTAACATTTCTTTGAAAAAGGCCAATACTAAATAAGTTTATTTTATTTAAAAAATTATAAAAAAATAAAACGTTTACATAAACGTTCAATCTCAGGAACTTTCACCTGCTTTAAAGAAAATCTAAATTTCTCTACACGTTTGTTCAAAATATTGATTGCAAGTTGACATTTTGTAATAAAATAAGGGATTTTAAGAAAATATTTTGTTCTGTAAATAGAAAACCAAAAGATTATTAAATCAAGAGGTAACTCACGGAATTTCCATAGATAATTTGTGATTTTCTTTAATATCTAACTTATATTTTTAAGTTTGAACAGTAGTATATTTATTTTATCAGTGTATTGTCTAATGAAATAAAGTTCCATGCATTTGGAATATTTTCTATTCACTCTGATTTATTGCAAGTTAAAATTATTCAAACTTTTTAAAGATTTTCAAGAGCAGGCTGGAAAATTGTAAACGCTAAAAGTTGACTAAAACACAAATAATACGCTAGCAATGTGTTTGTTCTAAATTTATACAGAAAAAAAATCGATGAACTCTATTTTGTCATCAATTTGTCATTAAAGAAAACTGTAAAATAAGTTTCTGATTGGTCGTCTAACGAGGGTTTCCACTCCCAGATGAAGCATGAAGTAAAATTTCTAGTTTATAAAAGACAAATTAGGGTTTTCGTAAATGGAAATTTTACTTCATGCGCCACGCATATAAAATGTGGTTTTAATGTGAAATAATCTGTAACCAGGGATGGGCGGCGTCAACAATGTCACGTTGACGTTGTAATTGTCGACGCGTCGAATTTCACATCGAGGTCGACTATTTGTACAACGTTCCTGACGTCGACAATGTCGACAATGGTTTTACTTAGCATAACATTTGAAATATTCAGCCGAATGCAATGCGAATTTGGCAGATAGCTTGGAAATTAACAGAGTATTCAAAATTCTCAAAATCTCCCAAAACCGCAACATATACATTATAATAAAATAACCTTCAAATAGCATTATTGACGTTCTCGGCATTGTCGACGTTGACGACCTGCTGTCACGTCGACTATTAAAGTCGACGCGTCGAGGCCCATCCCTGTCTGTAACTAATTGATACGTGAAATAAGTTTAACATGTCAATTATCAATTGCTTAAAGAACGGTGAAAGTGCATATCACCATTTTTTTCTTTTAAAGCCGAAAAAAAAAACTGATCAAATTAGGAAACAATAAATTTTATTGCCTATTTGTCAATTTCTGATATTGCTGTTTAATGTGCTATTATACGACATAAAATTTAACATTAACCTTCTACAGTATTTTCCATGGGACTCTAGAGGTTTTTTTTAATTGAACATACGATATAACATTATACTGTAAGTTTTAGTAATACATATTCCATCGTAATTTGAACTGTTTAAATATAATTAATCACAACTAGTTTAAATACGAATCAATTTTAAATCCCCTTCAACTTAACCACTATTTATTTATCTCTCCAGTTAATTAAGAAAGTAAAAAAGAGGCGAATCCCTTAATTCCCACCCTCCCGTCTCCTTTTAAATACGAATTAACATTTTAATTAAAAAGTATGCGGGCGCGGACATCTGCCTGTCAAAAGAGGGGGCCTTCCCTTTAAAAATGTAATCACAAAATTACAGTCCCACCCGATCGGGCGCAATAAAAAAACCATCACTGATTAATGTTAATCATCTTCGGCGATAATTAGCATCCCGATAGTGTGTGTGTAATAATTCTAATTCCTAATCCCTGCGAGAGGTGGGTTTTCCCTAATAATTAAAGGGGTTGATTTATGTCGGGCGATAGGCTGAGTGGGCACTTACACGTTTTTTGGGTGTAATTTATGTAAATTTTAATTATCCCTTGTTCGTGTAGAGTAATTGTCTGTGTGTGGTTGAATTTGTAAGATGCGGGAAGTTTTTGTTAATAGAAAAATGTGTAAAGTTATAATTTTAAAATTAAATATGTAAATGTAAATTATTTTCTTATTTAGGTGTTTAATTTTTATTCATATGTCTTAAACATTTTTTTCATTAATCACTTGATGAAACATTGTAATATACTAATTATTTGATCGTGTAGCGGCCAAACAAAAGTTACAGGCTTTTTAAACTCGAAATATTAATTCATGCGTCAGGCGCACAAAACACTGCTTTACCGTGAAGTTCAAATTATCCTGCTGTAGCATATTGCTATATCTTAATCATCACAATATTTAAGCGTTTAATACGCATGGCACATAAGGTAAATTTTCGAGTTTAGAAAACCCTGAAAATTTGGGTTAATCGCTCCGCTTCGCTACGCAACTAAATCAAATTTTCAGGCTTTTCTAAACTCGAAATTTTACTTTATGCTTAATCAAGGAGTGGAAACACTTATTAAAAGTTTGAAAGTGAACGTTTTTCAAAAACAACTAATCCCTCAAAAATTACAGTGTACACATCGGGATATTGCTAAGTAGTTCTCGTTGGTTTCGTTATTTATCTCATCAATTTAGTGTATTTTTGTTTTATAAAATTTTAATTTGAAATACGCGCGAGTGTATTTCGAGAATAAAATATTATAATCAGCATTGTAAAACTAGGATTTTCTAAACTCGAAATTTACTCTATGTGCCACGCGTATAGAACACCGATTTGATGTGAAGTTTAAAATAGACTTTTATTAAATATTTTTAAATAAATCACTTTAATAATTATTATCATTATGTAACAATAAATTAAAATGAAACGGTATTTTTTTTCTGAGATAATGAAGTAATGTTACCAAAGTTACCGAAACAGCTGGGTAATGTACCGTCATTTACGGTAAATTACCGGTGTTAATTAGCAACGTAAATTACCACTAACTTCTCTATATAGAAATAATGGCATATGTGATCAGTACTCTAGATTTAGACACCAAAATTCTCTAGACTAGCCAATAATCTATACAGAGCAGAGCTGTTCCGTGTACAAGAACAATGTACTCGAGTACTGAATACAAGTACTTTGCGCAATATGTACTCAAGTACTATTATGAGTACAAAGTCCTGAGTACATGGAGTGAATAAGGAAATATGATTGTAACCTCTTGACTTACGATTTAACATTATATTTAAGATGTACGTACACAGTGATTTTTTTCGTATTAATGTTATTATACATTTAAAAAAAAATCTCCAGTCGTTCGAATTATTCAAAATCAACATTTCTAAAATTAATTTGCAAGATATCAAAATCAACCGGAGAGTATATTTTGAACTTTACAATGTGTCAGTGTTTTATAGCCTAATTTGAATTCTTCGCTACGCGACATAACCAAATTCTTCAGACTTTTCTAAACTCGAAATTTTACTTTATGCTTAATCTGAGAGTGGACAACACTCGTTTATAGCTTCAAATTGAACTCTTTTTAAAAACAACGAATGTAGGATAATTATCAGCGTATTCCGGGTGTTCGATAAAAAAACGCCCAACGTCATAACTCTGTTATTTATTGACCGATTTTATTGAACTAAAAACCAAAGTCAATGGCCGTTTAAATACTAAGAAATTACATGAATATTGCTTTTTTAAATAATAACTTCATTGCCAAATAATAGCCAACTTAACATTTTTATATGGCTACCTATAAGTTGTAACTTTTATTTTTTTGAATCCAATAATGCCCAATTTCTTGTTTTTTGTTCAAAATTTTAAGTAAACAAAATGTAATTACTGTCAATTTATAGTATTGAAACAGCCATTGACTTTGTTTTTTAGTTCATTCAAATCGGTCAATAACTAACAGAGTTATGGTGTTGGGCGTTTTTTTATCGAACACCCGGTATATACAGCCAGGGAATTTTTCTCATTTATACATTTTTATTATACATACCAGTATAAAAAGCATTGTATATTATATTATCTTATTATATTAATTAAAGGAAAAGTTGGGAACGACTGATAAAAGCGCGTCTATATTGTAGACAAAAGTAGCGTAAAGTTTTTATATTACTTTCTTCAATCTTGTCATCTGTTACCGGCGTTTTACCGGAAACGCCGCAACTATGATTATTTCGGCGATTTAAATATTTTTATTCTTTCTCGCGATAACAACGGACCCCACATTGTTTTTAATCACCTTATTTTCACCTTCATAATCATTTAGTATCAAATGAATTAAGTTCGCTTACATATACGGAGTGTTCGGGTTTTTGTAAATATTATTTGTAAATATAGGATTAGTTTATTTTCATATTTTTATTAGGGTTTAGATTTTAGATTTATGACCTTACGCGGCACAAATCCCTTTTGGATCATAAAACGCAAAATTCCAAGCAGCGGCCCTAATCCGGGGAAATTTCACAATTAGGGCATTTCGTGATCACAACAAAAGCACGACAGATTTGCTCCCGAAATGCTCACAGCTAGGCACCGCCCTCCGGATTACGAAAGAGGCTGCATTTACAACCTAGCTGCTTGGAATTCGGATTAAGGGAAAATACCGAATATTTATTCATGTTTATTTTTCTTTTCTTTTCGCGGATTGTTTTATTGATAGCTAAATCAATCACGTCAGACATAGTAGATACGTAAATTATTGTACATATTTTATAACGGCCGATCATTTCACTTATGTAAACATACGATAATTTCTAAACTCACTAACAACAGAAATATGAAAACTTGCACACTTCAAAGTGACAACAACCATAAGATTTAGAACCAGGATATATATGGATATATGTATGTATATATATAATAATAATAATTAGCAGCATTAATTTAATGATTATTAAACAAATAATTAGCAATTCGGATGCCGATTGCATCATCCGTTTACGCCAAGGCGCGTAATGATCAAGCGCAACGCACTTGCGCACGCCACCCCTAACCGCTGAACCAATCAGAGGCAGGAGCCTTAACCACCTCCAGCTCTCACATCCCTCCATGCGAGAATTACGGGAAGGGAGAAGGTGGTTAACAAAACTGTTGGTTCACGGGGGTGAACAACAATCGTCTCGAGTCTGGTGAATAGTGCGGTAACCAGTAAGTAGTGTTGTATAAATCCTTTTTGTTTACGAAGTGGTCGAACCGTTAAGAAGTAGTCGCGTCGCGTAAGGTGTAGTTTTATTTAATTGTATATATATATTTCTCTGATTGTAAATTCGTTATTTTTATTTGTTTATTTGTAATAAACAACCTTTGTTAATGTTTTCGGAAACCTTAATCTTTCATTTAACGAACCTTTTGCATTTACCTGAAAATACGAAATATATATATATACACAGTGAGTTGTTCCTGTAAATGCTGTTCCAGGACCTGATGTTTAGGGTGAGTTATTTATTATTATATTTTTCTCTTTCATTATATTTAAAGTAACTGTGTGGTACCTCTGCCTACGAGCTGCTAGGTAATCGAGGGTGATCCGATTTTGAGAACAAGGTCAATAATTCAATATAAATTTCTCAAAATCGGGGTGATTGTCTCCCAGAAGGCAACACCTTAATTTCCCCCTTTGATAAATGGCGCCCAACGTTTAATTTTTATTTCAACTATTTATCCGTGATAAATGAGATCCATCGTACATTATTTTCTTTGATTATCTAACTGTGATAAATGTAACCAACGATAATTAATTCATTTGTACTAATTATTCAATAGGTAAATTTCACATAACGTACATTAACCTTGTTCAATTTGGTTTATACATTTATCCCATTAGTGTCATTACTTATTAAATTTAATTTAATTTTTGTACTACAATTTTCTCATTTATCATTATTTAGTTCATTGCTCACGGCCCTGAATAAAATTTGTATATTTATTACTTACAAAATTGTACTATTTGTTTTAATTAATGTGAACGATTACTTTTAAAGTTGATACATTTTTGGAACTGCTTTTCCATTTAACTTAATATTCTTTTTAATCTCAATAATAAAATTCCTTACATTATTAATGTTATAATTGTTATTGTTGGTACACCAACACAAATTTTTATATTTATTCAAACAACTTTATTAAAACTGTTGGTAATATAAATTTTATCAATTTTGGAATTATAATCGTTATACATTTAAACGTACAATTTTAGTTTCTAAAATATATTTTTTTTTTTAATTTTTTTTTTTCGTTTTTCTCAAAGTAGTAAATATCACAACATTGGCCAAACATCCTTAATTCTCGTTGTTAAACTAATTAAAAGTTTCTTGCAGGAAGTGAAGTGTATATTTAAATGTCTATTTATATTTAATTATTCGAAGTAAACAACGAGAATTCATACACCCACAGTTACTAGATAGGTTTTACAGATTTATTACATTACGTACGTACGGTTTCATAGTGTTACGAGTTTATATATAAGTTCAATTAACGTAATTATATTTGCAAACAAATAAATAACTCAATGCACAGAGTACCCGAAATTCATTTTGTTTAAAAATTATTTGAAAACTCGACGGGGCCGAGTTATACATATTTATTTAAAGCTTTTGCTTATAATTTAATACAAAAACTCGTACATTAATGAACACGTACAATCTTCGCTCAAAAATGTCTGCGACTATGGAGGAGATTCTAAGCGACCACGACACCGTATTCGACAATACCATATCCGACAACACTACATCCGAATACGCCGCGTCAAACGGCACAGTAATGAACGCCGGAAACAGCCGTCAAGAGAGCCGCTCATCCTCAAGAGTTTCCAATGCACTAGAATTGTCATATGAAGCAATTAACAAAAGAATTGAAGAAACCGAGCGGGCTCATCAGGCTCAAATGGCGCGATTAGCCGCCGAAAAGGAGGAAATTCTGCGCCAACAGAGAGCGGAAGAAGAGCGTCCGCCCCCGTCGTGGAAAGACTTCGAAGAATTGCGGAATTATTTCTTGAAAAGAGAAGAGAAGTTTATTAAAGTGGCGAAAGAAAATCGAGACCAGATAAACTTCCTCCAGGAAGAGCTGACTGCGCTTGAAGATCGCGGTCCATCACGTCTCTCAGACGCCAGTAGCGAAAACCGCTTACCGACACCACCGCGCAATCAAATACAAGTCGAAGCCGACATCCACGCACCACCAAAACAACGCACAAATTTACCATCTCGACAAGCCGCCACTTCTTCCGACCTCCCCGCAACGAATCTATGGCCCCAGCAGGTGCTCGATTTGCTTCGCGAATCAAACAGCAACAGCGAAGAAGACAAAATAATGTTTAATGGCCGCAACCCTAGAAAATTCATTTCCCAGATGGAAATCGAGTTCAACGGGCTAAACCTTAGAGATGAAGTTAAACACAGGAGAACATTGGCAAGAATGGACACCGACGACAGGAAGATATATGGAGAATACTTCACTGACGACGTTTCTTGGGACGAAGCGAAATCGTTATTTATTGATTCAATTGATCCAGTCTCAGTGGCGCTGGATGAAACCAAGGAATTATTAATGAAGCCCCAAGGAAATACGTCACCTGGATTATTCGCTCTACGAAAGAGAATCTTGTTTGATCGACATTTATCTTTCTGGGATGAAGAAATGAAAACCACCGTCATGTGGGAATTATCATCGGAGTCTTTGAAGCAAGCGATGATTTTTATGCCGGCGAGCGTGTCTGAATTTGTTGCTAGAGCTGCGAAACTGTCATCGAAAAGAAAAAGCACAAATTTCGAACAAAACAGGAAAACGGATTCATTCCAGGCGAAATCACAGCCCACAATAATTCCAAACACGGACCAACCGAAGGAGAATTACATTAATTCGTCAAAGAGCCGCTATAACAGTAATTATAATAAACGACCTCGCTCGCCAAGATATAATCAACGTCAAAATCATGAAAAAAAGCAATCCAATCCGAAATCAACCAGCCCAAACAGAGTGCCAAATGTCGAAGTAATACAGCCTCCGAGAGCAGCATCACCACAGAAAACCGCTGCCTCCACGTCGAACCGCCCCCGCAAGCCACCCCTCTGCCGAATTTGCAAGAACGGATATCATTGGCATAACGTTTGCCCAAGCAGGTCGGGAAACTACCAGGAGCGGCAGGATCAGAGATAAACACTGTACAACCCTCCCCTGCCGCCTCCGTACGACGACAACGAAAATCTCAACTAACAAGATTCAAGCTCCAGAACACAAATTCACGAAAAACTGCGACACGCATCCGGCACCTCCACCAGAACATAAATACACATTCGTGGAAAACTAACAGGTACGCCCGGCACATCCACCAGAATTTCGGCACAAACCCGAACAGCGAAAACGATACGAATCTCGACCAAACTGGCAACCGAGTCGAGCAACACCAGCAGAAAAATGCAAACTTATCGCGCGATATAAATCAGGAGGCCGGTCCATCATCATTAATAGCGCAGTGCCCATCAATTTCGAATAATACGTGCCCGCGAGATAACATACGCGAAATAGACAGTGATATAGACACTCAACCCTTATGTGCTTTTTCGTCAAATGTTACTAAACTCGTGTTATTGCCATTAATTATGCAAGATCGAACAATATCTTGCCTGCTTGACTTGGGAGCATGCCAAAATTATATTCAACCGGGAATCGCAAAATGTGTACGCGAAATACACATGAAGGCAAATTTGGCTGGAAAGGATATCACCGCAGATGTGACAGGGATAGCATCTTTTAATTTCCAACTTGGCACGCAACATTTTTCCGAGGATTTCCTTGTGTTTCCTGATCTTCGATACGAAGCAATTCTGGGAATCGGATTTTTCCTCAAGCACCACGCTGTGATTGATTGCAGTAAAGCATGCATTCATCTCGGCACCGGATTACGCCAGACAATCCGGTGGACCGAACAGCAAGATAAAATGGAATGTGTTCAAGTACCGGAATTTGATTGCGACTTTACAGGAAAAGCAGAGCATGATTTCAAAGAATTGATCGAAAGATTTGCGCGCATTTTCCAGCCCAAGGATCAATTCGCTCACCGCCCACGAACATCAGAGCACAAAATACAACTGACATCCAACAAACCAATCCGGATTCGACCGTACCGGGTAAATACACTGCGAAAACAAGAAATCGACCGACAAGTAGATGACCTCCTCGCACAAGGAATTATCGAGCCAAGCACAAGCCCATACGCGTCCCTCATTGTCTTAGTACAGAAAAAAGATGGTAATAGCCGATTCTGTATGGATTACAGAAAAGTCAATGCGGTGACAATATCGGAACCGACCCCTATGCCCGTGATACAGGAAACGCTAAGAGATCTCGGAGATGCTAGTATCTTCTCTACGTTAGATTTAAAGAGCGGGTATTGGCAAATCCCAATGGAAGAAAACTCCAAACAATTTACAGCGTTTTCAACACCGGATGGAGGGCATTATCAATTCCGCGTAATGCCCTTCGGGCTCAAAAATGCTCCAGCAACATTTCAGCGCTTGATGTCCCAGGAAGTCCTCGCTGGAATGATACATGATTTCACAATGGTGTACCTGGATGATATAATTATATTTTCCAGGACACCAGACGAGCATATCAGACACCTCGCATTAGTGTTTGAGAGATTGGATCAATTTGACCTCCGCTTAAGCGTAGATAAATGCTCGTTTGGAAGAAGTTCGCTGGAGTATTTAGGACACATGGTCGATACGGACCTGACACGACCTTTGCAAAAACACCTGACGCAAATTAAAGATCATCCCATTCCGAAAACACGCCGCCAACTAAGAAAATATCTAGGTCTTTGCAACTGGGTCCGACAATACATTGTTAATTATGCTGATATTACCGCTCCATTAAACAATCTACTTGCCACAACACGCCCGTTTAAGTGGACACCCTCTGCAACAGCAGCTATGGAGATGCTGCGCGAACGCGTGCAACAACCACTTAAACTTCACCGGCCGTTACCCTATTTACCTTACACCGTGCAAACCGACGCGTCGATGATAGGAATTTCCGCCGTTCTGTTCCAGACGACCCCCGCCGGCGAAAAAAGAATAGTTTCGTTCGATTCACGTAAGTTAAACGATGCAGAGACGCGTTATCACATAAATGAACAGGAATGTCTCGCACTTGTGTTTGCCCTGCAAAAATATCGCCCACTCCTCGAAGGACAGCATTTCAGTGTCGTCACAGACAGCAAGGCACTAACATGGCTTGCGAAATTTAAGGACGTAAAATCAAAACTTACGAAGTGGGCGTTACAACTACAGAGTTTTGATTTCGAAATTATTCATTGCGCGGGAGAAGAAAATCAGCTTGCTGACCTTCTCAGCCGCGATCCGGAACATTTACCTGTAGACCCATTACCGGAATTAGAATCGTTTTTACCACCGCAGGTAAACGTGATAGAACAACCTATAGTTTTCTTTGTTCTAGAAGCGCAGACATTGGACGAAGAAATTCAAGATAAAATACAACTTCTTGCTGACCCAGACCACCCAGAATTCTCTAAATACAGCGAAACGATGGAAGTCATAGACGGACATCTCTTCCACCGCCCGATGTATGGCCGCGACCGAGCCATTTACGTTCCTGCTACAGCAGTTCCTCGAGTCTTACACGCGATGCACGATGAGGCTATTCACCCAGGACGTGACGAAACCTTACGCAGTATTCGAAATCGCTATTATTGGCCCACTCTGCCTAGTGATATTCGAAACTACGTAAAGAATTGCCTCATCTGCATTGCCACGAAGCGTGGTAAGAATCAAAAACGCGCACCAATGAGAGCGCGTATACCCTTCGCACCGTTTGACACCGTCGCCGTAGATTTAATGGGACCATATCCTGCTAGCACCGCGAAGAAAAGATTCATACTTGTGGTAACCGACCTTTTTACGAAATGGATTGAGGCCTTTGCGATTGGTCAAGCACGTTCCGGTAACATATTAAAATTACTAGAGGAACAAGTATTCCATAGGTTCGGTTACCCAAGAGTTATAATCAGCGACAATGGACCGCAGTTTACTGCAAATCGCTGGCGAGATCAACTGCAAAGTTGGGGAGTGGAAGCATACTACACTCCCGTGTATCACCCACAGGCAAATCCGACAGAACGAAGAAACCAGGAGCTGAAGAAATGTTTGAGGATTCGTATGCAAGGCCAGCCTGGAAATAAATGGGCTCGGTACATTCCAGAAATCCTGTACGAGCTGCGTTCAAGAAGTAATGCCGCAACAGGATTCACGCCTGCCGCCGCGCTGTTAGGCTATAACTTACCTCGCCCAGCAGAACGAGAAATCCCGCCCACCCAACCGCCACTCCAGGACGACGAGAGAGAAAAAAGATGGGAAAATATAAGAAACAGCCACCGGCGATATGTACAGCGATATGACGAACCAGATGAACAATCACAATTCACTATCGGACAGCAGGTTGTCATCCGAAACCATCCCATAAGCGACGCGAAAAATCCAGCCGGATTCGCGCCGAAGTGGCTAGGACCGTACACGGTCCGAGATCGATTCGCCGGACGCGTTTATCTCATCGAACGTGACGGTCACAACGTCAGAATACACGCGGACGACATACGGCCAGCGCCACAAGAACCTGTCCCACCAGCCCAGATTCAGGATGACATCTCTCTCCCCGGAGCCATCGCCCAAGATGCCACCGAAGAAGACGAAGTTGCCGAAGAAGCCGAGGAACGCGCCGAAGAAGAAGACGTGGCCGAGGAGGACATCGACGACCCAATTCCAGGGCCATCCACTGCAGCATGTGGTAGTTTCTAAAGTGATTAGTTTTCCAGCGACTTGAACGTTTTTCCCGGAAAATTAAAACACTTTTCCCGCAACGCAAGGCTCACTTGCGAATTCTTGCTAGTTTCCCAGGAAGTGAGAGGGCATTTCTAAAGTGACAATGTAGATACTCATAGGATACTTAGTGTAAATAGTTTCATTCGTATCGACATCACACTTCCGACTTCACAGACTTTAAGAGTGTGTTAAGACTGTTTTACTACACCCTACCAGAAAAGAGTGAAACAAACTATTTTCCATTTACCGCCTCCAGAAACTATCGGAGAAGGGAAGCGACGCCGATCCCGCTTCCGTAGTGGAGAGAACATTTTCGTTTGAAAAAGAATCGAAGCAAAAGGTGCGAACGACCCGCGCCATAACACTAAATCCGCGGAATCCGCGGCTACACGACATATCCGGACACCACCACGACGCATCAGTACTGACAATGGGCAGTTATCCCATTGTGGCGCCCACACAATCAAACAGGAAACCAGGAACCAGTAGGCAGAAAGCCGAAGAAATTAGCGCTATTCTTTTTCGCGCTACCCCGAATTTATCAAGCGAACCGAACACCAGTGTATGTACTTCTTCTTTCTAATATATATATTTTTTTGTCTTTCTTTTCAGATTTACTTCTTTTATGTATTGTTAACGAACTTAACTCATTTCACGGGGCCGAATTGTTACCGGCGTTTTACCGGAAACGCCGCAACTATGATTATTTCGGCGATTTAAATATTTTTATTCTTTCTCGCGATAACAACGGACCCCACATTGTTTTTAATCACCTTATTTTCACCTTCATAATCATTTAGTATCAAATGAATTAAGTTCGCTTACATATACGGAGTGTTCGGGTTTTTGTAAATATTATTTGTAAATATAGGATTAGTTTATTTTCATATTTTTATTAGGGTTTAGATTTTAGATTTATGACCTTACGCGGCACAAATCCCTTTTGGATCATAAAACGCAAAATTCCAAGCAGCGGCCCTAATCCGGGGAAATTTCACAATTAGGGCATTTCGTGATCACAACAAAAGCACGACAGATTTGCTCCCGAAATGCTCACAGCTAGGCACCGCCCTCCGGATTACGAAAGAGGCTGCATTTACAACCTAGCTGCTTGGAATTCGGATTAAGGGAAAATACCGAATATTTATTCATGTTTATTTTTCTTTTCTTTTCGCGGATTGTTTTATTGATAGCTAAATCAATCACGTCAGACATAGTAGATACGTAAATTATTGTACATATTTTATAACGGCCGATCATTTCACTTATGTAAACATACGATAATTTCTAAACTCACTAACAACAGAAATATGAAAACTTGCACACTTCAAAGTGACAACAACCATAAGATTTAGAACCAGGATATATATGGATATATGTATGTATATATATAATAATAATAATTAGCAGCATTAATTTAATGATTATTAAACAAATAATTAGCAATTCGGATGCCGATTGCATCATCCGTTTACGCCAAGGCGCGTAATGATCAAGCGCAACGCACTTGCGCACGCCACCCCTAACCGCTGAACCAATCAGAGGCAGGAGCCTTAACCACCTCCAGCTCTCACATCCCTCCATGCGAGAATTACGGGAAGGGAGAAGGTGGTTAACAAAACTGTTGGTTCACGGGGGTGAACAACAATCGTCTCGAGTCTGGTGAATAGTGCGGTAACCAGTAAGTAGTGTTGTATAAATCCTTTTTGTTTACGAAGTGGTCGAACCGTTAAGAAGTAGTCGCGTCGCGTAAGGTGTAGATTTATTTAATTGTATATATATATTTCTCTGATTGTAAATTCGTTATTTTTATTTGTTTATTTGTAATAAACAACCTTTGTTAATGTTTTCGGAAACCTTAATCTTTCATTTAACGAACCTTTTGCATTTACCTGAAAATACGAAATATATATATACACAGTGAGTTGTTCCTGTAAATGCTGTTCCAGGACCTGATGTTTAGGGTGAGTTATTTATTATTATATTTTTCTCTTTCATTATATTTAAAGTAACTGTGTGGTACCTCTGCCTACGAGCTGCTAGGTAATCGAGGGTGATCCGATTTTGAGAACAAGGTCAATAATTCAATATAAATTTCTCAAAATCGGGGTGATTGTCTCCCAGAAGGCAACACCTTAATTTCCCCCTTTGATACATCGACGTGTTAAAAAGTTCTCAATGTAAATAGAAATGTACTGAAGTACACCCAAATCTACTTGAGTACATTGAAATGTATTCAAGTACAAAAGTATTTACTCCAGTACATTTTGCGGTTTAAATGGCGTATTGTACTCTTGTACTTGTACTCGACGCAAGTACTTAGAAAATAAAGTAGTCATGGACTGAGCACTGAGTCCATGAAAAGTACTTAGAGTTTAATTTTTGAGTACTTGTACGCGGGTACAGCTGAGGTCTGATATAGAGTTAGATTAATGCTGCTTGAAAATAGATCTATATAGAATACTGATATTCCAAAATTGTATATTCTAGAATACTCTATTTACTATAAAATGATCTAAACTAGTATATAATCTTCATAGTTTTAGATTATTAATTCTTCAAAGTAGTCTGATTCATAGACTATATCTAAAATAATGAAGCTTTTAAATTGTCTGGTCTGCAAAACTCAAAGTTGTTAATAGTCCAAAATAGACTATTTTTGTTTAAATAGAGCTAACCTATAGTCAAGAATTGGACTATTTTCAATAGTTTTAAAATGGTTTAGACCGGGGTTCTTCAAACTATTGATCGCAAATTCCGTCAATCTATCTTTCGTCCAATAGTTACATTTTACAATTGTTTTATTCAAGTTTTTGAAAATGCTTGTACAATTATTTGGATCTTCGCCCACTTGATTATGTAGAAGATGATTATGTGATCCGCGAAGAAAAAAGACCTCTGGAGACCTCTGATTTAGTTCATCGTGTTTTATCGTTTATAATTCAAAAGTCCCACTACATCCCATTCTGAAATGGTTTTACAAGTATTTTTGAAATCTATCTCAAATATTTAAAATAAAAAGTAGCTGCATAAACTCGCACATTCTTTTTTAAATTTAATATTTTGTGTGGCACGGCGGAAAGTTATCCCGATTATCAATTACGTTATCAAATGTCGAAATCGTAATTTCTTTTTTTTTTAATCTGTACACGTCAGTTTCTGAGGTTTCAATTTTGATATTATTTTTTGTGAAAAAATGCAGAATCCAATATAATGTAAGTTATGATACTCAGAACGCTTATGGAGGCGAATTACTGTAAATTGGAAACCCAATCTGAAAAAAATGATACCTTTAATAAAATCGTAGTATTTCCGTTTTATCGATATGCTTGCAAATATATGATCTTGTTTTTAACTACACATTTTACTATGTTTTACGAGTATTTATGAGTTATTTACACGAATTAGTATTATTTAATTTCTTTTAAATATTATAGCAGTAGCAAATTGCGTTGTTAGTACGACGTCAGTGTAAGAAATCTATCTGGAGGACCTCTTGCCAGTCCCCAAAAACCTACTCAGACAATCGAATTTTGTCTTTCTCGGGTTTCCCTTGGCCTTTGCTTCCTCTTGATTTCGTTGCACCAAATCTTCTTCTCAAACTTTTTCCATGAAATGGTATTTTTAACAAACGAAACCTCCAGTCTGCGGTAAATTTCATGTGTAGTTCTCTTACTCTAGGTATCCCAACCTAAAGACCTCAATAGCCCAATCACACATAAATACCATTCCCAACGCTCAGAAGACAAACGCTCCTTTATATTTGATCGGCCCACGTAGAATGCGAAAGTTAAACTTGTTTAATCGTTAAAACAAGTAAACAGAATTATGTTAAATCTAATAAATATTGACGACTGTTATTGTACTTTACTCTAAAATTTTGAAAGTGGGTTAAATTACAATTTTTATGATTTAGTATAGATTTTGTCTGGTGACCTCTAAAAACTGCGCGCCAATGCCTTTCACAATTGTTTTATTATTTTTTTACTAATTCTTATCATAAAACGGAAAATTCAATAATGGCAATAATCCAGCCGAGTGTTTTTTTTTAATATTTGCCATTTTTGGGCCCTGCATTGTTTAATGTATCAGTTTGACAATAAGTACCAATTTGTCAAAAATCTCCGAATATTTGTTTCATTAACAAAATGTATTTAAGTGGTCTGTGATCAGTTCTTCTGAAATGAAGTACAATTTTCTACTCGTATGTCTTGAATTGAAGGGCTTATTGTAATAACATAATAAGCCACACAAACAAATAATTCTGCTCTATTCTTGGATTCGATTAAGCAGTTATACAGGGTGGGGCAGATAAACCTATCCGATTTCAAAACGTTATAAAATTAAAACCACTCAACTTGACAACTTTTTTTTTTTATTAACATATCCCAAATTTTATGCCATTTTTAAATTTAAGTTTTGAAAAGCACATCACTCAAATGTCGTCCTTGGGAGCGGATACACTGATTTAGGCGCTCGCGGTAGCTTTCCATGACTTTCTCCGTCACTTCCACAGGAATTTCTTCAATTGCCCGAGCAATTTCCCTTCGTAAAGCAAGAAGGGTCCTTGGTCGATGCTAGAATACCTTCGATTTGAGGTAACCCCAAAGGAAGAAATCACATGGAGTGAGATCCGGTGAGCGCGGCGGCCAGCCAATATCACCTCTCAGAGAAATGAGGCGTCCGGGAAACATTTCCCTGAGAATGTCCATTGATCGTCGCGATGTGTGGGCGGTTGCACCATCCTGTTGAAACCACACATTTTCCACGCCATTTTCTTCCATTTTGGGTTGAAGAAAATTTTCCGGCATGAAACAATAGCGCTTGCTGTTGACCGTTACGGTTTGCCCATTTTCTTCAAAAAAGTAAGGCCCCCAGACGCCTAGGCGGGAAAGAGCACACCACACAGTCACTTTTGGGCTATGGAGGGGTTTCTGATGGATTTCCTGAGGATTTTCGTCACTCCAATGTCGAAAATTCTGCCTGTTTACGGCGCCACAAAGGTGAAAATGGGCTTCGTCCGTGAAGAGCACAACATCGTCTATTGGGAGTTCTCGGAGATCGCGACACAGGTTCATACGGGTTTCAAAATCCCTTTCAATTAATTCCTGTGCAACAACCATTTTGTAGGGATGCATTTTGAGGTCCCGGTGCAAAATTCGCCGAATACTGCGGTTGGAAGTCGCCAAAGCGAGCGAATGTTTTCGTGCCGAACGACGCGGGGAACATTCAATCGCGACTATCACATTGGCCACGTTTTCAGGTCCTGTTGCTGTCCTGGGACGACCAGGCGACTTCTTTTTCAATGCTGAACCCATCTGTCGAAAATTTGACACCCACACTTTAATCGTAGCGTGATGTGGAACAGGATCATGACGCCCGAGTCCGAAATGAATTCGAAAAGCAGGTTGTGTAGCAATTATCGAACCGCCGTTTTCGGTAAACCGCTCAATAACAAAAGCACGATGTTCACCAGACCAAGGCATGTTGACTAATGACAAATGGCATAAATCCGGCTTTCTAACGGTTTTTACCCCACTACTCTACCTGTTCCCTCTTCTGAGAAAAAGGGATTTGAAATCGGATACCTTTTTCTGCCCCTCCCTGTATGATAAGCCACAGTAGATGAATTGTGGTCATCGTCCATTATATCTCGTCACCATACCTAAAATCAAGTTATTACATTTTATGGCGTTTGTATAAATATCACTTTAAAACATGATAAGCCACATCAAAATGACACCTTCAAAATAAATCGATTTCGTGTGAGAGTTTGAGTTCAAGTGATGAAATATGTACATGGCACAATTGACGAGTGTTATTAATTGAGACTTTGTGTTACCAAACGATGGTAGGCCTTCGGATACAAGTCAGCTATGTATTTTATTTCTTTTTGTGGCATATCATGTTTTATCAACAACAAAAAAATCAAAATGTTAACATGGCTAACCATGTTATTGCAGTAATAACATGAAAACATTGACCAGACTAACAGAAACAACACCTGATAAAAGCCCGCCATTTCTTTGGAAACAAAGAAGAGACGAAAGCTATTAACAAGTCATATTAAAAAGAAGGAGCAAATTAGGAAAAAAAAAATCAACAGCAAAAAGCAAGAAAAGTAGTAAACCTCGTGAGTTGGGTTCGCCATGCAGATACAAGAACATTTGCAGAGAGAAACTCAGTAATACCATTGATTAACTAATAATATTTTCTTTATTCATTAGTAATACCCATGAATTAATTTCTACAAATTTAGACTAATCAATATCAAATTGGTAATAAGCAATATTAAATTACTTCAAGCATAGCTGCCAGTTTAATCACAATCAAATTGGGATAAACATCATCAAATTGGGAATTAGCAAGTTAAAATTTTGATTGAACTAATATTATTTAAGAAATAACCAGTTAAAATAATTTAGCAAAAATAACATAATCTATATTAAATCAACATGTTTTGTATTAATCTCCTAAATTTAGAGTAATTTTGAATGTGAGCACTATATAGAGAGTTTTTCTTTTAAATATACATTTTTTTACAGCGTATATGCTGTATATCTTGAAATGTTCGTTGTTTTTTTTTAAGAGTTCAATTTGAAGCTTTAAACGATTGTTTTTTACTCCTAGGTGAAGCATGAAGTAAAATTTCGAGTTTAGAAAAGCCCCGCGTAGAAAATTTGTCGAGGGAAGCGCAGCGACCCGAGACAAATTTTCACTGGGCTTTTCTAAACTCGAAATTTTACTTCATGCGCCACGCGTGATAGTCAGTTTGCTAAAGACGTATATTTTGAACAATCACATTTTTGTATAAGCATATTTGTCAGAAAGATACCTAATAAACTTCTTAAAAATGCTTTGATTTTAAATTTCACAGTAATAAATTTTAGATATTTTTTTAAAATTTAAAACTCTAATAATTCATTTTTGTTTACTTGTGGTATATCACGTTATTAAAATAAGCCATTCAATTGTTTTTTAGACTTTTATTTCATATAAATTCAATTAGATAATATCAAGTTATGAAGCAGCGAGACACTGTGGTGTGATGAAAAAAAATTTAATAGGACTATAGGTTACAAATTTTGTTTTTGATTTTGAGTAACATGCCATATACTTGCAATTAGTGTTTTTGGTGCAAGTTACCATCCTAATGTATAATAATATCCTTCTATTCATGTTGTTGCTGCAGTGTGTCAACATAAGCAAGACGTATTTATATTGACCATATCTTAGTCACAAAATATTGTGAATCAAAATTAAACTATAACATTTCAATATGTTGATACTTGCGTTATAAAACTAGATATTGTTTTTATAATATCATAGATTTTGATTTAAATAAAATGTATTGAATGTTACATAATTTTGTGTTTGGTGCGTTCTAAAAGAATCTAACAATAACTTTGTAAGAGATAGAAGTGATGTTGATTTTATGTATAAAACAGAATGAAATTAGAATGTGAAATTTGAATATTCGGAATATTCATCGTCTGGAGGGGTCCGAGCGATTTGCAATTCGTATCACCGCCGGTAATGCATGTCTCGCAAAAGTACGAAGGGCTGATACATTCAATTTATTGTCTCTCCGCCGGAAGATAAGTGCAAAACTTGGATGCGGATTCCGTAATGAGCGCGAATTTCCGAATCTCCTCCTCGTCCCGAAAAAAGGGCAAAAAAATCGTGTCGTTTATTTTAAGGGCGGATGGGCCGCGCCTTGTTACAGGGATTATGATAATGCTAAAGGAAGACTTCCGATAAGGGTTATCCGGCACTCCCCTTTAAAATGCAGCCACCCAAGTGGAATCCCGTGTTGACTGTTGTTAGTTTTTGCCCGTCGCGAAGATCAAAAGATGAGAGCGTCGCTTTGTAAGTCGACACTAGGGGGATGTGTGTGCGTATAGTGTTTGCTTGGTGTGAAAATTGAAGAGGTTCAAATTAGAAATTTCAATTGGAACGGGATATCCTTATCTAGCACGTGCAAATCGGGTGACGACTACTTTTACGTTCGTGTGTAATTAGATTTGGTTTTCAATGGACGGTCTCCAGGTAATTTCGCCATTCAGACCCCGCCTTGCAGGATAATTAATACCTTGCCTGGCACACCCACGCACCCGCGGGAACACGTGCCCTAATCTCTAGGATGTGCCTACTACAAACATCTACTGAATTTGAATTGGTTAATACTTTATTAAAGTTTATTAACAAGTATAAATTTAAATTTTGTGACAATTTTGTATACTTTAAAAACCAAATCTCACCATTGAGATCACAGCACACACCACCATTTACTGTTTAAATCATTTACATCTGATAATTTTCAACTAATTCCTGTATTTCAGAACAGTGTACAAATTTGTTCATACAGTGAATTTTTTATTCAAGTACATATGTCTCGATTTGTATGCATTTTGATTCAATTGTTGATATTTTTCAATGAGTTCAATTTGAAGCATATTTTTGGAGGGGACAATAAATGATCGTTCAAAGACAGTTTTAAAATTTGGTTGAATTCATCTAATCCGGTAATTTGTTTGGAATTTTATATTTTTGTTAATTTAAAAAATGTTTACATTCTTGTCAATTTGTCCTAATTTTCACATTATTTAAAATTTGTGATTTTTGTTAAATACCCATCTATAATGCCAACCAAAAGTATGGCTTTCATCTAACAGTTGTTTTGCATAAGAAGACTTATCATACTGTCTCAACCGAAAAGAGCGGAAATATTCCTTGAGCCTAATATTAACGACTACGACCAGATTGATCAATGTATACACTCCTTGACAATCTGTACATGTTAATTTATAAATCCCCGATCTATTGTTTATATTAATTTTAGTTTTATTATAAAAAATTTAAATAAAATTGAATTTGAGTTCAGTATGCCGGCACCAGATACCCACAGCCGCGTTTCGGACTTCAAGCTCCTCTTCAGTGCGGTTCCGACCCAGTGTTGAGGAATACTGAACATTTCTGACGGTATCAAGCCAATATGTAAAAACTATTAATGAATTCAATAGCTAACGCCATCTAATGCTTCATAGTGGCATCGTCAATGACACGAATCCACAAAGTTTGTGAAACCAGAAAACAAATATCAAAATTGAATTTGAGTTCAGTACTTTGTGCATTCGTGTCATTGACGATGCCACTATGGAGCATTAGATGGCGTTAGCTATCGATTCTAATAATAAAAATAAATTTGTTAATTTTTGAAAAAAGTTTTAAACAAGTTTCTAAATTAAATATTTTTAATTTACAAACTAACACTACCAAAGTAAGTAATTGATTTAAAGTTCAAATAGTCTACTTTATGTGGAATGTCGGCAAATAACATATGTTTAATTTGTGAACATGTATGTTTTTTGATAGGTTTGTCAACCAAATTTGACCATAGTTATTTTTAATGGCTATAAATCCGATCAGGCTAATCTCTTTCTTAAAAGAACTTTCTAACAACAGAATTAAAAACGCACGATTGACCATTGAGTTGAAAGAAGCTTTTATGTTTATAGGGATGTCTGGAGTGGGTAGGAATTAATGAGTCAATAAATGTAGGTTTTTTTTTTAAATGTCAAAAGGTAATATGTCATTTATTTTAGTGATGGATAGGTCAAGATATTTAATATTGTTAATAGTTTCTATTTCTACTGTGAATTTTATTCTCGAATGGAGGTTATTAATAAAATCTAAAAATTTGTTTAGTTGTTATTCTGTACCTTGGAATATGTTTTTTGGCTAGCGATGAATTTAAAATAATCAAAGTAAAGTGCTGTATATTTGCTAACAATGGGCTTACCCTAACAACTGCTATGAATGGACTTTCTAGACCATTTGTTTATAAATTATATTATTGAATGAGTAAAAAAAGGTTGGTTAAAATGATTTCTAATATGTTTAAAAAATCTGTCTTGATAGTGATGTTTTTATTACACTTACTAGACGTATTTTTCTATTAATTGAAATATTAGCAAACATATTTGTTATATTGTCGAATAAAACGAGCTTGTATCCAGGTTCCATTTTAAAATTATTTAGTTTTTAAGTGATATCAATGGAATTTATTATTATCTAAAATCTGTTATTTCTTTAAATATTGAGTTAAAGTAGATGGACAAATTACGTGAAGGAAAATTCATGTATACTACTAGGCAGATAGAAGAATTTTCTTTATGGATTCTATACCCTATGGGGTATGAGATTCATTGCTTAATATAATTTCTGTTGGAGATAAATTTGTACATAAAAATGGTTATAAATAATAATCAAACAGTAAAAAAAAATTTTAAAAAAAATAATAAATCTGTTTTTTATCGACTTTTCTCTCTCTATATATTTGTTAGCTTAATTCTAAAAATTAGCTCATAGTTTTCAACAAGTCTGACATTTTTAACGATCTCTGTAGTTTTTGTAGTTATATGAAAATCGTGACATTTTTAGTTTTTTCACAATTTTCATAAATTCTAAATTCAGTGATTTGGTCAATTTTCTCAATTGCTATGTTGCTGTTGTATTTGAGCCTAGCTATATACATGGAATTTGTCTTTTAGGTATACACTTCACGATTTTTTAAATATTCGTTGTTTTTATAAAAGCTTTCAATTTGAAGCTTCTAATGAGTATTTCCAATCCCAGAATCAGCATGAAGTAAAATTTGGAGTTTGGAAAAGCTTGAAAATTTGATTTGGTCACGTAGTGAAGCGGACCGACGAAATCAAATTTTCAGATTTCTCTAAACTCGAAATATTACTTCATAAGCGAGGCGTATGAAACAGTGAAATATTGTGAAATTTAAAATTTTCTTGTTTAGCAGTATATTTTTAATACTGATTTACCAGTTTATTTTTTACATTTTAGTAATAATATTCATCATTTTGTTTGTAAACAAGTGACCTTTCTTAAGTTTTTATAAACATACATGAAAATCAATTTTAACAGCCATAAGAAATGACAACAGCAGTTAAAAAATTTAAAATTATCATGTAATAAATAAATTGAAAATAGTAGAATATTGAAGCAAATATAAATAAATATTTAAAAATTTAAAGCAACTTTTAAGCTTAAAGTAAATATTTCGAGTTTAGCAAAGCCTGAAAGTATTCAATACATATATATTTTATTATATTTCAATACTCTTAAGTAATAACAACAGCAGTTACAATATTGCTACAATTATCAAAAACGTGGTGTAAATACTGGAATATTGAAGCAATTACAAATGTCTTTTCAAGCAAAAATATTTCAAAATTCAAGACAAAGTAAGTTTGTTTCTCACATTGTTTATGAATTAAAACACTTGGAAAGAAAGAGGTTTGAGTCCAATTTTTAAAAATTAGAGTTTGCGCAAGAGAAAAATTATATTGATAATTACAAAGAGATACAAGAAGTATCATTGATATGTATGTACAGCAATTGTCTTTATTGTTGATTCAAAAATCATTGATGATAATCATTATAATTTTACAATTAACTCTATTTTTTTTTAATTTGGACAATCTTAATCAAGCATAATAATTGATTATTCAAATATTCATCTTTTTACAAGATTTGAAGTAAAATTTAAGTTTTTAATTAAGTTCAACGTATTGTCCCTCCCTGGTGAAAATCATAACTTCGCTCAAAGTTTTGTTAAACTAAAACTATTTGCTAAACCAAAACTATTACTTAAAATATACCTGTGTGTGATTTATATTAAATATTCTGTATATCCAATCAACTCAATCCAACTTTTCAACATGTATGCTAATGTAGATCTTTTGTTTGTTTCAGGTATGAATTATCTTTAACAGCAAATCAAGAAAATAAAATTCGCATCGTAAGTGATTCGCAAAAATAAAACTACTTTTCCAAATATTTAACAAAATAATATACAGAAAATGTAAATTTTCTAGACTTAGATTTTTCTGCGAGTTTACAAAAGTCTGAAAATTTGGTTTGGTAGTGTAGCGAAGCGGAGAAAATTCCCTGCTTATCCAACAGAGCTGGGACGAATCCTCGTAAAAAGGATTCAAATCACGAATCCGATCACCTAATATGTTTCGAATCACAAATACACGAATAAAGTATTCGAATCACGAATCCGAATCACCTAATATGATTCGAATCACGAATACTCGAATAATGGATTCGTAAACGATAAATTTAATTCGAATCCTGTTTTCTCGAATCACGAATACAAATCTTTTAAGAATAAATTTGATTTCATTATTTTTTTGCAATCATTAAGCAGTTGTTTTAACAAAAATATTAAAAACCTTTTACTTATTATTAACACTGAACAGAGCTGGCACGAATCCTTGTTAAAAGGATTCGAATCACGAATCCGAGTCACCCAATATGATGCGAATCACGAATACTCGAATAAAGGATTCGTAAGAGATAAATATGATTCGAATCAAAGATTCGAATCCTGTTTTTTCGAATCACGAATACAAATCGTTTAGGAATAAATTTGATTTTATTATATTTTTACAACCATTAACATATAAATATCGTTATCAGTTGTTTTAACAAAAATATTCAAAACCTAATTATTTATTATTAACACTGAACACCGTTGATAACAGACTAAATATTTGTGTTACTCTGATTAAAGATGTATTTGTGTGTTTTTGAACGACACTTCAAATCAGTGGTTTATACGTGTGGCGCATGAAATAAAATTTCGAGTTTAGAAAAGCCCCGTGAAAATTTGTCTCGGGTCGCTGCGCGACCCTCGACAAATTTTCTACGCGGGGCTTTTCTAAACTCGAAATTTTACTTCATGCTTAGTCTGGGAGTGGAAGACACTCGTTATTTTAAAATATGTCACAACTGTTAAAGAATATATCGTTGGATACCCGTCTTTAGGGGTGATATGTAAGCAAATTATGGGTCCTAGGAGTTGCCAAATAAGTGAGTTACTTAACTGTTTCCAAGGCACTCTTTGAAAAACCAAAAGATTAAAATTTTACATATAAAATGACAATAAACTATAAGTGTGATACATCATTAAATTCAGTAATTCACTGATTATAGAGGCTTCTACTTCGTTATACATTGTTGAACATAAATAAAACACTGTTTATCACTTTGTTTGTATAACAATTGGTTTATTTGGTGACTATAGTTTCGATACTACACGTATCATTATCAAACCGTTAGTAACAAAAAACTACAAAGGAACATTATTTATATTTGCAAATTTTCTAATAACAGCGTTAAAGAGGGGGGTGTATTTAAGGTCAAGCTGGTCGTTAATTACGGGAATTTCCCGATTAGCGCGGGCTCTGTGAATCTCCAAAGACTCCAGGAGGTCCATCTTTCTACCCTTCTCGGCAAAGTGAATAACTGAAAGTACATCCTCGCCAAAAGAATGGTTATTTTCAATCAAATGTTTGGCGAAAGATGACCTATCAATTAATCTATGCCGAAAAGAGTAAAGATGCTCACTGAGTCTGGTCTTAAAATTACGACCAGATTGACCTATATACACTCCCTTACAATCATTACAGGTTAATTTATATATTCCTGATTTGTAAATACTTGGTATCTGAGTCTTATGGTTAAAAATATGATTTTTAATTTTTGTAAATGGTTTCATCGCTATATTTAATTTGTGTTTTGCTAAAATATTTTTAATTTTGTGAGTTATATGTCCAAAGTAAGTAAGGGAACGATATGTTGCTTGTGTTTTAGGTTCGATTCCGGCATATATGTATTTTCTAATAAGTTTAATTTTGTATTGATTAACTATTTTATCTACTATTGACGTAGTATAGCCATTTGAAATGGCTATACTTTTAATAATATCTATTTCTTTTTTAAATGAGGTTTCTGACAACGGAACAATAAAAGCTCGGTTTACCATGGAGTTAAAGGCAGCTAGTTTATGTTTATAGGGATGGTTGGAACAGTTAGGAATTACACGGTCTGTGAAAGTAGGTTTTCTATAAATATCAAAAGTTAGTGATTCATTAGTACGTGTTATTGAGAGGTCTAAAAATTTTATGTTATTGTTAGTTTCTGTTTCTACTGTAAATACTATATTTGGATGTAATGAGTTAATATAATCTAAAAATTGTGTTAATTGTCTATTAGTACCTACGAAAGAAGCTATGATGTCATCGACGTATCTATACCACACTTTAATATATTTCTTGCCTAGCTGTGAATTTAAAATTGAATTGGTAAGGTTGCACATGAATATCTCGGCTAGCAACGGGCTCAATGGTGAACCCATTGCTAACCCTTCTGTCTGCTTATAGTATTTATTATCGAAAGAAAAGTAATTGTTATCTAATATGATTTCTAAAATATTAATAAATTCTATTTGAACTGATATATTTACATTACAATTATCAAATGATTTTTTAATTAACTGTATACAATCTTTAGGTGGAATCTTCGCAAACATATTAGATACGTCGAATGAAACAAGTTTGTGGTTAGTTGGGAATTGTATTGTTGTTAGTTTTTCAGTTAATTCTTTTGAATTTTTAATTGAATTAGGGTCTCTAAAATCGGTTAGTTCTCTGTATAAGGAATTTAGGTGGCAAGCTATTTTAGGAGAGGGGGAATTTACGAAGGATACTACCGGACGGATTGGGGAATTATCTTTATGAATTTTCAACAAACCGTATAATCTTGGACAAATGGGATTCATTGGAAATAGGAAATATTTGTTAAAATTGTGGTCAAATATTTCCTATTTCCAATGAATCCCATTTGTCCAAGATTATACGGTTTGTTGAAAATTCATAAAGATAATTCCCCAATCCGTCCGGTAGTATCCTTCGTAAATTCCCCCTCTCATAAAATAGCTTGCCACCTAAATTCCTTATACAGAGAACTAATCGATTTTAGAGACCCTAATTCAATTAAAAATTCAAAAGAATTAACTGAAAAACTAACAACAATACAATTCCCAACTAACCACAAACTTGTTTCATTCGACGTATCTAATATGTTTGCGAAGATTCCACCTAAAGATTGTATACAGTTAATTAAAAAATCATTTGATAATTGTAATGTAAATATATCAGTTCAAATAGAATTTATTAATATTTTAGAAATCATATTAGATAACAATTACTTTTCTTTCGATAATAAATATTATAAGCAGACAGAAGGGTTAGCAATGGGTTCACCATTGAGCCCGTTGCTAGCCGAGATATTCATGTGCAACCTTACCAATTCAATTTTAAATTCACAGCTAGGCAAGAAATATATTAAAGTGTGGTATAGATACGTCGATGACATCATAGCTTCTTTCGTAGGTACTAATAGACAATTAACACAATTTTTAGATTATATTAACTCATTACATCCAAATATAGTATTTACAGTAGAAACAGAAACTAACAATAACATAAAATTTTTAGACCTCTCAATAACACGTACTAATGAATCACTAACTTTTGATATTTATAGAAAACCTACTTTCACAGACCGTGTAATTCCTAACTGTTCCAACCATCCCTATAAACATAAACTAGCTGCCTTTAACTCCATGGTAAACCGAGCTTTTATTGTTCCGTTGTCAGAAACCTCATTTAAAAAAGAAATAGATATTATTAAAAGTATAGCCATTTCAAATGGCTATACTACGTCAATAGTAGATAAAATAGTTAATCAATACAAAATTAAACTTATTAGAAAATACATATATGCCGGAATCGAACCTAAAACACAAGCAACATATCGTTCCCTTACTTACTTTGGACATATAACTCACAAAATTAAAAATATTTTAGCAAAACACAAATTAAATATAGCGATGAAACCATTTACAAAAATTAAAAATCATATTTTTAACCATAAGACTCAGATACCAAGTATTTACAAATCAGGAATATATAAATTAACCTGTAATGATTGTAAGGGAGTGTATATAGGTCAATCTGGTCGTAATTTTAAGACCAGACTCAGTGAGCATCTTTACTCTTTTCGGCATAGATTAATTGATAGGTCATCTTTCGCCAAACATTTGATTGAAAATAACCATTCTTTTGGCGAGGATGTACTTTCAGTTATTCACTTTGCCGAGAAGGGTAGAAAGATGGACCCCCTGGAGTCTTTGGAGATTCACAGAGCCCGCGCTAATCGGGAAATTCCCGTAATTAACGACCAGCTTGACCTTAAATACACCCCCCTCTTTAACGCTGTTATTAGAAAATTTGCAAATATAAATAATGTTCCTTTGTAGTTTTTTGTTACTAACGGTTTGATAATGATACGTGTAGTATCGAAACTATAGTCACCAAATAAACCAATTGTTATACAAACAAAGTGATAAACAGTGTTTTATTTAAATTCAGTAAATCCAAAATGGCGCCCATAAGAATAAAAAGTTAGCTATGGTCTCTAGGTAAATGTTAGAGTTATCTTAAAATAAAATATGTTACTAGATTTATCGCTAAAAAAGTGCCTATAATGTCATAGTTATAAATGTCTGGATTCAATAGTTTTTGAATAAAAAAATAAAAACGAATTTTTAAAAATTCGTTTTTTGACAATATCTCATTAACGAAAGAAGATATTTCAAACTTGTTTTTGGATTATTATTGGGCCCTAAATTTCGCAACTTTGCCCCAATTTAACCGACTCTCTATCTCTTTAAATAACCGAGATCCCCATACATTCTGTTGAAATACGGACACCCTGTATAATAATAATAACAATAATAATATAAAATTTATTGTATTGTTAGTTCCTAAATATTTTACATTGTTCACCATATATTTACGAATATATTAAAAAATAAATACTTATTTTAGTAATTAAATATTAATTATACCATCAAATGTCTAAAAGTCTTGTGTTAAAAATCACAAGAAATCATTAGATGTTTTTTTATTACACGAATTTCACTCTGGCTTTCGACGTCTAAGTCAAAAAATGTTTGAAACAAATGTTGTAGCCAACGAAAAAACAAACCTCTTTTACCTAAACACTTTTCACCTCAGCTCTTTTGTTTTTGTTCAATAAATCGAGAAAGATTTTTTGAAAATGAATACACAACTTTATGACAACTTTATGATAATTCAAAAATTTACGAACGAGTGCCTTCCACTCCCAGACTAAGCATGAAGTAAAATTTCGAGTTTAGAAAAGCCCCGCGTAGAAAATTTGTCGAGGGTCGCGCAGCGACCCGAGACAAATTTTCACGGGGCTTTTCTAAACTCGAAATTTTACTTCATGCGCCACGCGTATAAAACATTGATTTAATGAGAAATTTAAAAACATACAAAACAACGTTTTCATGTTAATCCTCACGATTAATTCGAATTATTTTTGACGATTCGAATCCTTTTGTAACTATTCGAATCCTTTTGTAAGTATTCGAATCCTTTTATAAAAATTCGAATCCTTTTATGAGGATTCAAATCCTTTTATGAGGATTCGAATCCTTTTATGAGGATTCGAATCCTTTTATGAGGATTCGAATCACCCGCATTTGGATTCGAATACGAATTCTTTCAAAAAAGTGTAACGAATCCGGATCATGAATCCAGTTTAACCAAAGTATTTGAATGCCTCTTTTGAATCCTCTAAAAGGATTCGAATCCAGGATTCGAATCCTGAATGATTCGAATCCTGCCCAGCTCTGACACTGAACATCGTTGATAACAGACTAAATATTTGATTCCGTGTTACTCTGATTAAAGATGTAATTGTGTGTTTTTTGAACTTCACTTCAAATCAGTGTTTTGTACTCGTGGCGCATGAAGTCAAATATCGAGTTCAGAAAAGCCCCGTGAACATTTTCTATGCGGGGCTTTTCTAAACTCGGAATTTTACTTCATGCTTAGTCTGTACTTCAAATTATGCCACAAGTGTTAAAATGTGTATCGTAACTGTCAGAAAGAAAAAAAAATTGATATGTCTATCATAGTACCTCCCCCCATGTTAAATACTTGAGCTTCTTCAACAAATGTTTCGTATTCCTGTTAAACTTTGTTCATGCTTAATCTGGGAGTGGAATTACTCGTTTAAAACTTTAAATTAACACTTTAAAAAAATCGACGAATGTCTTAAAATTACGTAAAGAAAATTTACTAAATATCATTAAACCCGGAAAGTCAGAGAAAAGTCATAGAATTTCATTTAAGTTGACCAGAACACTGAAAAAAAAAACGTTTAAATCGCGAAAAGTAACAAAATACACAGAAATTATGAAAAATATCAAAGTTATTGATATTTATTAAGAATCATCAAACAATAGAAAAAATATTAATATTAGCAGAGTAATAAAAAATCATGAAAATATATACCGTGAACAATTATAAAAATTTGGAAAATTATTAATGTCGATAAACTTGAATTTTAGTTGTGTAATGTTTAATTTTAAAGATTTTTATTTCTAGTTTATTTTATCAATTAGTTTTGTTAGCGTTGATATTTATTGTGGTCATCATTTGTTTCAAATGTTGACAATTATCAATATTATTCCAATTATAAATTATACAAATTTAGACAATTATCAATATTATTCCAATTATAAATTATACAAATTTAGACAATAACAAATTCTATAAATTTAATTTATAATGGGAATAATAACAAAATTTTTGAACATTTTAATTGATAAAATAAACTAGAAATGGCAGTAATCTTCTAAATTATACATTATACAAATAATGTTTATTATAAAAACCTTAAAATTAAAAAAATCATTTATATTAACTTAATTAGCAAAAAATTGTCAATATTGACAAATTCAAGATTAATACGACGTCAAAAACATTACAAATCTTCAATCAGGGAAATATCGGAAAATTTAGAATTTCACATTGCGGCTACCATGTTAGTTTTACTTCAAATAATATTAAACAAAATTTTGAAAACAAGATTATTATCTTTAAAAAATTTTCTGTCATTCAATGTTCTTATCAAAGCATTCAATTTGAAGTTTCGAACGAGCGTTTCCACTTCCAGACTAAGCATGAAGTAAAATTTCGAGTTTAGAAAAAGATGAAAATTTGGTTTGGTCGCGTAGCGCAACGCTTTACGCGACCAAACCAAATTTTCATCCTTTTCTAAACTCGAAATTTCACTTCATGCGCCACGCGTATAAAACAGTGATTAAACGAGAAATTTAAAAACACACAAAACTAATTTTTCATGTTAATCCTCACAATTAATTCGAATTATTTTTGATGATTCGAATCCTTTGTAAGTATTCGAATCCTTCTGTAAGTATACGAATCCTTTTGTAAGGATTCGACTTCTTTTACAAATATTCGAATCCTTTTATAAATATTCGAATCCTTTTAAAAGGATTCGAATCACCCGCATTTGGATTCAAATACGAATCCTCTTAAAAAAATGTAACTAATCCGGATCACGAATCCAGTTTAACTTAAGTATTCAAAAGCCTATTATAAATCCTCTAAAAGGATTCGAATCCAGGATTCGAATTCTAAATGATTCGAATTCTGCCCAGCTCTAAAATCCAATATATATTGAGTCTATAAAGAATGGGATTACTGCGAATATAATTACATGTAGAGATTCAAGTTATATGTATAGGGATTCGTTAATTAATCATGCTTGTAACGGGTAAATTTAGCGGATTCTGCAAATTTGTTTTATTTCGTACGCCATTTAAATCTGTGGGATGGTGGGCGCTATGAAGCAGGTGACCTATTAGGATTAGGATTAGGGTCTCGGCCGGTTGTCACGAATACAGATGCCGCCCAAATTGAATCGACCCTCCGACGAATAGGAGGGATTATGAAGTTTACGTCCGACTTCAAAGGTGATTTCATAATTGCGAAACGGCCCAAGTTATAAACTGTTCGTCTTTCTTCGACTATTTATTTCCACGTAAAATAAACGACTCATACAAATGTGTGTATGGGCAAATTAAAGACTTAAAGTAAATATGATTGTTAAATTGATTTTTTTAACAAGAATGAATGAAATTGCCAATACATGGTTGTAGATCCCTTCAAAACCTTAAATGTGCGAAGATTTTCGCAACCAATTATACATCTTATTTGTCTTACAAAGACTAATTCAAACTCTAATTAAAACAGCTTCGCAGAGCGACCAAACCAAATTTTTAGACTTTTCTAGACTCGAAATTTTACTTCATGCTTAATCATTGAGTGGGAACACTTGTTCCAAATCATCTAAACTTGAACGCTTATATAGAATCGACAAATGCCTAAAAATGTATAGCATATACATTATGTATATTTACTTACGCCCTATCTAGTTACCGCATGATACCACACTGTCATCTTGATACGTATGATTGACATTACCTACACATGTACGTAATAGCTTTGACAAGTATATTACATGCTGACACCTGATCAGCTGATTGATTACCGCACAACTAATTGACATTTTTTTGGTGCATATTGATCAAGTAGTCCTGTAGTTTTCATCAATGGCATGACTATCAAAAATTATTGAATAAATAAGTTGTTCTTTCATGCTCATTGTTTATTTTGTTAGGGCGTTCGTAAAGTATCGTACGTTTCTCGAGTGGTATGGCAATTACATACTCGCGGAATATTGCTCTCGCCGCTACGCGGCTCGTGCCGCGCTCATATGTAATATGCTGCATACCACTCTCGTGACGTAATATACAGGGTGTCCGTATTTAGACAAAATGTATGGGGATCTCAGTTATGTAAAGAGATAGAGAGTCGGTTAAATTGGGGCAAAGTTACGTATTTTAGGGCCCAACAATAACATGAAAACAATTTTGTAATATCTTTTTTTGTTTATAAGATATCAGCAATAAACCGTTTTTTTTTTGAAAAATCGTTTTTATTTTTTTTACTCAAAAACTATTGAATGTGGACATTTAGAACTTTGACACTTTTTAATGAGGAATCTAGTAGCATATGTTTTTCAAGATAACTGTAACATTTATCCGGGGACCATAGCCAACTTTTTTGTTTTTCTTATGGGCGCTATTTTGGATTTTCATATTTCTTTAAATATTTTTTTTTTCTGAACTCAGTGGTGTACCACACTCATTATTTATTTTAGATTTGTTATTTAAACTTATAATATTTTCTTTTTTGCAAAGAGTGCCTTAGAAACAATGACGTCATATCTCTTAATCAATAAAATATTGATAGCAGTCAATCATTGTTAGCAGTCAAAATTATTTAATAACTGTCAATCTTTTGTAATAATAATAATAAGTACCGGTTATTACACAAAACATTAAGTATAAAAATAGTGATGTGATGATGACTTAAATATCAACGGTATGGAAAAGTTGCACTAACTAAATTTATTCTACTTTTATTATTATTATTTCAAAACGATTCACAAAAAAAGAAATTCTTGCGTTTTCGCTACATCTTAATAAATATTGATTACCATCACATCTCAGCGTTATATATTTTTAACTTTACTGCAAATCAGTGGTTTATACGCATGGCGCATGAAGTAAAATTTAGAGTTTAGAAAAGCCCCGTGAAAATTTGTCTCGGGTCGCTGCGCGACTATCGTCAAATTTTCTAGGCGGGGCTTTTCTAAACTCAAAATTACTACATGCTTAGTCTGGGAGTGGAAGACACTTGTTAGTTTAAAATACATCACAACTGTTAAAATATGAATCGTATTAGTATTTTGTCATTAAATCCTTATATTGACTGTATTTGATATAGTGATTTGAATGACATAAAATCATAACATCACAATAGCCGAAATACAGTCCATAGAGAGATATAATCAGATAAAATCCTACCATAATCAATCAACCCACTTACAGTCACAATAGTCAAAACAGGGTCAATAAAGATATAATATGACAAAATCCTATGATAGTCCAAAGACAGTCAAACAATTTATAAGATTCAAAATCTTACACCAGTATTTCGTTTATAAACAAATATATTTTCTATCAGTACAGTAATTAAACAGCTGGATACCCGTCTTCACGGGTGATATGAAATCAAATTATGGGTCCTAGGAGTTGTGAAATGAGTGAGTTACTCAACTGTTTCCAAGGCACTCCTTACAAAAAACAAAAGAATAAAATTTTACATATAAAATGTACAATAAACTATAAGTATGATATCATTGAATTCAGAAAAAAATATTCTTCTAAAAAATATGAAAATTAAAATATATAAAAAACAAAAGTTGGCTATGGTCCCTGGGTAAATGTTATAGTTATCTTAAAATAAAATGTTACTAGATTTCTCGTTTAAAAATACCTATATAATGTCAAAGTTGTAAATGTCTGGATTCAATAGATTTGAGTAAAAAAAAAAAACGAAATTTAAAAAAAATGCGTTTTTGACAGTATCTTAAAAACAAAAGAAGATATTTCAAATTTGTTTTTAGATTATTATTGGGTCCTAAAATAAAAATCGTGGAATGTAATATAATAAGTCATTTATAGACAACATAAAAATGAGTGCAAAATTTAACCTAAAATCAACTTTTATTGTTAACTCTATAATTGCTCGGTCGTTAAAAGGTTAAATCGATGTCCGGATGACCGAACCCACCCCACAGAAAGCACCGGGGGAGGGGGGGAGGGTTAGAGCGCGTCACTTAATCCAGACCGTCAGTCGCGGTGTCAGCAGAAATGTCACGGTCTCACCTCTCTCCATATAGCAGACTTAAAGGGGTTTGAGGGCATCGAAGGGTCGTGGAATTGAATCCAATGAAAAATCGGCAAGAAGCCCGGGGCTGGGTGGCTAGGGGGCGCGGGGCAGCGCGCAGGATCGTTAAGTACGAAACACACGAAAATAATTAAACCGTCAGAAGTTGGCGCAAACTTCCTTGTTTACTCAGCTCGAATGTTGATAAGTTTCGCGTCGTGTTTCTCCTCCGTCGGCTAATCGACTGCTCAAATTTCTATCCGTTTTCTCTAAAACGCGAGTTTAGAATATCAATACGTAATTAGAAATTTTGTTTAGCAAGGATTAGTTTTTGTTTAATATTTAATATCTATTTAGTAAAATTACGTATATTATTTAACCCTTAAAAGTCTGATATGCAATTGAAACTATATTTTAAGAATATTTAGTTTAAATTTGAAGAAATATCTGAACAAAAGATTTTTTTAATAATTGATCTTATGTCATTAATTCTAGAGCCACCCACACCGCATTACATAATTAATTTGTTTGTATTTCCTTAAAAAATATTTCAACTGTGGTTATTTCTGAAGTGCAGATCAAAATTACATTTTTTAAATAGCTCAATTTAAAGGTGTTTTTCTACGACCGCTCCCGAAAACAGACATTTCGTCGCTATACTTGTGCACTGAAAGGTGTCAATTGTATATTTGTATTTTGACAAGTAATGTCACGCTTGAAAATTTAATTTTCAAAACTTTTGAAAGTAAAGACGTTTGAGGACGTCAGTGTTAAAATGATTAAAATAAAAGTAGTTAGTAGTGACGAAGAACATTTAACGCCGCTGTTTGGTCGTAGAAAAAACAAAGTGTTAAACATGTTTTGAAAGCTGCATTGCATGCTCTTAACTTGCTATTTGGCATTCGCATGTAATACGAAGCTTTCAAAACTTGTCAAACAATCTACTATTTTGTAACTGGCCATTAATAATTAGTTACAGTTGAAAACATTTCAAAAGTATCATTAATCCATACAAAATTTATCCAGTTATTAATACCCCAAACTTTTATTTTTTATTAGAAAACTTGTACTTCTCCCCGTTATTTTTTTCATCGTTTTCTTTCTGGGGTTGGAATAAATGGATGCGTTTGTCTGTTGGAAATGATAAATTCGGAAAAGTGGTGCGTGGTCTTGTCATTATTCCACGTCTGGAACTTTCCTGCCGCGAAAAAGCAAAAAAAAAACGGCGGAGAGAAGGGGAAAAGAGTGCGCGGTATAAAAATTCGAGTTTGTCAAGTTTTTAAGTAAAGTTGTAAATTATACGGAGAGCCATCATTCCGGATGAAGGGGAGGATAGCGAAATGTGCACTTAGGTATTATCTAATACATATTTATAAAACACAAATTTCTCTTCGGTGGTGTGTATATTTTTTAAATCGGGCGGTTCGAAAGTCAGTCATTTATTTTGTAAGGAAAATGAATCTTTACGATTTTATAAAAAAATAAAAATACAAAACCGGATGGGATTTTTGTTTGCTGCATTATCACAAAGTACAATTATTTTAGGTATTCAGAGTTATTATTTCGATTTAAAAAAATATAAAGTTGGACATACAAGGAATTTTTCTTTTAAGTATACATATGTTTAATCTTTAATGTTTATTTACGAAAATTGGCGACCTGGTTCTGGCAAATTCGCTGTTTTTACTTTTCCCCATATGCAAAACAAAGGAAAAGTATTATAAATATCAATATCTTTATTATCAGTTAACATTATAAATTATCAGTATATACATAAACATTTAATTGTAATTATGATCCTATGTTACTCATAAGGGCTATCGACTATAAGTCTTTCTGTCCACTCTTATTAATTTTATATTTTACTATGGGTTAGGCTGATGGAAGGAGGATATATATTCAGAGAGGGTTGTGTGGGGTTTTTTGAATTTAGGAGGTATATTGGGATTTCTGTGGATGCACATTTTTGTTAGAATTTCGAAGTTTTGTTCAGCGAAGGTGTTTTGATCTACATTTTATTTTATTTTTAATGGCTAATGTGTGCTCCTTGAAAGATAATTTGGGATCAATGAGGATTCCTAGGTATTTGCAGGAGGGGGATGTGTAAATTGTGTAGTTGTTAATCATAACTGAGAAGGGATTGTTTGGAGGAATGCGATGATAGGGTAGGAGCAGTTGGCATTTGCTTGGATTTATTTTTAGTCTCCATTTCGAGAACCAAGAGGATGTGGTGGTGATAACTGTTTGAAGGGATTCTAGTGATGCAGGTAAGGTAGAGGAATGGGTTAATAGGGCGGTGTCGTCTGCGAATTGTAAACAGTAACAGGAGGGGTTTATGAAATTGGGATCAGGGTTATATCGATCATGGCAGTATATATTGTGGAGTAAAGGGAAAGAAAGGGTTTGTCCGATTTTAATTTGTAATTTACGATCGAAGAGGAAATTTTAAATATGATTAATTAAATCGATTGGTAGGTTTAGGATACTGCACTTGTATAGAAGGCCTTTATGCCATACTGAATCGAAAGCTTTCCATATATATATATATATATATATATATATATATATATATATATATATATATATATATATATATATATATATAGAATAGAATTGATGATTTTCTTCCTTCTAAATGAGTTGTTTGGCAGTTGGAAGTAAGTATTGTCAGTGGGAGGGTGGTGGAGCGGTTAGGTAGGAATCCAAATTGGTGGTTGGGGATGTGTTTTAATATGTGCGATAGGATTTTTTTTGATTAGAGATTCGAATAATTTTCCTAGGATTGGTAATTGTGTGATGGGTCTGTAGCTAGTGACTTGGGTAGGGTTCAGGCTGTGTTTGAGGATACATGACCCCGTGCTTCCATTCTGGAGGGAAAGTTTGGTTGATGTAATTAAAGTTGAGGAGTTTTAGGATATATTCATGGATATCCGTGGGAAGGGCTTTGAGGATAGTTCGATGTATTTTGTCGTGACCTGGAGCCGTATTTTTGGTTTTATTTAGCAGCTGATAGTATGTACTTTGGTCAAATTTGTCGTCAGAAGGGTGAGGCGGAGGGGGTGCAGGAAGGTTGCGGGTTTCGTACCAGTCATTTACTGTGTTGTATAAGTCTTCGTCGAATGATACGTCGTTGGTCATTTTGTAAGTGTCGTTAAGTGTCTTTGCAAACGTGTCTGCTTTGTCCTTGTCTGTTTTTAATATGCTATGTGTTACTGGGTCTTCAATTTCGAAAATAAAGTTATGTCTCTTGTACTTACTTAGATTTTTAATTTCTGTCCAGTATCTTTTTCCGTGAAGGTTGTTGATATTTCTGCAGGCCTCTAGCCATTTGTGGGTTTTGTATTCGGTTACAAGTATTTTTATGTCTTTGTTCAGTCTGGTGAACGTCATCTTTATGTTTTCGTCTTCTAACTGTCTATAGTTTCTGTAAAGCTGTCGTTTATATTTAATTAGTCTAAGGATGAATTTTGGAAGTGGATATTTGTAATATTGTTTGGGAATTTTTGGTGTGTGGAGATCGATCGATTTTGCTAGCTGAGAGTTAAATTGGGAAGTAGTATTAGGATTGATGGAGGGGTTGTTTAAAATAAAATGCTGTATATCATTTGAGATTTGTGTGACATTTGCTCGTTTGTAGTCGGGTATTGCTTCCGGCAGAATTTGTGATGGGGATCTGAGGATGTGTAGTTGGAAGTATATGGAGAGATGGTCTGAGCATAGGTCGGGAATTAGTTTCAGAGAGTGAATTAGGGGTTTCAGGTTGTGAGTACATAGCAGTATATCTGGAGTGGATGATTGATTGGGATTCATAATGAAAGTTGGGTCTGTTTTTATTTGTATAAAGTTGGAATTTTGTAGGGAATTGGATATATGTTTTCTTTTTATTGCGTTTACATTAAAGTCTCTTATTATTATTGCGTTATCATACAGTGACGCTTTTGTGAAAATTGTATCTTCAATTGGTGAAGTTGGGTGTACGTAAACTAAGAATAGATTGATTTGAAATGAAGGAAATGAAAGCGTACTATGCAAACACTCGTTAGGAGTATTGTTAATTTTTGGTGGATTACATTTTCCTAGGCCAATGGAAAGGTGAGCTGAAATTATGGATCCTCCACGGTAGTTTCTGTTTGCAATAGTCGCTGGGATTTGGATATTGGACCAGTTTTGATAGTGGATTGGAGTTTTAGATTTTGTTTCTACCATCATATTCAATTGGATAGGATTATTGGACACGAAATGAGAAACTAGGTGGGATTTTTGGGTATAGGAGTTTATGTTAGTGTATAAGAAGCCCACATTATTCGCCATTTTTACTTAATAATTCTGCTGATCCTGAATATACGTCAATTGTTCGAATTACAGTTGGGATAATATCTGGGAAATCGAGGTCAAACATTACAATAAACATTCGGTTTCCCGAAAACGACGCATGGGCATCGACGCGATATGAAGTAATAAACCTTTCTTTTAGTTTCTTTATTAGGTGTTGTCTGTCTGTGTTTTTATTTTTGTTTATTTCAGTGGTGTAGGTGTCTATTATGAAGTCATGGACGGTGATGGGATTGTGGACTCGGGATTTTGAGGTTAATTTCTGGTCTATTTGATAGGATTTTTTATTAGTAGGGATGATCTTTACGTTAGGAATTCCTTCTAATGGTTGCAGAGGTCTATTCGGACACTTGCTGGACCAGGCTCCGTGTGATGTATCTCCACAAGCTCTGCATTTAGGTGGTAGTGTTGTGGTACATGCCGCAGTGTTGTGTGGTCCATTGCACTTGGCGCAGCAGATGTTTTCATTGCATTTTTCCGTGGTGTGGGTGAATTTATTACATTTGGCACATGGTATCGGGGTATCGGGTTTGGTGCCATACTTTCTTCTAGTTGGTATACTTTGCAGAGATAGCGGAATTTCTCGTGGAGTAGTTTGGTGTAGGCATCGTGTGAGGCAGTTATTACGCGTATCATCCTAGTTTTTTGTCCAGTGGCTTTCGCAGTGATGCGTTTACAAAATCTATGGGTGATACCTAGCTCGTTTAGTCTATCACTTACGCTTTCGTCTTGAATTTCGTATTCTACTCCACGAATCACGCAGCAGTTTGATGGACTCGTTTATGATCTGATAGGGTTGGTGGTTTTCTGTTCGTAGTATGACGTGATTACTTTTTCAGTAATTAGATGTCGTAATTGAGCTTCGAATTGATTTTTGTCTTGGTCCAAATTTTGTTTTTATTATCTCGATGTCGGTAATATTATATTTATTAGACGCCCAAATGTGTGCCATTTGGATTCTTGTTAGTTCTATTGTTGGTTTAATTATATATGTGTGTTTGTAAGTTGGTAGGAGAGTGTTTTGCAGAGTATTTTGTTGTTTAATGTGGGCGGTTTGTGTGGGAGTACACTGTATTGTTTGATTTCCGAGTTGGCTGGGTCGTAGAATAATATTTTCTAGAGCGATTGAATGGGCTGTCGTCGGTGAATGTTTAGATGAGGATGGTATTGGCATTTGTTGTGTTTGCGTTTGTGGTTGTGGCTGTGGTAGTGTTTGCTTTTGTGTTTTTTATTGTAGTTGTTGTTGTTGTTGTGGTGGGGGTTGTGCTTGAGGTTGAGAGGCCGATAAAGTGTTAGTTTTATTTATAAACTGTTGTAATGCTGGATTTGTTGTTTTGGGTATATTTAATTTACCTGCATTTGTTTTCTTTATCACCTGAGTTGGTTTTTTCTTCGGCCGTCCGCGTCCACGACCTCTCTTTCTTTTTACGGCGATAAATTTGCCCGCTGCGTCCTTGTCCGCATTAGACTGTGTGTCGGTTTCCATTACATCCGAAAAAGATGAATCAGAATCGTCCACTTCTATTTCCTCCATTTTTGTAGGATTACGCGCATTTTGGGGGTGATATCCGTTTTGTTGGTTGTTATGTTGATTATTTATTTAATTTAACAATACATTTCGCGATTTTAATTCACTCGTTCTTGGCACGTCCGTACTCTAAGGCTGCTCGCTCATGTGTCGAAAAGTATTATTTTCGCGAAAATTTTTAAATCAAAAATTTTAGAGGATATATCCATTTTGAGGTCCTCTGAGTTGATTAAGACCATTTTTTGAAAAATATCTGTAATTCTGTAATTCTGTCGCACAGCGGGCCAAGGCAAAAACCTGATCAAAATATGAAGATGTGTAAGAATATGCTTCAAATTGGTTCCTTTGTGGTTTTTGGGGTCGCTGATTACGAATTTGATGCCAAACATTCAAAATTCAAAATAGCGGATCCAATCTGGCGGATGAAGTATTCAAAAACCTGTACATAGATAATAAATGTCCATATTAGTCTTCTAAAACGTGTACATTATTCAATTCAAAATTCAAAATAGCGGATCCAATCTGGCGGATAAAGTATTCAAAAACCTGTACATAGATAATAAATGCCCATATTAGTCTTCTAAAACTTGTACATTATGGTTTTTGAGGTCTCTGATTACGAATTATACGTCTAAAATTCAAAAATAAAAATGGCATATCCAGTATGGCGGATCAAATAAATGTAGTTTTCGAGATCACTATTTATGAATTAAATGTCAAAAATTGAAAATGATGGTTCAAAATTTAATAATCTATGAAATTGTACAAAATTTGCAACACATAGGTTTTAGAGGTCTGTGATTACGAATTTGATGCCCTCCAGGTATAAGGTAGTGTCTGTTGACAGATAACGCGATTTCCACCAACGATACCCGTGGCATAGCATGGCCGGTAGTTACACGCTGCAGCGCGCTTCTCAAAAAAATCGTCATTGTAAATAAAATAGCAGGTAGTAGCAGCCAGTTCTTGGTATTTCCTCTTCAGTATAAAAATACGAAGCAAGAAAGCTATTTTTCTAAGCGGAGAAATGCTTGTACGCCATAATTTGTAAATATTTTACACTACTGAAATGAGGTCAATAGGAACGCGAGATTTGTGAAAATATATTCAATATATTGGTGTGTATATCTGGTAAACTTACCATTCGGAGTACAGTGCATTATTGGAAGACTGTTTTGATTTTCACTTGTCTTCGGTGGGTCATTCAAAGGAGATTGGCGACTGGAATGTCATTTCAGCACTGAATCAGTGTACACTAATGCCATCTACATCTAATTTTATTAACTAGAATTCGGTCGGTAAAGTTTTTTTTTTTATTTTAGCCAGGTTTTTTCATGTTTTGGCCTACTGTGTGTCGCCACGATAAAGTCTAAACCGATTGAGCTGTTAAAATGATACTATAAACTTAAGCTTTTTATTACAATAGTAGTATTCGATCAACTTTTGGTAAAAATGCATAAACCGGGGTACTTCCGGGGTACTTTTCTCTTAGCATTTTTTTTATTCTTCTTTAATATTAATCATATAATAAAACCTTATTAAGAAAACTTGTAGATAATCGAAAAATTTGCATTTAATGTGTACATATACACTTTTGTCGTAGCTCTTTTGGTTATTTTAAATACTTTTCCAAATATCTGTTTTTTTTTTTAATTATTTGAATTATTTGCTGTAAATCAGTTAGCATTCATAATTGTGTTGGTTGTTTGACATTAACATTACTAATATTTTGTGGAAAAGTGAGGCGTATGAACAATGTTTTACAAAAATTTGAACTATAATGACAATTGACAAACGTTGGCGCCAGCCGACATTTGAATTATAATAACAGTTGACGTAAGCCGGCGGCAGCCGACATTTGAACTATAATGACAGTTGACATAAGTCGGCGCCAGCCAAAGCTGACATTTAGTCCATCATATCAGCTGGACATAAGTCAGCGTCTGCCGACATTTGGATTATAATGACAGTTGACATAAGTCGGCGGAAGCCGACTTTTGAACTATAATGTTAGTTGACATAAGTCGGCGCAAGCCGACATTTAACCAATCGTACCAACTTGACACGAATTTGAATTAAACTATAATGAGATCGCCATGTTATTTTTTTCTTTGTGACAGTTACGATACACATTTTAACACTTGTGACATATTTTAAAGTAACGAGTGTTTTCCACTCCCAGACTAAGCATGAAGTAAAATTTCGAGTTTAGAAATGCCCCTCGTAGATAATTTGTCGAGGGTCGCGCAGCGACCCGAGACAAATTTTCACGGAGCTTTTCTAAACTCGAAATTTTACTTCATGTGCCACGAGTATAAACCACTTATTTGAAGTAAAGTTAAAAATATAAAACGCCTAGATGTAATGTTGATCACTATTTACCGAGATGTAGCCAAAATAATAATAATAATGTAGAAAATTTGTTGACGGTCGCGCAGCGACCCGAGACAAATTTTCACGGGGCTCTTCTAAACTCGAAATTTTACTTCATGCGCCACGCGTATAAAACACTGATTTATAGTAAAGTTAAAAATATATAACCCTTAGATATGATGATGATCAATATTTACCAAGATGTAGCGAAGAAACGCAAGAATTGCTTTTGTGAATAATTTTGGAATAATAATAATAAAAGAGGAATAAATTTAGTTTGAGCAAGTTTTCCATATTGTTGATATTTAGATCGTCATATCTTCAACGGGGAAAGTGCTATGGTGGACACATCACCGCTTTTTTTATTGATTTTAATTTCAAGTTTCGAACGAGTGTCTCCACTCCTTGATTAAGCATGAAGTAAAACGTATAGTTTAGAAAAGCCTGGAAATTGGGTTTGGTCGCTTCGCGAAGCGGAGAGACCAAACCAAATTTTCAAGCTTTTGTACACTCGAAATTTTATTTCATGCGCCATGTGTATAAAACATTGAAATATTGTGAAGTTTACAATATTCTTGTTTATCAGTATATTTTTAATTCTGCTTTAGCAGTATATTTATATACTAATTTGGCAGTATATTTTTAATTTTACAATATTTCAGTGTTTAATACGCGAGGCGCATGAAGTAAAATTTCGAGTTTATAGAAGCCAGAAAAGTTGGTTCGGTCGCTCCGCATCGCTACGAGACCAAACCAAATGTTCAGGCTTTTCTAAACTCGAAATTTTACTTCATGCTTAATCTGGGAGTAGAAAACTCTCGCTTAAAGCTTTAAATTGAACTCTTTTAAACAACAACCAATGTCAGAAAATTTACAGCGTATACATATGTATACTTAAAAGAAGAATTCCCTGTATTTAAGCATATTAGGTACACATAAAACTTAACATGCTCGTAATAATATTGAAATAAAAATAAAAACGTAGGTACTCCATTAATATACAATTGATAATCCAGATAATAAATTGAAGCATCTTGAACGTTCATAAATGTTTTAATAATGCTTATAAAAATTAGATTAATTGTATATACTATGTACAAATTGTAAATGCTACAACTTTGTGTAAAAAAAGTAGATTACTTAAATTCGCATCAAATAAATTTTAGATAGACGTTCGAGGTTTTGTTTTCACATGGTATTTAAATTACAAACGATATCCTTGCGATAAAAACAATACTGCAACGAGGGACAATTAAAAAAACCTTTGTGCATGAATATGAGAATCAAACGAAACATGACGCCATCGCAGCTACAGTTTAATCTTTTGATTTCACAAAGCCAACCCAACTGTAATTAGGGGAGGATTTTCCACGAGCAATAGAATTACCGACAGCATGGCTGCACTAACGACGCGGTCAGTTAATGGCCAGTCACCAACTCAAATTACTTTATACGCTCCAAAAATTAAAAAAAATAAAAACGCTGTAGAGTAGAATTATATATCAAACTGTCATTACCTAAATAATCAGTTACTTTACAAGATAATGGATGGCAAGATGTAACTTTGAGCAACATAATATTCAATCGTAATTCAATTATACAAATGCGATTTATTTGTCTATTTGCAACCATTTTCATCTCATTGAGACTTTTAAGTATTCATTAAAACAAATACTTCCCCGGCTAATACCTAAACGGATACTGAATTAGACAATGAATATTTATTCTACTATTTGTATGCATAATATCGTATGTTCAGTTAGAAAAAAAAACCTCTATAGTGCTATGGAAAACATTGTAGGTTGGCAAATCTGAAATTATATATTATGATTATTACGTCTGACGTTTTATATGTCAGTTCCTAAAGCATGTAGCCAACTTAATTTTCAAAAAAGATTAAATCATGGCACTCTAGAGATAGCCTAACTCTAACTGTAATAATCTTCATAATTTGAGATTTTCTGTCACAAACAACAATTTGTGGTTAAGTAAATTTAAAATATATAATATATAATATATATGATATATATATACTCAACCACTAGTTATTGTTTATGACTAAGTACCTCAAATTGTAAAGGTTATTACAGTCAACAACAAAAAATTGAGAAATCGAGTTAGACCACTTTCAAAATAACCGGATCATATATGCAAGATGTAACAATCAGGACATAATATTCATATACCTACCCAAAAGACTTAAAAAGGAATTTTAGACTGAGAAGGAATGAATATTTAAATTAAATTATAATTAAGAATATAAAAAAGAATATGTTTCCAGTGAGTAAACAAGTTTAATACACATACATTTGTGTTTTTAATTACGTCATGTTCTAATTGGCTATCGATCCTAAAAACACAATGCAAAATTTTTTCCTTATTTATTCCGTATTCCCTGACAGTGTTAACATCAAAAAACATTTGTTTTGTTAAAATTAAAAAAATCGTGCAGTAAAGGGTTAAGTAAATTAGTTATACTCGCATATACAATTCAATACACACAGCAGGGATTTTTTTTCAAGTATGCAAATACTATGCTTATTTTTCAGGTACTCGTTATTTTAGAGGAAAAAGATGCTTCATATTAAACGCTTTTGTAGAAACAACGAATGCCTGAAAATGTGCAGAGTATGCGTCGGAATATGTATACATAACAGAAAAACTCACCGTATATTTTACTTAAAATCAATAGGATGCAAATAATATAAATACATTTCCATTTCATTCCACCCTTTATGATTTAGAAAATTTCCAAAAACAACACTAGTCTAAGCAGCCATTTGTTGTTAATAATATTGAGTAGTTATATGCTATTAAATTATCAATTGTATACTAACAATGGTAATCTACTGAAATGTTTTTTTAATAGGAAAACGTTAGTATTATTCTTAGAACTGTGTTAAAGCTGCTAACATCTATTAATAAGGCTGCAAATGATTATTTTTGATCATATGGTGAATGCGCCGGGTAAGGAATCAGCTGTTTCTAATTTTAAAGGGTTAACACGCAAATATTTTCAACACAATTTATATACAGGGTTCGTTACTTTTCAGTATACTTACTTATATCCATAAACAAATGGCTCGAATATAGTAGGCCGAAGATTTAGTTAGACGAAATAAACATTTCAAAAAATGCTTGAATCTTGGAGGCGTTTACTTTGTGTTACATTTTCAAAAATAACACTTAACTTTTTAATACAACTTTAATTAAAATTAAAATGGTACAACAAATGTAAATGTTTTCTTTGTTTACATAAACCTGGTATCTTTATCTCAATACTTGGAAAATGTGTTAACCTGACATCAAACATATACAGTATATTTTGAACTTCACAATGTTTTACTGATTTATACGCGTGGCGCCTGAAGTTCCAGTTTAATTCACATTAACTTTAATTTAATTTAAATTGAGCTACTATTGAACAACTAATAATACCAGCAAAATTTGGTAACATTCAGAGTGTCCTATTAGTTCGTTCTCCGAGGATATCTCGATTCACTTTAAAGTTTTTTTGCCAAAGTTGCTTGACTTTAAGAGATATGTATTGTGGTAGTTTCCGTTTAATCATGTCGGTATTTTTGATATGGTATTAATTTAATGATTTTTATAGTTGTCCACGGGTAGACACAAAGATGTAGTAACTTGGTAAATTGGTTAATAAATAACATTAATTAATTTTGGATGATAAAATAAAATTGAAGATTAATATCAGCTTTTGTAACTTCTTGATTAATAAAGAGTTAACCCAAAAGCTACTTCAGATGCATTACACAAACATATTTGTCTGTATACAGGGTCCAACATAAAGACACTAGTAGATGCAACTAGCTTATATGAAATGGACACCCTGACCACCCTGTATATTATTTCGTGTTTAAGTTTCTCATAGAAACTGATTGCTATCTCACAACTAAAATTCGGTCTAAGTCGTACCGTTTTGGAATACTCAACTATTTTTTTGAAAGAATTACATTTGCAGTGGTTCCGTAAAACTAAACTGTTTCTGAAACTAAGTAAAATAGAGGTTTGCTGTTTGCGCCATTGTCTTGAAAATCGGTTGCACTATAAAGTTGCTTTATTCGAGTTGCGTGGCTATGAAATAAAAAAAAAATGAATTTCCATGATTTCAATCAAGGATAACTTGATTTATTTGTTTAAATGGAACCATATATTTTCTTGTATAACTCAATAATTTTAAACGTGGATGTTGAATAATTTCCTTAAAAACCTATAAAATAACCAACTTATTCGAAAAAAAATTTGTTAAAAAAATATATGGTTCCATTTAATAATACCATGTTATCTATTAAAAAATATCAATTCCAACAGTCATTGTTCCACAGCCCCCTAACTCGATCGAGGCAACTTTATATGGTCAATGATGTTCAAGAAAATGGTGGAAACCTCGACTCTTTATTTTATTTAGTTTTCTAGGTATTTTAGTTTAACGAAACCACTAAAAATGTAATTTATATCCAAATATGTCAAAAACTCTAAAACGGTGTGATATTGAAAATACGTTTTTGGACCAAAGTTTATTAACTTTAAGAACTGCATAATCTAATAATATATTTATATATACAGGGTGCGACAAAAAGACAGTAGCTGATGCAACTTGCTTATTTTTAATAGATCACCCTGTATATTATTTGCTTTTTGAGTTTCTTACAATTATCGACTATCATTAAAAAACATTTGGTTTTTTAATGATACTCGATAATTGTGAGGAACTCAAAAACCGAATAATATACAAGGTGATCCATTATAAATAAGAAAGTTGCATCGGCTACTGTCTTTATGGCGCATCCTGTATATCTAAATATATTTTTAGGTTATGCAGCTTTTAACGTCAATTAATTTTAGTTCAGAAACTTTTTTTCTATATTTAACAAGAGCCGAGTTATCTTCCGAGGACGCTTCTAATGGGACATCCTGCATGACATATTGATAAATCTTGATTTACAACTTTCTTTGAAATTATTTGTTGAAATTATTATTATATCTACCTATTGTTAATTTATTAAAATCAATAAAAGTTTCATGGGAAATTATCTTAAATTTTGTGTTATTTGTCATTGTCTATTCGTTTCTTTGTTGAAGTGATTGCTTTCTAAACATAATAATAGTTATTGTAACAACTATTTTTTTCAGATGTTTTTTTGAAATTTAGACTTTATAAATGCTTCCATATAAAAAGATTTAGTTCTTGCTCTTTAAGTTTTTATTATCTTTGTCTTTTCATTTCTTTATTAACCTTATTTTACACTTAAAATAAGAAACAACTGAGTTAGGACTAATTGACTTTATTGTTAAACTCTGAAACATGTTTTGCCACAAAGTGGCTTTATCAGACAGATGAATAATCACATTATTTTGTTCAATTTTCTTTAAGCACCGGTTAAGTAAGAATTAATTCATCATACAGACATAGTTTTATATGTATGAGTGTTGGAAGCTTCTACTTTGTTATAAATTATAATTCACAAATGAAACACTTTTTATAATTTTGTATGCATGATATAACTGAGGCTTTACTTTGTGATTATAGTTTCTACACATTCAATGTGTTTTTTACTTTAAAAATGATAAGGTTGAAGTTGGCGAAACTATAATCACTTAATAAAATATAGTCTCAGTTGTACAAACTAAGTTAAAACAAGAGTAAAATTTGTATTTTTCACTTCTATTTTTACCATAAATCAAAAAAGCTTTTGTTTTTGTCTTGTAATTGGGAAATTTATTCTGTTGGAAATTTAATTTTTATTATTATTTTCTGAAAGCATTAAACACTGTTTTCAACTTATATTAAATATACTTTTAAAGATTTCTTTTGCTTTAAAAATTACTTTGTACTTCGTCTTTGGTACGTGAGAATATTTGCTGATCCTTTTGTTTTCAAGTCAAATATCCGCAATGTCGGATCGTTAAATTTGTCACATCCTCCCGAACCTAATATCTTATTCCGGAGACAGACGACTCTGGCGATGAGAAAAAAGGCCGCAATGAAATAATGGAATTTACTTTGCTCAGAAATTTTAAATTGCCGGCGAGCGGATTGCGAATTACCAATTACGGTTTCAGCTTCTCAAAAAAAGGAAAAAAAAGGAACGGAGAAGATGATGAGCGGTGGATTCTTGTGCTGTACAAATCAATTTAGGGCGAGGATTTGTTAAATTCCAATAGAGTATTCAACGTACATACTAGAACAAAGTCGAGATGTTCTATAAAAAAATCTGCTATGGCCAACACGGGTACCGACCGCAAATTAAAATAGTATAGGATTATTAAATTCATTATTTCAATTACTTAGTAAAGTTAATTTGTACAATAAAATGTCCGCTACTGAAATGATTTTTTTTCAACTTTGTCGCTCAAAAAAAATACCCCTCGGCCTAAAAATATAAAAAAATGCATATACATCGTAGAGTATCTACATATAAACTTATACATCCTAATTTGACAATTTTGGTAAACGTTGCATATAAAAAACATAAAAATGTGAACATTTGAGTCGCCTATTCCCAAAAACCAGTAATTCAATTTAAAGAAATAGATTTACTTGTTTTTGGAAATATGCGACTCATTTACATATCGATTGATTTTTTTAGGGATATCTTAATAAAAATATAAGTTCTATTTATTGAAATATCAAATAGTTTTCCACTCAAATCAAATCGAATAATATGTTATAAATCCAATAATCCCTCTCCCAATTTTCACTCTCAAAAAGTAATCCTCTTTCGAAACAATACTTCCCGCAAACACGTACGCTCTCCAGCATCAGCCGCGCGCACACACACAGAAAAAAGAAGTTTAATTAAAATTACGGATCCATCGCCGAGACAGGATAAGCGGTAAACCCTCGAAACACACAAAACAAGAAAAGAAGTTAAAAGGTGATAACGATAACAGTGGGACGCTATCGGAATACAATGCGCGCCCACGGTTCAATCGCGATATGTTTTTTTGCTTCTTCTTCATCTGGCCCTTCTGACCATCGCGAGAATTCGCAGGGATCAATAAAACATCAACCTTTTCTTTTGATACCGATGGAGTAAATCAAAGGATGGATATCGGGGAGACTAGGAGGATAAGAACGGGGATGGTTTTTGGGTAAATCAAAGGAAGAGATATTGGAGTGAATGGAGGAGGAGAGGGTAGTTTTTGAGTGAATCGCAGAAGAGATAGTTGAAAAGAGGGTTATAAAATATACAGTGTGAATGTTAAGTATGCGAGTTGATTAAAATTTTATGATTAATAGGATAGATTCACTCTTGACAAAATTTTAATCTACTTGACTTGAAAATCTTATTAATATAAATTTAAACCACTTAATACGGGGATTTTTTCTATTAAGTATACATATCCCGATGTATATCTAGTCAATAATGAATGGGAACAAGCCAGACTACTGGTAGCGACATGGGATTATTATTATTATTATCTAAAATATAATCCTATTATTCATTACATACAAGGCACATTTGAATGTCCAATAAATAGGACATGCAATTACTTAATTACAGGTTGATTGCTTGTATCCAATACTTTTAAGCAATAAAAGTCAAATGAATACGAAACATGTGGGATAAATACGATTGGGTAACTTGTATATGTAAGTGTGTGGATTATCTATCCTAATTTATTCAAATGGTTATCAACCTGGAAATGGCATTTACATATAAATAAAGGGGGCATAATTGATGTACCATTTCTGCGGACTGTCCAATTAATTAACAAATCTAAACTCAACACATCCGCAAATAATTCGCGTTAATAATTATAGAATACATTTATATTCTGCAGTGTTAAATATTTAATTTGTATTAATTTATCTTCCCCAACGCCAAAGTAAATTTAAATGTCAGTGCATGCATCGTTTGCTTACTAATAATAAAATCATTATGTAAATCGTACAAAAATACGACTTTTACAATCAAACTGATTATAATTTGATTTAAAATAAATCTTGAATATTGAATTTTTTTAAGCTTTTAAATCCGCGTTGCGGAGGGACCAAAATAAAGTATCCCTGTAAGTATCTAAATGTAACTTTATCTAAATTATTTTCCATTAACTAGTAATTTGAAAAAATTAAGTACTTGTTGACAGAAATGATTTAGTATTTAAAATCTGTTCGATCTTATTTAACTATTAGTTATTAGACTTAAGCTAGTTTTTAAATTTATACCTAAGCTATTGTAATTATTGTTTACATTTATGCGGTTTTGTAAATGGCTTCCGTTGATTAGACAAATAAATAAAATGTATTTGTAGACCATTCAATAGAAAAGTTTTCGCATTTGTATTCGTATGCAAAATTTACCAAAACAATGATGTAAATTACATTCAATTTAATTAAATCACTTGGTTTGTTTTACTGAATTTTACGTTACATAATATTTTCACTGAATTTATATTATATTGAATTATATGTTTTTTTACATTACATAATATTATTTTGTTTGCTTGATTTTTGTATGCGATAAATTTTGAAACGCTCTCTGTACATAATGTTACGGGATGTTTACCCTCGCACTGTATTAGCATAAGCTCTCGGTTTCTTATTACAAACTGCAAATTACACAATAAAACTCAAGAAACTGCAACCCCGGCAGTTTTAGGGGGTGCATTTTAAACTAAAACAGACCCTCCCGCTTTAATGAAAACTCCCCGATACCTCCGCCCCCCTAGTCTGAGTTATAGCCAACAAAAGTCAAATCACTGTCGATAAATTTTCAGAATGTATTTTATTTAGGAACCATTTTTACCTCAATCTCAAATGAAAAAAATTGAATATTTCACATCAATCTATAAATAATTGCAAATTCAATTTCAACTTGTTTGTTTTTTTTAACTTTAGAAAAGTGCATTAAGGCAAGGCTCTTTCTCTTGTTCTTTTACTGCAGCAAGACATTTTCAGAATAATCTTCAATAATATACCTTAATTCTAGGTTTTTTTTTTTTAGAATATTCTGAAACAGGGGCATACAGGGAACAGGGATTTGTTTCACACTAGAAGCAAACTAAATTAAGATTTAAATAATTAACACTTATTATTTTTTTGTATTTACTTTTTATTTTAAATGGTGACCTGTTTCGACTCGTCAGCGAGTCATCCTCAAACTAAAGTACTTAAATTAACATTATATATATACGGGGTTATTTAAAATAAAGTAACAGATTTTAAACATTTATTTTTTCCAAACTACAAAAGATAGAAACACAATTCCAACGTTCCTGGAAAGAGAAAAGTTACATTTTTTATGCATTCAATATGAGCATCATGTGTTTCCCATGCTGTGAATTTTTTTGGGCTCCTTTCGTAAACTGTACGAATACGCTCGACATTTTCATTCGAGCGAATGTAGTTTGTAGATGCAACCATCGTCTACGAATTTTCGATGCCACTGGTAAATTTGCTTATGACGAGGCGTTAAAACTCACGTTGAACTTCAATAATAGACTCTAGTTTTGCTAATTGCAGCAAACAAAGTGCTTTTTTTCGTCGTATCGCCATTTTACTACAGATAATCAAAATGACAAACAACAACGCCAATGCAGCCCTGGCCTGGACTGTTAATATTTTAAACTTTTGTCTGTCCAGGAACGTTGGAATTATAGTTATACCTTTTGTAGTTTGGAAGAAATAAATGTTTGAAATCTATTCCTTCTATTTGAATAGCCCCCTTGTACTTAAAATTATCTATCAGGTAAAAATGCGTCAAAAAGAAGAGTATACACAAGCTTGGTCTGGTCGTTTATTAGAGGGGATTCCCGGATTCAGTTTTGCTTTGTAAATCTCTAATGACTCCAAAAGGTTCACTGTACGGCCCTTTTCCACACAATGTAAGACTGAAAGTACATCTTTACCAAAAGTATGTCTTTCTTCTATAAGGTGATTATAAAAGGTGGATTTATCTTATTTTAATTTATACGCTCTAATATGTTCTTTTAGTCTTACGTTGAAATGTCTACTAGACTGTCCTGTGTATACATCTTTACACGACTGACATGTTAACTGATATATCCTGGATATATTGTGAATATTGGTTTTTGTTTTCGCGTTGAAAATTTCATGTTTAAGTTCTGAATATGGTTTGAATGCGACGGTTATATTTTGTTTTTTAAGATAATTTTAATTTTTAGACTTAATATGCCAAAAAAGGACAGTGCTCCGTATTTTTGTTCACTGTGATTAGTGTTATTAAAATTAATATCGACTTTCTGCTAAATTTTTGTCTCATTGAGACAAGTCTCCAAATATTTATTGAAGCAACTACTTCTCGAGCTAATACCCCGACAGATATTAAATTATACAATGAATATTTGAGTTACACGACAGCTCTACTGTTCTATGCATAATTTATATGCAAAATGCAACATCAGGTCAAATTATTCTGTCACTAAATGAAACAACAGGAAATTGAAATGAGACAATACATTTGCAGAAAGTCGATATTAATTTTAATTCGTTTTTATATTTTGAAAATATTCTGCAAACTATTGACAAACTTAATTTTTCTTTATGTTAAATTGTCTTTATATAAGTGTTATTATTTTCATACATATATTTTTTAACTTGTTTTAATTCATGTTTTTCTATTAAATTAAAATTTCGCAATGTTTTTGATAATTCCTATTTCTCTTTTAAATGCGTCTATTGTTAGTTTACAATGTATCACAAAGTAACCGCCTTCTTAATAAGATATTTAAATTAAGATTGGTAAAATATTTTTATAATTCACCTACGTGATTTTTAATAATTTTTTATTATTTCTGTTTATTCCCATCTATTCTGAAATACCAACTTATGACCCTATACCTAGGTTGGTATTTTAGATTATTCCATAACACAGAAATACCATCTGTTTTTCTTTTAATATTATCTATTACAATCAGAAAGGCTTATTTTGTTTTGATCGATGCTTTTTCTAGATTATTCTGATTTATTCCGTTTTTACGCATTTTATAACAATCATATATTACAAGTATATACGTTGATTGTTTTCAAAATGTGTGCACGAGAAAAGAAGGTCCCCATTCATAAAATATCAGGCAAATATTTGCGAACGCTGCGTTTTGGAGCGAACGCAGGAAATATACTCGGGATTCTGTTTGCCCCTCTTTTATTTGTTTCCAGCTGTAGATAAGCGCCCTCCCACATCCGGTTCGGGTTGTCTTAATAAAATGCTCAGTTTTTATACAAAACGAAATAATCACATTTGATAGCAACAAAAATAAATAAATAAAAAGTAGATATCTCTAGGTGCATAGAAAACTTAGTGTACTAAATTAGCTTTATTTATCAAACAAAGAAACATAATTGAATTAATTGACATACTTTTAGAGAAGTTTAGACAAACTATTTTAACATCTATTTCCTAAAGAAATGGTGCCAAATTGTCCATCAACACGTCAAATGATTTTCTTTTTGTGAGATTTTCTGGTTATTTGCATTTATAATATGTTTCGTGGATGATTCAGTGTGCCGTGCTGATTATTTATTTTAAGGACGTTACGCAAATTTCACTAGAATACCTTTTTTTCGTATATAAAAAGGGAGACTATTTGTATTATTGGTTAAATAAATACGGTCACATTTATCAGGAACCACAAACAGTAATAACGTAAGATCAAACATAAGCAATAGGAATATTTTTACCTTAACAATATTTCAGAGATTTATACCCGTGGTGCATGAAGTAAAATTTCAAGTTTAGAACAGCCTGTAAATTTGGATTGGTCACTCCGCTTGGCTATTTACTGCGTAAATATCAGGATAAGTGTATATTTCATCAAAAACAGTCTGAAAAATGTGATTAATTAATGCTTTCAATATTTTATCAATGACTGAAGAAACTAGTATATATTTCTCCCGTATGCAAAACAAAGAGAAAGTATTGTTTTTACGAACATTTTTAAATCAAAAATATTATTGGATATATCCATTACGAGGTCTCCCGAGCTTATTAGGACCATTTTTGAAAAACGTTTCTCCTGTCCTTCTGTCCTGTCCTTATGTCCTTCTGTTCTTCTGTCCTTCTGTCCTTCTGTCCTTCTGTCCTTCTGTCCTTCTGTCCTTCTGTCCTTCTGTCCTTCTGTCCTTCTGTCCTTCTGTCCTTCTGTCCTTCTGTCCTTCTGTCCTTCTGTCCTTCTGTCCTTCTGTCCTTCTGTCCTTCTGTCCTTCTGTCCTTCTGTCCTTCTGTCCTTCTGTCCTTCTGTCCTTCTGTCCTTCTGTCCTTCTGTCCTTCTGTCCTTCTGTCCTTCTGTCCTTCTGTCCTTCTGTCCTTCTGTCCTTCTGTCCTTCTGTCCTTCTGTCCTTCTGTCCTTCTGTCCTTCTGTCCTTCTGTCCTTCTGTCCTTCTGTCCTTCTGTCCTTCTGTCCTTCTGTCCTTCTGTCCTTCTGTCCTTCTGTCCTTCTGTCCTTCTGTCCTTCTGTCCTTCTGTCCTTCTGTCCTTCTGCCTTTCTGTCCTTCTGTCCTTCTGTCCTTCTGTCCTTCTGTCCTTCTGTCCTTCTGTCCTTCTGTCCTTCTGTCCTTCTGTCCTTCTGTCCTTCTGTCCTTCTGTCCTTCTGTCCTTCTGTCCTTTTGTCCTTCTGTCCTATCCTTCTGTCCTTCTATCCTTCTATCCTGTCCTTATGTCCGTCTGTCCTTAAAATCTAAACCGATTAAGCTGTTAAGATGATATTATAAACTCAAGATTGTATTTATTTTGTTTATGAACTGTATTTCAACTATTGTGATATTATGATTGTAAGCCACGTAAATCACTATATCAAATACAGTCAATATAGTGATTTATGGTGCAATTCTGAACAAATGCTGTTAACAGCGATGTTATTAACATCGATGTTAACATTAACATTGCAATGTTATGTGAAATTGAACAGCGCTGTTAAGAACTGTATTCTGAACAACCCGATCTACACAAATTGGCAACAGTGCAACGTCTACAGCGCGACCAACTTCATGTATATTATGATTGATGATTAATAATAAGTTTTTAATGTTATTTTTATTTTTAGAAATAATTTTATTTGTCCATTGTCATTTAAATTGATTTTGAAAAGAGTAATTCATACACCAAAGTGTTTTTTTTTTAAATTTGAAATATATTAGGTCATTTAATAAATCAAGTGATAGAGGCTACGCATTGGATCCATGGCTTTTAACGTCATTCAACCATGTCGTCAATGGCATACCAAAAGCTGAATATAATTCCAGGTTTAAAAGTTCAAGGAATCTTATAGAAAGAACAAATGGTATTTTGAAAGCAAAATTTCGATGTCTGCCACAAGAGTGAGTTTTTCATTATCAGTCATTCATTCCCTAAATAATTTCTGATGTTTGACATATTCCAGATAGTAGAATCAAGAACGGATCCTGGGTACCAGCATTTACTGCTGAAATTCTAGAGTCTGAATCTGACATCTTCAAAATATTACTAATAACATTGTTCCTAGACTAATTGATTATTGCTAGATACTCACAATAATTCCAGGCATTTTCCATTTATTATTATATTTACTAAGTAATAATTTAAAAATATAGATGTAGTTTTTTTTCTGCAATTGTCAGTTTTTTATCAAGCATTTTATTTCAGAAAAAAGTAGTATACAAGATCCGTCACCAAATATGATATGACGGAATTCTGCAGGTAACGCATAACCTTCCAGACTTTTCCGTGAATATCTATATTTCGCTTACCCTCATTTTACACCATTTTATGTAACGTTGTGGGAAATTTTATCGTATCATATAGTGAATTACTAGTAATTCAAATATGGCACTCCAGCCATAGATCTGTGGCATACTCTAGAGGAATATACAGGCGAGAGCGTGGCAAACAAGGAGCTCCAGGCATCAGTGAGGCGGATGAAAAATTCAGGGCACCCAAAAAAAATAAACATTTTAGACAGATAGAGAATTTTGCATTTAAAACGTTAGATTACATTCTTTGGTATTAGAATAAAAAATAATCTCTATTTTGACAATTTTCCCGAGTAATTAATAACAAACCTCACGCTTCAGTACATAAGTAGAAGTTTGTTAAAACAAACCAAAACTCAACAGATCTACTAACGGTACTTTGACTAAAATTAGACCATGCAGAATTTTTCTAGCACAGCGCATTAATTATTCAATTCTATGATACATATATTATTTGACATAAAGAAAAATTGAATTTGCCAATAGTTTGCAGAATATTTACAAAATATAAAACCGAATTAAAATTAATATTGATCTTCTGCAAAAATTTAGGCTCGTTGAGACTTCCAAATATTCATGGAAACAAATACTTCTCCCCGACGGTCAGTGTATTAGCTCGAGAAGTAGTTGTTTTTGACATCAAAGGAATTCCTATAAAAATAATTATAACCCATTCTACCTACGTGTATTATTCCAATTGTTTGTCTATTTACATACCTTTGGTAATATTTTTCATAAAGCATGTATATATTAAAATAATATTATTATCCAATGGAGTTTTGTTGTTGATAGAAAACACAGACCACGAAATAATAACCTCAAAATATATTACCAAACAATCTCGTAACGTCGACCATTTTGACGAGTATTGCTTAACATCGAAAATATATATACATCTCTGGTAGTTGCCAGACATTGTGTACAGAATCGTATATTCATAACATCTATTGATGTTAGCAAATAACATCGCTGTTAACGCTTAAATTTTTGTTCAGAATAACACTATTAACGATAAAATCCTAATAAGTTAGAAGACAACTAAGTGACTTACGGCCATAATACCAGAATAGTCGAAATACAGTCCATAAAGACATAATCAGACAAAATTTTACAATAGTCAAATGACAGTCAACAAAGTGACTTACAGTAATAATGACACAATAGTTAAAATGTGGATTTATGACTGTAAATCACTAGGTTGACTGACATAAGCCTATTGTTTCAGCTTGACATAAGTCGGCGCTTGTCTACATTTAGTCCATTTAGTCCATATATTTAACGGGGAAAGGGCTATGATGGACACTTCACCGTTTTTTTCTTTAAAAATCAGTGTAAACTGCTCTTTGTTCAGCTTTGGAATATGTCATAAATGAACTTGACAGAAAAAGAAAAGTAATGAAGAATATTATTATTGTTTTGAAACGTAAAAGCGTGAGTCGTTTCTTTGTTTCCTGTGCAAAAATCAACAAGCTCACAACTGCGCAATTGTGGTCGATATCTGTTATTGAATGATCAGTTTTATTCATTATTGATACAATATTGACATATATTGAATATCTACATCAGGGGTGGGCCTCGAGGCGTCGACTTTAATAGTCGCTGTAACAGCACGTCAACAATGTCGATAATTTCGAGACCGTCAACAATGTCAACAATAATATTTGAAGGTATTATATAATGTATATGTTGCCGTTTTGGGCGATTTTAAGAGTTTTGGATACTCTGTTAATTTCCAAGCTATCTGCTTAAATCGCATCGCATTAGGCTGAATAGTTCAAATCTTATATTAATTAAAACCATTGTCGACATTGTCGACGGGAGGAACGTTGTGCAAATAGTCGACGTGAAATTCAACGCGACGACAATGACATTGTCGACGTGACATTGTTGAAACTGCCCATCCCTGATCTACATTGAATAATACCGTTGATACAACATTATACATGTATTAAATTTTTATTTTGAAGAATGAATGATATTTATTATTGATACAAGATTGTACAGAAATTGAATATCTATCATAAATACCATTAATACTATATTTATTTATTTTGCGGTCATCGCCTACTTAATAATATTAGATATAATAATAACAACAAATATATAAAATCAAACTATAAACAATATTATATCTATACCTTTTCAAGTTCAAGTTGGGACTAAACAAATTCAAGTTGGCACTAATCAAAATCAAGTTGTCACGAATAACATTGAATTTGCATTTGATTTGTGACAAATTGATTCTGATTATTGGCAGCTTGAATTTGTTTAGTGCCAACTTTAACTTGAAAAGGTATATAATGAATATTGATGTAGAATCAATAACCGCAAAAATTATTGTGGCAATATTGTGTGCACATTGATTAATAATTTTAAGATATGAATATAGATACAATATTGCTACAATGCAAATACAAGATTCATTTCTACTACGGCTGTGATACTTTGAAATCGACGTTTATATATTAAAATTCTAGACGTCTCTTATGCGTCATTATATGTAAATACGTTAATGAAGGTGATTATTTTTACAGAATTCTTATTTCGTATACGTAATTATACCTCAACATAAACACAAAACCCCTCGAACTAAAGTCAGAAAGTTTCCTCGAACTAATCAAATCACGCCCTTTCCGAAGACAATGGCGGTCCTCGTTCGCCTTTAATAACAATAATTATTAATCCCTGAAATAATTTCAGCACGCCTTCGGGGGAATGAAAAGACTTTCTAGAAATACCCCCCTCTTGCGCCACCCACATTTCGCGAGAGGGGAATCAAATATTGCGCTTTTATCTTTATCTTCATCTTATCCGGCTGTAATTAAAAGGGCGGACAAAACGGGATTCTTTGTCCTTTTATTATTTTAATCCTAATTGTCCCGGGAAGTTTAATTGCGGCATAATCAAACGGGACAGAGGAGGAGGAGGAAAAAAATAACGTGAAATACGAAAATACGTTTTGGATGAGTGTAATTGTGATAATAACAAGACGTTTTTGTTGAAGAGTGGAGTTGTTTAATTAAGAGGGAAATGAATTAATATTGTTAAGGGGTAATTTATATCTAACTAGAATTTATCGCGTTTATCTCAAGTCTGTAAATGCTTGAGGTGGACTAAGTAAATATATCTTTTTCAAATTTTTAGGCTTTTCTGAACTCGAAATTTTACTTCACAAAAATTGACAATATATCAGATATTGGCAAAGGATAGTCTTTTGTTTATTGATTGCTTTTCACTTGATATTGTCAGAAAATTAGCGAAATACTGCCGCTCATCTCTTTTCTATCTTCTTCAAACTTGGAGTTTAGAAAAGCCTGAAAATTTATTAATATAACGAATCCTAAACATTTTCAGCGCTTACATGGAGAAATCTAAACTTTAAAGAAAAATATTCACGGTGCGAAAATAGAATAAGAACTTTGAAACAAATCGTGTTTGTCTTTTACTGAACCACGTGTATCTAATTTCAACTAATGCAACTGCAGATCTTTCACAAACTGCATAAGCATTAATAATTCATCCACTTCTGTGGGGGTGTATCGAAGAGGGGAATTTAATGTCCAAGAACTCGGCCAAGAGGCGAACAAATTTCCACTACAAGAGGCGGAATGCTCGGTTTGCTTTATTGGGGAATTCTTGATCCTTTAGCGGTAGGTTCTTCAATGCGCGATATTTAACTTTGCCGGAGATCCTTTGCGAGAAAGGGGGATTCCCCTTTTATCCCCCCACCCCTCGCACACACACAATACAGAAGGAAAGACGACTGATAACAATTACGGATTGAATACCTTTTCTTTTAATTGGCTCGACTTTGTTTGTTAGTTTTTATCGATATCTTTCCAAAAGAAAGAAATTTAATCTGAGAAATTATTTCAAGAGTTTTGATAAGGATTTATGAAGGTTCAAATGCATAATTATATAACAGTTATGAAAGATGGACTGGACCCTTGAGAGAAAATTGTGCTTCCTTTTGTTCCTTCAATAAATAATTTTTAGAAATTAATGTTTGCAGTTTTAAACCTTTAGGTATTTTAATATTGTATGTTTAATTTTAATCTAACTAGAATTGTTTAGCCTGGACGTATAAGAGGCTCGAAACTAAAATGGGAAAGAAAAGCATAACATGAAAATGTCAGTTAATGAATGTTATACCTGTTATTTTTTTTTTTGGCTCCTTCCATCATGTTTAGAATAATGTTCTTATAAATATTATATATCAGTTTCTAGAATGATTTGCAAAATAGGGTTATTTAGAATATTTCCACTATAACTTATAATGCACTGAGTCGACTGTGAAATATAAACGTAACTATTTAAATATCTTTTTAAATTCACTTGAAATCGGTGTTTTATACGCGTGGCGCATGAAGTAAAATTTGGAGTTTAGACAAATTGAAAATTTTGATTTGACGGGGCGCGCGAGCGAAGCGAGTCGCGGACCAGGCAAATCCAAATTTTCAGACTTTTCTAAACTCTAAATTTTACTTCATGCGCCACGCGTACAAAACACTGATACAAATTTATATAATGCCTAACAGTATATCTGAACTTCAAGTCAAATCAGTGTTTTATACCACTGGCACATGAAGTAAAATATACATTAATAATCGATTTTAAATGCTTTATTCGAGGGATGAGATAAGCATTTAAAAATAAAATACGATGTCAGCCCTTTAAGGGGGAGGGCTAGTAGTACTGTGACAAATGGATAAATGGCCAAATGGGCGATATTGTTGTACAACAATGGACCTCGTGCGTCCGTCACACGCGCACAGTTAATTGCAATAATCCGTGAGGGTATGCATTAATGTACACGCAGCACGAGGGAGGCCGCCGGGAATGCGAAAAAGGGGGACTTATTATTCCTCTTTTCGTTTCGACCATCCATCATTTACATTACATTCGAATATTCTCCTCGTTATTTTCCTCAAATTGTGCGTGAGTGGGCAGACAGACGGTGTCTGTCGCATTGATTTTTGAATTAGCGAAAATTATGTTGGATATAATGGATACACATTCTGGATTTGAATATAGTAAGAATAACATTAAACATCTATATTATCCAACAAGCTGTTATTATATACTAGGCGCGGTCATTTAAAACCCATCTTTGCTTTATAAATAAAATATGTGGAAATTACATCAACTATGTCAATTTATGTCAACAAAAGTAAATTTACGTCAAAAACGATTGACGGTTTGTGTTTTTCAAAATGTAAAAAATGCATTATGGTTTTACTAGAACCAACATTTATTTCTTAACACGTAAAAAATAAATCGTTATTACTTATAAATCTTACCTTGTGTTATTGTAATTTAGGTTGATATATGTGTGTATGGTTTTGAAGTTCAGCATAAATCAGTTTACAAAAGCCTAATTTGAATTGGTTACTTCGCTAGCTACGCGACCTATCAAAATATTCAGGCTTTTCTTAACTCGAAATTTTACTTCATGCTTAATCAAGGAGTGTAACAATAGATGTTTTCTCAAAAAAATACAAGAAGCAAAAAAATTGCAATTTATTGAATATTTGATTTGATTAATTGGTTAGTTTGTGTCACTATTAAATATGAATTTTCTTGATTTATTTAATATATTATTTAGTTTTTAAACTAAAACTCAACCCGATATTATTATTTTCATTTAAAAATTTGTTTTTTGTTTTTATTTTTAATCCGACTATTTTCAATTTTTCATTTAATTAAAATGTGCATATGTTTGTTAGATTTATAAACATTAAATATATATTATTATTTTTACCTTAAGTATTCATATTTCTACAAAATTTGTTATAATTTGATGTAAAAAGGATAATCCGTGAATAAATATAATAAAATTAAATGAAATAGATTCGTTAAATAACGATAAACAAAATTTTATAAATAGTTGTAACTTAACAATTCATGACTTGTTCATGTTTTATAAATTTACTTCGATTTGCCATGTTTTATTTTTCTTACTCATCAATAAATTTCAGAAAGAAAACACAAAACAGCATTAAATTAATTATATACACGATATTTACAATGTAAAATACTATTGTATAAAGTATAATATAAGAATTTATAAAAACACAAATCAAATAAATGAAAATTAAATAATGAAAGACAATGTACTTCTTGATATTTTTTTATCAATTTTTTGTAATCAATATCAAGATGTACATTGTCTTTCTTTATTTAATTTAAATACAATTGATATAATAGACAACAGACACACAATTTCAAATAAATAAAGTTAAAGATAAATAATCTAAGTCTAAATTTTGTAAATTAAGAATTTACGTTTAGCTTGCAATTATTTATTATTGAAATTAAAATCTAAAATCGATTAATTTTAAGTTGAAGGTTAAAGAAAATTGAAGTTAGAAAATGCATGTTTAATATTAGTAACAGAAACTAATGAATCAATCAAATCAAATATTCAATAATAATCTGTATTTTTGTTTTACTAAAGAATTTAATATAATCCTAAAGAGTGTTTACACTTCTTAATGGAGCATGAAGTAACATTTCGTAATTCAAAATTTGGCTGTTCTAAACTCGAAATTTTACTTCATCCGCCACGCGTATAAAACTCTGAATTATTATAAAGTTCACAGTCATACATACACAAATCAAGTTGAATTACAATAACACAGACTAGATTTAATAAAATTATAAACTACGTGTCAATATATAAGTCTGTTTTACAAGACAATAGATTTTTTTACATTTTGACGTGAAAAGCACACAAAACGTTAATCGTTTTTCACATTTATTGACTTTTGTTGACATAAATTAACATTATTGATGTAATTAGAATAAATTTTAATAATATTCAGTCTTCAATTTTCTTTGATCTTCACGCAACTCTCAATAAAATCATTATACCGGGTGTTCGATAAAAAAACGCCCAACGCCATAAGTCTGTAAGTTATTGACCAATTTGAATGAACTAAAAACTAAGTCAATGGCTGTTTCAATACTATAAATTTACAGTAATTATATATTTTCTTAAAATTTACTTCATTGCTAAATAGTAGTCAATTTTAAGTTTTTAAATGGCTGCATATACTTTTCTTATTTTATTATATTAGACATTACTTTTCTGAATCGAATTATGCTCGATATGTTGATTTTAATTCAATATTTATCCCAGAAAAAAAATATAATAAATCTCGTTCATTTGATTTGTTTGGCAATAAATGTAGTGCACCTTGAAATAAAGGCCTTTTAATACCGTATACATAATGTATATGCCGTAAATTTTCAGGCATTCGTCGATTTTATAAAAGAGTTCAATTTTAAGTTCAAACGAGCGTTTCCACTCCGAGACTAAGCATGAAGTAAAATTTCGAGTTTAGGAAAGCCTGAAAATTTGGTTGGTCGCGTAGCGCGTAGCGCTATGCTACCAAACCAAATTTTCAGGCTTTTCTAAACCGAAATTTTACTGCATGCGCCACGCGTATTAAACACTGAAATATTGTGAAGTTAGAAAATACACTTTAAAATGAGTAATAATCGAAATATTTAAATAACAAACATATTTATTCACACAGTTTCAAGTCAGGTCAAATAATACACTGTATCAAATTAAATTATTTAGTTAGTAATTTAAAAATAATAAAATAATGTTGCATTATACTTATTTATTGTATTCTACATTAAGTTGTAACGTACGTACTTATTTGTTGGGTCTTTATCATTCATGTTTGACATAACCTCACAATAAATGAGATTTGACACTTTTTTTACAAGGCACACAATTATAATTTGTGAAAAATATAATTTTAAATTGAAGATTTATTTCAATTTTTTTTCTACAAAAATATTGAACAAAAAACATGAAATTAGGCTTTATTGGATCTAGAAAAATTATATGTACTGTAATAAAATTAAAAAATTATAAGCAGCAGTTTAAAAATGTTAAGTTGGCTATTATTTGGCAATGAAGTTATTATTTAAAAAAATCTGTATTGATGTAATTTTTTAGAATTAAATCGGCCATTGGCTTTGGTTTTTAGTTCAATAAAATCGGTCAATAAGTAACAGAGTTATGGCGTTGATCGTTTTTTTTTTATCAAACTCTCGGTATAATAATAAATATATGCATTAGTTCTAGTAATAATAGTTTGACTTTTTTCTACAAAATGAACATAACTTTGAAGAGTTAAGGAGATATACTAATAAATAATTAAAAATTGATTGTAATATCTCATAATTATTAATATTATCAGGTGATTAGTTAAAAACCCGATCGAGTTGGCTGTAAAAATTTCAAAACATTGTAAAGTAGGTCGTACGTGAATTTATCGTAGATCCTGTCAATGTTAATCTAACCCAGTTATATAAAAGTTTTATATTTTATTCTGTATTGCCATTGCCATTGTTTATTTAGCTGTGAACATAGCTGATTTATAAGAAGAAATAACACAACTATAAGAACAAGGCAAATTAATGAGCTACTGATTAACACCATCTGACAATTATGTCAGGTATGACAAAACGTAAATAAATCTGCGATTTCACTTTTTCGTTCCATTTCCTTCTATCCAAAAAAGCAACGCCTCCTCGGTCGGGTTTTTAAATGAACACCTGATACCGTGCGATTATTTAAAACATGATTTAGAGTAGGCTTTGAATTTTAAATTATATTTGCATTACTGACTGTTAACACATAGTCTACCATAACCTCAAATTTATTCCACCATTCCATCAAAAATGCCGCCTACTTTAAATCATAATATAAATGATCGTATGGTATTATAATTTATTTTAGTTGATATGACAATCACCATTTCAATTTGAAATATGACACATGATTTCCAACACGAATTGCTTGTTTTACAATGGTGTTAAAATCAAATATGACTGCCATAATAAAAAATAATTTTTTATGTCGTATCTTAAAAACAGGACACCCCGTTTAAAAGCTGTCAATTTTATCGTGTTTCTCAGATGGTATTTGGATTTAACAACCTTATAGCAAAAAGATTTTGTTTCATGTTTACCCTATATCTCTAAAACAAATAACGGTATATAAAATTTCTTAATGCAGTTTTATTTGTATTGAAAATGGAAATTTTTATCTAGTTTAATGATCTTCCTATCTCTAATAGTTTAATAAATCCCAATGGTGAGCACTATAAAACAAACGAACGGTAAATCTATTATTTTTTATTTATTGTTTTTTGATGTAATGAATATCAATATTGTGACATAAACGGTGACATTTCGTGAGGAAATGCAGACCTAAAATAGGGCGCTCGTCAACGGCCCGACCGCTTGGGAAATCATAAAAAATTGAACTTCTCTACAACAAAATGTTCACGTTGCTTTATGGGATGTTCAACTCTAAACATTCATCCTTTACAGTTATAGTTGATTTCTTTTGTGCGACTTTGTTATCGGGTTAGATATAAATTTCCACTTTTCACTCAAACACACTTAAATAATTTAAAACAATAAAAGTGATTCTTTACGCAATCTACAACAAATTTGTCTTGCAAATTCCACATTGCTCATTGAAACTACGGATTTTTTTTTTTTGTGCGGTTGTTCAGAATGCTAATTGAGCGATAGAATAAATTTGAAGTTATGGTAAACTATGTGTTAACAGTCAGTAATGCCAATCTACTTCCTATACTAATACCCGAACGGACATTGGATTATGCAAATGTTTGCTGTTACATACAGTAAGCTTCTATAAATGTAACAAGAATCGCACTTTTAATGTTTTTAAGTATTCTACAACTAAGTATTGCCATTTTAAATTTCACTTATGCTTAAATAATTTAATAAAAATTATAGGAAAAGTAAAATTATTTATTATCAAAAATGTTGATTAAATGAATGCGCTGATTAATTATTTTTTCGCTTATAAAATGTTAATACAATTATCTCTTATTTTCTAAAAAAAAACCGATTAATAAAAATTATTCCATCGAACACACTAGAAAATTAATGATCCCGAAAAAAATCACATCCCCTTTACTAAAATGAAATCACCAGAAAACGATAATTAATCCAACACTTTTGACGTCAGCATAGTAAATTCGCCTGCGTTAATTAAGATTTATGTAGAAAATGATAATTTATCGATCCGGCCAAGACTCCTTTTCCGTTATTTCGGTTATTAATTGGGGCGTCGTCTCCCCGCGTCACTTTTTTTCCAATTTAGGAAAATCCAAGGGGAGAAAAAATCATTTAGCTACCTCATTTAAAATGCCATTAATACAAATTCAATTTCTACCGATCGCGCGCGCCGAATGTTTAATGTTTCAAGTGAAATTTTCCGATGGAAACGGTATGGATATGAAATGGAAAGTGATTGCTGTGGTTGATGGATAGAAATAATAATGTGTTATTAAGTTTATTTTTGCAATTCAATCAAATTAAATTATAAAATTATAAAAATTCAACCATTGGATTCAATTTTATACAAACCACTTTATTTAGTAGTCACCATTAATAATATACCCTGGTACATACTCTATAAACTAGAACCTTATATCTAGACTTACCAAATCAAGTTAAAGTACTTAGAATAATATAGCTAATTGTAAAGAAACGAAAGACACGTATAAAACACTAACATACTGTAAAGTTTAAAATGTACTGCTCTAGCATACCGATTTAGAAGTATATTATCAACTACACAATGATTCAGTGTTTTATACGCATGGCGTATGAATTAAAATTTCGAGTTTAGAAAAGCCTGAAAATTTACTTCATGCTTAATCTGGGAGTGGAAACATTCATTAAAAGTATCAAATTGGACGATCTGATAAACTACGTCGATTAATATTATATATAGTGACAACAATATTCAAATATTGGAATATTCAACTATTTGAATATCCAAATATTTCAATAATTAGAATATTCGAATAATTTGAGTGTATGAATATGATTTTTAATGAATATTCGAATATTTAAATTTGAAAAACATGTAAATATTGCCATTTTGATGAAAATTACTCGTCATTCGTTACATTTTCTGTGCGCTATTGGCAACTAACCTATCCTGGAAACAGCTACATACGACAACAGGTTAGGTTAGGTTGCCGTGTGTAGCTTCACAAACTCTAGGTTAATTAGATTACTTGCTGATTACTTAATTTCGTTAACTCTAGGTTAAACTAGTTATCGGCTGCTTGAGTAAGACTTTTTATTTTAGTAACTTATAATTAATACTGCCAAATAATGTAACTTAAAATTTGTGAATTATGACCTAACCCAACTTCACAATCTGCTATCTCTCCAGCTTTAATGCTCGCTGATTAATTTGCTAGCCAAAACATTGGTTTACTTAATAAGGCTTAGTTGGCAAGTAACCTATGCTAAACCTATGAAATTTCTAACTTTTTCCTAATTTACTAGTTTAAGGACGCCTGCATTAGGATGTATGTAAATTATCCCTGCATATAGAAAATGCATTTGTTATGTAACGCTTTTCCCGAATGTTTTAATTTCAAACATTGATAACAATAAACATCAATCAATACAAATAAATAATTCTTTATACAAAAATTCCCAGCAATAATTCTCTGAACTAATCCGTCTGTAGTTAAGGAGATTTAAGATATTAACGTCCCGTGACGCAACTTTAAATCCGATTAATTATTATATTTTCCTTCCCCTATTCCCTATTATATTTTTTTCTCTCCCTCTCTCTCTCGATGGGGCTTAAAGGAGGAGCCCTCAATTATACGGTTATGGATTTTATCGGGAGCAGTCGCTTTCCAGCACAGGGCTGCAACTCCTGCATATAACTTACTTATCTAATCTTAGATAAAGTTTGTAGCGGATTATAACTAAACTTTGCTGTAAGTAAGAATCAAACTGCAACCGAAGGAAATTCTTATTATATTAAGCAGCAAGCACTTTGGGATAAGTAAATTCGCTAATCCTTATCATCAGTCATACAATAAAAATTCCTAGATAGTTCGATTTGTTGAGGATTTTTTGATAACTTAAATATAATTGATCTACAAAGTGAGTACATTATTTTGTTGATTTAATGTTTTGCAATAAAAATGTAACTTTGAAATAGCTGAGAGTGATCAAAAGAATTAGAATCTTAATGTCATTAATCATGCAGAAGAAAAAATATGTAATAACTAATTCATGTTGCATGCTATAAAAATTATTTCATCTATATTGTTATAAACCAACCGTCGCGGCGTTAATAGAAAAACTGAGAGTTTTAAAAGATTTCTATGTGAATGTGTGTGTATATAAATACGTCGATGAAGATAAATGGTTTCTAAAGTGCAGTTTTGTGTCGGGAGTTCGTCATTGAAACTCGTGAAAAATTGTTCTCGGGGAAGTGAGCACCGCGATCGATTCGACATAATCTCTCAAACTGTAACATTCAAACAATGTAAGTGCACGCGCGGGGAAATCAATCCTCGATAAATCCCCTAGATTGGAGCAGTAAATCTAAAATTTTTACGGAATTAAATATAAAGTTAGAAAAAATTATTTACTGATTTCAATTTAAAGAATATGTAAAAGTATCTAAAACCAAATTTCTTGTACTTTTCTTATTGCTATTTAGAAAATACGAGAGGCGATCAAAAGGTAATGTTACAAGGCCGATATTGCTAATGTTTCGTCTGTTATATAGAAAGTAGTACTGTGCGGTACTTCTAATACATGCGGTCCATAACTGTGGAGAGTTTTAGCCACTTGCGACCTATAGTGCTAGTTAAAGGTTAACAGAAATGGTGACGTGTTTGGAAAACGTGTCTTGCGAGGAAATCCGCTCAGTTATTCGATTTCAATCGGTGAAACATATATGCGCGACTGAAATTCACCGGCAAAGGTTTACGAAGAGACTGTAATGTTCCGTCAGCTTATCGCAGAATGGTGTCGAAAGTTTACGGCCCGTAGAGAAAAGGTCACCGACGAGCATCATCGACAGCCCGGACCTCGCTCCAAGCGACTTCCATATCCTTCCTTACTTAAAGGAGGAACTAGGGGGCAGACGATTCGCTTTAGACGAGGATATGAAACACTTCGCTACAACGTGGCTGAACACGCAAGGACAGGATATTTACCATGAAGAAATATTCAAAGTCATTTTACGGAGCGACAAGTGCATAAACCGAAAATGGAGGATATGTTTGTAATGGTCCTACCCCTGGTATTGTACAAATTTATAATTTGTATTTTTAATTGTTCGTTGTGTTGTGTATGTAGTAACCCTTTATCCATTTAACAAGTTCGTTGCTTGTGTCAATATGTATTATCGTTTGCTGTTCTTTTGTTCCTATTAATTTTGATCAGGATTGTGTGTGGACAAGAAATAAAATCAGAAAGTAACAAATTCAAACTTTATTCAGTCAAAATTATATCTCAATTTATAAAAACAGATACTACTTTATATTACGAATCGTGCGCACTTTTTACTCAAAAAAAATGTATGTGACTCTACGTGTGGGGGCAAATTTCAGACCTGTTATTCAAGTTACAAGATGGGAAAACTCACGAAACCCACCTCAGACCTGATTCTCTCTTTCAATACCTATTTCTCCTACAGTTCTCTTAAACGAAAAGAAAAAGGTTCGCGACTTTAATTTGGCTTTTTCCCTTATTTCTCTTAAAGGAAAAGAAACAGGTTCGCTACTTTAATTCGGCTTTTTCCCTCATTTCTCTTAAACGGCAAGAAACAGGTTTGCAACTTTAATTCGGCCTTTTCCCTTATTTCTCTCAAAACGGAAAGAAACAGGTTCTCGACTTTAATTCGGCTTTTTCCCTCATTTCTCTTAAACGGAAAGAAACATGTTCGCGACTTTAATTCGGCGTTTTTTTCTTCTAACACTGTATTCTAATCACTTTCTATCACTGTATTTTAACACTTACAAAGATTTCCAATTTACCTTTTCTAATTTGGTCACTTCGAATCTGTATTTTCTCGCTTACAACTTCCTCGTTCGGGTTCTCGTAGAATAAGATATCTCCCCCTGACTTTGTTACTTCAGCTTTCAACTCTCTCGCTCGCAACCTTTCCCCTGTTTTGCGATGGTTTTATTAGTGCTACCATTTGCTCGCTTTTAGCCTTGAATTTGTTTGTTATTTTTAAGGTTCATTGAGCTCGCCTTTTGATTACCAACGAAAACTATCTTATCACATCCTTTTCTCTACTTATAAATTGTAATCTTTTTTTTGTATGACTTTTGTGAATTCTTAGCGTCGAATATTTAATTAATTTCGTCCAATTATAAATTTTGTACAGGACTCCTACTGACTCATTACATGTTTAAAAATAACCTAATATACCCACTGTCAGTTGGCTGTATTGGTTTTATAAAATAATATGTACAGGGTTTCATTATAGGCCTTGTTGCCTCACTTTTTGATCACCCCTCGTATTTAGAAAAAAAAATATTTGTATTTTCTGTTATATCTCAGTAAATATTGAACCATCACATCTAAACAGTATATATTTTCAACTTTACTTTAAATCAGTATATTATACACGTAGCATTTAGAGCGATCAAACGGGCTTTTCTAAACTCGAAATTTTACTACATGCTTAGCCTGCGAGTGGAAAACATTCGTTCGATAATTGTCAATGGTTTATTTTGTCACTTTTTGTTTTATACAAACTAAATTACACAATATTTGGAAAGGTCGTAAAATGATAAATAATAAGAAAATATATTAAATTTGTTGAAAATTAAAGAAAACTATAATTTTATTTTGATATAAAATAATATTTAAATCAACAATTTTTATACCAATCGATAAAAATCTTGGAAATCTACGAAACGTGTTAATTTTAGAAATTAACTTTGATAATTATGATCTGGAAAAATTAAAAAAAAAAACCGTCAAGATTTTAAAAAAATGGACCAAGAACATGGAAATTTAAAACCACCAAAATTTTAAAAATTAACTAAGACCTTGTAAATTTACATAATGCGTCAAATATTTCAACTTGATGAAATTCACGAAAATTAAAGAAAAATGACGAAAATTCATGAAAAGTGACGAAATACATAAATTCTGAAAAAAAAACCTAAAACGTATTATGTTTGTTAAGTTCACAAAAATTTCGGAATTTCACGCAAAATTTAAAAAAAAAAAATTTAATTAAAGTTTAGGAACTTTACGAATAACTTAAAGATTTTAACAATTAACTAATCTCTTGAAAACAGTAATTATCTTTAAAATTGACGAACGTTTTAATAATCTATGAAAGACATCAACATGTTAAAAAAAGCGCGAAGATTTTAAAAAATAACTGAAGTTTTAAAAATGTTAAGAAAATTTAGGAAGTTTACGCAAACTAAGATTTTAAAAATTCATGAAAACTTACAAAATATTAGAAAATTTTAAAAATTTAGAAGGTTTATTAAAAAAACGTCAAATCGTCAAACGCCGACATTTGGACTATAATAACAGTTGACATAAGTCGGCGGCAGCCGACATTTAAAGTCTAGGGACACTTGACATAAGTCGACGCAAGCCAACATTTAACCACAATAGTGCCAACTTGACACGAGTTTGAATTGAACTTTAACCCATTAACGGCCGAGCAATTACAAAGCTAACTTTAAAAGTTAATTTCAGGTAAAATTCCGCACTTATTTTTATGATTTTTATGAATGACTTATTGTATTATATACTGTGAATGTTTCTTTTAAATATATATAATGTATACGCTGTAAGTTTTGAGGCATTCGTCGAGTTTTTATAAAAACGTGCAATATGAAGTTTATAACGAGTGTTTCCACTCCCAGACTAAGCATGAAGTAAAATTTCGAGTTTAGAAAAGCCTGAAAATTTGGTTTGGTCGCTCCGCGAAGCGGAGCGGCCAAACCAAATTTTCAGGCTTTTCTAAACTCGAAATTTTACTTCATGCGCCACGCATATAAAACACTAAAATATCTCGAAGTTAAAAATACGCTGACTTTATTTTTTTTTAATTAGTAATAATCGAAATATTTATATAACAAAATATTAACATTTTTCTTCCTACTTTTTCAAGTCAGGTCAAATAATAGAATATATAAAATTAACCTATTTAGTAATTTAATCAACAAAAAATTAATAATATTGCGTGTATGCATCAATAGCGCTTAATGGGTTAATGAGAGCTCCATCTTATTTTTTCTTCTTTGTGACAGTTACGATACATATTTTAACACTTGTGGCATATTTTAATGTAACGAGTGTTTTCCACTCCCAGACTAAGCATGAAGTAAAATTTCGAGGTATGAAAAGCGCCGTGAAAATTGGAAAAATTTGTATGGTGCTTTTCTAAACTGGAAATTTTACTTCATGCGCCACGCGTATAAAACACTGATTTACAGTAAAGTTAAAAATATATATACCGCTTAGATGTGATGGTGATCAATATTTACCGAGATGTAGCGAAAAAATGCAAGAATTACTATTTTGTGAATAGTTTTGAAATAATAATAATAAAAGTAGAATAAATTTAATTTGAGCAACTTTTCCATATTGTTAATATTTAAATCATCATATCTTTTACGGGGAAAGTGCTGCGATAGACATACCCCCCCCCCCCCCATTTTTTTGTTTTTAATAATATGTTTATCATTTTTGGAGAAAAACAAAGAAATTTAATGTGATTCCAATAATTTCAGTCATATTTGAGTTGAGCTCTAAAAATTAATCCAACCGTTATGTTTTGCTGAAATTTAAATGCGAAACCTACCAGATTTCTCATATTTTTTACTGTTTTGTTTTGAGGTATAGCACAATAATAGTTATTTCAAGTTTATAAATAAACCATAACCAGTTTTTACTCATTAAATATATTTTGTATTTGATATTCGTTGATTAAGTTTTTAAGCATTCATTAAATATTTATCTATTTGCAATCGAAAGTAAAATATCTTCTCTGATTTTTCCAAAATTTCAACTGTTTTGTTGAAAATTGTCGGAGAAGAAAACATCGATGTTGTTCGTTTCCGTAAATTCAAATTTTTCCCGTATAATGTAATTTTTGTCAATTCCAACATAAAGATACCTGATTTTGACGTAGTGTCGATTTGGTCAAAGTTAGATCAACATGAAAATTGACGAATAACGCCGACAAGTCTTAATCTAGAAATTTTACTTTATGTGCCACGCGTATAAAACACTAACTTCAAGTAAAGTTCAAAATGACTGCATTACTAGAGTTACAAATGTTTATATGGAATATATAAAAGTATACTTAAGAAAAAAATCCCTTTATGTCAATATTTAACAAAAATCACAAATTTTAAATAATTTCTGCTATTTTAAATAAAATCAGAACTGTAAAAATTAGGACAAATTGATAAAAATGTAAAATTTACCAAATTAACAAAAATGTGAAATTCCAAACGAGTAATTGATTAGTGGAATTTAACTAACATTTTAAAACTGTCTTTAAAAGATAATATCCTCCGCTCCTGCTGAAGATACCTCTAGCTCTTGTTTAAGACAGAAAAAAATGTCCCCACTAAAGTTTTGTGACTTTAAGATCTTTTGAGAGCGCACTAATAAAAGCACCCTGTTTACCATTCGTTCATTTTTTCGTCATGCTTAGCATTGGAATCTTGTAAATTATTAGAGATATGATGTAATTCATGTATTGTATGCCAAGTTAGTTGAAATTTATTAACCTAGATTTATTTTCTATAACAAATGGAAATTTTAGTCTAATTTAATCATCTTTGTGTCTCTAAAAGTTTGTAAAAATCCAATGGTGACCACGACAAAAAAAAACAAACAGTATAGGTATTAATTATTTGGTGCAGTCGGATTTGATCATCATTGTATCTCTACAAGTTTATTAGAATCCAATGGTGATCACGACAAAAAAATAACAGTATAGGTATTAATTATTTGGTGCAGTCGGAAAGTCTCGATGTTTTTTTTATATATATAACTAAAATAAACGCTGTAAAACGATCATCAAAAATTATCAAACAAACAATTTAATACTCCAATTTCAACGATTATATTTCCAATAACCAAACTGAATCGAAGCAATTAATTCAAAAACCGCAGATACTTACAATCCTCCAGACTGCGCCAAGTGCAATTAAAGCCTGTGTAAATGCAGATGCGCTTACAATTTGCATTTCCTCAATTATCGAAATTGCTTTTGTGGTTGTTGGTTTTTATTTCGCTCTCCGCTCGCGAGCAATTTTTCTTATTCCTTGTACTTTTTGTGGGATTTGTTGTAAATGTGGGTCACGTGCCGGCCGTAATGCGATAAGCAAGTACGAGGCTATTCCGGGCAGACGCCTCTTTTTATGGCGGATTGGAGGTTCTCCCCGACTTCTGTCTCTTCCGGTTCATCCCATTGTCACTGGTAATTGACGTTCGAGGCGCAGTCACGTACAGGACGACGATGCACTCCTCCCGCTCGTCTTCTGTATTTTACACAATTTATTTTATTAACTTTTCTTTTCAGATCAAATCCAATAAATACGGTTATAGAGAAATGTATTTGATAAAATGGACAAAAATACCAGTCTCTAAATCGTGGCAGGTTTATCATGTGTTGTCTTTTGTTGACCCATGTCGACAACTTCAAATGTTCCACCCATTAGTTTTTTTTTTGAGCAACCATTTGTGCTTACTCAAAGTCTGTTTGCAATTTTAAAGCAAAAAATTGTGATGTATCAACGCACTTTTTCCGTTAAAGAGATGCAGACTTATTACCATTAATACGACTATACTTTATTTAATAGTTAATTTCTACTAGATTTGCCAACTTCATTATAATTCAGAGGTTATGTTACACTGTTTCTGTTTGTGTTTAGTGAAAACGTATTTCTTCTGCTAAATTGTTTGAGTGAAATTTACTTCTAACGAGTGTCTCCACTCCCAGATTCAGCATGAAATAAAATTTCAAGTTTAAAAAAGCCTGAATACACTCATTTAAAGTGAATTTCAAAACACACCCCTTATGTTTGGTTCTCAAGTCAATACATTCTACACATGTTTACTTTTACTAATATACTTTTACACGTTTTGTCGTAACACTTGGATTTTTCTTGTTTAATCGTCATTTCAATAACATGAAAATTGTATTATTAATACATAACCATGTTTTCGTTTCATTCTTGTCGTCTGGCTATTAGGGAGGATTTCTCCAAAATATTGATGTTATGCGCCAAGCACACACTGATTTAGCGTGTGAAGTTCAAAAACACATCGTATTTAATAAAACATAAACAAGTCGGATTTCCTCTCATTAACGACTTGCAAATATGTATGTCCAAAACATAATTATTAGTTATTAAATAATTTGGTTTTAAAAATATTGTTAAATATTTATAAATCAATTATTACGATTTAAACATTTGCATTTCATACCAGCATTGCTTTTATTTTATATATTATTAAGCTTATTTTTTCGAATTCAAATAGTTTTAAATTTAAATTATTCTTGTTTAAACACATCATTAAATATTCAATATTAAATAATTTGGTTTTGAGCATATTATTAATTATGTATTTCTAAATAGCAACGCTATACATACAGAGAGTTTTATGTAACACCGAACATATTCATCCAATACAATTTGACATCTATAATTTTTAAGTTATGTGTAAATCGGGTTGCCTATATGACCATTATAAATTGTAGCCAATCAATCCCAATTAATACCTCAACTTGTACATACTCTCAAGTAATTACAGCGTATATGCCGTAAATCTTTAGATAATCGTTGTTTTTTTTAAAGAGTTCAATTTGAAATTTGAAAAGAGTGTGTTCCACTCCCAGACTAAGCATGAAGTAAAATTTCGAGTTTAGAAAAGCCTGAAAATTTGGTTTGGCCGCTCCGCGCTTCGCGCTACGCGACCAAACCAAATTTTTAGGCTTTTCTAAACTCGAAATTTTACTTCATGCTTAGTCCGGGAGTGGAAAACACTCGTTTAAACCTTCAAATTAAATTCGTTTAACAATCCGAGCGTCGGCAAATGTACAACATATGCTTATGTGTACTTAAAATAACAATTTTCGTTATGACAATGTTCGGTGTTAAATAAAACTCTCTGTATATTTTCTATATACAATATGAGTACTAGCTAATGCTGAACGTGTTTCGTTTTAGTAACTTTTTTATTTCTTCATCGATGTTCGAATTTTACTGGACACTATCTGAGTTCACGAAGCACCAGTCTTTATTTTCAAATAAAATTTTAAAGAACAACGAGTCTCACGAGAACAAACAAACAAGACCAATAAGAGTAAGGGCAAAAGACTTTTATCAATTCCTGAAAGTAAAAGAAATAAAACAAGATCTTTTGAAAAACGGCTTTAAGATTAGCGCACTCAACAATAAAATGAAAATTAGCAAGGACGTTAGAACAAAATTACCAATGTTTATGCTCACCTTCGAAAAACAAGAAGACATTAAAATGGTCTTTAATATAGAATTCATTTGAAATATGAGAGTCAAAATTGAATCTATTAGAAATTATAAACTAATACCGCAGTGCAAAAAATGCCAAAAATATGGCCGTACTCAAAAATTCTGTAACCGCTCTCCTAATTGCGTAAAGTGCTCTGAGAGTCATCTTACAGCCGAATGCACAGAACCTAAAAACACATCGGCGAAGTGCATCAATTGCTCTGCAGCACACCCAGCCAACTACAAAAGATGTACTATACCTAAAGAGCTTCAATCAAGAAGAAACCAAGCAATTAAGTCAAATAAATTAACCCAACCGAAGATATTCGAATCTAACAAAGTTAAGGAAGGAACCTCTTACGTACAAGTAACACAGAATATGTCTGCGAAACCCGCTGCTACCGCTTCTGCAACTGATCCACCATGGTAGAGATGCTACATAGTATGGTAAAGGCACTTGATCAAGTTAATGAAAGTTTGGACAAATTAAAAGCCAGAAGTACTGGCGCTGTATCAAACTAATTTCATGAACCAACGTGACCTTAGAATAGCTACATGGAATGCCAATGGAATTCTTGACAAACGTCATGATCTAAAAGTCTTTCTTTATACACAACATTTAGATATGTGTCTTATATCTGAGACGCATATGACAAACCGATCGTTCCTTAAGATAATAGGATACAAAGTATACCATACAATCCACCCAAATAACAAAGCAAAGGGCGGGGGCGCTATCATAATCAAGAAATCCATTAATTAATTTGAAGAACGTCACTTACAATGAGAAGATATCCAATTGACAGTGATTGGAATTAAATATATGAATTCGATCATGAGAATTGGAGCAGTTTACTGCCCACCAAGGTATACTCTAAAGAAAAAACCTAGAAGATCCTTATGCAACACCTAGGTGAAAGGTTTATCATTGGTCGTGATCTTAATGCTAAACATGTTGATTTGGGCTCGAGACTTACAACGACCAAAGGAAGGCAGTTGAGAGAAGCTATAAGAGAAACCGCATGCAACTGCCATTCAACTAACAAACCTACATATTGGCTTACTGACTCTAATAAAATCCCTGACCTGCTAGAACTTTTTATCTTAAGAAAGGTATCTACGAACTTCATTGAGATTGAAGATAATGTTGACTTAAACTCAGATCACTTAGCAGTTATTCTAACATCAAGTGAAAATATAATTAAAAGAACAGCTCGACCGGCACTTACGAACCGTACAATGGATTGGGTCAGTTTTAAGATCTAACTCCAAGAAAGTATAAACTTAAACTGTAACTTACAAACATGGGAGCAACTTGAATCTGACAAATTCATAACACTCGTTCAAACAGCTGCTTATAATAATACCAAAGAAATCACCTACTTCACCATAGCAGTAAATTATCCTAGTGATATAAGGGAACTTATTAGAGAAAAAAGAAGAGCTAGATGAAAATGGCAACAATCAAGCGACCCGACTGACAAGACTGTTGTGAATAGCAAAACACAGAAACTAAGAAGACATATACAAAAGCTTAGCGATGAATCCATAACCTCGTACTTACAATCACTGGCGGCAAACAGAGAAATTGACTTTTCTCTTTGGAAAGCTATTAATAAAATGGAAGCGTCCTAATTTATCAATACTCTAACTATTAAAAAAGAACAGGGTCCCTGGACAAGAGACAATAAGGAAAAGGCAAATTTGTACGCTGAGCATCTAGCTGACATATTCAAAATCGAACAAGGACATGGGGAGAACATACCATCAGACCTCCACCATCCAAAAAATACACAAAATGAAATGGCTGAAGAAATTAAAAGAAACCTAAATCCAAAGAAAGCACCAGGGTATGATTTGATCACAGGCCAATTCTTAAAATAGTTGCCTAACAAATGGATAGATATGCTGGAAAGTTGCGGAGGTAATAATACTGTTAAAATCGGAAAAACAACAAAATACGTTAGATCATTTCGCTCTTGCCAACCGTATCAAAATTATTCGAAAAGCTACTAATGAATAGATTAAAACCATTGATAGAAAATTGTAACATAATTCCCAAATATCAATTTGGATTTAGACGGAAGCACTCAACAATCGATCAGGTATATCGTATTGCTGATATTATTGACCGGGCCTTAGATGGGAAACAAGTATGCTCTGCAGTATTTCTAGACGTTGCCCAAGCTTTCGATAAAGTATGGCATGAAGGCCTAATACAAAAACTTGATCAATTATTACCAAAACAATATGTAGAAATATTAACATTCTATATTTCTAACAAACTCTTTAGAATTAAACAAGAAGATGAGTATTTCGACCTGAAAGATATAAATATGTCCCACAAGAAAGTGTCCTCCGTCCTATTCTTTATTTATTGTATACTAGCGACATACCAACTCTAAAAGATGTAAAACTAGCTACATTTGCCGATGACACTGCTGTAGTGGCAGTTGACAATGACTTGGAGAATTCTAATAGCAAAGTACAGATTGCACTCGATATAGTAGTAAATTGGAAAAAAACAATAGTTCCCTATGGAAATACTGCTAACTATCTTGTCATAACCCTCGATGGCAAACTGCGGTGGAAAGAACATGTGAAGAAGAAAAGAGCTGCACTTGATCTCAAACACAAACAACACTATTGGCTACTATTGGGGGAAAAAGCTCTTCAACTGCTGGACAATCGACACATCGTCCGAAGTTTGAAGAGAATAAAACCATCAGACCTTGTTTAGTGAGCTGTGACTAAAAGCAGAGCATGGTACGCGGGTGTACCTACTACATTTAAAACATCTGGAGAAAGTCAATGGACAAACTCTAGTTTTAAATGTTTAATATCTACTATTGTAAAATTAATGGTTAGTCTAACAGACTAGTTTTAATAACCCTGAGATATATACCATATATACCTCAGTTAATAAATTAAAAAAATAAAAAATCAACGAGGAATTCGATCCGTAATAATAATACAACAAATATGTTTTTTTTTCTAATTAATTGATTAATTTCCAAGTTTTGTATTTGCTTTATTAATATGAAAGTTACTTCCCTTCGGTGCTTCTGAGTGTTGTATACTCCAATTGACTTTAATATGTTAAATAAAACACGAATACTCTTTAACACAACCTTCACGTTAACCAAAGTCACACTGATGTACGCTGCGCGCTCGTCGCACTCGGCTCAATCACAAAAAACGCTCCTGCAAAATATGCATTACAAAATCTATTAATAATAAATTATTATTAGTTCAAAATTGTTACTTAAATATTTTACTAAGTGATAAGTGATAGTTATTTAAGAAATACAAAATCTATTTTAATAGTACAATAATACATCATACTAAGTAATTTATTAAATTTGCATTTAAAAAGAAAATCAGTTGAATTCACAGTTCTTGTTTTAAATTTTCAACACTGAGTCTTTAATTTAGAACAACGGTTGAAGATATTTATAATCGTATGTAAATTTATAAATACATTGAATAATATATTACTGCAATAAGATCATACGTTGTAAGTGACGTTTATTTTGTTTAAGTTGTGCTAAATTAACTATAAAATAAAACAAAATATTTGCTAATACACCTCAACTCACTTACTTAATTTATTTGCAGGTCAATTTAAAAAAATATATTTTAAATCAAGGAGTCTTTAGCTATGTTTATTTTAACTTATAAATTATACAATAATGAAAACCCTAAAATAAGCTTTGTATATGTGCCAAGCGAGGGCTTTGCAATCCTTGATTAAGCATGAAGTAAAATATGCAGGCTTTTCTAAACTCGAAATTTTATTTCCTGCGCCACGCATATAAATCACTGAAATATTGTAAAGTTCAAAATATAATACTTCGATATTTACGTTTATGATTCATAGCCGACTCAGATTGATTTTTAATGTTGTTTTACGCAAATAAGACTTTAACTTTGTCTGTAAAGGGTGGTTCAATAAGGACGCTTGATTTTTAAATATAAATAAAACAAACTGTGTGAGAGATTTCCACTTAAATATTTGTTTTATATAAAAGTATATTTTATGGCAAGAAGTATGGAATATAACTTCGTTCAAATGTAGGTGAAATTTTCGATGACTTTGTTGCATAAATCTGGCTAAATTTGTTGGACGGCGTTCGTTATGTTGACTTTGAGGGCATCAATAGTTTGTGGCTTATTCAAGGAAGAAGTCTAAAGGCGTTAAATCACACTGTCGCGCGAGGCAACCATGCCCTCAAATCACTCGTGCATATTGTCATCGTGGCATACGCCATGTTACACGCAGCGCCGTCCTGTCGAAACCACGTGACTTTGGTATCCTTATCATCCAGTTTAGCCCACAAGAAGTTGCTTATCATCGATCTGTAGCGCTGGCCGTTGACGGTTATGGCAATGCCAGTTTCGGTTTGAAAGAAGTACGGACCGATGATTGAGCCTGACCAAAATGCACCAAACATTATTTACTGAGCGGTTGACTCGAATTTGACCACCAAAAGTCGAATTGTCGACCTGGCAGGACGGTTGTGGCGGGGATGAAATCACATAATGCGCGAAACGTTTCTCGAACGGAACACCGATTTTGTTGTTCAACGCTCTAACCTTCAATAATAATTTGCCATACACTATTGAACAATAAACAGTATATTTGACAGATGCTGATTTAACAACATGGAAGATATAATCTAACAAAGTTCGAGCATCGATATTTAAGGACCCTTTATAACTGAGGATTTTATTGTGACTATAGTTTCGACAACTTCAACTTGTCACTATCAAACTTCTAATTTGATAATGACAAGTTAAAGTTGACGAAACTACAGTCACAATAAAAACCTCAGTTATAAAAACAAAGTTTAACCCTTTCGGCCCTGACGGTGGTATTTGCCACCACTAAAATTTATGTTTACCAAAACTGGGAATTTTTCTTTTAAATATACATACATGTATGCATACGCTGTAATTTTTCCGATAATTCTTTGTTATTTTAAAAAGTTTAATTTGAAGTCTTAAACGAGTGTTTTCCACTCCCAGATTAAGCATGAAGTAAAACCAAATTTTTAGGCTTTTCTAAACTCGAAATTTTACTTCATGCGCCACGCGTATTAAACACTGATTTTTGATGAAGTTCAAATATTCTACTAAAGCAGTATGCTAAAACCGTATATTCTGAACATCACATCACATCAGTGTTTATTTAGTACGCGTGGCGCATGAAGTAAAATTTCGAGTTTATAAAAGACTGGAAAACACTTGTTTAAAAGTTCAATTTCAAATATTTATAAAAACAACAAATATCTGAAGATTTATAGCGTACTCATTGAGATATGTAAACTTAAAAGAAAAATTCTCTGTATATCTGAGATAGTAATAAACTATATTCAGTGTACAAAACATTTTTTGGGGACAACAAAAATTGCAAGGCTGAAAGGGTTAAGTGTCTTATCTGTGTAAATAATGATGTATAACGAAGAAGAAGCCTCTACAATTAACAATTTTGTTTTATTGTACCATTTTGAAATGTTATTTTTCCGACTTTTATTTTATCCCATCTTTAAACAATTTTTTTTTTTTTTTAAATAATTAATAGATCATTGAATTAAAAAAAATATATATAATAAATCCTTTTATCTCTGTGAATGCCACTTTATTTAACATAATCAGTTTTTGATAACATGTATATATGTAGATGCGGTGCCGGGTTAGAATATGTGGGTCGATGCGAGAGATGGGGCTGGTATGAGGAGGGTATATAAATCCTCTTTCAGTTTCACGCCCAAGCAGGCCCTAATAAGCGTTTTATGAAAATTTCCTGAATGCCGTCCGGACAAATTGTTCCCAACTTCACAATGAGAAACTTGTTAAAAGATTTAAGCCGACGCTACACCAACAACACAACCCCTCCCCAACCCCGTTCTCGAAAACTCCTCCAACATTAACGAATTTTCATTAAATATACTGAACACACTCTAAATTTACACACCATCATTTAATAAATAATTTAAGGCGTGTATTCTGTTTAATTTAAATTTGAACGTGCTGCTAAAATATTATCGTATATTCAATTATAAATGCGTTTTACAGAGATTTTTTTTCATGTATACACATCCGATGCGTAAGCATTTTGAGACATTCGTTGTTACATTTTTATTGAGTTTAATTTAAAGTTACTAACGAATATTTCCAATCCTTGATTAAGCATGAAAAACAATTTTCACGCTATTTTAAACTCGAAATTTTACTCGATACACCACGCGTATAAAACACTAATTCTAAAAACAACAATAACACAAAACCAATAAAAAAAGTATTAAGTGCGGGAACTCACACTACAGACTTTTAATCGGCCGACAGTTTAGTGGTTTGTTAGTATGAATGTTTAATGCGAGTCCGCACTCCTAGACGATTCTAGTCGGCCGATAGACCGACCGAAAAAAAGTTGGATAGGCTTCCCGATTCCTATTTAATAAAAAAAATTGGCCAACTATCGGCCGATTTTTTATCAGAATAGTATACTATAAAGATTGCGCGCACTCGCCGACTGTCAACAAAGTTGTAATATTTTATTTTATTTTTGGCAATGTCGTTAATTTAAGAATCATCAATAGAAACTCTGATTGAAGAAATTGAAAGAAAGTGCAGAGCTGGGTGTGCAGACTGCCCTGTTGGTTTATCGGACAGTCTTCGCACAAACAAACAACCAGTTTAGTTTGTCTGGTGTGCGCGCTTGCATCCTACCCAGACTAAACTATCAGCCGATAGTTGAGACTGAAGTGTGCGGGGACTCTAAGAGATTGATATTTTCCATCGATGATTTTTATTTCAACTTAATTTTTCGCCTTCAAAATTTGAACGCCTGAAGCAGTTTTCTCCAATTGATGCAGAGTAGTTGGAGTAATCTACCTAGTTAATAGATAAAAGTTATCACATTTGCAACTTTACTTAGTATGCTATGTAGTGCTTTAACTCTATCTTTTAACGTATATTAGATTTACATGTTTCGAAAGCGTAAACGCCATCTAATGCCCATTAGTTTAAGTAGCATCGTCAATAGCTGGCAAACTAAATGTTTGTATACAGCAATTGTTCGTCCACAACAGGGCTTTATTTTATAGAATACAAATATCAAGAATATGAATTTGTGTTCAGTACTCATTCATTTACCGGATAATGCCTGAAACGCGTATAGTTATCCGGCAAATGAATTAGTACTAAACACAAATGCATATTCTTGATATTTGTATATTAAGTTTATTTATTTTCAAATTTCTCCCATCAGGCATTTTCTTATTCATTTTTTACTAGAATTAATAAAGTTAATGCTGGTTTTGAAGTACTTGAATAAAATTTTCCTCTTTTCTTGTTATTTCCTCATTGATCTGAATTCTCGAATTAGAAAGGAGCCATGAATGGTTAAAAATACCCGACCGAGAACGCCATTAGGGAATTTTATTCATTCCGCGAGAGAAGACGAGGCGAGGAACTTTAAGAATTACAGTGAGAGTCACTCGTCGCCATTTCCATCGCTGTCGCCGTTTGAGGACTCTTTCCGCAGTTTGTTTAACAAGTAAAGTTGAGGTAATTCACTTAACTTCACAATAGTTCCTTGTAAATTTCGAGCCGAGTTAGTTTTAAGAACGATCATCGTTAAGTTTATTAAAATAGACGAACGGAACGTATTGCGAGAATGTCAAGTGAATATATGTTAAGTTATAATAATGATCCACTTTGGATTATGCACTGCTTAAGGTTCAGATTTTCGTCGAATAAGTTGCATACGTTATATTGGTAATTTAGAACAATTAATGCAAAGAGTGAAGAGAGTCTCATTCATTTTCGCTAATTTAGTAACACAGTACATAAAAAACATAGTACACACACAAAATGAGATGAAATTAACCTTTAACAGTAAATTAAAAATGATTTTTCCAAAAACTAATTAAGGTTTAGGCACAGTTGTGCTAAAAACGTTGAACTAGGTTTATCTCTGAACTTAAGTTCAAGAAGGCAGTTGTTCAAATGTCACATTAAACTTAAGTTCAGAGATGAACCAGTTTAACATGTTAGGTGCAACTGTCCCTTAATGGTTTTTAATAGTAAAATTATTGCCGTATTTTGGGTTAATAAGTCAAGTTAAATGCTCAGCTTAACTTACATTAGCGTAAATGTATAATTTGTGGGAAAGTTTTAGAATAACGTGATGTTACGGTTTTCAATAGGCTTTTCTAAACTGGGTGGAAAACACTCGTTAGGTTCTTATTGATACTCCGAGTTCTTAAAATATTTTAATTTGAATTGTATTCAAATTCAAAGATCAATTTAAGTGTTTTTAAATAATTGTTTTCAGCATTTTCTTAAACGTCAATCAACTTTCTATAAAATTGCAAATTTTTAGACAACATAAAAAATAATTGAAAATAAACAAACAAAGTACAAGTAATTTATACAGCGTTAATTTTTAATTTCGATTTATTAAAAATTTCATAAAAATCGACCAATCGATATATAATTTGAAGAAACGCACGCGCTAAATATTGACTACAACTTTTCAACATATAGAAAATGTCCATAGTCTAAATATCAGATTTCATTCAAACTTACAGATTTTTAAAATCTATTTCTAATTCTAAAATTCGACTAATATATTCCACAAAGAATATCGAAAATGAATTTCTTAAAGAAAAAAAAAAACAACAACGTGCTAGATTTTTATAAACCTTGAAAATTAGCATTAGCAATGAAAAATAAAAATGTATTTAAAAATTATAACATTAACTCACAAATAACCTGGAGAACTTGAAAAATATATACCTATACCGGGTGTCCTATAAAAAAACGCAAAACGCCATAAATCTTGTATTTACTGACCGATTTTATTGAACTAAAAACAAAAGTTAATGGCCGTTTAGATACTCAAAAAAGACATGAATATTGTTTTTTTTTTCAATAATAACTTTATTCCCAAATAATAGCCAACTTAAGATTTTTAAATGACTGCCGATAATTTTTTAATTTTAATACATTAGACATTATTTTTCTAAATCCAATCAGGCTCAATTTCTTGTTTTTGTTCAATGTTTTGGTCGATTTTTTTTAAATCTTCTATTCAAAATTATAATTAGTATTCCTTGTAAAAAAAGTCCAAGTGTCATTTATCGTAAAGTTATGCCAATAATAATAACGAAACAACAAATAAGTACCTGCGTTACAACTTAATGTAGAATAAAGGTTAAGAAAAAATGTAAATATTTTGTTATTGCAATATTTCTATTATGACTCTTTTTTTTTTTAAGTGTAATTATAACTTCACAATATTTCAATATTTATACGTGGCGCATGAAGTAAAATTTCGAGTTTAGAAATGCCAAGTGAAAATTTGTCTTTTTTATAAAAGAGTTAAATTTAAAGTTCGAACGAGTGTTTCCACTCCCAGACTAAGCATGAAGTAAAGTAAATTTTCACGGGGCTTTTTTTAAATCGGTATCAAAAAATTTAAATCAAATTTTATTTAATTGTGAAAAAAAATCCAAAACGGATAAGTTCGCTTCTTTGCTCATCGCATTAATTTTGAAATTTACAAATATAACATATGCAACTGGTTCTTCAAAAATTTGAGCCTTAACTCAGTTTAAATTACATCTCAATGCAAGTTAAACCAAGCTTAAGTTAACCTACTACTAAACAACTGAACCTCGGTGAGCCAAAGTAATAATCAGTGATATAATGTACGCAGCTTAATTAATGAACACATAATTAATTTCCTGTAAGGTATTTTAATTTCTCTTTAAAATACGAATTGATTAATGGCGAGATCTGAAGAGAGGTTGAAGCGCCGAATTCGCGCCGCGTGGCGGAGGAAGTAAATATGCTTGTTATGAAAAGCCGGAAATTAATCGTCGGCCATTATAAGTTTGTTATGGTCGCTGATAATGACTTTATAAATTTATCAGGTCGTTAGCGGAGCCCGCCGAAACTAGACGCATCAATTATTCCCATCGATTTATTGTAATCGCCCGGGATTAAGCCGGGAAAACCATTAACCTCGTCCACCTTCTAAGACGCTAGAATCTCGAACAAGAAAATCCTATTAGGATAATTAAAACATAACTCTCATATTATATACAATATATCATTAAATATTCAAATATTAAGAATAATAACTAAGAGGAGTATAAAACCGCTTATGGAGGATCAATGTAAACTGGTAACCCTAATTAAAAGAAAGCCATTTAATATATCTAATTTCTATTTTCAGACGATTAACTACATTATTGTTTACTAGATGTTGTGTTTAGTAGTTTTTTCTATTTTTTTAATAAAAGTATTTTTGCTATGAAATGAATAATTCAGTTTTGCACAGAAATTGCGGCGTCGTGTTCCTACCTCAATAACTACGGAAATATTTTTTCAAAATTAAATACAAATAACTGAAGCGCGTTGCCTCAGTATTATATCTATTACAGGTACAATTAATCCTTAGTATTATATACATAATTTCAGTTTTGGGTTAACAATACGGTTTTTTTCTATTAATATTTGACCGTTAAAGTGTAAGAGTGACCTATATCTTCACATTAAACTGTTTTTTTACACTGTTAACTATGGAGGCTTCTACTTTATACTCGTACATCATTATTTACACAAATAAGACAGTTAAACTTTGTTTGTATAACTTAGGTTTTTATCGTGACTATGGTTTTAATCTAAGAATTCATCAGGTATATATACGTATACGTAATTAAGTGTTTGTTTATTAAGTTTTGATTCGATATAATTTGACATTTTCGTCGTCATAAATTGGCTCTTGAGGTAAACTGAAAATTTAAACACAAATTGTAATTTTTATAGAAAACCGAATTTATAGAAAAGTTGAATTTGTCAAATCCAAATTTTCAGGTTTTCCTAAACTCAACATTTTAACTAATGCCTCGTTAATATTAAGTCATAGGCTGTTAATTTTAAATGTATTTAATGACATTTGTCCTGAAAACAACGATATAGTAGTTTGCCGGGAAATTGTTGGTAAATCGGCGTTGATTAACAAATTTACGAAACGACTAGCGTTTCGACATTCACAAAATTCGACATGTACTTGATAACTTTTAGTTTAATTTTACCGGTAAACCAGTTTAAATTCACAAATTAAATAAATTTATTTGAAAATGTTGGCAAATGTACAATCCCTCGCAGTAAAATACTGAAACATAAAATTCATTAAATAGCACTGACAATAACACATCCACTCAACTGAAAGCAGTATTTTAACGATTTTCTCCATCCCTGGACCACGTGAAAACTACTGCGAAAAAAGTTGTTGACAAGTTTCCAGGGGGGTGGTGGAAAAGTGGAAAATACATCCTTCTTTTTTTCCATGTCTTTTTTTGCAGCCCTTAATTTTATAAACGAGGTTAATGGAAAAAGGGTTCGCGTAAAGTTGGCGAATCGTTATCCTCGACTAATCCGCTTTTAAATTCAATTCTCCGATTCTCTCTCCAGTCGAGTAGTGCAGCAATTAGACGAGTGCAGCCCCTCGTTTTCCTTATCCAAACATTCTTTTCCGAGTCATTTAACCCCCGCAGACAGCGAGCTGATTTTCCATTTTGCGCTCTTTGGAATTCGCGGATTATCAAAATCGTCGCTCGACTATTGAAATGAAATGCATTTCGAAAGCGCTTTAAGTGGAAGGACAATCTTGTTCGAACTAAAATAGCATCATATAATTTTCATTTCATTCAATATCACTTCAACTATTGTAAATTTAATTCTTTTAAACTTATAATAATAATCTTACCGAAAGTACTTATTAAATTACGTACAATAAATAGTTTACTACATGTGACTTTCTTAGATCAAAGAGAATTCCATATATTCATCTTTGGCTATACTAAAAAGTCGTTATAACTAAATGCTAGTTATTTTCTACTAGACCCGTATAAACACGATACTAACATATCATATTAATAGAATAAAATCTACATGCTATTATTTAGCCAGGAGCGGATCTAGAGCACTGTTGGGAACTGGAAGAGAAATTCCCCTCTTGGGGATAAAGGGAAACTATTTAAAAGAGTGATTTTTAATTTATAAGGAATATTTATTTAAGGTTTATAAACTATTAAGCATATTTTTACTAAAATAGATAAATGGAAGTGTATTTAAAATCACTCAAACTTTAGCAGTGTTTTGAACTTCATTTTAAATCAGTGCTTTTTACGCGTGGCGGATGAAGTAACATTTTGAGTTTAGAATTTCTCTTAAAGATGACTTGATTAAAATTATTTCATATATTTTTCTCATTTATAAGATTCATCTAAGATATTAGTAATTTCTGTAATCCCTGAATACAAAAGGTTAAATCAACGTGTGAGTTATATAATCCCCCTCATGACATTTGATGGAACGAACAGCCGTCAGTCATTTCACGTTTCTGGTGTGCAATTATTGATTCATTAAAATCACTTTTGCAATTACTGTCTGTTGAGTAGCAGACAAGAGAAGGGGGGCTCGTCTGTGTGTCTGTGTGTGGATTGCGGCGGTTGGATTGAAGGTGGGATTCAGACAATGGGGGGTGGTTTTCTGTTTCAAAATCGCACATTGATTACAGTTAGGTAATTTCCAAAGAGAATAATATGATTGGAGTATTGTTTTAGGGATTTAATTGTAGAATTTTATTTTATTGTAGAATTTTATGCTATTTTAAATGATTAAAAATTTAGAACTCAAACGTGTGAGATTATTTAATATATCTTTAATATTGGAGATCTACAAACGATTAGACACAGAGTTTAGTATAATTTAAACATGTTGTATGAAAATTGAATTGAATAATTAAGATATATACAGGGTTTTTCTATTGCATTTTGTAAGTTAATTGAGTTTTTATATTAATGTCAGATTTCTCTTCACATAACCTACAAATTAATAGTTGTAAATCACTTCTCTTCACATAACCTACAAATGAATAGTTGATTTACAACACAACATGTGATTAATCTTGTCCTAACCTAAAACACACAACTTGCATCACATCACTAAATTCTTAATATGTTAAATTTGATTGGTCATTGAATTAAATTGGCACTACTGACTGCTAACACAGTTTACCATAACATCAAATTTATTCAATTATTCAATTAGCATTCTAGGAAACCGAACAAAAAAATGGCGCCTACTCTAAATCATAATTTAAACGATCACACGGTTGTTATATATTATAATGTTTGAATTAATGTTGAAATCAATTTCTATGTAAACAGAGTGGAGAGAAAGTTTGGAGAATTCTAAAACGAATTAAAAGAAAAAATCATTATAGTCTAAAAATGAAAAAAATATGTATTTTTTTAAATAAATTATTTTATTAGTTCTAGAAAATCGACTAGTTAATCGTTTGAATGATTGTACGGCAAATATTACTAATTTCTAGTCATATACTGAAAATTCCAATGCCCTTTAATGAATAACGATACAATATTAAAACACTGAAAGTGCGATTCTCTACTCATTACATTGATACAATATTATTTATTTATTTACTCCTCAAAATAAATCAACAAATTGCTGTACATACAGCTTTTCACTCTGTATCTGTTTTAATGTTGAGAATTTTAATACATCTATTATTTATTTAACGTTCTTACAGTTTTCATTTCATTAGGCAGCGTACTTTTTGTATTATTTATCCCGGCGCTTTCACTAAGGTAGCTCATAAAAGCACTCAATTATTCGAAGACAAAAAACGACCTTGTAAAATAATTGACATTTATTCCCGTATTGCAAAATGTCAAAATTATAAAAAAAGAAACGTGTTTTGTCGAGCATTTTTTTATATTTCCTTTCCGTCGCTTTGAGTATTACGATTTTTCAATCAGTTTTTATTAAACAAACATCGCGAATAACGAGATCCAATTTATTTTTGTACTTTCTAAGGAAAAGGGAAATATTTATACAAATCTGACTCTGTAATTACACATACCAATACGTGTTGAAAAACTGCAAGTAAAGTTATTAATTAAATATTAACAATTATATTCAAATACTAATTACCATAGAGTGTTTTTCTTTCAATCATATACTGTAAATTTTATAACATTCGTTGTTTTTTTAAATAGGTTAAATTTGAATCTTTTATCGAGTGTTTTCCACTTCCGGGTTGAGCATGAGGTAAAATTTCGAGTTTAGAAAAGCTTGAAATTTACTTGATTAGTAAATCTTAAAAATTGCAGCTAGGTAATACACATAATATATCTATTCATTCTTTTTAATTTTTAATGTTAGGTACTACAAAATTGTAAAGCTATCAAGACATGCTAACCGAATGAAAAATAATGTTGATACTATCGTATTTCCCAATAAATGTAAACAAGGCATATTGAGTAGTAACTGTTTGAAAAGTTTCCTATTTAGTTGAACCCCTTTAATTACTTAAGAGCAAACTTCTGTTATCTCCCACCCCCTCAATCTCTAAACCCACCTTACCTTATCCCGGTTTATCATTACAAATCATTGTTAATTATGTATGTTTATGTTGGGGATGGAAGTTGAAGTTTGCGGAACCGATTATAGTTCGTAATAACGTTACTCGTTACTCGACAGGGCATCATCTTCTCGAGGTGCGGGGGCGGAGGGGGTGGCTTTAATCAACACGGCAACCGGATACAGTTCTCGGAATAAGACGTCTCACCAGTGGTCCTTGCATTAAATATACATTCGAGACACAATTAGACCGGGATGATCATTCCAGACGTGAATTGTCAAATTTCCAAATTACAAACTTCCCCGGCCATCAGTTATACTGTGCGAGTCGTCGTCGGCGATTGTCTCAGTTAGGGATTTAGTTGGAGGGCTCGTAGCTCTTGCTAACCCAGTTTTGTCTTGTTTATACTGGGATGTGCTTAATTTAATAAAGAGGAAATTGCTATTGTGATTATATTAAGTACGATCTAAAGTATAAAAAAAAAACTTCAAGTTAATATATTTAAGTTGCTATATCTCGAATAGTTAAAGTCCTCAGTTTACCAAATTGATTAATTGAAATAAAAAAAAAATAGTTGAATAATTCTGTATGTCAGAGGTAAACTACACTAAGTCAATTTTTTTTCAAAATACGTTTTTTATACTGTTAAAAACAGAATTTCTTCTCTATCGATAGGTAAATAGCACTAAGTCCTATCTAGTGTGGATTTTAAGATAGAACAATTTTATATAACACGAAGTCTATTTTTTATTTTTTTATTTGATTAACTAAGATATATATGGTATATAAAAAACTAGTCTAATAGACTAACCATTAATTTTACAATAGTAGATATTAAAAATTTAAAGCTAGAGTTTGTCCATTGACTTTCTCCAGATGTTTTTAATGTACACCCGCGCACCATGCTTCTGCGATTACATGGGTAAGAAGGCGGGTTTCATGCTACCCAGCATACTTTTTAATCTCTTCTTTAACAGCCGCTACTCCAAGATCTCTATGAAAGTCAGAGTTTCGAACATACCACGGAGTATTTACTATATTCCGTAAGACTTTCTTTTAAAAGGTTTGGATTAATTTTATATTACTGTCACTGGCACATCCCCAAAGTTGAATGCCATATAGCCACACGGGCTTCAAAACCTGGTTATACATTAATAATTTATTGTAGATTGATAACTTGGATTATTTCCCAAGTAACCAATAGTGTTGTTTGTGTTTGAGATCAAGTTCAGGTATTTTCTTCTTCACATTTTATTTCCACCGCAGTTTGGCGTCCAGGGTTATGCCAAGATATTTAGCTGTAATTCCAAGGGGAACTATTGTGCCATTAATGCTTAATGGTAACCATTCTGTTATTTTGTTATTGGTAAAGGTAATGTGAATTGACTTTACTTTATCGCATGCTATCTGTAGTTTTCTATTAGAACTCTCCAAGTCATTGTCAACTGCCATGAGAGCAGTGTCATCGACAAATGTAGCTATTTTTACATTTTCTAGAGTATGTCGCTAGTATAAACTAAATAAAGAATGGGACCAAGGACACTTCCTTGTGGGACACCCGAATTTGTGACTTTTAGGTCGGAGTACTCATCTTATTGTTTAATTCTAAAGAGTCTGTTAGATATATAGGATGTTATTATTCTATATATTGCTTCGGTAATAATTGATCAAGTTGTTGTATTAGACCTTTATGCCATACCTTATCGAAAGCTTGGGAACGTCTAGATATACTGCAGAGCATACTTGTGTCCCTTCTAGGGTCCGGTCAATAATATCAGTAATATGATGTACCTGATCGATTGCTGAGTGCTTCTGTCTAAATCCAAATTAAAATTCAACAATTATGTTATCATTTTCTATCAATGGTTTTAATTTCTTCATAAGTAGCTTTTCGAATAGTTTTGATACGATTGGCAGGAGATCCTGTATGATCTAACGTCGTTTGATGGTTTTCCCGGTTTAGGCAGCATTATTACTTCCGCAACTTTCCTTACTGTCTCTTGCCCAGGGACCCTGTTCTTTTCTAATAGGGGGTATTGATGAGTTGGGACGCTTCCATTTTTTAGTAGCTTTCCAAAGAGAAAAGTCAGTTTCTTTGTCTGCCGTCAGTGATTGTTAGTTAGTAGTTAAACTTTTGTATTTCTCTTCTCAGTTTCTATCTCTTGTCAGTCGGGTCTCTTGATTGTTGCCATTTTCTTTTAGCTCTTCTTTTTTTCTTTAATAAAAAAAAATACCTTTATTGGCATCCAAAACTAATATACATTTCCATAAACACAATACAAAACTAAACACATCAAACCAAATTTCCAGCTAATCAGTTCTTCTCCTCTCCCTCTCCCACCCTAATCTTATCACAATCTTTACGCCCGCCCCATCCTCTCGCATCCACTCCTCTATCCTTTTAACACCTCTCGTCCATTCCTCACTTATCTCCTTACACTCATCCGCTACATGTCTCCACGTATCCCTTCCACTTCCGCACAACACACACCTACCATACTCTTCACCCATCCATACCTTTTTTCCTCTCTCCTCCGACCCACACCTAGCCCTCGCCAGTGCTACCTTCTCCCCTATTTTTAGTAAATTCCTGCTGAGGTACCCTGGCAGTTTCCCGTGTATCTGCCACCTTTTATATAAAGGATTATAGGTACTTTTCTTAATATACCCTTGACGCTCCTGTTTTTCCACTTCCTCCAATTTTCCCTTCATCCACGCTGCCACATTCACTCCTTTTTCAAACCACTCATTTACCAAACTTTCAGACACATCTGCTCTTTCATACATATTTCTCCTCTCCATTCTCCAATCACTCTCTCCTACTCCCACACATGTTCTCCACACCTCTTTTGCCAGCCTTTCACTACCCAATCCAATCAATTTCATCTCATATCTTGCCACTCTTTCCATTGCCTCTCCATGCATACATGCTCTGTTCGTTTCCTGAAGCAGAATATAATTGGGCGTTGATCTTTCCACCGCCAGTAGCTGCTTCAAGAACGTCACCTGCTCTCTCTCAATACATTCATACGCTCTGTTTAATTTTCTTTAATAAGTTCCCTTATTTCACTAGAAATTTTACTCCTTTGGTGAAGTAGGTTATTTCTTTGATATTATTATAAGCAGCTGTTTAAACGAGTGTTGTGATTTTTTCAGCTTCTAATTCAAGTTGCTCCCATGTTTGTAAGTTACAGTTCAAGTTTATACTTCCTTGCAGTTGGACCTTAAAACTGACCCAATCTGTCGTACAGTTCGTAAGTGCTGGTCAAGCTGTTCTTTTAATTATATTTTCACTTAATGTTAGGATAACTGCTGAGTGATCAAAGTTGAAGTCACAATTATCTTCAATCTCAATGAAGTTCGTAGATACCTTTCTTGAGATGAACAAGAATAGCAGGTCGGGGATTTTGTTAGTCAGTAGGCCAATATGTAGGTTTGTTAGTTGAATGGTAGTTGTTTGCGGTTTCTCTTATAGCTTCTCTCAACTCCCTTCCTTTGTTCGTTGTATATCTCGAGCCCCAATCAACATGTTCAGCATTAAGATCACCACCTCTGATAAATCTTTCACCTGGGTGTTGCATAAGGATCTTGTAGACTTCTTTCTTTAGATTATACCTCGGTGGACAGTAAACTGCTCCAATTCTCAGGATCGAATTTTTACAATTGATTCCAATCACTGTAAGTTGTTTTTCAAATTAATTAATGGATTTTTTAATTATGAATCATTTAATTTGATTTATTATCGAAGTGGATTGTATGGTATACATTGTATCCTATTATCTTACGGAACGACTGGTTTGTCATACGCGTCTCAGATATGAGACAAATATCTAAATGTTGTGTATGAAGAAAGACTTCTAGATCGTGACGTTAAAGTTCAATGTGAACCGTTATTGTGAGGCAAAGGCACACCGACTCCTTTTGAACAAAAATTCGTAACATGTATGACGTAATTTTATTATTTTATTAAAAATATCATAGACATAAAAAAAACTATCCGAGCAAAAAAAAATAGTCGGGGTAACGTAAATTGTTAGTGAAAAGATACAGGGTTTTGTAATTTTCAAATCATTTTTGGGGTATTCTGTAAAATTTCAAAAATGTGACTTGGCTTAGTTGACCTCCTACATACAGAATTATGTAGCTAGAAAAATACTTTTAGATCATTATAGGCGATGTATGTGGTTGAAAGATTTTCTCTCATTTTGTTACCACCTTGTATAGCTAGGCCACTGATCTTTATTAATAATATATACAACAATGCCTTGTGCTTTATTACAATTAAAATTAATTTCCGCCAAGTGTGGGGAAATTTATACGAACAAAAGCCGGAAGCCGGGTTTGCTTTATACATTTGTGTATATCATTAGTTAATGCTCGAAATTAAGACGTTTAAATTCTTTATGAACCCTCATTAACCTCCCGCTTACCAAACGCAGCAAATAAACGCCTACTGGGGTGATTATGAGGGTAATTATAAAAATAAATAGCCCTTTTACGACCCAGACCATCAACCCTTTATTGAAGTTTTAATTGTGCTAGGGACGGCCCTTCCATAATCACGTACATAAAAAATATATAGTCAACACCTCAAATCAGCACAGGTTTCGACGCAAATGTATCTACACAGAGTTTTTCTTTTAAGTATACGTATTTCAAATACAGCCTATTTTTTGTAAATTATTAGATATTACTTGTTTTTTTTAAGTTCAATTTGAAACTTTAAACGAGTGTTTTCCACTCCCAGACTAAACATGAAGTAAAATTTCGAGTTTATAAAAACCCCGTGAAAATTTGTCAAGGGTCGCGCAGCGACCTGAGACAAATTTTCTTTGCTTTTCTAAACTCGAAATTTTACTTCATGCGCCACGCCTATAAAACACTAATATTGAGAAATATATGTATATTCAACCTTCACTTAAAATCTTTGTTTTATACGCGTGGCGCATGAAGTAAAATTTCGAGTTTAGAAAAGCCCAGAAAAGCCCCTCGACAAATTTTCACGGGGCTTTTCTAAACTCGAGAATTTACTTCATGCTTAGTCTGGGAGTGGTAAACACTTGTTTAAAGCTTCAAATTGAACTATTTAAAAAAACAACGAATATTGGAATATTTACAGCTTATGCATGTTTACCTAAAAGAAAAATTCACTGTATATAACAATCATTGTTTTATAGTATTCAATATAGATACAATCAATGTGTATGAGAATGTAGGCTTTTCTAAATTTTACTTCATGCTTAATCAAGAAGTGGAAACACTCGTTTGAAGCTTTAGATTAATTTTTTTACTAAATCAAGGAATGGCTAAAGATTTGCAAAGTATTCATCGAGATTTTATTTTAAGTATACATTGAAATAAAATGTTTCTGTTGATTAGGCAACTAAATAATTACACGTATAACTTTAACATTTTTTATTGAGGCTTTTAAAAGTAAATGTACTAGTTAAATTGTTATATGTTAAGCACAATGAAAAATTGAATGTACTGTGGAATATTTCTCTAATAAAATATTTATCATTGTTTCAAACTCGAGTAAAACTCAGTTATAAACATTTTTTTTTGTTCCCTCAGTCCTCAGCGATGCATCATCGGGAATTGATGGCGCTTTTCGCGAAACACAAACACATTAACAAATTTTAGCGCCGGAAACGGAAACGCCTGGCATTGTTTTGCGCCCTTCCCGGATAAATTATGATTTAATAAAATTGAAAGCGGCCAGAGCGAGGTGGGGGGCGGGGAGGAGAATTCGAAAAATTCTCGCGCGGTGACAAATTAGCCGCCGTTTAATTAAAGTCCTGATCGATAAAATGCATAAATTTCGCAACAAGCGCGGATTTCGCGCGCTGTTTGTCATTTAGTTTTACGGAAAACGGTTGACGTAAAATCGGGCCACGCGCGTTCTCTGAAGGAAGCAGGACTATAAATTCAAGGGATAATTAAATAATTGTTTTTCACAGTAAAATAACAATATATTAGAGAATCTAAAGAAGGAATCAATTTAAAGTAGAAATATTATAAAATATCAGGATTATATAAACTAATTTTACATTATTCTATTAAATAATAAAATACGAGGGATAGTCAGTAATTCCTTTTAGATATTAAATAAAGGAACTGCTTTCGCCCAGAAAAACGCACAACAGCGCGCTGCTCTTCCACAATATACTCTTCGAGCACAGTCGCTATTTCAACATGGCTGCTATCATTAAACTAAATTGTCAACTAATGACACATTCTAAAATAGCGCAGTGCTATTTTGAGCTTAGTTACATCAGTTAGTTACCTAATTATTGTATTGGTATTTGTATTTGTATTACATCATTATATTATTAATTAACTTCACTTGTATACATATTGATGTGTGACAATTGTTACTACTTATAGTTTCTGGTATTTTATGTCTGTATTTACTGTTTGCTGTTGGGCATAATAAATATTATTATTATTATTATTATATAAGATAAGGAACCAACGCTTTTTAACAAATAATAATTACATATAATAAATTCTACCAACGAATGCAGAATATTTCTGTAGCTATGAGGGTGGTTTTTGGAAGGTACCTCTTTGTATCGCGTTCGGCAGTCATTTTTTCAGATATGTATAGGGGGGACGGGATCCCGAAGTTATTTATCGCGAGGGGTGGAAAGTGCGGCGTTTTTCAATTGGTGGGATTACTCAATTAAGCCAGGTTATTCATACGCCGCGAGTATCTAATCGCGGGATGAAATATTGCAATAAGGATGCTGTTTTTTTTTTCTATATGTACACACATTGTAAAGTCCCTGTGCTATTCTGAGAGTTTATGTATTTAAATCCCAAAAGGAGGGTTTTATTGTTGAAATAATATCATAAATCTGCGGAATTGGACTTTTTTTTTTAATCAAGTACAAGATTGCCATACTAATGCTAAAAATTAATAAAAATATATCCATGGACACTAAAGAAAAACAAGAAGATCGATTAACACTGTATAATTAGCAAACGAAATTAATAATTTAGACAGACCCTGATAACATAATTGAAGATATTTACTGGTAAATAAAACACTTTTTACTTTGTTTAACCACTGGATTTTACATTTAATTGTGTGACTAGTTTCGACTATCTAGTAGTCATTCTCAAACTAAACACTTTTAGTTTTAGAATGACTACTAGATAGTCGAAACTAGTCACACAATTAAATGTAAAATCCAGTGGTTAAACAAAGTAAAAAGTGTTTTATTTACAAGTGTATTTAAGATGTACCACAAAGTGAACGCCTTCAACACCAAACAATGAAGATATTTAGATTTTTAGATGTAGGACTTCTGTTAGTAGTAGCAAACGAAGTTGATAATCAAGACAAACTCTGATCACATAATTGAAGACACCTAGATTTTTGGCTGTCCCACTTTTGTTAGTAGTAGTGATTGTATTTGTTAGGATCTTCTTACCTGGCCATCGACCGCTAGGTCCTTCAACCGTGTACGTTGACTTTTGTTATTTTTATACAATAAATATTCTAATAATAATAAAAATATAATATCAAACATTGTACGTCTAAGACAATTTATATCTATTGTACCGTGCGAACGTTTAAATTATGATTTAGAGTAGGCGACATTTTTTTGTTCGGTTGCCCAGAATTCTAATTAAATGATGCAATAAATTTAAAGTTATGGCAAACTATGTGTGATTGGTAGTGCCAATCTAATTTAAAATTCAAAGACTACTACTGTTTTAAATGATCGCACGGTAAATTTATTCGATTTATCTTCCTATTTAATTAATAATAAATCAATAAATCAATAATGAAGGGTATCAACAGTTTTGTATCAAATAATAAAAGCTTATTTGTAGGCATAATTTGATAAAGCAAAAATCAATATGTTCTTTTATATTTTCCATTTTTACTTGCCATTTACAACTTTCTAAAAACTACTACGCTTAAATTTGCAGCTCCTCCATAAAACCCTGAACATATCTATCAAATATAAACATTATTTTATTCATGTAAACTGTTATTGTTTTCAAAAGAAATTATTACAGCAGTGAACATGAAAATCTATTCAAATACAAATGTAATTCCCTATTTAAGTGACCACCCTCTGTAGTTGAAGTAATGACTTTGTAATACATCTTAAACTTAATCGTTTGGCAATCGTCTCGTTATATCAAACCTAAACACAAAAATAAACCTGTGTTGATTTAAAATAAATAAATTAAATCTTACATGATAGGTATTAAGAGTATAAGTCAATATTGTTGGTTTCGGTTTTATGGCGCCTTCACATGCCAGATAGGTGTTCTAACAGTAAATAAACCCAATACCTTTGAAATTAATTTTGCGCACCATTTGAACAAATGTAAGTAGTAAACTGACCATCAGGAGTTTAAACAAACAACTTTGAGGTCGTTTTTTTTGGAAAATGTGTTAGTTTGACTTATACTCTTAGTACTTATTACGTAAGATATATATGTATATCTAGTGATGATAGTGGTGATTTACGTCGCGCGTCAGTAATTACAACTGGTAATTTACCATAAATTACTGTACATTACCCAGCTGTTTTGCGAGCAAGTGATTATAAAATGTAAAAAAATACATTCCCAGAGAAGATATTGTTTTATTTCCTGTTTCAAAACAATGTATCCTTCTTGAAGTGATTTACTTCAATTAATAACAGTATATATTCAACTCCACATCTAATCAGGGTTTAGTACGCCTGGCGCATGAAGTAAAATTTCAAGTTTAGAAAAGCCTGAAAAAAAAACAAATTTTCAGGCTCTTCTAAACTCGAAATTTTACTTCATGTTGAATCAAGGAGTGCAAACCTTCGTTAGACAAATATCAAAACTTATTTTAAAGTTTTTGTTTTAATATAACATTTACATTAAACGTTACGTTGAATATTTTTATAGTTTTTATATTTCCATAAAATTATTAGTCCAATGGCTATTATATTAAAAAAATGAGTAAGCAATTCACAACAAATAAAATTATAAAAAAATAAGTAATATTTTCGTACTGATAAATATCATCATATATTTTAAAATATTTTGTTTAAAGGTTTAGTTACTGAAACAACCCAGAACAAACTAAAAGAAAGCGAAATATTGACTTAATATAAAATAAAATATAAATAGTATTTTGTTTTAAAATATTAAATAGGAAATTAAATAAAATTATAAATTGAATCTAGTAATATCAACTACCCTGAAGAAGTTAACAAAAATGTTGCGAAATATTTTCCTCGTTTTAAATAAAATGCAAATGTTATTATTTTTTAAATAGGAATTACTGGGTGTAAAGAGTTATCCTTATAAGGTGATGAATATCCAGACAAAGGGCTATCCTTTGCAGATTTAGCCAACAGATCAGCAGTTTCATTGCTCAAAGTACCTATATGGTTAGGAACCCAGCATGGTTAGGAACCCAGCATTACTGATGTAATTTTTAAAGCTAATAAATGTCTATTATGGTTTATTTCTATTGTTTGTATTTAGTATTGAGTATAGTGCTGATTTAGAATCAGAGAATATAACTGAGTTTTTTAAACCTAGTTTTTTAACCAGTTTCAAACACTTAGGTAAGGTTGTAAGCTTTGCCGTAAGTATAGAAGATGAAAGAGGGATTCTAAATGAGTAAGATAAAGAGTTTTCTATATATATTCCACAACCAGTGTGAGTAGTTGTAAATGAACCATCTGTAAAGCAAACAACAGAGTCTGGCCATTTTTCGTGAACTACATTATAAAAATTACATTTTTATTTGTAGATTATAAATAGAGATGTTTATATGTAAATTTAAAGTGCTTTTTTATAAAAAAAATTGAGAAGTAAAGAAAAAGATAACACGGTAATTTAGATGATATGAAACTGTTAAAGAAGAAGAAATTTAATAGTTTTTTAATATAGCAGGATGGGGTTTATGATTTAGTAATGTATTTATAGATGTTAAAAAAAATATTTTCTTACTAGAAAATCAGATCTAATGAGAATTAGAGGAATACCACTTTCCACTTCTTAAGCTCTAGAAGGGGCAGATCTCATACAACCCAGGACAATACGTAGCGCAGATATCTGTAGTCAATCAATGATTAACGCTGAAGATTTATTTTGTGAAGAAAACAATAGCAAACCGTGGTCTATTTGGGATCTGATTCACGATTAATACAAAGTATTTAGAGTAGCAGGATCCGAAACCCACCAAATATGAGAGAGACTATTAGAGACATTAAGAGTTTTATTAACTTTTTCTTGTAAGTCCAAAATATGAGGTCTCCATGATAGCGAAGAATCTAGAGTGATACCCAAATATTGTGCTTCTTTAAATTTTGGTATTGTTACATCTTGAAAGTAGAGTTAATAATAAGGAATATTTCTAATTGTTTTTATGAAGATTTTAATTTGGGACTTTGAAAGGGAAAGTAATAACTCATAAGAAAACAACCAATCTGATAAATCGAATAAAGCTTGATTTAATTTATTAAACAATGATTAAAAAAGTATAGAAATAAAATTATTTCCTGAGCAGTACAAAACTATGTCGTCAGCGTATTAAGGATAAAACAATAAGGGGATATTAAAGATTGTAAAGGCAAAGTGTATAATAAGTACAAAATGGGGCCTTGAGGGAGACCTATAAGTGACACTCTGGGATTTGAAAAGGTGGTGTCATTTTTAAGGTAAAGCATTTTTTTTATTTATTAAAGACCAAATACATTTTATTACATTCGATGAAATGCCTATTGATACAAGTCTGTCAATCAATATTGACGGGATGACCGAATCAAATGCAGCAGAAATATGAACACGGGCAACGGTAATTTTTTTATTTAAAAATAAGTTATTTATATCTGAAATCAATTTAGTTATCAATAGTGCTTAATTAAATAAGAAATGACCAGTAAAAACATTTTACATCTTCTATAGCAATTTAAGTGATGCTTTTTTATTTTAAAGAATTTTTCATTTTATATTAAGTCTATACATTTTTTTTGTATTTGCAAATCTTTGCAACCTTGTTAAATTTACTGATTTCAAATCAATTTTGATGATTTTTGTGTGGGTATATCAACGTTGTCAATTTAAATTTGAGGTGATTTGATTCATTTTTACGAGTTTTCTAATTAAAAAGTTTGTTAAAAACTTTTTTTGATTTTAAAAATCATTATTGCTGCCTGTATACAATAAAGATACTGATTTAATATGAAGTTCAAAATGCGATCGTTTAACAGTTTTGTAGTAATTTTCAATAATTGTAATTTTTGTAAAATATTTTTTTCGGCGGGAATAGGATCGTTTGTTTTTCATAACATTAAGAAGAATATCTGTGTTTTATTTTTTAAGATTTTTTAAGAAAATGATACAAAAATTCCATCGCGATAAATTAACTTTACAAATTTTCAAAAATATCACAAATATCTTATCAATTTTCCTGTTATATACAATTTTAGGCGAAAAAAAAAATACTACTATACAATTTTTGAGATTACATGATTTTTTTGTTGTGCAGTAAGTTATATGTCTAACTTAAAATACTACTTCTGGTAATATTACCGAGAATATTACCTACTTGTAAATTACCGATGATTTGAATTAATTTGGTTGAGTTACATGAAGATGATAATAACTTTAATGAAACCACTTTTAACCTCTATTCACAAATTATTTAATGAATTGTAAAGAATGGTTAAAGGTGTCTAAATTAACATTAGCGGTAATTTTAGATCACTATGTATATCCAATTAAGTTAATGAAACTCTACAACAATGCTAAAGGATCTTTTTTCTTTGTTTCAGGTATGAATTTTCTTCAACAACATACCAAGAAAATAATATTGGCGTCGTAAGTGATTTACAAAAATGAAAAAAAACGTTCCAACAAATTTAACAAAATGAAATATTAATAAAACACGATTTAATTTCCTTCCTTCACTTATTTATTTTTATTGTTAGATGTACATTTTGAGTACCATGTACTCATTTTCAATAACTGAAACTGTACATCTAACAATAAAAATAAATAAGTGAAGGAAGGAAATTAAATCGTGTTTTATTAGTGATTTATTACTTCACATAACTCAAAACAAATAGTGAATATAAAATAAAATATAATTTATAGAAATTGAAATTACAACAAAATTATTTTTATACTGTTGATGTTGGCGTATCAGGTTAAATCTGTAAAATATCAGGACTCGCCTATTACTATAAGATAAACATAATTTTCGTTTCTTCAAAAAGCTGTGATTTGTTGGCCTTTTTTAGAGCAACTTTTAATTTCAACAAAGCTATAAAGGGGAGGAAGAAGAGCATTTATTTCTTGAACTAATTTCTCACTCCAAACTTGGTGACTTTTAATAGGCAACTTTAGACTTATTTAAAGCAATAATGTATAGGTGACCAAATTATTTGACTCCTAGAAGAGCAACCAAAAATATGGACAAATCATACTGAAAATTCTTCGCAATTTAATGATCATTCAATTTAATTACAAGATGTCTATGCAGGAATACCAACAAAATTCACGATAAAAATAAATAAACAACAACTGTCCAGTGGTGGCTCGTGAGGATTTATATTGGTGGGGATGCAGACATAAACATACAGCGAATATTTCTTTTAAGTATACAATTCCCGATGCCAAAACCAAATTTTCAAGCTTTTCTAAACTCGAAATTTTACTGAATGCATCAAGCGTATAAAATACTGCAATATTGTGAATTTCAAATTATTCTTGTTTAGTATTATATTCTTATTGCTGCTTCAGCAGTAAATATATTTTTAATGCTGATTCTTAATACTGACGTCTGGCAATATCACTTTTGACACGGTTCATATTTGATTTCACAATATTTCAGTATTTACACGCGTGGCGCATGAAGTAAAATTTCGAGTTTAATAAAGACTGTTCAAGCTTTTCTAAATTACTTTATGCTTAATCTAGGAGTGGAAACGTGCGTTTAAAGCTTCAAATTAAACTTCTTAAATAAGCAATGAATGAAAAAATCCTAGTATGTATAAATAATTTAATTTTTTTACCCAAATTAAAGACTCTTCTTAAAATATTGAGCAAATTAGTGCTGCTTTTGTAAAATGTTTTAAATCTAAACCAATTTTGTCATGCAGGGTTTATATAGAGATAATCTATTATTTCTACACAAATAAATTACTAAAAGGAAACAAATTACTTAAAGTAAATAAACTAAAATACGTATAAAATATATCTTTCAATTTATACTAGGGACAGCTCTTGTGGACGAACCGCCACTCTAAATGTCTATCAAGGAATAAAAATTGAACTCTTTATAAAATAAATATCTAACAAATGTAATTACTAATTCATTATTTACGATTAATTTCTGATTAAGTATGTGTATTGGCACATGAAAAATTCAAGACGGCGCTTTAGTATAAAGGAATCAATTATTCACAGGGGAGGAAATTTCCAATCATCATCTCTTTCAGCTCTCCTCATCATCCAAAGAGCGATCATTTTTTTGCGGACGCAATTAATCGATAATTTTCCATTAAGGAATTTCGTATTCACGATGCGACAATCGCGCAAAAGAATTTTAATTGCGACCGGCGGGAGACAGATTAACTTTTTATACATCTTTCCTAATTTTTAATTTATGACAAGTCTGTGAGCCTTCAGATCGAGATCAACTTTTCTTTCCTATCGCGAGAGCAAACAGTTTGCGGATAATTTCAAATTGAAAATGAAAGAGTTGGTTTTGTATTAATGGAATTTAAATTAAACTTTTCTGCATAAAAAAAAACAAGATAACAATACTTTCAGATTTGATCTCATGTAGGGATGTAAAATTACCAGTAATTTAAAATTAAGTAATATTCTCGTTAAAATTACTGAAAACATGGAAAAAATTGGTAATTTAATGTTAGATATAAAACTTACTGTACACTAAAAAAAATATTTGTTCTCAAAAATTGTAAAAATTCTAAATATAAAGTAAATCAAATCGCACAAATCCTTCAATTGTCTTTTTTTTCTTAAACATACATGGTGAGTTTTTCTTTCACGTTCTCTATATGGATCTCGGAAACTATAAGAGATAGAGAAACGAGAAACGGCAAATGGGGAAAGTAGTGCAGTTTTACGAGCTGAGTAAACAGTCATTTGAAGTTTTATCGAAAAATTCAAGGTTAACTAGATATTTTGAAAAATTTGAAAAGTGTTGATTTTTTTAAATCGATTTTTCTCAGTTATTAAAAAAGATAGAAAAAAACTGTAAAGAGGTACGTTTACCGCTTTGGTTATATTCATTAAATACATGGAACATTAACTTACTTACTTAGCCTTAATAAATTCGAAATTTTACTTTATGCACCACGCGTATAAAACACTCATTTGATGTGAAGTTCAAAATATACTGTTATTTATTATTTTAAAATAAATCACTTTAAGAAGTATACATTATAAAATAGCAAAAAAAAAACATAAAATTATATTTTCTCTAGCAAAGTGTATTTTGACATTTTGTTATCTTTTGTGCATGCGCACGAATGAATGTTCGTTCCAATCTTAGCGACACAGCTGGGTAATATACCGTAATTTACGGTTAATTACCAGTGGTAATTACCGACGTAAGTTACCACTAACATCACTAATCTCATGCAACAAGTATTGAAAGTATGTTGAAGAAAAAGGTCCTTTCTAGATTTGACATTATTTTTCAACATGCGCACAACAGTAAAACCTATATTATAAAAAAAAGAAATAATCATATCGTAAGTAAATTAAATAATCAGTAAATTGAGAACGCTTTGCCATTATTTATTAACATTCACACAAAAGTAATATTTTAGAAAAAAAATCTTGTAATTAAATTAAATGGTCATTAATTAATTAAGATACGTTCATTTTCGGGATACTCTTCTACGGGTCAAACAGTCTGGCTTTAAATGTATATATTTTCAGTCAGAAATTATTGCTTTAATAATATAGTATTATTATATTTCTCTGTAGACATTAAAAATTCTTCTAATTCTGTTAAACATACCTAATTGTTAAAAAATGTTTCATTAAATGTTAAATGAGAAATTAGATCAAGAATTTATAATTATTTTTCCTTAGCTTTATACCTCTGTTGAAAGTATAAGTTTCTTCAAAAAATAATCAAAAGTTACAACTCTTTTAGAATTACTTACCTTAGATTAATTGGCGAGTCTTGTAGGCCAACTTAAATCGATTAATTTACTCTGGTTAAGTTTCCAATTTGCCAAGTATGCACAATAAGCCAGTAAGGTCAACAAGTCGTGTCAATAAGGTCGGGCTGGTTTGATCATCTGTGTCTAATCCAATCAATCAGCGACGGTTAATCACCCCATTCGTCTGTCAACTGATTAATCCTTTCGGTTCTCCGACCGAGACTCGTCCATCTCAATTAATTACCTTTTTTCACCTTTGGCAGGTACACCGAGCATTAAAAGGCTTTTAACGTTTCCGCTCCGCATCCGCCCTCTGCTCTCGAAAAATTTGCATAAATATCGAAATGTGTTATGCAAAATAGGACCTTTCTCCCGTTAGGCGGAGTTTTTCTTTGAGGGCAACGGCGTGGCATGTGTTTAACATTTTCCATTTTCTTGCGGAATTGTATTTTTTATTTTCCAATTTTGTTTCCTAATTTTGCATATTCGTATTTAAACCTTGCGGTTTGATGATATTGAAATTTATCAACGACAACAAAATGTTTGAGGAGATGGTATTTTTTGTATACCGTGTGTCCCGTTATAAGACGCAACATAGGGAATTCCCATTTTAATTGTTCAATTTAAATTTCTATCTATATTATAGAATTTAAATGGTCAGAATGGAATCAAAATAGTTCTATGATTTAATAACAATATTTCAGAAGCAGTTTATGTCGTATTTAATTTTGTTTTTATCTAATTATTACATACAAATGATGAAGAAAAATGAGCTTAAAAGATGGAAGAAAATAGTAGTTGCTTTCAAAAGTCAGTACATGACATTTTAAATTACAGCCGCTTGTTCAGGCACGGTTTCATTCTTTGTGTTGAAACGAATTAACCTAAGAGGTACACTTAACCTAATCATAATTAGATTCAACTTACTATTTCTCATTTATTTTGTACAAAATTTGAAAACCGTGTCCAGGTAATCTACAATTATTAGACCATTCAAAATTTGGAAAGATGCGTATGTAAACAATGAATATGAAAAATTATTTGAAGACTTCCTATTTCTTACACTTACTATTAGATTTACTCTTATCATTGCCAATACATTTGTTACAATTTATTTAGATTTCCTTTATTTATAATGGTTTGTAAATTAAATTCACTTGGTTTTGTTTCACTTATATGTATTTTATTTTCTACTAGTTTCGGCTTAATGCCATTATCAAGAATCTGTTTATTCTCAATGATATGTTCATCATATGTTTAATTAATTTCTCACTTATCCCGTGGTGAAACATTTTTGAAATAATTATGGATATTTAAAACACAAACCAAGTGTTTTAAATATCCAGAATATATCTGAACGATTCTAATAATTGTTGATTAATACTAAATGAGTCGGAAATACCTAGCACACGAAGAATGTCTACTAAAAGTTCATTTTACGATAAGATTTTTTTTGTGGTATGAACACTCATGTTAAATTGAATTAATGTTTTGTGTCTAAATTGAGATAACAAACACTGACTTTTCATAGCAACTACTACTACTATTATTTTTGACTATTTCTTCACTATTTTTAAGCTATACTTTGAAAAAATCTAAAGAGAAAACACAAATAAAACTTAAAAAACAATGTTAGTAGATGAAGGAATGATTCTAATTTTATTCTGATCATTTTCGTCCAATAATAGAGATACAAACTGAAATTAAATTTAAATTTCAGTTTGTATCTCTATTATTGGACGAAAATACATGGGAATTCCCTATGCATCTTAAAACGGGACACACGGTTTAATTTAAAACTTCACCTAAAATCAGTGTTTTATACCCATGGCCATGAAGTAAAATTTCGAGTTTAGAAAAGCTCGCACGCCGCTAAATCAAAATGTTTAAGCTTTTCTAAACTCGAAATTTTACCTGATGCTTAATAAAGGAGTATAAACACTTGTTAGAAGTTTTAAATTGAAAGCTTATATGAAAAAAACAAATACTTGCAAATATACCAAACACTGTATTATCGGAATATGTATACTTAAAATAAAATGCTGCTGTATTTGTTGTGGGTATTAAACGAACTTCATTTAAAATATGAGAACTAAAAATACCATTCGTGGTTTCTCATGAAATGGAATTATGTTAATTTAAGCACGAAATGTTATATAATTAAGTGAGGATCAAAAGTAGGTTTAGCTCTTTCATTATATGTAATAATAGTTTAAGTATTCAAAAAAAGGTTTATTTCTTAATTGAAACTAAAGAAATCGGACACTACCGATGATACACTGTGGATGAAATTATAAAAATTTGCATTAAAAGACAGACTTCAAATCTTCCTAATATCGTGACTACATTATTATTTATAGATATTTATAAAATTAAATAGTCAAACATTTTATAACCTTATTACAATCTCTATGAAAAGAGCAGTATTTTTTTAATAATTTTAACTGTTTTGAATTATACAACAAAATGTATACAAAAATACAAATAATTTTTTTTTAAATATACATATACATACCGGGTGAGCACTTTTAATTCGGAATATATAATATAATTAGGGGTGTGTATTTCAAATCCAAAACGTAACTTTTCACAAATATGGGACAAAATATTCAATTTAATTGCATCTAATTTCCAAAATAAAGATTAAAAACAAATTGAACTTCTCCTAAAAATTATAGTAAAAATTAAAAATTGAAAATTGAAAATAAATATTTTTCGCCAAACATTCGTTAGTGTTTTAGCACATTCTTTAAAAATTGCATTCCTTAAAGAACCAATATTAAAGTGCCGTATTTGATAAGTTTTGCTTTTCATATGGTCGGACAGAAAATAATCATATGGCGTTGAGCTAGGAGATCTGGTGGGACAGTTAATTATTTCACGGCTAATTCAGCGATTTGGAAAGATTTGGTCTAAATATTCACAAACATCTACTGCTCCTTCTACTAATGGGCCATCATTTTTGATTAACAGTTCAAAATATGATCCTGATTTCAAGTGTCTGATAATTTCAAACGGTTCAATAATTGTATTATTGATAATTCCCGCCCAATACCAATGAGTATTAGGCTCGTTGTTTAGAGTAAACGTGCATTCGTCTGTGAAACAAATGGACGAAAGAAAGTTAAGATCTTGATTTGCACGTTCTTGCATTTCTTCGCAAAATGCATTTTGTCTTTCGTCATCTATTTGAAATATTTCTTGACGTCACGGAAATTTATACGGATGATATTTATACCTCTTAAGAATGTTGACTACACATCCGTAAGATACTTTTCATTCCTTGCAATGACTCTAATATTGGCTTGTGGATTTGCATAAATCATTCCTATAACAGTTTATTCTACTGTATCATTTCCAGTTTGCATACTACCTATTATCATTTTTGGAAGTTAGTAAATGCGATGTAAATAATATTAAATAATACCTAGATTTATTTAATATTATCTTACCTCCTCTATTTTCCAGTGTCACAGTGCCTATATTTTCAAATTTTGTTACAAAACCATGTATCGTTGATATAAATAAGATAGAGTTGTTGGCGGAAACTACTATTTACAGAAAATAAATCACGCACATTCCTTATGCTGCCTCCAGTATAAAAAAAACTCTTTAATGGTATATTTGACATTCGTTTTACAATTAAAGTTTGACAACTTATAATAATTATATTATTTATTCCGGATTGAAATTGTTCATTTTTAAATTATATTATGTGTTCCGGATTGAAAATGCTTACCCGGTCTACATACGCGTGCATTTTCCGAAATTCGTTGTTTATTTTTATTTTGGTCGCTCCGTTTCGCTACGCGACCAATCCAAATTTTCAGGTTTTTCTAAACTCGAAATTTTATTCGATTTATTGTAAAAGTTCAATAAAAACAGTCAATACTATGAAAAAATGTAATTGCTGCTTTAAAATTAGACATTAGTGCATAGTGTTAGGACGACGTGTGTTTTTTTTTTTTTTTTTACGTGGGTGGGTGAAAATCTTTTATAGACCCTGCAAAGCCCGTGCTTTGCAGTGTGTGGGAGTCCCTGGACTCGGTATACCCACTAAAAACACCTCCCATTTCATCCCACCTCCCCGCGGAACCGCCGTCAGGCATTACTTCGCGGAGGGCGAACTTGCTTTTTGGCACTCCTGGATGGCAAGTCGCTACCTCTCTTTACGCCACAGGCTGGCCTCTCCTTTCTTTCTCCGCCTGTCGGAGCTTCTTAATGACCTTGGCCACGAAGTCAGAAGTGTGTGTGTGTGTGTGTATGTGTGTGTGTGTGTATGTGTGTGTGTGTGTGTGTGTGTGTGTGTGTGTATGTATGTGTGTGTGTGTGTCAATGTATAATCATAATATATGGCGGAAACTACGAGCAGTTACAAAAATTCTCATAAGAGTATCCATAAAAGATCTCCATAAAATTTGACTAAAATCATTATTATTATTCAGCCATTTAGTCAGTCTTTGACAACATTTTGTCTATTTTTACGACCACTATAAAAGTAAACGATTTTTTTTTTACAGACATGAATCGTTATTTAATTTAATTAAAATGTATATGTTCTTCGTTAATTTGTACGATTTTAGGCAAATTTATATTGATATTACTCATTTTAACCGATTTTAGTGATTGTCGTAAAAACGTATGACCTTTTAGCTAATTAATATAACAACATTAATTGACTATATATCATAACAATGAGAAACATTATCACCAGCAGAATACTGATGTGAAAATTGTCAAGGATTTTCCCGGCGCTTTCACCATGCCAAATTAATTAAATAAAAATTTAAAAAAGAAAACACTTGGTTAAATTTCACTAATAGATATTGGTGAAATTTAACCAAGTATTTGCTTTTTTAAATCATAGTTAAATATGTTTCACCACGTGAAAGAAGAGAAACTTGTTCAAGATATTAATTAAATAATTTTTAAATGATAACTATTAAATTATGTGTTCTAGTTTTTGCCTTTAAAAACTATTACAACATGATTTGTTAGTTTTATTAGTTTTTTAATGTTTTCTATAATTTTCACTTTGTTTCGTGCATTAATATTTAAATAATTCGATTCATATTGTTCATTAATAAATAAATAATATTAGTGAAACAAACCAAGTAATTTCCTTTTTCTATTAATTATTATAAATGAATTTACATATATTTTAATCATGTCTTATTAAGTGATCCATGAGAACGACACTAAATATATTGTGCAACAAATTAAAAGTACTAATTTTAACAGATTTGTATGCTTATCGTCAAATTGATATTCTGCTGCTGAACTTAGAAACGTTTTTATTGTTATATTTAGTAAAAAAAAAAAAAAAATAAAATAAATGTTCACAAGTATTTGTGAACATTTAGCCATTTATTATAATTATTTTGTTTAGTAAATATAACAATTAAAATAGTTCTAAATTCAGCAGCAGAATACTGATTTGAGGATGGATATGAATTTTCCCGGCGAGTCCACCATTTTAAATGTATCTAGCAAGAGTCGTGGCTGGTAAAAAAAATGTAAAAAATTACTAAATCTTAAGTTATTTATTTTATACTTTTAAATTATCTTAAGGAAACTGCAGTTAATGTACGAGTATTAATGGTAAAAATTAATATGACATGAACTAATCGATTTTTTAGCACGATGATTTACCCTGCATCTACAAGAGTCATGGCTGGCAAATTAGGATAATACATACAAAATCCTAAGTCATTTATTTTATACTTTTATATAATATTAAGGAAACTATTATACAGAGAGTTTTACGTAATACCGAACATGCTTGTAACGAGAATGTGTCTTTTAGGTATACATAAACATACGTTGTACATTTGCTGACGCTCGGTTTATTAAAATAATTTAGTGTGAAGCTTTAAACGGGTGTTTTCCACTCCCAGGCTAAGCATGAAGTAAAATTTAGAGTTTAGAAAAGCCTGAAAATTTGGTTTGGTCGCGTAGCGCGAAGCGCGGAGCGGCCAAACCAAATTTTCAGGCTTTTCTAAACTCTAAATTTTACTTCATGCGCCACCGGTACAAAACACTGATGTAATCTAAAGTTTAATGGTATGTTTTAAACTTCGTAATATGTCAGTGTTCTGTAGCGGTGGCGAATGAAGTAAAATTTCGAATTTAAAAAAGCCTGAAAATTTGGTTAGGCCGCTCCGCGCTTCGCGCTACGCGACCAAACCAAATTTTCAGGCTTTTCTAAACTCGAAATTTTACTTCATGCTTAGTCTGGGAGTGGAAAACACCCGTTTAAAGCTTCAAATTAAATTCTTTTAATAAACCGAGTGTCAGCAAATGTACAACGTATGTTTATGAAAAAAAAATCTCGTTATAAGCATGTTCGATGTTACATAAAACTCTCTGTATATGTATTAGTAGTAAAACAGTTAATTTCAAATACGCCAAACATTGTTTTATTTTATTTCAAATAAAATCATATTTTCTTATGTTGGATAACCAACACTACAAATTTATCGAATTGAAGAATATTTCTTAAAATACTGTTAAATGATAATTATTAGGCTGAGTACCCCAAATTTTTTTTATGGTATGCTTTTTCTATTTCATTATTTAAATGAATGTACCATGGTGAAAGCACCCGGAAAATCCGTAACCACCATCACATGACTCCCCAAAATCTTTAAAAAAATCCATATTTACTTTAATTTTAATTTGAAAAAAAAACTAGTATTAGTCATGGTTCACTATTATAGTTTAGTATAAAAATCCGTAATTCAATTATACGATAGAATGTACTTACATTTTCTCTAAGAGATACAAATTCTAGATTTGTTTTAATTACTTCAGTAATCAATAATAAATTGAAGTGTGAAGTAAGTACATATTAAATAATAAATTGTTTTTACATTCTACCGTGCGATCATTTAATTGATGATTTAGACTAGGCGGTTTTTTTTTGTGCGGTTGCACAGAATGCTAATTGAATGATGGAATAAATTTAAGTTTATGGTAAACTATGTATTAACGGTCAGTAGTGTCAATCTAATTTAACATTCAAAGCCTACTCTAAATCATGTTTTAAATGATCGCACGGTACATCGTTAATACTGTCCAGATGGTAAAACAAATCGTGAACTTAGTTAACTGTAATATTGCAATGAATTTCAGGACTTTTCACGAAACGACTTGTCGATGTAATATTTAAACAGTAAAACGCAGTATCGTTAACATTTCCAACAATAATAGTAAAGACGTCTCGCTTTCGCGATCTTCATCATCCATAAAACTAACGAACACTCGACGCCCTCGAAAAGCGTAAATTCCGCAGCGAATGAAGGATAAGTGCGACAATTTCGTCGCGAGCACAAGACTCGAGGAGAGGAGAGAGCTCTTCGGGGATAAGCGCCCGTAAAATTCCGTGTAAAACTCGCGTCCTTGACAGTTTTTCAGCCCCCTCTCTCTTTTTTATCGGCCATTTTTTTCACTCTCTTAGGAGCTAGACTAGTAAATAATGCAGACCGGACATGAGAATACACTGAAAGTAATGGAATAGTATTTTTTTTAGAAAATGTAAGTGAGTGCTAGAGATTTTGAAATAGCGTTTAGGAAAAACTGTCTACAAATGAACAAAAATATGCTTGCCATTACAAACTTTATGCAATATTTTTTTTATTCAAAGGCGGTTTTCATTTTAGTGCTTAATATTAATCTAACGAGTGCTTCTTACACTTCCTAGTTAAGCATGAAGTAAATTTTGAGGCTTTTCTTAACTCGAAATATTAACATCATACGCCACGCGTATAAACACTGATTTAGCGTAAAGTTAAAAACACTTCATTAATCTTAATACTACAAAACCAACTAAAACACACAAATATTTCAATTATGGAAAACCAACTGGTATTTTTAAATCACGATATAATGAGTCGCCTATTTCGAAAAACCCCTAAATCTATTTTTTTTAATGGATTCAAGGGTTTTTGGAAATAGGCGACTCAAATATACTAATAGTGAGTTAATTAATAAAATTAAAATTAAATTTTCATTCATCTCTTTCAACGTTTTCAAGTGGACATTACGCGATTTCTGTTTTATTAAAATTAAATAAAGAGGATTCAACTAATTGCTCGTGGGTTTCGGTTTTTTATAGAGCGTTTCGGAAGCAATGCTGCCGCGGCTTCATTAATTTCTACTTTCTAGCACTAGAAATAAAAAAAATGGGAAATACGCTGAAACTCGCATCCATTAATGATTTCCACAGATGCAAATAAACTACGCTGCAGTTTTCCTCTAATGATCTACATACACTTTCATCGTGCATTTAATTTTTTATTTTCATCAAAAACGTGTATACTTATAATGAAATTAATTATGAATGTAACACATTTAAATTTAAGTATTAATATACTGATAAAAATAAATGATAACTTCAAACAAGTAATATGTTTATATACGAGCCTGCCAAGTAATGTGTTTTCGTCAAATATTTTAACTTGTTTGAATGTTTAATTGAAACATGTTACGTTAAGTAAGAGTTAAAGGTAAGTTAAATTAAAGTTACATAGGTTAATTTAAGTGCAAAAGGCATATCATTTATATAAATACATATAAGTTTCACCTCAACTAACCTATGTTGCTGCTAACCTAACCAACCTGGTATGTTGGTTATGTAGCAGTGACTTAATTAAGGGATATATGAATTATGATCCAAACTATACTAAGCATTAAATTACAGAGACTTAAGTGAGTTGGACAAAAATTACATATTGTCCAGCTAAGTTAACTCTTTCGGCCCTGACGGTGGCATTTGCCACCAGTAAAATTTGGTAAGCGTACTGGGAATTTTTCATTTAAATATACATACATGTATGCATGAGCTGTAATTTTTCCGATAATTGTTTGTTATTTAAAATAGTTTAAAGTCTTAAACAAGTGTTTTCCACTACCAGATTAAGCATGAAGTAAAGTTTCGAGTTTAGAAAAGCCTAAAAATTTGGTTTCGTCGCGTAGCGCTACGCAACCAAACCAAGTTTTCAGGCTTTTCTAAACTAGAAATTTTACTTCATGCGCCACGCGTGTAAAACACTGGTTTTAGGTGAAGTTTAAAATATTCTACTCAAGCAGTATGCTAAAAACGTGTATTCTGAACATCACATCACTTCAGTGTTTAGTCCGCTTCGCTACGCAACCAAACCAAATTTTCAGGCTTTGCTAAACTCGAAATTTTACTTCATGCTTAATCTGAGAGTGGAAAACACTGGTTTAAAAATTTAATTTGAAATATTTGTAAAAACAACGAATATCTGAAGATTGACAGCGTATACTGTATATTGAGATATGTATACTTAAAATAAAACTCGCTGTATATCTGAGATAGTAATAAATTATATGCAGTGTACAAAACATTTTATTGGGCACCAGAAAAATTCCAGAGCTGAATGGGTTAACTTAATCTGTTGGATTACAAAGCTTTAACCTAAAATAGTGACAAGAACTTATGCTAGGTATTCTACGAGTTATTTACATTAACCTAACTTAAGTACTTGATAAGTAGATCAAGTAACATTAATGTAACATGAAGGTTTCATCGATTATAATAATCAATTATTATAATAAAACAACTCCTATTTTGTTTTAGTTTAGTTAGTTGTTTTAGTCGATAAAACCAACCGAGTTGAGTGTAACTCGTCAACCAACTAAACCTCCAAACAAAATTAACTGATAATATGGATTTAATTTCATAGGCGTTAATGACATAAAAACTGACAAAATGATATAAACAAAACAAACTACTTCCAAACTAGATCTGATTCTAACAACTTTTCATTAGGTTAGAGGTTTGGGGGGGGGGGGCAAAAAAATTACAAAAGCCTTAGAACAGTTGTACCAAACAGGTTATGTTAGTAATTATTTAGATTTAAGTAATTGCTAACCTCTATACAATCTAAATAACTGTAATCTAACCTAATGAAAAGTTTTTAGAATCAGTTTCAGTTATTTACATCAAGAGAGCCAAAATAATTGATTTAGTAAAGGATAGTTACGTCCTATTAGATGAAAGTTATGTTATAGAACCTACGTAACTGTTACTGTTATCATTTATATTTGTTAGTTACTTGAGTTAGTCTAAGTAACTGCCGCCCAGGGCCAGCCTAAGAGCAAAATGCTGTGTGTGCAAGAATGAGTTTTGACGCCCTTTATGATAAAAATGAGTTTAGTAAATGCTCCAAAGATGATACTACCTGAAGTTTGCATTTTAAAGGGACCAAAAACTAATAACTAGTAATCAATAGTAAATATACCAGACACATTTTTTAGCTACAAGAAAGGTTTTATTTGCTTTTATATTCAAAAGAAATATTAATCTAGATAAAATATTACAAAAAAATGATTAAAATAATCTGTATTACACACTTGGCAGTGAACCTTCCTAGCTTTAGCAGCCGAAAATGTTTTCATTAATGAATCATAATCTAATGACAATGAAATATCATTTTCAATTGACAAACTTGAAAGGTTGTTTAACCTTTCTTGTGAAAGAGTAAACCTTAGGTAGGTTTTTATTATTTTTAATTTTGAAAAACTTCCCTCCGCCCACGCTATCGACATTGGTAATGTCAGAAGTATTCGCAAATCAGCCCACACATTTACATAAGCGTCTGCAGATCCAGTTTCCAACAGGAAGTTCAGCACGTCCAGAGGCGCTTTCCTGTCTAAAATCAAACAAAGATGAATTAAAAATAATGAAAACTAAAAAACTTTTAAAAATAATAATTTTGTTTGAGCCCAAAACGATTACGAACCAATAACCAATAAATCAAGATGATACATTTTGAATAGCTGAAACGTAAAAGTAAAACGTACCGTTATTTTTCGTAAGGTCCTTGATAGAGATCAACTCCTCGCATAGAGGAGGTCTTCTAAGTCTTTTAACATTTTGGCCGTAAGCTGTTCGAACGTTTCTTGTACAGCCATTTGAGTAGTTTCAACAAGTGGTATACAAAAATTGACCCGAAAACAGTCTTGGGAGTCAATCGGTGCTTTATCATTAGTCTCATAATCAAATTGCTTTTTCTTCCTTCTAACCCGGGGTGTTTTAAATTTTCCTTCGACATCTGATTCTTCGGCCAACTCTTTGGCTTTCACCTAACAATTAATAAATCCATGTTCGCGAAAGTCCGTCAAAAACTTCCCAACGGACTTCAAAATAGCTACAGCTTGAAGTAAGTTGACGGTCTTTGATTGCAATATCTTACTAGCAATGTTTATTTAAACAGGACATCATACCATGCAGTCAATAATACTAAGAAACCAAAATCTTCAATTGTTTCAGACAAGGAATTTGCCTTACTTCTAACCTCGTCTTCAAATGATGCATAATCGTGCAGGTCCCAAAGTGCTTATCGGATTTAGACAATCTGGTATCTTACTGCTTTGATTGATTTAATACGTGATTCCCAGAGAGTTACACAATATTCTTTCAATGTGAGAGAATGCCCAAATACTAATGACGCCTTATATGATTGTGACAGGCTCTTTAATAATTTGCAACAACGTTTTTTTTGAAGAGCTAAAAAACACAAAAACTCGTTAAATTGTTCCAAATAGATATGGGTCGTTCTTGAATGATTCGTTCGAAAAGAACGATTCTGTAGGGTGATTAGAATGAACTGATTCCATATTTTAAGAAGATTTGATTCGTTAATGATTCATTCACTCGAGACGACCGACCGAAAGATTTTGGTCGAGCGGAATCGTATTCCCGCTTTGTACATGAGATCTGAATCTGAATCCACCCGAGTCGGATGACTAATTTGTTTGCTCGAATCCGCGCACAACTTCAACTCCGCTTTGTACATGAGATCTAAATCTGATTCCGCCCGAGTCGGATGACTAATGCGTTTGCTCGAATCCGCGCACAACTTCAACTTCGCTTTGTACATGTGGTCTGAATCCGCCCGAACGACTCGCAGAACGAACCCGCTGCGTCAGCCTTTATTGGTATTTTGTACGACTCGACGCGTAATTTTATCAGTTAATGTTTGTTCTCTACTTATGAGACAGATCACAGAATATTTGCAAGATGAATTCAACGCACCGAAGTTTTATTTGAAACAGCTTTACTAAACTTTCGACTAAATAAGCAAAATTATTTTATAATTTAAAAATAAAGATAATAAAACATTTTGAAATATAGCTAAATTTGTATATGTTTGCTCTATTTTTTATAAACACATATCTTTCGAATAAACCTATCATCTTTGCTTTTAAATTATACAAGTCAATTCTTTTAAAACGGTATTCGCTCGTTCAATTGATATTATTAAGTCGGTCGTCTATCTCGGCGCCGTTCGGTATGGAACGAACATGTATTATTATTATTATCATTATTATTATTAATTGACGGTAAGTAAATGGTCACGGTTTATGAAACAAGTGTCTATCGTCACTATAGAGGGAGATTGACGCGAGAACATTATTATTATTATTATTATAAGTGATTCGTTTACGAATGATTCATAAAGAACGAATCACTTTTAAGCAATGATTCGGTTGATTCGAATCACCTAAAAGATTCGAACTTCCCATATCTAGTTTAAAATAGGGAAGCTGTTGGTACTGAGGTTTTTGAGGCATCGCTTAGTACCAAGTCTAGACTGTGACAGCCACATGGTACAGAAAAAGCGCTCTTGTTATTTTATAAAATTTGTTTGTAGTTCACAGTGTTTTCCTTTCATATTGGAACCATTATCATATCCCTGGCCTCTGCAGTTAGAAATGCCCAAGTCGTACTCTTACAGTTTTTTTAAGACTGTTTCTGACATTCCCTTCCCTGAAGTGGTGGTTATTTTAATGAAATCTAGGAAACTTTCCCAAATTTCAACTTTTTTCTCTATTGTTTCATAAACGTACCTTAAAACAATAGAAAGCTCTTTTTTCCTACTTAAATCGAGCGTAAAGTTGAGAATCACTATGCATTGATTCTCAACTTGGTTCTTTTAATTCTGCTTAGTATTTCTTCTCATACATTGTCTCCCATTAAAGTCAATAATTCGTGTTGTATGTTTTTTCCCAAGTATAACAAATACCTTTGTTTTTCATTTGCTAATACTCTAGATATATGTTCTTTCATTACAGGATCAAATTTAACAATTAGTTCAATAAGCCCTAAATAATTTCCATTGTCCTTTTTGTACAGGGTTTCATTTTTTCCTCGAAAAGCTATTGTGTGCTGGGCAAGAAATTGTGTTATGGCAAGAAGGCGTTTAAGAACATTTTTCCATCGTTCTTTCTCTTGGGAAATTATTTTTCGGTTTTCATCATCAATTGTTTTGCCAGTGCTCAGTCTCCTTTTTGCCACCACTCGCCTTTCATAACACTTTAGGTGATTAGGGAAAGTTTCATAACGTCTCAGTACAGATTCAATGTGCCTTCAGTCACAGAATGCATATTTGCATTTAAAATTGCATACAAGTTTTAATTTTTATCATATTTTTTTTTTTCTATTTCATTTCGGGGACCTCTCAAAATCAAATATGTGCGACCGCACACGTCGCACGCGCATTGGGCCGACCCTGCTGCCGCCTAACTTAACCTAGTACAACGTAAATAACTGTTACCCTAACCTAATGACAATTACTTGTGTTAGGTTTAGTATTAATTCCTTAGACTAACTTAACCTAGGTACATTACAAATGGGTTAAATAACAGTTAGTTCCGTTAAGTTAACAGTTAGTTCCGTTAAGGTGGCGGAGTAGAAAGTAACGTGATTGTTTACTTAATTTGGAGTAAGTATTTTATGGTTCTCCGTGAGTTTACCTCATGATACTATTAACAATTAACTGACATCACAAAAATATTACAAATGTTTATTCGATAATTTTTAAGATATTTATCATTTTATGAATTTATCGGTTTTGGCAAATTTTCTTTAAATTTGCCAATTATTTACGTTATGCTTAATTATCCCATTATTAATTTTTTGTTATTTAAAGTACAAAATAAGTTAATTTGATACATTGTATTATCGTATTTGACCTGACTTGAGAACGTGTGAAGAAAAATGTAAAAAACTCTTTCAGTGTATTTCTAACTTCACAATATTTTGGTGTTTTATACATGAAGTAAAATTTCGAGTTTAGCAAAGCCTGAAAATTTGGTTTGGCTACTCCGGAGCAACCAAACCGAATTTTCAGGCTTTTCAAAACTCGAAATTTTACTTCATGCTTAATCAAGGAGTGGAAACGCTCGTTAGAAGCATCAAATTGAACAATTTTTAAAAACAACGAGTGCAATATGCATACTTAAAAGAAAAGTATAAATTAAAAACACAATCATCAACATGTGAGTAATTTCAATTAATCGAAAAGCTTCTGAAGCTAAAACGTCCGCATAAAAGCACGCGAGTCGAGTTTACTCGTAATCCCCCAATTTAAAGTTGTCCATAAACTCGCTGAAAACTATCAGCGAGGTCTTATCATTCACCTGATCCACACACGGCGCAGAGCACTATTGTGTGTGCGCTTTTATTGACCGATACTTGTGAAACTTTATAGTTCAGTAATCACCGACTATGGAACTCGAGCGACTCGCCTCTCTTGCACTAATCCCGCATGTCCCCACTGTAAACAACAAAAGCTGTTCCACGTTTCAATTAACTTTCAAAAGAGAAGAAACTGAGGATATCCGGGAAATTTCATAAAATTTATTACAGTTTCCTTGAAATGAGGGAATATTGAGAAGTTTCACATATTCTGGGATACAGTTGGGTTTAAGGTTAAAACGTCCATTGGTTTATGGAATTTATAAAAGTATTAATAGAAGAGAGATATTATGGAAAAGAACTGTTATAGAAAATTTGATCAATATCCCTTAAGCCGATTCGCTTAATTTGGTATATAGATTGATCGACGGACCGACATTACAATTCGAGTTGTCACAAACGTTTATTTCCAAAAAATCAAAAACTGTTTAATGCGGTTGGTAAAAACAGAATTATTACGAACATTAAATTTCGTTCAGAAAATATCATTTTAACTTTTAAATTTCATTCTGATTTTATCTGGAAGTCATAATTACAAAATTTTACTATTCTCTCCTACGCTATCAGAGGGATTATTACAAACTTTTAAATCCTTGCCTCTTTTAGCGAGGGATTTTTTTATTCCTTTTGCGAGAATCTCTGTGTCTTATCGTGGATCGTGGAAGTCGTAATTTATGGAGGCAATTAATCGAGATGCATATTGAGCAGGGTGTGATTACTGGAGGTGATTAGGGTTGTACGATAGGGGTAGATCCAGCCGGGATTGGGGTTGTCGCCGGAAATGCAACACTCTGCACTTTAACCAGAAAAGGGATAGGGTGGATTTATAAAACCCGTTTTATGTCCCGCCCTCCGACTGCGTCCCGGAGTTATCACCTGCATTAAGGATTTTGTACAAACGGAGTGCCACCGAATGGGAATTATTACTAACTCTTTTTTGTGATAGCAAAAAAACACAGCACAGAATGTAAATATTATTGCAGATTAGAGAATCTTACAAAACGAACCAAGAATACAGAGATTTTTTATTTTAAGTATGCATATGCATACGCTATACATTTTCCGACATTGGTTGTTTTTAAAAGAGTTCAATCGGAAGCTTTAAACCAGTGTTTTTCACTGCCAGATTAAGCATGAAGCAAAATTTCGAGTTTAAAAAAGCCACTCGTATAAAACACGGAAATTTTGTGAACATCAAAATCGACTGCTTATGTACAAATTTTGTTTTTTCGTCCAACCAAATATTACGCCTATGAAATTCGAGCATTGGATGTGTTAACAACAATATTTAAAAAAATATATAATATAACCTGTTGATGTATTTCACTTATTAAGTTATTTGTTCCGACTAGTTTCGGCTTCTCGTCATTTTCAATGAATTCATAATAATCACTAAAACTTGACAAAATCTCAAATTTTCGAAGTTATTTTCATAATATTTGATTAATAATTTATTAAATTAAATGAATGTTTTACAAATACTATTTTTTTTTAACAAACTATCCTAAATAACATTTGAAAAAAATGCGTTCAACACTTTTGTAGTTGAAGAAAATCTGTTTCGCTCGGAAGCTCGTAACGCGAAATTCATCGAGCTTACACGGTTATGGGAAACTTTAAATTGGGGATCACGTCGTCTTGCGCCGGGAATTACCTCTTAAGGTACTTAAGGAATTGTGAAAATTGTTTGCCTCCCACACATTTTCCAGGAAGCGCATATAACGGAAACATAAGAAAGAAACGTAGTCGAAAAACATCTCAAAACAGATGTTGTTGTATGACGTTAAAGCATCGTATATTCTATTCTTGCTTTCAGTTGCTTTCCTTAAGCTTGAAATGTGACATTTTAGTAGTGGGTACAAATTAGAACAGATCGTTTCGTAAAGCTTCACACTCATTTTAAATTCATCCTGTATTTAGTCAACGCTAATGGTTTTGTTGCACTTAACGTATTGCAAGAAATCTATTAACTATAGTTTTAAAAATGTAATCGCTGAAGCTGTTACTTGGTGAAATTCCACATCAACTCTTTAGTAAATAACAGTTGGTTAAGATAGTGAAATCTTAAATCTGTTATTTACTAAAGTGTTAACTATAGTTTTAATGCTTAATACTGACATTCAGAATTATAAAACTAGCGTCTATTAAAAGCTGTTAAACCATAACTCCAATGATGATTAAAATGTGTGGATTCCATCTACACCGACTTCTCCAAAGCCTTTGACAGGGTTAATCAAACGAGGCTTTTGTATAAACTTTGCTCATATGGCGTTTCGGGACTCATGCTTGAACGGCTACGGTCCTTTATTTGTAACAGGAAACTGTTAGTATAAGTAAATAATATCACCTCTTATATTATAATTAACGCAACCTCAGGGGTGCCACAAGGCTCCCATTTAGGACCGTTATTAAGATGTAATGGCCTACCGTTATAATAAATAAATAAATAAAATCTGTTTCCGTTTGTTTCAAATAGAGGGGGCAATCAAAATCACAATTGTAATATAACAAACATGTATAACATAAATCAAAAGATAAAAGTAATTCTCACATACACAATAACATTTCAAACTTGCATTGTATTTGAAAAGCGTTTATTAATTTGTAGCATGCGCCAGGCGTACAATACTGCTTAATCGGTATATTCTGAACTTCACAATATTTTTGTGTTTTATACGCGTGGCGCATGAAATAAAATTTCGAGTTTAGAAAAGCCTGAAAATTTGGTTTGGTCGCTCCGCTTCGCTACGCGACCAAACTAAATTTTAAGGCTTTTCTAAACTCAAAATATTATTTCATGCTTAATCAAGGAGTAAAACTCTTTGGAAACTTTTAATTGAACCATTTGAAAAATTATAAATGCTTAGAAATTTACAGTTTCCATATTTCAATATATCTTAAATACTAATATTTAAGTACTCGACGTTTGTAATTATTTAATTTTCTAATTCTAGTTTTTAAAATTTTTATCAATTTTATGTTGAATTTATCAATTTCGCTGAATTGTCATAAAATGTGTCTGTAAAATGTTATTAACTGTTTTCAATCTTGTCGTTTATGTAAATGATGAAACTCCATAATACTATTTGAAATAAAACAACACAGTTGGGAGGGTTTCACTTTTATTGTTGAACACTGCAACATGTTTCACCACACAGTGGCTTCATCAGGCAGATGAAATAATCTGAAATAATCTAAATAATTATTTCATCTGCCTGATGAAGCCACTGTGTGGTGAAACATGTTGCAGTGTTCAACAATAAAAGTGAAACCCTCCCAACTGTGTTGTTTTATTTCAAATAATTATACTTTTGTTAAATTTAGCAATTTATTTTTTTTAAATCAATCTTGACGATTATTGGGTTGGCTTAGGGGTTTATCTGTCAACTTAATTAAGTTTATTCTATTACAATATATAAAATGACGAAAATGTTCGTATAAACTGCAACTGTTTGCAGTTTATACTAGCATAATCGTAATTTTATATGTTATGATTAATATTTTTTAAACTTAAAGAAGGGAAAGCTTATTCTTTTAAATTTAAATAGTTTTGACTCCGAAATATTTTAAATTTATTTTAATTTTGCAATTTTTTTGTTTGTTGATTTTTGCGAATTTATTAAAATTTCATATATTAAAATTATGAAATTTTAATAAATTCACAAAAATCAACAAACAAAAAAATTATGAGGATTTAGTTTTTTACATTCAGGGTGTCCGTATTTCAATAGAATGTGTATGAGGATCTCGGTTATTTGAGGAGATTGAAAGTCGGTTAAATTAGGGCAAAGTTGCGTAATTTAGGGCCCAATAATAATCTAAAACCAAATTTGAAATATCTTTTTTCATTTTTGAGATTTTGTCAAAAAACGGTTTTTGTAAGTTTCGTTTTTATTTTCTAATTCAAAATTTGTTGAATCCAGACATTTGCAACTTTGACATTATTCAGGCACTTTTTACGATAAATCTAGTAACATATTTTATTTTAAGATAACTATAACACTTACCCCGGGATCATAGCTAACTTTTGTTTTTCTTGTGGGTGCCATCTTAGATTTTCATATTTTTTTGGAAAAATATTTTTTTGGAAAAATATTTTTTTCTCAATTCAATGATGTACCACGCTTAAAGTTTATTGCATATTTTATATGTAAAATTTTAATCTTACTCACTTATTTGACTCCTAGGACCCATAACTTGCTTACAAATCACCCCTGAAGACGGGCATCCGACGATACAGATTTTAACAGTTGTGATGAATTTTAAAGTAACAAGTGTTTTCCACTCCCAGACTAAGCATGAAGTAAAATTTCGAGTTTAGAAATGCCCCGCGTAGAAGTTTATTTTTTCTTAAAACTGGCATCTTAAATTTATCATCAAGAAACCTTTAATTTTAAGTTCAAGTGAAAGTAATTCGAAAAGTAAAAAAATAAATATGGTATTTTTTCAATATTTGTAAAGAGTAAGAGTTTCACTTGATACACACCCAAAATATCATTAACCCATTACCGGCCAAGAAATTATAGAGTTACTTCTAAAAGTTAATTTTAGATAAAATACTGCACTTTTTTATGATTTTTATGAATAATTTTATTATATCATATACTTTGAATTCTTCTTTTTAATATACATGATGTATACACTTTTATAAAAGCGTTTAATTTAAAGTTTTGAATAAGTATTTTCACTCCCAGATTAAGCATGAAATAAAATTTAGAGTTTAGAGAAGCCTGAAAATTTTGGTTTGGAAGAAACCAAATTTCAGGCTTTTCTAAACTCGAAATTTTACTTCATGCGCCACGCGTACAAAACACTCAAATATTGTGAAGTTAAAAACACACTGAAAAATACTTGAACTATTTTTTGAACGAGTAATAATCGAATTATTTAAATAACAAAATGTTAATATCATTCTTCACACATTCTCAAGTCAGGTAAAATAATACAATGTTTAAAATCAATTTATTCAGTTAGTCATTAAAAAAAGAATAATAATGATGCGCCATTGCATTAATGGCTCCTAATGGATTAAAATAAATTCATAATTGTTGAATTTACTTTTTATTAACTAAGATAATTCGATAACAATTCTGCGGATTTTGTCAATTTATAAAAACCGATGTAAATTATATATTTTTCTTGATTTAAGATGTCGTTGCTATCGAAATTCACTAATAGTTTAGAAATATTCAATAAAATTTTGTAAATGTTCATATTTTTTTTACTTGTAAGTTTTCATAACTGCTATTAATTTGATGATTCTGGTTGTAATCACTTTCGATATTTCTAAAGATTCCTGTAAAAGTTGAATTTTTCACGATAGTCAATTTTTATATATCATTTTGGTGAGTTAGTCTATTTTAACGGTTTTTTGTTGACCTGTTTACAACAAAAAACCGATAAAATAGACTAAATCACTAAAATGTTCTATAAGAATTGACTATCGTGAAAATTTTAATATTTCTAAACTATTGGTGAATTTCGATAGCAACGCCATCTTAAATTAACAAAAACATATAATTTACATCGATTTTGACGATTCTGACGATTGTGTTGACTTCATCTTATTTTGTCACATCAGAGACGTTATTGTGAATTATTAACATTATTCCAACTTCCTCTTAGCGTTATAACTTTCTAAAATATCACCGGTATTACTTCAAAAAAAATCAAATGGGACCTGCCTTTTGCTGACTACGGTACTGGTAGAGGTAATCATTCAATTTTATGAATAATTAATATAAGTATAGTTATAATAAATGTTAATTTTAATTATATTTAAAATACAAGGCTTTTTTCTTTAAAGTATACGTATTCCAAATTCAGTTTATTTTCTTTAAATCTTTAGATATTCGATATATTTTTTTAAAGAGCTCAATTAAAAGCTTTAAGCAAGTGTTTTATAGTCCCAGACTAAGCATGAAGTAAAATTTCGAGTTTAGAAAAGCCCCGTGAAATTTATATTTAAAAATCACTTGAAATCAGTGTTTCATACGCGTGACGCATGAAGTAAAATTTCGAGGTTAGAAAAGCCCAGAAAATTTGTCTCGGGTCGATGCGCGACCCGAGACAAACTTTTATGGGGCTTTTCTAGACTCGAAATTTTTCTTCATGTTTGATCTGGGAGTAGAGAACACTCGTTTAAGGGGATTATCGCAGTGTAACACGCCGATCGTGTTGGAAAGACCCACATAGTTTAGAGTAGCTCATCCGATGCCAAATTTACAGCACAAGTGGGGAGAATACAGTCAGAGAGAAAAGCGGCAGTCAGTTCGCTGTGCATTTGTGCATTGCTCCTTGGCATGAACGGATGGGGTCTCGCGTCGCGTGGAATAGACGAAAAAAACAAAGCGTATAAAAAAGACGGATCGAACGAAAGTGTCGATTCGTATTATTTAAACACGCTGATAATACATACAAGCTATGTATTGTTTTCAATTCGTTAGAAAGCGTTATCGGATCCTGTGTTATTTTTCGGTATTTACAAAACTGATGATTCTTATTCTTGTCATTATAACACATTATTTTTACTTTTAAGACTCCAGTTTCGACAGCCGAACAAACTATGTGTTTTATTTTATTAAATTATAGATTATTTCTTAAAAATATAATAATAAAATAATTCATGTTCATAAGCTCATTGTGAATATTTATATGCCGCACATATATGAAAAAAAAACATAGGATTTTCAATCATATTTTTTAAATGGGAATATTATCTTCCCTAACTGCTATTGCCATGAAAATAATGTGTATTAATTTGGCCTCTGCCCAATTGGGTAAATACCCCCAATTTTGGGGAGAATTTCAATTCATATTCGGTCAAATATTCTAGTTTTTATGAATGCAACAAATAAATAATAGATTGAAAAAAATTAAACGGAAAGCTGCCCTGTTTTTTTTTATGTTTAGTACAGGGTTTACAAAATGATGATGTGTATAAATAGGCTCAGTCAACTTAGCCCCCCGAAGTTCGACTTTTTGAAAAAAGCGATTGCGCTAGACCGGCCTTAGCTAGCGCCACAAAAATTAGAGCTAGCGCCATTTAGACAAGAAAACTACAAGGATTTGAACTTTCGGGGGGCTACGTTGATGCTAGCCCCCCGAGTTTGGATTTTTTAAGTTTTTTACACTATTCGGATTCCTCAGAGCTAGCGCTACCAATTTAAAAGCCAACGCCACTCCCACAGCCCCAAAAAATGATAAAACATTTTTAACCCTGGCCCCCTAAAATGAGATGTTTTTAATCAAATTGGGTGGAAAATTTAACTTAGAGCTAGCGCCAACAGAATATGACAAAAATATTCTCTCAAAAATATCAGGTAAAAAAAAGTTCACGTCCAAATTTTGATGCAAGAGCTTTCAGATCCTGTATGCGTATTACCATTTACTTCCTGAATTTTAATACAAAATGATGTTTGGCATATAATATACCGCTTTCAACAAATAGTTCGGCGTTGTAATTACTTTATTTATGCTCATAGACACTGGCTATTAGAAACATGATGCCTAGTAGACAGTAGCGTAACTGGCAATTGTGTTTTCACTCCTAGCTAATTTAAATCGTTATTACGCAAGAACTTACCGTACGATTTAAGAAACTCTTTTGGCATTGTAATTACTATACTAATATTTATAAACACTGGCAACGAGATAGCTTGCACTAGTAAGACAGTGGCGTAACTGACGATTGTTTTTGATAATTGAAATCGTTATAACTCGGAAACTAACCGTACGATTTCAATTTTTTTTTTGGCATTGTAATTGCTATACTGAAGTCTATAAACACTAACAACGACATAGCTAGTGATATAAAAGGATAAATTAAAATCACTTGCTTTGTTTCACTATTTGTTTCTATTTACTCGACTAGTTTCGCTTTTTACGGCATTATCAAAGTTCACTCTTGATTCACTCTTGATTCACTCTTGATAATGCCGTAAAAAGCGAAACTAGTCAAGTAAATAGAAACAAATAGTGAAACAAACCAAGTGTTTTTAATTTATCCTTTATTATTATTTCAAAATGTTTCACCAAGTGATAAATGAGAAAGTTATTCAAGAGATGGCTAGTGCTAGCAAGACAGTGGCGTACCTCACGGTTGTTTTTTTTATGATAACTTAAATCATTATTACTCGGTGGAAAACACTCGTTGGGAGTTTCAAACTGAACGCTTTTCAAAAACAATGAATGCCTGAAAATTTACCTAGTACACATCGGGTTATGTATGTACCTAATCAAAACATGGGTATCTTTTCGATGCTACAAAATTGTGATTAAGCTCCTTTCGTTGCTATTCAATTGACTTTATTTTCATTCTAACACAATCTATCTCAATATCCTGATTCTACGATATACAGGGAGTTTTTCTTTAAAGTAGACGTATTCCAGATTCACTTTATTTTGTTTAAATTTTTAGATATATGTTGTTTTTACAGGAATTCAATTTGAAGCTTTAAGCGAGTGTGTTCCACTCCCAGACTAAGCATGAAGTAAAATTTCGAGTTTAGAAAAGCCCCGTGAAAATTTGTCGAGGGTCGCGCAGCGACCCGAGACAAATTTTCTGGGCTTTTCTAAACTCGAAATTTTACTTCATGCGCCACGCGTATAGAACACTAAAATTTTGTGAAATTTGTGTATATTTGAACCTTACTTGAAATCAGCGTTTTATACGCGTGGCGCATGAAGTAAAATTTCGAGTTTAGAACAGCCTAGCGCAACAGTTATTTTTTAAAAAGTCGAACTTCGGGGGGCTAAGTTGACTGAGCCGTATAAATAGAGGATTGCAATAACATTCAATTTCAATTCATTTATTCCTTATTTACTTACTATCAAAATATGACTCATCATAAATCAGCCAAATTTGAAAAAAATATATTGGGCTCGGTGCAATGTTGAGCAAGTAGCTTATTATTTGAAATGCATTATAATAACTACCTTATTATTATTATAGTTCTATTTTTTCTAAAATAAATAACAATGAATATGCACGCAGTTAAACCCATTTTTTTAAACATTCGTCAAACAAATATTACCTGTGCTCAGTAAAAAATAGTTGATTTGTAACATTAATCTACGACAACGTCATATTGGTGTTATTCTTACTATTCTTATAGTTTTGATATCATTGATTCGTTGATGAAGTCGCAGTTGGTTCAAATAGGTCCGATTGCTAGAAACTTTACAATTTACTTTAATAGTTTTATTGCGAGAAGTTTAATGGCATTTAACAACTGCTTTAATAACGAAAGATTTAAGACGAAATAATGATTTGAACAAGACTGATTGTTATTCGATTGCTTCTGGCTTATTAATCAGCTTAAAAAACTTTAAAAATAATTTAATAATACCGACACTGTCAAATAATAAGGAAATATTAAAGGTATATTACACATCTTTATTTAAATTAGTGAAACATTTCGTGTTTTCTATATTAGTGAACATGCAGTATAAAAAAATACTTATTCCATTAGTAGTCAGAAAGCATGAAAATAAAACACTAGTACAATAAAATATCGATTATAATTGCGAAATATTAATTTTACGAGAATAAATGCTAACGACGCGAGCCGTTTTTGTTAACTATGATTGAAAAAAGAAAAGAAAAACAAACGCGAAGCCGCACAGCGTTCACCGGCCCTGGGATAAACGCTGGCCGCATGCTGCTCCCCCCTCCAATAATTGTGCAGATGAGTGTACAACGCGTTCAACTAAGAGAAGATCCGCAAGGCGGCGGTATTTTACGGTATTATTTTTCAAAATTTTTATTTTAACCTGACTCGGGCATGAGCTATCGCATCCTTATGAAATGTTCACATTATATTCCTTATAGTATAAACTACTAAGATATGGGAATATTTTTTTTAATTTTGAAAAATTTAACATTATTTTTTTCATACCTCTGAAAACAAATTGTTTAAAAAAAAAGTTTTTCGATATTTTACTAGATAATTGGGCTTAATATACGCTGTCAAAATTTCAACTTTCTAGGACCTTTAGTTTTTAAATAAACCTAACATTAAATTTCAGACCACTGTTATATTCCCCTTAAAGCTTCTAATTGAACTTTAAATTTAGAGCCTGTGCATGTGTTTACCTAAAAGACAAACCCTCAATATGTCTTAATGGTTTTATAAATAGTTGATTTAAACTTCTTTTTCAATCGGTTTATTAAAAAAAATCGTGAAACAAATTTACGACGTGAAAACTTACTGGGACAATTCTTGTCTCTCTGAGAGAAATATAGCGTCCCGCTTTTGGCAATAATAAATGTGTTTGTTTGGATTCGAACTGTGTGCGGATTTGATTTAATAAGGGATTCGGGAAAACTTAGTTTTGTAAAGAAAAAGGCGATAATGACGCCGAGGGCCGATTGCGAGCGGACTCGCTTTATTAACGTTTTCCGCTCGTTTTTTTCTCTCTGTTTCCCTTATTTTATGATTAATCGTGAACCCACGCTTTTGGAATCAATGGCACGTGAATTGGCCTAATGAATAGCCTCTTGATGTCCGTTGAATGATAATTGTGGAATGAATTGAATGAAAATCAACCACACAAAATGTGTATTAAAACGAAACTACAGATATGTGTATTTAGAGATGAGTTAAAACAAAAGCAAAAAAACAAATTTGACTTTGATTAATATTTTAACCTACTAACCCTATCAAAAAGCGAGGCATGTCACTATCGGATGTTTAAAGATAAAAAAATTACCGATAGAAAATATATACAGGTCTACATTAATTAGAATGTTCTTTATATTAAAAAAAAATCAAATTATTTTTCGCGATATTAATAATAATACACAAAGAGGTATCTTTATTTTTGTTGTTTTTTACAAAGGTGAAATTCAACTTTTCGTAGAAATTGATTCATTCTAAAATAAGGAGACTCACTATCTTCTACATGGATAGAATATACAAAAATTGCAAAGCTAGAACACCAAAGACAGTATGCGAATATAAACCACTATGGCCATTATTAATAGAGTCCCTAATATATGCAGATGTTGTAACACTAATAGCGGACAGACCGGAAAAGATACATAAACAGATCGACATATGGACAGATGAAGTAGACAAAATGGATATGAGCATAAACACGGACAAAACAAAAATAATAAAAGTAAAAGGGTTCAGAAAAGACAACAACACAGAATATATATGCAAAGGAATAAGATTAGAGAAGGTAACTAACTGCAACTACTTAGGAACGATCATTAGTAACGATGGAAAAATAGACACAGAAAACGCCAAGAAACATAAAAAAGCAAACAACATTTACTATCCGATAAGCAAGAAACTTCTAGGCAAAAAAGGAATCAATTCAAAAACGAAACAACATATATACAACAAAATCGTAATCCCTACAGTGCTGTACTCCACAGAGACAATGACCATACTACCGGCGCACAAAAATAAGCTAACCGTGATAGAAATTACATTTCTTCGGAAGATATCAAACGTCATCAAATTTGACAAGAAAAGGAACGAGGAGATATACGCCAACCTAAAACAGGACACAATAACAAACAAACTCGAAAAGAAGCAACTAAACTGGTTTGCCCATGTCAGGAGAATGGATAACTATAGATTAACAAAACAAGTAGAGCAAACAACCATGGAAGGAAAGAGGAAACCAGGAAGACCAAAGACAATAAACAATATAATTGAGGAAATAGGAGAGAGGCTCGATAACGAGTACCCGACGCCCTAAGGGGCAACAAGAGATAGCAGAAGAAGAAGTAAATTAAATTCACTTAGTTTTGTTTCACTTATATGTTTACACTTTAATTTAAATCTAAATACTTAGTCAATAAATACACTAAAGCTAAGATTAGAGTTTAATATTATAAGCATTTTATAATTCTATTTATAGTAATGTATATAAATGTATATTCCTTTTTAAACTTTACAGCGTTACAAATTTATAAATTACATATTTAATTGAGTTACGTAAAGAATCAAATAAATTGACTAATAAATGAGATGAATTAAACTCGTCAAAATATTTTACTACAATAGTAGATATTCGACTAAGAATAGTAGATATTTGTTTCATTAGGACAAAAAAATTTGGTTTTTGGGACGAAATAGACGTTTGCCAGACGACGCGCAGCGGATTCCGGCAATCTTACAAGATCCAAAAACCCGTTTTTTCCCGAATTAAACATACTATTTTAATGACAAAAATATAAGTAATCTAATAAACAGTTTTAGATTTTTAAAATATCTCAACAAATCACAGACTTTCCTATTAATGCTAAAAACAATTAAGGCTATTTATTTTTCACAAAAAAATTAACACTCTTCTAGGCCTACAGTTGTAATTATTATTTTTTTTAAGTAGTTTGTTACGTGATTTTTGCGTAAAACAATTTTAAGTTATTTTATTTTGAATACGGGTAATTAATATAAGCAACTTATAGTGCTTTATTAGAATTAATATATATAATATATATATATAAAAATAGGAGATCTTTATTTATTCAACTGAAATAAAATCCCTTATCATATCCCTAACCTCTTGGGACGTTTTAGGATTTTATATCTGGGTTACCTATTCGTTTTCCGATTTACTCGATTAATTTGGACTTGGACAATTTGGTTGGCGTAAGATTTTTCTGGAATTCCTAGTTTCATGTTGTTGCGGATAGCAAGGAAGAATACAGGGTGAAGGCGTTCCAGAACTCTTGATCAAGTTGTGTCAACGAGGAATTGGCTGTGTGCTGTCGCGTTCTGAGGCTAAGTCGTGTTGGAGGAAAACCGTTATAAATTAGCTAAGTATTTGGGATATACACTTGAAGTTTTTTTTTTTTTGAAAAGTAATTATTGATGAATAATAATAATTCTATACATTTTATTTTGTGTTTATTTTTTTATAGAAGTAATAATCTGATTCAATCTAATAATTTTAACTGCAAACATAACTATATATTTTTTTCAAATCTGAACTGAAAAGGGAATTTGTTACAAATAAATAATAAACAATTACCTATTGTATAACTGTTGTAAAGATACATACGTATAGCTATATATATTTATCTACTATCGTTCTATGTGAGATCAGATTTATTAATTTTATTAGCATTAATTTTTTTAAGGTATAACGATTCTTTTTTTTACACATTCAAGTAATTAATTTAAACCTAACATTTTTACGTTCTATTAAAATACATAAGAAATTAGTAAGAAGAAAGTATCTCTTAATTTTAGTGTTTTGTTTTTCTTCATTGAGTTGTTGATTTTGTTTGTGTTTTTTTTTAATTTAATATATGTATTAGTACGAGCTTGGTTCATGATTTTCCTTATTGGTGTACTACTTTACCGCCCGTAATCACGTGGCGTCCATTTTATTTAACTTTTTTAACCCCCCCTACTCCTTAGGGTTAGTCTGGCCGACCAATAAGTTAATAGTAGTAAAAGTAGCGTCGCAAGTTTTAAACAAAACTATTTTGCTGCACGTCTATCATTTTATTTTGTTAATCATCAAAAATGACTAAATGACTAAAAGCTCATTTTATTATTGATAATCTGTAAAATAATAAGTTGTATGTAAAAGCGGATTTATTATTGCTTTAAATAAATGTCTACATTTCCCAATTTATATTTGTTTAGCGAATTCTTTCCTAAGATTGGCAAATTTTTAAAATGTTCTCACTGTTTTCATTTAAATCTTCCTATTGAACCTTAAAGTTTGTAAATAATTTGATTGCTTGTAAAAATAATTGATCAATGTTAAAACGCGCTTCAATTTGATCCATACTATCCTTTAGATACTCATTAAGGATTGTACATTTAACGACTTTTTCAATTACCGGAAATCACAAAATCGTTGTTTTAAAGGTAATAGTCATTATATAAATGCATAATTAATAATTAAAGTGATATTATGGAGTTTCAACAACTAACAGCCTCAACTATACAGTATAATTAATAGCATTTAAAGAATTACCCTTATCGAGGGTTTCTACTCCCAGATTAAGCCTGAAGTAAAATTTCGAGTTTAGAAAAGCCTGAAAATACAGGCTTTTCTAAACTCGAAATTTAACTTCATGCACCACGCGTATAAATCACTTATTAAAATGAAGTTTAAAAACACATTAATTAGAATAACGCGGATTTGGATATTTAGTCTGTTTTCAGTATTAATAACAAATAATTTGGTTTTTAAACTAGTAGCTGTTGATGTTATTCAGAATTTTTAATAATAAATAATTGTTTTTACATTAGTGTGTACAAAAAATATTGGCCTAATTAAACATTTTTTTATGAGATATTTTTATGAACATTAATTTTTACGCTTTACTTTAAAACACACGATATTACCATGTTACCCTGTTTAAAATTGCCGGCAATATTACATCACTGTATACATTTTAGAAATGTTTTTATTGGCATTATGAACTTATTTTCTACCATAATTTAAAGCATATTAAAATGCATGTTTGAACTGAATCGAAATAAACCGATATATTTTCTGTTTAGTTCCAGTTTTGGTTCCAACAAAAATAACGGTTTTTTCGGGTTTCCGGTTTTGGATTAAGTTCCGGTTCGAAGCCCTGAACATAATAATTTAAGGTGTGATTTATATTGTTCATTCATATCCTGTGCTTGTAAAGTAAAGTATATGGATCAAATCAAGTAAATAGTGCTTAACTTTGTTCATATACTTTTCAGTTTGTTTTTTTCTTAGCTCTAACTTGTGAATTAGACTTTTTAGTTTTTACAGCTGTATTTTTATATTCATCTAAAAAAAGATAATTATTACTTAAATCATGGATGTTTGAATTTCCTAGTAAATTTACAATATGAAATTTATTATTAATTGAATCCTGAAGGTGTGAATATTGCTGTATATTTAGAACATGAAAACTGGAGCTCAGCGGGTCTATTACAATTTTAATATTCTTTTTTACTTTTGTTAATTGAATAAAATGAAATATAACGAGATAGAAGCCTCTGCCGTTTATAATAAGATTTGTTAATGTTTATACAATTTTCATATATTGTTTTATTGTTCCTTAGCGTCCATATGAATGATTTTGTTACATTCAGTGGTTTTTATGTAAGTAAAACAATGTGAAACATTTTTAAAGGTATATTGTATACTCACTATAATTGTTTCGTTACACTGTGACTTAGCGTCCATATGAATGATTTTGTTACATTCAGTGGTTTTTATGTAAGTAAAACAATGTGAAACATTTGCAAAGGTATATTGTATACTCACTATAATTGTTTCGTTACACTGTGACTTCTTCAGGCGAAGAAATGGTAAACATTTGTCAGTTTATACACACTTATATGGAGGGGTGGATGAATGAAGATGAACTTTCAACAATTATCAACCTGAGCGATCAATTTTTCGATGGGTAATTATTATTTTTTTAAATAAATGTAATAATTTTGAATTTATAAAATTTTGATCATTTAAATTTTAATAATTCTCGAAAAGGCTTCTGTTGGTACTATCCAGTATTTTTCGCTCACTTTAAATTACTTTTGCTATCTCTCGAAAGTCCGGCCTAATCTGATGGTTTTTCAGCTATGATTAATCGCCTTAATCAGAACTTAGATCGTATCGCAATTAAACGCGCTTCCAGCGTTTCGCCATTTTTACGGCATGTCCCTTCCTTCTTACTAACCGCTTCTGCAGACTTTACTCGTTTATCACTCACTTTTTGAATAGATAGAACAAGGGGAGAAAAAGATGATGAATTTGGTGGGGTTTTCAGAAAAAAAAAAATTAATGATGTATATCGGTGTCCCAAACTATATCTACACAACAAAGGTTTTTTTTCTTAAATAAGTAGGTATACGAAACAAGAAGTAGAAAGCATATAAAATTTCGTATGTTTTCAAAAAATAGAAGAAGGGGCAGTATAGATATACAGGGATCTTTTCTTTTTAGTATACCTACAAATCCCAACATATAATAATAATAATAATGTAAATCAGGGGCCCAAAGCGAGTGCGAATGCAACGCAAATTTCCAAATTCTTGGTGATGGAAAAGCTGTCATCCCTAACTTTGTTTGCCGTTCATTTATTGTGGGTGAACATATATGAACATTTTTTTTTGCTCTTTACTTATATTTTACATAAAAAAATAAATGAGTATATGAAACTTTTCTTCTTTGATGCATATATTTTTTACCAAATAATCTTATTTCTCTGCTAATTTTCCCACTATTCTAATGTTTATTTCGATGCAATAAAATGTAATACTCTTTTTTAATTGTAAAATTTTAGTTTTTTATAATTTCAGTTTTTTCTATTTTTATATCATTTAGTATTTCAAACTTTTATTTATATATTAAAAATAGTAGATAATGTATTACTTTATCTCCGTTGTCAACGATTCTCCATGGTTACGATACACAAGGAAACTTTACTTATTTATAAACTTAAATACAAACGAATTTCAAACATAATAAATTTATTTTATTTATTAATTCTAATTAGATTATAAATACGACAAGAAATAAAAAAATATATGCAAAGAGATCAAGAAACGTTTAAATCTTTGGAGATCTTACAATATCTCCAATATCTCTTCAGATTTAAAGTACGGCTTGATCTAATTATATAATAAATAATATATATAATTGAAACATTAGTACAAATAAGGTACTTTATAAATACTTTAGTAAATCTCTTCATCAATAATTTCACTTTACACAAAAATAATTATGAATACGTACTAGAATTTGATCATTTATTTTTTAATTATTAACAATATTAATTGTTCCTGCAAAATCTTCATAAGGCAAAATTTCAAAATGTTAACCCATTTATTGCCATTTATGCAAAAACTCAACACTATTATTTAAATTATTTGAAATTACTCAACAAATTAATTAGATGCATTCCTTCATTTGACCTGACTTGAGAATGTGTGAAGAAAGACGTAAATATTTGGCAATAGAAATATTTCGATTATTACTCGATTAGAAAAAAGTTTTCGGTGTATTTCTAACTTCACAATATTTCCGTGTTTTATACGCGTGGCGCATGAAGTAAAATTTTCAGTTTAGAAAAACCTGAAAATTTGGATTTACCAGGGCGCGACTCGCTTCGTTCGCGCGCCCTGCCAAATCCAAATTATCAGACTTTTCTAAACTCGAAATTTTACTTCATGCTTATTTTGGGAGTGGAAACACTCGTTCGAAACTTCAAATTAAACGCTTTTATAAAATTGACGAAGGCCTGCAAATTTACAGCGTATACATCATGTATTTTTAAAAGAAAAATGTCCAGTATACAGGGCATTTTTTTTTTAGTATACATATTCCGATAATTATGGAGTTTGGTAAATTTGCAGGAATTTGTTATATTTTAAAACCGTTCAATTTGAGGCTTTTAACGAGTGTTTTCTACTCCCAGAATAAGCATGAAGTAAAATTTCGAGTTTAGAAAAGCCTAAAAATTTGGATTGGCCGCGTAGCGAAGCGGAGCGGCCAATCCAAATTAGGCTTTTCTAAACTCGAAATTTTACTTCATGCGCCACGCGTATAAAACACTGATTTAACACTGAGTTAAAAATACACACACAACAACGTTATAGGCAACCCAATATACATCAGAGTTATTGGGTTGTCTATAATCACTGTTTTAAACAATTGGTTCAGCGAAGAATTTGACTCGCGTTTTATCACGTCTACATATTAGACTGCTAAAGCCATAAATTTTGAACTTAACAATAGTACAGTGCTTTACACGCGTGGCGCATGAAGTAAAATTTCGAGTTTAGAAAAGCCTAATTTGAATTGGCCGCTCCGCTTCACTACGCGGCCACTAAAAATTTTCAGGCTTTTCTAAACTCGAAATTTTACTTCATGCTTAATCTGGGATTGGAAACACTCGTTAGAAGCTTCAAAGTGAAATACTTGATAAAAACGTATTTACATCAATAAAATCGTGACATGTATACCGAAAAGAAAAATTCACTGTATAATATAATAAGTCATACACAGAAATCAAGAAGTGCAGAATTTTACCTAAAATCAACTTTTGGAGTTAAATCTATAATTGCTCGGCCGTTAATGGGTTAATCAACTCACAGCTCATCTAAGTTCGGTTCTAGTATATCGATTCTGTGTTTATTTCAAATATACCAACAAAACCTGTTCAAATTGTACCACTCTTTTTTAATTTAATAAAAAAAGTTGTCGTCTAATTGTTTTCTACGTGAAATGTTTATTTTCTGTATTTTCCATTGTTTTAGTCATCGTTATTTGTTTTAAATTTATTTAGAATCGACCGATTTTTTTTTTTTTAATATAAACAAAGATAATTTATGTCTTAACTATATATTTCTGTAAGTTATATCAAACGTTGACATTTTCTGATGCAAATTATGAAGTTAATATAATGAATTAATTCATTAATAATTGTAGATTGCGAAAAGAGTAGCTCTTTTTATTTTTTGCACCAAGTATTGGCAATTTTATTGGTAGGCACTTTTTAGTAAAAAGTGTTTACCGTTCGTTTGTTTTATCGTGCTCACCATTGAGATCTCGTAAACTATAAGATACACGAAGATGGTCCAATTAGACAATTGTTTACATTTTTGTTACAAAATTAATCAAACATTAAAAGTGCGATTCTTTTCGCAATCTACAACAAGTTAGTCTTACAAAGACTATATCAAACACTCATTAAAACAACTACTTCCCGGGCTAATACCCCGACGGACATTGAATTATACAACAAGTGTTTGCTGTTACATAATTTGACCCAAATTGTTACATTTGCAGTAGGTTACTGTATGTAACAGCAAACACTTGTTGTATAATTCAATGTCCGTCGGGGTATTAGCCCGGGAAGTAGTTGTTTTAATGAGTGTTTGATATAGTCTTTGTAAGACTAACTTGTTGTAGATTGCGAAAAGAATCGCACTTTTAATGTTTGAAGTATTCTGCAACCAAAAATTGGCAATTTCATTTATACAAAATTAATCGTTAGCAAATTTTAACTAGCGTTATTTATTTAAAAAATATGGCAAAATAAGTCACAATCGTAAACATTTTCTTTTTGCCATAACTTTATTATTTAGAATTGATATTTTTCTAAATAATAAAGTGATAAAGCTGGAATTTTAAATGCACCCGAAATAACACCCTAGTGACACAATTCACAAATTTTATACAGTGTGTCCTATTTTCAAAATACAACATCGAACTTCCATGTTTTTATAGGAACTGTATTGATTTTTTATACCATTAGAGAGAGCAGGAAATGTATGCTGGAAATCATATGTCTTATGACAAAAACTCAAAACAGTTATATCTAAATAAAAATTAGAACAGCCTTTATAACATCAGCTAATCCTTGTATTTATGTTATGAACAAAATTTGAAATCAATATCTCTTGAATTGACCAAGTTATAGTAAGATTGGAATGGAAGTAAATTTCGAGTTTAGAAAAGCCTGAAAATTTGGTTTGGTCGCGTAACGAAGTGGAGCAACCAAGCCAAATTTTTAGGCTTTTCTAAACTAGAAGTTTTACTTCATGCGCCACGCGTATAAAACACTGATTTAAAGTGGAGTTTAAAATGTACTAGATAAGTTTGATGATATCAGGTTAATAAATTTTACAACTATTTATTTCTTGTAACAAATTCTTAAGCTTTCAAAATCCCAGCAATTGTATTTGCAATATGTAGCAATAATTAAAATAAAAAGCAAATTGTTAGACACGCTTAAATGTTAGTATATTGATTCCACGAAATAAACATAATATTGATTATTTTTATTTCGCTTAGATATATTTGTACTTATTATCAATAAGTTTCAAAATATTTTACTAGAATTATATTTAAATTAAGATTTAAATCAAAATGTAAAAGCGATTATAATTCTACAGAATTAGCAAGAACAAAAATGGTTTAGTGTACAAAAAAATATATATTAGGGTCGGGTTAATCTCCCCCGAAAAAAATGATGTATGTGTGTGTGTACCTAGCCCCCTTTTGTCTCGTGCACAATTAAGGGCAGGACTTAGCGACCCTTTTTAATGAGACCCCTTTCCTTCACTTAGAACAATGCGGCGCACACGAGTAATTAACAAAGCATGTGTGCCTCAGCACTAATCATTCCCACCGACGACAGTCTGTCACCAATTCGTGAAAACTACAAATCTGCATCCACGAAATAATTATAATTGTTATCATTGTTTATTAACGGTTGAGGGAAGGATAAGGGGGAGTTAATTAATAGCGCCAACTGTTGCGGATTTATTGTCTGCATTTATTAAGAGGGTATTTAAAACAATGAAAGAATAAGAGAAAAGCTGACAGATTAACACTTTCGGCCAAGACGGTGGCATTTGACACCACTAATATTTGATAAACAAACTGGGAATTTTTCTTCTAAATATATATACATCTATGCATGAGCTGTAACTTTTCCGATAATCGTTTGTTTTTTAAAAATAGTTTAATTTGAAGTATATAACGAGTGTTTTCCACTCCTAGATTAAACATGAAGGAACATTTCGAGTTTGGAAAAGCCTGAAAAAGCTGCGAAGGCCAAAAGTCGTCAAAAGATCAAAGTAGGGCTGATCAGTACTAAATTTATAGGCAAGGTACCTTACAAATTTCTTTTGAATTTGCTAAATTTTATTAATCTCGCATTCAGTGTATGGAGACCATACCGTTGAACAATATTCCAAGTGGGGTCGCACTAACAAATTATACAGTGTTACCAGCGTTCTACTATTTATAAAGTTCTTACTGTTACGCTTTACAAAACCCTGTATCTGATACGCGTTCGCGACAATGTTTGAGATATGTTATGCAAATGACCACTTCGAATGCACAGTGACACCTAAATCCCTTATCCCATCAACACGATTTACTGCTACATCGTTGAAAACATAATTTGTAATGATCGACCTTGTACTTGAAAAAGTAATGATATTACACTTTGTGATGTTTGGCGTTAACCTGTTATCGTTACACCAGCTATAAAAGTGATCAAGTTCATTTTGTTGCATCAAGAGTAGATTCAAACGCATATATATCTTCATATCATTAGCGAAAAGTAAACAATTAGCATTCTGGAAACAGCTTGTAGCGTCGTTTATAAATATATTAAAGAACAAGGGACCCAAGTGCGAACCCTGAGGAACACCAGAAATAACCTGTAGGGGTCTTGATGTTATTTGCTCAATTTTAATCAATTACAACCTATCTGTTAAGTAGGACTCTATCCAACTTAAGAGAATATCAGTATTGCCAACATAATGGAGCTTGTTGGAAACCCATGTTGTTTGTGAGAGATTGAAGATTGCAATGAATTAGCCAGGAAATCCCTCATTTATTTTTCAAAAATGTTTAGGATTGTTGGAATAATGGATATAGGGCGATAATTTTGAATAAGTTTGTTATCGCCATTCTTATTGTTTGGAATTATGTTTGTTCATTTCCAGCAAAATGGAAAACAACTACTAGATAGTGACAATTTAAAATGTAACCATATTGGTCTACTAAGCGCGAATACACATTTTTTTAATAGGGAAGCAGGCAGGCCATCGGGGTCAGGGCAATAGTTATCTTTAAAAGATTGTAATGCATTGAAGTCCTCCGTGATTTTTATATCAGGTGTTCGATTTATGTGAACATATGATGGCCAAATCGATGACGATGCTATTTGGTTATTATGCGAACATGGTGTTCTATACACTGATTCAAAATGTTCAGCAAACAAATCAGCTATACTACTTCTGTCGTTGACAACCTTATTATCCTCAAGAAAATTAGCCGGAATACGATCCCCACCCCTCTTCAATCTAACATGAGACCAGAATGATTTTGGATTTGTATTAATTTCGGACTCAATATTCTACACGTGATTATTGTAACACAATCTGGATAAGAGCTTGCACTCTTCCCGTATTGAGGAAAATGCTAAGTAATCAGAGTGAAAGCGTGACAACATGTACTTTTTATGTAACGTTTTTTTTTTTAGAATAACTAGAGATTTTAGTTATTTGCTAAACCATATTGGAAAACTATTCTTAATGTTATACCTGTTTCTTAGTGGAACATGCAATTCAAATGCTTGGAAAATGTATGTATAAAATGTGTCACAAGCTAATTCAATACTACAGTAATTAAAAACAAAATCCCAATGTGTATTTATAAACTGGTTATTGAGGGATAAATAATCCGCCTTCTTAGAATTAAAACCAACAGTATTGTCTGTCCAAGAATTGACATATTCTGATGGTAGATGCAGATTCAAGCTAAGAGCTGGATGAGGCTTATCGCACGATACAAGAGTAAAAGATGTTGCCTCAAGTAGAGAATCCAAAGATAAAATAGAGTCTATAAATGCTAAGTCAAGAAGCGCATTATTTATATTTCTTATAGAATTGGCCTAAATTTAAATAACTATATATGTTAGCTATATATGTTAGCTACTAATTCTGATTTTGGGCATGCAGTGTTATTACGTACGCCAGACTCCTCATTAATCCAAGTTGCATTTGGTAAGTTATAATCACCAAAAATGCAGATAATACCGTAATCAGTCATCGATTCTATAACATAGCAATGACTTGAATAGACTGACAAATCAGAGTTTGGAGGTATGTAAACTGCGCCAGCAAGAATGGAGTAGCATTCAGAATTAATAGCTGTATAGAGTTTATCTGAAATACAACTTTTTCCCATAATCTCATGAGAGTGAAAATTATTAGAGACCGCTTATAAGAACGCCGCCACCACGAGATTTATTTGACGCAACATAATCACGATCACACCTATAAACACTGAAACTATCAAAACCTAATTCAGCATTTAAAATGTTGTCACGAAGCCAAGTTTCCGTTAGAATATGAACATTATAATCCATTAGTGGTATTGTTGTAGTTATATCCATTAGTTTTGTCCGAAGACAACGATACTACATGTTTCTTGGTTTAAGGATGATTGGGTTTAAAACAACTTAAAATAAAAACAATTAATTTAACTCTGTGTTTTTCATACCGTGCGATCGATAAAAATTTGATTTAGAGTAGGCTTTTAGTTTTAAATTAAATTGGCACTACTGACTGTTAACACATAGTTTACCATAACCTCAAATTTATTCTACCATTCACGCACAAAAAAATGGCCGCATACTCTAAATCATAATTTCGCACTGTATTTATTGAAACATAAAAACAGCTAATTTAAACATTGTTTAAATCATCTTTGATTTCAAAATAAAACTGTCGATGTGTTATAATTATCTATAAAACATTCATTTTTTTAAATCAATTATGATTTAATATATAATACTTAAAATAAAACTGCCAATCTTAAAGTGTATTTATGTCTGAGTAAATTAAGTATTTTTTCGACACTTTGTCCAAATTTAATCGAATATTCACTTTATGAAGTTAAAGTTTTACTTACATTTTTGAAGAAAAACTAGAGCAAACAATTAAGAGAAAAAATCTAAATATCGTATATTCACGTTAGTGTAAACTATTTAAATGTTTTTCACAATTTTGCCAACAAACTATTCACCTAAATTAACGCTTTTCTTTTGAAATTTAATTCGACTTTGGCTTAATAATTATTAAAAAGGTCATTTTAAAATGAAATAAAGTATTTAGTTTAATTTTTTTCTGTCATGTCTTTTCATTGAAGCCCTCAATATTTTTCTAACGAGTGTTTTCCACTCCTTGATAAAGCATGAAGTAAATATTTCGAGTTTAGAAAGTCTCAAAATTTGAATTGGTTTTTCTAAACTCGAAATATTTACTTCATGGACCAGACACTGATTAACTGTAATTTAGGAAAACACTATACAGGGAGTTTTTCTTTTAAGTATGCGTATTCTAAATTCAGCCTATTTTTTGTAAATCGTTAGATATTCCTTGTTTTTTTTTTTAGGTTAAATTTGAAGCATTAAATTTGTGTTTTCCACTCCCAGACTAAGAATGAAGAAAAATTTCGAGCTTAGAAAAGCCCCGTGAAAATTTGTCTCGGGCCGCGCAGTATAAAACATTAAAGTATTGTGAAATTTATGTATATTCAAATTTCACTTCAAATTTGTGTTTTATACGCGTGGCGCATGAAGTAAAATTTCGAGTTTAGAAAAGCCCAGAAAATTTGTCTCGGGTCGCTACAAATTTTCACTTGGCTTTTCTAAACTTAAAATTTTACTTCATGCTCAGTCTGGGAGTGGAAAACACTCTTTTTAAGCTTTAAATTAAGCTCTTTTCGAGAACAACGAATGTCGGAAAAAACTAACAAGAAAAGTATTAAGAAATTGACATTTTTTAAGCTTGGCAACGATGATTGAAACATAACACGAAATCCTATATTTTTTTAAATTACGTAATCATTAAATTTCAGCTTATTCTGGCTAAATTAAATAAAGGAATGACAATACCAATAATACTAGCGTGGTCGGAATAAATTTAGCTATTTCGCTCTTTCTAGCATTAGGATAGATTAGATAAGGTCAGGTAGGGTCAGGTCAGGTTAGGTTAGGTTAGTAGGAAATTTGAATACAAAAACGAATATGAAATATTAAATATTCACCAAATCCCTAATAAATATTCTTAATAACTATAAATGAGGAATTGATCTTTTCAGTTAATTTTCTTAATAAACAATTAATTTTAAATACTAAATGGTATTTCTTATGTTTATTTTAATAATTTGCTGTTTAAACTGTGTGATGGTGTGTGTGTGTGTGTATTTATAATTATGTTTATTTATATAAAATAGTAACATACGTTCTGTGTTATTATAGGAATAATTAGTGCGTGTTTGGGGAGAACGTCGAATGGAAAGGGAAAACGTTATTAATGGCTAAAAGGCGAAATAGAAATGTTTTGATATTTATACGGAGTAATCAATTTATTAGTGTTGTAATATGACGGGTGCACAGATGTTGCAGCCATTAATACGAGCCCAGGGACCCATCCATCAGTCGGCCCGAAAATTTCGACCGAGACGGAATTATCAGAATTAGCTAATAGCATGAAACATGAAAAAAGAGAGAGGACAAAAATATACACTATAAAAAAAAATGTTTCCAAGGATCGAACGCATTAAAAATACAGGGAATTATTATTTTAAGTATACATATCGCGATATGTGCGCTGAACATTTTTAGTTTGAAAAAACGCTAGTTTAAATATGAAACTTCTAACGAGTGTTTCGACTCCTTGATTAAGCATAAAGTAAAATTTCGTGTTTATAAAAGCCTAAAAATTTGGATTTGCCTACGTGAAGCGAAGTACCGTGCGATTATTTAAAACATGATTTAGAGTAGGCTTTGAGTTTTAAATTAAATTGGCACTACTAACTGGTAACACATACTTTAGCATAACCTTAAATTTATTTCATCATTTAATTAGCAGTCTGATCAACCGCACAAAAAATGCCGCCTACTCTAAATCATAACTCAGGCCAACAAAAAAAATGTGATTTGAATTTGTTTATTTTTTGAAGTTTTGGTGGCTAATTAATAAAGTATCAACATTTTTTTTGTTTCCATCACGCACATTTTTTTATAAAATTGACTAGGTGTCATATTTATAGTTTTTTAAATATTTGCGAACAAAAACTAAATGACATTCTAAAAATTGCTACGCCACTGAGATTAAATTGTATACAAATCAATAGAATAGTATAGGGAAATTCCTGAATGACGAGAAGCTATGAAAATCTTAGTGATGCTTGAAAAAATCAAATACAATGATCATAGTTTGTGGGGATTTGAAAATTGTGGGACTTCTACTAGGGCAGCAGTCAGGGTATACAAAGTACCTATGGTTTTTGTGTGAGTGGGACAGTCAAAGCAGACATCAACATTGGATGAAAAAGGACTGGATAAGAAGAGATATTTAATCTCCCGGATCAAAACATGTTCTGCACGAAAATCTTATTGATCCTCAAAAAATGTTGTTACCTCCACTGCATAATAAACTAGGATTAATGAAACAATACGTTAAAGCTTTAAATAAAGAATTACACTGTTTCAAATAATATTGTAGAAAATTTCCCGCTATTTCAGATGCAAAATTAAAAGAAGGAATTTTTGTCGGTCCTCAAATAAGGAGATTAACGAAAGATCAAGAATTTGTTAATACTATGACCGAAACTGAGAAAGATGCATGGATTTAATTTTCTAATGTTATTGAAAGTTTTTTGGGAAACCACAAGGAAATTGTGGAAAACATTCTACAGAAATTTATGGAATTGGGACGTAATATAAGCACAAAAGTTCACTTTTTACACTCCAATTTTGATTACTTCCCTAAAAATCTTGGTGATGTGAATGAGGAGCAAGGTAAGAGGTTCCACTAAGACGTGAAAGAAATGGAACGCAGGTATCAAGGTCGGTGGAATGTTTCAATGATGGCTGATTACTACTGGTCAATAAAAAGGGACAATCCGGCTCTGGAATACAGAAGAAAATCCACTAAAGAAAGTTTTTCATCTAAGAGGGAAAGATCTTCTGGAAAGAAAAGAAATTAAAGATTGTTTAAGACTTTTTTTAATTTAGTTTACTATTTGTAATTTGTTTTTGTCTCTGTATCAATAAAAGTAGCGTTTCTTTTGACCACATTTTTTATTAGTTTATGTGCAACTTTGATAAAAAAAAAAACCTTACGTGATAGGGCAAAATGACACTCGGATTTGAATTCATCATATCAAAATTATACATAATTAGATGTCAGATCGAAATCAACTTTCAAAAAGTCAAATTTTGTTGGACTGTGTAATTTAAATGATTGCACGGTATATTACTATTAGTACAAATCGAACATACAAAAATTAGCGTGTTCAGTGTAACAAGAAAAATTGTACGTATAGTTCAAAAAAAAATCCTGTTATGGATATTAAAAGTACAACACTTTTCGCATTATATTTCAGTCTTATTATTTTTATAATTCTATCCTAATTATGTATTTTTTGTGCTGATTTTTTTTTTGTACAATTATTGTTTAATTGACAATAAAGGATTTTAAATGAAAAGTTAATTGGTACAAGCCACACACTCGATTTTAATCATAAACGCAGGAAATTGCGTTAACAAGAAATACGCGCGGTTTAAATTCCGCCCTTTGAAGTCTCTCCCCGGCTTTCATACACTCACATACACACAGACAGGGATTATAAGCCCCGTAATATCTGTTGACACAATCCTTTTGAAAAGGATATTGCGCGATGCAATAAATCTGGGCGGCGTTTTAATCTCGAGTCGTCGAAATTTCGATTCGCCTAATGATAATGTCACCGGGCCGCGGCGTGTGCGGGGGGTCGCGGTATCGATCGTGCGGAACACCCGAGGGTCCGGTCCGTTTGAAGTCCTGAGCGGATCGGCGGAAAAAGACGGGATTCTTTAATTATCCACCGCAGCAAACGGAATTTAAACTCTTGGAAAAGGAGCTATTCGTGCGTTAGAATTTAATCCGCTCTTGAACGTTTCGCGTTTTTGATTGATTGAGATTTTTTGAGAAAAATGGATTTACTTTACAATAATTTCAAATTAGTTACCAGGAGAATTTTAAAAAATGAACTTATTTTAATCAATAAAATTAGGTTACACTTATAGGAAACTTTAAAAAACTTTCTACTTACTTTCTATTGATCATACATACTTTTTGTGAAGAAACGGGACTTTTAGATATATTAATAGATTTACTTTTAGTTTGTTTCTCATTGATCAACTTGGTGAAACATGATTAAATATTTTATACTTTAGTCTAAACAAGTGGTCTCCAAACTACGGCCCGCGGGCCAAATCAGGCGTGCGACTTGCATGAATCCGGCCCGCGATTGTTTGTAATTGTTTTTGTAAATGTCATCTTTTGAAATATTGTAACAATTGTTCCATAAATTTTTCATAATTTTATAAAATTAATCGGATCTTGGCCGACTTTATTATGTAGAATTGTTTTTGTGGCCCGCGAAGAAGATAGTTTGGAAACCCAGGGTCTAAACTAATAACAATCAAAACTGGTCGGTACTCAAGCACAAGTACTCAAAAATTGTACTCTGGGTACTTTTCATGTACTTAGTACTCGGTCTAGAAGTACTTTATTTTCTAAGTACTTATACTTGTACTCGACGCCTTACTTTGTACTTGAATACATTTGAATATACTCAAGTACACTTCTGTGAAATAAAATTAAACACAAAATATGTTATAGTTTAAAACGGACATGATGAGCTTCCTAGTTGCAAAAATATGTAAATATGTCAATTGTCATTTAGACAACAATTCAAAAAATTTAATTCTACCTAAAATCAAAGATGGTTTTCCTATTACGGCTTTGTTGTATTTATTACAAGCGTTTTTTTCAAAAAGTCTTAGTTTTGTTTTTTTAATAAAGACGGTATTTCTAAATTAAAGTGTTTTATTATTTATTGAAACTGCTGCTAGGCAATTAACACAGACCCGAATTATACAACAGAATATTGTGAAAAATAGTTATGAGACTTGTGCTTAATTTTATTGCACAGAAGTGTACATTTGGGTGTACTCGAGTACATTTCGATTTATATTGATAACTCTTAACACGTCGATGAAAAACTGTACGCTACTTTTATCTACAATATACACTATCTTCTATCAGTGGTTCTCAACTTTTCTTACCTTGGGAAGTTGGGGCACCGAAACACACAATATGAACATATTAAGGCACCCTGATATTTAGTCTCTATACAAATCAGCAACTGCTTCGCGTATTCTAACCTCTGAGATTTTACAAAATTGATACGGGATAACATTTTGTGTTAAGCTTAAAATAAGAACTGAAACGATTGCTATCAATTAGAAAGCATACTTGGAGAATATTTAAGGAAAAGTACAACAATAGTTTAAATGACAGAAAATGTAGCAAAAAAGAAAGTAATTTTGAACTGTGATTGACATTTATATTTCAGATTGCTAGTAGATAAATCAGGCATTTCAAAATCCATAGTGCATAAAATTATCTTAGCGAAATTGCAGATGTTTTGAGAGTGTGCTAAATCTCGACACTACGGAACATTTTTCGATGTTATTCGCAAAGGATTTTGGCTAAAAAACAAAAGTATCGCTGGCCAAATTTTTCTATAGCCCAGAACTGGTTCTGTTTGGTTTCTATTTGTTTTTAGGTTGTCATTCAAGGTAAATAAACAAAATTTAGACACTAATAAACTCGTACAAGATGCTGTGACGAGCGCTCTGACCGACATGCCAGTCTAGGAATTCCTGGTGAATTACTACATTTGATTAAACCAGAAAAAATGGTATATTGATGCCCAAAGGATGTATGATCAAGAATATTTACTGAATTTAATTATATTTTCAAATATAAAAAAGTTCTGGCATCATTCTCATTACTGACCGGACAAACCTTGAGAATGACTCAAAGTTAAAACTAGTTGGAATAAAAAGCCAAAATATTAGTGAAATTTAACCAAGTGTTTTCTTTTTTAAATCAGACTAAAATAGGTTTCACTGTACATGTACTTTTGGAAAACCGAATAACAACAGATTACACATTCTAAACAATTTTGGCTTTTTCCATAAATTTTATTATCATCGTCAGTATTGTCTTCATCTGTCTGCAATCTTTTTCGAAGGAACTGGATCCTATTTGAAAACCTCTTTATTTGTTGCCGACACTAAAATGTTCTCAATTTTTAGAAAAGCTTACGAGTTTCTTTTGCTCAATTTTTAGCAAAGCTTACGAAGCCCTCTTACTAGGATTCAACAGAAATATTTGAAAAATAATGTCAAAGTTGTTTACACAACTTTGTGGGGCTTTTAGATGTGGGACCTTTCTTGATCTAGATTCTATATAATTTATTAATAACCTTGATAATCATTTTTAGTCGGAATTAGTCTATTAATTATAATAAAAATCAGTGTCACCAATTTGGATTGATCGCTCCGCTTCGCTATACAAGCAATCAAAATTATCAGGCCTTTCTAAACTCGAAATTTTACTTCATGCTTAATCGAGGCGTGAAAACACTCGACAGAAGCTTCAAATGGTTTCTTTTTATATAAAATCAACAAATGCCTTAAAATGTACAGCGTGTACATCGAGATATGTATAAATTCCCTGTATATGAAAACATTACATTCTTTTCTCTTTTGAGAATGTTTAAACGTAACCAATCGCATCCAATTTAATTGACCTATAAAAGCCAGGAGTAACATGAACCAGATTCTAGCATCGTCGAAACTCCAAGAAATATGGAACACAATTAAAATGCAAATGCGCAACATAGAGAGGATAAAACTTTCATTAACCACCCATTTATAAAAAAGAGAAGAGCAAAAAAATACCCAATTAATCGCGGTAAAGAGCCCTCCGGCTTTTTCTCTCTTTTCATCTATTTCCGTAATTTGATCACGTCGCATCAACAATTATTTTTTTTTAAATTATTACACTATTTACCCGCTTTTACAATCAATAGGATAATCAGCGATAAATTGAATCATCGTTATTCTATTCCAGAGTTTAAACTCTATAAGAGCCCTTGCATTATCGTACCATTGTAATAGCGATATTTAGTTGGAGTTCTTGATAATATTATCACACTGGACAACAGCAAAAAAAATATCCGAAATAATAACAACTAATACATAATAATCTTGATCTGCTGAACATGAAAATAATTGTTAAAATTGTTTATTAGTTCACGCCTCCAAATGTGAACTTCTACGGACTAGCACTTATCCGCACATTAGTGAAATAGTCCCGATATATGAATTGTTGTTTTTATATTTAGCACTACAATCTCCATATAAATACGTATCAAAGATACCGACAAAAAGTTGAAATTTGTTGTCCAGTGTTATTTGTGGACACTTTCTAAATAGATAACTGACTCAAATATATTATTGACGTCAATAATTTCATTTGGTCGCTTCGCGAACACTTTCACGCTTTTCTAATCTCAAAATTCTACTTTATGCTCAACCTGAGAGTAGAAACACTCGTTAGTACAGTGTGATCAACAATGATTGTAGACAAGTTAAATTTCCCGCCAAAAAATGTTGGTACAACTGATTATATGAAAAGAAAATTCACTAGATTGCTTTTCCATTGGCGTAGCAAACATTTTTTCCCAAAATAAATTAAATATTTAATCATAACTATATATTTAATTTTTACAATTTTAATTAAATATACAAAGTAAATTGAAGTAAGTTAAGGTTTTGTGTATTTTTAATAAACGTAGAGTTAGCATCCCTAATTTTATAAGAAATGTTGAAAATGATGGCCTTCATTTTCTAGGCAAATGTTAACTCTACGTTTTTTATTTTGAAACACATGTTGAAGCTCCTCCGGATTTATGTTCCTTGTCTCTTCTTCAATTGCTGCTTTAAACTCGTTTAGGGTATGCATTCGATTTTTAAAAACCTTATTTTTTAAATGCCCGAATAAATAAAAATTGCACGGAGTGAGGTCTGGCGAACGTGGTGGCCATAATCCGTCGCTTACCAAGCGATCATCGTAAAATTCCCTCAAGTAATTTAATGTCGCCAACGCAGTATGAGTAGTGGCTCTGTCTTGCTGAAAATAACCCACTTTTTGTTCGTCATCATGCACTTGATACAAAAATTCATCTAGGATGGGTGTTCGGTAGCGCTCCGCATTGATTGTTTCGTTGAAAATATTAGGCCAATTATCCGACGTCTCGAAATCGCTACCCAAACACCAATTATTTGTGGATGTAAATCCGTTTCAATAAAAGTATGAGGATTTTCTGTAGCCCACGTACGATAATTTTGGCTGTTCACGTATCCTGACAAGTGAAACCACGCCTCGTCAGTAAAAGAGGTCTTGTCCAACATACCATTATCATTTAAATTCTGGTTAAACCAATTGCAATAATCAATTATTTTTTGGAAATCAAGTGGCTGAAGTTGTTGAACTACCTATACCTTATACGGGTGCAAATGCAGAATTTTTGCGGCTTTTCTGCAACTCCCATACGATACTCCTGTAAAAGGATTAAACATTAAAATTTGTAAGCATCTTAAAATTAAGAACATACCCGTTTGAGCTGAAAGTTTTCTTAAAGATTTTGTTGGACTTTGTTCAAGTCGTTGTTGAATGTCGCCAACAACCTCTTCTGTTAAGATAGGCAGTCTTCCAGCTGACTTGCTCTTACAGATACAATTCTTTTCCTCAAAACGGTTAACAATGCGGGTTTTATGCGAGGAAAATGTTTTGTAAGGAATGTGGACATCGGGGAAGGCTTGAATAAATTGATTGAATTGATCAATTGAGTATGTGCCATCTTCATTCATAGTTCCACTTCGAAAATGAGCCTTCAGGATGAAAGCATCATGCTGTGGTGCAAACATCACGGTAAACAAAAGCGAATTCTCTTAAACTCTGTAAATTTAGGATTAAACTTAAATTTTCTAACCTTAAAACAGCAAATCACTTACCACAAAACAAAGATTTACACAAAGTAGTCCTAAGAACTGATGTCTATAAAACAGAATGAAAAATAACTAAATTCGAACAATAAATTAACACAATGGCAAAATACGACGCACGACGCTGCTAATGTCAAATCGAGTTACTGTTTATTAATTTATCTTTGGCATGAACTTGGAGTGATCAAATTCCCAAGATTTTTCGGCGAGAAATTTAACTTGTCTACAATCATTGTTGATCACACTGTAGTTCCAAACTGAACTATAAAAAGAAACGGCTCAACATTTCCATGTACCATGATATGTAAAATTCCCTGTATTTTGTACAAAATGAACTTGCTTCAAAGCTATCAAAATAGACAAGTCTGTTCAAATATCACAAATTGTAGCTAATAAAGGCAGATCCAGTTTAGACTTACCCGACCTGAATCATATTATTAAAAAAAATATTTTGAAAAATATGTCGTTGACATTAAAAAACACATTTCTAATATTCTAAATTTTGAAGATATGGATATATAAAATGTCCAATTAATATTATTTCCGCTATTCTGATTAAATTATCTGGTTATATTTTAAGATATATTTTTTCAGTCCTAATTTAAAGTTGACTCTACTCAATTTGAGGTTTTTAACCCCAATTTTATTGCGTTTAAACTGACAGCTATGTTTGAAGCCTCAAATTGAAATTGCCTAATCCCAATTTGATATTGATTAGGCTCAATTTATAGGGTATAGATAGACGTCATTAGAACGTTAATTAACGTTATTATTACGTCATTAATACATTAACTAGATAGCTATTTGGAGACCCTATTAAAAAACAGACCTTTCAATTATCATACGATTAAGCAACTGTTTTTTATCTACATTTTTTTTTTCTGCCAAGACAGAGGGGTTGTTTGTTCCGCATTGTCACCTGCAGATATCTTTATTTGCGACGCGCAAAGTTGAACAACAGTTTCACGAGTTTTATTATGTGCTCCTCCGGAGTTTCATTTGTTGGAGTGATCGAACGGGCGCCCCCTATCGCTCTCCTGATGCGATTACGCTTAAGTTTTTTTTTTTTTTGCTTTCGCCCGCTCTCTACTTATTTTCTCGTCCATTGTTGGAAACGGGCCACCAACCAGCTACAAATCGATTGTTTATTAATGCCATACTCGACTGAACATTCAAACGATACTACAACTAGATAAAAGAATGGCATGAATATAATAATAAAAAGAAAAACTTGTATCGATAATGATCGGAAGTTGCGAGTGTTGATGATTATTTAATAAACGTATTTTGAGTGCTAGCACAATGAAATATTACACTAGCAGGATAATTAATAGAATTTCTGTTAATATCATTATATTAGGTGTTCATTTAAAAATCCGATCAAGAACACTTTGCTTTTTTGATAGAAGGAAATGGAACTTTTTACGTTTTTTATAAATTTTCAAATTGTCATTAATTTACGTTTTGTCATAAATGACATAAATGTCAGATTATGTTAATCAGTAGCCTATTAGTTTGCCTTGTTCTTATAGTTGTGTTATTTCTTCATATAAATCAGCTGTTTTCACATGTAAATAAACAATGGCAATTGCAATATTTTATAAAACTGGGTTAGATTAACATTGACAAGAGTGACTAAAAAAATCGCTTACGACCTACTTCACAATGTTTTCAAAATTTCACAGCCAACTCGATTGGGTTTTTAACTGAACACCTGATAGTTTAATGATATTTCATTTGTACAGACATGATACTTACATTCCGTATAAATAGATTAAAATGTACATGCTATCAGTTATGAACAATTTATAAAAATGAACGTGGCAACAGCATATTATTAAATTTTACAAATCTCTCGATTTTAAAATTCGAGCCAAAGGCAATTTTCTTACGGATCAATACGCTATTCAGGCTTCTACGCCATCATCAGTATAGTCCCGAGCCAGTGCTTAAAGAATACTGTACCACTTTGATTATTATATCACGGTTTATGAAATGTTTACAAAACACAACGACGTAAACGCCATCTGTTAGCCATTTGCTAAGTGGCATCGTCAGTAGCTGACAAGCATTTAGCTTGGTCAAATAGGAATAGATGGCGTTTACGTCGTCGTGTTTTGTTAAAGTTATTAGTATTTTGTACATTATAACTTTAAAAATTACAGTATTTTAAAGATAAAGTCGTAAAAATCTGAAATCATTGAGAGGTAAAAATAATATTGAAAACAGTTATAAAACAATAAAAATCGTCAACATAAAAAAATATCAATAAAATCAGCATTTGCTAAGTGCAATCGTCAGTAGATGACCAGCGTTTAGCTTGATCAAATGGGTAACAGATGGCGTTTACGTCGTCGTATTTTGTGAAAGTCATAAATATTGTATACTTCAAAAACTTCAAGAATTACATTTTATAAAGACAAAATCTTAAAAATCGCAAATCATTATAAGTTAGAAAAAATTATAAAAGCAGTATGTCACAAAATAATACGAGTTATAAAACGATAAAAATTATCAAGATTAAAGAAAATCTATAAAATCAACAGATATTGCTAAAAAATAACAAATTTTGTATTCATTAAATTTTTATTTTAAAGACGAAATCTTAAAAATCTTAAATCATTAAAAGTTAGAAAAAATTATGAAAGCAGTTTGTCACAAAATAATACAAGTTAGGAAACGATAAAAATCATTAGGTTCAAGAAAAATCTATAAAATCAACAGATATTACTAAGAAAGTAACAAATTTTGTATTCATTTTGAAAAAATGTAACATCAATTAATTTTTAATAAATTTTCAGGTGCAGTTAAACAAATTTCTCGTAATTTAACCAAAATTAATGAATAATGACTGACTTTTCTAAAAAAATACAACATATTTGAATTTAATAATGACAATTATAAATTTTTCTGAACGTTAGGTTTTGAAAATAAACAGAGATTATTTACAATAATAATAATAATAATAATAATAATAATAATGTTTATTGCCCAACAGAAAACAAATGCCCAATTACAAGACAATTTAGTATTAACAAAAAAGTTTTAAAACTATAAACTAAAAATAATAACATAATGCGTAATTTACAAAATTCTAATAGAGATGTCAATAGTTAAAATATACGTCACAATACTTAACGTTGTCCGGATTGAAGAGATATAAGGAAAATATAATTACAGACTTTATTGAATAAGTAAAAAAATCACGTAAACGTGCAATTTTTATGAAGTAAATACATATATAAAGGGAATTTATCTTATATGTATACATATCCCGATGCAATTGCTGTAAAATTTCAGTAAAATGTCAAATTAGTGTTTTTACTCCTTGATTAAGCATGAAGTAAAATTTATAGTTTACTTCATGCTTCGGGCTTTTCTTAACTCAAAATTTTACTTCATGCGCGTCTAAAACACTAAAATATTGTAAAGTAAAAGAAACATTCCCGGTATATATATTGAAAATAAATTATTAAACTATTTTTTAAAATGATGAAAAACAGTATTCATCGAATTAATTACTAAATTTAAAAATTATAAATTATCAAGGAAGAAATATCAGATTTTGTTTAAATTAACAGAAAATATTGAGAAATAATGAAACTGGTTCTTGTTAAGAGAGCAAATCGCTTAAAATGAAATTGCATTCGTCATTTAGTCTTATTTAGTCTCAAAAGGAAAAGTGCCTTAATGTATTAAAAAATAAGTGCGTAATTTATTTTACTTGGTGAGAATACTGAGAAATCGGGATGTTCTGAATATGCAAAATTCTGTATATGCGAATACGAATATTCGCAAATACGGATTTTTGCTTATTCAAAACATGGCAATTTTGTAGTATTATAATAAAACATTCCTGTATGTAATAGCCAATATATTTTGAACTTTATTTCTAATCAGTGTTTTATGCGCGTGGTGCATGAAATAAAATTTCTAGTTGGAAGCTTCCATCTAGTGTTTCCACTCCTTGGTTAAGCATAAAGTAAAATTTCGAGTTCAGAAAAGCCTGAATATTTGGATTGGTCGAGTAGTGCGTAGCACTATGCGACCTATTCAAATTTTTAGGCTTTTCTGAACCCAAAATTTTACTGCATTCTTAACACTTGATGGAAGCTTCAAATTGTTTTTTTTTTTGTTAAATCAACAAATTCCTAATAATTTACAGCGTGAACGTATTCTTAGAAGACAAATACCCTGTTTATCAAAAACATTACATTCTTTTCTCTTTTGAGAGTATTCGAACACAAATCGCGAATTTATTCTATCGTTAACCAGCTATTTCATCTTGTATAAGTTGCTAAATGTAGAGTAAAAGAATTCGAATAAAAGAAGATGATAATGATAAGAGAAAAAAAACTAATTCTTTTTTGAATAATAAAATATGTTTATGAATAAAATGTTGAATTCATAAAAAAAATCGTGAAGATAGAAAATGAAACAGTGTTTAATAGTGATTGATTACTTTACATAACTCAAAACAACCAGTGAATTTATGTATAAAATGTTGAATGCATACGAAAATATTAGTTACACTGGGCCTCATATTTAATCTAAAAAGCACCGATTCTAAATAATTTTACCTCTTGATTATTGCAAATATTTATGTAAACGCGATAAACATTTGAAACAATCAAGGGGAAATCCAATTTCACTAATCAATTTAAAATTAATAGCATCACGCCGCATTAATTTTAATCATTCCCAATACATCAACTCCCACTTTAAAACGTTGCAAGCGCACAACAAAGGTTAACATTTACATTACACTAATGCTGAAATTACGCTGAAAACAATATAAAATCCGTGTTTTCGTGTCCATTAAACGCGGCGAATAATTCATGTCGAGTGCGCGCGGGCGGGAAAAAATAGGAAAATGTTGGAAAACATTTCAATTAGCCGACGGGCAAATGAGCAATCGCGATCAGAAAACCCTTGATTTATCGACGTTGCGAAAGCAAACAGCGCATTATGTAAATAATAAACAATGAAACGCGTAACGGGGACGTGGGGCGATAAATAAAACGCTTTAATTTGCATGCGTCCATTAGCAATAAATATGTATTATATTTAAATAAATTTAATTATCCAGTCTGGCGTACGCGGATGAACGTTCAATTTTTGTGAATTATTTCCATTGCCGTTATTTTTACCGAATATTTTTATAAACAACTGTTTAAATATCGAAAACTATAAAACATCTTTGTTATTGTTTTGCCAAAAAAACTCATGATGGTTGTTCATGAGTTTTTTTTTTTTTTAATAACTAAAATTATAAAACATATTTTTTATTAGTAGTTCTTTGATTAAAACACTTGGTTTGTTTTACTGATTTATTTTTGTGTTTACTAATCATTAACATAAAAATAAATCAGTGAAACAAACAAAGTGTTATAATCAAAGTTCGACTGTTAAGTAAATATGTTTCGCCAAGGGTTAAGTGAGAAATTAATTCAACATATTTCTTATTATTGTTTGACAGCAATTTCACAAGCAGAGATTTGAATCATAAAATTATAAGATGTGTTAGCGACTAGAGTCTTTTTACAACTTTAATTTGTAGAAAGGTACATTAATTATAGAAACGCCTAGAACACATTTTAAGAAAATTGGGTGAACTTAAACCGTGTGTACCCGGCGAATTCACCATTTATTAACATCTTGGCGTACGATTTAAAATTATAATTACATACAGGGATTCTTTTATTTCAAGTATATAGTCTATTTTACGAGAGGTGTCCTGTGATATTTAAGTTCAAATTAAAATAACTATAGTAATATGAATCCTCTAGTTACGAAGGTTAAGTATAAGTTACTATTAAGCAAACTAAAGTTAACGAAATAATATTAATACAGGGCTATTCAAAATAAAAGAACAGATTTCAAACATCTATTTCTTCCAAACGACAAAGATAGAAACACAATTCCAACGTTTCTCAAAAGAGAAAAGTTTATGAATTCATATGACCACCATGTTTTAGACGACAAATATCAAAACAGTGGCTCATTTCTTGCCACACGCGAATCAGCTGATCTCTAGTTATCGAATTTACAACTTCAACAATTCGATCTCGCATATTTTCAAGAAAGGTTTTTGCGCTCCTTTTCGTAAACTGTACGAATACGCTCGGCATTTTCTTTCGATGTGGGTGGACATCCCGTGCTTTTCTGTTTGCAGATGCAACCATCGTCTACGAATTTTCGATGCCACTAGTAAATTTGCTCAAGACGAGGCGGTTGTTTATTAAACTGACGGCAAAAAGCACGCTGAACTTCAATAATGGGCTTTAGTTTTGCTATAACAGTGCTAATGCGGTCGTGGTTGAAACTTCTGCCTGGACTGTTCAAATTTTAAACTTTTGTCTGTCCAGGAACGTTGGAATTATGGTTCTAACTTTTGTAGTTTAAAAGAAATAAACGTTTGAAATCTGTTCCTTTCTATTGAATAGCCCTGTATAAAAATACATTAAGAAACAGCTCTAACATTGGTTTCAAATCTGTAATCATAGGACACCTCTCGTGAATTCTACTATACATTTACATATACACATTTCTAAAATTAATCAACAGAAAATTAAACCAAAGCAGTATGTATACTTAAAAGAGAAATTCCATGTATTATAACAATTTAAATGATTGCATCTATTTTGAAAAGCCAGTGTAGGTTAGGACTTTATTCCAAAATCTTGGTTACTGGATTTTACAAATCCCGAGCAATATTTGTGACGTCTGCAATAAGTGAAAACCAACCTTCACATATTGAAGTAATTGACGTCTCTTATACGTCATTATATGTGAATGTGTTAATTTATATATTATTCGTTTATTGTAAATTCTTCACAAGAGTAAAACATGAAATTTTAAACATTTGAACATGAAATACATTTACAATTAAATAAAGTTTAAGGTTCAATCAAGAATCATTGCTCGATTTAAGCAGTTGTAGAATTACAGCAACTCATAATGATGATTTAAGTCAATTAATTGAATAATTGAATGAATTTTAGTTGAAACATTCTCCAAAATTCAGTTTTTAAACTTCAACATTTTAGAAATATGTTTAAAATTAACTAGAGTTTAAGGAACAATAAACAGATGTTAGATTAAAAACACAGAAGTTGAAATAACGGCACAGAAAATGAGAATTTAAATGAAATTATTGAACATGCTTAATGGTAAAATCTAACGTTTTGGGTAGTAACTAGTTCTAGCACCATTAATGTTCTGATTACAGGACAACATTGCATGATACATTAAAATAATGCTGAAACTAGCAGGATTTAATTGTCATCAATTTAAAGCTATAAAATATTTAGTTTTTTTGTAAAACAATCCTGAAAATAGCCATTTATGCGTAATTCTTCAATCATTTTTAGGCAACAAAAACTCGTTCTGCGTAAAATTCAAGGGTTTCCGTAAATTCTGCATTCAATTAGCTCAACATTTATTTAAAAAAATCATTATATGTTACGTTTACCTTTTTATTCTGGAAATAGTAATATATGTCTCTCTCACTCTAGCTAACGGCTGGAAAGAGTCTGTCTCACTCTAGTAAACCGCAACAATAAGATACAAGCAAGTATATTTAAATTAAATATGCTGGAATAAAATTAAATCTACTAAAAATTAGAGTTTAACTAAAATAATTAATTAAACAATTGTGCAGGTTTGTGTGTGGACTTTTCTTAAAAATTCAAGTTTTGGTCTAAAGCTTTAAAATTATGCAAACATGTTTAAAAGTAATGATAATTTAAAATACAATAAACAATGAATAAATAAAACATGCAGGAATAGAATTAATACTACTAAAAATAATACGAACTGTTGAACAATTGAGTAAATGTTACTTAAAAATTTAATGTTTGATCTAATTCATTGAAATGGATAGTATTTAACTGCACATTGTTTAAAATTCCATGTGTACACAAATACTTTGCATATTAGATCGAGTAATTTGTGCATTAATATAAGAAATAGTTGCCATTAAGAATATACATTAAAAAAAATATTATACAGTGCAATATTTTATTTTAAGTGTGCACTAAAACGATAACGATTCGCATTCGTTTATTTTTTAAGTTTACTTATCCCAATGCATACACTGTATATTTTGCTCCTAAGGAATGTTTTCCACTCCTTGATTAAGCATAAAGTAAAATTTCGAGTATAGGAAAGAATGCAAATTTGGTTTAGTCGCGTATCTTTAAGATAGTCAACAGAAATTAAATTCAAAATTAGAGAGTGGAATTACAAGCACTCAAAATCAACATTTTGTGCAAATAAAGTGAGTTCATTTTTTTAAATGTTCAAAACATCGTATATCACGCCAAAACTTGAAAATCTCTAAAATATGTTTACACTTCAAAAAGGAAGATTTTAAGTGCATACATTGCATTCTTTAATTATCAGTGTAATCTGTTGGTTGCATCTTCTAATCTGATTAAATTTAAAGAAAATGATGACACTCTTCATCAAATAATTGACTAAAAATAAATAGTAATGGCAAGTAGTGCAATAATTACAAACTTCATACATTTTTTGAGGAACTAATTTAGTTTAATTTATAAGTAAATATATTCAATTTATTGTGAACGTTTATTCTTTTCTACAAGCTTATACCTTCAAGAAGAGCAAACAAAAATAAATTAATTGTTGACATTTACATATTATAATAAATATAGTTGTTTATACTGTTTTTTTTAATATGACCAAACTTAAGGTGTATTTACTGCGAACAATTGCAGTCCTGCTTTAAGAGTAGGGTATTTTAACATCAATATTTGAGATATTGGTAAACTTGATTGTCAATGTGACAAATAAATTATCACGATGCAGAGAGCTTCAAAAGAGAGAACGCTACAACTTACAACTAAACAACACGTACTAGACCTCTTTGAATACTTGAACATTTAAATGAGGAGAATAATGAAGAAGACAGATAGATATTGAAAAGTTAGTAACAGATTTTTTTGTAAGCACGCAAGTACCTGTTATTTTATTATTGAGTATTATACAAAGATAAATTTACCTGATCCTCAGAGAGATTTTATTAAATTGATAGTAAGTACAAATAATTTGAAACGGTAATAAGTACATTTGTAATCTTAATCTTTGTTCAAAGAATTGTCTATTTTAAGAGTTAATTGAATCATCATATTACTGTCAAATTTCCCTTCACATAACCTACACATGCAAAGTTAATTTACAACACATGTGATTAATTTTGTTCTAACCTAAAACACACAACCTGCATCACACCAATAAATTCTTGAAATTACAACTTTTATTGGTCATATTAAAAAACAGTTATATATTCTTAATAAATGGTTTAAATAAAATAAAAATGGCTTAACTTTAGCTTTTTTGGTTACATTATGGATATATTAACTTAAGTTATCCATAGTCAAAGCCACTGTAAAATAACTAGCATTAAAATTAATCAAATGACATAAAATTGATTAATACCTATAGTTCAAATTTTCAAAGTTTTAATGCAACTGGCCCTTAATAATAATAATAAATAAGGTGAATATTTTTTATGAAACAAATTTATTTCTATTTCAAATGATGCTCTCTTACTCTCTTTATGCCCACTATTAATCAAAAAATATTTCAAACTTCCATCGGCATATTTCATTCGCCGCGAACTATTGAAAAATAAGCCGGTGTAAACAAATAAATAAAGTCGTGGATTTATGGGCCGGCTAGGTGGAATGATGCGGTGGTTTTTTTTTTCAAGGATCTTATATATATTTTCCCCTTCCCCTCTCCGACTTTCCCACTCATCCATTCGGTTTTGACAGATTGTTCGCTGCTGCTCACTCTTCTTTTTTTTTTCAAAAGTGAAATAAAAATAAATTGCGCGCGCCAAATATCGCGAATAAATTTCCTGAACGTTATCTTTATATCCACATTAAAATAAGAAATATGTTTCAATCGAATACATCTGCAGAAAATAAAGAAATAAAATAGAATGCTGTAACAGAAAACGAATGTGTCGAAAGAAAAAAAGGATTTTTCTTTATAATGTCAGCTACATTTAAAGATATTTGAATATTTGTAAACATACTGTATAATGTGACCAAGCAGTTATATTTTATACATGTACTGTAAGCTTAATATTTAATGTTGGTACTTACTAAAAAATAATAATATTAAAACTAGGGAGCATTAAAATGAATAATGATTCTATTTTGTTTAAAAAACAAAAAATTGGTTTTGAATGAAACTTTGATTATCGTTTAAATAAATAAGTGAAAGTGAAAATTAACTTTTAATTATTTTCTACCTCAATAATTAGATTTTTGAATGATAGATATAGATTAACTTTTTTTAACACAATTGACAAGTTTGAAAAGATTTTTCTTAAAATCCGAATATCTAGTGAGTGTTTTTCTTATATTATTTATTCTTCGTCCTATCACCTCGTTGATTATTGTCAAATGTAATAAATATTCTCTTTTTTTAATTTAAATAAAACATCTGGCAAATCATTTCCTGAAAAATAGAAACATCTTTAAAATATAGATCTTTTTTTTTTTAAATGAATCGCAAATTTTATTTTTTGGTGCAATTAATTGTTTAATTATTTAAAAGCGATAATTTGAGATATATATTAAAATATGTATGTGATTATAATAAGTCCAATTAATTTTACGTCTTTGTGCTTACATTTTGTGGAACCTGCGTTGAATATAAAATTCTCGTTTTTCATTGATAATTTTAGTATCCTTGTCTTTTAAAAGTTACTTAACTTGCAAAACGTCCAAGTTCTAAATGTAGGTCATGTTTCATTCACTTTTACGTAAATCATAGAGGTTAATTCAGAAAATATCAATCATTGGTTATATTTTTAATTAAAACCCAAATGGGCCTCGACGTGTCGACAATGTCGAGAACGTTAACAATGTCGACAATGTCAGCAATACTATTTAGAGGTTATGTTATTTTAATGTATATGTTGCGGTTTTGGATGATTTTTAGAGTTTTGGATACTATGTTAAATAAGCAATGTGCCAAAATCGCATCGCATTAGGCTAAATAGTTGAAATGTTATGCTAATCAAAACGATTGTTGACATTGTTGACGTCAGTTACGTTGTGCAAATAGTCGACGTCGATGTGAAATTCGACGCGTCGACAATCGGATTATCGACGCCGCCCATCCCTGTTAGAACCGTGTTTGTTTTGCTCTCAACTCAAACAAAGAATAAGTGTCTCATCTTCCATGTTTTACTATAATTTTAAAAGAAAACATTTGGCTAAATATTACTAATATTTAGTAAAATTTAGCTAAGTGTTTTCTTTTAAAAGCAAATAGAAACACCGTGAGAGATAATTGTATTTAAAATTCGCGCTCTTTAAATTCAATAAAGGTTAATTTACTCCAAGCTCGAATAAAATAAATCTTATTCATAAAAATGTATTGAATACACTGGAGATCATTTATTTTAAATTTTGCGCTCTCATTGTAGCTTCTTGAACTTTAAAAGTGCGCGAATTTTAAATTCTAGCGACTTTGCTCCGATCTCCAACAAAATAAGCCTTGTACGTGAGCATTTATTGAATACGCTTTAGATCATTCATTTTAAAATTTGGGCTCTCTTTGCAGGTTCTTAAACTTTGAACGAGCTTGAATTTAAAATTCAAGCTATGCACAGTGGGTCAAAGCATACAACAACCTGGTCAGAATATGAAGATGTGTAAGAATATGCTTTAAACTGGTTCCACAATGGTTTTTGGGGTCGCTGATTACAAATTTGATGTCAAAAGTTCAAAATTCAGAATGGCGAATACAATATGGCGGATCAATTATTCAATAACCTGTACGTAGATAGTAAATGCCCATATTAGTCTTCATAAACGTGTACATTAAGGTTTTTGAGGTCTCTGATTACGGATTATAGATCTAAAATACAATAATAAAAATGGCGGATCCAATATGGCGGATCAAATATTTAAAAATCAATGAAATCGTACAAAATTTACAACAATTTACAGGTTTTCGAGGTTGCTGATTGCGAATTTGATGTCAAAATTTCAACAATCAAAATGGCGGGACCACTATGGCGGATCAAATATTTAAAAACCTGTAAATGTCTATACTTAATTTGCAAAACGTGTACATCAAGGTTTTTGTGATCACTAATTACGAATTAAATGTCAAAAATTCTAAATTCTAAATGGCGGATCAAAATGACGGAGCGCGCTGCTCAGTAAAATCGTCATTATAAAAAGATAACAGGGAAGCTATTTTTCCAAGCGAAGAAACGCGGAGAAATGTTCGTATGCCATAATTTGTAAATATTTCACACTGAGGTTAATAGGAACGGGAGATTTGTAAAGATAATATATATTCGTGTGTATATCTGTTAAACTCACCTTTTAGAGTACAAACCGTTATTTGAAAACGCGATTCGAAGCCAGGATTGCTAATTATTCGCGCAGCACACTCGCAATTGCAGCTTTCAAAACGGCTACTTTTCACTATTTTGATTTCACTTGTCCTCGGTGGGTCATTTGAAGGAGATTGGCGACTAGAATGTAATTCCAGTACTGAATCAGTGTACACCAATGCCATCTAAATCTAACTTTATGAACTAGAATTCCGTCGGTGAACTTTTTTTTATATTGGCCAGGTTGTTTTAAGCTTCGGCCTACTGTGCGACGTATCCGAGCTTAATATTTGTAAAAACTGCGTCCAATTTTAAATTTCCGCTTTGTCTGTAAGTTACTAAACTTTCAAAGCGCGCGAGTTTTAATTTACAGTCAAGAATATTTACTATGAACTCAACATTTGTAAGCAGCTAAGCACGCGGATTTTAAATGTATAGTCGTATTTCTTCCACCCTCAACTTAAAACGAAAGAGCTGATTTGTAGCAATACAGTTGAAGACTGTTGATTTCAAATTCGTCTTTTTCTGTAGTTGTTCTTTACTTTGAAAGCACGCGAACTGTAAATTCCAACAAACTTTCGTTTAAATGCGCGCCAACTTTAAATACCAGTAAACCTTCGTGTATTTAAAGCTCAAATGCAAAAACTTTGCTCGTAGATATTCCTTACGAATACTTGCTCACCTTAATCATTCGTTTTAAAATTCGCGGTGGTTCTGTACATTTTTTAATTATGAAAGCGTGAGATATTTAAAAAACTAAACTTGAATTTACTCAGAGCTCAAATAAAACAACCATTGTAAGACAAATATGTTGTAGATTGCGAAAATAATCGCACTTCAAGTATTTTTAAAATAACTAACTGTACACCTTAGACATCATCGATTTTGAATTTCGGTACATTTTTTAATTAGGAAACCGCGCGAAGTTTTTAACTAATTTACTCCATGCTAAAATTAAAGATGATTATTCGTTTAAATAATGTATTTATACGAATAATGTTCTATTATTATACATCCTAGACAATTATTTTTATTATTTACACTTTTCTTAAATGGTGAATCCGCCGGGAAAAGGGTTATTCATACAAATTAATATGTAAGAATGTTCATTCTGTGTCTTGTAATAGAATAAAAATCATGCAAAACACATAAGAAGCAAGTTTTTTAGAATAAATATTCTAACTCAAGAGTGAGAAGTTTTACATATTAAATTAACATAAATTCAAAGAAATTTGTAGGGTGTTTAAATATATTTTTATTCAATAAATTCCCATAAAATAATATTGTTTCTTAAAATTAAACATATTACAGTTGAAGATAATAAATAATTCATCTTTATGCATTTTTTAAACTATTAAAAAACTGTTGAGCTCAATTTACCAAAATGGAACGCACTCTTTCTATATCTGTCAAATTATTATTTCTGCTTTATATACGTACACTAATTTCAAATTTAAAAATGTTGGAAGAACAGGGCTTAACATCTGTTATGGAATACATCAACGGAAAAAAATATAAATTACTAATTTACACAAATTTTGTAGAAGCCAAATTATTTGAAATTTGAAACGTGCCTTTAAAGCAATACGAGATGAAACTGTACTTGAAGGTAACTTTACTTCGATCATAATCATTACAATTTTTTCAACTTATCGCAGAGGAATTTTTCCTCGCCATCCTTTTTAACGGGCAGATACTTTCCGATTCTCGGCATGTCGGTTAATTACCGAAGGGACCCCTTAATATTCCGATCGTATTCAGCTTTTAATAGTCAGTGTTATGGGGTCCTAGAGGGGTTCATTACTGCGGAATAAATATAGCCCGCTGTATACATATATATAAGAAAAGTCTGTGGGGCCGTACGCAATTTCACGGCTCGCCTGCTCCACCTACTGCGCCATGTCCGACGCGCCCCCGCCACTTATTGTTAAAGTTGCGGTTTCTGAACTTGTATTAAAAGCGACCGTTTGGAAATTGAACGAATTCAACATTTTTTAGCGAGGGTGAAAGTGTGAAAGGTGAAAGTGGGAAGCAATTTGCGTATTAGCGAATGAAAGGAAAGTTAACTGTATTTGTGAAGTTTTAACATTTTTACGATAAAATAATTTCTTTAATTGAAGATTTCAACTTAAAAACTATGGAGTTTCGTACTTGTTTGTATCGTTTCAAAATTGTGTCGAGTTAAATTGAAAATATTTTCACATAACTAGAAGAACTAGGTGCATAATTGGATTACATGAAATAAAGATTTGTAAATTCTATGAAAGTAAGATCGTACACAAAATCAGCGAAGGCTCGTCCATAAAGGCTGGAACGAGTGTTTTCCATTCCTTGATTAAGCTGAAGTTAAATTTCGAGTTTAGAAAAACCTAAAGACTTGGTTTGGTCGCGTAGCGAAGCGGAGCGGCCAACCTATTTTTTCAGGCTTTTCTAAACTCGAAATTTTACTTCATGCGCCACGCGTATAAAACACTGAAATGGTTTGAAGTTCAAAATATACACACAGCTACAGCGAAATATTTTGAGCTTCCACTTTGAATCAGTGTTTATGTGCGTAGCGCATAAAGTATAATTTCGAATTTAGAAAAGTCCGACAATTTGGTTTAGTCAATTCGCTTCGCTACGCGACCAAACCAAATTTTCAGGCTTTCAGGCTCTTTACTTTTTTACCAAGGAGTCGAAAATACTCGATCCAGCCTGCTTTTCTAAACTCGAAATTTAGCTTGTGGTAATTGGAGATTTCAAGTTGACAACTATAGAATTTCTTATTTGTTTGTATCGTTTCAGAATTGTGTCGAGTTAAATTGAAAATATTTTCACAAACTAGAAGAACTAGGTGCATAATTGGGTTACACGAAATAAAGATTTGTAAAATTTATGAAAGTGAGATCGTACACAAATGGCTGGGACGAGTGTTTTCTACTCCTTGATTAAGCATGAAGTAAAATTTCGAGTTTAGAATAGCCTGAAAATTTGGTTTATTCGCTCCCGCGAAGCGGAGCGGCCAAACCAAGTTTTCGGGCTTTTCGAAACTCGAAATTTTACTTCATGCGCCACGCGTATAAATCACTGAAATATTTTGAAGTTCAAAATATACACACGGAATATTTTGAACTTCCACTTTAAATCAGTGTTTTATGCGCATAGCGCATAAGGAAAAAATTCTAGTTTAGAAAAGCCTGAATATTTGCTTTGGTCGCTTCGCTTCGCTACGCGACCAAACCAAATTTCAGGCTTTCGTGCTCTTTACTTCATGCTTAACGAGGGTGTGGATAATACTCGCTCAAGCCAAATATTCCTGCTTTTCTAAACTAGAAATTTACTTCGTGCTTAATTAAGGAGTGCAAACTCTCGGTAGAAGCTACAAATTGAACAATTTTATAATAACAGCAAGTGCTTAAATTTATGCAACATTTTTATCCCCTAAGTCTTTGCGTTATAATTGTAATTATAATATTTATTAAAATATTTATTAAAATAAATTAAACACATTTTTATCTATTTACTATGATAAACATATATTTTGATATGTACTAGTGTACCTGTTTATGTATTTGTTTTGAAAATGTTGTGAAATGATGCGCGATGCGGTACGAACGAACGAGCAGATTTATTTTGCGGAAAACTAACTAGTTTGCCAATGACGTGTTTATTTGTTGCTGTTTTGTTTGTTGTTCTGGTGTAAATAAATTTAATTGAGCTGCATAAAACCGCCAGGTCTACTAAATAATCTATTTGTGTAATGAAATGTATTAAGCCGCGCTGGCAAACGAATAAATTGAATTACGCAGAAAATAGCGATCTCAAATATTTGCTTTTAGTTCAATTGCGAGGTTTATTATACAGGGTGGGGCAGAAAAACCTATCCGATTTCAAAACGTTATAAAATTAAAACCACTCAACTTGACAAAAAAAATTTTTTATTAACATATCGCAAATTTTATGCCATTTTTAAATTTAAGTTTTGAAAAGCACATCACTCACATGTCGTCCTTGGGAGCGGATACACTGATTTAGGCGCTCGCGGTAGCTTTCCATGACTTTCACCGTCATTTCCACAGGAATTTCTTCAATTTCCCGAGCAATTTCCCTTCGTAAAGCAAGAAGGGTCCTTGGTCGATGCTGGAATACCTTCGATTTGAGGTAACCCCAAAGGAAGAAGTCACATGGAGTGAGATCCGGTGAGCGCGGCGGCCAGCCAATATCACCTCCCAGAGAAATGAGGCGGCCGGGAAACATTTCCCTGAGAAATTGATCGTCGCGATGTGTGGGCGGTTGCACCATCCTGTTGAAACCACACATTTTCCACGCCATTTTCTTCCATTTTGGGTTGAAGAAAATTTTCCAGCATGAAACAATAGCGCTCGCTGTTGACTGTTACGGTTTGCCCATTTTCTTCAAAAAAGTAAGGCCCCCAGACGCCTAGGCGGGAAAGAGCACACCACACAGTCACTTTTGGGCTATGGAGGGATTTCTGATGGATTTCCCGAGGATTTTCGTCACTCCAATATCGAAAATTCTGCCTGTTTACGGCGCCACAAAGGTGAAAATGGGCTTCGTCCGTGAAGAGCACAACATCGTCTATTGGGAGTTCTCGGAGATCGCGACACAGGTTCATACGGGTTTCAAAATCCCTTTCAATTAATTCCTGTGCAACAACCATTTTGTAGGATTGCATTTTGAGGTCCCGGTGCAAAATTCGCCGAATACTGCGGTTGGAAATCGCCAAAGCGAGCGAATGTTTTCGTGCCGAACGACGCGCGACGCGGGGAACGTTCAATCGCGACTCTCACATTGGCCACGTTTTCAGGTTCTGTTGCTATCCTGGGACGTCCAGGCGACTTCTTTTTCAATGCTGAACCCGTCTGTCGAAAATTTGACACCCACACTTTAATCGTAGCGTGATGTGGAACAGGATCATGACGCCCGAGTCCGAAATGAATTCGAAAAGCACGTTGTGTAGCAATTATCGAACCGCCGTTTTCGATAAACCGCTCAATAACAAAAGCACGATGTTCACCAGACCAAGGCATGTTGACTAATGACAAATGGCATAAAACCGGCTTTCTAACAGTTTTTTTCCCACTATTTTACCTGTTCCCTCTTCTGAGAAAAAGGGATTTGAAATCGGATAGCTTTTTCTGCCCCTCCCTGTACCTAAAAGGAATTCAATTAAATATTTTTATGCTTATATGTATTCGAATTATAATTCGAATTATCAATCAAATGGTCATTCCAATGATCATTTAAATTATGAATCGACTCATCATTTAAATTATCAGTCGATTATCAAGATCATTTAAGTACCGATAAATTATATTCCTTAACGCCCTTTATTACCCAGTATATCAATATGTATTTAGTTTATTTTATAACAAGCTGAAGAATCAGGCAATTAAGTAAATTAGATTTTTTTACTATCTTGAGCTGTTAGCACAGTAGAAATTATAAAATATACTTCTCGTTTATTAAAATACATGTTAAAATAGATTAAATTGCAATTATGCACTACATTAATTAGATTGTACAGGTATTCTGGTTGTCCATAGGTTTTGTCATCGATTACTGAAATAATAATATCATATAGATAGAGTAAAATTGCGTAATTGTAATTAGTAGAGTTACCAATGAGATAACTCATCGGTTATCAGAAAAGCTCTCCTGTCTTACTTTGAAACTCTTGGAAAAAAACATGTCTGAATCAATAACCACAATAAACCCAAACAAAGCAAAACGCAAACAAACAAAACTTTGAAAACGCATTCCGATCGTTTTATTATTAATCCCGTAATTAATGTAGTGATGAAGAGAGCACCCTTTCAACAACTGGCCTCTGGGGGTGAGCATAGTTGGAGCCCGGCCAGGCAGGGTGGGTCGTTACTATCATACTCATATGCTCGTGAGTAATGTCGGGACGTAAAAAAAGAGAGTTGTAAAAAACAAACAAACGCAGAGGAGGAATATATATATATATATATATATACAAAGAGAGAGAGAGGCCAAGAGAAGAGTCCGGCTTTTAGCTTTACGCCCGCGGATGCACAACACTACAAATTACCATTTGTCTCTTTTTCCATTATTCCCCGCTTTTTATCGCCCTTTCCCCCGACATAAATAGAATCCCCGCTGTATCGCGTATCTGTTATGTATTCTGGATGAGACGGTGCTGCAATGATAGCGTACGCCGGATGGGACATTGTAAAAGGGTACAGATTTTTACTCTGCATACCCTCGATATATGGAAATACACTCACTAGATTTTCCATTGCATCAATTATCACTTTTTCTTTTGATTTACAAAGTATGACAAATGGTAAAACCGTATTTTACAACACGCCAAGGTGATTACGTTGATTACTTTACCACCATTCTAATGCAGAAGTATTTCATTGATTTGTAGAATATCGTAATTAAAAGTACGATATTCAAAATATTGATACTTTTCGATACCAGATATTTTAGATTTAATATTTATTATTATTTAATACTGCAAATAAATGATTAAAAAAACCTTATCTTAGATAAATAATATTGTCAGGAATAGTTTAATTATAGTTATGAAATTATTAAAATTCAACCTTTTACAAACAAAAAAATATAATAAGTCAATGTTTTATACGCGTGGCGCATGAAGTAAAATTTAGAGTTTAGAAAAGCCTGAAAATTTGGATTTGCCGGGGTGTGAATTTTCAGGATTTTCTAAACTCGAAATTTTACTTCATGCGCCACGCCTACAAAGCACTGATTTAAAATAAAGTTTCAAAATATACTAGCCTTCCAAAACTCAATGGCGTCTAGCAATTTTCTTTGGATAATGTTTTTTACATTTTAACCTTTTTTCGGAAATAGAAATATAATTAAATAGAAAAGCACTTTAAAAACAGGTAATTCTTCTTAAATCCATAACCCTGCGTGGACGTAGATTTTTACTTTATGTAAAATGTGTTTCATTTCTTATGGCGTCCAATAAATAACGAGTATCGCATGTAACGATATCGACCATATGGATCCTAGCGATATGTCGGAAAAAGAAATATCGATATAAACATCGATTATTTTGCATAAAAATATCGATATCGATATATATCAAACATCCCTAAACTTCAGTGATTTTAAATAAAACAGTAACATTTTACTAATGTTGTTCTTTTTCTTTTCAGATTGTTTGTACCTGCAACTATACAGAGATTCCAAAGACCGTTACAAGCAAGGCCACACGAAAGCCTCCTTATCCCTCCAGCACTTCCTCGGCCTAGAAACCGGCTTTACCTTAGACAAAGAATCAAATACAGTGGCCATCCTCTGTCAAGACGTCGTCGTCGTCTTGGCCTTCGACAACAGAGAACGACTGATGCAATGGCAAGTCAAGCTCAGCACCCATCTCGGAGACGGACCCCAATTCCTGGTCCTTCTCTCATCAGCACCCGCCAAAGCTAGAATCCAACCTGGTCCTGCAAGACTGCACGTGCAAGAAAGGGGATTTTGTTTGAGCACGGGGGTTCCTCCGCGTTTGGCTGGGCATTGGTTGATTTCGAATTTGAGGAGGTATGGAGTTGTGGAGGGGAGGTTTTGCTTTGAGGGAGGTTCGAGGTGTGGACGAGGTGAAGGGCTGCACGTGTTGTTGACGGATCAAGGGGAGGATATTTCGACCACGCTCAAGCTGGCTGCTGCTGGACAGTTGCATACGTCGAGGAGAAGGCCTGTTTCTAGAAACATGTCAGGTGAGTATGGAATGGCTATTCTGACTACGATTTACTATCTTATTGTTTAAATCTACCTAAAATATCTGTTAAAGATAATGGTTCTGCGTTTAAAATTTAATATTGTAGTTTTAATTTCAGCGTAGTTAGCTTCTAAGTACATTTATTATACAAGAAATATATCTTTTAAGTATACATATGTAAACGCTGTAAATCTTTAGATATTCATTGTTTTTGAATAGAGGTAAAATTGAAACAATAAACGAGTATTTTCCACTCCCAGATTAAGCATGTAGTAAAAAAAAGAAAAGACTTAAAATTTGGTTTAGTCGCTACGCGGCTTTTTTAATATTCACTTAAAATTAGTGTTTTATACGCGTGGCGCATGAAGTAAAATTTGGAGTATAGAAAATGCTGAAAATGTCAGGCTTTTCTAAACTCCAAATTTTACTTCATGCCTAATCTGGGAGTGGCGAACAGTCGTTTAAGGTTCAATTTGTTTTTAAAAACGACGAATATCTGAAAATATAATATAAAATACTTAAGAGAAAAACTCTTTGTATGATTGTTGAAGACAATACATATTTTCGATAAACTAGACGTCTTCTTAAATTTAATTTGTTTTTCATAATCCCCATTTTTGGTTTTAATGCAGTTTTCAGGTATTCCTGCAATTTTCGTTCTAATTCGTATCATCTCAAAATTGTATTTGTCGTTTAAAAAATGCGATGTTAACACTGGATCAAATGTTCTAACTGCATTTTCAGTCTCTTCGTCAATCTTAGCTATCCTATTATTTCAAAATTACCGTCATATTTCTATAATTTTTACGGTTTTAGTCCAAATATCGAATGCGAGCCTAAAACAAATTAAGCCTACGAAACTTGTCCAAATCTAAGCAGTTTGATTTGGAGGTTTATATTTTTCTAATGAACTGAGATAATCGTATCGCTAATCATCTTTCTTTGTTGAAGATTGGTAACAATATATTCTTTAAACATAACTTACTTTTGCATCTTCTGCTTAGAAACTTAGTAGGTTTCTTATAGCATATTTTATACATAAATTTGTGAATATTAGGATGGGTTCAGGCAACTTTGATGCATTAATTGCTTATTATAAGTTAGTTTCATTGACGCGTGCGTTTTTTTTGCAATGTGGAGATTTATCCTGCGCTAAACACTAATGGTATAAAAATAATATTAAAAACACTTAAGTTCGTTTTACAACTTTTATTTTAATTTTTACAGTGACTATAATTCCGAATACAAATTAAGTCACTTAGGCCGATTTGCGCACAGACTAATTAACTTGAATTATCCATTAAGTTGATTAAAACGTTTGATAAGTTCAAATTTCTTGAATATAAGAACGTTATAAATTTGTAAGATAACGTAAACATATCTCTTTCATCAATATGCGACTGCGTAAACAATTGGTAAATAAAATTGTTGAGTTTTTAAGAAGTACTAAACACTGATTAAGTTATTAATGGATTCGATAGTTAACGCCATTTAATGTTTTATGGTGGCATCGTCAATAACACGAATGCACAAATTACATATGCAGGTCACTGTTTCGTCCACGAACGAGCTAAACTCTGTTTGTGAAACCAGAAAACACTGATTAAGTTAATCGACTTGGGTGCATTTGATAATGACTAGCTTGTAGTCGAAACTATAATCACTGTAAAAGTTATAATAAAAGTGGTAACATAAAGTTGTGTTGTTAATATTATTTATAAAGATGTACCACAAAGTGAATGCCAATGAAATAAAAACAATTGTATTATTCCAACCCCGAGTATTATGTCGCATTTCTAGAGAATAAATATTCTATGTAAAGTTATTGAAATTATAAACACTTGGTATTGTTTCACAAATTAAGACTTTATTCCGACTAGTTTCGGTTTGTTAGACCATTTTCAAAGAAATGCACAGATAAAATTATTGTCTAGGTATATATACATATTTTTGTTTCAGGTAATAAGGGAAGTCAAAATTGGAGAATTCCAAATCTCCATGTTGACGTTTACTATGTTTTTTCCCATTTTTATGGTTCTGTTAATCTCCAGGCCTTCTTTTAGATTTACTGTGTATCCCTTATTACCTGAATGCAAAATCTTAAAATTATGCGGATTAAAGAAGCGATGCAATGTTTAGAAAAGCCAGTTGTTGGTTTATTATTTAAAACAGATTTTCTATGCTCTTTCATTGTCTTCGAATGATCTGCCGGTTTGCCCAATATAAGTTGCATCGCATTCATCACATTAAATTTCATAAACTCCACATTTCTTGAATTTTCTCTTTTCGTCTTGTTTATTAATAACAATTTGTCTAAATTTAGTGGGTTTAAACATATAATATTAAAGTTTTCCCCTTAAATTGATTGATTATATTGTATGACAGGTCATTAACAACATTTATTTTATACCATCGACTATCTATTTAACGCTCAGGTGCGTAAAAGTATTTTATTAAATGTTTTTGTTTCTGTTTTTTTAATGAATTATTTATAACGTCCTTGCTATAACCATTATTTTCAGAAATTTTGTAAATAATATTTAATTCTTGTCTTAGATCAGATTCACTTTTTGGCTGGAATTATTGTGTCCGTATATGTTTCTTTTCTATGTATTTTAAATTCTAATTTATAAGTATTTTTAACAATGGTTATGTCAATTAAATTTAAGCTGTTAGTCTTTTCTATTTCAGTAGTAAATTGTATCACAATAAAAAAAACACTTTTATTCCTTACTTCACTTTTATTTTTATTCATTAGATGTACATTTCGATTGCAATGCACTCATTATCAATAACTAATGGTCTTACAACTAGGTGCGCAACTATATATACCTGACAAAGATGGGAAAACCTAATTTTAATTACATAAGGTGTCGCAGGGCTGAAAAACATTAAGGCGATTAAAATTACGGACCGTTGATGGGATTACACTTTTTCGGAACTTGTAAAAGGTTTAACAAAGGGTTTTCCAAAGGACTTAAATCAAAATTTAATAATTTATCTTTATGTTTGTGCATTTCTATGGCTTCTAACATATTTAATCGAAAATGTGATGATTGTTTTAGTAATGTGATATTGTCTGTTGAAAAATAATGTCCTGTTTTTAAATTATGGTCAGCTAAATTATTCAATTAAATGCAATGATTGTGATAAATGTTACATAAGCCAAACTCAAAGGAATCTATTAAAGAGATTCAAAGAACATGTATATCATGTCAAAAATAAAAACATTGATAAATCCGCTTTAGCTTTGCACTCGAAATGTACATCTAACGAATAAAAATAAAAGTGAAGTAAGGAATATTGTGATTAAATACTCCACATAACTCAATACAACAATTACTGAGTAAATTGTATATTATTATTAATTGAATTTAGGTATTTTTCAAATGAATTTAATGTTGTCTTGCAAATATTTTACATGTTTAGCTAGAAACGAATGTTTTCTATCCTTTATCGATATACCACTAACACGAATAAAGTCACTTTTAAACATTAATGGAATTTACGAATATTGGTAGACGCATGTTTTAAGAAGCTAGGATAACATAAATAATAAATTCACAAGGGTGGGAAGTAGTATAACTCGAGATCTTATATTGGGTATTCGTATGAATGATGATGACTGAATTAATTGTCGCTTAGATGATTTTATTCCAGAAATGGTCGTTATAATTGTTCAAAATACATATAATTTATGCTCCACTTATATTAATATTTTTTCAATGGTCATTGGAACGACTATTCAAGAAATCATTCCATTATCAACATCATTCAAGCAACAGTGTTGGGCGTCAACAAGTTATATAGTAATGTAATTACGTAATTACATTACAATGTAATTAATGATTGGTATTTTTACTGATGCATTTTTTTCAACAGAAACTTTTTATACAGGGTGTGTCATGTAAAAGTGGCCAAAACCAACTTTCTTATTTTAAATGCAACACCAAGTATATTATTCAATTTTTGGATTCTTTAGAAAATTCTAGACATATTTCATATACAATGTCTTATACCATACCTATCTTCAACTGTTTTGGAAATATTGGGTGTTTTCAAACTTATTGCAAAACTTAACATAGAATATATATATATATATATATATATATATATATATATATATATATATATATATTTGATTATAAACTATTTCAATTGAAAACTAACAAGTAATACTGTTTATTTCTTGATAATGTAAAAAGCTAAAAAACCATTAATGTCAATGTAAGAGATGTTCAAATTGCTTGCCGCCGTCTTGGCAACATCCTGATTTTAAATAGAAATTTCTTCTAACGTTACTCAACATCTCAGGCGTGACCGATCTAATCGCAAGCGTTGTTCGTTTTCTTAAGTCAGCTAAGTCGAGGTGTTTAGTTTTGTATACAATACTTTTGACATATCCCCATAAGAAGCATTCTAATGACGTCAGATCAGTGGATTGTGTTTGCCATTCCATCGATCCTCACCTCCCTATCCACTGATTTGGAAATATTTGGTTGAGGTACTGCCGGACATTAATTTGGTAATGGGGCGATGCTCCATCTTGCTGAAACCATATTATATTTGCTGGAACTTGAGGGTTTGCTGGATCAGGATATAAGTATCGAGTATATTCTTCTCTCATCCAGTGAGGATTTTCCGTCGACCAATAGTGGCAATTTGTAAAGGTGCACTCATCAGAAAACAAAACATGTTCTAATTGTATCACATTATTATCTAACATTGCCATCATTTGTCCACAAAAATACGTGCTCCTATCAAAATCGTGCTTCATGAGCTCCTGAGTTTGATATCATTTTATAGGGATGCATTTTCTTTTCTTTTGATGTTCGAAGAATCGATGAATAGCTAACATCAACCATAGTGGCTGCTGCAATTAGAAGTATGTGGGTTTTCCTTACTAAAGCATAGTATCCAATATGGTATCATCAATTATTGCATTGGCAGTTGCTTTTTTTATCTGCCTTGCATGTCCAAGCTCGTTAAACTGCTTTTCTATTTTACTAATTATCCCTTAGAATATGAGCGGCAAATATAGAAATGTTTCATGAAATAAGCAATCATCTGTAGAATTGTTATTTTATGTATTTCTGTTAAATGAACCATTTTTTTTCTGATATGCAGTTAACGATATTGAAACGACTATAACACTAACAACTAAACTGTCATACAGGCAGACAATAATTTGCTAAGGCCAGGCTTTTTAAAACTACCTAAATTCGGAGTTAGTAAATAAGCTTATTAGCTTATTATTATTCAATTTAGTGACTCGAAATAAGTCATGATTGGAAATTGAGTTGACTAATATTTGCATTTGATTGATAAACTAATAATAACATATGACTATGGATTAATGACTTAATTATTCATGACAAATTTAGTGATTACTTTTAATCATGACTACAAAGTTTGTCAATTAATGCCCAACTCTAATTCAAAGGTTCATTGAATAGATTTAAATTGATATTTACTTCAGGTTTTTTCCGTAACTTTATCAACAACTGTCGAAAAAAATAAAAGTTTTAGGACTGCACGCTAATCAAACTTGGCCATTTCAATTATTCCGTTATTTTCAAGGCATGTTGATCAAAGATGGGTTTTAGCTAAACAAGCGTAGTATATATTGTTTCTTCAACATCCCTGATATAAAGGCTGTTATAAAGTAATGTTTTGAACCATCAATTAACTGCCAATGTATATATAGAAAGGAGCCTTTTTAATATTTAATGCAATTTTCTTTATTTTCAGTAATGGATAGTCCAAGAAGACCACCACTAAGATCCGAACTGAGGAACCCGGAAATAATGGACATGACTCTCCTTTCGCGAGTCGACTCCCCGTTCACTGACCTGGACAGCAACTACGGCTGCGGCGACGTGAGCTCCTCGGACGGCTGGAACGGCCCCCCGATCGAACGTTGCATGAGCTGCATCAGCAAACTAGGCGCCATGTCGCGCTCATCCACAGCGACAATCACCCCGAGCACGGCTCCTTGCTGGGAGCACACATGCGATCGACACTCACTGAGCAGCGGCTCAGACAGCTCTGGCTGGAGCCAGACGGTCACCAGACCCCCGGCACGACCACCGAAACCGATGACCTCGCCAACGAAGAAACCCCAGATGCCGCTTCCTTCGTACGATAATTACGATATTCCGAACTTTCCATATCCTGTACAGGAGAATAAGACTGATGAACACTACGATACGCCTCGGAAAATCAAAGAGTGCTTAGCTGATACCGTCCGTAAGCCGTGTGGTTGCGTTTTGAAGATCAGGCAGCCGGAGCCTGAGCGGCCTTGCTACTGCCAGAGGTTGCTCTCCTGTTGGGGGCAACCCGATGATATCAACGCGTTGTACGCGCAAGTTGATTTGAGCAAAAAGTGCGGGAGGAATCCTAATTACGCCAACCTTCCCGTCATCACTGCGCACAATTACGAGAACATGGAGTTCGCGCAGAGTTTGCAACACTATGAAAACGCTAAGCAGGTGGTGCAGAAGGCCGGCTTGTGCACCCGCTGCGGGCACGCGCAGGATGATTACCTAATGATGGAGCCTGCTAATCAGCAACCCCACCCAGGCTACTTACCCATGTCGCCTGCTGTGAAACACAGATTGGAAAAGCTTTTATCCAACAGCAATCCAAACCTAACCAAACCAAGCGGTTCAGCAATGATGCAAGGGCAAAACTCCTTATACCAACGCAGGCAATTGATGGACTGCGCGGACGCTTTAATCGAACGCCGAAAACGCTCAAACTCCGCCGACTCCTCCAGCAGGACCGAGGAAATCGAAATCCCAGAAACGTGCAACTGCAGCCAGGCCGTCAGGCGCTCCTCTTCAGTCCCGAGCAAATCCAACCGCGACTCCTCCAGCTCAAACGACTCAGGCGTCTTCGAACTCCCAAGGAAAACCCTCCCGCCCTCCGCCACACTCCCACGCCGCTCGAAATCCTCCGACCCCCTCAAGGACATCAGCTTCAACTTCAATCAAAAGGGCGAGCAGCAGAAGAGCGCCAGCGCCGAGGCGGAGGTTCCGGTCTGTCCGTCCGGATCGACCAGTTCCGGCACTTCGGACATGTCCGATTACTTCGAGACGCTGTCGCTGTCATCGCACAGCTCTTCGGACGCGCCGCCGCCGCCGTCTTGTACGCTGAGACCTAGGTCGGGTAACGAATACCTCAGTCTCCAAAGACTCATCGCACCAGTTCCCGAGGAACGCATCAACTAGTCTAGCAATATGAAGAAGAATATAAATATATATATAAATATACATATAAATAGCTCTGTACTATTATTATGTAAGTTATTCATTAATGTGTAATGTATAAAGCAACGACGATTATTATTAAATTATTAACAATAAATGATTATATAAAATGTGTCTACTTTTTATTTATGCTCATAAACTCATTTTCTTTCAAATTCATAGCATAATAAATGTATTTTTTAAAACAAACTCGTGTCTATTTATTCTCTTCTTACCTTTTTTTATTCTCTTCTTACCAAGGCCGTAGCCAGAAAAAATCAGGGATTCGAACCGTACTGTTTTTGATCGGGAAAAAATAAAGTTTATTTACGGTTGTCGGTTTTCGGTTCAGCTCCAAGTGAGTGTTTTAATTTTTAAAATGATTTTATTTTATATTTAAAAAAATGTTGATGTGTCCATCATAGCACTCTGCTCATTAAGATATGATGATTTAAATATTAGGAATATAGAAAAGTGTTTGATCTACTTTTATTATTATTATGGCCTTTACAAAATAAATATTTTTTACATGTTTTCGTTATATCTTAGTAAATATCTATCACATCTCACTAGTATATATTTTCAACTTTACTTTAAATCAGTGGTTTACACGCGTGGCGCATGAAGTAAAATTTCGAGTTTAGAAAAGCCCCGCATAGAAAATTTGTCTCGGGTCGCTGCGCGACCCTCGACAAATTTTCTAGGCGGGGCTTTTCTAAACTCGAAATTTTACTTCATGCTCAGTCTGGGAGTGGACGACACTCGTTTAGTTTTCGTTAGATTTTCAACATATCGAGATTTTCATTAATTTGTAAAATGTTCATGAAATTTTAATATTTCGTCAATTTATAAAACTTTCATCAGATTTTCAATATTTTTATTCAGATTTAGATCAATTTTCGAAAATTAATTCTTAATTTATGAAATTTATCAATACAGGGTGTCTACGCTAAACCGTTCGTTAAAAGTTTTTGGGGTTGCCGTTGCACTAAAAATTTGAAAAAAATCCTTGTCATATGGTTGAATCAGTTCTCCTCATGTGAAATATTTTCAACTTTATATCACTTCCGGTTCCACCGGAAGTAGCACCAAGTTTGTTATTTTAAATGGAACATCCTATATATTATTAATTTTTTGGGTTCCTCGTTTAAATTGCAACATATTTTATTAGAACATATGTACACTTATCTCTTATAGTTTTCAAGAAAAAAAAACATTTTTAAAATTCTGACCTCTAAACGGCATCTTGAAATCTGTCTGTAACTTTTCTTAAGAATAAGATAAAAATATGATTTATATCTCTACTTGTACCTAGAGGATGCCTCTATGAGTGACTTAATTGGAAACTGTCAATGTTCATAATAAGTGTTCTTAAAATTTCAATATCTAAGTGCCCTCTTCAATATCTAGTAATTCAGTTTTTTTAAATAAAATGACCCAATTTTTATCACATGGTACGATTGGGGGGGAAATTTCCTACAAAAAAGTATTATAAAACTATACTGCTAAAGCAAGTAGTTTTAGAATTATTTAAAAAATTCGTTTTTCGTCGCATTTATACAGGGAATAATGCGCGCATAAGTCGCAATTGAACTCTAGTAGGCTAGTAGTATGCTTTTGTTTTGTCGCGATTGTATTGCGAAATGTCAAATAATAAAAAGAATTGGTACAAAGTTTTACAGAAATCAACAAAATGAATAAATACACAAATCAACAAATTATCAATTTATTCTTTATACATGGCAACTGCCAATTGAACAAAATTTGATTCCAATCATCTAAATCTTGTAATATTCATCGGCGGAAATGTGGTTAAGTTTCAGTAAATATTCTACATGTTCGAGTACCAATTCTATCGCAGTTGCCATGTATAAAGAATAAATTGATAATTTGTTGATGGGTGTATTTATTTATTTTGTTGATTTCTGTATACCTTTGTACTAATTGTTTTTATTATTCGACATTTCGCATTACATAAACGACAAATCAAAAGCATTACTACTTGCCCACTAAAATTCAGTTGCGACTTATGCGCGCATTATTCCCTGCATAAATGCGACGAAAAACGATACTTCGAAATAATTCGAAAACCACTTGCTTTAGGAGTATAGTTGTTAATACTTTTTTGTAGGAAATCTTCCCCCCAATCGTACCACGTAAGAAAAAGTGGGTCATTCCATTTAAAAAAATTGAATTACGAGATATGGAAGAGGGCACTTCGATATTAACATTTTAAGAACACTTATTGTCAAAATTGACAGTTTCCAATTAATACACTCATAGAGGCATCCTCTAGGTACAAGTAGAGATATAAATCATATTTTTATCTTACACTTAAGAGAAGTTACAGATAGATTTCAAGATGCCTTTTAGAGGTCAAAATTTTAGAAATATTTTTTTTGCTTGAAAACTATAAGAGATAAGTGTACATATGTTCGAATAAAATATGTTGCAATTTAAACGAGGAATCCAAAAAAATACTAATATATAGGGTGTTCCATTTAAAATAACAAACTTGGTACTACTTCCGGTGGAACCAGAAGTGATATAAAGTTGAAAATATTTCACATAAGGAGAACTGATTCAACCGTATGACGAGGATTTTTTTCAAATTTTTAGTGCAACGGCAACCTCATAAACTTTTAACGAACGGTTTAGCGTAGACACCCTGTATACTCGAAAATTATTTGAACGCACAAATTTGATTTTTTTTTCATCAAGGCACTTTTTTGGTGTTGAAAAAATCAAATTATGTCAAAAACGACAATTTGTGTAAATAATGACAAATTTTGAAAAAATCGACAAAAAAATCGCATGAAACATTTTATAAATACTTCAATAAAACAAAAAATATTAAAATATAAAAACGGCGAGACACTTCGCCTTCTATAAATATAGTTTTAATTATTGAAACTTTCGACTTAAATTGACAATTCTGACATCAGATGATATTTTCGATATTTTGGACATTTTTGATAATTTTACATTTTTTTAATATTTTTGGCGTAAATTAACATTTTTGAAATTGGATGATATTTTTATCATTTTTTACATTCCTAATATTTTTGACATTTGATCAAAAATTTGATATTAGACTACGCTTCTGATATTAAATGACAGTTTTAATGGTACTTTTGATTAACAATGAGAGTCTAGACATTAAATTACGTTATGTTCAATTAATTTCTCACTTAACCCGCGGTTAAACATTTTTTTGTTTCACTATTTTGTATATTCTCCGACTAGTTTCGACCATTGGACCTTGAAGATGACCAATGGCCGAAACTAAGCGGAGAAAATATAAATTAGTAAAATAAACCAAGTGTTTTAATTAAATATCCAGAATTATTAAATTACTTTTTTGACATTAAATTTTACTTTAGACATTGAATGAAATTGAATGACAATTTCTATGTTTTTGATATTGCCGATATTTTTACAATTTTATGTTTTCAATATTTTTGAAATTTCTGGTAATATCGATTAATAATAAATGCCTTTATTTGTCATACAAAAAATAAATACAAAATAAATACTTATAAGCGTAGGCGAAGTTCAGTCAGCTTAACCTGTTACTGATCTTCCACTTAACCTACGAAAAATTAAACATAAATGTAATTGCAACGTGTGAGGGATAATAGACAAACATATTTCGTCGTCAATATCTCGAATTAATTCTGTAAATTCAAAGCTCATTTCGTAGTAACAGAGAGCGCAAGTGACATCTGAAGCTGTTGAATTTTAATTGTTCTAGGTTTTGGGGAATTTTATTGAATAGATGTTGTAAGAAAAACATCTCTTATAAATAGCAGATCTGTGCTTCGGTGGCGATATGAGTCCCCGGAACTTAACATTGACATTATGAATATCAGTTCGAAACACAATTCTACGATATAGATAAGAGGGTTTGCGGAAATTAATTAACTTATAGTAGAGTAAACAAAAATGAAGAATTCTTCGACTAGCCATGTTCAGCCAGTTAAGTTCAGTGCATTTACCTGAAATGTGATCGAATTTTCTTATTCCCGATACTTTTGTTATTTTTGGCAATTTCGATATTTTCGATATGTTTGTGATTTTGTCTATAAAATTTTCATCAGATTTCTATATTTTCAACAATTTATAAAATTTTCTTAAAATTTTAAATATTTCCAGATTTTTGTCGATTTATAAAATGTTCAATACTTTGTGATTTTTGTCGATTTATAAAAAACTTCATGAGATTTTAAAAATGTTATGATTTTCGTCAGATTTTCAATATTTTCATAAATTTATAAAATTTTCAATATTCCCAATTTTTCGTTAATTTATAAGTAACATAAAATTATGTCAACTGTGACAAGATTGTCAATGTGCAATGTGAAATGTCTAATGAACTTCAAGTTATGTCAGTGGTTCAGCCGTGTGGAGTGAATGTCGGCTAGCGCCGACTCGTGTGAATTGTTATCTGTCAATTTTGACATTTTAATATTTTCAATCTGTCAATATTTTTCACCTAATTTATCAATTTTGACACTTTATTAACTTTTAATCGGTCAATATTTTTCACCTAATTTGTCAATTTTGACATTTTTGATATAGTTTTAACTTTGGTTGAAATCAGTGTTTTATGCGGGTGGCGCATGAAGTAAAATTTCGAGTTTAGAATAGCCCCGTGAAAATTTGTCTCGGGTCGCTGCGCGACCCTCGACAAATTTTCTACGCGGGGCTTTTCTAAACTCGAAATTTTACTTCATGCTTAGTCTGGGAGTGGAAGACACTCGTTAGTTTAAAACATGTCAAAACTATCAAAATGTGTATCGCAAGTGGCATAAAGAAAAACAGTAACATGACCATCTGATAATATATTTCAAATAATAGTTGTCTTATATTGACAATAATTGGCTGACGCCGATTTGTGTCAAGTTTGATACATTGAACTAAATGTCTTTTAAGTTGACAGGATAGACTAATGTCTGCTGACGGCGACTCTTATCAAGTTAACATAATGGACTTAACGCTGACTAACGTCATCTTAAGTCAAGTTGACACGATAGACTAATGTCAGTCAATTAAATGACTTACATTCATAAAGTCACAATAGTGAAAATATCGTCAATATAGTGATTTTTTGACAAATTCATATCATAATCAAAAGACAGTAAACCAAGTGACTTACAGTCATATTATCGCAATTATGAATAATACAGTAAATTAATGACAAAATCATTTTTATTCTCAAAAAAAAAAAACAGAGGTACAACAAAAACTCACTTTTTTCTAGGTAAAAAGAAAATCTGAAATGGTCTTAATCGAGTGAGGAGACCTCGAATATTTCCGCAAACAGTTTTGATTTAAAAATTGCAAAAAAAGTAGAAACCGTTGTAGAATTAAACAGTGTTCATGTGCGTGTTTGAACCGAAATATCCCGATATTTTTTTTCGGTTTAGTTCCGGTTATCGTTCTGACAAAAATTACGTTTTTTTTTTCGGTTTTCGGTTTACGGTTCAGTTCCAGTTCGAAGCCCTAGTTTTAATGGCAAAAATATTGTGTTTGCTCTTACAGAGCCGCTTTTACGTACAAAAAATTAACATTTTTAAAATTTCGGGTTGAATCCCCATATCCCCCCCCCCCCTGTTTACGTCCTTGCTGCTTACCTTTTTTTGTTCAAATTTAGAACAAACACCAACTTTGTGTTTGTAGTACGAAATCAGATCGAATTTTTGATGAAAAAATTGCAAAAAGCTTAAATTATACCTAAATTATGTCAATAGAGCTTAATAAATAAACAACTAACAACCCAATGTTAGTACTAAATAAAATACATTGATTATCAAATTATTAATTTACTAATTTTTACACGTTACATAAATCAAACAATTTTTAAAGAAATTGCAAAAGTTTTAAGTGATCAGAAATTATTTAAAATGAATGGAATTTATTTAATAAAAAAAAACACGCTTATAAAATAAATATATGAGCCGTTTATTTTGATAGTGGCCTAACTTAGTTTTAATTTCTTTATTGTTGACTGTAAAAACCATCATAATTTATACTTTTTAGTCATAAACAACAATTTGTGGTTAGGTATATTAAAAATATATATTATATATTTTAAATAAAGGGTTTTCTATTAAGAGGTCCCATTTTAAATTTCCTGGCATTTTTAAACTGTTAAATAGAGAGCCTTGATTGTTTCACACTTTTCAAGTGAAAAGTGTACGATTTCAGAAAATGGAATGATATACGCTCCAACAACGTATAGAAGTAGTTAAAATTCATTATCAATATAGTGAAAATTTCGCCTAGACAGATCGCAGCGTTCGTATGAATTACCTTCTCGCTGTGCCATTGTGAAACTTATCACTAAATTCGAGCAAAATTGACAAATTACTGATGTTAAATTACCAGTTTGTACTCGTATCGCCAGGTCAGCTAAGAACATTACCGCAATTCAAGCGCTTAAAGAAAATATTCAAGCGGTTATTGGTCAAATAAGAGCCATTTACAGAAGAAGCCGAGGTGGCCATTTACCAGACATCATTTTCCACAACTATTCGTGGAGTTTGTACTTTGTTTTGAAATAAATATGTTGGCACTATTTCATAAAAAAATATTGTTTTTGAATAATTAAAATTGCACCTCTTAATGGAAAACCCTACATCTACTTACCACCGCACAGTGTTCCGGAATTCTTAAAATGAGGTCTAAATAACTAAAAATGAAACTGAAAATTTACGCATTCACTGCGTATATTTTTATTTATTATTGATAGTTCTTGTCAGTTATTACCATATTTTGCCTTTGTTTACCGAGTGTCATTGAAATAAAGCGAGAAAGTAAAAAGATCACATTTATTACTTTAACTAATAAAACATTGTAAACGCTAGAAATATAGGACTTGAGGTAAAAAAAGTGGTTAAAGTCATTCTTTATAATATCTTAAGGAACACTAATAAGATCTGAATTCAATTATTTAGTTTTAGCCGATGACGATGTATACTTTGAGTTAAACAAAGTTCCCTTTAAGTCCCCCGGTCTATCTTTGAACAAATATAGAAGGATACTATTACTTTACATACACAAAACTCAACCGCGCGGAACTGAGCGGTTTGTAAATGAGAGACATATTTGTCTCTCGCGCTAATTGTATCTCGTAAACAAAAAGTCCGGGCATTATGGCCGATGACTTAAAATGTTGGTAATGAATTTTACAACTAAATAAAAACATTCGTGCAGAAATTAGGGCACTAGAGCGACAGATACACAGAAAGATCTGTTATAAATTATGCCATCGAAAGAGCTCATCAGTGGAACTCAAAAACAGAAGACATTTAAAAGATTGTTGTTTGTGACAGTTAAGTTATCTTTCATTCATAATCTAAAATAATCTCCAAGATGTGTTCTTTTTTATAAGGCATACATGATTAAAAAATGTTAAGAATCAAAGAAATAGTAACTGACTGAAACCCCGTCGCGACTTATTTATTTTAAATATACATACAGAGAGTTTCATGTAAAACCGAACATTTTCATCCAATACAATTTGACACCTTTAATTTTAAAATAATGTGTAAATTGGGTTGCCTATATGACCATTACATGTTGTAGCCAATCAATCGCAATTAATGTCTCAACTTGTATATACAGGGAGTTCTCCTATCAAGTATACATGTCCCAATTACAGCGCATTTGCCGTAAATATTTAGATACTCGTTTTTTAAAATGAGTTTAATTTTAAACTTAAAATGAGTGTGTTCCACTCCCAGACTAAGCATGAAGTAAAATTTCGAGTTTAGAAAAGCCTGAAAATTTGGTTTGGACGCGTAGCGCAAAGCGCGGAGCGTCCAAACCAAATTTTCAGGCTTTTCTAAACTCGAAATTTTACTTCATGCGCCACCGGTACAAAACACTGACATTACGAAGTTTAAAACACACCACTAAACTTTACATAGCGTCGGTGTTTTGTACCGGTGGCGCATGAACTAAAATTTCGAGTTTAGAAAAGCCTGAAAATTTGGTTTGGCCGCTCCGCGCTTCGCGCTACGCGACCAAACCAAATTTTCAGGCTTTTCTAAACTCGAAATTTTACTTCATGCTTAGCCTGGGAATGGAAAACACTGGTTTAAAGCTTCAAATTACATTATTTTATTGAACCGAGCGTCGGCAAATGTACAACGTATGCTAATGTATACTTAAAAGGAAAATTCTCATGTTCGGTGTTACATAAAACTCTCTGTATGAATACCCTGTAAATTTTCCGACATCCGTTGGATTTATTTAAAGTTCAATTTAATGTTTTAAATGAGTGTTTTCCACTCCCAGATTAAGCATGAAGAAAAAATTCGAGTTTAGAAAAGCCTGAAAATTTGGTTTATTCGCGTATATGCGCGGTGCATGAAATAAAATTTCGAGTTTAGAAATGCCTGAAAATTTGGATTGGTCGCTACGCAACCAAACCAAATTTTCAGGCTTTTCCAAACTCGAAATTTTACTTCGTGCTAAATCTTATCGAATTAACCTCTTAAAATTAAAAAAAAATAATAATATAAAGATTTACAGAATAATAAGGATATGTATACTTAAAAGAAAAACCCCCTGCATAAATTCTGTTTGATATGAGTAACTTAAGCTTATTTAAGTAACTAAGGCTTATTTAATATCACTGAATAAAACACTTACTATGTTTTTACCACAAAATATTTATTGTATGTATATATATTATATTACACAAATATACACATAAATTCACGACTTAAGTTTCGACGTTTGACGGTCATTATCAAGTGAAACAAATTACAAAGGGGGGTTACATTTATACAGGTAAAACAATTTAGAGTGAGGGTAGCAAACCAAATTAGGTTAAACAGGTACAAAGATTTACACATTAAAGGATTTCAAAGAGCGGCGTGTACACTAAATCGGTTTGTTCGTTTAACAGATTAACTAGGGGGTTCTTAGTTCGTTTGAAAATTTCGGCGGATTCGAGCAGGTTAAGCTTTGTGCCTTTGGTACAGTTATGTAAAATTTTAATTTTATTTATTTCTGGAAATGAATGTTTGCACTCTAATACGTGGTTAGAAAAGGAACTGGAGTCTTGGTTCAATCTAAATGCGCGAAAATGTTACGAATATCTCTTTTCGAAACTACGACCGGTTTGGCCTACATACACACTATTGCATTCGGAACAAGGGATTTCATAAACACCTGATTTCTTTAAAGGATTAATTTTGTCTTTTGAATTGAATAAAATGTTGGATAATTTGCAACTGGGTCTAAACGCGATTTGCTGGTTTTGTTTTCGAAGAATGTGAGCTATTTTTTCCGTAAACATAGTAAGTGTTTGATTCAGTGATCATGAATTACCACGTAGTTACGGTCGCAACCATCATTATGATCTTATTTAATATATTTACAAAAGATTCAATTTTATGATGTTCTAATTTTTTTTGGCTAAATATCACCAAATTTGATAAAAAATTAATAATTTATTAGAAATACAATTATTTTGAATGAATACACGTCAAAAATATACGATACATAATTATAAAAATAAATAAATTTAATAAAAAATCAAATTCTTTCCATTAAGTTCATATTTTGTATGTAAACGTATTTCTCGATTATAAATTACTTTTTCAAATAACATTTTTCTCTAAAATTATAATTAGAGGTACCTTTTCCTTGTGACAATATTAGTTTTTTTAATATTTAAGCGACCTCTATAGTTTGTTTAAGATTTGATAATAAAAAAAGTATTTTCGAGTCATCCAAAACTTTTTGTAGAAAATTACTTTTTATCGAAAATGGACAATAAAAAAGTTTTTTCTAACTGGGCATAATCCAGGGACACACTGTATATATACAGGGTGCTGTTAGAAGTTTTGAATGACATTTTGCAACCATCGTGTGCCCTTAAAGTAAAATTCTAAATGTTATATGGCTGTAATATAGTGCATAGTATGTTCTTAATACGATATTAGTAGGTATTGTTCTAACAATATTTCTAAACGCGTATATATTTTTTTGAAGATACATTTGTTCCATGGCATTACCATACAAGACACCAGTCTATATTGAACCCTAATAGAGCTGATGTTTGTCGTTGGAATATGTTTAAGCGTTAAGACTATTACAGTCTTTTTATCATTTAATTTTAGTTTATTAGTATTAAATCATTTACTAGCAATATTCCTTACTGAATTTAGCCTTGGTAATGCTTCATCTAGTGTTTTGTCCTTTGTAGTCATTGTGGTGTCATCCGAATACAGCACAGGTGAAGAGTTTAATAAATTATTTGGCATCAAGTAATTCGTTTTTTTTTTAATATTCTATACTTTTCTCGCACTCTGTATATCTATAGTGTGTCTCAATTTTAGAGATATAATTGTATTCCTGGCTTTATCATAATATTTCTGAAAACTTAAAATATTGTGAGTCATTAAAGTTGGAACATACATCAAATAATTTTCCACAAGGTGATATATTTCAAATAAACAAGGTGCATCCGATACTAGTTTTATAACACACCAAGTATTTATTACGTGTAAAATATTACTTAGTTTACTTAAGTTACTTTGGTGAATAAACTATTCTTTTATCTTTAACGAGAGGTGAGATGTCCTCCCAGAATACACTAATTGAACCTACTTTATAAAACTGGCAAGATATGAAAACTGCCTTATTATTGATATACAAATTGATAAAATTACCATATTACTTTTACAAAAATAATACAAAAATTATAAAAATGTATTAAAATGGGTGATATTCGTAAACAAAATCTATGTTAATAAATCTACAAATTGTGTAAGATTAACTAAAAAATCTTAAATTCAAACTCATTACCTCGAATTCATTCAAAATTGACAATTATTAATAGTTGAATATTTTAAAAATTATAAATGATGACCATAAAAGAGCAAAATTTGTAAAATTGTAGAGTTAGATATGAGATGCATTCATGAGTAATTCCATGAAAATTATAATTTTAGATTTTTTAAATTTTGTGCATTTATTGTCTACATACTAAAAGTAATATTTTTGAAATAAATTAAATTTTAGAATTAAATTTCAAGCCATTTTGAAGACATACGCATTTAAATTTCTAAAAAATGGGTGAAAATTGCCAGTCGCTACATTTTTAAATTACGATTCAAATATTACTTCATGCGCCATGCGTATAATATACTGATGTATTCTTAAGTTAAAAATCACACACACACACACACACACACACACACACACACACCATCACACACACACACACACACACACACACACCATCACACACACACACACAAACACACACACCATCACTCACACACACTCACACTCACACACACTCACACACACTTACACACACACTTACACACACACTAATAAAGTGTACATAACTTAAATGAGTCGTTAGAAATACAAAAAAATTGTCTAATTTTGCAGGGTGTTCCATTTTATAAGATATGACATTTACCGTTTTAATTTTATATCCAACTAAAATTTTCTGCTCAATTTTACGATGTAAAAATCAAATTTAGCTGCCATAAGAAAAGTGTAACTTTGAAATCGTATCTTAAAACTGGAACACCTTTTATAAAATCTGTCAGCTTTGTTATGTTCCTCAGATATTATTTGGAGCACATTTTAAATGTCAGCTCATTATCCTTCAATGTTTCCTTTTTTCGCAATATCTTTAACACAAATGGCGCTAGATAAAACTTGTTAACGCAGTTTTATATTGTATTAAAAATGAGTTGATTTGAATAATCTCAATGATGATAAATTTGTTTTATTACTATAATAAAAAAATAATTAAAACTATGAAATAAATATTTCAAAGTTCATGTCTTTGAATGATTTATTTCAGTGTAATTACTGCTTGAATATAAAAAAAGCCATTTTAAGGAAAGAAACACTATCTTTCATAAAATTTAAATTAATACAATCCAATCAAGGATTACATTATTTCAAATCGTAAACCGCAAACAGTAATTAATCAAACGTCAATTACATTCCTGCAAAATTTCCCCCAGTTTCCTAGTATTTTTTTTTCATCCCGCACTGCGAGAAATAATTAATGAATTCCAGGAAGGAAAGATAGCGGACGCGTTCATCATTTTCACATTCAGCCACCGGCTTCGATATTTTTTCTATTTCCCGAAGATAGGGGGCGGTTTTTTACCCGACTATTTTTCCTGCCCCTCTCAAATGCAGTAGGTACAGTTCAAAGGGAATCCGAGGATCGCGTATTTTTCCAAGGAGGAGTTTGAACGGAAAATTGCTCAGGACTTTGTAACGTTAAAACATGCCCCTGGATAAGCGAATTCGAAATTCGATCGTTGCTTTTAGTTTCGAAATAAAAACAGCAATTTTATGTAATATACAAGATACACAAATAAAATATCAATAAATATGTGAAAAACATTAATTGATTTGCAGGAAATGTTTCTTTTAAATAAACATACTCTGTTGTATACGCTGTAAATTAGTCAGGTACAGCACTCTTTAATTAAACATGAAGGAGCGGAAACCCTCGTCAAAGGTAAGTCATTAAATGCTAATGCTGTATTTAATGATTTTTACCCTTTATAACAATGATACTGTAATTTATCGGAAAACTGGTTTATATTTACAAATTTATAGATTAGTAATTTTTAATCTTTTAATATTATTTGTCAATAAAAGTTATAGTAATAAAGTTGCAATTACGAAATGGTGAATGTGCCGGGACTTCAAATTATTTTATAGTTTTTATTTATTTATTTAATCATTAGTGTGAGTACATCAGTTTAAACAAGTCAAAATATAACATGCATGTATAAAATACATTTACATTATAAGACAATAAATAATGGGATATAAGTTATAAATTAAAAATACACATTGAAATATATACAGAAAAAGACATATAAAATGTGTGTCATTAATCAGTAAAATAATAATGTACTTAGACAATCGTCTGGTGTTTTGCTATATTTTATAATTATCAGGCAATAGTTCCTCAATACTATAATACCCTTTTTTTAGGAGATACTTTTTAAGAACAATTTTAAACTGTTTTATCGGTTCAGGTAATTATTACTATCGCGGGCTTAAGGATTACGATCGATGTTTTTTTGTAATTCTTTGAGTTCAATTAAGTGTATTATTATTATTATTGATTAAGATCATATTTATTATTTATATCAACATAATTAATTTACTTTTAACACGTTGACTGTCGTGTGAATCAAGTACGTTTTAAACCAATCTCCACATGTTTTTGTTCGCGACAGTCAGTAATATATTCTGTATTTGTTTAAAAAAATTAATTAGAAAAAATCAACTGCATCAACTTACTCTTTTTATTTTTCTGCACAATTTGTGAAAACTTTTATGAAACAATTTTCTCGCCGGCCCATTCTTCGAGTATAAAATGAATGCCCGGAATTGTGTAACGCGATAATTTTATAGTTGCATCGCCGGGGTGCAATATATTTCCACGCCCCTAGAAATAGAGAAAAAAAAATGCGAGAAAATTGAAAGGGAGGGGAAAATGTGTGTCGTCCCGGAGAGTCGCGTTCGCCGTCGTCGCCTCCTAACAAGATTATTCAACGGCGCTTTTCTTTTATTAAATAAACCTAAGTGTAACTCAGTTTGAGTCGCACATATTCACATATATTCATCATCCCTTTCCCTTTGCCTTTCCCTCCTTCTCCTGCCGCACACGTCCCGTACAAATCGTGTCAACGTGTGCACGATTTGAATACATTCACATACACACAAATTTTACTAGAGTCCTTCTTTTAGGGGTGTATTTATTTATATATTGCAATACAGGGTGTACAATTGAAATGAAGATACGTTATAGAATACAGAAAAATTTTCTTCTAAGTATATATATATATCCCGATAAAAGCGTTCAATTTTAAGTTTCTAACGAGTGTTTCCTCTCTTAGATTAGGCATAAAGTAAAGTTTCGAGTTTTGAAACCTCGAAATTTTAGTTTAGTCGCATAGCGCAGCAAAGCGACCAAACCCAATTATTATGATTTCTTTCATGAAATATTTTCTTTCACGACATTAGCAACATGAGCTCTAGAATTATCGGGTAGAAAAATGACCCCACACATAAGTTGTCTCGAGCGTTTTGTCTTATTCTTTGATGCACCTTGTTCAAAGTTTCATTGTATAGATTTGCAATGACATTTACTCTAGCTTCTAAAACTCTATCAACAAAGGTTGTTCATAGTCGAAATAGTATATTGTACAATGAGCATGGAATCATACTACTTCCCATGAGTATGAAATTTACTGCACGAGCCGCAGGCGAGTACAGCAATTCATACGAGTAGGAAATGATGAATCCATGCGACTATACATATATATATATATATATATATATATATATATATATATATATATATATATATATATATATATATATATATATATATATATATATATATCAGAGCTGGGATGAATCCTCAAAAACAGGATTCGAATCACGAATCCGAATCACCTAATATGATTCCAATCACGAATACTCGAATAAAGGATTTGTAAGTGAAAAATATGATTCGAATCAAAGATTCGAATCCTCATTTTTAAATCACGGATACAAATCCTTAAAAAATAAATTTGAATCTATTATTTGCAACCAGTAATATTTTATTTCATCAGTTTCTATTAACAAAAATGTTCATTTACCGACTTAATATTTGATTATATAATGATTTTAATTAATGATGATATATGTGTTATTGAACTTCATTTTAAATCTGTGTTTTATACGCGTGGCGCATGAAGTAAAATTTCGAGTTTAGAGAAGCCCCGTGAAAATTTGTCTCGGGTCGCTGCGCGACCCTCGACAAATTTTCTACGCGGGGCTTTTCTAAACTCGAAATTTTACTTCATGCTTAGTCTGGAAGTGGACCGTCAAGATTTTCTACATGTCGGGATTTTCGATATTTCTAGATTTATGTCGATTTATTCACAGTTTGTTATTGTATTAAATCCAACTTTAATATTAAATAAAAACGGTTTTTTTTAGGAATAGATTATTCACCGATTAAGAGCCAAATTATAAAGTTAACTCTAAAAGTTAATTTTAGGTAAAATTTTGCATCTATTTCTATAATTTCAATGAATGATTTATTATATTACATACGTCGATTTTTAAAAGAGTTAAATTTAAAATTAAAACGAGTGTCGTCCACTCCCAGACTAAGCATGAAGTAAAATTTCGAGTTTAGAAAAGCCCCGCGTAGAAAATTTGTCGAGGGTCGCGCAGCGACCCGAGACAAATTTTCGCAGGGCTTTTCTAAACTCGAAATTTTACTTCATGCGCCACGCGTATAAAACACTGATTTAAAGTGAAGTTAAAAATGCACTGAAAACAAACCCAGCTTCGATATTTTTTCAAAATTAGATGTTTTCTTTCCTATCCATGCTGTAAACCTTCAGATATTCGTTGTTTTCTTGTAAAAAAACTTCGATGTCCTGTAGTCCTTCGGTCTCCGAAGACCATGGCTGGAGCTGTAGCGTTTGTAAAATGGTAATAAACTTAGTAATTTTGAGTGATCCTTCAATTTGAAACTTCTAAGAACGAGTGTTGTCCACTCCCAGACTAAGCATGAAGTAAAATTTCGAGTTTAGAAAAGCCACGCGTAAAAAATTTGTCGAGGGTCGCGCAGCGACCCGAGACAAATTTTCACGGGGCTTTTCTTAACTCGAAATTTTACTTCATGCGCCACGCGTGTAAAACACTGATTTCAAGTGAAGTTAAAAATATACTATTAACGTTGGATATTTTTCATGGTTAAGTAACCAAATATGCATTCACAAATATTTGAATTATTCGAAAATTTAAATATTTATATTCAAATATGACTAATTTAGCGATTTAAATATTCATATTAGAATATTAAACTATTTGAATTAATCGAATTCAAATCCCAGCCTTAATAGCGATGATTCGAATTATTTAGAAGGTTTTGAATCCGTGTATGATGATTCGAATCCTTTTTAAAAAATGTAACGAATCCGGATCACGAATCTGTTTTCACTAAAGTATTCGAATACCTATTTTGAATCCTCTAAAAAGATTCGAATCCGGGAATCGAATCCTGAATGATTCGAATCCTACCCAGCTCTGATATATATATATATATATATATATATATATATATATATATACATGTTAAAACGTAGATTTTCGCGGGCGTAACATGTATCACTGTTTCTTCGGGTTTGGTCCCGCGTATTTTCTTGGCTCTGGTTCATTTTATTTTTAATTCGACGTTTCGCAGTCATCATCGTCAGGAATAACTATCAAAATTCCATTGCTCTAGCAACCACTTGTTTGACTTTAACGTACTACTTGATGCGTGAATTTCTTGTTTGGCTTCGTGTTACTCTTCTGTTTTGTTCTTCTAATGATGTAGTAGTGACAATTTCAATATTATTTTCGGAAGGGGTTGGATTTTGAATTTCTTGGTTGTTGTTCGGAGATAATATATTTTGACCAGAATTTATACAAGTTTTCCAAATTGGTGGTAGTCTTTTAGCATCATCTCTTTGATTTAGACTGTTCGGCCTCTTTTCAATTTCTATCGCTTCTCTAATAATCCTCGCGTGGAAGAAGTCTGTCTTTTTTAAAATTCTCGTTTTTTCGAAATTTATTGTATGTTTAGAAATGTTTACGTGTTGAAATAAAGAAGATTGTGGATCAGACTTTCTTACTGCTAAAATGTGTTCATCTCGACGAGTACTAATTTTCCGGTTTGTTTGTCCTACATAGCTCTTCTCACACATACCACATGGAATTTCATATACGCCTTGAGCTTCAAGTGGGATAATTTCTTTTGGAGTTCGGAGTAAATTTTGAATTTTTGTGTGTATATTGAAACAAGTTCTAATATTGTATTTAGAGAGGACTTTTCCGATTTTATCAGTTGTTCCTTTAATGTAGGGAAGGGTGACGTTGCTACACGGACTTTCACTTCTTGTTTTTGGACTTTTGTTTCTGTTTAATTTATTGATTGTTTTTTTGGAAAACCCATTTTGCATTAATGCCTTTTTGACATTCGATATTTCATTATTTAAGTGGTGTTTGTCCGATAGCGTACGTGCTCTTAGTAGAAGCGATTTTGCCACAGACGCTATTTGAGCTGGATGGTGATGTGACTTCGCATTCAAATACCTGTTTGTGTATGTAGGTTTTCGGTATACGGTGTAATTTAAGTTTCCACTAGGATTTCGGATAATAAGAGTGTCCAGAAAGGGTAAACGTTTATTTTCTTCAACTTCCATTGTGAATTGAATTTTGTTGTGGATATTGTTTAGATGCGATAAAAAATGGTTGAGGGTCTCAATACCATGTTGCCAAATAACGAAAGTATCATCCACGTATCGTAGCCAAAGTTTAGGTTTTAGAGGGGAAGAATTTAATGCTTTAGTTTCGAAATCTACCATAAATAAATTTGCAACTATTGGTGATAGAGGAGAACCCATTGGTGCACCCTCCAATTGTTTGAATTTTTGTCCTTTATATGTAAAGAAAGTGTTTTTTAGGCAGTGTGACGCAAGATCTAAAATTTCGTTTGACTGATGATACTTGGATTTTATTATTGCTATCGTCTCGTCAATTGGGATTTGTGTGAAGAGAGATTTAACATCGAAACTTACTAATATATCATTTGCATCTAAAATTTGATCTTTAATTTTGTTTACAAAATCTGCGGAGTTGATTATGCATGAATCAGCGTCTTCAGTTAGTGGCTGCCATTTTTTAGCAATATATGCTGCTAATTTAACTGCCTTTAACCTTCCTTGTGTATTTTTGGTACACCATAAATTTTGGGGCAAATAGAAGATTTTTCCCTAGGAATTAGTTTCAACGCTGTATTTTTATCAATTTTGGAATTTTTGATTTCGTTGTTTTTCTAAATAGGTGATCGGATCTGTCTCGATTTTTTTGTAGGTTGAATCATCTAAGAGGGAACACTTTTTTTTGTCATACTCGTCTGTTTGCATAATGACGGTGGAATTACCCTTGTCCGCAGGAAGAATTATAATAGATCTATCTTGTTTTAGTGATTTAAGAGCCGACATTTCTCTTATTGTTAAATTATTTCGTGGTGGTATGGCTTTTTTTAAAATAGTAGCTATTTCTTGGCGAATGTTCTCAGCAATGGTATTATCTAATCCTTTTATACCCATTTCAATATTGCAAATAATGTCTTCGTTTGGAATGAATTTAGGTGTCACCGCAAAGTTGAAACCTTTTGAAAGAACTTTTTTCTCTGTTTCGTTTAGAATTTTGTTTAATAGGTTACACACTGTTTTTAATTTACAATCCGGGAGTTTTTATTTATTACGTGATTGGAGTTTATTAAATTTTTGTTATTGGTTTTTTGATTTTAAATCTTTGCTCGTTTCTGCTCTAAAAGCTGCCATTCTTTCAATAATAGTAGAGGGTTACAGCCGATTCTAGAACCTCCTCCTCATTTGAGAGGAAACTCCTCAAAATGATTAAAAGAGTTAAAACCTCCTGGTAGGGAGGAGGTGTCTTTTTAGAATCTCCAAAGAACCTTCTTTCCTCCTCCTCATAAAATGAAGAGGAGGAGGAGGAGGTTACTTTACGGTTTTATTGATTCTAAAGAGGCAATATACTCTTAATAATTTTAAGATAGTTTTCACCAAATAGAAGAGGTAGGGTTCATAGAATCGGCTAAAAATATCACCCTTGAGTGCTTACAGTCCACGGTCTAACGTATTGTCTAGCATCCATTAAAGACAAATAATGTGTCTAATCAAAATCCAAAGGGGCCCTTACCCCCTTAAGATTTTCACCCGATACATTACAGCTTTTATGCGCTGTATCGCTATAGGCGGACCATGCACAAGACAAGATGTGTTCATCTCGATGGTTCAAGGGCGACTGATGAATAATACATAAGATGTCATATATGAATCTATTAATAAATATTGTCAATGCGGTTAAAGTGTTGTTAGCAACATCGATGATTAAAGGTATTGAATGCCTTCAATTGGATTCTAATGAGTGGACAAACGACCTCCTTTAGGCGGGAAAAACATAAAGTAGTTAGTCCTTTTCAGAGGAGAAGTATGTGAGGTCGTTGTGATGTAAAAATATATACAGAACCTCCCCCCAACATAATATTATGGGACTATATAAGATCTGCCGGATGGGTGTAACTTATTACAGTACACGTGTTGTTGTCAAGAATACATCTGCCAGAACTGTGTCACTAATTAGTGTTGTTGTCAATAATAAATTGAATAATAAGTAAGTATTTGTAATTATTTTGAAAATAAATTAATTTATTGATTGAAGTGAAATTTTAGTGAAACGACAAAACCCGAGTAATAAACAAATTATTAGAGCACATATTCAAAATAATGGGCCAATTGATAATGCGAATTCAGCAAATGACTCGGGATTTTTTGAAGAGGGTGAAGAACCTTTTTCGAACATAAATCTACCGAATCATGGTGAGACTACTACTGTTGATGTTCCATGGAATATCAACGATACCAACGATGATGCCAACCACAACAATCAACTTGTAAAACAAAAGAAGAACGCTATGAAAAATTTACTGTCGTCGAATACGTATTTTTTAAATAAAAGTAATTCTAAATGGGTGTCGGTAGGTTTGGACATAGATCTTAATCTTGAACCAGTTATTAGAATATTGGGTAAGGGTGGGCAAGGAATTTCTTTGAATGAACAGATGTGGACAGTATTTTTAGAACAAAAAGTGAATATCAACCAAACATTTTTTTATGTAGATACGGATCAAACAATCAGCTTTAATGGAGTAAACATTTCATTTAGTTTAATGAATAATTGTCGTAAAGTTGCAAGAATTGATATCGGTGGAAATCACGTATTTTTATCGTATGAAGGTCTTCGTGAATTGTGGAAACTGGTTGATGTTGTTTCGTCTCGTTTGGAATATTTAAAAAATCTTAAGTTTAGTGAATATTACTATTCTTGCTTGGGTTTATTAAATGAACTGGATGGGGATATGAAAACTCGTTTTTCGAAAATAATGCAAGGCGAATGTAATGAATATGCTTGTATGATTGATGAATTGTTACTTTATGGTAATGATAAGTTATTGTTTGATTTTGATATGCAACATATAATGTTAGATTCTTATAATAATGGGAAGTAAAAAGAAAGTAGTAATGTGTGAAAGTAAAAATATTATTCATAATATGTATGTATGGAAATTTGCGTATAAAGAAGCTAGGAAAGGTGCATGGCATATATATTATTATGATTCTTTAAGATTCAAAGAAAAAATGAAAAGAATCGAATTAGCAATAAGTTTTTGTTTACAAAGTAGTTTTAGGGAGAATGTATATAACTCAAGGTTTAAGTAGAACATAGTTAGTATATGTGTTAGTATTAGGTGAAGTGGTAAATGTTTGTTAAAATTAAATTATAAAAATCAATAAACAGTTTTTAAGTTGCCACAGTTTATTTGTATACCTTATAATAAAATGTATGTCTATTATCCCGTCAGTCGTAAAAGAACTATCAAATGGATCGGTCGGGGGCTACTAAATAAATTAATAAACAAGCTGCCTTTTGAAATTCATTTACCTGGATATAATTATTGTGGGCCTGGAACAAAATTAGAAAAGAGATTAGCGCGAGGCGATAAAGGAATAAACGAACTCGACGAAGCTTGTAAAGAGCACGATATAGTGTACGATAATACAAATAATTTAAAAGAAAGGCATATAGCCGATCAGAGGTTACTCAAAACTGCAAAAAAAATAATTCAGAAGGTTGGTCCAAGTGCCGGAGAAAAGATTGCATCGGCAGGAGTTGCAGCAGCAATGAAAGGGAAAACTTCATTTGGAATGGGTCTAAAAAAGAGAAAAAGCAAGGGTAGAAACCGCAAAAGAATGAGTCGGGGTGGTACTTTAACGTTTAACAAGGCAGTTCGACTGGCCAGAAACGCTATCAGTAGAAGAAAACATAAAAGTGTATTTGATGCTACAAAAGCTGCATATAATGTTTTGAAAAAATATAAGAGAAAAATTAAATTTCCAAAACGTAGAGTCATTCCTATACCGAAACAAGGAGGATTTCTTCCGTTGATTCCATTATTTGCAGCTTTAGGTGCATTGGGTTCCCTTGGAGGAGGGGCAGCCGCTATAGCGAAAGCAGTAAACAGTGCAAAATCAGCTAAAGAACAACAAAAAGAAGCTGAGCGACACAATAGAGCTATGGAAGCCAAATCAGTGGGTTCTGGTTATTACATAAAACCATATAAAAGAGGATGTGGTTTATATTTTCCCGAATATTCAAAAAACTGAAAATAATGTTCCTTCATAAAAGACCTCTAAATAATTTGGAAATTTTAAAAATAGCAAAATTATTGAAAATACCATCGTTTAGAGGTGTCTATATGAGAAATGCATTACCGAAAAAAATTAAAAAAAATGAAAGTGCAGTTATCAATTTAGACAATAAAGAAAGTGAAGGAACGCATTGGGTAGCTTATAAAAAAAGTGGCAGTAGAGTAAAATACTTTGACAGTTTCGGTGATTTAAAACCTTCCATTGACATTGAAAAATATTTAAGATCAGATGATAAGAATAATGTTATAAGTTATAACTATGAACGCTACCAGACAATCGATGATTTAAACTGTGGACAATTGTGTTTAATGTTTTTAATAAATAATTAAGAAAACAATTTAAACATCAGTCGAAGACTAAACGCAATGGTGAAAACTTCTCATTCGCTTACGTTTACGTTGACCGGAATCAGTTCCGAGTTAAGTTGCAATTTTAATCCACCGATTTATTTGAGCAAAGATGAAGATGAAGAATATGAGTTGGCTTTACTCAATTTTGAGTCATTCAATTCAATTCCAAACGTTGACATATCAAATAATTTATTTCACTACAAAATAGGAAACAACAAAAAAATAGTAGAATTGCCCGTTGGAATTTACGGTTTAGATGATATTGCTGATTTTATAGAGACTAAAATAGAAGGGGACATTGACAATACGGCATTGGTCCGTATACGCGGTAATAATAATACTCAGAAGGTGCACATAAAAACCGATGTAGAAATCGATTTTACAGCTGAAAAAAGTATAGGAACCTTATTGGGATTTGATAAGAAAGTACTAATGGGCGGAAAGAGTTATGAAGCAGAAAATATTGTTAATATCCACACAGTCAATGCAATTCAAATTTATTGCAATTTAGTGAGCGGTTCTTATAATAACGGTGAACCGGTACACGTGCTTTATCATTTTTTTCCTAAAGTGCCGGCCGGATATAAGATGGTAGAATCGCCACATTTACCTATATATTTATCTGTTACTGGAGATATTATCAGTACAATTGTGGTAAGAGTGTTGGATCAATCAGGGAAATTGATCAATTTTAGAGGTGAAGAAGTAACGACACGATTACACTTGCGTAAGGTTGAATGAGATGAAGTTATATAACTCAAAAACGTCGAATCGAAAGAGGAACCATATTGTTAAGAAGAAGAAGAAGAAGAACACAGCAAACCGGTCAGCCTATAAATTGGGTAGCGATATGAAAAATGTGTGCAGTAGCCTAAAAAAAGTGAAGAAGTTAACAACAGAAAATCGTATATTCTTAGAAGATTTGGGCTATAAACTACTAAAATAATGGACATTTTAAATGTTACCGACAAAGTTAAATCTAACAATGCAATAGTAAGTTACGAGTATCATTCATACCAACCTTATGGATCGGCAAGTTTTGATAATAATGATGAAATTAGGATAACAGTTCCCGAAACTGACAATTATACATTACCAGGAGAGAGTTATTTATATGTAGAGGGTACTCTACGGAAAGTTGGTGAGGATGGGAATGTTAAAAACGAGGCTAGTAAGAATTCAAAATTAGTCAACAACCCAGCAGGCTTTATGATTAGCGATCTTCGGTATTTAATGAATGGTGTTCAAGTGGATTCCGTTAGAAACGTGGGAGTGACATCATGTATGAAAGGATATTTTTCGTATAATAAAAATGAAATGATTAAATTACAAAATGCAGGGTGGGACATTGAGAAAAAAGGTTTCTGCGATATAGTCGATGACAATGGACATTTTGCAATTAGTGTACCGCTTAAAAGTATTTTAGGATTTGCGGAAGATTTTAAGAAAGTTGTATTAAACTGTAGACAAGAGTTGGTACTCATTCGGAATAACGATGATAACGATGTAATTGTTCAAAGTGAAGCTGAAAAAGAAAAAGTAAAATTGACAATAGATAAAATTATTTGGAGAATACCTCAAATTGCAGTCGGTCTACGAGAACAGTTAGCCTTGACAAAATTAACTGACAAAAATCAAAATATCAATTTATGGTTTAGAAGTTGGGAGATTCATGAGTATCCGTCATTGCCGCAAACAACAAGACATACATGGGCCGTAAAGACGGCGCCGCAACTCGAAACGCCCAGATATATTATTTTCGGTTTTCAAACCAATCGAAAAGGCCAGATGAAGTCTTCAATGGCTCTATTTGATAATATAAAGTTGACAAACCTAAGTGTATTTTTGAACGGTACAAGATTTCCGTATGATAATTTAAATATTGATTTTGATAACAATAAATATGCTATTGTGTACGATATGTATAGCAGATTCCAACAATCATACTACTATGTGCCAGAAAGTGAACCAATGTTTTCACCAGCAGAATTTAAAGAGAAAATTCCATTAGTAGGAATCGATTGTACGTATCAGGCAGACACTATTCACAAAAGTGGCGTTGAAATTAAAATTGAATTTACTTCAAAAGAACCAGTTCCGGCTAATACGACAGCATACTGTTTAATTTTGCACGATAAGGCGTTTTATTATGCACCACTAACAAAAGTGGTAAAAGAATTGTTGTAAAAGAGGTGTTACCCGTCCTGCTGCAATTCCCTGTTGCTATAAAACAAGGAGGGGCGATTGTCATTATAAAAGTAGTGTAATTTGCTTTACACATCAGTCAAGTACAAGAAGTGAATGAATTAAGAAGTATACAAACAAATTATGGATACATTGGACTATATCATAATCGACATTCAAGGTTTTTACGATAGTAATGATAAATTACTACCGAAAGAAGTGGCTATTTGTGATAGCGAACGTCGAATTAGCCATTATTTGTTTGAGGCTCCCCATTCTGTAAATTGTTTACCTGCTAAGCAACGTCGAACAGCACATTGGTTAACTTCGAATTTCCACCATTTGGAATGGACTAGTGGAAATGTACCACTCAATAAAATTGATAAAATTATTCGAGTGTTTAGTAAAAAAGCTAAAAACATTTATGTGAGAGGTGAGCAAAAATCACAATATCTACAGAAAATATTGGATCGGCCAATTGAGGACATTAAAAGATTGGATATAAAGTTGTCAGCGTCTCACCCAAAGTGTACGTATCACAAAGATACAGATTATACAATGTGTGCATTAACAAATGTGTATTATATCTACGATAAAATGTCAAATCCTATCAATTATTACATGCAAGATGAAGAAGAAGAAGAAACAATTTTATAATAGAGGTTGCGACGAAACAACCTTCAGCAAATGGAGTAGAACAGAAAAAAGAACAAATGTACAGCAAACTTGAATGCATATAATTGAGTCGGAAAGTGAAATAATATCAGACGGCATTGGTTCACAACTGTGTTAACATGGAAACAGTTCGACAGTATACTTGTAACTTAAAGTATTATGTTATTAATTATTTAAGAAGGATTAACAATGCATTATCAAAATATATCGGTAGAGACGGGACACCATTTCTAGAAGATCAACGTGCTACTAATTCTACATTAATTTATTTGCTAAAACGAATGACACCAATGGAACTCGCTACTTTATGGCCCATATTACCGGACCACATACGCACAATGAAATGTTTACAAGGAAGATTGCCATGCAATGAACATTTCAACACGGCTAATTGGATGACACATGTCGATGGACCACCACCAATGAAGAAGGATTGTTTCTTTTGCAAGAGTATCGTAAATTGTGATTGCTGTTATTGTTATTGTTCAATGTATATTGTTTAATAAATATTCAATGTATCCATGATTAAGAAATAAAAAATGTTTTTTATAATATAACTTGTTTTAATTGCGGCAACTAAAAAAATAAACAAAAAAGAAAGAGAAAAAAAAGAAAGAGAAAAAAAAAGAAAGAGAAAAAAAAAAGAAAGAGAAAAAAAAGAAACAGAAAAAAAAGAGAATGATGGTTAGAAGGAATCTCCTCCTAGTCTCCTCCTACTCTCCTCCTACTTTCCTCCCACAAAGAGAGAGGGAAGAGTGGGGGTAGGAGTGGGGAAAACGTCTAAAAATACGTTCGTCCCCCCCCCCCTTCGGCAGCGGGGAGGCGTCAAAATAAAATTACCCCCTCCAGTTACGCCCATTGCCACGCCCCTCCTTGGCTCCTCCCACGCCACGCCCCCTTGGCCACTCCCCGCCCCGCCCCCTCCTTGGCTCCTCCCCCACGCCCCAGTTGGCTACTCCGCCCACCCCCCGAAAAAAATTTAACCTCGATTCCCCCTCACTTGTTTTACTTTCGCTACCGTTTACTGACCTCAAAATTGGGTATAAAAGAAGTCAGAACAAACCAAGAAATCACATCCAGTGCAAGTTTTGGAACGAACAACATCTCCACTCTAAAATGGAAGGTAAGTGGTCTTTATTTATATTTTGGTGATTGAATATTTTTAACATATTTTGGATATTCTTATTTTGTGTGTTTGTTTTTGCTTTTAGGTAACAAGATCATTTGTATCGACGATTTTCTGAACTCCAGCATGGATGGGAATATGTTAGGTATTTTGTTTTTTTTTTTAATTCTATTTAATCAAATGTATCTTATTTATTGTCTATTGTTTTAAGGTGAAGTTGAGAAAACGAGCACCACCAATTCAGATGCACATCCTAACATAATTGGACCTGATGTAAAAAGTATTTAAAACACGTCTTATTTAAATGTTTCTAGATTATCTATTGTTATTGTTTTCAGTTTCATTTGATGAATCATGGGATGATTTTGATTTGTTTACAAATGACAAAAAGAAATCAGTGGCAGATGATTCATCAAATAAATTGCTTTCGAAGGAGAAAGGCGAACCGGCAACTGATCGATCGTTGAAAGCGAAAAAGGAACGAAAGACTAAAGGTTATTTCCGGGTTGATTAGATATTTTATTATGTATTATTTTCTATTCCTAATTATAATTTTAATGCATAATTATTGTGTACAGGGCGAACGAATCCTATGTGTTCAATGCCGTTACTTGTTGGATCGCCTTCTAACCACCAACCTTCGACATTATCCAAGCAGGGCCAAAAAAACAAATACAGCAGCAGCACACATCAACCACAACGCCCTCAGAGCATACACCTAGTCGAACCGCAAACAAAAAATCCTTCATTCCAAATCCAACAAAATATGCAAATCCAACCACCACAACAATCCTCATTCCAAATTATTGCACAACCTCAACCCTCAAACCAGTTTGTCATCGTGCAAAACGATTCCACGTATTACGCGATGCCGACTGGACAAAATTATGTCGCGGTACCGACTGGGCAAAATTATACATTTCCTCAGTCATTGGTAAACTTGGTGGTTTCCCAGCCAGGTTTTGATGCATCACTTGCAACCAATGACGTGAGAGGTAAGTCCTGTATTTTTTGTAATATTTAATGATATTTATTAATTGCAATGTTTTTTGTTTAATTGCAGGGACAAAATCGAGCACACCTGGGCCACAGCAATCAGCTCAGATGACTCAGTCTCCGTTGCGATTGTGGCCTGCAGGTGGGTGCCAAAGATCTTCCAGCCAAGTCGAGTCGGAAAATAATACTGATGGTCGATTTGCAGTTTCGGATATGGGAGACAGTGAGCTGGGTGGCTTGTTTAAATCAGTGCGGTTATCACAAGAAATTACACTTTCTCAAGATAACGGTGCTGTTCGATCTTCTGTCCGTGAATTGCAAATAACCAATACAGTTTTACCTGGAAGATCTTCATCAGCAGATGTAGTAAGAGCAACTAACCCCAATCTTAACGCTCCTCCACCGACAATTATACCACCCAACCAGATTCCTCCCTTAACCACTACTACTAACAATTTCGAAGAGTTTATGCGAGCCATCATTTGTGATAAAGGAACAATTCGTTCTATGCAAGCTCGCAAAGACTCTTTCATGACATCCATTGATGATCGATTGGAAAGAATTGATAGTATAATCGATAATTTGAATAGTTTTTCAAAGCCTGACGTGGTTGAGTTCGTTGTGCAATCTACTAATTCTAACACTCCTGACGTTAGTAATTACTTAGCTGCAAAACGAAATCAGCTACGAGAGGAGCATTATTCATTGACAAGTTTAAAAAAACGTTTAAAAGAAATTTAATTGTGAAAGCACATTACATTTTTGTAACTATTTTTAAAATTTGTCAATTTGTTTCAAGTCTAATTCTTTTCAAACAATTGTAATGAGGTGTTTGATTGCTACATCTGCTTTTGTGGTCATTGTCTGTTGCTAGTCGTGTGTGGTTGATGTGTGTCGCTCCTAGTCATTTGGATGTGTGTTACCATCTGTCAGGGAATTATTTTATAGTTCTTATTTAGTATTAGTTTTTTTATAGTTATTATTTAGTATTAGTTTTTATATTTAATTATTAATATTATTTGTAATATATAACTGTTGACAATTCAATTTCTTTTCATTCACCCTTCAAAAATTAAGTTGTACGCAGGGTTGGGTTTTTTATAGCATTATTATGTCGGAAAATGTTGAAAATCACTGCTTGTCATTACCAATAATAAATTTTGATCTTAACGAGTTTCGATATAAACGACATAGTGATCTATTTGGAGGAAATTGCAAAAGAGGTCTTATTATAGGCCCTTCTGGCTGCGGTAAAACAAATGCAATGCTATCATTATTACTTGCAACCAACGGTTTACGTTTTAAAAACATATACTTGTGTTCAAAATCATTATTTCAAAATAAATACGCGTATCTACGATCAATAGTAAAAGACGTGCCAGAATGTGGTTATTTTGAGTTTTCGGATGTTGAATCACTTGGACCGCCTGAAAATATTAAAGAATATTCCATTGTTATATTTGATGATATTCCACCGACCGGTCATAATGTAATTAAGGAATTTTTTTCATACGGTCGACACAAAAATGTTGATTGTTTTAAAATATGCCAAAGTTACAGTGCCATTCAAAAGCAATTGGTTCGAGACAATTGTAATTTATTGGTAATATTTAAGCAAGATGCAACAAATTTAAAGCATATTTTCAATGATCACGTAATAGGTGACATGACATTGAATACATTTCTAGAAACTTGCACAGAATGTTGTAAGCAACCTTATTCTCCATTCGTAATTGATTTAGATTGTCCTGTAACGAATGGTCGTTATCGAAAAGGTTTCGATAAATTTCTGACTATTTAAAAAGCGCTGTAACGATGCAGATGTTATCAGTGTTTACAGACACTTTGCGTTCTTAACATGGATAAAGACATTGCAAAGCAACTCGTGGAAGCACGTAGTGCTTTGCGTGATAAAATTCGATCGTTAAAAACAGATATTGCAGACTCAAAAGAACATCTTGCCGCAACGTTATTACCCTTGAGTGAACCACTGAAACAAATCGCTAGTAAATTCAATGAAGAATTTGTTCCTATTGATTCTAGTTATGTTAAAGAAAAAGAAACGGGATTTGGTTCAAGTAGAAAATCGCAAATACGCAGAAAAATATTTACTACACCGCAATCCAATGTAACCTCATCTGAGGAAACTATTAGAAAACGTCCGTTGAAAATTAAAGTACACAAACGAATATTTACACCCATTAAAACGTCATCATCAACACCCAGAAGACCGAGACATCAATTGCATTTGAAAAAAGATATTATTACATCAACACCGATTGAGGATACTGCAACAGGATACACTGAAGAAGTTTATCAAACTTCACCGCCAAGAACAGGAAACGTCACACATGATGACGATGATGATGATGATGATGATGATGAAGAGATCGTAGATTCTGATGATGACGCTACAGTCCTACGGACTGCTACCACACGTTTAGATGAAGCTCATGATAGACTGGTAGACGAACTTAATACTTCGTCAGTCCTACAACAAACCCTGAAACAATTTCATCATATACCTCGCGCATATTTGATTGACTTTAAATTAGATCGTGGAGATAAATTCGATACTCGTTATGGAGTTCGTCAAACATTTGATGGTGTTTTGTATATCGGAAACGCGGCACTTAAGTTTGATGGAGCAAATGTTGTTATTAACGATGTGCCATATAAGGGCACTACCGGTCTATACGAATTACTTTTCAAAAAGGACCCTTACACTTTTAAACCTGACGATGTTCGAAATTATAAACGTATTTTAGAGCAAACATCTGCGACGCGATTTAATTATGATCCAAGCGGAAAACGTATTGGTAGTAAAGCTTTGAAATATGTAAACATTATTAAGCCAATTTTAAATGGTCAACCTCCAAAAGTGTGGTGGACTAAAAAATGGAAAGTTGGACGCGGTTTGCAAAAAAAAATTATTCCCAATTCTTCCTTAGAATTGCAATATTGGGATAATCCGAATGAACTTGTAGATAGATTACGCTTATTATTAGCTTCACAAAGTGCTGGCAATAATGCGCATACAAATGAAATAATTTCAATAATTGAAGAATTGAAGGAAGCAAACATTATAAAGTAATATAAGTGTGGCTCCTGAAATAAACATATGTTATTATCTCATTAGACACCAGACGAGCAACCGGTGTATAAAATGAGTTTAGACAAATTTGGAAATTCTATTTTTGGTGCAATGACTGTTGACAAATTTGGAAAACATGTACATGGGCATAGTGTCTCGAGCTATATTAAAAAATCTAACAATTTAGACAAGATAATTCAGAGGTATTTTAAATTCGATGAAACAGATAAAGATAGAAGATATAGGTTAATTTTGACACTTGCCGGCAACGGAAACGTATCTTCCGATGGATTCTATACAATTGATAATAAGGGGGGTGATATATTATATAAAAACACATTATACGCTGGAAAAGTTCTTAAAACAAATTACCTGGGAAATGTAATTCTATTTATTAATGAAAAGTATGTATTGTCTGAATTAACAAACCTTAAATTGAATGATACAATACAAATTAAGCGCAGATTTGCAGCGACTCCAGAAGGTGTCGATAAGAAGTTTTGCATTGAGATATTAATCGAACAAAATACTAATGAAACCCAACATTAAACGCGATGTAATTGATGAAATTCACGCCCCAGTTCGGAAACATTTTCGTAGACGTCGAGTAATATTGAAGAGTTTAAATGATTTATACCAAGCGGATTTAGTTGAAATGATACCTTATGCCAAGGAAAATAAAGGATACAAATATATATTGATGGTTATAAATGCTTTTTCTAAATTTGGGTGGGCTTTACCGTTAAAAACAAAAACTGGAAAAGAAGTTGCCTTACAAATGGAAAAATTGTTGAAAAAGAGGCAGATACCTGCAAATATTCAAACAGACAATGGTACTGAGTTTTACAACAACAATTTTAAAAAACTATGTGAAAAATATGGAATTAATCATTACAGCACATTTTCATCTTTAAAAAGTTCAATTGTTGAACGGTACAATAGAACTATTAAAGAACTGATGTGGAAGGAATTTAGCATGCAAGGCAATTATAATTGGATTAGTATTCTACAAAATATAATTAATAAATATAATAATACAAAACATACAACAATTGGTATGAAACCAAAACAAGTAAATAAAAATAAGGAAAAATTATTGTTAAATTCTGTGTACAGTAATTTAAAAGTTTTTGATGGATTTAGGAAGAAATTTAAAGTTAGTGACCACGTAAGGATTAGCAAACATCGTCAAGCATTTGATAAAAATTACACCCCAAATTGGTCCAACGAAATCTTCACAGTATCCAAAGTTCAAAACACGAACCCCAGAACATATCTACTACGAGATATAAAAAACCAGGACATAATTGGAGGATTCTATGAGGAAGAATTAAAAAAAGTTCAACATCAGGATGTATATCTCGTCGAAAAAGTTATTAAAAGAATGAAGAATAAAGTTTTAGTAAAATGGTTGGGTTTGGATGATTCACATAATTCATGGATATCAAATAAAAATGTTTTATAAATATTTAGTCTTTTATTAAATTATAATGTGTTATGGATCCGCAACCACACGAGCGCGTTATCCTCCGGGCAAATAATGGCCGTATACTCTGCCCTCTGGATGAGGATATTTGCCCGGGGTAGAGGAATTGGCGGTATCGAGTCATCCAGCTCGATTATGGTGACCTGTAAATTATTATAATCTCAATTTTCTCTTATTTACATGCACGTATTAACTTGTTTACTCGCTTGTTGTTGAATCGCCTGCAATATTCCTCTCTAATTTCGTTGTAGATTTGTATGCGGTCTGTAATAAAAAAATATAAAACATAAAATATATGTAATACAAATGTAAATGTTTCTTTATAAATACAAAACATATTTTTTTAAATGTTGTTTTATTTAAAATAAATTACTCACCCATGATTCACTTTAACACTTTAAAACCGCTGTTCAGTTTGTTCCTCTCAACTTAGTGTGTTGGTGCTTAAATAGCTTGTAAACCGAGGAGGATGTATAAAGAGGAGGGGTTTAAAGTAAAACACCTCTTAAAAGATTTTGAGTTAACTTCTACTCATAAAGGTGTGGTAAAATTAAAAGGTGGGACTAAAATTACCTTTACTCATAAAGGTGTGGTTAAATTAAAAGGCGGGGCAAAAATTGCAACACTTTTTGAAAATTTATAAGGCGGAGCTAAATTGCAATACTTTTGACCGTTACAATAAGGTTACAATATTAATATAAAATAACCGGCTATTTTTCCATAGATCAAATCAATTTTTGCATTGTCAAATATAAGAACACAAATTAAAGTTTATCTACAATGAGTTTTGTTAATACTTTACAAGCAATCGCTCTAAAACAAGTGTGTTTAAATGTAATAGAAGATCGGTTAGATGTAAAAAAAATGGTACGCCTAGCAGAAATACCAAAATGTTTGGGTAAGACAATTTTTGACAACTGGTGTTTTTATGTTTGGACATTTGGACATTTACGACAAGCAAATATGTATTCGGTTCTTTGTAAATGCCGACCATTTACATGTCACAATCCATTACCTAAATATATAGTGGATTTTTTATTAAATCCTAATGGTAATATTTCCAAAATTATGAACATTCCACAAAATCCATTTTTAGTGTTAGTTAAAAAAAGATTTTGGATTGATACACAGGGAAAGAGATATTGCCGTTGGTGTAGAAAAAAAATTTACAATTTAGAACCTAATACAAAATTATTCAGGATAAAATACGAAAAGAATATTTTATTTCGAAAAGACAAATTGCATACATGGATATTAGAACGAAAACGTTATTGTGAATTTTGTTTCTTCACACCGTTATTCGAGCTAACAAAACATACTGTAAAACGTAAACGAACAGATAGTTCATCTTCATCATCTTCTACTTCATCAGTGTGGGACACATCGACTGACATGGATGAAGAAGAGGATTAAAATGATTGTAAAATGTTTTTTTCTCTGTGTGAGTGTGTGCATGCGTGAGTGAATGTGTTGTTCTTCGTCATATTAAATTTACCCCTCCTCATAGTTAAACCTCCTCCTTTTCTTTTCTTGATTAAGTTCACTATATAAAGGTAACGTATTGGCCCAAGCATCATATCGTGTGTTGACGTGTAAAGCAACTTACTCTTTTATTACATTTAAAGCATGTTTTTGTGCGAATATTGTGGTAAAAATTTTACAAGAAGAGACAACTTAAAACGACACGAAAAAAACTCGTGTGTTTCCAAGCAAAACTCATATGTACGCAATAGAGGAGAAAAGCCAACAATCAAACTTATTCTACCCCGATCCGCACAACAGGGAGATATCAAAATGGTAAATCCACTTCCATCAACATCTTTGGAAAATCCATCCACATCGAAACAAGTTTGTGAAATTCCAAATAAACGACAAAAACTTGCATCAACATCAAAACACAGAATATGTGATGTATGTAACATAACAGTAGATAGCGCATGTTTTGCCGCCCATTTGAGAACTAATTTACACAAAAGTAATGCATTTATTATTGTTGATGATGGAGTAGAGGAAATATCTACAGCTTATGGGGGCAAAATAACAAGTTACCGAATCACCGAACCTGGACACTATGTTGATTTAGACAAGTTTTCCATTTCAGTGAGGGAGAAAATTATTACTCTCATTGAAAGTAAATTGGCGGTTATTGGAAATTTTAAATTAAACATGGAATCCTTTGCATTGTACTTTTTGACAGCAAAAGAAAATGTTGAAATAAAATCATTTAACACGTCGAACAAAATTATCACCACTGCAACGAATCTATATGAGACATACGCACACTTCCTCGACGAAATTAAAACCAAGATGTCAGAATTTCAGGAGAAAGATTCAGGTAAAGTTAGAAACTTGGTGATTTTTAATGTTATAATTATTATTTTTTTTCTTTTTTTTAAGGTTGGACATTATTTCAAATTACAAGCATTGAACTTAATTTCAATGTATATAATCCAATGAGAGCATCTAGTTACATCGAGTTACCTGCTTCAATAAAGGCAAAACGTGCAGTAATCAATGTTTACAATACCGACAATGCATGCTTTGCTTGGGCTATAACTTCAGCACTTCGGGTTCCAACAGGACTGGCACAGAGACCATCTTCATATCCACATTACTCAACAGTATGTGACTTTTCAAATTTACAATTTCCAGTTACAATAAAAGATATCAATATATTTGAAGGTAAAAATAATATTTCAATAAACGTTTATGGCGCTAATGAATATTTTAACGAAAATAAAATGGACTATGAATTCGTTCCATTACGAATATCAAAGAATAAGAAAATAGTTCATATAAACTTGTTGTATATTTCAATAGACAATCAGAATCATTATTGCTGGATTAAAAATTTGTCGCGTTTAATTGGAACTCAAATATCATTACATGGTCATGAAAAATTTATATGCGAAGGTTGTTTAATTTACTTTTCTAAAAAAGATGAATTAAAAAGACATCAAGAAGAAGATTGTGGAAATGTAAAAGCTGTTCTTCCGAACTGTAGTAAAAAAATTAATAAATTGGGTGAAGAAGTTCTGGGAAATATATTAGAGTTTGAAAATTATCAAAAACAAATGAAAATTCCTTTTGTAGTTTATGCTGATTTTGAGGCATTGTTAGTAAATGTTAACAATAATACTACTTATACAGATTCGAGTAAACCGTACACAGTTAAATGTTTTCGTCATGAACCTTATGCTTTTGCATATCACATAAAATGTTCATATGATGATAGTCTTTCAAAGTTTAATATATATAATGGAGAAAATGCTGCACAAGAATTTGTAAACAAATTAGAAGACGATATTAAAATTATTTATAAAAATTATTTAGGAGTACGTAAAGAAATGTTACCATTAACACCGGAAGAAAAACTAATATATGAAAGAAATGTATGTCATATTTGCGAAAGGACATTGTCAGTAAATGATAAAGTATATGATCATGATCACTTAACAGGAAAGTTTCGTGGCCCAGCCCATTCCGTTTGCAATATTAATTATAAAATTCCAAAATATATTCCAATATTTTTTCATAATCTTTCAAATTATGACAGTCATATGTTTGTAAAAAATATTGCATTAAACAAGGAAGATGTTGATGTTATTGCACAAAACAAAGAAAAGTATATAACTTTTACAAAAAATGTGCACGTTGGTGAATATATTAATGGTAACGGAAAAAAGAGAAAAGTATTTATAAAACTAAGGTTTGTAGATTCATTTAAATTTTTATCACAATCATTAGAAACATTGGGATCACTTTTGGACAATGATCAGTGTGTTGAAATAAGAAAAAGGTTTCAGGAGGATGAACAATTTAATCTAATACGGCAGAAAGGCGTTTTTCCTTATAGTTTTATGAATTCATTTGAAAAATTAAATTACAATCATTTGCCAAGTGAGGATGAGTTTTATGATCATTTAACGGATGAAAAAATATCCAGAAAAAACTATGAGAGAGCTTGTAAAGTGTGGGACGTATTAAATTGTAATTCATTACGTGATTACGTAAACACTTATTTGACATCTGATGTGTTGTTGCTTGTTGACGTATTTGAAAATTTTCGAAAAATGTCATTAGATTTCTACAAACTCGACCCTGCACACTATTTCACAGCGCCAGGATTTGCTTGGGACGCTTTGTTAAGGATGACAAATGTAAAATTGGAATTATTGACAGACATTGACATGTTACATTTTTTTAAAAAGGGTATCAGAGGTGGATTAAGTATGTGCACTCAACGAAAAGCTGAAGCAAATAATAAGTTTTTACCAAATTTTAATGCTTCTGAACCAACTTCATATATTCTTTATTTAGATGCTACAAATTTGTATGGGTATGCTATGAGATGTAAGCTTCCTGTTGGAAAGTTTCGCTGGCTTGATCAAAATGAAATTCTCGAGTTTGATATCGCATCACTGGAAGATGATGGTGAGATGGGTTATGTGTTAGAAGTTGATTTAAAATATCCAGTAGCTTTACAGGATTATCATAATGATTTTCCTTTTTGCCCAGAATCGGCAATACCTCCAAATTCAAAATATTCTAAATTAATTCCTACCTTATATGACAAAGAAAAATATATTATTCATTATAAAAATCTAAAACAATGTTTAACACAAGGCTTAAAATTGCGACGGATACATAGAATTTTAGAATTTAAACAAGATAATTGGATGCAAAAATATATTGATTTCAATACTAGTAAGAGAGAACAATCTAAAAATGAATTTGAACGCAATCATTACAAAAGTATGAATAATGTTGTATTTGGAAAAACGATGGAAAATGTTGAAAATCGCGTTGATATTAAATTATGTACGCATTGGGATTCTCATTTCAGGAAACCTGGTGCAGAATTTTATATATCGAAACCAAATTTTAAATCTTCAAAAATATTTTGTAATAATTTAGTGGCTGTGGAAATGGGTGTTCTCAAAGTGCAGTACACAAAACCACTGTATGTAGGATTTTCTATTTTAGAATTATCCAAAACTGTAATGTACGATTTTTTCTATAGTTTCCTTAAGAGAAAGTACGATAACAACGTAACATTATTGTACACAGATACAGATTCGTTAGTTCTTCAAGTTTTTACAGAAAATGTCTACGATGATATTAAAATTAATATTGATAAGTTTGATACATCCAACTATCCAGTTGACAATCAGCATTGCATCATTCCAAATAAATCTTACATCGGAAAAATGAAAGACGAATTTAAAGGTCAGATCATTGAATCATTTTATGGAACTGGTGCTAAGGCGTATTGTGTAAATTTACTCAATTCAAGCTCGATTAAAAAAGCTAAAGGTGTTAAAAAATATGTAATAAAAAAACATTTAACGGTAAATGATTACATTACTGTAGTGGAGAATGGGGGTGCAGTTTATAAAAAAATGTACAAATTTAGATCCAGTTATCATAATATGTTTACAGAACTTCAAAACAAAATTGCATTGAATTCAAAAGACGACAAAAGATACATTTTAAATGATAAATATCATACATTAGCATGGGGCCATTTACGTATAGCGGATTTAGAAAACGAAAAGGTGTTGGATAAAATGATTAACGATGCAATTCAAGAGCTTGATTAAACATTCAATTATATTTTTATTTTTTATAAACCTGGGTAAGAAACGCTTACTCTTTCGATACAATTACATTATAAGTATTATAAAGTTATTTGTATCTTTAATAAATGTATGTCTGAACAATTATAATTTAAATATTGCTTTAAATATTACTTTTAAATATATTTTGATTTTTCATAAACGTGGGTAAAAACACACTTACTCTTTCGATACAATTGAATTATAATTATTATAAGGTTATTTGTATCTTTAATAAATGTATGTCTGAACAATTATAATTTCAATTCTATTTTTATGTATATTTGTATTATTTTAAATATATTGCTTCAAATATTACTTTTGCCTACTTTATTATAAAACCACTATCCATTATAAATATTTCCCCAGGTAACTGCTTTTAAATATCTGATTTAATTAATTTAAAATATTTTTTTTTTATTTCATGAAACATTTCTACAATCAAAAAAAATATATAAAAAAGTACTCCCTCTTCTTCCTTCTTAGCCCAAATTCAAAAACCTCCTCCTCGTCCCCCCCCCCCCCCGTCGTCCTCCTCATCCTCCTCATCCTCCTCATCCTCCTCATCCTTCTCCTCCTCCTCCTCCTCCTCCTCCCACGAGATAGCCGATTCTAGAACCTCCTCCTCCGCGAGGAGGAGGAGGTTCTAGAATCGGCTATCTCTCCCTACTAATAATGTTCCAAATAGATGGATGGATTAAATTGCTGAGATAAAGATGAAGATTATATAAAGTTGTACCTACTTGGTTAATTTCAGATCTTTTTCGTTGAATTGATTCTCTCAGCAGGCATTCACTCGTTCTAGATAAAATCCGTCTTGTTTTATCGTTGTTTGTATGGTATTTTAGTCTGACAAAATTGGGCGTTAATTTCTTGTCTCTGCATTTTGATAGAAAATTGAAAAACTACGTACTAAACACGCGAAGCTTCTGTGCGATCTAACATTTCTATCAAGATGCAGAGACAAGAAATTAACGCCCAATTTTGTCAGACTAAAATAGCATACAAACAACGATAAAACAAGACGGATTTTATCTAGAACGAGTGAATGCCTGCTGAGAAAATCAATTCAACGAAAAAGATCTGAATATAACCAAGTAGGTACAACTTTATATAATCTTCATCTTTATCATTTTAGCAGTAAGAAAGTCTGATCCACAATCTTCTTTATTTCAACACGTAAACATTTCTAAACATACAATAAATTTCGAAAAAATGAGAATTTTAAAAAAGACAGACTTCTTCCACGCGAGGATTATTAGAGAAGCGATAGAAATTGAAAAGAGGCCGAACAGTCTAAATCAAAGAGATGATGCTAAAAGACTACCACCAATTTGGAAAACTTGTATAAATTCTGGTCAAAATATATTATCTCCGAACGACAACCAAGAAATTCAAAATCCCTTTGGAAAATAATATTGAAATTGTCACTACTACATCATTGGAAGAACAAAACAGAAGAGTAACACGAAGCCAAACAAGAAATTCACGCATCAAGTAGTACGTTAAAGTCAAACAAGTGGTTGCTAGAGCAATGGAATTTAGTAGATAGGAATACCCGATTCCTCGCCCACCACATCACCACAGTGGTCCAGCGGTCCAGCCTCCCAGCATCCAGCATCCCCCTCCCAGCATCCCACGCAGATTCATCCCCCGAGATGAGCATCCCCCTCCCAGCATCCCCCGCAGATTCATCCCCCTCCCAGCATCCCCCGCAGATTCATCCCCCGAGATGAGTATCCCCCTCCCAGCATCCCCCGCAGATTCATCCCCCTCCCAGCATCCCCCGCAGATTCATCCCCCTCCCAGCATCCCCCGCAGATTCTTCCCCCGAGATGAGCATCCCCCTCCCAGCATCCCCCGCAGATTCATCCCCCGAGATGAGCATCCCCCTCCCAGCATCCCCCGCAGATTCATCCCCCGAGATGAGCATCCCCCTCCCAGCATCCCTTCACAGATTCATCTTTCGAGATTAGCATCCACCACAGATTCATCTTCCGAGATTAGCATCCACCACATCAACGCCATCTAGCGGCTTAAAGCACAACTATGAAAATGTAAGTATACATCAGCGCCATCTAGCGGCTTAAAGCACAACTATGAAAATGTAAGTATACAGCAACGCCATCTAAGAACAAAAAGTTCAACTATGAAAAATGTAAGTGTATGAATGGTTGCAGCACTTATACACAGTGCCATCTATTATTTAAACGTTCAACTATAAATAGAAATCACGATAGGGGAGATTTATCACTTAAAAAGTTCAATCAATACAAAATATGTTTACATAAAAAAAATAAGTTGATATAATATAAAATATGAATATTTATTAATATAATATTTATAATATATATTATTTATTTTCTTCTTTTTCCTCCCGATCTTCTTCATCGCGCTCTTCACACCATGCTCGAATCTAATGAAAAACAGAAATTAAAAAATTAGTGATCAATGTTTACGAGATAATCATGAAGATTAACATACTTTTCCTTTTAATTTTATCGCCTTTTCTTCAGGCATAAAATCAAGGATTCCATCCATGTAATCATCTAATTTTAATTTTACAAAATCTGATGCCAGTATCTCAATGTTGTGGTGGACGTCACAATAATCATGACAGCACTCGATCGGCGTTCATAGGCAGCCTCCATCCTATCTAACTCCTCTCTGGAGTGGATGCTTCCCCACCGATTCCCCTCATGAATAATGTCCGTGTACCGAACTTCCATACGATCAATAACCTAGATCATAAAATAATATAAATTATATCTTAAAATGCTATATGATAATTGATTAATTAAGTAACACACTTTATTACAATCAAATAAATATATTATTGTACTTACATTGTTCACGGCGCTCCTCTCATCAACAGCTTTAGTAACTTCAACGTACGCAGCCCACATAGTAATATATTAGTTTAAGTGCAAGAACTGAATTGAATGATAAAATAAAATGTAGAATATTATATAACACAAAACTTTCCAGTTTTGAGGACATAATGTACGTCACAAACTATTTAATTGCTAGAAAGGTAACCATTTCAAGAACAAACTATCATGACGCATGTTCGATTTAATATTAGAAATTTATTCGAGACTTGCTAAAATATTTGAAGGACGATTACACATTAATGACACTGGAAAGTTACAGAAAATGAAGACCTTCAATGACACATGTACGATTTAATATAAGAAATTTGTTCGAGACGTTTCCAATGTTGTGATTTCTTTTTGGAGAATGCAATGACGTCAATCATTAATGACACTGGAAAGTTACAGAAAATGAAGGCCTTCAATGACACATGTTCGATTTAATATAAGAAATTTGTTCGAGAAGTTTCCAATGTTGTGATTTCTTTTTGGAGAATGCAATGACGTCAATCATTAATGACACTGGAAAGTTACAGAAAATTAAAACCTTCCAGAACGCATGTTAAGGAGATGAAATCTGGAATGATTCTTCTAGGACAATCGACATACTCACTTAACAAATCAAATACGAAAAATGTGTCCGTTGGAATTAGCCCGATTGTAGGATTTGTACCTATAGTTAAAGTATGGGGTACAAATTCATCCTCATGCGTCATCTTCTTCACAATCGAAGAGTGGAAGCAATTTTCCACAATCAACTTCCATGATATAAGAATGGGGCAGCCCATACATATGGACCAACACAAAATAACTGCAAAACCGTACCGAAACATCACCACAATATGGATTCAACAGAGAGATTTAATCGTGGTCCTCGCCAAAGAGACAATCGATATATTATTAGCACTTAAAAATCTAATCGATCGTAAATTAGAAATATTGTGCTAGTGTGAATTTAAATCTTATTACGACAAAATTTTAAACAGTTGTGTAAATATGTCCGGAGATTTACATGCAAATGTAAATATATTGTTATTAAAAAAAAAATATTCTGAAAATGAGATGAATTCATATCTCATGATGGAGTGCCTCCACTTATGCTTAAATAAAATATTGTACGATATTGAAATGTTTTAATAAATATTGAAAAAAATGTATCACTTTTTTTATATTAAATGAAAGACGAAATTATATTAAATACAAATTTATTATTATATATTACAGAATGTTTTTATTTTCTATCCAACTATTATGAGAATTATCATGTCCTAGCCATTTAACCAAACTTTTGCCCCCTTTTTTTCGTAAAATTTTCTCCACTAAGTAAACGGCTGGATGTTTTACAAGCTGTAGTTCTTCATTATAAAATGCTCCCTGGATGGGTCTCTGATCCATATCTTCAAGTAAGTATGATGCTGGATTGGTGTTTTGTGTGGATATAATCTTAAATAATTCAGCAGACCAATTCGGTGTGTATCCTTTTTCAAATAATGCTTTTTGTTTACTTATTCGAACAATATCTCCAACATCAAAATTACGTTTACCGGAAATTTTAGTATGTGAATAAACGGTATTGAGCAAATGGTGTTCATTTTTCTTGCTAACATCACATGGTCTCATCTTAGTGGTGCTATTATATTCATCAGTAACATTAAAGCACTCGTTCGAAACTTCAAATTGAACTATTTTATAAAATTGACGACTAATGCCCGAAAATTACTTAAAACAAAAATTCCCTGATAATCATTAAAACAAGGAAAGTCAGAGAAAAGTCAGGGAATTTAATTCAAATTAACCAAAACACTGAAAGAAAACCTTTTTAAATAAGATGTAAAAAGTAACTAAATATACATAAATGATAAAAAATAGAAAATTTATTGACATTTAACAAGAATCATGAAGAATTATAATATTACAAAAGTAAATTAAAATAAAAAATCATGAAAAAATATGAATACTGACAATAATTATAAACATTTGGAAAATTGTTAGTCAAAAAAACATAATATTAATTGGGTATTGTTCATTTTTGAAGATTTCTAATTCTAGTTTATTTTATCAATTAGGTTTTTTAGCGTTGACAACATTTATTCTTGTCATGTTAACAATTTTCATGATTATTCCCATGATAAATTATATAAATTTAGACATTAATAAATTATATAAATTTAGACATTAATAAATTCTATGATAAAATAAACTGGAAATGACAGAATCTTCTACATTGAACATTATACAAATAATATTCATTAGTTGGAATTTTTAATTGTTTAATATATATAATTTTCATATGTAATTTAATATTTTTAGTTAGTACTATATTATGTATTTTTTAAATGGACTTTGTTGACTGAATAAATAAATTTAAAAAAACGTTAAAATTGAATAAATCATTCAAATCAACTTAATTAGCAAAAACTGTTTATATTGACAAATTTAAGAATAATACGACGTCAACAATATTAATTAAAATAATCAACAAAACTTGTAAAATCAAATAGGACCAACGTTGGCAAATGTTATTCCAAATTTATACTTGTAACTCTAATTTTGGTGAATCGATAAAACTCATAGATGTGATTCTAAACAAAACGTCAAATCAATAAAAAAAATTGTCAAACAAATCAAAAATATATACGTATATGAATATTCTAAAAGTTGGCAAAAAAACATAAACTTTCAATAACATTGTCAATATAAACAAACATTATCAAATACGTATCAAAGTCTTCAAAGTCGATAAAAAAAGTATAATTATACTTTTAGTAAAAAAATTATACTTTTAGTAAAAAAAAAATGATAAAATTCAACTGTATCTACAAAAGTTTACATATTTTTCAAATTTAACAACCAACATCTCAAAAATTAAAAGTTTTAAATTTAAAAAAATATTTGTATTTTATATAAAATCTTTAACAGCAACAAATGATTATACTAATTGAAAAATTCTTCAGAATTGTTGCTATATGTTAAGCAAATATTTACCAAATAAAAATACAAGGTAGCCAGAAAATGAATGAAAAGCTTTACGTAGTACGAGTACATACAAAATTTAAAAAATTATAAATTATTTTTTTTAAATTTAAAACAAAGATAATTAAAGTCTAAAAAAAATATTGTATGATTATTCAATAAGTCTTACAAGGCCATTAATATGAAAAATATGTGACTAGAAGTTGTTTTTAATATTTTGTATAAACTTATTGCCATCGACTAAACATTGTAGATGTCTGGACCAAATTCATTTGATACAACAACTAAAAATGGATTAGGATTCCACTTGAAATTACAAGTTGATAATAAACTATGTCAGTAAATGTAACGGAACAATCCTAGTGAATTAATTGAACGATTGTGGTTACTTTGGGCGTCAACATTTTCATTTAATATATTAAAGAATAAGAAAAATCATTATTATTAAATTGTTTTTATTTATTTTTTTGTAATTGTATACTTTTCCTTTTTATATTAAACTAGTATAATAAAAAAGAAAAATATCAATAAAAAAATAAATAAATAAAAGCGTCTCTCAGCCTGTCTCTCAGCAAATAAAGGCGTCTCTCAGTCTGTCTCTCAGCACATAAAAGAGTCTCTCAGCCTGTCTCTTAGCACATAAAAGCGTCTCTCAGCCTGTCTCTCAGCACATAAAAGCGTCTCTCAGCCTGTCTCTCAGCACATAAAAGAGTCTCTCAGCCTGTCTCTCAGCACATAAAAGCGTCTCTCAGCCTGTCTCTCAGCACATAAAAGCGTCTCTCAGTCTGTCTCTCAGCACATAAAAGAGTCTCTCAGCCTGTCTCTCAGCACATAAAAGAGTCTCTCAGCCTGTCTCTCAGCACATAAAAGCGTCTCTCAGTCTGTCTCTCAGCACATAAAAGCGTCTCTCAGCCTGTCTCTCAGCACATAAAAGAGTCTCTCAGCCTGTCTCTCAGCACATAAAAGCGTCTCTCAGCCTGTCTCTCAGCACATAAAAGCGTCTCTCAGCCTGTCTCTCAGCACATAAAAGAGTCTCTCAGCCTGTCTCTCAGCACATAAAAGCGTCTCTCAGTCTGTCTCTCAGCACATAAAAGCGTCTCTCAGTCTGTCTCTCAGCACATAAAAGCGTCTCTCAGTCTGTCTCTCAGCACATAAAAGAGTCTCTCAGCCTGTCTCTCAGCACATAAAAGCGTCTCTCAGCCTGTCTCTCAGCACATAAAAGAGTCTCTCAGCCTGTCTCTCAGCACATAAAAGCGCCTCTCAGTCTGTCTCTCAGCACATAAAAGAGTCTCTCAGCCTGTCTCTCAGCACATAAAAGCGTCTCTCAGCCTGTGTCTTTGCACATAAAAGCGTCTCTCAGCCTGTCTCTTAGCAAATACAAGCGTCTCTCAGCACATAAAAGCGTCTCCCAGCGTATAAAAGTATCTCTTTAAAGTACTCATCAGTAGTACTATTTCAATCTCGAAGAGAGAAACATGGGGATCATTTTCAATAATAAAAACAAACATTGCACTAATTTGACAATACCAATAAATACTTCATTAAAGTGGTACAATAATGAGGATGAAAAATTAAATTGTGAGGCTGATCGTATTAGATATGATATTCCAGACTACATTAAACCTTTAAATGAAGACCCTGGAGCGATATGTAAAATGGAAAATAATCAAGAAAATATAGATAATGATGAAGATACGTGTACATTTCCAAAGGAAAAAGAAGATACCTTGCAAGTTCCAACTAATAATTCAAAAACTCATTTATTCAGCGATAGACAGTTTCGTAGGCGTTGTGTAAATTGTTATAATATACTCGTCAACGAATATGGAAGAAGAACTGCTCAAAGAAAATGTACAAACGTGAAATCATACTGTATTGAATGTAACAAAACTATTGTATTCCATGTTTTAATAAAATACACGTAATATAACTAATTATAATGTTTTAATGAAATCCCTTACACAAGCTGTGGTTAGTAGATAAACATCAGTAGGTACAATACATTAATTTCCACTCCCAGACTAAGCATGAAGTAAAATTTCGAGTTTAGAAAAGCCCCGTGAAAATTTGTCGAGGGTCGCGCAGCTGCGACTTTGAAGACTTTGATACGTATTTGATAATGTTTGTTTATATTGACAATGTTATTGAAAGTTTATGTTTTTTTGCCAACTTTTAGAATATTCATATACGTATATATTTTTGATTTGTTTGACAATTTTTTTTATTGATTTGACGTTTTGTTTAGAATCACATCTATGAGTTTTATCGATTCACCAAAATTAGAGTTACAAGTATAAATTTGGAATAACATTTGCCAACGTTGGTCCTATTTGATTTTACAAGTTTTGTTGATTATTTTAATTAATATTGTTGACGTCGTATTATTCTTAAATTTGTCAATATAAACAGTTTTTGCTAATTAAGTTGATTTGAATGATTTATTCAATTTTAACGTTTTTTTAAATTTATTTATTCAGTCAACAAAGTCCATTTAAAAAATACATAATATAGTACTAACTAAAAATATTAAATTACATATGAAAATTATATATATTAAACAATTAAAAATTCCAACTAATGAATATTATTTGTATAATGTTCAATGTAGAAGATTCTGTCATTTCCAGTTTATTTTATCATAGAATTTATTAATGTCTAAATTTATATAATTTATTAATGTCTAAATTTATATAATTTATCATGGGAATAATCATGAAAATTGTTAACATGACAAGAATAAATGTTGTCAACGCTAAAAAACCTAATTGATAAAATAAACTAGAATTAGAAATCTTCAAAAATGAACAATACCCAATTAATATTATGTTTTTTTGACTAACAATTTTCCAAATGTTTATAATTATTGTCAGTATTCATATTTTTTCATGATTTTTTATTTTAATTTACTTTTGTAATATTATAATTCTTCATGATTCTTGTTAAATGTCAATAAATTTTCTATTTTTTATCATTTATGTATATTTAGTTACTTTTTACATCTTATTTAAAAAGGTTTTCTTTCAGTGTTTTGGTTAATTTGAATTAAATTCCCTGACTTTTCTCTGACTTTCCTTGTTTTAATGATTATCAGGGAATTTTTGTTTTAAGTAATTTTCGGGCATTAGTCGTCAATTTTATAAAATAGTTCAATTTGAAGTTTCGAACGAGTGCTTTAATGTTACTGATGAATATAATAGCACCACTAAGATGAGACCTTGTGATGTTAGCAAGAAAAATGAACACCATTTGCTCAATACCGTTTATTCACATACTAAAATTTCCGGTAAACGTAATTTTGATGTTGGAGATATTGTTCGAATAAGTAAACAAAAAGAAAGATTTGAAAAAGGATACACACCGAATTGGTCTGCTGAATTATTTAAGATTATATCCACACAAAACACCAATCCAGCATCATACTTACTTGAAGATATGGATCAGAGACCCATCCAGGGAGCATTTTATAATGAAGAACTACAGCTTGTAAAACATCCAGCCGTTTACTTAGTGGAGAAAATTTTACGAAAAAAAGGGGGCAAAAGTTTGGTTAAATGGCTAGGACATGATAATTCTCATAATAGTTGGATAGAAAATAAAAACATTCTGTAATATATAATAATAAATTTGTATTTAATATAATTTCGTCTTTCATTTAATATAAAAAAAGTGATACATTTTTTTCAATATTTATTAAAACATTTCAATATCGTACAATATTTTATTTAAGCATAAGTGGAGGCACTCCATCATGAGATATGAATTCATCTCATTTTCAGAATATTTTTTTTTTAATAACAATATATTTACATTTGCATGTAAATCTCCGGACATATTTACACAACTGTTTAAAATTTTGTCGTAATAAGATTTAAATTCACACTAGCACAATATTTCTAATTTACGATCGATTAGATTTTTAAGTGCTAATAATATATCGATTGTCTCTTTGGCGAGGACCACGATTAAATCTCTCTGTTGAATCCATATTGTGGTGATGTTTAGGTACGGTTTTGCAGTTATTTTGTGTTGGTCCATATGTATGGGCTGCCCCATTCTTATATCATGGAAGTTGATTGTGGAAAATTGCTTCCACTCTTCGATTGTGAAGAAGATGACGCATGAGGATGAATTTGTACCCCATACTTTAACTATAGGTACAAATCCTACAATCGGGCTAATTCCAACGGACACATTTTTCGTATTTGATTTGTTAAGTGAATATGTCGATTGTCCTAGAAGAATCATTCCAGATTTCATCTCCTTAACATGCGTTCTGGAAGGTTTTAATTTTCTGTAACTCTCCAGTGTCATTAATGATTGACGTCATTGCATTCTCCAAAAAGAAATCACAACATTGGAAACTTCTCGAACAAATTTCTTATATTAAATCGAACATGTGTCATTGAAGGCCTTCATTTTCTGTAACTTTCCAGTGTCATTAATGATTGACGTCATTGCATTCTCCAAAAAGAAATCACAACATTGGAAACGTCTCGAACAAATTTCTTATATTAAATCGTACATGTGTCATTGAAGGTCTTCATTTTCTGTAACTTTCCAGTGTCATTAATGTGTAATCGTCCTTCAAATATTTTAGCAAGTCTCGAATAAATTTCTAATATTAAATCGAACATGCGTCATGATAGTTTGTTCTTGAAATGGTTACCTTTCTAGCAATTAAATAGTTTGTGACGTACATTATGTCCTCAAAACTGGAAAGTTTTGTGTTATATAATATTCTACATTTTATTTTATCATTCAATTCAGTTCTTGCACTTAAACCAATATATTACTATGTGGGCTGCGTACGTTGAAGTTACTAAAGCTGTTGATGAGAGGAGCGCCGTGAACAATGTAAGTACAATAATATATTTATTTGATTGTAATAAAGTGTGTTACTTAATTAATCAATTATCATATAGCATTTTAAGATATAATTTATATTATTTTATGATCTAGATTATTGATCGTATGGAAGTTCGGTACACGGACATTATTCATGAGGGGAATCGGTGGGGAAGCATCCACTCCAGAGAGGAGTTAGATAGGATGGAGGCTGCCTATGAACGCGGTATCGAGTGCTGTCATGATTATTGTGACGTCCACCACAACATTGAGATACTGGCATCAGATTTTGTAAAATTAAAATTAGATGATTACATGGATGGAATCCTTGATTTTATGCCTGAAGAAAAGGCGATAAAATTAAAAGGAAAAGTATGTTAATCTTCATGATTATCTCGTAAACATTGATCACTAATTTTTTAATTTCTGTTTTTCATTAGATTCGAGCATGGTGTGAAGAGCGCGATGAAGAAGATCGGGAGGAAAAAGAAGAAAATAAATAATATATATTATAAATATTATATTAATAAATATTCTTATTTTATATTATATCAACTTATTTTTTTTATGTAAACATATTTTGTATTGATTGAACTTTTTAAGTGATAAATCTCCCCTATCGTGATTTCTATTTTTAGTTGAACGTTTAAATAATAGATGGCACTGTGTATAAGTGCTGCAACCATTCATACACTTACATTTTTCATAGTTGAACTTTTTGTTCTTAGATGGCGTTGCTGTATACTTACATTTTCATAGTTGTGCTTTAAGCCGCTAGATGGCGCTGATGTATACTTACATTTTCATAGTTGTGCTTTAAGCCGCTAGATGGCGTTGATGTGGTGGATGCTAATCTCGGAAAATGAATCTGTGGTGGATGCTAATCTCGAAAGATGAATCTGTGAAGGGATGCTGGGAGGGGGATGCTCATCTCGGGGGATGAATCTGCGGGGGATGCTGGGAGGGGGATGCTCATCTCGGGGGATGAATCTGCGGGGGATGCTGGGAGGGGGATGCTCATCTCGGGGGAAGAATCTGCGGGGGATGCTGGGAGGGGGATGAATCTGCGGGGGATGCTGGGAGGGGGATGAATCTGCGGGGGATGCTGGGAGGGGGGGGTGCTCATCTCGGGGGATGAATCTGCGGGGGATGCTGGGAGGGGGATGAATCTGCGGGGGATGCTGGGAGGGGGATGCTCATCTCGGGGGATGAATCTGCGGGGGATGCTGGGAGGGGGATGCTGGATGCTGGGAGGCTGGACCGCTGGACCACTGTGGTGATGTGGTGGGCGAGGAATCGGGTATTCCTATCTACTGAATTTTGATAGTTATTCCTGACGATGATGACTGCGACGTCATCGAAACGTCGAATTAAAAATAAAATGGACCAGAGCCAAGAAAATACGCGGGACCAAACTCGAAGAAACAGTGATACATGTTACGCCCGCGAAAATCTACGTTTTAACATATATATATATATATATATATATATATATATATATATTTATATATATATATATATATATATATATATATATATAATAATAATAATAATAATAATAATAATAATTTATTTCATGTTTACAACTATACAGTTTTACATACGTCAAATTACAGTGGTATATTGTATACATAATAGAAATTTAAATTATACATTTACTTTACATATATCGCTAAGAAATTCTTCCGCAGAGAAATAAGTTTTTTCCAGAAGAATAGTATTAATACGCTTTCTAAATTTACTGTATGGTAAGTTTTGAATATCCGCGGAAAGAGCGTTGAAAAACTTGAAGCAAAAAAACCTAGGCCCGGTCTTTGACTTTTCCAATCTACACGATGGGACGCACATGTTTGTTTTATGTCTAGTGTCATACATGTGCATGTCCTGTTGTTTGGGAAAATCTAGTATGTGTTGTTTAGCATATAATAGACAATCCTGTATAAATAGGCATGGTAACGGTAATAGTTTCAGTGTGCGGAAGATGGGGATTGTATTATCTCTAAACCCAGCTCCAGCTATTACACGAATGGCTTTACGTTGAATGCCAAATATTTTGTGCCTTATTGCACTGTGGCCCCAGATAAAGAGTCCATATCTTACATGCGTTTCGAAAAATGCGTGATACACCGTTTTAAGAATATTGGATGACACCTCAGTGCTGAGTCTTCTTAGTAAAAACAGCGACGTACTTAGTTTGTTTGTCAAGTTCATACCATGTTCCGCCCAATCCAGTTTCTCGTCGATATATATCCCAAGGAACTTGGTTGTTGTGGAGTAATTATGAATTTTATTAAATTTCTTGAGAGTAAATAGCATATCCACAGTCTTCTCCTCATTCAACCTGAGTTTGTTGCATACAAACCAGTTATTCGCTTGTGAAACAGTCACCATCTTGGAAGCCCTACTATCCTCCTCATTTAGACCAATATTTGTAAATGTTGTGTCGTCGGCATACAGAATACCTCTCCCGCAGGTTGTAGCCGTTGGGAGGTCATTAATATATATAAGAAATAAAAGGGGACCAAGTACTGAACCTTGAGGAACACCTTCATTGATATACACGTAGTTCGATGTATTCCCGTCAACGGATACGCATTGTTTCCTGTTTGATAAGAAAGAAGAAACAATACCGACCGCACTGGGATGTAAATCATAAATATATAATTTCCTGAGAAGTATAGTATGGGAGATGGTGTCGAATGCCTTTGACAAGTCAATAAATGTTGCTTGAAGGCAAAGTCCATTCTCAAAGCAGTTCGCACAATCAGCAACAAACTCCTGGATGGCAGTTAGAGTAGACCTACCGCCTCTAAAACCATGTTGGTTATCATGGTAGTGGTTTTTTTCAAAGTACCTAGTTAATTGGGAGGCAAGTATTTTTTCAAATATCTTCGAGATTACTGGTAGAATTGATATTGGACGGTAATTATTGGGATCTTTTGGATCTCCTTTTTTAAACACGGGAACAACCTTGGCAATTTTGAGAGATTCTGGGTATGTACCAGTCTGGACACATATGTTAAAGAGTCTTGTTAATGGAGGAATGACGATATCTTTATTACACTTAATGAGGTCCGGAGATATTCCATATATATCTCTTGTATTGCTTGGTTTAAGACCATTTATTGTATCACGCATTATTACACATGATACTTCTTTAAAGTTAAAAATATTGCCTGTAACAGCTGAGGCCGAGCCCAGTAGATAAGTGATCGGATCATTTTTACTGGAAGGAATATCTTTAGTTATTTGCTTGGTAATATTGGCAAAAAAGTCACTTAAGTCATGGCAATTGATATCGTTATCAACTTTTTTTTGTGTTAAATTCGGTCTAGCCGAATTCACAACTGACCAAACTGTCTTAGATTTGCTATGAGAGCTCTCAATCAAGTTATCGTTTGCTCGAATTTTGGCTAGTTTTAATTTTAGTCGATATGTTTTCCGTAAGTTGTTTCTAAGTATTTTTGTTTCGGCACTAAGGGGGTGTCTATGACATTCAATATTCAGAAGTTGTAAAGTCTTACGCAAATTCTTTAATTCAGGTGTAAAATAATCTAGAATTTGATGATTTTTAACAGATTTGCATTTGCTGATTGGAAACGCCTTTTCTATATTTATATACATTGTATCTATAAATAAGTCGGTTTTATAATTTAGACAATATTGCATATCATTGACAAAGCTAAAATCTGAGTGTGATAGCAGACTGTGCAAATATATCTTTCCTGCCTTGGTATACGTTTTAAGACTTCGCTGTTTGACATGGCCCTGAGTATTACTTGGGATTACTAATTCTAGAGAGATACCTAAATGATCCGTAATCTCTAAGTTAATGGGTAAAACAGTATAAAAATCTGAATGGATGTTTGTGAATAAGTTATCAATAGTTCTATCGTTACGGGTATTGAAGTCGACTCTACTAAATAGTCCGAAACTTTCTAGTAAGCTAATTACTTCAAATGCCGTGTTATTTGCGCTATTGAAATTTATATTAAAATCGCCTGCGATTATGATATAGTTATTTAACGGATCACAGTTATTTATGGTTTCTTCTAGTATACATAAAAACATGGGAATGTCCCCACTGGGGGGCCGGTACAAATTAATTATATACAAACGTGTGTCACTGATAACCGCTTTACAATAAGATAGTTCACATATTCCTTGTGCAGAATAGTTATGAAGGTTACACTTTTTAAACAAAATGTCGGTTTCGCGGGTCAATAATAACGACCCGCCATAGGGCGTTTGGCGCTCGAATGAGTCAATTACGACAAACTCCCCTATCTTTAATGTACTTGTTTCGTTCTTAAGCAGCCAATGTTCACAAATTCCTATAAGAGAATACGATGTTGAATCATTATCAATAAATGCCAGTAATTCATTTATTTTGTTCCTGATAGAGCATATATTAATAAAAAACATTTTAATAGGTACGCTTGATTGACTATTTGTGAAATTTAGTTTTTTATGGGGTCGGAGTTCGGTAAAAAAACTTGGGGCATAGTTTGTTTATTGTGCGTTGGGAAATTATAACGCCGGACGACAATGCCTTGTGGCCAAAACTGTGGATACATTAATTCCGAATAAACAATACTATTTATACCAACTTTGAAAGATTTATTAGCGCCTTTATTTTCTAGTTGCGTTAATTCAATATCAATGTCTATGTCCACACCTGCTTCTTTACATTTGCTGATGATATAACTTTTCATAAGATCTTCTGTAGTATCTTGGTGAACTCTTCCCACGTAGAGCCAGTATCTTCTGTTTCCAGCGCGAACAGATTGAGATGGCGTTGCAGCTGCGGTCCCGACGATCGCATGTGATTTTTTTGACTTTTTTATACGGCCTTCAATGGGAATTTCGTTTACATTGAGAGTTGGTGGATTCATTGATGATACATTTGGTTCGCTGTCAATGGTCGCGCTCTCAGGTGTTTTGGCGGTTTTGGCGGTTTTGCTTAACGCTCTCGTGATTGGTCTGGATAATGACTGGTGCGTTCCATCTTTGATGCTGTTTATTTGGTTGCATGTATTTATTTTGTGAGAATCAGCGTTTTCGAGACAGGTGGTTGTTTTTAAAGTGGATATGTGCTTTTCCATTTTTTCCAATTTCTTTATGATGGCTGTGTTACTGGACTTAAGTTCGTGGAATAAGCTCATCAGCTGTACTGGAGTAAGTTGCTGTTCGTGAACACTAGACTCACCAGTGGTAGGTTTATAGGTTAAGTCAGCCTTGCAGCAGATTAAGTTCCCATCCATGTCCACAAACATCCCAGGTTTCTTCAGGACACAGTCCGAATGGAACTCTCCCTTACACAAAGTACACTTGACACATTTAGAAACTTTTGATTTGCATAAACCGCAATTAATATCGGAGGTAGATTTTTTTACTCCTGCCATCTTGAGTTGCAAAAGTTAAATATATATATATATATATATATATATATATATATATATATATATTAACTTTTAAACGCACAATTCTGCACGGAATTTCTTCGAATTTTCTTTAATGTGTAGTCTTTTGTGTCCCTCTCGCACTATCGGTCTATTCTTACACAGTGAACCACACAACAGCACTCGAGAGTTTAAATTTTGATTCATATTTAATTTTTTGTTCGACACTTTTGAGTGTTTCACAATTGGCCCAAATCAGAAAAAGGAAGCGCATAGGAAGAAAAAGTAAAAGTCATTGTAACGGAAAAATTTATAATTATATGCGGTATTTATGTCCATATTAAGTGATGTTTAAGATTTATAGCAATACCAGATCATGTCGTTTATCAGTACAACGATCACAATATGAAGGTTTTAACTCAATAATACTTTCTCCATATAAATTTAATGGGAATTTACGTATTTCTTAAAAATGGTGCAACTTTTAAACATATCGAAGCACAAAGCTGGGATTTACCCAAAATGATGATCATTTAATGGACTATATTTTGAGCTTAATTGCAGCTGCATCCACTTATCAGTCCCATTGAAAAATCCATATGGAATATTCATTCTGACAGTATAAAGTTCATTACTTGTACCATAAACATTTGATTTCGAGTTTCGGAACAAACTATGAGAAGTTTGAAATATCCCTCACGTCATCTAAAATGCTTCCACGAAAAAAAGGTTCGGTGGAAATTGAAGCCTTCGGCCTTCATCTCCAATTTCCACCTAATAAACTTTGTACTAAACTAATATATTTCACAAAAGTGTACGGAACATATTTTTCTTATGCTTGATCCTTACTGAATTTACGTTAGATAATGGATTGTTAAACTGCAACTGAAAAGTTTACATACCTATTTATTTATAGGAATTATGCAAAAAGGCCTTGGAGCATAGGAATAAAGATATAAAGAAATTTCGGTGCTTAAATGCAAGGAATATGTCAAGGAAGGATAACTTGACTGATATTTTTAATCGGCTCATGTTAACTTCCGATCCCTACATATCTTCTGTTAGAGAGTATCTTTACTCTCTAACAGAAGATATGTAGGGATCGGAAGTTAACATGAGCCGATTAAAAATATCAGTCAAGTTATACTTCCTTGACAATGAGAGAATCATCTGACGTTATACGAGAAATGGTTCGTCACGATAACGATAACGAGACTGAAGATGAGTCAGGAATGGACGACGACTTCATATAATTATATTTATATTTATAGTGAAACATAACTGTGGAACAAATGTGGAAGACAAAATCATTTTTCAGCGGACAAAATGGAAACATAATATTTTGAAATCAAAAATTATAAAATTAGCAAACTATTTTGCTTCTCTACAAACTTTTACCTCTGAGAAGACATATTATAATCATATATTCATCGAAACAACTACTTCCTCAACAACTACCCAGACGAATTGAATTATTGAATTATACAATGAATATTTATTATTAGACTCCAGAGCTGGGACGAATCCTCGTAAAAAGGATTCGAATTACGAATCCAAATCACCTAATATGATTCGAATCACGAATACTCGAATAAAGGATTCGTAAGACATAAACATGATTCGAATCAAAGATTCGAATCTTATTTTTTCAAAACACGAATACAAATCCTTTAAGAATAAATTTGATTTTATTATTTTTTTGTAACTATTAACAAATAAAAATCGTTACCAGTTGTTTTAACAAAAATATTAAAAACCTAATTATTTATTATTAACACTGAACATCGTTGATAACAGACTAAATATCTGATTCCGTGTTACTCTGATTTAAGATGTATTTGTGTGTTTTTAAACTTTACTTCAAATCTGTGTTTTGTACGCGTGGCGCATGAAGTCAAATTCCGAGTTTAGAAAAGCCTGAAAATCAAATTTTCAGGCTTTTTTAAACTCAAAATGTTACTTCATACCAGAGCTGGGACGAATCCTCGTAAAAAATAATCGAATCATGAATCCGAATCACCTAATATGATTCGAATCACGAATACTCAAATAAAGGATTCGTAAGAGATAAATATGATTCGAATCAAAGATTCGAATCCTGTTTTTTCGAATCACGAATACAAATCCTTTAGGAATAAACTTGATTTTATTATTTTCTTGCAACCATTAATATATAAATAACGTCACCAGTTGTTTTAACAAAAATATTTAAAACGTAAATATTTATTATTAACACTAAACATCGTTGATAACAGACTAAATTAGGACTGATTAAACATGTATTTATGTGTTTCTGAACTTCACTTCAAATCATTGTTTTGTACGCGTGGCGCATGAAGTAAAATTTCGAGTTTAGAAAAGCCCGAAAATTTGTCTCGGGTCGCTACGCGACCCTCGACAAATTTTCACGGGGCTTTTCAAAACTCGAAATTTTACTTCATGCTTAGCCTGGGAGTGGAAACACCCGTTCAAAACTTGAAATTTACCTCTATTATAAAATCGACGAATTCGCTGAATATGATGAAAACCGGGAAAGTCAGAGAAAAGTCATGGAATTCTATTCAAATTAACCAAAGCACACAAAAAAAGCCATATGATATTATTAAATTTGTCCAAATCAGCAGGGAAATTCCAAAATACGTAAAAAATTATAAAATTAACTTAAATATTGACAAAAATAATGAAAACAATTCACCAAAATGGGGGTTTTCCACAGAAGAAGGGAAAGAAGGAAAAAAAATCTTGTATCAGGGAAATGTCGGAAAAATTTAACATTTCAGATTGTGGCTACCATGTGTCAGTTTTACTTCAAGTAATTTAAAACAAAATTTAGAAAACAAGATTATTATCTTTAAAAACATTTTCAGTCCTTTAATCTTCTTACAAAACATTCAATTTAAAGTTTCGAATGAGCTTTTCCACTCCCAGACTAAGCATGAAGTAAAATTTATAGTTTAGAAAAGCCCCGCGTAGAAAATTTGTCGAGGGTCGCGCAGCGATCCGAGACAAATTTTCACGGGGCTTTTCTAAACTCGAAATTTTACTACATGCGCCACGCGTATAAAACAGTGATTTAACGAGAAATTTAAAAACACACAAAAGACATTTTTTATGTTAATCCTCACAATTAATTCGAATTATGTTTGACCATTCAAATCCTTTTGTAAGTATTCGAATCCCTTTATAAATATTCGAATCCTTGTATAAATATTCGAATCCTTTTATAAATATTTGAATACTTTTATAATTATTCCAATCCTTTTATAAATATTCCAATTCTTTTATAAGGATTCGAATCCTTTTGTAAGGATTCGAATCACCCACATTTGGATTCGAATACGAATCCTCTTAAAAAAATGTAACGAATCCGGATCACGAATCCAGTTGAACTAAAGTATTCGAATACCTCTTTTGAATCCTCTAAAACGGTTCGAATCCAGGATTCGAATCCTGAATGATTCGAATCCAGGATTCGAATCCTGAATGATTCGAATCCTGCCCAGCTCTGCTTTATACTTAACCTGGGAGTGGAATCAGTCGTTCAAAACTTCAAATTGAACTCTATTATAAAATTGACGAATACCTGAAAATTACGTAAATAAAAAATTCACTGAATTTCATTATAACCGGGAAAGTCGAAGAAAAGTCATGGAACTTTATTCAAATTGACCAAAACTAACAAAAAAGCCATATGATATTATTCGAATTGTCAAAATCAACAGGCATCATAAAAATTACAAAACACGTAAAAATTTATAAAACCAACTCAACTATTGACAAAAACAATGAAAACAATTTAACAAAGTTGGGGTTTTCCACAGAAGAAAGTTATAATAAAAAGTCAGAGAAAATAACTTGAATCAGGGAAATATCGGAATAATTTAACATTTTAGATTGAGGCTACCATGTCAGTTTTACTTAAAATAATATTAAACAAAATTTAAAAAACTAGATTATTATTTTTAAAAACATTTTTAGTAATTTTATGATTCTATCAAAGCATTCAGTTTGAAGTTTCGAACAAGTGTTTTCAATGCCACACTAAGCATGAAGTAAAATTTCGAGTTTAGAAAAGCCCAGCGTAGAAAATTTGTCGAGGGTCGCGCTAGCGACCCGAGACAAATTTTCACGGACCTTTTCTAAACTCGAAATTGGAATTAATTGGAATTATTTTTGATGATTTAAATCCATTTGTAGGTATTCGAATCCTTTTATAAATATTCGAATCCTTTTATAAATATTTGTATTCTCTAATGAAGATTCGAATCACCCGCATTTGGATTCGAAAACGAATTCTCTTAAAAAAATGTAATGAATCCGGATCACAAATTCAGTTTAACTAAAGTATTCGAATGTCTCTTTTGAATCCTCTAAAAGGATTCGAATCCTGCCCAGCTCTGTTACACGCTTATCTGGCTTAACACGCTCACCTCGTTACCTACCATAATATTTTGTAATGATTTTGTATTTGACATGCACTAAATATATCTTTGACAAATATGAATTAATCTAATAATTTTAGCCAATGACAAATATGTTGAAAACATTTATTTTGATCAAATTGACAGTTGTCATGACAATATTTCATGCGACAATATATCAGAATGATAAATGATTTGAACTCAGTGAATTTTACTCAGGATCATCTATAAACATCACAAAAGTAAATACTTTGTTTACTGCACTCTTTATAAAACGAAATTATAATATTTGGTAATTTCAAATTAAAACACTTGTTTAATTTCATATTGTTGTATTCAGTTTCCTGACACGTGTTTCGGTTATTGGCGACCATTCTCAATGGAATTACAAAAATTACTAATTAAAAAGAAGAGGTTACAATGTATTTATATTATGTGGTTGATTGCAGGAAAGTTTTACATTTAAAATGAAGGACTGCCCATGGGATCCCCTGTTTCACCACTCTTCGCGAAAATATTCATGAGTGATTTTGAAGACCAAGTATTCAAAAACCACACGTCAACAAGAAACATACAATACTGGTGCAGATACGTTGATGATATTTTCTGCACATGGAATTGGACAGATAGGCAGTTGGAAACATTTTTAACAACCCTAAATTCAGTTAATAGAAAAATTCAATTCACTAGTGAAAAACAAGCTGATGGTGTACTCAACTTTTTAGACTTGAGTATTTCAATAGAAAACAATAAACTAAAATATACCATATATAGGAAACCCACAGCCACAGATACAATCATCCCATCAACAACATTACAATCAGAACAAATCAAACCCTCTGCATTAAATTCATGCATTCATCGCCTAATCAACATCCCACTCAGCGAAGAAGATTTCAACCGACAACTGCATACAATCTACCAAATAGCTACGAACAACGGATACAAGAAAAATAAGGTAGACAGGATCCTCAAATGAAAAAGAAGGAAGGCAGTTCAAAAACTACTGTTCAACGGAGAAGGAGCCAAAGAAGATTACAAGTTCCAGCCATTCCGTATGTAAGCCAAAGGATTGCAAAAGAGATAACCAAACACAACATCCAAGTAATAAAAGTCAACAGCGAAAATTTAAAGAAACATTTAGTCAACAATAAAATAGAGATAATAGATCCGCTAGAAAAATCCGGTATTTATCAAGTTAAATATAAGAATTGCGATGGAAAATATATAGGATACACAGGAAGAAATTTCAAGATCAGGTTTAGTGAACACAAGAAAGCAATAGAAAAACAAACCACGGGAACAGGATTATTTGAGCATTGCGTCACAGTGGGTCATTAGCGGACATCAAACCAATCCGCTTCGCAGAAAAAGGCTGAAAATTAAATCTCCTCCAGGGCCTGGAGATTAAGAGAGCTATTAGGAATGGTGATAATCTCCTAAACAACCAGAACGAACTATTAACGAGTTTGAATCTCTTAATTTCTGGACTTTCCCGCAATCAACCACATAATATAAATACACTGTAACCTCTTCTTTATAATTAGTTATTTTTGTAATTCCTTTGAGAATGGTCGTCATTGACCTAAACACAACTGAATACAACAACAAGAAACTAAACAAGTGTTTTAATTTGAAATGACCTAATATCACAAAAGTGTTAAAAAATATAATTTTATAATGTTTTCAATTATCAATCGTTTAGAATAATAGTTGATTAGAGTAGAGCGGACCATTAAACCTATAGAAAACCTTTTTCAGAGATTCACATACAGTAACATTATGAAACATGCACGCCTTTTCGACCATTTGGTCCCACTGTGCGTCGCAAGTAGTCTTCACGTGCCGGGGGCACTGATTTACGTCGAAATTGACCCGTTTAGGGCCCATAATCGGTTTTTAGACAAGCGTAAAATGTTTTGAGGTGTGTTAATTTTCGATTAATACTTAACTTCTTTAATCGACACTTCACGTGTCGGGGTCACTGACTAACGTCCAGTGATGAGCAAATACCCGGTATATTTAAATTTGGATAAATACACAAAGGTATGTACCTGGTGTGTACCCAATTTGTAAATACCGGGTATATGTAATTCGGGTAAATACCGTATACCCGGCATATACCAAAGTATTGCTATTTTGTTAAATGATTGAAAAATCTAAATAAAAACAAAACAAAGTAATGAACAAATGTTAAAGTATTTATTTTAATTAAACAAAATAATACAGAAGTCCATAAATTCTTAACAAAACAAAACATTTTGAACGAAAAACATAAAATACGTAATTATATTTTTATTAAATAATTAGAAGGGTATAAACTTAAAAATAATGCTCTAAAACCTAAAACCTCGTTTGAAACTTAAAATTAATTACAGTTCAAATCAACGAGTGATTCAACTTCAGACTCATATTCAATTGTCGATATCGTGTCCGTATTTGTGCCTGTCTGATTCTGAATCCATGTCAATAACTCTCGTCACAGCGTTATTATTTTTAGTTTCTTGTCGTTCATCTTCATCTTTATCTTCGTTATTTACACTCAAAGAAGGAGTGGTATTTTAAAACTCTAGGTAAGCAATTTCATCGTCATCATGAGAACGTTGTGCAGAATATGAAGTACTTGGTTTTGGTTGTCGTTCCGATTTATTAGACTCGAAATTGATTTTCCAATTGTAAGATATGTACGTAATCTTAGCTTTATCGGTTGTCAATTTGTTTTTTCTTTTGTTATGAATGAATGAAGAAGTGCCGAATCATCTTTCAATTTCTGCCGACGAAACTAGAGCGTTTAAAATTCTTATGGCAACTTTGGATAATAACGTTGTACGACATAGCCCTCTCCGCCATGAAACTGGAGATGTAGAATGGATTCCACTCCAAAAGAAGTTTTTCGATCGTAATTTATGTTTTAAACGGTAATTTGCTAAATTAGCCATTATATTTTCTAAATAAATAACTTTCATAGCCGCAGCTACTTTATGTTTAAGCTCCATTGCAACAATTTGTTATTCTTGAGTAAGGTTTAAGCGCTGTTTTGATGGATCTAGTAATGCAGATGCAAATTGGAGTAGCTTTAAAGCACGTCCTATTCTCTTATCAAATGATTTAAAAATATGAATGTCTTCGTATTCATTCATGCCACTGTCCGAAAGATTTTCTCTTAGGGATACCTCAACATTTGACATATATTTAAAAACCTTATGAATAATACAGTATTATGTTTGAAATTTGTCTAAACATTTCACAATTGGTTTGAGGATACGAATAATTGTCTCAACTTTAGGACAAAATGTTACATCATCTTATACGTTTCTTTTCATATCTGCAGGTAGTACTTTGGACGCTTCTTCTTTTACAGCAAGCTGCTCCAACGTGTTATACCAGGCAATTTTAACGAAAGATTCAATTTCCTGTCTTTATTTATTTGTATAAAAAACCATTTAAGACATGCACTCTTTTGATCTTTTTCACAAGTGCAGTCAAATTTTCCATAAATTTCTGAATAGAGTTACATTCCAAAATATCCCGGCAAAATAAATGATGTGTGAGCTAGACATCCTAAAGAAATTAAATGAGTATATTTTTCTTGGATATGTCTAAAAGATTATTGCATATTAGCTTCGTTGTCCCCTATTAGACAGAAACATTTTTCACGTACATATTTTTTAATCATCTCGCTTATTTTTTCAAATAAATATTCTGCGGTAGGCCGGTGTGCCTTAGTATTTATAAAATCCACGAAATAAATTACTATAAAGTTGATGATGGCTTTATTCCTAATATTACTCCACCCATCACATTGCAGATAAAGGTTATGTGCATTTTGTAAATTAAATTCTAATTCACGTTTATTAAATTATACCGATTACCTAGAAATGTTGTTGATATAGACTTTCGTGATAGCTGGTCTGAACTTAAAAAAAAAAAAATCACAGTGGATGACCTACAATGGAGAAGGGTGTTCCAAATGCTCTGGCCAATGTATTATTTAAGTTTTCCTGAAAATGTAATAATGAACAATGCTATTTAAGAAATGATTACCAAATAATTACGTTTTCTGCGGCATTCATAGAGTCAACAAATTGTTTCACTTGCGTGAGCGTGGCACGTTCTTGTTGCTGCCGAGAGAATACTGATGACGTTGATGATGAAGTCGAGGAGGTCGAGAATGAGTCTGATTTTAATTGGGCCTTTACATCATTCGGGCATTTTATACACTTTAAAATATGATTCTTCATTTTGTTTACATTTATTAATTTATACTTTGCTTTGCAGATTTACAATCTACTGATTTGTCTTTTTTTTTATCGAACAAATCTCGAATATTCTGTCTTATATATAGGTAATTTCTGGAACGGATAACCATAAAAACATACGTACGTCCGCATATACATTTACTATTTTTGTAATAAATAATTATTTGTAAGAACTTACCTCTATATTATATGTATGTATAGCAGCAGCAGAGACGCAAACAGTTCCCAACTACAACTTGACACAACAACACAACTAAACAAGTGAGCACTAACCTAAATCCTAACGGAATCATGATGACATGTTTTAGGGGAATACCCTCATTTTATAAAGAATTATTTGGGTATTTAAGTATATACCCGTCATCTAGTCGGTATATACCAGGTATATACCCAAATTGTATTCACCTGCTTACGTCGGAATTAGCCTATCCAAGGGCACCATTCGGTTTCGCCGAGCGTATAAAATTTGAAATTTCTGACGTTTTGTCAGATTCACGTATTCCAGGTCGCACTCAGTTAAGGTTTTTTTATTATTAAGACATTGCCATAGAAACCAATTCCGTTCTAAAGTTGAAATTTCAATTTCGTAACTCTAGAACTGAATTGTTTTCTATGGCAACGACCATATAATAATCGCATTACATTTACTAATCAATGATGGATCCATAAGTAAGATATTTTAGAATAGAAGTAGAACAAAGAAATGTACAACACTGAATTGCATTCTACAATTAATATTACACTATATTTTTTCTAAGAATTTAAATATAAACTTTTAGACAACGTTTAGGAAAATTAAGTGCCAAAGGTTACGTTGTCCAAATGTTGGCCCATGGTTTCAGCAAGATGGGGCAACTTGCCACACCTCAAACTAATCACTTGAGGTTGTAAATGAACTTTCTCCGGAAAAAGTGACCTCTCGTCGAGGCACCATTAACTGGCCTCCGAGAAGCCCCGATCTTACACTCCTGGATTATATCCCATAGGGATACCTCGACGAAAAAGGTTTTTTACCCCAGCTTTCTGATATGCGGCGGCGGTCAGACACCACAAGTTGCGTTTGCCCGCGGCGTTCTGTATGAAATACATACAGGGTGTATAAAAAGTAATATAAAGGCTCGATATCTCGGTTTGTAATAAGTTTAAAAGAAAAAGTTTAAAATAAAACTTATAGCTTCTAATTTATGCTACTAATTGGCAATATTTTGTAAAAATTAATCACCCTGTAGATTCATTTTTATGATGCATATCAAACTTACCTTTTTTTAAATGGAACACCCTATATATTTCATTGGTATTCGAAAACATGTCAGTACAAACCACATGCTTTTAAGTTGATCCGTTCAAAAGTTACTTATTATTAAAAACATACTTTATTGACAAGAACTGCAACGTTTTTTCAAAATATTCAACTGTTTTATTAAAGCAGGTGCTCAAATTACCTCTCCCCTTCAATTTGACTCTATCCCAGTGTATTATACAGTTCTGACAGTGAAATAGTTATTTTTTCGAGTTGGGCAAGCATACATTATTGTATTTTGGAAAAACCCAACAATAATAGATAATTTAACAATTACTAATGTCAAAAACAATAGTTTCACCATTTTGAGAAACCTACACTTGATTATAATAAATAATTTATATTCGTTCGTATTTTTCGTTGTAACTTTTAATCCAAGTAACTTAAAAACATGCGGTTTTCACTAATATGTTTCTATTTTAATAAGTTATCGAATACTAACGAAATTTATAGGGTGTTCTTTTTAAAAAAAGGTAAGCTTCTTTCGTACCTTGAAAATGAATCACTCTGTATATTAGCAATTATTATTTATTATTAGCTTAAATTAGTAGCTAGAACTTTTATTTGAAACATTTCTTTCTAAATTCATCAACTTTTTGTACACCCTGTATTGTTTATCGCGACCGCCACTGCCAAAAATATCGCGCAAGTGTGCGCTGTTTAGATCGCTGCCGCGACCGCCACGATCTTCACCTTTATATCGTAGAAAAATTAATGAAAAAAATGCTAAAAAAATAAAAAAAAATATTTCATTCTTAACCTAGGAGTATAAATCTTCAAATTAAACTTTTAAAAAAGCAACGAATATCTAAAGACTTCCAGCATATAATTGGGATATGTATATTTAAAATAAAAACTCCCTGTATGAATAAATACTTTATTAAATTGTGTAAAACAGGTTTTTCGTTTAGTAAATATATTATTATTATTATAATTTGTATCAATTTTATACCTATTATTTTTTTAATGCATTTTGAATAAATCTGGGTATACCTATACAAATCAATACTCATTTTTATAAATGACTTTATGAGCGAATGTTGAAAACATTAAAACACAAACGGCGTCGTGAAATATTCATTTAATGGAATATATGGATTGTCCTATCATGTCTGCCTCTCTCCCGAATGTGTGTGTCTGTCGGTTTTTCGGGATGCGAGGCAGCGCGATTTCCATATATAAAATTTGAATATTTATTATTCACGTCCTCTCCACTAATGACCAGAGACCATTAAAGGCCTCCCTTTCAAAATGATTCATCTGCCGCATTTCTGGTTACCCACCTGTCCGACACTTTTAATCGAAATCCACACACATGCCAACAAAAAAATACGTACAGTGAAAACGCGAAGGCTGAAAAAAAATTGAGTGAAAATATGAATGAAATACGTCGGGATTTCAAGTTTGGTTTTGTAGAAAATGGAGCTTCAGAAATTATCTTGGCACACGTCAAAGGTTAATAATTAATAACAGTGTCAACGTGAGCTTCGTGTTTAACGATCGAATGGAACAGTATAACAGCGTTGTAAGATTGTAAAAATCTTGATTATTAAAGTTCAATTGGTTATCGTTACGGTGAGTGATTTTCACGAAAATATATTTAACATTGTGTAAGGTAATCTCGAGCTTAAGTTGGTTATTTTCTATTGAGAGTGCTACGCTCAAGGTACAAAAAATCATCTATCGAACTCGGCGATTTTTTGCGTTTAAAGGTCATTGATTTAATGATTTCTATATTTTATCAATCAATATTCCGTTTTTTACTAATCCAAAACCGTGGTCTACCGTGTTCGTCTCAAAGCCCTCACAAACAACCCTGTTAGGTGAAAAGTGTCCTTGTTATTATATGTTTCAACCTTTGTTGTAGTATTTATTTATTATTTATTGAATATACCTTTCAGTCCCTCTATTTTGCCTATTATTGTTAATCTGTTACCTCACATCCATGCAGAAAATAATTGACAACATTACAAATACTCAACTATACGATCTTATTGTAAATGTTACGAATACACAAATTCTTGAATTAAAAAACATTATCCAAGCATTAAATGACAATCTTAACTCAACTAAAGCTAATATACTACAAAAATAAAATAAATTAATATTGTGGACATTATAAACAACGATTTTGTAAATTCCAGTCTAACAATATAAATAATATAGAACTGATAAACCACTACTTACATAATTATTTACTAATGCCAAATAATAAACTTAGATTCAGACCGATTAACGAAATTGCAATATACCATATATCGTATGTTCAATTAAAAAAACCTCAAGAGTGCCATGACTTATCATTTAAAAAAAATGTAAGTTGGCACACATGGTTATCAGCAACCAGCAAAAAAAACGTTTTTAGTTGAAAGGTATTTCCGAAATGGGACTAAAGTTGACTGTAATTGGGTACGCAGCTTTGATAGAGCTTCAGGAAATTTTTGAAGATGAACCTACGACTTCTCTGCGTTGTTTATCACAGCAAATTCATTAATCGGTAGGAACATGCCACAAGCTTTTACGAAAAGATTTGCAAGTATACCCTTATCGTATAATATTGGTGCAAGAGTTATTACCTATTGATTATCCCAGACGGCTGAAATTTTGTCAGTGGTTTTTAAAAAATGTAAACAAGGATGGGTACATTAATTCCCAAACTATGAGAATTTTGCCGGATGAAAATCTTTGTACATCCCGATATAAACCATTACATCCCGAGAAAATTGGCGTTTGGGCGACGATTAGTTGGAGCGATATTCTTTGAAGGTAAAATCATATTTTTATTATTGATAAATAAAATTCTAGAACTGTGCATACGTTTTTGGTATTATAAATGCAGACTGTTACTGCACAGAAATGTTATTGCTTTATATTAATAAACTTCATGATGACGAACTGCAAAGTGGTTATTTTCATCAAAATGGAGCAACTCCTCATTGTACAGTAAACAATTTAGCCATTTTGGAGGATTATTTTGAGGACTAAATCATAAGTCGAAATGTAGGGATTCCCTGGCCATCGCATTCGTGCAATTTAATACCATGCGATTTGTTCATGTTGCCATACCTAAAAAATTACATTTATGCACAATCAGTACGCATCTAGAAGACATATGGTAACGAATTCGAGGTGAATTTAAAGAAATTAACAATAATCTAGTGTTGTTGCAAACCATACCGGAAGGTGTACGATGAAGAGTTCAGGCTTGTGTTCGAAAATAAAGGAGGCACATACATTATTATAATTTGAAAGTGATCAATTAAACATAATTATCTATATATTGACTTTAATTTAATGTTTCACGTTTGACAAGTAACATAACCAAAGAGCTATGTCTGATATATGTATATGTCAATTCGTGATATATGTGTCAACTTAAATTTAAAAAAATAATAAATCATGGTACTCTTGAGGTTTTTTTTAATTGAACATACGATACTAAGATGTATAAAAACCAATGCTTTAGGATGGGACAATGTATTTTGCCGTATGTTTAAACTATGTACTCCACATATTTTACCATACCTGGAAACATAGTTAATACATGTTTGACAGAGAGCGTATTTCCCGATGCATGAAAAAAGGCAATTGTAACACCGATAAACCGACAAATTCGTCGGTTTCTTCATCTCAATTGTATATTCACAGATAAACAATCTGGATTCCGTCATGGATAGAGACTAAGTAAAAGGGATGATAATAAACTAACAGCTGTAGTTCTTCTAGACTACAGCAAAGCGTTTGATACGCTAGATCACAGAAGACCATCTTAAAATATATTGGGTGTACTGATAGTGTAATTAAAATGATTAAATCATATTTGGCTAAACGAATGCAACAAGTAAAAATTGAAGATCTGTCAATACCACTGACTATTAATAAAGGTGTGCCTCAGGGATCCATTTTGGGGCCGCTATTGTTTACAATTTACACATGCAGTATGTTTTCTGGATTGCACCATAGTAATATACACCAATATGCTGATGATACGCAATATTTATATTTATATTTCTTTTCCGGCTGATAAAATTGACGATGCATGTGATAAATCAAATCGTGATTTGCAGTATATTTGTAATCAATCAGAATTGCACTCATTGGTCCTCAATCCTAATAAAAAAGCGTACTGTTTGGATCTACTAAACAGATCGACAGGATAAGAATAAATAATTTAATGAATATATTCTTGGGAGGCCATAAGGTCAACTTTGCAGAGTGTGTAAAAAATGTAAGTGTTCTTTTAGACTCAAATTAGAAATTTTGTGAAGAAATCTGGAGAGTCACAAAATTATCTTACTCTGCTCTAAAGCTCCTTTACCCACATATACACTTACTAAATTGCTGTGTAAAAACAATGCTTTGTGAAACACTTGTTTTGTCTCATCAGAATTACTGCAGTTCCTTAATCGGACCATGCTTAAACGTGACAGAAAGAAATCGACTGCAAAGAATCCAAAACTCTTGTCTAAGATTCATACATGATATCTGGAGTTTCGAAAAAATATCACATATGATAATAGTGACAGGCAAAAGTTTGTTGAATATGTATAACCGAAGACAACTACATAGTGATGTATTATAAAGGGTGTTTCAGAATGTTTTTCGTTTTTAGATGTTAATTTAAAAACGACAATATCAATTAAATCTCGTTTTACTTATTGTTAAATTAAAGATCAGTTCTTGAAGTTTATTTATGAAAAACAACCGTTTGCAAATGCGCACCATTCACTTGTTCACACTCATTTAACCTGGAGCTAAAATGTTCAATCACTCGCTGGAGCATCGCTCTTGGAATAGAGTTGATTTCTTCAGTGATTCTTTGCTTCAAAACATTCAGATTGGGTGGCAATGGATTGTAAACTTTACTTTTTAGGTAGCCCCATAGGAAAAAATCAGCAGGCGTTAAATCAGGGCTCCTCGGTGGCCAGTTGATGTCTCCTCGGCGACTTATCACTCTTCCAGGGAATAAATCGTGAAGAGCAGCTAATTAGTCATTTGTAACATGAGAAGTGGCGCCATCTTGCTGGGAAAAGGTGCTGCGGTTGTAGCCCTCTTGGTTTTGGATTTCTGTAGCCAAAAAAGTCCGGATCATATGGCAATATCGATCAGAATTAACGGTCTGAGTTCGACCTCGGTCATCCTCAAAAAAATAAGGACCGATAATTCCTTCACTTGATATGGCAGCCCAAACAACAACTTTTGGCGAGTGCAAGGGCTTCTGATGCAGTTCTAGCGGATTCTCGGAAGCCCAGTATCTGCAATTTTGTTTATTCACGTGACCGTTGATGTGAAAATTTGATTCGTCGGAGAACCAGATTTTATTGAAACTCGTAAAACGGTTTTTCATTGTCCTGCAGAATTCGACTCGTGTATCAGGATCATAAGGCTTCATTTCTTGAACAATAACAATTTTATAGGGGTGAAAATGTAAATCTTTCAAAATAATGCGATGAACCGTAGAAGTCTTCAAATTAAGAGAAGCTGCGCGCAATCTCAACAAGAGTCGTGGGTCGGCCATAACAGACTGGCGAACGCGGTCGACGTTTATATTCGTTCTTGATGTCCTTTTGCGCCCAGACGATTTGTCCGGCATTGTATTCCTAGTCTCTTTGAACTTGCGAACCCAATTCTTAATTAAATTGGCACTTGGCACATGTTTTAAGCTCGTTAAATTAAAATTTGTCCTGTAGAGGCGATGAACAATAGTATAGGAATCGTTGTTTTTATAAAACGCTCGCACGCAAAACGCGCGCTGTGGTCCAGTGAAACGATTCATGACTACTAAACTTAACAAGATGGCCAAGCGTTTGAGACCACCCCCCCCCCCCCCCCCTGCTACCTGCGGTTGACGCGAATTGGTCAATTCAAAAACGAAAAACATTCTGAAACACCCTTTATCACAAGATTATTTTGACAAAAATCCCTTCGTATCTACATAATAAAATAACAACTCGGAATGATATAAACCAACGTGACACTAGATTTGAACAGCAGGTTATGTTTCCAGTGATATTTTATTTCGGTGCTAATTTCATTTATGTTTGAAGTAAAATTTCAAGTTTAAAAAAGCATAGCGAATCGGAGCGACCAATCCAAATGTTCAGGCGTTTCTAAATTCAATTTTATTTCATGCGCCAAGCGTGTAAAACACTGATTTCAAGTGATTTTCAAAATATACAGCATAAGTTCGAAAATTTGGATTGGTCGCTACGCGACCAAGCCAAATATTCAGGCTTTTCTAACTAAACATTTTAATTCATACTTAACAGAGGAGTGCAATCACTCATTAGAAGCTTCAAATTAAACGCTTTTATAAAAACAACAAATTCCTGATAATGTTGATTAAAATAAAGCCACAGGTGTGTTAAAAAGAATATAAACGAGTATAAGATCATTATCGTAATGTTATACAGGGATTTTTTTTTAGGTAAACATATGCATAAGTTGTACATTTTCCGACATCCTTTGTTTTTTTAGAAGAGTTCAATTTAAAGCTTTAAACGAGTGTTTTTCACTTCCAGACTAAGCATGAAGTAAAGCTTCAAATATAAAAAAGCCCCGTGAAAATGTTAGTTCATGCGCCACGCGTATAAAACACTGACTTTAAATGAGGTTCAAATATACATACATTTCACAGTATTTTAGTGTTTTATATTTTATATAAACCCAGAAAATTTGTCTCGGGTCGCTGCGCGACCCTCGACAAATTTTCACGGGGCTTTTCTAAACTCGAAATTTTACTTCATGCTTAGTCTGGGAGTGGAAAACACTCGTTTAAAGTTTCAAATTAAACTCTTAAAAAACAACGAATATCCAAAGATTTAAAGAAAATAAGCTGAATTTGGAATACGTATACTTTAAAGAAAAACTCCCTGTATATTATAATAAATATAAACGATACTTTTGAATGAAAAATTTACATTTTTATTTCAAAACATTCGAGGACCAACAATTGCAACAATTTAAAATCGATTCCTTTGGGCACCATGCGTATTCAACATTATAAAATAATTAAACTAAATACTCACATTTAAAAATTATTACATTACCATCCCCGACGCACACGAAAAATATGTGTCAACGAATAAATATGTACAACAAATGGGTTACTTTAAAAAAAACACGGCTGGTTCAATTCAAAATACGTATCCATTATTAAAACTCAATTTCATCGAAACAACTTTTAATGCCGCGTATTATTTACGCAGACTAATTAAGTTTTAATAATATTGGATATTGCCACAAAATATCAAAATAGTATGTGAATATATTAAACATGTGTGTAATTGGGTCGAAGAATATTAAATTTTTATTTTTACTCATTTATTTTTCTCTAATGCTTTAATAATTTCGGGATTTAATAAACATGTTTGTATTGTTTACTTTACATGTCAGTAAGATTCAGACGCGCACCCAGGGGGGTGGCTCGCGGGCTTGAGCCCACTCCCCTAAGACTAACGAAATTGTAGTATGTCGATGTATACAGGGTGTTTCACCATGGGGATCTCGCTCATTATAGGAGGCAGAGGATAGGTTTAAATTCGGCACTTTTGCAGTATTTTATGCTGAGTAATAATCCGTTGAAAAAATGTACTTACATTATTTTGTTTTTGAATAAGTTAAAAAAAATGAAAAACTGTTTTTTTTTTTCATTTACATTTTTGTTATTTGGGACAATATTAAAGATCTTCTTATAGTGCTTTTTTATTATCTAACAGATGACGTAATTTATTTCTATATAACATGTTTCGTTTCTATTGGACTTTCTTATTTGTTACGGACATCATATTTATTTTTTATCACATCTTATAGCTTTTTTTGTGATGACAACGAAATAGTACAACATACATTTAATTACATAAACCAACATACTATCGTTAAAAATGCTTTTGCTAGCAGTCTGATATTGTGCTAACTAAAAATCATCTTTGCCATTTAATTTGAAACAATAAAAAATATAAATAACTCATCGTTTATCAAACATTCTATTGTTTAAAAATAAAAATGAAGTTCGGTGACTCAGAAAAATTAGATATATTACGTTTTTTTATTCATTAAACAGAAATACAGAATTGGCTAGTCACACATATTTACAAATGGATCCAGAAAGAAAACAATAGCATGGAATAATGTTTGTGCAAATGAACAATCATTGAACAATATTTTTTTTAGAACGTAACAAGTAAAATAATATTAAAATGAATAATTAATAAACATTAAAAATTATAATTTGTGTTCGAACAAAAAACAGTTTCAATAATACATAATTGAGCGCGTTTTTTACAATATTTACCGCCCTATAAACACTTCTTCTAATCGTTATCGTATTAAACGCATTAATAATCCCATCTCTGAGCTCTGCAATGTTGTCAAAAGGATGACGATAACCTTTATTTTTAACAAGACCCTAGCTGGATAAATTAATATTCCGCCATTCCCGATCCACTGATTTGGCATTGTGCGCTGGTACACCAGAAGTTTTGGTGTTGACTTAGAGGAACATTATCCAAATAATTAGTAATATTTGTACGAAGAAGGTGTAAATATCTTTCACTGTTTAGAGACTCTTCGTACATAATTGGCCCTATTAAATTGTTTTCATAAATTTCTGCCCAAACATTTATCTCAAATCGATGCTGTGGCCTAACACGACGGACGTGTCTTGGATTTGCCGTTGCCCAAAAATGCTCATTATTTCTATTAAATATACCATTATTTGTAAATCTGCATTCCTCTGTCCAAATAATGTTATTAAAAAAATATCATCTTTATTGCACTTTTGCAGCAACCAATTGCAAAATGTAATACGACTTATATTGTCACCAGGCAATAGAGTTTGGCTTAAATGAATTTTGTATGGTTTCTAATTGAATTTATTTAAAATTCACCATACTTGCGCTGGTGGCAAATTTAAATCAGCTGCTACTGCACGGGCGATGGGTATTGATGTATCTAAAATATTGTTTGTAAGTAGTACGTTAAATAAAGTAATCAATATAAATTTAATCCTACCATTTCCAAAATTTTATTACAGTCTTCTTGAGAAATTCTATTTCCGTATGCTTTGCGGCTTTAATTGAACGGTTCATACTCTCCCAAATTTCTGTCAATCTGTAGAAAAATTGTTCTACCCGGTTGCCTTCTTTCTGAATACATTTTTAAATATTTTTGACTAGCTATTTCTGTATTTCTGTTTAATGAATAAAAAATACGAATCATATCATGCTTTTCTGAATAACCGAACTGCATTTTTATTGAACTGATTTTTCATTGTTCTTAATTCCATGGCAAAGATGATTTTTATTTAAGTAATTTTTTTTTTCATTATTAATCAGCATCAAATTTTGCAAAAGTTCCGAAATAAAACATACTCGAATTTGAAACTCCTGTATGTTGCGGACTAAACACGAAATACGGACCAAACGCGTTTTATCTAAACAAAATGCGTTGTGTTTAAGGGCTGTTAGACAAAATGCGTTGCAACATTTTACATTGAAAAAAAAAGTACTGGAAAACATAATTTTGCAAGAGGAGCTAAATGTTGGGCTAAATTATGAAAAATACGAGATATTCTCTTCCTTTTTTCTAAAATTATAAAATAAATCGATCAAACAAAACAAAACGAAAGAAGTACTAGAAAACATCACATTATTTTATAAACAATATGGCAAATTATTTATAAGGAGTATAAATAACAGAGCTGGTATGAATCCTCAAAAACAGGATTCGAATCACGAATCCGAATCACCTAATATGATTCGAGTCACGAATACTCGAATAAAGGATTCGTAAGTGAAAAATATGATTCATCCTCATTTTTGAATCACGGATACAAATCCCTTAAAAATAAATTTGAATCTATTATTTGCAACCAGTCACATTTTATTCCATCAGTTGCTATTAACAAAAATGTTCATTTACCGACTAAATATCTGATTAAATACTGATTTTAATTAATGATGATATGTGTTATTAAACTTCATTTTAAATCAGTGTTTTATACGCGTGGCACATGAAGTAAAATTTCGAGTTTAGAAAGCCCCCGTGAAAATTTTCGACGCGGGGCTTTTCTAAACTCGAAATTTTACTTCATGCTTAGTCTGGGAGTGGACAACACTCGTTGTTAGAAGTTTCAAATTAAAGGATCACTCTAGATTACTAAGTTTATTACCATTTTACAAAGGCTACAGCTCGAAGGACCAATCATGGTCTTCGGAGACCGAAGGACTACAGGGAATCGAAGTTTCTTTACAAGAAAACAACGAATATCTGAAGGTTTACAGCATGGGTAGGAAAGAAAACATCCAATTTTGAAAAAATATCGAAGTTGGGTTGGTTTTCAGTGCGTTTTTAACTTCACTTTAAATCAGTGTTTTATATGCGTGGCGCATGAAGTAAAATTTCGAGTTTAGAAAAGCCCCGTGAAAATTTGTCTCGGGTCGCTGCGCGACCCTCGACAAATTTTCTACGCGGGGCTTTTCTAAACTCGAAATTTTACTTCATGCTTAGTCTGGGAGTGGACCGTCAAGATTTTCTACATGTAAAGATTTTCGATATTTCTAGATTTTTGTCGATTTATTCACAGTTTGTTATTATATTAAATGCAACTTTAATATTAAATAAATACGGTTTTTCTTAGGAATAGCATATTCACCAATCGAAAGCCGAGCAAATTATAAAGGTAACTCTAAAAGTTAATTTTAGGTAAAATTTTGCATCTTTTTCTATGATTTTAACGAATGATTTATTATATTACATACGTTGATTTTATAAAAGAGTTAAATTTAAAGTTGAAACGAGTGTTGTCCACTCCCAGACTAAGCATGAAGTAAAATTTCGAGTTTAGAAAAGCCCCGCGTAGAAAATTTGTCGAGGGTCGCGCAGCGACCTGAGACAAATTTTCACGGGGCTTTTCTAAACTCAAAATTTTACTTCATGCGCCACGCGTATAAAACACTGATTTCAAGTGAAGTTAAAAATATACTATTAAGGTTGGAAATGTTTAATGGTTAAGTAACCAAATATGCATTCACAAATATTTGAATTATTCGAAAATTTTAATATTTATATTCAAATATGAATAATTTAGTGATTTAAATATTAAAATTAGAATATTTAACTATTTCAATTAATCGAATTCGAATCCCAGCCTTAATAGCGATGATTCGAATTATTTGGGAGGATTTGAATTCGTGTATGAGGATTCGAATCCTTTTATAAGGATTCGAATCCATTTATAAGAATTCAAATCCTTCTATAAGGATTCGAATCATCTACGTCTGGATTCGAATACGAATCCTTTTAAAAAAACGTAACGAATCCGGATCACGAATCCGTTTTCACTAAAGTATTCGAATACCTCTTTTGAATCCTCTAAAAGGATTCGAATCCGGGAATCGAATCCTGAATGATTCGAATCCTGCCCAGCTCTGATAAATAATATATATTTTAAATCAGTGTTTTATAAGCGCGGCGCATAAAGTAAAATTTCGAGTTTAGAAATGCCTGAAAATTTGGATTTACCGGGGCGCGACGCTTCGCTCGCGCGCCCCGGCAAATACAAATGTTCAGGCTTTTCTAAACTCGGAATTTTACTTCATGCTTAATCTAGGAGTGGAAACACTCATTAAAAGTTCAAAATTGAACGCTCTTATATTAAACCTTGCATAAAAAATCTACTTTTTCTAATTGGGAGTGATTAATTATATATATTTCAATATAATCGTATAGCAAAAGATGCTAATTAAAGATTATTATTATTATCAAAAACTTAAGTAGTTTTTTATACAAATTAAGTCGTTTTAAGTTTGAATTTATTATTAAAAAAATAAAAATCATTTCTTACCAAGTGATCAATGAATTAATAGTTATAATTTTTTTAAATTTTGAAACTTGTAATGTTTTTAGACAGTCGTGAACATGTTTTGTTTGTCACTCTATCACTTATGACATTTTTATGGCACTTATTATGTTTATTTATTTTTTTTTTTAATTATTACGTTTGTTTTACGTTAATTCATAAAGACAGTTGACGTAAGTCGATATATGAACTGTAATTGCAGTTGATGTAAGTCGGCGTCAACCGACATTTAGTCGATAGAATAACATTATACCTAATCTATCAGAGTGACACCTAACCACAACACAATGACGATGTGAGATACAACCAAACTTGACACGGTGACCACCTCGAATATGTTAAAATTTAGATTAGGTTAGATGTTAGATGTTACTTGATTTAAAAATTCAATAATTATATGCATAAGGTTTACTTCAAATAATAGCAAACTAAACTTGATTATTTAATAATGAATCAATGAAGTAGATTTTTTATACAAGGTTAATTATAAAAGCGTTCAATTTGAAACTTGTAATGAGTATTTCCACTCCCAGATTAAGCATGAAGTAAAATTTCAAGTTTAGAAAAGCCTGAAAATTTATATTTGCCGGGGCGCGCGAGCGAAGCGAGTCACGCGGTGGCAAATCAAATCTGTTTGGATAATCCTAGTTCTGATTATATTTTCTGTGGGGATTTTAACTTACCGACTGCAGTTTGGGACTTTTCGGGTTATAGCTTATTGTCTTACTCAAATACATCCCAGTGTGCCCGTGCATTTAATGATTCTTCTAATTTTAATGATTTTCGTCAAAAGAACCACATTCCAAATGAACGTGGCATATTTCTTGATTTAATATTTTCTAATTTACTTAATATTAATATTAAAACATCCAGTGATCCATTACTCAATAATAGTTATCATCACATATCCTATGATATTACTGTGAACTTATCAAAGACATTTAGTCCTTTATACACTGATTATATTTATTATGATTTCAAATCAGCTAATTACAGCGCCATGAATGATTATCTTTGCAATGTTGATTGGAGTCTAGCATTTCAGGAACCAAATATTGATTTAAACTTAAATAATTTCTATAACATCATTAATCATGCCCTCTCATTATATGTGCCTTCTAAATATTATAAATCATCAAATTATCCAAAATGGTTTAATCGTGAACTCATTGATTTAATTATATCTAAGAAAAAAGCCCATGTCGCTTTTAAAAAAAGTGGTCGTGTTACTGATTATGAAACATTCAAAAATCTTAGATCTTCTTGTTGCAATTTAAGTGAAACACTATGAATCCTATATTCGGAGAACTGAGGATACCATAAAAGTTAATTCTAAAGTATTTTGGTCTTTTGTTAATGAGTGCAAAAACATAAAAGGTTTTCCAAATAAAATTAATTTTAATGATACACAATGCAATGCTGGAAGTTCTTGTGTTGATTTATTTGCTGACTATTTCTGCACTGTTTACAATTAGGATATAATTGATGCTTCATTATTCAATTATGATCATAAAATATCTTGCTCAAGGTTTAGTCTAAAAACTTCCGATATATTTAATTCAATCAATGAGTTAAGTGACTCACTTAGCTCTGGGCCGGATGGTTTACCCCCTTATTTTGTAAAACAATGTATTTATTCACTGACTACCCCGATTGAAACATTATTCAATAAATCTATTAATACCGGGGTGTTTCCTACTTTTTGGAAACATTCTTACATCAACCCTATTTTCAGAGAGGGCTCGAGGGAAGTCATACAAAATTATAGGGGAGTTTCTATCCAGTCCGCAATTCCTAAAATGCTAGATAAACTAATATCCGATCAATTCATTTGGTGCTGCAGGAATATTATTTGTGACGAACAACATGGATTTTTAAAGGGCAGGTCTACAACGTCTAATTTTCTTTCCTACCAGATGTATATGATGAGTGCCTTGGAAAGGGGTCGTCAGGTTGATTCTGTTTACACTGATTTTTCCAAAGCCTTCGATCGTGTTAGTCACTCTGTTCTCTTAAATAAACTTTAAGGCTTGGGATTTTGTGATTTTGTGACAAAATGGTTCGCAAGCTATTTACGGGAACGTAAACAGTTTGTTAAGATTGATAACTTCGTCTCCAGAGCAATCAACGTTACATCTGGGGTCCCCCAGGGCTCACACTGTGGGCCAATTCTGTTCTTGATCTTTATAAATGACATTGGGAGTTATATTAAAAATAGTCAATTTCTGATGTTTGCTGATGATGTTAAAATATTCAAAGTAATTGAGAGAAGTTCGGATCATGCGCTTTTACAATCTGATTTATATAACTTGGCTAATTGGTGCGCATGCAATCATCTTCATCTCAATTTGAAAAAATGTATGTCAATTTCTTTTTGTCGCCATAGCAATAATAGCAAGTTTGAGTATTCAATTAATGATAATAAATTGCCCCTGGTCGAGACAGTGCGTGATTTGGGTATTATATTTGATTCTCGCTTAAATTTTGTTACCCATTTGAATAAGATCTCTAGTAAAGCTCTTTCTATGCTCGGTTTCATTAGTAGATTTTCGAAACACTTTGGCGTGGATACGTTCAAAACCCTTTACGTCAGTTTGGTAAGGCCACATTTGGAATATTGTTCTGCAATTTGGTCTCCTTACCACAACTGTAACATTGAAATCATTGAAAAAGTTCAGAATAGGTTGTTACTACTGGTATCTTTTAAAATGGGGATCGCACGCATTGACTATAGTCGGTCACACATATTGAATTGTCTTAATTTAAAATCTTTAGAATATAGAAGAATATCATTTGACTTATGCTATGGGTTCAAACTGATTAATGGACATGTCAATTGCAGTTTTTTATTATCATTGTTGAACTTTAATTTTTTTTTAACAACTTCAGTTCGTTGTAGGCCCTTATTTCGTTTAAACTTCCATCGAACATTGTATGGTTCCCATAATCCTGTGGCACGTATAATGCGGTATTGTAATGTCCTTATGTTGTATCTTTTACATTTTTAGTAATTCTTACAGTGTATTCAAACGCCATTTACAGTTTAGTAATCTGGATATTGTTAATTAGTGTATTTTTTTGTTGTATTATATTTCTCACTCTATTTATATGTTTTTCAAAGTAATATTATGTTTATCTTATATCACTATTTTGAATTGTGTATTGATGTATAAAGGAGATTTCCGTTGATAAATTAAATAAAATAAAATAAATCAAAATTTTCAGGATTTTCTAAACTCGAAACTTTACTTCATGCGCCAAGCATATAAAACAAAGTGACGTTTTCTTGTACTTTTTTGTTTTGTTTTGTTAGATCTATTTATTTTATAAATTCTAAAAAAAGTAAGATAATGTCTCTTATTTTTCATAATTTAGTCCCTACATTCAGCTCCTCTAACATTATCGGCTCAATTTTGTTGTTTTTTACATAAAAAACAAAGAAAACATATTTCCTTACGAATTGTTCGTTTTTTTTTCTTCGCTATTTTGCGAACGTCAAAATAAAGCAAAATGTTCTTATATTTTCAATAATTTCGATTAACGTTGAGCTTCTATTATTACAACTTTACAAATTTTACATTTTTATAACACTTAGTATGTTGGCACTTGTCTAAACCCATGTGGATAAAACGCGATTTGTCTAGAAATTTCACGTTTAATCAAGACAAAACGCGTTTTGTGCAACTTCGTGTTTTGTCTGTAACATATAACATAGATTTAAATGCGTGAAACCCCCCCCCCTTTAAGACCGGGATAGGCCCCCTTTAAGACGCATAAGCGACGGGATAGGCCCCCTTCAATTTGGTTCTTATAATCACTTGATGTAGCATGTTTACAGTATTGATAATTTCACTTGGTTTCTTGAAATTACTGCTTGAGAATGACCAAAAGTCAAAACTTGTCGGAGAGAATAAAAACAATAATAATAATAATAGTTTCTTGCCCAGCAGACTACAGCCCACTTACAGAGCAATTTCACAATAATATAAAAATTACAAATTAGACTAAACATAAAACATACAAAAATAAAATAAATGAAAATAGATATAAAAATATATGAGATAAAAAAAATACTTGCTTTGAATAATTATATATTAACGAAAGTAATGCAATACACTTTGTTTAAAATCATGTAATGATTGACCGAAAATAAACAGTGACACAAACCAAGTGATTCAATTATCAATTGTTAACGGTGGAGGCTTCTACATCATAATTCACAAATATAACATTTTTTAACTTTATTTGTATAACTGAGACTTAGTTATATGAAGTTAAAAAGTGTTTCACTTGTGAATACAGATTAATTGCTTAAATGGTAAAATATTGAAAAATAGTCGAATAATAAATGAAAGTGTCAATGAACTCTGTACATTTGTTAATAATAATTTTGATAATTTGAATCACAAATATTGATAACTGAATTTTGTTACAAAAATAAACTTTTACTCATGGTTTGTTTGTGTTTTACTGCTGATTTTTATTTTCTCTGAATAGTTTCGACTTATCGTGTGATTAATAAGACCAACAATGAAAATAAAATTTAAAAAAATCATGGATGTTTGTAACAAAATTTTACAATTATATTCTTTAAGCACTATTTAACTTCTATTGTTGTCTTCTACAACTGTCCACTAATATTTATTGATAAGGCAGTTACGCTATAAGCACTATTGAACTTTGATTCAGTTTTATTTTATAAGAAATATAATGAATTGAAATAATAAAGACACTTCAATCTGTGTTATAAGTATTTAATGATTTTATACAGATACTAAATTCCCACAACGCCCGCATGTGACGCCACAAACCAAGGATGTCAATCGTATAAGGATAGTAGACCTTATACGATTGACATCCTTGGTTTGAGGCGTCACATGCGGGCGTTCGAATTTAGTATCTGTATACAATCATTAAATACTTATAAAACAGATTGAAGTGTTTTTATTACTTCAATTCATTATATTTCTTATAAAATAAAACTGATAGGGTATAGGGTAAATGTAGATTTAATTTTATGAAGAAATGTTTATATAAACGGAGGTCCTATCTCTCTTTGCTTAGTAATTATAGCGCGTTCAAAATGTTTAAGTTGAAAAAACTTAGTAGTCATGATTTAGCAAAACAATTTTAAATAATCACCAGTCAAAAATAGTTTGTTTATGTTAATGATTTCTGTCACTGTTTATGCATTCATTACGCATAATTCGTCATTGCCAGTGATGTATTCAGGAAAATTATTTAGTTTTTGAACATGCAATGCAGGTAAATTTAGCTTTCTGTTATAATAAATGTTTGTGATTTCTGTTTGTTACAATAAATGTTTTTAATTTCTTTAAATTATGATTACCTATTAGTGTTCATACGGACAAAATTTATATTTAAATTTAATTTAATTTAAATGCACTTCTGAACAAAGACCATCTTTCTTTTATTCAGAAGTTAAATGCATTTATATGAGCATTTTTTATGAAATTAAATCTAAATTTCATTGCCAAACTTTGTAAAGAGGCTAATGAATTACCCTGTATAGAATAAAGTATATGTACGATGAGGTAATAGTTTATACAGGGTGATTCAGTTTGGTGTTCCACCCCCTTCTAACTCTTTTATTTTTATAGCAAAGTATAACATACTATACTGGGTGCCCGTTTTTGAAGCTCAAGCATGGGGATCTCGGTTATTTGAAGAGATACAAGGTCGGTTAAATTAGGCCAAAGTTGCCCAATCTGGAGTATACCATAATGCCGTTTTGAAACATAAAATATTCCAAAAACTTCCGAAGATATCCGAAAAAAATCGAAATTTTCAAATAACCTTTTTATTTTTTTGCAAGACTATTTGTAGAGATACTTCAATACAATTTACACTTTATCATTGCCACTTTGTACGCTCTGCAACGTGGTGATATCATAATAAAAATTCGACGTTTCGATTTTTGGCAAACATCATCAACTTTGTTTTTTCTCATGGACGCCATCTTGGATTTTTACATTTTCAAATACAGCTATTTTTCTGATTACGGTGACGTGTCACGTGTTGGGGTTTGATCTAGCAGTTTGATGAAAATGCCAAAAATCCTATTTTTGCAAAGAGTGCTTTGGAAATGACAGCTACACTTTTGTTTAATAAAGTAATTTATTCAACAATAATACAAAACTAACGCAAAATTGTTTTCTATTCCTATTTTATTATAAGATATAAAAAGTATGAAAATATTATTCAAATTCATAACATAGAATGAAACTAGAGCATGAGAAACGAATAAGTTAAAAAAACAATTATAAGAGGTGCTCCAATGGCTCACCATCCATCTCCAAGCATATGCGTCTGTATGCGTCTTCTTAAATTTTATACTGATCTTAAAACATCCCTTCTTCTTATTTTAGTCCTTAAAATTGTAATGATCTTTCTTCGCAAGTCATTGATATCGATGGGTACAGATTTATAAATTATGTTTTTTATAGCTCCCCATAAATAATAATCTAATGGGGGAAAATCTAGCGAACGTGCCGGCCAGCGTACGTCTTCACTATTTGAAATGACTCTATCGGGAAATATTTTAAACAAGTAATCAGACACTCTCCTAGCGTTATGTGGTAGAGTTCCATTTTGCTGGAACCAAAGGATGTTTAGGTGGTTGAGGCAAATGTTGTCATCGATGTAATCGGTTAGGTAGGTCATTGAAAAGTGCAAATACCCATCTGCAGTCAAATTGTTTTCGTAAATATACGGGCCAATGATCATATCGCCAAATAAACTAACCCATAGATAGTCGTCCTTGGTGTTCATGTCATCCGTGAATATCATGTTAGAAAGAAAATGGGGATTTTGCAATAACAGCGTCATGTTCCTACAAGACTTCTTCGTTCAGTGTCTCCTGACTTGTGTGACATGAATTTCAAAGGGAGGATACTTATGTTTTTTCAAGATTCTCCACACTAACTGATCAGATACATTCATTTCTTCTGCTATAGCCCTTGTCGAAGTAGATGGATTAATTTGAATCTAATGAAGAATTAAATTTAAACCCGTTTATTATTTTTGAGAAGGTTTTAACATTTATCTTACTGCTTGTACAATTTCCATTTCATTTCCGTTGGACCTATGAACACGTCTTCTAGACTCAGAAAATGCATCAAACTCAGCTAAATTTCTATGAAGAATTAGAAAATAATTTTGAGCAGGTTGTTGTCCTTCTGGATACCGCTGAACACATCCGAAGTAACTTGCACATTTCGATGCCATCTGTAATAAAGCTCTAGCATATCGTGTTTTTCTTCAATTGAAAACGGCATTTTGTTATAAATTTATACTAGTTTTATAACTGTAGGTCAATATAAGCGAAATTCAGTCGAAGTGTTAGAAATTACTTTATTAAACAAAAGTGTAGTTGTCATTTGCAAGGCACTCTTTGCAAATACAGGATTTTTGGCATTTCCATCAAACTGCTAGACCAAATCCCAACACATGACACATCACCGTAATTAGAAAAAAATCTGTATTTGAAAATGTAAAAATCCAAGATGGCGCGCATATGAAAAAACAAAGTTGATGATGTTTGCCAAAAATCGAAACGTCGAATTTTTATTTTGATATCACCACGTTGTAGAGCGTACAAAGTGACAATGATTAAGTGTAAATTGTTTTGAAGTATCTCTTCAAATAGTCTCGCAAAAAAATTAAAACGTTTTTTGGAAATTTCGATTATTTTTGGGATATCTTTGGAAGTATTTGGAATATTTTATGTTTCAAAACGGCATTATGTTATACTCCAGATTTGGCAACTTTGCCCTAATTTAACCGACCTTGTATCTCTTCAAATAACCGAGATGCCCATGCTTGAGCTCCAAAAACGGGCACCCTGTATATATTTGTAAACGGCAGGAAATTCCCTAATTAATGGCGTCACCGAATTGACAATACGATGACAACTGTCAAGGTAGCGAAAGTGTCCTTTATCCGAGTTGAACAAAAAAATAGGTAGGTAGGTAGGTTTGGAAAAAAAAGTTGGCTCTCGCTACTTTGACAGTTGTCATCGTGTCATCAATTCGGTGACACCTTTAAACAGAGAATTTCCTGCCGTTTAAAAATATGTGTAGTTTGTTATACTTTACTCTCAAAATAAAAAGGTTAAAAGGGGCTGGAACACCAAACTGAATCACTCTGTATACCTCATAAATTCAAAAACCTTTACTTTAGGCGTTACATGAACAATTCCAAGCGTGACGTCATTGCTTAACGATTACAATCGTGTAAGTGCCGCCATATTGAATGTAGTCTAATAAAACAAACCTTATACATTTCTTCTTAAAATTTTCTATTCGTTTCGGACGTTGGCAACCATCTGGACATGCATGACTTTATTCACTGCTGCGTACAGATTTAAAAATCCTGAATTTTGACGTCACATAAAGAATACCACGTGTCAAGTCATTGATCAGGGTTTATAATCACGTAAGGTCGACTATGTTGAATTGAGAAGAGGTTACAAGTTTAGCACTTTGCGTGCCAGTCTATTCTAGGCATCTTACTCAAGGATCCGGTAAACTTTTTTTAAAAATAAATTAATATAAATAAGTGCACACTTTTTGGGGGTACATCAGGGATATTAGCGAATTTCACATATTTTATAAAGGCTATCAAGACATAATTTTTGGTTGTTACTAGAGGTTAAACAAATTATTGTGTCAAAAGTTATAACAATATAAACTTTTAGTACACTTTTATTTTGAACTTCAAAATATCGTAAACCATCACTGATACAAAAAAAGTTATACTTGACTTTTTTATGCTTAAATGTTTAAAGTTTAAAATAATTTTGTTTCCAAAACGAAAAAACTTTATTTAGATAGATTTTTTTGAATAAATAAAACAAATCTCAAAAAATAATCAAATACTCATGTTTTAATTTTCTTGAAAGAAATATATAATATACCCCAATCCTTCCTAAGAATATTTCCATTTTTAAAAAGATGGGCACTTTAAAACTTTTTGAGATATGATTTTTTTAACAGTGCGCTGCATTGACGCGTGGCGCTCCCGCCATTGGTGTAATGGCCTGGATCGCGGTGTGCACTGTGAGTCCCGCTTAATAAACACAGAAAACTTTATTTATTCATTGTTTAACCTGAAATTAGGTCACTAATATAGTTTATTTAATTTAATAATGAATTTCCACTCTTAGCCGTAAAAATTATAAGGTCAGTGAAAATGCTGAATATAGCATTTTCACTGATATTATCGCAATATAAGTTCTTTTTTAATCGCTTGATGGAAATTACTTGAATATTGGAAGTTAAAATGGAAAAAGGAGTGGGCGAGGGTAGAGGTAATGGTTGAACCCTACGGGAAATACAAAGATAATTATATAAAAACGACAGAAAGGACCTTTGTAATTCCCTGATACCTGAAATGCTGACAAAAATTGGTTCTAAATACTAAATACATGGGCCGTTTATTTTGAAAGTGGCCTAACTCCATTTCTCAATTTTTTGTTGTTGACTGTGGTAACCTTTATAATTTGAGGTTTTCAGTCATAAAAACAATTTTTGGTTGTGTATATTCACAGTATATATTATATATTTTGAATATACTCAACCAGAATCTGTTATTTATGACAGAAAACCTCAAATTATTTAAATTATTTTAGTCAACAACAGTAAATTGAGACATGGAGTTAAGTCACTTTCAACATAAAAGGCCCATATAACAATTTTTTTTATGTTGTATGTACATCATTCTGGAAAATGACTTTAAACCGAAACTAGTTGAAAATAAAATTTATTAGAAAAACAAATCAAGTGAATTCAATTAAAAACTTATATATTGAGAGAAATGTTTTAATAAGTAATCAATGAGAAACAAGTTAATGATATGTATTGAGTAATTATAGAATGAATGTCAGTATGAGTTCATTAAGATTTTGTTGTAATCCGCAAAAAAGCGAATCATTGTAGAGTAAGTTAAAATTTTTCGCTGACCTTATCGGTATATAATTTTGATAGCTAAAAGTGCAAATCCTTTATAATGTTAGATAAACTGTATTAGTGACTTCATTTCGGGTAAAACAATGAAAGAATAAAGTTCTCTTGGTTTATTAAGCGGGACTCGCAGCGCACACCGCGATCCGGGCCATTACACCATTGGCGGGAGCGCCTCATGTCAATGCAACGCTCGGGTAAAAAAATCATATTTCAAAAACTTTTAAAGTGCACATACTTTTGAAAACAGAAAAATTCTTAGAAAGGATCAGGGTATAACATATATTTTTTTAAGAAAATTAAGACATGAGTATTTGATTATTTTTTGAGATATGTTTTATTTATTAAAAAAAAATCTATATAAATAAAGTTTTATCGTTTTGGAAAAAAATGTATTTTAAACTTTAAACATTTTAGCACAAAAAAGTATAGAATAACTTTTTTTGTATAGGTAACGGTTTACGATATTTTTGAGTTCAAAATAAAAATGTACTAAAAGTTTATATTGTTATAACTTTTGACACAATAATTTGTTCAGCCTCTAATAATAACCAAAAGCCATGTCTTGATAGCATTTATAATATATGTAAAATTCGCTAAAATCCTTGATGTACCCCCAAAAAGTGTGCACTTATTTATGGAATGGCCGAAATGTTTTCTTATATGTTCGAAACAATAACTAAAACATAGGAAATAAGTAAAAAATTGTATACAGGATTGTTATGTTTAAACCACTTTGTTTTAAAACAGTGTTTCATACATGTTTACAAACAAGCGTCTTGTTTTAAACCGTTTTAATTTAAACATGTTTTAAAGGTTAAATTATATTAAAACGTTTTAATTATAATCTTGAATTAACTAAACTACATGTAACTAGGATATCTTTAATTTGTGTCTTTACAATTTTATCACAACTGTGTGTGCATAAATGTTATTTAAAATATGTTTAAAACATGGTATATACTAAACACATTTTAATAATGCTTTAAAGACGTTTTAATAATATTTTAAACATGGTTTGATTTGTTAATGTTTTAAACGCGTTCAATGTTTCGTTTTCGCTTTGCTACCCAACCAAACCAAATTTTAAGGCTTTTCTAAAATCGAAATTTTACATCATGCTTAATCAGGGAATGGAAACACTGGCTAGAGATTTCAAATTGAACAGTTTTATAAAAAGAACGAATGGTTAAAAATGTTCTGTCTATCGATATACAGGATGTCCGTATATCAACAGAATGAATGGGAATCTCGGTTGTTAAATTGGGGAAAAATTTCGCAATTCAGGGCCCAATAGTAATCTAAAAACTAACTTGAAATATCTTCTTTTGTTTTTGAGATATTGTCAAAAAACGGATTTTTTAAAATTTTGTTTTATTGTTTTATTTAAAAACTATTGAATCTAGTCATTTACAAGTTTGGTATTATACAGGCACTTTTAAACGATTAATCTAGTAACATATTTTATTTTAAGATAGCTACAACATTTACCCAGGGACAATAGCCAACTTTTGTTTTTCGTGTGGGCGCCAATTTAGATTTTCATATTTTTTGGAAGAATATTTTTTTCTGAATACAATAATGTATCACACTTATAGTTTATTGTACATTTTATATGTAAAATTTTAATTTTTTGTGTTTTGTAAAGAGTGCCTTGGAAAGAGTTGAGTAACTCACTTATTTGGCAACTCCTAGGACCCATTATTTACTTACATATCACCCCTGAAGATTGGCATCCGACGAAACATATTTTAACAGTTGTGATGTATTTTAAAGTAACGTGTGTCTTCCACTCCCAGATTAAGCATGAAGTAAAATTTCGAGTATAGAAATTTTCACAGGGCTTTTATAAACACAAAATTTTACTTCATGCGCCACGCGCATAAACCACTGATTTACAGTAAAGTTAAAAATATATAAAACTCTTAGATGTGATCGTGATCAACATTTACCGAGATGTACGAAAAAATGCAAGAATTGGCTATGGTCTCCGGGTAAATTTTATAGTTATCTTAAAAAAATATGCTACTAGATTCCTCATTAAAAAGTGTCTGTATATTGTCATAGTTTTAAATGTAAAGATTCAGTAGTTTTTAAATAAAAAAATAAAAACGATTTTTCAAAAAAAAAAAACAGTTTTTTGTTGATATCTCGAAAACAAAAAAAGATATTTCAAAATTGTTTTCCGATTATTGTTGAGCCCTAAAATATGCAACTTTGCCCCAATATAACCCACTCTCTATCTCTTCAAATAACTGAGATCCCCATACTTTCTGTCGAGATACGAGCACCCTGTATGTATGTATACTAAAATTCTCTGTATATTCTGATGTATTGCTGAAAGTTTTCATCAATCAAATTTTTCGGAAAACTGTTCAATTTGAAGCAACTAACGAATGTGTCCAAGCATGAAGTAATATTTCGAGTTTCGAAAAGTCTGAAAATTTGGTTTGGTCCCGTAGCTAAGCGGTGCGTCTAAACCAAATTTTCAGGCTTTTCTAAACTCAAAAAATTACTTCATGCGCCACGCGTGTAAACACAGATTTCATGTGAGTTGAAAATATACTGATTAAGTATGTACATTTATGATTTATTATTTTTCTATGGCCGTTGAGGATATGTATAACACGGATCTAAACTAAACATAAACTTAAATTAAGGGTACCACTCAATTCAACTTTTAGTTGTAAACTTACAACAGTTTGTTACTAATACAAAAATGTGTATGTCATCCTTACGACCTTGTTAAAGCTGTATGGTAACATTCATTAATTAGGCTGTTGTCAAAACTAATATAATTGATAGACAAATAGTTAAATTTCATAAAAAATAGTAGAATGTAATCAAATACAATTATAATACATTTTCTAAAAATTGTGAAAAAGGATACATTTTAAACTAAACCGTCAAAAGCAACAAACATACACATTTTTTATTGTTAAATTCATAAATATTGACAATTTCAACTAGAAAGAAAATGCAATTATAATTTTTTTCGATTTCTGTAATGTTTCATACAAATCGTTCCAATTAAATTTATTTACTTATAATCGAGATCTATTACAACATAAAATACTACAATTTTTTTGAAAATAGTCGGTCGATTTATAAAAATATGTTATAAAATATTTATAGAAATGTTGAACGAGTGTTTCCAATCCCAGAGCATGAAGTAAAATTTCAAGTTTAGAAAAGCCTTAAAATTTGGTTTAGTCGCGTAGCGAAGCGGAGCGATCAAACCAAATGTTCAGACTTTACTAAACTCGAAATTTTACTTCATGCGCTACGCGTATTAACACTAATTTCATGAGAAGTTCAAACTACACTGATTATTTAAGTAAATTTATAACACGGATCTATATTAAACTTAAACTTAAATACAAAGTAAGGGTACCACGCCATTAAATTTATAGTTGTAAAATAACAACAGTAATCTACTAAAATGTTATCATCCTTAGAACCTGCTAAAGCTGAATGCTGAATGTCCGTTTATTTATTAGGATGTTGTTAATTTAGCCGATATTATATACATTCGACTATTTTTATGGATAATTTTTGATGTAACTTTTTTCAATATTTTTCATAAATTTTGATTTAATTTTATTGATTTTACGATACTGGTTCTTTAATAAACTTCTTTTTTTTTATTAATTTTGTTACGATACTTTTATAAATTCTCCTGTTGATATATTCAATCTTTCTTGAATCTTGGAGGCGTTCACTTTGTGGTACATTTTCAATTTGATATAAAGAAAACACTTAATTTTTATACCAGTCTTTTTTTACTTTTGTGACTAATTTCAATTACACGGTAATCATTGTTAAATTAAGTTAAACTAAACTTAGTTTGACAATGATTAGCATTTAATTGAAACTAGTCACAAAAGTAAAATAAAAGTGGTATAAAAAAATTAAGTGTTTTCATTATATCATATTTAATCTTTATTAATTTAAAACAGCTTTTGTGACTTAAGAAGTAATTAATGAAATATTTACCTCGAAATATTGAAATTGAAAATTGAAAGAAAAAATTGAAATTGAAATATTGGCAACTAAATCTAAATCGTTATAAAAATCATCAATCTTAACACCCTGATAAACAAATAACTTTATACCAGCATCATTAATAGATACATTTTCTGTTTGTGCATTTAAACACATCCTTTCTTTAAGGGTGTGTTTATTTATAATGTCATTTACTATTTGTGCTTGTTTGTGCAGCGAATCCCCGGCACTTAAACGGATGGAAATAGCAGCGGATGTCTTTATGGCTTTATGATGGTGCATCTTTGATGTGGTTTCGCAATAAGAGGGAAGGGTTAATGTGTCTATTTTCCCATGTGCGCGACTCGTTCTGTTTCAAAGCGAAGTCCGTGATAAAATTCGGGTAGGGTAGGGCCCTGTTCAGAACAAGGGCGATAAATAATATTTCTCACTCTCTATATGCGTCAGTTTAGACTACCGTGGATGAATAACGGTTTTGCACAATTGTTACCTTTTACACCCACGCGACCCCGATTGGACGAAGACAAGTCATGGTGGAATGGTTTTCGTTGTAAAGTCGGAAATTTTTAATTTATTATCACTGACATGGTTTTACTCGAAAATTGCGTGTTTAGGATGTGAATGAAATTTATCATTTTAAAGTTTAAAATGTATAAAAAAATATTAAAAGTTGCTAATATTAATGCACATAGAATATATATAGTTGGAGAGAAATCATAAAATATTTTGTCATAATAATTTGATAAAATTTTATAGGATTAAATTAGAAAGAATTGTCTTTATTTTGATGTGAACATGATTACTTAACTAAGAACAGCATTACAGAGTTAAAATTGAATTACATTAATTTGAAAATAAACAAAATTACAGATAGTTAAAATTGAATTAAATAAAGTACAATTTTAATATGTTTGTATTCAAACGAAATGACTTTTTTATTTTTGAATTTTTACGTGTTCTAAACGAGACATTTTCTATAAATATCCATAAAATCCATAAAAATTACGAAAATCTATAAAAAAAGTGGTGATGTGTCTATCATAGCACTTTCCCCGTTAAAGATATGATGATTTAAATATGAACAATATGAAAAAGTTGCTTAAACTAAATACATTCTACTTTTATTATTATTATTTAGAATTTTTTTACAAAAAAGTAATTTTTGCATGTTTTCGCAATATCTCTGTATATATTAATAAATTATATCTTAGCAGTGGCGTAGATAGCTTTCTGCCATGAGGGCGGATTTAACTTAGTATTTTGATTCATATATTTATTTTACCAAAGTTCTACAAAAACGAGTAAAAAAATAGTTCTATTTGTCACTTAGATGTATATAAAAATTATAAAAAAATTAATGGCTTATTTTTCAAGACTCATGGGGGGATTGATTCCCTAAATCCCCCTCTATCTACGCCACTGCATCTTAGCAGTATATATTTTCAACTTCACAATAATCAGTGGTTTATACGCGCGGCGCATGAAATAAAATTTAGAATTTAGAAAAGCCCGCAAAATTTGGCTTGGTCGTACCGCTTCGCTGCAAAATCTGTGTCGTTATATCAAAGCAGTGGCATAGATCGCTTTTTGCCATGAGGGGGGATTTGACTTAGTATTTTGTTTCATAAATTTATTTTTCTAAAGTTCAACAAATACATATAGAAAAAATAATTCTATTTGTCACTTAGATGTATATAAAATTTATAAAAATATAAATGGCTTAAAGAAAAAGAGCCTTTTCTTACATTCTCCAATTTTTCAAGACTCGTGGGGCGATTGATCCCCTAAATCCCCCCTATCTACGCCACTGCACCTTAGCAGTATATCATTTCAACTTTACAATAATCAGTGCTTTATACGCGTGGCGCAAGATTTGGTTTGATTGCTCCGCTTCGCTGCGCGACCAAACCAATTTTTGAAGGCTTTTCTAAACTCGAAAATTTAGGTTATGCTTAACCTGAGAGTAGAAGCCAAAATCTGTGTCCTAACTGTAAAAAAAAAAAACAATATCATGGCTATCTCCTTATAGATTAATGGTAAAAATAATGTTTTTCCTCTTAAGGGGCTGCTTTTACATACATAATAATATATTACGTCACGCAGTGGTATGCAGCATATTACATATGAGCGGATATGTTGCGCACGAGCCCCGCATCGGCGAATTCAGTATTCCTCGAGTATGTAATTGCCATACCACTCGAGAAACGTACGATACTTTACCTACGCCCTAACAAAATAAACAATGAGCATGAAAGAACAGCTTATTTATTCAATATTTTTTGATAGTAACATGAGATTGTGAAAACTATTTGATCAATACACATCAAATAAATGTCATTTGGTTGTGCGGTAATCAATCAGCTGTTCAGCTGTCAGCATGTAATATACTTGTCGAAGCTATTACGTGCATGTGTAGGTAATGTCATTCATACGCGTCAAGATGACAGTGTGGTATGATGCGGTTACTAGATAGGGCATAGGTAAATGTTTTTTTTTTAACTACGATCTTGCTATTCATCGACTATCATTCGTAAACATTTACTTATTATCCAAATTGATAATTGTCGGCGTTTAACGTTAATTTTCATGTTGATCTGACTTTGGCTAAATCAATATCATACGTCAAAATCACGTTCTTAGAGACAAAAATTACATTATACGCGAAAATATTTAATTTATGAAAATTTCGTATTGGCCGATTTAAGACAAAGTTTATTTTTATTTCTGCAGCGATTATCAACATTTTTTCTATACAGGGTGATTCATTAGCCTTTTTACAAAATTTAGCAGTAAAATATAGATTACATTTTATAAATCAATGTTTATATAAACGAAGGTTCTATCGTTCTTTGTTTAGAAGTTATAGCGCATTTAAATTTGAATATAAATATTGTCTCAATAAGTACTAATAGGTAATCATAATTTGAAAAAATCGGAAATAACAAACATAAATCACAAAGATTTATTATAACAAACAGAAAATAAAATGTACCTACATTAAATGTTCAAAAATTAATCCATTGTCCTGAATACATAATTGGCAACATGAATTAAACTCTCTTGCACAAGTTATAAATTCACAAATAGTAACAAAACCAATATTTTTGACAGGTGATTATTTAAAATTATGGTTAGTAAATTTTGTTTTGCTAAATCATGACTACTACGTTTTTTCGACTTAAACATTTTAAACGCGATATAACTTCTGAACGAAGAAAGATAGGACCTGCGTTTATAAAAAAAATTCTTCATGAAATTAAATCTACTCTTCATTGCCAAAGTTTGTAAAAAGGCTAATGAGTCACCCTGTATATTTTTAGCCGCAGAGATCGGTTTAAATTTTGACAATTAACAATTGAAACGTCTTTCCAGATTAATTAAATAACTCGAAAGCTATTTAAGCTACAGAAAGAGATTAATATATGAATTTTAAGTATTTCGACGATATCTACAACATAGTTGAAATAGTTTTCGATATTATTAATACTTACCGAGATGGAAAGGAAATTATTTTTATAACTGAGTGAAAACTAAGAGTTGTGTGAGAAAACGTGTATTTACAATAAATGTTAATTTTTTAATTTAATTACCAGATATTGATATTGATATCTAAGTGCCCGAAAATATAAACACTTATTGTCAAAATTGACCGTGTCCAATTATTTTACTCACAGAGGCATCCTATAGGTTCAAGTAGAGATATAAATCATATCATCTTTTTCTACAAACAAATTTCAAGATGCTTTTTATTGACCTCTAAAAAGCATCTTGAAATTTGTTTGTAGAAAAAGATGATATGATTTATATCTCTACTTGAACCTATAGGATGCCTCTGTGAGTAAAATAATTGGACATGGTCAATTCAGAAATTTTGTTTTTCCTGAAAACTATAGGAGATCAAAAAAATTACTAATATATAGGGTGTTCTATTTAAAATAACAAATTTAGTGGTACTTCCATTGGAACCGGAAGTGATAGAAAGTTGAAAATATTTTACATGAGGAGAACTGATCCAACCATGTGGTGAGGATTTTTTCCAATTTTTAGTGCAACGGCAGCCCCATAAACTTTTAACGAACGGTTAAGCGTGGACACCCTGTATAAGAATATATTAAGTATAATAAAAAAAAATCGCTAAGAGTAAACTATTACGTCTGGTTTCTGTATTTTCATTAAAAGCTTTTTAGTTCCTAAAATTCTAATAAAAAGCGTAAGTTTAACGTTTCATCTCAATATCTTTAGCGGTTTTTCCTGTACAACGCAAACAAAGACAGCCAGACAGACAGATATTTTTTCAAAATGGTCTTAATTGATTCAAAAGACCTTAGAACGGATATTTCCGTTAAAAGTAAAAAAGAATACGAATACAATGCTCGCCCTTTGTAATTTTTTTTTTTTTCGAAAAATTGGATTAAATGTTCTGATATTTTTGTTTTCAAACGAATCTAACTTAAATACTATTTTTGGGCATATTTAGACTTCACATCTTCTGAAAGAGAAGTTTTTGCTGAATACCCATAAACAAATTCAGAAAAATCTATGAAAAAATAAGTGAGTTATTAATTCTTAATAAACAGTTGATATTTTATTTAAAAAAAAGCTTCTCAATGTAGATATTTTTATATTCAAATTCAGCAAACATTTATTGTTTAGAAATCCAAAAATAGTATTTTTACATGACACATTATGTCAAAAAATCCATAAAAAAAATCACGAAAATCTATAAAAAGTTGTTTGAGTTATTATTTCTGGAATATTAGACATGATATTTTCACATGTGTATTTTTCAACTTATTTCATAGAATTATCAAAATATCATAACTCGAACACTCTAAATCTAATTGTTTAAATATTTTTTTATTTCACCAAGTATTAAGTAAAATATGAGAACGATCTTATGGTTAAAATCTAAGTATTTAAACAAAACTAGCTTAAAAACTTTGGATAGAGTATTTTTGGATTTTCACATGGTCTGAAAGAAAAATGTATTCAGAAAACACCTCATGAACAAAATGAATCCGTAAACAAATCTTTGACATGACAAATATATTAGTAAAATCCATAAAGCTTTAAAAAATGTGTTTGCTTTATCCTTTCTGTCAATTGAGCATTAAATTTGGGAACAAATAGGCTTGCATTTAAGGCACATTCATCATTGTAACTTAATAATTACGTCTTGTACGGACGCTGAAAGTTAGTGAATTGATGTCACAAAAAACGAGTGTCTTCCACTCCTAGATTAGTCATGAAGTAAAATTTCGAGTCCAGAAAATCTTCAGGCTTTTCCTAACTCGAATTTCACTTTATGCTTAATCTGGGAGTGGAAAACACTCGTTTAAAGCTTCAAATTAAACTCTTTAAAAACAACAAATATCTATAGATACAGCATACACGCACTAATTAGGATATGTATACTAAAAAGAAAAACTCCCTGTATTTATTTAGTGATTTACAATGAATAGTATACATTGATATAATTTGAGTCATTTTTCAACTTCTGTGATTTTATTTCCAATGAAACATTACGATTTTTTAAATCCAATAAGAATGAATTTCTCGAAATCTTTTGTTAATTTCATCAGTATCCAACTATCAGTATTCTAGTAATCTTGTATTTTGGTCTTCAAACAAAGTTTAGTACAAATATTGAAAATGTTAACTTGGTGAACGAAATGTACATCTAGTGATTAAAATAAACCAGTGGAGAAAAAGGATTACTTGTTTCATTTAATTTAAAACAAATAATTGATTTCAATTCGTTTCCTTTTAGTTAATTTTGAGCTTTTCTGTAATTCTAATTTCTGCAATGGAATTTATTTAGTTCCAAGTTTACAACAAATTTTGTCCGTATTTCCGCTTTAAACTTTATCTTTTTTTGAAATAATTTCTTGAAATGTAACACAAAACGGAATTTTGTCAAAACCGAAATATCGGTCCTGTAAACATTAAATTATAGTTTTTTTTTTAAATAAATTATAAACCATTGCTCATTATTTATTTACTAATTCTATTCTAGGAAGTATTTCTAAATTTCATTTTATAAATCATTTCTTGAAATTAAATCCGACTTGACTGAAATTTTCTTAGATCTAATCATGAAACTGAAAGACTTTTAACAGCGGTAATAAAGCTGTTTTTTGTATAAATTGCAACAGTAACACAAAACAATATTAATAACATTAGAAAATTTAATTTTTAAGTTTACGTAAACAGCACCGTATTTATACTACAGAAAATAGGATTTGAATCACGAATCCGAATCACATAATTTGATTCGAATCACGCATACTTGAATAAAGGATTCGTAAGAGTACAATATGATTTGAATCAAAGATTTGAATCTTCTTTTTTAGATCGCGAATACAAATCCTTTAAAAATGAATTTAAATCTATTATTTGCAACCATTAATATTTTTATTATCGTCGTCAGTTTTTATTAACAAAAATGCTCAAAACCGAATTATTTACAGACTAAATATCTGATTAATTAATTATTTTAAGTAATGAAGAAATATGTGTTATTGAACTTCAGGATAAATCAGTGTTTTATACGCGTGGCGCATGAAGTAAAATTTCGAGTTTAGAAAAGCCTGAAAATTTGGATTTTCCGAGGCGCGACTCTCTCCAAATCCAAATTTTGAGGCTTTTCTAAACTCGAAATTTTAATTAATGCTTAACAAGGAGTGGAAAACACTCGTTAGATTCATGTTAAGAACTTCAATAAAGACGGAATAATTCATTTTACCCAATTTTATTGAAAATTCATCATTGTTTTAACTGTTTCACCAGTACATAATAATTTGTATAATTTGTTTTCCACGATTTTTTCCGCAAAAGTTTAAATAATTTTTAATATTTAAATATATTTGTTGGAAATTTTATAAATAATATCAACTTTGTATTTATTCAAGATATGTTTTGTAATTTGTAAAATAAATAAAACTAACAAACTAATTTGTATTTTTTTGATTACTTCATGCTTAATAAGGGGTTGGAATATGTTTATATTCAGTACGGATTAACATTTATTACCAAATATATAAATATTAAAAAAATAACAATAATGTGTAACAATTAAAAAATAAGGTTTATTCAAATATTGAACGCTTTTCAACCCTTGAAAAAAAAAGTAAAGGTTTTATTTTTAGTTAATTGTTTAATACAACTTTTCTAGAAAATTTAAAATAGTTTTTCTTTCACACACAATAATTATGTTATATTAATTTCTAAACAAGATTTGATCATTTTATAAAAATCTGGTCTCTGGTATTTTTCATAGTTTTAATTAGCTTTTAGATTTTCTAATTTCTTTTAAAATTTCTTAGTGTTTATTTTATAATGAGTTTAAATTGCTGTAATATTCTTGTCATTTTAAAAAATGTGCTCTAAAATAAATGTTACTTTGTCAAGAATAAAAATCGGAAATTGAATATATACAGAGAACTAGACTGAACTGGGCGGCCTTCAAAATTCAAGAATAAAAATACATAATTGAACATTTCTAAAGAACTTATTAGTAGTATTCTAATCATTTTAAACAAATGACATATCCAGGAATGATATAATGTTAAAGATTCAATAAATTGTCTGAAAATTTCGAAAATGTTCGTTGATTGTAAAAACATTTGACTAAGTTAACAATAATACAAAATTAATTATAATTCTTATTTAAAGTTAAGTTCATTTCCATCTAATCATGCATTTTAGTACTTTTCGTTTTATGCGTTGACAGTCGAGATTGACACCACTGACACTAAACCCATTCACTCCGCACAATTTTGTAAAATTTACACTAGGAAGTGGACGGATAGAAATGAACTCGACTTTAATTGTTTATTACAATAACCAGACTTGTAGAAACATTTTAAATTTATTGGTTATTTATTTAAGGAAAAATCTTTTTAGAAATTAAAGTTAATTAAAAATATAAGTTCATTCTACAACTGAAATGACTTGAAAAGAATCGTTACTTAAAAGTATACTCAAATAGAACAAATTTGTTAAATTAATTATGTTTTAATATAAATATCTTACACTTGACAGGAAAGTATGGTAGCCAAGTGTACAAATAATTTATTCTATTAAGTATACATACAGATTGTCCCAGGATAGGTGGAACTTTTTAACTTTACGAGAAAATATGACTCTATATAAAATCATCTGGATGTTTTTACAACAGAATGTAACCATTTTCCAGAAGTTTATTATATATCGGATGTTAATAAAATATTTCAAACTTCTGATGAGTGTTTACACTTTATAATTAAGCATGAAGTAAAATTTCAGGCTTTTCTAAACTCGAAATATTACTTCATGTGCCACGCGTATAAAAATATACTATCAAGGCTAGGAATTTTTGAAGGTTAAATAACCGAATATGCATTCACAAATATTTGAATTATTCGAAAATTTGTTTAAAAACATATTCAAATATGAATAATTTAGTGATTTTAATATTTATTTTAGAATATTCGACTATTTCAATTAATCGGATTCGAATTCTAGCATTAATAGCGATGATTCGAACTATTTGGGAGAATTTGAATCCTTTATGAGGATTCGAATTCATTTATGATGATTTGAATCACCTACGTGTGGAATACAAATACGAATCCTTTTAACAAAAATGTAACGAATCCAGATCACGAATCCGTTTTCACTAAAGTATTCGAATACCTCTTTTGAATGCTCTAAAAGGATTCGAATCCGGAAATCGAATCCTGAATTATTCGAATCCTGCCCAGCTCTTTAAATCATATTTAAAGACTTGGCTGAAACCCGACACAAAATATACAATTTCTATAATTCCCACTCGTTAAAATAGTAAGTTACAACAGATGCATCCCGATGTTGGTACTATAAAATCCAAACGCATTATGAGCAGGCCTGAAACCTTGCACTTAAAGTTTTGAGGGTGGAGCTTAAGACCTACACAAAACAGATACCCCTCGTACCGCGCCAAGGGAAACATTTTAATTTTCGAGAAATCCCGGAATCTTTAAATGAATATTTAAAACATATAATCTTGCCAATTGGTAATCTGGCCTTTCTATCTATTTTCTGAAAATTCTTCACCGAAAATGGCAATTATATTAGTGTTTGTTTGTATTAAATTTATTACGAGTAATTATAACTGTAAATGATTATATAATAACCGACTGTACCGAATAATCCAAGTACACATTTTATGACATACTTTTTTCAATTTACTCTCTAGATCCGCCCCTGTGACAAATACATAATCACATACTCCAATTTTTTTGCTTTAAATATGTAATCAAGGCATTAACTCTGACCTCCTTTAAAGGAGCCTGAATTTCAATAAATATAGATGTTATTAAATAATATTTCAAATTGATGCAGTTATGCATAAAGGAACCAACCCAGAATATCACGAATTCAGAAAATCTAGGTTAAAACTTTGGCAATTACACAAAATATAGGTAATACTTTTTTAATAATGTATAACGCATTAATAGAAAAAAGTAGTACTTAAATTTTTTTATTATTACCAAAGTTTTAACCTAGATTTTATCACTTAATATGAATATTTTGAAAGGTATATAAAATTATTCTTGATTGATTAGTTGACATAACTCAATTTCTCAATTATGTAGATTGCATAACTGCATCCAAATAAATACCGTTAAGTTTTGAAAATTTGTACCATTTGTAATTGTTTGTTGATTTTTTTCAAATTAAAAAAATGTTTTTATAAAAAACAAGTACAGGCAAATGGACACATTTTTTATATTTATTTCAATAATATTTAAATGAAAAATTTAATAAATATTCCACACAATTCAAAACTTCTGCAAAATTTCAACACTGGCGATAAATTAATGAATAAATCCATTATTGATAAAATCGCGTGAAAGAGAGAGTGGGGCGCCATTGAAACCGTCTCCACGACTTCGTTACCTGGCATTAAATAGTTAATATATAGGCAGTGTTGCCACAATGAACCTTTGTTACCACCCTCCCAAGTAATTCACCCCCCACAACATGCTCCTCTGTTCTGTTCATGGGGGCTGGCTGTGTTTGTACGTGTACGTGTGTGTGTGCAATTTCAACTAATTTCATAAACCATGCAAACGAGGATTTTGTTACACAATTACCGCACCTAATTACAAATTAAACTCCCTCCGTGCAGCGAAAATAACGAACAAACGGAATTTAAAGGGTGGTAATTTTAAAATTATAGATTTACGAGGGATATTTAATACCACAATTATTTTGTTTTATAGATATTTTGTTTTGTTTACTTACCAGTATTTAAGAAATGTTCAACATCAGCAGTACATGCATGTCTCAAATATACAAACAAAATCTTAAATTCTGTTAATGTTTTTAATAAAACAATATTGCAGACGTATCTTTCAATATTAAAAGCCACATGTAACCTTTAAAATATGTATCAATAATTTTCTCGTCATACCCTATATTCAAATATTTTGTATGCTGTTAAATATTAAAGAATATTGAAATACATCAAATATTCAAGAAATTGGGACATGGAAAATGTCATCAATGTTGCAAGATTTTTTGAATAAATTGGATGTAAAAAAGCAATAGCCGTGGTCTCAATTACGAACATAGAGTATTGTCAAAAACGTAATCAGGTTATTTTTTCTTGATCGCGTGATATTGTAATGACTAATTTGTGTTGGTCACCTTTCGTTATATACATATAATACACATAATCGTGAATATTCATAATTATATGTACATACAAGTTTACTTTTAAGTATACATATCCCAATTTCGGCGTATATTCTGTAAATGATCAGATATTCGTTGTTTTTGTTTTTTAAATAAAGCTTTATACGAGTGTATTCCACTCTCAGATTAGGCATAAGTAAAATATTGAGTTAACAAAAGCCTGAAAATTTGGTTTGGTCGCGTAGCGAAGTGGAACGACCAAACCAAATTTTCACGCTTTTCTCGAAATTTTACTTCAGGTATGACAAAAAGTAAATTAAGTTGCGACTTCACATTTTCGTTCCATTTCCTTGTATCAAAAAAGCAACGCCTCCTCGATCGTGTTTTTAAATGAAAATCTGATATATTTTGTAACTATTACACTAATTTTAATAATTTTATTATTTACGATTTTCAATTATTTTTATTTTACTTCAACACCCTGAAATTAAAACTCAACTATGTCAAAATTCACAAATATGTCGATAATATAATACTCTACGTTAACATTTCGCTAGTGAACATTTTTGTTTAGCAAAAAATGTTCAAACATAAGTTGATTTTTCTGTAATTTGGAGCCTAACTTGATCTTTTGTAAAAAAAACTCGTCTTTATTTGTAGTAGCATACGATTCATACATATGTTACAATTACTATTGGTCCTAAAAATAATTACCAATAGTCCTGAAAATATCAAAATACAATAATAGAAAATAATTATAAAAACTGCATATAAATTAACTTAAGATGGTAAGTTAATTTATATGCAGTTTTTATAATTATTTTCTATTACACTTAAATAAAGACTGATTTAAAAAATGCGATATGTTTTAGCCATAAACTTGACTTAATAATACATACAAAATAATATTCGGCAATAAAAGTTTAAATATCTCGCTTAGCCTCTCTTTTATGTTAAAATAAATATGTTATTTAAACGACTCCATTTCAATCAATTTAGTTTTTGTTTTAAAACTAATTTTGTTTTAAAATTAATACAGTTTCATAATCTGTAATATTTGCTATAATTTTGAATTAAATTTGAAATTTTGTTAGGAAAATCGCCCTATTGATAAATATGTATCGAGTGTTTGATTAAGGGTAGCCATCGGCTGTATCTCAGAAACTATGCATCGTAGCATGTTGCAGTAAACAAATTTCATAGTAAAAGTGGTCAAGAGAAATCGCTGGAAATAACTTATAAGTTTTTAGCTTTGCTGCTAGAGGGAGCAATCTCTATCATACAAGATAAAAACAAGTTTTTATCAAATTAATGCCAAACTAAGCTACGTCAAAAATATTAAATTCTTAATCTACGCGCAATTTTACTCAATTTTAACTATTTTCTCGTTATTTATTTGGCTTATGCATAAGACTCAGGGGAGGATGGAACTGTCTGATCATTTAAATGCCTGTAATTATAGTAAGGTTTTACCAAATTTAACAAACTTAGGCTTATTAGACAGGAAATTGAATGCATTTTAAATTAAACTTACACAGATTTACTTCAGTTTAGATATTAAACGTCAGATAGCGCGATTGAGACAATAACCATATTATCTCAATTTATTTCAAATTTTAAAATTGGAAAGCATTTGTAAGTTACTTTAGTAAATTAAAACGAGATATACTGTAAAAACTAGTGGAGATAGTGGACATTTGACAGGATGGGGTATTTTGCACTAATAGCCATTAAGATAGAAACTAAAGTAAATCAGAATACATACTAGTTTAAAGTGCTGTCAATTATCTATCGAACTATTTTAAGTGTATTAAATTCGGATAAACCTATTTTAAGTAACAATAATTTTAATGGTTAGACTTATCTATTTTCCCCTGCATCTTATGTGAAAGCCAAAAAAAACGATAAGCTAGTTGAAATCGAGCAAAATTTAGCGTAGATTAAGATAAATATATTTATGACATAGCTTGATTTGGCATTTTTTGATAGAATCTTGTTTTTTCCTTTGCAAAGCTAAATATAATTATAATGTTGGAAATTTTGTTATGTTTTGTTTTGTATCATTTCAATAAAGTATTGTAATAAGTGTCTTTAATTATAGTAAATATACGTATTTTTAAACATTCTACTAATCTCATACAGTGGCGTAGATCAGGGGGGATTTATGAGATTAGTCCCCCCATGAATCTTATACATTTTTTAAGTGATGGTCATTTGTTAACAATGTGTTTTAGTGTTTTCAGTGTTTAATACCCGTGGCGTGGCGCATGAAGTAAAATTTTGAGTTTAGAAAAGCCTGAAATTTTACTTCATGCTTAATCTGGGAGTAGAAAACGTTCGTTGAAAGCTTCAAATTGAATTCATTTAAAAAAGAGTATCAATATGCATACTTAAGAGAAAAATCCCCCTTATTTAATTTGAACACGTTAACTTAATCTGTCTACGTTTTTAATTATTGTGTTCAATTGGAGATTCCATAATAAATAAACAAATACAAAAACGAAAATCTATTATATATTTTCAATAATGCAAATTTACTTTAGGGTCTCATAACTTTAAGACCTGAAAGAATTGTATATTTTTTGTGTCGAATATTAAAATATGCTTATTTCTTAGAGAGTTTTAAATAAATTCGACTATCGATACGTTTTTGGTAAGCCGTAAGCCTTTGAATAAAAATATTCAATTTGGGGGTCTCACAACCTATATTTACGATACAATATTATCATTTCCTGGAATGAATAATTAAAAATGGTATTTTTTGAAAAAATTAGGATTTTCAGTTACAGTATGTAAAAGTAAATTACCCTATTCTGAACAAAATCAACTAAACTTCAGATATACTTGTATGAGATTTATAATATATACGATTACAATTGTTTCAACGTCATCAAATTAAAAATGAGTCAAATTGGAAAGAATATACTACGCGGTAAAAGTTGACTTTAACATCAACTTTATTTATATTAGTCAAAAATTTTACAATAAATAAACACAAAATAAGTTTATGATTGGTCTTCAAACGTGTGTTTCTAATCTCAGATTTAGCATGAAGTAAAATTTCGAGTTTAGAAAAGCCTAAAAATTTGGATCGGTCGCGTAGCGAAGCGAAGTGACCGAGCCAAGTTAGGCTTTTCTAAACTTACAATTTTACTTCATGCGTCACGCGTATAACACGCTGATTTAATGTGAAATAGTCTTTAACCAAATAATAAGTGAAATACTTTTAGTATGTCAATCATCAATTGTTTAAATGAGAAAGTACTACGATGGACATATCATCTTGTTTTTGTATAACTTTAGAAAAATAAATGTATGATACAAAATAATAACTTGCATAACTAACTTCGGTTAGGATAAGGATATCAGAATGAGGTTCTTACCATTTTTCTCAGTATTTCACCCTGTAATAAACAAGTGTAAGAGGACTATACTCCACAAATTGATATGTTTAAGAAAATGTAGAAAATATAGTAATTGTTCCTAAAAGACCCTCTTGCGCTTACTATAAGAACTAAAGTAAAAGAAAGTAAAAAGTGTTTTAAAAGTGTTTTAAACTATCTATCAAATGATACAAATTTCATTAATTTTGGTTAATCGTAACTTAAGTTACATTCAGTTTAATGATCACACTTTCCCGCTCTACCCTACTTCATATATGCAAGATAAAGAAACAAGTGAGCAGTTAAAGTTTAGTAAAATTTATCGTTAATTACGATTTGTATATATTTTATCTAGCTTCAGTTAGAAGTTTTATGATCAAAACCTGTTTTTATGTTTGGCGATAAATGTTACGCCCCCTAGAATGGTTTCTCTTGGCCACTTTTACTACGATTTTTTTTACCGCAACATGCTATACTGACGAATACAGCCGGTGGCCACGCTTAATCAAACACCCGGTATATTTGTCTAAGATGTTTGCGAACATTAATGTGTTATTAAATAACTTAGAAATCCTCAGATTTTGTGGAAAAAGTAATGAATTTAAGTACATTAAATCATGAGTTTAAATTTTCCTAAGAAAATGTCCCTTTTGAGTTATTTTAAAATTAACAGATTTTATTTAGAATTGAATGCAGTTTAGTAATCAGTAAAGAAAATATTAATCTAACACGCCAAAATTAAAATATTTTCTAAAAAAATTGCATGAATTGAATTGATATTAATTTTGACAATGTATTCAATTTTTAATATTGAATCAGTAAAGATACAATATTTTAAATATCTTTTTTTTCTATTTTGTGCTAAAGCTGAAGAAATTAGAAAATATATCAAGATAATTATAGTAAAAATTTATGTAAACTCAAAAGTCTGTTGAATCATTTTTTTACAGATTTTGTTTTAAAACGAATGCATTTTAAAAATCAGTAAGGAATAATCAAATATCTCACTTGGATTTTCAATAATTTTGAGTTCAAGTTGATTTTGATAAAATCTAAAAAAAACTTTACATACTTGAATCTGAAATATATGTACATTTGGAAATTCAAATAAACGTGTGAAAAAAGGTTATTAGTGCTTTATCGTCAAATTTACATACTTCATGAAAATGTTGAGTGATACATTGATTATTTCTAAATTTTATTGAAATTGAATGACTATTTATTTATAAATTCTTTAAATTTAAATTAATTAGTATAGTAATAAGAAATTGTTAATGTTTTTTTCATTTTATTTATTTTAATGATTATAGCACTTCTGTTATTTATCTACCCTCAAAAGTCAAATTATCCCACTGTAGGGAGTATGCCTTACGTTAGGAAATACTGATCTAAGTCCTTAACATTATTCTAACGAGTGTTCTGCAATCCTTGAATGAGCATGAAGTAAACTTTGAAATTTAGAAAAGCCTGAAAATTTGATTTGATCGCTTTGAAGATACCAACAGTGGAGTTACAGATGTGAAATAAAATGTTTAATGGCTTCGAAAATATTAGTTGCCCCGGGCTTTTTAACTTTTCTTTAAAATGAAATGATTAGAAATATAATATTTACATCTTCCTACTTTAGTAAAAGACAAGTTGATTATCAACAAATTATTTAATGAACATTTATGGCAGCGGTGAGTAATTTATCTTGAGAAAATGGGTCGGTAGAAATAAAACGGTTGGAAACCTATGTGCTAAAACCTATCTTTATTTAAAACGAATTATTCACAAATGATAGAATTAAAAAATAAATGTTGTTAAATTTAAAGAAAACGGGTAATGAATAATCTTTAATTAGAAAGGATTATTTCAAAAATATATATATATATTATTTATTTAAAACGAATTATTTACAAATGATAAAACTAATAAATAAATGTAGCCAAATTTAAAGAAAACAGGTAATAAATAATTATAAATTAGGAACGAACCTTCTTTCTCTTTTTAAAAATAACTGCTTTGTTTTATGGCGATTAATTTCACTGTAAATCAACACCCAGTTCTTTAGCCGAATCCCTGATCCATTTCAGATAACTGGAAATCCTCGTGTAGACTCCGGGCCTGTCCTTTTTCGCGCATCCATCACCCCACGAAACGATCCCGGCTAATTCCAGCTTCCCACCCACGTCACACACCAGGGGTCCGCCGGAATCGCCCCCGCAGGCGTCCACACCGCCTTTTAACCGTCCAGCGCATAGCATCGTGTCGAGGATGGGCTGTTGGCGACCTCCGTAGATGCCGTCTTTGCGGCAGACGTCGAGGGAGAGGAGCGGGACGGCCGCCGAGCGGAGGATGGGGGAGAGGCGTTCCGGGTCGGTGGGGTCCATCGCGCCCCAGCCAGAGACTTCACACCAGGTGCCCGGGAGCGGGGTGTCCTGGGGGAGGCAGGCCGGTTGGACCACTGGGTTGTAGGAGAATCCCGGGGAGTCCAAGAGGAGTAAGGCGATGTCGTTGCTGTAAGGGCCGTATTTTCGGAATTCCGGGTGGAGGATGGCGTTGATGACCTTGAGATTCTGTTCGTAAGGGGTGCGCGGGCCGTGGGTTCCAGTGCTTACTGTTAAACCTTCCGTCCAACAATGGGCTGCTGTTAGAAGCAGCCTTTTCGAGATGATGGTGCCTCCACAGTGATGCTCCCCGTCGTTCCTAACATCCGCTTGCCAGGGTATCGCTCCGTAAGGAGGTATCTCCCCTCCTATAATCCTAGGCTCGCGCTGTGGGGTCCAGGTGATCACTCTGTGTCCACAAGTCTTCATCACAGGAAACTTCTGGTATCCACCACTTCTATACAAAAAACCTTCACTCGTAATAACAAAAGTGAGTAAAACCAGCACCTTCATCACTGAGTAGTTGAGAAAAACTTGAGTGGAACTGCATGTAAATGTTTCCATGTTTATTTTGAAGGGTCCCTTCGGCATGGTGGGTTTATATACGCTCCCCCGCCCACTCTACCGAATATCCGAGAGACCCGGAATCATGCGAATGTCATGTTATCAGAGGCGGCCCCAGATTGATAAAGTTATGTCAGCCCGTATGCGCCGCGGCCTATTTACACCTCACCTTGGCCCAGTGCATTTCACTTTCTCGAAAATATCGAAAGTCCACAGCGAAAGTCCCATCTTTACGCACTTACATAACCCGAACGGAATATCACTTTCTTCCCAAATGCATCTCGCCTTTCAACAACAACAACCAACAACAACACGCCACGCTCTTCTGTACACTAAACACGCTTGACTAATTAATACATTTAAGGTTATCACACTACTACTATTCCCACACTCTCAACAACACTTATGTCCACTAAGTGTACTACTTTTCGGATTATTCTACTCCCCACACTCGTCTCAGTTGAAACACTTTATATTCACTGATTTGTACTAGTTTCATAATTATTACACTTCTATTCTTTGTGGTTGTCAAAAAGCAAATGGATTTCCGTTGGACCGACTGACGGAATAAAGGCGCAAAGACCCATTGATTATTTATGCGCTTTCAAAAATGCGTTCATTCCCCCCAGCCGCCCCGCGTACGCGAGAAGATCGCGATTGTGTAACTCGTAACTGAAGATGATGTGGTTTCGTTTGTTGCGCTTTCTACGGAGGTCATTGTTGTTTTGATTTTGTTTTTCTTTTCTTCTTTCGTCGTTTCTTTTGTGTGGATTTCGGGTGGTGAGTCAATGGCCCCCCTGCGATTTGGAGAAATTCTCCGGTGATTACAGGTGTTCTCGGAATAATTGGGAGCAGGTCGTTTCTTTGTCTCTTGCGTTGCTCGGGTTTGCAATTGGTTTTCGAACAACTGCCAATTTGCGGCGGATTTTTGTTGTTGCATGACTTGATGCAATGATTATTCCAAAGAGTGGTTTCGATTTATTCTGTATAGTACTAAAAATTGTTTGACTTTCTGTTGAATCAAACCAGGTTGCAACAAGAGTTGGGCATTAGTTGATTACATTTTTAGTCATGATAAGTGATCTTAGTGGTGATTTGCGGTTTGGTTTTTTACATGAATAAAGTTATTATCATTATTCTATTGTGCGCATTTGTATGATGTATGAATAAAAGTAAAATTATATTTTACTAAAAAAAATAAAAAATAATTTAATTTATTGTTGCATGATGTCGGATAATCAATAAAAAAAGCCTATAGACTGCCATGGAAAATATTGTAGGTTGGCAACTCTAGAATTTGACAATTAAACTTTTACCACCTTTTTGCGTTTATGTCATTCCACAAGTTTTAGAGTTAAGAGTTTTTTTTGTTGTTGTTTACGGTGTTAAGGTTGCATCTGAGTATTATATGTCAATTCCTAAGGCGTGTAGCCAACTTAAATTTTAAAAAAAGATAAATTATGGCGCTATAAAGGTTTTTTTATTATTGAACATACGATATATGTATAATATACCGTTCGTTTGCTTTATCGTGCTCATCAATGAGATTTTGTAAACTATCAGAGATACTAAAACGATTAAATTAGACAAACCTTTCAATTTTTAATACAAAATAAAACTGCGTTCCCAAATTCATCAAGGGTAATTTGTTTTCAAGATATGGAGAAAAAAGAGAAAATCGAAAAAAAAAATATTTTTACTATATCTTTGTTAATTAAAAAGATAATAAGTTTAAATTTCAAATATATCCTGAATAACATCAAAGAAACACAATTACATTGACAGATTTTATACAGGATGTCCCATTTTTCAGCTCCCACATCGAAGTTCAATTTTCCTTATGGCGGCCATATTAGATGTTTATACCATTGAATAAAGTAGAAAAATTTAGCTGAAAATCATATGTCAAATGTCAAAAAAGATAACTGTCATATAAAAAAATAGGACACCCTGTACACATTCTGTCAATTTCAATGTATTTTTAAGGACTAATTTAGATTATGTATAAAATCTTAACTCCATATCTCTTTAATTAACAAAGTTATTGTGAGAATAACATTAATTCGATTTTTATTTTTTTCGTCATATCTATAAAACAAACGATGCTAGATGATTGTTGTTGATATAGTTTTACTTACAGTCAAAAGTATAAACTTTTATCTAAATTAACCAATTTAGAGTTTCTAATAGTTTATAATTTGTATCTAGAATTTTTCTTAAAGATATGATGGAAAAAGTGAAAATCAATAAAATATTATTCTTACTATAACTTTGTTAATAAAAGAGATATTGAACTGAAATTTTGTACTTGGTCTAAATGAGTCGTTAAAAATACGAATAAAATCAGATTTTATACAGGATGTTTCATTTTATGAAATTTGATAATTACCATTTTAATTTGACATATGGCATATTATTTAGAACTCAATTTATCTGCTCTATTAAATAGTGTAAAAATCCAATATGGCTGCCATTAGAAAAAATAAACTATGATGTCGTATCTTGAAAAAAGGATACCATTAATGAACTCTGTCAATTTTTTTATGTTTTTTGGATGTCATTTGGGGTACATAATAAATTTTAGCTAGGTATTTGTCTAAATAACAAAGTTATAGCAAAAATAAAATATTGTCGATTTTCACTTTTTTTACCATATCTTGAAAACAAATGACGCTAGATGAAATTTGTCAAGGCAGATTTATTTTGTATTAGAAATGGAAACTTTTGTCTAATTTAACCGTCTTCGTATCTCTAATAGTTTACGAGATTCCAATGGTGCGCACGATAAAGCAAACGAACGGTATATAAATAATTTATCTATAAATAATTAATACCTGCCTGTTTTGAACTTCTCATCAAATCGGTGTTTTACACGCGTAGAAAATGAAGTAAAATTTCGAGTTTAGAAAAGCCTGAAAATTTGATTCGGTCGCTCCGCTTCACTACGCGACAAAACCAAACTTTCAGGCTTTCCTAAACTCGAAGTTTTACTTCATGGTTAATCGTATAATGGACACACTATTTAGTAGCTTGAAATTAAACTTATTTAAAAACAAACAACATATGCCTCAAAATGCATACGCATTGGAATATTTATACGTGAAAGAAAAATTAATTAAAAACAAGTATTATATTCTAATCAATTATAAGCAACTGTAATTTCGCTCATACTTTATAAATTTTGTTGTGCTAACGTTTAAATAAAATGTATTAATTTTTTAATAATTATCAAAATCGGAAGTTTTATAGATTTACTCTCGATGTTTAAAGAAAAAACATGCATTTTCTACACTTTTAAAACTCACTCATATTTCAACAACTGTTGTGTTTTTTTTAACGTAAGAACATAGTTTTTTTTATTTCGTAATAATTTTGTACTTAAAAAAAGATGTTTTATCAATAATTGATTTTTTTCGATATTTGAGCAACAATAATTTCTCCAAGAGTCAATCCATTTGTTTTCAGCATTAGAAGGAAGTCTGTTAATTCCTGAACAATATCTGTACATTTCCTTGATTTTTTTGCCATATTTTAAAAGTATACACATTTATAGCACTTTTAAACCAAAATATATTCAATTTAAATTTTAATAGATGCAGGGTGGACAAAATTTTGTAATAATAATAATAAGTATCGATTATTACACAAAACAATAAGTAAAAAAAAAATGTAATGTGTCCATCATAATACTTTCCCCGTTTAAGATATGATGACTTAAATATCAACAGTAAGGAAAAGTTGCACAAACTAAATTTATTTTTCTTTTATTATTATTATTCCAAAACTATTCACAGAAATATAATTCGTGCATTGTTCGCTACATCTTAATAAATATTGATTACCATCACATCTAAGTGTTATATATTTTTTACTTTACTGTAAATCAATGGATTATACGCGTGGCGCATGAAGTAAAATTTCGAGTATAGAAAAGCCCGTAAAAATTTGTCTCGGGTCGCTGCGCGACCCTCGACAAATTTTCTACGCCGGGCTTTTCTAAACTCGAAATTTTACTTCATGCTTAGTCTGAGAATGGAAGACACTCGTTAGTTTAAAATACACCGCAACTGGTAAAATATGTATCGTATTAGTATTTTGTCATTAAACCACTATATTGACTGCTATTGTGATGTTATGACTTACACTCATAACATCACAATAACCGAAATACAGTCCATACAGAGATATAATCAGACAAAATCCTAGCATAGTTAAAAGACAGTCAATCAAGCCACTTACAGTCACAATTGTCAAAACACGGTCAATAAAGATATAATATGACAAAATCCTATGATAATCCAAAGACAGTCAAGCAATTTATGATGATTCAAAATGTCATACCAGTATTTCGTTTATAAACAATTACATGTTCTATCAGTACAGTAATTTATCAGCTGGATGCCCGTCTTCAGGGGTGATATGTAAGCTAATTATGGGTCCTAGGAGTTGTTAAATGAGTGAGTTACTCAACTGTTTCCAAGGCACTCTTTACAAAAAACAAAAGATTAAAATTTTACATGTAAAATGTACAATAAAAAATGAGTTTGATACATCATTTAATTCAGAAAAAAATATTCTTCCAAAAAATATGAAAAACCAAAATGGCGCCCATAAGAAAAACAAAAGTTGGCTATGATCCCTGGGTAAATGTTATAGTTATCTTAAAATAAAATATGTTACTATATTTCTCGTTAAAAAGTGCATGTATAATGTCAAAATTGTAAATGTCTGGATTCAATAGTTTTTGAATAAAGAAATAAAAACGAAATTTAAAGAAATCCGTTTTTTGAAAATATCTCAAAAACGAGAGAAGATATTTCAAGTTTGTTAGATTATTATTGGGCCTAAAAATACGCAACTTTGCCCCAATTTAACCGACTCTCTATCTTTTCAAATAACCGAGATCCCTATATATTCTGTTGAAATACGGGCACCCTATATGTTCTTAAAGCACTTTTTTGAGAAGAATAAAATAAGATTAACAGAATTCCGATATTTTCATTAATATGAAAATTTTAACATAACGTTGTGTTTTTTTTAAATATGACCTATAGTTGGCTTGGGTCTATTTTATTGTTTTTTTTTTTAAACGATACATAATATGTGGGGATTGTATTTGTAATTGGATTAAAACTATTAAAAAATATAATTTTTCAACCATTAATATATTTTCCACTTACATTTTAGTTGGCTTATGTTTTTAATATTATTTTTTTTATTTACTATTATACTTTATTTAAAAAGATACATACAATACAATAATTTAAACTGATATCTTTCACAATAAATGTTCAAACGGGGAACGCTTTGCCAATCCATAGGAATTGCAAGACACAGTTGTGGACTACTTTGATCGACTTGACAGGCAAGAGGATGTTCAAACTATCGTCACGGAAATTATGTCGAGAAATAAACAAAAGTATATAGTTTTTTTATAGAATGTATTATATATTTTCTTTAATAATATATATTACTAAAATTTGGTCTCTACCTTTAATATAAGACCCCCACGTGTGTCGCCAAAAAAATAATCTAGAGGCATTAAATCGGGTGATTGCTGTGGCCACCTTATGGGTCTGTTTTTTCCCATCCAGTTATTCCTAAAGTTATTAATTAATAAGTTTGACACTATTCTTGCATTATGGGCTGGTACGCCATCATGTTAAAAAAATATAAAAAATGATGACCATAATAACTTCTTTATTGAATTAATGGTGAAGTCTCCAAAAAGTGTTCAATAATGTGTTCTTCTAATATTTCATAATAACGTCGTGTGTCAAGGTTTCCTTCATAAATTTCAAATCATAAAATTATATTTTATATTAGGGTCCACCAAACACTAAAACCAAAGCGTCCTTGGCGCTGGACATCAACGATATGGTGAGGGTTGGAATTAGACCAATAATGCGCGTTGGTCCTAAATTCCTGTAGAGCTAATATATACTTCGTGCGTCCAAATAATTCAACGGAATTTGGGGTTACCTTGAATTTTCAGGTAGTACCAACAGCAATATTCCAATCTGAGCTAAAAATCACCAATTTGTAAACGCTGTTGTTATCGAATAGTCTAAGGCCTAAATTTATGTTTTTTAAAAACATCCAGTGCTGGGCGCCTTGAAATTTCAGATTTCCCTTCAATTTGACGACTTGAAATAGCTGGATTTACTGTTACTGCTCCAATTACACCTATAGCTGATTCTGCGTTCTTCGTAAAAGATCCGTGATTCATAAGATTTTTTTTTAATCTATTAAAAATGTATACATGCGGTTGTTTTCTGTCGGGATAGAGATTAAAATATGTTTCCAAAGCAATATGATCATTTTTAATGCTTCGAATAAAGCATTCTAACGTATCAAACTTTTCATAGTTTTCGTATGCCATGGTTACACTTTTAGAAAGAAAACTGATAGAACATCGGTTTGTTTCATATAAAACAATTAATGTATAGATAAATTACACAACCCTACTAATATGAAAGTGACAAAATACAGGGTGTCCCGTTAATGTGGGGAAATGGCTTCACCATAGATTTCTGGGATCAAAATATGTTGATTTAACAAAACTTATCTCAATCCAAAAGTTTACGTCTAAGCCGGAATTAATCTTCAAAGTTAAAAAAAAATATTATAAATTTTGTTTATAACAATTGAACGCTATATTCGATCCGACTAAAATTTATTATGGTTAATTATCAAAATATAACACATAATTTCAGTTATTATGGTCATCATTGATAGACAAGAAGTTTAAAAAAAATAGTACTACAACATAAAAACTAAAATATGTTTTTATTGGCGCAACTTATAAAAATTTCAAAATACATCTTGAAAGATTAGTTCATTTATAAGCTTTTTTGTCTCCTAATAATGTTTGATATCTTGTACGGGTTTGGCACAAACAAATAAAACGCAAAAAACTAGATTTCGTTTTAACTAAATAATAAAAAAATATTTTTTTTATTATTTAGTTAAGACGAAATCTAGTTTTTCGGGTGGCTAAAAATACATGTTTTTTCTTTGTCGCCGCTATTGTTTAACAAACGTCAATTATGGATAATATTAATTAACGAGTGTTTTCTGAGAATTAATTGTTATTTTCATTATAGTTTCTAATTATTCATATTTCTCCGGAGCAAACGGATACAGGGAGTTTTCCTTTTAAGTATACGTATTCCAAATTCAGCCTATTTTCTGTAAATCTTTAGATATTGCTTGTTTTTTTTTTCTTAGGTTCAATTGGAAGCTTTAAGCGAGTGTTTTCCACTCCCAGACTAAGCATGAAGCAAAATTTCGAGTTTAGAAAAGCTCCGTGAGAATTTGTCGAGACAAATTTTCTGGGATTAGATAATCCCAGAAAATTTGTCTCGACAAAAAACTCGAAATTTTACTTCATGCGCCACAAGTATAAAACACTAAAATATTGTGAAATTTATGTATATTCGAACTTCACTTGAAATCTGTCTTTTATACGGGTGGCACATGAAATTAAATTTCGAGTTTAGAAAAGCTTTTTATAACCCCAAATTTTACTTCATGCTTTGTCTGGGAGTGGAAAACACTCGTTTAAAACTTCAAATTTAACTCTTTTAAAAAACAACGAATGTTGGAAAATTTACAGCTTATGCATATGTTTACCTAAAAGAAAAAATCAGTGTATGTTGCTTGTATTAGGATTTTGCCAAGGTAATTTAGGATACCATATTCATATTTTATATTTTTGTGGCAAAACCGTACAAGATATCAAACCTTATTAAGAAACAAAAAAGCTTTTAAATAAACCAGTCTTCGAAGTAATATTTTTTAAAATGTTTATAAGTTGCGCCAGTAAAACTATATATTAGTTTTTATGTTGTGGTACTACTGTTTTTCATACTTCTTGTCAATCAATGATGACCATAATGACTCAAATGATGTGGTATATTATGATTATCAATCATAATAAATTTCAGTCCAATCGAATATAGCGCTCAATAGTTATAAATAAAATTAATAATATTTTTTGAATATTAAAGACTAATTCCGGATTAACCGTAAAGTTTTGGATCTAGATAAGTTGTGTTAAATCATCATATTCTTATCCCAGGAATCTATGGTTAGACCATTTCTCCACATTAATGGGACACCCTGTACATTAATGTTTGAAAAATTATAATTTTTAATAGATTTTAATGAAGTTATAAAAATAACCTCCACATGTTATATCTCGTTGAAACGACAAAAAAATTACCAAATGAAATAGGTGAAAGCCAACTATAGGTTATATTTAAAATAACACAACTTTATGCTATAACTTTAATATCAATGAACAATTCTGTTAAGCTTATTTCATTCTTTATAAAAAAGTGCCTCAAGAACATATAACTTAAATTATCTTTAAATGAAAAACAACTAAGGTATTGCAATATATCGAAAATGGAAAATGGGCTTTTTGGCTATATCTGGAAAACAAAAGACGATAGCTAAATTTTGTTTTCACCGTTGAGTTGATGCGTCATCTATTTTTTTTTCTATCTCTTATAGTTATTGAGATCTCCTATACAAACATCAAATTTTGACCACCTTGTGCAGATGGAATAAAATGTACGATATTACAATTATTCTTATAAATCATATTAATTTATTAATCGTATTACTTTATTAATTGTAATTATTGCGGGTTATTGCAGGTGTATAGGTGTTTGTAATTATTTCAAGTGTAATTATTGTTATTATTTTCAAGTGTTATGAATTTATAATAATAATTTATAATAACTACGTGAATTAATTTTATGAAAAATAAAGTTGATACATATTAACGCAATTCAAGATTAGTCATGTAAATAAAATTTTCCTTGTTGTTAAGGAAAGGTGAATGCATCGGTAGACAGGTTTTTCGAGAGAGTTTAAAGGGGGTTAAAACTCCGGTGAAACGAGTGCAAATGCATCAGACAAAATATGCACTCCTGAGAAGAAGTGAAGAACAACGAAGCAAACGAAAATAAAAAAAAATCGGATCGCGATCCTTTTGTTCGCGTTTGAACAATTGCAGCACTTTTCTTTGTGCACCTTCAGACTCACTCAATGCGCCGACTAGAGGAGACGAGAATTCGATTCGGAAAGTTTGCGAGAAATAGATTTCGCATTTGCTTAATAATATTACATTTCCTACAAACGTTAAATAATAAAAGAATGAGTAAATTTAAATAATTATTAAATAAAAATCTACAAGACATTTGAATTAAATTCCCTACAAACATTAAGGCTTAGTTGTGCCAAGAGTGGCTTAGATCAAGTTTACCTTAAACTCAATTCAAATAATAATAATACTTTATTTACGGAATAAACCTTCTTACATTATTCTTAATTATAATTTTACACACTTAATAATATATATTTAACAGTTTAATATATAGACATACAGATTCAATATACTTAATTACAATAAATTTCCTGCCCTATAGACAAAAACAATTAGACGTGGTTATATAAAGATGGATCAATTAGCTAATCGTTTTATAAATGCTTTGGACGATATATCGTACAGCTCAAAATTTAATGATATACAAAACAAATTACATAATTTTATCATACGACAAAGTGCATTATTGCTGCTGTAATTGTTACTATGAACTGTTTCTCTAAAAATAAATGTGAACGTGTATTAGATGGAATTAGAAACTTTAAACCAATCAGTAATTCATTGCAGTACATTAGGCCGTTTACTGTTTTGAAAAGAATTGCCAAATCAGACAAGATATGCCTCTCTTTTAGAGATGTTAAGTTTAAAAAAGTTAGCGTTAAACTGCGACTATAATTAATTCTGGATATTCCCAGTCTAAACGATATTGACAACAAAAATTTGCTTTGTACCCTCTCTATTTGATAAATTTTATTACTGTAAAAGAGAGGAAGCTTCCTCTAGTTGAGTTCTTACCAGAGATAGAAATAAATGCTTGTACGTGTTCATTGAGAAATTCTTACCAAATCTGTTTTCAAAGCCAAGCACTTGCAATGCTTTGCAGCACATGCTTTCAATGTGCTTCGTAGGTCTTTGACATGTGGAACTGTAGATAGCTATAGTCCGTTTAAAAACTAGAAGGAGTAAGTGCCAAATCCCAATTTACACTATAAAAAGTTACCAGAAATATCACTAGATAAATTTGGCGGCAATTTTAAATAATTTTATAATTACTCTTTAAATAAAATCAAATATCCATTTTGTACTTCTTAATTGTGGTTAAGTATTTTCTTTTCCATCGTACGATATCGTCAGTTCAATTAAAATGCTTATACGGCATCTCGACATATATTTGTGAAATAAAACATATTTACATTATATGCATAATATAATATGGAATTTATATAATAATGTGTCTCTATCAGAACTGGGACGAAGCCTCGTAAAAAGGATTCGAATTACGAATCCGAATCACCTAATATGATTCAAATCACGAATACTCGAATAAAGGATTCGTAAGAGACAAATATGATTCGAATCGAAGATTCGAATCTTGTTTTTTCGAATTACGAATACAAATCCTTTAAGAATAAATTTTATTTTATTATTTTTTTGCAACCATTAACATATAAATATCGTTACCAGTTGTTTTATCAAAAATATTCAAAACCTAATTATTTATTATTACCACTGAACATCGTTGATAGGAGACTAAATATCTGACTCCTTGTTACTCTGGTTAAAGATGTATTTGTGTGTTTCTGAACTCCACTTTAATTCAGTGTTTAGTACGCGTGGCGCATGAAGTAAAATTTCGAGTTTAGAAAAGCCCGAAAATTTGTCCCGGGTCGCTGCGCGACCCACGACAAATTTTCACGGGGCTTTTCTAAACTCGAAATTTTACTTCATGCTTAGCCTGGGAGTGGAAACACTCGTTCAAAACTTCAAATTGAACTCTATTATAAAATCGACTAATGCCTGAAATTTACGTAAATAAAAAATTTACTGAATATCATGAAAACCGGAAAATTCAGAGAAAAGTCATGGAATTATATTCAAATTGACCAAAACACTAACAAAAAAGCCATACGATATTATTAAATTTGTCAAAATCAGCAGGCAAATTACAAAACACGTAAAAATTTATAAAATTAACTTAAATATTGGCGAAAACAATGAAAACTATTAAACAGAATGGGGGTTTTCCACAGAAGAAAGTTATATTAAAAGGCCAGGGAAAAAAATCTTTAGTCAGGAAAATGTCGGAAAAATTTAACATTTCAGATTGTGGCTACCATGTCAGTTTTACTTCAAACAATATTAAATAAAATTTTGAAAACTAGATTATTATCTTTAAAAACATTTTCGATCATTTAATGTTCTTATTAAAGCATTCACTTTGAAGTTTCGAACAAGCGTTTCCACTCCCAGACTAAGCATGAAGTAAAATTTCGAGTTTAGACCCGAGACAAATTTTCTGGGCTTTTCTAAACTCGAAATTTTACTTCATGCGCCACGCGTGTAAAACAGTGATTTAACGAGAAATTTAAAAACGCACAAAAAATATTTTTCATGTTATTCCTCACAATTAATTCGAATTATTTTTGACGATTCAAATCCTTTTGTAAGTATTCGAATCTTTTTATAAATATTCGAACCCATTTATAAATATTCGAATCCTTTTATAAATATTCGTATCCTTTTATAAATATTCGAATCACTCACATTTAGACTCAAATACGAATCCTCTTAAAAAAATATAACAAATCCGGTTCACGAATCCAGTTGAACTAAAGTATTCGAATGCCTCTTTTGAATCCTCTAAAAGGCTTCGAATCCTGCCCAGCTCTGGTCTCTATCTTACTCAAAATTGATTTGTTTCATAAAACTATACAAGGTAGAACGACTCAACTTCGGCATGCCTGCATGATCGTTTACTTCTTTTAAAACTTTATTCAAAGTTGGCAGTTTATTTTTATAGAAGAAAATATGCACGGATCTTTTCACTACGTCATCAAAACTTGTAATTATGTCCTCCAAGCTGTTTAGGGCTACAAATCTCTCCGGATTTCTTATATTCGCTAATGGTACGATAGACAGTGGAATTTACAACTCCTAAAAATTAAACATTTTATTATTCGATGCATATTCTTATGGTATTTGATATCTCACCTACTGCACCAACAATGTCTGATACAACAGCAGTCATTTTCATTTGTAGATCATCTGTTATCATCTGCTTATACATTTTATGCACTGTTTTTCAGGCAGATATAAATGACCCAAATCCAACTTCTTACGCTTTTTTGGAGGTGAAGGTGATATTATCACCGAGTTTGTACTGGGTCTATAATCCATCACAACAATATAAACAAAACTAACTTTTAACTATGCTAACGAAACACCGCGCAAAAGGTTATTACGAAACAGACAAAGTTGCAACTCGGTAACGCTTCGAATTAAGGTTATGTCAGCTGTTGCGTCTAATAATGACGTAATTAGCATAGTGTAAAATGGGCGCGCTCTCGGCCAATCAGAGTTGTAGGTTTTGGCGCGTGAAATTTAAATCGCTCCTCCTAGTTATTAAACAGATTATAGTATCTATTGATTTCATAATTTGATTTAATGACATTACCACGACCAAAGGAAATAATTACACACTTGTTATTATTACCATTGAAAAATGTTTTGTTGCAAGATTGTGCAATAGTTTGCAAAAAGAAGAAATTTACAATTATTGACATAATAATTCAGATCATTAATGAAGAGCAAAAACGTCCTTAATGCGATCCCTGCGGTACACCTGATGTGACATTAATTTCTTTTGAAATAAAATTATTTATTTTCACATACTGTAACCTGTCTGACATAAAGCTTGTATCTAAATTAATATTTTTGTTAATCTACTATTAAACAACTAGGCGTAATTAAATAAATAAAAGGGTAAATAACAATGAGTACAGGAATTTTACAACATCCATATCGCAAAGCAAATTGTTTCAGTGGCTCTAATTTTGTAACATTTGGTTTACACGAAATAAAAATGTGTAACATTAATCCTCGTGAGATCAAACATTAGTGATATATTTTAAACCTCACAATATTTCAGAGTTTAGTACGCGTAGCGCATAGTGCGTGGCGCATGGAGTATAATTTTGAATTCAGAAAAGCCTGAAAATGTTACTTTATGCCTAATCAAGGAGTGGAACACTCGTCAGAAACTTCAAATTTAAGGCTTTTATAAAGCAGCAAATGTCTAAAAACTTGCTACGTATACATCGGAATATGTATACTTATAAGAAACATTCTTTGTGTGTTAACGTAATTCTTACAACAAAATATGCAATAAATTTAAATTAACGTCATATCATGATTCGTAGATAACCTAATATACAGGGAATTATTGTTTTAACTATACATATCCCAATTGTATGCTGTAATTTTTCAGATATTCCTTGTTTTTCTTTTCTGAAATTCAATTTGAAGCTTTAAACGAGTGTTTTCCTCTCCCAGACTAAGCATGAAGTAAAATTTCGAGTTTAGAAAAGCCAGAAAATTTGGTTTGGTCACGTAACACGAAGCGCGGAGCGACCAAACCAAATTTTCAGGCTTTTCTAAACTCGAAATTTTACTTCATGCGCCACGCGTACAAAACACTGATTTCAAATGAAGTTTATTTGATCACAATATTTCAGTGTTTTCAGTGTTTAATACCCGTGGCGCATGAAGTAAAATTTCGAGCTTAGAAAAGCCTGAAAATTTGGTTTGGTGGCTCCGCGCTTCGCGCTACGCGACCAACCAAATGTTCAGGCTTTTCTAAACTCGAAATGTTACTTCATGCTCAGTCTGGGAGTGAAAAACACTCGTTTGAAGCTTCAAATTAAACTCTTTTTAAAAAAAACAGTTTATTAGACAGTTTTTTTAGATTTCTATATTTTATTTAATTTACAATAGAATTATGTATTTTTAATATATATATATATATATATATATATATATATATATATATATATACATATGTATCACTGTTTCTTCGGGTTTGGTCCCGCGTATTTTCTTGGCTCTGGTCCAAGAAAATACGCGGGACCAAACCCGAAGAAACAGTGATACATGTTACGCCCGCGAAAATCTTCGTTTTAACATATATATATATATATATATATATATATATATATACATATATATATATATATATATATATATATATATATATATATATATATACATATATATATATATATATATATATATACATATATATATATATATATATATATATATCGGAATATGTACGAGGTCTCTTCAGATAATAATAAAAAAAAATTACATTTCATTACACATTTACATTTGATTACCTCACTACATTCCCGTATCCCTCTTACCCTCCCTTCTCTTTTCCCTCTCCCTCCCCAGCTTTTCCAACGTCCTTACCCCGCTCCCATCCTCCCTCATCCACTCCACTACCCTTCTATTCCCTTTCGCTCCCAGCCACTCCTCATTCACCCCCTCACATTCCTCCGCCAAGTGTCCCCACGTATCCTTCCCCTGTCCACACAACACACACCTTCCATATTCTTCCCCCATCCATACTTTCCTTCCTCTCTCCTCCGATCCACACCTCGCCCTTGCCACAATCACCCTATCCTCTCTACCCCATCCCTTCGGCACCCTCCCATACACCTGCCACCTCCCATACATATCATTATACTGACTTCTGTCAATACACCCTTGCCTTTTCTGCCCTTCCACCTCCTTCCCTTTCCCCCTCACCCACTCATACACCTTCACCCCACTTCCTAGCCATTCCATTACCTTCGCCTACGACAGCCATACCCTCTCATACATTTTCCTCCTCTCCCCCCTCCATCTACCCTCACCCCCACACACACTCGTCACCCATACATCCTTCACCAATCTCTCTTCATCCAGTTCCCACAATCTCATCTCGTACCTCACCACCCTCACCATTGCCTCCCACTCTAGCCTCTCTGTTGGTCTCCTGAAGCACTATGTAGCTGGGCGTGGACCTTTCCACCCCCAACATGTGCTTCAGAAACCACATCTGCTCCCTCTCTATCACCTCGTACCCTCTCGTCCCCCACACTTCCACTCCATACATTAGCACCGCTCTTACACACGCATCCCATATCTTACACGCAACCGTCACATTGTTCCACATCCACTTCCCCCACTTGCCCCACGCCATTCCCCACGCCTTCCTCGCCTTACCCTGCACCCACTTCACATGCTCCTCATACCCTCCCGTTCCTTCAAACCAAAACCCCAAATACTTGAAACTCTTCACCCTCTCAATAACTACCCCCTTTCACTCTAATTCTTTCACCTTCCCCTCCCTCCCTTAATTTCTAAACTTCACCCATTTCGTTTTCACTACATTTACATTCATTCCCCTTTTATCCATAAACCTATCCACTCTCTTCAACATCTCTTTCATCCCTTCATACTCTCTTGCAACCAACACCACATCATCAGATAATAACCGAACTTCATTTTTTTAAACTTTATTATTCATTTAACAGATTATTAGTCTTTGTCCCCTTCAAAGTACTTCCCTTTCCTATTCACACACTATTCCCATAGGTGTTTTCATTTCACGAAGCAGTCCTTGATAGCTTAATTTGAGATGGCCTGTAAGGTCTGTGACGAATTTGCTTTGATGTCTTCATTACTCTGTAAACGGCATTCTTTCAGCACATTCAGTACACTGAATTTCGGAAAAAAGAAAACATCACATGGAGCTAGGTCTGGCACGAAAGGAGGTTGCGGGAGGACAGTAATTTGATTCTTGACACAAAACTGACGAATTACCAAACCCGAGTGTACGGACGCATTGTCGTGTTGCAAGAACCATGAGTTGTCTTGCCACAACTCTGGTCTTTAGTCACAGTTCACTGTTTCACCTTGAGGCAAGAATTCAAGAGGCACAATTTCATAAATGTCAAAAAAAACTGTGAGCATCATGATATTGGATCGACACTGAGGTGCTTTCTTGGGACGTGGGGATTCTTTGCCAATCCATTGTGATAATTGAACGTTTGTCTCAATGTCGTAGCCGTAAACCCAGCTTACGTCTCTCGTTATGATTTTTTGCATGAATGCTGAGAAATGTACACTCGATCTTCTTTCTGCTGTTCGGTCATCAAACGAGGAACAAATTTTACTGCAACTCGACGAATGTTCAATTTTTCAGTCAAAATTGCATGGCATGACCCAGTATAACATGTTAACCTCTTCTGCAAGTTCTCTGACAACCAATCGGCAATTTGCACGACCCAGATCGTTGATTTTCTGAACGTGGGAGTTATCAGTTGAAGTGGAAGGCCTTACTGATCGAGGATCGTCTTGAATTGACTGACGACCACTTTTAAATCGTAAAAACCATTCTTAGCATTGCGTATGACTCAGAGAATCATCTCCACAAGTTTGTTTTGAAATATTATACGCTTTTGTGAACGTTTTCTCTAATTTTACGCAAAACTTGACATGGCATCGTTTCTACAGAAACTCTGACATTTCAAAAATCGCCACTACCACTTAAACACGTTGCTCTCAAATAAGAATACCACGAAAACTAAACAAGACATCAACCATCCAAGAACATTCGCTTACAAAGGAGGTTATACGCAAGGCAGTGCTGTCAACAGCATATTATTAAATATCTCAGTTGGCGCGTAATTTAAATGTTTCGGTTTATATCTGAACCGGCCTCGTATAGTTAAAAAAAACATTCTTTGTGTGTGAACATATTTTTTACGCCAAATTATGCAATAACTTTAAATTAACGTCATGCCATGATTCGTAGACAACCTAATATACAGGGAGTTTTTCTTTTAAGTATACATATCCCAATTGTATGCTGTAATTTTTCAGATATTCCTTGTTTTTTTTTTTTCTGAAATTCAATAAGAAGCTTTAAACGAGTATTTTTCACTCCCAGGTTAAGCATGAAGTAAAATTTCAAGTTTAGAAAAACCTGAGAAATCAAACCAAATTTTCAGGCTTTTCTAAACTCGAAATTTTACTTCATGCTTAGTCTGGGAGTGCAAAACACTCGTTTAAAGCTTAAAATTAAACTCTTTTTAAAAAAGCGTATGCATCTGTACGAGGGTAGATTGAAAAGTTTCCGGAATGGGCAAGAAAACGCAGTAATTGAACAGGTTTTATTTTTTATTTTTCAACATAGTACCCTTGCAGGGCGATACACTTTTCCCAGCGGTGCTCCAACTTTTTTAAGCCTTCAGAAAAATATGATTTCGGGAACTCTGCAAAATAAGCTTGAGTGGCGGCGATGACCTCCTCATTTGACGTAAAGCGCTTGCCTCCGAGCCAAGTCTTTATGTTTTTGAACAAAAAGAAGTCGCACGGGGCCAGGTCTGAGGAGTACGGGGGATGCGGCACCACCTCGTAGCCCAATTCAACCAATTTAGCATTGGCGATTCGGGATGAATGGGCCGGCGCGTTGTCGTGGTGGAAGAGCACTTTTTTCCGCTGCAAATGAGGCCGTTTCTCCTTCAATATGCCGTTGAATTTATCCAATAAATCGCTGTAGTATTGTCCCGTGATAGTTCTTCCCTTCTGCAAAAAGTCAATGTGTATCACACCTTGCGAATCCCAAAAAACGGTGGCCATGACCTTTCCAGCCGATGGGACAGTCTTTGCCTTCTTCGGAGCAGATTCGCTTGGAGAAATCCACTGTTTCGACTGTTGCTTGGTTTCTGGTGTGTAGTGGTGGATCCATGTTTCGTCCACGGTCACGAATCGGCGAAAAAAATCCGTTGGATTACGCTTTAACAAGGCCAAACACTCTTTCGAAGTGGTCACACGATTTCGCTTGTTGTCCATAGTCAGCAAACGCGGCACCCATCGCGCCGACAGCTTCCTCATGCCCAAATGTTCGTGCACGATATTTTGCACACGTTCATATGAGATGCCCGTGGTCTCTACTATTTCGCGCAACTTCACTCGTCGATCGGCTAACACGAGATCATGGACTTTGTCGACCATTTTTTCATTTGTGTCCGTTTTTGGACGTCCACTGCGTGGTTCATCCTTGGTGCTCGTACGCCACGTTTGAACTCGCTCACCCAGAAACTAATAGTCGAAAATGAAGGTGTGGATGTGCCATGAACTTCCTGCAAAATATCTCGTATCTCCGTCGCCTTTTTCCCATCCATCCAGAAATGTTTGATGACTGCACGAAATTCGTTTTTATCCTTTTTCCAAAGGTGCCTGAGTCGCTTCACAAGATATCCTAGTAAACAAAAACGGAACAACGCAAGTGTCTGAAAATTTGACAGCTTACCTAAAATAGGTTAGCCTTGACAACCATCATAACAATTTCACGATACGCGCGCCATCTCTTGCCCACTCCGGAAACTTTTCAATCTACCCTCGTATACTTAAAAAAAATGCTGTACAAGGATTTCATTGACTTGTTTTTTTATTCAAGTTTACATAGGTTATAACTAACCGAACCTAACCTAATATATTAGGATTTCATTGACTCGTTTTTTATTCAAATTTACATAGGTTATAAGTCTACAAATGGAGATGGTATTTGTAAAGAAAATATATTAGTAAGATGAAAATTCACAATTATAGAGTAAGTGATTTAAAAATGGTTTATCTGTAGAGTGTATTTTTTATTGTAGATAGGTACTAAACAAATTTCTTCTACAATTTCTGAAGACAATTAAAGAAATATTTTTCTCATATTACAGAGTTTCGTAGATTTCTATACATATTTCATTTAATTTACAATAGAATTATGTCTTTTTAATTTTGTTGGTTCATTGGAACATTTAAGATTTCTTGTTTCATAAAGTGAGGACGTTAACATTGGACGTGAAATAATTGCAGATTCCGGTCGAAGTTCGTTAACTTCGATAAATTCCCGTCAAGGTATTTTCGCTTTTCTCTTCTTTGTCGTTGACAATGCCCGATTGCTCGAGTAATTAAACTTTGAATCAATCATTGCTTTAGAATTCAGATTCTACAATGATCATTATAATTTATAAATTGTAATTAAGCCATTTAAAATTGTTAGGAGAGTCAGGATTATGTAATTTATTTCATTATATTATTTTATTTATAACTTCAATTATCATATGATAAAAAATAATTATAATTAATTAAATGTTCAAATATCACATGATCAGAGAACAGTGATAATCAATTAATTACAATAGAAAATATTGCAATTTCTCGTGATTCGATTGTTTAGCACAGTACAGGGTAGTGCATTTTGGAGGTGCCACATATTTTTTTCTTTTAGAAATGTATTTATTTTGTTAGAATTACAAGGTTGTACATGTTTGTCCCACTTTAAATTCTTATTTATTTTGAGTCCTCATTTACTTGTTTTTTTGTTGTCCCGTTTATTTTGATATTCATTTTTATTTGTTGCGACTTTGAGTTAAATATGTACGTTGTTTTTTCTTGATTTATTGTTAATAAATTGTTGAAGAATCATTTTTGAAGTCTTAATAGGTCTAGTTTGATAATTTTTTCTATTTCAGTTTAGTTTCTTTCTGTGTATAAGAGACACGTGTCGTCGGCGTAGATGTATGGTGTACCTAGTAGCTGTTGCTCGAGCATGTCGTTTATGTATACAGAGAGTTTTATGTAACACCGAACATGCCAGAAAATATTCAATGTAAATTTTCCTATGTTCGATGTGTTCTGGGATGGATCAAAGCATTGAGTGCGATTTCATTGGCTGATTTTAGTAGTTCTAACGCAATTTTAGTTTTTAGTAGTTCTAACGCAATTTTAGTTTTTAGTAGTTCTAACGCAACTTACATTTAACGTCAAAATGAAATGTGTCATTCAATAATCGCCTACATCACTAATGGAACGTTAATATTAAACAGAAAAGAAAAATGAGAAAGAGGAGAACAGATTTAGCTTAATCGCAAAAATAATAGGAAAACAGATTCCTGTTACTTCCGTTTGCTAATATTTTAAGATAAGTTTATACATTGCTTCAATTTCACTGGAGATTATTAAGAACTTCGATTCAGCGTATTGTGTAAACCATTTGATCAGGACCACCCCAAGTACGTTGGTTTGGGTGTACCAGCAAAAATGCCGTCCAAAAATTGCCTGGTCCTTTGGGGAGTGCGCATTTCTGCACTGCACTTAGGCCTTATTAGGCCCATTGTGCTAACAAAACGGCCTTTCGGCAGCTTTAAATATAAATATTCCAAATTTAAAGAGCGTGGCGAGGCAGGTTTGCAAGTACCGCACCTAGTATTGCTGCCAGCATAAGAACACTGGGGTGTTAGGTGTGCAGCTTTATTTGGCAAACATTGCAATTTTCATTTATTTGCTAACATAATACTCAATAAAAATAATGTAGGTGTATTTATTACTTTATTAACTGCGTAACTTACAATAAATTGAAGATACAGTGATTTTTTTTTAGGTAAACATGCATAAGCTGTAAATTTTCCGACATTCGTTGCTTTTTGAAAGAGTTCAATTTGAAACTTTAAACGAATGTTTTCCACTCCCAGACTAAGCATGAAGTAAAATTTCGAGTTTAGAAAAGCCCCGTGAAAATTTGTCTCGGGTCGCGCAGCGACCCGAGACAAATTTTCTGGGCTTTTCTAAACTCGAAATTTTACTTCATGCGCCACGCGTATAAAACACAGATTTTAAGTGAAGTTCGAATATACATAAATATCACAATATTTTAGTGTTTTATACGCGTGGCGCATGAAGTAAAATTTCGAGTTTAGAAAAGCCCAGAAAATTTGTCTCGGGTCGCTGCGCGACCCTTGACAAATTTTCACGGGGCTTTTCTAAACTCGAAATTTTACTTCATGCTTAGTCGGGGAGTGGAAAACACTCGTTTAAAGCTATAAATCGAGCTTAAAAAACAAAGGAATATCTAAGGATTTACAGAAAATAGGCTGAAATTGAAATACGTATACCTAAAAGAAAAACCCCCTGTATGTTTCAGGACAGTATTAATCTTGATTGTTTTGAAATGCTGATGTCTTACTTTGGGCAAAAAAGTATGTTCCATATTCCCACACACTGCACCATAAACGCACAAGATTTAATAACTTACATATTTTATTTTGACGTTATATGTACCCTATTAGTCCTAATTTGCATTAGAACTACTAAAAATCGTAACCAATGAAATCGCACCCAGAGGAATGTAAATTGGGTTGACTATAATACCATTGGAAATCGTAGCCAATCACATCGCATTCAATGCTTTGATGCGTCCCAGAACACATCGAACATAGGAAAATTTACAGTGAACATTTTCTGGCATGTTCGGTGTTACATAAAACTCTCTGTATAATATTGGTGGTAAATTTCCTACTTGAGGTATGCCATATTATGCGCATGTTGTTTGACTTATTGTTCCATTGATTTTTGTTGTTTGTGGTATGTTGCTAATGTATGTTTGTAAAAGTTTCAGTTCTTTGTCTTTTATTCCAATCGCATTAAGTTTGTCAATTAACATTGTTTTCGATATTGTATCACAGGCCTTTTTCATATCGATGAAGATGGCTACGACTATTTTCTTCTTGTCTAGGTTGTTTTTTATTGCATCAAGTAACTCATATGCTGCTGATAGTGTCCCGGCATTTTGTTGAAATGCATACTGTTGGTGGTAGATTATTTTGTTTTTCTTTAAATGGTCGCAATGTTTTCTATATAGTCTGGGTATGTTCCATCGGAGAGTACGTTATTTGATATTTTTGTTATTATTAGTGTTAGGTGGTCTTTATTTTGTTTTAGAATTTCGTTTGTTATGTTATCGAATCCGGGAGCTTTTCGGTCTTTTAGATTGGCTAATATTAGGTTTATTTCATTGTCAGTAATTGCATTAAATTTCATCTTTTGTTTAATTTATCGTGTTGTAATGGTTGTAGTTGGTTGTGATGTAGTTTTTTATTTGTTTTCCTGCTAGTATTTTATCAATATTTGCAAAATAATCGTTTATAGTATCAGAAATTTCATCTGGGTTTGTTATAGAGGTGTTATTTTTTGTTATGATTTGTTCGACGTTATTCTTGCTTTTATTTTTTGTATTTATCTGTCTGTTAATACAATTTAATAATCTTTGTGGTCTGTTACTGTGTTTTTGAAAGTTGTTTTTAAAATACTGTGTTTTTGTATTTTTATTAGCTTCTGTGTGGTTTTTTTTTGTTGATGTATCTATCTTTGATTATTTCGTTTGTAAGGTTTTTCTTGTGCCGTTTATATATTTTGTTTCTTTTACGTATCTCTGTAAATATTTCTTCGGTTATCCATGCGCTTTCTTTCATTCTTTCGATTTAATTTATTTGTTTGTTATTTTTAATTATTTCTTGAACTATTTTTGATAGTTGTTCAAAGGAATTTATTTCTTTTATGTCGATGTTTTTTATATCTTTGGATATTTGTGCATAGTTTGTTTTTATTTTATGGAAGTATTTGTAATGTGTCTTTTTCTGCGTTGATATGTTCAGTTCAGTAATTATAACACTGATACAGATGTATGGTGTATTTTAATGTTCTTTATTAGTGTCTCTTCGTTTGTTATAATGTGGTCTAGTATAGAGTGTTTTCCGTTAATGTTTGTTCGAGTGTGTGATGTTTCACATATTTTGTTTATTATAGTATAGATATTTTCTAACAATGTGTTTTTATAAAGTCGAGTCGTATTTGTCTTTTCTAATATATTGACATTAATATCTCCTAATATTATGTGGTTCTTTTTTCTTTTTAACATCGTATGGTTTGTATACTAAAGATATTATTTATTTGTTGCTTTTTATTAGGACCGTGATTATTTGTATATTATGTATTGTGTGATTTGTTAATGTTTCGTAAGCTATACCCTGTCTGATATAAAAAGCAATTCCGCCTCATTTTCTATCTCTGGAGTTGAGTTGCTCGTTTTAGGGAGGGCCTCACCAAAATATCTAAACCAGCAAATTTTGAAGAGAGACACCCTCTACAAGCGCGAAAGTATAATGGAAGAAAACAAACCCCAATGGGGTGTTGATGTTACAATTAATGATCTTATCTGAATAGCAGGTAGTTTCCCTTTTTTCCCTTTTTAGAGCGTTTCAAACGGTCGTTCATGTTTATTTGATGATTCCAACAATTTAACACATTAATCAATATGTTACGCAATGGTATTATTTGGTTACGTTTTAATCAAATCAATTAAATAAAGCACGTTAATCTAGCAATAAAAAAATGCAAAATAAGGTTATGAATGATCATCTAACGAGTGTTTGCAATCCCAGATTAAGCATGAAGTAAAATTTTGTGTTTAACTTCATGCGTGACGCGTATAAAACGCTAATTTAATGTGAAATAGTCTATAACCAACCAATTAACAAGTGAAATACGTTTAGTATGCTAATCATCAATTGTTTAATTGAGGGAAAAAGTGCTACAATGAACATAAAATCATTTTTTGTACTGGTTTTTGTATAGCTTTATAAAAATTAATTAATGAAACAACATACTAACTTAACTCACTTATTTGACAACTCCTAAGACCCATAATTTGCTTACATATCACCCCTGAAGACGGGTATCCAACGATATATATTTTACCAATTGTGATGTATTTTAAACTAACGAGTGTCTTCCACTCCCAGACTAAGCATGAAGTAAAATTTCGAGTTTAGAAAAGCCCCGCGTAGAAAATTTGTCGAGGGTCGCGCAGCGACCCGAGACAAATTTTCACGGGGCTTTTCTAAACTCGAAATTTTACTTCATGCACCACGCGTATAAAACACTGATTTAAAGTGAAGTTAAAAACGCACTGAAAGCCAACCCAACTTCGATATTTTTCAAAATTGGATCTATTCTTTTCTATCAATGCTGCAAACCTTCAGATATTCGTTATTTTCTTGTAAAAAAACTTCGATCCCATGTAGTCCTTCGGTTTCCGAAGACCATGATTGGTCCTTCGAGCTGTAGCCTTTGTAAAATGGTAATAAACTTAGTAATCTAGAGTGATCCTTCAATTTGAAACTTCTAAGAACGAGTGTTGTCCACTCCCAGACTAAACATGAAGTAAAATTTCGAGTTTAGAAAAGCCCCGCGTAGAAAATTTGTCGAGGGTCGCGCAGCGACCCGAGATAAATTTTCACGGGGCTTTTCTAAACTCGAAATTTTACTTCATGCGCCAAGCTTATAACCCACTGATTTACAGTAAAGTTAAAAATATATAACGCGTAGATGTGATGATGATCAATTTTATTGACCTAAAATTGTACACGTACACATAATTCTCAACTTTATTTTACAAATGTCGTATTAATTATAATTACATTTTAAATAATTTCATAATTATCAAATAAATCTTCCTATCAAAACCACCCCAAACCGGACAAAAGATAACGCCACGCGCCGGCTGAAAACAGATGGACTTCTTACTACCTGCTAATATCGGGTTGACATTGACACCCAAAAATGCGGTTGGTGTTCATAATGGATTACTTCTTGAGTGCTCGGTCTCTTTCCCCTTACCCTCCAAAATTTTAGGAAAGAGATAGAAATCGGAAGATTTTAGATTTTTTGGTCTGGTCGCGTTTTAGGGTAATAGCCAGGTTTCCGTTATTGCGATTATTTGTGGGTTGTTATATAATGTTGGAATTAATTCCAATTCTTGGTGTTTGTTTAATAAGCTGTAACCCGCTTACGGCAGCTTTAAGTCTGGAGGCGGGTCGTGTTTTAAAATTTAAAAAAAATTAAAAACAAAAAAATGTTGAGCGCCACTTGGTTTTTGAATTATCGATAAATTAAATCCCACCTAAACCAAGAAATGGTGAACAAAAATAAATAAAATTAGAATTGTTTAAAAAGCCAAATTAGTTTATTAAAAAAACAAATATATTCAATGTTCAGTAATTGACAAAAAACAAATCAACAAGTGTATATTAACTAAATAAGACAAAAATAAATTTGATTAACCAACAAAAGAAAAGAAATTATAAAAGTTTATTTCACAAATGTCAAAAGAATTCACCCTATATATTAGCATATGGTTTCGTAGAAAAAAATGACGTCACCTTTAACTTTACAAAATTTTACAAGTAATCTTTAGTAATAATTTTCAATTCTTCGATGAACGGTCCCCGATAAAACAATAAATCGCATTAAAAACACAAACGCATAAATAAAAGTTTTATTTCTTCACTCTAAATTTAATTAAATTAACATAAAACTCTCACTATATTGAATATTTAATTTTCTTCCAAAATAAATTCATCGAAAATCGCTCACTTATTAATGTTTCAAAATGGTTTAATTTAATAATTTAACTTAATAAAATAGTAACCAAATATCAGATAAATATATTTCGTATTAACTTTATATTAAAAATTTCTCACTAATTTCTCTAAGTTATTTTATCCAAAACTACCTTATTGAATAAATAACTAACACCGCATAATAATTTCCACTTAGAAACGTTAATTAAATAACTTTTTAATTATTCTGTAGCTCACTCGACTTTTCTCTATTATAACAATTTCACTTAATAATCTTTGCATATATATTGTCTTATATGATCACGGCATTAGAAAATAATAAGTATATAAGAATAGATTTTAAAGACTTATCCTTGATCCCAGCACACACAGAACAAGCATTTCCGGTGGAAGCACACAGCATTCATCCAACCCACGAAATGGAATTTTCCAGCTTAAAAAGATCCGCGATGTCTACTCTCTCCGCTACCCGATTAATGATCTTTGATTATAACCTCGCAAGACGCAGATTGACTATTTCATGAACGCCAGCCCTCTCAAAGGTTTTGATAAGAACGGTTAACACCGTGGAAGAACGGCGGCAAAACTGCAGGCTTAATTCCCAATAAAATTAGTAAAACTCTACTTAGAAGAAATTCAAATGGTTACCTTTAGATTTTTAGCGACTTTAACGATAAGTACTTGGCTATAATAATTTCGTCGGTGATTAAGCGGATGCTTCCCACTCAGACGCGACCACATGCACCTGCAATTACGCTGACCATATATTTTTATTGTAATAAAACTAATAGTAATGAAACGAATAAACAAATTCTGTAAGTGACTTGCAGCGAGCATTGTTATTTTGCATTTATCACTTTTTAAAAACGCGAACTCAAAATCGAAGAAAATAACTGGCGCAGTCGGTAGGATTGTATCAATCGATTCAATACCAAATTCATCGCTAATCGTAGTGTTTCAACCTGTAAACTTATACAACGAAAATCCAAAAAGTTCGGACAATTTTGAGTTTCGTACCAGGGTTCGAGTGCATCCGACACATCAACCTATTGGACCTAGTGTTAAGTTAGTTTTTAAAAGAAACCAAGGATTACAACATCAAACAAGATTAATTTTAAGATTTTTCTCACATGAATATTACCCTTCTACATCCAATGCTATTCACCTCCAATAACATTCCACAACCTAAATGAAAATCCAGGTATACTACCAATTAAATTAGGATATGCTAAAAATATAATTGATCACTGGTCTTTTGTACAAATATTTGATTGTACAAACCTGCTTAATGTAAGTTTAACAAAATTAAAAATATCATAGAAAATTCTAAACATCAACAAGAATTATTTAATTCATACCACCTTGTTATCACTTTACAAAATAAGATTCAAACACAAATATTACAGTTGAATCCCCAATTAATCAAAAATAGAAATAAAAGAGGAATTATCGATGGATTAGGTTCCGTAATATAAATAATAACTGGAAATTTAGATCACCAAGATGCTTTAAAATATGATGATGCTATTTCAATTCTAATTCAAAATCAAAATAAGTTTAAGACATTGTTTAAAGAACACGTGTCGCTTCTACAAAAATCAATCGATCAATTTAAAAATATTACAACTAATTTACAACATAACCAAGTTGTTTTAGATTCCAAAATCAAACATATTAAAGATCTGATCGGTACATCAAATTACGATTCAAATAGACTCGCAGAGATTCATTTAATATTAACACAATTTTCTACCAAATTTTAGTTAATTTGAAAATCTGAATATTGCAACATCTTTTGCTAAAATTAATACATTCTTTAATCCTTTAATTGAAACCCAAGAAATTCTTAATGAATTAAAACTAATAAATAATAATTTAAATAACAGCAAATTACCATTTGACCTGAATGTTGAAAATATCTTAAATATTGAAAAATTAATCGAAATTAAAAGTTACAATAAAGGAAATCAAATTGTATCGTTTATATCCTTTACCTGTTCCTAAAAATAATCAATTCTTTACCATTCTTCCGAAATCAAAATACCTTTTACTTAATGAGCATAATTACATACATTCGAATGAAAAATGCAAAGAAATCTTATCACAAGAATTCATCTGTAACAATTTGAACCCGTTAAAAATTGACAAATCATCGACATGTGAAATTGGAGTACTTCAATACCAAGAAAATTCAACAAATTGTCAACAATTGCAAATCGAAGTCAAACACACCAAAGTTTAAAGATTGGAAGATAATGAACGGATAATCATTACACCATGCGAAACATTAGCAACACATCGCTGCGAAGAAAATAAAGAAAACATAGTTATAAATGGAACTTATTTGTTAGAATCAAAAGTGAACTGTGAAGTGATAATTGATAACTATAAAATTAAAAATTATCAAAGTTTAAAGAAACATTTTAAAAAACTAACATTACCGAAATTATTAACCGAATATAATGATAATAATCTTATAAAACATCATTTACCTATTAAACCAATCAAACTTAATAATTTAAATTTAAATGATGTAGGACATACCCAAAAGTTACTTAAAATGGAACATAATAAAATCGACCAGATTACCAGTGAACCTATAAACTATAATTCAATCAGTGTTGGAACAATTGTACTTTACGTAATATTAATTTCTTTAATATGCTATTCCGGTTTTGGTTACATCAATCGAAGATTGAAGATTTTTAAGATAAACGACAAGGATACGAAGAACGGCATCTATGAAGACGATGTAATTTAATCCTCCATTCGTCCCATATTCCAGATTCTACGTCGGGAGGAGTTATGTGCGCTTTACTGCTTACTCAGCGAGCCCACATGCACCTGCAATTACGCTGACCATATATTTTTATTGTAATAAAACTAATTGTAATGATACGAATAAACAGATTCTGTAAGTGACTTGCATCGAGCATTGTTATTTTGCATTTCTCACTTTTTGAAAACGCGAACTCAAAATCGAAGAAAATAACTCAAGCATTTCATTTTCACCTTACTTTATCAAAGTCACGAAACTGCACGCACCTGCGACTTATCGGATCATTCTCCCCTAATCTGTTTTGGCGCTAATTCTATTAATCAAATCAAAGAGGACTTTTTATTCAAATATCCTACTACGGTTTCCTTTTAGAAAAGTTTAGTATAAACAAATAGTGGACTTATACACTGAATAAGCTCAGGACGAGATTTGGCAAATCCGTGAATACTGGCGAAGAATAAAATTAATTAATTAATCTGAATTAATTAAGTGTTTAACAGCGAAGCATTTATGGTTGTCTATAATAAAATGTTAAATTTGAATTTAATTTTATATTTCAATATCTTTGGCGGCGGCAGATACGAACGTTATAAAGCTTCTTATATTATGGAGATATATGCTGTTCATGGTTAGGTTTTTTTTATATGTTATTTATTGTATTATATAATTTTCTCAAAATCGAAATAGGATTTTATTTTAATTTTGTCGCTCGCATCAGTTTTTCCAATATATATGCTGCCATCTCTCGTCCATAGATACTTAATATTGTGTTCTTATTTTATCAATCTTGCTTTATAGAATAGTGTATTCAAAAATGTTGTTAGTTGTTCATTTATATATATATATATATATATATATATATATATATATATATATATATGTCTGTTTCGGTGCCTTTTAAATTGCACTCATTTGTGGTTATAGACCCTATTGTTTTTCTGGCTTCTAGTATCTTAGTTTTCAATTATTTTGTTCTCAATGTTATTATAATAGGGCATATTTCGTTGCGGCTATCTTTTCTGTGTGTATTCACAATATCATCTTTTTCGATTTTAACATTAATGTTTTTTAGTATTTTAAGAACTACTTCTTCAGTCTTCTCATTTTTTCCTGTTTAGGTACCCCTGTTATTATTATATTATTTTTTATTTTATCCTCTTCCATGTATTCCAGTTGATTTTCCAAAACTTTAATCTTTCATTTAGCTGTTCATTTTCTTTTGTATTTTTTGTAAATATTCTTTTTAGTTCTTGAATTTCTTTCTGTTGTTTATCTCAGCGCGTATAGTATTTCTTTGTTGGGGGTCTCATCTTCACTTTCATTTGAATTCCCTGCCTTTGATCTAGTGATTTTATTCTTTGCCATATTTTATTTGAGTTTTCGTAAACCAATTTATGGGATTTTCAATTTTTTTAGATTTATAAAATATGTTTCGCCGGGGCTTGAAGCCAGGTCTGCTGAGAAAGAGTTATTGGTTTTACCGCTGCGCTATTGTCCGTTATAGTTTTGTGGTATTATTTTAGTTGTGTTGATTTAGTGCCGTTTGTTTATAATTATGAGTTATTGTATGGAGTCAACTTGTGATATTTTAGGTTATGATTTATCGTTAACAGCAAATTATTCAAAATTCTCTATTAAAACGATAGGGATTTAAACCTTAATAACACACACTTTTGATGATATGCTGTATCCGTCTCTAGTCAGCACTTATTTGTTTGTAGATTATTTTTTACAAATTTTTTACTTTAAAGGATCGCGTTTCTGTTCACCTTTACTTGACTTTTATGAAAAACTTTTATATTTGAAGAGATATTGACCGTTTTCGCAAGCCAAAGTAACTTTTTTGTGATTTATTCAATAGAGAAAAGAAAATTGATCTATCTCTAACTGTTTCCGCTCTATAACCAGAAGTTGATAAAATGTCGTTTTTTTAAGTTACTGTAGCTCATTTGTTTTTAAGGTTATAACCAAACTGTAAAAACTTTCTTATGGCAACTTTTTACGCCCATTATAATGACTTACCTGTTTCATTTCGTTTTTGTATTCTTATATCAAAACCACATTTTTCTTAAAGGTACATATGGAGATATGCAGATCATTGAACAGCATTTTCAATGCTGATTTTAATGATGTGCCACATGCATACTTTTGTTAAAAAAAATCATTGTCAAAGTTGCCATGACAACCGATAAACAATTTCGTTACTAAGTGATGCTTGCAATTTGTTTGAAAATATGACTACTATCAATGTAGTATATTTTGTTTCATAAATAAGCACTCTTGATTGACATAAACTGCTAATTTGCTTGTAGTATATAACAAAACATATTTTTCTTACAAAGGTACACAAGTGGCACATTGTTAAATTCGGCATACAAAATGCTGTTCAATTATATGCAAATCTCCATATACGCCCATAAAAAAAGTGAATTTAGTGTAGGAATACAATAACGAAATGTCCTTGAAATAAAGCATGTATGTCATTTTAATATGCGTAAAAAGTTGCTATAAGAAAGTGTTAACAGTTTGGTTATAACGTTTAAAACAAAAGAGTTCCAGTCTCTTCATAAAAACGACATTTTATTAACGTCCGGTTATAGACCGGAAACGGTGGAAGATAGATCAATTTTCTTTTCTCCATTGATTAAAACACTAAAAAGTGACTCTGGCTCGTGAAATCGGCATTTCAATATCTCTTCAAATAAAAACGTTTTCCATATGTGGCACCTCTAAAATGCACCACCCTGTACATATAATAATTCGTACGTATTTTGTTTAAAACCGGCTTTTGTAACTTCTTGTCTTAATTCATATGACTTTTTTCCGGAATAAATATTTTCTTGGTACATGTTCGTGGTTCCTGTTCAGTTTTGATATAATGAGGTAAAATGTTTTTTTTATGTCAAAATTATACATGAACCACAAACGTGTGCGAAGAAAACATTTGGTAGAAAAAATCTTTATAAATCTGATTAATATTAATTTGTTAATGATTTATCAAAATACTCTGAATATACGGTATTATTGTAACAAAATATGTTTAAAATAATTATTACTAATCGTTTAATTTATGATGAATATGTTTTTACAGAAACGAAATAAATCACTCACGCTCATTTTAGATAATTGTGTAATTATTCAGTTCAACGGATATTTGTTTTCTTATTATTTTAAAAGAAAGGACAATTCTAGGTCAGCTTATGAATCTGTTATTTGTCACGAGCGCACTCTAATCTATTGAAGGCATTTTGTTGTTTAATTACATTTTGTTCATTTGAAAATGAATAATATTTCTAGCTACAAAATTGATTAACCAGTACCGTTTACTCTCCAGATATATTCCTAATGTAAATGTAATGTATTTGAATTGCTTAGAATGTTTGGCTTAGGAACTATTTCGGACAGGCATAGAAGAATATTTGTACAAATCTTACATAATATCATACACAATAAGTCTGATTGCAGTCAAATTTTAAGCCTCATCAATATTCATGTTCCTCACTGCGCCACAAGAAATGCATTGAGCTTTCAATATAACACTCTACGGTTAAACCACCATCGGAATTCACCACTAATTAAAATGATCAAGGCTTATCATGAGGTACAATACGCTGTGGATATTTTCAACGATACCGCACTATTATAATTATTTAAATGATGTGTTAATCATTTTCATTCATTTCTATTAATGTTAAGCTGTTTACCAAACCACTGTTATTATTATTATTACTATTATAACTTTTCTTTTTTTGCTAGGTTATGTTCACGTTAAATCTTTACAATTATTGTTTAAATTTAAGTTCGTTTTAAGTTTCTCTGTAAAAGGATCTTTGTACCTGTTTAGAAATAAATAAATAAATAAATAAATACTTTAAAGAGAAATATTCAATTCTATTTGGCATTTTAATGTTTTCCCTGTATACCCTAAATCCACATATTATGAAACAAAATCAAAAATCTTAAGCTGTGTCACTTCTGAAGACTTTACCAATATATTCTTCTAACATCTAGAAGGAAGTACAATTTAATTTGCCTATTGTTTGTCTTTATAGCCAAACAGAGGCGTTTAATGATACAACTACACAATAAATTGAGAAAGAAAAGTAATAAAATGGGTCTGGAAATAAATACTAAAAACTGATGCAGATTGGACGTCAAGGAAAAAAAAGAAACGTAAAAATTGGAAATTCTAATTTTGAAGTAGTAGGTAAAATAAAATATTTGGAAGTGTATATAAAAAATGTTGGAGGCAGTAAAAACAAAGTAAGAGAATACGTACAGGCATCTAGTAGAGCATACTACCTCAATGAAAAAGTTGTGGGAAACAAAAGTATATCGAGAGCAGTTAGAATACAATGTATAAAACACTAATAAGGTCTATCCTAATGTATGCTGTAGAGACAATGAACCTTAAGAAGAAAGAACAAAAAGACCTGGCGACGCAAATTAGGAAAATTATGAGAAAGATTATGGGATCAAGAAAGGACGAAAATGGAGAATACAGAAGAAGAAAGAACACAGAAATATATGAGGCACTACAAGATGATGATATTATAAAGTGTATAAAAGTACAAAGAGCAAGATGGCTAGGACACATATATAAGATGAAGCCGGAGTCACCTTTAAGAGTTATAACTGAATGGGAACTAGAGGTAGAAGAGCTAGAGGAAGACCCAAAATAAGAAGACAAGACGATGCTTCACAAGATCTAATAAAGGCAGGAATAAAAGACCTGCTTAAGCAGTATATATATTTACTGATTTAGCAGTGTATTTTCAAATTCACAACAGTTCAGTGTTTATACGCGCATAAAGTAAAATTTCTAGTTACAGAAGCCTGAAAATGAACAAAATTTGTAAGCTTTTCTAAACTTGAAATGTCAGTTCATTCTTAATCAAGGAGTGGAAAATCACTCATTCGATACTTCAAATTAAACACTTTTAAAAGAAGCAATGATTGCCTGAAATTTTACAGCGCATACATTGGGATATGTATACTCAAAAAAAAAACTGATGATATTATTGAAAAGTAGACAAAAATATTGTAATGTGATGAACTCCATTAACATTTAGAAATCAATTAAATCGAACAAATGTTGATATTAATAACTGAAATCCAGCTGAAGTTCTGTTTGATATTCGGCAACGTTCAATTTTTATAGGTTATAATTGAAATATAGAATACACTTAAGATTTTTTTAAGCCGCTTTAATATTACTTCTATGGTTATTTTTGGAGGTTTGTCATCTGCTGTCAATTGAATTTTCCAAGTTTTATATATAATAGAAGTTATTATTTAAAATTCAAAATGTATCATTTTTGAAATATTTGTTTTTATGTTTTATTTAATTTTGATGTTTTATTTATACACTGTTAAATTTTATCAGAAATCAGAAAAAATATATATTTTTTTTTAGTTACAAGTGTTGACAGTTATGATATATTTAAAACTAAATACGCCCATGACAGTTGACATTTAGTCTGTTATGTCACAATTAATTGATATGTGTAATGTTTATTTACGGAAATTCCATTTAAATACATAATGCTTAATACTAACAATAAATTAAAAGTAGTAAATAAGTTAACATAAAATCACAAACAATATACAAATAGAACAAACAAAATGTAATTTATACGGTCATATTTATCTTATAATATCACATGGCATTTAAATTATTATGACATTCGTTATATTTCTCAGTTTGAAATACAAATATCTTCACTTTAAATCAGTGTTTTGTACAGGTTGCGCATGAAGTCAAATTTCGAGTTGAGAAAAGCCCGAATTTGGATTTGGACGCAGCGCGTCCAAATCCAAATTCTTAGAACTTTTCTCAACTCGAAATTTAGTTTATGCTTAGTCTGGAAGTAGAAGACACTCTTTCGAATTTTTAAAGTTTTTTTTTCCTTTTCAAAATTCTGACAGTTTTCTTAAATGTTCGGAAATGTTGAAATATTTTACTCTTTTAATGAATTTTCGTTGATTTTATAAATCTTAGCAGTTTTCGTAACTTTCCTTAATTTTCGTTAAATTTAAACGTTTTGATACTTATCATGAATTTTCAATTTTTATTTTTAAATAATTTTTCATCTTTTTTAAATCTCAATAGTTTTAGCAAACTTTCAAAATTTTTGTTACATTTAAAAATGTCGACGGTTTTCATAAATTTTCCACAATTTTAGTTAATTTTCAAAACTTTTCCTGAATTTTCTTAATTTTCTTTTATCTTACAAATCTTGACAGTTTTCGTCAAATTTTTTCAAGATTTTGATTAATTTCGAAAGTATTGACGCTTTTCATGAATTTCCCAGATTATCGATCATTTTCAATATTTTTCCGACTTTTAAGAAGATTTTCGCAAATTCGCAAGATTTTCGCAAATTTTAAAAATTATGACTTATATTCGTGAATTTTGACCTGACTTGAAAATGTGTGAGGAATATGTTTGTTATTTAAATATTTCGATTATTACTCATTTTTAAAGTATATTTCTCACTTCACAATATTTTAGTGTCTAATACGCGTGGCGCATGAAGTAAAATTTCGAGCTTAGAAAAGCGACCTAACCAAATTTTAAGGCTTTTGTAAACTCGAAATTTTACTTCATGCTTAGTCTGGGAGTAGAAACACTCGTTCGATTTGTAATTTGAATTCTTTTTTAAAATCGAAGAATGCCTGAAAATGTATAGCGTATACATTATATATATTTAAAACAAAAAAGAAATATTTTTTAAATATAAAAGTTGTATTTTAAATAATAAAAATGTAATGAATGTATAATAAATTAGTTAACGGAACACACGGATTAAATATAAACCAATTAACAATTTACACAGTATTTTTTTAGGGCACTTTATTTATTGCCAAAAAAATCATGTAAACCTAATTATTAAAGTAAAATCAGCATATCGGGCATATTTGGATTCAGAAAAACAATGTCTAATATAATAAAATGAGAGAAGTATATGCATCCATTTAAAAATGTAAAGTTGACTATTATTTGGCAATGAAGTTAATTTTATAAAATATATAATTACGAGTATTGAAATAAGCCATTGCCTTTGTTTTTTAGTTCATTCAAATCAGACAATAACTAAAAGAGTTATGGCGTTGGGCGTTTTTATCAAACACCTATATAACGATCTATACGCTGTAAATAAATGTTCAGACATTCGTTGTTTTTTTTAAGTTCAATTTAAAGTTGAACTTCTTAATTAAGCATGAAGTAAAATTTCGAGTTTAGTAGCGAAGCAGAGCGACCAATCTAAATTTTCAGGCTTTTCTAAAATCGAAATTTTACTTCATGCGCGAAGCGTATTTACTGATTTACAGTAAAGTTTAAGATATACTGCTTTAGCATACTGATTTAGAAGAATATTTTAAACTACACAATAGTTCAGCGTTTTATATTCGTGGCGCATGAAGTAATTTCGATTTTAGAAAAGCCTGAAAATTTACTTCATGCTTAATCTGCGAGTGGTTTTTGTTGATTTCCTAGATTTTCGTAATTTTAAATATTCACTTTTTATGAATTTTTGCTAATTCTAAAAACCTTGGCAATTTTCGTGAGTTTCCAGAATTTTCAAGATTTTAATTGATTTTTAATATCTTCCTAAATATTAATTTGTTTTAAAAATCTTGAAGCTTTTCATAAAATTCTAAGGTTTTTCAAAATTTTTTAGATTTTGGTCAATTATAAAAAATATCGATACTTTTAATGAATTTTCGTCAATTCTTGACAGTAGATTATTTGACAAGTTGTGCAAGCTTAGTATTGCATGCGAATACCAAATTACATATACGAGCCCACAGGGCGAGAAAATGCCAGGTATGAGCATGCAATGCAGCTTTTAAAACGTTTTTAACACTCTGCCTTTTTCTACGACCAATAAGCGGCGGCGTTAATTGTTTTTCGTCACTACTTATTTCATTTTAATTATTTTGACACTTACGTTTGAGGATGTTACTTTCAAAACTAATTTTATAAATTCAATTTTCAAGAGTGACATTACTTGTCAAAATACAAATATACAAATGTAACCTTTCAATGCACAGGTATAGCGCCAAATGTCTGTTTTCGAGAGCGGTCGTAGGAAAAAAATGTTGGCAGTTATCGTGAATTTTTAAGATTTTCGTTAATCTATATAATTTATTATATATTTAATTATTTTCGTGAATTTCCAAGATTTTCTTTGATTCTTAAATTATTGACACTTTTTTAAGGATTTTCAAGATTTTTGTCGATTTTAAAAATGTTGACGCTTTTGGTGAATTTCTAAAAATTTTATAAAAATTCATGACATCAATTATTAACAAATTTCATTTTTCTTGATATTCATAATTTGATTACTTTTTATTAATACCGCATATTTTATTTTATATAAAACAGAAAAAGACATAATAAGCGATAAGAGAATTTGAAGAGGCAGTTGGATCAATGGGTGAGTCGAAAGCCCCAGGTCCAGACTTCCCTTCCCTCAAGTATGAGGGAGTATTTGTTGGCTATCTACAACATGATATGGGATAGGGGCGTCTACCCCAGTCGTTGGAAAGTCGCCACTATACTGCCTCTTCTTAAACCGAGTAAGGACCCCACAAACGTCAATAGTTACCGGCCCATATCACTAACGAGCTGCTTGGGAAAAGTCTTGGAGAGAATGGTCAACAACCGTCTGGTATGGATGCTGGAGACGAATGGTCTCCTGGTAAAGTACCAGGCGGGATTCAGAAAGTACCATAGTACCGTTGACCAGTTAGTCTGCCTAGAGAACTCCATCCAAAATGCCATCCTAGAGAGAAAACACCTCGTAGCGGTGTTTTTTGACCTAGAGAAGGCTTATGACATGACTTGGAGGTACGGAGTTCTCCAAAAGTTATATGAATGGGGATTTAGGGGCCGTCTGCCCCTTTTCATTAAATCCTTTATGTCTGATCGGTCGTTTAAAGTGAAAATTGGGGATATCGAATCCTCACAGTTTGTGTTGGAGAACGGGATTCCCCAAGGTTCAACCATTAGCGTAACACTATTTGCAATCGCTGTAAATGAAATCGCTTCATCCGTAAATTCCCCTGTTAAAAAGTGTCTATATGTCGATGACCTAGTAATATACATGGCGGGAGATACCATCCCCGCCATAAATCGTCAACTGCAAGTGGTCATCGACAAGGTGAACGGCGATGCTGAGTCTAGAGGTTTTTGTTTCTCTGAAACGAAAACCTCATGCGTCCACTTTTGTAGACTCAGACATCCACACCGTGACCCCGGATTGTCTCTCCGGGGCACGAGGATACAAGTGATCGAAAGTATCCGCTTTCAAGGGCTGAGGCTCGATAGGAGTCTAAACTATCGGGCCCACATCGATGAGCTGGTCCAACGCTCAAAAAAAGCGTTGAACGTTATAATATGTTTGGCCAGCATCAACTGGGGTGCTAGAAGAGAAGTACTGCTGCAGCTTTACACGGCTCTGGTTTTGTCTAGAGTCGACTACGGCTGCGCAGTATACTCTTCGGCAAGAAAGTCCTGGTTGAAAGCCCTAGATGCTGTTCACCATGCCGGTCTTAGATATGCCACAGGTGCTTTCCGGACGAGTCCCAAACCGAGTCTCTGCTGCGAGTCGGGTGTCCCTCCACTGTCCGCACGCCGCAACCGCTTCGTGTTGCAATACGCGGCGGCAATGCGTGCGAGGAGGGGACACACTAACCGACGGCATTTTGTTACATTTACAGAGCAGCAGAGAATATACGCTAGAAGACCTACTGTCAGTAGGCCGGTGTGCGTCCGTGCGAAGGAGCTTATGGAGAGTCTCAATATTAGTCTCCCAAGGGTATTCGAGGTCGGATTCCTGGAGGTACCCTCTTGGCTTATGCCAAGGGCTAGGTGTCGGCTGGATCTGACCTCAGACAAGAAAAGCGATATGTGCCCCTACGTCTTAAGGGGCCGTTTCCTCCAAACCATCGCTGAATACCCGGACTCTCCGCGGTTGTACACGGACGGCTCGAGATCAGACCACGGTGTGGGCTCTGCCGTCGTTATCGACGGCATCTCACATTCGTGGTCACTCCACGAGTCGGCCAGCGTGTACACCGCCGAACTGTACGCACTATATCAAGCCCTTCGCATTTGTATAATGAACTACCACCATAGCTCGTTCCTTATTTGCTCCGACTCTCTAAGCGCCATCCAGAGTATAGCGTCACTATACTCAGCCGATCCGCTAGTCCAGCTCATACAAGATTCGATATTTGAAGTGTCCCGGCTGCGAAAGACGATTGTGTTCGTCTGGACTCCGGGACATGTGGGTATCGATGGCAATGAGCTGGCCGACGAAGCTGCTCGTCAAGCAGCGGAAGCGGACGGCATAGATGATGTACCCGTACGTCCAGACGACGTTAAAGGGTACATCAAGAGAAAAATTATAGAGAATTGGCAAGAGAGTTGGAATGGCTCCGAGAGCAAACTTAAGTCCATAAAGCTCTCCGTGACTCCCTGGCGGTCGCCGGTTACACTTACGAGGAGAGAGGAGGTTGCCCTGTGCCGTCTCCGCATAGGGCACACCAACTTAACCTCCTCGTATCTTCTTACCGGCGACGAAAAGCCAGAGTGCTCGATATGTCACGACCGATTAACGGTGGAGCATGTATTATTGGAGTGTCCAGCCTACGCTTTAGAGCGTAATAGGCTGAGGCTTGGTGGTAATGTGGCGTCAGTACTGGCAAATGATAAGGGGTCCGTAGAAACGTGTCTAAAGTTTCTACGTGATACGAGTCTTTTGAAGCGATTTTAGCGATTAGTATTTGTCATTGCGTGTTAATTTATTAATTTGTTTTGTCTTATCCATGTTTAGTGACATCGAAGTCCTTTTACAACTTCGGTGTCACCTTTTTAGTTTTTGTGATCGTTCGCTTCAGAGTCCTTTTACAACTCTGGGGCACATATTTTATATAGTTTTTAGGGTGCGGCACCGGAGTCCTTTTACAACTCTGATGCCGTCTTATCTGTGATATTAGGTTTAGTCTTTTGTGGTGTCTGCTTCAGAGTCTTTACAACTCTGAAGCACTTTTGTAAATAGTTTTAGGTTCCGGTATCATGGTCTTTTTACAACCTTGATACCGTCCATCTGTGATAATAGGTTCTAAGTTGTGTTGTCTGTTTCGTGTAGGGTTCGGCATCGGGGTATTTTACACCCCCGGTGTCGTCTTTAGTGATATTAGGTTTAGGTTTTATTTTGTTTTGTTTTGTGTCGGTTCCGGCATTGGGGTTCTTTACAATCCCAATGCCGTTTTATCTGTGATAACTGGTTGCGGCATCGGGGTCTTTTACAACCTCGATATCGTCCGTTGAGTGATATTAGTTTTAAGGTACGTTTGTCCATTTTTTGTGTACGCGGTGATCTGTGATATTAGGTTAAGATATTTTAATTTTTACTGTTTTATTTATTTTACATCTTTATTTATTCTACTCCCATTCGAAGAAGATAATGGTTGAGTAAACCGGCTAATGACCTTGCAGTCGAAGCCGGTAAATGGAAGGGGTTTTTAGTCGGTAGTCCTCCAATCTGGAGCGAGTTCGACACTTCGTCCGTAAATGGATTTCCCCTTCCACTACAAAATAAAAAAAAAATAAGCAATAAACAATTGTCGAACGAGTGCCTTCTACTCCGAGGTTAAGCATGAAGTAAAATTTCATGACTAATCCAAATTTTCAGGTTTTTCTAAACTCCAAATTATATTTTATGCGCCACGCGTATATGTATTTGTAAACGTCATTAGTCAATTTCTTATGTCCGTTGGCATCTGTCATGTGTCAAACATCAATGTCATTTGTCATATGTCATTGTCACATGTCACGAGTCTTGTGTCAAATGTCAACGTTATTTGTCAAATGTCGCATATAAATGCCGCCGTAAAATGATGTCTATCGATGGTCAATGGTGATGTTTCAAAGTTACTTTTTAAATAAGACTCATATTTTCTTACTCTTTATTATTCATTCCTGAATAATGTCTGGAAATCTAGACTTTATATAATTAACGTATTCATTCAATTTTCTGATTTTCATCTAAATTTTAATAAATTTCGTCAATTTGTAACTTTTACAAATAATGAAATTTTGATGAAACAAATTCTTACTGATGTTTATAAAAATGCGAAACAAATTCTTGGAAATTTTGTGTAATAAATTAATTTCTTTATTTTTGACAATTCTTTGCGAATTTTCAAAACACTACATCATTTTAATCATTTTTGTCTATCTTGACTTGATTTATAGTCTTCATTAATTTCATTAAATGTATCAATATTTTTAAAATTAACGGACATCTAGGAATTTAAAAAAAACAGACAACATATTTCCAATTAAATTGAAATTGAAAAAGTTAAAGAAAACTAAATACTTGAAAATTCACGAAAACTCGTCAAACACTTGAAAATTAATGAAAATCATGGAAATTCATGCAAAGCGTTAAAACTTTAACATCAACGAAATTTAGAAAATTCACAAAAATTGCCAAGTTTTAAAATATTGACGAAAATCTTATAAAAATGATTAATATTCTATATCGAGTGTTTACAATCCCAGATTAAATATGAAGTAAAAGTTCGAGTTGAGATATGCCTAAAAGTTTGGATTTTTAATCATTTCTAAACTCGAAATTTTACTTCATGCCTAATCAGGGAGTAAAAGCACTCATTAGAAGTTTCGAAATTAACGCTTTTCAAAAACAACTAATACTTGAAAATTTATACTACCTTAAACATCTGGTATCGAAAAGTATCGATATTTTGAATATCAAAACTTTACATTACGATGTTTTGTTGTATCGATACTTTGCTAAACGATAGAATCGATACTGAATATCGATACATTTTTTGGGATCGGAATATTTCTAGTTTAAAAATTTTAATCAACTAAATAATTCAACATGAAATTACGCTTAACTTCTTAATCTCGACGCATTTTTAATGCACTTTTTTATCGTTCACCCCAATAAAGTGCCACAGACACGGAATCGGAGCGATAAAAAATCTCCTTTTACGACTCGCGAAACGAAATTTATGCGGAATTTTTTTGAGTGTAAACAAACGCAAAAGTGGAGAAATCGCGAAAGCGCCGTACTCTGCATTTCGCATAAATTTCGGTATTTTAAGCAATGGAACGAATTAATCCGCGAGACTGCCTCAGGTGATAATTATTTAACACCTAATTATCATATTAATACCTCACCATCCGAGATCTGAACAACGTCTCTCGGCGCTAATATATTTATGGTTTATGCTAATTCTAATCTTCTGTATGTTTCCTAATATTCATTGGATCCATAAAGTAAATAAGAATAGATTTACGAGTAATCAAATTTAATGTCATATCAATATTTACTTCTACTTAACTATTGCATAAATATTACAAAATTATGTTATTTTGAACCATGGCCGTACTCTAGGGTACTTAAAATTTTTAAATTATTGCAGATATGAACAGAAATTATATAGATACTGGGTGTTCGATAAAAAACCAACCAACCATAAAAAGCCATAACTCTGTTATTTATTGACCAATTTTATTGAACTAAAAACCAAAGTCAATGGCTGTTTAAAAACTAATAAAGACATGAATATTGATTTATTTCAATAACAACTTCATTGCCAAATAATAGCCAACTTAACGTTTTTAAATGACTCCCTATAATTTTTAAATTTTATTACATTAGACATAATATTTCTAAATCCAATAATGCCTTGAACAAGTTTCTCATCTTTCACGTGGTGATGCATATTTAACTATGATTTAATAAAGAAATCACTTGGTTAAATTTCACTAATATTTTGATTTTTTATTCCAACTAGTTTCGACTTTGATTCTCAAGGAGAATGACTCAAAGTCCTTGAGAATGACTCAAAGTCGTAACTAGTTGGAATAAAAAAACCAAAATATTAGTGAAATTTAACCAAGTGTTTTCTTTATTAAATCCAATAATGCCCAATATTTTTTCTTTTTTTGTTCAATATTTTTGTCGACAAAAAATCAAAAATTATAATTAGTGTGCCTTGTAAAAAAAGTGTCAGATGTAATTTATTGTGAGGTTGTCAAACATGAATAATAACGACCCAACAAATAAATAAAATTGACGCAACATTATGATATTATTTTTCAATTACTAACTAACTAAGTTAATTTGATGCATAGTGGTTTTGGAAATGTTTAATTCTTGACCACGATGCCGAATGGAAGTTCCTGGATTCTCGGCCACCGATTCCCTTACTGTGTCTATATTTTCGAGTGAGCGACAAGGACGACGACGAACAATGGTCTTCTGATCCATCAGCGTAAATTTGGTCTCAAACTTTGTAATTAAACGCCTCACTGTCGATTCATTTGGCGCATAATGGCGTAATGTGTTTTTACAATAATTAAACGTTGTTCGTTTGAATACTTCTCCATATTCTTAAATCGCGTGGTCTGTACTTGACAACTGTCAAAAAAAAAATCACCGTACAACTCGTATTAACAAAATGGCGGCAAATTTAAATCCGGCGCTCTTGTTGGGACACCCTTTATAACGAAACAGATGCCTTCACCATTAATGATTTTAGTTTGATATTCCATATGAGTATATAAAGGGAGTTTTTCTTTCAAGTATACGTATTCTAAATTCAAATTATTTTCTTTAAATATTAGGTATTCGTAGAGTTTAGAAAAGCGCCGAGACAAATTTTCTGGGCTTTTCTAAACTCGAAATTTTACTTCATGCGCCACGCGTATTAACACAAATTTTAAGTCAAGTTCAAATATACATAAATTTGACAATATTATAGTGTTTTATATGCGTGGCGCATGAAGTAAAATTTCGAGTTTAGAAAAGCCCAGAAAATTTGTCTCGGGTCGCTGCGCGACCCTCGACAAATTTTCACGGGGCTTTTCTAAACTCGAAATTTTACTTCATGCTTAGTCTGGGAGTGAAAAACACTTGTTTAAAGCTTTAAATTAAACTTTTAAAAAACTGGGAATACCTCAAGATTTACAGAAAATTGGCTGAATTTGGAATACGTATTCTTTAAAGAAAAAACTCTCTGTATAATGTAAATGCATATTTAAGGAATGTGCGAAAAAGGAAAAAATATGTTGTGTTTATTAAACGTATACTTCAAAGAAAAACTCCCTGTATATGCTATTAATTGAACTCACTTGATTTGTTTTACTAATTAACCAAGTGAATTCAGTTAAAAACCTATACAGGGAGTTTATCTTTAAAGTATACATATTCCAAATTCAGCTTATTTTCTTTACATTTTTTAGATAATCGTTGTGCTTTTAAGAGAGTTCAATTTTAAGCTTTAAATAAGTGTTTTCCACTCCCAGACTAAGCATGAAGTAAAATTTCGAGTTTAGAAAAGCCCCGTGAAAATTTGTGGAGGGTCGCGCAGCGACCCGAGACAAATTTTCGGGGCTTTTCTAAACTCGAAATTTTACTTCATGCGCCACGCGTATATAACACGAATTTCAAGTGAGGTTAAAATATACATAAATTTCACAATATTTAATGTTTTATACGCGGGGAGCATGAAGTAAAATTTCGAGTTTAGAAAAGCCCAGAAAATTTGCAGCGACCCTCGACAAATTTTCACGGGGCTTTTCTTAACTCGAAATTTTACTTCATGCTTATTCTGGGAGTGGAAAACACTCGTTAGAAGCTTCAAATTGAATATTTTAAAAAAAACAACGAATATTTAAAGATATAAAGAAAATATGTTGAATTTATTATACGTATACTTCAAAGAAAAACTCCCTGTATATGTTTTTAATTGAACTCACTTCCTTTGTTTTACTAATTAACCAACTAATTAACCCCGTGAAACAAATTTTCTGGGCTTTTCTAAACTCGAAATATTACTTCATGCGCCACGCGTATAAAACACTGATTTCAAGTGAGGTTAAAATATACATACATTTCACAATATTTAATGTTTAATACGCGGGGCGCATGAAGTAAAATTTCGAGTTTAGAAAAGCCCAGAAAATTTGTCTCGGGTCGCTACGCGACCCTCGACAAATTTTCACGGGGCTTTTCTAAACTCGAAATTTTACTTCATGCTTAGCCTGGGAGTGGAAAACACTCGTTTATAGCTTCACATTGAACTTTAAAAAAAAATTCTAGGAATATCTAAAGATTTACAGAAAATAGGCTGAATTTGGAATATGTATACTTAGAAAATAAACTCCCTGTATGTATAAATACAAATAAAATATTTCTAGGAGAAAGTTATTGTTACTGCCAAAAAGTTCAGCAGAAATATTAAAGGGAAGAGCATTTCGTATTTAGTGAACCCATTTCGTAAATGGGAAATCTTTCGGCATATATTTGACAAGGTGAAAGATATTTGGGATATAGTGAATCTCATTTGATCAATAGTGAAATACAATAAAAAAACCCTGTAAAATGTATTGGTCATTTAAGCTCTAGCGCTAGAGGGAATTAAGAAGTTGAAAAATAACAAAAGTGCAGGTGAAAATAGCATCCCAGCAGAGATAATCAAATACGGAGGAGACGGGCTACAAAAATGCAGAATTATACGAAGAGTGTAGACGGAAGATGAAATTCCAAGCAGATGGAATGACGCGGTGGTTTGTCCAATACATAAAAAAGGGGATAAGAGTAGATGCGAAAACTACAGAGGGATTTCCTTGTTGGATATAGTATACAAAACTATTCTGAGAAATATTCTAAATAAGTACTAGGAAAAAATAGTAGGGGATTATCAAGGGGGATTTAGAAAAGGAAGAGGGACAACGGAGCAAATATTTAAGTGAAGATGGTTATGGATAAGAGCTATGAACAAAAACTAGGATTACACGCATTATTCATCGATTTTAAACAAGCGTATGACTCTATCCGAAGAGAGAAGATGTATATTGCTTTAATCAGCCTGGGAGTGCCTATAAAGTTAAAATATCTGATCAAAATGACCCTGAAAAATACTTATAGTCAAGTTTTAGTAGAAGAAAACTTATCAGAAAGATTTTCAGGAAGACATGGCCTGAGGCAAGGGGACCCATTATTGACACTACTCTTCAACCTAGTACTCGAGAAAATAGTGAGGGAGAGCAGAATGCAGGTGAAGAGGATTATTTATCACCATAAACAACAAATGATCGCATATGCAGATGATTTAGCCCTACTAGATCAAAGGTGGAATTGGGAAGAGCGTTTTATGCACTAGTGGAGACGGCAGAAAAGTATGGGTTGAAAGTAAACGAAGCGAAAACAAAGTATATGGTACTCAGGCAACCAGTAGGAGATGGATGATGAAGAAGAAGAAGAATGTAGAATTCGGAAGGGAAACTACAAAATTTAAAATCGAGCAGGTGAAGGAGTTCGACTACCTAGGAGTGACGGTGATTATTTGATCTGTCACACTTGAATGTGTGAAGAAATATTTATTTATTTATTTTTATTTATTCTTACGGGTGGCCAATTACATAGAAAAAATAACATATATAATAAAAAATACAATAATACAACAATACAAGAACATTACTTATGAGTTAGAATCTAAAACTACATGACACTTACGCTTAAAATACTTCAGACTAACTCCGAACATATCAATTAAATTATAATATTTGTTAACATTATATATTAAGTAATTACGAGGGCTATTAAAACCAAATACCGATTTGTGAAATTCACAAGCAAGAAGTTGCTGATGCCGCGTTGCATACCTGGGGATAAAAAATGATAAAGATGACAATACATCCGAGCAATCGATTAGATTGTTAAATAAGCGATAAGCAAAACAAAGCGAAGAATAAATTCTTCGTTTATATAGAGGAAGGATATCAAGATATTTGAGCATCATATCAAAATTGTCATAATATAAATGACAACGAGAACAAATAAGATTAACCATTTTGTTTTGGACGTGCTCAATGCTATTGATATGACATTTGTAATTAGGGGACCATACGATGGAGCAATAATCAAGGATAGGTCTAACGAATGATTTGTATAATGCTATAAATGTTCCGATGGATGTGAAGTGTATTGACAGTCGTCTTATAAAGCCAATTAATTGCAATGCTTTTGCCAAAATTACATTTATATGACTTGTGAATTGGAGCTTACTGTCAAAAAATACACCTAAGTCTCTGATTATATCAACTCTCTCTAAGATATGACTATTCAGAGAGTAATCAAAACGCCACAGTATACTTTTTTTCTTTGAGAAACGCATAAGTTTACACTTATTTATATTTAAGTTAAGATCATTGTCATCACACCATCGCATGATCCTATTTAATTTAATTAATTATCATAATCAGTTTGGATTATGTTGCAGTCTTCCAAACACCTAATGGTTTTAAATATTTTCATGTCGTCAGCATAAAGTAGAATATTGGAGCTAATGTTGCTGCCAATATCATTAATAAAAATAAGAAAGAGTAAGGGACCCAAATGCGAGCCTTGTGGTACCACAGATGTTGCATTAATTATAAGATCCGACATGGTACCATTGAATCTAATAACCAACTGTCTATTGCAAATAAATCATTTTATCCATTCAAGCATGCATCCAACAACACCATAAGATCTAAGTTTATGCAAAAGTCTTGCGTGACTTACCCTATCGAATGCCTTGGAGAAATCGGTATAGACTGTATCTACCATATCGCCTTTCTCCAATGCACAAGATATATAACTAGTGTATATGAATAAATTTGATTCTGTTGATCTAGATGGAAAGAAACCATGTTGTTGATCAGTTATTAAAGGTTTAAAAAGCAACATCATATGCTTTGAAACAATTTTATCAAACAGTTTTGGGATGCATGATTGAATAGCTATTGGGCGGTAGTTGTGAATATCAGATTTAATTCCCGATTTAAAAACAGGGGTCACGTAGCAATTTCTCCACAAGGACGGAAATTTCCCATTTTGAATGGATTTATTAAATAAGATTGCTAGTGGTAAGGAGAAGGCACTAGAACAGTTTTTAATTATAGAAGAAGGAATTCCATCGGGACCAGGAGAACTACTTGTCTTAATATCAGAGCAAGAATCCAAGATATCTGATTCATTGATAGTAAGTTTATTAAAATTTATGCCAACGTTAGGGACAAATTCCGGACCAGTGACGAAATTATTGGAATGTGACTCTTGAAAATAGGATGCAAATAGATTTGCTATTTCTTTATTTGAACTAGCAGTAATTGATTCATTATACATTTTAGATGGGAAACAATTGGTGCTATCACGTTTGGACTTGCAATACTTACAAAACTCATTTATATTACACGATATTTTGTTTTCTATAACACATATATAATTTATATGGTCACTGTGAATTAATGATTTACATTGTGATCTTAATTGGGAGAAATTATTGTAGTCATCAAGTCTACCAGAAAATTTAAATTTTTTATGAGCTTTGCGTTTATCCCTAATTAACTTCATCAATTCTGGAGAAAACCATCTAGGAAACTGAGATTTCAGCTTTTTCCGCACCGGTACGTGTTTATACAGAATAGAATACAATATTTCGTAGAAAGCATCAACGGCGGCATCAACACACTGAGACTTGAGAATGTTCATCCAATTTACACTGTTTATATCATTACATATAGCAATAGTATTAGAGTTATCAAAGTCTAGGAAAAAATCATCAGCTTCATCTTCAATAAGGAGTGTTGCATCAAAGTCGATGTGTATAGGAGGATGATAGCTATCTGGGGTACATAGCGGGTCACCTACTGCGCAACTTATGTTAAGATTGTTTGAAAATATAAGATCCAAAATTTTCTGTGAGCTATTTACGTTATCATTAAACTGATATAAGCCATTACTCATGACTCCTTCACAGAATAAACGCGCAGAGTTATCACCACATGATGGCAAGTAGCCAACACAATCATCATCAGATGTCCAGTTGATAGATGGTAAATTATAATCGCTAACAACAAAGAGTTTCATATCTTCATGTTTCAATAAAATTTCAGTGATTGTGTAAATATGTTCCGCGTACGTATCTTCATGAGATCGAGGTAGAAAATAAACACAACCAATGATGTAACAGTCGTTAATAGCAATCCAGATTTCTTCATGATTATTAATATGTTTGATATTTAAATATTTCTATTATTACTAATTAATTATTACGCGTGGCGCATGAAGTAAAATTTCGAGTTTAGAAATGCGACCAAACCAAATTTTAAGGCTTTTCTAAACTCGAAATGTTACTTCATGATTAATCTGGGAGTGGAAACACTCGCTCGAACTTTAAATTTAACTCTTTTATAAAATCGGCAAATGCCTGAAAATTTACAGCGTATGCATTATGTCTATTAAAAACAACAAATAAATTAGTTACCACAGATTAAATATTAGCCAATAAACAATTTAAACAGTATTAAAAGGCCAATATTTTTCAAGGCTCAATACAGTTATTGCCAAAATGTCATGTGAACACAATTTTTAAAATAAAAATTCTGGCATAGTTATTAAATTAAAATCAACATATCGCCTATATTTGAATACAGAAAAATAATGTTTAATATAATTAAATAAAAAAAGTATATGCAGCTATTTAAAAATTTAAAGTAAACTACTATTTGAATGCAGTTAATTTAAAAACAATTATAAATACTGCAAATTTATAGTATTGAAACAGCCATTGACTTTGTTTTTCAGTTTATTCAAATCGGTCACTAACCAACAGAGTGGCGTTGGGCGTTTTTTATCGAACACCCGATATAGTATAATTCACGAGAGGTCTCCTATGATTGCCGATTTGAAATCTATGGTACAACTTTTCTTAGAAGCATTTTCATATTAACATTATTTCTTTTAGTTGTGTGTGCTCAATTACAACTTATGCTTAACTCTCTTATCTAGGGGTTATACTTAAATGTTACAAAATATCTATAGTGAACTGGACTATACGTGATTTTCTTATCATAATATTGTGTGATTTTCAAGTTTAAACTATTCGTCAATTGGCTCATAGAATCAAATATAAAATTAATCCGAGTTCGTCTCAAAATCTAAACGTAAGTTAGTAATACAGGGTGTCCCATTTTAAAGTACCACCTAGAATATCAGAACCATGCACCGAATGAAAAAATGTTTCAAATAATAGTTTAATGATTTGGAGGGGGACATCCAATTCTGTAAGAGAATTTAACCCTCCACCCCCAGGGGAAGCTAAGATATCCCCTGCTTTGAAATCTTAAATAGGAACCCCTATTTTTTATTACAGATTTGGATAGAGGGCGAAAAAGTAAGTAAGTTTTATCTAAAAACATTTTTTGTTACTTTAATAGATGGCGCTGCAATCAACAAAATTGTTTTTATTATGTACATTTCTCGAAGCCAATGAAAGCGGTGTGCGCGCGTTATTTTTGTAAAAATAAAAATAAATAAAATTTATAGAATTTAAACAGAAATAAATAAAATTTTGATAGGCTATAATTGAAGTTTAAATGTCGTCACAGGATATTTTAAAAATCAAATAAAAAATTTTGATTTGAAATATTTAAGAGTATTTTTTTATTGAATTAAATTCTATTCATTTTGAATAATTTATGATAATTTCAAACTTTTGCAATTATTTATAAGCGTTTTTTTACATTATTTAAGCTTTTTCAATTTGTTCGTCGAAGTTTAGTAACACACAAATAATGCACAAGAATCAACTCAATTTATTTTACGTCGTTAATTTGACAATAAAGGAAATTGTAAATTAAGTTCCTGATTGATCGTCTAACGAGGGTTTCCACTTCCAGATTAAGCATGAAGTAAAATTTCGAGTTTAGAAAAGCCTGAAAATTTGGATTTGCTAGGGCGCGCGAGCGAAGCGAGTCACGCCCCAGCAAATCCAAATGTTCAGGCTTTTCTAAACTCGAAATTTTACTTCGTGTGCCACGTTTATAAATCACTAACTTAAAGTGAAACCTTCAACTAATTGGTTAGAGTAAAATAAATTTAGTATGTCAAATATCAATTGTTCCAGTTTATTGATTGCAGCGCCATCTATCAAAGTAACAAAAAAGTTTTTAGAATTTCCACGCTTTATCCAAATCTGCAATATAAAATACGGGTTCGCATTTAAGATTTCAAAGCTATCCCCTCCCCAGCGTCCCCTGGGGATGCGGGGTTGAATTTTCTTACAGAATTGGATGTTCCCCTCTAAATCATTAAATTAAACTTTTGTTTGAAACATTTTTTCATTCGGTGCAAGATATTTCAGGTGGTACTTTAAAGTGGGACACCTTGTATATATTTTGAACTCCACATTAAATCAGTGTTTACCATGCATGGCGCATAAAGTAATATTTCGAGTTTAGAAAAGCCTGAAAATTTGTTTTTTTTTTCCGGCGCGTTACGCTTTGCTTCGCACACCGGCCAATCCAAATTTTCAGGCTTTTCTAAACTCAAATTTTACTTCATGGTTTAACAAGGAGTGCAAACCTATGTTAACAAATAAAATAATACACTAATAATCGATTAAGATTTAAAAAAACTATAATTTTATACTAGTTACAAAACAGCAATATTCTTTGGAAAGAAAAGACATTCTTTACTAGTTATTATCTATATATTATTATTTATTATTTTTTACACCGTATTTTTTTTTTTTATTATCATTAATATATGTGTGGTTTTTACACTGTTGTCTATTTATTATATTTATGCTATTTTTTTATGCATTTGATGTAAAGGTTAGGTAACATTAATTTAAACCTTAGCTATTGAACCATTGGATAGCCATGTGGCAGTGTGTAATGCCTTCAAGTTTGTTAGAAAAATAGAAAATAATGTAATTTTGTAATTTAGTGGGTATGATAACTTATGTATAAATAACTGAATGTCTTACATTTGTAAAAAAAGGTGAATTCCGTAAATAAAATTTATTATTATTATTATATAAAAAATCATATACGACTACACTAAAAGTGTTTTGATTGGAACTTGTTCCTTAACAATCTATTTTTTTTATTTCAAACGATTTTGTTTAAGAAAACATTGATTTTCTTTAATTAACAAAAAGTCATATTTTATTATTTATCCATCAATTTCGAATTGTCCAACGTGAAAACTGAATTTATGTATTTATTAACAATCTCAGCGAATGTTGGCAAAATCTAAGGTTTCCATTACATTTGTTATTGATTTTTTTAAAGAAAACGCTAACTCTAAGCATTAGTGTTTCCTTTAAAAAATATCGCGAAAATATCATGTAAATTAATGTTGTTTTTAAAATCTTTCAACAAAATTTATGTATTTGTTAACAATATCTGTAAATGTTATCTAATAGTTTACAGAGATTTTGTGTTTAGAAAAATAAAAAAAACATACTTTTTTGGCTTTGAAGAAAATAACATATAGTTTTAGTCAACGTTGAGTGACGGTACTTTCGCGTAGAATAATCCAATTTTGGTTTGTTCTTTATCGTTTGATCAAAGAATACTTTATTTTTTAAATTGTCTGTTAATTATACGTATGTCTAATCTAATCTAAATCTAATTCTGACGCTGCACAGTGGGCCAAAGCATAAAAAAACCTTGTCAAAATATTAAGATTTGTAAGAATATGCTTCACATTGGTTAATTTACGGTTTTTGGGGTCACTGATTACGAATTTGATGTCAAAAGTTCAATATTCAAAATGGCGGATCAAAAATTTGAAAACCTGTACATAGATAGTAAATGTCCATATTAGTCTTCCAAAACGTGTACATTAAACTAATCCAAACTTTCAGGCTTTTTTAAGAAATATCGATATAAATATCGACTATTTTCCGTGAAAATATCGATACTCCTAGTTCAACCTTTCTTTAAAAACCTGATTTCACCAGTATAAATTTGGTTATGTTTGGCATTACCAAACTTTCAATTTGTTCTAATATTTTATGTCCACCGATGATACTGTGGTGTCGCCTGAACAAGAATAATCTGGACGGCGGGGAGAGAGAGGAAGGTTGCCGTGGACACAAAAAATAATAAATATAGTTTTGGAGAATAACGCGTGCTAACGTTCGTTTTTGTACGTGACATAGTTAAGTATAAATAAAACTCCCCAAGTACCTGCATTTCTTGTGTAACCGTAACAAAATTCTTACGATGGCCCTTTCGAAATTATCGACTTAAACCTAGCTATACACCACAAGTTTCAGTTACTTCCTTTACAAAACAATTACACTCTAATTCTTCTATTCCATACACCACATCTCTTAAATCAATCCTTAAACACTCTGGACCAAATCATTCTTCAATATCTTTTAAATGTGTAACTTTCTCTTCCTCAATTTATAACGGCGGTCATAGGTGCATTTGGTTGCAGTTATAGGTGCATTTGATTCCGTCGTTATACTATGAATCTTACCACAGGAAAACACAAGAAATGCAGGTACTTGGGGAGTTTTATTTATACTTAACTATGTCACGTACAAAAACGAACGTTAGCACGCGTTATTCTCCAAAATTATATTTATTATTTTTTGTGTCCACGGCAACCTTCCTATCTCTCCCCGCCGTTCGGATTATTCTTGTTCAGGCGACACCACAATACCATAGCCATTTTGAAAAAGAAAATTATCGCATTTAGGATTTAATTGCATTAGATAACATCTAGATAGCATCACTACATACTAACCTAATGCTCAAACGACATTTCAGTCACATGTTTTTGTTTGCCGCGTCACAGAACCTATTCCTAAAGTGAAGCTGATATTATGACGGCACAAGATGACTTTGACTTTTAATAGTGTAAAGTTAAATTTTATATCAAATTTACATTGTCTGTTTTCGCGATTGCTCATCGACAACATTGAAATGTTAACATTCATTGAATCTGTCATTTTTAATGCCAAAACTTGTATACTAAAAACGATGATAAATGCAATTTTGCAATTGTGACATATTCAGTCCTCCATATTGGATCCGCTACTTTATATTTCGAAATATTTTTATCAAAGTCATAATCAGTGACCTCAAAAACACTCTTAAACGCAATGTTGCGCGAATTTGATGAATATTGACTTATTTGGTCCATCATATTGGATCCGCCATTCTGAATTCAAAAATATTTATATCGAATCCAAAGCATCGACTCTTAAATGCAATTTTGCGCAAATTTGACTAATCTTGACATATTTGGTCCGTCATATTAGATCCACTATATGGAATTTCGAAATATTTATATCGAATTCATAATCAACGACCTCAAAAACAATCTTAAATGCAATTCTGAGCGAATTTGATGAATTTTGACATATTTGGTCCGGCATATTGGATCCACCATTTTGAATTTCGAAATATTTATATCGAATTCGTAATCAGCGACCCCAAAAACCTAAATGAACGAACAATTTTGCGGTTATGTATACATTTTCATACGATGGCCAGGTTTTGTTGGGCTGTGGCCCAGCATGCATCGATGGAAATAAAATGTTAGGACACGTATATTGTTTTTAGTGTGTGTCAAATTTTGGACTTGTTAATTAATGGTCATTTGATGTCTCAAAAATAAATATTTCTTTCTTTTAATAGTGTTCCGATAATTACTTTTATCTACATATTTTCATTGCCACTCCATAATATAAATTTAATATAAAAAACCTGACTTAATCGGTATAAATTTGGTGATGTTTCACATTATGTAACGTTCGATTTGTCCTAACATTTTATGTCCATCGGTGACCATAAAATTTTGTGACAAATCAAAAATTGGATAATTTTAAACATCACAAAATTTGTACCGATTAAGTCAGGTTTTTTTTTAAAAGGTTATAATATGGAGTGACAATTAAAAGATTTAAATGAAAGGAATTATCGAAACACTAGTAAAAGAAAGGGATTTTCATTGCTGACACATCAAATAACAAATATTTGACAAGTCCAAAGTTTGACGCACACTAAAAAATATTTACGTGTCCCAACATTTTATTGCCACCGTACATTGAATAATAGTAGTTCGTTGAATCGTTGAATGAAAAACTCTCCATTCAATGGTTGACCACATTTTATTAATGGTTACAAAAAACTGCAAAAAATCAAATATTCCTCACTATTTATTATTGGTGAGAAACAAAAATATCATTGTATATAATTGAATTTACGTTGCAAATGAATTATTAAATATTTATTTTCAATAAAACGTTTAAACATTTTCCAATGAAATTGTTTTCCGAGTAATTAGGAATTTCTGTTACACACAAAGCAATTATTTTTATCAAACACAAATTATACCCAATCAACACTAATTAGTGTACCCATACACGCAGACAATAAAACAATCAATCGAACAAAATCCTCAATGCTAAATCAGACAATGAATAAATACACGGCAAGCATCATGCGGGCTAGAATCCAGATTGCGACACGTTCCGTATACGTTTAACCTATAAACAATTAAAACAATTAATATACAGGGATTTTTTCTTTTAAGTACACATACTGTATTCCGATGTGTGCTTTTTATATTTTTAGATATACGTAGGTTTTACATTGAATTTGACATTGAATTTGGTCGCTCTGCGAAGCGGAGCGATCAAACCAAATTTTCAGGATTTTCTAAATTTGAAATTTTACTTCATGCGCCACGCGTATAAAACACGGAAATATTGTAAAGTTCAAAATATACTGCATAGTTGCACAGTTGCGAGAGAAAAAAACTAGTACAGCCAAATATCTGGCTATGTAAACTGCACTCACTTTGATTTTTCAAATTGTCAGTCAAATTGACAAATCTACGAAAATATCAAACGAAATTTAATTAACGTCGACATGTCTCAACTGACTGAATCGCAAAAAGTGATAATAACGACCCCTTTAGAGATGGTATTAGCATTGCTACTGAAGTGCATGTCAGCAAAAGCACCGTCTTGTTGACCAAGAAAAGAATGGCTGTTAACCTGTACATGACAAGTTTGTTTTACTAGCAAAAAATACCATATTTTAGAAGTGTTTTTTTTTTCTCTCGCAATAGTACGTTTAAGTTTTATAGCCGACTCTGCTTGATTTTATGTTTACTGCCATTAACTTTTTCAAATGGTTATTTAGTCTAACCTAATTTTGTATTTTTCCAAAAATAAAAGAGCCTATAGCAGTTTGCTTTAACTTCTCCGCGGTAGGTACGGCTCTAGAATTTTTTTATTTTTGTTTTAATTTAACCTCTATATTATGAGTTTTCATTAAGCGATTTTGCGAGTGGTGACTTTACGCTAGAGTTGATGGATGAAGGGACAGAAGGTCAGTTTCCAGTTTCCGGAATTGCGGGAAACTTGGTGAATAAATAGTGGAACGCGAAAATAGAATAAATAATAAAAATGGGGACGTTAAATATTAATTAAAAAAGTGCCGGGTCTCTGGAGGAGCTTATGTAATTAGAAACTCGTCGTTGTGTCTCGGTGGTCTGGTTGATATTTAAATTTATGTAATCTTCTAACATGAAGAGACTATTTTTATATTCGCAAAGAAGTTGCATGCCTGGTTTTGATACCTTTTTATTACATGCTGATTATTGCGGATTGCTTAATTATTATTTAATAATGTTCACTAGATCGTGAGACCAAAATATGTATGTATGTCATAGTGTACATATTTTATTTTAAGTAGCCTAGAACAGCGTTTCTCAAACTGTGGATCGCGAGTTTATCAGTGATGGACAAGTTCTAGTATTTCAAGGATCGAGTAAGCGATAATCTAATAGTTGAAGTAATTTGTAGCAATCGATTAGAAGACAAGAATCATAAACTAATATAACCAGTATATTTTGAACTTCACACCATATTAGTGTTGTACATGCATGGAGCATGAAGTTAACATTTTAAACAACATTTTTAAGGCTATTCTAAACTCGAAATTTTACTTCATGCTTAATCTAAGAGTGGGAATACTCGTTGTAGTTTCAAATTGACCAACTTAACCCGCCATTTGACAATCGAATTTTTAAACATGACCCGGTAAGTAAGGTGTGAGTTTTTGGACTCTTTTATAATAAATAGAGGAAAGCTTTATGATACAGTTACTAATAGAATCAAACACAAATTCTTTTAAAAACAATTTGAATTTTATTATAGGTTCGAGAAGAACCAAATTTATAATTCTATGCCTTAATCACACACCGCGTGTTAAATATTCGCGAATACGAATATGAATTCGAGCAATTTTATTTTCTGGTCAAATAACTTTCTGTTGTATCTATTGAGCTCAAAGTTACGAACAAAGACATTAGATTCTTTCCTTATTTTTTTTTTATTTTTAACTGTGAAAAGAGTAAAACCGTTTTATTTTTTTAATTTACAAAATTACTATTTGAAAAAAACTCCCTTACACTGCCCCAAGAAATAAACGCGCCATCTTCGAGCGATTTCTCGAAAATGTTAGAAATGTGTACTATTTTATGTATTTCACGTTAGCGTCTTTAAAATAACGAAGAATGCTTTGAATCTTGTATCTATTTTGATAGGTTACAGTTTTTTAAACGCATAAAATGTAAGTAAAGTGAAATTTACTAAACCGTATAAGTTCACATTTGTAAGAAATTGTAAGGTGGTGTGTTATTTCTTGGAGCAGTGTAAATTATTTTTATTTAATAACAATTTCTGAATTCTAAATTTCGACTCAATTTAATTTAATTTCCTGCGTAAATTAATCAATGAAACAATTCATTAAAAAAGTCTCCACATAAGTTGTTACTAACTTAAATAAGTACATATAAATAATCAAATTAAAAACACTATCAAATTTGACTCAATTTTTGTAAAATATAAAAAAATAGAATAGATACATACGGTATCTATGTAGCGCATTTGACGGCAATTTTGATTTATGCGTTAAATGTAGAATTAAATTAAATTTATTTTAAAGTATTAAATTGTAGAATTGAAAAATTGGGTTATACATTTTAATGTATTGTATTTTTATTATGTAATTATAATTTAAAGATAAATATATTTCTATATATAGCGTTTTTTCTTTGAATTATGTTTATGTTACAATTTGCAGTTTATGCTTGTATCTGTCACTTTTTTTGTAAATTCAGTGAATTTGGTTTCATTTATCATCAAAATCGTGTTGTGTTTTTTTTTTAATTGTCAACAAAATAAATTCTATTATTTGTATGTAAATTCAGATATTCTAATGTTGAATAAATAACCTGTCAAACTTTCGCCGAAATCAATGAAATATTATGTTTATTAAATTCAAAACAATATCGTTATTCTTTTTTAAACAAGTCAAAATATTTTAATTCTGTTGTTGATTTTGTAATGATTCGACCCTAGGTATTGTACAAATTTATAATTTGTATTATTGTTTACATTGTATTGTGTATGTAGTAACCCTTTTATTTATTTACCAGGATCGTTGTTTGTGTCAATATGCATTATCGTAAATACTATGTCTTTCTTCCCTGTTAATTTGACTAGGAGGATGTGTGGATAATAAATAAAACAGGATATGAGCTTAACGTATGCCAAGTTTATTGACCTTTCATGACATTTCTAATGAATTGGTATGTCTTATATTATTTATATTCACAAAATATTTTATCCAACGTTTGTGCTTAGAAGTCATCTGCATTTAGTTAAACTCGAAAATTGTATGACTCTACTTGTGGGAGCAAAATTAACTAGCCCCTGCATTTGCATTACGAGATGGGAAACCCACAAAAACCATCCCGGAGTTAGCATCACACACTCGACAAACTTGCGATTAGTTAGTGGGACAATCTCTCACATCGGCCCTACACATCAATCGCCATACATTCTCGAGTAATGAGTAGAACGACCTTGCACCTCGTTCCACTCATAATCGAATTCTTTTTTTCTTGTGATTAGTTAGTAGGACACTTAGCGCAATACTAACTCGGATTGGCCTAACACATAAATCGACTGGGTCGATTAGTTAGTAGGACATACCTCGTTTTCTTGCTCAATTCGGCCTTACACATCAACCACTATACATCCCTCATTCGTGTGGTTAGTTAGTAGGACACTTAGCGCAATACTAACTCGGATTGGCCTAACACATCAATCTACTAGGTCGATTAGTTAGTAGGACATACCTCGTTTTCTCGCAAAATTCGGCCTTACACATCAACCAGCATACATCCCTCATTCGTGTGGTTAGTTAGTAGGACACTTAGCGCAATACTAACTCGGATTGGCCTTACACATCAATCGACTGGGTCGATTAGTTAGTAGGACATACCTCGTTTTCTCGCTCATTTCGGCCTTACACATCAACCACCATACATCCATCTTGCGTGTAGTTAGTTAGTAGGACACTTAGCGCAATACTAACTCGAATTGGCCTAACACATCAATCGACTGGGTCGATTAGTTAGTAGGACATACCTCCTTTTCTCGCTCAATTCGGCCTTACACATCAACCGCCATACATCCCTCATTCGTGTAGTTAGTTAGTAGGACACTTAGCGCAATACTAACTCGGATTGGCCTAGCACATCAATCGACTGGGTCGATTAGTTAGTAGGACATACCTCCTTTTCTCGCTCAATTCGGCCTTACCCATCAACCACCATAGATCCCTCATTCGTGTGGTTAGTTAGTAGGACACTTAGCGCAATACTAACTGGGATTGGCCTAACACATTAATCGACTGGGTCGATTAGTTAGTAGGACATACCTAGTTTTCTCGCTCAATTCGGCCTTACACATCAACCACCATACATCTATCTTTCGTGTAGTTAGTTAGTAGGACACTTAGCGCAATACTAACTCGGATTGGCCTTACACATCAATCGACTGGGTCGATTAGTTAGTAGGACATGCCTCGTTTTCTTTATTTCCCCTTTCCCAGATATTTAAATTATTTCGCCGGTTTTGTTTGTTTGATTTCAACTTAGTCGGTTTGATGTAGAATTAATTTTACTCTTACGTGATAGTCTCTCCAACGTTGTTATCCCTAACTCCATTCTCAGTACATCACTTAACTCATTTTATCAACATTACTTCACTGACTCACATCCCACTGAAACTTCCCATTCTTAACTGTACCCATTTACATTCAAATACTGACTGTCCTAGTCCCTGTCCCATAACTCACTGATTTTTAGAATCGTTTCTTTGCTGCTCTCAATGTTCTTCCCTCCCTGATTTTGTTGCGTAGGCTTTATCTACTACCATATATGGTCACAAAACCCATCACTCTCTGACGTCAACGTAATTTTCCTGACTTTGCACACATGTTAGCATTTCTCCACGTGCCGGAACTTGTTTATTATTTTAAGGCGATGCTGCATTTGTTATTTCTTTCATACAAAAAATTTTGATCGACTAATGTTATTCTCGTATTAACTGGATGTTGATTTTTCCTTATTATTTTCTTGGATGATTTTTGTATTAATATTTTAATTTAATTTCATCAAAAATAATATTTGCACATGACCCCTACTGACCTATTATAATTTTTATGCTTATTAAATAATTTGTTGATTTTCCTAGATAATTTTAAACAAAATGTTCAGCCTATGGCGTTGTATATAAACAATTGAATGAAAAATTCCCGGACACAACCATTAAAACTGTGATAAAAAAATATATAGAAATCATGAAAATATCACAGAGTTATTCAATATTGTCAAGGTGGATTAAAACTATCGGAAATATCATTACTTAATTTACAGAATTCATTCAAAATGTTAAAATTGTTGAAAACCATGAAGATTTCCTAAATTTAAAGACAAAACTAACTATTATAATACTGACAAATGAACGCGATTTAACACAACAAACAAAACTCGCTAACTAGAAATTTTCTTATATGTAATAAAATCAAACATTGTTTTAAAAAAATAATTTGATAAAAATCGTGAGAATTGATAAATTTAAGAATAATACGATGTCATAATTCTGAAAGTGGTCTAAGTTAATTATTTTTTTTTTGTTGACTGTAAAAATCTTTACAAGTTAAGGTTGTCTGTCATAAACAACAATTTGTTGTTAAGTATATCCAAAGTATATAATATATATTTTTATTATACTTAACCACAAATTGTTGTTTGCGACCAGTGCTGCCAGACCTCCCGATTTAGCGGTAAATCTACCGCTTTTATTGATAAGATAGACCTCCTGATTTAGCGGTAGATCTACCGCTTTTATGGATAAGATACGGTAACACCGCTACAGACAGCTATATGCCGTTATATGCTCGTTTACTTCTTTGGAATAATTACAAATTATTTCTTCTTTTATAAAATGTCAATAATTTATAGGATTAATATTTTGTAAATAAATCAGTTTGGGGTTTATGAAAAATATATATTTAATTATCCCTATTCCGTAAACAAAAAGTTATACAAACGTAAACCACCTGTTATCATTTAAGATTACAGAAAATGTCAAGTTAATGTTTCGGTTTTATATTATTTGAAATCTATGATAAACGCTTAGCCCATAATGAAATATATCTGTATTAATAATGAAAAACTGATTAAAAAACTTGCATTGTTTCACTGATATTTTTATTCTCAAGTAATAAGTTTTCAATATCAATAAAAAAAATGGTGATGTGTCCATTATAGTTATAGATATTTAAATAATCATATCTTTAACGTTCCCCGTTAATGATATGATGATTTAAATATCAACAATAGGAAAAAGTTGCTCAAACTAAATTTATTCTACTTTTATTATTATTATTATTCCAAAACTATCCACAAAAAAAGTAATTTTCGCATTTTTTTCTGCATCTTGGTAAATATTGTTCACCGTCACACCTAAGCGATATATATTTTTAACTTTACTGTATATCAGTGTTTTATACGCATGGCACATGAAGTATAATTTTGAGTTTACTTCATGCCAGAGCTGGGCAGGCTTCGAATCATTCAGGATTCGAATCCTGGATTCGAATCCTGGATTCGAATCCTTTTAGAGGATTCAAAAGAGGCATTCGAATACTTTAGTTCAACTGGATTCGTGATCCGGATTCGTTACGTATTTTTAGGAGGATTCGTATTCGAATACAAATGTGGGCGATTCGAATCCTTATAAAAGGATTCGAATATTTATAAAAGGATTCGAATATTTATAAAGGGATTCGAATACTTACAAAAGGATTTGAATCGTCAAAAATAATTCGAATTAATTGTGAGGATTAACATGAAAAATGTCTTTTGTGTGTTTTTAAATTTCTCGTTAAGTCAGTGTTTTATACGCGTGGCGCATGAAGTAAAATTTCGAGTTTAGAAAAGCCCAGAAAATTTGTCTCGACAAATTTTCACGGGGCTTTTCTAAACTCGAAATGTTACTTCATGCTTAGTCTGGGAGTGGAAAACACTCGTTTAAAGCTTCGAATTGAACTTAAAAAAAACAAGGAATATCTAAAGATTTACAGAAAATAGGCTGTTTTGCAGAAAACACTATTTCTACTAGCAGAAACAACTAGCACTATTATCAGCCAGAACTTCTAGCTCAAATGGTTGTAGCTTCAGATATCTTGCTACCAGACGAGGCCTATACTAGTACTACTAAGTACAATTAGCCGAAAGAACCATTACTACAAACTGTAACGTTTACTTTTGTTCAGTTAAAAACGATTTTTCCACTAGCAGAAAGAACTGCCGCTATTAGCAGACAGAGCTTCTAGTTCCGTAGACGGACCCTGTACTACTACTAGTAGCAGAGAAAACTAGTGGTAGTAGAACAAAAAACTACTTTTAAGCTGAAAGACCGACCAAGGCCGCAGCCAGAAAAAAAATCAGAGGGGGTTATAAAAATTTCGTGGGGGGGGGGCTAAGAAAAAAATATTTTTTTTGCTCTTACAGTTTAAAATTTATTTTTATCATAGGCTACGATCTTGAGAACAACTGCTACTAGCTAAAAGAATTACTACAGCAGAAAGAACTACCGCTATTAACGGAGCTTCTAGTTCAGATGGTTCTAGCTTCAGATGTCTTGCCATCAGCAGGCGGAACCTATAGTACAGGTTCCGTCCGTACTAGTAATAGAAAGACTTACTCGTAGTAGAAGGAACAAAATAGTAGTTGTTCTTTCTCCTACTGAAAGGACGAACGCTACTAGCACAAAGAAATTGTACTACTAGCTGAAATAACTACTACTACTGATAGAAAGGTTTACTTTTTAGCAGAACACGCTATTTCTACTATCAGAAACAACTACCGGTATTGGCAGACAGGGCTTCTGGTTCAGATGGTTCTAGCTTCAAATCTTGCCACCGGCAGATGGAGCCTGTACTACTACTAGTAGCAGAAAGACCTAGCAGTCGTTTTTTATAGCAAAAAACACTATTTCTACTAGCAGAATGAACTACTGTTATTAACAGAGCGTCTTGTTCAGATGGTTCTGGCTTATCGTGTCTTGCCACCAGCAGACGGTACTACAACTAGTTGCAGAAAATCCTAGTAATAGTGGAAGGAATAAAATAGTAGTTGCTTCATCTACTACTAAAAGGACAATTGCTGCTAGCAGAAAGAACTTGTATTACTAGCTGAAAGATGGATGGAAGGAATAAAATAGTAGTTGCTTCATCTACTACTAAAAGGACAATTGCTGCTAGCAGAAAGAACTTGTATTACTAGCTGAAAGATGGACGGTACTACAACTAGTTGCAGAAAATCCTAGTAATAGTGGAAGGAATAAAATAGTAGTTGCTTCATCTACTACTAAAAGGACAATTGCTGCTAGCAGAAAGAACTTGTATTACTAGCTGAAAGATGGATAGTTTACTTAACATAAAACGCATTTCTACTAGATCAAAAATACATGTTTTTTCTTTGTCGCCGCCATTGTTTAACAAACGTCAATTGTGTATAAAATTAATTAACGAGTGTTTTTTGAGAATGAATAAATTTTTATCTTCATTATGGCTTATAATTATTCAAATTTCTTCGGAGGATACAGATACAAGGAGTTTTTCTTTTAAATATGCGTATTCCCAATTTAGCCTATTTTCTGTAAATCTTTAGATATTCCTTGTTTTTTCTTAAAGTTCAATTTTAAGCTTTAAATTAGTGTTTTCCACTCCCAGGCTAAGCATAAAGTAAAATTTCGAGTTTAGAAAAGCCCCGTGAAAATTTGTTGGGGGTCGCGCAGCGACCCGAGACAAATTTTCTGGGCTTTTCTAAACTCGAAATTTTACTTCATGCGCCACGCGTACAAAACAATGATTTGAAGTGCAATTCAGAAACACACAAATACATCTTCAATCAGAGTAACAGGGAATCAGATATTTAGTCTGTTATCAACGATGTTCAGTGTTAATAATAATTAATTTGGTTTTGAGTATTTTTGTTAAAATAACTTGTAAAGATATTTATATATTAATCATATTAGGTGGTTCGGATTCGTGATTCGAATCCTTTTTATGAGGATTCGTCCCAGCTCTGCTTCATGCTTAGTCTGGGAGTGGAAGACACTTGTTACTTTAAAATATGTCACAAGTGTTGAAATGTGTATCGTAACTGTCACAAAGAAAAACAATAACATGGCGATCTCATTATAGTTCAATTCAAACTCGTGTCAAGTTGGCACGATTGGTTAAGTGTCGGCTTGCGAGGACTTATGTCAACTGTCATTATAGTATAAATGTCGGCTACCGCCGACTTATGTCAACTGTAACTGACGTATCTCAACTGTCATTATAGTCCAAATGTCAGCTAACGCCGACTTATGTCAAGTTGACACGATGGACTAAGTGTCGGCTAGCGCCGACTTATGTTAACTGTCATTATAGTTCAAATGTCAGCTGCCGCCGACTTATGTTAGCTGTTATTATAGTCCAAATAACTTGTTAACTGTCATTATAGTCCAAATGACGCCTTATGCCGACTTATGTCAAGTTGACACAATGGACTAAATGTCGGCTGGCGCCGACTTATGTCAGGCTGAAACGATAGACTTATGTTAGTCAACCTAGTGATTTACAGTCATAAATTCACTATGGTAAGATTTAGTCTGATTATGTCTCTATGGACTGTTTCGACTATTCTGGCTGTAAGTCACTTGGTTGGCTGTCTTTTAATTTATTAGGATTTTGTCAACTGAATTGATATAGAAAAAAAATAACCTACGCCCTTACAACAAATACCTATTCAATTGCAAATAACTCAAAAACTATCAATTGGGCGTTTTTTATTTTGACAAATGAAAAATAATATTTATAGTGTGAAATAGAAGTTGGACAAACCGCGTTCTGTCTAGACTAAACGCGGAATGTCTAACGCTTACAGACATACTTTGAGTTAAAACATAATTTCGGCTTTTGTCCAGACAAATCGTGTTTTGTCCGCATGAGTTAAGACAAGTCCTAACATGCTAAGTGTCATAAAAATGTCAAATTTGTAAAGTTGTAATAACAGAAGCTTAACTTTTTTTACGCTCGCAAAATAATAAATAAATATAAACAAATTAACAATTTTTACGGAAAACGAATATTTTTTTACAAATTGTTAATTTGTTTATATTTCTTTATTATTTTGCGAGCGTAAAATAATAAGCTTCTGTTATTACAACTTTACAAATTTGACCTTGTTATGACATTCTTTGTTTTTAATGTAAGAAAAATAAAATAAATCGATCAAACGAAACAAAACAAAAAAAGTACTGGAAAACATCACTTTGTGTTATAAACAATGTGAGAAATTATTTATAAGGAGTATATTTTAAAATTCACTTTAAATCGCGTATATAACACACGCGTGGCGCATAAAGTAAAATTTCGAGTTTAGAAAAGCCTGAAAATTCGGATTTGCCGGGGCGCGTCTCGCTTCGCTCGCGGCAAATCCAAATTTTCAGGCTTTTCTAAACTCGAAATGTTACTTCATGCTCAATCTAGGAGTGAAAATACTCATTAGAAGTTTCAAATTAACCGCATTTATAATTAACCTTATATAAAAAATCTACTTCTCATAATTGAAAGTGATTCATTATTAAATAATCCAGTTTGGTTTCATATTATTTGAAATAAAACATTAACATAGAAATACATATAATTAATCACTCCCAATTATGAAAAGTAGATTTTTTTCGCAATTATAAAAGCGTTTAATTTTGAACTTTTAACAAGTGTTTCCACTCCAAGATGAAGCATGAAGTAAAATTTCGAGTTTAGAAAAGCCTGGAAATTTGGCTTTGTCGGGGCGCGCGAGCGAAGCGAGTCGCACCCCGGCAAATCCAAATTTTCAGGCTTTTCTAAACTCGAAATTTTACTTCATGCGCCACGCGTAATTTAAAGTGAATTGAAAATGTAGATAACTTATATAATTTTAAATTTCTGATTTAAATTTATTAAATTTTGTATGTCTGGCTTCGATGGCGCTCCTTCGCCAGATGCGTTCTTTAGTTTACTTAATCATTAATCATTAAAGATGTTATTCTCTTTTGAGCAATATATATCACTAGGCGTCGTTATTTGACAATTTTTAATATTAACATCAATGAAGGGTGGTAGCACTGGGTAGCACTTCATAATTCGTGATACTAATTTGACAAATCAAGCAATTGAAATTAATTATGTCCCAGCCTTTGAACACTGCCAACTGCAACCAAAAATCAGAGCCCACTCCAATTATAAAATCATCTGATCAAACGGCATTTTTACCTACTTATTTACTCGCTTATTGGAAAGACTTTTTACCTTGTGGTATTTTCTTTTTTATTAAGATTGATGAATATTATGAGACATTGTTATGTCTTGTAAATATTAAAGAGCATTGTTCTCATAATACAGAAACAATTATATTTCATACAGTGAAATCTCTGTTAGTTTTATTTTGATAATAAATCGTGCATATGTGCGCTTTCGTTTCCAATAAATCATGTGGTCAATAAATCATTTTAAGTACAGAAGATAATAGTCCCGATCATCATTCTAGTGATTCATTTATGTCCGGCACGAGATTGCACAAATTAAAATGTTGTCTCATGAGACAAAACCTGAAGCTTATTTTGGTTTACTAGGAATAAAAATCAATATTCTGGTATGGATACATTTTATTAAAAACAAATAATGCTAGAAAGTAAATTTTATATCAGTAGATAAATCCAGTTATAACATAAAATATTAATTAAATTGCTAATGCTTATATTTCAAAAATAATAAAAGTGGGATTATTTTCTCAGTCTACAACTACTTTGTTGTTTGCCTTTGTAACGAGTGTCTATAAACTATCGGCATCCCAGTAGGTTCTGACTTCAGAAACATACGTCGTAATTAAATTCAGCACTGTGATACTACCTAATGACATATAATTAAATATATTTGACGTATCCAACATTAACCGTTTCGTATGGCATGAAGTAAAATATGTAATTTATTTTTCAAAGCAACTGAGATACCGACAGGTTATAGACACTCGTTATTTTGCAATCATTTTCACAACCTTCCACTAACATGTCTTAGAAAACTTTGGTACGAAAAATTAGTTATAACTGAATAATCGCACTTTTAATATTTTTAAAATCCAGTTATGTTTATAACTTATTTTTAATTAAATACATTTAAATCAGAATCATGTTTGTTAATAACTTTATTTATCTACATTTTATTTCTAGTTATGTTTATAATTTATTTTTAATTTAAAACATTTAAATACAAATCATTTTCGTTAATAACTTTATTTATCTAAATTTAAATTCATTACACACTCAATGTTTTTATATCTGTTTACTTATTAATTTACTACTCCAAGAATTTGGTAACTAAATCGATCTTAATCGTTGTATTGCTTAATAGCGTATTAAATGATAACACAAATAAATGGCGGTTAATCTATAAATCGTATTTCAATTAATATATCAACATTTTAATTTATTATACATTCAATATTTTTATATACTTGTCTGTTTACCTATAATTTATTACTGAGGGTATTTGGTTATACACAATGTATAAGCAATGTTTTTTATATACTTATCTTTTTATTTATTACTTTATTACCCACGGATTATTTTATATCTGTTTACTATTTATCGATTTATAATTCTGGCTGTTGCATAAGTCGAATTAATTGAGTACACAAAATAATTAGTTGAATTTGTAGGAACCTCACGTCCCTGTCTTGTGCCTCTGGAAATGAAGCAGGGATTTATATGGAATATCATTTTAAACGCCTATTTATAATGATAAATTGCGTGAGCCTCTCGTGCGTGACCACTTTCTAATGTACCAACAACTCAATTTTACTAATTACCTCCTTCATTTGGGATTAGATCATAAACGATATAGATTATTTATCGGAATAATAATATAATAAAATACCGCGATCAATTTATGCATATATTATTGTTTTGTTCTTAAAAAAGAAATAGTTTGTGTTTTCTATTAGCTCCTTTAATTATAATTGAACAAAAATGTATTTAAAATATAAAATTTCTAACAAATGTTTATACTCTTTGATTTAGCATGAAATAATAATTTCAGGTTTAGAAACGCCTACAAATTTAGATTTGCCGGGCTTTTCAAGCTTTTCTAAACTCGAAATGTTTGTTCATACTAAATCAAGGATTGGAAGACACTCGATAATATTAAGTCATTATATTGATTATGAATTGTCCATGTATCTAATGACATTTACCGCTAAAACATCGTTATTGTGGATTACCGGAAAATTATCGGTAAAACGATTTTGATTCAGAAATGTGCCCAATTACCATGAAACCTGGACCAAGAATACTTTCCCAAAAAGGCTTGCAAAATATTCTCATTTTCTATGGTAATTTTAGTAATTTTTTAGTTTCATTTTGAAGATTTTTATCATTTTATATTAGGTTTATCAATTTTCACAAATATTGATAGTTTTGTTAATTATTACAAACTAACGGAGAAATTAATAGAAAAAAATGAAACATAATTATTGAGGTTTGAAATTTAAGATACTCTGAACGTTCTTATTTTTTCTAAAATGTCTAAATATTTATTGTATTATTTGGAAATATTTAAACAACAACAATACATCTTTATTGACAAGATAATATAATTATAATACATAATACATCTAATTTAATAAATAAATAAATATTTATCGTCAATATGGGCTATCGCCCGAAATCTTTCTACATATTAAAATATTTGTATGTAGTAGTTGTAGATAACTTAATTTTGAATACTACTATAACATCTTTATTAAAAAAAAGTACATTATAATAAAATACATTTTATAATATGTATACATATATGAACATAATATTGGCCTTTTCTATAAGGGCTATCGACCATAGGTCTTTCTGCCCTGTGCTATATGTGTTTTTTTTAGTCCATTTTTTTTTTAGTCGAATTCAAGGTAGGAAACTAGAGTAAAAGGGGGAGATGTATTTATGTAGGGTTATGGGTGGGTTTTTGTATTTTGGGATTATATCGGAGTTTCTAGGAATGCACATTTTTTTAAGATGTTCGTAATTCGACTCGTTACATGCGAATCGTTCTGCGAGAAATCGAATTGTTTCTTTTATTGGAGCAATTTGAGTTGTTTCGTAAAGGAGTACTTTGGATGGGTTGTGGAGGGGGTTTTGAGGGTGTCGAAGTTTGGTGAGGGTACGGAGGGAAGATCTTTCGGCTACTTCAAGGTTGTTTATGGTGACATTGCATGGATTTATATAAAGGATGGAGCTATAGTCTATCATGAGACGGCAAATTATTTTATGAATTTTAGTACAGGTATTTCTTGATTCTTATAAGTCAGGCAACGGAAATGTTTCGCTCGTTTTACGATGTTTGCTATTATATCGGAGGTGTGATTTTTATTCCTAGGTATTTACATAATGGGGAGGAGTATATAGTGGATCCGTTGATGGTTATGCAAAGAGGATTAAGTGAAATAGGGCAGGGTAGAAAGGGTAGGGTAGGAAGATTTTGGATTTTTTGGGATTAATTTTAAGCCTCCACTTAGAAAACCTAGTGGCTGATCGGTTTATAAATTCTTGGAGAGAGTTTAGGGTTGAGGCTAGGGTTGATGATTGGGTGATTACGGCAGTATCATCCGCAAACTGCAGGGGATAACAGGTTGGGTCTATGAAGTTAGGATTGGGATGGTATAAGTTGGAGCAATATATGTTGTATAATAGAGGAGATAGAGAGGAGCCTTGAGGAACACGAGGATACGGTTTGTCGTATACGGATTTGAAGTTCGCGATTGAGAAGGAAGTTTTGAATTAGGTTGATGAGGAGGTTGGGTAGATTAAGGATACTGCATTTATATAAAAGGCCTCGGTGCCAAACGGAATCGAAGGCCTTAGATATATCAAGAAAAAGAGCTGCCGATTTTTTGCCTTCTAAATGAGCTGTTTGGCAGTTGGATGTAAGGATAGTTAAAGGGAGTGTTGTGGAGCAATTTTGTAGGAAGTCATATTGGTAGATTAGGATTTGAGATAATGCATGGTTAAATATTTTTTTCTTTAAGGAGGGATTCGTACAATTTTAGGAGCACGGGGAGGAGGGTTATAGGACTGTAGTTATTTGATTGTAGAGGCTCAGTTTTAGGTTTATGGATGCAGGTTATTATTCCATGTTTCCATTCAGAGGGGAAAATTTGACGAGTATAATTAAAATTGAGGAGTTTTAGGATGTATGTATGAATGGTAGAGGGAAGGGCTTTTAGTATTAGTCTGTGTATTTCGTCCTGTCCAGGTGCTGTATTTTTTGACTTATGGAGTATTTTAAAGCATGTCTCTTCATCAAGTCTGTCGTCGGGGGGAGAGGGAGGTAAGGGTTCGGGGAGGATGCGGTTTTCATACCAACTGTTTACTGTCTCGAAAATGTCATTGTCAAAAGATGTGTCGTGTGTCATTTTATAAACGTTTTTAAAATTTTTTGCAAATATTTCTGAAATGTCTTTGTCTGTTGTTCGTATGTCGTTTGTTGTTGGGTCAATAATTTCAGAGATAACGTTGTAAGTTTTGTATTTGCTGAGTTTTTTTTTATTTCAGTCCAGTATTTCTTGCCTTGTCGGTCGTTAATATTGTTGCATGTTTCCAGCCATTTGTAGGTTTTGTATTCAATGATGAGTTTTTGTATGTCCTTGTTTAGTCTGTTGAATGTCATTTTGACTTGTTCGAGGATAAGAGTTTGTATATCTTTCCTTGAGTTTTTTCAGTAGAGCTTGTCTATCACTGTTGGTGCTGTAATTTATTTCTGTAGTATAGGTATCTATAATATAATCGTGCAGGGTTACGGGCTGATGGACTCGGGAGTTTTTGGTAAGTTTTGGGTCAATTTGGGATGATTTTTGTTTGTGAAGTGGATTTGTACATTGGGAATACCTTGAATCGGCTGTAGCGGTCTATTCGGGCACTTGGTCGACCAGGCTCCGTGGGTGGTTTCGCCACAAGCGCGACATTTTGGCGGTAGAGCTGTTGTGCAAGCTGTCGTGTATGCGCCAAATGCCACTGATCTGTGGTGTGGTCAAACTTATTGCATTTGCCGCATAGTAATGGAATGGGTGCTGGGGCTTTGCTTTCTTCCACATTGTAAATTTTGCATAGGAATCTTAATTTATCGCGTCATGGGATCCAGTAATAATGCGGATTATTCTATTTTTTGCCTTTGCTGTAATTCTTTTACAGTAGCGGTGTTGTATCCCTAGGACGTTGAGACGGTTTCTAACGATTTCATCCTCTATTTCTAGTTCCACTCCTAGGATAACACAAGAGTATGACTAGCTAGTTGAGTTGCGCTTGTTAATATTGGTATTTGTTTTATATTCAGAAAATGAACTGATAACTTTGTCTGTCACTAGTAGCTGGAGCTGTTAATTAATTGCTTCTTTTGTTTGGTTGGATTTAAAAAGGAATCCAAATTTTGTCTTAATAATTTCGATGTCCCCATTGTCAAATTTATAGGAATCCCATATTTGTGCCATTTGTTTACGAGTAACCTTGCATGTTGGTTGTAACAAATAGATATTTTTAAAATTACTTTCATGATGTTTTGAAGTTGGCATATATGACGTAGTTGCTGTTTGAATGTGTTGTGTAGTGAGTTGATTAGATGAAGATGGTTGTGATAGTGCATTCTTTTGTATTAGTTCTTGTGTTTGTGTTAATTGTTTTGCTGTTGATTGTTGTGTTGTAGATAGTTGTGTGGCGTTTGAAATGGGAGCTGTTTGTTTAACTGTAGTGTTTATTGCGTGTTGTAATTGTTGTGTTTGGTGTGTTGAAATATTTGATAATAGTTGTAGTGTAGTGTTTGTGGTTTTAGGCATATTTATATTACCTGTTGTATTTTTTTTTGGTTGCTCTGTTTTTTCTGGGCCGCACAATGTGGTCGATCTGAGCGAACGCACCAGCGGTAGTTCGGGAAGGAAAAATAAATGTCAAAATTGACCAATAAAGAAAATACTATTATATTGTAGATACTCAAAACCTCATAAAATTTTAAGTTTGCAAACAATTGTAAGCAGGGTATTATCAGCATTAGTAATTGCCCTCGGGGAATTAACATTCTAAGTTATTGTAGAATACTCTGTGAGATGAAAATGAAGCTATTCTATTATTTGTTTATTTTTAAAAGAACTTATCAGAAGTAATAATCGCCCTCGGGGAATTGACGTTCTAAGCTTTTGTAGAGTGCTATGTGAGACGAAAATGGAGCAATTCCATTGATTCTTTATTTTTGAAAGAACTTATCATATTTAATTTTTCTTTGTTCATTTGGTAAATTTTAATTTATGATAATATTAAAGATTTTGTTTGTTGATCCTAAAGATTTTATTTAAAAGAACAATTATTATGTATACTTAATATGTTTCACGAAGTGGCAAATAAGAAATGATAATAATAATGCTTTATTACCCAATAGAGTAGGTAATACAAGTATTTGTTTTTTTTTGTTTGTGTTTATTCATTTCGACATTAAATAATTACTTTCGAATTTTTTGTTTCTTCATTTTGATTGAATTTTATCGATTTTTTGAAGAAAATACAGAAACCGATAAAAATTATACATTTATTTTTTTGTCAATTTTAGCAAATTATGTTGATATGGAAAATATTGACGTATTTGTCAATCCATGTTAATTTTGACAAGTTTGAAGATTTTGGTTAATTCTAATGATGTTTGTCATTTACAACGATTTTAATTTAATTTAATTTATAATTTTTTCCAATTTTTATAATAATTATAATATTACTGATTTTGATTCAACTATTTTTAATATTGTCAATGATTTATTTTAAATTAATTTAATGAGTTTTATCAATTTACAATAATTAAATTGTAACAAAGGTTTTCAGTGATTTAGATAATACACGGTTTTTTTTTCTACAAATTTTGACTGTTTTTGATTTGAATAGAAAATTATTAAGATTCAGAAATCCCTATAGTTATTATTTTCTATTTAGTGTCCGTAAACGTAAAAATGCAATACATTTACATGGACCCATTGACTTTTTATACATTTCTCGATGTTTATGAATGAAATATTTCGAGTTTAGAAAAGCATGAAAATTTGGTTTTGTCACTCTGCCAAACGAAATTTTCAGGCACTAAACGGCTTAGCGTAAAGTTCAAAATACAATCGTTTTCTAGTCATTTTCAATTTCCGATTTATTTTCATTTTGAAATATTTTTTTCTACACACAATAAAACATTCACGGTCTTATACATAGTCTGCTAATTGCGACTAACGTGTGACCAATTAAGGTTTAGTAAGAAAATAAAATATGTCGTTTTAGAAGCGATTGGCGCTAGTTACTGTTTAAATGTATAATCGCACCATACCCTTAGTTTTACAGTGACTAAACGTAACCTCAAATGTCATTCGAGTAATTGTGGACGTCCAAGTTATGTGTTTCCTAGAATAATGAGCTGTGTTTTTGTTCAAATTAGTGTCGTAAAGTTTGCGAATGAGCGCAAAAATCGTATGCTATGCCTGTGCTCAGAGAAATACGTACACTGTAGGAGGAACGAATTGTCCTAGAAGGGCGGCTGGATGAAGGCCACATTCGTTCGTCCGTTTATAATTGTAAGCCTAGCAAATACAGCGTAATAATTGATCTTCATCGTACGATTAGAGTATTGTCTATCTTCTTTCAATGTAGTGCAGTATGCGCATTTTTGTGGGCACAGAAAAAGCGCATGTTTTTTTTTGTACTCGTTCAAGAACTTTGCAACACTAGTTCAAATCACTATGAGGTCTATGGTGAATATTAACCTATAGAGAGCTGTAAAAATTAATAAAAATCCACAATTGGTATATAAATATTGCTAACTCTACGCTGAAAGAATTTGATTTAGTATAAATTAGTTGGCGACATTGGCACAGAGGGCGTAGCCTCGTTACATAGATAAATATCGTAGACATCTATATTTTTATTCGTCTGATTCCATTTGACAAGGAAATGACAGTAATCGCTATGTTGCCGATACGAGTGGCTAAATATAGGCGCTACTAACAAGTATGTGTTAGAACATGACTATGCATATTAATCGCGATTAGTTAATCACACGTAAGTAACAGTTTAATCACAGGACAATCCATACGGCCGTTTCTTATTTATAAAATCAAGGATGTCTGTATTTTTTTAAATTAAAAATTAAAATAAATTATGAGTGTAATACATTAATGAGTTCAGAAAAAAATATCCTTTCAAAAAATATGAAAATCCAAAACGGCGCCCATAAGAGAAGCAGAAGTTGGCTATGGTTCCCGGGTAAATGTTATTGTTACGGCTTTACCTGGCTCGCCGTAATTCCGACCTTTCACATTTACATTAATATTAAAAATATTGTCCCTTAATGCGTATTTTATTATGTTTTCGTGTAATCGCAGTTACCAAGAAGTGATTTTTATGGTGTTTATCTAAAGTGCGCGATGGGAACAATTGAATCATAAACCGCCCAAACGCAAACGGTTGAGCGGATTAACCGACAGCTGCATACCAGACCCCAACGAGAGGCTCGAGATGCAGATTGCAGTTTGGCAACATCGGTAAGGTGGTGGTAATTGGGAATTATCATGACGAATTAGAATCACTCATTACCACCACCTACTCCACCTACACCCACCACCCCGTGGAGTAACCAAGGGACAGACGAGAGAAGAGAGACGATAACAAAACGTCAATGAGAACAGTCGCGACATTTTAAACTTTTGTACATTTTTGTATATATTGGTGTTTGACGAATATACGAGTTAAACTAATTTTATTATTTTTATTATATCTAAACCAGATATAATTGGTCCTTCGAATTTAAGGATAGTAACAGTTATAGTTAACTAAAAATTAAACATGCTACTAGGTTCCTTATAAAAAAGTGCCTGTATAATATCCATATTCTAAATGTCTAGAATTAATAGTTTTCGAATAAAGAAATAAAAACGAAATTTAAAAAAAATAGTTTCTTGATAATTTGCTGATATTTCGATGACAAAAAAGATATTTTCAAAATTGTTTTCGGATTATTGGTGGGCCCTAAAATACGCAACTTAGCCCCAATTTAACCGAGTCTCTATCTCTTCAAATACCTGAGATCCCTATACATTCTGTCGAAATACGGACACTGTATATACTTGAAAGAAATATTTTCTTTATTATTTGTATTTATTCTGTATTAAAACTGAGTGTACATTAAAACAATTTATTATTATCATTATTTGTAAATTGCATATTCCATTGTATCATTCATTATAATTTTGTAATTTCAGCGAGTTGCTATGTTGAGTAATTGAAAATTATCGAGGGGGGCTTTTCAGTCCGACCCAAGCTGTTGCTCTATTTCCCAGTACGCCCAGAAATTTCCATACATTACTATTCGCCTTCGATAAATGGCGCTTCTCTATTTAAATAAATTCCCATTTCCACCTTCATCGAATTTTACATCAAAAGCCCTGCGTACTAGGCGCATTACACACGCCCATAATCGCAAAATTCACATCAAAAAGTCATTACGTTTGTTACGGAATTTCCGTTTCGTTGTTAGGAAGTCTGTTAGAAATTATAATGCATGTGTAAAGGTGAAGAATATATTACAGTCATTAAATTTATTTTGATGAAGCGTTCATTAACTTTAAATTTAAGTGAAACAAAAATACAGAAATCATTGAATAAATAGACAGTATTAAGAAATCTAGTATCAAATATCTACTGGTATAATTTGCTTGAAACATAACTGATTGTATCAATCAGAATTTTTAAAAAACTGTATATATTGCTAAACTAAACAGTGCTAAATTAAAACTGTAAAAGTTTTTGTTGAGCACAGAATTTTCATTTCATTTCATTTCATTTATTAGTGCACTACAAGAAGTTTACACAGGTCTATAATATATAAATACAATTACGATGTGATTTTTTTTGCTTTGCTTTAAACAAAATGAAAGAAAAATAAAAGTGTAAACATTTGCAGTTTTCGTTTTAGAGCTTTTACAGTCTTTTTCTTTTGGTTTTTGTCTGTTGTCAATTGTATTTCATGATTTCTCAAAAGTATTGCTTGACAAACACAGCACTCTATTTAATAGGAAATAGTTTTTAGAAATAGTAAAATAGAATTAACAAAACTCCTTTAAAAACAAATAAAAAAACTGTATTTTCTTTGCTAGATTTCTTTAAAAATACTTAAATTAATATTTAATTGATGAGGCGGATACATGATGAAACTCCATAATACTATTTGAAATAAAACAACACATTTGGGAGGGTTTCACTTTAATTGTTGAACACTGCAACATGTTTCACCACACAGTGGCTTCATCAGGCAGATGAAATAATATTATTTCATCTGCCTGATGAAGCCACTGTGTGGTGAAACACGTTGCAGTGTTCAACAATTAAAGTGAAACCTTCCCAACTGTGTTGTATTATTTCAAATAACTTAAATTAATAATAATAATAACCTTTATTACCCAACATAAACTTAAAATAAAATTCTAGTGAGTAAAAATAAAGAAATGTAGTATAAAATATCCCCGTTATAATTTGCTTGAAAAATTATTGTTAACCTCAAATTTAATAAATGGTGATGTATCCATTATAGCACTTTCCATGTTAAAGATATGATGATTTAAATATCAAAAATATAGTAATTTGCTCATACTAAATTTATTCTACTTTTATTATTTTCCCAAATTTTTCCACAAAAACAGTAATTCTTTCATTTTTCGCTACATCTCGGTAAATATTGATCACCATCACATCTAAGCGTTGTATATTTTTAACTTTACTGTAAATCAGTGGATTATACGCGTGGCGCATGAAGTAAAATTTCGAGTTTAGAAAAGCCCCGTGAAAATTTGTCTCGGGTCGCTGCGCGACCCTTGACAAATTTTCTACGCGGGGCTTTTCTAAACTCGAAATTTTACTTCATGCTTAGTCTGGGAGTGGAAGACATTCTTTACTTTAAAATACATCACCACTGTAAAAATGTGTATCGTAACTGTCACAAAGAAAAACAATAACATGGCGATCTCATTACAGTTCAATTCAAACTCTTATCAAGTTGGCACGACCTATATCAACTGTCATTATAGTTCATTATAGTTACCGTCGACTTATGTCAACTGTTATTATAGTCCGAATGTCGGCTAGCGCCGACTTATGTCAACTGTCATTAGAGTCCAAATGTCGACTAACAATGAGTTATGTCAAGTTGACACAATGGAATAAATGTAGGCTAGCGCTGACTTAAATCAAGCTGAAACGATAGACTTATGTTAGTCAACCTAGTGATTTACAGTCATAAATTCACACTTTGACTATTGTGTCATTATGACTGTAAGTAAGATTTTGTCTGATTATGTCTCTATGAACTGTATTTCGACTATTCTGGTATTATGATTGTAAGTCATATATTTGGCTGTCTATTCACTTATTAAGATTTTGTCATTAAATCACTATATTGACTGTATTCGATATAGTGATTTAAGTAACAATCATTATATCACAATAGTCGAAATACAGTCCATAGAGAGACATAATCAGACAAAATGATAGCATAGTCGAAAGACAGTCAATCAAGTGAAATTGTCACAAATGTCAATATACAGTCGATCGAGTAATTTAATTACAAAATCCTATTATACTTATGCCCGGTATTATAAAACGTTTTATTTCCTAAATAAAATTTACTTTAGGAATAAATTAATTTATTCCAAAGATTTCGGTATTATAAACACAAAATAACTTTATTTGGCTAATAAATCTCCCCAGTAAATTATTTGTTTGTTTTTCTACCAAGTAAATTTTATTCTCTAAATAATTTGACAGTTAAAAGTCAAAAGTGTATTGTATTATTATAATTACTTTAGATTCTACTACTTGTATTTATTAATATCATTACTGTTATCATGTCTACCATATCATCCGTGTCAGGTTTAAGTTTGCTCATAGTATCTTCCCTGGCAGTGATTAATTCGAACCACAAGACATTCTAAAGAGTCGAAGACCTAGAGTTTTTCAAATCAGACATAACCAGGGATTTTTATACTTATGCATACGCGTTTTTAAAATTAGTTCCATTTAAAGTTTTAAACGAGTGTTTTCCAGTCCCAGACTAAACATGGAGTAAATTTTCCAGTTTAGAAAAGCCTGTTCTGTGTAATTCTGTCCTATTCTACGGTTGTTCTCCATAATTATAAGGAATTATACTAAATTTCCAATTTGATTGACAATTTAATTTGAAATATTGACAATTCAATTTAACAAATTGGTGGTTCCAGTTATGGCCACAATAAAATGTATAATTTTGGTATATAATCTACTAATTAAATTATCTATTTCTAGAAGTCGAAGACCTAGAGTTTTTCAAATCAGACATAACCAGCGGTTTTTATACTTATGCATACGCGATTTTTAAATTAATTTCATTTAAAGTTTTAAACGAGTGTTTTCCACTCCCAGACTAAGCATGAAGTAAAATTTCGAGTTTAGAAAAGCCTGAAAATTTGGTTTGGTCGCGTAGCGCGAAGCGCGGAGCGACTAGACCAAATTTTCAGGCTTTTCTAAACTCGAAATTTTACTTCATGCGCCACGCGCATTTAACACTGAAAGTACTGAAATATTGTGAACAAGTGAACTTCACTTGAAATCAGTGTCTTGTTCGCGTGGCGCATGAAGTAAAATTTTGAGTTTAGAAAAGCCTGAAAATTTGGTTTGGCCGTTCCGCGCTACGCGACCAAACGAAGTTTTCAGGCTTTTCTAAACTCGAAATTTTACTTCATGCTTAGCCTGGGAGTGGATAACACTCGTTTGTCTTTTATAATTTCTTATAAGCTTTCGTTTTCTTGTTCTGTGTAGTTCTGTCCTATTCCACGGTTATTCTCCATAATTATAAGGAATTACACTAAATTTCCAATTTGATTGACAATTTAATTTAAAATACTGACAATTCAATTTAACAAATTGGTGGTTGCAGCTATCGCCACTATGAAAATGTATAAATTCGGTGTGTAATCTACTAATTAAATTATTTATTTCTAGAATTGCTATTTATTTGGTAGGTTTGCTTTATAATACGCAATTTTATGTGCCCATTAGTTTACTAGGCAAATAAATTTACTCCACAAATAGTTATCTAATGATTTGTTAATTGTTTATAATACCGGACATTAGAAATTTATAGTCAATGTTGCAATAGTCAATAATCAGTCGATAAAGAAATGTAATTATTAAATACTATCATGCTTAAAAAACAGTTCACCAAATGACATAGTTACAATACAATCAATTTGCAGCCGACTAAGCGATTTTAAGTTTAAGTTAAGTTGACAACATGATAAAAATGCCCTGATAGTCCAATTAAGTATCATTTAATTTTATAGATTACATGTTGATTATATAACAAAATTTTAAAGAAAAAAAGGAAGACGTTGCTAGAGTTCTTTAAAATAAAATAATCTTTTAAACCAAAAGAAAAAGACTGTTTCCTTCAAACAAAATTTCAAAATAACTGTAAATTCCTTGCTAGATTTGTTAAAACAAATACTGAAATTAAGAAATGTAGTATAAAATATTCAGCTATAATATAACAAGTGCTATGATTATCATCGATAATATTCATGAGTGAAACCGAGCGAGTTAAATGGTGCTCCGGTTTCACAAAGGAATATTATCGATTATTAATCATACCACGAGTTATATTTGATAAGAGAATATAGCGAAAAAAACAGCGAATAAATCGAAATTTTTAGGCTATCCTAAACCTAACAGGTTTGACAAATAATTTTCGTGGCAACGACCACAACAAGGTGATAGAATTCTATCACCGCTGTGATAACGTGTATCTATAGAAATAAGCGATTCTAATTGGAGGGAATGTAGTCATGTGACGCATCAGTTATATTCTCAGCCGTAATATAATAAGTGGTATGATTATTATCGATGATATTTTGGAGTTGCAACCGAGCTGCAGATTCAACGAGTGCGCAGCACTAGTTGAATGTGATGCTTCGGTTTCAACGACAAAATATCATCGATAATTAATCATATCACGAGTTATATTTAGTGAGAGATTATAACGAATAAAATAATGCAAGTCCCTCAACATTATCGACAGCTGTGATATTGTTGTTTCCTTATTGATTGTGATTTTTTTAAGCGCACAAAAGTTCGTAAACTGCTGCCACTGCGATTCTTGGTGTTTTTTGGCGTCGCACTTTTCACTTCTCTCTGAATGTCACTGACCGAACCTTTATCCCATCTATTTTCGTTCATTTTGATGTTTCGAATGACAGGACAACTTATCAATGCTGCTTTTGTTTTTTATCATCGCGATGATAGACATGCATCTACGGCTTTCCTTGCATTTCATTGGTTGAAAATTCGCTCTAGTGGGCTATGTGTTGTATTCTCAGCCATAATACAACGAGTGGTAAGATTATTACCGATGATATTTTGAAGTTGAAACCTAGCTGCAGATTCAACGAGTCCGTAGGACGAGTTGAATGTGCTGCTTCGGTTTTAACGACTAAATATAATCTGGTATTAATCGTACCACGAGTTATATTTAGTGAGAGAATATAACGAATAAAATGTTATAATCTTACTTATCTGAAACTTCCTAGCGGCACAAAACTCAGAAAATTGTCGCCAATGCGACTCTCTATTTCGCACTGTGTTTTTCGGTATCGTATTTTTCACTACTTCACTTATATTGCTGCTAGAACCCGTACCAAAACGATTTCCAACGTCCATTTTAATATTTGGAATTGTGAGGTCTAACCACTTTGACGTTTAAAAAACAATTTATGACCACAACAAACTTATCATTGCGATGATTTTTTATCATCGCTGCGATACACATACTGCTACGTATGTACTTGCATCTGATTGGCTGAAAATACATTCTAGTAGGCTATGAGTTGTATTCTCAGACGTAATATAACGAGCTGCAGATTCAACGAGTGCGCAGCACGAGTTGAATGTGCTGCTTCGGTTTCAACGACAAAATATCATCGACTATATCCCGCCAAAGACGGCGAGCCGAAACACGAATGAATTAGAACCAATCAGCTTCTCGAAGTCGTTGTTGCCGTGATAACAAATTCATATAGAGTTCGATTTCGGCACTGTGATTGGTTCTCTACTCGTATTATGTTTCGGCACGTGATTGGTTATCCCAATTCATTGTTCAATTTTTGTAAATAAACTGAACGTCAAACTACTGTCAAATAAAAATTATATACTTCAGTTTTTGTGAACGCTATAAAAATGATCGCAAATACACGGTTCGGAAGTACACCTCTAGAAGCAATTCACGAAAAAGTAAGAAACGCCCAGCCTATAAATACATTATCATCGCAAAAATATATATGGAAACAGTTTATGGAGTTTTGCGTGGAGAAAAATATTACGTTAAATGCGACTTGCACTTTGGAAGACATTTCTAAAATATTGGAAAACTGGGCATACAATATGAGAAAGAGGGTCGGCACGAACTATAAAGAAAAGGTAGTCAAGACGCTATGGAATACCACTGCTAAGTTAGTGCAAGAGAAGTACTTCAGTGACTTTCAAATATTGTTTGATCCATTTAAAGACTTAATATTCAAACCGGCACGAAGCGCCCGCGATGCCAATCGCGAAGAATTGCAGCGGTTTTCTGAGAAGAGAAGCATGAGTTCTGCACCGTTATCATCAGAAGAATTTCAAGCGATACTTCTTCAATTTAACGAGGACAGTCCCGATGGGTTGCAAAGAAAATTCTTTCACATAGCGTCGGTTGAACTCGCGTGGAGAGGAGGCGAAGGGACATCAACATTAATTCAGCACTTCAAGGATGAAATAAATAATTCTGCAGAATGGACTGGAAGAATAATTTATAATACCATATTTTCTAAAACCTCTCAGGGTGGAGGACAACGCTTAGCCGAAAACAAATGGCTCACACCAAACAAGAGTAATGAAGATGTGTGTCCGGTACGATTACTTAAGAAATTATTGTCAAAACGTGGCGACAACATTAAAACAGATCGTCTGATTTTAACTGTAAACAAGAGTTGACCATCGGGAAAAAGCTGGTATAAAAATATGCCCAGTGGCCGCAACGAAATTGGGAAGTAGGTTAAACAAGCGGCTCAGAAAATCGGTTTAAACACCAAACTGATTAAAATTAGCAATCACTCTAGTAGAGCAACAGCTGTGAGTCAATTAATGGAACAGGGAAGTAGTGACCAAGAGGTTGTTAAAATCACCGGGCATTCTAGTTCGCAATCACTTAAACCGTATTTGCAATTAAATTCTGACCATCATACTAAGATTATTAACAACCTCAGAATAAAAAACTCCAATACTCTAGTGACAATAAATGAACAACATAATGAACCTGATAAGCAAAATATAGTATACAATAATTGTACAATTAATAATTATTATACTCAATAAATGTCTTCGTTTCTTTTGAATAGATTCCTTTTTTATTGTAATATTTTTGTTGGGATATAGTCTGATAAATTGCTCTCGTGCATTTGAAATTATCGCAAGTTTGCACTCTTTCGACAAACACAGTCGTATTGCTTTAGGCAACAGCCCCTCGCCCAACGGGCTCGGGACTCTTGCCAAGCAATACGACTTTGTTTGTCAAAAGAGTGCAAATTTGTTACCGATAATTTCCAATGCACTTGTGCAATTACTGTTGATAATTTGTAACTAATTTTTTTCAACTTTTACAAATTTAAAACATTTTCCGCTATTTTAGCAGAATTTTTACTTTAGACATAAAGTGATAAACTTAAACATGTAAATTTTTAAATTTGAATTGTTGAAATCATTCAAAAACATATTAAAATATGAATATTGAAATATTCGAATATTTAAATATTTCGAATAATTTGTTAATTATTGTAGCAATTTCTTTCTTCACTAATTACTTTTATTATACTAAATGTCAATTTTGAACACTATGTGTTCATTTTCAATAGTAATTATATATTCCATTTGTTTCTGGATCTCGCCTAGCTATGGAAAAGTGACAGTTTTAGTATTGTAAATGGGGCTGGTTGTGTTTTAAATCAGGGTTTTTAAATGTCACTGTCAGATGTTCGATTTTAAGGTTATAATTTCTGACTATTGTGATCTTACACTGTTGCCTGTTTTACAAATTTTCAGATATAAAAGGATAATAATATGCAGTTTTAAGATTAACAAAATTTACTACTTGGTTTTTGTACATACAAACACAGCAATAATATTGTATATAACAAATATAATGAATTCGGCTCTGCAAACTTATTTCGTCATCCATTTGTATTTCTCGCTTGGGTCTTCCCGTTAACACATTTTGATCAACTCCATCCATCCACCTTAATTTTGGTCATTCATTTGTAGATTTGGATTACTTTGCCTAAAATGTTTGTAGGATTTCAGAATTTGTAACCTTTTTGATTCAGAGATAATCTTTGGCATGTTAATATTTAATATGTGCCTGAAATTATTTTTCACTTGACATTGACACAGCATTGCAACACTAGATTAATTTGATTTAATAATAAAATGCTCGAAGAAGCGACCGCGTGGCGAAATAATTGTTGCAAGATTAACAATAAACCTCTTGAAAATTAAAAAGAGGATTTCTTATGATATCATAAATTATTGCAACACTGTTAAAATAAGGAATCAGGAGTGCCAATTAATAAAAAATGTAAATGTTGATACTGCAACATAACAACACGAAAGCATGGCTAGGCGAGATCCAGAAACAAATGGAACCGTGTATAAATTCACAAATATATTAATTTCATTAATCGTCAATTAATTAACGAAATAAATATATTTGTAAATTTAATTACTATTGAAAATAAACACATAGTGTTCGGAATGTACATTTAGTATAATAAAAGTAATCAGTGAGGAAAGGAATTACTGCAATAATTAATAGAAAACACTTCATGTACCTAAAAGAAGAATATCGAATAATTCGAATATATTTTTTAAAACCGGTTAAGTTAAAGTCTGTGCTTAATCAAGAACTGAAACCTTGATTAAGCATGATGTAAAATTTTGAGTTAATAAAAGCCTAAACGTTTGCACTTGGACGCTTCACGTCCAAATCTAAATTCAGGCTTTTCTAAACATGAAATTTTACTATATGCGCCACGCGTACTAAATACTGAAATATTGTGAAGTTCACAATATGCTACTAACGCAGTATGCTAACTACGAATTATGTGAACATCACTTAAAACCGAAAGTGAAATTTCGAGTTTAGAAAAGCCTGATTACCATGATTATATCTTTTTAATGAGGAAATCGTATATTTATATTTAATGTTTTTTTTTTGGCAAGTTCATAATTGCCATATTCAACATTTATAAAAAAAATGTTTGTATAATTTAGTAAATCAACGAGGAAAACATAAATATAAGTAGGTATAAAAGTTATATTCGTAAAATTTAGTTTTTAGCTCATTTAGAATTAAAAATACATTTGAAAATATTAAATTTAACACATTTTTAAAACAAAACCGTTTAAAACACATCACTTGTTTTAAAACATGTTGAAAACAGTCTTTTAAAACAAAGTGTTTTGAACATAACAACATTGGTTGAATAGCGACTATCAACGTTATTTTAATTGAATGACTTTATTCCACGCTACAAATGAAAAAAGAAAAATTTTGAAGTTTAAGATATTGTTCTTCACTTCAATTGAAAACAATAGGAAACCGGAATAAAAATCAAAAATGAAATGGGAATTTATGGGTTTTTAGTGGAATGTAAAATATCAACAGCTAAATTAATTCAATTTCTAATTAAAATTGTATCTATACACAAAATAATCTATCGCAACTTATTACATAAGAAAGAGGAGAAAAAAATTTTCATGTTCACTTTCAGACCAAAAGCCTATTAATTACCAACAAATATTCCATGACTTTCAAATCAGGGAATATAAAAAAAACAAATCCCAAATCGGAATTAGCGCGGCAATTTAGTTTCTAATTGGAAGTCTTAAAAGCCTCGCTCGGTAGAAAAAAAAAGTAATTAAAAACTTAATAAAACCAGGGGCCCCAGAGTCATTTTATCGAAAATACCTTGCAGACAGATACACACGCCTTTAATTAAAAGCGCCCCCACCAACGACGATTCCGAAACTGAGTTTTGTTGTTACCAGAATAATTATAATTAAACAAAAAATACAATAAAGGTATGATATTGCATAGTTTTGTAATTTAATTATTTATTTAATTTAATTTTATATTCTATTATAGTTTTTTGTTTACTGGACTAGTTAATTGATCATTTTAATTTGGTAAGTTGCAACTTTATAAAATGTTGTGTCTATTAAGTTATTTTCCAAGTCATGGGATCATACAGGGAATTTTTCTTTTAAGTATACATATTTTATATATTTTTTAAATTTAATATTTTCGTGCTATTTCAAATATGTTTACACATGTCAATACAAAAGTAATGCAGTTTAAATTAATAATAAATAAATATAAAATACTTAACTAATAATATATAAGGTATATCACGTAAATATAAATTATGTGAAATACCTTATTTATTTATTTATTTATATCTCGATGCATACGCTGTAAAAATTCAAGTATTAGTTGTTTTTTAAATGCGTTACTTTTAAAACTTCTTTCTAGTGTTATCACTCCTTATTTAATTAAGTATGAAGTAAATTAATATGACATTAAGGGCGGTCTTAAATGGACGTTTTTAGCGCGATAGCGGAGCGGGACGGATCGTTTTTCCCGCTCCGCTTTTAGCTCTTATACGGAGCGGATTGAACGCGTTTTGCAAGCGGGTGCTAGGAGAGTTCGCCGCCAGGCCTTCGGTGCCGTCTATCATTCAGTTGTGCTACGGTGAGTAATAAGTATGGACGAAATAGATTTAATTGCGTCAGATTATTATTTATTTATCGTTACTGTATTTATGGATTTAATGTTTTTATAAATATAAATATTACTTACCTAAATTCCACATGCACTCCGCCCACTGAGCAAAAACAAACAAATAACGTTATATCAACAGTGCAGCAACATTAATCGTTGTTTTAATGTTGATGAAACATTACTTAAATGGATTTGTTTGTTGTTGGGCGGTGCCTGAATTTCTAAGATAAAACTTTCTGTATCAAACATACTTATAAAATCATGTTTTAGCGCTAGGATATAGACAATTACTTTTTTCCTTTTATTTAACCCGTAACCGGCATACAAATTTCTGTCAAAAATTTCACACACTTTGATGGGTAATAACCTGCATATTAAAAATAGACTGTGAAATGAGCATTTCCCTAGTATGTTGGCCAATTGGAGAGTCAGGGAAAAGAGAAGCTGCTGGCTGTACAAAATTTACGAGCACAGAGACCGCTCTAAAAAAAATGATTATTAATTCTTTTAATTATTTTGTTCTCATCACACTATTTTACAAGAGATTGGGGGCGATTTTAAATTGTTAGTTATTTTATTTTTCGCAATTTCTAGAAAATATCAAAGATTTTTTAAATATTAAATAAAATTATACTCATATCTTAGAGAAGGAAGTTTACCTAAAAATGTTTGGTTTATATTTTTTGTTTATTAATTTTTTTTAATTTTGGACACTTATCTAAACGCAAAAATATTTATTTTTGCGTTACGACTAAATATTGTGAGGAAAATATTACGAATTTAACTCGCTTTGGCCGATTTTTACAAAAATATTGCAAAAAACGCCCGTTTTGAAAACGTGTTTCACCCGCCCGTATAAGAAGGCGCATAAGAAACCATGTGTTAAAACTGAAAAACGCGTCCGTCCCGCTCTGCTCAAATTTAAACAAACGCGAGTGCTGGCGTTTTCTCCGCCTCGCACCCGTTCGTCTACGGACTCTCATATAAACCCATGTGTAAAAACGCAAACGCTTGCGCCCGCTTGCGCCCGCTCACGTTCCGCCTCGCGTTTAAAACGTCCATCTAAGAGGTCCCTTAATATTAAGTTGAATATATTATTTTGGAGCAACCAAGCCAAATTTTCAGGCTTTTCTAAACTCGATATTTTACTTCATGCGCCGCGCGTATTAGACACTGATTTTAAGGGAAGTTCAAAATATACTGCTTAGTTTGATCTCAAGGTATTTATTTGCTAAATATTTGTTTCGTCTTACCAAAACTGAGATGCATCTGCAATTTTCTAAAAAAAAAATAGAAACAATTAATTATTAAATTTTTATAAAAACTAAATAAACATATCAGAAGTAATTTTATTTGTAGATTTTATTTGTATTAGTTGATTCATTAATGTATAAACATTTACAAAGAACCATAAAATGTTTATATCGTTTAACGGTTTAACGTATGTAACCCAACATACAATTATAGACAAGACAATTGGTCATCTTGGTCGATTATCTATGAGTCGTTACGAGTACAGAAACCTTTCTTATTGATATAAATTGTAAGTCAGAGTGATTTCTGTATTTGTTCTTAAAAGAATATCGCCGTTATTTGTCCAACAGATGCATACACATATCTAATTACAGGATAATTAAAATTATACAATGCAACGCTGAATAAACAAGTTATAGATATAGATTTCTGTATTTAGTATTTATAGTTCAAATAGTACCCCAAAGATGTCTCTTACGGGTTTAATAAATTTAGAGATGGGCGAAATTGCTCTTTTCAGTGAGCTGGTTTACAAAATCTGACTTAATTTAAAGATCTGGTTCAGTGAGCCAGCTCACAGTTACATGAGCTAGCGATCCGCTGAGAGTTGCGAATCTTAGAGATCCATCTAATTCGCCAACTAATTGGGCTCATTCATCAAAATGTTCAATATTCAACGTTTTGATTTGTCTGTGATGTATGTTGGTATCTAATGAATGATACTCCGGCCATTTTGAAAACATTGACCCGCCACCACCAATCAGTCTATTCTATGATTGCAATAATCGCAAATACGCTCACAATTAACAGTGCGGTTCAGACCCAGTCGACTCCATATGATTCTATAAGTTCACATATATAGTTGACGACCCACTCGATGGGAGGGCGGAATTTCAAATTCCCCGCAATTTCTAACGTGGGCTCGTTTTCATTCAACAGCTGTCAGATCCGTCGGAACTGAAGGCACAAAAATACTGATAAGACGAAATCTTCTCCAGATGAGCGTTAATAAATATAAATAATTACAACCGTAAGTATGTAAAATATTTTTAAATTTTAACCTATTGTGTATTATTTTAAATAAGTGTACAGTCAAACAAATTTAAAACCAGGGTGTTACTACATTATTTCTCTTTATTTCTTCCTAGTACATGTGGATGATCTTCAAGTATACTACATATCCATGGTCGTGGATATTTTCATCATACTGAACTAGGAGCATTTTTTCATGGAGTATATCCCCGTTATTGTTGGATTAAGCAATTCTGAATCTTTGGGGATGGGCGTTAACATTAATAATTAAAACCGTAAGTTTATGTAATATTTTAAGTTTTTAAGCCATTGTCTATTCTTTTAATTAAATCTACAGTCAAACACATTTAAAACCAGTGTGTCTACATTATTTCTCTTTATTTCTTCCTAGCATTCGTGAATGATCTTCAAGTACTATGCATGAAACAACCACGGACGTGGAGATTTTCTTCACACCGGGCTAGGAGCCTACTTCCATGGAGAATGTTCCCGTTGCTGTTGGATCAAGCAATTCTGAAATTTTATCTAGTCACAAAATACGATCCCAGTACATAAAATAATGTCTTAAATTTAATTACACGGTTTTTCTATTGCATTTCACTATTGATCAAATGAGATTCACTATATCCCAAATATCTTTCACCTTGTCAAATATAAGTCAAAAGATTTCCCGATTTATGAAATAAGTTTCACTATATACCAAATAGTTCTCTTTAATATTTTTGCTGAACATTTTTGCAGTAACAATGACTTTCTTCTGGAAATATTTTATTTGTATTTATACATACAAGGAGTTTTCTTTTAAGTATACGTATTTCTAATTCAACCTACTTTCTTTAAATCTTTAGATATTCCTTGTTTTTTTTTAAGTTCAATTTGAAGCTTTAAATCAGTGTTTTCCACTCCCAGACTAAGCATGAAGTAAAATTTCGAGTTTAGAAAAGCCCCGGGAAAATTTGTCGAGGGTCGCGCAGCGACCCGAGACAAATTTTCTGGGCTTTTCTAAACTCGAAATTTTACTTCATGCGCCACGCGTATAAAACACAGTTTTCAAGTGAAATTAGAATATACATAAATTTTACAATATTTTAGTGTTTTATACGCGTGGCGCATGAAGTAAAATTTCGAGTTTAGAAAAGCCCAGAAAATTTGTCTCGGGTCGCTGCGCGACCTTCGACAAATTTTCACGGGGCTTTCCTAAACTCGAAATTTTAATTGATGCTTAGTCTGGGAGTGGAAAACACTCGTTTAAAGCTTTGTATTGAACTCTTTTGAAAAACAACGAATGTCGAAAAATTTACAGCTTATGCATATGTTTACCTTAAAGAAAAATTCGCTGTATGGAACACTACTTACGCCAACATCCTTATCCGGATAAGGAGACCTCTTATTTCATTTCTAAGATGCATTTTTTGACGAACTGCAGACATTTTGTTGAAAAGTGAAATGTAATTAGGTTTTGACATGTAGCGAAATATATTTGTAATAACTTTTTAAATATACATTTAACATGTTCATTAGGTCTTTGGTATTTTTCGCATCGCACGGTAATTTAATACCGTGCGATGTTCCCCGCACCGCACCCACCATTCAATGTTATGACCCCCTGCACCGCACACCCCGCTTAGCAAGAATCCCGCCCGCTCTCCGCGCCCAATGACGTCATTTGCGATTGCAGCGCCGTCTCATCGAGTGGGTCGGTTAACTAAAATTAAGATACGTGGAGCCCCCTATGAGTTATCAATCTAACATAATCTATGGGCGGGCTTCTTGCTAAGCGGAGAGTGCGGTGCAGGGGGTCATAACATTGAATGGCGGGTGCGGTGCGGGGAACATCGCACAGTATAAAATTACCGTGCGATGCGAAAAATAACAAAGACCTAATGAACATGTTAAAGGTATATTTTAAAAGTTATTACAAATATATTTCTCTATATGTCAAAACCTTATCACAGTGTGTCAATTACATTTCACTTCTCAACAAAATGTCTGTAGTTCGTCAAAAAATGCATCTGAGAAATGAAATAAGAGGTCTCCTTAACCGAGAATGGATGTTGACGTAAGTAGTGTTCCATACAGTGAATTTTTCTTTAAGGTAAACATGCATAAGCTGTAAATTTTCCGACATTCGTTATTTTTCAAAAGAGTTCAATATGAAGCTATAAACGAGTGTTTTCCACTCCCAGACTAAGCATGAAGTAAAATTTCGAGTTTAGAAAAGCCCCGTGAAAATTTGTCGAGGGTCGCGCAGCGACCCGAGACAAATTTTCTGGGCTTTTCTAAACTCGAAATTTTACTTCATGCGCCACGCGTATAAAACACTAAAATATTGTGAAATTTATATATATTCGTATTTCACTTGAAATCTGTGTTTTATACGCGTGGCGCATGAAGTAAAATTTCGAGTTTAGAAAAGCCCAGAAAATTTGTCTCGGGTCGCTGCGCGACCCTCGACAAATTTTCACGGGGCTTTTCTAAACTCGAAATTTTACTTCATGCTTAGTCTGGGAGTGGAAAACACTCATTTAACGCTTCAAATTGAACTTAAAAAAACAAGGAATATCTAAAGATTTACAGAAAATAGGTTGAATTTGGAATACTTATACTTAAAAGAAAACTTCTTGTATATACAAATACAAATAAAATATTTCCAGAAGAAAGTTACTGTTACTGCAAAAATGTTCAGCAAAAATATTAAAGGGAAAAGTATTTGGTATTTAGTGAAACTCATTTCGTAAATCGGGAAATCTTTTGACTTATATTTGACAAGGTAAAACATATTTGAGATATAGTGAATCTCATTTGATCAATAGTGAAATGCAACAGAAAAACCGTGTAATAGAATTCAAGACATTAATTTATGTTCTGGGATTGTACTTTGTGACTAGATGGAATTTCAGAATTGCTTGATCCAACAGCAACAGGAACATTCTCCATGGAAGTATGCTCCTAGCTCAGTGTGAAGAAAATCTCCACGTCTGTGCTTGTTTCATGCATAGTACTTGAAGATCATTCACTAATACTAGGAAGAAATAAAGAGAAATAATGTAGACACACTGGTTTTAAATGTATTTGACTGCAGATTTAATTAAAAGAATACACAATGGCTAAAAAACTTAAAATATTGCATAAACTTACGGTTTTAATTATTTATGTTAACGCCCATCCCCAAAGATTCAAAATTGCTTAATCCAACAACGGGGATATACTCCATGAAAAAATGCTCCTAGTTCAGTATGATGAAAATATCCACGACCATGGATATTTAGTATACCTGAAGATTATCCACATGTACTAGGAAGAAAAAAGAGAAATAATGTAGTAACACTGGTTTTAAATTTGTTTGACTGTAGACTTATTTAAAATAATACACAATAGGTTAAAATTTAAAAATATACATACTTACGGTTGTAATTATTTATATTTATTAACGCTCATCTCGAAACGATTTCGTCTTATCGGCATTTTTGTGCCTTCAGATCCGACGGATCTGACAGCTGTTGATTGAAAACGAGCCCACGTTAGAAATTGCGGGAAATTTAAAGTTCCGACATATGCGCCCTCCCATCGAGTGGGTCGGTCAACTATATATGTGAACTTACAGAATCATATAGAGTCGACTGGGTCTGAGCCCGCCCGCTCCCCGCGCCCAATGACGTCATTTGCGATTGCAGCGCCGTCCCATCGAGTGGGTCTGTTAACTAAAATCATGTTACGTGGAGCCCCCTATGAGTTATCAATCTAATTTAATCTATGCTACCAACCGATGTCTCCGATCAAGGCCGTAGAAAGGTATGTAAATCGGCCCTGTAAAAGCAAAAACAATATTTTTACCATTAACAAAGTGCTGCACCAGTTCAAGTAATAAACAAACCTTATATGATAGAAATATAACGATTTTTTTCTACAATAACAAACACTTCTTATTAAATTCACAATTTTGGTTACAAAAAGATGATAAAAGAAAAATTACATTTGTAATGTTTACTAGATAGTAAACAAGTGTTTGCTTATTATATTTTAAATTGTACTATCTGTGAACCAAGAAGAGGTGAATCTCTATCTAAACAAACGAATAACGCAGGTTTAGAAACTGCAAAAAGTAAAGAGTGTATGTTCAGCAAGGCTGAGAGAAGCCGGCCTGTCGATTCACGAGCCACGTGAAAATCAAGATCTGTTAATACATTGCGAATCTAAATTAACTCTAGAAGAGCGGGCAAATCAAAATGAGTCATAGTTCAAAAAGAACTGCATATTTCAAACTGAGTCACTTGGCTCACCAGCTCATTTCACTGAACTGACTCTTTGAGTTGACTTGCTCAAGAGTTACCCAGCTCTAGTTTGATATAATTTATTTATGAATACAAAAATATTTCTTGGTACGTTAATTACTTTTTTGCACGATGGATTCTTTTTTAATACTTACCAAATCCTTTTCCAGGACTGCAGGTTGTGTTTACCAAGTTGCTATGAATAACTAATCGGTAAATGGAACTTAAGTTTTACTTGCCTTTGAGCAAACAGTAATTAAAGCTCATCATTCATGGCAACTAATAAACAACTTAATTAGAATTGAATGGAGTCAAATTTCAATAATCAAATTTAACAAAACATCAGTGACATATTCATAATAATTGAGAAGAAATGTCCGTCTTCTCTGATCGTGCAAAGATCGTCATAAGTATCTCGAACAGTAAGTACAATACCGGTCACAGATATTAATTGGAGTCTTCGCTTCCTTCTCCTATAAACAATTGTCTTCAACTGGTAACAAATCCTTACTGTTCTTGATGCTTAGTATACTATATTATCGTTTGAATAATCGGTCAGAGTCTGTAAGCGAAATATTCAATTTAACGTACATCACAGTCTAGGCAGGTTTTGTACTTAGATTGTAAGGTTATTTATTGATCATATACATTCAATTTAATACTTCGCTTACAGAATCAGCCCAAATATCAAATTTCTGAGGTTATTAAAAACATACAGAGAGTTTTATGTAACACCGAACATGATCATCCAATACAATTTGACACTTTTACTTTTTGAGTTATGTGTAACTCGGGTTCCCTATATGACCATTAAAAATTGTAGCCAATGCCTCAACTTGTACACACAGGAAGATTTTCTTTCAAGTATAAATGTCCCAATTACATCGTATATGTCGTAAATCTTTAGATACTCGGTGTTAAAAAAAATCAATTTGAAACTTGAAATGAGTGTTTCACTCCCAGACTAAGCATGAAGTAAAATTTCGAGTTTAGAAAAGCCTGAAAATTTGGTTTGGTCGCGTAGCGCGAGGCGCGGAGCGGCCAAACCAAATTTTCAGGCTTTTCTAAACTCGAAATTTTACTTCATGCGCCACCGATACAAAACACTGACATATTACGAAGTTTAAAACACACCGCTAAACTCTACATTGCATCAGTGTTTCGTACCGGTGGCGCATGAAGTAAAATTTCGAGTTTAGAAAAGCCTGAAAATTTGGTTTGGCCGCTCCGCGCTACGCGACCAAACCAAATTTTCAGGCTTTTCTAAACTCGAAATTTTACTTCATGCTTATCCTGGGAGTAGAAAACACTCGTTTAGAGCTTCAAATTAAATTCTTTTAACAAACCGAGCGTCCGCAATTGTATAACGTATGCTTATGTATACTTAAAAGAAAAATGTTCGTTATGAAAGTGTTCGGTGTTACATAAAACTCTCTGTATACGTTAAATTTAACATTTCGCTTGCAGAATCAGCCTGATTATCAAAATCTCGAATTATTATAATCATTCATAAGAAGTTACAAATTGTTTTTTTATACTTACCTTTTCTAAATCGGGAAAATCCTACACAAAAAAAGCTCTGAAATTAAATTAAATAATTTGCAACAGCCAAAATCAAATCCATTTCAATAATCAATTGATATTTTATTTATTAAATTCTAAAATCAATATATTCAAAATATAACGAAAAAGCAATAATAATAATACATAACATGCTTTGTATATAAACTTTATTCTGTACTGTAAAAAATGTCATCCTATTATTTCATTTCGTTTCACACATTTATAAAAACGGCAGTCTGAAATTTACCAAAAATCAATCAAAACGATAAACCGTTTCTATAATAAATTAACTAAGGGATTTACAATTATGACAATTCTTGTTAATTAGCTATCAAAAAAAGGATAAGTTAAAAGATAGAAAACCATTTTTTAATTCCCAGCTATAAGAATCAGTTGTTGTTCAATAGTGGGTTAAACCTGATTTAACTTCAGCTCTATTTAAACTAAATTTGCAATAATGCAATTTATATAAAGTTTAATGGTTAAAAAACTGCCTCTTAACAGATTATTAACAATAATTAATAGGATTTGATTAAAAGTAAAACTTATTAAGTGCAATTAATTTCCTACGTACTTAATGATATTACTGTTGAATCCGACCCTAACAATTGTTGCCAATGCATTATTGAGTAGAATAAAAAAATGATTTTCAAGTTTTTAAAAATTCATCATACAAAGATAAAAATTATAGGTATATATTTTTTGTAATGATAAAATGCTTAGGCCCACACTTCTCTCACACTTGAATTTTTGTTTTGTATTCAATATTTAATATGTATGACAATTCATTAGGCATTATAGTGGCACTAGTTGAAAATGGCTATAAAAAATGCGCTCTCCTTGCAATGTAGTAACTTTTTATTCAATCTTTGACTTCTTTTAGGCAGACGGCATAACCTTGAGACGTTCGAAGGCTCCCTTTTCGAGGGCTTGCCTGTGATCGGGGTGGGCAATCTGGATGAGGGCGTGGGCCCTCTGCCTCAGAGATTTCCCGAAGAGGTCGGCGATTCCATATTCGGTTACGACGTAGTGGACGTGAGCACGACTTGTTACAATACCAGCACCTATACAAAATAATAAAAGAATCTAATTTTTGTTATTTCAATATCAGAAAATGCATGCAAGTGAAGTAGTATAAAGGCCACCATTGCCCCCTCTAAATCCGCCACTACATTCAGCATAACCAAATTTACTGTCAACTAGCCTAACCCATCATATAGGGAATGTTTCATTTAAGTCGAAATTTTACTTCATGCTCAATCAAGGATTGGAAACACTCCTGAGAAACTTAGAAATATTTAGTGAAAAATTGTCAGGTATTCGTCGATTGTATAAAACCGTTCAATTTGAAGCTTCTAAGCAGTGTTTCCAATCACTGATTAAGCATGGAGTAAAATTTCGAGTTTAGATAAGCCTGAAATTTTGGTTTAATCGTGTAGCAAAGCGGAGCGACCTAACCAAACTTTCAGGCTTCAATAACTCGAAATTTTACTTCGTGTACCAGGCGTATTAAATACTGAAGTATTGTGAAGTAAGCAGTACATTTTTACTTCATAATATTTCAGAAAACCACTAATACCTGACAATTACAGTATATGTATACATCAGGATATGTATACTTAAAAGAAAAGTTCCCTGTATGCATCTGCTATTTAATCTCACCTACATGAGTTGTTATTTTCTAACCTAACCTCATTTATCCTAACCCAACATATGCATCTGCCATCTAACATATGTCAAATTATTTTTAAATCCAACATTAATGACGCATCTCACCTAACCTATGGCCATTAAATTATAATCCAATTTCTCTAATAGTCATCTAACCTAACCTTAATGATTTTTTATCTATCTTTACCTCATTTTTAAATGAATCATTACTTTTATCAATGCTGCCAGAAACATTATCCTATGGTTACTAATATTTGATACTAAAAACTGCAAATTCCTTTCACTAATTTAGATAAATTAGATATAATGAAGAAAATTAGCTGGTCTAATTTTCGCCATTTGAAACGATTTTCACAATCAATTTCAAAGGTAAAAATTGACAACAATCAGCAGTTATCCATTAGTTGAAAGGTTGTCAACTAAAACTACATCTGCTGCCATTTGGTCTTTGGGTCAATATAATAAAGTTTCCCATCATTCAGTAAATGTTTGGGCACAAATAGTCATGAGCATAATTTAATGATATCAATAATCAATCAATCATTATCATTCGAATTAAATTGTGATCGTTCAAATTATTGCTCGAGATATTGTTTGAATGATCACTCGAGAGATCACTCAAATGATCGCTCGAGTAATTGGTCGAATGGTAGCCAAAATAATTGCTTCAATGATCGCCCGAATGGTTGTTTGTATGATCACTCGATTGATAATTCAGATAATGATCGAAAGAAAATAATAGCATTAAAAAAATTATCTAATGGTAAACAAAAACAGGGTGTTAGTGAATTGCAGGGACAAACTTCTAGAGCTTAAAGGATACACGAAAACAAACATATTTTGTTAATAAATTTATAGTCAAAAGTGTCTCCCTTTAGGAACAGATTTTTTAGGAAGCGTCTAAATGTAGGCAACTTAATTTACTACCTACCGTTTGTTTCCATTATGACAAAAATGAATGCAAGAAAAGTAAAAAAAAAACCCATATCCTCCCCTGGCTATGGCCTTGCTCATGGGTATACCAGTTATGTCTGACAATAACATAATCTACTTTGATGTAATGAAATATTGCAAACAGCAAAATAAAATGTCACCCGTTATTAAATTTACGGCTAAAGTGAGTCTTTTGGGCATGCTCCTGGGCAAGAATTTGCATTTCGACTGGTAACGATTTACGAAAGAAATTATTGTTGTGTACCCGGTAAAGATAGAACCATCTTAGGTTAGGTGAGGGTGCAGTACATTTAATAGTTAAAATTACGCCAGAGCCTGTCAGGTTAGGACATTTTGTAATGAACCCAAGGTCGTAACCAAATCAAATTTTGGAGGGGGTTATACAAATTTCAGAGGAAGGTTAATGGCAAAAATATTGTTTTTGCTTTTACAGGCCCACTTTTACATACGAAAATTTTACATTTTGAAAATTATTAGTCGAGCATATGTGATATCACAAGGAATGAAAAACTCAATTCAGCCAAATTTTCGGATTCACTCACCAGGTTTGGTCAACAAGGAAATCTTGCTTTCTCCTTTCCTCGTGACCGAAGGCAATGCGATGATGGGTTTGCCCCTGCCATCGAAACCTTCAGCGGCACCACGAATGAAGTCCACCTGCCCACCGAAACCCGAGTACATCCTTGTTCCAATGGAATCGGCACAGACCTGCCCGGTGATGTCGACTTCAATACCCGAATTGATGGCAGTCATCTTCGGCTGTTGTGAAATAATCTCTATAGAGAAAATAAAAAAACAATTTTGTAAAAAAGAGTTAAATTTCTAGGAAGTAACGAAAACCGTCATGAATTTGAAAGTGAAGTTGTTTTAAATTTTCGAAAAAACATCAATATTTTGATAATCAACGGATATTTCCGAAATTCACTGAAAACCGTCACGATTTTTAAAATGATCGGAAATCATGAAAAATTCATGAAAGGCGGCCAAATATTGAAAATTAACGACAATCTTGGAAATTCATGGAGAGCTTGAATATTTTTATAATTAATGAAAGTCTTGAAATAATTCGCGATAGGCGTCTAATTTTTAAAATGGAATTTTACGAAAACTATCAAGATTCGTGAAATTAACGAAAATCTGGGAAATTCGGGGAAAGCGTTATAATTTAGAAAAATAATGGAAACCTTGGAAATCCAAGAAACAAATTAACAAAAATTGTGGAAATGTAACGAAAATTTAGAAGGTATACGAAAGCTGCTAAGATTTTAAAAATTGAGGAAAAGTCATGAAATGTATCAAATTTTGAACAAAGATTGTTAAGGTTTTAAAAAATTGACAAAAATCTTGAAAATTCATGACAAGTATAAAAAAAGTGTAAAATTTTAAATTAACGAACATTTAAGAAATTCAGGAAAACTATCAGAATTTTTAAATATAACAAATTTCTTGGAATTTCATGAAAAAGTTATAAGTTAACGAATGTTTAGAAAATTCATAAAAATTGCCAAGAATTTGAAAAATGAAGGAATTTTTAAAAAGTCGTGGCAAGTATCTAAATTTTGAAAATTAACGAACATTTATGAAATTCAGGAAAATAATCAGAATTTTGAATATTCACCAAAAATCGTCATCACTTAAGACACTTAACTAAAATCTTAAAAATTCATCAACATTTTCACAAAACTAAACGAATGTTCACTCTCAAGCATGAAGTAAAAGCATGAAGCATGAAGTAAAATATCGAGTTTAGAAAAGTCTGAAAATTTGGTTTGGTCGCGTAGCGAAGCGACTAAAACAAATTTTCAGGCTTTTCTAAACTCGAAATTTTACTTGATGCGCCAAGCGTATAAACACTGATTTGATGTAAAATTAGAAATACGTGTATCATACTGCTTTGGCAGTATTTTTTAAACTTGATTGAAAATCAGTGTTTTAAACGCGTGGCGCTTGAAGTAAAATTTTGAGTTTGGAAAAACCCGAAAATTTGGTTTGGCCGCGGAGCGACCCAATCAAATTTGTATGTTTTTGTTAAACTCGAAATTTTACTTTATGCTTAATCAGGGAGTGGACACACCTGGTAGAAATATAAATAAAATATAAACAACACAATAACCAGGTATAGTTTATAGTTTTTATAGATTTCACAGGATAAAATAGCTTACTTGTGTTGTTCACGTAATCAATAGCCAGCATTTCAATGAACGGATTGTTATCGACGAAATCGTACAACTTCGGCGTTCCAATCAAGAAGGAGCCGACGATCCTGCCCCTGTGCATCTTCTTCATGTTATTCGTCACACAACCCTTCTGCACCAAATCGACAACACCACCGGCAAACATCTCAGAGTGAATACCCAGATCCTTGTGATTAGTCAGCTGCGCCAAAACCGCATCGGGAATATTACCGATACCCATTTGCAATGTAGCACCATCCTCGACCAAATTCTCAGCGACGTGTTTGCCGATTTTGACTTCGACATCACTCGGGGGTTTGCCTCCGTGCGCGGGCAGTGGGGCGTCCGCCTTAACGGCGTAGTCGAAGTGACTGATGTGGACAATGCCGTCGCCGAACGTCCTGGGCATCTGTTTGTTGACCTGAGCTGGAGTTTCGGTTAGATTTAGTAAATGGAGGGTTGTTTTATATTTTGTGCTTACTTACCAATTATGACTTTGGAATGCATTAATGCCGCCCTGATGCAGTCCACGCTGGTGCCTAAACTGCAGTAGCCGTGATTGTCTGGTGGCGAGACCTAGCCAGAGAAACATTATAAACTGCAATAACTACGATTTTTATTTGATTGATACAAAAAAAAGATTTAAGAAAGTAAAAACTGAAGTTATTAATAATAAAAAACAAAACAGAATGAACAGATTTTATACGAGGTGTCCCATTTTGAAAACACGATAACAAAGTTCAGTTTTTCTTATTGCAGCCATATTTGATTTTACACAATTGAATAGAGCAGGAAATTTTAGTTCGGAACGATGCGTCATATGTCAAATTAGATTGTATTGTCATAGCTTGTAAGATGGAATACCCTGTATAATATATAATAATTTCTTCGTATTTCTAACGTCTTATTTAAGTTATTTTCACTTCGTAAAAATACCAAACTATTATTACTAGCACTAATAAGTATATCATTACATTATTTATTTATTAATTTATAAACAGATACTGGTATCAATTACCTAGTAATATATTGTGAATTTATTTCAATAAAAGTCAATATATATCAAAAACGACTGATGTTTTGTGTATTTTTCACGTCGAATTGTAAAATAAAAACGTATTTAGTAAGACAAAAAAAAAATCGTTAATACTTAGAATTCTCTTATTGTGTTTTTGTAATTCAAGTTGATATACCAGGTGATTTTGACTGAACAGCTAATCTAAGACAGTTGGGTTAAACAATTTTATTACAGAAGCCGTCTTAAAGAATCGAATGGTGATGTTCGTATTCTCTAGAAATGTTGCCAACCTAAAAAAAAAAGAATCAAAATGTCAAATACTATGGGTTTTCAAAGGGAAAGATATGTCGATAGTAGTATTATTGGAATGGTCTTTGCAAAATACGGATCTATTGAAAAATCTTGACATTTCGATTAACATTTTATAGGCTGGCAACATTTTTGGGGAAGAAGAATAGCACCATTCGATTCTATAAGGCAGCTTTTGTGATAGCAATCGTCGGCCCAACTTTCTATGATCAACCATTCAGTCAAAAAATTATTGATACGGGTGGTCTGAATCACCTGGTATACAGGGTGCCCGTATTTCAACAGAATGTATGGGAAACTTGGTTATTTGAGAGTCGGTTAAATTGGGGCAAAGTTGCGTATTTAAGGGCCCAATAATAATCTAAAAACAAATTTAAAATATATTCTTTCGTTTTTGAGATATTGTCAAAAAACGGATTTTTTGAAATTTTGTTTTTATTTTTTTAATCAAAAACCATTGAATCCAGACATTTACACCTCAAAATTATACAGGCACTTTTTAACGAGAAATCTAGTAACATATTTTATTTTAAGTAACTATAATATTTACCTAGGGACTATTGTCAACTTGTTTTTTTTTTATGGGCGCCATTTTGGATTTTCATATTTTTTCGAAGAATATTTTTTTCTGAATTCAATGATGTATCTTACTTATAATTTATTGTACATTTTATATGTTAAATTTTAATCTTTTGTTTTTTATAAAGAGTGCCTTAGAAACAGTTGAGCAATTCACTCATTTGACAACTCCTAGGACCCATGAGTGTTGTTAAAACACATCACCAGTTGTGATTTATTTTAAACTAACGAGTGTCTTCCACTCCCAGACTAAGCATAAAGTAAAATTTCGAGTTTAGAAAAGCCCCGCGTAGAAAATTTGTTGAGGGTCGCGCAGCGATCCGAGACAAATTTTCACGGGGCTTTTCTAAACTCGAAATTTTACATTATGCGCCACGCGTATAAACCACTGATTTACAGTAAAGTTAAAAATATATAATGCTTAAATGTGATAGTGGTCAATATTTATTCAGATATAGTGAAAATGGAAGAATTACTTTTTTTTGTGAATAGTTTTGGAGTGATAATAATAACAGTAAAATCTCTCGGGGGGATCCTACCCCTACAGGGCGCGTCCCCAGGTGGCGGATAGGGGAATGCCGTCACTCGTTGACGGTAGGAGGATTGGCCTCCCGCGGACCAACATGGAAGGAGGGAGTGAAGCGATGTTAAGATATCGTCTAGGTATCTCTAGCCTCTCCTCCCTCAAGACCGGTATGCGTGGTGACGAGCCACACCCGCGCCCTAAAGGTGCAAACATGTCAGATCCAGAGGAGTAAACCTCGATAAAAGAATCCGTAATCCCCGGTGTTATACGTACCGTGCCGATGGGATGAATGGCACTACGTTAGTGTGTCTATTAACGGTGACCTCCGGATACCTGGCGACCTCCGGTTGTATATTGCCTTTCACCGGTAAGGGAGCACTGCCGGTGACGACTTTTAGTTCTGCCCATCTCGTGGGAACAAAATGAATTCTCAACAAAAAATAAATAAAACTCAAAACAGGCAACTGACGGAGGAATTTATCCCCCGGTTTTTGCTTGTCTCTAAAAGCGAAGGAAACTTCGATAAAGTTAGCCCTTTCATTATTGATAAAGTTATATACAGCAATTTAGGTGAGACAAAGTCTATTAAAAAAAGTTAAAGATGGCTTACTTATTGAAACAGTAAGTAACGCTCAGTCCAAGAAGTTGTTGGAAATGAAGAAGCTGGGAGAGTTTAATGTTACGGTCACCTCGCATAGCACCTTAAACTATAGTAGGGGAATGGTTTATTGTCGGGATTTCCTCAATTGCACTATTGAGGAAATTCAACAAAATTTGGAAAGCCAAGGTGTTATCGAGGTTCGCCGCATAACAACAAAGCGTGATAGAGTGGTTCAAGAAACCCCGAACCACATTTTAAAATTTAACCGGCAAAATCTTCCAGCAAACGTCAAGGGAGGTTTTCACAGTTTTCAAGTGCGTGCCTACATCCCTGCACCACTTAGGTGCTTTAAATGCCAAGCTTTTGGCCACACCTCAGTGCGTTGTTCGAAAGAACAAGTATGCGTTTGTGGCAAAAGCATACACGAAGGCACAAGTTGTTTAGAGCCTTTGACATGCGTGAACTGTGGAGGCGGGCATTCTGCACGCTCAAATAACTGCCCAAAATATAAAATAGAAGTCGCAATTCAAGAGTTAAAAACTAAGGAAAGGATTACGTATTTTGAGGCAAAGAGGAAGATTATCCCACAAACACCTTCGCCAGGAGTTTCATACTCCCAGGCGACAGCAACAAAACCAGGGTACTTTGAACTCTTGAATCAGTTACTGCCACAACTGAGGGATACAATTATTAAAACCGTAAAGGAGGAAATGAGTCTTTTTGAGACTCAACAGGAGGCAAATATATTGCCTCCTCCAAAGGAGGCAAATAGATTGCCTGCCCCAAAGGAGGCAAATCAGATGCCTCCACCCTCGATGGTCGCCCCACGACCGTCGAAACAACAAGGGGCCAATCCTGGTCCCAATTCATCTGGACAGCAGGAAGTAGTCTCACTGGCTTGAACTGTCCAGCAAATTTTGGCGGCTGCATCGGCCAATTCGGCCTCGCCGGCAACAACACCGTTGCCGGAAAGCCCGATAAAAGAGCAGGCCCCGATCGACCTAGACGACTATATGTCGTCTAGTGAGCTGCCCTATAAAAGGGCAGCTGCCGACGCCTCCCTCTCCTCAGCGGATGACAACGTTGAGGAGAAAGTAAAATTAATAAAGTCAAAAGGGAAAAGAAAGCCTGGGTGACAGAGAGGTGTTCCTAGGAAGTAATATTCCTGGGAACAATCTGTGCGTTTTGCTTTCAATCTTTATTTATTTATTCAAATTTATTTTTACTATTTTGTTATTAACTTGTGCTTGTTTTCTTACTGAAGTCCTTTACAGCTTCAGTATAATCTGTGATAATAGGTTTAAGATTAGTGTTGTGTCCGTTTTAACACTGACGTCTTTTATGACTCCAGTGTTTCTTGTTTCTGGCATCAGAGACGTTTACAACTCCGACGCCATTTGTGATATTAGTTTTAAGTTTTTTGTTGTTTTTACCCTGTCGCTGAAGTCTTTCACAACTCCGGCGCAATCTGTGATATTAGTTTTTAGGTTTTACTGTATTTGGTCTGGCATCGGAGCATTTTACAACTCCAATGCCATCTGTGATATTAGTTTTAAGGTCATTCGTTGTAGCTATTTTAGCATCGAAGTCATTTACACTTCCGATGTCAACTGTGATACTAGTATTAAGGTTTTCATTGTATTTGTCCTAGCACCGAAGTCCTTTACAACTCCGGTGCTATCTGTATTGTTAGTTTTAGGGTTTTATTGTATTTATACTGACATCGGAGCCTTTTACAACTCCGATGTCACTTGTCTTTTGTTTCTCTTAGTGTTATTTATTTCTAATTTATTATTTGTGTCGTCTAAACTTTCTGAATAAGAATGGCTGAACAAGGTTGCAGAAAACACTATTACGAGCTGAAACTACTCTTGGCAAGGCACACGCCCTTTTGCGTGTGTCTGCAGGAGACACATTTCAAGCCGGAAGATATGTTTCAGCTACGTGGTTTTTCGGTCGTGAGAAAGGATGTCGTGCCTGACATACGAGCCAAGGGTGGTGTCACCATCCTTCTGAGAGAAGACCTCCCTTATGAGGAGGTCCATCTCAGAACGAGGCTCCAGGCACTGGCAATCCGTATATCTTATCCCCTGAAAACCACTCTCTGCACCGTTTACCTCCCTGAATTCGATTGGACAATGGCAGACATCACCGAGTTAATCGATCAGCTCCCCCCGCCGTATATTTTAGTGGGCGATTTTAACGCTCACAGTCCACTATTGGGCTCTCAGAATAGGGATCCCCGCGGTCGCCTGATCGAGGATCTTCTCGATCAGAGAGATGCGGTCCTCCTCAACACGGGATCCCCAACGCATTTGAGCGCCAGAGGGTCGGAGTTTTTGGCGATCGATCTCTCTCTTTGTTCCCCCCGTTTAGCCACTAGTCTTACGTGGCAAGTCTTAAATGATATGTACGGCAGCGATCATTTTCCGATCACTGTTAAAACCATCGTTAGACGAGTCCCTCGGAGATGGTGTCTCGACAAGGTAGACTGGCTTGGTTTTCAAGCCAGTCTTAATCCGCCTACGTCATATAGTGACGATGTCGAGACCGCCGTGCAAGACTTTACAGAACGGATAATAGCAGCAGCATCTAGACACATTCCCATGTCTAGTGGGATAATGGCCGGTCCACCTGTTCTCTGGTGGAACCGTAAAGTGAAGGTGGCTATAGAGGAGAAGAAGAGGGCGTTAAATAAGTTTAAACGAGCCCCCACCCGGGAAAACCTGATAGCTTTCAAGAAGCGGAGGGGCTATAGCGCGCCGCACTATTCTTGAAAGCAAAAGGTTATCGTGGGAGAGCTACGTGTCGGCGATCACGCCCACAACACCTATTGGTGAGGTGTGGAAAAAGGTGGGTGCAATAGCTGGGAAGAAATTCCCAGCAGTAGCACCCATCCTCAAAGTTGATAGGCGTGAAATTGTCGACACACTAGAAATAGTGGATGCAATAGCGTCTAACTTCAGCTCCGCTAGTAGCTCTCGTAACTACGAAATGCTGTTCCAGGGTGAAAAGGGTAATCGACAAGTCCCTCTAGATTTCTCCTCGACGGGGTCCTTATGTTATAATTCTTCGTTTTCTTCGGAAGAATTTGAAGAGGCAGTTGGATCGATGGGTGAGTCTAAAGCCCCAGGTCCAGACGACATCCCATATCAGATGGTCCGACAACTTCCCTCACGTATGAGGAAGTATTTGTTGGCCATCTATAATATGATATGGGATAGGGGCGTCTACCCCAGCCGCTGGAAAGTCGCCGCTGTACTGCCTCTTCTTAAACCCTTCTTAGGACCCCACAAACGTCAACAGTTACCGGCCTATATCACTTACGAGCTGCTTGGGAAAAGTCTTGGAGAGAATGGTCAACAACCGTCTGGTATGAATGCTGGAGACGAATGGTCTCCTGGCAAAGGAAATTGGGGACACCGAATCAGCACAATTTGTGCTGGAGAACGGGATTCCCCAAGGTTCCACTATCAGTGTCACACTATTTGCAATCGCCGTAAACGAAATCGCTGCATCCGTAAATTCCCCTGTAAAAAATGTCTATATGTCGATGACCTAGTAATATACATGGCGGGAGATACTATCCCCGCCATAAATCGTCAACTTCAAGTGGTCATCGACAAGGTGAACAGCGATGCTGAGTCCAGAGGTTTTCGTTTCTCTGAAACGAAAACCTCATGCGACCACTTTTGTAGACTCAGACATCCACACCGGGACCCCGGACTATCTCTCTGGGGCACTAGGATACAAGTTGTAGAAAGTATCCGTTTTCTAGGGCTAAGGCTCGATAGGACTCTTAACTATCGGGCCCACATCGATAAGCTGGTCCAGCGCTCTAAAAAAGCGTTAAATGTAATCAAATGTCTGGTCAGCATCAACTGGGGCGCTAGAAGAGAAGTGCTGCTGCAGCTTTACACGGCTTTGGTTTTATCTAGAGTCGACTATGGCTGCGCAGTATACTCTTCGGCAAGAAAGTCCTGGTTGAAAGCCCTAGATGCTGTTCACCATGCCGGAATTCGGTACGCCACAGGTGCTTTCCGGACGAGTCCCGCGCCGAGTCTCTGTTGCGAGTCGGGTGTCCCTCCAGTATCCGCACGCCGCAACGCTTCGTATTATAATACGCGGCGGCAATGCGTGCGAGGAGGGGACACACTAACCGACGGCATTTTATTTCGATTACAGAGCAGCAGAGAAAATACGCTAGAAGACCTACCGTCAGTAGGCCGGTGTGCGTCCGTGCGAAGGAGCTGTTGGAGAGTCTTAATTTTAGTCTCCCAAGGGTATTTGAGGTCGGATTCCTGGAGGTACCTCCTTGGCTTATGCCAAGGGTAAGGTGTCGGCTGGATCTGACCTCAGTCAAGAAGAGCGATATGTGCCCCTACGTCTTAAGGGGCCAATTCCTCCAAATTATCGCTGAATACCCGGACTCTCCGCGGTTGTACACAGACGGCTCGAAATCCGATCACGGTGTGGGCTCTGCCTTCGTTATCGACGGCATCCCACATTCGTGGTCACTTCACGAGTCGGCCAGCGTGTACACCGCCGAACTGTACGCAATATATCAAGCCCTTCGTTTCTGTATATACAATAACCACCATAGCTCATTTCTCATCTGCTCCGACTCTCTGAGTGCCATCCAGAGTATAGTGTCATTATACTCAGCCGATCCGCTGGTCCAGATCATACAAGCCTCGATATTTGAAGTGTCTCGGAAGCGAAAGACGATTGTCTTCGTCTGGACTCCGGGACATGTGGGTATCGAGGGCAATGAGCTGGCCGATGAAGCTGCTCGTCAAGCAGCGGAAGCGGACGGCTCAGATGATGTATCCGTACGTCCAGACGACGTTAAAGGGTACATCAAAAAGAAAATTATAGAGGATTGGCAAGAGAGTTGGAATGGCCCCGAGAGCAAACTAAAACATATTAAGCTCTCCGTGACTCCCTGGCGGTCGCGGGTTACACCTACGAGGAGGAAGGAGGTTGCCCTGTGCCGTCTTCGCATTGGGCATACCAACTTAACCTCCTCGTATCTTCTTGCCGGCGACGAAGAGCCAGAGTGTCATCTATGTCACGACCGGTTAACGGTGGAGCACGTATTATTATATTGTCCAGTCTACGCTATACAGCGAAATAGGCTGAGGCTTGGTGGTACTGTGGCGTCCGTATTGGCAAATGATAAGGGGTCCGTATAAACATGTCTTAGTTTTCTACGTGATACGAGTCTTCTAAAGCGATTTTAGCGATTTGTATATTTTCTTTTGTGTTCATTTATTGATTGTTCTGTCTGATTTATGTACAGTGGCATCGAAGTCTCTTTACAACTTCGGTGTCACCTTTTAATTTTGTGTCTGTCCGCTTCAGAGTCTTTTTACAACTCTGAAGCACGTTTTGTATATAGTTTTAGGATCCGGCAACGGGGTCTTTTACAGCCCCGATACCGTATATCTGTGATATAAGGTTGTGTTGTCCGTTTCGTGTAGGCTCCGGCATCGGGGTAGTTTACAACCCCGGTGTCGTCCGTTGTAATATTAGGTTTAGGTTGTGATTATCTTGTGTGTGTTGGTTCCGGCATTGGGGTCCTTTACAATCCCAATGTCGTCTTATCTGTGATAATAGGCTCCGGCCTACTTGTGATATAAGGTGTGTTTGTCTACTTGTGTATAATCGGTGCCAGGGTCTTTTACAACCCTGGTACCACAAAATCTGTGATTTTAAGCTTAGGTTTATTTATGTACTATATATTTTTATCTTATTGTTTTAGTTGTTTCTTTTGTTTTATTATTGTTTTCAAAGAAACAAGTAAACCGGCTAATGATCTTGTAGTCGAAGCCGGTAGGGTGGGAGGGGTTTTTAGTCGGTAGTCCTCCGCCTGGAGGGAGTCCGACACTCCGTCGGTAAACGGATTTTCCTCTCCCACACAAAAAAAAATAATAATAACAGTAAAATAAATTTAGTTTGTGCAACATTTCCAAACTGTTGATATTTAGGTCTTCATATCTTTAACAGGGAAAGTGCTATGATGGACACATCACCAATTTTTTTAAAATTTGTTTTGTGATAATCGATACTTATTATTATTATTACAAAAGATTGACAGCTATTAAATATTTTTGACTGCTAACAATGATTGACTGCTGTCAAGATTTTATTGATTAATAGATATGACGTCATTGTCTCCAAGGCACTCTTTGCAAAAAAGAAAATATTATAATTTTAAATAACAAAAAAAAAATCAAATCAAAATAAATTATGAGTCTAGTACATCACTGAGTTCAGAAAAAAATATTCTTTCAAAAAATATAAAATTCTAAAATGGCGTCCATACGAAGAACAAAAGTTTGCTATGGTCCCCGGGTATATGTTATAGTTATAAAAAAAATATGCTACTAGATTCCTCATTAAAAAGTGCCTGTAAAAAAATTATACCGATTTTTAAAAAAATCCGTTTTTTGTTGTTATTTTGAAAACAAAAAATGATATTTCAAAATTGTTTTCAGATTATTTTCAGGCCCTAAAATACGCAACTTTGCCCTAATTTAACCGACTCTCTACCTCTTCAAATAACTGAGATCTCCATGCATTCTATCGAAATACCTACACCCTGTATGTATGTGTGTGTGATTTTGAACTTTATAATAAATCAGCATTTTATATGCGTGGCGCGCGAAGGAAAATTTTGAGTTTAGAAAAGCCCGAAATTTTGGTTTGGTGGTAATCTACTAACTAAATTATTTATTTCTAGAATTGCTATTTATTTGGTAGGTTTGCTTTATAATACGCAATTTTGTTTGTCCATTAGTTTACTACGTAAATAAATTTACTCCAGAATTAGATATCTAATGATTTATTAATCGATTATAATACCGGGCATAAGAATGGCAATTTTAGCAAACTTAATTTACACATTATTTGATTTTGATTCTTGATGATTCTTTTATTTTTCATTTTGTCTCGTGCCTTACCCTGCTCAAAATCCCGGCATTCCATTGATTTGGAGTTAAATTTTGTATGCTAATGAAAACAGGCAATATTGAGATAACAATATTTATTTTTTAAATTTTTACAATACACTGGTCCGCAGACCGCACTTTCGAAAGCGCTGATTTAGAACCTTCCCAAACGGTGTTATGATTATACTATATCAAACACTCTGGTAGTTTTAATGAAGCTATGTAATTTCACAACTTAACAGACAAGAAGACATCCGATTGGTTTGTAAGTAACTTACTGTCTTATAATAGAGCAAAAACAGTGTCCATGCTACTTATAATGAGGTAACTCATATTTAATTACATTCATGTTAATTAATTTATTTAATGTTATATGGTTTTAAACATACCGTGACAACAGCGATGTCTGGTTGGACGATTTTTCTATAAAAGAGGTAAGGTATTTCGTGTAAAAATATAGGCACACAGTCTCCGCGACCATCGGCGACGGCTTTTCTCACATTGCCCCCCATGAAGAACGAATTAGATCTGTAATTTCAGATGTCATCAGTTTATATTATTGCTGATAAAAATCGTACATGGTAAGATTGATTGGTGAAAAGATGCAAAATATTAGAATACTAGTAAATGTACCTAAAGGTAAGGTCTTGTAGAATGCAGTAACTGGTAAGTATGAAAAAATGTGCTACGAAACCATGAATAGGAGAGTAACGTTTAGCATTTTCAAGTTATTGATTTGAGGTGATGATATGGAGTAAGGTAAAAGTTAACATATCAACTTTTTGTATATAAGGATGCACTTTATCTATTTTAGTTTGTTAAAACTCACCTAAAAATGCCCTCACAAGAAGGATCACAGTAAGAGGCTGGGCCCTCGGTGTGCATGTGGCAAACGGTGATGTTTTTCAGGCCTTTCGCCTTGCCAGTTGCCGTCATGGCGTCTGCCAATGCAACGGGGGTCGAGGCGGCTCCACCAAGGAAGACAGTCTGTCCTGTAAAAGAAAGCAACTCATTTAATCACAAATTCCCAGACATCACTCGCCTAGCGTGACAATATATGAACTCTTCTTTTGCTAATTTGCCCCATAGGCAGGAGGTCTACGAAAAACAAAACAAAAACTTGACAAGTGGTCTACCGGGCAAAACAGTTTGGGAGCCTCTGCATTAGGTAATTAAACGCTTAGCTTTTCTTTATTGTATTATTGAAATGCCTACAAAAAAACCCGCTCTAATATCATTCTGGAATCTCCTTATTTTATCCTAAAATTTATATCGGGTTGGTCAAAAACAATATAATCAATAGGTGTTTATAAAAATTTATTCAGATCACCAAGGTTAGACAGAGCTTTGAAGCCAGAGCCATTCATTTCATAAAAGAAGATCACTAAGGTGAGATCAGTTCGATTAGTTGTCAGATTTTTCAGATTGTTTGGATTACAATCAAGTGCGGACTGGCTTTCTAAAAGTTACCGAGCTAAGAAGAAACCGGCACCCCATATGTGCGGCCCCCATACACCAACCGTGCTTGTTTTGGAAAGCTGAATTCTTACTGTTAAATATAAAGGCTTCGGATACGAATTATTCAAATTATTCACATGCTTAAACTTTAAAATATGATTATATAACTCATCATAAATTTAGCCAATAGTTATTGAGAAATTTACTTAGTTAGGTATAGATAAATGGATATACCCTTGACGACCTGGTGTAATCACTTTGGTTTTTCGGTGAGTCCAACAAAACAAAAATAATAGGTAATATTAATCTAGGGATATGATTTATTAACTGTCATCACATGAAATTTTTGTATTTCTCAACAAACGTCAATTAAAATCGCAACATCGGAAAGGCTACAAGTTTAAAAATAAGCGAAACAGTTGAATCTTTAACGCCTGGAAACACGGTGCACAAATACATTTCAAAGCAGTTTTTAATATTTTGTGAAGAGCGAAAATACGAATTTCTTAAGCAGACTTCGGATGAGCACTTGGCAGGTATTTATTATAAAATCGTAACGAATACCACTCCAGCAATCGAAAATAATGATTATTTTTCACTCATAGCTCGACATAATCCTTAAAAAACAACTCGAGCTACGCTGTCGTGGTTTTTCGCAGATTACGTCTCGTTACTCGTAAAATAATCATTTATTTTCGATGCATTTGTGATATTATAACTGAGAATATAACTCATAGCCTACTAGAACAAATTTGAAACCAATGAGATGCAAGGAAAGCCGTAGGTACATGTCTATCACCGCGATGATAAAAAACAAAAGAAGCGGTGGGTGTTAAGTTGTCCTGTCATTCGAAACGTCAAAATAGGTAAAGTTTTGTGCAGTGATATTAATAGAAAAGTGAAAAGTGCGACGCCAAAAAACACCATCATGAATAAAGAATCATAGTGGCGGCAGTTTACGAACTTTTGTGCGATTAAAAAATTCTTAATCAATAGGGAAACAACAATATCTCAGCTGTCGATAATGTTAAGGGACTCACATTATTTTTATCGGTATATTCTCTCACTAAATATAACTCGTGATATGATTAATTATCGATGATATTTTGTCGTTGAAACCGAAGCAGCACATTCAACTCGCCCTTCGGGCTCGTTGAATCTGCAGCTCGGTTTCAACTCCAAAATATCATCGATAATAATCATACCACTCGTTATATTACGACTGAGAATATAACTCAAGCGTCACCTAGCTACATTCCCTCCAATCAGAATCGCTTATTTCCATAGATACACGTTATCACAGCGGTGATAGAATTGTATCACCTTGTTTTGGTCGTTGCTACGAACATTATTTGTCAAATCGGACAGTCGATAATTAAAAATGTCAACCGGGCGATGGGGTGAGGTTTCCAATACGAAAATATAGTGAAATTCGTTATATTCTCTCATCGAATATAACTCGTGGTATGATTAATATTCGATAATATTTATTCGTGAAACCGGAGCAGCACATTCAACTCGGTTACACTCATGAATATTATCGATGATAATCATACCACTTGTTATATTATAGCTGAAAATATTATATTACGTTTTGGAATACATAATCTAATACTTAAATTTGATAAATTACCAGCATTAGTCTATTTTAAACTTCACAATTTTGCCACTTTTCTAAACTCGAAATTTTACTTCATGCTTAATCAAGAAGTCGACAACATTTGTTAGAAGTTTATATAAAATTAAAAATGGTAACATTGTTTAACATTCTGACAGAATTTCATAAAAATATGTGAAAATATTTTCAAGATGATTTTTTTTAATTTACAGTTCTATGAAATTAGTATAAAATAAGACTATTTTACTTTCAATTAACTCTGAGACCATTATTAGGGATTTTTTATAATTTGAAAGAGCAAGCTTTGCGTAATATTCACACGAAATTTCATAGAAATATATTTTTTTAAATATCATGTTTCATTTTTTAAATTTGTGTCCTCAAAATTCGCATAAAATGAATTGTCAGGATAAACATTTCAGAAATGTATATATTTTACATTGAAGTACATTGGAGATTATTACATTGTCGTGTAATTGAGAAATTTCTTGTTAGGCAATAAACACGTTTTTCGTTTGATTTTCAGCATATATCAAATAAAATTCCCTTTTTATCGAATAAATATCCCACGTGTCAGTTTTATATCAACATATTTCACTATTTGTCAAATGACTTTTTCTTTTTATCAAATTAAATGCCCATTTTATTAAAAATAATTAAACAATGTGTAAGAACGTTGAACATAAACTGTACTATATATTAGTAAGAATACAACACCAAAAGATATCACTTCTACTGATATAACTACGCTATCAAAATGACACGTTAAGAAAGATTTTTTTTCTCCAGGAATTAGAGCACTGCACGGGCCGGGCCTCAAAAACTCGAGCGGGCCGGGCCGGGCCTCCAATCCAAAATATGAGAACGGGCCGGGCCTGACTGATTTTTTTTTTTAAGTTTGTTTTTATTTATATTTGCAGACTATATCTATAAAGAAATAAATATATATTTAAAAGTATGACAAATATTTATAAACTAATGTTTTGAGAGTCTGTAAAAATATTGAATTAATCAGACTAACATATTGAAAAGGCTTTGGTCTTTGGTCAATTATTAAATAACCGGAACGGACCGTGCCGGGCTTGCAAAATTTGCTAGCGGGCCGGGCCGAAAAAAGGCTCGTGCAGGGCTCTACCCCAAACAACGCTCAAATACGATTCAATATGTAATGAAGTCCTGGTGTTCTAAAATTTGATAATCAACTGCTTTATATAAAACACATCTTTATTATTAGAACTTTATCTTTTGATATATTTCATTCCTGGACTAAACAATTCTTCTATTAGGTTCACAATTGGTGGCAGAAATACAATGGAAAAATCATTTGATAAAAGGGAAAAGGCGTTGATTTGTTCATATTTGACTAACAGAATCGAGAGAGTAAAATAAACGAAAGAATATCCAACTCAAAGTTAATTAATATAGGAATTCCACAGAGCAGTATACTTAGCCCGATTCTAGTTGTTATATATGCCAACGATCTACCTAATAATATGAAACAATTAAATGCTTTTATCACAACTTATGCTGACGATACCAGCTTACTCGTTACTAGGTCCAGCGGGATTGAACTAGTCCACAAGGCAAACGAAATATTCAATAGCACAAGATTTGACAAAAAAAAAAACAACAAATTACTAATAAATTCATTAAAAACCAATCTTTTATTTAGTACAAAAAATAAACGAAATTTACCAGATACTGTATCATTGGAGGATACACGTTTTCAAATAGAGAACGCATCAAACTTCGTAGGTATGGTCATAGATATAAAATTAAACTGGGCAGATCATTGTACTAAAAACTTAATTCTGTATGTATACATTGAGAATTCTCAAACAAGTACTAGATACTAATGAATTAATAACAACGTACAGGGCAATATTTGAAAGTAAAATTCGGTATGGCATAATGCATATTGGATGCTCGGCTTATATAAAAAACATTTTCATTATACAAAAACGAGCGTTTAAAATAATATTCAATATTAAACAGAGGGACAGCTGTAGGGGAATGTTTAGGAGAGTGTACAGGCTCCATATATACGAAAGCTTAATTTTCAATTTTAAAAATAAACAAAATTCAGCAAACATACTGCTAATTACAACTATGGCACGCGTTTTACTGAGAACTAATTATATTCTGCACATAGACTCACCTTGTATGGAAATATAAACTAAGAGACTACCTAATAGAATAAGAATATTACTCCTTATCTGAGTATATGTATCAAACTTAAATGTGTGTGTGTCTGCGTATAACTACATTAACGTGTTCATCTAATCCAATGGTTCCCAAAGTGGTCCCTTCGGACCCCCAGGGTTCCCCGGGATCATTCAGGGGTTCCGTGGAAAATTAGAATTGATTTGGGGGGTCCCTGAACAACGTCAGGGGATCCGTGCAAGGTTTAATGTAAAATTAAAAAAATGGGACACAATTTTATTAATATGGAAGTTAAAATAAATAACAATAAATAAATTAATAGCGATTTTTACGTCCTATAAAATATAAATATAGACAGGTTCCAACCACCAGCGGCTCGCGGACTAACTTCATGTGAGGCTCAAACCCAAGATATAAAAATAAGGTTAAAAGCACTACGTATGCATATCGTTCATAAATGCTCCTCACGCCACAGAATTGCGTCATCAATACACACATTTAGTAGAGCGACGAAGCACACCGTTTAATGCCGGTATACATTACATTGGCATTTTTGTTTCACATGAAGTTGGCCACCGGCCGCCACTGGTTCCAGCATGCACCCTCTAGAATTCCGAGTCTCGAGCGCTCGGTAGTGTACTGAAATGCTTAGGCAGCATATTCCAGACTTTCCAGAGCGTTCGGTATGATACATTTGTTTACTTGAGTATTGCGTCGTTACAATATAAACTATAAAAGAGTCGTGCATCTAATCAACAATTTAGTTCTGTGTTATGCGTGATGTAAAGTGCATACAACAAATTTTCCTAGTGTTGGACAAAAAGAAGTATAATTTTTTGTAGTTACGCAGATAGCGTACTTTCGTTAAGTAAGTATGTTAGAATAAAATTGAATAATCAGTAATCCCTTAAGATTCATTAGGATTTATTTTTTATTAACAACTTAAGAAGAGATAGTAAGTTTTTCTAACACAAATGTGTTTCTAAAGAATATATTATTAATGATTCTGTACAAGAAGTTAGACATATTAGGTTTTATAATTTAATATAATGCTAAGAGGTATAGCTTATTATTTTATATTTTTGATTATTTTGTTTACCTCCACGAGTAACCAAATCCGCGAATGTTGGAATTACTATATATTACTGTATTATTATATTCTGTTGTTAATTTTTTAATTATTTATTGTTCTTGAAAAATAATTGGTACACAAAAAGTACTTACACTATATGTGATATTTACATGAAATTTTATCCTTACATCTCAAATAATTAATTCAAGAGAGAGTTACATTGCAGCATTCCATTTAAAAAACATATTATAATTAAAAGTGGTTTGTTGCCCCTTTTCTCAGATAACAGAATGAGTGAGACGAAGAAAAAATGCAAAAATGCAGACAATTTAGTTTTGAATATATGAAATATGGCTTTATTCCGTCACCAGGAAATAATACTTTACCTATGCGTCTTATATGTAGTAAAACGATGTCAAACGATTCAATGAAACCTTCTAAGCTTAAGGAACATTAAATAAAATTTCATAGTGACAAAAAGATAAGGATTTAACGTTTTTTCAAACACTCAAAGAAAAATATTTAAAAACACCGACATTGCTAGAACTCATAGGAACAACATCTAAGAGAGATGACGATGGACTGCGTGCTTCTTATAATATTTCTTTAATGATTGCGAAGTCCGGAAAGGCGCACATTATTGGCGAAGAACTTATTCTACCAGCTGTAAACGCACCGTGTTACACAAAAAAAGAATTCCGTTGAGTAATAATACTGTTCGAAGAAGGATCAACGAGATGGCTCAGTGTGTAGAAAACTCTTTATGTGACTACTTAAAAACATCTGAATTATCTATACAGCTTGATGAATCAACATTACCAGGAAATGAAGCTTTACTTTTAGTTTGACAAATAAACCTTTCTTCACACTTTTATTTGAATTACCAAATGTACATTTCGGACACAAAGTGACCATTATCAATGGATTAACACTAAATGCAAAATAGAAATTTTAAAACAATCATCAAATTATCGATTAAACATGTTAGAAGCCATTGAAATGAAAAAACATGAAAATAAATTATTGAATTTTGATTTAAGTCCACTTCACAATACATTATTAGATTTAATTGCACCACCTTAATCTGTGTTTTTTCCCCTAATCCACTTTACCTGGATGTACCGCCACCCTCATTCCCTCGGCTCACCTCTTAATTTACGTTTTTTCCCTTTTTGCACTCCCACCGCCTTTGTATTATAATCTGCCTGTCTATATGTAGTTTAAAATTTGTTTTGTATTTAGTGTTAATCCATTGATAATGGTCACTTTGTGTCCGAAATGTACATTTAGTAATTCAAATAAAAGTGTGAAGAAAGGTTATTAGTGCTTTATTCGTCAAATTAATTTGATCTTCACGTAACCCACAATCAATTTATTTCTTTACTTTTAGCTTATGTGAGATTTTTAAAAGAAGAAAAAATTTCCCAAGAATTGTTATTTGCTAAATATTTGGAAACTGATACGAAAGGTGAAACGTTATTTGGTGAATTAAAAAGATTTTTCGATGTAAAAGCTATACCCTTGACTAATATTATCTCCGTTGCTACTGCCGGTGCTCCGGCAATGGTAGGACGACACCGAGGCTTTCTGGCATATTTAAAACAAGCTATACCGAATGTATTATCGGTACATTGTGTCATTCATCGACATCATTTGGTCGCATAAAACCTTAGTGAACGTTTGCATGAATCACTAACTTATGTTATTAGAGCAGTTAATAAAATCAAAAGGAATGCCTTAAATGAGAGATTATTTGTTCAACTTTGTTTGAAAAATGATGATGACTATAATCGCTTACTACTTAACACAGAAGTACGTTGGTTATCTAAAGGTGCATGTTTGGAACGCAAACATACACCCTCTTTGATTCAGTGTTGGAATTCCTGGAGAGTAAAGATAGTGATTTGCGGCACAATTTAACAATCGCAAAAAATGACATCGCTTTTATGACTGATTTATTTTTTCTATTATGCATTTATGTAGTTTTTACACTCAGGGGTCCGTGGACAAGTTTTGAGTATGAAAAGGGGTCCGTGAGCCAAAAGAGTTTGGGAACCACTGATCTAGTCAATAGGAGTGATGTAATTGTAATTAATTTAAATGTTATTTTTAATTGTATCATGTACCTGTTTACTAATATGAATAAAGTTTATTATTATTCTTATTATTATATAACTTATTTGACAAATAGTGAAGTATGTTGATATGAAAGTGAGATTTTCATTTCATAAAGAGGGGAATTTTTTTTGTCACATGGTGAAAATCAATCTGTATTATTATTATTCCAAAAATTATAAAGCTAAGAAATGTTCTAATTTTAATGTTTTCTCCGCACCTATCATGATTGAAAATTTAAAAGATGTGAACATTTTTTTTTTGCTCTTCATCGTCGTTTTCTTTTAATTTAGTATTCGAAGATTTAAATGTTTGAATATATCAAATTTTTGAACATTTGAATAACTTGAATATTTGGATATGTTTTTGAACTAATATTTGAATCCTCAAATTTGAATAATATCCAGACTTATTGCTTGTTCTAGGTTACAATTTGTTTGGGGGGCATATACAAGGTAAATTATATAAAATAAGAAATTATAATATTAATATTTTACGATAAAATTTTATTGATTGTATACATTTAATTTCAAGTATTTATATTCATAATGCAAGTCTAGTGTCATAATGAGTAGCTACATATGTATTTTGAGTAATGAATATCAATTTGAACATTTATTGTAATTTTTGTTTTAATCTTTTCAACATAGATTTATTCGGCTATCTTTCTGTATAGCAATATAAATATGTTTACAAAGAATATGTAAACTATTATTAAGTAAGTATTATCTGAAATATCACATTTTGCTCGCGAGGTCCACTGGCTGGATCAAAATTGTAAACTAAAAATTTGAAAATAAAAAATGAATGTAAGGACATTTTAAAACTTATAACACTAAAGTTTCAGATTTTTTGATGAACTCCAGGCACAATTCACTCTCAAAATTGGTTCATTTCTGAAAGGCGGTCGTTATCTCAAAAAAATCACAACTTTACGACCACATATTCTATCGTCACAATTTTTGACTTTTAAGAAGCAAAAGTAATATTTTTAAATGATCATAGCATTCATGATATGACAAACACTTAGCTGAAACAAAATGTAATTTTTGGAAAACAATACAATGACTCATTTATATGTTAATACAATTGTTACAAGGAATACACATTTATTTCCAACATAACCGGCCTTGGAAGTATGCTAGCCATGATCATATTAGGATATTGCAAATGTAAATTGAACTGATATTGATCTCTATTGCCCCAATTTTTACTAATAGTAAAATTCTTTCGTGTTACTTTATAGTTTTGTTTTAACAGCAACAATATTTATTTTATTTATTTATTTCAACGGCTTGCCATTTACATTAAAAATACAATATACAAAAAAAATATGTTAATATATAGGTATTTGATTGAAATTCACTTGGTTTGTTTTACTAATAAATTTATTAGTAAAACAAACCAAGTGAATTTCAATCAAATACCTATATATTAATAGAAATGTTTTACCAAGTGATCAATGAGAAACAAGTTAACGATAAAACAATATGTTACTTAAGTTACAAAAATATTATACATAACATATAAGTATACTGGCAGGATATGTAGGGTTCAGGTTAAAAAAGTTAGCCGAACCACTCGAAGGTATAACGGTAAACAATAACACGGATATTAACATGCGGCGTGTGTTTATACGAGACGTAAACTTGATACTTCTCGCGAAAACCTTCACTGTTTTTACACACTTGAACATCTTCTAACATACCGGGTGATGCATAGGCTTAGGACATATAGAAAGATCAATATACATTTTAAAGAGGCCAATTATTGTCTCCCTTATACATTTTTGAAGAAACTTGTATTGAAACTTTTTAAAGTACTAGATTAGATAAGAATACCTACCAAGTGTAGGTAGAGGCACTTAATTTCTTTATACCTCGTGGTCTTCAAGCTAGACATAGGCCTATATTCCGTTTACGTTTTCATTCGACCAGATATGGGATGTCTAATCCCATCGATCGTATGATGAGGTATGCCAATGGTATTAGCAATAATCCCAACTTTGTTTTATTTACACCATCAATTCATCAGTTTAAGGTCCAATTACGTCGTATTAGGCTATCCAATGTCATTGACTGTTAGATCTCTAGTTCAGTAATAATTTGTTGGCTGTAATCATTGTAACTCTTTATATGGTTTTTGTTATTTTTGTTCAGTAGTCTTAGTCGGTTATAATTCAATGTAATTCTTTATATGATTTTTATGTTTGTTGTTATTTTTATCATATATTACAATATGTATATGTACTTATGTAATAAAATGGAGATTCCGTTAATAAATTAATAAATAAATAAAAAAGTGTGAATACTTTCTACTAAGCCGTTTTGAAGTTATTTTCAAAATTATGTCCTAAAATAATGTAATTTGCATAGGATTCTAATACTGTCGTCACCAGTAACTATAAAAATAAAAGACATGTGGCTCGAAATGACTTTTTATTTTAGGTTGTCAATTTCAGAGTAATTTTTTTACATTTACAAAATTTAAATACTTGTCACGAAATTAAAAAAATATTTCAGAAAAATTTTATATTTTTGTATTATACATAATTTTGCAAAATAACTTCAAAACGGCTTAGTAGAAAGAACTTTAAAAAGTTCCAATACAAGTTTCTGCAAAAGTAAATAGGGGAGCCAATAATTGGCCCATTTAAAATTTACATTGAATTTCCTATATGTCCTACATTTTGCAAACTAAAAGAAGCGCAAGCTTATTTTTGAAAATTCAAATAGATTTGAATTTGAAATATTCATTTTTGAAAAAAAAAAAATCCATCATTTTGAGAAAGAGGTCCTAAATTAACTCTAATACCCCCCTCTTAAGATAGAAACTTTAATTGCCATAATAATCAAGCACATTCTAACATACGAAAATTGAGCAGGGTTATTAATTTTCCATAAACTTATATTTATTCAGATAATAAAACAAAATGAATTACATAAGTATATAAAAACATCCACTATGCAGCAGTATATATATTTACATCATGATTATTTTGCAGAGGCGCCTGAATTCAGACGCCCGAATGACGTCAAACGGTACGTCCGATTCCATCCAAACACAATCACCGAAATAGAAAATTGAAAAACGCGTATCGATTTTTGCGTGCAAACGCGCCGCCACTTGGCTTTTTGGGAAAATTTGACAAAATTTTTGGCACTGCCTCGGGTCACTGCTATATAAATACGGCTCCCATTGATGCTTTGGATTCGGATCAGAGACGATCATGCCAAGGACGCCTAACGAGGCGCCCGGTGGTTTCTTGGCCTTTCAACTCGAACGTCTTGTAATTTCTTTTATTGCTGTTGATGTTTGGAATTACGAATTGAGTAAATTTGTTTTTAAGTGAATAATTTCTCAAGGTAAACCACGGATGTGTATTTTGTAAACACCTTGGTAAATTTGATGTTTTAGTAAAAAAAAAAAACATACAAATGTACACATGTTAGATGAAGTGTGAGGTCAGGGGCAAATTATATTTTTGAACCAATTTGTAATTTTAAATAAATAAACTACTGTTTTAATCCTCAATGGGCCCGTGTAACTTTCAATATATCGATATTTTATTTAACTTTTTTTAACAAGATGACTTATTGTAGAATGTTTTCTGATTAACCAGTAACATTACTGATAACAGGTATCACCTCTATCCTAAAATATTAAAACAATTAACTATGTATGTTGATTGTAGATAATGGCTCCCTTTATTTGTATAATAATTATTATTTGGTCTTCAGTAGCCGCAGTGGCGGCTCATCCACAAGTGCTGCGGGGATACAGCACTTTTGGACGAGCCTTCGATTTGTTTTTAGTATAAACGTAATAAATTCCAAATTGATAATAATAAAAAAACTAAAGGGGGTGATCCTGTTTAATGTTACACTTGGTATAAGTATGTCGTCGTTGTTTTAATGAAACCTCCTATGTGATTTTTTTTACAAAATATACTTTTGATATCAAGGGACTCTACGTTATCAGCTTGATGAGTTCATGAAACCTCCTATGTAGTAAAGTTAATGTTTAAATCTTATACAAGGATTTAAAAAAAAATTGTAAGAAGAACTACTTAACTAATTTTTTTTAAAACAGTTTTTGTGTTTCCTGAAAACTTTTGTTAACTCACATAGGAGGTTTCATCAAAACAACGAGGATGTATTATTCAATATATTTCTAAAATAACTTCAAAGTAAGAAGAACACAATTATTCAATAACAAATGCAATCTATATTTATTCTAAAAACTCACACGAGAAAATAAAATTAACTTTAATGGTCAAAATGTAGTCCATTATTGTTTATACATAGCTGACATCGCTATCCGATGTTTTATTATAACCTATTATCTTGATTAATTTTGACTACGCACGGCGAATGATGAAGTTGCGCCCTAGCGGTTAAGCCCAATCCAGTGTTACACAGAGTGTATACACAGAGATTTAACTTGTAAAATTACATGTATACATTTTTCTGCTTCCTGGGTCGTTTTAGAGGAAAAGTACAAGAGCAAACAAAAATTAAGAAGATAATCGTACGTATTTAGCTCGATATCCGGGTAAAATCATTCATAATTCATTCATAATTTTTTTAAAAATATGCAAATTTAAAAAAAATAGCATCAAGCCGGGTAGCACAATGTGAGCGTTTTCAGCACGTAATTACGGCCATTTAGAGATGTAATACTCGACATTTATGTTTTAGACATAAATATATCATCAATGCCGCACCCATAGCTTTTATTTAGCGATGCTAGCGCATTCGTATCAAAAATCATGATTGAAGACACGGGTGTTTTCGAGGCTAATTATTTGCAATTTTCATCATTTTCAAAACTCGATAAAAAATAGTAAATGTCCAACTTTAACGTAAAATTATAATAATCTGACCATTTAATTTTAATAAAGGTATTAATTCATATTTTGCTATTATTTATTACTATTTATAAGCTATTTATATCAAAATATCTAAATTTAACTCAAGACCGATTATTTTTAGAGAACGAATCGCCGATGATCCAATTCTGAGCGTATTTTATCGCCCGTCCTAAAATTACATTTATTACCACACATTCTCTTACTTCATCTTCTTTTCACTTGCATGACGGAATTTTTCGACAACAAATTACACGTGTAAAACACGTGATTTAACCTATTTCAACAAAGATAATTTAGTCTAACTTGTTTTAGTGAAACTCGTTATCTTCACGTTTATTGAGGCAATTTAATCTTTATTTGGTGAAATTAGAAACAAAATTGTCGTGTAATTTTTGTGAAGATAATTACAGACACGAAATTAATTATGTAATTTATGAATGGAAAAAAAAATAAACGATTAATTTAAAATCAAAACAAATCTCACTGCTGCCTGTGTATTTGTAGACATTCATGTTTATTTTTTGTTTTGGTTAAACTGAATACACCCGTTTTTTTCAACAATTGAAGGGCTTATTGTAATAACATAAGCCACACAACCAAACAAATTCTGTATTATTCTTCGATTTGATTAAGCAGTAATACAAAAAGCAACATTCTGCTCATATTGGCATGCAAACCGAAGCTTTCAAAGCTTGTCAAACAATCTACTATTAATTCTTAATATCATAGTATTACTTTTTTTTTTTTGTAAATTTCGAAGTCCAGTATCTCAGTTCTGTTTACTTGTGGCATATCATGTTATTACAATAAGCCCCTCAATTATAATGTATGTTTATAAACTCTGATTTTTTTTAATATGTCCAAACTTAGGGTGTTTACTGCGAACAGTTGCAGTCCTGCTTTAACAGTAAGGTATTTTAAACATCAAATTTTGAGATATTGGTAATGATTATCAATGTAACAAATAAATCATAATTTATCAGATAAATTATCACGATTCAGAAAGTTTCAAAAAAGAAAACGCAACAACTTGCAACTTAAGAACACATATTTAGAACTTTTTCAAAATTTAATAGTATATTGTTACCTATAATTATATCTTCATCAAACATCTAGGTAATACACAATAGAACGAAATCAGCCAATCACTTCCTGAGCAACGAGCATGCCTGTTTGCACTCAAGTCGATTAACTTAATCATTGATTAGTACTTATTAAAAACACAATAACTTTATTTACAAATTGTTTAGACAACCGCATATTGATGAAAGAGGCGTGTTTTAGGTTATCTCACAAATTTATAATATTCATATATTCTAGAATTTTAATCATTTGATCAATGATTAGTAGACGATTAAAGTTAACCAGTCGGGGTGCTAATGGGCCTTAATGAATTATCTATTTTATGAGTTAATTGAATTGTCATATTTCTGTCAGATTTCCCGCACATAACCTACAAATTAAAAGTTGATTTACAACATATGTGATTGATCTTTTCCTAATCTAAAACACACAACCTGCATCACACAATAAATTCTTGAAATGTGAAATTTGATTGGTCATATTAAAAAAAAAATAGATTAGTGCCCGGTATTATAAACGATTAATAAATCATTATAATCTGTTTAATAACTAGGAGGAGCGTTTTAAATATCACGCGCCAAAACCTACAACTCTGATTGGCCGAGAGCGCGCCCATTTTACACTACGCTAATTACTTCATTATTAGACGCAACAGCTGACATAACCTTAATTCGAAGTGTTACCGAGTTGCAACTTTGTATGTTTCGTAATAACTTTTGCGCGGTGTTTCTTTAGTATAGTTAAAAGTTACTTTTGTTTATATTGTTGGGATGGATTATGGACTCAGTACAAGCTCGGTGATAATATCACCCTCACCTCCAAAAAAGCGTAAGAAGTTGGATTTGGGTCATTTATATCTGTCTGGAAAACAGTGCATAATATATATGTATAAGCAGATGATACCAGATGATCCACATATGAAAATGGCTGCTGTTGTATCAGACATTGTTGGTGCAGTAGGTGAGATATCAAATAGCATTAGAATATGCATCAAATAATTGTTGTAAATTCCACTGTCTATCGTACCATTAGCGAATATAAGAAATCCGGAGAGATTTGTAGCCCTAAACAGCTTAAAGGACATGTGCACAGTGTCTTGTATAAAAATGAACTGCCAACTTTGAAGAAAGTTTTAAAAGAAGTAAACGATCATGCAGGAATGCCGAAGATGAGTCGTTCTACCTTGTATAGTTTTATAAAACAAATCAATTTTAAGTAAAATAGAGACCAGAGCTGGGCAGGATTTGAATCATTCAGGATTCGAATCATGGATTCGAATCCTTTAAGAGGATTCAAAAGAGGCATTCGAATACTTTAGTTCAACTGGATTCGTGATCCGGAATCGTTACATTTTTTTAAGAGCATTCGTATTCGAGTCTAAATGTGGGTGATTCGAATCCTTATAAAAGGATTTGAATCCTTATAAAAGGATCCGAATCCTTGTAAAAGGATACGAATACTTACAAAAGGATTTGAAATGTCAAAAATAATTCGAATTTAATGTAAGGATAAACATAAAACATGTTTTTTGTGTGTTTTTAAATTTCACGTTAAATCACTGTTTTATCCGCGTGGCGCATGACGTAAAATTTCGAGTTTAGAAAAGCCCAGAAAATTTGTCTCGGGTCGCTGCGCGACCCTCAACAAATTTTCACGGGGCTTTTCTAAACTCGAAATTTTACTTCATGCTCAGTCTAGGAGTGGACACGCTCGTTCGAAACTTCAAACTGAATGCTTTGATAAGAACATTAAATGATAGAAAATGCTTTTAAAGGTAATATTCTAGTATTCAAAATTTTGTTTAATATTGTTTGAAGTAAAACTGAAATGGTAGCCACAATCTGAAATGTTAAATTTTTCCGACATTTCCATGACTAAAGATTTTTTCCCTGGCCTTTTAATATAACTTTCTTCTATGGGAAACCCCCATTCTGTTTAATAGTTTTCATTGTTTTTGCCAATATTTAAATTAATTTTATAAATTTTTACGTGTTTTCTAATTTGCCTGCTGATTTCTTGTTAGTATATTAGTCAATTTGAATATAATTCCATGACATTTCTCTCACTTTTCCGGTTCTAATGATATTCAGTGATTTTTTTATTTACGTAAGTTTCAGGCATTAGTCGATTTTATAATAGAGTTCAATTTGAAGTTTTGAACGAGTGTTTCCACTCCCAGGCTAAGTATGAAGTACATTTTCGAGTTTAGAAAAGCCCCGTGAAAATTTGTCGAGGGTCGCGCAGCGACCCGAGACAAATTTTCGGGCTTTTCTAAACTCGAAATTTTACTTCATGCGCCACGCGTACAAAACACTGATTTGAAGTGGAGTTCAGAACACACAAATACATCTTTAACCAGAGTAACAGGGAGTCAGATATTTAGTCTGTTATCAACGATGTTCAGTGGTAATAATAAATAATTAGGTTTTGAATATTTTTGTTAAAACAACTGGTAGCGATATTTATACACTGGCGAAAGAAATTAACGCATCATTTGTGATTTTTTTGATATCTTGGAATCGAGTTTTCTTTGAACACAAACATATTTTTACAATAAGAAATCTTATCAAGCATGCTGTTTTACATGTTGTGTTCTGTCTTTTGTTCTCATGATTTTCAGTCAATAAATAAAATGAAGCACTTATTATTATTCTGACTGTAAGAAAGGTTCATATAAAATTTCTTTTTGAGTTTGTTTTCAAGTAATTGTTAAAATTAAGTGCTAAATAGTGAAGAATAAATATGGATAGACGTCCGAATCTTAATTTAAGCAGTGAAGAAGCTGTGATTGTGGTTACACTTGCAGAAGAAGGTAGGAGTCAGCGTTACATCAGTCAGCGTCTTGGTGTTAATCAATCGACCGTATCCCGTGTCTTGAAGAGACATCGGGAAACTCAGGCATACTCAAGAAGGCTAGGACAAGGGAGAAAAAGGGCCACAACTGCTGTTCAAGACCGTTTTTTTTAATGATGCAGACGTTACGCGAACGGTTTATTACGGCTCCTAGGCTACAAAATATGCTCGCAGAGATCCACAATGTTCATGTAAGTTCCGTTACCATCAGAAAAAGGTTACGTGGTTTTAATTTAACTCCGAAAACAGCGGCAAAAGGACCACAATTAACCGCAGACCATCGCAGAGCCAGGTTAACATTTGCGCAAGAACATGTAAACTGGTTACAGGCCGATTGGGCTAATGTTATGTTTAGCGACAGACGAATGCATGTGTACAGACGGCCGGGTGAACGTTATGCGCAGTGTAACATTGTTCCGACTGTTATGTTTGGTGGAGGCTCTGTTATGGTGTGGGGTGGTATCACTTTAGAGGCTCGTACGGAGTCGGTGGTCATACCAAGAGGAAGCATCACGGCAGCGTCTTATATTGCAAACATTTTAGAACCATCCGTAATGCCTTTTGCTCCCTTTGGAGGAAACGATTTCCTGTTTATGCATGACAATGCAAAACCACACAGTGCCCGAATTGTACAACAGTATCTTGACCTAGTGGGTATCAACACAATGCAATGGCCAGCCAGGAGTCCCGATCTTAATCCGATCGAACACCTATGGGACGCGATGGGCAGACGCCTTAGAGCACTTCCTCGGCGTCCAAGCAATCAACAAGAGCTTGGACAAAGATTGCAGGAAATTTGGGAAGATATTAACCAGGATGAAATTGGATCATTAATTAACAGTATGAGCCGTCGCTGTCAGGCAGTTATTCGAGCAAGAGGAGGAAACACTAGATATTAAGTCTTATAATCACATGTTAACTTTTTTCCTCTTTTTCTTTATGACATTATTTTAGTCATTAATGAAAGAAAATGTGTTGAAAATCATTATTATAGTTCAGTTGGTTTTGTTGTTATTTTTTTTGTTTTTAAACATCAAAACTTTATTTTTAAATTAAAAAAATTAATGTGATGCGTTAATTTCTTTCGCCAGTGTATATTAATGGTTGCAAAAAATAATAAAATCAAATTTATTCTTAAAGGATTTGTATTCGTAATTCGAAAAAATAGGATTTGTATTCGTAATTTGAAAAAATACGATTCGATTCGAATCATATTTATCTCTTACGAATCCTTTATTCGAGTATTTCTGATTCGAATCATATTAGGTGATTCGGATACGTGATTCGAATCCTTTTTACAAGGATTCGTCCCAGCTCTGATAGAGACACATTATTATATAAATTCCATATTATATTATGAACATAATGTAAATATGTTTTATTTCAAAGATATATGGCGAGATGCCGTATAAGCATTTTAATTGAACTGACGATATCGTACGATGGAAAAGAAAATACTTAACTACGATTAAGAAGAACAAAATGGATATTTGATTTTATTTAAAGAGTAATTATGAAATTATTTAAAATTGCCGCCAAATTTATCTAGTGATATTTCTGGTAACTTTTTATAGTGTAAATTGGGCTTTGGCACTTACTCCATCTAGTTTTTAAACAGACTATAGATAACTATTTGTGGAGTAAATTTATTTACGTAATTAACTAATAGGCATATAAAATTGCGTATTATAAAGCAAACCTACCAAATAAATAGCAACCCTAGAAATATATAATTTAGTTGCTAGATTACCGACCGAAATGATACATTTTCATTCCAGCGATAATAAAACCACCAGTTTTTAAACTTGAATTGTCAATCTTTCAAATTGAATTGTCAATCAAATGGAAATTTAGTACAGTCTCTTATAATTGGAGAAAAAAACGTGAAAGGGGATAGAATTACACAGAACAAGAGAAAGAAAGCTTATTAGAAATTATAAAAAGTTTCTACAACGTATAAGAAAACAAACAGATGGTACCAGCGTGAAGTTAAAAAATGAAGCATGGGAAGCAGATCAATATAATGCCATGGCTTAAACAGGTATTAGATTATCTTCTCAATTAATTATATGACTGTATTAAAAAGAAAGCCAAAAAACTTAAGCGAACAAGAAAGTTGAAATTTATAAAACTGGAGGAGGGTCATCAAAAAATTAAATGAACACTATTGATGACAAAGTTTTAGCTTTATGTGGTGTAAATTCCTCACAGGAAATACCTAACATATATGACAGTGATGCTCCATTTGATACTATTCTTTAAATGCAAAAAGGCTGTTCTGAATCGACTCAAGATAATAGACCTAACATTTTACAACAATTTGAAGTGTCAGCTGCACCAAAACAAAAGGAAACACATTTAAGACCTGGAGTTCCGTATTATAAAGTCCAAACAGTTGACAAAAATATTACCGATAAGGACAATCTGAAATTAGATATTCTTAGGATTAGAAAAGAAAGGGATGAGCTAAGTCGTGACATATTAAAATTAGAAAAGAAGAAATTACAGTTAGAAATTCAGGAAAAAGTTCTTAAACTGGAAAAAGAATATGGTAGTGATTTTAGCTTAGATTAATATGTTTTATGTTTTTATTTAGTATTAAGATTTGTGTTTATATTTAGTAATAATGTTTTATGTTTATATTTAGTATTATTGTATTTTATGTTTATTTTTAGTATTTATGTTGTATTCATAAGAAAGTAATAAGTTCATAATGAGTATTTAACATTTAATAAACAGCTACTAAAATACAAGAAATTATTCGAATATAGCATGAATGACAGTATTTCGTACAGCAAAATTATTTGGTGTTATTGGAATATTATATAAGTAATATAACCTTCTTCTAGTTTTTCAATATTTGCCTCATCTTCCATAATGATATTGTCATTCTTGTTTCTGCAAATATTGTGCAAGACATATATCGCTATTATAATTGGAAGAGCCTTATTAACAGAAATTGTCAATCCTGAAGATAAGCATGGAAACCTCCTTTTGAGCACTCCAAATGTTCTTTCAATCGTATTTCTTGTTCTTATATGAGCCGTAATATATCTTCTCTCAGCTTCAGTTTCACGATTATGTAAAGGTGTAAGAATATAACGTCGACAAGGATAGCCACTGTCGCCCAATAAGTATGCTTCGCCAAATTCGTTATTTTCAAATTTAGCTCTTGAATTATCAAAACTGTGGCTATCATGAGCAGATCCTGGTCATCTTGCTACTACATCCATTATATTTAATTTGGCATATCAAACAACCTGAATATTTAAAGAAAAATAACCCTTTCTATTTCTAAAGGTTTCAGCAGCATTCGAATGTGGCTTCCGTCTATTGCGCCAATGATTCCAGGAAATCTAGCAATATTGTATAATTCTGAGCATACCTTACGTCTTTTTTGTAGTGATCTTGGCATTCTAATACATCTGTTCCGAAGTCTAGCAATAACATGACTAACTTTATGCACAATTCTTGATACTGTAGCTTTTGTAACAGCAAAGGTTGCTTCTGGCTCGAAAAACTCTAGGCCTTCGACGCCTTAGAACTTCTTGTGGGTTAGATTTATCACTATCAGCACTGGATACTGTAAGCGAACTCACATCCGACACAGATGATACGGTAGACATGATAACCGTAATGAAAATAATAAATACAAGTACTAGAATCTAAAGTAATTATAATAATATAATACACTTTTGACTTTTAACTGTCAAATTATTTAGAAAATAAAATTTACTTGGTAGAAAAACAAACAAATAATTTACTCAGAAGATTTACTAGTCTAATAAAGTTATGTTGTGTTTATAATACCGAAATCTTTGGAATAAATTAATTTATTCCTAAAGTAAATTTAATTTAGGAAATAAAACGTTTTATAATACCGGGCATAATGTATTACTTTTAATTTTGTTATTTACTCTGTACGTTGACCAATAAACAGTTTATTATTATTATTTAACAGCAATTTGGAATTGTTTATTTAAACATTAATTGCACAAATGTATAAAAAGACTAATCATGTGTATTCCAATTAAATATTTAAGACGATTCTGATTTAAAAGGTGGATAACTCATTGAAAATGTGATAAATTTCTATATTGGTACTCTTTCTTCGAGTAAATGTTTACAACTGGATCGGACAAAACAAACAATTACTTCTTAAGTGTATGAACAAATAACTATTGTTAACTTGAAATTTGAGCCTGAAAGTTAATTACAATTGCAAATCTAAATGAGCAATTGCATTTTCTTTTGTTATACAATATATACACTTTATTATAGAAAAAACGATTGAATTTTCTTCTTTCTATGATTCAACTTGTGTTAATAAGGGATTTGTATTGATTAATAAGACAGTAAAGCTTTTGTAGATATCTTATTGTTATTTATTTTACTAATGTACCTATTTTATGTAATAGTATAAATCTAGGATTCAGATAAAGTTACGTGTTGTAATAATAATACACGGCATTTTTATTTTAAATATACATACCTCTATATTATATACATTGTAAATTTTTCGGCATTCGTTGTTTTTGAAAAGCGTTCAATTTAAAGCTTCTAACGAGTGTTTCCACTCCCAGAATAAGCATGAAGTAAATTTCGAGTTTAGAAAAGCCTGCAAATTTGGTTTGGTCGTGTAACGCGTAGCGCTACGCGTAGCGCTACGCGACCAAACCAAATTTTCAGACTTTTCTAAACTTGAAATTTTACTTCATACTTAATCTGGAAGTGGAAACGATCGTTACAAGCTGAAAATTTAACGCTTTTTAAAAAGATCGAATGTCTGAAAATTTACAAATCGGAATGTGTATATTCCTTTCTTTATCAATTGTATTTGACTAGTTCTCAAAACTGTTATCTATCTCAATTAAACAGAGTGCTAGATTTGTTAAACAATACTAAATAAAAAAATACAATTGACAAAAGAGGAAAACCAAAAAAAAAATCCTGTATAACCCGTTAGAAATAAAATAATAAAAATAATTTATAAGGGAATCTCTTCTTACACAACTTTCCTTATTACGCGAGGTGATCAAAAAGTAATGTTACAAAATGGACACGTTTCATTGTAGGTTTTGTAACCATATTTTTTTATCACCCCTCGTAATATATTAAGTTTATGTATAGTTTTGTGGAGTGTTCCCGAGTTTCACCAAGTCAGCGGGGGAAGAATAATTATGGATCAGGAAGGCAGACCACGGAAGGAGATTTATAGAAACGGGAGAATAAAAATGACAAATTATACAGGAAGGCAGAAAAAATATAATTGATGTACGCATTTTCGCTTTAATAAATTAAGCCTTTTTCCCAAACAACAACTGCAGCAATTATAAACACAGTAGCGTGCCATCGCCACCCCTCGACGACCGCTAAAGTTTTAACATTAAAACAAGCACAGTGTTAACACTCTTAACCCTTTCGGTCCTGACGGTTGCATTTGCCACCACTAAAATTTGGTAAACATATATCTGAGATAGTAATAAATAATGTGCATTGTACAACTAATTTTGTTAGAAACCAGACAAATTCCAGTGCTGAAAGGGTTAAATCCATTAATAAGGAAATTTATATTTAGTAGAAACAATTAACAATTGCCAGGTTTCACCAACATCAGTTAAATCGACAAATAGTTATTCATCGAATAAAATTTATAAATAGTTACATAGGTTACATGCATGATAAAAAATTGATTAATTCACATTTATTGACGTTGATGTCAAGAAAAATGTCTATTTCAATCGACAAATAAATGTAAGTATTGAACAAGATTTAATTAAACTTGGTGAAACCGGACAAATATGTAAAAAAAACTAGTTTAAAATTTAATCTTAATTTAATCTATTCAAACACCAGAGGTTTGATTAATTGTTTCGGTATAAAGTTCAAAGTGTTATCGCACGAATTATAGCAACAAAAGGAATACATTTATACTATTCAAGTGATTAATGTCCTGATTCTCAATAAAAAAATGTTATCAATTATAAATTCCATATTGACGTCATCACAAATTCAACATTAAATTACATAATAAATATATTTTTTTGGTATTTATTTATAAAGTGTCAATTAAACAAATATTTTTCATTAAACAATACGTTTTCAATAAGAGGTTGTAAACAAATAAATCTTAGAAGCTTTAACTTGACTACTTTTATAAAAACAATTGATGAATTCTTACAAGTTTACTAATCGCTGTAAATATAAAATGTCCTGTACTTTATTTTCTTGAAATTTTACGCTCCTTTAAATTAACTCGAGAATGCTTTTATCCAATTTTATGAAACCCTCTAGATACGAACAAATTAAACTTTAAACATAAAAATTGCAACACTCGAAAATGATAATAACCATAATACACTTGGTATCAAATTGCGGACATATTTATTGCTTGTACGATAAAACATTCAACCTTATCACGCGAGTGAAAAATGTGTAATTTTAGAGATTATTTGTCGTTATAAATAACTATTTTTCTTGAGCTCGCGATAAGAAGCGTCATTAAAATAGCTTTACTTCGAATTTACGTTTTGGAAATTACGTCAACAGCACATACATTTATAATATAACATAAGTATGAATGAAATTGCCAATACTTGGTTGTAGAATAATTCAAAATATTAAAAGCGCGATTTTTATGCAATCTATTTTTTCTCCAACAGCATTTAACAAATCTTTAATTAGTTTCTCATTGATCACATAAGGAAACCAAGTGATTTTATTTTTGATTATTTTTCAAAAAACTTTAACAAACTCTAAGAAAACTTTCAATTCTACATGTCTTGTACGTAAAATATGGAATAACATTTATGATCCTTTTTGTATCTATGCAAAACTATGAGTCAGCAATAATTATTTTTATACACTTATCTTGATTTCGAAGATAACAATTCTAAAGTGGCCATATTAGCAGATTTCTTTAAATCAGGTGGTGTGCAGAGAACCAATGCATCGGAGTCACTGTTCATTTCCATTACGAACTTTCTTTACTTGAATGAATAAATATGAATTTGAAATGTCAAACTTCAAATTCATATTTATAATATATTCCATTTGTTTCTGGATCTCGCCTAGCCATGCTTTCGTGTTGTTATGTTGCAGTATCAACATTTACATTTTTTTTTTTTTTATTGATGCATCATATGTCTTATTTCAAATACTTCGCAGCGTGTTTAAATTCAATATTAAAACACGCGCGTGTTTTAAAGTTGCTAAGGACAACAACGTCAATTCAAACTTAAAGTCAAACATAAATGTCACTATCTATTAAACTTTAATAACTCGTTCATTTTATTTATAATAAATATTGAATATACAATCTGTATTATTTGAAAAATTAATATTTCCGTGCTTTAACTCGGAATCAACATTGCTCACATGAACATTGGTAACTGATTTACTTCCAGATGTGCATGCATTCGTATTTCCGCTAATAGCATTTGATATAATATTGGAAACACTGTTTTTATTGTTGATGGACTCTTCGACATATCCAGTAGCCACCGATGCCGATTTCCAACCAACTTGCCTCTGTATTTGATCTATAGTCATCCCACCGTTGGCCATAATAGTTGCAGAAGTACGCCGGAACGCATGTCCTGTGTACTTCTTTGGTTCGTCTAAGTTAAGGAAAAGTGCAATTTGAAATGGGCATAAACCAAAAGTATTAATACCCACTACTTGTTTAGTACACTTTCCCTTATCAAAGCGTAAGAAAACACGGTCAGTACTCACATTTTGAGGACGCAACAACAAATATTTCTTAATAAACCCAACGTAGGGTATACCATTACTGTCAGCGACAGTAAAACGCCGAGCCTTTTCTGTCTTAGACGGACGTATGAGAATAAGTAAGGTATTACCCTCTTCCTTAATGTCGGATAAACGCATATCGCACAATTCGCATCTGCGACAAGAACCAAAGATTCCAAAAATGGCAACAACTTTCAAAAACAAATACGTTATATCTGAAGCATCTTCAAAAAACTTTCTTAAATCTTCCTCTCTAAAGGCATAGGACTTTTTTGCGTTACAATTCTTACTAATCGCCTTCATAAATGCTTGCACTTTTCCAAATGATTTGATATCCACTCCCTGTTGTAATCGTAACATACATTGTAATTTGGAATGTATGGCCCACATTGTGGACGACTTGTACTTCTCTGACAATTCCTGTAAGTACGCAAGCATAACTTGTTCTGTTACACTGGCAACTTGGCATTCTTCCATCCATTTAATCAAACGGTTGTACTCTTTTTTGTAGGCTACTTCCGACTTTTGCGGAATCAACCGATTCTCAGCTTTAGCGCTCAAGCTATCAATCTTTGATTGCATTTTCAAAGGGTAATGACAAACTGATGAGAAATTGATAATTTGTTTATTTCACACCTTGACAACCAAAGGTACATTGATTCCGTCATCTTAAACATGCTCGAAATTTCAAAATTTCGGGCCAATTTATGGTCTTTAAATGCATCAATAAAAAAAAATAGCGTAAAGTATGCGTGGATATCTGGTCTTTAAAGCACTTACTCTATTGCAAGCACTCCGGCTGGCGCCGTCGTGCTTGCAAAATCGTGCGTGCTTTAAAGACCTAAATATCCACTTATACTTTAATATACTATATTAATTGCCACTCCTGATTCCTTATTTTAACAGTGTTGCAATAATTTATGATATCATAAGTAATCTCCTTTTTAATTTTCAAGAGGTTTATTGTTAATCTTGCAACAATTATTTCGCCACGCGGTCGCTTCTTCGAGCATTTTATTATTAAATCAAATATCTGAGAATGACCTAAGGTCGAAACTAGTTGGAGTAAAAATAAAAAATCAGTGAAACAAACCAAGTGTTTTAATCAAAGCGTATTAATTAAATATGTTTCCCCACGGGTTAAGTGAGAAATTAATTCATCAAAATTAATCTAGTGTTGCAATGCTGTGTCAATGTCAAAGTGAAAAATAATTTCAGGCACATATTAAATATTAACATGCCAAAGATTATCTCTGAATCAAAAAGGTTACAAATTCTGAAATCCTACAAACATTTTAGGCAAAGTAATCCAAATCTACAGCATCACAATATTATTACGATTTTAATAGATATTTTTGGGGTATGTCTAGTATTTTAATTATCATATATATTTAATTAAAGATAATTACGTTTCAGGTAGGGAGATCTTCATTACAATTAATTTTACGACAAAGACCTGACGAATTGAAATCTACTACTTCTGGCAAACGATCTAAAAACAGCCATTTTTGGAATCACCTAGCTAGAAAAGATCTGCAACAACTAATTTGGCAATATAACTCTAGAAATCAGTATTTTACTTTGAGAGATCTTTTGAATGATATGAAAGAAAATTATGAGTTCCATTGCAGTAGAACAACACTTTATAGGATTGTTAAAAGTATGGGGTATAAATTCAAATTAATTAATGGGCGCAAAATTCTCTGTGAACAAAAACATGTTGTTGCAGCTAAAATTATTTTCCTTAGAAAATTTTTACAGTATCAAAATTCCAGTGAAGATATCCAATTCGTATACCTGGATGAAACATGGATATATCAGAATGGATCCGTGGTTCGACGCTGGGTACATGAAACGGATATAAAAAAAAATCCAACTAAATTCAAAAATGAAGGCAAACGCTTCACCATTCTACATGCTGGGTATAGGGGTGGGTTTTTGGATGGGTGCGATTTTTTATTACATTCGAAAAACAATGACCGAGATTACCATGCCACAATGGTTGGTAATACTTTTCAAAATTGGGTGGTTAATCAACTTATTCCTGCTTTGGCTAAGCTTTCAGGGAAATGTGTAGTTATTATGGATAATGCTGCATACCATTCTGTGCAATTAGACAAAACTCCTTCATTTTCTTGTAAGAAATGCGAAATGCAGGAGTGGTTGGTTAAACACAATGTAAAATTGAATCCAAAATTAACCAAAAAGGAACTATGGGCTTTATTTATACCTTTTCGATCAAATGACAAAATTTACGTAGTTGATGACATTTTGAGAAAGAACGGGCACGAAGTTCTTAGATTACCGCCATACCATTGTCAATACAATCCAATTGAAATGGCATGGGGGTTTTGTAAGACTTACTACAATAAGCACATAAATTCTAAGCAACCATCTAAGGATCGTGTTCAAAACTTATGGCTTGAGTCTCTCTCAAAATGTACATCCGATATGTGGCAAAATATCTGTGATCATTGTGAAAAACTTATTTCGGATGACTGGACAAAACACATGGAGAACCTTTCTTTTGAAACCATTCCTCCTTTTATTATTTCGCTTGGGGAATCTGGCTCAGAACAAACATCAGAAGATTCAGATGCAGGTTCTCTTGACTAAATAATAAAAGTGGAATGAGGGCTTAAAAATTGTTTGACATGAAAATTATCAGTATCACAAGAGGGTGGGAATAAATTTGCAATTCTACAAAAAAATACTGAGGGCCAACAGAAGAGAGAATGACCAAAATTAAGGTGGATGGATGGAGTTGGTCAAAATGTGTTAACGGGAAGACCCAAGCGAGAAATACAAATGGATGACGAAATAAGTTTGCAGAGCCGAATTCATTATATTTGTTATATACAATATTATTGCTGTGTTTGTATGTACAAAAACCAAGTAGTAAATTTTGTTAATCTTAAAACTGCATATTATTATCCTTTTATATCTGAAAATTTGTAAAACAGGCAAAATCGAACATCTGCCAGTGACATTTAAAAACCCTGATTTAAAACACAACCAGCCCCATTTACAATACTTAAACTGTCACTTTTCCATAGCTAGGCGAGATCCAGAAACAAATGGAATATATTATATTCATTCAAGTAAAGAAAGTGCGTAATCGAAATAAACAGTGACTCCGATACATTGGTTCTCTGCACACCACCTGATTTAAAGGAATCAGCTAATATGGCATTAAATATCAATCTCAAATTACTTTTCGGCCTAAGAAGAAAAAAAAATACATTCTGTACAATTGCCATGGAAACTGGTAATGTACACAAATGCCCTTTTTTACTTTTCCCCAAATGCAAAACAAAGGAAAAGTATTGGACATTTTTAAAAAACGTCTGTCTGTCCTTCTGTCGCCACGATAAAGTGTAAACTGATTGAGCTGTTAAGATGACACTATAAACTTAAGCGGAAGTGGTGGAAGTAAAATTTCAGGCTTTTTCAAACTCGAAATTTTACTTCATACGCCACACGTATATAACACTAAAATCAGTGTTTTATATGCGTGACGCATGAAGTAAAAAGTGGAGTTCAAAGCATACTACTGAAGCAGTATGCTAACGATATATATTTTGAACTTCACAATAAATCGGTGATTTATACGCGTGGCGCATGAAGTAACATCGACTTTAGAAAACCATGAAATTTGACTTCATGCTTAATTTAAGAGTGGAAAGCACTAGTTTATAGCTTCAATTTCAACTTTTTTTACAAAAAAAACTAATATCTGAAGATTTACAGCGTATCCATTTGTATACTGAAAAGACAAATTCTCTGTATATTTTAAAATTATATATGCAATCATTTAAACTAGAAATAGAATGATACAACAATTTCCAAGGTTATCGAGTGGATCGTTTAGATTGGCCTAATGAAGCGGGAATATTTATTTATAACTGGTTGGAAACGGGTAAACGAGGATTTAAATAAATTACATTTGTTCTACTAAATAAACAAAAAGCGAATGCAGCTTTAGCCTAAGTATATAAAATCATTTAAAATATTCAATAGATTTATTTACACAGCTTGAATTCACAGGCACGCAATCGTCGACCTTGATTCCAGAGAAAATAGCATTCCATATGAAAAATTATTTATTTATTTGTACCTCAGAAACGATGCATACGAACAATATTCGGGCTAAAATATAAAGCGTTATGGGAGTGTTTAAGTTGAGCAGAATTCAAACAGTTTTTTCAGTATTTGTACAGGGTGTCCGTATTTCAACAGAATCTTGGTTATTTGAAGAGATAAAGATCTGTTAAATTGGAACAAAGTTGCGTATTTTAGGGCTCAGTAATAATCTAAAAACGAATATGAAATATCTTCTTTCGTTTTCGAGATATAGTCAAAAAACGGATTTTTGCAATTTAGTTTTAATTTTTTTATTCAAAAACTGTTGAATCTATCTATACATTTTAATAAGAAATCTTTTCATATTTTTTGAAAGAATATTTTTTTCTGAATTCAATGATGTATCACACTTATACAGGGCTTTCATTAATTCCCGAACCCCACGTGACTAAATTTAAAATTGCCGCGTAAATTATTGTATTTGTACGTTGGAGGCTTTGAAAAAAGTAACCAAACGTTACTAAAGTCAAATTTGACATAAACGTTTATGCGCGGTGCATCGTTAAACCAACCTTTGAGATCTTACAAGATTCGCCCGGAATTTTCAGGTAAGCAAAAATTGTTTAATTATTCTGAAACATTGAGTTTTATTTCTATTTATTTTGCAGAGTCAATTTGCTAGGATAAGCAAATACTGCGAAAATGGTATTTACAACGGAGCAAGACGCGTTTATTTTGATGGCACATTTTCGTAGTGCTTCACGTAATATTGACGGCAACTGGAGTTATTCTCTGCAGTCTTGCATTGAGCAGTTTCATGAAGAATTTCCAGATGCGGTAATTGCGTATGATACTTTTAAACATCATAAGCAAGTTCTTATTAAAAGATATGAAGACAAACATTGCATTTGCAAAGGAAAATCCACTGGTAGACCGACAGTCTTAACTAATGATGTTGTCGAAGATATTCGAGTGAGGATGGAACGAAGTCCTAAGAAATCCGTACCGAAATTGGCAGCCCAATCAGGTAAAACAAATCCTATTGTTTGGGGTTTTTATACTTAAAAATTCCAGTATAAATTAATCGTGAATTAATAATGTGCTTCTTTATAGGACTCTCTGTTGGAACCTGCCATAAAGCACTCACAAAATCACTAAATATGCATCCTTACAAAGTCTCAGTAGTGCATCAATTACATCCACCAGACTTTATTCAGCGAGTACGATACTGCCAGTGGTATAATGAACAGTTAAATAATGATGACGTACTTGATCTTACGTTTTTTTTCTGATGAAGCGTGGATACATTTATCTGGGTACGTGAACAGCCAAAATTACAGGACATGGGCGACAGAAAATCCCCATGTATTGGAGGAAACACCTCTGCATCCCCAAAAGCTAGGAATTTGGATAGCTATGTCTAGGAGAAGGAATATTTTTTAGAGAAACTATCACTGCTGAACGGTATCGGTTAATTTTAGAAGAAGCTATTGGACAAATGCACGACGATGAGCTTCGATTGGGCTATTTTCAGCAAGATGGGGCCACAGCACATACTGCAAATGCAACCATTCGGTATTTAGCTGAATTTTATGAAAACAGAATAATTAGTAGAGGTGTGTGGCCTCCTCGCAGTCCAGACTTGACACCTTTAGATTATTATCTATTTCGTCGAATAAAAAGTAATATCTTCAAAAATAGGATCCATACTCTCGAAAATTTAGAAGTAGCAATTATGCAAGAGGTACAAAATATCACCGAAAATGAACTCCATCATGTGTTTGATAATATGCGGCGTAGGATAAATTTATGTGTAAGAGAAGGACATATAAAACACTTATTATTATTTTTTTTTAATTTTAAGCTATTAATCTTTTTAGTTATTAGGTTTAATATTTGTTGTTTCTTTATTTGTTGTTAACTTTGTATGTTCTGTTCGTGTTTAAGAAAAAAAATTAATAAAAATTAGTTACATTTTTGAAGATGAGCCTATTTTTTAATCATTTTAAATATAATATTTTCAGTCGTCATAAAAATACGCCGGCGAATAAATATTTTTAAATCTAGGGAATTTTTGTGTGAGCCATACCACCTTGTACATTTGGTTGCCTATTATTTTTGGTCACGTGGGGTTCGGGAATTAATGAAAGCCCGGTATTATAGTTCATTGTACATTCGATATTTTAAATTTTATTCTTTTGTTTTTTGTAAAGAGTGCATTGGAAAAAGTTGAGCAACTCACTCATTTGACAACTCCTGTGACCCATAATTTGCTAACATGTCATCCCTGAGGTCGGGCACCCAGCTGATTCATTACTGTACTGATTGAAAATGTATTTATTTATAAACGAAATACTGGTAATAGTTATGCGATAGTGTTACTAATAACTATAAAAAAAACTAGATATTTCAATAGAGTAATACAAAATTTAAAAAAATAATTTTTCTTGGCATAAAATGTATACGTTAGATTCACAACGTATATCTAAAAATTAGACACAAATTCAAAAATAGTTTTCAATTATTCACAAAAATTTATCAGAATTGGTTAGCGCTATAAGCTAATTCTGACACAGATCACTTCAAGTAAAATTCGTGCTTTCCTGTGTGAAGAATAATAAACTTTTATTGGTGCTCTTGATTTAAACACGACACTTATTTTACTTTATGTTATGTGTGATAATCGATAATTATTATTATTACAAATGATTGACAATTATTAATTAATTTTGACTGTAAATATTGAATGGCTGCTCTCAAGATTTTGTTGAATAATAGATAGATATAATAGATAGATATGACGTCATTGTTAACTGACTATCTCTTCAAATAACTGAGATCCCCATACATTCTGTCGAATAACGGACACTCTGTATACGAGTGCTTAATATGTGTCTTCAAAAATAAACAGATTTTCTTTACTGATGATGGCCGACAGTATCCTACGCGTAATAAAGAAATTGTATACCCTGAACATATGTAAACTCACTTTAACTGAGCGATATGCGAGATATCGATGCATTAAATTTTATAACGCTTTACCAAACAATATACAGGGTGTCCCATTAGTGCGTGTTCGGAGGATATCTCCGTTCTCGTTAAAGATAGAAAAATATTTTTTAGACGAAACTTACTTGACTTGAAGAGCTGCATAACCCAAAATAATTTTAATGTATACATGATGTCCCATAAAAGTGGTACTGAAAGTAAAATATTTTTTTTTAATGGAACACCCTATATATTATTTGATGTTTAGATATTACTAACAATTATACGTATGTTTTATACAACATGTATATACCTAAACCTAACATATATCATAATATTTACAATTTAATGAAAAAAGTTAGATTTTTAGTTTATCAGATTTTAATTTATATCTCTATTATTAGTAATTTTAAAAATAATCGGTATAGTACTTTCAAAATTTATACCCGACGATATCCTCAGCCGAAGTCAATTTTACCTTTGCACTTACTTTGTAGTAATTATAACCTCTAAATCTTAAGAAAATTCAAACAACAAAAACTTAGTTTTTTTAAATGGCACCCCCTATATTTTTATACGGCATAATATTCGTCTTGAAAGACGAATAATATTCCGTATATAAATATAGGGTGTGTCATTTAAATAAAATTAGTTTTTATTGTTTGAATTTTTTTAAGATTGACAGGTTATAATGACTAAAGACTGAAAGACGAATAATATGCCGTATAAAAATATAGGGTGTGCCATTTGAAAAAAAATAGTTTTTATTGTTTCAACTTTCTTAAAATTGACAAGTTATAATTACTACAAAGTAAGTGCAAAATTAAAATTGACTACGGCTGAGAATAGCGCCTGGTATAAATTATGAAAGTGCCGTACCGATTATTTTTAAAGTTACTAATAACTGAGATATAAATTCAAATCTAATAACCTAAAAATCTAACTTTTCTCATTAAATTGTAAATATTATGAAATATGTTAGGTTTAGGTATATATAATGTTATATAAAACATACGTATAATTACTAGTAATATCTAAAAATCAAATAATATATAGGGGGTTCCATTTAAAAGAATCTTGTTACTTTCAGTACCACTTTTATGGGACAGCCTGTATACATTAAAATAATCTTACGTTATGAAGCTGTTCAATTCAAGTAAGTTTGGCCTCAAAAATATTTTTCTATCTTGAACCAGAGCGGAGATATCCTGCGAGCACGCACTAATGAGACACCCTGTATATATATGTGTTATAACATGTAATTTTAGTCTAAATCCCTGTAAGTGGACTGTATGTCTGTTGGGTGTAAATAAATAAATATAAAAAGAATAGATTCACTAAAAAAAAATTTAAAATAGCAATTTATGATTTTCTGTTGGAAGCAGAATTATATAATTTAAACGAATACTTTGATATTAAAAGTAAATAAAATAATTTCCTGTGTTTTATTTATGTTCCAGAATTTTGTATTAACTTTGACCGTTTATTTAAAATAAAGTTTGTTTATTATTATTATTAATGTTTCTTGTCTTTGCATTTTTTACCAGTTGAATGGTGGCTTAAACTAAGTTCTTTGCATTTTTTTACTTTACAAATCAAAAAACAAACAAAATGTTCTGGTTTTCACCTAGTAAAATTGAACGAGCTACATACACAATTATGTAGCTCATTCCATTTAACTAGGCAAAAACTAGAACATTTTTCTACAAATAAAACTAAAAGTCTTGTAAAGCGAATTGTTCAATTTATGCCCGGTATTATAAACGATTAATAAATCATTAGATAACTATTTGTGGAGTAAATTTATTTACCTAGCAAACTAATAGGCAAATAAAATTGCGTATTATAAAGCAAACCTACCAAATAAATAGCAATTCTAGAAATAAATAATTTAATTAATAGATTACTAACCGAAATTATACATTTTCATTGTGGCTGTAGCTAGAACCACCAATTTGTTAAATTGAATTAAGATATTTCAAATTAAATTGTCATCAAATTGAAAATTTAGTATAATTCCTTATAATTATGGAGAATAACCGTGGAATAGGACAGAATTACACAGAACAAGAAAAAGAAAGCTTAGAAATTATAAAAGACTTGAACGAGTGTTTTCCACTCCCAGGCTAAGCATGAAGTAAAATTTCGAGTTTAGAAAAGCCTGAAAATTTGGTTTGGTCGCGTAGCGCGAAGCGCGGAGCGGCCAAACCAAATTTTCAGGCTTTTCTAAACTCGAAATTTTACTTCATGCGCCACGCGTACAAGACACTGATTTCAAGTAAAGTTCACTTGTTCACAATATTTCAGTGTTTTCAGTGTTAAATACGCGTGGCGCATAAAGTAAAATTTCGAGTTTAGAAAAGCCTGAAAATTTGGTTTGGTCGCTCCGCGCTCCGCGCTACGCGACCAAACCAAATTTTCAGGCTTTTCTAAACTCGAAATTTTACTTCATGCTTAGTCTGGGAGTGGAAAACACTCGTTAAAAACGTTAAATGGAAAAACGCGTATGCATAAGTATAAAAATCCCTGGTTATGTCTGATTTGAAAAACTCTAGGTCTTCGACTCCTTAGAATGTCTTGTGGTTCGAATTAATCACTGTTAGGGAAGATACTATACGCGAACTTAAATTTGACACGGATGATATGGTAGACACGATAAACGTAATGAAATTAATAAACACAAGTAGTAGAATCTAAAGTAATTATAATAATATATAATACACTTTTGACTTTTACCTGTCAAATTTTTAGAGAATAAAATTTACTTGGCAGAAAAACAAACAAATAATTTAATGGGGAGATTTATTAGCCAAATAAAGTTATTTTGTGTTTATAATACCGAAATCTTTGGAATAAATTAATTTATTCCTAAAGTAAATTTTATTTAGGGAATAAAATGTTTTATAATACTGGGCATTAAAAAAGTTAATGACATTATTGTTATGAAAACCACTTAATTGGTCGCACAGATAAATCCTACTGATATAAAAATATGTCTGCATTCCTGGCATAATTAAATAGAACGAGCTCTACTCTTCAATTAATGTATTTGGAACAAATAAATCGATAAATTAAAAGATTAAAATACAAATATTCTCTCATTTTAATAATTAGATATTTGGGCCGATTCTGTAAACGATCTGTTAAATTTAACATAAATGTTACTCTTTGACCTCAAATTCTAAGTATACATTGATGGCTTAGCGAAAAAATGTGTAAAGTGCAGTTTTTGGCTAAAATAAGGTAAGTGCGCCATCTCATACATCTGAACTTAATGTATGAGATGGCACACTTAACTCATTTTAGCCAAAAACTACATTTAACCCATTTGTGCGCTAAGCCATCGACATAACAAATGCCAAATCCGGTTAGCTGAAGTTAAAGAATAACATATACGTTCAATTTAACATTTCGCTTACAGAATCGGCTCGATTGTGTGAAAAAATCAAGGGAAGAAATTTGATAATTTGGCCATAAAAATGTAACAAATTAATATTTCTATTCGATTTAATAAAATATTTGCATTATTACAATGTTTGCACATATTTCAAATAAATTCCATTTAGATATTTGTCACTCCATTCGAGCTTATTTGCATTCTGATAATAATCTACAATGTTTTATTTATGTTTTTTCTATACAACATATCTTAATGTATCCTATTAACATTTCCAAGAAAATAGATATGAATATTGAAATAAAAAATAAAGACAAGCTTGTCATTGACACACATTATGCACACAGATAATAGGTTATAAACATAGAATTTCAGAGGCCCCAGGTGCAATTCTATTTTGAGGCCCCCTTTTAAATGTGTTCTTATAGAGATTGCTGAGAAATATATAAATATTGTTCTATTCTCAGAAAATATCAACTCTCAATTATTGGTTCTAACATTAGATAAAACACAAAATTGATGTCTGTGGAGAGAAATTACATTTGCTTAACCCATTAAGAGCTATTGACGCAATAACGCAACATTATTACTATTTTGTAAATTAAATTACTAAATAAGTTAATATCATACATTCTATTATTTGACCTGATTTGAGAATACGTAAAGAAAAATATAATTATTTTTCAATTTAAATATTTTATTATTACTCATTTTAAAAGAGTATTTGTAAGTGTATTTCTAACTTCACAATAGTGTGTTTTATACGTGTGGCGCATGAAGTAAAATTTCGAGTTTAGAAAAGCCTGAAAATTTGGTTTGGCCGCTCCGCTTCGCGGAGGGGCTAAACTAAATTTTCAGGATTTTCTAAACTCAAAATTTAGACCTTATGACTTTAAGATCTGATTTATAGTTGCTGCAACACTTTAAGAACGTCTTATTTTTAAGATCGATTTTATCTAGATAAGATGCGTTGGAGAAACCGGGCGTAAGCTTTTTATTACAATTGTAGTGTTCGATCAACTTTTGGGGAAAATGCGGAAACCGGAAGTGGTAGTGAATGCTTAGATTTTTTTTTATTTTTCTTTAATATTGATCATATAAAAAAATCTTGTTAAGAAAAGGCAATCGAAAAATTAGGATTTTATGCATATTCACTTTATGTTTTATTATCATAATTAATATTTTGTAGTAAAGTGAACATATAAGTGAGACGACTTACGAACAAAGTTTAACAGGAATAAGAAACATATGTTAAAAAATAAGGTAGGTGATAGCTATTGATTTCAAGTATTTAACATGGGGGAGTGTACTATGATGTTACATCAATATGTTTTACATGAAAATTAAGGTTTCTTTAAAAAAAACGCAAAAAGTCAACAAGTCGTCATTTTTGATAAAAAGATTTAAGAAAGGAATAAATCGTGTTCTAACGCTGGGAAATTCAAAACTCTGAACAAAATTGCAGTTGCTGTTTAGATTTAAAAATAAAAGAAAAATATTGAACAAAACGTCAAATTTTGATAAAATTCACAGAGTTTGTTTATTTGTATGTAAATTCTGCGAGTTTCATGTTAATAATCTCTTGAAGTTTACAATTTTGTGACATCATTTCAACTTTGTTTAATTACACTGGTCGGCATGAAAATCGGCCCTGACACCATTCCTGCTGATTCTTATGTAAAATGACCTCCTGAATCCGAATATGACCCCCGTTTTCCCCCATCACCCACCGTTTTCGGGGGAGGCCCCCCCACCTATTTTTATCACTTTTCGATAATTTGGAGGGATGAAAAGGATTATTTTAGCCTTTACGTTTCTTCTGAGGGGCTAGAGAGGTGAAAAGTTCCAAAACATGAATATTTGTAGCAAGGAGGTAGATTTGCCCCCTTAAATTGTAAAAAAATCCTTAAAAATGATCGATTTTTTCCGTTTTTTTACTTATTTTCTACATATTCCAGCTTTCATCCCCCTCATCCTCCCCCAAACAATAAAAATATATAGCAACAATATATAGCAACATTAATAAAAATATATAGCAACAATATATAGCAACAATAATAAAAATATATAGCAACAGTTCGGAAGATTCACTGTACCACGCTGGCGCTCTCAATACCTCGCGCGCACATGTTTGCCCAGGAATTTTCATTTTTATTTATTATTCTTTACAGCTAAAATAATCCTTTTCACCCCTCCAATGGATAGGGGAAACGGGGGGAGTATTGAGAGCGCCAACGTGGTACAGTGAATCTTCCGAACTGTTGCTATATATTTTTATTATTGTTGCTATATATTTTTATTATTGTTGCTATATATTGTTGCAATATATTTTTATTATTTGGGGGAGTTTGGGGGAGGATGAGGGGGAATGGAAGCTGGAATATGTAGAAAATAAGTGAAAAAACTGCGAAAAAAACGGAAAAAATTGATCATTTTTAATGGTTTTTTTACAATTTAAGGGGGCAAATCCCCCCCCAAATCTACCTCCTTGCTACAAATGTTCATGTTTTGAAACTTTTCACCTCTCTAGCCCCTCAGAAGAAATGTAAAGGCTAAAATAATCCTTTTCATCCCTCCAAATTATCGAAAAGTGATAAAAATAGGTGGGGGGGCCTCCCCCGAAAAGGTGGGTGATGGGGGAAAACGGAGGTCATATTCGGATTCAGGAGGTCATTTTACATAAGAATCCGCAGGAATGGTGTCAGGGCTCGAAAAAAAAATTTTTTTTGCAGACCAGTGTTATTTATACAAATCAGTTACGATATTTAACATTTCTTTGAAGCTGGTTCAAGTTCAATTTTTTTTCATTTTCAGTAAATGCTTTGAATTATATCTTCATTGAACAACCTGTTGATTTTTTTATTGCAAATATGATTTTATTGCACAATTTCAACTTGCATTCAATATGTTAGAGAAACACATGAAGGCATTCAAATTTTCTTTAAAGCATGTGAAAGTTTGATCTCATTCTGATTATGTAAAAGTTTGATTATAATAATTTTATAAACAAAATAAACACCGTGAGTAATCACATGTTTTTAAGAAATGTTCACTTTGATTAAATATGTTTAAATATGATGTGTAAATTCTGATTTTTTTCTAATTTCAATTAAAACATTGTCAATCAGTCGTCGGTTTGTTGAATAACTTTAAATTTGGCTTTTCAACTAATATGTCTTAAAAGTAGATGGAAGTGCAATCAATCAATTCTCAGTAAATTCTGTAAATTTCATGTTGATTGTAAAACTTTGATTTTTTACAATTTTCAGTAATAAATAAATCCCGTAAACATTTATTTACGAAATTTTAATCTTGTGGAGATATTTAATTGATTCGAAGATTCCTGATTTGAATCATATTAAATGAGAGGATTCGAATTCGTGAGTTGAATCTTTTTTACTTTCCCCTGTATGTAATACAAAGGGAAAGTATTGTTTTCGTGAAAATTTTCGAATAAAAAATTTTAGCGGAAATATCCGTTTTGAGGTCCCCTGAGTCGAATAAGACCATTTTTGAAAAATGTCTGTCTGTCTGTCTGTCTGTGTGCGCTGTACCGCAAAAACCGCTAAAGATATCGAGATGAAACTTGAAACTTAAGCTTTTTGTTACAATCGGAAGAACTGAAAAGCTTTTGGTGAAAATCGGAAAACCGGAAGTGGTACTTTACTCTTAGCGTTTTTCAGTTTTTTCAGATTTTTTCAATAAATGTTCATCAAACAAAAAATTCTTTCAAATAAAAGTTGTAGATAATAACAAAATGAAGATGTATTGTTTACTTACTTTTTGTCATAGCACTCTTAGTTTTTGAGATATTCAATAAATAGTGTTTTTTATCTAGTCATTGGTTTGTGTCAGTATGTGTTGATCCAATTGAAAAATGTTTCAAATAAAAGGTGTAGTTATCAAAAAGTTGAAGACATTTTGAAAATAATAATGCTACAAATATTTTAAAAGTGATTTAATACGCAATTTACGGGGGAAAGTACTATGATGGACACATCACCATTTTTTTTTTAGGATGTTACGCAGGCTCTGATTGAGAACATAGGAAATTGGTTTCCTTGCAATCTACATTTTTAATTGTGGCAGGAATACCTTTCAAATATTTTAGATTTGCAGAGATCTAGCTTTGTCTGTAAACATCTATCCGAGTATGAATAGGGGATATTTATACTCGGATAAAAAGCGAATCAAACGCACTAAGCCAATTGTTTAAAACTGTATTTACAGACAACCCAACATCGTTAGTGTATATTGGGTTGCCACTGTCGTCGCGTCATTGTCAAATTATTCATTTGAATTCCAAACGAATTGTTTTCCAAAATTATTTTGAAATAACATGTTTCTCTCTTCAGTACACATTTTTTGTCATTTGTGAAATTTTGTTATTATTTTTCGGTCTAAAAAATCCTTGTCAAGTACTCTTTGTTCTATTTTACATATTGAAAACTTTGTTTGCTAATTTATTTAAGGTTTAAAATTTGAAGAATATGGTATTGTTAGCCGTGCACGATTGCAATAAATTACGTATTCAACAACGCGCCTCGTGATCCTTATCATTTCGCAAGCACAGCATACACAAACGGAACGAATCCTTGCATTATTAATCGATCCCGTCGACGTCCACAGTTTGACTTTCGACCCCAACACTATTGGATCAAAAATTTCATTCATTGTGCAATCACCTTGTTTACAAACAATAAAAATATGCAAAGAGAAAAAATAGAAAATGGGGCGGATAACCTCAATTAAATCTAATGGGGCTCTTGACAACTAAACAGTCTGTCATTATTGAAAGGTTAATTACTGTAATTTAAAGATAAGCTGGATCAATGCTTTACCGGATTTAAGGCCCTCGAAAGCTTTGTCGGCGGTGACCCATTGCGGCTCTTTGCCAGGAATCGGCTGTGCTGGTTCGTTCGTGTAGGTGTAGTAGGTCCTGGAGGCGGAGATTTTCTTGAGAGTGTTGACGACATTTCCGAATTTCGAAACGTTTTGGGCCGACAAAGCCATCTTGTGTTATTGTTGATATATTTTTTTCTTTCGATTTCACACACTAATTTTGAGCACTTGTGCGCACTGACTACCGCCGACAAACACGCACTAACGTCGCTTTTTTTGTGCGGTGATAACGAGCTCCTATGACTGTTCACTGCGATCTTCTTTTATTCATGTTGTCGTCTTTTTTTAGGACGCTTAAAAAGTCGTAAACATTCCGATTCTGGCGACATCTGTAAACGTGTGCGTGCATTGAATTAAATCGATAAGAGACATCTTTTGAATAGTTTCCATCAATTGAAATACAGGGCCGGTACCCAGGGTTGCCAGATCAGTGATCTTGTCACCAAATCTGGTGATTTCAACTTTTATATTCAGACAAATTGTTTGTGATTCAGAGGTGGCATAATTCTAGTGTTTGTTGGATGTTTTTACTGACAATCTAGTGATTTACTGTTATGAGAAAGCGATTAGAGATAAATCAGTGGAACATGCCAAAATACTGTCAAAACTATTAACCTTCGTAAATATTTGAAGGGTGATCAACAATGATTGTAGATAAGTTAAATTTCCCGCCGAAAAATCTGGGGAATTTGATCGCTCCAAGTTCATGCCAAGGAAAAATTAATAAACAGTAACTCGATTTGACATTAGCAGCAGACCCAGTCGACTCCATATGATTCTATAAGTTCACATATATAGTTGACCGACCCACTCCATGGGAGGGCGCATATGTCGGAATTACAAATTTCCCGCAATTTCTAACGTGTGCTCGTTTTCATTCAACAGCTGTCAGATCCGTCGGATCTAAAGGCACAAAAATGCTGATAAGACGAAATCGTCTCGAGATGAGCGTTAATAAATATAAATAATTACAACCGTAAGCATGTAAAATATTTATAAATTTTAACCTATTGTGTATTATTTTAAATAAGTGTACAGTCAAACAAAGTTAAAACCAGGGTGTTACATTATTTCTTCCTAGTACATGTGGATGATCTTCAAGTATACTAAATATCCATGGTCGTGGATATTTTCATCAAACTGAACTAGGAGCATTTTTTCATGGAGTAGATCCCCATTATTGTTGGATTAACCAATTCTGAATCTTTGGGGATGGGCGTTAACAATAATTAAAACCGTAAGTTTATGTAATATTTTAAGTTTTTAAGCCATTGTCTATTCTTTTAATTAAATCTGCAGTCAAACACATTTAAAACCAGTGTGTCTACATTATTTCTCTTTATTTCTTCCTAGCATTCGTGAATGATCTTCAAGTACTATGCATGAAACAACCACGGACGTGGAGATTTTCTTCACACCGGGCTAGGAGCATACTTCCATGGAGAATGTTCCCGTTGTTGTTGGATCAAGCAATTCTGAAATTTCATCTAGTCACAAAGTACGATCTCAGAACTTAAAATAATGTCTTAAATTCAATTACATGGTTTTTCTATTGCATTTCACTATTGATCAAATGAGATTCACTATATCCCAAATATCTTTCACCTTGTCAAATATAAGTCAAAAGATTTCCCGATTTACGAAATAAGTTTCACCATATACCAAATACTTCCCTTTAATATTTTTGCTGAACATTTTTGCAGTAACAATAACTTTCTTCTGGAAATATTTTATTTGTATTTATACATACAAGGAGTTTTCTTTTAAGTATACGTATTTCAAATTTAACCTATTTTCTGTAAATCTTAAGGTATTCCTAGTTTTTTTTAAAGTTCAATTTGAAGCTTTAAATGAGTGTTTTCCACCCCCAGACTAAGCATGAAGTAAAATTTCGAGTTTAGAAAAGCCCCGTGAAAATTTTGTCTCGGGTCGCGCCGCGACCCGAGACAATTTTTCTGGGCTTTTCTAAACTCGAAATTTTACTTCATGCGCCACGCGTATAAAACACAGATTTCAAGTGAAATTAGAATATACATAAATTTTAAAATATTTTAGTGTCTTATACACGTGGCGCATGAAGTAAAATTTCGAGTTTAGAAAAGCCCAGAAAATTTGTCTCGGGTCGCTGCGCGACCCTCGACAAATTTTCACGGGGCTTTTCTAAACTCGAAATTTTACTTCATGCTTAGTCTGGGAGTGGAAAACACTCGTTTAAAACTTTATATTGAACTCTTTTGAAAAACAACGAATGTCGGAAAATTTACAGCTTATGCATATGTTTACCTTGAAGAAAAATTCACTGTATGGAACACTACTTACGCCAACATCCTTATCCGGATAAGGAGACCTCTTATTTCATTTCTAAGATGGATTTTTTGACGAACTGCAGACATTTTGTTGAGAAGTGAAATGTAATTAGGTTTTGACATGTAGCGAAATATATTTGTAATAACTTTTTAAATATACATTTAACATGTTCATTAGGTCTTTGGTATTTTCCGCATCGCACGGTAATTTAATACCGTGCGATGTTCCCCGCACCGCGCCCACCATATAATGTTATGGTGGGTGCACCGCACACCCCGCTTAGCAAGAATCCCGCCCGCTCCCCGCGCCCAATGACGTCATTTGCGATTGCAGTGCCGTCTCATCGAGTGGGTCGGTTAACTAAAATCATAATACTTGGAGTCCCCTATGAGTTATCAATCTAATTTAATCTATGATTAGGCGACCGCTAGATCTTATGCGAACTTCAGCGGAATCTAAAATGTAAGTGGTTAGTTACATAAAATGAAGTGCTTTTTATATTTTGTTCTATAAAAGATGCATTTAAAAGTAGTGAAATAATTTGCTGTACCGATATGATTCGTTTAATTTAGAATGAACGTAAGATACAATGAATTTCACTTTACCTAAACAGTTTTATGATGACTGGTCACGACTACTTTCGTAACCTAAGAAGTGTTTCATTTTCATTTTATTAAAATATGTGAAATGATGACCCTAAATGGTCAAGTGATGGCAAAATATGTGTTCTCTACGTCACGTTACAAATGTCCCATTAACAGGTGCTAATTTTTAGTTTAGATGTATTTTCAAAGACAAGCAGTTCTATTCGAGTACTCTTACAATGATTCTCTAAAAGCTTAGTGAATAAAATAATGTGTAATGATTGTGTGGATATTGCATTAGCAATTAATCTTATTGTCTAGTACCTTTTATTTTGTTTGTATTTTATACATGTTACTTCCATTCGTAATACCCAGAGATTTAAATTAATTTTTAATAATTAACGGTTAGTGCAACTCATGTATCTTTCAGCATTAATGCAAAAGAAATATCTTTTTTAAATCAATAGAATATCTTGTATTGAAAAAAATTAAATGAACAAGATGATCAATGAAACAGGTTGTTTGCAAGTTAAGTTTTGCATTACAAGTTTTATACGTGCTCCTGTGACTAAAGACTGCAAGTGTCATTTGACTAGAAAAATAATAACAGAATAATCATTCACTTCCCATGATAAGGGTGGGCAGCAAACGACACACATTGGCCAGCTTCAATGGAGGTTTGTCATAGGTTTTAAACTAGTATGATAAATCATTTAGGTCAAGTAGTGCACTTAAATGGTTTAGTTTTGGTTTACAAAAAAAAAAACAACCAAGAATGGATATGCCCAACTGTCTTTTTCAAAAGGTGAGGCGTTGCACTTTCAAGATAAATATTTTGAATTCAGTGAAGTCGATTTTCTTAAAATTTAAATCATGTAAACATATATCTTTTCTACATATGTTGATTATTTTTAGAATTTTATTTGCTAAAATAATACATGTTCGACATGTGTTTGCAAAAAAATGTAGCTTTATATAAAATGTTCGAGTTTCACTGTGTGTTACTAGAATCTATTTTAAGTGAGATGCATTAAACACAAAATATGTAATATTTCTATTATCAGTATTATAGCAGGAAAGATGAAGAACTACAATCTGGGTTATTAAAAATCAGATGAAAATGTGACTTGACCTAACGTATATGTTGCAATCTCTTTGTAGGGTTTTCAATCTACAAAAAGTTGAATAGTTCATATGTTCATAATTTAGTTATCTCTTTCGCAATATAATTGTGTAATGCATAATTTCTGATTATTTTGTATAAATTGATTGGTAAATAATGTGGGTTTTTATGCATTTCTGTTAATATCTCAGTAAATAATTGTAATAAAAATTAGCTTTTCTCTAAAATTATAAATACATTTCAAGGAATGCAGACCTGTATTCATATTTTTTCTGAGATCTTTTGTTTTTAAAATACATCATCCGGAATTTGCTATGCCTCGCTTTTTGAAAAGGATAGTAAGCAATCACAAATAGTAGTTTCCTCGATGAAAAGGTTGTTTTATTTTTGCATGAAAGGACAGGTGGGGTCTGTTGGACCCATATTCCAATTACAGTGTGGATATTTCCCAGAGTATTTAAAAAAAGACTGGAAATATGTTCTAAAACTGTTATTAAAACATAATGTATAATAAAATTATATAAAACGCTGCATATGTTTATGATGTAATAAAATAAAGAACACTCTGAATAAATTACATTTAATTTTGACGAAATGTTTTTCTTTTCTTTTTTTTTTATATTGGGTTTTGATCATATGTGGGTCTCACATACCCACACTCGTCAAACAGAGTTTTTAGAGTAATGTTCAAATGTGTAATTTAATAGTCAGACATTAGTAACTTCATCGCTGGGCCGGTTCATCCCCGGCCGTTTTATCGCCAGGCCAGTTCATCGCCAGGCCAGTTCATCGCCAGGCCAGCTCATCGCCAGGCCAATTGCGATAAGATATGTCAGGATAGGTTTGGATGGGTCAGGATAGGTTAGGATACGTTAGGATAGATTAGGATAGGTTAGGATACGTCCTACGTGGTCACACCGCCAAAATTTAACACATTGGTCAGACTTACTGTTTTTGTCAAAAATATACATATGTCCTCCGTGGATAAACTTTTCTTTCCCTCTTTTGGTCAAAATTTGTGTTTCCATACTTGCGAATAGTAAACCTTAATCTGAGTTGCACTCAATGACATATATCAAAAAATGACAGGATTCTCATTCGATTTTTATTAAGTTTGAGTAACGATTGCTTGGTTATAAAACCTAATATTAAATTAGTGGACAATTTCCAGAATTGGATAATATTTGAAATTATATCATTAGATATGATCTTTCTTTCAAAATTTATTTTATAAAAATATTGGCGATGAACAGGCCTGGCGATGAAACGGCCGGCGATGAACTGGCCCGGCGATGAAACGGCGGCGATGAATCGGCGGCGATGAAACGTCCTAGACCGGTAACTTTTATACTCGAAATATAGCTATCGGTATATTCTTCGGTTCACATGTATTCAGTATTTACTCGGGAACGAACCATGATTTTAACAAGTCATTTCATCATAAAAGTAAACAAGGGAGCTTTGTAGGAAACTATGACTCCACTGATTTTTAAGGGATAAATTAGATTAGTGATAAAGGAGTCAGAGTCAACAATCTTTAATAACTTAACTAATACATGCTTAATATAATTATTTCAATATACAACTGGGTTTAACCCAGATGTATAAATGTAGGTAATTTGTACCCAAATGAAAAATAAATGTACATAAAAATGAAACTGTAGTGGATGTTCGGTTATGGGGTAGTAGAACTCTGGAATGTTGGTGTAGCAAGTCAGCTTTTATTTACACACAAATATACAATTAATATATATATAGATATGTACACAGTATCGTAGAATGTGCCAGGCGGTTGAAAGTGTTTGACAAGACTGTATTCAGTGCTTGTAAGCGAAGCGTTGGTTTAGACTGTATTCAGTGCTAGTGAAGAGGAGAGGTCGAGACTGTATTCAGTGCAAGACTCTGATGTTTTTTTATTTTGGGTTTTACGTCATCTATTTCCGCTGCTAAGGCCAATCATGACGCCGGAGATTAGGTCTACTGCTATCCGGGAATTTTGCCGAACCCGGTGGGAGTTCCAACCCACCGGTAGGGATCTTTAACGTGCACGCAACATCCAGGCAGTACACGGGTCCTACATGCATTTAACGTCATATCCGAGAAGACGGAGTGTTTGGCATTTTTATCCTAACCTATATAAATGCAGACAACTTGTTAGGCCGATATTTGAACCCCGGTCCGTGGCGTGGCAGTACAACACTCTAACCACTACACCACCAAGCTGCCCACTCTGATGTTTATGCCTGTTGCTGGGGGTTATATAGGGTGCCGATTCCATCTTCGGGGTGGTTCGGTCACGGGCGGCTTGAATTGCGGGAGAGGGTAGGTGCGTACGTATGACCGGGCGGTGAACGTGGTGCAAGCGAGAAGGTATTCGAGCGCGCGTTGGCTTCCGTCTCTCTCTCTCTCTACCGGGATGGATTTGCGGCGGCCGTCTTGGGACGTTACAAAACCATATTTCTTTTAATTTTAACACGTTTACATTCCTATAATACAAATATAGTAATTATCAAGCATTTATCAGTATCCCGAAAATTTGCATCATTATAATTTACAATTGTGTATACAGAGAGCCTGAGATAGAGTTGAATTTTGGAAAAGAGAATATTTAATTACCCGACTCCGGCTCTAGTCGATAGTTATGAAAAATAATATTTTTTGTGATTGTCATTTATTCTACTTATACAGAGAGTTTTATGTAACACCGAACATTTTCATTCAATACAAATTGACACCTATTATTTTTAAGTTAAGTGTAAACTAGGTTGCCTGACTATTACAAATTGTAGCCAATCAATTGCAATTAATGCCTCAACTTGTACATACAGGGAGTTTTTCTTTCAAGTATACATGTTCCAATTACAGCGAATATGCCGTAAATATTTAGATAATCGTTGTTTTTTTAAAAAAGTTCAATTCAAAACTTAAAATGTGTGTGTTCTACTCCCAGACTAAGCATGAAGTAAAATTTCGAGTTTAGAAAAGCCTGAAAAGCAAATTTTCAGGCTTTTCTAAACTAGAAATTTTACTTCATGCGCCACAGATACAAAACACTGACATATTACGAAGTATAAAACACACCGCTTAACTTAACATTAATTCAGTGTTTTGTACCGGTGGCGCATGAAGTAAAATTTCGAGTTTAGAAAAGCCTGAAAATTTGGTTTGACCGCTTCGCGTTACGCGACCAAACCAAATTTTCAGGCTTTTCTAAACTCGAAATTTTACTTCATGCTTAGCCTGGGAGTGGAAAACACTCGTTTAAAACTTTAAATTAAATCCTTTTACTAAACCGAGCGTCGGAAAATGTACAACGTATGCATATATATACTTTAAAGAAAATGTCTCGTCATAAAAATGTTCTGTGTTACATAAAACTCTCTGTATATTGTTGTTAGTTTTGGTATTTTCCCATAGATAAAAATGTGAAAATCATAATTCACACAATAAATAATTCATTTTCATGTGCAAATTCTTTCTTTCCGCCATGTTTTACAAAGAATATTTCATGGGTAAATAGGTTATCGATGTGTATTTTCGTGCGACCGCATGCCTTTCGCATAGTCTAGACCCTGGGTCTCCAAACTTTCCAGCCTTAGGGCCATACTGATTACTCCATTAAGTTTCGAGGGCCAAAACCATATTATCATTGTTGCCGGTGGTAAAAAGTGAAAAAAAATGTCCGAAAAAGTATGCAACGTTTAAAAAAAGCTGCAAATCGGACTAAAGTCCGCAAAACGGCAACACTGCATATTATTAATTTTCCTGTCATTATCTATAATTTCTAGATTGGTCGTAGAGTACGAGCCATGAGGAGTAACGTGACACGACATCTGGTGGACACAAGCGGAAATAGGTAGTACCTTCTATCGCTAACAGATGGCGCCAATAGCACGCACAGAATAATCTCGTTGGTTCGAGAAAGTTCTGGTGTCTTCCACTCACTTCTAGATGGCAGTAATTGGAATATATAAGAAGGCTAGTGGCGCAACCACAAGTCAGTTCCTATGACACTGTTGTGAAATAAAATAGTGCGTACCTCATTAAAACCTGTTTGTGCGTGTTTAAGTTTAAGACATCTTTGTAACAGTATTTTGATTTGAATTGTTGCTTTTGTGTGTGATTTAGTAGTATGGAAAAGAAGCGAAAAATTGATAGTGAATGCAGAAAATTCAAAGATCAGTGGAACATTCAGTATTTCGTAATTGAGTCCAGTAACAAGGCGCTATGTTTGATTTGCAATGAAAGCATAGCCGTTCTCAAGGAATATAACATTAAACGTCATTATGAAACAAAACATTTTCAAAATTACTCAAAATATACAGGAAGTTTGCGGACAGAAAAATTCGAAGCTATGAAGCGCGGATTGAAATCGCAGCAATCTTCATTTACAAAACTCAAAACTGAACAAGAGGCTGCAACTCGTGCCAGCTTTCGTGTGGCTCTTGAAATTGCAAAACGTGGAAAACCATTCACCGATGGAGAAATGATCAAAGAATGCATAATTGCAGTAGCCGAAGAAATGTGCCCTGAAAAGGTAAATTTATTAAAAATGTCAGTATGTCAGCAAACACTGTGGCTCGAAGGGTAGAAAACATCGCTGAAAATATATCCTCTCAACTGTTCGACACAAATGGACATTTTGAGTGGTTTTCTTTGGCCTTGCATGAGTCAACGGATGTGTCAGATACTGCTCAGGTGTTGATGTATATTCGAGGAGTAGATAAAAGCTATGAAGTGCATGAAGAACTTCTTGATATGTATAGTATTCATGGCACAACCACTGGTACAGATATTTTTAAAGGAGTTGAAATGGCCATTAATCTAAAGAACCTTCGATGGAAAAACTTGAAATGTATTACAACTGATGGAGGCAAAAACATGACTGGGAAAGATAAAGGAGTGGTCGCTCTTGTGTCAAAGGCTGTGGAAAATGACGGTGGTTCAAAACCATTAGTCTTACATTGTATCATTCATCAACAGTCTTTGTGCGGAAAATGTTTGGATATGTCTGAAGTTCTGAAACATGTCATATCAACTGTTAATTTTATCAGATCTTTTGGGCTGAATCACCGACAATTCCGACAATTTATTGAAGAAATTGGAGAAAATGACTTACCTTATCATACTGCCGTACGTTGGCTTAGTTGTGGGAAAGTCCTTCAGCGCTTTTTTTGAACTTCGAGCAGTGATCGAAATTTTTTTGAATGAAAAGCATCGCCCTCTTACTGAATTACAAAACAACGCATGGCTGTGGAAGTTAGCATTATGTTGATTTGACAAAACATGTGAACGAACTGAATTTGAGATTGCAAGGAGAAAACCAGCATCTTCCTGATTTATACATTAATATCAAATCATTCTGGAAGAAATTGATACTGTTTCAATCACAACTACGAAGTAAATGTTTTTCACATTTTAAAACATGTGAAATATTCAGCCACACCACTGAGACTGAGTTTCCTATCGATTTTGCAATCGAAACTTTGAGTGCTTTGAAAAAAAATGTTGATACTCGTTTCTCGGACTTTGATGCCATTGCGAATCAAATTAAGATTTTTCAGAATCCTTTTGATACTGACATGGAAACCCTAGCCCCGGAACTTCAAATGGAAATGATTGATCTACAGTGCAGTAATATAATTAAGAACAAATATCAAAACTCATCTTTGTTGGAATTTTATAAGGGTCTTCCACTGACACAATTTGATAATTTGCATAAATTTGCTCGTCTGCTGTTTTCTGTTTTTGGTACTACTTATTTGTGTGAGAAGACCTTCTCCAAAATGAAGTACACAAAAAATGTTTACAGATCTAAATTAACTGATGAGCATCTTAAATCTCTTTTAATAATTGGTACAAGTAAAATTAGTCCACAACTACAAACTATTGTCAGTGGAAAATCTCAATTACATAAATCTCATTAGTATTACATATGTCATTATGCTTGTTATAAGTTATGTTTTTATTTAAAATGTATAAAATGTTAAACATTAAAAGTGCGATTCTTTTCGCAATCTACAACAAGTTAGTCTTACAAAGACTATATCAAACACTCATTGAAACAACTACTTCCCGGGCTAATACCCCGACGGACATTGAATTATACAACAAGTGTTTGCTGTTACATTTGCAGTAGGTTACTGTATGTAACAGCAAACACTTGTTGTATAATTCAATGTCCGTCGGGGTATTAGCCCGGGAAGTAGTTGTTTCAATGAGTGTTTGATATAGTCTTTGTAAGAGTAACTTGTAGATTGCGAAAAGAATCGCACTTTTAATGTTTGAAGTATTCTGCAACCAAGAATTGGCAATTTCATTTATACTAATAAAATGTTAGTTGGATTCATTTCAATAATTTGTTAGTTATTATATACTGAAGTTAAATTTTCTGCATATTATACATGTCTTTACTCATTATAATTCTGTGTTTCTTTATCCAACTTATCCCAAAAAAAATAACAATAAGCCTACAACAATGTTATGAGTAGTTAGCCCATGACCATATCAATGTAGATGTCATATTAATAATTATTCAACATAAAATTAGAATACTTCAGTAAACTAAATTTAATTTGCTATAAAAAATATGTTCTCTAAAAGGAGTTTTCAAGTATGCTAGCTCTCCGCGGGCCGGACAAAATCTGTCCGCGGGCCGGATGTGGCCTTTGGGCCGTAGTTTGGAGACCCCTGGTCTAGACCAAACGTTAAAATCATGCGATATGAACGCACGTTTCGTTGTATGATTTCATTTCGGGAATACTGTATGAAACGGCCATACGTCATGCGATCGGCTCCTGCAATTAATTTCGGGAATTCCGGCTCGGGGCCGGTATTCCTGAAATTGATCGCACAATCGGTCGCCCGCCAACTGTCAAATTTACATGTTAAATTCCTATCTAAATGACAGATTTCATACAACCGAATCGTACGATCAATCTCGAGAATATAGATTAAATTAGATTGATAACTCATAGGGGGCTCCACGTATCATGATTTTAGTTAACCGACCCACTCGATGGGATAGCGCTGCAATCGCAAATGACGTCATTGGGCACGGGGAGCGGGCGGGCTTCTTGCTAAGCGGGGTTTGCGGTACAGGGGGTCATAACATTGAATGGAGGGTGCGGTGCGGGGAACATCGCACCGTAATTAATTACGGTGCGATGCGAAAAATAACAAAGACCTAATGAACATGTTAAATGTTAAATTATAGAAAACATAATCAATATCCGGTGCAGGGCTATCCATCTTCAGAGTTGGGGAAAGAATTTGAAATACCTTCACTTCAGCACAGGCGTCAAGTAGCACAAACTATATTTATTTACAAGTTGCTGCATTACGATATCCATGATTCGTACATTTTATCAAGGCTAACCTTTTCTGTACCCAGGTCATCCAGTCGAAATAAATATACATTTTATAATCCCCGTTCAAACACTACCCACCATCTACATTCCCCCATAGTCTCTATGTGTAACACTGTGAACAGAATAGCTGATAAAATTGATATATTCCATGTAGACCTCCAGACGTTACTTAAATATTTAAACTCGGTTGAATAGTTATATATGTACATATGTTTGTATTAAATAATATTTTTTTTTGTCTTTCTAGTAAAAGTCATAATGTTATTATTATTATTTAGAATTATAATATAATTTTAAGTCACAGCGCACTCGAATTTGCTTATGTTACTGTTAACATGTTATCCTGTAATGAGTTTATTGTAAACTGTTGGATAATAAATAAATAAATAAATGTATATTTTAAAAGTTATTACAAATATATTTCACTATATGTCAAAACCTAATTACATTTCACTTCTCAACAAAATGTCTGCAGTTTGTCAAAAAATGCATCTTAGAAATGAAATAAGAGGTCTCCTTATCCGGATAAGGATGTTGGCGTAAGTAGTGTTCCATACAGTGAATTTTTCTCTAAAGTAAACGTATGCACAAGCTGTACATTTTCCGGCATTCGTTGTTTTTCAAAAGAGTTCAATACAAAGCTTTAAACGAGTGTTTTCCACTCCCAGGCTAAGCATGAAGTAAAATTTCTAGTGTAGAAAAGCCCCGTGAAAATTTTCTGGGCTTTTCTAAACTCGAAAATTTACTTCATGCGCCACGCGTTAAAACACTAAAATATTGTGAAATTTATGTAAATTAGAATTTCAATTGAAATCTGTTTTATATGCGTGGCTTTTCTAAACTCGAAATTTTACTTCATGCTTAGTCTGGGAGTGGAAAACACTCATTTAAAGCTTTAAATTGAACTTTAAAAAATCAAGGAACATCTAAAGATTTACAGAAAATAGGTTGAATTTGGAATACGTATACTCAAAAGAAAACTCCCTGTATGTATAAATACAAATAAAATATTTCCAGAAGAAAGTTATTGTTACTGCAAAAATGGTCAGCAAAAATATTAAAAGGAAAAGTATTTGGTATATAGTGAAACTCATTTCGTAAATCGGAAAATCTTTTGACTTATATTTGACAAGGTGAAAGATATTTGGGATGTAGTGAATCTTATTTGAACAATAGTAAAATGCAATAGAAAAACCGTGTAATTGAATTTAAGACATTATTTTATGTTCTGGGATCGTACTTTGTGACTAGATGGAATTTCAGAGTTGCTTGATCCAACAGCAGCAGGAACATTCTTCATGGAAGTATGCTCCTAGCCCGGTGTGAAGAAAATCTCCATGTCCGTGGCTGTTTCATGCATGGTACTTGAAGATCATTCACGAATGCTAGGAAGAAATAATGTAGACATACTAAATGTGTTTGACTACAGATTTAATTAAAAGAATAAACAATGGCTTAAAAACTTCAAATATTACATAAACTTACGGTTCTAATTTTTAATGTTAGCGCCCATCTCTAAAGATTCAGAATTGCTTAATACAACAATAACGGGGATATGATGAAAATATTCACGACCATGGATACTTAGTATACTTGAAGATCATCCACATGTACTAGGAAGAAATAAAGAGAAATAATGTAGTAACACCCTGGTTTTAAATTTCTTTGACTGTAGACTTATTTAAAATAATACACAATAGGTTAAAATACAAAAATATTATATATACTTACGGTTGTAATTATTTATATTTATTAACGCTCATCTAGAGACGATTTTGCTTTATCGGCATTTTTGTGCCTTCAGATCCGACGGATCTGACAGCAGTTGATTGAAAACGAGCCACGTTAGAAATTGCGGGAAATTTGAAATTTCGACATATGCGCCCTCTCATGGAGTGGGTCGGTCAACTATATATGTGAATTTACAGAATTATATTGAGTCGACTGGGTCTGCTCGAGAATGCCGGCCTAGATATTTATCAAATGCATTATTTATTAGTTACAGTTTTCTGTTATCGTACTATACAGTTTTTTGTAATAATGGATCACAGTTTCTTATAATTTTACTTTTACAGTTTCCTGTAATTTTACTTTTACAGTTTCATGTAATTATTCTTTTACCATGTCCTGTAAATATGCTTTTACAGTTTCCTGTACCACTAGATGACCATTACAGTTACCTGTAATTAATAGACTAACAAAAATTACGTATATTGGGATGCATACATAACTGGCACAATGAAATCGTAGGTGACGTTTTGATGACAGGTAGGGCACGTCCGAGCTAAAACCGGCCGGTCAGTCAAGTGTGCCACGATGGCGACTACGCCGCGGGACAAAAACAATCCGAAACCGGAGGCCCCCCCAGCCATGGATATCAAAACCACCCCCCCATTAGCACCCCCGAGAAACGTAAGTACACCAAATCCTTAAAAACTCTCGCAAAAATTAAATCCAAAGATATTCAAGTATACCCTGCAAACACTCCCCATAAATCCAAAAAGAGTCCCCCAATTGTAGTCACAATTGTAAAGAAACAAATCGCGTCTAAAAATGCTGTCGGTAAGCAGTAATAAATAATTTTGTTCGATTGTAATTTACATCATGTGAAAATAATTATATCCAACAAATATACCACGAAAACATTAAATAGTGCCCACTTTAATTTAAACATGCTGAAACGTGTCATCCAGGTGCTTTTAAAAGTTTCATGAAGATTTACGCAACGGTAAAAAATACTCATATTTTATTAATGCATTCGTTGAACTTGAAAGGTGTTAAAAATACCACCGACGAAGAAAATTGTAAAATAATAATAATCTTTATTTCAAACAAAATTTACATTATATATATTTTTAGATAAAAGAAAACAACGGCATTAATTATTTGAAATCTGATGGTTTCATGTAATGAAATACTGAAAATTATCATTAAAATTGATAGCAAATGTGTATCTATTAAAATTATGATAGATTCTGAAAAGAAAAAAAATTGAGATCAAAATCTAACATGTTGTTGGTAAGCAGTAATAAATAATTTTGTTCGATTGTAATTTACATCATGTGAAAATAATTATATCCAACAAATATACCACGAAAACATTAAATAGTGCCAACTTTAATTTAAACATGCTGAAACGTGTCATCCAGGTGCTTTTAAAAGTTTCATGAACATTTACGCAACAGTAAAAAATACTCATATTTTATTAATGCATTCGTTGAACTTGAAAGGTGTTAAAAATACCACCGACGAAGAAAATTGTAAAATAATAATAATCTTTATTTCAAACAAAATTTACATTATATATATTTTTAGATAAAAGAAAACAACGGCATTAATTATTTGAAATCTGATGGTTTCATGTAATGAAATAATGAAAATTATCATTAAAATTGATAGCAAATGTATATCTATTAAAAAAAAATTATGATAGATTCTGAAAAGAAAAAAAAATTGAGATATATATCATGTAATCTAAACGAACCCTACCCAATTCCTATTTAGATATTATCTATTAAGCTTAAGTTCAGTGTCCAAAACTAATTCAATTTTTATACAAGCAAAGTCTGTTTATCTTCATCTACTTTTATTCGAGAAGGAAAGAAGAAAACGTATTTTTATATAAATAAATACATTCATACTTACTTACATCTGTTGATATAAAACAAACTTTACATTATGAATGAATGAAAAAGTACTTATCAGAATATCATAATTTATTGATTGTTATGTAATAAAGATATCTGAATTTATCAAAATGAAAACAATGAGGGGATTAAAGAGGATTTTGTCATTTTCATAAAATGCATTTCACGAATTATAGAATGCCATTAGTTTCAAATTTTTTTTTTTTTAAGTGGTTTTTATTTTTAATTAAGCCTGGGAATTTTTAAAATTGAACTATTCGAATATTCATTCTAAAACATATTCAAGTATTTGAATATTAATTCTAAAATATATTCTGAAGTATTCGAATATTCTAAGTGTCATTATTTCATTTAAATCTTGTGATAGAATAACAATAACTAAGTATATTTTATAACTTAATTTCAAATTAGTGTTTTAATTGCCTGGCGCATGAAGTAAATATTTCGAGTTTAGAAAAGCTTGGAAATTTGAATTGGTTGCTCCGTGACGAATGTAAATTTTCAGGATTTTCTAAACTCGAAATATTAACTGCATGCTTAATCGTTAAAATACTATTAAAACTTTTAACAACAACAGATTCTTAACAAACATTAAGAACAAAATAATTAACGAAACTCATAAATTTTATTTATTTATTTCAACGGCTTGCCATTTACATTAAAAATACAATATAAAAAAAAAAACAAATATGTACAAACACTAAACTTAAAACTAAGCAAGAAAAGTTACAAATCTTTTAAGAGGCGCTTTAATAATGAAAAAGACCCATTAAAAAAGTCAAAATTTAAAATATTTGCGTGACGCAAAACGCGAACAGAAGCGGAATATTTCGCATAATCCGTGTGCCTGTAGCCGATATGGAATGTTATGTCAGACCGAAGAGAGCGCGGTGGAACCCGTATACCAACCAATTCCAACAGATCAGGGCAATCCAAATATCCATTAAGTAGTTTGAATACTAACTTAATGTCAGCTTCTACACACCTTTGTTTAAGGCTGCGAAGGCCAAAAGTCGTCAAAAGATCCAAGTAGGGCTGATCGGTACTAAATTTATAGGCAAGGTACCTTATAAATTTCTTTTGCACTTGCTCAATTTTATTAATGTCGCATTCAGTGTATGGAGACCATACCGTTGAACAATATTCCAAGTGGGGTCGCACTAACGAATTATATAGTGTTACCAGCATTCTACTATTTGTAAAGTTCTTACTGTTACGCTTTACAAAACCCAGCATCTGATAGGCTTTCGTGACAATATTTGAAATATGGTGTGCAAATGACCACCTTGAATCCACAGTGACACCTAAATCCCTTATTCTATCAACACGATTTATTGCTACATCGTTGAAAACATAATTTGTAATGACCGACCTTGTACTTCGTGAAAAAGTAATGATATTACTCTTTTTGATGTTTAGCGTTAATCTGTTATCGTTACAGCAGCTATAAAAGTGATCAAGTTCCTTTTGCAGGTTCGTTGCATCAAGAGTCGATTCAAAACGCATATAATTTTCATATCATCAGCGAAAAGTAAACAATTGGCATTCTGAAAACATCTTGTAGCGTCGTTTATAAATATATTAAAGAACAAGGGACCCAGGTGTGATCCCTGAGGAACACCAGAAGTAACCTTTAGGGGTCTTGATGTTATTTGCCCAATTTTAATCACTTGCAACATATCTGTTAAGTAGGACTCTATCCAACGTAAAAGAATATCAGTAATGCCAACATAATGAAGCTTGTTGAAAAAATAACTACAGTTTGTGTTTGTTTTTCATCTTATTTAAAAAATTATTAATCTTATTATAAGTTTTAATAGCTGTCTAACAAGTGTTTTTTACTCCCTGGTAAAATTTACAGGCTTTTCTAAACTTTTTTTTTCTAAAATGTTACTTCATGCGCCAGACGTATAAATCACTGATTTCAAGCGAAGTTTAAAATATACTATTAAGGTTGGGATTTTTCAAATTGAAGTATTTAATTACTCTTTCAAAAACATATTAAAATATTTGAAATGTATCATTCGGAATGCACTAATTCATATGAACTATTTTTAAAATTGTACTGAAATTTCTGTCATTGTTGGTCAAGGCCAACATAAAATCTAAATTTTAAGGATCAACCGATATTACATTTTAGTTATTTTTTTTTTTTTAGTTTGTTATATATTTTGATAATTTAACATTATAAACTTAGAGAATTTATGAAAAATCTGTTGATGAATTGTAATAATAATAGAGAGTTTTAGTTTATCATTTTACGAAAGATAGTAACGCTGAAGTCTACACTAAACTTGCTTGTTGCCTGGTAACCGACTGCGTTACCGGGCAACGAGCAAGTTTAGCTTACGAGTTAGCGTTACCGTATTTCGTAAAACGGTAAACTAAAACTCCCTATTAATCCTTTCCACGTTCAGCCTGTATTCCTACAGGCCCCATAAGTTCAAGAAAATAAAAACGATTTAAGGGGCCTCAAATTATCTACTGTTTGTGATGTGCACTTTTCTGACACAACTAAAACTAAACTCATCCGATTTTTCAGCCCCAACTGGGCGAGATAGCGATAGAAGCCTCACAAATAGTCAGCCGGCTTGAACAGGTGGCCGAGGGGCTCAACGTCACCGATCCTGCTTTCAACCAACCGACCGTTTTCCTTGGGCTGAACCAGAAACGTACGGACGATATAGTGCAGACTATCCAGACGTTAATCGCTACTGACGAAGACGGAGAGGCGACGATTTTTCCCACCCTCGATGACGTATCAAAATTAGTTATTACTTCGCACAGTCTCACCGCGTACTGCGGAAGCCTGGACCGGCAGGTTTTGCAAAAACTGAGCACTAGATTCACGACCGACACAACGAGATGGTTGAGTCAGATGTTCGGGTGAGTTTTATTTATTGATATTTTAAATAATACAGGAAGTAGGTATAAATACTTCCCGTGCAAATACACCTCCGGATATTGAATTATACAATGAAATATTTAAAATCTTATTGTATAATTCAATATCCGGAGGTGTATTTGCACGGGAAGTAGTTGTTTCAATGGATATTTATCGTCTTAAGTTGTCTTATTAATTATGACATTGTTTGCATTTTCACGAATAGTTTTTTCGTAATTTTATACATTATGTTTAAAGTGTGCAAACTATAAGAAGCGTAAGCTTATTTTCTCGAATTCAAATAGTTTTCAATTTGAATTTATCTTGTATAAATACTTCTATTGTTTTTATTAAAAAAAATGTTTATTTTTATATTTTCACAAAAAGAAATGTTGTCTCATGTAGCATACATACAATCCATTTTATAAACAATCTTTAAGAAAATTATTTATCTTTAATATTAGATGCAAACATTGTCAAAAGAATTTAGTGATCTCAATATTCAGGGAGTGTTTATTATTAATATACATATTCTGGTGTGTGTTCAGTAAATATTCAGACATTTGTTTCCAATCAGGATTAAGCATGACCTAAAATTTCGAGTTTAGACAAAGTTTAGAAAAGCTTCGCTACCGAGGGTTGTTATGTTTAAAACACTTTGTTTAAAAACAGTGTTTTAAACATGTTTAAAAACAGCCATCGCGTTTTAAACGGTTTTGTTTTAAACATGTTTTAGATCTTAAATTTGTTTAAAACATGTTTCAATAGTTAAATTTGTTTAAAACGTTTTTTTTATTATCTTAATTTGCTAAATTATATTTTATACTACTTCATTAAGAATTTTTTTTACGTTTTAAAATTTTAGCTAAATTGTTGAAGATATTACAAATTACATTATTAAACATAATATTTTATTACAATAAAATATCACAACTGTGTGTGCATAAATGTGATTTTATGCATACACTGTAAATTTTACGACATTCATTGGTTTTTCAAAAGATTTCAATTTGAATCTTTAAATGGGCTTTTCCACTCCCAGACTAAGCATGAAGTAAAATTTCGAGTTTAGAAAAGCCTAAAAATTTGGATTGGCCGCGTAGCGAAGCGGAGCGGCCAATTCAAATTGGGCTTTTCTAAACTCGAAATTTTACTTCATGCACCACGTGTATAATACACTGAAATATTATAAAGTTTAAAATATACAGCTTTAGCAATCTAATATGTAGATGTGAATAAAACGTGAGTCAAATTCTGCATTGAACAAATTGTTTAAAACAGTGATTATAGGCAACCCAATAACTGTAACGTATATTAGGTTGCCTATAATCATTGTTGTATGTGTGTTTTTTTAACTTCACTGTAAATCAGGGTTTTTAAGCATGGCGCATGAAGTAACATTTCAAGTTTAGAAAAGCCTAATTTGGTTGGACGCTTCGCTTCGCTACAAGGCCAATCCAAATTCTTAGGCTTTTCTAAACTCGAAATTTTACTTCATCCTTTGTCTGTGAGTGGAAAACACTCGTTGAAGACCTAAAATAAACCGCTTTGAAACAACGAATTTCCGCAAGTTTTAAAAACGCTGTAATTATCGGGATATGTATACTAAAAAGAAAAATGCCTAAACATGTTTTAAACATGTTTTTAACTGTAAATGTTTTAAACGCTGTTTCAATGAAAAAAACACGTATTGTAAAAAAAACTGTTTGTTTTAATTAAAATGAAAAACACGTTTTTTTAACAACCCTGTCGCTACGTGACCAAACCATATTTTCAGGCTTTTCCAAACTCGAAATTTTACGTGTACAATACACTGATTTATACTGAAGTTTAAAATATACTGTCAAAGCAGCATGCTGCAGTAGTATATTTTGAACTTAAATCAGTGTTTTGTACGCTTGGCGTGTCAAGTAAAATTTCGAGTTTAGAAAAGAGTAAACATTTTTAGGCTTTTCTAAACTCAAAATTTTACTTCATGCTTACTCCAGGGCCCGTATTCACAGAACCGATGCAATTTGTCATCGGTAAGAAGTTGCACTGAAATGACGCCATTTTGGGAAGAATATACCCAATCGTTTGGAGTAAAATGGCATCATTTCATTGCAACTTCTCACCGACGACAAATTGCATCGGTACTGTGAATACGTTCCCAGGAGTCGAAACACTCATTATAAGTTTCAAATTGAACACTTTTACAAAAACAATGAATGCGTAAACATTTATAGAGTATGCATTAAGATTCTCATATGTATACTTATAAAAAAAATTCCCTGTATAAATCTACTAAACTTGACAATCGAGGAAATAAACAGAAGAATTCATTTTATACCATTTATTAATTATCTTTAAATCCATTTTAAAAACTAATCAACAATGTTGATTAGTTAAAAGACCCCATGCACCTAATTAAGGATTAAGAGATTTAAATTTCATTCATTCAGTGTTTAAAAAAAAAATGTTATTACAATCTAGTATCTCAGATTTTTTTTTGTAAATATAATTAAAAATGTAAGATATATATTATTCATGGAAGTCACCAGTCGTCAACTTTAGAATTATTGTTAAGCCTGTGCATTTAAATGATGTCTGATAAGCCTCCGACCACTTTACAAGTAGAATTATTAGGTTTATGCACAGTTCGTGCTAAAATTTGTTTACTATTCACTCCCACATACCAACATTTTCATTGTTAATGAATCGTTTTTTCTTATCAGTTGGAATTATACACGCTGCCTATTTATGTAATTTATTATCGTCAGTTGTAAACAAAACGAATTGAAACAATGTTTTCAATAACAATTAAAAGTAGAATTAATTGAAAATTTAATGGCATTAAAATAAAACAAAAATATAAGTCTTGAATTATCAATTCATTTAAAGGACCATTGAAGTTACATTACGCTAAACCAGTGCTGCCAGGTCGTAAAATTTATTAGCTGTATATGGCATAGAAAAAAGGTAGAAAACGATAGATTGATAAAAATGTACAGCTTTCTTTATTTTTTTACTTACCCCCAGGTAATATTTTATTACGATAGTAGTATCCGATCGACTTTTACGGAAACTGGAAAACTGGTAATTTACTCTTTTTTTGGATTTTTCTTTAATATTGATCATATAAAAAAATCTTGTTAAGAAAAGTTGGCTTACGGCTTACGGAATAGGCATAATTATATGTATTTTTCTAAAATCCCGACCTGTTATTATAAATTATAGCCATTTTATAAAAAAAGAAGTAATCAATACAGGGTGTGCTGATTAAGCAGTCGATGCATGGGTATCTTCTAAACGGTAAGAGATAGAGAATCGGTTAATTGAAAAAAAATATGCAGGACAATATGTAGTATCTATGACCGGTGTAAAACCAACAACAAAGTTAAACGTTCAGAGCACACTGCGAAAATTCTGATTTTTGTGAATTTTTCTTTTTCTTTCTAACTTGGTTAATAATAACGATATGAAGATGATATTTTGACATTATTAAGACACTCTTGTATGCATTTAATTCATATGTAGTTAGTTTTAACATTACATCCATATCTGCACTAATCGTTGCCCCCTCTCTTCCTTCTGCTTTCCCTCTCTTCCCCCAACTTCTCCAGCGTCCTTACCCCGGCCCCATCCTCTCTCATCCATTCCGTCACTCTTCTAAAAAAAAAAAAAAAGACCTTTATTGGCATATCTTACAAACTATTTACAATTTATTCGTTATTACTCCATTCACGTATCCCTCTTACCCTCCCTTCTCTTTTCCCTCTCCCTCCCCAGCTTTTCCAACGTCCTTACCCCGATCCCATCCTCTCTCATCCACTCCACTACCCTTCTATTCCCTTTAGCTCCCAGCCACTCCTCTTTCACCCCCTCACATTCCTCCGCCAAGTGTCCCCACGTATCCTTCCCCTGTCCACACAACACACACCTTCCATATTCTTCCCCCATCCATACTTTTCTTCCTCTCTCCTCTGATCCACACCTCGCCCTTGCCACAATCACCCTATCCTCTCTACCCCATCCCTTCTCTATCAAATACTTCGGCACTCTTCCATACACCTGCCACCTCCCATACATATCATTATACTCACTCTTCTATTCCCACCCATTCCTCCTTCACCCCCTCGCACTCCTCTGCCAAATGACTCCACGTATCCCTCCCCCGCTCACACATTACACACCTCCCATACTCTTCCCCCATACACACCTTCCTTCCTCTCTCCCCTGACCCACACCTCGCCCTCGCCAGCACCACCCTTTCCTGCCTACTCCATCCCCCCTCCACCAAATAGCTCGGCATTCTCCTATGCACTTACCACCTCCCGTACCTATTGTTGTATTTACTCCTCTCTATACACCCCTGTCTTTCCTGTGCTTCTACCTCCTTCTCCTTCTCTTTCACCCACGCATCCATCTTTACCCCATTTCTCAACCACTCCATCACCTTCGCCCTCCGACAAACCCACCCTCTCATACATTCTCCTTCTCTCGCTCCTCCATTTACCGTCTCTACCATTCACGCACGGCACCCACACCGCCGTCACCAATCTCTCTTCCTCCAGGTCCCATAACTTCATCTCATACCTAGCCATTCTCACCATTTCCTCACACTCTAGTTTCTCTTTATTCGTTTCCTGTAGTACTATGTATCCGGGTGTCGACTTTTCCAGCCCCAACATACGCTTCAAGAACCACAACTGCTCCCTCTCTATACATTCATACCCTCTCATCACCCATACTTTCACCCCATACATTAACACTGACCTCACACACGCATCCCATACTTTACACACCACTCTTACATTGTTCCAAGCTATCCCCCGTGCCTTTCTAGCCTTCCCCTCCACCCACCTCACATGTTCCTCATACCCTCCCGTCCCTTTGAAAATAAACCCTAAATACTTGCATTTTTTAACCCTCTCAATCACCTCCCCTTCCACTCTAATTCCTTCACCCTCCCCTCCCTCCCTTTATTTCTGAATCTCATCCATTTCGTTTTTCTAACATTCACGCTCAACCCGCTCTTATCCATAAACCTCTCCGCCCTTTTCAGCATATCCTTCATCCCTTCCCACTCTCTTGTTACCAGCACCATATCATCCGCATATGCCAACATCCACACCTTACTTCTACCAATCACCCCCCCCCCCCCCCCGCGCCTGTCCTTTCCTCATCACCTCCTCTAACTCACTCGTATAGAGGTTAAACAACACCGGGCCAATGGGCACCCGTCCCATGTCCTAAACTTCTCCGACTCTTCCATACCCACTTTCGCCACAGCCCATGTTTCCTCATACACTCCTCTCACCCACTCTACCATTCCCTCACTCACCCCTCTTCTCCTCAGGCACTCTAGCAGTCCTACCCTTAGTACCGCGTCGTACGCCGCCTTCAGATCCACAAACACCGCATACACGCTCCCTTTCTCTTCCATCACCTTCTCTACCATTCTTGCCAGGGTAAAGACCTGCTCCCTCGTCCCCCTACCCCTCCTATAGCCCCCCTGCGTCTCCGGCAGCAGCCCCCTCTCTTCCACCTCCTCCTCTAGCCTATTTTTTACTACCATCATAGCTATCTTGTATCCCGTGCTCATCACCGTTATCCCCCTATAGCAATCCGCATCCTTCTGATCCCCTCCTTTATGTATCGGGCACATCCTCCCCACCCTCCATGCTACCGGTAGACTCCCTAAATTTCTTCTTCCCCCTTCCCCAATCTCCCTCCCTTCACCTCCTTAAACGCTCTTTCGACCTCCTCCTCTGTGAACTCTTCCTCTCCATGCCGTCGCATGTTTTCTCCCATTCCTACTGGCACTCCACTACCCTCTCTGCACTTCCTTGTCCATTCCTTCAACGATATCCCTAACTGCCTCTTCCTTTCCCCTCTCCTCAGCACCTTCCACATTTCCGCCTCGTTCCTGCATTCCCTCAATTCCTCGCTCACTCTTTCTACCGTCTGCAGCTTCTTCCTCTCACATATACCCTCATATCTTTTCCTTGCCGCCACCACTTTACCCTCTTCTCTTCCTTTTTTTACGCATTCTCCCACAGCCTTCCTCAACTCCCTCTTTGCCTGCCTACAGTACTCATCGAACCACGTATTCCCCTGTCTTCTCTCTCCCTTCTTTTTCCTTCCACATCCCACTATTATCTTTTCCATCTCCTTCATTGTATTGTCCTCTTCCCATTTAATCCTTGCCAGCCTCTTCCTCATATCCTCCATCACCTTTACCCCACACTCAAGGTATTCGTTTTTTTGCCATCTTTCCTCTTCTCTTCCCTTCTCCATCCACATCTCCACAGTTACCGGTAGGTGATCCGATCCTAGCACCTCTTCCACTTCCATGCCTCTTATATCTCTTCTTTCTATCCCCTTGACCATCACATAATCAATTACTGATACCCCTCTTGGTCCGATGTACATTTTTCATCCCTCCCAATCGCCCTCTGTGCATCCGTTCAAAATCTCCCATCCCTCCTCCATCACGCACCCCTTCATCCTCCTGCCCTCCCCTTTATTGTATTTTATACTAAAATTGTATTAACATATTTAATTTGTTGCCTACATGTGCTAAATTTCTATTTTATAAATATTATTTTGTCCTAATATAAAATTTCACAGCCCACTAGAAACATATTTTTGTTTATTCATTTATTCATTTTCGTAAAATAAACTTATCATATGATACATCAAATTAAAGAAAATAAAATCTACAAAATGGGCTCATAGCCAACTTTGACGTTCATATAAAAAAATGAAGTTGCGTAAGTAACTAATTAAGTATGCGTATCTTGGAAAGTAGTTGTTCCTTGGTAAAATTAACTACATATCAAAAAGCATAAAAAATTGCCTTAATAATGTCAAAAAATTATCCTTCTATCATCAATAATAAGCAAGTTATAAAGGAAAATAGTAAATCGTCAAAATCAGTTTTTTCTAAGTGTGCTTTGATGTTCAACTATTTTCTTGGTTTTACACCAGTCATAGATAGTACTCATTGTCCCGCATATTTTCTTTTATTTAACAGATTCTCTATCTCTTACCGTTTAGAAGATACACATGCATCGACTGCTTGATTGGGACACCCTGCATATAATTTTTAGAAGTAAACAATAATAACAAAGAAGTTAAAAAATGGTATATAGCTGCTCGTAGCGTTAGGGAATTATTTTGTCGATAGAAGCGGTCTGGTCTGGCAGCACTGCCCTTAACCCATTCATTTGAAATGATGTATAAGAAATGCCAATTATTTCAATTTTTAAAAGTCAATTTTTGTGAGTGGCAGATGTCACAAATATTGTTCGAGAATTGTATAGCCAAAACACCAAGTTTTTGAAATAAAATCCAAAACCACCTTGGTTTTTCAAAATAGATAAAATCATTAACATTTTTATGATACAGGGAATTTTTTTTGTTAGGTATATTCGCTGCAAATTTACAGATATTCGTTGTTTTTTATAGCCTACAATTTGAAGCTTCTAACGAGTGTTTCGAATCCTTGGTTAAGCACGAAGTAACATTTTTAGGCTTTTCTAAACTTGAAATTTTACTTCATGTACCAGGCATTAAGGACCATAAAACATAACCTTCATAGAGCGAGCCCAAATATAATATATAAATAAAGGCATTTTTCTATATTATGCAAATTCAAAAGTTCAGTCCTTAACGGGAGGGTAGCAAAGAAGTACTTACAAGAACGGTCGCCTAGATGTAGCTAAACTAGCATTTTCGACCGGCATTGGTGCAATAAATTATAGAGAGATTTGTGGTCTTTCAACAAAACCCATTTATTGTCCCCAATAATGTATTTATTAACCTTTGCGTTAGCCGTACCTGTTTTCTTTGGGCAATGGAACTTGAATACCCTCAATAAAATTATAATCATTTTACAACCTTTTAGCTACCGAATCTGCAGGAGAGTAACCCCGCGCTCCAACCCCCGCAGGTTGGAGCGGTCTCTTAATCTTTTCTTCTTCAGCTCGCACAATATGCCAATTATTTATACCTGCTTTCTCTGGAGGGCAAAAATAATCTCTTTGGTATACGATACTGATCCAGGTTTAGCTGGTTTTTCTATTAGAATTTCAATTTAATCTCTCTCTTCCACTATCCCACAAGTTGAACAATCAAATTACGAGTAGTAAACTTTTGAAGAAAATCGATTCTCAATAATATTCTTATTTTTCAATCTTACCTTTATACAATTAATTCGGTTGTTTCGTTAGTAAAAATCAACTAGTGATTTTTTTAAAAACCGGCGCTCGTTTCGAGAAGCACTCCCCATAGCGGTATTTAAACAGATATCAATTATTTCTATTTAATTTGAAAAAAATACAGGGTGGAAACCTTAACTGGAATAAATTCGGTATTTATGAAATGAGAAGTTCTAGAAAAAAATTCTCGGACAGGTCGATTTTTGTTCGTTATTGCGCACTTGTTAACGTCTTCCAAACGAGTATGATGTCGCTAGCCTTTTACGTATGACGTAATAGGCAAGTTTTTAAAATAGAAACTTTTCTTTTATTTCACTAAATGTGTACCCTTTTCATTCTCTTTAGGACCATGTAAAAATATTTATTTTTTTTTAATTTTTATTTCAAAAATTAAGCAAAAAATGTTTTTTTATAAATTTATTAATGTAACAAATGTTTAAAATGAGTACCGTTTCTCTTATGGCAAATAGCCAATCGGTGATAAATCCCATCCCTTACATTTTGAAACAGTTCCGGTAAAATATATAAGTTTTTCTTTAAGAATTTTTGTTTAATTTTTTAAATAAAAAAAAAACAAAATACTTTTACAAGGTCGTAAAGAGAATGAAAAGGGCTACAAATTTGGTAAAATAAAAAGAATTGTTTCTATTTAAAAAAATTGTCTATGACGTCATACGTGAAAGGGTAGTGACGTCATACTTGTTTTGAAGACACTAAAAAGTGCGCATTTTCACTGTAGTTAGAGGACACATTGAGCTATTTTTTGGTGGCAGTCCCTACCCTCCGCGGTTTGTCATATTTTTTATATCACCCTTATTAAAGTTGGAATTACTTATAAAATTATTGTAATTTTTAAAAATGTATACCTATTGTATGAAAGTAAATAAAAATAGTTCAATTGATTCATTTATAGCATTATATTATAGAGAAAAATGTTTTTAACAACTTGTAAAAAAAATGTATTGCTAGCGTTTTTTAGTGCGATGTAATAAATGTATGAAAGTAAATAAAAAGTTGAAAATCACAAATGTTTTATTTTATACATTAATTCATTGAAGTAATTATGGATTTTCAAAAATGAAGTGCCTCAGTAATCAACGTTATCTAATAAACATTTCTAATTACATTGAATATTTTTCTAGTTGCCGACAAAAAAGTTTAATGTCGAAAATTAAAATATCCAGAATTCTAATTGATAAACGCACTATAATATGACCATTTCAAATAGCACACCATGCTTTTTTGTATTCATAAAATTCTGTTCAAAATTCTCTATTCAATTATGTATTGCAAATTAATATTAATTAAAAACTTGGCCATATTAGAATTTCTAATAGTTTGCACTAAGTAGGCTTTATAATAATAATGGCTTAAAAATTAATTCTTAGATAAAACAAATATCAACTTATCCATTTTAAAAACCATCAGGCAAGAATATATTTTAATAAGCATTCGGTTTCTCGTCAATGGTGAAATTCGTTAGTTATTTAGGAAAAGAAAAACCATTATACAGCCCAACGAAGGGTCAGCCGAGCCATCTCATTTATAGCCTCCAATAAATCTTCGGTCCTTCGGACAAGTGACCGTTATATGACGACCATATAAACGCCAGCATAGAAACATCTTTTAATAAAATTGCTTATTAATATGCAAAGAAAATCCGATAAAATTGGCCTCAATTAAAGCGTAATTATTGTGTTTATGCTACTACAAAAAATGAACAATCTGTTATAAAAACAAATTAGAAAAAGGTGGCAAAACGGTGAAAAACAATATAATTATTTTAATTAAGAGCAAATAACTTCTTTATACATGATCTAAATTTTATCAAATTTACTCATGACATGTAACAATGCCATAGCTACTACTCTGTAAAATTTCGGTATTTTATAAAATTATTTAGTGAAAATTCTTTGCATTAACCTTATTTCTTTGTTTAAAGTCAGAACTAATATTTTTTTAAATATACATAATTCTTATGACTAGGATAAAAATATATGTTGCAGTCGTTAATTTATTTATTTAAATAAAGTGCAAGGGATTGATTAAACAATGCAAGAAATGTAGTGCTACCCTCCACTTAACACGTTCGCTACCAGGCCTTCGAATAAAAAATGTATTTCAGCTGTCTTTGTAATAATTTATTAAATTGAACTATTGTTAAAAAAACCCATAAAAAGGTAAGGTATATGACGTTCACGATCTTTTTGGGTCAGGGGAGGCTATGACCATCTATTAATTTTGTTGGCAGTACCTCTGTGGCAACTAAACTCCCTAATGGAAATTGACAGTAATTGACACTTTTTGTGTTAGGTTAGGTTGTTTTCAGTTTAGTGTTATATTTTCTGAACAGGTACACTGCTGCGGACATAACATAATTTATCCAAACTGCCCGTTCGTTTTCTTAAAAAAACCCGTAATCCCAACTCTCGGCAGTTGTTTAAATTTAAGATGAAAAATTGATAATAGTTGTATACATGATATGAATATGCCACTTTATTTTACAGATATTTAAATTACTTTGAAACACTTGATACATTTTTTTATTTTCTTACGAATAATAAAATAATAAATCTGGCAATGTGTTGGCATAAAAATCGAATAGACACTGACAAAAAAAAAGTTGCATCCGCTACATCACCGAATTAGTTAGTCCAACATGAAAAGATAAAATCATAACCAAGTGTCCCAAAAAGTTTGCGAACAGATTTTTTTTTGCCAAGAACACCCCGAACCTGTTTTATTGTTTAAATGCAATAAATCTGTTATTGACAAGATTATGTACAGGGTGGGGCAGATTTAGAAATTCAATTAAAAAAAAAGTAATACAGATATTGATTTAATTCTTTTTTCGCCATCAAGTACAACATTTAAAGTTTATGTTTACACAGTTTTAAAGATAATATCAAGCAGATGGCGTCCATCATTGTTAATACACTGCGTTAATCGAACTCGGACATTTCGCTTAACTTGCATAAGATCAAAAATAATGGAGATATGGACAAATTTTAAATATCAGTTTTTTTTTAATTTACATCGAAACAATTGAAGATATTTAAAATGTGAAAGCAAATTATTAGTATGCACTAAAATACGAAACTTTGCCCTTATTTAACCGATTCTCTATCTCTTCAAATAAGCGAGATCCCCATAGTGCCGCTCGAAAAACGGGCACCCTGTATATCGAGGTATGTATACCTAAAAGAAAAATTCCCTCTATATTGAACACAATTAGGTAAATAATCAAACACCGGTTTGTTTCACAAAAAACAAAAGAAACAGTTTTTATTAGATTTATAGATTTTTATATCATTAGTTCAAAAGTTACATATACAGAAATTTTAAGGAGAAAAGTTATTCTATCATCTTTTTTTTCTCTAAATATTTTAATTAAACAACCCATACATAGAATGTTTCTCAGAGAAAAGTTATTGAATCGTGCTTTCTTTTTTTAAACTATTTTATTCAGAACTGTATGTTTTTGAGTTTACGTGAAGTGATTATTACGCTAAAAAACTTCACTTTATACAAATTAAAAGTGAAGTAAGGAATAACAATCTTTTTTTGTGTATTTTATTCAGTTTGATTTGTTTTTATTTTTATGATTTTCTCAAAGTTTGTCACTACAACTCACAGATATGTTCTTTTTGAAATTTCAAACATGTGTAGTATCTATTTTAGTTGAACTTGTGCAATTCAGAAGTGTTAGCCAAAATCTAATTTCATATTTACATTGTTGATCGGTTTATTTTCGGGTATTGGGTATAAAAGCGTAGGGTCTAGGAATAGTTACTATGTAATTATTTTGATTTCTTATGTAATCATTATTTATATTAGAAGATGTTTATTTTAGTCTTCATATGAAAAATACATTTTTATTTATGTACACCAGTGATGGGGAAACTACGGCCCGCGGGCCAAGTCCGGCCCGCGGAAAGGTTTAATCCGGCCCGTTTAAGAGTGTCGTCGTGAGAATGTTTGAACGCGTTCTGACTTCGTAATGTGACGACCCGCATAAAAACTACCTACCTACGATTAAGCATTATTCTTTGGCCCGCTACGATTGTCTGGTTATTACAAATGGCCCGTATTAAAAAAAGTTTCCCCACCACTGATGTACACATAACTTGAAACATTAAAAGTGCGATTCTTTTCGCAATCTACAACAAGTTAGTCTTACAAAGACTATATCAAACACTCATTGAAACAACTACTTCCCGGGCTAATGCCCCGACGGACATTGAATTATACAACAAGTGTTTGCTGTTACATACAGTAACCTACTGCAAATGTAACAATTTGGGTCAAATTATTCAGGCCATCTATAGACGCGTTTCGAGATTTATCTCTCATCAGTATAGCTTTGCCATTCCCGCTAAACAATTTGACACCTTAGACTGGCGGTCACGTTACCGTTCAAACATAAGTATAAATGAAATTGCCAATTCTTGGTTGCAGAATACTTCAAACATTAAAAGTGCGATTCTTTTCGCAATCTACAACAAGTTAGTCTTACAAAGACTATATCAAACACTCATTGAAACAACTACTTCCCGGGCTAATACCCCGACGGACATTGAATTATCATTTATACTTATGTTTGAACGGTAACGTGACCGCCAGTCTAAGGTGTCAAATTGTTTAGCGGGAATGGCAAAGCTATACTGATGAGAGATAAATCTCGAAACGCGTCTATAGATGGCCTGAATAATTTGACCCAAATTGTTACATTTGCAGTAGGTTACTGTATGTAACAGCAAACACTTGTTGTATAATTCAATGTCCGTCGGGGTATTAGCCCGGGAAGTAGTTGTTTCAATGAGTGTTTGATATAGTCTTTGTAAGACTAACTTGTTGTAGATTGCGAAAAGAATCGCACTTTTAATGTTTGAAGTATTCTGCAACCAAGAATTGGCAATTTCATTTATACATAACTTGAACTTGAACACTGGCGATTTTTCAATAAATTTACCACAATTAGTGTTTTTGAAGTAAAATTTCAAGTTTAGTTAAGCCTGAAAATTTGGATTTGCAAGAGCCCTGAAAAATCCAAATTTTCAGGCTTCCCTAACCTTGAAATGCTTAGTCTGGGAGTGGAAAACACTTGGTTAATGCTTCAATTTGAGCTCCTTTAAAAAACAATGAATATCGGAAAATTTACAGCGTGTTCATATGTATACATAAAAGAAACTTTTTATATAAATGCTCAGGAAATTATTTTCTCAAGCGCACAAAATAACATTTTTGAGAGTGCTAAAAAAACTAAAAGTGGAGTGCACAGGAAAATGTTTTTTCTGTACATTTTACATACGACACATATGCACTGGAAAATATTTTCCTGTGCACTTCTCTATTTTTTCCGTGCACAGGAAAATATTTCCTTGTGCACTTCTCTAATTTTTTCCGTGTACAGGAAAATATTTTTCTGTGCACTCCTCTAATTTTTCTGTGCTCAGTAAAATACTTTCCAAAGCAATTTGTTTTAATCGACATCTCTTAATATGATATTGTATAACTGTTATTATTGTTTCCAGAGAGGACGATATTTTTCACAAGTGTCCAGAAAAATATTTGTGCACGGAAAAACGAAATAAAATAATAATAATACATAAATAAAACATATAAAACACCAATTTCTAGCGAAGTTCAAAATATACTGTTTAAAATATTTTTTGTTTATTTTTAAAACTTAACATTTAATCAACGTTTTATTAAAAAGCACATTTATTAATTTTTGCACTTGATGTATTTAAAGTGATCTATTTCATAAAAAAATGAATTGATTTAATTTATTTGAAAAGCTAACGGTTTACAATTATAAAAAAATCAAATTTAGTAGGTTGATAAATTTTCTGAAATTTTTAAAAGTGCAAAATGTTCGCGAAATATTTTTTTCCCGCAATAAAAATTACTGATGTAGATTTTTCAATATTTTAAAAAAGAATTGTGAAATGTTTCCGTACCTACCCCTTACCAATAATCTGAAAAAAATCACTGTCAATCGTATCGTAATGAGGCTACATTCCATTTTCGTGAGTTCCAACTTTACTCTAATTACATTTGGAGTAATTTAAAGGTTATGTTACACTGCTTTCGTTTATGTTACTGAAAATGTATACCTTCTTCTGAATTATTTAATTGAAATTTACTTCTAACAAGTGTTTCCACTCCCTGATTAAGCATGAAGTAACATTTCGAGTTTAGGAGAGCCTGAAAATTTGGTTTGGTCATGTAGCGAAGCAGAGTGACCAAACCAAATTTTTAGGCTTTTCTAAACTCTAAATTTTGCTTCATGCACTACCGGTATAAAACACTGATTTTTAGTGAAATTCAAAATATACTGATTTATGATACATTTAAAACAAAAACTTTCACAAATAATGAAACAAAATCAGTTCATGATGTGTCTTAGAGTGAAGACAACAAATTAAATCAAATGATAATATAATAAGCTCAGTATAAATTACATTTACGTAACGTAATTTTAACCACGATCAACATAAGCCATGTTTGAACTGGCCATCAATCAAAAGTTTTTCAGACTTAGGACTTAAGTATAAATAGATTTGAAAAATATTGTCTTTCCTTTTTCAGCTTTTTAGATTCAGCTGCTTTTTACCACGACGACCACCTTGAAGGTCTTGTGAGAGTAACCCGCATGATGCTCCACTACAAGTACCCCAGGTTCTTAGAAGACGGGGCTTTAGCATACACCACTACACCCCCCACGATATACAGCAGCGTCGCCAGTCCTTTAGGCGTTGTCCAACACCTGTGCCGACAACTAGGTTTACCCCTTTCGTGCGTTCGACCCGTTCCAGTAAACACACATTTCGGTAAATAATTGCAAAAGGAAATCCAACACAGTGTTTCATTTTCTGTGATTTCACTTTAAAGGATCCCAGTACACGATGGATATAGCAGCGTTGCAGAAAATGTTAGTCGAGGATCAAACTGCGGGAAGGACTCCTTTGATTATTATAGCCGATGCGGGGACACCGATCACGGGGCATTTGGATAATTTGCCCAGGCTTCAGGAGTTGTGTAAAACACACGATGTGTGGCTGCATCTCAGAGGGCACAGTTTGGCAGCGTTGGCTCTTCCTTTACAACAGTACAATGGTCATGTAAGTCTTTCTGTTTATTGACTTTAAATAGAAAGTTCACTAATATGTTGGTGAAATGTATCCAAATGTTTTCTTTTTAAAATCATAGTTAAATATGTTTCACCACATGAAAGATGAAAAACTAATTCAAGATATTTTTGTTTAATATAAATGAACGATTATCGAAAGTAGGAACCTCCATACATAGAACGAACAACGTTCATGCATTATCGCTACTTTACTCGGATAAGTTGTACGCAGGTGACTAATTTCGATAATTGTGCATTCATGATTTTTGAGTCATCTATAAATTTGATCTTATATTTTTGGTTTAAAGTTAAATATAAGATAAATAAAAATAATTAAATAAAAGGATGCTTTTTTAGAGATATAGAACTTCAATGATGGATATCTGTCAAACCAATGTCAGAATGGGAAGCTGTTGGTGGCAATTTTGTTCAGTAAGCTTTGGCAAATTAGCATGCCAAAGCTTACAGTCGAGAAACGATTACAAATTGTTGAAATTTATTTCCAAAATGCTCGCCAATTTCGTATAATTGTCCATCTAAGCAGCATATACAGAATATGATAGCTTGATTTATGGCTACGTATACACTTGTGAACAATGTCAACTCAAGCCGAGCTCGTACTAATACAATGGTCGCGTTCAGGGAACTGTAGCTCTGCAGCGCTTTATGAAAGCGGTGTCGCTGAACGGTACCGCTTTATGTGTAGCGCTTTATTAAGCGGTAAAGCATATATTTTTTCCGCTTGATCGCTTTCAAGCAGTGCAGCTGTAAACAACACCGCCATATTTTCGTGATATAAACAGCTAAACACGTTTTTGAGGTTATAGACGCTCATTGTTCTTTGTTCTTTAAGAAAGAACAAAATATTACTCGATAAATGGATATAATAATATCCATTTCTTCCTATAAGTCAATAATTTATTCGTTTTATAAACAAACATAATATTTAAAATAGTCTTCACTTACTAGACACATTCAAAATCAGCGTTTAAACCAAACTTTTATGTTTATTCAATCTTCGATACATTGCCCTTCGCTTTCTGAAAATACCTTTAAATTTGCATGTTATCTATACAAATAGAAGTGAATATAGCAATTCTACCAACTGAAATTTTTTCCGTTAAAGGAACATCAACCATAAAAAAATTCCTTGACCGTGACCATTGACTCCTACTTTTTAAAAAATGAAGACGGAGCCAATGTTACCGCCAATGGCGATTGCTACAGGTCAATGATTCAAAAATGTTTGATCCCCAACGTTAATGCAAATCTGTTGAGAACTAAATGATTTCAACAGGATAGCGCAACTTGCCACACCCCCATGAAACTCTCAGATTGTTAGGAGAGGCGTTTGGTGATCAATATATTTCAAAACATGGGCCTGGTAATTGGCCGCCTAGATCATGTGATTTGACCCCATTGGACTACTTTTTGTGGGGCTACGTCAAATCACTGGTCTGTGCTGATAAACCAGCAACGATTGAAGACTTAGAAGTTAACATTCGCCACATAATTGGCGAGATTAGCCCTGCCATATTGGAAAAAGTTATGAAAAATTGGACCAGTAGAATGGTTTATCTAAGACGCAATTGTAGTGGTTATATGCCCAAAATTATTTTTAAATGCTAAATGCTATTACATTGGTTACCTATTAAAGACAAAACATCTGTTGTTTTATTGATTTTTATGTGTTTTATTTAAAAAAAAAGTTCTATACATCTAAAAAAGACAACCTTTATAAGATAATTTGTAGTCAAAAATCACTTAAGGATAATTCAGTGAAAGTTATTACAGTTTTTTAACAATGTCTAATCATTGGTAATTTATTCTAGCAACCTGCAATCGCCGACAGTTTCACATTGCCATTAGGGAATTGGCTTGGATTACCCGGCCTACCTATGATTGTATCCTTTTTAATAATTTTAATGTTTATTTGCACACAATATTTACTCTATATTCTTCAAAGAAAATTGCAGAAAGTATATTTTGGATTTCAAGTTGAAAATGGCGCAATTTCTTTGAAACTGGTATCATTATACCCAGTTGTAGTGGTAAAATCAGGTTATAAAAGTACAGGGTATGCGCTATTTGTTCAGTTTAAAACACAAGGTATACGCCGTTCCTGCCCACCAACTGTCAAGTTCACATGTTTAATCCATATCTAAATGACATATGCCAACATTTGAAGGATGGCATTAGCTAGTTATGGTTTCTCTGAAGCATAAGAGATCTGTGCACGCGAAATTGCAGCTGTCGTGTTGGAATCACAACTGACGTTTCTTCACCAAGTGGCGGTTTGTGTCTATTTATACATCTTGTGATGGAATAGTGTTATCAAAGTGTTTAAAGCGAGTATTTCTATATCACCTCTCCCCAATCATCAAAATATTCATTTATATTTCAACTGTGTAAATCAGGAAGGTATAGAACATTTCTAAATTTGATGTTTTATAGAAAGTTAGGTGATGTATTTGATGTGACTTCAGACCAAGAATAGTATAGACAAGTAATGGTGGGGATAAGTTGTCACTATTAAGGGGAATATAGCAGTGGTCTGAAATTTAATGTTAGGTTTATTTAAAAACTAAAGGTCCTAGAAAGTTGAAATTTTGACAGCGTATATTAAGCCCAATTATCTAGTAAAATATCGAAGTACTTTTTTTTTAACAATTTGCTTTCAGAGGTATGAAAAAAATAATGTTATATTTTTCAAAAATAAAAAAAATATTCCCATATCGTACTAGTTTATACTATAAGGAATATAATGTGAACATTTCATAAAGATGCGATAACTCATGCCCGAGTCAGGTTAAAATAAAAATCTTGAAAAATAAGACCGTAAAATACCGCCGCCTTGCGGATCTTCTCTTAGTTGAACGCGTTGTACACTCATCTGCACAATTATTGGAGGGGCGAGCAGCATGCGGCCAGGGTTTATCCCTGGGCCGGTGAACGCTGCGTGGATTCGCGTTTGTTTTTCTTTTCTTTTCTCAATCATAGTTAACAAAAACGGCTCGCGTCGTTAGCATTTGTTCTCATAAAATTAATATTTCCCAATTATAATCGATATTTTATTGTACTAGTGTTTTATTTTTATGCTTTCTGACTACTAATCGAATAAGTATTTTTTTATACTGCATGTTCACTAATATAGAAAACACGAAATGTTTCACTAATTTAATTAAAGATGTGTAATATACCTTTAATATTGGCTTCCCTAATTATTTGACAGTGTCGGTATTATTAAATTATTTTTAAAGTTTTTTAAGCTGATTAATAAGCCAGAAGCAATCAAATAACAATCAGTATTGTTCAAATCATTATATCGTCTTAAATCTTTTGTTGTTAAAGCAGTTGTTATATGCCATTAAACTTCTCGCAATAAAACTATTAAAGTAAATTGTAAAGTTTCTAGCAACCAGACCTATTTGAACCAACTGCGACTTCATGAACGAATCAATGATATCAAAACTATAAGAATAATGTCACTAATATGACGTTGTTGTTACAAATCAACTATTTTTTACTGAGCACTGGTAATATATGTTTGACGAATGTTTAAAAATATGGAGGGTTTAACTGCGTGCATATTCATTGTTAATTATTTTAGAAAAAAATAGAACTAGAATAATAATATGGTAGTTATTATAACGCATTTCAAATTACAAGCTTCTTGCTCAACATTGCACCGAGCCCAATATATTTTTTAAGGCCCGGCTTGGCCCGACCCGGTCATAAGATAAGAGAGATTGAATTTTGCCTGACCCGGCCCGGTTAACATTTCAGGTCTAAATAAATAAAAAATATACTTATCTGATTATAGGCGTAGTTTTTAGAAAAAGTAAAAAATATATATAAAATTAAGATAATTTAAATATTGAATATGATACGGGAAAATCGCCTAAGAAAAATTCAGGCCCGTGCAGTGCTCCAATTGACAGATCTTCCCTAAATATTTTAGATGACAAATCTCAAATATATTTTTTGTTGAGTATAAAATGTCTGCCTGAAGTCATTTTATTATTTATTTGTTGCATTCATAAAAACTAGAATATTTGATAAAATAAAAATTGAAATTCTCCCGAAAATTTGGGGTACTTACCCAATTTGGCAGAGGTCAAATTAATAGACATTATTTTCATGGCCATAGTAGTTAGGAAAGATAATATTCCTATATAAAAAATATCATTGAAAATCCTATGTTCCGCGTTTTTCATACAGGGTGTCTACGCTAAACTGTTCGTTAAAAGTTTATGGGATTGCCGTTGCACTAAAAATTTGAAAAAAATCCTTGTCATACGGTTAAATCAGTTCTCCTCATGTGAAATATTTTCAACTTTATATCACTTCTGGTTCCACCGGAAGTAGCACCAAATTTATTATTTCAAATAGAACACCCTATATATTAGTAATTTTTTAGATTCCTCGATTAAATTGCAACATATTTTATTCAAATATATGTACACTTTTCTCTTATAGTTTTGAAGCAAAAAAAATATTTCTAAAATTTTGACCTCTAAAAGGCATCTTGAAATCTGTCTGTAACTTCTCTTAAGAATAAGATAAAAATATGATTTAAATCTCTATAAATAAAACACTGTTTATCACTTTGTTTATTTATATTCAACAATGTATAACGAAGTAGAAGCCTCTATAGTCAGTGAATTTAAATCTCTACTTGTACCTAGGGGATGCCTCTATAGGTATATTAATTCGCAACTGAATTTTAGTAGGCAAGTAGTAATGTTTTTGTTTTGTCGCGTATGTAATGCAAAATGTCAAATAATAACAGTATATTACGTAACCAGAGTAGTATCCAGTATATTACATATGAGCGGACATGTTGCGCACGAGCCGCGCAGCGGCGAGTGCAGTATTCCGCGAGTATGTAATTGCCATACCACTCGAGAAAAGGACGATACTTTACCTACGCCCTAACAAAATAAACAATGAGCATTAAAGAACAACTTATTTATTGTAATAATTTTTAATAGTACCATGACAATGATGGAAACAAAATTACTACTTGAATAATATACAGGGAATAAAGCTGTACATTTTCCGACATTCGTTGTTTTTTAAAAGAGTTCAATTTGAAGCTTTAAACGAGTGTTTTCCACTCCTAGACTAAGCATGAAGTAAAATTTCGAGTTTAGATAAGCCCCGTGAAAATTTGTCGAGGGTCGCGCAGCGACCCGAGACAAATTTTCTGGGCTTTTCTAAACTCGAAATTTTACTTCATGCGCCACGCGTATAAGACACTAAAATATTGTGAAATTTATTTATATTCGAACTTCAGTTGAAATCTGTGTTTTATACGCGTGGCGCATGAAGTAAAATTTCGAGTTTAGAAAAGCCCAGAAAATTTGTCTCGGGTCGCTGCGCGAGCCGAGACAAATTTTCAAGGGGCTTTTCTAAACTCGAAATTTTACTTCATGCTTAGTCTGGGAGTGGAAAACACTCGTTTAGAGCTTAAAATTGAACCATTAAAAAAACAACGAATAACTAAGGATTTAAAGAAAACAAGCTGAATTTGATATACGTATATTTTAAAGAAAAACTCCCTGTACATCAAAGAAATGTCATTACCCTGCATAAATGCGACGAAAAACGAATTTTCGAAATAATTCGAAAACTACTCGCTTTAGAAGTATAGTTGTATAACACTTTTTTGTAGGAAATTTTCGCCCCAATCGTACTACGTGATAAAAATTGGATCATTCCATTAAAAAAGAATGAATTACTTGATATTGAAGAGAGCACTTAGATATTGACATTTTAAGAACACTTATTGTCAAAATTGACAGTTTCCAATTAATTTACTCATAGAGGCATTCTCTAGGTACAAGTAGAGATGTAAATCATATGTTTATCTTATTCTTAAGAGAAGTTACAGACAGATTTCGAGATGCCTTTTAAAGATTAAAATTTTAGAAATATTTTTTTTTCTTGAAAACTGTAAGAGATAAGTGTACATATGTTTGAATAAAATATGTTGCAATTTAAACGAGAAACCCAAAAAATTGCTAATAAGTAGGGTGTTCTATTTAAAATAACAAATTTGGTGCTACTTCCGGTGGAACCGGAAGTGCTATAAAGTTGAAATATTGCACATGAGGAGAACTGATTCAACCATATGCCAAGGATTGTTTTCCAATTGTTAGTGCAACGGCAACCCCATAAACTTTTAACGAATGATTTAGCGTAGACACCCTGTATATATCCGGCATATAAATATTTACAAGGAGAACATGAATTATTTTATTATTATATTTTTAAGAAATAATCTCTAATTTAATAAAATAAAACACATAGTTTGTTCGGCTGTCGAAACTTTAGTCTTAAAAGAAAAAATAATGTGTTCTAATGACAAGAATAAGAATCATCGGTTTTGTAAATACCGAAAAATAACACAGGATCCGATAACGCTTTCTAACGAATTAAAAACAATACATAGCTTGTATGTATTATTAGCATGTTTAAATAATACGAATCCACACTTTCCTTAGATCCGTCTTTTTTATACGCTTTTTTTTCGTCTATTCCACGTGACGCGAGACCCCATCCGTTCATGCCAAGGAGCAATGCACAAATGCACAGCGAGCTGCCGCTTTTCTCTCTGACTGTATTCGCCCCACTTGTCCTGTAAATTTGGCATCGGATGAGCTACTCTAAACTATGTGGGTCTTTCCAACACGATCGGCGTGTTACTCTGCAATAATCCCCTTAAGGGCTAGCTACACACTCAATCTTTACATCAATTTTAATTGGGCAAACCGGTTTGTATCCCAAAACCCTTGATCGGTGTCACTTGTAAGCCACGAAACGTGGACTGAGTAAATATCGTCATGCTAAATATTTTAATTGCATAAACCGAGTTTGCTTGGTGTTGTTTGAGTGTGTGGACACCTTTGCATTTGTTTAAATTTATTTTCGGTGTCAATTTCTGCCCTGCTGGCAGGCTAGTTCTGATAAAATATGTGGTGTACAGGATTGTTATGTTTAAAACAGTTTGTTTTAAAACAGTGTTTTAAAAATGTTTAAAAACAAACGTCGTGTTTTAAACTGGTTTGTTTTATACTGCTTTATTAAAATGTTTTTGTTTAACTTTTTAAATTTTAGCTAAACTGTTAAAGATATTTCAAATAACATTATTACACATACAATTTTATCACAAATGTGTGCTTTACTATACAGGGTGATTCAGAACAAGTGTAAAAAAAAATGGACATCTTGTTTATAAACATGGATATGATTTTGAAAACTACTGCCGATTCAAAGTTCTTGAAATAAAGAATCGTTACTAAATACAATTTAAACGAAATAAAATAAAAATCTGTTTTTAAAAATAACGCTCAGCTGTTTACATACTGCGCATGCCTTCACATTATTTTTTGAGTTAAATTTGCATCGTAGAACACTGAGGTACTTTATATGATACCATTTTTTTGAGACAAAATTTTGATACCAAATTTTTGTCTCAAAAATGAATGTCATGTCATATGGGCTTTACTTTAAAAAAAAATCACTACATTACACTTTAAAAGTGCTACAAACTGTAACTGCTAGTGAAATATTAGCAGTATTAAATTTATACTTTTATGTGAATTTTCCTTAATATAAATAAATTAGACTTTATATCGGTTGTGGGATACAGGAAATTTAACCGACGGCCGACAAAGACAAGTTGGTGCTACGAGAGAGAGTACACTTCCACTATTAGCGGGATTAAATAATGACCATCAGGGTAGGAGAATACTGTCTTTGCCATTATGGGCGGCCCTTCAAGCCCTAGGAAGGGAAGGAGTGCATGCGAGGATCAGGGATAACTTTTTAGCTAGCGAGAGATTATGGGCAGCCATCGATTGCTACAGACAAGTCAGAGTTCTGGTGAGTGAGATTGTGTAAAAGAATACAATATTCTCAACACATTGCTCCTAATTGATGTTTTCAATCAAAACACTTTTACCGCTAACTCAAACCAGAGCTTGGACGAATCCTCGTAAAAAGGATTCGAATCACGAATCCGAATCATCTAATATGATTCGAATCACGAATACTCGAATAAAGGATTCGTAAGAGATAAATATGAATCCAATCAAAAATTCGAATCCTGTTTTTTTGAATCACGAATACAAATCCTTTAAGAATAAATTTGATTTTAATATTAAAACACTTAACTTTGTTTTACCACTTTAATTAACTTTTTACAGTGACTATAGTTTCGACTACAAGTCGAAACTATAGTCACTGTAAAAAGTTAATTAAAGTGGTAAAACAAAGTTAAGTGTTTTAATATTATTTTATAAAGATGTACCACAAAGTGAACGCCAACCAAATCAAAAATTTGATTTTATTATTTTTTTGCAACCATTAATATATAAAAATTGTTACCAGTTGTTTTAACAAAAATATTTAAAACTTAATTATTTATTATTAACACTGAACATCGTTGATAACAGACTAAATATCTGACTCCCTGTTACTCTGATTAAAGATGTATTTGTGTGTTTCTGAATGTCACTTTAAATCAGTGTTTTGTACGTGTGGCGCATGAAGTAAAATTTCGAGTTTAGAAAAGCCCGAAAATTCATCTCTGATCGATGCGCGACCCTCAACAATTTTTCACGGGGCTTTTCTAAAATCGAAATTTCACTTCATGCTTAGCCTGGAAGTGGAAACACCCGTTCAAAACTTCAAATTGAACTCTATTATAAAATCGACGAATGCCTGAAAATTACGTAAATAAAAATTCACTGAATATCATTAAAACCGGGAAAGCCAGAGAAAAGTTATAGAATTATATTCAAATTGACCAAAACACTAACAAAAAAGCCATATGATATTATTAAATTTGTAAAAATCAGCAGGCAAATTACAAAACACGTAAACATTTATAAAGTTAACTTAAATATTGACAAAAACAATGAAAACAATTTAACAAAATGGGGGTTTCCCACAGAAGAAAGTTATATTAAAAGGCCAGGGAAAAAAATCTTGAATCAGGAAAATGTCGGAAAAATATAACATTTCAGATTATATTTTTTTTTTTAACAAATTTTTGAAAACTAGATTATTATATTTAAAAACATTTTCAGTCATTTAATGTTCTTATCAAAGCATTCAGTTTGAAGTTTCGAACGAGCGTTTCCACTCCCAGACTAAGCATGAAGTAAAATTTCGAGTTTAGAAAAGCCCCGTGACAAATTTTCTGGGCTTTTCTAAACTCAAAATTTTACTTCATGCGCCACGCGTATAAAACATTAATTTAAAAGACATTTTTTATGTTAATCCTCACAATTAATTCGAATTATTTTTGACGATTCAAATCCTTTTGTAAGTATTCAAATCCTTTTATAAATATTTGAATCCTTTTATAATATATTCGAATCCTTTTATAAATATTTGAATCCTTTTATAAGGATTCGAATCACACATTTGGACTCGAATACGAATCCTCTTAATAAATGTAACGAATCCGGATTACGAATCCAGTTGAACTAAAGTATTCGAATGCCTCTTTTGAATCCTCTAAAAGGATTCGAATCCAGGATTCGAATCCTGCCCAGCTCTGACTCAAACCTACTATTTTAAGAAAGTACTGTTCCTTCATTCACTGATGCATTGCTAATTATTAAGAGAGCACTATACTATAATTTGTATTTATATTTATTTTAGAGCCAAAAACCTGGCGGAGAAAGTGGCACGTACACCGTATCAGAATTAATATCAAAACCAACAACAATACCTGTAAGTTTACCTAATTTTTCCTACAAAACACACAAATACTAAAACTTTGTTTTAACAGCTCTTATTTGAAACAACATCATGCAGCGTCGTCTTTCAATTCACGCCTGAACTAAAAGAGGGTGAAACTCTGACCCGAGTTCCTCCCTATTACGACAAACTAAACTCCTGGCTGGGTCAGATCTTGCAATTAGACGCACCACAAGTAATACGTGTTTTTTGTTTATAAAGGGGATTTTTTTTAATTAAATAATTTTAAGATTCCTATCGATATTTGTGAGTTGGAGAACGTCGGTGTGGTTTTGAGGTTCTGTCCATTTGAGTACGTTTCTGGACAGCAGCCTTCGTTGACGGATATCGAGTCTTTCGTGCAATGTTTGGAGCAGCAGTTGATTATTTTACGAGCGACGATTCAACATAAGGAGACGTTCATGAAGTTGATCGATCATTCGCCGGTTTTGAGGATTGTCGAGCTTCCTGAATGGGCTGGTACGATTAATAAATTCTATTATTTTTTTAATCTTTTTAGCTTTCTCCCATATGTGGGTGTACAATTAAAATATCTAAACTCTGTTTTTTTTACTCTGACCAAACTTAGGGTGTACTTACTGCGAACAGTTGCAGTCCTGCTTTAACAGTAGGGTATTTTAATAATCAAATTTTAAGATGTTGGTAAATGATGATTTGATTGTCTCGATGAAGAGATTTTCAAAAAAGAGAACGCAATAACTTGCAACTTGACAACACATACAGGAACTTCTTTTTAAGTATACTTTCACATATTCTATACAAACATTAATGAACATGTGATCAGAACTAAACAGTATATTTTGAACTTCACTTTAAATCAGTGTTTTATACATGCGGTGCATGAAGTAAAATTTCGAGTTTAGAAAAGCCTGATTTGGCTTGGTCCCGTAGCGGAGCGATCAATCCAAATTTTCAGGCTTTTCTAAACTCAAAATTTTACTTCATGCTTAGTCTGGGAGTGGAAAACACTCGTTAGAGATTTTAAATAGAAAGTTTTTAATAAGAATTTCTGAAAATGTACATTGAAAAATCGTAACATGTATACCTAAAATAAAAAATTCTTGATTTTGATTTCGAACTTTTTTAAATTTGAACCTATAGATGGACAGATAATAAAAAAGACATATTCCTGAGCAAGGAATATTACCTGATCCTCCTATCCCACCTGACCTCAGAGACACTTTATTGGTAATTAAATTGGTAGTAGGTACAAATAATTTGAGGCGGTGATGGGTAAATAGATTTGAAATCGTAATCTTTGTCAGTTAATTAAATTTTCATATTAATGTCAGATTTGCCTTTACATAACCTACAAATTAAAAGTTGATTTACAACATAACATGTGATTAATCTTGTCCTAACCTAAAAATCACAACCTAAATCACACCACTAAATTCTTGAATTGTCAAATTTGATGGGTCATATTAAAAAAAACAGATTATAAATTTACTTTCTCGATCATTAAAAATCACTTGGGTTCACAATCAGATTATTACGTAGTTATTTAAACCTATACAATATAAATTTCAACAAATGTGTTGGTAACCTATCCTAATAATTAAAAGCTTTTTTTGCTGTCATGTATTTTAAATTTAAGCGTATGCGGTAAACACATTGATTCAGACTCAAGAATTGTTGAGTGGAAATGTACCTATGATATTGATGATAACAAAATGTCAAAATTAACAATATTTTGTGACTAGGTTTGGGTGGTGTACGTTACGCGCCTGAAGGTTGGGAAGAATTACTGACAGATCAAGCGAAAGAGGAATTAAACAATTTGAATATGGCTTTGGTGGATTCGTTAAGGTCGACAGATTCGGCTTTTTCGCTGGGCGAAGGTGCCGACGGTTTACTCTGCGTGCGGTTCGGAATGTTAACGCCGCAATCCGACGTCGAAGAGCTCATTAACTTGGTAATACGTGTCGGACAGTCTGTCGAAGAAAACTCCCGAGTTTTAGATTCGATGAGTGAAATCGTCAAAAAAGGTAGGTTAGAAAAATTTATAAAACACACAATCACAAAGTAATATTGTGATAATAGGCAAAATCAAATTAACCAAAACAAGTGCCTTAACAATCAACAAAAATTGTGGTTTTTTGGTTAACAAATAGGAAGAAGTTAAACTGTAGTGACACAATAAAAAAAATAGTTAAAATTATCAGCATTTTATAAAAAATAACATCACAATTTGATTTTGTACATGATTTCTGCTTATTTATTTAGGTATCGAGACGGCGACCTTGGATTTACAGAAAGAGAACGAGGAGCGGCTGTGGCAGGAGGGCATCCTGAGGCAGGTGCCCGTGGTGGGGACATTCATGAACTGGTGGTCACCGAAGACAAAGGAGACGGGAGTGCGAGGTAGGAGCCTTAATTTAACGCAGGGCGTCGTTGAGTCCACGGAGAATATCTACAAATACCACATGCAGATGCAAGGGAGGAACGTGCAAAGTGGTAAAAACAACATCTGATTACCTACTCTACTCAGTGTCAAACGATTATCACATAAAAAATCGCACGTATTTAAAAGAGGGAAAAATAACACATAGGTTCTGGAAAATATGGGGCTTTACTTCTCTTGCTGCACGTGCACCTTGTTAATTGTCTTATTTCAAAGTGATATATGTCATTATACTACGTAGCATGGTAAATAGTATTTGGTGGAGGTTCCATTGTCTTTCATGTTCTCCCATTTCTTTTTTTTTAGAAACACTGTTCTCTCATAGTGCATGCATACATTAAATCTTAAATTCATTCTACCTTATACAATATTTTATAATTTTTTCTTCACAAGATACATTAAGAATGTTTATATTATTTAACATCGTTAAAGAATTTTATTAAAAACAACTTTACCATAATTTATGAATTAATAAGTTATTGACTGTTTATTTACAAGTGTAATAAGTTATTGTTAAAAAAATCATTTAAATTGTTCTATATTATCAATTTTCATTAATTTCTTATCTAACCTGCTGTGACTTTTTTACTAAGCTTTTATGTGAAGTTTTATATGAAGTTGTTAATGTAGTGTACATTCCTTGTATTATTTTTTTTTAACCAAAATTACATTTATTTTGAGTCACAGTTGGTTGGATGAGAAATTTAAAATCACTTTTAATTTGTTTGTACTAACTTTTTATAATAAATAATATACAGGATTGAAAAGTCCGCCGACACCGCAAGTACAAACCCCCGTAGGCGGCAGCCACTCGCGTTCGAGCAGCCACGCCTCCAGCCAGGGCAACAACAACACGTCGCTGAACCAAGTTCAAAACCAGCTGACGGGCATCAAGATCGAGGGCGCCAGCCCGCCCGCGGAGCCCAACTCTAGAAAAACCAGCACGAACACCTAACCTAACTTTTCCTGGGTTTAAATCACACCGGTTGATTTACCTCGAATTTATCATACGAAAACTAACTAGATTCTGAAGGCTTACTGTTATTTTAGCACTGTGATAAGTTTTGTCTATATAAAAGAAATGAAACAACAACAATAACAACAAAATAAGTATTTTTTGCCTTTTAAGTTATAGGATTTTCGTTTTTTTTTTGTATTAAGGCTCATTCCTATTATATTTTTATTCGTAATTAACTTATTTTTTTGTAGTGTATTTAGTTTTTGTTCCTTAATTACTTTTGGTTTAGATTTTTTTAAGGGTGTCCTGTTGATGTAATGACAGACAGATTTCATTATTTTGAATAATTTTTAATTTGTACCTAATTTTGAAATACTTTTAGCCTAAAACTATAGGGTTCTATTAGGTTACAATGCATCAGAGAACTTTGTAATTTTAAGTAAGGTTGGGCATTTTTTTAATTAAACAAATATTCCATTTTCAATATTCCAAATATTGGAATATTTAAATAATGCAAATATGTGAATTATCGAATACTTGAATATGTTTTTAAATGAATATTCTAATTTAAAAAATTCAAATCATTTAAATATTTAAATATTCATAACAATTTGTATTATTTATCAAAATTTTGAAATATTGGTGACTTTAAATTATAGGGTTCTATTAAGTTATATTGCAACATAGAACCTTGTAATTTTAAGTAAGGTTGGGAATTTTTTAAATTAATGGATTCGAAATACTTAAATATTCGAATATTGTAAATATATGAATATTTGAATAAGTTTTTGAATAATTTTCGAACACATCAATTTAAAAAAATGCACAGTATTTATCAAAACATTTATCCTTATTAAGTATATTTTTTAACTTTTATCGTGAAGTTAAAAAATATACTTAATAAGGATAAATGTTTTGATAAATACTGTGCATTTTTTTAAATTGATGTGTTCGAAAATTATTCAAAAAACTTATTCAAATATTCATATATTTACAATATTCGAATATTTAAGTATTTCGAATCCATTAATTTAAAAAATTCCCAACCTTATTAGTGTTTTACATGCCTGTAAATACTTCGAGTTAAGGAAAGCCTAAACATTGTCAGGCTTTTCTAGCTCGAAATATTTACTTTATGCTTAATCAAGGAGTGGAAATCCCCGTTACAAAACTAATGAACCCTTTAACAACCCTGAATTTAAAAAAAAATGAACTACATGATAATTAACAAAACTTATAAAGTTTATGAAAATAGCTACAGTTTATGTTTTTTTTCCATTTTCTTTAAGAAATCAGTATTGTTATTAAAAGTTCCAATAGCTGTCTAACAAGTGTTTTCCACTCATAGGTTAAGCATAAAATACAACTTCTAGTTTAGAAAAGCCTGAAATTTTACTTTATGCGCCAAGCGTATAAAATACTGCTCACAAGTGAAGTTTAAAATATACTACTGAAATATTCATATTTGAATATTCGACTATTTGAATTATTCATATTCAAATCCCAGTCTTACTAAAAACTGTTAATATCTAATGTTATTTTTTTATGAACATAATGGGAGCCCTTGAAATCAGATGTTATGGTAACCTGTCAAGACAACTATTAAAAACTTTTTAAATCACATTTGTATATTTTTGTCTAAAACAGTTTCATGCTTAATTTATTAAATTAAAAAATATATTTTTTTATTTCTGTTTTATTCTGATATTGAAGTTTTTTTTCTTATATTATTTTTCTTGTATATTTGTTGAATTTTTCTTTTCAAAGGTGTTCGTGTAGGTTTTTCGTTTTTAATAATCGTTATAGTTAGTTTAATTAAACTTAACCTATTGTATAGAACGTGTTGATTTGTAAGGCTGCACATATTGTATATTATTGATTGATTATATTGTTATGATTTATTCATTTTCTGTTTATATGTATACATACATTTAGGAGTAATGTACCAAAGAGGAGTGTGCTTGACTTTTTAATAAAAAAAGTACGACTTTATTACATCATTTGTTTTTATTTTGGTGAATTTGAATAGGGAACTTTTGTGTTTCCTTTGAAAATGTTAGGTACATCTAATGCAGACTAAAAGCAGTTTAAGCAAAACTTTTTTCATCAAGTTTTTTAAGAATTTCATCCTCTGATATAAAATTTTATACAGAAATTTTATACATAAATGAACGAACATTTTCAAATAACGCGTCAGAACAATTATGAATTAAAAGTAATTTCTTATTGGCGTTTAGATTTCGTTTATGTCAATCTGTGTATTTTGCGTTTTTCTGATTTTTCCTGTTTCCACCAATAACCCTTTTGTTACTGTTGTAACGTAAATGCCGGTGAATTAACACTTTTATTTTATGTAGAAAGATTAGGATTTAGGTCAGTAAATAATAAGATGTTTCTCGATTTAGGTTTAACTCAATACTGTTTTTATTTTAATAATGGACGATGGATGGACACACAAATACAAAAAATAAAAAGAACATGCGCACATCGCTCAATAGCAGATTTGCCAACTTATTAATATTAAAATCAATTATCATATCTCATCAGTTACGCAGTTTGAATTTCAAATGTGTGCCTCATGTATGGTGCTCAAAAACACATTGCGTATCCGTACGTATTTCGTACCACAGGCTCATACTGGCATATACCGTGTGTAAACATTTCAAGCCTACGAAATGCATTACATTTGCTTTGAGAAAAATGCAATAAACAAAACAAACAAAAGTTGGCCATGGATTTTTTTTAATTATACTGACTTCTTATTGAAGATGTACACAAACTTCATGTGCTCTCCACTCTTGATTTACAGACTTGAAAATATACACTTTTCGCACATGGAGCACATAAAAACTAAACGTATGGATACCCTCCTCTTAGCAAAGGGTTAAAAGTGATGTACATTCTTTTTTAGGAAATTTTGTTTATTTTAGTTGAGTTTTTGTATTGTTTTTTTATAGGGAGTCTGACACTCCGCCCGTAAATGGATTTTCCTCTCCTATACAATTTTTTTTTTTTTATTGCAATATGTGTTTTTAAACTTTACTTCAAATAAGTGATTTATACTAGGGTGTTTCGAAAAAAATCGAAACAGCTGGCTCACCGCTTAAATTAAAGATTTTGGTCTACAATAGATGTGGGCAAAAGCATTTGCGATTGAAAAAATATTTAGAGGGTCCCCCGAGCCCCCAAACATGCCATTTTTAGCCCTTTTTTAGATAATCGGCCAAAAACTTGCCCTATAGTCATCGGATCAAGGCGAATATTTTATATTTTGTGCCCAGATGAATATACTACAAGCAAAATATGCAAAACCTAACTTGGCGTTAGGTCTAGGTGAGCTACGAATTTTTTAAATAACTTTTTTTCACGATTTTGAAGGGTTTTTTCACCTTTTTTGTTAAAAAGTGGGTTTTAACGACAAGAAATCAAGTTGCACCCGCGATTTGTCCTGAGAAGTATATTTAATAATGTAAGCATGCGAACTGCGTATCTCACCCATGTCCGATTGTGTGGCAAACCCCTAAAACTCTATTTTAACGTTTTTGACCCGATTTCGCAGGTTTTGTTTCTTAAAAAAACGTTTTAAATTAATGAAGAACTGGACCGTCGTCAACACTGGCACAAAGAATGGAGTCATCAGGAAGATGGAGGAAGAACTGCAGACACCTTTGCATTGGTTCATTTGCCAAATGCACGCCAACGAATTGATACTGCGGCATTTGTTGGAACATTACGACGGTGGAAAAACGGGCCCGTCAACGTATTCTGGTCCTATCAGTAAAGCTTTATTGACTTGTGAAGAGAAACCAGTTGTTTCGTTTAAATTAGTTGAAGCGGAAGTGAAGTTGCCTGAAATCGATTCGCGAAACCTGAGTAAAGATCAACAATACCTTTACGAAATCAGCCAAGCAGTTTCGAAAGGTCATTGTCCAGAAGACTTAAGCAACAGAATTCCGGGAAAAATGTCGCATTCTCGTTGGCTTACGACAGCAAACCGCATTTTGCGACTGTACATAGCAACTGCAGAGCCTTCAACGAATTTGCAAAATCTTGTTAATCTGATTATCAAAGTCTACACACTAGTATGGTTTTCTATCAAAGCGAATCCAGAATGTAACAACGGTGCGCTTCACCTCTGAAAATCTATTTCTCTGTCTCGAAATCTGGATGCAACAGTGAAACAAGTCATTGATCCCGTAATAAGACGCAATGCATATTTCGCCCACCCTGAAAACTTACTTTTGGCAATGGTCGTTGACGATTTATTGGAAGTTAGAGTAGATGCCATGAACAAAATTTTGCAGTGCCGAAAATCGTCAAATGATAACTTGCGAAAGTTTAAAATACCCGACATAGATTTTGAGGCTCAGAATTACACATCCATGATAAACTGGAACGAAGTTTCTGAACCTCCTCTGATTAAAAATTTTCCAACCGACAGATTAACCTACCTGATAATGAATGACAACGTAAGTTTAAAGAGGAGCACGATTACCCATGCCACACTCAATCGGTAGAAAGACACATCAAAATGGTAACAGAAGCTTCGCGTTCAGTTATTGGACAAGACTCCCGACATGCCCGTATAGTTGGTGCCCTAAAGGGACGTGCGACGATGGCCAAATTCCAAAGTAAAAAAAGACTACGTTGTTATCGAACAAGATTGCTGACTTTGAATTTATTGTAATCGATTGCAGGTTAAAAAACACATGTTTCAACCAAATATTGTTTAACAAAATGAAATTTATTAATTAATTGATGTACTGTATTTTTAAACAAAAATGTGGGAAAATCCATACTGAGCGTTATACGCAGAATTTCAGGCTGTTATTTATGAATTTAATGGATCTCAAAAGCATCAGTTGCACGCTTACAACTAGTTATTATAATGAAAGCAAGAAATATTTAGCGTAAGCCAGTTCTTCATTAATTTAAAACGTTTTTTTAAGAAACAAACATAATAATGCCACATAATCGGACATGGGTGAGATACGCAGTTCACATGCTTACATTATTCAATATACTTCTCAGGACAAATGATCGCGGGTGTGACTTGATTTCTTGTCGTTAAAACCCACTTTTTAACAAAACAGTTGAAAAAAACCTTCAAAATTGTGAAAAAAGTTATTTAAAAAATTCGTAGCTCACCCAGACCTAACGCCAAGTTAGGTTTTTCATATTTTGCTTGTAGTATATTCATCTGGGCACAAAATATAAAATATTCGCCTTGATCCGATGACTATAAGGCAAGTTTTTGGCCGATTATCTAAAAAAGGGCTAAAAATGGCATGTTTGGGGGCTCGGGGGACCCTCTAAATATTTTCTCAATCGCAAATGCTTTTGCCCACATCTATTGTAGACCAAAATCTTTAATTTAAGCGGTGAGCCAGCTGTTTCGATTTTTTTCGAAACACTCTAATTTATACGCTTGGCGCATGAAGTAAAATTTCAAGTTTAGAACAGCCTGGAAATTGCATGGTGTTATGCGACCAAACCAAATTTTCAGGCTTTTCTAAACTCGAAACTTTACTTTGTGCTTAACCTGGGAGTGGAAAACAATCGGTTAAAGCTTCAAATTGCACCTAAAAAAAAACAACGAATATCTGGAAATGTACAGCAGACAGTTGAGATATGTATACTATGTAAAAGATAAACTTCCTGTTTTAATTATTTATAAATACTTCTTTGCAAGCACAAATCGATCTACTTTCGAGTCCCTTTTTGCTGTACCCCTGGTTAAAGGTATACAGGGTGATAAAACTACATTATTAAACATTCAACTTCATATTTATTTAAACTTTTATTTACATCAAACATAATTTAAACCTAACATAAATTAATTTACTTACATAATAATACTTATTCCTAAAGTTACGTATAATACTTGTTTATAAACTCAATTGCAACACCGTTAGTCCACCCAAAACCAGTCTGCACATTGTACTCCCCTCCTTCCCCGTATTTCCCAGCCTGAGTCGCATCGTATTTCTCATACATGTGCTCAGACTCATCATAGCCTATAACATTGCTGTTAACCCACGCATGCGCCAAAAGCTCAGCGTACTTTTTAGCCTCATCCGACTTAGCGTTGGCCAATCCCTGAACGATGATTGCCTGAAGAGGAGGCCACGCGTTCGGGTAATCCCACTGCTCACCGGTGTGTAAGAGCGTCGCGGGAGTTCCACCGGGATAATCAAAAATTTCGTGTTTCTTCAGGTAATCCACAACTTTCCCGATTAAAATTTTGTTTGATTTATTGTAGGCGTTCGCCCATAACGGTGCGAGATTTGAAACGGCGAAATATTTGCGTGGTTTGTTTAGTTCTAAATCGTAATCATACCAAATCCCATCTTCTTCATTCCAAAAAACTGCCCGGATCGAGTTTCTTAAATCATTAGCCTTTTTCAACCAGAACGTCGAATCATTCATGTTACCTACAGTGTTGTGGAGATACGCCAAATCTGCAAAGGATTTGTAGAGAAACGCGTTTAAATCAACTGGAAGGGTTCTTCTAGTGTGGATATTGGTTATATTCCCGGTAGTCTCGCCTTTTGCATCATAAAACCATCTTGAGGTGTAATCCCAGCCGGATTCAGCCCCGCTTTTCAAATCCGAGTAGACCCGCTGTTGCTCTTCTTTTGGGAAAAATTGAGCTGTTTGGTAATCCTCTTTATAAGACTCAGGTCTTGGCCCTAAACTCTCCACCAAATAACGCGCTAGTTTGTGCGTTTGCCCGTCTTTCTCCACCTCAATAAACTTGTTCTTCAACCAAAACTTCGCTTCGGCATCCAAGTATTTTATATTCTCCTTCACCCATTCGATATCCTTCGTAGCCTTGTAATAATTTAAACACATCGGGATGAAAATCGGCGGTTGTGATCTGTTCAAGTAATAAACCCTCCCTCCATTCGGGATGAATCCAAATGTTGCAATCAAAGAAATAAAATTATCCAACATCCCTCTTGCCGTTTCGTGCATTTCGCTTATCAACAACCCGTTGATGATCCAGTATGTGTCCCAGTAGTAGATTTCCCGGAATCTCCCGCCTGGGACGATGAAGCCTTTTGGGACTGGGATTATGGAGTAACGGTCGGGGTTTTGTTTGACTTCGTCTTTGATCTTCCTGGCGAGTTTCGGCCATGTGGTCACCAGCATTTTGGCGAATTTTTGGATTTTCTCGTTTTTGATTTTTGAGAGGAATGCTGGGTTTGGGTTGTAGTCGGTTGGGGAGTAGGGTTCGAGTTCGGTCCCGTTTGAGAAGTTCTCGTAGACGAAATCTGATATCTAGAATGAAGGAAAGAGAAATTAGTGAACATTTTAGCAAACAAAAATAAATTGAATCGACAAACTCAACAGAAATCGTTAATATTTATTAAATATTTTGTTTCATTTGACATTAGGTGAAACATATTTATTAGGGGAGAGTGTTGTTTGAAACATTGTAAACTAAAGCAATATATTAATATAAAAGGTTGAGTCTCCTTTGTTAACAAACATTTTCCACGCTTAAATCAAATACATTTTTGTGAAGAAATGAGACTCATTTTTTTAAAAAAAATTAATAGTGTATATCATTTTCACACAACTTAACAACTAATTTGATTATAAACCGACATACATGCTGTAGATGAGAAGTGTTTCATGTTCATGTCAAATACATTTACATTTTTAGTTCTGGAAAATAACATTTTAATATTTGTTACGTCCAACAAATTTAAATTTTCAGGCTTTTGTAAAGTCGAAATGTTACTTCATACTTAATCAAGAAGCGGAAAACACTCGTTAGCAAAACATGGAAAAGATTAATAAATATGAAGACCTGAAAGAAGGCAATCAAACGTAACTTTATTAAATTCAAATCAAATCATTTATTTGTGCCAAAATAGTACATACAGAGAGTTTTATGTAACACCGAACATTTTCATAACGAGAATTTTTCTTTGAAGTATCGATATGCATACGTTGCACATTTTCCGATGCTCTGTTTATTAAAACAATTCAATTCAAAGCTTTAAGCGAGTGTTTTCCACTCCCAAGCTAAGCATGAAGTAAAATTTCGAGTTTAGAAAAGCCTGAAAATTTGGTTTGGTCGCGTAGCGCGAAGCGCGGAGCGGCCAAACCAAATTTTCAGGCTTTTCTAAACTCGAAATTTTACTTCATGCGCCACCGGTACAAAACACTGATTCAATGTAAAGTTTAGCGGTGTGTTTTAAACTTTGTAATATGTCAGTGTTTTGAACCGGTGGCGCATGAAGTAAAATTTCGAGTTTAGAAAAGCCTGAAAATTTGGAATTTATTTTCAAGCTAAAAACGAGTGTTTTCCACTCCCAGACTAAGCATGAAGTAAAATTTCGAGTTTAGAAAAGCCTGAAAATTTGGTTTGGTCGCGTAGCGCGAAGCGCGGAGCGGCCAAACCAAATTTTCAGGCGTTTCTAAACTCGAAATTTTACTTCATGCGCCATCGGTACAAAACACTGATTCAATGTACAGTTTAGCGGTGTGTTTTAAACTTTGTAATATGTCAGTGTTTTGAACCGGGGGCGCATGAAGTAAAATTTCGAGTTTAGAAAAGCCTGAAAATTTGGTTTGGCCGCTCCGCGCTTCGCGCTACGCGACCAAACCAAATTTTCAGGCTTTTCTAAACTCGAAATTTTACTTCATGCTTAGCCTAGGAGTGGAAAACATTCGCTTATAGCTTCAAATTAAATTCTTTTAATAAACCGTGCATCGAAAAATATGGAACGTATGCATATGGATACTTAAATGAAAAATTCTCGTTATGAAAATGTTCGGTGTTACATAAAACTCTCTGCATAAATACTTTACACACGTCAAAAGAAAAGGTTACAATATAAAATATTTAATATAAAACGAAACCACACATTAAAATCAGTAGATATAAGTACAAACAAAGTATAACACATTAAAATCGGTAAATATGTAAATTAAATTGTACCATGATATTAAAAAAAATCACTAAAACTATAGGGTGCTAAGTTTAAGAAAAATGATTTTATATGCACCCTGTATTCCTTGTACGGTTTATTTCTTGTTGTTACGTTGTAAAATAATGGATAAAAATAATTATGACCATTTTTCGTTCTTTTTAGCCTGAGACTAAATTAATATCTTCCTATTTCTAGTTGTATATGCATGAGTATAGGTATATATTCATTTATATTTTTTTTAATATGAAGTTAACACTCCAGAATATACAGTGCAGGAAATGTTAGAACACTTATTATTTTTAAAGCTATCCCTGCATTCATCACGAGAATGTAGGCCAGATAATATTCTAATGGCTTTTCTTTGCAGTGCAAATATTGTGTCCCTAGAAGTAGTCAAGATTCCATAGCATAGATAACTTTGACATAGCGCATAATAAGCCATAAGAAGTACATGCAAAGAGATTTTGAAAATGTAGTTGCTAAGTTGTCACCATGCGTATCCTATTTTAAGGAGCTATTTAAATATAGGCCAAGAAATTTTGTGACTGGTTCAAATTAAATATCATGTTTATTTAATGTAAATAGTATGGTCATTGTTTTTGCTTTATTAAGAGACAGTAAGTTACTTGCAAACCAATCGGATGCCATTTAAACTACCGGAGTAATTGATATAGGTAGTGTGATCCGCAAATAACACTGTTTGGCAGGGTTCTAAATGTTGTGGAAGATCGTTGATATAAAGCAAAAACAGCAATGGGCCAGGAAGCTGGGATTTATTAGGGTTAATGGAAATTATCCATTTGGCAAACCAAAGGGAAAGGGTCTCGATCAGTCCTTGGAGAGTGAAAAGGGCGCTGGGTAGGGCTTTTTTGTGGGTTACGAGGGGCAGTGTCATCGGCGAAGAGAAGAAAATAAGCCTTTGGATTACGGTTGTAGATATCATGGACGAATATATTATGTAAGAGAGGCGATAGAGGGGAACCTTGTGGTACTTCCTGTTCAGGGATAAAAGAAGAAGAGATATTGTTGTGGACACGAATATTTAGGAATCTATTGGTGAGGAAGCTGTCAATAAGATTTTTTTATTTTTCTCTAATCTATATTATATTCTTTATTATATAACAACAATTTCCGTAAAATAAATATGAAATTTATTATTTCTACAAAGAAATAAATACATTTTAAGATTCTTTGAAGAAAATTTAAATATCCAAATTAGTTTTTCATATATTTTGAATCGACCTCAAAGAAATTTTACGTTTTTGTGTCACTCATTTTCAATGAAAATTGCAAAAATAGACATAATATAGAAAATAATGTTAGTATAAACTGTAAACAATAAGTCTTACAAAAATATATTATTTTTAACTATTTGTGTTTAGTTTTGTAAAAACTCAACGCACCAAGGATTAAATGAAACTTAGTTAAAGATAACTTAGAGCATAGGTAATTGCTTTATTAAGAGACAGTAAGTTACTTGCAAACCAATCGGATGCCTTCTTGTTAGTTACGTTGTAGAATGACATGGCTCCATTTAAACTACCTGAGTAATTGATATAAGTAGTGTCATCCGCAAATAATACTGTTTGGCAGGGTTCTAAATGTTGTGGAAGAACGTTGATATAAAGCAAAAACAGCAATGGGCCAAGGATGGAACCTTGGGGGACACCATACCGAATTGACTCATACTCATGCATACAAACTTTTTGCTTTCTATTACTAAGATAAGATTGCATCAGTTTACAACTAGGCTCGCTGAAATGTTATTTTGAAATGTTAGCTATCGATAAATGACTACGAACACACTCAAATGCTTTACTAAGGTCTATAAAGGCGGCTAAAGCGAATTGACCACCTTCAAAGCATTCAACAGTTTTATTTACAAAACTTTGGATGGCAGTGGCTGTTCAGAGATTATTCCTGAAACCAAAATGACTTGGTGAAAAAAGATTATTAATATTTAAGTATTCAGCGATTTGATTCTTTATTATTATTTCAATAATTTTGGAATTAAAAACTTGAATTACTCGTACCATTTTCATTTTATCAGGGAAAATCCCCTGCCTTAGTAAATCGTTTATTAAGCGTGTTAAAGGTGTTAGTATAACATCTGTTATATATTTTACTAGGTCATTTGTTTTTCCAAAAATATCCCTACTTTTTGATTAACTGTTACCATCGAAACCTGTTTAAAGTGGAGTTGTTTTGAAGATAAGTTTATCTGCTCAAAATTGATTGGATCCATTTCTGAGAGTAAAATATTGACTAGCAAATTCTAAAGTTCTTACAGTTCTTATTCAAACACGCAATCAAAGATTAATTTAAATCGATTTGTTTGCGAGATGGTAAAAATTACGAATAATTCAATCAACATAAGAGTTGATGAATTAACTCAAAAATATTTGAACTTAAATCTGTGTCAAAGATGCTTAAGGGTTTTGCCACTGATTTTTAAAAATAATTGAACCGAAGTGGAAATTTTGTGAAAATAAACGATTCATAAAAGAATATCGTGTTTTTTTAAAAAGCTTAAAAATCAATGGATTCTTCAGTCAACATAATTGAGTGAATTTGCTAAGAAATAAATAATCTTTACCCTTTCTAAAAGTTGAAATATCTTGAAATATTTTTATAGAAAATACAACTATAGTTATGTTTAATACATTAATTTTATAGTTTAGGGAGATATTCACTTTATAGTCAACACATTACCTTTCTACCCTGACGTCATTAAATTCTATCTGTTTTCAATTAATGAATTCTAGTTGAAACAGAACATCTTCAATTGTTTGGCACGTCGAATGTTAAGTTTGCGTTTCTATCATCATAACATTCATGATGCCTGTCAAAATACTTCAAATGCGAACATTTTACGAAAATAAGATGGCCTGAATAATTTGACCCAAATTGTTACGTTTGCAGTAGGTTACTGTATGTAACAGCAAACACTTGTTGTATAATTCAACGTCCGTCGGGGTATTAGCCCAGGAAGTAGTTGTTTCAATGAGTGTTTTATATAGTCTTTGTAAGACTAACTTATTGTAGATTGAATGTTTTACGAGAATGCTGAAAATCTTATTCGAACTATGGCAAAACTATTTAAAGAAGAAACATATCGGATTTCCAATAGTGAGCGGAAACGTTTTAATTAAAAGTAAGTGAAATATTAATATTATATAAATACAGAGAATTTTTCTTTCAAGTATACATACAGGGGAGTTTTTCTTTAAAGTACACGTTTTCTAAATTCAGCTTTTTTCTTTAAATCTTTATATATTCGTTTTTTTTTTTAAAGAATTCAATTTGAAGCTTCTAACGAGTGTTTTCCACTCCCAGACTAAGCATGAAGTAAAATTTCCAGTTTAGAAAAGTCCCTTGAAAAATTTTCTGGGCTTTTCTAAACGTTGTGGACACGAACATTTAGGAATCTATTGGTGAGGAAGCTATCAATAAGATTTTTTTATTTTTCTCTAGTCTATATCATATTCTTTATTATATAACAGCGATTTCCGTAAAATAAATATGAAATTTATTATTTCTACAAAGAATTAAATACATTTTAAGATTCTTTGAAGAAAATTAAAATATCCAAATTAGTTTTTCATATAGTTTGAATTGACCTCAAAGAAATTTTACGTTTTTGTGTCACTCATTTTCAATGAAAATTGAAAAAATATAAATATATTATTTTTAACCATTAGTGTTTAGTTTTGTAGAAACTCAACGCATCAAGGATTAAATGAAACTTAGTTAAAGATAACTTAGAGCATAGGAAATTTTGTATAAATTTAGTTTAATCGATTAATTAAAACGAGAAATACTAATTACCCGAATTTTAAAATTTTTACATATTTACGAAATTAAATCTAGTTTTGTCTTTATTTTATAAAAGAAATTATAAATATTAAAATATTATAGGCTTAATATTGCTATGGCGGCATTAGCGTTTTTCCCCCTCAAATATACAATTTGTTCGTGTACTATTTAAAATTGGAAACAAACTGAATTTCACTTTGTAAATTCATACATTTATCAAATATAGGTAAAAAAAAGTTTAATAACCGGTAAAATATATGGGGCTTCTTTTTAAAGAATCACATTGAAGTTATAATTATTTTAAACTCATTAAATATAATTAGCAAATGGTGCGTGCGTCAGGATTTTGAAACATTTGCTTTGATATACATTAACTTTATTGGATAATCAGGGCTATACCGTACACGAAATGTTAAATTTAACGTACATGTTATTCAGTAATATCACAGTCTAAGCGCGTTTAATACCTGATTTGTATACTTAGATTGTGAGGGTTGTTAAATAACGTAAACGTTAAATTTAACATATCCCGTACGGAATCAGGGGGATTATGTTTCCATTTATGCCTCGTGTTATTTTTATATAAATTTGTAGATTTACTCAAATCATTTTTTTAACACAATACATATACATAATTTTACATTATTTTGTAAAATGGGAAACCCGAATATTAAACAAAAATTAAAATAAAATCCATCAACCATTTTCGAACTTTACTTAGCTATACACAATTATTTTGTTTAAAACTCTTCCTAAGTTGTTTTTATACACAATTACTAAACGTGCCTATAATCATAAATTAGATACTTACTGGGAAAAAAGACCACTGGACGTTAGCCTGTTGCCAATTTGAATTTAAATAATTTTCAATAAATATTTGTTGTTAAATAATTTCATATCTATTTAAAGAACACTAGGCAACATGCAGATTTTTTGACTAAGTTTGAATTATAATCGGGTTGATTCAAAGTTAGTAAAAAAAAGTAAATAAACAAAAAAATAATAGCATAACTATGAAGTGTAAGGACTGCACCTATTCGATTTTAAAATTATTTATTTTTTAGAAAGACATGTTTTTCTACGTAGTTTTAGTTTAAATAAAACAATTTTGAAAAGGAGCTCTGAACTAATAATTATCCGAAATACAATCATCCTAAGCTGTAACAAGCTTAAACCGATAATTATGTTACAATTAAAAAGTAAATAAGGGATTGTTTCTTCATGTAATGGACAGTATTACTCTCCTTAACTGTATGACAACTATAGGGGGTTGGGCAAAAGTATGGAAACACAAGATTTTTGGCGATGAAAAAATACTCTTAACAACAGTTTTTGTAGTAATTTTCATCTATTCAAGGAAGTAATGTGATTTCCAACAGCTATCTTATTTCTCGAGGTATGACGTTATCGGTGTTTTTTTTAAGTGGATCATCCTGTATATTTTAAACTTTTTGGATAAACACTTGTTCAACAATTACAATGATGTCGGGTTTGGTGGGTGTGCGACTTGTGGCTTTTACATTATTAAATAAGGTAATAAAAGGAATAGAACTGATTTATTAAAAAAATATATTCTGCACAAAATCTTGGCAGCTGAACAAAACAAATATACTGCCTTTTAAAAAAATCAGAACACAAAGTATTTATTGGACGATTTTAAAGAAATTTACAGAATTTGATCATGTAAATGAACTGCATCGATGATCAAAAAATCAATTGTTTTGGTTACTATTTAATGGTATTTTTCCTTGATTTCACCATTATGAAGAGCTGCTGATTTTTTAATGTAATTGCTTCTAATATCCAAGTAGCCTCTGACTAGTTTGACGTTTCAGTTTGTAAAACATAAAAAGATGCCCCGTGTTCGTCGGCGTGCACAATATCATCATCTAAGTGAATTTGAAAGGGGTCGCATTATTGGAATGCGAGAAGCGGGTTTTTCGGTTCGTGCTATTGCTGAAAGGGTAGGCCGTAGTGTATCGGTGATCGTACGCTGCTGGTCTAGATGGTCCGAAGCTGGGGAGAATCGACGTAGACTTGGATCAGGACGTCCAAGAAGCACCACTGAGCGTGAAGATCGAGCTCTTTGTCTTACAACTTTATGGGACAGATTTACAACGTCGCGGGCATTGAGAAATGACTGGTTGGCTCTAAATGGCCAAAGAGTATCCATGGCTACTGTTTACAGAAGAATCCGCAGTTTTGGTATAAGATCCTACCGTCCACAATTGTGTCTACCGCTTACTCCGCAGCATCGCAGAGCAAGACTTGATTGGTGCAGGGAAAGACAACATTGGACCCATGAATGGAATAACATTATCTTCAGCGATGAGTCTCGGTTCTGTTTATGGGCTCATGATGGTCGCAGAAAAGTGAGACGTCGACGCGGTGAACGCAGAATTTTACAATTTGCTGTTGAAAGACATACGGCTCTTACACAGGGAGTTATGGTTTGGGGGGCGATAGCATATGGTAGTCGGTCTCCTCTAGTTTTTTTAGAAGCAAGTCTTAACGCGATTCGGTATATTGACAACATTTTACGGCCAGTGTTAGTGCCCTATGTAAATGGCTTGCAGAACCCCATTTTTCAGCAAGATAATGCTCGACCTCACACAGCGGCCATTTCAAGACAGTTTTTTGATAGTGCCGAAATCAATTTGTTACCTTGGCCATCTCGTTCTCCAGATCTATCGCCAATAGAACATGTTTGGGATATGATAAGTGTTAGAATAAGTAACTTACAGCGCCCCGCTAACACTGTAATGGAACTTAGAGGTCAAATTATCGAAGTTTTGAATGAAATACCCAAAGTCGATATTGACAGCCTGATTTCTAGCATGCTTCGACGTGTTAATGAGTGTTTGGGAAATCGTGGAGGCCCAACACATTATTCATTTTTATTCATTTGTTTTTTTGTTTTTCAAGTTGATTTTTTGATCATCGATACAGTTCGTTTACATGATCAAATTGTGTAAATTTTATTAAAATCGTGCAATAAATACTTGGTGTTCTGATTTTTTTGAAAGGCAGTATATAATAAATATCATAGCCTGCTTCATTTTATAAAAAAAAGTTGTCATAAACAAATTTGTTGTTGCCTAGTGTAATTCATACATTTCTAAACTAGTTTACATTCCCGTATTATCTCATAAAACAATGTTGTCGATTCGAAAAATGCAACTTGGAATATTATATAAAAAGTGTATGGAAAATATGCGAAAGGGTAAACAAATACTTTTTTTAAATACCAACACTAATTAGTTTTAACCTTATTGCAGTGTAACGTACATAAAAGTTAAAACATGTCTTTGTAATTTGTACAGAATTAACAACTTGAACGATTTGTTCAATTTTAAATATTTGGCAGTTAATAGTATTATAAAGCTCATGTGCAGAAAGATCTCCGGTCGTTAGCTTGCTGTAAATTTAAATTATAATACCAATATAACTAAGACATATTAATACCTTGTTATCAAAATAATCAATATGTAATTGTTATTTTAATTTTAGATATACTTTCGGTAATATTTCTCTCTCACCCTCTTTAGGGAATTGTTCACTTTCTTGCAACGTCATACATTTTCTTTAGGCATTGGAATCACTTTCTTTTTCACATATTTCATATATATTTATAATCCAAAAACATCAAGAATATTTATTTCTGTATAGAAGTATAAATCAATCTTACTAACAACTACATTTGCTTATTACTTCAACAGGATACAAATAATTATGACATAAATCATTTTAAAAGAAAGTTTGATTACGATAATAATTTGCAAGATTTTGCTTGAAAAGATTTTTCATGTTATACGATAATACAATTATATTCTAAATATTAATAGAGATCAATTTAAGTATAGTTAAGATAAGAACGTTAATAACTATGCTAAAATCATAAATGTATCACTTTGTGTTTATTAAAAGAAATGTGATTTTTTTAGGTTTTAAGTATAATAAAAACAATTAGTAAGTAAGTAAGTAAGTAAGTAAGTAAGTGCTTTATTAATGTTAATACCTAGGTTTATATACGTCAGATATACAGAAAATATTACCTTGCTAATTAAATAGACAATACAATATTAATTTCGACATGTTTTTTTTCTTTATTACTATTTGATTTTGAAAATGATAGAAATGTGCTTCTTAAGTTTTCAAATGTTTACCATTAATGTAATTACAAACCAGTGTTTTTTTCAATAATTTCTCCAACGCAAGCGTAGAATTTCTTTATAATTCTTCACCTAATAATACTTATTTCACGCATTATTGTCTAAACTCATTTAATTTTTTGGCGACAGATTTTAATTTATAAAACAAGTTAATTTTCGTTAATCCAAGTAAACATATTTTACATTAAATTTAAGTATTTAGTTTGATTCCATGCGTTCATATCTTCATATTTATTTAATAATAAATAATAATATCTATCGTGTGTTTTTAATTCCTCGCTTCACTCGCGCGCCCCTAGAAATTCAAATTTTCACGCTTTTTTAAACTAGAAATTTTACTTCATGCACCATGCGTGTAAAACACTGCTTTAAAGTGAAGTTCAACATATAGGTACGTAAATAGGTACGTTTATGATTCATATACTGGTAACAACAGTAAACATTTCTTTAGGTTAATAAAAAATATGTTTGATCAGTAGGATATTTTTCTCGTGAAATCATTACAAAATAAATATTATCTAATTTGTAATATACTTAAGTATAAAACATTCATCTAAAGATAAAACTGCGTAAGTGATGTTGATGTGCACTTATGCACCTAGTAAGTTTTGATATTAAACCATTGAAATGTGTTAACAAACTTATCAATAATTTAGCATATATCAGATAAGATAAATACGTGCGTAACATGATTTCCTTTTTCGAGCATAAATTATACGAATATATCCTCAGAATTAAAAGTCAAGTTAAAGACTTGACCATATTTGTGTGTGAATCTAAAATTAGATTAGAGAAAGCAAATTCCAATTACCGTTTGAAGAGATTGGGTAATCATAATTACAAAATGACGACGGTATAGTATTAAAAAAAAATGCAAAACCGGCGCGTAAACAAATTCGATTATAAATAAACGTGGAAAATGTGGTCACGCTTCGCTGTCTCGATATACCCGCAAGAAGCATAGATAAATAGCTGAAGGACGCACACGTCGGTTTTCCGCATACAAAAAAATATATTGCACGTTCTTTCCTGTTACAATAAACTAAAGGTAATTAAATTAAGTCACCATAAATATACTCTGTTCGATTTGCAGTAGGTACGTTTTATTGTTGGATCGATAACGTTTAAGTCGAATAATTTCCTTTATTATGAAAGATAAAAACTTAATAGAATCTGTATATACAGGTATTTTTAAAAGAACAAAACACAGCATTTAAAATTGATTCAGTAGGTTTCATTTTGAAGCTTCTACCAAGTATTTCTCTTCCTAGATTTAGTATGAAGTAAAATTTCGAGTTAAGAAAAGCCTTTAAATTTGGTTTGGCCGTTCCGCTTCAGGCTTTTCTAAGCTTGAAATTTTACTTCATGCCTAAGCATTAATCAAAGAGTGGAAAACACTCGTGAGATTTCTGTTTTCACGCTTTAAAAAGTTGTTCATATTGATATTTATGCTTGTAAGAATATCTTTGATTATTTTTAGATAACATAAAAATGTTTATGTATTAATTTTATTCTCTAGAAAAATACAGATTTACAGATCAAGGAAACACTCGTTAGACGCTTCAAATTTAATCCTTTTTATGAAAAGATATCATTTACCACAGCAATTAATTGATTATCAAATTAGCAAACATGATAATTAAAGTTTATTGATTTCTTCTTGCAATATTTCCATTTCTGTCGTTATTCGGTCTTATATAACACTTTCCAGTTTGTCCACACGAGATTGCGGTCTTGAAATTGACATTAGTTATTTAATCCGGTATTCTGACTTGTTTGTTTATCTTTTTATCTTCGAAAGTGGAGCAATCTGGTTTATTTGCATTTTAAATTACGGACCAACAACTCGACGCAAATAAAAACGGTGGATTTATTTATATAAACTAAACGAAAATCTGCACAGGTGATAATTAAAAAAGCAGGAAAAATTCAGTAAATCTTGCAATCTTTACTATAAACGTACTTCTGGGTTTTATACTAAAAATTAAAGTATTAGTTTTATTTTGTTGATAGATTTATAAATATTTATGTAATTATTTCAGGCTTTTCTAAACTCGACATTTTACTTTATGCTTAATCAAGGAGAGGAAACACTCATTAGAAACATCAAATTAAACGATTTTATAAAGACAATAAATGCTTGACATTTTCAACATATACATCGATAAATGTATACTTAAAAGAAAAAACACAGTAAAATATTTATGTAATTATAAATAAGATACTGTGTTTTTTCTTTTAAGTATACATATATCGATGTATATATTGAAAATGTCAAGCATTTATTGTCTTTATAAAATCGTTTAATTTGATGTTTCTAATGAGTGTGTCCTCTCCTTGATTAAGCATAAAGTAAAATGTCGAGTTTAGAAAAGCCTGAAAATTTAGATTAGACCAACATAAATTTTCAGGCTTTTCAAAACTCAAAATTTTACTTCATGATTAATCAAGGAGAGGAAACACTCATTAGAAACATCAAATTAAACGATTTTATAAAACAACATGGGGAAACAAACTTAGGCATTAAATATACTCGTGGTATTCCAAAAATAGTAGAAATGGACAGTGCTACTCATTCTAATACAAAAAACTAAATATTTATTTTCACAATGTCGGCGGCCTTAGGTCAAAATTAAATATTTTACACAATTTAATTAATTGCTCCATCTATGACATTATTATTATTATTGAAACTTGGTTTGATAATTCAATAAGTGATGCTGAAATGAGACTTTCTAATTATAATATATTTCGATGTGATAGATCACTCTTAACCAGCACTAAATATAAAGGCGGTGGCGTTTTAATAGCAGTGAAGAATTCTATTGAGTGTACTATACTAGTTCCTACATTTGACAATGTTGAAAATTTATTTGTAAAAATTTGTAATAAGTTTATTATTGGCGCCACTTATATTCCTCCTAATTCTTCTTTGTCTGTTTATGAAAATCACACCATGAGTGTTGATCAATTATGCATCGAATACCCAAATTTAAAGTATATATTTTGTGGTGATTATAACCTACGAAGTTCACTCGTTGAAAATAATGCTAGTTATATCTGTCGAGCTATAGAGAGTTGTGTTAGCGATTGCTTAGCTTTTAATAATTTAAAGCAGGTAAACAACATCCCAAATTCAAGAGGTGTCTATCTTGATCTAGTTTTTTCGAATGTTGATGATATTGGTATTTATAAATCTATTGACAGACTTCTTGAAAAAAGTAATCATCACATACCCTACTCAATTAGAGTGGAAAATGCGTCGGCCGGTCAACATCTTTTTGCGGATTTATATTACTTTGATTTTAAGGCAGCCGACTATAGTTCGCTTAATCAATATTTAAATTCATTAAATTGGGATATTATTGTTGATAACAATGATTTAAATGTTGCTCTCGAGAACTTCTAGGAGGTTGTCAATACAGGTTTAAACTCGTTTGTTCCAATAAAAAGAAAGAAGTCATCTACTTATCCCAAATGGTTTAAACGTGATTTAATCGAACTTATTAATCAAAAGAAGGAAGCTCACGCTCGGTATAAATCATCTGGAAATTTATTCTTCTACGAAAAATTTAAATCTCTTAGATCTCAATGTGCCAATTTAAGCAAAAGTGATTATGAGCATTATATAAGTAATATTGAACAAAATATTAACCATAACCCTAAATCATTTTGGAGTCACGTTCACGAATGCAACCAAACTAATTTGTTTCCAAAACATATGTCTTACGGAGATAATTCCAGTGACAACGGTGTAGACTGTGTAAATTTATTTGCTAGTTTTTTCTCTACAGTATACTGCAATGATGATACTCCCACATATTTAAATATTGATATTAAAGAGTGCGTTTCTTTAAATTCTCTAAGTGTAGATATTTCTGTCGTGTTTGAAGGTTTAAAACTTTTGCCTGATTCTTGTCAGTGTGGCCCCGATGGTTTGCCTCCTTATTTTCTTAAGCGATGTGTTTATTCTGTTCTTTAACAAAACCTGTTCATATGCTCTTCGAGCGTTCGCTAAAATATTGCGTGTTTCCAGATTTATGGAAACACTCATATATTAATCCATTATACAAAAATGGAGATAGAGTTGATATAAAAAACTACCGGGGAATTACAATACTATCTACAATTCCTAAACTGCTAGATAGTATTGTTTCTAAGCAATTGATGTGGGCTTGCAAACATGTCATATGTGAGGAACAACATGGGTTCATGGAAAATCGATCAACGATCAGCAATTTATTGTGCTATCAAACATTTTTATTAAACGCTTTCGAGAACGGTTATCAAGTTGATGCTATTTATACCGATTTCTCGAAAGCGTTTGATCGTGTTGACCATGTTCTGCTGTTGAACAAACTCAAAAAACTAGGCTTCGGAAATCTTGTAATTAACTGGCTTCAAAGTTTTCTTACATCGCGCTTTCAATATGTTAAGATTCATAACTATTTGTCAACAGCAATCAATGTAACATCTGGGGTACCTCAAGGGTCCCATTGCGCTCTAATTTTGTTTCTACTTTTTATTAACGACATTGGGATATCTTTTCGGTACTCAAATTATCTACTATTCGCAGACGACTTAAAACTATTTTATATTATTAAAAATGTTGATGATTGTATTATGCTACAAGATGATTTAACTCGTCTCTCACATTGGTGTACTTCCAATAAGTTACATTTAAATATCTCTAAATGTACTACCATATCATTTTGCCGTTCAATATCAATACCGTTTATGTATCATTTAAATAATCAAATACTAAGTACTACTGAAAATATTAAAGATCTTAGTATAATATTTGATAATAGATTGACATTTATTCCGCATATCAACAACCTTGTATCTAACTCTCTCAAAACTCTCGGTCTGATTAAAAGATTCTCATCCTTATTTAATGCAAATACTAGTAGGTTGTTGTACATATCTATAGTTAGATCTAAACTTGAATACGGCTCTATTATTTGGAATCCTACATATGAAAAATGGTCGTACAAAATTGAAATGGTACAGAGTAAATTTGAATTGTTAATTTTAAATTGGGTTACCGTAGAATTGACTTTAGCCATTCGAATATGTTAACTCTTCTGAATTTAAAACCATTAAAAACTAGGCGAATAGTAATTGACGTAAATTTTGGTTTCAGACTTATTAATGGGCTTGTTGATTGTAACTATCTGTTATATTCATTTTAATTTAATGTATCAAGAAATACGGGATTCAAAGATTTGTTCAGACTACCATTTCATAAAACGAATTATGGTTTAAATAACCCAATAACAAGAATCATGAGAAATCTAAATGTAATTTCTGCGAATTATAATTTGAATATTTTTAATGAACCGATTGAACAATTTAGGAGACGGTTGAATCATCTTGATGTAACCATTTGTATATGATTTGATAAAAAAAATATATATATTAGTATAATTATTCGGTTATGTATGTATGTATGTATATATGTATGTATGTGTGTATATATATGTATGTATATATATATATACATATGTGTATTTATTTTTAGTATATTCTTTTTAATTTTAATATTTTTATTTTTTGTATTTGCAGCAATATTATTTATTTAAATATTTACTATTATAAGTTAGATTGGTTTATTTTTTGTAAAAGGAGATTCCGTTTAATAAAGAAACATAAACATAAACATAAAGAGTGGAAATCACTCGTGAGATTTCTGTTTTCTCGCTTATATTGATATTAATGTTTGTAAGAATATCTCTGATTATTTTTGGATAATACAGTGCTTTCGAAAAGTAATGCCAAAATTCATTAAAATCTAAATTAAGAACATTGAAGATATACCCTGGGATAGGTCGATTTTTATAATTAATTGGGCGTTTGGTCAAATACCGAAATCATATGTTTCGTGTAAGAGTTGTAACGTAATCAGCCATTTCGAAAATTTTTACTAGACAATTTTGAAAAAGAATAATTTTCCACATATAATAAGCTATTTACAAGTGTAGTTTGAATAAACCTTAAAATGTCAACTTATGCTAACGACATTTGAATAAAAACAAACTCGTTTCACTGTCAGTTTTATACTGTTCAGGTAGCGTAGACGTCTTTTACTACCTAACGCAATTTGGGCATTTAAATAAGTTTTCTTTATTAAAATACCACTTTTATTAAATTGACATTTTAAAATTTCAGTCATTTTTCTTGATTATTTTTTATTCGACCTATAATTGTAATAACAGCTGTATAATAGCTTATTGTATGCGGAAAATTATTTTCTTTTAAATATGTCTAGTAAACATTTTCGACTTCTATTTAAAAAAAATGGTCGATGACGTCATAACTCTTACACGAATCATCCTGTATGTGATTGCGGTATTTGACCAAACGTGCAATTAAAAATAAAAATCGACCCATCAGAGGATTTTTCTTTGAGCTTCATTATTTAGATTTTAATTAATTTATGCATTACTTTTTGAAAGCACTGTATACAAATGTTTATGTATTAATTTTAATTCTCAAGAAAATTACAGATTTCTCATCGATATTAGAAACAATCAGAATTTATTTATTTTTATCTTTAGATATTCCTTGTTTTTTTTAAGTTAAATTTGAAACTTTAAAGGATTGTTTTCCACTCCCAGACTAAGCATGAAGTAAAATTTCGAGTTTAGAAAAGCCCCGTGAAAATTTGTCGAGGGTCGCGCAGCGACCCGAGACAAATTTTCTGGGCTTTTCTAAACTCGAAATTTTACTTCATGCGCCACGCGTATAAAACACTAAAATATTGTGAAAGTTATGTATACTTGATCTTCACTTGAAATCAGTGTTTAATGCACGTGGCGCATGAAGTAAAATTTCGAGTGTAGAAAAGCACAGAAAATTTGTCTCGGGTCGCTGCGCGACCCGAGACAAATTTTCACGGGGCTTTTCTAAATTCGAAATTTTACTTCATGCTTTACTTTGTCTTTACTTTGTCTCGGGTCGCTGCGCGACCCTCGACAAATTTTCACGGGGCTTTTCTAAACTCGAAATTTTACTTCATGCTTAGTCTGGGAGTGGAAAACACTCGCTTAAAGCTTCAAATTGAACTCTTGAAAAAACAAAGAATATATAAAGATTTACAACAAATAGGCGGAATTTGTAGTACCAGTAGTAACTTAAGATTAGATTGCAATAGTTAAGGATGTACAGGGAGTTTTTTTACGAGTTCAATTTAAAGCTTATACAAGTGTTTTCCACTCCTGGACTAAGCACGAAGTAAAATTTCGAGTTTAGAAAAGCCCCGTGAAAATTTGTCGAGGGTCGCGCAGCGACCCGAGACAAATTTTCTGGGCTTTTCTAAACTCGAAATTTTACTTCATGCGCCACGCGCATTAAACACTGATTTCAAGTGAAGATCAAATATATATGTTTCACAATATTTTAGTGTTAAATACGCGTGGCGCATGAAGTAAAATTTCGAGTTTAGAAAAGCCCAGAAAATTTGTCTCGGGTCGCTGCGCGACCCTCGACAAATTTTCACGGGGCTTTTCTAAACTCGAAATTTTACTTCATGCTTAGTCTGGGAGTGGAAAACAATTGTTTAAACCTTTAAATTGAACTCTTAAAAAAACAACGAATATCTACAGATTTACAACAAATAGGCGGAATTTATAGTACCAGTAGTAACTTGAGATTAGATGGCAATAGTTAAGGATATACGGGAAGTTTTTTTTAAGAGTTAAATTTAAAGCTTTAAAGAAGTGTTTTCCACTCCCAGACTAAGCATGAAGTAAAATTTCAAGTTTAGAAAAGCCCCGTGAAAATTTGTCGTGGGTCGCGTAGCTACCCGAGACAAATTTTCTGGGCTTTTCTAAACTCGAAATTTTACTTCATGCGCCACGCGAATTAAACACTGATTTTAAGTGTAGAAATATACATAAATATCACAATATTTTAGTGTTTTATACGCGTGGCGCATGAAGTAAAATTTCGAGTTTAGAAAAGCCCAGAAAATTTGTCTTGGGTCGCTTCGCGACCCTCGACAAATTTTCACGGGGCTTTTCTAAACTCGAAATTTTACTTCATGCTTAGTCTGGGAGTGGAAAACATTCGCTTAAAGCTTCAAATTGAACTCTTGAAAAAACAAAGAATATATAAAGATTTACAACAAATAGGCGGAATTTGTAGTACCAGTAGTAACTTAAGATTAGATGGCAATAGTTAAGGATGTACAGGGAGTTTTTTTACGAGTTCAATTTAAAGCTTATACAAGTGTTTTCCACTCTGGACTAAGCACGAAGTAAAATTTCGAGTTTAGAAAAGCCCCCGTGGAAATTTTCTGGGCTTTTCTAAACTCGAAATTTTACTTCATGCGCCACGCGCATTAAACACTGATTTCAAGTGAAGATCAAATATATATGTTTCACAATATTTTAGTGTTAAATACGCGTAGCGCATGAAGTAAAATTCCGAGTTTAGAAAAGCCCAGAAAATTTGTCTCGGGTCGCTGCGCGACCCTCGACAAATTTTCACGGGGCTTTTCTAAACTCGAAATTTTACTTCATGCTTAGTCTGGGAGTGGAAAACAATTGTTTAAACCTTTAAATTGAACTCTTAAAAAACAACGAATATCTACAGATTTACAACAAATAGGCGGAATTTGTAGTACCAGTAGTAACTTGAGATTAGATGGCAATAGTTGAGGATATACAGGGAGTTTTTTTATGAGCTCAATTTAAAGCTTTAAAGAAGTGTTTTCCACTCCCAGACTAAGCATGAAGTAAAATTCGAGTTTAGAAAAGCCCCGTGAAAATTTGTCGGAGGTCGCGTAGCGACCCGAGACAAATTTTCTGGACTTTTCTAAACTCGAAATTTTACTTCGTGCGCCACGCGCATTAAACACTGATTTCAAGTGAAGATCAAAATCTCAGACATTGAAAGTTAGAATTAATAATTTCATATCGGATCCAATAATAGCTACCTCGGGTGTACCCCAAGGTTCACATATTGGACCAATATTATTTACAATTTTTATCGATGACATAATTGATGTCATCAACTTCAGCAGCTGCCTACTGTACGCTGATGATATGAAACTCTATCAGATAGTAGAGAACATAGATGATTGTAAATAATTGCAAAATGATTTAATTAATATTTGTGAGTGGTGTAATTGTAAAGTTATAAAATCGTGAATGATGTCCGATATAAGCAGTCAAAATTATTTTTTATATTTTATTCTAAATAGGCTAATGTTTAATAATTTTTTATGTTTTTGTAGAATTCCTTATTCATTATTATTTTTTTTAATACTCATTTTAAAGAAATTTATTATTTACTTCATATAAACTGCTTTGATTTATAAAATCAAGAGTGATCGAAAAGATTAAAAATTGTGCAAATTGATATTTGTGTGATTTTTGAGTATATTTTTTTCATGTTTATAAAAATGTCAAAAGTTAATAAAAAAATATTTGAGGAGAAAAGTGGTAACATTGTTTTTGGTATTGGTTTTATTTTAATGAAGAAAATCGACAAAATGTACGTATTTTCGATCCATTATATTATACTTTACAAAAAAATCTTTAATTTGATACTATTATTCGAAACAACGTTTCTTTAATTTGTTACTATTATTCAAAAATAAGCTAATTCAAGAGTAGGTAAGTATATAATTGTATCTCTCGAAGAAATAGCTAATTCATGGATTTAATAATACATCTAATTTAATCTTATGCAATGTTTGAACAACAATTCGTTTGAAATGAGTGTGATGTAATATTTTTAAGTGAGTAATTAATTATAACATCATTTTCAATGTAACAACTCTTTCTGTAAACAAGTAAAATCAGTAGCAAAGTAGATATTACAGTTCGAATTTTACTTCTCCTTTTACATTTGGCACACCAATCTCACATGTACATACAGTTTTATATTTTATATTTTTTTATTTGTATATTAAACTTTAGTTGATTTAATTTACCAAGGGTTTATTTACTATAATTTATCAGTTTATGTCCTGCGCTTACATGTTATTTAATAAAGCTATTAGTATTATTACTATTTAGTCATGCATTTATTTGATCATGCTTTATCATTAATGTTTCTTTTATTTTTTGTTTGATAAAGTTAAACTTTTTCATATTTTATTTGTATACTAAAGTAGATTAAAATCTAAGATTTATTTGTACATACTTTAAGTTAGATTTACATTTATCTATAATTGATACCTGTACCTGTTGAGAAATTATTAAATAAATAAATAAATAGATAAATCCTAAAGTAATATTCTTCGTCGAAAGCCTTATTTTATTTTTTCTTAAAAATTTAAGTTTAATCAAAGCACATATTAATTAGTTATAGAACTTCTCAAAATCTGAAATATTTTTAAAAAATTTAGAGAACTGGAAAAACGACGATATAAATCTTTTGGGGAACTTTTGGAGAACAAAAACAATTGAAATTAAATTAAACTTTCAAGAAAATTGAAACATTAGGAATTAGATACGCTATAATTTAACTAATTAATAAATCATTAACTTGTTCCTCATTGATCACTTGCCAAAACATTTCTACTAATATATAGGTTTTTACTTTCCCCCGTATGTAATACAAAGGGAAAGTATTGTTTTCGTGAAAATTTTCGAAACAAAAATTTTAGCGGAAATATCCGTTTTGAGGTCCCCTGAGTCGAATAAGACCATTTTTGAAAAATGTCTGTCTGTCTGTCTGGCTGTGTGTCTTGTGTGTGTGTTTGTGTGCGCTGTACCGCAAAAACCGCTAAAGATATCGAGATGAAACTTAAAACTTAAGCTTTTTGTTACAATCGGAAGAACTGAAAAGCTTTTGGTGAAAATCGGAAAACCGGAAGTGGTACTTTACTCTTAGCGTTTTTCAGTTTTTTCAGATTTTTTCAATAAATGTTCATCAAACAAAAAATTCTTTCAAATAAAAGTTGTAGACAATAACAAAATGAAGATGTATTGTTCACTTACTTTTTGTCATAGCACTATTAGTTTTTGAGATATTTCAAAAGTTGTGTGTGTTATCTAGTTATTGGTGTGTGACAGTGTATGTGTCGATACAATTGAAACATGTTTCAAATAAAAGTTGTAGAAAATAAAAAACTAAAGATTTTTTGTAGATTCATTTTTTGTCATAGCACTCTAGTTTTTGATATATTTAATAAATAGTGTTTTTTATCTAGTCAATGATTTGTGTCAGTGTGTGTGTTGATACAATTGGAAAATGTTTCAAATAAAAGTTGTAGGTAATAAAATATTAAAGATTTTTTGTATCTTCACTTTTTGTCATAGCACTCTTAGTTTTTGAGATATTCAATAAATAGTGTTTTTTATCTAGTCATTGGTTTGTGTCAGTATGTGTTGATCCAATTGAAAAATGTTTCAAATAAAAGTTGTAGTTATCAAAAAGTTGAAGACATTTTGAAAATAATAATGCTACAAATATTTTAAAAGTGATTTAATACGCAATTTATGGGGGAAAGTACTATGATGGACACATCACCATTTTTAATTTAAATTCATAAACCAAGTGAATTTACAAAAAAATATATAATTAATCAATGTCGCAAGTGTTTGCAGTCAGTCTGATGTAAAATGGGGTTTTCTGCAAATGTCCGTATTAATTAAAATAATTAATTAATTATAGTGGAAACATTTATTAACACTTGTAAACAAGAGACAAGACAAAATTTCCACATTAAATGATAACCACATTTGTAAATTTTAAAATGAGATTTTTAATTCATAAATGTGTTTATCATTTAATCCGGAAATTTTGTTTTGTCTCTTTGTTTACAACAGTTGGTCATTTTTTTCCACTATAATGGAATCTTTATAAATATATGGTAGTGTAATTGTTTCTGTTTTTAAACAATATTTACTTATTCAACGTGTGATAGAAGATAACACCGAAAATCATCATTTTTATTCTATATTAACTTTAAATGAAATATAAATTATTTTGTCTTTTTGCATAAATGAATTATCTTATAATAATAATAATAAGCAGTCATAAAGTCTGGAACAAAATTCGTGTTTCTGTTATCTTAGGTTTGATAGAAAAACCCTGAAACAGGTCGATTTTTGTTCTTTAATGCGCCGCTTTCTGCGTGCTCAAAAATATTGTGACGCGACTAGTGTTTGACGTGTGACGTGATTAGCAATTTTTTTAAATGGAATTAGTTTTTTTATTTGACAACTTTTTTAGAGATCATTAATTCTCTTTGAAGTCAAATATTTATTTTTTTTAAAATATGTGTTATTTTATTGTTTTTAATTTTTAACTTGATATTTTGTGCATTCTATTTTATGCCATTTTACTTACTGTGGATCTTCAATTTAAACTTTTTAACATGTCAAATATTAAACATCACAATAAATTTGGTGTTCGCAAGTTTCTTTTAAATATTTGAATTTGAATTTATATTTGATACAACAATTATAAATTTTGTGCGGATCTATATCACCATTTTGTCTATATCGTTGTTGAATTAAATGACGCGTATTTAAAAACAAATATGTGACTGTAAAGAGAATTAAGAGCTCTACAAAAGTTGTCAATTAAAAAAAAACATATTCTATTTAAAAAAAATGCCGACGACGTTACAAGTCAAATACTAGTGACGTCACAGTATTTTTGAGCGCGCAGAAAACGGCGCATTAAAGAACAAAAATCGACCTGTTTCATGGTTTTTCTATTAAACCTAAGATAACAGAAATATGAATTTTATTTCAGACACACCCTGTATGTAGAAAAACATATATTTAGTAATTGTCACATACCCATTTTAACAATAAAAAAACATGCCAAAATCGGGAATTGAAAAAAAAGATAAAAATTATTGCATTGCTATTAGCTATTAGCAAATATCTGTTAACCTTTTTCGGTATAGAAATCTACGATAACATATATGTGCGAAATGTTTAAGTCTTTCCCAACATTGAGGACTTTGTTGACTTTAAACAAATTATTTTATTTGTTTTTAATTTAAGGTATGGCTTTACTTTTGTTACAATTTTTAAGTATAATTCAATATTGTAGATTTTACAGACTTTATAAATTTATTATTGTTTGTAAAACAAAAAACTACTAAACATGTAAATCACATTTTATCTAATATTTTTGATATACATACAGGGAATTTATTTTTTAAGTATACATATCCCGATGTATACTCTGATTTTGTTCGGGCCTTTGTTGTTTTAAAAAATCGTTGAATCTAACGAGTGTTTCCAATCCTTGATTAAGCATGAAGTAAAACTTCGAGTTTAGAAACGCCTGAAAATTTGGATTGGTCGTGCGTGCTATCGGAGCGACCAATCCAAATTTTCAGGCCTTTCTAAACTCAAAATTTTGCTTTATGCGCCACGCGTATAAAACACTGAAATAGTTAAAAAAAATATACTTCTTAATCAGTTTGCTAAAGCAGTATATTCTGAACTTTGGGGAATTACAGTGTTTTATACGCTTGGCGCATGAAGTAAAAAATCGAGTTTATAAAAGCCTGTAAATTTGGTTTGGTCACTCCGCTTCGCGGAGCCACCAAACCAAATTTTCACGCTTTTCCGAACTCGAATTTTTACTTCATGCTTAATCAAGGATTAAATACACTCATTAGAAACTTCAAATTAAACTTTTTAAAAAACAATGTAAACTGAGAGAAAAATTCCCTGTAGAGTTTATTTATTATTATATTTAAAAATAATCTGAAAAAAACGATACAAATATTCTGTTCGACTGGTCATGTACGATTTGGACTCTTGAATTAACTATTAATATACTTTATCTCTCAATTGCTTTTCAGTTAGACTAATACTTTCACTGTTTTTCAATCTCAACTCTTAGCACTACTTTCTGTATCTTTTCATTTGCTTCAAATTTTAAACCTTCAGAACTTACAAACGGGATAAAATATAAGAAAAACATTTTAAATGTAGATTTAACAGAAATAGAAAATTTAAAGAAAATTAAAATTCATGAACTAAACATTTTATTAAAAACTGGATCACACTTATATTATAAATGTGTTTCAAATGATTAATCTAATTATGTCTAAAAATATTAACTTTTTAAAATAAACAAAAGTTGTATTTAACCTAAGAATTTGCGCGTTATCAATTTCTAATATCGTTATGATTTTTTTTTCTCTCAACGATATTAGAAATTAATAACGCGCAAATTCTTAAATTAAATATAACTTTTGGTTATTTTAAAAAAGTAATATTTTTAGAGATAATGAGATTATCCATTTGAAATACTTTACCCATTTTATATAAGTGTGATTCAATTTCTAATAAAATGTTTAGCTCATGTATTTTAATTTTCATAAAATTTTGCATTTCTGTTAAATGATCTAGATCAAAAATGTTATTTTTATATTTTATAGCGTTTTTAGTTTAGAAGGTTTACATTTTAAAGCAAATGAAAAGATACAGAAAAAGTTTTTCTATAGCCCGGAAAAGTCAAAATTGTCATTTTTAAATTTAAACACTTTTAGTAAATAACACACTTGGTTAAGATTTCACTGTTTATTGATTGACCCCGCAACAATTGTTTCGCCACACAGTGGCTTCATCAGGCAGATGAATAATTTCACCAAGTAACAGCTTCAACTATTAAATTATTTTTAAATTTAATTTTAATCCCTCACAACTTCAAAACAGGATCAAACAAAAAAAAACAAAATAAATATCGTTGAGATCTTCTTGTATACTTACTATAGTTATGAAACTGAAAACGGAAGCAATACACATGATTGGGGTTAATTTTTCCCCTAAAATTTTCCCCCCGGCAAATTTTCCCCCGAATTAATATTCCCCCAAATTAATATTCCCTTAATCTAATTTTCCCCCAAATGAATAATAACGCAACAATCAAATTAATTAAGTTATATTACAAAATTTATAAAGTTATATTACAACCAATATTTCGTAAATAATCTAAAAGTTTGTCTTCCTCCCTGTAATCATCATATTTCGCGACTATGTTTTTGATTCTGGTCATGCGATTTGGCTCTTCTAATGGGCTGTCCTAGCGAGAGTTGTCGCATCATGGTCATGACAAGTGTTTGTACTCCAAGATTAAGCATGATGTAAAATTTCGGGTTTAGAAATGTCTGAAAATTTGGATTTGTCGGTGCAAGCGAAGCGAAGCCCGGCTAATCCAAATTTTTAGGCTTTTCTAAACTCGAAATTGTACATGATGCACTAGACGTAGAAAACACTGATTTAAAGTTAAAAATTTAGTAATTGTAATATTTATATTTGAGTATTCGAATATTTGAATTATTTATATTTATACAAAATATCATATTTTTCAAATATTAATAAAAATAAAAACAAAATAGTTCTACTTAGCTCAAACATATTCTACGCAACTGATATTTAAGCTATAACTTTTCAACTTCAAATTGAGACTAATTAACATCAAATTCTGATAAAACAATTTCCCATTGGAACTTAAAACATTGCTGCCAATTAAAACACAATCGAATTGGGAATACGCAATTTAACATTTTTAGTTTCTTGTTATTTACTCTGGGGAGTTTTAGGTGAAACACCCTTTATATTCCTTAAATATTTAAAAAAAAAATCCTTTGAGTTTGGCTTATATAACATTTGCTACAATCATTGCACGCAATTGAATACATTTCTGAGTCTAAGTTTCATCTTCTTATGAAAATAATAGCCGGGGGAAAATTTGAGGGGAAAATTAATAGCGCAGGGAAAAATAACCTAGGGGAAAAATTTTAGGGGGAAAATGACCCCCAACGAATATACATTTCCCGAGTTTATGAGAACTAATAAAAGATTGCAATGTTGTCATTAATATGTTTGCTTTATCCTCAGTATTGAATTGTTATTTTGTAAAATATATTTATATTCTGAAAAATGGTATATCCGTAAATAACGATTTATTTGTTTATTTTATTCAATATATAATAGTAAGGCAAAATTCATTGGATCACTTCACATTAAATGACGTCAATCATAAATTATTTTTTGGGTGTGTTAATAACACAAAGTTTATTAAAAGTATTGAAAATCTGTTTTCTACTTGAATCAAATAAAATGTGGGCGGAAACACCCAAGGTTGAAGGTTATCGACCTTGACATTCAAAATAAAAGAAGCGATAATGATTGATTAAAATACACATTTCTGATGGGTTTTTACTACAGAAACAAATCTATATTTGGTGATTTACTGATATGCAATCGCATGTTGACATTCCTATTACTTAATTGCGGCTAATTATATTAACGTTAATTGTTATTTAAATGTATTATTAGATTTATGATTTTTATGATATTTTTATAATAATTTCACTTTTTTATATTTGTATTGGCTTTAATTAACAATGTTGGTTATTTATTCATAAATTTTCGTTGCAAGAAAATCTTAAATACCTACGATTTTACTTTCGTTTTTCAAATAATGAAAATAAAAAGTTAGTGATAGGAATAATCGTGATGCGCTAATTGAGTTAGTCGATTATTCAAATATCTCGATATAATCGATTATTTTATCGATTATTATACAAGGTGGCCAGAAAATGAGTGAAAAGCTTCAGGTAACTTGATTTGTTGATTAATTTTAAGGAGAAAATCCAAATTAAAAAAAGTTGTATGGTTCTTCATTAACGCTCACGATGCCATTAAAATTCTAACTATCGTGCGTTCGTTTAAAACATGATTTAAACGCTTTACATTTTAAATTAGATTGGCATTACTAACTGTTAACACATAATTTACCATAACCTCAAATGTATTTCATTATTTAATTATCATTTTGGACAACCGCACCAAAAAAATGCCGCCTTCTCTAAATCACCATTTAAATCATTTGTAAGAAATCATCAATATTTTTAAAATGATTTGATTAAAATGTTATCTATTAACAACCAACTAAACATCACAAATGTTTATTTAATGTTAAGTGGATTGTTAATGGCAATAATTTTATACAAAATGTTAAAAACAAATTTTAGTCACATATTTTTAATACGAAATGCTCGTGAGGCTTACTGAATAATCATACAAAACAGACATTTCGTCGCTATACCTGTGCATTGAACGATGCCAATTGCATATTTGTATTTTGACAAGTAATGTCACGCTTAAAAATTGAATTTTCAAAATTAGTTTTGAAAGTAAAGACGTTTGAGGACGTCAGTTTCAAAATTATTAAAATAAAATGAGTGTATATATATATAATGTTTTGAAAGCTGTATTGCATGATCATACCTTGAATTTACTCGCCCCGCGGGCTCGTAAATGCAATTTGTTATTCGCAATACGAAGTTCTTAAAACTTGTCAAACATTTTACTATTTTATTTGTTTTTTTATTTTAAAAAAATTTTTATTTATTTTTTATATTATTTTTTATTTTTTATGTACTTAAAATTGGTTAACGAATCGCGCAACGTAGAGCGTAGAGATTAATATACCGTCTATTGCATCGACTATTATATCGATTAGTAATATACTATTAGTAATTGTACACCCAACCAAATTGTATTCATAGTAAATTAAGGTTTATTTATTTCTGTGTAGATTCTATAAATTTTATGTTGATTTGACAATCTGTTGATTTTTAAGAAAAATGTTGGCTTAATATTTTAAGAAAATGCGCCAAGATAATTTTTTTTAAAGTAGATATAAGTGCAATAAATTCTAAGTAAATTATGTAAATTTTCAGTTGATTGTATACAACTTTCATTTATCCATTTTTTGCATGGGAAACATTCTCCTTAAATAGTTGATATTATTGCATAATTTCAACCTTGGCTTAATATTTTTAGAAAATGCGGTGAAATAATTTAATTTTCTTTAAAACAGATGTAAATGCAATGATTTAATTCTAAGTAAATTCTATGAATTTCATGTTGATTGCATGAAACTTTCATTTAATTTTTTTTACATAAAAAATCCGCTAATCACTTTTTTACGAACTATATGATATTTTAGAAAATCCAGTAGAGATATTTTAATATAGCCAACTACATTATATTCATTTCTGTGTAGATTTTACGAATTTTATGTTAATATGATAATATGTTTATTTAAAAAAAAATTGTATTGAAAACATTTTCTTAAAATCGTTAATCGCATAATTTCAACGTTGGCTCAATATTTTAGGATATTTTAACTTTTTTAAATCAGATGTAAGTGCAATGAGTTCTAAGCAAATTAAGTAAATTTTTATGGGATTGTATAAAACTTTGATTTTTTCCATTTTTCCAAACAAAATAAATCTGGTAATCACCTTTTTTTTACGAAATTTAAACCTTGATTTTAAATTTAAGAAAATACATTAGAGATATTTAAATTTCAATTATAGCTAAAGTTTATTCATTTCTATGTAGATTCTAGGAATATTGTGTTAATTTGATAATCTATTCATTTCTACAATTCCTCTATAGAAAACAATCTCTTAATATTTTAGGAAAATGCGTTGAGATAATTTAAGTTTCTTTTAAGCAGATGTAAGTAAATTCTGTCAATTTCATGTAGATTTTACAGAAGTTTGATTTTTACAATTTTTCAAACAAAATAAATCTCTTTAGTTTGGTTCTCATTGATCATTTGATGACACATGATTAAAATATGTGTATATTAATTTGTAAAAATTAATAGAAAGGGAAATCACTTGTTTTGTTTTACTAATATTAGTTTTTCCCTTTCTCTCAATTTTTCCAAAATAAATCTGTTATTCACCTTTTCATATATTACGAAATAATTTTAAGCGGAAACATAAGCAAATTCTCTAATTTTGGATTTCTAATTATGTAATTCGTATAAATTTTATTGTTAAAAATCGGGTTTGTATTTTATTATTTTTGTATTTTTTATTTGTTTTTTAATTGACGATTATTATTATAACTACTAAATAATTTATTTTTATTTTTATGTCATCTCGTAATTGTGATTTAATTTTTTGCATTAATCATTAATAATAATATATCATTAATAAATATATTATTATTATAACACTCGTAAAGATTATTATTATTAATTTTATTTGTTATAGCAGCGATAAATTACTTTAAAAAATTAAAATGCAGATTATTCTTATAAATTTGTACGTATTTTTTTATTCTTAAAAAAAATCGCCATTATTATCGGCTTCTTCAGGGCATATTCCAAAATTCAAAAACAGAGAACAAGCAATATTAAGAAAACAGATTAACGTAAACAACAAAGCTTGGGCTGTGTATAAAAATTGTCAAGTTTGTAAAATTGTGATGTAAAGATGAAAATTGTTTATTGTGTATGAAAAATATAATAAACAATTTTGAAAAACAAATGGAGGACATTGATTTTTACTTTCCCCCGTATGTAATACAAAGGGAAAGAATTGTTTTCGTGAAAATTTTCGAATCAAAAATTTTAGCGGAAATATCCGTTTTGAGGTCCCCTGCGTCGAATAAGACCATTTTTGAAAAATGTCTGTCTGTCTGTCTGTGTGTCTGCGTGTGTGTCTGTGTGTGTGTCTGTGTGCGCTGTACCGAAAAAACCGCTAAAGATATCGAGATGAAACTTGAAACTTAAGCTTTTTGTTACAATCGGAAGAACTGAAAAGCTTTTGTGAAAATCGGAAAACCGGAAGTGGTACTTTACTCTTAGCGTTTTTCAGTTTTTTCAGATTTTTTCAATAAATGTTCATCAAACAAAATATTCTTTCAAATAAAAGTTGTAGATAATAACAAAATGAAGATGTATTGTTCACTTACTTTTTGTCATAGCACTCTTAGTTTTTGAGATATTTCAAAAGTTGTGTGTTTTATCTAGTTATTGGTGTGTGACAGTGTATGTGTCGATACAATTGAAAAATGTTTCAAATAAAAGTTGTAGGAAATGAAAAACTAAAGATTTTTTGTAGATTCACTTTTTGTCATAGCACTCTTAGTTTTTGATATATTTAATAAATAGTGTTTTTTATCTAGTCATTGATTTGTGTCAGTGTATGTGTTGATACAATTGAAAAATGTTTCAAATAAAAGTTAGAAAAATATTAAAGATTTTTTGTAGATTCACTTTTTGTCATAGCACTCTTAGTTTTTGAGATATTCAATAAATAGTGTTTTTTATCTAGTCATTGGTTTGTGTCAGTATGTGTTGATCCAATTGAAAAATGTTTCAAATAAAAGTTGTAGTTATCAAAAAGTTGAAGACATTTTGAAAATAATAATGCTACAAATATTTTAAAAGTGATTTAATACGCAATTTACGGGGGAAAGTACTATGATGGACACATCACCATTTTTTGAGAAAAAATTATAATAATAAAATATACACTAATAGATAAAGATTTAAATTATGATTAATATAGTTTTAATAAATAGGAATACATTGATTGTGAGCCATTTGTATCTGTTTTAAAGGTTATGCTAGAATTTTGTTTATTATTTCTAAAAATATTTTATAATATTTCGCTTTATAGTTATTTTTCAAAATCTAGAATATTAGAGTTTTCGAAATCAATTTTATGGTTCTTAGATTTAAAGTGAATTGATGGAGTACAAGAATGTTTGTTAAATTTAGTGTTCCTTTTGTGTTTACTTAAACGTGAACGAAACAAACCATTGACTAATCCAGTGGTGGGGAAACTTTTTTTAAGACGGGCCATTTGTAATAACCAGACAATCGTAGCGGGCCAAAGAATAATGCTTAATCGTAGGTAGGTAGTTTTTATGAGGGTCGTCACATTACGAAGTAAGAACGCGTTTAAACATTCTCACGACGGCACTCTTAAACGGGCCGGATTAAACCTTTCCGCGGGCCGGACTTGGCCCGCGGGCCGTAGTTTCCCCATCACTGGACTAATCTGACATATATACCGAGTGTTCGATAAAAAACGCCCAACGCCATAACTCTGTAATATATTGACCGATTTTATTAAACTAAAAACCAAAGTCAATGGCCGTTTAAATACTAAGAAATGATATGAGTATTGATTTTTTTCAATTATAACTTCATTACCAAATAATAGCCAAATTAACATTTTTAAATGGCTGACTATAATTTTTAAATTTTATTACATTAGACATACTTTTTCTGAATCCAATATTTCTTAATTTCTTGTTATTTGTTCAACGTTTTTGTCTAGAAAAACTTTAAATAAATCTTCTTTTTAAAATTATATTTTTTAAAAATTATCACTAGTGTGCATTGTAAAAAGTGTCAAATATCAACTGCTGTCAGGTTATGTCAAATATGAATAATAACGACCCAACAAATAACTATCTACGTTACAACTTAATGTGGAATAAAATAAATAAGGATAACGCAACATTATTATATTATTTTTCAATTACTAACTTAACAAGTTAATTTGATACATTGTATTATTTTACCTGACTTAAGAATGTGTGCAATGTGTTGTTATTTAAATATTTCGATTATTACTCATTTTTAAAGTGTATTTCTCACTTCACAATATTTCAGTATTTAATACGCAAGGCGCATGAAGTAAAATTTCGAGTTTAGAACAGCCTAAAAATTTGGGTTGGTCGCGTAAATCGACGACTAAATCAAATTTTAAGGCTTTTCTAAACTCGAAATTTTACTTAATGCTTAGCCTGGGAGTGGAAACACTCGTTCGAACTTTTAATTGAACTCTTTTATCAAATCGAAGAGTACCTGAAAACTTGCAGAGTATACATTATGAATATTTAAAACAAAAAAGAAGTATTTAGTAAATATTAAAGTTGTATTTAAAATAATAACAAACTGTAAATGTATAATAAATTAGTTAACGGAACACACGGATTAAATATAAATCAATAAACAATCTAAATAGTATTAAAAGACCAATTTTTTTTTCAAGGCATATTTTGCCAACAAAAATTATGTGAACAAGATTTATTATATTTTTTGGCATAAATATTTAATTAAAATCACCATATCGGCAGTGGCGGATTTCCTATTAGGCTAAGTAGGCTGAAGCCTACGGCGGCAAATTTCCAACGGATACCTAATTTCGACTTTGAGGCTTTTATGAATTTTTATTTAGACGGGAAACTTTATTTCTCTCGGCTGAATACCCCTGGAGAATAGTCTTGCTAACTCTAAACCAGTGATGGGGAAACTACGGCCCGCGGGCCAAGTCCGGCCCGCGGAAAGGTTTAATCCGGCCCGTTTAAGAGTGCTGTCGTGAGAATGTTTGAACGCGTTCTTACTTCGTAATGCGACGACCCGCATAAAAACTACCTACCTACGATTAAGCATTATTCTTTGGCCCGCTACGATTGTCTGGTTATTACAAATGGCCCGTCTTAAAAAAAGTTTCCCCACCACTGCTCTAAACCATCAAATGTCTTAAAGTCTTGTATTAAAAATCACCAGAAATAGATTATTCGGTTTTAATTAAACGAATTTCAATTATGTTAACAACAAAAAACTCTGAAATAATAAAAACTTTGTGAGACTGAAGAATTTTCAAAAAGATTTTGAGACTATTTTTTTTGACATACAGGGGGATTTATTAGCTTCCTTACAAACTTTGGCATTTAAAAGTAGATTTAATTTCATGAAGAAATCATTCATATTATTGCAGGTTCTATCTGTCCTGGTTTAGAAGTTATAGCGTTTTTCAAACAGTGTCTCTTGGAACACTTATATGTAATCATAGTTTAACACTATAACTGCCATACGACGCGCCGGCTGTCGTATGTATTTCTGAGAAACTAGGCGGTACGACGGCCGGTCGTCGTAAATATGGCCATACGACAGCCGGTAGTCGTTTGTTTATATTTCCAAAAATGTATTAAAATTAAAATCCTAACCATATACCTGTATTTATGAAACCTTTATTAAAGCTTGATTAACTAAAATATTGTCTTTGGCCCACAAATGTGTACATTTGAAATATGCACATGGCAGTTAAAGTGAAAAACATTCTTGTAACAAACGGAAAGCAAAATTTACCTACAGTAAATGTTGAGAAATTAGTCCATTTTCCTTGGTACATAATTGGCAACGACGAATTATACTCTCCTGTACGCATAATAAATTCATGTTATTTCTAATATGAGTTGCAGCATCTTGAATCCTCTGCAATAACTAATTGCGATCGTATATTTCTACGGCATACAAACTTTGCTTGAAGTGACCCCATAAATAAAAAAATCGTAAGGATTTAGGTCAGGTGATCTAGGTGGCCATGGTATCGGCCCTTCGTTACCAATCCATTGATTTAGGATATAAGTATGCAGCCATTGGGTCACTTGTCTTCCTCGGTGAGACGGGGACCCATCATGCTGATACCACATATCTTTTATTATGTGGAGTGGAACATCTGATGGTATCGCTCTGCATTTATATTTCTAACAAACAACTGTGATGAAAGTATTAATATAACCAAACGATCTTTGACAAGTGATAATTTAAAATAATGGTTACTAAATTTTGTTTGGCTAAATCACGACTAATACGTTTTTTCAACTTAAAAGTTATAATAGCGCTATAACTTCTGAACAAATAAAGATAGGACTTTTTTGATATATTTTGGGAATCACTCCTTAACTGTAGCTTTATTGTCGATTCAATCAAACACAGCTTTAAACAAAAGTTGCAGAGAACGAAAAAATACGCAATTTTATGATAATTTGAAAATTTTCGAACGAGTGTCTTCCACTCCCAGACTAAGCATGAAGTCAAATTTCGAGTTTAGAAAAGCCCTGAGCAAAATTTGGCTCGGTCGCGCAGCGACCGAGCCAAATTTTGCGGGCTTTTCTAAACTCGAAATTTTATAAATTTATAAAAAGTGTAGCCAAGGAAAAAACATAAAACTTTTGTATAAACTATTTTAACCTTAGCTATTTTCTTTTTGATCAAGAAACGAGAAAGTCTAGCCGAGATTTATTCCTTAACTGTAGCTTTATTATCGATTCAATCAAACAAAGCTTCAAACAAAAGTTGCAGACAACAAAAAAATACGCAATTTTGTGATAATTTGAAAATTTACGAACGAGTGACTTCCACTCCCAGACTAAGCATGAAGTAAAATTTCGAGTTTAGAAAAGCCCTGAGCAAAATTTGGCTCGGTCGCGCAGCGACAGAGCCAAATTTTGCGGGCTTTTCTAAACTCGAAATTTTACTTCATGCGCCACGCGTATTAAACACTGATTTCAAGTGAAGTTTAAAATATAGAAACATATTAACTTAATCAAAAATTGTCTCAAATAAAAAGTGTAGCCAAGGAAAAAACACAAAACTTTTGTATAAACAATTTTAACCTTAGCTATTTTGTTTTTGATCAAGAAACGAGAAAGTCTAGCCTAGATTTATTCCTCAACTGTAGCTTTATTATCGATTCAATCAAACAAAGCTTCAAACAAAAGTTGCAGACAACAAAAAAATTCGCAATTTTGTGATAAATTGAAAATTTACGAACGAGTGACTTCCACTCCCAGATTAAGCATGAAGTAAAATTTCGAGTTTAGAAAAGCCCTGAGCAAAATTTGGCTCGGTCGCTGCGCGACCGAGCAAAATTTTGCGGGCTTTTCTAAACTCGAAAGTTTACTTCATGCGCCACGCGTATTAAACACTGATTTCAAGTGATGTTTAAAATATAGACACATATTAACTTAATCAAAAAATGTCTCAAATAAAAGATGTAGCCAAGGAAAAAACACACAACTTTTGTATAAACAATTTTAACCTTAGCTATTTTGTTTTTGATCAAGAAACGAGAAAGTCTAGACTAGATTTATTCCTTAACTGTAGCTTTATTATCGATTCAATCAAACAAAGCTTCAAACAAAAGTTGCAGACAACAAAAAAATACGCAATTTTGTGATAATTTGAAAATTTACGAACGAGTGACTTCCACTCCCAGACTAAGCATGAAGTAAAATTTCAAGTTTAAAAAAGCCCTGAGCAAAATTTGGCTCGGTCGCGCAGCGACAGAGCCAAATTTTGCGGGTTTTTCTAAACTCGAAATTTTACTTCATGCGCCACGCGTATTAAACACTGATTTCAAGTGAAGTTTAAAATATAGAAACATATTAACTTAATCAAAAAATGTCTCAAATAAAAAGTGTAGCCAAGGAAAAAACACAACTTAAGCTTTTTGTTACAATCGGAAGAACTGAAAAGATTTTGGTGAAAATCGGAAAACCGTAAGTGGTACTTTACTCTTAGCGTTTTTCAGTTTTTTCATATTTTTTCAATAAATGTTCATCAAACAAAAAATTCTTTCAAATAAAAGTTGTAGATAATAACAAAATGAAGATGTATTGTTCACTTACTTTTTGTCATAGCACTCTTAGTTTTTGAGATATTTCAAAAGTTCTGTGTTTTATCTAGTTATTGGTGTGTGACAGTGTATGTGTCGATACAATTGAAAAATGTTTCAAATAAAAGTTGTAGGAAATGAAAAACTAAAGATTTTTTGCAGATTCACTTTTTGTCATAGCACTCTTAGTTTTTGAGATATTCAATAAATAGTGTTTTTTATCTAGTCATTGGTTTGTGTCAGTATGTGTTGATCCAATTGAAAAATGTTTCAAATAAAAGTTGTAGTTATCAAAAAGTTGAAGACATTTTGAAAATAATAATGCTACAAATATTTTAAAAGTGATTTAATACGTAATCTATGGGGGAAAGTACTATGATGGACACATCACCATTTTTACGGAAATGGTTTTGATTTGAAAATCTTTACGAAAACAATGCCGTCCCTTTGTTTAATTACATACGGAGGAAGGCAAAACCAATAGACATTTTATTTTAATTTAATTTTGTTAAAATGTTGAATTATTATCCTTAAATTAATTAATAAAAAATTATAGATAATTTGATTAGAACTTACTTGTTCTTTTGTTGGCTTCTTATCAGTCTCGTCCATCATCTTGTTAAACTTCTTCAAAATCGTATCCTGACTCTCGTTCATCTTGAAATCGACGAACGTTTTTGAATCCTTGAAGATTCCCGCCATCTGCACCGTATGCAACAAGTCGCCCTGGCAGTAAACAGAACCGTCGCAGGAAGTCTTGGGCGTCGCGACGCCTCCTGAAACCACCGCTGAAAACACGACAAGCGCCGTAATCAACATCTCGCTACTCTCAAAATCTTTCTTTGCGTAATTAAATTTAATGCACTTATCGATTAAACTGATTAGGTCGCGCGTTTTAGAGATACTGGATTTCCGAACGGACGCGGTTTCTTTTTATTCGAATCAGAAAACATGCGCACTGGTGGGCAAAAACGACTCGGCTGCCCGCATTTTGCGCAATTTTTCCTTCACCGCCCTCGCTCTCAATTTTCCCCACAAATTAATCTTTTTTTATATATTAAAGAACAAAAACTATTTTTGATTAGATATTTATAAACCCGCATTTTATTTATATTGTTCGTTACAGGGTATAATAATAAAAAGAGAATTGTTACCTTGATTTTCCATGTAATAATCTCGAGTTATCGACTTGAAAATATATGTAAATCTAATAATGCAAGTAAATTATGATTATTGTTAACATTTACATATTTTGGCATAAGGCAACTATGATTATTTTTTTAATTATCAAAATGACCTTAAAATAACACGGTCAATTTAAATCCACAATCTGCCACAAAAACTCAGATGGGTGGATTTTTGTAAACGCCTTAATTTTGTTGTTTAAATAAAGATGATCAAGTGATTTATGATTTGCCTAAACACCTTCATTTTGTTGTTGTAATGAAGATCTCAAAATAATTTGAGATTTGTTTAAACACCTTCATTTTTTGTTCTGATAATGATCTCAAAATAGTTTGAGATTTCTTTAAACACCTTCATTTTTTGTTCTGATAAAGATCTCAAAATAATTTGAGATTTGTTGAAACACTTCCAATTTTTGTTCTCATAAGGATTTCAAATAATTTGAGATTTGTTTAAACACCTTTATTTTTTGTTCTGATAAAGATATTAAAATAATCTGAGATTTGTCTAAACGCCTTTATTTTCTTGTTCTATTAAGAGCATTGGTTTGGCTCCAGGGCTATTTCTTGGTAAATTCTTGAGAAAAATAGGGGGCTAATTTTAGTCAGTTATAATTTAACATCATTTTATTGCATGCGCTATGAAATTTCAGGCATTTATTGCTTTTCTTTAAAGCAGTGGCGTAGCGTGGGTTTCAGCCGCCCGTGGTGGATGCAAAATTTGCCCCCCCCCCCCCCCCTTATTTAGATATAATAGGTATAATTAATTAACTTCAAGATTTTTTTCACTGTTTTTTTTAATATTAAAAAAAAACAGTTTTATCACTTTTGAAGATTTGTCAACTGCTGTCAATATCAATTGAATTTTCCAAGTTTTATACAAAATAAAAGTTATTATTTAAAATTCAAAATTTATCATTTTTGAAATATTTGTTTTTAAGTTTTATTTAATTTTGATATTTTATTTGGCTACTATTAAATTTATTAAGAAATCTTAAAAAATATAACTTTTTTTTTAGTTGCAAGTGTTGACAGTTATGATATATTTGCAGTTGACATTTAGTCTGTAATGTCACATTTAATTTATGTGTTTATATTTTAAGTTATTTATGGCTTTTAATTTATTGTCATTATGTACTTTAAATGGAGTTTTCGTAAATAAACATTACGAAAATTCCATTTAAAATACATAATGACAATAAATTGAAAGCAATAAATAAGTTAAAATATAAAATCAGAAACAATATACAAATAGAACAAATAAATGCAATTATGTCAGATTTATCTTATAATGTCACATGGCATTTAAATTATTATGACAGTTGGCATTCGTAGTATTTCTCAGTTTGAAATGCCAATATTTTCACCTTGAATCAGTGTTGTTATGCGCGTGGCGCATGAAGTAAAACTTCGAGTTGAGAAAAGCCCAAATTTGGATTTGGACGCTGCGGGCTTTTTTCAACTCGAAATTTTACTTCATGCTTAGTCTGGGAGTGGAAGACAGTCGTTCAGTTTTTAAAAAATTTTGATGGATTTTCAAGATTTTAGAATTTTCAAAGTTATAGTTAATTTTCACCGCTTTTTGTAAATTTTTAAGATTACCTTTAATTTTCAATAGTAATATATTAAGTGCATTAAAAATGATCGAAAATTTTGCACGAAAAGCCGTTGCCTAGAAACTGCATGAGTCCATTTTGATTGTGATTTGACAAAAAGTGCCCGAGACGCGAAGCGTCGAGGGCACTTTTTCAGTCAAATCACAATCAAAATGAACGAATGTAGTTTCTTAAAGGCAACGAGCTTTGAGTACTAAATTTTCAGAGCATTTTTAATGCCCAAATGTATTTAATAGAGTATTTCCTGAAAAATACGATTTTTAATCAAGTTGACGTATTATTTAAAATATTAATTATCAATCAGTGTCACTTAATGTGTCAACATGAATCGCTTTGGAAGTTTTTTTTCGAAAGATATATCGAAAAATATCGAGAAAAAATCATCCGACTATTTCCAGAACTAAAAATAAGGTTTTTAATTAATCTAGCATATTACTAAAATTGGAACCATTTACATTAGTACAATTAAAAACGCAATTATTATAAATTGTGGAATTATTATTTGATGTAGATGCAGTTGCTTGTATTGTGTTGTGTGTTTCTTGATTAGACAAAGACTCTGAAACATCAACTGCCTTATTGCTGTCCTCCTCTAAATAGCCTTCGCCTCTCAATTTCTTAATTATCTGTTGGTGATGTTCTTTATCCAATTGAAGGTAAGGTTTAATTGAGTTGGTGCTTGAATGACCAGTAATTTTAAGCAACTGTTGTTCACCTACTCCCTCCTTGGCTAAATTAGATACAGCTGATGATCGTAGTGAGTGATTCGTAATTTGTGTTGTTACAGTATTGAGACCAATTTGTTTTGCAGTATCCAGCAGCATCCTTATACTAATTATTATTTACTTGCCAATATGGATTTGCTGTTAAGAAAAAACGATTGCTTTTTACATGTTGTCGTTTTTCTATAAACTTACTATATAATCTTACAGGACACAAATTCAGATTAGTTTCATTAGGAATTAACCATTTTGATTCGGCACAGCGTTTACTTCCCCCTTGTGCAGTTTTTTCAAAAATTGGGTTATATTCAATCCTGTTGGTTTTGTTTCCAAAATTATCCAATTCTTCATGAAAATAATTTAGTAAGCACTTAACTCCTTCACCTCCCCTCCAAGCTAATTCATATGACAGCATATAAAAAACCTTTTTCTGGAGACCGTCTGGGGTATCCTCATCGCAAAAATTTACAAGTTTTTTAAATTCATCATGAGTTAGGGAGGCTGAACTCTGCTTGCGTTTTGAAGGCATCACTTGTAACTCCTTTCTTTTTGAATTTCGTGCCTCCCTCGCTTCTTTGTATTCTATTGCTTGAAACGGATCAATCTTGTGCCCATATTGTTTATAATATTTGCCCATTAATATTTTAGCTGTTGTATTCCATATTGTCTTGACTGTCATTTCTTTATAGTCGTCTCCATTTTGCTTCCTCATGTTATATGCCCAGTCTTTGAGCATTTCTGCTAAGAAAGCATCTGAAGTTTTTTGATCTAACTCGTATTTTCTTTCATCACAGAATGTCATAAATTGTCTCCAAAGGAACTCTTTCTTCTTTCTTGTATTTTCGCATAAATTATTCTCAATACTTTCCAGATTCTTTTAAAAGAAAAACTTTCGAATCGATTAATTTTGAAAGATTGAGAGAAATTGATTGATACCTGACATGTGACGTCACAACAGTGCAATTTTCGCTGTAATTTTTCGTAGAATTTTCACCTACTATGCAATTTTCGCTGAAATTTAATTGTGATTGGGCAATGAAAATGAATTCTCGTAATATGATTGGTAGACATTTTTTGAAGGAAATAGTCAAAATTCTGAGGGTTTTCCTGAATTTCCTAAATTTTTGTTACTTTAAAAAATTTTGATACTTTTCATAAGTTTAAAATTTTCAAATTCTTGTCAATTTTCATGAATTTAATAAATATTCTTAAACTTAGAAAATATTAAAGTTTTTTTTATAATATTCCAAGAATAAATCTAACAGTTTTCCTGAATTTTATAAATGTTCAGTAATTTTGAAATAAATAATATACAGGGTGTCTTCGCTAAACCGTTCGTTAAAAGTTTATGTTGTTGTCGTTGCACCAAAAATTTGAAAAAATCCTTTTCACTCGGTTGAATCAGTTCTCCTCATGTGAAATATTTTCAACTTTATATCACTTCCGGTTCCATCGAAAGAAGCACTAAATTTGTTATTTTGAACAGAACGCCCTATATATTAGTAATTTTAAAATTGCAACACATTTTATTCGAACATACAGAGAGTTTTATGTAACACCGAACATTTTCATAACGAGAATATTTCTTTTAAGTATACATATGCATACGTTGTACATTTTCCGACGCTCGGTTTATTAAGAGAATTCAATTTGAAGCTATAAACAAGTGTTTTCCACTCCCAGGCTAAGCATGAAGTGAAATTTCGAGTTTAGAAAAGCCTGAAAATTTGGATTGGTCGCGTAGCGCGAAGCGCGAAGCGGCCAAACCAAATTTTCAGGCTTTTCTAAACTCGAAATTTTACTTCATGCGCCACCGGTACAAAATACTGATTTAATGTAAAGTTTAGCGGTGTGTTTTAAGTTTCGTAATATGTCAGTGTTTTGTACCGGTGGCGCATGAAGTAAAATTTCGAGTTTAGAAAAGCCTGAAAATTTGGTTTGGCCGCTTCGCGCTACGCAACCAAACCAAATTTTCAGGCTTTTCTAAACTCGAAATTTTACTTCATGCTTAGCCTGGGAGTGGAAACCACTCGTTTAAAGTTCTAATTGAATTCACTTAATAAACCGAGCGTCGGAAAATGTACAACGAAATGCATATGTATACTTAAAAGAAATATTCTCGTTATGAAAATGTTCGGTCTTACATAAAACTCTCTGTATGTACACTTCTCTCTTATAGTCTTCATGAAAAAAACAGCCAAAATTGACAGTTTCTAATTACTTTACTCATAGAGGCATCCTCTAGGTACAAGTAAAGATATAAATCATATTTTTATCTTATTCTTAAAAGAAGTTACAGATTTCAAGATGCCTTTTAGAGATCAAAATTTAAAAAATGTTTTTCTTTCTTGAAAACTATAAGAGATAAGTGTGCATATGTTCGAATAAAATATGTTGTAATTTAAAGGCGAAATCCAAAAAATTGCTAATATATAGCGTGTTCTATTTAAAATAATAAATTTGGTGCTACTTCCGGTGGAATCGGAAGTGATATAAAGTTGAAAATATTTCACATGAAAAGAACTGATTCAACCGTATGACAAGGATTTTTTTAAATTTTTTTAGTGCAACGGCAACCCCATAAACTTTTAACAATTGTTTAGCGTAGACACCGTGTACAGTGTGTCCCAGAGCACCCGTATCAGGCAATTTTTGAGAAAATGGTTAGTCCTTGAGAGTTGGGACAAAAAATGATTACAAAAGTCGCAATAAAGAATCGAATGGTGATACTGTTTTTTCGCCAAAAGGTTGGCATCCCTGAGAGTTTGCTTAAAAATATCCGTAACTCAAGATTTTTAAATTACATGACAGGTCAAAAGTGGTATCATTGAAAAGGTCTTTGAAAAAGAAGCAACATATACAAAAAAAAAAATTGTAACTGGCATTTCTTTTGAGTAATTTTTGGTTGAAGTTAACAAATATCAATATCTCATGGCTGCTTTATGTTAAAAGTAAATACTTATGGCGTCTGGTATTGAGACCACATAGTTTAATAGTGTTTAGAAGTCAATGGAAAACAGTTTGAACCAGTGCTGTGAACTCTGAGTTGGAGTTAGAGTCAAACTGTGGAGTCGTAATTTAAGTATTTTTGTGATGAGAAAATTGGAGCCGTGGAGCTGGAGACATATTTCGTTTTTTTTATAAATTTGAACAAATGGAGTTTTTATTTGCAATTCAAATTCATGTAATTTGCATATGAGAGAAAACCAAAATTTCGATTTTTCTTCCAAAAAACTATTAAATTGCAATTATGCAGATGTAGTAACCATTAAACATTTATTTGTATTGCAACAAACTGTATTATTAAGTAAAGTTTTAAAATGTTCACATGATTCGAAGCAGCAGTCGGAGTTGGAGTAGGATTTTCGAAAAATAGAGGAGTCGGCGACGGAATTCGAGTCGAATGTTTCTTTAGCGACTTCGCGGAGTTGGTTAGAATGTATCTGATAGGTCTAACTGACATTTGAAACTCATTCTTATAAAATAAGATAGGCATGAAAAATTGTAATTTAACAACTTCAATCAGATATTACTCAAAATCGATGCTAGTTGTAAAATTATGTTTCCTACAAAAGTTGCTTATTTTATAAAGACCTTTTCAATGATGCCACTTTTGACCAATCGTGCCATTTGAAAATCTGGCGTTATTGAAATTTTTAGGCAAACTTTCAGGGATGCAAACCCTTTTGTGAAAAATCAATATTACCATTCGATTCTTTAATAGGGCTTTTGTAATAAATGTTGTTGCCCCTACTCTCTAGGACTAGCCGGTTCCCCAATAAATGGCTGACTCGGGTGGTTTGGGACAGCCTGTATATATTACACTTTTAATAAATTTTCGTTAATTTTGTAAATCTTGGCAGTATTCGTAAATTTAAACATTTTGATACTTTTCATGAATTTTCAGTTTTTATTTTTATTTATGTTTTTTCATTATATTTTTTTAAAAATCTTACTAGTTTTCGTAAACTTCCTAAATAGGTGTTACATTTAAACATTTAGACGGTTTTCGTGAATTTTCCAAAATTTTAGTTAATTTTAAAAATCTCCACAATATTTCGTGAATATACAAAATTTTTATTACCTTTCAAAACCTTTTCTAAATGTCCTTGATTTTATTTTATTTTACAAATCTTAACAGGTTTTTTAAAAGTTACATTAAATATAAATTATCCTAAGTTTAAACTAGATTTAGTTTAAAAATCCATCGTATAACTCATACACTATGGATATCCGGAAAGCACATAGAAAACATAAAAACATAATAGACATTTTATAATAAATGCTTGGTTGGTTTCACTGATTTTAATTTAGTTCAGATTCGACCTTAGGTCATTATCAAGGAGATCACGTATCATACACATATCTCCTTGATAATGACCTAAGGTCAAAACTAGTTGGAGTAAAAATAAAAATCTGTGGAACAAACCAATTGCGGGTTTCACCAAAGTTAGTTATTCATTGATTTATCAAATAAAACCCAGTAATATTGAAAAATACGGCAAAATCAATCAATTCATATATTTAGACGTAAATTACATGGAAAATGTCTATTTTAACTGACAAATAAATTTTATCTTTGAATAAGATTCAACTGAAATTGGAAAAACCGGACATATGTGTTTTAATCAAAGTTGTACTATTAATTAAATATGTTTCTCTATGGGTTAAGTGAAGAATTGTTTTATCAGTTATAATATCACAAGAGCATCGAAAATAATCGATTATTTTACGAGTAACGAGACATAATCTGCAAAAAAGCACGAGATCGTAGCTCGAGTGGTATTTTGAAGATTATGTCGAGTGACGAGTGAAAAATAATCATTATTTTCGATTGCTTTGTTCCGATTATATAATGAATACCTGCCAAGTGTTCGTCCGAAATCTGCTCAAGAAATTCGTATTTTCGCTCTTCACAAAATGCCAAAATCACCGTGTTCACGGAGATAAAGATTATATTTTTTCGCTTATTTCTAAATCTGAAAGCATTTCCGAAGCGATTTATTGCGATTTTAATTGACGTTTGTTAAGAAATACAAAATATTCTTGTTATAACAGTTATTAAATCATGGCTCTAGATTTAAATTATTATCCATTATTTTTGCTTTATTGGACCCACCGAAAAATCAAAGTGACTATACTGCGTCGTCAAGGGTACATCCGTTTATCTATATTTGATAACTAAGTAAAATATTGACTAAATTTATTTTAAGTTATTTAATTATATACAAACATATTTGAAACAATGTATTTATTTATCATATTCAAGTCGGTGAAAAATAGAACTTCCACATTAATTATAATACAAAAAATAAAACAAAACTATTTTACTACGGTAATAATTATAAATTTAATAAAAAAATAATCAACCATCAATTTACTACTACATCTTATTTTCCCCTTTCATGATTCATTACAGATCATTTTTATATAAACATTTTAATTTTAATTTGTATCTGTATTGTTAGACTTAAATGATTAAAATAAAATAAACTCTTTCCATGATTTAGGAAAAATATTTTATACACTTTATTAAGAATTTTCAGTTTTCGTTTTTAAATTTTAGCAAAACTGTTGAAGATTTGTCAAACTACATTATTAAACATATTGATCAACTACTTCCAAGTCCAAAATGTCAAATTTACAGGAGACACAAAATACAATTTTTTTTAGGGTACATATAACTTCATCATAAGCAATTTTTAATAAGCATATATTTTGAGTAGATGGTTTATACTAATATTGGTAAATAAATAGTATCTGACTTACGATGCAAATGTTTTACAAAATCGAGGTTTGGGAAGTAGTTGATATAATTGTATCGCAATATAAAAATGTTTTCTAAAATACAAACAATAATGTGTATGTATTTTTTAACATTATTGTATGCCCAATTGTAACTATTTCTCTAAAGTTAAAACTTGGTAAAATTTAAATACACTTATTTGTTTCCGACAACTTTGAAAACACGTATTTTATGCTGACAAGTTTCGATTTTTTTATCATCATAGAAGTAATTCTATTCTAACATAAAGATAAATTGAATTTGCCAATAGTTTACAAAATATTTACAAATTATAAAAACGAATCAAAGTTAGTATCAACTTTCTGCAAAAAAAATGTTGTGTTGTATCGTTGAATGAATTAATGATCATTTAGTTTCGTGAGAGAATAGTTTGACCTGATGATACATTTTGAATATAAGTTATGCATAGAAAAGTAAATAACTTAAATATTCATTGTATAATTCAATATCAGTCGGGGTATTAGCTCAAGAAGTAGTTGTTTCAATGAATATTTGGAAAAGTCTTAGCGAAACTAACATTTTTTGCAGAAAGTAGATATTAATTTTGATTCGAGACTAAAACTTTTTACAGAAAATCAATATTAATTTTGATTCGTTTTTATAATTTGTTATTCTATTCTACTAATATATATTCATTACATTCATACAATCAGATGTAAATAAAATTCGATATAATTACAAAATACAGAATTTACTTCTAATTTACTAAAAATCGATTTCATAATATTACAACTGTGTGTACATAAATGAGATTTAAATCGTGTTTTAAACATGTTATAAACATGTTTTAAAGGTGTTTTAAGCGCGTTTTAATATATTTTAGACAGGTTTTAAACATGCTTTTACTTTTGTTTTAAACGCTGATTCAGTGAATAAAACAAGTTTTTGTAAGAAAAAAGAACTGTCGTTTTAACCCATAACGACCGGGCAATTATTGAGTTAACTCCAATATCAACTATGTCGAGGTAAAATGTTTGCACGTCTTTTTATGATTTCTATGAATGAGTTATTATATTACAGACTGGGATTTTTTCTTTTAAATTTACATAATGTATATAGTATGTCAATTTTTAGGAATTCGTTGATTTTATATAACCGTTAAATTTGAAGTTTCCAACGAGTGTTCCCAATTCCAGATTGAGCATGATGTAAAATTTTGAGTTTAGAAAAGACTGAAAATTTTCAGGCTTCTCTAAATTCAAAATTTTACTTCATGCGCCACGCGTATAAAACACTGAAATATTGTAAAGATGAAAATACACTTAAAAATACTATTTTTAAATTAGTAACAATCAAAATATTTAAATAACAAAATATTTACATTTTTCAAAATGATCAAATTAACTTATTTAGTAATTTAATCAACAAAAAATTAATAAAAACAATGGCTTTTAATGGGTAAATTTAAATGAAAAAACGTTTTTTTAAGAACCCTAATTATTATCATTACTTAATATTTATTTTGTAAGCTTTATTGACTTGTGTAAAGATTTTTGTAATACACTAATAATAGTTTTTAAAGAAGTTTTAAAAGAAAATGCGTTAAAACTAATCTATTTAAGTTTATATTAGATATTTGGACCTGTGTAACATACGTTTTGTTGTGATCTTTAACATGTCTTTAACGTGTTTTAAGCGTGTTATATATTAAATTTTAGACACGTTTTGACATGTTTTTATTTTTATGTCTTAAACGCTAATTCAATGAATAAAATACGTTTTTGTAAAAAGAAAACTGTTGGCTTAACCCATAAACGGCAATTATTAAGTTAACTCTAATAGTTGATTTAAGGTAAAATTTTGCACCTCTTTTTGTGATTTCTATGAATGACCTATTATATTACAGACTGGGATTTGTTCTTTTAAATAAACATAATGTATACTATGTCAATTTTCGTCGATTTTATAAAACCGTTCAACTTGAAGTTTTGAACGAGTGTTTCCACTCACAGATGAGGCATGAAGTAAAATTTCGAGTTTAGAGAAGGCCAAACCAAATTTTCAGGCTTTTATAAACTTGAAATTTTACTCATGCGCCACCCATATAAAACACTGAAATATTGTGAAGATGAAAATACACTTAAAAATACATTTTTTAAATTAATAATATTTAAATAACAAAATATTTACATTTTCTTTACACATTTTCAAGTCAGGTCAAATAATGCAATGTATCAAATTAACTTATTTAGTAATATAATCAACAAAAAAAATAATAAAAGTAATGGCGTTTAATGGGTGAATTAAAATGAAAAAAACCTTTTTTTACAAACCCTGATTATTATCACTACTTACTTAATATTTATCTAGTGAGCTTAATAGACTTGTGTAAAGATTTTTCTAATACACAAATAATAGTTTTTAAAGAAGTTTCAAAAGAAAATGAAAATATATATAAACATCTTTATTTGCAGAAATTTTTATACAGATGTACATACATATCGAATATTACAATACATGAACATTTTGATACATTTATTTCCGTAAATCGGCTATCGACCAGTGGTCTTTCGGCCTATTATTATTTAATTATCTAGCTTTAGTTATAAGAACGTCATGATTATTAATGTCTGTCTAGTTTATTCGTCATGGTCATTCATCATTGTCGATGAGACGAATTGATGAATGGTGGTTTCTGGATATCTACATTGAGGGGTTATGTTAGGGTTGCTGGTAATGTATAGGTTATTAATGATATTGAGAATAAATGGGTTTAAGGCGAATTTATTTGCGAGGAGTTGTAAACGGTTATCAATTGGAACAAGGTTGCATTTTCGATAAAGGAGTTGATTTGACGGGTTGTGAGGTGGGTTTTGAGGATGTCTAATTTTGGTAAGCACTCTAAGGGCTGATCTTTCGGCAACTTGGAGGTTATTTAGGACAGCAAGACGAGGATTGAAGAAAAGGATTTTATAGATATGCACTGCGGTTTTTGTCGTGATACCTTGGTTGCGGTAGGTTAAAATTCTGAAGTGCCGAGCCCTCGACCTGACTTTTGCCTTGATTTTCTGGGAGTGGGTTTTAAAGGTGAGTTTTTTATCAAAGGTTATACCGAGATATTTACATGTGGAGGAGAGTGATATTAAATTATTATTTAATGTGATGTTGTGGGTGCAAGGATGGTGGCGATGGTGAGGGATAAATAATTGGGATTTATTCGGATTTATTATGATTCTTCATTTGGCAAACCACAGTTATATTGTATCGATCAAGCCCTGTAGAGTGCTTAGTGCTTTTAGGAGGGTTGGTGCATGGGAAACTAGGGCGGTATCATCAGCATATAATAAGGGATAGGCAGATTTAGAAGTGATTTGGGTTAGGATCATATAGGTCATAAACGAAAATATTGTATAGGGGCGGAGATAAAGGGGAACTTTGCGGTAACCCTTGCTCTGGAGTGAAGGTATTGGAGAGAGAGTTTTTAATTCTTACTTGAAGGGATCAGTTTGATAGGAGATTGTCTATAAGTCTAATGAGGTGAGGTGGAATATTTAGGGAGTAACATTTAAACAACAGCCCGCGGTGCTAGACGGAACAAGAAGCTTTCTGAATGTCTAGAAAGACGATGGCGGATTTACGACCTTCGAGATGTGTGGTTTGAATGTTTAAGGTGAGGATTGAGAGAGGAAGGAGTGTGGATCGATGTTCAAGGAACCCGAATTGATAAGGAGGAAGGCGATATGATATGTGTTGAGTAATTTTGTGTTTGAGAATAGATTCAAATAGTTTTCCAATGACTGGAAGCAAGGTGATAGGGCGGTAGGCTGATACTGTTAACGGGTCATTATTTTGTTTGCTAATGCATGCTATTATACCTCGCTCCCATTCGCTTGGAATATCCTAAGTAACATAGATGTGGTTAAATATTCGAATTATATATTTGTGGATATGATCAGAAATGGATTTTAGGATCATTCAAGGAAAGTTATCATAACCGGGTGCTGTGTTTTTGCATTTACATAAGTGTTCAAAACAGTCCTCTTCTTTTATCTCAAACTAATCTATTTGAGTTTATATTAGATATTTGGATCTGTGTTACATACGATTTGTTGTGATGATAACCAATAAAGAAAACAAACAAAAATTATGGTCTGTTTTAAAAATACCAATTTAATTTTTTTTATTGTTCGTGGTAACTATGACCATTAGCCATCAATCTATACTTAATGTTTTTTAACCAATTCTATTATCGAAATTACATATAGGACGCCGCTACACATTCACACTACAACAATGGACCCAGATGATCCGGATGATAATCATTTATTATTCAATTATTATCCACCGGACGGGACTCAAACCCACTCGGCCACCAAAGCCCTATTCTTTTAAATGCTGATTGTTATGTTATGTTAAAAATAAACATAATTTTTCACATAACGCAAATGTTTAGTTGTAACGAATCAAACATTCAAAATCAATTAATGTCAAATGTACATATTTTTTTTTACTTAGCAAATTAGGTAAAATGACGAGATTTCTAAATAAATTATTTATTTTGATTACTTTATTTATCAATTTATTAAAGTAATTATTTATTTTATAAAACTACTAAAAATAATAAAATATTATTCTCGTTGATAGATAAGACGCTTATTTTTTTTAAATCCATTATTACTTAATACAATAAACTACGATTTTTGACTTATTTATTTAAATCACTACAATTGTTTTGCTACTCTGTAGGCTTTTGAGGTAAAGAAATATAAAATTGAAATATAGGTAAATATAAATTTTAAACAAATCATTAAATAATTACACACATAATTTAAACAATAAAAAAACAATTCTTATATATATAATATTTTTTTTTTGTCATGGCAAAGATTTTAAGTTAAATATATTTAGAAGTTCTTCATATGTTATATATACATTGATGGATACTCCTTATTCACTTTGAAATACTTTATTTTTAAGAACTTTTTCTGATTTTTTTCAATTTTGTTTTTATGTAGATTCTAATGAGGAGACCAAATTATAGAAGCAAATTCAATGGTTGAACGGACATAGAAAATATACAGTTTCTTTATTACTTCAATGTAATCTTCAATGTAATCTTTGCACGTTGGATGTAGAAATCCCAGCATTGTATTGCTTTTGTTACATATATAATTGATGTGTTCTACAAAAGTTAACCTGCAATCAAAAGTAATGCCTAAGTCTCGAATTGATTTGCATCGCTCAAAAATAACTCCAATCAAACCATAGTTGAATGTGAAAATATTCCTTTTCCTAGTAAAAGAAACTCTTTTATATTTAGACAAATTTAAAAATAAACCATTACTCTTGCACCATTTGTCAATACGTGTAATATCATTCTGTAGTGAATAACAATCTTGCTCAGAATCGATAGCTTTAAATATCTTCATATCATCGGCATACAACAACACTCTGCACTGAATATTGTCAACTATATCATTTATAAAAATAATAGCGGGCCCAAGTTGGATCCCTGCGGCACACCACTGGAAACAATATATTTAGTTGAACAATGGCCCATGTATTGAACAAACTGCTGCCTACCCCGAAGATGTGAACGGATCAATGACACTACTTGATTTGTAAAACCATACCTGGCAAGTTTACAGACTACAGGCTACGTCATGATCAATTCTATCAAACGCTTTTGCAAAATCCGTATATATAGTATCTACTTGTTTACGTTTATCAAGGTTTTGCGGAACATATTCAGAAAAATTTAGCAAATTTTATACAATTGATCTTTTCTTTACAAATCCATGCTGACGAGTTGCTATAAATGAAATAACGTGATTCTATAATATTTTGCTCACAATAATTTCAAATCATTTTGAAAAATTTAGAATGACAGTGATGGGTCGATAATTTGAAACATCTGATTTGTCTTCATTTTTAAAAATAGGAGTTATATTGCCAAATTTTCATTTTTCTGGAATAATGCTGATACGAATAATTAAGTTGTATAAATGTGGAAGGGGTTCTAACAAATAATGAACACAGTCTTTGACTATATAAGCTGGAATTCCATCTTCCCCTGCAGTGCTATTCCCTTTCAAATCACGAACTGCAAGCAAAATATCATCCTGTATGTTATTAATATTAAAAACATTCATCGATATCATTTGGATTATCAACATAACTTCCATTATAATACATTTTACCAAGTATTCGAGTAGATGATTTTTTCGTGCTAACATAAGCAAATATTTTTTTAGGTTCATTTAGAATATTATTTTCCATTGTACATATATATTCAGTATGGTTAGATTTATTTAAGTTCCTAATTTTATTTTTTAGCTTGTCTATTCTTATTTTCAAATACGCGTATTTGAGTCTCCGATATGTTTTTACTGCCAATTCTTTACATTTTAACAGTTGTTTTAATGATGGACATTTTTTTATTTTTACGCTTCTTAGAGCATGTGGGAACACAATTCAAGAACACATCGTTCAGAATACTATAAAATTTGTTGCACGCCCTTAGTTTAGCAAAATTATTCCAGTTGATCATAGAAATTTCATCATACAGTGTTCTCAGTTCAGCTATAGTAAAATCGTATGATATGAACCTTCATTGGATCACTTGACATTAAATGACCTTAGTCTCAAATTATTTGATTTTTGCATGAAATATTGAAAATCTCTTTTCTACTTGTATTAAATAAAATATAGGTGGAAAGACCCAAGGTCGATAACCTCTTTGACATTCAAAATAAAAGAAGTTTATCATTATCAGTTCTATTATTTTTAATTCACATATCTGATGGGTTTTTACTACCCAAAATGATTAATTATTAATATATAAATTTAGTCATTTCGCATGCAGAGTTTTCCATTACTTAATTGCTGGCAAATATGCTGCGATTAATTAGTTTTTTTTTTTTTTATTAATATTACTTTTGCAATTTTTTTTAACATTATTATAATTATTTCACTTTCTTTTATATTTTAATTGGCTTTAATAGATAATATTGGTAATTTTATCATAAATGGTCTTAAATACGACTATACTATCGGTTCTGATATAATTGAAATGGAATGTGAGACAATTTATTGTTTTTTTTAATAAAACATTGAATTATTATGTTTTAAACATGTTTGTAATTGAACACTTTTGAAACATCAATATTTATTATTAAAAATTGAATTTAAATTCGACAATTCGTCATTATCAAACACATTTTTTGTGTTTTTATACAAAACGTATTGCAAAGTGGAGGCCACAGCAATTAACTTTTTAAAATTACTTAATTTTTTTAACTTTTTTATGGAAAAAAAAACAATAACAAAACAAATCAATGCTCGGATTCACCAACTTCAATTAAATTTTATTTGTTGATTACATTTATTTGTTAATTGGAATAAACATTATCCATGCCATAAACATCATTGTCAGTAAATTGATTGGTTCTTTTGACATGTATCTATCTATTACTAGACTTTAATCGAAGAATAACTATGGGTACATTGAACTGACGGTGATGAAACCCGGTATAAGTGATTTTATTTTAATTAAATTTTCTTTTTCAAATACTGAACTATTACCCTGTAAATTTTTTACTTTCCCCCATAGAGATCTGACTTCTAAAAATCACCCGTATTAGCTGAAAATTTACCACTCCTACCTTCGGTTTTCCTCAGAAACTCACCCCCGTAGGGGGTAAACAACAGAAAACATCGATTTTCCACAAATCTGCACATAGAAAAAATATATGTTTTAAACAAAAATTGTAGCTGAGAAAATTTTGAACAAAAAAGTTGCTTAGTACTTTTTTGTGAAATGAACCGTTCTCTCAGAAATAACGATTCAAGTAACCGGCCATTTTGAATTTCAGTAGCGCGCACGAAGTGACTTATTTAAGCAAATGTATAACAAGTCGACGGTAGAAATTCATTAATTCGCGCGCGCATCTGAAATTCAAAATGGTTACTTAAATCGTTATTTCTGAGAGGACGGTTCATTTCACAAAAAAGTGTTACAGAACTCTTTTGTACAAAATCCTGTCAGATACATTTTTTATTGGAAACATTTATTTTTTCCATGTGCAGATTTGTGGGAAATCGATGGTTTCCGTTTTTACCCTCTATGGGGTTAAGCAGGGGCAACCTAAGGCTCATAACCGGCCTTCTAACTGGACACTGTCCTCTGAAGTACCACCTCACCAAGATGGGTCAGACAACTGATACCAACTGCAGGTTCTGCAACGAGGCACAAGAAACAGCAGAGCACCTACTTTGTGAATGCCTTGCCTTGTCCCTTCAAAGAGGGAACTACCTGTCATCGGCCACTTTAAACACCGAGGAATTGGTACACATTAACCCTCAAGTTATAGTAGACTTCATAAGAAGTCTAGACATTGAGAGACTCAAGTAGGTCAGGGATAGTTACAAAAGATCTTTTAGGTCGAGGTAACTTCGAAAGGCCCAGAGGCCATACGACCCACCGACCCCATAACATAACATAACATAAAAAAAAATCTTATTAGGAGTCCAGTATTTGACATGCAAATAAATTTCGAGCCAATTCGGATGATTTTTCGAGGTTGGGTGGTATTTTTGTTTTTGACGACTGACCATAGTGAAAGTATTGCTTTCGCGAGAATTTTCAAATCAAAAATTAGTGAATATATCCATTGGAGGTCTCCGAGTTGATTAGGACCATTTTGGAAAACTTAAGCTATTTATTACAATAGTAGTATAAGATAAACTTTTGGTGAAAATGCGGGCACCGGAAGTGGTAGTTTACTCTTAGAATTTTTTTGCATTTTTCTTTAATATTGATCATCTGAAAAAAATCTTCTTAAGAAAAGTGGTAAAAGTGGATCATTTGAATAAAATTTTCTTAAGAAAAGTTGTAGATAATCGAAATTAGCATTTAATGAGTATTCACTTTATACCGTAGCTTTTTTAGATATTTTATTAAAATTGTTTTAAAAATGTGAATTTTTCGAATTAATTACTTTGAATAAGTGAGCTATTGCTAAATGACGTTAGTTTGCCCTGTCATGACTAATATTTTATGGAAAAGTGAAAACATAAATGAGGCTTACGAACAAAGTTTAACAATTATAAGAAAATTTGTTGCAAAATAAAGGTAGGTGAAAGCTATTGATTCCAAGTATATATCATGGGGGAAAGTACTATGATAGACGAATCAATTTTATTTTAAATTTACGAATTAGATAAAATGACGAGGTTCTCAAATAATATATTAAATTTATTAGACTGTTAAAAATGAAAAATTTATATCTCATTGATTGTTGACACACTTATTTTTTGAAAATCCATTATCACTTATTGTAATAAACTATTTATGATTTTTAACTTACTTATTTAAAGCATTACAATTGTTTTGCTACACTGTAGGTTTTTCAGGTAAAGAAATACAATACTGAAATATAGGTTAACATAAATTTCGCTATTATATTTCTTCAACTGAAGAAATTACAACGTATCGAGACGATTGTAGTGATTTAAATAAATGAAATAAATGACCTAAACGTTACATATACTTTAATAGAGCGTTGTAACAAATCAAATTAAATAAGATTTTAAATATTTCATTGTATAATTCAATATCCGGAGGTGTATTTGCACGGGAAGTAGTTGTTTCAATGGATATTTATCGTCTTAAATTGTCTTATTAATTAAGACACTGTTTGCATTTTCACGAATAGTTTTTTCGTAATTTTATATATTATAAATAAATATGTTGAGAATCTCAAATATTTCATACATTTCAAATTATATTTCTTCAATTGAAGAAGCTACAAAGCGGGGTATAGATTCAAATATTTGTTTGTAATACTCATCCTTTATACTTTATTTTTGTTATATTATTTCTTTTATTTTATTTTTATTATATTATTATTAACTCCATTTTTCATATTTATCCTATTTTTTTCTATTTAAACTACTACTTTTAGTTATCTAGTTTTCATGAGAACTTTTGTTGAATATTATTAAGTTTAAATGTGCATTCTTAAGGTTATATGAATTTAATTTCTATATATACAGAGAGTTTTCTGTAACACCGAACATTTTCATAACGAGAATTTTTCTTTTAAGCATACGTTGTGCATTTTCCGACGCTCGGTTTATTAAACGAATTTAATTTGAAGCTTTAAACGAGTGTTTTCCACTCCCAGACTAAGCATGAAGTAAAATTTCGAGTTTAGAAAAGCCTGACAATTTGGTTTGGTCGCGTAGCGCGAAGCGCGGAGCGGCCAAACCAAATTTTCAGGCTTTTCTAAACTCGAAATTTTACTTCATGCGCCACCGGTACAAAACACTGACATATTACGAAGTTTAAAACACACCGCTAAACTTTACATTGCATCAGTGTTTTGTACCGGTGGCGCATGAAGTAAAATTTCGAGTTTAGAAAAGCCTGAAAATTTGGTTTGGCCGCTCCGCGCTTCGCGCTACGCGACCAAACCAAATTTTCAGGCTTTTCTAAACTCGAAATTTTACTTCATGCTTAGCCTGGGAGTGGAAAACACTCGTTTAAAGCTTCAAATTACATTCATTTAATAAACCGAGCGTCGGCAAATGTACAACATATGCTAATGTATACTTAAAAGAAAAATTCTGGTTATGAAAATGTTCGGTGTTACATAAAACTCTCTGTATATTTTTTTGTATATTGTTTACTTATACTCTTTCTATGGTGTATTTTATTGTAATAATAATATAATATTGTGATTGAATACTTAGTTTAGTTTAGTTTATTGACGGATAAACTAAACTAAACTAAGTATTCAAACAAGTGTAGTGATTTAAATAAATAAGTTTAAAATCGTAAATTGTATTAGGTTAAAAATATTTAGTTTTGTAGTTTTTTTATTAATATTTTTTTAATAATAATATGTGTTTACCAATTATAATAATGTAATATAATAATTAATTAACGAATGTACATATAGATTTAAATCTAATCTAATCTAAACTAATCTAATCTAATAATTTGTTTTCAAACCTTTTTTAACAAAATATTGATTTTATTTTAGATATAAGGCCCACTTACGATTAAAAACAAACATTTTTATATTGATTTTGCTCAGATTTGCCTGCTGTTTTATTTTAGTTTTAGTGAGTTTGATAGAAAAATATGTAATTGGAAATAAAATTCGAATAATATCATTTTATCATTCCTTGATCATTAACTGTAATAACAATTTCTTTAAAGTATCCTAAAAATGTAAGTATTTTTCCCTATTTCTCAAGCTGCTAGGCGTATCAAAATCTTGGATAAATTGTTAGTGAAAATCGGGAGTTTTATCTCATCATTAACTCATCTGAAACATATGTCAAAACAGACTAAACTACGTCCTATCGAAAAATATTGTGTCAATACAAAAAATAAACTCAGAAGAACAGGTAAGCCTTCTACTTATCTAGAAAAAAATACCGTGATGCACAAAACTAACCTCTGGCAGCTCAGTGCAAAAAAAATATGAGCCGAGTAAAGTCTTAGGCAGGAGAATTTAACGAGCAAACATTAATGCAATAATTATTTTCCAGTAAGTTATGTTAAATATATTAAATATTTTAAATAAACTCAGTTATTTGAAGAAATAGAGAATCGGTTAAATTGTGAAAAAGTTGCGTATTTTAGGGCCTAACAATAATCTAAAAACAATTTTGAAATCTCTTTTTTTGTTTTGGGAAATCAACAAAAAACGGATTTTTTGAATATTCGTTTTTATTTTTTATTCAAAAACTACTGAATCTGGACATTAACAACTTTGACAATGTACAGGCACTTTTTAATGAGGACTTTAGTAGCATATTTGTTTTAAGATAACTATAACATTTACCCGGACACTATTGCCAACTTTTGTTTTCTTATGGACGCCATTTTGGATTTTCGTATTTTTTGAAAGAATATTTGTTTCTGAACTCAGTAATGTATCACACTAATAATTTATTTTTGATTTGATATTTAAAATAATAATATTTTCTTTTTTGCAAAGAGTGCCTTGGTAACAATAACGTAATATCTATTAACCAATAAAATCTTGACAGAAGTCAATTCTTGATAGCAGTCAAAATTATTTAATAACTGTCAATCTTTTGTAATAATAATAATAAGTATCGATTATTACACAAAACATAAATTAATGATGATGTGTCCATCTAGCACTTTTCCCATTAAAGATATGTTGACCCAATATGAACAGTATAGAAAAGTTGCACAAACTAAGTTTATTCTACTTTTATTATTATTATTCCATAACTATTCACAAAAAAAATCTTTTATTTTCACCACATCTCAATAAATATTGATCACCATCACATTTGAGCGTTATATATTTTTAACTTTACTGTAAATTAGTGGTTTATACGCGTGGTGCATGAAGTAAAATTTCAGGTTTAGAAAAGCCTCGTGAAAATTTGTCTTGGGTCGCTGCGCGACCCTCGACAAATTTTCTACGCGGGGCTTTTATAAACTCGAAATTTTACTTCATGCTTAGTCTGGGAGTGGAAGACACTCGTTACTTTAAAATACAGCACAACTGGTAATATATTTTAACAACAATTTTGGGTCCTAGAAGTAGTTAAATGAGTGAGTTACTGAACTGTTTCCAAGGCACTCTTTATAAAAACAAAAAATTAAAATCTTACATATAAAATATACAATAAACTATAAGTATGATACATCATTGGATTCAGACAAAAATATTCTTCCAACAAATATGAAAATCAATAATGGCGCCCATAAGAAAAACAAAAGTTGGCTATGGTCCCTGGGTAAATGTTATAGTTATCTTAAAATAAAATTTGTTACTAGAACTCTCGGTAAAAAGTGCCTGTATAATGTCAAAGTTGTAAATGTCTGGATTCAATGGTTTTTGAATAAAAAAATAAAAACGAAATTTTAAATAATCCGTTTTTTGATAATATCTCAAAAATGAGAGAAGATATTTTAAATTTGTTTTTAGAGTATCAAAAGAGGCTTATTCGAGCAAATTTCAGAAAATCCCGAACACTAGCTGTCGCGAATTGTTCAGAGAATTGAAACTAATGCCTGTTAAATAATCCGTTTTTTGATAATATCTCAAAAATGAGAGAAGATATTTTAAATTTGTTTTTAGAGTATCAAAAGAGGCTTATTCGAGCAAATTTCAGAAAATCCCGAACACTAGCTGTCGCGAATTGTTCAGAGAATTGAAACTAATGCCTGTTATAAGACTATATATATATATATATATATATATATATATATATATATATATATATATATATATATATATATATATATATATAAAAATAAATTAGAATTAACGACCTGCTTATAAGTACCAAATAAGAAATAACAGCGCACAAGGTCATGATGTAAAAGTTATTATTTTTTTTTTTATCAAGTGAGTGTGCAAGGAGGACAGAAGACGACGACGATCGTTTCGCTCTTTTTATGAACTCCTCAGGCCGCCACATCCATACACACTCACTTGATATCTAGAAGTTGTATATATACTGACTTCGCTAACCATAAGCCGGTATTGACGTCAGTATTTATAAATGCTACTGCATTGATAAGGGCATTGATCTCATTTTGCTTCTACAGTTAGTGTCGGTTTTTAGTTTAAACCATCGACTAGCATCGGAGCGGCGAGAAACCCGAACCAATGCGATGATAATAAAAAAAAATGATGATCATAAAAAGAGCGAAACGATCGTCGTCGTCTTCTGTCCTCCTTGCACACTCACTTGATAAAAAAAAAAAAAATAACTTTTACATCATGACCTTGTGCGCTGTTATTTCTTATTTGGTACTTATAAGCAGGTCGTTAATTCTAATTTATTTAATTTAATTCGGCGTTCTGAATATTATCATCGCATTGGTTCGGGTTTCTCGCCGCTCCGATGCTAGTCGATGGTTTAAACTAAAAACCGACACTAACTGTAGAAGCAAAATGAGATCAATGCCCTTATCAATGCAGTAGCATTTATAAATACTGACGTCAATACCGGCTTATGGTTAGCGAAGTCAGTATATATACAACTTTTAGATATCAAGTGAGTGTGTATGGGATGATGGATGTGGCGGCCTGAGGAGCTCATAAAAAGAGCGAAACGATCGTCGTCGTCTTCTGTCCTCCTTGCACACTCACTTGATAAAAAAAAAAAAAAACTTTTACATCATGACCTTGTGCGCTGTTATTTCTTATTTGGTACTTATAAGCAGGTCGTTAATTCTAATTTATTTAATTTAATTCGGCGTTCTGAATATTATCATCGCATTGGTTCGGGTTTCTCGCCGCTCCGATGCTAGTCGATGGTTTAAACTAAAAACCGACACTAACTGTAGAAGCAAAATGAGATCAATGCCCTTATCAATGCAGTAGCATTTATAAATACTGACGTCAATACCGGCTTATGGTTAGCGAAGTCAGTATATATACAACTTCTAGATATCAAGTGAGTGTGTATGGGATGATGGATGTGGCGGCCTGAGGAGCTCATAAAAAGAGCGAAACGATCGTCGTCGTCTTCTGTCCTCCTTGCACACTCACTTGATAAAAAAAAAAAAAAATAACTTTTACATCATGACCTTGTGCGCTGTTATTGCTTATTTGGTATATATATATATATATCAGAGCTGGGCAGGATTCGAATCATTCAGGATTCGAATCCTTTTAGAGGATTCAAAAGAGGCATTCGAATACTTTAGTTCAACTGGATTAGTGATCCGGATTCGTTACATTTTTTTAAAAGGATTCGTATTCGAATCCAAAGGTGGGTGATTCGAATCCATATAAAAGGATTCGAATCCTTATAAAAGGATTCGAATCTTTATAAAAGGATTAGAATATTTATACAAGGATTCGAATATTTATAAAAGGATTCGAATACTTACAAAAGGATTTAAATCGTCAAAAATATTTCGAATTAATTGTGAGCATTAACATAAAAAATGTCTTTTGTTTGTTTTTAAATTTCTCGTTAAATCACTGTTTTATACGCGTGGCGCATGAAGTAAAATTTCGGGTTTAGAAAAGCCCAGAAAATTTGTCTCGGGTCGCTGCGCGACCCTTGACAAATTTTCACGGGGCTTTTCTAAACCCGAAATTTTACTTCATGCTTAGTCTGGGAGTGGAAAACACTTGGTAAAGGTAAATCTTTAAATTCTATTAATTATCTACGTAACGTACTTAATGAATTTTACCCCTGAAACAACGATATCATGATTTTCCGGTGAAATATCGGTAAACCGGCTTAGATTCATTAATTTATTGAATACCGGGTAAATTACCCGTATAATTACCCTGTATAAAAAATGTATGAATCAAGTTAAAGCGTATTTAGTTATTAATCAACAAGTTAAAAAAAATATTAAGCGTTTATTTTGAAGCTTAAACGAGTGTTTTCGACTCCCAGACAAAGCATGAAGTAACATTTCAAGTTTAGAAAAGCCCGAACGTCCAAATCCAAACTCAGGCTTTTCTAAACTCAAAATTTTACTTTATGCACTACGCGTACAAAACGCTGATTCAGTGGATAGTTTTAAATTTAGATGCTTGCGATTTATGGCGCCGAACTAGGGGCCACAGCGTTAGCCTGGCCCAAGGTTGGGCGCCAGAAAACCTCAAATGCAAGCGTTTTAAGTGTTTTTAAACGAGTGTTCTCCACTCTTAGCTTAAGCATAAAGTAAAATTTTGAGTTTAGAAAAGCCTGAGTGTTTTAATTTAGACTCGTAGCGTCCAAACTCAATCTTTTCTAAACTTGAAATTTTACTTCATGTGCCACGCGTACGAAACACTAATCAGTGTGAAATTTTAACTTTTACTTTCACAATTTATGGCGCCCAACAAGGGCCTAGCGTTAGCATGGCCCCATTTTGGGCGCCAAAAAAACCTCAAATCTATGCAAGTATTGGACAATTTCTAGTTAATTAAGAACACACTTACACCGCTTTACAGTTTCGTATGGCATAATCTGAGATATGTAATTTGTTTTTCAAAGCAACCGAGATGCCGACAGTTTATAGACACTCGTTATAATTTAATTGCTATCATTTCCAACTACTTCTAGCCAACGTTTTGATAAAGTTTTTATTTCTCTATTATAAAATTCTTCAAGTTTTGATTAAAAAGCAGTTGGCAAGTCTATTTTTAGTGTCTCTTCATTATGATTATTTGTTCAGTTTACACAGCCATGGCTGGATACACTGCAATGGTTGCTTTAACAATCTAATGAAATTTTTCTGTGACGAAATTTTTTAAACCAACTTTTGCATTTCCAATTGTCATATCACCTTCATCGAGAGGACTGCAACTATTTTTTTTTGCCAATCTAGTTTTTTTTCCAATTGGAACTTATACAGCGTGCAGTGATTAATGTGTTTATTTTCATTTCGAACATTTTTACTTGTTTCAACTGAACAATTGTCATTATTTATCTGCCAGTGTGGCAAAAGTGTTGCAGTGTCAACTAATAAACAGTGAAATCTTAACCAAGTGTGTTATTTACTAGAAGTGTTGAAAAATTGTTGTTGTTACGCAAAAATCGTGGTCACTAAACTTTAAACTCTCTGTACATATAAAATGTTTTTATCTTATAATGCTTAGATTATTAACAAACTTTATCATCTCTATCAACGCGCACAATAAAAGCGACATTAAATATTACTAATTATTAATGATATATTTTTTCAGTAATGCGCAAAATCAAGTTATTCCATGATTTTTAAAAATTATGAGTTTTTAAGAATCTTTCAACAAACTGTTATTGTTCTCTAAGAAAGAAGACACTTACGAAATAACTTAAAGATAGAAAAATTGTCCAAAATTTTCTTATCTAAAACTTTTGTTTGAACGATTTTTTTGTATTCCCATTAGTTATTGAGTTATTCGCAACTTTTGCGAAATACAAAAAAGCGTAAATTCTCGACTTTCCTCAATTTTGACAAAAAACGTTCTAACTCAAAAACTATTCGAGCTACAGAAAAGTATAATACATGCATTTACTTCATGCACCACGCGCGTAAAACGCTGATTTATCCCGAAGTTTAACACACACAAATTTCAATAAATAATTCTAAGAAGTTATTCCATGATTTTGTGAAAATTATAAGTTTTTTTTTTACGAAGCTTTCAACAAACTGTCGATTTTTCTCCAAGAAATAAGATAGCTACGAAAAAACTTGAAGGTAGAAAAATTATTCTAAATTTTATTATCTAAAACTTTCATTCGAACAACTTTTCTGCATTCCCATTAGTTAATGAGTTATTCGCAACTTTTGCGAAATACAAAAAAGCGAGAGAGCTTGCGTAAATTCTCGGCATTTTTCAACTTTGACGTTATAACTCAAAAACTATTCGAGCCACAGAAAAGTATAATACATGCATTTAGGCTATTGCGAGGAGATCTACAAGATGGGCGTATTTGTTTTTATACAGGGTGATCCATAAAGAAAAAGTTGTTGTTTTTCTTTTAAATTAGGAAGGCGAGTGTTTATCAAAAGTTATCAATCTTATATACAAGACTGTTTTCCATTCCCAGACTAAGCATGAAGTAAAATTTCGAGTTTAGAAAAGCCTGAAAATTTGGTTTGGTCGCGTAGCGCGTAGCGCTACGCGACCAAACCAAATTTTCAGGCTTTTCTAAACTCGAAATTTTACTTCATGCGCCACGAGCGCAAAACGCTGAATTATCCCGAAGTTTAAAAACACACACAAATTCCAATAAATAATTCTAAGAAGTTATTCCATGATTTTGTGAAAATTATAAGTTTTTACGAAGCTTTCAACAAACTGTCGATTTTTCTCCAAGAAATAAGATAGCTACGAAAAAACTTGATGATCGAAAAATTATGCTAAATTTTATTATCTAAAACTTTCATTCTACCAATTTTTCTGCATTCCCATTAGTTATTGAGTTATTCGCAACTTTTGCGAAATACAAAAAAGCGAGCGCGCTCGCGTATATTCTCGACATTTTTCAACTTCGACAAAAAACGTTATAACTCAAAAACTATTCGAGCTACAGAAAAGTATAATACATGCATTTAGGACATCTACAAGATGGGCGTATTTGTTTTTATACAGGGTGATCCATAAAGTATCTAAAAGAACAAGTCAACTGTTTTTTTTTTAAATCAAGAAGGCGAGTGTTTATCAAAAGTTATCGATATTATATACAAAACTGTTTTCCACTCCCAGACTAAGCATGGAGTAAAATTTCGAGTTTAGAAAAGCCCCGTGAAAATTTGTCGAGGGTCGCGCAGCGACCCGAGACAAATTTTCGGGCTTTTCTAAACTCGAAATTTTACTTCATGCGCCACGCGTACAAAACACTGATTTGAAGTGAAGTTCAGAAACACACAAATACATCTTTAATCAGAGTAACAGGGAATCGGATGTTTTGTCTGTTATCAATGATGTTCAGTGTTAAATAAAATAATTAGAATTTAAATACTTTTGTTAAAACAACTGGTAACGATATTTATATATAAATAGTTGAAAAAAAAATAAAATCAAATTTATTCTTAAAGGATTTGTATTCGTGATTCGAATAAACAGGATTCGAATCTTTGATTCGAATCATATTTATCTCTTACGAATCCGTTATTCGAGTATTTGTGATTCGAATCATATTAGGTGATTCGGATTCGGGATTCGAATCCTTTTTACGAGGATTCGTCCCAGCTCTGATATATATATATATATATATATATATATATATATATATATATATGTATATATATATATATATATATATGTATATATATATACAGAGTTATTTTTTTTAATCTACAAAAGGTAGAATTTAACCGACTCTCTATCTCTTCAAATAACCAAGATTCCCTTACATTCTGTTGAAATACAGGCACCCAGTATAGTAGAATTCGGGATAGATGCCCCATGACTCATTAATGTGGAATGCGTGGTTCAAATTTTTTAGAGAGTATGTCGATAGATGTATCAGCAACGATTTTTCCTAGTCCCGTCAAATATTGACGTTACATGGCTATGCCATACTGAATAGATCACCAGTATATTACTGTTCTTTCTTTTACTAAAGCTTAAAATCATAATTTCCTGTGAACCTAAACATTAACTATAATAGAAACCGACGAAAAAAAAAATTCCTAGGGCTAACTATTCAAAACAATTTAAAGTGGGACAAATACATAAGAAGCATTTGCACAAAAATCTTTAAATATTCATATCTGATATATACCACAAGACAGGACATACACAAAGATGCTGCCAGAATAGTATACCATATATTGAACATTGCCAATCTCAATTAGCTTAAGGAATAGTATTTTGGGGCTGCATCACAGCCACAAGTATTCACAAAGTGTTCGTTCTTTAAAAGGGGCTTATTCGAGCAATTTGCAGAAAATCCTGAATACTAGCTGTCGAGAATTATTCAGAGAATTGAAACTAATGCCTGTTATAAGCCTATATATGGGGCATTCCACGCCAAATCGGATTCCATCTGGCTTTTGCATCTCCGATGCTTTTCATAATTGTTTATGTTATAGTACCAAATGAGAGAGGCTTCCGTGATTTTTTTCAATTTTATTTGTGTAGCCGCTTTCAAGATTTCGATATTTTTTTTAAATGTTAATAACTTTGCGAAAAATGGGCCGATTTTAACTTTTTTTTTGAAATTTTTGTTTTTCAAAATACTTTTTGAATATAAAATCCAAAAAATTTTAAAAATCATATTTCTATAAAATTTTCAAATTTTTAATATAAAATGTTGATTTCCAAAAAACACATACTGATCGATTTTCTTGATTTTTTTTTTCTAAAAGACTGTTACTCATTCCGCAACGTTTAAGCCTAGTCCGATAATGGGATAACAATAGGATCTATTTTTTTTCGAATTTTAAATTACATGTTTCAGCTATCAGTACTAAATGTTAATAATAACCTTTCCCTCAGGTGCACCAGCAATAGTTTTTGCCATTTATGAAATGTAATAGATATGTCTTAACAATTTAATGGATTATAACCAAGGGACTTATACAAAAATATTCGGGAATCCGTCAGCAACTCGTATTTATGAAAACGATAACATAAAGACAATTCTTCCCAACCATTCGAAATTGTATTAGTCATAAATAAAAATCCCTGGCCTAACTTAATTTCACCTACATTCCATTTTATTTCACCTGCATTCTATTGATTCGTTCACTAAGTTGATACCCAAACTGACATCGTTTAAAAACTACCAATATACCAGAGACCACAAACATATGGCTTACTATTATTAATTATTTTTATTAATTATTTGTGACCTATCTACTAAAGGTACAGTAATTTCAATTGCAGGTATTGTTTATTTAAACACTGCCCCTTATGTAGTACAGAGCCTGTACATTAGTTCTGTTACACCCTGTATAACTAGAACATGGAATTTAATAAATTCGAAAAAAAAATAAATCCCATCGTTATCCCAGTATCGGACTAGGCTTAAAAGTTGCGTATTGAAGAACAGTTTTTTAGAAAAAAAAAATCAAGAAAATCGATCAGTAAGTGTTTATTGGAAATCAACATTTTATATTAAAAATTTGAAAAGTTTATAGAAATATTTTCCTAATATCTTTGTATAAGTGACCTTGGTTATAATCCATCAAATTATGAAGACATATCTATTATATTTCATAAATGGCAAAAGCTATTGCTGTTGGACCTAAGAGAAAGGTTATTATTAACTTTTAGTACTAATAGCTGAAACATGTAATTTTAAAAATTCGAAAAAAATAGATCCTATTGTTATCCCATTATCGGACTAGGCTTAAAATATGCGGAAAAATAAATCAAGAAAATCGATCAGTACGTGTTTTTTGGAAATCAACATTTTATATTAAAAATTTTTATAGAAATATGATTTTTAAAATTTTTTGGATTTTATATTCAAAAAGTATTTTGAAAAATAAAAATTTCAAAGAAAAAAAAGTTAAAATCGGCCCATTTTTTGCAAAGTTATTAGCATTTATAAAAAAGGAATGTTTTTTTTTTCTTTCAAAAATGGATATCTCGAAAGCGGCTACATAAATAAAATTGAAAAAATCACGGAGGCCTCTCTCATTTGGTACTATTTTGAAAAATAAAAATTTCAAAGAAAAAAAAGTTAAAATCGGCCCATTTTTCGCAAAGTTATTAGCATTTATAAAAAAAGGAACGCTTTTTTTTTCTTTCAAAAATGGATATCTCGAAAATTGAAAAAAATCACGGAGGCCTCTCAATTTTATTTATGTAGCCGCTTTCGAGATATCCATTTTTGAAAGAAAAAAAAAAACGTTCCTTTTTTATAAATGCTAATAACTTTGCGAAAAATGGGCCGATTTTAACTTTTTTTTCTTTGAAATTTTTATTTTTCAAAATAGTAGCAAATGAGAGAGGCCTCCGTGATTTTTTTCAATTTTATTTATGTAGCCGCTTTCGAGATATCCATAACATAAAAAATTATGAAAAAAATCGAAGATGCAAAAGCCAGATGGTATCCGATTTGGCGTGGAATGCCCCATATATATACAGAGTTATTTAAAAAAGAAAGGAACAGATTTTAAACATTTATTTTATTTCAAACTACAAAAGGTAGAACCATAATTCCAACGTTCCTGGACAGACAAACGTTTACAATTTGAACAGTCCAGGCAGAAGTTCCAGCCACAGCCGCATTGGCGCTGTTACTTATCATGTTGTCTGTCTGTAGCAGAGCTGGGACGAATCCTCGTAAAAAGGATTCGAATCACGAATCCGAATCACCTAATATGATTCGAATCACGAATACTCGAATAAAGGATTCGTAAGAGATAAATATGATTCGAATCAAAGATTCGAATCCTGTTTTCTCGAATCACGAATACAAATCCTTTAAGAATAAATTTGATTTTATTATTTTTTTTCAACCATTTATATATAAATATCGTTATCAGTTGTTTTAACAAAACTATTTAAAACCTAATTATTTATTATTAACACTAAACATCGTTAATAACAGACTAAACATCTGATTCCCTGTTACTCTGATTAACGATGTATTTGTGTGTGTCTGAACTTCACTTCAAATTAGTGTTTTGTACGCGTGGCGCATGAAGTAAAATTTCGAGTTTAGAAAAGCCCGAAAATTTGTCTCGGGTCGCTGCGCGACCCTCGACAAATTTTCACGGGGCTTTTCTAAACTCGAAATTTAACTTCATGCTTAGTCTGGGAGCGGAAAACAGTCTTGTATATAATATCGATAACTTTTGATAAACACTTGCCTTCTTGATTTAGAAAAAAATACAATCGATTTTTTTTTAGATACTTTATGGATCACCCTGTATAAAAACAAATACGCCTATCTTGTAGATCTCGCCACAATAGCCTAAATGAGTGTATTATACTTTTTTGTAGCTCGAATAGTATTTGAGTTATAACGTTATGTGTCAAAATTGAGGTAAGTCGAGAACTTACGCTATTTTGTATTTCGCAAAACTTGCGAATAACTCAATAACTAATGGGAATACAAAAAAATCGTTCAATCAAAAGTTTTAGATAAGAAAATTTTGGACAATTTTTCTATCTTTAGGTTTTTTCGTAACTATCTTCTTTCTTAGAGAACAATAACAGTTTGTTGAAAGATTCTTAAAAACTTATAATTTTTAAAAATCATGGAATAACTTGATTTTGCGCATTACTGAAAAAATATATCATTAGTAATTAGTAATATTTAATTTCGTTTTTATTGTGCGCGTTGATAGAGATGATAAAGTTTGTTAATAATCTAAGCATTATAACATAAAAACATTTTATATGTACAGAGAGTTTAAAGTTTAGTGACCACGATTTTTGCGTAACAACAACAATTTTTCAATACTTTTAGTAAATAACACACTTGGTTAAGATTTCACTGTTTATTAGTTGACACTGCAACACTTGTTTTGCCACACAGGCAGATAAATGATGACAATTTTTCAGTTGAAACAATTAAAAATGTTCGAAATAAAAATAAACACATTAACCACTGCACTCAGTTTAAGTTCCAATTGAAAAAAAAACACAAATTGGCAAAGAATAGTTACAGTCCTCTCGGTGAAGGTGCTATGACAATTGAAAATGTCAAAGTTGGTTTAAAAAATCTCGTCACAGAAAAATTTCATTAGATTATGAAAGCAATTATGGCAGTGTATCCAGCCATGGCAGTGTAAACTGAACAAATAATCATAACGAAGAGACATTAAAAATGGATTTGCCAACTGCTTTTTATTCAAAACTTGAAGAATTTTATAATAGAGAAATAAAAACTCTATCAAAACGTAGCTTTGGAAAACAAATTGCATATCTCAGATTATGCTATACGAAAAGGTAAAACGGTGTAAGTGTGTTCTTAATTATTTAGATATTGTCCAATACTTGCATAGATTTGAAGTTTTTTGACGCCCAATCTGGGGCCATGCTAACGCTGGGCCCTTGTTGGGCGCCATAAATTGTGAAAGTAAAAGTTAAAAACTTCACACTGATTAGTGTTCCGTACGCATGGCACATGAAGTAAAATTTCAAGTTTAGAAAAGATTGAGTTTGGACGCCACGGGTCTAAATCAAAACGCTCAGGCTTTTCTAAACTCAAAATTTTAGTTTAAGAGTAGAGAGCACTCGTTTAAAAATACTTAAAACGCTTGCATTTGAGGTTGTTTGGCGCCCAACCTGGGGCCAGGCTAACGCTGTGGCCCCTAGTTGGGCGCCATAAAACGCAAGCATCTAAATTTAAAACTTTCCACTGAATTAGCGTTGGTGCATGAAGTAAAATTTTCAGTTTAGAATAGAGTTTGGATTTGGACGATCAGGCTTTCCTAAACTCGAAATTTTACTTCATGCTTTGTCTGGGAGTGGAAAACACTCGTTAAGACTTCAAAATGAACGCTTAATAATTTTTTTTAACTTATTGATTAATAACTAAATACGCTTTAATTTCATTCGTACATTTTTATTACAGGGTAATTATACGGGTAATTTACAATTCTTAATAAATATAAATAAATTTATTAAGAATTGTAAATTACCCATGATTCAATAAATTAATGAATCTAAACCGGTTTACTGATATTTCACCGAGAAATCATGATATGGTTGTTTCAGGGGTACAATTCATTAAATGCGTTACGTGGATAATTAATACAATTTAAAGATTTACCTTTACCAAGTGTTTTCCACTCCCAGACTAAGCATGAAGTAAAATTTCGGGTTTAGAAAAGCCCCGTGAAAATTTGTCTCGGGTCGCGCAGCGACCCGAGACAAATTTTCTGGGCTTTTCTAAACCCGAAATTTTACTTCATGCGCCACGCGTCTAAAACAGCGATTTAACGAGAAATTTAAAAACACACAAAAGACATTTTTTATGTTAGTCCTTTCAATTAATTCGAATTATTTTTGACGATTCAAATCCTTTTGTAAGTATTCGAATCCTTTTATAAATATTCGAATCCTTTCATAAGGATTCGAATCCCTTTATATGGATTCGAATCACCCACATTTGGATTCGAATACGAATCCTCTTAAAAAAATGTAACGAATCCGGATCACGAATCCAGTTGAACTACAGTATTCGAATGCCTCTTTTAAATCCTCTAAAAGAATTCGAATACTGAATGATTCGAATCCTGCCCAGCTCTGGTCTGTAGTAAAATGGCGACACAACAAGAAAAAGCATTTTGTGCTGCAATTAGCAAAACTAGAGTCCATTATGTAAGTTCAACGTGCTTTTCGCCGTCAGTTTATTAAACAACCGCCACGTCATGCGCAGATTTATTAGTGGCATCGAAAATTCGTAGACGATGGTTGCATCTGCAAACAGAAAAGCACGGGATGTCCGCGCACATCGAATGAAAATGTCGAGCGTACTCGTACAGTTTACGAAAAGCAGCCCAAAAACCTGTGTTATAAATAGACATCGAATTGTTGAACCTGTGAATTCGATAACTAGAGACCAGCTGATTCGAGGGTGGCAAGAAATGAGCCACCGTTTTGATATTTGTCGTGTAACACATGGTGGTCATATTGAATGCATAAAAATTGAACTTTTTTCTTTCCTGGAACGTTGGAATTGTGTTTCTATCTTTTGCAATTTGGAAGAAATAATTGTTTAAAATCTGTTCCTTCATTTTAAATAACTCTGTATATATGAATCTCTAAAATTTACTAAGTCTAACCTACATCTTTTTAACCACATCACAAGGAGTGATGACCAACAAGAGAAATCTAAACTATGACTGGTTAATCAAAACAATAAATATACAGAGTATCAAAAACATTATACTTCCGTTTGAAGCTTTTTTAATTGAAAACAGTAATATTCCAGTGGTTTGTATGTGCGAGCATTGGCTAAAAGACCACGAAGCTACCTCCTTTAACGTAGGGAAGTATACCTCAACCAGCTACTTCGCACGACAACAACACATACATGGTGGAGTCATGCAATTAAATAAAACTAGTGTTCTCAATAAACCTTTGACAAAAATTAATAACCTATCGGTCGAAGGGACTGGTGAGGTATGCGGCGGCGCAGCGCTGATTTTAATCATTTTCTTGAAATTATGAGTAAATTAGTGGAAAGCATTGATCTAAATAAGCATGTCATAATTGGTGGAGATTTCAATGTCAATTTCAACCCTCCAGATAGTAGAGCAATTAAACTCTGTGACTTATTTTTATCATATTGCTTAAGTATCTTAGTCAATTTCAACACGAGGCTTGAAAATTGCATTGACAATGTTTTTTCTAATATCAACCCTTCTAAAATGCATGCTTCACCACTGGATACAGGGTTATCCGATCATAGTGGCATTCTTATTAAGACCGAGATAGCTAATACACCACATTCTATTAATAAACGTAAAATATAACCAATAACTGAGGAAGGAAAATTCAAAATGTATAAGTTTCTTCAAAACATTGATTGGACTATAATGCACGAGCTAGATGACTGCATTAATACTGAATTTAATTACTTCCTACATATATTACAGGAGTCAATAGAAAATGCATTTCCAACTAAAGTGATCACAAGTAGATCCAACACCTGCAAGGTATCGTGGTTCAACAACAGACTAAGGGCAATGAGAAAGAATGTCAATTTCCTTAGAGAAGCAAGTATACACGTACCCGACATAAAACCAATCTATCGAAATAAACTATACGATTACAAAAAATCACTAACGATAGCAAAAAAGCAAGCTGTTGAACAGTTTATTAAGAAATCCAACAACAATATTCGTGCAATGTGGTCAGTAAAAAAAAAGCTCATTAAACAAAAACAAAGGCACAGATACACCCTGTAGTGTAGATCCTGACATCCTAAATAACTATTTCTGTAACATAGCAACCTTACTTCAGGAGAAATTACCGGAGCAAACCATAGATCCAATTACATTAATGTGTAAAGTTAACTATAACACTAATTATTTTGAGTTTGGTGAGATAAGCTGTGTTGGGATACGGGACATTGTTAGAGGTCTCAAAAATTCAAATACCAGAGATATGTATGGAATCACAACAGGGCTTATAAAAGGTTGCATCGATGTAATTCTTACACCAATGACGAAGCTCATTAATGAATGTATTAGGAAGAGCAGGTTTCCAGATAGTTTAAAGGAGGCCAATATTTAAATGTGGTGACAGGTCTGATGCAAAAAACAATTTTGCCAATAATATCCAAGATTCTTGAATGGGTGCTATGTAATCAAATAGCTGCCTACATTGAGAATAATGAACTATTTTCTGACAGTCAGTATGGTTTTCGTAGGGGAAGATCGACATGGGCCGCAGTTGTAGCCTTTGTTGAGGAAATATTAGAAGATCTTGAAAACAAAAAACATTCAGCTACAACATTTGTTGACCTTAGCAAGGCATTCGACTGTGTTCCTCATGATCTTCTCCTGCGAAAGCTGTACTACTATAATTTTCATCCAAAAAGCTGTCGGCTCTTGGTCTCATACCTGTCACTACGTCGTCAAAGAGTAAAGATTAATAATAACATATCTGAAAGCATGGGAATAAACAGTGGGGTGCCTCAGGGGTCAATTCTGGGACCCTTGCTCTTCCTGATATTTAATAACGACCTACCATGTCAAATAGATATGGGGTCGGTATTTTTATATGCAGATGACACTACCTTTAAAAGTGCTGCATCTAACATAAACACAGCGAAAACAAATAATGATACATCACTAGAAACTGTGTCTGAGTGGTTTATTTCAAACAGGCTGTCCATAAATGACACAAAGACTGCGAACCTTATGTTCTCCTTATCACCTACTATCCCATTAGGAGTTGTGAAATTTCTAGGCATACACTTAGACTCAAAATTGAAATGGACGCCGCATGGTGACGAAACATGCAGGAAACTATGCCGTAACATCTATCTCTTGAGACTTTTGTCATGTTCACTGCCTCAGAAAGCCCTAAGATCGGTATATTTTGCACTTTGCCAGACTCACTTGACCTATGGTTTGTTGTCGTGGGGACACTCGAGCATCACACCTCGGTTATTTGGTCTACAAAGACGGGCAGTAAGAATAATTGCAGGTGCTGGCTATAGAGAAGACTGCAGAGAATTTTTTAGACAACTAAACATATTAACACTACCCTCATTATATATATTAGAATGTCTCCTTTATATATTTGATTATAGAGATAAGTATTAGAGAAAACCTACTGGAATAGATTAGAATACGTCAATAACCTCTCACAGAAAATTAAACAACAGTTAAGGGAAAGGACAATAACATAATTTTGACTAATTCTGTTAACTTCGGGAAAATATTAGTGAATAATAAAATTAAAACAGACAATAGTCATATTAAAAAAAGCGGAGTATATGAGCTGAAATGTGATGACTGCGATGCAATATATATAGGACAAACGGGCAGGTCTTTTGAAACGCGATTAGAAAAACATAGGAAAGATATTCTAAATAATACACAGACCACGGGGTTCGCAAAACATTACATCGCGGCAAATCACTTTTTCAGCTCAAACGACTGTAAAATGTTGCATTCGGGTAATAAGGGATTAGTTTTGAATTATCGGGAGGGTTTAGAAATAAGTAAAGCCATAAAGGCGGGAAATAACGTGGTCAATGACAACGAGGTCCTTTGGAATTCCCCGATAATTAGAGCGCTTATTACCTGAAATGCCGACATCTAGTATATATAATCAATTTTGCTCTTTTGTACACCATTCTTGAAAATGGCATTAAGCCGAAACTAGTTGAAAATAAAACAATTTATTAGTAAAACAAACCAAGTGAATTTCAATCAAATACCTATATATTAATAGAAATGTTTTACCAAGTGATCAATGAGAAACAAGTTAACGAGAAAAGTATGTTACTCATACGAAGGTACATTCGCACTGCACTAGAGGAAGAGACAAGATCTACCCTAAATACGTAAGACTCTGTAAGACAAAGAATGGTGTTAACTATCTCGGTATTAAACTATATAACAAGTTACCCATCAGTGTCAAAAATAAGTCCAGGACTTTTTTTAAAAAATCAATCAAAACATATCTTACATCAAAAGCCTACTATAGTATAGAAGAATGCTTATTAGACAATTTTCACGATTTTTTAATTTAATTTGTTTTCGTATTGTTTTTATTGTTTTTTACAGTTCTAACTAACTTATAAATTATTTTAATTATGTGATAAATCTACCGCTTAGTGTAAGTTTTATAACATTTATATAGTGTGATTATTTTTAACGAATTCATTATTTTACACGAATCATTTTACTTTATGTGACATCAATCTACTATTAATTGTGATATATAGCGCAAGATATGATATTGTGACTTGTGTAATGGCTGTACTAACTAACATGAATAAATTATTATTATTATTATTTAACAAAAATTACGTAAAATACGAACACTACGTTAGAAACAAAGTTCTTAGACTTCCAAAATTTAGACATAGCTACTATAAGAATGCATGCATTGCGCAATGTATGAATATTTATAATAAACTAAATACCGTAAAACAAATTATAGAAGAAACTGCATTTTATACTATTAAAGAATATGAAGCCTATTGCAAACATCTCTGGAAAAAAAATGTACCTTATTGTCCATAATAAAATTTAATTTAGGTTAAAATATACATGTAAACTATTCACTGGTTCTGTCCCATTTAAAAATTAATTTTTATTTGAAGTAATTATGTTTATTTACAATAAGTGTTTAATTTGCCACATTTTGTTTATATTTATTTGCTTGTTTGTGTTACATGTTCTATTTATTTGTCCATTTGCTTTTTACAATTTTATTTATTTACTAAATCTTTTTAAAATGTTTTACATCTTAGTTATAAGTTTTAACTCGCCAGAGCTGGAACGAATCCTCGTAAAAAGGATTCGAATCACGAACCCGAATCACCTAATATGATTCCGAATAAAGGATCCGTAAGAGATAAATATGATTTGAATTAAAGATTCGTGTCATGTTTTTCTATTCACGAATACAAATCCTTTAAGGATAAATTTGATTTTACTATTTTTTTGCAACCATTAACATCTAAATATTGTGCCCAGTTGTTTTAACAAAAATATTCAAAATCTAATTATTTATTATTAACACCGAACATCGTTGATAACAGACTAAATATCTGATTCTGTGTTACTCTGATTAAAGATGTATTTGTGTGTTTTTGAACTTCACTTCAAATCAGTGTTTTGTACGCGTGGCGCATGAAGTTAAATTATGAGTTTAGAAAAACCTGAAAATTTGGTTCGAACGAGCGTTTCCACTCCCAGACTAAGCATGAAGTAAAATGTCGAGTTTAGAAAAGGCCCGCGTAGAAAATTTGTCGAGGGTTGCGCAGCGACCCGAAACAAATTTTTACGGGGCTTTTTTAAACTCGACATTTTACTTTATGCGCCAGGCGTATAAAACAGTTATTTAAGGAAAAATTTAAAAATACACAACACGAATTTTTCATCTTAATCCTCACAATTAATTCGAATTATTTGGATTCGAATACGATGTACAATGTAACGAATCCAGATCACGAATCCAGTTTAACTAAAGTGTTTGAATGCCTCTTTTCAATCATCTAAAAGGATTCGAATCCAGGATTCGAATCCTGAATGCTTCGATCCTGCCTAGCTCTGATGCCTACTAATACCATAATAAGCTACCATAACACTAACATAGTCTTAAATGTGCACGAATTATATATATTTTAATGTTTTTGAAATGACTCATCCGAATGACTTCATTTTTAATTGTAAATTAATGAAATTAATACACTTTTACTTATACTTATAATGTGTACACGTCAGAGCTGGGATGAATCCTCAGAAACAGGATTCGAATCACGAATCCGAATCACCTAATATGATTCGAATCACGAATACTCGAATAAAGGATTCGTAAGTGAAAAATATGATTCGAATCAAAGATTCGAATCCTCATTTTTGAATCACGGATACAAATCCTTTAAAAATACATTTGAATCTATTATTTGCAACCAGTAACATTTTATTCCATTAGTTTCTATTAACAAAAATGTTCATTTACCGGCTAAATATCTGATTAAATAATGATTTTAATTAATGATAATATATGTGTTATTGAACTTCATATTAAATCAGTGTTTTATACGCGTGGCGCATGAAATAAAATTTCGAGTTTAGAAAAGCCCCGTGAAAATTTGTTTCGGGTCGCTGCGCGACCCTCGACAAATTTTCTACGCGGGGCTTTTCTAAACTCGAAATTTTACTTCATGCTTAGTCTGGGAGTGGACCGTCAAGATTTTCTACATGTCGAGATTTTCGATATTTCCAGATTTTTGTCGATTTATTCACAGTTTGTTATTATATTAAATACAACTTTAATATTAAATAAATACGGTTTATCTTAGGAATAGAATATCCACCCATTTAAAGCCGAGCAAATTATAAAGTTTACTCTAAAAATTAATTTTAGGTAAAATTTTGCATCTTTTTCTATGATTTCAATGAATGATTTATTATATCACATACGTCAATTTTATAAAAGAGTTGAATTTAAAGTTCAAACGAGTGTTGTCCACTCCCAGACTAAGCATGAAGTAAAATTTCGAGTTTAGAAAAGCCCCGCATAGAAAATTTGTCGAGGGTCGCGCAGCGACCCGAGACAAATTTTCGCGGGGCTTTTCTAAACTCGAAATTTTACTTCATGCGCCACGCGTATAAAACACTGATTTAAAGTGAAGTTAAAAATACACTAAAAACCAACCCAACTTCGATATTTTTTAAAATTGGATGTTTTCTTTCCTATCCATGCTGTAAACCTTCATATATTCGCTGTTTTCTTGTAAAAAAACTTCGATTCCCTGTATTTCTTCGGTCTCCAAAGACAATTTCGAGCTGTAGCCTTTGGAAAATGGTAATAAACTAAGTAATCTAGAGTGATCCTTCAATTTAAAACTTCTAAGAACAAGTGTTGTCCACTCCCAGACTAAGCATGAAGTAAAATTTCGAGTTTAGAAAAGCCCCGCGTAGAAAATTTGTCGAGGGTCGCGCAGCGACCCGAGACAAATTTTCACGGGGCTTTTCTAAACTCGAGATTTTACTTCATGCGCCACGGGTATAAAACACTGATTTCAATTGAAGTTAAAAATATACTATTAAGGTTGGAAATTTTTCATGGTTAAGTAACCAAACATGCATTCACAAATATTGGTATTATTCGAAAATTTAAATATTTATATTCAAATATGAATAATTTAGTGATTTAAATATTCATATTAGAATATTTAACTATTTGAATTAATCAAATTCGAATCCCAGCCCTAATAGCGATGATTCGAATTATTTGGGAGGATTTGAATCCGTGTATGAGGATTCGAATCCTTTTATAAGGATTCGAATCATCTACGTCTGGATTCGAATACGAATCCTTTTAAAAAAATGTAACGAATCCGGATCACGAATCCGTTTTCACTAAAGTATTCGAATACCTCTTTTGAATCCTCTAAAAGGATTCAAATCCGGGAATCGAATCCTGAATGATTCGAATCCTGCCCAGCTCTGGTACACGTATTTGCGTTAATAGTACACTGTGACTGAAACCAACTTAAGGAGTACGTGAAGAGCAAGACAATTTTATCTGGGTCTTAGTCATGTAGGAACTAAGTCGCTAAATTGTGAGATTAATCTTCTGAGCCTCTTAGCATGAATGTAATTTTTCCTTATTATACTACGGAATTTAATAATAATACTAAAAAATCTGGTAGTTTATCTTCATTTGTCTATTTTGAATTTTGAAAATGTTCCTGTACACCTAAGGTGGATGCGAGGCACAAGGCCGTAGCCAGGGGGGATATGGGGGTTCATCAGAGCATCAGAACTTTTTAATGCGTCTACATTTTTCTATTTTAAACCTTGATTTAAATGGAGGAATTCAAACTGCAACATTTTGGCTCTTGACATTTTCTCCTAAAATTGTTAGTTTGATCACAAAAAGAAAATAATAATCTATATTTGGCATAATTCAGAAATTGGTTATTATTTGTTAAGAAAAATTAAGTAGGCTGACGTCAAATGAAGTCATACTATTTTCTCAAAATTTTAGAGAGTCTTATACGTATGGACTGAAAACATGTTGCACAGCTATATAAGACTTTATTGAAAGAATGGCATTTTCTATTTAGTTTTTTTTAACTTGAAGAGGTAGAGGTTTTGAACAAAAAATTATATGAAGGACCAGCCTTAATTTTACCTTAAAAATCACCCATTAAAATCTTTCGCATTTATTTAGAAACACACTGTATACAATATAATTAAAAATAATAAATGATTCACGAATAGTTTTTTCGTAATTTTATATATTATAATACATGATATATGTTTCAATAAAAATATTAAATGAACTGACAACAAACTAGACTTCTACGTTTTCAAATAATTAACGTTTCTTTTACGTCATTGTTGGTGAATGGGTTAGCTGACATACAGACCGACAGGCAGAAACACGAACATAATTCCAAAAATGCATTTTTTCGGAATCAGGAAGGTATAAAAAGTAAAGATCCATCAAAATCTCGAATTAGATTGCAATACTTTCTTTTTTCGAGAAAAAAGATTGAAAATATTTGAATAAAGAAAAGCACTAACGATCATATCTCACAACATTATATTAACACTTTTAATGAATGGTTTGATAGGAGACTGTATAGTGAAAACAATAAATACCTTCAACTGAAAAGTCCATATCGTTATCCATCAAAAACAAAAATCACTGTGGAACCTTATATAATAAACAAAAAATAAAACTGTAACGCTAAGTTTACAATTACTGTTCACACTTTGGCCAGTAGAAATAAACTAGTTTATTCATTGAAATTTGTAAGGCAGCCCCATGTATATTTCAATTGAATAATGAGGTTTAAATTGACCAAATACAAGTCTGGAATGAACACCACTTGACTTTCCGCACGCTTTCCGATTCTATATACTAATTGGCGTATCCAGTTCCGATTAGAGATAAGATAACCTACACAATTCCTAGAAATTGATTTTTTTGCTGAATTCTCTAGATTATTTACAAAAATAACTGTGTACGTTGGAATATGTTAATGTCAACTTTACATACTGTTTTGTTATTTATTTCGATAAACGGAAAATTTCGTACATGGGTATATTTTTACAAAAATTAGCTTATATTTAAATTTGAATTTACTTATTTATTTTTAGATAGGACTACGTTTAGTTTATAAATATTTTTGGGCTATATAAAAACAATAAATACCTTCATTCGAAAAGTCCATATCGTCGTACATCAATAAAAGAAACTTTCTTTATCAGAAATAAATCTAATACTGTATTGTTAAATTTACTATTACTGTTCACGTTGTGCAGTAGAAAACGTACTAGTTTAATAATTGAAATTTGTAAGGCAGTCCCAAGTTTATTTCAATTGAATAATGAGTTGCAGTGAGTGATAATTAATGTTGAGTTTGCAATTATTAGTTCAATGGACTGATACAATAAATTGAAACAAATTGCAAGCCCATAATGCTGAATAATCATTACACACTTAGCAATCAGAATAATTAATTGTACAAAAGAGCAGTGTTAAATTAATAACGGAAGAGAACAGTTGACATGGAATAATTAAGTATTTCTGCTTCCTTCAAAACCTCCAAAATCCATCATTAATTTGATCAAATAATAGTCTGGAGTGAGCCCCACTCGACTTTTCGATTTTATATAATAATTGACTGATGCAGTTCCAATATGATTGATTCGAATTCTTACAACATTAAGTGTTTGGCAAATCCAAATTTTCAGGGTTTTCTAAACTCTAATTTTTACTTTATACCTCACGCCTACAAAACACTAATGCATTGTGTTCAAAATACAGGGATTTTTTGTTTTAACATATCCCAAAGTAAATTGTCATGCTTAGAACCGCGTTAAAGCTGTATGTTAATCTCCATTAATAAGATGACGGTTTTTAATTTAAATTCACTTGGTTTGTTTTACTAATAAATTTATTTTTCGACTAGTTTCGGCTTGATGCCATTTTCAAGAATTCTTGAAAATGGCATCAAGCCGAAACTAGTCGAAAAATAAATTTATTAGTAAAAGAAACCAAGGTAATTTAAATTAAAAACCTTTATATTAGTAGAAATGTTTTACCAAGTGATCAATGAGAAACAAGTTAATGATCTATTAATAAGGTTGTAAAACTTTTTATCAGAATATGAATATAGTATGATGAGGTATACTAATGACAATCATAATTTCATTTTGTATACATTGACATTTATGTAGTTTAAAAAACTCATTTACCTTACATTAATTTATCCAATGTCGTTATGTCTAAATAATATTTGTTATATCACTATTAATATTGTTAATTTATTTTATATGGTGGCTTGATGATTTGTTACTTTGTATTCGTTTATTTATTAATTATATTTGTTTTTGTTTCCTAATTGCCAGTACTGTTGTTTGTATATAGGGAGTTTTTAGTATACATATCCCAATTATAGCGTATATGCTGTAAATCTTCAGATATTCGTTGTTTTTCCAAAGAATTTAATTTGACGAGGGTTTTCGACTCCCAGATTAAGCATGAACCAAATTTTCAGGCTTTTCTAAACTCAAAATTTTACTTCATGTGCCACGCGTATAAAACACTGAAATATTGTGAACTTCACAATATGCTACTAAAGCAGTATGCTAAAGACGTATATTTTGAACTTCGCTTAAAACCAGCGTTTTATACGCGTGGCGCAGGCTTTTCTAAACTCGAAATATTACTTCATGCTTAATCTGGGAATGGAAAACACTTGTTTAAAGCTTCTAATTGAACTCTTTAAAAAAAACAACCAATGTCTTAAAATTTACAGCGTATGCATATTAGGGTGACCAGAAAAAAAAATGTTTTCGCACTTCTTTGAGTATAAGTGAAAGTGATCCCGATGAAGTTCTGACACTAAATTACAGGCCAATCGAATAAAATTTAGAGGTCGCTCAAGTCGAAAGTATGAATTAAAATCTGAAAATCGGTTTTTTCTTTAAATAAAAATCCGTGGAATCCGTGGAACCAACAAATACGTTGCAGTAACGTAATATTTCATTAAATTACATGATATTCTATTATTATTGATAATCATAATCTATTTATTGTCGATATTAGACATTGGGTGCATCATTTTAGGCGGGAATTTTAGTCTCGATTTTCACACTTCCGCAAAACTTGGTGTATATTTTCGGATGACCGGTACCCTATTCACTCTTTTTGGTCTTAAATATTCCCTTATACATTAAACTAAAAGTTAAGGTCCTTTGCGCAATTTTATTTCGCCTTATTTATGATGTACATCGAAATTTCACTAAGGTGCTCGGAGACTCGATTTCAGGATTTTTGTATCTATTAATTGAAATTAGTTTTTTACGCCTAATTATGTATTTGATTACCTAAATACATTGTGTACAACGATCTATAACTATTTAAATCAAGTTACGGTTAAATTGCGGTTTGTCAGAGTTTTTTCAAAGATTCATTCCGACTAGGTAGTACTGTTTGAACGATGCAGATGGCGCATCGTGCCATCTGCATCGTTCAGCGCCATCTGCATCGTTCAAACAGTACTACCAAAACAACACAATGTCGAAAGTCGAATAACCTCTATTTCAGTCTGTAGTCTGACGTCGCTGTCAAAACATGCCACCTCAACCCGTCAATAAACATTATTTGGTGGGGCCGGATATTAATCGGATCGGAGATGTTGGCCTGCCAACTAATAGAACGGTGTTGAGTTTGTTATGTTACAACCATTTTTCGAGAAATCAGACGGTTCACGAAGCAGCAAAAGACGCAATAAGGGAGGCTACCAGTGTTTATATAAACGCAAAAATTCCAACTGTAACGGAATTTAATGCTGTAAAGAAGTTGGAGGCGTTACATTCGGGTTGGTTAAAGCTAAAAAAAACCGGAACAGGCTGTCTACCGCGCAGCAAACTGCCATCGATACCTTTTCTGAAACCTTAGATGAGGTTTTCGAGATTACACCTAAAAATGTGTTAGATCTCATACAAGATGAAGATGCAAAGCGACTTTATATCGCTCAACATCAGCCACGTAAATTGCGCCCACGTTCCAGCAGTTCTGATATTAGAGGTTAGTGCACTATAACTATTTAATATTAGTTTTCGCAGTATATTTAAGTGTGGCAATTATTATGCATAAAAATGTTTAATATCACATAGCTTATATTTAAAATATTTTTACAGTCTATTCCTACAAAAGTGATATAGTAAAGTGAAAGTAATTAGATAAATGTTTCTTTCATAACTGTTTTCAATCAATAAAAATAAATGTTACAATAGATTATATAAATTAAAAAATTTCGGATTTGATAATATATAATCGACTGATTTTGATAAAACATTATTTTCTACAGGTGGCGTTGAACAACCAAAACAACTTCCACAGGAGCAGATTGACGATTCGCCAACGGAAACAGATATGCCCATGGAATGGGAGACTTCGGTATCAGATGATTCCCCCCCAGAACTCCCTAGTCAAACATTCACGCAGTCCTCCGAGGAAGCTTTTGATGAAAATCCGAAAACAACGAGATTGGATATTATATCCAAAGACGTTGCTCAAGCTTTGGACCAAACAGGAACAAGTAATCGAAATGCATTTTACATCTTAGGAGCGACCTTAAAGACTTTAGGATATAACCTGGACGACACCTCTTTGAGCATTGAGACGATTCGTCAAAGAAGAGCTGCGTATCGACAAGAGATTGCATCAGATATAAAACACAACTTTGCATCAGAAAACGTTCTGACCATTCATCGGGATGGGAAGTTGATGCAGGATTTGCAAAGCAAAGATGTTGTGGACCGTTTGCCAGTTGTTGTAACTGGCGACGGCGTTGAGGAACTTCTGGCGGTGCCAAAACTGGCATCACAAGCTGAAGCGGTATTCGAAGTGATTCTAGAACATAACTTGACAGACTCCATTAAGGCCTTATCATTTGACACGACTGCTACAAATACTGGTATATATTACAATTTTCTTACGTCAGAATCATAATGCATTATTTCAATATTTACTACAAATAACAATACATCGTTTCATATTTTGTGTTAATTTTTAGGACAACGTAATGGTACCTGCCATTTGTTGGAGCAAAAGTTGGACAGAGACTTACTATATCTACCGTGCTGGCACCGCATTTACGAGATAGTCTTGAAAAATGTGTTCGAGACTTCTTTACCAACGGTAACCTCAGGACCTGACGTGGTTTTGTTCAAGAGGTTTTCAAAGGCATGGCCTACCTTAGACATGGACCAGTTCGAGACCGGTATTGCTGACGAGACCGTCCGAACAGCTCTGCAGTCATCAAAAAGTGACATTCTTACATTCGCTTTTGAGCAAATACAGGTACAAATACAATCTCATTATCCACCAGTGAAATGCACTTATATTTATTAATTACATGATTTTTTTCATTGTATTGCAAAATAATTGTTGCAGGAATTCAACTTGAGAGACGACTATAAGGAACTTTTGGAACTGGTCATCGTATTCTTGGATTCCTCTCCGAAGAGCGACTACAAATTTCGTTTACCTGGACCTGTGCATCACGCTAGGTGGATGGCTAAAGCCATCTATTCATTGAAGATGTACTTTTTCCGGAAACAATTCAAACTGAAGAAGAAAGAAGAAAACGGATTACGCGACATAAATCGTTAAAGTGTATATTAAAGCGTGGTTCCCGCTTCGCAAACGTTAGCTAGCCCAAACAACGATTTGACATTTTTACATGACTTAATTGATTATAAAAACGAAAACGAAATTGTAGCTGCGGCCGCGCTTAACAAATTCACTAACCATTTATGGGACTTGTCAGACGAAGTGATCGGGTTATCATTGTTTGATGAAAATGTTTCTACGGATGAAAAGAAAATAATTTACGCCATGAATAACAATGCGGCCTGCGAACTTCAGTCAAAACGCGTGAAAATTAATGCCAATAGTGCCGAAGAGCTAGAGTTGTGGAGAAAACGAGATATTTCTGACTTCGTTTCAAACCAAACCGACCAATTGTTCTCGCGTTTTGCAATTGACAGAGATTTTCTTAACGTTGATCCAAGCTTATGGGAATCTATCGAAAGCTACAAACAAAGTAGACAATATTTGTCCAATCTACGAGTGGTTAACGACACTGCTGAGCGAGCCATAGCTTTGGTTAAGAAATTTAACACGCTAATTACCAATTCGGAGGAGCAAAAGCAGTACTTATACCAATCTGTGCAAAATCATCAGCGGCGTTTCCCAAATGCGACAAAATCCAGTTTGAAAAATGTCTAAAGTAGTGATTCTTGATATGATTGTAATAATTTTATGTAAGTAGTTTGATTCTGATTAGATTACACCGATTTGGTATTGTCAAGGAGCAATTCCATCTTCCACCATATTTCGAGTTTACTAGAATAATATCTTTGTATATAATGTATTTAAGTGGTAAAATGAATAATTATACGTCACAAACTAATTTCAAAATACATTAATGAATAACCACAAAAATCCTGAAATCGCGTCTCAGAGCACCTTAGTGAAATTTCGATGTACATCATAAATAAAGTGAAAGTAAGTTGCGCAAAGGGCCTTAACTTATAGTTTTATGTATAAGGGAATATTTAAGACCAAAAAGAGCGAATAGGATACCGGTCATCCGAAAATATACACCAAGTTTTGCGGAAGTGTGAAAATCGAGACTAAAATTACCGCCTTAAATGATGCACCCAATGTCTAATGTCGACAATAAATAGATTATGAGTATCAATAATAATATAATATCAAGTACTTTAATGAAATAATACGTTACTGCAACGTATTTGTTGGTTTCAGAGAGACCGTTGATTTTTATTTAAAGAAAAAACCGGGTTTCAGATTTTAATTCATACTTTTGACTTGAACGACCTCTAAATTTTATTCGATTGGCCTGTAATTTGGTGTCAGAACTTCTTTGGGATCACTTCAACTTATACTCGAAGAAGAGCGAAAATAAAAAAAAATAAAAAATGTTCTGGTCATATGCATATGTACCTATACTTAAAAGAAAAATTCCATGTTTTTATATTATACAAGTTTAGTTGATATTCTATCTGTAATGATTTGTTTTTTATGTGATACAAACATTTATATATTATTCTTGTTTGTTTGTTTCGCATCGGTTTTACCATCACAGCCACTAACGAAGATTATGTTATATATATATTTAACATAGATTTGGACATCACGACACAATCACACTACACCCAAGGACACGACGAAAGACTTTTAAATAACACCTTTCCGTGCACGGGAATCGAACCCGGTTTGTGGCTCGCCGAACGATATACCCTATCTCTCAGCCACCATGGGCAGGTGGTGGCTGAGAGATAGGGTATATCGTTCGGCGAGCCACAATTGTATATTATATTTATCTTTTTTATATATCGTGTTATTGAATATTTAGGTTTTAATTGTATTTAGTATGTTTGTCTTGTAATTTAAAAGTAAAGTTGAGCTAAAATAAATTTATAATTATAACGTTTTATTAAACTATTTTAGGACTCAACGTTATGTACTTTAATATCCCAATTAGGTTTTTCAATAATATTCATAATAAATAAAAATATAAGATTTAAAATGGAAATTCCGTAAATAAATAAAAATAAAATATATATGAGTGCATACGTTGAGATTAAATTAATCACGTCTTGTTTATATTAACAATAACTAATAAACTAAACTGAAATATATGAGTGCATACCTTGAGATTAAACGTAAATCACATTTTGTGCATATTAACAATAACCAGTTTTGTAATACCTATTATTTTTTTTTGTAATTATCTATAACTTATACAAACGCGTGAAGCGATTATAATTACTCTTATATAACCAGTCATTGTTTTAATTCCGATAAAAAAACTCGGTTGTTCTTTGGAATAGACGATTAATCAAGCAAGTAAAAAAAAATAAACACATACATTATGATGGAATATTACAAGATTGATTGATCTGCAACAAATCAATCAACGGGTTTTTATTTCTCATTAAAATTGAAAAATATTGTTTCAAAAAAAAAATCAAGATAATATTAGCATGAACTTATTTACTAAATTACATCAATTTTACTACAATTAAAAAAAATAAAAACTGAAGATATTAACTACAATAAAAATTAAATTAAATGCAGCCGCTCGAATGTTGTTGGTTTACACCTTTAGATTTCAATGAATGATTTATTATATTACATACGTCGATTTTATAAAAGAGTTAAATTTAAAGTTCAAACGAGTGTTGTCCACTCCCAGACTAAGCATAAATTAAAATTTCGTGTTTAGAAAAGCCCCGCATAGAAAATTTGTCTCAGGCAAATTTTCGCGGGGCTTTTCTAAACTCGAAATTTTACTTAATGCGCCACGCGTATAAAACACTGATTTCAAGTGAAGTTAAAAATATACTATTAAGGTTGGAAATTTTTCATGGTTAAGTAACCAAATATGCATTCACAAATATTTGAATTATTCGAAGATTTAAATATTTATATTTAAATATGAATAATTTTGTGATGGCACAAAATTAGTTTTAACGAAATTAAAATGATTATTATGAGAACATTATTAACTCGATATCACACATAAAATAAGACACAGTTGGCTATGAATTATAAGCATTCAATTGGAAACTTCTAACAAGTGTTTCCACTCCTTGATTAAGCATGAAGTAAAATTTAAAGTTTAGAAAAGCCTGAAAATTTTTTTTGGTCGCCAAACCAAATTTTTAGGCTTTCCTAAACTCTAAATTTTACTTCATGCGTCATACATGTCACTGATTTCAAGTTCAAAATATGCTGCTTGTGTTTGATCTAACGTTGATACATTTTACAAACGTTTATTTCGCCTAAACAAATCTTTCGCTTTCCATATTTGAGCAATTTGCTTTGGGATATTTATTTATTTGTGAATTCCTTTGCGGGCGAAAGCCTAATTGCACAGAAAAATAGAAAATGAAATTATAATATTAAATTAACTAGGACTTCAACGTTTTTTTGTATCAGTAAACAAAAATGCGAGTTGAACATGGCGATAATTCTTATGTAAGTATATTTAAAAGAAGAACTTCATGTATAATTTATGAACAAGTTTCAAAGGGACTTCACTGGGTCCGTTTCTAAAACTTATTCATTTATGATTTAAACATTTTTTTATGCTCATACTAGATTTAATTACAAAACTCTTCTCTTATGATTTTATTTTAAACAGTTATATGTGTATGTTTGTGTAACAGATTTGTATTTTAGAAATCTTGAGCGAAACATTACATATTCCTCTAATTTGTTTGTACACATTTTCGTTCGTGTGTGTATTAGAATACTTTTGTGAAATTTGTGAAATATATGTTGTAAGTTCACTTCTGTATAATATATGTATGCAAACGCTATAAAACTACCATTTAGGAGTATTACATTTGATTTCCTAGCAACTTCTATATTTTTTCTAATTTCCGCTCGTTGTAAAATATTTTGATTCATGTAAGATAGTCGTTTATGAAAATTATGTTTAATCCATTAAATTGTTTGCACATTGGGAAATCATTGTTTGAATTTTTAATAATATTGAAGGATAAATTAAAAACACTTGGTTTGTTTCACTATAGTGAAACAAACCAATTGTTTTTAATTTATCCTTCAATATTATTTCAAAATGTTTCACCAAGTAATAAATGAGAAAGTTATTCAAGAAATATGAATTTTTAATATCCATATTTGCTCTTAAGTATGTTTATGCGTTTATAAATATATTGTTTTCGCAACTCATTTTGTTTGATAATTGTTACAGTGTAGTCAAATAAAATAAAACTAATTAGTTTTATAAAAAAAATTAAAACTTAAAATATTCTTCGAATAATAAAAAGTGATTAGTGTGTTTTTTAAATTTCTCGTTAAATCACTATTTTATGCGCGTGGCGCATGACGTAAAATTTCGAGTTTAGAAAAGCCCAGAAAATTTGTCTCGGGTCGCTGCGCGACCCTCGACAAATTTTCACGGGGCTTTTCTAAACTCGAAATTTTACTTCATGCTTAGTCTGGGAGTGGAAACGCACGTTCGAAACTTCAAAGTGAATGCTTTGATAAGAACATTAAATGATTGAAAATATATTTAAAAATAATAATCTAGTTTTCAAAATTTTGTTTAATATTGTTTGAAGTAAAACACATGGTAGCCACAGTCTGAAATGTTAAATTTTTCCGACATTTCCCTGACTAAAGACTTTTTCCCTGGCCTTTTATAACAACCCCCATTCTGTTTAATAGTTTTCATTGTTTTTGTCAATATTTAAGTTAATTTTATAAATGTTTACGTGTTTTGTAATTTGGATGATGATTTTAACAAATTTAATAATATTATATGGCTTTTTGTTACGGTTACCGTACACTTTCCCGAATATATTTTCCCGAATGACCTTTTTCCTGAACGCCATATTTCCTGAAAATAGAAATCCCGAATCCCATTTCCCGAATCCAATTTCCCGAAAGGTATTGTTCCTGAATAAAATATAAACTATTTAGAACAGAATATCATGGTACGGTTTACACTTATAGCAGTCCACTTTCGAGGATAATGCGTTTTCCAAATTTGTTACAGCGTTTTGAAAATTTTGATTTATTTGCTGATTCTATAAATACTTTTAAACGTAATTTGCTGCGTACCAATTTAGAAAGTATTTTTGCAAAACTCCATCACCTTAATATTTTTTGTTCCTCATTAATGTGCATAATGTACCTATTTTTAGGTAAATAGACTTTAGGTATTAGATATAAGTTATATTTTGTAATTATTGTATAAAATTGGAGATTTTCCGTTTTCGAAAGAAATAAATACAATAAATACAATTTTGAAACCTAAACAAATTAAGTGTTTTATTAAAGTGATATTATGGAGTTTTAACAACTAACAGCCTCAACTAAACAGTAAATATAAGCTAAATTCTGACTTCAGTTTCTGGAAGTATTCACCTAAACTAGAAAAACCCTATTTGGGTATTGATAGTTTAATTCGGGAAAAACATCATTCGGGAAAGTTAATTCAGGAAAGTAGTATTCGGGAAAGTGTTTTCGGGAAATGTATTATTCAGGAAAAACGTAATTCCGGAAAAATATATTCGGGAAAATGTATTCGGGAAAATGGGCGGATACGTTTTGTTACTGTTTTGGTCAATTTCGATATAATTCCATGACTTTTCTCTGATTTTCGCGGTTTTAATGATATTCAGTAAATTTTTTATTTACGTAAATTTCAGGCATTAGTCGATTTTATAATTTGAAGTTTTGAACGAGTGTTTCCACTCCCAGGCTAAGCATGAAGTAAAATTTCGAGTTTAGAAAAGCCCCGTGAAAATTTGTAGAAGGTCGCGCAGCGACCCGAGACAAATTTTCTGGGCTTTTCTAAACTCGAAATTTTACTTCATGCGCCACGCGTAGAAAACACTGATTTGAAGTAAAGTTCAAAAACACACAAATACATCTTTAACCAGAGTAACAGGGAGTCAGATATTTAGTCCGTTATCAACGATGTTCAGTGGTAATAATAAATAATTAGGTTTTGAATATTTTTGTTAAAACAACTGGTAACGATATTTATAATTAATGGTTGCAAAAAATAATAAAATCAAATTTATTCTTAAAGGATTTGTATTCGTGATTCGAAAAACAGGATTCGAATCTTCGATTTGAATCATATTTATCTCTTACGAATCCTTTATTCGAGTATTCGTGATTCGAATCCTTTTTACGAGGATTCGTCCCGGCTCTGATAGAGACACATTATTATATAAATTCCATATTATATTATGAACATAAAAAATATGTTTTATTTCACAGATATATGGCGAGATGCCGTATAAGCATTTTAATTAAAATGGCGATATCGTACGATGGAAAAGAACCACAATTAAGAAGTACAAAATGGATATTTGATTTTATTTAAAGAGTACTTATGAAATTAGAAAAATTCAAATTCAAAACTATTTGAATTCGAGAAAAAAAGCTTACGCTTCTTATAGTTTGCACACTTTAAACATAATATATAAAATTACGAAAAACTATTCGTGAAAATGCAAACAGTGTCTTAATTAATAAGACAATTTAAGACGATAAATATCCATTGAAACAACTACTTCCCGTGCAAATACACCTCCGGATATTATTAAGACACTGTTTGCATTTTCACGAATAGTTTTTCGTAATTTTATATATTAAAATTATGAAATTATTTAAAATTGCCGCCAAATTTACTATAGTGAAACAAACCAAGTGTTTTTAATTAATCCTTCAATATTATTTCAAAATGTTTCACCAAGTGATAAATGAGAAAGTTATTCAAGAAATATGAATTTTTAATATCCATATTTGCTCTTAAGTATGTTTATGCATTTATAAATATATTGTTTTCGCAACTCATTTTGTTTGATAATTGTTACAGTGTAGTCAAATAAAATAAAACTAATTAGTTTTATAAAAAAAATTATAACTTATAATATTCTTCGAATAATAAAAAGTGATTACATGAATATAAAAGCGAACTTAATTTATCGACTACCTGAAATAATTTTGTTTCGTTGACACTTTTCCAAATAATTATGAAAACACCATGTTTCGGTATGAGTTACGAGAAGATAAATTTAATATTAAATAAAACTAGTAATCATTTTTCTCCACTGGTTTATTTTAATCACTAGATGTACATTTCGTTCACCAATTGAATATTTTCAATAGTTGTACTTAACTAAGTTTAGTACAACTATTGAAAATGTTCACTTGGTGAACGAAATGTACATCTAGTGATTAAAATTAACCAGTGGAGATAAAGGATTACATGTTTCACTTAATATTAAAACAACAACTGAATATTTAGAAAAGTCTTCAAAATTATTGCAGAGATTCGATACATTTGCTTTAATATTTTGTAAATAATTAAATTTTACTTTTTACTATCTGATTAATGGTTCTCCCTTTATTTATCGACTATCTGAAATAGTTTTGTTTCGTTGACACTTTTCCAAATAATTATGAAAACACCATGTTTCGGTATGAGTTACGAGAAGATGAATTTAATATTAAATAAAACTAGTAATCATTTTTCTCCACTGGTTTATTTTAATCACTAGATGTACATTTCGTTCACCGATTGAATATTTTCAAAAGTTGTACTAAACTAAGTTTAGTACAACTATTGAAAATGTTCACTTGGTGAACGAAATGTACAATCTAGTGATTAAAATAAAAAAGTGGAGAGAAAGGATTACATGTCTCATTTAATATTAAAACAACAACTAAATATTTAGAAAAGTCTTCAAAATTATTGCAAAGAGTCGATACATTTACTTTCATAATTTGCAAATTATTAAATTTTACTTTCTGATTACATAAATGTAGAGAAAGATATTTTCTTATTATAGGTAAATTAATAACATTACGCGAATCAAAATTAAAATCATATTTAAATAATAAATGTAATAAAAGTAATAATGTATTAATTGTAACAACTGAGAAAAGGTATACATTGGTCAAACTCAACGAAATATACTCAAGAGCTTCAAAGAACACAATTACTACATTAAAAACCCTAATAAATGAACAATAGCTTTCCATAATTTCCAATTTTCAATTTTCATTACATAATTAAAAATTATGACGCTGCCATTAGTATTGTTGTTACTATTTTTAGGTAATCTGGGCTCTTTTCCTTAAACTTGTTATTATACCTAATTTGACAACAATTTTATAATCAAATAAATTGATTTAAACTTTTTTTATATAACAGTTACATATACTTTAATATAGCGTTGTAACAAATCAAATTAAATAAGATTTTAAATATTTCATTGTATAATTCAATATCCGGAGGTGTATTTGCAGGGGAAGTAGTTGTTTCAATGGATATTTATCGTTATAACTTGTCTTATTAATTAAGACATTGTTTGCATTTTCACGAATAGTTTTTTCGTAATTTTATATATTATGTTTAAAGTGTGCAAACTATAAGAAGCGTAAGCTTATTTTCTCGAATTCAAATGGTTTTGAATTTGATTTTATCTTGTTTGAACTGTACCGTAAGGTAAATAATAAGGTCTCACATTATTCATACCTGCTAATGACATAATCCCCTTTTTTTTACCTATAAATACCATCATTTTCACTCATTTCATTTCTGTGTACCTGTTCATTCCACACACACCACTTTTTCCAAGTAAGTTTGTTTTAATTTTATTCCTAATTTTTATTTTTAAACGTCATAAGCAAAGCTATACTGAAGAGAGATAAATCTCGAATCGCGTCTATAGATGGCCTAAGACATTAGTTTTAGCCCAAGTCCTTTCACATCTAATTTGTTGCTATCTATCCTATAATTTTAAATTTGTATTGGTAGTTGGTTTGAAGAGAATTTGACCTAAACGTTACATATACTTTAATAGAGCGTTGTAACAAATCAAATTAAATAAGTTTTAAATATTTCATTGTATAATTCAATATCCGGAGGTGTATTTGCACGGGAAGTAGTTGTTTCAATGGATATTTATCGTCTTAAGTTGTCTTATTAATTAAGACATTGTTTGCATTTTCACGAATAGTTTTATCGTAATTTTATATATTATGTTTAAAGTGTGCAAACTATAAGAAGCGTAAGCTTATTTTCTCGAATTCAAATAGTTTTGAATTTGAATTTATCTTGTTTAAACTTTTTTTGTTGCATTTTTTACATAACAATAAACATTTTTGTTCGTACCACTGATTAGCATTTTGAAAGATCTTTCTAATGATATATCACAAGTAGGGTCGTGCCGTTGAAATAAAAACGGGCAAGGGTGGCTACAGACTAAGGGTTTTTTTTTTATTTTGGGTTTTACGTCATCTATTTCCGCTGCTAAGGCCAATCATGACGCCGGAGATTAGGTCTACAGCTATCCGGGAATTTTGCCGAACCCGGTGGGAGTTCCAACCCACCGGTAGGGATCTTTAACGTGCACGCAACATCCAGGCAGTACACGGGTCCTACATGCATTTAACGTCATATCCGAGAAGACGGAGTGTTTGGCATTTTTATCCTAACCTATATAATTGCAGACAACTTGTTAGGCCGGTATTTGAACCCCGGTCCGTGGCATGGCAGTACAACACTCTAACCACTACACCACCAAGCTGCCCAGCCTAAGGGGTTGGTTGCAGAATATTATTATGTGGGTCAAAATGGTTCCCCCTCCATATACTAGAAATGGTTTTGAAAAATTTTCTCTAACTGTTACGGTTCCAAAGATACTCTGGCTGGCTTGTTTTCAAATTGACACCCTGTATAAACAGTTGTAATAAGTTTTAAGGTATCAGTTATTGAAAAAGAGTACATGGAACTCGAAATGTATGTACATCTAACAATTAGTGGCTTTACTAAACTCGAAATTTTACATCATGTTTATTCAAGGAGTGCAAATACTTAGAGTTAGAAACTTCAAATTGAACGATTCGGAGGTATGTATATTTAAAATAAATATTCTTTGTATCTTCTTATTCATCTTGATATACAATTGTGAATATATTTAAATATAAAACAAACTTTTCTAATTTTTAATGAATAGAAAGTGTGTTATGTTTACGATAAATCAATCTGAACGTCTGGTTTGCACGTACTTATTTTTTATTGATGTCATTAAATTAGAAGGACCTAATTTTTTAAGAACTCATTCACCTGGAAAAAAATGAACCTGATTTTTATATTTAGACAGAAATTATCATAAATAACACTAATTTGATTTTCTCTATCATATTTTTTCATCACAACTTTTCAATTATTTATAGATAATCTCTGTTTTTAGTGAAGAAAGTGTTAGTGTTTTATTAAGTTTAATTATATTCAACTCTTCACGTAACTCAAACCAAATACATACACGATCTTTATTTATAGAAAATTTAAATACATATTAATAATACAATTAATAATTAAATATAAATTATACATTTTATCTACGACAATTCAATAATTTATTCATTATTTCACTGTTAATAGATAAATAAATGCCTCTATGTTCAACACCAATTGATCCACTAGTGGATCATGAAAATTCAGTGTTGCCACCCCACAAATTGTAGAAAAAGAATCAAGGTACATATTTAATAATTTGTCTATAGTCTGTTTAAAAACTAGAAGGAGTAAGTGCTAAAGCCCAATTTACACTATAAAAAGTTACCAGAAATATCACTAGATAAATTTTGCGGCAATTTTAAATAATTTCATAATTACTCTTTAAATAAAATCAAATATCCATTTTGTACTTCTTAATTGTGGTTAAGTATTTTCTTTTCCATCGTACGATATCGTCATTTTAATTAAAATGCTTATACGGCATCTCGCCATACATCTGTGAAATAAAACATATTTACATTATGTTCATAATATAATATGGAATTTATATAATAATGTGTCTCAATCAGAGCCGGGATGAATCCTCGTAAAAAGGATTCGAATCACGAATCCGAATCACCTAATATGATTCGAATCACGAATACTCGAATAAAGGATTCGTAAGAGATAAATATTATTCGAATCGAAGATTCGAATCCTGTTTTTCGAATCACGAAATACAAATCCTTTAAGAATAAATTAGATTTTATTATTTTTTACAACCATTAATTATAAATATCGTTACCAGTTGTTTTAACAAAAATATTCAAAACCTAATTATTTATTATTACCACTGAACATCGTTGATAACGGACTAAATATCTGACTCCCTGTTACTCTGGTTAAAGATGTATTTGTGTGTTTTTGAACTTTACTTCAAATCAGTGTTTTGTACGCGTGGCGCATGAAGTAAAATTTCGAGTTTAGAAAAGCCCTATGAAAATTGTTTTTTTTGTGTCTTTAAATTTCTCGTTAAATCACTGTTTTATGCGCGTGGCGCATGACGTAAAATTTCGAGTTTAGAAAAGCCCCGTGAAAATTTGTCTCGGGTCGCTGCGCGACCCTCGACAAATTTTCACGGGGCTTTTCTAAACTCTAAATTTTACTTCATGCTTAGCCTGGAAGTGGAAACACTCGTTCAAAACTTCAAATTGAACTCTATTATAAAATCGACTAATGCCTGAAATTTACGTAAATAAAAAATTTACTGAATATCATTAAAACCGCGAAAGTCAGAGAAAAGTCATGGAATTATATCGAAATTGACCAAAACAGTAACAAAAAGCCATATAATATTATTAAATTTGTTAAAATCATCAGGCAAATTACAAAACACGTAAACATTTATAAAATTAACTTAAATATTGACAAAAACAATGAAAACTATTAAACAGAATGGGGGTTATATTAAAAGGCCAGGGAAAATGTCTTTAGTCAGAGAAATGTCAGAAAAATTTAACATTTCAGACTATGGCTACCCTGTGTTTTACTTCAAACAATATTAAACAAAATTTTGAAAACTAAATTATTATTTTTAAATATATTTTCAATCATTTAAGGTTCTTATCAAAGCATTCACTTTGAAGTTTCGAACGAGAGTTTCCACTCCCAGACTAAGCATGAAGTAAAATTTCGAGTTTAGAAAAGCCCCGTGAAAATTTGTCGAGGGTCGCGCAGCGACCCGAGACAAATTTTCTGGGCTTTTCTAAACTCGAAATTTTACGTCGTGCGCCACTCTCATAAAACAGTGATTTAACGAGAAATTTAAAAACACAAAAAGAAACATTTTTCATGTTATTCCTGACAGTTCGAATTAGTTTCGACAATTCAAATCTTTTTGTATATATTCGAATTCTTTTACAAGGATTCGAATCCTTTTATAAGGAATCACCCACATTTAGATTCGAATACGAATCCTCTTAAAAAAATGAAACAAATCCGGATCACGAATCCAGTTGAACTAAAGTATTCGAATGACTCTAATCTTCTAGAAGGATTTGAATCCTGAATGATTCGAATCCCGCCCAGCTCTGGTCTCTATCTTTCTTAAAATTGATTCGTTTACTTCTTTTAAAACTTTATTCAAAGTTGGCAGTTCATTTTTATAGAAGAAACTATGCACGAATCTCTTCACTACGTCATCAAAACTTTTAATTATGTCCTCCAAGCTGTTTAGGAGTACAAATCTCTCCGGATTTCTTATATTCGCTAATGGTACGATAGACAGTGGAATTTACAATTCCTAAAAATTAAAAATTTTATTATTTGATGCATATTCTTATGCTATTTGATATCTCACCTACTGCACTAACAATGTCTGATACAGCAGCAGTCATTTTCATATATGGATCATCTGCTTATACATATTTATTATGTACTGTTTTACAGACAGATACAAATGACCCAAATCTAATTTTTTACGCTTTTTTGGAGGTGAAGGTGATATTATCACCGAGTTTGTACTGGGTCCATAATCTATCACAACAATATAAACAAAACTAACTTTAACTATGCTAAGGAAACACCGCACAAAAGGTTATTACGAAACAGACAAAGTTGCAACTCGATTACGCTTCGAATTAAGGTTATGTCAGCTGTTGCGTCTAATAATGACGTAATTAGCATAGTGTAAAATGGGCGCGCTCTCGGCCAATCAGAGTTGTAGGTTTTGGCGCGTGAAATTTAAAACGCTCCTCCTAGTTATTAAACAGATTATAGATAATTATATTGCTGTTCGTAATATTACATGTTTTATACTTTTAAAGAGAGTATATCATATTATGCTTAGTTGAGATATTCATAATTTTCTGATATAAAAAGATACATTAAGTTAAAATTAAATTGCATAATTTTTAAAAATATTTAATCGAAGTAAGTATACTGCCATGTTATTTTTTAAAAGTCATTCGCGTGTCAGTAGTGAACTACAAAATCGCAAATAAATTTCGTTTTACAAAAAAAATTGTTGTTCGCAATGAGTGATATTGAAGAAGATTACCTTCCCGCGACACCCCCACATACTGTGGACATCTCTGCAAAGGCAGAAAACTGTTAAATTCCCGAAAAAAGCTGCAAATCTTATGATAACGTGTACGCAACATTTATGAGTTGGAAATTACAAAAAAGTGTGGAATCGTTCTCTAAGAGAGTTCTCATGGCCTGTTTTAGTGAACTAGCAGAGAAATTTAAATCTTCAACACTCTGGACATATTATTCGAAATTGAAAAAAACATTACTTGTAAACCAAAATGTACAAATTCAACAATATAAAAACTACAGGCATTTATCAACCGGCGTTAACATTAACATCCGAACAGGTCACAAAATTTATAGAAGAAGCACCGGATCAAATATATTTAGCTACAAAGGTTAGTAAGTCTATTATTTAATGGTAAACGATACATTTCCACAATCTTATAAATATAATTTTTTGTTTTAGGTTGCATTGATAATGGATTTAATGGGTTGCTGTAGATGCTGTGAGCTGCGCAATATGAAGATTTCACACCTTGAAGAGCATGATTCTGTATATTTCATAAGAATTCCTTTGACAAAGAACAACATGCGAAGAAGTTTTACAGTAACACATCGTTTTTATGATATAATAATAATAATAATAATAATTTATTTACATTCCACAAATACATACAAAATAATACTTGTACATGTAAATCGTCACAGAGGTATATATATATATATATATATATAAATTTTAGATAGATAAATTCAATGTGAAATATCGATAAAATAAATAAATAAATAATAACATGGAAAGTTCACGTAATTAAAATTTAAAATTATAAAATTCTGACATAGAGTATGGCTCAAGATCACATAAGAGTTCATATATTTTTTTTTTGGCTTTGTTGTAATCATTTATTACTTTAATTGACAATGGAAGATGGTTAAACATTTTAAGGGATGAGTAAAAACAACCTTGCTTAAATTTATTGAGTGAATGATGTGGTAAGTTGTATACTTGACCGTATCTGCTAGGGTATCTAGTTGAGTAAAACACGTCCCCGAATAGCGACCTGTTTTTTAAAAAGAATTTCAAACACTCGTAAATGTAGAGACCATAAAAGGACAATATCTTTTGATTTCTAAACAAACCTCTACAGCTTGCATTTATTTTTTGTTTAAGTAATATTCTTGTTGCCTTTTTTTTGCAGTGTAAACACTTTCCCTGCAGAAGTACTGCCACCCCAAAATATCAGACCATATCTTAATTGGGATTCAATGTTTGAAGAGTAAAATAGTTTAGCAATGCGATGGTTTGTGTTTTTGATTAATACCCTAAGTCCATAACACGCTCCGCTTAGTTTATTACAGATATAGTCAATATGATGATTATATTTTAAGGTGTTATCTAATATAATTCCAAGACATTTGACACTATTTGTAATTGGATATAATTTATTATTTATAGTGATGTGTGGGGGCGTGTTTATGGCTTCAGTTGTCTTAAATAATACAATATTGGTTTTAGACTCATTTAGTATTAGATCGTTTGTTTTAAACCATATTTCTAGGTTGTTAATTCAGTCGTTGCTCAAATGTTCGATGTCAGAAATAGATTTTCCGCTGATTAGTAGATTAGTATCATCAGCGTAATTTAAGATTTTACAATACGCTGGAACTGTTTTAGAGATATCGTTAATGTATATAACAAACAGCAAAGGGCCTAGGATGCTCCCTTGCGGAATTCCTTTATTTATAGTTAAGGGTTGTGATAAAGAAACGATATTATTTTTAGTGTCTGTGATTTTTGTAAAATGGATTCTGTCGATTAAGTATTATTGAATTAGGTCATACGCAACGCCTCGAACACCATACATAAAAAGCTTGTCCATCAGTATTTTATGGTTGATGGTATCGAATGCTTTCGACAGATCCACAAAAATTCCACAGGATAGTTGATGATTTTCCATATTTTCCAATATTTCGTTTATATAATCGAAAAGAGCTGTTTCTATGCTTTTACCCTTTAGAAATCCATGTTGTGCAGATAAGAATAAGTTGTGTTTTTTAAAAAATGTAAGCAAACGATTTTGTATGATTTTTTCAAATATTTTTGATAAAGAGTTTAGGAGACTGATAGGCCTATAGTTTCCTAAATTATTTTTATCACCTTTTTTATATATAGGCATTAATAAAGATGTTTTAAGCTTACTTGGGAATATTCCAGTTTTCATTGATGAATTTAAAATAATGCTTAAAGGTAACGCTATATGATGTATTGATTTTTTGATTATGTGCATGGGTACTTCATCAATCCCCGTTGCGGTGTTATTTGATATACTCAATGTTATTGTAATTATTTCTAAATCGTCTGTAGGATAAAGAAAGATAGAATTTTCGTTGAATGAAATGTTAGTTTTATTGGCAATGTTGTTTGAGTTGTTATTTGTTAAGTTATTAGCTATTTCCTTGAAAAATATGTTAAAATCATCCACTAATTTGTTTAAGTCGTTGCTATGAGGCATTGTTTGAGTCTTTTTCCCACCAACGCCATCTCTAATACAGTTCCAGGAGGCCTTTGATTTATTAGTTGAGTTATTTAAAATTGTTTCCATTTGTTTATGCTTTTCTTTAATTAATAAATTGTTATAGTTTTTTTGCTCTTTATTATACAGGTGAATGAATTCTGGTCTATAATTGGAGATTGTTTTATATAAGAGAAGGTAATTTTTACTAATTTTGAGCGCTTCTGTTTGAAATACTTTTTTTGGTTTCTCTTTGCATTTGTTTATAAATGGAAAACAGCTTTGAAAATGGTTTAAAAACATGTGTATAAATAAATCATATTGCATGTCTGGACAATCTACTTTGATGATATTACTAAATGATTCCTTTGATATTTTTTCTAAAAAATTAGAGATATTTTGTTCCGAAAAATGTCGAAACTGTTGATGACAGTTTTTTTTTAATTTCAATACTGTTTTTATACGTGAGTAACTGCCCAGTATGATCTGATATTGGGGTTTGCAGCACCTCTGATGTTACGTTTGATGTTTCATTAGTGATGATGTTATCAATGCAAGATTTAGTAGTTTTGGAAATACGAGTGGGTTCTTTTATAAGGTAGCATAAATTAAATGATTTCAACAAATATAATAAATTATTTAATGTATTTGAAGGTTTTAAAAAGTCTATGTTTAAGTCACCGGTTATGAAAAAAGTTTTATTTGTGGATGAGAGACAAAGAAGTAACTTTTCGAAATAATCCAGAAATAAATCAATATTACCAGATGGGGGTCTGTATGCACAAATTATGAGAACGGTTTTTGTATTTAGGTTAAGAGCAACACTCGAACACTCAAATTGTCGCATTTCTGTAAACGCACTCACATCAAAAACCGAATACTCTATCGATGATTCGATGTAAATAGCCACTCCTCCATGTTCCTTTTCTTTCCTGCAACATGTAGATCCCAGCTTGAAGTTTGGTATGTTGACCATCTTTATCTGATCGTTTGTGAGCCAATGTTCTGATAGACATAGAATGTTGCATTCATATTCTTCTGTTAATGCTGTTAATTGGTTTATCGATGTAGTAAGGCATTGGACGTTCTGGTGAAGTAGTAGTAAATTCCTTGGATTTCCTATTATATGATTGGTTTGGATTGACGTGGGTTTTGAAAATTTGAGCATTTTGTTTTAAAAAAGAATCGGTTTATAATTATGTTCTTAGGCCAGAAATTTTCGTTAATTATATCCACTTCACACTCGATCGGAATGCCAATTTTAAAAGATGAATATGATGGGTTTTCATTTTTAGGTGTTAACTTTTCGATGTGGAACGAGAAATTTCCAACTTTTAGCAAGTGGGTTTTAATATCTTCGCATGTTACATCATTGTGAAATCTGGAGCCGAAGAGCCATTTTTTTTGGTTTAATTTCAGCTACTTTGAGATTTGTGTCTGAATTTTTGCCAGAAATTTTATAAGCGTTTGATTTACCGCCCCGTTTTCGGCGAATTTATAACCATTCGTTGTTATTTTCTGTATTGTGTTTATTTATATTGTCGAGTTCACTGACCGCATTGGAATTTGTTTGGGATTTAATTTCGCTGGTTGTCGCCGATGACCTGGCGTTATCGCTTTTCGGGGTTCGATTGTTTTTGTTAACTTGCTCATTTGCCTTTGTAAATGGTTTAGTAGATCCATCTCTTGGTGGAGCCGTGTTTTTAATTGGTGGATATGTTGCTTTATCAATTACACTGGTTTGGTTTGTGTCTCTGCTTAATTTTAGGTTATTTAATTCCTTATTTAAGTTCATAATTTTTGCATCTTGCACGCATATCACCTTATTTTGATGACTTACGTGATCTATTAATGAGGCCACTTGCTTTTTAAGGGCGATTAGAAGATTTAAGGAACACTTCTGCAAACCGCTTTTTTCGCACTTTGCGCACGCGGTTACACCGAACTTATCCTCCGATTTTGTACATATATGATGATATTCGATATCACAGATGTTGCACGTGAAGAAGTCGTCCACTATTTGTTTATTACATACGGGACACACTCTATTTTCACTTGAAACTAAGTTTATATCACTGACTGACTGGGACCGGTTGTTCTCGCGACCCGCCATTCCTAATGTTAACATTGAATTTTCACTCACTTTTCTGGCGTCTAGGGGTAGATCGTAATCGTATGATGCAAATCATATATCCGATTAAGACCTCCACAATTAACAACAACTGTACCGTTATTTTTAAACTATCAATAAATTTACTAATATGCCTAAACAATTAGCAAAATACATGAATTTAAATAAGCCGGGCCTATACACTGGACCTGCTTCAGACGTTCCTCGCCCACGCTATTAATTGATGGTAGCGGAGATATGACTGATCTAAAATGGCATGGTTGCTGGAAGAGTGTCACAATAGCCAAAGATTATATTGACGAAAGTAAACGGCATATGCAGAAGACTGCTCAAAAAATTATGAAACGTATAGGAATACCAAGTACTAGCAATGCAACGGAATTGAAAATTAATGAAACATCAATAAAGCAAACTATTGAGCATAGTACTGTTTCTAATACAATAAAACCATTGGTGTCTGGTTTCATAAAAGAATTTAATAGGAAAAATGTTGAATTAGATGGAAATTCTACAGTTATACAACTAAAAGAATGCAGCGGCATGTTTATTTTTAACTTTTACAATAGGGAAAAACAATAATTATAAATTTATTTCTTTAGAGTTCATTGTATTTGTAATTAATAAACTTCATGTTTAATACTTTTTTGTAATTTAATTTCTCTATAAATTGTCTTAGATATAATAGTATATTTTACTCGCATATCATGGTTCTGATCTACTGAGGTTTATACCTCTCGCCTTTTGGCTCGCGCTTTAAAACCCTCCTCGTGGATCATACCCTTCATAATATGCTTGTTAAATAATCTACTATTATTTCAATCATTCTTACATTATACACTGGCGAAAGAAATTAACGCATCACATTAATTTTTTTAATTTAAAAATAAAGTTTTGATGTTTAAAAACAAAAACAATAACAACAAAACCAGCTGAACTATAATAATGATTTTCAACACATTTTATTTCATTAATGACTAAAATATTGTCATAAATAAAAAGAGGAAAGAAGTTAACATGTGATTATAAGACTTAATATCTAGTGTATCCTCCTCTTGCTCGAATAACTGCCTGACAGCGACGGCTCATACTGTTAATTAATCATCCTGGTTAATATCTTCCCAAATTTCCTGCAATCTTTGTCCAAGCTCTTGTTGATCGCTTGGACGCCGAGGAAGTACTCTAAGGCGTCTGCCCATCGCGTCCCATAGGTGTTCGATCGGATTAAGATCGGGACTCCTGGCTGGCCATTGCATTGTGTTGATACCCACTAGGTCAAGATACTGTTGTACAATTCGGGCACTGTGTGGTTTTGCATTGTCATGCATAAACAGGAAATCGTTTCCTCCAAAGGGAGCAAAAGGCATTACGGATGGTTCTAAAATGTTTGCAATATAAGACGCTGCCGTGATGCTTCCTCTTGGTATGACCACCAACGCCGTACGAGCCTCTAAAGTGATACCACCCCACACCATAACAGAGCCTCCACCAAACATAACAGTCGGAACAATGTTACACTGCGCATAACGTTCACCTGGCCGTCTGTACACATGCATTCGTCTGTCACTGCCGTAAAGACAAAATCTGGACTCGTCGCTAAACATAACATTAGCCCAATCGGCCTGTAACCAGTTTACATGTTCTTGCGCAAATGTTAACCTGGCTCTGCGATGGTCTGCGGTTAATTGTGGTCCTTTTGCCGCTATTTTCGGAGTTAAATTAAAACCACGTAACCTTTTTCTGATGGTAACGGAACTTACATGAACATTGTGGATCTCTGCGAGCATATTTTGTAGCCTAGGAGCCGTAATAACCCGTTCGCGTAACGTCTGCATCATTAAAAAACGGTCTTGAACAGCCCGTTCTCCCTTGTTCTGGCCTTCTTGAGTATGCCTGAGTTTCCCGATGTCTCTTCAAGACACGGGATACGGTCGATTGATTAACACCAAGACGCTGACTGATGTAACGCTGACTCCTACCTTCTTCTGCAAGTGTAACCACAATCACAGCTTCTTCACTGCTTAAATTAAGATTCGGACGTCTATCCATATTCATTCTTCACTATTTAGCACTTAATTTTAACAATTACTTGAAAACAAACTCAAAAAGAAATTTTATATGAACCTTTCTTACAGTCAGAATAATGAAAAGTGCTTCATTTTATTTATTGACAGAAAACTGTGAGAACAAAAGACAAAACACAACATGTAAAACAGCATGTTTGATAAGATTTCTTATTGTAAAAATATGTTTGTGTTCAAAGAAAACTCGATTCCAAGATATCAAAAAAATCACAAATGATGCGTTAATTTCTTTCGCCAGTGTAATAAAAAATATACCTACAGCAAAAACCAAAAATGTAAAACAATAACAATAAATACACGACATACAAAAACTTATCTTGTGAAATAACACATTATTTGGGTAATATTATAAGTAAAACAAAATGCCAAATTAAAAAAAAAAATCTCCATTACAGCACTTTCCTTATATTTTAAACAAATTATAACATTAATTATAACATTAACTTTAACATTATTATTAACATTCAATTCACTCTAACCAATTGGTTGAAGATTTCACTTGAAGTTAGTGATAATACGCGTGGCGCATGAAGTAATATTTCGAGTTTAGAAAAGCCTGAAAATGAGGCTTTGCCGGGGGCACGACTCGCTTCGCACGCTGTAATTTGCATATGTATAAAATATATACTTGTACACTTGAAAAAAACTGTTTGTAATTGTAATTAAAGTATAACTTTTGGTTAGTTCTTGACAAGTATAAGTATTAATTGTTAATATTTCTCATAATAAATAACATTTGAATCATTTTTTTAAATTATTTAAATTTCATTTATTGTGCTAAATATTAACAATTAATATTTATATTTCTCAAGAACTAATCACAAATCAAAAATTATAATTTAATTAAAATTGGTATAATAATAATACAGAGAGTTTCTTTGATTTCCACCATGTATCAATTGAAATTACCTTTTTATCAAATAACCGTATACCACTTGTAAAATATGTTATTATAAAACTGATTAGTAGGATTTTTATTTGATAAACAGGGAATTTCATTTGACACGTAGTGATAATTAAATGAAAAACTCTTTAATAATAAATAATTTGGATTTGTCTCGCGACAATCAATCAGAAATGTATTTTCAGTTCCCTTTATTGTAAAATTTATGACATAAAATAATGTTATTTTTTCAAAATTAATGTCATTTATACATGACATTAATAAATTGATAATCAGTTGATTTGTGTAATTATGAATTTTGTTAATTTCTGTAATACTTTGTACACATTTTTTTATAATTTGACATTTTGCAATACAATCGCGACAAAACAAAAGCATACTACTTGCCTACTAAAATTCAATTGCGACTTATGCGCGTATTATACCCTGCATAAATGCGACAAAAAATGAATCTTCGAAATAATTCGAAAACTACTTGCTTTAGGAGTATTGTTGTAAGTACTTTATTGTAGCAAATGTCCCCTTCAATCGTACCACGTGATAAAAAATGGGTCATTCCATTAAAAAAAAAATGATTTACGAGATATTGAAGAGGGCACTTAGATATTGACATTTTAAGAACACTTATTGTCAAAATTAACAGTTTCTAATTATGTTACTTATAGAGGCATCCTCTAGGTATAAGTAGAGATATAAATCATATTTTTATCTTATTCTTAAGAGACGTTACAGACAGATTTCAAGATGCCTTTTAGGGTGAACATTCTAGAAATATTTTTTTTTTATTGAAAACTATAGGAGATACATATGCAGCGCCGCAGTAAGGAAAAACGGCACCTGGGGCCAAATATCCAATTGCAATATCCTCCCCCCTTCCTTCAATAAAGTCATTTGCGCCTGGCCTTTATGATGCGTCTCTTTTACGCGACATTTTAATTCACGAATAGTCGCGCTCTAACATAAAGGGCGATGAAACCTGCTCAGTGAACGCAATCTCAAAATAATACAATTCTTTATATTTTCCAAAAAAATCATTAATAAATAAGTTATAACAAAATTAATTAGCGTTCATTTTGAAGCTTTAAACCACATATGGGCAACCCCAGGCCCGCGGGCCGGATCCGGCCCGCTGTAAGATATGATCCGGCCCGCGAGACATTTTGAAAAAACCCAATTAAAAAAATATTACATTAGGTACTTATACTCATGGGAGTGACAGTGAGGCGGCAAACATCAAATTCTTTGATGTTTGCCGCCTCACTCTTTGATAATCGCCGCCACTCGACTTGCTCGATCAAATTCTTTTAGGTTTGCCGCCTCACGGGCGACACATCAAAAGATTTATTGCTTCTCAATTATTCTAAACTAGTTTATTCCAGATTATTCGTTCATTTTGCCTATATAAGCGGGTGGATGGCCCGAACGTTAGTTCAGTTCTCTTTGAGCTACCGAGGTGATAACTTGGACAAGCGATATCCTAGCGAACTGCTCGAGCCGTCAACTTGCTTTGTGACTTTGTGTGCATCTTCTAACTATAGTTTGTTATTAAGTTTATTGAACTAAAAGTAAACAAAAATGATGTCTTGTGGAAAGAAACGAAAAGTAGATACAGAGGGTCGCCATTTTCAATAAAAATGGACTGAAGAATTCTTTTTATCTTGCACAATGGTAAGCCTATTTGTTTGCTGTGTAATGAATCCATTTCAGTAATGAAAGAATTCAATATAAAGAGGCATTACTCAACTAAGCATGCTACGCTGCACTCACTGACAGGACAATTAAGAACAGACAAAATCCAGAAGTTTACCGCAAATTTGGAAAAACAGCAACAAATGTTTCATAAACAAAGAACACAACTTGATAATGTTGTGAAAGCTAGTTTTATAGTTAGCTCAAAATTGGCAAAGGCATTAAAACCATTTGCCGAAGGAGAATTTATCAAGGAGTGTATGTTAGAAGTTTGCGGTATTATGTGTCCTGAAAAGAAAAAAGAATTTGAAAAAAATTGTTTGTCAAGACGAACTGTTGTTCGATGTATAGAAATGATGGCTAATAATATAAAAACAACATTGACCGACCGTATGGCTGCAATGCTGGTTTTGAATCATTTTCCATAGCATTAGACGAGAGCACCGATTTGTCTGACACAGCTCAACTGGCTATATTTATTCGAGGTGTTGATAAGGAGTTCACTGTTACTGAGGAATTGCTTGCTTTACAGCCGCTAAAAGGAACGACTACAGGAGAAGATATTTTTATTCAAGTTCAAAAGGTATTCACAAGTTTTGGCTTGCCATGGTCAAAATTAATTGGAGTATGCACTGACGGTGCACCTTCTATGGTCGGCTTACGTAAAGGTTTCATCGGAATTTTGAATGAAAAAGCAACAGAATTAAATGTGCAAAAAGATGATTTGATAGTCCTTCATTGCATTATCCACCAACTGAACTTGTGTTCTAAGTCCATTCGACTCCAGAATGTTATGAATGTGGTAGTAAAAACCATCAACTTTATTCGATCCCGAGGGCTTAACCATCGTCAGTTCAATTCGTTTTTGGATGAAATATCAGCTGAATATAACGACGTAACATATTATTGTGAAGTCAGATGGCTGAGCAAAGGAAAAATGTTGAAACGGTTTTACGAGCTTAGAAATGAGATAGCAGACTTTATGAAAATAAAAGATAAACCACTATCTGAATTAAGTGACCCAAAATGGATATGTGATTTAGCATTTCTGGTCGATATTACAGGCTATTTAAATGATTTAAATTTGAAACTTCAAAAACAAGTAGAGTTAGTAAATGATTTGTACAGCCATTTAAAAGCGTTTCAGATCAAACTACGCTTGTAGGAGTCAGAGATGCTGTCTGGTAACAGTTACCATTTCAACACGCTCTCTGCGTATGAAAATATTGCTTATGCTCAATATGCTGAAGAACTCAAGTTACTGTCGGAACAATTTTCGAACAGATTTTGCGACTTCAAAAACATGGAAGACTGTTTCAGTTTATTTGCTACTCCTACAACATATATTGTACAAAATGCTCCAATACACTTACAAATGGATATGATCGAAATTCAAGAAAACTCACTCCTAAAATCCAAATTTGAAGACGTAGAGTTGTGCGATTTCTACAAAAAATACCTAGAAGAAGACAATTTTCCGCAGCTTAGAAAATTCGCAAGCAGATTGATTTGTGCGTTTGGCAGTACTTATAAATGCGAACAGTTCTTTTCATTGATGAAAGTTAATAAATCAACACATCGTACAAGACTGACTGACGATAGTTTGGAATATTCTTTACGTCTTTGTGTCAGTGGAATTAATCCAAATATCGATGGATTAGTTTCCCAAATTCAAGCTCAAGTGTCTCATTGATTTCGGTGTATTTAACTTTCGTATTTTGTAACAATTGCAAATTTAACGATTTAATTATAATGTACCATTTTTTTAAATTTCATTTTGTTATTTTAATAAATTGTACTATAATAACATTGTCATATTATTTCACTTTTATCACTGCTTTAAAATGCACTAAGTACTTTTAAACGCGGCCCGCGAACGTATTTGCATGCTAAAGTTTGGCCCTCAACATGTTAAAGGTTGCCCATACCTGCTTTAAACAGTGTTTTTCCACTCCTAGAGAAAGCATGAAGTAAAATTTCGAGTTTAGAAAAGCCTGAGCGTCTGGATTTGAACCCTTAGCGTGGCGTCCAAATCCAAACTCAGGCTTTTCTAAATTCGAAACGCTGATTCAGTGGGAAAATTTAAATTAAGATGCTTGCGATTTATGGCGCCCAACTAGAAGCCATAGCGTTAGCCTGGCCCCACGCTGGGCGCCACAAGCCTCAAATGCAAGCGTTTTAAGTATGTGTTCTCCACTCCCAGTTGAAGCATGAAGTAAAATTTTGAGTTTATAGAAAAGCCTGAGCGTTTGGATTTAAACCCGTAGCGTCCAAACTCAAATTTTACTTCATGCGCCACGCGTACGAAACACTAATTCAGTGTGAAGTTTTTAACTTTAACTCTCACAATGTATGGCGCCTAACAAGGGCCCAGCGTTAGCATGGCCCCGCTTTGGGCGATAAAAAACCTCAAATCTATGCAAGTATTGGACAATTTCTAGATAATTAAGAACACACTTACACCTATTAATATGTTGGACAATTTGTAGATGACAAAGAATTACTGGTGTGGCACAATTTGTAGATAAGATAGAACTTACTCCTTACCTTAAGTTAAGGTTTAGTAAAAAGATCGTCATATTTTAAAGTAATCTTGTTTGGAAAACTATAAATAAATCTTGAATTGAAGCGTGTCATATGCAAAAGGTCGTAAGTACCAAATGACATATTTTACTGGAGAAACATAAAACGTGAATGAAAGTACTATGGCACTTATGATGTTGAACGGTTTAGATTGGACACCCTGAATATGTTTCTATCAAGGAATAAAGAACAAGATATTAAATAAATCGAATAAGCAAATGCAATTTAAAAGTGAAAATCATTTTAATTTTTAAATAAAGTTATAACATTATAATTAAAATTAATATTATCATTTAAGTAAGAAATTAGAATCAAGAGATTAAATAAGAAACATTCGGTTTAATAGTGCAAATCAGTTCAAGTTTTTGAAATATGTTATAATATGTTATGATATTTTAATTATTTTTATAGGGTTCATCATTTCATTTTCACCATGTATTAAATAACATTTTCTGTTTATCAAATAAAAATCCCACACGTCAGATATGTTATATATCAATAGTTCAATATTTCACTATTTGTCAAATGGCTCTTTTTATCAAATGAAATCCCCGGTTTATTAAAAATAATTAAATGATGTGTAAGAGCATCAAATATAACTTCCTATTAGTTATACAACTGCAAAACATATTTCTTCTACTGATTTAACTATGCTAACAAAAAATAAACATGAAGACAGATTTTTGCTCGTTAAATAATCGCAGAAATATGATTCCCCATGCAATGAAGTTCTGAAATCTGATTCTTATAATAAACCGCTTTATACAAAACAAATTTAAATATTAGGATTTACCAGAGCTGGGATGAATCCTCGTGAAAAGGATTCCAATCACGAATCCGAATCACCTAATATGATTCGAATTACGAATACTCGAATAAAGGATTCGTAAGAGATAAATATGATTCGAATCAAAGACTCGAATCCTGTTTTTTCGAATCACGAATACAAATCCTTTAGGAATAAAGTTGATTTTATTATTTTTTAACAAGCATTACCATATAAATATCGTTATGAGTTGTTTTAACAAAAATATTCAAAACCTAATTATTTATTATTAACACTTAACATCGTTGATAATAGACTAAATATCTGTGTTACTCTGATTAAAGATGTATTTGTGTGTTTTTGAAATTCACTTCAAATCAGTGTCTTGTAAGCGTGGCGCATGGAGTAAAATTTCGAGTTTAGAAAAGCCCCGTGAAAATTTGTCTCGGGTCGCTGCGCGACCCTCGACAAATTTTCTACGCGGGGCTTTTCTAAACTCGAAATTTTACTTCATGCTTAGTCTGGGAGCGGAAACACTAGTTCAAAACTTCAAATCGAACTCTATTATAAAATCGACGAATGCCTGAAAATTAGGTAAATAGAAAATTCACTGACTATCATTAAAACCGGGAAAGTCAGAGAAAAGTTATGGTATTTTATTCAAATTGACCAAAACACTAACAAAAAAGCCATATGATTTTATTAAATTAGTCAAAATCAACAGGCATCATACAAATTACAAAACACGTAAAAATTTATAAAACTAACTTAAATATTGACAAAAACAATTTAAAAAACTGGGGGTTTCCCACAGAATAAAGTTATATTAGAAGGTCAGGGAAAAAAATCTTGAATTAGGGAAATGTCGGAAAACTTTAACATTTCAGATTGTGGATACCATGTCAGTTTTACTTCAAATAATTGTTAACAAAATTTTGAAAACTAGATTATTATCTTTAAAAACATTGTCAGTCATAAAATGTTCTTATCAATTCAATCAGTTTAAAGTTTCGAACGAGCATTTCCACTCCCAGACTAAGCATGAAGTAAAATTTCGAGTTTAGAAAAGCCCCGCGTAGAAAATTTGTCGAGGGTCGCGCAGCGACCCGAGACAAATTTTCACGGGGCTTTTCTAAACTCGAAATTTTACTTCATGCGCCACGCGTATAAAACACTGATTTAAAATGAATTTAAAAATGCACTGAAATCCAACCTAACTTCGATATTTTTTAAAAATTGGATGTTTTCTTTCCTATGCATGCTGTAAACGTTTAGATATTCGTTGTTTTCTTGTAAAAAAACTTCGATTCCCTGTAGACCTTAGGTCATCAAAGAGCATGATTGGTCCTTCGAGCTGTAGCCTTTGTAAAAGAGTAATAAACTTAGTAATCTAGAGTGATCCTTCAATTTGAAACTTCTAAGAATGAGTGTTATCCACACCCAGACTAAGCATGAAGTAAAATTTCGAGTTTAGAAAAGTCCCGCTTAGAAAATTTGTCGAGGGTCGCGCAGCGACCCGAGACAAATTTTCACGGGGCTTTTCTAAACTCGAAATTTTACTTCATGCGCCACGCGTATTAAACAGTGATTTAACGAGAAATTTGAAAAAAATACAAAACAAATTTTTCATGTTAATCACATTTAATTCACAATTAATTCGAATTATTTTTGACGATTCAAATCCTTTTGTCAGTATTAGAACCCTTTTATAAGTATTCGAATCCTTTTATAAATTTGAAATAAAACAACGCAGTTGGGAGGGTTTCACTTTTATTGTTGAACACTGCAACATGTTTCACCACACAGTGGCTTCATCAGGCAGATGAAATAATGATTTTACAAAGTACAGGTAAAAGCTTATATACTAATGCAATTAAGTTAATAGAAGGGGGGGGGGGGTAATGAGGTAATTAGGCTGAAACTAATACAAACAATTTTGAGCGACTAAATATTGATTAGGGGTGAATTGTTTACTTCTATTTGGTCATTTAATAGAATTCCTTTTTTGTTATATTTATTAATTTCTAATTCTTCTAATAAGTTTAATTTACGACTTTTGTTACATTCGTGCAAAATTTTGAATTTAGGGTTAAAGTTATGTTGGTATTCGATTAAATGATTGGCGTAGGTTGAGGAGGTTTTCTTAAATTGAAAGCATTTTTGATGTTCTGAAATGCGATCTGGGAAGCTACGTCCAGTTTGTCCAACGTATACCTTAGGGCAATCTCCACACTCTAGCAAATACACGCCAGAGTTCGTAGTTTTATCAGATTTGTCTTTAGAATTATTAATGAATTTATTAAGTGAATTGACCGTTCTAAAAGAAGGAGTTAGGTTTAAGGATTTTATAAATATTCGAATCCTTCTATGAGGATTCGAATCACCCGCGTTTGGATTCGATTACGAATCCTCTTAAAAAAATGTAACGAATCCAGATCACGAATCCAGTTTAACTAAAGTATTCGAATGCCTCTTTGAAATCCTCTAAAAAGATTCGATTCCAGGATTCGAATCCTGAATGATTCGAATCCGGCCCAGCTCTGGGATTTACTACATTTCTTCTATGGGCTGAACAATTTATCTATTGGGTTCACGAATAAGGTAGCAGGAATGCAATGGGAAAATTATTTGATAAAAGTGGAAATTTGACAAAATTGTGAAATATGTTGATATAAAACTGATGTGGTATTTCCATTTGATAAAAAGGTAATTTCATTTGATACATGGTGAAAATTAAAGGAAAAACCCTGTATTATTATCAGATCAATATGTTATAAAATTATAATTAATATTATCATTAAATATGAATTAGAATTAATGTTGTATTATGTTTATTGTTATTATATTGGCATTTAAGACATCATCTAATAGAAATTCGTATAAAATATCTAAGACAATTAAAATACTAATAGAATCAATGGCTTTTAAAAAAAATATTGTAGAAAAAGTTGGTGTTTATTTCCTGCTTCTAACTGCCAATACAATTGAAGGGGTCCGCCAAATAACATTATAAGCGCCAACTTTTGAGAAGTAAAATTTTACGGAATATCAGAATATCTTAGTGAATTTTCCTTTCATTTCTAGGTTTTAAATGGCAAACACGTTTATTGTTGCCTTTTTAAATGTAGAAAAGAAAGAATAATTCAATAGAATATTCCAATATTTCGTATAATCTTACTTTGCGAAAGTTAGCGCTTACAACGTTATTCGGTGGACCCCTTCAATTAATATTATAATCATAATATTTAATAATTTTAATAATTTAATAATTTTTTTTGGCTTTTTGTCTGGCCTTAGTTCACGACTATTAGTTAACATCATTCAAATTATTAATTAATTTATTAACTATCTTATTCAGTTATCTAACTATATCTATATTTGGACGTCACAACACATTCACCGGAGACGAGTATTTTTCGTTAAAAAAATTACTCACCACCGTGAACGATTGGCGGAACCAGTGGCACAACTGCCCGGCCACGGCGGGCCCAAATTAATAATAATAATTATTATTCTATATTTTGGTAAGTATTTAACTTCATACACAGGGTGTCTGTATTTCGACAGAATGTATGGGGATCTTAGTTATTTGAAGAGATAGAGAGTCGGTTAAATTGGGGCAAAGTTGCGTATTTTAGAGCCTAACATAATCTGAAAACAATTTTGAAATATCTTTTTTTTTGTTTTCGAGATATCAAGAAAAAACTGATTTTTTTGAAAAATCGTTTTTATTTTTTTATTTAAAAACTACTGAATCTGGACATTAAGAAGTTTGACAATGTAGTGCACTTTTTAATGAGGAATCTAGTAGCATATTTTTTTTATGATACCTATAAGATTTACCCGGGGACTATAGCCAACTTTTGTTTTTCTCATAGACGGCATTTTAGATTTTTTGTAAGAATGTTTTTTTCTGACCTCCGTGATGTATCACACTCATAACTTTTTTTAGATTTAATATTTAAAATTATAATATTTTCTTTTTTGCAAAGAGTACCTCGGAAACAATGACGTCATATCTATTACTCAATAAAATTTTGACAGCAAACATTGTTAGCAGTTAAAATTATTTAAAAAATGTCAATCTTTTGTAATAATAATAATTAGTATCGATTTTCGCATAAAACATAAATTAAAAAAATGGTGATGTGTCCATCATAGCACCTTCCCCGTTAAAGATATGATGACCTTAATATCAACAGTATGGAAAAGTTGCACAAACTAAATTTATTCTACTTTTATTATTATTATTCCAAAACTATTCACAAAAAAAGTAATTTTTCCATTATCACTACATCTCTATAAATATTGATCACTATCACATTTAAGCGTTACCTATTTATAACTTTACTGTAAATCAGTGGTTTATACGCGTGGCGCATGAAGTAAAATTTCGAGTTTAGAAAAGCCCCGTGAAAATGTGTCTCGGGTCGCTGCGCGACCCTCGACAAATTTTCTACGCGGGGCTTTTCTAAACTCGAAATTTTACTTCATGCTTAGTCTGGGAGTGGAAGACACTCGTTAGTTTAAAATACATCACAACTGGTGATGTATTTAAATAACAATTCTTAGTCCTAGGAGTTGTCAAATGAGTGAGTTACTCAACTGTTTCCAAGGCACTCTTTACAAAAAACAAAAGATTAAAATTTTACATATAAAATGTACAATAAACTTTAAGTATGACTCATCATTGAATTCAGAAAAAATATTCTTCCACACAATATGAAAATCCAAAATAGCGCCCATAAGAAAAACAAAAGTTGGCTGTGGTCTCTGGGTAAATGTTATAGATATCTTAAAATAAAATATGTTACTAGATTTGTCGTAAAAAGTGCCTATATAATGTCACAGTTGTAAATGTCTGGATTCAATGGTTTTTGAATAAAAAAATAAAAACAAAATTTAAAAAAATCCATTTTGTGCCAATATCTCAAAAACGAAAATAGATATTTCAAATTTGTTTTTAGATTATTATTGGGCTCTAAAATGCGCAACTTTGTCGCAATTTAAGCGACTCTATGTTTTCAAATAACCAAGATCCCCATACATTCTGTTGAAATACGGGCACCCTGTAGAATAATCTTAAAAATGTATTTATTTAAACAAATATACATATTTATTGTGCCAAATATTTATAATTACTATTTATATTTGTCAAAAACTATTATACAATAATTAAAAGTAGATAAAGGGAGTTTTTCTTTTAAGTATTCATATTCCATTTACAGTGTATATGTTGTAAATCTTCAGATATTTGTTGTTTTTTTTAAAACAGTTCAATATAAACTACGAGTGAATTCTCCCAGATTAAGCATGAAATAAAATCCCGAGTTTAGAAAAGCCTGAACATTTGGTTTGGTCGTGTAGCGAAGCGGAGCGAGCAAACCAAATTTTCAGGCTTTTCTAAACTCGAAATTTTACTTCATGTCACTTTTTACGCGTATAAAACAGTGTATTAAAAATATATTGCTCAAGGAGTAAAAAATAATACTTTACACGCGTAAAATTTTGAGTTTAGAAAAGCCTGAAAATTTGGTTTGGTGGTTTTGCTCAGGCTTTTCTTAACTCGAAATTTTACTTTATGCTTAATCTGGGAGTGAAAAACACTTGTTTAAAGCTTTTAATTGAACTTTTTTAAAAAACAACGAACGTCCGAAAATTTACAGCTTATACTTAAAACAAAATTTCTGTATCTTAGAAGATTATTAAGTACGTATATTTCTTAAAACCAATCATGTTATCCTTACATGGAGATTCGCAGACCTTCAATGACAAATGTTTCTAACGACAAACTATTGATTGATTTTAATTTTTAAGCAATGTCAAGGTTTCCTGTCTCTTACTTTTAATGCATTTACAAATGGAAACACGTGTAAAATATAAGAACACAAACACTGATGTGTAATAATCTTAGTGGAATAATATCCGTCAACAAACAAAATTAAATTTAAAAAGACATTTTGTTTTGAATTTTATTAAAAACTGAGAAGTATAAAAAATTAAAACGTCAAATTACAATAAAAATTTAATGGCCGCTTCGCGCTACGCGACCAAACCAAATTTTCAGGCTTTTCTAAACTCGAAATTTTACTTCATGCTTAGCCTGGGAGTGGAAAACACTCGTTTAATGCTTCTAATTGTATTCTTTTAATAAACAGAGCGTGGTAAAATGTACAACGTCTGCATATATACACTTAAAAGAAAATTCTCTTTATGAAAATGTTCGGTGTTAAATTAAACTCTCTGTATATTTAATTTTACATGTTAAATCCCTATGTTCGCCCCTTATCCCAGACACTCGGTATACAAAATACAAACTGTATTGTGTTGAGAGTATAATTTTACATTATTTATAATTGACATTTGAAAACTGTTTTGAACTTATCTTGACAATTTAAAAAATAAATACATTTTGATTGTAACTGGTAATTGCTATTCTATAATTTTATATTTATACAATTGAACTAGAAAAATGCTTATTATTCAATTATGATTATTAAAGAAATATTTTTCGTTTTATTACCTATAATTAATTAATAATTCAAAATTGTTGAAACAAATTATCATAACAAATTTATTTAAATAGGATACATGAGTTTTCTGCGTAGTTATTTCCGAATTGACACCATCATTTTATTGCATTACGGTTAATGTTTTTATTATTTATTCATTAATTTATCTTTGTTAACAAAAAACGCGATTATATTTTATACAATTCAGCATGTAATTGTATGTAGCACGAATTGCTGGAGTGTATATTGGGTTGCCTATATTAAAACACTGTCTTCTGTATAAAATATTTGAATTAATTAATTTCAAACAAATAAGCATTAATTAAAATAAAATTCCCCACTGTACTTTGTGAACACTCAGATTGTATATAATAAATAAAATATATATGTAAATATATTAAAAGGATTACTTCTATCTTTAGAAGCGCAATTCTTTGAAGTTTAACTTCGTAAATACCTAGTAATAACCATAATATCAATATATTATTGATTTATCATTTATATCGTATGCTCAATAAAAAAAAAACTCTTTCGTGCCATGGAAAATATTGTAGGTTGGCAACTCTGAAATTATACATTATAAATATTATGTCGGACGTTTTATATGCCAATTCCTAAAACGTGTAGCCAACAGAGCTGGGATGAATCCTCAAAAACAGGATTCGAATCACGAATCCGAATCACCTAATATGATTTGAATCACGAATACTCGAATAAAGGATTCGTAAGTGAAAAATATGATTCGAATCTAAGATTCGAATCCTCATTTTTGAATCACGGATACAAATCCTTTAAAAATAAATTTGAATCTATTATTTGCAACCCGTAACATTTTATTCCATCAGTTTCTATTAACAAAAATGTTCATTTACCGACTAAATATCTGATTAAATAATGATTTTAAATAATGAAGATATATGTGTTATTGAACTTCATTTTAAATCAGTGTTGTATACGCGTGGCGCATGAAGTAAAATTTCGAGTTTAGAAAAGCCCCGTGAAAATTTGTCTCGGGTCGCTGCGCGACCCTCGACAAATTTTCTACGCAGGGCTTTTCTAAACTCGAAATTTTACCTTATGCTTAGTCTGGGAGTGGACAACACTCGTTCTTAGAAGTTTTAAATTAAAGGATCACTCTAGATTACTAAGTTTATTACCATTTTACAAAGGCTACAGCTCGAAGGACCATAAATGGTCTTTGGAAACCGAAGGACTACAGGGAATCGAAGTTTTTTTACAAGAAAACAAGGAATATCTGGAGGTTTATAGCATAGATAGGAAAGAGAATATTCAATTTTGAAAAAAATTTAAGTTGGGTTGGTTTTCAGTGCGTTTTTAACTTCACTTTAAATCAGTGTTTTATACGCGTGGCGCATGAAGTAAAATTTCGAGTTTAGAAAGCGCCCGTGAAAATTTTCTACGCGGGGCTTTTCTAAACTCGAAATTTTACTTCATGCTTAGTCTGGAAGTGGACCGTCAAGATTTTCTACATGTCGAGATTTTCGATATTTCTAGATTTTTGTCGATTTATTGACAGTTTGGTATTATATTAAATGCAACTTTAATATTAAATAAATACGGTTTTTCTTAGGAATAGAATATTCACCCATTAAATTATAAAGTTAACTCTAATAGTTAATTTTAGGTAAAATTTTGCATCTTTTTCCATGAAATCAATGCATGATTTATTATATTACATACGTCGGTTTTATAAAAGAGTTAAATTTAAAGTTCAAACGAGTGTTCTCCACTCCCAGACTAAGCTTGAAGTAAATTTTCGCGGGGCTTTTCTAAACTCGAAATTTTACTTCATGCGCCACGCGTATAAAACACTGATTTAAAGTGAAGTTAAAAATGCACTGAAAACAAACCCAACTTCGATATTTTTAGAAAATTGGATGTTTTCTTTCCTATCCATGCTGTAAACTTTCAGATATTCGTTGTTTTCTTGTAAAAAACTTCGATTCCCTGTAGTCCTCCGGTCTCCGATGATCATGATTGGTCCTTCGAGCTGTAGCCTTTGTAAAATGGTAATAAACTTAGTAATCTAGAGTGATCCTTCAATTTAAAACTTTTAAGAACAAGTGTTGTCCACTCCCAGACTAAGCATGAAGTAAAACTTCGAGTTTAGAAAAGCCTCGCGTAGAAAATTTGTCGAGGGTCGCGCAGCGACCCGAGACAAATTTTCACGGGGCTTTTCTAAACTCGAAATTTTACTTCTTGCGCCACGCGTATAAAACACTGATTTCAAGTGAAGTTAAAAATATACTATTAAGGTTGGACATTTTTTATGGTTAAGTAACCAAATATGCATTCACAAATATTTGAATTATTCCAAAATTTAAATATTTATATTCAAATAGGAATAATTTAGTAATATAAATATTCATATTAGAATATTTAACTATTTGAATTAAATGAAATCAAACCCCTGCCTTAATAGCTATGATTCGAATTATTTGGGAGGATTTGAATCCGTGTATGAGGATTCGAATCTTTTTATAAGGATTCGAATCCATTTATAAGGATTCGAATCATCTACGTCTGGATTCGAATACGAATCCTTTTAATAAATGTAACGAATCCGGATCACGAGTCCGTTTTCACTAAAGTATTCGAATACCTCTTTTGAATCCTCTAAAAGGATTCGAATCCGGGAATCGAATCCTGAATGATTCGAATCCTGCCCAGCTCTGGTAGCCAACTTAAATTTTAAAAAAAGATAAAATCATGGCACTCTAGAGGTTTTTTTTTATTGAATATACGATATTTTCTTAGTAATGCGTTGTTTTCAAAATGTATGACAACAGTGTACTTATGTCAGGTTAAAAACTTGAAATCTGTCTGCGAATAAATGATAGTGAGTGAAAGTTTTGGAAACAGTTTCAGTTTTAAATAATACAAATCAATTACCAAGAGTGTATTAATCTTTGTAATTTATTTTATAAATCCATATGTCTTAATGTGATGTGTAATAATTGTTATCCGGTTCAATCTAACTTTAAGTTGAATTCAGATTGAAGTCTTTAACAAACCCACTAAGCAAATCAATTTAAGTAATGTTTCATCAACATTAAAACAACGATTAATATTGCTACAATGCTGGTATAACGATATTTGTTTGTTTTTTGCTCAGTGCGAATATTACTTTCGACTTGTCCAATTTCCCAAGCGAAGATTGATTGCAATAATTAACAGCAATTAAGACCGCCTACAACTAATATTAAAATAAAAAGATTCGTAAGAGTATTTGTGAAGATCTTTATAAGTATATCGTTCAAAAATTCTTTACAAAGAAAATTGTAATGCTATCCCAATAATATCTTCGAATGAATTTAATCTCATTTACAATATAATGAACAAAGTATATGATTGTGAAAACAGGGTTTTATTTATAAATTGTTTGTATTTTATATGATTAATTAGCAGAGCTGGGCAGGATTCGAATCATTCAGGATTCGATTCCCGGATTCGAATCCTTTAAAAGGATTCAAAAGAGGTATTCGAATACTTTAGTGAAAACGGATTCGTGATCCGGATTCGTTACATTTTTTTAAAAGGATTCGTATTCGAATCCAAACGTAGATGATTCGAATCATTATAAAACGATTCGAATTCTTATAAATGGATTCGAATCCTTATAAAAGGATTCGAATTTTTATAAAAGGATTCGAATCCTTATAAAGGGAATCGAATCCTTCTAAATTCGAATCCTGATACATGGATTCAAATCTTCCTAAATAATTCGAATCATCGCTATTAAGGCTGGGATTCGAATTCGATTAATTCAAATAGTTAAATATTCTATTATGAATATTTAAATCACTAAATTATTCATATTTGAATATAAATATTAAAATTTTCAAATAATTCAAATATTTGTGAATGCATATTTGGTTACTTAACCATGAAAAATATCCAACGTTAATATATATATTTTAAACTTCACTTGAAATCAGTGTTTTATACGCGTGGCGCATGAAGTAAAATTTCGAGTTTAGAAAAGCCCCGTGAAAATTTGTCTCGGGTCGCTGCGCGACCCTCGACAAATTTTCTACGCGGGGCTTTTCTAAACTCGAAATTTTACTTCATGCTTAGTCTGGGAGTGGACAACACTCGTTTGAATTTTAAATTTAACTCTATTAAAAAATCGACGTATGTAATATAATAAATCATTCATTGAAATCATAGAAAAAGATGCAAAATTTTACCTAAAATTAACTTTTAGAGTTAACTTTATAATTTGTTCGGCTCTTAATGGGTGAATATTCAATTCCTAAAAAAACCGTTTTTATTTAATATTAAAGTTGCATTTAATACAATAACAAACTGTGAATAAATCGACATAAATCTAGAAATATAAAAAATCCCGACATGTAGAAAATCTTGACGGTCCACTCCCAGACTAAGCATGAAGTAAAATTTCGAGTTTAGAAAAGCCCCGCGTAGAAAATTTGTCGAGGGTCGCGCAGCGACCAGAGACAAATTTTCACGGGGCTTTTCTAAACTCGAAATTTTACTTCATGCGCCACGCGTATAAAACACTGATTTAAAGTGAAGTTAAAAACGCACTGAAAACCAACCCAACTCGATATTTTTTCAAAATTGGATGTTTTCTTTCCTATCCATGCTGTAAACCTTCAGATATTCGTTGTTTTCTTGTAAACAAACTTCGATTCCCTGTAGTCCTTCGGTCTCCGAAAACCATGATTGGTCCTTCGAGCTGTAGCCTTTGTAAATTGGTAATAAACTTAGTAATCTAGAGTATTCCTTTAATTTGAAACTTCTAAGAACGAGTGTTGTCCACTCCCAGACTAAGCATGAAGTAAAATTTCGAGTTTAGAAAAGCCCCGCGTAGAAAATTTGTCGAGGGTCGCGCAGCGACCCAAGACAAATTTTCACGGGGCTTTTCTAAACTCGTAATTTTACTTCATGCGCCAGGCGTATAAAACACAGATTCAAAATGAAGTACAATAACACATATATCATCATTCATTAATATCATTATATAATCAGATATTTAGTCGGTAAATGAACATGTTTGTTAATAGAAACTGATGGAATAAAATATTACTGGTTGCAAATAATAGACTCAAATTTATTTTTAAAGGATTTGTATCCGTGATTCAAAAATGAGGATTCGAATCTTTGATTCGAATCATATTTTTCACTTACGAATCCTTTAGTCGAGTATTCGTGATTCGAATCATATTAGGTGATTCGGATTCGTGATTCGAATCATGTTTTTGAGGATTCATCCCAGCTCTGTTAATTAGTAATAATAACAATAATAATAACGATAAGGCTTGAAACGCCATTAGCGTGAAGTTTTATCCGGTTGTGTTCCTTGCTATTAGTTCATCTAGCTTGCCACCGTAAGCGCTAGTGGGGGTTTTCATAGATTGCTATGGGATTCGACTCTCTCATAAATTAATTTCTTTATGGCATAAACACTTCTTAGAACAAAAATGAACGCTTTAATAAATGCACTGTATTTTGCAGATATTTCTAATGCCCTGTAATTAAATAAAATTTATGAAAAAATACTGTTTTTTTCACCCATTTCCGAAGTAATTAACAACTATAATTTACAAAAATCAATATTATTGAAACATATTTTGTAAAAGTACAGGTTAAAAATAGGCAGCGATTTAAAAAATTCTTAAGCTTGTAAAAATGCAACTACTAATCTTGAAACACCAACACGAACTTTAGAATTGTTTCTTTTTTGTCCTGTTTTCAGAATAATTTCACCGATTTTTTTTGTATAATATTCTAGACTTCTAGAATATGTTGTGGAAATTAAAATATAGTATTTTTTTTTAATTCCGATTTCTACATCATCAATAATCACCAATGAAATGTTCCTGATAATTGAAAAAGTATTAACTTTAATAGGTATTATTGTTAATGACAAGTTACATATTAGTGCTCATATGGTAAAAATGAAGCAGAAAGCATACTGTAACCTAAAATTAATCTATAATCTACGAATTTTCATTGACACGTTCACTAGGAAATTATTATGTACCTCAATGGCATTATCACAATTTAACTTTGCCTCTGAGATATTTTCTCCTTTCTTACGAAAATAGATATGAATTGTATATAAAAAATGCAGAACAACTGTATACGCTATATATTTGGCTTAAGAAAAAATGATAGGGCTAGTTATAAACTAAAAGAATTAAGCTGGTTGAGTCTGCCCAATCGCTTCAAACTGCACACATTTGTGCTTTAAAGAAAATCCTTATTAATAAAATACCCGAACATGTATATAAACGCATACAATTTAAAGATAGTGCACGACGTAAATATTCGACGGAAAAAAAATTAGTATTCTTAAACCAGAACAGAATATAAAAAAATCATTTTCTTATAATGTCACGGCGTTTAATTCGTTACCAGGTAGCAACGAAGAAATTATCATATCGTTTAAAACACAATTGTTTAGTCCAGTGATGGGGAAACTACGGCCCGCGGGCCAAGTCCGGCTCGCGGAAAGGTTTATTCCGGCCCGTTTAAGAGTGCCGCCGTGAGAATGTTTGAACGCGTTCTTACTTCGTAATGTGACGACCCGCATAAAAACTACCTACCTACGATTAAGCATTATTCTTTGGCCCGCTACGATTGTCTGGTTATTACAAATGGCCCGTCTTAAAAAAAGATTCCCCACCACTGGTTTAGTCATTAACTTAATTACAAAAGTTATAAAAAAAATATTCTTCAAATATTATTAATTAATTTTTTTTTTAAGGGTAGAGTGGAAGAGCAGCAATGTTCATAATAACATAAAGGGTGTATTTGAAATAACGAACAGGCATTTAAGGGCACATATACAAAATATGTGTGAACCCATCTCCACCAACATTTTTTCGAAATTATTTTTTTGAATTTTCAACATTATTCGAGTTTTTTCTATACATTTTGAGAACCAATGCTTTTCTCGTTTAATTCGGTCTGCGTGGAATGCGTGTTTGTTTACTTTAAACGCGAGAGTCTTTGCCTTCGAAATTTGAAGTGTAATCACGTTTTTTTGTAAAAGATAAACATTCCTCAAGTTCATTCACATTCATTAAGAAAAATGCACTTGACTTGAGCTAGTAAATTGATATCTTCTACACATGTTATTTTCATGTATAAATAGCAGTAAAATAGCAGTTTTACTACGATAACACTTACCACACACTCGTGCATGCAATTTGTTAAAAGTAGGTCACGTATAAAACATTTAAAAGTCGGTCACAATTGTTTTATAAAAAGTCACATGAAACTAAATTAAATGTTTTCATGAACCGAAGTGAACATTTGCCGCGGTTTTTCTTTTATTGCGTTAGCTGCGTCGTGAACTCGTTGTCTGAGTGTATCAGCATCGTCAATTTCCACGACATACACTTCACTTTTAAAATACCCCCAAAGAAAAAAGTCTAATGGATTTAAATCCGGACTTCTAGGAGGCCATGGAACAGCACCTCTACGTCCAACCCATCGTCCTGGAAATTCAATGTTTAAATAATTTCTAACACGCCGATCGTAGTGCGGAGGCGCACCATCGTGCAGAAACCATAACTGTCTCAGCACAGCTAGAGGCACATCTTCTAAAAGATCTTGAAGTTCATTTTCTAGAAAATCTAAATAACGGCCGCCATTTAAATTAAATAGAAAAATAAAATGTCCAATTAATTGGTCATTCACAATGCCTGCCCAAACATTAAGGGAGAAACGATGCTGAAAATGCGATCGGCGCGTAGAATGGGGATTATTCTCTGCCCAAACATGCATGTTATGAAAATTAAAACAGCCATTTCGCGTAAAGCACGATTCATCCGTCACTAAAATGTTATTAGTGAAGTTTGGATTTCGGGCACTTTGTTCTAAAAGCCATTCACAAAACACAACTCTCTGTTGAAAATCACCTGGCTGAAGATGTTGAACCCGTTGATAATGATAGGGGTGAAAATTATTTTCGCGGATGATTTTATGCACAAAGCTATGAGAAACACCCAACTGCCGAGAGATAATCCGTGTACTTAAACCGGGATCCCCTTCTAACAAATTTAAAATTTGATTTTCCACTGCAAACAAATGATCTGCTCTGTTAACACCTCTGTCAACTGCGCCAACGGGTTGCAAACTTCCTGTATCACGTGCTCTTTGAAGTAACTCCCGAAAACGATTTGGTGTTGGTAAATGCCGTTCGGGAAACCGATCCTGATAAAGGCTTACTGCTTCCGCGGAATTGCACCTAGCTTCGCCGTAAATAATTAACATATCGGCTAGTTCAATATTAGAATAAATGTGTCACGCCATTTTCACAAAAAAAAGATGTTTGTCTGAATAAGTTTCAGCAAAGACTAAACACAAACATATTTTTGCTTGAAATCCGCCCTTACCACCCCTACTTAATTTATTGTAAATTTCTAAAAATGTGTAAGCAATAAATGTTTTTACAAGTGTGCCATAAATCCCGAGGCCCGGCCATCGACCTGCTCAATTGACACAATACGGCGTGACGACCTTGCATTAAGTGCACTCCGATATTTTCCCTAAGCGCTTGTTGTAATTTGATAAAGCTGATGCCGCATGCTGTTTAAAAATTATTTCTAATTGCCAGTGCTTCCAAAAATGTTATCTATTTTTACTCATTTATTTTAATAATTAGTTGCGGGTTCATTGTTAGAACTATAAACAAAATAATTGTGAATTATGTTTAGAAATAATATAATCTCTTTGTGGTTAAGAGCCTGTTCGTTATTTTAAATACACCCTGTATATGCTGAACTCAGCCTATTTTTTTCTATTTATATTTGTTTATATGTTATATACAGGGTGTCTACGCTAAACCGTTCGTTAAAAGTTTATGGGGTTGCCGTTGCACTAAAAATTTGAAAGAAATCCTTGTCATACGGTTGAATCAGTTCTCCTCATGTGAAATATTTTCAACTTAATATCACTTCCGGTTTCGCCGGAAGTAGCACTAAATTTGTTATTTTAAATAGAACACCCTATATATTAGTAATTGTTTGGATTCCTCGTTTTACTTGCAACATATTTTGTTCGAACATATGTACACTTATCTCTTATAGTTTTCAAGCAAAAAAAATATTTCTAAAATGTTGACCTCTAATAGGCATCTTGAAATCTGTCTGTAACTTCTCTTAAGAATAAGATAAAAATATGATTTATATCTCTAGTAGACACCCTGCATGTTTTGCATTTTATGTATTTTTTTGTTATTGTAAATTTATATATTGTTATTGTTAATTATTACTGAGGAAAATAAAGACTTTAAAATAAAATAAAAATAAAATACATTGTCACACTACAACAATTTTATTTATTCTAAGATCAAAACAATGTTTGCCCTTTTATTGATAATCTAAGTAAAATTTAATTTCAAATATCACATATTGTCAAAATTAGTTTAAATTATAAAAATGTATTAGGAAAAAATGATGTTGTATAGAAAAGTAAAATACCCGTCTAAAGAGAAGGCTTTAAAGTAAAGAACTTGCTAAAATTAGTTGGATTTTTGTTTAAAAAATCATTAAAAAATCATACAATACCAAATTCGTACAAAATTTCAAATTATGTTTACTAAGGAATAACTATATTTATTATTAATGTACAAAACCTGTAACATATTACGGAAGACTATGTAGACTATGTAGAATGCATCAAAATAGTTGATATTATTTTAAAACGTTTACTAAAATTAAACTACATTTTTTTATACAATCATCAGATAAAGTAGTAAACATTGAAAATGAAGCAAGTTTATTTTTAAGAATCTAGTATTTTCATTAAAGTATTCAATGTGTATTTATAAAAAGTGTTTTCAATCCTAGATTAAGCATGAAGTAGAATTTCGAGTTTAGAAAAACCTGTAATTTTCAGGTTTTTCTAAACTAGACATTTTATTTTATGCGCCACGCGTATAAAACACTGATTTAAAATGAAGTTCAAAAACATACTTCATCTATAGCAATGATACAGGATAACATAAAGATTAATTTTGTTCATGTTCTTTTGTTATTCAAATTTAGAAAGTTAATTTAAACTGAGAAAACTATCAAAATTAAAGAATATTGAATCATCAATATGTTTGTATCGGGTGTTCATTTAAAGCGGGTGTTCATTTAAGTGAAGTCGCAGTTTAATTTACGATTTTTCATACTTGACATAAATGTCAGATTGTGTTAATCAGTAGCTCATTAGTTTGCCTTGTTCTTATAGTTGTTGTGTTATTTCTTCTTATAAATCAGCAGTTTTTACAGCTAAATAAACAAAAGCAATTGTAATATAGAATAATACAGAAAACTAACCCAGTTATTAGATTAAAATTGACAGGAGCGACTGACAAGTTCACGTACGACCTACTTCACAATGTATTGAAAATTTCACAGCCAACGATCGAGTTTTAACTGAACACCATAAAAATATATCTAAGAGTGCCAATTTTGACATTATTTGATTTTGATTTTTATGATTTTCAAGCAATTGAGGTGTATTAAGTATTACACTAAATTTGGCATAATTTTTGTTTTGTGCCCCACTCTATCCAAAATCTCGGCATTTTATTAATTTAGAGTTACATTTTGATATTATTTCATTTTGATTTTTTATGATTTTTATCATTCGGCAAAATTTTATGCAGAAGCAATTAAGGTTAAGTATTGAACTAAATTTGGCATAATTTTTGTCTTGTGCACTACTTACAATCTTGGCATTCCATTAATTTAGAGTTACATTTTGTATGCTATATATACAGGGTGAGTCGGGAGGAGCGCACCAAACTCTAGGAGTGTATTATACACGTGAAAATAATGTAAAAAAACTCATTTGTTCTTATCCGATTTTTATTTGTTTTCAAGTTATAGCATATTAACAAATAAACAAGTTATTATACAAAAAAATGTTCTTAATCATAGCGTTCTTTCAACAAATGTTCAAAAATACCGCCATTGACTTCTAAACATTTTCTGCTTCGTCTACGAAGAGCGTTTGTTGCTCTCCCAATTGATTCATTTCTTTCTTCTTTTATATGGGCTGCAGTATTCTCAATTCGTCTAATTAGTGATTCCCGTGTGTCCACTTTTATTTTGTAGACTTTATTTTTCATCCAGCCCAATAAACAAAAATCTAGTGGTGTGAGGTCTGTAGATCTTGCAGGCCAATTAATAGGACCTCCACGACCAATCCAACGCCCTGGAAAACGTTCGTCCAAATGTTGCTTGACTTGACGAGCGACATGTGCAGGAGCTCCATCGTGCTGATAGTACATCTGCATTCTAATATTTATAGGAACATCTTCTAGCAGGCCTTGTAATTCATTTTGTAAAAAATTGAGGTAGTTGCCTCCTGTGAGACGATTCTCCAAAATGAAAGGGCCGATTAAATAACTGTCAACCATACCACACCACACGTTTACAGAAAACCGATGTTGAAAATTGCTTTCGACTGTTGCGTGGGGATTTTCATCAGACCATACATGAGAGTTACGAGTGTTGTTAATACCATCACGGGTAAATGTAGCTTCATCCGTAAAGAGTATACTCGATACATTACGATGATTATTATTTATCCACCGACAAAATTCCGTACGGTTAGCGTAATCCCCTGGTTGTAGGTGCTGTACTCTCTGAACGTGATAAGGATATAAGCCTTGCTCGTGTAGCGTGTTCATCACTCTTTTTTTGTGGAATTGCCAATTGAGTGGCAATTCTCAGTGAGCTAGTAGTTGCATCTTCTTCTACTAGATGCAGAATATTTTCTACTTCTACAAAACCTTGTCGAGCAGCGCGCTCATATGTTATGTTAGCACTGGGAAGCTTACCAGTCTCGCACAATTTGTTGAAAACTCTAATAAATATGTTTTTATCAGGATGTCTTTGGTGTGGAAAACGTTCACGATATTCTTCAACAGCAGCTGTAGCATTTCCATTACAGAAACCATATACAAACACCATATTTGCATATTCTAAATTTGAATAAGTATGTGGCATTTTGCAACACTAACAATCACATTAATTCGAACTTGAACGTTCAGTTACTGTTCACCGTACACTGACAGTTCATCAAAACGTCAGAATTATCAAATGTTTATAAGCCTCGAACATGGCATACTTTGATAATGTTAAAATTCAGATAGAAGTGGAAAGCTAGATGAACATTTTTAATTACGCCATAACTTGAAAACAAATGAAAATCGGATAAGAACAAATGAGTTTTTTTACATTATTTTCACGTGTATAATACACTCCTAGAGTTTGGTGCGCTCCTCCCGACTCACCCTGTATTTTTTAAATTTATACAAACTGGACAAACAATTTTGCAACGGACCGGCACCGGTCCGCGGACCGCACTTTAGGATACGCTGTTCTAAACTATTTTATTAAACATCTATTCAAATTCAAATGTATTAAATTAAGTTATCACCTTCTGTATTTTGTTTAAAATAATATATGTTTCCTTTCAAACAATTTCTTTGTAGAAACACTAAAATCCTCCCATCCCCACTTCCATTTCCTTTTACTATCCTTCAGTGGTCTCCTGGGGCCGTTTTTTTGGATAAATAAACGCGGAAATTGCCCCCAATTTTCAATCCCTTCCCCTTTCCGGCTGCACTGAAAGTGCTAAGGAAAGGGGGGGTAATCTTCAAAGTTTGTTAATATCGACGGCGATTAGTGTGCGCGAAACGATCGAAAAATCTGTTACGACGGATTACAACTTTCACAATAAAGTCATCCCGATCGTAGATATCTATTACAGAGGGGGGATTACGTTTCATTTTATATCTACAGAAATGTTTCAATAAATGTGAAGTAGATTAAAATTCACAAGTCTTAAAGAAACAATCATAGATTTTATATTATGTATAGATTTTGATACAGGTTTATTTTTAATTAACTAATGTAAATAATTTACCTCGTTTAATACCGGGCTTTCATTAATTCCCGAACCCCACGTGACCAAAAATAATAGGCAACCAAATGTACAAGGTGGTATGGCTCACACAAAAATTCCCTAGATTTAAAAATATTTATTCGCCGGCGTATTTTTATGACGACTGAAAATATTATATTTAAAATGATTAAAAAATAGGCTCATCTTCAAAAATGTAACTAATTTTTATTAATTTTTTCGTTGTAAATACCATTTTCGCAGTATTTGCTTATCCTAGCAAATTGACTCTGCAAAATAAATAGAAATAAAACTCAATGTTTCAGAATAATTAAACAATTTTTGCTAACCTGAAAATTCCGGGCGAATCTTGTAAGATCTCAAAGGTTAGTTTAACGATGCACCGCGCATAAACGTTTATGTCAAATTTGACTTTAGTAACGTTTGGTTACTTTTTTCAAAGCCTCCAACGTACAAATACAATAATTTACGCGGCAATTTTAAATTTAGTCACGTGGGGTTCGGGAATTAATGAAAGCCCTGTACCTGTAAATTTACTCAAGTATATCTTTTCTAAATAATTTGTATAATTTTCTGGATGTTGGCAATGAAATGGCGGAAGTCATGTTAAAAAGGCCCTGGAATTTTGCATTGTTTCCGAAAACGCTATTCTATCCCATTGAAATCTCGACGTCCTTTTGATGTGCATCAAAGTTTGCACATTGCATAACAAGGGATCGTCGACTATTGTTGCTACGTATAAATAAAACACGTTAATTTATTCGCGCTTGTTAACACATCAAATGGGTAATTGAAATTTAATGTCAGTCGGAGCGCGGCAAATAAATAAAAACTGCAATGTTTCAGTGTTAATTAAAAAATTGCCATCACTTTGGATTCCATGAGAATAATAAACCGTTGGTTTATGAAAAAGATGCACTAACTTTTTATTGCGTGAGAATAATAAAGCGTCGGTTAAAAAGTAAAAGTCATTAAGTGCATTTTATTCATCCTATTGGTTTTAAACAGTCAAATTATTTTAAAATATGTGCAGCTGTCATAATAATGAAATATACTTTAGAAATCTATTTTACGCCATACAATGTCTTTACATTTTTTATTCTATGACTGCCTATGTATGTCGCAAGTTTGTTCTTCCTTAAAAAATGTGCCACGAGAGTAAAATTTGGTGATGTGTCTATCATGCAGGCTTGTGCACCATTATTAATAGAATTTCCGTTAACATCATTACAGTTTAATGCTAGTTAATTACTACTGCATGCGTACAAACGCAATACTAACATTTCGTATTGATAGAACTAAATCTACATGCTATTAGTTAGTTTTGAAATTTTGATAAAATGAACGTGTCAACATTGCATTTTCATGTGTTGCCAACTTCATCGTAATTGAGTGGTTGTTCCACTGCTTTTGTTTACTTTGAGTGAACATTTATTTCTTCTGCTAAACTATTTGAGTGAAATTTACATTTAACGAGTGTCTTACACTCCTTGATTAAGCATGAAGTAAAATTTTGAGTTTAGAAAAGCCTGAAAATTTGGTTTGGACGCGTAGCGCATAGCGCTACGCGGCCAAACCAAATTTTCAGGCTTTTCTAAACTCGAAATTTTAAACAAGATAAATTCAAATTCAAAACTATTTGAATTCGAGAAAATAAGCTTACGCTTCTTATAGTTTGCACACTTTAAACATAATATATAAAATTACGAAAAACTATTCGTGAAAATGCAAACAGTGTCTTAATTAATAAGACAATTTAAGACGATAAATATCCATTGAAACAACTACTTCCCATGCAAATACACCTCCGGATATTGAATTATACAATGAAATATTTAAAATCTTATTTAATTTGATTTGTTACAACGCTCTATTAAAGTATATGTAACGTTTAGGTCAAATTCTCTTCAAACCAACTAACAATACAATTTAAAATGAATGTTGCAATCTCTCCTATAAATTAAATTAAATCAAAATTGCAAATTAATTTTAGACGGATGTGTAAAGAAAGAATTAAAATATTTAAAATAATAACAAAAAAAATCAGTAATAGTAGTTTTCATAGGGTAAAGCGCATTATAGCTAGAGAATACGCAAAGCTAATTCTGATTTATAATACACAACACTTATTGACCGAAAGCTATGACAAGAAGTGTGATTACTATACACCGTTCCATTTGTTTCCGGATCTCGCCTAGCCATGCTTTCGTGTTGTTATGTTGCAGTATCAACATTTACATTTTTTATTAATTGCCACTCCTGATTCCTTATTTTAACAGTGTTGCAATAATTTATGATATCATAAGTAATCCTCTTTTTAATTTTCAAGAGGTTTATTGTTAATCTTGCAACAATTATTTCGCCACGCGGTCGCTTCTTCGAGCATTTTATTATTAAATCAAATTAATCTAGTGTTGCAATGCTAAATAATAAAAGTGGAATGAGGACTTAAAAATTGTTTGACATGAAAATTATCAGTATCACAAGAGGGTGGGAATAAATTTGCAATTCTACAAAAAAATACTGAGGGCCAACAGAAGAGAGAATGACCAAAATTAAGGTGGATGGATGGAGTTGATCAAAATGTGTTAACTGGAAGACCCAAGCGAGAAATACAAATGGATGACGAAATAAGTTTGCAGAGCCGAATTCATTATATTTGTTATATACAATATTATTGCTGTGTTGGTATGTACAAAAACCAAGTAGTAAATTTTGTTAATCTTAAAACTGCATATTATTATCCTTTTATATCTGAAAATTTGTAAAACAGGCAACAGTGTAAGATCACAATAGTCAGAAATTATAACCTTAAAATCGAACATCTGACAGTGACATTTAAAAACCCTGATTTAAAACACAACCAGCCCCATTTACAATACTTAAACTGTCACTTTTCCATAGCTAGGCGAGATCCAGAAACAAATGGAATATATAATAGACAGCGGATTTCCAGCTATTATGCTTATGCTTAATATATATATATAGCATCGAGAGAGTTTCTATAAATGTATACGAAACACGAAAAATGTGATAATTTGGCACTAAAATTGTTTTTCTTTATTTTGTCCTTATTTTTAATTTTATGCCTATTTTAGATTATTATGCTTATTTAAAGCATTTTCTCAAAGTTTTGACAACTATTTGATCTTAATAAAAAATTACGCTTATTTTAAATAAATAGGCAATATGCTAAAACAAAAAAATCTGTTTTGTACCGGGGTTGTTAAATAATATGTTTTTTCATTTTAATTAAAACAATCAGTTTTTTTACGAAACGTGTTTTTTTTATTGAAACACCGTTTTAAACTTTAAAACATGTTTAAAATGATGTTGCTTTCTCACATATAATATAGTTGTAACAATTGATTAAAAATATACATATTGATAACCGAGAATATTTTGAACTTCATGATATTTGGGTGTTTCACATGCGTGGCGCATGAAGTTAAATTTCGAGTTTAAAAAAGCCAGAACTTGGCTTCGCGCTACGCGGCCAAGCCACATTTTCAGGCTTTTCTAAACTAGTTCAAATTATTGGAATTTATTAAGTTTTTTTTTTCTCGTTACATAAATAGCTATTTATAATATATTGAACACAAATTCTGAATTCAATCTAGTATTCAATTGTTTTAAAAGAACTAAGACAGCTGTCACCGTTTTGAAGATATAGCTCCTTTGTTTTGATAGTTGTAATCGCCCGTAGTTCTTTTGTTTTGACAGTTAAGAAAATCTTTAAAATGAAAAAGTGTGCAGGATTCAGTCTAGAAAAATATCTTGTCTAATGATGAAGGTTTCTCAGTATTATATTTAATGTAGAGAAGCGCAAGTACATAACACAAATTATAAATTTAAAAAAAATGATGTTTCAATTAAATTTGCAATACTTTAAACCATCCATTGAAAATGTTAAAATGAATATCTAACTCCAACGTTATTCAAAAATATATTAATATCGATCATAATAGTCACTAATACGTATTGTAAAATTCCTGTTGCGTCGAGAGCTACTTCAATTATTTTTTGTTTTTCTGTTTAAGTTAAATGTTTAAAGTAGATAAAAAAAAAGGTTGGCAAACCCTCGTTTATAATATATTCCATTTGTTTCTGGATCTCGCCTAGCCATGCTTTTGTGTTGTTATGTTGCAGTATCAACATTTACATTTTTTATTAATTGGCACTCCTGATTCCTTATTTTAACAGTGTTGCAATAATTTATGATATCATAAGTAATCCTCTTTTTAATTTTCAAGAGGTTTATTGTTAATCTTGCAAAAATTATTTCGCCACGCGGTCGCTTCTTCGAGCATTTTATTATTAAATCATATTAATCTAGTGTTGCAATGCTGTGTCAATGTCAAAGTGAAAAATAATTTCAGGCACATATTAAATATTAACATGCCAAAGATTATCTCTGAATCAAAAAGGTTACAAATTCTGAAATCCTACAAACATTTTAGGCAATGTAATCCAAATCTACAGCATCACAATATTATTACGATTTTAATAGATATTTTTGGGGTATGTCTAGTATTTTAATTATCATATATATTTAATTAAAGATAATTACGTTTCAGGTAGGGAGATCTTCATTACAATTAATTTTACGACAAAGACCTGACGAATTGAAATCTACTACTTCTGGAAAACGATCTAAAAACAGCCATTTTTGGAATCGCCTAGCTAGAAATGATCTGCAACAACTAATTTGGTAATATAACTCTAGAAATCAGTATTTTACTTTGAGAGATCTTTTGAATGATAGGAAAGAAAATTATGAGTTCCATGGGAGTAGAACAACACTTTATAGGGTTGTTAAAAGTATGGGGTATAAATTCAAATTAATTAATGGGCGCAAAATTCTCTGTAAACAAAAACATGTTGTTGCAGCTAAAATTATTTTCCTTAGAAAATTTTTACAGTATCAAAATTCCAGTGAAGATATCCAATTCGTATACCTGGATGAAACATGGATATATCAGAATGGATCCGTGGTTCGACGCTGGGTACATGAAACGGATATAAAAAGTAATCCAACTAAATTCAAAAATAAAGGCAAACGCTTCACCATTCTACATGCTGGGTATAGGGGTGGGTTGTTGGATGGGTGCGATTTTTTATTACATTCGAAAAACAATGACCGAGATTACCATGCCACAATGGATAGTAATACTTTTCAAAATTGGGTGGTTAATCAACTTATTCCTGCTTTGGCTAAGCTTTCAGGGAAATGTGTAGTTATTATGGATAATGCTGCATACCATTCTGTGCAATTAGACAAAACTCCTTCATTTTCTTGTAAGAAATGCGAAATGCAGGAGTGGTTGGTTAAACACAATGTAAAATTCAATCCAAAATTAACCAAAAAGGAACTATGGGCTTTATTTATACCTTTCCGCCATACCATTGTCAATACAATCCAATTGAAATGGCATGGGGGTTTTGTAAGACTTACTACAATAAGCACATAAATTCTAAGCAACCATCTAAGGATCGTGTTCAGAATTTATGGCTTGAGTCTCTCTCAAAATGTACATCCGATATGTGGCAAAATTTCTGTGATCATTGTGAAAAACTTATTTCGCATGACTGGACAAAACACATGGGGAACCTTTCTTTTGAAACCATTCCTCCTTTTATTATTTCGCTTGGGGAATCTGGCTCAGAACAAACATCAGAAGATTCAGATGCAGGTTCTCTTGACTAAATAATAAAAGTGGAATGAGGGCTTAAAAATTGTTTGACATGAAAATTATCAGTATCACAAGAGGGTGGGAATAAATTTGCAATTCTACAAAAAAATACTGAGGGCCAACAGAAGAGAGAATGACCAAAATTAAGGTGGATGGATGGAGTTGATCAAAATGTGTTAACGGGAAGACCCAAGCGAGAAATACAAATGGATGACGAAATAAGTTTGCAGAGCCGAATTCATTATATTTGTTATATACAATATTATTGCTGTGTTTGTATGTACAAAAACCAAGTAGTAAATTTTGTTAATCTTAAAACTGCATATTATTATCCTTTTATATCTGAAAATTTGTAAAACAGGCAACAGTGTAAGATCACAATAGTCAGAAATTATAATCTTAAAATCGAACATCTGACAGTGACATTTAAAAACCCTGATTTAAAATACAACCAGCCCCATTTACAATACTTAAACTGTCACTTTTCCATAGCTAGGCGAGATCCAGAAACAAATGGAATCGTGTATAGAATAAGATTTAGTGGTCAATTGTTTTCATGAATAAATAACCCAATGATTAAGTTACTTGAAGATGATAATATTTGATTAAAAACACTTAGATCCTTTATTCCAAACTTTATTTTGTAACCAAATATACATTTCGGACACAATGTGTCTACTATTAATGGTTTGATACTGAATACTAAAACATGATTTTTATTTTGTAGTATTTAGTATCAATCCATTGATAATGGACACATTGTGTCAGAAATGTACATTTGGTTACATAATAAAGTGTTGAAGAAAGGATCTATATGTTTTTAATCAAATTGTATATATTTTGAAATGTATAAAAGAAAAACCTTTTATTTTGAAATACTTCACATAACATAACACGTAACGAAAATATTTTTTTTATTTTTAACCTGTTAGTTGTAGAATTTCTTTTTAAAAAATGTTGATAAGCATATTGAATACTAAATAATGTTATAGTTTTTATGTATTTTTACTCATTTAATGCCCTTTAAATGCCTTTTTCCCGTTTTAATGTTGTTTATATGCTTTCTTTCTCTAAATGTAGTGCTTTTTTAAGTGCTTTATTTCACATTTTTTACGCTATTTATCCGCTCTCTAGTGATTAAAATGTATGATTAATTTTTCATTATCTACTTTATGTAAAGCAGTTTTCAATATTACCAATACTTTCACAGATATAAACCGACAACTAAATAAAAAAAGAAACACTATTTTTAACATTTTTTACATATTAAGAGTGCTATGACAAAAATATATTTTATTTTGGTAAAATTGAATTTTTTGGTTTGGTAAATATTTAACAAAATATCGGGAAATATTTAAAAACCGTTAACAGTAAACTACCACTTTCAATTTCCAAAATATTTTTAGCACATACAAATATGATAAGTTTTATGTCGATATTTCTAATGGTTTCCGCTAGCCGAGCAGACAGAAATTAAAAAAAATGGTTTTATTCAATTATAGGGATGTCAAAACGGATATTGTCGTTAAAATTGTGATTATATTTACCTAAAAAAGTTCAATACATTGTTTTCACTTCTACTACATAAAAAAGGGGAACGTGTAAATGGTGTAAATAATGAACTCTGAACAAGGCTTTAAATTTTCAATTATAGAATCTTTATCTCATAATGGTTTTTATTAGTTATAGAAATCCCAAATTCCCGCCAACGAAATAGCCAGGCAAAACATAATAATTTTTCACCCGACGCGAAACGCATTATAAAGGACGTATATCGAGGTCTTAAAGATGTTCTTGGAGTAAAGAATTTTTTGGAAATAGCAGAACTTTTAACCAATGTTTCTGCAAGATCAATTAGCTACATAATAAAAAATCCTACCGACCAAATAACAAATCGGTGCGATAAATGGGTTGTGAAAAAAATTACGCCTAAAGTATTCAATAAAATTAGAAAAAATACTTATGAAGTAATAAAGGCGAAAAAGGCACTACACTAAAAATTATTAATAATATTTTGAAAGAAAGGGAAATTATATCGTGCAGTCCAACAACCTTATGGAAATCCTTAAAGGACAACGGATTTAAATTCGCCACTATAGATAAAAAGAAGCATCTAATAGAAAGGGAAAATTTAAAAAATGGCGATATGAATATTTACAGAAAATTCAATCCCGATAGAAGTAAACAATCGTTTACCCATCCATTTTCGTTGCCGCAATGTAAAATTGTTATTCGTTTTCCTCTAGATGGAGGAACTTTCATGATACTATTATCTGTCTGGTCTGACCACATTTTTTGTTTAAGTATCATGTGTATCAAACCAAGTTTCATCTAAATAACAAATATTTCTTCCAGCGTCTCTGGAAGAAATATTTGTTATTTAGATGAAACTTGGTTTGATACACATGATACTTAAACAAAAAATGTGGTCAGACCAGACAGATAATAGTATCATGAAAGTTCCTCCATCTAGAGGAAAACGAATAACAATTTTACATTGCGGCAACGAAAATGGATGGGTAAACGATTGTTTACTTCTATCGGGAAAGCAGATCTCTAAATGCCACCTTGATTATCATGACGATATGACTGCGGTTTTATTTGAAAACTGGTTCGAAAATAAATTGATACCGAATTTGGCCAAAAACTCCGTAATAGTTATGGACAATGCATCATACCATAGTCGACAAATTGATAAGGCACCGACTACGTCCAGTAAAAAATCAGAAATATCTGATTATTTATATAAAAATGATTTATTTTACGAGGACAACTATACAAAGGCGCAGCTTCTGGAAGTGTTGAAAACACAAACAAACAAAAAGCAATTTTATATTGACACATTGGCGGAAAAACATGGGCATACGGTGGTACGGCTACCCCCGTATCACTGTATTTTTAACCCAATTGAATTAATCCGGGCCCAATTGAAGCGAACATTAAGAAACAATAACACTTCACCGAATTTAAACAAAACAGTTATAGATAGTATCAATATGGAAATGAAAAAAATAACCTCGCTTCGCTGGTCGAGATGTGTAAAACATACTATTAAAGTGGAAAAGGAATATAATATATATGACTCAAATTTTCAATTTATTATTAATATGGAAGATACCGACGACGAAATCGAAGACTCCTCAGATTCAGAAATTTAACTTTTAATTTATTATTTATTTATTAGTTAAATGGTTAGTTAACAGAATTTTGTTTTAAATTTTATATTTGCATATGTAAATATTGTTTTATTAAATGACAATGTAATTCAATTAATTAAAATATATTTCTACACTTTCCTCTAAGTGTTAGATAAACATCTAATTATAATTTTCAATAATACAAATATACGTCTGATCAGGGCGTGCTTTGCATCCGAAGACCTATGTTTATACCAAAAGTGTGAGGTTTCGCTGAAAGAAAAAAACAAATATTGGAAGATACGTTTATTTTACTCACGACCTTTGAATAGTGCGAAGGGTCAGGATCGCAGGTATATTTTGAGCCGGCAGAAGAAGAAACAGCAAACCAAACCATTTAGCGTCTTTGTCGTCCCGGTCCAACCACCCCCCGCGCTGGTCACCCGCAGTGCCGGTAGCCGCAAGGTTGTAAAATGATTATAATTTTATTGAGGGTATTCAAGTTCGATTTTTATTGCTCAGCAAAAGAGCGATGAATACACTATACCACAAGGAACTTTTTTGCATCCATTGGTTTAGCGATAAAAACGATTTTTTTGTGGGGGGCTGGTGGTATGGATAGCCAGCCCCCAAATTTTTGCACCAACCCCAGTTTGTATATGTACTGTATAAAAACGTCACAAGTAACTTTCACACAAACACCTTTCTCTAAAAAAATAATCAGTTTCCATATTATAACTTCCCCAAAATAAAAGATGTTTATGAAATTGTTAAAAGTTGATGGAATTCTATTAAAATATTTTTTAATATGCACTATATTGCATAAAAGAAAATAATGAATTTTTCGAGTCGGTCTGTAAAAACTGCTTCTAACGTTGTTCGATAGTGCATAGTGGGTGCATTATTATAAAATATTTCAATGGAACAACATCAATTTTTAACAATTATATAAACATATTTCATTTTGGGGAAGTTCGAATATTAAAAATAATTCGTTTTTCAAGAAACGGATGACTGTGAAAATTGCTTCTAACGTTGTTTAATAGTGCATTTGAAATGTTAAATTTCCCTGACGTTTCCCTGACACTTTCCTGATTCCAGATTTTTTCCCTAACCTCTTGAAATAATTTTATATAACCAAACCAAATATAGGGGAGAGAAATTATAATGTGTCCATAATAGCACTTTCCCCGTTAAAGATATAGTAATCAGCCTCACATCTAAGCGTTACATATTTTTAAGTTTACTGTAAATCAGTGGTTTATACGCGTGGCGCATGAAGTAAAATTTCGAGTTTGGAAAAGCCCCGTGAAAATTTGTCTTGAGTCGCTGCGCGACCCTCGACAAATTTTCTACGCGGGGCTTTTCTAAACTCGAAATTTTACTGCATGCTTAGTCTGGGAGTGGAAAACACTCGTTACTTTAATATATGTCACTACTATCAAAATGTGTATCATAACTGTCACAAAGAATAACAATGACATAGCGATCTCATTATAGTTCAATTTAAATTCGTGTCAAGTTTGCACGATTGGTTAAATGTTGGCTTGCGCCAACTTATGTCAGCTGTCAAATGTCGGCTGCCCCCGACTTATGTCAACTGTTATTATAGTCCAAATGTCGGATAACGCCGACTTATGTCAACTGTTATTATAGTCTAAATGCCGGCTGACGCCGACTAATGTCACGTTGACTACATGTCGACTAGCGCCGACTTATGTCAATTGTCATTATAGTTTAAATGTGGGCTACCGCTGACATATGTCAACTGTTATTATAGTCCAAATGTTGGCTGGCGCCGACTTGTATGTCAACTGTTACTATAGTCCAAATGTGGGCTAACGCCGACTTATGTCATACATTAGATGATTTTCTCAATTTTAAAGTTTCAGGATTTTCATCAATTTTCACGAACATTGTAAACTAATGTTAATTGAACAATCTGACGATTTTTATACAATTTTTACTTTCCCCGTACAGAGGAAAAGTATTATTTTCGTGAACATTTTCAAACCAAACCTTTTTAAGTTTTAGGAAGTATTAAGAATATTGAAAAAAAAATAAAGAGTTGTAAGAAATACTTAAACTCTACAGATCTAAAACTTAATTAAGCTTTCGAAGAGTTTGTCGATGTTTCTATTCTTCGTGATATTTAACAGTTAGTTGCGTTTTCTATTTTTCGTTGTTTTATTGACTTAGATCTTCACGTAACTCAAATTCTTAAACAATTGCTTCATCGGTTATTCGGCAAAGACTCGCGCTTGATTCAAAATGTTTGCAACATATATTCAAGTATCGAAGTTTTACTACTTTCTTGATGGAAACCAAATTTTCAAATTGGGCACAACAAAATACTTGTTTTGTTCCAAATTTTTATCTTCGGTTGATGTTTGCAACATATATTCAAGTATCGAAGTTCTACTACTTTCTTGATAAAAACCAAATTTTCAAATTGGCCACAACAAAATACTTGTTTTGTTCCAAATTTTTATCTTCGGTTGCCTGTCACGTGTTTCGATTCGTTACGATTATTTTTAAAAACACGTGTCAGATAACTAAAAATCAAAATATGAAACAAAACGATTGTTTTACTTTACTCAATATTTTTGCAACATTTACGATGAATTGGTTGAGAGAGGGGTAAATTCGTGTTTGAAGTATATTGAAGTTTGAAGTATTTCAATTGGTGAAAATGATACATAACTAATATTGTTGAATTTGTTAATGTTTTTAGATTTTATTAAAATGACACAATAAACCTACAATTCTAGGAACTAAAAAGCTTTTATTTATTATTTCTATTTATATTGATATTTTCTGAAATATTAAGAATATTGAAAAATGTTTCAAATAAAAGTTGTAGATTTCGTCGAAATACTTAAAAAAAACATGTTTTTCTTTATGTACAAAATTACCGGTAATTTGCCGATTTGTTCGAAAACAAACAAGCGAACAGTGTTCATTTCTAGAATTAAACAATTGTTTGTAACAACAGCACTATAAAAAAGTGAATAGTCGTTAATAAAACCGTCAAACCTGTAAAATATTGTCAAAGTTGTTTAATACTGTCAATAATGTTAAAAATATAAAAATAGTTGGATAGCGATTCAAATTTGTTATATCGTTAAAAACCTTAAAATTGTTAAATAAAGTTAAAAATAGTTGAATAGCGCTGAAAATCTCAAAAATGTTAAAATAGTGCAATATCGTTTAAATGTCGCATTTGTTGATAACTTTGTGTCACTAAACACTAATTGTATTTAGACGCAGGTCATTGTATTGCATTGTATATTTCATAAAGTGTTTGACATTTAATGATAAAATTATTATTATTACTTTTTCTATTGTCAGAGTGTCGACAAACAAATCATGGCTCTGACATTTTCCCGCGAACTATTGATGATTTCATTTCATTTAAAACACAAAAAATGAGTTTTCTATATTACATAATAAAGTAATTTGACATTTATATCAAAAATTGACATTCTCGACATATAACTCTTTCTTTATTATAGTGAGATAATTTGCCGTTTACACACAATTTGTCATTTTTCAAATAATATTTGTATCGTTGTTATTCTGTGTTAAAATCATCAAATTATTAAAAAACCGACCTAGATTTGAATAAAACTGTCGTTTTTTGGGAATGTAATGCTATATTTAACACAAATTGACCATTTTGGCCAACTATGACACTTCTGACAATTTTGATTGTTTATAATTTAGTAAAATTAGGTTAGGTTAGATGACAAGTTGCAATGAAAGAAACGTTTTTTTTTTTCTAACCTAACCCATCTTTTGGCCATACTGACATTTTGACGCAAGTGACGTAATTGAATGTCCTGGGTTATTGTAACGTTACCATGTCAATTGTTTGTTGACTATTTGCACTATTATGGCCAAAAAACGACTGCCTCTTCTTTAACTTGTATCAAAATTTACATTATGTCTTAATCTCATAGAACGTTCTTCCTTAATAAAACAACAATAATCAATTATCAATTGTTTAAATGATAAAACAAGTGTTTTCCACTCCCCGATTAAGCATGAAGTAAATTTCGAGTTTAGAAAAGCCAAATTGGGCTTTTCTAAACTCGAAATTTTACTTCATGCGCCACGCGTATAAATCGTTAATTTATTGTGAAATGGTCTTTAACCAATTAACAACTAAAATAGGTTTAATATGTCAATTATCAGTTATTTAAAAGACTTGGAAAGTGCTATGAAGGACATATAACCATCTTTTATTTGAATTTTGTTTATTATTATTTAATGTTTCAAATTTGTGTTTACAAATGTATTTAAAAGTGTCCTGACTTTTTGCTAAAAAGGCCTAATTTCCCTGACTTTTGCCGATGAATAAAATCCCCAGACTTTTCCCTGACTTTCCCTGTAAAATTCAGGGTGGCTTTTAATGGAATTTTTTCTTTTACTAATTTATATGGAAAATAACTATTTTTTCGAGAAAGGTGTTTGTGTAAAAATAACTTGTGACGTTTTTATATAGTACATAGCAAGTGAATAGTTCGAGTGTTATTTCAGTAAATTATTTTAATCATTAACTATTTTATAAACAAATGTCATTGTGCTTACTTCAAAAATATCGAAAATATTTTTTTTCTCGAAATGGGGGTTGGTGCAAAAATTGTCATTGACACCTTTCAAAAGTGCATTGTTAGAGTATAATTTAGGCATATTTTTTTCGATTTAGTTAATATATACTAAGCGGGGGCTTAATCAAGAGGAAAGATTACAGCAAAAGAATTTAAAAAAATAGCAATACGAATATTTGCTTAGTAAATATAGGGAAAACTATACTTCTTTTTTATAGCTATAACCAAGGGGAGCCAATGCTTATGGGAGAACTGGAAATCGAATAGAAAAGGAGAGACTATAGTCAGGATGTGGAGTACGAGTAAGACAGACGACTGTATATGCCAATCACCGGTCTCGATTCTGGATACAGCCTCCAAACGCTGTTACCAAATTTTATACAGAGACTAACTAACCAGATATATATATGAACTGTGCTATAACTAATAATGCAATGCCCACACTACTTGCTTTCTTTTTATTCCACATGTTAACTGCAGAAGATTAAAATGTAAACTAATTTATTAGGCAATAATAGTACCTCGTGTGGGTTAGACCAGCAAAATTTTTGTGCAAAATACTGTGCAATTCATGTATATTCACGATAATACTGACCTTAGGGTCAAGTGATGGTTACCCGGTGCATTCACCAAAACAGTCTATAGAGAAATGATTTAAGATTATTAAGAAATATCAAATAATTGCCAAATGTATTTTAGCAGTAGGATATATTTTCACTCTGGTAGAAAGACTTATGTACGGTAGGCATTAAATAGCAATATTATAATTGTAATGTATTGTAAAAGTACTAGTATTATTACCTGTCCAAAAGAAACATTCGAATCTAGAAGACTTGAATTAGAACTATGCTTCTTTCATAAATTGCTTTCAAATGATATTCAGTGTGATGCTTTATTGATGTTGATAACTTTTAATGTTAATCCATAATGCATTCAGATTAGACATCCCTTATTATTCCATATAGGTACAAATAAGACCAACTACTCTTTTAATAGTCCAATTAATAGATTGATGAGATGTGTTAATAACCTTAATATTCATGTCAATTTCATTATTTTGTCTCCTTTAAAATGAACTTAAAAACAATAGTTTAGGATTTAGTGGCTCTTATCTGTTTATATATTCTTGATTTTACAGTAACAATCAAACGACATCATTTTTTGTAATTTGATTATACATCGTAATTTTGGGGGATTTATCTGAAATATTTCAGCACTCAACAACACAATCTCAGTGAATTATAAAAATTGAAAATAAAATCGACGCCATTTCATTTTAACTTCTAGTTAAAGTTCACTTAATCTCTGAATCATTAAAATAATTAATTAACCTTCACGGAATACATACGTATGTATAGGGAAGTGTATAAAATTCGTATAATGTTTTTTTATTTGTTTTCAGAAATAATTAAATCAAATGAATCGGAAAAGCGAAAATATCCCTAACGAATTTAATTATAAAAAAATCAACTTCAATAACCTAACCCCCCACGCAAGCAATCACCGGCCATACATTTTAAGCGTTTACATTTCACATAATAACAAATTCGTGATACGGATTTTTCATTCCCTGAAAATATAATATATTATATTTCACGCGTGATTTATGTATTCCCCGTATCGGAGGAATAATAATAATAACACCGTCGCCCACCGCACTTTCGCAAATTGACCGTCAAAGCCCTCAATGGGGCAATTAATATTTATTGGAGTCCGGCAATAATTGAGATTTCAACGCGGAAATAAATCATTTATTGGTGGAAGAACAATTCTTGATATTAAAAATCAATGAAGAAATGAAAGTAAATGCTGTTTGAGTTACTTTTATCTTTTGGTAAGTAATAAATTGGAAAATTAATCTCTTCAACTTATTTATTTTTGTTAATTCTCTTTACAGTGAGTGCTATTGTTTTAATAATCAAGTCATCAGAAGTTAAACTAACTGAAACAAGAAACATATTTCTGTTGTTGATTGTTAAAGCACTTATTTTTTGAAAATCCAATATCACTTAATATAATAGCAGACTATTTATCATTTTCAACTTTTTATTTAACTCACTACAATTGTTTCGCTACACTGTAGCTTCTTCAGGTGAAGAAATATAATACAATTTTTACAAACTAATTTACATTATATACAGTTTTCAGAAGTGTGGGTGGAGGGGGTGTTTTTCTTCAGTTTAAGTAGGAGGAAGTTGGAGAGTTGAAGCTGGTCGTTCAGCAAGTTTCCTGAATTGATGTGTTTATTTATTTCTAAATTTTCCAATAAATTTAGTTTCCGTCCTTTATTAGAGATGTGGAGGATTTTGAAGTTGTTGTCAAATTGGTGGTTTTTTTCAATTAGGTGGTTTGCGTAAGTTGAATTATCTTTTTGATGAATGAACGCTTTTTGGTGTTTATTTATTATTTCACTGAATGCTCTCCCGGTTTGGCCTATATAAAACTTCGGGCAATCAGCACAATTAAACAAATAAACCCCACAGTGTTGACCCTTTTTTGTTTTTTCCTTATTGTATTTTTTATTATTTTTGATAGTGTGTTGTTAGATTTAAACGCAACATTTATGTTTAATTTTTAAAAATTTTGACTGATTTTTTGGCTTAAATAGCCATTATAAGTTATTGATCCATAATTTTCAACCTTGCATTTTCTTATGGGGAATATTGATTTATTTATAATTTCTTTTTCTTTGTTATATATTAATTTATTTATTGTATCTATTTTAAAATTGTTTCTGACTGCAATGTATTTAATTATGTTAATTTCTTTTTCAAAATTTTGTTTTGACATTGGTATTGAAAATGCTCGATGAATCATGGATCCATACGCAGATAATTTATGTTGTATCGGGTGAAATGAATTATTATTTATTGTCGTTTCAGTGTGCGTTGGTTTATGGTATATTGTGAAGTCGTGTTTATTATTATTGTTTGTTATAGTTAGATCTAAGAAATTTATAGTATTATGTATTTCGGTTTCTAATGTAAATTTAATTTTTTCGTGTTAAAGGTTTATTTCCTTTAAAAAGTTATTTAAAATTCTATGCGTGCCAGTGAATGCAACCAATACATCATCAACATATCTCCACCAATAGAGGCAATTTTTAAATTGAGGTAATGTGCATATTTTTTTTTTCTAAGCTATCCATAAAAATGTCTGCCATTAAAAGGTTTAGGGGGTTTCCCATTGCTAGACCATCTGGTTGGGAGTAAATCTGTTCGTCAAACTATAAATAATTTTGATGAATGCAAATTTCCAACAGGAATACAATTTCATTTATTATCACTGGATTAACGTTTTTTGACAATAGTTTGTTTTTTATTAGGTTCTTTACTTCTATTGGAGGGACGCTAGTGAATAAATTTGCTACATCAAATGACTCAAATTTAGAGTTTGATGGTAGTTTAATATCTTTAATTTTATTAACAAGTTCCATGCTGTTTTTTATTAAAAATGTAAGTTTTAATTCCAAGTAGTTACGTATATAAAATTAATCTGTTTTCGCAATATGTATAATTTGAAATCTAAAGTGGTTAAAGTATTCAATATACAGGCATATACATATCTTTAAATTTATTGCAAATTGCTTAAATTGATAGCACAGGAATTGGTAAGATCTATTACTAAATGTAAAATGTAAAATGTAAGTTAACGGTGGAGGCTTCTACTTCGTTATACATCATAATTCACAAATGAAACAAGATTTTAACTTTGTTTGTATAACTGAGACTTTATTAAGTAACTATAGTTTCGACAACTCTAACTTGTCATTTTCAAACTCGAAGTGATTTAAACTAACAATTGTACAGGTATATACTTAAAATTAAGGTCTTATAACTGCGTTAAAAAGGGGTGTATATATTGGGTCAAGCTGGTCGTTGATGACGGGGATTTCGGGATTAGCGCGGGCTGTGTGAATTTCCAAAAACTCCAGAAGGTCCATCTTACGGCCCTTTTCGGCGTAATGTATAACAGAGCTGGGACGAATCCTCGTAAAAAGGATTCGAATCACGAATCCGAATCACCTAATATGATTCGAATCACGAATACTCAAATAAAGGATTCGTAAGAGATAAATATGATTCGAATCAAAGATTCGAATCCTGTTTTTTCGAATCACGAATACAAATCCTTTAAGAATAAATTTAATTTTATTATTTTTTTCAACCATTATTATATAAATATCGTTACCAGTTGTTTTAACAAAAATATTCAAAACCTTATTATTTATTATTACCACTGAACATCGTTGATAACAGACTAAATATCTGACTCCCTGGTACTCTGATTAAAGATGTATTTGCGTGTTTCTGAACTTCACTTCAAACCAGTGTTCTATACGCGTGACGCATGAAGTAAAATTTCGAGTTTAGAAAAGCCCGAAAATTTGTCTCAGGTCGCTGCGCGACCCTCGACAAATTTTCACGGGGCTTTTCTAAACTCGAAATTTTACTTTATGCTTAGCCTGGGAGTGAAAAACTCTCGTTGAAAGCTTCAAATTGGACATTAAAAAGAAATCGAGAAATATCTAAAGGTTTACAGAAAATAGGCTGAATTTGGAATAAGTATACTTAAAAGAAAAACTCCTTGTATCTGTTTGCTCCAAAGAAATATGAATAATTATAAACCATAATGAATATAACTATTAATTCTCTAAAAACACTCGTTAGTTCATATTATACACAATTGGCGTTTTTAAAACAATGGCGGCGACAAAGAAAAAACATGTATTTTTAATCTTCTAGTAGAAATGTGTTTTATGTTAAAAGAAGTAAACTATCTATCTTTCAGTTAGTAGTACAAGCTCTTTCTGCTAGCAGCAATCGTCCTTTTAGTAGTAGATGAAACAACTACTATTTTGTTCCTTCTACTATTACTAGGATTTTCTGCAACTAGTTGTAGTACAGGCTCCGTCTGCTGGTGGCAAGACACGATAAGCCAGAACCATCTGAACTAGACGCTCTGTTAATAGCAGTAGTTCTTTCTGCTAGTAGAAATTTTGTTTTTTGCTATAAAAAAACGACTGCTTGGTCTTTCTGCTACTAGTAGTAGTACAGGCACCATCTGCCGGTGGCTAGATTTGAAGCTAGAACCATCTGAACCAGAAGCCTTGTCTGATAATAGCGGTAGTTGTTTCTGCTAGTAGAAATAGCGTGTTCTGCTAAAGAGTGAACGTTTCTATCAGTAGTAGTAGTTATTTCAGATAGTAGTACAATTTTTTTGTGCTAGTGGCGTTCGTCCTTTCAGTGGTAGAAAGAACAACTACTATTTTGTTCCTTCTACTACTACTACGAGTAGGTCTTACTACTACTAGTATGGACAGAACCTGCACTACAGGTTCCGTCTGCTGATGGTAAGATATCTGAAGCTAAAACCATCTGAACTAGAAGCTCCGTTAATAGCGGTAGTTCTTTCTGCTGTAGTAATTCTTTTAGCTAGTAGCAGTTGTTCTCAAGACCGTAGCTGGAGGAGGGGGAGGATGTGGGGGTTTATATCCCCCTTGAAGTTTTCAAAATGATAAATTTTTGTATGTAAAAGCGGGACTGTAAGAGCAAAAACAATATTTTTCCCTAAGCCCCCCCACGAAATTTTTATAACCCCCTCCGATTTTTTTTCTGGCTGAGGCCTTGGTCCTTCTTTCAGCTTAACAATAGTTTTCTTTTATTCTACTACCACTAGTTTTTTCTGTTACTAGTAGTAGTAGTAGTACAAGCCCCATCTGGGGAACTAGAAGCTCTGTCTTCTAATAGCGGCAGTTCTTTCTGCTAGTGGACAAATCGTTTTTAACTGAAAAAAGTAAACGTTACATTTTGTAGTAGTGGTTCTTTCGGCTAATAGTACTTAGTAGTACTAGTACAGGCCTAGTCTGCTGGTAGCACGATATCTGAAGCTACAACCATCTGAGCTAGAAGTTCTGGCTGGTAATAGTGCTAGTTGTTTCTGCTAGTAGAAATAGTGTTTTCCGTAAAACAGCCTATTTCCTGTAAATCTTTAGATATTCCTTGTTTTTTATTAAGTTCAATTCGAAGCTTTAAACGAGTGTTTTCCACTCCCAGACTAAGCATGAAGTAAAATTTCGAGTTTAGAAAAGCCCCGTGAAAATTTGTCGAGGGTCGCGCAGCGATCCGAGACAAATTTTCTGGGCTTTTCTAAACTCGAAATTTTACTTCATGCGCCACGCGTATAAAACATTGATTTAACCAGAAATTTAAAAACACAAAAGACATTTTTCATGTTAATCCTCACAATTAATTCGAATTATTTTTGACGATTCAAATCCTTTTGTAAGTATTCGAATCCTTTTATAAATATTCGAATCCTTTTATAAATATTCCCTTTTATAAGGATTCGAATCACCCACATATGGATTCGAATACGAATCCTCTTAAAAAAACGGATCGAATCCGGATCACGAATCCAGTTGAACTAAAGTATTCGAATGTCTCTTTTGAATCCTATAAAAGGATTCGAATCCAGGATTCGAATCCTGAATGATTCGAATCCTGCCCAGCTCAGATGTATAATTGACAGTACACACTCGCCAAAAGTATGAGTGTTTTCAATTATATGTTTGGCAAAAGAGGACTTATCAATTAAATTAAGCCGAAAAGAACGAAGATGTTCTTTGAGTCTTATCTTAAAATTACGACGAGATTGCCCTATATATACTCCGTTCTGTGTACGTAGGTTTGCGATATATTTCAAATGTTAGTGATTGATTAGTTTTTGTTATTGAAAGGTCTAAAAATTTAATGTTATTGTTAATTTCTGTTTCGACTGTAAATTTTATGTTTGGGTGGAGGGTGTTAATGAAATCTAAGAATTAGGTTAGTTGTCTATCTATTCCTACAAATGAAGCTAAAATATTATCGACGTATCTAAACCATATTTTTATATGTTTTTGACCTAATGTAGTTTAGATACGTCGATGATATTTTAGCTTTATTTGTAGGAACAGTTATACAACTAACAAAATTTTAGATTTTACTAACACCCTCCACCCTACCATAAAATTTACAGTCGAAACAGAAATTAACAATAACATTAAATATTTAGACCTTTCAATAAGAATAACTAATTAATCACTAACATTTGAAATATATCGCAAACCTACGTACACAGATCGGGTAATCCCTAACTCTTCCTATCATCCGCAAAAACATAAATTGTCCGAATTTAATTCTATGATTTTTCGAGCTTTTAATATCCCACTTTTAGAATCAGCACTTAATGCAAAAATTAATACTATTAAAGCCATAGCCAATTCAAATGGATATTAACATCAACAATAGACCAGCTTATTAATGAAACTAAAATGAAAAAACTTCGTAAATATATATATGCAGGTCAGGAAACATCACAAAATCAACTAATTTATAAACCCCTTACCTTCTTTGGCGACATTTCATTAAAAATTTAAAACATTCAATCAAAACATAATATAACAATAGCTTTGAAACCATTTAAGAAAATAAGGAATGTTATTTTTAAGCCAAAAACAGCAATAGAAAATACTCACAGATCAGGGATATACAAACTTACTTGTAAAGATTGTAACGGAGTATATATAATCTCGTGGTAATTTTAAGGTATGATTCAAAGAACATCTTCGTTCTTTTCGGCTTAATTTAATTGATAAGTCCTCTTTTGCAAAACATATAATTGAAACCAATCATACTTTTGGCGAGGATGTACTGTCAATTATACATTACGCCGAAAAGGGCCGTAAGATGGACCTCCTGGAGTCTTGGGAAATTCACAAAGCCCACGCTAATCCGGAAATCCCCGTCATCAACGACCAGCTTGACCTAATATATACACCCATTTTTAACGCAATTATAAGATTTTAATTTTAAGTATATATACCTGTACAATTGTTAGTTTAACTCACTGTTAGTTTGAAAATGACAAGTTAAAGTTGTCGAAACTATAGTCACTTAATAAAGTCTCAGTTATACAAACAAAGTTAAAATCGTGCTTCATTTGTAAAATGTAAGTATTCCTATGTTTTTATAATAATAATAATAAACGTCTTTATTTTAGTATAAATATACAAGATACAAGGTGTAGAATGTACAGCAAAATTACATAGGCGAAGTTTAGTCGATCTGATAGTCAGATCAACTGCTCTTCCACTTAACCTATCCATAATTTGAAATACTCGATAAATCGATTCATTAGATTCAAAGAGATCTTTAAGAATTAATTACACAAATTACATTGGTTAGATGTTAAAGTAATGTATTTCTGAGCAAATTATGACATATCTCGCGTTTAAACTTCATCAATGTGAGATTTTTGGTGTGAGATGGTATGTTGTTATATAATTTATAAATATTATAAGAAAACATCTCTAAAATAAAGTCGTCTTGTGGGGCGGAGGTGTGATATTACTTCTGAATCTCACATTGACCGTATGTATGTATAAACATCAGACCGGAATACTATTATACCATTTTGTTTATAACGTACTTAGAAGCCTTGTACAGGGTGATCCAAATTCGATATTCAATGTTTTTATAGGGTATCTCAGTAACCCGAGTAGTTAGTCGAAATCTGATATACATGTCATGACTTCTTTTTCTGTGATAATAACAATAGCATTGACAGATCATGGCTAGCTCAATTAGTTTGAGAGATATCTGGCGTTTTTCAATTGTCGGCTATTTTAAAATCTCAACCAAAAACCAAGTTTAGTTTAAATATTATTTTATAACTTCTAGAGACTTTTGCAATCAATTACTGAGTCCGAAGACCCCTTTATAATTAACAAATAATTGATGTGGCTCTAAGTAAGTTGAAAATTGTGATCTTAGTACACGCTCGAAGTTGGAATTTTTGTTTCACCAATTTTCAAGAATTTTTTTTTCAGAATTAAAAAAAATATGATCTAAAATTTGCACATTTTGTCGATTTTCACTTAAATAAATTTTTTTAAATCCACAAAAATTCATTGATGAACTTATAAATGCTTGAAACAATGTTAGCTACTCATTTTCTGCTCTGATAATTTTTTTCATAAAGTTTTTCTATTTTTAAAAACATCTGAGAAGCATCAAATCCAACAAAAATCAAATTTAAGCGCTTGTCATAAGCACAATTTTTTAGGTTTGAAAACATTTTAAAACTTAAATAAAGCTTATTCAATCCTCAATTGAACACTTTTTCAGTGAATAATATAGGATGAGGATTAAAGAAATCAGAGCGATTTGAATGAGGCAAATGATAAATTCGTAAAAGTGAGTATTTTATTAAAAGCAATGTTTAAAAATAATGTTACGGAGAAAATGAAAGCTAAACATTGCCTTGTAAGGAACTAAAGAGGCTTTAATTTAAGTTATTAACAGTCAAAGTTAGAATTTTGTTTTGAATCGTGATTTTCAAGAAATGTTAATTTAAGCTGGGTGCTTTAAGATTTTCTCTCTGGGGAAAATTAATAGCCTAGATTAATTCAAATATCGATGGGAAAGTCTGTAATTTTTTGAGATTAATATTTTAAAGAAAAATCGTAAATTTTGTATGAACATTTTTATTTATTATTTTAATTCAAGCTAGGTGTTTAAAAATATTTCTAGTGGAAACAAACAACCCTGATTGTTATCAATATCGATGGGAAAGTCTGTGAATTTTTTAGGAATTTTTTAAAATCTTTTAGAAAAAGTTGTATTTTTCATTCGAACATTTTTATGGAATTTTGTTTAGAATTGCGATTTATAAGAAATTTTTATTCAAGCTGGGTGCCTTAGGAATTTTTTTCTGGAGAAAATAATACCCCAGATTGTTTCTAATGTCGATGGGAACGTCTCTAATTTTTTTGAAAAATAAAATAAGATAAAAATCGTCGATCATTCTTAAATTTTTTAAAATCTTTTAGAAAAAGTTGTATTTTTCATTCAAACATTTTTTATGGAATTTTGTTTAGAATTGCGATTTATAAGAAATTTTTATTCAAGCTGGGTGCCTTAGGAATTTTTTTCTGGAGAAAATAATACCCCAGATTGTTTCTAATGTCGATGGGAACGTATCTAATTTTTTTGAAAATTAAAAATAAGATAAAAATCGTCGATTTAGTTAGAAGAAAATCGTATGTGCATTTTTATTTTTTGAAATCTCACAACTGTTTTCCACTGCCAGGTTAAGCATGAAGTAAACTTTTGAGTTTAGAAAAGCCTGAAAATTTTACTTCATACGCCACGCGAATAAAACACTGATTTAAAGTGATGTTCAAAATATACATCACCTATCGAATTTTGATTTTATGAATTAATTAAATAAAATTGTACTTTTTGTTTACACACCAAATTACGTGTGTAAAGAGAATCGAGATTCAGAGACTTCCTAAAAAAATGCAGTTTTCTTGCACACTTACTATTACACTCATGTGTAAAATAAAATAAATTTACATTCCAAGACTTCTCCTAAAAATATTAAAATTTCACACACGCTCGCGAACTCTCGCACAGTCTAGACGTACGAATTGAGCTCTTTAATTTAAAATTAAATCAATTCTGATTTAATCGCAATGTCAAGTATGGAGGACGAATCGGAACTCGAAGAAAGGGATGGGCCTTTCATCACACCAAAAAAACGGAAAGGTCGCGGCAGACCCAAAAACGTTGGAGGCGACAGCGGATCTGCAACAGGATCAAGCGTAAGCACACGTGTACGTAAAATATCACAGCCAGTCTCTCAATACCCCAAAACACATCAAACACGTTCACAAACCCAAACACAACATTCGCAACCACACTCCCTAGAAGGGCCAACCCACGCACAAGCAATAGCTCCACAAACACAAGCACAACCCACACACCCACAAAAAACCTTACCACACACACACATTCCTCATCAAGTATCACGACCGACAACTACACAACCCGCTCAATTTAAAAAATATAACCTCACATACAATTTTACAACTGCAAAAGAAGTGGCACGCCTAGAGTTTGTAGCAACCTGGATGAAATTAAATTACAATACATACAACACAGAAATGATAAAAACAAAACATGGATTTATTTTAAAATCCAACGAAAGTAAGGATGTGTTAGAAAAACAACTTGAAACTCTGCATGAAAAAGGCAAAAAAGGACAACACAAAAAAAAAAACTAGAATGATAAGAGTAATTACTGGATCATCGGAAGCATTCACAAAACTCCTACATAATCAGTTTACTTTCATGTGTAAATCGTATCCAAGAATAGAGAGTTCACCACCCGCACCAATTCCACAACCCTGTTCACGTTGTAACAAATACGATCATGTAACTTCGAATTGCACAGAAGAGATTACTTGCTCCAAATGCAAAGGAAATCACCCCACGCACAAATGCGATTCAACACTACCACCCAAGTGCAAGGCATGCGGCGACACCACCCATGGGGCATGGTCCACTAAATGCCCCAATAGACCTCTGGTACCGATACAAGGAATCCCCAATGTTACTATGAAATGCGTCAATAAAAAATCGGCTGATATCGACCCGAGTCTAACAAAAAAATCACGAATTCATACATCTATCACAAAGCATGACTTCATCATTGATGCATACACTACAGAAATAAATTCACTCACTAACACCGATAGACAAGCCCTGTTAAAACAACTAAAACCACGCTTCATCAAATCATTTAACATAGATACTCACGTCAATTTCTTGGGTAATAGCATGTTTATTGTTATGTTCGACCTCGAATCACCTAATATCATCCCACCAGTAGTTCCCATGTCAGGCATTCGCACCGCATTTTCGCAAATCACTTCCAATGGCTAACCAAATAAACATCCTCTACACCAACATTAATTCCCTTACTAAAAAAGCCCTTCTTCTATTTAATTACCTATCCAATCATCCCATCGACATTAACCTTCTGGTCGAAACCAAAACGGAAAAACCCTTTAACTTCAACTAATGGTCCTACATACAAACTCCCTCCTCTACTCCCAATCAAAACAGACGTGGTGGCTCGATAATCTCTGCAAGACCTGGAATTAAACTAGGAAAAGCAAATCCGCCAAAATTAAATAACGTCATGAACGAATGTCTGCATTGTACTATCGAGCTACCACTTTTTACGCTCCATATCTTCCTAACCTATATTCATCACTCATCCTCAATAGAAGATACAATCCTAACTAAAGCCTCCCTTTACGATCACGTAATTATAATTGGCGACTTTAACATAAATAACACAAAAAGAAAACAACTCTCATCATTTATATCCCACTCAAACTTTGTCCGCATAAACACTGCCCCTACATTTATTATGTCTCAAAATCAATCGACAACACCTGATGCCCTACTGTGTACGAGCAACATCCAGCACCTAATCCAAAACATCTCTTTAACCCCTGACGTTGGTTCAGATCATCTAAGTATCCAATTTGCCCTCTCAACCTCAGCTCCTATACCTACCACCCCGAAAACTATTTATAACTTCAGGCGCTGTGATACCCACAAAGTCTCAGAGGAAATGACACATTTTATAAGCACCCACCCAAGCATTAATTCGAAAACTATATCCTTGTTTCTAAACAATCTTTCTTCCTCCATACAGCGCCACACTCCTTTCTATACAAAACAACCCTTTAAATACCCCCTCCCCAACTTTATATTAAGACTCATAAAACACAAAAGACAGATGTACAGAGACACAAGACAGACAGAGGACACAACCTTGAAACAAAAAATATAATAAGCTTAACAAAGACATACACAGATTAATTGGCGAATACAAACAAGACAAATGGATCAAAGCCTGTAAAGAAATAAATGATCTGAGAGGAAAAAGCTACTGGCAGGAGATAAAAAAAATTATCTAAATACAAAAAAACCGACTACTTGACAAGTATAAACCACCCAGTGACGAACATTACAATTACCGATGATCAGACAATGACCGACATTTTTGCGGACTATTTTAAGGATAATTACACAGAGACAGACAACAACACATACGACAATAACTTTTTCGGAACAGTCGATAATTGGTACCAATCATTCCTTAACTCCTACACCTCCCAAACGCCGGATGATAATATCAACGAGAACGAGTATTACGAAAACTTGCATAAAGGTAAAAACACAGCGCCAGGTTATGATAATATGCCTAGAATTATCCTTAAATCCCTTCCAGACAACATACACCAGTATATCCTCAAGATCTTTAACAACCTATACTCCTTACAACACTTTCCCCAGGAATGGAAGCAGGGTATCATAACATGCATATTTAAACCTGACAACAACAGATGCAACGTATCTAGCTACAGACCTATTACCCTGCTCCCAGTCTTGGGCAAACTATATGAAAATATCCTAAAAAATAAAATCCTTACCCATGTTTCCAAACACATCCCTCCATATCAATTTAAATTTATGCAAAACCGTTCTACTACACTCCCCCTAGCTATCCTCACCTGAAATCTACATACCACTCACCTTCATGGTCATAAATCCGCAATCCTGTTCCTTGACATCAAAAAAGCATTCGACACAGTATGGCATCAGGGTCTACTATATAAGTGCGCCTGCCTTAACATCCCTCCCCACCTAATTAATATCCTACACAATTTCCTACACAACCGTTCCCTTAAAGTTAAAATAAGAAACTCCTTCTCATACTCTTTCTCCCCACTTCAAGGTGTCCCTCAAGGCTCCCCGCTTTCTCCCTTGCTCTACAATATATTCGTCCACGATATATATAGTTCTAACCCTACGCACCACAATCCCTCCTCCTATATTTTACAATATGCTGATGATACTGCCCTAATCTCACACGCTTCCACCATAGCAAAAGCGGTCAACACTCTTCAGGTCCTGATCAACCAGATTACAGATTGGTTTAACAAATGGAGAATTTTAATCAATACCCAAAAAACTAAACTGCTCATTCCCTATCATAAATTACACAACTCTCCTTTCACTATTTCCATATATCACATCCCAATATCCCCCTCACCTACATGTAAATATCTCGGAATCCTGTACGACACCAAAATAACCTTTAAAGCCCACACCCAAAATATCAAAACCGCGGTCAAGAGGAGGGCTCGGCATTTTAGATGTCTCACATACAAAAACGAAGGAATCACATTACAATCTGCTGTGACTATATACAAACTGATCTGCCGCCCTCTTCTTGACTACGCGGCCATCCTTTACTGCAACCCCCACCCTATAACCCTTAAAAATTTACAAGTAGCAGAAAGATCGGCCCTGAGAGTGTTGACAATAATCAGACACCCTAATAACCCCCTCCACAATCCCTCCAACAAACTTCTTTATGAAAAAACACAAGTGGTTCCTATAGAAACACGAATTACCCACCTATCCTATAAATATGCATCCAGATCCACTAACCATGGCTCCATAAACCACCTTTACATATACAGAAACCCCAATACATTCCCCAAATATAAATTCCCCGATTCCACTATCGCTGACTTCATCTTAGAAACACCCACGGACATATAATCACCCTAACTAGACATCATACATTCATTTTTATTTATTCATACCATACATCAATCATAATACTTTAAATGCTAAACAATGGCAGAAAGACCTCGGGTCGATAGCCTATGAAAGAACAACTCCAACAATTTTATATTATATTTTATTATGCAATACTATAATTAATGTAATGTAAAAGTCCCTTGAATAAAGATATTTGTATATTTTAAAATTTATAAAAATAAATTGAGACTCTTAGGCTTCTTCTAAAAAATTGCATTTTATATAAATAAATTACAGTTTTTTTACACACTTACATAACTTTTGTCTGTTTTTTTCACATTCTCCCATACATATGTAAAACAAAGACAAGAAAGTATTTTTTTGAAATTGTAACCACTTTAGCACATTACTTTATGTGTGTATTATCGAACATTTATTTAAAAGTTTTAGAGCTAGAAACACAAATTTTCAACAACAAAAAAAAACTAAATTTTATATATACAGGGCATTAATATGGAGAAATGGCAATGAAGATAACAACTAATTCTCCAAAAATACTCGTTAATTAATATTATATACAATTGACGTTTGTTGAACAATGACGGCGACAAAGAAAAAACATGTGTTTTTAACAGAGCTGGGACGAATCCTCAAAAACAGGATTCGAATCACGAATCCGAATCACCTAATATGATTCGAATCACGAATACTCGAATAAAGGATTCGTTAGTGAAAAATATGATTCGAATCAAAGATTTGAATCCTCATTTTTGAATCACGGATACAAATCCTTTAGAAATAAATTTGAATCTATTATTTGCAACCAGTAATATTTTATTCCATCAGTTTCTATTAACAAAAATATTTATTTGCCGACTAAATATCTGATTATATAATGATTTTAATTAATTATGATATATGTGTTATTAAACGTCATTTTAAATCTGTGTTTTATACGCGTGGCGCATGAAGTAAAATTTCGAGTTTAGAAAAGCCCCGTGAAAATTTGTCTCGGGTCGCTGCGCGACCCTCGACAAATTTTCTACGCGAGGCTTTTCTAAACTCGAAATTTTACTTCATGCTTAGTCTGGGAGTGGACCGTCAAGATTTTCTACATGTCGAGATTTTCGATATTTCTAGATTTATTTCGATTTATTCACAGTTTGTTATTGTATTAAATGCAACTTTATTATTAAATAAAAACGTTTTTTTAGGAATAGAATATTCACCCATTAAGAGCCGAGCAAATTATAAAGTTAACTCTAAAAGTTAATTTTAGGTAAAATTTTGCATCGTTTTCTATGATTTCAATGAATGATTTATTATATTACATACGTCGATTTTTTAAAAGAGTTTAATTTAAAATTGAAAGGAGTGTTGTCCACTCCCAGACTAAGCATGATGTAAAATATCGAGTTTAGAAAAGCCCCGCGAAAATTTGTCTCGGGTCGCTGCGCGACCCTCGACAAATTTTCTACACGGGGCTTTTCTAAACTCGAAATTTTACTTCATGCGCCACGCGTATAAAACACTGATTTAAAGTGAAGTTAAAAACGCACTGAAAACCAACCCAACTTCGACATTTTTTCAAAATTAGATATTTTCTTTTATATCCATGCTGTAAACCTTCAGATATTCGTTGTTTTCTTGTAAAAAACTTCGATTCCCTGTAGTCCTTCGGTCTCCGAAGACCATGGTTGGTCCTTCAAGCTGTAGCCTTTGTAGAATGGTAATAAACTTAGTAATCTAGAGTGATCCTTAAATTTGAAACTTCTAAGAACGAGTGTTGTCCACTCCCAGACTAAGCATGAAGTAAAATTTCGAGTTTAGAAAAGCCCCGCGTAGAAAATTTGTCGAGTGTCGCGCAGCGACCCGAGACAAATTTTCACGGGGCTTTTCTAAACTCGAAATTTTACTTCATGCGCCACGCGTATAAAACACTGATTTCAAGTGAAGTTAAAAATATACTATAAACGTTGGATATTTTTCATGGTTAAGTAACCAAATATGCATTCACAAATATTTGAATTATTCCAAAATTTAAATATTTATATTGAAATATGAATATTTAACTATTTGAATTAATCGAATTCGAATCCCAGCCTTAATAGCGATGATTCGAATTATTTAGGAGGATTTGAATCCGTGTATGAGGATTCAAATCCTTTTATGAGGATTCGATTCCTTTTATAACGATTCGAATCCTTTTATAAGAATTGTAATCCTTTTATAAGGATTCGAATCCTTTTATATGAATTCGAATCCTTTTATAAGGATTCGAATCATCTACGTCTGGATTCGAATACGAATCCTTTTAAAAAAATGGTGATGTGTCCATCATAGTACTTTCCCCCGTAAATTGCGTATTAAATCACTTTTAAAATATTTATAGCATTATTATTTTCAAAATGTCTTCAACTTTTTGATAACTACAACTTTTATTTGAAACATTTTTCAATTGTATCAACACATACACTGAGACAAACCAATGACTAGATAAAAGAACATTATTTATTAATTATCTCAAAAACTAAGAGTGCTATGACAAAAAGTGAAGATACAGAAAATCTTTAGTTTTTCATTTTCTACAACTTTTATTTGAAACATTTTTCAATTGTATCGACACATACACTGTCACACACCAATAACTAGATAAAACACACAACTTTTGAAATATCTCAAAAACTAAGAGTGCTTTGACAAAAAGTAAATGAACAATACATCTTCATTTTGTTATTATCTACAACTTTTATTTGAAAGAATTTTTTGTTTGATGAACATTTATTGAAAAAATCTGAAAAAACTGAGAAACGCTGCGAGTAAAGTGCCACTTCCGATTTTCCGATTTTCACCAAAAGCTTTTCAGTTCTTCCGATTGTATCAAAAAGCTTAAGTTTCAAGTTTCATCCCGATATCTTTAGCGGTTGTTGCGGTACAGCGCACACAGAATCACAGACAGACATTTTTCAAAAATGGTCTTGTTCGACTCAGGGGACCTCAAAACGGATATTTCCGCTAAAATTTTTGATTCGAAAATTTTCACGAAAACAATACTTTCCCTTTGTATTACATACGGGGGAAAGTAAAAATGTAACGAATCGGGATCACGAATCTGTTTTTACTAAAGTATTCGAATACCTCTTTTGAATCCTCTAAAAGGATTCGAATCCGGGAATCGAATCCTGAATGATTCGAATCCTGCCCAGCTCTGGTTTTTAATCACTCGAAAAACTAGATTTCGTTTTTTATAAATAATAAAAAATCATTTATTTGCATTTTTATTTGTGGCAAAACCGTACGAGATACATATTATTAAGAGACAAAAAAGATTTTAGATGAACTAATCTTTTAAGATGTATTTTTTAAATTTGTATAAGGTGCGCCAATAAAAACATATTTTAATTTTTATGTTGTGGTACTATTGTTTTTTATATTCTTGTCAATCATAATGACCATAATAACTGAAATGATGTGTTATATTATGATAATCAACCATAATAAATGTTAGTCGGATAAAATATAGCGTTCGTTATAAATAAGATTATCTTATTATCTTTAAATTCTAATTCCAGCTTAAACTTTTGGATATAGATAAGTTATGTTAAATCATCATATTTTGATCCCAGGAATCTATGGTTAAGCCATTTCCCCACATTAACGGGACACCCTGTATAAATGTAAAGCTAATTTAATGTGCTATTCAATATATACTGTGTTTTATTTTAAAAAATAAAATACACCTCTCCTAAAAATTTTATCAAAATTCACCCACGTTTAGTGGGTGTTCATTTACTTATTGCGGGCAGTATATTTAAAAAGGCTACGAATGTCAGAAAAGTTACAGCGTATGCATATGTATACATACTTAAAAGAAAAACCTTTACTTTACCGTAACCTGTATGTATCTATAGCTATTTCTCAGTTATAATTCTGTTTAATTATCAATTTAACGTTCATTTATTTGTTAATTAGTTGGTTGTGTGGGTTTTTGGTAATTATTCATCAGACGGAATTTAGTAAATAATTAATTCTTTATTTCCGTTTGCCTTTCGATATTCAACACGACTTTAATCCCCTCAAGTATTCAATTACATTCCGTTAATCAGGAAAGAAGTTCAGTGAAATTGTAAGGACTTTATAAATTGATCCTATAATTGAATTTCGTTCGCCGTTTGAAATAGTAATAATAATAATCACGTTTATTGCCATGAAATGTCAACGTTTTAAGTTAAATTACAAATTAAGAAATACCAAAGCTCGTACCAAAGCAAATACAGGATTAAATTAAAAAAAAAATCAACAATAACAAATCTTTTATTATCAGGGGGATACAAACACGGTTTTTAAGTATTCTTAGATGTTTTATATATTATATACATTTTATATTTTTACTTTATTGTTCTGTGTATGTTTATTGTATATTTATTGTATGTCTGTGTATTTATTTTATTTATCCATATTGTAATTACATATTCTACACACTTTCATTTGTAAAAAAATACCGCGAAGAAAGGTTGTTCGTTCTTTCATTATCAATTAAGTTAATTCTTTACGTAACTCACTCAATTAATTCAATTCATTATTTAGTTGAAAAAGTTGTGATTGGACGATAAACATTGCCATTTACGGCCGGTTTCATAATAATTGGGTTAAAGTGAATAACAAAAGTCGACTTCAAGTTAAAGTCGACTTTAAATATTGATGCGTTTTATAATCAATTTCTGATCTGACTTTAATATAACTCGACTTTAAGGTAATGAATATACCTTAGTAGCGCCTTTTTATAGTAATTTTTTTTTTTTTTTTTTAGTGTGGTAGGGGAAAATCCATTTACGGACGGAGTGTCGGACTCCCTTCATATAGGAGGACTACCGACTAAAAACCCCTCCCACTTTTAGCTGCTTCGACTACAAGGTCATTAGCCGCATCAATTGTTTATATTTATTATATTTCAACAAATCTTTAATTTACATACAATAAATAAATAATAATAATACATACAAGAACAAATGCGACATCACAGAGATCTGTGGTTCCAGTGACCATGCACATAACATACAAAACCATCCCAAAAGTAGTATCACAGATCAACACAAATTAGACAACCACCACCTAAACCTATTATCACAAAAATGTAGGGGGCTCCGATGCCGGAACCTACATTCATTGGACAACACGACTAAACCTAACATCACAGATGCAGGCTGTGCTCCAGAGTTGTAAATGGACTCTGGAGCGGATAGACATGCCACTATTAACAAAACAGACAAGCAATAAATAAATGAATAGTAAATTAACACGCAAAACGTATACAAGTGCTCAGCTCTGATCCGTGTTAAATATTTCTAAATAAACCGGTCTCTCTTAAAAATCGGAGGACCGGTTTACAAAACCGCTGCTCCAAGATACTCGCTATATTTTCCGGGAGTCCTAACATAACACGTTCATTTGTGAAGGCTCTACATTCCTCTAATATATGCCTCACCGTTAGAGGGCTGTGACACGTAGTGCATGTGGGTGCTGGATCGCCGGTAAGGAGATACGAGTGGGTCAAGTTGGTATGGGCCACTCTGAGGCGGACGAGGGCCACCTCCTCTCTCCTTGTTAGCGTTACCGGAGATCTCCATGCTGTCACAGAGAGCTTCACTGATCGTAATTTGCTTTCGAGGCTCAACCAGTCTGAATGCCAAGCTCTACCGACCACTGACGTCAGAAGAATCCTCACGTCTCCGGGCCGGCAGTAGGCGTGGTCAATATGATCCTCTTCGGCCGCCAGACGGGCAGCCGAGTCTGCCAACTCATTACCTTCAATCCCCACATGAGGGTAACTATCTTATACTGAGTTAGCAGGTGGTGGTAGACTGACAAAATATCCCCCACCATAGGATCATATATTTCCTTATTGGCCATACTAATCAAAGCAGACTGGGAATCCGATAAAATGAGGAATATTTTGCGATCTGACATGTCACAATAGCGCAGCGCTTGCCAAATGGCGTACAATTCAGCTGTGTATACACTAGAGATCTCTGGGAGGGACCAAGAATGTGCTGTGCCATTCACAGCTATCGCGGCCCCCACTCCAGTTTCGGTTTTAGAACCGTCAGTATACACAGCGAGAGGAAAACCATACTGATGCATAACGTTGTTTAGTCGGGCCAGGATTTTCTGAAGTGGAGTGGACTCCTTCGGGAGGCTGGACAAATCCCACCTCACCGGCACTCCAGGTATTATCCATGGGGGGACATCTCCCCACCCAAATGGTAGACAGGCTGGAATTTCTACCTGCATTTCCTCTCTAAATTCGCGCGCTCGGACACTCACCGGTCTCGTTATCGTAGGCCTACGATGGTAGGCCTCATACTGCCCGTTGTTCCTGAAAATGGAATAGTTTATATGACTAGGGTTAGCCGTTACAGACGCCTCGTATCGCAAAACGAAAGTAAGGCGTCTGTAGTGCAATGGCATTATTCCCCAGTCGCAGCATAGACTTCTAAATGGTGAGGTCCTATATGCTCCCGTGGCGAGTCTAATGCCTGTACCATGGATGCTATCTAGGACTTTTAACCGTGATTTTCTAGCAGACGAGTAGACTGCGCAGCCATAATCGAGTCTGGAGAGAACCAGGACTCTGTACAGCTGCAGCAACACCTCCCTACTAGCTCCCTAGTCAGTGTTGGCAAGGCACTTAATGACGTTAAGTGCCTTTTTACACCTAACTGACAACTCTTCAATGTGCTCCCCGAAGCGGAGTGCACTATCGAATATAAGTCCTAGAAATCGATGACTTTCAACACACCTGATGCGGGAATCTTTAATAAAGATGCGGGGATCCAGATGAGGTCTTCTCAAGCGACAAAAGTGGAAACAGGCGGTCTTAGCTTCAGAAAACCTGAAGCCCCTCGCCTCTGCGCCACTTACTACCCCATCAATTGCACCTTGTAACCTTCTAGCACAGAAGGTGGTGGTTGGCCCAGTAACATATATGGCTAAGTCATCGACGTACAGGCATATCTTTCAACCGGCGCTGTAACGGATGCTGCAATTCCATTGACCGCAACAGCAAACAGGGTGACACTAATTGTGGAACCCTGCGGAATGCCGTTTTCAAGCACGTGAAGTGAGGATAGTTTATCCTCGACGCGTACTCGAATTTTGCGGTCGCTGAGAAATGATGAGACGAAGAGTGGGAGATTCCCACGAAACCCCCACTCATGCAGCTGTTTGAGAATACCATAGCGCCAGGTCATATCATACGCTTTCTCAAGATCAAAGAATACGGCCACTAAATGTTGACGAGTGAGAAAAGCGTTTGGAGCAGCGTTTTCTAGACGGATCAGATGATCGACTGTGGAATGACGTTTCCTAAACCCTGCCTGGTAATGGACTATAAGTCCACGAGACTCTAGAAGCCACATCAGACGGGCGTTGACCATTTTTTCTAACAGCTTACTCATACAACTTGTGAGCGATATCGGACGGTAGCTCGATTTCTGACTCGGATATTTTTGCGGTTTCAGGACTGGCACGACAATTGCTTCCTTCCAGGCTTGAGGATAAATCCCGGTTTCCCAAATGATGTTGTAGGTGTTCAGTAACCTGACCCTGAAATGGGCTGGTAGCCGCTGAAGCATCTCATAAGGGATATTGTCCGGACCAGGAGAAGACTTGTTAGTTTGGTGGAAAGCCGTTTCTAGCTCGTCCTCTGAAAATGCCTGGTTGTATTCAAAATCCGAGTCTGTGGAGTAATTGATATCCAATTCGGCGATTGATTTTTGACGCAGGAACTCTGGACTATAATTGGCCGACGAACTGTTAGGGGAGAACTGGTCGGCAAGGACCTCTGCTATTGGTGACGGGCCATGTACCATGGCTCCGCCGGACTCGATTGCAGACAGCGTCACCGGGGAGCTCTTACCCGCCATCGATCGCAGCTTTCTCCAGACTTCAGAGATGGATGCGTCAGCATTCATGGTAGATGTATACTCTTCCCAGCATTTTCTCTGATTCTCCCTAACCGTCCTACGAGCAAGTGCCCTAGCCTTTTTAAACTTGATTAAGTTTTCCTGCGTCGGATACCTTTTAAATCTGTTGAAACACCGCTTCTTCTCCGCTACCGCTCTTTTGACTTCGATATTCCACCAAGGAACCGGTGGTCGAGTCAAAAGGCTGCCCGATTTTTATTATATAATGTTGCACTACCCTCATTTTGATTGTTTATATTTCAATTATGTCATTGGAAATGCCACAACAAACAATAAGTAAAAATAGTAATTATACCATTTTTGTGAAATGAGAAGAATATTTTAAACTTTAAAATAAATCAATGTTTTTATACGCGTGGCGTATGAAGTAAAATTTCGAGTTGAGAAAAGCCAGAATTTGGATTCCAAATCCAAATTCTTTGGGCTTTTCTCAACTCGAAATTTTACTTCATGCTTAGTCTGGGAGTGGAAAACACTTCTTCGACAACTGTCAATAGCTTATTCTGTATTTTTCTGTTTACTTCAAAAAAATGCGGTATTAAGAAAAGTCGTGAAATGGTAAATATTAAGAAAAGCTATGACATTTGTTAACAGTGAACAAACTATGATTTTTTCCATTGACATCATCAATTTATATCTTGTAAATTCACGAAAAGCGTCAACATTTCAAAAATCGAAATCTTGAAAATCTATGTAGAACGTCCTAGAGTTTAAAAATCAACAAAAATCTATGAAATTCACGAAAATCCTGAAGACTAAATACATTTTTTTAATAAAAATCTCAAAAATATTATAAACGACGTCAATTGTACATCTTAGAAAATTGCAGAAGATGTCGAAATTTTAAAGATTAACGAACATCTTAAACATTGAAGCAAACCGACACATTTTCACAAATTGGCTAAAAAATTTCCGAAAATTTGAAAATTAACTAAAAGCGTTTTTAAATTTTACGAAAGTTTAGGAAACGCACAAAAACTTCCGAGATTGTAAAAATTGGTGAAAAGTCATACAAAGAGTCAACATTTTTAAAATTAAAGAAAATCATGGAAGTTATCAGAATTTTGAAGATTAACTGGAATCTTCTAAATTCATAAACTTTTTAATTTAATAAGAAAAAATTACAAAAACCATTAACATTAAGCTGAACGTTCCGAATTTTTCATAAAATTTTATTTAATAATATATAAATAACATATTACAAACATTTGCAGCTTTAATTTTGGTGTTTTATAAAAACTGAAATATTTGATTATCCATATATTATTTCTAGAAAATGCATTAAGCTTTAAAGTATAATTTGTATTCATAAATCACATGTTGTTAAAATTAGTTCAAATCATTATAATTTATTAAGATAAAACTATTTTTCATATTGATCTACAGAAAATTAACGTTTATACCTGAGGATGAAGGTTTTTTTTAATACTTTATTTTATATAGTGATAAATAGTTACACGACACAAATTAGAATTATGATTTTATTTATGGAAAAATGCATCGTTCTATGTATGTCAAAAACAATCCGTCAAACTTTGATCTCTTTGCTAAGAATTATTCAAGCTTTCGCAGGGCGTTTTTTTCAAATAACTTTATTTTTTATAAAAATAACTTGTATTACAATACTTGTAAGAAATTATCATTACATTGTTGGTCTTCTTCCCTTCGTCCTCACCTCGGGATTGTTGGGCGTTGACTCCCATCTCGGGTTAACGGTATTGAGGGATGTAAAATGTTTTTTTCTATGTGTTTTTTCGTCGTGTTTATATGTTCTTGTTTATAATTAGGTTTCTAATTTTTAGTTTATATGGAATATATTGAAGATTTTTTATATATTCGCCTAATTTGTTGTATTGTCTTATTGTTTCCGTTGTTAGAGCTTGAGTGTGTTTCATTGTGGTAAACTTTTCTGTTCTAATGTCTGATTTTCTTTTCGTTTCATAGTTGTGGATTTGTTTGTTTATTTTTAGTTTAATTTCTGATTTAATTTGTTTATTGTTGATTTTGTATATCAGTAATAGATTGCTAAGTTTGATCATATTTTTTATATTTAGTTCTTGTGTTTGCATATATAGTTGATGTGTATCGGTTCGTTTATCTAGTTTGTATAATAATTTTAGTATTTTATTTTGTTGAATCTGTAATTTTGCTAGGTGATGTATCTCCCCATATGTTGTTAAGGTATATGTTTTGTGATGTAAAAAGTGCATTTTATATAGGTTTTCTGTTTGTTTTTGGGGTGTAATTTCTGATTTTTAGTAATGCTGCTATTGTTTTTGCGTTTTTTCTTGTTAAGTTGTTTATGTGTTCGTCCCATTTGAGGTCTTCCTGGATTTGTAATCCTAGGTATTTTGTTTGGTTTATTCGATGAATTTCTGTTTTGTTGATTTTTATGTTCAATTTAATTGTTTTATCCTTGTTGTTAAATATCATGTATTCCGTTTTTTTTTTCGTTTATTGTTAGTAGGTTGTTGAAGTACCAGTCTTCCAGTTTTTTTAATGTCGTTGTTTATGTTTGTTTGGTTGTGGTCATCAATTTGGATTCGACTTTATATTAGTTTAGGTAGTTAATAGTATTAAATTGTTTTCCGTTTTTTCAATTGTTTCTATTTTGTATTAATTTTGTAATTTGTAAAGAAGTTTTTTTCGTTAATAAATAATTAATTGAATAATAAATTATGTTAATATGAAATTTACGTCAAAAGTTCATCACTGAAAACTCCTTCATTCGTTTTTGTTCTGGCCCTATTTCTTCTTGTGTTAAGTTTTCGAAGGAATGAATTCTATAAAAGTCATTGATGGACTTAATTGAACAAACAAAAAGGGATTAATTTTAGTTCAACCTGTTAACAGTGATAACAACATAATTCACTGCAATAAAAAACAAATAAATTGTCAGAATCAAAAAAGGTAAACGTCTGTATTAATTTGCATTCAATTATTTGCTGAATTGGCTGAATGTATCGCTTAACGAAATAAAATAAATTTAATAAAATAACTTTGTCGATTCAAGAACGCTTACCTTTAATTTATATTTGATAATCAAAATTTGGGAAAAAAATTCGTACCGCAGAATGCATCAACACAATCATCCCTCATTCTAAACACTGCTTTCCTTTTAATCACGATATCGTTTTTTATCGCTTGAAGAATTACTATCCAAAATGTGATTCATTCTTCTATTTCTTCTGTGAAATTAATGGCCCTGGCTTCGCAGCCATGTCAAACACGCGATTGGTACTTTTTAACATTTGAGAATATTTATAGGTTAGTTTTAAAGCTGGCTTTATCTATTAAAAGTGTCAAAAAGCCGTCTTTAACTTTAAAGTCGACTTTTGCTTCAAACTTGCATTATGAAACAGAATTTTATGTTAAAGTCGACTTTAAATATTTAATGTAGCTTTAACTTTATTTTGAACCCGGCCGTAAATGTATAATTTTCGGTTTATTGAAACAAATCTAATTATTATTACTGGTATTATTCGTAAATTAAACACGTGATTTATTCATTATTAAAGACTTATTTGTTGGAGTAAATTCCTCGACAGATCACGCCACAAAGTAGACCTGCTACCCGCATTCCTTACTGTAATTGATTTCTGATAAGAGGACGGTGGTTTGGTGCGAATCGTAATGGCATTGCATCTCTTTTTTATCTACTGTGTGGAAAGAAACAAACGTATCGAGACAGACATAGATCTTTAAACTCAGTTAAGGAGAAATGATGCAATAGTGAATTTATCATGTATGTGTTGTTTAAAAATTCTGTGATTTTATGACACATTGAGGGATTTACGATTGCCTGCTCTGTGTTCGAGAATATACAGGGTGTCACAGAATAGCTATTACTAATTTTTTAAAATGCTAGAGGACACTGAAATAAACATTTTTTATTAATAAACTAGTGTACTGAAATTTCTCGGAAAAAGACATTTGAAAAAGAATCTTAATTACAACAGGAAAGAGTAGTTACCGGGAAAAATCATAGCAACCTTTGAAATCTTTGAAAAACAACAATAATTTTCGTAATTGTCATTTTACGTGTAACAAATTAATCTTCGTTAGAAAAATTAGTGTTTGATTAAAAATGCATCAATTTACAAATATTGAATTTGCAGTGATGCACCGTGCCTACGAAGTAGCTTAGGGTAATGCTAACGAAGCTAGCCGAATTCATGCGGAGCAGCATCCTGTGCGTCACCTTCCCTGTCATACATTATTTTTAAGATTGAATTACCGTTTTAAGATTTCTAGTTTATCTTGACACCGAGAAATTTCCGGACGCTAGTTTATTAATAAAAAATGTTTATTTCACTGTCCTCTACCATTTCTGAAAATTAGGAATAAGGTATGAGAATTGTTATTTTACTGTTTTTTTTTTATTATAAAATATCATTACTTGTTCTGTTTTATAAACATTTCATGTTTCATTCAGCCTTTAAATTTAAATTCATGTATAAAAAAATGTACGTATTAATGTTACCAAACCGGTTTGCCGGTAATGTGTCGGTAAATCACCGAATAATTGTCTTCGGGGTAAAACTTACTAAGTAGATGAGCGTGTAATTATTTAATGACTTTAAGCACACGCCATGCTTAACTTATTAAAAACCCTCAAAATGGTAAAATGATTAAATAGACGCAATTATAAAATTAGGCAATATTTACTAAAATAAAAAAAACCTACAAAATTTAAATTTTGTATTGTGGAGGCTTCTACTTCGTTATACATGTTAATTTATCAATAAAAAACGTTTTAACTTTGTTTGTATAACACAATAAAAATAAATTGTGTTATATAAACAAAGTTAAAATGTTTTTTATTGATACAAAATTTAAGATTATGAAATAAAAAAGTTGAATTTATAAAATTTCAAAATGGTACCTTATTTTTTTTAAATAAAACTTATATTTTTTTCACTCCATTCAACTCAAAATTTAAATATATTTCAAAAGATAAAACTGAAATGTACGGATAAAATACAGGGTGCCCGTAATTCGAAAAAATCTATGGGGATCTCAGTTATTTGAAGAGATAGAGAGTCGATTAAATTGGGGCAAAGTTGCGTATTTTGGGGCCTAACAATAATCTAGAATCAATTCTGAAATATCTTTTTTTTGTTTTCGAGATATATAACAAAAAAACTGATTTTTTTGAAAAGTCGTTTTTATTTATTTATTCAAAAACTATTGAATCTGGACATTTAGAACTGTGACCAATGTAAGGTACTTTTTAATGAGGAATTTAGGAGCATATTTTTTTTAAATAACTATATTATTAACCCGAGGACCATAGCCAACATTGGTTTTTCTTATGGGCGCTATTTTGGATTTTTATATTTTTTGAAAGAATATTTCTTTCTGAACTCACTCATCTGAAGAGATGTATCACACTTATGATTTATATTAGATTTGATATTTGAAATTATCATATTTTCTTTTTTGCAAAGAGTGCTTTAAAAACAATGACGTCAAATCTGTTAATCAATAAAATCTTGACAGCAGTCAATCATCGTTAGCACTCAAAATTTATTAATAACTCAATTTTTTGTGATAATTGTTTAAAATACATCACAACTGTTAAAATATGTATCGTCGGATGCCCATCTTCAGGGGTGATATGTGAGCAAATTATGGATTTTAGGAGTTGTCAAATAAGTGAGTTACTCAACTGTTTCCAAGGCACTCTTTACAAAAAAACAAATGAATCAAATTTTACATATAAAATGTACAATAAACTAATAGTGTGGTACATCATTGAATTCAGAAAAAAATATTCTTCAAAAAAATATGAAAATGCAAAATGGCGCCCATAAGAAATACAAAAGTTGGCTATGGTCCCTGGGTAAATGTTATAGTTATCTTAAAATAAAATATGTAACTAAAGATATCGTTAAAAAGTGTCTGTATAATGTCAATGTTGTAAATGTCTGGAATCAATAGTTTTTGAATAAAAAAATAAAAACGAAATTTCAATAATTCCGTTTTTTGACAATATCTCAAAAACGAAAAAAGATATTTCAAATTTGTTGGGCCCTAAATTACGCAACTTTGCCCTAATTTAACCGACTCTCTATCTCTTCAAATAACCGAAATCTCCATACATTCTGTTGAAATACGGACACCTTGTATCGTACGTTCAATAAAAAAAAACCTTTAGAGTGCCATGACTTTATCTTTTTTAAAATTTATGTTTGCTACGCGCTTTAGGTATTGACATATAAAACGTCAAACATATAAATTATAATGCATAATTTCATAGTTGCCAACCTACAATATTTTCCATGGCACTCTAGAGATTTTATTTTATTGAACATACTATACAGGGTGTATTTGAAATAACGAACAGGCTCTTAACCACAAAGAGATTATATTATTTCTAAACATAATCCACAATTATTTTGTTTATAGTTCTAACAATGAACCCGCAATTAATTATTAAAATAAATGAGTAAAAATAGACAACATTTTTGGAAGCACTGGCAATTAGAAATAATTTTTAAACGGCATGCGGCATCAGCTTTATCAAATTACAACAAGCGCTTAGGGAAAATATCGGAGTGCACTTAATGCAAGGTCGTCACGCCGTATTGTGTCAATGGAGCAGGTCGACGGCCGGGCCTCGGGATTTATGGCACACTTGTAAAAACATTTATTGCTTACACATTTTTAGAAATTTACAATGAAATAAGTAGGGGTGGTAAGGGCGGATTTCAAGAAAAAATATGTTTGTGTTTAGTCTTTGCTGAAACTTATTCAGACAATAATCTCTTTTTTGTGAAAATGGCACGACACATTTATTCTAATATTGAACTAGCCGATATGTTAATTATTTACGGCGGAGCTAGGTGCAATTCCGCGGAAGCAGTAAGGCTTTATCAGGATCGGTTTCACGAACGGCATTTACCAACACCAAATCGTTTTCGGGAGTTACTTCAAAGAGGACGTGATACAGGAAGTTTGCAACCCGTTGACGCAGTTGACAGAGGTGTTAAGCGAGCAGATCATTTGTTTGCACTGGAAAATCAAATTTTAAATTTGTTAGAAGCGGATCCCGGTTTAAGTACACGGATTATCTCTCGGCAGTTGGGTGTTTCTCATAGCTTTGTGCCTAAAATCATCCGCGAAAATAATTTTCACCCCTATCATTATCAACGGGTTCAACATCTTCAGCCAGGTGATTTTCAACAGAGAGTTGCGTTTTGTGAATGGCTTTTAGAACAAAGTGCCCGAAATCCAAACTTCACTAATAACATTTTAGTGACAGATGAATCGTGCTTTACGCGAAATGGCTGTTTTAATTTTCATAACATGCATGTTTGGGCAGAGAATAATCCCCATTCTACGCGCCGATCGCATTTTCAGCATCGTTTCTCCCTTAATGTTTGGGCAGGCAATGTAAATGACCAATTAATTGGACCTTTCATTTTTCTATTTAATTTAAATGGCGGCCGTTATTTAGATTTTCTAGAAAATGAACTTCAAGATCTTTTAGAAGATGTGCCTCTAGCTGTGCTGAGGCAGTTATGGTTTCTGCACGATGGTGCACCTCCGCACTACGATCGGCGTGTTAGAAATTATTTAAACAATGAATTCCCGTGGAGGTGCTGGTCCATGGCCTCCCAGAAGTCCGGATTTAAACCCATTAGACTTTTTTCTTTGGGGGTATTTTAAAAGTGAAGTGTATGTCGAGGAAATTGACGATGCTGATGCACTCAGACAACGAGTTCACGACGCAGCTAACCCAATAAAAGAAAAACCGCGGCAAATGTTCACTTCGGTTCGTGAAAACTGGCTAAGGAGAACCCAATTGTGTATTGAGTGCAAAGGGCGTGAATTTGAACATTTAATTTAGTTTCATGTGACTTTTTATAAAACAATTGTGACCGACTTTTAATTGTTTTATACGTGACCTACTTTTAACAAATTGCATGCACGAGTGTGTGGTAAGTGTTATCGTAGTAAAACTGCTATTTTACTGCTATTTATACATGAAAATAACATGTGTAGAAGATATCAATTTACTAGCTCAAGTCAAGTGAATTTTTCTTAATGAATGTGAATGAACTTGAGGAATGTTTATCTTTTACAAAAAAACGTGATTACACTTCAAATTTCGAAGGCAAAGACTCTCGCGTTTAAAGTAAACAAACACGCATTCCACGCAGACCGAATTAAACGAGAGGGCATTGGTTCTCAAAATGTATAGAAAAAAACTCGAAAAATGTTGAAAATTAAAAAAAAAAAAATCGAAAAAATTTTGGTGGAGATGGGTTCACACATATTTTGTGTATGTGCCCTTAAATGCCTGTTCGTTATTTTAAATACATCCTGTATATTCATTTAGTCGAAAGAGAATTTCATTTTGAGTTAAATGGTTTCGAAAAAATCCATAAGTCTATTTTAATTATTATTTATAAATTTATCTGTTATCATTTCATCGCTACCTTTCTCCAGCATAGTAATTTTATAGTGTAAACGATAGCGCCCTCTGTGCTCAAGATTCTTTATCTGATTTAGTTCAGGAGATATTTTAGGTTTACGAAACCACTTCAAACGTCAATTTTTTCCAAAAATGTAAAATAACTGAGCCAAAAGGTAATAATATATATGGAGTTTCCTATTTAAAATAACAAATTTCCGAATTTTAAGTAAAATACCTTTTTGAACTTTTGAAGAATAACATTTTTTATTCAGGAAAATTACAAATTAAAATGTATTCTTTGGGAAATTATTTGTGAAACATAACATCATTCAAATGACGTCCTTCACAGCGGATGACCCTCTAAGCGAACCCAAAAATTTGCCATCATGCGGACAAGTCGGTATTATGGCGCGCATTTCAAATTGAAATTCTTCGTATACTTTAGATTTGAGGTATCTTCTTCCTTTTCTTGGCGTTGTGGTGCCTGTTTCTTAATTTTTTTTTATCATTTATCTCTTACGAATCCTTTATTCGAGTATTCGTGATTCGAATCATATTAGGTGATTCGGATTCGTGATCCAAATCCTTTTTACGAGGATTCGTCCCAGCTCTGATGTATACGCTCGATGTTTTTGGAAATCGTTTAATTTGAAGCTTTAAACGAGTGTTTTCAATGCCAGGTTAAGCATGAAGTTAAATGTCGAGTTTAGAAAAGCCTGAAGCGGAGCGACCCAACCAAATTTTCTAGCTTTTTCAAACTCGAAATTTTACTTCTGGCGCCACGCGTATAAGGCCCACACTGATTTCAAGTGAAGTTTTAATACACCTATTATCAAGGCTGGGAATTTTTAAAATTAAAGTATTCTAATATTCATTGAATAACATATTCAAATGTTTGAATAATTGGAATATTTAAATATTCGAATCTTCGTTTAAAAACATATTTGAACCTATTTGACCTAATCTCCGGCGTCATGATTGGCCTTAGCAGCGGAAATAGATGACGTAAAACCCAAAATAATAATAAAAAAAAAAAATTAGTGATTGAAATATTCGACTATTTGATTTATTCAAATCTCAGCCTTAGTTTCTAGCTCTTAGCCGGAACAGCCGGAAAATTCTCATCATCCGGAAAAAAACTAAACCCACCCACACAGACAAACATCCAAAATCTCCCCCGATTAGTTTTCCGCTCTAATGATAACGATCCCGTGCGCGATTAAATCAAATCAATGAGCGCGTGTCTCACTCTCCGGGGGGCGAAAACAAAAACACAAACGAAATTTCCACGCGGAAAGAAAAAACTCGGGCGGAAATCCGTTTAATGGCAACGGGATTACAATAGGAGAGCCCTGCCTCGGACGCCGGAAAAATCCGTTTTTCCGACTATATTTTTTTGTTTCAGTTCTTTTGCGAAAAGCGCGCGACTTGTGAAAAGTAAAATTCGAGCGCGCGCGCGTGCTTTTCCCACTCTCTAGTTCTATCATCGCACGCCGGGTCTCTCCGCGATACCAAAACAAAGTCCACTTCAGTTATCAACGCGACTTCGTCGGTTTCTGACGGTCTGCGACGCGAAACCCACGTGAATTTCGACGAATTATTCACGCGATTTTTAATAGTGCCGTGATTTTGTGGATTTTTACTGTGTGATTTTGTTTTTTTAATTTATATTAAACTCTTTAAGTGATTGGTTTTACAACATTGATTCATTATTGGATTTAAGATGAAGGTATGTGTTTTGATAATTTAAATCTAATCAGTTTTTGTTTGTGATTATAGAGTCCTCTTTTAAATGGTTATAAGACAAATAAGTATGTTTTTATATAATGATAATCCCTACATTTCAACCTGTATTTCTACAGGCCCCAAAGGTTCAGAGAACTTGTGCCCAAATATTTAAATTGTTTTACTTTTAATCAAAGATTCGAATCGTATTTGTCAACCATTGATAATGATCACATCGTAATCGAAATGTGCATTTGGTACTCCAAATAAATAAGTGAAGAAAAGATACAAGTGTTTCATTAATTTAAAACCATCTTCACGCAACTCAAAAACAATTAAGTATTCGAATCCTGTTGTTTCGAATCAGGAATACAAATCCTTTAAAAATCAATTAGATTTGATTACGTCTTCCTTAATTGTTATATTTTAATATTGCTACCAGTTATTGTTAACAAAAATGTTCAAAACCTAATTATGTATTAGTAACGCTGAATATCGTTGATAAATATCTGATTCAGTGTTACTCTAATTAAAGATGTATTTCTGTTTTTAAACGTCACTTTAAATCAGTGTTTTATACGCGTGGCGCATGAAGTAAAATTTCGATCTCAATTTGAAGATTCGAACGGGTGTTACGACTTCTTGATTAAGCATGAAGTAAAACTTCGAGTATAGGAAAACCTGAAAATTTGGTTTTGTCGCTCCTCTTTGCGGCTTTACGAAGTTTTACTTCATGCTTAATTAAGGAGTGGAAACATTTTCAAATACAACGTATCCCTGAAAACTACTTAAAAGAATAATTCCCTGAATAACATTAAAACCGGAAAAGTCAGGGAATTTTCTTCATCACGAAATATCAATTTAGGATAATCAGATTTTTTTGCAAAAAGTCAATTTTTTTTTTTTTTAATAAATTGACCAACACACTAAAGAAGCTTTTTAGATAAATCGTGAAATTGTTACAGAAATTATGAAACATTTCAAAGTTGCGAACAATTAACAAGAATCCCAATAAACAAATATCAATATTGTCAAAGTAAATTAAAATAAGAAATCATGAAGAAATACCAACATTGTCAACTATTATAGAAATTTCAAAAATTATTAAACAGGGTGGCGACCAACTGGGAAATCCGAAAAAGTCAGGGGATTTTATTCATCTGGAAAAGTCAGAAAAATTCGGCCTTTTTAGCGAAAAGTCGGGGAATGTTTAAATTAACAAATGTAATAAACATGCAAATAATACGATTAAAGAATTAACAAATTGTTAGTTCTGTTCATAGCAGTTTGACACATTAAATAATATATATTTTCTTAAAATTATGATTTGTCCATTATAGCATGGCACTTTCCCTGTAATTTGAACAACTGATAACTGACATACTAAATGCATTTAACTCTAAACTAGTAGTTGGAGATTTCACTTGAAGTTAGTGATTTCTACGCGTGGCGCATGAAGTAAAATTTCAAGTTTAGAAAAGCCTGAAAATTTGAATTTGCTGGGGCGAGCTCGCAAATCCAAATTTTCAGGCTTTTCTAAACTCGAAATTTTACTTTATGCTTAATCTGGGAGTGGAACCCCTCTTTAGACGATCAATTAAATTCATTTTGCCGTTTTCTTTGATTTGAATTTGCTGGGGCGAGCTAGCAAATTCAAATTTTCAGGCTTTTCTAAACTCGAAATTTTACTTCATGCTTAATCTGGGAGTGGAAACCCTCGTTAGACGATCAATTAAATTCATTTTGCCGTTTTCTTTTTTGTCAAATTTATGACATTAAATAAATAGTTGATGTTATTTTTTACGTTAAATTCAGAACATAAACAAATTTGTGTACATTATTTATGTTTTACTAAACTTTGACCAACAAATGGTAATATTTATAATTTTGGACGAAATTTATCAATATCTAATTTTCAGAAATAAGGTGAAAAGTCAATAAATTTAATAAATTAATGGAAATTATTGATGGTTTACAAATAAAGTTATAATAATCACCGAAAATTCACGAAATACTCGATTTACTAAAAATCGTCATTATGAAAAATTAATAATATTATAGAAAAACAACAAATGAATATTTCGGTTTATTATTTAATGTTTCCATTAAAATGAGTCCCTTTTTTCTATCTATATAATCTGAAATTGGATTTGTTAGTTAATTGAATAAATTAATAAAAAACTTCTATAAACTTTTTTTCTGTAAAGGCGGCAGAAATCAAAAATTGTATTTGTCTTTTTAGCCAGAAAACTTTATTTTTATTTAATCTAATATTTCGTTAGATTTTTTCCAGCTTCTTTAGGGCAAGTTAAAACTAAAATAAACAAAAATAAAGATATTTTTTTTATACAAAGATAACATAATTAAGAGGAGAGAAAAAAAAAAGAGAAAACATTATACCTAAACATAATGAAAAATACTTATATATTGCTGGGCTTCTTTAGATAAAATTCAAAATTGTCAGATATCGACGTGTAAATTGGTTGATGATAAATAATTGTTCCTTTCCCCCGTATGTAATACAAAGGGAAAGTATTGTTTTCGTGAAAATTTTCGAATCAAAAATTTTAGCGGAAATATCCGTTTTGAGGTCCCCTGAGTCGAAAAAGACCATTTTTATAAAATGTCTGTCTGTGTGTCTGTGTGCGCTGTACCGCGAAAACCGCTAAAGATATCGAGATGAAACTTGAAACTTAAGCTTTTTGTTACAATCGGAAGAACTAAAAAGCTTTTGGTGAAAATCGGAAAACCGGAAGTGGTACTTTACTCTTAGCGTTTTTCAGTTTTTTCAGATTTTTTCAATAAATGTTCATCAAACAAAAAATTCCTTCAAATAAAAGTTGTAGATAATAACAAAATCAAGATGTATTAATCATTCATTTTTTGTCATAGCACTCTTAGTTTTTGAGATATTTAATAAATAATGTTCTTTTATCTAGTCATTGGTTTGTCTCAGTGTATGTGTTGATACAATTGAGAAATGTTTCAAATAGAAGTTAAAAAAATATTAAAGATTTTTTGTATCTTCACTTTTTGTCATAGCACTCTTAGTTTTTGAGATATTCAATAAATAGTGTTTTTTATCTAGTCATTGGTTTGTGTCAGTATGTGTTGATCCAATTGAAAAATGTTTCAAATAAAAGTTGTAGTTATCAAAAAGTTGAAGACATTTTGAAAATAATAATGCTACAAATGTTTTAAAAGTGATTTAATACGCAATTTACGGGGGAAAGTACTATGATGGACACATCACCATTTTTTGTTATTTAAAATTGAACAGCTAACGTTATTGATTTCAAAATGTTATTTATTTTAATTTTAATAAGTATGAATAAATAGCGTGTAAGCCATTTGTGTCCGTTTTAAAATTCATACAAGAATTTTGTTTGTCAATGTAGAACATTTCCAAAAATAATCTTGAATTATAATTGAATATAAGTGTTTTTTTTTTTCATTATGTTTAGGTATAATGTTTTATCTTTTTTTTTCTCCTCTTAATTATGTTATCTTTTTATAAAACAATATTTTTGTATTTATTTATTTTACTTTTAACTTGCCCAGAAGAAGCTGGGAAAAATCGAGCGAAATATTGGCTTAATTAAAAATAAAGTTTTCTGGCTAAAAAGGCAAATATAATTTTTGAATTCTGCCGCTTTTCGTACAAAAAGTTTATGGATGTTTTTATAACTTGACGGCTAAAAACTACCAAATGTGAAATAAATACAAAAATAAATAAATAAATAAATGATCATGAATATTTGTGTATTTACTTACTTTAATTTATAACATTTTAGATTTGTTGTAATTTTACAACTATTAAATTACTGAAATTCACGATTTTTTTTAAACTTTATGAGTGTTATGTAAATTAAGAGGAAGATTCAAACTTCAAGAAAATTTACAGAAATTACAGATTACCTGTAATTTACTATAAATTATCAAATTACTAAAATGCGCTTTTTTTTTAAAAGATTACATTTTTACAAATGTTTAAAGAAAGTACAGATTTTATGAAAATTTTATTCAAATTACTGAAATTTACGATTTTTTAAAAACTTTTTTAAAAATATGTAAATTAAAAGAAAGATTCAAATTTAAAGGAAATTTAGAGAAATTACAGAATAATTGTAATTTTGCTAATATTATCGAGTGAATAAAATTCACAAATTCTTTTTAAACTTTATAAAAATAATGTAAATTAAATAAAGATTCAATTTTGATAAAAATTATCAACATCATAAAAATTTGAAGAACGGATTTATTGAAATGTTACAAAAATTAACAAATTTCCTGACCAAAATTATGAACATAAAATCTTTAAAAAAATATATACGAAAATTAAAATTCAGTAACATTCTAACGAGTGTTTTCCAGTCCTAGCATGAAGTAAATATTTCGAGTTTAGAAGAGGCAGAAAATTTGGACCAAGCTACATTTTTGAGCTTTTCTAAACTCGAAATTTTTACTTCATGCTTCACGCGTGTTAAACACTGATTTAAGTAAATTCCAAAAATACATAAAGCATTTTTAGTTATATCAAGTTAAAATCAAAAAATAAGCATTTAATGTGAATTTATATAAATGTATATGTACACTTATGTAATAAAATGGAGATTCCGTTAATAAATAAATAAATAAATATACATTTTGTCGCAGCTCTTTTAGTTTTATGTTGATTTCTGTAATTTTATTTGTTTAATTTTATGGCTCTATCTCAGTTAGCATAAATAATTAATAAGTAATTGAAATAACCAATTTAATATTCCTAAATTATTTTAATTTGCGGTCGGTACCTGTGTTGGCCACAGCAGATTTTTATAAATATGTTGGAGAAAGTGTCATTGTCATATATCATTAAAATGTGTTAATATTTGAGAATAATTGGCACAAACATTAAATAATTATTTTTACGATTTTTATCACGTAATAAAACTTTCTCTTGTTAAGTGATAAAATTCAAAAACATTTAGAATTTAATTTAATAATTCAACATATAAAAAGTATAATAGATTTTCTAAAACTGTTCCCCTTTTTATACTTTCTCGACATTGTTGACGTCTAGACATGACAATGGGCGCATTTATCAGAAAAAATATACTCTCAACATGTTTGGATTTTTTTACGCTTTACGCTGGTATCTAGTAAACGCTACCATGCCAATTCTATCTCGTACGCTTGCAAAGTTTATCAACGTGTTTGCTGTTGACAGCGCATTCATCAGAAACTTCCCAAACTGTTGGCATTAAACTCCTAACAGTTTTACCTGATGAATGCGCCCAATCAAGGCATTTTTCTTTTAAGTACTTATACATATCCCGATGTACACCATGTAATTTTTCAGGTAAATGTTGATTCTATAAAAGAGTTCAATTTGAAATTTGCAACGAGTGTCGTCCACTTCCAGACTAAGCATGAAGTAAAATTTCGAGTTCAGAAAAGCCTGAAAATTTGAGTTTGCAAATTCAAATTTTCAGGCTTTTCTAAACTCAAAATTTTACCTAATGCGCCACGCGTATAAAACATTGACAATACGCGTTAATACATTTTAGAAAAGTATTATCAAATCTTGCTATTTCTAAGTTCGTGCTTTATGTTTTCTTTTCACACTCTTAATATAACTTGAATCACTTTTTTCTTTGGTATGGTTATATGCAGAGCTGGGATGAATCCTCAAAAACAGGATTCGAATCACGAATCCGAATCACCTAATATGATTCGAATCACGAATACTCGAATAAAGGATTCGTAAGTGAAAAATATGATTCGAATCAAAGATTCGAATCCTCATTTTTCAATCACGGATACAAATCCTTTAAAAATGCATTCGAATCTATTATTTGCAACCAGTAACATTTTATTCGATCAGTTTCTATTAACAAAAATGTTCATTTACCGACTAAATATCTGATTAAATAATGATTTTAATTAATGATAATATATGTGTTATTGAACTCTATTTTAAATCAGTGTTTTATACGTGTGGCGCATGAATAAAATTTCGAGTTTAGAAAAGCCCCGTGAAAATTTGTCTCGGGTCGCTGCGCGACCCGAGACAAATTTTCTACGCGGGGCTTTTCTAAACTCGAAATTTTACTTCTTGCTTAGTCTGGGAGTGGACCGTCAAGATTTTCTACATGTCGAGATTTTCGATATTTATAGATTTTTGTCGATTTATTCACAGTTTGTTGTTATATTAAATGCAACTTTAATATTAAATAAATACGGTTTATCTTAGGAATAGAATATTCACCCATTTAAAGCCGAGCAAATTATGAAGTTAGCCCTAAAAGTTAATTTTAGGTAAAATTTTGCATCTTTTTCTATGATTTCAATGAATGATTTATTATATTACATACGTCGATTTTATAAAAGAGTTAAATTTAAAGTTCAAACGAGTGTTGTCCACTCCCAGACTAAGCATGAAGTAAAATTTCGAGTTTAGAAAAGCCCCACATAGAAAATTTGTCGAGGGTCGCGCAATTGGATGTGTTCTTTCCTATCCATGCTGTGAACCTTCAGATATTCGTTGTTTCCTTGTAATAAAACTTCGATTCCCTGTAGTCCTTCGATCTCCGAAGACCATGATTAATCCTTCGAGCTGTAGCCTTTGTAAAATGGTAATAAACTTAGTAATCTAGAGTAAGCCTTCAATTCAAAACTTCTAAGAACGAGTGTTGTCCACTCCCAGACTAAGCATGAAGTAAAATTTCGAGTTTAGAAAAGCCCCGCGTAGAAAATTTGTCGAGGGTCTAAACTCGAAATTTTACTTCATGCGCCACGCGTATAAAACACTGATTTTAAGTGAAGTTAAAAATATACTATTAAGGTTGGAAATGTTTCATGGTTAAGTAACCAAATATGCATTCACAAATATTTGAATTATTCGAAAATTCAAATATTCATATTCAAATATGAATAGTTTTGTGAAATATTCATATTAGAATATTTAACTATTTGAATTAATCGAATTCGAATCCCAGCCTTAATAGCGATGATTCAAATTATTTGAGAGGATTTGAATCCTTGAATGAGGATTCGAATCCTTTTATTAGGATTCGAATCATCTACGTCTGGATTCGAATACGAATCCATATAAAAAAATGTAACGAATCCGGATCACGAATCCGTTTTCACTAAAGTATTCGAATACCACTTTCGAATCCTCTAAAAGGATTCGAATCCGGGAATCGAATCCTGAATGATTCAAATCCTGCCCAGCTCTGGTTATATGCAATTATTTAAGGGGTCAAGAAAAAAACATCTGGCATCAGGGAAGAGTCAGGGAAAAGTCAGGGAAATTTAACATTTCAAATTGGTCGCCACTATGTTAAAGTCAATAAAATTCTGGAAAATTTGAGCTGTTTATTTTAAAAGTGGCTCCTTTTCTCAATTTTGTATTTTTGACTGTAAAAACCTTTTTAATTTGAAGTGTTCTTTTATAATCAATTATTTTGTGGTTCAGTATATTGAATATAATTACGAAATAATTGTTGTTTAACCTCAAATTATGAAAGTTTTTACACTCAACAACAAGAAATTGTTTTAAATTTTTTCGTTTATTTAAATTAAATTTGCGGATTTGTGTGTGAGTTGACTTGGACGTTTATATGTCTGCTTTAGTTGACAAATACACGTATTTTTTTTCAATATTTGTAAATTTCATGTTTGTTGATTTTTGCAAATCTATTAAAATTTGATGAATTTAGTCAATTTCAGGGATTTTTGTTTTTGATGTATTAATTATATTGTTATATGTATTCGATTGATTTAGAAGAAATTGTCAATCATTGATGTTTTTGCTAATTTGCTGAATTTTCATGTTTGTGTCAATTTAAGTTATTTTTTACATTTTTAAAGAATTTTGTTATTTTTTATGATGTTTATTTAAAATAATAATAATAATCATTATTATTTCATAGATTAATAAATAAAATATTTCTGATTTTCAACTTTTTGTATTTATTTTCACTACAATTGTTTCGATACGCTGTAGCTTCTTCAGGTGAAAAATATCATCATTTACATTCTCACCTGAAGAAGCGTATCAATTTGTGGTTCCTACCAAGAGATTTTAAGTAGCCTGGAAATGAATACGTTGGAGCAGCGACGGAGGAACGCGGATGTAATGCTAGGCTTCAATTTGATAAACGGTTGGATCGACTGCCCTTACCTTCTGGGCCAGTTTAAAATCAATGTGCCTAGCAGGGGTTTGCGTTCCTTCGACCTCTTCAACGTACCATTTCATCGTACCAATTATGGTAGAAACTATGGTATGGCTAGAGTTGCCGCGCACTGCAACTCGGCGAATATAGACTTTGCTACCACAAGCAAAAAGAATCTTAAGTCCATGCTCCGTGAGACAAATTAGATTTATATTTTTGTTCACATTTTAATCTGTTTTGTTTGTTTTATTTGTATATTGTTTGTGATTTATATTTTAACCTTATTTATTACTTTTAGCATAGTGATGAGCATTTTGATTTTAATCTGTTGTGTATATTGTTTGTGATTTTATATATTTTAACTTAATTATTACTTTTAACTTATTTTAGACTAAGCATTATGTATTTATTTTAAATGGATATCCGTAAATAAACAATAACAAAAACAATAACAAAACAATTGCAGTGAAAATAAATACAAAAAGTTGAAAATCAGAAATATTTTATTTATTAATCTATTCAAGTTATCATAGATTTTCAAAAATTAAGTGCCTCAGTATTCAACGAAATCATTATTATTTAAAATTTGTTTCAGCAGTTTGTTTTACTATTTGTAATTGATGTTGATGTTTGGTTTATTTTCAATTAAAGTGTTTACCAACAATTATTTTTTAAAAACAAAGTTTTACATAAGCCCATCTGATTTCTGTAATATATTGTTTTCTAACATCAATAAACTGAAATTGAAAATTCAATAAAATCGCCAAAATCAACAACCATCATAATAATTTAAGAAATCAAACATTTTTATAAACATTGATAATTTACAGAAATACAATTATAATATTTCATTATTTGTAATTTTTCGTAAAATTCAATAAACTTATAAATAAACAAAATGTTAACATCAATTTAAAAAAGTAAAGAAAAAATACAACTAATGAGAGACTAAGCTACAACTAATGAACATTAACTTACATATACAGTAGAACCTCGTTATACCGAGATGGCTTTTGGCTATACCTAGCACGATATAAGGAAAACACGGTATATTCGAATATATGTAATTTTTATAATAGTCACATACACACACGCGCATATATATATATATATATATATATATATATATATATATATATATATATATATATATATACATATATATATACATATATATACATATATATACATATGTGCAGTAGCCACCTACATAACAAGACATACTATATAATACAATAATGACGCCGGAACGTTTTACCTAATCAGGGCGGTACGCAGTCAATTGTTAAAATTAACATCTTTAAAAAAAAGAAACCTGAAAAATGACCCCGATATATCCGAATCACGGTATCTCGAGGCCCGGTATAGCGAGGTTCTACCGTATTAGTAAATTAGTCAAAACGTTATTAAAATAAGAACACAGTGCGCTTCGCTTCGCACCGGCCAATCCAAGTTTTCAGGCTGTTTAAAATTCAAAATATTACTTTATGCTTAATCGAGAAGTGGAAACACGTGTAAGAAGTTTAAAATTGAATGCTTTTGAGAATGCCGTAAAAGAACAATTTCCCGTATTGTGGATTGATAATTTTGTTGATATGTTTGTTAAATCTAGTTAAAACTCGTTCCATGTTGTATGAGTTGCATTCTACTGTTTTAACGTCATTTTATGAATCTTCCTAACATGTTTTTGCTTTATGAAATATCTACAATATCAATTTGATATCCAAAAACTCTGTGGTAATCTATTAAACCAATAGCAAACAAGTTGGGTCGGCGCTTATCGGTAAAAAAACTTTTTTTTTGCTTAATACGTACAGACATTTTTATGGTTTCTTCAAGTAAAGTACCAAAAATATAAATGACAGATAAAAACTAATATATACTTTCAGAGTTTTTTTTTTTAGAGCATATTTCATGTGCCTAATCAAGATTTGTCTATCTTCAATTGTTTTCGAGATATAGGTGAAAACTAAAAATTTGGCTGTTTTGAGATATTGAAATAACTTCTTTATTTAAAAAAAAATGACATGCGGTAAAAACGTTCTTATGACACTCTTTAGTAGAATATGCTGATAATATCAGATTTTGTCTTAAGTTTAAATTTTATGAGATATTACATAGAGTTGTATTATTTTAAATACAAATCATAGTTTGCCTTGACTTCAGTCGATTGCGTTTTTTGTAAGCTCTCTAAAAATATAGCCAGCGTATTCTACTTGAAAATGTGCATACAAAAGTTTTTACAGTATGTCAATATCTTTTAAAGTAAAGAAGTTATTTCATTTACAAACATTGTACTGTACTTGAAAATACTATCGAAAATGCTGCACCATGTACACACATTTTGTACCCACCTACATAAACCCTTATTGTCATGGCAGGGAAATCTTTGTTTGCTTGTGCTGTCTATCATATTGTAGAACCCAATTTTATATATTATATTCACTTATGAACATTCGTATGCAATTACTTAATGTTTTCCATTTTAAGGAATATTAAAAATTAAATCATTTTTTTTAAAACCTTTAGAAATTATTTTGTTTCTTCCGCTAAAACAATGATGAGCGTCATGCATGCGGTCTTCTGAAACATTTTGTGTGGTTCGCAATAACTAATTGGCAATAGTTTATTCATGTTATTATTGCTAATATTTATAATTTCTTGATAAAAAATAAATTCATCACAGTCCACTAAATAAAGAAAACATTTGATTTAATAAAGAAAACACTTGGTTAAATTTCACTAATATTTTGTTTTTTTATTCCAACTAGTTTCGACTTTGAGTCATTCTCAAGGAGTACTCCTTGAGAATGACTGAAAGTCGAAACTAGTTGGAATAAAAAACCAAACTATTAGTGAAATTTAACCAAGTGTTTTCTTTATTAAATCATAGTTAAATATGTTTCACCACGTGAAAGATGAGAAACTTGTTCAAGATAAAGAAAACATTATTGTTATAAACATTATTTAAATGTAGACGTATTTTGTTAAAATCAAATCAAATTTTTATTCATGCATAATTCAGTAGCAAAGATCTCTAAAGTTAAACTAATAAATCGGCCTGTCTACTTTTTTTAAATATACAGAGAATTTTTTATTTTAAGTATGCCTACATATCCCAAAGCAAATTCCTCCAGGCGATCAAAATTTGAAAGATTTGGTTAGACGAAATAATAAGTTGTAAACTCCATTAACGTGTCGATCAGACATAGGCAGTGTATTTTAAAATTCACTTGAAATCAATGTTTTATACGCGTGGTGCATGAAGTAAAACTTCGTGTTTAGAAAAGGCTGAACATTTGTATTTGTCAGCGCGTTACGCTTTGCGCTGATATATCCAAATTTTCATCTCATTTGACTTCATGTTTTAGCAATGAGTGCAAACCCTCGTAAGATAGATATCAATATTTTGTGGGTTTAATTATTGAAACAGCCCTGAAGATGCTAACAATATTGGCTCAATATCAATAAAATACACGATTGAAAATATACAAATATGTAATATATATTTTTTTAAATACACATTTAAATAATAAATTGACAGTAAACTAGCTTCCCCCCAACAATATAGGCTCAATATTTATAAAATACATGATTAAAAAAATAAAAATTTTAATATATTTTTTTAAATACACATTTAAATAACAAATTGACAGTAAATTAGCTCCCCCCCCCGCCCCAACAATATTGGCTCAATATTCATAAAATACATGATTCAAAAAATACAAATATGTAATATAATTTTTTTAAATAAACATTTAAATAATAAATTGCCAGTAAACTAGCTTCCCCCTCCCAAAAATTAAATATAATTATTTAAAAACAAAAATGACCTTCAGGTTTTGGTGTATTTTGACGAACTTTTGCAATTAAACAAATTTACACTTTCCTAAATTGTTAATTGTTTTGAAATATTAGTACTTATGTGGCGATTCTTTTACAAAATAAGATATTTATGACTTTTTCAAATTATACTCAGATGTTTAGCATTTAATTGTATATACCTTACAAAGTTACAAATAGTCATTGACATAATACTATCAGCCTGACTTTAAAAAACACACGTTGTTGTGATAAAATCGATTTATGAGAGCAATTTCGTTAGTATTTAATAATTCAAACAGTTAAAAAGAATCTAGGTGTTATGATCAAATCTACGTCTAATAAACCCATTAAGGGCCATTATTGCAATAAGGCATTATTATTATTTTTGTGCTAATTTAATTACCAAATTAGTTAATTTGATACATTGTATTATTTGATCTAACTTGAGAATGAGTGAAGAAAAATGTAAATATTTTTATTTTATGAAAGTATTTGTAAGTGTATTTCCAACTTTACAATATTTCAGTGTTTTATACGCGTGGCGCATGAAGTAAAATTTCGAGTTTAGAAAATCCTGAAAATTTCGCGGAGCGGCCAAACCAAATTTGCAGGATTTTCTAAACTCGAAATTTTACTTCATGCTTAGTCTGGGAGTGGAAACACTCGTTCGAAGTTTCAAATTCATTTTATAAAAAAGATGAATGCATGAAAATGTACAACGTATTGATTTGAATAATGTAATAAGTCATTCATAGAAATCATAAAAAGAAGTACAGAATTTTACACAAAATCAAATTTTAGAGTTACCTCTATAATTGCTAGGCCGTTAATGGGTTAAGTCATCATTATGAACAATTGTTTTGGTTGTTCATCTGTTATTGTTAGTAATTTTTTAAATAAATCTTTGTGTTTATTTAAAAAAATCTAAGAATAACAAACAAATAGACATGAAGCAATGGATATTTGTACCAATATTTGAGGAGCCTAAGTAGCAAATAATGTCATTAAATTAGATTAAGTATCTTACAATTTATGATCTTATTTGTCATAAAATTAAAAAAAACATATTAAGGAGAAAAACAAATTAGCAAAGTAAAAGATTAGTGATTCAATGAGACTTTTTGTTTTTATAAATAAATAGTTGTTACCTAAACATTTGAATGTTCTCAATATTATACAAAATTATGTGCACTAGCCATTGGCATTGCTAGAGTTGAGTGGGTTCTGTAGCGAAAATTTGTGGGGCCCAAACAAAGATCCCTAAACGCCCCCCTCATATCCTTGGAGCTAGTATTCTCTAATTTTAAAAAATTTCACAGAAAATATTATTTCTATATAATACCCACTGAGCAATCAGATCTTAGTAATGTATCATCAACATTAAAATAACGTTTAATGTTGCGACAATGTTGATATAACGTTATTTGTTTGTTTTTTGTTCAGTGGGTAGATTATTTAAAGTAAAAATGAGTCACTCTTTATATTTATTGTTTTCTGTAAACACTTTCCAGGAATTTAACACTGCATTTTTATGGAAATACTTTCAAATTAATTCAAGTTTATTTTATTAAGATTTTCTACCTACATATTTGTTTAATTATTAACTAAATGAATTTGGGTGAGTTACGCGAAGATGATAATAACTTGAAATAAAACACTTTTAACTTTTCTTCACAAAGTTATATTTTACCAGATTTCGGACACAAAGTGACCATTATCAATGGTTTGATAGTATCAAACCATTGAAAATGGTCTCTTTGTGTCCGAAATGTACATCTAGTAAAGAATACGTTTGTGAAGAAAGGTTAAAAGTGTTTTATTTCAAGTAATTAACTGTTTGCCAAACGTGGAAAACGTTTTCGTTTATTTCCAAATTTCCCCAAAACAAATCCCTCTCTCTCGCTGTTTCTCTCCTGAGATTCGTAATTAATGAAATCAAGTCAAGTGGCGCAAACTGAAAAACACCCTGTAGATACGTTGACACAAAGGGGGTGCGCGAGAGAGAAGTGGGCATAAACACAATGGGCCTTTGGGAAATTTCCGTTCACGTTTTCCCCGACGAAAATTAGGGTCCGATTGGTGGAAATTTATTGCGGGTCGCCGAATAAATTTCGCCTTCTAATGATTATCAGAGAACCGTAGGATGTGTGTTTGTGCGTCGACGAAATCCTAAGCGAAAATAAAAATAAAATGAAAACCTCGATTCACGGCGGATTGGAACGTGCAAGTTCTTATCTTATCATTAAAACCACAAGCCAGAAAAATTAATATTAATGCGCTTGAGTTGCTAGTGTGATTAGAAGCAAACATATAATAATAATAATCAGGCTTTTCTAAACTCATATAGTAAAATTTTCTTTATGCGCCACGCATGTAAAACACTGGTTTTACGTGAAGTTCAAAACAATACATCGTTAGCATTCTGCTTTAGTAACATATTGTGAACTTTACTATATTTCAGTGTTTTATACGCGTGGCGCATGAAATAATATTTCGAGTTTGAAAAAGCCTGAAAATTTGGTTTGGTCGCGTAGCGAAGCGGAGCGACCAAACCAAATTTTCAGGCTTTTCTAAACTTGAATTTTACTTCAAGCTTAATCAGGGAGTGGGAACACTCGTTAGAAGTTTCAAAAGTAACAGTTTTATAAAAACAACGAATGCTCAAATAAAAATAACATTTTTCTAGCTAAAAAAATATAATTTTTCAATTATGCTGCTTTTCCCCTAAAAAGTTTATTTAAAGAAGTTTTTGATAACTTGACGGCAAAAAACTACTAAATATGATTTACAAAGTGTGCATTGGATGTGTATACTTAAAAAAATCCCTATATATTAAAACAACAGCAAATAATACTTAATTTTTACTTGCGCGCATCTTACATTACATTATTCAAATAACAATTTAAATAGACATTTCTATTACCGCATTTTCATGAACGCTGTATGCATACTTCCCATAATTTAATTGACATGAACATATTTTAACTCTAGCGAAATCCATGTTATTTAAATACAAATAAAATTATTATTTTTAATTATTAACTCATTTTACATAAATACTTTATTAATTGTTACTTATAATTTAACAAACGAAATTCAATACAAATAGAATTAATATTTTTAATTGTTAATTCATTTTACGTAAATACGTCAGCAATTGTTTCTTATAATTTGATAAACGAAATTTACTTCTATATAAAATTGTAACACTTATTTAAAAACTAACAGAATTATTGAATAAAATCGAATTTTTTGGCTGAAAGTCCTAGATCGATGCCCATTTGTTACTCAATGACTTCATTAAAGTGCATAATTATTATTCAATTTTGTTTAAAATATGGCCATTTCTTACTCTACAACTTCAATGAAGTGCATTATTATCATTCAATTTTAATACAAAGAGGCGGCCAAATGGATTTTAATTTAACCACGTTGACTGTCGCAATTTCAAAACATTTATTATTTTTCAGGCCTCATTTTCAAGTTTTGTAAAAATCTAGGAGTTTGTGCTGGATTTTGTTTTATTGTGGAATTAATTTATTCAACTTAAAATTTGTTAAATTTCTTAGTTCAGAAGCAATAGAAAATGTTTAAGTTTTAATGAAATCTGACATTTGGGCAATACAAATTTTCTGCATTTAAAAAATTATAGCCAACAGTTAGCGTGAGCGTTTTCTTCTTTTCCTTCAAGGGGTTGAAATGATCGTCCCGTCTGTCCTATATATATTGCGTCACATTCACTACACCAAATTTCGTACACTCCGCACTTTGTTGTTTTGTCCACGGGGATGATCATTTCAAACACGATTAGAAGAACATAAGAAATCAATTTTAAATAATAAACATAATACAGGAATTTCCAAACACTGTATTAACAATAAATCATTTTATAGATACCAATAATTTTAAGATTTTATGCTCAGGTAATAAGGGACCAATTTTAAATCTCAGAGAGGGCTTCGAAATTAATAAAGCCATAAAATGTGGAAAACACCTCGTCAATTTGGAATTCCCCAATTGCAAAATCCCTTATTACCTGATTATATATAAGCCGGTCAGTTTCTTCTGTAATCCACTCTTGATAATGCCGTAAAAAGCGAAAGTAGTCTAGTAAATAGAAACAAACAGTGAAACAAACCAAGTGTTTTTAACTTATCCTTTAAATTTAAAATTTTGTAGAAAGCACGAAAAAGTTGATTAAATACGGCAATTTTCTGGAATTAAAAATTACTTTTATTTTCACGTCATAAGGTCCTAAACTACTACATTTCTGTTACTTAAGTCGCAGAAATGTATATTTTTATTTTTGTAATGAATTCTCATAGTTCACAATAGAATTGAGAATTTTAATAATAATTTTTCTTTTTTGTGATTTCATATTTTTTTGTACAATAAAGTGATGTTAAGATATTATTTTTATATTTCTAGCCTATAAATGAATAATAAAATGTAGTCAGAAAATTAAAATACATGTTTCCTAAAAAGTTTTTAAAATATACAGAGTGATTCAGACCACCCGTGTCAGATATTTGTTTTTGACTCAGTGTTTCTATTGGCTTCAAGAAAAAATAAATCATTGTAAAAACCTACTTACAGAATTCACCGGATTAGGTTCGAGTTCCTAAACTTACCGCTAGGAGTTTGAGACTTGTGAAACGAAAAAATTAAAATATATCTAAAAAGTACTATTTTTTGTCAATTAAACTAAGCCTTAAATAAACAATTGATTTGCATGTAAAATGTCCTTTTTAATCCATAAACAACAAAATGTATATAGTATGTCATTTACATTTTCAAAATGAATGTCATTTCCGGTGAAACCGGAAGTGCAACTAAGGTGTCTGAGTCACCAGTAAACTCGAATTTGTTTTAAGTATAACCATACGAAATTTCAAATTGATATCTCACATAGTAAAAAAAAAAAAACTGTGGGGTTTTGTAGCAAGTTCGTCGGTTTCACACCACTGTGCGAGGGGTTGGAATTTATTTATGAAATTATTAATAAATTAATATTTTGCGGTGTAACCTATTTGTTTTTTTAATTTCAATAATCATTTTGTGGTTTCTACAAATTTTCAATTTTGCAGAAAGCATGAAAAAGTTGAGCATCTAAGAGAATATAAAAAAGTGTTATTTTATTTTAAAACACTACTAAAAAAAAAACTTCAAATTTTTTATGAATTCCGGGTTTTTATCAAAGGATTCAACAAAACTTAACGAGTGTGATTTCACTCCTTGATTATGCATCAAGTATAATTTCGAGGTTAGAGAAGCCTGAAAATTTGGATTTGCCAGCGCGGAGCGAAGCGAAGCGCTTGGCAAATCCAAATTTTCAGGCCTTTTTAAACTCAAAATTTTACTGCATGCGCCACGCGTATAAATAACTGAAATATTGGTAAGTTCTAAAACACACACATCATCATTTTAATAATAATAATGATAATAATAATAGAGATAATATTAATGATAATAATAATAAAGATAATATTAATGATAATAATAATGATAATTATGATAATACTAAAACACAATAAGAATAAAAAATAAATCTTATAAAAATCATCAACATTGAAGAAAGTTTGTTAAAACTTTGTCTAAGAATGTTAATTTGAACAATCTTTTCAAATTCATTTAACCGGATTTAGTAACTACTTTTAATGTAACATCTAGGTGCTAAAGATTATTAAATATAGAATGAAATTTCATTCTAATTTCAGAAATTGTATATTTTTATCGATTTCTTAAATAATTGTCTTGAATAACAAAACCATCTTTAAATTAATTACTAATGAATGTTTATTAAAAATATTTTTTTTATTATCCAAATTATGTGATTTTTGTGAGAAAAAAACTTAATTCTCTATACTCGGAACATTCCTTACATCCTGAATTTCTAATCAAAACGTGGAAATGTGGTGACCTTACAAAATAAGCATAATCTGTTGAAAAATAATTAAGTTAGTATTATTTTATTCAAATTTCGTTAATTTTTTGATTGATTCGCTTGCTTTTTACCAGAGCTGGGATGAATCCTCAAAAACAGGATTCGAATCACTAATCCGAATCACCTAATATGATTCGAGTCACGAATGCTCAAATAAAGTGAAATCCTCATTTTTGAATCACGGATACAAATCCCTTAAAAATAAATTTAAATCTATTAAAATGTTCATTTACCGACTAAATATCCGATTAAATAATGCTTTTAATTAATGATGATATATGTGTTATTGAATTTCATTTTAAATCAGTGTTTTATACGCGTGGCGCATAAAGTAAAATTTCGAGTTTAGAAAAGCCCCGTGAAAATTTGTCTCGGGTCGCTGCGCGACCCTCGACAAATTTTCTACGCGGGGCTTTTCTAAACTCGAAATTTTACTTCATGCTTAGTCTGGGAGTGGACAACACTCGCTGTTAGAAGTTTCAAATTAAAGTATCACTCTAGATTACTAAGTTTATTACCATTTTACAAAGGCTACAGCTCGAAGGACCAATCATGGTCTTTGGAGACCGAAGGACTACAGGGAATCGAAGTTTCTTTACAAGAAAACAACGAATATCTGAAGGTTTACAGCATGGATAGGAAAGATACCATCCAATTTTGAAAAAATATCGAAGTTGGGTTGGTTTTCAGTGCGTTTTTAACTTCACTTTAAATCAGTGTTTTATATGCGTGGCGCATAAAGTAAAATTTCGAGTTTAGAAAAGCCCCGTGAAAATTTGTCTCGGGTCGCTGCGCGACCCTCGACAAATTTTCTACGCGGCGCTTTTCTAAACTCAAAATTTTACTTCATGCTTAGTCTGGGAGTGGACCGTCAAGATTTTCTACATGTCGAGATTTTCGATATTTCTAGATTTTTGTCGATTTATTCACAGTTTGTTATTATAAATGCAACTTTAATATTAAATAAATACGGTTTTTCTTAGGAATAGCATACTCACCCATTGAGAGCCGAGCAAATTATAAAGGTAACTCTAAAAGTTAATTCTAGGTAAAATTTTGCATCTTTTTCTATGATTTCAACGAATGATTTATTATATTACATACGTTGATTTTATAAAAGAGTTAAATTCAAAGTTGAAACGAGTGTTGTCCACTCCCAGACTAAGCATGAAGTAAAATTTCGAGTTTAGAAAAGCCCCGCGTAGAAAATTTTCACGGGGCTTTTCTAAACTCGAAATTTTACTTCATGCGCCACGCGTATAAAACACTGATTTCAAGTGAAGTTAAAAATATACTATTAAGGTTGGAAATGTTTAATGGTTAAGTAACCAAATATGCATTCACAAATATTTGAATTATTCGAAAATTTAAATAATTATATTCAAATATGAATAATTTAGTGATTTAAATAGTCAAATTAGAATATTTAACTATTTGAATTAATCGAATTCGAATCCCAGCCTTAATAGCGATGATTCGAATTATTTGGGAGGATTTGAATTCGTGTATGAGGATTCGAATCCTTTTATAAGGATTCGAATCCTTCTATAAGGATTCGAATCATCTACGTCTGGATTCGAATACGAATCCTTTTAAAAAAACGTAACGAATCCGGATCACGAATCCGTTTTCACTAAAGTATTCGAATATCTCTTTTGAATCCTCTAAAAGTATTCGAATCCTGAATGATTCGAATCCTGCCCAGCTCTGCTTTTTACGATATTTCTGAGAGATATGTTGGAGAACTGAAAAATTAGAAAAGTGCCCGGAACTTTGATTTTTGATCTAATAATTTGATCAAATAAAACATGAAGATAGAATAAATTAAATATTAAATGCAATGAATCATGAAATTGTATATTTTATAGTATCCTTAAATAATTGCCTCAAATTACAAAACGATTTTGAAATAGACGATAAACCCTTGCAAATCTTTGCTAAAAGGAATATTTTTATATAACTTTAAACAGTAAAATAATCCTTTTAGCGAAGATTTGTAAGGGTTTATCGTTTTTAAATCACTAGTCTCTATTAACTGTCGGCATCCGAGTAGGTTCTGACTTCAAAACATACGTTGTAATTTATTTAACGTTTCCGAGATTCACCGAATCATATGACTTAATCTAAGATATGCAATTTGTTTTTTAAAGCATCCGAGATGCCGACAGTTTATAGACAACTATTAACATAGTTTTGAGTAGGTAAAACGACTCTAAAATAATTTATTTAACAAAATATAAAACAAGATATTTTGTTAAATAAATTATTTTAGAGTCGTTTTACCTACTCAAAACTATGTTAATAGTTATTAATACAATTATTATTTTATAATAAGTATGGATGTAGAGTACGTCCATAGTTCTTATCAATACAGAAGTTACAATGTAAAAGTGCTGATTTCGAAAATCAAATCAATTCAGCATTTTACTACGCTGACGCAAGTGAAGGCGTAAAACGCTTATCCACAATGTCAGCATTTTCAAAAGCTGTCTTTGACTCAAAAGCCTACAGCTAACCATTTGTTTTAATTAATTATTGATAATAAATTTACCAGACCTCATTTTGATAGCAGCAAAGATAAGTTGAATAATTCATTATTTATATTTGAATTTTTAATTTAGAAATATTAAAATTAATGTATGCTAGTCTTGATAATTACATATATCAACTGATATATCCATAACAATATTTAGAGTGAAATGTTGAGTTTAGAAAAGCCTGGTTTGGACCAAATCAAATTTTCAGGCTTTTCTAAACTCGACATTTTACTCCATGCTTAACCCTTTCAGCCCTGAAATTTTTATGGTGCCCAAAAAACTGTTTTCTACGCTGCATGTTATTTATTACTATTTCAAATATACAGAGGTTTTTTTTTATAGATATCTTAATATAGTGTATACGCTATAAATCTTCAGATATTTGTTGTTTTTACAAATATTTTAAATTGAAATATACATACGCGTAAGCATGAGCAGTAACTTTTACGGCAATCGTTTGTTTTATAAAATAGTTTAATTTGAAGTCCTAAACGAGTGTTTTCCACTCCCAGATTAAGCATGAAGTGAAATTTCGAGTTTAGAAAATCCTGAAAATTTGGTTTGATCGCGTAGCGAAGCGAAGCGACCAAACCAAATTTTCAGGCTTTTCTAAACTCGAAATTTTACTTCATGGGCCATGCGTACTAAATACTGATGTGATGTGATGTTTAGAAAACACGTTTTTAGCATACTGCGTTAGAAGAATATTTTGAACTTTACCTAAAATTAGTGTTTTATACGCGTGGCGCATGAAAATTTCAAGTTTAGAAAAGCCTGAAAATATGGTCCAAACCAAATGTTCAGGCTTCTCTAAACTCGAAATGTTACTTCATGCTTAATCTGGGAGTGGAAAACACTCGTTTAGGACTTCAAATTAAACTATTTTATAAAACAAACGATTGCCGTAAAAGTTACTGCTCATGCTTACACGTATGTATATTTAAAAGAAACATTTCCAGTATGTTTACCAAATGTTAGTGGTTGCAAATGCCACCGTCATGGCCGAAATGGTTAATCAAGGAGTGGAAAACACTGGTTAATCGCTTCAAATTTAACTTTTTTAAAAGTAACAAATGTCTGAAAAATAAATTACAGCGTATGCATTTGGAAATGTACACTTGAAAGAAAAATGTTATGTATAGATCCCAGAATATACACTTCTAAACTTTATGAAGCTTTAAGTCTTAAATTCGTAAACATTTTGTTATTTATGTTAAAAAATATAATGAGTGACTAAAAGTCGTATTGGAAGGTTTAACGAATGATGTAAATTGATTGAATTTTTTAGAATGGAAAAAGATGCATTAATCCTGATGTTTGGTGTTATTAGAATGGACAATTTAATGTGCTTAAATATAGAAATAATAATCTACACTCTTTCTTTAATATAGCAGTTAGGTAATTAGATATAGCGCACTCGTTTAGAAACTATTGATTAATTAATGAAATCGCAGGAAAGTGAAGAAAAAAACGAATGGTGAATAGAAATTTGCTTCTGTTCACTACAAAATTAGTCAAATGTATAGGTACGTATGTTTTCGCACTATCATTAAATTACTTAGAAAACTTACATTTTCTGAAAAATTATTTCTAGAAATTCTTAAATATTCCAGGAGTTTACTTCGTATATTTTCAATATTGAGATGAAGAAAACAGTTAAGTTTTCAATTACGCGGTAATCATTCACAAACAAACTTAGCTTGAGAATGACATTGAAATAAAACAGACTTTGTTTGAGAATAATTTATAATTTATCATATTAAATGAACATAAATTATCCATGCAAAAAACCTCTAAATTACTTGGAATAACTGTGGATAGACATTTATCTTGAGAAGATAACATATTAAATGTTTGTTCCAAGTTGAATGGAATATATTTTGCTATACGATAGCTCAAAATATATTCTAACAAAAAATGCCTGCTCCAAGCATATTATAGCTTATTTTATAGTAGGCTTAGTTATATGATCACTACATGGGGTCTTGCAAGTGATATAAATCGCTTATTTATTATACAGAAGCGTGTAGTTAAAATATTTTTTAATAGAAAGAGTCTCGACTTATTTAAACCAGTTTTTATCAGTAATAGGTTATTAACCATGTACTCACTATATGTCTTTAGAATACTAGTTTTTATACATGAAAATAAAGATAATATGTCTCGTCATAGTCAACATCACAATTAGTCAACGCCAAATAGAGAAAACATATATATGCAATTGTTTAAAAATAATCTTTGCAAAAAATCACCGACTTACATGTGCCTACTATCTACAAAAATTACCTGCATCTCTTAAGCAGTTAAATAATGATAATTAAAATTAAAAAAAACCTTAAAAGCAATATTAACGCAAAAATGTGTGTATACAAAACAAGAAATTGATAATTAAGCTTTAGGACATAGTGCATGTTTTTGTTTACTTTTATGTGTAGTATTATGTATTTTTGTACCTGACGAATCTGTAACATTGTATTTTGTTTTATAAGTTATAATAAATCACCGACCGACTTACATGTTCCTGCTATCTACAATAAATTACCTGCATCTCTTAAGCAGTTAAATAATGATAATTAAACTAAAAATAACCTTAAAAGCAATATTAACGCAAAAATGTGTGTATACAAAACAAGAAATTGATAATTTAGGTTTTACGACATAGTGCATGTTTTTGTTTACTTTTATGTGTAGTATTATGTATTTTTGTACCTGACGAGTCTGTAACATTGTATTTTGTTTTATAGGTTATAATAAAGTAATTTAAATTTGAATTACCGTATATTAAAACTAGTCACAGAAGTAATATCTCATTAGTATAAAAACGTTAGGTGTCAATATTGGAAGTAAACACATCCAAGAGTTAAGAATTACTTAAATTAAATTTTTGCAAAAATCTGTATGTTATTTCAGTCATTCATTTTTTTCAGTTCTTGGTATGAACCTCAAGTGCTTAACTCAAACTTCAAGTATTTGACTAGAACCACAATTATTTGATTTGATTATCAAGTACTTAGCTTGAACTTGATGATGTAAATTTATTTATAAACGTTCATAAAATATTTATTTTAGTTTAAAAACGAACGGCGTAATTGAATGTAAAAAATAACTGATAACAAGAATTGTAATACTTATAAGAAACGCATATTATATTATGAAAATACTTAAACTTTATGGTGTTTATTGAAATAAGTCATTTAATTATATCGGTAAAGCTGGCAGGCATTTGACCCCAGAACTACATGTAACATGTACCAAAATTATCGGCTTTTTATCGGCTATTTAAATGTCCAAAAGGATTTTTTTTTGCTGCAATATTTTTTTAATATAAGGTTCTGCTGTAAAGTTAGCAGAATTTTGTATATTATTACAACCTTTTTTTGTAATTTTACACATCAGGTTTACAGTGTAGAATACTGTATTATTATTCAAGTCAACAAATATTGTTCTGTTACAGAAGTATTTCTCTTTGTCAAAATCATTGACATTGAAAATATGACAATTATACCAATTAATAGAAATTTGCAGTCTTTGAAAATGGACCGACGGAAATATGTTCTTCTAAGATTCGCCAATCACAGTTTGCCAATACACGTACAAAACAGTCGAATGTACAAAGGCCAACTATTTTGTTGTTCTAAATAAAATAGAAAATTTTTAATAACTCAGCTATATTTATAAATACGTATGTCAAGTAATTACCAGTTTTAAGAGAAAAAAATCACTTTCTAATGGTGACATAGCTAACTATGGTTTCCATTTAAACAAATGTAAGTTTGTGTTTTATCTAGAAAACTAATTTGGTGCAAAATTATCCAAAACTATGTTTTTACAGTTTTTTCTATCTTATTTAATAACCGAGAAAACTCTATTGAAAAAAATCGCCACTTTCTACATTTTTTAAAATATCTAGTTATCTTTGACTTTTTCAAAAATTTTACAAATATATTTTTATTCAGCTCATAAAACTGTACTACTTTGCCCATTTAACCGTTCCTCTATCTCTTACAGTTTCCGAGATCTCCATAGAGAACATACAAATATTCAGAGTAATAATAATGTTAAAGACTTACAAACTAGTTATAATAATAAGCCTTATAGTATGTTTCCTTCTTAATTAAGTCATTTAATAAGGATCTCTTAAATCGTTTCAAATCATTTTTTAAAGTTTTTATGTTCTCTGGGAGAGTATTAAAGAGCTTAATTGCCGAATCATGTATTCCATCTTCTGTAATCTTTTTTTTTATGGCATAAAAGGAATAATGTAGTTAGTTCTGGTTTTATATATGTTATATATGATAATGTAAATCAGGTAATATACCTATATTAATTAGCCGATAATTTTTGCTAACATCCTAGACCTAAATTTGGCAATTTTATTATAGATTTGTGCGATTCTGCTAACTTTGCGGTTAAGTCCGAAGAATCTTATGTTAAAAAAAAATTATTGCGGCGGAAAAAAATATTTTTGGGCATTTAAATAGCCGGTAATTTGCTGTCATGTTTTGCCATTATAGTGCAATTTTGTGCGGTTCTGCTAACCATATAAAAAAATATATTGTAGCGGAAAAATCTATTTGGGCATTTAAATAGCCTATAAAACGCCGATAATTTTGGTACATGTTTCAGATAGTTCTGCCATCAAGTGCCTGCCGGCTTTACCGACGTAATTTAATTAATATTATTCTTAAAATTATGACGATTTGTATTTTGTGAAAACTTCTTTATTTCAATTTAATCATTCAAATCCAATTTATCTGCAAAAAATACAGACGTGAGAGTACATATTTATTGTTTTATAAAAACTAGCATTTCAAGAGAGGGTAAATATGATAAAAATACAGACTTTGATTATCCCCTAAAACTTTAATTTTAATCCTCGGGGGGGATTAGTATTCCGCCGACGTCTGTTTTCTTTCGTTTTTAATTAAAATCCAAGGGATTTAAGTTAGTGGATTTCGTTGTGTATTTTTATGTACAATTTATTTATTCTTTCACGGGGGCGTTAATCCCTAGCCCCCTTCCACCAAATGTTTTTTTTTAATTTGCAAACACAAAAAAAGTAAACCGAGCGTAAACTCCGTGATTTGCCGCATTTTACTTAGAGTGAAAAATATTTCTTAATTAATTGTAAATATTAGAATTCATACTAGGTATAAGGTTTATGTTTTACACATTGTCATGAGCATTTATAGTAAGGGGCAAGCGGGGCTCTAGCTCTCATTTTTTACAATTATTTTCTAACATTTATCGAAATAATTATTTGTGTATTGCGAGCGCAAAGTGGTCGATTGGCGATCGCAAGAGAAAGTTGGCGTTCGACGCGCAGCGGAGAGCGCCAATCTCTTAAGATCTTAAGATCTCTTAAGATCTCTTAAGATCGCCAATCTTTGCGCTCAAACTACACGTACGATTTTTCCTTCAATCGCCACAATAATGTTTAAAGAATAAACCTTAAAAGATTTAATGGACTCAATTATAACATTATATAACATTGATTCAAAATTTTCCAGAAAAGGTAAAATTACAATTTTTACACTTTTTAATTGTTATTTTCGAAGTTGAAGGTCCATCTACTGTTGAAACAATATGTTCTTTCGTTGATATAGAATCAAAAACTTGCGTTGGTGTCGCTAATATATTATGTGCAGTTTCTATTTTATTAGCAATGCTCTCGTCAATATATTCCTCTGCTACAGATGAACTTTTCCATCCTCCGTGACGTTTTAGTTGCATTAAGTCACCTCCACCATTAACCAATAATGTTGCTGATGTGCGGCGAAAACAATGGCCAGTATATAAATTTGATTCTGGCAGTTTTAGGAATTCAGCTATTACATAACGCGTTTTACTTATCATATTCATTCTCACTACCTGTTTCGAACATTTACCTTTCGAATATCTCAGGAAAAGACGACGTGGTGTATCATTATCTTGTGGTCTTAAAGCAATATATCGTCTGATTAGTGATAAGAAATCAATTGCATTCTTTTTATCATTAGTAACAGTAAAAATGCGGCTTCTGTTGGTTTTGCAGACGGGGATTTTCACAATTAGTATTGAATCCTTATCTTCAACATCATCTAACATCTTTTTCACCAGTTCATCCCGTCAGCATCCGCCGGCAATACCCAAAATTAATATAACCTTTTTCAACAAATTTATCTGATCAGGAGCAGTACGCAGAAATGATTCAATTTCTTTCCTAGTTAATATTTTCGATTTTTTTTTGTATCCAACACTTTGTTTTTTCAAGAAAACTTTTAATTTTTTATACTGACCAATATCTATGTCGCGATTAACTGATGACAACTTTTAACATCGAGAATTTCGACTATAGAGTAGAGGCTTTAAACTTCTTACTCTGTTCCGAGAAATACACAAGAAGTACACTTTCGCTGGGTGTTGCAATTTTTTTTGAGCGGCACCATTCTACAAAAATTTCATATTTCCGTTCGTATTTTAGGCGTGACTGGTAGTGTACATGTTGAATAATCTTCATCGTCACTCATTTCCATAATTATTCGATTTGATTTAGCGAGCGTTTTTTTATTTTGTCGCTTTAAAAAAGTGATAACCAGTGACGTCTCCTCGGGAATCGCCTACTTTCCTCTGAGTTTTGCGAGCGTAGAAGCCTACTTTCTAAAGGGATTGTAGAAAAAAATATATAATATGGACATTTGTAAAATCAGGGTGGCAAGCAACCTGGAAAACCGGGAGAGTCAAGGAAAACTCAGAAGATTTTATTCATCGGGAAATGTCAAGGAAATTCGGCCCTTTTAGCGAAAAGTCAAGGAGTTTTTAAGATAATAATAATAAATATGCAAATAATACGATTAAAGAATTGACAAGTTCTGGTCGGAGCACGAATTAGACACATTAAGTAATTTAAAAAAAAATATGAAGTTTTTATCATAGCATAGCACCAGAAAGACTAAATTTATTTCACTCTAACCAAGCAGTTGAAGATTTGACTTGAAGTTAGTGATTTATACGCGTGGCGCATGAAGTAAAGTTTCGAGTTTAGAAAAGCCTGAAAATTTGGATTTGCTGGGCCGCGACTCGCTTCGCTCGCGCGCCCAGCATATCCAAATTTTCAGGCTTTTCTAAACTCAAAATTTGACTTCATGCTTAGTCTGGGAGTGGAAGACACTCATTAGTTTAAAATACATCACAACTATTGAAATGTGTCACAAATGTCACAAAGAAAAAAACAATAACATGGCGATCTCAATATAGTTCAACTCAAACTCGTGTCAAGGTGGCACGACTTATGTCAACTGTCATTATATTTCAAACGTCGGCTACTGTCGATTTATGTCAACTGTTATTATAGTCCAAATGTCAGCTGGCGCCGATTTATGTCAACTGTCATTATAGTCCAAATGTCGGCTGTTGACATAGCGATAGTCAACATTTTTTTCTATGGTGAAAAGGCGTCTTGACATGTGTCATCGTATTGTCAATTTGGTGACGCCAATAATTAAAGAATTTCCTGCCATTTACAAATATATATATATATATACACCAATCTGAATCACCCTGTATATACCCCGATACACTCCATATAATTTTTTAGGTATTCGTTGATTTTATATATAAAAGAGTTCAATTTGAAATTTGTAACGAGTGTCGTCCACTCCCAGACTAAGCATGAAGTAAAATTTCGAGTTTAGAAGAGCATGAAAATTTAGATTTGCCGGGGTGCGCGAGCGAAGCGAGTCACGCCCCGAAAAATCCAAATGTTTAGGCTTTTCTAAACTCGAAATTTTACTGCATGCGCCACGCATATAAAACATTGACAAGTTAAAAATATACCGCTTATGTTTGATTTCGCGTTCATAAATTTTAGAAAAGTATTATCAAATGTTGCGATTTCTAATTTCGTGCTTTATAATATATTTTGGTTATATGAAACTATTTTAAGAGGCCAAGGAAAAAAATCTAGCATCAGGGTAAAGTTCGAGAAATTTATCATTTCAAATTGACCGGCACCATAAAACACGTTTTAATAAATCAAAATATCTTTATAACTAAGTTATAAAAAATGTGTATATATTACGGTAAATGTACACTTCTGTGCAATAAAATTAAGCACACAAAATATTATGATGAGTTTCCTAGTTACGAAAATATGTAAACATGCCAATTTCCTACGAATGTGAAGTTAGCAATAGATTCCAGCAATAGATTTTAAAAATTCATATTTCTAAATGATTTACTAAAAAATGAAACTACATTGACAGTACGTTCTAGTGCATAAACTGTATATATTTATGACATAACCACCCCTGATTTTCAACCCCCATAAAAAAATGTACTTGGTCATAAACACGCTTGAATTTCAACTTAAAATTAACCAATGTTCCCAGAATGCCATACCGAAAATAAGCATACCGTTGGACAGTACACACCCTTGGCTATTTAATGCATCAATAAAATTAGGGTCACCGCCCTTAAAGCCAAAAAATAATAATTTGAACTTAGTTCCTTACACGCACACGCTTCTTTTTCAAATTAAAATTTTACAATGTTCCCATAATGCCATAACAAAAATTAACATACCGTTGGACAGTACAAACCCTGAGCTAATAAATGCAACTATAATATAAGGGTCACCGCCCTCAAAACGTATTTTTTTTTTACTTCGTTTTTATACGCCCACGCTTCTTTTTCAAATTAAAATTTAACAATGTTCCCAAAATGCCAAAAATAAGCAAACTGTTAGACAGTACACACCATTGGCTAATAAATGCAACAATAAAATTATGGTCACCGCCCTCAAAACTTGAAAAATATAAATTTTTGGTTCTTCGTTCTTTCACACACACGCTTCTTTTTTAAAATAAAATTTTACGATGTTTCCAAAATGCCATAACAAAAATAAGCATACCATTGGATAGTACACACCCTTAGCTAATAAATGCAACATTAGAATTTGACAACTAGAAATATTGTGAAAAATAGTTATAATACTTGTACTTAATTTTATTGCACAGAAGTGTACCTTGACCGGAATATGTGTACATTTACCGACATTTACTCATCAGTTTCGGAAACTATGCACATTTTGCAGACCAATGAAGGCCTGGAAAATAAAAACGTTTATTGCATTCGCTTCGCGTTGTTTCGCTACGCGACTAAACAAAATGTTCAGACATTGAACTTTAAATTGTACTTCATGCGCTCATCAAGGTATGGAAACACTCATTAGAATAAATTGAATGTGTGTTCAGTATTCCGGCACCAGATACCCACAGACGCGTTTCGGACTTCAAGGCCCTCTTCAGTGTGGTCCCGACCCAGAACACTAAACACAAATTCAATTTTGATATTTGTTTTCTGGTTTCACAAACAGAGTTTAGCTCGTTCGTGAACGAAACAGTGACCTGTATATGCACTTTGTGCATTCGTGTCACTGACGATGCCACTATGTAGCATTAGATGGCGTCAGCTATTGAAATCCATTAATAGTACTCATTAAAAGCTTCAAATTATACTTTTACAAAACTTTCATATTAGAAAATTGTCTGAAACATTTTTTGAGGCATTCTATATAACACGTTACATTTTGAAAACATCCATTTAATCATTTAATAAATTTTCTGGGGGGATGGAAGGGGAGAATCTCTTTAGGGAATTTTCCTCGTGTCATGTCGTAAGTATCGCGAAAACGCCCTCCCTTATTTTCTCCGACGACGATTAATAAACGCACACGCCTTCCTCGTCGTCGACGAATGTTTATTTTATTACCGTCGGAAATCGTTTAATTCGTTCCTCTTTTGAACTAATTAATTCCTGAATAATTGAGACTTGATTAAATTAAAAACGTTTATTACATTCGCGATAAAGAGCACACGGCGGAAACAAGCGAGAAGGGATCCGGCCAGGATTTTCCAATGAATTTTTTACAAGGGATGGAAAAAAAAGAACGACAACGTTTGTTTTGTATAAATTTACTAGTTTCTCTAAAGAGGATGTGATTTTCGGAAAAAAGAGAACGACAATGTTTTGTTTGCATAAATTCACTAGTTTTTTTTTAAAGAGGATGCGATTTTCACATGTTTTAAGAATCGTATTATTGCTATTCCTTTCGCAAATCTACACCTAATGTAAGTTCTAGCTTTATGAAAGGAAACGCACTTTTAATATTTTTCAAATATTCTACAACGAAGTTTATTGTTATTTCTCTATGTTTCGTTAAATTTAATTATATTTACTTGGGATCCTTTTGTAGATTACATTCTTTAAACATTAACTGGTTTAATTCGTTTAATTAACACTTGACATTGTTACTCAATTTAATTCAAGGTTAATCGTGATTGTGATAAACACGGTGAATTATGTATTAATTTTTGTAGTAATTAAATAAATCGGTGAATCATTTCCGATGATGGTCTCCTTTCCTCATCTCTTGAATATATTAGAGAAAGAATGTGCCAGACAGAAGCAAGGATAATTAGACGTGTAATGTATGTTATTATCCTTAATGAAGATTGAAATAATTTTAGAATAACCTAAACTGAATACTGAAATATTTACATTTGTAAATATATCCCTTAGTTTATTTACGTTTCAATTCTATTGATGCAAGTACAATTTTGTACGTAACGCTTTTACAAAAACGGAATTTTTTTTTGAATTAACTGTCTAAAATATTTTATTTATATCCCCCAAATGCAAGCTAAATTTAGACAGTGTTTAATTGATTTTCTTTTGTTATTTTTCATTATAACTAGTTAGTTTATTTTATTTATGAACACTTTTGAAAATAGAAACAATATTTTTGGTATATAAATCCTCTAGTGCAAATATTTTGATTCTTTGTAATTGCTAAAATTCGCTTTTAACCTTTCTTCACAAATTTATTCTTTACCTGATGTACATTTCAGACACAAAGTGACCATGATCAATGGTTTGATAGATGAAAAACACAAAAACAAACTCTTAAACTTTGATTTAAGCCCCTTAGATAATGCATTATTAGAATTTGTTAATCCTCCCTAATTTGTTTTTTTCAATTAATACCTTGTAACCCCATTTGCGCTACCTCTTATATTAATGATGTTTTCCGCTAATAACCTTTACCTATAATATAAAAAATTACGAAAAAACTATTCGTGAATATGCAAACAATGTCTTAATTAAGAAGACAACTTAAGACGATAAATATCCATTGAAACAACAACTTCCCGTGCAAATATACCTCCGGATATTGAATTATACAATGAAATATTTAAAATCTTATTTCATTTGATTTACCTATCCCCCTACCACACTAGTTAATCCGTCCCCCATTTTTATATATACAGGGTGTCTACGCTAAACCGTTCGTTAAAAGTTTATGGGGTTGACGTAGCACTAAACATTTGAAAAAAATCCTTGTCATACGGTTGAATCAGTTCTCCTCATGTGATATATTTTCAACTTTATATCTCTTCCGGTTCCACCGGAAGTAGCACCAAAATTGTTATTTTAAATGGAATACCCTATATATTAATAATTTTTAGAATTTCTCGTTTAAAGTGCAATATATTTTATTTGAACATATGTACACTTATCTCTTTTAGTTTTCAAGAAAAAAAAATATTTCTAAAGTTTTTACCTCTAGAATGCATCTTGAAATCTGTCTGTAACTTCTCTAAAGAATAAGATGAAAATATGATTTATATCTGTACTGGTACCTAGAGGATGCCTTTACAAGTATATTAATTAAAAACTGGCAATTTTGACATTAGGTGTTCTTAAAATGTCAATATCTAAGTGCCCCCTTCAATATCTCGTAATTCAATTTTTTTAAATGGAATGACCCATTTTTATAACATAGTACGATTGGAGGGAAGATTTCCTACAAAAAAGTATTAACAACTATACTTCTAAAGCAAGTGGTTTTCGAATTATTTCGAAGATTCACTTTTCGTCGCATTTATGCAGGGAATAATGCGCGCATAAGTCTCTAATGAATTTTAGTAGGTAAGTAACAGAGCTGGGCAGGATTCGAATCATTCAGGATTCGAATCCTGGATTCGAATACTTTAGTTCAACTGGATTCGTGATCCGGATTCGTTACATTTTCTTAAGACGATTCGTATTCGAATCCAAATGTAGGTGATTCGAATCCATATAAAAGAATTCGAATCCTTATGAAAGGATTCGAATATTTATAAAAGAATTCAAATATTTATCAAAGGATTTTAATACTTACAAAAGGATTTGAATCGTCAAAAATAATTTGAATTAATTGTGAGGATTAACATGGAAAATGTCTTTCGTGTGTTTTTAAATTGCTCATTAAATTACCGTTTTATACGCGTGGCGCATGAAGTAAAACTTCGAGTTTAGAAAAGCCCAAAAATTTGTCTCGGGTCGCTGCGCGACCCTCGACATATTTTCACGGGGCTTTTCTAAACTCGAAATTTTACTTCATGCTTAGTCTAGGAGTGGAAAACACTAGTTTAAATGAAGACAACCTTATATAAGACTGTCTCAGTTCAAACCGACTCGACCTTATACAGAATGACTTTGATTTTGACGTCATGTGAGGATTTCCGCGCGTGATAAGGTCGGCTCAGTTTAAATCGAGACAAACTTGCACAGTAATAATCTTGGATTTGACGTCACGTACGGATTTCCACGCGTGATGATATCAACCAAGGTGTGTAAGTTTAATTACCTTGATTGTTGACGTCACGTGAGGACTTTTAGGCGTGATGTCAGCAACCAAGGTGGTTAGTGTATAAGGTTGTCTTAATTTAAAACCGAGTCGACCTTGTTAGTTTAATTACATTGACTTTTTACGTCACGCGAGGAATTTCATGTGTGATGTCAGAAAAACTCCCTGGATTTCGTGGGACATAGATATTTCTAATAAAATCAAACTGAGTTTGCTATAAAATTCAAACATAATAAGTAAAAACCAGTATATTTTGTTTTGTAATTTGCCTGCTAATTTTAATAAATTTAATAATGTCATATGGCTTTTTTGTTACTGTTTTGCTCAATTTGAATATAATTTCATGACTTTTCTCTGACTTTCCCAGTTTTAATAATATTCAGTGAATTTTATATCTACGTAATTTCCAGGCATTCGTCGATTTTATAATAGAGCTCAATTTGAAATTTAAACAAGTGTTTTCCACTCCCAGACTAAGCATGAAGTAAAATTTCGAGTTTAGAAAAGCCCCGTGAAAATTTGTCTCGGGTCGCGCAGCGACCCGAGACAAATTTTCGGGCTTTTCTAAACTCGAAATTTTACTTCATGCGCCACGCGTACAAAACACTGATTTGAATGGAAGTTCAGAAACACACAAATACATCTTTAATTAGAGTAACAGGGAATCAGATGTTTAGTCTGTTATCAACGATGTTCAGTGTTAATAATAAATAATTATGTTTTAAATATGTTTGTTAAAACAACTGGTAATGATATTTATACATAAATGGTTGAAGAAAAAAATGATAAAATCAAATTTATTCTTAAAAGATTTGTATTCGTGATTCGAAAAAACAGGATTCGAATCTTTGATTCGAATCATATTTATCTCTTACGAATCCTTTATTTGAGTATTCGTGATTCGAATCATATTAGGTGATTCGAATTCGTGATTCGAATCCTTTTTGCTAGGATTCGTCCCAGCTCTGGTAAGTAGTAATGCTTTTGTTTTGCAAACGGCAACCTCATAAACTTTTAACGAACGGTTTAGAGTAGACACGCTGTATATCCTGGGGATTTCATTCCATTTAGAAACGACGACTGTACATTTTTAGATATTTGTTGTTTATTTTTATAGAGTTTAATTTGAAGCTTTAAACGAGTGTTATCCACTCCCGAGTTAAGCATGAAGTAAAATTTCGAGTTTAGAAAAGCCTGAAAATTTGGTTTGGTCGCGTAGCGCGAAGCGCGGAGCGGCCAAACCAAATTTTCAGGCTTTTCTAAACTCGAAATTTTACTTCATGCGCCACGCGTATTAAACACCGATTTCAATTTAAGTTTACTTGTTTACAATATTTCAATGTTTTCAGTTTTTAATACGCGTGGCGCATGAAGTAAAATTTCGAGTTTAGAAAAGCCTGAAAATTTGGTTTGGCCGCTCCGCGCTTCGCGCTACGCGACCAAACCAAATTTTCAGGCTTTTCTAAACTCGAAATTTTACTTCATGCTTAGTCTGGGAGTGGAAAACACTCGTTAGGGATATTTTATATTAATTTTTCAAGTGTTTACTGAATTTTTCACAATCTTGATTTATGAGTTACGATTTCTTCTTTAAATTCAATTCACACAAAAATCAGGTTAAAATAATAAAATTTTGACTTTAAGTGGAAATAAGTTAAGAACTACAGAAGGAGCATTTTCTAAATTTACATATTTTGAAAAAGCATTGTTTTCTTAACACCCGCAGAAAGTTTTATGAAAATCCATGTTTGGTTTTTTGAGTTGTAATGTTTTTTTAAATACAACTTCTACAAAAATCCGGATGAACAATAAACTACGCGACTACTATTGTACTTTTTCAGATATTCGTTGTTTTTTTTTTAAAGAGTTTAGTTTGAAGCTTTAAACGAGTGTTATCCACTCCTAGGTTAGGCCTACTAAAATTCAATTGCGGTTTATGCGCGCATTATACCCTGCATAAATGCGACGACAAAACGAATTTTCGAAATAATTCGAAAACTACTTGCCTTAGCAGTATAGTTGTTAATACTTTTTTGTAAGAAATTTCCCCCCCAATCGTACCATGTGATACAAATTGGGTAATTCCATTTGAAAAAATTAAATTACTAGATATTGAAGAGGGTACTTAGATATTGACATTTTAAGAATACTTATTGTCAAAATCGACAGTTTCCAATTAATTTACTCATAGAGGCATCCTCTAGGTACAAGTAGAGGTACAAATCATATTTTTATCTTATTCCTAGAGAAGTTAGAGAGAGATTTCAAGATGCCTTTTAGAGGTCAACATTTTAGAAATATTTTTCTTTCTTGAAAACTATAAGAGATAAGTGTACATATGTTCAAATAAAATATGTTACAATTTAAACGAGGAATCTAAAAAATTACTAATATATAGGTTGTTCCATTTAAAATAACAAAGTTGGTGCTACTTCCGGTGGAACCGGAAGTGATATAAAGTTGAAAATATATCACATGAGGAGAGCTGATTCAACCATAAGACAAGGATTTTTTTCAAATTTTTAGTGTAACGGCAACCCCATAAACTTTTAACGAACGGTTTAGCGTAGACACCCTGTATGTATATTGTCAAAATTACTTTTTTTTTAATCAGTATCAAACCATTGATAATTGTCACTTTGTGTCCAAAATGTACACCTGGTAAAGAATAAATTTGTGAATAAAGGTTAACAGTGTTTTATTTCAAGTTATTATCATCTTCACGTAACTAACCTAAATTCATTTGCTAAAATTCACTAAATCTATTTTTAAAATCAAAATTGTGTTAGAATATAATTCTAGCTGTTAACGTTTTACAAATGTTTTTTAATTAAAAAATATTAAAAGGACGTTTTTAAAAATCTTTGTGAACGTGTTGTTCAAAATATTTATAAATATTTTCATTTAACTTTGAACATATATACATACGTATATTTTGAACTTCACTTGAAACCATTGTTTTATACGCGTGGCGTATAAAGTCAAATTTCGACCAAACCAAATTTTCAGGCTTCTCTAAACTCGAAATTCGGACAATTAACAGCGTAGGACTATAAAGCCTATTTCTAAAAATAATGACATTTTTAGTTTTGAAATATTTAAATTCTGTGACAAGCATATAAAATTATTGGTGTTTTTTTTTAATTACATACCTTTATTTTATTTCTCACTTTCTTAGATTTAAAACACGGTCCACATATTTAGTCAAATAATTAGTCATGACTAACAATTATTTCAATCAATAATTTATTGATGATGATTAGCCATGACTAATAAATGCAAAATTTGTCATTAGTCTTAGTCATTCATCGACTAAAACAGTGGTGGGGAAACTTTTTTTAAGACGGGCCATTTGTAATAACCAGACAATCGTAGCGGGCCAAAGAATAATGCTTAATCGTAGGTAGGTAGTTTTTATGCGGGTCGTCACATTACGAAGTAAGAACGCGTTCAAACATTCTCACGACGGCACCCTTAAACGGGCCGGATTAAACCTTTCCGCGGGCCGGACTTGGCCCGCGGGCCGTAGTTTCCCCATCACTGGACTAAAATGTGCCAAACTCTGTTAAAAAATTGTAATATGCTTACAACAGGAGACGAACATGTAACTTTTAGTTGACTGTTGGAAGCATGTTACAATTTTTCTTTTTGGATTTTTAAAATCACATTTATTAATTTTTTCTAGTCATTTCAATAAATCGGGGATCACTATTGGATTTTTTGTTTTTAACATATTTTTTAAAAAGAGGGTAACAGATGCCCAAGTATATGTCTATTTCGTGCATTATTCTTATTTATTTCAAAAAAAGTAAAGTAAAGTAAAGTAAATTTATTTACGGTAAACACCATTTGTACATAAAATTACAACGTAATATAATTAATTAAAAAAAATATATATAAAAATCAAATATAACAGCTAATCGACGTAATTGTGCGTGTATATATAGTAATTATAGAAATAACATAAATTGAATAACATAAATCATAGAAATAACATAAATTGCACAAACTAGAAATGACGTTTTAGCCTAAACTTTAAATTAGATAGAGTTGTGTTGAAAAGGTCAAACCATGGATGGGCACAATATTCATTCGCAAGAGCCATTAAGCGAGTCATCGAAAAAAGAGTAACAAATGATCATTCTAAATCCCTCCAATCTTATCTATATTTATTTTATTTATTTTTAAGCAAACGAAAGCATTACAATAATGATGATTATACTAGTATGTGATTACACAAATAGACTGCGCTATTAAAACAAACGCAATTTACTAAAAATACAAACTCGCTCGTTCGCCGGTTTTCATTTCCATTTCCATTTTCCAAAGCGGCGGCGACGGCCGAGGGAAAATTACAATAATTCCCCGGCCCGAACTTTTCTTTGTGGTGAACTTTCACGTGGAAATGCCACATTATTCCCTCCTACTCGAAGAAAAGAAAATCGCGCGCGAGCAAGGTTCTCTATTTTTCTTTTTTTTTTGCCTGTGTCGGAGCAGAACGATTTGTCATTCTTTATTTTCTAATTAATTAAGTGCTCCACCGGCAACGCACGCATTTATTTCCGTTGAAGAAGAAGACGAAGAAGAAAAAGGAGTCGATTCAGATGTTCTGTCGAAATGAATGCCGATAGATGTATAAAGGGCATTAGCGAATGGCGTTGTGAGATATCGTTATTGCTTTGCTCACTTTTGCGTATTTCTGCGTTTTGTGTGTAAGGGTTTCCTTTTTGATTAAATGTGGTTGGTTTGGGCTTTTAACGAAATTTGCTAAATGTTGAGGTAATAATGAATTAATTAGAGCAAATTAATTTATTATTCTCCCAAGAAATAATTACCTAAAGCGAATTTTTACATACCGGGTGTTGACTTGGCGGGCGCAATATAGGAAATCGCATGTAAATTTTAAAATGTTCAAATTTTGGCTCCCCTATCTATTTTACAAACAAAATGTATTTACCTTTTTTGTCGAGAAAACTATTCTGATTTCATTCGCGTTAACGTTTATCACTTTACATTTCTCTAAGTTAAAATAATTTAGAAAAAAGTAGTGTGATTTTATAAAAATAATGACATGCTATGGAACAATTGCGGATGTCAAAATGGCAAAAGATATCGCAGTCGCTTGATAAAAGTAAATGTTTTCGAAATGATTTACACTATACTAGAAAACATCGTCCAATTAAAGTGGTATTATGCAGACCACAGTTATCACGGTGTTTGCGTTATGTTTTTTGTCGTTAATTAAGTAACGGCAATATCTTGTGCTATTTTGACATTAGCAATTGTTGTATCTACTCCATGGTATGTCATTATTTATATAAAATCACATTAATTTTTCTTAATTATTTTAGCTGCAAATTTTCTGACATTCGTTGATTTTTAAAAGAGTTTAATTTGAAGCTTTAAACGAGTGTTTTCCACTCCCAGACTAAGCATGAAGTAAAATTTCGAGTTTAGAAAAGCCTCGTGAAAATTTGTCGAGGGTCGCGCAACGACCCGAGACAAATTTTCTGGGCTTTTCTAAAATCGAAATTTTACTTCATGCGCCAAACGTATAAAACACAGATTTTAAGTGAAGTTCGAATATACATAAATTTGATAACATTATAAAGTTTTATACGCGTGGCGCATGAAGTAATATTTCGAGTTTAGAAAAGCCCAGAAAATTTACTTCATGTTTAGTCTGGGAGTAAAAAACACTTGTTTAAAGCTTTAAATTGAATATCCGCAATTGTTGTATCAATTCCATGGTATGTTACTATTTTTATAAAATCACATTACTTTTTCTTAATTATTTTAGCTGTAAATTTTCTGACATTCGTTGATTTTTAAAAGAGGTCAATTTGAAGCTTTAAAAGAGTGTTTTCCACTCCCAGACTAAGCGTGAAGTAAAATTTCGAGTTTAGAAAAGCCCCGTGAAAATTTCTCGAGGGTCGCGCAGAGACCCGAAACAAATTTTCTGGGCTTTTCTAATCTCGAAATTTTAGTTCATGCGCCACGCGTATGAAAGTGAAGTTCGAATATACAAAAATTTGACAATATTATAGTGTTTTATACGCGTGGCGCATGAAGTAAAATTTCGAGTTTAGAAAAGCCCAGAAAATTTGTCTCGGGTCGCTGCGCGACCCTCGACAAATTTTCACGGGGCTTTTCTAAACTCGAAATTTTACTTCATACTTAGTCTGGGAGTGGAAAACACTTGTTTAAAGCTTAAAATTGAACATATGTATCAATTCCACAGTATGTCATTATTTTTATAAAATCACATTACTTTTTCTTAATTATTTTAGCTGTAAATTTTCTGACATTCGTTGATTTTTAAAAGAGGTCAATTTGAAGCTTTAAACGAGCGTTTTCCACTCCCAGACTAAGCGTGAAGTAAAATGTCGAGTTTAGAAAAGCCCCGTGAAAATTTCTCGAGGGTCGCGCAGAGACCCGAGACAAATTTTCTGGGCTTTTCTAATCTCGAAATTTTAGTTCATGCGCCACTCGTATGAAACACAGATTTTAAGTGAAGTTCGAATATACAAAAATTTGACAATATTATAGTGTTTTATACGCGTGACGCATGAAGTAAAATTTCGAGTTTAGAAAAGCCCAGAAAATTTGTCTCGGGTCGCTGCGCGACCCTCGACAAATTTTCACGGGGCTTTTCTAAACTCGAAATTTTACTTCATACTTAGTCTGGGAGTGGAAAACACTTGTTTAAAGCTTTAAATTGAACATAATAGAATAACAGGGTATATCCGCGATTGTTGTATCAATTCCACAGTATGTTATTATTTTTATAAAATCACATTACTTTTTTTTAATTATTTTAGCTGTACATTTTCTGACATTCGTTGATTTTTAAAAGAGGTCAATTTGAACCTTTAAACGAGTGTTTTCCACTCCCAGACTAAGCGTGAAGTAAAATTTCGAGTTTAGAAAAGCCCCGTGAAAATTTCTCGAGGGTCGCGCAGAGACCCGAGACAAATTTTCTGGGCTTTTCTAAACTCGAAATTTTACTTCATGCGCCACGCGTATGAAACACAGATTTTAAGTGAAGTTCGAATATACAAAAATTTGACAATATTATAGTGTTTTATACGCGTGGCGCATGAAGTAAAATTTCGAGTTTAGAAAAGCCCAGAAAATTTGTCTCGGGTCGCTGCGCGACCCTCGACAAATTTTCACGGGGCTTTTCTAAACTCGAAATTTTACTTCATACTTAGTCTGGGAGTGGAAAACACTTGTTTAAAGCTTTACATTGAACATAATAGAATAACAGGGAATATCCGTGATTGTTGTATCAATTCCATAGTATGTCATTATTTTTATAAAATCACATTACTTTTTCCTAATTATTTTAGCTGTAAATTTTCTGACATTCGTTGATTTTTAAAAGATGTCAATTTGAGTGTTTTCCACTCCCAGACTAAGCATGAAGTGAAATTTCGAGTTTAGAAAAGCCCCGTGAAAATTTGTCGAGGGTCGCGCAGCGACCCGAGACAAATTTTTTGGGCTTTTCAAAACTCGAAATTTTACTTCATGCGCCACGCGCATAAAAACACAGATTCTAAGTGAAGTTCGAATATACATAAATTTGTTAATATTATATATCTAAACTTGAAATTTGACTTCATGCTTTAAATTGAACTTTAAAAAAAACAGGGAATATCTGCAATTGTTGTATCAATTCCATGGTATGTCATTATTTTTATAAAATCACAGTACTTTTTCTTAATTATTTTAACTTAAAGAAACGTAAAGTGTTGAGTGTGAACATTCATAAATTTAGAATTTTTCCCTCTACAAAAAAGTGAAAATGTATTGCACTTTTTTATCTCTAAAATAAATAGGGAAGTTAATATTTGAACACTTTAAAATTAACATGCGATTTCCTATGTTGCGTCCGCCAAGTCAACACCCGGTATAGTCTGTGACGTAGCTACATTAATGGATTTTTTCTTTCAAGTATACACATCCTGATAATTACAGTGTTCAGTAAATCTGCGGCAATTCGTTTTTTTTTTTTTATAGAAGTGGTCAATTTTAAGCGAGTGTACTTCATGCGCCACGTGTATAAAACACCGGTTTCAATTTGATCTTTTGTTATTATTAAATATTAAAAATGATTATTTCATGTAACCAAATCTTCTAAAACTCAAATTTGCTTTCAATGTTTTCTTTTAATTTTACTTATACCGGGTGTTCGATAAAAAAAAAACGCCTAACACCATAATTTTGTTATTTATTGACTGATTTTTATTGAAATAAAAACGAAAGTTAATGGCCCTTATAGTACTAAGAAATAACATCAATATTGATTTTTTTCAATCTTAACTTTATTGCCAAATAATAGCCAATTTAACATTTTTAAATGGCTGCCTACGATTTTTGAATTTTATTGCATTATTTTTTAAATCCAATAATACCAAATTTTTAGTTTTTTTGTTCAATAAAATTTTGTCAAAACAAAATTAAAATAAATATTTTATTTAAAATTATATTTTTAAAAAATTATAATTTCTGTACCTTGTAAAAAGTGACAAATGTCATTGATTGTGAGGTTATGTCAAACATAAATAATAAAGACCTAACAAATAAGTACCTACGTTACAACTTAATGTAGAATAGAATAAATACGAAGTGGTGGTATTAATTTCACCCATTGATGCATTGATACAATAACGCAACATTATTATATTATTTTTTAATTACTAACTAAATAAGTTAATTTGATACATTATATTATTTGACCTGACTTGAGAATGTGAGAAAAAAATGTTAATACAATGTTATTTAAAAAAGTCGATTATAAATCGTTTTTAAAGTGTATTTCTAACTTTGCAATATTTCAGTGTTTTATACGCGTGGCGCATGAAGTAAAATTTCGAGTTTAGGAAAGCCTGAAAATTTCGTTTGGTCGCGTAGCGCGTAACGAAACACAGAGAAATAACAATAAACTTCGTTGTAGAATATTTGAAAAATATTAAAAGTGCGTTTCCTTTCATAAAGCTAGAACTTACATCAGATGTAGATTTGCGAAAGGAATAGCAATAATACGATTCTTAAAACATGTGAATATCGCATCCTCTTTTTTAAAAAAAAAAACTAGTGAATTGGTCGCGACGCGACCAAACCAAATTTTCAGGCTTTTCTAAACTCGAAATTTTACTTCATGCTTAATCTGGGAGTGGAAACACTCGTTCGAACTTTGAATTGAACTATTTTATAGAATTGACGAGTGCCTGAAAATTTACAGCATATACATTATGTATACCGCTCGTTTGGTTTTTCGTGCTCACCATTGGGATTTCGTAAAATATTAGAGATATGAAAACGGTTGAATTATACAAAATTTTCCACTTTTGTTAATTACAAAGATAACAACCTGAAATTTGAAATTTAGCTAAAACAACAGTCGAGAAATACAACAAAATTGGCAAAATTTATACAGGGAGTCCAGCTTTTAAGACATCATATAAATGTTAAATTTTCCTAATGGCAGCCATATTTTATTTTTTAAACGTTAAAAAAAGCAGGACATTTATATTTAAAAATATGAATAAAACTGTCAATTTTATTGTATATTCTAAGGACTACTTTAGGTTATGTACAAAATTTAAATTTTATATCCCTTTTCTTTCCAGAGTTTTTTAAATTCGAAATTTTATTTCATGCTCCACGCGTATAAAACACTGATTAAAAATAAAGTTGAAAATATATATTACAGACATCTGACTCGTCGATATGTACCTGTTTACTGAGATTTGTTTAAACATTTCATATCTTGGTCGTTTTTGTAATTTTTCTAAATTTTCGTTCCATTTAAAAATGTTGTCACTTCATGAATTTTCCACGATTTACACCATTATTCGTGAATTTTTAAAATTCTTACAGTTTTCCCAAATTTCTAGTAAAATGATAAAATTTGATTTATTCGTAAAATTTAAAGATTTTGTAAATTTTCCAAAATGAGTGACTTTTATCAAGATTTTCATTTATTATAAAAATCTCGACGCTTTTCATAAATTTGCAAGTATTCCGTTGATCTTGAAAATGCATGGAAGCTATCAGAATTTTTAGAATTAACGAAAATCTCAACAAATCTGGAAAACCGTAAGAATTTTGAAAATTAAATAAAATGTTGGGAATTGTCAAAATACCTGACAGCAAAAAACTACATAAACGATTTAAAAAAAAAATGACGAAAGACATGGATATAAATGAATTTGAATATTAACAAAAACATGAAAATTCATCATAGCGACATTTACGAAAACAGATAATGATGGATATTCACAAAAACTGTTTAATTTAAATGTAATTTTAAAAATTGAGGAAAATCTTCAAAACCATCGAATTTATATAAATTAAGGAAAAACTTGAAAAAGTTATCGATTGTTTACTAACAAGTGTTTTCCAATCACAAATTAAGCATGAAGTAAAATTTCGAGTTGAGAACAGCCTGAAGAATTTGGATTTGGGCGTCCAAATCCAAATTCTGGCTTTTCTTAACTCGAAATTTTACTTCATGCGCCACGCTTACAAAACAATGCTTTAATGTTAAGTTCCAAATGTATTGCTTAATTAATAAAAAAAAAATCATTTTAAGGAATTAAGTTTTCACAATAATTTTTTCGCAATTTTCGCATTTTACAAGTTTTTTTTCTTTTCAACATTTCATGATTTTTTCCACAATTCCCGCATTTCATAGGATTTTTTGACATGTCATCACTTTTCGACAATTTTTACATTGCCGGCAATTTCAATAATTTTAATTCGATACGTCATTATTGCCGTTCATCGACTTCATTCGAGTTTTCACAATTATCGAGAGTTTTTCACACCGATTCAAAATGTTTATTTTTTCATAATTTTAAAATAAACTATTTTATTATTATTTTTACTTGGCATAATTTGTTTTGAAGATAGGATGAAAAATGTGAAGACCGATAAAATATTATTTTTATTCCAATTTATATTTGAGCTGAAATTTTATTCTCAAAATAAATAAGACGTTAGAAATACGAAGAAATTGAGAGTTTACACAGGGAGTTTCATTTGATGATGTATAACAATTACCATTTTAATTTGACATATAACAACACATGATTTTCAATTAAATTTCCTGCTCTATTTAATGATATAAAAATCCAATAGAGCTGACATAAAAAAATTGAAAGTTGATGTTGTATATTGAAACTGTAACACCCTGTATAGAATCTGCCAATTTAGTTGTTTTTCTCAGATTTGGAATACATTTCAAATTTCAGTTAGCTGTCTTACTAATTAAGCATGTTTATCAAATTAATAAATGATTATAGAAGATGATTATTAAAATATGACATATAACCATATCTTATGGTAATATGATATGTCGGAGAATATTCATAATAACTGGTGGTTATGCATACTTACTATGAAATATTGGAGAATATGATAAACTCATGCTTAGGCCAGCTGGTTGTTAAGATTTTTGGAAAACAAAATTAATTGGCCGCGTAGCGAACTGGAGCGGCCAATTTAAATTAGGCTTTTTTAAACTCAAAATTTTACTTTATGCACCACGCGTATAAAACACTGATTCAAAGTGATATTCAAGATATACTGCTTTGGTTTGATCACATGTTTATTAATTTTACAAATGTTTATACGAAATGTGTAAAAGTAAACCTAAAAGAAAACATCTCTGTATACAGGGTGTCCACAGATTCATTCTCAACATGGGGATCTCCGTTATTATAAGAGATACAAATTTGGTTAAGTGGAATAAAATATTTTATAGCTAAAATTGTACTAAACTCATAAAAACTTTCGATATTTTACGTAGTTCAGGCGCTATAGTAAAAAAAAAATGAGTTTTAGATATTTAATTTTCTGTTATACCTCATTTATTTTCAGAGGAAGTCGAGTTTATTTTGCATATTCTCAAGGCACTTTTTAATAGGAATCTCATAGTGTACTCAGATCTTCGAAAATTGTTTTCATATTTGAGTTACAAGGGTCAAGTTTGTTTTTTCTTACGGGAATTATAGTTGGCCATTGTTACATTGATAAGAGAATATTTTTCGCTTTTCAGGAATGCATAATTTGTTATATGTAATATGAAAACTAATGGTAAAAACAACAAAATAGATTATTTTAACACTGACAGGTTGACAGTTGAAGACTCTGACAACAAAAGAATAAAGAACATTTATTTTATAATAATTATTTATTAAAAACAGAACGCTTTAAAAAATATTTAGACTTTACATGAAGTAAAGGTATAAAAAGGAGTTACAAAAGATGTTTAAACACGTCCTATGTTGAAAATGAATCTGTGGACACCCTGTATAATCTCCAGAAGCTATTGGTATATTTGTACCTCAGATATGAATTCAGTTTAAAAACTTTGTACAACTGGTTCATTAAAACTGTCTAAAATGATGACCATTTATAAAATTATAAAAGAAACACTGCTTATAATTTTGTTCCTTATATCTATTTAATTTTAATATTTTAAATGTTTTATGTTCACTGATTTTGTCATTAATAAACTTCATAAAACATTAACCTATACGTGTATATACAGGGTGTCCCGGGAAGAATCTGCCAAACTTCAGGAGTGTATTACTTAGGTGATTTTAAGCAAAAAAATCATATCAACATAGGTCCGATTCGGGAAGGTTAGTGCATAATGGCTTGTTGAAGAAAACTGTTCAAAATTGTAAGGAGTAGGCTTTGCAAAGCTTTGCTGTGCAATTATTTATTGCTGTCACTTATAAATTAACCTAACGGGTAGATATGATTATTTTAAACATGCCGTTAACGTTTACCAATGAAGAATAAGCAGATATTCATTTTATTTATGGCTTTTGTAATGGTGTATCGATAAATACCTGTCAATTTGGTAGTGTATTACGTCGTGGAAAACGCTGATGATATTTCAGTACGGCAACTCTAGCATTACCATTAAAAAGCAGTTAATAAATGCTTTCTAAAGCCTACTCCTTACAATGTTGAACAGTTTTTTCAACAAGCCATAATTCACTAACCTTTCCGAATTAACCCTTAAATATCGATATGACTTTTTTGCTAAAATGGCCTAAGTAATACACTCCTGAAGTTTGGCAGATTCCTCCAGGGAAACCCTGTATATACACGGAATGGGTTATGGTTAATCATTTCAGAATCGGACCTATGTTGATACAACTTTTTTTGCTTAAAATGACCTAAATAATACACCCCTAAAGTTTGGCAGATTCCTCCCGGGACATCCTGTATATGGGCGTAGCCAAAGGGAGCAGGGGCGTACCTGGGACCTCCCCTAACTCTAAAATGTTCACTTTTTTACACAATTTTCGCAACTAGTATTGTATTTTCTAAAAACAAAGAATTGTTGAAGGTATATTATTACTCTGTAATACAGTTTACTCACATAGGCTAAACATAAATAAAGTGTTCTCGTTTCGTTTTCACATATATGTATAGACCCCCCCCCCCCCACCTCTAATAAAATGTCAACCTACGCCCATGTGTATAGAAAAAAATAATCGTATTTTTTCCATGTGTTAGATTTTGTGTTTGAATTGCGTTATTTTGGCAGTGATTTAAATTTGCGTACAACTTTTCCTGGCACCTGACCAGGATTACAGAAATTGTTGCTGAATCAGATCGTAGGTAGGGGTATTTTTTTTTCACTCCGGGTCGAAATTAAAACTTTTCAGTAGTGATGTTGCTTCGCGAAAGCACGCGCGTATTTTCGAAATTTCGAGTTTACTCCGTGTGATCCACACATTATTTTCTCTTGGGATTATTTCTATCTTGAGAAATCAAGATGAATATTTAAGGCCGAAATAGAAATTGTCGAGGAATTGCAACAACGGCGAATACCAACTTTTTCACGTGAGTTTAAGAAATAATACAGATTTTGATAAAAAATAAGAAAAATGTTTCTTTTATTTGAATAAAATCCTCTTTCAATTTTCTTCTCATTTTGTAGTTGCTAGATTATTAATAATAATTATTTCTATTTAAAATCCACTTTAATTTTTTATATAATTTTTTTCTTTTCTAAGAAAAAGTTGCAAGAAAATTGGGAGAAGATTGAAAATAAGAGAGACAATTCTTATAATAATGAACTTTATTATATAATATATAAGAAATTTCTCTTTTATTTTGAATCTTCTCCTAAATTTCTTGTTACTTTTAACATGTTTTTAAAATCTTTATTTTCTCGTTATTTTTTGAAATTTAATGTTGCTATTAACAGCCTTTTAAGAATAAATAGTTCTGAAAAATTGGCAATTATTTTTGAATGTAAAAATGGTACAGTAGTTAAAAAAACCTGAAACAAAGTTTACTAAAACATTTGTAAAATTGCTTAACAAAATGCATACTAAGTTGGCCGTGAATCATATATACGCTGGATTTGTTCAGGTATTTTCGTTTCTCAAAATCGTTCCATTTGTAGCTTCTAACGAGTGTTTCCACCCCCAGATTAAGCATGAAGTAAAATTACGAGTTTAGCGAAGCGAAGCGATCAAACCATGTTAATGTTTTTATTTTCATTAAAGATATTAATAGCTGCAATTAAACAAAAATTGCTTTGCTTTCTCACACCTTTAAATCCTTATTAAAGGTGTGAGAAAGCAAAGCAATTTTTGTTTAAAAATATTTTAATTTTACTCCTTTTAGGCAGACATTTTATTGTTGAATTCATTGCTTTATTGATCCATTGATCTATTTATATATGCAGTTAGGTTTATGTGTTGATCAAAAAATGGAATAATCAAGTTCGAAATGCAGTTCACTAACACACAGACCATGCAGTCTATTTTCGAAACTGGGTGCGAAAAATTGGTCCACATATTTTTAGAACGGACATACACTCGTGATTTTAATTTGTGGGCGGTTTATTTACGTTAGATTTGTTGGAAAAAATAAAAATTATTAGAAGGAAAAAACATGACATTTTTACTTACATTAAGATTATGATGAATCTTGAGTTAAGTCTTGCGTTAAGCTAAGATTATTTATTTTATTTTACCAGAATCTGGGGGATTTTTTTAATTATTTAGCAATATCAAAATGGAAGTACACATTTGTTTTACTTTTCATCGTAATAAACATATTTTTTTTCTAGAATAATTACCGAAAATATTCGTAATTTATTTACTTTTAAACCTAATTTTACCATAATTTGGCGGCTTTTGCTCTAATTATTTGTGAATGTCAAAATAAAATTCACATTTGTTTTACTTTTCTTCATTTTACTTAACTTCGCTTTTTTGTATTTTTCTTCTCGATCTCGCCTACCCAACTTTTTTATAGTATTAGAATAAATTGTTTTTTAATTCTTAACAATATTTATAATAAACATATATTTATAAAATATAAAACTATGAGAATATTACTAATTTATTTATTTATAAACTTTATTTTACCAGAACTGCCGGATTTGTTTAATTATTTATTAATGTCAAAATGAAACTACAAATTTGTTATATCGTGCGATCATTTAAAACATGATTTAGAGTAGGCTTTAAATTTTAAATTAGATTGGCACTACTGACCGTTAACACATAGTTTACCATAACCTCAAATTAATTTCACCATTCAATTAGTATTCTAGGTAATCGCATAAAAAAATGCCGCGTACTCTAAATCATCATTTAGGTACTTTTCATCATGATAAAGAAAACTTATTTATAAAATAATTAATTAGAATGTTCGTAATGTATTTACTTCTAAACTTAATTTTATCATTGTTTGGCGGTTTTTGTTTTTATTTGTATCAATGTCAAAATGACACACACGTTTGGTTTACTTTTCATCATTTTACTCAACTTTGCATTTTTGTATTTATTTTCTTGATTACCGGTTCTATTTTTTTATAATATTGGAATACATTGTAATTCAATTATTAACGATAATTATTAATATTGAATTGCGGAGAGGGTACTTGATGTAATTCCATTACACATTGAAAAATATAACAAAACGGTGAAGAGGGACTCGATTTTAAGTTGAAATTAAATCAACAATTAAAGTGAAACCCTCTTAAACGTGTCGTTTTATTTTTAAATATTCATTCGCTGTAATTTTTTCAGTGAATTTCAATTTCCTGTTTGCTCATTTAGTTTGCCGAGAGAACAATTTGACCAGGGCCCGTATTCACAGCACCGATGCAATTTGTCATTGGTGAGAAGTTGCACTGAAATTACGTCATTTTTGGAAGAATTTACCAAACCGTATGGTGTAAAATTACGTCATTTTGGTGTAAGTTCTCACCGATGACAGATTGCATGGGTGCTGTGAATACGGGCCCTGATGTTACATTTTGCACATAAATTATGTATAGAACAGTAAATCTGTTGTGTAACTCAAATATTCATTGTTTAATTTAATATCTGTCGGGGTATTAGTTTGGGAAGTAGTTGTTTCAGTGAATATTTAGTAAAGTGTCAACTAGACTAAATTTTTGCAGAAAGTCGATATTAATTATAATTCGTTTTTACATTTTATGAATATTGCGTTGGTTAATAAACACAATTTTCCGTCGACCATGTGTTTTATTAGTTCAATCAATGCTTTCACAATTGTTTATTAATTAACCCTACCAACGCACTATTTTAACCAATAAACGATTTTACCTCTGCTTGTACTTCTCGATGCTGTCGCTTTGAACGGCTGAAAGGAGTTTGATAGATTGCGACACAAGCCACACTGCCGATGTTGGCCGCAAACGGTGGGGACGAATAATTTAAACGGTCGAAATCTCATGTCGAAAATGTATTTAGAGGTTATGAACTGAGAACCCACACTGACAGTAGATTCGTGCTATCGCCGGCAGGGCGTTTGAGATCATCACATGCGGTTCAAAGTTCGAACTATAAAAATACGGCTGTTGCAAAAATATTATAACGAACTCGATTAGTAATCTTGATTTTTTTTCTTATTTAACCTTCGTGTATAGGCCATTAGCAAGGTTGTATATATTTATATTTCAATGTATTTCGAACAAATTTTAATTATATTATTTAAATAACCATTAATTGAATTCATGTTGTAATTTGGCTGAAGGACTTAGATCGATGCCCATTTGTATTATTTTTGGTTGGTTGTGCAATAAATGAAGATTATTATTATTACTAATAACTTTAAGTTACTGAAGTTTGATTGTTAGTTGAGCTTTTCCAAAATTATAATAATGTAATTAGGAAAGTAATAATTCATTAGTTTCTTAATTACATTATTTTAATACTATTTATTTATTTATTTCAACGGCTTGCCATTTACATTAAAAATACAATATACAAAAGAAAACAAATATGTACAAACACTAAACTTAAAACTAAGCAAGAAAAGTTACAAATCTTTTAAAAGGCGCTTTAATAATGAAAAAGACCCATTAAAAAAGTCAAAATTTAAAATATTTGCGTGACGCAAAACCCGAACAGAAGCGGAATATTTCGCATAATCCGTGCACCTAATTAACTAATACAAATAATTTTTGAGCATAACTAAATATTAATTGAAAGGATATTGTTAACTTCTATTTGATCATTTAACAGAATACTTTATTTGTTATATATATTAATTTCTAATTGTTATAACAAATTTAATTTACTAATTTTGTTACATTTGTGCAAAATTTTAAATTTAGGGTTAAAGTTATGTTGGTATTCGATTAAATGATTGCCATAGGTTGCGGAAGTTTCCTTAACCCTTTCGGCCCTGACGGTATTGCCACCACTAAAATTTGGTAAACATACTGGGAATTTTATTTTAAATATACATACATATTTGTGATAATCGTTTGTTTTTTAAAATAGTTTATTTTGAAGTCTTAAACGAGTGTTTTTCACTCCCAGATTAAGCATGAAGTAAAATTTCGAGTTTAGAAAAGCCTGAAAATTTGGTTTAGTCGTGTAGCGCGTAGCGCTACGCGACCAAACCAAATTTTCAGGCTTTTCTAAACTCGAAATTTTACTTCATGCGCCACGCGTATAAAACATTGATTTTAGGTGAAGTTTAAAATATTCTATTATAGCAGTATGCTAAAAACGTGTATTCTGAACATCACATCAAATCAATGTTTAGTACGCGTGGCGCATTAAGTAAAATTTCAAGTTTAGAAAAGCCTGAAAATTTGGTTTAGTAGCGCAGCGCTACGCGACCAAACCAAATTTTCAGGCTTCTCCAAACTCGAGCTTTTACGTCATGCTTAATCTCGTTTGAAAGTTCAATTTAAAATATTTGTAAAAACAACGAATATCTGAAGATTTACAGCGTATACAGTATATTTACATGTGTACTTAAAAGAAAAACTCTTTGTATATCTGAGATAATAAATAATATGCAGTGTACAAAACATTTTTTTGGACATCAGGGCTATAGGGGTTAAATTGAAAGCATTTTTAATGTTCAGAAATACGGTGTGGGAAGCTTCGTCCTGTTTGTCCAACGTATACCTTGGGGCAATCTCCATATTCCAACAAATATACGACAGAATTTGTGATTTTATCAGATTTTGTATCAGCAAATAACTCAAATCATTAAATTTAATTCCTTCCTTCAGAACGAAAAATGTACTCATTTTTTTTATTCGTGGTATAATCAGATTTGGCTTTTGAATTATATATGCATTTAATATAATTCAAAAGTAAAATCTGATTATATCACGAATTCTGGCTATTTATCTTTTATTTCGAGCAAATATGTAGGTGTTAGTTCTGATTTTATATATTTTTAATTTGCTATTTCCTCCATTTACGTATTTATGATTAAATATTATGGTTTTCGTGATATACATTCTATAGAGGGCGAAGATGTTATTTGAAAAACCTCGCCGCAGGTTTCTCAAAGTATATATGATGCAAAGTGTTTTTCTTTTTGTAATATGAACATTTTCTTTGCGTTTGACTTTTCCCCCCAAAAATATGCTATATCGCATTTCATTTAATTTATTAACGGAAATCCTTTTATATTAAACTTTAACAATAACAAATTGTGTAGAAAAACATATAGGGACTTAATGTAAATAACAAACACTACCAAGAATTCAACTAACAATAACTCAATAATTAGACAGGGTAAATAGTAAGTACAATGCATAAATAAATACCGAGATATAAATTACATAAATAAATAAAGAAAAATATATATAACATAACTTATCTATCAATATCAGAGACGCAAATACGGCGAAGACTACATTTAGATATTAGCTCATCATGCTTTTTTTTGGGTTTAGCTTTTGTCTGGCTTTAGTATCTATTAAGTATTATTATTTGGTTTAACTTATTCCAAGTTATCTGCACATGTATATTTGGACGTTGGTATTTTACGCTGTTTTTGCCACCAATTCGTAAGATATTTTGAGAGTTCCCTAAGAATGTATAGAACAGAAGTGAGCTCACTCTCAGTTTTTTGTGTATAATTTTTCCAATTTACTATGTTATCAATGTGAACACGTAAAAATTGTACCGACTTAGATATAGTAATTTATAGATTGTCTAGATTTATGGCTTCAATTTCATGGAATTTTTTAGAAAAACTGATCAGCAGAACATTTGTTTTTTGGCTATTTATTAATAATTCGTTTTTTTTTCAGACCATTTTAGTATTTGGGTAAACAGAGAGTTTGTGTCAGTTAACAATGTGTTGATATCTTTACCTGCAACAAGTATATTTATGTTGTCACCATAGTTGACGATTGTTATATTATGGGATATTAGTTGGGGATTTAGGTCGTTGATAAATAATATGGGTGCTATTAAACTTCCTTGGGGCACCCCGGTAGTTATCGCAGATGGTGCGGATTGGGCCGCAATACCGCCCACTTCTACAACCACCTGCTGATTTTGATTAAACAAGTACGACCTTAACCAGCTTAGGGAGTTACTTCTAATACCATTTTTTCGAGCTTGGACAGCAACATTTTATGATCAACAGAATCATAACCCTTTATTAGGTCGATAAATATACCTATTATTGTTTCCCCGTTTTCTGTGTGCGTTATAATCTTTTCTATGAAACAATAAATTGCTGTGGACATGGGTTGCCCTTTTTGATATCCATGCGGTGCATTATTAATTGTATTAGATTTAATAAAAAAATATATTAATTCTACTAATCATGACTCGAAAAAAATGTTAATTTTTCGAAACCACATGTAAGACCAAATAACCTGCTCTGCAGTTTTCAACATTTTCTGAGTTTCCTTTCTTAAATGTAGGTTTAATTATGGCCGTTTTTAATTTCTCATGGAATATACCATATTGAACTGAATTGTTTATAATATGAGTTAGGAGTTTTATTAATTCTAGTACATAATACTTGATTGCTATGTTTGGAGTGTTATCGTAACCACAGGAAAGTGTGTTTTTTAGTTTGTTGATTAGATTATATCATTCGGATTCAGTTACATGTTTAATAAACATACTATTGGTGTTACGTGAAATGTTGTCGGAGTATTCGATAGGATTAGTACTTTTTGTTAGTTCGTCAATAGCACTCTTATACAAGGTGCGGCAGGGAAATTTGCTGATTTGAATTAGGTGCCAATGAGCGAGACGTGGTCAGAAAGGGGAAGGGAGGGTCTCATTTGATAGAGGTGGTCTTGAAGTTTTGTTACCGCTCAAACCAGTTTCGTCATGCGTTAGACAAAGAAGGAGCGTGCGTTCGCCGTCGAGGCCTACTTTTCCAATGGCCGTTCGGTGGTTGCCACCCAACGTGCCTTCTGAACTCGGTTCAATATTCATCCCGTTCCTGGCCGGCAATCAATCGTTTCGTGGGTGGACGCATTCAGGGAAAGTGACAGTGTAGCAAAAAAGGGCCTGGAGGTCAACGGACTTCCAGAACACCAGAAAACGTCGAGAGGGTGAGGCTGTCGTTTTTGCGCTCTACAGAGAAACGATTAAAAAATTTTTCTCCTAAAACTTGAAGAGATGGAACTTGGAGAGGCATGGTTCCAGCAGGACGGAGCCACGGCACATACAGCGAGAACTTCAATGGAACTTTTGAGGGAACACTTCCACGAGCGCCTAATCTCCTTGAGGGGTGACGTACTGTGGCCGGCGCACTCCCCCGATTTGGCTCGCTGTGACTTCTTGCTATGGGGATATCTTAAATCCATTGTTTACAATGACAAACCACGGACCCTGCCACACCTGAAGGACAACATTCGCCAAGCCATCGCCAACATTTCCGTCGATATGCTCGAAAGAGTGCAGCGAAACTTCAAAAAGCGGGTGCATCAGTGTATCGCTAATGATGGCCGCTATTTATCCGATGTCATTTTTAAAACGACTTGACACAAAAATTCAGGATGTGTACAATACGATAAAAAAAGAATTACATCGATCGTGAAATGGATTAATTCCACTGACACAAAGACGTAAAGAATTTTCCAAATTATCGTCAGTCAGTCTTGTACGATGTGTTGATTTATTAACTTTCATGAATGAAAAGAACTTTTCGCATTTATAAGTACTGCCAAACGCACAATTCAATCTTCTTGCGAATTTTCTAAGCTGCGGAAAATTGTCTTCTTCTAGGTATTTTTTGTAGAAATCGCACAACTCTATGTCTTCAAATTTGGATTTTAGGAGTGAGTTTTCTTGAATCTCGATCAACTCCATTTGTAAGTGTATTGGAGCATTTTGTACAATATATGTTGTAGGAGTAGCAAATAAACTGAAACAGTCTTCCACGTTTTTTAAGTCGCAAAATCTGTTCGAAAATTGTTCCGACAGTAACTTGAGTTCTTCAGCATATTGAGCATAAGCAATATTTTCATACGCAGAGAGCGTGTTGAAATGGTAACTGTTACCAGACAGCATCTGTGACTCCCACAAGCATAGTTTGATCTAAAACGCTTTTAAATGGCTGTACAAATCATTTACTAACTGTCCTTGTTTTTGAAGTTTCAAATTTAAATCATTCAAATAGCCTGTAAGATCGACCAGAAATGCTAAGTCACATATCCATTTTGGGTCACTTAATTCAGATAGTGGTTTATCTTTTATTTTTATAAAGTCTGCTATCTTATTTCTAAGCTCGTAAAACCGTTTCAGCATTTTTCCTTTGGTCAGCCATCTGACTTCACAATAATATGTTACGTCGTTATATTCAGCCGATATTTCATCCAAAAATGCCTTGAACTGACGATGGTTAAGCCCTCGGGATCGAATAAAGTTGATGGTTTTTACTACCACATTCATAACATTCTGGAGTCGAATGGACTTAGAACACAAGTTCTGTTGGTGGATAATGCAATGAAGGACTATCAAATCATCTTTTTGCACATTTAATTCTGTTGCTTTTTCATTCAAAGTTCCGATGTAACCTTTACGTAAGCCGACCATAGAAAATGAACCATCAGTGCATACTCCAATTAATTTTGACCATGGCAAGCCAAAACTTGTGAATACCTTTTGAACTTCAATAAAAATATCCTCTCCTGTAGTGGTTCGATTTAGCGGTTGTAAATCAAGCAATTCCTCAGTAACAGTGAACTCCTTATCAACACCTCGAATAAATATAGCCAGTTGAGCTGTGTCAGACAAATCAGTGCTCTCGTCTAATGCTATGGAAAATGATTCAAGACCAGCCATACGATCAGTCAATGTTGTTTTTATATCATTAGCCATCATTTCTATACGTCGAACAACAGTTCGTCTTAACAAACTATTTTTTTCAAATTCTTTTTTCTTTTCAGGACACATAATAACGCAAACTTCTAACATACACTCCTTGATAAATTCTCCTTCGGCAAATGGTTTTAATGCTTTTGCCAATTTTGAGCTAACTATAAAACTAGCTTTTACAACATTATCAAGTTGTGTTCTTTGTTTATGAAACATTTGTTGCTGTTTTTCCAAATTTGCGGTAAACTTCTGGATGTTGTCTGTTCTTAATTGTCCTGTCAGTGAGTGCAGCGTAGCATGCTTAGTTGAATAATGCCTCTTTATATTGAATTATTTCATTACTGAAATGGATTCATTACACAGCAAACAAATAGGCTTACCATTGTGCAAGATAAAAAGGAATTCTTCAGTCCATTTTTCTTGAAAATGGCGACCCTCTGTATCTACTTTTCGTTTCTTTCCACCAGACATCATTTTTGTTTACATTTCGTTCAATAAACTTAATAACAAACTATAGTTAGTAACCACTCAAGATGCACACAAAGTCACAAAGCAAGTTGACGGCTCGAGCAGTTCGCTAGGATATCGCTTGTCCAAGTTATCACCTCGGTAGCTCAAATAGAACTGAACTAACGTTCGGGCCGGGTGGATGGCCCGCTTATATAGGCAAAATGAACGAATAATCTGGAATAAACCAGTTTAGAATAATTGAGAAGCACTAAATCTTTTGATGTGTCGCCCGTGAGGCGGCAAACCTCAAAGAATTTGATTGAGCAAGTCGAGTGGCGGCGATTATCAAAGAGTGAGGCGGCAAACATCAAAGAATTTGATGTTTGCCGCCTCACTGTCACTCCCGTGAGTATAAGTACCTAATGTAATATTTTTTTTAATTGGGTTTTTTTCAAAATGTCTCGCGGGCCGAATTATATCTTACAGCGGGCCGGATCGGGCCCGCGGGCCGGGGGTTGCCCATATGTGATTTAAATCATATTAAATGAGAAGATTCGAATCCTTTTTTGACGATTCTTCTCAGTTCTGCTACATATAAATTATAAAAAAGTTGTTACACTGTAAAATACCTTAAAATTTAATATAATACAAAGTCAAACACATTAAAATTGGTAGAGGTAAAATGCAAAATATACAATAATTAATAATAATAAATTAAATTGTACCACGATAATCAAATACAGTACTATACTTAAAAAAATAATTTTGTATGCACCCTTTATTTTTGTTGTTGGTGTGAGTGAGTGTTATTATGTATGCCTCTCATTTACATAGATAACTTACTTGAATTCAATGAGGCTATCCTTCTTTATTAGACTAAAAAAGGCTGTTATTCCTTACTTCACTTCTTATTTCTATCGTTAGATGTACATTTCTAGACACATAGTGCTCATTATCAATAACAAACTAACAAACATTCAGTTTGTTATTGATAATGAGCACTTTGTGTCTCAAAATGTATATCTAACGATACAAATAAAAAGTGAAGTAAGGAATAACAGTCTTTTTTTAGTGTAACAATCAGTGCACGGAAACTAAAAAACATACAGTCCTTCTTTATTTATTTATTGTATGTTGTTTGTTTAGTTTAATCTGCAGTTTTTACTTATATATTATTGTAAAGTTGCTCTGTAATTGGGCTGAAGTTTGTTGGGCAATAAACTATTATTATCAATATTATTAGTATTCAATAAGTAATTTTTATAATAAAAAAGCATACAAAAATTGAATTACAACAGAAAACAGTAGTTAGAGTCAACAAACAACAACCGACGACCTCGAAAGGATACGACCGCAACTTATCTCAAATGTTTGTGTGTGTGTTTTATTTATACATGTTCGGAGATAAGTGACGGTGGCGCCCGTAAATTTCTAGAAATGTAAAATTTTTAAATTTTCAAGTCGACCAATTAAAATGCAAATGGCCGGACGTGTCGGAGCATCGCAATTAATTAGTCGCGTGGAATTCCCTCACGGACCGGAAAAAGAGAAAAAAAAAAAACAAGAAGAACGGTAGGAGGATTTGCTTTCCACCTCTTTGTCTTGTTAAAACGCTTAATTGTCCCGCGACCCGTTCCCACAGAACGAACGAAATGCCGCTTGTTTGGCCTTATCTCTCGGATTTTATTTTTCGTCTAGTTTGTTCGTTCTTTTTTTTCTCTCTGTCTGAAATAATGAGGATTTTTAGTTTGATTAATATCGATGTTTTTTTCGGTCTTGCAGTGTTCTTTTGGCAAGGATTTTTTTGGAAACCGAAATTTATCGCTGTGATAAATTTCAGAATGGGTTTGTTTTCTTTAAAAATATATAAATTCCTTTTGTCATCGTGTTATTTTTTAATGGTTTACAAATAACAGGTAGAAACAATAATATCAATAAATATAAAATTTATGAAAATAACATTTTTAGAATTCGCGTATTCAAGAAAGAAACAGACCAATACACCTAATGCTGTATAACATTGATAGAGATAGAATACAGTTAAAATAGATGACGCTATTTTCTGGAAGCTGTAAGAGAAACTGTACATAGGGTTGCATATCTTTAGCGTCACCTAAATTTACTATTCAATTGCGCTTCTATTTACTAGTCATTCAACTGTTAATCGCTCGAATTAATCCCAGCTTTTACACCTTAATCCTTTCCTTCAATAAATTCCTGTATCCATAACGCTAATAAAATTATTAGTAATGAAATAATGCCTCCATCCATTAGTACATATTTTTCTACGTGCGTGTCTTTTAATTCTGGCGCGCAGGGAAAAATACAACCGTAAAAAGATCGTGTTTACTTGGCTCAACGTTAGACATAGAATTTTTACGTAAAAGGGAATTAATTACATACATACTCGAACACGGATCGCGTGCAGATGAAATCAAATCTAATTTGAACAAGTGACACAGTTGATGTGTTTTTATCGGGAGATTAATGTGCTCAGTGTTGATGGAAACTAGGCTGAAGCCTTAATAGTTCATGAATATAACAGCTTTTAATTTACAGAACTTAAACTATGATATTATTAATAACTTAAATAATCCCCCCGATTCTGTACGCGAAATGTTAAATTTATTTACCCTTACAATCTAAGTATATATATCTAGTGATAAACGAGCTTAGAATGTGATTTTAAGGAATAACATGTACAATTGCGACAGAAAAAAACTAGTACAGTAAAATATTTGGCTATGTGAACTGGACTCACTTTGATTTTTCAAATTATCAACAGTAATTGCACAAGTGCATTGGAAATTATCGGTAACAAGTTTGCACTCTTTCGACAAACAAAGTCGTATTGCTTGGCAACAGTCCCGAGCCCGTAGGGCGAGGGGCTGTTGCCTAAAGCAATACGACTGTGTTTGTCGAAAGAGTGCAAACTTTCGATAATTTCCAATGCACGAGAGCAATTTATCAGACTAGATCCCAACAAAAATATTACAATAAAAAAGGAATCTATTCATAAACTGTTTCCATATATATTTTTGCGATGATAATGTATTTATAGGCTGGGCGTTTCTTACTTTTTCGTGAATTGCTTCTAGAGGTGTACTTCCGAACCGTGTGTTTGCGATCATTTTTATAGCGTTCACAAAAACTGAAGTGTATAATTTTTATTTGACAGTAGTTTGACGTTCAGTTTATTTACAAAAATTGAACAATGAATTGGGATAACCAATCACGTGCCGAAACATAATACGAGTAGAGAACCAATCACAGTGCCGAAATCGAACTCTACATGAATTTGTTATCACGGCAACTACGACTTCTAGAAGCTGATTGGTTCTAATTCATTCATTCGTGTTTCGGCTCGCCGTCTCTGGCGGGATATAGTCAATCAAATTGACAAATCTGCCGAAACATCAAATGAAATTTAATTATCGTCGACGCCTCAAATGACTGAAACGCAAAAAGCGATAATAACGAACCGTTTAGAGATGGTATTGGCATTAAAGACATTGCTTGTCAATAAAAGCACCGTCTTGTTGGCCAAGAATGTTTTGCTAACCCGTACATGACAAGTCTTTTTTACAAGAAAAAAATACGATATTTTGAAGTGGCTAAAGCTCCCTGCTGTACTATTTTTTTTTCTCTCTGAATAGCCTTGATTATTTGTTTAAATTATTTGCTGAGTTCCAATAATCAATTTTCTGAGACCAGAACAACTTTTGAAATGTTTCAAATATATGAAAATCTAGCGTTTTCCATAATTTTAAAACAAAATACATGTATATTGATGCATTTTCTCATAATTTAAGCCAACTTTAAACTTAAAAACTTTGTGTATAATGGTTTAATGTTGTTTTTCCAAAATAAAAGCAAAGTTGATACTTTTTTCACCAATCTAAGTTAATTTTTATCAACATTTGATATGTATTTACACAACAAAATAGGTAACCCATTAACTCAAAAGTTGATTTTACAAAAAATCTACACTTTTTTTTATGATTTTTATAAATAATTTATTTTAAATACACATATAATGTATACGCTGTACATTTTCGGTTCGTCTATTTTAGAAGATAGTTCAATTTGAAGTTTCGAATAAGTGTGTCCAGTCCCAGATTAAGCATAAAGTAAAATTTCGAGTTTAGAAAAGCCAGAAAATTTGGTTTAGTCGCTGAGCGAAGCGGAGCGGCCAAACCAAATTTTCAGGCTTTTCTAAACTCGAAATTTTACTTTATGCGCCACTCGTATTAAACACTGAAATATTGTGATGTTAGAAATACACCTAAAAATACTATTTTTAAAATTAGTTCTCAAGGCCGGTATAATAATACAATGTTTCAAATGAACTTATTTAGTAATTTAATTAACACGAAATTAACAATGTTGTGTTATTGCATCAATGGCGCTTAATGCGTTAATATATCAACCAGGATTGTTAAAACATCAAAAATGTTCGATTTAATTTTTCTAAAATAGAGAATAAAATTATTTTGTAAATGCAAAATGAATTTACTCATTTGCTATTTTTTTATATAATTTTAGTCAGCTTTGAGCTCTCATGTCAATTATGATAAAAAATGACATACATGTAATGTAAAAAATGACTTACATTTCATGTATGTCATTTTTCGTATAAATTGTCAATCTTTACGTAAAGCATAAATTTTAATCTTGAATGTGACATCCACTGTTCAATTTTTAATCTAAAACAACACAAAGACAGTGGTTTTTTCCTCAATTTTTACTATGATAAAAAACGAATGCTAATAAAACTGCCTAGATATAGCGTTTTTTTTTAAAGAACCCGATATTCCTAATCCTCAGCCAATTATAAATTTCAGATTATTACCCTGTAGATTTCACCCTGTAGATTAAAAGAGGATCACAGCTGTCATAATCGAGTGATCGAGTTAGACGCGTGGCCTTTTTGTTTTGACAGTTGGAGCGAAATATTTCAAATGACATTAGTAAAGATTTAACTTTTATTTTCTTTGTTTTCATAGAATTTTTATAGCTGTCACCTTTGCATAGTTTCCGATCGTGCTTCGTTTGTTTTGAGACAGTTGGAGCGAATAATTCGTTTGTTTTGACAGTTACAGTCAGGGCCGGCGCACGGGTTTATGCCGCTACAGGCGAACTAGATTTGGCCGCCCTAGCCTAAATAAATTAAAACGGCAAACTAAAGCTTTCGCAGAAAACATGTATATGTTTCTATATTTAGAGAATGGAAAAATCGAAATTCAAGTCCTATTACAAAAATGTTAGAGGACCTTTAAAGCCTTGACCAAATTAATATCATAACATATTCTACACAACTGATATCTAACCTGGCATAACCAAAGTCACTCGCATCTATTTAACTGGTATATCACCTGACCAAATTGCTATCTAGCAGTTTAGAGTTAGGTTAGGTGAAAATCTGTTCAGTTAGGTTAGGATAGATTACCAATTGTAAAGTTAGATTTGGCTAAATATCAAGTTGTGTATGATTAGGTTGGATGACAGTTTCTGGAGTTTTCTGGTAAATGGTTGATTTGCTTGGAAATAAATTATAAAGTTTTAACCTTATTTAATAGTATCAAACCCAATGAAAGAAATTAAAAAAAAAATAAAATATTCCTAAATATTATAAACCTTTGAATATTTTAAACTAACGTTCTAAAATGCCTTCATAAATAAAACACTTTAATAGCTGTAAAAATGGATTTCTAGATTTTTTTTATAACGAAATAGTCTGTATTACGGGAGATTTAAATGATAGTCCAGAGTGGTTAACTTAACTGTGTTTATTCTTAAACATTCAAACGAATACTGCCCTCTCCAATACAATAATTTTAACAAAAAAACATCCGTTCCTCGAGAACAATATAAAAAACTACCATCAAGTATTAAAATAAATATATTGATGAATCCCATTGAATTAACATAATTTATAGAATAACAATAATATATTACACGAAGTACTTGATAAAACATTTTATACCTATTTTCAAGTCTATATTTGTGTTTTTAAATTGTTTGATAATTTCAGTTCCAGATTAAGGCTAGGATTCGAATACGAATAATTCAAATAGTCAAAAATTTTAATATTCAAATATGAATATTTCAAACACTGAATTATTCACACTTTTTTTATCATTTATTGTGTTATGAGCCTAAGCCTTAGACTTATCAGTGGAGCTTAAAAGTTAAGGTTAAATAATATATAATTAAATAGATATAATATAAAGCTAGCTAAAAATAAAAGCTTTAAGTGACGAACTACAAACGAAGGGGACGCAGTGACAGCAATAACACACAAAAACACAATAGGGAGTATAAATAAAATAAAAGTGTGTGTAAATTATATCTACTTAAGTTAAAGTTAAAATCGAACACACACACTACAGAAAAGATAAAATACGAATAATAAATAATTAAGCAACTAAATAAATAGATACAATTGTATTCATCGAATTGGCATTAAAATAAAACATTTTTTTTAAATAAGTTAAGATGAAATCAATAATTATAATATAAGGTATATTAAAACAAAATTATATTAAAACAACACACACTAAACGTTACAAATTAGTCACTTTTTTCTAAACTCGAAATTTTACTTCATGCTCAATCTAGGAGTGGAAAACACTTGTTAGACAACTGTTAGAACCTTAAATGACAATACTGACAATACTACGTAGTTATTTTTATAATCCTTATGAGTTTTGTAATTATCTTGTTCATTATTTTTTAGAATTCGGTGTTGCCATTGACAAAATATTTTGTAAATATTCTGCAAACTATTGACAAACTCGATTTTTCTTTATGTTAAATTGTCTTTATGTTAAGGATTCATTGTGTTTCTAATTTGTATATAATTTTAGTCAACTATGAGCTACTGTAATTAATTTCGAGTAAGTTTACTTAAGCAATAAGAAGTGTATAAATATAATAAGTGTAAAATAAAATATGAATTTCTCTTAATAAATATTGAAAATACAGAATCAAACAAATAATATCACACCGTATATTTATGTTTAAGCACTAATAGCACTGAAACTGCCGGCAGTTTCTCGAAACTATTGTAATTAGTGTAAACAAAGTGAGGATTTAAGCAATCCGAAAACTGAAACCTAGTGTGTTCACGTAATTCAGCGTTAAATTGTGCAGGTTCGTGTAAAGTTAAGGAAGGTGTGAAGACATGACGCGTGACTTTGGGCCTTTTGGGCTTCGTTGATCTTTCCATTACTTCGTCCAAGAACACGCTCGTGATGAGTTTATTACGTTTTTGGAAATGGATTTAATTTACATACAGGGAATTTTTATTTTATGCATACATATCCCGATAATTACATACAGCGTTTGGTAATTCGTTGGTCTTAAAAAGCATTCAGTTTGAAGTTTCTAACGAGTGTTTGCAGTATTTGGTTAAGCATAAGGTAAATTTTTCGAGTTTAGAAAAGCCTGAAAATTTGGATTGGCCGCTATGCGAATATGAAGCACTGGAAGAAGAAATACTTAAATACTTAATTTTATTTTAAATTTACTCAAATGATTAAAAAAATTACTTGTATTCAAGAAAAATTATCAATTTATTGATTTATTTTCTTTGATTTCTTTTTGACACACTTTCTGTATTTATTTAACTTTGGAATTTACGATTAAGCAAGTAATTATTTTAAATCTTGAGCCATGTATAGTTAATTTCGGATTATATTGGCAACCCATTTTATTTTCTTTATTATTATGTTTGAAAATTAAACAGTTCAATTAATATAAAATTCAGAGAAATCATGAAATCAATTGTTCTTTCGTTTATTTTAAACAAAAAAAACAACCAAAAAAAAAACAAAATAATAGTTTGTTCAGAGGACTATAAAACCGATTTGAAACTCACAAACCTTTCTATCTCCCCATTAACAATTTGCCCCTTACCTCGACTCTTTTTATTTCTCTGATATTTTTTTTATATCTATAATTTCCATATATTAGGACTATAAAACCAATTTGAAACTCACAAACCTTTCTATCTCCCCAATAACAATTTGCCCCTTACCTCGACTCTTTTTATTTCTCTGATATTTTTTTTATATCTATAATTTCCATATATTAGGTTGTTCGGAAAATACACGTTTTTTCTTAAATTCGAAATGATTATATTACACAAAATTCATAAACTTAAATTAAACTATATAATTTGCTTCAGCGACACACAATCGACGTGTTGTAGTAACTGGCTTTTTATTAACAAGTTTGTAAGAACATCTTGATCTATCTTTAAGCGACGTCCAGGGCCACATTTTCTTTGGAGAGTCGTATCACCATTTCTAAATTTTCAAGCTGGGATTTTTTGAATATTCACAAACCCTTCACTTTCTTGTTCGCAGATATTTTATGTTGCCTTATTTCCTTTTCGAACTCGTATAATAATTGCTCAAGAACTCTTCTTTTTTTGATTATCCATGGTAAGATGAGTTAATTAAATACGGATTGGCAGCGACTTAGTATATTGGTTAGAAGAGCCATCTTGTTAATTTTCTTCTTCTTCTGCTATCCCTTGTTGCCCCTTAGGGCGTCGAGTACTCGTTATCGAGCCATCTCCTCCATAACTGTTTATTCTCCGCGATTTTTCCTAGCTCTTCTGCGCTTTTCCCATGTCTCTCTCCTATTTCTTCAATTATGTTGGTCATTGTCTTCCTGGGTCTGCCTGGTTTCCTCTTTCCTTCCATGGTTGTTTGCTTGTTAATTTTCAAATAAAAAAATCATGTTTTGAAGCCTTGCCAACAAAGTTATTAATTTTTTTTAAAAAAACGACATTTTTTTCCAAACAACCTAATATTTAATTTCGCAATTTACGTATATGGTCGTATTATGTTATATTTTTCATTTATATTGTAAAATGGTAAAATCTGTTAATATAATATTATTATTAATAAAATTACGTCATATATGTTACACTTTAGGCAAATTAAATTAATTTAATTTGGTGTTCTTTACTTCCAAACACTTTGGACTTGGTGTCATTCAAAATAGTTCTATCTCGATTACTACACTAGATAGGACTTAGTGCTATTTACCTCTCAATAGAGTAAAAAATCCTGATTACAACAGTATAAAACACATATTTTGAAAAAAAATAATTTAATGCAGTTTACATCCCTATGCAGATATGTTAATTAAACAACTATTTTTTTTATTTAATACTTAACAGAGCTGGGCAGGATTCGAATCATTCAGGATTCGATTCCCGGATTCGAATCTTTTTAGAGGATTCAACAGAGGCATTCGAATACTTTAGTGAAAATGGATTCGTGGTCCGGATTCGTTACATTTTTTTAAAAAGATTCGTGTTCGAATCCAGACGTAGATGATTCGAATCCTTATAAAAGGATTCGAATTCTTATAAAAGGATTCGAATCCTTGTAAACGGATTCGAATCCTTATAAAAGCATTCGAATCCTCATACACGGATTCAAATCCTCCTAAATAATTCGAATCATCGCTATTTAGGCTGGGATTCAAATTCGATTAATTCAAATAGTTAAATATTCTAATATGAATATTTAAATCACTAAATTATTCATATTTGAAAATAAATATTGAAATTTTCGAATAATTCAAATATTTGTGAATGGATATTTGGTTACTTAACCATGAAAAATATCCAACGTTAATAGTATATTTTTAACTTCACTTGAAATCAGTGTTCTATACGTGTGGCGCATGAAGTAAAATTTCGAGTTTAGAAAAGCCCCGTGAAAATTTGTCTCGGGTCGCTGCGCGACCCTCGACAAATTTTCTACGCGGGGCTTTTCTAAACTCGAAATTTTACTTCATGCTTAGTCTGGGAGTGGACAACACTGGTTCTTAGAAGTTTCAAATTGAAGGATCACTCTAGATTACTAAGTTTATTACCATTTTACAAAGGCTACAGCTCGAAGGACCAACCATGGTCTTCGGAGACCGAAGGACTGCAGGGAATCGAAGTTTTTTTACAAGAAAACAACAAATATCTGAGGTTTACAGCATGGATAGGAAAGAAAACATCTAATTTTGAAAAAATATCGAAGTTGGGTTGGTTTTCAGTGCATTTTTAACTTCATTTTAAATCAGTGTTTTATACGCCTGGCGCATGAAGTAAAATTTCGAGTTTAGAAAAGCCCCGCGAAAATTTGTCGAGGGTCGCGCAGCGACCCGAGACAAATTTTCACGGGGCTTTTCTAAACTCGAAATTTTACTTCATGCGCCACGCGTATAAAACACAGATTTAAAATGAAGTTCAATAACACATATATCATCATTAATTAAAATCATTATATAATCAGATATTTAGTCTTTAAATGTACATTTTTGTTAATAGAAACTGATGGAATAAAATATTACTGGTTGCAAATAGTAGATTCAAATTTATTTTTAAAGGATTTGTATCTGTGATTCAAAAATGAGGATTCGAATCTTTGATTCGAATCATATTTTTCACTTACGAATCCTTTATTCGAGTATTTGTGATTCGAATCAAATTAGGTGATTCGGATTCGTGATTTGAATCCTGTTTTTGAGGATTCATCCCAGCTCTGATACTTAATTACAATACTTTCGAAAACAACTCAAAATAAGCGGAAAGGATTAATTATCTCTGAGTTAATCCAGTGACTTTTAAATTCATTAAATAATCCACTTATCTGTGTTACAATTTTTGCAGCAAAATCTAATTTTGTTTTGGTACGTTATTTTTGAGAAAAAAGTTAAAATGTATTATTGTTTTGTCTAGATAATCTTTAATTTACTTGTATTTTTAGTAAATTTACTAAAATTTATATATATTAAGCAATATTAAATGTTTATTACAGCTTTTTCTATTGTATTTTTTTAATTATTGGTCATTTCTATGTCAAATCAACACACTTAAAATGTTGTTTACTTAATATCTTTGTATATACAGGGTGTCCCAGACCACCCGTATTAGGTATTTTCTGAGAAAACGGCTAGTCTTAGAAAGTTGGGATAAAAGAAAATTATTACTAAAGCCATATTGACGAATCGAATAGTGATATTGTTTTTTCCCAAAAAGGTTGGCATCCCTGAGATTTCACTTAAAAATGTCAAAAACTCAAGATTTTCAAACGGCATGATAGGTCAAAAGTGGTATCATTCAAAAGGTGTTTGAAAAGTAAGTAACTTTTGTACAAAAAGTATTTTTGTAACTAGCGTATGTTTTGAGTAATTAAAGACCTTTTCAAAGACACCACTTTTGACCTATCATGCCATTTAAAAATCTGAAGCTATTGACATTTTTAAGCAAACGTTCAGGAATGCCAACCTTTTTGGGAAAAAAACCATATCAGCATTCGATTCTTAAATAGGGCTTGTAATAAATGTTTTTGTACCAGCTCTCTAGGACTAGCCGTTTTCTCAAAAAATGGGTGATACGGGTGGTCTGGGACACCCTGTATACTTATTTGTAAAAATAACTGAGCTAATTATAATTTTATGTTTTTTTTACAACACATAGAGAGCTGGCCTTGTAAAAAATGACAATTATAAAACAATTGCAGCTTTTTGTAATATAGGAGTCTGTAAAATTTTTGTCGAATAAGTTTATTTAGAAGTTATGTTTAGAAAGAAGTAGAAATTGGTAGGAAATAATGTCAATAAGAATAAAACAGTTGCTTTAACACAAAATTAATTGACAAACATAACAATGAAACTAACTATTACAAACAATCGCAATTGTTTTATTATAGTCATTATTTTATGGCTAACTATTTTTTTTGTAAATAAAATAGAAAATAGTTAATAACTAAGTTGAAGTTTGTCTTATATTTGGAAAACTAATGTCAACAGAAAAAAACTAATAGCATTTTAATATTTAGTGTAAAATTATCTAAAACTTTATTTATAGTTTTTTTTTCTATTTCTTTTAATTACCGAAAAAATCAATTTAGGAAGATAGATATTTTTCACATTTTTCAAAATATCTAGTTACCCGTGACTTTTTTGAAAATTTTAAAAATGTCTTAATTCTGCTGGTAAAACTGTACTACTTTACCCATTTAACCGTTTCTCTATCTCTTGTAGTTTCCGAGATCCCGATAGAGAACTTGAAAAAAATAACGCACCATGTAGAGTTTAAGAAAAATGCGGAAAAAGACTAGTTTTACGTTTCTAACTCAATTTATAGAGTACTTATCGTAATTTGAAAATTCACCGATATTAACCTATTTTTTGAATTTATATGCGTATCTCTTTAACAACGGATTGACATTTAATCCTAAAATTAGATATTTTACTTTTTTTCTGCATAAACGCAATAAGTGAACACATTTTTTGTGTGAATTTGTGAATTTAATCAATTTTCAGTATTCAATTTTAACTGAAGTTGTAAAAATTAACAGATTTTTTGAAGAAATGAAGCGTTAACAAGTGATTTAAAGATGACACTTGTAAAAAGTGAAATAAATGATAAACTTTGATTATTTAAAAAAAAATGTTTTTTCTTATTTTTGTACGTTTCTTTTTTAACAATTATTATACTATTGTTATTTTTTACTTTTCGTTATTATCAGGCTAATTATTATTATTTATTATTATTATTATTATTTTTTTCTCTAAATTATTCTGTCTATCTGTTTCGAAATAAATAAATTATTGATGATTAGATATTCTTAAGAGAAGCACACATTTTGTTTTAAAAGTGAAACTAAAATAAACTTCGGCGATTAAAAGCGACCTTACAAAATTTCAATTAATTAAATTTGTCGTTAAGTTTAATTGTAAAAAAATATATATATATATATATATATATATATATATATATATATATGTATCACTGTTTCTTCGGGTTTGGTCCCGCGTATTTTCTTGGCTGTGGTCCATTATATTTTTAATTCGACGTTTCGATGACGTCGCAGTCATCATCGAAACGTCGAATTAAAAATATAATGGACCAGAGCCAAGAAAATACGCGGGACCAAACCCGAAGAAACAGTGATACATGTTACGCCCGCGAAAATCTACGTTTTAACATATATATATATATATATATATATATATATATATATATATATATATATATATATATATATATATATATATATATATATATATATATATATATATATATATATATATATATATATATATATATATATATATATATATATATATATATATATATATATATATATATATATATATATATATATATATATATATATATATATATATATATATATATATATATATATATATATATATATATATATATATATATATATATATATATATATATATATATATATATATATATATATATATATATATATATATATATATATATATATATATATATACAAAATGATTACTTGACAAAAATATATATTTATTATTCAAAGTAAAACACATTTTTTCCTTAAAAAAAACACAAATAAATTATTGAAATGGCAACTGAAACAATATCTATGAATTGTTTTAATAAATGAGAAATAAATTTATATATATATATATATATATATATATATATAGGTCCTTATATATATATATATATATATATATATATATATATATATATATATATATATATATATATATATAGGTCCTTATATATATATATATATATATATATATATATATATATATATATATATATATATATATATATATATATATATATATATATATATATATATATATATATATATATATATATAGGTCCTTATATATATATATATATATATATATATATATATATATATATATATATATATATATATATATATATATATATATATATATATATATATATATATATATATATATATATTTGTACATCAAATTTTTTTTTCAAATTTAATGAAAACAAAACAAAAATGATTACTTGACAAAAATATATATTTATTATTCAAAGTAAAACACATTTTTTCCTTAAAAAAAACACAAATAAATTATTGAAATGGCAACTGAAACAATATCTATGAATTGTTTTAATAAATGAGAAATAAATTTAGTTAAGCTGAATTAATTTAACACCAAAGTTCAAAATACGCTACAAATCACGGCGTTCAAAATGTAATTGATTATTGTAAAAAAATAATTAAATATCTTGTAATTATCTTATATGTTTAACTATATTTGTATTTATACAGCGATATATTTTCTTATAGGTACACATTCAGGGAATTTTTCTTTTAAGTATAAATATGCACGCGCTTTTTTAAAGAGTTCCATTTAAAGCTTCAAACGAGTGTTTTCCAATCCCAGATTAACAACTTTAACACAAAAACAACCTTCAAAGAGGTTGTAAAAATTATTCAAAAACTTAAACCAAAGAAAGCACCTGGCTACGACCTTATTACGGCCAAGGTCCTTAAAGAACTACCAAAGATTGGATTCACCTTTCTAGTAAATAAGTTCATCACAATCCTGCAGAAAAGTAGAATCCCACCACAATGGAAAGTCGCACAAGTTAAAATGAGCCTGAAACCGGGGAAACCACCTTACCGCCCAATCAGCCTCCTGCCTATACTATCTAAAGTTTTAGAAATACTATTCCTTAACAGGCTCCAACCGATAATCCAATAGAACAATCTAATTCCTTCCCACCAATTTAGCTTTCGTTCCAAACACAGCACGGCGTAGTAGCTTGAAGGTATCAGTGCTTTGATTTTAAGTAGCAGGCCGTCATACCTGACACGGTCAAACGCCTGGGCGATATCTAGGATGGCGGAGGTACAGTATTGTTTGAGTTTAAAGGCCGAGTTGATTTTGTTTACTAATCTGTGAACTTGCTCATCACAGATTAGTAAACATAATCAACTCGGCCTTTGAACTCAAACAATACTGTACCTCCGCCTTCTTAGATATCGCCTAGGCGTTTGACCGTGGCAGGTATGACGGCCTGCTACTTAAAATCAAAGCACTGATACCTTCAAGCTACTACATCTTCAAAAAGGAATACCTCCATAACAGACACTTTTCGTTAAGCAAGGGGATGAAACCTCAAAGCTCAGGCAAATCCTGGCAGGGCTGCCGCAGGGGAGCGTATTAGGACCTACTCTTTATCTGCTATTCACAGCTGATATCACAACTACTACAGAAACAATAATAGGCACCTTTACTGATGACACTGCAGTATTAGCAACAGATAGCCAGCCAGAAATAGCCACTAAGAAACTCCAAGATAGTCTAAACAGCATATCAATATGGCTAAAGGACTGGCGCATCAAGGCCAGTAAACCAAAATCCCTGCAAGTTACCTTCACCACCCGCACAAAAACATGCCCACCAGTCACGCTAAATAACAAAATGCTGTCCCAATCAGACAGCCAAATACCTCGGCATACACCTTGACCGACGCCTAACATGGAAAAAACATATTCTTACCAAAAGATTAGCTGTTGGACTACAACAACATAAACTGCACTGGCTGTTAAATAAGCAATCCAAACCATCCCTGTGTTACGAATCGTTCTTGTATATTTTTATTTTATTATAATTGCTCTACCCTATTAACATTCCTCAAAATAGGTCGTCTTCGAGAAATACGAAATAAACCTTGTAATTTTCTCGTTTGTGAATCATCACGTTTTGGAAGTTTATCTGAACAAAAGAGATCTATTTTGATTAGGTTTGTGAGTTTGTTAGGGTGGAGCGGTCACGCCTTTTCACACAGCAGGGGAGTTGTTTTGGTCATATGTATTTTCGGAAACTCATTAACAATATTTTAAAGAGAAAATCCAGATTTTCAATTCCAAGGAATTTCTTACCACCACTTCTTTTTGGGATCATCCCCCGAAATTCGAGTGATCAATAACAGCGACTTTGCCCCCACATTCCTAAACATAGTTTTCTCAATTTATATTTTATAATTTTAAGATAAACAGTCTAGTTTTAAACTTCAAACTATAAACATCAAACCTTAAACAACAAATCTTAAACATTTAAACATCAACTGTCAAACATTTCGCTGTAAATACTTGTAAATATTTTGAATTGTGAATATACCAAGTTAAATGTGCTTCGAAGTGTTTTCCTTTATACAAAAAACGTAAACATCTGCCTTAATGTGGTGATATTTTCCAGTGAGATAATTCATAAAACTTTAAACAAACACCACATCGCAACACCCTGAGTAACAAGCTGCTCATATATAAAAGCATCATTAAACCTAAATGGTCATACGGCCTATAGCTGTGGGGAACGGCAGCAAACTCAAATTACAACCGGCAAATTACAAACTCCTCGTGGTATATAAGCAACTCACGATTACACTATGAACTTGAAATTCCCACAATCAGGGAGGAAATCAAAACCATGACTCTAAGCTACAAAGACCGTCTACAAAACCACCCAAACCACCTGGCAACTAACCTCATGGATCCGTTCAAAGTACCTGCAAGACTCTAAAGAAAGAAAACTCCACAAGCCTCCATATGAAACTAATGACTAATTAATGAAAATTACCATGTCACTGGACGCGGTCATTAAATGCCTGAAATCACTTTCTTAACCATTAGCTAAATATCCTAGGATAGATTGCTTTATAGATATACAAAAAAAAGTCCCAGATTAAGCATGAAGTAAAATTTCGAGTTTAGAGTAACCAAATTTCCAGGCTTTTCTAAACTTGAAATTCTACTTTATGCCTAACCTAGGAGTAGAAAACACTCGCTTAAACTTTTAAATTGAAATCTAAATATCTGAATATTTACAGCATATACTTGAGATATGTATATCTAAAAGAAAAACTCTCTGTACGAGTATTTAATGAATAAATCAAATATTCGCGCGAAATTCATTAGAAACTTTCAATTTAACCCAATAATTTTTGATTTGCAAAAGAAATGTATAGTTATGTGTAAATGTAGTCAAACTTGTGACTGTAAAAGTTGTATTTCTTAACGATTAAGTTATACAAATTGAGATATTACATTTTTTTTAAAGTACTTGAACATGTACTCAATCTAGACAATATTTTCCAACAATCGTTTGATTTTTGCAATTAAAAAAAATAATATTGTCTACATTCATAGATTTTTTCAGCCAAATCTTATTTTTTGCTTAAGGCGTAAATAAAAGTCATTAAATATATGGCAAATTAATACTGCTAGGATTTAATGACTTACTTTTAACGAGGGTTTTCAATCCTTGATTAAGCATGAAGTAAAGTTTCGAGTTTAGAAATGTTCAGGCTTTTCTAAACTCGAAATTTTACTTCATGCGCCACGCGTATAAAACTGAAATATAAAGTTATGTTTAAGTATCACGTATGCTGATTTTTCAGATATCATATTATTTATATTAAATCGCTAAATCTTCCAATATTCAAGCCCTGTCCCAATTATGAAAACGCCGGATTTGATTAGACGAAATAAACATTTGTCAAATTTCTTAATGTGAGATTAAACCTAAGCAGTACTTGAACTTCACAATAAATCAGTGTTTTTTACGCTTGGTGCATTATGTAAAATTTCGAGTTTAGGAAAGCCTGAAAATTTCGATTAGTCGCTACGCCTAAACTCGAAATTTTACTTAATCCTTAACCAAGGAGTAGAAATACTCGTTCTTGGGTTTCATTGAACGCTCTTATAAAATCAAAGCATGCTTAACAATTTACAGCGTATACATTAATGTCTTTCTAACTAGTTTTTGTCATACGGCTGTTCCAAACGTCATGATTGCTAATGTCATGGAGGGCCTCTCCAAAATATCTAAACCAGCAAATTTTGAAGAGAGACACCCTCTATAAGCGCGGGAGTATAATGGAAGAAAAGAAACCACAACTTATGGTGTGTTGATGTTACAATTTATGATTTATCTGTCAGAATAGCAGGTAGTTTCCCTTTTTTCCCTTTTTAAAGTGTTTTAAACAGTCGTTCATGTTCATTTGATGACTCCAACAATTTAACTCATTAATCAATATGTTATGCAATGGTATTATTTGGTTACGTTTTAATCAAATTGATTAAATAGAGCACGCTAATCTAACAATAAAAAAAATGCAAAATAAGGTTATGATCTGGGTTTAAAACGTGTTTCAAACATGTTTAAAACACGTTTAAAACATGTTTAAAACACGTTTAAAACGTGTTTAAAACAGAATATACGGGGCATTTTTCTTTTGTGTTTAAAGTTGTGGCAAATCGTTGTTTTAATGCGGTTAATTTAAGGCTTTAAACGAGTGTTTTCCACTCCCAGACTAAGCATGAAGTAAAATTTCGAGTTTAGAAAAGCCTAAGAATTTGGATTGGCCGCGTAGCGAAGCGGAGCGGCCAATCCAAATTAGGCTTTTCTAAACTCGAAATTTTACTTCATGCGCCACGCTTCAAAACACTGATTTACAGTAAAGTTCAAAAAACACACACTTACAACAACGGTTATAAGCAACCTAATATACGTTAGAGTTATTGCGTTGCCTATAATCACTGCTTTAAATAATTTTGTCAGCGCAGAATTTGACTTACGTTTTATCGTATTTATCTATTTTAGATTGCTAAAGCCGTATATTTTAAACTTTACGATATTTCAGTGTTTTATACGCGTGGCGCATGAAGTAAAATTTCGAGTTTAGAAAAGCGTAATTAGGATTGGCCGCGTAGCGAAGCGGAGCGGCCAATCCAAATTTTTAGGCTTTTCTAAACTCGAAATTTTACTTCATGCTTAGTCTGGGAGTGGAAAACCCTCGATTAAAAATTCAAATTAAAATCTTGAACAAAACACAACGAACGTCAAAAAAATTACAGTGTATACTTATGTATACCTGATTACCACATTTATGCACACACAGTTTTATTGTAATAAAATGTTTTGTTTGATAATGTAATTTGAAATATCTTAAACAATTTAGCTAAAATTTAAAAGCAAACAAAAAATGTTAATGAATTAATATAAAATATAATTTAGCAAATATTTATTTTTAGCAGCTAAGATAATAAAAGAAAGGTTTTAAACAAATACAACGTTTATAACATGTTTTAAACAAATTTAAGATTTAAAACATGTTTAAAACGAAACCGTTTAAAACACGACGGCTGTTTTTAAACATGTTTAAAACACTGTTTTAAAACAAAGTGTTTTAAACATAACAACCCTGGTTATGATTGATGATCTAACGAGTGTTTCCAATTCCAGATTAAGCATGATGTAAAATTTTGAGTTTAGAAAAGCCTGAACATTTGGCTCGGGGGTAGCGCAGCAGAGCGACTGAGACAAATTAGGCTTTTCTAAACTCGAAATTTTGCTTCATGCGCGACGCGTATAAAACGCTGATTTAATGTTAAATGGTCTATATCCAACCAATTAGCAAGTGAAGTACGTTTTGTACGACAATCATCAATTCTTTAAATGACGGAAAAAGTGCTATACTGAACATATACATTATTTTTGTATTAACGACGTGAACACCATCTACTGTCAATAGCACTACTCAAAAATTGGCAGCAGATGGTGTTCACATCGTCAATTTATATGTAAATTACACATAACTACTAAAATGGTTATAGATGTTCAGTTTTTTTTCTGGATTTTAAAATGCACAATCAATTGACATTTATAATAGTCATTTTGTGAGTACAATAGACAAGACTATTGGCAGTAGATGGCGTTCACGTCGTCAACCTAAATGTAAATTACATATGACTATTAAAATTGTCAATTTATAGTGCAATTTGAAATCCAGAAGAAAACTAACCGTCTTTATTCATTTTAATAGTCTCATATGCAATGTACATTTCAAATAACGACGTGAACTATTTATGAAAAAGAAAACCGATAGAAAAAATCTGAAATCTAAAATCAAATGACAACAAAACAATATTTGTCAACCATTAGTTTAATTATTGACAAATACAGCTTTGTTATTTGCTTCCAAAGGCTTTGTTTAAGTCGTGACAATTGTGAATTTTTCATAATACTTTCTTTTGTTTGCTCTTAATTTTTTAACGAAAGAAGATAGCAAATTTTTTTCTCTACAAAGTTTATTCAAAAAAATTAGCTCTTTTGAAATATCTAATAATATAGGTATGTATCTGGGAAAAAAAAATCGATGACGTCATTACTTCAGTTTCAAAATTTAGTAAAATATGCAATTTTGGATTAAAATAGACCTTAGTCAATCCCATTTATGAACCTTTTTTTCAGATTTTTTCTACTGTTTTTCCTTTTCTAATAATAGAGCAGAGACATCAAGTTTCGCTCACCCTGTACATTTTATATGTAAAATGTTAATCTTTTGTTTTTTGTAAAGAGTGCCTTAGAAACAGTCAAGTAACTCACTTATTTGACAACTCCTAAGACCCATAATTTGCTTACATATCACCCCTGAAGACGGCCATCCAACGATATATATTTTACCAATTGTGATGTATTTTAAACTAACGAGTGTCTTTCACTCCCAGACTAAGCATGAAGTAAAATTTCGAGTTTAGAAAAGCCCCGCGTAGAAAATTTGTCGAGGGTCGCGTAGCGACCCGAGACAAATTTTCACAAGGCTTTTCTAAACTCGAAATTTTACTTCATGCGCCACGCGTATAAACCACTGATTTACAGTAAAGTTTAAAATACATAACGATTAGATGTGATGATGATTAATATTTACCAAGATGTAAACGTCAGATACGTTTTAAAAAAAATTATTGATCTAAAATTGGACACGTAGACATAATTTTCGACTTTATTTTACAAATGTCATATTAATTATAATTACATTTTAAATAATTTCATAAATATCAAATAAATCTACCTATTAAAACCACCTCAAACCGGACAAAAGGTAACGCCACGCGCCGGCTGAAAACAGATGGACTTCTTACTACCTGCTAATATCGGGTTGTCATTGACACCCAAAAAATGCGGTTGGTGTTCATAATGGATTAACCCTTGAGTGCTCAATCTCTTTCCCCTTACCCTCCAACATTTTAGGAAAGAGATAGAAATCGGAAGATTTTAGAGTTTTTGGTCTAGTCGCTGTCATGGGAGGATCAGATGAATTCGTTAGAGATAAAGTGAGGAGTCAAATAGGGTTTATTGATTAGAGAGTTGATGTTGGCTTAAATGAAGTTTAAACTATGTATTGTTTTTTTTTATTTGTGAGAAATCTGTGTAACCACCTGATAAGAGAGCAAGGGGTGGGATTACGTCTGGGGATTCGAGGTCAAACATAACTATGAATATCGTAGATAGTTGTGGCACTTAACTTTTGAAAATCCATGATCTTTTAAATAAAAACACTTAATGATTTTCAACTAATTGTGTATTTCACAACAATTGTTTCGCAATAATAAGTTCTTATATATATATAAGTTCTTCACCTGAAGAAACAACAACGTTGCGAAACAATTGTCGTGAAATACACAATTAGTTGACAATCATTAAGTGTTTTGTTTAAATAACTATGAATATTTTGTTACCAGAAAAATGTACATGGGTGTCAACATGGGAAGGAGTATATGAATCGTGATTTTATTTTTTTAATGAGTTGCATATTAATATTAAGGTAATTTATTTATATTAAGGTGAGGGTTTCTTACATTTTTTTATAAGTTATATTTTTTTAGAAAAACATGATTTTGAATTAAATTTAATTTAATTATGTAAAAAATAACATTAATTGATTTAATTAAATAGCAAGCCAATTTACAACAAACTGATTTTCATTCATTACACGTAACTTTGAATAGATAGGTCAAATTTCAATTGCACAATACGTATGTTAAATAAAGGCTGCAAACGGAATGGACGCACACCGGCGGATGAAAACTTGAGAGGACATAAATCGTTTTCGTGTTTAGAGACCTTAAATGAGCGTCCGCTTTGTTCGCGCACAGTACAGGTTATTAATTAATGTAATTAGTCTGGATTCGTTTAGGTCTCGGCCGTGTGTACAAACGCGTACGTGTTTATGTGTAGAAACACATATTCGAATGGAGAGAATTACTTACTCTACCTCCACTCAAGGTAATTAAAAAACGACGATAACATTTATTTTTACATTCGCGAGCTTGAAATGGCTCTTAGGGGGTACGAAATGTGGTTCATTCATGAGCGTTTTCTGATTTTTATCAAGAATTATTTCGTATTTTTTTATTGTAATTCAAGTAGATAATATATTAAATTAAGAGCAGGGTTGTTATGTTTAAAACACTTTGTTTAAAAACAGTGTTTTAATCATGTTTAAAAACAGCGGTCGTGTTTTAAACGGTTTTGTTTTAACCATGTTTTAAATGTTAAATTTGTTTAAAACAAGTTTTAAACGTTAAATTTGTTCAAAACTTGTTTTTTATTATCTCAAATTAACTAAACTATGTTTGATTAAGATTTTATTCGTTACGTTTTCAAATTTTAGTTCAGTTGATGAAGATATTTAAAATGACATTATTAAATATAAAATTGTATCACAATAAAACATCGCAATTGTGTATTGCATAAATAAGATTTGAGACGCGTTTTAAACATGGTATGTTTTACATACGTTTTAACATGTTTTAAACATGTTTTTAATTTTTAACGAAAAAAACATGTTTTGTAAAAAAAAAATTTTGAATTAAAATGAAAAAAAAAAACGTTTTTTAACAACCCTAATTAAGAGTAATAACTTAACATACAGAGAGTTTTATGTAACACCGAACATGCTAAAATGTACTCAATGTTAATTTTCCTATGTTCGATGTGTACTGGGACGCATCACAGCATTGAGTGCGATGTGATTGGCTACGATTTCTAATAGTAATATAGTCAACCCAATTTACACTCTTCCTGTCAAAAATTTATGAAATCTGTCAATTGTTATGTCAAGTGCAACATGTTGTAATATGGATATTTTATTTCAACGGAATGCATATCAACTTCTGTTATATTTTTAATCAGTAAAATACTTAAAGAAGGCATAAAGAGTAATTTAAAAGAACCAAATAAATAATTTTACTATTCACCTTTTATTAAATACTTAGCCAGTAAGTTAAAGAATATAGTTTATTATAAACAAGTAATATTTATAATAAATTTTCAAAATGACCTCCTTCGCGCTCTAAGCAATATGCTAGACGATGATAAAATGATTCTACAGCATTTCTTAAAAGAATTGGATTCATTTCTTCACATACTAACCGTACTCGACTCTGAAGTTCTTCCACATTTTTAATTGGAACATCACTATACATTTTTGTTTTCATATACCCCCACAGAAGAAAATCATTTGGAGAAAGGTCGGGCGAACGTGCAGGCCAAGATATGGGACCATATCTTCCTATCCACCGACGAGGAAAATGCTGGTTCAAAAACCGCGTTACCTCATTCGTAGAGTGTGGAGGAGCTCCGTCCATTTGAAAAAATGAGTTATTAATATTTAAATTCTGTATGCCTGTTATAATATCACTTTGAAGAAGTGTTAAAAATTGACTAGAATTTAGATTTCCGTTAATAAAAAATGGGCCAATCAAGTGCGTGTCAATAATTCCAATCCATACATTAATTCTCTTGTTGTACTGAGTATGAGTTAAATTTTGAAGGTAGGTATTACTTGTAGACCATACCTAAAAGAAAAGGAATAATGGGTCTAGAAAGGATACAATTAAATAGGAATAACTGACCTGTAATTTTGAGAATTTACTGATCCATCCAGACAAAAAGATGCTTCGTCAGTAAACACTATATTCCGCAAAATGTCGTTATTTTCATTTACCATATTAAATAAAATATCACAAAAATTTGATCGCTTAATTTTGTCATCATCATACAGCAACTGGTGATTTTGAAATTTGTAGGACCTAAACTTAAATTCTCGTAGAACTCTATGTACGGAGGATTTTAAAATATGAAGTGATTTTGCAATAGTATTTAAAGATACTATTGGACATTCTTCAACATAACACAAAATGTTTAATTTTATCTCTTCTGATAAATTTGACGGCCTTCTTACTCTTCGTTTGTGAAATTTATCTAAACAGCCGGTTCTATTAAATTGTTTTATAAGGTCCGAAATGGTTGAAATGGATGGGATTGGGCGATCAGGAAATTTAACAGAAAATAAATCTCGGGAATTTCTAAAACTGTTTCCTCCATGATACAAGTTCACCAGAAAAATCTTCTCCTCCTTTGTATACATTGTATAACTATCCGTTCTTCTTCTGAGTCTGTTTTAAATGCCAGAACAACAAATATCACTTGCTTGAGATAACTGACAGATTTAATTTATTTTTGAAGGGAAGAGTGTACATTGGGTTGACTATATTACAATTAAAAATCGTAGCCAATCACATCGCACTCAATGCTGTGATGCGTCCCAGTACACATCGAACATAAGAAAATTTACATTGAGTAGATTCTAGCATGTTCGGTGTTACACAAAACTCTCTGTATAATTTAAATTGCCAATACTTTTAAAAAATATATAAAAAAAAAAAAACTGAATCAGCACTAAAACTCATGTATCACTCTCTGTATAGGTTGTTAGTTGTTGAAACTCCATAATATCACTTTAATAAAACATTTAATTTGTTTAGGTTTCAAAATTATATGTATTGTACTACAACAATTGTTTCACCACACTGTGGCTTCATCAGGTAGATGAATGGATTCATCTACCTGATGAAGCCACAGTGTGGTGAAACAATTGTTGTAGTACAATAAATATAATTTTGAAACCTAAACAAATTATGTGTTTTATTAAAGGGGTATTACTCTCTGTTCGAACGCGAACTGGGATTTAGCCCATTTTTTTATGGAAATAGCACACATGCTCAAAAAAATGTATCTGTAAAAACACTAGCAATTAGATTGATTTTAAATTTGAAAATGCTCTACATTTCATGTCGTTGTACGTTCAAAAGCTTAAACATTTTAAATTTCACAGCACTAGATATTACGCTGTTAATCTTTAAATATTCATTGTTTTTAAAAAGAGATAAAATTGAAGCTATAAACGAGAGTTTTCCACTTCCAGATTAACCATGAAGTAAAATTTCTAGTTTAGAAAAGCCTGATAATTTGGTTTGGTCACTTAGTATATATAAAAAAGTAAAACAAATCAATTTTTTTTTTATTATTTGCAAAACACTTAATTGTATTTTACTATAATTACAATCTGATCACAAATGGATCAATGAGTAATATTTAGCTAACTTAATTTACTAAAAGTTTAATACTAAGGGTTTACTCATTAGTATACCTTAGATTTTAATAACTTAATTACACTAATTAATGTGTACACTAGCACTATGCTCTGCTTTTGCACTAACACAATATTAAACTAACTCGAACGGTTTAGTCCGCTGTAGTCTTCTGGTCAAATTCGTGTTATCGAGGAGCTGGATAGCTTCGATGTTGACGTGTTGAAGAAGTCGCTGTTCATGACTCTTGGCAAATTTGTGTATTGTCTCATTAACAGTATCCATTTCCAAGTCCCTGTGGAGGTCACTGTTTCGGAAATACCAAGGAGCATTGACAATACTCCTCAGTACTTTATTTTGGTATCGCTGGATTATTTCTATATTGCTCTTTTTGGCACAACCCCACAGCTGGATGCCATATGTCCATACGGGCTTAAGAATTTGTTTATACAGCAGTAATTTATTGTAGATTGACAGGGTGGAGTTCCGACCAAGCAGCCAATACATTTTTCGAAATTTGATGTCCAGTTCTTCTTTTTTCTTTTTGACATGAGCTCTCCAGCGTAGCTTAGCGTCCAGTGTAAAACCCAAATATTTTGCTGTATCAGCATATGGTACCTGGATATCATTCATACTAACAGGGATATGTTTATTTCTTTTATGTAGTCTCATTCAATTTGATTCGCCATTGCTTAGTCCAGATGTTAATTTTATTTATCGAGGTTTGCAGATTTACTGCTGCTTCTTCGTGATCTTTGCCTACAGCCAATATAGCAGTGTCGTCGGCGAATGTGGCTATCGTATCATGGTCTAATTCAGGTATATCGCTGGTGTATAATAGGTAGAGGACTGGTCCTAGCACACTGCCCTGTGGCACACCTGCCTTTATTTCTTTTAGTTCAGAGTAAGCATCTTCCTGCTTAATTCTCAAAACTCTATCTGAAATGTATGATTCTAGTATTTGTGAATATAGTCTGGGTAGAAGTTTTCTTAAATTGTATTTAAGTCCGTCGTGCCACACTTTGTCAAAAGCTTGCGCTACATCAAGAAAGATAGTAGAGCAAACCTTTCTTTCTTCCAGTGACTTTTCAATTACGTTCGTTATTCTGTGGACTTGATCTATAGTTGAATGACATTCTCTAAAACCAAACTGATGTTCTGGTATTATGTTTTTGCCTTCAATAATTGGTTTTAATCTTTTAAAAAGTATTTTTTCAAACATTTTTGAGATTACAGGTAATAAAGAGATTGGTCTGTACGAAGAAACTTCATTTGGTGGTTTTCCAGGTTTAGGAATCATTATCACTTCTGCTACTTTCCGTATCTTAGGAACATATTTTAATCTAAACGATGCATTAATAATATATGTAAGTTTTACTATTGCTTTACGAGGTAGTTGTTTCAGAATTTCGCAAGTAATTAAGTCAAATCCTGGAGCTTTCTTAGTGTTAATGTGATCTTTAATTATCATTTCAATTTCTCTTGGGGTAGAGGGTCTGATTTCACCTTCTTCCTGGGTAATATTTTCCCAGTCCAGAATGGCTACACCCTCATTCGGTTGGAAAGTCCATTCAAGATATTCGGCAAACCTATTACTCTTTTGATTATTGCTTTTTGCATATGTCCCATCTGCACTTCTAATTGGAAAATTCTGCAAGATTGGTCTCTTCAGTCTCTTAGTAGCTTTCCAGAGTGAATAATCAGTTTTACCGTCATTTGTTAGTCCACTTAGATATTCACTAATAGAGTCATTTTTAATTTTTTGAATCTCTCGTTTGAGTTGTTGTGTTGCGTTATTTACTCTAGTTTTATCTGCTGGGCATCTAGATTGGTGCCAGATTCTTCTGAGTCTTCTCTTTTCAAAAATAAATCAAATGATTTATTTTATGTTACAATATATTTAATTATCAAGTCGTCAATGTGAACCAAGTTAACTCAAGTCAACGAAATGTTAAATAATTTTGTGGTCTCAGTTCACATTATTTTAAATTTTATTGGTATCAATCACGAGTGAACTACACTGGCTGGAAATAAAATCACGGTGTTATGTGAATACAAAAAATTGAGTGTCAATCGTGCTTAATTTATACAACAACCAACGTGTTATAGTGATTGAAAATTGAAGGTTTTTTTAACTGTTTCTTTCAAGTATACATATTCCAATGATGAGGCATTCCTCGTTTTTTTTTTATTAATTTCCTGCTTTAAAGAAAATCTGCGTGTTCCTCTAATACCGAACCTTCAACTTGTTTCCAGCTAATTTAGATGTCAAAATTCTTGGCGAGCGACTTATATTTTAATCTTAACACTTTCAGTCCGTTTGATACGTTTTTTTGGTGCCCCAAAAAATGTTTTGTACTCTGTATATTATTTATTACTATCTTAATATGATGTATACGCTGTAAATCTTCATATATTCGTTGTTTTTACAAATATTTCAAATTGAACTTTCAAACGAGTATTTTCCACTCCCAGATTAAGCATGAAGTCAAATTTCGAGTTAGAAGAGCCTGAAAATTCGGTTTGGTCGCGTAGCGAAGCGGAGCGACCAAACCAAATTTTCAGGCTTTTATAAACTCCAAATCTTACTTCATGAGCATTGATGTGATATGATGTTTAGAATACCCGTTTTAAGTATACTGCTTTAGTAGCAGAGCTGGGATGAATCCTCAAAAACAGGATTAGAATCACGAATCCGAATCACCTAATATGATTCAAATCACGAATACTCGAATAAAGGATTCGTAAGTGAAAATATGATTCGAATCAAAGATTCGAATCACGGATACAAATCCTTTAAAAATAAATTTAAATCTATTATCTGTGTTTTATACGCGTGGCGCATGAAGTAAAATTTCGAGTTTAGAAAACCCCGTGAAAATTTGTCTCGACAAATTTTCTACGCGGGGCTTTTCTAAACTCGAAATTTTACTTCATGCTTAGTCTGGGAGTGGACAACACTCGTTCTTAGAAGTTTCAAATTAAAGGATCATCTAGATTACTAAGTTTATTACCATTTTACAAAGGCTACAGCTCGAAGGACCAATCATGGTCTTCGGGACCGAAGGACTACAGGGAATCGAAGTTTATTTACAAGGAAACAACGAATATCTGAAGGTTTACAGCATTGATAGGAAAGAAAACATCAAATTTTGAAAAAATATCGAAGTTGGGGTGGTTTTCAGTGCGTTTTTAACTTCACTTTAAATCAGTGTTTTATACGCGTGGCGCATGAAGTAAAATTTCGAGTTTAGAAAAGCCCCGTGAAAATTTGTCGCGCAGCGACCCGAGACAAATTTTCTACGCGGGGCTTTTCTAAACTCGAAATTTTGCTTCATGCTTAGTCTGGGAGTGGATCGTCAAGATTTTCTACATGTCGAGATTTTCGATATTTATGTCGATTTATTCACAGTTTGTTATTGTATTAAATGCAGCTTTAATATTAAATAAAAACGTTTTTTTTAGGAATAGAATATTCACCTATTAAGAGCCTTCGATTCCCTGTAGTCCTTCGGTCTCCAAAGACCATGGTTGGTCCTTCGAGCTGTAGCCTTTGTAAAATGGTAATAAACTTAGTAATCTAGAGTGATCCTTCAATTTGAAACTGCCAAGAACGAGTGTTGTCCACTCCCAGACTAAGCATGAAGTAAAATTTCGAGTTTAGAAAAGCCCCGCGTAGAAAATTTGTCGAGGGTCGCGCAGCGACCCGAGACAAATTTTCACGGGGCTTTTCTAAACTCGAAATTTTACTTCATGCGCCACGCGTATAAAACACTGATTTCAAGTGAAGTTAAAAATATACTATTAACGTTGGATATTTTTCATGGTTAAGTAATCAAATATGCGTTCACATATGTTTGAATTATTCGAAAATTTTGAATATTTATATCCATATATGCATAATTTAGTGATTTAAATATTCATATTAGAATATTTAACTATTTGAATTAATCGAATTCGAATCCCAGCCTTTAATTGCGATGATTCGAATTATTTAGGAGGATTTAAATCCGTGTATGAGGATTCGAATCCTTTTATAAGAATTCGAATCCTTTTATAAGGATTCGAATCATCTACGTCTGGATTCGAATACGAATCCTTTTAAAAAAATGTTACGAATCCGGATCACGAATCCGTTTTCACTAAAATATTCGAATACCTCTTTTGAATCCTCTAAAAGGATTCGAATCCGGGAATCGAATCCTGAATGATTCGAATCCTGCCCAGCTCTGTTTAGTAGAATATTTAAAACTTCACCTAAAATTTGGTTTGGTCGCTCTGCCTCGCTACGCAACCAAACTCGTAATTTTACTTCATGCTTTATCTGGGAGTGGTAAAGACTCGTCTAAGACTTCAAATTTTAAAAAACAAAAGATTATTGGAAACGTTACAGCTCATGCATACATGTATGTATATTTAAAAGAAAAATTCTCAATATGTTTACCAAGTTTTAGTTTACTATTTAGCAAATGCCACTGCCAGGGCCGAAGGGGTTAATGTATGAAATTTAAACGTTTTAATCCTCAAACAATGAATACTTGTAATTTGTTAAAAAAATGCATAGTTGATTAAGGATTCAGATAGAAATACGGTATAGGAAAAACATTTTCTGAAACCTGATATTGCATTTCTTTTGCCTGTTTCTTGTACTCTGGTACATACAATGTTAACTAAATGCAGGCAGTCATACATATTTTCATTATTTATCTAGGGCCCGCCGTGGCCGAGCGGTTGAGCCGCTGGTTTCGCCAATCGTTCACGGCGGTGATCTGGGTTCGATTCCCAGCCGGGGCGAGTAATTTTTCTAACGAAAAATATTCGTCCCGGAGTCTATGGGTGTGTGTGAATGTGTTGTGACATCCAAATATATAGTTATAGGTAATTAGCAATAAGTTAAAGAAATAAAACAAATATAAATATAAATAAAATGATGTTGGCCAATGGGCAAGTTCCCAAGGCCAGGCAAAAGCCAAACCCAATAAAAAAAAAATGATATATCTACTATCGGCATTTTGATTTTGATAAGCTCATTGGTAAAAAAGAAACGAACCAGCAGTTTAAACGTTGAAACGTTTTATTTATGAGTAGATAATTTTTCTCATCTACGAGCTTTAAGGGGGTTTACCGCTTACAAGTGTCCAAAACATTTTTATTAAATATCAGGCCTAATTAGTGACCGGGATTGACAAAATTGCGTCATACACTGTAACAAATAATAATTAATTTTTAGATTTTATTTCTGAAAAAGGACTTTTATTTACAAAACGAATAAAAAACTTTGTTGGATATGCATTTTGTAGAAATGCTAGGATCAACGATTGGAATTAAAACGAAAATGTAATTTCGAAAATATACAGCGAGTTTTTAATAATATTTATTTGTGGCAATTTTCTTATTATTCTTGATGTTGCTCTCTAAATTTATAATGTGGCCAAAATGATGTTTTTTTCTTTGAGTCATCCACTAATTTAATTTAAATTTAAAAGCACTTACATCTCTTATTAATGTTTAGACATAACAAATATCCATACGCAAGTTAAGAAAATGAGCCTCATTAAAAGTTGCCGAAAGTCACACGTGTCTCGCGAACCACAGGTTGGGCATCACTGCTCTAATATATTGATTGCAAGTTGAAATTTTGCAATAAAATCAAGAAATTTTAAGAAAATATTCTTTCATAAAAATTTATAAAAAAATCAACAGATTGTACAATCATGATGAAATTTACCTAAGTAAATCACAATAAGTTGAATATTGAAATTTCAATTTTCCTTTCTCTTTAAAGCTGGCTGAAGTTCAATTAATAACGTACAACTTACATTTTTAAATCTAAACAGTATAATACAGGGAGGGGCAGAAAAAGCTATCCGATTTCAAATCCCTTTTTCTCAGAAGAGGGAACAGGTAGAGTAGTGGGGTAAAAACCGTTAGAAAGCCGGTTTTATGCCATTTGTCATTAGTCAACATGCCTTGGTCTGGTGAACTTCGTGCTTTTGTTATTGAGCGGTTTATCGAAAACGGCGGTTCGATAATTGCTACACAACGTGCTTTTCGAATTAATTTCGGACTCGGGCGTCATGATCCTGTTCCACATCACGCTACGATTAAAGTGTGGGTGTCAAATTTTCGACAGACGGGTTCAGCATTGAAAAAGAAGTCGCCTGGACGTCCCAGGACAGCAACAGGACCTGAAAACGTGGCCAATGTGAGAGCCGCGATTGAACGTTCCCCGCGTCGTTCGGCACGAAAACATTCGCTCGCTTTGGCGATTTCCAACCGCAGTATTCAGCGAATTTTGCACCGGGACCTCAAAATGCATCCCTACAAAATGGTTGTTGCACAGGAATTAATTGAAAGGGATTTTGAAACCCGTATGAACCTGTGTCGCGATCTCCGAGAACTCCCAATAGGCGATGTTGTGCTCTTCACGGACGAAGCCCATTTTCACCTTTGTGGCGCCGTAAACAGGCAGAATTTTCGATATTGGAGTGACGAAAATCCTCGGGAAATCCATCAGAAACCCCTCCATAGCCCAAAAGTGACTGTGTGGTGTGCTCTTTCCCGCCTAGGCGTCTGGGGGCCTTACTTTTTTGAAGAAAATGGGCAAACCGTAACGGTCAACAGCGAGCGCTATTGTTTCATGCTGAAAAATTTTCTTCAACCCAAAATGGAAAAAATGGCGTGGAAAATATGTGGTTTCAACAGGATGGTGCAACCGCCCACACATCGCGACGATCAATGGACATTCTCAGGGAAATGTTTCCCGGACGCCTCATTTCTCTGAGAGGTGATATTGGCTGGCCGCCGCGCTCACCGGATCTCACTCCATGTGACTTCTTCCTTTGGGGTTACCTCAAATCGAAGGTATTTAAGCATCGACCAAGGACCCTTCTTGCTTTACGAAGGGAAATTGCTCGGGCAATTGAAGAAATTCGTGTGGAAATGACGGTGAAAGTCATGGAAAGCTACCGCGAGCGCCTAAATCAGTGTATCCGCTCCCAAGGACGACATTTGAGTGATGTGCTTTTCAAAACTTAAATTTAAAAATGGCATAAAATTTGCGATATGTTGATAAAAAAATGTTTTGTCAAGTTGTGTGGTTTTAATTTTATAACGTTTTGAAATCGGATAGGTTTTTCTGCCCCACCCTGTATTTAATTTATTAGTGTATTTTTCTATTAAATTAAATTCCTTGCATTTTGAATAATTTCTGCTCACTTTGATTGATTGCAAGTTAAATATGTTGAAATATTTTTTTCCAACGTTAAAATGAAAATTGTTAATTTCTCAATAATTTGATAATCTGTGTAATTTTCTTATTAAAACTGGTTCTTTACTAGTTCATTTATTAGTTTTTATTTTTATGCATTTTACCGGGTGTTCGATAAAACACAAAACGCCATAACTCTGTTATTTATTAACTGATTTGATTGAACTAAAAAACAAAGTCAGTGACCGATAAAATACAATAAAATGAGAGTAATTATTTATCCTTTCAAAATCTTCATTGAAAAATAATAGTCAACTTAAAATGTTTAAATGGCTGCATATACTTTTCTTATTTTATTATATTAGACATTGTTTTTTTGAATCCGATTATACCTGATATGTTGATTATAATTTAATATTTATAGCCGAAAAAATTATAATAAATCTGTTTCAATGAGTTTTTGGCGATAAATATAGTGTGCCTTGAAAAATAAATTCGGATCGACAATGCCGTTTTGATTTTTCATATACCATATATTCAATTACTGTTTTTTTTATTGAAAATTTCTTATTAAATCTAATTTGTATTGTTTAAACTGCCACAACTATACAGATATTCTCAGGTTTTTAATATTATTATTACTAAAATTGAATTTGTGTTCAGTATTCCGGCACCAGGTACCCACAGACGCGTTTCGGACTTCAAGGTCCTCTTCAGTGTGGTCCCGACCCAGTGCTGAGGAATACTGAACATTTCTGACTATTTCAAGCCAATATGTGAAAACTATTAATGATTTCGATAGCTTCATAGTGGCATCGTCAGTGACACGAAGCATTAGATGGCGTTAGCTATCGAAATCATTAATAGTTTTCACATATTGGCTTGAAATAGTCAGAAATGTTCAGTATTCCTCAGCACTGGCTCGGGACCACATTGAAGAGGACCTTGAAGTCCGAAACGCGTCTGTGGGTACCTGGTGCCGGAATACTGAACACAAATTCAATTTTGATATTTGTTTTCTGGTTTCACAAACAGAGTTCTGCTCGCTCGTGGACGAAACAGTGACCTGTATATGCACTTTGTCCATTCGTGTCATTGACGATGCCACTATGAAGCATTAGATGGCGTTAGCTATCGAAATCATTAATTATTATTACTATTTACTTATTATTAATCTTGTATGTTTATTTGACTTAAGTAAAGATGTTTCTAATACACTAATAAAGAATTTAAAAAAATATATTGTAATGTAATGCCAATCATTTGTTATTAGTCTGTGTTTATTGGTTTATATTTAATTCGTGAGTTCCGTTGAGTAATTTATTATACATTCACAGTTTCTTTTTATTTTAAATGCAACTTAAATATTTAATAAATACTTTATTTATTGCAAATAGAATACTAAATTAATACTTGCACTACTTAGTTATTCTATTCTACATTAAGTTGTAACGTAGATACTTATTTGTTGAGTCGGTATTATTAATGTTTGACATAACCTTACAATAAATGACTTTTGCCACTGTTTTCCAAGCCACATTAATTATAATTTTGTAATTTTTGATTTGGCAATAAAGTTACTATTAAATGTCATTTCTTGGTATTTTATTGGTGATTAGTTTGGTTTTTAGTTCAATAAAATCGGTCAATAAATTAGAGTTATATCGTTAGGCGTTTTTTATCGAACACCCGGTATGAACTTTAGCAATTTTTTGATTTTATTTCATCTTGCAATAAAATAAGATTTGTTCATTCTTTATGACTTTTATCAAGATTTATGTTTCAAATGACTTTTTATAGATTTTTCAAGAGAAGGCTTAAAGTTGACTAAAACACAAAAAATGCGCAAAAATGTGTTTGTTTAAATGTGAACAAGAAAAAAACAACTAAATTTATTTTATGCAATAAATTTTATAACAAAGGAAACTGTAAAATACGTTTCTCATTGATCGTCTAACGAGGGTTTCCACTCCCAGATTAAGCATGAAGTAAAATTTCGAGTTTAGAAAAGCCTGAAAATTTGGCTTGGTCGCGTAGCGAAGCGGAGCGACCAAGCCAAATTAGGCTTTTCTAAACTCGAAATTTTGCTTCATGCGCCACGCGTAAAAAACACTGATTTTAACTGAAATCTTTAACCAATTGGTTAGAGTAAAATAAATTTAGTATGTCACTTATCAATTGTTTAAATTACCGGGAAAGTGCTTTGATGGACGCATCACCATTTTTTTAGCTTTTAAATGTAGGACGCCCCAATGTTTTAATGATAATTTGCAGTGTCAAATTAGAAAATTGTATACTATGCAGATATTTTTCAGATTTTTTTTCTTTTTTCAAATAAACAACTAGAATAGCACAATGACCAAATTACCATTTTTAAAAACATAGAAACAAAAGGAAAGACAATCCATTTATTGTGCAGTTCCAAAGCAGGAAACCATTTCTCAATTGACGCCTACCTTTTATTTTTTGCCGCCGTTTAAACGCCGATGATGATTACTCGTATATAACGAAATAAACGGGCTATGATGTATAGTTTGATTGCTGAATGAGGACCAACGTCCTTGTGGCATCATTAGTAAGCGCACATGCACTCAGTCGCACACGTTATGCCATGTTGTGTTATGTTATTACTAACACGACTTGGTCCAAATACAAATACGCCTTTGTATTGTATTATTAAGCAGAGTCGCGGATTGTGTAAGCGTTTTATAAGTTTTTTTTATTTTAGTGCTTTCCCGCGCCAGGACACCGCCAACTATTAGCCTCTAACTGCTGTGAGAATCAATCAATATTACACATGTGATATTACTATTTGCTTTTACAAGAGAAATTATATACATAGATTTTTTTGTTTTAAGATAGACATTCTATTTTAAGATAGAAAAGATAGAAATTAAAAATTATACAGGGTGAGTCACTAAGCGGAAATCGGTCTATAGTGGGCGTATCGTTGAAAATAGCAAAAAAAGTTTCAAATAAAAGTTGTTCAGAATCAAGTTTTTCATAACCCAAAATTATTGCTAAATATGGCGGCCTCGCGGTAATACCGGAAGTAAACACTAACTTTATTATTTTAAAAAGAACACCCTATATATTTTTACATTTTTGAATTGCTTGTTAAAAATAAACATAAGTTTATTCACACAACATTGGGTCTCAGTTGAACCGTTTTCGAGTTATTTCATTTTTGTTGATAAATTAACAATATCTTTAAAACGAAATAAGTCTGACTTGTGCGACTTACCGTTTTGGATTCAGGATGAAATGTAGTATTTGTTTAAGTTTTTGCCATTAGTCAGATTTTCTAAATTGAACCGAGTCCGTCGACGGTATTCTTCAGTACTTCAAACATGTATAAATTCATGCAAAAACTATTGGAAGGATATGGCAACAACCACTCCGTAAATTCTCATTAACCATGAAAGAGTTCCTAAATAAGCATGCATTTTACAGCTTGGAGGAATACTTAGATTTTAACTTTGAATTGTATGTGTTTTAAACATGTCATTATTTATTTACTTATTATGCATGTAGATCCTATGTTAATTTTTTCTGTTTTCTTTTTAAATTGTATATGACTTATGTAAAACTATCATGTTAATACATCAATAAATTAAAAGTAAAAGTAAAGTAAAGTAACCCGGTATCAATAAAAATGAAATTTAATTTCGCATCAGATAATGTGTCACAAGATAGATGGTTCCATTTAAAAAATGAAGTTATGCATGTTTGAAGTACTGAAGAATACCGTCGACGGACAAATACTACATTTCTTCCCGAATCGAAAACCGTAAGCCGCACAACTCTGCCTTATTTCGTTTTGAAGATATTGTTAGTGGCGTCGAGCTCTGAAATCGTCAAATTTATCAAAAAAAAATGAAATAACTCGGAAACGGTTCACCTGAGACCCAATGTTGTGTGAATAAACTCATGTTTATTTTTAACGAGCAATCCAAAAATGCAAAAATATATAGGGTGTTCTATTTAAAATAAGGAAGTTAGTGTTTACATCCGGTATAACCTCAAGGCCGCCATATTTAGCAATAATTTTGGGTTATGAAAAACTTGATTCTGAACAACTTTTATTTGAAACTTTTTTTTGCTATTTTCAACGATACGCCCACTATAGACCGATTTCCGCTTAGTGACTCATTCTGTATACAATTAATGGGCTTTACGGATGGCCTTGTGGAATTAGTAAAATCCTATTTATCTAATAGAACTAATTACGTTGAATACCTGAACCATGAATCCAATGTATTTTATCCATCCAGCGGTGTCCCCCAAGGATCCAATCTTGGACCTTTGCTTTTTTTACTATTCATTAACGATATCACGGTTAATGTCAAATCTCCTATTTTGATATTTGCGGACGACGTAAAAATTTTCAGGGGCATAAAAAACGTTGGCGATTGCGGTGTTCTGCAAAATGACTTGACCAAAATACAGCATTGGAGCGCATCAAATATATTAGAACTTAACGTCTCTAAATGTAAATGTATGTCATTTTACAGAACAACGCATAGGGTAGACTATGAATATCAATTGAATAACATTAAGTTGGATCGAGTCATGCTAGTCAAGGACCTCGGTGTATTGTTTGATCAGGAGCTGTCATTTATTCCATACTATAATAAGATACAAAGTGAATCAATGAAGATGTTGGGTTTTGTGCGCAGAATGTCCCAACAGTTCAAAAACCCGCGTACAGTGATGACGTTATACACAACGTATGTGAGATCAAAGCTAGATTACTGTGCGGTAGTCTGGTCGCCATTTTACAATACTCATATAAAGCAGCTCGAACGCACGCAGAAAATATTTGTCAAGTTTCTTTATTATAAACTCAACCATACTTATCCTGATGACTCAGTTAGCTACAATGATATGCTTTTGTTGCTTAACTTAAAATCACTCGAAGAGAGGCGCACGATGGGTTCCATTGGCGTACTGTACAAAATATTACAGGGTAGGATTGATGACCAGAATCTATTGGCCTTAATAAATATATTCGTGCCTAGAGTTACCAATCGCGGGCCCCTATTGTTTCAGTGTAGTCGCAGTAAGACAAACCTATATTATAACTCGCCCATCAATACTATGATGCGATTATATAACAACTATATCCAATCCGGCTTTGATCTTGATATTTTTACCAGCAGCCTGCGTGAACTTCTATTGTGTATCTCCGCTTAGTCGCAAATATAAATAAATAAATAACTACATACATATATTATGCTCTCATTTATTATTATTATAATTTTTTTCTCTCTCAGTTATAATGATTCTTGGTTATATTGTTTAATTATATCTGTATATCTTCGTTTTTTTTATTTTTTTAGTCTGTATATATTTTCTGCGATCTTCAATCTTTTAATTTTATATGTTCTTTTTTAGTTAGTTTATATTTTTTGTAATCTTCATTTTGTAACTTTTGAATGTTTAACGTTAGTTTGTAAAAATACTTACTTTATTTTTTATGTAATTTTTCCTTGTAATTGGATTTATCTGTTGGGAATAAAGGTTATTATTATTATTATTATTATTATATTTATTGAATATATACAAGGTCAACTACAATCTAAGCCAGGGGTGTCTAATATGCGGCACAAGGTTAGTGCGAATACGGCCCAAACGCAAATTGCCAAATTCTTTGCTCAAATTTCCAGGCTTTTCCACACGCGTATAAAATACTAAAATATTTTGTAGTTGAAAATATACTGCTTTACCATATTGCTTTAGCTTAAGTATATTTCATGGCGTATGAAGGAGAATTTCGATTTAGAAAAACTTGAACATTTGGTTCGGTCGCCCCGCTTCGCGGAGCGACCAACTAAAATTTTAATGCTTTTCTAAACTCAAAATTTTACTTCATGCTTAACCAAGGAGTGGAAACACTCGCCAGAAGTTTCAAATTAACCGCTTTTCAAAAACAACGAATGACCGATAAGTATACTCAAATTGAAATCATTAGTACAAATAAGATTTGTTAAAAATGTTTGTAATAAATCTCTTCATCGTTTTATTAATCCTACAGTACACACATGGAATAAAATCACATCAGTGCACACCTCGCGTCCAATAATCGGCTTATTCTGCAGAATTTGAAAATGTAAAAATATTTTTACCTAAACAAATTATTTTTGTTCCTCAAATAATTTAATCTCAAACTCTTGTTCCGAATCAGAAAAACGATCACTACATTTATAAAGAATTTTAACATTCCTCAGGGAAAAGTAAAATATCTCATATGTAAAGTTATTTAAATTAAAAAAAAAAACACTAGGTATTGTTTCACAAATTAAGAAAATAATTTGTGAAACAATACCAAGTTTGTTTTTAATTTAAATAATTTTACATATTCTAATGTTTCACCAAGTGCCAGACGAGAAATTAATAATTAAAATATCTCAACTAGATTTTCTATATACCTTATCTCTAATTATATAAAAAATGCATTAGGATTGAAATAAAAATACAATAAACTTGTTTCAACCAAGTAAATCGTTTAAGTTTAAAATGTTTATTTTTTATTCAATTTTATTAGAAATTATGTTTACACTACATTTATTAATTCTCTGGGATGTATTAATCATTTAAGTTTTTTTATATATGTCTCGTCAGTTGATAACTCAGAAGAAATGATAGCAGAGATCTATGAACGCTCTAAAAGATCTAGAAGATCTAGAAGTCTAACCATCAACAGTAAGAACTTGATAATACATTTCTTAAAAAAATGCGCATCAAATTGAATGTTTTCGATCCTCAAGTTGAATCACAACGTTTAGGAAAATTTGATGCGACGAAACATAACTTCCGACTGGGTTCCGCAGATTCTCTTCATGTACTAATTAAAGAATTTAAAAAACTTAAAACTGTTATGGAATACTCAAAAATCTCAGTGTCTCGAATGCACATCTAAACAAGTTGCGTATTACAAATTAATTAAAAATGGGTTAAACGAACGCGTGGGTAAAGGCGAATCCAGCTTAAGGATTAAATATAAGAACGGCATCCCTGTTATGCAAGAGGAAAGCCATTAGGCTCCAACAGGTTATTCTTCTGAATCAGTATATTTTACCAAAACGTTTGTGGCTTAAACTCAAAAACAAATAAATTTTACAATAATTGCCGTAATTTAGACTCTGATATTGTTTTACTATCGGATACATGGTTAAACGACTCGGTACTCAGTGGTGAATTATTTCCTGATTATATTAATGTCATTCGCTCAGATCGTAATTTTTTACTAGTTAATCGTTCTAATGAAGGCGGTGTCCTCTTTGCTTCAAAAAATCACATCTTCGTTACTTTAATTAATACTAGTGAAATTACAAGTACTGTTCTCATTATGGATTGTATATTATGCAGATGTCTTTTGGCTCTAGTACTATTATTGTTGGAGTTGTTTATATTCCGCCTGACATTTCTTACAATAATTTAGAAGTTAGTACTTATTAGTGATTTTAATCTTCCGTCAACACAGAATGAACACGTGTCTTTAAATACTAAATGTTCTAGTTGGAAATATTTTACCGATATACTTAACATACAACAATACAACTATATTCATAACAAATACAATTCTTTGTTGGTTTTAGTCTTGTGTAACCATGACATTGATTTATCCGTTTCACATGCAGAATTGCCTCTTGTCCCTGCACTTGAAATGTTCTCAAATCATCCCAAAGACTTCCCCTTACCATTTCCCAGTAATGACAACACAAGATTAAATTTCCGAAGGGCTAACTTCACATCCTTGTACAATGAATTTTATGGAGTAGATTGTACACTCAAATCATTTAATGACGTTAACGAAATGGTTACCAAGTTCTACGATATAATTTATTCGGTTCTCTACAAACATGTCAGAACATATTAATCGGACAAAAAGAAAAAAATAGTGGATATTTCTTATTATCCGATTGATATGTTGGGACATTGTTTACGTTTCAAATCCAAGCTAACCTAAATTTCAAGGCTTATTATAGGAATATGTAGCATCTGATGCATATTCCTTATTCATGCACAACAATGAAACTAACCTAAAACAAAATTCTTCTGAATTATGGAAGTTCGTCTCTAGCAAGCGTGTGGTACATAATGACCAGGAAGAATTTACAAATCCTAATGACATAGTTAATGGATTCGCTGACATCTTTAATAGTCATTTCAATCGTAATTTAAATTCTATACTGTGCAACGATTCAACTGTATATCCGCCAATCCTGATCCATAAAGTAGATGAATCAGAACTTATTAATATGTCACGTTTTCCGTATAAATTCACCGCTGGTGATGTTAAAATAGCTAGTTTTTTAATTCGGGATTATAAATTCTACTTTGCTAATCCATTGTGTACAATTTAAAATTACTCAATCACTTCATGCCAGTTCCCCGACCTGTGGAAACGTGCTAGACTATGTCCCGTTTTTAAGAAAGGTGACAGTTCTCATAATTATCGTCCAATTTCGATCCTCTCCAACTTTGCAAAAATCTTTGAAAGTGTGCTGCATAATGACATATTTAAAGAAGTGGGATCATTTATATCATTATATCAACACGGATTTATGCCTGCTAGATCCACAACAACAAATTTGGCTACAGTATCCCAATACTTAGCTAATTGCCTGGATTCTCGTGGTCAAGTTGACGTAATCTACACTGATTTTTTGCGCACATTTGGCTCAATTCACCATGAGCTTTTAACTCAGCGGCTAAGCCTATTAGGTGCTGTCCCTAAGGTCACTAAACTTATTCGGTCTTATTTACTAAAACGTTCATGCTATGTATTTTACAATGGCTTTAAATCCTACTAGTTTTCACCTTGCACTGGTGTCCCGCATGGCTCTTGTCTTGGCTCCCTCTTGTTTAATATTTTCATTAATGATTTATTAGAATGCTTACCTGTCCTGTTTTGGATTACGCTGACGACCCTAAAATCTATTTAAACATCAAATCTTCGAATGGCGTGGTCGTTCTACAACTTAATTTAGATATCATTGCTAATTGGTGCAAGAAAGTCAATTTAGTACTAAATGTTAACAAATGCGTTGTACGTGAAATAAGTTACCAGATTGATGGCAAGTCTTTGTCGAGATGTACCACTGTTACAGATTTAGTAATTACATTTGACAACCAACTCACTTTTAAAAATCATATCGACTTAGTCCGGACAAATGCTTCTAAGTCCTTGGGATTTATTCTTCGTGTTAGCCGCGACTTTTCTAATGTTGATTTTGTAAAATCTCTATATTTAGCCTTTGTATTGAGTAAGTTGGAATATAATAGTTTAATCTGGTATCCTATTTATGCTAGTCACTTGCTTTTGTTGGATTGCATCCACCGTCGATTTTTAAATTTCTCTCGTTTAAACTTCACCGTACTTATCCACCAATTGGAACTTCTCATGATGAACTTCTTTAGCGTTATGAAATAGAATTCCTAGTCGACAGAAGAAAATTGCAATGTTTTCCCTTTATGAAGAAACTCTTACATGGGAAAATTAACTGTCCGGAAATGTTTGCCAGGGTTCCATTTAATGTTCCTATAAAATCTACAAGGTTTTTATCAACGTTTCTAGCACCAACGGCGTTCTAATGTATTGCAACGTTCTCCTGTGACTGTGTTGTGCCATTGCTCGGAAAAACAATTTATTGATTTTTATTTAGAATCATTATTTTGTTTGTAATCACTACTTTATTTATGTAACTGTATTTTGCTTTTTTGTTCTGTTATTTAAATTTTTGTTCTGTACTTGGGTTATTCATTCTGTTGGACAAATAAAGATATTATTATAATTATTGTTATTGTATGCACTCGCATTTTCAAAGTGCAGATAAATTAGTTATTTTTGAATTAAATGAAACTACTACCGGCCATTCGAAAATAAATTTAAGTTTTTACGAAACAATTAAAAATAACATTATTTGAAAAGTTTGCCAATTTTATATCATAACCAAGAAAACTCTTTGAAAAACTATTCTTTATTAACATTCGCCGGAAAAAATAGCATAAAAATAAGAAAAATGTTAGAAAAAATAAATATAAATGTAACATACAGAACCAATAACACCTTGGGTAAAATAATTAAAAACAATAAAGACAGCGTTAATAAAGCTCAGCAAAGTGGTGTCAATTTACTGAATTGCAAAGACTGCCCCAAAGTATATGTAGGACAAACCGGAAGGTCATTCCAAGAGAGAATAAAAGAACACCAAACTAGCTTCCAACAAAATAAAACCAACTCCACATACTCTAACCACCTCATAGAAGAAAAACACCACTTCGATGAAAACTTCAAAGAATCATCATCAAGAAAGAAAAGGCCTGAAACTCAACATCATGGAGTCCATGGAAATTAATAAAAGAAAATACACGGATCATCTTCTCAATGACCAAACGCGCTAAACAAATTCGCCCTCTCTTAAATATGAAGAAGCCACAGTGTGGCAAAACAATTGTAGCGAATGCACAATATATATTCGAAAGTGTTTAAATTGTTTTATTTATATAAAAGTCAATATTGTCAAGTTAACAAACCAAAATTTCTATACGTCTATAAATCTAAATTTATTTGTTGATTGTTAGGATTATCTTTCAAATCGTGAAAAAGGGTAACATAATTTTGAAACCAGAAACCGTACCTTCCATAGTTTCTCAAGGAACCCACTTTGGGCCAATATTATTTATACTTTCTGTGAATGAAACTCCTAATACGTGTTTCCACCATTGATAAGCATGAAGTAAAATTTCGAATTTAGACAAGCCTGAAAATTTAGATTTGCCGGCGCGCGAGCGAAGCAAGTCGCGCCGGAAAATCTAAATTTTTAAGCTTATCCAAACTCGCATTTTTCTTCATGCACCAGGCGTATTGAACAATGATTTAATGCAAAACTCAAAATATATTGCTTACGATGTATACTTCGACTTTTATATCTAGCTAGAGTTTTTTAATTTATATTTATTGTATATTTATTTGTATTATTCAGGAATGAATTATTTTCTATTTGTAGTACAAAAAAAATTATTTTCATTCGTTACTTTCTTACGCAACCAAAGGAGGGTCCTGACCCTCTCGTGCTTCCTCTTGCATATGTAAAATTGCATTTTACACATCTGTGTTTGTAAAATTGCAATTCACGCATGGATATGCTAAAATTATACTTTATGTATAGTGATTTTTTTTATTTAAATATATACATATTCCTATACATATTCAATTTGAAACTACTAACGAGTGTTTTTACTTATTGTAAAATTTCGTGTTTAGAAAAGCCTGAAAATTTCATTTCATCGCGTAGCGAAGCGGAGCGACCAAACCAAAATTTCAGGCTTATTTAAACACGAAATTTTACTTCATGCGCCACGCGTATAAAACACTCATTTTATGCGAAATTCAAAATACACTGCTTAGCATACTACTTTAGCAGTATATTTTAAACTTCAAAATATTTTAGTGTTTTATGCGCGTGGCGCATGGAGTAAAATTTCGAATTTAGAGAAGCCTGAAAATTTGGATTTGCTGTCACTCGCTTCGCTCGTGACGACAAATCCAAATTGTCAGGCTTTTCTAAACTCAAAATTTTACTTCATGCTTCATTAAGGACTGGAAACACTCGTTCAAAACTTCAAATTAAAAACTTTTACAAAAAAAATGCCTGAACATTTATGGAGTATGCATCGGGATATGTATACTTAAAAGAAAAACTCCCTGTTTACATTTTGATATGTGAAATTGATATGTCACATATGGGAGTTGAACAAATATGTCTATAAATTGGTAGTTTATATTATAACAAGAAAAAAATATCTATATTGATAAATGAGCACTTCTTAGACCGCAATATAATCCAGACCCAAACAAGAAGAACACACTGTTTGTGTATGTCATGTACGGCTTATTTTCACGGCAAGTAGTCCATGGCATTTTAATTTTCCGTTTTTCGCACACACTTTACTCATCCTCTCCTCCTAGTCTCGGCAAATTCCAAAGTTCACCGGCCCTGAATCACAGCCTGTTCTTTTCTAGCTGCTTCCGGTCCGTTCCGCCCATAATCAGCTTCCTGTCCGCCGCATTCATACGCGCCAGATAATGTATGGATGTGTGGACGATGGGCGAGTTTTATTTTTTTGCCCCGATTTCGTTTGCATTAATTAAGAGGGTGGCGCGAATGGAAATCTCGAATAATCCAATTAAGTCGCCGGGACAAAAGCAAACGGCAATTATACATTCATTCGTTCGGGCGGTGATTTTTACAGGAAAATCGTTTTTTACTAAGACCCCTCTAACGATGTATTTGTAATTCTTTGCATATCATTTTTGCGAATTAAAAACAGTTCTTTCATTATTAATGTTAAAATACAGTATTAATAACTTAATAGCAATTATTTTCATGTAACCTATGTTATTGTTATTTAACCTAAACTAAACAATTGACATTTAACGTAATTTAAATACTCTAACCAAAGGGTTCCATCCTTTTTGCGTCCATAGGCCACAGTGAAAGAAGATGAATTGTCGTGGGCCAATAAGATGACCATAAAAAACAACCCACAATATACCCACGATATACCCACGATAGGTGATGAGCAAAAAGCGTTACCATTTTATTAATTGATAAAGTGTATTAAATATATGCAAACCTATGCTACTATTATTCAACCTAACCCATGTTACATTAAATACAATCACATGTACAATTATTAAGTTATTACTAAGTGAATACAGTAGGCGCCGGTGAAAATAAGAATCAGGACATGACACTTGTTGGCCTGGTGTCAATTTGGCACCGAAACTTCGCACGAACCCAGGTTTTTGTAATTTTCATCACTTAAACTTTCGAAAATAAATCGCAGGACTTTGTACCTACTGAAAATAACTTAGAGGGAGTATTTTTTATTAAATTAAATGTCATAAGCCAACGCATACCATGAAATCATATTTTCTATTGGACTGTCAGTGATTAATCACAATGGTTTAGTGACTGTTTTAAGCTATCTCAACATATAAAATTCAGCATTTTGCCGTCTTGACTACATCCTTATTTAGCAATGAAATATTTTGAAAAGATAGGAATACTTTAAGGAAAGTATACACTTTTTTCTTGTCTTGATAAAATGTTTTTTTCTTATTACGGTTATTTCATAAAAAAATAACAAACATTAGCAAACCAACGTAATCACGTTTTAAATATTATTTTTTCTGAAATATCTATAAATTTTATTAGAAACCGAATTCGTTCATATTGCCAAATGTAGCTTTATAATGATTTGTTTTTTTTTTCATTTCTTTATTTTTATACCACAAATTATTCACTGGGAAATCGCGGGATATTGAATTTTCCGAACATTTTAAAATAATATATCTCATGGCAAGTTTGGGGCACGATGCCGTAGGCGAGTGCCCCAAATGCCGAGTGAGATATAAACCATATCCACTCGAGTTTTACAGTCAACTTTTCCTACGACTAGTGAAAGAAACGGAATTAATAGTTAAACATTATTAAAATAATTATTTGTTTCACATACAAATGTAATTATAGAAAGTACAGTGAACGTATGTAGTGCTTACACACAATAGTGTATAAGTTCAAAACTAATTTCATAACTATTAATATTATTTAACATAGCATATAATTCTTAGTAAAACAGTTTAAGTTCTTCTTCAGCAAAGGGATGCATAAAACTTAAATTTAAGAAAATATATTTTAAAGTTTAAAAAATAAGTATTACCTCTTATTTACCAATACGAGTATCAGTAATATCCAGTTTCAACAAACAATTGAATTGATTAAAATCCCAGATTCATACTTCTATCTCCAATTTTACTAATTTTGCACTTATGTACATACAGGGAGTTCATTAAAGTATACCTATTGCAAATTTACCTTATTTTCTTTGAATCTGTAGTTATTCGTTACTTGTTTTTAAAGAGTTCAGTTTCAAGCTTTAAACGAGTATTTTCCACTCCCAGACTAAGCATGAATTTTTCGAGTTTAGAAAAGCCCCGTGAAAATTTGTCTCGGGTCGCGCAGCGACCCGAGACCAATTTTCTGGACTTTTCTAAACTCGAAATTTTACTTCATGCGCCACGCGTATAAAATACTAAAATATTGTGAACTTTATGTATATTTGAACCTCACTTGAAATCAGTGTTATATACGCGTGGCGCATGAAGTAAAATTTCGAGTTTAGAAAAGTCCAGAAAATTTGTCTCGGGTCGCTGCGCGACCCTCGACAAATAGTCAATTAATACAACAACTGAAGCCTAATGACCGTGCACAACAAAGGGAGTTCGTTAAATGGATTATTGAACATCAACAAGTGCATGCTGATTTTTTGAACAAAATCATCCTAAACAATGAAGCACATTTTCACCTTGATCGCTTTGTTAATCGACAAAATTGCCGTGTTTGTGGTTCGGAGAACCCACATGTGGTTGTCGAAAAACAAATTCATCCACAATGTGTCACTGATTGGTGCGGATTTTGCCACACAGCCCGTAAAACAATTCAATTACTGCATGAGACATTTCCTGGTCGTGTTTTGGTGATCAGAATTGGCCCCTTAGATCGTGTAATTTAACACCATTAGATTTCTTTTTATAGGGTTATTTGAAGTCAAAGGTTTATGTCAACAAGCCCACAATTATCCGTGCATTACAGGATAAAATTAAACGCTGCATCAACGAAATTCAGTCACATTTAGGCAGAATGGTCAGGGAAACTTTTAAAGCCGTGGAGGCCATTTGCCCGATGTGTTATTTCATAAATAACTTTATCCTATGTACTTTTTGATTCAATAAAAAAATAACAATCTAAAGACTAAACACTGTGTTTTTTATTTAATTCAAATCTTGCGTTAATTTTGGGACACCCTTTATGTATATATAGTTTTAAATTTCTGTTTTGTATTTAGTGTTAATCCATTGATAATGGTTACTTTGCGTCCGAAATCTACATTTGGTAATTTAAATAAAAGTACGAACAAAAGTGATTAGTTATTATTATTATATTATTCGTCAATATTAGTTAAGTATAGGATGCAACACATACGTAAAGCGTCTCACTCGTGTATAAACTTTAAGTTTCCGCACTTGTTTCACAATATTCTATTATACAGCTGGTAGTAATTAATAAATGTGCGAACACGTTCTTAAAAACTTCATTTTAACTTTTGCTATTGCAAAATTTTTCTCAATATAAACTTTCATTTTATTTCAAGTCAAACGATATTCTAAACACGGATTCATGCGAACACACGGACACGAAACAATGACTCGAGAGAGACATTATTGTTATTTAGTACTCATAGTAAAAATGAATGATTGCGTCGAAAATGATGTGTCGAAACGTCCGTGGAGTCATCGGTGGTGGTGTCGACACGGACGCCTTCTTCAGTTTGCAGACTTCGGAATTTTATGGCAGAATCGGCTGTTTTAATTGCGCCCCAGGTTGTTCGCATGTGGCAATCTAGCGCCCGACGAGCTCTATTTACCGACACTGCAAATAAAACAATTGTGCCGAATGCATAACTAAGAGAAACAACACAAATACTAATGAATTTTAAATGTAGAAAAAAGTAATGCAAATGCTAACTTATTTATTTATATTAAATACATAAATACAGAAAAAATGTATATTAGCAATATTTCAAAGAATACACTTGGTTACAATTCTGGATATTTAATTAAAACACTTGGTTTGTTTCACTGATTTAATACAGCTAAGTGTTTTAATTAAATATCAGGAATTAGATTCAAAAATGTTTCACCACGAGTTAAGTGAGAAATCAATTAAACACACTTGGTTATATTTAACTTAAGTTAACTTAGGTTGGTTGGAAGAGTCTAGTTAATTTAAAGGCCTTGGCTTTAAATTAAAATAAGAAGAAAAAAACTTAAGTTAATCTAGTCTGGTTGAATGTGCTTAGTTGCCAAGACCATTCAATTAGAAGAAACTGATCTTAAGTTAAATATATTTCCACTACGTGAAACATGTGAAACTAATTTGAGAACATTGCATATGCTTTATTTGTTTGACTGTAACTTTTTGTAAAACAAGAATGAAAATTATAGTATAAATTACAAATTTTTGTTAATACGTGTAACACTTACTATCCTTATCAAGATATTACATATTCATACAGAACAAAAGCAAGAGTTTACAAAAATTAACACACACGCAGATTGCGTTTATGTATGTTAAAACAATAAAGGTGGGAAGTATGACAGTCAAGCCTCTTTTGTTAATACATACATGGATTTTTACTTTTAAATATACATATCCCAATAATTATAGTGTTACAGCGTTACAGCGTTTTTTTTATAAGAGATTTATTTAAACTGTTACCTGTGGAGGCTTCTACTTCATTATACAGCATTATTTACACAAATAAAACACTTCAACTTTGTTTGTATAACCGAGGTTTTTTATTGTGACTATAGTTTCGACAACTTAAATTTATCATAATCAAACTAGAAGTAATTTAAACTAACAATTCGTCAGCTATACCGAGTGTTCGAGAAAAAACGCCCAACGCCATTAGTGTTATTTTTTTTATAGATTTTATTGAACTAAAAACCAAAGTAAATGGCCGTTTAAATACTAAAAAACTTCCTTGCCAAATAATAGCCAACTCATTTTTAAATGGCAGCCTATAATTTTTAAATTTTAGTACATTAGACACTATTTTTCTGAATGGAATAATGCCCAATTTCTTCTGTTTTGTTCAATATTTTTGCCAAAAAAAAAAATAAAATACATCTTCTATTTAATGTTATATTTAATTATAACAAGTGTGCCTTGTGAAAAAAAGTGTCAAATGTCATTTATTGCGAGATTATGTCAAAAATGAATCACAATGACCCAAAATATAAGTATCCACGTTACAACTTAACGTAGAATTGAAAAAGTAAGTAGTTCTAGTATTAATTTAACCTATTAAGTCAAACAAGTTAATTTGAAACAGTGTATTGTTTGACTTGACTTAAGAATTTATGAATTCATTTAAATATTTCAATTATTACTCATTTTTAAAGTGTATTTCCAACTTCACAATATTTCAGTGTTTAATACGCGTGGCGCATGAAGTAAAATTTCTAGTTTAGAAAAGCCTGAAAATTTGGTTTGGTCGCGTAGCGCTAAGCGCTTAATTAAACTCTTTTATAAAATCGACGAATGCCTGAAAATTGACAGCGTATACAATATGTATATTTAAAACATTAAAGAAGTATTTATTAAATAATAAAGTTGCATTTAAAATAATAACAAACTGTGAATGTATAATAAATTAGTTAACTGAATACACGGATTAAATATAAACTAATAAACAATTTAAACAGTAATAAAACCAATTTTGTTTCAAGGCACACTATATTTATTACCAAATATTTACGTGAACAAGATTTATTATAATATATAAAATTACGAACATGTTATTTGTGAAAATGCAAACAATGTCTTAATTAATAAGTAAATATCCATTGAAACAACTACTTCCGGTGCAAATTCACCTCCGGATATTGAATTATACAATGAAATATTTAAAATCGTATTTAATTTTATTTGTTACAACGCTTATACAAGATTTATTATATTTTGCTGCTGGTATAAATATTAACCTAAAATCAACATATCGATCTTTATTGGATTCAGAAAAACAATGTCTTGTATAATAAAATAACTTGTATAATAAAATAAGAAAAGTACATGCGGCCATTTAAAAATGTTATAGTTGACTAATATTTAGCAATGAAGTGAATTTTAAAAAAATATATAATTGCTGTTAATTTACAGTAATGAAACGGCCATTGCCTTTGTTTTTAGTTCAAATCGGTCAATAAATAACAGAGTTATGGCGTTGAGCGTTTTTTTATCGAACACCCGGTATATACAAAAAATTATGGTTACAAAACTGCTTTAAAAATAGGGGTGTACATTAGGTCAAGCTGGTCGTTTATTACGGGAATTTCCGGATAGACGCGAATACTTCAGTCAAAAAGTATTCGTGATCCGGATTCGTTAAATTTTTGTAAAAGGATTCGGATTTGAATCCAGGTTTAGGTAATTCGAATCCTCATAAAAGGATTCGAATACTTACAAAATGATTCGAATCCTACCAAGGGTAGGGTGTTCATGTCTTTAAAAATATTTCGAATTCTTGCTAATCCTCACATTACCATGAACATTTGATTTGTTTAGTGTTTTTAAACTTTATGTTAAATCGGTGCTTTAAACGCCCAGCGCGTGAAGTAAAATTTGAGTTTTATGGGGGTAAAATTAATACAATAGCTATAATCATTAAAATAAACCAAATGCATGAAAATCGACCTAATATTATAACAAAAAATACTACATTTTTATTATTAAAATGTACCAAAATTACATTTCTAAACATTTACTGACAATTAACAAACTTTATTACCTTTTTTATTTTATAAAGTCTGTATATTTGTTTATTAGAATAAAAGAGACTTTCGATGGAACGATATTTCATGAAATATGTACATTTAATACTTGAATAAAATTGACTTTAGCTCAAAAAGCAGAATAACCATGGGAGACATTTGAATATTCTCTGCCGATTATTAAAAAGGTATATTTTATATCTTTATTAAACAAAATCTGTCAATTTTATAAAATCTGTATATCTTCATTACTAGAATAAAATCGAATTTAGCTTAAAATTACAGAATAACCATGTGAAATATTTGAATATTCTTTGCTGATTCTTTCGAAACATTCGTTTTTAAACAAAATGTGGCCGTTTTGCAATCAATAAACAGACTATCGGATTTTCATAACATTTTAATAATTAAACTTACTTTAGTTTAAAATTTCTGAAAAATCTGTTGAGGTATTTAAAAATATTATATCTGTACTATATGTAATATTATATCTGTACTGTATGTATGTAAAGTGTTATTATATTTTCGAAAATGTGGAGATCTGAGTTATTATAAGAGATAGAGATTTGGTTAAATGGGATGAAATACTCCTTAGCTAAAATTGTACTAAACCTCACAAATAAAACTTTAGATATTTTACGTAGTTTTGGCGCTATAATAAAAATCTTAATTTTTTATTTATTTATTTTTCGTTATAGCTCATTTATTTTTAGAGGAAGTCTAGTTTAATTTGCATGTTCTTAAGGCACCTTTTTAATAGAAATCTCGTGGTGTACTCAGATTTTCGAAAATTGTTATCATATTTGAGTTAAAAGGGTCAACTTTGTTTTTTTTTTATGGGGGTCATAGTTGGCTCTGGTATCATAGAAAAGCTTTTCTGAAATGTATAATTTGTTACGTCTAATATGAAAACTAATGGTAAAAACAACAAAAGATTATTTTAACAATGACAGGCTGACAATTGAAGACTAAAAACAAAAAATTAGGAAAATTTATTTTATAATAATTATTTATTAAAAACAGAACGCTTTGAAATATATTTAGACTCTACTTGAATCACAAGTATAAAAAGGAGTTACAATGTTCAAACACGCCCTATGCTTTAAATCAGTGGTCTCCAAACTACGGCCCGCGGGCCAAATCCGGCCCGCGACTTGCATGAATCCGGCCCGCGGTTGTTTGTAATTTTTTTTTGTAAATGTCATATTTTGAAATATTGTAACAATTGTTCCTTAAATTTTTCATAATTTTATAAAATTTATCGGATCTTGGCCGACTTTATTATGTAGAATTGTATTTGTGGCCCTCGAAGAAGATAGTTTGGAGACCCAGGCTTTAATTGAATCTGTGGACACCCCGTATTTACTGATATTAAAGTAACAAACTTTGCAATTTATATTGGTTAATCTTAAACAATATCTGTGAGTATTAAAGGGATTCAAAAGTACGTTGAATTTGTACTAATTTCTGTAATTTGCAGCCAAAATAAAAATGTTGATAAATCGCTCTATAATTAGATATTTTCCAATTATCGAGCAATTTATCAAGAAAATTTTAATTTTGACTGAAAACTACAGAAAAACCAAGCGATACATAAAAATGTTCATTACTAATTATTTAGAGAAACTAAATTAATTAATTTTTCAACAATATCTGAGGGTTTTCAAAATGCTCGTTATTTAACAACACATTGAATTTTCGCAAAGTCGCAAACAGATATCTTTATAAATTGGACGATTTTTTAATAAAATGTTAACTTTGATGTAAAATTAGAGAATTAAAAGGCAATTGAGATATTTCCATTATCATTGAAGATTATTAAACTGATTTAATTTTTTTAAACAAAATTAGTTTTACAATAATGTATTTTTAATAATAATAATAATAACATTATTCAGCATTTAGTTTAAAAGTACAATAATTTAAATAAATGGATAATACATAAACTCATTGATTTTCTTACAATTAATCTTAAAATTACAGATTATTAAAGTTAGATAAAACTTATTATCATCTAGCTTTAATTATTTTGATTATAATCATTATAATAAATTATAGAATATTTAAATTAAAAATAGTATAAAACACATTTTATTTGTCTGTAAGTTCAAGTCAAAATTAATTCAATAGGCCCGATTTCAAGAGATAACGGTTTTTCAAAATAAAATGTAATCATCTCGCTTTGTTAATTATTAAACTTAATGTATTTCCAAGTAAATTCATTTTCTAAATCAGAATTATCAGTAAATCGAGCAACCCTTCCACAAATGTTTATCTCAAAATTACAGAAAAAAATCGTACACATTAATTATTAAATTCTGTACAAAATAGATTGGCAGTTTTAGTCATTTTAAGAATTTTTTTGTTAATAAATCAGAGTTAATATTATTTATAAAATAACCGGTGAAAATAATTGGCAGAAAAAAGTAACTATTAAAACTTATTTAAACTATTACGAAATAAATAATAACAATTTGTGGAAAGCATTTTTAATTAAATCGCTATACACAATTCCATTTGTTTCTGGATCTCGCCTAGCCATGCTTTCGTGTTGTTATGTTGCAGTATCAACATTTACATTTTTTATTAGTTGCCACTCCTGATTCCTTATTTTAACAGTGTTGCAATAATTTATGATATCATAAGTAATCCTCTTTTTAATTTTGAAGAGGTTTATTGTTAATCTTGCAACATGGGGAACCTTTCTTTTGAAACCATTCCTCTTTTTATTATTTCGCTTGGGGAATCTGGCTCAGAACAAACATCAGAAGATTCAGATGCAGGTTCTCTTGACTAAATAATAAAAGTGGAATGAGGGCTTAAAAATTGTTTGACATGAAAATTATCAGTATCACAAGAGGGTGGGAATAAATTTGCAATTCTACAAAAAAATACTGAGGGCCAACAGAAGAGAGAATGACCAAAATTAAGGTGGATGGATGGAGTTGATCAAAATGTGTTAACGGGAAGGCCCAAGCGAGAAATACAAATGGATGACGAAATAAGTTTGCAGAGCCGAATTCATTATATTTGTTATATACAATATTATTGCTGTGTTTGTATGTACAAAAACCAAGTAGTAAATTTTGTTAATCTTAAAACTGCATATTATTATCCTTTTATATCTGAAAATTTGTAAAACAGGCAACAGTGTAAGATCACAATAGTCAGAAATTATAACCTTAAAATCGAACATCTGACAGTGACATTTAGAAACCCTGATTTAAAACACAACCAGCCCCATTTACAATACTTAAACTGTCACTTTTCCATAGCTAGGCGAGATCCAGAAACAAGTGGAATATATAATAAAACATAATTGTTATGTTTTTATTAAAGCCTTAATATTATTGTAGTATTGTCCACTCCTTGTTAAGCATGAAGTAAAATGTCGAGTTTAGAAAAGCTTGAACATTTGGATTTACGGCGCGCGAGCGAAGCGAGTCGCGCCGGCAAATCCAAATTTTCAGGCTTTTCTAAGCTCGACATTTTAATTCATGCGCCAAGCATATAAACAGTGATTTAACGTGAAGGTTTAAAACAGATAACAAGGAATCAGATATTTAGTTTGCTACAAACGATGTTCAGTATTAATAATACATAATTAGATTTTATATCATTTCGTATTTTAAACTTTCATTTATATATTAAAAACAGTGGATAAAGTATCACTTTATCTCCGTTGTCAACGATTAGATAGTACCGTGCGATCATTTATAACATGATTTAGAGTAGGCTTTGAATTTTAAATTAGATTGGCACAACTGACTGTTAATATAAATATTAAACGTAAATGCCGATATTAAATGTTTTCGTCTTATGAATTCTGATCAATCTTCATCATTTAAACTTGGAGTCGATGAACCTCACTTTAACTCCCTTATGGACTCTTCGAAGTGGCCTCCAGGTGTGGCTCTATAAGAGTTTATACCTCGCCAAAATCGCCATTTTCAAACTGCCGGGATACAACAAACAGAAATATGAGTAAATTATCGATCTTTTATCAAAATGTGCTTGGTCTTAGAACTAAACTCTTTGAATTTTATAACAACACTCTAGCAAATGATTATGATATTATATGCGTAACTGAATCTTGGTTACATCACAATATTTCAGATAATGAAATTATTAATGATCGATATATTTTACATCGCTGTGATCGTGATTATGCTGCAAGTGATACTACTAGAGGTGGGGGGGGGGGGGGGAGTTTATCGCTGTGAAGAGGAATATACAGTCGTCACAAATATCAATCAATACTGGAAATCGGGAGTAGATCTGGATTATAGTTAATCATTTTTATATTATTGGTTGTGTTTATCTATCTCCGCGATCTCATGAGGACACTTATGCTGAACATGTAAACACAATATCAGATATCATACATAAATATGAAGGTCTTACGTTACTTGTGGTTGGAGATTTCAACTTACCTAGTGTTCGATGGATTCCAGAAGAAGATTGCGTAGGATTCTTACCAGCTAGTGTTGATAGTGCTTGTGCCCGCCTTTTGTGTGATGGTGTTATGAGCAATGGTTTATATCAGTTTAGTAACAATATAAATAGTACTTGTAATATCTTAGATTTAATATTTTCTAATAACCCTAATATAAGTTGTGACATAGGTGATCCTATATGTAATCCAGATAGTTACCATCCGCCTTTGCACATAGACTTTGATGCTGCAATCGCTAATGATGATTCAAATGAGGAATTTTATTTGGACTTTACGAACTGTAATATTAATGCTGATTGTAATGAAATAATCAGTATCAATCAGAGCTGGGACGAATCCTCGTAAAAAGGATTCGAATCACGAATCCGAATCACCTAATATGATTCGAATCACGAATACTCGAATAAAGGATTCGTAAGAGATAAATATGATTCGAATCAAAGATTCGAATCCTGTTTTTTCGAATCACGAATACAAATCGTTTATGAATAAATTTAATTTTATTATTTTTGTACACCCATTAACATATAAATATCGTTATCAGTTGTTTTAACAAAAATATTCAAAACCTAATTATTTATTATTAACACTGAACATCATTGATAACAGACTAAATACCTGTGTTACTCTGATTAAAGATGTATTTGTGTGCTTTTGAACTACACTTCAAATCAGTGGATTATACGCGTGGCGCATGAAGTCAAATTTCGAGTTTAGAAAAGCCCCGTGAAAATTTGTCTCGGGTCGCTGCGCGACCCTCGACAAATTTTCTACGCGGGGCTTTTCTAAACTCGAAATTTTACTTCATGCTTAGTCTGGGAGTGGAAGACACTCGTTACTTTAAAATATGTCACAACTGGTAAAGTATGTATCGTCGGATGCCCGTCTTCAGAGGTGATATGTACGCGAATTATGGCTCCTAGAAGTTGCCAAATAAGTGAGTTACTCAACTGTTTCCAAGGCACTCTTTGAAAAACTAAAAGATTAAAATTTTACATATAAAACGTACACTTCTGTGCAATAATATTAAGCACACAACATATGTTATAGTTTAAAACGGACGTGATGAGTTTCCTAGTTACAAAACTACGTAAATATGTAATGTCAAAATGCTGCGTCATTTAAACAACAATTCAAAAATTTGAATTCTCAGTAAAATAGAAAATGGTTTTTCTACTTCGTCTTTCTTGTATTTATTACAAGAGTTTTTTTTTTAAAGGTCAGTGTTTTGGTTTTTTAATGAAGGTGTTATTTTCAATTTATGGTGTTTTATTATTTATTGAAACTGCTACTAAGCAATTAACACAGACCCGAATTATACAATTAGAATATTGTGAAAAATAGTTATGAGACTTTAATTTAACCGACTCTTAATCTTTTCAAATAACCGAGATTCCCATACATTCTGTTGAAATACGGACACCCTGTATAATAATAATAATCATAATATAAAATTTATTGTATTGTTATTACCTAAATATTATAATTAATGAAATATTTTACATTGTTTACCGGATATTTACGAATATATTAAAAAATAAATACTTATTTCAGTAATTTAATTTTACTTATACCATCAAATGTCTAAAAGTCTTGTGTTAAAAATCAGCAGAAATCATTAGATGTTTTTTTATTAAACGAATTTCAATTATGTTAACAACGAAAAACTAATATAATTAAGATCTTTTTGAGACTAAAGAATTTTTAAGAAGATTTGGTTTCTACTTTTCTTTCTTGGCATATATTTGCTCATTTAAACTTTTTTATAAACATTTTTAAGCAATACCTTTTCAAAATTTTATAAACTTAATGCTTACTTTTACCTTAATGTATCACATTATAGTTTTCAAAAACATGTTTCAAACAAGATAATAAAAAACTTCTATACACTGTTGTGGAAAAGCGGCAGAATTAAAAAAATTATAGTTCTATTTTTAGCCAGAACTTTATTTTAATTAGCCAATATTTCGCTATACATTTGTTAGCTTCTTCAGGGAAAAGTTTAAACTAAAATAAATAAATACAATGATATTTTATAAAGAGATACACAAAGTTAAGAAGAGAGAAAGAGATAATAAAAAATACACAACTTTTCACCTTAACTATTTTGTTTATGATCACTATACGAAAAAGTTATCTTCCCTAGGCTTTTTTTTAATTTGATAATCACTTACAAATTGCTGCTTTATTAATAATTTAATCAAAACAAAATCACACGAAAGATAATAAAAACACACAACACAAACTTTTGTTTAATCACTTTTCACCTCAGTTCTTTTGTTTATAAATTAGAAACTAAAAAATCTAGTGGAGATCAGCAACTCACCGACTATGGCTTTTGATGTCTAAATCAAAAAATGTTTCAAACAATAGTTGTAGCTAACGAAAAAATAAACCACTTTTACCTAAACACGTTTCACCTCAGCTCTTTTGTTTTTGAATTAGAAACTAAGAAATCTAGTGGAGATAAACAACTCACCGACTATGGCTTTCGATGTCTAAATCAAAAAATGTTTTAAAACAAAAGTTGTAGCCAACGAAAAAATAAACCTCTTTTACCTAAACACCTCAGCTCTTTTGTTTTTGAATTAGAAACTAAAAAACCTAGTGGAGATCAACAATTCACCGAGCTTTCGACGTCTAAATCAAAAAATGTTTCAAACAAAAGTTGTAGCCAATAAAAAAAAAAACACTTTTATCTAAACACTTTTCACCTCAGCTCTTTTGTTTTTGTTCAATAAACCGAGAAAGATTTTATTGAAAATAAATACACAACTTTATGATAATTCGAAAATTTACGAACGAGAGTCTTCCACTCCCAGACTAAGCATGAAGTAAAATTTCGAGTTTAGAAAAGCCCCGCGTAGAAAATTTGTCGAGGGTCGCGCAGCAACCCGAGACAAATTTTCAGGGGGCTTTTCTAAACTCGAAATTTTACTTAATGCGCCACGCGTACAAAACAGTGATTTAACGAGAAATTTAAAAACATACAATACAAATTTTGTATGTTAATCCTCACGATTAATTAGAATTATTTTTGACGGTTCGAATCCTTTTGTAAGTATTCGAATACTTTTGTAAGTATTCGAATTCTCTTATAAATATTCGAATACTTTTATGTGGATTCGAATCCTTTTATGAGGATTCGAATCACCCGCCTTTGGATTCGAATACGAATCCTCTTTAAAAAATGTAACGAATCAGGATCACGAATCCAGTTTAACTAAAGTATTCGAATGCCTCTTTTGAATCCTCTAAAAGGATTCGAATCCAGGATTCGAATCCTGAATGATTCGAATCCTGCCCAGCTCTGGTATCAATTGGGTATACCATTTAGAATCTAGTTGTATTGATGATGCTGTTGATATTTTCTATGAAATATTATACAATATCTTGTATAAACATGTTCCAGTTAGGAGAAAAGTAAAGTCTCATTTTCCTAAATGGTTTTCGCCATCGTTAATTAAGTTAATTAAAAGTAAACGTCTTGCACACAAAAAATTCAAGAATACTGGATGTATAAAAGATTACAACACCTTTACTAAATTAAGATCAGATTGCAAAAGACTTATTCAAAATGACCACCGTATCTACATTCGTAATATTGAAAATAACATACCAAATAATGTTAATGCTTTTTGGAAATATTGCAAATCTAAAAGAGAAAGGGTTGGTACTTTTCCATCATGTATGCACAAAGGATCAGCGATGGCTACATCTAATATAAATATAGCCAATTTATTCGCCATTTTTTTTCAAGAGTCACACTCTAAACACTCCAGCGTGGGTCCTATTTTTTTCCGTAGAGTCAAATATAACATTCAATTATCTTTATCTTACTGAATCTGTTATCGTAGAATCAAGTTCTGATATCAAAGCAAACAGTTCACCTGGTCCTGATGGAATTCCTCCGTCAATAATTAAAGCATGTACCAATGAGTTATGCATTCCTCTAACCTTGCTGTTTAACAAATCTCTTTAAGATGGTAAGTTTCCTACTGTTTGGAAACGTTGCTATGTCATCCCTATTTTTAAGTCGGGTATCAAAAAGGATGTACAAAATTATTGTCCTATAGCTATTCAGTCATGTATCACGAAACTGTTTGACAAAATTGTCTATAAATATATGATGCTGCACTTTTCACCCACAATAACAACAATATGGATTCTTTCCTTCCAGGTCTACAGAAACAAATCTTTTTATTTATTCAAACTTTATATCTGATACTTTGGAAGAGGGCTCGGTTTTGGATTCCATCTACACCGATTTTTTCAAAGCCTTCGACAGGGTTAATCAAACGAGGCTTTTGTATAAACTTTGCTCATATGGCGTTTCGGGACTCATGCTTGAATGGATACGGTCCTTTATTTGTACCAAGAAAATGTTAGTTAAAGAAAGTAAATGATATCACCTCTGACATTATAATTAACGCAACCTCAGGGGTGCCACAAGGCTCCCATTTAGGACCATTACTTTTTCTTATATTTGTAAATGATATTGGTAAATATCTTGCTTCAAATGTTCTTCTATATGCAGATGATATGAAAGTATTTCGTAATATAAAGTCTATACATGATTGTAATACCCTTCAAAATGATCTAAATCAGATCATAGTTTGGTGTAATGAAAATAATCTATATTTAAATATAAGTAAGTGTAAGTCCATGCGTTTTTCTCGTAGAAAAGACTTAATATTACATTTTGAGTATTCATTAAATAATCTTATTCTTCAGAGAGTTGATTCAATCAATGATTTGGGAGTCTTGTTTGATGCCAAGCTTCAATTTAATAATCACGTCAACATAATCTCTTCCAAAGCATTGCAGATGTTTGGTTTTATTCGTAGGTTTACTTCACATTTTGATTCAATTAGAACTTTTGTATCTCTCTATATATCTTTTGTAAGACCTATTATGGATTACTGTGCAATTATATGGTCACCTTATTATAAATGTCACGTAGATCGGCTAGAAAATGTACAACGTAAAATGATAAAATTGATTTGTTTTCGCTGTCATGTATTTTATCATGATTATATGATACTTAAGTATCTTGGGTTCCTTCCTTTACTTAAACGAAGAATCTACTTTTCATTATGTTTTGCGTATCGCATATTAAATAGCAGAAATGATTGTCCTGAGATACTCTCATCTATTTCATTATATGTTCCTACGCGCATTACTAGGCAGCAGCAGCTTCTTGCTAGCAAGTATCACGCAACAAATTATGCTTACAACAGTCCTAGAAATGTTTTAATTAATAACATTAATATGTATTGTAAATTAATTGATGTTTTTGGTCTAAATAAACACATAGTTTACCATAACCTCAAATTTTTTCCATCATTTAATTAGCATTCTGGGCAATCGCAAAAAAATGCCGCCTACTTTAAATCATAATTTAAACGATCGCACGGTAGATAAACCATCACACAAGGCAATTTTACTTATTTATAAATTTAAATACAAACGAATTCCAAACATAATAAATTAGATTAGAAATATGAAATGAAATAAAATAATATACCTGTATGCAATTCGGAGATCAAGCTACATTTAAATCTTCGGAGATCTTATAACTCCTCAAATTTAAAGTACCGCTTGATAATTAGGATACATATTGTACCGGATGGTCGATAAAATACGTCCGACGCTATAAACTCTAGTAGTTAATGACCAAATTAAATGAAGTAGGAAACAAAGACAATGGCTGTTTCAATCCCATAAATTGACAGTAATTATATATTTTTTCAAAATTAACTTCATTGCCAAATAGTAGTCAACTTTAAATGTTTAAATGGCTGCACATACTTTCTATCATTTTATTATATTAGACATTGTTTTTCTGAATTTAATTATGCCCGATATGTTGATTTTAATTTATTATTTATGCCAGAAAAAATACATCTTGCTGACATGATTATTTGACAATAAATGAAGTGTGCCTTGAAAAAAATTGGCTTTATAATACTGTTCAAATTGTTTATTGATTTATATTTAATCCGTGTGTTCTGTTAACTAATTTATTATATATTCACAAATTTGGTATTATTTTAAATGCAGCTTTAATATTTAGTCAATACTTCTTTCTTGTTTTAAATATACATAATGTATACGCTGTAAATTTTCAGGCATTCGTCGATTTTATAAAAGAGTTCAATTTAAAGTTAGAACGAGTGTTTCCACTCCCAGATTAAGTATGAAGTAAAATTTCGAGTTTAGAAAAGCTTCCAATTGTTTAGGCTTTTTTAAATTCGAAATTTTACTGCATGCGCCACGCGTATAAAACACTGAAATATTGTTAAGTTAGAAATGCACTTTAAAAATGAGTAATAATCAAAATATTTAAATAATAAAATATTTACATTTTTATTCACTCATTTTTAGGTCAGGTCAAATAATACAATGAATCAAAATAACTTAATTGCTTAGTAACTACAACATAATATAATAATGTTCCGTTATTATGATGTATTCTATTCGACATTAAGTTGTAACGTAGGTACTTATTTGTTGAGTCGTAATTACTTATGTTTGACATAACCTCACAATACATGACGTTTGATACTTGTTTTACAAGTCACAAAAAATAAAAGAGTTATTGCGTTAGGCGTTATTTTTTTTATCGAACACCCGATATAATAAATATATATTTGTATTAATAAAAACTGGCATTAAAAATATAAATGGTTGCAAAAAATTTATAAAATCAAATTTATTGTTTAAGGATTTGTATCCATGATTCAAAAGAGAGAATTGGAATCATTGGTTCGAATCATATTTTTCTTTTATTGGAGTATTTGTGATTTGAATCGAAATAGGCGATTCAGATTAGTGGGTTCGAATCTTTTTTTTCAGGTCTGGTTTGTATGGATATTGTTTTTAAATTCTTGAACGATTAATAAACACTAGCATTAAAAATATAAATTGAAAGAAAGATTGACCTGTTATACTAACAATTACTCAAGTTAAAAGCTTGGATGAATATTATTTATTACCCGTGTAATTAGGATTATTATTCATATAAGTCTCGTAATTTTTCCTAGCAAGTAATAACCATCACACGTTGAAATTAAAAATTACCTACACGCACACACCTCAAACCAAAAGCCTAGAAAGCAAAAACCCAAGACGATTAGTAAATTACTTCCACTCAATTCTCATCCGAACACTTCAATTTTTCAAATTAACACCGAAAGCCTTGCCGATGGAAAAAGGGCGAACACCGTCCTTAATTCCAATTTTTTTCCCCGATTCATGCCATTAATTCGTTGCGATCACACGCGCCTTTTTTCCGAGGAAAAAATTCCCAGTTTTTCCTGTAGGATGTGCAAGTGCCCATTAATTACTGTAATGCTGGTGGAATCGCGTGCAGTGGGGAAAACGAATGGAAAATGGAAAACTTAGGAATTCCGCACGGCGATTGCTTAAATTGCCCTTAATTAAACAGACGTACTAGGTTTTTATTGTTTTCCCTTTCTTTACGTTTTTTTTTCCTGTCTGCGTTTCCACCTTGAGTATGTAAATTATTTAGTTCGAATGTTACCGTTGGTTTCAACCAACCATAAAAAAGAAATTAATTTAAACGGTATACTTATGGTAAGTAATAAAATTACATCATATAACAAGAACATTTTGAATCAATTATTCGGCTCTATAAAATAATATTAATACACAATTTTAGGACTCCACTTATATTAAATATTGCTTAGTGCATTAAAAGACCTGTTAAACATCTGTTAATAATACTGGAGAATGGTCAACTTCTCCCCGGATTTTCTCGGGCAGCCCCGTATTTTAGTTTTGCGTCCCGGAAAATGTCCTGGAATAAACAATTCGTTTAGAATCTAAATAAATTTAGCTTCTGTAGTATTTCCAGTAGGGATTTTCACAAAATACAGAATTAGATATTTACAAATACGAATGAGTGCCAATGTTCCTTCTCAATATTCGCAATACAATTTTATTTATTTAATTGATGAGACGGATACATGATGAAACTCCATAATACTATTTGAAATAAAACAACACAGTTGGGGGGTTTCACTTTTATTGTTGAACACTGCAACGTGTTTCACCACACAGTGGCTTCATCTGGCAGAAGTAGCCACTGTGTGTTGGAACATGTTGCAGTGTTCAACAATAAAAGTGAAACCCCCCCAACTGTGTTGTTTTATTTCAAATACAATTTTATTTTCCGACTAAATATTAGAAGTATTTTGTTATACTCGTATATTAACTAACTGAGAATTATCAAAAGTATTTGCTGAACCAAAAACAGCTTAGGAGAATTTAAAAAAAAAAAATGTGTAAATTGGCATTCTTTGACTTGATTATAGAATTTTAATGATTTTAATCAAATTTTGGTGGTCGTTATTTTCTTCAGTTTTGGCTAATTCTGTAATTTAAATTCTCAAAAAATGTCTATATTTATATACCCTAACCTTGTGATTATAATAGATGTGCGTGTTTTGAAGTTCACGCGTGGCGTGAAACGGAGCGAGGCGCGAAACGTGGCGCGAAACGGAGCGACCAAACCAAATTTTCAAGCTTTTCTAAACTCGAAATTTGACTTCATGCGCCACGCGTATAAAACACTGATTTTAAAGTAAAGTTCTAAGTATACTGCTTAGATTTGATGACATGTTTACTAATTTTACAAATGTTTATATGGAATATATGAAAGTATACTTAAAAGAAAAAATCCCTGTATATACAATTATATAGATTTTTTCTTAAGTTCACTTACATATCCTAAATGAAATACTCCTTATCTTTGATGTCATGTTAATAAATTTTACAAATGTTACTTTATCTAATAAAGTCTGCTTAAAGGTTTGGTTAAATAATGTAACATTCGTAAAATTTATTAACATGACATTAAATATAAAGAGGATTATACTCTGAACTTTACAATATTTTAGTGTTTATACGCGTTGCGCATAAAGTAAAATCTCGAGTTCCTTAGGCTTTTCTCAACTCGAAATTTTACTTCATGCTTAATCAAGGAGTGGAATCACTTGTTCGGAGCTTCAATAATTTAATTATTGAAAGCTTTTATAACATCGACGTATTCCTGAAAATGTACAGGATCATCACTTTTGTGTGTTACTGTAGGAAATCTCGGTTAGTAAAAAAAGATAGAAAAAATAACGGATGGCGCATCCTCGATCTCGTTTTCAAGCCAAGCTTAATGGTGAAAACAAAAGTCGGGTATCTCCTTTTGTTTTCGAGTTATAGCCAAAAACTCATTATTTTCGATTTTTATTAATATTTTAGTTATTTATTATTTTATTAAAATAACAGTTGTTTGTTCCTAGGGCACTTTTTTGAGCAGAATTGAATGAGATAAACATATTATTAATATTTCCATTAATAACCAAGATACAATACAAAGTTGTGTTTTTTAAATAGAAGTCATAGTTGGCTTTGATCTCAAAAAATAGGTTATTTTTTCTCTTTCAATCATGTATCATATGGGAAGGATGTATTTGCAATTTCTTTGAAATTTATTAAAATTCTCCTTAATTATTGCAAGTATGCTTTTTTATTGATCGCAGTAAGCTGGCTTTAGATTACTTTGTTTGGGGGCATATAAAGGATAAATTATATAAAATGAAAAATTATGCTATAAATATTTTAACACAAAATGTTATTAATTGTAGAAATTTATTTTTAAATATTTATATTCAAAATGCACTTAGAAGTGTCATAAACAGATGCTGCACATGCATTTTAAGTAATTGGCATCAATTTGAACATTTATTGTAATTTTTGTTTTAATTTTTCAAGCATAGATTAATTCGGCTGTCATCTTTCTGTATAGCTATTAAAATGTGTTATAAAAAAAAATGTGAACAATTATTACCTTACATATAGCATTCTAACTAAAAGTGTTCAAATTTAGTTATAAAAAAAAGATTTTAACAAGCCTACTATGTTCAATGAGACATATTCAGAATGTTTAAAGAGAATAATATAAGATAAATTCAAATTCAAAACTATTTGAATTCGAGAAAATAAGCTTACGCTTCTTATAGTTTGCACACTTTAAACATAATATATAAAATTACGAAAAAACTATTCGTGAAAATGCAAACAGTGTCTTAATTAATAAGACAATTTAAGACGATAAATATCCATTGAAACAACTACTTCCCGTGCAAATACACGTTACATATTCTTTAATAGAGCGTTGTAACAAATCAAATTAAATAAGATTTTAAATATTTCATTGTATAATTCAATATCCGGAGGTGTATTTGCACGGGAAGTAGTTGTTTCAATGGATATTTATCGTCTTAAATTGTCTTATTAATTAAGACACTGTTTGCATTTTCACGAATAGTTTTTTCGTAATTTTATATATTAAGAATAATATAGATTTCCATAAATATGCAAATATAACATCCTCATATGATACATCATTAAAAAGAGAAAAAATAACCTAATAATTTATAGCAAAGCCAACTATGACTTCTGTTTAAAAAAACACAACTTTGTGTTGTATCTTGTTTATTAATAAAGATATCAATATTCTGTTAACCACATTCAATTCCCCTCAAAAAAGTGCCCAAAGAAGATGCAACTAATATCTTAATAAAATAATAGATAACTGAGATATTAATAAAAATCGAAAACGGATTTGGCTATAACTCAAAATCAAAAAGCGATAGCCGTCTTTTATTTTCACCGTTCAGTTTGTCTTGAAAAAAGAGATCGAGGATGCGCCATCCGTTTTTTTTATCTCTTCTACTAACCGAGGTTCTCTATAGTAACACCCAAATGTGACCACTCTGTACAGCGTTTATATTGGGATATGCATACTTCAAAGAAACAATACCTGTATTTCCTTAAACAAACAAACAAAAATGCATAGAATCTAATCTTCAAACACGTATCATGTATCACCAAATAATGTTAATTTATCATTTCTGTAAAAATGCAAATTTCTACGAACGTAACTTTTGGTTTATATCAAAATTTTTACACATGATTTTTTTATACAACGAAACAAGTTTTAATAAAATAGGCTTGCAGAATGTTTATAGTTTAAATTTGAAGAATTAAATTCATGGTTTTGTACGTTTTTTTTTTAAATATTTTTTGTATATTTATTTACAAATTAATGTTATTAGAACGCTTGTTTGGGCACCGAAGAAAAAAAGTTGTTTGAATGCAAATCGACTTTTTTTGGCTTGTTCTTATCTGGAGCTAAATCTTAATAATCCATGAGACATCACGATGTTTTTTTTAATGTTAATTAAAATTATATTGAAACTATAACCATTTACTTATTATTTGCTATTTAATTAAATTACTTACATATAGTGTAAAATTCGTAAAACCTTATTGCCTGGTTTTACCAACCAGGTACCATTAAATTTATTTGTTGAATGGAATACACATTTTCATGTCATAAATCTCATGTCGTGAATTAATTGATTTTTTTAAATGTATGTAACTATTACTACATTTTAATCGATGAATACCTATTATTCGATTTAAATGACGTTGGTGAAACCTGCTATAAGTTTTTATTTTGTAATAACCGAATTTAATAAATTATTCATAGGATTTTACTAAAACCTAATTCAAATCACTGTTTTGTATTTACAAGTGTAATTCAAATTAAGTCATGGATTGATGTTTTATTTATAGCACTCCACGATTAACGGGAAATTACACCATTTTTTGGATTTTTTTGTAAAGAGACTCCTAGATTGGAATAATATAAAAATATACGGCGTTAAAATGTTTCCAATCTGAGAGAAATTTTACAAAAATATTGAATTTTGTTTACTTAAATATTTAGCACACATAAAATGTTTATAAAACATTACTAATAAACGTGCATCTGTGGCTGCGATCACTCATTGTGTTTTGTCTTAGTTAAAAGATAATATTTCTCAATACTTCCTATTAATAAATTATTTTGATAATTCAAAAATACATCAAAAACACATACAACAAAATATTGTTAAAACTGATAAGTATAATAATTATTTTTGATAGAAGAATAAATTTCAAATTTGGTAAAATAAAACAGATATTTTGTTTCATATTCATATTTTTAGTTGCCTGGAACGTGTTTTGATCCGTTACGATCATTTTCAAAGTAAAAACATTGAAAATGATCGTTACTTTCAAAATTATTGTAACGGATCGATACATGTGTCAGACAATTGAAAATTAAAATATGAAGCTAAAAACATTAGCTAATTTGATTTAAAATTTAATTAAAATTTACTAGGTTTGAAAAATTTGTTTAAAAACGCGGAGAATATTAAAAATTAAATTAAATTTCTTTCTTTCTCGAAATTCTGAACAGAGGCTACCGTTTTTTTTTTGCAAAGAGAAACTATCGAAATACGCGTCAGACAATTAAAAATTAAATAAAATATAATATAATATGGAGCAAAAAACTTTATCTAATTTGATTTAAAATTTAACTAAAATTTACTAGTCTTAAAAATATTGTCTCTTGAAATGCTGAACAAATGCTACATTTTTTTGGCCAAAAAATAACGTTAGTTACGGTGAATTATTATAATAATTTTTTAAAATTTTTTCTGTCAATATGTTGATTTTTTGTAAAAAGTTGAATCTGTAAATAATATTAAATAAAATTAAATATTTGTTTGTTCTTTTCAGTATATGATATATAATCCAGTCGTCAGAGATCAAAATATTACCCAACCTCTAAAAAACATCCGAATTGGCTGGAAATTTGTGTGCGTGTCAAGTACAGTTATTGTTATTAATATGTGGAAAATCGTAATAGACCGCCATAACCTGGCTGCGTTTATATAATTAACAGATTTGTAGAAGCTACTAGTAGGACACTGCGATCAAAAGTTATTGAATTTCTACCATCGATCTCTTATACATTTGCTCCAGAGCTGGGATGAATCCTCAAAAACATGATTCGAATCACGAATCCGAATCACCTAATGTGATTCGAATCACGAATACTTGAATAAAGGATTCGTAAGTGAAAAATATGATTCGAATCAAAGATTCGAATCCTCATTTTTGAATCACGGATACAAATCCTTTAAAAATAAATTTTAATCTATTATTTGCAACCAGTAATATTTTATTTCATCAGTTTCTATTAACAGACATGTTCATTTACCGACTAAATATCTGATTATATAATGATTTTAATTTATTTATTTATTTACGGAATCTCCTTTTACACAAATCTACAAGGATTAGTTACATATATAGATGTAGTAAAAATTACAATAAACCATATAGAAATACAACAATAACAAAAACTACCAATAACCTAACAGATAATGATACAAATATACTAACGTAAATGAATAATCAAGAGAACATACAAAACGGCGCATCAAAGTGTGAAAGTTAATTAATGCCTCAAATTCAAAACTATTTGAATTCAAGAAAACAATCCCACGCCCCATACAGTTTCCAGAATTTTAACATAATCTATAATACAGAGTATACGTACAGAAATATCGTTAAAAATGTACATGTATTTAAGTTAAGCATTGATGCAGCTGCCGCTTAAATAGACTGTACGGTACACCAACAAAATCGACAGTAGAGCATATATTATTGCATTGATTGGAGATACGCGACAAGGGACTATGTTGTCCATAAGTAGTTCTATGATATACGTTATGCATTAGTTCCATGTTTCTTACAGTCCTTGCGGGAACATGGATATTAAGTAAACTAACCAGACTGTTTGACGAAATACAGCCATTTAAGATCTTATATAGCAAACACATGTCCATCCGCCTGCTACGTATCTCCAATGGCAATAGCCCCAAATATGTTTCAATGCTATCGCTTGGTATTAGTAACCCACTGCAATGCAACTTAAATGATGCATACTTAATGAATTTTCTCTGTACCGTTTCTAATCTGTTTATATGAACCGCATAAGATGGAGACCAAATTACCCGACAGTATTCCAGCTGTGATCTAACGAGTGAATTGTAGAGAATAGTGATGGACCGTGTATTAGTTAGATCCGCCGAAAATCGTTTCACAAAATAGAGAGTTTTATTTGCCTTATTAATAACACTATCAATGTGTGGGTTAAATTACAACTTTGAATCAAATAAAACTCCAAGATCGCGTATCAAATTGACTTTAGTTAATGATTTCTCGCTGAGACAATATTGAAATTCAATTGGTTTTTTGCACCTACTAAAACATATATATTGACATTTCTTTACATTCAGTGCCATGTCGTTTAATTCACACCATTTGGTTATGCTAGTTAGATCATCCTGAATGAGCAAGCAATCATGAATCGTCCGTACTTTAAAATAAATCTTCACATCATCAGCGAACAGCAAATGTGGACACTTAAGTGCATTACTAAGATCGTTAATAAATAATGAGAACAGGAGCGGCCCCAGATGAGACCCCTGAGGGACACCGGAAGTTATCTTGATGCGACTAGATAAATTGGATTTAATAGAAATTCTTTGCGATCTGCATGCGAGATATGATTTAATCCAAGTTAACAGCGGATCTTGTATACCATATGATTGAAGTTTTTGCATAAGAATTGAATGATTGACGCAGTCGAAAGCTTTGCTGAAATCTAAATAAACTGCATGAAATTGACTGCCCTCTTCTAGGGCGTTAGAAATGTATTGTGAATATATGAACAAGTTAGTTAACGTGGATCGTGTTGAATAAAATCCGTGCTGGTGTTCGCTGATGATTGTGGAGAAGTTATTAAAAAGCTCAGTGTATATTAGCTTTTCAAAAACCTTCGATAGTGCACTAAGAATGGATATCGGACGATAATTCTCTACATTCGATTTAGAACCGGCCTTATGTATGGGAACGACATATGATTCTTTCCAAATATTAGGAAAGGTTCCAGTTTCAAGGGATAAATTAAATATACATTGAAGTGGATCAACTAAGTAAGCGGCACAATTACGTAAAAATAAATTTGGCACATTGTCGGGACCAACACTAGTACAGTTTTTTAATGAACCTAGAACCGTTAAAATATTACGGTCTTCAATGCATATAATGTTGATATGTGAAAAATGATCTGGTGAAAATAGTATATTTTTATTATGATTTGATTTGTATACCGATGCAAAATAGCCGGCGAATAAATTGCTTACATCTGAGGCTGTCGATGCATTATGAGCACCGTAATGCATAGACACCGGGATCACATGGGATTTGTTTTTGCTGTGTACAAAAGACCAAAACGATTTGACATTATGAGGTATGGATTCTTCAACATTGAAAACATATCTTTTATAAGATTCCAAAATTTCTCTCTTACACCTCGATCTTAAATCTGAAAATGCATGATAATCGTGCATATTGCCTGATCTTTTCCATTTGTTATGAGCAATTTTTTTAATTTTCACTAGATGTAATGCATGCTTTGAAAACCATAGTGGAAATGTACTGTGATGAGTACGTTTTTTAGGTACGTATAAGTCTATGACGAAGTACATAAATTCATAAAAAATATCTAGAACTTCGTTGACATTATCCCGATTTTGTAAAACTGTCCAGTCGACACCATTCAGAAATTGATTAATTTTGTTGAAGTCGGCTTTCTTATAATTATACTGAAAATTATTACCGCCTGTTATAGCTTTATAACTGCATGATTTTATATTGACTGAAAACGTTGGATGATATATATATATATAATTAATGATGATATATGTGTTATTGAACTTCATTTTGAATCTGTGTTTTATACGCCTGGCGCATGAAGTAAAATTTCGAGTTTAGAAAAGTCCCGTGAAAATTTGTCTCGGGTCGCTGCGCGACCCTCGACAAATTTTCTACGCGGGGCTTTTCTAAACTCGAAATTTTACTTCATGCTTAGTCTGGGAGTGGACAACACTCGTTCTTAGAAGTTTCAAATTAAAGGATTACTCTAGATTACTAAGCTTATTACCAATTATTAGCCTTTGTAAAACGGTAATAAACTTAGTAATCTAGAGTAATCCTTCAATTTGAAACTTCTAAGAACGAGTGTTGTCCACTCCCAGACTAAGCATGAAGTAAAATTTCGAGTTTAGAAAAGCCCCGCGTAGAAAATTTGTCGAGGGTCGCGCAGCGACCCTAAACAAATTTTCACGGGGCTTTTCTAAACTCGAAATTTTACTTCATGCGCCATGCGTATAAAACACTGATTTCAAGATAAGTTAAATATATATATATATATTAATATTTATATTCAAAATATGAATAATTTAGTGATTTAAATATTCATATTAGAATATTTAACTATTTGAATTAATCGAATTCGAATCTCAGCCGTAATAGCGATGATTTGAATTCTTTAGGAGGATTTGAATCCATGTATCAGGATTCGAATTTTATAAGGATTCGATTCCTTTTATAAGGATTCGAATCCTTTTATAAGAATTCGAATCCTTTTATAAGGATTCGAATCCATTTATAAGAATTCGAATCCTTTTATAAGGATTCGAATCATCTACGTTTGGATTCGAATACGAATCCTTTTAAAAAAATGTAACGAATTCGGATGACGAATCCGTTTTCACTAAAGTATTCGAATACCTCTTTTGAATCCTTTAAATGGATTGGAATCAGGAAATCGAATCCTGAATGATTCGAATCCTGCCCAGCTCTGATTTGCTCAAATAAGTCACTTCGCGCGCGCAACTGAAATTCAAAATGACTAGTTACTTGAATCGTTATTTCTAAAAGAAAAATTCATTTCACAAAAAAAGTGCCATGGAACTTTTTTGTACAAAATCGTCTCAGCTATATTTTTTGATTAAAACATTTCTTTTTTTTTTTCGTGTGCAGATTTGTAGGAAATCGGTGTTTTCCGTTTTTATCCTTTAGGAGTCTTTCTTGCCATGGAACTTTTTTGTACAAAATCGTCTCAGCTATATTTTTTGATTAAAACATTTCTTTTTTTTTTCGTGTGCAGATTTGTAGGAAATCGGTGTTTTCCGTTTTTATCCTTTAGGAGTCTTAAACTTTTTAGCTAGTTCGGGCAATTTTTAGAGGTCAGATCTCTGACGACTGGACAAATAATATGTTTTTGTTAGTTTTGTATAACCTTACAAAATATAAATTAAATCACAGTACGGTAGGCTAAAGTAAAAGAAAAACGTAAGTACTCTAAGAAGTGTTTTTAAAAGATAATATAAATATATCTAAAGACTTAAAGAAAAGTAAATATATGACCATTAGATCAGTGTTTTACGCGCGGCGCATAAAGTAAATTTTCGATTCTAGAAAAGCCTGAACAATTGGATTGGACCAAACCAAATTTTCAGGCTTCCTAAACTCGAAATTTTACTTGTCTGCGAGCGAAAACACTTTCAAATTGACGCTTTTATAAAAAAAACAACAAAAATTCCTGAACATTTACAGCGAAACTTCTGTAATGAAAAATTCCGTATATATTAAAATAAATAAGTAACAGCTAACCAATAATTCAAACTTTTAACGACGTATGTCAAAACTGATATAATATAGTTGACTACTTGCTCATATGCCCTGTTCTTCTTTGAAAATTTTTGACTCGTCGTTTTGATTCGTCGATATTTTTCAAAAAAGAACAGGGCATATGAGCAAGTATCTACCAATATTATTGACATAGAAACATTGCCATTATTTGGGTAAATAATATTAAGTAAAAACTAGCATTTAGCCCGATTTACCAAACGGAGAGCCGACGGCCGAATCAAGGAAATGTAGAAATGTAAAGAGAATTGCATAATTAAAAAAGAAATAAATGATGTTGAAGAAAAATATATGTATAATAGTAGCAAGGGGAAAGGGAGGGGGAGAGGCGTTGGTGCATGAGCCGAATGGTGGTGACTGCAAGGTAAATCGTTGTTTTGTAGTGGCTATGGAGTGGAGGGATGTAAAGGTCCGTGAAAAGGTTGGAAGAGATGGTCGCTTCGCTCCAGCCGCTCGCTTCGCCCGCCTGCCTTGCTCGCTTCGCTCGCTAGGGTGCTCGCTTCGCTCGCACATAGAGAGGGTAGTTGCTCCTTTATCCTTGCGAAAACAAATTTTCTCTATTTGATACAGTACAATAATAAGAATTATACCAGTAGATAGGAAATATAAATTTGTATAAATGCTAAAAATTTCAATTATCTAGCTCAAGTTGGACCGGAGCAATAAATATTTTTTAGTTTTTAGCAATTCCGGAATACTTTGATGCGCTGGCTATCAAAAGCTATGAGTGGGACAAAGACAGACTTATGCGGGTTTCAATGTTAAATTTTGAATCAAGGGGTAGTACCTACCCCCTTAAATTTGTTCGTATTATTTAAACAAAATAAGAACAAATTGTATAAAATCTTTTTGTTATTTTTTTATTTATAAGCAATAAAAGTAATTGGTTGGTTACATAATTTAATTAAATTTTATTCTATATAAATAATGGCATGCAACACTATAACATTAACTTGTAATTGCCTATTATATGCAAAATAAAGTGACAGTTAACAACTTATTAACAGTGTTATTGCACTTATAACGATTATTGAAAATTTTATTTTAGAGCTTTATTACGTTTAATATACATATTTTTGTTGCGTGTTGGTTTAACTCGACAATAACATTTTATCAGAATTTGAAATAATTCAACAATACAAAATATAAAATAACAAAAATATTCGTAAAACCGCAATCAGTAAGTCAGTAACACGATGTTTCAATGGGCATTTATTATATTAGTTGTCTTATTAATTAAACTTGCTGTTTATACGAATATTCTCGTAATTGTATATGTTATATTGCAGAACTTTAGCAAACAGAAGCGTAAAGAAGCAAATTTTATGGAATTCAAAATAGTCTGATATTCGAAATATAGATACATATGATAATTGAACAAGTTGGATAAAAACGTAAAATTGTAATTCATCTCTAAACTGCCAACTTTCAATACCGGTTACTTGACATTTCAATATATAGGGTTTTTTTTAGTCCTATTTTAAACGACACGTATCGTAGCTGATGCTGTTATTATTTTCAAAAATGCATAAAAATCAGCTACGATACGAGTCGTTTAAAATAGGACTAAAAAAACCCTATATATTTAAATGTCAAGTAACCGGTATTGAAAGTTGGCAGTTTAGAGATGAATTACAATTTTACGTTTTTTCTCAGGGAAAGCGGGATTTTTGTTTTACACCTTTCGGTCGTCATAGCAACAAACGTGTTTACAACAGTTGCGTGAAGAATAAAGTGTCTTCACAGGTTTTTCAAATACCTTTTTTTTTGTGAAAAGACATGGTTTTTCCTCTGCAAAATCGCATTGGACTTGTCCAATATTATTACGAAAGTGGACGGAGTTTTTTGGCAGGTATTCGACGGTTTCGCAACCGTAACGATTTAAGAGGTGGCCCATGCACTTTAAAAGCTTTTCGAAAGCTAGTAGCAAAATTTGAGGAAACTGGTTCTGTTATGAATAAAATGAAATCAGGAAGACCCACTGTGGCAACAGATGTTGTAGAAGTTTTACAAGAAACGCAAAATTTAGCAAATGAAAACGAATATGGAACATCTAGTGTCAATAAAATAGCCGGACGTCTGGAGATGAGTGGCACCACAGTCTGGCGCATTCTTCGAAGGCAACTTAAAATGTATCCATACAAAATGCAAGTTCTGTTCGAACTGAAGGAAGCTGATAAAGGTATAAGAACTGATTTTGCCCTGCAAACAATAGCGGAAATTCAAGTGAATCCACAGTGGCTTGATAATATTTTATGAACTGACGAGACACACTTTCAACTTAATGGTGGTGTGAACACACATAATTGTCGAATTTGGTCATTAAATCCGCATTCGGTCATTCAACAAGGACTTCACGATTCAAAAGTTACCGTTTGGTGCGGCTTTACATCACGATTTATCATAGGTCCATATTATTTTGAACAGATTGTGGATGGACGAACAAACACAGTTACAGTAAATGGACAACGTTATTTGAATATGCTTCGTAATTATGCAATACCATTATTACAAGAGCACGACATTGAAAATATCGTATTTATGCAGGATGGCGCACCTCCGCACATCTTTAACCCAGTAAAACAGTTTTTAAGGAACACTTTTGGAAACCGCATTATCAGTAGACAATTTCCTGTAATTTGGCCCGCAAGATCGCCAGATCTTAACCCTGCTAATTTTTGGTTATGGGGATATCTAAAAGAAAGGGTTTTTTTAATGAAACCTAATTCAATTGATGAATTGAAAGAGTCCATTCCTCAGAACATAGCAGCTATTCCACCAGACCTACTCAGAGCTGCGGTTTACAGCATTGAAGAAAGGCTACTTCTTGTTGTAGAAGAAGATGGCGGCCACATTCAACATTTACGATAATTGTAATATTTTTATTAAATTCCATTTCTTTTGGCACATAGAGACATTTTTCGTTTTCAAATTGCTCAATTATTGATGAAGATATCAATTTTTAAAAATAGGAATTATTTTTGAAAAGCCCTATATTATAAATTTAATATTTATGTAAAGTTTAGAGATCAACTAAAGATTATATATTTATGCAACTAGCTCCTAATAATATAACTCAAACTAACTTAATAGCTCTTTTTTTTCATTTCAGGTACGTAGACAAATATCATCAAAAACACGAAACCCGAGGTGACAAAACATTGGTTAACAATTTTTTGGAAAATTCAAGTTTCATGAACCAATTCAAGTATTTCTGTAAGTATAAGACCGTAGATATCGATTTTGAATTTTTCAAAATAATAAGGTAAGAAGTAAATAATTTAAGATAAATATTTTGACGTAAAGAAAAATTAAATTTGTCAAACGTCAGAATTTGTGAGAATATTTACAAAATATAAAACCGAATTAAAATTAATATCGACTTTTTGCAAAAATGTAGTCTCGTTGAGACTAAACTCAATGACTCGATGATAATTTGGAGAAGTCTCAACGAGACTACATTTTTGTCGATATTAATTTTAAATCGTTTATTATATATATATTTTTTAAATATTTTAGGCAATATCGAGTAATTTTTGGAAACACATTAGGTAAAGTACATTTTTGCAACTGATTAACATTAACCGATGATTAAAACTTCTTAAAAATAAAACAATTATTTAATTGTTTACCAAATTGCATATTTATTAAAGAGACATGTTTGGGAAATCTTAGACATTTAAAACAAATGAGCCTTGTCCCATTACATACAGTGCAATTTTCATTTAACTGCACATATGCATATTCTGTAAAACTTCCGTCATTCGCTAATTCGTTAGTTTTTAAAATAGTTCAATTTGAATATTTTAACGATTGTTTTCCACTCCCACATTAAGCATGAAGTAAAATTTCTAGTTTAGAAAAGCCTGAAAATTTTCAGGCTTCTCTAAACTCGAAATTTTACTTCATGCGCCACGCGTATAAATCACTGGTTTTAAGTGAAGTTAAATATGTACGTCTTTATCATACTGCTTTAGTAGCATGTTATGAACTTAACAATATTTCAGTGATTATACGCATGAAGTTATATTTCGAGTTTAGGAAAGCCTGAAATTTTACTTTATGCTTAACCTGGGAGTGGAAAACACTCGTTAAAGCATCAAATTAAATTCTTAAAAAAAAAAACAACGAAAATCTGAAGATTTACGGCATACAAGCGGTAATTTGGATATGTATGCTTAAAACAAAAACTCCCTGTGCAATGACTTATAAGAGACGTTCATTATGTTTATCAATAGTTTTGATATGTCACAAATATTGCTCAAGATTTATATAGTCAAAAAACAAAGTTAATGGAATAAAATCCCATGACCATCCAGGTTTTTTAAAATATAAAAAATCATTTACATTTTTATTGATGAGCACATTTTTATGATACAGAGAATTTATTTGTTTTGAGCATACATATCCCGATTTTTTCTGTAAATTTTCAGATACTCGTTGCTTTTATATGAGTTTAAAGCTTTTAACGAGTGTTTCCAATCCCAGATTAAGCATAAGGTAAAATTTCAAGTTTAGAAAAGCCTAAAAATTTGATTAGGTCGCGAAGCGGAGCGACCAAATCAAATTTTCAGGCCTTTTTGAACTCGAAATTTTATTTCATGCGCCACGCGCATAAAACACTAATTTAATGTGAAGCTCAAAATATACTGCTTAGGTTTGATCTGATCTTAATTAGTTTAAGAAATGTTTATTTTGATTAATCCTAATGACTGGATCAATTCGTTTGGAATATGTAAAAGCACACTTAAATGAAAAAAAAATGTCTGTATGTATCTTAGATGTAATTTTAAATCTTTAGTCAAGAGGTTAAGCAATTTTAGGCTATCTTCTTTTGAAACAGAGTCTTACATTTTGTAAATGAATTTGATATATTCAATTTGTTCCTTTAAAATTGATCAGTTGGTGTGAAACACTATTCAATATTTTTATATTTATTTAATTTTAAAAATAATTAAATTTTATTGAGCTAATTATTTTTAAACAAACAAAATAAAATGTATCTATATACAAAAACACATGAATATCCATAAGTTTCTCTGATAACACGTTTTAGATTTGAAATGCTAACAATGTGACGATAGCGGTTTTTTACCAAAGGCGAGGCGAAATTAACTCGTGACTTAAGTAAAATTGTACATTTAGCTCGATATAATAACGCACACTTCACTAAACATTCAAACCTATCACAAAATTTGTATTAGAAAAAAAATTGCATTTATCGCAAGAGATTAAACAGAAATCGTGCTTTTTAACAAACAGATTTTAATATTTATATCATTTTTGCTGATTTGTGTTACTTTCCATTATCGTAAACTAAAATAAACTGAAAAATGTTGATATAAAGAAAACACTTAACTGTTTTATACCACTTTTATTTTACTTTTCCTTTGTAAATAGTTTAATTTACACGACTTAGTTTGATAACAATAACCGTGTAATTAAAACTAGCCATAAAAGTAAAAGTGGTTGAGTAAACTACCGTTTAATATTCCTTCAATTTCAACGAGAAATGTATTCTGCTTTTAATACAGAACCACGCACTCAAATATAATTATTGCGGATTTGTAAATATCATAGTACAGTATCAATGAAGTGTGATATATTTAACTGTACTTTGAAAGAATTAAATAATGTATTTTCAACTTAGTGAGTTATAAATTAATTAATTTCTCATTTGGTATTTAATTATAAGGATTTAAAGTGTATTCTAGAATTTTGTAATTCTGTGTAATACAATAAATGTAATTAGTTTTAAGATTTACACATGTACAAATATATTGTATGTTACTCTGTAATTGGGTTGGTTAAACCTGTTGGGTGAATAAATATATATTATTATTATAAAATAAAAGTGGTATAAAAAAGTTAAGTGTTTTATTTATATTAAAATTGAAAATGTTCTACGATGTAATCGCCTCCAAAGTTCAAGAATGAAACTAAATATTATTCATGAAATAAATTATAAATATACAATTATAATAAATTAATTATCTTTTTTGATTGTGCCAATAAAAGTTAATTTTCTCTATAAATTAATTCGTTTTTTTTCCTCTTGAGGATTTTCGAAATTTCTAAAGTGTGGACATAACAGTGCAAACGGAATATTCTTGGATCAGTTCACACATTCCGTAAGTTGTTGGATTTAATGATCGTTTTGTGCGGAATATCCACTTAATTATGCAAATAGACTCGTTGAGTCGGGTTTTGCAATTTCTACTCCTACTAGTGTTTATCAATAAACAATTTTACTGTGATGTGAATGGCATAGACGTGTCCTGTTTATTTTGGAGCAGGATTTTTTTTTAGTTCGGATGATGATAATATTTTATCGCACTTTGAATGCGTAAATTTTATAATTGTGACAGTTGAATTAATTAATAGGAACTGAAATAAATAAATAACATGACTTACACAGGCTTTCACCAATATCATTTAAATCGATGAATTATATTATTCATCGATTAGAATCAAGTAATAGTTATATACATGTCAAGAAATCGATCAATTGTCATGAGAATTGATGTTTATGACATGAAAAATGTCTATTCCAATCGACAAATAAATTGTATCTACGAATATGATTTAATTGAAGTTGGCGAAAGCAGACATTAAAGAATTATTCAGGCAATTTTTCTTTTAAGTATACATATGGATGCGCTGTAAATTTTCCAATATTCGTTGTTTCTTAAAAGAGCTCAAGTTGTAACTTTAAAGAAGTGTTCTCCACTCCTAGATTAAGCATGAAGTAAAATTTATAGTTAAGAAAAGCCTTTCTAAACTCGAAATTTTACTTCATGCGCCACTCGTATAAAACACTTATTTCAAGTGAAGTTCAAATATAAAGTATTTTAGTGTTTTATACGCGTGGCGCATGAAGTAAAATTTCGAGTTTAGAAAAGCCCAGATAATTTGTCTCGGGTCGCTGCGCGACCCTTGACAAATTTTCACGGGACTTTTCTAAACTCGAAGTTTTACTTCATGCTTAGCCTGGGAGTGGATAACACTCATTAAAAGCTTCAAATTGAACTCTTTTAATAAACTATGAATATCCGACGTTTTAAGTATATACGCTGTAATTGGGATATGTATACTTAAAAGAAAAACTTTCTGTATTAATAAAAAAATGTCTGTATTTCTCATTACGATTTTTTGTCGCATCTTAGTTGCTTTGTACATTTTATAAACTTATTTTGTTAGAATGACAGTGAGAATCAGTGTCGCAACCAAAGGGAGGGGCCAGAGCCCTTCCCCTTAATATTCTAAACAATAGAGTCATTAAGGCAAACATGGGTATGTTTGCCTAAGGTTTAGTTATTTTTCTTCTTTTAATGGTTTTTAACTAAATTTAACAGGAACGTTTGAATGTTAAATCGAATTTTGCAAATGTGACAAAATAAAATAAATCCTTGAAATTCAATAAAGTAACAATTATCGTCAACATTTGTCGTGAAAATTTACCAAAACACTTTACAGAATACATAATAAATATCAAAATTGATTACAATTAATAAGAATCTTGAACACACGACAAAAATTATAAATATTGTCAAAGTACATTAAAATTAACAGAAGTCATGAAAATAATACAACATAAAATACGTGAGCATGTAGAAATTAAAGAGTGATTTTTAAGGATTTTTCAGTCAATAAAAATCGTGAATATTCACAAAATTTATAGAACTCGTTGAAAATATCAAAGTTAATGAAAACTGTGAAGTTGTGTAAATATAGAATTCATGAAAATCATTAAAATTAAAATAATACGGATAAAATAGCCAGATTTGTCGAAGCTGAAAAATATCGTAAAGATGAAAAATCCATTTATTTATTAATTTAACTATAATCTTTTACAATTTTACAAAATTATAATAGGTTTAGACAAATACTAACAGATTGAATTTGAAAACAATAAATGTCGCTTGCATGCTACAATTAATTCAATTTAAATCAAACACATTTAATAAAATTAAATAAAGTTTTAAATACGTCAAATTTGCAAATTCAAGAATAAAACTTTGACATAATCAGTTAATTCAATGCAAAATTAGGAAAGTGACAAATAATCGTCCAACTTAACAAAAATTCTAGTATATAGGATTTGTGGATATTTTATAACCTTTCTTAGTTTTGTAAATCGATAAATCTGATAGAATTGTAAACTTGTCAAAATTAAGTAAGTAAAATCAATAATATACATTTTATTGATTTGTTAAATTTGTATGATCTCTTTTTATTAATTCGACGGTTTTATATACAGGGTATCCATATTTCAACAGAATGTATGCTAATCTCAGTTATTTGAGGAGATAGAAAGTAGGCTAAATTAGGGTAAAGTTGCGTGTTTTAGGGCCCACTAATAATCTAAAAACAAATTTAAAATATCTTTTTTTTGTTTTCAAGATATCACCAAAAAAATGATTTTTTTGAATTTCGTTTTTATTTTTTTTATTTAAAATCTATTGATTCTAGACATTTATAACTTTAACATATTTTAGCATATTTTAATAATAATAATAATAAACAAACGTTATTTCTAAATAAATGGTCACAAAAATTATCGCAATTTTGGAACATAAAAGAAATTGTGTCATAACAAAAAAAACATCCCTATATAATTATATGCTGTTAAATACTCAGACAAATAACATTATGTAAATAAATTACATGCTTTAAAATATTCTTCCACACTGTATATCTCTGATTCCATGAGATGTTTATATACCGCTGACTTGTATGGCTTTAACGAATCTAAATTCTTTATTTTGCTTGGCAGAACATTATAAAATTTAACACACCTATGAAATGAATTTCGCTCAGATAACGTGAGTCTGTGTCTCGGGTACAATATATCCCTATTTCGTCTATTGTGATACTTCTCTGTGTTGGTGCTAAATTGATGTTTATTTTTAAAAATAAACATCAGACATTCATAGACAAAGACTGCAAAGACTGTCAGAACTTTATTTGCCTTAAAAATACCTCTACACGGCTGCCTGTACTTTAATGAAAAAATAGTTCGCATACATCTTTTTTGTAGTACAAACAATTTCCCAATTGTTGAACTATTCCCCCAAAAAATTATCCCAAATCTTAAAATTGAGTCAAAACATGCATAATATATTGCCTTATTTGTCTCAACATTGAGATATGATTTCGTTATATTTATTATATAGCACATTCTCGCAAGTTTAGTTACCACATGGTTCACATGTGAGCGTCAATCAAGCGATTCATTAATTATAATACCTAGGAATTTTATATCACTATTTAAATCAACAGTGACATCTTCTAAAACTAGCTGAGTTGGTGTTTCAATCTTTCTCTGTTTTGTTTTAAATATCATAGCCTGCGTTTTGCCCTTATTTAATTTTAACATGTTTATTTTGAACCATTCAGCTAGTTTTCCATAGAAGCGACTACATATATTGGCTAGCTCAATATAGGTTTTCGCTGTTACTATGAAACTGGCATCATCCGCATAGTTAGATATATGTGTACTATTATCTGGTAATGATACTGTATGTATGTCATTTATATATATTATGAACATAACAGGGCCTAAAATACTCCCTTGAGGTATTCCTACGCCCTCACATCTCTTTATTTTTGATTTATAAATTCTACCATCACTCTCTATTGCTGTTCTTTGTTCCCTATTTGCTAAAAATGACCTGAACTAATTTAAAGCGTTGTCTCTTATACCATAATATTTTAGCTTTTTTAGCAATAGACAATGATTGATAATAATAATAATAATAATAATAATAATAATTTATTTCTCAACAGACCAGGTCCAATTACAGAGATAAATATATTTAACGTACAATACATTAAAGTACACATTAAAAATAAAAAGAAAAGTATACATTAAAAATACACAATATAGAAAACAAATATATATAAATAAAACATACATGCGCCAAATATGATCTATAAGAAACACGTTTTTAAAACATTTTCGAATTCAGTAGTGTTATTACAAAAGATATCGACAGCGTACTGAACCTCATGATAATTCCTAATCATATTGATGACGGGTGAAAATAAGTGGTGATTTGTACGAGGAGTATTATATGAAAATGAATGCATGCTTCTTGAATTTATCCTCGGAATTGTAAAATTAAGCAACGATAGGAAAGATGTATTATCAATATTATTGTGAATGAGTTTATGAAGTTCACAAATTGAAATATATTTATGTCTATTAAAAACGGACATAAAATCAAATTCACGTAAGAGGGCGCTGTACATCAAAGGTAGGATAGATGTTGTACTTGCGATAGTATAAATATCTTAGAAATTTCTTTTGTATTCTCTCAAGTGAATTTATATGAATCTTATAATAAGGAGTCCATACGCAAGCACAATAGTTTATTTTACTGATAATTAGAGAGTCGAACAGTCGAATAATTGATGATAGGTCAGAAAAGTCACGACTATTTCGAATAATGAATCCAAGTAGCCTGAGACAATCATTTACAACCTTTGTAATATGTTCCTTAAACGATAACGTATTATCAAATATTACTCCTAAATCCGTGTGGCTGGTGGTCCTTTTAATAGAAGCATTACATATTTGATAATTAAACAGAACGGGCCTACGAACACGAAAATAGGATAAGATGCAACATTTTGAAATATTGATATTCAGTCCATTGTCTGAGCACCAACTGTGCATCGACTGCAAATTATGTTGTAAAGATACACAGTCTAACTCCGTTTCAATTACACGGTATAATTTTATATCATCTGCATACATGAGGTAGTCACAGGTTAAAGAATCAATTACGTTATTAATAAAAACAAGAAATAGTAAGGGGCCCAGGTTTGAACCTTGCGGAACCCCACTTTCAGCAGAAAATTGACTCGACTGAAACCCCATGCACGAAACAAATTGCTGCCTGCCACATAAATAAGACTTAAGAACAGAAATAACATTATCGTTGATATTGTAACGCTTTAGATAATTCAACAATTTATCATGTGGCATTCTATCAAAAGCCTTACTTATATCTGTATAAATAACATCAACTTGCTTTCCACGATCAAGTTGATCAGATACAAATTGAGTTATATTTAATAAGTTAGACTGTGTACTTTTTTTCTTCATGAAGCCGTGCTGATGAGGGGTAATGAAAGGAGAAACAATTTTATAAATATGATCGTACAGAATGCATTCAAACACTTTAGAAAAGTTTGAAATTAATGCGATTGGTCGATAGTTTTCGATGCAACTCCTGTCACCCGATTTATACACTGGAGTAAGTCTCGTTAACTTCCACCGTTTTGGAAAAATTCCCGTTGATAAAATTAAAAAATGATTGTCAGAGGTCGAGACAGTTGGTTAGCACAATCTTTTATAAAAAAATGCTGGTATTTGATCAGCACCTGCCGTCATTTTAGGTTTAAGAGCTTTCAAATAACAAAGGACGATATCATCAGTTATAGAATAGTTTCCTAGAATATTACACACAAGATCACAATTAATATCACACGCAGTGCTGTTACGTTTATATGCCTTTTGAAAATGGTCACCGAATCCTTGAACAATGCCTCCACCTGTTATTTTATTGTCCCCGCCAAGTGACATGAGTCCAGGCAATCTGGATTTCTTCTTCTTTTTATTGACGAAGGACCAAAATTGTTTGGGATTTTTGGATAAATTCGTTTCGGCAGTTTTGATGAAATTTTGATACGCTTCACGAGTCTTGTTCTTGATGAGGGTTCTGGTTGCACGGTATTTGGATGCGCTAGCATCGGTTTTATATTTTTTCATTTGACGATGCTGCCTGCCTTTACTTTGGGACAATCTTCTTAATTCATTATTATACCATGGAGGAAATGCATTAGAATTATAATTGACTCTTTTCTTGGGAATGAATTTGTTCAGTACGTCATATATAGTATCATAGCAGAAATCACATGCTTTATCAACGTCATGTATACTTTCAAGTTCTATCCAATTAATTGCTGACATTTGCATATATGCTTCATATAATCGGTAAGTTTTGAAATTATAAAATTTGATTCCTGTTTCCGATGAACTACTTGGAAAGTTAATTTGTTTTAATATCTGCACATCAATATTTAAAGCCGGGTGGTGATGGTCTTCAGCAATAATGACGTCATCAGCTTTATAAACAGTGCAAACAGCATTAACAGGAACATTGACAAAATCTAGTATTCGATCGTTGATATTACAAATATTATTAAATTGTCTCAGATTGTTGAATGATATAAAATTCATAAAAGATGCGACCTTGTTACATTTTATGTTTGATATTGTGTTTGTTTTATAATTTGGCAGATTAAAATCTCCACATATAATTGAGTTTTCGTTGTTAAAATGTTCCCCACAATATTCAAATAAGTTAAGTTGATAGTATCATAGGCCTTTGAAAGGTCCAGGAATACCCCAAGTGCTAATTCGCTATTTTCAATGGCCTGGTTAATATAGTTTGTAAATTCAAATACTGCGGTACTTATAGACTTTGCTTTAATATACGCGTGTTGCGAGTTATTCATGATATTGCAACTATTCAGAAATCTCATCAGATGGTCACAGATAATAATTTCAAAAATCTTTGAAAAGGACGACAGAAGGCTTACAGGTCTATAATTATCCATTACCTCAGCATCCCCTTTTTTATGTATTGGTTTTATTAAGGCAAGTTTTAGCTTATCAGGAAATATTCCATGTTTGAACGAATTGTTTATGATATACGCAAGCACATCAGCAATTGAGGCAATACAATATTTAATTAAATTATTGCTAATCTCGTCATCTCCACTGCTTTCTTTGCTCTTCATTTTTCCTACTGCACGTATAACTTCTGCCCTTAACACTGCGGGTAATAGGAAAAGCTTTTCATTATATTGTAATGACTGATCTAAATTACATGTTGGAATATCATCATTATCTGTTCCTATCTGTTTTTATTTTAAGATACCTATAACATTTACCCGGGAACCATAGCTAACTTTTGTTTTCACAACCATAGTTTATTTTAGATTTGATATTTAAAATTATAATATTTTCCTTGTTGTAAAGAGTGCCTCACGAGAAAAATAGTGGGCATGATCAAAATAATTTCGAAAAGGATTTTTGACAGATGCAGCTTACATAACCTAAAAATTAGTCGATACTAGTTATTATTACAAACGGTAGTGAAGTATTTTTATTACTAAGAGTTTGTGCAACCAAATGTGTGCTTTGTCGTTCTGTAATATATTCGTAACAGCGGCCGCAGCAAGAGATGGAGAACAGCTGATGTTGAGCACATACAGTGTGGAAATTAAGTAGCGGATAAATTCGGTAACTCCGTTAATGTGTATGACAGAGAAAAAATCTAAAAGACGTATAGCGATTAAAATCACTGCGCATGTGAAAAATATTTTTTTAGATTTTTCAAAAAAAAATTGTAAACGCTGTGACGTCATCAATACATTTTTCAAATGACAACCTATATTTTTTATTTTTTATTTCGGTACAGTTTTTCAATAGGTTTTCAACCATATACAATTTTGTATAGCTTACATAAGAAATAATATAAGAAAAGCGGTCTTAAAGTTAAAAAGTAAAGATGAATTAAATTAACAGACTAATCCTAGTTATCGGGGTTTAAAACAAACAAAACATATTAGGGCTTGGACAATTATATTAAATGTTCAAACTGATGACCATGCACCATCTGACAATACCCAAGACGGTAATAAAATGCATTCACCACGTTTTGAAGCATTTGAGGCTAAATGATTAGGTCGATTTTTGTATACCATGTTTTTTAAGTGCCCCCACAGAAAAAAGTCCAATGGCGTTAGATCAGGGGACCTAGCCGGCCATTCAATTGGACCTCTTCTTCCAATCCATCTTCCTGGGAACACTTCGTCTAAATAACGTCGCACATCCAATGCATAGTGTGGCATAGCACCATCCTGTTGCAGGCAAATATTATTGTTTGGTATGTCAGGGTCGTGTTCATTCGGAAATAATATCGCTAATGCAGGTACTAATTCAAACTGTAAAAAGTCTAGGTATCGTTCCCCAGTCAAATTAGCGTCGAAAAAGAATTGCCCTAAAATCCTGTCACCGATTATTCCTGCCCATACGTTGAGCTTTTGGGGATATTGTGTATGAGCTTCATGCATCCAATGTGGATTTTGTCTAGCCCAATATCGACAATTCTGCCTGTTGACAGTTCCATGTAAGGAAAAACTTGCTTCATCCGAAAATATTATACGCCGCGAGAACATTGGATCACGATTGCATATTTCCATCATTTGTTCACAGAATTCTTGCCTAAGATCAAAGTCTGTATCTGATAACTCATGGACCAAGTTTACCTTATAAGGATGAAATTTCTGCTTTTTTAGAAGTTTCAGTACCGAAGTATGGCTCAGATTGTGGTTTAACGCGATATTTCGACTATTTGAATGCGGATTATCTTCATATTCCAGTAATATATTAAGCTGCATATCTTCGGTTAATGTTGTCAAAGGGCAGCCAGTTTTTGGAAGATCCTGAACAGTACCATGTTCTCTAAATTTATTTTCAATTCTACTGACTGTGGATTGGGTTAATTGGTGATCAGGATATTTGTCTCTGAAAATTCGACATACTTTTTAATGGGTTCTAACTCGATCACCATACCCAATCATCATTAAAACTTCAATTCTTTGCTTCTCTGTCAGCGATGGCATTTTGCTTAAACAAGATACTTACTACGTATTAAATACTCGTACTATCCACGGGGAATGAACAACGCACTAAACACTTTGCTTGTACACAAGCACGTGACACATGTCAAAGTGAACCAGAGCTGGGACGAATCCTCAAATACAGGATTCGAATCACGAATCCGAATCACCTAATATGATTCGAATCACGAATACTCGAATAAAGGATTCGTAAGTGAAAAATATGATTCGAATCAAAGATTCGAATCCTCATTTGTGAATCACGGATACAAATCCTTTAAAAATAAATTTGAATCTATTATTTGCAACCAGTAACATTTTATTCCATCAGTTTCTATTAACAAAAATGTTCATTTACCGACTAAATATCTGAATCAATAATGTGTGTTATTGAACTTCATTTTAAATCAGTGTTTACACGCGTGGCGCATGAAGTAAAATTTCGAGTTTAGAAAAGCCCCGTGAAAATTTGTCTCGGGTCGCTGCGCGACCCTCGACAAATTTTCTACACGGGGCTTTTCTAAACTCGAAATTTTACTTCATGCTTAGTCTGGGAGTGGACAACACTCGTTCTTAGAAGTTTCAAATTAAAGGATCACTCTAGATTACTAAGTTTAATACCATTTTACAAAGGCTACTGCTCGAAGGACCAATCATGGTCTTCGGAGACCGAAGGACTACAGGGAATCGAAGTTTTTTTACAAGAAAACAACGAATATCTGAAGGTTTACAGCATTGGTAGGAAAGAAAACATCTAATTTTGAAAAAATATCGAAGTTGGGTTGGTTTTCAGTGCGATTTTAACTTCACTTTAAATCAGTGTTTTATACTCGTGGCGCATGAAGTAAAATTTTGAGTTTAGAAAAGCCCCGTGAAAATGTGTCTCGGGTCGCTGCGCGACCCTCGATAAATTTTCTACGCGGGGCTTTTATTAACTCGAAATTTTACTTCATGCTTAGTCTGGGAGTGGACCGTCAAGATTTTCTACATGTCGAGATTTTCGATATTTCTAGATTTTTGTCGATTTATTCACAGTTTGTTATTATATTTAAAATGCAACTTTAATATTAAATAAATACGGTTTTTCTCAAGAATAGAATATTCACCCATTTAAACCCGAGCAAATTATAAAGTTAACTCTAAAAGTTAATTTTAGGTAAAATTTTGCATCTTTTTCTATGATTTCAATGAATGATTTATTATATTACATACGTCGATTTTATAAAAGAGTTAAATTTAAAGTTCAAACGAGTGTTGTCCACTCTCAGACTAAGCTTGAAGTAAAATTTCGAGTTTAGAAAAGCCCCGCCTAGAAAATTTTCACGGGGCTTTACTAAACTCGAAATTTTACTTCATGCGCCACACGTATAAATCACTGATTTAAAGTGAAGTTAAAAATGCACTGAAAACCAACCCAACTTCGATATTTTTTCAAAATTGGAAGCTTTCTATCCTATCCATGCTGTAAACCTTCAGATATTCGTTGTTTTCTTGTAAACAAACTTTGATTTCCTGTAGTCCTTCGGTCTCCGAAGACCATGATTGGTCCTTCGAGCTGTAGCCTTTGTAAAATGGTAATAAACTTAGTAATCTAGAGTGATCCTTCAATTTGAAACTTCTAAGAACGAGTATTGTCCACTCCCAGGCTAAGCATGAAGTAAAATTTCGAGTTTAGAAAAGCCCCGCGTAGAAAATTTGTCGAGGGTCGCGCAGCGACCCGAGACAAATTTTCACGGGGCTTTTCTAAACTCGAAATTTTACTTCATGCGCCACGCGTATAAAACACTGATTTCAAGTGAAGTTAAAAATATACTTTTAATATTGGAAATTTTTCATGGTTAAGTAACCAAATATGAATTTACAAATATTCGAATTATTCGAAAATTTAAATATTTATATTCAAATATGAATAATTTAGTGATTTAAATATTCATATTAGAATATTTACCTATTTGAATCAATCGAATTCAAATCCCAGCCTTAATAGCGATGATTCGAATTATTTGGGAGGATTTGAATCCGGGTATGAGGATTCGGATTCTTTTATAATTATTCGAATCCCTTTATAAGAATTCGAATCCTTTTATCAGGATTCGAATCATCTGCGTCTGGATTCGAATACGAATCCTTTTAAAAAAATGTAACGAATCCGGATCACGAATCCGTTTTCACTAAAGTATTTGAATTCCTCTTTTGAATCCTCTAAAAGGATTCGAATCCGAGAATCGAATCCTGAATGATTCGAATCCTGCCCAGCTCTGAAGTGAACACACTGTTTTGTTTGTTTTAAACCACAATAACTAGGATTAGTCTGCTAATTTAATTCATCTTCACTTTTTTAACTTAAAGACCGCTTTTCTTGTATCTTTTCTTATGTAAGCTATACAAAATTTTATATGGTTGAAAACCTATTAAAAAACTCTACCGAAATAAAAAATATAGGTTGTCATTTGAAAAAGATATTGATGACGTCACAGCGTTTACAATTTTTTTTTGAAAAATCTAAAAAAATATTTTTCACATGCGCATTGATTTTAATCGCTATACGTCTTTTAGATTTTTTCTCTGTCATACATATTAATGGAGTTACCGAATTTATCCGCTACTTAATTTCCACACTGTAGGATACTGTTGGTAATGCGCGTGCGTATGGTAGTAATTCTTTGTAAAATAAGTCTTTGCTGTGTAATACAGGGACAAATGATCTTATATATAAAATTATTGTGAAACTTTTATATTTAAATTCTCAAACAAGTTTCTATGAGAATTCTTGTGTGTGTAAAGCGGTTCTTAAGAACGAATTTCATTTGAAGTGCATCTATGTGTCAGAATGGCAAATTTTGGTAAATAATTGTTAACTATATTTTACTTTGTGTTTAATTTCTGGATATAGGTTGCCAATCTAACGTATACATACATTTTATGTCAAGAAACATACATTACTTAAATTTTGTATTATCCTTTATTAAAAAGAATCCAGCTTTTATAGTTATGAGTAACACTAACGCACAACCATTATCAGTATTTCGTTTATAAAAAAATATGTATTCTATCAGTAAAGTAATGAATCAGATGGATGCACGTCCTCAAGGGTGATATGTAAGCAAATTATGGGTCCTAGGAGTTGCCAAATGAGTGAATTACTCAACTGTTTCTTTACAAAAAAAAAGATGACAATTTTACACATCAAATATACAATAAATTATAAGTGTGAAGTACACTGAATTCAGAAAAAAATATTGTTTGAAAAAATATGAAAATCTAAAATTGCGCCCATAAGAAAAACAAAAGATGGCTATGGTCCCCGCATACATTTATAAATTATATTTTATAGTTATCTTAAAGTAACATATACTTTTAGATTTCTCGTCAAAAAGTGCCTTATAATGTCAACGTTGTAAATGTCTAGATTAAATAGTTTTTGAATAAAAAATTAAAAACGAAATTTCGAAAAATCAGTTGGTTGATAATGTGTCAAAAAGAATAAAAGATATTTGAAATTTGTTTTTAGATTATTATTAAGCACTAAAATACGCAACTTTTCCCCAATTTAACCAACTGAATATGTCTTCAAATAACCAAGATCTCCATACATTCTGTCGAAATATGGACGCCCTGTATAATTTATGATTTTTCTCAATATTTAGCATATTTATCAATAAAATCAAATCAAATCAATAAAATTTGTAGAACTTACAAGAAAAATACATCCATAATTTTTGAAATTAAAAATATAGAAAATAATAATAAAAATTTTAAAAAATACAAACATCCCACAAATATCGTATATTTCAAATAATTCAAATAATTAGGACAAAGTTGCATATTTTAGGGCCCACCAATAATCTCAAAACAAGTTTGAAATATTTTTTTTCGTTTTTTAGATTTCACCAAAAAAATGATTTTTTTAAATTAAATTTTTATTTTTTTATAAAAAATCTATTGAATCCAGACATTTATAACTTTGACATTATACAGGTATTTTGTAATGAGAAATCTAGTAGTATATTTTATTTTAAGATAATTTTTACATTTATCCGGGAACCATTGTTAACTTTTGTATTTCTTATGGGTGCCATTTTGGATTGTTATATTTTTTTAAATAGTATTTTTTTCTGAACTTAGTGATGTATCACACTCATAGTTTATTTTAGATTTGATATTTAAAATGATAATATTTTTTGTAAAGAGTGCCTTGGAAACAATGACGGCATATTTATTAATCAACAAAATCTTGATTCATTCAGTTTAAGCAGTCAAAATGAATTTATAACTGTCAATGTTTTGTAATAATAATAATAAGTAACGATTATCACACATAACATAAAGTTAAAAGGCTTAGTGTTCAAATCAAGAGCAACGATAACAGTTTATTATGATTCACACAGAAAAGGACGAATTTCATTAGAAGTGTATCTATGTATCAAAATTAGGTTGGTGAAAAATTATGTTGGTGACTAATTGTAAACCATTTTTGACTTTGTGTCTAATTTCTGGATATACGTTGCAAATCTAACGTATCTATTTTATGTCAATATAGATGTTTAAGAAATAAATTTTGCATTACTCTTTATTGAAAAATCTAGCTTTTTATGGTTATGAGTAGCACTAACGCATAATTATTATCAGTATTTTGACCCTATTTCGGAAACGACAAAGATATTTTACATTTTTTTTTGGTTATTATGTTGCCCAAAAATACGCAACTTTGCCCCAATTTAACCGACTGTCTATCTCTTTAAATAACCGAGAGTCCTGCTTTTTTGCCTTTCTCTTATTATATTTTACTTTTTTAAATGATTATTTATTACTGTTTTTTTTATATAAAAAATTACTATACTTTACTCGTAATATTTCAAAAAGATGTAAAATGTCTAGATTGTAGAAAAATATATATAATTATCCCTAAGCAAAACGTTAAATTTTGCGGCCGTTTATCATTCAAGGTAACGCCAAATGTCTATATGTTTTTTCGTTTTTTTATTACTCAAAATCGAAAATAATTTTCAAAAAATTAATCTAAAACAACGCTGTAATATGTAATAAAATCGTTTTTAGGCCCCGTTCAGACCCCTTAAGAAGAAAAAACGGTAGAAATCGTTAGATTTTTTTATCAATCTACCGTTTTCTATCGCTTTTTTTTGTATGCCACCTACCGCTAAATTATTTTACGACCTGGCACCACTGAAAGTGAAGTTTAAATTATAGAAGGTTTTTTTTCTTTTTCGGCAATTTCATCAAGAATATTGAGAAAATTAAAAAATCTGAATACAAATGCCTCATTTTTATTGAGATTAATAAATTAAATTAAATTACATATATGTAATTATAAGCGCGTTTTCTCAGTATAATTGCTCAATAAATGTAGTTTATCCACAACCACTCTATAATATTATAATTATACATGCTAAGAGTCAATAATAATGACGTTTATTATAAATAGGTTATGAAACCTGTGAGTAATATTTTGACTTATCACTGCTCAACTGTGAATAATAAGAAATCACTACAAAATTAGGATACCTCATGTTAATCAATTTTGACATAAACAAAAACAATTTATAAATTGAAAGCAAATTGTGTTAATTGTGTTGTGATCGTTGTGATAGTGTGGTTAATAGTTTATCGAAGGTGAAAGAAGCAACATGGAATCCGATCCTGACTTCTTGACACCCCCGGAAATAAGGGACGCGGCAGAAATCGCTTCCATCAATTTGTTGCCTAAAAAGTCTCGCAACATATACCAAAGTACATACAACACGTTTTGTGAATGGAAAAAGGAGAAAAAAGCACATTCTTCAACTGAGTCGGTAGTTTTGGTGTATTTTACTGAATTATCAAAAAAATACAACACCTCATCGTTGTGGCAGAAGTATTCGATGCTAAAAAGTACATTGAAAATCTTTGAAAACATCAATATTGGAAACTATGGCAAACTTCTAGCTTTTTTGAAAAGAAAAAATGAAGGGTTTACTCCGAAAAAACACTTTCTCCATAGAAAATGTTAACAGTTTCATTGCAAATGCACCGGATGACAAATTTCGTGCAACAAAAGTAAGTTTTAAATTATTTTAATATTTTTTAAAAATTGCAGTAATTTTTTCTTCAGGTTGCATTAATTATGGGTTTAATGGGCGCTTGTCGTTCAAATGAGCTGTATAACATGAAAATTAAAGATAAAGAAGACCTTAATTCCTGCTATATGATTAAGGTGCCAACCACAAAAACTAAAATTTGTAGGAAATTTACAGTATCTGGTAATTTTTACCACATTGTAAAAAAATATTTGTGCCTCCGAAAGCAGATAAACCGGGATTATTTCTTTCAAAATTTTCAAAATGGAAAGTGTACTAAACAGCGAATTGGTATTAATAAATTTACAAAAATGGGAAGGGATATCGCCAGTTTTTTGAAATTACCCAATCCTGAGCAATATACAGGCAATAGCTTTAGATGAACCTCAGCCACCATTTTGGTTGATGCTGGTCGAGACATCACTGCGTTAAAACGTCATGGAGGATGGAAGTCAGCTGCGGTTGCAGAAGGCTATATTAACGATTCTTTGGAAAACAAAAAGGAAACGGCCAGAAAAATTGCATCGTCAATAGAATCGACAGCAAATAATGTAACAGCTGTATCTTCCAGCACAAATTCCGTTAATTTCGATATTTTGGATCAAACCGTAAATCTTGGTGTACCCACTTCAATGCCCCCTATTGTGTTTAATAATTGTTCTAACGTTACTATTAACATTAATCCTAATAAATAGTATTATTATATGTATTACTTAGTTATAATTAAAAGTAAATGATTTAATGAATTATGATCTTATTCTTGAAAAGTTGCAGTAAGCAAGAATGAATATACATTTTGTGGTTGTGGATAAAGTATAGTATTCTACTCGCGCATAATGGCTATTAATCATTCGAATGATTTACTCCACTCGCCTGCGGCTCGTTCCGTAAACCTCATTCTCATGATTAATAGCTTTCATTATGCGCTTGTTGAATAATATACTATTAGACTCTCTTGAATGTCGTAGGCATAAGGCATCTATCTTATTTATGCATAAATTATTACACAATGAAATAGATTCACCAGAATTATTAAATCAAATTGGGCTGCATATTCCAGTTTTTTGCAGCAGGCAAAAACCTATGTTTAGCATCCCAAACCATAGGACTAACGTGAGATTAAAATCTCCTATTGTTATCATGTCATGCATGTGTAATAAATTACCACCCTGTTGTGATATTCTGCACGACTCTGTTAAATCGTTGATGAACAATCTGTCAAATAGCTGTCACACTCACGAGCGTCTTCATATTGTTTAGATTTAAATTTATTTATGTACATACATACATTGTTTATTGTATTATCATTGTCTTGTAATTGGGAAATTTCCTGTTGGGCAATAAATATTTATTATTATTACTATTATTATTATTATGTAGAGTTAACATTTGTAAATATATCTACATAAACAATACTATTAAAAACGAATCATCAAAATTGAAAATTGAGAAATTAAAAAACAATCGACAAAATCGATAAATTCAACATGATATGATAAATTTCTTAATTAATTCATGAATCACGTTATTAAAAACTTTTTACTCTTATTTGATCACTCTGTATGTTACATATTTAATTTGTGATTTTCATTAGCACGCGGAGCGACTAAACTAAATTTTCTAGTTTTTCTAAACTCGAAATTTTACTTCATGCTTAATCTGGGAGGGGAAACACTCGTTAGAAGCTTTAAATTGAACATACAAGGCCATGCACATTTACAAAAGATCACATTAACAAAAATATCTTGGTAGATTTTTTCTCCTAGTACTTATAAAAATAATGTACTTTTAAATTCTCGATTGTAAAATCGATTATTCCACGATTGTTGTGAATTTTAAAAACGGCAAATATTTATAATATAAGTGTTTAACAGACGTTTAATACAAACATTTTTTTTATAAATTAATGCACACCTATTTAATTTCCTTTTTAATCTTTAACGGAATCTTTGCAATTTTTACAAAAAATGCTTTTGGAATGTAATTTTTATTATGTAAATAGATATTATGAATTTCTAAAATGCAGATTGCAAAATATGAAAATAAATAAATATTTGAAGTAAGGTACGATAGATAAAACAGAGTGATAAGATAAATTCCACATTTTAAAGTTGTTTTAAAAATGAGTGTTTTTTTTAAATGCTGTACAGTTATTTACAAAATAATCTTTATCTATTGTTCTTTTTTCATAATTTTGACAACATAATTACCTGCTGCTTTTTAAAGTAGTCTTGGAATGCATTTTTTCCGCTGTTACATATTTGCATAGAAATGTTTTTAAAATATTATACATTGTCTCACCACATAAAATGCACTAAAATAATGATCGTGAAACAAAAACCGCAGTGCATATTTATAACATATATAATATAAAGAACAGCCCTTAGAGTGCTTACCAAAATTAGACATCCTAAAAACCCACTTTACAACCCGTCAAATCAACTCCTCTATCAAAAATGCTTTGTAAAATGTTTCAATTGATAACCGTTTACAACTCCTGGCAAATAAATTCGCGCTAAACCCATTTAATTCCAATATTATTAATAACCTATACATCAGAGCTGGGATGAATCCTCAAAAACAGGATTCGAATCACGAATCCGAATCACCTAATATGTATCGAATCACGAATACTCGAATAAAGGATTCGTAAGTGAAAAATATGATTCGAATCAAAGATTCGAATCCTCATTTTTGAATCACGGATACAAATCCTTTAAAAATAAATTTGAATCTATTATTTGCAACCAGTAACATTTTATTCCATTAGTGTCGATTAACAAAAATGTTCATTTACCGAATAAATAGTAATTAATGATTTTAATTAATGATGATATATGTGTTATTGAACTTTATTTTAAATTAGTGTTTTATACGCGTGGCGCATGAAGTAAAATTTCGAGTTTAGAAAAGCCCCGTGAAAATTTGTCTCGGGTCGCTGCGCGACCCTCGACAAATTTTCTACGTGGGGCTTTTCTAAACTCGAAATTTTACTTCATGATTAGTCTGGGAGTGGACAACACTCGATCTTAGAAGTTTCAAATTAAAAGATCACTCTAGATTACTAAGTCCATTTTACAAAGGCTACAGCTCAAAGGACCGATCATGGTCTTCGGAGACTGAAGGACTACAAGGAATCGAAGTTTCTTTACAAGAAAACAACGAATATCTGAAGGTTTACAGCATGGATAGGAAAGAAAACATCCAATTTTGAAAAAATATCGAAGTTGGGTTGGTTTTCAGTGCGTTTTTAACTTCACTTTAAATCAGTGTTTTATACGCGTGGCGCATGAAGTAAAATTTCGAGTTTAGAAAAGCCCCGTGAAAATTTGTCTCGGGTCGCTGCGCGACCCTCGACAAATTTTCTACGCGGGGCTTTTCTAAACTCAAAATTCTACTTCATGCTTAGTCTGGGAGTGGATCGTCAAGATTTTCTACATGTCGAGATTTTCGATATTTCTAGATTTTTGTCGATTTATTCACAGTTTGTTATTATATTTAAAATGCAACTTTAATATTAAATAAATATGGTTTTTCTTACGAATAGAATATTCACCCATTAAGAGCCGAGCAAATTATAATAGTTAATTTTAGGTAAAATTTTGCACCTTTGTCGATGATTTCAATTAATGATTAATTATATTACATACATCGATTTTATAAAAGAGTTTAACATGAAGTAAAATTTCGAGTTTAGAAAAGCCCCGCGTAGAAAATTTGTCAAGGATCGTGCTGCGACCCAAAACAAATTTTTGCTCTGATTTAAAGTGAAGTTAAAAATGCACTGAAAACCAACTCAACTTCGATATTTTTTCAAAATTGGATGTTTACTTTCCTATCCATGCTGTAAACCTTCAAATATTCGTTGTTTTCTTGTAAAAAAACTTCGAGAGACCGAAGGACCACAGGTATCCTTCGGTCTCTGAAGACCATGACTGGTCCTTCGAGCTGTAGCCTTTGTAAAATGGTAATAAACTTAGTAATCTAGAGTGATCCTTCAATTTGAAACTTCTAAAAACGAGTGTTGTCCACTCCCAAACTAAGCATGAAGTAAAATTTCGAGTTTAGAAAAGCCCCGCGTAGAAAATTTGTCGAGGGTCGCGCAGCGACCCTCGACAAATTTTCACGGGGCTTTTCTAAACTCGAAATTTTACTTCATGCGCCACGCGTATAAAACACTGATTTCAACTGAAGTTAAAAATATACTATTAAGGTTGGAAATTTTTCATGGTTAAGCAACCAAATATGCATTCACAAATATTTGAATTATTCGAAAATGTAAATATTTATATTATGAATAATTTAGTGATTTAAATATTCATATTAGAATATTAAACTATTTGAATTAATCGAATTTGAATCCCAGCCTTAATAGCGATGGTTCGAATTATTTGAGAAGATTTGAATCCGTGTATGAGGATTCGAATCCTTTGATAAGGATTCGAATCCTTTTATAAGGATTCGAATCCTTTTATAAGGATTCGAATCCTTTTATAAGGATTTGAATCCTTTTATAAGAAATCGAATCCTTTTATAAGGATTCGAATCATCTACGTCTGGATTCGAATACGAATCCTTTTAGAAAAATGTAACGAATCCGGATCACGAATCCGTTTTTACTAAAGTATTCGAATACCTCTTTTGAATCCTCTAACAGGATTCTAATCCGGGAATCGAATCCTGAATGATTCGAATCCTGCCCAGCTCTGTTATACATTACCCGCAACCCTAACATAACCCCTCAATGTAGACATCCAGAAACCACCATTCATCAATTCATTTCATCGACAATGACAAATAATCATGACAAATAAACTAGACAGACATTAATAATTATGACGTCTCTTTGACTAAAATTACATAACTAAATAATAACAGTCCGAAAGACCACTGGTCGATAGCCGATTTACGGAAATAAATTTATTAATATGACTAAGTATTGTAATATTCGATATGTACATCTATATACAATTCCTGTAAGTAACGATGTGTATACCGGGTGTGGCACTTAAGACGCCTCGGACCATAGCTCCTTTACGATAAAAGCTATCGACTAAAATCTAAGAGCAAAGTGGTGCATAATTACCGTCGCTATGTTTCAAAAATATTTCTAATCATCAGTGGCGTGCCGTACTCCAGTGGCGTACCAAACTTATGTTTTTTTAAATGGAATGCCCTATTTTTTATTGCAGATTTGGAAAGTGCTCAAAGAGTACTTATTTTTTTATCTAACATGTTATACCCTTCACTTTAGCGGTTTCGCTGTTATAACCCCTTCTTTCAAAATTGCGCTCCATTTTTGAGATTGTTTTGTAGAGAAACTAATTGACGCCGGCGCCTAAATTTTGAATTGAGGTACAGGTTAAGACCTCGTATACCTTCACATAATTTTTTTTCGGGTAATTTATGGAAAAAGAATAATTTTTGATAGAACTTCGCATGTTGTCATTTTTTTCGAAAATTTTAAATGGCACCCCCCCTAAAGAAATTACGGCGTTGTACAGCCAAAACTCTAAATTTTTCATTGGTACAAAAAAAATTACACATTGCATAACAAAATTTCGGAGAAAAAAGGAATTTCATCGCAAATGTCGGGAAACGTTTTCCGTTCCCAAGAGTGCCATGAGAAAACAAAAACACAAATACGGTCAACATAATAGTATGTACCTATTTATTCAACATGATATGAAAAATGCAGATAAAGAAAATTTAACAACTTAAACTAAATGTTCGAAATGACGACCTTCCTGCTGGAGGCATAACCGCAACTTCGACTCACAGGCTCTAGACACTGCCCTAAGGACTTCTGGTGATATACCGCGGAAAGCCGCGCGGATTCTCTCCCTCATATCCTCGACAGTAGTTGGTACCGTCCTGTAAACCTCGTCTTTGATATGGCCCCAAAGGAAGAAGTCAAGGGAAGTGAGGTCTGGTGATCTTGGCGGCCACCTCACAGGACCCCCACGACCAATCCAGGAGTCCGGAAACGTTTCATCGAGAAATTCCCGAACGACACGGCTATTATGTGCAGGAGCTCCATCGTGCTGGAAAACTATCTGTCGTAGAGCGGCTAGAGGGACATTTTCCAAGAGATCATCCAAGTCGTCGCGAAGGAACCTCAAATAACTGTTGCCGTTCAAGTGCCTCTCGATGAAATAAGGACCCAAAAGGTGTTCTCCAAGTATGCCTACCCAAACATTCAGCGACCATCTTTGCTGGTGGTTTATCATTCGCATGGCGTGTGAGTTTTCATCGGCTTAATAATGGTAGTTGTGGCGATTGACATGCCCATTTCTATGGAACGTCGCTTCATCAGAAAATAATACGCGCATAAGAAATGATTCCTCCTGCTCAATTTTGTTGATAGCCCACAAGCAGAAATCTTGCCTCGCATGAAAATCTTGAGGTTGCAATTCTTGGTGCAGTTGAATCTTAAATGGACGGAATTTGTACTTTTGAAGAACACGATGTACGGATCGCGTTGAAATATCGTGATTCCTACTAATATCACGGATACTGGTATGAGGATCTTCAATAACTGCCTCCAGAATCTGCAATTCATTATTTTCGGTAAAAACTGTCTTCTTTCTAACTCTCCTTGGCCGTTTCACACTTCTTGTAGTAGTAAATCTCTCCAACACTTTTTGAAACGCACGTTCATTTGGATGTGCCCTGTGCGGATATCTCGCAGCGTACACTCGTGACGCCAAGAAACAATTCTTGTTACATTCTCCAAGAAAAAATATCATGTCAACCATTTCCTCTTGAGTTCGGAACATTTTTAGAACGTTTATCAAAAATGACTTATGGCTGCTACTGGCGTCTAATAATTTACTTTGACAATTACCAATCTTTTGTTTTCTCATGGCACTCTTGGGAACGGAAAACGTTTCCCGACATTTGCGATGAAATTCCTTTTTTCTCCGAAATTTTGTTATGCAATGTGTAATTTTTTTGTACCAATGAAAAATTTAGAGTTTTGGCTGTACAACGCCGTAATTTTTTTAGAGGGGTGCCATTTGAAATTTTCGAAAAATATGACAACATGCGAAGTTCAATCAAAAATTATTTTTTTTGCCATAAATTACTCGAAAAAAAATTATGTGAAGGTATACGAGGTCTTAACCTGTACCCCAATTCAAAATTTAGGCGCCGGCGTCAATTAGTTTCTCTACAAAACAATCTCAAAAATGGGGCGCAATTTTGAAAGAAGGGGTTATAACAGCGAAACCGCTAAAGTGAAGGGTATAACATGTTAGATAAAAAAATAAGTACTCTTCGAGCACTTTCCAAATCTGCAATAAAAAATAGGGCATTCTATTTAAAAAACATAAGTTTGGTACGCCACTGGAGTACGGCACGCCACTGGTGATTAGAAATATTTTTGAAACATAGCGACGGTAATTATGCACCACTTTGCTCTTAGATTTTTTTCGATAGCTTTTATCCTAAAGGAGCTATGGTCTGAGGCGTCTTAAGTGCCACACCCGGTATATACCGTGCGTTTTAGTTAAGTATGGCCATGGGATTTACATGGTAAAAAATGTACCCCATGTTAACTTTCATTGTCGTATAAATTTGGAACCATTTTTTTGGTTTTATTGATAAATCAAAATTTGTTTACGAAATGTACAATACTAGAAGGACATAAACATATTTGATTTCATTATTTTCGCTGTCAAAGTTGAAATGTACATATAAGTAAGCCAAAAAATCAACTTGGCGAAAATGTCCTAATGTTAATATTTGTTTTGTTGAAGTTGAGAGCTAATACAAATAATTCTAACATGTTTAGGTGCTTCTAACAATGAACATTTTGTAGAAAAGTGTTTGATTTATTAATAAAAACAAAAAATTGTTTTTACAACAAACGTTAACATGGGCTCCAATCTTTACCATGTACATCCCTATGGCCATATTTGAATAAAACGCACGGTATAATGATCGTGAATATAAAATAAAATGAAAATAAAATATTTATTGGTAAAAAGAGGCAAACATTGATATAAACAATGAAATTCTTTATATATTTCGTAAACTTATTATTATTTAGCTAATATAATTTTATATCAATCACAGTTTTATAGTAAGTTATAGTACATTAACAACAATTACAATTAAAAATGCGATAATTTGATCCACTAACTACTATTTTTGCTTGCCTTACACAGAAAAGTTTGAACATGTAAGATATAAAAGTAAATAAAACGGTGATTGCTATACCGGGTGTTTAATAAAAAAACAAATTTTCTATGCTGGGCTTTTTAAACTCGAAATTTTACTTCATGCTTTGTCTGAGACTGAAAAACACAACACTCATTTCATCATCAGACATAATTTTTCTAAACCCAATAATTCGCAAAATGTTGTTTTTCAAAAATATTGTTGTCGAAACCAAATGAAAATAAACCTTCTATTTGAAATCATATTTTTTAAGAATTATAATTAGTGTGCCTTGGAAAAGAAGCGACAAATATCATTTATTGTAAGGTTCTGTCTAACTATTCAGGTTTGACATTACACATCGAAGACTCCACATCGTTTAAATTAATTTTAGAGCTTACATCGTTAAAATCTCCAGTGTTTAAATCAAATTTGGAGGTTACGTTTGTAGAATCCTGTTTGTTTACATCAATCTTTGAGGTTATGTTTGTTGAATTCTGTTTATTTACATCAAATTCGGAGTTTACGTTTCTTAAATCTTATTTGTTTACATTAAATTTGTAGGTTAGGTTGGTTAAATCTTGTTTGTTTACATCAAATTTGTAGGTTACAGTGGTTAAATCCTATGTGTTTACTTTAAATTTGTAGGTTAGGTTAGTTAAATTCTGTTTGCTTACATAAAATTTGGGGGTTAGGATTGTTAAATCATATTTCTTGAAATCAAATTTGAAGGTTAGATTACTTGAATCTTGTTTATTTGGTAACCTTATGTAGCATAGAATAAGATGTAGTGCACGTGTTAAATTAATTCCAAAAATGAAGTATTTATCAAATATTAAGGTTGCTTTTAAAATAATAGCAAACTCTGAATGTATAATAAATTAGTTAACGGAACACGTGGATTAAATATAAAGCAATAAACAATTTAAACAGTATTAAAAAGCCAATTTACAAATGTTGTTCTTTGTTTGATTGACATTACTTTACAATAAATGACTTTAGTCAATACTTCTGTTTAATACATAAATTGCATCTGTTTAGAACCTGGGTCTCCAAACTATCTTCTTCGCGGGCCATAAATACAATTCTACATAATAAAGTCGGCCAAGATTCGATTAATTTTATAAAATTATGAAAAATTTAAGGAACTATTGTTACAATATTTCAAAATATGACATTTACAAAAAAAATTACAAACAATCGCGGGCCGGATTCATGCAAGTCGCGGGCCGGATTTGGCCCGCGGGCCGTAGTTTGGAGACCACTGGTTTAGAACATCGTGTGTTGCATTTTTTTTTCATTTCAAGGCACAAATGTGGTATTGAAAAAAAAAAATCATGTTAACAACATTATTTTTATTATTTTTGTCTGCATGACAATCTAATAGACCAATAAACTGACAAATTGAATGATTTATAACTGTATGTTTTGAGTTTACTTGAAGTGATATTATACATAAAAAGACTGTTATTCCTTACTTCACTTTTTATTAAACTAAAAAGTGTTTTAGATTATGACTTTTTTTTAATGATTAAATCAGTTTTACAAACACAATTTGTTTATGTTTTTTGTTTGTTTTATGTGTAATGAAAGTTTATTCTGAGTTTTACTACACCACAAAATCCTATTTTCTGCAAACTTATTTAAAACAAATTACATCCCATAAACTCATTTCAATGCAAACACGTCTGAAAATATGTATTTATAAAATTATCCACGCAACATTACTCCTAACTATAATTTAAACAGCAAACTTGACGTAAATGCACCAAACTAAAACACAATCCTCTCGGAGCCAAAATCCGAAAAAGACGCTCCACGCTTTTGGCCCCCTTCCAGTTTTCTCCCACCCCCCGACGACGACGTCTATATTGTGCATTGTTGCTCGCCATTGTTGAATGCATAATTGAACAGATGATGATCAAACCGCAATTTGCACGATAATCCCATTTCCGGCCGCGCATCTTTAATCGGCCCCCGCAAACCGGAAATTGAGCGCCCTGAAAAATCACGTGCGCTCTGTGCAGGACATTAAATTAAATGTAATAGTTTATAGTTGGATGTATAATGTGTGCAATAGGCGGCATCTGCGCTTAATTGCGCCGTCGGAACGTGCGTGACGTTTTTAAATATGGAAATATGGATGAATTATTTCCTATACGCGTTTTGTGGACATGAAAATCCACTCGCGGATTTCATAACTTTTTCCTATTTTTTATTTCACAAAAAAAATAATTAATACGATATTTTGTATAGTTTTAATGAAACCACACACACCCACACACAAAATACAATAAGACTTATAAGTTAGCAGAGTTGAGTAGGATTTAAATCATTTAGGATTTGAATTCATTTAGAGTATTTCGAAAAAGGTATTCGAATGCATTTTTGAATAAGGACTTGTGATCCGAATTATTTGTTACAATTTTGAAAAGGATTCGTATTCGAAACCAAATGTACATAGGTGATTCGAACCATTCGGATTCGAATCCTCAAAAAGAATTTAAATCCTCTCAAAAGATTCGAATCGTCGCTATTATTCAGATATTAGTCTGTTTTAGAACCGTTTTTATGTATAATAAATAGAAAGAAATTATTAGTTAAACAGTTTTAAAAGCACATTAAAGCTACCAGATGCAACATACAGACAATTTTTCTTGTAAGTATACATACTTCGATATATACATTGTACATTTTTAGGCAGTCGTTTTGTTTGAAAAACGTTTAATTTGAAGCTACTTACGAGTGTTTATAATCCCTGATTAAGCATGAAGTAAAATTTCTAGTTTATGAAAGCCTTAAAATTGGTTGGTTCGCGTAGCGAAGCGGAGCGACCAAACCAAATTTTCAGTTTATTCTAAACTCGAAATTTTACTTCATGCGCCACGCATATAAAATACTGAAATATCGTAAAGTTCATAATACACTGCTTTAGCATTATTCTAAATCAGCATATTATACTTCATTTGAAATCAGTGTTTTTTTATACGCGTGGCGCATGAAGTAAAATTTTTAGTTTGGTTTGATCTCTCCTCTTCGCGGAGCGACCAAACCGAACTTTCCTGCTTTTCTGAACACGAAATTTTACTTCATGCTTAGTCTGGGAATGGAAACACTCATTAAAGCTTCAAATTATCCCCTTTTCAAGAACAACGAATGCTCGAAAATTTACAATGTATATATCAAGGTATGAATACTTATAAGAAAATAGTTCTGAACCTTATAATAAACACGATGAAACAGAATAATTATTAGTTCTATGCTCATTTTTCCTAAATTCAGTTTTGTTTCAATTTTTTGCGAGGAGAGTGCTAATCCTGAATTAATAAATCGTATCCGATATTTTTCTGTTGTTTCATATTCTAAACTAGTGGTTCATAACTTTTTCAGTATCATGGAATCTTTTTGCGGAACGCAGTCGTAAAACAAAAGATTGGCTTTACCGTTTTTTTTTTTCGGAGTCTAAAACCTTATATCTGTAAACTCTAGACTTTAGGTTGTCGACCTACATGTTAAACTGAAGTCTCTAGGCTGCCTAGATTCTTATATATAGTTTTCAGTAAACTACTAACTAGACTCTAATCTGGAGTTTCAGTAAACTCTACTAAACTCTAGACTCTTACCTGGAGTTTCAGTGTTTCAGTTTTTAGATAATAGAGTTTCTATCTAAACTCTAATCTCGAAATTTTGTACTTTTGGCGCTCTAGACGCTAGACTTAAGGCGGTCGGCCTAGACTCTATACAGTCTAGATTCTAGACTAGTTTCTCGATTCTAGAGTCTGTACTCTACGCTCTCCAAACTAACATTTAGACTTTCCTCAGCGACCTAAACTTTAGTTTCTGGATCCTTCTTAGTTCACTAGTTTCTGGACTCTAGACGCTAGACTTTAGGTAGTCGATCTAGACCTAGACTGGAGTGTCTAGACAGTCTAGACTCTAGTCTGTAGTTTTCAGTAAACTCTACTGTCCAATTTCTAAACGTTGTTCTTTGGACTCTAGACGCTAGACTTTAGGTAGTCGACTTCGACTCTAAGCTGGAGTCTCTAGACAGTCTAGACTATAATCTGTACTTTTCAGTAAACTCTACTGTCTAATCTCTAAACGTTCTTCTTTGGGAGCTATAGACTCCAGACTGTAGACTTCAGGCGATCGACCTAGACTCTGTACTCTATGTGCTCTAAACTAGAATTTAGACTTTACGGAGTCGACCTAAAGCAGACTCCACAAGAGGTGTCCCATGGTTTAAGATTTGAAATCACAACTTTTCTTTGAGGTGTTTTCATATTAAGATTATTTCTTTTACTTTTGTGTGCTCAATTGCAACTTATCCTAAACTATCTTAGTCAAGGGATTCAATATTATAGTTATTTCAATGTGAACTTATACGTCACAGGACACCTGTCGTGAATGAGAGTATAGTTTTAGTATAGTATCTGGACCCTATGCAGTCTAAATTTTAGGCAGTCTGGGTTCTAACAGGCTTTATCTATTCGACCTAGACTCTAAACTAGTCTCTAGACAGCCTAGACTCTAATCTGTAGCTTTTAGTAAACTCTACAATCTAGACTCTAATCTCTAAACTTTGTACCTTGGGCCCTCTAGACTTCAGACTTTAGAATTTAGGCGGTCGACCTACAGTCTAGATTTTTGATTAGTCTCTGGATTTTAAACTATATTCTACACATTGATAATGAAGGTTTAAATTAAATTACACTTGGTTTGTTTCACAATTTTTTTTTTAATATATTCTACACGCTCTAAATTAGAATTTAGTCTTTACATAGTCGACTTATTTTTAGACTAGTTTCTGGATTCTAGACGCTGGTCTTAGTGCTCCACGCACTCTAAACTAGAATTTGGACTTAACACTAGAATTAAAACTAGTCTAAGGACTAGTCTCTAGACTATAGATATTAGATTCTAGGCGGTTCAGAGTCTTAAGCTCGGATTTATAAAGTCTAAAGTTTAGACCTACTCTGAATTCCACGCATTCGTTGCTAGATTATTTTATGACCTCGAATCCTAAGACTTTGTAGTCTAGACGCTTTAATGTTGAGCTCTGATACCTAGTCTATACTGTAGAGATAGACTCTCGATTCCATGCATTAGTCTTTATCTTATTTATTCTCTAGGACTATGAAATATACACATGTTATTGTAGACTTAGAATTATATATTATATAATATTATTAAATATTAGATGCTTAGGTCTATACTCTGGAGACTAGATTAGTTTCTGAACTATAATCTCTAGTACTCCGAATTCTAGACATGTCATTGTAGACTCTGTCATTGTAGTCCTTATAGACTCTATATATTAGATACTCAAGTGTGGACTCTGATGATTCTGGATTAGTTTCTGGACTTTAATCTCCACCATTCTGAAATCTAGACATGTCATTGCAGCCTCATTATTTCTAAATATAGAGTAGATGCTCAGGTCTGGACTCGGGATAGTTTCTAGACTCTAAGCTCTAGTACTCTGAAATCTAAACACGTCATTGAGACTCAAAATTCTTGGATATAGATTAGATGCTCAAGTCTGAATTCTGAAGACTGGATTAGTTTTTGAACTCTAATCTCTAGAATTCTGAAATATTGAATATCATTCGTAGACTTAAAGTTCTTGAATCTGGATTAGATGCTAAAGTCCAGACTTTAAGACAACATTCGTTTCTGGACTGTAATCTCTAGTACTCTGAAATCTAGACATGTCATTGTAGATTATAAATGTTTATATGTAGATTAGATGTTTAAGTCTGGACTCTTCAGTCTCCGGATTAGCGTTCGGACTCTAATACATAAAGATTTTTAAGTCTAGACTTTAAAGACTCTGGATTATTGTTGTGTTGTAATTCAATATATAAACCTCGCAAATCTAAACATGTCATTAAAGTCTCTCAATTGTTGAATATAAAGTCTCTACTCAAACCCATGGATTAGCTTCTGGACTCTAATCTCTAGCACTCTAAAATCTAAACATGACATTATAGACTAAACGTTTTTGACAATGACATATTCGGAGTGCTCCCAACCCTGTGCTGACTAAATTTATGAAATATAGAATAAATATGTGTTTTGGCTAGCATTAATGTCAAAGAAACGACAGATTTTGTTAAAATGAACTGATTATCCTAAAATAAATAAAGTTTGTTTTGATTTTACGAAACAAAATTAGACTTAAAAATGAATAAATAAAATTACATACTAACATTTTGCAACAAATAATTAATTGAAAGAATTTTCGTTACATAGAAAATTAATTACGGATCAGGATTAAATCAGAAACTCATTTTCTATTTAACGAAAATTCTTTCATATTTTGTAAAAACTCCACTATTGTTGCTGTGTGTGGCACATTGTTTTTTACATTTTAGTTTACGTTTTACTCAAGTTTTATTTTACTAACTTTTTGCCGGCACAATAAGTTATATAAAATAATATTTTAGACGTGAGTTTGAGTAATAATTGTAATTTTGTAATAAAAAATGTTTGTTTATTTATTTCTTCAAAATACATGCAAAAATACAATGTGAGAAAGAAAGCGCGACAAAAACTATGTTAAAATTGAATTTGTGTTCAGTATTCCGGCACCAGATACCCACAGACGCGTTTCGGACTTCAAGGTCCTCTTCAGTGTGGTCCCGACCCAGTGCTGAGGAATACTGAACATTTCTGACTATTTCAAGCCAATATGTGAAAACTATTAATGATTTCGATAGCTAACGCCATCTAATGCTTCATAGTGGCATCGTCAGTGACACGTGTCACTGACGATGCCACTGTGAAGCATTAGATGGCGTTAGCTATCGAAATCATTAATAAAAACTATGTTATTTTGAGTAATGTTATGGAAAAAAAGGAATATAAATATTTTATGGAAATAGTAAACAACTAAAAAATGAAGTTCTGTTTAAATAAAACAGGATTGGTAAGGAATAACTACTTATTTTTTGTTGTTGTGGTCTATTCTAGTTTTAGGCTAAGTCGATCGACTTTTTTTAAATTTCAATTTTTAATATAAAATTTTAGAAAAAGTCAGTATATATTGTCATTTCTTAATTTGATTTGAAAACAAAAACAACTCGCCGCAAGCTCAGAATTGTTTCAAGAATTGTATTTTTTTAAAAGTTCTACAGTTTTTTTAAAACTCAAAAATTCAACCGAATATTATATTTTAATTCAAACTAGAAGATCATTTACAAATAAAGACAATTTTAATATAAAAAAAAAAACGAATGGCGACGAACGAGATTGTGCAATTCAAAAGAGTTTTCAAGTATTAAATGTGTTTAGTCAAGAAAGTGTTAATGTTGTATTAAGTTTAATTATATTCAACTCTTTACGTAACTCAAACCAAATATATAGTGGGAATAAAAAAAAGTTTATTTATTAGTGAAATTAAACCAAGTGTTTTATTACATTATTAATCTCGAATGTTGTAGTAAAACTTGGCTTTTTATTTCAAAGAATTATTACATCATTATTATTAATATGTTTGCGTAAAAAGGTTATATCCGTTGAAATAAATAAATAAATAAATTGTTTTCCGCATGTAAAATATTTAATCTAACAAATGAAATTAATTGTAGACTTTACCTCAGCTTGCAATTGAACAACTCAAAAATATTCAGTTTTGTTTACAATCCGTAAAGTGTAAGATTAAAAAAACTATTAAAGTGACCTAAAGTCATTTATAGATTTTATAGACATTAAACTGATAAATAACACTTTAATACATACAGTGCATTTTTCTTTTAAGTATACATATCCTGATACATAATCTGTAAATATTCAGGGATACGTTGTTTTTATAAGTGTTCAATTTAAAGCTTTTAAGGAGTGCTTTCAATCCCAGATCAAGCACGAAGTAACATTTCGAGTTAGAATGTATGAACTAATAATAGTATGCATATTATTAAAATTCTCAGAATTTTTGAAGAAGTTATCATTTTTGCTAACCCATTTTCTGTTGAATTATTCTAAAATTGAATTTATGAGATTCTTAAAAGAGCATTTAAAATAAAAATAACTGAAATGAGTTTTGGAAAGGATTTGATTCTGAAAATCTCGTGACATTAAAATGTGTTCAAATTCTTAATTATTATGATATAACAATTTCTGATAATCCAATACAGAAAAACGAAATAATTTTTCTAAAATTAAAATGGTAAGAGTTTCATATTTTATATATGAACTCATTTTGATGTTAAAAGTTTTTGTAAGAATTATAAAATAAAATATTGTTTTTGAGCATATCTTAAAACGTCAATAAACTTTTACTATGTTTTAACTTAGAAAGTGTAGTACTACTTAAAGCAATTTAAAAATAAATTCATTGCCAAGTAAAGTATTTGAAAATTTAAAAAAATGTATTTAGTTAATTAACATTAGGAGTTTTCATTTATTTTTTAATAAAGTGTTCAATGAATTTATAAAAATCCTCATCCTTAATCTCCTTGATTAAGGATGAAGTGAAATTTAAGTTTAGTTTAGTCCGAATTTAAATTTTTAGAATTTTCTAAACACGACATGCACTAGGTGGTCAAAACATCGATTCAAAGTAAAATTCAAAACATAGTTCATCTATAATAACTATAATAATACATTAAAAACAAAACATTTTTTGAATCAAAATTATCAAGGACTGCACAGATTTTACAAATTACAAAGTATTTATTGAACATATTTTTGCTCATAATCGAAAAAAAAATTGTTCAATAAATACTTTGTATAAATGAAATTGCCATTTAATGTTTAAATACTTTGATTTTATAAAAGCTGTATCTACATTCCTTGATTATGACTGTTAGTCCGAACTAGTCAGAATTAAATAAATTGATCGTGAGTTACGTGAAGATCAAATTAATTTGGCGAATAAAGCACTAATAACCTTTCTTCACATTTTTATTTGAATTACCAAATGTACATTTCGGACACAAAGTGACCACCATCAATGGATTACCACTAAATACAAAACAGACATTTTAAACTATATGCAAATAGGAAAAAAACGTAATGTACGAGGTGAGCCGAAGGAATGAGGGTGGCGGTACAACCAGGTAAAGTGGATTAGGGGAAACACAGATTAAGGTGGTGCAATTAAATCTAATAATGTATTGTGAAGTGGACTTAAATCAAAATTCAATTATTTATTTTGATCTTTTTTCATTTCAATGGCTTCTAACATGTTTAAAGGATAATTTGATGATTGTTTTAATAATTTTATGTTCTTTATTGTGATTTTTTGGCCGGTTTCTAGTAAGTGGCTTTAATTAAAACAAAAATATGTACGTATTATGAATTACGTTAAATCAATGAATTAATTTGATTTCGTTTAATCATCAAATTAAGGGGTCCGCCGAATAACGTTGTAAGCACCAACTTTTGCGAAGTAAGTTTATATGAAATATCGAAATATCCTATTGATTTTTCCTTTTAATTTTAGTTTTTTAAATGGTAAACAGAAAACAAGTTTGACATTTAAATGCTAGAAATGAAAGGAAAATTCAATAGGATATTCTGATATTCCGTATAATCTTTGTTCAATAAAGTTGGCGCTTACAACGTTATTTGGCAGACCCCTTCAAGTGTTATTTTAAAAATAAGATATTGAAAGTTGTTTAAATCTTACCACGGCTGTAGAGAGCCAAAACTGCAGGGCTAATTATTAAAAGAATAATATAGTTAGGATAAATAAATCAATTAATTACTGAAATTTCATTAAATCATTAAATATAATTTTAAAAATAATTACTTTGATGCTGATGTAAAATTAGAGCAATTACCGTATCTGTTTCATTTTTTTTTTTGTTCGTTTTGTTCCGTCCTTGATTACTAATATAATTTTTGTCGTATGAAATAACGACCTCAATGACAATAAAAGCCGAGCTGGTTTTTCATCCTGCATAAATAAACGAATTTATGCGGAGAATATTAATCAGAAGCATCCGATTATATGTTTTTTATACAGAAACAACCCATTTAATTGATTCGTGGTAAATTTATTATACATAGAAAAAATAAAATTAACGCATAAAATTATACAAAATTATATGCAATTAATGTTAAAATAAACACAGAAATAAATGTATTCTACAAAATATGTTTTGCGTAACAGGAGCAAAATTGAACAATAAATACAGGGAGTTTTTCTTTTTAACATAAATGTCTCGTTGTACGCGCTGTAAATGTTCATACTTTCGTTGTTTTTGTAAAAGTGATCAATTTTAAGGTTCTAACGAGGGTTTTCAATCCTAGATTAAGCATGAAGTAAAATTTCGAGTTTAGAAAAGCCTGTAAATTTGGATTTGCCGGGCCGCGCGAGCGAAGCGAGTCGAGCCCCGGGGCATCCAAATTTTCAGGCTTTTCTAAACTCGAAATTTTACTTCATGCGCCACGCGTATACAACATTGATTTAGAGTGAAGTTTAAAATAGAATATATTTTATTATGTTTTATATTATGTTCATATACATTTTCCAATTCTTTAAAAATTAGTTTTACATTTAACCCATGTAAATCTAATTTTTAAAGAATTGGAAAATGTATATGAACATAATAGGTATTTAGGTATTTTCAATAAGTATTACTTTATAAAAACAACGAAAATTATTCAATTATAGAGAAAATTTTTTGTAAGTTATCTTAAAAGAATTTTTTCTCTATAATTAATTAATTCTCATTATTTAAAAAAAAAACCTATATGTTTCCTATACTATGTTAGGTATATCTAATTTTGAAAGAATTGGATAATGTACGAACGTAAGATCAAACATAATAAAATATATTTCATTTTGAACTTCACTTCAAATCACTGTTTTGTATGCGTGGCGCATGAAGTAAAATTTCGAGTTTAGAAAAGCCTGAAAATTTGGATTAGCCGGCGCGACTCGCTTCGCTCGCGCGCCGGCCAATCCAAATTTGCAGGCTTTTCTAAACTCGAAATTTTACTTCATGCTTAATCTGGGAGTGGAAACCCTCGTTATAACCTTCAAATTAATCACTTATAAAAATAATGAGAATTAATGAATTACAGGACATCTTTTTCCTCTATAATTGATTCATTCTCATTATTTGTATAAAGTTAAAGTAATTAAAACGAAGCTTTAATTTAGAAATATCTACTAATCTGTCTTTTAAATGTATAATGAAAAATTTAAAATAATGTTAATCGTTTATAATAAAACAATGTTGGTTTTGTGAATCCTGTTTCCTACCCATTTATGATTTTAGAGTAAAATTCCGACAATTCGCAGGTTTAATACTACTACAAGGTTCTATGTAACATTATTTCGATTTTCAATTTATGATGTTACAAGACTGTTCATACATAGAGCCTTGTAACTTCACAAATTAAAAATCGAAAATAATGTCACTTAGAACCTTGTAATATTAAGCCAGCGAATTGTAATACATTATAATTAATGTCAGACTGCAAATGAAGTAACTAAATATTCTTTAAAACTATTGTCAGTTGTAATACATTATAATTAATGTCAGACTGCAAATAAAGTAACTAAATATTCTTTAAAACTATTGTCAGTTTCTTTAAAGTTTTTTTTTTAGTCTATGGCTTACATGAATATTTATTATTTGTTAACATTTGTAGAACAATAATAAGCTGAATAAAATTCAAGGTATATCTTCCTATTAAATACATTTTATTGGTTTAATTTGTAGCCTAATAACCTATTAAATCAATTATTTATCATTTATTTTGCTGACTAAAAGGCACTCGAGATAATGAAATCACAATTTTTTTCAACTAGTTCGTATTTAGTCTATTATCTAGAATTATATAGGATGCAATAGACCTCATTCTCATAACCGCAACCTTTATCAATAAGCAGCTGATAAGTTCGTAATGAGAAACCAAGCTGATCTAATTTCGTATGTAAAAATTATCTACCAACGTTTCTGAATAAATACACTTATTAACATGAACTTATACACTTATGTATAGACAAAAAATATGCTTGGAAAAATTATTATATTTTTTAAATGATGGAAAATTTAAGATTTTTAATAAGTAATTTAAGTATTTTGTATGTTAAAATTATCTACTTGTTATTTATTAGCTGCTTGTAAATAAATACATCAGTCACATGTAATTATTTAATTACCAATATTTTTAATAACATTGAGTATAATTCAAGGTTATCTTATTTGAATACATTTAAAGTAATTTAACTTATTTAAAATGGAAACCTGCTTATTATGTTTGAAATTATTTTGCATTATTTCGCACTTATCGTCTAGACCTAAAAAATATAATTGGAAAACAGGGTATTTTTAAAAATTTCAATGGAAATTTTAGGATTTTCAATAACCTTTAGTTATACTCTTATATCTTGAATGCATTTTAAGTAATTTAACTTATTTAAAATGGAAACATTCTGATTATTTTTGTTTAAAATTATTTAAAACGTCTGACTATAGGTAGAGATGTGGTAAGATTATTATTATTATTACTATTATACATATTATCAGAGGCCTAACTACAGTGGAGCAATTAGAGCAAACTGCTTCATGCTTTCGAATTTTGAAGGACAATTATTTTAGATGAAATAAACATTTGTAAAATGTATTATGTAACGTGAGATCAAATATAAAATCAAGTTGAATCAGGCATAAATCATAATAGTACAAATCTAACCAGAATATTTTATACTTTACAATATTTCAGTGATTAATACTAGTTTTGATAATATCTCAAAAATTAAAACATCTATATTTTTTTAAGTTCTCCACTGAATTCTACGTAAAAAGTTATAAAACTTTCGTATTTAAATTTTGTTTGTATCGCCATAAATAACCGAGTCATAAGAGATAATAAAAATCGGCAGATTTTCAGAATCACTCTGTATCTTCTAAACCAATCTAGTTAGTGTAGATCTGATTGCGCCATTAAACTAAACACTAAAAAAGAGAACGGGACATACATCTTAGTTTTTTTTGTATATCTTACCGTTTAGCCTATAGCCTATAATATCAACGAAAAAAAGCACCCTGTACATTTTGAGGTTAAAGTAATGCATTCCCCATTTTTAGTAGAGCGGCACATTACATTTTAACATGAATAATGCAAAGATGACTCAATGAAAATCATTTTGTTCCACACTATACAAACAAGTACAAGTAAAAATTGTATTATTATTCGAATAAATTTATAAATTTTCACCTACATATAAAAAATTGGCTTATTTAAAAAATGCGAAATGATTAGTTATTTTGATTTGTCCTTTTATAATTGTTATAAACAAAAAAAATACGTAAATTACTATGTATTTTACTCGGACCATTGCTATATACACATTTGATAATTCATTGCATTGCAAAATAATATAACAGAAAAAAATAAGCATTTACGAGTTAAATAATCAGTTATCTTATTACATATATTCCGTAAATTCATTAAAATGTTTCAATTTAAAAATGTAAACAAACACACACTTTAAATTTGAATAGAACTAGTAAAAGTATTTTAATTCTGTATAAAGTGTATTCACGCTCATTCACTTGTCTGTAAACTCATTAAATTTTATGAAATAAAAAACTAGTAAATTTTTTTTGAAGCAAGTAAAGAATTATAAAATTATTCAAGTAAATTTAAAATAAAATTAAATATTATATTATCTGAACAAAAACATCTAACCATTCCTTTGTTTAGACAATATTTGCTGAAGTGTATTATAATATAATAATGAGTGTCTTTCAATTCTTAAATAAGCAATAATCCAAATTTTCAGGCTTTTCTAAACACAAAATATTTACTTCATTCAAAGGCGTTTCAAACACTGATTTAGTGTGAAGTTCTAAACACGCATTATTGATCTTAATAATAACACACAAGGAACAAAATAGTATTCGAGATTAATATCTTTCGAGTATTTTAACTGTTGATTTTATTAAAATTAACGAAACAGAAAAAAAAACTTGAATTTGCAATCAATTCGGCGATAACAAATGCAAATAATACAGGGTGCCTGTATTTCGAATGTATGGGGCTCTTAGTTATTTACAGAGATAGAGAGTCAGTTAAATTTGTGTAAAGTTGCGTATTTTAGAGTTTACCAATAATCTGAAAACAATTTTGAAATATCTTTTTTTGATTTCGAGATATCAGCAAAAAACTGATTATTTTAAAAATCGTTTTTTTTTTAACTTTTGAATCTAGATACTTACAACTTTGACATTATACAGGCACGTTTTAATAATAATAGTGGTAATAATAATACTTTATTTCCCAACTAAAGAACCAATACAGGAAAAGATCAAACATTTGCATACAAATATGTAAAAAAAAATTATTAGATAACAAAAAATAATAATAATAACAAATGAAACTTAAAAATAAATGACAAAATATAACAATGCACAAAATAAACTCGGGTAGCTAGTTCAAGTTTTACCCGTTACGATCACCAATAAATATGTCGCGAAAATGCTTATTGGCATTTTGGCACATATGACTTATTGGTGACTTACCTAAGACATTTGTTTTCGCAGATGGTGTTTTGAATGTGTTTACATGTCTAACAGATATTTGTGCACATAAAAGTTTACATCACTTAACATGTTAGGACAATCAATAATGTTGTGGACTAATGCGAACAGAAATACTGCACTGCATTTTCACGACGAGCCGACAAGGAGCAAACAACATGCCTTAACAAGAGTTGATAGTAATCAGCGTTTCTTTCCGGGTATACGTGATCGATTTTGTAAGATAGATACTTCAAAATAACGTCGTTGGACACGCTCAACTTTAAGTTCATTGATACGTGATACCAAACATTTGAACCATATTTCAGCTTACTGCGCACTAAGGAGAAATACAATGTTTTCAAAAGTGATGTATTACTGAAACTGTTAGCGGTGCGCATAAAAAACCCTAACATTGTTATTGCAGATTTAGTAGTTTTATCAATATGCTCTGTAAAATGTAAGCGATAATCAAAAGTTATTCCAAGATCCTTCACACATAAACTTCTTGGGACCATAGAACCATCAATTAGTACATTGATGCTTGCGAGAAAAAGAAACAGCACAGCATTTACCAACATTTAGACGAAGCTTATTTGTACAGCATCATTGTAAGATTTTAATTAGATCATGTTGTAGTAGCAGACAATTCTCGGGAGACCTTATCGAAGCATAAATTTTAATATCGTCTGCGTATGCTAATATCGGAGATGATAAAAACGTAATTAAGTCGTTAGTAAAAGCTATAAACAGTAGAGGGCCTAAGTTGGAACCCTGGGGTATACCTGACGTCGACTGTAAGTCAAATAACTTCAATCCATTAAAATGTACATAGTTATGTCGGTTTTTAAGGTAAGATGAATATATATTGGAGTGTGTTCTGTTAGACTAAATTGACTAAGCTTGTTAAGTAGAATATTGTGGTCAATAGTATCAAAGACACGGGACAGATCTGTATAGATAACATCGGTCTGACCTTTGTTATCAAGACGCTTACTAAGGTGTTGAGTAATTGTAGCCAGATTAGTAATTGTCGACCTTCCAGACATAAATCCTTGTTGAAGTGGTGAAATATATTTATTAGTATGGTTGTACACAAAACAATATATAATTTGTTCTAATATCTTTGATTAGTTTGATAAGATTGCAATAGGTCGATAATTTTGAAGAAGAGAGTGATCACCTTTCGTAAAAACCGGAGTGATAACAGCTCTCTTCCAAGTATTAGGAAAACATGCAGATTTTGTTGATATGTTACAAATTGTTAATAACAAATATATACTTACAATCTTTGATAATAAAACAAGGCACACGATCATCACCACGAATTATTGACGTTTTCAACTTATTTATACCAATAATATGTGGTTCAGTAATTAGAGAAATAAAGAAACTTTCGCAATTAGTATGCATCGAGTTAATTGTTGAGGTATCATTGTCAAGAAATACTTTAGACACAGTATCAGCAAATGCATTTATGATATTTTGAGGTATATCAAAGGTGTTATAATCATTTTTTGATTGAGTTGGTATTCTTGATGTGCCATTTTTTTTTGTGTATAAATTTTCATAAGTCTCTAGGTCTGCTTATAAGATTATTTTTAATGTTTTTTTTAGGAGTTATATGCTGAATTTATGTGTGATTAAGTTATACTACGAAGTCTTTCGAATTCTCTGCGGTAAAACAAGGATTACGTAGATTTTCACTTTTTATGATAGTATTGTTCGACAACTTCATTAACATCAGATTTAATGAGGAATCTAGTAGCATATTTTATTTTAAGATAACTATAACATTTGCCCGGGGACCATAGCCAACTTTTGTTTTTCTAATGGGTGCCATTTTGGGTTTTGAAATATTTTTTTTCAGATCTCAGTGATGTATCACACTTATAATTTATTTTAGATTTAATATTTATAATTATAATAGTTTCTTTTTTATAAAGAGCTTACTGTGCCTTGGAGACAATAACGTCATATCTATTAATCAACAAAATCTTGACAGCAGTCATTCAATGTTAGCAGTCAAAATAAATTAACACCTGTCAATCTTTTGTAATAATAATAATAAGTATCGATTATCATACAGAACATAAAGTAATGAATTAGGAGTGGTATGTAAGCAAATTATGGGCCCTGGGAGTTGTCTAATAAGTGAGTTACTCAACTGTTTCCAAGGCACTTTTTACAAAAAACAAAAGATTGAAATTGTCCATATCAAATGTACAATAAACTATAAGTATGGATACATCATTGAGTTCAGAAAAAAAAACTCTTTCAAAAAATATGAAGATCCAAAATGGCGCCCATAAGAAAAACAAAAGTTGGCTATGGTCCCCGGGTAAATGTTATAGTTATCTAAAAATAAAATATGTTACTAGATTTTTCGTTCAAAAGTGCCTTTATAATGTCTTAGCTGTAAATGTCTAGATTCAATAGTTTTTGAATTATAAAATAAAGAAAAATCTTTAAAAAACCGTATCTTGACAATATCTCGAAAACGAAGGAAATTCTAAATTTGTTTTAAGATTATTATTGGGCCCCAAAATACCAAAGTTGTGTATTTTGGGGCCCATTAATAATCTTAAAACAAATCTAAAATATCTTCTTTCATTTTCGAGATATTAATTTAATTAATTTAATCGACTCTCTATATCTTTAAATAACCGAGATCCCCATACATTCTGTTGAAATACGGACACCCTGTATATATTCGTCAAAACAAATACGTGGCACTCGTAATACTTCTATTATGTATGTTTCGAAAATGTTAAAATAAAGAGATTTCGCGACACACTTGAATAATTTGGAGGCACACAGTTTGAGAAACACTGCACTGAATGTTATTTCTATTATTTTTTAATTACATCAATGCTGTATCAAAATAAAAAGAAAGTATACGTGGCTGTGTAATCTCTATTTTTAAAACAACACCTGATTGTTTGATGTCCATTTATGTTCCTAGTGTAGGTCGCGTGGCGTCGGCGTCGCGACGCCCTCTCTAATCGCGTGCGCCTAATTAAACGAGCGAGCCGGCAAACGAGAGCGTCCCTTAATTAATTATGCCGGCGTGTAATTGCGATAAGGTTGGCCCTTTAAAGGCCCTTTTAACGCACGCTCGTTCTGCCCATTTTCGAACTTGTCACACTAATTCCTCGATGGCATGTCGGAGTTTTGTTTATTCGGAAGGGAAAGCGCTTTGTAACGGCTCACGAAAACTGAAAACGAAAAGCCGAAAAGTTTTCTGTCGCGTTCAAACAAAAAAAAGTTTAGCGTTTCCCGCGGGGAAATTATGTGCAAACAAATTCGATTGTAATGGGATTCAGAATGATTTAAGAATGAAGTTTTATATCGAGTAATAACTATAAACTATTTCATGAATTAATCTTTGATGCATCCAGTTTGTGATGCTTTTTAAAGCATAAACATTTTTTTAAAGCTATAATTTTAAGAATTTATATTTTGAGGGGTAAATCTAAACAACAATTAAAATACAAATTTCATAAAACAATGTTTAGAATTCTATTAGGATTAAGAATGATTTAAGAATAAAGTTTTTTATACTGACTAGTGATGTAAAATTACCGGAATTTAAAATTGGGTAATATTCTAGGTAATATAAATGGAAATATCTTAACAATTGGTAATTTAAAGTTAGACATAAAAAATTATATCTTTAATTAATTCTTCGTTTAACTTGTGATGAAACATTTTAACTATAAACTATTAATTATAACACTTGGTATTGTTTTACTTAATTCTTACTATTATTTAGTTGAAGAGTACTAATCAAAGTTTTGTAAAATTTCGAAGATAATACCAAATAGTTTATTACTCTTATACATTGAAAAGATAAGTAGCAGATTTGTCTGTAAAATATTTACATCGACTGTAGTATAAATATTCGTCGCATTCCTAGCAATTTTCAATTATTCGTGGTATCCGGATATTCGATTATTCGGATATCCGGATAAAATAAACATTATTCGAATAGCCGAATATTTAAATATTAACTATTCGAATAATCTGTTAGTCGTATTACCCGGATATCTACATTATCCGGATATCCGCGTTATCCGGATATCAGCAATATCCGGATATCCGCAATATCAGGATATCCGCAATATCCGGATTTTCGCAATATCCGGATATCCGCAATATTAGGACATTTCGAATATCCGCATTATTATCCGCAGCGTAGAAGCAACGTTGTCTTAGCACTCTGAGAAGTAAGGATGTTCCGATTCTAAAAAAATATTGATATTGGGTATCGATTATATCATATAGCCAAGTATCGATACGATAAAATATCGTAGTGAAAAGTATCGATATTCAAATTATCGATTGTTTTTGATAACATATATTTTAGATTTAATATTTACAATTATTTAATGCTGTAAATTATTTTTTAAAGGCCTTTACCTGAGATTGATAATATTTCCAAGAATAGTTAAATGACGGTTGCGAAATTATATTTTTATAAAGTTTTCAATTTTTGTCGAATAATAAAATGTTAATAACACTTTCAATATTTCGCGATTTGCATAAGATTTTCCATATTTTGAGATTTTTATCAATTTATATAATGTTCATCACATTTTCGTAAAATTATGAATTATTGTCGATTTACAAAAATTTTATGAGCTTTTCAAAATGTCAAGATTTATGTCGGATTTTCGGTATTTCGAGATTTTCGTCAGTTCATAAAATTTTCATGAGATTTTCAATATTTAGAAATTTTCTTAAGATTTTCAATACTTCAAGATTTTTAGTTCATAATATGTTAATGAGATTTTCAATATGTCCTCTCTTTAAAATGTTAGCAATTTTAGTCCATTTCTCGGATTTCCGTTAATTTTAAAAATGTTGATACTTTTAATGAAATTTCAAAAGATTTTTCTCAATATTTAATAAATTTCTTAGATTATCGTAAATTTTCTACATTTTCGTCAATTTTTTTTACGCTTTTCGTAAGTTTGCAACGTTTTAATTTTAATTACTTTTTAAAATGTTGCATGTATTTTCCAAAATTTCAACTCCTTTCGTGATTTTTAAAGATGTTTAATAATTGTCAACACGTTTACAACTTTTATTAATTTTTTAAGATATTCGTTAAGTTTAAAAAATATGAGTTTTCAGTGAATTTTTGAAAATGTTCGTAAATTTTCAAATTCTTGGCGTTTTTCATGAAATCTCAAGATTTTCATCGATTGTTGTAAAAATTGATGATTTCAATTTTAAATGGAAAAAGTCGTAATTTTTTTCGTTTAACAATTTTTATTTGTTATCTTAATATTCATTATTTTACAACTATTCTTAATATTACTATTTTTTTGTCTATAAAACAGAAACAAACAAAATAAGATATTGACAGTTGTCAAACGAACGTCGTAAACTCCCAGACTAAGCATGAAGAATTCGGGCTTTTCTCAACTCGAAATTTTACTTCATGCGCCACGCGTGTTAAACACTGATCTCAAGTAAAATTAAAATTTTAACACTTAGCAGTTTTTGTGAATTTTCTAAATTATCATTAAACATTAAGTATTTTCAGATTTTTCTCGATTTATAAAATTTATAATGTTTATGAGATTTTAAATATTAATTTTTCGCCACGCTTGTTAAACACTGATCTCAAGTAAAATTCAAATTTTAACATTCAGCAGTTTTTGTGAATTTTCTAAATTTTCATTAAACATTAAGCATTTTCAGATTTTTCTCGATTTATAATGTTTATGAGATTTTAAATATTTAAAAAATTTCTTAAGTTTTAGAATATCTTAGATTTTGGTAGTTTTCACAATGATTACGGTTTTCGTGAATTTCCTGGGTTAAACGTTAATTCTAAAAATGTTGATACTTTCCATGAATGTCATAAATTCTTTAATTCATGAATTTCCAGAATAATTGTTAATTTGAACATTTTGACGCCTTTTAGATTTTTTGGATTTAGTTATAAATATCAATACGGTTTTTTTGTGAATTTCTTTAATTTTCAAAATCTTAGCGCGTTTCGTGAAGTTTTAAATATTTCCGTTAACTTGCCCAGATTTTCTTTAATTATCAAAAATCACGAATTTCTTAGATTTTATTTATTTTTTAAAAATGTTATATATTTCATGAATGAATTTTCAAGACAGTCAGTTTGTAAAATCTTGGTAATTTTTGTGAATTTCCTAATTGTTGACGCTATTCGCGAATTTTCAAAATTCTGTTGGTTTTCCTAAGTTTCCGTTGATTTTAAAAATGTGAAATTCAAAACTTTAGTGATTTTTTCAAGATGTTCATTAATTATAAAAATCTTATGAAATGGGAACTTTTCACAATGAACTTAGAAATCTTCAACATTTTGAAAATTAACGATAATTTAGAAAATCCATAAAAACGTCTAGATTTTAAAAATTGACGAAAATTTATTAAAATTGGTAACATTGTTAAAATTACTGAAAAGTGTTAAAATTTGTAAATCACTGAAAAGTGGAAATATTTTAAAAATCAACGAATATTTAGGGCGCTCTTATATGGACGTTTTGAACGCGAGGCGGAAGGGGAGCAGGCGCAAGCGTTTGCGTTTTAACACATGGGTTTATATGAGAGTTCTTAGACGGACGGGTGCCAGGCGGAGAAAACGTCAGCGCCCGTCCGTCTAGGAACTCTCATATAAACCCATGTGTTAAAACGCAAACGCTTGCGCCTGCTTCCGTTCCGCCTTGCGTTCAAAACGTCCATATAAGAGCACCTTTATGAAGTTTGCGATAACCGTAAATATTTTGAAAATCAACGGAAATATAGGAAATTCAGGAAATCCGTCAGAATTTAGAAAATTGATAGAAATGTAGAAACTTTTCGAAAAACGCCACAACTTTGAAAATTGACCAAAAATTCATAAATTTACGAATCATTGTCGAAATTTTGAATATTTATGAAATTTACAAAAACAATTTCACGCGAAGCGTCTATATTCTAAAAATTGACAATTATAATTTGAAGAAAAAAAAAAAACGGGTATCCGCATTATGATTATTAGGATTATCCGAATATTCGCATTATCCAAATACTAGCATTATACGAATATTCGCATTATCCGGATATCCGGGATATTCAAATATATATTGCTAGCAATTATCCGAATATTCGTTACTCGGATAATCCTGATAATGAATATCCATTATTCGAATAATTTGTGTCCAGATAACTGCAGCCTTAGTATAAATACAATTTAGAAAAATTGTTAGCAATTTTTTTTACAGCCTTTTCAAAATCGCTCTTCACTCTGCCCCACTCTGTATTTTCAATCCTGTTTAATATATTACCAGAATAAAGTATTATAGTTTATTTTTTACGTGCAACACAAAATATAATCTTTTTATTTTGTATAATTACTATAATGCTAATTACGTCACTGCTTTAAATAGATTTCTGTTTTTGTGATAAAATTAGAACGTAATCTGTTTACATTCAAAGTTAAAAGCGAATTTATATCTGTTTTATGTCCATCAAAAAACGAGATGCAACAATCCGGCTTCCCCTTTTTGATAGAACGAACACTTTATTATTTCGATCCCGCAGAAGTTGATTTTTTGATGAAGACGTATCGCCGTCGAGTGGAGCGTGGTCGGGCGCCTGTTGCGCGCCCTGCAGGAAACGCCGACGTCGCGACGCCCCGCATTCACACACACACACACACACCCTTTTTAACCATCCAATTCACCGGGCGCAAAGTGCACGTAAACGCGCCTGTATAATAACAGGGAGACCGTGATGAAGTCCAGGGCCTCATCTGGGCTTATTTGTTCAGCAGCCAAGACGGCAGCCCCTGAATATTCAGGTCGGTTTCAGCCCTTTTGTGCGGGAAATTTATTAGCTCCTACCGGCTTTATTAAATTTCTCCAAAGGCGACCTTGATTACGCTTAATACCTTAATACCGTCAGCGGTGATAACGTTCTGATCTCGTTGTATCACTTTCGACATTAATTACACTTGTTGCGATTCAAATTTTATCGCTTTAAGCGTTGGTAAATAAATAGATAAATAATAATTAGATTGGGCGAACTCTTTTTTATGTACGTTCTTGTATTACCTGCTGTTAACTGTAGGGGCGGACTGGCTCTATAAAAGTTACCAGGGAATGAAGGGATCGGCCCCACATGGGCCCCATATTCCCCATATTACACTTGTTGCGATTCAAATTTAATCGCTTTAAGCGTACGTAAATAAATAGATAAATAATAATTAGATTGGGCGAACTCTTTACTAATGTGCGTATTTATTTGTATTATCTGCTGTTAACTGCAGGGGCGAACTGGCTCTATAAAAGTTACCGTGGAATGAAGGGATCGGCCTTACATGGGCCCCATATTATGTGTGATACAAAAAGAATCTGATACGAACACTTTTTCTATTGGATATCTGGTTTCCTATGGGATCAGGAAAAACATGTTATTATAAAAGTAAAAGTAAGGAATATACATTTAATGGCAGCGGCGTTACTAGGGCCGGAGGTTAAGGGCCCCCCTGCAATGGGGCCTTAAGGTATAAGTATAATGGGCATTAATGAGTAATTAACATTTTTTGTGTTCACATTAAGTTTGCATTTAATTTGAGAGGTTATTTAATCGCGCCGAGCGCTTTTGAAGATATTAAAATATTTTAAAAACTATCTTAGACATTTTAGAAATAAAAAAAAATCAGCGATTTATTTGAATCATAAAAGTATGTTATTCTATCGATAAAAAATAATCAATAATTATATCGAATTATATTATGCGTCAGAGCATTGATTATTTTTATTACGCTGAATGTGAGTTAGGTTTTCGACTTTAATTTAAATCAATGTTTAATACGCGGAGCGCATGAAGTAAAATTTCGAGTTTAGAAAAAGCTTGAAAACTTCGTTTGATCGGGTAGCGAAGCGAAGCGACGAAACCAATTTTTTAGGCTTTGTTAAACTGGAAATATTTACTTCATGCTTAATCAGGAAATGGAAAACACTCGTTAAAAACATAACATAAAAATTAGCGAATTGAGTAAATCGTCAGAAATAATACATACCAGGAAATTGATGTAAACAAAATGCAAACATATATAAAAATAATGCTTTTTTAAGTTCATCCAAATTAAAAATTTTAGACTCTTAAAAAATGATGATCAATAATCCTTTGTAATGTTTATAATTTTAGGTTATTTAGTTTTTTTCAACATTTTTTAAAAATTTCTTTTGTCAGCTAAATTCACTTCTTGATAATATCATTAACCTGAAACTAGTAGAAAATGAAACAAAAAATAAATAAGTGAAACAAAACCAAATGAATTTAATTTAGAAATCCAATATATTTTTAACTCAAGAATATTTAAAACTGAACAACATTTATAATATTTGCTGCTATAATTATACAGAAATGCATGTTTTGCGTTTAAAAAAACCAAGAAAATGTAAAAAAAACTTCACATTTAGAAAATTAGTCACAAGAATTGCTAAGAAATTATTAAAATGTGAAATTAAATTTGCTCATATTTATATCATTTGTATTTGTTAGTGCTTATAAAAAAAAACAACAAAACATAATTTGATATTACTTGTACGGCCGGTTTCATAATAATTGGGTTAAAGTGACTTTAACAAAAGTCGACTTAAAGTGAAATCCGACTTTAAATATTGATGCGTTTCATAATCAATTCCTGATCTGACTTTAGTAAAAGTCGACTTTAAGGTAACGAATATAGGTTGGTAACGCCTATTTATAGTTATTTTTATTATATAATGTTGCATAACCGTAATTTTGATGAATTATATTTCAATTATGTCATTGAAAATGTCACAACAAACAATAAGTAGAAATAATTGAAGAATTTATTTTACAGACAAAGAGGAATTACTTTTAATTCAACCTATTAAGGGGATTATTGCAGTGTAACACGCCGATCGTGTTGGAAAGACCCACATAGTTTAGAGTAGCTCATCCGATGCCAAATTTACAGCACAAGTGGGGCGAATACAGTCAGAGAGAAAAGCGGCAGTTCGCTGTGCATTTGTGCATTGCTCCTTGGCATGAACGGATGGGGTCTCGCGTCGCGTGTCGCGTGGAATAGACGAAAAAAAAGCGTATAAAAAAGACGGATCGAAGGAAAGTGTCGATTCGTATTATTTAAACACGCTGATAATACATACAAGCTATGTATTGTTTTCAATTCGTTAGAAAGCGTTATCGGATCCTGTGTTATTTTTCGGTATTTACAAAACTGATGATTCTTATTCTTGTCATTATAACACATTATTTTTACTTTTAAGACTCCAGTTTCGACAGCCGAACAAACTATGTGTTTTATTTTATTAAATTATAGATTATTTCTGAAAAATATAATAATAAAGTAATTCATGTTCATAAGCTTATTGTGAATATTTATATGCCGGACATATATGAAAAAAACGGAACATAGGATTTTCAATGATATTTTTAAATGGGAATATTATCTTCCCTAACTGCTATTGCCATGAAAATAATGTGTATTAATTTGGCCTCTGCCAAATTGGGTAAATACCCCAAATTTTGGGGAGAATTTCAATTTATATTCGGTAAAATATTTTAGTTTTTATGAATGCAACAAATAATCAATAGATTGAAAAAAATTAAACGGAAAGCTGCCCTGTTTTTTTTTATGTTTAGTACAGGGTTTACAAAATGATGATGTGTATAAATTGGCTCAGTCAACTTAGCCCCCCGAAGTTCGACTTTTTTGAAAAAAGCGATTGCGCTAGACCGGCCTTAGCTAGCGCCACAAAAATTAGAGCTAGCGCCATTTAGACAAGAAAACTACGGGGATTTGAACTTTCGGGGGGCTAGGTTGATGCTAGCCCCCGAGTTTGGATATTTTAAGTTTTTTACACTATTCGGATTCCTCAGAGCTAGCGCTACCAATTTAAAAGCCAACGCCACTCCCACAACCCCAAAAAATGATAAAACATTTTTAACCCTGGCCCCCTAAAATGAGATGTTTTTAATCAAATTGGGTGGAAAATATAACTTAGAGCTAGCGCCAACAGAATATGACAAAAATATTCTCTCAAAAATATCAGGTAAAAAAAAGTTCACATCCAAATTTTGATGCGAGAGCTTTCAGATCCTGTATGCGTATTACCATTTTCTTCCTGAATTTTAATACAAAATGATGTTTGGCATATAATATACCGCTTCCAACAAATATTTTGGCGTTGTAATTACTTTATTTATGTTCATAGACACTGGCTATTAGAAACATGATGCTTAGAAGACAGTAGCGTAACTGACAATTGTGTTTTCACTCCTAGCTAATTTAAATCGTTATAACTCAAAAACTTACCGTACGATTTAAAAAACTCTTTTGGCATTGTAATTACTATACTAATGTTTATAAACACTGGCAACGAGATAGCTTGCGCTAGTAAGACAGTGGCGTAACTGACGATTGTTTTTGATAATTGAAATAGTTATAACTCGGAAACTAACCGTACGATTTCAATTTTTTTTTGGCATTGTAATTGCTATACTGGAGTCTATAAACACTAACAAGGACATAGCTAGTAATATTAAAGGATAAATTAAAATCACTTGGTTTGTTCCTATTTACTTGACTAGTTTCGCTTTTTACGGCTTTATCAAAGTTCACTCTTGATAATGCCGTAAAAAGCGAAACTAGTCAAGTAAATAGAAACAAATAGTGAAACAAACCAAGTGTTTTTAATTTATCCTTTATTATTATTTCAAAATGTTTCACCAAGTGATAAATGAGAAAGTTATTCAAGAGATAGCTAGTGCTAGCAAGACAGTGGCGTACCTCACGGTTGTTTTTTTTATGATAACTTAAATCATTATTACTCGGTGGAAAACACTCGTTGGGAGTTTCAAACTGAACGCTTTTCAAAAACAATGAATGCCTGAAAATTTACCTAGTACACATCGGGTTATGTATGTACCTAATCAAAACATGGGTATCTTTTCGATGCTACAAAATTGTGATTAAGCTCCTTTCGTTGCTATTCAATTGACTTTATTTTCATTCTAACACAATCTATCTCAATATCCTGACTCTACGATATACAGGGAGTTTTTCTTTAAAGTAGACGTATTCCAGATTCACTTTATTTTGTTTAAATCTTGAGATATATGTTGTTTTTACAGGAATTCAATTTGAAGCTTTAAGCGAGTGTGTTTCACTCCCAGACTAAGCATGAAGTAAAATTTCGAGTTTAGAAAAGCCCCGTGAAAATTTGTCGAGGGTCGCGCAGCGACCCGAGACAAATTTTCTGAGCTTTTCTAAACTCGAAATTTTACTTCATGCGCCACGCGTATAGAACACTAAAATTTTGTGAAATTTGTGTATATTTGAACCTTACTTGAAATCAGCGTTTTATACGCGTGGCGCATGAAGTAAAATTTCGAGTTTAGAAAAGCCTAGCGCAACAGTTATTTTTTAAAAAGTCGAACTTCGGGGGGCTAAGTTGACTGAGCCGTATAAATAGAGGATTGCAATAACATTCAATTTCAATTCATTTATTCCTTATTTACTTACTATCAAAATATGACTCATCATAAATCAGCCAAATTTGAAAAAAATATATTGGGCTCGGTGCAATGTTGAGCAAGTAGCTTATTATTTGAAATGCATTATAATAACTACCTTATTATTATTATAGTTCTATTTTTTCTAAAATAATTAACAATGAATATGCACGCAGTTAAACCCTACATTTTTTTAAACATTCGTCAAACAAATATTACCTGTGCTCAGTAAAAAATAGTTGATTTGTAACATTAATCTACGACAACGTCATATTGGTGTTATTCTTACTATTCTTATAGTTTTGATATCATTGATTCGTTGATGAAGTCGCAGTTGGTTCAAATAGGTCCGATTGCTAGAAACTTTACAATTTACTTTAATAGTTTTATTGCGAGAAGTTTAATGGCATTTAACAACTGCTTTAATAACGAAAGATTTAAGACGAAATAATGATTTGAACAAGACGGATTGTTATTCGATTGCTTCTGGCTTATTAATCAGCTTAAAAAACTTTAAAAATAATTTAATAATACCGACACTGTCAAATAATAAGGAAATATTAAAGGTATATTACACATCTTTATTTAAATTAGTGAAACATTTCGTGTTTTCTATATTAGTGAACATGCAGTATAAAAAAATACTTATTCCATTAGTAGTCAGAAAGCATGAAAATAAAACACTAGTACAATAAAATATCGATTATAATTGCGAAATATTAATTTTACGAGAATAAATGCTAACGACGCGAGCCGTTTTTGTTAACTATGATTGAAAAAAGAAAAGAAAAACAAACGCGAAGCCGCACAGCGTTCACCGGCCCTGGGATAAACGCTGGCCGCATGCTGCTCCCCCCTCCAATAATTGTGCAGATGAGTGTACAACGCGTTCAACTAAGAGAAGATCCGCAAGGCGGCGGTATTTTACGGTCTTATTTTTCAAAATTTTTATTTTAACCTGACTCGGGCATGAGCTATCGCATCCTTATGAAATGTTCACATTATATTCCTTATAGTATAAACTACTAAGATATGGGAATATTTTTTTTAATTTTGAAAAATTTAACATTATTTTTTTCATACCTCTGAAAGCAAATTGTTTAAAAAAAAAGTACTTCGATATTTTACTAGATAATTGGGCTTAATATACGCTGTCAAAATTTCAACTTTCTAGGACCTTTAGTTTTTAAATAAACCTAACATTAAATTTCAGACCACTGTTATATTCCCCTTAAAAACATAAAGCATTATTCAGTGCAATAAGAAACGTTTTGTATTCGTGGATTGTTAATAAGCGTGTAGTTAACGGAATTTAGATCTGTGAAATCGATTCATTTCCTTAAAGTAAATAGAATTATTGACTGCATAATAAAAATTGTCGAAATAGTTTATTATTTTGATAATTAACAATCTTTACCAATGAAAATCTGCGTGAAAAATAATAAAAATACTATTTTAAACAAGGAAAAAGTTATTTGTTCCGCCGTGTTTGTGTTTTGTGTCCACCGATGGTACATATGTTCGGTCAAAAGCTTACCGCTAGCTTTTTTGTAATGCTATTGTGAAAATAAACAGCAAAATCTAGCTGACATTAGATGCTTCGATGGCAGTGCGGATAGATGCTTGTGGATTAGCTTGAAAATAAAACCATTTCTTGCACCTCCGCATTTTCCATAACTGGCTTTTTGCACTCACTTGTTTAAATTGAAGAAAATTTGATTCCGATCGTTTCAATATTGTTTTATTCATTGGCGGCAAATGTAGATAGGTTTTATTGAATACTATACATGCTCGAGCAACAATTCTATCGCAGAGTGGCCATGTATAAAGAATAATTTTATAATTTGTTGATTTGTGTAATACATTATTCTGGGTGTTTTTATTATTTAACATTTCTTATTACAATAGCGATACAACAAAATCATATTACTTTTCTATTAAAATGCACTTGTAACTTATTCGCAATTATACCCTGCAGAAATGTGACGAAAAACAATTCTTCGGTGCAATTTAAAAACTATTTGCTTTAAGAGTCAATATCGAAAAAGCTAAAACATCTTTTATTAATTTGCATTAAATTATTTACTAAATTGGCTGAATGTACTAATTAGCTAAATAAAATATGTATGCTTAATAAATTAACCTGCTCGATTCAAGTGAAATCTTATCTTTATTTTGGTACAGTACAGTTATTAACATTGAGTTTGATAAACGAAATTTTGGAAAAAATCCGTGCCCCTAAATGCATCAACACAATTTTCCCTCATTTTATATACTGCTTTTGTTTTAATCACAATATCTTCTTCATCGCTTGAAGAATTATTATTCAAAATGTGATTAATTTCTCTAGTTCTGTGAAATTAATAGCTGTGTTTGTTCTTTTTGACAACATTTTTAGGTTAGTTTTAAAGCCGACTTTATCTATTTAAAGTGTCAACAAGCCGACTTTAACTTTAAAGTCGACTTTTATTTTAAATTTGCATTATGAAACGGAATCTTTCGTTAAAGTCGACTTTAAATATTTAAAGTACCTTTAACTTAATTATGAAACCGGCCATTACAGTTGCTCAAATTCGACACAAATACCTAACCTTACCCAAAATTACCTAATCTTCTAAATTTGGTTTTACTTTATTAAAAAAATCAGAGAACAGTAAGATAGCGTGCGAACTAAATTAAATGTTAAGTTAAACCTGCTCAAAGTTAACTAAAAATGTAAGTTATTTTTCAGAATGCCTAAAATCGAAAATATAGTTTAAACAAACCGTCGAAATTAATAAAAAATAATTTTAAATAAATTGTCAATATTTACAAAAACATTTTCGAGATTGGCAAAATAAGCATTACATCAAATAAACATTCATTCTAATTTTATTCAGTTTTCAGTATTTTCTTGAAAAAATAAACAAACATCAAAATAGAAAATAAGAAAGAAATATTAAGTGTCAAAAAACTGACTGAATTAATTTTTTTTTGAGATTTAATAATTTTATAAACTATATATTTTTTATTACATGTCACGACATTTAACATGTTTAGTCGATTATAACATATTTAGACAATTTATGTCACACGTGTGACGCTTTTGACATATTTCGACATTTGACGCGTTTTGGTAATCACACGAGTTATTTCGACATTTATTGACATCTGATTTTTGATTTTTTCTATTCATTCCGACATTTGCCGTTTGTATCAAATATGGCGGGCGATGTCACATTTGACGTGTTTCGATTGAATGACATTTAGATTTTCCACAGTTGTTTCACTTTTGACATAATTCGTCGATTACGACATATTTCGAAGACTTGAATAAAATACGAAATATGGAAATATTTCCACATTTTGTTGTTCAATCCGATACATAGAAACATTTTACAAGACATTTGATATATTTTAAAATTTCGTCGTTTCATACAAAATTTTAATGTTTCCATTGATTTTTAAAACAATCTGATCAATCTATCAAAATGTCGCTTCATATCGTTAATTTCTATCAATTATTATTATTTTTGTAATAATTTTTAATATGACATTTTGTGTGACATTCGACGTATTTAGTCGGTTATGACATTTTGTGTGATATTTATTTCGACATTTTCTGTGACATTTGTCAATTTTTTTTTTGGATTTTGACATATTTGGACGTCTTGTGTAACATTAAGTGAATTTCTATAATGATAACATTTCAAACATTCTATGTGACATTCGACAGATATTGACATTTGTGACATTTGATATATTACGATATTTGCGTGACGTCAATGTAAGTTCAATAAAAATAAAAAATTTATTAATTAATCGATTAATACAAACTTCAATTTTATAAATCAACAAACATCTTAAAATATTGAATATTTTATACAAGTTTTATAAACTGACAAAAATCTAAAAATATCGAAAATATAATAAACATTTTATAAGTCGACAAAAATCTAGAAATATCGAAAACCTCGATATGTCTTGACGGTCCACTCCCAGACTAAGCATGAAGTAAAATTTCGAGTTTAGAAAAGCTCCGCGTAGAAAATTTGTCGAGGGTCGCGCAGCGACCCGAGACAAATTTTTACGGGGCTTTTCTAAACTCGAAATTTTACTTCATGCGCCACGCGTATAAAACACTGATTTAAAGTCAAGTTAAAAATGCACTGGAAACCAACCCAACTTCGATATTCTTTTCAAAATTGGATGTTTTCTTTAATATCCATGCTGTAAACCTACAGATATTCATTGTTTTCTTGTAAAAAATCTTGGATTCCCTGTAGTCCTTCGGTCTCCGAAAACCACGATTGGTCCTTCGATGGATAGGAAAGAAAACATCCAAGTTTGAAAAAATATCGAAGTTGGGTTGGTTTTCAGTGCGTTTTTAAATTCACTGTAAATCAGTGTTTTATACGCGTGGCGCATGAAGTAAAATTTCGAGTTTAGAAAAGCCCCGTGAAAATTTGTCTCGGGTCGCTGCGCGACCCTCGACAAATTTTCTACGCGGGGCTTTTCTAAACTCGAAATTTTACTTCATGCTTAGTCTGGGAGTGGACCGTCAAGATATTCTAAATGTCGAGATAAATACGGTAGCCTTTGTAAAATGGTAATAAACTTAGTAATCTAGTGATCCTTCAATTGGAAACTTCTAAGAACGAGTGTTGTCCACTCCCAGACTAAGCATGAAGTAAAATTTCGAGTTTAGAAAAGCCCCGCGTAGAAAATTTGTCGAGGGTCGCGCAGCGACCCGAGAATAATTTTTACGGGGCTTTTCTAAACTCGAAATATTACTTCATGCGCCACGCGTATAAAACTATGAAATATTGTTAAATTTTAAGAAATAGCCTTTATTTTGTTCGGTTGGTTGACAAATTGTGTTGAATCTTCTAAGCTGATTATACATACTAATTCTATTTATAAATTTTAATCAGTATTAAAAGTCCAATTTTGTTTCAAAGCACACTATATTTGTTGCAAAAAATCAGGTAAAAAAGATTTATTATAATTTTTTTCTAGCATTAATATTAAATTAAAATTAATATATCAGGCATAATTGAATTTAGAAAAACAATGTCGGATGTGATAAAATAAGAAAAGTATATGCTGCTATTTACAAATTTAAAGTTGACTCTTATTTGGTTATTAAATTATTTTAAAAATATATATATAATTACTGTTAATTTATAGTATTAAAACGGCCATTAACTTTGCTTTTTAGTTCATTCAAATCGATCAACAAATAACAGGGTTATGGTGTTGGGCTTTTTTTTTACCGAACACCCGGTATCTGCGGATTCATTGATTTGTACAGTTACCTAAGCTCCACTTAACCACACCGCTGTTTTCTTTGGTTGGTTTTAATATAACTGGAGCTTCAAAAGTACAATTTTATTAGGCACGTACACCCCTTTACTTCTAGGTGATTCATTTCTTTTTTGAATTGAATACAAACACTTAAGCTTTTTTTTTACTATTTCTAAAGATAACCAATTACGTATGCAGATAGATACACACCAAAAGAGACCCGGGTGATTCTTTCGTGGCTTTCATGTTTGTCCCCGCAAAAAGAATCCCGGAAGTGACATCGGTAGCAGAATCGATTAAAGTATTCGGGAGGGTAAGAAAAAGTTGCGCGGAAGTTTTCAGTGGTGGGACATCTCCGGGTATTAGGCAAGTTTCCCTTTGATTCGCAATAAAAAGATCAGCTCACGTATTACCACCTAATTTCTTGTCGTCGCAGTCGGACGTGGACCCGACCGCAAAGGCAAATCGGCGAAGGAGTTTTAATTTTGACGGGAATATTTTTATGTGCCACGATCCTGGGCGAACTTTTTTAAGTTTAACTTTAAGTTTTAAGTTTCAATCGGCGAGGAGAGGATGTTAGGGCGCGGGAACTGAATAAAAGATGGCATGTGCGGTAGTTTTTGATTATTAAACTGATAGAAGTTTGTTTGTAGTAGGTGATATGCTTGCATAATATTTTTTTCAATTAGTTAAAAATTTTATGCAAAAACGAGTCAATACTACAAACAAAGAGGCGTAGTAAGTGTGGACCGCGGTTTCAACCAGAAACGGAAAATATTCTTTTTGCTAAATTAGAAAAAAACGATGATGTGTCCATTAGAGCATTTTCTCTATCAGTTGAAAAATTGATAATTGACACACAAAATGTATTTACTGTAACTAATTAGTTTACGATTTTACTTGAAATCAGTGGTTTACACGCGAAAAGTCTGAAAATATGAACTTGATTCGCTCGCGCGACCTGGCAAATCCAAATTTTCGGGCTTTTCTAAACTCGAAACTTTACTTCATGCTTAATCTGGGAGTGGAAACTCTCGTTAGACGACCAATCAGAGACTTATTTTACAGTTTCCTTCGATGTTAAATTTATGACATAAAATAAATAGAGTCGATGTAATTTTTTTATTACAATATAAAATAAACTCAAATTTGTGTGCAATATTTTTTTTAGTAAAATTTGAGCTAAAATACATGATTTTAATTCAAAATTGTGGTTTGCACAAGCACTCGAAGTCACAGGTTTCATTAAATTGGATTTTTTAAAATTAAATTCACCTGAAAATGTTAAAAATATTTTTCTAAAAACAAAAAAGCGTAATGTTGATACTAACATTAAATAGAATGCATATAATGTTTCAATTTAAAAAAAATACAAATTTATATCTAATAATTTAGATTTTTGTATGGCGGTCAATCTATTTGAAATCACCCAAATAGAATAAACATTTTTGATTTTCAAATTTTTTTTACCAGTTACTGCCCAATACTAGGTCAGTTTAAAACTATAGTGAGAAAAATGTTCAGGCTCATACTTTTTTTTTGCAGACATTTTAAGTTTGCTTCGTAACCGTTATTCGACCTAATAGTATATTTCATTAAGAGTCCAGAAAAAGGGATTTTTCAGTGCGCGCTTGACATTTTGACGAGCTTGACGGGAAGTCATGCAAGCACGGAAAAATCCATTTCTGGACGTGTAATGAACGCTATTTTTTATTATACTTATCTGAAAACCTAAATTATTTTTTTATTTTTAAACCAGTAATATCTATGATAGTGAAAAAATACAACTAATTCGAAAGAAAATGAAATTGAATACCAGCAATTAAAGATTTGATCGGGTTAGCACCTTTTTAAGGCCAAACATCTTTTTAACGAGGCAAATAAATATTTTTTACGGATTTGGCCTTTTTAGTAGAATAAAATAGAAGTTATACATCATCACTCACAATTTTTGTGTTTTTCATAGTTCCCATTCCGCCTGTGCTCGTATCTATATTTGGACTTTACTAGTAGGACTTTACTACTATTCAACCTGTTTGTAGCGGATATGGAGAAGGTGTTGGAGAGGGGGCAGGCAGGGGGGATAGTGGTGGGAAAAATGAAAATATGGACCCTGGCGTATGCGGACGATGTTGTAGTTATTACTAGAACGATGAGTAAACTGAATGAGATGAAAGGGAGACTTGAGAAGTATTTTAATAAAAGGGAGCTGATTGTGAGTGTGATGAAAACTAAATGGATGGTATGCAAGAATGCGGGTGGAAGAAGAAAGGATGAGGAATTGAAGTGGATGGGAGAGAGGCTGGAAAGGTGAGAGAGTTTAAATATTTAGGGTTCATATTTTCGGAAAATGGAGGCTGGAAGAAACATATAGACTATGTGTGTAAGAAAGCGAGAATGGCAATGGGAAGAATGCGGAAGGTATGGGAGGAAAGGTTAGGGGGAGATGTACGAATGAAACTGGTATGGTGGGATGCGTGTATAAGGGCAATAATAATGTATGCGTCAGAAGTATGGGGAGTAACTGGGCAGGAAAAAGTAGAAAGGGTACACCTGCAGTACTTAAAAAGCATTATAGGAGTAGAGGTTACAACACCAAGTTATATAGTGCTGCAGGAGTGCTAAAGAATGACAGTGGAATGGGAGACAGCAAGGAGAGTAGTAAAGTTTGAGAGAAAGATAAGTATGTTAGGGGAAGAAAGGTTGGTAAAAGAAGCATGGGGTGTGAGTTATTGGGAATGGCAGAGGAATGCGAGCAGGGCAAGGTGGATGACTGAGAGGGAGAGGCTGTATCATAAAGTAGGGTGGTCGTGGTTAGTAGTGGAGCAGAAAATAGCGTCGGGGGAGAGGCTACAGATAGAGTATGGGAAGAGAGCAGGTGATGTCGAGAGGCAAGTACGACAAGATCGGATAGATCGGAGTAGCTCTAACCCACATTACAGAGAATTGCAGGTGATGGTTGGGCCCCCGCGTTATTTCCAACGACTGAACAAGGAAGAGGCTCAGCTACTGGCACGATTTAGATGTGGGAACGAGGAAAGAGGAATGAAATGGCGGATGGGAGAAGAATATATGAAGTGTGTGTTTTGCGGGATAGAGAAGGTTGAATGGGAGCACTGGACGAGGGAATGTACGGGTTTGCAAGTAACGGAAGGGATTAAAGGTATGAGTCGAAATAAAAGTATGTGTGAGAGCGGAGAGGGTATGGGCCCGATAATGGAAGTGGTAAATCAAAGGCCAGGGAGGAGTAGCTAGGGAAAGGAGGACGTAGGAAGAGGAGGATTAAGCTTTAGTTAATATGTTTAGTTTATAAGTTAACAGTGAATTGTTAATTTATTGCTTTTTAAATAATTAGATTTAGAAGTGCTAGGGTTATATGCCAAATAAAGGTTATTTATATACTCAATGACATTAGAAGCGTAACACCCAGAAAGAGTTATTATTTAAACTTGATTTTTTGCCAGTATGGTAGTCTTACATCAAGAATAAAATGATTACATTTTCAAGAAATTTTATTAAAAAACAATCTAAAAAAAATTAATAATGTGTTTGGCGACCCCTTTGCTGTGTACACTCCTGTAGACGTCTGGGCATCGACAAAATGATATAGTCGATGTCTTCTTGAGGCATCTCGTTCCAAGCAACTTGAATTTCATCGATCAACTGTGCTAGAGTCTGTGGAGGATGGTGCAAAGAGAATATTCTTCTTCCCATGATATCCCACACATGTTCAATGGGATTTAAATCCGGCGAACGGGGCGGCCACGCCAAAACATTAACACCAGCTTCATTAAGAAAGTTCATAGTTCGACGAGCAATATGGGGACGTGCGTTATCTTGTTGAAAAAGTACGTCTGGGCGGCCATCTAAATAAGGCAACAAAGTCGGTCGTATGACGTCTTCAACATAACGCGCAGCTGCCATACTGCCTCGAATGAATACAAGAGGTAATCGACTACCATAAGCAATAGCCCCCCAAACCATTACTCCAGCAGTCCTGTGTACATGCCTCTCAATAGCAAACCTAAGATCAGGTCGTTCTCCACGGTAGCGTCGTACCCTTCTAGGGCCATCATGCGTGCCTAGACAAAATCGTGATTCATCGCTGAATACGACATCGTGCCATTCTGCCTCCCAATGCTGCCGTTCTCTGCACCAGTCCAACCTTTGGCGACAGTGTCTCGCTGCTAAAGGAAGCACTAATCTTGGACGGTACGAAAGAAGCCCAAAGGATTGAATGCGGCGATATAAGGTTCGCATACTAACGGGCCTACCTTTTTCTCCAATCCATTGATCACCGATTTGACGCGTAGTAGCGAAACGGTCTCGCAGGGTTATTTGTCTTAAGCGCCGATCTTGACGTTCTGTGGTACGCCTTGGTTGACCAATTGGTCTTCTTCTTGCTCCTCTACCTTCTTCTGTCCATACCTGATACACACGTATTACAGTTGCTGCAGTGGAATCAATACGGCGGGCAATTTCGCGATAGGACATACCGACATCTCGATAAGCAACAACTCGACCCCGGTCAAAATCGCTCAAATGGTGATATTGTGGACGTCTTCGGACTCGAGGCATTTTATTTAAGCTTAACACACTCAACGGAAACACGAAAACTAAAAACATCTGTACTAAACAGCTCATATAAATAGTTTTATCAAAAGAGAAAAAGTGATTTTTTTTTTCACAATAAATATAAAAGGCACAAGGTTGAAATTGTTATCAATGTATGCTTTAAATATAGTCACTCTGTTGCTAAAATATGAATTCAAAAAAATCATTGCTTCTTGGTGTTACGCTTCTAATGTCATTGAGTATATATAGTAGTAATTCTACGCTTACTTGTACCGCTTGCGTTAAAATATCATCCGAAATATCTACAAAATCAATTTCTTCTGTCTGCGTAAATTTAAACCAAACTTAAGTATTTTACTGATGGAAAATAAAACGTCAGTAATAAATACATCATTGCTATGGGAACATTTGAGAACTCACGAAAAGAGCGCACAAACAAATGTTTTCCGTGCGGTGGCTTGAAAAAGCGACGTTTTCATTATTCTAGCGGCATATGGAAACGAAGTGTTATCAGATAAGTATAATAAAAAACAAGTTTTACGTAAATATATCTAACTCCATTAATTTTATACAAATCAAAAAATAAAAACTAAAATCCCTTTTGAATGATGACATAGCTAAGTATGGTTTGTATTTTAAAAAGATCAAGTGTGTGTTATAGCTCGAAAACTTACTTATTTGTAAAAATAGTTATTAGCAATTTTCTATTTTTTTACAACAAAAAAATAGTTGATCATGAATATATGACAATTATAAAAAAAATGTAGCCTTTTGTAATATAGGAGTTTGTTACATTCTGGTGCAATACGTTAATTTAGAAGTTATGTGTAAAAAGAAATATAAATTGGTAGGAAATAATGTCCATTAAAAAACAGTTGTTTTAAGACTAAATTAATTGATAAAAAATGGGACAATAAAACTAACTGTAACAAACAATCGTAACTGTTTTATTATAGTCAGTATTTCATAGGTAACCAATTTATTTAAATAAATTAGAAAATAGAAAATATCTAATTAAAGAGGACACATATCCCTTTCTAATGATGACAGCCAAATATGGTTTCCATTAAAAAAATTACAGTTTGGGTTATATCTCGAAAACTAATGTCAATAGAAAAAACATTTTATTATTTAGTGTAAAATTATCTAAAACTTTGTTTATAGTTTTTTTCCATCTTTTTTCATAACCGAGACAAATCGATTTGAAAAAAATCGACACTACACATTTTTTTCAAAATATATAGTTATCCTTGACTTTTCGAAATTGCGATAGAAATGTCTTTTTACTCAGCTGGTAAAACTGCACTACTTTGCCCATTTATCCATTTCTCTATCTCTTATGGTTTCCGAGATCTCCAAAGAGAACATACAAAAATTCACCCTGTATATGTAGTCTAGCCAGAGGCATAGCCAAGCGAGTCAGGAGAGAGTAATTGAATAGTTTGATATAAAATAAATAACTTTATAGATACGCTCTCTACCGGCAAGTTTAGGATACTGAAAATAGACCCACTGAACAGTGGCGTAACTGGAATTTTTCCTCCAAAGCAAAAATCCTATTATTTATATCAAGTGCTCTCAAAAATGTACCAAATTCGAACTAAGAGCGAAAATTGGAACGCTAAAATGTATACTTATTCCTTCTCATCTATGTCTCGTCTATATTTCACATTCAGTTGAGGTTAATTATTCACACTGTGTGCATTACCCGTCTCTGATATTATGAAAATATCGGTATTTTAAAAATGTTAGTCAAATATTGCAGTAGTGTTCGATCGGTTAATAAGTGTGCATTACAAGTCTCCAAAATGTCGAAACAAAAGTTTTGTTGCACTATTTCTATTTATGTTTGTGATAATTCAGTTCATCTGCTAAATTATTTAACTGAAATTTACTGCTAACAAGTGTATCCACTCCCTTATTAAGCACGAAGTAACATTTCGAGTTTAGAATAGCCTGAAATTTGGTTTTGTCGCGTAGCGAAGCGAAGCGACTAAACCAAATTTTCAGGCTGCTCTAAACTCGAAATATTACTTCATGCGTCACGCGTACAGCTAATTTCAAGTTAAGTTCAAAATATACTAATTAAGTATGTACATTCATAAATCATAAATAAATAATAGCAAAAATAAATATATTCGGTCCATTTTTATGCATTAGGTTGATAATTTTTATTTGCCCCGCGTAAAACTCAAATTACTTCACGTTAGCAATCACTGATCTAAATAGTCGATATTCAAGATCCCTATCTTGGTTTTATATTTGCTCCAACTACTTCACCGCTGCAGTAGTTGGAGCAAGCCGATTCAGCTACGAATTATAAACGAACGTATTTAAGCAGTATATTTTGATCTTTACAGTATTTCAGAGTTAACTACCCGTGGCGCATAAAGTAAAAAACATGTAATCCATATTTTGAGGCCTTTCTAATCTCGAAATTTTATTTCATGTCGAATCCACCTGTGAGAAGTTTCAAATTAAACTAGCGTTTAATAATTTTTACTTTTAAATTTCGCTGATTTAAAAGCAACACTCATTAATTTTCTGTACACTTCATCGAAGATATGAAATACTCTTATTATTTTTTACATATAATTACGTATCAGAGCTGGGCAGGATTCGAATCATTCAGGATTCGATTCCTGGATTCGATTCCTTTTAGAGGATTCAAAAGAGGTATTCGAATACTTTAGTGAAAACGGATTCGTGATCCAGATTCGTCACATTTTTTTATAAGGATTCGTATTCGAATCCAGACGTAGATGATTCAAATCCTTCTAAAAGGATTCGAATTCTTATAAAAGGATTCGAATCCTTATAAAAGGATTCGAATTCTTATAAAAGGAATCGAATCCTTATAAAAGGATTCGAATCCTCATACACGGATTCAAATCCTCCTAAATAATTCGAATCATCGCTATTAAGGCTGGGATTCGAATTCGATTAATTCAAATTGTTAAATACTCTAATATGAATATTTAAATCACTAAATTATTCATATTTGAATATAAATATTTAAATTTTCGAATAATTCAAATATTTGTGAATGCATATTTGGTTACTTAACCATGAAAAATATCCAACGTTAATAGTATATTTTTTACTTCACTTAAAATCAGTGTTTTATACGCGTGACGCATGAAGTAAAATTTTGAGTTTAGAAAAGCCCCGTGAAAATTTGTCGAGGGTCGCGCAGCGACCCGAGACAAATTTTCTACGCGGGGCTTTTCTAAACTCGAAATTTTACTTCATGCTTAGTCTGAAAGTGGACAACACTCGTTCTTAGAAGTTTCAAATTAAAGGATCACTCTAGATTACTAAGTTTATTACCATTTTACAAAGGCTACAGCTCGAAGGACCAACCTTGGTCTTCGGAGACCGAAGGACCATAGGGAATCGAAGTTTTTTTACAAGAAAACAACGAATATCTGAAGGTTTACAGCATGGATAGGAAAGAAAACATCTAATTTTGAAAAAATATCGAAGTTGGGTTGATTTTTAGTGCATTTTTAACTTCACTTTAAATTAGTGTTTTATACGCGTGGCGCATGAAGTAAAATTTCGAGTTTAGAAAAGCCCCGCGAAAATTTGTCTCGGGTCGCTGCGCGACCCTCGACAAATTTTCTACGCGGGGCTTTTCTAAACTCGAAATTTTACTTCATGCTTAGTCTGGGAGTGGACAACACTCGTTTGAATTTTAAATTTAACTCTTTTAAAAAATCGACGTATATAATATAATAAATTATTAATTGAAATCATAAAAAAGATGCAAAATTTTACCTAAAATTAACTTTTAGAGTTAACTTTATAATTTGCTTGGCTCTTAATGGGTGAATATTCTAATCCAAAAAAAAAAACGGTTTTTATTTAATATTAAAGTTGCATTTAATACAATAACAAACTGTGAATAAATCGACATAAATCTTGAAATATCGAAAATCTCGCATGTAGAAAATCTTGACGGTCCACTCCCAGACTAAGCATGAAGTAAAATTTCGAGTTTAGAAAAGCCCCGCGTAGAAAATTTGTCGAGGGTCGCGCAGCGACCCGAGACAAATTTTCACGGGGCTTTTCTAAACTCGAAATTTTACTTCATGCGCCACGCGTATAAAACACTGATTTAAAATGAAGTTAAAAACGCACTGAAAACCAACCCAACTTTGATATTTTTTTCAAAATTGGATGTTTTCTTTCTTATCCATGCTGTAAACCTTCAGATATTCGTTGTTTTCTTGTGAATTAACTTCGATTCCCTGTAGTCCTTCGGTATCCGAAGACCATGATTGGTCCTTCGAGCTGTAGCCTTTGTAAAATGGTAATAAACTTAGTAATCTAGAGTGATCCTTTAATTTGAAACTTCTAAGAACGAGTGTTGTCCACTCCCAGACTAAGCATGGAGTAAAATTTCGAGTTTAGAAAAGCCCCGCGTAGAAAATTTGTCGAGGGTCGCGCAGCGACCCAAGACAAATTTTCACGGGGCTTTTCTAAACTCGAAATTTTATTTCATGCGCCACGCGTATAAAACACAGATTTAAATTGAAGTTCAATAGCACATATATCATCATTAATTAAAATCATTATATAATCAGATATTTAGTCGGTAAATGAACATTTTTGTTAATAGAAACTGATGAAATAAAATATTACTGGTTGCAAATAATAGATTCAAATTTATTTTTAAAGGATTTGTATCCGTGATTCAAAAATGAGGATTCGAATCTTTGATTCGAATCATTTTTTTCACTTACGAATCCTTTATTCGAGTATTCGTGATTCGAATCATATTAGGTGATTCGGATTCGTGATTCGAATCCTGTTTCTGAGGATTCATCCCAGCTCTGTTACGTATAATCAATTAAATACATCTTAATTTCAAAGGTTAACGAATCATTCTAAATTCCTCTCTATTTCCGTTTTAGAATAGTATTACTATTAATTCTAACTCCTTTCAATTTATTGCTTCGTGGTAATTTGCATACAAATAGTGAGGACGTTTGTGAAATTAGCGGCAATTTGGGTAATTGCGCGTGACGCCGCTTTGGAAAATAGAAGAAAATCGGCGGTGCGAACTAAGAAAAACCACGGCCGTAAAATTGCCGTCGAGATTTTATAGGATTTTCGACTGTGAAGATGTCAACGTGATTGTTTGCCCACGAGATTACATCATTGGAAGAGATAATAAGAAATGCATATTTTGAATGTAAATATTTTATAATTCTATGTATAAGGTTTTCCATTAAGAGGTCCCATTTTAAATTCCTTGGCATTTTTTAACTGTTTAATAAAGACCCTTGATTGTTTGACACTTGTCAAGTGAAAAATGTACACTTTAAGAAAATGAAAAAATATACGCTTCAACAACGTATAGAAATAGTGAAAATTCATTATCAGACAGATCCCAGCGTTTGTCGTGTTTTCGGTCGGTATGAATCACCTTATCGCCATGTCATTGTAAAACTTATTACTAAATTTGATCAAAATGGACAAATTACTGATGTAATGTTGCCAGTTCGTACTCGTATCGCCAGGTCAGCTAAGAACATTACCGCTGTTGCTGAATGTGTTGCTGAAAACCCGGGTTTGTCTATCTCAAGTCATTCGCAGCATTTATTCATTTCAAAGACCAGCTTTCATCCCATTCTGCACAAGGATCTTAGCCTGCATGCTTATAAAGTGATGACTATTTTCTTTGGTGCTGCGTGAAGGAACAAGTCTATGCTAATGGCCCACAAACAATTTAAGCGCTCAAAGAAAATATTCGGGCCGTTATTGGTCAAATAGAGACAAAGTTGTACGAAAATGTGATGAAAAACTTTCTTAAAAGAATAGGGATTTGCAGAAGAAGCCGAGGTGGCTATTTACTAGATATCATTTTCCAAAAGTAATCGTCAAGTTTTACTTTGTTTTAAAATAAATATTTTGTCACTATCTTTTAAAAAAAATATATTGTTTTCAAATAATTAAAATGGGACCTCTTGGTGGAAAACCCTTTAGTAAACAAAATGTATTCATTAAAATTATTCAACTTTTGAATTAGTTACGAGAATGTGAATTTTCTAAAATCATTGTTGGTTTATATTTCTAGATTTTAAAGTATGTAGAATACGATGGCATACATAGAATCTTTAAATTTTGAGTTATATTTTGGACTTCTCATAGACCATTAGAGAAGCGTTTTGCGACAGTATGCGATACTTTGATTACACTGGTCCTGCTGATTCCTATGTAAAATGACCTCCTGAATCCGAATATGACCCCCGTTTTCCCCCATCACCCACCGTTTTCGGGGAAGGCCCCCCCACCTATTATTATCACTTTTCGATAATTTGGAGGGATGAAAAGGATTATTTTAGCCTTTACGTTTCTTCTGAGGGGCTAGGGAGGTGAACAGTTCCAAAACATGAACATTTGTAGCAAGGAGGTAGATTTGGGGGGGGGGGGAGATTTGCCCCCTTAAATTGTAAAAAAATCCTTAAAAATGATCGATTTTTCCGTTTTTTTCGCACGTTTTTCACTTATTTTCTACATATTCCAGCTTCCATCCCCCCTCATCCTCCCCCAAACAATAAAAATATATAGCAACAATAATAAAAATATATAGCAACAGTTCGGAAGATTAACTGTACCACGCTGGCGCTCTCAATACCTCGCGCGCACAGGTTTGCCCAGGAATTTTCATGCTTCCTCTGGTCCCGAAGGAAAATATTTACTTGCCGCCTTTGCACATCAAACTCGGATTGATCAAACAGTTTGTGAAAGCAATGGACAAGACCATTGGGGTGATGCATTTCAATTTTTGAAAACTAAATTCCCTCGTCTTAGTGAGGCTAAAATCAAGGAAGGAGTTTTCGTGGGCCCCCAGATTAGACAACTTTTCTAAGATTCGACGTTTATTGCACACCTGAATCGAAAAGAAAAACGAGCTTGGATTGCATTCCAAAACGTGTGCGAGAACTTTTTGGGTAACAACAAAAGTGATGATTATGTCGCTCATGTCGAGGAATTGCTGTCAGCGTACAAGGCAATGGGGTGTAACATGTCTCTTAAAGTGCATTTCCTTTACTCACACCTGGACTTCTTCCCTGAAAATTTAGGAGCAATGGAAGCTGGAATATGTAGAAAATAAGTGAAAAAACTGCAAAAAAAAACGGAAAAAATTGATCATTTTTAATGATGTTTTTACAATTTAAGGGGGCAAATCCCCCCCCCCCCAAATCTACCTCCTTGCTACAAATGTTCATGTTTTGGAACTTTTCACCTCTCTAGCCCCTCAGAAGAAATGTAAAGGTTAAAATAATCCTTTTCATCCCTCCAAATTATCGAAAAGTGATAAAAATAGGTGGGGGGGCCTCCCCCGAAAACGGTGGGTGATGGGGGAAAACGGAGGTCATATTCGGATTCAGGAGGTCATTTTACATAAGAATCAGCAGGAATGGTGTCAGAGCTCGAAAAAACATTTTTTTTGCAGACCAGTGTTATACAAAATTAATATCGTTAAAATTGAAATCATTAAATTTAAGGAATTAATTTTGGAGGTACAGTGGAACCTCGCTCCGGAGTCTTACTCGTAACGCGAAAGACTCGTTAAGCGAAACAATGTTCACCATATAATATAAATTAATGTAAAATACGATAATGCGTTCCATGCCGTAAAAATACTCAAAAATTGAAATTTTCCAAAAAAACAAAAACTAAATAATACTTTATCTGTAATATTTATTCAAAGAAAAATACATATCAATTGTTCAGGAGTGAATGAACCAACCTAGAATGAGAATTTGATTTTCAGAAATCAAAAAAATCGAAATGTACAAATTAGCATGCGTAACTCCTTTTTACTAGAAAGCTGTCTATAGTCATTTGTTTTTGCCGACGCTTTAAAATTTGGTGAAAATGCGACACCGCATTATTATTAAATACATTTGTAGCGCGAATAGCCACTGTCTTACTAGGGTGATGCTACTCAATGTTTGATGCAACAGTTTTCCATGCTTTTACCATTTCTCTTATTTCGGCAGAAGATTGTTGCTTTGCTGTTACCTCCTCCTGCTCCACTGATAAATATTCCTCCACACCATCTTGGTGTGAAACACAGTGCAACTCTATAAGCTCTTCAGTGGTTAGTTCTTGGCTGTGCTCTTTTACAAGCTCATCGATATCGTTCTTATTCACCTCCAGCCCCAAGATTTTGGCCAGAGACACAATCTCATTGACTACAGTGTCCTCAGATATTGTCTCAAACCCCGCAACGTCACATTCGACAACGCTCTTTGGCCAAAGCTTCTTCCAAGCAGAAGTGAGAGTTCTCTTGGTAACTCCTTCCCACGTCTTTTCGATCATCTTGAGGCAGGCAAAAATGTGGAAGTGATATTTTAAAAACTCTGTGATAGTGAGATTTGTCTCTTTAGTTACCTCAAAACAACGCTCAAAGAGTGCTTTAGTGGAAATAGAGCTTCTTAAAACTAGAAATAATCTGCTGGTCCGTTGGCTGGAGTAACGGAGTGGTGTTGAGGCGCAAAATGGATCTTGATGAAATTGTATTCTTCAAGGAAGTCATTTTGTAGGCCTGGAGGATGGGCAGGTGTGTTGTCCACAACGCAAGCTAAACGTGATATGCAGAACCAACAAGAATTCTTGGGTGACACGCGACATTTTTACTGATTGTATCAATAAGGTGTTTGGTCCTTCTGTGAAAAAATATTTGCTTAAGATAAACCTGCCACTCCATGTCTTGCATGGAGTGGCAGGTTCATCTTAAGCAAATATTTTTTAAATTTGAATCTATTATTTGCAACCAGTAATATTTTATTCCATCAGTTTCTATAAACAAAAATGTTCATTTAGTAGATTTTAATTAATGATGATATATGTGCTATTGAACTTCATTTTAAATCTGTGTTTTATACGCGTGGCGCATTAAGTAAAATTTCGAGTTTAGAAAAGCCCAGTGAAAATTTGTCTCGGGTCGCTGCGCGACCCTCGACAAATTTTCTACGCGGGGCTTTTCTAAACTCGAAATTTTACTCCATGCTTAGTCTGGGAGTAGACAACACTCGTTCTTAGAAGTTTCAAATTAAAGGATCACTCTAGATTACTAAGTTTATTACCATTTTACAAAGGCTACAGCTCGAAGGACCAATCCTGGTCTTCGGATACCGAAGGACTACAGGGAATCGAAGTTTATTCACAAGAAAACAACGAATATCTGAAGGTTTACAGCATGGATAAGAAAGAATACATCCAATTTTGAAAAAAATATCAAAGTTGGGTTGGTTTTCAGTGCGTTTTTAACTTCATTTTAAATCAGTGTTTTATACGCGTGGCGCATGAAGTAAAATTTCGAGTTTAGAAAAGCCCCGTGAAAATTTGTCTCGGGTCGCTGCGCGACCCTCGACAAATTTTCTACGCGGGGCTTTTCTAAACTCGAAATTTTACTTCATGCTTAGTCTGGGAGTGGACCGTCAAGATTTTCTACATGCGAGATTTTCGATATTTCAAGATTTATGTCGATTTATTTACAGTTTGTTATTGTATTAAATGCAACTTTAATATTAAATAAAAACCGTTTTTTTTTGGAATAGAATATTCACCCATTAAGAGCCAAGCAAATTATAAAGTCAATGATTTCAATTAATGATTTATTATATTAGTTACGTCGATTTTTTAAAAGAGTTAAATTTAAAATTCAAACGAGTGTTGTCCACTCCCAGACTAAGCATGAAGTAAAATTTCGAGTTTAGAAAAGCCCCGCGTAGAAAATTTGTCGAGGGTCGCGCAGCGACCCGAGACAAATTTTCGCGGGGCTTTTCTAAACTCGAAATTTTAATTCATGCGCTACGCGTATAGAACACTAATTTAAAGTGAAGTTAAAAATGCACTGAAAACCAACCCAACTTCGATATTTTTTCAAAATTAGATGTTTTCTTTCCTATCCATGCTGTAAACCTTCAGATATTCGTTGTTTTCTTGTAAAAAAACTTCGATTCCCTGTGGTCCTTCGGTCTCCGAAGACCAAGGTTGGTCCTTCGAGCTGTAGCCTTTGTAAAATGGTAATAAACTTAGTAATCTAGAGTGATCCTTTAATTTGAAACTTCTAAGAACGAGTGTTGTCCACTCCCAGACTAAGCATGAAGTAAAATTTCGAGTTTAGAAAAACCCCGCGTAGAAAATTTTTCACGGGGCTTTTCTAAACTCTAAATTTTACTTCATGCGCCTCGCGTATAAAACACTGATTTTAAGTGAAGTTAAAAATATACTATTAACGTTGGATATTTTTCATGGTTAAGTAACCAAATATGCATTCACAAATATTTGAATTATTCGAAAATTTAAATATTTATATTCAAATATGAATAATTTAGTGATTTAATTGTTCATATTAATATATTTAACTATTTGAATTAATCGAATTCGAATCCCAGCCTTAATAGGTTAATAGGTTCATCTTAAGCAAATATTTTTTCACAGAAGGACCAAACACCTTATTGATACAATCAGTAAAAATGTCGCGTGTCACCCAAGAATTCTTGTTGGATCTGCATATCACGTTTAGCTTGCTCTTCTGAACTTTGCACTTCTTGAATGCTCGTGGAGTTTCTGAATTATAAAGAAGCAGCGGTTTAATTTTCAAATCACTGCTTGCGTTGGCATAAAATAGCAGCGTGAGGCGGTCTTTCATTGGCTTGTGTCCGGGCAATGCATTCTCTTCTGCTGTTATATAGGTTCGCTTCGGCATCTTTTTTCAGAAGAGACCAGTTTCTTCAAAATTGAAAACCTGTAGCGGCACCCTCAGAATCTACGAACTTCTTGAAGTCGGCGATGAAGTTCTCTGCTTAAATTGGACCTCTTCTCCGGCCGTTGATGATCCTGTCGTCTTCTTAAGAAGGGCGGCGAAAATTAGTTTCGCCTTTTCACAAAAGATGCTTTCGTTAATAGTGTTGCCTTGCAATTGCTTTTAGTTTATCCATATGTGCAGCAACCTTTCAACATCGTCGAGAATACGTAACCGTTGCGTAGATATTCTTGTTACTCCCTTTGAGCATCTACCTCCTTAATCTTGTCCTTGTTCTTGAGGATAGTGCAAATGGTTGATGTAGACCGCTTGTAAGTGCGTGCTAAATCAGCCACGTTCACACCTCGTTCTCGCTTTTCAATGATTTTACGTGTCATGTTTAAGGTTATTTTTAGTCTCTTATAGCTACTCTCTTGCGGCTTTTTCTTCGAAGACATTTTTACAAGGGTGTAGGATCACACGTGACACCAAGATGCTAGAGCAACGAGTTCTAAACACAACTGATGTAGCAATGACACGGAAAGTTCTATCGCACAATTCCAGGATTCCCCTATGCACGCCACTCGTTATGCGAAACGTCACTCGTTAGGCGAGTCTTTTTTTTACAATTTATTTTGCTCGTTATGCGAATTACTCGTTTTGCAAAGTGCTCGTTAAGCGAGGTTCCACTGTACATGAAGTCTAAATTTCTTAATATTTGATAATATGCAGTTTATAATTTTCAATTTGTTATGATAACAAATTTACAAATTCTTAATACTTGATGATAAGAAGTATTATTATTATTTACAATAATTGAATCTATTTTATATTTGACTGTTTGGTGTTGTAGGCGTTCATTTTGTGGTACATCTGAAATACACTTGTAAATAAAACACTTTTTACTTTGTTTAACCACTGAATCTTACATTAAATTGTGTGACTAGTTTCGACTATCTAGTAGTCATTCTAAAACTAAAGTAAATACAAATTACACGTTAAAAACTATTTATACGGCTTCGAAAAGAGGGGTGTACATTAGGTCAACCTGGTCATTAAGAAGGGAAATTCCGGGATTAATTCGGGCCTTGTGTATTTCTAGTGCTTCCAGTAAATCCATTTTACGACCTTTTTCGGCAAAATGGATTACTGAAAGTACATACATTGGGCAATCTGGTCGTGGAACGAAATAAGATTGAAAGAACACGAGCGAGCCTTTAGATTTAAACATAATAGTTCTACCTATGCTAACCATCTTTTACAAGAGAATCACACTTTTGGCGAGGATGTACTTTCAGTAATCCATTTTGCCGAAAAAGGTCGTAAAATGGATTTACTGGAAGCGCTAGAAATACACAAGGCCCGAATTAATCCCAGAATTTCCCTTCTTAATGACCAGGTTGACCTAATGTACACCCCTCTTTTCGAAGCCGTATAAATAGTTTTTAACGTGTAATTTGTATTTACTTTAGTTTGAGAATGACTACTAGATAGACGAAACTAGTCACACAATTAAATGTAAGATTCAGTGGTTAAACAAAGTAAAATGTGTTTTATTTACAAGTGTACTATATATTTGTTAAAAAGTATGAATTTCGTAAGTTTTGTCCTTAGAAATTACAGAAAAGTTATAACTAATTTGAATATTACAAAGTTATTGCGGGGTTTATGAAATCATCCCCTTGTTTCGGCGTCGCGTCGGGAAACAGTGGCGTGCGCCCTCGGAATGGAAAAAGGTAATCGTAATCGAAAATTCCATCGTGTCGGTGTGTGTGCACGCGATAAATATTCAGAACAGAGGCTCGGTCTAACAGTGATTACATCACATCGCCAAATTTAACAACGCCAATCGATAAGGGAAAACCGCCGAACGGTCTAATCCACAGGAATGCCAACAGAAGCAACAGGCTACAAATTACATGATTAACAAAAACCACAAAAACTTCATTAAAATAAACAGAAAAGTGAATAAGTAATTTCGAATAATAATAATTGAAGAGCTTCTTGTAATAACATGATAAGCAACACAACCAAAAAATGCTGTATTATTCTTCGATTTGATTGAGCAGTAATATACAAAGCTACAGTATGCTCATATTGGCATGCAAACCGTAGCTTTCAACAATCTACTATCAATTCTTAATATTATAGTAATACATTATACATTTTTTTCTAAATTTCGAAGTCCAATATCTCAGTTCTGATTACTTGTGGCATTATCATGTTATTGCAATAATTCCCTCAATTATTTTTATTATTTTTAACTAATCTACAACTAATTTGTCTTACAAAGACTAAATCAAACACTCTCCAAACATTTGATTTTGTTTTTGTAAGACAAATTTGTTGTAGATTGCGTAAAGAATCGCACTTTAAATATTTGGAAGTATTGTACAACCAAGTATTGGCAATTTCATTCATACAGATATTTTTTTGTAATTCAGTTTTTTCTCAATAATGTTGATATTCTCACAATTTCTTAACCTATCACTAGATAGATCGATTACTAAATCGTTTATTATCAATATGAACGAAGGTATCCGTATTGTCTTATTCGATTGTATTCAAGGAATACCGCCTAGAGAGGAAAAATGCTATTCTATTGCGAATTTCAAAATATTTTTATCATCAAGAATTTACGGAACTATAAACATACAGGACGTTTCTTTTAAGTGTACATATTCTAATGTAAAAGTCAGGCCTTCGTTACGTTTTTTAAAAGCGTTCAACTTGAAGTTTCGAACGAGTGTTCCTACTCGTTGATTAGGCATGATGTAAAATTTCGAGTTTACAATAGCCTCAAAATTTGGTTTGGTCACTTCGCAATGCAGAGCAACCTAACCAAATTTTTTTGTTTTTTTTAAACTCGAAATTTTACTTCATGCGTCACGCGTATAAAACACTGATTTGAAGAGAAATTCAAAATATACTACTAAAGCAGTGTGCTAAAGGTATGTATTATGACCTGCACAATAATTCAGTGTTTATACGCATGGTGCATGAAGTAAAATTTCGAGTTTGGAAAAGCCTGAAAATTTGCTTTGGTCGCTCTGCTTCGATACGCGACCAAACCAAGTTTTCTGGGATTTTCTAAGCTCGAAATTTTATTTTATTCGCCACGCGTATAAAACACTGATTTGAAGTGAAGTTCAAATATACATAAATTTCACAATATTTTAGTGTTTTATACGCGTGGCGCATGAAATAAAATTCCGAGTTTAGAAATGCCCAGAAAATGTGTCACGGGTTGCTGCGCGACCCTCGACAAATGTTCACGGGGCTTTTCTAAACTCGAAATTTTACTTCATGAAGCACGTATAAAACACTAAAATATTGTCAAATATTTACAAATTTTCACGGGGCTTTTCCAAACTCGAAATTTTACTTCATGCTAAATCTAGGAGTTAAAAACACTCGTTTATAGCTTCAAATTGAAATCTTTTAAAAAATAACGAATGTGAAAATTTGTGCGGGTCATGCGCCACGCTTATAAAACACTAAAATATTGCTAAATGTATGTATGTTTGAACTTCACTTGAAATCAGTGTTTTATATGCGTGGCGCATGAAGTAAAATTTCGAGTTTAGAAAAGCCCAGAAAATTTGTCTCGGGTTGCTGCGCGACCCTCGACAAATTTTCACGGGGCTTTTCTAAACTCGAAATTTTACTTCATGCTTAATCTGGGAGTAGAGAACAATCGTTAAAAGTTTCAACTTGAACTCTTTTAAGAAACAACGAATATCGGAAAATTTACAGCGCATCCATATGTATACTTACAAGAAAAATTCTCTGTATGTATAGCTAACAAAAAATGTCTTGAGTGATGCATCTATATGCAATAAATTTACAAGAATGATTATTTTTGTTGTTAAAAATATGTATATAATATTATACTATAATGAATCATTACATTAGCTACATTTAATTTCATTCGAGCAATTGACCACAAATAATATGTTATTCAAACTAACATAACAGTGATAATTGTCAAATTAGTGCCATCATCGTAAAAAAAATCACGCACTATTGCGAATGGCGTAGATAAACAAGTTGATGTCACCTTGAATTTCTGCAGCCTGTTTTATGGTCAACAATTTTGATTGAGATTTGAATTGATAGCGTCAAATTTATGTAGGTATTATTTTTTTTTCAAAACGCCGTCACGCATGTGAAACAATGCCACAGTTGCGACCTTCATTATTTATATTTCAAAAATAATAACGAATTTTAGCGCAAGTTGCGTAATTTGGATGAGTATTATTTTTTTTAATTGAATTAATTTTAGATCAATTAATATAATTTCTTAATGGAAGCTCAAAGTTGGTTTGCTGTTGAAGTCTTAAGGTCGCAGTTTAAATACGATTTAAAATTAAAATTAAATTAATAAAAGTGCGATTATTTTCGCAATCTACAATAAGTTAGTCTTACAAACACTATAATAAACACTCATTGAAACAACTACTTTCCAAGCTAATACCCCGACGGACATTGAATTATGCAACAAGTGTTTGTTGTTACATACAGTAACCTACTACAAATATAACAATTTGGGAAAGCAAAGCTATACGCATGAGATATAAATCTTGAAACGCGTCTATAGATGGCCTGAATAATTTGACCCAAATTATTACATTTGCAGTATGTTACTGTATGTAACAGCAATCACGTGTTGCCTAATTCAATATCCGTCGGGATATTAGCTCAGGAACCAGTTATTTCAATGAAAGTTTGATATAGTCTTTGTAAGACTAACTTGTTGATTGCGAAAAGAATCGCATTTTTATTGTTTGAAGTGTTTTGCAACCAAGAATTGGCAATTTCATTTATACTTAAAATTGAATTGTTTTTAAACCGCTTAGGCAATTGGTTTAAAATATGTTTTTTGTAAAAATAGTAGTAAAACAAACCAAGTAACTTTTATTTAATTATCAATATTAACTATGTTATTGCTGTCATTCAGTTTTCTGAGTAACTTCTAATTTAAGCCAACTGCAAAACTGATAGAATCGTTACAATCATTTACAGACAGAAGTATTTTGTGTATTAGAACACACAGAGATGGCGGTTTAAATCTCTGTGTATTCCAATTAAACCTTTCTTCGGCCCTTTTGCTTCTTCGGCAGAGCGTGAAATGCGCGCGGACTCGAATCGATTAATCAAATTAAACAATGTCCCCCCATCGTTTTGGTGATTTTGTGAAATCCGGCCGGGCCTCAATTAAGTGCAGTGATTGATGGCGGCCGATATTTTTAATAAATAAATTTCAAACCAAACAATGAGGCCCCCGGAATAATCATTGGCAATTCCCAAACGCAAATCCCCCAACGTTTGATGGCGGAGGTTAAACAAAGTCAATTATTATTGTTATATTTATACAGACATAACGCCCAAATGGATGTGCGTATTGATTTATATGATATTTTATTTGCCGACAAAAAAAAACATAATGGATTTACATGAATTCAAAATTTACAATTGGTAATATTAGTTATCAATAATTATGTTAAAAACTCAACAGATTCTTAATGATAAGAATTTTCAAAATTGGCTATACAATAGCACTGTTCCGCCCTAGGCAGTAACACTTTTATTAGGACAGTATGTTTAATAATTCAATATTATTTACATGAATTCAAAATTAAAAATAAGTTATATTAGTTATCAATAATAATGTTAAAAACTCAGATTCTTAGTGATAAGAGTTTTCGAAATTGGCTATATAATAGCACTGTTCCGCCCTAGGCAGTAATTTCATTGCATACAGGATTTAACTCGTTTTATTAGGACAGTATGTATGATTTTGTTATTATCATTATAAATCAATTATTAAATAGGAAAAGTAGTGCAAATGTATGTGCTTACTAGGGATTAAAATACCGGTATTATTATATATTATGTATATATATATACAGGGTGAGTCGGGAGGAGCGCACCAAACTCTAGGAGTGTATTATACACGTGAAAATAATGTAAAAAAACTCATTTGTTCTTATCCGATTTTCATTTGTTTTCAAGTTATGGCGTAATTAAAAATATTCATCTAGCTTTCCACTTCTATCTGAATTTTAACATTATCAAAGTATGCCATGTTCGAGGCTTATAAACATTTGATAATTCTGATGTTTTGATGAACTGTCAGTGTACGGTGAACAGTAACTGAACGTTTAAGTTCGAATTAACGTGATTGTTAGTGTTGCAAAATGCCACATACTTATTCAAATTTCGAATATGCAAATATGGTGTTTGTATATGGTTTCTGTAATGGAAATGCTACAGCTGCTGTTGAAGAATATCGTAAACGTTTTCCACACCAAAGACATCCTGATAAAAACATATTTATTAGAGTTTTCAACAAATTGTGCGAGACTGGTAAGCTTCCCAGTGCTAACATAGCATATGAGCGCGCTGCTCGACAAGGTTTTGTAGAAGTAGAAAATATTCTGCATCTAGTAGAAGAAGATGCAACTACTAGCTCACGGAGAATTGCCACTCAATTGGCAATTCCACAAAAAAGAGTGATGAACACGCTACACGAGCAAAGCTTATATCCTTATCACGTTCAAAGAGTACAGCACCTACAACCAGGGGATTACGCTAACCGTACGGAATTTTGTCGGTGGATAAATAATAATCATCGTAATGTATCGAGTATACTCTTTACGGATGAAGCTACATTTACCCGTGATGGCATTAACAACACTCGTAACTATCATGTATGGTCTGATGAAAATCCCCACGCAACAGTCGAAAGCAATTTTCAACATCGGTTTTCTGTAAACGTGTGGTGTGGTATGGTTGACAGTTATTTAATCGGCCCTTTCATTTTGGAGAATCGTCTCACAGGAGGCAACTACCTCAATTTTTTACAAAATGAATTACAAGGCCTGCTAGAAGATGTTCCTATAAATATTAGAATGCAGATGTACTATCAGCACGATGGAGCTCCTGCACATGTCGCTCGTCAAGTCAAGCAACATTTGGACGAACGTTTTCCAGGGCGTTGGATTGGTCGTGGAGGTCCTATTAATTGGCCTGCAAGATCTCCAGACCTCACACCACTAGATTTTTGTTTATGGGGCTGGATGAAAAATGAAGTCTACAAAATAAAAGTGGACACACGGGAATCACTAATTAGACGAATTGAGAATACTGCAGCCCATATAAAAGAAGAAAGAAATGAATCAATTGGGAGAGCAACAAACGCTCTTCGTAGACGAAGCAGAAAATGTTTAGAAGTCAATGGCGGTATTTTTGAACATTTGTTGAAAGAGCGCTATGATTAAGAACATTTTTTTGTATAATAACTTGTTTATTTGTTAATATGCTATAACTTGAAAACAAATAAAAATCGGATAAGAACAAATGAGTTTTTTTCAACATTGAAGAAACCCTTTGTCAGTTTACTAAATAATGGTCATGGTAAAATTCAAAATATTGTTGTTCAACAGTATATTTTTAATCCTGCTTAAGCAGTACATATTTAATATTGATTTAGCAGTATATTATTAATTTCCCAATATTTTAATGTTTTCTACGCGTGGCGCATGAAGAAAAATTTCGAGTTTAGAAAAGCCTGAAAATTTGGATTGGTCGCTTCGCTTCGGTACGCGACCAAACCAAATTTTCAGGCTTTTCTAAACTCGAAATTTTACTTCTTGCTTAATCAAGGAGTGGAAACGCTCGTTCGAAACTTTAAGTTAAATACATTTAGAAAAAGCCATGAATGTCTGAAATTTTACAACGCATGCATTGGAATGTGTACACTTGCAAGAAAAATGTCGTGTATTATTATAATAATTTATAATGTAAAATTCTTAATGATAACGATACTTTGAAATTCGCAATAGAATAGCACTTTTCTGCACTAGGCAGTATTCCTTGAATACAATTAAGTAAATGAATACAGATACCTTCGCTCATATTGATGATATAACGCGACCAAATTTTCAGGCTTTTCTAAACTCAAAATTTTACTTCATGCTTAATCAAGGAGTGGAAACACTCGTTCAAAACTTCAAGCTGAACACTTTTAGAAAAAGCCATGAATGTCTGAAATTTTACAACGAATGCATTGGAATATGTACACTTGATAGAAAAATGTCATCTATTATTATAATTCCACAAATTCTTCATGATAACAATATTTTGAAACTCGCAATAGAATCGCACTTTTTCGCACTAGGCGGTATTCCTTGAATACAATTGAGTAAGAGAATACAGATACCTTCATTCATATTGATGACCAAACCAAATTTTCAGGCTGTTCTAAACTCGAAATATTACTTCATGTTTAATCAAAGAGTGTAAAAACTCGTTCAAAACTTTAAGTTGAACACTTTTATAAAAAGCCATGAACGTTTGAAATTTTATAATGCATGCATTGGAATATGTACACTTGTAAGAAAAATGTCGTGTATTATTATAATTCCATAAATTCTTAATGATAACAATATTTTGAAATTCGCAGCAGAATGAAATTTTTCCGCACTAGGCGGTATTCCTTGAATGCAATTGAGTACGAGAATACAGATACCTTCGTTCATATTGATGATAAAACGCGACCAAACCAAATTTTTAGGCTTTTCTAAACTCGAAATTTTATTTCATGCTTAATCTGTAATTAGAAAACATACGTTTATAGCTTCAAATTGAACTCTTGAAATAAACAACGAATATCTAAAGATTTACAGCATATACGCTGTAATTGGGATATACGGCCTTACTAAAAATAAATGTTATTACCATTATAGTTACTAATAATATATTATTTAAAAAAATGTGAAAATATGTGTTTAATTTAAATTTTTTTTTCAGTGTAATTGGCCCTAAAAATACTTTTAAATAGCAGAGCGTCAATAAATATCATCAATCTAACTGCGTATTATGCATTTACTACTAATTGGTAACTCAATTTTATTTTCCCCCTAAACTGTTAGTTATCAAATATATTCCGAAACTCCCATAACTAAGTTAATTGCAGACTCAGATTCCTCATACTTTATTCTATCAAATTCACTAATAAAGAAAGAATATTAACTGTAAGATGATAGAAAAAAAAATATTTCTCCACTCGAAATGCCTTCATGTGCTAATTTACTCACAAATTGCATTATTGCTGCCAAACTATAATTCCCATAAATAAGTTAATTGCAGATTCAGATACCTCATACTTAAATCTACAGGGTGTTTTACCTAAAACTCCCCAGACTAATTAACAAGAAACTAAAAATGTTATTAAAGTTTCGTTTATTGTAATCAACAGATGTCATTCAAGGCTTCAAATTGAGATAGAATTGGTATCACTCATATTTACAGTTTTGCTGTCAGAGGCGTGAGAAAATGTCATTCGATGATCAGAACTTTGGAAGTGACTTTGTCTACAAGAATAGAATATATTAAGACTTTTTTTATCATATACATATTTTCAATTAAATTGGCCATTTTTAAGTTATAACCAATTTTTATATTTTCAAGAACTTTTAATATACACATTTACAGTAGTAGTAGTAGTAGTATAACTTCTCAAAACTAGCATATTTAACAATAAAAATTATTAATATAAATTAGAAATTAGAAAACAATAAAACTACCAATAATATAATTTTTTTTTTTTAGTATTTTTTCTTAATTGTTAAACGAAAGTTATAAAAGATCAAATCGTTTCCGAAGAAAAACAGTACCAGCATCTAATAGAGATCTTCGTCTTATTGCTACACAACTTTCGTAAATCTTAATAATGAACTTTGCCATGTCATCTATTGATTTAGTATAAGCCATGTCCTTTAAAGTGTCCAATAAAAAAAAACAAGCGGTGTCAAGTCAAGTGACCTAGCTGGCCATTTTAATATGCTATTAGTGCCTAACTATTTCCGAGGATAATGTGTATTTAAATAATGGGTCACTATTGCAGCATTATGTAGAGGAGCTCCGTCTTGTTGTAACCACATGCATTTGAACTGTATCCAATGGTACACTTTCCAATAGGCTATGGATTATTTTGTGCCCAATAGTGAAATTGGAGACTTTTAACTTCAACAATTGGGATATAAATGTTAACAACAATTAAATTATATTATTGTTATTATTATTGTTTTGTAATTTCTAATGTATTTTAATAATTTGTATTGTTAGATATGCTAATTTTGAGAAGTTATACTACTTTAAATGTGTATATTAGAAGTTCTTGAAAATATGAAAATTGATTATAACTTAGAAATGGCCAATTTAATTTAAAATATGCATATGATAAAAATGTTTTAAAATATGCTATTCTTTTGGAAAAAGTCACTTCCAAAGTTCTGACCGTCCAATGACATTTTCTCACGCCTCTGACAGCCAAACCGCAATTATGAGTGATGCCAATTCTATCTTAATTTGAAGCCTCGAATGGCATCTATTGATTACAACAAACGAAACCTTAATAACATTTTTAGTTTCTTGTTAATTAGTCTGGAGAGTTTTAGGTAAAACACCCTGTATTAAGTTCACTAATACAAAAAGAATATTCACTTTAAGATGATAGAAAAAAAATAATGTCTACCTTTGAAACGCTTTGATGTGGGAATTATCTTACAAATTGCATTATTGCTGCCAAACGCCAATTCCCATAGAAAAGTTAATTGCAGATTCAGATTCTTTTTTTATTAGTGAATTAAATAGATTCAAGTATAAGGAATCCGAATCTTCAAGTGAATATTTTTTTTATTAGTAAATTTAAGAGATTAAAGTATGAGGAATCCGAATCTGCAATTACCTTTTTATGGGAATTAGCGTTTGGCAACAATAATGCAATTTGTAAGATAATTCCCACATCAAAGCGTTTCGAGGGTAGAAATATTTTTTTTCTTCTATCATCCTACAGTGAATATTCTTTTTTTTATACTTAAATCTATTAAATTTAAGTATAAGGAATCCCAATCTGCAATTAACGAATTTATAGGAATTAGCGTCTGGCAGCAATAATGCAATTTGTGCGTTAATTAGCAATATTATTCCCACATTAAAGCGTCTCGAGGGTAGAATTTTTTGTCTATCATCTTAAAGTGAATATTTTTTGTATAGGCGAATTAAATAGATTTAAGCGTAAGGAATCCGATTCTGTAATTAATTCTGTAGATCGTAGAAATGATTTTTTTTTCTATCATCCTGAAGTGAATATTCTTTTTTTATTGTTATATATACTAGATTTAAGTATGGCGATTAAGTTAGCGTTTGGCGGCAAAAATGCAATTTGTACAATAAATCCTATATTATGGCGTTTCAAGGATAGAAATTATTTTTATTATCATCTTAAAGTAAATATTTTTTTATTAGTGAATTTGATAGAATATATCAATTAACTCATTCATGAGAGTTTGCGTTTGTATTCCGCCAAATATATTTTACAACTAACAGTTGAGGGTGAGATTAAAATTGAGTTAACAGTTAAGGAACTTTTAATTGTAGACTCATCCATCACTTGGTGAAACATTTTTTAAAACACTAAATTTAAACTTTGTTTAAAAAAATGTATAAAAGCACTTGGTTATTGTTTCACTGTAACAAATAGTAAAACAATAACCAAGTGTTTTTATAAATTTTTTTAAACAAAGTTTAAATTCAGTGTTTTAGCAGTTAAGGGTAAATGCATAATACGCAGTGAAATTGATGATATTTTTTGACGCTCTGCTATTTAAAAGTGATTTTGGGACCAATTACACTGAAAAAAATCATTTTAGTTTGCAGTACAATATAATTTAAACATGGTAAAAATGGTCCAAATTTTCAGAATTTAATAAGAAGTGACTATTGATGATATTGCTGTACAGAAAACTAAACTGACTCGTCATAATCATAAATAAGTCTTTAAAGTAAAGAATACTATAAAAATCATTGTATCTTGAGGTGGAATTATGTTTACAAAATGATAAAAAAAACTCTTACGTTGTCAAAATTAGTTAATTTATTTTGTTTCTATTAAAAAATAACTAGTTTTAATATTATTGTAAACATAGGGTAATTAATCTAAGTATTATATGATTTTTAATTGCTCAATAAATCATAGTTAATCATTGCCTTACAAAACAATAAAATATCACGCTTGAAATTGAAATAATGAGTCTTCAAAGTAAAGAAATTATTGAATATAAAAAACTCATTTAGTTTTAAGGTGGCAATCATAAAAAAATATCATATCAAATTCAGTTGAAATTCTCGAAATTTATTATTTTTTTAATTATTGTTGATAATCCCACACAGAGATCTAGAATAATTACTCTAAAATCGATACTACGATATTCTAAAATAAGCGATATAAATAAAATCATTGTTGTTTGAGGTAGGATTAAATCATATTAAAATTACTTCAAATTCACGGTTTTGCAGAAACTATTAAAAAATTACTGCTTTAAATATTATTTAAGTAATAAGGATTTAAAGTAAAGAACACATTAAAAATAATAATAATAAAAACATTGAATTATTTGAAAGGAAGTATTTTGTTTGTCCATTAATTATTATTTACGTTTAAGATATTAGATATGTATGTTAACGATCATTTTAATAAATCACTAAATTTGAAAAACTTTATTTTAAATTGTCAAATAATGTTCGTGCCAATAATAATTTCTGATAATAGTATCCAAATTTTAAGTTGAATCGTCTTAAAGTTAAATATTCTTCTTCGGCATTTTTTTTAAATTTTGTATTGATTTTATAAATTTGAACATTTTTTTATGTTACGAGAGTTTTTACGTTTATGTGAATTAAATATTTTTATTGATACTACAAAATATCGAATTTGAACTCACTTTGATGTAACAATATTTTGTTATGAGTTTATTAATAAAATCCCACCTAAAACACCGAGTATTTTTTGAATAATGCTTATTTTAGAACCTCATAACATACACCTTAGAGTAATTATTGGTTTATAAAAAATATTCTCTTCGATTAAGAATTTTAGATTAATCCAAATTTTCAGGGTTTTCTAAACCCGAAAAATTTACTTCATGCGCCAGGCGCGTAAAATACTGATTTAATATATAGTTTACAAATATGCCTAGTTGGTGTTAATCTATAACACCATTAAAATACATGTTCGGATTAAAGCTGCGTATTTTTAAAATGGAGTATTTTAATATTCATTCAAAAACATATTCAAATTCTAATATTTAAATATTTGAATAATTAGAATATTCGAATATGTTTAAAAATGAATATTCGAATACTTTAGTTTTAAAAGTTCCAAGCCTTATTTTAAATACCATAATTTTAAAATGATGTAAAACGTTTTTGAATTGAATAAAGTTTACTTTACTAATAAATTCGGCTCATTAATATACACTAGTAGACAACTTTAACACTCTACTGGACCCTTGCAATTGATTGTTAATAGAAAGTAGTAGGGTATACGTGAAGTTAGCAGGCAGTGGCAAAATTAGTTAATAGAAAGTTTTCTCTCTATTGTTTTAAAATTGTCTACAGTTATTTATCTGTAGGAAGTTTCAATTCTCATTAGTTTTCAGGTTCTAAACTTGATTTTATTACTTATGATTGATCTAGTGTTAATACATTTTATAAATAATGGTTATTTCGATAATCAAATCTTACGCTTTAAATTTTTTTACATTTTGCTTTGGGATTTTTAAGATGACATTTTAGCTTTCAGTAAATGTTCATTCTTTTCTGAGCTCGGGTTAAAATAAAAGCCATTTATGTGTAAATCTCAAACAATTTGTCTGAATCCGAAAGTAAAAAACACTAGATTTTTGACAAAATCACTGGTAACCCAGGGCTATCAACTGGGCGCCAGGCGGGATAATAAGGGCCGCTTTAACTAGTTTTGCAGGCGGGCGCAACGGGCCCTAGCGCCGGCTCTGTCGCCTAAGCCGTGCACGCCCGCTAACGCCGGGCCTGGGAATATGTATACCTTAAAGAAAAATCCCTGCATATGAAATATTTATGGACATCTTTTGGTTTCAGTTTTTGAAATTTATAGAACTCACTATCTTTTTGGACACACTTTTGACATATTTAAACACAAGCTGGCCTGAAAATGAATGTGAAGCTCTACGTAGCGCGATTGATAAACGATTTTGAGTACATAAAAAATAAAAATTAAAAAATAAAATAAAGATTGCAAAGATTGAATAATAAATAAATAAAAATATAGTATGATTACAAGCCACACGAGGCCATTAGTATTAAAAATATGTAACTAAAATTTGTATTTACCATGTTGTATAAAATTATTGCTAATCGACTCAAAATTACATAAATACAGGGTGTCCCTTTAATGTGGAGAAATGGCCTAACCATAGATTTCTGGGATAAAAATATGATGATCTTACACAACTTATCTATATCCAAAAATGTACGGTTAAGCCGGAATTACTCTTTAAAGTTAAAAAAAAAATTATTAATTTTATTTGTAACGATTGAGCCCTATATTCGATCATAATATAACACATCATTTAAGTTATTATGGTCATCATTGATTAACAAGAAGTATAAAAAACAGTAGTACCACAACATAAAAACTTAAATATGTTTTTACTGGCGCACCTTATAAAAATAACAAAATGTTTCTTCAAAGATTGGTTCATTTGAAAGCTTTTTTGTCTGTTAATAATGTCTGATATCTTGTACGGTTTTGCCACAAAAATATAAAATATGAACATGGTCTCATCATGGTATCATCAATTTCCTTAGCAAAATCCTAATACAAGCAACATACAGTGATTTTTTCTTTTAGGTAAACATATGCATAAGCTGTATATTTTCCGACATTTTTTGTTTTTTAAAAGAGTTCAATTTGAAGCTTAAAACGAGTGTTTTCCATTCTCAGTTTAAGCATGAAGTAAAATTTCGAGTTTAGAAAAGCCCGTAAAAGTTTGTCGTGGGTCGCACAGCGACCCGAGACAAATTTTCTAGGCTTTTCTAAACTCGAAATTTTACTTCATGCGTTACGCGTATAGAACACACATTTCAAGTGAAGTTCAAATATACATACATTTCACAATATTTTAATGTTTTATACGCGTGGCGCATGAAGTAAAATTTCTAGTTTAGAAAAGCCCAGAACATTTGTCTCTCGTCGCTGCGTCTAGGAATAGAAAACACTCGTTTAAAGTTTCAAATTGAACTTAAAAAAAAAAACAAGGAATATCTAAAGATTTACAGAATACGTATACTTAAAAGAAAAACTCCCTGTATCTATTTCAATTCAATTCAATTCAAAAGCATTTATTTCCAAATAGAATAAATTTAAATTTATGGGTGGGCCAAATTTGGCTTGACGCCAATATTCAAATAATAAAGTAAAAATATTAACATAGCGAATAAACATAATCACATAGCTACCATATAGACGGACAATTGATGATTTCAAATTTTAGGCGAAAGTAGAATTAGTTAAAATAGTTAAAAATCTTAAAGTAGTAAATGAACATAATCACATGGATACAATGTAGACAAACAAATTACACTTTAAAATTTGAGGTAAAAGTAAATATAGGTGAAATACTTGAGAATAGTAAAAATGTTAAAATAATATTAAAATAATAAATGAACATAATCACATTGTAGGTAAGGTGACCAACGATTGACATTTTAAAATTTATGTTAAAAGCAAAGATAGTCAAAATAGTTAAAAATATTAAATACACATAATCACATGGATACAATATAGACATACAATTGATATTTTAAAATTTGAGGTAGTTAAAGTTAAGTAAAATTATAAATAGAATTTTTAAGTAAACATTTGCGCTTATTTGCTAAAGAAATTCTGAGAGGGAATAACAACATTTTTCTATTAGTATTTGTTTTAGTTCGTTTTTGAATATCCTGCGCGATTTTGCATGTTTTAATTGTTCATAACACATCGCTTTGTTGTAGCATTTTATTCCAATATACGAGGGATTTCCTTTGTTTATATCCAGTCTAATTTCGGGTGTGTTTAAATCGCGTTTATTGCGTACATTGTAGCAATGGCAGTCTTCTCTGGTTATTCTGCTTGGTTTTGTATCGTATATGTACATTATAAGATTAAAAATGTACAGACTTGGGAGTGTCATCAATTCCAGTTAGCGGTGTGCATGGTGTGTGCATGAGTTTATTGCACATAGCTCTTATTATTTTCTTTTGGAATGTAAAAACGTCCGTATATGATGGTCCCCAGAATAGTATTCCGTAATTCAGTGTTGATTGAACTAAGGAGAAATATACAGATTTAAGAACGCTGGGCGATATTAGGTGTCTGATATTTTTTATAATGTATAGCTTACTGCTACATTTCGTTAGAATGTAGTTGGTGTGATTTCTCCAGGTCAGTTTTCTGTCGATGTAAAGGCCTAAAAACTTGACATTATCTGTATCTGTTATACTTTTATTCCCTAGTTTTATAAGCGGCGAAGAGATGAAAGTTTTATTTTTGGGGCAGAATTGCATAAAGACTGTTTTTTCCTTATTTATAGCTAGCTTATTATCCATAGCCTAGGAAGATATTAGGTTGAGGCATTGTTGGGTTTTATATATTGCTTCGGTTTCTGTGTCGGCTGTGATTATGGCACTAACATCGTCCGCGTATAATACTGGTAAAGCGATGCTGGCGATTTTGTCCCCCAAGTTGTTGATGAATATATTAAAAATGGTAGGTGATAGACATGAGCCCTGAGGTGTACCTATGCCTATTTTTCTCTTTTCGGGTCGATATACGTTTACCTCTACCTGCTGATATCTTTGATCAAGATAGGATTTAAGAAACGAGTTGGCTACTCCTCGAATACCTAAATCGTTCATTTTTTTCGAGTAAGAGACGGTGGTCAATGGTGTCGAAAGCTTTACTAAAATCGACGAACAGCCCGAGTATTACATTTTTATTTATAATGGCTGTGTGAATTTTTTCCGTTGCAGTGAGTATAGCTTTGTCTATTGACTTGGTGGATCGGAAACCAAACTGGTATTGGGAAAGTAAATTATTGTTTTCAAGGAAATGGTTGAGCCTAGTGTTATAGCAATATTCAATTATTTTGGAAAAGTGGCTTTGGAGAGCTATAGGTCTATAGTTATTGCCATTGTTTTGACTACCTTTGTTTTTGAAGATAGCGACTAATTTTGATACCTTTAATCTGTTTGGATATGTACTTTCTTGAAAACAATTATTTATCAGATCTGCTAATATTGGGGCAATAGATGTTTTTACGCTTGAGATAATTGAGCGAGGGATATTATCTTCTCCTGATTTCTTTTTGCAGGTAATGGTGATTATGTTCTCGATTTCGAATTTATTGGTAGGGTTTAAAAATAACGATGCGTTTGTTTTTGAGTTGGCTTTTGGGTTGTTGGTACTGGCAATATTGGAATTGAGGGATAGTATGACTGAATTTATAAAATTATCGTTGAATTTTGTAGCGATTTTCTCCTTATCGGTAATTATCTCAGAATTTTCGACAATTCGTGCGATTTCGTGTTTAGGAATCTATGGTTAAGCCATTTCCCCACATTAACAGGACACTCTGTATTTGTAATATTTAGCTGGTTGCTGATAGATATGATTTTAATCAAAACATTTAAAAAATATTGCTAATTTCTTGTGACATATTTAGAATTTCCATGGCGTCGTGAGCGTTAATGAAAAACTATACAGTATATTTTTATTTGGATTTTTTACTCAAAATAAATTACCGAATCAAGTACTTAAAGCTTTTCACTCATTTTCTGGCCACCTTCTATATGCAGCTATTAATTGAAATATAAGTTACACAATACACCTAGGTAATTCTTTTATTTTTTATTAAAAGTAAGTACTTTAATAGTGATACTCGTAATATTTAATAATAAATGTTCCCGACTATCTGGTGGAAGTAGTTATTATTAAGTACAGCGGCGAATCGATGCATTTGCAGTACTAGACAAACTTAAACAAGTAAATTTATCGCACAAACTCGCGTCGTTGTATCTCATTAAAACAGCAAACGTAAACTGCTGCATAAAACAGGTACAGTCGCCTTTCTCGGTGTAGGTATGTATTACCACTAAATATTTTATTATGTGTTGCACAGTTTGTGGATTACGGACCTATCCAATAATGTTATTAAAAAATAAACACACACACAAAAAGAAGTATTTTAAAAATTGATTAATAAGGCTGATAAATGTTGAAAGTTCATCTTCACTTTTACATAAATAAAACAATTTAAGCACTTTCAAATATATATTGTATAACACTACAATTGTTTCGCCACACTGTGGCTTCTTCGGGCGAAGAAATGATAAATAAAATTTGTCGGTTCAGGTATACATACGTAATGTTTATGAGTTTCTCTAAAAAAAAAATGTAAGAGGGGCGAAGTACCGAATTAGTTAAATCTGTTTGGTCGTTGAAAGAATTTCTAGTATTTTGTTCTTTTATTGATTTCCATGCATTCCATGATATAAAGTTTCGGGCCTTTTCTTTCTCGGTGTAGGACTTCGAAGTTTTCATCGAAGTGGTGGTTTTCTTCGATGAGGTGGTTGGAACAAATTAATTATGAAATGTGAAGAAGTATTTTATATAAGTATACATGAAATTGCCAATACTTGGTTGCAAAATACTTCAAATATAAAAGTGCGATTCTTTTCGCAATCTACATCAAGTAACAGCAAACACTTGTACAATTTAAGGTCTGTCGAAAGCTAGTTGTTTTGATGAGTGTTTGATTTAGTCTTTGTAAGACTTACTTGTAGATTGCGAATTTTAAAGTGTTTTATACTTCATTTGCACACATGCCGCAAAAACTTAATACTTTATTCTTAGTGCCACTTGCCAATTCAATTCGAAATTGATTTAAGTGAACTTTTATGGAAAATAAAATGAATGTTGACGACTACAAAATTCACTAGACTCTTCAAATTTCTTAGGTTTTAAATTAATGTCTGTTTTTTTCTATTTGTTACAGTTATTCGAGTTTAGGAAGCTTGAGGCCTGGATACCAGAGCCGTAGAAGGTCTGCAATGTGCAGACAGCGCCGCGGCCCCATTCGACACATTCCAAGCCCAGGGTGTCCTCACCGACCAGGACCCATACCCCCCTCACGTGGAGGTACAGAGGTCCCCGCACAAATCAAAGCTACTTGCCAGAAAATACGCGCCTCCCTCAAGACCCTCACCTCCACCACCACCGCGAAACCCCACTTTTTATATCTCCGGCTCCCGGAGTGCAACCCCCAGCCCACCCAGATATAGATCTTCAGAAGGAAGATCGCAACTGTACAACCCTGAAGATCAATTTAAGTCTCCAGAAGAAAAAGAGCAAATTTACACCAATAGAGATCAGTTGAAGTCTTTTGAAGGAAGACCTGGAGGTAGAGAAGGAAGACAACAGTTGTTAGCTTCTGAAAATCCGCAGAAAACTCCAGAAGGAAGGCACTTGTTGAATCCTGACGATCTACAAAAGTTTCAAGAGAATCAGAAACATCAGCTCCTAGCTCCCAAGCAGCAATTTTTACTCCCTGACAATTTTAACCATCAACAAATTATCAATCCCGATAATCACAAGCACCAGCTGTTCGTCCCTGAAAACCACATTCAGGAGCAGTACAGCCCGAGCCCTAGGCGTAGAAGCTACAACTACGAAACACAAGCTTTACCCTTAATCCAAGTCCAAGAACCAACAGCTGACACACGCATCCTCACTAAGGAAAACCACTCTTTCCTGGTTAATAAGTTAAAGAACCTCGCTCCTAAATTTGGAATAAGAACACCGAGCCCAAACGCAGAGAAAAAGGTCCAATTTTTGGAAGTCCCAGGCCAGGATTCGCGCTCTCTTCCCTGCGAAACCCCAAAATCCACAACTAGTTTCACCAAGAATCCTTTTAAGAATTTCAGCAGCAGTCGCTCCGAAGGATCAGTTTCTTCATTCAGCAGGAATCCTATTAAGAATATCATAAAAACAGTAACTAGGACTATAAAATCTCCGAAACCGCACACTTTAATCCTTACTGAGACTAAGCGGGTTGATGTAGTTACAACTCCACCTGAGTTTAGCGAGGATTACGAGGAATTGCAACCGCCTAAACCGCCTAGGCGTAAAGGAAGGAAGAAATTGATAGCTAGTATTTTGAAGAAGAGCAGTGAGAATTTGAATGTTGGCGTAGATCCAGTTGCCGAGGAGTTTATTAGGAGAAAATCGGTTAATCTAGATCATTTGGAACCCTTGTTGCCTAACTCTGAAACAACCTACGAGGGTTTGAAGAAGAAGCTAGGTGACACAAAACAAGCTATAAGGAGGAAAATATCTGGACACAATGAGGATTTGTTGGTGAGAGGAATTAATCAATCCGATGATTACAAATGGGAGCACACCTCGCGCAGTGATTTAATCGTGAAAGAATTCGAGGATAACTCTTCTGGAAGTTTTACTGCTAACATAAAAAAATTAGCTTTACTCAAAGGTGAGAATCAAGAGGAGGAAAACGCTTCAGGAAAGAAGCGCCAGTTGAGCCCCACGCAGAAAACCCGCCTTTACGAAGAGCTTAGCGTAAACCGCGATTCTTCGCCGGGTAAATTCAAAAACAACCTCGCTGGAAAATTACCATTCCGGAAAAACCGGCAGGATGAGCTTTTGAGGAGGAACGAGGAAATCAGCTCGAATCCAGAAGTCTCCCCAAGCTTCCGATCTAATCTAGCCAGGAAGTTTTCTTTCAAGAAACACGAGGATTTAAAAGACGGATCCCCCGGGGTTTTCAAATTCAAAAAGTATAACAATCAAAACGCGGAAATCAGCTCTAATCCCGAAGTATCACCAAGCAGCTTCCGATCTAATCTAACCAGAAAGTTCTCCTTTAAGAAAAATAAGCAGGCTGGTAGTTGGAGTCCTGAGTTATCAAGAAACGAGGAATTGAGATCCAACCCTGAGGTAAGCCCCAGTGGTACTGGTTTCAAAAACACCCTCACTAGAAAACTCTCCTTCAGAAAAAATCGTTCCAATCCAAACCTAGATCAGGTTTTTGAAGAACCCCAGGCAAGCTTCACTTCTAATTTAGCGAAGAAATTTTCCATACGCAAAGGCCGCTCGGAAACCAGAGGCTACTACGACGCAAGCCCTCAAACTTCACCAACCGTTTTGAAAAACTCTCAAATCAAAGCGTATCAACACAACGAGGAAGCTGGGTTTAAGAATAGCTTGAGGAGACTCTCGCAAGGGATTAAGAAAAATTTATCAGGATCTAATCTAGCTGAAGATTTTAAATTGTCTCAACAAACTAACTTATCAACTGGAAACCTAACTGACTCAAGCTTATCTTCAAGTCAGATTTTAGAGAAGAAGTCAAGCTCAAAATCCTTGCGCGAGCAAAGAAAAGCGCTACGCTTAGCCCCCGAGACAGATCCTAGGCTAGTAACGAAAACAATCAACGAATACTTCTCTGTAAGCAAGAAGTTTAAAAAATCAAAATACTCACCCCCACCGCAAAATCCGAACAATCTTGAAATTGCTGATTCCGATACGAATAATTTAATTGAGAATTACGAAGGTCCGCCAGTCGAGGACAGAATGGCTTTCGGTAGGAGGTTCATGTCATATTTCTGCACACCTGGGTTAAGGTTTAGGGAGCGTTTTGTTTTCGGGGCGTGTATAACGGTGGTTTTGTTTACGATGCTGTTGGTGCTGGATCTGCAAATGGATTTAGGGATGACCGGGAAGAAGCTGGTGGCTTCGCACGGGAGAGTGAGGTATAATACTGGGGAGGACGGGCCTGGATCTGCGTATAATAGCTTTAGGAAGAGGTTTTTGCAGAAAACACATAGGTAAGTGTAAAGTCAAATAATTTATTTATGAACATTTAATTATGAACATGAGAATTATCTGAAACTGTTTCTTTTTTTAAGATTTGAGTAAGGTATTGTGTTTAAATAAATTTTGTTTATAAGGTACAAAATAAAACGTCTTAACATATGAGAGAGTAAACTTTCGATTTGTTCTCGTAATGCATTCATTCATCCAGTGTGATGTGATGTTTATTCATGGGAATTTTGATGATCGGGGACGTGAGAATCTGGAAGAGGCGGAGGTGATTGTTTGATCGTTGTTGGGTAATGGATTGAGAAAAAAGAATTGCAAAATTGAGAGTTTTACGTCGACTCTCCACTCTTCTCTTCATGTAGATTTGAATTGATTGTAAATATTGCTACAAATAGGAAGTGAGTTTCACTGTCATTCGTATAACTACTAGAATAGTTTTTATATAACAGAAGAAACAATAAGTACAATGTTTTTATAAAATTTGTATGTAAATACATGAAGACAGATTTAGTAAGAAATGCTACCTTTAAATTGATAATGTTCTTCATTCTCTTTTCTTAGAAAATAAAAAATACCTTCTTATATTTTATAGAATATTACGACTTGGGACTCTGAAAATAACTAAAATTTGTCACCCATTATCACCGGTGCTGCCAATTTTGGAGATATCCCCAAATTGGGGTATTTGAAGAGGTGTGGTTTTTTTTCGCGATTTATATTTTTAGGGGCGAAAAGAGGTATTCAATCAATGTGTCTTAATTAATAAGACAACTTAAGACAATAAATATCCATTGAAACAACTACTTCCCGTGCAAATACACCTCTTATATTGAATTATACAATGAAATATTTAAAATCTTATTTTAACTGATTTCCTACAACGCTTTATTAAGGTATGTGTAACAGTTAAATCAAATTCTCTTCAAACCAACTAACAAATAAAAATGAAAAATGAAAGGAGAAATTACAAGAAATTAGAAATAAAAAGGACCTGAATTAAAACTAATGTCTTAGGCTATTTATAGACGCGTTTCGAGATTTATCTCTCGTCAGTATAGCTTTGCTTATGATTTAAAAAAAGTGTTGTGTGTGGAATTAACAGGTACACAGAAATGGATTGTGTAAAAAATATGGTCGGTATTCATAGGGTAAAACGGAGATTATGTCATTATCAGGTATGAAGAATGTGAGACCTGATTATTTTCTTTACGGTACAGTTCAAATACGAATAATTCCAACTCATATATATTATGAAAAGAGGTATTTTTGAGTCTAGACACCGTATTCATCAGTTAGTTATTATATCGCGAATATTAAAAATTCTTTGATTAATTTACAGATACGCTATCTGTTTTGTAATTTTATTATCATTTAGAATAAAAATCATAAGAAAATACGGCATGCTTCGTCTAGACCAGAGGTGTCCAACCTTTTACCTTGGCGGGTCGCATGCACCAAAGACGAATTGCCTTGGGCCAGAACAAGTGAAAAACAAACAAAAAACAAATGTACATATTTCTCACAATGAGGATGTAAGTGTAGAGCAAAAAAAATAAGACTGAAAAACAATGATAACAGACTAAATAACCGAGTCCATATTGAAAGCATGAACATTTGGATCTTCGCCATCTATTGCTCATTAGAGCAGTTAATAGTTGATTTCGACGGACCATAGATGGCACTTGACATGATATTCTTGAAATAGCTTCAAATTTAATATAAATATAATAATATCATATAAATTTTAAAATATTTCAAACTTCACTTTAAATCAGTGTTTTTTACGCCTGACGCTTAAAGTAAAATTTCGAGTTCAGAAAAGCCTGAAAATTTGGTTTAGTCGCGTAGCAAACCGAAGCGACCAAACCAAATTTTACTTCATGCTTAATCTGGGATTGGAAACACTCATTAGAAGCATCAAATTGGAAGATTTTATGAAAACAACGAATGTTTGAAAATTTACATGGAAAACTCGTGATATATATGTATACCTACATAAAAGTAAAATGCCCTGTGTCATAAAAATGTATTGATAAACAAAAATGTAAATGATTTTTTTCTATTTTGAAAAACCAGGATTTTATTATTATTATTATTGTTATTATTATTTGCAGTGTACACAGGACAAACCGGCAGGTCTTTTGATATTAGGTTAAAACAGCACAAAAAAACATAGATATTAAAAAACAAACCACCGGTTTTTCTAAACACTGTTTCACATTTAATCACCACTTTTCTTCAAACGATTTAAAAACTCTCCACACAGGTAATAAGGGATTAACGATTAATTATCGAAAGGGTTTAGAAATTTCAAAATTGTGGTCAACGACAACGAAGACCTTTCGAATTCCCCGATATTAAATGCCCTTGTTACCCAATAAATTTTTTTTTTCTTCCTCATGAGGTGGTATCGCTTTGCGTCCCTGCACTGCGGTCTCCGTGGTCCTTTTGTGCTCCTCTGGTTATTTTACTCCCTGTATATTCCTGTGTCTTCTAAGAAGTCCAGGAGTTTGGGCCAGGGGATGTTCTTGAGCTGTTCTTCAGGAAGCACGGGCTTCCCGAGTTGCTCCGTGCGTTGCCGTTTATGGGCTTCGCATGTGCACAGTAGGTGTTGGGGAGTTTCCTCTTCTTCCAAGCACCCACGGCATAGGGGGCTTTTCTCAAGACCCATCCTATGTTTGTGCTTATTCAGGTCACAGTGCCCAGTAATTAGTCCTGTGATTTTAAAAAAGCCTGAAAATTTGGATTGGTCATTTTTAGGCTATTTTAAACTCGAAATATTTACTTCATGCGCCAGGCGTATTAAACACAAATAATTCATCATTTCATAGATCATGTTACTAGATGTGGAGTTAAATATGTAATATACACGAAGAAGTAGTGACAAGGGTAGACAATGCTTATGGGAGAACTGGATTCCGAGTTTTCAAGAATAGAAAAGGAGAGACTGTGGTTGGGAAGTGGGTCCATCTACTTATGAATAGAGTAAACGTAGAAGTATTCTAGAGAAAACTGCTCCGGTTGCGTCTACACACACACCCACACACAAACGCGCTCGCTCTTATTTCGTCGTGTAATTTGATCCCGTCTACACCACTTGTACGATGATAAATTTAATGACCTTCAGAAAAAATAAACTGTTCCGAAACATTTCTTTTATTTTCAGATTTCCAGCGTGTTCAAAATATGGACTTTGGGAATCAAATATATTTAAAAAGCTCCTAAATAAACCTAAAATTTAAATACAAATAAAATTTAATGAGTTTACATTAAAGAATTCATTTGATATTATTTTTATCTTGATTGTTTTTTTTCTTCATAAATTCAATTAAAACTTTGGTATGTACCAAATTTGGCAAATAATTTATATTATTGATTAGTTACACAGAGAGTTTTTTGAGTATAAATAACTCAATATACAGAATACACTGTACATTTTTCTGGGCTTTTCTAAACTCGAAATTTTACTTCATGCGCCCCGTGCACAAAACACTGATTTTACGTGAGGTTCAAATATACTTAAATTTCACAATATTTTAGTGTTTTATACGCGTGGCGCATAAAGTAAAATTTCGAGTTTAGAAAAGCCCCGAAAATTTGTCTCGGGTCGCTGCGCGACCCTCGACAAATTTTCACGGGGCTTTTCTAAACTCGAAATTTTACTTCATGCTTAGTCTGGGAGAGGAAAACACTCGTTTTAAGCATCAAATTGAACTCTTTTAAATACACAACGAATATCTACAGATTTAAAGAAAATAAAGTGAATTTGAAATATGTATACTTTAACGGAAAACTTCTTGTATATGAACTGTGGTAGACGAATAATAAAATTTATTATCACCACAAAAAGTCTATTCGAAATTATTTCTTTTATTTTGAGATTTCAAGCGTGTTCCAAATTATGAAATTGGGGAATATATTTTATAAAAACAAATTTACAATGAAATTAACAATTCTAAAATATATTTTCAACGTTTTTAGTTATTTTATATATTTTTAATAAAAAGAATTTAAAAATTATTAGATTAATAGATTATTATTTCAAATATTTATAATTTGTATAAATAAACAAAGTCATTTTACATTGAAAAAATGTAAAATATATTTCCAACATTTTTAGTTATTGTATATATTTTTAATAAAAACGTGTTTAAAAATTAATAGATTTTTAATATATTTATGTTATTAAACATTTTTTATTTAAAGTTAGATAAATCAAAAATCTTTTTACAATGAAAAAAATTAATTTGAAAAATGTTTGATGGGTATTTTAATTGGAATTGATAATAAAAAACAGAAATTATTTCAATAAAATAGATAAATTATTTACGAATAGACAAAACTAAAAACATAGCAATATAGATTCATATAAACATTCATATATACAAAAAACTAACAAACTTTAAAAAAACTATATTAAATATACATATAACTGTTTTCTTATTTATTAACGATATTTTAGAAGCAGTTTTTTCGTTTTTTTTTTTTATTCAGTAATAATTATACAGAATTGATCGAAGTGTAACACAAAATCAACAGAATATATTTTAAATAAAATGCCAACAAATGAACACCTCATCATTTGCTTGTTTAATTTCATGACACTCCGGTTTTTAAAAATGCAATAAATAGCAAAGCTCGGTGTGTATATTTTTACTCTAACCAAATGAATATCATAATTTCTCTGTAATAATTAGGGAAGATAATATTTTAATTTTGAGAAATTAACATTAAAATTGCTACGTTCCGTTTCATCCATTTACACTCTGAATAACGTGTATGAAAATCGAATTAACTCTTTTCCTTGACTATTTTCTTTTTGGACAATATTCATTATTTTAGTGGGGATAGCTTTATAGAAGGGATAAAAAATCAAATTCTTCGAAGTGATCTATCTTTTTTACCTATTTGTAGGCATTTTTTCGACCACGTTTTTATTATGGTGTATACCCTCAAGTATTGCGCGACCAGAACAATACCACTGCAAGTTACAGATAATCCGCAACCTTCTAAAAAGTATAAATATTTTGGGATTTAAAAAGATTATTTACTGTTGACACATTTAATCCGTATCTGCAGAATCCAATTCGGTAATTTCTTATCATGTTTTTCACTAACCGATATTTTAGTTAGACACTTTTTGATCGGGTTTTCTTAAATCATTTTGAATTATTTTTACTTACCTATTTAGTCTGTAACATAATCCCATCGTTACCTTTTGTAAATGTAATCTGACTAAGAATAAAACCATTGAAATAATTGAATTAACCTGACATACAAAACATTGTAAACTGGAAATAGAGTATTCAATAATTTTTGCAATTACACTTCTCAGAGAAAATCTATTATACTTATTCTATTAAAAGACATCTTGTTGTTTTCTAAATGTTTTTGATTATCATCACTAAACGAGACTTTTCAACATATTTCAATATTTGAGCCAATTATCTCAAATATTATCGATAACACTTGTTTCTGATTCCTGGGACCCTAAAACGTATATTTCCGTACAAAAATAGATAGCCATGAGGTCGGTAACAATTATTAAAATGTAAAATTTATAATGTTATTAATGTGACTAATTACTTGATTTAACAAGTTCGTTTGTTTCGCAGTTTTTGATAATATTCTGAATTATAAAGTTTCATGATTTTTACATAATTTGTACTTTCTCTATATAACATTTCGTGTATCTCGGGAAGTATTGAGAATATCGAAAAATATTCCTGCTTATTCTTTTTTAAATTATCCCCATGCAGCCGCACGACGGATGCCATAAATTTTAATCCAAAAATTAGGTAACATTTTAGTGCCCGCTGAGTGTTGTCGGTGTTGGTCAAATGGCACACAATAAGCGTTTATAAAATTTAAATCGGAAAAGTACAAGTTGATCATGTAACAATCGTTCAAAGTAAACGGATAATTAAAGTAGTCAGTGCAAAATCCACAAATTTCTGAAACTGTTAATTTTTATTAAAAGTATGATTCATTTAATAAAATACGCATTGTGATTAAAATATATACTGAGTCCATTTTGGGATCTGATTTTTTTCTTTTGCAGAATAAACACTCATGTTAAATTGAATTATTGCTTTGTGTTTTAATAAATTTGATGCCAAACACTGACATTTCGTAGCAACTACTTTTTTGACGATTTTATTTTCGTATAATCGTTCACTATTTTCAAGCTATATTTCAAATGAAACTGAGGAGAACTCAAAAATAATACCTCGAAAATACTGCTAGTAGGTAAACAAATGATTTTAATTTTAATGTAATCGTTTTGGTTCAATAAGCGATACAAACTCAAATTCCAATTACATTGGAAATCTTTACATGAAACATACAATGCGCCTTGAAACGAGACACATAGTATATTTAAAACTATTTTAACCCATTAACGGCCAAGCAGTTTTAACTCTAAAAGTTAATTTTAATCAAAATTCTACACTTCTTTTTGTGATTTCTATGAATTACATACTGTGAATTTTTTCTTTAAATACACATAATGTATACGTGAATTTAATAAAAAGTTAAAAATCATAAATAGTTTATTATTATATTAAAGTGATAATGGATTTTCAAAAAATTAGTGCCTCAACAATGTATTGTATACGCTGTCAATGTTCAGGCATTCGTCGATTTTATATAAAAACGTGCAATATGAAGTTAAGAACGAGTGTATCCACTCCCAGACTAAGCATAAAGTAAAATTTCGAGTTTAGAAAAGCCTAAAAATTTGGCTCGGGCGCGTAGCGAAGCGGAGCGACCGAGCCAAATTAGGCTTTTTTAAACTCGAAATTTTACTTCATGCGCCACGCGTATAAAACATTATAATATTGTGAAGTATTTATAATACACTTTAAATAACAAAATATTTAAATTTTTCTTGGTACATTTTCAATTCAGGTCAAATAGTATAATATATCAAATAAACTTATTTAGTAACTTACTTATCAAAAAATAATAATGTTGCATCAACGGCGCTTAATGGGTTAAAAACTTCAAACGGTAATAATTCAAAAACTAAAAAAAAAATGACTTAACTTCATTTTGCACTGACCCCTCTAATTAAAAAAGAAACCCTTATCGATCATTGATCTGATTAGTTAATAAAATGATAAGTTGATGTATTTGTTTTACTTTTTATCAAAAGTTAAATAGTTTTGTATTGCAAGTTTCTTGTACAAAATAAATAATACTTAATGAATTTTACAACGTTCACATATAATTTCATAAAATCTATTCTCTAATAACGCAGAAAATAAAATTGTAGAAGGAAACGCATGATGAATGTAACACGCATCCTTAGCTCGTTAAAAGAAAAAAAAAACGTGTTTTGAAGATTGAAAAATCAACATCTGGAATATGATACAACGAGAAGCGCGGAATAGAGGGAGAAAGAAATTGTGTCTCTCTCACTCTCTCTCTCTGAGACTTGATTTCGCGACATCTGGAGTAAAATAGTCGTAACCGACCGACCGCAGGAAGCCAGACTGGTGTATATAGGCAGCCATATACACCAATTTGGCATCCAGCGCTCTGCACCCATTCGCGTGTACCCAAAATTTATATGGGGACTGGCTAACTGGATATATATGAACTGTGGTAGTGAGAAGAAATTGTTTTCTTTAAAATCATTAATCTAAGTTTAATATGTTTCACCTCGAGAGAGATGAGAAACTCATTTAAGAAATAATACATATTTCTTATATTTTTTTAGAGAATACCACTTTTTGAAATGTATTATGCAAGGTATACTGATCATCGATTGAAATTCGTAAAAAAAGGCCAAACACGTCAATCCATCCCCATCACTGTCTTGTTGTTGTTGGATGTAAATCCTATTGTTAAACATGAGGGTAGGCAGGTTAAAAATGCAATTAAAGAGGGATGCGTGCCGGTGTAATGACGGACAGCCGCCCGAGGGGGGGTGGGCTTGGCTTGAAACGGTCGGATAACCCCCTTCCAGGGTGGATGTCGTGTCAGCCCCCGACCGACCCCTTCCAACTGAACACAATATCCCGCACAATAAGGCAAACCTCCTATTGATGTCGTACGCCATTTATGGGATACTTTTCAAAGCGACAAACTGAACAAAATGTGCCCGAGTTAATTACTCAAATTGTTCGTGTTGCATTGTTGAAAAATTAATAAATATCATAAAGTGCATACAACAATCATATTATTTGTAAAAAGAAATATTGCCATTTCATATCTTTAGTTAAAAACAATGATTTATTGCCTTTTAGGTTGATTTTATATTATTACTAGTTTTATCTTTGTAAATTAAACACTTTTTACTTTGTTTAACCACTGTATTTTGCACTTAATTTGTGACTATAGTTTCGACTATCTAGTAGTCATTATCAAACTAAAAGTTCTTTTATTTTGATAATAAGAGCACTTTAAGTTTGATAATGCCTACTAGATAGTCAAAACTATAGTCACAAATTAAGTGCAAAATACAGTGGCTAAACAAATAAAAAGTGTTTTATTTACAAGTGTATTTAAGATGTACAACAAAGTGAACGCCTGCAAGACAAAACAGACTATTTTTATCAATAAGATAAATCTGTTCTTCCACAAACTTTCTCATCTAGTGATGAGATTATTCATATGAAAATCATTATTCTGTATTAATTACTTCACTATTTTTATTTAAAACGGGATTTAATGTTGGAATGTTGTATAATTCATATCAATGAAATTTGTTCAACGGAACTGTCAGACCTTACTTAACAAGTACCTTTTATAATTTTATTAATGAGGCACTATTTTTATTTTTTTAAGCCAATGATGGTACAAAACTGATTTTTTTAGTCGTTATTTTTTTGGTGAGATCACTGAACCGATTTCAATAAAATTTAAAGGGTATGTAGTTAACAGAGCAGGGCAGGATTCAAATCATTCAGTATTCGAATCCTGGAATTGAATTTTTATTAGAGAATTCAAAAGAGGTATTCAAATACTTCAGTTAAAAAGAATTTCTGATCTGAATGCGTTACATTTTTAAGAGGAATCGTTTTCGAATCCAAGTACGGGTGATTCGAATCCCCTTTAAAGGATTCGAATATTTATAAAAGGATTCGAATACTTACAAAATGATTCGAATCGTCAAAAATAATTCGAATTAATTTTAAGGATTTGCATGAATATTTGTTTGTATTTTTAACCTTCACGTTACATCAGTGTCTTATAAGCGTGGCGCATGAAGTAAAATTTCGAATTTAGAAAAGCCTGAAATTTTGATTTGGTCGAAATTATCAAAAATTTCAGGTTTTTCTTAACTCGAAATTTTACTTGATGCTTTATGTGCGAGTGGAAAACACTAGTTTGAAGCTTAAATTATATGCTTTGCTAAAAATATCAAGTGATGAAACGTTTTCTTTTATTATGTCATCCACTTTATTACCTTTTGTATTGGTTATTATTGAATTTGTCAATTGAATACTTACTATATATATATATATATATATATATATATATATACTATACTTATATATATACTATACTATACTATACATATATATATATATATATATATATATATATATATATATATATATATATATATATATATATATATATATTTTGTTAACTTTGATAATTATTTATGTGTTTTTTATTCTGTAGAAATTTATAAATTAATAAGTGTTATATTTCTATTTAATTAATATATGATTTATGTTAATTTTATCAATTTTATAGATTTTTTCAATTTTTAAATCGTTTGTTGCTTTTAAAGATTTCATATAAAATTAAAAAAATATATACTCAAAATTTATAATTTTTGAGATATTGGTTGCTAAATTTGATTTCATTTTGATGTTGTTTTTTTTATACAACAAAATTTTATCTATTTTTTACCAAATTATAAATAAATTCTGAAATCAAAAAAATATAGTTATACTTTTTTGTTGATTTTGAAGATTTTGACAAGTATCTGCCAATGTTTGTTTATATTGACAATTTTATTGGAAGTTTATGTTTTTTGCTAATTCTTATTTATTTTGATTTGTTTGACTATTTATCACTTATTTGACGATTTGTTTAGAATCACTTCTATGAATTTTATTGATTTAGAAAAATTAATAATTAAAAATATTATCATTTTTTATTAATGTTGACGATTTTTTCAGTATAAGACGTTAACACTAAATCGTTAACATTAATAAAAACAAAGTTTAAAAACTCTAGTTTATAATAATTTATCACACTTGAAAACGCGTTCTACAGCTGGGAGGAATTTTTAAATTTTATATTTTGATTCTCTGTTATTCTGTTTTGACTTATCAATTCTAGTTTTTAAGTTTTAGATTTTGGATTTTAAATTTTATGTTTTTAAGTTTTAAATTTTAAATGTTGAGTCTTAAGTTCTAGAGTTTAGGTTTTAAATTTAAATTTTGAATTTTACATTTTAAATTATGTGTTTTTATTTGAATTTTAGATTTTAAATTTTGAGTTTTGTGCTTTAATTTTAATTTAGGAATTTTAAGTTTGAAATCTACAATTCTACACACATTAAGTTTCTATAACTGTTTTTTTATTACTGCGCTTTGTATACAATTTACTATGTTGTGTCATTAATGCTTTTTAGGCACTATCTGCTTCTTTTGGCGCCCCTCTCTACATTATTTAATGTTTCTATGTTTTATTTCGGTAATTTACATGAGTACGTATTTGAATATAATTCAACATCTATTTGTTTATATTTTATACATATTTTCATTTACAGTTGAAATTAAGTACCTAGATTTAAGAAACATGTATTTGACAAGTGTACAGCTATGCTCTTAACACAATAATATAAGTATATTTGCTTGTTTATGTTATTGTGTAGTTTGTAATTAAAAATAAAAACAAACTTTAAAAAAATCAGTTTGGCCCGGCTCTGCCCAGTCCGATCTTAAATTTTGGATTGGAAGCCCAACCCGGCCCGCTTGAAAAAATTCGAGGCCCGGCCCGGACCGACCGGGCCGGGTCAAAGCCCGGCCCGTGCAGTGCTCTAACGTCTTTTGTCAGTGTTGGTCTAAGTTTATTTTTTACAAGTTTGTTTTTAAATTTTGTTTGTTGACTATTATTAAATAATATTTTTGACGTCGCACAGTATACGATTTAACCAATCTAGCGAGACAAAATTCATGGAGTAGTTTTTATAGTCCATTTTGGGTCATAAATTAATTTTGCAATAATATAAAAATAGATAGTTGTCCAAAAAAAAAATTATTTAAATAAGTCAATAATTAAATTCAGTAAAAGATTAGAGATGTATTATCAACAAAACAAATATTTTTTCTTATAGTTCATTTTGCATTCAATTAGTATTTTGTTTGTCGCTCAATTCACGTTGTGCAGGTTTTCTTATTCATATTGTGTATCACTGTGTATACTTTTAGACTAATCACAAGCGATTGACCTTTATAAAACATTTTTTGTACAGGCAATTTTTATTTTAAGTAATATCCTCGATATTCGTTGTCTTTTTGATATAGTTTAATTTGAAGCTTTAAACGAGTGTTTCTACTCCCAGATTAAGAATGAAGTAATAGTTTATGCTGTAAATCTCCAGATATTCGTTTTAATTAAGATTTCAATTCAAAGCTATAAACGAGTGTAGTCCACTCCTAGACTAAGCATGAAGTTAAATTTCGAGTTTAGAAAAGCCCCGCGTAGAAAATTTGTCAAGAGTCGCGCAGCGACCTGAGACAAATTTTCGTGGGGCTTTTCTAAACTCGAAATTTTACCTTATGCGCCACATTAATTTTTTTAATTTAAAAATAAAGTTTTGATGTTTGAAAACAAAAAAAACAACAACAAAACCAACTGAACTATAAAACTGATTTTCAACACATTTTCTTTCATTAATGACTAAAATAATGTCATAAATAAAAAGAGGAAAAAAGTTAACATGTGATTATAAGACTTAATATCTAGTGTTTCCTCCTCTTGCTCGAATAACTGCCTGACAGCGACGGCTCATACTGTTAATTAATGATCCAATTTCATCCTGGTTAATATCTTCCCAAATTTCCTGCAATCTTTGTCCAAGCTCTTGTTGATTGCTTGGACGCCGAGGAAGTGCTCTTAGGCGTCTGCCCATCGCGTCCCATAGGTGTTCGATCGGATTAAGATCGGGACTCCTGGCTGGCCATTGCATTGTGTTGATACCCACTAGGTCAAGATACTGTTGTACAATTCGGGCATTGTGTGGTTTTGCATTGTCATGCATAAACAGGAAATCGTTTCCTCCAAAGGGAGCAAAAGGCATTACGGATGGTTCCAAAATGTTAGCAATATGAGACGCTGCCGTGATGCATCCTCTTGGTATGACCACCAACTCCGTAGGAGCTTCTAAAGTGATACCACCCCACACCATAACAGAGCCTACACCAAACATAACAGTCGGAACAATGTTACACTGCGCATAACGTTCACCTGGCCGTCTGTACACATGCATTCGTCTGTCACTGCCGTAAAGACAAAATCTGGACTCGTCGCTAAACATAACATTAGCCCAATCGGCCTGTAACCAGTTTACATGTTCTTGCGCAAATTTTAACCTGGCTCTGCGATGGTCTGCGGTTAATTGTGGTCCTTTTGCCGCTGTTTTCGGAGTTAAATTAAAACCGCGTAACCTTTTTCTGATGGTAACGGAACTTACATGAACATTGTGGATCTCTGCGAGCATATTTTGTAGCCTAGGAGCCGTAATAAACCGTTCGCGTAACGTCTGCATCATTAAAAAACGGTCTTGAACAGCAGTTGTGGCCCTTTTTCTCCCTTGTCCTGGACTTCTTGAGTATGCCTGAGTTTCCCGATGTCTCTTCAAGACACGGGATACGGTCGATTGATTAACACCAAGACGCCGACTGAAACGCTGACTCCTACCTTCTTCTGCAAGTGTAACCACAATCACAGCTTCTTCACTGCTTAAATTAAGATTCGGACGTCTATCCATATTCATTCTTCACTATTTAGCACTTCATTTTAACAATTACTTGAAATCAAACTCAAAAAGAAATTTTATATGAACCTTTCTTACAGTCAGAATAATGAAAAGTGCTTCATTTTATTTATTGACAGAAAACCATGAGAACAAAAGACAAAACACAACATGCTAAACAGCATGCTTGATAAGATTTCTTATTGTAAAAATATGTTTGTGTTCAAAGAAAACTCGATTCCAAGATATCAAAAAAATCACAAATGATGCGTTAATTTCTTTCGCCAGTGTATAAATCACTGAAATATTATGAAATTAAAAATACACTGTTAAATCAGTATTAAAAAAATACTGCTATAACAGGATTAAAAATATACTGCTAAACAAGAATAAAAGATAAGAAGAAAAGCCGGCTGCGCTACTCGAGACAAATTTTCTACGCAGGGCTTTTCTAAACTCGAAATTTGACTTCATGCTTAGTCTGAGAGTGGACGACACTCGTTTATAGCTTCCAACTAAACTAATCAAAAAACAACGAATATCTGAAAATTTACAGCATATACGCAGTAAGTGACATATGTATACTTAAAAGAACTCCATATATAAAATAAATACATAAGCAGTTAGAAAATATTATTTTAGTTATTTAAAATAGTATCGGATAAGTTGATTTGAACAAACGCACATATTTCTCTAAAAAAAAAAAACGGCATAAGTTTGCAGTTGATATATTATACATTTTATAGATTTTTATAAAACCTGCAATTTATTTTTAAAGATTTTTTGTAATTTACAGCATTTGAAGAAATATTGACAAGAAACAAGGCGTGTTCACTTAATTTTTACACCTAACAAAAATGTTAGATATCTTAGTAATCGCAAAAAGTCGCACAATTTAAGAAGAATTATCGTTAATAAGAAATCTTGAGGATCATTAGAAAACAGATAGTAGTTTATGACGATTATGGCACAAAACATATGCATGTTTTTATGAGATGTTTATATTCGTTTTTTTTTTAATAAATTGAATAACCAATTATGTTTATATTATATTATATTATATTGACACAAATAATATATGATATTGCAGCTACAGTTTGGCAGAAAAAGTCACTAAAGGGAAATATTCTTCAACTTTGATCAAACGATGCAATTTTAAAATAATTGATAGAAAAATAAATCAGCAACAAATTAAATTAGTTGTTTACTTAAACTTTGCTACTTGATATCGCAGAGAATTGAAAGTACACTGAAATACATTTGTATCAGGAATCTTTTTCTGATGTACAGGGCTATTCAAAAAGCAGAAACAGATTTCAAACATTTATATCTTTCAAACTACAAACGGTAAAACCATAATTCTAACGTCCCCGGATAGACCAAAGTTCAAAATTTGAACAGTCCGAGCAGAAGTTCCAACCACGGCCGCATTGGCGCTATTACTTGTCATGTTGACTGTCTGTAGTAAAATGGCGACACAATAAGAAAAAGCATTTTGTGTGCTGCAATTAGCAAAACTAGAGTCCATTATTGAAGTTTAACGTGCTTTTCGCCGTCAGTTTAATAAACAACCGCCTCGTCATGAGCAGATTTACCAGTGGCATCGAAAATTTGTAGACGATGGTCGCATTTGCAAACAGAAAAGCACGGGATGTCCACGCACATCGAATGAAAATATCGAGCGTATTCGTACAGTTTACGAAAAGCAGCCCAAAAACCTGTCTAGAAAATATGCGACATCGAATTGTTGAAGCTGTGAATTAGATAACTGGAGACCAGCTGATTCGTGTGTGACAAGAGATGGGCCACCGTTTTGATATTTGTCGTGTAACAGATGGTGGTCATATTGAATGCATAAAATTTGATCTTTTCTTTCTCCAGGAACGTTGGAATTGTTCCTATCTTTTGTAGTTTAGAAAAAATAAATGTTTGAAATCAGTTACTTTATTTTGAATAACCCTGTATATTAATAATTTGTAGTAACGCATTTGTAATTTTCATATTACAATAATTTGAATTTTGTCCCGCTAGAAAGGTCAAATCATATACTGTGTGTCGTATTGCTCTTGAATTTCCCAATATTGAAAATTTTCGCTCATTCAAATCAACTTTTTCAATAATTTTTATCAATTTCAACGTTTTTTTTTAATAAATATTGTTTGTATAAAGATCACTTTATAAGATTTCTGTCATTAATAGTTTATTTGATCAATAACAATGTTGACAATTTTGATTATTTCCATTGTAAATTATATATATAGAATTTGTTATTGTCTAAATTTATATAATATATAATGGGAATGGAATATTAATAAAAACTGCCAACATTTAATAAATATTATACATCAAGTGAATTAAACACTATTTTATTCACGAAAAGATTTTTGATTTCACGAGCGCCTCGGCGCGAGTGAAATCATTTCTTTGAGTGAATAAAATAAATAAAAACAATAAATGTTGTCATCGCTTACAAAACTAATTGATAAAATAAACTAGAAATAGAAATCTTCAAAATTGAACATTACACAATTGATATTCAATTTTTTTGACTAACAATTTGTCCAGGTTTCTATAATAGTATTAGTATTTGTTTCATGATTTCTTATTCTAATTTATTTTGCTAACATTGTTTTTTTTTTTTTTGATGTTTCATGATTCTTGTTAAATATCTATGTTTTTGACTTTCTCGCGTTTAATGATATTCAGGGTATTTTTCTTTTAAGTAATTTTCAGGCATTTGTCGATTTTATAATAAAGTTCAATTTGAAGTTTCGAAGGACTGTTTCCACTCCCTGGTTAAGCAAACCAAATTTTCAGGCTTTTCTAAACTCGAAATTTTACTTCATGCGCTACGCGTATATAACACTGATTTTAATTAAAGTTCAAAAACACACAATTGCCAGAGCTGGGCAGGATTCGAATCATTCAGGATTCGATTCCCGGATTCGAATACTTTAGTGAAAACGGATTCGTGATCCGGATTCGTTACATTTTTTTAAAAGGATTCGTATTCGAATCCAGACGTAGATGATTCGAATCCTTATAAACGGATTCGAATTTGTATAAAAGGATTCGAATCCTTATAAAAGGATTCGAATTCTTATAAAAGGATTCGAATCCTTATAAAAGGATTCGAATCCTCATACACTTATTCAAATCCTCCTAAATAATTCGAATCATCGCTATTAAGGCTGGGATTCGAATTCGATTAATTCAAATAGTTAAATATTCTAATATGAATATTTAAATTACTAAATTATTCATATTTGAATATAAATATTTAAATTTTCGAATTAAAATATTTGTGAATGCATATTTGGTTACTTAACCATGAAAAATATCCAACATTAATAGCATATTTTTAACTTCACTTGAAATCAGTGTTTTATATGAGTGGCGCATGAAGTAAAATTTCGAGTTTAGAAAAGCCCCATGAAAATTTGTCTTGGGTCGCTGCGCGACCCTCGACAAATTTTCTACGCGGGGCTTTTCTAAACTCGAAATTTTACTTCATGCTTAGTCTGGGAATAGACAACACTCGTTCTTAAAAGTTTCAAATTGAAGGATCAGTCTAGATTACTAAGTTTATTACCATTTTACAAAGGCTACAGCTTGAAGGAGCAACCATGGTCTTCGGAGACCGAAGGACTACAGCGAATCGAAGTTTTTTTACAAGAAAACAACGAATATCTGATAACCGCAAAAAAAAACATCTAATTTTGAAAAAATACCAAAGTTGGGTTGGTTTTCAGTGCATTTTTAACTTTATTTTAAGTCAGTGTTTTATACGCGTGGCGCATGAAGTAAAATTTCGAGTTTAGAAAAGCCCCGCGAAAATTTGTCTCGGGTCGCTGCGCGACCCTCGACAAATTTTCTACGCGGGGCTTTTCTAAACTCGAAATTTTACTTCATGCTTAGTCTGGGAGTAGACAACACTCGTTCTTAGAAGTTTCAAATTGAAGGATCAGTCTAGATTACTAAGTTTATTACCATTTTACAAAAGCTACAGCTTGAAGGACCAACCATGGTCTTCGGAGATCGAAGGACTACAGGGAATCGAAGTTTTTTTACAAGAAAACAACGAATATCTGATAACCGCATGGATAGGAAAAAAAACATCTAATTTTGAAAAAATATCAAAGTTGGGTTGGTTTTCAGTGCATTTTTAACTTTATTTTAATTCAGTGTTTTATACGCGTGGCGCATGAAGTAAAATTTCGAGTTTAGAAAAGCCCCGCGAAAATTTGTCTCGGGTCGCTGCGCGACCCTCGACAAATTTTCTACGCGAAGCTTTTCTAAACTCGAAATTTTACTTCATGCTTAGTCTGGGAGTGGACAACACTCGTTTGAATTTTAAATTTAACTCTTTTCTTGTAAATTTAATTGACGTATGTAATATAATATCATTCATTGAAATCATAGAAAAAGATGCAAAATTTTACCTAAAATTAACTTTTAGAGTTAACTTTATAATTTGCTCAGCTCTTAATGGGTGAATATTCTATTCCTAAAACAAACCGTTTTTATTTAATATTAAAGTTGCATTTAATACAATAACAAACTGTGAATAAATCGACATAAATCTAGAAATTTCGAAAATCTCGACATGTAGAAAATCTTGACGGTCCACTCCCAGACTAAGCATGAAGTAAAATTTCGAGTTTAGAAAAGCCCCGCAGCGACCCGAGACAAATTTTCACGGGGCTTTTCTAAACTCGAAATTTTACTTCATGCGCCACGCGTATAAAACACTGATTTAAAGTGAAGTTAAAACGCACTGAAAACCAACCCAACTTCGATATTTTTTCAAAATTGGATGTTATCTTTCCTATCCATGCTGTAAACCTTCAGATATTCGTTGTTTTCTTGTAAATAAACTTCGATTCCCTGTAGTCCTTCGGTCTCCAAAGACCATGATTGGTCCTTCGAGCTGTAGCCTTTGAAAAATGGTAATAAACTTAGTAATTTAGAGTGATCCTTTAATTTGAAACTTCTAAGAACGAGTGTTGTCCACTCCCAGACTAAGCATGAAGTAAAATTTCGAGTTTAGAAAAGCCCCGCGTAGAAAATTTGTCTCGGGTCGCGCAGCGACCCGAGACAAATTTTCACAGGGCTTTTCTAAACTCGAAATTTTACTTCATGCGCTACGCGTATAAAACACAGATTTAAAATGAAGTTCAATAACACATGTATCATCATTAATTAAAATCATTATATAATCAGATATTTAGTCAGTAAATGAACATTTTTGTTGATAAAAACTGATGGAATAAAATATTGCTGGTTGCAAATAATAGATTCGAATTTATTTTTAAAGGATTTGTATCCGTGATTCCAAAATGAGGATTCGAATCTTTGATTCGAATCATATTTTTCACTTACGAATCCTTTATTCGAGTATTCGTGATTCGAATCATATTAGGTGATTCGGATTCGTGATTCGAATCCTGTTTTTGACATGTTTAATTAGAGTAACATGGAATCAGATATTTACTCTGTTATCAACGATGCTTAATGTTAATAATAAATAATTAGATTTTGAACATTTTCGTTAAAGCGACTAATACCAATATTAAAATGTTAATGGTTGCAAAACAAATCAAATTTATTTTTAAAGGATTTGTATTCGTGATTCGAAAAAACAGGATTCGAACCTTTATTTCGAATCATATTTATCTCTTACGAATCCTTTATTCAAGTATTCGTGATTCGAATCATATTTGGTGCATGTGATCTAAAAAGATGTATCATCATGATGTTGCTCTTTTTTTGAGACACCCTGTGAAATCAAAACTTTTTCCTAAAATACACCCTAGGATACAAGTAAAGTCTGCAAAATATCAAAATCCTAACTTAACAAGATAAATTCAAATTTAAAACTATATGAATTCGAGAAAATATATAAAAAATATATTATAGTTTGCACACTTTAAACATAACATGTAAAATTACGAAAATGTTATTCGTGAAAATGCAAACAGCGTCTTAATTAATAAGACAACTTAAGACGATAAATATCCATTGAAACAACTACTTCCCGTGCAAATACACCTCCGGATATTGAATTATACAATAAAATATTTAAAATCTTATTTAATTTGATTTGATTCCTAACTTAATCAGTAACTGAGCTATAGAAGACGGGAGGTGAAATGCAGGATACTGTATATCTACAATTCTTTACATACAAGAAAAATTCTCGGTGTACGAGTTTTTACTTAATTTATTACAATATTCAATTTTTTTTTATGAAATTGTATAATGGAAACATTATATTGAATAAATTTTGATTAAAAGTCCCCATGCACACACACAGAAACCACCCGAACGGGAATGTTTTTCTTTAATTCGAATCGGCGGAACGAATGAATACATTAGGGCCGTGTCCCAGGGATCCAATTACTCGATTCGGGAACCTCAAACACATATACACACGAAACATATACAGGCATATATCGCGTGCGAAAATTACACAATAGCAATTTGCATTTAGAACAGAAAGTAAAACCGACCGTTTGCCCTTCTTCTACTTAAACTCCGATGTGTATTGTTAAATAGAAGAGGAGGCGTGGAATTTCGTTCGGATTCCTGGCTCGTTTGACTCACCCTGACATTTCACATTTTCACTTTTAATGCACGCCGCGGGTTTATCTCCAGCAAAGATTTCTTGGGTCTGTCTCAAAGGCTTGCCTTCAAATTGATATAATGAGGATTGTAAGATCGTGTGTGTGTTGATTGTAACAATTTTGTTATAGAATACTGTGCTTGATGAGTTGCCTCTAGGAATACTACTATCATTTTCAAAAAGCGAGGCAAATTCTGTATTTTAAAATTAAAAAAATTACAGAAAATTGAATACCGGTCTACACAGGAACACAATCCGTGTTATTCTAGTAATGGATGATATACAGGAAATGATCTTTTATCGTATTCTGATGGATACGCTGTAAAATTTCAAGCATTCTTTGATTTTATAATAAATATTTATCTAATTAGTGGGATAAGAGCATCATTAACTGACGAATGCGGTGAGTTGCTGAGACGAGGGCGTAGCCCGAGTCGAAGTAATAGCATGAGTCTCAGTTAATATGCCTTATCCCACGTATTAGATACAACTTTTTATCTACGACTGCTCAGAATTACGGAAATTATACTTTTGAATTGAATTTGATGAAAAATTAGAATATCATAGTATGTACGTAGAACCATAGCAACATGTAATTTGAATGTCAACAATCAACATGTAATTTGAATGTCAACAATTTAATAGTCAAAACTTCAAGAATTAATTTTCTAATTTCTGTTTTGCTGTGAAATAATGAGCGACTCCGAATCTCTGCCTTCGGATATCGAAGAATCGGCCACGCAGGTAGTTTCAATGTTATTGCCGGAAAAATCAAAAATTAAATATGAGCAAGCTTATGAACGTTTGCGGAAATGGTGCGATGAGAAGAAAATAAAAAATGAAGCAAATGAAAAGGTACTTCTAGTATATTTTGAAAATATTTCGAAACGCTATAAACCTTCAAGCCTATGGGCATATTACTCGATGATACGTGCTATGATATCCATAAAGAAAAATGTAGATATCAGTAAATTTATTCAATTGATCGCATTTCTGAAAAGGCAGTCAGAAGGATATAAACCGAAGAAATCGAACATTTTAACAAAACAACATATAACTCGATTTTTACAAGAAGCTGATGATGAAAAGTGGCTACTAACAAAGGTAAATAAGAACAAGGCATGACATTTTATATTAAGATATATTTTCTGGTAGTTTTGATCTTTGGAATTGGTGGAGCCTGTAGAAAGGAAGAACTCACTTATATGCAAGTGACCAACGTTAGGAACGAAGGGCAGGTCTTCTGCGTCACAATACCAAAAACAAAGACCAAAATTTCGCGAGACTTTGTTATAACATCTGGAGGCATTGATGGGATCAATTTCGTAGACATTATAAAAAAATACATGGCACTGCGTCCACATAATGCCGTAGAGAGGTTTTTTGTTGGTTACAGGAATGGCAAATGTATAAAACAGCCCGTAGGCATTACCACGATTGGTAGCATGCCGAAAAATATTGCTTCTTTTTTAAAACTACCAAATGCTAACGAGTACACCGGTCACTGTTTCAGAAGATCGTCAACCTCACTGTTGGCAAACTCAGGGGCGGACCTGCAAACAATAAAAAGGCACGGGGGTTGGAAGAGCAATACAGTAGCCGAAGGGTACATAGAAACTTCGGTTGAGAATAAGAAACGTATCGCAACAAATATTCTTGGAGAAAAGAATGTACTTGTAGAAGTTTCAACCAGTAACCGCAGTAGTTTTGAAATTTCTAAAACAGAAATGTCCTCAGGAATACACTTCAATAAATGAAAACATGTTATTATTAATGTTCATAAGTAATTGTTTAATAAATTTGATGGTTAGTTGGTATTAAAAAATGAGTGTGTTTTTGATTTCATTACCTAACTAGTTAGGTAATGAGTTTCATTACGTAACTCAAATGATTGTCAAATTCGTCACTTATTCAAGCAGTCGTAGATAAAAGCCTTTAATTTAAAGCTTCTAACGTGTGTTTTCACTCCTTAGTCTAGCATTTTGCTTTGGGATATTGAATAATTAATGGAAAAAAATCATTTATTATGAAAGGTAAACATTTTATAAAACGATCAGAGATAGCAATTATTAGATATTTCATCTATTCAGTTAACAACACTGATTTATTATTAGATCCGTGTTTGACAAACGAATATTTAACATCATTTCTAACAATTCTTTCATTTATGTAATTTTTTGACCGACATTTTTGCATTATGCACATGTTGTTGGGGAAAAAATATAATCTAGTAGATATATCATCTCTTCAGTTGACAACACTGATTTATTTTTAGATTCATGTTGCCAACTGAAGATTTAACTTCATTTCTAACAATATTCTCAAATATTTATGTTTTTTATCTGAAATATTTGCATTATGCGCGTGTTGTTGCTAAATGAGATAAAATCTAATATATATTTTATCTCTTCAGTTGATAACACTGATCTATTTTAGGATCTATGTAGCCAACTAAAGATTTAACGTCATTTGTAATGATTCTTTTAAATATTGTAGTTTTTTGTCCAATATTTCTGTTTATGCACATTTTAGTCAACTTTGAACTATTGTAAGTTTGTATTTGGTTTGAGTTACGTGAACAGTTGAATGTAATTAAACTTAATTAAACACTAAAAAGTGTAAAGTGTTTTTAGTGAAGAAAGTGTTAGTGTTTTATAGGGTTTAATAATACTGTCGACTTGTTTACAGGTGCTCAATTTCAGTTTTTGCAGCTGTATAACAATCTTTATTAATCTTTTAATATTCACTGTGAGTTTAATCAAAAATCCGACTTTGCCATGGTATTCCACCAGCTTCAAAACACAACACACTTTTTCTACACATTTCTTGATTTCAATGAACGTGTTTACTTCTAAGCTAAGCTAACCCAAGTTCATAATGTGATATCTGATCTAACCTAACTGTACATTTTCATAAATAATTAGGTTAGGTGTAAAAACGTTCATTGACGTTTTTACACCTAACCTAATTCTACAAATTGACAGCTTACCTAATTTACGTGTATAAAGTGACATCTGACTAAACCTAAGTCCACAAAATGACATCTATTCTAACTGTACAAAGTGGCATATAATCTAACTTAACCTAAGTCCACACAGTGACACCTAATCTAATCTAAATGTACAAAATGATATATAACCTTACCTAACTGTATAAAGCGAGGTGCTTCTCAGAATTTACTTAAAAATTATCATTTTTCTAATACAGAAAACTAAAATATTTTGTTTCAATTTGCAATTATCAGATATAAAATGCATTTTTCATTTTATATCAAAATTAGTATACATTCAACAGTTTTTATTGAAACATCTTGAACATCCCACAATTCTGTTTGAATGAATAATTTTAATTATTATTATATTATAAAACGTTTTATTCCCTAAGTAAAATTTACTTCAGGAATAAATTAATTTATTTAAAATATTTCAGTATTATAAACACAAAATATCTTTATTTGGCTAATAAATCTCCCCAGTAAATTATTTGTTTGTTTTTCTACCAAGTAAATTTTATTCTCTAAATAATTTGACAGTTAAATGTCAAACGTGTATTATATTATTACAATTCAAATCAAATCAGACATAACCAGGGATTTTTATACTTATACATACGCTTTTTATAAAATTAGTTCCATTTAAAGTTTTAAACGAGTGTTTTCCACTCCCAGACTAAGCATGAAGTAAAATTTCGAGTTTAGATAAGCCTGAAAATTTGGTTTGGTCGCGTAGCGCGAAGCGCGGAGCGACCAAATCAAATTTTCAGGCTTTTCTAAACTCAAAATTTTACTTCATGCGCCACGCGTATTTAACACTGAAAACACTGAAATATTGTGAACAAGTGAACTTCACTTGAAATCAGTGTCTTTTACGCGTGGCGCATGAAGTAAAATTTCGAGTTTAGAAAAGCCTGAAAATTTGGTTTAGCCGCTCCGCGCTTCGCGACCAAACCAAATTTTCAGGCTTTTCTAAACTCGAAATTTTACTTCATGCGCCACACGTACAAGACACTGATTTCAAGTGAAGATCACTTGTTCACAATATTTCAGTGCTTTCAGTGTTAAATACGCGTGGCGCATGAAGTAAAATTTCGAGTTTAGAAAAGCCTTTTATTTAATTTTACTTCATGCTTAGTCTGGGAGTGGAAAACACTCGTTTAAAACTTTAAATGGAACTAATTTTGAAAACGCATATGCATAAGTATAAAAATCCCTGGTTATGTCTGATTTGAAAAACTCTAAGTCTTCGACTTCTAGAAATAAATAATTTAATTAGTAAATTACAGACCGAAACTATACATTTTAATTGTGGCCATAGCTGGAACCACCAATTTGTTCAATTTACTAGGGAACACTTTTAACAAAACACATTTCTTAGAAAAATCTGGAATTTATTCCATTAAATGTTCGAATTGTGACAAAATATACATAGGACAAACACAAAGAAACATTCAAACTAGATTCAAGGAACATGTCTCACACATTAAACACCTGAATCCGGATAAATCTGCGGTCGCTAACCATGCAATTGAAACGGGCCATAAGTTCACTTTAGAAAACGTAAAATTACTGAAACATTCTACACACTATCATTTAAATATGTTGGAGGCAATTCAAATGAAAAAACAAGAAAACCTACTGTTAAATTTCGATTTAAGTCCGCTCGAAAATGTTTTATTAGATTTAGTGTGTCCACCTGAAACTCGGGTGTTTTCCTAATCCCTTGGAATCCCCATCAAACACGTACCTACTTACCCACAGATAACCTTTTTTCGGCTAAAATTAGTTTATTACCACCATAACCACACCCCCTACCGACACCCTCTAATTCCCTCATTTTTTAGTGTATATAAATCAGTGTAAAATGTATATTTTTCGTATTAGTATCAAACCATTGATAATGGACACTTCGTGTCCGAAATGTACATTTGGTTACAAAATAAAGTATTGAAGAAAGGTTCTAAGTGTTTTTTAATCAAAGTATAATTATCTTCAAGTAACTCAATCAATCCAAAAAAAAAAAAAAAAAAAATTGTTCAATTGAATTGTCAATATATCAAATTAAATTATCAATCAAATTGGAAATTTAGTATAATTCCTTATAATTATGGAGAATAACCGTGGGATAGGACAGAATTACACAGAACAAGAAAAAGAAAGCTTATTAGAAATTATAAAAGACTTAAACGAGTGTTTCCACTCCCAGGCTAAGCATGAAGTAAAATTTCGAGTTTAGAAAAGCCTGAAAATTTGGTTTGGTTGCGTAGCGCGAAGCGCGGAGCGACCAAACCAAATTTTCAGGCTTCTCTAAACTTAAAATTTTACTTCATGCGCCACGCGTAATTAACACTGAAAACACTGAAATATTGTGAACAAGTGAACTTCACTTGAAATCAGTGTCTTGTACGCGTGGCGCATGAAGTAAAATTTCAAGTTTAGAAAAGCCTGAAAATTTGGTTTAGCCGCTCCGCGCTTCGCGCTACGCGACCAAACCAAATTTTCAGGCTTTTCTAAACTCGAAATTTTACTTCATGCTTAGCCTAGGAGTGGAAAACACTCGTTTAAATCTTTTATAATTTCTAATAAACTTTCTTTATTTTGGTCTGTGTAATTCTGTCCTATTCCACGGTTATTCTCCATAATTATAAGGAATTATACTAAATTTCCAATTTGATTGACAATTAAATTTGAAATATTGACAATTAAATTTAACAAATTGGTGGTTCCAGCTATGGCCACAATGAAAATGTATAATTTCGGTCTGTAATCTACTAATTAAATTATTTATTTCTAGAATTGCTATTTATTTGGTAGGTTTGCTTTATAATACGCAATTTGATTTGCATATTAGTTTACTAGGTAAATAAATTTACTCCACAAATAGTTATCTAATGATTTATTAATCGTTTATAATACCGGGCATAAGACAAGTAAAATATAACTTTATTTTAAGATAGTTAAACTATTAAACAATTAACTATACGTTTTTTTTTTTCTTAATACATTCAATATTTTTCTTTCAAGTAAACATTTCGAGTTTAGAAAAGGCTGAAAATTTGCGAGCGACCAATCCCAATTTTTAGCCTTATATAAACTCGAAATATCTAGATAAATTCAAATTCAAAACTATTTGAATTCGAGATAATAAGCTTACGCTTCTTATAGTTTACACACTTTAAACATAATATATAAAATTACGAAAAAACTATTAAATTGTATTGTTAGTTGGTTTGAAGAGAATTTGACCTAAACGTTACATATACTTTAATAGAGCGTTGTAACAAATCAAATTAAATAAGATTTTAAATATTTCATTGTATAATTCAATATCCGGAGGTGTATTTGCACGGGAAGTAGTTGTTTCAATGGATATTTATCGTCTTAAATTGTCTTATTAATTAAGATACGGTTTGCATTTTCACGAATAGTTATTTCGTAATTTTATATTTTATCGAAATATCTACTTCATGCGCCAGACATATAAAACATTGATTTAAAGTAAAATATAAAAACATATACATATTCATATTATTTTACTATGAGATTTTCGCGTTAAATATGAAAAACAAATGTGTTTAAATTAAATGGGCAACATTTTGGTCAAAAATATGTTCCATTTTCTATGCTGCTCAACAAAATAAAGTCATAACACAATTAAAATGCAAAATATAGTACAGTAAAGCTCCGCTAATTCGAACTGCAATAATTCGGATTCTCCAGTAATCCAGACGAAATTTAAATATTAGTTATTTACATTATATATTCCAAAATCCGGATTACCTGTGATTCAAGGAAAAAAAAAGCATCATGGCTCTAAAGAGACCACATAAAATATTAACTCTAGCTTATTTTTGTGACTTTTTAAAAGGTTTCAATAATCCGGATGTTTCACTAATTTGGATTGCATAGGTTTTCATTGATTTGGATTAGCGAAGCTTTTCTATATATGATTAAATTTAAATTGCGTATTGAAAATTGACTTTCTATCACTTTGTAGCTTAGGTAAGAGAAAGTAATTTTTAATAATATAAGTCAAATTCGAATTTATTATCTCTTTCGTAGGTTAAGGTTACACAAACAAAATCACTTAAAATAACAAACAATCTGAGTTACTTACCTTAATCTCCAACACAATAGTTTATTAATCCAACATTATTTAAACGATTTCTTTATCTAATACCTATATTTTTCCAATAATTGATAGTCTTTTAAAAGTCCATTAAAAGTGATCAAAAAATATATCGACAATAACGGATACATATTTACAGAAAGGTTTATTCCGTGTCTAAAATATATTACTATCTCTCTCTTTTTTATCTTATCGCTGGTTAAACAGTTTCGGCTTAGTGATAAAAATAAGTGAAATTATCAATATATTGTATGTGTATGGTATATCAATAATTGATTAAAATAATTTATATACATATTGTATAAAAAATTAATTGTAGGTGTTTTAATTTCTGGTTGTTTGTTTAATACATTACATTTAATATGTTTAATGATGTTGAAAAAATCTCATAAAATGCAATGCTTTAAAAATTACTAGTAAAACACTATTTGATTTCCTTTGTTCACTCATTTATTTTTCACTATTATATGTACAGAGTGCAGCATTTTAGATGGTTTCTTCAAGTAAAGTACCAGAAATATGAATGATAGACCAAACTTCAAAAGCTCTTTTTTAAAATAATTTTATGTGAAAAAATCAAAATTTGTCTATTATCAATTGTTTTCGAGTTATATTTATATATTTTGACCATTCCATAAATAAGTGCACACTTTTTGGGGGTACATCAGGGATTTTAGCGAATTAATAAAGTTTAACCGTTAAATGAAAGCTGCTTTAATTAACGACCTAACTTTTTCTGAAATATGTTATTTATTTGATTCATTGAGTATATATAATAAATATTATATAAATGTATCAAAAACGCAAAGATTTTCTGTTACTTCTCATATATCTAACGTATTTTCTTGTTTATCAAATTTTCCTCTGTGTCAATTAGATTGAAATATGACATTGATTTAGAAAAATAAGAAGCTAAGAAAACCCATTTGATGTATCAGGAAAAGTGCAATAATAAAACTCATACCATTACGTTAGAGGCTGAATTATACATTATTTAAAATATAATATGATTTACCTTTGTTCAGTATTTAAAAAATTAAAATTGAGCGATTTTATACAGTTACGTTAGTTTAAATGCAGGAGTGTAGCTACCAGTGGCGTAGATAACTTTTTGTGATGGGGGGTTTAAGTTAGTATTTTGTTTCATAAATTTATTTTTCTAAAGTTATACAAAACCAAGTACAAAAAATGATGATGCGTTCACTATAGCACTTTTCCCGTCATTTTCACAATTGATGATGACATACTAAACGTATTTCACTGGTTAATTGGTTAAAGACCATTTCACATTAAATCCGCGTTTTATACGCGTGGTGCATGAAGTAAAATCTTGAGTTTAGAAAAGCCTTATTTTGGTTCAGTCGCTTCGCTTCGCTATCTTCGCGCCCAAACCAAATTTTCAGGCTTTTCTAAACTCAATATTTTACTTTATGCTTAATCTGGGTTTAGACGATCAATTATAAACTTTCTCTGCAGTTTTTTTATTGTAAAAATTATGACAATAAATAGAGTTGATGTTTTAGTCAACTTTTGGTGTATTTGCTTCCAGTTTGACTAATTTTGATTTAATAACGTTGAAAGAATAGTAATAGTAATTTTTATGAATTTAGTTAATACAAGTAAATCTGAAGTTAAATTGATTTTTTTTTTCAGAATAAGCTATTTTAGTCTTACGTGATGTAAGTTTGAACTTCACTTAAAGTCAGTGTTTTATAAGCGTGGCGCATGAAGTAAAATTTTGAGTTTAGAAAAGCCTGAAAATTTGGATTTGCCGGGGCGTGACTCGCTTCGCTCGTGCGCCTCGGCAAATCCAAATTTTCAGACTTTTCTGAACTCGCAATTTTACTTTATACGCCACGCGTATAAAACACTGATTTAAAGTGAATTTTAAAATATACTCCCTATAAATAATTTGCCACTTTGTTTATAAAACAAAGTGATGTTTTCCAGTACTTTTTTTGTTTTGTTTTGTTTGGTCGATTTATTTTATGATTTCAGAAAAGAAGCGGTAGAATGTCTCATATTTTTTATAATTTAGTACCAACATTTAGCTCTTCTAGCTTTATCGGCTCAATTTGTTGTTGTATTTTACATATTAAACAAAGAAATTAATGTTTCCTTTTACATTGTTTATTTGTTTTTATTTCTTTATTATTTTCCGAGCGTCAAAATAAAGCAAAATGTTCTTATATTTTCAATAATTTTCATTAACGTCGAGCTTTTGTTGTTACAACTATACAAATTTGATTTTTTAAGACACTTATGCCCACCTGTACCATTGTAATTAAGCTATGCTTAAAGCTGTCTTAAAATGTAAGTGACCTTTAAGTTAGTATTTTGCTTGCATCATACTTTAAGTATAGTTTAAGCAAGACTTTAAATAAGTCGTCGTAATGAACCGCTTAAAATTTAAGTCGGCAAACACTACCCTCAACTCGTTTCGCTAGTGATCCAGGTATTTATGTACAATAGCAAAACACTTAGCATGTTTAAAATGGACCCTGAAGAATTAAACTTTGATACGGATGATATTTTTGAATCGATTTATACATAGAAATTATTTTTTTTTTTCAGTTGTTGAAAAGTTTGCAGATCTTTTCTTCGTTGAGTCCTCCATTTCACTTGAAAAACTGAACTAATAGTTAATATATTCATAGTAGTTAGCTATTTTAGGCGATGAGGCATGTTAAGTGAAAGCAAGGGTAGACAATGCTTATGGGAGAACTGGATTCCGAGTTTTCGAGAATAGAAAAGGAGAGACTGTGGTCGGGAAGTGGGTCCATCTACTTATGAATAGAGTAAAAGTAGAAGTATTCTAGAGAAAACTGCTCCGGTTGCGTCTACACACACACACACACACACACACACACACACACACAAACGTGCTCGCTCTTATTTCGTCGTGTAATTTGATCCCGTCTACACCACTTGTACGATGATAAATTTAATGACCTTCAGAAAAAATGAACTGTTCCGAAACATTTCTTTTATTTTCAGATTTCCAGCGTGTTCGAAATTATTGACTTTGGGAATCAGATATATTTAAAAAGCTCCTAAATAAACCTAAAATTTAACTAAAAATCAAAAAATTAAATTCAAAGAGTTTACATTAAAGAATTGCGTTTATTGGTTCAGGTACGTCGATGATGTTATTTTAGCGTTCAATGGCACCGACAGACAATTAGATTCATTTTTAAATCTGTTAAATTCACAACATAATAAAATACAATTTACAAAAGAAATAGAAACAGAGGGTTCCATAAATTTTTTAGACTTAACCATAAAAAGAATTAATAATAGACATGATTTTTCAATTTTTCACAAACCAATACATACAGACACAACGATTAATTATAAATCCAACCATCCAATCTCACACAAATTAGCTGCTTACCATAGTATGGTACATAGGTTACTATCAATCCCAATGGCACAACACAATTATGATAAAGAATTAAACATTATTTTTCAAATTGCATACAAAAACGGTTTCAAAAAAAAAATCTATAATTGAAAAAATAGTACAAACAAAGCAAAGACATAAAACAATTAATTCTATTTACCCTATTATCAAAGACAAATCTATAAAAAACTATTCATCACTAACATACACAGGAGAAATAAGCAATAAAGTCGCGAAAATGTTGGAAAAAATAAATATTAAGGTAGCATTCAAAACAAATAATACAATAGGGAAAATAATTAAAAATAACAAAGATAAAACCTGTATAACTCAACAAAGTGGAGTCTATTTGCTAAATTGCAAAGACTGTCCTAAGACATATGTAGGACAAACCGGAGGGTCGTTCAAAGAAAGAATCAAAGAGTACAAAACCTCTTATGAACAAAGGAAAACCAACTCCACATACTCCAACCACCTCATCGAAGAAAACCACCACTTCGACGAAAACTTCAAAGTGCTTCACAGAGAAGAAAAAGGCCGGAAACTTAACATCTTGGAGAGCATGGAAATTAATAAAAGAAAATACACAGGACAACTTTTGAACGACCAATTAGACTTAACAAACTCACCACTCCTAAATTTAAATTTCGCTGAAAAACCCATCCCCCATAAACATTGTATATATACCTGTACTGACAAATGTAATTTATCATTTCTTCGCCTGAAGAAGCCACAGTGTGGCGAAACAATTGTAGCGAGTTTACAATATATATTTGAAAGTTTTAAATTATTTTATTTTATTTATATAAATTAAAGAATTCATTTGATATTATTTTTATCATGATTGTTTTTTTTTTCTTCATAAATTCAATTAAAACTTTGGTATGTACCAAATTTGGCAAATAATTTATATTATTGATTAGTTATACAGAGAGTTTTTTAAGTATAAATAACTCAATATACAGAATACACTGTACATTTTTCTGGGCTTTTCTAAACTCGAAATTTTACTTCATGCGCCCCGCGCACAAAACACTGATTTTACGTGAGGTTCAAATATACTTAAATTTCACAATATTTTAGTGTTTTATACGCGTGGCGCATGAAGTAAAATTTCGAGTTTAGAAAAGCCCAGAAAATTTGTTTCGGGTCGCTGCGCGACCCGAGACAAATTTTCACGGGGCTTTTCTAAACTCGAAATTTTACTTCATGCTTAGTCTGGGAAAGGAAAACACTCGTTTAAAGCATCAAATTGAACTCTTTTAAAAACACAACGAATATTTACAGATTTAAAGAAAATAAGGTGTTAAAAATCATAAATAGTTTATGATTATATTAAAGTGATAAAGGATTTTCAAAAAATTAGTACCTCAACAATGTAATGTATACGCTGTCAATGTTCAGGCATTCGTCGATTTTATATAAAAACGTGCAATATGAAGTTAAGAACGAGTGTATCCACTCCCAGACTAAGCATGGAGTAAAATTTCGAGTTTAGAAAAGCCTGAAAATTTGGCTCGGGCGCGTAGCGAAGCGGAGCGACCGAGCCAAATTAGGCTTTTCTAAACTCGAAATTTTACTTCATGCGCCACGCGTATAAAACATTGTAATATTGTGAAGTATTTATAATACACTTTAAATAACAAAATATTTAAATTTTTCTTGGTATATTTTCAATTTAGGTCAAATAATATAATATATCAAAGAAACTTATTTAGTAACTTAATTATCAAAAAATAATAATGTTGCGTGTATGCATCAACGGCGCTTAATGGGTTAAAAACTTCAAACGGTAATAATTCAAAAACTAAAAAAAAAATCACAACTGCATTTTGCACTGACCCCTTTAATTAAAAATGAAACCCTTACCGATCAGTAGATTTGATCTGATCAATAGGATTGATCTGATTAGTTAATAAAATGATAAGTTGATGTATTTGTTATACTTTTTATCAAAAGTTAAATAGTTTTGTATTTTAAGTTTCTTGTACAAAATTAATAATACTTAATGAATTTTACAACGTTCACATATAATTTCATAAAATCTATTCTCTAATAACGCAGAAAATGAAATTGTAGAAGGAAACGCATGAATGAATGTAACACGCATCCTTAGCTAGTTAAAAGAAAAAAAAACGTGTTTTCAAGATTGAAAAATCAACATCTGGAATATGATACAACGAGAAGCGCGGAATACAGGGAGAAAGGAATTGTCTCTCTCTCACTCTCTCTCTGAGACTTGATTTCGCGACATTTGGAGTAAAATAGTCGCAACCGACCGACCGCAGGAAGCCAGACTGGTGTGTGTATATAGGCAGGCCATATACACCAATTTGGCATCCACCGCTCTGCTCCCATTCGCGTGTACCCAAAATTTATATGGGGACTGGCTAACTGGATATATATGAACTGTGATGAAAGGTTCCTTACTGGTAAAACTGTTCAATTGGGGCGTTGATTTCATAAACAGCATATGTCCAAAATTGTATAAATCGACATTTTAGCAGCATCTGTTAGAGTATTTTGCAAGCTATCCGATGTTCTAAGTACTTCTTTAAAAACCACATGTATACAAAGTTACAACGCTGATTCGGCAAAAACAGCATAAGTCCACATCGTTTCTGATAAAAATAGCATTTGCCCTAGACATAGTTTCTGTAAAAATTCAAAACATGGAATTTCTCGAAAACCCAGAAAACAACCAGTTATTAAAAAATAATCTTTTTGGAGAATATTTGTAGCAGTGGATATGAACAGCTATAAGTAGAGAACGAAGATTTTTTCATGTGTAGAAAATAATTTATTTCCAAGAATTTCATTTTCAGTTACTAATGATTATTTTATGTTAGTGTATTCCATGTTGTTAATTGCAACATTGTGGCTGTTTCAAAAACATACATTTTTCCTTATTTTTTTCTTAATACAAGTAATCAGTCAGTTTACTGATTGATTAGTTACTCAATACTATCAGTTATCTAAGTAACAATTGTAAAAACACAAGTTGTAGCGGTTTGAAAGGTAAACAGTTTTGTTTTTGATTTACTCAAAACGTAATTTTTGGACAAATGCTGTTTATGAAATCAACACCTCAATTTGGCAGGGATAATTTTACAAAACTTTTAGAATACTTGCTGATAATGACATAACCTTTCTTTTTTATGAAGCAAGTTTTCTTTACGCTCGCATTAATTAGGCTAAGCACATTTAACTTACATTGAATTCTTAATAATAATAACGAGTGTTTACTGTTTCCTTGTTCACACGCACTTCAAAATAACAGAATCAGCTGAGAAAGGAACACTTATGTCGCCAACGTTAAAAAGTTAAAATCGCAAGCTTTTGGGATGTTGCAACACTTACTAAAGCAATTGTATTGATTTATATGGTGCATGACGCTTGCTTTCAAGCATGACCTAAAATATAAGCCCGACTTTACAAAGTTAGGTTTAACGACAAAATGGTGTAAGTGGGCATTAGCATCTCAGAACTTGTCTAAACTTAAGCGGACAAAACGCGATTTGTCTGGACAAGACCTGAAATTATGTTTTAATTCGTACTGTCTGTAAGCAGTAGACATTTCGCGTTTTGTCTAGATAAAACGCGTTTTGTCCAATTTCGTGTTTTGTCTCTAACATTTACCGGGTGTTCCATAAATAACGCCCAACGCCATAACTCTGTTATTTATTGACCGATTTTATCGAGCAAAAAAAAAAGTTAATGGTCGTCTAAGTACTAAGAAATGACATGAGTATTGATTTTTTTCAATCATAATTTAATTCACTGACTACTACCAATTGTTATACAAACAAAGTGATAAACAGTGTTTTATTTACATAATTTAATTACCAAATAATAGCGAAATATAAATATTATAAATATAATATTTTGAAATAGCTGTCTATAATTTTTTTATTTCATTACAGTAGAGATAATTTTTCTGAATCCAATAATACCCAATTTCTTGTGTTTCGTTCAATATTTTTGTCGAAAAAATTTATATAAATCTTTTAATTAAAATTATATTTTTCAAAAATTTTAATTAGTGTGCCTTGTAAACAAAGTGTCAACTTAATGTAAAATACAATAAATATGAGTAACGCAGCATTATTACATTAATTTATAATTACTAATTAAATAAGTTAATAATTCAAGAAATAAATAAGTTAATTTGATACATTGTATTATTTGACCTGACTTGAGGATGTGTGAAGAAAAATGTTTGTTATTTAAATATTTCGATCATTACTCATTTTTAAAGTGTATTTTTAACTTCACAATATTTCAGTGTATAATACGCGTGGCGCATGAAGTAAAATTTCGAGTTTAGAAAAGCCTAAAAATTTGGTTTGGTCGCGTAGCGCTACGCGCTACGCGACCAAACCAAATTTTCAGGCTTTTCTAAACTCGAAATTTTACTTCATGCTTAATCTGGGAGGGCAAACACTCGTTCGAACTTTAAATTGAACTCTTTTATAAAATCGACAATTGCCTGAAAATTTACAGCGTATACATTGTGTAAATTTAAAACAAGAAAGAAGTATTTATTAAATATTAAAGTTGCATTTGAAATAATAACAAACTGTGAATGTTGAGTAAATTAGTTTTCTGCCATAAATTTTAAATTAAAATCAACATATTGGACATAATTGGATTCAGAGAAACAATGCCTAAAATAATAAAATGAGAAAAGTATATCCAGCCAAAAATTTATAGTTGACTGTTATTTTACAATTAAGTTAATTTAAAAAATATATATATAATTACTGTCAATTTATAGTATTGAAACGGCCATTGACTTTGTCTTTTAGTTGATTCAAATCGGTCAATAAATAACAGAGTTATGGCGTTTGGCGTTTTTTTGTTGAACACCCGGCCCCCCTCTTCCCCCATAAGACCGGGATGGGCCCTCTTCAAGACGCGTGAGTCCCCCCTAAGACACATTTCTGGGTGCTTGCCTGAATTGGGATATGTATACTTAAAAGAAAAACTCGCTGTATAACATAGATATATAATTACAAATTAAGAGTAAACATGATACATATGTATGTGTTATTTAAAAATTAATTTATAATTAATTATCATACAAAATTATTTAAAACACTCAACTAATTTTTTATTATCTAATACATGAAGCAAAATAAATATTCTCTCTATAATGATAAACAATTCAGGACAAAATCTAATTATGTAAAAAAACGACAATTATTTTTCATAATATTCTAGTTGTATAATTCGGGTCTGTGTTAATTGCCTAGCAGCAGTTTCAATAAATGATAAAACACCATAACTTGAACATAACACCTTTATTAAAAAATCAAAACTAAGACCTTTTGAAAAAAACGCTCGTAATATATACAACAAAGCCCAAATAGAAAAACCATCTTCTATTTCAGTTAGAATTCAAATTTTTGAATTGTTGTCTAAATGACGCAGCAGTTTGACATTAAGGAAATTGACATATTTATATATTTTCGTAACTAAGAACCTCATCATGTCCGTTTTAAACTATAACAAATTTTGTTTGCTTAATTTTATTGCACAGAAGTGTTTGTCGATAATGACAATCTACGGATAAAATAATAATTTATGTGGAAAACTACTATTTATGACTAAATAAATTAACGTAATGCATATCAACACTGGCAATTGTTATTAATTAAATAAATACATTTTTCAAAATTTACATTTCATCTAAACATCGTAATAGTAATTTACAAATAACATCATAACTGACATTTTATATCAAAAATTGACGTTTTAATGATAATTGTTATGCTTTTTTGTCACACACTCACGCATGAATAAAATTGATCTACAATTTTTCTCTTTTTCTGTTGTTTTTAAATGAATAGGTGTACCTGAATGGATTTTTACCACAGATTCCGAAAATTACCTTAAAAATTCCGCATCACGTCAGATATTTGCACAAATGACGGAAATGGAAAAATAAAATAAAATAAAAAATATCTTCAATTTGTCTCTCATTAATCACTTGTTTACAAGATTGATAATTAAAAAAAAAATGACTCCTTGAGAATGACGATAAGTCGAAACTAGTCGGATAGAATAAAAATTAAATTTCAATTAAATAAAAATTATAACAATATAGATCGCTAACAGAAAAAGAGCCTTTTATTTCACTCTCTTATTTTTCAAAATTCCACGACCCCTATCTACGCTACTGGTAGCTATCACTGTGACATTTAAGTCGCTTGAATTGATTATCATTAAAGTAAAGCATGAATCGTGTCCTAATTAATGCATTGAACATCCTTAAAAAATCCACAATTCCACCCTCCTATTTTACCTCCACCCCTTTGGCAACTCGTGTCCCCCTTCATCAACATCATATCCTCAACAACAAACAAATGTAGAATCCTCGGAGTTCCAATCTCCCTCCGTTTCTCTGGACCAATATTGAATCAGATAATTAATTTCGCTATTAATAAACACGAAACGCCGTCGACGATAAATATGCAAACTCTCCTTCATCATCATCATCATCATCATCATCTATCTCCCCATTAGCCGTTGCTCGCTTTTATATTATGTATAAATACGATCCAAATTGTACATTATATAAATAGAAAACAACCGAGTCGATCTCAAGTTAAATTGCGCTTTTGTTTGTACAATAAGGACAATAATGGGTTATTATTGTCGATCGTTCGTTTCTTATCTGCGTAATTTGTTTGCCGCTCATGAACTGAAAGTGATTTTTCAGGATTTGAATTATTGCCTTCGCAGAGTGCGACAACGCGGATTGAATTGGATTGAGGAGGGTTAATTTTATGTGAGTGAAAACGGAATGAGGATCTATTGGGTTCAATTTGTTTGAGTTTCTCCTCCGGGGTGGATGAGTATAAATGCTGAAGGGTTGTTTTGGCACGCGGAAATTAGGGTTTTATTAAATTAAATATGATACACTGTATTTTTGTTGTGGAAATAAATTATTTGTGTATTAATATGAAATTATTATTATCGTGGTAGAGAGGTGAAAATTGAAAACATAATTTAGAAGCATATAAACGAAAATAGTTTTATAAAATGTTTATATTTAAAGTATGTACTTATTTTATTTTTAATTTTTTTCATCGATATCGGGAACGTTTGTTGAATTGTCTTATGAAAATTTCGATATTCGTAGAAATTACAAAAGTTGTAAAATTTACGAAATTTATAAATATTGGATGGAAATTTTCAAATTTGATTTAATTATTAAAATGTATACGAATTAAACTTTCGTATACGTTTATTTATATAAAAACCTCGAGATTTATTGAAGCGACAGAATTCATTATCAATTAATATATAATTTTTGTTTACATAGGAGGTTTCATAAAAATAACGACGAAAATTCTTGGTTTTACTTGCCCCCCATATGCAAAACATAATTAATATATCCATTTCGAAGCCCCCCGAGGCGATTAAGACTACTTTTAAAAAATGTCTGTCTGTAATTCTGTAATTTTGTTGCCATGATAAAGTCTAAACTAATTGAGCTGTTAAAATGATGCTATAAACTTAAGCTTTTTATTACAATAGTAGTATTCGATAAAGTGTTGGTAAAATGCGGAAACCGGAAGTGGTAGTTTACTCTTAGCATTTTTTTATTTTTTCTTTAATATTGATCATATACAAATATCTTGTTTAGAAAAGTTGTAGATGTTGTAGCTCTTTTAGTTATTGTTTTATTACTTTTGTAAATTATTTGAATTAATTGCTATAAATCAGTTAGCATTGATTATTGTGTCGGTAGTTTGACATTGAAATGATTAATATTTGTGGAAAAGTGAGGCGTACAAACAATGTTTTACAGAAATAAGTAGAATACGTTCAAATAAAATAAGGCAGGTGATTTTCTGAAAGGTATTATTGGTTTCTAGTATCTAATCAAATTTCATCAAATCCTGCGGATTCTGATTAAACATATAATGTGTGCAATCTGCCACTGTGGAATTCATGGTTAAACTTTAACTGTGCTCGCTATTCCAAGATACGAATACGTGCAGGTTTGTGTCAATGAAAATCAAACAGATGTTATTCAAACAAATTTCTATTTTAATCGGAAAATAAATTTTATCTTTGAATCAGATCTAACTGAAGTTGGTGAAACGGGACAATAATTTTTAAACTTGAGCGAGAATTAATAATTTTATTAATTATTAATTACTAAAATGACCAAAAATCATGAGATTAATTAAAAATTTCAGAACTTGAAGAAAATTAACAAAATTTACGAAAAGTTGTAATAATCATCGATGTCAGTTAAAATACGTATGTTTAAATCCTAAAATATAGATAAAAACCCCAGAAATAACTCAAAATTTGAAGAAACTTGCTAAAACGTTTAAACCACTGACGTTCAGTCGATTGCTTATGGAAAGATTCGTTCTACTTTCGTCATGATCTCATTTATTTCCACATTTTGATGCTTTTGGCAATGTCTGGTTGCATCAATGCTTATCAGACATGTCTGATAAAATCATTAAAATATTCAATATTTAGTAACTTTTTTGTAATAACCTTATATGTACGAGGGGTGATCAGAAAGTAAGGTTGCAAAATTTACACGTTTCATTGCAGTCTTTGTACCCTTAATTTGGGATCGTATCATTTAAATTCGTTTCCAAGATATCGCTTATTTTTATTAAATTTTATAACTTAATAGTTGTCATATGATTTTCAACCGTATTGACGAATTTTAATTATTTCATTAATTTAAGTCTGTAATTACTGGATTTACAATAAAATTTTATTTATTTCGTCATTTTCGACGATTTTCAGAGTCATGAATTTTATAAAATTAAGCAATATAATAGAAAAAATCAACAACAATCACGAGAACTTGTAAAATATATCGATATCCTCCCGATTCCCTACGCAAAATGTAAACTTTAACATATACGTTATTAATACCCTCACAATCTAAGTATACATATCAAGTACTAAACGCGCTTAGACTGATGTTAAAATACCATGAACGTTAAATTTAACATTTCGTGTACGAAATAGCCCTGATTATGTATCTCATTTCATTTAACTAGGTGAGAAATGCGGACAACTTTTTATCTCCATAGTTTTCTGTGGAGTTTGTTAATGTGACTAATATTACCTAATTAGTCACATAAACAAACTCCACAGATGTTGTCGTCAAATGGTAGTCAAAATATTAGACAGTCAATATAATCAACATGTATTCCATAAAATTAAATGACAGTTAATTTGACTGTCACGACATTTTTCTCATTATAAGCACTGTGTCGTTAACTTAACTTAAACTCGCTTAGTCCGCTGTAAATTGATTGTATTATAACTTTAAATCATTTAGTGTACTGTTTGTTAAGCACACCTGATTATTGACTATTGCAATATTGACTATAAGGCACTAAGTATAATAGGATTTTGTCATTATATTATTTGATCGAAATGTCAATATACACATTTGTGACTTCAATATTAATAAATTGCTTAACTGTCGACCGGACTATCATAGGATTTTGTCATATTGTATCTTTTAGACCATGTTTTGACTATTGTCACTTAATTGACTTTCTTTTGACTATGCTATGATTTTATCTGATTATGTCTCTATGGACTGTATTTCGACTATTCTAGTATTATGACTGACTTTTCGTAAATTGAAGTTTTAGATAAGCTGCGCTTTAGTTTCTAATGTGTTTCTGAGTCACGTGCTAAGCCAAGCTTATTTAAGCATCGCTTAAGTTATGTTGGTAGAAAATATGCTCTGTTCCAATATGGTACCTGTGATATTAGCGTACCTGTGCTGTAGATAATATAAATAATTATCTATTTGTTTACAAGATGGCAAGTAAAACAAACCGATTAAATAATAAATAAAATGCCCGTAAAGTTCTGTAACACCTAGAGCGCCTGTCCATGACAATCATGTACCGTGTTGCAACAATTGTCATCATTATGACAGTTGTCATGTCATTTATCTCTGGTTGGGTTACCTATTTTGTGCAAGCAAAATATTATTAAAAAATAAATTTTAGGAGGTTATAATAATATTATTGCTGCATCATTAGTCCTCCCTGAGAGATAAGAAAAGAAAAATACACGTATAATTAGTAGGATTGGGTAAACTAGAAAGCAATCTAAGCAATTAATCTAACAATTATGGGACCAAAAAGATGCAAAAGGGTACGGAAATATAACATGATTGGCTAAGTCAACGATCCGACTAGCTCAAAAAAGATTTATCGACATCTATTAAATTATAGAAATAATCAAGCCGGTTTCATAAGAAAAACGTTAAAAATAATTTGATCGTTATTTATCAAGTATTATATTACAAGTGAGTGAAAGGGAGTGAAACAAGGTTGCATATTAAGCCCTCTATTATTCTCACTCGTACTGGATGAAGCCGCAAAAGAAGCAAAATTAAAGTAGGTCATTGGAAACTAAATCAAGTAGAGATAGGGGAACTAATGTTTGCTGATGATATGGCCATTCTAGCAGAAACGGAAACAGACCCTTAATATAACCTAGAAATTTTTGGGACTCCAGATAGATCAATTTAGTAATTGGAAATTACAATGCGAACATGTTGTGAAATGCCTCAATAAAACAGCTTATCAGATGAGATGTCTAAGAAAGGTTTTGACAGTGGAACAATTGATAAATGTATATTTTGCAAATGCACAATCACGAATGGTGTACGGTGTGTGCTTTTGGGTCACATCCTGCCATTGGCGATACGTATTCGTAAGACAAAAGCGTATAATTAGAGCAATGGCAGGGGTGCAACCAACACATTCTTGTAAGCCTTATTTTAAGAAATTTCAAATCTTGCCTTACCCTTGTCTGGTGATGTACGAATTAATATTATTCGCACGTGAAAATCAACATAACTTTACTAAACATAGTGACATTCATTCGTACAACACCAGACACGTAGGTGATATGTATGTATAACGTTGCCGGCTTAATATAAGACAAAAGTCACCAAACGTATTAGGGCCTAAATTATATAATAATTTGCCAAATGATATAAAATCAATTAAATCTATGCACAAATTCAAAAAGAGCTTAAAAACCTTTCTCTATTATATATGACGATATAAATCATATTATCAAATAATATTTATTGTATAACATAATTATAAGAAACTAATTTATATTATGTAACATTTCTCTTTTTTGACGCTTCTAATACTGTACGATATATGTAACTATATGTATCTGTTCAGTCAATGGAATAATAATAATAATAATAATAATAATTATTATTATTATTATTATTATTAAATCCTAGCAAAAGAACTTGACGAAATTAACATGAATATAAGTACGGAAAAACTCATAACAATGATAATCTCGAGACAAGACAAAATCCATGACACACAAATACAAGGAGAACGAGTAAAACAAGTAGATAGTTATAAATACTTTGGAACAATAATATCAAAAGAACGGAAAAAAACGGCAGGTAAACTTTTAATACGACAAAAACCACCTTCTTCGGATATAAATAAATACTCCGGCAAATCAAAACTGATATCGTCAAAAAAGTCATAAGACCAACAATAATGTACAACAGCGAAGCGTGGACGGTAACACAGAATCAACAGACAAAAATAATGCCGTTTAAATGAGGTTTCTCAGGCAAATTAAAAATAAAGCAAGGAAAGACAGAATAAGGAACGAAACGTGCAGACAAACTTTAGAGATCGAAGATATAAACGAAAAAATAATCGAGGGACATATACGTCGAATGAAAGACACGAGAACGACTAAAAAAATATTTGAAGCTCGCACAACAGGAAAAAACTATGAAGGAAGACCAAGAAAAACATGGGTTGACAGAGTCAAAAAAGGAGCAGAAAGGAAAGGTATACCGTGGATAGGAATAAAGGACAAAACGCAAGACAGGAAACTATGGAGACAATTTTACTCGGCGAAACAATAAAAGACATCAATTCAAGCCTTACACCTAAAGGTGCAAAAGGCAAAAGATTAAAAAATATATATATATATATATATATATATTAGGGTGTTTCGAAAAAAATCGAAACAGCTGGCTCACCGCTTAAATTAAAGATTTTGGTCTACAATAGATGTGTGGCATATTCTCATTCCGATTACTCAAATATGGATTTCCGAACAAACATTTTTATTAAAAAAATTAAAAACGTTAACTATGTGCTTAATTACTGTATTTTTAAACGAAAATGTGGGAAAATCCATACTGAGCGTTATACGCAGAATTTCAGGCTGTTATTTATGAATTTAATGGATCTCAAAAGCATTAGTTGCACGCGTACAATTGGTTATTTTAATGAAAGCAAGAAAAATTTAGCGTAAGCCAGTTCTTCATTAATTTAATACGTTTTTTTAAGAAACAAAACCTGCGAAATCGGGTCAAAAAGGTTAAAATAGAGTTTTAGGGGTTTGCCACACAATCGGACGTGGGTGAGATACGCAGTTCGCATGCTTACATTATTAAATATACTTCTTAGGACAAATCGCGGGTGCAACTTGATTTCTTGTCGTTAAAACCCACTTTTTAACAAAAAAAGGTGAAAAAACCCTTCAAAATCGTGAAAAAAAGTTATTTAAAAAATTCGTAGCTCACCTAGACCTAACGCCAAGTTAGGTTTTGCATATTTTGCTTGTAGTATATTCATCTGGGCACAAAATATAAAATATTTGCCTTGATCCGATGACTATAAGGCAAGTTTTTGGCCGATTATCTAAAAAAGGGCTAAAAATGGCATGTATGGGGGCTCGGGGGACCCTCTAAATATTTTTTCAATCGCAAATGCTTTTGCCCACATCTATTCTAGACCAAAATCTTTAATTTAAGCGGTGAGCCAGCTGTTATTATATATATATATATATATATATATATATATATATATATATATATATACTCAATGACATTAGAAGCGTAACACCAAGAAGGAATGATTTTTTTGAATTCATATTTTAGCAACAGAGTGACTATATTTAAAGCATACATTGATAACAATTTCAACCTTGTGCCTTTTATATTTATTGTGAAAAAAAAATATATTTCACTTCTTCATTTTTGATAAAACTATTTATATGAGCTGTTTAGCACAGATGTTTTTAGTTTTCGTGTTTCTGTTGAGTGTGTTAAGTTTACATAAAATGCCTCCAGTCCGAAGACGTCCACAATATCACCATTTGAGCGATTTTGACCAGGGTCGAGTTGTTGCTTATCGAGATGTCGGTATGTCCTATCGCGAAATTGCTCGCCGTATTGATTCCACTGCAGCAACTGTAATACGTGTGTATCAGGTATGGACAGAAGAAGGTAGAGGAGCAAGAAAAAGACCAATTGGTCAACCAAGGCGTACCACAGAACGTCAAGATCGGCGCTTAAGACAAATAGCCCTGCGAGACCGTTTCGCTACTACGCGTCAAATCGGTGATCAATGGATTGGAGAAGAAGGTAGGCCCGTTAGTATGCGAACCTTATATCGCCGCATTCAATCCTTTGGGCTTCTTTCGTACCGTCCAAGATTAGAGCTTCCTTTAACAGCGAGACACTGTCGCCAAAGGTTGGACTGGTGCAGAGAACAGCAGCATTGGGAGGCAGAATGGCACGATGTCGTATTCAGCGATGAATCACGATTTTGTCTAGGCACGCATGATGGCCGTAGAAGGGTACGACGCTACCGTGGAGAACGACCTGATCTTAGGTTTGCTATTGAGAGGCATGTACACAGGACTGCTGGAGTAATGGTTTGGGGGGCTATTGCTTATGGTAGTCGATCACCTCTTGTATTCATTCGAGGCAGTATGACAGCTGCGCGTTATGTTGAAGACGTCATACGACTGACTTTGTTGCCTTATTTAGATGGCCGCCCAGACGTACTTTTTCAACAAGATAACGCACGTCCCCATATTGCTCGTCGAACTAGGAACTTTCTTAATGAAGCTGGTGTTAATGTTTTGGCGTGGCCGCCCCGTTCGCCGGATTTAAATCCCATTGAACATGTGTGGGATATCATGGGAAGAAGAATATTCTCTTTGCACCATCCTCCACAGACTCTAGCACAGTTGATCGATGAAATTCAAGTTGCTTGGAACGAGATGCCTCAAGAAGACATCGACCATCTCATTTTGTCGATGCCCAGACGTCTACAGGAGTGTATACAGCAAAGGGGTCGCCAAACACATTATTAATTTTTTTTAGATTGTTTTTTAATAAAATTTCTTGAAAATGTAATAATTTTATTCTTGATGTAAGACTACCATACTGGCAAAAAATCAAGTTAAAATAATAACTCCTTCTGGGTGTGTTACGCTTCTAATGTCATTGAGTATATATATATATATATATATATATATATATATATATATATATATAACAAGTGAGTTTTGTACACATAACACATACTAAATCCACTTAGAACCAGTGCTTAGTACTAAGAAATGATTTAAAAACACAGAAATATATTTAAGCCTAGTTTATGTCAAAACTCAGCTTAAGCCAAGATTCAGAAACTGAGCCTAAGTCACTTAAATCAGTTTATCAAATACAGTCAATATAGTGATTGGATGACAAAATCCTAATAAATTAAAAGACAGCCAACCAAGTGACTTGCAGTGATAATACCATAATAGTCAAAATACAGTCCATAGAGACATAATCAGACAAAATCTTACCATAGTCAAAAGACAGTCAATCAAGTGACTCACTGTCATAATGTCACAATAGTCAAAATATGAATTTATTACTGTAAATCCCTAAGTGGACTAATATAAGTCTATCGTTTCAGCTTGACATGAATCGGCGCTAGCCGACATTTAGTCCATTGTGTCAACTTGACATAAGTGGGCGTTAGCCGATATTTGCACTATGACAGTTCACGGCGTTAGCCGATATTTGGACTATAATAATAGATGACATAAATCGGCCGCAGCCGATATTTGAACTATAATAATAGTTGACATAAGTCGGCGCCAGCCGACATTTAGCCCATCGTGTCAACTTGACATAAGTCATTTGGATATTATTAAAAGTTGATATATGTCGGCGCCAGCCGACATTTGGACTATAATAACAGTTAACAGTTATGTCGGCGGTAGCCGACATTTAAACTATAATGACAATTGACATAATTCGGCGCAAGCCGATATTTTACCAATCGTGCCAACTTGATACGAGTTTAAATTGAACTACAATAAGACCGCCATGCAACTTTTTTTCTTTGTGACAGTTACTATACACATTTTAACACTTGTGACATATTTTAAAGTAACGAGTGTCTTCCACTCCCAGACTAAGCATGAAGTAAAATTTCGAGTTTAGAAAAGCCCCGTGAAAATTTGTCGAGGGTCGCGCAGCGACCCGAGACAAATTTTCTGGGCTTTTCTAAACTCGAAATTTTACTTCATGCGCCATGCGCACTGATTTCAGGTGAAGTTTAAATATACATAAATTACACAATATTTTAATGTTTTGTACGCGTGGCGCATGAAGTAAAATTTTGAGTTTAGAAAAGCCCAGAAAATTTGTCGAGGGTCGCTGCGCGACCCTCGACAAATTTTCACGGGGCTTTTCTAAACTCGAAATTTTACTTCATGCTTAGTCTGGGAGTGGAAGACACTCGTTACTTAAAAATATGTCACTTCATGCGCCACGCGTAAAAATATTGATTTGCAGTAAAGGTAAAAATATATAACACTTAGATGTGATGTTGATCAAAATTTACGGAGATGTAGCGAGAAATGCAAGAATTACTTTTTTTTAATGGTTTTGGAAAAGCTAATAATTAAAGTAGAATAAATTTAGTTTGAGCAAATTTTCCATATTGCTGATACATAAATCATCATATTATTAACGGGGAAAGTGCTATGATGGACACATCACAATTTTTTTAAATAATATTTGATGATTTTCATCAATCATTTATTAATTTCAACCACCTTTGTTGCTCTTCAATATTGACGATTAAAACGATAAAATTATTTAATTTGAAGCTCCTAATAAGTCGTTCCACTCCTTGATTAAACAGTAGTTACTAAATTCGAAATTTTACTTCTTGTTTAATCAAGTAGTGAACACAGCCGTTAGAATCTTCGTTCAATTTACGCTTTTCAAAATAGCAATTGCCTGAAAATGTACAGCGTACGCATCGGAATGTGTAGACTTAAAATAAACATACTTTGTATTTTATTTTAAATCTGATAATATATAATTATATAATTTTCTTTCTTGTGAAATTTAAATGTTTAAATCTTATAATTCATTTTTTTTCTGCTTGTGTTTTATACTTACGTAGGAAATCTGGAAAGTTAAGTCGAGTTGATTATTCAGATTCAAAATTTTCCGCTCAATTAACAGTTTCAATGGAGTTTGAGGAAGGGGAATAAAAAAAGACTTGTTGAATTACGAGAATGGTATAATTGCTTGCGGTCTCTCTGAGTGAATCAAGACGGCGATTGTCTGCACCCTCGTTTCAGAATTAATTCGCTGAAGATTCACTTTATTAACTGGAGATTGTCTTTTTTCCGGTACCCTCCACTCTTTTATTATAGATCTGCTTTTTTATTCTTATAATCACGACTTAACCCTTTACTGCACGGAGTAACATATATGATACACTTTATAAAATACGTCATAGTAAATTCAATTTTGTATTTTTGTTTGGAGAAAGTGTTGCATATTTACTATGCAAGTATTAGAGAGGTATGTACATATTTTGTACGTTCAACGTACAAAATTGTTTGGCATCCGTGTTCTGGCCGTTTATTTAAGCAGATTGGAGTCTAGCGTTCAGATTGGGTTGCGTTCTTTAATACACTGCTTTTAAAAATGTACTTATATTCCATATAAATAATATGTTTTTATACTTTACTGTTTAGAAAGGTATGTACGTTGATTTTATCCATCTGCTTTGTTAACATTATCTTTTAAATTAAATCAGAAAACCATTAAAATATATATAACAGATTTTTGTTAATAATACATGAAAGCAGTACTATAAATGTTTTCATTATTTTTCCCGTATTCCCTGACAGTTTTCACATCACAAAACATTTGTTTTGTTAAAATTAAATAAATCGTGCAAAGGGTGAAAACTTATATTTAACATAAAATTTCGTACGAATCTTTTTTTAAAATTTATTATCAAATCTTCGTGTTAATACAAATTGTTTACACTTGTCATTAAAAATATCAGCTTATTTACTAGGTTTAGAATGTCGTAAAGAATGTTAACGAATAAAAGTTTAATTAAAACAAGCTTAAAACTATCTATAAATAAACTACAAACTAATTATGCAAATATTTCTTAATATACTTTTAAATAATAATATACTGTTAAATAATAATTATTTAGTTTTACTGACCACCGGATATAATTAAGTCGCTTATTTCCAAAAATCCCTAAATCCATTGTTTTCCAATGGATTTAGGGGTTTTTGAAAATAGGCGACTCCATTATTTTTGCAATTTTGTTGCTTATAAATAATTTCAACAAATATGCTATGGAAAACACGTGACCCTCTTCACACCGGTAATGACATTGTAACTGACTTAGAATGTATAAAAAAGTAAAAATCTACGAAATTCAGTAAATTTTACAATTAGTACTGAATTGTGTATTATTTTTTTGTAGTATTTTTGTCTAATTCTATAATAAAAACGAAATTTAAAGATGATTTAGTAAATATTTAACTAAGTAATAGTTATTAGCTAAAATGAAAACTGCCTATCGATTTCAGCACATCACGTCACTTTAATCAATTTTCAAGTTATCTTGCATCTAGTTTTGCATCTAGACTATTAATAGGCCAATTCAAATGAGAATAATCGAATCATTCGATTATTTAAATCACCGATTAATATACAATCTATTATTATGATTCGAATGATTATTCAAATAGTAATATGAATAAGTAGTATGAATGGTTATTCGAATGATTATTCCAATGGTTATACAGGTAATTTATCTATTTAAGTTTACATACAATATTAATAATGAATGTTATAGTTACATTGTAGCAATATTGTTTCTGTATATATATCTTAAAATTGTTAATCAATGTTGTCTCAATATAGTTTACGGCATTTATACTAAATATTTTTTATAGATACAATATTATCTAAATCCGGTATAAGTATTCAGTTATTAATATTGTATCAATGATGAAAGTGTAATGATAAATATTCAATTTCGGTACAATATTGTGTCAATAATAAATATAATTGATCATTCAATAATGATATTCAATTTCTATACAATGCAGGGTGTTTCAGCGAGTACGGAAAGATATCGATCTTTCCGTACTCGCTGAAACACCCTGCATTGTATAGAAATTGAATATCATTATTGAATGATCAATTATATTTATTATTGACACAATATTGTACCGAAATTGAATATCTATCATTACACTTTTATCATTGATACAATATTAATAACTGAATACTCTCTTAATATTAACACGACGAAAACATATTTGAGATACAAGTTGCATGAATTCATTTTCTCCACAACATAAAATTATGTTTGCATATACAGGGTGTCCCTTAATTCTTCGACGCCTTACAACTTCGTTATTTTAAATGGTGTCACCCCATATATTAATAACTTTTTAGATTCCTTGTTAAAAATGAATGTTAGTTTATTGACAAAATATTTGATCTAAGTCGTACCATTACGGAGTTATTCGAGATTTTTTGAAAAAAATGCCGTTTGTGGTGATTTTCTAAACCTAAAATATTTCAGCAACTAGATGAGATAAAGAGTTACCGGTTTCGCCACTCCCTTGAACATAGAAGGCGCTATCGTTAACATGATAAAGTTGCTACGCTAGAGATTGGTGGCTCTGAAATAATGACAATTGAATTTATAACTTTTCAATCAAAGATAACATACCGGGTGTTCGTTTAAAAAAACGTCCAACGCCATAACTCTGTTATTTATTAACCGATTTTATTGAACTAAAAACCAAAGTCAACGGCCGTTTAAATACTAATAAATGACATGAATATTGATTTTTTCAATAATAACTGTATTGTCTAATACTAGCCAACTTATAATTTTTAAATGGCTGCCTATAATTTTTAAATGTTATTGCATTTGACATAATTTTTTCTGAATTCAATAATGCCCAATTTCTTGTTTTTTGTTCAATATTTTAATCGATTTTTTTTAAATATATCTTCTATTTGAAATTATATATTGCAAAAATATAATTAGTGTGCCTTGTAAAAAATGTATCAAATGTCATTTATTGTCAGGTGAAGTCAAATGTGAATAATAACGACCTAACAAATAAGAACTTACGTTACAACTTAAGGCAGAATAGAATAATTAAAAATAACGCAACATTATTATATTATTTTTTAATTACTGACTAAATAAGTTAATTTGATACATTGTATTACTTGACCTGACTTGAGCATGTGTTAATGTTGTTATACGAAATTAAAAATAAGATATCGCTTGAATCGAACAGGTTTATTCATATTTATTAATTATATTCAGCCAATTCAGCAAATACTTAATTGCACATTAATTTAGATATGACCTGGTGGTAGAAGGTTTCTTTTTTCCATATTGACAATTTATTTGTTTATTATTGCACTTAATTATGTTCTTTACATTTTTAACGGGATAAATTAAAAGTAATTCCACTTATTTTCTAAAACGAATTTCTCTATTCTTATTACTTATTGTTAGTTGAGACATTTGTAATGACACAACTAACAGATAAATAATCAAAATGACGTTAATGCAACATTAAATAATAAAAATAACTATAAAACGGCGTTACCAACCTATTTTCGTTACCTTAAAGTCGATTTTTTACTAAAGTCAGATCGAGAATTGTTTATGAAACGCATTAATATTTAAAGGCGACATCAATTTAAAGTCGACATTTGTTAAAGTCACTTTAACCCGGCCGTAAATAGATAAAGCCGGCTTTAAAAATAACCTAAAAATATTCTCAACTATTCAAAAGATGATTCTTCTATCGATTGGTCGATAGAGGTGCAAAGCCAGGGCCAATAATTTTGCAGAAAAAGAAGAGGAATCGAAAGCATTTTGAATAGTAATTTTTCAACCCATGAAAAAGGTATTGTGGTTAAAAGAAAAGAAGTGTATAGAAAAAGAATATACTGTTTTGAAATATTCAACGAAACAGATTTTTTCTAAAATATCGATTATCAAATGCAAGAGTAATAATGTTGTATCGAAGGAAAACGATAAGATATCACTTTCATCAAACAGGTTCAATCATATTTATTAATTATTTTCAGCTAATTCAGCAAATAATTGATTGGATAATTATAAGGATATGAAATGGTAGTAGAATTTGTCCCTTTTCCCATATTGCCAATTTATTAGTTTATTATTGCACTAATTTCTGTTCTTTCACTTTTAACAAGTTAAATTAAAAGTGATTCCTCTTCTTTTGTGAAATTAATTCCTCTATTGTGTTTACTTATTGTTAGTTAAGACATTTATAATGACACAATTGAAAGATCTGTAATAAAAATGACGTTTATGCAACATTAAATAATAAAAAATAACTGTAAAACAGTGTTACCAACCTGTATTCGTTACCTTAAAGTCGACTTTTACTAAAGTCAGATGGGGAATTGATAATGAAACGCATTCATATTTAAAGCCGACTTTTACTTAAAGTCGACTTTTGCTAAACTCACTTTATCCCAATTATTATAAAACCGGCCGTTAAAGTGCCAACAAGCCGACTTTAATATTAAAGCCGGGTTTTACTTTAAATTTGCATTATGAAACGGAATCTAATTTTAGAGTCGACTTTAAATATTTAAAGTAGCTTTAACTTGATTATGAAACCGGACGTAAGTCACTTATACACTATTATATTCTTTTCTTCGCCATTTAAATCATTCATCAATGAATGACCCACATTTCTGGGTCATTCATTGATGAATGATTTAAATATATAACAGTATCTAGTTTATGTTGAAATTGAAATAACAAATAAGCTCCTTTTGGCTGTCAAGATTCAAATCTGCGAAAATATTGTGTTAAGCCGGTTCAACACATTGGTCCACAGAGCCAGGCCAATGTTTGTTCCACATTTGCTGTTCTTTCGCACATCAGAAGTGGACTATACACAAATCGGCTTAACAACCACCTACTTGTCACTTGTTCCTTTGACGCGGGACAAAAAACCGACAACCCAATGGCAAGTGGCAAGTGCAAGCGCCAACGTCCAAGAACTTCTTCACAAGCGCCAATTTCTCCATCCACACGTCCGTCAAGTAACACTTACCATATCGTAGGGCTAATGTGTGGAGCCAGCTTTTACTAAATACATTCCTTTCATATTTTAGTAACATATAACACTTTTGATTTGGTTTTGAACTGCCACTCATTGCTCTTGTCAAATTTGGATATTTTTACTAAATATAATTTTTGATTTAGTTTTATGAGTATAAAAACAACAATTGTTCCGTTCTAATTAATTCCAGTTTCTTCTCACCGGCATTAACGACCATTAAACGGATCGGGAATTAATAATTAGCCGATCACCGTTGCATGCCGGATCGTCGGGCGTTTGTTGCATGCCGTGCGATGATGGCTCTTCGACGGCGATGCCGGTGGAAAAAAGTGCATTCCCATTTTCCAATTCTAATTGGAATATTCCGTGCCAGCCGGGCATTCCGCACAATCACAATTGTACAATAACAGCTAATAGTTGATGAGAAGGAGGTATACTAATTTATTTTTCGACCGTAACACCACATTTATATTTCTACACTGTACTTTATTTAATTTTGATTGAGAAAAGGATAGAACAAACAAAAATACATACCATTTATACTGGTGCAAGCGCAATCAAGAAATAAAAATAAAATTAAGTGGTTGCATAGAAATTTCCAGGTGTATCAGTTTAGTAAATTGCACACCAGTCTACGAACATTTTATACCAATAAATATAAAAATAATAATATAAATAAAACTGGGAAATTTGATTATTCTTTTACAGGAAATAATCGAATATTATCATTTGTATCATATAAATGGCCATCGACTTCAGTCCTTTACACTACCTTTATTACCCCCTAAATAATCATAATACTATTTCCTCGTTATTGAAAATGACGATTACATACAAAAAAAATAATCTCTAAATCTAAGAGTTACCACAATAGGTGTATAAGTATATTAATAAATAGTAAACATTTGTAGAATGTATTGACGTGAGGATCAAACATAAGGGTGTTAAATACGCGTGGCGCATGAAGTAAAATTTCGAGTTTAGAAAAGCCTTAAAATTTGGTTTGGTCGCCCTGCTGCGCAGAGCGACCAATCCAAATTTTCGGGCTTTTTAAAACTCGAAATTTTACTTTATGCTTAATCTGGCTTTTATGAAAACAACAATTATCTGAAAATGTACACCCAAAAGAAAAATTCCCTGTACTAATAATAAATTTTACTTATTAGTAAAACAGATACATTTTAATCTATAACAAAAACATTTTATTAATAAAATAATAAAGATTAAAAATAACCTTAACAACACGTAACCTTATTTTATATCAGTGTTATTTTTCGGCGATACAAAGGTAAGTTACGTGTTTTCTGTGTATTTTTGTTTTGTTGTAAATATTATTTATTTTATTAACGAAATGTTTAAAGAAATTGTATTGGGAAGTGAAAGCCACAACCATTTTTGATCACCAAAATTGGGTCCGATATTTCTTTTTATATTTTTGTCAGATTTTATTTTGAAATTTAGGCTAAATAAAAATATTTTACTCGCCTGGCACATGAAGTAAATATTTCGAGTTTAAGAAGCCTGAAAATGTATTTCATGCCTAATCTGGTTAGACGAAAATTGGAGCACTTATGTAAAAAACACATAAAGAAACTCAACATTTGTAATGTTCAGTTGAATTAAAGTTGTATTTTTGTGAAAAAAAAGGATACGTTTTTTTACTTCAACTAATTAATATTTTTTATTTTAGTGGGGGAAATTATTTAAAAATTAAGCTAGAATACATTTTTACACATTTTAACATATGTTTTTGCTTTTTGAAGTAAAATTTCGAGTTTAGAAAAGCCTGAAAATTCGGTTTAGTCGCGTAGCGCGAAGCGCGGAGCGGCCAAACCAAATTTTCAGGCTTTTCTAAACTCGAAATTTTACTTCATGCGCCACCGGTACAAAACACTGATTCGATGTAAAGTTTAGCGGTGTGTCTTAAACTTCGTAATATGTCAGTGTTTTGTACCGGTGGCGCATGAAGTAAAATTTCGAGTTTAGAAAAGCCCGAAAATTTGGTTTGGTCGCGTAGCGCGAAGCGCGGAGCGGCCAAACCAAATTTTCAGACTTTTCTAAACTTGAAATTTTACTTCATGCGCCACCAGTACAAAACACTGATTCGATGTAAAATTTAGCGGTGTGTCTTAAACTTCGTTATATGTTAGTGTTTTGTACCGGTGGCGCATGAAGTAAAATTTCGAGTTTAGAAAAGCCTGAAAATTTGGTTTGGCCGCTCCGCGCTTCGCGCTACGCGACCAAACCAAATTTTCAGGCTTTTCTAAACTCGAAATTTTACTTCATGCTTAGCCTGGGAGTGGAAAACCCTCGCTTAAGCTTCAAATTAAATTATTTTAATAAACCAAGCATCGAAAAATGTGCAACGTATGCATATGGATACTTCAAAGAAAAATTCTCGTTATGAAAATGTTCGGTGTTACATAAAACTCTCTGTATATAGTGGCAACATTTTCTCTTGTTACTAATATTCACACAAAATTATTGTTTCCCATACCTATGCACATGTCAATTTTTATGTTTACATGCAAACAGGTTGTTTCAAATATTTTTATTGGATACCTTCTAAGTTTGTGATTTTAACTATATTTAAGTATTTACGAATATTTGGACGCCACAACACATTCACACACAACCATGGACCCAGGTGGAATCATTTTGTACTTTAAAATAACCCTACCCGGCGGGACTCGAACCCGCGACCCTTGGGTTAGGAGGCAGGGCCTCTACGTACTACCCTACCGGGATCCCCAAAGAATCAATGAATGTCATATTATTTTTAAACATAGATATCCACTCCATGCTTAAGCATGAAATAAAATTTCGAGTTTAGAAAAGCCTAAACATTTGTATTAGCTGCGTAGCGAAGCGACCAATCCAAACTTTCAGGCTTTTCTAAACTCGAAATTTTACTTCATGCGCCACTCGTACAAAGCACTGATTTAATTTGAAGTTCAAGATATATAATAATAATAACAATTTTTATTAAATAACTTTAAATGAAATATAAAATAATGTTACAATATATAATGCGTCAATAGATAGTACATTAAGTAGCTCGAAAAAGAATTATGTTTTATACGGAAATCAACTTGTTATAAAATTTAACATAATATATAAAATTATGACAATGTTCGTATAAAATGCAAACAATCCGTCTTAATTAATAAGACCACTTAAAACAATAAATACCCATTGAAACAACTACTTCCCGTCTAAATACACCGCCGGATATTGAATTATACAATGAAATATTTATATATTGGTTTGTAAATTAAATTCATTTGGTTTTGTTTCACTTATATGTATTTTATTTTCTACTAGTTTCGGCTTAATGCTATTATCAAGAATGATGTACAAATAGATTTGTTTGGGAATATATACAGTTTTGAGTTTTATTGGGTAATAAGAGCATTTAATATCGGGGAATTCCAAAGGTCTTTGTTGTCGTTAACCACATTTTTACACGCCCTTAAGGCTTTTGAGATTTCTAAACTCTCGCGATAATTAAGCTTTAGTCCATTATTACCTGCGCGGAGAATTTTTAAATTGTTTGAAGAAATGTGGTGATTAGATATAAAACAGTGTTTAGAAATATTCATATACAAATATATCTTATTATTATTATCTTATTAAATATTTACGTCAAATTCCTTTTAAACCAACTAACAAATAAAAATGAAAAATGAAAGGAGAAATTACAATAAATTTGAGATGAAAAGGACTTGGATTAAAATTAAAGTCTAGTCTTTAGTATAGCTTTGCTTATGACTTTTTTAAAATAGATATTTAGGAATAAAAATGAAATAAACTTACTTGGAAAAAGTGTTGTGTGGGGTATGAACAGGTACACAGAAATGGATTGAGTGAAAAATGAGGAGCATCCAGTTTCACCCACGGCCATTAAATACTTAAACGGTTGGGGTTCTTGCGGTTAACCTTAAGATTTGCAGGGGGTCTGCAGGTGGTCATAAAGCTCTGTCGGGTAATTTATTGGGGCCAAGGAATAGGTAGTTTTCGGCACTCTGAAATTATGCTAGTTCAACACATTCACAAAAATATCCAACAACCCGCGCAGTCATTATGTAACTCAAATTGGGTTAAAAGAGTTACCAGATGTATAATATAGGTACTTATATTACTATCTTTATACGGATACAAATAAACCACGCATGCAGTTTAATCGTGAAAGAGAGACATATCTTTATTCAGACCTTTACAATATATACATTTATATTTAATTTATATACAGTTTTATAAATATAATAGGTTGGTCTAACTGAGCTATTGACCTGCGGTCTGTCTGCCTTGTCTGAATCTATTTGTTATAATGATAAATAATAATAATGCAATTTATTTGTTTAACTGGCTTGGTAAATCGATATCAAGATTTTACTTTATGCGTCAGGCGTATAAAACACTTAATACCAAAATATACTCCTAAAGCAGTATGTTAAATTATATTTTGAACCTATACAAAATATTGTCAGTGTTTAATTCGCCAAAATATTATAAATAACAAAATATATACCTATAAGCATTACCTAGAGTATCTTGAATTACATAATGAGGTTTCAAACATCGTTTTGACTTGAAAGTCGCATTTCCGGTATCACACTTTCGGCACTAGTCATAAAGATAAAACCACGCACACAAAATGTAAGTTAGCAGCACTGATAAAGTTGACAGCTGAACTGTCAGTTTCAGTTGAATTATCATTTGATTATAGAATGAAGGGCTAAAGTTCAGTTTAGTTTCACAGCTATTTTTCGCCCAAAAACAAGCTTTACGGATAATTAATGATATGCTATGAATTTTTTTATCATAAAAGAAAGGCAGGAAAAGTATTTTTAATGTGATTAGACTTACCGTTTGCTCAAAATTTGTGATTAAAAATTACGTTTTTCAAGTTACGTTTATTATTTAGACCTTCCATCAGGTGGCGTATTTTCACGTAATTCAAAATATACCACATAATAGAATTCTTTGCTTTGAAGGTAAAATTCATTAAGTTTATCTCTTTGCGCACTTTAGAGATTTAATATCCTTCTAGGTTGAGTTAGGTTAGGTTAAGAAAAAATAAATCATCATAAAAATCACTTCATATACTCGTAGTACTAAATCAAAAAGGATTTGTAATCCTGATTCATTACATTTTTTTAAGAAGATGTAGGTGATTAGAATCGTTACAAAACGATTCTAATTCTCTATCTCTGTGTTTTTAAACTTCACATTAAACAGTGTTTTACACGCCTGGCGCATGCAGTAAAATTTCGAGTTTACAAAAGCCCGAAAATTTGGTTTGGTCGCTCCTCTTCGCTACGCGACCAAACTAAATTTTCAGGCTTTTCTAAACTCAACATTTTACTTTATGCGCCACCCGTAAAAAAAAACACTTTTTATTGGCCAACCAGATTTTGGATTAATTTTTCTTAGGTTCATTGATTATTTGGATGTCCTTACTGTTTGTCATGTTATGACATTGATATTCAGGGACTTTTTCTTTTAAGTATATATATATATATATATATATATATATATATATATATATATATATATATCCTAATTACAGCGTATGTACTTAAATTTTCCGATATTCGTAGTTTATTAAAATAGTTCAATTTGAAGCTTCAATTGAGTGTTTTCCACTCCCAGGCTAAACATGAAGTACAATTTCGAGTTTAGAAAAGCCTGAAAATTTAGTTTGGTCGCGTAGCGAAGAGGAGCGACCAAACCAAATTTTCGGGCTTTTGTAAACTCGAAATTTTACTGCATGCGCCAGGCGTGTAAAACACTGTTTAATGTGAAGTTTAAAAACACAGAGATGGAGAATTAGAATTAGAAAAGGCTTTTCTAAACTCGAAATTTTACTTTATGCGCCACGCGTATAAAACACTAAAATAGTCTAAAATTTATGTATATTAGAACTTCACTTGAAATTGTTTTTTTATACGCGTGGCCCATGAAGTAAAATTCCGAGTTTAGGAAATCCCAGAAAATTTGTCTCGGGTCGCTGCGCGACCCACGGCAAATTTTCACGTGGCTTTTCTAAACTCGAAATTTTACTTCATGCTTAGCCTGGGAGTGGAAAACACTCAATTAAAGCTTCAAATTTAACTCTCAATAAACTAGGAATATCGGAGGATTTAAGTTTCAGCGCATGCATATGTATACTTAAAAGAAAAAAATCCCTGTAGAAATGCCATGCTCCAATTCATTTAATATTTGACAGAGAAGTGGTAATAACGTGCCGAAATTAATGTTCCGCTACTTAATTAATCTTTATGATATGGTAATTAAGCACATGGAAACCATGTGAAAAACATAACCAGATCTGGTTGGCTAATAAAAAAAAGAATATATAAAGAAAAGATGACTTTAAAAAAAGATGACTGAAGCGGATATTAGTTCAATTACACCATGTATTTGAGTTGTATAAAGATTGCGCGGGTTGTTGGGTATTTTTCTAAATGTGTTATATTAGCATAATTTCCGACTGCCAAAAACTACCTACTACTTTACCCTAATAAATTACCCGACAAAGCTTTACGACCCCCTGCATACCCCCGCAAATCTTAAGGTTAGTCGCAAGAACCCCGATCGTTCCTTAATGGCCGTGGGTGAAACTGGATGCTCGCTATAAATGTGGTCGGTATTATAAAATAGATAGTCTAGTTAGAATTTTTCATTATTTTAAAACATAAACAGCGATATATTACTTATATATTTTAAAATTTACAGTTATTTAAATTTTAGAAATATCTGATGACCAGGTGATTTCTGTTTACCTTTGGCTATGTTCATCTTTTGAGCGTTTGAGCTAACCACTTTTTAAAACCATAAACATATAACATATCTATAATTAATTAATAGCTCAAAGTAAACCTCATTTAATTCTTTTAATCAAGTTTATTCTTAAGAATTTTTTCGTAATTTAATTTTATTTTGTCTAAGAATTTTAGATGAATAATATTAATTTCATGATTTTGTTTCTTATTTCCAGTGCAAGTACAAATAACGCCTCAAAAGAAAGCCTCCCCTTCGAGAACACGTCCCCCGGTGGCAACGCGGCCTCCTTGGAGAAAGTGCGCACCAGGAGGCCGGCGTCGACGACAAAAAAGAAACAGCAGTCGACCACCCCCAAAGACGACTTCTCCGACCTGATCGACTACATCATGCTGGACGTGATGGAGAGGGAAAAGCACAGGGCGGAAGTGGAGAGGACCCATCCGGTGGTGGGGAAGAGCGACGAAGAGGACCTGATCGAGGGCGACAACCCGTCAATTTCGAGGCTGATGAAAATCCCCATAAGGTAAACCGTCACTCTGCATTATCAGACACGTTTATATCCTCACTCTTTCGAGTTTTTCTTTTTTTCTCCTATGTGTGCGCTTTATTTTATTTCAACCATCGCCCCTGTTTGCCTGTTTGTTTGTTCCGTAAAGTCCCTCGGTTTCAGCGCGTGACGTTGAATCAGATTTAACGGATTTTTATATGTGGAGACTGCACAATATAAAGGAACTACGTTTATTTTAAAATATTTGCCACAATAGAATAATAAGAAGAATAACATTCAAATGAAATTAGCTTAAATACAAAAAATACGAATAGTAAGTTTTTTTCAAGATATCTACAAGATTTGTTTTTTTTTAAAACTAACTATACCTTTTTAAGTTTAATTTGACACTAAACAAATTCAGGTTGGCAATGATTAAAATGAAGTAGCACTATAGTCTGTTTAAAAACTAAAAGGAGTAAGTGCCAAAGTCCAATTTACACCATAAAAAGTTACCAGAAATATCACTAGATAAATTTGGCGGAAATTTTAAATAATTTCATAATTACTCTTTAAATAAAATCAAATATCCATTTTGTACTTCTTAATTGTGGTTAAGTATTTTCTTTTCCATCGTACGTCAGTTCAAATAAAATGCTTATACGGCATCTCGCCATATATCTATGAAATAAAACATATTTACATTATGTTCATAATATAATGTGGAATTTATATAATAATGTGTCTCCATCAGAGCTGGGACGAATCCTCTTAAAAAGGATTCGAATCACGAATCCGAAACACCTAATATGATTCGAATCACGAATACTCGAATACAGGATTCGTAAGAGATAAATATGATTCGAATCGAAGATTCTAATTCTGTTTCTTCGTATCACGAATACAAATCCGTTAAGAATAAATTTGGTTTTATTATTTTTTTGCAACCATTAATATATAAATATCGTTACCAGTTGTTTTTACAAAAATATTCAAAACCTAATTACTTATTATTACCACTGAACATCGTTGATGACAGACTAAATATCTGACTCCCTGTTACTCTGGTTTAAGATGTATTTGTGTGTTTCTGAACTGTACTTCAAATTAGTGTTTTGTACGCGTGGCGCATGAAGTAAAATTTCTAGTTTAGAAAAGCCCGAAAATTTGTCTCGGGTCGCTGCGCGACCCTCGGCATATTTTCACGGGGCTTTTCTAAACTCGAAATTTTACTTCATGCTTAGCCTGGGAGTGGAAACACTCGTTTAAAACTTCAAATTGAACTCTATTATAAAATCGACTAATGCCTGAAATTTACGTAAATAAAAAATTCACTGAATATCATGAAAATCGGGAAAGTCAGAGAAAAGTCATGGAATTATATTCAAATTGACCAAAACACAAAAAAGCCATATGATATTATTAATTTTTTCAAAATCAGCAGGCAAATTACAAAACACGTATAAAATTAACTTAAATATTGACAAAAACAATGAAAACTATTAAAAGAATGGGGGTTTCCCACAAATGAAAGTTATATTAAAGGGCCAGGGAAAAAATCCTTAGTCAGGGAAATGTTGGAAAAATTTAACATTTCAGATTTTGGCTACCATGTCAGTTTTACTTCAAACAATATTAAACAAAATTCTGAAAACTAGATTAATATCTTTAAAAACATTTTCAATTATTTAATGTTTTTATCAAAGCATTCACTTTGAAGTTTCGAACGAGCGTTTCCACTACCAGTGATTTAACGAGAAATTTTAAAACACACAGATAAACATTTTTCATGTTATTGCTCACAAATCCTTTTGTAAGTATTCGAATTCTTTACAAGGATTCGAATCCTTTTATAAGGATTTGATTCGCCCATATTTAGACTCGAATACTAATCCTCTTAAAAAATGTAACGAATCCGGATCACGAATCCAGTTGAACTAAAGTATTCGAATGCCTCTTTTATATCCTCTAAAAGGTTTCGAATCCTGAATGATTCGAATCCTGAATGATTTGAATCCTGCCCAGCTCTGGTCTCTATCTTACTTAAAACTGATTTGTTTCATAAAACTATTCAAGCTAGAACGACTCATCTTCAGCATGCCTGCATGATCGTTTACTTCTTTTAAAACTTTATTTAAAGTTGACAGTTTATTTTTATAGAAGAAACTATGCACGGATCTCTCTATTACTTTATCAAAACTTGTAATTATATCCTCCCAGCTGTTTAGGGCTACAAATCTCTCCTTATTTCTTATATTCGCTAATGGTACGATAGACAGTGGAATTTACAACTCCTAAAAATTAAACATTTTATTATTTGATGCATATTCTTATGCTATTTGATATCTCACCTACTGCACCAGCAATCATCTATTATCATCTGCTTATACATATTAATTGTGCACTGTTTTTCAGATAGATATAAGTGACCCAAGTCCAACTTCTTACGCTTTTTTGGAGGTGAAGGTGATATTATCACCGAGCTTGTACTGAGTCCATAATCCATCACAACAATATAAACAAAACTAACTTTTAACTATGCTAAAGAAACACCACACAAAAGGTTATTACGAAACAGAATAAGTTGCAACTCGGCAACGCTTCGAATTAAGGTTATGTCAGCTGTTGCGTCTAATAATGATGTAATTAGCATAGTGTAAAATGGGCGCGCTCTCGGCCAATCAGAGTTGTAGGTTTTGGCGCGTGAAATTTAAAACGCTCTTCCTAGTTATTAAACAGATTATAATCAAATGCAACTTGAATGTGATTAGTGACAAATTGATTTTGATTTGTGACAACATGCATTTGTTTAGTGCCAATTTAAACTTGAAAGTACAGAATATTTTAAGATTACTTTCTCATCTACCGCGTGTCCCGTTTCAAGACGCATTATAGGGAATTCCCATGTAAAACATGTATTTTCAGTTTGTATGTCTATTATGAAACTAAAATTATCATAACAAAGTGTTAATGATCCCTGTAGCTACTAGCATTATTTTAGATGTTTTATTTTTCTCTTTAGTTTTATTTGAAACTAAAGAGAATAGTTCAAAATATACTCCTTCAGTATTCTCATTTAAACTTCACACACAATAGTTCAGTGTTTTGTACGCATAAAGTAAACTTTCGAGTATAGAAAAGCCTGAAAATTTGTCGCTTCACGGAGTGACAAACCAAATTTTCAGGCTTTTCTAAACTCGAAATTTTACTTCAAAACTTCAAAAGAGTTTAATTTGAAATTTTAACCATTATTTTCCACTCCCAGACTAAGCATGAAGTAAAATTTCGAGTTTAGAAAAGCCTGAAAATTTGGTTTGGTCGCGTAGCGCGAAGCGCGGAGCGGCCAAACCAAATTTTCAGGCTTTTCTAAACTCGAAATTTTACTTCATGCGCCCCGCGTATAAGACACTGATTTCAAGTGAAGTTCATTTGTTCACGGTATTACAGTGTCTTTAGTGTTTAATACGCGTGGCGCATGAAGTAAAATTTCGAGTTTAGAAAAGCCTGAAAATTTGGTTTGGCCGCTCCGCGCTTCGTGCTACGCGACCAAACCAAATTTTCAGGCTTTTCTAAACTCGAAATTTTACTTCATGCTTAACCTGGGAGTGGACAAGACTTGCTTAAAGCTTAAATTCCTCCAAGATGAAAGAGACACTTTTTTCATCTTTCGGAGTTTTAGAAACATAGCTATTGCTTAACCAAGAAGTGGTAGTACTCCTTCAAAAACAATATTTGTCTAGACAAATACAGCGTATACAAGGGGATATGTACAGGGTGATTCACTATGAATGCCCCCCCTCAATTAATGTGCACAATCGTTGCAAATGTGAGTTTGAGTGTTATAATTCCAATATTTACATTTACTAAATAATTCAGGTATTTACAGAAAAAATGAATGCGTTTATGTTTATTTTGTGTAAGCTCAAACGAAAGTGATAGTTGAATCGAATACGCATTCAGTAGATTTGGCAAATAGTCAAAGGATTAATTAATCTGTAAATATAACATTCAAAATTACCAATTTAACATTGGGTTTAAGCTTACCCACCTTAGGTGGCAATGTGGGGGTGACAGAGATGGATAACTTTTTTATTTTTTTAGAGATATTGAAATAATACCGTTTCCGCGAGCCAGAGTCATTTTTTCGTGTTTTAACTAATGGCGAAAAGAAAATTGATCTATCTCTAACCTTTTCCGCTCTATAACCGGAAGTTGTAAAATGTCGTTTTTCCGAAATTACTGTAACTCTTATGTTTTTAAAGGTTTAACCAAACTGTAAAAACTTTCTTATGGCAACTTTTCACGCCCATTAAAATGACGTACCTGTTTTATGTCAAGGACGTTTCGTTTTTATTTTCTTATATGAAAATCACATTTTTCTTATTGGTGCATATAGAAATATGCTTAAGTAAACGAAAATATTACCCAATTTTTAATTATCAGTAATTCTGAAACCATAGACGTACTTGAAAAAAAAAACACTAATTATGCAAAATTTGCAAACATCTGAAATAACTCATTCAAGTTATTTTTACTAAAATCCCCTTGGTGTTAACATGTTGGATAAAGTTGTGCAATGTTTATGGTTTTGTGCATTCCATACATTCCATAAACATTCATGATATACAGGGTGTCCCATTAGTGCGTTCTTGAAGGATATCTCTATTAGCGCCAAAGATAGGAAAACGTTTTTTTTTTTTAACAGTTAGTTTTAAAAGCTGCATAACTTAAAAATATTTGCAAGTATACAGGATGTGCCATAAATACAGTGGCGGATGTAACTTACTTATTTTAAATAGATCATCCTGTATATTATTTGGTTTTTATATTTCTCATAAAAACTGCTTATCTTTTTAATTTATTAAAAAAAATTGGTATAAATTATATCGTTTTGGGGGTTAATTGACATTTATGGATAAAAACAACCTTTGCGGTAGTTTCGTAAACCTTAAGAGTTGCGGTTTTCGCCACTCTCTTGAGAACAATGGAGGCTATCGAATGTAATATAAAGTTGTTGCGATTAATTATTTGACTACCAAATAAAAATAGTCGAATTTTGAAATTTTCAACCAAGGGTAACTTGATTTTTTTTAAATGGAACCATGTAATTTTTTCAGCACCAATCGACTCAAAAATTAATTCTCTTTCGATTAGATTTATAATTTTTATCTGTAACTTTAAAGTTTTTGAGATAATTATATTATTATCTACGGATACAAAATTGTTAATAGATTTAAAAGAAACTTTTATTTCTAGGTAATTGATAGTAAAAAATGTTAGATGGTTCCATTTAAAAAAATTAAGTTACCCTTCATTGAAAATTTACAGTCAAATAATTTATACATAACAACTTAACAATGTAGTCGATAGCACCTTCTATTCTCAAGAGAATAGTAAAATCTGCAACACTCTATCTTATTTAGTTTCAGAGATATTTTATCATAAAGAAATTTAACATAAAGAAAAATTGAGTTTTTCAATAGTTTTTGCAGAGATATTCCAGCTTTACGAAACCACTGCAAACATAATGTTTCTTCTTAAATGGTAAATAACTCCGAAACGGTACGACTTAGAACAAATGATTTTAATAAAATCTTACGCAATTTTTATAAGGAATTTTAAAACCAAATAATATACGGGGTGATCCGTGTAAAATAAGTAAATTGCATCCGCTAATGTCCTTATGGCGCACCCTGTATATATACAAATATTTTTAGGTTATGCAGCTCTTTAAACCAATTAACTTTGGTGGTTAATGTGAGTCTAGATATCTTCCGAGAACGCACTAATGGGACACCCTGTATATCGATCTTTATAAATATCGATATATATCGTGATAAATATCGTAATAGATATCTGATGATATTTATCATATGAAAAGTAGATTCTTGTACAAGGTTTATTATAAAAGCGTTAAATTTGAAACTTTTAACGAGTGGTTCCACTCCCAGATTAAGCATAAAGTAAAATTTACCGGGTCGCGCGAGCGAAGCGAGTCGCGCCCCGACAAAACCAAATTTTTAGGCTTTTCTAAACTAGAAATTTTACTTCATGCGTCACGCGTATAAAACACTGATTTAGAGTGAAGTTCAAAATATACACCTTATAAATAAATTGTCACTTTGTTTATAAAACAAAGTGATGTTTTCTAGTACTTTTTTTGTTTCAGTGCAAAATCTTGGAACGCATTTTGTCTAACAGCTTTTAGACGCAACACATTTTATTTAGACAATGTGCGAAATGACAGACAAATGCAATTGTATTCGGCTATTGTCTAAAAACATTAGAAAATTCACGTTTTGTCCGCATTTCGTGTTTTGTGTTACGGACATATATATGCCGGGATATGTATACTTAAAAGAAAAGTTCGGTGTGAAAATATACACCTATTTATTATTTGTTAAAACGTTTTAAAATGGGTATATCCCTTTAAACTGTCAACACTTTTACTCACGATTTTTAAACACTTTTTAACTGCCAATATAGTATAACTAAAAAAACAGGATTTACAGAGTTCACCATATAATAACTTAAAGCCCCACGTTTTTTCTTGCAATCTATAATAGCAGATGTTCAGTTGTAAACCCGATCGAGTTGACTATGAAATTGTCAAAACAGTGTGAAGTAGGTCGTACAGTTGCGAGAGAGAAAAACTAATACAGTAAAATATTTAGCTATCTGAACTGGATTCGCTTTGATTTTTCAAATTGTCAATCAAATTGACAAATCTGCGGAAATCTCAAACGAAATTTAATTAATGTCGACATGGCACAACTGACTGAAACGCAAAAAGCGATAATAACGACCCGTTTAGAGACGGTATTAGCATTAGAGACATTGCTAAAAAGCACCGTCTTGTTACCCAAGAAAAAATTTGTTGGGAAACTGTACATGACAAATTTGTTTTTCAAGAAAAAAAGTACGATACTTTAGAAGTCGGTAAAGCTCCCTGTTGTACTAGTTTTTTTTTTTTTTTCGTAACTGTACGTGAATTTGGCAGTCGCTCGTGTCAATGTTAATCTAAACCAGGTTTATAAAAGTTTTTTTTTATTTTATTCGTTATTTTAATGCCCATTTACACGAAAGAAGAAACAATACAACAACTATAAGTACAAGGCAAATTAATGAGCTACTGATTATTACAATCTGACATTTATGTCAGGTATGACAAAACGTAAATTAAGTTGCAACTTCACGTTTTCGTTCCATTTCGTTTTATCAAAAAAGCAACGCCTTTTTCTATGATGTTCGATTTATTAACTAAATATCGGTGCAAACGAAGCTGATTGATTAATGTAATCATTGGTTTAGTAATTAGTAATTTTAACTGAGCGGTGTGCGTTTATAAGTGAAATATTTCAGATACTATTTTTTTATTATCAAGATGAAAGATTTAACAACTTTCTTAGAATCAAATGTGAGAATAATAGCAAAGTCTAAGTGAAACATTTAATTTAATCATTTCCTCGTGAAAAAGGTACGGTTTCTTACAAAAAACCTAATAATATAAAAATGTTTCTCCGTACCTTCTATGTTTGTAATCTTCAAATATCAATTATTTCAACTGACAAACCTAAATAATGTTTACATTAATTGTGCCTTCTCATTTAAATTATTTTTCAATTTTATAAAGAACAACTCAAGTTAAATTAGTTTTGAATGGTTTGTACATTTTATTTATTTCAACAGTGTATTTAAAAAGCACGTTATTTTTTTGTGGATAAGATAAGAATGGAGTTTTTAAATCTCCGCAAATTCCCGGCCAGTTGTAAATTTGCGGTATCACGCACAAACACCAGAAAAGAACTCAATTCTATCTCTCGCCGTCCGGAAGAGATCTTTACAGCGGAAAAAACCGGACATTCAGAAACGAATGCACGAAAAGGGAATTCGCTTTGTGATGCGATAAAGTTGCGACCGGTTTTCTCCACTATTGACTTTTTTATTTATATTCGCATTTTTTTCCTAGCGATTTATAATGTTGAAACAATTATTAAAAAAATACACATATTAGAGATGTATAATTTTACTGAACTCAATTTTGATACCCTAAATACATGGGTATCAAAATTGAGTTTTTTTCGGGTATTTTTTTTTTTAATTAAGAAAAACTTTATAAGAACAGAATATTTTATAATTCAATTTTGTTTCTTGATTGGACATGAACTGCATAGTTTTTCCAATTAATTTAGAAATTGTTTTTGCTGATTTTTTCAGTGGAAATATTACCTCACAAATATTTATCAAAGCAGAAGACTTTAACTTCTGATTTGAATAGAATCAAGTTTTCAAATGTATATCAGTCTTTTCTGTTTCACTGTAATTAATAAATCTCTATATTTTGTGATGAAACTTTAAACTTGAGCGTTTTATTACAACTTGACCGATTAAGTACCATTGATGTATAAACGAAAAATTTTTAATTTTTTGTTAGTTAAATTACAAAATTACATAATTTGATACATTGTATTATTTGAGCTGATTTGAGAATGTGTGAAGAAATATGTAAATATTTTGTTATTTAAATATTATGATCACTTCTCATTTAAAAAAAAAAATGGTTTTCGGGTATTTCTAACTTCGCAACATTTCAATGTTTTATATGCGTGGCGCATGAAATAAAATTTCGAGTTTAGAAAAGCCTAAAAATTTGGTTTGACCGCTCCGCTTTGCGGAGCGACCAAACCAAACATTAAGGCTTTTTTAAACTCGAAATTTTACTTCATGGTTAATATACAGTATGCACACTTCTAAAATATCGTATTTCTTTTCTTGTAAAAGAGACTTGTTATCAACAGGTTAGCAAACAAATTTTTCTTGCCCAACAAGACGGTGCTTTTGTTGACATACAATGTCGCTAATGCTAATACCGTCTCTAAACTGGTCGTTACTATGGCTTATTGCGTTTTAGTCAGGTGAGGCATGTCGACGTTAATTAAATTTAGTTTGACATTTCAGATTTGTCAATTTGATTAATAATTTGAAAAATTAAAGTAAGTAAAGTTCACATAGCCAAATATTTTACTGTATTCGTTTTTTTCTCTCGAAACTGTACTACAATAAATCATTCATAGAAATCATAAAAAAAAGTGCTGAATTTTACCTAAAATATATTTTTAGAGTTAACTTTATAATTGCTCGGTCATTAATGGGTTAAATAAATCGTGAAATCGGAAGATAATTCTTACAGTAATAATATATTACGTCATGAAAGTGATATGCAACATATTACATATGAGCGGATATGTAGCGCACAAGCCGCCCAGCGGCAAGTTCAGTATTCCGCGAGTATGTATTTACCATACCACTCGAGAAACGTACGGTACCTTATTTACGCCGAAACAAAATAAACAATGAGCATGAAAGAACGACTTATTTATTCAATTTTTTTTTATAGTAACATGACATTGATGAAAACTAAATTACAACTTGATCAATATACATCAAAGAAATGTCATTTGGTTCTGTGGTAATCAATCAGCTGTTCAGCTGTCAGCATGTAATATACTATAGTCTGTTTAAAAACTAGAAGAAGTAAGTGCCAAAGCCCAGTTTACATAATAAAAAGTTACCAGAAATATCACTAGATAAATATGGCGGCAATTTTAAATAATTTCATAATTACTCTTTAAATAAAATTAAATATCTATTTTGTACTTCTTAATTGTGGTTAAGTATTTTCTTTTCCATCGTACGATACCGTCAATTAAAATGCTTATACGGCATCTCGCCATAATCTGTGAAATAAAACATATTTACATTATGTTCATAATATAATATGCAATTTATATAATAATGTGTCTCTATCAGAGCTGGGACGAATCCTCGTAAAAAGGATTCGAATCACGAAACCGGATCACCTAATATGATTCGAATCACGAATACTCGCATAAAGGATTCGTAAGAGATAAATATGATTCGAATCCAAGATTCGAATCCTGTTTTTTCGAAACACGAATACACATCCTTTAAGAATAAATTTGATTTTATAATTTCTTACAACCATTAATATATAAATATTGTTACTAGTTGTTTTAACAAAAATATTCAAAACCTAATTATTTATTACCACTGAACATCGTTGATAACAGACTAAATATCTGACTCCCTGTTACTCTGGTTAAAGATGTATTTGTGTGTTTCTGAACTCCACTTCAAATCAGTGTTTTGTACGCGTGGCGCATGAAGTAAAATTTCGAGTTTAGAAAAGCCCGAAAATTTGTCTCGGGTCGCTGCGCGACCCTCGACAAATTTTCACAGGGCTTTTCTAAACTCGAAATTTTACTTCATGCTTAGCCTGGGAGTGGAAACACTCGTTCAAAACTTTAAATTGAACTCGTATTATAAAATCGACTAATGCCTAAAATGTACGTAAATAAAACATTCACTGAATATCATTAAAACCGGGAAAGACTACTTTCTCAAATATTTTTGCCATCGTCGAGAGAATGGAAATAGGCCTGAAGTTTTCTACGTTAGTTTTAGACTTGGATTTATGGATAGGTATCACATATGATTCCTTTCAAATTACAGGAAAGATACCTGTGCTTGATGACAATGAGTACATATAGTGTAAGGGATCTACTAAGGTGTCACAGCGGTTGTATAAGAATATAACTGGAACATTGTCACGACCAGCGCTGCTATTAGGATTCATTGAGCGTATTGCGTTATATATATCCTCATGAGAAATGTTTATATTATTAAGGTTGATGATGCTGTCGAACTCAAGTGAGAAATTGTAGATTGATGATGGTCTAGAAACTGATGAAAAATATGCAGCAAATAAATTAGCAATATCGGTTCCTGTAGACGCTGTAGTGTTGCCATAGACCATGGACACTGGAATGCCATGGCACTTATTCTGACTATGTACATAGTTCCAAAACGACTTTATGTTGCTCGGTATAGCCCTTTCAACATTGTTAATATAGCTTTTATAACAAGATTTAATTTCAGATTTACATTTAGATCTAAGGTTCGTAAATGTGTAGTAGTCAACTAGCTGAAGTGAGTTTTTCCATTTCAAATGTGCGATTTTTTTTGTTTTATTAACTGAATGACGTTTTTAGAAAACCATAAAGGAAACGATGTACTCCTCACGACCAGTTTAGGTACATACATATCTATAGCGAAATAAATAACATCGTAAAATATACACAGTACATTATTAACATCGTCGAGGGATTCGAGGACCGACCAATTAACACTGCTAAGGAAAACATTAATTTTATTGTAATCGGCACGTATAAAGTCATACTTAAAATTTCCACTGTCATCTATAACATTAAAACTATTAACAGAAATGCGCACAGAAAGGGAAGGGTGATAAACATCGCAGGGTATGATTGAGGAACACTTTGAAATGCATATGTTTTCGATAGTGGTAAAGCACAAATCGAGTACAACGTTATATTGATTACTGATTGCATTGAACTGGTGTAAACCAAGAGCACTAAAACCATCTAATAATAACATCTCTGTTGGTTGCGTAACATTTATCGGGAGGAGACCAGTACATTCTTCGTCCGATATCCAATGAATGTGCGGTAAATTAAAATCCCCCAGAACGATAACCTCACTGGACGGATGAGTGTGTATGATGTTTTGTATAGCTGTCACATGTTGAGTATAGACATCAATAGTAGAGTTTGGAGGAATATAGCAACATAAGATAATAAACATTTTCTTATCGATAGTGATTTCGACTGCTACCATTTCTAAAGAATTGTCAGTTGTTAGTAGACGTGAAGGCAGGTCATTCCTGATGCTAATTAAGACACCTCCCCCAATACATTTATTGCTGCTGATGTTTGATCTGTCGACGCGATATACAATGTACCGATGGTCAAGCAATTCTACATCCATTATTTCCGGATGAAGCCAAGTTTCTGTTAATGCTAAAATATCATATTCCTCAGATAAACACGAACAATAAAAATCCTTCAACTTAGTTCTTAATCCTCTTACGTTCTGATAGTAGAGTGTAAGCTCAGCTTTTATATTCCTGCAGGTGTTACGTTTGTTTGAAGAGAGATGTGGTATATTTAGTTTTTTTGAGATTTAATAATTTGCGGATTACCCCGTACGTATTTTATGGTTAAGTTTTCTTCTCCATTTTCCTCTCTCATGGACAGCTCATTTTGCAGTGCTTTCAGATGATCTCTTTGGGCAAGAGTAAGGTCAGATTTGAATTTGATGTTACCAGTATCCATGATATTGGTGACACGAAGTACATCAATCGCTGATTTTCTATCTCTAAAAATTAATTTAATAGGCCTTCGGTTATTTCCAGGTTTACCCAGTCTAAAACATTTTAATGGTTCAAATACCACGGAAGGATCAATAATTTTCTTTAGTTCACCCATATCAGCCGTTGAGCGTTCTTCAGGTGTGCCACTATGTTCAGGCATGTTGAATACCACAACATTCGAAAACCGCCGTTGACGTTCTTCAAGTTCCTGCACTGCTTCATTTAGGTTGATTTTAGTAGTATTATTAATATTGGACCCTGATAATTCAGATACATTATTTTCTTCTAACTTGTTAATCCTGACTTTTAGGTCTTCAATATCCGCATTTATTTCATTTAGTACTGCTCTTAGCTCAGACCTAAGCATGGCTGGTAATTCAGATTTCAACACTTCTTTCATCGTTTCTGAAATTGTTGCTTGTTTTGTAACAGTACATCGGTCGTCCTGTGGAACACAAGTTAGACACATATATTTATCACCCTTGTCCAATTTAGCTTCGCCCATATAGTATCCAATATCGTAATTTGTGAAGTGAGGTATACAGTTAACATGAACCCATTGTTTGCAAGGGCCATGACATTTAAGTGAAGTTGACTTGGGACTAATCTGTTTTTTACATTGACTACAAGTGCGAGCCATATTTTTGTTATTAGAAATTAATTTGTGAAAAAATAAAACTGAAATTAATATATGAATAGGAAATGGACAATTATGGTTAGAGAGACATGGACACTGTGCACCCTAGGGCCGTTTAGGGTGACTAACTACACATAACAGGTAGGCCACGGAAGGTAAACAAATTTAAACAGAGGAGATGCGTTGATCAAATGTAAAAATCACCAGGCGATCTATGCAACTTAGTATACACCTCTAAATATAATCAAAATAATTATTTTATAAAGCGTAAAATAATATAAAATAAAGGGGAGATGATAAAAACAAACTTCTTCCTTCGAGGATCGACCCCGGGCAGAAACGCGTGCATATAATTAATCACGCCGCTTTTCCCAATGCACCAAACCGCTTAATTTTATGGAATATCGTCAGTATCACACGTTGTTAATTATTTAGCAAACTCGTTAGTTATTATTGTTCAGAAATTAATTTATAAGTTATGTGCACAGTAGTATAAGATATTTGTTGAATAATACGATTTGTAGATGAGATACGAAATTACACGTTTGTGGAAACATCACATAGTCACTAAGCATCACTGCACTGCAAAAGTATATAAAACGGGCACAAAATTACCGTCACTATTCACCTTTATATTTTGCTCGGAATTCGATCAATATAACGTTCATATAAACTGATATTATTAAATTTGTCAAAATCAGCAGGCAAATTACAAAACACGTAAATATTTATAAAATTAACTTGAATTTTGGTAAAAACAATGAAAATTATTAAACGGAATAGGGGTTTCCCACAGAAGAAAGTTATATTAAAAGGCCAGGGAAAAAATCTTTAGTCAGGGAAATGTCGGAAAAATTTAACATTTCAGATTGTGGCTACCATGTCAGTTTTACTTGAAACAATATTAAACAAAATTTTGAAAACTAGATTATTATCTTTAAAAAAAAATCAATCATTTAATGTTCTTATCAATGCACTTTGAAGTTTCGAACGAGCGTTTCCACTCCCAGACTAAGCATGAAGTAAAATTTCGAGTTTAGAAAAGCCCCGTGAAAATTTGTCTCGGGTCGCGCAGCAACCCGAGACAAATTTTCTGGGCTTTTCTAAACTCGAAATTTTACGTCATGCGCCACGCGCATAAAACAGTGATTTAACGAGAAATTTAGAAACACACAAAAAAACATTTTTCATGTTATTCCTCACAATTAATTCGAATTATTTTTGATGACTCGAATCCTTTTGTAAGTATTCGAATCCTTTTACAAGGATTCTAATCCTTTAATACGGATTCGAATCACCCACATATAGACTCGAATACGAATCCTTTAAAAAAAAAAATGTAACGAATCCGAATCACGAATCCAGTTGAACTAAAGTATTCGAATGCTTTTTTTTAATCCTCTAAAAGGATCATGAATCCTGAATGATTCGAATCCTGCCCAGCTTTTTTCTCTATCTTACTCAAAATTGATTTGTTTCATAAAACTATACAAAGTTGAACAACTCATCTTCGACATGCCTGCATGATCATTTACTTCTTTTAAAACTTAATTCAACGTTAGCAGTTCATTTTTATAGAAGAAACTATGCACGGATCTCTTTACTATGTCATCAAAACTTGTAATTATGTCCTCCAAGCTGTTTAGGGCTACGAATCTCTCTGGATTTCTTATATTCGCTAATGGTACGATTGACAGTGGAATTTACAACTCATAAAAATTAAACATTTTATTATTTGATGCATATTCTTATGCTATTTGATATCTCACCTACTGCACCAACAATGTCTGATACAAAAGCAGTCATTTTCGTATGTGGATCATCTGTTATCATCTGCTTTTACATATTTTATTACTCACTGTTTTTCAGACAGATATAAATGACCCAAATCCAACTTCTTACGCATTTTTTGGAGGTGAAGGTGATATTATCACCAAGCTTGTACTGGGTCCATAATCCATCACAACAATATAAACAAAACTAACTTTTAACTATGCTAAAGAAACACCGCACAAAAGGTTATTACGAAACAGACAAAGTTGCAACTCGGTAACGCATTGAATTAAGGTTATGTTAGGTGTTGCGTCTAATAATTACGTAATTAGCATAGTGTAAAATGGGCGCGCTCTCGTCCAATCAGAGTTGTAGGTTTTGGCGCGTGAAATTTAAAACGCCCCTCCTAGTTATTAAACAGATTATAGTCAAAGCTATTACGCGCATGTGCTGGTAATGTCAATCATACCCGTCAAGATGATAGTATGGTTATGATGCGGTTACTAGATAGGGCGTAGGTAAACATTTTTGACATTTCCTTGATATTATGATAATGATTTTTATATTTTTCTGGTGCCAAGAAAATAAAAACTTTCCTATTGTCACATATCTATCACAAATGTACTTTTTGCATTTATGAAAGACCATTTCCCGTCTTAAAATAATCGCTTCTGAGGGGGTGGAACAACCCGCGCGCGCGCTTTTAATGCGAAACGAAATTAATTAAAAGGGGATGAATTTTTAATGGTCATCCCCACCCACACGTAAAGTGCTCCCCAAAACGGCCCCTCGGGCAGCATCAATTTTTTTCTCCCTTTTTTCGAAACACCCTCGAGCCGGATTAGCGGCGATTTGTATTCGGGCTTTTGTATTATTTTTTTTAATCGACAGAGCAAATTGCGCACTTAGGCGTGTAATGGAGCATTGAATAAAGTCTTCACTTATAATAGTGTATTGAAATAATAAATGAGAAAAATTCATGAAGTGGCACGGGTAAGCATAATTTAAACATTTAAGGTACCTACTGCGTTGAATTACCAACCATATTGAGAACTAACGCGTTCGAATACGCCACCTGATGGCAGGAAAAAATATTAAGAAGAGGAGTACTGTTATAAACAACGTGTGTTCAATTCGAAGTTTCGAATTTTGAGTTAAGAAAAGCCTGAAAATTTGGTTTGGCTGATCCGCTTCAGGCTTTCCTAAACTAGAAATTTTATCTTATACGCCACGCGTCTAGAAGACTGAAATATTGTGAAATTAGAAATACACCGAAAAATACTTAAGTTCAAAAATAAATCTGACAGTAAAAAGTGAAAAAAGGAGTATTTTTCTATATTTTTGAGTTAAATAATTATTGAAAAACCATCGAAGGATTTTATAAATCGGAAAAATATTTTGATATTCAAGTGAAAATAACTTAAAAACTACTGATAGAATATTATTAAACTTTTAAGTGTTCGAAACGGGAAAATATTAAAAAACCTCAATATTATGCATTTTACACAAACAAAGAAGAAACACGTTTTAATTCCAATTGAATTTATTTAAAATGTACATGCATTTATTAAAAGTTATTAAATTCTCTTCATGTATTTATGAAAATTAATTCCGATTTTAACATACAACGGATTTTGCTTCATTCTATACAAAATTTGTTGGATTATTTTTCCTGTATGTAAAACACCGACTAATTATAATAATCCCTTTGATTTTAATGGAAAAACGGGATCTGTTACTTTTATTTACATTAATCATGGTAATATACGCTTTGTTATGCATATCTTTTGAATATAATATGAAAGAAAGGGAAACATATTTCGAAACACATATGTATGAAATCGAGTGAGACATATAATTTCATTTTTATTCTACCATGCATAATACAAAGAATGAGCTATAAAATTTTGTTTAGGGAGTTGATATTTAATCCTGAATTAATTTCTCGTTTAACATAGTAAAACATTTTTATTAACAATTATATTACATAATTCATTAGGTTCTTTTTCAACTAGTTTTCACAAGTCATAATCATTCTTTTTGCAACATATAAAGAATGAGCCATAAATTGTTGCTTCAAACATTTATTTAAAAAAAGCGGATGTGGGAATTCTTTTCCAGAATACATTATTTTTATTTGATAATTATTCATTTCTCTATGTATATAAAAAAACGAGGTATCATAAAAAAGAATGCAGGGAATATTTGAAATTAAATGAATCAAATATACTAAAACATATTGTTACGAACTTCCCCTTTCAATAACACGAAAGAATTTACTTAAGGCTTGTTTGTTAATAACTTCTTTACACAAATATCGGTTTACAGTTTATAGATGTCGCTTCTACTTTGCTGCTCGGACAGAACTGTTATTTTTCGTCGTTCCGGGCGACCGCATCCACTGTTTTGTATCGGGAGTCATTTCCCCTCTTCTTAGACTATTTCGTCCCGAATAGTCGATCTGTTAATGTATTTGCAGTCGAGCTCTAGATTTTTATTGTGACGGTTCACACGACCAATTTCCTTATTATTCATTTCATATGGGTTCAAACGATTGAAATGGACGACCTTTAGTTTTCCCGACGGGCATTTTTTGATACGGTAGACAATATCATTAATTCGTTTCATGACTTTGTAATGGCCTTCCCAGTTGCGCTGCAGTTTTGGAGTCAAACCTCGTCTCCTACAACGATTGTACAACCAGAGCAGATCGTCTTCCTGGTGAAAACGAGGAAAACGGATTATCCATGATGCAAGTGAAAGGACGAGGGACCGTTATGACATTAAGGCTACTAAGGGGGGATAGTAGCCTTAGTGTCATAACGGTCCTTTGTCCTTTCACTTGCATCGTGGATCATTCGTTTTACTCGTTTGTAAACATTGTCCTGCTTTTGTTTTAATTTCGAAACATAATCATCGCCTGCTTAGTCTTATCCTAGCTTACATTGAAACTTCAGGTCACACGGTAGCCTCAATTCTCTTCCGAATAGGATACTGGCTGGACTGTAACCATTACTCTCTTCTACGGCTGCTATGTTGGCTAACAGTAACAGTTGCAGATAGTGATCCTAATCCTTCTAATGGTCTGTTAAAATCATACTCTTGCAATCTTTCGAGATACTTGTCCTTCCGGATTTTTATATTGCAGCAGATATCTTAAAGCAGGATAATCTGTTTTCAAAGGAAACGCACGGCCATGTAAATACTTGTAACAGTGCTCAATCGATTTAACCAGCAATCGGTATGCAATAATTTTTCTCTGGCTTAAAGAGGGTCTTGCTGAAATAACCAATGAATTATTCTTCTCCATCTTGTATTTTTGAAAAGATACCACATAGTCCAACATCACTAGCACCCGTGTCTGAGATAAATCTACCATGTCAGTGCAGCACTGACTAAGGATTCCTTTAAGTTCTCGAATGCGTTCTGGAAATCCTGATCGCAAGAGAATTTACGTGCCTCTTCCGTAAAGTTAATTGTTAATAGTTCGGCAATATTGGTAAATCCAGGAACGTACCGGCGGTAATATGTACACAAGCCCAAGAAACTTTTGATCTCATGCTCGTCTCTAGGAAGTGGCCATTCTTTAATCACCTTAATCTTTTCTTGAATAATTTTCTCACTTATCACTTGGTGAAACATTTTTAAATCTGTAAATAAATCGAAAAATTCAATTTACATCAGAAACAGAAATCAACAATAGTTTAAACTTTTTAGATTTAACAATAGAAAAAACTGACACTAACCATTTAAAATTTAAAATATATAGAAAAGATACATTTACTGACACAATAATCCCCAATTCTTCAAATCACACAAACCAAATTAAGTTTAGTACATTTAACTCATACATAAATCGGCTAATAAACATCCCATTGAGTAATCAAGATTTCGCCATCGAATTAGCAACCATAAAAACAATAGCTCGCAACAATGGATATAATGCTGAAATTGTTGATAACATCTTAAAAAAGAAAAAGAAAAAACAATTGATGAAACATTTCTATATCGAAGAAATTAATGAAATAAAATGGGCCAAACTTAATTATGTTAAGGATTTGTCAAATAAAATTATAAACAATATAAAGGGTAATGAATTTCGCATCATATGCACTAACCAGACAAATTTAGGAAAACTACTAATAAACAATAAACCCCGAATAGACAAATTAAAAAAGTGTTTAGTGTACGAACTAAAGTGCAGTGAATGTGATGCATTATACATAGGACAAACAGGAAGAACTTTTCAGACAAGACTAACAGAACATAAAAAATCAATTATAAATAACAAACAGTGTACAGGGATTTCAAAACATTGTATAATTAACAACCACTTTATAGATGTTAATAATTTCAAAATTCTATATTCAGGTAATAAGGGCCGTAATTTAAACCTCAGGGAAGGCCTAGAAATAAATAGGGCAATAAAAGACGGAAAACACCTCGTCAACGACAATGAGGATATTTGGAATTCCCCAATCTTAAAATCCCTTATTACCTGACCATATATAAGCTTGTTGGTATCTTTTGTAATTCACTCCTGATAATGCTGTAAAACGCGAAACTAGTCGAGTAAATAGTAAAGTAAAAAATTGTGAAACAAACCAAGTGTAATTTAATTTAAACCTTCATTATCAATACCTTAATCTTATTGAAACCTTAATCTTATTTAGATCTTCTACAATTCCTTCTTTTGAAACGACGCACAATAAACGATTTAACTAAACTAGCGGAACATATTTCATGGACAAGTTTTTAAGGTCCATTTTGTATTAAATTTGATATAAAATTATATAGTTTTCTAAACAAATAATTAAATTTAGTAAGAGATTTAAGGTGTTTTATCAACAAAACAAATGTGTTTTCTTGTAGTTTATTTCGCATAAATGTAGCATTATATTTGTCGGTCAACTCATGTTGTAGAGTTTTTCTTATTCATTATATGCATCAGTATGTAAACTTTTATATAAATCACAAACGATTGACTTTTACAAAACATTTTTCATACAGAGAATTTTAATTTAGGTATGCATATGATGTAAATTTCTCGATATTCATTGTTTTTTTAATATTTCAATTTGATGCTTTAATCAAGTGTTTCCACTCCTAGATTAAGCATGAAGTAACATTTCGAGTTTAGATAAGCCTAAATATTTCGTTTGGCTTTGCAGAGCAACCAAACCAAATTTGCCGGCTTTTCTAAACTCTAAATTCCCATTATCTGGGAGCAGAAAACACTCGTTTAAAGCTTCAAACTGAACTCTTTAAAAATCACAACGAATATCTGAAGGTTTACAAAATGTACCCTGTAATCGAGATATGTATATTATTTTAAAAGAAAACTCTTTGTATAAAATATATAGAAAGTTAGAAAATATGTATTTAATTATTCAAAATAGTATCGGATAACGTGATTTGAACAAACGTACATAAATATAATATATACAAAGAGTTTTATGTAACACCGAACATGTTAGAATGTATTTTTTTTTTCTATGTTCGATGTGTACTGGGACGCATCAAATCATTGAGTACGATGTGATTGGCTACGATTTTTAATGGTAATATAGTCAACCCAATGTACACTTCTGTGCAATAAAATTAAGTACACAAAATATGTTATAGTTTAAAGCGGACATGATGAGTTTCCTATAATCTGTTTAATAACTAGGAGGAGCGTTTTAAATTTCACGCGCCAAAACCTACAACTCTGATTGGCCGAGAGCGCGCCCATTTTACACTATGCTAATTACGCTATTATTAGACGCAACAGCTGACATAACCTTAATTCGAAGCGTTACGGAGTTGCAACTTTGTCTGTTTCGTAATAACCTTTTGTACGGTGTTTCTTTAGCATAGTTAAAAGTTAGTTTTGTTTATATTGTTGTGATGGATTATGGACCCAGCACAAGCTCGGTGATAATATCACCTTCACCTCCAAAAAAAAGCGTAAGAAGTTGGATTTGGATCATTAATATTTATCTGAAAAACAGTGCATAATAAATATGTATAAGCAGATGATAACAGATGATCCACATATGAAAATAACTGCTGTTGTATCAGACATTGTTGGTGCAATAGGTGAGATATCAAATAGCATAAGAATATGCATCAAATAATAAAATGGTTAATTTTTAAGAGTTGTAAATTCCACTGTCTATCGTACGATTAGCGAATATAAGGAATCCGGAGAGATTTGTAGCCTTAAACAGCTTGGAGGACATTATTACAAGTTTTGATGATGTAGTGAAGAGATCCGTGCATAGTTTTTTTTGTAAGAATGAACTGCCAACTTTGAATAAAGTTTTAAAAAGAGTAAACGATCATGTAGGCATGCCGAAGATGAATCGTTCTACCTTGTATAGTTTTATGAAACAAATCAATTTTAAATAAGATAGAGACCAGAGCTGGGCAGGAATCGAATCATTCAGGATTCGAATCCTGGATTCGAATCCTTTTAGAGGATTCAAAAGAGGCATTCGAATACTTTAGTTCAACTGGATTCGTGATACGGATTTTTTACATTCTTTTAAGAAGATTCGTATTCGAGTCTAAATGTGGGTGATTCGAATCCTTATAAAAGGATTCGAATCCTTGTAAAAGGATTCAAATACTGACAAAAGGATTTGAATCGTCAAAAATAATTCGAATTAATTGTGAGGAATAGCATGAAAAATGTTTTTTTGTGTTTTTAAATTTCACATTAAATCACTGTTTTATGCGCGTGGCGCATGACGTAACATTTCGAGTTTAGAAAATCCCAGAAAATTTGTCTCGGGTCGCTGCGCGACCCTCGACAAATTTTCACGGGGCTTCTCTAAACTCGAAATTTTACTTCATGCTTAGTCTGTGAGTGGAAACGCTCGTTCGAAACTTCAAAGTGAATGCTTTGATAAGAACATTAAATTATTGAATATGTTTTTAAAGATAATAATCTAGTTTTCAAAATTTTGTTTTATATTGTTTGAAGTATAACTGAAATGGTAGCCACAATCTAAAATATTAAATATTTCCTACATTTCCCTGACTAAAGATTTTTTCCCTGGCCTTTTAATATAACTTTCTTTTGTGGGAATCCCCCATTCTGTTTAATAGTTTTCATTGTTTTTGCCAATATTTAAGTTAATTTTATAAATTTTTACGTGTTTTGTAATTTGCCTGCTGGTTTTGACAAATTTAATAATATCATATGGCTTTTTTGTTAGTGTTTTGGTCAATTTGAATATAATTCCATGACTTAATCTGACTTTTCCGGTTTTAATGATATTCAGTGAATTTTTTGTTTACGTAAATTTCAGGCATTAGTCGATTTTATAATAGAATTCAATTTGAAGTTTTGAACGAGTGTTTCCACTCCCAGGCTAAGCATGAAGTAAAATTTCGAGTTTAGAAAAGCCCCTTGAAAATTTTCGGGCTTTTCTAAACTCGAAATTTTACTTCGTGCGCCACGCGTACAAAACACTGATTCGAAGTGGAGTTCAGAAACACACAAACACATCTTTAACAAGAGTAACAGGGAGTCAGATATTTAGTCTGTTATCAACGATGTTCAGTGGTAATAATAAATAATTAGGTTTTGAATATTTTTGTTAAAACAACTGGTAACGATATTTATATATTAATGGTTGCAAAAAAAATCAAATTGATTCTGAAAGGATTTGTATTTGTAATTCGAAAAAACAGGATTCGAATCTTTGATTCGAATCATATTTATCTCTTATGAATCCTTTATTCGAATATTCGTGATTCGAATCATATTAGGTTATTCGGATTCGTGATTCGAATCTTTTTTACGAGGATTCATCCCAGCTCTGATAGAGACACATTATTATATACATTTCATATTATATTATGAACATTATGTAAATATGTTTTATTTCACAGATATATAGCGAGATTCCGTATAAGCATTTTAATTGAACTAACGATATAGTACGATGAAAAAGAAAATACTTAACCTCAATTAAGAAGTACAAAACGGAAATTTGATTTTATTTAAAGAGTAATTATGAAATTATTTAAAATTGCCGCTAAATTTATCTAGTGATATTTCTGGTAACTTTTTATAGTGTAAATTGCGCTTTGGCACTTACTCCTTTTAGTTTGGACTATAGTTACGTAAATATGTCAATTTCTTAATGTCAAAATGCCGCGTCATTCAGACAACAATTCAAAACTTCGAATTCTATCTAAAATAGAAGATAGTTTTTCTATGAGACAAGTTGATTGGTGAACATGAGTAAAGACACTGTTTTCAGAGTTAAGAAACGTTGGAAGCAATAAAGAAGTGTTATGGTGTTTTATTATTTATTGAAACTGCTGCTAGGCAATTAAAACAAACCCAAATTATACAACTAGAATATTGTAAAAAATAGTTATAAGACTTGTACTTAATTTTATTGCACAGAAGTGTACACTCTTCCCGTCAAAAATAAATTAAATTTGTCAATTATTATATCAACCACAATATGTTGCTTTAAATATTTTAGTTCAACGGAATGCTTATCAACTTTTGTTATATTTTTAAACAGTGAAATAGTAGTTAAAATACGTAAGAAGATATAAACGCTTCATCAGTAAACACAATTTTTCGCAACATTTCGTTCTTTAATTTAACATAACAAATAGAATTTTACAAACATTTTATCTTATCGCTTAATTTTGCCACACAGCAACTAATTATGTTGGAATTTGTAGGACCTAAACTTACATTCTTGTAGAAGTCTGACTATATTACAAATTTCGGTGTTACATAAAACTCTTCTGTGCAATTAAATTAAGCAAACAAAATATGTTATAGTTTAAAACGGACATGATGTGTTTCTTACTTACGAAAATATGTGAATATGTCAATTTCTTAAATGTCAAAATGCTACGTCATTTAGACAACAATCATAAATTCAAATTCTAACTAAAATAGAAGATGGTTTTTCCATTTAGGCTTTGCTGTATTTATTACGAGCGTTTTTTTAAAGGTCTTTGTTTTGTTTTTTTAATAAAGGTGTTATTTTCAAGTTATGGTGGTTTATAATTTATTGAAACTGCTGCTAGGCAATTAACACAGACTGAATTGTACAACTAGAATATTGTGAAAAATAGTTCAGACTTGTGCTTAATTTTACATTTTAAAGATTTTTATGAGACCAGCATCTTTTAATAATAAATAAGGCGTTTTTATTTCACTTTCAGACCTAAAAAAAATGTTAAATATCCTAGTAATTGCAAATAGTCGCACAATTTAACAAGATTTAATATCTTAGAGATCATTAGAAAACAGGTAGTTATTTATGACGATACATGACACAAAAAATATGAATGTTTTTATCAGATGTTTGTATTTACTTTTTTATAAATTGATTAACCGATTATGTTTTTTTTTTATATTATATTATATTTAAACAAATAATATATGCGATTGTAGCTACATATTTGCAGAAAAAGGCAAAAAAGAAAAAATACTATTTTGCTTTGATTAAACAATACAATTTTGAAATATTTGATAACAAAATGAATCAATAAAAAAATGTAATTAGGTTTTTATTTTAATTTTGCTACTTAATATCGCAGATAATTGGAAATAAACAACAATAATTCTGTATCAGGAATCTTTTTCTGATGTATATGAATAATTTGTAGCGACGCATTTGTAATTTTCATATTTCAATAATTTGAATTTTGTGCCGCTAGAACGGTCAAATCGTAATCAAGGTAATTGATTTTACTTTGTAGTAAGTTCCACTTTTTAGGCTTAAGTTTGAAATTCGCGCTATGAATCCTCTTAAATACTTCTTCCGAGCTTTTCAAGTGATCTTCGAATGTCACTAAAAATGATAATGTCGTCCAAATACACCAAACAGGTTTTCCAAGACAAACCTCGCAGGACATTCTCCATCAAACATTGAACTCCGAAAGGCCTGCTCCGATTTAGGAAGCTGTCTTTTCTTTATCTTTTTAATGCAACTTTACCTGCCAATATCAAGTTTTTAGATCTAAAGTAGAGAATAATGTTGACCCTGACAGGGTATCCAAAGTATCGCCTATTCTCGGTAACGGGCAGCTGTCTTTCTTGGTAACATGATTTAATTGCCTGTAATCTATAAAGAACTTAGTGACATCTTTTTAATAAGCACGACTGGTGATACCCACGGATTACTTGATGGACTGATAACCTTCTCTCTTTCCATATCCTCAATTATTGGTTAAGCCTCTACTTATTTTGTTATGGGTGGCCTTCTAGGGGATTGCCTAATGCGCATAGAATTTTCAGTAACGGTTTGGTGTTAAACAATTGATATTTTACCCTTAGGGTTGTCTTCCAAATAGAAGACGTCTTGGCATCGTTCAATTAGGTGTTTAATTTTTCATTGATGCTGTTTACTTTGAAATGGCTTGCTTGTTTTTGAAAGCAAATCCTCCATCTCTTTTGATGTTTTGTCAGGGGTGATTCTAGTAGCGTTGACGTCACGTACAATGGTGGAGATTGCTGAACAATGTCCCATAATAAGTCCTTCCTTTAAAGTGACCTCACGATCGTTCAAATTCATAAGCCGTGCCGGCGTTCTTCCTTGCGTTGCTACTAATGTTGCTAAGATCCTCCATAGTCGGATCCATAACCACAGCCTTGGTTTTATTGATCCTTTGTTCTAATGGTGCGGTTGTGATTAATTCACTCCTGGACGCCAGACTATATCTTCGAAAAGGAGAACGTTTGTACGAACGTCGCCGCGCTGCTAAAGAATATGCTCTTCTAAATAAACCGTTAAGATTTTTTGATTTAAATCTAACTAAAAGAAATACAAGTTCATAACATCCATACCTAAGATGACTTCGTCTTCGATATTTGCTATCAGAACTTTGTGCAGAGTTGACATGTCACCGATTTCGATTTTTGTTTCCATTTTCCAAGGGTGTTGATTCTTCCTCCGGTTGCCGTTCTCCAACTCTAGTTTGTAGGTGTTAAGGTTTTGAGACTAATAATGTCTGGTTTCACGGTGGTCTTAGTAGCACCGGTATCTAATTGCAATGCACATGGCCGACCGTTAATTTTACCGTCGACTAAAAGACTTGTCAGAGATTGGCGTTATGTAGCTACTTTAACTGTCTTCGGGACTTGTGTATAACGAGTCGATGATGGCCTCTGCGCACCAACTCTGTTTAGTTTTCCTGCTCTCCTCTGAAACCATCTGCAAGTTTTCCTTGCACTGGCTTCTAGGGTGGCTAAATTCTACAGTGGCAGCATCGAAGTGTATTTGTATCCGTAGAAGCCTGATTTATCGCTTCACCATGCAATCCTTGTAGACGAACCAGTCCTCCTGAAACCTCCTTAGCAGCTTTATTCTCTAACACATGCACCAAAGTATCCACCAATGTCTTGCTGTCCTTAGCGTTTTCTGCACTTGTACATCTCTCACGCCATCTACAAAAGCCTTGACTTATAGGCTTTCCATGAAATTCTGAGTAATAGACATATCTCACCAAATGGTCAATACCCGATTAGCATTCTTGCAGTGACTCTGTGTGCTTCTGGCACCTAAACTTTAGCTGAGACCGGTAAATCTCTTCCATCTGTGCATGTCCATACCCCGATTTTATAGCCTGCACTAGTTTACAAAGTCGATCAACCCATTTACCGGGAGTGTTTGCAAGATGCCAGTTGCATTTCCTCTTAAGGCCATAGTTTATGCGGTGGCCTTCTCCTCGTGACCATCTGTTACACTTAGCCGCAGCCTCGAATTGTTTCTACCTTACATTCTATGATGGAACAGGTTTCATGATTAGTCTTGGCTTGTAAATCCTAATCTGACATATGGATACCAGACAATCCTTCCTCTAAAACGTTTACTTACTGTTCTATTTCCTGCTTTGAATTTCTTCCACGTGCTCTAATTTGTCATACATCTTTTCAATTGTATTTCTTAAAGAAATAAGGGCATCTTCGAATAGGAACGTATCTGGATCCTCACCGTTGTCAATTAAATGTTCTTTCAGTCTGTTTTTTCAAGACATCTCTCTTCTCAGAAAAGACCAGGTCCCTTTCCTCGAGCTCTTTCCTTAACTCAGTTACTTTCAAGTTATCTATTGTCGCCATAATAACAAATTTAACTAGTTAGTGCACTACTAGTTAATTTCACAAATCCTCTTTTTCCAATTGATCCCGTTCTTTTCAAATGAATCCCACTTCTGAAACCAATTATTACGAACTTGCCGGTTTAATAACATGAAAGGAATTACTCAAGGCGTGTTTATTAATAACTTCTTGATAGAAATATCGGTTTGCACTTTTAATATGTATTGATACAAAATAGTGACAATTCATGCATTATTCAAATATTCGAATTATGCGAATATCTCATTTTTAAAATATTTAAATATTCGAATATTTAAATTATTTAAATATTCAAACATTTAAATATTTGAATATTTATTAGTTTCTCTATGTATTACAACACGGATTATAAAAATGATGGCTTGGAATTTTGAAAATTGAAGTATTCGAATATTTATTCAAAAACATATTAAAAAATTTCGAATTATTCGAATATTCTAATTATTTAAATATTAAAAATTAGAATAGTTAAATATTTCAAATATTTGAATATTCGGTTTTAAATATGTTTTTAAATGAATATCCAAACACTTCAGTTGTAAAAATTTCCAGCGATAATATATATCATTATTTTAGTTTAATATTATGATAAATAAACAATAACTATTTTCTTTAACTTCATATTAAATCAGTGTTTTGGACGTCTGGCGCATGAAGTAAATATTTAGAGTTTAGAAAAGCCTGAAATATTTACTTCATGCTTGATCAAACATTGGAAAAACCTTGTTTTAAAACTATTACAACCTGTAATAGCACCAAATTCTTTAAAAAAAATTACATCTTGATAATAATAAAACGAAACTCGTAAAGATTATGAAAATATCCACGGTTTGTGTTTGTTTTACAATTTTTCCTGAAACCACCGTTATCCTTAAATGTTATAATGGCTGTTGAGCAAGTGTTTTCCACTCCTAGGTTAGGCATGAAGTAACATTTCAAGTTTAGAAAAGCCAAAACATGTTCAGGTTTTTCTAAACCCGAAATTTAAAATATACTATTAAGGCTATGAATTTAAATTGACGTATTCAATTATTCATTTAAAAACATGTTCAAACATTGAACGTATTCGAATATTTGAATATTTGTTAAAAAAAATATTCAAATATTTAAAATGTTTGAATATTTAAACATTTATTCAAAACAAATTCAAATATTTCAAATGAATGAATATTTAAATATTCGTTCAAAAACATATTAAAATGTTTGAAATATTCATATCTGAAGATTCGATTATTTGAATTATTCCTATTCAGATCCCAGCCGTAATTAATATGGCTCAATATTTGTTTTAACTACAATAAAAAATATGTTGTTATATAAATGGTGTTTTTATCAAAGTGTATACAAATTGCAACAGTTGGGTAATTACCCCCAAAGAGCGCATTTCGAATTTAAAAACCATTTTCTCGCGACCAGGACAATTAGAAACAGAAAGCAAATGAAAAATTTAAGACGCGGAATTACGAAAACGTTTCTTAATCGTCTCATTAATTTGCTCGCTCTCCGGGCGTTATATATTTTATTGTACGTTCTTTGTTTTGTTTGTAAACCGTGCGAATTGTATGACATAAACGATAACTGACAATGAAAGGCAAACTTTTAGATTCACACAATATTGTGAAAATGGTTAATAAACTTATGTTACGATTATTTTAATAATTTAAGATATGCTAAGGTCATTACATACAAATATTTTGGGTTTTAAATCAGATAATTAAGTACAAACTATGGAAACTAAAATGATAACTAGTACAAAATATGAAAACTAAAATGACAACTAGTACAAAATATGAAAACTAAAATGACAACTAAAGATATTCTCAATGAAAAGTATCTGCAAATATTTATTAGATATTCTAAATTAATTATTACTTCTATTCCTTCATTTCAGATAATTAAATTGCCTAGTTGATTTTATTACAATTTTTGTTTTCAATCTACTGTATATTTTATTTTTATGTAATAAGATAAATATAGAAGACAAGATCTTTCAGTTTGTAGTTATGTCAGGCCATTAAAACGAACGGTTTTAGTTGAAAATTCCAAGTATTTAAAACTTTCGGGATAATTGGAGTTAATTGAAACACTGCAATCGCGCGCTCGAAAAGTTTCAAACAACATTAAATACGGGCGAAAACGGCTAGTTTTAATGTATCGCACCTCTAACCGATTTAAATTTTCCCAGTTTAATGGTGGAAGTCATTAAGTACAAATTTTTAAAATGGAAAATTAATAGAATTCATAGTAATGATTTTTTTTTTTAGAAAATAATTTATTTATTTCAGTGTTTCAATTACAGGTATATGTATGTATATTATTTGTATGATATTTATTTGTTTGATGTATCGTCTGTAGTTGTCGCTGTTGGAGTTCCTTCCTTCTGTTCTCGCCTCGGTGATTCTCGGTTTCCTGGCGAATTATAACTAATTGACAACGCTTGATCTGAAAGTTTTCTCCTCAATTGAAATTTCAACGGAAAATTATTAAAACTTATAGTCATGTTCTTCTTTTTATTTTCTGGAAATTATAAACAGTTGACAAAGTTTTCTCCTCAATTAACATTTCAACAAAACATACGATTTATATTTTTTTATCTTTTCAGTTAATATTCACTATGCAAACTTTACAAACGCATATTTTTAGTTTTTCTTTTACACTTTAAATTAAAATCTTGCTTAGAAGAGAGTGAAAGTGTGCGAGTGTGTGTGTTGAAAATTTCATGAAGTCGCGTGCTTTTTGAGCCAAGAGAAGACGAGACAGACGTGAGGCACATTTGAATTTTATTCCACGCCGACGACGAACGAAATTAACAATTCAAAAATATTTAATTCCCGATAAGGCCGGCCCCGGCCATGTATTATTAATAAATTTTCAAGTCGGCAATCTAACGGCCGATTTAAATTGGAACGCCTGCGTGCGGCGCATGCATGAATTATTTATTAATCAGAGGGATTCTAATTAAAAATATATATACGTACTTACGAAACAAAATTATCGAAAAATTTAGTTTTGAATATTCGATTAATTGTATTTACAGACTGTTTTAACATGTTTACTGAAGAAATCATTAAAACTAAACTGACTACATATTATAATTAGTATAATATTTCTAAATTAAGTCAGTCGTGACAGAATGGTGAAAACCTAAGTGAAACTAAAAAATAATAAGAAACAAAATATATAAACTGCATTGGCATTACAAGTTATGGAATATTTGTTTATAGTGAAACTTAAATTAAAATTTTTTACACAATTTCGATTCAAAACTCTCTAAATTTAGGGAATTTAATGTTGACTTGATTGAATATTGAACAATTTATATGGATTTTAATTGTTGTGTTAATTTATTTATTTTATACTCGTAGTTAATTAATTTACGAGGCACGTGAATTACGTCCTTAAATGAAATAATTAATGAAAATTATAAAAACGAAGAAGAAAAAATAACGGAATAAGTGAATCCCGTGAATGGGCGGGGAATTATCCCCGCTGGGAAAATCCGATGTCTGCGCCCCTTTGAAAGAAAACGAGGATATTCAGGCAAACTCGAATCGTCGCTAATTTATTTTTATTTTTATTTAAATTACGAAAAATGTCCGCTTTATTTTCTCTAAAGGGAAATATAAAACAAGAGGCGCAAACAAATTTTCCAGGCTTTTCCTGGTATTCCTAACAACTCGATTATATTTATACAAATTGATAAACAATAACGATTATTTGAGATTTTACACAATATTTATAGCGAATTGTTAAACAATAACAATAAATAATTTGAGCAGACTAATTTTTTCAGATTTAATATGATATAAAAGTGAATTTGCTAATTATTCGCAGATAAATGTATAAAAGATTTTCAATAGAAAAATGGCAAATAGGACGGGTAAATATGAAGTGCCAAATTACATTCGAAATATTTTCATTAATAACTCCACAGTACCAAATAATTAGTCTGTATTTATTACTCTGAAGTAGAATCGGAAATATCTTTAATTTAATTAACCACAATAGGCGATTTAAAAAATAGCCCAAAGGTCGGCAATATTTTTGGCCAAGAGCTATTTTTATAAAAATCACAAAGATCCGCAATGCATTAATATGTATGATACAAAATATTTAGATACAATTCTTTTAATACAACACAATACAGGAAATGTTTCTTTTAGGTATACATATGCATACGATGTAAATTTTAGGTTATTTATTGTTTTTGAAAATAGGAAAAATTAAAGCTATAAACGAGTGTTCTCCACTCCTTGATTAAGCATAAGGTAAAATTTCGAGTTATGAAAAACCTGAAAATTTGGTTTGATCGCGTAGCGAAGCGGAGCGACCAAACAACATTTTTATGCTTTTCTATACTCGAAATTTTACTTCATGCGCCACACGTATAAACACTGATTTAATGTGAAGTTCAAAGTATATATCTTTAGCATACTGCTTCAGTAGTGTATTTTGAATTCCACTGGGAATCAGTGTTTTAGATGCGTGGCGCATGAAGTAAAATTTCGAGTTAAGAAAAGCCTGAAAATTTGGTTTGGTCGCGTATCGCTACGCGCTACGCGACCAAACCAAATTTTCAGGCTTTTCTAAACTTGGTTTGATCGCGTAGCGAAGCGGAGCGACGAAACAACATTTTTATGCTTTTCTATACTCGAAATTTTACTTCATGCGCCACGCGTATAAACACTGATTTAATGTGAAGTTCAAAGTATATATCTTTAGCATACTGCTTCAGTAGTGTATTTTGAATTCCACTGGGAATCAGTGTTTTAGATGCGTGGCGCATGAAGTAAAATTTCGAGTTTAGAAAAGCCTGAAAATTTGATTTGGTCGCGTAGCGCTACGCGCTACGCGACCAAACCAAATTTTCATGCTTTTCTAAACTCGAAATTTTACTTCATGCTTAGTCTGGGAGTGGAAAACACTCGTTTAAAGAAAAATGTACAGCATATACAGTATGTTGTGATGTCGTGATGCAAACTCTGTAATATTTTGGTATTTTGTACTACTTGTTGCTATTTATAGGTATTTATTCTATTTCGTTGTTTGATTATCGTATTTTGTTATTGGTAATTTTCAGATCCGGCCTGTGAAAATTTGTATAGGTGGGACTACAGATAAAAACACACAGGGAATGTTTCTTTAAAGTATACATATCCCGATGCGTATGCATTTTGAATCATTCGTTGATTTTTTAATGAGTTCAATTTCAAGTTTTGAACCAGTGTTTCCACTCCTTGATTAAGCATGGAGTAGAATTTCGAGTTTAGAAAAGCCTGTAAATTTAGTTTGGTCGCATAGCGAACCAGAGCGACCAAGCCAAGTTTTCAGGCTTATCTAACTTAAAAATGTTACTCTATGCGCCAGGCATAAAGCACTGAAATATTGTGAAATTCAAAAATTCTTGTTTACCAGTAAATTTTTTATTCTGCTTTAGCAGTATATTTTTACTACTGATTTAGCAGTATAATTTCAATTTCATAATTTATCAGTGTTTTAAACGCGCGGTGCATGAAGTAACATTTCGAGTTTAAAAAGCCTGAACATTTGGTTTGGTCGCTTCGCTTCGCTACACGACCAAACCAAATTTTCAGGCTTTTTTAAACTCGAAATGTAACTTCATGCTAAACCAAGGAGTAAAAACACTCTCTCGAAATTTCAAATTAGACGCTTTTAAAAAAGCAATGAATGCCTGAAATTTTACAGCGTATACATCGGAAAATGTACACCTAATAGAAACATTCCCTGTATGTATAAATAATTTAAATAGATACCCAAATTACACACCCTTTTTAAATGTTCAGCAGTTGTGTCCTTTTATTTACGTTTTAAATGTAGTACACCATAAAGTTTTAATGACAAGTTTTTTTCATGAAGTGTCAAGCTAAATATTTGCACCCCATATTTTTGGCAAATTTGAAAAGTGAATTCGGTGATTTAAGAATTAGTTGTACAAATAAAATTATACATTTGTGTAAGTTCATCACTTTATGTCCTAAGTAACCTATCTGTCAAGTAGTGGAAAATGTAAAAAAATTGTGAAAAATAGTTCTAAATTGAAAAAGGGAATACACATTTGAGGTTCTATGTCGAAAAAATAGAGAATATTTGTATTTAATTATTTCTAGTTTTCCGTGAAACGAATAAAAAAAATCACTTCTAGGGGAATTTGGGAATTTTTCTACACTAATATTTGATCGCATTGTTGCTAAAATCAGAAATTTAAGTTTAATAAAATATTATATTATTCTTCGGCACACATTTAAATTGTATTTACGTGTAAAGACCAAAAAATACATCCCCCTGCGGACACTAAATAAAAAGATGATAGAAAAGCCTGAAAATTTAAACTTGTCGGAGTGAAGCAAAGCGTACAAGTCAGCAGTTCAAACATGAAATGCAGAGATATTTAATTTTATACACTCACAGACAAAAATATTGCGTATTTTATTTTCGATCTATATTGTTTCTTAGTTTTAAATTTTGTGGTTTTCTTTTGCTAAATCTTGTGTACTGAAGTGTTTTACGTTAATATTAATCATATAAATTCACATTGAAGATTTACAACAGATTCATAAAGGAATTAGTACAACTAGTATATAGCTAAAACATTTAATAGAAAAAAACAACAGTAATCACCCTTGAACACAATAAAAACGCACATAATAATATTTTAATACTTGGTATTTCCTCCTCTTGCTCGAATGATAGCCTGCATACGCCTTGACATCCTGCGCAAAAGATCCTTGATGGCTTCTTGCAGAATGAGATTCCATTCTTCCTGTGCAACAATTCATAATTCTGCAATTGAGTTAGGAGTTGGATTTTGTGCTCGTATACTTCTTTGGCCCATAGATGTTCTATAGGATTTGCATCAGGACTATTTGCTGGCCACTCAAGTGCAAGTGTCCTTGCGGCATATGCTCGCTCATTAACACAAAATTATCGTAGCCAATAAAGCCTTCATAAGGAAAAACATTCTTTCAAGGATGTTGTGTATGTACTAGTCAGCAATCATTCTTAAATTTACTTTAATCAGCTCTGTGCGACTCTCCCAACTAATGCCACCCCATAGCATAATTGAGCCGCCACCAAAACTTACATTGTGTGCAAGATTACATTCTGCAAACGTTTTCCTGACCTTCTATATACTCGACTACGTCCATCAGGCACAATTCACAATTGTATTCTTGTTTCGTCTGTAAAAAGAATGTTTCCCCACTGACGTTCATCCCAGTTAGCATGTATTCTTGCAAATTCTAACCGTCGAATTTTGTGACGTGGGATAAGCCGAAGAACTCTGGCAGAATGTTTTGGATTAAAGCCGACCTCCTGAAGTCTCCTTATTACTGCTTTGGCATTTTTAAGGTGCGGAGCTCTGAATGCGCAATTTCGTAATGATTGAAGTCTCAAATATTGGTCATCTCTTGGCGTTGTACATCTTTTACGTTCTTGAGCAGGCTGCCGTTTGTATTCTCTAGTCTTATCAAATCTTCTTACAATATGGGAAGCAGTCGATTGCTTGATATTTAATCACCATGCAATATCTTCTTGTATGTACCCCTCATTGGCTATACAAACAATTTTAATGCAATCTATGACACTTAAATAAGGCATCTCGTGAACCGAAACTATACACTCGTGCAACAAAGCACTGAAAATGTCATTGACGTCATCAAACAAAGAGTAATCATAGGTTTAGTCGCAAAGGCACACTATATTAATTTATAACTTTTTATAATTATCGCACTTATAAAAGATAAGTCATTATTTTATCTGTAATAAGATGCAAAATACGTAAAACACTCCAGTATATAAGATTGAGAAATATAAATCACAAAAAGTGCCGGAAAATTAATGTTCATTTTCTTATTACCCGGGAACAAAAATATCCAGGAAAAGTTATCCTCTAGTCAAGTCTTAAAGGTAGAAAAAAACATAAAAATGCAAGAGAAACTGGTCCAACGGTCGAAACAATCGACGTATTTTTTTTCCTTTTTTAAATCTTATTGAATTTAGTGTTAAACCTACAAATCACTACACACCGATCATCGATTGTGTCGTTTTTTTGATAAAAAATTAATATAACCTTTAAATCATAGGTTCTCAACGTGAGCGATAACGCCCCCCTGTGGGCGTTTGAGACTTTCAGGGGGCAGTAAAAAAACCGAGAGAAAATTAAGGGGCGTATAATATTACGTTTTAATATTATAGTGGCAATAGCTGTTTCAGATTCCCGACAGATTGTAAGTAAAAACAAAATGAGGGGCTCTAAAAAAAATAAAATATTTTCGGTGGGTAAATAAGGTTGAGAACCTATGCTTTAAATTAATGACTTTTACTTTTAGGTTATTTTTCAATTGAATTGATTAGAAAATGTACAGGACATTTTTCATTTAGGTATTAAGGTATATTAACGAGTATTTAAAATCCTTGATTAAGCATGATGTAAATTTTTGAGTTAGGAACAGCCTAATAATTTGGATTGTTAGTGTAGCGAAACGGAGCGGCCAATCCAAATTTTTAGGCTGATATACTGCTTATGTTTGATTTCATGTTGATTAATTTTACAAATGTTTATATAGAATATGTAAAAGTATCCTTTAAATAAAAAATCTGTATCTACAGGGTGTCTACGCTAAACCGTTCTTTAAAAGTTTATAAGGTTGCCGTTGCACTAAAAATTTGAAAAAAATCCTTGCCATACGGTTGAATAAGTTCTCCTCATGTGAAATATTTTCAACTTTATATCACATCCGGTTCCACCGGAAGTGGCACCAAATTTGTTATTTTAAATGGAACACCCTATATATAAGTAATTTTTTGGATTCTTCGTTTAAATTGCAACATATTTTATTCGAACATATATACACTTATCTCTTCTAGTTTTCAAGCAAAAAACCTATTTCTAAAATGTTGAACTCTAAAAGGCATCTTGAAATCTATCTGTAACTTCTCTCAAGTGTAAGATAAAAATATGATTTATATCTCTACTTGTACCTAGAGGATGCCTCTATGAGTGTATTAATCGGAAACTGTCAATTTTGACAATAAGTGTTCTTAAAATGTCAATATCGAAGTGCCCTCTTCAATATCTCGTAATTCAATTTTTTTAAATAGAATGGTACATTTTTTATCACTTAGTACGATTGGGGGGAAGATTTCCTACAAAAAAGTATTAACAAATAGCTCCTAAAGCAAGTGGTTTTCGAATTATTTTGAAGATTCGTTTTTCGTCGCATTTATGCAGGGAATAATGCGCGCATAAGTCGCAACTAAATTTTAGTAGGCAAGTAGTAATGCTTTTGTTTTGTCGCTTATGTAATGCGAAATGTCAAATAATAAAAACAATTAATACAAAGTTATACAGAAATCAACAAAATTAATAAATACATCCATCAACAAATTATCAATTTATTCTTTATACATGGCAACTGCGATAGAATTGGTACTCAAACATGTAGAATATTTAATGAAACTTATCCACATTTGCCGCCGATGAATAAAACAAAATTTAGAAGATTGGAATCAAATTTTGTTTAATTGGCAGTTGCCATGTATAAAGAATAAATTGATAATTTGTTGATTTGTGTAATTATTCATTTGGTTGATTTCTGTAAAACTTTATACTAATTCTTTTTATTATTCCCTGCATAAATGCGACGAAAAACGAATTTAAATAATTCGAAAACTACTTGCTTTAGGAGTATAATACTTTTTTGTAGGAAATGTTCTCCCAATTGTACCATGTAATAAAAATTGGGTCATTCCATTTAATAAAATTGAATTACAAGATATTGAAGAGGGCACTTAGATATTGACATTTTAAGAACATTTATTGTGAAAATTGACAGTTTCCAATTAATTTACTCATAGAGGCATCCTCTAGGTACAAGTAGAGATATAAATCATATTTTTATCTTATTCTTAAGAAAAGTTACAGACAGATTTCAAGATGCCTTTTTGGGGTCAGAATTTTAGAAATATATTTTTTGCTTGAAAAATCGAATAAAATATGTTGCAATTTAAATGAGGAACTCAAAAAATTACTAATATATAGGGTGTTCTATTTAAAATAACAAACTTGGTGCTACTTCCGGTGGGACCGGAAGTGATATAAAGTTGAAAATATTTCACATGAGGAGAACTGATTCAACCGTATGACAAGGATTTTTTTCAAATTTTTAGTGCAACGGCAACCCCATAAACTTTTAACGAACGGTTTAGCGTAGACACCCTGTATATAATGGAAAAATATAAAAATATAATGTGAAAGAATATATTGCAAATTAGGGTTTGCTGAATGAAAATAAGAATATTTTCAAGATTTCAGTGTTTAAGCAAAAATAATACTTTATTTGGAATTTTTTAACAGCTAAAACAAGTTTGTTGTTAAATGACATCATGAAATGATCAAAATTTACAACCATTCCAAAGTTTGAGGAAACTACCTAGGTTTATATGGAATTCAGTCTGCGTTTCAGTAGTTTAACAAATTTGGTTTAGCTGTCAAAACACATAATTCATCACTTGTAATTACTTTGTTTTTAAAATTGGGAGTGCTGTAACAATTGCAATCGATTCCTCATTGAAAACCATTGCGAGTTTAAGTATAGGGAATCTAAATCGGACTAGAGTTCATATGCGAATAGACTAGTTGAATTGATAAGTAATCTACATATTAAATGTCATTTTTAACACAAAGCGGCTATTTTGATATTTTGACTATTTTGACCTTTTACTTGTTACTTTTGATATTCTATCCTTTTTACAAATAATATTTTATACCTATTAAATTACAGATCAACAGTAAATGCATAAAAGATTGTAAATTTAATATACAGGTTGAGAAGAGCCGCTTACGTTAGCTCAAAAAGTCGCATGCGGCTCGGGAGCCGCGGTTTGTCGACCTCTGGTATAACCAAATGAGATATTATGACATTTTATTCTAATTCTTAAGGGGTATTCGTTTTCAAACATAATCTATCCGTTTTTTTTCTTCTTTTAATAATTCAATAGTATAAACGTTTCTCCAAATTTCCAGTCATATTGGGCTATTTAAAAAAAATATAAAATTTAGTTCAATACTATGGAAAAACAAAGTGATATACAGGGTGTCCTATTTTGAGTAGGACAGTATGGGTAACTTTGTTATTATAATTGATAGAGATTCGGTTAAATGGGCAAAGTGGTGTAGTTTTATATGCTTATTTAGATCCCATTAAAAAACAATAGAGATTTAGTAAACCTTCGAAGTTATTAAAAAAAAACTGAAATAGCCGATTTTCGAAAATACCCCATATCTTTCTTATTTGTAATTTCATTCATAATCTGTAACAACATTGTAAAAGTAAATGCTATAGCGCAACAGATGGTCATCGATTTTAATGTACTTAGCGATTTGTTTTTGTTTTATTAATATCATCTTTTGTTTTTCAAGTGAGAACATAAGGTGATATGCATATCATTGAATTGCATTTTTTGCCCTGATTTCAATGATGTGTATTACCTGTATAGTGCTTTATGTTATTTTTTAATTGTTATCAAACAATTTAATTGTTACTTTAGTTGCTAAGATACAAATGATACCTTATTTCAAAAAATATTACTATCGATTTTATGTAAATTGTATTATCAAATGCTTTTTGGATTAGATAGGGTTGCCATGGCTACATACCATAAACAAATAAATAAGCGAAAAACTGCTTGTGTGGCACACCGTTAAAATCAGCGTTGAAAATACAATTCAATAACAGGCATATCACCGTATATTCCCATTTGAAAAACAAAAGTTGATATTTATATAACAAACACTAATCGCCAGATAAATTAAAATTGATCACTATCTAATGCATCACAACATTTACTTTGGCAAAGTTTTTCGATTTTCAGTTTTTTCACAATAACCTAAAAGTTTTCCAATTTTAAGAATCTTTTTAAGAGGAATCTGAATAAGCACATAAAACTACATAACTTTGCCCATTTAACCGATCCTCTATCATTAGCCACTTCATGTACATGCTCGTGTCACGGGCGTTGCTTACTGGCAATTTTACACGCGCTCGTGTCCGTCACGGGCGCCGTTGTATTTGATCAACAAATTTTACCTGCTCGTTTTCTCTCTAAACTACATTTTTATCAAACAATAATGTGACCATTTTTTAACCAGAAATTCAAGAATAATGTGATCATTTTTTGATCAGAAATTTAAAATTAATGTGTGGTTAATAATAACAAAGTTACCCATACTGTTCTACTCAAAATATTACACTCTGTATTTTAATATTTGTTGTAGATGGGACACCCTGTATTTTAATATTTGTTGTAGATGGGACACCCTGTATTTTAATATTTGTTGTAGATTCCTAAAAGGCATTGTCTTAAAAACAAAATGTATCAGCTTTTCTATAACGAATAAACAGGTTTAAATTTTCACTACCTTTCAAAATACTTTTGTTATTCGTCTTATCTTTCAACAGAATTTCAACGTTTACTTAAAATTAGAACAAAATGCGTTTTTAGAAATGTTCTAAGTAAATATCTTCTTTAATCGAACTATTTTCGAGAATGTTGAAATTTTAGCTCTTATTACAGAATAATCGATTTTGAAAATATTTCGAATATACTTTAAATCATCAGAGTTTCCGGCGCGTTCACTATTATTTGTTTAGTTTTTCGGATCTCTTGTATTTTTAATATATTCTGCATGTGTATAGATCTAACCTATGTTCGTAAATTTTTATGTTTCAGGATTCTTTTAGTTTTTGAAAATGGTTAAAATAAAATACATTGAATTGTGGTTGACGAAATTCAAATCTCACACAATTATTTTTAACCTAACAAATACACACGTTGTTTTTAAAAGATTGACAAACTTGGATTTTAAATAAATTCAATGTTAATTTTATTACTTAAATCAGATACAATATAGTAATTTTGTCAATTAAAACATTTTTATACTTCCAGAAAAGAAAGAGAACGCAACTGCAGAATATTCTTAAAATGTTCATTCTTTTCTAACTAGAAATTTTACATTATGCGCCAGGCTCAGTTCAAAAATGGTTAATTCTTCTTTTAATGTTGAAAAAAGTGCAGTTAAATATGTGAAATAAATAAACCATAACGCCGAAGTTAAAATCCACACAAATTTCCTAACATTTTTTTCTTACATTCTTCCACAAAATGACGGTCCTTTCATTTTTTGTGTTACAATTCAAGTGGCTTAGAATAATTGTCTTCACATGTCGAGTACAAAAAAAAGGACATTATAAATGAAAATAATTTAACGAAAACTATCACAACTTCTTCAATACGTAACTAATAATGCGTCTAGCTTTATTAATTACGTTTCAAAGAAGTCCTGATATTTTTCATCAAATTATCTTCTTTCAAATTGGTAACCCAGAAAAATCCACTGTTCTAGTGAATAGACGTTAGTGTATTTTCTGATTCTTTTTTTAATAAATACTTTTTACGAAGTAATTATTGCGTACAACTTTTATTTTTACTCTTAACAAATTTCATTACAGAACAGAAAAAAAAATCGACCGGCTATATTCAGCTCACGGAGCGTTTCCGGGGGGCCATTTCCGCTCCGCGCGACGCGACAATCTGCGAGTGCGCCCTTAACGGCCCCCAAGGGGCCGATGCCTCACTGCAATTTTAAACGTCCCCCCGAGCTGCTGCTACCCGAGAAAAGAGAACCCAAAACCACCCCCCATCTCCCTTATCCCTCTTTACTCCCTTACATTAACAGGTGCCAGAAAAACACACACCATTTCAACACACGTATTTTAGTGTGCGTGTGCAACAAGTGGTCGCTGCCTTATTAGCGAAAATCCGTTAATTGCGCGGAATCAGGAGGTTATTTATTGCCGGCTGCGCGGAAGAGAGGGATGGCGGCACGGGGGGTTGGAAAGTTTGCGGAGTTCGTCCGGAAAAGTCGAAAGGGATGATCGATTTGAAAGGGGGGGTTTGGATTTAATGGTCCCGACGTTCGATTTATGAAGTTTGAACTGGTTGGGTTTATTTATACGCTCGCTCTTTGTGAGCGCAATAATTTCACATGTTTTGGCATGTTTAAGTTAGGCAAAAAAGGATATGTTTAAAGTTGCGCTCAGATAAACTTATTTTACCAAAAGAAAGAAAATGAATCAGAGACGACGAATCAGAGATCTTACAATTCATCTGTCATCAAATATTCATAGAACTGGCGGTAACCCATTAACGGTCATGCAATTATACAGTTAACTCTAAAAATTTGTTTAAGGTAAAATTCTGCACTTCTTTTTATAATTTCTCTGAATGACATTATAAAACACTCTGGGAATTTCCTTGTAAATATACATAATGTATACGCTGCAAATTTTCAGGCAATAGTCGGTTTTATAAAAGCATTCAATTTGAAGTTTCGAAAGAGTGTTTCCACTCACAGATTAAGCATGAAATAAAATTTCGAGTTTAGAAAAGCCTGAACGTTTGGATTTAACCGTGAAGCGTCTAAATCCAAATTCGGACCTTTCTATACTCGAAATTTTACTTCATGCTCCACGCGTCTAAATCACTAAAATATTGTGTTGTTAAAAATACACTTAAAAATACTTTTTTAAATGAGGAATAAAAAAATAAATTCTTTTACACCTTCTTAAGTCAGGTAAAATAATACAATGTATTAAATAAACGTGTTTAGTAATTTAATTACCAAAAAATGAATAATCCTACGTCATTGTATTAATGGCGCTTAATAGGTTAAAATACAAAATAAAAATGATAATAATACTTCATTACAGCTAAAAAACGGGAAAACAATATAATTAGAATATTTTTTTTAAAAGAAGATTTAACGATAAAGTAAATTTAAATGTATATAATTTAAAATATAACGCTATTCTCATCAACTCCTTACAATTACTATTATTACTAATTACTCCTTACTAACGAGTGTCTATAAACTGTCGGCTTCTCGGTTGCTTTGAAAAACAAATTACATATCTTAGAGAATATAACTCATGCGTCACATGGCTACATTTCCTCCAATTAGAATTGTTTATTTCCATAGATACATGTTATCACAGCGGTAATAGAATTCTATCACCTTGTTGTCGTGGTTGCTACGAAAATTATTTGTCAAATCTGACATATAAAATTTCGAGTTTAGCAAAGTTGACATTGGTCGCTGTTTTATTCGTTATATTCTCTCATCGAATATAACTCGTGGTATAAATAATAATCGATAATATTCATTTGTAAAACCGGAGCAGCACATTCAGCTCGCCCTTCGGGCTCGTCGAATCTGCAGCTCGGTTTCACTCATAAATATTATCGATTATCGATGATAATGATTATGCCATACGAAACCGTAAATCTTAGAAACGTCAAATACAAACTTATTTAATCTCATATAAGCAATAGCAAAATATCGTCAACTCAGCTGTGACTAAAGAAAATAAAGCTTATTTTAAGAGTATATCCAAAAATAACTTAAATATGTGGAAATGTCTAAAAATACAAAAGTATAATTAATAATCAAATACGTAATATCCCAGAAAACCTCAAGAATAATTATTATAATTATTGCCAAATTTTCAGGTTTTTCTAAACTCGAAATTTTACTTCATGCGCCACGCGTATAAAACACTCAAATATTGTGAAGTTAAAAAAACACTTTAATGATGAGTAATAATCGAAATATTTAAATAACAAACATTTATCTTTACACATTATCAAGTAAGGTCAAATACTACAAGGTATCAAATTAACTTATGTTGGTAGTAATTACAACATAATTTTATAATGTTGAGTTATTCTTAATTATTCTATTTACATTAAGTTGTAACGTAGGTATTTACACAGTTCATATATATCCAGTTAGCCAGTCCCCATATAAATTTTGGGTACACGCGAATGGGAGCAGAGCGCTGGATGCCAAATTGGTGTATATGGCTGCCTATATACACCAGTCTGGCTTCCTGCGGTCGGTCGGTTACGACTATTTTACTCCAGATGTCGCGAAATCAAGTCTCAGAGAGAGAGTGAGAGAGAGACAATTTCTTTCTCCCTCTATTCCGCGCTTCTCGTTGTATCATATTCCAGATGTTGATTTTTCAATCTTGAAAACACGTTATTGTTTTCTTTTAACGAGCTAAGGATGCGTGTTACATTCATTTATGCGTTTCCTTCTACAATTTTATTTTCTGCGTTATTAGAGAATAGATTTTATGAAATTATATGTGAACGTAGTAAAATTCATTAAGTATTATTTATTTTGTACAAAAAACTTAAAATACAAAACTATTTAACTTTTGATAAAAAGTAAAACAAATACATCAACTTATCATTTTATTAACTAATCAGATCAATCCTATTGATCAGATCAAATCTACTTATCGATAAGGGTTTCTTTTTTATTAAAGGGGTCAGTGCAAAACGCAGTTGTGGTTTTTTTTTTAGTTTTTGAATTATTACCGTTTGAAGTTTTTAACCCATTAAGCGCCGTTGATGCATACACGCAACATTATTATTTTTTGATAATTAAGTTACTAAATAAGTGTATTTGATATATTATATTATTTGACCTGAATTTAAAAAGTACCAAGAAAAATTTAAATATTTTGTTATTTAAAGTGTATTATAAATACTTCACAATATTACAATGTTTTATACGCGTGGCGCATAAAGTAAAATTTCGAGTTTAGAAAAGCCTGAAAATTTGGCTCGGTCGCTCCGCTTCGCTACGCGCCCGAGCCAAATTTTCAGGCTTTTCTAAACTCGAAATTTTACTTCATGCTTAGTCTGGGAGTGGATACACTCGTTCTTAACTTTATATTGCACGTTTTTATATAAAATCGACGAATGCCTGAACATTGACAGCGTATACATTACATTGTTGAGGCATTAATTTTTTGAAAATCCATTATCACTTTAATATAATAATAATAATAAACTATTTATGATTTATAACTTTTTATTAAATTCACGTATACATTATGTGTATTTAAAGAAAAAATTCACAGTATGTAATGCAATAAGTCATTCATAGAAATCATAAAAAGAAGTGTAGAATTTTAATTAAAAATAACTTTTAGAGAATTGCTTGGCCGTTAATGGGTTAAAATAGTTTTAAATATACTATGTGTCCCGTTTGAAACATACAATGCGCCTTATTGTATGTTTCATGTGAAGATTTCCAATGTAATTGGAATTTGTGTTTGTATCGGTTATTAAACCAAAACGATTACAATAAAATTAAAATCATTGCTTTACCTACTAGCAGTATTTTCGAGGTATTATTTTTGAGTTCTCCTCAGTTTCATTTGAAATATAGCTTAAAAATAGTGAACGATTATACGTGAATAAAATCGTCAAAAAAGTATTTGCTACGAAAAGTCAGTGTTTGGCATCAAATTTATTAAAACACAAAGCAATAATTCAATTCAACATGAGTGTTTATTCTACAAAAGAAAGAAATCAGATCCCAAAATGGACTCAGTATATATTTTAATCACGATGCGTATTTTATTAAATGAACCATACTTTTAATAAATATTAACAGTTTCAGAAATTTGTGGTTTTTGCACTGACTACTTTAATTATCCGTTTACTTTGAACGATTGTTACATGATCAACTTGTATTTTTCCGATTGAAATTTTATAAACGCTTATTGTGTGCCATTTGACCAACACCGACAAAACTCAGCGGGCACTAAAATGTTACCTAATTTTTGGATTAAAATTTATGGCATCCGTCGTGCGGCTGCATGGGGATAATTTAAAAAAGAATAAGCAGAAATATTTTTCGATATTCTCAATACTTCCCGAGATACACGAAATGTTATATAGAGAAAGTACAAATTATATAAAAATCATGAAACTTTATAATTGAGAATATTATCAAAAACTGCGAAACAAACAAACTTGTTAAATCAAGTAATTAGTCACATTAATAACATTATAAATTTTACATTTTAATAATTGTTACCGACCTCATGGCTATCTTTTTTTGTACGGAAATATACGTTTTAGGGTCCCAGGAATGAGAAACAAGTGTTATCGATAATATTTGAGATAATTGGCTCAAATATTGAAATATGCTGAAAAGTCTCGTTAAGTGATGATAATCAAAAACATTTAGAAAACAACAAGATGTCTTTTAATAGAATAAGTATAATAGATTTTCTCTGAGAAGTGTAATTGCAAAAATTATTGAATACTCTATTTCCAGTTTACAATGTTTTGTATGTCAGGTTAATTCAATTATTTCAATGGTTTTATTCTTGGTCAGATTACATTTACAAAAGGTACCGATGGGATTATGTTACAGACTAAATAGGTAAGTGAAAATAATTCAAAATGATTTAAGAAAACCCGATCAAAAAGTGTCTAACTAAAATATCGGTTAGTGAAAAACATGATAAGAAATTACCGAATTGGATTCTGCGAATACGGATTAAATGTGTCAACAGTAAATAATCTTTTTAAATCCCAAAATATTTATGGTTTTTAGAAGGTTGCGGATTATCTGTAAGTTGCAGTGGTATTGTTCTGGTCGCGCAATACTTGAGGGTATACACCATAATAAAAACGTGGTCGAAATAATGCCTACAAATAGGTAAAAACAGCTAGAGCACTTCGAAGAATTTGATTTTTCATCCCTTCTATAAAGCCATCCCCACTAAAATAATGAATATTATCCAATAAGAAAATAGTCAAGGAAAAGAGTTAATTCGATATTCATACACGTTATTCAGAGTGTAAATGGATGAAACGGAACGTAGCATTTTTAATGTTAATTTCTCAAAATTAAAATATTATCTTTCCTAATTATTTCAGGGAAATTATGATATTCATTTGGTTAGAGAAAAAATATACACACCGAGCTTTGCTATTTATTGCATTTTTAAAAACCGGATTGTCATGAAATTAAACAAGCAAATGATGAGGTGTTGATTTGTTGGCTTTTTATTTAAAATATATTCTGTTGATTTTGTGTTACATTTCGATCAATTCTGTATAATTATTACTGAATAAAAAAAAAAACGAAAAAACTGCTTCTAAAATATCGTTAATAAATAAGAAAACAGTTATATGTATATTTAATACAGTTTTTTAATGTTTGTTAGTTTTTTGTATATATGAATGTTTATATGAATCTATATTGCTATGTTTTTAGTTTTGTGTATTCGTAAATAATTTATCTATTTTATTGAAATAATTTCTGTTTTTTATTATCAATTCCAATTAAAATACCCATCAAACATTTTTCAAATTGATTTTTTCATTGTAAAAAGATTTTTGTATTTATCTAACTTTTAAATAAAAAATGTTTAATAACATAAATATATTAAAAATCTATTTCTTTTTCAACACGTTTTTATTAAAAATATATATAATAACTAAAAATGTTGGAAATATATTTTACATTTTTTCATTGTAAAATAACTTTGTTTATTTATACAAATTATGAATATTTGAAATGATAATCTATTAATCTAAAAATTTTACCAATTTTTTTACTAAAACCGTATAAAATAACTAAAAACGTTGACAATATATTTTAGAATTGTTAATTTCATTGTAAATTTGTTTTTATAAAATATATTCCCGAATTTTATAATTTGGAACACGCTTGAAATCTCAAAATAAAAGAAATATTTCCGAATAGACTTTTTGTGGTGATAATAAATTTTATTATTCGTCTACCACAGTTCATATACAGGAAGTTTTCCGTTAAAGTATACATATTTCAAATTCACATTATTTTCTTTAAATCTGTAGATTTTCGTTGTGTTTTTAAAAGAGTTCAATTTGATGCTTTAAACGAGTGTTTTCCTCTCCCAGACTAAGCATGAAGTAAAATTTCGAGTTTAGAAAAGCCCCGTGAAAATTTGTCGAGGGTCGCGCAGCGACCAGAGACAAATTTTCGGGGCTTTTCTAAACTCGAAATTTTACTTCATGCGCCACGCGTATAAAACATTAAAATATTGTGAAGTTTAAGTATATTTGAACCTCACGTAAAATCAGTGTTTTGTGCGCGGGGCGCATGAAGTAAAATTTCGAGCTTAGAAAAGCCCAGAAAAATGTACAGTGTATTCTGTATTTTGAGTTATTTATACTTAAAAAAACTGTCTGTATAACTAATCAATAGTATAAATTATTTGCCAAATTTGGTACATACCAAAGTTTTAATTGAATTTAGGAAGAAAAAAAAAACAATCAAGATAAAAATAATATCAAATGAATTCTTTAATGTAAACTCATTGATTTTAATTTTTTGATTTTTAATTAAATTTTAGGTTTATTTGGGAGCTTTTTAAATATATCTGATTCCCAAAGTCCATAATTTTGAACACGCTGGAAATCTGAAAATAAAAGAAATGTTTCGTCATCAAATTTATCATCGTACAAGTGGCGTAGTCGGGATCAAATTACAGGACGAAATAAGAGCGAGCGCGTTTGTGTGTGTGTGTGTGTGTGTGTAGACGCAATCAGTTTTCTCTAGAATACTTCTACCTTTACTCTATTCATAAGTAGATGGACCCACTTCCCTACCACAGTCTCTCCTTTTCTATCCTCGAAAACTCGGAATCCAGTTCTCCCATAAGCATTGTCTACCCTTGGTATTTATTTGTTGAGTGGTTAATATTTATGTTTGACATAACCTCATAATAAATGACATTTGACACTTTTTTTACAATGCATAGTAATTTTAATTTTTAAATAATGTCAGTTTAAAAAGCAGATTTATTTTAATTTTTTTTTTCGACAAAAATATTGAACACAAAACAAGAAATTGGGCATTATTGTATTCAGAAAAATTATGTCTAATGAAATTAAATTTAAAAGTTATAGGCAGCTATTTAAAAATGTTAAATTGGCTATTATTTGGCAATGAAGTTATTATTGAACATCTAGATTTATGTATGTTTTGGTTTTTAGTTTAATAAAATCTGTCAATAAATAATAGAGTTAAGGAGTTGGCCGTTTTCTATCGAACACTCGGTATGTTTTGGTATTAAAACGTTTTTGCTGTGATTAATGTGCACTGATTATTCTAATCCAATGTTTATTCAGAAAAAATCGGTGGTAAATGCAATCAAAATATTAAGAAGAGTTGTCTTTCACATCAATTAAAATTTTAATAAAAATCAATAAACTTGGTTGTTGAAATTTGACATCTACAAATGCATACCTAATTTAATATACAAGTACTACATAAAGCTGTTTTCTCGTGTTTTGAACATTCTGCTATTCTAAAACATATTTATGAAATTTAGTGACGAATTCAGGCAATTTACCATAAATTTAATAAACGTAAGTTTGCAATAACAAGAGTTGATTTGTTTATTATCTATTATTACGAAGAAAAAAAAATCATAAAAACATATGATCAAATATCATTTTGCGTTAGTTCTTTTTTCATCTTTTAATTTAATATACATAATGTAATTTTATTTTACAATAAAACACTTTAAACTTTGTTTGTATAACACTTATTTATTTTTCGTGACTGCAGTTTCGGCAACTTTAGTTTGCCATTATCAAACGTGCAATCACGAAAAATAAATAAGTGTTATACAAACAAAGTTTAAAGTGTTTTATTGTTAAATGAAATGTATAACGAAGTAGAAGCCTCCACAATACAAAATTAATTCTATTTATTTATCATTATATTTAATTTAGTATTCATTTTTTGTGTGGTATTTTCCTCCATAAACTTTAAGAATATTTTACATATTTAACTACACTTTTGGCAATTATAAATTAACTATTTTTGAGCTTATAAAAAGTCAGTCTTTTATATGCCTAGCGCATGAAGTAAAGTTTCGAGTTTAGAAAGGCCTGAAAATTTGCATTGATCGCGTTGCGACCAATCCGAAACCAGAGACTCCAAATCTGTCTATGCTGAAATACTGAACATAAATTCAATAACTACAAAAAAACATTTTTGTTTTATGCGTATGAATGTAAATACATTTATTGTAGACATGCTTTTATTGTAGAACAATATTACATAGTTTTGTAAAGGATGTTCCATTAACAGGTCCCATTTTAATTATTTAAAAACAATACTTTTTTGTGAAATAGTTGCAAAATATTTATTTTCAAAACAAGGTATTTTAGTTGTAGAAAATTATATCTGGTAAATAGCCACCTCGGCTGCTTCTGCAAATACCTATTCGTTTGAGAAAGTTTTGCATCACATTTTCGTACAATTCTGGTTCTATTTGAACAATAATGGCTCGAATATGTTCTTTGGGCGATTGAATTGTTAGTGGATCATTAGCGTTGACTTTTTCCTTCACGCAGCCCCAAAGAAAAAAGTCTTTACTTTATAAGAATGCAGGCTAAGATCCTTGTGCAGAATGCGATGAAAGCTGGTCTCTGAAATGCCCAATTGCTGTGAACGTCTTGGGATAGACAAACCCGGGTTTTCAGCAACACTTTTACCAACAACGGTAATGTTCTTAGCTGACCTAGCGATTCGAGTACGAACTGGAAACTTTACATCAGTATATTGTCTATTTCGCTCAAATTTAGTGATAAGTTTTACATTGACACGGCGAGAAGGTGATTCATACCGACCGAAAACACGACGAACGCTGCGATCTGTCTAGGCCAGTGCATGAATCCGGCCCGCGATTGTTTGTCATTTTTTTGTAAATGTAATATTTTGAAATATTGTAACAATTGTTCCTTAAATTTTTCATAATTTTATAAAATTAATCGGATCTTGGCCGACTTTATTATGTAGAATTGTATTTGTAGCCCGCGAAGAAGATAGTTTGGAGACCCAGGGTCTAGGCGAAAGATGCACTATATTGATAATGAATTTTCACTATTTCTATACGTTGTTAAAGTGTATATCTTTCCTTTTTCTCAAATCGTACACTTTTCACTTGACAAGTGTCAAATAATCAAGACCCTCTATAAAACAGTTTAAAAATACCAGGGAATTTAAAATGGGACTTCTGAACGGAAAACCCTATTTATGTGTATTATAATTAACCATTGTTCTTTCTTATTTCAGGTAATTACCATTTCCTTCTCAGCTTTTGAAGTAAAATACTAAGAGGTGAAATTAGGGTATGTACAATATTTTAGGATTTATATTAAAGTATTATAGATGTTTACAGGAACTTGCAATAATGTCTAGAATGTATTTAATATTATACGAGTCACCTATTGCTAAAAACCCCTAAATCCATTTGAAAAATATGGATTTAGGGGTTTTTGGAAATAAGCGACGCATATATTTCCAGCAATTAACCCGGTGCATGCACCATTTTTATTAAGTATGTGCAAGTTAACACTAGGTACACGTAATTTAAAACAAAATGATTACATTCATGACTGGTAAATCTATGACTATTTATACATGTGCTTTTTATCATTACGCATACGATACATAATTTTAGTAAAGTATAACGTTTGCATTGTGCCAAACTCAAATATTTAAAATGTGATTTTAAATCCTATTTTATAAAAAATACGTATATCAATTACAAGAGATTATTATTTTAAATATGAATAAAATTTATTAAATTCCCAGTATATATCTATATTTTTCATGTAAAAAACAAAATGATTGAATTTAATTGAGCCGGCACACAAGCACGGCCAGACATTGCGGATTAATCGAAATTTATAATGGATAATTATTTATTGTTCGTTTTAACGGTGGCGGGTGGGTATTAAAATCGGTCCGAGCGCACCTACATTTCGGACGGGGGAAGGTGGGAGTGGGCTTTATTCAATTTTCGATTGTGGATTATTAGCGCTGCATTTTGGTGTAAAATTATATCTGCGGAATTCAGAATTAATGAAATGAATTGTGTGCGAACGAATGAGAGTTTTACATAACTGACAATTAACCAACACCGGGCCCAGTTAATAATTCACTCACATTTATCCCACCTATTCGAGTTCGATTTTTAATATTTTTCAAATGTATGTGGGGGTACGGAAATTGAAAAAAGACTACTGAAGGGTTCTTTTGTGATATTGTAGCTTTTTGCGTAAATATAGATTGATGAGATTATAGTATAATTGACTAGTTAATTTAATTGAAAAACTTTTTAGACATACAATAAATACAGGGAGTTTCTCTTTAAAGTATGCGTATTCAAAATTCAGCTTATTTTCTATAAATCTTTAGATATTCGTTGTTTTTTAAAAGAGTTCAATTTGAAACTTTAAAAGAGTGTTTTTCGCTCCCAGACTAAGCATGAAGTAAAATTTCGAATTTAGAAAAGCCCCGTGAACATTTTCTGGGCTTTTCTAAACTCGAAGTTAGACTTTATGCGCCACGCGTATAAAACACTCAAATATTTTGAAATGTAGGTATAATTAAACCTCACCTACAATCAGTGTTTTATACACGTGGCGCATGAAGTAAAATTTCGAGTTTATAAAAGCTCAGAAAACTTCACGGGTCTTTTCTAAACTCGAAATTTTACTTCATGCATAGTCTGGGAGTGGAAAACACTCGTTTAATGCTTTAAATTGAACTCTTTTAAAAAATTAACGGATGTCGGAAAATGTACGGCCTTTGCATATGTTTACCTAAAAGAAAAATTCCCTGTATAAATTAAATCACACTTAAGGTATTTATTTTAAGAGTACCATTTATTAATATTTATGTATATATAATAGTATTTATGCATTCAATTTGACAATTATACACCATATATAATAACACGAGAATAATTAAATTAAAATAAAATATGACACAATAGCTAGATCATGCATACCAAACTGCGTTGCAAATTATGGACACGACGTATTGTCCACATTAAAATGAAGTTTGTTACCAAAAATTATGAAGTCAAATGTTTTTAGAAATTATGAAATAAAATAAAAAAACAATTTTTGTGTGAGCATTTTGTTTTAATAAATCACAGAAAATAATTAAAAAACAGTTTTTTTTTAAATTTTTAATACCTAGGTTAGACGAAATAAATATTTGAAAAATTCGGGAGAGATGTCCTATGACTCATTGATGTGAAATGTTTGGTTGATTTTTTTTAGAGAGTATATCGACAGTTGTATCTGCAACGATTTTTCCTAGTTGTTTCAAATTTTGACGTTACATGACAATGTCATACTGTTTAGGTCGCGAGTATATTAGTGTTCTTCCTTTTAGAAAAACTTTAAATCATAATTTCTTGTTATTTTTTCTTTTGAGTATACATATTACGTGTTTGAAGTTTAAACGAGTGTTTTCCACTTCCAGGTTAAGCATGAAGTAAAATTTCGAGTTTAGAAATGCCTGAAAATTTTATTTAGTCACGTAGCGCGAAGCGGAGCGACCAAAACAAATTTTCAGGCTTTACTAAACTTAAAATTTTACTTAATGCGCCACGCCTAAAAGACACTGATTTCAAGCGGAGTTTACGTATTCACAATATTTCAGTGCTTTCAGTGGTTAATACGCGCTACGCGACTAAACCATATTTTCAGGCTTTTCTGAACTCGAAATTTTACTTCATGCTTAGTCTGGGAGAGAAAAACACTCGTTTTAGGTTTTAAATTGAACTCTTTAAAAAAAGCGTATGCATATGTTAACAGATTAATCCGATGACTATTTGCCAAATCTACTGAATACGCATTCGATTCAAGTAACATTTTTATTTGAGCTTACACAAAATCAACATAAATGCATTATTTCTTTAAATACCCGAACTATTTAGTAGATGTGATAATTTCAATTATACCACTATAATACGATTGTGCACATTAATTAAAATGATTTGTGGCTGGGTTTTTGCAGATTTAGTTTTACGAAGACATTGTCAAAATGTGACGTTTAACCTTAAAATTTTAAAGCTGCATACTGGAACATACGTTTTCGCATGTTCCATCTAAAAACCATAGCAGACATATGAAGTTTTTTGTATCTTTTCGCACACATAACCTGATGACATCAAACTATTACACCTCTCGTGAATCATACTTTACCTTATTTATTGTAGTTTAGATTTACTTACATATTATATATTATTATTTGGTTTTTATAATTTTTTTTGTAATATTCTAAAATGGAGAAATCCGTAAAGTAATCAATCGAAGCAATATATTTCGAACTTTAAAATAAATCAACGTTGTATAGGCCTAGCGCTTAAAGTATCATTTTGAATTTACAAAAGCCTGAAAGTTTGGATTTAGGCGCTACGCTTCGTTCCGCGCTCAAATCGAAATTTTCAGGCTTCTCTAAACTCGAAATTTTACTTCATGCTTAATCAAGGATTATAAACACTTGTTACAAATTTTATATTAAACGAAAGGAAAACAAATTATTCAGTAATTAAATCAAATGATTTCATTAAAAAAAAATAGAGGATAAATAATAGTTTTATTTTAATATACACAAACTAAAATTGACTAAAATTATTTAAAAATCAATAAATTTGTGGTATAATTGAAAAATCAAATAAATAAAAACAGATTTTCATAAACATTTCCAGTTATGAAACAAAACAATGTGCTAGGTGTTTGCTAGCTTTTACAGCATTTTTCTACTAAACAATAAATTAGAAGGGCTCAAAATTGGCTAAAATTATAAATAAAAGAACGGGAAAATAGTGAATTAATGTTGCATTTAAAAAATCTTTAACAATTCAAAGAAAGATTTTTCTAAAATTTACAGAAATTTTGAAACAATCAGAGAATAAGCAATATTCAATTGTTGAAAAATCACAGAGGCTCAAAAATAATAAAATGTAAATTTTTAATGGATTTACAAATTGATTAATTTTGATTTTTTCTAAAATTAAATAAATATATATTCACGTCTCAATCATAAGTAATAAGAATTAAGATTTAAATATGTAATGTTTTGTAATCTATGTATAAAATTGGAGATTTTCCGTTTTTCGAAATAAATAATATGTTTTAGAATTATTTTACAAAATTGCCATATTTATCAATTGTGAAATAATGTAAGCCAATTGCAAAGGTATTCAATTCTTAAAAAATCGAAGAGACTCGAAATTGAAATATTTTTTTAATCAAATTTGAGCTTATGAAATTTATTCATATTCTATATTCGTGTTAATAACTAAATAGAAATACCTTGGCATCACTTTCGACTCCAAACTATCCTTCAAACTCCATTCCCAAATCATGAAAACACAAATTCAAAATAGGGCGCGGCATTTCAGATCGTTAACCTTCCAAAATAAAGGGATTACGACAAAAACAGCTGTCCACATCTATAAAATGATCTGCCGCCCCCTATTAGAATATGCTTCAATCCTCTTCCTTAACCCTCGTCCCTCAACATTAAATAATATGGAAGTCGCAGAACGATCAGCCCTTAGAATCCTCACAAAAATCCAACACTCCAATAACCCATTCCACAACTCCTCCAATACCTTATTGTATGAAAAAAACAGAAATAATCTCTATCCAACAACGACTACCCAACTGTCCCAAAAATTCGCATCTTACCCACACATCCATGACATCCTTAATCACCTCTGTTTAGTACGAAACCCCAATATTTCTCCCAAATTCAATAACCCAAAAACCACCATTCATCAATTCATCTCATCTCACATGAATCATAACTAACTGACAAGACAAGGACAACTATAACTCAGGCTGAAAGACTGATGGATCTTAAAATAAAATATAAGTGTAAAAATAAACAAACTGTAAATTTTTTTTAGTGCACAATAAAGATGTTTATATATATAACTAAATAGTGTTTTACTTACGTCAAAAAAATGCAGTATTTAGTTTAAAATAATAAATTATTAGTTTGTATTAGTTAATTAATTATATTTTTTACACCATCTATTTAATTTATGTTGCATTTTATTATTTTAAGTACTTTTAATTTGTATTGTAATATTCTGATTGTTAAGTTCTATTTTGTAAATGGGCCGCCGTATATAAATAAAGATAAAAACAATAATAATAAATCTCAATTAATTACTTTTAATTTACACAAATAAGACAATTAACTTTGTTTGTATAACTGAGGATTTTATTGTGACTATAGTTTCGACAACTTTAACTTGTCATTATCAAACATAAAGTAATTTAAAACAAACAATTCGTCAGGTATATACACGAAAAAATTACAGTTACAAAACGGCTTTCAAAATAGGGGTGTATATTAGGTCAAGCTGGTCGTTTATTACGGGAATTTCCGGATTAGCGCTTGCTCTGTGAATTTCCAGAGACTCTAGGAGGTCCATCTTACGACCCTTTCCGGCTAAATGTATTATTGACAGTACATCCTCGCCAAAAGTATGATTGTTTTCAATCATATGTCTAGCGAATGACGACTTATCAATCAAGTTAAGCCGAAAAGAGCTAAGATGCTCCTTGAGTCTGATTTTAAAATTACGACCAGATTGACCAAAATACACTCCTTTGCAGTCGCTACAAGAGATAACTGATTTCAAAGACCCTAGAGCAGTAAAAAATTCCAAAGAATTGAATAACAAACTAAAAACCCATCACTTTCCTCCAAATCATAAGTTAGTATCATTCGACGTATCTAATATGTTCGCTAAAATCCCACCAAACGATTGCATAGACCTAATAAAAACTTCTTTTGATATACTAAACGTAAACATTTCAGTAAAAACAGAATTTTTAAATATATTAGAAATAATTTTAAATAATAATCACCTTTCATTCGAAAATAAATTTTACACACAGACAGAAGGGCTTGCAATGGGCTAGCCTTTGAGTCCTTTGCTTGCTGAAATTTTCATGTGCAATTTAACAAACATTATATTAGAGTCCCCGTTAGGCAAAAAGCACATAAACATGTGGTTTAGATACGTCGATGATATTCTAGCTTCCTTCATAGGTTCAGATAGGCAGCTTTCCCAATTCCTAAAATTTATTAACAACATACACCCGAATATAAAATTCACAGTAGAGACAGAAATTAGTAATAATATCAAATTCCTAGACCTTTCAATAACCAAATTCAACGAATCACTAACATTTGAAATTTATAGAAAACCTACATTTAGTGACCGTGTAATCCCTAATTCCTCGAATCACCCACGAATACATAAATTGTCCGCGTTCAATTCAATGATACACCGTGCTTTCAACATTCCACTCTCTGAAACAGCATTTGAAAAAGAAATTGATATAATTAAAAGTATAGCCATTTCAAATGGCTATACTTCAGCATTAATAGACTCATTGATTAATAAATATAGAATGAAAAAAGAAACTAAGTATATATATATATATATATATATATATATATATATATATATATATATATATATATATATATATATATATATATATATATATATATATATATGCAGGCAAGGACACATCTAAAAAAGAACAAATATTTAGATCCCTTACCTACTTTGGTGACATCTCATTACAGATTAAAAGCATTTTATCTAATCATAACATTTCAATAGCCTTTAAACCTTTTACAAAAATTAGATACAGTATTTTTAATCCGAAAACAAAAATACCCAGTGCTCACAGATCAGGGATATATAAACTAACTTGTAGCGACTGTAAAGGAGTGTATATTGGTCAATCTGGTCGTAATTTTAAAATCAGACTCAAGGAGCATCTTAGCTCTTTTCGGCTTAATTTGATTGATAAGTCGTCATTCGCTAGACATATGATTGAAAATAATCATATTTTTGGCGAGGTAGTACTGTCAATAATACATTTAGCCGAAAAGGGTCGTAAGATGGACCTCCTGGAGTTTCTGGAAATTCACAGAGGACGCGCTAATCCGGAAATTCCCGTAATAAACGACCAGCTTGACCTAATATAATTTTCGTATATATACCTGACGAATTGTTTGTTTTAAATTACTTTATGTTTGATAATGACAAGTTAAAGTTGTCGAAACTATAGTCACAATAAAATCCTCAGTTATACAAACAAAGTTAATTGTCTTATTTGTGTAAAAAATGATGTATAACGAAGTAGATGCCTCCACAGTGAACAGTTTATTTTTAATTTGTTGTTAGTACTAAGCATTATGTACTTTTAAATGGAATTTCCGTAAATAAACATTAAACATTTCTTAGATGTATTTCACAAAATTGTCATATTTATGAATTTTAAAATAAGCCTAAGCCTCTTTTAAAATGTGTTTTTGTTTTGAATTTTTGAAATTACAGAAGCAGTCATAAACAGGCAAAAAATGTCGAAATTTTGCTTGTCAAAAAATACAAATAAAATATGTTGTATCTAAATACCTAGTTCAAAAATGTTGTTATACAATTAGTTGAAAACTCACAATAAAACATGTTTTGTTATTCGTTAATTGATTTATTAAAAAAAAATACTCCAAGAATTCTGCTAAACGTCAGAATTATTGATTTTTATCCTAATTTGATTCAATAACAGCAAGATTGTAACACAAAAAAGAGATAGCTTTATTTTTGTGTAAGAAAAAAAAACCCAAAATTTATTAATTTGGAAAAGAATTATAAAACTTATTTTTTAAATAATAAAGAACCATTCACTCCAAACTACATATTAAATATGGTCTTTAAAGTAAATGTTCATATTGACAAGCCACATTTTTAATATTTTTACTATATGGACCAACTCACACATTCATACCACACCTAGAACCACGACGAGAAATTATTTATTAAATAAAATCTCGCCGTGCACGGGAATTGAACCCGAAATGTGGCTCGCCGAGCAATAACGCTCGGCCACCACCAGCCCGTATAAAACTTCTAATAACACAAAAAAATATTAATGATCACAAAAACTTTTCGGAAAACTCTCTTGAAATTAAAAAAAAGGGAAGAAAACCCTTTTTACAGTGAGAATATAACATAACTCATCAATTCGAAAGGAAAATCTATCCGCTTCGCTACGCGACCAAACCAAATTTTTAGGGTTTTCAAAACTCGAAATTTTACTTCATGCTTTATCTGAGAGTGGAAATCACTCGTTTAAAGCTTTAAATGAAACTTAAAAATAAAAGAACGAATATTGGAAAGATTACAGCGTATGAATATTTATACTTAAAATAAAAATTCCCTTTGTCAACACAAACAGAATAAATTTGATTTGCTTTAAAAAAATACAAAAACATCAGGATTTCATATTACTTTCAGTACTTATGAAAAGCTCAATCTTGAGCTTTATTTTCTTGTCAGAAGAACAATTATAAAATAATTATAAAAATACAGAAAAGTAAATTTGTTTAGCTTTTAAAAAAATAATTGTGGAAGGTATAATAAGATTTATTTTTGTAAGAAATATCAATATTTACTTCTCAACTGAAACAATCTCAGAAATGTTCAATAAACTTTCAAGTAATTAAAACTAAACTGAAATAATTTGAAACAACTTTTTTACTTTCTTTTATTTTATTTTCAATTAATTAATTATGTGCGTTTACATTGGAAATACATGCTGCAATAAATAATTATTAAAAATGACTGAAACGCCAGATTTCAATAATATTTAAAAACATATTTCCAACCGGGAATAATCACAGAAGTTTTTAATAAACTTCTTAGTAAATAAAATTAAACAGAAATAATTTGAATCAACTTTTACTTTATCTCTCTCATTTAATTTTCAATTAATTAATTATGTGCAAAAACATTAGAAATTCTTGCTGCAATAAATAAACATTAAAAATTACTGACACGCCGGATTTCAATTAAACTTCCAGTAATTATAAACAGGCACACGGTGATTCATTTGTGTGTGAGAATAAATAACGTTGTTTAGAAGGAAAAATACTAAGAAAGTTAACAGAAGTTGTGTAAAACTTTTAAGTTATTAAAATTAAACTGAAATAATTCGAATCAACTTTTACTCTCTCTATCTCTCTCTCTTATTTCATTTGCAATTAATTAATTATGTGCTTTTGAATTGGAAACTTATGTTGCAATAAATGATCAATAATAATTATTGAAACACCAAATATCAAAAAACATTCAGTAGTTATAAAAAACAGAATGTGTTCCAATCAAGCAGAAGTAAAAAATGCAGATGCTTACCATTATTTAAAAACGCATGCTTTCAAAATTACCCAAATATGAGATTTTTTAATGTTTTTCTTCATTTCAATTTTACGCCTTTTTTCTTCATATTTCATTATTGTAATATAATTGTTATACACTTAAAACAAATAAAAATGGTTGTTATTAATATTATTTTATTAAATTTATACCAATTATGTCAAATAAAATCGAAAAAAATTTTCTGTAAGAATAAGAAAGTTTTATTTCTCAACCGTAAGTAATCGAAGAAGTTAACGATTTTTCAAAATAGCATTGAATTTGAAACTCCGAACGAGTGTTTCCACTCCCTAATTAAGTAAAATTTAAAATACACTGTTTTAGAATTCTGCTTAAAACACCGTATAAAACATCGGTTTCTAGTAAAGTTTAAAATATACATGCAGGTTTTTTCTTTTAAGTAAATCTACATGTCACAAAACAAATTGCTCAAACTTTCGGTTGAAGGAAATATTTTTTTTAATTTTATGTCAAATACAAGCAGTATATTTTAAACTTCACCTTAAATTACCATACAAATTCGAATATTTAAAAGCGCAAGATTTAGTTAGTCGAATTAAACGTGCGTACAATTTATTAACGTGATATTAAACATAAGTAGTATATTTAAAATTTCGAGTTTAGAAAAGCCTGAAAATTTGGATTTAAATCAGGCTTTTCTAAACTCGATATTTCACTTGATACTTAATCGTGGAGTGGTAATACTTATTAGAAGCTTTACATTGATCGCTTTTATAAATACTAATGCAGTTTGCAGAATATTATACCTACTAATACAGTTTGAAAAATATTTACAAAACACAAAAATGAATTAAAATCGACTTTCTCGGTTCACATCAGTTTTTTTCAATTTCAAGTATCGTAATTTTTGTTTTGTGAAAATATATAAATTAGTAAAAAAGCTGATTTCTGATACTTATAATCCAATCTCCATTTATATGACTCATTTATTAAATTTAGTTCATTTTCAAGTAGGTAGTACTTATTGTGAAATTTATTTATTTTTTTGTTACGTAATATTTTAGTAGTTTATGTTGTGTGCAAATGAAATGTGGGATTTTTATGTCCCATCGGGATAATGGCAAGCGCGCGGCGGTAAAGGGACGCGTCCCGTGTATTCGCGTATCGCGTTTCCGGTTCCGGTTGAACAAGGGCGGTCCATTAAAGGGCCCCCAGGAGGTCCGGACGCAGGTGTCTGCGATGAGGCGTCCCCGCTGAGGGCCCTTTCTCGCCGTTATCTACACCTCATCCATTCTTAAACTTAAACTCATCTCGTGTATGGAGTACACTTGCATCCGGAAAATTATGTATTCTTAAGGGCTTAACATTTATTATTTCAATCTCATAGAGTATAATAATTCTTACAACAGGTATGTTTGGTGGATATAAAGGGACATATTCTTTGAAGTATACATATCCCAATTATATGCTGTAAATCTTTAGATATTCGTTGTTTTTTTTTTTCAATTTTAAGCTTTAAACGAGTATTTTCCACTCCCAGATCACGCATGAAGTTAAATTTCGAGTATAGAAAAGCCTGAAGTGGAGCGACCAATCCAAGTTTTCAGGCTCTTTTAAAATCGAAATTTTCCCTTATGCGATGCGCAAATACACCACTGATTTGAAATTAAGTTCGATATAGAATCATAAAGCAGTATGCTAAAGACGTATTATTTTTACTTTACAAAATGTCAGTGTTTTATACACCTGGCAGATGAAGTAAAATTTCGAGTTTATAAAAGCCTGAGCATTTTTAATAATAAAACAACAGTAGATAAAAGAATTAATAATGAAACAAAATGTGAAAAATATGTAAATTTGTTTGAGAAGAGACATTAATAACTCAAAGAGCCGCATGTTCGGTACATGACCAAGGTAGTACAGTAGACTGATAGTGACTTCTACTCTTACTACAAAAACTAAAACTCGGGAAAATAAAAAAAAATTAACAGAAATTAGAAATTAATAATAAATAATATATTGTACATCTAACTTTGCTGAAACCACACATTATTATCATTGTACATAATGACTAGAAAATACACACATTTTGTAGTCATACAATACAAATACGGAAGAGTGGGGAGTCATGAGACAGGTTTTGTTTTTAAATGAGAACTGCCATAAAAATAAATATTTTGTGCATCTAAAAGGTAGAACCTGCAATAGATCTAATAACACAACTATTGGCTTAAGCAAATTGTTAGAAGCATACGATTTAAGCATTTTATGATGCTTGTAAGAAAGATGCATTTTTTATGTTTACAAAATTTGGTGGGGAGTTGTGAGACACGTCTTTTTTGGGTCGTTTTTAATCCCCAAATACCCTCCCACCTTTCCCCTAGCTACGGTCTTGCACGATCTTATTACAAAATTCCATCAAACATTTAAATTATGCATGAATAATGCTAAATACGCATAAAAGATGCGAACTTGGTTTGAAAAATATCGAAAATGATTGTCACACATCCCAAAAATACACACATTTTGTAGTCATACAATACAAATACGGAAGAGTGGGGAGTCATGAGACAGGTTTTGTTTTTAAATGAGAACTGCCATAAAAATAAATATTTTGTGCATCTAAAAGGTAGAATCTGCAATTGATCTAATAACACAACAATTGGCTTAAGCAAATTGTCAGAAGTATACGATTTAAGCATTTTATGATGCTTGTAAGAAAGATGCATTTTTTATGTTTACAAAATTTGGCGGGGAGTTGTGAGACACGTCTTTTTTTGGGTCGTTTTTAATCCCCAAATACCCTCCTACCTTTCCCCTAGCTACGGTCTTGCACGATCTTATTACAAAATTCCATCAAACATTTAAATTATGCACGAATAATGCTAAATACGCATAAAAGATGCGAACTTGGTTTGAAAAATATCGAAAATGATTGTCTCACATCCCACTACAAATGTTGTCTTACAACATATGGGGTGCTCTGAGACAACATTTTTGGGATGTGTGACAGTTATTTTTGGCAGTTTACTTAATGTTAATTCTAATTAGGCGCATATTTAGCGAAACATCGAATGTTCATACACTGATATTAATTTGATCATATTTACCTTTGTAATCTTTAAAAAGTGAGTGAAAATTCCGCAAACACAAATGGCCGAAAAAACCTTTCACACGAAATTGGAAACACAATATGGAAAGACGTTTAAAATGCATTTTGACGAGACGAGTGGTAATGCAGTACTGAGATCATATCGAGCAAACAAATTGACACCTGTTGAAACTTTCAAAACTGTTCAAATATAGCAGATATTCAGCCCGAGTCCGTACACGAAATGTAAATTTAACTTACATGTTATTTTTAACATCACAGACTAACCGCGCTTAGTAATTGGTATGGTATGCTTAGATTGTGATGGTATAATAACGTCAGAGCTGGGACGAATCCTCGTTAAAAGGATTCGAATCACGAATCCGAATCACCTAATATGATTCGAATCAGGAATACTCGAATAAAGGATTCGTAAGAGATAAATATGATTCGAATCAAAGATTCGAATCCTGTTTTTTCGAATCACGAATACAAATCGTTTAAGAATAAATTTGATTTTATTATTTTTTTACAAACATTAACATATCGTTATCAGTTGTTTTAACAAAAATATTCACAACCTAATTATTTATTATTAACACTGAACATCGTTCATAACATACTATATTTCTGTGTTACTCTGATTAAAGATGTATTTGTCTGTTTTTGAACTACACTTCAAATCAATGGTTTATACGCGTGGCGCATGAAGTAAAATTTCGAGTTTAGAAAAGCCCCGTGAAAATTTGTCTCGGGTCGCTGCGCGACCCTCGACAAATTTTCTACGCGGGGCTTTTCTAAACTCGAAATTTTACTTCACGCTTAGTCTGGGAGTGGAAGACACTCGTTACTTTAAAATATGTCACAACTGTTAAAGTACGTATCGTCGGATGCCCGTCTTCAGGGGTGATATGTAAGCAAATTATGGGTCCTAGGAGTTGCCAAATAAGTGAGTTACTCAACTGTTTCTAAGGCACTCTTTGAAAAACCAAAAGATTAAAATTTTACATATAAAATGTACAATAAACTATAAGTGTTATACATCATTAAATTCAGTAAACAATATTCTTCCAAAAAATATCAAAATCCAAAATGGCGCCCATAAGAAAAACAAAAGTTAGCTATGGTCCCTAGGTAAATGTTATAATTATCTTAAAATAAAATATGTTACTAGATTTATCGGTAAAAAGTGCCTATAATGTCAAAGTTGTAAATGTCTGGATTTAATAGTTTTTGAATAAAAAAATAAAAACGAATTTTCAAAAAATACGTTTTTTGACAATATCTCATTAAGGAAATTAGATATTTCAAACGTGTTTTTGGGTTATTATTGGGCCCTAAATTATGCAACTTTGCCCCAATTTAACCGACTCTCTATCTCTTTAAATAACCGAGATCCCCATACATTCTGTTGAAATACGGACACCCGGTATAATAATAATAATAATAATATAAAATGTATTGTATTTTTATTTTCTAAGTATTTTAATTAAATAAATATTTTAGATTGTTTGCCGTATATTTACGAATATATTAAAAATAAATACTTATTTCAGTAATTCAATATTAATTATACCATCAAATGTCTAAAAGTCTTGTGTTAAAAATCACCAGAAATAATTAGATGTTTTTTTTATTAAACGAATTTAACTATGGCTTTCGACGTATAAGTCAAAAGATATTTGAAACAAAAGTTGTAGCCAACGAAAAAATAAACCTCTTTTACCTAAAAACTTTTCACCTCAGCTCTTTTGTTTTTGAATTAGAAACTAAAAAATCTAGTGGAGATTTGTTGATCTCCACCAGTTTTTTTTAGTCACCGATTATGGCGTTCGACGTCTAAATCAAAAAATGTTTCAAACAAAAGTTGTTGTTGCTAACGAAAAAATAAACCACTTTTACCTAAACACTTTTCACCTTAGCTGTTTTGTTTTTGTTCAATAAACCGAGAAAGATTTTTTTGAAAATAAATACACAACTTTATGACAACTTTATGATAATTCGAAAATTTACGAACGAGTGTCTTCCACTCCCAGACTAAGCATGAAGTAAAATTTCGAGTTTAGAAAAGCCCCGTGAAAATTTGTCTCGGGTCGCGCAGCGACCCGAGACAAATTTTCACGGGGCTTTTCTAAACTCGAAATTTTACTTCATGCGCCACGCGTATAAAACAGTGATTTAACGAGAAATTTAAAAACATACAAAACAAATTTTTCATGTTAATCCTTACGATAAATTCGAATTATTTTTGACGATTCGAATCCTTACGATTAATTCGAATTATTTTTGACGATTCGAATCCTTTTGTAACTATTCGAATCCTTTTATAAATATTCGATTCCTTTTATGAGGATTCAAATCCTTTTATGAGGATTCGAATACTTTTACGAGGATTCTAATCCTTTTATGAGGATTCGAATCCTTTTACGAGGATTCGAATCCTTTTATGAGGATTCGAATCACCAGCATTTGGATTCGAATACGAATCCTTTTAAAAAAGTGTAACGAATCCGGATCACGAATCCAGTTTAACTAAAGTATTCGAATACCTCTTTTGAATCCTCTAAAAGGATTCGAACCCAGGATTCGAATCCCGAATGATTCGAATCCTGCCCAGCTCTGAATAACGTATACGTTAAATTTAACATTTCGCGTACAGAATCGAGGGGATTGACGTGTCACACTCGTTTCTATCAAATTGCGTTATTAGACGCAATTAAGGACTGTCAGTCATAATTTATACAAAAAACAGTTCAGGGACAGTTGCACTAAACACGTTGGACAGGCTCAATTATGAACTCGAGTTCAAAGTGACATTAGAACAACTGTCATCTTGAACTCAAGTTTAGCTTGAACTCGAGCCGAAATGTTCATTTTACGCTTTCGACGTATATAATACATTTTTATTGACATTATAGTAAAATTACAATACATAATATATACTTATTTATATAAAGTATATCTATCGTCAATTTAGGATGACCTGAATTCTTTCTATCTACGGTGTATCTTTATTTATGAGAGCATTTTAAGAGGACAAAAAAACTGTTTATTACGTTTACAAAATTAATTTCAGATGTGCTAGCTGGAAAGTGTTATAAGGTGACAAACACGTGTTCGCTAATTGCTTACAGATTTCTCGGACGACACGTCTCAGGAAACCTCAGGAAATATTTTGTAATTGCTTGTGTAAATGTGGACATAATACAATCTTCTATTATGCATACATTTGTTAATATTTATAATTCGTATATTATTATTGAGAACATAGGCGTACATGAATATTTACAGATTTCTGATTCTCCAAGTAATTTACGAAACACAATAATAATTTCAAGAAGTTTTCAAAGAATTTCAGATATATTAATCTAAGTACATTAACCCATTAAGCGCCATTGATGCAATAATACAAAATGAATAATTTTTTTGTTAATTTAATTACTAAATTAGTTGATTTTATACATTGTATTATTTGACGTGACTTGAGAATGTGTGAAGAAATACATAAATTTTTGTTTATTTAAATATTTTGATTATTAATCATTTTAAAAAGGATTTTTTAGTGTATTTATAACTTCACAATAATTTAGTGTTTTATACGCGTGGCGCATGAAATAAAATTTCAAGTTTGGGAGTGAAGACACTCGTTCGGCCCTTCGAGTTGACTACTTTTATAAAATCAATGAATGTCTTCATATTAACAGTCTATATATTATGTATATTTAAAGAAAAAAATCTAGAATGTAATACTACTACTACAACACCATCTTTATTGGAAAAGAAAGAAATACATTATAATAGAATACAATTTATGATATATAAATCTATTTACAAATAATATTTTACTTCCCTCTCTTACAAAGGCTATTGACCTTTCAGCCCTGTGCTAGGTGTGTGTGTGTTTTTTTTCAGTCGATTTCAAGGTGGGAAAGTAGGATAAAAGGAGGAGATGTATTCATGTAGGGTTCTAAGTGGGTTTTTATATTTTGGGATAATGTCGTGGTTTCTTGGGATGCACATTTTTTTAAGGTTGTCATAATTTGACTCGTTACATGCAAATTGTTCTGCGAAAAATTGAAGTCTTTGTTTTATTGTGGTAATTTGTGTTTTTTCGTACAGGAGTAGATTGGATTGGTGGTGGAGGGGATTTTAAGGGTGTCGAAATTTTGTAAGGGTACGGAGGGAGGATCTTTCGGATACGTCGAGGTTGTTAACGGTGACATTGCATGGATTTATATATAGGATGAAGCTGTAGTTTAGGATGGGAGGGCAAATCATTTTGTAAATTTTGGTACAGGTGTTGATATTAATTCCTTGATTCTTGTATGTCAGGCAACGGAAATGTTTCACTCGCTTTACAATGTTTGCTTTTATATCGGAGGTGTGTTTTTGGAGGACAGTTTTGGGTCCAACAGGATTCCTAGGTATTTACATAATGATGAGGAATATATAGTAGATCCGTTAATGTTTATGGAAAGAGGTTTAGGCGGTATGCGATGGTAGGATAAGAATAGTTGGAATTTGTTGGAGTTAATTTTAAGCCTCCACTTAGAAAACCATGTAACTGATTTGTTTATAAATTCTTGGAGGGAGTTAAGGGCTGAGGCTGAGGATTGATAAATGGGTGATTAAGGCAGTATCATCCGCAAACTGTAGGGGATAATAGGTTAGGTTTATAATGTTGGGATTGGGATGGTATAATTCGGAACAATATATATTGTATAATAGCGGAGATAGAGGGGAGCCTTGAGGAATACATTGTTGTAATGAATAATATATACAGGGTGCGTTTTAGTTTTTAGATGTTCTTTATGGTGATTTAGAAAAGTAATAGAAATAATGAAACAGTAAAATTAGCAATTAAACTAATCTTACGAGTTCAATAAAATGAATCGCCATCGAATGCACTATTCAATTTATTTTTTCAATGTTTTTACAGTGTTTCTCTTAATTGTATCAAGCATTTGTAAAGAGAATTTATCAGAATTCCACAAATCGCCCAATGTTTTATCTTCATTTCCTTCTGGAATGTAATGCTCTATTGTAGAATATGTTAACTTTTTAATTTGTTAATACATGTATTATTTGACGTGACGTGACTTGAGAATGTCTGGAGAAAAAAGTAAATAATTGATATTTTAATATTTTGATTATTAGTCACTTAAAAAGGATTTTTTCGTGTATTTATTACTTCACAATATTATTCAGTGTTTTGTACGCGTGGCGCATGATGTAAAATATCGAGTTTAGAAAAACCTGAAATTTTGGTTTGGTCGCTCCGCTTTGCGGAGCGACCAAACTAAATTTTAAGGAAAATTTTCTAAACTAAAAATATTACTTCATGCTTTATCTAGGAGTGGAAACACTCGTGTAAAACTATATATGTACATGATGTTCTATTGTCGAATTTGTTAACTTTTAATAACGATTGGTTTAAATAATAGCGTTTAATTTGAGCTTCTAATAAGAGTTTCCGATTCTTGATTAAGCATGAAGTAAAATTTCGAGTTTCGCCTGAAAATTTAGTTTGAGCGACCAAAACAAATTGTCAGGCTTTTCTAAACTCGAAATTTTACTTCATGCACCACGCGTATAAAACACTATAATATTGTTAAGTTTAAATTATACCGCTTGAGTTTTATCTCACGTTAATCAATTTTCCAAATGTATATTTATATCCAATGCACACTTAAAATATGTAATTATAATTAATATTAAAAACCCCTGTATTTTTTATTTCTTAAATAGAATTCATTAAGTAGTATATATTTTCGTACAATACAAAGTTAGAATGAGTTATATTGTGAGAATAAACTATTTTCAGTCTTGTTATTTAAACACCTGCGTTTTCTTTACTCAAATAAAAATATGTTATTATTAACAGCATGTATAATATACAATATATAAAAAAATCAATTTATTTCTTTTGGAAAAAATGTAAATAATGTAGAAACGTCTTTTAAACATCTGAAAAAAACTTAACTTTGCAAAACATTTTACGTGTTAATTTTGGCCCTCGAAGCAATTTGGGTTTGACCTAAAGGATTGTCTGATAGAGCCGTCCACAAAAAAGTCTGTAAATGTCTTTGATCTTGTATTATCAAAACCTGACTAAATATCTTAGCTACATCGGCAGTAACGACAATTTCATATTCGTATAATCTAAATCTAACTAAGATATGAAACAAATCGTCTTGTATTTTGTGACCTACCATCAGCATGTTATTCAAAGAATCCCCACTATCAGGTATTACGCTAGCATCAAGCACAACCCGAAGTTTTGTTGATAAAGACGTTTTTTTTACTATGCAGATTTATACAGATTTATTCTCTTAAGTTCTTTGTGGGAATTATTTCTCCAATTTTTGATAAATCAATGTCTTTAATGTTGGACAAATACCAATTCTTTAGTACTCTTCAAGAAATTCTCTTCTAAAATTACGAATCTTCGAAATCTGTATTCCATGTATTTTAGCCGAATGGATCATATAGAGAACGAATTACCTAATTCCATTTTCTTCTTTTTAATTGGCATCTAAACAATGAATCTTCTATCCTCTTCTTTTCTGGTAGTCTTCTTAAATGTTTGCTTACGCTATATAGGTATTTGATTGAAATTCACTTGGTTTGTTTTACTAAAATTGTTTTATTTTCAACTAGTTTGGGCTTAATGCCATTTTCGAATTACGAATTACGCATTGATTCTTCCTTAAACAATTTTATGTTTTCTTTTAGTTCTTCAATGTTTTAAAATTTTTAAAGTTGCTGCGGAACTGTATTGTTTGATACCAGATGCAAAACGAGCCTTCTTCCTTTTCTTGCAAACTTAATGGCCTTAGCTATACAACTCTGTTGACCAGATGCAAAACGAGCCATACACCTATTTTGTTTTGATTTAGAGGTTTTACTATCCCTGAAATGTAATCATCTTATTTATCGATTAAAACAGACATTTTCCATGCCATCAACGTAAACAAAATTAATTGATTGATTTTTTTTCCATATATTTTGCTATTACTAGATTTTATTTGATGAATAACTAACTATCTGTCGATTTAACTTATGATGGTGAAACCTGACATTAGGCTACAATTTTAAAAATAAATGTACCTTCAAAACTCATCCTAAACCATTTAAAATTAAGTTTGAATAATCCTGTCGAAAGCAAAACCTGCTTGATTTCTTTGACATATTAATTCAGTTGCAAAACCTGACAACATATTACTTAGTTTTAGATAATTTTTTTTATCCGCATTTGATACAACGCTCCTTTAACACTATTTGAATTTATTTAAAAGTCGCTGCGATAATCCATCCTCATTTTGTATTGTGTAACATTGCCATTCGTATCCCAAATTTGTAATGTTCTTTCAGGAAAAATTCTTAAAACCATCCTGCTTCTAACAAAATATTTAATTCACCAGGAGTTGCAAAAGTTGTATTAGCCAAGACCATTGGTATAGGCATCTCAACCCTTTCGGCCCTGACGGTGGCATTTACCACCACTATAATTTGGTAAACATACCGGGAATTTTTCTTTTAAATATACATACATATATGCATGACGTGTAACTTTTCCGATAATCGTTTGCTCTTTAAAATAGTCGAATTTGAAATCTTAAACGAGTGTTTTCCTCTTCTAGATTGAGCATGAAATTAAATTTCGAGTTTAGAAAAGCCTGAAAATTTGGTTTAGTCGCGACTAAACCAAATTTTCTAACTAAACTAAATTTTTCTGACTAAACTCGAAATTTAACTTCATGCACCACGCGTATAAAACACTGATTTTAGGTGAAGTTCAAAATATTCTACTAAAGCAGTATGCCAAAAACGTGTATTCTAAACATCACATCACATCAGTGTTTAGAACGCGTGGCTCATGAAGTAAAATTTCGAGTTTAGAAAAGCCTGAACATTTTCAGACTTTTCTAAACTCGAAATTTTACGTCATAATCTGAGAGTGGAAAACACTTGTTTAAAAGTTTAATTTGAAAAATTTGTAAAAACAACGAATATATAAATATTTACAGCGTATACAGTATATCGAGATAGGTATAATTAGAAGAAAAACTCTCTGTATATCTGAGATAGAGATAAATAATATGCAGTGTACAAAACATTTTTTTGGCACCAGAAAAATTCCAGTGCTGAAAGTGTTAAGTATTTTAATGTTTATGTTGATAGATGGAATAATTTTAGAAATTTTTTCAATTACCAACAATCAGTGAGTAGTATAGATGAGTAGACATCATTTGATAGTTATTGGAATTGGATTTTAATTTAACAGTCACATTGTCCCTAATGTTCGTTGCTGTTTATCCCACTTTTACTATTGAAATGTTACTAGGTTTTGACTGAAGTGATATCTTCTCCTTGATGTCCTTTATAATGAATGAGGATTATTAGCCTGAATCCAATAAAGCTGGATAAACATACGTATTTCCTTTATTATTCTCTATTCCTACCAATGCTATTGATAACAGTATTTCTGATTCTTCAATTTCCTTTCCAGTCGCAAATGCGTGTGTTTGTTCGTGATTATCAGATGCCCTTGTGTGAATCCGTTTTCTTCTTGATGATGCTGTTCATCATCATGTGATAAATATTATTTTTACTCTTGAGATTCTGTGCTTGTGTCCCTATACAAGACATTGTCGTATGTGTGTCGTTTAAAGCATTTGTTTTATATATCCAATTGTTTTCATGCAATAATGAGTTGTGCTTTTTTCTAGCCCCTTGCCATACATTTTTTAACCTTGTGACTCTTCTGTAAACAATTCCAGCACACGTTTGCTTTGCTTATACAGGGAGTTTTTCTTTTAAGTATACGTATCCCAATTATATGCTGCAAATTTTCAGATACTCGTTAGTTTTGTTTAAAGAGTTCGATTTGAAACTTAAACGAGTGTTTTCCACTCCCGGGTTAAGCATGGAGTAAAATTTCGAGTTTAGAAAAACCTGCAAATTTGGTTTGTCTTTTCTAAACTTGAAATTTTACTTCATGCGTCACGCGCACTAGACACTGATTTCGAATGAAGTTCACTTATTCACAATATTTCTGCGTTTTAAGTGTTTAATACTCGTGACGCATGAAGTAAAATTTCGAATTTAGAGAAGCTTGCAAATTTAGTTTGGTCGCTCCACGAAGCGGGGCGACCTAACCAAATTTTCAGGCTTTTCTAAAATCAAAATTTTACCTTATATTTAGTCTGACAGTGGAAAACACTCGTTGAATGCTTTAATTCTCTCAAAAAAATGCATATGTATTCTTTACAAGAAAAATCCTCTGTACATAACATTTCTTCCATCTGCAACTAAGAAATCCTTGCATAAGAATAGTGGATGAATTTTACTTGAATTGTAACCACTACATGTCACTGCTTGTAGTTGGGTAAAGATATAAAGTCCTCTTGATTTCTTGTTGCCTTTATAATTATCTTGTTTAATTATTGAGGCTTGTATTGTAACATTTTCTCTTAAAATTGTGAATATTTTTAACTATGTGAAAGAAATTCTATGAATTAATTTAATCAAGATAAATTCAAATTCAAAACTATGTGAATTCGAATTCAAATAGTTTTGAATTTGAATTTATATTGTTTGAACTGTACCGTAAGGTAAATAATAAGGTCTCACATTCTTCATACCTGCTAATGACATAATCCCCTTTTTTACCTATAAATACCGACCATCATTTTCACTCATTCCATTTCTGTGTATCTGTTCATTCCACACACAACAATTTTTCCAAGTAAGTTTGTTTTAATTTTATTCCTATTTTTTTAATCGTCATAAGCAAAGCTATACTGAAGAGAGATATATCTCGAAACGCGTCAATAGATGGCCTAAGACATTAGTTTTAATCCAAGACCTTTTACTTCTAATTTGTTGCTATTTCCCCTTTCATTTTATATTGTATTGTTAGTTGGTTTGAAGAGAATTTGACCTAAATGTTACATACACTTTAATAGAGCGTTGTAACAAATCAAATTAAATAAGATTTTAAATATTTCATTGTATAATTCAATATCCGGAGGTGTATTTGCACGGGAAGTAGTTGTTTCAATGGATATTTATCGTCTTAAATTAAATTGTCTTGTTAATTAAGACATTGTTTGCATTTTCACGAATAGTTTTTTCGTAATTTTATATAAAATTAATTTAATGTCGAAAATACATCTTCCTATATTTTTGTTTTCCAACCCATTTTTGATAATGTATCTAGTTTTTTTTTTAGTAAATGAAACCTAAACCGTCACTGATTTCTGTTCATTATTAACTAATTGCAAAATGTTTAACGCTTATATTTCTCATAGATATTTAATCTTGATTGTAATTAATAAAGTTTCACATTTATCGCGTATGAAATTAATTCGGTGTTGGGCTGTAACTGATAAAGAGATTTATTTTATGGACTTGTTAACGTTCCGTTCAGCGAGAAATGGGGGGAAGTGATTAATGTTTCGAGTGTTAACTTTAATTAAATCAAATAGCTCGTGCTTATGTATCGGCATCATCAAAGTGTATCGGCTTGTTATTCGTCGTTGGCCTGGAGGGGAATGGGAATGAGAGAGATTAAATACTCGTACAAGGGTAATTAGCAATTTTCAACATAAATGTGTATCATCTCAATATCATGTCACTACATAAAATATTGGTTATAATAATTATTGAAGATTTTAAGATGAATCACTCAAATTGGCGAGGGTAAATTATTGTCAAATGTTACTTACTTATTGTTGTCAGACTTCGCAATATTTTAGTGTTCTATACACGTGGCGCATGAAGTAAAATAACGAGTTTAGAAAAGCCTGAAAAATTGTATTGTATACTTCGCTCGAGTCGGCAATCTCAAAATTTCAAGAGTCAAAATATTTCTTAAAAACTTAGGAAATTCCCGAAATTTTCTAATGTTTTTAAATCTTACGAAAATCTAGAAAATAATGAATACTCGTAGTATTAACATTTTTAAAATTTATGAAATTCACGAAAAAATTCAAGAATTTTGAAAATTATTGAAAATCTTGGAGTTTCATGAAACGCGTAAAAATTTAAAAAAATAATATAAAACTTGAAAATTTACAAAATTAATATAAAACTTGAAAATTTACAAAAACTGAAAATTGACGAAGAGTCTCAACATTTTTGAAATTAACGAAAATCTACAAAATTCAGGAATTTTAAAAATTAAAGAAAATCGTGGAAAAGTTACGAAAACCGTTAACTAAAATTTTGGAAATTCATCAGTGTATGTTTTTAAGTTTCGTGAACAGCATAATCAATAAAAATTAACACTGTTATATCCTTTCTTCACATTTATAATAAATGTGAAGAAAGGAATACAACAGTGTTAATTTTTAATGAACTAAAATCTTCTAAATTCATGAAAACCGTCAACATTTTTAAAACTAACGAAAAGTCACAAACACTTGCAAATAATTTAAAAATAATATATAATTATGAATTAATTTAAAAAAAAACTAATTGAAATTTGTATTATCAATTTTTCAATAAACAAAATCATAAAAATATTCAATAAAATATAAAAGTCATAAATTACACATCCATTGTTAAAACTGTAAACTAGTGTCCATATTGTAAAAATTGTTGAAAATGTCGAAAAATGATGAAATGTCAAAAATTGAGAGCATTCTGAAAAAGTGTAAAGAATTTATTGATGCACATATTAGATTTTTTTATTAAATGGGCAGTATATTTTTAACTTTACTATGCATCAGTGTTTTATTTTATTTAATTTTAATTTGGACCCTGTGCAGCGTCATAATCCAAATTTGGACGTCGCGCAGCGTCCAAACCCAAATTCTTCAGACTTTTATCAATTCAAAATTTTACTTCATGCTTAATCTGGGATTGGAAAATACTCTTTACAGAATAATTAAAAGGTTTTATCAACAATTTTATTCGTTTATAAATTCTTACTTGGACCTCGAAGTGCAGGATAACCCAATTTTTATTAAAATCGGATTATTTTGTTATTTTAAGTCCACTACATTGGATTTCCCATTTTATTTTTACAAAAATTAATATTCCAAATCAGCGATTTCAAAAACCTATTTAGAAAAAAAAAGTCACATGTTGTGCCCGCCGCACATACAGGGATTTTTTTTATGTATACATAAACTGTAAACGTTCAATCATTCGCTGTTTTTAGAAACCTTTAATTTGAAGCACCTTACAAGTATTTCTACTCCCACATTAAGCATGATGTAAAATTTCGAGTTTGGAAAAGCCTGAAAATTTAGTTTGGTCGCGTAGCGCGAAGCGCGGAGCGAGCAAACAAAATTTTCAGACTTTTCTAAACTCGAAATTTTACTTCATACGCTACGCGTTTCAAACAGTGATTTCAAGTGAAGTTTGGAATGTACTTCTGAAGCAGAATTCTAAAGCAGTATACTTTGAACTTCACTGTAAATCAGTGTTTTATACGCGTGGCCCCTAAAGTAAAATTTCGAGTTTAGAAAACCCTGATAATTCGGTTTGGCCGCGTAGTGGTACGCGCTACGCGACCAAACCAAATTTTCAGTCTTATCTTAACTCAAAATTTTACTTCATGCTTAATCTGGGAGTCCAAACACTCGTTAGAAGCTTCAAATTAAAAGTTTTTAAAAAACAAAGAATGATTGAAAATTTACAAATTAAGATATGTACACTTAAAAGAAAAAATCCCTGTATTGTTATATCTAATAAAAAATGTGCAAATTTGTGCAGCGAATTTTATTTAGATAACTTAAAAAGTTTAACAATTCGAAAATAAATATTTCAGAACTGGATGTCGTAAGAGTTAAGATATTTGTTAAAAACTTAGGATATGTCAACTATTTTCAAAAATATAAGATTTCATTGTGTCCAGGGGGAAAGGATCTAGTGCCCTTCCCTGCCCCCTTTGGCCCATGCATTATGACCTCGATGGTATTTAAAGTGGGGCAAATTAGTTCTATGAAAAATTATAAAAAACGTACCTGATACTGCAATATAATTACAAGTTGTATTTAACTTAAGTGACAATATACCACTTTAATACATATAATTTAAGTATAATATATAAAATTACGAAAAAACTATTCGTGAAAATGCAAACAGTGTCTTAATTAATAAGACAATTTAAGACGAAAAAATATCCATTGAAACAACTACTTCCCGTGCAAATACACCTCCGGATATTATATCCGGAGGTGTATTTGCACGGGAAGTAGTTGTTTCAATGGATATTTATCGTCTTAAATTGTCTTATTAATTAAGACACTGTTTGCATTTTCACGAATAGTTTTTTCGTAATTGTATATATTATGTTTAAAGTGTGCAAACTATAAGAAGCGTAAGCTTATTTTCTCGAATTCAAATAGTTTTGAATTTGAATTTATCTTGATATAATTTAAGTTCTTATTCTTTTGTATTTCCTTTCTCTCTTCTTTGCATAGTTTCTTATGTAACTTTTTCTCGTATGTGATGCATTTTTTTGTTCCAGGTAAAGTGGCCAGCAGTAATTACCCATTATGTTGACATTCCACCATTCCTGGTAACGTTATCCCAATTGCATTTACATTTACTGTATGTTTTAGCATATCAAAAATGCGCAGATTTTAGATAAAAATGAATTTCTCATATTTTAAGAGAGAAATAGTCGGTGATTGCTATTGTCAGGCTCAGCACTCCCAAAAACATAAGAATCACTTAATATAATAGCAGACTATTTATGATTTTCAAGTTTTTATTTACTCACTACAAGTGTTTCGCTACACTGTAGCTTCTTCAGGTGAAGAAATACATTATATTTCTTCACCTGAAGAAGCTACAGTGTAGCGAAACAATTGTAGTGAGTAAATAAAAAGTTGAAAATCATAAATAGTCTATTATATTAAGTGATAATGGATTTTCGAAAAATAAGTGCCTTAACAATCAACGACATAAGAATCAGGCAAAATCGTTAAAACAGTTCTTTTAATCGGTGACCTGTGTAATTGAGTGATCATTCGAATGATAATTGACTGATCATTTCTATCTAAAAGCATAAAACAAAATAAATTGTAAATTACAATCAATCAAACCCAGCTAATTTCAATAAGCAAGTGTCATTGCTTCCATTAATAATAAAAATAAGCTGGATTTTATTATTTGTAATTGAATATTGTATTTATCTTTGATGGTTTTAAACATAGAGAAAATAATTTATGAGGGTCAAATCCCATAGTAATCTATGGAAATAGTGTCCCTGTATTTAGGGAAGTAGCGCAAACTGGCATACATCTTGACGCCTTTAGGCACCAAATTAAAATAATAAATAAAATAAAATAAATAACTTAATCAAATTAACAGGACGCGCGTCAATCATTATAGAGCAGAGCTGGGATGAATCCTCAAAAACAGGATTCGAATCACGAATCCGAATCACCTAATATGATTCGAATCACGAACACTCAAATAAAGGATTCGTAAGTGAAAAATATGATTCGAATCCTCATTTTTGAATCACGGATACAAATCCTTTAAAAATAAATTTAAATCTATTATTTGCAATCAGTAATATTTTATTCCATCAGTTTCTATTAACAAAAATGTTCACTTACTGACTAAATATCTGATTATATAATGATTTTATTTAAAGATGATATATGTGTTATTGAACTTCATTTTAAATCTGTGTTTTATACGCGTGGCGCATGAAGTAAAATTTCGAGTTTAGAAAAGCCCCGCGAAAATTTTCTACCCGGGGCTTTTCTAAACTCGAAATTTTACTTCATGCTTAGTCTGGGAGTGGACAACACTCATTCTTAGAAGTTTCAAATTAAAGGATCACTCTAGATTACTAAGTTTATTACCATTTTACAAAGGCTACAGGTCGAAGGACCAATCATGGTCTTCGGAGACCGAAGGACTACAGGGAATCGAAGTTTATTTACAAGAAAACAACGAATATCTGAAGGACAGCATGGATAGGAAAGAAAACATCCAATTTTGGGGTGGTTTTCAGTGCGTTTTTAACTTCACTTTAAATCAGTGTTTTATACGCGTGGCGCATGAAGTAAAATTTCGAGTTTAGAAAAGCCCCGTGAAAATTTGTTTCGTGTCGCTGCGCGACCCTCGACAAATTTTCTACGCGGTGCTTTTCTAAACTCGAAATTTTACTTCATGCTTAGTCTGGGAGTGGACCGTCAAGATTTTCTACATGTCGAGATTTTCGATATTTCTAGATTTATGTCGATTTATTCACAGTTTGTTATTGTATTAAATGAAACTTTAATATTAAATAAAAACGTTTTTTTTAGGAATAGAATATTCACCCATTAAGAGCCGAGCAAATTCTAAAGTTAACTCTAAAAGTTAATTTTAGGTAAAATTTTGGATCTTTTTCTATGATTTCAATGAATGATTAATTATATTACATACGTCGATTTTTTAAAAGAGTTAAATTTAAAATTCAAACGAGTTTTGTCCACTCCCAGACTAAGCATGAAGTAAAATTTCGAGTTTAGAAAAGCCCCGCGCAGAAAATTTGTCAAGGGTCGCGCAGCGACCCGAGACAAATTTTCGCGGGGCTTTTCTAAACTCGAAATTTTACTCCATGCGCCACGCGTATAAAACACTGATTTAAAGTGAAGTTAAAAATGCACTGAAAACCAACCCAACTTCAATATTTTTTTCAAAATTAGATGTTTTCTTTCCTATCCATGCTGTAAACCTTTAGATATTCGTTGTTTTCTTGTAAAAAAACTTCGATTCCCTGTAGTCCTTCGGTCTCCGAAGACCATGGTTGATCCTTTGAGCCTTTGTAAAATGGTAATAAACTTAGTAATCTAGAGTGATCCTTCAAATTGAAACTGCTATGAACGAGTGTTGTCCACTCCCAGACTAAGCATGAAGTAAAATTTCGAGTTTAGAAAAGACCCGCGTAGAAAATTTGTCGAGGGTCGCGCAGCGACCCGAGACAAATTTTCACGGGGCTTTTCTAAACTCGAAATTTTACTTCATGCGCCGCGCGTATAAAACACTGATTTCAAGTGAAGTTAAAAATATACTATTAACGTTGGATATTTTTCATGGTTAAGTAATCAAATATGCGTTCATAAATATTTGAATTATTCGAAAATTTTGAATATTTATATCCAAATATGAATAATTTAGTGATTTAAATATTCATATTAGAATATTTGACCATTTGAATTAATCGAATTCGAATCCCAGCCTTAATTGCGATGATTCGAATTATTTAGGAGGATTTGAATCCGTGTATGAGGATTCGAATCCTTTTATAAGAATTCGAATCCTTTTATAAGGATTCGAATCATCTACGTCTGGATTCGAATACGAATCCTTTTAAAAAAATGTAACGAATCCGGATCACGAATCCGTTTTCACTAAAGTATTCGAATACCTCTTTTGAATCCTCTAAAAGGATTCGAATCCGGGAATCGAATCCTGAATGATTCGAATCCTGCCCAGCTCTGTTATAGAGTATGATTGGTTTAGTTTGAATTTGGCGCCTAAAGGTATCAATATGGATGCTAGTTTGCGCACTCTCTTAAATACAGGGACACTATATGAAAACGCCCTTTAGGACTCCCGGTGGCCAGCTGGATGAACTAATAGCAACGCTAATGGTGGGAGTTTAAAATCGTTATTGTTACTATTATTACCAATTGGTCATATACAATATAAAGAAATTATAAATGAAAACATCTTATCAAAATTATACACATCGTTTATTATATATTGTAAATAAGATTATATACATTAGACGGTATTATTGGGACTACAATTTATTTTCTTTTGAAAAGAATTTTTGAACGATATACTTGTGAAAATATTCGCACACACTTTAATCTTTGTATTTTAATATTTGTGTTGAAGGCGCTCTTAATTGCTGTTAACCTTTGCAATCTTCGCTTGAGACATTGGGGTAGTCGAAAGACATGTTTGTTGAAGACTTCAATCTAACTTCAACTTAAAGTTAGATTTAACCGGATGCACATTACACTTGGACTTATATGGATTTATAAAATAATTTACATAGATTAATACACTCTTGGAAATTGATTTGTATTATCAAAACTGAAACTATTTCTAAAACTTTCACTGACTAACATTTATTCGCAGAATGATTTTAAGTTTTATACATGATACTGATGTCATACATTTTGACAACAATGCTTTACCAAGAAAATCTAAATGATAAATCAATATTATATTGATGTTATAAATATTACTAGGTATTTACGAAGTTAAACTTCAAAGAATTGCGCTCTTAAATATTGAAATACTGCTTTTATTATACAGTTTTATAAAATTTAGTTTAACCAGCTGCTCACCTAGCGGCGCTACTATCGCGTTTCTCATTTTCCTATTCAATCCGACCCCCCTGGTTTTAAATATAATGCTTCGAGTGATAATTTCAATGATCATTCCAAAGCATTAATTTCAATAATGATTTGAATTATCAGTCAATTGTCATTTAAATGAAGAGTTAGTTTATGCATAACAAGTTATCCTGCTCCACAAAGTTTCTGGCGCATTTCAGCGACTTCCTGTAAACATTAAGCATTTTAGAGATCGAATGCGGGATGTTTTAAAATGAACACCTTGTACATACATCTTCTTTAGATCATCTTCCAGTAGCTCGACTACTACTACAAGTTGTCCCTCTCTATAAAGTGTTTGATGTATAGGGTTTTTCAAAAGTAAATCGTATTTTGAAATACTGATATTTTTATTAATCATTGGGTAATCTGAAAACTAAAAATGTATGTGCAGAAAGAAATGAGATTTACTAAAAGTTCTTCATTTATCGTAAATGTTGTATGTGGCCGCCAATCTCTTCTTAAACAAGAAGTAACCTTTCTTCAATACTAAAAACCTATAGGTTCCATATTCGTTTTCATTTGCCAAATTTTGTGTTTCTTGCAAAACTTCAGCAACTGTAACATCTGTTGCAACAGGGGGTCTTCCTGATTTATTTTTATGCATAACAGAACCAATTTCTTCAAATTTTTCTGACAGCTTTTAAAAAGCTCTCAAAGTGCATGGGCCAACTTTTAGACCGTTACGGGTACGAAACCGTCGAAAACCTGCCGAGAAACTCCGTTCACATTCGTAATAACATTAGACAAGTCCAATGGGAGTTTGCAGAGGTAAAAAATGTTTTAATGTAAGAAACCTGTAATTACACTTGCATACAGTATTATTTTTCATGAACTATATTTAAGAAAAATTGTTGCTATGATTGCAAAAGGTGAAAATAAAAAAATACCGTCTTCCATGTGACCTGATACTGTCCCTGTTTTCAAAAATGCATACAAATCAGCCACGATACGAGTAGTTTAAAATACTGCTTACTTTTAAAAACCCCTACATTTCGGTAATTTTGAATACAAACTTCAGCGTTTTTCTTGTTTAGATCATCTTCCAATAGCTCCACTATTATATTGATGTATAATTTTTCCTCTAAAAATTTCAGCGTACAAGAGATACGGAAAGTTTTGAAATAACCAACCTGAATATTCTATTTCTTCTTCCCCAATAACTCCTAACTTTATGCGCAACTCCAGTTTACACATTAAGAAGAATATTGATAGATAACAGTACCGATTCTAGAATACGGGGATCATTTCATTAAAAATGCACAGTTTGGCAACACTGCGGAGTGAAAAAAAGCCCTTGTTTTTGTTTTATTGATAGGGTGTTTTGTTTTTTAATAAAGCGAGTTAGAAATGAAGCCCGTACCGGGCTAAGGTACTGTGACTATTGAGGATCAAACATCAACGTGCTGAAACGAAGATTTGACGTCGAGGGTCAAGTTTTGTTGCATCGAATCATCATTATTGATGACATTTGGTTCCAGACTTTGAACCAAAGTTAAAATCACAGTCAAACAAGTGAAGAGGTCAATCATCCCCACGTCCAAACAAATTTCGTCGAGCTCAATCTAAGGTCAATCAAATGATGATCTTCGCCCATGACAAACAGAGATGCAGTGTAACAGGAGTACATTACTGTGATTCCATTCAAAAACTGAACCTAAAAATACAGAAAACCCGACCTCAGTTGCTCGAGGCCGTGTAACTTATTCTCCACAACAATGCACGCCCGCACATTGCCAATGTCGTAAATGAAACACTGTGCGATTACAGTTGGGAAGTGTTACCTCGTCCACCCTACAGTCTTGACATAAGTCAACTAGACTTTTACTTATTCCCAAAGCTGTAACAACCTATGCGAGGACGTCGTTATTCGTCTCTAAAAGAGCTTTCTGTCGCCAGTACCCCAGCCCTTTGTCAGATAAAGAAAGATGGCGTATTAGATGGTATTGTAAAGCTTCTAAAACATTTAGACTTGGTCATTGAGAAGCAGGGATATTATGTTGAAGGATTGCAAAAAAGTTATATCAAAAAAATAAACATGCAAGGAAATACAATATGATGAGCATTATTTATGAAATGATCCTCGTAGATAACTGTATATAATAAGATAAATTCAAATTCAAAACTATTTGAATTCGAGAGAATAAGCTTACGCTTCTTATAGTTTGCACACTTTAAACATAATATATAAAATTACGAAAAAACTATTCTTGAAAATGCAAACAGTATCTTAGTTAATAAGACAATTAGGGACGATAAATATCCATTGAAACAACTACTTCCCGTGCACCTCCTATAATTCAATTATACACCTCCTATAATTCAATATCCGGAGGTGTATTTGCACGGGAAGTAGTTGTTTCAATGGATATTTATCGTCTTAAATTGTCTTATTAACTAAGACACTGTTTGCATTTTCACGAATAGTTTTTTCGTAATTTTGTATACTGTATAAAATAGATTCATTTACTCTAAAAATAACTTGGAAGACAGCTAAATACAAGACGAACTATGTTAGATTATATAATGGTTTTCTATAATACTCTTTTGGTACCTAGAGTAATTCAACATAAGTTAGATGTTTGTTAATCTAGGTTAAGTATAGGTTGAATAACTTGTACCCAAGTTAAATTCAATAATTGTTAGAGTAAAGTTAAATAAATTAAGCCAGGTTGTATGAAAGCTATTTCGGTTAGATTCAATATGGAGACGGCTTGTGGGTAATTTTACGTTAGGTCAAGTTATAGTTACATACTATAAATTAGACAACTATATCTTATACTCTATTCGCGTTAAGTTTAATGTTAGGGAAACAGACTAATTTTCTGGGCTTTTCTAAACTCGAAATTTTACTTCATGCGCCACGCGTATAAAACACAGATTCCAAGTGAAGTTTAAATATAAATAAATTTAACAATATTTTAGTGTTCTATACGCGTGGCGCATGAAGTAAAATTTTGAATTTAGAATAGCCCAGAAAATTTGTCTCGGGATGCTACGCGACCCTCGACATTTTCACGGGGCTTTTCTAAACTCGAAATTTTACTTCATGCTTAGTCTGGGAGTGGAAAATACTCGTTTAAAGTTTCAAATTGAGCTTAGAAAAAAACAAGGAGAATCTAAAGATTTACAGAAAATTGGCGAAATTTGAAATACGTATACTTAGAATAAAAACTTCTTGTATATATAAATACAAATAAAATATTTTCAGAAGAAAGTTATTGTTACTGCAAAATTGTTCAGCAAAAATATTAAAAGGAAAAGTATTTTGTACATAGTAAAAGTCATTTCGTAAATCGGGAAATCTTTTGGCATATATTTCACAAAGTGTAAGATATTTGGGATATAGTGAATCTCATTTGATCAATAGTGAAATGCAATAGAAATACCCTGTAAGTTATGTAATTTTAAAATTAAAAAATGTCTTTATTAATACTGATAAATTTTGTAAATAGGAGTCATATGATATCCAAAGAAACAATTGATTATAAATACTGTTGCTTAACAGCTTTATTTGAATGCTTATCCTTTAAAAATGAATTTTGGTCTAACCGATTTCAGGTCAACATGCGTTTCTCCCAAATTTTAAATTCCGCGTCCAAAAATATCACCATATTTCGCCATTTTAGATGTATAAACCAGGCTTCTAATTACATTAATCCTAAAATGAATGGAGTATAGTTATGTTGGATTATAGTTAGCTAAGTTAAAATGGATTGTAGTTATCTAATTTCGAAGACAGTAATTAAATTAGGTTATGTTAGATTAGGGATCATCATATGCAATACGTGCAGTAATTTTAGTTAAGGTTAGGATGTCCGTTACGTAACTTGGATGGCTTATTTTAGGTTAGATCACAGATACTTAATTTAGATTAAATGACCGCTACATATTTTTACTAGATGACAATACCTAAGTTAATGTTTATAACTGTTACCTACTTATGTTATTAGAAAATAAAACAAATTATGTTCATTTACATGACTGTTGTTTATGTTATGTTTGATCAGGGGTCAGTAAACTAAAGTTAGGGAGTCAATTGCAATTAATTTTTATAATTCATTACCAACTCAGTTTATTTCATTTTATAGAAAATTTGGTACTCGGATCAAACCCATTAAATCATTGTAAAACAAAATTATTACCGTACATAAATTATTTCTTACATTTAATTATGAGCATAGGTTTAATCTTGAAAATAGAGAGGGTTGGATTTTGGGGGGATGAGGGTCAGCTCTTAATGAATTATCCAGCTAGAATTACACACTGACGACCCGACGTCCCCTCTGGTAGCCATTAATATTTAAAGCGTAATAAATCGGGGGGCGGGATCCCCCGTCGGGACCGCCGCCGATAATGAACGATGTGTAAAAGGTGGGCCCCATACATCACTCAACCTCTGCTACATCGGCACACTTTACTAAGAAAATGGGCCATTTCCTCATTACTATACTCCCCCCTCCCCCCAAAATAAAAACAGAAAAAAAAGCATATTACTTTATATGCAATTGATAAACATTCGAATTGGGGATCATAGATAAAGTCGATTTTCAATAAATGTTTAACTTACAAGAAACTCTGCAAAAAGTAAAAGAAATATATGTAATGTAGTACTTAAAAATATGTTTGACCTACAGCTAAAAGTAGGGTTCTTCAATGGTTAAAGTATTATACCCAATCCACAAGAGAGACTACAAAACAAAACACGCGTATTTTATTTAACCGCCCCAACAGCAAACAATATAACGACACAATCGTACATACATTAGGGCTCGATTAAGTGATTACCCAAAAACCTAATCCCCAATTTTTTCCAACATTAAAAACACGAAACTGTGTCGCTCCCGTTGAATCATCGCCGGGATTTATTCAACGCTTTAATTCCGCGTATTGTTCCAACCCGGGCGCTGGAAATTTGTTTTAATTGCTTTCCCACAATTGTTTCGCGAAATACCTCCACAGTTTCCAGTAAGGAGGCAGCACCGAAAATAAATCCCCCCACATTTTATTACAACAATAATCATAATTATTATGTGTTATAATAATTAAAACAACGTTTTATTATAACAATAATCGTAATTATTATGCGTTAAAATAATTAATATGCAGAATAATTAGATTTATTATCATGACGTGACATGAAAAGGCTTTCGTTTTCGTTTGGGTTGTTGTCTCGAGTAAAGGGGAAAAATTGTGGTAAACGCTTGTGAAATATTCGCAGAAGACGTATTAGATCGTAAAATAATAAAGTTAGTTTTCCGGGAGCGTCGCGACGCCGTAAACTTTTAATACGGGAACAGCGACGCGGTCACGTAAAATATTCGCGCCCAGTCGAATGAGAGTGGGAGGGCACAATGCATGCTAAACACGCCATCTTCTTCCAACCCCGCTTTACGTATCGATGATTTTTATGTTATGAAAAGTATTGATTTCGAATTATTTTGATTATTTATGGCGCACAGTGTGTTCAATAATTTGTTGCTGGGGTATTGGGGTTGAAGTAGGTTACTTCGACTGTTTTTTGACAAGATTCATTTCATTATATCAGATTTTTTTATTAATGTTATTTACACTACAAATTTTTGCTTCCACTATTATTCGACAAGATTTATTTGATTATGTCAGATTTTTTTATTGATATTATTTACACTACAAATTTGGTTGGTTGGTTGGGAATATTATACTGTTGTTAACAAGTATTAAATATTTATTAGCCTTTAACCCCTTGACTTACGATTTAAATTATATTTAAGATTAGTGATGGAAATAATCGAGATATCATAACCGAATTTGTCAAAAAAAAAAAACTCGATCTAGATTATTGTACATTAACTATTATGTGGATCGCGGCCAATTTGTGGGTCTTCAGTCTTTTTTTATATTTCAAACTTATATTATATTTATATTATATCTAAATTTAAGATTTATAAAAGTAACAATTAATCAGGACATTAATTCATTTTTGTTTTATAAAGTCATAAAAATTAATGAGATTTTTATCAAACAAACAGTATTTACATTTTTATTTAGAAATGTCTAATTAATAGTTATTATTATTTAGAATTTGAACTCCCTTTTAAAGATAGAAGTAATGAAATTTCACTAGATAATTACTCAACTGTTAGCATCGAACTCCCAATAGTTTTATCTGGTGAATGCGCCCATAATAATACACTATAATCAAAATCAGCAAGGCTTATTCATAGTATGTTTTAAATATCTTTTAAATTCTTGTTATTTAAATAATATTGTAAACAAAATCGATCAAACTTGCATTTATTATTTAGAAATGAGTAATTTACCTATTAACGACCGAGCAATTATAGAATTACTCTAAAAATTGATTTAAAGTAATATTTTGCACTTCTCTCTATCCTTTTTAAGGAATACACTAAAAACTTTTTTGTTCTCAAGTGACCAATAATTTAAATAATAACAAAATATTCACATAATTGACTTACTATATTACATTTTTTCTTTTAAATATACATAATGTATACGTTGTAAATTTTCAGGCGCTCGTCAATTTTACAATAGCGTACAATTCGAAGTTTCGAACGAGTGTTTCCACCAGTGCCGTAACTAGCCTTTTATGCGCCCGGTGCGAGCTTCTATAACTGCGCACTTGAAAAATATGTTAAGGTCACCCGGCTCTAACAATAAAATGGACAATGTCTATAAAAAAATCTATCATCCAAAAATTTATATATAGGTACCTAGTATTATTTTTAATAAGTATTTATTTTAAGTTTATTCGAAAATATTTGCCAAAATACACAATAATACAATACATAAATGACACCAAATACTCGTTAGTAGAGATAGTAAGGACCCAAGACAATCCGTAAATGCAAAAAAAAAAAAACAACCATCTATTTGAAGAATTACTTTACACGCTTTCCGCGCTGCGAAGTCCTTGATTGCATGTTCATACTACACTCCGGAGCCGTGCTATGTCGCATTTAAACGACAAAATTGCTAAGCCAGACAATATCTTTCTTGGCCCATCCTCCAGCGCAGGTACGTCTTTATTAGTTTGAGCTTACTGAATGATCTCTTACAGGAAGCTACAGTCACTGGCATCGTTAAACAAATCTTTATAGTGACGTTGGGATACATTTCCTTTAAATCGAGTTCTACTATGGCTTTAAAATGACCCAGACTTGACTAACATTCACATTCATCAATTAGTGTAGTCGCTTCAACTTGAGTTTCTTATGTTTTTAATTTGGCCCAAAATTCAGTGGCATTTATATCTGCAGAATATTTGATACTTAAATCAGCAGCGCATGTTTTTTAGTTCTTCAACTGAATATGTAGTTATGTGTTCTACTTCCAAAAAATTGAAATAGTGGTGAATGTTGTGTAGTTTTTCGAATTACAATGTGAATTCAGAAATTATTCTACCTGTTGTTTCATTTATCTAAATTTTGAAAATTTTGTTGTGGTTGACGTTTGAACATTCTCTTAAATCGTGTCTTTTTACTCGCTTTCTTCGCTGTTCAGGTAAATTGTCTTCAATGTCATATTCTTCACAAACTTTGTTTTGGCTTTTCGAAAACATTGTCTGTCCACAATCTCTCGAATATTCTGAATCTGCCTTGTTAATCCCTTGATTAATTTAGAGGCTTTATCGATAGTAATGGTTTTAGACTGTAGAGCTACATTCACTCTCTCAACAGATTCTAAAACTTGATTCCAAATTTGCAGAGTACATAAAAATGTATAGTCTATTAGGCCCATAATACTCTTAACTGTAGCAATTGTTTCCGCATTATAATTGTTGGTGGTTCGAATCTTTAGCACACACCAGATTTGGGGTATTTACATGTTTAAAGCTTTGACGGCTCTAGCTTTAGATATTTAAATAATTCATTTATGTTTCGTATCTGACCTTAGAACTCGAAAAAATCACAAATATTTTCTGGATTATTAAAAAAATGCGATCATATTAGATGTCACCCGTGTCACACTAGCGGCATGTACGCCAGACAAATTCAAAGAACGGCACGTAATCTGCGTTATCATTAATTTGTTTCTACAATTTCTCGCCAGTTTTTTTTAATGAGACTGAATCAAATCTATGAAACGTTTTTCGATTGTAACTTTTTGCTCGAATATTTTTACGAATCTCAATATTTATGATATCTGTTCTTGATGCGATACGTCCGGGGTACAATCAAAAAGCATAGAAAAGTATTTTGCCGCACGAACGTCGTCGAAAATTTGTTTTTTGACTTCCGACGCAAGAATATCCACCAACTCGTTTTGAATATATGGGGTAAAATATGAAATATTTCTTATATTAAGCCATTCGATGTGTGCTCTAAGTTCAGAATCCAATTTTGAAATTATATCCACAGCACTTAAGAAAACTACAGATCCTGATCTTGATTCTCTAATATGCTCATGAGAGCCTCTGAGAGGTAAATTATTTTTTGCGCAGAACATAATTATACTAGTACACACTTTTAAAATATGTCCCTACTTTTTTGTTTCTTGATCAATAGCCTTTTACATTTTATTTACATTAAATAAAATTTTCTCTTTGAAATGTAGACTTTTCGTGCTCAGGGATACGTAGACTTTAATGACGCCAATCATTCAAACCGTTCTGTGCATCAGCAGGCGCTGGCATTATCTGCTTAGTCGAAGAAGAACTGAAAAGTATACATGGGAAACAAAATATTGCACCTCTCTTTTTACTGTATATCAACCATGGCCTGGGTACCATCTCGCCATTGCTCATCTTCTTTGTAAACCAATGTACATGAAATTTTCTTTCAGTTGAATAAATATTTTTACTACCTATTCCTTGATCCGGACCTTTCTTGACAAGGAAACAACGGATAAGGTCAGTTAAGGTAACCATGCAACAGGATCGTTTGTGTCTACTTATGTCTTATCAGTTGCATCTGTTTCTACAATTTGAATTTCAGAACTTGGACTAATGGTGAGCAAAGTCAAGTCTTTATTTTCCATTTCTAAATTGTTTCCAGATCCAGAGATACCGAGGGCTGTCAAAACGTCATTGGGTACAGCATCTTCCTGTCTATTTTCTGCCTAAATGGGTTTTCTTAGTGAATTTTCCATTTTTTTGGCTTCAATCTGCCTCACGTGTTTTTTTTTTGCAAAATTTAGAATCAGTCAGACGTTTTTATGATGTGGTGTTAGTTATGGCGTACGTGCTTAGCTTACGGTATCCGGCAAATAATACATATTTCTGAAAGAAGAATCGCGAATCAGCTCTAAAGTCTTCCTTTTTTTTTTTAGTTCAATTTAAAGCTTTGAACGAGTGTTTTCCACTCCCACACTAAGCATGAAGTAAAATTTCAAGTTCAAAAAACTCCCTTAAAAATTTGTCATGGGTCGCGCAGCGACCCGAGGTGCATAAAGTACAATTTCGAGTTTATAAAAGGCCAGGGGCTTTTCTAAACTCGAACTTTTACTTCATGCTTAGTCTTGGAGTGGAAAACACTCGTTTAAAGCTTCAAATTGAACTCTTTTAAAAAACAAAGAATGTCGGAAAATTTACAGCTTATGTATATGTTTACACAAAAGAAAAATTCACTGTATATATCTTTAGCATACTGCTTTAGTAGCGTATTGTGAACTTTACAATATTTCAGTGTTTTATACTCGTGGCGCATAAAGTAAAATTTCGAGTTTAGACAAGCCTGAAAGTTTGGTTTGGTCGCTACGCCAAACCAAAACCAAACCAAATTTTCAGGCTTTCCTAAACTCGCAATTTTAGCTCATGCTTAACCGGGGAGTGGAAACACTCGTTTAAAGCTTAAAATTGAAATCTTAAGAAACACGAATTTCTGAAGATTTATAGCGTATACGTTGTAATTGGGACATGTATAATTAAAAGAAAAACTCTCTGTATTTCGCTTGCATTCAAAAATACTCTAAATTTAGAAGATGGATACAAAGTCTAAAGTCGAGTATCAATAGGTACTTATGTGCCAAACATAAGCATTGAAATGGTCACCCTAACAGTGCCATATAAAAATTAATATACTTAGGACTTTACCTAATCCAAAGTCTAAAGTAATGTCATTCAAAAGTCAGTTTTATTTACTAATAGTATCAGTCTATAAATATCTGACTGCTACGCACAGGCTACCCACTCACTGCCACTGAAGGCCGGCCTCCCAAAGGTTAAAATTTTAACCGAAATTTTTACCAAAAAAAAATCCAGCACTGACAGCTCTCGGCATGTAATGTAAACATTTATGATCTCATCGTCTATTACTAATAATGTTATTTGCTTGTAAAAAGAAGATATTATATCAGCTAAAATACATAATAAATAATAGGTAGTGTATGTATGCTACTAACTACCATGCATGACCTAAATCTTGGTCCTGGTCTGGTCATTTCTGCGCCCTGTGCCTGTTCACTGATGGCACCGCCCTAGTTACGGCACTGGTTTCCACTCCTAGATTAAGCATGAAGTAAAATATCGAGTTAAGAAAAGCCTGAACATTTTATTTTATGCGCCAAGCGTATAAAACGCTAATTTAAAGTGAAGTTAAAAAATACTACTACATTCTATGGGACAAAAAAGTTTGCCAGACACTGATCTAAATTAACAAAATAAGTACTCATTTATTGATAGCACACAATGCAATTATAAGTAAAATAATGCTAAAATTCCCTTTTTTAAATATATTATTTCAGGGCATAAATTAGAAACTTTTTACGAATCCAACCTATTTAATACCTCGTTACAACAATAGCACACAGTAGTTGTTTTATCACTATTGATATTAATACTAATTTGAATCATTAGTAAAAGCATCATCAGTTCTTGTAATTTACGGTGCGGAAATCGTGATAACGCTAAAGACCACAGTTTTCCGTAATTAATAACAAAACCACCCCGGCACCTTCGCCCCTTTCGCTATCCCACCCTGCGTGCATGTAACGCGGTTTTGTGTGAATTAGCGTTGTCGCGAATCGCTGTTATGCGGTTTCGAGACGCCGGGGTGGCCTCCAGATGTCGCCAAATTAATGAGCAGTCCGGTCCACATTGCCGTGTGTTTTTACACGACCGTTGTTTGTTTGGCGCTCGTCGCCGTCGACGTCGGGAGCGCATACATTTAATTGCGACGAATGTTCAACTTCCGGGGGCAGGATTAATGTTCGCCGTGTGTCCAGGCGTTGTTGTTTTTTTTATGATAATTCGTGTGTTTGCGCTAATGTCCGATTTGTAGCGGTTGGGGTGCACCCGGCGCCTCCGCCCGAGCGACAAGACAAATGAGGTGGGGACTCGGCCGTTAATTATTTGTGTAATTAAGTGTTCTTTGTTGTTGCGTCCCCACTATTTATTTAATTTCCTTTTGTTATATAATTGCATAAACGTGACTGAATTTAAATAGTTGGTTTGTTTTCATTTTATAGAAAATATTCTGGATTGTATGTTAAATAAAATGCAATAATGCAGGGCGTTTAGATAATGACGAAAATGCTTTACGTAGCACGATTGGATAATCCATTGCAGGAAAATAATTATTGGGTTTATACATTATAATAATAATAATTAAATTGTTAATTGTTAAAAGCAATGATTTTATAATTAACAGTTAAAAAATATTATGGATTTCAAGCAGTGGCAGCTAGTCTGTAAGGGTTGCAGTATGAATTGAAAGATACATATTTTAGACGTATTCTAGTTATTTTCTTTTTAGGAGGAAATAAACTGCTGTCAAAACGTATACAACTCTACACATTGTCGTCTTAACTAAATCCTTATTAATTTAAAATGGAAATATTTTGACAGAAAATATTACGTCTTAAATATAATTTTTTTCTCGAATATCTTTAAAAAAACATTGGAATAATTAATTAGTTATATTTTAAAATGTTCCTTTGCGAGTGTTCCTTCGCCATTTATTTCTATCCTACAAAAAAATCACTGAAATATCTCGCGATATTGAATTTTACGCGCGACATCCTAGTGACATTATTTAGTAAATATAAGAAGAAAAAATTACAAACTTATCAATGGAATCTTGTAGAATGTGACTGAATATGTGTTTTATTATATGTTATAGTATTGTCAAAATAAAAAAAAAAACATCTATCTGAAATCATGACTGCTTCTTCATGTGTTTCTCAAGGATCCTATTGCGGACCGTTGCTTTTTCTGTTGTTTATAAATAACATCTCAACAGTAATTAAAAATTCACATTTTTTACTTTTTGCCGACGACCTAAAACTTAAAAAAAAATAATTCTGCTAATAAGTGTACATTGCTTCAGGAGGATTTATCATCTGTTTATGATTGGTGCTGCCAAAATCAATTATTTTTTAATTCAGGTAAATGTAAGTCAATTACTTTCTCGAGAAAAGATCAATCCACGATTTTGTTTATAAAATTTGTGATATTGAATTATGCAAAGTTCCAGAAATTAAAGATACCGGCATTGTTTTTGACACAAAATTAACAGTTTTAAGTCATATTAAGAATATATGCAATTCAGCAGCGAGAATGTTAGGTTATATAGAGAGATTTTCTCAGAATCTGAATCCAGTTTTATACAAAATTATTTATGTTGCATTTGTGCGTTCAAAACTGGAGTATGCTTTATGTATTTGGTGTTCATAAGTGTTACCAAGATAATATTGAAAATATACAACACATTTTTAAAATCTCTGTCAAACAAATTAGTAAATAGAGATAATTCTAATCTTGAAACACTGATGACTAACTTTAGCCTTGATAGTATAAGTAACAGAATAGTGTTTGCGATGATGTTGATGTTACATAAAACTTAGACTTTTATTTCTTTGGGGTGTTATATTCAAGGGAATAGTCCGTTGGTTAATGATTTTATTTACAGCAGTGCGTATTTACAATGGATTTATTTACACATTATATGGATACAGGTGCTGCGCTTCAGCGGCTCTCCCGCTCCTCGTTCGGACGCTGAATCTGCGGGGGTCCTGTAGGGAGACTCCTAGCGGATCGATCCCGGTGTATGGCAGGGTTTCAGATGGCACGTGCACAATAGTATCAGTAATCATTTGATACTATTGTTTAAATAATATATATATATATATATATATATATATATATATATATATGTATATAGGCAGAGGCAGAGTTCGGAAAATATCCTAACAGGGCATTCGACCAATAATAAGACAGGAGAGATGTGTGCAATCTACTGTATTGTAATACCAAGCTTTCGGGACTCATTTTGTCCCTTCCTCAGGGTTAACACTAAAAACAATGAACAAACAAATAACGTTTGATTTTCCTATCGTTACTCATGGCGGTTGTTGATTTTGAAATTTAAGGTTATGCTGTCAAAAAATCGTAACTGCGTGGTTGCGGAAAAAATAAAAGCGCAAAACAAACGACACATTCACATGTTAAAACTATGGAGGTTTCACTAAATTATCACTGCGTTCAACTATTTCTTGGATAACCTGGGGTGGTATCACCGCAAACGTTTGAATTTAACTAACTTGTATTTACGTGGTCGCATCGTAGTGCGAAGCGATGCACGTGTTTTCACACAAACAACAACAATGGCTGGTGCCTGTCCACAGGTGCCGTTCGGCTCCCTCCGTCTCTGTCACCGATGGAGGGAGGCGCACGTCACTCGTCTTTAGGATCGTCACGCCGGCCAGCGCGCGGAATTTGAAATCTCGTGTTTGAGCTCGAGGGATTCAAAAATCGACGTTGGAGGCCTATTTACCTGCCCCGTTATTGCCGTTTAGGAGTTTATTGCTATGAAATGACTGTGTTGCATATAGTTACTGTTATTGATGCCAAGTTTAGGTTAGGTGCACGAATTAGATTTAACTTGGTGCTTGGTATATATATATATATATATATAAATATATATATATATATATATATATATATATATATATATATGTATCACTGTTTCTTCGGGTTTGGTCCCGCGTATTTTCTTGGTTCTGGTCCATTTTATTTTTAATTCGACGTTTCGATGACGTCGCAGTCATCATCGTCAGGAATAACTATCAAAATTCCATTGCTCTAGCAACCACTTGTTTGAATTTTACGTACTACTTGATGCGTGAATTTCTTGTTTGGCTTCGTGTTACTCTTCTGTTTTGTTCTTCTAATGATGTAGTAGTGACAATTTCAATATTATTTTCGGAAGGGGTTGGATTTTGAATTTCTTGGTTGTTGTTCGGGGATAATATATTTTGACCAGAATTTATACAAGTTTTCCAAATTGGTGATAGTCTTTTAGCATCATCTCTTTGATTTAGACTGTTCGGCCTCTTTTCAATTTCTATCGCTTCTCTAATAATCCTCGCGTGGAAGGAGTTTGTCTTTTTTAAAATTCTCGTTTTTTCGAAATTTATTGTATGTTTAGAAATGTTTACGTGTTGAAATAAAGAAGATTGTGGATCAGACTTTCTTACTGCTAAAATGTGTTCATCTCGACGAGTACTAATTTTCCGGTTTGTTTGTCCTACATAGCTCTTCTCACACATACCACATGGAATTTCATATACGCCTTGAGCTTCAAGTGGGATAATTTCTTTAGTACTCGTCGAGATTAACACATTTTAGCAGTAGGAAAGTCTGATCCACAATCTTCTTTATTTCAACACGTAAACATTTCTAAACATATAATAAATTTCGATAAAACGAGAATTTTAAAAAAGACAGACTTCTTCCACGCGAGGATTATTAGAGAAGCGATAGAAATTGAAAAGAGGCCGAACAGTCTAAATCAAAGAGATGATGCTAAAAGACTACCACCAATTTGGAAAACTTGTATAAATTCTGGTCAACATATATTATCTCCGAACAACAACCAAGAAATTCAAAATCCAACCCCTTCCGAAAATAATATTGAAATTGTCACTACTACATCATTAGAAGAACAAAACAGAAGAGTAACACGAAGCCAAACAAGAAATTCACGCATCAAGTAGTACGTAAAAGTCAAACAAGTGGTTGCTAGAGCAATGGAATTTTTATTGTTATTCCTGACGATGATGACTGCGACGTCATCGAAACGTCGAATTAAAAATAAAATGGACCAGAGCCAAGAAAATACGCGGGACCAAACCCGAAGAAACAGTGATACATGTTACACCCGCGAAAATCTACGTTATAACATATATATATATATATATATATATATATATATATATATATATCAAGGCTGGGATGAATCCTCAAAAACAGGATTCGAATCACGAATCCGAATCACCTAATATCATTCGAGTCACGAATAGTGGAATAAAGGATTCGTAAGTGAAAAATATGATTCGAATCAAAGATTCGAATCCTCATTTTTGAATCAGGGATACAAATCCATTAAAAATAAATTTGAATCTATTATTTGCAACCAGTAACATTTTATTCCACCAGTTTCTATTAACAAAAATGTTCATTTACCGACTAAATATCTGATTAAATAATGATTTTAATTGATGATGATATATGTGTTATTGAACTTCATTTTAAATCAGTGTTTTATACGCGTGGCGCATGTAGTAAAATTTCGAGTTTAGAAAAGCCCCGTAAAAATTTGTCGAGGGTCGCTGCGCGACCCTCGACAAATTTTCTACGCGGGGCTTTTCTAAACTCGAAATTTTACTTCACGCTTAGTCTAGGAGTGGACCGTCATGATTTTCTACATGTCGAGATTTTCGATATTTCCAAATTTTTGTCGATTTATTCACAGTTTGTTATTATATTAAATGCAACTTTAATATTAATTAAATACGGTTTTTCTTAGGAATAGAATATTCACCTATTAAGAGCCGAGCAAATTGTAAAGGTAATTCTAAAAGTTAATTTTAGGTAAAATTTTGCATCTTTTTCTGTTTTGAACGAATGATTTATTATATTACATACGTCGATTTTATAAAAGAGTTGAATTTAAAGTTCAAACGAGTGTTGTCCACTCCCAGACTAAGCATGAAGTAAAATTTCGAGTTTAGAAAAGCCCCGCGTAGAAAATTTGTCTCGGGTCGCGCAGCGACCCGAGACAAATTTTCACGGGGCTCTTCTAAACTCGAAATTTTACTTCATGCGCCACGCGTATAAAACACTGATTTACAGTGAAGTTAAAAATGCACTGAAAACCAACCCAACTTTGATATTTTTTCAAAATTGAATGTTTTCTTTCCTATCCATGCTGTAAACCTTGAGATATTCGTTGTTTTCTTGTAAAGAAACTTCCCTGTAGTTCTTTGGTCTCCGAAGACCATGATTGGTCCTTCGAGCTGTAGCCTTTGTAAAATGGTAATAAACTTAGTAATCTAGAGTGATCCTTCAATTTGAAACTTCTAAATACCAGTGTTGTCCTCTCCCAGACTAAGCATGAAGTAAAATTTCGAGTTTAGAAAAGCCCCACGTAGAAAATTTTCACGGGCCTTTTCTAAACTCGAAATTTTACTTCATGCGCCAAGCGTATAAAACACTGATTTCAAGTGAAGTTATAAATATACTATTAATGTTGGAAATTTTCACGGGACTCTTCTAAACTCGAAATTTTACTTCATGCGCCACGCGTATAAAACACTGATTTACAGTGAAGTTAAAAATGCACTGAAAACCAACCCAACTTCAATATTTTTTCAAAATTGAATGATTTATTTCCTATCCATGCTGTAAACCTTGAGATATTCGTTGTTTTCTTGTAAAGAAACTTCCCTGTAGTCCTTTGGTCTCCGAAGACCATGATTGGTCCTTCGAGCTGTAGCCTTTGTAAAATGGTAATAAACTTAATAATCTAGAGTGATCCTTCAATTTGAAACTTCTAAAAACCAGTGTTGTCCACTCCCAGACTAAGCATGAAGTACAATTTCGAGTTTAGAAAAGCCCAGAAAATTTGTCTCGGGTCGCTACGCGACCCTCGACAAATTTTCACGGGGCTTTTCTAAACTCGAAATTTTACTTCATGCGCCAAGCGTATAAAACACTGATTTCAAGTGAAGTTATAAATATACTATTAATGTTGGAAATGTTTAATGGTTAAGTAATCAAATATGCATTCACAAATATTTGAATTATTCGAAAATGTTAATATTTATATTCAAATATGAATAATTTAGTGATTTAAGTATTCATATAAGAATATTTAACTATTTAAATTAATCGAATTCGAATACCAGCCTTAATAGCGATGATTGGAATTAATTGGGAGGATTTGAATCCGTGTATGAGGATTCGAATCCTTTTATAAGGATACGAATCTTTTTATAAGAATTCGAATCCTTTTATAAGGATTCGAATCATCTACTTTTGGATTCGAATACGAATCCTTTTAAAAAAATGTAACGAATCCGGATCACGAATCCGTTTTCACTAAAGTATTCGAATACCTCTTTTGAATCCTCTAAAAGGATTCGAATCCGGGAATCGAATCCTGAATGATTCGAATCCTGCCCAGCTCTGATATATGTATATATATATATATATATATATATATAAGGATTTTTGTTTTTTGATGTCGTCAATTTTAAGGAATTTTGGTTGTTATTTTGAAGATATATCTTGGATTTAAATGTCTTATGTAACGTATCATTTATTATTTATTATATTTAAATAATATGTTTTTTTTGTCAAATTTGTGTTAATTTTATTACATTTATCATTTATTTATTTATCAATTAATGTTTGTTGATGTGCACGATTTTCATAAGCTTCGACAAAACTTTTTGTTCAATGTTCTTCTTTTAGTTACGTAAAGTGTTTTCTATTAATTATTGTAGTAATTTCTTTCTTCTATTATTTTTTTTATTATGCTAGATGAACTCGTTTAGAAATTATTAAAATCTTGAAAAAGAAAAGTTTTTTAAATTAATTTACGAACCAAATTTATGTTTATTATACAATGTTTTTAATACATTTAACATTACCCCTGCGTACTATTCGCCAATTAAAATAAAATCAATTCTAGAGAGTAATTTCAAAAAAATAATTGATTTGGAAAAATGTATGTAAGACAAACAAGACGAAATTTAATAGTTAGATATAAAGAATACATCTACCACATAAAATCACTTAACCCCGATAAATCTTCAGTAGCAAATCACACCTTAACTACCAGACATAAATTCAATATAAATAATGTTAAATTATCAATAGAATCACATTTTTATAAATTAAGCATGTTAGAAGCAATTTATATGTTTAAAAACAAAGATAAACTACTAAATTTCAATTTAAGCACCCCAAATAATCCCCTCCTTGAAATGTTTGTTTGAGTGACACTGTCAATTAATGAAATAAATATAATTGTCAATTTTATTGCTATTAAAAATTTACACCCAGTATTCGAAATATACATCTAGCATAATACAAATAATAAGTTTGGAAAGAAATTACTACAATATTTAATATAAAACTTTTTGTCATCATTATATTTTAAAATGTTGACAATATTCACGGTTTTGAATAACTTTGATATTTTCAACTATTTCTATAAGTATTCTCGAATTTTACTTCCTTTAATAATTTTACTGATTTCCATATTTGGATTTTTTATTAATTTATTAAAATTTACATGACACAAAAAAACTTTTTGAGAGTTTGGTAAAAAAATCATCTGAAATTTATTTTATATTAAAAATAGTATTATTTTATATTAAATACAAAATAAATTAATTTGATCTTTGCTCAGATTTTCATAAAGAAAATGTATGTACCTAAAATTCAAGAAGTGAAAAAATGCGGAGAAGATATTTTAATTACTATTGAATTTATCAGTCACTGAATCAAACACTTACTATGTTTTTACCACAAAATATTTATTGTATGTATATATATTATATTACACAAATATACACATAAATTCACGACTTATGTTTCGACGTTTGACGGTCATTATCAAGTGAAACAAATTACAAAGGGGGGTTACATTTATACAGGTAAAACAATTTAGAGTGAGGGTAGCAAAACAAATTAGGTTAAACAGGTACAAAGATTTACACATTAAAGGATTTCAAAGAGCGGCGTGTACACTAAATCGGTTTGTTCGTTTAACAGATTAACTAGGGGGTTCTTGGTTCGTTTGAAAATTTCGGCGGATTCGAGCAGGTTAAGTTTTGTGCCTTTGGTACAGTTATGTAAAATATTAATTTTATTTATTTCTGGAAATGATTGTTTGCACTCTAATACGTGGTTAGAAAAGGAACTGGAGTCTTGGTTCAATCTAAATGCGCGAAAATGTTCCGAATATCTCTTTTCGAAACTACGACCGGTTTGGCCTACATACACACTATTGCATTCGGAACAAGGAATTTCATAAACACCTGATTTCTTTAAAGGATTAATTTTGTCTTTTGAATTGAATAAAATGTTGGATAATTTGCAACTGGGTCTAAACGCAATTTGATGGTTTTGTTTTCGAAGAATGTGAGCTATTTTTTCCGTAATTTCGCCAAAGTATGTTAGGGTAATGTATGGATCTTTGTTCACATTTTCCAGTCTCGGATAAATGTGGGTCATTGTATTTTGATAACGTTTTTTATTAATTATGTTCTGAATAAGGTTGACTGGATAACCATTAGTTTTGGCAATATCTATAATTTTATTTAGTTCTATGACTCGGTTATTGGCTGATAAAGGAGTTAAAAAGGCCCGGTGTATCATTGAATGATACGCGGCTAATTTATGCGACAATGGGTGATTGGAAATTACGGAAAAAATAGCTCACATTCTTCGAAAACAAAACCTTCAAATTGCGTTTAGACCCAGTTGCAAATTATCCAACATTTTATTCAATTCAAAGAACAAAATTAATCCTTTAAAGAAATCAGGTGTTTATGAAATTCCTTGTTCCGAATGCAATAGTGTGTATGTAGGCCAAACCGGTCGTAGTTTCGAAAAGAGATATTCGGAACATTTTCGCGCATTTAGATTGAACCAAGACTCCAGTTCCTTTTCTAACCACGTATTAGAGTGCAAACATTCATTTCCAGAAATAAATAAAATTAAAATTTTACATAACTGTACCAAAGGCACAAAACTTAACCTGCTCGAATCCGCCGAAATTTTCAAACGAACCAAGAACCCCCTAGTTAATCTGTTAAACGAACAAACCGATTTAGTGTACACGCCGCTCTTTGAAATCCTTTAATGTGTAAATCTTTGTACCTGTTTAACCTAATTTGTTTTGCTACCCTCACTCTAAAGTGTTTTACCTGTATAAATGTAACCCCCCTTTGTAATTTGTTTCACTTGATAATGACCGTCAAACGTCGAAACTTAAGTCGTGAATTTATGTGTATATTTGTGTAATATAATATATATACATACAATAAATATTTTGTGGTAAAAACATAGTAAGTGTTTGATTCAGTGATCATGAATTACCACGTAGTTACGGTCGCAACCATCATTATGATTGAATTTATCAGTGTGACAAATTAAGTCATATCCCTAAAAATATGACTGTTAGACCGCAATTTACTTTTTGATAAGTTAAATAAGTCGTTTCTCCAGACGTTTAGTTTTATTTGCACAAATGTGTTCTGATTTCTCGCCTAGTTAAATGGAACAAGCATCAATACATTTATAAATAATAATTTCATGAGCGTTGCGATGAATTTATAAATACATCCCTGAATTTAGATTTAAATTTAAATTTCTGTGGGTACGTATGAATGTGAGTTACAAGGGATGAAAATATTCCACGCCGTTTGTATTTGTTGTTTTGATTAAACGATCGGGCGAAACCGAGAGATACATATAGATAAGCAGAAGCAGAATTGGTAGAATTTGTATAGTATGCGGGAAGGGGGGTGGAGGATGGAAATCCCCGGCAAATTCTCGCATAAATAACAGCAATAAAAAACCGGATATAATAATCGCAAATATTCCGGGCGCGAGCGCCCCTTTTCTCCCCGTCTCACTCGCGAGAAGCGGCGGAGAGAGAGACAATGGCAATCGCATCGGTTTTTGCTTTCGCATGAAATATGTCCGGTTTCTGGGCGCCCCTTATCGGAAGGTAAGACACTGCGGTAATATAGGAAATATATTTGCTTATTACACACGATTCGTATGCATGAGGGTGCGGACGAGACCGCAAGTCCACCCCCATATCTAAAGCGTCGCGACGAATTTTCTTATATGTGTATGTCTGTATGTGTGTTTGTGTTAGTTCGAATTTCCTGTAGGTACATGTCTATGTTAGTGGGTTTTATGTATGTTTTTGTACGTGCATCTAGTCGTATTTGTTGCTAGATCGATTTTGCCAGAGCGTAATGCAGGGGCACAAGTTTCAAGTCTTGTCATAAAAGCTTTGCAAGACACACTTTATTAACACCGCCCTCATTCTTATCAAGATTGCTACCTTAGATGAATCTGCACGGTGAATAAACCCTGAATTCGCGTGAAATGTTTATGATTTTTTTTTGTAATTCAAAATTTACCCGTACTTCATCGCTTTTGGTATCGATATTTTAATAAATGAAGCAATTTGTTTGGTATAGATCAGGGGTGTCCAACCCGTCGATCGCTGGACCATTTTTCGTCGATTGCTAACTGGTTTGAACCTCCGACTTGATTTGGTGAAAAATAATATTTGTTTTACTATCATTGGTGAACAATGTTGTTATTTAATGTTCAATTCATTTATCGCTGTTTCGATACATGAAGCGAAATTTTCGATCGTTGCAGATACGAAAATTAGCGACGAGTTTAAGGAAACGGATTTCTGCCCAACAAAACACGTTTACAAAATAAGGTAACAAACCAATATCAGACACAATTGCTTTGTTAATCTCTTGACTCACAATTTTAAATTACATTTAAGAGACATATAGGGATATTTTCTTTTTAGGTATACTTTTACATATTCCAAAATAAATTGCTTCAGAAGTTTAAATTATTTCAAATAAACATTTGTAATTAACGTGAGATCAAACATAAGCCGAAGTACATTTTGAACTTCACTTTGAATCAGTGTTTCATACGCGTGGCGCACGAAGGAACATTTTGAGTTTAGAAAAGCTTGAAAATTTGGTTTGGTCGCTCCGCGAAGCCGAGCGACCAAACTCAAAATTAAGAGAAAATTCGTATAAACCGCAAACAGATGTAAAAGTAAAATATTAAGTTCTCTCTAAACTTAATATTTTACTTCTGAATAAATAAACTTAAAATGTTATATCTACATCTGTTTGCGATTTACACGTATGTTCTCTTAATTTTATATTTCATATGTAATATAATTAAACTCAATAAAACACTAACACTTTCTTCAGTAAAGGTGAAGAAACTGTAAGTGTTGAATTAAGTTTAAATATATTCATCTCTTCACGTAACTTAAACTCAAACTCAAATTAAATATTATTATGTTTAATGTTCTGCAAACTGAAGATAGTTTTGAATTCGAAATATACTTACGGTTGAAAACTACTGCTCTACCATAATGGTTTGAATATAAAAATTAATCATTGCATCTACATTGAAATATTGCTTAATTCTCACTTGATATCACCCAAAGAAACTGTTATATATTCATTTTTCATTCCAATTATTGAAGCAATTTCACACTTCATTTTCCAATCAACAATACAACAAAAATTTCACGCACTAACTTGCGAATACGAATAATTTAATTATCATTCACAATATGCAAAAATAAAAATGTAACGCTGTATCAGTAGCAATAAATAATGCATCCTTTCTTGCACCCATTTGTAAGCGGCAACGATAACATTGTTTGCATTACAGGGTCAATTTATGTATCCGTTGTAAACGAGTTTAGTCGGTGTTAATCCGCATTGCGAGCCATTGTTTCACCAACGCGCTAACAAAAACGAGTCAGTCGAGCCAATTTCGGGAGGGACATGGGATTAAATCCCCCTCTAACCGTGACTGATTGATTTTCGCGTGGTGTCGACAATTAAAAAATCATTTGTAATTTTTTTATGATTAAATGTTAGGGGTCATTTTTACCACTCCATTTTTACCACTCCACTTTTACCACTCTATATTTACCACTATAATTTTTCCACCATTTTATTACCATCATATTTTATTACAAATCATATTTTTCCTGATTTACATCATAATTCGGTACATCCAAACTGGATGTTGTGACCAACGGCCCTAAGATATTTAGCAATAAATTCGTCTTCGTCTTTACGGGTTTCATAATCACTTCTTGCAAGCCTTCTAAGATTTTCTTTTGTCGCAAAAATCAACAGTCTTCCGATGGAGGCGTCTTCGTTGTCTCGAGAGTCGTATATAAGGAAATTTTCAGCAGCTAGTGTTTTCTTGTAATTTTGCGGCAAATCACCGAGATCGTCGATAGTTCTTGGGTTGGTGGGAATGTCTTTCAGCCGGGTACGCTGGATACTCTTCGTCAAATTTGGTCTTTCGGGAAGTTCTGCCAGTACGCCTGATGGAACATTTTGTAACTCCGTCCTCAAAAGTTGCGCAGATGGAGCTTCAGGGTGAGCTGCCGCTCTTCTTTTTAAATTATTTTTAATTTTTAAGGCTTCAACCTCTTCGACATTTGGCGCGTGACCAGAGTGATCATCCAAAGGTGTACTCTTGATCACTTCAATCGCCTACGATCAATTTGTAATGTTTGTAATTTTTTGTTAGTTTTGTAAAATATTTGTAAGATAACTAATGGTAAAAAATTAGTAGTAAATAATATATGGTAGTAAAACCGGAGTGGTAAAAAGAATTGGTGGTAAAAAATATATGGTGGTATAAATGGAGTGGTAAAAATGTCGTACAATCATGATTAAATATGCCCGGATTTTTAAACTTTTTAAAATACGATTTCGGAGTTAATTTTCATATTGAAAGGGGTTACTTAGAAAATAAGTTTTATACAGTGAACTTTTGTTTTAAGTATACATATGCATACGCTTTTTTTAAATAGTTCAATTTGATGCTTTAAACGAGTGTTTTTCGCTTCCAGATTAAGCATGAAGTAAAATTTCGAGATTGGTAAAGCCAGAAAATTTGGTTTGGTCGTTCCGCTTTGCAGGCTATAAACTCGAAATTTTACTTTAAGCATGAAGTGGAAAATCACCCCTATAAAGCGTTAAACTGAACTCATTTTAAAAAATGAATATCTAAAAATATACAGCACATAATTGCGATATGTGTGTATACTTATAAGAATAACTTCCTGTATATATACTCTAATCAGTAACTGCCTTATTAATATAATTGCAGTTAATGTAGTTATAGTTTAATGCTAGTTAATTTCTATTAGACCAGTACAAACACGATACAAACATGTCGTAATTGTAGAACAAAATTTACATGCTATTAATTAGTTTTGAACTATTGATAAAATGAACGTGGTAACATCGCATTTCCATGTGTTCCAACTTCACTTTAATTAAATCATTTAAAAGTTATGTTACACTGTTTTTGTTTATGATTGTAAATATATATGTCTTCTGCTAATTTATTTAATTAAAATTTACTCTAGCAAGTGTTTACATTCCTTGATTAAGCATGAGGTAACATTTCAGGCTTTTCTAAACTCGAAATTGTACTTCATGCGCCACGCGTAAAACGCACTGATTTCAAGTGAAGTTGCATTATAATTGACCACCAACGCGTTTGATCAAGCCACCTGGTGGCAGGAAACAATATTGGACGAAAGAGTACTATTGTAAACATCATGTGTGTATTGTAAATGTATTATTGTGCTTTATTTAAAATGTTGAAATTAATCCCAAATAGTGGAAAATCTAGAGCAAACTTTTTTTTCGTAGTAGTTCGAAGTAGGAAAAATCCATAGATTTCCAAAACCAAGCATAGAATTGTAGGTTATTTTTTGCATCTGTGTTGCATTAACTACTAAAAATTTATTTTTTTAATAAGTGAATAATATGTTAGTACAAGTATGTCCTAACCTACCTTTACAATGTAACATCTAAACTGACTTTTGACATATTTGACATTGTCACCGTGTCAAGTTAGGTTATATGTCACATCGTCAAGGTTTGTTAGGTGAGGTATCACTCTGTTAAGTTAGGTTACGTAGAATGTCATTTTGCCGACAAAATGTCAGCTAACGCTGACTTACATATATCAACTGACATTATAGTTCAGATATCGAGTTATGTCAGCAAGGTTAGGTTAGGTTCGGTTCCAATGGTAGCAGTTAGACCGCTCACTTAGGCCCAAAGGGCCCCTTATGATACCATAAGGGTGAAAAGGAGTCAAATCTCCCCTCCCTCCGAACCTATACAAACCAATCCGAGCATCTAATATACCCAATCAGATTTCTTCATCTCGAGGTGTGAGGTCCGTTAGTCCATTTGCGTAGTGCATACCAAGGTAACTTGATCCTTTTCCCTTCGAGAGCAGGGCATTTTTCCAGATAGTAGAGTACCGTCTCTTCCTCCTTCGCATCCAGGCATCCTCTGCAAAAGTCGTTGTTCTCAAGACCCATCTTTTGTGCATGTCTGCCTAGGAGGCAGTGACCCGTGAGGATGCCTACCACCTTCTTTATGTCGATTCTGCTAAGTGCAATTAATCTGTTGCTGTTTATAGTATCCCATATAGGCCATAGCTGCCTTGTTATGAGACACGTATCTTCTTCTCTCTACCTATGGTTGACCGATGCTATCATCTGGTCCCTAAGTAGTCTTTTGCATTCCACAAGAAGAATGTGGGTGGAGGGTTCAGTAGACAGGTCCTTCATTCTTGCCCCCTTCCTTGCAAGGTCGTTAGCAATTGAATTTCCCCTGACATCACTGTGACTAGGTACCCACATAAGTTCCACGTCGCAGTTATTTGCAAGCCTATTTAGCGATTTTTTACAGTCTCTGATCACCTTTGAGGTGCAGTACGGACTATTCAGTATCTTAATGGCGGCTTGGCTATCAGTAACAAACCTGATGCCGTTCCCCTGAAGGTCATTTTTGTGAATCCAGTCCGCTGCCACTCGGATGGCCATGACCTCTGCCTGAGGAATGTTACAATGGTTTGGGAGTCTAAAAGACTTTTTGAGGTTGAAATCTTGTGAGACTGCTCTGTTTTCAGACTTGGAATCATCCGTAAAGAGCCAGACGTCCTTGCCTTGAATTATCTTGCCCTCTAACCATTTGGTTTTGTCGGGATAAAAGTGGAGAACTTATTTTTAAAATTAAGTTCTGGAATACAGCTGTCAGTCTTCAGGGGGATATCGACAAGCTCATTCAGGATCCCTCCATGGACCTGTTTGCTAGTGCTCTATATCCCAACTGAGTTGATTCTGATCGCTGTGGTAGCTGCAGCATATCTGCAGTAGAGGTCGACTGGAGCTAGATTTAGTATTATATCTAGCGCTTTGGAGGGGGTGGACCTGACCGCCCCCGTTATGAGCAATTCGGCAGCTCTCTGAGCCTTGCCGAGTGTAGTTTGATCCTTTTGCCGAGGGCAGACCGCCAGACTGCGGCCCCGTAGAACATTATGGGCCTTACCATGGCCGTGTACATCCAGTGAACAACGGTTGGTTTCAGTCCCCAGTTCTTGCCCACTGCTCTTTTGCAGGAGTACAGCGCGACGAGCGCTTTCCGTGCTCTCTCCTGGATATTGGGCTCCCAACTAAGCTTCCTGTCGATTAGAAATATTTAGCTTGCTCTTTCACCACCAGTTCCGTGCCGTTTAGAGTAGGAACTTTGAAGTTCAGTACTTTATGCATTCTGGTGAAGAGTACAAGCTCAGTTTTGAGGGGGTTTACCCCTAGTCCATACTTCTCACACCAGCGGGTTACCTTGCGGAGTGCCTGCTCCATATCTTCGGATAGGATATTTGCCAGATACCGTAAGAGTCACATCGTCAGCGTAGACAATTGCTCTACACTCTACAGACTAGTTCTTTCAGTAGGTCATTCATGAAAACGTTCCATAGTTGCGGAGAGAGGACCCCTCTTGAGGGGTACCCCTATTAACCGCTTTTCTTGAAAGCGAGCCACCCAGCGAGGAGACAACGTGCCTCCCCGTCAGCAGCTTCCCTATGAAGATGCATATTGACTCGTCCATGTGCAGGTTTCTGAGGACAGACAGAATTACTTCTGGCTGCACAAAGTTAAAGGCTTCTTCGATATCCAGTAATACCTCCAATGTAGACTCCTTATTGCACATGGTCTTCTCAACCTGGAAAATAAGGGCGTGCAGTGCCGTGTCCACTGATCTGCCCTTAGTATAAGCGTGTTGGCTAGTTGACCAAAGGTTTGGTTGATGCGTTCCTTTATGTACGCTTCAACTAGTCTCTCCAATGTCTTGAGTAAGGACGATAAGCTGATTGGCCTATAGTCCTTCGGTGTTGAGTGGGTTAGTTTCCCTGCTTTGGGTATGAACACCACATTTGTCTCTTTCCATCTCTCAGGGATGTACGATAGAGTTAAGCAGGCTTCAAATATTACTTCCAGCCAGGGATTTATAATATCTGAGGCTATCTGTAATTCAGCAGAAATGATCCCATCGGGGCCTGCAGCTTTATAAGGCTTGAAGCTTTTCACACTCCAAGCCAGTTTGTGCTCACTTAAGATATCATATATCCGGCAGCTCCTCCTGGATGCCAAGCGACCCCCTTTTCGCCAGAGTCGGAGGGAAAGTGGGTATCCGTCAGCGCCGTTAGGGTTTCCTCGCATAAAGGATCAGGACGACATCATACCTTTCCCTTGTTAGGGTGAGGATTAGCGCAGCCGAGGCTGCCTTGCAGTGATGCAGATTGACCTGAATCACCTTCGTCATTTCTGCCTCTTAGGGGTTGACGACCGTGATGTTCAGGTCGTCATCTTTGGAGCTGGAAGAGAGAGTAAGGTCGTCTCTCTCACTCTCTCCTGTTTTCTCCGAGTGCGTGCGCAGGGAGCTCAAAGCCTCAAGAAGCGGTTCGCTTTCTATGTCGGAATGAGGACCCGGTTCCATCGGCTCTTCAGGGCTTGTCTCCTTATTTTTAACGGTCTCCCTGTCTTTCTTAGGGTGATCGACCCAAAGCCGTAGCATATCACCCCCCCACAGGTCTCCAGAAGGTCAACGGACTCCTCATTGACGGTGATTATCACCGGTCTGGTGTTGCCCTTCGCCTCCTTTACGCTGACCACGATCCAGTCATCCGTCGGCAACTCTGGGTTGCTCATGCGGATAAATTGCTCTATCGTCGGCGGGTCCGCGGGCTCGATTAGGATCCAGGCCCTACGTCGAGGTCTGTTTGGGATCTTGTCCCTGGTGACAGCCTTGATCCTAACACCTGGCCAGACTTCACCCACCTTCCCTATGGCCAACCTGAACAGATCAGCGGATCTCTGATCTGCACAGGCTACCAGTTTGACGTGGCCCTGGTGCCAACCTGCGTCTTGACACGGAGCCGTACCTGGATTTTTAGTTAGGACCTCCATATAGACCAGCTGACAGTTCGCTAGTGAGATTGAGCCCTCCCTGTGGCTCCTATCGATTACAGCCCATACAGTGTACTCCTTGAGGATGTCAGTGTATGTGCGGCCGGCCGTGGTTTTTGGAGACGGCCCAGTCTTCGCCATTTTAGGGCACGGTGGAGTATCCCCCTGCGATCGCTGCCTCTTGGGCGCCCCGGCGCAGCAAGCTTCTCCCCGTGTTCCCTGATAACTTTTCGAGCCCATTTCAGAGTCACCTTATCCTTGTCGGATAGTTCGGTCTCCGGAGTGTACTCGAATTTTAGGCGAATTCTGTGAGCCACCCTTCTATCCCTGAAGACCCTTTTAGAGGGCTTCAGGTTTTCGTTGTAGATAGGTCGGTTCGTGCCAGCCTTAGCCGTAGCCTTCCCCGACCTTTTGGAACGATGGTTTAAATCCCCCAACTGTAGGGGACTCAGAAAAGCTAGAGAGTTTGCCAAAGGTAGCAGTATTAAGGTAAAGTGATTCTACAAAGGAGGCTGTAACAGCAAGGAGGTTGTTTTAGCCTCGGAATTTTTAGCGATAGGGTAACGCCTTGCAGCATCACAGGTGTCCGGGTCTCCGAGAAGGAGACCCGTGTCTCCGGTCTCCGTTCATTGGCCCTCACCCTTCTTTGCTCCCATACCGAGTTAAAGTGCGTTCCTACGGTGGGGGATGTCAGCAAACATAATAATTAATATACAAATGTCAAAAGTGATGAACTGACAAATAAATAAAACATTTTCACAACTGTCCAAAATATCACAATCGTAAAAAAATGACTGTCAGTGGATGCATCTTAAACTCATTAATCACTTGATAATTACTTCATTCGTTTCACTTTACTCGAAACTGTTATTGAAATTAATAGTTTTTATTGTTTCAGTTTAAATATTTATTTATATTTTAAACTAAAATATTTTTTTTTTAAGTTTTAAAATTGTTTCGCAAATTTTTTCAACGATTGTAATGGGAAAAAGAGCAGAGTGTGGCAGTGGAACAAAAAAAGCGGAATCTTGGTCTTCTCACCGCGCTGAGGCAACGTTGCTTCTACGTATCGCTGCGGATAATAATACGGATATTCTAAATATCCGCGGATATCCGGATATTGCGGATATCCGTATAGTACAAATAACCGATTATCCGGATAGTTACTATCCAAATATTTTTTATTTTATCCGGATTTTCGAATATTCGAATATCCGGATATCCGAATATTCGAATATCCGGATACCACGAATATCCGGATTTAAATCGCAGCCCTACTAGTGATGTGAGTAGGCGCACGCAAAATCCATTTACCTAGACCAGCCTATGAATGTAAGGATTGTTTGTTCTGAAAAATAAATAATTTAATTGAATTTGAAAGGCACAATATTCATCTGATATAAAATTCAACTATGCCAGACTGGAAATACAAGAATTATAACAATTTTCGTAGTAAAAATTTGTAGAAATCGTTATTTTTCGGTAAGGATTTGAGAAAGTGAAACGAGCCCAGTAACTTTTCACCCCCTTCTTCCTAGTGAAACAACCCCGATGTCTTTTATAAAACCGGCGGGATGTCTGCAGTTTGTATGCTAATCTCGGGCCATAGAACCTGATATTGTTATTACGTGAAACACGACATCAGTCCAGGTTTATTGTTTGCCCTACATGAATCTAATTTGAACCTGGAATAACACGGCTCCCCACACGTATATTAACATGGAAAAGGGGCCACGACGCCACTCGCACACCCCACTATCATACCCCTTCACACCAACTCCCCCTCCCTGCGAAATCAAACATCAGAATCCTTACAGGGATATTACGAATCAAGGGACAGACTTGGATTAATGTTCCTTATTTACAACTATAAAGATATGTATCCAATACTGATTTATTGTTAATAAGTACTTATACCTATAACCATTACTCGAATAAAAAAATAAGATCGATGAGGCCATCGGCGCCCGCAGAATCTTTTACAGGAGAGGGTAAAATATAATAATAATAATAATAGAGTTTATTGTCTTATCTAGAACTTTATTGCTCTATGCCAGTGGTGCGCAAACCGTGGGTCGCGAGACAATTTTTCGGGTTTGCAGTTTTTAAAGAAATTTATTTGACAATTATAAAGACATTTGTATAAAACGTTTATTAATCGTTGACGATTAATAAAAAAATCTACTGCTGTGTTTCTCAACCTTTTTTTACCATGAACATGAACATGTTTGTCTTATCATCCTACAAATTACGGTATGTTCAACGCCATTGACAGACTTATGCGCTATGCAAATAAATTGCAAGATAATATTTACTTTAAACTTTTTACACGTTCTACGCCACTTTTTAAATCTAGTCTTCGCCGTATTTGCCTCTCTGATATCGATGGATAAGGTATAAGTTATATTTGTTTTTTCTATATTTATGTATGTAATTTATATCTCGGTATTTATTTATGTATTGTATTTGACATTTACCCTGTCTAATTATTAAGTTATTGTTAGTTGAATTCTTATTAGTGTTTGTTATTTACATTAAGTACCTATAATGTTTTCTTTAATATGACTGATCAAATTTGACATTTCAAGAATTTAGTAGTGTGATTCAGGTTGTGTGTTTTAGGTTGATTTAAAACATAACATGCGATTAATGTTATGATTTAAATCAACTTTTAATTTGTAGGTTATGTAAAAGGAAATGTGACATTTATATGACAATTCAATTAACTCACAAAGATTACGAGTGTTTTCCACTCACAGACTAAGCATGAAGTAAAATTTCGCCATGGGTATAAAACACTGATTTAAAGTGAAGTTCAAAATATACTGCTTATTTCTGGTCACATGTTCATTAATGTTGAAATGTTTATATGGAATATGTGAAAGTATACTTAAAAGAAAAAATCCCTGTATGTGTTGTAAAGTTGCAAGTTGTAGAGTTCTCTTTTTTGAAAATCTCTGCGTCGTGACAATTTATTTGACAAATTATTTTATTTATTTGTCACATTGATAATCATTTACCAACATCTTAAAATTTGTTGATTAAAATAGCCTAATTTCAAAACAGGACTGCAACTGTTCGCAGTAAATACACCCTAAGTTTGGTCATATTAAATAAAAAAGAGTTTATATCTATTTCTACACAATTTGTTATTGTTAAAGATTGGTGTAAAAGGATTTCCGTTAATGAATGAAATGAAACTAAATTATACGAAACCTATGTAGATAATATTTTTACTCGACTTGCAGGTCACATAATTTGTAACAGAATATTTTATATAAATTTGGACTGCGACTTTAACCTCTATTTATTTTATTTCTTTAACACATTAGCCATAATAAAATATATATTAACTGTTTTGCTTTGGGTATGCGAATGAATTGGTCATATTCAAGGAGGCGAAATACCTGGGAGTAATCTTCGACGATAAAATAACGTGGAGGACGCACATCACAAAAACCTCCATATAAGCTTCAATAGCATAGGGAAGGTGTCGGAGAATGTGCGGGAAAAAGACGAGACTGCCGGACACATTCTCAGCGATTGTCCGGCACTCTCATCAACTAGAGGCTCCTTACTGGGTGAAAGATGGTCTTAAATGGCCTATATAATACACCTATGGAGATACAGACTCAAACCTGGTGGATGAACACACCAGGACAGAGGCCAGCGAAACAGTTTCTCAAAAAAACAGTCGCCGACTTTTACGACCGATCTTCTCAACCAAGAGAGGAAAATGGCTAAGGCTATAGTAAATCTACTAACAGCACACTGTAGACTCAACAAACACATGAGCAAAATAGGTCTGGCAGAGGATACGATATGTAGATTCTACCAAGAAGAAGAGGATCCTCTCCACATCCTGTACCAATGTGAGGCCCTAACAGGGGTTAGATATCTAAAGCTAGGCAACACCAAACCAAGCGCAGAGAGCTACACCCAAGGCTCACTGTCAGGGTTAATAGGGCTAATCAAAGACGCGAAACTCGAGCAGGTCGTCTAAGTTAATAGGGATCCACAATAGATCTGGAAAGGTCGCAGTAGTACAGGCCAAGATGCCACCCTAACAATTATCTATCTATCTATCTAGCTGTTTTTGAATCAGTGTTTTATACGTCTAGCGCATGAGGTAAAATTTTGAGTTTAGAAAAGACTTTAAATTTGGATTTGAGCGCTACGCTCCGCTAAGCGCCCATATTCAAATTTTCAGGCTTTTCTAAACTCGAAACCGCTTAATCAAGGAGTGGAAGACACTCGTTAATATAGTATTAAGGACTTCAATCAAAACAATGGTTCTGTTTTATTGGTTTTATTGAAAATTCATGCTTATTAAATATTGTAAAAGTTTCTGTGAATTATGTTTATATTATATTTTTAATATGCTTAAGTGTTCAAATATTCGATTGAATTTATTATTTTCTTAAAGTATTGGATTTATGATTGAATATTATTTGAGTTGATGCACAACACATTTTCTAAACCTAAGTACTCAGTGCAAACGTTAAAATTTCGATTTTCGTAAGTATTGTAACCCTCCCAGAATTTTAAAAGCTGAGAACTTTATTAGAACGTTTTTTTTTTTTGAGGAAAAAGGTGCTAGTATTATTTTCAACTTATAAAGGAGTAACTGCAATTTATGTGAGATTATTCGAAAAATATATGTCTTTTTTCAGAAAATCCACTTTAGGGGCGCAAACTCAAAAAAGCTCGCACCCTTGCTCCATGTGTAAGCGTAGGTACTGGTATAAATAAATGGGAAATCAGAATTCCATGGTGGCAAGTGCCCCCCTTGCCCATATGTGTCGGCGCCCATGATTCAAACGCTTTTCTTGTTTTAATTACCTATTTCAACTTTTTACTGAAGTTTAATGCCATATTTCCGTGATTTAATCTATTTAGAGTACAGTCGAGGCCGATTGATTAAGCATTGTTGATTAACATCCACCGATACAAGCACAATGGCGCTTAGTTTCCATTTCACGGTCCCGTGGTCATTTAATGGTCGTACACAAATAGGGTGGAAGGGGTGGCTCTTTTGTCAGGTATTGATACACGTTGGAGAAGGGGCGGCGTGGTGGTAAAACGCAATTTCATGAGGCTCTTTGAGGAACAATGAGCCGAGCGGTCGTTTTCGTTTAATTTTCTTCGGAGGTCTAAAGTTTCGCAATATGGCGCTGTCAGGTCGTAATAAGGCGTAACCGGAGGATAAACCCGTGGCGCCTTTAATTGATATTTGATTATAATCTTAATGCGCCTTCAGTCTCGGATGATTAAGACGAGCGCCCGGCGCGCCACCGTCTAATTTCGGCGTGACAATAAAGCGCGCCTCTCCCAGTCACTCTCTCTTTCTCCACGGATGAACGGAAAGTAAATCTTTCCGAGATACCGCGCGCGTGGGATTTGCAAACCGGATTTTCTTTCATTTAATTATTTTCAAATTTAGTTTATTAAATTTTATCATCCACAAAATGTATTTAATTGATTATTCGAAGAATTTGTTTGTATTGTAATTAATAAGTAATCAATATTTAATGTAGGCACCAGTGCCGGCTCGAGGGTTTTTCTTGCGGATGGGGCAAATATATTTAGGATACCGGTAAATGAATATTAAGTGCAATTTCAAGTTATGTGTACCACCTGTTTTTTCTTTCAGAATCACGGAACATTTACAAAATTACAAAATGTTTGTGAAACAGTCCAATATATCCAGGGAATTTTTCTTTTAAGTATACATATGCATACGCTTTTTTAAGAGTTCAATTTGAAGCCTTAACGAGTGTTTTCCACTCCCAGGTTAAGCATGAAGTAAAATTTCGAGTTTAAAAAAGCCTGAAAATTTGGTTTGATCGCGTAGCTTAGCGGAGCAATCAAACCAAATTTTCAAGCTTTTCTAAACTCGAAATTTTACTTTATGCATCACGCGTACTAAACACTGAAATCCCAGAAATATTGTGAACAAGTTAACTTTACTTGTAGTCAATGTCCATTACGCGTGGCGCATGAAGTAAAATTTCGAGTTTAGATAAGCTTGAAAATTTGATTTGACCGCGTAGCGCTTCGCCCAACGCGACCAAACCAAATTTTCAGACTTTTCTAAACTCGAAATTTTACTTCATGCTTATCCTGGGAGTGGAAAACAGTCGTTCAAGGTTTCAAATTCAACTCTTTTTAAAAAACAACGAATATTTGAAAATTTAGAGCACATAATCTTAATATATATATACTGTATATTGTATACATTTTATAGTTAAAAGAAAAACTCTATGTCTATTAGATTTAAATTCCCATAAGTCGATTAGAACCGTCTAAAGATTGTGTCAGGAAACTTTAAATTTAAGCTTATTATTGCAATGCTAGGATCTAAAAAAGTTTTGATAAAAATCCGAAAGCCGAGAGTAGTTGTTAAAAGCGATTGTTATATCAGTTATCCTGTTTACAGATTTACCGATAAATTGTAAGAAATACTCTCGAAAATGTACCGGTAGTTTACAGGTTTTTACCGGTATTTCGATAAATTAGTCTAACTATTTGATCGTAAAAGTGTTGCGCCAGGCCTATTAAACACTGATTTAGTTTGGAACTTCTAAAACGCTTTATTTGTCTTAATAATGAACACAAACTAATCAAAAAATAATAATGGGGGAGGGGGGGGGGGGTTCGATTCAATCGGACGTATGAAATATAAAGCATTTTTGGATTTTTAAAATATTTTTTGTATATTCACGAAAACTAGCGATTTATTCATATTAATTTTAGACTACACAAACGGATTTTCTTTTTTCAAAATGTAGAATTTCTAGCTCCTGGACAAATAAAACACGTCTTATTGATTGTAGAAGAGTGAAACTAAATATTTTGATTATTTATGCTCATAATTTCTCGATAACCCAAGAAAAATAAAATAAGTTCAATATTTTTAAAAATTGGACGCATTTGAAAATAACGTGTTGTATCTACCATTTTTGCACTAAATTACCCCCTTAAGTGATTGACATCTTTTATAATTCTAATTTACGAGATTCTGTCAATTCTAGTTATATTTCAACTCTATCAATTTTCAAGTTGATACAGGGTGTCCCGTTAATGTGGGAAAATGGATTAACCATAGATTCCTGGGATCAAAATATAATGATTTAAGACAACTTATCTATATCCAAAAGTTTACGGTTAAGCCGGAATGAATCTTCAAAGTTAAAAAATATATTATTAATTTTATTTATAACAATTGAACGCTATATTCGATCCGACTAAAATTTATTATGGTTGATTATCATAGTATAACACCATTTTAGTAATTATGGTCATCATTGATTGACAAGAAGTATAAAATACAATAGTACCACAACATAACTAAAATATGTTTTTATTGGCGCAACTTATAAAAATTTAAAAAATACATTTTGAAAGATTAGTTCATTTAAAAGCTTTTTTGTCTCTTAATAATGTTTGATATCTTGTACGGGTTTGCCACAAAAAAATGATATGCAAATAAATATTTTTTTTATTATTTAGTTAAAACGAAATCTAGTTTTTCGGGTGATTAAAAATACATATATTTTCTTTGTCGCCGCCATTGTTTAACAAACCTCAATTGTGTATAATATTAATTAACGTGTGTTTTTTAAGAATTAATCATTAATTCATCATGGTTTATAATTATTCATATTTCTCAGGAGCAAACAGATACAGGCAGTTTTTTTTTAAGTATACGTATTCCAAATTCAGCCTATTTTCTGTAAATCTTTAGATATTTCTTGTTTTTTTTTAAGTTCAATTTGAAGCTTTAAACGAGTGTTTTCCACTCCCAGACTAAGCATGAAGTAAAATTTCTAGTTTAGAAAAGCCCCGTGAAAATTATGTCCGGTTTCACCCACTTTACTTAAATCTTATTCGTAGATTTAATTTATTTGTCGATTGGAATAGGCATTTTCCATGCCATAAACATCAATGTCATGTGAATTGATTTATTTTTTGGTATATATGTTACTATTACTAGATTTTAATTTCACGTTATTTCAGTGTTTATACAAGTGGCGCATGAAGTTAAATTTTCAGTTTATAAAAGCCTGAAATTTTACTTCGTGATTAATCACGGAAAGAAAACATTAGTTAGAAGCCTAAAATTGACCGCTATTTTCAAATTAACGAATTCCTTCAACTTTACGCTGTAATTATCAAAATATGTAAACTTAAAACAAAAAACCTTGTATCTATAGTAATTTTATTCATATAAATAATATACCTAAATATTTACAAAGCCCGCCTTCGAGTCGTATCGTAAACGTCATAATCGTGTATACAGGGTGTCCCGATTAAGCCGTTCATGCAGTACAGGGTATATGATACCAATTGTTATGCTTTTAATATCATTGCTCGATGATAACTACAAAATCGATATTAATAGCAGATAAAGTTTATTAAGCATTGTGTTTCCACTTTCAATCATATAATACTACAAAACAACCCATGTAATGACCATAATTATTCATAATAACAAACCGATTTGTGCATACATCAGTAGATAAAAAATGTGCTGTATGTATATAAACATGATGAAATTGATTTGGTTGTGGGAGGAGGAGGAGGAGGGGAAGAAGGAGGGTGATCAATGTTACGATGGGGTGCGGTAATTATTGGCATTGTTCCGCGGTAATAGATAACGCTCACGCATATATAAAAAACAATAAGGTCGAGAGGATTAATGTCGGCACCGAAGTGCTTTTGTAAATTATTAACGGAATTCGATTCGACGATCGCGATGGCAATGGCACTAAGGGGTGATTACGCCCCGATGGCCAGATCAGACAAAATTGCGTGTGGATTTGTGTTCAATCACCATTATCGACGCTTATCAATTACGGATTAATGGTCCGAACATTAAAACAAATATATAGACCTACGAATTAGAAATAGAAAAAATACGAATTTCGTGGTTTGCCTTAAGGGGCTACACTACTGTGGAGCGCGATAATACAGCGTTGTTTGTGGAATGATAAGTAAGAGGATAATAATATTCAAGGATGTTATTAACTATATTTTGAAGTATTAAAAAAAACAAAATTATTACATAAAGTTACAAAGTTGGTCCGCAGCATAAGTGCCTAGCATTACACATGCATTCCATTTTGAACTTCACTTGAAATCAGTGTTTTATACGCTTGGCGCATGAAGTAAGATTTCGAGTTCAGAAAAGCCTGCAAATTTGAATTTGCCGGCTCGCCTCGCTACGCTCGCGCCAATAAAACCAAATTTTCAGGTTTTTCTAAACTCGAAATTTCACTTCATGCGCCACGCGTTTAAAACACTAAAATATTGTGAACTTTATGTATATTTGAACCTCACTTGGAATCAGCGTTTTACATGCATTAAAGATGAAAAAAGTTAAAACTATATAACCTATAAATAATGAAAGAACAAGTAATGATACACCTTTAGTATATATTGTTGAATCAACTACAATACGATACAGCTACACATACAAAACCAACTGTTAACGTCGAAGATGGTGATTTTAATGATAAAGTAAATTATAATACAGTTGTAGTTAAATCACAAACATCAGTTATTTCTTCTTCTCTCTTGGAAAAATCCGGTTTGGTCTCATGTCCATGTTTTGGTTCAATTGTTCTTGCTTTAGTTGGAGTTTGTATTTTTGTTGTGGGCAATATAAAGGTACTTGTTGCAGGTTTACTGCAACAAGTACCTTTATATTGCCCACAACAAAAATACAAACTCCAACTAAAGCAAGAACAATTGAACCAAAACATGGACATGAGACCAAACCGGATTTTTCCAAGAGATTCAATATTCCAACATCCGTGTTCCCCATCATGCTACGAAGTACGAAAAAGATAATATGCAATATTTTTTAAATAAATATAAAAAATTATTTAAAAACTACAAGTTTAACCCATTTTAAGAATTATTATGATACGATATCAATAAAAGATAAATAAGAACAGTTACCTGCCATTTATGATTATTTATTTTTACTTGCAGAACCGAAATATAAACAAGGAGACACAAAATGATAATGTAAAACTATTAACATTACATTTACACAAACTGTCATTAAAAAAATTAATAAAAGGAAAAGTTAAATAATATATTTTTTTATTTACCTTATTTTTAGTACAATGATAACATACTTGACATTCCATTATTATATATAAATCTTTTTTACAATTTTCACATTGACATGCTGAAATATTTTATTTCTTTTGTTTATAATGACTAACATAATTATTTGAATGAATTAAATTTGTTTAATCTATTACTGAATAATTACATTCAAAACAGAGTTTATATTTATATAAATAATAGTACAACAAATTAGTGATGAAACTGTACAATCTATATTAGTTGAAATTAAATCTGCTTCTTTAACTGGAAAACCATTTATCATTGCGTCCTCATCACTTTGATAATTATCGGTATCATTTCCTGAATCTTCTGATATTTCCATATTATTTTCCATTTCTACATCTTCTTGTAAAAAACGTAATCATCGATCATTACCCATATAAACTTCTACTTCGTCATCATTTTCAATTACTATGTAATTACCAATATTAAACATGTCGTTGTTCAAGTCTTGTAACATTGTAATAATAATGGACCTATAACTTTTTTTATAGAGAAATTACAAATCTCAAATTATTCTAAGAAAAAGTTTAACGTAGATTTACCTAGAAATAATGGACCTATAACTTGTTTTTATAGAGAATTAATAAATCTTGTCAATATATTATCAAAATCACTAAATGTACTTAGACGTAATAGACGTATAACTTTTATTTGTAAAGAAATAATATATCTCGTCAAATTTGTTGAATTGTTTAAGTATATGGTAATTTTATATATTATGAAAATCACTAAATTTACATGGAATTAATCTCCTCAATGTTTTCTAAGAAAATGTTTAAAAGTTTAAATAAATAGAAAATTAGGACAATACATGTTTAAACATTGGTGCAAAATGAATAAATGATTCAGCATAAAATAACATATAACTCACTAAATTTACACAGAATTAATTATCTCAACTAACTCTTATTTATTTTGAATCAAACTCGAAGAAATTAAATATTATTTTTAATGAAAATATAATTTTGAAAAAGTTTAGTTTATAAACACGATTGATAAAAATTGGCTACAACAAGTAACTCGTTGAAGAGTAAGATGGTTGTGCATTTCATTCATTTTTTCTAAAATTAAAAAAAAGAAATTATGTTTATGCTAATTAAAATAATACCCCCGCTCCCTCCACAAAAACATCATTTTACCGTTGAACCCTTGATTTTTTTATTTGTTAATTAAATCATGATAACATGTAAATTCTGCTAGCCATCGACAAATAGTTTTTTTTAAACTTGTGCTATGCAGTTTTTATAAATTATCTAAGGAGATATTAAATCATTTTAAAAATGATCACTGTTTATAATTATACATAATTACTTTTTTTTAATATTTTACATAATTTTAGTCATATTTGATGGTGATTTTTTTTTGTTACTAAATAATTTGTATTTGGTTTCATAAAACATTGACAGGAGTTTAGTGGAATTTTAGTATATTTATTTAATAGATTACCTTTTTACAAACATTCTACAATATAATTATTCAATTTAGAGACTACACATTTAATGTTTACTAATTTTGAATTTTACATTCATTTTATTAAATTAGAATAAAAATAGATAAATAAAACAAAAATATAAAATTAGTATAAATATAAAACTAATATCTGTACACTATTATTATTTTATAGAAACAGAAAATAATTAATACTGGAAGTTTTTCTTTTAAGTATACATACCTGAATCACGTAGATGGTGTACATTTTCAGATATTCGTTGTTTTCTAGAAGAATTAAATTTAAAGCGAAGCGATCAATCCAAATTTTCAGGCTTTTCTAAACTCGAAATGTTACTTCATGCGCCACGCGTACAAATCACTAATTTAAAGTAAATTTCAAAATATACTAATTATTTCATATGTGAATCATGCTTGAAATTTTTTTAGCAAATGCGCAGGAATATCTATACCGAAAATAAAAATTCCCTGTACAAAACAAAACAACCAAAACGGAAATTCAGATTCCTAAACTTTTGAAATTGTCACAAATGCCAAAGCAAATCTTTAACACTTCTGAATAAGAAATAAAACATAAAAAATAACTTGATTTTACGATTGAAATGAAAAAGAACCTTTATAATCTGCTAAATTTCGATATCAGCCCCTGCTTGACTTAATCCAACACAGGTGTTACAGCTAATAAAACTGTGGCATTCCCGATAAGCGGCTAGTTTTAAGAAATAGGGTTTATTATTGTAATAATTACTTTTAGGTTAGTTAACTATTGATAATGGACACTTAGTGTAAGAAATGTACATATAGTACTTAAGTAAAAATAGTGGAGATAGGAATTTAACCGCTTTTTATTACTATTATAACAATCTTCGCATAACTCACGAATGTAATATATTTTAAGTGTTAGGTTTGGCCCTAGAAGCAATTCGGGTTGGCCTGCCCTGATCTAGAAGAAGTTTTATTCATGATACATACACTTCTGTGCAATACAATTAAGCACAAGTCTCATAACTATTTTTCACAACTTTGTAGTTGTATAATTCGGGTCTGTGTTAATTGCCTAGCAGCAGTTTCAATAAATGATAAAACACTATTACTTGAAAATAATACCTCTATTAAAAAATCAACACTAAGACCTTTTAGAAATAAACGCTCGTAATAAATACAAAAAAGCCAAAATAGAAAAACCACATTTTATATTAGTTCAAATTCGAATTTTTTAACTGTTGTCTAAATGACGTGGTGCATTTTGACATTAAGGAAACTCATCATGTCCGTCTCAAACTATAACATATTTTCTGTGCTTAATTTTATTGTATAGAAGGGTACGTATTCAATATCGAAGGTATTCAATATCGAAGTTTTTTAAATTAAAGTTTAGAAATTACTGAACTATTTTTTAATCGAATTTTATATTTGTTTAATTTTTAACCACTTATATCTAAAGTTCTGTATAAAATTCTGATTTTATTTAACACAATAATTCTAATTATCATTTAAGGTCTCACATCTATATTATTGTAAATAGCGTATGTAAATAAATATTTGATACTTTATAAAGCATTTAAATAATAGTGGCTGGCTAAGTTGCTTCATAAATAGCAGAGTGATTTCTTTAGTTTAATTTTAAATATTTTATACAGATATTGAAGATCGCTCATTGATGCAGAAAACATGAAAGTGAGCACAAATTACGCAGAAATGAAATTTAATATCCACCTTGTCTGAAAAGAAAGAGAAATAGAAAAGCCTCGAGTGCACCGAAGGGGGAGTAATTGCTATGCCGAGGTTCCAAGCTCCTCTTCTTGTTCTTGTGTTCGCGTGCGCTTTATTACAACTTGTACTTATTCAAATTAATTAGGAGTATTATAATTGCTGTATTTATGCAATGCGATGCAGTGCGCGCCGTAAATTAATTATAACATGCAAATTTTTTACCGTTTATGCGATATAATAGAAAGATACAGATCGTGCAGTATTTTTTAAAAGCCGAGAGAAATGCTGGAATTATGTTGTTCAGGTGTTAGCGCGTTTTGCATAAATTATTTCTTTATTATTGGTATGAGTTTATTGAAAATATAAACGGCAAATAAGGTCATAACAGTACTCATTATGACGAGAGAACGTAAATAAAACAATAATAATTTTGTTAACACCATTTTCTATTAGTTATTACGTATATCGAGACAAATTCAATTATTCTCTTACAGGTAATTCTTCTTTTAAGTATACATATCGCGATATATGCGCTGTACTTTTAAAGGCATTCGTTGTTTGTATCACAATACCAATTTGAAGATTCTAGCGAGTGTTTCCATTCCTTGATTAAGCATGAAGTAAATTTTCGAGCTTAGAAAAGCCTGAAGAACTGGTTTGGTCGCTCGTCGAACCAAATGTTTAGGCTTTTCAGTTACAGTACCCATTTTAACAGTTGTGTAATCTAAGTGTCTTCCATTCCCAGACTAAGCATGAAATAAAATTTCGAGTTTAGAAAAGCCCCGCGTAGAAAATTTGTAGTTTAGAAAATTTCGAGTTTAGAAAAGCCCGAACATTTAGATTAGTCTCTCCGCTTCGCGGAGAGCCCAAACTAAATTTTTAGGCCTTTCTAAACCCGAAATTTTACTTTATGCTTAATCAGGGAGTGGAAACACTCGCCAAAAACTTAAAATTGAATGCTTTTAAAAGGCAACAAATGTCTAAAAATTTACAGCGTATACATCGTTCTTCAATTTGGTTCTCATTAATCACTTCATGAAACATGTTTACAATATTGATAATTAATAAAAGTCACTTGGTTTGTTTCACTACAATTTTTTTATTCTCCTTGAGTATGGAGATAAGTCGAAACTAGTCGGAGAGAATAAAAAAAATGTAGTGAAACAAACCAAGTGACTTTTATTAATTATCAATATACATCGTTGTATGTATAATTATAAGACAAATTCCCTGTATATTGTATTTTTAATTAATTTCTCACTTAACCCGTTTTCAAAAATTTTAAACAACTATGAACTATTTATAAAACACTAGGGACATTTTTGTTTAAAATATTGTAAAGAAAATTCAAGTACCATTCAATAAACTTAAAATTCAGAAAATTGCCTCAAATATAAATAAACTGCACTTAACCCGTACTGTCGTTTTAGTTTACAATCGTTTTAGAATATGAAGGCACATGCGGTTGTAGTTAAACGTATATATTTTTGTACATATTTGTGCACTTTTTCTGGAAAAAAATGTAATTATCTAATAAAATGGTCTGTATTGATATTATGAACAATTATAAAAAAAAGTTGATTACTTGGTAACTACATATTTTATGAGAACATTATATAATCACAATATCATTGTGATTTTTAAATTTTATTTTTATTAATATTTTAATCAAAAATGGTGATGTGTCCATCATAGCACTTTCCCCTTTAAAGATATGATGATTTAAATGTCAACAATATGGAGAAGTTACTCAAACTTAATTTATTCTATTTTTATTATTATTATTCCAAAACTATTCACAAAAACAATTACTTCTTTAATTTTTTCGCTTCATCTTGGTAAATATTGATCACCATCACATCTAAGCGTGGCGTGGCGCATGAAGTAAAATTTCTAGTTTAGAAAAGCCCCGTGAAAATTTGTCTCGGGTCGCTGCGCGACCCTCGAAATTAATTACTTGGTAACTATATATTTTATGAGAAAACTATATTAAAATTATATAATCACAAAATTATTGTGGAGGGAATGAAGTCACATTTTAGATTGTTTTTAATTTATAAATTATTCTTTTATTAGTATTAAAATAAAAAATCAAATCAAATCATCATGCCCTCAACAATTTAATTTTAGACAGACGTGTAAAGAAGGAATTAGAAAATTAAATAAAATTACAAACAAATCAGTATTCTCAGTTTACATAGGGTTGAACGCACTCTTTAGCTGATTTCCAAAAATTGAAATATTTCTAGTAATTATCTACGCTAAACCGTTCGTTAAAAGTTTATGGGGTTACCGTTGCACTAAAAATTTGAGTAGCACCAAATTTGTTATTTTAAGTAGGACACCCTATATATTAGTAATTTTTTGGATTCCTCGTTTAAATTGCAACATATTTTATCGAACATATGTACACTTATCTCTTATAGTTTTCAAGCAAAAAGAAAAAAAATATTTCAAAAATTTTGACCTCTAGATGGCATCTTGAAATCTGTCTGTAACTTCTCTTAAGAGTAAGAAAAAAATATGATTTGTATCTCTAGTTATACCTAGAGGATGCCTCTGTGAGTATATTAATTGGAAACTGTCAATTTTGACAATAAGTTTTCTTAAAATATCAATATCGAGGTGCCCTCTTCAATATCTCTAATTCATTTTTTTTTTTAATGGAATGACCCATTTTTATCACGTGGTACGATTGGGGGGTAGATTGCCTACAAAAAAGTATTAACAACTATACTCCTAAAGCAAGTGGTTTTCGAATTATTTCGAAGATTCGTTTTTCATCGTATTTATGCAAGGAATAATGCGCGCATAAGTCGCAACTGAATTTTAGTAGGCAAGTAGTAATGCTTTTGTTTTGTCGCGTATGTAATGCGAAATGTCAAATAATAAAAACAATTAGTACAAACTTATACAGAAATCAACAAAATGAATAAATACACACATCAACAAATGATCAATTTATTCTTTATACATGGCAACTGCGATAGAATTGTTACTCGAACATGTAGAGTATTTAATAATAATAATAATAATAATAACTGGGCAGCTTGGTGGTGAAGTGGTTAGAGTGTTGTACTGCCACGCCACGGACCGGGGTTCAAATACCGGCCTAACAAGTTGTCTGCATTTATATAGGTTAGGATAAAAATGCCAAACACTCCGCAAAATTCCCGGATAGCTGTAGACCTAATCTCCGGCGTCATGATTGGCCTTAGCAGCGGAAATAGATGACGTAAAACCCCAAAATAAAAAAATAAAAAAAAAAATAATAATAACTTTATTCATTTCCCAACAGATAACATCCAATTACAGGGAAATATTGTATTAATAATAATTATAATTAGATTAAAGTAAATATTCCTTAATAAAAAACTAAAAATAAAAATTATATAAAATAAAAACATAAAAGAAGCATGCGAAGACTAAAGATTAAACCTAACATTAATCTTGACATTATGTCAGTATAATGGTATTATATAGACAAATAATATCAAGAATGTTACAAATTGATTTTAGAGAGAAGATTCGGGTCAGCAATATCGTCATTAAGCAAACCGTGTAAGAATAAAACCATCGCATTATTACGCCTATGATGTAACGATTTTATTTCAAAAGTGTTTAAAAGTTCTTGATATGTAATATTTATTGGCGGATATTCATTAAACCTTTCAAGGAAAAGCATTTTTAGAAATTTTTTCTGAATTTTTTCTAGTCGATTTATATGAACATAATAGTTAGGCGATCAAATGACGCTCGCAAATTCAAGATTTGATCGCACATATGAGCAAAATAATTTTTTCATGACCTGTATGTTAGCAAACTCCTTACAGGTACGATGAATGAAACCTAGCATTCTAAAACTTTTATTACAGATGTTGTTTATATCTTCCCGAAAAGTAAGCTGTTCATCAAATATAACTCCCAAATCACGTATAATATTAAGTCTCTCAAAATTGACATTGTCTAACGAATAATCATAATGTATCACATCTCTCCTTCATGAATAAGATAGACATTTGCATTTATTTAGATTTAATGACAAACCATTATTGCTGCACCATTGCTGTATGCGAATAATGTCATCCTGTAGTTTAATGCAATCACTTACAGATTCAATGACGCCATAAATCTTCATATCATCAGCATAGAGTAGTACATTAGATTAAAGCCCTTTTACAATATCATCAATAAAAATGATAAAAAGCAGTGGTCCAAGATTAGATCCCTATGGGTTGCAACATATTCACATATTCACATGAAGTATAGCCATTGAAATAAACATACTGATACCTGTTATATAAATACGATTGAATCAGAGACACTGCATCTTTATTGAATCCATAAAAAATCAATTATCTAGTAATTACTTGATGGTCAATTGTATCAAACGCCTTATGAAAATCTGTGTAAACTGCATCTACTTGTTTGCGATTATCTAGATTTTGAGAAACATATTCAGAAATATTTATCAGATTTGATACAATTGATCTCCTTTTCATGAAACCATATTGACGTGTTGTGATTAGTGTAGGGACATGATTATACATTATTTTGTAAATGATCATTTCAAACAATTTTGAAAAATTATTTACAACTGTAATTGGCCTATAATTTAATATATTTGATTTATCGCCGCCGATAAATAAAACAAGATTTAGAAGATTGGAATTAAATTTTGTTCAATTGGCAGTTGCATGTATTAAGAATAAATTGATCATTTGTGATTTGTGTTATTATGCATTTTGTTGATTTCTGTAAAACTTTGTACTAAGTCTTTTTATTATTTGACATTTCGCAATACAATCGCGACAAAACAAAAGCATACTACTGGCCTACTAAAATTCAATTGCAACTTATGAGCGCATTATACCCTGCATAAATGCGATGAAAAACGAATTTTCAAAATAATTCGAAAACTACTTGCTCTATGAGTATATTTGTTTAATACTTTTTGTAAGAAATTTTCACCCTAATCGTAGCACGTAATAAAATTGAGTCATTCCATTTAAAAAAATAGAATTACTAGATATCAAAGAGGGCACTTAGATATTGACATTTTAAGAACACTTATTGTCAAAATTGACAGCTTCCAATTAATTTACTCATAGAGGCATCTTCTAGGTACAAGTAAAAATATAAATCATATTTTTATCTTATTCTTTAGCCTTTTAGAGGTAAAAATTTTACAAATATTTGTTTTTCTTTAAAACTAGAAGAGGTAAGTGTACATATGTTTGAATAAAATATCTTGCAATTTAAACGAGGAATCCAAAAAATGACTATATATAGGGTGTTCTATTTAAAATAACAAATTTGATGCTACTTCCGTTGGAACCGAAAGTTATATAAAGCCGAAAATATTTCACAAGAGAAGTCATTCAACCATATGACGAGGATTTTTTTCAAATTTTTAGTGCAACGGCAACACCATAAACTTTTAACGAACGATTTAGCGTAGATACCCTGTATTAGTATTAATTAATTTGGAGTCATTTTTCGTTTAAAATATTGTAAGTATTATTTAAGCAAAATCAAATACTCAATACCTACTCAAAAAATAAAATAATAATTAAGTTAGAGACATTATTAAAAAAAAATAAATAAAAATCAAAAGATTGTTAAATCAACATATAATTCACAATGTTTATTCAGACAAAAATTAATTTATTTAGCGATATTATTTGTTAACAAGGAATGTGTTGTGCAATCATCATAAAATTCACAATTATCAAAAAAAGATCAAGTAATTTAGGGATATATTTTGTTCAAAAAATTGTTAAAAATGTAAGTACAGGGTGACCCAAATTCGATATTTTTAAGGGTATCTCGCTAACCCCAATAGTTAGACCAAATCTGATGTACACATTATGACCTCTTCTCCCGAGAAAATAACAATGGCATTAACAGATCATGGATAGCTTGATTAGTTAGACAGGTGTCGGGCGTTTTTCACTTGTTGGCTATTTTAAAATACGTATTTTTCTCAATAACTGTAAGATATACAAAAAATAGTTGTATAGTTATTTGTGTAGATTTCAACGTAGAATTTAGGCTTACTTATTTTTTTTTATTTCAACTTTTAATTTCAAAGTTATGACACACAGTTGCATTTGTTTAAATACAGGACAAACAGGGTATGTTTTTATGTCATTAAATATCATTTTAAATTAGCTTATTATTGATATACATAGTTTACAAAAATTATTAAAAATTCGCAAAAATTAACACGATTATATTGAAAATTAAGTTTAATTTAAGTAATGATTTTATAATTAACTTATTTTTGGAGATTTTTGTAATAAATCGCTAAGTTTACAGCAGAGGCGTAGAAAGGAGTGATTTTGTGGATACTCCCCTCCCACTCAGGAGTCTTAAAAAATAGGAGAATCAAATAAAAGGTTCTTTTCTGTTGGCAAATTGTTTTGTTATGATTATATTTTATTTTTATATACAGCTAAGTAAAAAATAGAACCATCGTTTAAACTTGTATTTTTAGAAATTAAGAAAAAATAATTAAAATACAAAATCAAATCCCCCCCCATTGCGAACAGCTATCTACGCCACTGGTTTACAAACCCCTTCATTGAAAATAAATAATATCATCTCTGCAATTATAATTGTATGTAAATATCATAAAATATATTTCTGAAAGATTCACAGTTTTTCAATAAAATAGGCAATTCAATTATAATTGTATGTATTATCAAATATATTTCTAAAAGTTACGGAGTAAGAACCACAATTGTTTAATAAAAAACGCAACTCAATTCTTTTGAAAATACATAGGTAAACATACTAACTAGGTTATTCAACAGATAGTAATACTTTGAAGTTTATGTATTTTTAAAAAACAACCAATCGCTTATTAATCGCAAATATTAGTTACCATAGTAACAGATTTTGTCTATAAGTTAATAAACAAACTATCTATGGTACTAATTTATTTATATGATTTTTTTTATATGATTTTTGTAATCGTAATTTTCAAGAGTTTTTACTAACGTTTCTACACAAATGAGCTAATTTAAGATGCTATTCAAGGACATACAAATATACAGGGTGTTCCGTTTAAAACAATGCAACTTTGTATTATAAATCAGAAACTAAAAGTAGGTTTAAAAACATAAGTATGTCATTGAATTCTACAGTGAAAACTACATAGCTCTTGAACTGTATTTTGTACATCTTATAGTTATCGAGATAAACACGTATTTTAAAATAGCCAACAATTGAAAAACGCCCGATATTTCCCAAACTAATGAAGTTAGCCATAATCTGTTAATACCATTATTATTTCCTCAGAAAAAGAGGTCATGGCGTGTATATCCGATTTTGTTTAACTATTCGGGTTACCAAGATACCCCATAAAAACATCAAATTTGGTTTACCCTGTACACGTAGTGTTCAATAAACATAAAATTCACAAAACTTAGTCAGAAAAAAAATAAAAATAATAATTTAAGGACAATCTATATTAAAACAAATTTTAAAAATTTAAGGATTGTTCGAGTAATATAAAATTGACATTTATTCAGAAAAAAAAGTATGTATTTAGGGATATTCTTTGATAAAAAAGTTAAATATTAAAGTATTATTTAGTCAACAATACTTATCAAGAAAACAAAATATAATGATTTGATTACATTTATCTATTTCTGTATAATGTTGTATAATTATTTAATAGTTTCTAGTTTATAATTAATTATTTAAGATTATGACTTTCACACGAAATTAAAAACAATTGTACTACTCCATTTTTCATTTAGATTACATAAAAAAATCAAATTAAATATAAAGCAGTGTATAAATAGAACCTGGAATCAAAAGTATGTTATTGTTGCTTACATTTGTATTTAATTGAGTTTTATATCTGAGTATTATGTATCCTTCTTCTATTACATTATTGTAAAATAATGCGAAGCAGTACATAAGGGACTGTTTGTTAAAAAAAATGTGTTAACTCAAAAGACTATTAAATCTTGATAAAATTCACAATACTTATTTACCTATTTCTAGTAATGTTTCTAAAATATTAGAGTAGGCACATTTATTAAAAAACAATAATTTAGTGCTGTTATAAATCTAAATATATACAAGAATACGTAAATGTTACATATACTTTGATAAAGCGTTGTAACAAATCAAATAAAATAAGATTTTAAATATTTTATTGTATAATTCAATATCCGGAGGTGTATTTGCACGGGAAGTAGTTATTTCAATAGATATTTATTGTCTTGAGTTGTCTTATTAACTAGAACACATTGTTTACATTTTACACGAAAAACATGTTCGTCATTTTATATATTATGTCTTAATATATACTTATAAAAAAATCAATACAAAATTGACTGAATTTATTTAGAAATTAAACTGAAATAACTTTATTTGTTTTTATAAAAACAAAGTACAATTTAAATCATAAAATAGCTTTGTAAATTTTTCAAACAAAAATACCATAAATAACCACTCAACAAGGTTATTTGTGGTATTTTTTGTTTTAAAAATGTACAGAAGTATTTTATGATTTTTTTTTCAATTGTATGTTATTAGAACAATCTGTTGAATTTTTAAAGAAAATATTCCTCTTGTTAATCGTTTTTCTCTACAAATTAAAATCAGCTTGAACAGGCTTAACAATTTTGAAAATCAACTACATTTTCTAAAAGGGGACTTTATCGGCTGCGTTATAAAACGTTTTTTTATTTATGATCGAAACATATTTAAATTTTCTATGCGTATACTTTTGTTACGAATCGTTCTTGTATATTTTTATTTTATTATTTATTGCTCTACCCTATTGACATTCCTCAAAATAGGTCGTCTTCCAGAAATACGAAATAAATCTTGTAATTATCTCGTTTGTGAATTATCACGTTTTGAAAGTTTATCTGAACAAAAGAGATCTATTTTGAATAGGTTTGTGAGTTTGTTAGGATGGAGCTATGCGTAACGGTCGCGTATTTTCGCACAGCGGGGGAGTTGTTTAGGTCATTCGTATTTTCGGAAACTCATTAATAATATTTTGAAGAGAAAATCCAGATTTGTTCTTTTAAGGAATTTCTTACCACCACTTCTTTTGGGATCATTCCCCGAAATACGAGTGACCAATAACAGCGACTTTGCCCCCACATTCCTAAACATAGTTTTCTCAATTTATATTTTATTATTTTATAAGATAAACCATTTGAGTTTTAAACTTCAAACTATAAACATCAAACCCTAAACAATTTATCTTAAACATTTAAACATCAACTGTCAAATATTTCGCTGTAAATAGTTGTAAATATTTTGAATTGTGAATATACCAAGTTAAATGTGCTTCGAAGTGTTTTTCTTTTAATAAGAAACTTAAACACCAGCCTTAGAGTGGTGATATCTTCCAGTGAGATAATTCATTAAACTTTATTCAAACACCACATCGCAACAACTTTATTTTGAAAATCAAAAATTCGATTCGAAAAAGTGTTTGTATTAAATTCAAGAATACAAGACAGTTTAAATAACTAAAATATTGTAATAATTAAAAGAGAAATAAAAATTATCCAAACGTTTTATTTTTAATTTTTTACTGATTATATCGCGTTCTTTGTCTAATTTCTTGTAACCTAAACCAAGGGTAGACAATGCTTATGGGAGAACTGGATTCCGAGTTTTCGAGGATAGAAAAGGAGAGACTGTGGTCGGGAAGTGGGTCCATCTACTTATGAATAGAGTAAACGTAGAAGTATTCTAGAGAAAACTGCTCCGGTTGCGTCTACACACACACACACAAACGCGCTCGCTCTTAATTCGTCGTGTAATTTGATCCCGTCTACACCACTTGTACGATGATAAATTTGATGACCTTCAGAAAAAATAAACTGTTCCGAAACATTTCTTTTATTTTCAGATTTCCAGCGTGTTCGAAATTATGGACTTTGGGAATCAGATATATTTAAAAAGCTCCTAAATAAACCTAAAATTTAACTAAAAATCAAAAAATTAAATTCAATGAGTTTACATTAAAGAATTCATTTCATATTATTTCTATCTTGATTGTTTTTTTTCTTCATAAATTCAATTAAAACTTTGGTATGTACCAAATTTGGCAAATAATTTATATTATTGATTAGTTATACAGAGAGTTATTTAAGTATAAATAACTCAATATACAAAATACACTGTACATTTCTCTAGGCTTTTCTAAACTCGAAATGAAGTAAAATTTCGAGTTTAGAAAAGCCCGGAAAATTTGTCTCGGGTCGCTGCGCGACCATCGACAAATTTTCACGGGGCTTTTCTAAACTCGAAATTTTACTTCATGCTTAGTCTGAGAGAGGAAGACACTCGTTTAAAGCATCAATTGAACTCTTTTAAAAACACAACGAATATCTACAGATTTAAAGAAAATAAGGTGAATTTGAAATATGTATACTTTAAAGGAAAACTTCCTGTATATGAACTGTGGTAGACGAATAATAAAATTTATTATCACCACAAAAAGTCTATTCGAAAATATTTCTTTTATTTTGAGATTTCAAGCGTGTTCCAAATTATGAAATTCGGGAATATATTTTATAAAAACAAATTTACAATGAAATTAACAATTCTAAAATATATTTTTAACGTTTTTAGTTATTTAATATATTTTTAATAAAAAAATTGTTAAAATTATTAGATTAATCGATTATTGTTTCAAATATTCATAATTTGTATAAATAAACAAAGTCATTTTACAATGAAAAAATGTAAAATATATTTGCAACATTTTTAGTTATTATATATATTTTTAATAAAAACGTGTTTAAAAATTAATAGATTTTTAATATATTTATGTTATTAAACATTTTTTATTTAAAGGTTAGATAAATACAAAAATCTTTTTACAATGAAAGGAAAATAATTTGAAAAATGTTTGATGGGTATTTTAATTGGAATTGATAATAAAAAAACAGAAATTATTTCAATAAAATAGATAAATTATTTACGAATACACAAAACTAAAAACATAAAAATATAGAAAGACTGTTATTCCTTACTTCACTTTTTATTTTTATGTTAGATGTACATTTCGAGACACAAGGTGCTCATTATCAATAACAAATTTGTTATTGATAATGAGCACCTTGTGTCTCGAAATGTACATCTAACATAAAAATAAAAAGTGAAGTAAGGAATAACAGTCTTTCTATTTGTGATTAATCACTTCACGTAAACTCAAAACAATACAGTTATAGAAATATAGATTCATATAAACATTCATATATACAAAAAACTAACAAACATTAAAAAACTATATTAAATATACATATAACTGTTTTCTTATTTATTAACGATATTTTAGTTTTTTCGTTTTTTTTTTTTATTCAGTAATAATTATACAGAATAGATCGAAGTGTAACACAAAATCAACAGAATATATTTTAAATAAAAAGCCAACAAATCAACACCTCATCATTTGCTTGTTTAATTTCATGACACTCCGGTTTTTAGAAATGCAATAACTAGCAAAGCTCGGTGTGTATATTTTTACTTTAACCAAATGAATATCATAATTTCCCTGAAATAATTAGAGAAGATAATATTTATATTTTGAGAAATTAACATTAAAAATGCTACGTTCCGTTTCATTCATTTATACACTCTGAATAACGTGTATGAATATCGAATTAACTTTTTTCCTTGACTATTTTCTTTTTGGACAATATTCATTATTTTAGTGGGGATAGCTTTATATAAGGGATGAAAAATCAAATTCTTCGAAGTGATCTATCTGTTTTTACCTATTTGTAGGCATTTTTCGACCACGTTTTTATTATGGTGTATACCCTCAAGTATTGCGCGACCAGAACAATACCACTGCAACTTACAGATAATCCGCAACCTTCTAAAAACCATAAATATTTTGGGATTTAAAAATATTATTTACTGTTAACACATTTAATCCGTATCCGCAGAATCCAATTCGGTAATTTCTTATCATGTTTTTCACTAACCGATATTTTAGTTAGACACTTTTTGATCGGGTTTTCTTAAATCATTTTGAATTATTTTTACTTACCTATTTAGTCTGTAACATAATCCCATCGGTACTTTTTGTAAATGTAATCTGACTAAGAATAAAACCATTGAATTAATTGAATTAACCTGACATACAAAACGTAAACTGGAAATAGAGTATTCAATAATTTTTGCAATTACACTTCTCAGAGAAAATCTATTATACTTATTCTAATAAAAGACATCTTGTTGTTTTCTAAATGTTTTTGATTATCATCACTTAACGAGACTTTTCAACATATTTCAATATTTGAGCCAATTATCTCAAATATTAGGGATAACACTTGTTTTTGACTCCTGGGACCCTAAAACGTATATTTCCGTAGAAAAAAAGATAGCCATGAGGTCGGTAACAATTATTAAAATGTAAAATTTATAATGTTATTAATGTGACTAATTACTTGATTTAACAAATTTGTTTGTTTCGCAGTTTTAGATAATATTCTCAATTATAAAGTTTCATGATTTTTATATAATTTGTACTTTCTCTATATAACATTTCGTGTATCTCGGGAAGTATTGAGGATATCGAAAAATATTTCTGCTTATTCTTTTTCAAATTATCCCTATGCAGCTGCACGACGGATGCCATAAATTTGAATCCAAAAATTAGGTAACCTTTTAGTGCCCGCTGAGTGTTGTCGGTGTTGGTCAAATGGCACACAATAAGCGTTTCTAAAATTTCTATCGGAAAAGTACAAGTTGATCATGTAAAAATCGTTCAAAGTAAACGGACAATTAAAGTAGTCAGTGCAAAAACCACAAATTTCTGAAACTGTTAATATTTATTAAAAGTATGGTTCATTGAATAAAATACGCATCGTGATTAAAATATATACTGTGTCCATTTTGGGATCTGATTTTTATCTTTTGCAGAATAAACACTCATGTTGAATTGAATTATTGCTTTGTGTTTTAATAAATTTGATGCCAAACACTGACTTTTCGTAGCAACTACTGTTTTGACGATTTTATTTTCGTATAATCGTTCACTATTTTCAAGCTATATTTCAAATGAAACTGAGGAGAACTCAAAAATAATACCTCGAAAATACTGCTAGTAGGTAAAGAAATGATTTTAATTTTATTGTAATCGTTTTGGTTCAATAAGCGATACAAACTCAAATTCCAATTACATTGGAAATCTTTACATAAAACATACAATGCGCCTTGAAACGGGACACATAGTATATTTAAAACTATTTTAACCCATTAACGGCCAAGCAATTATAACTCTAAAAGTTAATTTTAATTAAAATTCTACACTTCTTTTCGTGATTTCTATGAATTACATACTGTGAATTTTTTCTTTAAAAACACATATTGTATACGTGAATTTAATAAAAAGTTAAAAATCATAGATAGTTTATTATTATTATTACAATAAAGTGATAATGGATTTTCAAAAAATTAGTGCCTCAACAATGTAATGTATACGCTGTCAATGTTCAGGCATTCGTCGATTTTATATAAAACGTGCAATATGAAGTTAAGAACGAGTGTATCCACTCCCAGACTAAGCATGAAGTAAAATTTCGAGTTTAGAAAAGCCTGAAAATTTGGCTCGGGCGCGTAGCGAAGCGGAGCGACCGAGCCAAATTAGGCTTTTCTAAACTCGAAATTTTACTTTATGCGCCACGCGTATTAAACATTGTAATATTGTGAAGTATTTATAATACACTTTAAATAACAAAATATTTAAATTTTTCTTGGTACAGTTTCAATTCAGGTCAAATAATATAATATATCAAATAAACTTATTTAGTAACTTAATTATCAAAAAATAATAATGTTGCGTGTATGCATCCACGGCGCTTAATGGGTTAAAATCTTCAAACGGTAATAATTCAAAAACTAAAAAAAAAAAAACTGAACTGCATTTTGCACTGACCCCTTTAATTAAAAAAGAAACCCTTAGCGATCAGTAGATTTGATCTGATCAATAGGATTGATCTGATTAGTTAATAAAATGATAAGTTGATGTATTTGTTTAACTTTTTACCAAAAGTTAAATAGTTTTGTATTTTAAGTTTCTAAGCCAGACTGGTGTATATAGGCAGCCATATACACCAATTTGGCATCCAGCGCTCTGCTCCCATTTGCGTGTACCCAAAATTTATATGGGGACTGGCTAACTGGATATATATGAACTGTGCCTATACCAATAGAGGTGAGGTAACACACATTATACATTTTTTTCGCGAATCCCGGTCACTAATTAGGCTCTTTATGAAACAAACATGTTTTTCACACTTACAAGCGGTGAAACCCCCTTAAATCAAATTACTTAAGTAAAGTTAAGTAAGAAAATGAAACTATTCTTCTGTCAGGGCTTTATATTTATTGAATCGTTCAATATTATTCTATGGAGTGTTTGCATTCCTTCATTAAGCATGAAGTAATTTATATAGCTATATATAATGTTGTATAATTATTTAGTATTGTTTCGGTGATAATTATTTATTAACAATTTAAGGTTTAGAACTTCACACGAAATTTAAATAAATTTATTTCTGCTTAAACCTAATTTAATTAAAAAAACAAATTAAATGCAAATAAATGTAAGCAGTAGGTATATAAAAAGAACCTGATTCTAACATACATTAGATATGTTATTATTGCTTAGATTTGCGTTTAATTTGTTTTTTTTTACCTCTAGGTATTATGTATTCTTATTCTATTATATCTTTGTAAAATGGTACTAAGCTGTCAATATAATAAATTAAATTAACTAGTGATAATTTTTTTATTTAGTGTTAAATTCAATCCCTTAAATTATTAATTAAAAATTATTACTTATAGCTGTAAAAATATTATTATTTGTCTACTTATTCTCAAAAAGCCTAAATGGTATATTTTAAACTTCACTTAAAATCAGTGGCGCATGAAGTAACATTTTGAGTTTCGATCTTTTCAGGCTCTTCTTAACTCGAAAATGTAATCCATGCCTAATCAGGGAGTGGAAACACGTTAGAAACTTCCAATTGTCCACATTTAAAATACAACGAAAGCCTGAACATTTACAGCGTATACATTCGGGATATATATACTTAAAAGGAAAATTCTCTGTATATTGTATCTGTAATTATCTACTCACTTAACCTGTCTTAACATAATATATAAAATTACAACAATATTCGCATAAAATGTAAACAATACGTCTTAATTAATACAATAAATACCCATTGAAACACTTACTTCCCGTGCAAATACATCTCCGGATAATTAATTATAGAATGAGAAAGGTGTATTCGACTTAGACTTAGTCAGCAGTTTTATTTTTGATCGTAGGCAGCAGGTTAGAATAAATCGTATCACATCCAACCATCTAGGTAATAAGTCAATGTATTAGACGAGCTTATAACAGTTTAAGAATGATATACTCAAACAGGAAAATCCTCAATAAGAATACTAAACGTACCCTTTGTGATACGCTAGTGTTGTCACTTCAATCTTACTGATGTATATGTTTAATTAATTTCTCACTTAACCCGTGATAAAACATTTTTGAATCTAATTCTGGATATTTATTTAAAACACTTGGTTTTTTTCACTCATTTATATTTTCTCCGACTAGTTTCCACTATTGATCATTCCTCCTTGAAGATGGCCAATGGTCGAAACTAATCGAAGAAAATAGAAATTAGTGAAACAAACCAAGTGTTTTAATTAAATATCCAGCATTTTCAGATGTAGTTTACAGCGCTTGCCTGGACAAGGTAACGAAAGATCGTATATACGATTAATACAAGTATGATCACATTAGTGGCAAGTGCTTTGAAATGAATTCGTTGAATATGGCTGATCGGAGAAAACTGCACTCTGTATCATAAGATAATCATTCTTCAAAAGCATCCCTATTTATACCAAAAAAATGTCTTTAGAACTGACATTTACAATATTAACCTCAGTTTTATGTTTCGGAGGTGATATTAACTCTCAAGACCTGGGTTAATATCACCTCCGAAACATAAAACTGCCATCTTTCTCAGAAGTTATACTTATAATATTTACAAGTTATACAACATGTTCCCCTTATACCTGAAATCTGCGACAATATCAGCATTTAAAATACATATGCGCAAATTAATATTCCAAAGTGAGCTTGAGATTGGTAGGGTTAAAAACCAATGAGACTATAAAACTCTTTTGTATACAATTATTAATACTCACTTTATTAACTTTATAATAACTGGCATAATCATAGTAGGTTAAGTGAAAGAAACGTGACAGATAATGCTGACTGAACGTCACCTATACTTTTATATAATTTTGGTTTGTAAAATTACGCAGGCTCAAAATGATAAGATTAATTTCGCCAATTTTCTTAAAAATTGTAGGTTGTAATTTTAATAACACCTTGGAGCTTAAAACACATTGCTCCCACAATTAAAGTCTTGACAAGCTAACTCTATTTAAATTTAACACGTTGGGTGTCGTGTGAATCAAATACGATTCACGTTAAATGGAAATCTCCATGTGGAAAAACATAGCATCAGTCAACGTGTTACAATTTTAAAATAAAAATAACTCCACATGAAATTCATGTGTATCGACCGAGGTTTGCACACGTATAAGTATAAAAAAGAATTGAGGATCTTTTGAGAGAGGGCCTTCCCTTTACAACGGCCGTTAATAACGTTTTAAATATTTCACGGTAATTCTGAGTAACGACCAGGGGCGGCGCACCGCGAAAATACGAGGTGATAACGTCTGGTATTTAAGAAGCGCGATAAAATTTTACGACGCGCCGCCCCCTCACCTCATTTTTTCCCGTCGCCCCCGCAAATTGCGCACCGGACATTATAAACCATTCAAAAATAAAATGCCCATCAGAATTCTGAATGGGACATTACAATTTTAAATTGATTGCGTATGTTAAGTGGTAGCGTGTTTTAAGAAGGTTGTCCCGGCGCATTCCCCATTTCTTCATTTTATTCCAAGCTATACCTTTTTCAAGTTGGCACTAAATAAATTTAAGTCAGTAATAATTAAAATTAAATTGTCACTTATCAAATGAAACTTGAATATGATTAGTGACAAATAATAATGAATATTATAAAAAATTAAAAATGCAAAAATATCTTGCTTTATTAAGACAGTAAGGCTTGATTGTACAATTTCTACGATTCTAATCACCTTTCTCAAATGTCAATGATTTTGGTGAGTTTTGATTAATACCATAATTTTGATTCTTAAAAAATATGGACGATTTTTTTACTCTTGTGCTTGTTGCGGCATTTTATTGTACATAAATTATGTATATGTTTATTCGTATATCAAGATTTTTATTACATATTTGTATTCGTAAATATTTTATTTTTATAACACATATCAACTTTTCTGTTTAATTTGATGTTTTCTTCTTAATTTTCATTTTATTGCTTCGTCTTATTTTGTATTTATAAATATCGTAACGTAGTTTTAATAGACCGTTATCAAGTTGAACAGTTCTTTTAGCTACGGGGGGTGTTGTTGTTGGTACGCCTTCGGGAAAATACTCAGAAAAATATAATTTGGATGGCCATGTGGCTAATTCCTAGAAATTTGTCCCTTGAACACAATCTAGGTAAACGAAGAGTACGTCCCTTCCTTTGCGACAGATTTTGCGTCCCGTGACCATCAACAACACACCCGCACTTAAGGGGATTATTGCAGTGTAACACGTCGATCGTGTTGGAAAGACCCACATAGTTTAGAGTAGCTCATCCGATGCCAAATTTACAGCACAAGTATGGCGAATACAGTCAGAGAGAAAAGCGGCAGTTCGCTGTGCATTTGTGCATTGCTCCTTGGCATGAACGGATGGGGTCTCGCGTCGCGTGGAATAGACGAAAAAAAAAGCGTATAAAAAAGACGGACCGAAAGAAAGTGTCGATTCGTATTATTTAAACACGCTGATAATATATACAAGCAATGTATTGTTTTCAATTCGTTAGAAAGCGATCCTGTGTTTTTTTTTTCGGTATTTACAAAACTGATGGTTCTTATTCTTGTCATTATAACACATTATTTTTACTTTTAAGACTCCAGTTTCGACAGCCGAACAAACTATGTGTTTTATTTTATTAAATTATAGATTATTTCTTAAAAATATAATAATAAAATAATTCATGTTCATAAGCTCATTGTGAATATTTATATGCCGGACATATATGAAAAAAACGGAACATAGGATTTTCAATGATATTTTTTAAATGGGAATATTATCTTCCCTAACTACTATTGCCATGAAAATAATGTGTATTAATTTGGCCTCTGCCAAATTGGGTAAATACCCCAAATTTTGGAGAGAATTTCAATTTATATTCGGTCAAATATTCTAGTTTTTATGAATGCAACAAATAAATAATAGATTGAAAAAAAATAAACGGAGAGCTGCCCTATTTCTGTATGTTTAGTACAGGGTTTACAAAATGATGATGTGTATAAATAGGCTCAGTCAACTTAGCCCCCCGAAGTTCGACTTTTTTGAAAAAAGCGATTGCGCTAGACCGGCCTTAGCTAGCGCCACAAAAATTAGAGCTAGCGCCATTTAGACAAGAAAACTACGGGGATATGAACTTTCGGCGGGCTAGGTTGACGCTAGCCCCCCGAGTTTGGATTTTTTAAGTTTTTTCACACTATTCGGATTCCTCAGAGCTAGCGCCAGCTAGAGCTACCAATTTAAAAGCTAACGCCACTCCCACAACCCCAAAAAATGATAAAACATTTTTAACCCTGGCCCCCTAAAATGAGATGTTTTAAATCAAATTGGGTGGAAAATATAACTTAGAGCTAGCGCCAACAGAATATGACAAAAATATTCTCTCGAAAATATCAGATAAAAAAAGTTCACATCCAAATTTTGATGCGAGAGCTTTCAGATCCTGTATGCGTATTACCATTTACTTCCTGAATTTTAATACAAAATGATGTTTGGCATATAATATACCGCTTCCAACAAATATTTCGGCGTTGTAATAACTTTATTTATGTTCATAGACACTGGCTATTAGAAACATGATGCCTAGAAGACAGTAGCGTAACTGACAATTGTGTTTTCACTCCTAGCTAATTTAAATCGTTATAACTCAAGAACTTACCGTACGATTTAAAAAACTCTTTTGGCATTATAATTACTATACTAATGTTTATAAACACTGGCAACGAGATAGCTTGCGCTAGTAAGACAGTGGCGTAACTGACGATTGTTTTTGATAATTGAAATCGTTATAACTCGGAAACTAACCGTACGATTTCAAAAATTTTTTTGGCATTGTAATTGCTATACTGAAGTCTATAAACACTAACAACGACATAGCTAGTAATATTAAAGGAAACATTAAAATCACTTGGTTTGTTTCACTATTTGTTTCTATTTACTCGACTAGTTTCGCTTTTTACGGCATTATCAAAGTTCACTCTTGATAATGCCGTAAAAAGCGAAACTAGTCAAGTAAATAGAAACAAATAGTGAAACAAACCAAGTGTTTTTAATTTATCCTTTATTATTATTTCAAAATGTTTCACCAAGTGATAAATGAGAAAGTTATTCAAGAGATAGCTAGTGCTAGCAAGACAGTGGCGTACCTCACGGTTGTTTTTTTTACTACGTGATAACTTAAATCGTTATTACTCGGTGGAAAACACTCGTTGGGAGTTTCAAACTGAACGCTTTTCAAAAACAATGAATGCCTAAAAATGTACCTAGTACACATCGGGTTATATATGTACCTAATCAAAACATGGGTATCTTTTCGATGCTACAAAATTGTGATTAAGCTCCTTTTGTTGATATTCAATTGACTTTATTTTCATTCTAACACAATCTATCTCAATATCCTAATTCTACAATATACAGGGAGTTTTTCTTTAAAGTATACGTATTCCAGATTCACTTTATTTTCTTTAAATCTTTAGATATATGTTGATTTTACAGGAATTCAATTTGAAGCTTTAAGCGAGTGTTTTCCACTCCCAGGCTAAGCAGGAAGTAAAATTTCGAGTTTAGAAAAGCCCCGTGGGCTTTTCTAAACTCAATATTTTACTTAATGCGCCACGCGTATAGAACTCTAAAATTTTGTTAAATTTATGTATATTTGAACCTTACTTGAAATCAGCGTTTTATACGCGTGGCGCATGAAGTAAAATTTCGAGTTTAGAAATGCCCAGAAAATTTGTCTCGGGTCGCTGCGCGACCCTCGACAAATTTTCACGGGGCTTTTCTAAACTCGAAATTTTACTTCATGCTTAGTCTGGGAGTGGAAAACACTCGTTTAAAGCCTTGAATTGAACTTTTTTTAAAAAACAAGGAATATTTAAAGATTTAACGAAAATAAGCTAAATTTGGAAAACGTATACTTTAAAGAAGAACTCCCTGTATGTTATTATGTTTTATTCAACTTAAAATATTATTAGGTTATTACTCATATTAAGTTTAAGATTCATTTCTTGCCTGATGAAGTAGCAACTCTCTAAGCAAACCTAAATATCTAATCCATGTTACATATCAAATATTTAGCTTAAATGTTTTGATAGTTGTTGCTTACATTAAACGGCTCAGTCAACTTAGCCCCCCAAAGTACGACTTTGTTGAAAAAAACTTGTCAGGCTACTGTTTTCTAGGCATCATCTTTGTAATAGCCAGTGTCTTTGAACATACATAAAGTAATTACAACGCCAACATATTTCTTGGAAGCGGTATTTTATATGCCAATCATGATTTTGTATTGAAATTCAGCAAGTAAATGGTAATACGCATACAGGAGCTGAAAGCTCTCACATCAAAGTTTGGATGTGAACTTTTTTTTACCTGATATTTTAGAGAGAATATTTTTTCATATTCTGCTGGCACTAGCTCTAAGCAATCTTTTGCACAGAATTTGATTAAAAAAGTCTCATTTCGGGGGGCTAGGGTTTAAAATGTTTCATAATCTTTTGGGGTTGTGGGGGTGGCGCTAGCTTTTAAATTGGTAGCGCTAGCTGGCGCTAGCTCTGAGGAATCCGAATACTGGAGGAAAACTTGAAAAATCCAAACTCGGGGGGCTAGCATCAACCTAGCCCCCCGAAAGTTCAAACCCCCGTAACTTTCTTGTCTGAACGGCGCTAGCTCTAATTTTTGTGGCGGTAGCTAGCGCTAGCTAAGGCCCGTCTAGCGCAACAGTTATTTTTTAAAAAGTCGAACTTCGGGGGGCTAAGTTGACTGAGCCGTATAAATAGAGGATTGCAATAACATTCAATTACAATTCATTTATTCCTTATTTACTTACTATCAAAATATGACTCATCATAAATCAGCCAAATTTGAAAAAAATATATTGGGCTCGGTGAAATGTTGAGCAAGAAGTTTGTTATTTGAAATGCATTATAATAACTACCTTATTATTATTATTATAGTTCTATTTTTTTTAAATAATTAACGATGAATAAGCACGCAGTTAAACCCTACATTTTTTTAAACATTTGTCAAACAAATATTACCTGTGCTCAATAAAAAATAGTTGATTTGTAACATTAATCTACGACAACGCCATATTGGTGTTATTCTTACTATTCTTATAGTTTTGATATCATTGATTCGTTGATGAAGTCGCAGTTCGTTCAAATAGGTCCGATTGCTAGAAACTTTACAATTTACTTTAATAGTTTTATTGCGAGAAGTTTAATGGCATTTAACAACTGCTTTAACAACTAAAGATTTAAGACGAAATAATGATTTGAACAAGACTGATTGTTATTCGATTTCTTCGGGCTTATTAATCAGTTTAAAAAACTTTAAAATATAATTTAATAATACCGACACTGTCAAATAATAAGGAAAGACATTGATAAAGGTATATTACACACTTTATTTAAATTAGTGAAACATTTCGTGTTTTCTATATTAGTGAACATGCAGTATAAAAAAATACTTATTCCATTAGCAGTCAGGAAGCATGAAAATAAAACAGTAGTACAATAAAATATCGATTATAATTGCGAAATATTAATTTTACGAGAATAAATGCTAACGACGCGAGCCGATTTTGTTAACTATGATTGAAAAAAGAAAAGAAAAACAAACACGAGGCCGTGCAGCGTTCACCGGCCCAGGGATAAACGCCGGCCGCATGCTGCTCGCCCCTCCAATAATTGTGCAGATGAGTGTACAACGCGTTCAACTAAGAGAAGATCCGCAAGGCGGCGGTATTTTACGGTCTTATTTTTCAAGATTTTTATTTTAACCTGACTCGGGCATGAGCTATCGCATTCTTATGAAATGTTCACATTATATTCCTTATGGTATATACTAGTAAGATATGGGAATTTTTTTTTTAATTTTGAAAAATTTAACATTATTTTTTTCATACCTCTGAAAGCAAATTGTTTAAAAAAAAAGTACTTCGATATTTTATTAGATAATTGGGCTTAATATACGCTGTCAAAATTTCAACTTTCTAGGACCTTTAGTTTTTAAATAAACCTAACATTAAATTTCAGACCACTGTTATATTCCCCTTAACGTAACATTCAGTTTTGATTTTTGAAATTTAAATCTAACACTACAATTCTGTTCTTGAAACGATAACCATTAAAACATTTATTGTAACTTCAACACGCAAAACAACTTCAATCTTTAATATGTATATAAATCTGTACATATATTTACTGTGAATATAAGTTAAAATTAGGAAGTGCTTCGAAGTATTTTATTTCAATTTTATTCACCCGCAGCGGAAATAGTGGTAATTTAGAATCAGTGACAAGAAAATCACCACAGAGATTTATCTCTAAAACAGTGCTTTAAACCCAAGCACATGAAGTAAATATTTCGAGTTTAAAAAGGCCTGAAACCAAATTGTCAGGCTTTTCTGAACTCGAAATTTGTGCCATGCGTATAAGACATTGATTTCAAGTGAAGTTTACTTGTTCACAATATTTCAGTGTTTAATACGCGTGGCGCATAAGGTAAAATTTCAAGTGTAATAAGCCTAAAAGTTTGGTTTGGTCGCTCTGTTTTGGGGAACAACCAAACCAAATTTTTGATTAGGCTGAGAGTGGATAACACTCGTTTAAAACGTCTAATTGAACTCTTAAAAAAAAGTATGCATCTGTATACTTAAAAGAAGAATTCGCTGTATGTACGTTATTCACTGGTTTGTACTTTCATATTGCGTTTATAAGTGAAAATAATTGTGTTTAACTTTAGGCGTTGTATGTTAAAATAAAATTCGCCGCTGATTGAATTATTAAACAAACAAAATAAAAATCAACGCTGACCTCCGAAATGTAATCCACCAAATGAAATTTCCCCGAAATTCCTCTTGACCAGACGCGCATTTTTCTCCCCCTGTGCATTATTATGAAAACAGACGGATCGGCCGGTGCATGCACGGTGAAAATTTCATAAATGCTAACTAATAAAATAGAAAAACGTCGATGGGAATTGCAAGTGGCGGCTTTTATTGAAATTTCGCGTTCGCTTGCCAGTTTATTTATTGCGTTCATTATTTAGGCTCCCATTGAAAAAAATGCCTGGCCCGTGAAACAAACAAAAAAATTGCAACACATTGATGTTCCGCTTCCTGATATAAATATTTACATGGCACAAATGCGCATTAATCAAATCAAATCAAATCAGATTTTACGGATGTATTTTCAAATACATATACGATTTTTATTGTTTTTTTTATTTTTCCAATACGGTTAGATTTTTTTTTCATACGTAGGTTATATTTGCATTCACTATTTCTTTTATTTTTAGATTATTTTAATGTGAATTTAATTTCCATTTATTATTTCCTCAACCTCTTGACATTCCATTTAAAATTACATTTCATATACATACCTACGGGGATTTTTTCTTTTAAGTATACTGTTACATATTACATATAAATATTTGTAAAATTATTTAACATAAGATTAAACTTCGAAGAACTAATGAAAACAAACTCAAACGAGATAGAAGAAAAAAAAGAAAACGAGGAACAAGTAAAGTCAGAAATAGTAGAGGTCAACAAAATACAAACAGAAGAGGTAATAGAAGCAATAAAAAAAAATGAAAAATGGAAAGGCAGCAGAAGTGGAGGAGATAACAACGGAAATGATAAAGAACCTAGGAGAAGAAGGTATCATAAATCTAACCGAACTTCTAAATAAAACAATGAAAGAAGGAAAAATACCCCACGATAGAAATATAGAAATTGTACTGCCATTATACCGGGCTTTCATTAATTCCCGAACCCCACGTGACCAAAAATAATAGGCAACCAAATGTACAAGGTGGTATGGCTCACACAAAAATTCCCTAGATTTAAAAATATTTATTCGCCGGCGTATTTTTATGACGACTGAAAATATTATATTTAAAATGATTAAAAAATAGGCTCATCTTCAAAAATGTAACTAATTTTTATTAATTTTTTCGTTGTAAATACCATTTTCGCAGTATTTGCTTATCCTAGCAAATTGACTCTGCAAAATAAATAGAAATAAAACTCAATGTTTCAGAATAATTAAACAATTTTTGCTTACCTGAAAATTCCGGGCGAATCTTGTAAGATCTCAAAGGTTGGTTTAACGATGCACCGCGCATAAACGTTTATGTCAAATTTGACTTTAGTAACGTTTGGTTACTTTTTTCAAAGCCTCCAACGTACAAATACAATAATTTACGCGGCAATTTTAAATTTAGTCACGTGGGGTTCGGGAATTAATGAAAGCCCTGTACATATAAATCAGGTGACAAAAAAATGCAAAAACGATAGGGGGATCCTAATAATAAGTATTCCAGGCAAAACATTGACTAGAATCCTAAAAGAAAAGATAAGAGACAAAGTGGAGAGCACGTTAGAAGATAACCAATGCGGATTCAGAAAAGGAAAAAGCACACAAAACCTAATCTTCTTCATAAGACAAATAAGTAAAAAATAATTAAAAATAAAAAAGTACCACACATATTTGCTTTGTGAACCTAGAAAAAACCTTTTACAGAAAAAGAAGAGAGGACATCTTGGAAGAACTAAAGAAGAGAGGGATAAAAAAGAAATCAATAAAAATGATAAATGTAAATGTACAATATACAAAAGCAATAACAATATAGGTAGGACAAACGACGACGAGTCAGAAGAGTTTATAACAAAAAAGGAGTGAAGCAGGGATAATCTTATCTTTTTTTTTAAGAATATGAATTTGTGTTTAGTATTCATTCATTCATTGTTGACATTTGTATTCTATAAAATAAAGCCCAGTTGTGGACATACAATTGCTGTATAGAAACATTTAGTTTGCCAGCTATTGACGATGCTACTTAAGGTAATGGGTATTAAATTATCTTTTTTTGTTTACGAGATATCAACAAACAAATTTTTTGAAAAAGTGTTTACTTTTTTTATTTCAAAACTACTGAATCTGGACATTTATAACTTTAACAATAGACAGGCACTTTTTTATGAGAAATTTAGTAGCATATTTTATCTAAGATAACTATAACATTTACCCGGGGACCATAGCCAACTTTGGTTTTTCTTATGGGCGCCATTTTGGATTTTCATATTTTTTGAAAGTTTTTTTTTTGAACTCATTATTGTACCACACTCATAATTTAATTTAGATTTGATATTTAAAATTATAACATTTTCTTTTTTTCAAAGAGTGCTTTGGAAACAATGACGTCATATCTATTAAACAATAAAATCTTGACAGCAGTCAATCATTGTTAGCAGTCAATATTATTAAATAACTGTCAATCTTTTTTTTTCGCTAAATCTTGATAAATATCGATCACCACCACATCTAAGCGTTATATATTTTTAACTTTACTGTAAATCAGGGGTTTATATGAGTGGCGCATGAAGTAAAATTTCCAGTTTAGAAAAGCCCCTTGAAATTTTCTACGCGGAATTTTTCTTAGCTCAAAATTTTACTTCATGCTTAGTCTGGGAGTGGAAGACACTCGTTAGTTTAAAATATATCACATCTGTTAAAATACGTATCGTAACAGTCCCAAGGAGAACAATAACATGGCGATCTCATTCTAGTTCAATTCAAACTCGTGTCAAGTTGACAGGATTAGTTAAATGTGTCAACTCTCATTTTAGTTTAAATGTTTTCTACCGCCGACTTATGTCAATTGTTATTATAGTCCAAATGTCGGCTAACGCCGACTTATGTCAATTGTCATTATAGTCCAAATCTCCGCTAACGCCGACCTATGTCAAGTTGACACAATGGACTAAATGTCGTCTGGTGCCGACTTATTTCAAGCTGAAACGATAGACTTATGTCAGTCAACCTAATGATTTACAGTCATAAATTCACATTTTTACTATTGTAACATTATGACTGTAAGTCACTTGGTTAGCTGTCTTTTAACTTGTTAGTATTTTGTCATTAAATCACTATATTGACTGTATTTAATATAATGATTTAAGTGACGTACAATCATAATATCACAATAGCCGAAGTACAGTCGATAAAGAGACATCATCAGACAAAATCCTAGCATAGTCAAAAGACAGTCAATCAAGCTACTTACAGTCACAATAGTCAAAACACGGTCAATAAAGATATAATGTGACAAAATCCTATGATAGTACAAAGACAGTCAAGCAATTTATTAAGATTGATAAAGTCACATCAGTATTTAGTTTATAAACAAATACATTTTCTTTTAGTACAGTAATTAATTAGCTGGATGCCCGAGGGAAAAAGCCCACTACTATTAACGCTAGTATAAGAGAAGGCAATAAAGGAGGCATTAATATAATATATAAATATCGGATTCTAGAAGATGAAAAAAACGAAAACACTTGAATTGATATTTGCAGATGATATCACAATAGTAGTAAAAACGGAAAACGACTTACAACACAATATTGACATACTCAACAGAGAACGGAAGAAGATAGACATGAAAATGAACCTAGACAAAACAAAAAGCGCGATAATTGCAGGAAACAAGAAGACATATAAAATGTGGATTGCAGGAAAACCAATAGAGCAGCTTAAGCATTTTAAATACCTGGGGACTTACAGTCAAAGGAAAATGATGAAAGAATTGATAGAGAAATAGATAAAAGAATAAGAAAAACGAGGAACATATTTAACATGGTGAAGAACACATTTGTTTTATAAAAAAGAGATGCAAATGTGATTAAAACAGAAACAATCAGGATGGTGATAAGACCAACACTAACTCAAAGCAGCCAATGTTAGACGGTGACAGATGACATAGAGCAAGTATGAACGCAATATATATGACATTTCTCAGAAAAATAGAGAACAAAACAAGAGAAGACAGAATAAGAAAAGATATAAAAAATAAGAAAATATAACCTTCAAATAGAACCCGCAGAAGACAAAATAAAAGAAGGACAAATGAGATGGTTCGGCCACATACACAGAATGGAAGAATAAAGAAACGTCAGGAGAATCTACAAAATCAGAATGGAAGACACAGAAGAGAATAAAAGGACGATATAAGACGAGAAACGGAGAGATGGGGGATCTTCTGGAAGGAAGCCAAACAAATAACACAAGATAGAAAGAAGTGGAAAGAAATGTATTTCAGAAAAAGCCTTACACTGTAAAGTAGATAGGCAATTTTGATTAAATAAATAATATAAAAACTTATTCAAATGTGTCGTTGATTTTATACTATACTTACATCTATTTTTGAATAAATTCTATATACACTTATTTGTAAAGTGCTTTAAAGTTAGATTTAAAGCGTGGCATTACTCGCCGGCCAGAAGTGACGGGAAGTTTAGTTACTGGGGGCCGTATTTGACCACTTTGAGATAAAATATCTAAACATCTGGCGACTATGGGCCCATCGGATTCAAATTCAGCGTACCCAAATTAGTAAAGAACAACAATGAAAATCAGTGTTATAATTCTGAAATACAAATATTTATGTACAAGAGAAGAAACGGCGGAAAGCCATTTATTAAGAGGAATTTAGGTTTATTTATTTTTATTTTTGTTAAAATAATTATTTGTTATAAGACACGAAAGTAACATTTAGGCCAACTTTTATAATACAGCTGATTTTAACGTTAACGTTGATTTAGCATTTCATTCATGTTTCTTGTTTTTTTTTTTCGAAGCGGACCGTTACTGTTCTTTATTTTTAATTATAATAATAAATCAGGGTTGGAAAAGCATAGTCTCGTAAAACACATCTGGTGCGAAAGGTGAAAGTGCAAAGCCCCGATTGTTTTTACGCGTTGTATCGGCTTGAAATTTAGTATTTTTCTTCACGCAATCTGTTTGCTGCGTTAACTTTAATGCTAATGCAAAACAGGGGTGTGCGTTGTTTCCTTTTGGAATTTAAAGTGTAATCTCGTAAGTACTTTTAAACTTTGGCTCGAAATTCGTGGAATTATATTTGAATTCTGTTTTGATACGAGAAAATGTGTTTGATTCTGCGTGATTGTAATAATTGAAGCTTTTTAGAAATACATAATAATTCTAGGTATGCAGATTAGATTCGGTAAACTCACCAAGTCACATTATCGAAATTTTACGTTGTAATTTATCTCCCATTAGAGTAAAGAATCCTGATTCCAACAGTACAAAAAAACATACATATTTTGAAAAAATATGACTTGGTGTAGTTTACCTTTCACATACCAGAGCTGGGCAGAATTCGAATCATTCAGGATTGTAATCCTGGATTTGAATCATTTTAGAGGATTCAGAAGAGGTATTAAAATACTTCAATGAAAAATGATTCGTTATTCGGATTCGTTACATTTTTTTAAGAGGATTCCTACTCGAATCCAAATGTAGGTAATTCAAATCCTTATAAAAGGATTCGAATACGTACAAAAGGATTCGAATACTTACAAAAGCATTCGAATTCTCTAAATAATAATTCGAATTTATTCTGAGGATTCACTTCAAATTTTTGTTTTTAAACTTCACGTCAAGTCCGTGTTTTATATGCCGCATAAAGTAAAATTTCGAGTTTAGAAAATTATGAATTATGAATGTTCAGGCTTTTCTAAATTCGAAATTTTGCTTAAGAAATGTTTAAAACAAATACTATGTTTACCATTGAAAATTACCAAAAATTATGTTTTTACAATTTTTACATTTTTAAACCAACGACCTTTGTCAAATTAATCTTACATTATTTTTCTCGGCATTCTTTTGACTAGACGATTTTTGTTGCATCGTAAAGTTTGGAAAATTTAGTGCCTTATGAATTCTGATGTCTTTTCTTCCTCTCAATAAGGGACGTATTTTTTTATTTAATATTTATTATGTTGATACAAAAACCCAACAGACAATACGTCTAATTACAGGGTTTACAATATTAAAGAAAAATTTATTACAAAATGATGAGAAAATAAAACGAATGAAATCCCTACAAAATAGAATATAAATAAATAATTTTGATATATAATAGTTGATTTTGACGTGTCGCAGACGTCACTGAGAAAAATCGGGATGTATATACCTAAAAGAAAAGTTTCTTGTATTATAAAAACGTAATAATAAATAAAAACGTAAATGATTTTTTTAAACCAAGGTGGTCATGGGATTTTATCCAAAAACTTTGAATAAATCTGAAGCAAAATTTGCGTAAATGATTTTTTTAAACCAAGGTGGTCATGGCAATAAATCTGAAACAACATTTGCTTCGGATTAATTCTCATTACTACCCTGGTTTTTCAAGAAAACATTTAAAAAAAAAATCATTTACGTTTTTGTTTATAATTACGTTTTTATGATACAAGGAATTTTTCTTTTAGGTGTACACATCCCGATGTTTCGCAGTAAATTTTCAAACATTCGTTAGTGTTATACATCCTTTCAATTTAAAGCTTCTACCGAGTGTTTTTAATCCTAGATTAAGTATGAAGTAAAATTTCGAGTTTAGAAAAGCCTGTACATTTGGTTTGGTCTCGTAGCGCGCAGCGCTATGCAACCAAACAAAATTTTCAGGCTTTTCTAAACTCGAAATTTTACTTCATGCGCCACGCATGTCTAACACTAAAATATTGCGATGTTTGAAATATACTGCTTGTGTTTGATTTCATATCATTAGCAAAATTATAATTTATTTATAATAATATAATTTATATCTTTTTTGTTAATTTCAGGAGTAACATGACGACGTTAGAGAAATTCCAATTACGAATTTCTAAATACGAATTGTATCCGAAGGGCGACCGTTACATGGAGGAACTTCTGCGACAGATGGCTACCGAGCCCATAAAGCACATAAGTAAGTGGAAAAGGGCAATCTTTTATTGCGTCTCCCAACCCCCCAACCCCGTAACCCGCACATTTTATTGCGCACGCGGCCTTAATTTAAATGCGAAATTTGAATTTGAATTTCCGATCCGAGTGCACCGATTCAATTAAGGCCAACGCTCCCCGCGTTTACCTTTTCGCATTCATAAATCGTAATTAAGTCGCAATCTTATATCAATTTTCAGAGATCGCATCGAGCTTAAATTTATATCAATAGGGAATTGGAATTAATTGTGGGAATTTGAATTTATAGCAGAAAATAAAATACAATTTAGAAATACTGAAATTAATTTGTTGCTTTATCATTTAATCAAAGGTTTGTATTTTATACATAGTTTGCGCAGTAATGTGTAAAAGTCGTCAAAATTAAATTTTCTATTTCAATGTAGTTACTTACAGCCCAATAGTTAACTTTAAAATATTAAAATATAATTATTTTTACTCGTCATTTTGTTAGAACATTTTTTTTTTTAATTTCAATTGTATTTGAAACTAATAAAAACATGTCAAACATAAAATAAAGATAATTTAGTTATACAAAATAAACCTAAATATACAAGGTGTCTCGTTTATGTGGAAAAATTGCTTAACCACAGATTCCTGGGATAAAAATATGATGATTTAACACAACTTATCTATATCTAATTTATGGTTAAGCCGGAATTAGTCTTTACATTTCAAAAAAATATTATTAATTTTATTTGTAACGATTGAGCGCTATGTTCGATTTTGACTGAAATTTATCATTGATTAACAAGAAGTATAAAAAACAGAAGTACCAACTTCATTAATAACAGACAAAAAAGCTTTGAAATGAACCGATCGTTAAAGTAATATTTTTAATATTTATAAGGTGCACCAATAAAAGACATATTTTAGTTTTTATTTTGTAGTACTATTGTTTTTTATACTTCTTGGCAATCAATGATGACCATAATAACTAAAATAATGTGTTATATTATGATAATCAACCATAATAAATTTTAGTCGGATCGAATATAGCGTTCAATTGTTATAAATAAATTATAATATTTTTTTGTATAAATAGTATACAGGGTGTCTCGTTATTGTGGGGAAATGGCTAAAACATAGATTCCTAGGATCAAAATATGATAATTTGACATAACTTATCTATATCCAAAAGTTTACGGTTAAGTCAGGATTAGTCTTCAAAGTTCAGAAAACTATTATTAATTTCTAAACTCTAAATTTTACTTCATGCACCAGGCGTATAAAACACTAACTCGATGGAAAGTTAACAAACGCACACTTGAAATGTAATTAAAATAACACAAGATTATTAAGAATCAAAAAGTTTTTTTGTACTCCAAAAATTATTTCATTTTTGCATGTAAGAAATATTATCGCAATAAATTAATTAACGAAGTGCAGCAATTTAATTTATTAATTTGCTAAAATAGCGGTGAAAATAGGCAAAATAGCGATATATATTGGAGAGCATTTTTTGCGATTAACCGGTAATACTGATATTCCGATTTACCAGTATTCCAAACCCTCGTTCTATATTTAGTAGAACACTTCATCTAGTTTCACATAATACCGGTAAAAAACTACACTTTATCAGACGTTTATTTATAAGCATTAATAATTAAAAACGAAAATATTTATTAAACATTTTAAGTCTATACCTCGCAATATTTCGCGTATTAGAGCCCTAAAATCTTCGATTATTAAAACGTTATAATGTTTTTTATAATAAGTTGTAATAAACTTCAATTTCCTTTTCATTGCAGTCAACGAGTTAAGGTAATGTTTCTGTAATAGTGAAATTAAATTGTACCGCTGCGTAATTGAAAATTCTAAACTCTGAAATTCGCCCGGGTTGATGATTTTGATGGGGTGGTCACGATCCCTGTGCCAACCGTAGAAAGGCATGGAAATTGGAAAGCGCAGACTGCGAAGAAAATGGGGGGTGGGAGGGCAAGGGAAATTACCCCCACGGCGAAGGGGCTAATTCGCGTAAATCGCGGAAAATGAGTCGGGTTTTAAGTGGCGTTGAAGGTCGGGTGGTTTTTTTTTCTTTCGTATTTTTTTCTTACTGAACATCGATTTCGATGAGTTCCGCATGTTGGAATTATAATTTATGCAAATTTTTAGCATTTTTTTCCCCCGTTAATAGAAAAATGTACTGAAATTTATATTATTTTTAAGCAGTATATTTAAGCAGTATATTTTATTTTATTTTATTTATCAACGGAAATCTCCTTTATACATCAATATACAATTAAAAATAGTGAGATAAGATAAACATAATATTACTTTGAAAAACATATAAATAGAGTGAGAAATATAATACAACAAACAAAAATACACTAATTAACAATATCCAGATTAATAAACTGTAAATGGCGTTTGAATACACTGTAAGAATTACTAAAAATGTAAAAGTTGGGATACAACATAAGGCATTACAATACCGCATTATACGTGCCACAGGATTATGGGAACCATACAATGTTCGATGGAAGTTTAAACGAAATAAGGGCCTACAACGAACTGGAGTTGTTAAAACAAAATTAAAGTTCAACAATGATAATAAAAAACTGCAATTGACATGTCCATTAATCAGTTTGAACCCATGGCATAAGTCAAATGATATTCTTCTATATTCTAAAGATTTTAAATTAAGACAATTCAATATGTGTGACCGACTATAGTCGTGCGATCCCCATTTTAAAAGATACTAGTAGTAAGAACCTATTCTGAACTTTTTCAATGATTTCAATGTTACAGTTGTGGTAAGGAGACCAAATTGTAGAACAATATTCCAAATGTGGCCTTACCAAACTGACGTAAAGGGTTTTGAACGTATCCACGCCAAAGTGTTTCGAAAATCTATTAATGAAACCGAGCATAGAAAGAGCTTTACTTGAGATCTTATTCAAATGGGTAACAAAGTTTAAGCGAGAATCAAATATAATACCCAAATTACGCACTGTCTCGACCAGGGGCAACTTATTATCATTAATTGAATACTCAAACTTGCTATTATTGCTATGGCGACAAAAAGAAATTGACATACATTTTTTCAAATTGAGATGAAGATGATTGCATGCGCACCAATTAGCCAAGTTATATAAATCAGATTGTAAAAGCGCATGATCCGAACTTCTCTCAATTACTTTGAATATTTTAACATCATCAGCAAACATCAGAAATTGACTATTTTTAATATAACTCCCAATGTCATTTATAAAGATCAAGAATAGAATTGGCCCACAGTGTGAGCCCTGGGGGACCCCAGATGTAACGTTGATTGCTCTGGAGTCGAAGTTATCAATCTTAACAAACTGTTTACGTTCCCGTAAATAGCTTGCGAACTATTTTGTCACAAAATCACTAAATCCCAAGCCTTCAAGTTTATTTAAGACAACAGAGTGACTAACACGATCGAAGGCTTTGGAAAAATCAGTGTAAACAGAATCAACCTGACGACCCCTTTCCAAAGCACTTATCAGATACATCTGGTAGGAAAGCAAATTAGACGTTGTAGACCTGCCCTTTAAAAATCCATGTTGTTCGTCACAAATAATATTCCTGCAGCACCAAATGAGTTGATCGGATATTAGTTTATCTAGCATTTTAGGAATTGCGGACTGGATAGAAACTCCCCTATAATTTTGTACGACTTCCCTCGAGCCCTCTTTGAAAATAGGGTTGATGTAAGAATGTTTCCAAAAAGTAGGAAACACCCCGGTATTAATAGATTTATTGAATAATGTTTCAATCGGGGTAGTCAGTGAATAAATACATTGTTTTACAAAATAAGGGGTAAACCATCCGGCCCAGAGCTAAGTGAGTCACTTAACTCATTGATTGAATTAAATATATCGGAAGTTTTTAGACTAAGCCTTGAGCAAGATATTGATATGATCATAATTGAATAATGGAGCATCAATTATATCCTCATTGTAAACAGTGCAGAAATAGTCAGCAAATAAATCAACACAAGAACATCCAGCATTGCATTGTGTATCATTAAAATTCATTTTAATATATGTGTCCCGTTGTCTATTTTAGTATTTAGTTTAATGACGCAATCAGATCTACGCTAACTAGATTGGTTTAGAAGATACAGCGTGATTTTCAAAATCTACTGGTTTTTATTATTTCTTATGACTCGGTTATTTATAGAGATAAAAAAATATTTTAAACACGAAAGTTTTTCGACGTTTTACGTAGAATCCAGTGGTGTACTTAAAAAATATATAGATGTTTTAATTTTTGAGATCATATCAAAATATTGCATTTTTTCTTGTGATTGCAACAATATGTAACACTTAATATTTTGCTTTATCCTAAATAGCTAAAATCCCAAAAAACAAAAACAAAAAAGATTTTTTAGATGGCAATGAATTGAATGATTATTCTTTTCTTTTATTATAAGTACATTAAAACCCCAGTTGACAAGAATATTGAAACATTGATAAACTAAAACAACAACTACAACAAACAAACAAAAATTTATAAAAACTTAACAATTTTCTCATATACTTATACAGTGAATTTTTCTTTTAAGTATACATATGCATGCGCTGCAAATTTTCCGATATTCGTTGCTTCTTAAAAGAGTTCAATTTGAAACTTTAAATGAGTGTTATTCACTCCCAGGCTAAGCATGAAGTAAAATTTCGAGTTTAGAAAAGCCCCGTGAAAATTTGTCGAGGGTCGCGTAGCGACCCGAGACAAATTTTCTGGGCTTTTCTAAACTCGAAATTTTACTTCATGCGCCACGCGTATAAAACACTAATTTCAAGTCAAGTTTAAATATACATAAATTTCACAATATTTTAATGTTTTGTACGCGTGGCGCATGAAGTAAAATTTCGAGTTTAGAAAAGCCCAGAAAATGTTCACGGGGCTTTTCTAAACTAGAAATTTTACTTCATGCTTCATGCTGTATCTGAGTATCTCAAAATATTGCATTTTTTCTTGTGATTGCAACAATATGTAACACTTAATATTTTGCTTTATCCTAAATAGCTAAAATCCCAAAATACAAAAACAAAAAAGATTTTCTAGATGGCCATGAATTGAATGATTATTCTTGTCTTTTATAATTATAATTATAAATCCCCAGTTGACAAAAATATTGAAACATTGATAAACTAAAACAACAACTACAACAAACAAACAAAAATTTATAATAACTTAACAATTTTCTCATATACTTATACAGTGAATTTTTCTTTTAAGTATACATATGCATGCGCTGCAAATTTTCCGATATTCGTTGCTGCTTAAAAGAGTTCAATTTGAAACTTTAAATGAGTGTTATTCACTCCCAGGCTAAGCATGAAGTAAAATTTCGAGTTTAGAAAAGCCCCGTGAAAATTTGTCGAGGGTCGCGTAGCGACCCGAGACAAATTTTCTGGGCTTTTCTAAACTCGAAATTTTACTTTATGCGCCACGCGTATAAAACACTAATTTCAAGTGAAGTTTAAATATACATAAATTTCACAATACTTTAATGTTTTGTACGCGTGGCGCATGAAGTAAAATTTCGAGTTTAGAAAAGCCCAGAAAATGTTCACGGGGCTTTTCTAAACTAGAAATTTTACTTCATGCTTAGCCTGGGAGTGGAAAACACCCATTTAACGCAATATCTTTCTCAATATTGCGGCTAGATACCGTCGGATCAGCAGTAACAGAAGCTAATGAATTTATTCTATCTCTTTTTCTATTTTCTTTACTGTAAATCTTATTTCTTGGTTTTCCAAATGATCCATACTTACTTAAATTGTGATATAATCTTTGAAATATTTATTTTCTGGCTGTCGTCGTTCCGGATAACGCTCAAAATATAGGTCTAAACTTGCGTCTTTATTTTTATAACTCTCAATATAGCACTCAAACATGTTTAATTTTTCATAGTTTTGAAAAATATTCATTTCACTCCTTTTTAAAAAAAATATAATCGAAAATATTTCGTTAACAACGGAATATCAAAACCAATAGGTAATTGTAATTGAATTTTATGACATGTATAACAACAACAACAAATGCTTAAAGAATTCAATTCATGGCCATCTAGAAAATATTTTTTATTGTTTTTTAGTATTTTAGCTATTTAGGACAGAGCAAAATATTAAGTGTTACATATTGTTGCATTCACAAGAAAAAATGCAATTGAGGTACTTAGATACAGAGTGTCCCATTTAAGAAATTACTAGTTTTGATAATATCTCAAAAATAAAAACATCTATATTTTTTTAAGTACCCCACTGGATTCTACCTAAAAAAATCATAAAACTTTCGTATTTAACTTTTTTTTATCTCCATAAATAACCAAGTCATAAGAGATAATAAAAATCGGCACATTTTGAGAATCACTCTGTATCTTCTAAACCAATCTAGTTAGCTTAGATCTGATTGCGCCATTAAACTAAACACTAAAAAAGAGAACGGGACACATATCTTAGTTTTTTGTATCTCTTACAGTTTAGCCTATACCCTATAATATCAACGAAAAAAAACCACCCTGTAGAGGATTGCCCACATTCGATGTTTTTAGAGGGTATCTCGGGAAGCTTAAGAGTTACAAAAATCGGATACACGATATGACCTCTTTTTTCAAGGTAATAACAATAGCATTAACAGATCATAGCTAATTTGATTAGTTTGGGAGATATCGGGCGTTTTTCAATTATTGGCTGTTTTAATATACGTATCAATAACATTAAGATATATAAAAACTGGTAAAAACAGTTTCTGTAGTTTCCATCGTAGTATTCCGATTTATTATTTCAGAATTATGGCATTTAGTTATATTTTCCTAAATTGATCACCCTGTATATGTTCATGCTTTTGAAATGTACTGTAATTTAGCTATAGATTAACATAGTTCCGAAAAAATCATCAATATTTACAAAAAAAATATTAGAATGTAATTATTAATTTTTATATTAACAGCAAACTAAATAGAATACCTAGTCTGGATTTTATTTTAATAACATTAATTAAATTGTTTTTGGTCAAATCAAGAATTTAGTATCGTGGTTATTTTTTAATTCCGGCCTATAATTTCAGAGTTATAACACAAAGTTATATTGTTTTAAATGGAATACCCTGTATATTTTCATCTCATTAACACATAGATAACACATAGTTAAGAAAGATTTTTAATAATGTAGGATTTTTTACAATTTAGTTCAATTAATTAATTTTAGTTAATAACAATATAATTAATTACATTATTGTTTATGATCAATAAATATAAATAAAATAAACTTCCTCTTGATAACTGGCTATCGACCAGAGGTCTTTCCGCCGAGAATTGATGATGGTACTATTTTCTTTGACAGTTTATAGTTGGATTGGAGGATTCGAACAGGAGTATGGATGCGTAATCAAGGAGTGGATGACAGATCATTTTGTAGATGCGGGTGACGGTTAGGGTGGAAATACCCTTATTTCTAAATGTTAAGCATCTAAAATGCTTCGCTCTACAAATTATTTTGTTTTTAATGTTTGCCGCATGTTTTTTAAATTTTAACTTAGTGTCAAATGTGACACCTAAGTATTTAATATAAAGGGAAGGAAGTATAGGAGTTTGCGAGATGAATAGGTTATACGGATAGTTAGGGGAGAGTCGGTGGAAAGGAATTAATAGTTGGGATTTTTTGGGGTTAATTTTGATTCGCCATTTTGCAAACCATGTCTCGAGTGTCTCTATTAGTTGCTGCAGGGTTTGTAAGGCTTTTGGAAGGGAGGGTTCGTGAGTTATGAGAGCGGTATCGTCAGCGTATTGGAGGATATATGATGTAGGATTAAAGTATTTGGGATCAGGATTATACATGTCAGTGCAGAAAATGTTGTATAGTATGGGAGAGAGGGGTGATCCTTGTGGAACCCCTTGCTCGGGGGAGAATGTTGTGGAGAAATAATTATCTATTTTAACTTTTAAGGTTCTATGGGATAGGAAATTGTTGAGGAGTAGGATGAGATGTTTAGGAATATTTAGGAGATGACACTTGAACAGCAAACCTCGGTGCCATACAGACTCGAAGGCTTTTTGTATATCCAGAAATAGGGCTGCAGATGCTTGCCTTCGAGGTGTGCCGTTTGCAAGTTGGATGCGACTATGGAGAGCGGGAGGGTAGTGGACTTTTTTGGGAGGAATCCAAATTGGTAATTGGGTATTCGGTGAGAGATGTAGGACAGGACACTAAACTAAATCGATAGCATTTGTCTATTTACTATTTGTAAACTTTTAAAATACATGGACCAATTCATAATTATGTTTTGTTCCAAATTTTCATATACCGTTTGTTAAACTTCAAAGCCATTTTAAAACACAGAGAACGATAGCAATTCAACAAAAGAAGTAAATTTAATATGTCAAATTTACTTCTTAAATTTTTGAATTGCTAACATTCTCTGTGTTTTAACATAGCTTTGAAGTTTAACAAACGGCATATGAACAATAAACAAATCCTAATATGCGATTAATAACATGCTCTTATTACTTTATCATTAAGTTAATTTTAAAAGATACATTACATCAACTTTAAAATGTAACTTTCTGTTAAATAACGTTGTATGTTCACGTATTTATTTTTAAAACGTTGCGTTTTACGTTGAAAATAATGTGTCTATTGCTCACAAGTTTTTAGAAATTAATTAGATAATATACATACAGGGTAAAAAGTAATGTAATGTAATGCTCGATATCTCGGTTTGTGATAAGTTTAGAAAAAAATGTTTTAAATAAAACAAATACTAATTTAAGCTACTAATTCACAATAGTTTTAAATATACAGGGTGATTGATTTTTATGATGCAAATTAAACTTAAACAGGTGCTCAAATTGCCTTCCCTCTTCAATTTGACTCCATCCCAGTGTATTATACAGTTATGACAGTATGCCACTTTCTGATTGATATTTTTTTAGTTTCTTTTAAAATTCAAATTTAAATGTAGTCCCGTAGATTCTCACACGATCGCCATAACCTCTCATCATTAATATTGTTGTATTTTTGCGTTGGATAAGGATACTTTTTTGTATTTTAGAAAAAACCCAACAATAACAGATAACTTAATAATGACTAATGTCAATAACAATTGTTTCTACATTTTGAGACACCTACACTTGATTTTATAAATATTTTATTTTCGTTCGTATTTTTCCTTGCAACTTTTGATCCAAGAAACTTGAAAACATGCAGTTTTCACTAGTATGTTTCTATTTTAACAAGTTATCGAACACCAACGAAATATATAGGGCGTTCCATTTAAAAAAAAGGTAAGTTTGTTTCGTATCTTGAAAATGAATCACTCTGTATATAGCAATTATTATTTATTTGTAGCTTAAATTAGAAGCTTCAAGTTTTATTTAAAACATTTTATTCTAAACTCATCACAGAGCGAGATATCAATGCTAGAATGTGAGACCTGATTATTTACCTTACCGTTCATACCTGCTTAGGACATAATCCCTTTTTACCTATGTATACCTACCATATTTTACACTCAATCCATTTCTGTGTATCAGTTTATACTACACACAACATGTTTTCCAAGTAAGTTTATTTCAATTTTATTTTTAAAAATCTTTTGTTTTAAGTCATAAGCAAAACTATACTGAAGAGAGATAAATCTCGAAACGCGTCTATAGTTGGCCTAAGACATTAGTTTTAATCCAAGTCCTTTCATTTCTAATTTCTTGTGATTTCTCCTTTTATTTTTCATTTTTATTTGTCAGTTAGTTTGAAGAAAATTTGACCTAAATGTTACATATACTTTGATAGAGCGTTGTAACAAATCAGTTAAAATAAGATTTTAAATATTTCATGGTATAATTCAATATCCAGAAGTGTATTTGCACGGGAAGTAATTGTTGCAATGGATATTTATTGTCTTAAGTTGTCTTATTAATAAAGACACATTATTTGCATTTTACACGAAAAACATTTACGTAAGTTTATACAGTGTGTATCAGCCAAATGGAATAAATTCGATAATAAATAAATGGGGCGGTGTTCGAAAAAACGCTCAGACACATCGATTAGTATTTTTAATTGCGCATTTTTTCAACAAAAACTGTTCATACAGGGTGTGATATGTAACAGTGGCTAATACCAACTTTCTTTTTTCAATGAAACACCCTATATCAGTGGTGGGGAAACTTTTTTTAAGACGGGCCATTTGTAATAACTAGACAATCGTAGCGGGCCAAAGAATAATGCTTAATCGTAGGTAGGTAGTTTTTATGCGGGTCGTCACATTACGAACGTTCAAACATTCTCACGACGGCACTCTTAAATGGGCCGGATTAAACCTTTCCGCGGGCCGGACATGGCCCGCGGGCCGTAGTTTCCCCATCACTGCCCTATATAGTATTTAATTTTTGGATTCTTCAGAAAATTCGAGACATATTTCATGTACAATGTCGTATACCTATCATCAACTGTTTCGGAAATATCAAGTCTTTTCAGATTTATTACAAAAATTAACATTAAAAAAAAAAGAAAATTATTTCATTACAGAAATTCTTGATAATGTAAAAAACAAAGAAAAACATTAATGTCAAAGTAGGAGATGTTGAAAATGCTCTGAAAAAAACCCTGAAAACAATATTTCCGAAACAGTGAAGATGGGTATAAGACATTGTACATGAAACATGTCTAGAATTTTCTGAAAAATCCAAAAATTGAATAATATACAGGGTGTTTCATTAAAAATAAAAAAGTTGGTATTGGCCACTGTTACATGTCACACCCTGTATAAAAAGTTTTTGTTGAAAAAAAATGCGCAACTAAAAATACCAGATTTTACCACATTAGTATAGTAGCGAACTGACATTCTACTTTGTTTGATTTCTTTCTTTTAAATCGTTTGTATCGTTAGTATGTCTATTTATTTTTATTATGTTAATTTATTTATATTTTAAACACTACTTTTATCCCTTGACTTTTAAGACATTAATTTTACTACTTTTGACTGCTCTCTTTTAAATCGTTTGTATCGTCTGTGATTTTATTTTTATTTTAATGTTTATTTTTATTTTAATGTTTATTTATTTATTTATTATTTTAAAACTGTATTTGTATCATTTATGTGTTTCTATTGTTTGGGGTTGGTGATCTTACACTTCTTCTCACATCTGACATCTGTTTTTTATTTTTTTTTTAATTTTTTGTCACATAAGTATAGATATTATTATTCATATTTACGATTATTATATATATTGTTACTACTATCTTTATATTATATGCATTATTGACGTGTGTAAAACAATAGATAAAGCACTAAAATATAAAAAAGAAAAGAAAAATAAAAGAAATACCAATCAACGTGTCCGAGCGTTTTTTCTAACACGTCCTCATTTATTTATTATTGAATTTATTCCATATATCTGATACACACTGTATGTTATGTTTAAATTGTGTAAACTATATGAACCGTAAGCTTATTTTCTCGAATTCAAATAGTTTCGAATTTAAATTATTTATGTAAGTATTTGTTTTTCTAAACTTGAAAGTTATCATATAGAATTCTAACATGTTTATGTCCTTCTAACAATGAACATTTCGTTGTAAAGTGTTTGATTTATTAATAAAAACCAAAAAGTGTTTCAAATTTGGTCGACATCAAAAGTTAACATGGTGTACAATTTTTACCATGTAAATCCCAAAGGCCATACTTGCGAGGTATATTTAATATTCTATTTAATTGCATATGTTCTTAATGCACAAAAGTTAATAAGTTGTTTGAAAAATCTGAAATAAGATCTCAACGTTTTGAAATGTTGTATTTAATTGAGAAATGTGTGTATTTTTCTTGCAGAATAACGGCACATTCACCATTGTGTGATACTACAACGTAAATCGGAATTTATTTTCACCGACTTTTGTTTTTAAAGAGTTTTTCTAAACTAAATTCATAATTGAAATGTGGTTGGGTTGCAAGGATGTTTAAATGGTCATTCGTGTTTACACATTAACCCCTTGATGCACTCAGGCGGGTTTGAATTTTATTAACACGAAAGATTTTAACAGTATACAGAGAGTTTTAAGTAATACCGAACATGCCAGAAAATGTTCACTGTAAATTTTCCTATGTTCGATTTGTTCTGGGACGCATCACAGCATTGAGTGCGATGTGATTGGCTACGATTTCCAATGGTAATATAGTCAACCCAATTTACATTCTTCTGGGTGCGATTTCATTGGTTACGATTTTTAGTAGTTCTAATGCAAATTAGGACTAATGTAAATAGGGTACATGTAACGTCAAAATAAAATATGTCAGTTATTAAATCTTGTGCGTGTGTGGACATATGGAACATATTTTTTTGTCCAAAGCAAGACATCAGCATTTCAAGACAATCAAGATTAATACTGTCCTGAAACATACAGAGAGTTTTTCTTTTAGGTATACGTATTTCAAATTCAGCCCATTTTCTGTAAATCCTTAGATATTCCTTGTTTTTTTAAGCTCGATTTAATGCTTTAAACGAGTGTTTTCCACTCCCAGACTAAGCATGAAGTAAAATTTCGAGTTTAGAAAAGCCCTGTGAAAATTTGTCTCGGGTCGCGCAGCGACCCGAGACAAATTTTCTGGGCTTTTCTAAACTCGAAATTTTACTTCATGGGCCACGCGTATAAAACACAGATTTTAAGTAAAGTTCGAATATACATAAATTTAACAATATTTTAGTATTTTATACGTGTGGCGCATGAAGTAAAATTTCCAGCCCTCGACAAATTTTCACGGGGCTTTTCTAAACTAGAAATTTTACTTCATGCTTAGTCTGGGAGGGGAAAACACTTGTTTAAAGCTATAAATTAAACAAAAAAAAAAACAGGGAATATCCACAATTGTTGTATCAGTTCCATTTTTTGTCATTATTTTTTATAAAATCACATTACTTTTTCTTAATTATTTTAGCTGTTAATTTTCTGACATTAGTTGATTTTTGAAAGAGTTCAATTTGAAGCTTTAAACGAGTGTTTTCCACTCCCAGACTAAGCATGAAGTAAAATTTCGAGTTTAGAAAAGCCCCGTGAAAATTTGTCGAGGGTCGCGCAGCGACCCGAGACAAATTTTCTGGGCTTTTCTAAACTCGAAATTTTACTTCATGCGCCACGCGTATAAAACACAGATTTTAAGTAAAGTTCGAATATACATAAATTTGACAATATTTTAGTATTTTATACGCGTGGCGCATGAAGTATAATTTCGAGCCCTCGACAAATTTTCACGGGGCTTTTCTAAACTTGAAATTTGACTTCATGCTTAGTCTGGGAGTGGAAAACACTTGTTTAAAGCTATAAATTAAACAAAAAAAAAAACAGAGAATATCCGCAATTGTTGTATCAGTTCCATTTTTTGTCATTATTTTTTATAAAATCACATTACTTTTTCTTAATTATTTTAGCTGTTAATTTTCTGACATTAGTTGATTTTTAAAAGAGTTCAATTTAAAGCTTTAAACGAGTGTTTTCCACTCCCAGACTAAGCATGAAGTAAAATTTCGAGTTTAGAAAAGCCCCGTGAAAATTTGTCTGGGCTTTTCTAAACTCGAAATTTTACTTCATGCGCCACGCGTTTAAAACACTAAAATATTGTGTAATTTATGTATATTCGAACGTCACTTGAAATCTGTGTTTTATACGCGTGGCGCATGAAGTAAAATTTCGAGTTTAGAAAAGCCCAGAAAATTTGTCTCGGGTCGCTGCGCGACCCTCGACAAATTTTCACGGGGCTTTTCTAAACTCGAAATTTTACTTCATGCTTAGTCTGGGAGTGGAAAACACTCGTTTAAAGCTTCAAATTGAACTCTTTCAAAAATCAACTAATGTCAGAAAATTAACAGCTTATGCATGTTTACCTAAAAAAAATTACTGTATCTTCAATTCATTGTAAGTTACGCAGTCAATAAAGTAATAAATACACCTACATTATCTTCATTGAGTATTATGTTAGCAAATAAATAAAAATTGCAATGTTTGCCAAATAAAGCAGCACACCTAACACCCCAATGTTGTTGTGCTGACAGCAGTACTAGGTGCGGTACTTGCAAACCTGCCTCGCCACGCTCCTTAAATTTGGAATATTTATATTTAAAGCTGCCTAAAGGCCGTTTTGTTAGCACAATGGGCCTAATAAGGCCTAAGTGCAGTGCAGAAATGCGCACTCCCCAAAGGACCAGGCAGTTTTTGGACGGCATTTTAGCTGGTACACCCAAAGCAACGTACTGATCAAATGGTTTACACAGTACGCTGAATCGAAGTTCTTAATAATCTCCAGTGAAATTGAAGCAATGTATAAACTTATCTTGAAATATTAGCAAACGGAAGTAACAGGAATCTGTTTTTCTATTATTTTTGCGATTAAGCTAAACCTGTTCTCCTCTATCTCATTTTTCTTTTCTGTTTAATATTAATATTCCATTAGTGATGTAGGCGATTATTGAATGACACATTTCATTTTGACGTTAAATGTAAGTTGCGTTAGAGCTACTAAAAACTAAAGTTTCGTCAGAACTACTAAAATCAGCCAATGAAATCACACTCAATGCTTTGATGCATCCCAGAACACATCGAACATAGGAAAATTTACATTGAATATTTTCTGGCATGTTCGGTGTTACATAAAACTCTCTGTATATACGTTGAACAGGTGGGGTATTTTATAAATAATAACAGATTCTATTTGGGTTCATATTGTGACTATTTTGTGATGTAATTGTAATTACTGTAATTAGTTATGTAATTTGGGTACATATATTATAAGTTACACATTCAAATTGATTCAAATACGTATAGATTTATGGCTAACCACACAATAAATAACAAAATAACAAATAAACTTGCAAATTAGAATCCGGTTGCTTTCCTTCGTCATCATGCCGCACTACATATCTTTATTTGATTGACGAATATTTGTGCAATAATTAAGTTTTCGACATGAGTAATACTGAGTTTGGTGCATAGCTCAGATGATGGAAATTTGGAGGATAGTGGATCTGATTCGGAAATTGAAGATTATACTAAAGATGGGAGTTCTGATGACGATCTTTTTACTTCGGCTTGTTAGCGGTGTTCGTTATCATTGGGTCCGTCAACTTGGCCCCCTCTTTTCAAAATGTTAAAATCAAATGTATTTCACCATAAAGGCCTTAAGTTGCACCGCAAAAATTAAAATGACGCTAGCTCCCCTAGTTCAAATGTTTCAATATTTTATGTATGAAATCTATTCGAAGGAAGTTGCACTGTCGAAACCACTAATTTTCATAAGTTGCACCAGCTAAATACACCCGAGAACTTAGGGTGTCAGCCCCTCCTCTTTGAAATTTTAATAAAATTTCTTACTTATCTTATAGCCTAGAAGTTGCCCTAAGTTGCACCAAAAAAATATTATCCTAACATTGAAAAGAAAAAAATTTTAAACAAATATTGTTTAAGCTTGAAACCAGTATGCGTATTACCAAATTAGTATAGCAAGTCCTATAAAGCTCACAATTTATTCCAAAAATAAAGACAACAATGTACAAATGAATATAATTGTATAAGATGCAACTTGTTGGAGACTTACTCGAACTTTTTGCATAACATTGTTTTCCAGTGCAACTTACACGGGCTGAAAAGGAGCAATTTTGCGCCATTTTTGACGATTTTTGCAAAAATAAAGAAAACTATTTAAAAATGAATACGTTTGTGTGCTGTGCAACTTTCAAGTGACCAAGCCAAACATATTGTGTATATCAGTGTTGCAGTGCAATTTACAAGGAATAGAGAAAAACAAAGTGGTGGGAATTACATTTTTCTAAAAACAAATTATGTTTTTTTCAATGTTCCATTATACATTATAATAAATGAAAATCAATAATAATAAAAATAGTAGAAAAGTACCGTTTTTTTATTTTTTTTTAATGGTGAATCAGGGAGTTAAACTAGGGTTAGTGAAAAATACAGCAAGTTTTTTTTTAAGTATGTATACATTGATTTTATAAAAGCGTTCAATTTAAAGATTCTAACGAGTTTTTAAATCCTTGATTAAGCATAAGGTAGAATTTCGAGCTTAGATAAGCCTGAAAATTTGGATTGGTCGCGTGTACAAATTACATTACATTACATTTTTGTTAAAAAGCCATTAATGTTTAATTTTAGTATATTTTCAGGTAATTTGATCAACAATTAACTAACAATTTAATAAACATTTTGCATTTGGGGAAGTGTAAATATCGAACGTAATTAATTATTAATTAGCGTGAGAATTGCTTTTAACGTTATTCGATAGTGCATAATTTACATTAGAGCGATTTTATTACCAATACTCAATAATAACATCACATTTAATTTTATTTCAAATTACAACACTACCGTTTTTTTAATGATAATAGAAATTTTAAAATCGCACATTTATTTTAACGTCCCTGTACGTACCTCTCGTGTACTTCCATGTATTTCTTGATATACATTTAATAGATTTTGAGGAAATTGGATTGCAATTTTATCGCCGGGAATATAAATAGTCGTCGCCGTTGGTGTGTAATGATATAAAACAAACATAAACTATAAACGTCGCACATAAACCTATATATGCGGGACACGTTGCGACCGCTAATTTAGCGGAGGACCGCATCTACAAATCGCCATCCGGAGTTTACCGACCGCCGCTATTTATTGGCCTAATCAAAGTAATACCAAATATATATGCCTGCGGTCACATAATTATCATTTTGAATGCACTAGATACGCATGATAGATCATCAAAATATATAATAAAAAATAAAAAAGCCCTATATTTGTACAGAAGATACAAAATATAATACTTTGGCTTTATTTATCGCTATTTATATAAATTGTCTTCACCATTTCCATTCTAATATCCTCAAATATTGCATTATTCTTCCAATAAGAATTTTATTATTAATAAAATAGTAAATCTTATTGGAAGAACAATGAAATTTACATATGTGTGGACATTAGAATAAAAATGGTAAGAACAGTTTAATATTTTTTTATATAAAAGAATTAGTCAGCTGTTCAAAATAATATCTGTCAATTATTTCGTTAGATAAGGGTAAGTTTTCTGAAGAAAAAAGTGCTAATTTCAGTTTTTTTTAATAAAACACCTTGTTTTAAACGCACCTATTTAACAAAATATTACTCGACACATATTTTGAATCTTTAGAAGTAAAAACAATAAGCGTATTACTTGTTCCGTGTAACGTACCTAAGTAGTAAAAATAAGAAAAACTCGATAGCCGAAATACCGAACATTAATTCAATTTTGTTAAGAATAAAGTTTGAAGATCCCGATATAAAATTAAAATTAATTTCACTTCCTCGGGTATCTTTTCTCCTGTGTGAGTTAGTACTGCGTGAAAAATTAAAAAATCCACTCAAACTCGCCAAGAAACTCGCACAAATCATTCTCTACTTCGTCATTTGTAAAAAGAGAGAAAAGGGAAAAAAACGACAAAACGAAGTTGGATAGAATTTCCGCAATCAGATCGAGAACTCACGCTCTCTTAAGATATTCCCCGACACGAGGGGATGAACTTTTTAATTAGCGTCATCGCAAAATACGAAAACTATCTTAATTTGAATGAGGATAAGGAAGTGTTTTAATAATTTTATTAGCTAATTTATTTAAAACGTTTTTTTTTTTGGGCGCTTAATTAAATGCATATCACAAGAACATTTCTAAATATTCTAATAGCAGCTATAATGGTTTACTTACATATTTGATTAAATAAAAGTCTCTAAGGAATTAGTTAACAATAACGGATGTTATAATTATGCAAAGAGAATAAATAATAGGGCTGTATTACTTTATATTTTATCAACGGTAAAAGAAAAAAATGGTGATGTGTCCATTATAGCACTTTCCCCGACATTTAAACAGTTGACAATTGACATACTAAACTTATTTCACTCGTCAATTGGACAGTTGACAATCGTGACATTAGTTTGTCCAGGTCGCGTTAGGTTAAAAATCATTCTCACATTAAATCAGTGTTTTGTACGCGTGACGCATGAAGTACAATTTCGAGTTTAGAAAAGCCTGAAAATTTGGTTTGGCCGCTCCACGCTTCGCGCTACGCGACCAATCCAAATTTTCAGGCTTTTCTAAACTCGAAATTTTACTTCATGCCTAATCCGGGAGTGGAAAATACTCGATTCCTCATCAAAATAATTGACATAATAGATTGTTTGTTGTTTTAATGACGGATGGATACTTTATCAAATTCCGCGTCGATTTTGTTTAAAAAGTTTTTCTCTGCCTGTCCACATAAGCGAAAAATGTCAAAAATTATCAAGAGTCCGAGTTACTACGAAATGTCGAGCCTTACGTCAGAAAAGTCATCTCTTACGTCAAAAATGAATTATTTTTTTAAATTATTTATTGTGTTATGAGCCTAAGCCGCACACTTGTCAGTACATGTTTAATGCTTAAAAGTTAAGTATAAATAATATATAATTTAATAGAAATAATATATAGCTAGCTAAAAATAACAGCTTTAAGTGACGAACTACAAACGAAGGGGACGAAGTGACAGCAATGATACAAACAAAGAACACAATAGCGAGAATAAATAAAATTAAAGTGTCTGTAAATTATATCTACTTAGGTTGAAATTAAAATCGAACATGCACACTACAGAATAGATAAAAACGCACAAATGTTTAAAAATAAGTTAAAATAAAACCAATAATAATAATAAAAAGTAGATTAAAACAAAATGAAATTAAAATATCACACACTAACCGTCACAAATTAGTCACTTAATAAAATGAATACATTATAAAATAGATAAAAAAAGGTGTATATATCATAATTTGGATTTAAAATTACACACACAACAATTTAAAATAAGTCAAGTAGTGTAAAAGCGAGTTGATGAACTTTTACAGGGTATCCCGTTATTGTGGGGAAATGGCCTAACCATAGATTCCTGGGTTCAAAATATGATAATTTAACATAACTTATCCATATCCGAAAATTCACGGTTAAGACGGAATTAGTCTTCAAATTTCTTGAGTTAATTTCTCATCTGGCACTTGGTGAATCGTATTAGAATATGTAAAGTTATTTAAATTAAAAAAACACTTGGTACTGTTTCACAAATTAAAAAATGTTGAAAAATATCGTAAACGACAACGAGGAGATTTGGAATTCCCCAATTTCGACTTCCCTTATTAAATGAAACAAAAATTTGTATATATACCCAGACAATAATTTTTTCTGTACATTCATTTGAAAACGGTCTAACAAACCGAAACTAGTCGGAATAAAGTTTTAATTTGTGAAACAATACCAAGTGTTTTATAATTTAAATAACTTTAGATATTAGTCTTCAAAGTTCAAAAAAATATTATTAATTTTATTTATAACAACTGAACGCTTTATTCGATCCGACTAAAATTTATTACGGTTGATTATCATAATATAAAACATCATTTCAGCTATTATGGTCATCATTGATTGACAAGAAGTATAAAAAACAACATTACCACAACATAAAAACTAAAATATGCTTTTATTGGCGCACCATATAAAAATTTAAAAAATAAGTCTTGAAATATTAAAATATTTACAAGCTTTTTTATCTCCTAATGAAGTTTGATAAGTTTGACTAGAAATTTTACTTCATGCTTAGTCTGGGAGTGGAAAACACTTGTTTGTATATATACCTAGATAATAATATTTTCTGTACATTCATTTGAAAACAGTCTTTACAAACCGAAACTAGTCGGAATAAAGTTTTAATTTGTGAAACAATACCAAGTGTTTTATAATTTAAATAACTTTAGATATTAGTCTTCAAAGTTCAAAAAAATATTATTAATTTTATTTATAACAACTGAACGCTTTATTCGATCCGACTAAAATTTATTACGGTTGATTATCATAATATAAAACATCATTTCAGCTATTATGGTCATCATTGATTGACAAGAAGTATAAAAAACAACATTACCACAACATAAAAACTAAACAATTGTTTGTTTTCCACTCCCAGACTAAGCATGAAGTAAAATTTCTAGTTTAGAAAAGCCCCGTGAAAATTTGTCGCTGGGCGACCCGAGACAAATTTTCTAGGCTTTTCTAAACTCGAAATTTTACTTTATGCGCCACGCGTATAAAACACTAAAATATTGTGAAATTTATGTGCATTCAAACTTCACTTGAAATCTGTGTTTTATACGCATGAAGTAAAATTTCGAGTTTAGAAAAGTCCAGAAAATGTTCACGGGGCTTTTCTAAACTCGACATTTTTCTTTATGCTTAGTCTGGGAGTGGAAAACACTCGTTTAAAGTTTCGAATTAAACTTTTTTAAAAAGCAACGAATGTCGAAAAATGTACAGCTTATGCATATGTTTACCGAAAAGAAAAAATCACTGTATGTTGCTTGTATTAGGATATTTCCAAGGAAATTGAGGATACCATCATTTTATATTTTTGTGACAAAACCGTTCTGGTTCTGGTTCTTTGGGGAGTGTGCATTTCTGCACTGCACTTAGGCCTCATTAGGCCCATTGTGCTACCTTCCGCAGATTACCCAGCCTCAGCTCAGCCAGCCTACCTGGTTTAGGTAGTCTAGCAAAGCCGAGGTGGGTAGATCCCTTATGTAGGCCCTCTTTCACCCAGTAAGGAGCCTCTAGTTGACGAGAGTGCCGGGCAATCGCTGAGAATGTGCCCGGCAGTCTCGTCTTCCATGTTACACCCTCTGCAGGATAGAGAGTTAACTATCCCCATCCTGTATAGGTGTGCGTTTAGCCCGCAGTGACCAGTCAGAGCAGCAGTTATGCGCCTAAGGTTCCCCCTGGTCAGCTGCAGGTACTGTTTCGCTGATCTCTCGTTGGGATACAATAGTGTTTCCTTAGAGAGCTTGCAGCCCTCGATGTCATCCCAACGCTTCCTGAATTTCTCCAGTGCGTTGGTTTGTAGCATATTACACAGGGACAGAGGCGCAAGGCGCACTAGCGGCTCCGGTGAGAGAATGTCCATCCCAGCCGCTGCTCTTGCCAGTGCGTCAGCTCTCGTGTTACCTGTGTTCAAGTCGTGCCCCTTCAACCAGTAGACTTCAATGTTGTTATACATTGCTGCTTGCCTGAGTTTTCTGTGGCACTCTAATGTTATCTCTGAAGTTGTATGTGATTTCTTCAGAGACAGTAGCGTTTGCCTGCTGTCCGTTAGGATCAGTATGGCTTCATTTAACACTTTGCGATTTATGATGTTCTCAGCCGCAAGTGTTGTACCCATCGTCTCTAATTGTGTGACGGTGGCATGCTTTTCCATCGGGACCTTTGTTTGGATTTTCAGGGTCTTGGAGAAGACTCCAATCCCTGATCTATCCATCCTCTTGGATCCATCTGTGTAGATCCTTATGGCCGACTCTCTCATATGTTTAGTGGGTTGAATGGTAACCGTGTAGGGTGCATTCCGAATGAGTGTCGGTCTACAGTAGTCAGTGCCAGCATCTATAAGAGGTATGTCTTTGCAGACACTCCTCCAGAGGTGTCCTCTGGCTTCCCCACAGCGGCACAGCTGTTCCAGATCCCACTGCCTTGAAGGCGAAGTATGGTCACCACGGCCTCCCTCTCCACGTGAATATCAAGTGGCGTAAGGCATAGCATGACCTCCATCGCCATCGTTGGAGTAGTGTGCATGGCGCCATGCTTAGACAGACTGCCCGCTGCACTTGCGAGAGTCGCTTCCTCGTAGTTAGCAGTTTAGTCCTGGGCCACCAAACTAAAGCTCCGTATGTTAGCATAGGCCTTATGATGGCTGTGTATAACCACATCGCCGTGCGCGGTTTCAACCCCCAGGTTTTCCCCACTGCCCGGCGGCATTGCTAAAAGGCCCGTATGGCTTTGTCTGTTTTGATGTCGATGTGCTTCTTCCAGCTCAGTTTTCTGTCGAGAGTGATGCTCAGGTATTTCACCTCGTTGCTGTCCTGCAGCATCGTATTCAATAATTTTGGTGCTTTTTTTGTCACTTTCCTTTTCTTGGTGAACAAGACCATTTCCATCTTGGTAGGGTTTACCGATAGAGAGTGATCATTGCATTACCGCGAAACTGTATTTAGAGCTCCTTGCATATGGTCGCATAGAACGTCTTCGAATTTGCCACATACAATCATGGCTAGATCATCAGCATAGGGTGTCACACAGAAGGCTAGTTGCTGAAGTTGTTCGAGAAGGCTGTCCAGAACCATGTTCCATAGTAGGGGTGATAAGACACCTCCTTGTGGACAGCCTCTGTCAATTTTACAGGTGATCCGTTCCCCATCCTGTTCTACTGTGACTATACGGTTGGCCAGTTCATTGCCAATCCAGTCACACATTTTAGATGGTACTCCACGCTTGTTGAATCCAGGGCGGATTCCTTGATATCCAGTGATCTCTCAATCCTGCTCAATACGTTATGTAGGGCAGAGTCGGTAGATCTTCCCCGTGTGTATGCGTGTTGTGACATTGTCAGGGGTTGTCTAGTTAGACCTGTCGCTTTTATGTGCCATTCACATATTCTTTCCTGCGTTTTCATAAGAAACGAAGAAAGTGTGATAGGCCTATATGCCTTGGGAGCAGTGTAGTCAGCTCTGCCAGGTTTCGGTGTGAATACTACCCTAGCTTGTTTCCAGGCCATTGGGACATATCCCAGCGCCAGACTGGATCGGAACAGCATCACTACGTGCTCAAGCAGTATTTCCCGTCCCTACTGTAGTAGGGCGGGAAAGATGCCGTCCGGTCCGGGTGCTTTAAAGGCCTAAAAGCTGTTAATTGCCTTTAGGGTGTTTTCTTCATATACCACGGCAAAACCGTACAAGATATCAAACAATATTAACAAAAAAAGCTTTCAAATAAACCAATCTTTGTAGTAATATTTTTTTATTTTTTACAAGGTGTGCAAGTAAAACATATTTTAGTTTTTATGTTGTGGCACTACTGTTTTTTATATTTCTTGTCAATCAATGATGACCATAATAACTTAATTGATGTGTTATATTATCATTACCAACCATAATAAATTTCAGTCAAATCGAATATAGCGCTCAATCGTTACAAATAAAATTAATAATATTATTTAACTTTAAAGACTAATTCCGGCTTAACCGTAAATTTTTGGATATAGATAAGTCATGTTAAATCATCATATTTTTATCCCAGAAATCTTGGTTAAGCCATTTCCTCACATTGACGGGACACCCTGTATAATTACACGAGAGACACCACAATTTATGTCAAATTAACGTTTTTGACACATTACAAGACGTAAATGTTAGTTTATGTTTATTTGACGTTTTCGATACATTACAAAAGGTAAATGTTAATTTTTGTCAAACTAAGGTTTTTGACACATTACAAGAGGTAAATGTTAATTTATATCGAATTGACGTTTTCGGCACGTTACAAGAGATAAATGTTAATTTATGTCAAATTGACCTCTTTAACACGTTACACGAGTAAATGTCAATTAATTTCAAAAATGTCAAACTATATCAAACCGAGAAATGTAAATGACGTTGAAAGAAAATGTCAATTTTGATATTAGTTAAAAAAAATCTGGCTTTTCTCACCACGCATATATAAAACACTAATTCAAAGTAAAGTTGAAAATATACTGATCAATTAATTAAAAATAATATAATACGTGCATTAATAAGTTGTAGTTTTTACAATTGTTGAGAATTCTTCATACATTTTCCTAATTCACGTATTTCTCAACATTTTTATTTCGAGATTTCCATCGATTTATAGCATTTTCGTCAACTTCTTAATATTTTCGTCGATTTGTAAAATGGTCATCAGAATTATAACATTTTCATCAGATTTTCAACATTTCGAGATTTTTCTCAAATTATATTTCGAAATATTCGTCAATTTATAAAATTTTCATGAGATTTTCAATATTTCAAGAATTTTTTGGTTTATAAAAAATTCATGTTTTCAATATTTCAAGATTTTTCTTGATTTATACAATTTTCATAAGATTCCTATATTAGAAATTTTTGTAAGATTTTCAATACTTGGAGATTTTCGTCAAATTATAAATTGTTCTTGAGATTTCCAATATTTAAAGGTTTTCAGTTTATTTTATTTTCAAAATTCTGACGAATCTTCTGAATTTCGCAGATTTTCGTCAATTTTCAAAATGTTTGTGTCCATTTTTTAAATCATGAACTTCCTAAATTAATATTAATAATTTTGACACATCATATTATTTAAAGATTTTCGTCGTAAATCTCCGTTACCTTTCCAATTCTTGAACGGTTTTCATATATTTCCTAGATTTTCGTTAATATTCAAAATCTTAACTATTTTCATTTATTGTTTTTATCAATTTTTAACTTGTCTAAAAATCGATGATTTAAATATTTAATTACTTTTCTTTTAATTTTTTCAATTATATATTTTTTTTATTTTTAGATTAAAGTAAATGAGGAAATCCATGTAAACTGCCAAGATTCGAAAAATTGACGGATATTCACGAAAAGTGTCAACATGTAAAAAAAATTAATGAACATTTTCTAAATCTTTTTACTTTTTCAATTTTATCATATTCCTTTTTTAAATTAACGAAAATTTAAGAAATCCATGAAAACTGCCAAGATTTGAAAAACTGATGGAAATTCATAAAAATGACCGTTAAAATTTTTTAAAATCAAGGGAAATCTTAAAATTTCACGAGAACAACAAAACGGAAACATTTTGAAAATTTTAAATACTAATTCTAATTTCTAAATCTTTTTATTTTTTTAATTTTATCATATTAATTTTTAAATTAACAAAAATTTAGGAAATCCATGAAAACTGCCAAGATTTAAAAAACTGATGGAAATTCATAAAACTTACCGTTAACATTTTGAAAATCAACAGAAATCTCAAAATTTTATGAAAACAAAAAAACTGATACATTTTGAAAATTTTAAATTCTAATTCTAAATATTTTTATTTTTTCAATGTTATCATATTTATTTTTAAATTAACAAAAAATTAGGGAATCCATAAAAACTGTCAAGATTTGAAAAACTGACAGAAATTCATAAAAATGACCGTTAACATTTTTAAAATCAACGGAAATCTTAAAATTTTACGAGAAAAAAACGGAAACATTTTGAAAATTTATTGAAATCTTGCGAAATTCACGGAAGGTGTTAATATCTTTTAAGTTGACGAACATTTAGAAAACTAACGAAAACTCATTCTTGACATTTCACGAAAAAGAAAATGTTTAATATTCATGAAAGCGTATTTGTTTGTTTAATAAATTATAATCATCGAAATCCACAAAAACTGCCAACATTTCTAAAATTGACGCAAATCTTAAAAACAATCTAGTTTTTATAAATCAAATAAAAACTTGAAAAAGTTATCTAACGTGTATTTTCCACTCCCAGACTGAGCATGAAGTAAAATTTCGAGTTGAGAAAAGCCCTAAGAATTTGGATTTGGACGCGCAGCATCCAAATCCAAATTCGGGTTTTTCTCAACTCGAAATTTTCCTTCATGCACCACGCGTATAAAACACTGATTTAGTCTAACGTTTAAAATACACTGCTCATTTTATATTTCAATTTTCAGTCGATTTTTAAAACCTTGGCAGTTTTCGTAAATATATTAGATTTTCGTAATTTTTATGAGATGTTCAATTCAAGTATATGTTATTCAAACAATAATGATACACTTACAGACGAGATATATACATTATGGTGAATATTGTCACAAATATAAATATAGGTATATAGACAAAAAACGCAACGCGTTAATGGGAGTTTTAATATTTCGAGATTTTTTTCAATTTATAAAATGTTCATGAGATTTTATAATAATAATCCATTTATTGTCCAACAGGGAACATTTCTCAATTTCAAGACAAAAACAAAACATAAACATGGTACATATAAAAATATAATTATAGTTAAATTACAATAATTCTATAACAATATAAATTTTCAACGATTTCTAATATTTTCGGATATATGCGCATTAAATACTCATTTTTTTGATTATCTACAACTTTTCTTAACAAGACTTTTTTATATGATCAATATTAAAAAAAATCCAAAAAAATGCTGCTTTTGGTTTTCGCATTTTTACTAAAACTTGTTCGGATACTACTATTGTAATAAATAGCTTAAGTGTATTGTATCATCTTAATAGCTCAATCGGTTTAGACTTTATCGTGGCGACAGAACGACAGAAGGAGGGAAGGACAGAAGGAGGGAAGGACAGAAGGAGAGAAGGACAGAAGGAGAGAAGGGGAGAAGGAGAGAAGGAGAGAAGGAGAGAAGGAGAGAAGGAGAGAAGGAGAGAAGGAGAGAAGGAGAGAAGGAGAGAAGGAGAGAAGGAGAGAAGGAGAGAAGGAGAGAAGGAGAGAAGGAGAGAAGGAGAGAAGGAGAGAAGGAGAGAAGGAGAGAAGGCGAGAAGGACAGAAAGACAGAAGGACAGAAGGACAGAAGGACAGAATGACAGAAGGACAGAAGGACGGAAGGACAGAAGGACAGAAGGATAGGACAGAAGAACAGAAGGACAGAAGTACAGACGGACAGATGGACAGAAGGACAGAAGTACAGACGGACAGATGGACAGAAGGACAGGACAGAAGGACAGGACAGAAGGACAGGACAGAAGGACAGGACAGAAGGACAGGACAGAAGGACAGGACAGAAGGACAGGACAGAAGGACAGGACAGAAGGACAGGACAGAAGGACAGGACAGAAGGACAGGACAGAAGGACAGGACAGAAGGACAGGACAGAAGGACAGGACAGAAGGACAGGACAGAAGGACAGGACAGGACAGAAGGACAGGACAGAAGGACAGGACAGAAGGACAGGACAGAAGGACAGGACAGGACAGAAGGACAGGACAGAAGGACAGGACAGAAGGACAGGACAGGACAGAAGGACAGGACAGAAGGACAGGACAGAAGGACAGGACAGAAGGACAGGACAGAAGGACAGGACAGAAGGACAGAAGGACAGGACAAAAGGACAGGACAGAAGGACAGAAGAACAGGACAAAAGGACAGGACAGAAGGACAGAAGGACAAAAGGACAGAAGGTCAGAAGGACGGGACAGAAAGACAGACATTTTTCAAAAATGGTCTTCAGTACCTCGGGGGACCTCAAAATGGATATATCCACTAAAATGTTTGATTTGAAAATGTTCACGGAAACAATACTTACCCTTTGTTTTGCATATGGGGGAAAGTAAAAATGTTGATGTGCCCAACATAATACTTTCCTCACCATTTAAACAATTGATATTCGAATTACTAAACTTTATTTCACTCTAACCAATTGCTTAACGATTTCACTTCAAATTTTATGCGTGGCGCATGCAGTACAATTTCGAGATTAGAAGGCAAATTTGGATAGATAACAAATAACAGTTTTGTGTTAATATTTACTCGATCTATATGAACTGCGAGTTGAGTTAAAATTCAATAAAACGATATTTTCGAACGTAAATTAAAAGCAATTAATCACGAAATTGCGGATTATTCAAATTGCGCCCGTCGCGTCCGTAAGGGTGAAAATTTAAATGAAAATTCGATGGGGTTTCATAATCAATATCGGACTGTCACCGTCAAAGAATACGACGCGTACGGCTGGCATTCAAATGGATATTGATGTTTAATTCTCGCATTAAATAAATAACGATATTCATGATTGGTTCAATCAATCATTACGGATTTAAATTAATAACAGAAAGTATATAATAGAAAGACTTGTATACTATATATATAATTGTTTTTTTAGTACAAAATTAAAATACAAGGAATTTTATTTTAAGTATACAGGGTGTTCTAAATTATCAGGCGCCATTATTGGTAACTTTGTTATCTTTGGAGCTACGAAGTCGGGTAATTTAACAAACTAGTAGTATTTTTACGTACATTACGATGGTGTAAACAGAAAAACAAGTGAACCTCAGGTTTTTTATTTATTCGCAAAAACAACATTGTTTTTAAATGGGATGCTCTGTATATTTAGACATATTTAGAAAGAGAAAGAATATATTAACAAAAAGTCAATAAATAATTATCCTAAAATTGAAAATAAAGGAGTTATGGGCCATTAAAATACTGCATATTATATAATAGGATTACCTACTCGAAATCAAAACGGTAAATAAACGATATCGGATGTTGTCAAAGTATCGATGGTAATTAACGTTTAGGCAATTTTTTTGTATTATCGTGATTTTTGCCATCCATTTTTGTCATTACGAGAAATGTGACATGTTATGACATGAGTGTTATTATCATGTTAAAAAAATGCCACTAAAACGACTATGCGCTATGCGGAGTTATTTCCTGTCTGGGTTCTAACATTAAATAAGTAATTACTTAAAATACAGGCACACACACGCCAGAACTACATGCAACATGTACTAAAATTATCGGCTTTTTATCGGCTATTTAAATACTCAAAAAGATTTTTTTCCATTGGAATATTTTTTTTTTAATATAAGGTTCTGCTGGCTTAACTATAAAGTTAGCAGAGCCGCACACATTGCACTACAATGGCAAAGCATGACAGCACAAATTATCGGCTATTTAAATGCCCAAACATATTTTTTTCCGCTCCAATATATTTTTTTTAAAATAAGGTATTACTCTGTGCTAGAATTATTCAGGATTCGATCAAATGTAAACAAAACGAGTGCTCGGATAGGGTAATTGTTTAATTTGATATATATTAATTCTACTATTTATATTGCATTGTTAACCCAAAAGTTTAAAGTTTACTGCCATACAGGGTGTGTAGCAAAGTTCTCCCAGCACTTAAGGGGCATGTTTTTGAGATCATTTCAAGCAAAAAAGTTCATATGAATATGTGTCCTAATCTCAGTTTTTATTGAGCTACACACATTTCAAACTAAATTAATCTTTAATAATTTTTATTTTTATGACATCAGAATTAACAAAATAAATGACTGCAGACTAATAATTTAAAAAACAACAGTCATAGATGTTAAAAATTTCCACCTTCTACTTCAATGCATTTACCAGTACGCATGTGAATACCACACGTTAGTTATTTTACTTTCTTATTTTCTCTTTGTCGAAATCATTGACATTAAAACAGGGTGGCAACTAACCGGGAAAACAGGAAAAGTCAGGGAAAAGTCAGAACATTTTCTTTATCGGGAAAAATCTGGGAAAAGTCAGGATAAAGTCAGTTAAAAGTCAGTGAAATTCAACTTTTAATGCGAAAAGTCGGGGAATTTTTAAATTAATAATACTAATAAATGTGAAAATAATGCGAGTAAAGAATTGTTTAATTTCACATAAAGACAATTTATCATGAAGAAAAATTGAGTTTGTCAATTAGTTTGCAAAATATTTACAAAATATAAAAACGAATTATAATTAATATCGACTTTCTGCAAAATGTTTGTCCAAATATTCATTGAAACAATTACTTCTCGAGCTAATAACCCGACAGATATTGAATTATACAATGAATATTTGAGTTACACGACAGCACTGCTGTTCTATGCATAATTTATACGCAAAATGCAACATCAGGTCAAATTATTCTCTAACCAAACTAAATGAAACAATAGGAAATTGAAATAAATTGAAAAAATTACAGGGAATGAATTTTAATTGTCTTAAGCCATCTATAGACGCGTTTCGAGATTTATCCCTCATCAGTATAGCTATGCTTTAAACTTTCAATACAAAAAATATTAAAATAAAATAAACAAGAAACTTACAGGAATGTCGAAGTGTGTCGTCGAAACAGGTACATAAAACTGGGGCGAGTGAAAATGAAGGAATGTTATTTATAGGCAAAGGATTAAGTCATTAGTAGGTGCGAAAAAATTACAGGGAATGAATTTTAATTGTCTTAAGCCATCTATAGACGCGTTTCGAGATTTATCCCTCATCATTTTCACTCGCCCCAGTTTTATGTACCTGTTTCGACGACTCGCTTCGCTCGCGCGCCCCAGCAAATCCAAATTTTCAGGCTTTTCTAAACTCGAAATTTTACTTCATGCTTAATCTGGGAGTGGAAACACTCGTTAGACGATCAATCAGATGCTTATTTTGCAGTTTCCTTTATTGTCAAATTTATGACAAATAGAGTTGATGTTATTTTCTTAGTTAAAATTTAGAACAATAACAAATTCGTTGGCATTATTTACTAAAATGACTCATTCATAGGCAGTAATTAAATACGTATTTTTTTTATTTTAATTTATTTTATATTATTGAGTTATTCTGTTTTCAATGTATTTCTTTTTGTCTTTAACTATCTGTTTATGCTATTTCACCATGTTTGTATTTGTATACTTTTAGATATTGACTATTGTAATACATGTTTTCATGTCCTGATGCAATAAATATATTATTATTATTATTCTTTAATTTCTAACAAAATAAATCTGTAAATCAATTTTTTTTACGAAATTTCCAATTGCAACCAGTCAACGATTATTAAGTTACGTGTATGTTATTCCTAATTATTTTCTAATTTTGACTATTTTTGTCAGATTTAATTTATTATGTAATTTTAACTCTCAAATAAAAAACAATTTTTTACAAAACTGATTCCAAATTGTGAGTTCTACGACAAAAAGTGTATTAACAATACATACATGTTCATTTTTTTTGATTATCTACAACTTTTAATTTGTTTTTCCCATATGAACAATGTTTAAGAAAATACATACAGACAGATAAAAATTTTTATAAACTTTAAATAAATCGTCAAAGTTAACAAACATTAGCAATTTGACGAATAAAGAGCAAATAACCTTTCTTCACACGTTTTTTTGAATTACCAAATGTACATACATTTCGGACACAAATATTGGCAAATAAGTTAAAATGTATAATTTTAACAAAAAATTGCATTTCTGTTTTCTGTATTTTCTTAGAAAACGAACAACACCATAGTCAAAATTGATAAAATCTGCAAAATTTAACAATATTAATTATGTATAATTTTCCCAAATTGAACAAAAAATAAAGTCCGTCAATTTAAATAATTACAACAAGTATTTCTTCCAACGTTTTATTTAAATATTTATATTCTAAATACTTCTCGAGATACATAAAATGTTATGTAGGGAAAGTAACAATTGCATAAAAATGAACAGATTGTTCAATTAACATAAATTTAAAATGTTCTGAAAAATTGATGATAACTTTAAAATTGAGGAAATTATCAAAACCTGCGAGACAAGTAATTATTCAAATCAATAAAATTAAATTTTTTATAGTTTAATGATGTTTATAAATATGTACATATGTTGGAGAAAGTGACATTGTCAAAAATTATCAAAATGATAATAATCTCAATTATTAACATTTTGGCATACATATTGAAAGTCTTGTTAAGTGATAAAGATCAAAACCATTTAGAAAAAGACAAGATATCTTCTAATTTAATAATTCAACACACAAAAAGTATAACAAATTCTCTAAAAATGTTAATTTTTTTCTACTTTCTCGACATGTTTAAACATTTCTCAATGTTTGACACCTAGACATGACAATCAAGGAATTTGTCTTTTAAGTACATGTACTGTGTAATTTTTCAATAATTCGTTGATTTTATGAAAGAGTTCAATTTCAAATTCGTAACGAGTGTTTTCCACTCCCAGGTTAAGCATGAAGTATAATTTCGTGTTTAGAAAAGCCAGAAAATTTGGAATTGCATTGGCGCGCGAGCAAAGCGAGTCGCGTCTCGGCAAATCCAAATTTTGACCCTTTTCTAAACTCAAAATTTTACTTCATGCGCCACGCGAATAAAACATTGACAATATTGCGAAGTTGAAATATACTGCGCATGTTTGATTTCATGTTGATAAGTTTTTAAAAAGTATTATCAAATCTTGCAATTTCTCAATTCGTACTTTATTATATGTTTTATTTTTACCTCTAAAATCTGCAACTACGAGTGTTTATTGTTCAAATAACTAAAATTTAGATATTTTAATCGCGAACACTTTAAAATTACCTTATCAAATAACCTTTTTCTCTCCTATATTCGAGGAAAAAATCTGGAATCAGGGTCACTACAATGTGAAAATATGACAATGATACCAATTAACAGAATTTGACAGTCCTTGAATGTAGACGGAGAAAAATATGTTTCGAAAGCGTAAACGCCATCTAATGCCCCTTAGCTCAAGTAGCAAGAAACATATGCAAATTGCACAGGCCGTAATAAATGGTCAAAGATGTTCAGTATTCCTCAAACACTGGTTCGGGACTATACTGATGATGGCGTTGAAGCCTGAAACGCGTATATAGTTATCCGGTGAATGAATGAGTACTGAACACAAATTCATATTCTGGAGAAAAATATGTTCATTATATTAGTTTACAGCAAAGGTTGTTCAATATTATGTTTATAATATAAATCAGGTAATATACCTTAATAAAATTGCCGATAATTTTTGATAAAAATTTGAATTTGGCAATTTTATTGCAGATTTGTGCGATTCTGCTAACTTTAGGGTTAAGTCAGCAGAATCTTATGTAAAAAAAATATTGCAGCGGAAAAAAATATTTTTGAGCATTTAAATAGCCGATAATTTTTGCTGTCATGTTTTGCCATTGTAGTGCAATTTTGTGCGGTTCTGCTAACTCTACGATTAAGCCAGCAGAACCTTATATTACAAAAAAATATAGCAGCGGAAAATAATCTTTTTGGGCATTTAAATAGCCGATAAAACGCCAATCATTTTGGTAAATTTGTAATGCAGTTCTGCCATCAAGTGCCTGCCAGCTTTACTGACTTCATTTATTAAGCCTTTGTAATTCGTGTATTTTTTTTTTCCTGAATATATCTAAGTAAAAAAAAACCTAAAGTTCACTTGTTTTTCTGTTTACACTATCGTAATGTACGTAAAGAATACTACTAGTTTGCTAATTTAACCGACTTCGTAGCTCTTAAGATAACAAAGTTACCAATAGTGCCACGATAATTTAAAACACTCTGTACATATCTCAATACATACACAGTCAAATTTTAATTGTTCGTTATTTTTTAAAACGTTCAATTCAAAACTTGTAACACGTGCTTCCACTCTATGAATAAGCATGACGTAAAATTTAGATTTTTGAAAAGCCCGAAAATTGGGATTGGTCGCGAAGCGAAACTGAGCGACCAATCCAAATTGTCAGTCTTTTTTAAACTCGAAATATTTACTTCATGTGCCAGGCGTGTTTAATATGAAGTTCAAAAACTTAATTAGTTATTGTTTATCCATCACAAGCTTATAATAAAATAAGGATACATGTTTTGCTGATTGCTGGATATTTTTGACATGAAAAAATCAATTAAGTATTGGAGTATTTAATTATATTGAATATTCAAATAGTTCGACTATTTTAATATGTTTTTTTTAATAAATACTTCAATTTTAAAAATTCGTATTTTTTGTGCGTTCTTTAAAATTGTGCATCCATGTAAAAAGTTCTTAAAAAAATGCTGCGTAGCGTTGCATAAAATTACGCGATAACGCAAACAAATAGACGCGAGAAAAGGCAAACAGATAGACATACCACACACCCTATCCATCATCGTTATTACCATCAACAGCCTTTTTCACTTTCATCCCCTTGCATTTTTTGTTATTCCTCCTCGTTGAGCAAAAACCAAATAATTACAAAATTTAAAAATATCAGCACTGAAATACAATGGAAATTTTGCTGGGTTCGGAAATATCATGATTTATATAATTATCAAAATATCGGATCTTTATCGATAATTATCCTATAAACAGGGTGTCCCATTAGTGCGTTATCGGAGGATATCTCGGCTTAAGTTTAAGATAGCAAAATTGTTTCAGTACCAAAGTTGCTTGGTTTTAAGAGCTGCATTACCTGAAAATGTGTATGTATACAGGATGTGCCATATAGACAGTAGCAAATACAACTTGCTTATTTTAAATAGATAGAATTTTTATGAGGAATTCAAAAACAAAATAATATACAGGGTTATTATTTTGTTTTTGAATTCCTCATAAAAATTGTGTGTTATTCTTATTAAAAAAAAAACATTTGGTCTAAGTTGTACTGTTTCTAAATTATTTTACATTTATGGACAAAAATAATTTTTGCAGTGGTTTCGTAAAGCTAAAATATCTCTGAAACTAAATGAGATAGAGAGTTGCACACTTTGCCATTCTCTTAAGAATAGAGGGCGCTAGCTGCACTATAAAGTTGTTGCGCTTAAGCTATTTGGCTATGAAATAAAAATTCTTAAATTTGTAAACTTTTAATCAAGGATAACTTGATTTTTTTTAATAAAACCATTTAAATGTTCATACATCAATCGGCTTAAAATGAAAGTCTTATTCGAGTTTGTTAATTATTTTTAATCTCTAGATGTAATATAATTACCTTAAAAACTTTAAAGTTACGTATAATAATTATAAACCGTATCAAAAGAGAATTGAGTTTTGGATCAATTGGTGTAAAATAAATTATTTAAAATTCGTCAATACGGTTAAAAATCATATGACAACTCTTAAGGCATGAAATTTAAGAAGAATTAAATTTAATGACTTAATAATTGTCATATGATTTTCAACCATATTGACGAATTTCAATTATTTAATCAATTAAAGTCTGTAGTTACTGGATTTACAATTAATTTTTATTTATTTCGTCATTTTCAATGATTTTTAGAACTTTAAATTTTATAAAATTGAACAATAAAATGGAATTAATCAACAACAATCACAAAAACTTGTAAAATTCATTGATATTATACCGTTCGTTTGCTTAATCGTGCTCACCATTGGGATTTTGTAAACTATTAGAGGTACGAATACGGTTAAATGAGACAAGTTTCTTTTATAAATACAAAAAAAATACGTTAATAAATTTGATTTTGCGTCGTTTATTTTCAAGATATGGCGAAAAAGTGAAAATCGACAAACATTTAATTTTATAACATTTATAATTGTGAAAATCATTGAAAATGACTAAATAAATAAAATATAATTGTAAATAAGTAATTAGAGACTTTAATTAACAAAATAATTTAAATTCGTCAATATGGTTGAAAATCATATGACAACTATTAAGTCACGAAATTTAATTCTTATTAAATTTCATGCCTAAATAGTTTTCATGTGATTTTTAATCGTACTGACGAATTGCAATTAATTTGTTTTACACTAATTGATTCAAAATTCAATTCTTTTTTGACAAGGTTTATAATTTTTATAAGTAACTTTAAAGTTTTTACATCTAGAGATAAAAATTTGTTAACAAACTCGAAAAAGACTTTCATTTTGAGGCTGCAATCTGTCAATCTGTCAATTTGGTTGTGTTTCTCGGATGTCATTTAAGGTACATTTAAAATGTCAGCCAGGTATCCATCTTAATCACAAAGTTATAGCAAATACAAAATATTGTCGGTTTTCACTTTTTTCGCCATATTTTGTAAACAAATGACGCTAGATAAAAAAAACAGAGCTGAGAGGAATCCTCGTAAAACGGATTCTAATCAAGAATCCGAATCACGAATGACGAATACTTGAATAAAGGATTTGTAAGAGATAAATATGATACGAATTAAAGATTCGAACCATGTTTTTTCGAATCACGAATACAAATCCTTTAAGAATAAATTTGATTTTATTATTTTTTTGCAACCATTAACATATCAATATCGTTATCAGTTGTTTTATCAAAAATATTCAAAACCTAATTATTTATTATTAACACTGAACATCGTTGATAACAGACTAAATATCTTTGTTACTCTGATTAAAGATGTATTTGTGTGTTTTTGAACTTCACTTCAAATCAGTGTCTTGTACGCGTGGCGCATGAAGTAAAATTTCGAGTTTAGAAAAACCCCGTGATAATTTATCTCGGGTTGCGTTATGCGTTAAATCCCTGTTTTATACGCGTGGCGCATGAAGTAAAATTTCGAGTTTAGAAAAGCCCCGTGAAAATTTGTCTCGGGTCGCTGCGCGACCCTCGACAAATTTTCTCCCAGACTAAGCATGAAGTAAAATTTCGAGTTTAGAAAAGCCCCGTGAAAATTTGTCTCGGGTCGCTGCGCGACCCTCGACAAATTTTCTACGCGGGGCTTTTCTAAACTCGAAATTTTACTTCATGCTTAGTCTGGGAGTAGAAACCTTTTCCAAAACTTCAAATTGAACTTTATTATAAAATCGACGAATGCCTGAAAAGTTACGTAAATAAAAAATTCACTGAACATCATTAAATCCGGGAAAGTCAGAGAAAAGTCATGGCATTTTATTTAAATGGACCAAAACTCTAACAAAAAAGCCATATGATATTATTAAATTTGTCAAAATCAACACCCATCATATACATTACAAAACACGTAAAAATTTATAAAACCAACTTAAATATTGACAAAAACAATGAAAACAATTTAACAAAATGGGGGTTTCCTCACAGAAGAAAGTTATATTAAAAGGCCAGGAAAAAAAATCTTGAATCAGGGAAATGTCGGAAAACTTTAACATTTCAGATTGTGGCTATCATGTTAGTTTTACTTCAAATAATGTTAAATGCAATTTGATAACTGGATTATTATCTCTAAAAACATTTTCAGTCATTTAATGTCTTATCAAAGCAATCAGTTTGAAGTTTCGAACGAACGTTTCCACTCCCAGACTAAGCATGAAGTAAAATCTCGAGTTTAGAAAAGCCCCGCGTAGAAAATTTGTCGAGGGTCGCGCAGCGACCCGAGACAAATTTTCACGGGGCTTTTCTAAACTTGAAATTTTACTTCATGCGCTACGCGTATAAAACAGGGTTTTAACGCATAATTTAAAAACAAACAAAACAAATTTTTCATGTTAATCCTCACAATTAATTCGAATTATTTTTGACGAATCCTTTTATTAATATTCGAATCCTTTTATGAGGTTCGAATCACCTGCATTTGGATTCGAATACGAATCCTCTTAAAAAAATGTAACGAATCCGGATCACGAATCCAGTTTAACTAAAGTATTTGATAGTAAAAACGTGAATTTATGACTGTAAATCACTAGGTTAATTGACATAAGTATATCGTTTCAGTTTGTCATAAGTCAGCGCCAGCCAACATTTAGTTCATTGTGTCAACTTGACATACGTCGGCGTTACCCGGCATTTGGACTATAATGAAAGTTGATATACAAGTCGGTGCCGGCCGACATTTGCACTATAATAACAGCTAACATAAGTCGGTAGTAGCCGACATTTAAACAATATTGTCAGTTGATATAAGTCGGCGCAAGCCAACTTGAGATGAGTTTGAATTGAACTATAATGAGATCGCTTTGTTAGTTTTTCTTTGTGACAGTTACGATACACATTTTCATGTATTTTAAAGTAACGAGTGTTTTTCACTTCCAGACTAAGCATGAAGTACAATTTCGAGTTTAGAAAATACCCTGCGCGACCCTTGACAAATTTTCACGGATCTTTTCTAAACGCGAAATTTTACTTCATGCACCACGTGGTTTATACTGATTTACAGTAAAGTTAAAAATGTAAACCGTTAAGATGTGATGGTGATCAATATTTACCGAGATGTAGCGAAAAATGCAAGAATAACTTGTTTGTGAATAGTTTTAGAATAATAATAATGCTATGATGGACACATCACCATTTTTTTTAAATAAAATTTTGATAGGTTCGTCTATTTATTTCGACAAACTTCTAATAACCACATGCATAACAAATCAACACCTACATTGCTATAATACAAGAACTGCAGTTTTAAAAATAATATATTCCGATCTACCATCAAATCATTTTCGGTTAAAAAAAGTGTATTACAGCACCACCCAATATTTAATCAGTTTTTATGGCCGCTTTATTTTAAATTATTTTCGCCTTGTATACCTATTTGCAATGGCCTTAATAAAAATCGTATTATTTTCTATTCTAAATGGCATGATATCTGATGATATATATTGTCTGAACCCTGCTATTTTGTGATAAGTGTTGTCCCAGTCAGTTTGGGGCAAAATTAATTACACACCTACAATTTTACCTCTTTGCTGATTTATGTTGGATTTTATTTGACTTCAATAAATTTTGATTTGTTAAAAGTATAAATCATCAATTATCTACCTCAGTGGTCTCCAAACTACGGCCCGCGGGTCAAATCCGGCCCGCGACTTGCATGAATCCGGCCCGCGATTGTTTGTAATTTTTTTTGTAAATGTCATATTTTGAAATATTGTAACAATTGTTCCTTAAATTTTTTATAATTTTATAAAATTAATCGGATCTTGGCCGACTTTATTATGTAGAATTGTATTTGTGGCCCGCGAAGAAGATAGTTTGGAGACCCAGGATCTACCTGAGAAAGCCACTGTATGGCGAAACAATTGTTGCAGTGTCATCTAATAAACAGTGTAATCTTAACCATGTGTGACATTTACTAAAAGTGTTGATGAGGAATTTCACCAAGTAACAGCCTCAGCTATTAAATTTTTAAAAATATAAACAGTAAACTAAGGCAAACATTTCTAAATCAATTTATTTTTGGTTTATAAAAACGGTCAATAATCGCGCATGGTGTCCATTCTCTAGCATTTAATGATTTATTAATAAAAATAGTGAGTACAAACAAAACTTGATTAGTAGAAACATATATCCATTTCACAATACTTTTTGATTTATTGAAACCACTGAACGCAGATTGATCGTTTTATGATTTATTTATTTTCGTTAACTGAAACGTAATAGAGATCGATTTATACGCATCCGGTTTTATATAGAGAGAAAAAATGGGAATCCATTGCGGAATTGCGCGGCTCGTTGACGTAATAATTGTGGAACAATGTAGCAGTCTAACCTCAAAATTATTACCGTTTATTGTCCTCGTGCAGTCGGCGATCGGGACCGCAAATCAACAGGACCAAACGGACCCGTTTCATCCAGTCCCTGGTCCCGGTATCATCCCGCGCTGAGCCGGCCCTCCGCATGAGTATCATTAATTCATCTGGGGCCCATTAATTATTATCGCACGGAAACGTGTATTCAATGCGCGACCGCATTATTGTTCGATGTTATATTTGATATTATTAATACCCTTACACTTGATTATTCCAATATTGAAAGGTAGAATTAAAATTTTAATCATTTGATGTGCATATTAGTAAATTTTTAAACTTGTTTAAACTACAAATACTTACTCTTGTTTGAACCTATGTAATGTTTGTAACTGTAAATCAAATATATCAATAACAAAAAAACAAAGTTGCAAACACTTGTTAGAATAATTATGTATCCATCAACAAATATGAAGCCCTGAAACACAGAGTTTAAACTGAATACTTTATTTTATTTTGATTTTTTCATTCAAGGTATTGCGAACGAATAAACTGGGCCAAATTTGCACTACATGACATGTTTAAATAAATGTGGAAACTACGTGATTGGCGTGGCGTCTAAAAGGCTTTTCCATTTATTAAAACGTCATGGTCCCCACGTATAGACCATTAGAGTTTTAATAAATGGAAAAACCCTCTCCTCCTTTTACAGTTGATCATAGTAACTCAACTCACACAAACATCAAATTAAAGCGTCAAAAGCTGATAGCTTTCGTTTTACGAATTAAATAAAATGTCGTATTTTGATAACATGAATAAAGAAGTTAAGGAAAAATTGAAGAAGTTGTTAATGTTTTGTCCCACAAAACACTCAAACTTTAGAATTTTGCAAGCAGTTTACAATTTTCTGCAATACCTACTAATTTGAGCTTATGTCACTTAAACTATTAAAGAATTTAAGGATATTGAGTGCAGATGTGCCAGGAAGACGTTTTCATAAAATAATCATGTTAAAACTACTCGAAATTAATTTTCATACAAGCATATTTTGCTCAAACTTTGTTGTTTTTAGCACATTTTACTCGAGCAAAGTCACCAAATCGCTCGCCCTGTGGTCTCGCAATTTAAGACATGACTTTGCTCTTAATAAATTAATAAACAACAAAGTTTTTGTAAGATATTTGTTTCAGTTTTGCCTCAAAAATAAACCTGTCGTGGTTTTATTTATGAAAAACAAGCTAAAACAGACATGTTAACTTTTCGGGAAGATGATTAAAAATTATTATCTTTCAAGTAAGTTCTGTGAGTATTATATTTATTGAATGATCCGCAATTTTTTTACGGGTTTGAAACATAATTTACTTCAAACAAAATTATCCTGTTCAAAATGTCATTTTTGTTACGATATTTTTAAGAATCTAATTGAGATTATCGTATATTAATATTGTCTACAGTAGGATAAACAATTAATTTGTATATACATTTTATAAAATTGATCATTGAGAGTTATATTGATTATATTCTTATTTAGTATAAATATACATCTGAATTTACAAAATGTACCTGCTTCTAAGTATATAGATTTTTTCATATTTTTTGTTTAATGTTTATTTACGGAAATTCCATTTAATATACAGGGTGACCGACGGGAATCGGACGTTTTTAAGTGGTCAGTGCTCACTTGTTTTTTCAATGAAAACGCAATTTTATTTTACAAACATCTTTGTAATTACTTGCCATTTCAATTGCATACAATGAAAATTGAATTTGAGTTCAGTATTCCGGCACCAGATACCCACATACGCGTTTCGGACTTCAAGGTCCTCTTCAGTGTGGTCCCGACCCAGTTCTGAAGATCACTGAACATTTCTGACTATAGCAAGCCAATATGTAAAAACTATTAGTTCATTTAATAGCTAACGCCATCTCCATAGTGGCATCATCATTGACGATGCCACTATGCAGCATTACGTGGCGTTAGCTATCGAATCCATTAACAGTTTGCATATAATGAATCTATAAAAATGTCAGACAGGTGGTGTCCACAGAGACAACCCTAGTCTAGTGAGCGCAAGGATGGTCTCTGATTTAATTGCGCCCCCATTTCCAAAAATAATCGTAAATTTGGGATTTGTTCGTCTAAGTTTGTAGACCACATTGCTATTAGTGCCATAATGAGATGCATCCGTTGCTTTATACCGTAAGCCGGCCCTGGTTGTACACTCTCTTGAAAAAGATCCCAAATCCCAACCTCAATTTTTATAATATAAACTTTTATGATTTTCGTCAATTTTACACAATGTTTGTAATTGCTTTCGTTCATTTAAAATAGGATCATTTTCTTACCAATGTTATTTTTTGCCGGTTTTGGCTCACGTCAATTTTAATGATTTTCATGACTTTTAAATGTGTTGACATTTTTAGTAAAAATTGGAGAAATTGGTAAAATTCTTCAAAAATTGACAAATTTTCCAATAATCCTATTATAATAATATTAATAAGATTTTCGCTAAATTTGTTAATTTTTTGGAGAAGAAGAATTTTGACTAAATTTTATCAACTTTTAGTCAATTTCACTAAATAATTTCATTAAATTAGATACATTCGATTTTTTTTAAAACTTGGTCGTATTTGATTTTAAAACTTGTCAAATCACTTCAATATTTTTGCTCATATTTAAAATGTATGATTTCTTGACTACGCCCATGAACATCGCTAATTCTTAGTTAATGGCTATTGGTTTCGTGATGTTACAATTACTACTCAGTATTTTTATGAGTTTATTTATTTATTTTATACGGTATCTCCTTTTTACATAAATTTTACAAATCAATTATATAATTCTTAACTATTGTAACAAATTAATACAATGATTCACTACAATAAAAAATATAGATTAAATGAAATTAAATGAAATTACTATACATCAAAATCAAAATAATCCCTAAACATATAAAGAAAAAAAATATACAAAATATTAAAACAATATATTATTTTAAAATAATACCAAATAACTATAGGTTATCTGTCAAGACGATTTAACATATCTCTAAAATGTGCATAAGGTTCATTAAAAATATTTACATTATCACTGGCAGTAATCTCGTTCAAATATCTCAAAATCCTAGAAATGGGACTATTGAATCGATAATTTGTGGAATGTATTGGCACTCTGAATACTGTATGGTGTCTTGTAACCCTTGTCACATTAAATCTACATAGTGACAATAAATGGTCACAATCAATAACCCCATTTATTAATTAACAAATCACGCTCATTTTGTTCACCTTGTATATTTCATATTTAATTTGAGATTTTGATATTGGGGGGCATCGAAGGCAAAATCTTGTCTGCGCTACTGATAGTAGTAAATAGCAGAGCTGGGCAGGATTCGAATCATTCAGGATTCGAATCATGGAGTCGAATAATTCAGGATTCTAATCCTTTTAAAGGATTCAAACGAGGCATTCAAATACTTTAGTTAAACTGAATTCGTGATCCGGATTAGTTAGAATCATATTCGAATCCGAATGCGGGTGATTCAAATCCTTATAAAAAGATTCGAATATTTATAAAAGGATTTGAATAATTATAAAACGATTCAAATATTTATAAAAGGTTTCGAATATTTACAACAGGATTTAAATCGTCAAAAATAATTCGAATCAATTGTGAGGATTAACATAAAAAAATTGTTTTGTGTGTTTTTAAATTTCCCGTTAAATCACTGTTTCATATGCGTGGCGCATGAAGTAAAATTTCGAGTTTAGAATAGGATGAAAATTTGGTTTGGTCGCGTAGCGCTATGCGACCTAATCTAATTTTCGTCCTTTTCTAAACTTGAAATTTTACTTCATGCTTATTCTAGGAGTGGAAACGCTCGTTCGAAACTTCAAACTGAATGATTTGATAAGAACATTAAATGAAAATGTTTTTAAAGATAATAATCTCATTTTCAAAATTTTATTTAATCTTATTTTAAGTAAAACTTATAATATAACTTTCTTCTGTGGGAAACCCCCATTTTGTCAATATTTTTTCATTGTTTTTGTCAATATTTAAGTTGGTTTTATAATTTTGCACGTGATTTTGTATTTGTGTTGAATTTTTATGATGCCTGTTGATTTTGACAAATTTAATAATATTAGATGGTTAATCAATTATTTGATGCCATCTATTTTATTACTTTTTGTATTGTTTATTATTGAATTTTACAACAAAGTTTTTTTTTTCGTTAACTTTTGCTATTATTTATGTGTTTTTTATTCTGTATAAAATTAGAAATTAATTAGTTTCATATTTTTGTTTGCTAAAGATTTACTTAATGTTAATTTTAACTATTTTAAATATTTTTTTTCAATTTTTATTTCTGTTGCTTTTATGGATTTTATATTAAATGAAAATATGTTTTTAAATTAATACCTTCTAATTTTTGAGATATTGGTTTTTGATGTTTTCTGGGTACGATTGAATTTTATCCATTTTTTACAAAAAAAAAAAAAAATGTATAAATCGGAAAAAATATAATTATACTTTTTTGTTTATTCTGAAGATATTGCCAATTTATTGATCTATTTAATTAGTCAACGGAATACATTAAAAAATAGTACAATTCAAAATATAAAATACACATTAAAGCATAATTAACAATGTTTGTTTATATTGACAATACTATTGAAAGTTTATGTTTTTCGTCATTTTTGTGAAATATTCATGTATATATTATTGATTTTGATTTGTTTGACTATTTTTTTTTATCAATTTGACCATTTGTTTAGAATCACTTCTATAAGTTATATCGATTTAGAAAAATTATCAAATAAAAATGTAATTTTTTGAGTAATAAAAAAATATTTTCAGTTATTATGTTAAATTATTTTTAGTGTTTACGTCTTTTTAATTTAACATAAATATTTATTACCCAACAGGATAACCCAATTAGAGAATAATATTACAATAAGGTAACTTCTTAGAAAAATAATATAATAGATATAAAGAGAACAAAATTACCAAAATTAAGATTTTGTCAATTTTGGTAATATTTGTTGTTTCCGACCTTTTTTAAAATTTTGGTTGTTGATTATTAATAATTAATATTTTTGACATCGTATTATTCTTGAATTTTACAATAATCACAATATTTTTTCTTATTAAGTTGATTTAAATGATTTGCCAAATTTTAACTATTTTTTTTTTAATAAATATTATTTATATATTGTTTAATTTATATTTCTGACATTTTTAGTTTATTTTATTAATTAAAATGTTGAAAATTTTTATTATTATTCCCATTATAAATTATATTTATAGAATGTGTTATTGTCTAAATTTGTATAATTTATAATTGGAATAATAATGATAATTTTTAATATTTTAAATAAATACTGACAACAATAAATGTTGTCAAACTAATTGATTAAATAAACTAGAAATAAAAATCTTCAAAATTAAACATTACACAACTAATATTCAAGTATATTGACATTAATAATTTTCCAGATTTTTATAATTGCTGACGAAATTTATATATTTGCATGATTTCTTATTACTCTGCTAATATTAATATATATTTCGTCATTGTTTCAATAATTTTTATATATTTTATAATTTCTGTGTATTTTACTAACACTCCCAGGTTAAGCATAAACAAAGTTTAACAGAAATAAGAAACATTTGTCCAAAAAGCTCAAGAATTTAACATAGGGGAAAGTATTATGATAGACATCAGAGCTGGGATGAATCCTCAAAAACAGGATTCGAATCACGAATCCGAATCAGCTAATATGATTCGAATCACGAATACTCGAATAAAGGATTCGTAAGTGAAAAATATGATTCGAATCAAAGATTCGAATCCTCATTTTTGAATCACGGATACAAAAATCCTTTAAAAATAAATTTGAATCTATAATTTGCAACCGGTAAAATTTTATTCCATCAGTTTCTATTAACAAAAATGTTCATTTACCGACTAAATATCTAATTAAATAATGATTTTAGTTAATGATGATGTATGTGTTATTGAACTATATTTTAAATTAGTGTTTTATACGCGTGGCGCATGAAGTAGAATTTCGAGTTTAGAAAAGCTCCGTGAAAATTTGTCTCGGGTCGCTGCGCGACCCTCGACAAATTTTCTACGTGGGGCTTTTCTAAACTCGAAATTTTACTTCATGCTTAGTCTGGGAGTGGACAACACTCGTTCCTAGAAGTTTGAAATTAAAGGATCACTCTAGATTACTAAGTTTATTACCATTTTACAAAGGCTACAGCTCGAAGGACCAATCATGGTCATCGGAGACCGAAGGACTACAAGGAATCGAAGTTTCTTAACAAGAAAACAACGAATATCTGAAGGTTTACAGCATGGATAGGAAAGAAAACATCCAATTTTGAAAAAATATCGAAGTTGGGTTGGTTTTCAGTGCGTTTTTAACTTCACTTTTAATCAGTGTTTTATACGCGTGGCGCATGAAGTAAAATTTCGAGTTTAGAAAAGCCCCGTGAAAATTTGTCTCGGGTCGCTGCGCGACCCGAGACAAATTTTCTACGCGGGGCTTTTCTAAACTCGAAATTTTACTTCATGCTTAGTCTGGGAGTGGACCGTCAAGATTTTCTACATGTCGAGATTTTCGATATTTCTAGATTTTTGTCGATTTATTCACAGTTTGTTATTATATTAAATGCAACTTTAATATTAAATAAATATGGTTTTTCTTAGGAATAGAATATTCACCCATTATGAGCCGAGCAAATTATAAAGTTAACTCTAATAGTTAATTTTAGGTAAAATTTTGCATCTTTTTCTATGATTTCAATTAATGATTTATTATATTACATACGTCGATTTTATAAAAGAGTTAAGCATGAAGTAAAATTTCGAGTTTAGAAAAGCCCCGCGTAGAATATTTGTCGAGGTTCGTGCAGCGGCCCGAGACAAATGTTTGCTCTGATTTAAAGTAAAGTTAAAAATGCACTGAAAAACAACTCAACTTCGATATTTTTTTAAAATTGGATGTTTACTTTCCTATCCATGCTGTAAACGTTTAGATATTCGTTGTTTTCTTGTTAAAAAACTTCGAGAGACCGAAGGACTACAGGTATCCTTCGGTCTCCGAAGACCATGATTGGTCCTTCGAGCTGTAGCCTTTGTAAAATGGTAATAAACTTAGTAATCTAGAGTGATCCTTTAATTTGATTGATACTTCTAAGAACGAGTCTTATCCACTCCCAGACTAAGCATGAAGTAAAATTTCGAGTTTAGAAAAGCCCCGCGTAGAAAATTTGTCGAGGGTCGCGCAGCGACCCGAGACAAATTTTCACGGGGCTTTTCTAAACTCGAAATTTTACTTCATGCGCCACGCGTATATAACACTGATTTCAAGTGAAGTTAAAAATATACTATTAAGGTTGGACATTTTTCATGCTTAAGTAACCAAGTATGCATTCACAAATATTTGAATTATTCGAAAATGTAAATATTTATATTATGAATAATTTAGTGATTTAAATATTCATATTAGAATATTAAACTATTTGAATTAATCGAATTTGAATCCCAGCCTTAATAGCGAAGATTCTAATTATTTGAGAAGATTTGAATCCGTGTATGAGGATTCGAATCCTTTTATAATGATTCGAATACTTTTATAAGGATTCGAATCCTTTTATAAGGATTCGAATCCTTTTATAAGGATTCGAATCCTTTTATAAGGATTCGAATCCTTTTATAAGAATTCGAATCCTTTTATAAGAATTCGAATCCTTTTATAAGAGTTCGAATCCTTTTATAAGGATTCGAATCATCTACGTCTGGATTCGAATACGAATCCTTTTAAAAAAATGTAACGAATCCGGATCACGAATCCGTTTTCACTAAAGTATTCGAATACCTCTTTTGAATCCTCTAAAAGGATTCGAATCCGGGAATCGAATCCTGAATGATTCGAATCCTGCCCAGCTCTGATAGACATATCAATTTTTGTTTCTTTCTGACAGTCACGATACACAATTTAACACTTGTGACTATTTTAAAGTAACGAGTGTCTTCAACCACCAGAAAAGCCCCGCGTAGAAAATTTGTCGAGGGTCGCGCAGCGACCCGAGACAAATTTTCACGGGGCTTTTCTAAACTCGAAATTTTACTTCATGCGCCACGCGTACAAAACACTGATTTGAAGTGAAGTTCAAAAACACACAAATACATCTTTAATCAGAATAACATAGATATTTACTCTGTTATTAACGATGTTTAGTGTTAATAATAAATAATTAGATATTGAATTATTTTGTTAAAACAACGTAACGATATTTATATGTAATGGTTGCAAAAAATAATAAAATCAAATTTATTCTTAAAGGATTTATATTCGTGATTCGAAAAAACAGGATTCGAATCTTTGATTCGAATCAAATTTATCTCTTCCGAATCCTTTATTCGAATATACGTGATTTGAATCATATTAGGTGATTCGGATTCGTGATTCGAATCTTTGTTACGAGGATTCGTCCCAGCTCTGGTAAATAGTGTAAAGAATCGCATTTTTTTATATTTGTTTTTATTACGTTGATCTCATTTTGTTATCACAGTAATTAGTAAATGACTTATAATTGAACACGACTTTATGTAAGAGGTAGATTTAGTAAAGTGTATTTTAATTTATCAACACGTAATAAACTAAAGTCCTCGAGAAAATTCTGATTTCCACCCTTATGATAATAATTAAGCCGGTTTTGCGCAACCCTCACCGACTGAATAATTAGTAAGCAGATTACGTAGTTCACATTCGGCTGCACTAGTTTGTATAGCTCGCGATAAATAATTGATAACCGTAAAATATGTTGTAAACAAGCGGTAAAGAGCGCCTCTTGCTTAACTTAACCCGAAACTTCCGTTTTATGTTTTAGCGCATGTAATACTATGGGGGTTCGGAGTATTATCTCCCCTTACCCCCGCGAATTCACCCCTTATTATCCCCGGTGCGGCGCCGTTCGCGTCTCGCTTTCATAAATATTCGATCCGAAATTATGCCTTCGACTTATTAAATACTTATCGTGTTGTGTGTATTAGAATTTCGACACGGGGGGAAATTGGCTCTCTCGACCAGCTCACGGGGCGGAATTGGAATTGGAGAATTGTAGCGTCCCCTCTTCGCCCCCTCAACTTCCAATTTAAAATGATTTATATTCGGGGGGCGCTTTCCTTTGTTTGTCCTTTTTTCTATATGTGATGGTGTGTGTGTGTATTACTTTTATTCAAACACAATAGAGTCTGTTGAATATATTAATAGGAAATAAAATTAAATATGGTAATTCGGCCACATCAATCATACGTACGTGAATATTCGCGTCACGAGTCCGGCCCCTCGATAAAGGAGGGATGGGGGCGGCTCTGTGAAAAATGAGCTTTCCATGTGTACTATTGTATTATTTGATTTGGTTTTCGAGAAAGGGAATCGATAATTAACTGTCATGTGGCTGCGGTGCTTTATTATTCTCTTCCCACACTTTTTAATATATAAATAGATTTTACACAAAATAACAGTTCAACCGCATTTCACGAGTATCCTTACAACTTGTTTAATATATTGAAATATAGTGCTACTCTACAAACAATTCAATTGAATTGCATAATCCTCTAAGACACTTTTGGGCTTTAATTAATTTAATTGGTTTTTCGTTCAAGATGGTTTTACTAACTGATAAAAGATTCATTTATACCAGAGCTGGGATGAATCCTTAATATATGATACGAATCACAAATCCGAATCGCCTAATATGATTCGAATCATAAATACTCGAATAAGGGGTTCCTAAGAAAAACATATGATTTTAATCAAAGATTTGATTCCTATTTTTTGAATCATTTAAAAATTAATTTGAATCCATTTGTCGCTACCAGTTTTAATTTACCAAATTATTTTTTATTAACACTTAACATCGTTAATGATTATCTAATGCTGTCTTATTCTAATTAAAGATGATGTATGTGTTTTTGAACTTCACTTTAAATCAGTGTTTTATACGCCTGGCGCATAAAGTAAAATTTCTAGTTTAGAAAAGCCAAACCAAACCAAATTTTCAGGCTTTTCTAAACTCGAAATTTTACTTCATGCTTAATCAAGGACTGAACACCCTTGTTTAATAATAAAATAAATTATAGGTAGGTATCACTTTTTTTCAAATAATATCAAACCAAACTTTATTATTCGATAACAAGGAATGATTTTAAAATTATAAAAAGTAGAGCATTTTTAATAAATGTGCAGTCATGTGTTGTTTTTATAAAAGCTTTGAATTTCAAGTTTTACGAGTGTTTCCAGTTTTTGATTAAGCATGAAGTAAAATTTCGAGTTTAGAAAACCCGTATTAGATTTGACGAATATTTATATAATAATTAGTATTCGTCAAATTTTTTGTGAGTAATATTTGTATTGTCTATTTTATTAAATTTAGCTAGATTAAGTTGACATTCGAATGATTGCCTATAATAGTGTTGCATTTAAAATTAGCAACTTGTTATTTTTTTAACATAACATCACAATGTAACGTTATCGTGTAACAAATGTCAAGTATTTAAAAATATATTTAATAATAATAATATATTTATTCACCCAACAGGTTTAACCAACCCAATTTCAGAGTAACATACAATATATTTGTACTTGTGTAAATCTTAAAACTAATTACCTTTATTGTAATACACAGAAATACAAAATTCTAGAGTACATATTAAATTCTTCTAATAAAATACCAAATAAGAAATTAATAAATTTATACCTTACTAAGTTGAAAATACATTTTTTAATTATTTTAAAGTACAGTTAAATATATCACACTTCATTGATATTGTATTATGATATTTACAAATCCGAAATAAAGGAGAGTGCTCCATTATATTTGAGTGCGTGGTTCTGTTATAAAAGCAGCATACATTTCTCGTTGAAATTGTAGGAATATTAAACGGTAGTTTACTCAACAATTCTGGGCAGTCAATTTGATTTCTTATAAATTTAAATAAAAATATTTGCCCCTGAATTGATCTGCGCATTAATAGAGAAACGGCATCAAATTATTGCAACAATAAATCATTATTAAATGACTTGCGGGTACGTACCAAATTTCTTAAACCAGACATACTTAAAAAAACTTGCGCTGAACCTTTTCAATGTTATTTATGTACGTTTGGTAAATTGTATTTGGTATTAAATCTTCGAATTATTTACTCGGTAAATATTCATATTTTATTGATCCTTTAATTCAGTTTTGTATTGTTAAGATAGACAGCGTGTGTGTTTTGGATTTGACGGACATAAATTTTCAGGTTTTTTTAAACTCGAAAAATTGACCTACCTAATCTAGGAGTGGAATACATTGAAAACTTCAATAAATAATAATATTTCAAAAAAAGGTTTCAAACTTAACCTTACATTAATTTTACATTTACTTGAATAATTAATAAAGCTCCGATTACAACTAATAAAAAACAGCGATTCATTAAGATTAATATTTTATTTGCAAAATTGTAAATAAAAAGGTTTATTTAAACAACATAATAGTTCCTGAATTCACTTGGATATAATTGAACCTTAATCGGTTTCATAGATAATTAAAAGATCGCGTCACTTTTCTCTGAAAAAATTACGTAGAAATAATTGAACTTCAATCGGTTTCAAAGATAATTAGAAGATTTCGTCAAACGCCTTAGTGAATGGATCACAGGTCGATTCAATATATACGGACTTTTCCAAGGCGTTTGATCGAGTGCAACATAGCATATTAATAAATAAATTAGAATTAATGGGTTTCGGTGTAAACATTACTAAGTGGATGAGCAGTTACTTACTGAATAGGACACAACGTGTACGCATAGGGAAGCATCTGTCGAACTTTATAAGGGTAACCTCGGGTGTACCGCAGGGCTCGCATTGTGGACCCCTTTTATTTTTGTTATTTATTAACGACATTGGGTCGAATATTAAAAGCAGTAATTTTCTCCTGTTTGCTGATGACTTGAAAATGTTTAAGACCATTAATGCTGCAACTGATCAGATTCAACTTCAGGACGATTTGAACAGCGTTGCATTATGGTGTAAAAATAATGAACTGGAGTTGAATTTGAAGAAATGCAACTATATTTCATTTTATCGTGGGAAAAAAAAGAATTTTGATTATTCACTAGACGGGAATGTGTTAACACAAAAATCAGTTATGAAGGACCTGGGCATATGATTTACATCGAAGCTAAACTTTTCCAATCATGTGTCACATATATGTAATAAATCATTGAAACTAATGGGTTTCATTAATAGGTTTTCGACAGATTTTAAAATGAGCACTGTTAAAAAGCTGTATGTTTCCCTAGTTCGTCCTCATTTGGAATATGCATCAAGTGTTTGGTCACCATACAATAATAACTCCATTACTCAGCTTGAAAGAGTACAGGGGAAATTCTTAAGACTTATGCATTTCCGAATGGGTGGAAGAAGTGCTAATTTTAGTCACAGTGGAATGTTAAAACAATTGTATATTAAGTCATTAGTTGATAGGAGAATGTTTTTAGATATGTCGTTTTTATATAAGCTTATCAACGGTCTCATAGATTGTAGTGAGTTGGTTGAAAGGCTTGAATTCAATATACCGCGCGGCCCACAGTCACGACACAAACCGTTGTTTCGCATTGCCTTTCATCCCACTCGTTACGGTATGTACAGCCCTATGGGCCGACTGATGCGGTATGCAAACAAACTGGAGAATGACTACAATTTTGTTTTGTTTATTTCTACATTTGCAACTTTCAAATCCAGATTGCACCGCATTCATTTATCCGATGTCCTTTCTGAGTGTTAATTTTAAATCGGTATTTATTAATATTTGTGTAGCTATTTTAATTTTTATTTTGTTATTATTATTATTATTATTATTATTATTTTGTTATTTATTTGTTATTGATTATTTGGTGTCTTATACCTGTGATATATTGCTGTTGCGTTATAACTTATCTTGATCTGTGATACCATCTGTGATACCACATTATACATGGTATACATTTATTTATATACTTTTATTCATTTTCACTTATTTATATATGTATATTTTTGTTTATTAGTATCACTAAGATTACCGTTTCTGATGTTCCTGTTTGCATTTATTGCCGCCACTTGGGTTATTTATATGTTTTACTTTTCCGTGAATATACTTGTGACTGATGAATATACTGGTGACTTATGTTTAAGAAAATAATTGTCATTATTGTATTGTATAAAGGAGATTTTCCGTAAATAAATTGAAATTGAAATAAGTAAGGAAAGAAAATTTCATGAAATTTAACGTTATAGAAAATATAATTAAATTAATTTAAAATTTTCTAATTTCAACATTATTCTTAATGTTTAATTAGAAAATTTAAGATTTATTTAAGACGGTTTTCACTTAAAAAAAAATAATGGCTGGGCCGTTTTCCTTGCACCTAAGTGTAAAAAGGTAAGACAATATCCCACAAGAATAACTCAATAATCTGTTAATTTTATACCATTTTTTAAACATATATTGTCCTAGTTTTTAATTCATGCTTTGGTTCTTTCTTTTAAACGTGTCGAGATTTTTTAATCAATAAAAATCACAGACCGTGTAATTCCTAACTGTTCCAACCATCCCTATAAACATAAACTAGCTGCCTTTAACTCCATGGTAAACCGAGCTTTTATTGTTCCGTTGTCAGAAACCTCATTTAAAAAAGAAATAGATATTAAAAGTATAGCCGTTTCAAATGGCTATACTACGTCAATAGTAGATAAAATAGTTAATCAATACAAAATTAAACTTATTAGAAAATACATATATGCCGGAATCGAACCTAAAACACAAGCAACATATCGTTCCCTTACTTACTTTGGAAATATAACTCACAAAATTAAAAATATTTTAGCAAAACACAAATTAAATATAGCGATGAAACCATTTACAAAAATTAAAAATCATATTTTTAACTATAAGACTCAGATACCAAGTATTTACAAATCAGGAATATATAAATTAACCTGTAATGATTGTAAGGGAGTGTATATAGGTCAATCTGGTCGTAATTTTAAGACCAGACTCAGTGAGCATCTTTACTCTTTTCGGCATAGATTAATTGATAAGTCATCTTTCGCCAAACATTTCATTGAAAATAACCATTCTTTTGGCGAGGATGTACTTTCAGTTATTCACTTTGCCAAGAAGGCTAGAAAGATGGACCTCCTGGAGTCTTTGGAGATTCACAGAGCCCGCGCTAATCGGGAAATTCCCGTAATTAACGACCAGCTTGACCTTAAATACACCCCCCTCTTTAACGCTGTTATTAGAAAATTTGCAAATATAAATAATGTTCCTTTGTAGTTTTTTGTTACTAACGGTTTGATAATGATACGTGTAGTATCGAAACTATAGTCACCAAATAAACCAATTGTTATACAAACAAAGTGATAAACAGTGTTTTATTTATGCTTTATTAATGTTAATACCTAGGTTTACATACGTCAGATAACTAAAGTCGACTTCAAACTAAAGTCGACTTTAAATATTAATGCGTTTTATAATCAATTTCTGATCCTACTTTAATAAAAGTCGACTTTAAGGTAATGAGCATAAGTTAGTAGCGCCTTTTTATAGTTATGTTTATTATATAATGTTACACAACCCTCATTTTGATTGTTTATACTTTAGTTATGTCATTGCTGTGCGTCCAAATCCAAATTCTTTGGGCTTTCCTCAACTTGAAATTTTACTTCATGCTTAGTCTGGAAGTGGAAAACACTCGTTTGACAATTGTTAATAGCTTATATCGTGTTTTTCTGTTTAATTAAAAAAATATGCAATATTAAAAAAAGTCGTATAATGGTAAATATTAAGAATAGTTATGAAAGTTGTTAACAGTGAACAAACTATGATTTTTTTTTCAGTAAAAAATTACATCAATAGTTTTTATAAAAATCTTGTAAATTCACGAAAAGCGTCAAAATTTTAAAAATCGAAATCTTCAGAATATATGTAAAACGTCCTAGAGTTTAGAAATCAACAAAATTCTATGAAATTCACTAATATCCTCAAGATTAATTTTTTTTTTATGAAAATCTAAAAAAAATATTAAAAACGTCAATTGTTCCATCTTAGAAATCAGCAAAAGATGTCGAAATTTTGAAGATTTACGACAACTTAAACATTTACGCAAACCGACAAATTTTCAAAAATTGACCACAAAATCGTCGACAGTTTGAAAATTACTAAAAGCGTGGGTATTTATGAAGATCGTCTACGTTTTAAAGTTTTACGAAAGTTTAAGAAATGCACAAAAAATTGGCAAAAAGTTATAAAAATTGTCCAAATTTTTAAGATTAAAGAAAATCATGGAAATCATCAGAATTTTGAAGATTTACTGGAATCTTGTAAATTCATAAATCCCAATTTTTAAATTTAATGAACATTTTGATAAAAAGTTTGTTACGATTAACTAAAACTGAAAAATAATTAACATTAGGTTCAAAGTTCCGATTTTTTATTAAAATTTTATTTAATAATATACTGAGAATTTTTCTTATAATTAAACATATGTATAAGCTATAAATTTGCTGACATCCCCTGTTTTTTTTTAATGAGTTCAATTTGAAGCTTTTAACGAGTGTATTCCACTCCCAGACTAAGTATGAAGTAAAATTTCGAGTTTAGAAAAGCCTCGTGAAAATTTGTCTTGGGTCGCGCAGCGACCCGAGACAAATTTTCTGGGCTTTTCTCAACTCGAAATTTTACTTCATGCGCCACGCATATAAATCACTGATTTTAAGTGAGGTTCAAATATATATACATTTCACAATATTTTTGTGTTTTATACGCATGGCGTATGAAGTGAAATTTTTTTAGAAAAGCCCAGAAAATTTGTTCACGGAGCTTTTCTAAACTCGATTTTTTACTTCATGCTTAGTCTGGGAGTGGAAAACACTCGTTTAAAGCTTCAAATTAAACTCTTTCAAAAAAGCAATAAATATCTAAAGATTTAAAGAAAATAAACTGAATTTGGAATACGTATACTTTAAAGAAAAACTCCCTGTATAAATAAAATACTACAAATATTTGCAGCTTTAATTTTTTCGTTTTATAGAAAACTGAAATATTTGATTATCCATATATCATTTCTAGAAAATTCATTGAGCTTTAAAGTATAATTTGTTCTCAAAAATCACATTTAAAATTAGTTTAAATCATTACGATTTAGTAAGATAACACTATTTTTCATATTGCTCTACAGAAATTTTACGTTTACGACCTGATAATGAAGGTTTTTTAAGTATTTTATTTAACTTAGTGATAAATAGTTACATAACAAAAATTTTTCATTTATAACAAATTATGTTGAAATAAAATTTACGTCAAAAGCAATATCCATTTCTAACGTTATGCAAAAATATAACAATACCTTTCATCACTGATAACTCCTTTAATTTGTTTTTGTTTTCTGGCGCTATTTCTTCTTATGTTAAGGTTTTTGATGGAACGAGTTCCATTAAAATCATTGCAAAAATTAATTGTACAAATAAAGAGGAATTACATTTAATTGAACTTGTTAACAGCGAAAACAACATAATTCACTGCTATAAAAAACAAATAAATTGTCACATTCGAAAAAGGTAAAACGTCTGTATCAATTTGCATTCAATTATTTGCTGAATTGGCTGAATGTTCCACTTAACGAAGTAAAATAAATTTAATAAATTAACCTGGTCGATTCAAATAAACTCTTATCTTTTATTTGTATTTGATCATCAAAATTTGGGTGAAAAATCCGTTCCGCTGAATGCATTAACATAGTTTTCTGTGAAATTAATGGCCCTGGCTTCGCAGCTATGAAAAGCACGCGATTGGTTCTTTTTAACATTTGAGAATATTTTTAGGTTAGTTTTAAAGCCGGCTTTATCTATTGAAAGTGTTAAAAAGCCGTCTAACTTTAAAGCCGGATTTTGCTTTAAATTTACATTATGAAACAGAATTTTACATTAAAGTCGACTTTAAATATTTAAAGTAGCTTTAACTTGATTATGAAACCGGCCGTAACAAGAACAAATCTCTGGATAACCATTTCAAATGATTATTAATAATAACATTTAAATGATCATTCAAATGATAACTGATATTAGCATTTGAATGATCATTCGAATGGTAATAATAGTTTATTAAATAAACGATGATTTTAATAATAGAATAATTCTATTATTCTCACTCAAGTCGACCTATCACTACTAATAAATTGTTATATTTTTGGTTTGCACTGGTTAAAATATCTCCTATCACATTAGTATGCGGTTGGTAATAATTAATGAAATTAAATCATGCATCGTTAAAATTATTACACAATTTTTAAGATAATAAAACTTGTTTCATTTTATTATGTTAAATTTAGAAGTCACCTATTTAATATCGACAGAATCCCGTTTCTAGGGGCCCGGTAAGGTCTGGCGGCTTTAAATCGGAGGCAGTGGCCGTGGGCGATAAAGGTGAGACGGTAAAAAGCGGCCTCCACTAAAAAATACACTCCCTGGATGTCGCCCCATCCGTCTCCCCCACTGAAATCCAATCCGAAACGTGCACACACAGTTCGTCAGACTCTCTGTTTTACACAGCGAGGGGAGGGGTTGGGGGTGGACAACAAACTCACCCCCTTTACATCCCATCCATTCCGCCGGAGGATTCAATTTAGTTTTATAGTCGCGAACGTCTGTTTTAAGGTTTAAGTGGCCGCCGGCGTTATGATGAGCATTACGTATACCATGATGGCCAATAAAGACAGACAGCCTGTGTTATCTAAGGGTGTATTCCCTAATTCCCTTTCAGAAATGTCTACTGAAATTGTTTTAATAACGCAATGTGTATTAATTAATAATAAACCAAAAATATCGCTGTGGTACGAATATTTCAGCTAATTAAAATTATTAAACATTTTTAAAAACATATAGAACCCCGATTTATTATTTAAGAGAAATCTTTATGAAAGGGCCATTCTAGCTGATCATTTCGCCGAAAATGAACTTCCAACAAAAGCGATTATTTGTCTATACCGTTAGTACAATGTTTATCTGATATTTAGGTAGTTTAACAAAACCCTTAGACCAGGGGGGGTTTATTTAAAATCACTCGCAAAAATGCGCATGCGAAAATTTGCGAATGCTAAAATTCACAAACTAATTGAAAAACTGCTACAAGTGGCTTATTTGAAATCACACGATTATTGTAATGTTCACATGCTAAAGATGCGAAGGGTAGATATGACAAAACCGCAAATTTGCTGTAAAATGTAATGTATTTCCATAGTTTTGATAATCTGTCAATTTGTGTTTGTCAGTTGATTGTCGTTATTTGTATAATTAATTCTAGATAATATGCTTTACACAATGTGGTTATGCAAAAAGAGCTAAAGAATACTCTATTAAACATTTATTTTAAATCGGTAGCTTAAAAATAGAAGCATTATTTTCTTTCAGGGATGCCCAAAACTGTGGTAAAAGACCGATGGATTATTGAATCTTGTATCGAAAGGTAGATTTAAATAAATAATTTTAAAGTATATATAATACTCAAGAAAACCTAAACATGCATATTTTGATCTTTACTTTAGATGAGTGCGCGTGGCGCATGAAGTGAAATTTCGAGTTTAGAAAAGCCTGAAAATTTGGTTTGATCGCGACTATACCAAATATTAAGGCTTTTCTAAACTCGAAATTTTACTTCATGCTTAACCTGTGAGTGGAAATCACTCGTTGAATGCTCAAATTGAACGCACTTATAAAGTAAGAGGTCATTCCATTTAACTTGCGGGAATAAGAACGCATTTGTGCACATAACACGAACATTTCCAAAAATCGAGTTGTTTAACTTACCAACAGCAAATTACATATGGTATCGAATGTCATTATTTTTTTAGCATTAGTCACACAGAAAATCTCAGATATGAATTTGAAAAATTTGACTTCGTCTAATGATATTTAAAATATTAATACACTTCAAAGGTATAAAATAACATGGTATATTTTCTGAAGGAAAACGACAAAAAGTCGTACATACTACAAAAGTTATATAAATTGAGATAACACTCCCAATGCTTAAATAAAATTTTGTAAAACTTTAAAGATCTTGCACAAGGTTAAATTCTCAGCTCTGCAATTTTCTTTTTAATCGTCCTCTCTTTTGTCATATTAAATCGTGTTGATCATGTAAATAAACTTTGGCATTGTTTTCATAATTTTAATAAATAAATAATAAATAAATTCTTGGAATATAATGGTTTGTAAATTAAATTCACTTGGTTTTGTTTCACTTATATGTATTTTATTTTCTACTAGTTTCGGCTTAATGCCATTATCAAGAATGATGTATAAATGAATTTGTTTGGGAATATATACAGTTTGGAGTTTTAGGTTTTATTGGGTAATAAGGGCATTTAATATCGGGGAATTCCAAAGGTCTTCGTTGTCGTTGACCACATTTTTACTTGCCTTTATGGCTTTTGAAATTTCTAAACCCTTCCGGTAATTAAGCGTTAATCCCTTATTACCTGTATACACAATTTTTAAATCGTTTGAAGAAAAATGGTGATTAGATGTGATACAGTGCTTAGAAAAACCGGTGGCTTGTTTTTTATTCTCTATGTCTTTTTTATGCTCTTTTAACCTGATATCAAAAGACCTGGTTTGTCCTGTATACACTGCATCATAATCATCACATTTTAATTCATAAAATTTTAATTCTAAGCACTGTCTCACATCTAATCACCATTTTTCTTCAAACGATTTAAAAATTGTGCATACAGATAATAAGGGATTAGCGCTTAACTACCGGGAGGGTTTAGAAATATCAAAAGCCATAAAGGCAAGTAAAAATGTGGTCAACGACAACGAAGGACCTTTGGAATTCCCCTATATTAAATGCCCTTATTACCCAATAAAACCTAAAACTCGAAACTGTATATATTTCCAAACAAATTCATTTGTACATCATTCTTGATAATAGCATTAAGCCGAAACTAGTAGAAAATAAAATACATATAAGTGAAACAAAACCAAGTGAATTTAATTTACAAACCATTATATTTTAAAATGTTTTACCAAGTGATTAATGAGAAAAAAAGTGTCTGATATATTAAATTCTTAGAAATAAGTGTAAAACCAGTTTTTCTTATGGACTGTTTGTTTTAAAAGTGGTGTCAATCCATTTAAAAAACAATAAATTTACATTTTTTTTAGTTTACACTAAATTATTCACAAATTATGTGATATTTTATTTTTCGTTTTAAATAGACTCAAATCACATTAAAAATAAACGGTCAATTTATTAAATACAAAAACTAAAATTATCCAACATTGATATAAATATATACATTTTTCATAATTTAATTTGGTCTTTGCTTAAACTTTTCATAAAAAAACTGACCTGAAGTTTATTAATTGTTAAAATGACTTTACATTTTTATAAATTAACAGTAATCATTTTCGATTATCCAAAATAACAAATCAAAATAATCTATTTCGAATAGAAATTTGGAAATTGTGAGCATTTAAAAAAAACAGTTTATAAATTAATTAGATTTTCAAAAACTCACCTATAGACGTAGCCAGAATCGAAAAAAATATATATTGTGTCCAGGAGGGCAAGAGTCGAAATATTTGTTAAAAACTTATGACATGGCAATTATTTTTACGTGAAACGTCATAACCATACAATTTCTTGGTGGCCCTCCCTTGTTGACTATTGACTATTATTGATTTTGCATATTTTTTTGAGTAATTAAAATGTGAATATATTTGTTTAGATTTAAACTTCAAACTCTTTGTAAATAGTTGATATTTTGACAGTTTGATGATTGACACGTTTGTAATTAGAGATTGTAAATTTACAAACTTTTTCAATGGCCGGTAATTCGGTAAATTTGTAAACCAAAACCAATTTGCCGGTAATTTAGCGGTAAATTACAACTGTTTTAGATGTAAAAGCACAGAGAAAAGAATAACAGAGTAATCACGCCTGTAACTCGGAATCCACAGTTTGCATAGTGTAGCCATCTCTGAGGCAATTATAAAAACATCCACCTATTAAAACCTTCAACCAAAACAGTTTCCTGTAATTTTGATGGCGATTTAAGGCACAAAAACATGTGTTAAAGGATGATTCGTTCATTGGAATGTTAATGTAAACATAAATATACTCATATTTCAATAGACCCATACACCAATTTACTGCTGACTGACAGATGTGAAATAAAAACATTATTGTTTTAATGCGTCCAGTTTATAGATAATTTGATCTTTTATATCTCCACTAATATATAGCCACAGAGTAAACAATAATATTGTTTTCTCTGCGATTAAGCAAAGTTCTCCGCCACCGACGAGGTATTACCTGAGAACTAATTATGTCAATCGGGCACGGATCCACGGGCGGCGGCGGGGGTAACTGGGGGAGCTTATAATATAATATTTGAAAAATAAAAACGTGTATTTTGAACGGTTTATTTTATTATTATCGGTGTTCATGAGGGAACAAGAGTGATTAGAAAGAATACGTTTTTTAAACATCTCATTAAATCAGTGTTTTATACGCGTGGCGCATGAAGTAAAATCGAGTTTAGAAACGCCTGAAAATTTGGATATTGTGTTTATTGTATAATCAAATTTAATAAATAAAATTGATGATTATTTAATACATATATTGTCTTTGGAATTAACGCCTACAATTTATTGTTCCTATATAAATATTCTTCTAATGAAAAATATTAAAATTAAGTAAGTATGTAATATTTAAGTACACATTTTCCGACTATCTATTGTTTATAAAAGTTCAATTTGAGGCTATAACCAAGTGTTTTCCACTACCTGGTTAAGCATGAAGTAAAATTTCGAGTTTAGAAATGCGTGAAAATTTGGATTTGCCGGGAGGCAAACACTGAAATGCTTTTTGTAATATTTTCAAGTTCAAAATTGACATTTAAACGAATTCCATGAAGGTTTACTAAATTAAAAAAAAGTTAAATAATCTATACAGGGTGTCCCGATTAAGCAGCCCATGCATGGGTATCTTCTAAATGGTAAGAGATAGAGCTTTGGATAATGGGGAGAAAATATGCAGGACGATGAGTACTAGCTATATCCGTTATATAATTAACAAAACAGTTGAAAGTTCAGACCATACTTATTATTGATGATAGAAGGATAATATTTTGACATTATTGGGGCACTTTTTTATGCTTTTTAATAATATGTAGTCAGATTTATCATAAAGCAAATATTTTCCAATATATGCATACTAACTTCATTTTTTTATATGGGCGTCAAAGTTGGCCATGAGCTAATTTTATAGATTTTTAATTCTCTTTAATTTGGTATATCATATGATATGTTTATTTTTTCAAAAACAAATAACGCTTTATGTTAGTATTGTTATTGTTATTATTTCATTTATTTTAGTATATTCATAGCCAACTTCAAATACTATGAAAATAACGTCCAGTTTTCCTATTAATGAAAACAAACCTACCATATGATACATCAAATTAAAAAAGAAATGTCTACAAAATGATATCATGGCCTGCCGCCTGCGCCACGACACTTCATGGCCTATCGGTGTTATAACCAACAATAATTATCTAAAAAAACACTATTTTTAAATAACTCCTAAACTAAGAGTGCTATGATAAAAAGTGAATATACAATATATCTTCATTTTTTATTGTATACAATGTTTATTTGAAACATTTTTTAGTTTTGTGAATATCTGGAAAAAACTAAAAAAACGCTAAGAGTAAAGTACCACTTCCGGTTTTCCTTTCAAAAAGCTTAAGTTTTAATTTTCATCTCGATATCTCCAGCGGTTTTTGCTCTATATCGTTCTATCATCAATAATAACCAAGTTATAAAGGAAAATAAAAAAATCGCAAAAATCAGTTTTTTTCGCAATGTGCTCTGATGGTTCAACTTTTTTTGTTAATTTAACACCGGGTATAGTTGGTACTCGTCGTCTTGCATATTTTCTACCATTTAACAGATCTGTATCTCTTGCCGTTTAGAAGATACACATGCATGGACTGCTTAACCGGGACACCCTGTATATTGAAACTATTTTTCAATCGTAAGTATATATGCGTCTTGAAACGGACATACTGTATTTTCTTTATAGAGAGCAATGAATTATATTTTTATCACAACTTTTATCGATTTATTTAATATAGTTAAATTTTTTAGTAAAAATAATGCATCATGCGACTGTTTGGAAACCCATAAATGTACTGATAATTTGGTTTAAAGTGTTCGTTTTCAAGTGTTCACTCGCCCCACAGATGATCTAAAAAAACAGTCCAAATTCGTACCCTTCTTATCTGCCTTTGTCCTTAAGCCCTAGAAATCAATTACTAAGGATGTAAAAAATACATAGAAAAATATTTGTAAAAGTACCCTCTTCAAAGTACTTATAGGAAATCGTCAGTAAGAAATATTTTAAGAAAAATAATCAGTATGTTTTTCGCTCTTCAGTGTGCACGTTAACGGTTTCTAATTTTATACGGACAAACTATAATTTAATTAAGTATAGTGAGTGTTTTTACATAATAGTTGTAGTTCTAGTGATATTTAGTTGTAAAAATATGGCTAATTATTTAAAATGCGCCTATCGTGATTGTGGGGCGAGGAAAACCGAGGATGTACACTTCTTTACATTTCCTGTAAATAATAGCGAAAGATGTGATCATTGGTTAAAAAATTGTGGTAATATGGATCTCTTTATTTTGTCCGAAAAGAAACTTTCTTCAAAGCGCCTGTGTAATAAACATTTTCGAGCAAGTGATTTTACAAATTACCAACAAAATAGACTGTTAAAATCAGCAATTCCAAAACCATTTGACATAGTATTAAGTGATTCGGATTCCGGTTTAGAAGTGTTAAAGCCCATTCACATGTACACCCGAAAATTGAAAGAGGATTTGCCATCTACATCCAAAGAAGTAAGGTTTTTAACCCCAAAAATAAACAAAAATTTTTAATATATGACATAATAATTTTTTTGTATATCATATCCTTATATATTCGTATACTCTGTACATTTGCGGACATTCGTTGATTCTATAAAAGAGTCTAATTTAAAATTCAAACGAATGTTTTCAATCCCAGGCTAAGCATGAAGTAAAATTTCGAGTTTAGAAAAGCCCCGCGTAGAAAATTTGTCGAGGGTCGCGCTAGCGACCCGAGACAAATTTTCACGGGGCTTTTCTAAACTCGAAATTTTACTTCATGCGCCACGCGTATAAAACACTGACATATTGTAAAATTCAAAAATACCAGCCTTTATTTTGTTCGGTTGATTGACAAATTATATTGAATATTAAATTTTATTTATAAAATCTTGGCAAAAACTTGAAACCTCTTACAACATTTCAAAAGAAGTGGATTAATAAGAAATCGTGGAAATTAGTGAAAAACCTATTTAAAAAATCTATAAATATAAAACATGGATTTGTGTGAGTGTTTTCCACTCCCCGATTAAGCATGAAGTAAAATTTCGAGTTTAAAAAACCCTGAACATTTGGATTTGGCGGCACGAGCGAAGCGAGTTCAGGCTTTTCTAAACTCGAAATTTTACTTCGTGCGCCACGCGTACAAACACTGATTTATTATAAAGTTCAAAAACACATAATCGATCTACTATTTTTGTCAGAAGTATAGTTGAAGATGTGAAATAAATGTATGTAATGTTGATATGATTTACCAAAATACCGGTACATTTTGAAGAGCAATTTTTGCGATTAACCGGTATGCCGGTATTCCAATCCCTACCTGTATCATATAACTGTATTTATTTTAATTTAAATTGCATTACATGAGAGTAAATCTAGATTTCAATATTATATGTGGAATTAAAAATTGAATGGTGTAGATTCACGCTCGATTTGTTTATTTTGATAAAATAAACAAACCGAGCGTCATCATTTTTCGTTCCGTCGGTACCGTTAGAGAGGAAAAAATATAAACATTCCTCTGCGGATCCGATATACAAATGAATTGGGAAGAGTGGGGAAACCTAGTAGTTACTCTAAATCACACGCCTGCTGGGTGAGCCACCTGACAGAGTCGCCCCCCCTGACCCCGCACAGCCAGCGTGAATACTCTGGTTACTCCATACTCTGTGGTAAAAGTCAATAAAAAATACTATAAAGAAACGGTCGCTTGTATAATCAAAAATGTAAACGCATATTTATTTTCTTTCTAAATGCTGCAACGTTGATTAATTAACAAGCCAAAACAAATTAGGGGTAAATCCTGTGTTTTAGATGTTCTCTAAAAAAAGAGGGTGGTGATTCTGCGTTTAGGACTTAATTAAGACCTCGCCGGCGAGGGTTGATTTTTACGGGTGACAAAAATGTTGCCGCGTTTATTTACAAAAGAAATTAGGAGACCGCTTTTCCGGACTGAATTAACTTTAATTGTACGTCGTTTACAGGTACTCCAACAGTTATTCTCTACCTTGTTAACAACGTAATAAATATATATAATTCTTAAAATGTTCAGAACATATATTATTAATACTAACATCGTTACATTTTTATGTAAAAAATATTATCAATACTTGAATCTGGTATTTTGTAAATATTTGATTGCCTTTCATTGTATACTGAGTTGCTTATGAGAAACTAAACAGGTATTTTGTGTATATTTGGTTGCCTGTATTTGAAGACTACTGCTAGATAGTCTATAATCTTGGTCAACTAATTAGACGATATTCTAGTATTATTAATCATAAAAACGACTCAATAAATGTTTTAGAGTATTTTCATTAAACGAAAAATAAGCAAAGATACAATATAAGAACACTTATGAATGGATTACCTTCGTTTAAAATTATAATAGAACTTTATACTTGTTGTGTGCCTTTTTGTTTTATAACGATATGAATATTATGGAGATATTTAAAGGAATTTTTCATTATTCTTCAGCCGCATTGATCCCATTATATCCCTTTATGTGGTATATTCACGTTCACGTCAGATATTATCAGCGCAACCATCTTCGAGCATAACGTAATAATATACGATCGTGATTTTTCTTTTTTGTTTATTCCCCATTCCGGACGGGCGAAAGAGACGAATCGCATGATTATATAAATGTTTTTTCTGTTTCAGCTCAGAAAACGGGGGGAACCCAGATTAAGCTCATCATCGACTACGAGAACAACCAGAAGGCCCTTTTCAAACCGATGAGGTAAGTGCGCTACAACAAGGGTGGTGGGGATCGACCGCCCCCACCTGGTGTTTTCCTCCCCCCATAAATAACGGGTCGGCCACTTTTTTTGAATATTCCGTGCGTATTGTTCACGTTTTTTTTTTTCCTTTTTTATGAGAGACGAACCCCGCGGGTGGTGTCTATATGTGTACGTGTTTCGGGGGGTGAGAGGAAATTGGAGTAAATCTGGGTGTGATGTATTTTTTTGCCTTGCGATGTTTTTGACCCTAAAATATTGAGTGGTATTGAGTGACTCGAACGCTCGAGTTAAAGTTTATAAATTACTTTAATCGAAACAAAATAATAATCTTCCTTTAATTGTCTAAAGAAGTTACTATTTGTAATATTGAAATGTAGTACCTATACAACTGTTGGGTGTGTATTAATTATATTGTAATTATTTACATTATTCAATTAAAATAGCCCATATTTATACCCTGCATTTAATGATTTAAGCGCCATTAGATATGTTCCTAAATGTGACTTAAGGGGTGATATTACAATATATCTTATCACAGTAAACGTATTCAGTAGTGTAAATAAATGTCAGCAGAGGCGTGTTAAGAGTCAGGAAGGTCCCAAGCGGAAGTGCATTTTAGGACCCGGAGTATGCAGTGGACTTACGTAAAATAAAATAAAATAGCGCACATCGCTAGCAAAGGAAGAAAATTAAACCTAATAGAAAACCTGGAAATAAATAAAAAACATTCATCAGGCCTCTTGCTGGACGAACAGATCGAACTCTCCACTGCTCAGGCTGAGAAAAGACCCTCGCTCCACCCCCATGTCATAAAACTGTGTATATATAATGTATATTTGCCTGTAAATGACACCATTAACATTCTTCACCTGAAGAAGCTACAGCGAAACAATTGTAGTGAAAGTAAATACAAGAAAGTTGAAACAGAAATATTTTATTTATTAATTTATTAAAGTACAACAGTTATTGAGAAATTCACAGCACAACAGTTAAACGATCCATTCTTTCAAACTTTGCAACTGCACTTGACGCTTACTTATTTAAGGTAAAATTATCGGTGACGAGTCAACAATCAAAACAACATTATCAGAATAAAAAAGTGAATAAACACACGATTTAATGTTTTGCTTGATTTACAAAAAAATAATACTCAGAAATAAGACCTATCAATCGTAAATTTGTCAATAATAATAATAATACCTAGGACATGGTATATGAAACATGTGTTTCAGCCTCAGCACATGCAGCGTTTGTGAGAAAAATGTTCTGGCCTTTTCTAAACTCGCGTATAAAACACTGATTTTAAGCGAAGTTCGAATATACATGCATTTCAAAATATTTTAGTGTTTTATACGCGTGGCGCATGAAGTAAAATTTCGAGTTTAGAAAAGCCCAGAAAATTTGTCTCGGGTCGCTGCGCGACCCTCGACAAATTTTCACGGGGCTTTTCTAAACTCGAAATTTTACTTCATGCTTAGTCTGGGAGTGGAAAACACTTATTTAAAGTTTTAAATTGAACTTAAAAAAAAACAAGGAGTATCTGAAGATTTAGAAAAAATAAACTGAATTTGGAATACTTATCCTTTAAAGAAAAACTCCCTGTATAATTTAAATACATATTTAAGGAAGGTGCGAAAAGGGGAAATTAATATTTAAAACATGCATAAGCGTGAAAATAATTTCATTGATTTACAATTTATTAAGTTTTCTCCTCTTTGTATTTTATTTAATTTAAAATATTTTGCTCTTTCTTATTATTGAAAACTTAATATTAGTAATTTAAATAATTAATTATTATTTTAATAACACTTATTTCTAACACAAAATATTAAAAAATCTATGAACGTACAGCGAAACCGGAAAGAGAGGTTATGAAAGACTCAAAAATGTAACCAAACACAACGTCATTTTATAATTTTTCTCTCTCAAGAACTAGGATCCGTGGGAAAGGGGTAGGGGAAACCATGGAAAGATACTGGATCTTTCCATATTTTCCCCTACCCCTTTCCCCGCGTCATATCCTGTAACACATATGTGTTCATATGTGTTACGGCCATCGACGTACCTTGAGTCAGAGGTACGTTTTATGGGCGCCTCTGAATGTCAGCAACATTTTTCTGCGCAACTGTCAAAATTATTTATAGTACTATGTGTGTTACACTATTATGCTATATGAAGATGTTACATCTGTGAATCGCTAACTACTACACTGGCGAAAGAAATTAAGGCATCACATTAATTTTTTTAATTTAAAAATAAAGTTTTGATGTTTAAAAACAAAAAAAATAACAACATAACCAACTGAACTATAATAACGATTTTCAACACATTTTCTTTCATTAATGACTAAAATAATGTCATAAATAAAAAGAGGAAAAAAGTTAACATGTGATTATAAGACTTAATATCTAGTGTTTCCTCCTCTTGCTCGAATAACTGCCTGACAGCGACGGCTCATACTGTTAATTAATGATCCGATTTCATCCTGGTTAATATCTTCCCAAATTTCCTGCAATCTTTGTTCAAGCTCTTGTTGATTGCTTGGACGCCGAGGAAGTGCTCTAAGGCGTCTACCCATCGCGTCCCATAGGTGTTCGATCGGATTAAGATCGGGACTCCTGGCTGGCCATTGCATTGTGTTGATACCCACTAGGTCAAGATACTGTTGTACAATTCGGGCACTGTGTGGTTTTGCATTGTCATGCATAAACAGGAAATCGTTTCCTCCAAAGGGAGCAAAAGGCATTACGGATGGTTCTAAAATGTTTGCAATATAAGACGCTGCCGTGATGCTTCCTCTTGGTATGACCACCAACTCCGTACGAGCCTCTAAAGTGATACCACCCCACACCATAACAGAGCCTCCACCAAACATAACAGTCGGAACAATGTTACACTCCGCATAACGTTCACCTGGCCGTCTGTACACATGCATTCGTCTGTCACTGCCGTAAAGACAAAATCTGGACTCGTCGCTAAACATAACATTAGCCCAATCGGCCTGTAACCAGTTTACATGTTCTTGCGCAAATGTTAACCTGGCTCTTCGATGGTCTGCGGTTAATTGTGGTCCTTTTGCCGCTGTTTTCGGAGTTAAATTAAAACCACGTAACCTTTTTCTGATGGTAACGGAACTTACATGAACATTGTGGATCTCTGCGAGCATAATTTGTAGCCTAGGAGCCGTAATAAACCGTTCGCGTAACGTCTGCATCATTAAAAAACGGTCTTGAACAGCAGTTGTGGCCCATTTTCTCCCTTGTCCTGGCCTTCTTGAGTATGCCTGAGTTTCCCGATGTCTCTTCAAGACACGGGATACGGTCGATTGATTAACACCAAGACGCTGACTGATGTAACGCTGACTCCTACCTTCTTCTGCAAGTGTAACCACAATCACAGCTTCTTCACTGCTTAAATTAAGATTCGGACGTCTATCCATATTCATTCTTCACTATTTAGCACTTAATTTTAACAATTACTTGAAAACAAACTCAAAATGAAATTTTATATGAACCTTTCTTACAGTCAGAATAATGAAAAGTGCTTCATTTTATTTATTGACAGAAAACCATGAGAACAAAAGACAAAACACAACATGTAAAACAGCATGCTTGATAAGATTTCTTATTGTAAAAATATGTTTGTGTTCAAAGAAAACTCGATTCCAAGATATCAAAAAAATCACAAATGATGCGTTAATTTCTTTCGCCAGTGTATTACGAAAGTCATGCAAGTATATCCTTGTTCAAGTATTTAAAATTGCTTTATTCCTTACTTTACTATATTTTATTGAGTTTGAAATATATACATATACAGAGTGTCCGTATTTCCACAGAATGCATGGGTATATCAGTTATTTTAAGAGATAGAGTTGGTTAAATTGGGGCAAACTTGCGTATTTTAAGGCCTAACAATAATCTGAACACAATTTTGAAATATCTTTTTTTGTTTTCGAGATATTAACAAAAAACTGATTTTTTGAAAAATCGTTTTTATTTTTTTATTCAAAAACTCCTATATCTGGACATTTAAAAGTTTGACAGTATAGAGGCACTTTTTAATGAGGAATCTAGTAGGATATTTTTTCTAAGATAACTATAACATTTAACCGGCGGCCAAAGCCAACTTTTATTTATGTTATGTACGCTATTTTGAATTTTCATATTTTTTTGAAAGAATATTTTTTTCTGAACTCAATGATTATAATATTTTCTTTTTTGCAAAGAGTGCCTTGAAAACCATGACGTCATATTTATTAATCAATAAAATCTTGACAGTATTCAATCATTCTTAGCAGTCAAAATTAATAAACAACTGTCAATCTTTTGTAATAATAACAATAAGTATCGAATATCACACAAAACAAAGTAATAAAATGGTGATGTGTCCATCATAGCACTTTCCCCGTTAAAGATATGATGACCTAAATATCAACAGTATGGAAAAGTTGCACAAACTAAATTTGTTCTACTTTTCAAAACTATTCACAAAACAGAAATTCTTGCATATTTCGCTACATCTCTATAAATATTGATCACCATCACATTTAAGCGTTATATATTTTTCATTTTACTGTTAATCAGTGGTTTATACGCGTGGCGCATGAAATAAAATTTCGAGTTTAAAAAAGCCACGTGAAAATTTTCTACGCGGGGCTTCTCTAAACTCGAAATTTTACTTCATGCTTAGTCTGGGAGTGAAAGATACTTGTTGGTTTAAAATACATCACAACTGTTGAAATATGTATCGCAACTGTCACAAATAAAAACAATAATATGGCAATCTCATTATAGTTCAATTAAAACTAGTGTTAGATTGGCACGGTTGATTAAATGACTTTTTACTTATTAGTATTTTTTCATTAAATCAATATATTGTCTGTATTTGATATAATAATTTAAGTGACTTCAATCATAATATCACAATAGCCGAGATACAGTCTATGGAGAGACATAATCAGACAAAATCCTATCATAGTCAAAAGACAGTCAATCAAGCCACTTACAGTCACAATAGTTAAAACACGGTCAATAAAGATATAATATGACAAAATCCTATGATAGTCCAAAGACAGTCAAGCAATTTATTAAGATTCAAAATGCCACACCAGTATTTCGTTTATAAACAAATACATTTTCTATCAGTATAGTAATTAATTAGCTAGATGTCCGTCTTCAGAGGTGATATGCAAGCAAATTATGGGTCCTAGAAGTTTCCAAATGAGTGAGTTACTCAACTGTTTCCAAGGCACTCTTTACAAAATACAAAAGATTAAAATTTTACATATAAAATGTACAATAAACTATAAGTGAATTCAGAAAAAAATATTCTTCCAAACAATATAAACAACTAAAATGGCGCCCATAAGAAAAACAAAAGTTGGCTATGGTTCCTGGGTAAATGTTATAGTTATCTTAAAATTAAAGATGTTACTAGATTTGTTGTTAAAACGTGCCTTATAATGTCAAAGTTGTAAATGTCTAGATTCAATAGTTTTTGAATAAATAAATTAAAACTAAATTTCAAAACATCCGTTTTTTGACAATATCTCAAAAACGAAAGAAGATATTTTAACTTTGTTTTTAGATTATTATTAGGCACTAAAATACACATCTTTAAACGACTCTCTATATCTTCAAATAACTGAGATCCCCATACATTCTGTTGAAATACGGGCATAGCCTAAAATATAATATAGTGAGGTAAGGAGTAAAACAGTTACAAAAATCAACTAGATTCGATTTTACAGATTTTTCAGTCGTATAATTCTAAAGCAAAGCAGTGATAAGTCAAGCATTTGATGAAATTTATTTGTTTTTACTCATTTTGTAGTGTTTATTACTGCATTTAATATTCGTTAAACGATTGTTTCCACTCCTTAATTGGGCATGAAGTAAAATTTCAAGTTTAGAAAACCCTGAAAATTTTGATTTGTGGGCGCGCGAGCACAATGCACAATGGACATAATGAGGCCTAAGTGCAATGCAGAAATGCGCACGCCTCAAAGAACCAAAATCAGAAGTGTACGCATAAAGTACAATTTCAAGTTTAGATAAACCAGAAATGTTTCTACGTTCCACATACATTTTATTTAAAAAAAAACGCCACACGTAACTTAATTTTAACAGCAAACTGTAGAGCGCGATGGTCAATATTTTCAAGGGCTGATTAAAGGTACCAATCCGCGCCTGTTTAAAAAGAAGCGTTTCCAAATTACTAATGAATAATAAAAACAATATTCTAGATAACATAATCACTCGATTTCTCATTCGTATTCGTGAATACTGAGAAAAAATATTTGCATTCGGAAATACGCAACTTTACATATTCGTAACATCCCAAGTCAAAACATTGCCCATAGACTAATGCTAAATGCGCCGGGACTTCAATAAATAAATATAATATATTAATATACAATTAACTAATTGCAATTAAAGTGTTACTAAGGTCGTCAAATGCATAGTAATGTTTATACAGGGTGTCAATTTGCAAACAAGCCAGCCAGAATATCTTTGGAACCGTAACAGTGTAATGGTTGAGCGGGAGGCGGATATTAATTGTTATTAATATACTGTTTATGACTTTAACAGATTTATTATTATAAAAGAATTAGTATAAACGGATTACAAGAGTAAGAGTGCTTTTCGCGATGTCTGAAATAAGACTAACAACTTATTCTAATCAAGCTCTGGAAGAAAGAGATTATAACAAAAGGGACGCGCATAACGTTAGGGGCAATGTCTAATGAGCGCGGTAGAAAACATTTACTTAAGATAATGATTTGAAATAACATCTTTAGTGAAAGTACTGATAAACAAATTGTTATTGATCGGTTTCTGACTATTTGTTGGCCCTAATGTTATCTGTGCGAAATATACATAATAATAATAATAATGAGAAATAATATAATAATAAAATGTAATATAATAATGATGTACAGGGTACATTACACTCCCCCCCTTATAAAAAAAATTTACAATGTAAATTTAAAAAGTTAAAAGAATTACTTGAATAGAGGGTAATGTGATAAATTGATTATTATTATTTTTTTTTTTTGCCTAATTTGAAGAACTATAGATAATATAAATATGAATACACAATAGAATGAATTCATTTGTAAATACATATGTACATGAAATAATATAAAAATATATGATACTGAAAATAGAAATACACCAATACCAATAATTGTTTATACAGAAAATGCAGAGTACTTATATACACAACGTACATTTAAATATGGTATTTCTTTGACAATACAAAACAGGTAAAGGAAAGAAAAATATTTATCTTTTGCAAACCCAAGTAATGACATAGTTTTTTTTTTTTTCTTTTTTTTTTGACTTTATTGATTACGATTGAATCTAATTCGTTCGCTTCTTCTTAATGGCGGAACTGCAGGAGCATCATTAAGCATGTCTGGAGCTATATTCATGTCTCTAATATTCATTGGTATATTTTCTGGTACATATGCGGCGACTCTGTTATGGTTAGGTCTTATTTGTCTAAATGAATGCAAAATTCTAGTGCGTTTAATAATCTTGTAAAGAATAAAGATAACTATAACAAAAAGCAAAATATATGATAGGAAAGAGTAATGAATTTCTGAAATCCAACTATAGTTCCTATTATTTACTATATTCTCACTAAGTTTTGAAATTTCATCGAGTTTATGACTAGCCATTTTTAGATCATTATTATCAAAGTAGTTAATTTTAACTTTTCCGAAAGATATATTTTTGAAAACATTTAAAACCTTTTTGGAACAACATTCATGGTCTAAAATATTAAAATTTGGCAAAATGTATCTCAGATTGCTTGTGAAGTTATAGGTAGTACTAGAAAAGGTTGTGTCACCTGTAAATATTTTACAATTGCGCGCTACCTGCAAGATTCCGTTATTGGATATTATTAAGTCGAAAGTATCTCTATTATTACAAGCAATAGAAATTGTCTTGTTCGCGGGTGAAATATATAACCAGGTGTTTTTCTCATTAAGTGTTTTCCATAGAACGTTCTTTAATGGTATAAGTCTCGTATTACAATATTTATTAAGTTTTCCGTTAACTAAAATATCTATTTCGCAAATATTATCTTCAGCAATACGTTCGGGTTGTTGTTTAGTTTGGCAAACATATTTGTTGGATATTCTAACGCATGAACTTAGGTCATCAAAAAGAGTGTAATGTTGTCTATCTTGTGAAATGGCAAGATACTTTGATGTAGGTTCTATAAAAACGTAGTTATCGTGATTATGAGAGGTTGGTAGAGAAATAGTTTTATATAAGTTGAAAATGTTTTGCGAAATCAATGGGTTGGAAATTATAAAAATTATTTGATTTTTTGAATAAAAAACAGTTAAAGAAGTTACTGCTAACAAATCAACTGCATTTTCTATTTCGAGAGGTAATATGTAGCTTGTGGAGGAAGGTAAATATTGAAGTGTAGTTTGAAGTTCTTGAATTAATTGATCGGGTGTCAATACGATAGGGTGGATTTGATTCGATTTGGCAAAAAGAATTGCGTTAATTAAATTGTCATACTCCCTTAATAAATTATTTACCATTGACGTCAATAAAGCAATATGTTCGTCTAAAGCAGTTTTAGTTTCTAGGTCCCACATTTTTTTATTGTAACTCTGAGTATAATTTTGGAAGAGTTCGAAATTTTTGTTAATTGCTTGTTCATTATCATTGAAGTTATTAACAGTTTGGTTCATATTTTTAATAGTTGATTGTACTATTGATGATTGCTCTTGTAGTAATTTGGCCAAACGCCCCTCGTCATTATTAATGGAATTAATGGCATGAGTGTATTTATTTGCATCATTTTCGTCAAGAGTGCCAAAAATTGTTTTGAAAGCTGAGCCGACAATGTTAAACCATGCGCGTTTTTGGCGATGTCCGATAATCTGGTGTAATACATAGCTTTTGGATTCAATTTCTTTGATTTCGTGACTTAATAGAACTAGTGTTGTATTGCAACTTGAAAATATACCGAACAAAGCGGAAGTACAAAAATTTAAAGTTTTGTGATATGTATTGTCAATGCTTGCGGTTTTTCCTTGTAAAGCGGATATGTCTAGGTGAGCAATTAGCTTCCATGATTGTTCTTGCAAATTTAGTTGTCCTAATCCCTCGAAGTAAAGTCCAGGTGAAGTTTGTAAAGGGGTGTTGTTGTAGAAATCGTTGGCCATCACTGTGCCGGAGATTCTAAAACAGTAGCATGTTTTAGTCTATCGAAGTGTACTAATTCATGTTTATTTTTAATTTTAATTGTACAGTTAGTGGGAGAATTGATTTTAATAATTTTGAAAGGACCAGAATATCTGGAAGATAATTTTTTGGAAACTCCTGGTTGAAACTGTTCATTTTGCAGATAGACTAAATCGCCTTCTTGAAATTGGGGGATCGCTGAATTTTTATCATAATAGAATTTGTTTTTTTCTTTGGAAATTAATAGATTTTTTCTTGCTATATCGTGGGAATATTGGAAACGTAATTTTAACTCGTCTACATAATTATCATATGTGTATTTAAACTCGGGTTCCCGTGTTAAGTCTCTAGGTGTATTAGGTTTATGGCCAAACATTAGTTCGTAAGGGGTGTAGTTTGTAGAAGAATGAACGCACGTATTATAAGAGAATGTAGCAAATGCAACGTATTTATCCCAATCTTGTTGTTTAGAGGTATAATGTTTCAAATAATCGGCGAGTGTTAAATGTGATCTTTCAAGAGCACCATTACTTTGAGGTCTGTATGCGGTAGTTAGTATGTGTTTAATTTTAAATAATTTCGTCACCTCTTTAAGCAAAATGGAGGTAAATTCTTTCCCTCGATCTGTCAATATACACTTAGGAATACCGAATTTACAGATAAAATGTTCAGTGAATGTAGTAGCAATAGTTAAGGCTTCGTGGTTAGGAATAGGAAAAGCTAGAGAAAATTTAGTTAAGTCATCTTGTAAAGTAAGTATGAATCTATTCTCAAATTCTGTAAGTGGCAAAGGGCCAACTACATCAAGAAATATTTTGTCAAGAGGTTTAATTGAGGTTGTGGTGATTTCCATAGGCGCGTGTTTCTTTTTACGATTTAATTTATTTTCTTGGCAATATTTACAACTTTTGACGTAATCGTATATTGTGGATTTCATATTTGGCCATTTGTAGTTCATTTTGATCCTACGATATGTCTTATGAAAACCGGGATGTCCTGCGCCTGGACTGTCATGATTTTCTTTTAGGATGTCAGGGATATCTTTTGTTTGCGGGAGAATAGCTTTATTATGATATATATTAATTAGTATATCTGTGTCTTTGAAAATATACCTAATAATAGAGCGAATTTTATTCCATTGTAAATTATCGAGAGTTGTGGTAATTTTTGGAATGCTAATAGAGTTAATGTTGTTTTGAATTAATTCGTCACGTAAGATTTGAAGGGTTTTAAAAATGATCTCAAATGTTGAGGAATTCCAAAAATGTTGTTTGTAGAAACAGTAGAAGATGAAATTGTCTTTGTCTTTAAATTTTACAATGTCAAAAACTTTGAGGGACTCCTGTTGGAGTGTGTTTAAATGATTATATTTTTCTATATTTTCTTTGGAATTGATATAATCTAAATTCAAGTCTGTAGAAAGAAAGAATGCCTTATTACCATGAGAAATTGTAATATTTTCATCTTTCTCGACTACGTTTGCATTTTGTATTATTGTGTTCTCTAATTTTTTCAAAAAATCTGTGTAATCTGAAATGGTATTTGTGATATAAGTGTTCGCGGTAGGAATGTTAGTGATGTTCGAATCATTTTTAATTTGAATTCTACTAAGAGCGTCTGCATTGTGATTAGATTTCCCCGGCTTGTATTCAATGTAGTAATCGTATTCTGATAGGCATAAACGCCATCGCAAGAGTCGGGACGATTGGTCCTTTACACTGTCAAGGTATTTTAAAGCGATGTGATCCGTAACTATTTTGAATCGTCGACCAAAAACATAGGGCCTAAAGTGCTTGACAGCAGACACAATAGCTAACAATTCCTTAGAGGAAACGTCATAGTTTTGTTCTGCTCTGCTCATGGTTCTACTATAATACGCGATTGGCAAATCTTGTGAGGGTGGGCCTTGCGAAAGTACGGCACCGATTGCGTAATTCGATGCGTCAGTAGTTATAGTAAACTCTTGAGAAAAATCAGGAAATTGTAAAATTGGTTCACTTGATAATAGGGTTTTTAGTTTTTCAAAACAATCCTGTTCAAGACTGGTCCACCTGAATTTAACATCTTTTTTCAATAATTTTGTTAAAGGAAAAATTAAGTTACTAAAATTTGGAATGAAACGTCTATAATAGCCTGCTAAACCGAGAAACGACTTAATGTTTTTAGTATTTTTTGGCTGAGGAAAAAGCTTTATACATGATACTTTATCAGGATTTGGGAGCACACCGTTTTTAGTAATAAGATGGCCTAAATAAACTATTTCGTGGCGTAAGAATTGGCATTTCTCCGGCTTAAGTTTTAAATTAAATTTCTCTAAACGAGTGAAAACAGCTCGTAATTTATCTAAGTGATTTTCGAGGTTGTAGGAATAAATAACAATATCATCGAGATAGCACAGACAGCGCAAATGGTTGAGTAGACCCGCTAATGCAGAATTCATTAAGCGTTGGAAGGTTGCGGGGGCAGATTTTAGCCCGAAAGGCATACGTAAAAATTCATAGTGCCCAGAAGGTACACTAAATGCGGTTTTAGGAATATCTTTCTGATGAATATTTATTTGATGGAAACCGGATGTTAAATCGAGAGTAGAAAAGTATTTGGAGTGACCGAGTTGGTCGAGAATTTCCTCTATGTTAGGTAAAGGATAAGCGTCGCCTACCGTAACGCTGTTTAATTTTCTGTAGTCGACGACCAACCGCCAACTTTTGTTTCCCTCAGAATCAGGTTTTTTAGGAACAATCCAGATAGGTGAGTTCCAGGGACTGAAAGAAGGTTTTATGATGTTTTGGTTTAGCATTGAGTCAATTTGATTTTCTACTTCGGTTTGCAAAGACTGGGGGAACCTATAAGTTTTTGATTTTATGGGTATGTCGGTAGAGGTGTGAATTTCGTGGTAAACTAAATCCTTGCTGGATAAAATATCTCCTTCTAAATTAAAAATATGGTTAAACTCGAGACACAGTGAAATTAATGAGTTATATTCTTCTGAATTCAGATGACTCGTCTGTAACTTCTCTTTTAATATGTTTAATCTACTGGAATTATTATTTACGAATTCGGATGGGTTGGATTGTAAATCTTGATTATTGCCAGATTCGGAAATTGTAATTAAAGGCTCAAAGTGGCTATTTGAATGAAAAATATGAATAATTTCGTTATTCGGATTCCCAAAAACAAAGTTATGATTTTCAGGAGTATGAACACATATGCAAATATTTAATTCTAATGCTGCAATTTTAATGACGTCGTCTGTTGCAAAAGCATTAGGAGTTCTGAGTATATATTCTGCTTCTTTTGGTGACAGACAATTTTTAATATGTTTTGAATTCAATAAAAATATTTTAAGCTTTTCTACTGATTTAAAGAAACCCGTTAAGTAAATAATTGAATGGAAAAGACAGTTACCGTCGCTTGGCACTTTTTGTGTTGAAAAATGTTTTGAATGTTGAATGCATTTAGAGCTAAATGTGTAATTTAGAGTAGGTTGAATAAAATTTTCGGAATAACTTGCAACATAATGGAATTTTTCTTTTTCAGGAATATATACCGTATAGTGATGTGGATAGAAGGGGTTATTATTAGAAAAATTACATAGAAAATCTACAATATCGTTGATTGGTATATTAAATAAACCTGTACCTAATAGAATCGTACGAATGTTCAGAGGTTTGTTATACAGTTTAGGAAAAATATCTAAGAAGTTAGTGAATTTTTGTGCCCAATTTGTTGGATTACAGATTAAATTAATACAAATCCCAAAATGTTTCCCTTGTGTTATAGTAAAAAGACGATTGTCAATGGAATTACACTGCAATTTTGCTTCCAAATTATGACTTATAAAATATGATGAACCACAGTCTGACATTATTTCACCTGCAAAACCTGCATAACCAAAAGGTGTGCCATCAGATTTTGTGGTGCGATCATGAATAAAATGAAACGTGACTTTGCTTTGTTTTAAAGAAGAATTTAAAAATGAGAAAACAGGTAAAGAGTGATTAACAGTTTGTGGTTTTAATTTGTTAAGTATATTTAAATAATTATTATAACTTTTAATGTCTTTACTATCGTTCGAATATTCACTTGTATTTATTTTATTTAAAGATAATTGTTTCTTTGTTGACTCTAATGGCTCTAATGTAACAGAAATATTATCGCATTCATAGTCATTATCACTAGTATTTAGCAGTGTTGTTATTGCTGTATTATTTGATTTATCTACGGTGACAATACTACTACATAAGTAAATTTTAGGAAATATTTCTTGTTTATTTACAATTCCCACAATTATTTCTGGGTTATCGATTTTAATCTTAATCACTTTTTCTGTTCTAGCTTTTACAAAAATTTTATCAGAATTTAGTTTATTTACTTCGATGTTTAATGGGGTTGGACTTGTTGGACTTGGCAAGGGTGTTTTATTTGCATTGATTGCATTGATTATATCTTTTTGAAGATTAGGATTTTTGAATACATTACGAGGAATTTTAGGAGATGTTTTCGGTTCACATTGTATTTGATTAGGTTTGGAATTTGGAACAATAGATTTATTAGGAATTTGTTGATTGATTTGATTAGTTCTGTTATTGGGTGTACTTTTCTTTAAAACTTTCTTGATAGTATGTAATTTTAATAAAGCATTTCCAAATTTAATTGTATCATTATTATAATCAATAATAGAATTAAACTTTTTAAGAATATCATTCCCAATAAGTCCATCTTGAGGGATCGGAAAAGAACTAGGAACTATGTGAAACACATGCTCAAATTTATAATTGTTATCAAATTCAAAATGTAAGGTGCAATAACATAAGGTGTGAGTCGGTTTGTTAAATGCATTGATGCCGTGCAAGGTAATTTTCAAATCGTCAAAAACATACACGTGAGGTTGTAGTCTGTTTAATTTTATTAAAGAGACTTCAGCGCCAGTGTCGATTAAAAATGTACCTTGGGATTTTAATTGAGGTGAGATTATGTTGACATAGGAAGAAATTGCGTCGATGTCTATTGAAAAAAATTGATGTTCTGGGACTTGAGATGCTGTCCGAAGTTCGCCCGCAACTTCGGACTCCAAAGAGTTTAAATTTAACTGCTGAGAAGAAATTAAATCAGAATTTATGAATCTATTATTAGAATTTTTTGGAAATGATTGATTTTGATGTAAATTATTATCACGTTGCCGAGGTGAAATATCTAAACTACGCGGTTGATAATTGTGTGTTGAATTATTTTTGTTAACATTAGAATGTATGGTTTGTGGCTCTCGGGTTGAGTTATTAAAATTTGGCTGTTTAAGATTTTGTGAATATCGTAAATTAGTATTTTGTTGCTGAGATCTAAAATTTCCTTGTGAGTTGTTATACATTCGTTTGCGACATTCGTTTATAGAATGACCAACATTTTTACAATAATTACATGTGATTGTTGAATTTCCATTGTTTTTGGGAAACGAGTTGTACCTGCAGTTTGCTGTAATATGATCATTTTTGCCACATATTTGACATTGATTTAAATTTATTTGAAAATTGTTTTGAGGCGATGAAAAATCTTCTGAAGATGCAATATTTATAGCTTTTTCTAGTGAATCACAGTTTCTCGCTTTCAAAATAACGCATAAATCTCTATTTAGACCGGCCATAAAAACGTTTAAGCATTGTTTGTTTAACAAATCTGCTTGTGCTTGTAAAACAGCATCATCTAATGTAAGATCTAATGAATTAATTAATTCTTGATATAACTTTTTGATTTTGTTACCGAACATTACTACTGACTCATTACTTTCTTGTTTGATGCACCTAAGTTCTGATTGTAAATGATCGAAGGATTTTTTAACTGAAAAATTCTCGCGAAGCAATTGTTTAAGTTCGTTCCAAGTATTAGTAACACGACCTCTAACAAGAGCACCTGCATCGCCAGTGATTCTATTTTTAATGAAAATTAATAATGTTGCCTGTTGCTCAGCAGTAACCAATGTCGTAGCATTGTTGCACTGACCAATAAAGTCTTCTAAATTTGATTTTTTTGAGTTATCGAATCTAGCTTCGGACAGAGTCAAAAATGCTAAATTTAAAGTTTCCATTATGTAAACTTTTTTGTTTGTAAAAAAAAAATAGCAATATGAAAAATAATTTAAAAAGATTTGAAACAATTTAAATTCAGTTTTGAAAATTCAATAATTTTGAAAAATAAAAAGTCAATGTGGGTTGCAAAAAATAAATGAGTGTATTCTTTCCTACCTTAGAATCGAGAAGAAAATTACGATGAGCATTTCGTCGCACGATTTAATCACTCGTCTTCTGGTGGTACGCGCACTTCCTGGTGGGGCTGTGGAAACGGTTGTTGTGTTACCCTCTCGGGTAATCTGCTTAGCGCTTTTCTGAGTACGACGACTCAGTTTTGATATGGTAGCTCGTTGTTTAAATGCTTGGGACTTCACGACGTGGATGGCTTCCTTCTGGCACTCTGTGGATATGATCGTTACAGGAGTAGGACGCTATTGAGATGGTAGCTTGGGAACGGCACTACGATTTTGGCGTCCTTCTATGTGTTGAGGAACGTACTTCGGATTTTATGCACAATTTTGTATTATTTACTCGCGAAAAAACCCGCTAATTACTTTTTACACTTATTTATTTCACGTTTACCGACTGCGCCAGTGTAATGGTTGAGCGGGAGGCGGATATTAATTGTTATTCATATACTGTTTATGACTTTAACAGATTTATTATTATAAAAGAATTAGTATAAACGGATTACAAGAGTAAGAGTGCTTTTCGCGATGTCTGAAATAAGACTAACAACTTATTCTAATCAAGCTCTGGAAGAAAGAGATTATAACAAAAGGGACGCGCATAACGTTAGGGGCAATGTCTAATGAGCGCGGTAGAAAACATTTACTTAAGATAATGATTTGAAATAACATCTTTAGTGAAAGTACTGATAAACAAATTGTTATTGATCGGTTTCTGACTATTTGTTGGCCCTAATGTTATCTGTGCGAAATATACATAATAATAATAATAATGAGAAATAATATAATAATAAAATGTAATATAATAATGATGTACAGGGTACATTACAACAGTTAGAGAACATTTTTCAAAACAGTTTCTAGAATATGGTTCCCTTTTGACCCACATAACAATCTTCTGCAACCAACCCCTTAGGCTGTAGCCACTCTTGCCCATTTTTTTTTAATGGCATGACCCTACTTGTAATATATCAGTAGAAAGGTCTTTCAAAATGCTAATCAGTGGTACCAACTAAAATTTTTATTGTTACATAAAAACTGAAAAAATAATTTAAATCAATTTATTTGATTTTAAAATTAGGTATTATAACAATTTATTTTTACAAATTACAAATGAAAAAGCACAGATAAACATAATAATACCCAATATTTATCAGAGTTATCTATTGTTTTATTAAAATATGGACAACTCTAAAAAAAAAAATAATAACAAAATATTATTATTATTAACTGAATAAATTGCACCTGTCTGCGATATAAATAAGAAAGGTTGACAAAAAACACCAATGAAATAAAAATAAATGTTTCATTAACTTAATTCAAATAAACACAATATGTGACACTGCCATCAGTATTGTTGTGACTATCTTTAAGTAATCTGTGCTCTTTACCTTAAACTTGTTATTAATTTTTATAAAATTGTTTCCACAATCGCCGAGCGTGTTGAAATTATTTTTATTTGTGGTTTTAAAAACCGCTGTGCTAGACAAACTACAATTTTATTCAATGAATTACATCCTGAAATAATGTACGTCATCAGTATGTCCGAGATCTAGTTATAAAATTTAATCAAACAGGATCTGTCATCAAGAGATCAACCTCGGCTCCTAAATGAAGTCCTGGGCCAAATTGCTATGGACCCTACTTCATCACTTCGTTGTATGTCTAGAGTAACAGGATTAAGTCATGAATCCATTCGCAAAGTCTTAAAAAAGCACAAATTCCAACCCTATTAAATGCATATTACGCAAGAACTGTGAGATGATGATCCAGACAGACGAATTGAGTTTTGCGAAATGATGACTCATAAAATTATAGCTGAGCCTGGGTGACGTGAAAATTTGTTTTAGCGACGAATGTACTTTTTATCTTAATGGCAATATAAACAAACAAAATTGTCGATATTGGAGTGCTGACAATCCTCATCTTATTAGAGAAGTCCACACGCAGTATCCCGAAAAAATTAGTTTGGGCAGGTATTCTTGGAGATTCCATTATTGGCCCGTTATTTCTTGATCAACATTTAAATGGTCAACTGTACTATGAAATGTTAATAAAATTAATACAGCACCTTATAGTTCATGAATTAGAAAATCAAAGAGATAAATATGATGAACTAATCTTAAATGACAATTTATTACATTTTCAACAAGACGGAGCACCTCCGCATTATGTAGTACCTGTTAGAGACTGGCTAAGCCACACTTTTGGGAATCAATGGATTGGTAGAAGAGGACCAATTGAAATGGGCACCTAGATCTCCAGATTTAACCAGACTTCTTCTTATGGGGCCACTTAAAATCTGTGGTCTATAAAACTCAGCCCGAGTCTATCGCAGATCTGCTACAACGAATAATACAAAAGTGCCGAGCTATTCCACGACAGACCTTCCAAAATGTATGACAGGAATTTAAGAATAGACTTTATTATTGTCTCAAAAATAATGGAAATCATTTCGAGCATACTATAATTTAATCATTAATTTTTTTTACATTTTTTATGTAACAATAAAAATTTTAGTTAGTACCACTGATTAGCATTTTGAAAGACCTTTGTAATGATATATCACAAGTGGGGTCATGCCATTTAAAAAAAAATGAGCAAGGGTGGCTACAGCCTAAGGGGTTGGTTGCAGAAGATTGTTATGTGGATCAAAATGGTTCCCCCTCCATATCCTCGGAACGGTTTTGGAAAATTTTCTCTAACTGTTACGGTTCCAAAAATATTGTGGCTGGCTTGTATTTAAATTGACACCCTGTATACATACTTCTTAGTGGTGCCTATCTTTTGTCGATCGTATTGGGAACATAGCCTTTTCTGTTATCTTAATGCCAAATAAGCGTATGGCAATGAACTGTTTCTATTAGAGATACAACGGAGAGTAATTTGGCCGGATACCGGATATCTGACAAAAATCTGAGGGTGAATTCGGATGAATTGTTTTTATTCAAAACTAAGAAAATAGTACAATGTAGAGTAGGCAAAGTTCATCCAGCCAAGTATGACTTTAATTGCTCCTCCACTTAACCTGCGTCGAGAAAGAAAAATCCATAGAGAAGTACGTAGTTATAGTATTAAATAAATAAAAGTAATTAGACTTTTGTTAAATAAAAAAAGTATATAAACTCAAATTAAATAAAAAAATAACTCAAATCAAAATTAAACACATAGTTTTTCAGATCTAATTTGTCGAGACATGGCCTTTTTGAAAACAAAGGGTGACAGCTGTTTGAGGTTAGAGGGGATTTTTTCAAAAATAGTGTAAACATTATATGTCAAACATCTCCTAAAGAAAGTGTTTTGAATTTAGCAGGTGAGATACATCCTCTATAACTCAAATTTATATTGTGTACATCTGACCGATACACAACCTTGTTATAGAGATAGGGAGGTGTGCGCTTCTTAACAGTTTTCTTATATATCACGCAGCAATGTAACAGTCGACGCAGAGCCATATTTAGCCAGTTAAGCTCTTCAAGTTTACCTAAGATGTGGTCAAATTTACATATGCCAAAAACAACTCTAATACAGGCATTCTGAACCTTTTATATGCGTTTCATTGTTACAGAGTCTAGGTAGGCATTGTACCAAAGTATCACATAGCAGTCGTTTAGTTTTTATGCTTAACACATTTCGGTTAAAAAAACATTTTTAGAATAATATAAGCACGAGAGATACATTTATTAATGTATAATTTGATTTCTAGACCTAGGTTTCGTACATGGTCAATAAAAGGGAGTGTTAAATTACCTATTTTAATTTTTAATTGTGATTTTGCTGTTTCTGTCAATTATTTTAGACCGAAATGCATAGCTAATGGTTTAGATGGATTTATAGTGAGTGACTGACTGAGCGATGTATGGACTAGCTTACTGATCAGAGTTAATGTTGAGGTTAGCGGTGGATATATCATTAATATTGAAAGCGTATGATAGTTGTGTGTCATCAGCGTGTATATTTAAGGAAGCAGTGATTTATAACAGTAGAAAGTAAGTATAAATACAGAATAAAACTGGCCCTAAGATGGATCCCTGGAGAACATCCGCCTCCACACTACAGGTAGTTAAAATTAAGTCGTTAATTTGTATAAACTGGGTACGACCTTTTAAAAAACAACTAATTAAATTTACAGATGGATTAGTAACTCATAGATAGTGGAGTTTTGCTAGAAGGATATCGTGATTGATAGTGTCAAAAGCCTTACTATAATCCAACATGATGTTAGTAAACCATTATCCGTTGCAGAAATGATATCATTTGTGGTATTAAGTAAGTCAGCTGTACAACTATAGTTCGGTCTCAACCCAGATTGTATTGCAGGAAGAAGTTAGTGTTCCTAAAGAAAATCCTCAATTTGATTATTTATTATGCGCTCTAAAATCTTTGATAGTATCGGTAAAATGAAAATTAGCTGGAGATTTTCATAATTATTAGGACACGTTGTTACAGGAATGGGCAAGATTTTACCGTGCTTCCATATGCTTGGAAAGACTGATTGTTTCATTGTTCTATATCTAAGAATATAAATTAATTTTATTAAAACATTTTAGAAAAGCCTGAACATTTTAAATTTTCAGCGCGATTCGCTTCGCTCGCGCGCCAACAAATCAAATTTATCAGGCTTTTTTAAACTTGAAACTTTACTTCACGCTTAAACAAAGACTTGAAAACACTTGTTAAACAAATGTTAAAATCTTATTGAGTTATTTTCTTTGTTGCACAAATAAAATTAATTAAACAAATGATAATTATTAAATTAAAATGTACTCTTTGGAATCGACGCCTTCAATTTATTTGTCTTTAATGCATAAATTACAAATTGTAGTAAACTTCAAAATAATTAAGACTTATCAAAATGAAAACAATTAACTATTATAAATCATAAATAATACAAAAAAGCAATTACTATTAACAAAAAACATGTAAATTTGCCTGTTCTGATTTAAGATATGTAAAAAATTGCCTTAAATAACAAATCAAACGAAACTATAGAATTAGTTAACTATATTTATTTCTAACAATATGTCAGAGGTGTTTAAGCACAACATTGTCTAATTTAAAAAAAAGTAAAAAAACAATGGTCCACAGTGTGAGCCTTGAGGCACACCAAACGAAACATAAATTTATTTATAAAGAAATAACTCAAGAACTGTATCGATATTTTGTTTTTATTTTAAAGAGCAATGTCTTCTCAAAATGTACAGCAAATTTGATGAAACTCCATTTAACATTTAATATTCACGAACATCGGGCTAAATTTAATACAATTCTTACTCCAAACAGAAATTATTTAAAAAAACTGTGTTTTTAATTAATTTATTAGCGCTGAATCAAACACTTACTATGTTTTTACCACAAAATATTTATTGTATGTATATATATTATATTACACAAATATACACATAAATTCACGACTTAAGTTTCGACGTTTGACGGTCATTATCAAGTGATAATGACCGTCAAACGTCGAAACTTAAGTCGTGAATTTATGTGTATATTTGTGTAATATAATATATATACATACAATAAATATTTTGTGGTAAAAACATAGTAAGTGTTTGATTCAGTGATCATGAATTACCACGTAGTTACGGTCGCAACCATCATTATGAATTTATTAGCGCTTTGAGTTTTTAGAAACATTTTAAATGAACGTCTTAAGTGCATTTTTCGGGAATATTTCAACTACTCAGTTGAAGTGCATTTAATTTCAAAGAAAATATGTGAGTTTTAAAAGGATTTGCATTTTTTAAAACGAATAGAGTTTATCCCATTTAACTAGTCAACAATTACAGACATTTGTAGCTATTTTAATGTCTGTGCAGTTTATCTGTGTGTCCATTTAAGTTATCCGCCCAAAAATAATGAAAAATCGGTACCGTAATTTACTTTTGATAAGTTAAACAAGTCCAATATTAGAATTTTTAGTTTTATGTGCGCAAATGTATTTTATTGTATTTCTCGCCTAGCTAAATGGAATAAGTTCTATCTACTAATTATCATATGTTTTTTCATCGACGTTTCAATATTTGACTAACAGTTACGAAACAAACAAGCGATATTTTAAAATGTTCGTTAAAATAAATTAATTATTCGAATCAATCTAAAGATTTCCAGATTATTCAATAAAAATTTTCTAAGCATATCAAAAAAAAAATATCATTATAAATTTAGCGAATTTTCAACTAAATGTCCATTTTCACTCTTAATTTTTATCAATGCGCATAAAATACAAATTAAATGTGCTTTTATTTAAGTTTTCTATGTAATTCGAACCAGTGGCTTCCAAACCTGCATTAAGCCTGAATTAAATATTTCTAGTTTTAAAAAGCCTGAAAATCTGGGTTTTCGGGGTTTTTTAAACACGAAATATATACCTCATGCGCCAGGCGTATTAAACACTGATTTAAAGTGAAGTTCAGGAACAGAACAAGACACATTTTAGCCAATGTTACTTACATTGGAGTTACATATGTAAAATAGAAGTGAAGAAAACCACTTTTTTTGTTATCGAAAACTTCATTTAAAATAGCTCCAATTTATATAAAATTAGTAAGTGTCTTAAAAATATTTGTTTCTATAAATTTCACGAAAAACGAATCACCATTTAAAAGGTACAAATAAAAAAGAACTAGATTTCACCTATGCCGGATAATAATAATATCTCTTCATTTACAAAGTGTCGTATACATGTACATACTGAAAATTGCGTACTAAATACTAAATCAGTATTCGGTATCCGGCCGGATAATAGAAAAAAAAAACAGCCAAATATGCCGGATAACGGATAGTATCAGGATATCGATTGCAAATCTAGTTTTTATATTATATGTATTATGCTGTTTTATATCTTCATTTAGATAAATAAATAGATATACATATTCGCTATTAAATTTAACTAACTACACTCGTCGCCGAAAAAGTAAAAGTCATTTAAGGTCGAAAATTTACATGTTATTTGGCTATAAGAACGAACAACGATTAATTTTCCACAGCGATGAAAATATATCTTTGAAACTTATACATATTGTACATTGAAGCTGTGCGAATAAATTGACAGTATTTTTTTTCCAAATAAAAGGTTCTTAAATTAAATATAAATTAAATAATAAAACACTGTCAAACGATAACATACATCTGTGAAATACTTCCATTGGAAACATTATTTCTTCTCCATGTTGCTTTAATTTACTTAGGTAATTATTATAAACATGTTGTATTAAATAGATTGATCGAAAATAAATGGTAAACAAAACTAATCGTTGCTTAAATATCTCAATAAGAGCAATGTAAAATTTGATTATGCTATCAATAAATAGAGGGCGGCATCGTGCCTTTTTCCTGATAATTTAAAATTATTCTATGATTTCTAAAAACATGTGAAAAGAAATAAGATTTGATATTTAGAATTCGTGTACGATATTAGTCTCAACGCGGGCTGCTGGCTCCCGGCTCCCGACCTTGAATTGCGAATGCATCTTTTCTGACGCGGACCGTTTATTCATTATGTTATTGATACACAACAAAGGAAGACGTTGTTGAAATATTTCCCAATTCATTTTGTAAATATAATTCCATTTCTGGATTCGTGTTTTGAATAGGACTGTGGAATGCCAATAAATGTTGATTCAAGTGCTGAGTCTGAAAAATTCCTTTTTCATTTATCATTTACCAAATTGAATGTGCGGCACTCGGCAATAATTAATATTTTATTTTTGATAGTAATCATTTAAATTACATATGCAGTTGCAAATAACATGAATTTATATTTTATGTTGCTTGAATTTAACTGTTTGTGTACAATATTTTAAATAACAACATTAAGTGTACACATGTTCAACTAAAATATGTTGCAATTTAAACGAGGAATCCAAAAAATTAGTAATATATAGGGTGTTTTATTTAAAATACCAAATTTGGTGCTACTTCCAGTGGAACCGGCAGTGATATAAAGTTGAGAATACAACTCATAGCCTACTAGAACGAATTTTAAACCAATAAGATGCAAGGAAAGCCGTAGGTACATGTCTATCACCGCGATGATAAAAAACAAAAGAAGCGGTGGGTGATAAGTTGACCTGTCATTCGAAACGTCAAAATAGGTAAAGTTTCGTACAGTGATATTAATAGAAAAGTGAAAAGTGCGACGCCAAAAAACACCGTCATGAACAAAGAATCACAGTGGCGGCATTTTACAAACTTTTGCGGGGTTAAAAAAATCTCAATCAATAGGGAAACAACAATATCTCAGCTGTCGATAATGTTAAGGGACTCACATTATTTTATTCGTTATAATATCTCACTAAATATAACTCGTGATAAGATTAATTATCGATGATATTTTGTCGTTGTAACCGAAGCAGCACATTCAACTCGTGCTGCGCACTCGTTGAATCTGCAGGTCGATTTCAACTCCAAAATATCATCGATATTAATCATACCACTTGTTATATTACGGCTGAAAATATTTTACATGAGGAGAACTGATTCAACCGTATGATAAGGATTTTTTTCAAATTTTTAGTGCAACGGCAACCTTATAAACTTTTAACAAACAGCTTAGCGTAGACACCCTGTATTTATATTGGTTGTAATTCATAATAAAATAATAAAAATAAGTATTGGAAATGAGACAAGCAAAATGTCGATTGACATTAAAATCGTGAATATTTATTTGTTCAGTTCACTTGCCTAGTGTAATTCAATACCCATTCATTTGCCCGGCGCTATTTAAACAAACAAATAACGCGCTCCGCGCTCATAATTTTTATTATTCGTTCTAATAAAATTTGGCAGGCACTATAAACCAATACATAGTCAAAACTACTTTCAGCAATTTTGCTATCTCTGTGCCATCTCGTATCCCAGAAACACACAACCAGCAAAAATTAGCCCTCTTAATTACCATGCAATGCACTCAATGTGCTTAATCATAAAATAACGCTAGTGTGATACACCGGTAAATTACCGGTAAACCAGAATTTAAAAAAAGTCGGTATATTTCTGACCTCTATTAGTAACAGCATTTATAATATAATATTACAGCCCATTACGATGTAATATAAATTCATAAAAACACTGTGTTGTACGGGGTTATTCAAAATGAAGGAACAGATTTCAAACATCTATTTCTTTCAAACTACAAAAGATAGAAACACAATTCCAACGTTGCTGGAAAGAGAAAAGTTTAATTTTTTATGCATTCCATCTGAGCACTATGTGTTACACAACAAATATCAAAACGGTGCCTCATTTTTTACCACACACGAATCAGCTGGTTTCTAGTTATCGAATTCACAGCTTCAACAATTCAATGACGCAGATTTTCAAGAGTGTCAAGCATAGGGGGGATAAAAGCACGTTGAACTTCAATAATGGACTCTAGTTTTGCTAATTGCAGGACACAAAATGTTTTTTCTCGTTGTGTCGCCATTTTACTACAGACGATTGGCATGATAAACATGACAAGCAACAGCGCTAATCCGACCGTGGTTAGAACTTCTGCCTGGACTGTTCAAATTTTAAACTTTTGTCTGTCCAGGAACATTGGAATTATGGTTCTACCTTTTGTATTTTAGAAGAAATAAATATTTGAAATCTGTTCCTTTTTTTGAATAACCCTGTATTACAATTCTGTTCATTTTCATTTGTAACTAAGTACTGTTTTAAAATAAAAATATAAAGAGTGAATAAATGAAAAAACAATCCATGTAAGTAAACAATATTCACTTAACGATTGAGTGTTTTTTTATTTATCCATAAATTGCTTAATTTTCCGTAATAACAAGGTAAAATAAATCATGGACATAACGTGTAATTGTATTTATTCTTCCATCGCAGATAAACATCGTGCCATTACCGTCCCTCAGCCCTAATCACGATGATATTTTTATATTTGTCCCTAGGGGTTTTACTGTCGGTCGACACGACACGTCCATCAAACAAGGGGTGGCTTACTCCACCCCGCCTTAACATCCCCGCACGCCTCTCCCCCGACCGGAGCAGATTCAAATTTAATACAAGCACTAATCTTACGATAATACTCTACGCAAACAAATTAGCAACTGTAATGAGGCAAAGTTTCGGCGAACTAGCGTATGCTATATGTTAATGAGAGGGTAGCAAGTTGACCGGGCCGCGGGGGTATTAAATATTAATCGAGAGGGCCGAGATCAACTGCTTGATACACTTCATCTGGCGGATTAGGCTCGAAGAGCTGTAAGCTTGCTAAATCTCGCTAGATTCCTTTTTCCTCATACTCACGTTAGTTTATTAAGCTCACACTGTCTGAGTGCGAACGTATTTTTTTTCTTCTCTAGTTTCTGACAAATGTTAGGCTAAACGATTGTGTGTGTGTGCATATTTTTTTCTAATCAACTCTTTACTTTAATCGCACTCTTATTTTTTCGATCAACGGTTTAGTCTCTATTAAGCTCGTTGTCATGTGGGGTGTGAGCTTTTTCCCTATGGGATGTTTAGTGTTCGTAAGCTCACGGTGTGTGGGTGCGTCAGTTTTTTATCTGGTGTCGATTAATTTGTTGGATCCACGATAAAAATAACGGCGAAAACAGGGGGATTATCTCCGTCGGGGGGTAAGCCAGGACTTTCTTTTGTAGCGTACAAAGCTACTCGAAAGCTAAACCCGGGATTTTCATAATTTGAAAAAATAAATAAATACAGATAAACGAGATGGGCTCTGCATAACCCGCATACAATTTTCAAATTGTTCATCATAAAAAAAGAATATAGAAATAGACGAAATCGAGGACGTGCGTGCGTTAAGAGGACCAATTTTTGCTGGTTGTATGTTTCTGGGATACGAGATGGCGCAGAAATAGCAAAATTGCAGAAAGTAGTTTTGACTATGTATTGGTTTATAGTGTCTGCCGAATTTTATCACAACGAATAATAAAAATTATGAGTGAGGAGCGCGTAGTTTGATTGTTTACATAGCGGCGTGCGAATGAATGAATGGGTATAGGATTACAGAAGACACAAATAAACTAGATAAATATTAACGATTTTAATTTCTATCGACATACCTACAACTGTATAACGAAACAGATGCCTTTTTAGTTTGATATTCCATATGAGTATATACAGGGAGTTTTTCTTTAAAGCATGCGTGTTCTAAATTTAGATTATTTTCTTTAAATATTTAGATATTTGTTGTTGGTAAAAGAGTTCAATTTGACGGAGCTTTTCTAAATTTGAAATTTTACTTCATGCTTAGTCTGGGAGTGGAAAACACTCGTTTAAAGCTTTAAGCTTTAAACGAGTGTTTTCCACTCCCAGACTAAGCATGAAGTAAAATTTCGAGTTTAGAAATGCTCCGTGAATTGAACTCTTTTAAAAAATGTTGAAAAAAAAATGCACAGCTTATGCACATGTTTACCTAAATGAAAAATTTCCTATATTTATATTGTAGACAAACAGTTAAATTCTGGCAACAAAAAATATATATATTCATGTTATTTGCACTACATAAGTGATTAATATGATTACTATCAACAATCAAATATCGTACATGACTATCGCGTGCTGCACTCCTAAATTTGGTAAATTGCAATGAAGCACACAAAAGGAATAGATGCGAACACGAGAGAAAGTCAACCCTCTAACTCTCTAAGCTGGGTAGGCGACACTTCAAGCTGAGTAGGCTAAGCCGTACAAAAAATGAGAAATTAACCCAATTCGAACTCTAGACGTTAAGCTGAATAAGTGCCTCGGTAATAAAATCGCCTAGTGTCGCACATTCAATTTGCTAAATAAATGAAAAAATAATTTTTCTGACTCATTACTTCAATCAACATTGTGGAGACACGTCAGTGCACGCTCGAGCGCGCCAAAAGCGCTCGCCAGTAGGGTGACTCACTACCCTGCGGCTAGCGAACGCACGCGTCCCCACTACGTCACGCGATACGAGTAGGGATGAAAGAGCCGGACCGCAATGCTTAAATAGGGCGCACACCCCCACAAACAGCATCAGTTTTTTCTACTCTAGCTAACTATGCAAAGGAACAGGCTAAGCGAGCTCACCATAGCACACTAGGCCATAGCAGAATCCACACGGTAATGCCGGATTCTGCCCCAACCATAACAACCAGGTACCCACGCCCGCTTCCGCAAGAGGCTCGGGAACGCGATCAGAAGGTCGGTCGAAGGTGGCACCGCGGCCGCTATCTCCGTTGCCACCATCACCCCGGAAGCCGCACAGGAGGCGAAGGACCTCCCTATACCTGGCGGTGCCACGTCCGCTCTCTCCGATACCTCTGTCACCTCACAAGGCACGCAGGAGGATCGCGGAGGGACCGCTGCGTCATCGGCCCGTCGACAGGAACAGCCCGAGGACACCGGCCTACCCGACACTACGGCGATTGAAAACTATAAGCGATAAGTGTACATATGTTCGAATAAAAAAAATATGTTGCAATTTAAACGAGGAATCCAAAAAATTACTAATATACAGGGTGTTCTGTTTGAAATAACAAAGTTGGTGCTACTTCCGGTAGAACCGGAAGTGATATAAAGTTGAAAATATTTCACATGAGGAGAACTGATTCAACAATATGACAAGGAATTTTTTCAAATTTTTAGTGCAACGGCAACCCCATAAACTTTTATCGAACGGTTTAGCGTAGACACCCTGTATATTTAAATATGGTTCATATAACTTTAGTCAACATATAGATACACTAATTTAAATTAAGTAAAGAATCCTACAGTAAAATTTTGCAACGTTAAACTTGAAAAAGTTTAAAGTATACATTCTTGGCCGTTCTTAGTAATGACTCTTTGTTTTTTTATAGATAATAACTAAGTAGTTTATTATATAAATAACATTTATTATATAAATAACATTTAGCTGCCAAGCAGTCATTTTTTTTAGGTAGCGTAACCATTTCTGGGCGGACATTATTCGATATTTGGCGCGCTCAAAAAACGCTAGAATAAAAAATTAAATCAGTCTATCTCTTTGGGATTGACATTATGAATATTGATATTGTATCGCACATTGAACATTTAGATTCACTGATACATAAAATAAATAATTTTACGGCACAATTGACAATTAAATGGCAAACCTCTCATAACAATTTCAAATTTTGAATTTAAATGGCTAAACGGAATGGAAGTGTTTTCAACTGAAGGTTTACCAAATGAATTCCCGAAGCAGATGTACATTTGCATACACCGTGTCGAGAACTAATGTTCTCCATTATTCTCCCTTAAACTTCATGGTACGACACTGTAACAATGTTCCAGACATGGATATATTTAATGTAACCTCCCTTGATATCAGAACCTCATTGTCACCGTTAATATAAGTCTTTTCTTTTGTTTTTGTTATCAAATATGCCATATAATTTATTCACTACTCTACTTTATTTCTACCATTTTGTATTAATGTTTATTTTTAGTCTTAATGTTTATTTTTAGTTAGTATATTTTAAAAAAAACTGTATTTTTCTCTGTAAATAGAATTTATTCTGCTGAGAAAAAAACGATTATTATTATTATTATAAATGAACCTCAACTTGGATGCTCTAGTGGTAAATCTAGAGGTCCGTATAAATCATTTGCGGAATTGACTGATGGTGATAAAAATACAGCAGAGACAACAAAACGTCAGATTCAAGGGGATTTTAAACCACAATTACGTTTACTAGTTAACGTAGTCAAACCAGGGTTTGGAACAACAAATACTGCTAGTCGATTTTTTGAAAATTATAAATTAAGTGTATATAAATAACGGGTTTGGACGAACATTTAATCAAAAGATTAAAAATAATTTTACAAGTTATTTCATGCGGACAAGCAACACATGTTCATGCATTCCGGAAGTATATGGAAGACACAGCAAATCTATATGTAAAGTTGTATCCATGGTGCGGACATAATTAAATCTGCAACGTTGCCAATTGGGATGTTATCGAAAGAGGTATTAGAAGCTCGAAATTAAGACTTGCGGAAGTACCGAGAGTGTCACACTCGAAAATTTTCCAGAATGCAAACTATAATAGATCTTTTCCATACGCTGTTATATTCCTCTAATCGTCTGATATCAAGTTTGTAAAAAAAACATATATTTCACGACCGCTTACTATTCAAAATATTGACACAGAGGTGTTAAAGTTATTAGTAGAACCAGAACAAGCATCTTTACCAGAGGATTCTGACTCTAAATAATTTCTGGGTTTAGTGTAAATTGTTGTATGATGTACCTAGATTCTTTATACTGCTTGTATATATTGTATATTTTTATTTATAGATATGTGTGCAATTTAGAATTTTTTGTTTTTGTCTATTTGCATAATTTTGTAATTAAATAAAACATGATTATAAAATTTTTAATTTTCATTTTAATAATTCGAAGGGAAGGGCTTGTAATAAATTACTATTTTTAAATAAAAATTGTAGCACAAAAATGCGAATAGTGAAATTATCTTCAAATTTTAATGAAACATTTTTTCGGTAAAAATAAAAATTAAAACCACCACCCCGAAGGGTAGAAGGGGAGAATTATTCAATATTAAGTAATTTATATTTTTAATCAAATATTTTCTTCGACTCTGAACAATTTAAAGTAGACTAAAACGCTTTATAACGAAATGTTTAGCTAGAATAAGCGTTTCGACCAGTGTGCGCTGTTAAGAAAAGCATTACCCACGAACTATTCCCTTGAATATAATACAACCCTAAAAACATATACCGGCATTCCACATTCCTATTCAATACATGACTCTAGAAATGCACTTATATTTAAAAATGTATTGGGAAATATTTTAACAATGTCTTTCTGTGTTGTGTATCAACAATAAAATCAATGAACAGTCCGCGGCAGAAAAATTACATTGCCAATTCAAGCCGCGCACTGGGAACCCGTGTCGCGACAAATGCCGTACCCGAATTCTACATATCAAACCCAATTTATTTTCATGTTTTTGAAAATTGCAGTATAATTTTAAGATTATACTAAAATAGCACGATCCTGCCTCCTATTTATCAAATACATAATCGAAATTTACATTGCTCTTATGGAGATTTGTAAGCAACGATTAATTTTATTTATCATTTATTTTACATTAATCTATTTAATACAACATGTTTACAATAATTACTTTAATAAATTAAAGCAATATTAAGGAGAAATAATGTCTTCTATGGAAGCAAGGGCCTCTCCAAAATATCTAAACCAGCAAATTTTGAAGAGAGACACCCTCTATAAGTGCGGGAGTATAATGGGAGAGAAGAAACCACAATTTATGGTGTGTTGATGTTACATTTTATGACTTTATCTGTTAGAATAGCAGGTAGTTTCCCTTTTTTCCCGTTTTAAAGTGTTTTAAACGGTCGTTCATGTTCATTTGATGACTCCAACAATTTAACTCATTAATCAATATGTTATGCAATGGTATTATTTGGTTATGTTTTAATCAAATTGATTAAATAGAGCACGCTAATCTAGCAATAAAAAAAAACAAAATAAGGTTATGATCTGGGTTTAAAACGTGTTTAAAACATGTTTAAAACACGTTTAAAACGTGTTTACAACAGAATCTACGGGGCATTTTTCTTTTGTGTACATATCCCGATAATTACAGCGTTTTTTAAAGTTGTGGGAAATCGTTGTTTTAATGCGGTTAATTTAAGGCTTTAAACGAGTGTTTTCCACTCTCAGACTAAGCATGAAGTAAAATTTCGAGTTTAGAAAAGCCTAAGAATTTGGATTGGCCGCGTAGCGAAGCGGAGCGGCCAATCCAAATTAGGCTTTTCTAAACTCGAAATTTTACTTCATGCGCCACGCTTTAAAACACTGATTTACGGCGAAGTTCAAAAAACACACACTTACAACAACGGTTATAAGCAACCTAATATACGTTAGGTTGCCTATAATCACTGCTTTAAACAATTTTGTCAGCGCAGAATTTGACTCACGTATTATCCACATTTACATATTAGAATGCTAAAGCCGTATATTTTAAACTTTACGATATTTCAGTGTTTTATACGCGTGGCGCATGAAGTAAAATTTCGAGTTTAGAAAAGCCTAATTTAGATTGGCCGCTCCGCTTCGCTACGCGGCCAATCCAAATTTTCAGGCTTTTCTAAACTCGAAATTTTACTTCATGCTTAGTCTGGGAGTGGAAAACCCTCGTTTAAAAATTCAAATTAAAATCTTGAATAAAACACAACGAACGTCAAAAAAATTACAGTGTATACTTATGTATACCTGATAGAAAATAACCCTGTATTTAAAAACCACATTTATGCACACACAGTTTTATATTGTAATAAAATGTTTTGTTTGATAATGTAATTTGAAATATCTTAAACAATTTAGCTAAAATTTAAAAACAAACAAAAAATTTTAATGAATTAATAAAATATAATTTAGCAAATATTTATTTTTAGCAGCTAAGATAATAAAAAAACGGTATTAAACAAATACAATGTTTATAACATGTTTTAAACAAATTTTAGATTTAAAACATGTTTAAAACGAAACCGTTTAAAACACGACACCTGTTTTTAAACATGTTTAAAACACTGTTTTAAAACAAAGTGTTTTAAACATAATAACCCTGGTTATGATTGATCATCTAACGAGTGTTTCCAATCCCTGATTAAGCATGAAGTAAAATTTTGAGTTTATAAAAGCCTGAACATTTGGCTCGGGCGTAGCGCAGCAGAGCGACTGAGACAAATTAGGCTTTTCTAAACTCGAAATTTTGCTTCATGCGCGACGCGTATAAAACGCTGATTTAATGTTAAATGGTCTATAACCAACCAATTAGCAAGTGAAATACGTTTTGTACGACAATCATCAATTCTTTAAATGACGGAAAAGGTGCTATAATGAACATATACATTATTTTTGTATTAACGACGTGAACACCATCTACTGTCAATAGCACTACTCAAAAATTGGCAGCAGATGGTATTCACATCGTCAATTTATATGTAAATTACACAACTACTAAAATGGTTATAGATGTTCAGTTTTTTTCTGGATTTTAAAATGCAAGACTATTGGCAGTAGATGGCGTTCACGTCGTCAACCTAAATGTAAATTACATATGACTATTAAAATTATCAATTTATAGTGCAATTTTAAATCCAGAAGAAAACTAACCATCTTTATTAATTTTAATAGTCTCATATGTAATGTACATTTAAAATAACGACGTGAACTATTTATGAAAAGGAAATACGATAGAAAAAATCTGAAATCTAAAATCAAATGACAACAAAACAATATTTTTCAACCATTAGTTTAATTATTGACAAATGCAGCTTTGTTATTTATATAACGTTCCATTGACCTCAACATAACGTTGTAATCGCTCTAAGCTCATTTGTTTTGACAGATAGAGCGACATTTTATGGATAAAAGGTCTGCGGGATATAGTATGTCATTGCTGTCGAAATAAAGTTGTAATCGCTTGCAACTGTTACACTAATGTGAAAATTGGGAGAATTGATATCTAATCTAACCGAACCTGACAAAGCGAAATCCAACCTAACATAACTCTTGAAGTTTAATCACTTTTTGACGTACTTTCAACATTGTGTGTGCATATTTGAAGTAATTTAGAGGTTATGTTACATGACATATGGCGTAGTCTAATCTAACTTAACTATACAAAGCGAAATCTAGCCTAACTTCACAAAGCTTACTCTTAAAGTTTAATCAGTTTTTGATGTACTTTCGATATTGTGTCACTTTTTGGTATTTCGAGCTGCTTCCAAAGGCTACTTGTTTAAGTCGTGACAATTGTGAATTTTTCATAATACTTTTTTTTAAGTTTGCTTTTAATTTTTTAACGAAAGAAGATAGCAAATTTTTTTCTTTACAAAGTTTATTCAGAAAAATTAGCTCTTTTGAAATATCTAAAAATATAGGTATGTATCTGGGGAAAAACACTTTCGATGACGTCATTACTTCAGTTTCAAAATTTAGTAAAATATGCAATTTTGGATTAAAATAGACCTTAGTCAATCCCATTTATGAACCTTTTTTCAGATGTTTTCTACTGTTTTTCCTTTTCTAATAATAGAGCAGAGACATCAAGTTTTGCTCACCCTGTACATTTTATATGTAAAATGTTAATCTTTTGTTTTTTGTAAAGAGTGCCTTAGAAACAGTCAAGTAACTCACTTATTTGACAACTCCTAAGACCCATAATTTGCTTACATATCACCCCTGAAGACGGCCATCCAACGATATATATTTTACCAATTGTGATATATTTTAAACTAACGAGTGTCTTCCACTCCCAGACTAAGCATGAAGTAAAATTTCGAGTTTAGAAAAGCCCTGCGTAGAAAATTTGTCTCGGGTCGCGTAGCGACCCGAGACAAATTTTCACGGGGCTTTTCTAAACTCGAAATTTTACTTCATGCGCCACGCGTATAAACCACTGATTTACAGTAAAGTTAAAAATATATAACGCTTAGATGTGATGATGATTAATATTTACCAAAATGTAAACGTCAGATACGTTTTAAAAAAAATTATTGACCTAAAATTGTACACGTAGACATAATTTTCGACTTTATTTTACAAATGTCGTATTAATTATAATAACATTTTAAATAATTTCATAAATATCAAATAAATCTTCCTATCAAATCCACCTCAAACTGGACAAAAGATAACGCCACGCGCCGGCTGAAAACACTTCTTACTACCTGCTAATATCGGGTTGTCATTGACACCCAAAAAATGCGGTTGGTGTTCATAATGGATTAACCCTTGAGTGCTCGGTCTCTTTCCCCTTACCCTCCAACATTTTAGGAAACAGATAGAAATCGGAAGATTTTAGAGTTTTTGGTCTAGTCGCTGGAAGCATTGCACGGATTTATGTGATCATTTAAGAGTGTTAAATGTACTTGATTTTTTATAATTTAATAAACATTTTTTTAAAAGAATAGTGTCAATTTATTCGCAAAGCTTCAATATGCAATATGTTTAAGCTTCAAAGATCTATTTTCATTGCTGTGGAAGATTAATCGTTGTTCGTTCTTATGGCCAAATAACATGTGAATTTCCGACCTCAAAAAAGGCCATATTTCAGAAGTCAATTTTTGAAAACTAACTTAATCTGGTTATTTGCTGGTGGTTTCTAAAAATCTCGCGATTTGTTTAAATTAAAGAACAAAATAATACTTGTAGTTTTTCGTTTATACATATCCCATCTTAAATAAAGCATTCTTTACCAACATATTTTTGTATTAAGTAAGATGAGTAGTTTCATTAAACCAAGCTTTTAGAAACATTAAAAGTGCGATTCTTTTCGCAATCTACAACAAGTTAGTCTTACAAAGACTATATCAAACACTCATTGAAACAACTACTTCCCGGGCTAATACCCCGACAGACATTGAATTATACAACAAGTGTTTGCTGTTACATACAGTAACCTACTGCAAATGTAACAATTTGGGTCAAATTATTCAGGCCAAGAATTGGCAATTTCATTTATACTAATGTTTGAACGGTAACGTGACCGCCAGTCTAAGGTGTCAAATTGTTTAGAGGGAATGGCAAAGCTATACTGATGAGAGATAAATCTCGAAACGCGTTTATAGATGGCCTGAATAAATTGACCCAAATTGTTACATTTGCAGTAAGTTACTGTATGTAACAGCAAACACTTGTTGTATAATTCAATGCCCGTCGGGGCATTGTCCAGGGAAGTAGTTGTTTCAATGAGTGTTTGATATAGTCTTTGTAAGACTAACTTGTTGTAGATTGCGAAAAGAATCGCACTTTTAATGTTTGAAGTATTCTGCAACCAAGAATTGGCAATTTCATTTATACTAATGTTTTAGAAACATGATGAAGAATGCAGTCACACCAGGGGTCTCAAACTTGTGATCAGTAAAATTATGTGATGTGTGTATCATTATACTTTCTCCATCATGCAATTATAGAAAAAAAAACGTTGAATTATTTTAAAGAAATCAGTTATTATACCTTTTCAATTTCAAATTGAAACTAAACAATATCACATTGGGATTAAGCAATTTCAAATTGGGACTTCAAACATAGCTGTCAGTCTAAATACAATCCAATTGGGATTAAACAACATTAAATTGAGTGAGCGACATATGTTTCACATTGTTGAATGCTTATTATAAGTTTTTTTAATATGTTGTTAGATGACCACCCAAGTGCTAGACGGACTGTCGCCATATAAAGACTATCTACCCTAACGTTCGTGGGAAACAACCCCATTATATAGTATCTTAAGTTTAGCAGGTGTACTAGACACCCTTTTTGTATTACATTTCATTATTTTCCATTAAGTGACTTTTACCATTAGTGTCGTAGATATATGTATATTTATTAGGTACCATTCTCTTTTAATTTCATCAAGTAACTTTTACCATTAATGTCTTAGACCTGTATTTATTAGGCACCCTTAAGTCTGAAAGCCTTTTTCTGTATCGACGATAGGTAAATACCACCCTCGTGGGAACGTCCCCAAAAACGGGCCTCTGTCTGTCCTCACGCGTGTGGTCTTACCTCCATATATATACCCTTTCTAGAACTTAAGCAGTTAGTTAGTACCCAACCGTCATTCTGAATACATGCTGTATTGTAATTATTGTTATAAGAATAAAGTTAAGTTAAGTGTTTAAGTGCAACATTGACTTTTCACTCCCGGTATCCAACATATTATTGGTGTCAGAAGTGGGATAGTCGGGACGTTCATCCGGTTCGCGAAATAAGCCAACGAATTCGTCTTCCCAGAGGAAACTCCTGGTGCAACATAAGAAGATTTCAGGCCCGATCCAGAGAACGGCGATCAGCAACATTCCGACTGTCTGAAAATATTGGAACAACGGTGAGTCGCTTTTTATTCAGTCTTGCATCCTTAACTCTTTTTTCCTAAACAAACAAAAACATCATGCCTAACTCCGAACAAAATGACAATGCTAACTCACTTTCACTTGATTTCTTAATTAAACTTATTCCGAATAACTTCGACGGAGATAGATACAAAATAAGAAGTTTTATTAAGCAAGTCGATTCGGTTTTCGAACTCGCTAGTGATCAACAAATACCTCCACTTCTTTTATTTGTCAAAAGTAAAATTACGGGTAAAGCTCGCGAACAGATCGATATTCACTGCAACTTAACCACATGGGAGGATATTTCAGAATTATTAATTAATTTATATCAGGATAGGAAATCTCTTGATCAATTACTTGAAGAGCTAACTAATATTAAACACGAACAACATGAAAACGTGTCACAATTCTACCAGAGATTAGAAGATTTAACTTCCCGTACATTAGCTATTATACATTCAACCGAAAATGATAAAGAACGCCTAAAAGGACGCCTCCTAATGATTGAAGACATTGCATTGAACCGTTTCATCTATCACTCGAATCCTAATTTATCTCAAATGTTAAGGTATCGCGAATTTAAAACTATTAACGAAGCGCTTACCGCAGCAATTGCCGAGGAAAAAGCGTTGAGATTAACTTACAAGTCCATTGAAATAAAATGTAAAACTTGTGGAAAAAATAATCACCTTACAAAAGATTGCTTCCGCAATAAACCTCAAATCCGCACGAAATCTATACATTTCTCTAACAATTCTCATAACTATCAAACTCCTAGAAATCCAGCGAATCAACAAAAACAATGTAGATATTGCAAAAGGCCAGGTCACGTACTCGAGGAATGTCGTAAAAGGCAATATAACAATTCAAAAAAATCAACATCACAAAATCAAAATAATCAAAATGCGTCAGTAAATTTTCAGGAGCGACTGATAAATCGAGTCCCTCCTCCTATACCAAACCAACAAAATCAAATCACTCAAGCACTGGAACAATTCCATTTATAATGAATTCAAACTTGCATCCAATCGCAAATTCCGAAATAAATTCTAATTCAAACTCGCATGCAATCGCAAATCCTAAATCCAAATCAAACATCCAAGAGAATCAATCTCTAATAAAAATTAAATCAAATCCTAAATCTAAGTTGCATCCCATAACTAATGAAGATACAAAATCAAATGTTGAAACGATCCAACACGTAAATATTTCTAATTCATTCTTCAGTTCAAATGATTTAATTTATGTTACATTTCAATCTGACATGTCCAATTGTCCAGATAAAACGATTAAATTATTAATCGACACGGGCGCTTCCATATCTTTAATTAAAGCTATGAGCTTATCAAAATTCAAAATCCACGATAAAAATCCAGTTGCTCTTAACGGATTAGCACCAAACATTCCAATTTACACCTTAGGTGAAACCGAAATCAACCTCCAAATTCACAATAAACGAATAAAATCTAATTTCCAAATCATAGATGCAATCACTAATATCCCTTTCGACGGCTTACTAGGCGACGATTTTCTAAGAACGCATAGCGCAAAAATCGACTATAGTTCTTTTTCTCTAATTCTAAATTCAATTTCTATTCCAATTCCAATTCATCGTAATACGCCTCAATCATCATCAATAAATATTACTGTTCAACCTCGAACGGAAACTGTCGTCAGAATCAACGTAAATAATCCACTCAACCTCAAAGAGGGTATAATTATTAATCAAAATCTCGCAGCCAATCAATCTCTTTTAATTCCAAATTCAATGGTTTATATCAATGACCAAAATCAGTGTTTAATTACGCTAATAAACAAATCATCAATAAAACAAATTGTCACAGTCCCTTCTATATCAATTGAACCTATTTCTAACACTCATTCAATCTTTCAAATAAATCAAAATTGCATAAACAATCCTGAAAGAGAAAAACTACTAAATCAAAATTTAAGGCTTGATCATCTCAACTCAGAAGAGAAAACTTCAATCACGAAAATTTGTCGAGAATTTAAAGATTTATTTTATTTACCAAACGATAACTTAAGTTATACAAACGCTACTTGTCATAAAATTCCCATTACAGACCCGCTTCCAATTCATACAAAATCTTATCGATATCCAGAGGTACACAAGAACGAAGTAAATAAACAAATCGAGAAGATGTTAAGTCAAGGGATAATAAAACCGTCCACCAGCCCTTGGTCCAGCCCCTTATGGGTTGTCCCGAAAAAACTAGACGCCACAGGCGAACGGAAATGGCGGATAGTTATCGACTACCGCAAATTAAATGAAAAAACGGTCGGTGACGCCTACCCTTTACCTAACATCGAAGATATCTTAGACCAATTAGGGCACGCACAATATTTCACGACGCTAGATTTAGCCAGCGGATTCCATCAAATATTAATGGACACTGATGATGGTCCAAAAACTGCATTCAGCACCCCCAATGGCCACTATGAATACACGAGGATGCCTTTTGGATTAAAAAATGCGCCTAGTTGTTTTCAGAGGCTAATGAATAACGTACTCATGGGGCTCACTCACAATCAATGTTTTGTTTATCTCGACGATATTGTCATTTATGGAGTCTCACTCGATGATCATAACCGTAAATTAAAAAACATATTCTCTCGCTTACGGCAGAACAATTTAAAACTACAGCCAGACAAATGCGAATTTCTGAACAAATCGTGTCAATATCTAGGACATATAATTTCAGACGAAGGTCTTAAACCTAATCCTAATAAAATAGAAGCTATTAAATCAGTACCTCGTCCACAAAATCCGAAACAGATCAAAATTTTCCTAGGCATGATCGGCTACTATCGCAAATTTATTAATAACTTTTCCACAATAGCCAAACCCCTGACGGTGTTATTAAAAAAGGATGTCGAATTTCATTGGAAAGATGAACAAGAAACAAGCTTCCAAACCCTAAAAAATAAATTAATTCGAGAGCCTATATTGCAATATCCAGATTTTACACAACCCTTTATCTTAACTACAGACGCCTCGAACGTAGGAGTCGGTGGTGTTCTTTCACAAATGAAAAACGGAGAAGACCTCCCAATCGCCTATTACTCCAGGTCATTAAATAAAGCGGAAACAAACTATTCAACCACGGAAAAAGAACTTCTAGCTATTCTAAACTCCACAGAACATTTCCGTCCTTATTTATATGGAAGAAAATTTACCATATACACCGATCATAGGCCATTACAATGGCTCTTTAACATGCAAAATCCCTCGTCACGGCTCGTTCGTTGGAGACTTCGTCTCAGCGAATATGAGTATGAAGTAAAATATAAACCTGGACGCATAAATTCAAACGCCGATGGACTTAGTAGATTATTTCCTGAAACAGGAATTGTTAACTATGTTAACAGTGATTCTTATGGAGAATTCATTAAATTCCATTATAACAATCAAGAAGTGATTATTTATGATAAGGAAAATCGACCACTAACTTCAATAAAAACTCCTATAGTAATGTTTTGGTCTCAGGATCTCGATGAAAGTAATCCATACTCAGATTTTATTCAAAGTCATTTTAATTTAGAAAATATTAAACCAACCATAAACGGTTGTAATAAACTGAGTAATTCTAAACAAACTGTCTATTTACTATTCCCTACTAATTTTCACTTCGATAAACTCGAATACAAGAACATTTTACATTGCTTGCAAACATTTAGAAAAACGATTAAAGATAATGAATTCACTTTAATACCACCAGATCATCATAATAACATTAAATTACCGCAATTGTATGAAATGCTAAAATTTGTCTTTAAAAACAATTTAATAAAAATATACAACACAACTAAAATCACTCCAAAGAATCAAGACGAGATAAAACAAATATTAATTGACAATCACGACAGCAAATTCTCAGGACATTACGGATTCAACAAAACCTATTCAAAAATTAAAGAACGTTACTATTGGCCTTCAATGAAATCAGACATAAGAAAATACATTAAGAACTGCCAGTCATGTCAGATTAATAAAACCGATTTTAAACCAACAAGACAACCTATGGAGATCACATCTACGTCAACCGAACCACTAGAACGTTTAGCATTAGATATTGTAGGTCCCCTACCAATAACAGAAAATGGCAATCGATTCATCTTAACAGCCCAAGATGATTTAACTAAATTCAGTTTCGCCGAACCAGTCCCCAATCACGAATCTAAAACAATTGCTAGTGCACTCACTCGAATAATCACATACTTCGGAATTCCTAAAACTTTATTAACCGATCAAGGTCCAGATTTTATGTCCAAATTAATTAAGGAATTAACGCGACTATTTAAAACTAGACATATATCCACCACACCTTACCATCCTCAAACTAACGGGGCATTGGAAAGATCACATCTAACTTTAAAAGATTACCTAAAACATTACATCAAACCTAATCAGTCTGATTGGGATGAATACATCCATTTTGCTATGTTTAGCTATAATAGTTCTACTCATAAATCGACTAATCATACCCCTTACGAACTATTATTTGGTCATAAACCATATTTGCCATCTTCCATAACACAGGAACCTAAACTACTCTACACTTATGATGATTACGTCAAGTCACTACAAAACAAATTAAACAATTCATTCAAAATAGCCCGCGAAAATATAATAAATTCAAAAAACTCAAGCAAACGTCTTTACGATAGAAAGAATAACTCGTGTGAATTTAAGGTAAACGATAAAGTCTACATTAAAACCAAATCAACTAACCCCAAACTTTCCAAGAAACTTTGTCCGAATTTCAAAGGACCATACAAAATAACACGAATCTTCGATAACCAAACAGTAGAATTGCAATTGAAAAACAAAAAAGTAAAATATCATAAAAACTTACTGAAACCTTCCTCGTTTTCAGATGACGACGATTGTAATCTTGATCCTATCGATCCTACCGATCCTGGTCCATTGTAATGATCTCTATCAAATATATCAATTAAACCAAACAAGCGGAATTTACTACAATAATTTAGGAAACGCTAGAATATCAAATTCAAAAATAACATTACTATCCCATTTAAACATTTCTTTCTTATCTGAGGCTCGCGGAACACTTGAGAATTCAATCCTCAAATCAATAAATCTTTGTGGTTCTCTATCAAAAGGCAATAAGAATTCACATTCGTCAATTTATTGCGAACAAAATTTAGGAAACATTAACGATCAACTAAAACTAATTTATAAAAAACAAGAAATATTGAATCATTATATTGGCAAAGAAAACAGGAAACGCCGTGGTTTAATAAATGGCGTATCTACAGCACTACGTTGGCTAATTGGTACACCCGATGCCAATGATGCGAAATATTATTCCGATAGTATTCACTCGATAATAGACGATAGACAGCAAATCAACGGTCTCTTAAAATCACAAATTCAAGTAATTTCGAGCACGATTCGAAATTTTAATAACTCTTTTGTTGCATTAAAGGAAAACGAATCAAAATTAAATAAAAATTTATTCAAAATTGCAAATCTTGCACAAAACAATCAAGGAAAAACCAATGATTTAGAATTGGATTCAATCATTATTCAACATATTTCAACATTATCCAGTCTTGCAAATAGAGTAATGGAGGAATTTGATAATTATATTCACGCCATTAATATTGCTAAACATGGAATTCTATCTCCGGAGATTGTCACTCCAAAAATCTTAATTAATGAGCTATTGAAATACAAAGGCGAATATGAACTTCCTTTATCACCATCTTATAAAAACGCTCTAACTTACTACAAATTAATACATTTAGATGTCATTGTTGATGAGCGAAACATTGTCATATTTGCATTGAATATTCCGTTATTAGACAAACTATCCTACACTATTTTTGAAATGATCCCGTTACCTATGCAACATCAAGATCCTCTAATATATTCCTACATACAACCTAGTTATCGATATCTCCTAATATCACAACCAAAAACCTTATATAACCTTATGCAAGATTTGAATAAATGCGACGAATTCATCAAAGGATCGTTCATCTGCCAAGGAGTCTCCACCACAAGAAGAACTGAAATCGCCAATTGCGAAATCCAATTGTTGTCGCCGCATCTCTCCAAGATTCCAGAAGAATGTTCAACTAGAACCATCAGAGCCGATATCCAGACTTGGAAATCCATCCGGAATAACGAATGGATATATGTGTTGCTGAAATCAACAACGTTAACAATCCTCTGTGATGACCACATGGAGGACGTAATTCTTAATAAAACAGGAATCATCCGATTGTATCCCGGTTGCAAGGGATACACCGATTACTATGTTCTCGAAGCAACCAGCGAAATGTTCTCCAACATATCCGTCGACTACGTTCCAAAAATTAATATTTTGCAAGACGAATGCTGTGTCGACAAGAAAATCAACGATTCCATACCACTTCGAATACAACCCATTAAACTATCAAATATCGACCTCACCGAATTAAAGTATGCAGATAAAAAACTCAACGAATTCGACGAGTTGTTAGACCACGAAATGAACAAACCGTTCATCGTAAAACATACTAGCTGGTATACACTAATCCTTAGCCTGCTAGGTGTTACATTAACGCTAATGTTATGTTGTAACATCTGTCGTTGGTGTGGTTGGTGGAATTTGTTAAGACGTCTTTGCTGCTTCACAAGGAATCCAAGGAATGGAGAATTGATGCCACCCATTATAAAAAACTTCGTCAATTGCAACTTCGAATCGGACCTCCGATCTGAACGTCAATATCACACCGGAGAAATTGCAATTTACGAACGTGCCTCCGAAGAAATCGAACTTCAACCACCTCGTTACAATGCAGTAACGGCCTCAGCTCCCAGACGAGACGACAGGAGTTTCCCAAAATCCAGACGCAGCACCGTTCCTTTGTAGGACGAAACCTGTGTCTTCCCCCCATCTTTCGTCTTCAGCGGGGAGGTGTTAGATGACCACCCAAGTGCTAGACGGACTGTCGCCATATAAAGACTATCTACCCTAACGTTCGTGGGAAACAACCCCATTATATAGTATCTTAAGTTTAGCAGGTGTACTAGACACCCTTTTTGTATTACATTTCATTATTTTCCATTAAGTGACTTTTACCATTAGTGTCGTAGATATATGTATATTTATTAGGTACCATTCTCTTTTAATTTCATCAAGTAACTTTTACCATTAATGTCTTAGACCTGTATTTATTAGGCACCCTTAAGTCTGAAAGCCTTTTTCTGTATCGACGATAGGTAAATACCACCCTCGTGGGAACGTCCCCAAAAACGGGCCTCTGTCTGTCCTCACGCGTGTGGTCTTACCTCCATATATATACCCTTTCTAGAACTTAAGCAGTTAGTTAGTACCCAACCGTCATTCTGAATACATGCTGTATTGTAATTATTGTTATAAGAATAAAGTTAAGTTAAGTGTTTAAGTGCAACATTGACTTTTCACTCCCGGTATCCAACAATGTTCCGGGTCGATTAAGTCTATACTTTGCAAAATATTAGATCGATCTTTATCCCTGCATTTTGTGGTATCTGAACAGACTTGTCTTCTTTGATAGCTTTCAAATTAGACCAAGCAAGTTCATATTGTACAAAATACTCTTTATTTAGAAGATATAGTTTTTTTTTCTTAAATAAAGTTTGTTTCATTTGAATTTGAAATTGCTCACACTCAATTCTATGCTGATTAATCTTAAAGTGAACAATTTGAAATTATTTAATCTCAATGTAATACTGATTTTTCCCAATTTGAAGTTAAAATGGTATGGATATTATTAAAAGAAAAACCTAATTATTCATTATCAACAGTGAAAAAGCTAAATATATAATTTTGTGTTATTCTAATAAAAAAAGTATGTGATTTTGTACTTCACTTTAAATCAGTTTATAAGCCAGCCGCAAGGAGTAAACATTTTTTTAGAAAATCGAAAATGTTTAATAAAGTACTGTGTGGCGAAAAATATTGCAGTATTCAACAATATTGTCAAACCCTTCCAACTGTGTTGTTTTATTTTAAGTGCAATTAAGATTACGTACTAATATTTGAAAAAAAATACTGTAAAAATCAATTGTCTTATAAAAGAATAGAACTTGATTTTACCACTAATAGTAAAGTAACAAATGGCCAAATAATACTTTAGGCTTTTTAATTTAATTGCTAGGGAAATCCGCAGTGGTTTTAAGCAAAGGCCACGAATTTTAAGCTCCCCAAATTTATAAAAATGTTGCAAATATCTATCAACCTATGTTTTTGATTTAGGTTTTTAAAAATATAAAAATAAATTTCTTAATCTCTAAATATACACAAGAGCTCCAATATCACAATGTCTAGGGGCCACAAGTGCTATAAATGCGACACTTATAAATTATTATTACAAAAACTTCACTTTATTTTAAAGAGAATATCAAACATAGTAGAAAAGGGAGCACGTAGTCTGTAAATATATAAAAAAACATTACTTCTTGCTTCTTTTCTAAATGTAAAATATCCGTCAAAATATTTAACTTTGCTACAAATTCTATAAATCTCTAGGAAGAATCACGTTTCCCTTTACAGCCTAATATAAAGTGATATCAATTCGTAATTTTATATATTATGTTTAAAGTGTGCAAACTATAAGAAGCGTAAGCTTATTTTCTCGAATTCAAATAGTTTTGAATTTGAATTTATCTAATATTTTTATTACTAATTCGCTATTACACGTTTGTATAAAATACAAATATCTTATCAAACCTAAAGAAGAGTGCTTTTAAATGCAAATATTTATATTATGTGTTCCCCAGCTAAAAAAGTTTGAGACAGACTGGTCTATCAAAAATGAATGTCGCTATCTTCTCTGCGTGTTTGCTCGAAAAATATAAACATCCTATACACAATTACGTTTTGTTTTATCTTTCTATCTTTCTTTCTTAACAAAATTGATTTTAATTTGTACATATTCATTAATTATTTCTTTTAATAAATACAAAAATATGTACGAAACGGAAATGTTCGGAGAACAGTTCCTACTCCTTATTTAAATAAGAGGAAGAAGTCTTAAGGGCTGGAAGTGGTATAGTATGTGTGAGTGTGTGATTTATGTGCGGGCACATTCCACCCGACGCTTCTGTCACAATAATAAAACACGACTCAATTAACGTAATTTATGGGGTCGTGGCGTCACGACGCTCTCTGCCACGTTTTGGCCCTTCCTTTAACCAACAGACAGACAGAAATGCTTAACTGCAACTAGTTCAAACAAAAAAAAATGTACAGACAAAATAAAATATCTGTATATTTTATTTCTATATTAATATTAATTATACAGAGTTTAAGTGATTATTTGTTTTTATAAAAAGTGTTCAATTCAATGCTTTTAGCGAGAGTTTTCTACTCCCAGACTAAGCATAAGGTAAAATTTCGAGTTTAGAAAAGCCTGAGCGTTTGGATTTGGAATACAAATTCAGGCTTTTCTAAACTCGAAATTTTACTTCATGCGCCACACGTATATAACATTGATTTAATGTGAAGTTAAAATTATATTTTTAAAAAATTCATAACTTGAAAATACTTCCGTGTATTTACATGAATTGCTCAATAGATGTTAATTAAACATTGCTGTTTTCAAATATGCAAAACATTAAAATATCATTTTAACTTCACATTAAATCAGTGTTTTATACGCGTGCCGCATGAAGTAAAATGTCGAGTTTAGAAAAGCCTGAGTTTGGATTTGGCCCAAATCCAAACGCTCAGGCTTTTCTAAACTCGAAATTTTACTTCATGCTTAGTCTGGTAGTGGAAACACTCGTTTGAAGTTTCAAATTGAATACCTAGAAGAATTATCAAGTTAATATACACAGGTTTAGTATACTGCTTTAGTAGTGTATTTTAAACTTCAGTTGAAGAAAGAAAGAAAAGCCTGAGTTTGGATTTGGACCAAATCTAAACGCTCAGGCTTTTCTAAACTCGAAATTTTACTCCATGCTTACTTAACCTGGGAGTAGAAACACTCGTTAATAGCTTCAAACTTAACGCTTTTTAAAAAAAACAAATGCTTGAAAACACACACTGCACATCGTTATACTATATGTTATTTTTTTATCTCTGAGCATACAAATTCCGAGCATATAAAATTTCTTATGTTCAGTTTCAAAAAACATACTTCAATCGCATTGCATTGAGTATGTTTTATTTTTTTAAAACTGAAGACAGGGAATTTTATATGCTCTAAATTTGTATGTTCAGAGATCGAAAAACGCATGGTATATAATGTAATAAAATGTATATAAATTATATTACATAAAATCGCAATGCGATTGACGTGTGTTTATTAAAACTGAACATAGGAAGTTTTATATGCTCAGAATTTGTATGTTCAGAGATCAAAAAACGCATGGTATGAATGTATACTTAATAGAAAAAACACCTGTATAGTTGTTGTCAATATTTAAGATGATTTAATAAATTTTAACGTGTTTTGTAATTTTTATGAAGCCTTTTGATTTTGAAAAGTTTAATAATATCATATGGCTTTTTTGTTAGTGTCTCGGTCAATTTAAATAAAATACCATGACTTTTCTCCGACTTTCCCGGTTTTAATGACTCAGTGAATTTTTTAATTACGAAATTTTTAGGCATTTGTCGATTTTATAATAGAGTTCAATTTGAAGTTTTGAGCGAGTTTTCACTCCCAGACTAAGCATGAAGTAAAATTTCGAGTTTAGAAAAGCCCCGCGTAGAAAATTTTCACGGGGCTTTTCTAAACTTGAAATTTTATTTCATGCGCTGCTCGTACAAAACACTGATTTGAAGTGAAATTCAAAAACACACAAATACATCTTTATTCAGAGTAACACGGATATTTAGTCTGTTATCACCGATATTCAGTGTTAATAATAAATAATTAGGTTTCGAATTATTTTGTTAAAACAACTGGTAACGATATTTATATGTTAATGGTTGCAAAAAAAAATAATAAAATTAAATTTATTCTTAAAGGATTTATATTAGTCATTCGAAAAAACTTTGATTCGAATTTATCTCTTACGAATCCTTTATTCGAGTATTCGTGATTCGAATCATATTAGGTGATTCGTGTTCGTGATTCGAATCCTTTTTATGAGAAAATTACACATTAAAACATAATTAAAGCAATAAATATAAAAAGTTTAATGCTGATAAGTTTCGTTAGTTTGAATTAAAATTGTAATTGCTTGTAATGTATGACATAATAATTATTACAGATAAAGTATGTGTTTTTTATTTCAGGTTGAATCAATGTTTTATACGCCTGGCACGTGAAATTTTACTGCATGCGTAATCATACACCTTTTATAAACTCATTGTTATTTTGAAACGCTGAATTCTTAAAAAGTGAGAAATATACTTACTTTATTTTCAATTTTTAAATACTTTACTTGGCAATGACATTTTTTTTAGTAATACAGCATGTCGTCGCTGTTTTGATGAAACCTCCTAAGTGAGTTGAACAAAAATTTTCAGGAATCACAAAAACTGTTTAAAAAAAATTAGGTCAGTAGTTCCTTCCAAACATTTTTTTTTAATTAATCCTTTTATACGATTTAAGAGTTAACTTCACTGCATAGGAGGTTTCATAAACTCATCGTTCTGATAACGTACAGTCCCTTGATACGAAAACCATATTTTTAAAAAAAAAATCACATACGAGGTTTAATTAAAACACCGAAGATGTATACCATTTTCTGGGCGAAAACACAGAATAAGTTTAATAAGGTTTTAAAAATACCTAAAATCAATATTTTATTCATAATCATACTCCTAATAATAAACTTTTGAGATAATTACAAAAACTGTTCACAAATAGAAAGACTGTTATTCCTTACTTCACTTTTTATAATAATAAAATATATAATAAAAAGTGAAGTAAGGAATAACAGTCTTTCTATTTCTGATTAATCACTTCACGTAAACTCGAAACAATACAGTTACAAAAACTGTTTTAAATTAAAATAAATTGAGATTCAAACGATTTAGTAAATGAGTCTTACTAGACTAAGAACTAATTTAATTTTATTCTTACTTTTGAGGGTTTTTTTATATTTGATGAAAACAACTAAACTGAAAAATATTGACTTATGGAGTGTTACAAATCACCTATTCAAATATTAACATAACAACAATACAGTAGAAGATAATATGTTTATGGAATCCAATTATTAGCCAAAACCAACAATTAAAATTTCAATTTACTTTCCTTTTTGTAATTTCAAATATGTGTATACCTTTTAGAAAGCCAATCAAAGTCAATTGTGCATTTGATTGGATTTTCGAAAGGTGTATTAGAAAACCAATATTCACACCACTATTAATCAACGTTTCCCTTACACACGCACAACCACAAAATATAAATTAATTACACTCTTATTCAAATATACATAGCAGCACAGATGGCCTGTATTCCCTAGGGTAATCCGTAATATCATTTTTTCCCCGACAAAGTCATTATATTCACAAAAAGTCGGGGGTGAGGGTGTGACGTGCGCCACTGGCTCGGCCCGGAGATAACGAATTGAGCAGTGGCGCGCGTGACCAGACTGTGGATGGGCGCGGATTTACATATCTCACCTATAGATCTAATAATGTTCGCGGTGGCGGAATAAAAAAAATCGGCGCAAAGGAGAAAAAAATCGAGGGCGGGAAGATTAATCGCGCCACATATTGATATAAAAAAAATATAAGAGTTGGAAGGAGGGAGGGAAAACGACCTCTCTCGGCCAGATTACGTGCCCGGAAACGCCGGAGAGGGATGCCGCTGGATTTCCGGACTTGCAATCACTTGACGGGAATTTATCGCCCGGGTATTTTGCATTAAACTGTTATTATAATATATCGTTTTGAATTTTGTGAAGAATAAAAAAAGATTTTCTTATACGCAAAAATTTCATTTTACTATTTTGTCAAATATTTAAAAATAAACCATAAAACATTGTTTGATCAAGAATTTTGAATCATGATGAATTCATTAATTTTAATATTAGTTAATTTGGCATTTCTATTTGATTTAAGTTATTAAATTAATATGATTATTATAATAAACACATTTTAATGATTATTTAAAATGTTTCTTAATTAGTGGGACAAGTTTTATTTGTATACAAAAAAGGTGTAGATTAGAAACAATACTATTTTACCCTTTGAATGAATATTTACGACTATTTGTCTTAAATTAGGAGAGTAATTGTTTGTCATATTAACATAACAAAAACAAAAAAAATTACAACCAACAAAGAGTTCTTTTGTTACCATTAATATTTAGTTAGGAAACCATTTGCAGCAATTAGTGCACCACATCGACATTGCCTAGACCCAGCGAGGCTATCTATGAAGTTTTTTGATAGATTTTTGCATTTACTTGAAAGATTATCGAAGTCATATACAGTCTGTTTGATTTATTGTGACACAGCACATATGTCCGTTATTAGTACAGATAGAAAAAAACTTAAAGACAAAAGTTTTAGTATTTTTTATGATCTATTCAATCGTAATGTCAGAAAAACAGTTGAAAATCAAATAAACACGTGAAAGCTACTAGTTTCATTTTCTTTAATGGAACACCCTGTATATTTTGTTTATTTCAAATAGGCATTAATATTAGCCTTATAATGATACCACATAAGTACCCCTTTATTATAGAAATAACACAACAATTGCCAATAAATGAAATTTATCAGTTGACATGAATAACTATTTAAAGTGTCTGTTCAAAGTGACGTCCGTTGTTTGCAATACATTCTTCACATCTCTTCATTAAATTTCGTCGTGCTTTTTGCAACATCCGTGGTGTTATTTGGCCACATGCCATACGAATACGATTTTTCAGATCGTCTAGATTTTCTGGACGAGTAACATAAACTTTTTGCTTTAAAAATCCCCAAATAAAAAAATCTAAAATAGACAGATCTGGCGATCTTGCTGGCCAGTTTATGGGGCCACTATTTGCAATCAAATTCAAACCAAACTTTCTTTCCAAAATATCTTTGACATTTCTTGCGTTATGGGGAGGAGCTCAATCTTGTTGGAACCACATATCTCGACGTATTTCTAGGGGGATATCATCTAAATAATCTTCAAATTCTATCGTAAGAAAGTTGGCATATCGCTCCGCATTCAACGTTCCTTGATAAAAAAAATGGTCCTATTATGGTATCACCTAACACACCAAGCCACACATTAACTGCAAATCTTTGTTGGAATCTGCATTCTCGAATTTGACGTGGATTCTCAGTATCCCAGTAATGGTCGTTTTTTCGGTTGGAGATTCCGTTGTTGTTGAAATTTGATTCATCACTTCAAAGAATTAAATTTAATAAATGTTGATTGTTGCTAAGCCAATTACAGAATACTATCCTCCTGTCAGAATCACCATCTCTTAAACCTTGTACTAACTTAATTTTATATGGTCTCATTTTATGTTTTCTCAGAATAGAAAATATTTTATGCATACTTATTCCTAAGTCAGCCACTGCTTCGCGTATTGAATTACGTGGATGTGCTCTAAAATAGGCCAATATCAATACTTCATTATTATCTTCTCTTTCTTGTCTTCTCCTTCGTAATTTAGTATTAAAACACCCATTTCTCCGTAAATTTTGTTCAAGTCTTGCAAAAGTGCGATAATGTGGTTGTCTTCTTTCTGGATACATGTTTCCATAAGTGATACTAGCTTCTCTAGAATTATCGTTGCATCTAACAAAGACCTTTAGCATATCCATTTTTTCATCATTAGAATAGTAATTATCACCCATCTCTAAAGATTTGAATCAACAACTCGCAAGACGGGAAGTTACTACACCACTTTGACATTAAAGCGGTAACAAATTGTTTTATGTCAATTGTTATTCATGGCAACTGATAAATTTCATTTATTTGCAATTGTCGCGTTATTTGTATAATGAAGGGGTACTTATGTGGTATCATTATAAAGCTAAGGTTATTACCTATTTGAAATAAACAAAATATACAGGGTGTTCCATTAAAGAAAATGAAGCTAATAGCTTTCACGTGTTTATCTGATTTTCAATTGTTTTTCTGACAATGCTACTGAATAGATCATGAAAAATACTAAAACTATTGTCTTTAACTTTTTTCTATCTGTACTAATAACGGACATATGTGCTGTGTCACGATAAATCAAACAGACTGTATATTTGTAAATCCTGGTTTTTACCTTATTCCCCAAATTATTCTTCAGGGGATGAATTGGGTTGATGTCTAGGGATTGACTAGGTTACTGAAGAATACGTACGTGGTAAACTGGACAAGCTTTACATGATGCCTTATATTGTTGTCCATCTGATTAATCCAGCCCCGAGGCATATTCTTTTTAGAATATGGAAGTAAGCACTTCTCTAATATGCCTCTATACATAGCAGCATCCATGGTACCTTTTATTTTTACAAGAGAGCCAAACCCAGAAAAAGAAAACCATCTGTACACAAATAAGACAATTAACTTTGTTTGTATAACTGAGAATTTTATTGTGACTATAGTTTCGACAACTTTAACTTGTCATTTTCAAACATAAAGTACTTTATGTTTGAAAATGACAAGTTAAAGTTGTCGAAACTATAGTCACAATAAAATCCTCAGTTATATAAACAAAGTTAATTGTCTTATTTGTGTAAATAATGATGTATAACGAAGTAGAAGCCTCCACAGTGAACAGTTTAAACCATCTGTAGACGTTAACCCCACCACCACCAATATTTCATTGTTAGGGTCATGTAACGTGGATTATATATTTCTTCTGTTGAATCCCTGACATATCTGCCATCATTTTCGAACAACTTAACCTTTAATTCACCAGACCAGAATTCTCTTGCCCAATATTTCTGCAATTCATGTCTTCCTATTTTTAGCAGATATCTATGGTTTCTTCGCAAAAATTCACACCCTCTACTTATATTTAAGCCCATTTTTGTGTTTAATTCTATTAAAATATCCATTGTAGATCCATCGCAGTCTTCCTTAGGTCGGCAATTGATTTCCATCTAATGATCTTGTTTAGACGGTCACTTGTTTTTTCGAGGATGTTTAAGGCTTGGTAAATCTCATAGAATCCTGTAAATCTTCTGCTTTTCCATAAGCCTGAAACCCCGGTTTGTATGATGCGGAATTGCTCTGCAACTTCATTTTGTGATCGATCAAACGTTACAGCTTCAAAATCAAATCCTCAATATCAAATTTCGTATCTCCATTGTTAAAATACTAACATTTTTACCGGCAGTAAAAACTGGCCAAAACTAACAGACAATTGTCATCGACTAACAATAACAATCAATACACAAAAACTTTCCAATTTCATAACTTACTTTGTAATATAATATTAATTTTTTTTAGAAATAAATTTAATGCCAAACTTTTGCACTCTTAATTCCAGAAAAACCGTTGATTAATATTGCGTAAGAAGCTATTTAAGGTTGAATTTATTATACATTTTTTTATAATAACCACCTGTAATTGTATATAAATAATATTTATGTTATGTTATGCTATGAGATCGGTGAGTCATATAGCTATAGGCTTTTCGAAATTACCTCGACCTAAAAGATCTTTTGTAATTATGCCTGACCTACAATGTATAGACCTCTAGTGTAGTCTACGATAACTTAAGAGTTAATGTGTACCAACTTACCGGGCTTTAAAAGTGACCGATGACAGCTAGTTCCCTTTTCGAAGGGACAGGGCAGAGCATTCACAAAGTAGGAGCTCTGCTATTTCTTGTGCTTCGTTACAGAACCTGCAATTGGCATCAGTTGTCTAACCCATCCTAGTGAGGTGGTGTTTAAGAGGACAGTGTCCAGTTAGAAGGCCGGTTATGAGACTTAGCGTGTCTTTGCTTAACCTGAGAAACTATGTGGCCCTTACGGCAGACAAGGCGATGAATCTTTTCGCCTGCCGCAGGTCAGGTGTGTTTCTCAGGTGAGCACTTTTGGCAGCATTTTTCCATTCCAGGATCATTTCCTTGATGCGAACTTTAGTTATTCCACTGTAGGGTTCTAGTCCAACAAATGAAGTTTTGGAGCTATCCCTGCCAAGGTTTTCGGCAACTTTAATCCCTGCATGACCTGGAACCCAGAGCAGTTTAACTGTTCTGGTCAGCTGCTTTACGGATACTTTTCACTTCCAGACAGGATTAGACTCACATGTGATTGTATTGCCGTTTATGCAGCCTGATTTATTGTAGCCCCTTTCCAAACTTATGTGGGCGCATGTGTTCAAGGCCTCGATTTCTGCCTGAAACAATCATCAATGGGGACCATCCCAAGGACCTTGATAACTCAAAGTGAGGGCAACTGATACCGATTGCAACTTCATTCTCAGTTTTAGATCCGTCAGTGAACCAAACTATCGAGGAGCCTTGTATCTGCTTGACTTTCATCATGGCGACCATGGATGGCCACTTCAATCATTGTATCGAGGTCGTAGTCAATTGACATGTAGTCTTTGAGCATGTATATCTCACACAGTGTTAAAGATTTTTAGGTGCCCGTTAAAAGGTCCATATTTTGGAGTAATTTACCTAATCATATCTTGATAAACATTTAAACTTTGTTCTTATATCAATAAAAACGACTTTAAAGATTCAAAACAGACATGATAAAGAAGGATAAAAAAGCAAAATACAAACAGCATCCAAAATAGATCGGTATCTGGTCATAGGATCGAGCTTGTTGATTGAAATCCATGCACGTGCAAATATTAAACATTGCAAATTGCATACTTTGTATTCGGCTGCAGTAAAATTATAGAATGAAACCGCGCAACTCGGGCGCCTGGAATCGTTGAAAATCACGCGAACAACGGGAAGCTTACTGTTTATAATAAACACAGTCGTCGGCCGAAATGGAAATACGAATGGAAATGAAAACTCGTTCCGTATGTGCCACACACTTTTCTTTCTATAAATCTCATTTTGAGAAAAAACAAAACTGAAGAGGAAATTGCAATTTTAATAATTTTAACAAGTATTCACAGCGTTACTAAATAAATCAATTTTGATATACATAATTGTTAGGAATGGACGATATTTCACGTATCAGGGATTTTTCACTAATATTTATTTATTTCCCAACAGGTACATTCAATTACAGGGAAACAGTGTATTAATAATAACAATAATCAAAGTAACAAAGTAAAATAAAGTTAATTTTAACACTTTTAGTAAATAACACACTTGGTTAAGATTTCACTGTTTATTGATTGACACTGCAACAATTGTTTCGCCACACAGTGGCTTCATCAGGCAGATGAATAATGAATCATTATTCATCTGCCTGATGAAGCCACTGTGTGGCGAAACAATTGTTGCAGTCTCAATCAATAAACAGTGAAATCTTAACCAAGTGTGTTATTTAACCTGTAAATAAAAATAAAAATGTACCAAGAGATGTCGAAAACATTCAACAGGTGTCAGAACCATCTATAAAACCCACTAAAATCAATAAACCAACAAAAACCGTAAATAAAACCGTGCCTCCATCCACCTGCGAAGAGTCCAAAGTCTCGCATTCGCCGCGTCATGGGCTGACCATCACTGTGCCCGATAAAAACGAGCAACAAAATAAACTAAACAAAAAAGATACGGATGGTTTTACTATCTACACTGGAAAAAGACCCAATAAAAATAAAAACCGAAAAAAGAAATTAATTACTACTGGTAGTAGTTCGGCCGGGGTGATATCAGCAGAACCGCGGAAAACCTGGCTTTTTATAAATCGTGTAAATTACGACGCTACAGTAGCTGATATGGAAAACCACATTAAAAATATACCAGTTCATAAAGCGTTTACGTGTGAAAAAATGGAAACCAGAACAAAAACATACAGTAGTTTCAGGATCGGAGCTGATATTTCTGAACACGATCTCCTAATAGATTCAACAAATTGGCCCTTAGGAATAGAAATCGGCAAATATATTTTTAAAAGGCCACCTCCAAAACCAGAAGCAACATAATCTACATAACACGAAGAATTCGCACAGGAAAAACAACGTTATATTTATGGCGATATTTAAGGCGTTATTTATTAATACTCAATCTGTGCGCAATAAATACAATGAATTAGATAGTATGATAGAAGATAAACAGTATGACGTTGTATGCCTCACAGAACACTGGCTAAAACAAAATGAGAGCGAACAGTATCATATAAATAATATGATATGCGCTTCCTACTTTTCAAGAAAAAACTCTTCAGGCGGCGGTGCCTTAGTACTTGTAAATAAAAAACACAACTTTGTAGTGCTGAATAATATCAACCTATTATCTATAGAGTGTCATTGTGAACTGTGCGGCATATACCTAGTCGAATCTAATACAACCTTTATCGTTGTATATAGACTACCGAACGGCGATTTTAGCATATTTTTAAACACCATAACTACTGTATTACACCTATTAGATATTGTTAACAAACATGTTGTTATTGGAGGGGATTTTAATGTTGTGTTTAATAACCCCAACCAAAGAGTCAGAGATGTATATGATTTGTTTTGTTCATATGGTCTCAGACAGTATGTGAATTTCCCAACTAGAGGTAATAATATTCTTGATAATGTCTTTATGAATTTTGAGCCCAATGGTTTTTCTATAGATCCGTGTATAACATCATCAGATCACAAAGGTATCGAACTTCATTTTCAACATGAAGTATCCTTGGATGTGTTAACAACGAAAAAAATAAGGCCCATTACGCAAGCAGGAAAATTCTTTTTTTTCCAAGAATTAATATCCCAGGACTGGAAAGACATAACAAATGAGACCGAATGTAATAAAAAATTCGAAATATTTCAAAATATTATCATGTCAGCATATCACTCATGCTTCCCCGAGTTAAATGTAAGTAATAAAACTAATGAAATTAAAAAGATTCACTGGTACACTGAAGATCTTCGCAATATGCGTGAACATTTAAACTTAATTCACGAAGCAGTGGATATCAGCAAAGATACATCTCTCGCCAAAACTTACAAATCATACAGACGTAAGTATACAGATGAAATAAAAAAGGCTAAAATCAGAGCTTATGATAACTACATCGAAAATTCAAATAACAAAGCCCAATCAATGTGGAACATTATTAATTCTAGTCGTAAAAGTAAACGTAGCTGTGATAGGCCCTGTGATATTAGCTGTGAACAATTTAATAACGAATTTTTATCTTACATAGACAATATCATAAGTACCATCAAGGATATAAATATAAATCCTCTAGACATGGTACCTTTAATACTATCAAGCAGTTTCTCATTTAAATTAATATCCAAGACTGATGTCAGAGATGCAATTAACAGCATCAAACGTAGCAAAAGCAGAGATATTTATGGACTCTCTTCTGATCTGTTAAAGTCTTGCAAAGAATCAATTATATTTCCATTAACAAATATCATAAATACATGCATTACAAAATCCATAGTCCCGAATGCTATGAAAGCTGCTACAGTAGTGCCTATCTACAAAAAAGGAGACAAGAATAATCCACACAATTACAGGCCCATTTCTATACTCCCAGTTTTCTCCAAAGTATTTGAAAAAATATTACTGCTGCAAATAAAACATTATTTTGAATATAATGAGTTGTTTAACAAATCACAATTTGGTTTTCGTAGCGGAAAATCCACAACAGATGCTATAATATCTCTATTAGACGAGTTATTGTCGTCATACGAAGAAGGGGATTTTGCAATGGCATCTTTCGTGGATTTGAGCAGGGCTTTCGACTGTGTAAATCATGATGTACTAATTGGCAAACTAGAGCGCTACGGTTTCGATAAACCTAGCAGTAAATTAATACAGTCATACTTATCCAATAGGACACAAGTTGTCAAATATGGCAATTGCGAGTCGAATGCTCTGCCTGTCAAACATGGTGTTCCCCAAGGGTCTATTTTAGGACCACTTTTATTTATAATATACATTAACGATCTACCAGATTTTGTTGATAACACATTCAAGGTGATATACGCGGATGACACCACGTTAATTAATAGGGCGAGTGAACTAGATGAAGCAATGCATAAAAGCACTACAGCTAATATTAGATGCAAAGAATGGTTTGGTAGCAATAAATTGCTACTAAACCATACAAAAACAACTCATTTGGCTTTCACCTTAAAAAAGCATACATTACCCATGCCATTATCGGTGAAATTTCTGGGTGTGCATCTTGATTGCTCACTGAAATGGCATGCACATAGCGATAACTTGACAAACAGATTAGCCACAAATATATTTTTACTACGCAACCTATCACAAAGTGTATCCGCAAATACCTTAAAAATGTCCTATTACGCCATATGTCACTCTATCTTGTCGTATGGTTTACTTACGTGGGGACATTCGCCATGTTGGCAGCGCATATTCAAATTGCAGCGAAGGGCAGTACGTATAGTGGGTAGATTAGGTTACAGGGATGACTGTAGGGCTATCTTTCAAAAACTGCGCATAATTACCTTACCGAGTCTATACATCTTTCAATGTCTTGTTTATGTTAAAAAGAACTTGTCTGCGTTCAATTTAGCTATGTCTGTTCACAGTCATAATACTCGCAACAAAGATAATATATGCTTAAAACGGGTAAGACTACATAAATCACAAAATGCGAAAAACTATTGGGCTCCGAAGTTCTACAATACATTGACGGCAGAGGTAAGGTGTTTGCCGCTGAAACAATTCAAATCATATATAAAAAAACATCTACTAAATCATGCGTTTTACTCATGGGACGAGTTTCTAAATTCTAGAATTGAGATGTGATAGTTTGTTAATTTATTTCGATGTTTTTATTTATTTTATTTATACAAAGTTTTATATTTATATTTTAGCTATATTTTATTTAACGATATTTTAATCTTTATATATATTATATTTTTTTCATATTTTAATCTGTTGTATATTTAAATGTCTGTCATGTTTTAATCATTTTTTATATTTATATTTTTATGTAATTTTAATCTGTCACACCTACTATTTTTAACTGTCTGTCCACCTTATTGGTGCTGCATTTAAATTTCGTCGATCATTTCTGATCAAATATCATGTTATATTATATAACCATTGTTACTCTGATTAGAACATAATTGTAATTCTTGTACGTTTTTTATGTTTAATTTCTTTTGACCTGTGTAAACTGTATCCACTGTATTGGCATTAATAAACAATAAATTTACTAAAAGTGTTGATATAGAATTTCACCAAGTAACAGCCTAAACTATTAAATTAAAGTTAATTTTGTAAAAAAGTAAAAAATATGAAAAATAAAATATAAAATATTTAAAAATCGCAAGTAAAAATTTAATAATATACCAAATAAAACTGAATTAAATTACGATAATAATTGCTTATTAAAAGGGTGTTCTGACTTAATTGTTAGTTTTTTCGCACATGTCGTGATGCATGCGCTACACATTTTTTGTCAAAGTTGGTATTATTCCCTAGCAATAATCAGCTATGATGTGCTCATCCTAACGACCTTGTACCTTGCTTCCATAGTTTGTTAGGTTTTTGTGGAACCTCTCCCATTGTTCCTCATTGTAAGAGCCAAGGCTGTGAAGGTAATGGAATTGTTAGCTCATATTATACCAGAGCTTTTTGTAACATTCTAACATACTTTGCACCTGTTCAGGATAATTTTCAGACTTGTGATTTTTTGACTAGATCGACAAAAGAAATCGAGGCTAAGAACTCTAAAAGATTTACGGAAAGAACGAAATTATTGACTTTGATTAAAGCCTGATCTGAGGACCGTCGAAACTACTACCTTTCACTTTTTCCTTACTTGAACGAAAAAGAATCCTGGCTATATAACTATAATATTAAAAATTTTGGTTTCTAGCTTTTACGAACTGTCTCATTGGACCTAATTTCGTTTTCTTAGTGTTGACATATTCTATCTCTATTGACTAATGGTGGGTTTATAGTATTCTACTTTCCAGTGATCAATACTATTTTTCCAAGCCAGTTTTTTTTTACTCCAGTGTGCGTATTTATCTCTGCTATCCCACAAACAGAGTAATATATAAACTTTGTATGACTGCTTTGCTGTCCCAGTAAAATAGTTGATGTTTTTTTTCAATGTACCCACTTAAATATCTGTTACATATGTTGTAAACACAACTAGGACGAATCCTCGTGAAAAGGATTCGAATCACGAATCCGAATCACCTAATATGATTCGAATCACGAATACTCAAACAAAGGATTTGTAAGAGATAAATATGTCTTGAATAATTTTCTCACTTATCACTTGGTGAAACATTTTTAAATATTGATAATGAAGGTTTAAATTAAATTACACTTGGTTTGTTTCACAATTTTTTTACTTTACTATTTACTCGACTAGTTTCGCATTATCAGGAGTCACTCCTGATAATGTTGTAAAACGCGAAACTAATCGAGTAAATAGTAAAGTAAAAAAAGTGTGAAACAAACCAAGTGTAATTTAATTTAAACCTTCATTATCGATAAATATGATTCGAATCAAAGATTAAAATTCTGTTTTTTCGAATCAAGAATACAAATCCTTTAAGAATCAATTTGATTTTATTATTTTTTGCAACCATTAACCTATAAATATCGTTACCAGTTGTTTTAATAAAAATATTGAAAACCTAATTATTTATTATTAACACTGATCATCGTTGATAACAGACTAAATATCTGATTTCGTGTTACTCTGATTAAAGATGTATTTGTGTGTTTTTGAACTTCACTTCAAATCAGTGTTTTGTACGCGTGACGCATGAAGTAAAATTTCGAGTTTAGAAAAGCCCAGAAAATTTGTCTCGTGTTGCTACGCGACCTTCGACAAATTTTCACGGGGCTTTTCTAAACTCGAAATTTTACTTCATGCTTAGCCTGGGAGTGGAAACACTCGTTCACAACTTCAAATTGAACTCTATTATAAAATCGACTAATGCCTGAAATTTACGTAAATAAAAAATTCACTGAATATCATTAAAACCGGGAAAGAAAAAAGAAGTGATGGAATTATATTAAAATTGACCAAAACACTAACAAAAAAGCCATATGATTTTATTAAATTTGTCAAAATCAACAGGCATCATAAAATTTACAAAACACGTAAAAATTTATAAAACCAACTTAAATATTGACAAAAACAATACAATTTAACAAAATGGAGGTTTCCCACAGAAAAAAGTTATATTAAGAGGCCAGGGAAAAAAAATCTTAAACCAGGAAAATGCCGGAAAAATGTAACATTTTAGACTGTGGCAGAGCTGGAACGAATCCTCAAAAAAGGATTCAGATCACGAATCCGAATCATCTAATATGATTCTAATTATGAATACTTTAATAAAGGATTCCTAAGAGATAAATATGATTCAAATCAAAGATTCGAATCCTGTCTTTTCGAATCACGAATACAAATCATTTAAAAATAAATTTGATTTTATTATTTTTTGCAACTATTAACATTTTAATATCAGTTGTTTCAGCAGAAATGTTCAAAACCTAATTACTTATTACTAACACTGAACATCGTGTTAAATAATAAACTAAATATCTGATTCCGTGTTACTCTAATTAAAGATATAATTGTGTGTTTTTGAACTGCACTGATTTCAGTGTTTTATACGCGTGGCGCATGAAGTAAAATTTTAAGTTAAAAAAACGCTGAAACGCTGATTTGGTAGCTCTGCTACGCGGAGCGACCAAACCAAATTTTCAGACTTTTCTAAACTCGAAATTTTACTTCATGCTTAACCTGGGAGTAGAAACACTCGTTTGAAACTTTAAATTAAACTATTTTATTAAATTGACGACAAATGTCTGAAAATTACTTAAAAAAAATCATTAAAAGTCAGAGAAAAGTCAAGGAATTTTATTGGAATTGGAAAACACTCAAAGAAAACCTTTTTAAATAAATCGTGAAAAGTAACTAAATAATATACAGAAATTATGAAAAATAGAAAAATTATTGATATTTAACAACAATCATGAAACAATAAAATATTATTATTAGAAAGGTAAATTAAAATAAGAAATCTTGAAAAAATACGAATACTGTGAACAATTAGAGAAATTTTGAAAATTATTAGTCAAAAAGATAATATTAATTGTGCATTGTTTATTTTTGAAGATTTCTATTTCTAGTTTATTTTATCGATTCGTTTTCTTAGTGTTGACAACATTTATTGTTGTCATTATATTAAATGATAACAATTTTCATGATTATTCCCATGATAAATTATATAAATTTGGACAATAACAAATTCTATCAATATAATTGATAAAATAAACTGGAAATGAGAGAAATCTCCTACATTGAACATTATACAAATAATATTCACGTGTCGTAATTTTGAATTGATTTATATATTTATAATTTTAATTGGACTTCATTGACTGAATAAATAAAAACAAAACGTTGAAATTAGATAAATTAAACTGTCTATATTGACAAATTTAAGAATAATACGAAGTAAAAAATATTAAATAATAATAATCAACAAAAAATCGTTAAAAAACTTGTAAAATCAAATAGGACCAACGCTGACAAATATTTTTTTAAGTTTATACTTGTAACTCTGTAATTATTTTTGTTGCCTGTCGTACAATTAAGGTTATTATTATAAAAAGACAACATTCATGAAAAATTATAATATTTTTAATTGATAATTTTTCTAAATCGATAAAGCTCATAGATGTGATTCTAAACATTAACGATTTGTTTAGAATCACATCAATAAAAAATTGTCAAGCAAATCAAAATCAATAGCTGAAAACAAACCAGCCACAACATCTTTGGAACCGTAACAGTTAGAGAAAATGTTCCAAAACCGTTTCTAGGATATGGAGGAGGAACCATTTTGACCAACATACAAATTACAAATAAAAGAGCACAGATAAACACAGTTTTATTAATATTTTAATTTTTTTTTAGAGTTGTCCATACCTAGTTTGATGACAATTTTAAAATCAAATAAATTTATTTAAATTTGTTTTTGCATTTTTTATGTAACAATAAAAATTTTAGTTGGTACCACTGATAAGCATTTTGAAAGAGCTTTTTAATGATATATCACACGTAGGGTCGTGTCATTTAAAAAAAAATAGGCAAGGGTGGCTACAGCCTAAGGAGTTGGTTGCAGAAGATTGTTATGTGGGTCAAAATAGTTCCCGGTTCATATCCTAGAAACAGTTTTGAAAAATTTTCTCTAAATGTTACGGTTCCAAAGATATTCTGGCTGGCTTGTTTTCAAATTGACACCCTGTATATGAATATTCTAAAAGTTGGCAAAAAACATAAACTTTCAATAAAATTGTCAATATAAACAAACATTATCAAATACGTGTCAAAATCTTCAAAGTGGATAAAGAAGCATAATTATATTTTTTAATTTCTACTTTTTTGTAAAAAAATTCTACGGTACCAAAAAAAATTTACACATTTTTCAAATTCAACAACCAATATCTAAAAAATTACAAATTTTATATTTGAAAAAATATTTTTATTTTATATAAAATCTTTAAAAGCAACAAACGATTATAAAAACTTAAAAATTCTTCAGAATTGTTAAAATTAACATATAGCAAATATTTACCAAATAAAAATACAAGGCAGCAAATGAGTGAAAGGCTTTACGTAGCGCGAGTACATACAAAATGTTGAGTACATAAAAAAAATTATAAATAAAAAAAAATATAAACTTAAAAATTAAAAAAAATATATATTGTATGATTATTCAGTAAGCCTTATATGAGGCCATTAATATTAAAAATATGTGACTAGCATTTGATTTTAATATTTTGTACAAAATTATTTTTATTAACAATCGATCAAATTGTTGATAGATATGATTTTAATCACAACATTTCAAAATTATAGCTGATTTCTTTTGACATATTTAGAATTTCATTGGCTCCGTGAGCCTTAATGAAGAACCATACAACATTTTTTGGTTGGATTTTCTACTCAAAATTAATGAACGAACCAAGTTACCTAAAGCTTTTCTCTCAGTTTCTGGCCACGTGGTATAAAACTTATTAATTTCTAAATTTCTACAGACTAGAAAACACATAAATAATAACCAAATATAACAAACAGAAAGAAATTGTAGTTACTCAATTGAGATATTCAATAATAAACAATACAAAAAGTAATAAAATAGAATGCATCAAAAAACAAAACTCCTAAAAATTGACTAACCATATGATGTCATTTTTAATTTGACAAATCAACAGGCATCACAGAACCAACAAAACACGTAAAAATTAATAAAATCAACTAAAATGTCGACAAAAACAATATTAAAAGGTCAGAACGAAATATCTTGAATCAGAAAATGTCGGGAAAATGTAAACTTTCAGATTGTGGCCACCATGTCAGTTTTACTTCAAATAACATTAAACAAAACTTCAATATTCGATTATAAAAAGTAAATTTTTTTCTCTAAATACATTTTCAGTCATTTGATGTTTTTATCAAAGCATTCAAATTTTCACGGGGCTTTTCTAAATTCGAAATTTAACTTCATGTGCCACGCGTATAAAACAGTGATTTACTTGAAAAATTTATTTTGTGTGTTTTTTGTAACGAATCCGGATCACGAATCCAGTTTAACTAAAGTATTCGAATGCCTCTTTTGAATCCTCTGAAAGGATTCCAATCTAGGAATCTAATCCTGAATGATCCAAGTACAATTTCGTGCCCAAAGTTTATCAATATTTACAGTTTTCAAGTTAAAGTAAGTACGTATTTTGCACTAATTTGGACTAAATCTAAGTGATAGATTTCTGACACGTTTTCACTGTGTATTTGTCACAAACGTAACAAAATGTGTTGGATCGTTGATGTCGACATTATTATGTTATTTATTTTTTCAAGTTTTAAATCACGTAACAATGAAAATAAACTTTTAACACAACTGCTCACAAGAAAATATAAACAATGCGGGTAGCTAGACAACTGTATGTAGTTTTAAAACGTTTTGAAATATACTTAAATTTCAACACCTATTTTTTTATTTAATTTTGTAGACGTGTGTAATAGTTACATTTTTCATAATAATTAATCATAACTAATTCTTTATTAACTTGGCGAATACTTGTAAAACTTACTTACTTGTCTTATAAATAAGAAGTTTTGATACGCTAAACGAAAAACAGTTGGATCTTTACTCTTAAATCTATTCAAATAAAATCAATTATTTCTAGTTTTTAGAAAATAACAGATTATGTTGTATAAACTTATTATGTTAAGGTAATTAGTCTGAAGTTAACGAACAAAACTCTTTGTATAAAATTACCTGCCGGTATCGATATTACAAGCTGTAAACTTTGAAATTCCTCCCGGTTTTGCGTTTGCGTTTCTCCACCCGTCCGTCTGCTGTCTCGGATCGCCTCAGGTCCTATAAATAAGGCCACAGTCAGCCTTCCCAACCCCCGCCACCCTACGCGTGTATAAATTCGCCCTTTCCAATTCCGGGGGGTAAGTTAGGCGTCTTGGCAGCTAATCCGAGACGCGTTATGCGGGTTTACACAAAACGCAGATAACCTGTCCGAAGGGGGTTGATTTGCATGTCCCACCCCCAGAGGGCAAACGAGATTGTATCTAATAAAATGAGCGGAAAATGCGGCGCTTATCGAATGTCTTTGTTTTGACAATTTCTGAAGAGGGGGATGAAAAATTAAGAGAGCAGTTTAAATCAAGTATCTCAAGTAATTTTAATTTTTACAACAAAGAATAATATTTTTCTATTAATAATAATAACTATGTTTATTAATACTGTCATTATATCAGGTACAAGGTGGCCCAAATTGGATGTTACTATAGGATATCTCGGTTATTAGAAAAGATAGAAAAAAGTCGATGGCGCATCCTCGAGCTATTTTTTCGAGGCAAACTCAATGTCTAAAACAGAAATTAGCTATCCTCGTTTGTTTTCAAGTTATAGCTAAAAATTCAATATTTTCCATATTCGATTTTCATTAATATCTCAGACATTTATTATTTTATCAAGATAAGAATTGTATGTTCTACAGGTACATTTTGGAGGAAAATCGAATGCAATTTACAGATTATTTCTATCTTCATTATTAAAAGAGATACAACCCAAAGTTATATTTTTTTAAATAGAAGGTATAGTTGGTTGTTCTATTAATAAATTTGTTATTTTTTTTCTCTTTTTATTGATATATAATATGTTGATGTTATATTTGCAATTTATTGAGATATATTACATTTTTTTAAATTTTAAATATTTCTCATTAAACGCTGTAGGCTTGTAAATAAAATGATGCCTGTTACGCATGAAACAATAAACATCAACGTTGTTATTATATTAGTTATTTGTTGTGTTGTGTTGTGTATTTATAAACTAAGTGTTTAAACATGAAGTACGAAAATTACGAAAAGTTTGATATGTTAGAATGCTTTATTCAAAGCAACAGTAATTCTAATATTGCATTGGAAACATATTATACTCGATATCCGGAGAGATCACAGCCCGATAAATCCATATTCCAGCGGTTAAAGACGAATCTCATCAACCACGGTTCCTTTACTATCCCGAGATCCAGAGAATATAATATATTAGACGCAGAAAAAGCTGGATTTAGTGTTATTGGGGCTGTAACTGAAAATCCAGAAATATCAAGTAGGCAAATAGAAGACGAAGAAAGAATTTCAAGAAATCGTGCCTTGAGGATTCTGAATAAGAATAAATACCGTCCTTACACGATTCGAAAAAGACACCATTTGAACCCTGAGGATTTTGAACGAAGATTAGAATTTTGTAACTGGTACAAAGCAAGATGTTTAACAAATCCGAACTTTTACTACGACATTATTTGGACCAACTCACACTGGTCGAAACGCTCATTCTAGCTGAACATTTCGTTATAAAGCGTTTTAGTCTACTTTAAATTGTTCAGAGTCGAAGAAAATATTTGATTAAATATATAAATTACTTAATATTGAATAATTCTCCCCTTCTACCCTTCACCATCCCCATTTTAATTTTTAGTTTTAGCGAAAAATTGTTAAACTAAAATTTGAAGATAATTTCACTATTCGCATTTTTGTGATACAATTTTTATTTAAAAATAGTAATAATATTACAACCTCTTCCCTTCGAATTATTAAAAAATGAACATTACAAATTTTATAATCATGTTTTATTTAATTACAAAATTATTCAAATAGACAAAAACAAAAAATTTAAAATTGCACCATTATCTATAAATAAAAATATACAGTATATACAAGCAGTATAAAGAATCTAGGTACATCATAAAAACAATTTGCACTAAAGCCAAAAATTATTCAGAGTCAGAATCCTCTGGTAAAGATGATTCTTCTGGTTCTACTAATAGCTTTAACACCTCTGTGTCAATTTTTTGAGTGGTAGGCGGTCGTGAAATATATGTTTTTTTTTAAACTTGATATCAGAGGATCAGAGGAATATAACAGCGTATGGAAACGATCTGTTATAGTATGTATTTTTGAAAATTATCGAGTGTGACACTCTCGGTACTTCCGCAAGTCTTTGTTTCGAGCTTCTAATGCCTCTTCCGATAACATCCCAATTGGTAACGTTGCAGATTGAATTATGTCCGCCCCGTGAATTAATAGTTTGTGCAAACTAGCAGGCATATAGTACCATGGATACAATTTTACATATAGATTTGCTGTGTTTTCCAGATACTTCCGGAAGGCATTAACATGTGTTGCTTGTCCGCATGAAATAACTTGTAAAATTATATTTAACCTTTTGATTAAATTTTTGTCCAAACCCGTTATTTGTGCACTTATTTATAATTTTCAAAAAATCGACTAGCAGTTTGCCGTCGTTTGTTGTTCCAAACCCTGGTTTGACTACGTCAACTAGAACACCTAACTGTGATTTAAAATCTTTTAGAATCTGACGTTTTGTTGTCTCTACTGTATTTTTTATCACCATCAGTCAATTCCGCAAATGATTTATAGGGACCTCTAGATTTACCACTAGAGCATCCAGGTTGAGGTTCATTTGGTAAACCTTCAGTTGAGAACACTACCATTCCGTTTAGCCACGTAGAATATTTATTTTCAAAATTTGAAATTGTTCTATGACAGGTTTGCCATTTAATTGTCAATTGTGCCGTAAATTTATTTATTTTATTTATTTATTTATTTATTTGTACGGAAATCTCCATTTTACATTAAATATATATATAATAATAAAAGTGTGTAAATTAAACATATAACAAATAATACAATGCACATGATAGTTATAAAATTCAAGTTACAATTAGCTAATAAATACAATTAAAAAACAACTACAAGATCAATGAGCGAAAGGTGGCGCTTAAACATATTGTAAGAATTACAAAATATTAAAAAGTTTGGAAATGTATTTAGTATATTACAATATTTCATTATGCGACAAACAGGATTATTAGAGGCATAATTTGTGCGATGGGTGTTTAAACGAAACAAAGGTTTGTTTCGTAGAACAGTGGGTGAATAAAAATTAAAGTTTTATGCCCCAACCAATATGCTACTGTTCACAAAGCCATTAATTAGTTTGTACCCATAGCACAAATCTAGCATAACTCTTCTGTAGCGCAGAGATTTTAAATTTAATACATTTAGCATATAAGATCGGCTATAATTTATTATGTATCAATAAATCTAAATTTTGCGATACAATATCAATATTCATAATGTTAATCCCAAAGTGATAGACTGTTGTATTTTTTGTTCTAGCGTTTTTTGAGCGCGCCAAATATCAAATAATGTCCGCCGAGAAATGGTTACGCTACCTAAAAAAAATTACTGCTTGTAATCGGGCAAAAACGGGTAGCTATATGTTGTTTATATAATAAACTAATTAGTTATTATATATAAAAAACAAAGATTCATTACTAAGAACGGCCAAGAATGTATACTTTAACCTTTTTCAAGTTTAACGTTACAAAATTTTACTGTAGGATTCTTTACTTAATTTAAATTAGTGTATCTATATGTTGACTAAAGTTATATGAAAAATATTTAAATATATGTTTTATACATACTAGTAGAATATATATTCATTTTTAAATTATATTTTGCACAAAACACAAATGTAAAAAAGCAATTAATCGTAGGCTTTTGTAGCGCGTAAAATCCACAACTAAACGACGTAAACGATGCATGCACTTTGGATACGAAAAGTCGGAGGGGTTTTTGACTTTACCTGCACACCCTCTGGACATTGAACTACCCATATTCTAAGAAAAAATCTGTTTTCTAAACAGTTGATTTTCAGCGAAATATTCAGCTAGAATGAGCATTTCGACCAGTGTGCGGCGAGGCATACATAAGCTCCGCGGGAATATTTAATAGGCACAATGCCCATTATTGGGCCGATTCTAACCCTCATCGGACTGTTGATGTTAAGGCACAAGGTAGATTTGGTTTCAGTGTTTGGTGTGCTCTACTGGGAAACCGAATCTTGTGTTACAAAATTTACGAGGGAAACTTGAATGGACGGAAATATACAGACATTTTACAACAAAATGTTATTGAGAACTATTTGGACAATTTGCCATTAGTTCAAGGGGAACATTTGTATTTTCAACAAGACGGCGCACCTACCCATAATTGCAGAGAAGTGACAAATTTATTAAATGTTTATTTTGGAGCAAAATGGTTAGGCACAAATGGACCGGTAAAATGGCCTCCGCGATCTCCGGACCTAACACCGTTGGACTTCTTTTGTTGGGGCTATATAAAGGAAGGTTTATATAAATTAAATAACAATAATATCAATATTTTACGACAAAATTTTATTATTATTGTAAATTTTATATCTCATATTCATATTCATAATGCATGTAGAAGTGTCATAAATAGATGTAACTTATGCATTTTAAACAATGGCAATCAATTTGAGCATTTAATGTAATTTTTCTGTCAATCTTTAGTATAATCGTTGTTTTTTTTTGTATTGACCAACCAGATTTGGTGGTTCAATAAAGTTGGATAATTGATTGGATACTGGTTGTAATTGTGACTTTTGTCTTCAAAATAAATTTGAGGTTATGTTTACAGATGGTTGCCATATGCTTAATTACCCTGCCGTAAAAATTAATTTCGTGGTGGAACAGGTTTCATTTATTAATCCCACTTTTTGTCAAATAATTAATCAGCATGGCATTCATATGTCAATCTCATTTCATGACAAATAACCAATGAACCTAAGAAAAATAAATCTGAAATCTGGTTGGTCAATCAACAAAACCTATGTATAATATCCATTTATTTTCATATTTTTTTTTTTGAAATATTGTAATTATTATCACATTCTAATATAAGCCTACTCAAATTCCAGCAATTATTAATTTAATATTAAACATGCCTACTGCGATTAATAAGAATATTTAAAATTTAATCAAATATAATATATATCAATGAATTTCAAATAAAACATCAACATGTTATAAATAAATGAAAAGGGAAAAAAATAACATTTTTTTAATAGCATAGCCAACTATGACTTCTATTTAAAAAAATATAACTTTGGGCTGTATTTCTTTTTTTAATGAAGATAGAAATAAGTTGTAAATTACATTCGATTCTCCTCGAAAAAGTACCTGTAGAACATACAATTCTTATCCTGATAAAATAATAAATGACTGAGATATTAACAAAAATCGAAAATGGAAAATATTGGATTTTTGGCTATAACTTGAAAACAAAAGACGATAGCTAATTTCTGTTTTCAGCATTGAGTTTGTCTCGAAAAAAAAGCTTGAGGATGCGCCATTGATTTTTTTCTATCTCTTCTAATAACCGAGATTCCTTATAGTAACACCCAATTTGGGCCACTCTGTACAAATCAACTAGATACACAAATATTTAATAAAAGGTAACAGAACAACGTACATAATATGCATGCAGAGATTTTTTCTATTAATATACTTATCACCGTATACCAAAGCTGGGCAGGATTCGAATCATTCAGGATTCGAATCCTTTTAGAGAATTTAAAAGTGGCATTCGAATACTTTAGTTAACCTGGATTCGTGATCCGGATTCGTAACATTTTTTTTAAGAGGATTTGTATTCGAATCCAAATGCGGGTGATTCGAATCCTCATAAAATGATTCGAATATTTATAAATAAATTCGAATACTTACAAAAGAATTTGAATCATCAAAAATAATTCGAATTAATTGTGAGGATTAACATGAACAATTTATTTTGTGTGTTTTCAAAGTTCTCGTTAAATCACTGTTTTATACGCGTGGTGCATGAAGTAACATTTCGAGATTAGGAAGAAAATAACAATAATAAACAATGAACGAACGCAACGACTTACGAACTCACTAATTCGCGACACCTAATGATTTGATAAAAAGTTGGTGAAACTTTGTTGATGATAACTCTGATGATGATAACTCCGATGATGATTCGAGCTTAACTCAAGTTTTTCAACTGTACTGAAGTTCCGAACTGTACTGACTTTCCGAACTGTACTGACTTTATGAACTGTACTGCCCTTCCTCTGTCTTCCGCTGTCTCTTATCTTTCCAACCACCGCTGTCTTCACCCCCGCCATGTATCTTGGGGGTGACGGTGATTGGTCGAGAACGTGGTGGAAGAAGCAGAGGGTGGAGTTTTCATATTTACCTGAGGCCAAAAAGTTTTGGGCCTCTGGTTTTCGACTGCTCCGGCGTGTCGAAGTTTGTGCTGCAGATGTTACGACCATAAACCTTTGTTCTCGCTGTTTTTCTGAAATGTTGAGAAATCCCCAAAGGCTTTGTTTTCATGGTCGTAAACATCTACAGCGCGCAGTGGGTTTTATGGCGCTGGTCCTCGGAGGTGCGGAATTTTATGACCTTCCTCGGGGTTGTAAACATCGGCCGGTGCTGGTCGCGCGGTTAATGATGGGGTGGTTTGCAAGTCGTCATTGTTGTTCACGTTCGGGGGAATTCAATGTTGAACTAATTTACATATTTACAAGGAAAAAATATATACAATAGAACATTTGTTACGAACTTGAGCCATTTTTAATTAAAATGATTATGAAATGAAATGAGTAAAACAAATGGAGACCGATGTTTTAATGAATGTGAATAAAATAATCGAGTTCCGACGTTTTGAATAAAACGAAGGTAACAATTTGGCCCCGTAAATGAGTAAAGTTCGTTTACATGCATGAAAGAAATGGATAGAAATGCTTAAAAGTAACATATACAGAGAATATATAATGTGATCTTCTATCCATCGATGTTAGGTGTGGGAAGGCGCAGCATGAGGAACAGTTGAAGAGAAAACTCTTTGATGGTTAGGCATCTGCCTACGTTCTTCCTGCTGAATCTTGCGAATTCTGCACAGGAGTACTGCGACCTTCTGTTGATGAGAACCTGGTGAAGGTGCCGGGCTGACGTCTAGTTCTGGCTGCGGCTAACACCTATTTAAGGATGATGTCCAGGCTCGATGAATCATCTGGTGGAGGTGCCGGGTTGACGTCTGCGTTCGGCGTCGACCAACACCTGTTTCGGGCTTGAAGGCCAGGTCACGATGATTCTGGTGGATGCGCCTGGTGTACCCGATCCGAAGATGATCCAGATGAATGATGATGTTGTGGAGTGCTGGTATGATGCGAAAGACGCGTTCTGAGGTGAACATTAGACAGCAACATCCATGAAGTTCCAGCGTCCGAATTACGCCTAGTATGGACGTAATCCATTTGATGATGAACGGCTGGATGTAACGTCCTGGTTAGCAATGATGCTGATCCGGAGATGAGCCAGGGACGTTGAATGTGGGCGCCACAATAGGGATAACTGCCCATTGACAGTTTGCTGGCGGCAGGCGAATATGCGTCTCGACGCCTTAATTTTTAAGACGTTTTCTGCGAAGATAAGCCAGCGTGAGGGAAAATGAGTGATGTAAATTTTCCCTGAGACGGTGATGATAAAATGGTTACCGTCCGGCGTCACAGGATGTTTCTGGATGAAACCCTCATCCTGTAGGGTTATCCTCTGGAGTAGTCGCAGGGGGGTAAAATTTATGCATTGTATAAATGTCTATATGGCCACTGGGGTAAAGTTTAATTACGGAACCACACTACGTTTCACGGGTTATATGTACAGAAGAGTCACTACGCGCATTGAAGCGTCCTTATAGCGATGACTAAAATAAACTCGCACACTAAAGCGTCCTTAAGTTCATTACCCGCTATTCCTGCGAATCCGGTTCGGGGTTGGTTGGAGCTGCTGTCACAGGATCGTCGATGTTCTCGCTGTCCTCTCCGGCTTCTTGCCTTTCGACAATTCGGTTCCTCCGTCGACGGCGTGGGCGATTAGGCTATGAGATGGCGTGGCATGGTGCAGGTCGAATGTGATCCGCATGAACTACGATGATTCTCCTGTCCTTGAGGATGCGAAATACACGTCCATCCACTGCGTCGTCGATGATGAATGGTCCCAGCCATATTGCTGAAAACCGGCTGGGTTGTTGGGTTGGTATGAAGGATGATTTCGGATGTATACCGGCTGTCCTCGCTGAAAGCGAGCGTCTTCGTCTGGGCGGTCGTAGCGTCTAACGTACCGACGTTGGTGGATCCGAATAGCGTCCATACGCTCTTCCCTCTGATAAATGGCAGGTGCTTCAGCTAGTTCGTCGACCTCTATTTCTCTTTCACCGGGGCGTGGGAGTTCATATCCGAGCAAGGCCTTTCCTGGAGTAAAGCCTGTAGCTGCGCTCGCTCGAGTACGTAGTTGAAAAAGAATTGGTTGGATGAAATTCGTCCATCCATTACCAGGCTGTTCCTGCATTTTTATACGTAAGCACTTCTTTAGCTCCTGATTGCGTCGTTCTGTGGGGTTTGCACGAGGATGGTATACAGGTGTATAATATGGGGTAGCACCCCAATGGCGGCATTGTTGTTTCCATTTTGCAGAAATAAATTGGCGGCCGTTGTCAGAAATAATTGCCTGCGGATATCCAAAGCGGTGAAAAACTTGCTCTTCCAACAGGCGAGTTATAATTCCTGCTCGTGCTTGTCCAATCGCGAATGCCTCTACCTATTTAGTGAATATATCAGTAATGACCAAGACGTGGCGTTTATGGGTAGTAGTTTCCGGAAGTGGTCCAATCAAGTCGACGGCGACGGTGTGAAATGGGGCAATGGGAATCCGTGCTTTGAGTGGAGCAGCTTTTTGAGGTTTTTCTCGCTTTGTCGCTATGCAAATTAAGCAGTTTTTCACATATCGTCTAACATCTGAGGGGATGGTCGGCCAATGATATTTTGAGCGAATGCTACGAGTCGTTTCGTCCCTTCCGGGGTGAATTGACTCGTCATGCATGTAGTGTAGCACACACTCACGAGCTGCTTCCGGGACGTATAACGTTCGGTGATTGGTTTCGTTCGATTTTTGATATAGAACGCCTCCAATATTTTCTAATGTCGAATTATGTTGTTCCCAGTTATTGTGATCGGGGTCGGCTAGAATACGTAATATTTCCCTTGTCTGATTATCGGCCCTCTGGGCATCTTTCACGTATTGAACCAACGTTGACTCGATAACGTTAATTACCGGTCGATGATCGTTATCGATTTCGGGAATATCACCCACAGATTCCTCGTCGGGGTCGCGGCTCAATACATCCGGAAGCTGATTATCTTTCCCTGGGCAATGCTCGATTGTAAAGTCAAATGTCTGGAGGATGAGTGCCCATTTTGTCAGTTTTGATTGTTGATCTTTAAAGTTAGCTAACCACGTTAACGCTTTAGAGTCAGTTCTAACTTTAAAGTTTCGTCCCTTGAGTAGTGGCCGATATCTTTTCAATGCCCACACTAACGCCATACATTCCTGTTCGTTAATGTGGTAACGACGATGTGTGTCATTTTGTTTTGGCTGAGTCAAAACTGATGATCCTCTTTGTTCTGTCGGAATCCGTCTGGTACAGCACTGCTGATATGCCTACTTGGGAAGCATCTGTTTGGACTGTGAAGGGGAGATCCGGCATCGGGCGATGAAGACGGAGAGGTTTTGATATTGCTTCCTGGAGTCGGTCCATGGCGAGTGTTGCGTCGGGTGTCCATCGAAAAGGTCGAGTTGTGGCTGTCAGTTCATTTAAAGGTGCGATAATTTCAGCAAATCCATTAATGTACTGACGAATCCAATTGCACAGGCCAATGAATTTTCTTAGCTACTTCCTGGCTTTGGGAACAGGATGATTTTTAATTTGAATTAAATGCTTCTCTAGTAGACGGGTCACGTCGATATCCACTTTATGGCCTAGGTATTCTAGTGACGATTTCCCAAAGATGCATTTATCTTTCCCTAGATGTAGATTGAATTGATCTAATCTTTCCAAAACTAGGGCGAGGTGTCGTATATGCTCCTCTTCGGTACATGAGTACACAATAATATCGTCTATATATACCATTGTGAACTCATGAAGCATTCCTGCGAGCACTCCCTGGCTCATCATACGCTGAAATGTAGCAGGAACGTTTTTCAGTCCAAACGGCATGACTCTGAACTGATAATGACCTCCATCGGGCGTGCCGAAGGCAGTATATTGTTTTGAATTATGTTCCATCGGGATTTGCCAGTAACCGTGTTTTAAATCCAGCGTTGAAAATACGCGGGCATTGCCTAAGTCCCGCAGTGCTTTCTGGATTACCGGCATTTGAGTTGACTCGGAAATGGTTATCTCGTTGATTTTTCTATAATCGACGCAAAATCTGCTTTTCCCATCCTTCTTGGGGACGAGGACGATTGGAGAAGTGTATGGGCTTGTGGACGATTCAATAATACCATCTTCGAAGAACTCGTGGACTAATTGATCGATTTCCTGCTTCTTTTTCAGCGCGTATCGATAAATCCGAGTTCGAACTGGGTTCGAGTGTTTTAGGCGAATTTTATGTTCGGAGCTGTGCGGCTGATGAGCGAATTGGTCCCTCGGTGAAATTAATCGCGAAAAACGATGCATAATTTGATGAAAATTTGATGCGGCTTCCCCAGTAAATCCGTGATCGAATTCTGGTGGTTTAATTTGTTTTTGCGGTTGTTTTTCGGGCCAAAAGATCGTCTGACGTAAGCCGGTGCCGATGTGCATGCAGTGGCGATGGCAATCAATTACTGCTTCGTGTTTCCTGACAAATTCTATTCCTAGAATGGCATCGTATCTCAACTCTGGCATTATCAGGAATTGCGCGGGGTTTCTACCGTCGAAGAACTCGATCCTGACGCTTGAACTCCCTGATTAATTCAAAACACTCCCTCTGTGTTTGACGACGAATCTCCTCGTACTCTCTCTGTCGGCGATGGTGCTCTTTGAACTCGAGAAATTCGCGATATAAGTTATCGCTCGGGGATTCCGGTGGGTTCACGATGTCCTGGTGCGAGTTGCGAGATTCTGTGCGGTGACTGTCTGTATCTCGCTGTTCGATGTTTCGTGTGTTTAGGGTTTCATGATAGCGTTGGGCATCTGTTTCTGGTACCAAACACTACTGTACATGAATCCTGGGGGCGGTGGGGGTCGGGTATTTACTTGGACCTCGTTGTGTGTTTGATTTTGGGAAACGTTGTCGATGGTGTCCGCCAAAAGTATTTCGTCTTGGGCGTCGTACTCATGTGTCAAAAACGGGTTTTGACTGATATTAGTCAAGTCGCTGATCCGTGTGTGGTCACCGTTAGCTAATGCTGAATATGATGTCGCCATCATTATTTAATTGAGGTCGAATCCGGTCAAAATTATTATTTCCGTAAATAATTTGATTAGTAAAAAAATGAATGACAATGGGTAATCGATTGTACTCGAAAACTATTTTATTATTAAAACGAAAATGAAGGTGGACCAATTAAAAAAAATACTTGTAAAAATTAATTACTATAAAAAAATATACGGCCCCGTCGAGATTTAAAAAAAATATATATACAATTGTTAAAACGGCCCCGTCGAGATTGAAAAGAAGTCTATGATTTAAAATGACTAAATGAATAATTTATTCAAAAGTTATACCGACGATGTTAATTCCTATAACAATATAAATAAAACACAACTATGGTTATGAGTAAATATGTACAACAAAAATGAACATGAATATATATAAATATGAATGAATATGTACAATGCTTATTAATGAATGCTGGTAGTTAATTTGTTATTAGGATGAAAAAAGTATGTCAGTAATAATAACGAAAATAAAAAATGTGAGCTGTAAGTCGGAATGTGATAACCTGGGAACTTAAATATGAATTTTTAAATTTAAATATGTTACATGAAGTGGCTACGTGATATAAATAAGTAAAATTAACATTTAAATGTAAATGATTTGACCAAACGAAATCATAATATTAGGCTTAAAAATGTTATACAAAATCACTAAAAAATGTTATCAACTCAAGTGAAATATTTAAATTTGCAAAGAAAAAAAATGTTTAATGAAAAAATAAAGTTAGGTGCCAAAATGTTATTTGATAAAACAGATTTATTCCAAGGTTGGTGTATTAATTTTAAAAAAATTAAAAAAACTAAGCAGTTGGGCACAAAATGTTATTTTGGTGAATGAAAAGCAAATGAAAATGTTATCGTGTCAAAATGATATATCACAGCATCGGGGGTTTAAAATTTGTAAAAAAAAAATTTACACGTTGAACGCCAAAATGTTATCGGGAAAAATGGTCGATCCCAGGGTGGGTGGATTAAATTTGTAAACAAATTTTAGAACGTTTGAGAGTCAAATGTGATTTGTAAATAAAGAGTTTACAGAGGGTCGTGGGTTTAATTTTCTTAAAAGAAAATTAACGGAGTTGGGCGCCAAAATGTTATCGGGGCGCGGGATGTCGCTTGCTGTTTATGCTAAATTTAATAGATAATTTGAGAGAGCATGAGTTCTGCATAAAAAAACAACGTCTCTCCGTAACAACTCCGATTAGCTCAGTACTTTAACACACACACAATAATAACAAAAGAAACTTAGCGAAATCCTAGTTCAAAAAACACTCACTTTTATTATGTTTAATTTAAAATGATTTGTAAATTAACCTCTGACTTCCAAAAACAAGGATAAAATATTTATTCACGACACACGAAGCAAAATAACACAAGAATGATAATGAATGAAATAAATGACACAAATAAAAGAAAAGAAAATAACAATAATAAACAATGAACGAACGCAACGACTTACGAACTGACTAATTCGCGACACTTAATGATTTGATGGAAAGTTGGTGAAACTTTGTTGATGATAACTCTAATGATGATAACTCCGATGATGATTCGAGCTTAACTCAAGTTTTTCAACTGCACTGAAGTTCCGAACTGTACTGACTTTCCGAACTGTACTGCCCTTCCTCTGTCTTCCGCTGTCTCTTATCTTCCCAACCACCGCTGTCTTCACCCCCGCCATGTATCTTGGGGGTGGCGGTGATTGGTCGAGAACGTGGTGGAAGAAGCAGAGGGTGGAGTTTTCATATTTACCTGAGGCCAAAAAGTTTTGGGCCTCTGGTTTTCGACTGCTCCGGCGTGTCGAAGTTTGTGCTGCAGATGTTACGACCATAAATCTTTGTTCTCGCTGTTTTTCCGAAATTTTGAGAAATTCCCAAAGGCTTTGTTTTCATGGTCGTAAACATCTACAGCGCGCCGTGGGTTTTATGGCGCTGGTCCTCGGAGGTGCGGAATTTTATGACCTTCCTCGGGGTTGTAAACATCGGCCGGTGCTGGTCGCGCGGTTTATGATGGGGTGGTTTGCAAGTCGTCATTGTTGGTCACTTTCGGGGGAATTCAACATATTTACAAGGAAAAAATATATACAATAGAACACCGAATGATTTGTTACGAACTTGAGCCATTTGGAATTAAAATGATTATGAAATGAAATGAGCAAATCAAATGAAGACCGATGTTTTAGTGAATGTGAATAAAATAATAGAGTTCCGACGTTTTGAATAAAACGCCGGTAACAACAGTTTGTTTGTTTTAGACAAAAATGTCTGTAACAAATTTCAACTAGCGTTATTTGTTTTCTAAATATGAAGAATAAATTAGAGATCGTCAAAATGTTTGTTTTGGAATAACTTTGTTATTTAGAAAGATATCAGGCAGAAATTGAAATTTTGGCCGGCACCTGAGAGACACAACAAAATTACCAAATCTTATAGAAGGTGTCCCATATTTAAAATTTACACTTTTAAAAAGCACAGAAAATTCAAGCTGAAAATTATGTGCTATATGTAATAAAAAATTGTAACACTATAAAATCTAGCAATCATTGTATTTCTGAGAACTCGTTTATGTTATATACTGTTTTTAAGTCCTAAGTTAAATTATTTCTCTTTAATTAACAAAGTTATAGTAAGAATATTATGTGATAGCATTTAACTTTTTCCATTTCTTTGAACGAATAATGCTGGATCAAAGTTGTTGGCAAGATGTACTTACAGTAAGTAAAAACTTTATTCTAACCAATTCAGTATTTCTAATAGTTTATAATTTTTATACATCAGTTGTATTAACGATATAAAAAAAGTGAAAATCGACAAAATGTTATTCTTACTAAAACTTTATAAATTAAACAGATATTGAGCTGAAATTTTGTATTGTGTATTTTGAACTTAAAATATTTTTGTGTTTTATACGCGTGGCGCATGAAGTAAAATTTCGAGTTTAGAAAAGCTTGAAAATTTGGTTTGGTCGCGTGTTAATATTTTGCAAACAAAAAGGATAATTACAAATTAGATCCAAAAATTGTTTAATTCCCGATATACAGGGAATATTTCATACATCCTGATGTACAGGCTGTAAATTTGCAGGCATTTAATTATTTTATGAAAGCATTTAATTTAAAACTTCTAACTAGTGTTATCACTCCTTGATTAAGCATGAAGTAAAAATTTCGATAATCAGAGCGACCAATCCAAATTTTTAGGTTTTTCTAAACTTAAAATGTTATTTCATGCGACACGCGTATAAAACACTGATTTAATGTGAAGTTTAAAATATACTGCTTAAGTTTTATCTCACGTTTATACATTTTACAAATATTTATTACGTTTTACCAAACCTCGCGGTTTCAAAATTCAAGTAATTAGCTTTGGGGTATGAATGTATAATTAATAGAAAAAATCCGAACACAAATTGCCCCGCGGACGCTTGAATTTTGTAAGATCTGGTTACACAAATTTAGCAAATTTTACTTCATGCTTAATCAAAGAGTGGAAAGACCCGTTAGAAAGAAGCTTTAAATTTACCGCTTCTGCAAATACAACGAATTTCTGCAAATTTACCAAACGCTGTAATTACCGGAATATGTATACTTTAAAAACATTGCTGTATAAATTTAACAAATAATGAAAGAAGAATCTCATTTGTGGCACTGAAGCACACTTACACACTTATTATGGGGGAGAATGGCGCGTGTCTAGGGACCGCAGGGTTCCATTATGCGCCCCCTCCCGTTACAATTCTTTTGTCGTTTAGCTGACGTGCCTCATATTAAGGTTAGATTAAACACGTTCCTGGAACACTCGTAAGCCGAGCTGCACGGACGTCGAGGCGTCGCGACGCCTGATATCAAACCCTCATCCCTTTTAATTTCCCGCACACACCCTCGCCTCGGCCCCCGTGTCCCATTATATAGTTGTCAAGACGGGAGAGGAAACTTACGTTACAGGATATTATATTATTCACATGGAATAGTTTGTAATATTAAGAAAAATATTTTAGCTGTGTCTCTGTTATTTTATTATTACAAGTAAGAATACTTGCTTATATTCTTTCAACATTGATACAAAGTTTTTTTTTTCGTCTAATTGAGCCTCAGTTTAATTATTATCGAATAACAACACATACTTAGTTTATCATGTAGATTCAAATTTTAAAATCAAAATACTCGTACATTATCCTACCTAAAATTCTTAAGGCACTCCCCACCCCTTAAAAACGAGAAACAGCTAAAATGTGGAAAATATGGTAATATCCCTATTACCTCAACAAAATTTCATAAAAATATTTAGAATTGTTTTTGCGATATAACCCTATAACACTTTAAATAAAACTCATTCTATACTGTATTATTATTGCTTCAAGATAATAGATGTAGATAAAGTTCATTTGATATTTATATTAATTCTCAAATTGTTCTTAAGTTAGCAAAATACAATATTTTAGAATAGGGATTTTGGTAAATGTTAGTCTTAGTGACATTGTCATTTCAATTTTAGGTTTGACGCTCTTCATTCACATGAAAATGTCTAAATCGAAAATTTAGCGTGATTTTATTCCTTCGTGAGAAAATATCAGTGTTCAAATGCATTGAAGTCTTCAAAACTCAAAACAAGAATTTAAGCAAGAAAGAGATTTGTGAAAGAGCTTCTCAGATTTTTGATGTATGTTTTATGTACTAATTTGCAACTCATTATTTTCAATATTGAATTTGCAGATAATGTACGAGGTCTGTTCAGATAATAACCGATCTTTATTTTTTAAAACTTTATTATTCATTTTACAGATTATTGGTCTGGATAGCTTCATTTGAAAAAAATTGTAGCTAGGTCTGGCGAGTAAGGAGAGTGGGGAGGACAGTCATCTGATACTTGCACCAAAACTGACGAATTACCAAAGTCGAGTGTGCGGGCGCATTATCGTGTTGCAAGAACCATGAGTTGTCTTGCTACAACTCTGGTCTCTTTTTGCGGATTTATTCACGCAAAACGGCCTAATAGTACACACGGTTCACTGTTTTACCCCGAGGCAAGAATTAAAAATGTATAATTCCACGAAAGTCGAAAAAAACTGTGAGCATCACTTTGGCATTGGATTGACACTGACGTACTTGCTTGGGACGTTAGCATCCTTTGCCAATCCATTGTGATGATTGAACTTTTGTCTCAATATCGTAGCCGTAAACCCAGCTTTGTCTCCCGTTATGATTATTTGCATGAATGTTTTATCATTGGCTTATTCAAGGAGTTGCCGACAAATGTCCACTTGATCTTCTTCCTGTTGTTCTCTTTCTGTTGTTAGGTCATCAAATGAAAAACACATTTTGCTGCAACTTTACACATGTTCAATTTTTCAGTCAAAATTGCATAACATGGCCCAGTATAACATGCTAACCTCTTCTGTAAGTTCTCTGACTGTCAATCGGCGATTTGCACGCACCAGATTGTTCATTTTCTGAACGTGGAAGTTATCAGTTGAAGTGGAAGGCTTTCCTGGTCGGGGATCATCTTGAATTGACTCACGACCACTTTTAAATCGTGAAAACCATTCATAGCATTGCGTACGACTCAGAGCATCATCTCCGTATGCTTGTTTTAAAAGATTAAACGTTTCTGTGAACGTTTTCCCCAGTTTCACGCAGTGCTGCCAACAGGATATCACATCTCAGATAGCGCCTAATTCAAATTGTTCGGTTTTTATCTGAACAGGTTTCGTATTGTGAGACAATAACAAAGAAGACTGTGAAAAGTGAATGGGAAACAGTTCGGTAAACAACCTTCCGCCCATTATTATTACATTAACAAACAAATCAGTGTTATAGTTAATATAAATGAAATTGCCAATTCTTGGTTTAATGTTTACAGTTAATAGTTGGGTGAAACAGAAATGCTTTGATAAATTGTTTAAAATGATTCAATCATATTTTTTTGTTATTTTAAATAGGTAATATACATTTTTTCCACAGATGTTTATAATTATTTTAGTTTATCATTATAAGAATTACAAAATCTAACATTTTCTACTGGGGTTACTACATACTATTTATTATTTTGAAACTTAGAAGGGGTGAGTCGTTTCTTTGTCCCTTCCTATAGCTCACAACTGCGCAATCGTGGCCGAAATCTGTTATAGATTGATTAATGTTATTTATTACTGAAACAATATTGACATGTATTGAATATCTATATTGAATCATTCATATAATATTGTTCATATATTGAATGTTTATATTAAAAGAAAAATTATAGTCATTACTGATACAATATTGTACAGAAATTGAATATCTATTATTAAATGATTAATTATTTTCATTATTGACTCAATATTGAACAGTTCTATTCAATAAACATCGTGATGTGTCCCTTATTGCACTTTCCTCGTTAAAGATATGATGATTTGAATGTCAACAATATCGAAAAGTTACTCAAACTAAATGTATTTTACATTTAATATTTTTACAAATATCAAGAATATAAATTTGTGTTCAGTACTCACTCATTCACCGCCCTGTCATGGACGAACAATTGCTGTATACAACCGTTTAGTTTTCCAGCTATTGACGATGCTACTTAAGCTAATGGGCATTAGATGGAGTTTACGCTTTCGATACATATTTATTCTTTTTATTCCTAAACTATTCACAAAAAAGTAATTCTAGCATTTTTTCGCTACAGCTCGTTAAATATTGAAATTTTACTTCATGCTTAGTCTGGAAGTGGAAGGCACTTGTTACTTTAAAATATGTCACAAGTATTAAAATGTGTATCGTAACTGTCACAAAGAAAGATGGCGATCTCATTATAGTTCAATTCAAAGTTGGCACCATTGGTTAAATGTCGGCAGGCAGCAAATTATGTCAACTGTCATTATAGTTTAAATGTCGGCTGCCGCCGACTTACGTCAACTGTTATTATAGTCCAAATGTCAGCTGGCGCCGACTTGTATATCAACTGTCATTATAGTCCAAATGTCGGCTGACGCCGACTTATGTCAAACTAACATGATGTACTAAATGTCGGCTGGCGACTCATGTCAACTGTCATTATTGTTTAAATTCAAAGATTCAAAATGTCACAAGTGTCAATTTACAGTCGATCGCATGGGCGTAGCCAGAGGGGTTCCGAAGATACCAAAAAAATCATACATTTTAAAATTGCTGCAGGCAAATTTTCAATAAAATTAAAATAAATAATTATCTGCTTGAAAATAATTATCTGCTTGAAAATTAACAAAAAGCTGTCGAAATTAATCAACATTTATAAATAGAATTAGTATGTACAATCAGCTCAGAAGATTCAACACAATGTGTCAATCAACCGAACAAAATAAAGGCTAGTATTTTTTAAACTTTACAATATTTCAGTGTTTTATACTCGTGGCCCATGAAGTAAAATTTCGAGTTTAGAAAAGCCCCGTGAACATTTGTCGAGGGTCGCTGGAGGGACCCTCGACAAATTTTCTACGCGGGGCTTTTCTAAACTCGAAATTTTACTTCATGCTTAGTCTGGGATTGAAAACACTCATTCGAACTTTGAATTGAACTCTTTAAAAAATCAACGAATGTCCGCAAATGTACAAAGTATACGAATACATAAGGATATGATATATAATAATGGTAAATTATTATGTCATCAATTAATAATTTTTGTTGATTTTGAAGAATTTAGTCAAATTTTATAAGTTTGTTTTTTTAATATATTTTTTTAATTTTTAATTGATAATACATATTATTGCAATTTATATTGTTTTACTATTTATTTGTTGTTTTTTTTTTAATACTTTTGTTCAAATAGAGGACAGATATAATTATTATTATTATTATTATTATTTATTTGGTAAATTTCAATTTGTGTTAATTTCACAATTTAGAAGAGTATTTGTATATTTTATTTAAAATAAAAATTATTATTTGAATTACAAATAAATTCCAATATTATTCAGTATCAATCTTAAAAATAATCGAGTCTTTATAAATCAACTAAAACTTGAAAAAAAAAACCGAAGAATTGTGGCTTTTCTCAACTCGAAATTTTACTTCATGCGGCACGCGTATAAAACACTGACGTAGTGTAAAGTTTAAAATATACTGCTCATTTCATATTTAAATTTTCAGTCGACTTTTAAAACCTTGGCAATTTTCATAAATTATTGGATGTTCGTAATTTTGATGAAATTATCATGAGCTTTTTAATATTTTGAGATTTTCGTCAGTTTATAAAGTTTTCATGACATTTTATAATATTAATAAATTTATTTTCAAACAGAAAACATTTCCCAATTACAAGACAAAATCAAAGCAAAAGTCTGGTACTTATGAAAAAATATAATAATAATAAAATTACAATGATTCTGTAGCAATGCAAATTTTTAACGATTTATACAAATTTCGGATATACGTTTTTTTTAAATTTATTTAAAATAAATGTTTGTAATGTATATTATTTATACTTTATTTTCGTAATAATATTACTTTTACTTTCGTTATTTTATTATTAATTCCATTTTTTCTATTAATCGTACTCGTTTTAGTTATCTAGTTTTGTTATATTATACAGTGCAAGCCAAAAGTTTCGATACACTATAAGAACACACATAAGAAGTGAAAAATGTTAATCTTTATTAATAAATAATCACATATACAATATAAATATTAGTTGTCAGATTTGAAATAAATAATTTACACTAACACCTATGAAATAATATTTTAAAAATGTTAACAATCTCGTGAACGTTCTTTTTACTAGAGAAAAAGTCGAATATGTTGCAATATTATTCAAATTTTATAACAAAATGTTAAAACTAATGATAATACATAATAGCTCCTAACAAAAATCAAAAAATTATTTACTCAAGGAAAAGTTTTTTACATCCTTAATTTATCTTCAACATTAAGGCATTAGTATTTACTAAATTTATTTTGTTTACATGTATCCTTAGCGTTATAAGTTTAGTTTATTCCTAGTTTTAAATTGCATCTTTGTTTAAAGGTAGCCACACACGCAATTGCAAGCTTGACAAGCATGCACGTACAAATAATTTGTACATGCATACTTGAGCGTGTGTGTAAGAATTTTGCGCAAGTATATTATTGATAGTACAAGCGGCTTGAGGCTTGAGAGAAATTTTATTATCCATGATTGAACAGCCCGCGCTTGCGCAAGCAAAACTGAGCGTTTGTGCGAATGTGCAAGTTTGTACATGAAAATTAAGCCGTGTGCTCTTGTGTGGTGTCATACCAAGTAAATGTGAGCTATATCTAGCGATTTTAAAAAATAATACCATATGTTACTTGAGGATTTTATTCAAATATACAATACACCTAAAAGGGAGGCGGGAGGCATAAATATCTTGGCAGGTTTTAGGAATTTTATGGCCTACTGCCTATGGTTGAAAATTTTAGATCTTCATAACTCCTTGCAGTCACAAGAAATCGTAGTGTTACTGCTAATCTTTCGTGTGGTGTCACAGCTTCTCTTATAATCGTATCATTTTTCCGAGTTAAAGATGTTACGAGAAACAAAAGGTTGAAATACGATTCTTCATTCATTCTGACATAATTGTGCCAATCCTGAATCTATATCTTTAGTTCACTCAATAAATTAATATGGGAATAGGTTTTTATATTTCTGGCCATTCTTTGCACCAAATAGAACGTCTTTTCTTATTGTTTTTACATGTATCGATAAGAAGAAGAGCAGTCACAGCAAGCTCGTCGTCGTCCGAACTTGACATGTTCAACCACAAACTGACGCGTGTACAAGCATACTTCAGTGTGTGTTGGCGAAAAGAATTTGCGCATGCTTGTACAAAAAGTTTGATCACGCATGCTCGTCAAGCTTGCAGTTGCGTGTGTAGCTACCTTAATAGATAGTTTTATAATTAGGTGCATTTACTTAAAACAATCTAACAAATCTATTCAAACTTTTAGCATGCAGTATATATAGTTACTGTGTATCAATGTTGAAAAAGTAGCGAATCCAAAGAAATATGTTTCCGAATTTACTCACAATTTGTTAGACATCTGTATTTTGTAATAGTTTTTTTAGCATTAGGGATTTTTGTTTTATGAAATAATATAAAGTAAAGGAAGTCAGTTGAATAAATGAAACAACGTATATAGTACACAAGTATTAAAATATGATAACTAAATCGATTAGGAAAACAACTATAGAATGATCAAATTAAACTTATCATTCTGGCAACCACTTAAACACTTTAAAACTCTAAAATAGGTACTTCTATGCAATGCAAAGGGCTATGTTACTCCTTAAAAATCAATAGTTGCTTCAATAAGGGGAGACAGTTCTCCAACTCCATTGATAACTTAAGGAAAGGAACGTGCATTTAGACTAAAAATAAATACTGTAACTATCATTAATTAAGTTAAATCAGTTAGTAAGATGTATTTGGTCTGTGTATTTAAAGAAATTGCTCTTTATGCATTTTATTAAGTTCATGGGCCCATCTGCTCAAAAACTATTTTTATAGAATGCTGAAATTGAAAATATGTTGTTTTATTTGATTTATTGTGGATGCGATTACATGTTCTCGTAAGATATTTTTTCAAATAAATAATTAGATATGTTATCGACAGGTACTGATGGTATGTTATCGACGTGTAATAAATTATAGTGAATGCGCCGGGAAGAGATTATTAAATACAGGGATTTTTTCTTTTATGATACATATGCGTACGCTTTTTTTTAAGAGTTCAATTTGAAGCTCTAAGGGAGTATTTTCTATTCCCCGGTTAAGCATGAAATAAATTTTGAGTTTAGAAAAGCCTGAAATATTTACTTCATGGTTAATCAAGGAATGAAAAACACGGGTTAAAGAACGAAAATATGGAAGTCAAGACTGTTTACCCTACATATGAATTTGTTATCTTACCCAGCAAAAGTGTCAATTAGTTTCTTAACTAATCTCAATCTCAATCTCAATATTTGCTAAAAATAATATTTTTCGAGAAATAACAATGTAATCTTATATTTACGTAGAATTTAGAAGATGTTTTCATATTATTATTATTATGTTGTTATAAAATGGTGAAATGTATTGAAATAAATAAATCGAATTGAATCCAGACAAAACGGAAACAATAATAGTTGTAAACAAATTCCGAAAGCAATAAAATTAAAAAGCAAATACCTCAAAAAGTGACAAAAATTATTTGTAATTTTAGTATAATTTCTACATTTCACATAATAATTACTATTAATATTTTATATAAAATCATTAAAATCAGCAGAAGTTGGACAAATTAATAAAAATCTTCAAAATTGTCCAAATTAACAATAACAATAAATTCTATTTTAATAGGAATATTGGATAGACAAAAAAGTTGCTAAACTTAACAAAAAAATAACAAATATTCTCGATAAACCTATTACACTATTCGTAATAATAAAAAAACTTAATAAAAATTGACAAATATACGTAACATATACTCACACAAAATTCTTCAAAACTGATTTAGAAAAACAGTAAGATTCGTAAATTTAACATTTGTCAAAATAATAAAATAATAAAAATCTTCATACAGAGTTTTTCTGTTGCATTTCACTTCATATCGTGTGTCCCTTTATTTAAAATATATTTAGCCCTTTAACAAGTGCGTTTTCCTATTACCACTATATTTCCCCTTATGTCATAACCGTATCACATTTTGTCAATTACATTTCATTTGTCAGCAAAATGGCTGCAGTTATATAGTCAAATTTATTTCGTGAATCGGGAAATTTTTTGGTATATATTTGACGAGGTGAAATATATTTGGGATATAGTAAATCTCATTTGATCAATTGTAAAATGCAATAGAAAAACCCTGTAATTTAAAATTATATGGAAAATGAATGCCATTTAATTTAATGACTTGGCTTTAACGAGTGTCCTCCACTTCTTGATTAAGCATAAAATAAAATTTCGAGATTAGAAAAGCCTGAAAATTTGGTTTGGTTGCTCCGCGAAGAGGAGCGACTAAATCAAATTTTCAGGCATTTCTAAGTTTGAAATTTTACGCGTATAAAACACTGACATATTGTGTATATATTTAAAATCTACTTCTAAATCAGCGAACTAAAGCAGTTTATTTTGAACCTTACTTTAAATCAGTGTTTTATACGCTTGTTTTTCAACTAACTAAACCTCCCGTGACTTCTGATCGATGAGTAATGCGCGTTTTAAAGGCACAGATATTTACTTTTAGAATCAAAATAGAGAATACTTTTAACTCGCTTAGTTTTTGAGCAATCTCAAAAACCTTGAGCCATGTTTTTGTTCATTTCGCGTTTAAAATTAAAATGCAAACGGTCCTTCCAGAATCAAAATAAGTGCCTGCAAACAGCCGACGGGTCGTTGGTGACGTCGTTTCGCTGGGAAATTTGAAATTGTTAATCGACGATTGAATTTTAATTGCGAATCGCAATTTGCGATAATACAAGCAAATTTATCATTGTTACAGGAATCCTCTTTTATGATCATCAACAAACAAATTACAAATACAAAATGCAGTAATATACATTTATTTATAAATAATATAAATAAGATGGAAACAACTAAAATGTTCTCCTCTTCGAGACTGTACTCTTCCAAACAAAAACAAAGCCAAACAATAACAAAAACATGGCTCACGGTTTTTAAGATTGCTCCAAAATTAAGCAAGTTAATTGTATTCTCTTTTTTGATTCTAAAACTATAGATGTGTGCCTTTAAAATGCCAGAAGTCACGGGAAGTTTAGTTACTTATGCTACAAATGGCCCATTTTGACCACTTTGACCCAAACGGGCCACGGATTCGGATTCAGCGTACCCAAATTAGTACAACAATGAAGAACAACAATGAAGAACAACAATGAAGAACAACAATGAAAACCCATTTAACCAAGGGGTGTCTTACAATCTGTTTATCAATGTAATCAGAGAGAGAAATATTTAAGCTTTTGACTATTTACAAAACATGACAATTAAGTCGTATTTTAAATAAACATATTTACAATCATTATTTGAAAAGGGGTTTAACACATGTTAAAACCTCTCAATTTATTTCTTCTCTTATGCAATCTAAACTTTTTTGTAAAATAAAACCAATTAATAATTTTTATTTAAATCGTTGTTTTGTTCATTTAAATAATAAGTATAATCTCCACTGACTGAAAATTGTTTTTGGTTGCCGGTGAAAATCTGATCTCCATTTTTCACCGGCGGACGCGTTTTATTTGCTCGGTGGCAATTTCGCTACCTACAATCCGGTTCTTTTTTTATTTCGCATTCGATTTTTTGCTCGTTTTTATTTAATTCCCGCGCGTCGCTATCATTTTTGTTTTGCACCCATCCGCTCACAAATGGCTCTAACTACGACTAATAAGCCATCCACACACAAACAAATGCACAAAAATCCCAACAGCTCCAAACAATTTTATACAACGAAACATACATCGTCCTATAATATACAGGAAAATGTGTTTTATAGTTGAAAAGTCGAAAAAAATATTCTATTTAAAAGCGGTTTAGAGAGAAATATTGACTTGTTAATAAACGTGTAATATACCGGGTGTTGACTTGGCGGACGCAACAAAGGAAATGTTAGAGGGAACAGTTCTAAATTTATTAGTGGTCACACTTAACACTTTACGTTTCTCTAAGTTAAAAAAATTATGACATGCCATTGAATTGAAACAACAATCGCAGATGTCAAAATGGCACAAGATATCACTGTCACTTGAATAGAGTAAATGTTTTCGAAATTATTTACAGTACACAAGGACAAATCCTCCTAATTAAGTGGAATTATGCAGACCATAGTTATCAGGATGTTTGCGATATGTTTTCTATCCAGTTTCAAGACAGACCGATAGCCGAGGAATCCACTGCATAACGATAATCAAGAAAACATTAACACCCAAACAATATCCTAAGCGATCGTTGAATTCATTTCGGACATTAGCAAATTAATAATTGGAGATATTCTCAGATTCTGCAGAAATTGGGTTTTTTAATTCTTGAACAGACTCAAAATGTGTATTTGTATACGTTTTTGATTTTAAATTGCCCCAAGGAATAACCTGCGTTGTTTCAATTCCATGGCATGTCATTATTTTTATAAAATCTCATTACTTTTCCTTAATTATTTTAACTTAGAGAAACTTAAAGTGATGAACGTTAACACGAATGAATTCAGAATTATTAACTCTACAAAAAAGGTGAAAACATTTTGTTTCTAAAATAAATAGGGGAGCCAATACTTAAACATTTCAAAATTTACATGGGATTTCCTATGTTGCGTCCGCCAAGTCAACACCTGGTATATTCGGTTTTTTTATTGGCCAGCCAGATCTGCTGATTTTTTTTATAATATTGGAAATTTGGTTGGAGACTCTGGTTGTAATTTGAGGTTATGTTTCCACATAGTTGCCATGCGCTAAATTACCCGATCATAAAGATTAAGTAAATGGCGGAGCACAACGTCATTTGATAACATACATATCATGTATGTAATCTCTATTCCGTGAATGTTGACATTCACGTCATCAATTTCAAAATTTTAAACTTCGAAATTCCCAATTCCGGCAGGCACTGTTGTCGGTGCTTGTGTATAAGTTTCTATTATTTGCTACGATGATGCGCATATAATAGTATTAAATGGTAAAATAAACTGTTCGTCTTTGATACGTACATAAATTGATGACGTGAATGCCATGATTCCCGGAATAAACTGTAGGTCCGATACAATCGTATCTCGCTTTAGTTTCTATTCCGTAACCCCGCAGCGGCCTATGTACCCACTGACGTCATATGTTGCTATATTTTGTTCACAGATGTGTTATGACAATTACAGTGAGCGTCTAAAAGTTTACTGTCATTGGATGCATGACGTGTCATTTAATACCTCATATTTTTTTTCTTTTGCGTAAATAATCGCTCTGGCGACCGTCAAAGTAATAAAAATTCAATTTTTATCACAATTATTTTCAGGGCTTCGAACCGTTATTTTTTGCGTTCCGGTCTTCGTCTAGGTTCAATTAATAAAATATATATCGGTTCAGTTCGGATTTTAGTTCAATAAAAAATAACTTTTTTTGCGGTTTTTTGTTCAGCTCCAAGTAATTGTTTTATTTTTTGAAATGTTTTTATTTCATGGGTCATGTATTATATATTGTGTTTTTCTATGTGTTTATGTGAGAAAAAATAAGCTATTACTATTACTTAATACACTAATAATGATTTAAATATTAAGAATATAGAAAAGTGTTACAAACTACTACTTTTCTTATTATTATCAAATTTACTAAATATTCACAAAACAAATGTTTCTTGCATTTTTTCGCTAAATCTTAGTAAATATCTGTCACATCTCAGCAGTGTATATTTTCAACTTTTCTTTAAATCGGCGGTTTATACGTGTGGCGCATAAAGTAAAATTTCGCGTTTAGAAAAGCCCCGTGAAAATTTGTATTCTACGCGGGGCTTTTCTAAACTCGAAATTTTACTTTATGCTTAGTCTGGAAGTGGAAGACACTCGTTAGTTTAAAATGTATCACAACAATTGAAATGTGTGTCGCAAGTGTCATATTGATTTAAAAATTGCAAAAAAATAGAAACTGTTATAGAATTAAATAAGTTACATATGTTCGAACCCGTAAGCGCCATCTAATGCCCATTAGCTTAAGTAGCATCGTCAATGGCTGACAAACTAAACGTTTGTATACAGCAATTGGTTGTCCACAACAGGGCTTTATTTTATAGAATACAAAAATCAAGAATATGAATTTGTGTTCAGTACTCATTAATTCACCGGATAACTATATACGCGTTTCAAGCTTAAACGCTATCATCAGTATAGTCCCGGACCAGAGCTTGAAGAATACTGAACATCTTTGACCATTTATAATGGCCTGTGCAATTTACATATGTTCGAAAGCGTAAACGCCATCTATTGCCCATTAGCTTAAGTAGCATCGTCAATAACTGGCAAACTAAACGTTTGTATACTTACGATGGCGTTAAAGCGTTAAATCCGATGAATAAATGAGTACTGAACACAAATTCACATTCTTGATATTTGTATTCTATAAAATAAAGCTCTGTTGTGGACAAACAATTGCTGTATACAAACGTTTAGTTTGCCAGTTCTTCACGATGCTACTTAAGCTAATGGGCATTAGATGACGTTTACGCTTTCGAACATATGTATGCATGCATTAGATATATTTGTATTGGATTTTCAAAGCGAATTTTTCCCAACTGTTGTCGAAACATTAGACGTCAATCATAAATACACAAATTTTAAAAACACATTTATAATGTATGTCAATAAACACTTTCCATTTACGAATATAACACAAAATAATAAAAAGTCCTTTAAATTTAACTCGAATGAAATAAAGATGTCAAAGAACCGAATACATATTTATGAAACTATTTCCCAATACTTGCCTGAATATAAGCCTATTCTTAAACAGGAAGTTTCCAGGTATAAATATCTTTTAGACAAAGAGCGACGTACACATTATGAAAACAAACTAATCAGATCTTTTAACAGATCAAAAGTTGCTTGGCAGATCATTAATCATGTCGGAACTAATAATATGCTACAAAATCTAGTAACACGACCAAACTAGCGAATGATTTTAATAATTATTTTAAAAATACTGCGCAAAATATTCTAAACAAAAATAGGATATCTAATAGTAACTCTTATGTGTGTAGCATGCCGATGAATAACTCTACAATGTTTTTTGAACCACTTACTCAATTTGAGTTAGAGCATGTAGTTCACAACATGGTCAACAAAAAAAAGTGGTTGAAGATATACCAGGGCTGGCCAACCAACGGCCGTCGGGCCGCATGCGGCCCTCGAAGGGCTTCTGTGCGGCCCGCTGCCACAAACTCCTTGAGTTATTGCGAATATTGGAGAGAAAATTATTACGAATATTAGAGATAACCGATTTGTTAACTGGGAAAATATCAACGTGTTAATAAATACTTTTTGCCATGGTTTATTTAATAGTAATCAACAAGAAAATTAATTTACATACACGGATTTTTTCTTTTACGTATACATACATATACATATGTTTTTTTCTTAAATGAGTTTAATTTGAAGCTTTAAACAAGTGCATTCCACTTCCAGATTAAGAATCAAGTCAAATGTTAAGTTTAAAAAGCTTGAAATGGCAAATTTTTTGGTTTTTCTAAATTCAAATTTTTACTTCATGCACCACGCGTATTAAACACCCAAACACTGAAATATTTTGTACAAGTGAAAGTCACGTGAATTCAGCGTCTTATACGCGGGGCGCATGAAGCAACATTTTGAGTTTAGAAAAGCCCCATGAAAATTTCTTCTACGCGAAGCTATTCTAAACTCTAAATTTTACTTCATGCTTAACCTGGGAGTAGAAAACACTCGTTTAAAGCTTCAAATTGAACTCTTTAAAAAAACAACAAATATCTGAAATTTTGCAGCATATTATTGGGATATGTATACTTCTAAAAAACTCCCTTTAGAAAAAATCGACCTATAAAATATTTTCAAGAAAATTAAGAAAAAATGAAATAAACAGAAAATTGAAAGAAAATATGTTGAAAAGTGTGTATTTTGCACACAGTTTTTAACAAATGTTCTCTCAATTTTCTGTTTATTTCATTTCTTCGTAATTTTCTTAGAAAAAAATATGTTTTAATAGTCTATAAAACAAGTTATGGGTCGATTTTTTCTACAGGGACTGTTTTAAAGTATACATATCCCAATTACGTGCTGCAAATTTTTAAATATTTGTTGTTTTTTTTGTAAAGAGTTCAATTTGAAGCTTTTAACGAGTGTTTCCACTCCCAGGTTAAGCATGAAGTAAAATTTCGAGTTTAGAAAAGCCCCGCGTAGAAAGGGGCTTTTCTAAACTCGAAATTTTGCATTATGCGCCACGTGTATAAAACTGAATGAGTGCGAAGTTCAAGATTTAGTACTTATTTAGTATGTGAATGATGTTTGAACATATTTTAGCATATATACAGTGATATCTACACAAAACAAAAATTGTCTGTATAAATATAACCATTAAAACGTAATTTTGAATTTCTAAACTTTTAAAAATGTCAAAAATGCTAAAAGAACTCTTTGAAACTTCTGGATAAAAACAAAATATTTTAAAAACTTAATTGTGAAAAAAAAAGAAACATTTTAAGTACTAATTTTGGCTCTCGAAGCAATTTGGGTTGGCCAGCCCTGTGATATACCAATAACTTTAGTTAAACATTGCATAAACTGTATTGCGGATCCACTCATTGGTATATTTAATAATTATTGAATTAGCTCGAAGCTGGTATATATCCCGATAAATTAAAATATTCCATCATTACCCCAGTACATAAAAAATGAAATGTAGATGACTTCAACAACTACAGACCCATTTCCATTTAAGCACCTTTTGTAAGATATTTAAAACCATAATGTCAAAACGTTCAATTGCCTTTTTTTTCAAAAATACAACCTCTTTAGCAACAATCAACATGGATTTACTGATGGGAAAAGCATTAATACCGCCCTATTTCAATTTATTAATTCAGTGTTAACTGCCCCGCATAAAAAAAGAATTAGTTTGCGATGTAATTCTAGATTTATCCAAAGCATTTGACACGCTGAATCACTCGATACTAATTATAAAGCTAAACCATTATGGTATACGAGGAATCCCAAATATGTGGTTTGAGCCATATTTGGATGGTCATATTTATATGGGTGTTCCACCAAGGAAGTATTTTGGCCCCCTTCTCTTTATTATATACTGCCTTTCAAAAAAATCAGAACACAAAGTATTTATTGGTTTTAATGATATTTACAGAATTTGATCATGTAAATGAACTGCATCGATGATCAAAAAATCAATTGTTTTGGTTACTATTTAATGGTATTTTCCTTGATTTCACCATTATGAAGAGCTGCTGATTTTTTAATGTAATTGCTTCTAATATCCAAGTAGCCTCTGAGTAGTTTGACGTTTCAGTTTGTAAAACATAAAAAGATGCCCCGTGTTCGTTGGCGTGCACAATATCATCATCTAAGTGAATTTGAAAGGGGTCGCATTATTGGAATGCGAGAAGCGGATTTTTCGGTTCGTGCTATTGCTGAAAGGGTAGGCCGTAGTGTATCGGTGATCGTACGCTGCTGGTCTAGATGGTCCAAAGCTGGGGAGAATCGACGTAGACTTGGATCAGGACGTCCAAGAAGCACCACTGAGCGTGAAGATCGAGCTCTTCGTCTTACAACTTTAAGGGACAGATTTACAACGTCGCGGGCATTGGGAAATGACTGGTTGGCTCTAAATGGCCAAAGAGTATCCATGGCTACTGTTTACAGAAGAAACCGCAGTTTTGGTATAAGATCCTACCGTCCACAATTGTGTCCACCTCTTACTCCGCAGCATCGCAGAGCAAGACTTGATTGGTGCAGGGAAAGACAACATTGGACCCATGAATGGAATAACATTATCTTCAGCGATGAGTCTCGGTTCTGTTTATGGGCTCATGATGGTCGCAGAAGAGTGAGACGTCGACGCGGTGAACGCAGAATTTTACAATTTGCTGTTGAAAGACATACGGCTCTTACACAGGGAGTTATGGTTTGGGGGGCGATAGCATATGGTAGTCGGTCTCCTCTAGTTTTTTTTTAGAAGCAAGTCTTAACGCGATTCGGTATATTGACAACATTTTACGGCCAGTGTTAGTGCCCTATGTAAATGGCTTGCAGAACCCCATTTTTCAGCAAGATAATGCTCGACCTCATACAGCGGCCATTACAAGACAGTTTTTTTAAAGTGCCGAAATCAATTTGTTACCTTGGCCATCTCGTTCTCCAGATCTATCGCCAATAGAACATGTTTGGGATATGATAGGTGTTAGAATAAGTAACTTACAGCGCCCCGCTAACACTGTAATGGAACTTAGAGGTCAAATTATCGAAGTTTGGAATGAAATACCCCAAGTCGATATTGACAGTCTGATTTCTAGCATGCCTCGACGTGTTAATGAGTGTTTGGGAAATCGTGGAGGCCCAACACATTATTCATTTTTATTCATTTGTTTTTTGTTTTTCAAGTTGATTTTTTGATCATCGATACAGTTCGTTTACATGATCAAATTGTGTAAATTTTATTAAAATCGTGCAATAAATACTTGGTGTTCTGATTTTTTGGAAAGGCAGTATATATTTAATTGATATACTATATACAATGAATGACCATAGTAAAATCACCTGTTATGCAGATGACTGCAACATGTTATTATTTGGTAATACATATGTGGATGTTATTGACACTGGTAATACAGTGCTTAAGGATATTAACAATTGGTTTTTACAAAACAAACTTGTCTTAAATGCAGACAAAACAAATACCATCCTATTTGAAACAAATCAATCTCTAATAACTCCGACACATATCAAATTAAATAACACTACATTTATATTTAAAACGAATGCAAAATTACTTGATATCATCATTGATGAAATATTAAGTTATAAGCAGCACATTGAGAAGCTAGCGTCAAAACTTAACAAATCCTGCTATGGTCTCAAAATATTCATAAGAAGCACAAGTTCACATATTGCCAAAACTTTCTATTTTTCCAACTTTTATTCTCACCTCAAATAAGAGATTGTGTTATGGGGTAATATAACATATTTTAGTGATGTTTTTATAGTTCAGGAGCGTGCAGTGCGAATACTGTGTGGAATGAAGCAAAGAGACAGCTGCAAAAGCGTTTTTAAAAAATTAGGCATATTGACAGCTCCTGCAGTCTATATTAATGAGTGTATTAAATTTATATATAAGCACAAATCACTATTCACCCAGGTAAGACTTAACACTAAACACAACACAAGACATGGTGTATCTTACGCATACCCATTGCATAGGTTGTCCATGTTTGAACAAGGCCCACTTTACAGTTGTATAATGTTTTATAAGCATTCACCGCAAGACATAAAAAACATTGAAAAACTATCGAAATTCAAACGTATGTTGTTTAATATGCTGTGCACACTGGAGCCATACAATTTTCAAGAATATTTTACTACCAAAAGTCAGCTCTTAATTATGTTTATATATTTTTTATTATGTTATCTCTCTTTTCTGTTGACGTATATAATATATATTATTATTATTGGTAATATATATTATTATTATTATTATTATTATTGTGTAAATTGCACAGGCCATAATAAATTGTCAAAGATGTTCAGTATTCTTCAAGTACTGGTTCGGAACTATACTGATGATGGCGTTGAAGCCTGCAACGCGTATATAGTTATTCGGTGAATGAATGAGTACTGAACACAAATTCATACTCTTGAAATTAAAAAAGTGTCCACGTGCGTGTTTGAACCGAAATAAACCGATTTTTTTTTGCAGTTCCGATAAAAATAACGGTTGTTTCCGGTTATCGGTTTACGGGTCAGTTTTGTTTCGAAGCCCTGATTATTTGTATAGAAAATCGTATCTAGTACATGTGTGATCTGTGCTTGTACCAGAGCTGAGATGAATCCTCAAAAACATGATTCGAATCACGAATCCGAATCACCTAATATGATTCGAATCACGAATACTTGAATAAAGGATTCGTAAGTGAAAAATATGATTCGAATCAAATATTCGAATCCTCATTTTTGAATCACGGATACAAATCCTTTAAAAATAAATTTGAATCTATTATTTGCAACCAGTGATATTTTATTCCATCAGTTTCTATTAACAAACATGTTCATTTACCGACTAAATATCTGATTATATAATGATTTTAATTAATGATGATATATGTGTTATTGAACTTCATTTTGAATCTGTGTTTTATACGCGTGGCGCATGAAGTAAATTTTCTACGCGGGGCTTTTCTAAACTCGAAATTTTACTTCATGCTTAGTCTGGGAGTGGACCGTCAAGATTTTCTACATGTCGAGATTTTCGATATTTCTAGATTTATGTCGATTTATTCACAGTTTGTTATTGTATTAAATGCAACTTCAATATTAAATAAAAACGGTTTTTTTTTAGGAATAGAATATTCACCCATTAAGAGCCGAACAAATTATAAAGTTAACTCTAAAAGTTAATTTTAGGTAAAATTTTGCATCTTTTTCTATGATTTCAATGAATGATTTATTATATTACATACGTCGATTTTTTAAAAGAGTTAAATTTAAAATTCAAACGAGTGTTGTCCACTCCCAGACTAAGCATGAAGTAAAATTTCGAGTTTAGAAAAGCCCCGCGTAGAAAATTTGTCGAGGGTCGCGCAGCGACCCGAGACAAATTTTCGCGGGGCTTTTCTAAACTCGAAATTTTACTTCATGCGCCACGCGTATAAAACACTGATTTAAAGTAATGTTAAAAATTCACTGAAAACCAACCCAACTTCGATATTTTTTCAAAATTAGATGTTTTCTTTCCTATCCATGCTGTAAACCTTCAGATATTCGTTGTTTTCTTGTAAAAAAAACTTCGATTTCCTGTAGTCCTTCGTTTTGCGAAGACCATGGTTGGTCCTTTGAGCTATAGCCTTTGTAAAACGGTAATAAACTTAGTAATCTAGAGTAATCAATTTGAAACTTCTAAGAACGAGTGTTGTCCACTCCCAGACTAAGCATGAAGTAAAATTTCGAGTTTAGAAAAGCCCCGCGTAGAAAATTTGTCGAGGGTCGCGCAGCGACCCGAGACAAATTTTCACGGGGCTTTTCTAAACTCGAAATTTTACTTCATGCGCCACGCGTATAAAACACTGATTTCAAGTGAAGTTAAAAATATTCTATTAACGTTGGATATTTTTCATGGTTAAGTAACCAAATATGCATTCACAAATATTTGAATTATTTGAAAATTGTAATATTAATAGCGATGATTCGAATTATTTAGGAGGATTTGAATCTATGTATCAGGATTCGAATTTTATAAGGATTCGATTCCTTTTATAAGGATTCGAATCCTTTTATAAGAATTCGAATCCTTTTATAACGATTCGAATCCTTTTATAAGAATTCGAATCCTTTTATAAGGATTCGAATCATCTACGTTTGGATTCGAATACGAATCCTTTTAAAAAAATGTAACGAATCCGGATCACGAATCCGTTTTCACTAAAGTATTCGAATACCTCTTTTGAATCCTCTAAAAGGATTCGAATCCGGGAATCGAATCCTGAATGATTCGAATCCTGCCCAGCTCTGGCTTGTACCCATTGACGGCACGCCGCTCCCCTTGCTTCTCCAGCGAAAACGTGAAATTGTGTCATACCTAGACATATATGTGTCATCCAATTACCTTTGGCGGAACATTACTTTTGGCATTTTACTGCCACTTTTCTGTCAAATAATTAATCAATTAAAACATGGCATTCACATACCAATGTCATTAAATTACAAACAGCAGGGACACTCAAATAATCAAAAAACCTAAGAAAAATAAATCCCAAATCTGGTTGGCCAATTAAAAAAACCAGAATATAGTTTTTAATACTGTGTTTAACAACCAAAAAGTTGAAAAACCGTACGTCAAAAAAAAATGTCTATAAAAAACTATACGAAAATAAATCATACGTCGAAAAATCGTGCGTCAATAATTCGTACGCTAAAAAAACGTACCTAAAAAAACGTGAACATAGTTTGTACTGTAATAAGCTCCCAAGTTAAGGCTCCTCGTGCTCAATATATATTTTTCTAACGAAATTTAATATATAATTTTAGAACAGTAATTAAATTTACCATTAGGTACTTATGATAAATTGTAGGAATTAAATGTCGGTACGTAACGGCCGTATGGGACATTAACGTTCCGATTGTTGAAGGCAGGAACCACCGGAGGATAGCCTCTCTAAGTGCCGCCCATCACCGCCTCCATTAATGCACCTTATATCTAATTCCTATGCAGACTTGTAATCCGTGTCGCATGTCCGTTTTCATTAGCCCTCCAGTCTCTCCCAACGGAATTCATCGGGAATTATTCAAGCCCGTCTATTCCTCCCAAACGCGCGGACCCTTTCAGCCCTCGCTGAAACATTCAAACCGTACACTTGTTAATTGACCGGAAATCGATGTTTTTAGCTGAAAACCAATCAATCAATCAATCACTCAATCAATCAATCTCTTGAATATATAATAACGCATTTGCGGACTTTCGTGAATGCGTGAAAAAAAATGCGATTCTGGTGGGCGGAATGTTCACTTCTGTCTTGGTTACAGGTTCCCAAGGGAGCAGCAGACGCTCCCCAATCACTTCTATTTCACCGACTTCGAGCGTCACAATGCGGAAATCGCCGCTTTTCATTTAGACAGGTGAGTAACTGTTTGGAAGTTTTTCCTTTGTTACTTTCAAAAAAGTTGTAACCAATTTATTTGTATAAAATGATTAACTCCTTATTCAAACTACTAACTCAATACTTAATGTCTTATTTTTAAACTTTTTTTATAATATCTCTTCACTGTACACGTATTCTAAAATCATATTCTTGTATATGTAAATTAATGTATAAAAATTAATTCACTAATATTATTTATTTATTCCGACTAGTTTCGACTAATAGTCATTTTCAAGGAATGTCTGTGTCGAAACCAGTCGGAATAAATAAATAATATTAGTGAAACGAACCAAGTGATTTCAATTTCTATTAATTTTTACAAATTAATTTACATATATTTTAATCATGTTTCATCAAGTGATCAATGAGAACCAAACTAAAGATATCAAATTCTTGTTTTTTTGTTATATAGAATATTAGGATTTAGAAGAGCGATGCCAGTGACGGGTCGTCTGTTAAACATGACGACGGAATTATACCAAAAAGCAGATGGTGATCTTCTAAAGACTTTCTTCGTGTCGCCCTCTGACAATCTTTGCTTCCACGGCAAGTGCAGTTATTATTGCGACACATCGCACGCGATCTGTGGAAGTCCTGATGTCCTCGAAGGGAGCTTCGCAGCTTTTCTTCCACCTCCAGATATGGCACCTAGAAAGGTACATTCTTATTCTGTCATATATTATAAAATAATGAAACGTTTTTTGTCTATTTTTTTTTTCTTGCATAACGGGTGTCTATGAAAGTATTGCCTATGCAATTATTAAGGCAATATAAATGGTAGACATTTGAGTTTTGGGATGTATATATAATTTATCTATAGCGTGATTTTGGCATAGTATTAACTAGAAATACTACTTCCGATTTTTCTAGAAGTGATAATATTTTTCTTATATTGAATTACAATCCCAACTTTTTTCGAACTTGTCATATTTGCCTTTAAATTCCCTTTCCAATTATGTATAACAAGTTGATACGTTAAAACTTACCTCAAAATTAATATTTTTTGAAATTGACTTAGTAGGCCACGGAATTGTAACTAGGATGAAACATCACAAAGTTAACCGTGACATGTCTATGACAGTCCATTCAATGCCTTTGTTTTATCTAAAAACAGCCTACCATTAATGTTTTAGTCATTATCATTATAGTGTTCGTTCTTTTTATCGTGCTCACCATTGGGATCTCGTAAGCTAATGATGATACACAAAGGCATATTCTTACTTAGTATCAAATATTAAAACTTTTGTCTAATTTGACCAACTTCGTATCATCATGGGTTTACGAGATCTCAGTGGCAAAAAAAACGAACGCCCACTTAGTGCAAACTTTTTAAAACTCTAATACGGTCAAGTCTTGAACTAATATTAACTTGCAATACATAATTGAATACGGAATTTTAAACAGAATTTTATAATTGCAAAAAAGGCAGGGTGTGTTTGTGGAAAACATATTCGATGTAATGAGAAATTGTTTTTAGGTAACATGACTATTTCACTGTCTACTTTCTGATGTTTCGTCTCAGTTTCAATTTCTCGGCCTACTAAGTTAATTTCGAAAAATATTATTTTAAAGTTAGTTTTACAGTAAATATCAACTTGTTATACATCGTTGGAAAGGTAATTTAGAGACGAATATTACAAGTTAGACTAGAGTTGGGGTTGCAATGTAAAATAAGAAAAATGATATCACTTTCGACTAAACCGAAAGTAGTATTCATAGTTAATACTAAGCCAAAATCAAGCGATAATTAATTCATATATACATCCGAAAACTCAAATGTCTACCATTTATATTGCCTAAGTAATTGCGTAGGCAATTCTTTTATGGCCACCCGGTATATCAATACAATCGGTACAACGCCCTTAATCTATAATATTAATGTCAATTCTATTAACATGTACATATTTATTTATCTACTGTTTATCCTATATTATTATTCAATTAATAAATCAAAAACATAAATGCCATAAGAAGAGAATAGAAACAAGTTAATTTTATTTGTATGAAAACTTTTGTGAATTAACCCTTTCAGCCCTAGAATTTTTCCGGTGCCCAAAAAATTATTTTTTTAACTATCTCAGATATACAGAAAGCTTTTCTTTTAAGTATACATATCTCAATATACTGATACGTTGTATATCTTCAAATATTCGTTGTTACTTTCAAACGAGTGTTTTCACTCTCAGGTTAAGCATGAAGTAAAATGTCAAGTTTAGAAAAGCCTGAAAATTTGATTTGGTCGCGTAGCGAAGCGGAGCGACCAAACCAAATTTCCAGGATACACGTTTTTAGCATTCTGCTGAACTTCACCTAAAATCAGTGTTTTATACGCGTGGCGCATGAAGTAAAATTTAGAGTTTAGAAAAGTTTTAAAATTTGGTTTGGTCGCGAACGCTACACGCTACACGACCAAACCAAATTTTCAGGTCTTTCTATACTCGAAATTTTACTTCATGCTTCATCTGGAAGTAGAAAACACTCGTTTAAGACTTAAAAACAAACGATTATCAAAAAAGTTACTGCGCATGCATACATGTATGTATATTTAAAAGAAACATTACCAGTATGTTTACTAAATTTTAGTGGTGGCAAATACTACTGTCAGGGCCGAAAGGGTTAAGAGTCCAATGCAAAATATTAACTTCTAATGAATATATTACAAATAACGAACAAAATATAAAGATTAAATGTATATATTTTAGGTTTCCCAAATCTATGTTTTGAGATAATAAAAAATGTGATAATATTAGTGCCACCTTTTTTGCCATCCGTGTATGTCAACTTACGTGTAGGTACTAACAAGGGCTGAAAAGTCAGAGTCGGTGTTGGAGTCGTGGAGTCGGAAATCTATGTCATGGATTTGAAGTCGGAATCGTGGAGTCGAAAAAACTCCGACTACGACTCTAATACATTTTTAATATAATTTCTTAGATGTAATAGTAGTTAAAGTGTTTAATTTTTTACTTTCCCCCATATGCAAAACAAAGGGAAAGTATTGTTTTCGCGAAATTTTTAAAATCAAACATTTTAGTGGATATATCCATTTTGAGGTCCCCCGAGTTGATTATGACCATTTTTGAAAAATGTCTGTAATTCTACCGCCACGATAGAGCCTAAACCGATTGAACTGTTAAGGTGACACTACAAACATAAGCTTTTTAGTACAATAGTAGCATTCGATCAACTGTTGGTAAAAATGCAGAAACCGGAAGTAGTAGGTTACTCTTAGCATTTTTTTTAGATTTTTCTATAACATTTATCATATACAAAAATCTTGTTGAGTATTCACTTTAGTTATTTTATTAATATTGTTTTAAAAATGTGAATTTTACGAATTAATTACTTAATATTTAGTGGAAAACTGAAAACATTAATAAGGCTTACGAACAAAGTTTAACAGAAATAAGAAACATTTGTTGAAAAATTGGTTAGGTAAAAGCTATTGATATTTTGTTTCTAAAATTTAAAAAGATTTTATTTGCAATGGAAATGTAGCCAATTTTCAACTATGTAAACTTATGTAAAAATTGAAAGGTCCGGACTGTGATGTTACGAGTATAATATACCGGAGTCGAAGTTGGATTTTCGAAACCTATCGAAGTCGGGTTTTCGAAAACTACCGGAGTCCGGAGTAAAATTATTTATTCTGTTTGCTCGTTGAGAAAATGTTGGGAGTTTTAGTGTTTTATTAATTGAAGATATTCAAGAAGGTTTAATTTTCTGCCCTTGTTTAAAGTTTGTAAAATGTTTACATCATTATTGAAGTTATGTTTTTTGTCGATCAAGTGGTGGTCAAACGTTGAAGTTCTTTTTTGTTTAATCTTTAAAAGATATTCGATACAACATTCTTCTATTTTAAAACATTTAGCCTAATGGAAATCTCAATTATTATTTTCCCTGCATTTCAACATTTGTCTATAATAATGTTCTTTTTTACATTTCTTTTTCATTTTATCTAGGTATGGAGGCATCCATGGAGGAGGTCATATCACAAGAGAAGGAAAGCTCAGTGGGAGACAGAGTCGAACTACTGCGCCCTCGTGCGGGAAATTCCTCCCTACGACAAGGGTCGTAGGCTATACGACCTCATGGACATGGCCGTTTTCGATTTCCTTATTGGAAATATGGACAGGCATCATTACGAGACATTCAAGTAAGTCCCTCTAAAGTATTAACCAGTTGACGTCCTAGATTTATAATAAATGTAAATTAGTATTTAAAAGTAAATGTTTAATCGACTTACGCTCGGTATTATCAACACATTTTAAAGGATAGTTAAACTCAAATCATATTTAAGAGTGAATATGCAGTATTACCAACCAGTTTAAATGTCGTTTAGCGGATAAATACCCGTTAGCGTTAAATGTCGAAATTTCTCCCTGTAACAATTTGAGTGGCGATTTAACTTGACGTTTCAAATTTTGAGGTTAAATCACAGTGATTTCTGTTCGGCTATCGTTATAAATATCCGTTAGCGTTAATAATCATGAATTCAAGTTAGTTAAATTTTATTAACAACTTTTCGGATAAAGAAATATTTAATTACGGACAAAATTATTCATATGAGTATGTATCTAACAACATAACGATATAAAGACGTTCAAAAAATATAAAATTGCTCGAACAAAAATTCTTAAAACGATGTCGCTCACCATTGTATTAGATAAATAATACAAACTAATATACAGGTAGTTTTTCTTTCAAGTATACGTATTCCGAATTCAGCTTATTTCCTTTAAATCTTTAGATATTCGTTGTTTTCATTAGAAGAGTTCAATTTGAAGCTATAAACGAGTATTTTTGACTCCCAGGCTACGCACGAAGTAAAATTTGGAGTTTAGAAAAACCCCGTGAAAATTTGTCGACAAATTTTCTGGGCTGTTCTAAACTCGAAATTTTACTTCATGCGCGGCACGCGTCCAAAACAAAAATATTGTGAATTTATATACAGAGAGTTTTATGTAACACCGAACATGCTAAAATGTACTCAATGTTAATTTTCCTGTGTTCGATGTGTACTGGGACGCATCAAAGCATTGAGTGCGATGTGATTGGCTACGATTTCTAATTGTAATATAGTCAACCCAATGTACACTCTTCCCTTCAAAAATAAATTAAATCTGTCAGCTATCGCAAGCAAGTGTTATTTGCTGTTCTAGCACTTGAAGCATGTTCGGTGTTACATAAAACTCTCGCATGAAGTAAAATTTCGAGTTTAGAAAAGCCCAGAAAATTTGTCTCGGGTTGCTTTTCTCCCAGACTAAGCATGAAGTAAAATTTTGAGTTTAGAAAAGCCCAGAAAATTTGTCTCGGGTCGCTGCGTGACCTTCGACAAATTTTCTATTCGGAGCTTTTCTAAACTCGAAATTTTACTTCATGCTTAGTCTGAGAGTGGAAAACACTCGTTTAAAGTTTCAAACTAAGCTCTTTTGAAAAACAACGGATGTCGGAAAATTTACAGCGTATGCATATGTTTACCTAAAAGAAAAAATCCCTGTATAACCAAACAAGTGTTTTATAAAACGACACACAAACGAACTAAGTGCAAAAATTAGAGTTTATAATTCAGTGTTACCTACCTGCAAATACGATATTTGCCAAAACGCCATATACAATCTATTGCCAACAGATCTTAAAATGACATTTACTTAAAAATCCTTTACAAAGATTCATAATACACATGACAATTTTAAATGTACCTTTAACCTTAACATCATTTAATTAAATTTGAATTAATTTTAACTAAACTGATAAACAAACATTTAAATAAACACAAAATTTACTGTGCAACTCGTTCAGAAATTATTGAAATCCCAAATAGAAAAAAGTATTTTAGATTAATTTACGAACCAAATTTATATTGATTAAACAGTGTTTTTAAGAAATTTAACATTACTCCTGCGTACTACTCACAAATTAGAAAAATATCAATTCTAGGGAGTACTTTCAAAAAAATAAATGATTTGAAAAAGTCCGGTATCTACTCAATAAATTGTAATAATTGTGATAAAATGGATGTAAGACAAACAAGACGAAATGAATAATTAGATATAAGGAACACATATACCATATCAAATCATTTAACTCCGATAAATCTCCAGTAGCACATCACACCTTAACTACTGGACATAAATTTAATATAATTAACATTAAATTATTGGAAGAATCAAATTTTTAATAATTAGTCATGTTAGAAGCAATTTATATGTTTAAAAATAAAGATAAACTACTAAATTTCGATTTAAGCCCCCTAAATAATCCCCTCCTTCACTCATTTTTATTTGAGTGACATTGTCAATTAACGAAATAAATTTAATTGTCAATGTTATTACTATTGAAAATGAACACATAATGTTCGAAATGTACATTTAGTATAATAAAAGTAATCAGTGAAGAAAGGAATTACTTCAATAATTAATAAAACACTTCACGTAACTAAAACAAGAATTTTGAACTAAATGCCTGTTTAATAAAAGTTGATCCTTATACTAGGAATTTGGCGTTTCTTTAGATATGTATAGAATTACTCGTACAGGCGGAAGTTGGAAGACATTTAAAAATCAACGCCAATAAAAAAATCCTTTAGTAATTATCAAACCAAAGATTATTATCTATGTAATCTACGATTAAATTGACTATTTTGACCATTATTTATTCAACATTGTGACAACTACATATGTCAAAAAAGATACAAAAAAAATCTACCGTAGCGCGGCGCCCCCTTCTACAGGCGCCTGGTGCGGACGCACCGCTCTCAACCCTCTTGCCATGGCGCTGATGTTTATGTCAAAGTCCCCACCAATAAACATTTTCACTTTATGAATGTGTTTTGATTTTTCAGGGATTTCGGCAATGATACCTTCACCCTTCACTTGGACCATGGAAGGGGCTTCGGAAGACCCTTCTACGACGAACTCTCAATTTTAGCGCCAGTTTTGCAGTGCTGCATGATAAGACAATCAACACTCAACAAACTCATCAAGTAAGTTTTCTCGTTATTTCAACTATTTCTCTTATTATACGTACAAGTAGACTAATTTCCCAGCCTCTATTTCCCAAATAAATAAATAAAAACCAATAGTTCTGTAAATAACAATGTGTGATGAAAGGTAAAATACACTGATCACAGATTTTTATTAAACTGATTGGTTTTTATTGTAAGTTTATATTTTATCAATTAGTTATATATTTTTTTAAATAGTTAAATACTGTGTTTTGGCGCAGAACTAAAACTATTTTAAAGGTATGCATGTTTTTAGGTACCGAAAGTTTCACTGTACCTATATTTTTATTCGATTCGAATTTATTCCACCGTGTTAAATATAGGAGCGCTGAATTAAATCAATACGAACAATTATTTATTAAAAAGGTAATGTAAATGTCAGACGATTAACACTCGCTTACCGTCTTCGCCATGCCTCCTTTCTAAACAGATCTATTATTCACTAAAATCCGACCTGAGCTCATTACTTGGAAAATCTCGCGGCGATTAGAACAAATCCCGTCCTGGGTGGAATGGGGCTGATCCTGGAGGGGATAGAAATGGGCGGCGGATGTGCCCATCTATTATTAAAAGGGATTAGAGGTCGTCGCCACCTTTTCGCCTCGTAAGCTAATGGCGTACGTTCTCTTTGCCTTAAATTTTTAATCCCCACTAATAATGCAACACAAGTATATGTAAACTAAAGTAAGTATACCATATACATATGAAACGCATGTTCGTAATTTTATTAATGTGAGCGGCTTGATAACGGTATTTTTATGGGGTGTTTAAAGCTTCAGGAATTTCAGGGGGTGTCTTAGCCTTACTGTTGTCAGTTTTAATATTTAAAGGCAGCAATGAGGGGCTCGTGTTTTTATCTTCCACCGTGTGAAAATCGCCTTTTGTCTGGTTTCCTTTGTAGAATAAAGCTTTTTTGGCGAACTTTATTAGAGCCGGATTTATCGTTTGCGATAAAAGTTTTATCCGTTTGTGAAATGTATTTACAAATTCGATTGAGCGTCAATATTAATAAGAAATTTAAGCTAAGCTTTTTTAAGTTTTTAATTTTTGTATTAATAAGGCTGTTTAAACTCCATTATTTATGATGATACAAGTGAGTTACAGCTAACTTAAATATTAATTCGGACTTGTATTGTTGCCTATATTAAATAATAATAAGTATATACCGATGTACAATAAATGTCAAATTCAGCGCGCTCTTAGAAAAAATATAATGTTTGTCACATAGTAATTTCGGTTTTTACACATAAATGACGTTATATTACTTTTTGAAGAACGTCTGCCATTGTTATCATGTTGTTCCATTGAACATTTGATAGACATCAGTCCTAGCTTACTCTAGATTGTAAATTGAGACATTTTATGGTCAGCTGTTATTTTACTGTCCATTTTAACATTCCAAATAAATATTTCGAGTTTATAACATCTAGTAAATTTAAAATTGCAGACGCGAAGCCCGAAACCTCTGCGATAATTTGCCCCAGATTTATAAATAATTATTTTATTCTAAGAGAATCGATTCTTTACTTTACTATAAGCGAAACTCTTCTCCGTTTTTATTCGTTTTTTTATTATTATATGAAGTTAAGTTCGGCTTTAAAGCGAAAATGAATTAGCGCGCGAGGAAGGAGAGAATGGATCGGCGATGGCGGCGTCTGCGGATGGCAGTAAGGAGTGCTTTATTTGTAAACTGGCGAAAATAATGGCTTTTTAGGGGGGCTCTCTCACCGCCGCTGAATCGATTTTAATAAATCCGCGAGCCGAGTTTCGGGGGGCCGACTGTTTTCGATAAATCGCAAGTGCGATTTCGTTAATTTACGATCGGGCCGAACTTTTATTCGAGTCCCTTTTCTCGAACACTTTTCGCGATAATGTATGGCCTTACGGTATTATTCCTTATGATTTGAAAATTGGGGATTGCTACTTTATTTAATCGGTTTCTTAATAATACTCGAATCGCATATAAAATTGGTTTTAAAAGAAAGAAGGTTTTATTTTGTATTAAGTAAAATTGCACACAAAGAATATACGGGATTTTTTCTTGAGTATACTTATCCAACTTATATGCTGTAAATCTTCAGATATTTGTTGCTTTTTTACAAGAGTTTAATTTGAAGCTATAAACAAGCGTTTAAAATTTCTAGTTTAGAAAAGCCTACAAATTTGATTAGGTCGCTCCAAAATTACCAAATTTTCAGGCTTCTCTAAACTCGAAATATTACTTCACGCGCCACGCGCATTAAACACTAAAAACACTGAAATATTGTGAACAAGTGATCTCCATTTGAAATCAGTGTCTTATACGCGTGGCGCATGAGGTAAAATTTAGAGTTTAGAAAATTTGGTTTGGTCGCTTCGCTTCGCTATGCGACCAAACCAAATTTTTAGGCTTTTCTTAGCTCGAAATTTTACTTCATGCTTAATCAAGGAGTGGAAACACTTGGTAGAAGTTTCTATCACAAAAAATATAAATAATACTAACCCAACTTTGATTCATTGAGAAACCCCAGAAGTTACGGAAACTGGTTTCGAAATTAAGGTACCTCTGTTGCGGTTTAAAAGATAACAATTAATATATTTATTTAGATTTATAGAAAGTATAATGATTGTGTCTTTCTTATTTCATTTATAATTTCCAATTCGTTTTCGACTTGCCTACTAGCAGTTTTATTTAATTTAAAAATAAACTTTGCCTTTGAAAATACGAGTACTTAGATTTTTGTCATCTTTATGTAACTAATTTTCTGTAACATTTTTTCTTTTTGATGTTAAAGAAGGGTCGCAAAATATTTTTGATGTATCGAGAAATTTTCTATTTGATTAACTAATTATGCTGACTCATAAAACTCATGAAATTTATATTAATTTATATTTTGTGTTTAAAATAACAGTAGCGACACTGAAAATCGACGGAAATTTTAGGTGTTTTTTTTTGTTCTAAAAATTATAAATTTGTAAGATATACAAGAGCAGGGGTCGGTAACCTCTTCAAGGAATTATGGCATATTTCAGAAATGCGATTTTTGTACACCTATTTTAAATCACTATATGAATACATGTTCAGCTATATTAAAGAAAATTAAGAGGGATATTTTATTTAAAACATAATGATGTGTCCATCCTAGTACTTTTCTCGCATTTAAAAATATCAAAAAGTGTTTTAACAACAATAATTCATTTATGTCCAAGAATAATTTTACGTTCGTGGGTGAGTCGATATGTTTTTGAGCAGTTTAACTTAACATTAGCAATAATATGACACTAGATATACATAGAATCAAGTAATGTAAATATAGTATAACAAAACTTATAATTAAGTCAAAAGATACAAATATTTGTAAAGATAATAACAATACGAGTACTATAAAACTCACAGTTCAAAAAGAAATAAAACTTATAAGATTGAAAATATTTTTATTAATAGATACATAACACAGCATGCAAAAATAGTGAGTGATAATTAAAACATCAGTGGTATGATTATTATCGATGATATTTTGGAGTTGAAACCGAGCTGCAGATTCAACGAGTGCGCAGCACGAGTTGAATGTGCTGCTTCGGTTTCAACTACAAAATATCATCGATAATTAAAATAATGTGAGTCCCTTAACATTATCGACAGCTGAGATTTTGTTGTTTCTCTATTGATTGAGAATTTTTTAACCGCACAAAAGTTCGTAAACTGCCGCCACTGTGATTCTTTGTTCATGACGGTGTTTTTTAACGTCACACTTTTCACTTTTCTATTAATATCACTGCACAAAACTTTACCTATTTTGACGTTTCGAATGACAGGACAACTTATCACCCACCACTGGGTGGTAAGTTGTCCTGTTTGAGTATAATAAGTGTTAGCTTATTTATTAGGATTTTTAAGATAAAATTCAAATCAAAGTAGAAACTCTTTAAATTTACTTAAAATCGTGTGATATCAAATTATTCCCTACTTTTTATTTTGATTTCTTGCGTTTCCAGACCGGTACTAAACTGACAGGCGTGCCAGGTCATGTCGCAAATGACCCGCACAAAGTTTTGACAGTTCTACCAATTTGTCAGATTTTCATCGTTCATCATGAATTTTGTTTTAACTCATATATATTTTCAAAATTATAAATGTTCGCAAAAAAGTTAAGTGTGCAGGAATTTGCGCACTCGTTTTCGATTTTATCGAATAACAGGTCGGACTAGATGACTCGAAAACTAATCAAGTTACAGAAAAGTGTAATAACCGAAACTATCAAGTATTTCACACAACTTTTATTGGGAAAAATTCTCAATATTCTAATACTTCTCAAGATATGCAAAACTTCGATATGACTAGCCCCGGAATGAAATGACTCGAAAACTATTTAAGCTACATAAAAGTAATTATTATGTATTTCATACAACTTTATTTTGAAAAAAAATGCTCAATATTCTAATAATTCTCAAGATATACAAAATTTGTGTAATCAACAATGATTGTAGACAGGTTAAATTTCCCGCCAAAAAATGTTGGTACAACTGATTATATGAAAAGAAAATCCCCTAGATTGCTTTTCCATTGGCGTAGCAAACATTTTTTCCCAAAATAAATTAAATATTTAATCATAACTATATATAAATTTTTTACAATTTTAATTAAATATACAAAGTAAATTGAAGTAAGTTAAGGTTTTGTGTATTTTTAATAAACGTAGAGTTAGCATCCCTAATTTTATAATAAATGTTGAAAATGATGGCCTTAATTTTCTACGCAAGTGTTAACTCTACGTTTTTTATTTTGAAATACTCGTTGAAGCTCCTCCGGATTTATGTTCCTTATCTCTTCTTCAATTGCTGCTTTAAGCTCGTTTAGGGTATGCATTCAATTTTTAAAAACCTTATTTTTTAAATGCCCGAATAAATAAAAATCGCACGGAGTGAGGTCTGGCGAACGTGGTGGCCATAATCCGTCGCTTACCAAGCGATCATCGTAAAATTCCCTCAAGTAATTTAATGTCGCCAACGCAGTATGAGGAGTGGCTCCATCTTGCTGAAAATAACCCTGTTCGTCATCATGCAATTGATTCAAAAATTCATCTAGAATGAGTGTTCGGTAGCGCTCCGCATTGATTATTTCGTTGAAAAATATTGGGCCAATTATCCGACGTCTCGAAATTGCTACCCAAACACCAATTTTTTGTGGATGTAAATCCGTTTCAATAAAAGTATGAGGATTTTCTGTAGCCGACGTACGATAGTTCTGGCTGTTCACATATCCTGACAAGTGAAATCACGCCTCGTCAGTAAAAAAGGTCTTGTCCAACACACCATTATCATTTAAACTCTGATTAAACCAATTGCAATAATCAATTCTTTTTTGGAAATCAAGTGGCTGAAGTTGTTGAACAGTAAAAAAGGATGTACTTAAGATCATCCATTATGCCGAAAAGGGCCGAAAAATGAACCTCATAGAATCCCTGGAGATACAGAAAGCCCGCGCTAATCCGGGAATCCCCCTAATTAACGACTAGGTCGATCTAGTGTATACCCCCATTTTTAATGCTATTTTGTAAATAACCATTTTGTGTATATATACCTGTACCATACCGTAATTTAAGTTACTCTGTTTGATAATGGCAAGTTGAATTGCCGAAACTGCAGTCACGAAAATAAAAATAGTGTGTTATACAAACAAAGTTAAAGTGTTTTATTTCATTGAATTAACATGTATAACGAAGTAGAAGCCTCCACAGTTCATAAGAAATGTATGACTTTAAAGGGTGGAAAATCTGTGAAAAGTGTGAAAATGTAAAAAAAAATAAAATAACACTTATTTCAAATCTTTTAATTTTTTCAATGTTATCATATTTTTTATTAAATTAACGAAAATTTAGGAAATCCATGAAAACTGCCAAGATTTAAAAAATTGACGGAAATGAATAAAAACTACCGTTGACATTTGTTTTAAAAATCAACGGAAATCTTAAAATTTTAAGAATACAAAGAACGGAACATTTTGAAAATTTACTAAAATCATGCGAAATTCACGGAAGGTGTTAATATCTTTTAAGTTGACGAAAGTTTAGGAAATTAACGAAAACACATTCTTGAAAATTCACGAAAGGAAATATGTTTAATATCCACGAAAGCGTATTTTTTTTGTTAAATTAATGATAATAATAGAAATTCACAAAAACTGCCAACGTTTTAAAAATTGACGAAACAATCGAGTCTTTATAAATCAGTTATTAACTTAAAAAAGTGTTTTACAGTCCCAGACTAAGCATGAAGTTAAATTTCTAGTTGAGAAAAGCCCTAAGAATTTGGATCCAAATTCTGGCTTTTCTCAACTCGAAATTTTACTTCATGCGCCACGCGTATAAAACACTGATTTAGTGTAAAGTTCATAATATACTGCTCATTTCATATTTAAAACCTTAGCAGTTTTCGTGAATATATTAGATTTTTGTGATTTTAATGAGATGTTCATAAGTTTTTTAATATTTCGAGATTTTCGTCAATTTATAAAATGTTTGAGATTTTATAATATTACCCCATTTATTGTTCAACAGGAAACATTTCTCAATTGCAAGACTAAAACAAAACATAAACCTACTTTTGTAATAAAAAGCTTAAGTTAATAGTATTATTTTAAGAGCTCAATCGGTTTAGACTTTATCGTGGCGACAGAAGGACAGACATTTTTCAAAAATGGTCTTAATCAACTTGGGGGACCTCAAAATGGATATATCGCCAATACTTATTATGTGTAGTGTTTATAATGCGTTACCTTATTCCTGCGACATATTTTATGACAACATTAAATCTCTATTATCACATTTGAAAGAGCAAATAACTTAACATAATATTTTCACGTATCTGTATTTTTCGTTTTTTGTTTATTTGTATATGTATACACGCATACGGCCATGTAATTAATATATTTTACATATTGTCTTGTAATTGGGATGTAATTTTCCTGTTGGGTAATAAAGACTTATTATTATATCTACTAAAAATTTTGATTTGAAAATTTTTTCGATAACAAAACTTTCCCTTTGTTTTCATATGAGGGAAAGTAAAAATAGTGTATCGTCCAACAAACTATAATCTAATTAAAGAGAAATTTCATAATAATATAAAATAATAACAATGAATTTACAAATTAAAGTACTTAATACAACAATTTTTTTTAATTCATCAAGAAATAACTATTATCTAATACAATTTTCTATTCGAATTCCTACAAGATAGTTTCGTTTTTTGTACAGTAATATTAAAAATCTTTTATCTCCTAATAAAATGTATCTGTGATTTTGAACAAATGTTGACATTGTACGATTTTATGTGATTTTTTTACCTTTACCTTTTCATTAGAAGGGATATTTTACTTCTCCGTATAGCAAAACATCGTTTGTTCTTAATAAATTGTACCTCAATACTCTTTTAAGTATACATATCCTGATATATACGCAGTATTTATTCAGGCATTTATTCCTTGTGAAAACCGTTCAATTTGAAGCTTCTACGAGTATTTCAACTCCTTGATTAAGCATATAGTAAAATTTACAATTTAGAAAAGCCTTAACATTTAGTTTCGTCACTCCGCGAAGTGGAGCGACCAAGCCGAATGTTTTGTATACTCGAAATTTACTTCATGCGCCACGCGTATAAAACACTGATTTCAAGTGAAGTTCATAATATACTGCCTAAGCAGTATTCTAAAGCAGTATATTTTGAATTTCTCTTGAAATCGGTGTATATGTTGGCCGCTGAAAATTTGATTTGGTCGGTTCGCTTTGCTACACATTTTAATTTTTCTAAAGACTTGATCTTATTTGATTTGTATTGGGCTGAGATATTTTCGATGCCAAATAAGTAGACTAACCGACAGTTACGAAGAAATTACAAGTAAAGTAATAAATGTAATTACAAGTACAAGACATCCTAAGAAAAACAAATTTCGGATATTAATTCATATTTTTTCCCCTGTTGGTATTCTTCGGGCGAAATAATTAAGCAATCTCCCTTCGGAACGAAAGCAACTAATCCGAACAGCGGTCGGCCGTGTTCTTAAATTGCCGAGAGTCTTGTTCTTGTGAACAAGAACATAAACTATAAAGCAGTTGCGAGCCTCCCTTATCTGGGACGCCGACGCGGCTACGGCGGTGTTTATTATTATTAAGTTGGCAATTCGGAAAGTTAACTCGTAAGTCAGCGCCGGGGCTCCGGTTAATTGCGCCCTTAAAAATGCAATTTAAATTTCCCGGACAACAACAAAATAACGCAAAAAATATGTGTGTGTAGAAGGGGCGAGAACAAAAAAAGGAAATGTGTGATCAACAAAGTTGTGTCGACGGAAAATTCCATCGCGTTGGTTCGGGCGTATTAAATTATTAATGGTTAATTTTGTTTGGGGGGATTTCTATGAGGATGCAAGTTGGCTCGTGTAATGTATTTTTTATAATTATAAATTGTATAAATTGTAAGTAAACTTCAAATTATACTTCATGCCCCACACGTATAAAACACTAAAATATTGTGTAATTAAAAATAAACTGCTAAATCAATATTAACAATATACCATTAATGCAGGATTAAAAATATACTGCCAAACAACGCGTGGCGCATGAAGTAAAATTTCGAGTTTAAGAAGGCCTGAAAATTTGGTTTGGTCGTTCCGCTTTGCTATGCGACCAAACCAAGTTTTTAAGCTTTTCTAGACTCAAAATTATATTTCATGCTTAATCTAGGATTAGAAACACTTGTTAGTAGCTTGAAATTAAACTCATTATAAAAAAACGTATACCTCAAAACACATACGCATCGAGATATGTATACTTGAAAGAAAAATGCCCTATATATTAAGACGGCTAAATGGTAAACTAAATCGATATAAACTATAATATTTCAAATGTAAGAACTATTGGAGTAATTTATTATTTATTGAAAAATGTGCTACAAGGTGCCTTGATTCTTCTGCAAGGCTAGTTATTATCATCGCCATTTTTAGTTTGGAGTGGCTTTTTGTTGCAATTGGTAAGTTTTTACTTTCCGACACTTTTTTACTATGTAAGGAAAGTACTGTGTGACTTTTTTTTTGTGAAAGTACTATGTGACTTTTTTGTTTTACTTTTTTTTTACGTTTTCTGGTCTCCTGAGTACGATTTTGTATTTTTACAATGATGTTGTGTGTATGCATTTGTGCATGTGTCTCTGTATGTATGTGTTTGTGAAGGGAATAATCGATTTCAAATCTTTCATTTACGTTTTAGACCTCGGCTGGAAGGTCGTTAGTGTTTGTCAGCCAAATCGCCAGTGTTGCCAACTCTTGACTACCAGATGTCTAAAAATGTCGTTTAACAAATCTCCAGAAATCACCAGATTTTGAATTTTGCTATAACATGAATAATATAAACACATATTAACAAAACAACAACAAATGTTCTTATTTATTAACGTTAAAATATATAAAAACTCTAGAATAACTAAAGATGCATTGTACTATAATAATATTATTATAATTATACTATTATTATAATAAAAGTGGTCCTAAAATTGAACGTTTTTCGAAAATGTTCAAACATAATCTTCTACAGGGTAATTCATTAGCCTTTTTACAAACTTCAGCAAACAAAAGTCGCTTTCATTTCACCAAGAAATGTTTAATAAACGCAGGTTCTTGTTCTTCCCTTCTCTTGTTCAGAAGTTCCAGCGCAATTAAAATAGATTATAATAGCGTTCAATTGCAGCTTCTAACGAGTGTTTACAATCCTTAATTAAGCATGAGGTAAAATAATAAAAAAAAGTATATCATATTAGTTGGATAAACAATTATAAGTTTGAAAAATGTGTAATATATTCAATTTTTCGCTCTAGAGCTTTCAAAGTTTAAAATCGCGCATGGGATTAATTGAGTTGACTGGTGCGGTGAGTGAGGTTAGGTTAGGTTTACGTTTCCGCGATTCAACTATATTATCTCCCAAACGGAGCGTGCTATCGAAAAAATTGTAGGGAATTTGATGGCGAACGTCTTTTGTTTGAAGCAATTTTTCTTATTTTTTTCAACAATCGAGATATCGTTGGATAAACAATTATACGTTTTGGAAATGTGTTATAAATTCGATTTTTTGCTCTAGGGCTTTAGAAATTTAAAGTCGCGCGTGAGATTGTGGGAGTTGACAGGAACGGTGAGTAGGATTAGGTTAAGTTGATGCTCACGCGATTCAAGTCAATTATCTCGTGAACGGAGCCTGCTGTGGAAAAAAAATTGTTTTACCGAAAATGTCTGCTTGTTTGAAATATTTTTTGTTATTTTATACAAGAGTTGAGATATCGTTGGATAATGTAATGGTTAAGTAGTTGGGTTTGTGTTTGAATATTTTTAATAAATTCAATTTTTGCGCTAGAGTTTTAAAAACTTAAATTTAGGTATAATATTAATCGGAGTTTAAGGTGCGCCAAGATTGGATTAAATCCCCTTAAATAATTTACAAATTGGTTTACAGTTAATCAAAATTGAGATTTAGTTTAAGTTCATTGAATTTTTAGATACAGTTTCTCTTTTTGCAAGATTAGATTATTATTGAAATCTCAGATTTTGTTGAAATCAACGGAGATTGTTAGGGGATGAATTAGCTTTGCGTTAGAGTTTAAAAAACAAAATCATGCTGTTTTTAACTGAAGCGTCTGTAGCTCAAAGTTCGATTAAAGTTGTGTTGATTTAATTGAAATAATATAAAGTTATTGTTTTCTTTATCGGGTTAAAAGAAAAAAGAACTTAAATATTAATTTCAATTTTTTGTTACGACTTTTGTGATTCGACAAGAAATAAATATAAATCTGTAAAATTGTGCGTCGAATTTCTCGATTGTAAATTATTCTTTCGTTCTATGGAATTACGAAATTACAAAAACGCATTGAAAAACAAACAAAAAATAGATTGCTGGCATATTTTTATCTTCCAAATAATTAAAAAAAGTAAAAAATGTATTCAATCATTTTTTTTTTTATAAATAATCTATTTTTACTTTGTTTAACCACTATATTTACATATTACAAAGTACAAAGTATTTTATTTACAAGTGTTTTTAAGATGTACCACAAAGTAAACGCCTACAACACAAAACGGTCGATCGTTTTTTGTTTTTTTCAGCTTATGCGACCGATAAAATTTACAATTTAATATTTGATCAAAAATATTTTAAAAAACAACAACCAATAATTAATAATTATAAATTGTCGAAAATCTCGAAATATTAAAAATTGACAAACATTTTGTAAATCGAGAAAAATCTCGAATCTAATAAAAATCTTGATATCTTGAAAATCTGATGAGAATTTTATCAATGGACGAAAATGTCGAATTATCGAAAATCTTGACATGTTGAAAATCTTAACGGTCCACTCCCAGACTAAGTATGAAATAAAATTTCGAGTTTAGAAAAGCCCCGCGTAGAAAATTTGTCGAGGGTCGCGCAGCGACCCGAGACAAATTTTCACGGGGCTTTTCTAAACTCGAAATTTTACTTCATGCGCCACGCGTACAAAACACTAAATTAAAATGACGTTTATATATCTTCCTTAGAAATGATTCATACAAGATTGATCAAAAAGGATTCTCTTGCAAATGTTCGACCATTTGGATATTGACAGTTTTATGAATGATGTGCTGAATATTTTCCAATTTTTGATAGTTTTGACAATATTTTACCACGTTCGACAGTTTCAACTTTAATCGCTTTCTAATGACAGTAAATCACTTGATTGTCAATGAAAAAACAAACACCAGAATTTAGCTCCGTCTAAATCACAAACAATGTGTCTGAATCTGAATATGGAAAACACCAGATTTGATGACAAAATCACTGATTTAGCAATCCTGCAAATCGCACTGCCGGTTTAACTGCAGGTGACATCAAAAGTCTAAGGAAAATTTGCTGTACCTTATTTTAAATTTATTACTTTTCATATTATTCTGGCTAAATTTTACTAAGAATTATATTCCAGTATTTGTAATCAATTTGACGAATACAAATATAAAAATGGTGATGTGTCCATCGTAGTACTTTCCCCCGTAAATTGCATATTAAATCACTTTTAAAATATTTGTAGCATTATTATTATCAAAATGTCATCAACTATTTGATAACTACAACTTTTATTTGAAACATTTTTCAATTGTATCAACACATACACTGAGACAAACCAATAACTAGATAAAAGAACATTATTTATTAATTATCTCAAAAACTAAGAGTGCTATGACAAAAAGTAAAGATACAAAAAATCAAAAAATCAAAAATTTCATTTCCTACAACTTTTATTTGAAACATTTTTCAATTGTATCGACACATACACTGTCACACACCAATAACTAGATAAAACACACAACTTTTGAAATATCTCAAAAACTAAGAGTGCTATGACAAAAAGTAAATGAACAATACATCTTCATTTTGTTATTATCTACAACTTTTATTTGAAAGAATTTTTTGTTTGATGAACATTTATTGAAAAAATCTGAAAAAACTGAAAAACGCTACGAGGAGCTTTTCAGTTCTTCCGATTGTATCAAAAAGCTTAAGTTTCAAGTTTCATCTCGATATCTTTAGCGGTTTTTGCGGTACAGCGCACACAGACTCACACACAGACACACAGACACACAGGCAGACAGACATTTTTCAAAAATGGTCTTATTCGACTCAGGGGACCTCAAAACGGATATTTCCGCAAAAATTTTTGATTCGAAAATGTTCACGAAAACAATACTTTCCCTTTGTATTACATACGGGGGAAAGTAAAAAGGGAAATATTTACTAAATTGATCCGAAAATTAATATTCGGAACATTTCTTATCGTGGGTCGATCAAATACAAATGAGCCTTTATTTTTCACAAAACGTAAATAATAGAAAACATCTGCATTTCTATAAATAATTTTTCTATATAGTGTCCTATATTTAAAATACATTTTTTCAAAAGGTTTGGAAGTTTTTTGACTCCGTTATCGTAGAATGAAGCTGTGCGAGTATGTAACTAACTGCACGCAAACGTTTCCACTTCCTCGTTGCTGTTAAATCGCTTGCTTCCAAGTGCTTCTTTTAGTGGCCCAAACAATTGAACATCGCATGGAGGCAGGTCTATAATTTCCATCATTTTCTGCTGCCTTAGAGCGCTTCTATAAGGCCTAGCATTGTCATAAAGGAGCAATACTTCGCAGTTGGGAGAATCTCGTCTTCTGTGTCGATTCTGAAAGCTAACTTGATGCAGAAGGCATTAGTAGCAAATTGCGTGGTTGGGTTGACCTCTGTATAAGAAATCCATCAGGAGGACCCCTCTACACTTAAAAATAACATGTTCAGCTCAGACGATTGAATTGTGGCTTTCGCAGGTTTCCCTCAGCCCTTGCTTTTTGCCTGATTTCGATGCACCAAACCTTCTTCTCAATTTTTGTCCATGTATCTTTCCTAAACTGCACCTGTAGTCTGAATTACATTTTTAGAATTACGTGTTGCGCAAAACAGACAGACGCATTCTTCACATTTATTATTAGGGCTACTAAATAATGGACAGAACAAGCCGGCTCTAACTCTAGGCATCCCAACATATAGACCTCAACAGTTAAATCACTAATAAATACCAGTCCCTGTGCTTAAAAGACAAAGACTCGACCTCCATTTACCTGCATTTTTCGAGTAGGGGATGACTGTGAAAATTGCTTCTAACGTTATTCAATAGTGCATGGTGGGTGCATTATTATAAAATATTTCATAGTGGCGACCAATTTTAAATGTTACATTTCCTTGACTTTCCCTGACCCTTTTCTGATTCCAGATTTTTATCCCCGACCCCTTAAAATAATATCATATAACCAACCCAAGTATAGGGGAGAAAATGATGATATATCCATAATAGCACTTTCCCCGTTAAAGATATGATGATTTAAATATCAACAATATTGAAAATTTCCTCAAACTACATTTATTCTACTTTTATTATTAGAGAATTACTTTATTGTGAATAGTTTTGGAATACTATTTACAAAAAATTAATTCTTGCATTTTTTCGCTACATCTCGCTAAATATTGAGAGTTATATATTTTTAACTTTAGCCCCGTAAAAAGCCCCGTGAAAATTAGTCTCGGGTCGCTGCGCGGGGCTTTTTTAAACTCGAAATTTTACTTTATACTTAGTTTGGGAGTTGAAGATACTCGTTACTTTAAAATATGTCACTACTATCATGTGTGTATCGCAACTGTCACAAAAAAAAACAATGACATGGCGATTTCATTATAATTTCATTTAAACTCGTGTCAAGTTGACACGATTGCTTATGTTGGCTTGCGCTGACTTATGTCAACTGTCATTTTAGTTCAAATGTCGACTTTACGTAATGTAATTGAATGTCCTTGGTTATTGTGACGTTACTGTGTCAATTGTTTGTTTATTATTTGCACTATTATGGCAAAAAAACGACTGCCTCTTCTTTATCAAAATTGACAATAAAAGAACAATAATCAATTATTAATTGTTTTAATGATTAAACAAGTGTTTTCCACTCCCTGATTAAGCATGAAGTAACATTTCCAGTTTATAAAAGGCAGAAAATATGGCCAAGATAGGTATTCCTAAACTCAAAATTTTACCTTGTGCGTATAAAACGCTGATTTAATATGAAATGGTCTTTAACCAATTAACAAGTAAAATAAGTTTAATATGTCGATTATTAATTGTTTAAATGACGGGGAGAGTGCTATGATAAAAATATCGAAAAAAATGTTTTTTTTTTCGAAATTGGGGTTGGTATAAAAATTGTTATTAACACCTTTCGAAAGTGCATTTTTAGTGCATAATTTAGGCTTAGTTTTTTTTTTCAATTTGATTAATATATACTAGGTGGGGGGCTGGCTATCCGTACAGCCAGCCCCCCCACCAAAAATTTGTTTTTGTCGCTAAACCAAAGGGGTGTAAAAAATGTTTCTTGTGACAATAAGAAGTGCATAAAGAGTGCATTATGCTGCATTTCTTATTATTTTTTTTTTATGTGGAGGGGCTAGGTAAATGGAGGTAAAGACTCGTTTATATTTAAACGACCCACATACATACTATTAGTATCAAATTATAGTTGTCGATCGCATTTCAAATTCTGTTTAGGAAAATCCTGTATACGTATGTTTTTCCGTCGGTATCGTTAGTTACAGGTGGTTTAAAGCCGGTCGCCGCAGACGGTGGGAGGCTTTCGCCCCCCCCTTCATCCTTTCGGAATGCAACGGCGAAACGTGATAGTGGAGTCGTGCGAGATGGGGGGTTTTATCGCGGCCGTGCAACGGGGGCGGCTAATCCTAAACCGCTCGTTTGGGGGTTGTGGCGGCGTCGTAACGTCGGATTAACTGCTCTCACGATCCCCCTTCTCACACACACACAAATACACACACACACACATCTGAAACACTTGACTTTATCATCAGGTGTTATCAAAACAGCAGGGAATTTGTTATTATAATTATACAGTTTACGCCTACATTAACATCTGTTATTTATATATTACGTTTATTTATTTGTTTCATCGTGCTTACCATTGGCATATCGTAAACTATTAGAGATAGGAAGACGGTTAACAGGGCTGAGAGTGTGTTCGTTTACTTCAGTGTTAGAGTCCTTTCGAATAAGTTCTATGACATCACGTTGGGTGGGGGTGTATCGTGATTTATAAAACATTTTGAAGGAAACATATCGTTTTCTATTACACTTTAACGGCCAAGTATCAACAGAATTCGCCATTAAAAAAAACATTGTCGAAAAAGTAATTTAATTTTCAGTTGTTTTAAAATTCAATTTGAAGGATAACCTTTTAACTCAAAACCAAATATAGCATTATATATAATAAATTTAGCAAAAATAACAAAATCATAAGATTTTCAAATATTGCAAAACATTTTAACTTAAAATCAGTTTTTATTCTCCGAACTTTTTTTGTGAAAACTCATAATTGATCATTTGCAATTATAATTTTGATGATGTCTGTTTTTTTTCGAACAAATCGATCAAATTGAATTCATTTATTTAGCTTCGAGATTAATTTACAATATGAAATACTAAAAGTTAAATGAAAACAGATATTACAATATAAAAAATATTAATAAAAATAGTATAGAAATGTTGAAATAAATAAAATAAATAGAAAAACAGAGGGATTTTTTCTTGTTTTGTACATATCACGATTTTTCGATGTACATTTTCAAACATTCGTTGTTTTATTAAAAACTATTAATTTGAAGCCTCTAATGAGTGCTTCCAATCTCAGATTAAGCATGAAACAAATGTTCAGTCTAGATAAGCCTTAACTCGAAATTTTACTTTATGCGCCACGCGTATAAAACACTGATTTAATGTAAAGTTTAAAATATAACGCTCAGATTAATTTTACAAATGTTTATATTGAGTATGTGAAAGTATACTTAAAAGAAAAAATCCCTGTATGTCAATATTTTACAAAAATCACAAATTTTAAACAATTATTACTATTAATATATAGGTATTTGATTGAAATTCACTTGGTTTGTTTTACTAATAAATTGTTTTATTTTCAACTAGTTTCGGCTTAATGCCATTTTCAAGAATGGTGTACAAAAGAGCAAAATTGATTATATATACTAGATGTCGGCATTTCAGGTAATAAGCGCTCTAATTATCGGGGAATTCCAAAGGTCCTCGTTGTCATTGACCACGTTTTTTTCCCGCCTTTATGGCTTTACTTATTTCTAAACCCTCCCGATAATTCAAAACTAATCCCTTATTACCCGAATGCAACATTTTACAGTCGTTTGAGCTGAAAAAGTGATTAGCCGTGATGCCAATGATTTGCGAACCCCGTGGTCTGTTTATTATTTAGAATATCTTTCCTATGTTCTTTTAATCTCGTTTCAAAAGACCTGCCCGTTTGCCCTATATATATTGCATCGCAGTCATCACATTTCAGCTCATATACTCCGCTTTTTTTATTATTACTATTGTCTGTTTTAATTTTATTATTCACTAATATTTTCCCTAAGTTAACAGAATTAGTCAAAGTTATGTTATTGTCCTTTCCCCTCACTGTTTGTTTAAGTTTCTGTGAGAGGTTATTGACGTATTCTAATCTATTCCAGTAGGTTTTCTCTATTTTTGTCACACTATAAAAATACTTCCGCAATTGTTTTTGTTTTTTTTAATCATTTGATCAACTAATGCCTGTTTATAACCGTTATTTTTTGCTATTGTTTTAATTGTGTTTAGTTCGATTTGATAATCTATTTTACTAAGTAGAATATTAATTAATCTGTGTATAAATGAATGAAAAGTACTATATTTAATTTGGTTGTGTGTGTTTGAGTTTATAGGTATTATTGTATCCGTACATGTTTCTTTTCTAAATATTTTATATGTTAGTGTATTGTTGGATGATTTCGTAATCGTTAAATCTAAAAAGTTAAGACTATTGTTAAGTTCCTTTTCTATTGTAAATTGAATTTGACTATTTAATGAATTTAAATATTTTGTAAAAATTTCTAACTGTCTTATTGACCCTGTCCATGTGCAGAAAATATCTACATATCTCTTCCAAAATTGAATATGTTTGCTTTCTCGTTGTTTTAGTAAATTACTTTCGAAATCATCCATAAAGATTTCTGACATTAAAGCGGACAACGGTGATCCCATTGGTGGTCCATCTGATTGAAACTAGATTAAAAGAACATAGGAAAAATATTCTAAATAATAAACAGACCACGGGGTTCGCAAAACATTGCATCACGGCTAATCACTTTTTCAGCTCAAACGACTGTAAAATGTTGCATTCGGGTAATAAGGGATTAGTTTTGAATTATCGGGAGGGTTTAGAAATAAGTAAAGCCATAAAGGCGGGAGAAAACGCGGTCAATGACAACGAGGACCTTTGAAATTCCCCGATAATTAGAGCGCTTATTACCTGAAATGCCGACATCTAGTATATATAATCAATTTTGCTCTTTTGTACGCCATTCTTGAAAATGGCATTAAGCCGAAACTAGTTGAAAATAAAACAATTTATTAGTAAAACAAACCAAGTGAATTTCAATCAAATACCTATATATTAATAGAAATGTTTTACCAAGTGATCAATGAGAAACAAGTTAACGATACAATTATTACTATCTTAAATAAATTCATCAAAACCAACACGCATCATAAAATGTTAAAACGATTTCACAATTGAGAAAATTCGAACTGTTTTCGCGGTTTGCGCGATTTGATTGCAAAATTAATTAGACACAATATTTACGAACAAATTTCTTTATTCACATAACAACGTGCATCGATAAAATAAATAACAATAACAAATATATAGAATTTAAATTAACATGAAAATAATAAATAATGATATTGAACTAATAAATAAATGGACTAATGAAAACAAGACACATGAATAATGTTAAATTTACGAATGAAATTGAATAGAGTAAATACAAATTAAAATATCTTGAAAAATTTTCTCATCTTTCACGTGGTGAAACATATTTAACTATGATTTAAAAAAAAAACTTTGTTAAATTTCACTAATATTAGTGATATTTAGCCAAGTGTTTTCTGTTTTAAATCATACAAATCGAAACACGACACAAAAATACAAGTTAAAAACACAAGTTGAAAAATAAGAACAAAAATACAAGTTTTGCGTACAGACAAGAAAATACAACTTACTCAAGCAGACGGTTTTGAGAAAATGATTATTTTTTTAATTAGAAGGATGAGAGTTGGGTTTAAAAAAGAAAGTAAGGGTGAAAGAAGGGATGAAAGTGGAAGAGATAGAGGAAAACGACATAAGAAAGTTTGCTCGGGGATCGGCACGAACCGGATAGTCATAAAGTACGTCTTGGACAAATACCAGCAATAAAAAATGGTTACCATTTTTAGAGAAAGCAAAAATTACAATTTGACTAAAATACACCTTAATTAAAATATACAGGGTGTCCCGTTATTGTGGGGAAATTGCTGCTCGGGTTTTTACACATAATGAAAGTATATGTTTCATATCTTTGTATATCCCCCCCTCGGAACCAGTTGAGACATACATCCGTGTATGTACAGAATTAGACAGAATTTGTAATATATATAAATCGGTTGTTATATGCGGTGATTTTAATTTGCCTCACTTTGCGAATGCACTCGAAAATCCCCGTGCAATCGATCGGAAAATCTCTGAACTTAATAATCTAATGCTGTTAAATGGTCTGGTACAGTGTAATACTAAGTTAAATGCAAACAACAGGATGCTAGATTTAGTATTTGTGACCAAAGATATAAAATGTAAATTTGATGATCACCTACCAATCGTTGACATAGATAAGCACCATCCACCCCTTTCATTCTCATTCTACCCGTCTACTGAAATGCAAATAAATATAAGTAATAATAAAAAGAATAAGTCATTCAACTTTCGCAAAGCTAATTATAATTTAATGTATAAAAAAATATTGGAATACGACTGGTCTCTTCTTCTTACTTTAGATAACGTTGACGACGTTTGCAATCAATTGTATCATGCGCTTTATACTATATTTAATGTAACCGTTCCTTTGAATAGCAGTTCAACATATAATAGGAACAATTATCCATGCTGGTTCTCCGCTAAGACTAGACGATTGATAAAAATAAAAGATCACTATCGTAAATTACACAAGAACTTAAAATTAAATTGTTATAAAATTAAATTATCAAAAACTCGTAAAGAAATTCGCCAGAGCATCAAATATGATTATTCAATATTTATTAACAGTGCTGAAAATTCTATTTGTTCAGACCCGAAAAAACTTTGGAACTACGTTTCATCTAACAAATCTCAATCGCGCATACCTGGCTCTATGTTCTATAATAACAACAGCTTAGAAAATCCGGATGACATTGTAAATGGCTTTGCGAGATATTTTTCGTCCGTTTATACTGACTGTCAAAATAACGGCGTAAATCTTAATGCAAGTTTCGATCACAATATTTCAATTCATATCAACGAAATTACAGCCGGTGACATCCTTAGGGCGGGAAAAAAATTAAGTAATAATTTTACAGCTGGTTCCGATAACATTCCATCGTTTATAGTACGAGACTGTATTCATGTGTTGGTAATTCCGCTGGTTCATATATTTAACATAATTTTAAAAACATCAAAATTCCCTAAACAATGGAAAATATCTCGAATAACACCAGTCCTTAAGTCAGATAACAAGCAAGACATACAAAATTACCGCCCCATCTCAATAATAAATAACTTTGCGAAACTATTCGAGACAATTATTGCAAATAAATTGTATAATTACGTTGAAACACATATTACCACCAAGCAGCATGGTTTTATGATGAAGAAGTCTGCGTGTACCAATTTATTAACCATAACTGAATTTACATCTCATCATATGGATAAGCGTATACAAGTAGACGTCTTATACACCGATTTTCGAAAAGCATTTGACTCTATAAATCAATATACTAATATATAAACTAAAGAGATGGGGATTCAGTACTCCTCTAATTAATTTATTATGTGCGTATTTATCTGACAGAGAGAACTATGTTGAATATATGAACCATAGGTCCGCATCTTTCTATCCAACCAGTGGGGTCCCTCAAGGATCAAATCTGGGGCCATTGCTTTTTTTGTTATTAATGACGCCGTCGACAACATAAAATCCAACATTCTTGTATACGCCGATGACATCAAAATATACAGAGAAATTAAATCGATGGAGGATTGTTTGACACTGCAATCTGATTTAGAGCTTATCCAGCAATGGAGCTTGGAAAATAGATTATATTTAAACATAAAAAAATGTAAATGTATTTCATTTTGCAGATTAAGTAGCCCTCTATTCTATGATTACTCTTTAAATAACATCTTGCTGGAACGTGTTACGGAAATAAAAGACTTAGGTGTCTTACTAGATAAAGATCTGTCTTTTGTTCCCCACTACACAAAACTAGTGAACTCGGCTATGAGAATGTTGGGTTTTGTACGTAGAATATCAAAGCCTTTCAAAAACACCAGAACCATTATGAAGTTGTATACGTCGTATGTGCGACCGAAGTTAGAGTATTGCTCGTTAGTGTGGTCTCCGTTCTATGATTGCCATATCAAATCTATAGAACATGTTCAAAAAATATTTGTAAGGTATCTGTATTTTGTAGAACATTCTGTATACCCTGACGAATCTATTAGATATGAAGACTTGTTGGCTGTGTTTAACTTAAAATCTTTATCTGCACGACGCAAGATCGCTTCATTAACCACTCTCTACAATTTGCTTCACAACAATATAAATGCTCCCGGTATACTCGCTCAGTTAAATTTTTTTACACCTAGGATTTGTAGTAGAAATAGCGTACAATTTGTATGTAATAGAAGTTAAAGTAATGTATATTGCAACTCCCCTCTCAATACAATGATGCGCAATTATAATAACTCTCAAAACGTTGCTGATATCTTTTGTTGTAGTCGTAAACAATTTATTAACCAAATGTCCGCTGTATTAATTTAGTCACTATGTCAGATATCGTTAAGTATTGTTTAACTGAATCAAATATTGTATATGTAATAATTTTCTGCTAGAATTTTGTATTATTATTATTATTATTATTATTATTATTATTATTATTATTATTATTATTATTATTATTATTATTATTATTATTATTATTATTATTATTATTATTATTATTATTATTATTATTAAATGGTTTAACCATAGATTCCTGGGATAAAAATATGATGATTTAACACAACTTATCTATATCCAAAACTTTACGGTTAAGCCGGAATTAGTCTTTAAAGTTCAAAAATATATTATTTTATTTGTAACGATTGAGCGCTATATTCGATTTGACTGAAATTTATTATGGTTGATTATCATAATACAACCCATAATTTAAGTTATTATGGTCATCATTTATTGACAGAAAGTATGAAAAACTGCAGTACAACAACATAAAAACTAATATATGTTTTTACTGGCGCACCTTATAAAAATTAAAAAAATATTAATTCAAATTGGTTCATTTGAAAGTTTTTTTGTTTCCTAATAATGTTTGATATCTTGTACGGTTTTACCACAAAAATATAAAATATGAATATGGTATCCTCAATTTCCTTGGCAAAATCCTAATACAAGCAGCATACAGTGATTTTTTCTTTTAGGTAAACATATGCATAAGCTGTACATTTTCCGACATTCGTTGTTTCTTAAAAGAGATCAATTTGAAGCTTTAAACGAGTGTTTTCCAATCCCAGACTAAGCATGAAGTAAAATTTCGAGTTTAGAAAAGCCCCGTGAAAATTTATCGCCGGTCGCGCAGCGACCCGAGACAAATTTTCACGGGGCTTTTCTAAACTCGAAATTTTACTTCATACGCCACGCGTATAAAACACAGATTTCAAGTGAAGTTCGAATATACATACATTTCACATTATCTTAGTGCTTTATACGTGTGGCGCATGAAGTAAAATTTCGTGTTTAGAAAAGCCCAGAACATTTGTCTCTCGTCGCTGCGCGACCCGAGACAAATTTTCACGGGGCTTTTCTAAACTCTAAATTTTACTTCATGCTTAGTCTGGGAGTGGAAAACATTCGTTTAAAGCTTAAAATTGAACTTCAAAAAAACAAGGAATATCTAAAGATTTACAGAAAAAATGCTGAATCTGAAATACGTATACTTGAAAGAAAAACTCCCAGTATCTGTTTGCTAGGGAGAAATATGAATAATTATAAACCATAATGAAGATAACAATTAATTCTCAAAAAACACTCGTCAATTAATATTATATAAAATTTACGTTTGTTAAACAATGGCGGCGACAAAGTAAAAATATGTATTTTTAATCACCCGAAAAACTAGATTTCGTTTTTACTAAATACTTAATTTGCATTTTATTTTTTTGTAGCAAAACCGTACAAAATATCAAACAATATTAAAAGACGAAAAAGCTTTTAGATGAACTGATATTTCAAGATGTATTTTTTAAATTTTAATAAGGTGCGCCAAGAAAAACATATTTTAGTCTTTATGTTGTGGTACTATTGTTTTTTATACTTCTTGTCAATCAATAATGACCATAATAACTGAAATGGTGTGTTATATTATGATAATCAACCATAATAAATTTAAGTCGGATCGAATATAGCTTTCAATTGTTATAAATAAAATTAATAATATTGTTTTGAACTTTGGAGACTTATTCCGGCTTAACCGTAAACTTTTAAATATAGATACGTTTTGTTAAATCATCATATTTTGATCCCAGGAATCTATGGTTAGGCTATTTTCCCACATTAACGGGACACCCTGTATATACATACACAGTCGCGCAGTTTCGCGTGACAGAGCTGGGACGAATCCTCGTAAAAAAGGATTCGAATCACGAATCCGAATCACCTAATATGATTCGAATCACGAATACTCGAATAAAGGATTCGTAAGAGATAAATATTATTCGAATCAAAGATTTGAATCCTGTTTTTTCGAATCACGAATACAAATCGTTTATGAATAAATTTAATTTTATTATTTTTTTACACCCATTAACATATAAATATCGTTATCAGTTGTTTTAACAAAAATATTCAAAACCTAATTATTTATTATTAACACTGAACATCGTTTATAACAGACTAAATACCTGTGTTACTCTGATTAAAGATGTATTTGTGTGCTTTTGAACTACACTTCAAATCAGCGGCTTATACGCGTGGCGCATGAAGTAAAATTTCGAGTTTAGAAAAGCCCCGTGGAATATTTTGTGTGCTTAATATTGTTGCACAGAAGTGTACGTTTTATATGTAGAATTTTAATCTTTTAGTTTTCCAAAGAGTGCCTTGGAAACAGTTGAGTAACTCACGTATTTGGCAACTCCTAGGAGCCATAATTCGCGTACATATCACCTCTGAAAACGGGCATCCGACGATACATACTTTACCAGTTGTGACATATTTTAAAGTAACGAGTTTCTTCCACTCCCAGACTAAGCATGAAGTAAAATTTCGAGTTTAGAAAAGCCCCGCGTAGAAAATTTGTCGAGGGTCGCGCAGCGACCCGAGACAAATTTTCACGGGGCTTTTCTAAACTCGAAATTTTACTTAATGCGCCACGCGTACAAAACAGTGATTTAACGAGAAATTTAAAAACATACAAAACAAATTTTGTATGTTAATCCTTACGATTAATTCGAATTATTTTTGACGGTTCGAATCCTTTTGTAAGTATTCAAATCCTTTTGTAAGTATTCGAATCCTCTTATAAATATTCGAATCCTTTTATGTGGATTCGAATCCTTTTATGAGGATTCGAATCACCCGCCTTTGGATTCGAATACGAATCCTCTTAAAAAAATGTAACGAATCAGGATCACGAATCCAGTTTAACTAAAGTATTCGAATGCCTCTTTTGAATCCTCTAAAAGGATTCGAATCCAATAATTCGAATCCTGAATGATTCGAATCCTGCCCAGCTCTGTCGCGTGAACACGAACAAATTGCAAAAATATAAAAATTTACCAAATCAACAAAAATGTAATTTCAAATCAGTAATTGATTAGTAGAATTTAAACTAAATTTTAAAACTGTCTTTCAAAGATAATTGATGATTAATTGTAGGAATACGCGAATACTTTTACATTATTTAATCGTCAAAGTATTTAATTATCCCTAAAATAATTGAAATAAAAAGTTAATAATAAAATGTGTAATTAATTCGGAAATATGTGCTGCCGGCAGCGGGAAAGATTATTTAGTATAAATCTCGCAGCTCATGATCGACTGCAATTCTCAGTCCATTAAAAGTCGCCGGGAGTGATTTCCAATTTTTATCCTTGCGGCTCGGAATTTATTCAGGCGGCGTCCTCTCGCTCGCCAGCCCTTCTCTCCACCCCCCGGCGAGCGTTTTCCCACTTGGAAAATCGGCAATATTTTCCGGCACAATGCCGCAGATTTATGTGTACGATTATTTCCTCTTGTGGAAAATATCGCCGCCGCTAATAAATGGCGGCAATTACTCGGCCATTCGTCAAAGCCGCCCGCACCGCACGATTAAAAACTAATCTCCGATTAATATCGTTTACAATATTTTTTTATAATAGAAAATCAAAATTCCACATAACATACAATTTCTGTATATTTTTTTAATAGTGATTGATGAACATTATTTCATTTAGTTAAAATACCTACCATAATAATAAATAAATAAAATTGTAGTAGCAATTTATAACTGTAATTAATATTTGAGAGTAATATTTGAATATGCGCAGTAACCAGTAGCGGCTTGTAAGGTTTTTTATTGGTGGGGCTGTAGACATAAACATACAGCGATTTTTTTTTAAGTATACATATCCGGATGCGTATGCATTTTGAGGCATTCGTTGTTTTTAATGAGATGAAATTGAAGCTATTAACGAGTGTTTCCAATCCTTGATTGTTCTTGAAGTAAAATTTCGAGTTTATAAAAGCCTTAAAATTTGGTTTGGTCGCGTAGCGAAGCGGTTTATGGTCGTATTGTCGGATGCTCTTCTTCTTTTGGCCTTGACTCTTCGAAGAACCCGCTAAGCCATTTTATAGCTGTATTGTCTTGATAATAATAAAAATATAATTTCTGGCCGAGTCCTTTCAGCGACTCGAGCCACTCTCAACAAATTGGACCCTTAGGGTTACGGTGTGTCAAGTAAAGTGGCATCACACTTTTCTGTATGATTAAAAAGATCGGTCTATCCGGCGCATTCACCATTATTGCGTTGATTTTAATTTGCTTTAGGGCCCATTTTTAAATTAAAATATTCGATTCTATTTAAAGTGATACAAATAAATAATGTATATTATAAATAAAATAATAGAACTTAAAGTTAGCCACCTGAGATCAGGTCGTATTAAATTTGTCAGCCTTGGTTTGCTATTTACAATAGTTTATCACTGCTAAAATCGAAATTGCATTGTTTACTTGATTTTCCAACTAATCGACGACTTGAAACCAAGCCATGTTTAAAAGGCTACTCTTGGCTTCAAGCTTAAATGCCACTCTTGGATTTATTGGAAGAATGAAGTTAGTTCAAATAAAGTGGAAAAATTGAAAAATCAAGGAGTCAAAAAACTGAGACAAAACTGTAAAGAATTCAATTTAAAGTAGTTGTATCTCTCATAATCATTCAATTTAGCTAATATACTCAATCTTTTCGAATGACAGTCAATGAATAGTAGTCAACAATTAGCCTGCATGTAGTCAACATAATGGATGTATGATCAATGTTGTCAAATGTCAGTCAATATTATATAGTAGTCAACAATCAGCATGTGGTCAATATTATCGATAAATAGTGATCATTATCAAATAATTGAATGGCAGTCAATTAATAGTATATAGTCACAATAAAATTGATAAATAGTCAATGTTGCTAAAAGATAATATATGAATAGTAATCAATAATCAGAATGTGCTCAACATATCGATTAATAGTCAATGTTTTCAAAATGACAATCAATAAATACTAGACAATATATTCGATATAGTTACTGTTGTCGTCAAATGGCATTCATAGTAAAACAGTCAATATAATCAGCACGACTATCACGACATATGTACTATAATCACTAGAGCTGATTTTTAAGCTAACAGCTTCTGCTGAAAATTAAAAGCATCAACATGAATTAATAAAATGTGTACGAATTATAGAAAGTTGAATTATATGACACTATTTTTTGTTGCTGTTTTGCTTTATTTTCGGTATAATTTTGCATTTATATGCTTATTTGGTGCTCATTTCGTAAAATGTTAGATTGTGGACAGCTATTATCTGTGCATTTAGAACACGAGCTATTAATGTATTTATCTAGTTTCGTGGTTTTCAAACTTTTTTGGTGATGGAACCCTTTTAAAGCATTAAATATTTTACGGAGCCCTAAAATAAAATCTGGTCAGTTATTGTAGATTTATTATACTTTGTGTCGCCTCATTTTTTTTTTCTTATTTTTTTACATTTCTTTATCGACTGTTCCATGACTATTGCAACATTAACTAAGTCTCTAAGTAGGGGTTTGTCATTAACCCTTTCGGCCCTGACGGTGGCATTTGCCACCACTAAAATTTGGTAAACATACTAGGAATTTTCCTTTAAATATACATACATGTTTGCAAGCATGAGCTGTAACTTTTCTGATAATCGTTTTTTTTTATTTTTAATAGTTTCCTTTAAAGTCTTAAACAAGTTTTTCCACTCCCAGATTAAGCATGAAGTAAAATTTCGAGTTTAGAAAAGCCTGAAAAATTTGTTTGGTTGCGTAGCGCTACGCGATAAAACCAAATTTTCAGGTTTTTCTAAACTCGAAATTTTACCTTATGCGTCACGCATATACAACACTGATTGAAGGTAAAGTTTAGAATATTCTACTAAAGCAGTATGCTAAAAACGTATATTCTGAATATCACATCACATCAGTGTTTACTACGCGTGGCGCATGAAGTAAGATTTCGAGTTTAGAAAAGCCTAAAAATTTGGTTTGGTCGTGTAGCGCTATGCGACCAAACCAAATTTTCAGGCTTTTCTAAGCTCAACATTTTACTTCATGCTTAATCTGGGAGTGGAAAACACTCGTTTGAATGTTGAATTTGTAATATTTGTAAAAATAACAAATATCTGAACATTTACAACATATACAGTATATTCAGATATGTAAACTTAAAGAAAACTCTCTGTATATATATGTGCAGTGTACAAAACATGTTTTTTGGCACTAGATAAATTCCAGGGCTGAAAGGGTTAAATGACATTTTGATTCTGTCACTTAGAATTTTGTTATATTATGACTATATCGACTGTATTTCGACAATTGTGATTATAAGTCTCCTGGTTGACTGTCCCTTAATTTTTTAGGATTTTTTCAATAAATCACTCTATTTCTATATTTTCTCTATTGTGGCATTATGACTGTACGTTACTTAGTTGACTGTCTTTTTATTAAAATATAATATGACCATTAAATCACTATATCAACTGTATCTTGACTATTGTAACTGTATTTCTCTGAGTCACTAGATTGACTGACATTAGTATATCGTGTTAACTTGATGTAAGTTGACGCTAGCCGACATTAGCCCATTGTGTCAAGTTGACATAAGTCGGCGTCAGCCGACATTGGTCTATCTTGTCAACTTAACTTGACTCGGCATCAGTCGACATTGAGTCCATAGTATCAACTTGACACTGGTCGGCGTGAGCCGAAATTTAGACTATGATAGCTGACATAAGTCGGCGCTAGCTATCCATCCATCCACCATCGTGTCAATTTGGCACAAATATTATTTGAATCATATAATGAGATTGTCATATTGTTGTTTTTCTTTATAACAGTTACGTAACATAGGACGGGTGCGACATATTTTAAACTAACGAGTACCTTTCATTCCCAGGTTAAGCATGAAGTACAATTTTGCGGACTATAAATTAGAAATTTTTAAAATTAGAAATTTTACTTATAAACCACTGATAGTATATATACTACTGAGATGTGATAGATTAATATTTACAGAAATACCAGGTGGCCATGCCTACGCAATTACTTAGGCAATATAAGTGGTAGACATTTGAGTTTTGGGATGTATCTATAATTTAACTATAGTTTCATTTTGGCATAGTATTAAATAGTAATACTGCTTCTGGTTTTGCCGGGAGTTATATCATTTTTCTTATTTTTAATTACAACCCCAACCTTTTTCTAGCCTGTCTTATTTCTATCTAAATTCCCTTTTCAATAATATATAACAAGTTGATATTTACGTTTAAACCAATTTCAAAATTAATAGTTATCTAAATTCACTTAGTAGACGGAGGAATTGTAACTAAGATGAAATATTACAAAGTGGGCAGTGAATTGTCTATGACAGTCCATTCAAGGGCTTCGTTTTATCTAAGAACAACCTACCAATAATTTTTCGGCAATTATTGTTATAAAGCCTACTTAGTGCAAACTTTTAAAAACTCTAATATGGTCAAGTCTTGAACTAATGTCAACTGGCAATACATAACTGAATAGGGAATTTTAAACAGAATTTTATGATACAAAAATAGCAAGGTGTACTATTTAAAATTGTCATAGTACAGTGCATTTATAAATTTCGCACATTATAATTTTGTGATTTAATTTTTTGCCGGCTTGTAATTAGAAATTGTGTTTAGGTAACATGACTATTTCATGGTCTACTTTGTGATGTCTTATCCCAGTTACAATTCCTCGGCCTACTAAATGAATTTCGCAAAATATTAATTTTGAGGTTAGTTTTAACGTTAATATCAACTTGTTGTATATCATTGGAAAGGGAATTTAAAGACGAATTTTACAAGTTAAACAAAAGTTGGGGTTGCAATCTAAAAAAAATGATATCACTATCGGTCAAACCGGAAGTAGTATTCCTAGTAAATTCTATGCGAAAATCCAGCTATAGTTAATTTATATATATATATATATATATATATATATATATATATATATATATCTCAAAACTCAAATGTCTAACATTTGTATTGCCCGAGTAATTGCGTAGGCAATACTTTTATAGCCACCCGGTATAGCGAAAAAAATAATATATTTTGTGAATATTTTAGAAATAATCTATTCTTAGTATTCAAATTATCATATCTTTGACGGGGAAAGTGTTATGATGAGCACATGACCATTTTTTAGTATTCGAATAGCTCATTTGAATCCTCTGAAAGGATTCAAAACCAGAATTCGAATCCTGAAAGATCCGAATCTTACCCAGTTCTTGCATGAACATAATTAACCATATACATTCTGATTCTGGTATAAAAATCAGTGCGGTAATTTTCTTTTTTGTTGTTGAATATATTTTTTTGATGATATTTTGCATAATGCATCAGGCAATCCGATGTTCGACTTCTTTTCCACGCGAGGAGGATCCAATTCCTGTAGGGCCCTAAAACACGGGCGAAAATTGGGTTGTAAAAAGGCTCCCCCTTTTCAACCCTCCACTCCACCCCCACCATCCCCTCGACCGGTATTATCAGCTTCCACATACACACACCGACCGGAAATTGACTTTTATGAAATGTGTAGTTGTTTATCCGGCGGCCCTCACTCCAACTCCGACCGTGATACGTGTGCGAATTATTTAAAACCCAGAGAAGCAACGTTTAATTACGACTTATCATGATCGTCCTATTTCTGCTCTCCTTTTGCAAGAGGGAATTTATCTCGTTGAAATATGAGGGCGGTATGACGCTATGAATTTTTTAGGGCGTCGCGGCGCAGTTATTGTTTGGCGGCGTTGATATATTTAGTGGCGCCCGGCTGATAAAAATCCTCCAAGGAGGACGGCGAAATAAACACCCTCTTGCTAGAATACACTTCCGGGTGAATAACGATGCGCGGAATTAAATAATAAGGAAAAAAAAACCTAATTTTACCCGGGCCCTCGAGATGTATTCGCATGATTATAGCAATTTTGTATACATCCAGCGAAATCCTTCAAGTAAGCTGTTAACGGTTGCCCCGCCTCACAAAGTATCACGTCCTAGCGGTTCCCAATAGCGGTTCAAATAGACTAAGTTTGAGTAAAAGCCAGTGTTCAAAACTATTTAGGGTCACTGGTTGAAAATATCTCCGCGCCCACGCCTGTCCTTTCCGTTCCGTATATTATACTTGTCTTTTTCTATCTTGTATTTAGAGCAATTTTCTGTTCTTATTAGGTAATAGCCCTGCACTGCAACCCTAGTGGGATGAGATCGTATTGAAAATCATAACAGAGCGGTTACACAGTCAGATCCTTACATTGTGCCAAAGATTTAAAACCCAAGTGGTTTACAGCTTACCAGAACAATTTCGTTAGATATACTTTACGTTATAATATAAAAAAACTTGAATGTGTTAAACAAATAATAAAACACAAAATAACGACCCGTTATTTTCACTCGCTACAGTTTTGTTTACCTATTTGAACGACATACTTCACTATGTAAGTTATTTCTGTTTATTTTAAAAAATAAATACCTATATTTGTTAAAAGTATACAATAAAGTTGTACCACAATGAAGAGAGAGGGCCCAATAAATAGGGCTCGTAGGCAACACTGAATGTGTTGCTTATGAGTCCAGCAAGCGACGAAGGCACATAGTAAATTTTGATCGTTTAAAACACAGGTTCCCAAACTTTTTTGCCTAGTAGAGCACTTACCATTTTTATCTGATTTGGGTAGACCTCATGTCTTTCTAATATTAAATTGTTACAAATTTATAAACTGACACAGTTGATTTAACTCAACAAAATATCCAAACATTTATTAAAATTCAAAGCAAAGTTATTGATTTGACCAGTCGCGCGTTGACGGAGAACGATCCCATCATTGATCTCGAATTTTCCCATGATTAAAGCATGGAGTCAAAATATTTCCCAAATCTAGCTCCAAACCTTTATTACATTTCATAAACATTTATTATATAAATATTTTTAGTCCATAGGTAAATAATACAGGGAGATTTTCTTCTAAATATATATTACATTTTAGGCACATACTGAAAATGGTTTTTTTTAAATATAAATAATACAAACGCTTTAAATTTTCAGGCATTCGTAGGTTTTATAAAAGCAAGAATTTGAAGTTTCAAACAAGTATTTCTACTGCCAGATTAATCATAAAGTAAAATTTTGAGTTTAGAAAAGCCGGAATATATACAATAGTAGTACTTGACTAGAAATAAAATTATGAAATTCAAATACTGTTTACATATTTACAATAAAATAATTTTCGTAAATTCTTTTATATAATTTTTTGTTCAAAACCCCTTCCTCTTCAAGGTACAGCCAGGGCTGTTAAAAAACGTGTTTATCATTTTAATTAAAACAAACAGTTTTTTTTTTAACAAAACGTGTTTTTTTATTGAAACGGCGTTTAAAACATTACCACATGTTGAAAACGTGTTTAAAACATGTTTCAAACGTGTTTAAAACAGATCATACAGGGCATTTTGCATTTGAGTATACATATCCCGATAATTACATCATTTTATAAATTTGCAGGAATTTGTTGTTTCAAAGGGTTTAATTTGATGCTTTTAACGAGTGCTTTTCACTCCTAGACTAAGCATGAAGTAAAATTTCGAGTTTAGAAAAGCCTAAGAATTTGGATTGGCCGCGTAGCGAAGCGGAGCGGCCAATCCAAATTAGGCTTTTCTAAACTCGAAATTTTACTTCATGCGCCACGCTTAAAAAACTGATTCACAAAGTTCAAAAAACACAGACATATAACAACGATTATAGGCAACTTAATATACGTTAGAGTTATTGCGTTGCCTATAATCACTGTTTTAAACAATTTGTTAAACTCAGAATTTGACTCACGTTTTATTCGCATCTATATATTAGATTGCTAAAGCCGTATATTTTAAACTTTTCAATATTTCAGATATTTCAGTTTTATACGTGTGGCGCATAAGGTAAAATTTCGGGTTCAGAAAAGCCTAATTTGGATTGGCCCCTCCGCTTCACTACGCGGCCAATCCAAATTTTCAGGCTTTTCTAAACTCAAAATTTTACTTTATGCTTAATCTGGGAGTGGAAAACCCTCGTTTAAAGATTCAAATTGAAATCTTTTAAAAAAACAACGAATGTCTTAAAATTTACAGTGTATGCATATACCTGATACCTGCAAGAAAAATTCCCTGTATTTAAAATTCAAATTTACGCACACACAATTATGATATTATATTGTAATAACATTTTATGTTTATTAATGTAATTTGAAATATCCTTAAAAATTTAACTAAAATTTAAAAATGTAAACAAAAAATTTTAATGAAGTAGTATAAAATATAATTTAGTAAATTTAAGATAATAAAAAAACGTTTTATACATGTTATAAACAAATTTAAGATTTAAAACATGCTTAAAACAAAACCGTTTAAAACAGAAAGGCCTTTTTAAATATCTTTAAACTACTGTTTTTAAAACAAAGTGTTTTAAACATAACAACCCTGGTTACAGCCCTCTAAAGTTAAGGGAAGAAATTATTTATATTTCATATGTCCACCATGGAAGAATTTAGAAGAATGAAATTTGGCAGATAACTGTTCCTAATGAAATGACACATATTGACAATTTTTCTAACCCTAAAATGCTGTTACAAGGGGGTGGAAAAATCAAGCCCTATAATAATTTGGATTAGGACTTTTTAATTTTTTCTGCAACTTTTTTGTCTCTTAACATCTTTTCGTAAAATTGTTAATTTGATCACTAAAATATAAAATAATACATGGGCTGATTTGACACAATTCAGAGATTAGTTATTATTTGTTAAGAAAAATCAAGTAGGCTGATGTCAATTGAAATCATACTATTTTCTCAAATTTCTAAAGAGTTTTATACGTATGAACTAAAAACATGTTGCACAGCTGAATAAGACATGTTTAATTAATTTCTCACATTTTGGATACTTAATTTAAACACAAAGGACGAAATTTGGCAGATAGTCGGAGAAAATATAAATTAGTGAAACAAACCAAGTGTTTTAATTAAATATCCAGAATTAAATAGACTTTATTGAAAAACTGGCATTTTCTGTAACTTGAACAGGAAGGGGTTTTGAACAAAAAATTATATGAAAGACCTGTCTCAATTTTTTCTGAAAAATCACCCATTCAAATCTTACGCATCAGTTTAAAAACACCCTGTATAATAATCCCGATAAGTACCTTTTTACTTAATTATCATTTATTAAACTTACGTCTGCAGAGTATTTTCTTTGAAATTAAGTGCACTATAAACGGCCTTTTAAACATAAAGTAATTTGATTTTTCTTTATATATATATATATATATATATATATATATATATATATATATATATATTATTTTAATTTGAAAATGTGTGCTGACTAATCAAAAGCAGCTAATGCGATATTGGAGAATGTGCCGGGTAAATCGATCTTTTCAAACGTACAGAGATGTGAGAAGTGAAAAAGTTAATATTTTCACTAATTTTGAAACAAATCCTATAATATTTTAACGTTATTGTACAAATTTCCGGTTTTATGTCGATAGCATTGAATCGACCGAAACAATGCATTTATTACCCGACTCGCGCAAATGGGGACACGGAGCACATTATATATTAACATTTCTAATGTAAGAAGTGACATTTAAATTTATGACTCGATCAATGTGGAGGTTCGGTTGTCCATTTCCGTTTGTGTGTGTGTGTGTGTGTGTGTGTGTGTGAGTTATCGAAGAGGAGAGGCAAAACGTGAGCTAATCATCCACGTCTCTCCAAATATATAAATGGCTTTTAGGAAATGATATTTTCATTTAATAATATGAGAAATGTAAAAATAACACTATTGTCAATATACTCTAGATCAGTGTTTCCCAGTTTTTTTTTGTCATACCCTACGTCAGATTTAATAATTTTGAATTAAGAATCAACATTTATCTAATTCTAGATATTTAACTAAAACACTTGATTTGTTTCACTGATTTAAATCAGTGAAACAAACCAAGTGTTAATTAAATATCCACAATTAGATTCAACCACAGGTTAAGTGAGAAATTAATTTAACATCAACTATATCAAACTGATTGAATCTAACCTCAAAACTAATCGCAAAGACGTATGGAAGTTTATTAACTTAAAGAAAGGTGTATCAAGAATTCCGGTAGAACTTCACAGCGAAAACTCGACCTACTCTTCACCGCAAGAAATCGTTAATGCGTTCGCCGATATATTTTCAAGTGTTTACACTACCAAAACGCACTTTAATATAACTGACAATTCACTCAACAACCGTGAAACTCTTATAATGCCGTCTATTCAAGAAAGTGATGTCATAGGTAGCATTAACAAACTACGAAATTCGCAGGTATGCGGTGATGACAGTATACCATCTTATGTAATTAAAGATTGTAAATATATATTTGCAAAACCCCTATCAATTATTTACAATTTATCTCTAAAAAGTATGGTTTTCCCCAGTAGATGGAAAACAGCTGTAATCTGTCCAATATTTAAACGCGGTGACAAATCAGATATTCAGAACTACAGACCAATTTCAATTCTTTCTAACTTTTCTAAAATCTTTGAACAAATTATTTATCAGTTTATTTATAATCATATTATTAATTACCTATCCCCACACCAACATGGATTCTGCTCTGGTAGATCTACAACGACAAATTTGGCTGTCATTACTCAGCATATATGCGAATCTCTTGACAAACGCGGGCAAGTGGATGTATTGTACACGGACTTTTCTCGAGCGTTTGACACCATAAATCACGAAATTCTAATAAATAAACTTTGCTCATTTGGCCTTTCTTTAAGCCTAGTTAACTTCTTAGCATCGTACTTAGATTGTCGTAATAATTACGTTTCTTATAATGGGTTTAAATCAAATTATTTCATTTCTTCGTCTGGGGTGCTGCAAGGCTCTAATTTGGGTCCCTTATTATTCAATATCTATATAGATGATTTAATTTCCTCCTTGTCCTGTAGGGTATTAGCTTATGCAGATGATTTAAAAATTTATGGTGCGGTTACCACAGAACTGGAGTGTGCTTTTCTGCAAAGAGACTTAACTCGTATAACTGATTGGTGTATTGGGAACCAACTAACTCTAAATATAAACAAGTGTGCAGTAATATCATATACTCGTAAACATCACAACATTTCTTTTAATTACAAAATTGGCGATACAATTATACGACGTGAAAATAATATTAAAGATCTCGGTGTCTTATTTGACTATAAACTCACATTTTCCAATCACATTCATGAGATTGGTAAATCAGCTTATAAGTTGTTAGGGTTTTTGATGCGGACATCACGTTATTTTCATGATACCAACTTATTAAAAATGTTATATTATGCTATTGTACGCAGCAGACTAGAGTACGCTTCGGTAATTTGGTACCCGTACTATGTGTCAGATTCATTAGTAATTGAAAGAGTCCAGAAGCGCTTTCTTAAATACCTTACCTACAAAATCAGTGGCATATATCCTGACAGACAGACAGATTATAGTGACTTACTTGAACAGCATGAGTGCTTGTCTTTGTCTAAACGGAGAGTAATATGCAGCGCATCATTTTTGAAAAAAATTATTTGCAATGAAGTGAACTCGTCCGAACTGCTAAGCATGGTCCAATTTCATGTCCCTCGACTAACATCGCGACAAATAATGACTTTTTCTTTACCCATTGCATGTACCAATATTTTGCTGTGAGCGCCCATTAATCATATGAGCCGCAATGCTAATATCCTGTTTCAGGATATATTTATATAATTTACTGAATATTTGATTGTCTAATATTGTTATTGAAAATAATACTATTGATTATTCGTTTGTATTGCATTGCTTATTTACATAATATTTAAATTTTGTAAATTTTACAAATTATATCTTATTTATTTTATTAATTTGTCTGTGCGCGGAAAGGGTTTAAGTAATTGTTTTGAATAGTTTTTTGAATTAATTTTATAATTATTCCTTTAATTGCGGATAATTTTTGTAATTTCCAATTATTATTGAGGTTAATCGATTTATTTTTATTAAATGTCATACTGTTTAATTTTCATACTATATTATATTGATTTTTGTTAGTTTTACATATTATAGCATATTAATTTTGTTAATTTATATGTCCTAAATTGGTTTATTCTGTTAGACAATAAACGTAATTATTTATTTATTTATCAACATTCATGTTTGATTGCACAGCTACTCAGGACTTCAATAATTGTTTTACACTAAATGTAAGTTTCACCGTTAAGCTGACGTTATATCTTAAAAAAACTAACGATGTACGAAGAAAAAATCAACTTTAATTAAACATCCCCATTCATCCCGGCCCGAACCAAAAAAGAAACTCGACGACCAGCACAAGTCCGTTCAATTCGTAATTTCGTAATTCTTTCAGTCATTCCGGAGAGGACTTTTTTCCTCCCGCTCCTCCTCTGCCCCGTCCCGCCCCCTTTTCGTATATCCCTTCGGGCGACTTTCGTTAATGTTTTATTGAATGTCGTTTAGTCTGGCAGAAGGAACGTAGTTAGGGGAGGCAGAAAAAACGCGATATATCTGGATTAGCGCCCGTGTAAATATTTCACCGAGGGTCCCCCAGGCTCCTTTCCTCTTTTCTCAACAAGTCGTCGCCGTTCGTTTTTTTTTTCTGTCTTTCTCTATGCTGTTTTTTTCTGTGTAGTGCCTTAAAAGCTCTACGTGTCACATGTGATTTAGGTGGAGAGGTCCAGAGATCGATAATTAATAAATTAAATGAATTAATAATAACTAAAAAAAGACTACAGGGACGAAAATAGATGCTAGTAATTGTTTCTAAAAATATATTCAGCTATAATACAAGTGGCATGATTATCATCGATAATATTCATGAGTGAAACCGAGCTGCAGATTCGACGAGCCCGAAGGGCGAGTTGAATGAGCTGCTCCGGTTTCACGAATGAATATTATCGATTATAAATCATACCACGAGTTATATTTAATGAGAAAATATAACGAATAAAACAGCGACCAATCTAAATGTTCAGGCTTTAGCTTGCGTTGCTTCATTTACCTATAAAGAAAAGCATGATTAAAGTTTATGTTCTACCAATTGGTTTACGACATGAGATTAAACTATCTAAATAAAATCTGTAAAAACAATTTGAAGGAAAAACGATCAAAACTTGAAGACTATTTGACAGTCTTCAAGTTTTGATGGTTTTTTATTTGATTATTGGTGTATTTGGTTTACGTGTTTAATTGTAAATATTACAAGGGGTTATAAATTAGTTCGATTTGAAGCTTCAAACGAGTGTTCATAATCCCAGGCTAAGCATGAAGTAAAATTTGGAATTTAGAAAAGCCTGAAAATTTGGTTTGGTAGCGTAGCGCGTAGCGCTACGCGACCAAACCAAATTTTCAGGCTTTTTTAAACTCCAAATTTTACTTCATGCGCCACGCGTATAAAACACTGATTTAAAGCGAAATTTAAAATATACTGCTTAAGTCTAATTTCACATTCATGAATATTCCAATTTTTAAATTTTATTTCATTTAAACTGTTAAATAGTATAAGTTCAAAAACGTATAGTTTTTTTTTCTTCAATTAATGCCATGGGTGTATTTTTCATTTTCACATTGAATCAGTGTTTTATACGTGTGGCGCATGAAGTAAAATTTCGAGTTTAGAAAAGCCTGAGTTTTGGATTTGGACGCGAAGCGTCCAAATCCAACGCTCGGGCTATTCTAAACTCGAAATTTTACTTCATGTTTAGTCTAGGAGTGGAAAACACTCGTTGGAAGCTTGAAATTGAACGAAAATATTGATAATTGAATGGATTTTCTTTAACTTTAAAATGTGTTATTTTTTTTCTCTATTTCCTGTGTTAAGAAATCAAAAAATTGATGTTTTTTAATGGATCCTGAAAATTTTACATAATTTTAACCATCAATTAAATATCTTTACATAAAAATCTACACAAGATTTTGAAAATTTGAATTTGAAGGTATTTATTTTTTTCAGTGTTTAGATTGGATTTTTTTGTATTGGATAACAAAACAAATTTGTAATTTTTTGGTAAGATCCTGTGAATTTCAAACGATTTTGATTACGAGTAAAACACATTTGTATTTTATTTAAATAATCTATTAATTATTAATTAAATGATTTTGAATACGAATAAATTATTATCAAATTATTATTTTCATTCACATATTTGAATATTTGAAAATGTTAATGTTTTTGAATGAAAACTTAAATATGAAAAAAATCTATAGTATATTTTAAACTTTACTTGAAATCAGTGTTTTAATAATAATAATAATAATAATAATAATAATAATATATCTTTATTTTCAGAATGTACAAAATATAAAATGAAATTAGCGTCAATGATATTAATAATAATTGCTAATCCTAGTTCTTAAACTTAATAATAACGTAGTAATACAAATATATACATATACACACTAAATATACCTACATATATACACAAATACATGTATATACCAATATCTATACTACATCGGTAAATTCAGCTATGGAGTATGGCTCACGCATTATAGCATAATTGTATAGAGCAATTTTCAACTTTTTCGTATTATTTTTCAGATCCCGAATTTTCTCTGGTAATGAATTGAATAATTTAATTGCGGAGTAATGTACTCCATTTTTAGTTCGTTTAAACTGTGTTTGGGATATATGTAATTGTTTGTTCTTGTTGCATGCTTATGTACTTTGTTGTCTTATCCTTTAATATTTTTATGGTAGAACATAATTGTTTCGAGTATATATATTCCAAATAATGTTAAAATATTATTGTTTTTGAAATGTCCGCGGCATAACTGCCGATAATTTAGTCCGAATGTTATGCGAATCGCCTTTTTTGAATTATAAAAATTTTATTTGCGATAGCTTTGCCTTCCCAAAATATTATGCCGTAACGTAAAATACTTTCAAAGTTAGCAAAATATGCCGTTTTAATAACTGCACTGTCTAGGTGTTTTGATAGTTGCCTTAGACAGTGAGTGACGCTGTTTAATTTATTTGCGGTGTTATTGATATGATAAGACCAGTTGATTTTACTATCTATGGTAACCCCTAAGAATTTTGTAGCATTATTATGTCGTTATCTAATTGAATTGTTTCTGGAAGTACTGCATTTTGTTTGTCAAATATAAGAATATTAGTTTTATTTTTATTTATAATTAATTTATTTTTTGAGAACCACTCTTTTATTCTAAAAATTAATAGGTTGGAATTTACTATTACTTCGTTTATGTTTGGTCCTGAGATTAGAAGGTTAGTATCATCTGCATAATTTATGATGTATGTTTTATAAGCGTGGTGCATGAAGTAAAATTTCGAGTTTAGAAAAGCCTGAAAATTTATTTTGGTCGGGTAGCGCTACGCGCTACGCAACCAAACCAAATTTTAAGGCTTTTCTAAACTTGAAATTTTACTTCATGCTTAATCTGGGATTGTAGACACTCGTTTGTAACTTCAAATTGAACGATTTTATAAAAGCAACGAATGCCTGAAAATGTATATCTAGAGATATGTATATTTATCAGAATGAATATTATTTAAATAAAGCCAAATTATACATTTTACCTGTCAGATTTGACAAATGATTTTCATTTCAACCACCACAACAAGGTGATAGCATTCTATCATTGCTGTAATAACATGTATATATGGAAATAAGCGATTCTGATTGGAGGAAATGTAGCCATGTGACGCATGAGTTATATTCTCAAAATTATACTAACCCATCAATGGCCGAGCAATTACAGAGTTAACTCTAAAAATTGGTTTTTGGTAAAATTCTATTTTTTTATTATTTCTATGAATAATGTAAACTTTCGCTGTAAACTTTCAGGCATTCGTCGATTTTAAAAAAGGGTTCAATTTGAATTTTCGAACGAGTGTTTCCACTCCCAGATTTAACAGTTTAGAGTTTAGAAAAGCCGGAAAATTAAATAAAATATGTACATTTTTCTTCACACATTCTTAAGTCAAATTAACTAATTCAATACATCAAATTTACTTATTTAGTAATTTAAAAACGAATTAAAATTAATATCGACTTTCTGCAAAAAGTTTGTCTCCAAATATTCATTGAAACAACTACTTCTCGAGCTAATACCCCGACAGATATTGAATTATACAATGAATATTTGCGTTACACGACAGCACTGCTGTTCTATGCATAATTTATATGCAAAATGCAACACCAGGTCAAACTATTCTCTAACCAAACTAAATGAAACAAAAGGAAATTGAAATGAATTCCTGTTTATTTTATTTTAATATGTTTTGTATTGAAAGTCTAAAGCATAGCTATACTGATGAGGGATAAATCTCGAAACGCGTCTATAGATGGTTTAAGACAATTAAAATTCATTTCCTGTAATTTTTTCAATTTATTTCAATTTCCTTTTGTTTCATTTAGTTTGGTTAGAGAATAGTTTGACCTGATGTTGCATTTTGCATATAAATTATGCATAGAACAGCAGTGCTGTTGTGTAACGCAAATATTCATTGTATAATTCAATATCTGTCGGGGTATTAGCTCGAGAAGTAGCTGTTTCAATGAATATTTGGAGACAAACTTTTTGCAGAAAGTCGATATTAATTTTAATTCGTTTTTATATTTTGTAAATATTCTGCAACCTATTGACAAACTCAATTTTTCTTTATGATAAATAAATAAATAAATATTTATATTTAGTAATTTATTTAACAAAAAAATAATAATGTTACGTTATTGCATCAATAGGATTTAATGGTTTAATTGAGCGTAAAAGTTCAGAAAATCGTGTTTGACACCATTGTGTACCTTAGGTTAAGTATTTTCAAGTAGGCAAAATTAACTGGAAGCACGAATGGCTCACCAGTTATTTACGACGCAAAAAATAAATAACCTATGAAACATACAGAGTTCTGACATTCCATTAGGTTCCCTTGTAAAATTTCAAAAATGGAATTAATTTGGTTTGACCCTTGAATTATGAAAAGTCGATTCACAAACATACCATTCTTTTATGTCGACAGTTTTCAAACAATTCACTTATTTTTTCAACCTTCACATATCATGTCACTTTACCTTGATTCTCATTGATCACTCGGCGAAACATGATTAAATATTTAAAAAAATTAAACTAAAATGAAATCAATTCGTTTGACTTATTTATATAATTGAGTTTATGGGTGAAAACATGGGAAACATGATTTTGGAAAGTGCACATCCATCTCTATTCAATCATCAAATCTCCGAGTGTTTTTGAGATGAAAAATGAGAAGAAAATCGAGTGTTATCTCGAAAAAGCACTTAAGAGCAATTAAGTCGTTTTTCCGGAGAACATATTTTTTGAAAAGTACAAATTAATTTCTATTCAAATTATATCCATATTTTTATTTGCGAGAACTTGGAACTGCGTGCGATTCCTTTAGCCGCAACAGATAGCGCGCATTGTTTTACTGTTATACAGTGCCTTGATTAAACACAGTGGCGAAAACTTTCGTATTTTTTTTGATTGGTTGTTAGTAATTCTGACGCAAAATCAACGGATGTCAGAAAATTTACAGCGTAATTAAGAAAAAGTAATGTGATTTTCTAAAAATAATGACATACCATGGAATTCATACAACCATTGCGGATATTCCCTGTTTTTTAAAGTTCAATTTAAAGCTTTAAAGAAATGTTTTCCACTCCCAGACTAAGCATGAAGTAAAATTTCGAGTTTAGAAAAGCCCCGTGAAAATTTGTCGAGGCTCGCGCAGCGACCCGAGACAAATTTTCTGGGCTTTTCTAAACTCGAAATTTTACTTCATGCGCCACGCGTATAAAACACTATAATGTTGTCAAATTTATGAATATTCTAACTTCACTTCAAATCTGTGTTTTGTACGCGTGGCGCATGAAGTAAAATTTCGAGATTAGAAAAGCCCAGAAAATTTTCACGGGGCTTGTCTAGACTCGAAATTTTACTTCATGCTTAGTTTTTTGAGTGGAAAACACTCGTTTAAAGCTTCAAATTAAACTTTTTTAAATATAAGCGAATGTCAGAAAATTTACAGGGAAAATAATTAAGAAAAAGTAATGTGATTTTATAAAAATAATGACATACCATGGAATTGATACAACAACTGCGGATATTCTCTGTTTTTTAAAAGTTCAATTTAAAGCTTTAAACAAGTGTTTTCCACTCCCAGACTAAGCATGAAGTAAAATTTCGAGTTTAGAAAAGCCCCGTGAAAATTTGTCGAGGGTCGCGCAGCGACCCGAGACAAATTTTCTGGGCTTTTCTAAACTCGAAATTTTACTTCATGCGCCACGCGTATAAAACACTATAATATTGTCAAATTTATGAATATTCAAACTTCACTTAAAATCTGTGTATTGTACGCGTGGCGCATGAAGTAAAATTTCGAGATTAGAATAGCCCAGAAAGTTTGCACGGGGCTTTTCTAAACTCGAAATTTCACTTCATTCTTAGTTTTAGGAGTGGAAAACACTCGTTTAAAGCTTCAAATTGAACTTTTTTAAATATAAACGAATGTCAGAAAATTTTCAGAGAAAATAATTAAGAAAAAGTAATGTGATTTTATAAAAATAATGACATACCATGGAATTGATACAACAACTGCGGATATTCTTTGTTTTTTAAAAGTTCAATTTAAAGCTTTAAACAAGTGTTTTCCACTCCCAGACTAAGCATGATGTAAAATTTCGAGTTTAGAAAAGCCCCGTGAAAATTTGTCGAGGGTCGCGCAGCGACCCGAGACAAATTTTCTGGGCTTTTCTAAACTCGAAATTTTACTTCATGCGCCACGCGTATAAAACACTATAATATTGTCAAATTTATTTATATTCGAACTTTACTTAAAATCTGTGTTGTGTACGCGTGGCGCATGAAGTAAAATTTCGAGTTTAGAAAAGCCCAGAAAATTTGTCTCGGGTCGCTGCGCGACCCTCGACAAATTTTTACGGGGCTGTTCTAAACTCGAAATTTTACTTCATGCTTAGTCTAGGAGTGGAAAACACTCGTTTAAAGCTTCGAATTGAACTCTTTTAAAAATAAACGAAACTAACGTTGGTCACAGCAATTCTGTCTAAAGGTTGTGCTTTATTTCACTTACCCTAAAGTCTTTTCTCGAAAATTCGCAAAGGTGAATAGAATCAGCACATTAATTTGAGGTATTAATCATCATATTTTCCTTTTTCAAAATTAAGGGAATAGCTCCCGCCCATGGATGAAGCTTCAAGCAGAAGATGACAACACTCGCTGTCACAGTTGAATATCAGATGTTTGTATTATAACCTATTCTCTTGATTACTTTTCTTACTTTTTATCAACGACATAGTTATCGGTTTCAAGTCAAATTGTCTACTATACGCGGACGACTTAAAGTTATTTAAAAAAATCGATACTGCGGGGGATGTTTGGATCTACAACGTGATTTGACTAATCTTCACATGTTGAGCATTAATACCGACTTAAATTTAAATATTGCCAAATGTAAATCATTGTCATTTTTTCGCAAGCTAAATTCCATTCAAGCATCTTCAAGCAGAAGATGACAACACTCGCTGTCACAGTTGAATATCAGATGTTTGTATTATAACCTATTCTCTTGATTACTTTTCTTACTTTTTATCAACGACATAGTTATCGGTTTCAAGTCAAATTGTCTACTATACGCGGACGACTTAAAGTTATTTAAAAGAATCGATACTGCGGGCGATTGTTTGGATCTACAACGTGATTTGACTAATCTTCACATGTTGAGCATTAATACCGACTTAAATTTAAATATTGCCAAATGTAAATCATTGTCATTTTTTCGCAAGCTAAATTCCATTCAATATTCATACAATATAGATTTAACACTTCTAGAAGTTGTAACAACTTTTAAAGACTTGGGAATATTTTGCGATAACAAATTGAACTTCAATGATCACATTTCATATCTGTGCAAATCGAGCTACAGTATGTTGGGATTTATTTTAAGAAATGGTAAACCAATTATTTATTTTAAGAAATGGTAAACCTTTTACAAGTATAGATCCACTCATAAATTTCTATTATGCTTTCATTCGAAGCAAACTTGAATATTGCTCCATAATTTGGAATCCATATCACCATGTACATATTTGCGAAATTGAGAATATTCAAAGGACGTTTTTAAAGGCATTATACTACAAACGTCATAATCACTACCCCGTACAAGGCTACCCGAATCATGAACTACAAAAAGAATTTAATATTCCTTTTCTTGCACAAAGATGTAGAATAGCTGAAAGTATGTTCATATATAAGATTGTACATAATGACAGACGAGACTCCTACATCTTGTCAAAATTAAATTTCTATGTTCCTAGGAAAGCAAGCAGACACAAATATACCTTTTATTGTGATAGGACAAATTCAACTCATCATCTTAATTCTCCCATCATATCAATGTGCAATACTGTAAACTCGATTTCCAATGACATTGATATCTTCAATGTAGATCTTCCAAGTCTCCTGTGTCATTTAAACTCACATTTATAATAATTATTCTCTGTTACTTAATCTAGATTTCCATTTTTTAAGTTTTTTGTTGGTGCCAATGTACACTTATTCAATGTTATATAACGGGCGGTTCAGAAAATGTCCAATCATAATAAGCTTTGAAATTTGATCGTATTAATTCATACGATAAAATTGCCAGTGGATTGTCAAGAAACAAAACTCAACAGTAGCATAATGAATATGTATTTACAATTTAAAATAAATCATTAAATTGCTCCTATTCCTTGGCCATTATTATAGTTGGAGTATTATTCTGAATCGCACTGTTAGGTTATTAATAATTTGGTTATTATATTACACTATTTTATGTAGCGCGAATATATATTTGTTAATTTTAATTTATCCTGTAATTAGTTTTTTTTGTAAACTGTTGGATAATAAATAAATTAATAAATAAATTAATATTGCCTCATCATGGTGGATGGCAGAGGGTTGTCGCCACTGTGTTTAATTAGGTCACTGTACACTGTTATAATGGGCCTGTTGATCAGAGACACAAGTTGAAAGTTTATTGCCAACTGTTGAAAAATTATCTGATGACCGGACTGTTATTCGTGAACGTGTTTTCGCAATCATACAGAATAGACCGATTGGTGTTGGTGATTAGTGTTAGCTAGTTAAAGTTTTCAAAATATCCGGAGTACGGTTCACTGGATACCAACATACATTACAAACAAATCCAAACTTGTTGAATGCTGAACATTTTGATGAACTCATCGAATGACTTGTATAGCTTTCTTAAATGCGATGGCAACAAAAACGCAACATTTGTTTGCAGCTTTTTATACAACTTTATATCGAAAAAGTTGGAAGATTTTTTTCAAATAATATCGATTGTTCTCTTGTCTTACTGTTGTCCAGGACAAAATAAAAATATTACGTTACTTTGTTCACATCATGGTTAGCTAAGCAACTCGAAATGATTTTATTCATATTTTTCCTTACACATATTGTCAGTGTGATTGTAATTTTGGTGTATACGGTTCATTCTTAAAAGTGGATTGAACTTTTTGCGTTTCTTATTTTTTTACGCAATGTATTACTTTTGATATTATGGGCCTAGGGCGCTTCTTGCTACAAATCCACCCTTGATAACACCCGATATACTGTTTTTTTTTTTTTAAACAATTTCAAAATATATCTAAGTGATGAAATTACGTGTACTTTAAAATTACGTCGAGTTAACTCGGCGCTTTCACCAAAAACCTGTCTTGCTACTACCAGCAATTACTCGGCAATAAGTACATTTTTGCCAATTAGTGTTTCTTATAATTTTCTGTGTTAGATAATAATAATTTTAAAAAATCGATATTACATTTTTCGGGGGTAAAACCACGAATGAATCTGTCCGGATAAATTTTATTGTATATCGATATAAATTGCGAGAATGAATTATTTGCTTAGTCGTTGTTGCATTCAAGAAATGTTTGAAGTGTTAAATATATAATTTATCCTGCACAAATTCCAGCCTTGCAGATTTTTTTCTGTAAGCACGCAAGTACCTGTTATTTAATTATTGATTATTTCACAAAGATGAATTTACGTGATCCTCAGAGAGATTTTATTAAATTTGTAGTAGATACAAATAACACTGCACCACAAAAAAATATTTGTTCGTGTTTCCTGCACCATATTAGTCAAATTATATTCATTTTATGCTAAAAAAAAATTAAAATGACAATGAAAATGTTTTATTAGCTCTAGTTTCTGTGATACATAGTAGGTATAACGTTATCGTGATCTTTTTACTTTTCTCTTGTATGCTAGTTCCGGAGCATCCCTACACAAAAACTAACAGTAATCCGCTAGCATAGCTTCATTCCAACGACCCTGATATCTTCGTTCCATTACAGAAATATCCTGGTGGAACCTTTCCCCATGTTCATCACTAACAGCACCACAATTGCGAAGAAATAAGTCTAGGTGGGAGTGGAGAAAATGGATCTTTAGGGACATGTTACATCCGAGTTGATGGTATTTTTCCAGGAGTATTTTTACTAACTGACTGTAGTTTTCATCTCTTTTGTTTCCTAAAAATCCACGAATCTCTCCCTTCAGAGCTTCCCAGGCTTCCTTTTCTTTCCCCTCCAAAACTTCGTCAAACGCAGGATCCCTAACAAGTTGACGAATTTGTGGCCCGACAAAAATACCCTCTTTAACCTTTGCATCACTTAGTTTCGGGAATTTGTCTCTCAAATACTTAAAAGCCTGTCCATCTTTGTTCACACTTTTGACAAAATTCTTCATTAAACCCAATTTAATATGTAAGGGTGGAAGAAGAATATCTTTTGGGTCCACAAGTGGCTCAGCAACGATATTTTTTTCGTAAGTATTGAGATTTCTTGCAGGCCAGTCTGCTCTAATGTAATGTGAACTTCTGTCTCTACTATCCCACATACACAAAAGCAGCAGTATTTAGTGTACCCTAATTGCATTCCTAAAAGTATAGCAATGACTTTTAGATCACCACAAATTTTCCACTTGTGTTCATTGTAATTGATTGATTCGAGGAGAGTTTTCATGTTAATGTAAGTCTCTTTCATGTGAACTGCATGGCCAATAGGAATAGAAGGAAGACGGTTTCCGTTGTGCAGTAATACAGCTTTTAAGCTTAGCTTAGATGAGTCGATGAATAACCTCCATTCTGTTGGATCATAGTTCATTTTGAGACAATTCATTAATCAGACGTCGATACAAACAACAAGATTGGTATTCTTCTCAAAAAAAGAGAGCAGGTTTCGCTGACGTTTTCTATACTGTGAAACTCTGACATCGTGTTGGACAAGATTCCACTGCTGTAGTCTTGACCCTAGAAGTTCTGCCTTCTCCTGTGACAAGTCTAGATCACTTAATTCTGCTTGACTCAATCTGTGTGGTGTTACTAGTGTATCATCTCTTACCTCAAAATCAGGGTCATTTGATGTGAAACGCTTATTTGCTTCTTCTTCTTCTTCTTCTTCTTCTTCTTCTTCCATTTCTACCTCATTTCTACCTTCATTTTCCAAATCATAAATTTGTGGTGGGGTAGGAACTGGTAAACTATCCGAATGAGGAATAGGTCGAATGGCAGATGGAAGATTCGGATATTTAACTGTTCCCCTTTTCTTCATTGACAATCCTGCTTTTGTGGGCGAAGTTGAGCAGAAATAGCAGTCATTTTTATGGTTTTTAGGCTTCCTCCATACCATAGGCACAGCAAAAGCCAAAGATCTTTTTTTTATTTTTCAGCCATTCTCTCAGTATAACCGAACATTGGTTACAGCATATGTGTAGAACCCATAACTTATCCTGGTCCCCTACCTTCATACCAAAGTAATGTTGGTAAGCAGTTTTCACAAGAGGCGTGATATTTCGCTTCTGTGATGAAAATGTTATTTTACCACATATGTAACAAAAATTGTCTACTGAATTTACACAATTCCTTGGCATTTTGATTTATATTAATAATTCCGCACTAGTTAAACAATAGGAAACTCACATAAATCACTTCACTAGTTATAAACATAACCTACAAACATTATGGAATGTTAGTTTTGTCGGTTTACAGGTATGCCAAATGTCATATACAAAATTTTCCAAAAAATTAAAATTTACACCCTTAAGAAACAACATACAACTTTATCTCCTAAACAAGAGCTAATATGTAATTTTTAATGTCATTTTCGAATTCAGCGGGTGAAAATACATGATTAATAGCTAATTTTGAGTCCGAAACATTTTCATTGTTGCGCAGTGTAATTTGAATCAGTAATTGGTACATTTGTAATCTTAATCTTTGTTCAGAGAATCATCCATTTTATGAGTTAATTGAATTATCATATTACTCTCAGATTTCCCTTCACATAACCCACAAATGCAAAGTTGATTTACAACACATATAATTAATCTAATTCTAACCTAAAACACACAACCTGCATCACACTAATAAATTCTTGAAATGTCAAACTTGATTGATCATATTAAAAAAAAACAGATTATACATGTAAACTTGTTCATACTTCGTATTGGATGCACTGTTTAGAAATGTTTGAGGTTTGAAAATCAACATTCGAATTAAATGATCTTGAATCAAAGGTTTGGTTACGGATACCCCAGAATAACAGCAGCGGCTCATAAGAAAGGTATTGGTGTTGGCACAAAAGTCCCCCATAAGATAATAAATGACCGTAATCACTTGTCGAACATGCCCATTTCGAGGTTAAGATCGACACTGTCCAGGGCGGATGATGATGATACCTTGTTTTGCCATGAAGAAGGTAAAAAAAATGTCTCTACTTGCAAACGTTCCGCCTATTGAGCCGCTTTAAATAAACGCTAACTTGGCCATTGAAAATTAATTTTTCTATATATGAGGTAAATTATCACTGTAAATTATTTTAGTTATCGTAAGTTTCTACTTTTTTTTCAATCGTCCGTTCAAACCGATATTTTCTAACTCAAGTTATCGTAAGTTTTTTTTCTGTTGGCGAGCTAATTACTTCCGTGTTTACCTTTCTTTTCGCCCCGCGTAAGCCTCGAGGGGTGGATTATAGTGATTAGGCTGTCATCGGCGCCGTGATCGAAAGCTGCTATTAAATTAACTCGTATTATTTAGATAATGGCTTAGATTAGGGCAGGAGGATGGCTAAAGGATATAACGTCGTGCTTGTATAAACGAAAACACGAAACCCTAAATTCGATCAACGAGAAATACAATTTATAATACAAAACATATACAAACTATTCTCATTACCAAAATAAGTCAGAGTCCTAAGTCGCTTAAGCCAAGCTTAGCTTAAACTCAGTATTACCATATCGTTATTTAAAGTAAGCTTTAGTTAAGGCACTTTTATACAGGCCTTTAGTTTACTAAATCTAAAACGTGTATCCTTATGTAAGGCGTTGAAATTTGTAAGCAGTCATACTAATTATAAAGATACTTTTATGTTTCTAAAATTTCATGACGTTATATTTTTGTCCTAGCAACACATCGAGATCTTTTTGTTATCTTTAGATAATGCCTGTCAAGTTGACTTAACAAAATATTTTTGCGTTTTTTAACATTTATTCATATAAAAAGTTACGAATTTTATTTATTCGCATTGGTATACACCGTGGGTCGGTCAACTATATATGTGAACTTACAGAATCATATGGAATCGACGGATCTGGCTCAGAGCCCGTATTCACAGTACCGATGCAATTGATCATCCGTGAGAAGTTGCACTGAAATTACGTCATTTTACTCTAAACGGTTGGGTAAATTCTTCCCAAAATGACGTCATTTCAGTGCAACTACTCACTGATGACAAATTGCGTCAGTATTGTGAATACGGGCCCTGTTTATGTAACGAACAAATTTAGCGCAAAAAAAGTGTAAAAGTGCTGCACTAGTTCATGTAACGAAATAATTGCAAAGCACTTCCTAATTTATTCATAACAAACCTTTGGAGCTATTCACGACACCGATGCAGTTTGTTATCGATGCGAAGTCGCACTAAATTGAAGTCATTTTGGGAAGAATTGACCAAACCGTATAGAGTAAAACGTTGTCATTTCAGTGCGACTGCTCACAAATGGTAAATTGCATGGGTACTGCGAATAGCCCCCCTTATATCATTCTGTTCTTTTTTCTATTATTATTTAGTATTGCTTTTAAAAAATAGAAACCGTCAAAGCACCACCTTGAAACTTTACACTTTTGTAGAGAATTTATCAAGGAAAATGGTTGTATTTTTTTCAAAATTTTAAAGTGCGGTTTTCATAATTAAAAATTAGTTTAAGTAATATAATTGTTTATAACAATTATAATATCAGTTATTATGTTTCATAAGCTGTACAATGAGTGTTTCGAGTACAGGGTGTCTACGCTAAACCGTTCGTTAAATGTTTATGGGGTTGCACTAAAAATTTGAAAAAAATCCCTGTCATATGGTTGAATCAGTTCTCCTCACGTGAAATATTTTCAACTTTATAAATCTTTCGGTTCCACCGGAAGTAGCACCAAATTTGTTATTTTAAATGGAACACCCTATTAGTAATTTTTTGGATTCCCCGTTTAAATTGCAACATATTTTATTCGAATATAATATATAAATTTACGAAAAAAACTATTCGTGAAAATGCAAACAGTGTCTTAATTAATAAGACAATTTAAGACGATAAATATCCATTGAAACAACTACTTTCCGTGCAAATACACCTCCGGATATTGAATTATACAATGAAATATTTAAAATCTTATTCAATTTGAATATATGTACACTTATCTCTTATAGTTTTCAAACAAACAAATTATTTCTAAAATTTTGACCTCCAAAAGTCATCTTGAAATCTGTCTGTAACTTCTCTTAGGAATAAGATGAAAATATGATTTATATCTCTACTTATACCTAGAGGATGCCTCTATGGGTAAATTAATTGGAAACTGTCAATTTTGACAAAAAAGTGTTCTTAAAATGTCAATATCTAAGTGCCCTCTTCAATATCTAGTAATTTAATTTTTTAAATGGAATAACCCAATTTTTATCACATGGTACGATTGAGGGGAATATTTCCTACAAAAAAGTATTATACAACTATACTCCTAAAGCAAGTAGTTTTCGAATTATTTCGAAAATTAGTTTTTCGTTGCATTGCAATTTTAGTAGGCCAGCAGTATGCTTTTGTTTTGTCGCGATTGTATTGCGAAATGTCAAATAATAATAAGAATTAGTACAAAGGTTTACAGAAATCAACAAAATTAATAATTACACAAATTATCAATTTATTCTTTATACATGGCAACTGCCAATTGAACAAAATTTGATTCCAATCTTCTAAATCTTGTTTTATTCGTCGGCGGCAATGTGGATAAGTTTCATTAAATACTCTACATGTTCGAGTAATAATTCTATCGCAGTTGCCATGTATAAATAATAAATTGATAATTTGTTGATTTGTGTAATTATTCATTTTGTTGATTTCTGTATAACTTTGTACTAATTGTTTATATTATTTTACATTTCGCATTACATACGCGACAAAGCAAAAGCATTACTACTTGCCTACTAAAATTCAGTTGCGACTTATGCGCGCATTAATCCCTGCATAAATGCGACGAAAAACAAATCTTCGAAATAATTCTAAAACCACTTGCTTTAGGAGTATAGTTGTTAATACTTTTTGTAGGAAATTTTCTTCTCAATCGTTCCATGTGATCAAAAATGGGTCATTCCATTTAAAAAAATTGAATTACTAGATATTGAAGATGGCACTTAGATATTGACATTTTAAGAACACTTATTGTCAAAATTGACAGTTTCCAATTAATTTACTCATAGAGGCATCCTCTAGGTACAAGTAGAGATAAAAATCATATTTTAAAAAAATTGATTGAATAATATTTTTATCTTATTCTTTAGAGAAGGTACAGACAGATTTCAAGATGCCTTTTAGAGGTCAACATTTTAGAAATATTTTTTTGCTCAAAAACTATGAGATAAGTGTACAAATGGTCGAATAAAATATGTTGCAATTTAAACAAAAAATTACTAATATATTGGGCGTTCCATTTAAAATAACAAATTTGGTGCTACTTCCGATGAAACCGAAACTGATATAAAGTTGAAAATATTTCACATGAAGAGAACTGATTCAACCGTATGACAAGGATTTTTTTCAAATTTTTAGTGCAATGGCAACCCCATAAACATTTAACGAACGGTTTAGCGTAGACACCCTGTATATGTGAGCATGGGACAAAAATCGATAAAACAACTTTTAGTGGTTGCAATTTTTTTAATTTGTTTATATTTTAATAATAAATATATATTCTCATCATTTAACACTTATATACATATACTTTTCTATGGTTAAGGGGGTTTTACCGGGAACTTTTTTATGTTGCTTTAAAAATTTAGAAATTTTCTATGTATGTTCTAGATTACATCACAAAATCTTTGAAGGATTTATTTTTTAAAAATTTCCGAAAAAATGTCGAGTTAAAATTTTTATGTAAAAAAAATATTTTACCAAAAAAAGCATCCGACAAAGTTTTTTAATTTATTTTGTAAATATTAATCCGTTTTCACAAATAAAATATAAAAATTAATAAGCGAGTAAAATAGATTTGAAAATAAGTTTTTAATTATTTTGTTTACAGTTTGTGACGCGTTTTTTCTCTATTTTTTTTTTCCAACATATATTAATAGAAGTGACTAACACATAATTTGTACAGGGACTTTTTTTTTAGAGTATACGTTTTCCAAATTCAGCTTATTTTCTTTAAATCTTTAGATATTCGTTGTTTTTTTAAAAGAGTTTAATTTAAACCATTAAACGAGTGTTTTTCACTTCTAGACTAAGCATGAAGTAAAATTTCGAGTTTAGAAAAGCCCCGTGAAAGTTAGGCTTTTCTAAACTCGAGGTTAAAATATACATAAATTTCACAATGTTTTAGTGTTTTATACGCATGGAGCATGAAATAAAATGGTTAGTTTAGAAAGCCCAGAAAATTTGTCTCGGGTCGCTGCGCGACACATTTTCACGGGGCTTTTCTAAACTCGAAATTTTACTTCATGCTTAGCCTGGGAGTGGAAAACACTCGTTCAAAGCTTCAAATTGAACTCTTGTAAAATCACAATGAATATCTAAAGATTAAAAAATAATAAGCTGAATTTGCAATCCGTATACTTGAAAGAAAAACTCCTTGTATTTTTTTCATGAATCCCGGTCACTAATTGACCTTTGTATTTGATATAAACGTTGTAGGTACTTATTAGCAATGAAAACCCCCTAAGCGCGTTTGTTAATATTTTTAAATTAGTATTACCTTACAGAGCTGAGATGAATCCTCAAAAACATGATTCGAATCACGAATCCGAATCACCTAATATGATTCGAATCACGAATACTCGAATAAAGGATTCGTAAGTGAAAAATATGATTCGAATCAAAGATTCGAATCCTCATTTTTGAATCACGGATACAAATCCTTTAAAAATAAATTTGAATCTATTATTTGCAACCAGTGATATTTTATTCCATCAGTTTCTATTAACAAACATGTTCATTTACCGACTAAATATCTGATTATATAATGATTTTAATTAATGATGATATATGTGTTATTGAACTTCATTTTGAATCTGTGTTTTATACGCCTGGCGCATGAAGTAAAATTTCGAGTTTAGAAAAGCCCCGTGAAAATTTGTCTAGTGTCGCTGCGCGACCCTCGACAAATTTTCTACGCGGGGCTTTTCTAAACTCGAAATTTTACTTCATGCTTAGTCTGGGAGTGGACAACACTCGTTCTTATAAGTTTCAAATTAAAGGATTACTCTAGATTACTAAGTTTATTACTAATTTACAAAGGCTACAGCTCAAAGGACCAATCATGGTCTTCGGAGACCGAAGGACTACAGGGAATCGAAGTTTATTTACAAGAAAACAAGGAATATCTGAAGGTTTACAGCATGGATAGGAAAGAAAACATCCAATTTTGAAAAAATATCGAAGTTTGGTTGGTTTTCAGTGCGTTTTTAACTTCACTTTAAATCAGTGTTTTATACGCGTGGCGCATGAAGTAAAATTTCGAGTTTAGAAAAGCCCCGTGAAAATTTGTCTCGGGTCGCTGCGCGACCCTCGACAAATTTTCTACGCGGGGCTTTTCTAAACTCGAAATTTTACTTCATGCTTAGTCTGGGAGTGGACCGTCAAGATTTTCTACATGTCGAGATTTTTGATATTTCTAGATTTATGTTGATTTATTTACAGTTTGTTATTGTATTAAATGCAACTTCAATATTAAATAAAAACGGTTTTTTTTAGGAATAGAATATTCACCCATTAAGAGCCGAACAAATTATAAAGTTAACTCTAAAAGTTAATTTTAGGTAAAATTTTGCATCTTTTTCTATGATTTCAATGAATGATTTATTATATTACATACGTCGATTTTTTAAAAGAGTTAAATTTAAAATTCAAACGAGTGTTGTCCACTCCCAGACTAAGCATGAAGTAAAATTTCGAGTTTAGAAAAGCCCCGCATAGAAAATTTGTCGAGGGTCGCGCAGCGACCCGAGACAAATTTTTGCGGGGCTTTTCTAAACTCGAAATTTTACTTCATGCGTCACGCGTATAAAACACTGATTTAAAGTGAAGTTAAAAATGCACTGAAAACCAACCCAACTTCGATATTTTTTCAAAATTAGATGTTTTCTTTCCTATCCATGCTGTAAACCTTCAGATATTCGTTGTTTTCTTGTAAAATAACTTCGATTCCCTGTAGTCCTTCGTTCTGCGAAGACCATGGTTGGTCCTTTGAGCTGTAGCCTTTGTAAAACGGTAATAAACTTAATAATCTAGAGTAATCCTTCAATTTGAAACTTCTAAGAACGAGTGTTGTCCACTGCCAGACTAAGCATGAAGTAAAATTTCGAGTTTAAAAAAGCCCCGCGTAGAAAATTTGTCGAGGGTCGCGCAGCGACCCGAGACAAATTTTCACGGGGCTTTTCTAAACTCGAAATTTTACTTCATGCGCCACGCGTATAAAACACTGATTGCAAGTGAAGTTAAAAATATTCTATTAACGTTGGATATTTTTCATGGTTAAGTAACCAAATATGCATTCACATATATTTGAATTATTCGAAAATTTTAATATTAATAGCGATGATTCGAATTATTTAGGAGGATTTGAATTCATGTATCAGGATTCGAATTTTATAAGGATTCGATTCCTTTTATAAGGATTCGAATCCTTTTATAAGAATTTGAATCCTTTTATAAGGATTCGAATCCTTTTATAATTCGAATCCTTTTATAAGGATTCGAATCATCTACGTTTGGATTCGAATGCGAATCCTTTTAAAAAAATGTAACGAATCCGGATCACGAATCCGTTTTCACTAAAGTATTCGAATACCTCTTTTGAATCCTCTAAAAGGATTCGAATCCGGGAATCGAATCCTGAATGATTCGAATCCTGCCCAGCTCTGTTACCTTATTATAACTTATAAATAATAATTACTAATATTATATTTAAATAATATTGATAAATTCACTTAAAAATAACTTCAAACCTTTAATACTTTCACGTATTTTGCCATCACAACCCGCAATATTCAAACGCGAACATATATCGTCGAATATGGTCACTTTTCTGAGCATATTTGCTAGATCAATTTTTTAATGACAGTATCTCTCTCTAGAAAAAAATCATAACTTGTAAAAGAGCAGTCAGAAGCAGATGATCCTTATAAAATTTTGAAGTATATTAATGTACTAATAAGGGGATGTTAACACCCCAAAGTGTTTTAATACGTTTTTTTAAGTCTCTTCAAAGTTTCTAATCGCATAAATTTTATACAAAATTTAGGAGTTTGTTTAAAAATTATACACCAAAAAATAAACTTTCAATGATATCTTAAACTACATACCCTGGGCTACAGAATCCATCATAGATTATTTAAAAAAACTTCGTAACAACCGTAGTATAACGCTTAGAACAATTGATAAAATAGAACTGATATTAAAGACAAGTACCCGCTCGATCATTGCTTCGGTTTGAGAGTACATTAATAAGATATTAGCGAAACTCAGGTAGCTGTTAAATGAAATTCTTGTAGTAATGGCTTATCTACTTTACTGTGGAAATATGAAAATCCTTAAAATTCTATGTTAATTTTTTTGATTTTTGTCCATTGCTTGAAACACTGCGCGACGGTATGAATATTTATATGAGAGCAATTTTCCGATTTTTCGCATTTTTACGTACATAAAAAAATTATCTTCGAAATTTTAACGTTTAAAATTTCGAAGATTAAAAGATTTTGAAAAATGTTATTTTATTTTTGTCGTAGAATCTGTAATAAAAATTAGAGGAAAATTATAAACACTTAGTGAAGTTTTTAATTAATTTGATGTGGAGTGGGTCATATAGAGCTTTATTATCGTTAAATTCAGTCACTTGAAATTAGTCATGATTGAACATTTAGATGACTAATATTTGCATCTGATTGACAGACCAAGAATAACATATAACTAATGATTAATGACTAAATTAGTCATAACTAAATTATTGATGACTAATTTAATCATTGGTTTTAATCTTGACTAAAAATGTTGTCAACAAATGCCCAACTCTGCTCAAAAGTCAATATTATTATTAATTAATAGCAAAACCATAATGTTCTTTTTTTACAAAACCGCATCTTTGGTTTTGTTTCTCGGAAAACAATGAAATTTAATGCAAAGCAGAGCAAAAAAATATTAAAAAAACAGTGGTTGCTCCTTATGGGGCGTCTGCATAGATTAGCCCTTTTGGTAATCGCGGGAAGCCCTTCGAGCGCTGCCATCATAATAACTCCAGAATTATGAAAAAGGAAGCGTTACTGCGGGCCCCTTTTGTCTCGAGGGACGCCGGGGGCTGGAAAAGCCCCCCTCTTTCCAACGCGGCTGTAATTAAAGGGGGCCGCGTGTCTTCCATGTGCTAATTAATAATAATTAACGACGCGGAAAACCAACCCACCCACCACCCACGTCAAACCGCAACATTCTCTCTTTCGCCTATCTTATAAGAATTTAAACTTGTAAGATGATGATAATACACCAATAAATATTCAAAGCGGAAATAGCTTGAATATACAGGGAGCCCCGTTAATGTGGGGAAACGGTTTAACCATAGATTCCTGGGATAAAAATATCATGATTTAACACAACTTATCTATATCCAAAACTTTATGGTTAAGCCGGAATTAGTCTTTAAAGTTCAAAAAAAATATTCATAATTTTATTTGTAACGATTGAGCGCTATATTCGATTTGACTGAAATTTATTATGGTTGATTATCATAATATAGCACTTCATTTAAGTTATTATGGTCATCATTTATTGACAAGAAGTATGAAAAACAGTAGTACCACAACATAAAAATTAAATATGTTTTTACTGGCGCACCGCGCACCTTATAAAAATTCAAAAAATATTACTTCAAAGATAGGTTGATTTGAAAGCTTTTTTGTCTCTTAGCACTCGTTTAAAGCTTCAAATTGAACTCTTTTAAAATTCAACGATCATCGGAAAATTTACAGCTTATGCATATGTTTACCTTAAAGAAAAATTCGCTGTAGGTTGCTCATATTAGGATTTCGTCAAGGAAATTGAGGATACCATATTCATACTTTGATTAAAAAACTCTTAGAACCTTTCTTCAATACTTTATTTTGTAACCAAATGTACATTTTGGACACGAAGTGTCCATTATCAATGGTTTAATACTAATACGAAAAATATACATTTTACACTGATATATATACACTAATAAATGAGGGAATTAGAGGGTGTCGGTAGGGGGTGTGGTTATGGTGGTAATAAACTAATTTTAGCCGAAAAAAGGTTATCTGTGGGTAAGTAGGTACGTGTTTGATGGGGATTCCAAGGGATTAGGAAAACACCCGAGTTTCAGGTGGACACACTAAATCTAATAAAACATTTTCGAGCGGACTTAAATCGAAATTTAACAGTAGGTTTTCTTGTTTTTTCATTTGAATTGCCTCCAACATATTTAAATGATAGTGTGTTGAATGTTTCAATAGTTTTACGTTTTCTAAAATGAACTTAGGGCCCGTTTCAATTGCATGGTTAGCGACCGCAGATTTATCCGGATTCAGGTGTTTAATATGTGAGACATGTTCCTTGAATCTAGTTTGAATGTTTCTTTGTGTTTGTCCTTTGTATATTTTGTCACAATTCGAACATTTAATGGAATAAATTCCAGATTTTTCTAAGAAATGTATTTCGTTAAAAGTGTTCCCTAGTAAATTGTGTAATTTTGTATTTACATAGTACGCTGGGGTTAAATTGAATTTCTTGTACAATTTTTTGAATTTTTTTTCGATTGTGGGGGAATAACTTAGTCTGACATATTTTGTTTCTTTTATGGTTTCTACATCTGTAAGTGAAGTTATATTTCGGAGTTTATATTTACGTGAATGTCTATTAATTAGTCTCTGTATTGTATTTCTGTTGTATTTAAGGTGTGCAGCTATTGTGTGAATGAATTTTAGTTTCTTTTTTCTAATTTCGGGTGATAATGGTATGTTGATGGCTCTATTAATCATACTATTAAAGGCAGATAATTTATATTTCATTGGTGCAAATGCGTTGGCATGGATATAATTGAAAGTATGAGTATGTTTCGTGAATATATCAAATTCTAATTTATTGTTTTCTCTTTTTATAAGAATGTCTAGGAAGGGCAGTGAGTTTTCGTCCTCTAACTCGTATGTAAAATTAATACTATTGTAAATATTATTAATCGATGAGATGAAGTTGTTAATATCGAAATTTGTTTCGACCACAGCTAATATGTCATCGACATATCTAAACCAAATATTCGGAAACTGGGTTATTGACTTTTTGGAAATATTTTCAAAATTATTTAGAAAAATGTGAGCAAGAAAAGGTGATAACGGGTTACCCATGGCAGTGCCAAATGTTTGTTTATAGTACGAATTATTGAACTCAAACACGTTACAATCCATCACTAGTTCGGTAAGCTGTAAGTATTCTTTGATTTGTTCGTTTGGAATATTATTTTTTATTAAAATTTCTTCTAGAATAGAAATGGTGTTCTTGATTGCTATGCTCGGGAAAAGTGATTTAACATCGAAGGACACTAGTTTATGATCGGATGAGATTTTTATCTTTTCTAAGTGTTTTGTTAATTCTATGGAATTTCTAACTGAAAAATCATTTTCTATTTGTAAGGTTTGGAACTAGGTGACTAACCATTTAGCAATTTTATATGTGGGAGATTTGATATTTGAAACAATCGGGCGGAATTTATTACCTGGTTTGTGAATTTTTGATAAACAGTATAATTGAGGTATTTTTGGGTTTTTGACTTTCAGATTTAAATTAAGTTTTTTATCGATTAAATTTGTTGAGGCCTTCAGTGTAGCATTAATTTTCTTGATATATGTATTTATTGGGTTTTTTGTTTGCCGAATATATGGTCCTGATTCTAATAAATTATTTACACTGTTAAAATTGTCTGTCTTATTTATAATCACGACACTGTTACCTTTGTCCGCCTTTAGGTAAAAACAATCTTTTTCTTTTAATTTCTCGACGATTTCGTGGGTGTTGAAAACTTCTTGTTGGTTAGACCTATCCATGGTTTTCTTCAAGGTGTCCTTAGCGGAAGTGCAAAATTGTATGGAAAGATCCGGTGTTAGTCTAGTTGCTGCGATGGCTACGTCGTTGACAACCTCTTCGATGGGAAGTTTCTTTGGGTTTATGGAATGCTTTAAACCTTTTCTTAGCAGTTCTTGTTCGGCGTCAGAGAATGTGATGTCTGTTTTATTTATAACAAGTGTTTGTGTGAGTTCGGGTAAAATGTTTGGTGGAAAATTTTGTTTCAGTTTTTGTTTTTGCAGGAGGAGAGTTTTCAATTTCTTCTGTAGGACAATTGATTTGTTTTTCACTCTTTTATTTATAACTGTATGTATTTTTCTCTGGGAATCGTCCCATGTTTGCGGAGTTGTTGATTTGCTTAATCGTAGATGTAGTTCGTACGCCAACATTTCTAGGTGTGACCATTTTCCGTGTAGCCGGCCGATTTCGAACTTCAGCCACTTAATTTTGAAATCCGTCACTAATTTCGATATGTCTCTGTTTTGTTTACCGGTGTTCACAAAAATAAACCTAGGAAAAACACTGTTTTTGACGCACTGTTTGAGAAAATAAATGTCTGCACTTTTGTTTTGATTTGGAAAAGTTTGTTTAACTCGGTTGACCAGGAAGCCATCATAATATTTGGATTGATTGAGTTACTTGAAGATAATTATACTTTGATTAAATAACTCTTAGAAACTTTTTATGTTGAAGCTTCAAACGAGTGTTTTCCACTCCCAGGCTAAGCATGAAGTAAAATTTCGAGTTTAGAAAAGCCTGAAAATTTGGTTTGGTCGCGTAGCGCGAAGCGCGGAGCGGCCAAACCAAATTTTCAGGCTTTTCTAAACTCGAAATTTTACTTCATGCGTCACCGGTACAAAACACTGATTCAATGTAAAGTTTAACAGTGTGTTTTAAATTTCATAATATGTCAGTATTTTGTACCGGTGGCGCATGAAGTAAAATTTCGAGTTTAGAATAGCCTGAAAATTTGGTTTGCCCGCTCCGCGCTTCGCGCTCCGCGACCAAACCAAATTTTCAGGCTTTTCTAAACTTGAAATTTTACTTCATGCTTAGTCTGGGAGTGGAACACACTTATTTTAAATTTCAAATTGAACTCTTTTAAAAAAACAACGATTATCTAAGGATTTACGGCATGTGATTGGGACATGTATACTTGAAAGAAAAACTCTCTGTATTTACAAGTTGAGGAATTAATTGCGATTGATTGGCTACAATTTGTAATGGTCATATAGGCAACCCAATTTACATATAACCTAAAAATTAAAGGTGTCAAATCGTATTTGATGCTTTGGTTTGATAAATAAAACATACGAAAATGAACATTGAAAATGTTCGGTGTTACATAAAACTCTTTGTATATACACTAAAAAAATTGGGAATTAGAGGGTGTCGGTAGTGGTTATGGTGGTAATAAACTAATTTTAGCCGAAAAAAGGTTATCTGTGGGTAAGTAGGTACGTGTTTGATAGGGATTGATGAAACGGGCCATAAGTTCATTTTAGAAAACGTAAAACTATTGAAACATTCAACACACTATCATTTAAATATGTTGGAGGCAATTCAAATGAAAAAACAAGAAAACCTACTGTTAAATTTCGATTTAAGTCCGCTCGAAAATGTTTTATTAGATTTAGTGTGTCCACCTGAAACTCGGGTGTTTTCCTAATCCCTTGGAATCCTTATCAAACACGTACCTACTTACCCACAGATAACCTTTTTTCGGCTAAAATTAGTTTATTACCACGATAACCACACCCCCTACCCTCATCCTCTAATTCCCTCATTTTTTAGTGTATATATATCAGTGTATAATGTATATTTTTTGTATTAGTATCAATCCATTGATAATGGACACTTCGTGTCCGAAATGTACATTTGGTTACAAAATAAAGTATTGAAGAAAGGTTCTAAGAGTTTTTTAATCAAAGTATAATTATCTTCAAGTAACTCAATCAATCCAAATACCATATTCATATTTTATATTTTTGTGGCAAAACCGTACAAGATATCAAACATTATTAAGAGACACAAAAGCTTTCGAATGAATTAATCTTTCAATATATTTTTTTTAAATTTTTTATATGTTGCGCCAATAAAAACATAGTTTAGTTTTTATGTTGTGGTACTATTGTTTTGTATACTTCTTGTCAATGAATGATGACCATTATAACTGAAATGGTGTATTATATTATGATAATCAACCATAATAAATTTTATTCGGATTGAAAATAGCGTTCAAGTGTTATAAATACAATAAATAATATTTTTTTGAACCTTAAAGACTATTTCCGGCTTAGCCGTAAACTTTCGAATATAGATAAGTTCTGTTAAATCATTATATTTTGATTCCAGGAATCTATGGTTAAGCCATTTCTCCACATTAACAGGACACCCTGTATTTAAGAGCAATCTAAACATTGTTAAGATTAGAATGTAATCATTAGGCTATATCGATAATTTTCATTAGGCTATATCGATTATTTTTTTTAATAATATTAATAGAAATCATTTTATTTTTTATATAATCTTGCGCAGTTTTATTAAAAAGTGTTTAATGAATACTTTTGTAAAAGTTATGATCTCAAATATTATCTTATAACATTACTGGGGTGGAAATGCAGTCAATAATAAATTAAAATGATTTTGAGCTATTTTCTTAGTGTTGTTAAGCAATATTCTGTCTATAAAAACCCGAAATGAATAGGTTCCTTTTGAAAAGATGAGTTTTCAATTAACCCCCCGTTGGATGTAATTATGACCGTTACGCTTTTCTTTTTTGGCCTATTAAACTTCGGGTTAATTGCGGTATCGCGTTCGCGTCGAAAGACAGCACGCAACCCTCCCCCTCCCTCGTTGCTCTCTTCTCTCTTTCCTCTCAGCCAACGGCTAATTAATAAACTTTAATTGATTCCAGCGATGATTTTTCCTCTTAACGAAAGTTTTTAATTGGTACAAGTTGAATCCCGCGAAAAGGAAACAATCGTTCTTTTCTTGCGTATGGGGAAGGGGGAGGTCGGGGAAAGGACGAGGGAAGGAAAAAAGTGGGAGGGTGGGGGGACGTCGAGGGCGCGTCTCGACGCCGCATGCATTAATCAGGAGGCCAGATTGGCTGCTGGAATATGCACAGTCCATCAATATTAATACTTTATCACGGAGACTTGAGACCCCTACGTTTTACGCGAGGTGTTACTTTTGCTACAAACTGTTGCTGTTGTGTTGCATTTAGTAAATTCTTATTTTACTGAAAGTTATACCTGAATAAAGTAAGGAATTCATAGTATTTACTTCCATTTATCCAACATTATTTTTACAAGCAGTACAATTGTACTGAAGTAAATAAACGTTAACTTCAATTTTAATCCACTATAGCCCTGTTTTACTATTGTCGGAGACAGATTGTACTTTTTATAAGTAGAGTGTTTTAAAGTGAACGGAAATATTTCGATAAAAATAAAAATACATAATCATGTTTTAGAGACAAGTTGCATTAAATAATCATTTCCTTTACAGCATAAAATTTTGTTCGCATATACAACGTAAATGCGACTCCGTATATTATTAACTTTTTTGATTCATTATTAAAGAGAAATGCCAATTTGTTAAATTACATTCGAGTAAGTCGTACTACTTCGGACATCAGCTTTATATTTAATAAAAAAAATAATGATGTGTCCATCATAGCACTTTCCCTATCACCTAAACAATGGATAAATGACATAATAAACTTATTTCACTTGTAAACTGATTAAAGACCATTTAACATTAAATCAGCGTTTTATACGTGTGGCGCATGAAGTAAAATTTCGAGTTTGGAAAAGCCTAATTTGGCTCGGTCGCTCCGCTTCGCTACGCGCCCGAGCCAAATTTCTAGGCTTTTCTAAACTCGAAATTTTACTTCATGCTTAACCTGGGAGTGGATGACACTCGTTTCTTTCATGATTGAAACAATTTAAAATTGACGTAATAGGTTTATTATCGTTTTATTGACGGAGAATGTCAATACTAGTTAAAATTGGCTCAAAAGGTAATAAGTAAGTTACAGTCAATTTAATGATGAAATACTATCAAAATGTTATAAAAACGAAATTATCGTCAAAATGTTACAATAGTCATTTAATGATGAAATACTATTAAAATGCCATAATAATGAAATTACCATCAAAATGTTACAATAGTGATTTAATAATGAAAAACTATCAAAATGCTATAATTACAGTAGTCATTTAATGATAAAATACTATCACAGTCAAAAGGCTAAGTGATTTTAAGACAACAATTCATAATGGTCAATATACAATTGACACACAATAATGTCACAATGATCCTTAATTCAGATACATCAGATATAGTCAAAATGCCATGATGGAAATAGGAAGGGGTTGGGTTACAAAAATAACATTAGTTTCATCGCAATTTGTCATTTAACCTAACTTCATTTTATTAAATTATAAATTATCAGAAATGTCCTGAAATGTAAATGTTAAAAATGTAAAAATTCAAAATTAATTGTGACACTGATAAATATTTACACTTTGATGAAAATAATAATAATAATAAATAAAAATACTGTTATTTGACTGTATTGACTATAATGACTGTGTATTGACTATAATGACTGTACTAACTATAAGTAGACTAGCATTTCATTGTATCGATTATATTAACTATTTTAACAGTACTAAATATATATCGACAGTATCGATTATATTGACTATTTTGACAGTACTGACCGTATCGATTATGTAGATTATTTTGACATCACTGATTATATTGACAGATCGATTATATCGATCATTTTAACAGTACTAACTATATTGATTGTATCCATTTTCATTTTTATAGTCAAAATTGACTTTATCTTAGCTATAAATCACGTTAATAAACATATTTTTACTTAAAAACACTCCAATAGTCAAATTCATTTTAATAGTCAAAATAAGCTTTATCCTAACTATAGATCACTATAATAGCCATATTTTCACTTAAAAAAGACTGCAATAGTCATTTTTGTAATGTGACGATAATAGTTAAATAAGCGTTTCAAAGTGACGATACTAATCAAATGTTGAGGTTATCATGGACTATAGAACACTGTAATAGTGACATTTTGAAATAAGACTTTAACTATTAACGGTTGAGAAAAGCCCGAAGAATTTCCATAATTTTACTCAATTTTTAACGCTTTTCGTAAATTTACAAGATTTTTCTTAATTTGCGAAATTGTAACGTATTTCCTGAATTTCCGTTGATTTTCAAATTATTGGTAATTTTCACAAAGTTCCCGAATAAACTGCTTTTCCATGAAGTTCCAAGATTTTAGTTAGTTTTCAAAATTCTGACGGTTTTCCTGAATTTCCTGAGTTTTTGTTCATTTTTAAAAAATCTTGCTTTTCCATGAAGTTCCAAGATTTTAGTTAGTTTTCAAAATTCTGACGGTTTTCCTGAATTTCCTGAGTTTTTGTTCATTTTTAAAATTTTGATAGTTATCATAAAGTTTTAAAATTTCCTTCAATTTTCAAATTCTTGGTATTTTCATGAATTTCTTAGATATTCGTTGAAGTTTTTTATGAACGTTTTTCCACCTTCTATCAGAGAAATCTCTTGCTTTAACCCTCAATAAGTACAGCAATACTGTTAAAAATAAATTACGTTGTAATAAATTACAAAAAATCTTGCTTTTCCATGAAGTTCCAAGATTTTAGTTAGTTTTCAAAATTCTGACGGTTTTCCTGAATTTCCTGAGTTTTTGTTCATTTTTAAAATTTTGATAGTTATCATAAAGTTTTAAAATTTCCTTCAATTTTCAAATTCTTGGTATTTTCATGAATTTCTTAGATATTCGTTGAAGTTTTTTATGAACGTTTTTCCACCTTCTATCAGAGAAATCTCTTGCTTTAACCCTCAATAAGTACAGCAATACTGTTAAAAATAAATTACATGGCAATTAACCCGACGTTTTAGCTAAAAACCAGAATGCACTTTTATCAAATACGCTAAATGCTATTGATACACTTATTCAAAACTCTGCGACCAATGATATTGACATAATAAACTTATTTCACTTGTAAACTGATTAAAGACCATTTAACATTAAATCAGCTTTTTATACGTGTGGCGCATGAAGTAAAATTTCGAGTTTAGAAAAGCCTAATTTGGCTCGGTCGCTCCGCTTCGCTACGCGCCCGAGCCAAATTTCTAGGCTTTTCTAAACTCGAAATTTTACTTCATGCTTAACCTGGGAGTGGATGACACTCGTTTCTTTCATGATTGAAACAATTTAAAATTGACGTAATATCGTTTTATTGACGGAGAATGTCAATTCTGATACTAGTTAAAATTGGCTTAAAAGATAATAAGTAAGTTACAGTCAATTTAATGATGAAATACTATCAAAATGTTATAAAAACGAAATTATCGTCAAAATGTTACAATAGTCATTTAATGATGAAATACTATTAAAATGCCATAATAATGAAATTACCATCAAAATGTTACAATAGTGATTTAATAATGAAAAACTATCAAAATGCTATAATTACAGTAGTCATTTAATGAAATACTATCACAGTCAAAAGGCTAAGTTTTATCAAATACGCTAAATGCTATTGATACAATTATTCAAAACTCTGCGACCAATGATATTGAGGCTAGTGTCCCAATAGTGATAGATAATCAGACTACAATTGAGAATAGCTTATTTATTGAGAAAAATTCCAATCCTGACAATAGCTCACACATCGATTCATTTATTCTATTAAATGCTGGGCGACCGACTTCTACCCTATCTACTTCATCTAAGTCAAAGCCCTCTTCTATTATTCATGGCACAGCTAACAGCTCTTCAGTTAAGAGTGCAACTAGAAGTATATTCTACTACATAGGGAACTGTTCACCTGGAACTACTATTGAGAATATAACCACATGTTTAAACGAGATTAACATTCCCAATACATCTTGCATTCAACTTATAAACAACGCCAGATACTGTTCCTTTAAAGTCGGGATCAGCGCAGAAAATTCACCATCAATTTTTAGTGCCGATAAATGGCCAGAACTACTATCCCAGTTCGCCCATTCTCCAACCGAAAACGGAATATAAAATCATCTACAACAGGATCCGGTACTTTTTTACCTCAGGAAGGAACAACATCCCAACAGTTATAGATACCCCGACTAAATCACACCCCCTGGATCCGATTCGACGATGCTGCGGCTGTTAATTATAATTTAGCGCCTGGTAATAAATACTTATGCACTTATTACCAGAATGTTCGAGGTCTTATGACTAAATTGTTTAAAATAAAAAAAATCGTCTATACTATACGAATATGATGTAATTATTCTCACTGAAACTTGGATAACGTCAGACTTTTTTGACGCTCAATTGGGTTTCCTAAACTATAAACTTTATAGGTGTGATCGTGACCCCCCATAGGACGCACAAATCATGTGGTATCGGTGTATGTATCGCTATTAAAAATACGTTAAATTCTCATTTATTGTACCGTGAAGCTTTTATTCACGAAGAGATTTTTATTTCTGTAAGAGTTGAGTCCCAGTATTTTATATTAGGGGCGGTTTATATCCCTCCCGGGTCTGCTTTGTCTGTGTGTCAAGACCATAGTGCTGGCCTCGAAAGACTAACCATAGAGTATCCTCATCATAATGTATGTGATTTGGTGATCTCCCAAAACTAATTTGGGTAAACAGCAGCTTTGGTGTTTTTACGGAATCACCCTGTTCGCCCGCTAATCAGGTTGCTATGGCTTATGGTTATGCCAATACTATGCAAACTAATAACGTTTTATATGACAATGCGGCCATGCTTGATCTTATATTTTTACAAACTGATTTGGCCGAACAAAGTCAAGTTACTGCAGCTGTTGTTCCGCTTATTACTTGTGATCGCCATCATCCCACGCTTGTATTAGATTTAAACTTATTGACTCAAAGTAATAATTCTAATTTCTTAAATAGTTTAAAATATGATTTCAATAACAGTAACTTCGACCTTCTCAATGATATTTTAGTAAATACTTACTGGGACTCATTACTAACAAGTGATAATGTAAACAGCGACTTGGATTACTTTTAAGATATTTTATTTGACTCAATTAAAAAAATGCGTTCCAATCATTCGGAGTAGGTCGTCAGCTCAGTTTAAATTTCATAAATGGTTTAGTAAGGAACTTATTGACTTGATATTTTTAAAGAAAAAAACAGCATAAGAAATTTAAACAATCACATCATCATCGACTTACTAGATTCCAGTCCACACGAGCAAAATGCTAGGAACTCACACAGGCTTGTTTCAAAAATTATATTGATTCGATTGAGTCGTCCATTAATAATAACCCGAGACGCTTTTGGAGTTTTATAAACCTCGTTTCAGAGGGGATTACCTACACCGACCCGCAGACTTCTTTGGTTCGGTTTATAATACCTCACAACCAGTGCTTTCTCAACTCTATTCGTGCAGTACTAGTCTTAATCATATATCGATCAATGATATCTCTATTTTTGCCATACTTCAGGAGCTGTCAGGACAGACCTCTAGTAGAAAAGAGGGCTGGGATGGTTTACCGACCATCTTCTTACAGAAGTGTGCGTTTTCACTCTCTAGACCTTTGTGGTTCTTATTTAATAAATCCCTTAAGTCTGGCACTTTTTCTGACAGATGGAAGCATTCACTAATAACAGCTGTCTTTAAGAAAGGCTAGAGCCACATCGTTGAGAACTACAGACCAATATCATTGCTATCACACATTCCCAAGATGTTTGAAAAGCTAGTTACTGAATGCGTTAGTAAGGACTTGAACTCTATTTTAACCGATAAACAACATGGATTTCGGCCAGGATATTCTACAGTATCTAATTTACTAATCTTTGGGGCAACAATTACTACATCGCTGGAAGAGGGGTGCGAGGTTGATACCGTGTACACCGACTTTTCTAAAGCATTCGATAATGTTGACTATCAAATCTTGGTCGAAAAACTTTTAGGGGCTGGTGTACATGGGTCTTTGTTCGATTGGATTAAATCCTACCTCAGCAACAGAACTCAAACCATCCGCAACAGTAACTTCGCTTCTCGTCCCATACCTGTAACTTCGGGGGTACCGTAGGGATCACATATTGGTCTATTACTATTTAATGTTTTTATCAATGATATTGTAAAGTGTTTCAAATATTCCAATTGCATCCTTTTTGCGGACAACTTAAAGCTGTACATGCCTATTAAGGACAATTATTCTAGCTATAAGCTACAACTCGACCTGGAAGCGTTAAGTCGTTGATGTATTATAAACAAATTGAAGTCGAATGTTTCCAAATTTTTTGTTGTGTCTTATTCAAAAAAGTGATTAAAGGGACTCAGAAAATACTCTCTTAATAACACACCATTAGTACACGCTAATGTTGTAAGAGATCTTAATGTTACTTTTACGAACACTTGGAGCTTCACAAACCATATAGACAGTGTAACTTCGAAAGCCTTTCAAATGTTCGGCTTTACTAGAAGACAGTGTACAGATTTTTCTAATATAAGAACGCTTGTACATCTGTATGTGCCTCTCGTTCGGCCGCATATCGAATATTGCACACCGGTATGGTCCCCAAATACATCCCAAAACATAACCCAAGTAGAGCGGGTTTAACATAGGTTCCTTAAATACATTGCCTTTAAATTCAATCTTGATTGCACTTATCCACATACACTGTCATATATTAATTTGCAATCGCTCGAGCGACGACGCTTAAATGCAGATGTCATTTTTATTCACAAATACATGTTAGGTGTGATAATCTGTCCAGAACTTGAAGTTTAGTGATCTTTCATGTTCCAAGTCGCCAATTACGTAGCAGTAAGTCATTTTATGAACAAATGTACAGAACCAATTACTGCACTAATTTTGGTGTCAATAGGATTTGTACTAATTACAATAATATCAATTTCGACATTTTTAGTGGAACATTGAAACACTTACGCGCATTTTTATTAAAGGAATAGTTTATTGTGTACATGTTCAGTTTGCCACTTGTAAATTATCATTGTGTTTGTAGCTTAGGAAATAAAATTATTTTTTTTTTTAGTATTTTAGACTTAAATGTAATTTTGTTAGTTTTAAGAATCACGAACTGTTCGTTGCCATTAAATTCAATTTTGATTGCACTTATCCACATACACTGTCATATATTAATTTGCAATCGCTCAAGCGACGACGCTTAAATGCAGATGTCATTTTTATTCACAAATACATGTTAGGTATGATAATCTGTCCAGAACTTTGAAGTTTAGTGAACTTTCATGTTCCAAGTCGCCTATTACGTAGCAGTAAGTCATTTTATAAACAAATGTACAGAACCAATTACTGCACTAATTTTGGTGTCAATAGGATTTGTGCTAATTGCAATAATATCAATTTCGACATTTTTAGTGGAACATTGAAACACCTACGCGCATTCTTATTAAAGGAATAGTTTATTGTGTACATGTTCAGTTTGCCACTTGTAAATTATCATTGTGTTTGTACCTTAGGAAATAAAATTATTTTGTTTAGTACTTTAGACTTAAATGTAATTTTGTTAGTTTTAAGAATCACGAACTGTCTTGTATTGTATATGGATCCCGTTGATGAATAAATAAATAAATAAACTCCAAGATTTCTGTTAACTTTCAAAATTTTAATGAAAAGTATCAACATTTTTAAGATTTATGAAAATTTAGCAAATTCAGGTTTAAGAAAATCTTGGAAATTTACGAAAAGCGTTGTAAATTAAAATCTTGAAAATTCATAGACGCTTTCAATAAACTGAACGAGTCTCTTTCAATCCCAGGTTAAGCATGAAGTAAAATTTCGAGTTTAGAAAAGCCTGAAAATTTCAATTGGTCGCGTAGCAAAGCGGAGCGACCAATCCAAATTAGGCTTTTCTAGACTCGAAATTTTACTTCATTCGCCACGCGTATAAAACACTGATTTTATGTGATGTTCAAAATATACGTCATCTTGATTAAATTTGCAAATGTTTATATGGAATATGTAAAAGTATACTTAAATAACAAAAAAATTAAAACCTATCCGGATACATTTTTAGCTTTTTCATGACATAAAACTTGCCTTTTTTTCGATTTTTCAATTACAAAAGATAAACCCAAAACCTTGTTACTTTGTTCAAATGTAATAAAGTTCTCGTTACTTTCGTTATCTGAAATCACTTTGACAAATATCATATGATCTGTTAAATTAATTAATTCGATAAATTCAGATTTTTAAAACAATTTGAACAAAACAACTAAAAGAGCTACGACATAAAATGAATACGCACCAAATGCTAATTTTTTGATTATCTGCAACTTTGCTTAACAAGATTGTTTTATATGATCAATATCAGAGAAAAATAAAAAATATGCTAAGAGTAAACTATTACTTCCTGTTCCCGCATTTTCATTGAAAGTTAATCGGTTGTTACTATTATAATAAAAAGCTTAAGTTTATAGTGTCATCTTAACAGCTCAATCGGTTTAGACTTTATCGTGGCGACAGAATTACAGAAGGACAGAATTTCAGAATTCAAGACAGACATATTTCGAAAATGGTCTTAATCAACTCGAGGGATTACAAAATGGATAAAAATTTTGATTTGAAAATGTTCGCGAAAACAATACTTACTCTTTGTTTTGCATATGGGGGAAAGTAAAAAGGAAATACGGTTGAAATCACTGGGGGTATCCCCTGTCAACTGTCAAATGTACGATTTATATTTTCTATTACTTTGAAAATGAAAAGGAAATAATATGTTTTCAATTAATCGGATTAATCGACATTTCATTTCTATTTCTTCCCCCTCCGCTTTTCAAGATCCATTTAATTCACATTCCAATTGATCAAATAAAAAAAAATACACACTCGCAAGGCTGCGCTCTTTCAGTCATCCCCCCTTCTATTTTCCTGACAAAGTCTCGAGAGAAGTCGATTTCCTATCCACCCCCTTTCATCAGAGGCTCACCTTTCAGCGCGCCCTCGCCGTCGTAATTCAAAACAAATTTCCTTAATTTCCTCCCTCCGGCCTAAATTGATTTCTACTTTTTCTGTGTTCACATCCACATCACTCTCGCACAACAGCAATTGTGTAATGTTACGACCAGGGGATTCCATTAAGGGCTCCAAGGTTACGCGGCCGGTCCTGCTGGAAAAAAATATTAAGCGCGCAGCTTGCGGTCCTCTCTTGCCGGCTGAAAGTTTCGAAGAGTCGAACTTTTTCCCGTTCGGCGGTTTAGCCGGGAAATAATTAAAAGGAAACTGTCGGCGAATTGTTAGCTAGTTTTCAACTTGTTCTTTTAGATTGATCAGTTAATTATAGGGGTAATTAAGGTTTGATGCTGAGATTGTTGAGTCTTTGTGTTGTTCGAGGGTGGGTTGAATTTGATAGGTTTTGATGTTTGCTAAAGTTATACTCTAAACAACTTTATCTTCTTATAAAATCTATTGAGAATAGCGAATTAAAATTACTGGTAGTTGTTTTTTTTATAAAGTGTAAGTCTCCAACTGTTTTCATTGGTATCTTGATAACATTCAACAGTTGAAGGTACCAGGGCTTAGTTATTATAAATCCACCACAAGATTTAAATTAAATAAGGATATATACCGTGCGATCGTTTAAAACATGATTTAGAGTACGCTTTGCCTTTTAAATTAGATTGGCACTAGTGACTGTTAACACATACTTTAGCATAACCTCAAATTTATCCACCATTCAATTGGCATTCTGGGCGATTGCACAAAAAAATGCCGCCTACTCTAAATCATAATTTAAACGGTCGCACGGTATCTTAATTAATATTGGGAATTTTTGAAATTGAGGTATCCATTCAAAAACAAATTTTAATGTAAATATTCAAATATTCTAATATTTATATATTTGAATAATTAGATTATTCGAATATGTTTTTGAATAAATATTTGAATACATCAATGTTTAATATGTCAAGCCTTATTTTGAACTTTACTTTGAACCATTGTTTGATACGCGTTTTACCAAACGCTGTAATTTTCGGGATTTGTATACTGTATATAAAAATATATAGAAATCATATAAATTATCAAAAGATAATAAAAATTATTAATAATTGCCAGAGTAAATTCACATTTACGGAAGTCACGTAAAAAATAAAATTACTAATACTGTTGAAAATGTTAAAATCAATAAAAATTTCACAGTTTTTATATTTTGTAAATTCTTTGAAAATGTAAAATGTAATAATAATGAAAATAATGGCCTTTTGCCCAACAGATACATACAGTTCAATAACAGAGCAAAACAATAATAGATGAATGTTACAAACTAAATTTATGGACAAAACAGACAAATATAAAGACAATTTAAAAAAATACCGATAAAAAAAAGGATTTTTGAAAGCTCACAAGACTCGTAAAAAAACATTAATTGAAAAATTTTGTAGAAATATTAAAAAAATTGTCTAAATTCAATAAAATTAAACAAAGTAGAAAAACACACACACATTTATACAAATCGCCATGCATCTGTTGCTGTTTTTAATTGTATTGAATACAATTAAAAACCGCAACACATTCATGACGATTTGTTTTAATTAGTTATATTTATATTCTTAAAGTTGTACGATATTCAATCCCTAATATTTAGTGGATTCCGAAAACTAATTAAATAAATCTATAAACTTACAAATTCAAAAATAATACGACATCATTATCATTAAAGTAGACAAAAATCAACAAGGGTAAGCCTGTAATTGACAAAACATGTCAAGATTGGAAAAATTGTCAAAATTAATAAAATGCAATTTGTGGATTTTGATAAATTTACAAAACTCATGATTAATACATGATTTAAAAATAATCCAAATCAATATTTTTTTTATTAAATTGACAAATAAGATAGGTGCATTTTAAATTAAATCATCAAACGGGATAAATGAAGCGTTCAAAGCTTAAGTGGCTCAAGTCCAAAAGTATAACAAATTGTGTTTGTTGTGCGTTAATACTTGCTAATGGTTAATAAATTTACTTTACTTTACTTTACTTTACATTAATAAAGCTATAGTTAACCAAGTAAATAACTATTTCTATTTTCAAACAGATGGCAAGAATTGTCTTTATCCCTGAAAAACTATCATAAAATGTCCGTGCTAAAGTGAATCAAGTCCAAAATCGTAGCCCGTGTTTTTTATTTTCAAAACTTTAAAATAATGGGTTCAGATGAATGTGTGGACTATTTAATTCATTCTCAGACTATGTGCCTTCGCAAAACGAAACCTAACGAATTAGGCTTCTCTCGGTCTATTTTGTATGTCTACAAACATTTCTAAAATTGTTAATAAGCAAGACTCGCTGTACAAATCACCATCCCTGAATAAGAAAAATGCAGAATCAGATAACAACGTATCTCTCTTTAATGACGCCATTTGAAGCTTAATTTCAAAGTTTTATATTATTTTATGATATACACCAGTATCATAAAATAATCTAAAAAACTTTAAAATTAAGCTTTAAATGGTGTCATTAAAGAAAGATTCATTATTAACTGATTCTGCAATTTTCTTATTCAGGGATGTAACAACATCATTTTATTCATATCAACCTTATGTAAAAGAAACATTTCAGGGCTAAAGTTGATCAAGTCCAGTACATTCTGATTTAAAATGAAATTGTCAACTTAATTATTGTTTTGAAATTTTAAAATTAGGACTTTTATTTAAGTTAGTCTTCATACTACAATAATAAAAATAATTTTATCCTCTAAACCACTTTAGGATTCAACTAGTGTTAACAAACTTTAACCTTGATTATCTAAAAACTATAATTTGTGGACACTTTAGCTCTAAACGCTTCAAATAGCATAAAGCTTTACGAATCGATAGCATTTGCAAAAATTGAATATTTCAATCAATAACGAAGTTCAATTTTAGTAGATTTTTATTAAATTTTTAAACTCTTAAATGCATCATGATGCTATTTGGCAAGAATTTTTTTTTAGTTACAAAATTCCAAAAAGTAATTGGTTCATTGAATTAATGCTAAATTTTAAAACTGTTTTTAAATGATAATTGACCCCCGCCTCCAAAAAAAAATTAGGCGCCCGATTTTGGATTAGAATCTCGAATAACTGGGAAAACATATTTAACTATAATTTGAATAATTTGAAAATACTTGGTTAAATATCACTAATATTTTAGTATGTTATTCCAACTAATTTTGACTTTGAGTCTTTCTCAAATAATCCTTTAGAATAACTTGGTTAAACTTCATTAATATTTTGTTTTTTTATTAATATTAGTGTAAACGTTGAGTCATTCTCAATGCATTCTTGAGAATGGATTGATTAAATTTCATTAGCATGTTGATTTTTTATTCCAACTAGTTTCGTCGTTGAGTCATTGGTCCTGTTCATCAAAATGTTCAACATTCAACATGTTTGGATTTGTTTGTGATGTATGTTGGTATCTAATGAACGGTACTCCGGTATATTTTGTACGATTGCAAAAATCTCAAACACGTTCACGATTAATAATCCGGTCTACAGAGAATTCCCCAATAGTTGGAAGTAAACTCCTAACTGTTGTCTCTGATAATCGGACCCATTCTCAAGAAATACTTGATGATGATTCAACTTCGAAACTAGTTCCAATAAAAACCAAATTGAATGTAAGTGAAATGTAACCGTTTTTATTTAAAAGTATAGTGTCATTAGAAACTTACACTTTATAAAAAACAACCTTCCTAATATCTGTATTTACCACAACACTCAGAGGGTGGAGCAATTTAGGTAGTCATCGAGAAGCGGGTAATTTATGACTTTCGGAAAGGGCCATCATTTATACCTTATTATATCTGTTTTCCGTCGCTGTTTACCGATTGTCCATTTAAAAGCAAATGACAATAAACTGTACTGATTTTTATTTCTCAATTATCTGATTAATCAACATATGTTTAAATTTTAAGACTATATAAGTTAAAAGTAACAGACAGTTATATGTCCTGATGATATAGTTTTGAGTTTAATCCGACATACCTTAAAGATACTATGAGTTCCGAAATATAGTTCTATGTAATCTAAACTGATTCATAAGAACAACAAGTTGTATGATACAACATACAACTTTATGTTTCTATTTTTTACAGTTCTAAAACTTTTTAACTGTACATACAGATATAATTTAGAAATAACATTTCACGTTTAAAAAGAGCGACATTTTCGCAATATCTGAATTAATTTTAGTAAGGTGTCTCATAATGTTTTCAAGATGGGAGTTTCAAAATAATACATTCGAGAATGTTTATCAATTACTGTATTTAATATTTTTTAATTTCGGACTTTTTTTAATTTTTCCAAATGTTTGTCGTTTTTGTTTTAAGTTTTCATAATTTTTGTTTTTGTTTAGTATTTTGTTAATTATTTTCAAAAATACACTTTTGTAAAGTAAATATGAAGTTAAATCTGTCAGTGTTTTATACGCGTGGCGCATGAAGTAAAATTTCGAGTTCAGAAAGGCCTGAAAATTTGGATTTGCCGGGGCGCGGCTCGTTCCGCTCGCGCCATCCATAATCCAAATTTTCATGCTTATCTAAACTCGAAATTTTAGTTCATGCTTAATCTGGGGACACTAATTTTCGTGTTAAGTTTATACTTTTTACTCATTCTTATTCCAATCTATTATCTCTGCAGTAGAATTCTGGTTTTAAATAACAAAAACAAAACATTCAAGAAGAATATTTAAATTGGGATAATATTTCCAATTGAATAGGGATAAAATTCTATCAACTTGGTTGTTAAAATTTCAGCCTTCTTTATTATTATTATTTAATATAATTTTTTTTTAATTTAAAGATATTATTTAAATCTCATGAATTATAATTTAATAAAGTTTATTTAATTATTAGAGTAACTTATGACAGTATAAACAAATATCATTTTTCAATTAAAAATTGAATAAAGGAAATTCAATTATAAAAATAAATGATCAACAATTATTATTAGTCCAATTGGTAATAGTGACATTGTCTGTTTCAAATTTCAAGAACATGCATATAGTTTTAAGATCAATTTTTGATGAATTTATCAATTTTCTTAAATCTAATAATTTGTTTCTATTTTATAAGAAGAATTTTGACACCTTAAAATTTTGAAGTACCTACAATACGTTGATAGTAAGGTTATGTTTTAGTGTTGTATATTATAAGATTGTATTATTACCTTATAAGACATTGCATTATTATTATTATTATTGCATTAAAAGGTTATATTCGTATTATTTTTTGTTTTAAAATCTATATTGGAAAAAATGGTTCTGTGTATTTTTGAAACATTGAATAAAATATAAATAAAAATATTTGCAACCTTCCTAGTATAGTATTATTTAAAAACATATTAGATCTAATATAAAATAAAATTGTCTCAAAAGAAATGGTGTGTTTAAATAGCTAAATCTTAAAAAGAAATATATATATATATATATATATATATATATATAAGGGTGGGTCGAAAATTTTAGATTTGAGACGGGTAGTGAAAAAATGATAGTTTTTATGATTCTATGTAAGGGAGCGACCGTGGTTTCGATCATGGGTTTACCCCCAGCTCGCACAAATGCCTCAAAAATGGCCATTTTGGTAGTTTTTTCATATTTCACCCAATAGATCATACTGTACATGTTATATGTGCGACTTTTTGGTCACAAATTACTCATGGGTCTTCAACCTTTAGATAAAGTCCATTGGGACCATATTTTGATGGTAAACCGGTGGAGTTATTGCCCTCTGAAAATATCGATTTTTGGGGGTAAAACTGCGAGATGCTTGTTACAATGATAAATAGGTAACAATTAGCTTTTAAACCACCTCATTTACTAATTTAGACTCTAAACTGCACCGCAAGCGCCTGAAGTTGGTTTTCGACCGAAGAAAAACTTTGTTTTGACATTCATTTTCGATTTTTTACCTCAAATTGGCGAAAAAACACGAGACTCTTTTTAAAGTGATTAATAGGTGATGATTAGCTTCTAATCCACTCATTGTTTAAATTTAGAATCTAAACTGCACCGCAAGCTTATGTAGTTCACTTTCGACCAAAGGAAAACTTTGTTTTTGTCGTTTACTTTCGACTTTTTAGCTTAAATCGTCGAAAATGTCGAGATGATTATTGCTGTGATAAATTGTCTAAATGTGGATTTAAAAACCACTCTCTGTCCTAATTTAACATCTTAGCTTCACCATTAGCTCATTACACTGAATTCCGATCGAAGAAAACTTTTGTTTAAGCCTATTTTTGACTTTTTATTTTCTGATGTGCCTATGTCAGGTTTGGTTAACAAAATGTTGAACATAGTGTGCTAAACTGATTCTCTACACTCATTGAGCACAATAACTTGATATCAGATTCATAGGATATGGAATTAAGGAAAATTATACATTTGCAGAGGCACACAACTATGTAACTGAAAGAAGTGTAATGAAAAGTGTGATGCATTATTATTTTTTCATTTATTTTTATTTATAATATTACAGTCCTTAATCTCGTTTTGTCTCGAACGTTGGCATTTTCTTCTGAGAATCTAAAGTGTTTCTAATATTTGACTCTCAAACATTTTGCCCGCACATGAGATGCGAAGCGCGAGTGACGAGTTTGATATGCCTTTCAACGGCCTGTGTATGGCAAGGAAATTTTAACATGTCTATCAATTCTGTCTGACCTTCTATCACAAGTTCCTGCAATATTTCGCTGGGAATTCTATTTAATAGGGGAGGTTCAGTTACATTTGACCAATCTATCAATTCCGTGTAATCTGCAGCTTTAAAATTTAATGTTGGGATTTTAAAATCACGGACACCATTTCCAGCTGATTCACGACATTCAAAAATTATGTCCAAGGCTTTGAGTCTAAAAAAATCGATATTTTCAGAGGGCAATAACTCCACCGGTTTACCATCAAAATATGGTCCCAATGGACTTTATCTAAAGGTTGAAGACCCATGAGTAATTTGTGACCAAAAAGTCGCACATATAACATGTACAGTATGATCTATTGAGTGAAATATGAAAAAACTACGAAAATGGCCATTTTTGAGGCATTTGTGCGAGCTGGGGGTAAACCCATGATCGAAACCACGGTCGCTCCCTTACATAGAATCATAAAAACTATCATTTTTTCACTACCCGTCTCAAATCTAAAATTTTCGACCCACCCTAATATATATATATATATATATATATATATATATATATATATATATATAGTCCCGAAAGCTTGGTAAACAATAAAGTAGATTACAATAGCAACTCCTGCCTCCTTTTTTTGGTCGAATGCCCTGTTAGGATCCGTTTTCCGAACGTCTCTGTTCTTAAAGTAGTACGACCGTTACTTCTTGTCCTGGTATATATATATATATATATATATATATATATATATATATAAACATCTTTATTGTGCACTAATAAATTACAGTTTGTTTAATTTTTACAATTATATTTTATTTTATAATCCTTGGCTATATTTTATTTTATAATCCTTGGCTATTGTAGTTGTCATTGTCTTGTCGGTTAGTTATGATTCATGTGAGATGAGATGAATTGATGAATGGTGGTTTCTGGGTTGTTGAATTTGGAAGTAATATTGGGGTTTCGAACTAGACAGAGGTGATTAAGGATGTCATGGATATGTGGGTTAGATGCGAATTTTTGGGACAGTTTGGTAAGTCGTTGTTGAATAGGGATTATTTCTGTTTTATTCATACAATAGGGTATTAGAGGGGTTGTGGAGTGGGTTATTGGGATGTCGGATTTTTGTGAGGATTTTAAGGGCTGATCGTTCTGCTACTTCGATATTATTTAATGTTGAGGGACGAGGATTGAGGAAGAGGATTAAAGCATATTGTAATAAAGGGCGGCATATCATTTTGTAGATGTGGACAGCTGTTTTTGTCGTGATCCCATTATTTTGGAAGGGTAACGATATGAAATGCCGCGCCCTATTTTGAATTTTTGTTTTCATGGTTTGGGAATGGAGTTTGAAGGATAGTTTGGGGTCGAAAGTGATGCCAAGGTATTTACAAGCAGGGAATGGGCTGATTACGGTGTTTGATATGGTTATGCTAAATGGGAAATTGATCTGTGGAAGGGTATGAATAGATAGGTTTTATTGGGATTAATGGATATTCTCCATTTGGCAAATAAAAGAGGTAGCGAATCTATTAGCTCCTGGAGAGTAGAATGAGCTTTAGGAAGGGTGGGTTGGTGTGTTATAAGAGCAGTGTCATCGGCAAAAAGCAGAAAATATGCTGAGGGATTAAGGTACTGTGGGTTGGGGTTGTATATGTCATGGACATAGATATTGTATAGGAGGGGAGATAATGGAGAGCCTTGAGGAACACCTTGTTGGGGAATAAAGGGCCGGGAGATGGTAATTTGGACGCGGACATTAAGGAGTCGATTGTTTAGGAAATTATCAATGAGATAAATTAAGTGTAATGGGATATTGAGGGAGTAGCACTTAAACGGCAAACCTCGATGCCACACTGAATCAAAGGCCTTTTTTATATCTACGAATAATATAGCTGTTTTTTTTATTTTCGAGGTGTGCTGTTTGGCAGTTGGAGGTTAGGATAGTGAGTGGGAGAGTGGTTGGTCTATTTTGGAGGAATTGATAGGGAGGAATGTGTTAGGAGAGTTTATTTTTGAGGATGGATTCGAAAAATATTGGAATCCATCCTCTTAAAATATATTTTTCCACATTTTCAGTTTTTGTAACACAGAACCATAATAATTTTAATTCAGTGATATAGTATTAAGAAAATCTACATATATTTAAAACATAATGTAGTGTTTACTAATAATTGATTATATTTAATAAAATAATTATAGTCAGGATTTAAATTATTAAAATTATGATATAAACACTCGTCAATAAAAAAAAATTAATTTACATACAGAGAGTTTTATGTAACACCGAACATTTTCATAACGAGAATTTGTCTTTTAAGTATCCATATGCATACGTTGCACATTTTTCGATGCTTGGTTTATTAAAAGAATTTAATTTGAAGCTTTATGCGAGTGTTTCCACTCCCAGGCTAAGCATGAAGTAAAATTTCGAGTTTAGAAAAGCCTGAAAATTTGGTTTGGTCGCGTAGCGCGAAGCGCGGAGCGGCCAAACCAAATTTTCAGGCTTTTCTAAACTCGAAATTTTACTTCATGCGCCACCGGTATAAAACACTGACATATTACGAAGTTTAAAACACGCCACTAAACTTTACATTAAGTCAGTGTTTTGTACTGGTGGCGCATGAAGTAAAATTTCGAGTTTAGAAAAGCCTGAAAATTTGGTTTGGCCGCTCCGCGCTTCGCGCTACGCGACCAAACCAAATTTTCAGGCTTTTCTAAACTCGAAATTTTACTTCATGCTTAGCCTGGGAGTGGAAAACACTCGCTTAATGCTTCAAATTGAATTCTTTTAATAAACCGAGCATCAGAAAATCTGCAACGTATGCATATGGATACTTCAAAGAAACATTCTCGTTGTGAACATGTTCGGTGTTACATAAAGCTCTCTGTATGCATACGCTGTAAGTTTTCCGACATTCGCTGTTTTTTTTAAGAGTTCAATTTGAAGCCTTAATCGAGGGTTTTCCACTCCCAGATTAAGCATAAAGTAAAACTTTGAGTTTGGATAAGCCTGAAAATTTGGATTTGCAGGGGCGCGCGAGCTCCATTAGTTCCCGTTTGAAAAACAATAGTTATTTGCATGTTTATTATTTTTTTTTTAAATTATGCATAGTTCAATTTTCATAAATTGTAATGGTGTTGCAGGTAATCAGGATCCAACCCCATCCTTCATTCATACATTTCCCTTTTTTGCTATTCTAGAAATTTGATACGTGGTGATTAGCACCCTGCGGTTCTCTGGGGTCTTATGGTTCTCTGAGAAGTTTGAATAACGTTATGAATATAAAAAAAGACGTGAGGAATAATATTTTCTACACCTTCCAAAATGTTATTAAAAACAGATATTTAATTAGAAAATAATGAGGTCTTCTTTCTCATATCAATATCCCCAACAATTATTTCACACCTATAACTCCACTTTTCTCAACTTCATAAAATAGGTCTTTTTGAACTTCAGAACAAATCAGCGCATATTGCATGAAAAACAATTTTAGGCTTTTCTAAACTAAACATGTTACTTCATGTTTAATTAAGGAGTGGAAGACACTCTTTAGAATGATTTCAATAATTCGTTCTGTTTTATTGATTATATTAAAAATTCCTGAGTTTATGTTATATTGTACTTCAAAGCTTGAAATTTAAACTCAATTGTGTGAAAATGCACAAATATTATAATATTATTTCGTTAACATTTTTAGAGCACTTTAATAACTAGCAAAGATTTTTCACCTAAGAGCTGATTTTTCCAATCTCAATATTTTGTAGAAAAATTATCCAATTTTATATAACTTTATTTGTAGTAAGATACGATTGTATTACAATTATTAATGGTCCTGAAAATATCAAAATATATTAATAAAATAAATCGCAAAACTAACTTGCTTATCTCGCTTAGTTTAAGTTAAAATTAATATTTTATTGAAACGGCTGGGTTTGAAGCGATATATTTTTTAATTGCGTAGCGGCGCGACCAAACCAAATGTTCAGGCTTTTCTAAACTCGAAATTTTACTTTATGCGCCAGGCGTATCAAACAAGAAATACAATTTTATAGGACCTTAAAAATATAAGTTGCCCTTGACTTTAACTTTTCTCTGAAACGAAATGTAACTGGAAGTATAATATTTAAATCCTTCTACTTTTTTGTAATAAAAAGTTGATCATCAACAAATTATTCAATCAACATTTATGTCGGTGGGAAGGCTGGGGGCGGTGAGAGATCTATTTGTCGAAAAGGGGGAGGTAGAATAAAAAAAGTTGGGAACCTATGCACTAGATCGTTTAATAACTAGTAAACGTAGTATATTGAATTTTATAATTTACAAAAGGTATCAATGTTCAATCAAGTTTTTATTCTAGAATATTACTCAAAATCTCCAAACCATTTTCTTTGAGGGCTGCATATTTAATTTTACATATTTGAATGGGCCAAGATCCAACTAATTTTGTAATAATTTTTCAAAACTTTCATAAAAAAATCGTTATAAAATTTTAAAAACATATACGCAACTTTTATTTGCTAGTCGCAGGCCGGACTCTAAATAATGTAAGCAGTAAAATTTAGTGTCTCCCCAAGACATATTATTCTCTAGTGATAACATTAATTGTGTAGTGATAACATTAATTGTGTAGAATCTGCACCATGCATTCAGATAAAACAACACTGGATAGTATAAAATTCCAATCCCTCCTTAATACATTTTTGTATTGACGAAGGGTTGAAACGATTCCAACTCGACTGTTAAGATTGCTCGGTTCTTAAAAGGTGCAGGCAATAATATCTCCCCATCGGGTTTATAAATTCGCGAGGGTCTCTTTAATGAGACGTTCGGATTGACACGCGGAGCCCTATTATCCCCCTGAAAATGGAAAAGAAATGCGACCGTTTTCGGAAGAGTGCCTCATCGACTCCTTCGAGTGGGTGACACTTGAAGATTATTGGGGACGACCGCCGGGGCGCGATTATCTCCCTCCTTGCGTCCCCACCAACCCTTCTCGGGCGCTGGCGCTGAAAGGATCCCCCCAATACCAACACACTCGCCTCGCTGACACAATTTACTAATTGCGTCTCGGTCTCTAAGTTTCTTAAGAGGAAAAAAACAGAAAGGAGTTCGATTTATTTTTTTGTTCCTTTGCTTTTATGAAAAGGTATACTGTGATAATTGCATAAAGTACTTGGGAATTGATTTAGATTCGATATACATGTACATTTAGGGAATTTGAGTTTTGGCATGTGTCTAAATTTAACTATAGTTTCATTTTGGCATAGTATTAACTAGTAATACTTCTTCCGGTTTTGCCGGAAGTGATGTCATTTTTCTTATTTTGAATTACAACCCCAACCTTTTTCTAACCTGTCATATTCCTCTCTAAATTCCCTTTCCAAAGATGTATAGCAAGTTCATATTTATGTTAAAACTAACCTCAAAATAATATTAATATTTTTCGAAATTGACTCAACAGGCTGAGAAATTGTACTTTTGGAATTCGAATTGAAAATTTAGTTTGGTCACTCCGCTTCGCTCCGCGAACAAACCAAATTTTCAGGCTTTTTCTAAACTCGAAATTTTTTTTCATGCTTAACCTGGGAGTGGAAAACACTCGTTTAAAGCTTTAAATTGAACTATTTTAAAAAACAACGTATATCTGAAAAAGTACATAATTCTGATGTGTATGTCCTATACTTAAAAGAACTCCTTGTATACAGTGATGATAGCGGTTATTTAAAACGATAATTACTACTGGTAATTTACCGTGCATTCAGGTATATTACCCAACAGTTTTTAAAAAAATAGGTATACTTTAAGAAAAGTACAATCTTTATGCCTGTCTCATAAAAAATACATCTTTTACCGTTATTTTATAAAAAAAATGTCAACCATTAATAACTACCGTTTTTCTCTTAGATTTTATTTTAATCTGCAATATCTATAAAAAGTATTAGAAAACTAAATCAGTCACATTGTAGAAGATTCCATTATAAAAATGTGTATGTTTTTTTTCCATTTATTTCTATCTTACAATAAATTCATCATTTCTTGTAACTAGGAGTAGTTCTGGTTCTGGTGCAAAGGGGAGTGTGCAGTTCTGCACTGCACTTAGGCCTCATTAGGCCCATTGTGCCACCTCCCGTAGATCACCCGTCCTCAGTTTAGCCAGCCCACCTTGTTTAGGTATTCTAACATAGCTGAGGTGGGTAGATCTCTTATGTAGGCCATTGTAGGCCATCTATCACCCAATATGGACTCCCTGATTGACGATAGTGCCGGGCATTCACAAAGAAAATGCCATGCAGTCTCGTCTTCCATGCTGCAACCTCTACAAGATGGGGAGTCAACTATCCCCATCCTATAGAGGTGCCCGTTTAGTCCACAGTGACCAGTAAGGATGGCAGTTAATCGCCTGAGATTCCCTCTAGCCAGCTGCAGGTACGGTTTCGCTGATCTCTCATAGGGGTACACAAGTGTTTCCTTAGAGAGCTTGCAGCCCTCGATATCATCCCAACGCATCCTGAATTTCTCCAGGGCATTGGTTTGTAACATGTTACACAGGGAGAGAGGAGCTAACCGCACTAGCGGCTCCGGTGAGAGTCGATTCATCCTAGCCGCAGCTCTTGCCAGCGCGTCAGCTCTCCCGTTACCTGTGTCTGTATCATGCCCTTTCACCCAGCAAACTTCAATGTTGTTGTGCATTGCTGCCTGTCTGAATTTCCCGTGGCACTCTATTTCGGTCTCTGACGAAGCATAGGCTTTCTGCAGAGACAGAATCGCTTGCCTGCTATCCGTTAAGATTAGTATGGCTACATTTGTCACCTTGCGGTTTATGATGTACTCAGCTGCAAGTGTTATTCCCATCAGCTCCAGTTGCGTGATGGTTCCATGAATTCCCATCGGAATCTTTGCTTGGATTTTTAGGGTTTTAGAGAAAACTCCAAGGCCCGATCCTTCTCTCCTTTTAGATCCATCTGTGTAGATCCTTATAGCAGACTCTCTCATCCGCTCAGTGGGTTGAACAGTAACGTTGTAGGGTGTGTTCCGTATTAGTGTTGGTACACAGCAGTCATTAACAGCCTCTAAAAGAGGTATATCTCTACAGACATTCCTCCAGAGGTGTCCTCTAACTTCCCCACAGCTGTTACTGTTCCAAATCCCACTGCACTGAAGGCGAAGTATAGTCGCCATGGCCTCCTTCTCCACGTGGATATCAAGTGGTGGAAGGCATAGCATGACTACCATCGCCATCGTCGGAGTAGTGTGCATGGCGCCTGTTACACTAAGACAGACTGTCCACCTCTTTGCTTGGATTTTTAGGGTTTTAGAGAAAACTCCAAGGCCCGATCCTTCTCTCCTTTTAGATCCATCTGTGTAGATCCTTATAGCAGACTCTCTCATCCGCTCGGTGGGTTGAACAGTAACGTTGTAGGGTGTGTTCCGTATTAGTGTTGGTACACAGCAGTCATTAACAGCCTCTAAAAGAGGTATATCTCTACAGATATTCCTCCAGAGGTGTCCTCTAACTTCCACAGCTGTTACTGTTCCAAATCTCACTGCACTGAAGGCGAAGTATAGTCGCCATGGCCTCCTTCTCCACGTGGATATCAAGTGGTGGAAGGCATAGCATGACTTCCATCGCCATCGTCGGAGTAGTGTGCATGGCGCCTGTTACACTAAGACAGACTGTCCGCTGCACTTGCGAGAGTTGCTTCCTCGTGGTCTTCTGTTTGGTTCTGGGCCACCAAACTGAAGCTCCGTAAGTCAGCATGGGCCTTATGACAACTGTGTACAACCACAGAGTCGTGCGTGGTTTCAAACCCCAGGTTTTCCCCACTGCCCGACGACATTGCCAGAAGGCCCTTATAGCTTTGTCTGTTTTGATGTCGATGTGCGCTTTCCAGCTCAGTTTCCTGTCGAGAGTGATGCCCAGGTATTTCACCTCGTCGCTGTACTGCAACATCATATTCAATAATTTTGGTGCTTTTTTCGACACCTTCCTTTTCTTGGTGAACAGGACCATATCCGTTTTGGCAGGGTTTACCGATAGGGAGTGATCATTGCACCACCTAGAAACTATGTTTAGAGCTCCTTGCATCTGGTCGCATAGGGCGTCTTCAAACTTGCCACATACTAATATGGCCAGATCATCAGCATAAGCTGTCACAAACAAGCCTAGTTGCTGAAATTCGTCTAGTATGCTGTCGAGAACCATGTTCCATAATAGTGGTGATAAAACACCTCCCTGAGGACAGCCTCTGTCAATTTTACAGGTTATACGTTCCCTTCCCTGTTCCACTGTGACTATACGATTGGCCAGTGCATTGCCAATCCATTCACACATTTTAGATGGTACTCCGCGCTTGCTTAGCGCGTTTCCTATCTTTGGTATGGTCGTTTTATCAAACGTACCTTCTATGTCAACAAAAACACCTAGGGTGGATTCTTTAACATCCAATGTTCTCTCGATTCTGCTCACTACACTATGCAGGGCTGAATCAGTGGACCTCCCCCGTGTGTATGCATGTTGTGTCGCCGTCAGCGGCTATCTGACTAGAGCTGATATTCTTATGTGCCATTCACAAATCCTTTCCTGTGTTTTAAGGAGAAAAGAGGAAAGTGTAATTGGTCTGTATGCCTTGGGAGCAGTATAGTCTGCTCTACCGGGCTTCGGTATGAAAACAACCCTGGCTCGTTTCCAGACCTTAGGGACATATCCCAGCGCCAAACTGAACTAGGAGTAGTTTATGTTATTACTTTTTTTGTATTCATCGTAATTATCATTAACAATATATTTGCATTGACTATAATGTAGAATTTATTTCAGATATTATTAATTACGTAATTTATATCAATTATTATATTTGTTATTACTAATATTCTTATGTTTATGGGCTAAGTGTAAGAGTAACCATAATGGCTAAACTTCGTCGTCACATTATAATATAATTATTATTATTATAATAAATTTCAACTCCAAACCATTAAATCTCGGTTGTTTTTAATGAAACATCCTGTATTTTTGTACATATTATGCTGCAGAATTCGATTCTATACCTATCTTTTTTTTTGTTTTCAAGATATTTTCATATAAAAAAGTGTATCAATAAGATGCCTTGATAGAATATTAAGAAAAAATTCGAAGTTAACGATTTTCCCAACATTTAATTACGAAAGATTAGTCTTTGTTTCGCCGTTAAACAAAATCGAATTGCTAAAAACAAAATTAGATGTTTATTGTTTATTAAAACGTTGATAAAATGTAAGCCGAAATACGTGAAAGCTGTTTTTTTTGTATCACAAGTTTCATGTACTTGTGATAAAAAAACAACTGTCACGTACTTCGGCTTAAATTTTAACATGAAAATCATAAAAATTGAATCAAAAAAACTTTAGGGTTTTTACTTCTTAATTTTCAAGACTGTTTCGACACTTTCTTATTTGAAACTCACGGAATTCGCTTAGAAATTACCATTCTTGATTTTCCAACACGAAAAAATAAACAATTCTATCGAAATTTTAAATTACGAAGCGATAATCACCAATAATTTGTTTGTTTGTGAAATTTTTAATACTCACAGAAATTACTTAAAAATACTTATTCTTTATTTTCCAATGTGGAAAGCGAATATAATTTAAAAAAAAAACATTGATTTTGTTACAATCATCACAATTATGTTAAAAATAATTTAATCAACTTTGAACGTCTGTAATTTCATTTCGAGCAAACAGATTTTGTTTTTTTTTTCAATCGTCGCAACAAAATTTGTTTATTTTAAAAAAAGAAACCTTAATTTTATAAAAGTTTGACTTTTGGTTGATTTTTGATATCTTTCATTTTATTGTTTTTCTTTTAATTTTAACTATCCTTTGCAAATTTTTAGTATATTAAATAGTGTTAATTATTTAGGTTATTTTTTTTTTTCTTGATTTATGATCCTTATCAATTTTGTTAAAACTATAGTCATAATCCTATTGCTTAATAATAATAATAATATTGACTATCATTTGACTACAAGTCAGAATGTAGTCTTTCTGGCTGAACTGAATGTTATTTGACAACGTTGACTATACTGACTACATGGTCAATATATTTACCATTTTCGACATTATTGTTAGCAGATGCAGTTAAATTTATACTTAGCAATATTGACAAAAAATGTATTTTACTGCAAATAAAATTGCAAACACTCAAATTTAACTAAAATATGTATTATATTTAAAAGTATGGAAAGAAAACTATAAAATTAAGATGTTGATAATTGTCTAAAAGCTGCTTCTACTCCCAGACTAAGCATGAAGTTTTGAGTTTACAAAAGCCTGAAAATTCAGATTTGCCGAGGTGCGCGAGCGAAGCGAGTCGCGCCCCGGCAAATCCCAATTTTCAGGATTTTCTAAACTCGAAATTTTACTTCATGCGCCACGCGTATAAAATATTGACTTTTATACAGGGTGAGTCGGGAGGAGCGCACCAAACTCTAGGAGTGTATTATACACGTGAAAATAATGTAAAAAAACTCATTTGTTCTTATCCGATTTTTATTTGTTTTCAAGTTATAGCATATTAACAAATAAACAAGTTATTATACAAAAAAAATTTCTTAATCATAGCGTTCTTTCAACAAATGTTCAAAAATACCGCCATTGACTTCTAAACATTTTCTGCTTCGTCTACGAAGAGCGTTTGTTGCTCTCCCAATTGATTCATTTCTTTGTTTTATATGGGCTGCAGTATTCTCAATTCGTCTAATTAGTGATTCCCGTGTGTCCACTTTTATTTTGTAGACTTCATTTTTCATCCAGCCCCATAAACAAAAATCTAGTGGTGTGAGGTCTGGAGATCTTGCAGGCCAATTAATAGGACCTCCACGACCAATCCAACGCCCTGGAAAACGTTCGTCCAAATGTTGCTTGACTTGACGAGCGACATGTGCAGGAGCTCCATCGTGCTGATAGTACATCTGCATTCTAATATTTATAGGAACATCTTCTAGCAGGCCTTGTAATTCATTTTGTAAAAAATTGAGGTAGTTGCCTCCTGTGAGACGATTCTCCAAAATGAAAGGGCCGATTAAATAACTGTCAACCATACCACACCACACGTTTACAGAAAACCGATGTTGAAAATTGCTTTCGACTGTTGCGTGGGGATTTTCATCAGACCATACATGAGAGTTACGAGTGTTGTTAATGCCATCACGGGTAAATGTAGCTTCATCCGTAAAGAGTATACTCGATACATTACGATGATTATTATTTATCCACCGACAAAATTCCGTACGGTTAGCGTAATCCCCTGGTTGTAGGTGCTGTACTCTCTGAACGTGATAAGGATATAAGCCTTGCTCGTGTAGCGTGTTCATCACTCTTTTTTGTGGAATTGCCAATTGAGTGGCAATTCTCCGTGAGCTAGTAGTTGCATCTTCTTTTTCTAGATGCAGAATATTTTCTACTTCTACAAAACCTTGTCGAGCAGCGCGCTCATATGTTATGTTAGCACTGGGAAGCTTACCAGTCTCGCACAATTTGTTGAAAACTCTAATAAATATGTTTTTATCAGGATGTCTTTGGTGTGGAAAACGTTCACGATATTCTTCAACAGCAGCTGTAGCATTTCCATTACAGAAACCATATACAAACACCATATTTGCATATTCTAAATTTGAATAAGTATGTGGCATTTTGCAACACTAACAATCACATTAATTCGAACTTAAACGTTCAGTTACTGTTCACCGTACACTGACAGTTCATCAAAACGTCAGAATTATCAAATGTTTATAAGCCTCGAACATGGCATACTTTGATAATGTTAAAATTCAGATAGAAGTGGAAAGCTAGATGAACATTTTTAATTACGCCATAACTTGAAAACAAATGAAAATCGGATAAGAACAAATGAGTTTTTTTACATTATTTTCACGTGTATAATACACTCCTAGAGTTTGGTGCGCTCCTCCCGACTCACCCAGTATATATTTTGTTTTTCTAAAAACTGAATTTTGATAATTTTGTAACCGTGATTAAACTATTTTTGTCAATATTCATTATCTTAGGCAAAGGTCTTTCAAAAATTAATTTTCAGTATTAAATAATTATAAATATTAAATCAAAAATATCTGGTATCGAAAAGAATCAATATTTTGAATATCAATACTTTTCATTACGATATTTTACCGTATGGATACTTTGCTATGCGAATTAATCAATACACAATATCGATAATTTTTTGAGATCGGAACATTTTTTATACTACTTTATTTAGATTTTTTGCTTACGTTTTTAAATGTTAGGTAAATTGTTACAAGATATTTCAAATTACATTATTAAAAAAAAATGTAATTACAATTGTGTGTGCATAAATATGTACTGTTTCAACCATGCTTTAAACGTGTTTTAAACATGTCTTAAACACGTTTTAAACATGTTTTAAATTGTTAATGTTTTAAACGCTGTTTCGATCAAAAAACACGTTTTGTAACAAAAACCGTTTGTTTTAATTAAAATAAAAGAAAACTTTTTTTTAACAACCCTGGTTTCCACCCCTTAATTAAGCATGAAGTAACATTTCTTTTTTTATGCAGTTTTTTATGCAGTGTCAAGCTAGATAATTGTATACTATGTAGATATTTTATGAAATTTTTCTCTTCTTTCATTTCTATAAAAATATATTACTGCAAGGAAATAAACTAGAATGAGCATTAAATATTTATATTTCAATTTATACATTAATTTTGTTCAAAGTAAACTTTAAACAAAAATTAAATAATCTACTCTCATAATTAACACGTTAGCATTTTGAATAAAATATATACTACATAATACTGCATTACTCTGTACTTAAATATGTTTACTTACGCCGTAATAAAAACCATCTTTGAAGAATTAGTAATCTAAGTTAATTGAGATTAGCTCAAGAAGACTTAATTTTGTAAAATATGTCTACAGAATCATAAAATTGTACTAACTGAACTCTCATGTTTCTATTTTCAGTTTCCATAATGGATCACCTTTAACCCTCAGCGAGACCATAAGGAAAAGCATGGCCGCCGACCCCATTGCCCCCATCCTCTGGGAGCCCCACCTGGAAGCCCTCGATCGCCGCGTGGAGATCATCCTCAGGGGCATCAGAGACTGCCTCGCCAAAGGCGAGGAAGTCGTCGAATCCAAAGACGAAGAAGAAGAATCGTAGTAACCAAAAAGCAAAAAAACTAAATAAAATTAAAGTGTATAAACTTTTACAACCAAAAAAAATTATACAATATAAATAGAAGATACAGTGTCAACAACAAATCCATGTCTACAACAATAGAAAACAACTGTTGATTTGAAAGAAAAGTAAAGTTGTTCAATGGTGGCTTTAAGCAAGTTTAGATTAAGCTCAGTTTAAAATGCATTCGCTGTAATGCTGTTTTTTTAAACCAAGCTTAATGTAAGTCACGATTGAACGACTGTTTTTTTAAGCACTACTTAAAATTCAATTGCTTAAAAATATGAGTGTATAAAGTTGTAATGAGAAGAAGAACTTTTTCTCGATAATTTTTCGTTTGCTGTATTAATATTAACTAATATTCTTAATTATTAAGATCGCATATAGGGAATTTTTCTTACGCTGTCTATTTTCCAACTTTCGTTGTTTTTTTTTTTAAAGAGTTTAAATTGAAGCTAAGAACGAGTGTTTTCCATTTCCAGATTAAGCATGAAGTAAAATTTCGAGTTTAGAAAAGCCTGAAAATTTGGTTGGGTCGCGTAGCGAAGCGAAGCGACCAAACCAAATTTTCAGACTTTTCTAAACTCGAAATTTTACTTCATGCGCCACACGTATAACACATTTTCAAGTCAGGTCAAACAAAAAATGTACCAAATTAACTTATTAAGTTAGTAAATAAACGAAAATAATTATGTTGCGTAAAACACTTAAATATTGTAAAGTTCAAAATATACATCTTTAGCAGTATTAAACTTCAATTAAAATCAGTGTTATATACGCGTGGCGCATGAAGTAAAATTTCGAGTTGAGAAAAGCCTGAAAATTAGATTTGGTTACTCCGCTTCGCGGAGCGACCAAACTAAATTTTATGGCTTTTCTCAACTCGAAATTTTACTTCATGCTTAGTCTGGGAGTTGAAAACACTCGTTTAAAACTTAAATTTGAATTCTTTTAAAAGAACCATGGGTATCAGAAGATTTACAGCGTATACAATGTATTCTGGTATATATAATTAAAAGAAAAACTCCCTGTGTATGTTTTAATAAAATTCGTAGGTTTAAAGATAAAATTCATTAACTATATACATAAGAAATTAATAAATCACTAATTTTTTCCTTAAAGTGATGATATAATTATGTTTTAAAGAGTTTCTTACATAATTCGATTTGACATTTGTTTCATAAAAAAGTATTAGGAATTTTGTTAGCTACATCATCTAATACTCTATAGTGGAATCCTCAATGACAAAAAGTATCTAAAAAGTATATTGTAAATTTAAGTGAAGCTTAAGAACTTTGATTGCAACAGTTGTTAGTCATGGATTTTGTGTTATAGTCGTAATCAAGAGAAGTATTCTTAAAAATATTTAGCAAACTTCTTATTTCTCTTTTTTTATTTTCTCTTATGATTATTACTCTTCTCATGTTTACGACTATATAATTAATTTTAATAACCAAAAACTAAAAATCTAGATTTTTATAAAGAATCTCAGCCAAAGTTTCAACTTAATTTATTTTTAATTAGAAGAAAAAACACGTTTTGATTAAGTTTAGTAAAAGGGGGCGTAAAATGTATAAAACAAACCGAACTGTACATAACTTGTATATACTTATATGAGTCGAACGGAGCAGTATAGTGATTATTTTTTGCCAAATGTTAGTCAGCCCCCGGCTTACAGTTAATTAATTATTCTTTTAAAATATTTCTTTTCAATAAGTAAATTATATAACGTGAGAGCAGACGTAAAATTAAACTGAGTTGGCTGTGAGTTTTGTTATACGAGGGGTGATTAAAAAGTAAGGTAACAAGACCTGCAATGAAACGTGTACATCTTGAAAACTTACTGTTTGATCACCTCTTGTAGTTAACTAAATATAAATTGCCAAGGGTAATAATTGTTGCTTTATTAGAGCTTATAGAATATATATTCTTTACACATGTCAGGTACAAAATAAATAAATGAATAAATAAACAATCATAAGAACATTTTAAAATGTTATATTGCAGTAACAATGAACTAAAATAAGACAATATAAATAAATAAACAATCACAAGAACATTTTAAAATGTTATGTTGCAGTAACTATGAACTAAAATAATACTAAATAAAAAGCTAACAATCACAAGAACATTTTCAAATTTTATGTTACGGTAACTATGAACTAAAATTAGACAAAATAAATTATATTTACTTAGAAGAAGAAATATGTTTTAAGCTAACATTTTATTACTAGGGTATTGCACTCATAAGAAGATGTGTTCAAATGAGGATAAATCACTTTATTTATTGTCATTGTGAATAATATGATATTATGAGTGCATGGTTAACATTTACTTTGATCCACTTATAAAAATAAATCCCTGTATGTTTCTAAGGACTAATTGTTCAACCGTGGCTGGTTTAATTTAAGCTTGGTTTAAATTGCATTATGGTGAATGTAATTTAAACCAAGCTTAAATTAAACCAGCCACGGTTGAACAATTAGTCCTTAGAAAGATACAGGGATTTATTTTTATAAGTATAGATATCTCAATGCATGTGCTGTTCAGACATTTGTTGATTTTTTTTTTCTAAAGCTTAAAATTAGTATCTAACGAGTGTTTCCACTTCCTGATTAAGCATGAAGTAAAATTTAGAGTTTAGAAAAGAGACCAAATCAAATTTTCAGGCTATTCTAAACTCGAAATTTTAATTCGAAATAAACTAACTTAAAAAATCTTTTAATAATTAAAACGCAATTCGTTTTTTTAAAATTAATTTCTCTAGTTATTAATTGAGTCGCCCAGATGTAAAACCAGCCATACACCATTTTTGATTTTTAGATTTTGGTATCCTTGGATTCTACTCGTCTCAGGCTACAATTATAACAATAAATTGAATTTCAAAACCCATCCTAAACTCTATAAAGTTATGTTTGAAAAATCCTGTGGAATGCAAAGCCTGCTGCATTTCTCGGTAACAAAAGCTAACAATTTTTTTCAGTTACCAAACCTGCCAACTTTTTACTTAGTTTTACATATTTTTTCTTGTTCCCATTCGATACAATGCATATTAGACACTATTTTCATTAATTACAAGCCGCCGTTAAATCAGTTTTAGTCATTATGCCACAAGTTTGTCGAAGCACATATGGCTAGTTTTGCATCTGGGCGACTCAATTAAATGTGCAATTTGAAGATATTAAATTACTTTTTTAATGATTACTGAATTAAAATGTGCATGAAATTGTTAATTCTTACTGTAGAAGAAAAATATTAATATTTATTTATATTAAATATTATATATTCAGTTATATACAGGGTGTTTCACCTAAAACTCTCCAGACTAATTAACTAGAAAATATTTTTTTAAGTAACGCTTCTTTTCGAAAATGCGTTTATATTTCAGAGCCTGCATGAGGGTAATTTTACGACTGAACTCACGATAAGATTTATTTTATTTAAGTTTTTATTTAAGTAATCAAATGCGATATTTTATTTTAAGTTAATTGTACTTATTTTAATTATTTTTATTTTCTGGGGTTTTTAAATGTTTTCTTTCTTTCTGTTTGGGTGATGGATTTGTGTTTCGTTTGTTCCTTGTGTTCTTTTTTTAAAATTTTATTATTTTACGCTGGATTTTGATTATTGTGTACATAACCATGTAAAATATTGTAATATATCGTGTAATATTTCGGACTTTGTCGGAGTTTAAATCTCCCGTCAGAGTCCAGACTTATGTGAACCATATGCCAAAGCAGACTGACTGTCTTTGCATCATTGTGATGAGAAATAAATAAATCGATTAATAAATGGTGTTTAAAAAATTGTGTGCGTTTGTTTCAGTTTTGTTTGTGTTATTACAGGTTAAATAATTCAGTTATTGGATTAGTTTCCTTAAGGCTAATTCGATATCAAGAAAAAATTAAATTTGCCAATAGTTTGCAGAATATTTATAAAATATAAAAACGAATTAAAATTAATATCGACTTTCTGCAAAAATCTAGTCTCGTTAAGACTTCTCCAAATATTCATTGAAACAACAACAACAACTTCTCGAGCTAATACCCCCACAGATATTGAATTATACAATAAATATTTGAGTTACACGACAGATTTACTGTTCTATGCATAACTTATATGCAAAATGTAACGTCAGGTCAAATTATTCTCTCACCAAACTAAATGAACCAAGAGAAAATTGAAATAAATTGGAAAAATTACAGGGAATGAATATTAATTGAAAGAATCTTAGGCTATCTTAGCGAAAAAGTCTTAAGCCATCTATAGACGCGTTTCGAGATTTATGCCTCATCAGTATAGCTATGCTTTAGAATTTTAATACAGAGCATTATTAAAATAAACAGAAAACTTACAGAATATTGAAGTGTGTCCATATCAGTTGAAAAAAATTATCTCACCAATTCAAATTTGTATAAAAACATTCCACAAAAATGTTCAAAATGTCTCTGTGTAGAAAAAAGAAAAACACAAAATACTTTCATTACTATTTCATAATCTGTGTTAAATTTTTTAATAGAAATAGAAATCTTTATTAGTGCTAACAACATAAAGTCTTACACACGTCAAATATCATTAATATTTACTATAATAATATCTAAATTATAAAATAAAGTTATAACAAAATTTAAAGAAACATTAAGAAAAATAATAAATAAATAGAGAAGGACATCGAATACACCAGTGGATGCAAAACATCATATGCCTTCACTGACTTTCTGCAAAAATTCTTCTAGTGAGTAGAATGCGTTTTCTAAGAGTATTTGTTTGATTTTGGTTTTGAATAATTTTGTCGGTAGTGACTTTATATTAGGTGGTAGTGCGTTTAGTAGACGATTCAAGTAGAAACGGGGACCTGTTTTAGCTTTCGATAAACGAAATGAATTTAGGCTAATATTATCCCGCTTACGAGTATAGTGCTCATGTATGTGTCTGTTGCTTGTAAATGTGTGCTCATTTTTCTTGATATACATCAAGCATTCAAGTATAAACAGTCCTGCGGTAATTCTCACTGCTCGCCGTTGAAGCCTAAATATATTATTGGTAATAGAGGAATGACCCCATACAAGAATGCCGTATGCAATATGTGATTGAACAGGTGAATGAAACGCAGTTTTGACTACACCCAAGGACACTGATCTCTTCATATTACGCAATAAATATGTGTTTTAAGAGAGTTTGGTTTTTAAATCATGTCCGTGATATTACCAACTTAACTTTGGGTCAACGATTATTCCTAGTAGCTTGGCTGAAGTTGTTGGCGAGGGTGTAAATTGCTTCAAAGAGAACGTCATTTCAACAGTTTTTGGCAGGTTTAGCTTGAGTTTGATAGAGTTAAACCAATTCATTACAGTAAGTTTGGTGTTATTGAGGGCGGCCATAGACTGATCGAGAGTATTTCCTTTAGCAGATATAGTTGTATCATCCGCGTAGAGGACTATAGACGCGTGGGAGACACAGCATGGGAGATCGTTAATATATAGAATAAAGAGAAGCGGTCCTAAGATAGATCCCTGAGGTACACCATGCATTAAATCTCCCACATCGGATCTATCCTCCCCCTGGTGAACGATTTGCTTTCTGTTTGTTAAATAAGACATGATCATACTGATGGCACTAGGATCGAAATTATAGAAGTAAAGCTTTCGACATAGAATAGCATGAGCAACCACAGTCGAAAGCCTTACTTAGATCCAGCAGGTTGCATGCTATTACCTTGCCCTCTTCGAAAAATTTATTATGTCGTCCACAAATTCGTTAATGGCCATCACCGTCGATCGACCCGGTCTAAAACCAAACTGAGCATCGTTTAACAACTTGTTTTGTTCTAAAAAGCTATTTATTTGTTCAAGAAATATAGATTACATTATTTTGGAAAATAATGGCAGAATTAAAATTGGTCGATAGTTGTTTGCATCGTCCAAGTCACCTTTCTTGAATATGGGAATGCATTTACCAATCTTCAGAGCGTCTGGGAATGTGTTATCGGTAATACACCTATTAATTAATTTAGTTAATGGGCTTATAATTATGTCGACAATTTTCTTTAGAATTTTAAGGTTAATGCCATATATATCCGTACTCCCTGTTGAGTTTAATCCCTGTATGATAGATCTTACTTTGACGCAAGACAATTTAGCAAATTTAAAATAATCTGTACATTGACCAATTGGTATTCCGATCATCAATTTTATAGGATCGGGATTAGTATCAGTGATAGATTGTATGATGTTGTTGGCAGCTGATAAAAAAAAGTATTAAGGTTATTTGCTGAGATGCTGGGAGTGTTATTGTTTATTAGTTGGGCGCTTAGAGTTTAATATTTCCCACATTGCTTTGTTACAATTGCTAGAAGAGTTTATGTAACTATCGTTTGCCAGCCTTTGTTCACGATTGATCTCTTTTTTTGTACATGGATTTTTGCATTTTGTAATATTCAATGAGTTCCGGTGAAGGTGAGCGGCTAATGGCTTCCCTAATAAGATTTAATTGATTCCTCATATCTCGAAGCTTACTTGAAAACCACTTGATTTTTATTTTCTGGTGTACTTGTTTAATCATAATTTTCGGATATGATTTATCAACGTTATTTACAATTATTTTTATAAATATATCCCAGGCATCGTTGGTCGCTAGGCTTTCCATATTGGGCCATACAGTTTCACTTATCAGAGTATATAACATTGTACTACCTTGTTCGGTGATGGGACGAATACATTTAGCTATGACCGGATCATTATGATTAATGGGAATATTTATTAGTATACCGTTATGGTCAGATACACCAATGTCAATTACTTTTGCTATGTCATTAAGGATTCTATCATTGGTAAATATAGACTCAATGACATTAGAAGCGTAACACCCAGAAGGAGTTATTATTTTAACTTGATTTTTTGCCAGTATGATAGTCTTACATCAAGAATAAAATGATTACATTTTCAAGAAATTTTATTAAAAAACAATCTAAAAAAAAATAATAATGTGTCTGGCGACCTCTTTGCTGTATACACTCCTGTAGACGTCTGGGTATCGACAAAATGAGTTGGTCGATGTCTTCTTGAGGCATCTCGTTCCAAGCAACTTGAATTTCATCGATCAACTGTGCTAGAGTCTGTAGAGGATGGTGCAAAGAGAATATTCTTCTTCCCATGATATCCCACACATGTTCAATGGGATTTAAATCCGGCGAACGGGGCGGCCACGCCAAAACATTAACGCCAGCTTCATTAAGAAAGTTCATAGTTCGACGAGCAATATGGGGACGTGCGTTATCTTGTTGAAAAAGTACGTCTGGGCGGCCATCTAAATAAGGCAACAAAGTCGGTCGTATGACGTCTTCAACATAACGCGCAGCTGTCATACTGCCTCGAATGAATACAAGAGGTGATCGACTACCATAAGCAATAGCCCCCCAAACCATTACTCCAGCAGTCCTGTGTACATGCCTCTCAGTAGCAAACCTAAGATCAGGTCGTTCTCCACGGTAGCGTCGTACCCTTCTACGGCCATCATGCGTGCCTAGACAAAATCGTGATTCATCGCTGAATACGACATCGTGCCATTCTGCCTCCCAATGCTGCCGTTCTCTGCACCAGTCCAACCTTTGGCGACAGTGTCTCGCTGTTAAAGGAAGCACTAATCTTGGACGGTACGAAAGAAGCCCAAAGGATTGAATGCGGCGATATAAGGTTCGCATACTAACGGGCCTACCTTCTTCTCCAATCCATTGATCACCGATTTGACGCGTGGTAGCGAAACGGTCTCGCAGGGCTATTTGTCTTAAGCGCCGATCTTGACGTTCTGTGATACGCCTTGGTTTACCAATTGGTCTTCTTCTTGCTCCTCTACCTTCTTCTGTCCATACCTGATACACACGTATTACAGTTGCTGCAGTGGAATCAATACGGCGGGCAATTTCACATACATACCGACATCTCGATAAGCAACAACTGGACCCCGGTCAAAATCGCTCAAATGGTGATATTGTGGACGTCTTCGGACTCGAGGCATTTTATTTAAGCTTAACACACTCAACGGAAACACGAGAACTAAAAACATCTGTACTAAACAGCTCATATAAATAGTTTTATCAAATAAGAAAAAGTGATTTTTTTTTCACAATAAATATAAAAGGTACAAGGTTGAAATTGTTATCAATGTATGCTTTAAATATAGTCACTCTGTTGCTAAAATATGAAGTCAAAAAAATCATTCCTTCTTGGTGTTACGCTTCTAATGTCATTGAGTATATTATCTATACACGCTTTACCTCTTGTTGCACTACATATTACTTGATGAAAACCATACGAGACGAAAAGATTGCATAAATCTGTAGTATTCGTATCCGTAGTATTAAAATGAACGTTAAAATCGCCACAGATACAAACTTTATAGGTTGTTAAGTTTAAACGGTCCAACATATCAGTGAGTATATCAAGAAAATGTGAAAAGTTCCCACTTGGGGAGCGGTATACGGATATTATTATTAAATTTGAATTAATAAGCATTATGCCCGACATTTCATAGACAAGTTCTATTGATAAATCAAAGAGAAATTGTATTTCAGTGTATAAACAGTTGCGTTTGACCATGATACAGGATCCGCCGTTTTTAGCTGTTCGTCTACTAAAGCAACTCGCGTTTATAAAGTTGTTAATTTGACAAAAATAATATAAAGGTGTTTAAAATTCTGTAAAATTGAGAAACACTATAGGATTGTTCGTTTGTGCTGCACTAAGTTGATCTGAGTTGAGGTTCATGATGTCACCAGTTCATTCGGTTCATGTTAGTGTAAATAAACTGAACTTGATATTGACAACATGTATGTCTTGTATAGAAAATGCATGTTCAGTGCAACTTTGTATTGTCAAATTTGCGAATCAACGCGTATGTGATGCGAACCAAAATTTCCAAATATTCGGTTGCCAAAGCAGAGCGAATAAATATTGGAACATCTCTCCCACTTTTATTGCTAATTGATGGGAGATCAGAAGAATTAGGTTAGGTATTTGAGGAATAGTTAGCCGACAAAATGACCACAATGATAATTTAGATGTAAAAATATATTTACGTAAAATATATTAAAAAATCATCGATTTACAAACTCTGAATTAACAAAAATTTCGGAATGAACCAACAAAACTTCTTCGTCCCCATGTACATTTGATTTAATTTTAAAGATTTAAAATTTTGGGAAATGCATACAAATTTGAAAGCTCGTTCTGCGGTTAACTTGTTTCTTTTAGCACTATGCACCCTGCAGAGGGTGTAACATGGAAGACGAGACTGCCGGACACATTCTCAACGATTGCCCGGCACTCTTGTCAACTAGAGGCTCCTTACTGGGTGAAAGATGGTCTACAATGGCCTACATAAGGGATCTACCCACCTCGCCTTTGCTAGACTACCTAGACCAGGTAGGCTGGCTGAGCTGAGGCTAGGTAATCGACGAGAGGAAGCACAATGGGCCTAATGAGGCGTAAGTGCAGTGCAGGAATGCGCACTCCCCAAAGAACCAGAACTATGCAAAAAAATAATACATCCCTAAAGAACGTTCAATGGCCGCAGAAGAAACTGGAAATCTTAACTAAAATTGCCGAAACATCATCTTTAAATGCAGATTCCACCATGTAATGGAATCCGTGATTTTATAAGACGTACTCTTCACTTTGAATCATCCACTAATCATTGAGTAAACCTCTGATTAAGTCAAATGTCTAAAATATAAGAATGATAAAAATTTGCAAGAGTTCCTAAATTCTTTAATCAAAATACGACTATGCGAACAATTTGTAAATACAAATTTAAGGTTTTTCAGAAGTACTAATCACTGATTAAGTTAATGTCTAAAATATAAGAATGATAAAAATTTGCAAGAGTTCCTAAATTCTTTAATCAAAATACGACTATGCGAACAATTTGTAAATACAAATTTAAGGTTTTTCAGAAGTACTAATCACTGATTAAGTTAATCAACTTGAGGGCATAATTCTTCCAATATCCCATTTTGAACAAAAATTGGGTTGATCCTCCAAGTATTATGTTTTTATTATCAATACATATATAGCTGCATTCGCTACTTTCCAGAGATGTGCCGCACAATTTAGGGTCAAGCAAATACAAATACAAGCTTTAACGTCAAACTATATGTATGTCAAGTTAAACTATAGTCTGTTTAAACACTAGAAGGAGTAAGTGCCAACGCCCAATTTACACTATAAAAAGTTACCAGAAATATCACTAAATAAATTTGGCGGCAATTTTAAATAATTTCATAATTACTTTTATAATAAAATCAAATATCCATTTTGTACTTCTTAATTGTGGTTAAGTATTTTCCTCTCTATCGTACGATATCGTCAGTTCAATTAAAATGCTTATACGGCATCTAGCCATATATCTGTGAAATAAAACATATTTACATTATGTTCATAATATAATATGGAATTTATATAATAATGTGTCTCTATCAGAGCTGGGACGAATCCTTGCAAAAAGGATTCGAATCACGAATCTGAATCACCTAATATGATTCGAATCACGAATACTCGAATAAAGGATTCGTAAGAGATAGATATGATTCGAATTGAAGATTCGAATCCTGTTTTTTCGAATCACGAATACAAATCCTTTAAGAATAAAGTTGATTTTATTATTTTTTTCAAAACCTAATTATTTATTATTATCACTGAACATCGTTGATAACAGACTAAATATTTAACTCCCTCTTACTCTGGTTAAAGATGTATTTGTGTGTTTCTGAACTCCACTTCAAATCAGTGTTTTGTACGCGTGGCGCATGAAGTAAAATTTCGAGTTTAGAAAAGCCCGAAAATTTGTCTCGGGTCGCTGCGCGACCCTCGACAAATTTTCACAGGGCTTTTCTAAACTCGGAATTTTACTGCATGCTTAGCCTGGGAGTGGAGACACTCGTTCAAAACTTCAAATTGAACTCTATTATAAAATCGACTAATGCCTGAAATTTACGTAAGTAAAAAACTCACTGAATATCATTAAAACCGAAAAAGTCAGAGAAAAGTCATAGAATTATTTTCAAATTGACCAAAACACTAACAAAACAGGCATATGATATTATTAAATTTGTCAAAATCAGCAGGCAAATTACAAAACACCTAAAAATTTATAAAATTAACTTAAATATTGGCAAAAACAATGAAAACTATTAAACAGAATGGGGGTTTTCCACAGAAAAAAGTTATATTAAAAGGCCAGGGAAAAAATCTTTAGTCAGGGAAATGTCGGAAAAATTTATTATTTCAGATTGTGGCTACCATGTCAGTTTTACTTCAAAATATTAAACAAAATTTTGAAAACTAGATTATTATCTTTACAAACATTTTGAATTATTTAATGTTCTTATCAAAGCATTTACTTCACAGTTTTGAACGAGCGTTTCCATTCCCAGACTAAGCATGAAGTAAAATTTCGAGTTTAGAAAAGCCCCTTGAACATTTGTCGAGTGTCGCGCAGCGACCCGAGACAAATTTTCTGGGCTTTTCTAAACTCGAAATTTTACGTCATGCGCCACGCGCATAAAACATTGATTTAACGTGACATTTAAAAACACGCAATAAACATTTTTCATGTCATTCCTCACAATTAATTCGAATTATTTTTGACGATTCAAATCCTTTTATAAGTATTCGAATCCTTTTACAAGGATTCGAATCCTTTTATAAGTATTCGAATCACCCACATTTAGACTCGAATACGAATCCTCTTAAAAAAATGTAACGAATCCGGATCACGAATCCAGTTGAACTAAAGTATTCGAATGCCTCTTTTGAATCCTCTAAAAGTATTCGAATCCAGGATTCAAATACTGAATGATTCGAATCCTGCCCAGCTCTGGTCTCTATCTTACTCAAAATTGATTTGTTTCATAAAACTATACAAGGTAGAACGACTCATCTTCGGCATGCCTGCATGATCGTTTACTTCTTTTAAAACTTTATTCAAAGTTGGCAGTTCATTTTTATAGAAGTTGTAATTATGTCTTCCAAGCTGTTAAGGGCTACAAATCTCTCCGAATTTCTTATATTCGGTAATGGTACGATAGACAGTGGAATGTACAACTCCTAAAAATTAAACATTTTATTATTTGATGCATATTCTTATGCTATTTGCTATCTCAACTACTGCGCCAACAATGTCTGATACAGCAGTTATTTTCATATGTGGATCATCTGTTATCATCTGCTTATACATATTTATTATGCACTGTTTTTCAGACAGATATAAATGACCCAAGTTCAACTTCTTGCGCTTTTTTGGAGGTGAAGGTGATATTGTCACCGAGCTTGTACTGGGTTCATAATCCATCACAACAATATAAACAAAACAATCTTTTAACTATGCTAAAGAAACACCGCACAAAACAGACAAAGTTGCAACTCGGCAACGCTTCCAATTAAGGTTATGTCAGCTGTTGCGTCTAATAATCACATAACTAGCATAGTGTAAAATGGGCGCGCTCTCGGCCAATCAGAGTTGTAGGTTTTGGCGCGTGAAATTTAATACGCTCCTCCTAGTTATTAAACAGATTATATTCAATTCATAAGCAATGTATTAGTAATATGTGAGATGGGTACATGCGAAAGCGCTCTGTCTTGTTCTTGGCGAACACGTTCGCAAAATATGTTCGGAATAAATTCCTAATATCTTTTCGCTCTGCCAAAATTACCAAATATTTGGTTGCCAAAAATATTTGAAAATTTTTGTTTGCATCGCGTTTGCGTTGATTCGCAAATTTGACTAATGGACACAGTGCAGTTCGTGCAACGAACAGATTTAGTGCAAAACGTGTAAAAAGTTCTGCACTAGTTCATGTAACGAACAAACTTAGTGTAAATTAAATAAATTTGACATTGACACTGGCAGATGTCTGATACAGAACGAGCTTATATTTTTTACAGCACAGAAGAAATAATAATTTATTCCTTGTTCTGGGGCTAGAGAACAAGCAAAATGCATTTGCAATGCAATTTTTGTTAACATTAGAATCTTGTGATATGTGAAATTCTAAACATATATCACTAATTGCATAAAACTAATATTTTTGTAATTGGTTAAATCAATAATTACTACTAACACAGAACATTTTACTTACTGAAACATCAAGTTAAATATGTACTTTTGATTACATAGCGTTACAAATATTTGCATTATTTCTTTTAAAATTAAATGCCAAAATAAAGATTGCAGGAAGTGACAATTATAAAATAACACGTCAAAATGCTACTAATAGGCATAAACAAATGTGTTAGCAGACATGTCGACTAAAATCAAATTTGACATTTTAAGAATTTAGTGGTGTGATGCAGATTGTGTGTTTTAGGTTAGGACAAGATTAATCACATGTTATGTTGTAAATCAACTTTTAATTTGTAGGTCATGTGAAGGGAAATCTGACATTAATATGACAATTCAATAAACTCACAAAGATTACGATTAAAAATGTATTTACCTATCACCGCCTCAAATTATTTGTATCTACTACCAATTTAATAAAGTGTCTCTGAGGATCAGGTAGGATAGGAGAATCAGGTAATATTTCTTCCTCAGAAATATCTTTCTTTATTATCTGCCCATTTATATGTTTAAATTTTAAAAAAGTTCTAAATACACGGAATTTTTGTTTTAGGTATACATGTTACAATTTTTCAATGTAAATTTTTAAGCATTCGTGATCTTATTAAAAACTTCCAATTTAAAAACTCTTACGAGTGTTTTCCACTCCCAGACTAAGCATAAAGTAAAATTTCTAGCTTAGAAAAGCCAAATCAGGCTTTTCTAAACTCGAAATTTTGCGCCACGCGCCACGCGTATAAAACACTGATTTAAAGTGAAGTTCAAAATATACTGCTTTGAAGTTGCAAGTTGTAGCGTTCTTTAATTTTGATAATCTCTGCATCAAGACCATTTATTTGACAAATTATGATTTATTTGTCACATCGATAATCATTTACCATCTCAAAATGTAAAGTTTTAAAAACCCTATTGTTAAAGCAGGGCTGCAACTGTTCGCAGTAAATATACCTCAAGTTTGGTCATATTAAAAAACACAGAGTATACTTTACGTATTCGAAGTTTAAAAGAAATTATAAGATTTTGTGCAATAATTTTATCTCTTCAATTAAAATGCTAATAAACACTTAAACATTTCAGATTGTGAGATGTCAGCATGATAAGAATATAAAATAATATAATGAAAATAGAAAACACCAAACAATTGACTTAAAATTGTATAAACATTAATTTTATAAAAAGTTAACCTATACTTTTAACACCTTTACTGATGATTTAAAATTGCATTCAAGAAACATAAAGGGATTTTTTCTTCTAAGTATACTTTTACATATTCCAAGACGTTCGAATAAATCAAAACCAAAGTTTCAGGCTTTTCTAAACTAAAAATTTTACTTTATGCACTACGCTTATAAAACACTGATTTGATGTAAACTTTAAAATATACAACTTTACCATACTACTTTGATTGTTTTATTATTTCTTTTTATATTTACACACAATTGTAGATACTTGTACTTTTACCAAAAGGAAGATATTATTGTTATATAACATTTGATATTAAAATTGACAGTTGAATATTTTAGAAATTGTAGAGAAATTGTTTTGAACTTTACAATATTTCAGTATTTTATAGGGATGGTGCATGAAATAAAATGTTGTGTTTAGAATTTGGTTAGTCCGCTACGCTTCGGGGAGGAACCAAATCAAATTTCAGGCTATTCTAAATTCGAAATTTTACTGCTAGCTTAACCAAGGATTTATGTCTGCATATGTTTGAATGTCTTTTGAATGCATTGGAAAATTCATCGTTTATTTCACAATCAAATAAAATCAATTTCTACAAAATGTATTTGAACCTATTTTTTTTAATTGCATTTGATAAAATTGATTATTAATGTTGAATATGCGTACATAATATTGCATGCTTAACCAAAGATTTATGCCTGAATATTTTTGAATGTCTTTTGAATGCATTGAAAATCTCATCGTTTATTTCACAATCAAATACAATCAATTTCTCTAAAATTTATTTAAACTTTGAAATGCTTATTTTTTAAATTGCATTTGGTAAAATTGATTATTAATTTTGAATATAATAATTTTCAATATACAAACTGTTTTCTGTTTATTTATAAAATAAAAATAAATAAACGTGTATTTTTCAATAGATACACAAATTTAGGACAAAAATCAAAGTATAATTAATACCTCAACAAAAATATATGGAAAAAAAAATTCAAACTTCAAATTTTGATAAAATTTAGTCTGAATTCTAAAATCCGATTAAATTTGATTTACTGCGTATATTATAATTCACGAAACAATATTCCTAAATTTGAACGTTCGAAGGAGTGTTTCCACTCCCAGACTTTTCTAAACTCAAAATAAATAAAATATTGTAAAGTTAAAAATAAACTTTTTTTAATGAGTTATAATTGAAATATTTAGATAACAAAACATTTGCATTTTTGTTCACACATTCTCAAATCAAGTCCAATAATACAATGAGTGAAATTAACTTATTTCTTAATTTTATGAACGAAAAATAAATAATGTTGCGTTATTGTATAAATTGCGTTTAATTTAATGTTTAAATATATAAAAACTACACAGCACAAGTTTAAAAGAAGCAACAATTTCATACACTTTTATTAACCAGGATTCAAATTTAATTTTCTGCGTCGTTCACTTACGTTTACCAACATAAAGTGATTTTTTGTTCATCAGATTACGTTCATAAGACGTCACAAAAACAACGGCAAAATATCGTTCCAAATATGACGTAACAAGAACGTCAAGTTCTACTTGAATCTTTGGGTAATTCAAAACACTACATTAACGTAATTTTCATCAACATTATCTAAAGTTTAAAATCGTGCATTTATTGCGGCCTAATAACGTCACTCACTCATTGCTATCTAAACGCAGTAAACAAAGACCTTATGCAAAAATTCATTCACATAACGTTTTTGTAATTCCGGTGGTGTACCCACTTTCAAAGAAACATTTTACACATAATTTAATTTAAATAGATTTATGACTTCATAAATGGTAAGAAAAATATATAACTGAAACATAGATTTCCTAGATGGTCGAAAAAGAATTGCGAAATGAATCTGGCCTATTTATTTCGCAATTCAAAGCCCTATCGATGAACATCCCTAAATAGAACGCAAATCATCGCACCAACTTCTTAATTAATGAGGTACGATCCTTTAAATCCAAATTTCTAATGCTGGATATTTTTAATAATCCCTACACAACACTTTACCAACGAATCAAAACATTAGCACTTCTTGCGTAATTTACCCTTTACTGCACAAATGTTAACAAAACAAATGTTTTGTTTATGGTAAAACTGTCAGGTAATACGGGAAAAATAATGAAAAAAATCTATAGTATTGCATTTATTTATTAATAATAAAAATCTGCATTTAGGCTACATATATTTTAATCCTTTTCTAATTTAATATATAAGATAATTTTAACACAGCAGATAATAATAATGATAGTACTAATAACCATTTATTTCCAACAGACATGATGTCATACAATCTATTACATATGCAATTTGTTAATATATGCGCAAAATATTAAAGATATAAAACTGAAAGTAACATAATAATAACAAAAAATAATAAGAAGAATGAATGATAATAATAAAAAATAAAAATATGAAAGAAAATTAAACTTAGGCTATAACTGAGAAACATTCTAGAGCCTTTCTTCTGAATGCTTAAAAACGTGTGAAAATATTAATATTATATTAAATATGATGGATAAAATCAACGTTCATACCTTTTTAAACGGTAAAGTATAAAAACATGTAATTTATATGGAATATAAGTACTTTTTTGAAAGCAGTATATCGGAGAACAGGGCCCAATCTGAACGCTAGCTAGACTCGAATCTGTTTGAATAAAAAGCTATAACACGGATGTCAAACAATGTTGTACGTTAAAAAATATGTACATACGTCTCTGATACTTGCGTAATTAATACTCAACACCTCCCGCAAACGCAAATATAAAATTGTATTGACTATGACATTTTTATAAAGTCTATGATATATGTTACTCGGTGCAGTAAAGGGTTAAAGGCTTTAACTTTACAGCTCCAGTCACAGCAATTACTCTCGTAGATGCTAGCACTCGAAAGCTTGTAAAGGTGAATAAATAGGCGCTATTGAAATCTCCAAATTCCGTCTGCATTTTTTGAGCGTTTGGTGATAAGCGAATTATTGATAGATAGTTTTGTTGTTTCGTTGAATGATTGCGAACATTTCTGTACTTAAATCCCGAAGGTGGAAACGATTCGAATCATTCAGGATTCGAATCTATTTAGAGGATTTAAAAGAAGTATTTGAATACTTTTATACAAATAATTCGTTATCTGGATTCCTTACGATCTTTTTAAAGGATTTGTATTCAAATTAAAATGTAGGTCAAACAAGATAAATTCAAATTCAAAACTATTTGAATTCGAGAAAATAAGCTTACGCTTCTTATAGTTTGCACACTTTAAACATAATATATAAAATTACGAAAAAACTATTCGTCTTATTAATTAAGACATTGTTTGCATTTTCATGAATAGTTTTTTCGTAATTTTATATATTATATAAAATGTAGGTGATCAGAAATTTAATACTTATAACTGCGGTCACCTATGTTTGAATTTTTTATATAAATAGAAGTATGCAGACGTATATGCATTAGTCATGTCTCAAACGTTTACATTACAAGGTAAAAGCAGCACCCTTTCTGCCAGCTATTATCCACCCATTGAGCTTGAAGAAAAATCATCATATTGAATGGGATTGATAGGACTACACACATATAATATCATACCAAATATCGAAAGCGGTGTTAATAAATTTATATACAACGGAGGTGAAGAAATTACAATACCTTCAGGATCATATGAAATCACCGATATTGAAACATATTTACAGAGTAAGTTCTTATTAAGAGAACCATATGGTACAGAAAGTAGTGACGTCATATCAATCAAACCAAATAATAATACTTTAAAGTGTGAAATTAAGGGGATTATTGCAGTGTAACACGCCGATCATGTTGGAAAGACCCACATAGTTTAGAGTAGCTCATCCGATGCCAAATTTACAGCACAAGTGGGGCGAATACAGTCAGAGAGAAAAGCGGCAGTTCGCTGTGCATTTGTGCATTGCTCCTTGGCATGAACGGATGGGGTCCCGCGTCGCGTGGAATAAACGAAAAAAAAAAGCGTATAAAAAAGACGGATCGAAGGAAAGTGTCGATTCGTATTATTTAAACACGCTAATAATACATACAAGCTATGTATTGTTTTCAATTCGTTAGAAAGCGTTATCGGATCCTATGTTATTTTTCGGTATTTACAAAACTGATGATTCTTATTCTTGTCATTATAACACATTATTTTTACTTTTAAGACTCCAGTTTCGACAGCCGAACAAACTATGTGTTTTATTTTATTAAATTATAGATTATTTCTTAAAAATATAATAATAAAGTAATTCATGTTCATAATCTCATTGTGAATATTTATATGCCGGACATATATGAAAAAAATGGAACAGGATTTTCAATGATATTTTTTAAATCTGAATATTATCTTCCCTAACTGCTATTGCCATGAAAATAATGTGTATTAATTTGGCCTCTGCCAAATTGGGTAAATACCCCAAATTTTGGGGAGAATTTCAATTTATATTCGGTCAAATATTTTAGTTTTTATGAATGCAACAAATAAATAATAGATTGAAAAACAATAAACGGAAAGCTGCCCTGTTTTTTGTATGTTTAGTACAGGGTTTACAAAATGATGATGTGTATAAATAGGCTCAGTCAACTTAGCCCCCCGAAGTTCGACTTTTTTGAAAAAAGCGATTGCGCTAGACCGGCCTTAGCTAGCGCCAGCTAGCGTCACAAAAATTAGAGCTAGCGCCATTTAGACAAGAAAACTACGGGGATTTGAACTTTCGGGGGGCTAGGTTGATGCTAGCCCCCGAGTTTGGATTTTTTAAGTTTTTTTACACTATTCGGATTCCTCAGAGCTAGCGCCTGATAGCGCTACCAATTTAAAAGCCAACGCCACTCCCACAACCCCAAAAAATGATAAAACATTTTTAACCCTGGCCCCCTAAAATGAGATGTTTTTAATCAAATTGGGTGGAAAATATAACTTAGAGCTAGCGCCAATAGAATATGACAAAAATATTCTCTCAAAAATATCAGGTAAAAGAAAGTTCACATCCAAATTTTGATGCGAGAGCTTTCAGATCCTGTATGTGTATTACTATTTACTTCCTGAATTTTAATACAAAATGATGTTTGGCATATAATATACCGCTTCCAACAAATATTTCGGCGTTGTAATTACTTTATTTATGTTCACAGACACTGGCTATTAGAAACATGATGCCTAGAAGACAGTAGCGTAACTGACAATTGTGTTTTCACTCCTAGCTAATTTAAATCGTTATAACTCAAGAACTTACCGTACGATTTAAAAAACTCTTTTGGCATTGTAATGACTATACTAATGTTTATAAACACTGGCAACGAGATAGCTTGCGCTAGTAAGACAGTGGCGTAACTGACGATTGTTTTTGATAATTGAAATCGTTATAACTCGGAAACTAATCGTACGATTTCAAAATTTTTTTTTGGCATTGTAATTGCTATATTGAAGTCTATAAACACCAACAACGACATAGCTAGTAATATTAAAGGATAAATTAAAATCACTTGGTTTGTTTCACTATTAGTTTCTATTTACTCGACTAGTTTCGCTTTTTACGGCATTATCAAAGTTCACTCTTGATAATGCCGTAAAAAGCGAAACTAGTCAAGTAAATAGAAACAAATAGTGAAACAAACCAAGTGTTTTTAATTTATCCTTTATTATTATTTCAAAATGTTTCACCAAGTGATAAATGAGAAAGTTATTCAAGATAGCTAGTGCTAGCAAGACAGTGGCGTACCTCACGGTTGTTTTTTTTACTACGTGATAACTTAAATCGTTATTACTTGGTGGAAAACACTCGTTGGGAGTTTCAAACTAAACTCTTTTCAAAAACAATGAATGCCTGAAAATGTACCTAGTACACATCGGGTTATGTATGTACCTAATCAAAACATGGGTATCTTTTCGATGCTACAAAATTGTGATTAAGCTCCTTTCGTTGCTATTCAATTGACTTTATTTTCATTCTAACACAATCTATCTCAATATCCTAATTCTACAATATACAGGGAGTTTTTCTTTAAAGTATACGTATTCCAGATTCACTTTATTTTCTTTAAATCTTTAGATATATGTTGTTCTTACAGGAATTCAATTTGAAGCTTTAAGCGAGTGTTTTTCACTCCCAGGCTAAGCAGGAAGTAAAATTTCGAGTTTAGAAAAGCCCCGTGAAATTTTCTGGGCTTTTCTAAACTGGAAATTTTACTTCATGCGCCACGCGTATAGAACACTAAAATTTTGTGAAATTTATGTATATTTGAACCTTATTTGAAATCAGCGTTTTATACGCGTGGCGCATGAAGTAAAATTTCGAGTTTAGAAAAGCCCTGAAAATTTGTCTCGGGTCGCTGCGCGACCCTCAACAAATTTTCACGGGGCTTTTCTAAACTCGAAATTTTACTTCATGCTTAGTCTGGGAGTGGAAAACACTCGTTTAAAGCCTTGAATTGAACTTTTTTTTAAAAACAAGGAATATCTAAAGATTTAAAGAAAATAATCTAAATTTGGAAAACGTATACTTTAAAGAAAAACTCCCTGTATGTTATTATGTTGTATTCAACTTTATATATTATTAGGTTATTACTCATATTAAGTTTAAGATTCATTTCTTGCCTGATGAAGGAACAACTCTCTAAGCAAACCTAAATATCTAATCCATGTTACATATCAAATATTTAGCTTAAATGTTTTGATAGTTGTTGCTTACATTATACGGCTCAGTCAACTTAGCCCCCCGAAGTACGACTATGTTGAAAAAAAACTTGTTAGTTAGGCTACTGTTTTCTAGGCATCATCTTTGTAATAGCCAGTGTCTTTGAACATACATAAAGTAATTACAACGCCAACATATTTCTTGGAAGCGGTATTTTATATGCCAATCATGATTTTGTATTGAAATTCAGCAAGTAAATGGTAATACGCATACAGGAGCTGAAAGCTCTCACATCAAAGTTTGGATGTGAACTTTTTTTTACCTGATATTTTTGAGAGAATATTTTTTTTATATTCTGCTGGCGCTAGCTCTAAGCAATCTTTTGCACCCAATTTGATTAAAAAAATCTCATTTCGGGGGGCTAGGGTTTAAAATGTTTTATAATCTTGTGGGGGTGGCGCTAGCATTTAAATTGGTAGCGCTAGCTGGCGCTAGCTCTGAGGAATCCGAATACTGTAAGAAAACTTGAAAAATCCGAACTCGGGGGGCTAGCATCAACCTAGCCCCCCGAAAGTTCAAACCCCCGTAACTTTCTTGTCTAAACGGCGCTAGCTCTAATTTTTGTGGCGCTAGCTAAGGCCCGTCTTGCGCAACAGTTATTATTTAAATAGTCGAACTTCGGGGGGCTAAGTTGACTGAGCCGTATAAATAGAGGATTGCAATAACATTCAATTACAATTCATTTATTCCTTATTTACTTACTATCAAAATATGACTCATCATAAATCAGCCAAATTTGAAAAAAATATATTGGGCTCGGTGCAATGTTGAGCAAGAAGCTTGTTATTTGAAAGGCATTATAATAACTACCTTATTATTATTAGTTCTATTTTTTCTAAAATAATTAACAATGAATATGCACGCAGTTAAACCCTACATTTTTTTAAACATTCGTCAAACAAATATTACCTCTGCTCAGTAAAAAATAGTTGATTTGTAACATTAATCTACGACAACGTCATATTGGTGACGTTATTCTCACTATTCTTATAGTTTTGATATCATTGATTCGTTGATGAAGTCGCAGTTGGTTCAAATAGGTCCGATTGCTAGAAACTTTACAATTTACTTTAATAGTTTTATTGCGAGAAGTTTAATGGCATTTAACAACTGCTTTAACAACGAAAGATTTAAGACGATATAATGATTTGAACAAGACTGATTGTTATTCGATTGCTTCTGGCTTATTAATCAGCTTAAAAAACTTAAAAAATAATTTTATTTGTCTCTCATTTGTAAACGTCAATTTATCAATAGACAGTATTAAACATGTAAGGTTATGTTTTCAAGGTACTGACTTGTAAAATTTTAACAAGTCAGTATACTAACTTGTTAAAATTTAACAAGTTAGTAGTGGATAACTTATTAAAGAAATTCAATTTGATTAAATTTACCAAATAATTGTATTTTAATTAATTACAAATGATTGACAAATAAAATATTTAACAATATACGCAAGTTAACGGGTTTTACTGGCTCCTTCTATCCGCCAGTAAAAACCGTTTTAACAATGCTAATAATGTTAAATACTATAATAATACCGACACTGTCAAATAATAAGGAAAGCTAATATTAAAGGTATATTACACATCTTTATTTAAATTAGTGAAACATTTCGTGTTTTCTATATTAGTAAACATGCAGTATAAAAAAATACTTATTCCATTAGCAGTCAGAAAGCATGAAAATAAAGCACTAGTACAATAAAATATCGATTATAATTGCGAAATATTCATTTTACGAGAATAAATGCTAACGACGCGAGCCATTTTTGTTAACTATGATTGAAAAAAGAAAAGAAAAACAAACGCGAAGCGTTCACCGGCCCAGGGATAAACGCTGGCCGCATGCTGCTCGCCCCTCCAATAATTGTGCAGATGAGTGTACAACGCGTTCAACTAAGAGAAGATCCGCAAGACGGCGGTATTTTACGGTCTTATTTTTCAAGATTTTTATTTTAACCTGACTCGGGCATGAGCTATCGTATCCTTATGAAATGTTCACATTATATGCCTTATAGTATAAACTAGTAAAATATGGGAATATTTTTTTTAATTTTGAAAAATATAACATTATTTTTTTCATACCTCTGAAAGCAAATTGTTTAAAAAAAAAGTACTTCAATATTTTACTAGATAATTGGGCTTAATATACGCTGTCAAAATTTCAACTTTCTAGGACCTTTAGTTTTTAAATAAACCTAACATTAAATTTCAGACCACTGTTATATTCCCCTTAGTGCAAATACGACATTAATTTTTCACCTGATAAATATACAATTGGTAAACTGTTGGGATTTTCAGGGAGTAAAATTCTAAGTGCCGGAATTCTACACAGCTCTGATACACCTGTACAAATAATAAAAGTTACCAGTATCAGAATTGAATGTAATATTATTACAGGAGCATACTACGACAAGAAGTTATCACACACATTATTTGAGTTTACACCTGTGGTTGATCCGGGATATTCTATAAATATAGAACCTAGAAATATTTTATATCTTCCACTCATCAACACAAACATTATTGATAATATTACTATTAGGCTAGTTGATCAGAACGGAGATCCGATCCGATTATATACATATCAGTGGTAAAATTTATATACCAGCTGTAGATCAACCCCCCACTAGAACGGCAATCAATCTTGTTCAAAACGCATTCAGTTTCTTATTTGAAGAAATACGATACGAATCAAATGGTATTGAGGTTGACAAAAATCGAAATGTTGGGATAACTAGTACAATAAAAGGACTTCTATCAATAAAGGAAGATGATCAAAACTCTGTTGAAATTGCAGGGTGGAGTGCTACTGGAAAACAAAAAACATATTTTACGCTAGTAATAAATTTTATGCAATTATCCCTCTCAAGTATTTGCTTGGATACGCGGAAGATTATCGAAAAGCGAGTAGTGATGTTAACTGTTATGTCGGGAATGTGGGTGGATCAACATTTAATATCGATAAAATTAAATGGAGAGTTACACATATACATGTGAATGATGATAATAAATTACAAATGCATAAAAATATCAAATCAGATGCACCGATTTTTATACCATTTCGTAAATGGGAATTGCATGAACTTCCATCCTTAAGGCAAACCGAGAATGATATTTGGTCAGTTAAAACGTCAAGCAATCTTGAGAAACCGCGTTATGTTATCATAGCTTTTCAAACTGATAGAAAAAATATATCAAATAGTCCATATTTCTGAATTTGATCATTGCAAGATCAAAAATATTAGAGTTCATCTAAACTCTTATCCTTACGATGGTTTAAATCTCGATATTGAAAATGGCGATTATACTCTCGCATATTACATGTACTGCATGTTTCAACAAAGTTATTACAATCATTCAACAAGTAAACCAGTTCTTGATTATAATACATTTAGGGATCACGTGGTTTGCGTTTTTGATGTATCGAAGCAAAGTGAGAGTATTAAATCTGCTACAGTTGATTTAAAAACAATACGCGCGCTTACTGTCTCATTCTGTGTGATAACATTGTTGAATACAAACCATTATCAGAAGCAGTCAGAAAAATTCTATGAAAATGGCTACTCAACCAAGAAGAATAATTTGTGTGGATATTCAAGGATTTTGTACTCCGGACTTTACACCTAAGGAGATGGCTCTTACAAATGATGGATGTCAGGTGCATCGCTTCGTATTTAAGCCTAGTATACTATTTAACCTGTTGAATAAGAAGAATCAAAAGAGAGATATCATCACGGAATTCCATACGATAGCGGATTTTCGAACATGGATGAAATTGTCAAGAGAAACCAAAAAGTGAATAATCTTAATAATTTTTATAATAATGTAATTAATGTAGAGAGGGATCAAGACTGTCCAATATTCGCAAAAACTCTTGATTGTTCCAATATCCATAGAAATAAGTTTATTGTTTGTAGTGTTAAAAATGTTGAAATATTATATAATCATGTTAATAGTATTTAAGATTTCTCTAAAATAATAAAATTATTTTGATAAATGTATGCTTTTTTGTTTATTTTTTAAATATCTCCAGTGAGTTAGATCAAAACTGACCTTTAACTATTTAGTGTATTCACTTTGGGTTTAAAAAGAAAGTTTCATATATAAAATAATTGTTGTTGGATTCATGAATTATGTTTATTATCCGTTATTATTGTAAAGTTCATGGCATTTGCCTTGCTGTAATAAGAAATCCACCATAGTTAATTAAATTAAGGTATTGACTTCTTATCATAACAAGAGATTGGGAAAACCCTCGTGGGGAAAACCAACCTCAGAACTGTACAGATTTATAAACAAATTTAATATATACAAATAAATTACAGTACGATGTAAATTGAATCATTTACATAAGATAAGCATATATGTTGAATATATGCAAATAACATAAGTAATAAATAATAAATAAATACGACTTTAGCCAAATTAAGTATACTTAAAATATGGCTAAAGCAAGTTGAGAGACTTATCTAAACTGATAAAAAAGCTAATGGTATGACTATATATATATATATATATATATATATATATATATATATATATATATATATATATATATTATGGAATATTATAATGACCCCAAGCTAATGTATTTACCCCATTTTCACAAATAAAGCGTTTATCATCCTCTGATGACAATGCTAATTTATGCTGTGTAATGGAGTGAATAGAATGCTTGATTGTTTTAAATAAATGTTGTTGTTTGAACATTAATTGAGCATTAAATAAACAATTTTTATAATCATTACCCGAAATATGATTGGAGACAACATATTTTTTCACAACTTTAGCTTTTTTGTTGAAATTATTATTTACACGGTTTGCATACATTTTAGCACCCAAACCAACAAACTCTGTCATGATTGCACCAGCATTCTCATCCTTCATAAGACCCAACACCGCTTTATTTTGCAAAGAGATACCACAAATATTATTATCTTGAAAGTTTGATGTATCAAAATTGTTGAGATGCTGGTGCATGTCTGTTTGAATCGATAGTGTCAGACTGTCCGTATCCATATAACATAGAGTCATATTATCACCGTATATGGGTTTAAGCTATAACAAAAGTCGTACATTAAAAGTTTGGATAAATGCAGAACTGAAAATCTAATATAAATTGGCTTATCATATACGACTTTTAAACGCTCTAATTGAATTGCAGCAAGATTTTCACTAAAAATTGATACAGATTTAAAATTAAGTTTCGCTATTAAACTTTGAGCACCACGTCTTTTACCGATATCGTTCCAATGAGTTATCAATTTGACATCAACGCGTTTGTCTACATTCTCCATTGTATTTCCAAATACTGAATTATTCATTAATTTATAAAAATCTTATTCAAAATCATTTTGAGCCGCCTGACGCATGGTCGTATTTAAATCAATATATTTTTGAAGAAAATCTAATTGCTGGAAAGGTATTACTCGGTGAATTTTATTTAATTTTAAACCATGCATCAAAACCTGTTCTTTTTTTCTTTCACTTTTTCTAAAAATATATATTTTACCTTCAATTAGTCATTAGTGTGAATGTTTAACCATCTCCTCATAATTGATTCACACTTTCATTTTTTTTCAGGATACGTCATGGTAGGTTTAATTTTCCTATAAGTCGTTAGTGTGAAATTGTTGTCCTTCACACTTGTAATAGATTATACACGCTTTCAAATAACATAGCAAGTTAATGATTTTAGAATACGTCATGGAAGGTTTTTAATTTTCTATAACTTTCCAGAGTCATTAATGTGCAATTGTTCTTGAAATATTTTAGCAAGTCTGTAACAAATTTCTAATATTAACCCGAACATACGTTATGGAAAGTTTTAATTTTCGGTGACTTTCGAGTGTCATTGATGTGTAATTGTCTTTGAAATATTTTAACGTGCGTCATGGAAATTTGTTCTTAAATTGGCTACCTTTCTAGCAATTAAGTAGTTTGTGATGTACATTATGTCCTCAAAATTGGAAAGTTTTGTGGTATATATCATGTTTCATTTTACATTATTCTATCATTCAGTTCATACACTTAAACGTAAAATAATAAAATGTCTGCAAGAACTAAAGTCGTCGATTTGAGGAGCGCTGTGAGCTATGTGAGTATAAAATAATATTTTCTTGATATTATTAGTTTATGAAATAATTTATATTATTTTATGATCTATTTTTATATTATTTTATGATCTAGGCTTCGAATCAGATGTCTCAAATGTGCATGGGTAATCAGCAGGCATATGAGCATTATACCGTTGATAAGATATCAAAGATGTTGCGACAGCATGCAGAAGGGAGGGAATGCTGTAATGATTACCTAGATCACGGCAATTTAGAAATACTAGCGTATGGTCTAGTAAGGCTAGATCTAGATCACTATATGGATGCAATCCTGGATTTCGCGATCTATCGAAATGCGGTGAAAATAAAATCTAAAGTATGTTCATTTTCATGATTATCTTGTAAACATTGATTACTAATTTTTTTATTTCTATTTTTCAATAGATCCGAGCATGGTGTGAAGAGCGCGATGAAGATGAGAAGCTATATGGAGAAGAAGAAGAGAACATATAATAATAATATATTATATACATTATATATCGAATAAATAAATATTATTACATCATATCAACTTATTCTTTTACCTAAACATATTTTTATTCATTGAGCTTATCTTAGGTGATAAATCTCCAGTGTTGTGATTTCTTTTCATAGTTGAACTTTTTAATGGTAGATGACACTGTGTATAAGTGCTGCAACCATTCATACACTTACATTTTTTCATAGTTGAACTTTATGATGGTAGGTGGCGCTGTGTACACTTAAATTTTCTTAGTTGCACTCTTTTTATAGTTGAAGTTTTTAATAGTAGATGACACTGTGTATAAGTGCTGCAACCATTCATACACTTACATTTTCATAGTTGCACTCATCATCACTAGATGGTGCTGGTAGTTGCAGTCTTCGACACTAGATGGCGCTGATGTGTAAGATGCTAATCTGTCAAGGATGCTGATCTTGAGAGATTAATCTGTGGGGGATGTTAGGGAGGGGGATGCATATGCGAGGGATGCTGGCGTGGGGGTGGATCTGTGGGGGATGCTAGGAGGGGGATGCTCATATCGGGGGATGAATCTGTGGGGGATGCTGGGAGGGGGATGCTCATCTCGGGAGATAAATCTGCGGGTGATGCTGGGAGGGGGATGCTCATCTCGGGAGATGAATCTGCCTGGGGATGCTGGGAGGGGGATGCTCGATGCTGGGAGGCTGGACCGCTTGCCCACCGCGGTGGGTGCGGTGGTTCTCGAATCCGTTAAAACACCCTACTCAAGGCATAGGGGTTAAGAGAAGAAAGAGCATCTAGGCGAGAGACAAGAGAGGGTGACACTGATTCCATCTTTCAAGAAAAGCAAAAAGACAGAAAGACAATAAGAACACCAGAGAAAAGGGAAATAATAACGCTTATAAATAAATAAAAATCATCGTGTGTGGACGATTATAGAGAGATGGAAAAGTTAAACGAAATGATGAGGGAAATGATGAAGGATATGAAAGAAATATTAAAAAATACAACACAGTTACAAGAAGGTATTAAAAATGAAAATGAAATGAAAATAAATGAACGAATAAAAGACGAAGAAAAATAAATAGAGAAGCAAAAAAACAGAAAAGATGGTAAAATATAGTAATTACACAATTAGTAATTACTATATTTTACCATACATTGGAAGAAAAGCAATTAATAATAAAGGCTAAAAACAGCCTGAAAAATACTGGTCTATATGGACGACGACCTAACTATAGGAGAGAGATCTATACAACAAGAATGGAGAAGTATAGCAAGAGAAGAGAGAGAACAGGAAAAACGCGTGAAGGTAGAATATCAACAAATGCAAATATATGGAACAAAATATAGATGGAGTAAAGAAGAAAGGGCAATGCAAGAAGTGGAGTACAACACAAGAAAACCTCTCCCTCAAAAAACCACTAAATATTAAACCGATAAAAACGAACAATACAATTACGACCTGCGAAAATGAATATGGTAAGAGATATAAGGAAGAAACGTTTTGGAATTAAACATAAAGATATAGGGAAAACATATCAAACGAAATAAACCAAAATAAATATCCGAAACAAACAAGTAATAAAATGGATTATTTAATAAATATATACACGAAAACAAACAGAAATAAAAGACAAATAGTTAAAATTAGGGAGAGGTGCTAAAGCGTTGGGTTTTTGATCGTGGCCGGGAAAAAACCGAAGTCCCCTACACTTCGGTTTTATCCCGGCCACGTGGCAAAAAAAAAGAGGTGGCAAAAAAACTTTGAGAAGTGGGTGTCAGGAAAAGACGTGGTGAGATTAGTGGAAACATGGATGATGAAGGAGGAGTGGAAAAATGTGAGAGATTCACTTCCAGTGGGGCTTAGGTGGTCGACACAAGGGGCAACGAAAGGGGGGGGGCGAAGGGTGGTATGATAGTGGGAACGAAGTGGTCTCTCAAAACTGGGGAGGTGGAATTTAGAGAAGAGGTAGATGGTATGGCGTGGATTAAATCTCAAAAAAGGAGGTGTCAATTGGAAGTAGGGGTGGTGTACATAAATAAGAACTGAGCCAAAGCGAGGAAAGTGTTATATGAGAAATGTAACGAAAGAGGGAGATGTGTTGTAAAGAGAGATTTTTGCAAGAATATGGGAGAGTAAGTAGTCAGGGTGAATTAATAGAAAGGACGTATAAATAGGGATAATAGGTGGATGGGGTTATAAAAGAAGGATAGGAGATGTTAAAGGTGATTGGGTAGGGACAAAAACATATGTAGGATAACAAGGATCAGAGAGCCCGGGATTTTCAGCTTTTTCTAAATTCGAAATTTTACCTTATGCGCCACTCATATAAAACCTTGATTTAAAGTGAAGGTTCAAAACATATTGCATAGGTTTGTTCTTATGCTAATTAATTTTACAAAAGTTTTTATGGAATATGTAAAAGTATATTTAAAATAAAATAATCCCTGTATGTATCTAAATGTCATTTTAAATCGTAAGTGAAAGGGTTGAATAAAATATCGCCTTTAATTTTCTTTAAAACAGGTGAACGTGTATTTATCTTGTGCTGCATTAACATTATCATGTTTAAATGTATTTTAATTTTGCAATTCTGAAATATGCCCATATACTAAAAAAGGTTGCCGACCCCTGGTTATTGATGCTGCGACTGGGCGCTGCGATAAACGCTTGCAACAGTCACTGCGTCTACTCGCACAAACAAAACGACGCTATCAGATACAATTTTGGCAGTACTGTATCTAATTAATATAACTCTATCGAACGGTCATCATTACTCAAGGATAATAGTAATATTTCTGGATATTTAATTAAAACACTTGGTTTGTTTCACTAATTTATATTTTCTCCGACTAGTTACGACCATGGGTCATCTTCAAGGAGGAATATTCCTCCTTGGGGAGACCAATGATCGAAACTAGTCGGAGAAAATATAAATTAGTAAATCAAACTAAGTGTTTTAATTCAAAAATGTTTCACCACGGATTAAGTGAGAAACTAATTAATCAATAGTAATATGTTTCATTACTCATTAAAAAACTTTCAGTAGTAGATGTCTCACTACACAGTTTTAGATAAACAATTTAAAAATCTATTTTTACGTATATACGTTTTCAACACTCGCAAGGCGTATTTTCCCAGATTTATATTCTCACTCGGGGCCAAAGATTTTTGCGCGACGCCGCCCGCCCTTTTCCCCAAAATTAATTCCAATATCCCGGAGTAATCCCCGCTGTTCGGGCGTTATTAAATCGGATTCAATTAGCAGACTGCGTCCCCGGTGTACGTATACGGGGGGCGGCGGAGGGAAAGGGGGCGATCCCATCCGTCCCTGGGACACCCTGACAAGAAACGCACCCCCCCCAAAAACTATCCAGGTCTCCGCCGTTATCTCTCCGCCGCTCCATTCGAATAACCTCCGAACCCGGGGGGCATTTAACTTCTTTATCTCCCCACTTTTTGCGACTTAATAAATTAGTAGTGGTGTGGCCCGGGATGGGGATAGATAAAGCCTCCGGCGCGAAATATTGCATAAATTTCCGCAATTGGCGCGATAACACTCGCACAGATGTCTTAATTAATTTCGTAAGCGTGATGGACGATGGATGTGCACATAAAATTATAGCGAATTTTTCCCTCTTCCAGTTTTCTTTTTTTAGAGTTATTTGGGAAAGAAAGGGGGGAATAAAAACAAAGCGCTGGTCTATTGTTCGAAGGAAGGCTGCGAGCGTCCGTAGTAAGTAAAAAGCGCCATTGTTCTAGATTATCTTTTAAATAAGTCTTGTGGCCTGAGGGGGGGAGTGTATGAGATGTTGTACGAGGATGGACTATTTCAGATGCATTTACAAAAATAAGGAAAACTCTCTTACACTCATAACATACATATACATTTGCCATAGTTCTATTTTATAGTAATTAAGGTACCGAGGGCGTTAGTAAGGAAATAATGCCTGCCGTCGACAGTGTACAGCCTGAGGGCCTCTGGCCCGAGAGTTGTACGTCGGCGAAGGGCATTATTTCCTACTATCGCTCTGTGGTGCCTTCATGTTTTATGTCCTACCTGTTTATTAATTTAAAACGAGAAATATGATCAGTATTTTATTCCACATGGATCGTAGTATCAGCTGCCATGTTGACACTGAACTATTTGTAATATTTGACGGAGTAAATAGTTTACTTGAAACGTGTAATGGCTACAAGCAAATTACCAAAAGATGTGTTGCATCAAGTAAATAAAGCCAGAGAGGCGTTAGTCCCAATAAAATCAAAAGAAGCCTACGAAAAGGAATTTGATAATTTTAAAGAATGGTCCGATATTCGCGATTAATGAAATGGTCTTATTGGGATATTTCCAAGAATAATCCGAGAACTTTGCTCCTAATTCGTTGTGGACCAAGTATTCAATGCTGAAGAAGCAAATGATGGCTAAGAAATTGGTAAATATTTCTGAAACATTTTTGGAATTAGAGGCGTTTTTAAAACAAAATTTAAAAAATGATGTACCTAAAAAATCAAAAGTTTTGTCGCAGGAACAGGTAGTGTTATTTTTAAAAACTGCCCCTGTTGATGAATATCTTTTGGATATGGTAATTTTGGTGATAGGCATTTTCGACGCATGTAAGCGTCATGAATTTCTACAAATGAAAGTTGAAAATGTTAAAGATATGGTTTCAAACATTGAAATTACAATTCCTTGTAGTAAAAATGGTCAACCAAGGAGCTTTGTAGTTATACAGGATAATGAAATGAATGCCGTTAGTCTCATAAGAAAGTACATGTTGCTGAGACCCAAGAATTGCAATATAGATAATGTTTTTCTTAATTACCAGAAGAAAAAATGTACACTACAGTCCGTTGGCAAAAATAAATTTGGTAGTATACCAGCAAAAATTGCAAAATATTTAGGTTTGCCAGAAGCGTCTAACTATACTGGGCATTGCTTTAGGCGTACTGCTGCAACTTTACACTCAGATGCTGGAGACAGCATAGAAAATTTGCAACGTTTAGGAGGCTGGAAGAGCAGAAGCATTGCACAAAGCTATGTAGATGCTAATATGCAATCGAAAATCAATAATGCGACATTGATTGCTGGATCATCGAGAGATGAATTTCTTGCACCGACATCGACGATGTCCAATATACAAACTAATAAATCGGTTAATGTTTCAAGTTCAGTTGCCCCTCTTATTTCGGGTTCTTTTACGAATTGTACGTTTAATATTGGCTATGATAAATAGTCATGTAGAATTTTTCGTTTAAATAAATTGAATTTTCATTCTGTCTGACATTTAATTTTTTGTCATTTCGAACCATATTACTATGACAACGAAGAAGTAAATAAAATAATTACCGGGCCATTATGAAAAATTTTGTCGCAGTATTCCATTATAAGTCCAGTAACGTTACAAAAAGGAGGTCTATTAATTGCAAATAATGCAGTGGTATGACATAAAAAAAATTAAATTAAAATGTTGAACAAAACATTTATTAAAATTGATTAGAGAAGCCCGCATGGGCGTAGTTAGAATTTTGAGAAGGTTGGGGGTAGACAAATAATATACCAAATTTAATTTAAAAAAAAAACCTATGAAATCTCACTTGTTTTCACATGAAATATCGTAGAACGATAAAAAAACTAAAACAAACAAAAATTTAGACAGCTTATTTCTCTTTTCTGTATAGTAATTAGAAATAGTAATTTTTTGTGATTATTTAATGGGGCTGTCGATAATAAAGCACTGGACGGATTGATGAAAGGCTTTTTATTTAAACAGAAAATGGCATCGAAGTTTGTCGTTATCACGAGCGCGGCGGGTGACATTGTTGCCAACGTAGGCTAAACGGGTTCTAGTGTCATATAGTTAAATTCAACACTCCTCCTTAACTATTTGGCGGCAAAGATTAGAAAACACTTTACGGTTGAGAGGCTTGGTCAGAATATCTGCCAATTGGTCTGAGCTACGTGTTCGAGCGAGACAGTCGGTCCTATGTGTTGCTGTATGAATTTGTGTGGAATTTCTATGTGCTTTTTTCCTTTCACCGTCTTTCCTTCATGAGCGTTGTGGAGCATATGGACGGCCGACTGGTTACCTACGCGCAGAGTGGTGGGCTGGTCCGACGAGATGATTCCCAGCTCACTCCCGATTCGCTTCACCCAGCTGATATCGTCGTTTGCTGACACCGCAGCGCGGTATTCTGCTTTAGCTGTCGAAGTGGCTACTAGTCATTGTTTTCGAGTGCTCCACACCACAGGTCCGCCTCACATGATCAGCTGGTGGAGTGTCCGGACTCAGCGTCTCCGGCGAAATCCGAGTCTGAGTACGCTATGGGCGTCTTGTTACCGTCGAAAAAGATTCCAGTGCCGAGGGTCCCCTTCAGATACTGTAGTATTCGCTTGGCCATCTTTCAGTGGCTCACCATGGGCTTGCTGCAGAAACGGCTCAAGTAGTTTACAGAATAGCAAATGTCGGGTCGGGAGATCGTTGCTAAATACAACAGGCTTCCAACGATTTTTTGAAGAGGTGCCCGCTGACACAGGTCTGTCATTGATTTTATTCTCCTCACAGGTCAGCATGCTCTATTCAATCGGGGTTGCCACAAGATTGGACAGGTCGTTTCCGAACTTCTTCAGGACTTTTTGGATGTATCTTGCCTGGTTTACGAAAATTCCTCCTAACTTCATCTCGATGTCCATCCCGATGTAAGAGAATTTCTTCTGCGTTGTCTCACTGATGGTGATTTTGAACCGCTTGTGGATTTGTTTCAGGATGTGAGTGAATAGACGCAGGGGTCGTCGTCAGTGTTCCACAGCCCAAGCTTCTTCAAAAACTCGGCTATCTTTTCGTTCCATTTCCGTGGAGCCTGCTTCAGGCCAAATACAGGCTTTTCTGAAGCTTGGCACATGTAGAGGTCCTCTTCCAGGTCGCCGTGTAGGAACGCGGACGTCACGTCAAATGGCACAAGGGTGAGGTTTTCGGATGCTGCATGACTGAGGATTAGCCTGATGGATGCGTGGCGAGCTACAGGGCTTAACGTTTCGGCATAATCGAAGCCACGTTCTTGCTCGAAGCCACGAGCGACGAGCCTCGCCTTGAGTCTGCCATCAGACTTCTCCCTCAACACCCAGCGATAGGTGAGTGGTCTGACATTGTCGGGGCATTTGATCAGCTTCCAGGTATCAGTAGGTAGTCGGAATACCTGGTTAGGGCTTGGAGGTTCTGGCAATTCCGAAGTCCTGATCTGCGTGGCATGGCTCCTCTGGTCTGTCCAGTCTTCTAGGATGCAGCTCTTCCGGTTCGATCTCCTCCTCTTTGTCCGACTCTGAGGTTGTCTTCGCGCTGACATCTTCTCGGGTGGCCGTCTCGAATACTGGGCCTTGCAGCTTGTCGTCGTCTGTGTCGAAGATCACGTCTACGGAGCTGACGACCTCGTTCGTGTCCTTCAGATATACACGGTACGATAGGCTGCCCCAGTCATACCCAACGAAAATCCCCTTCCGAGATTTACGGTCCATCTCCGCGCGTTTGTGTTTGGGGGTCAGCACAGAGCAGGTATTTCTCGCTGTGTGCTGGTGTCTGTCTAGTTAAGCGTGAATGTCACGTAGTTTACCGCTTCAGCCCACATATTGTGGTCCAAGTTTCGTGCGTGGATGGCGGAGCGGGCAGCTTCCACAACCGTCCGCATTTCGCGCTCTATCCTGCCATTCTGCTCCGGCGTGTATACGGTAGAAAAAAAGTGGAGGATCCCCAAGTCCTCCAATGTTTTCTTCGTATTGGTGTTCTAAATCTCTTTCCCATTGTCAGACCTGAGACACTTTATTTGCCTTTCGAACTGGTTTTTGACGCTCTTAAGGTACAGTTCAAGTTTAGCGGGTACCTTGTCCTTGGTGCTTAGAAAATACACGGTGCGAAAGTGGGAGTAGTCGTCTTTGAACAAAAGAAAGTCTTTGACTCCTTTAAGTGATTTGACGTTCATCTCACAGAGATCAACGTGGACAAGATCCAGCGGCTGTCGGTCATTATTGTGGTTCGGGGAACGAGAGACGCGATGTTGCTTGCCATAAGCACACACTTTGCAGACACAGTCGTGCCAGTCGTCGATATATTTGATCTGTCTTCTGTCTAGGATATCGCGCACGTAATTCACGTTCTGGTGCGCCAGACGTTCGTACCATGGCTTGATTTACTTTGTGATTAGGCACTTGACGGAGTTGTCCCTTCGCAGCATCATTTTGAAGAGATTGCCATCTCGTTCTGCCATGGCGACTATTTGCTGCTGATCCGCGGTCCTGAAAACTGATTTATTCTTATCGGCTGACTGTATATAGCCTCTATCCAGGATCTGACTGACTGAGAATAAATTAAACTTTAATTTAGGCACATATAGGACGTCTTTAAGTACGACTTGGTATCAGCTGTCTCCGTCGAACGCTTCCAGTTCGACCTCACCCCAGCCAACAGCTTCCAGACGAGTCGAGTCACCGATGATGATGTCGTGAGGGACTTCCAGTTCGACGTGGTTGGAGAACCAGTGTCGGTTGGGGGTCATGTGCTGAGTGGCAGCACAGTCCTGGTACCAGTAGTTCCCCACATCCTGACGTGCGTTGAGGTCCTTCAGGTTGGCTGTCGACAGCCCTAGAGAGATCAGGGCTCTCCTGTTGCTCGGTCTTGGGTCGTTTATCCCTCCTCCGTCTCCACTGCGCCGATCGTCTTGCCTCTTAGTGCAGTCCTTCGCAAAGTGGCCCATTGCACCACACGTGTTACATGTGTAATGCTCCCTGCAGTAGGCGAGGTATTTTGCGCAGGGCTTGTTGCGGCAGTGCTTCTTCACGTGTCCTCTCAGCCCGCACTTGAAGCATCTGACTGGTGGGCTGTCCTGTCTCGATGTGTTGGGCTGTCCTGAGTTGTGCTGGCGTCCATGGTTGCTCGTATTCCTGGTGAGGAGCACGTTCCTGGTGACTTATCCCGCGACCCTGTTGCTGTCATTGTCTGTCCTCCTCTACTCTTAGTCGTTCCATCAGGGTCTCCGGAGACATTCTTTTCGGCAGCGTTGACGTTGTCCCAGGCGGTGCGTACGTGGTGCAACTTCTGCGGCAGCATCCTCAGGATTCGCGTCATGACCCAGCCAGAACGCGCAGGTTCACCGGTTGTTTGGAGCCTGTCGGAGATCTGGATCACTTCCATGCAGTTCTGGACTGCTGACTTGCTCTCATCGTAGACATAGCAAAAAAAATTTCGCTGCAGACCTTCTGTCGAGAGATCAGATCTCTTACAGTAAAAACTTCCTAGTTTTTCTAATATTAAAGCAGCACTGAGGCAAGTGAGGATTTTGCGAGCTATATCACCATTTACATTTAGTTCTATTAATGCTTGTGCTTCTATCTTTCTTGACCTACGTTTTCACCGGCTCGTCGCCGGCCCCTCCAGCGGGCTTGACTGTACGTCCTGTCGCGATACTATACAGGTTTTTGGTTTTCGGGGTTAAGTCTAACTTGAAGTGCCACGATTCATAATTTACGTTGCCGTTAGAGTCTTCGGACAAGATTTCGAGATGCGACTTGACAGTATCCATGACTAGATCTTTTTACAATTACTTGCTGACTTTTCGACGCGTGGACGTGGCTTTCGCTGACAGACGGTGGGACTGGCGGAGCTCGTTCGGTGACAGGCAGGTGAACAGCTTGTTAGTTAGTTAGTTTTTTGTTTATTAAAGTAAACAATGTTGAGTAGATGGCTAGGTGGAAATACGCAGAACTCAAACGAAAGTTTGAACGCTTGTGTCTGGAAGCTGACTTCGAAGCACCTCTACTATGGTGCAAAAACCGTCGCTATCGCATCTTTCATAGCTCCGGCATCTTCAAAAACGGATACTCGGCAGTTTTTAAGTTGATGGAGACACTGGGAATCCATATCGGCATGCAAGCCAAGGACTATCTTTCTCTGTGAGCAGCTTAGAAGGCCATCCAACAACGCTGGCAGGAGCAAATCATTCAAACCCAGTTTTTAGAGGAAGAGGAGGGCCTACTGTACGGAGCTGGCATAGCTGACTAAAGCCAAAAATCTCCAAAAATAGTTAAAACTTCTGTCAAAACTTTAAACGCGTTTTTCTCGAAACTACTTTTTTTTTTCGCTGGTCGGAAACTCTTTTCAAACTATGAAACGGATCGACTTGAGCTTTTAGTTTTCGGTTCTCCACAGTTTCCTCTGGAGTTTGAACAACCGTCATTCAAATATATTAAAAAGGGGGGCAAATAGCGACCACTTTTTTCGAATGGCTTCCATTTTATTATTTATCGTGATTTTTTATTGTCGGTGGTTCTAACTCCAGATAATTTAATACAGATTAATGACAATTACTTCATTTTACGTTTCAAATCACACAATCGAAAAAATCTTTCCGGCCATGAGGAAAAAGACAGCGGACACGGACTTATTTGAGGCCAGATTTAGAGGTCAAGCCGGACGATTAAAATGAATTAAAATTCATTTGTCATAGTTTATGAATCTATAAACAAGTTGCAAGAAACAGCAAGATCGCATGTATTAAATTTACCTAAAAAAAATTCTGAAAAACCGTTAAAAAAACGCTATCCTAGTGGTAATACCCCCTTAAATGATGAAATCGAGCGCTTGGTAAACACGAAATTGCCAGATATGTTATTGATGAGCAGAATTATGTCCACTGTGTGAGAATCGGTGCCTATTAAAGATCGTAAAATAAATATGTTAATCGCTTGATTAAGATTGATTGAAATGCGATTGCTGACAAAGGAAGAAAATTCAGCTGCTTTGGTCATGCGTCAGAAGAAGAATGGTGTTATCAGGAATTCAACTGTGTATATGAGTTTGGAATCAAATAAATGTTTAAAGTGTAAGAAAACAGGTCATTTCGCTAGGGATTGTAAGTGCAAGAAATCGAATTGGTCCCCAACTGAAGCAAATGCTACATAGCTGTAGAATAAGACCTATTTATAACAGTAGATTGAGATGCATTTGTTTGCAGCAATATACGTAGCATATGACCAGTAATAAGAAGTATTTCTTGACTTATGAACCGTTTTACACACCAAGGCTTCGTCAGGTTGGAAACAACAAAGTGATTAAAGCATATAGTCATGGAAACATGAATTTTAAAATGCAAATCAAAGGTACATGGCATCGACATCATATACAAGATATGTGGTATTTTCCAGATATAGGAATGGAAATATTTTCGGTTTCTAAATCAATGCAAAAAGGATACACATTGGTTGTTGATAACACAAGTTGTTTCATCAAGAGGAATAATGAAGTGAAGATTTGTGGGAAAGTATCTTCAAATAGGTTGTTTAAGTTTCTGATGCGACTTAATTTGCCTGGAAAATCTGCCGAAGTGTTCAAACACATTGATACACTGCAGCTGTGGTATTAAAGAATTGGTCATCAAGGAAAATCCCACGATAAGAAATTATTAAAACATTATAAAGTTTAAATGGATGAAACCGATGAACTGTGTGAAGTTTGTGTTTATGGAAAACATCATAGGCGTAGTTTTGGTTCAAGAGTTAAAGCCGAGAATGTTGGTGAATTGATTTGTGCTGATGTCTGTAGGCCCGTGCAAGTAACATCTATTGGTGGATCCAAGTACTATGTCTGTTTCAAAGATTGCTTTTCGAAATATCGCCGACTATTTCTTATAAAACAAAAGTCGGATGTTTTTGAGAAATCGCAGCAGTTTTTAGCAGAAGTAGAAGGTCATGCTGTAAAGCAATTTTTATCTGACGGCGGCGGTGAATTTGACAATAAAAACGTTAGAAGATTACTGGAAAGCAAATGAATCACTGTCCGCATTATCATGTCGTGTACACCTTAATAAAAAGGTAGTGTTAAACGAGAGAATAGAACAATAATAGAATGTGCAAGGTCTATAATTCATGCGAAAAATGTACAGCTTATACTTTGGACAGAAGCAGTGTATACTGCCGTATACATCTTAAATAGGACTGGACCATCAGGGTGCGAAAACAAAACACCAACTGAATTATAGAGTGGGAAAAGATCTACCATTGATCACTTCAAAAATGTTGAAACAATACGTTTTATTCCCGTTCTGTCACAATAACGTAAAAAATATACATGAAAAGTATCAGAAGAATGTTTGTAGAATATTATAATGAAAAAGATAGTTTTAATGTGTGGATCCCTAAAGACAATAGACTGATTAAAAGCAGAGATGTTCTATTTAAAGAAATGGCAACTGTACCGTTAATTGCCGAGAAGGTAACATTCGTAGATGATAGTGAAGAAACTACTGAGAAGTCTAAGATGGACGAAGAAAATAAATTGGATAAAAGATTGCTGAGAAATCGTGAAAATCTGAATACACCTATGTGGTTAAAAGATTATGTTATGGTTGTTGAAAATGTACATCCTGAAAATTAAAAAGAAGCAATGGAATCAGATGATGCTGGTGCATGGAAAGTTGCAATGGATGATGAGATTTTGTCTCTACAACGTCTCTACAAAGAACTATTGTCCATTTGTCCATTTGACACCATTAGAGCAATCCAAAGTATTTCATCTTGTAAACATCTTTCGTTATTGCAATTGTTTTCACATCATTTTTTTTTATATGGACAGTTGTGAGATCTAATAAAACAGAAATTAATTATTTTGGAATGTCTGAAATAGGAGTTCGAAATAACTCAAAAGCCTTTTGAGTTTTATCTTACTATAGAAATTGATCGTTGTTTAAATGGATCAATTTGTTATGTCAAGCAAATTATACCAAACGAATTCTGAAGAAATGTAATAGGCATGAATCAAATACAGTTTCAATTTCTGTGAAGGGAGGATCTAAAAACAAAATTTTTATTGAATTCGTTAGTAAACATGTACCGTATCGAGAAGCTGTGGGAAGTTTAATACACCTGGCTGTAATTACACGACTTGATCTTGCATATATAGTTTCTATGGTATCTTAACATCTCAATAATCCGACAATGACTGATTAGAAAAATATCAAATGCATTTTCAAATATTTGGTTGGAACAGTAAATTGTGGATTATTCTACAAATCGGGATTTGAAAATGAATATTTAAATGTTTTTTTCGATGCGGATTTTGCTGGCGATCTGGAGGCAAGAAGATCGACGTCTGGAATAGTTTGTAATTATGCAGGTATCTAACTTGGAATAGTATAAAACAGCAATGCGTAGAGGCTGAATTTGTAGCTGCGAGTGAAGCTGTAGAAACTAATTTGGTTGAAGATATTGTTTGAACAGTTAACTAATCTAAAACGCATTCCTACATAAAAAGTGGATAATGCTAGTGCATTAAGATTAATTAAAAATCAAATATTTCATAAGAAAACGAACACATAAAAGTTCGGCATTACTTTGTCCGTGAAAAATACGACGATGTGTTCAATGTAGAGTAGGTATGTTAGTTCAGAGAATCAGCTAGCTGATATTATGACAAATCCGTTGTTGGGGATTCGTTTCACAAAATTACGCGAGATGATTTAAATAGTTTCTAGAGACAGTAATGTTTGAGGCGTATTAATATTATCAAAAATAATGTGATGTTGTTACGATAGTTGTAATGTTTAATGTAAATAATATAGTCAAAATACATGTGTTATACGTGCTCCTGTTTAATTTGAGTTCTCTGACAATATCTCATTGTCTCTGGATAATTAATTCTAGGACATTAAAGGATTCAAATCTTTTTAAAAGGATTCGAATAATCTAGATTTGGATTAGAATACAATAATAACTTTTTTAAATATTTATTATACAATTTTGTGTTAATATTAGGCAAATATTGTTTTTTTTAAATACTCAAAAACGCGAAAATTACAAAAATGTAACGAACTCGGATCACGAATTATTTTTCACTGAAATTTTTGAATACCCTCTAAATTGATTTGAATCCAGTAGCTAAATAATTCTAATCCTATCGAACTCTGTTAAAAATATTGCAAAATCTAACTAGAGAAATGTTATTATCACATAATCTTAATTTTGACAGACAAACGGTACTATTACTCATCTTTAAAGTTCTAAATCACTTGAGTGAAAATAATCTCGGGTAATCCTTTTCGCGAAAAAACGATACGCCACTGGGTTGAAAAGGGCATTTCCCGAATGGGCTGGCGCCCTCCCGGGGGCTGTAAGATTATTGCCACTCTTACGGGAGTCTACTTTTTTCCAGTTCGACGCCATCGAATGAATGTATAAACTAAGTTTAAGGGAGGACTCGGGCCCCTTAAGCGGAGATTAATACTTCCAAGGGTTTTGAGAAAGGGCGGAAAACAAAACGGGCGGCGGCTTCGGAGAGATGGAGTGATTTTCCACACCCCACCTCCACCCCCTTCCTCATTCTATTCTCAACATAAAAAATATATAACTATGGCCGAAAAGCACTTGCACGAAATGGACTATCCTATCTTTCTCTGTGTGCGTGTATAAAAAATAAAGAAAGCGGGCGTGAGTTTATTTTATATAGGTGGTATTAGTTTTAACTGAGATTGTTATGTTTACGTATTTTATGGGATAAAAGGAAATATTGCCTATAAACTGTATTTAAACAGAGTTTTTATTTACTGTGTCTGGATTATATTAAATACATGAAATATTTAAAAGATGTAACACATGTGCATTTTCTTGTTAAATGTCTCTAAATATTAGCGATATTATAAAAATCCTTAGAGAAGAAGTAAATTATTTTGAAACTTTAAAGAAGTAATATTAGATATAAGATAAAAGTGTAGAGTGTATAGATCAGAAGTATTATTGATTCTGTAATGGGTCAATAGGGGTCATGTGCAAATATGATTTTTGACAACAAAAAATTACAATATTAATTTAAATACCGTTTAAGAAAATTATAAAGAAAAATCAACATGTAGTAAATACGAGAATAACATTAGTCGATAATAACTTCTGTATGAAAGAAATAAATAACGAACGCAGCATCGCCTAAAGTAACAAACAAGTTCAGGCGCGTGGAGAGATGATGACAATAAAAGAAAATTCACTTCAAGGTTTAAAGAGCACAAACAGCCAGAGTCGCGAAATGATGGGAATTACAATGACGTTAGGGTTACACTTCGTTTTATGACTATAGATGGACACAGCATAAAGTTTACACCTAAAATCGGGGGAAGTTTGGCGAGCAGCGAAGAGAAGATTCTAAAAATCATCTCATTTTTGGACGGGGACGAAGACAGGTATTTGGATGGGAACGGGGACAGCTGAGAATAGGATGTTATAGTGGGATTTAAGTTAGTAAATTAATGTTGATAAAAAAGAGTTAAGTGAAGTATTACGAATGAAGTTGGCGAAAACAAAGTAGGAGGGACCACTATGTAAGAGTAAGATTCTTTCTATATCAAACCAGGGCAGTGTCGAGCCTACCTAAATCAGAAAAACGAGAACTGATCCCACTGTTCAATTGTGTAAAGCAGTTATTGTGTTGAGCCTACCTAAGAAACAAAGGTAAGGTAAAGCTGGACTTTGGAAATTAGATATATTTAATAAGCTCCTAAATAAACCTAAAATTTAACTAAAAATCAAAATATAAAATTCAATGAGTTTACATTAAAGAATTCATTTGATATTATTTTTATCATGATTGTTTTTTTTTTCATAAATTCAATTAAAACTTTGGTATGTACCAAATTTGGCAAATAATTTATATTATTGATTAGTTATACAGACAGTTTTTTAAGTATAAATAACTCAATATACAGAATACACTGTACATTTTTCTGGGCTTTTCTAAACTCGAAATTTTACTTCATGCGCCCCGCGCATAAAACACTGATTTTACGTGAGGTTCAAATATACTTAAATTTCACAATATTTTAGTGTTTTATACGCGTGGCGCATGAAGTAAAATTTCGAGTTTAGAAAAGCCCCGAAAATTTGTCTCGGGTCGCTGCGCGACCCTCGACAAATTTTCACGGGGCTTTTCTAAACTCGAAATTTTACTTCATGCTTAGTCTGGGAGAGGAAAACACTCGTTTAAAGCATCAAATTGAACTCTTTTAAAAACACAACGAATATCTACAGATTTAAAGAAAATAAGGTGAATTTGAAATATGTATACTTTAACGGAAAACTTCCTGTATATGAACTGTGGTAGACGAATAATAAAATTTATTATCACCACAAAAAGCGTGTTCTAAATTATGAATTTCGGGAATATATTTACTAAAAACAAATTTACAATGAAATTAACAATTCTAAAATATATTTTCAACGTTTTTAGTTATTTTATATATTTTTAATAAAAAAATTGTTAAAATTATTAGATTAATAGATTATTGTTTTAAATATTCATAATTTGTATAAATAAACAAAGTCATTTTACAATAAAAAAATGTAAAATATATTTCCACCATTTTTAGTTATTATATATATTTTTAATAAAAACGTGTTTAAAAATTAATAGATTGTTAATATATGTATGTTATTAAACATTTTTTATTTAAAAGTTAGATAAATACAAAACTCTTTTTACAATGAAAAAATCAATTTGAAAAATGTTTAATGGGTATTTTAATTGGAATTGATAATAAAAAAACAGAAATTATTTACGAATACACAAAACTACAAACATAGCAATATAAATTCATATAAACATTCATATATACAAAAAACTAACAAACATTAAAAAACTATATTAAATATACATATAACTGTTTTCTTATTTATTAGCGATATTTTAGAAGCAGTTTTTTCGTTTTTTTTTTTTTATTCAGTAATAATTATACAGAATTGATCGAAGTGTAACACAAAATCAACAGAATATATTTTAAATAAAAAGCTAACAAATCAACACCTCATCATTTGCTTGTATAATTTCATGACACTCCGGTTTTTAAAAATGCAATAAATAGCAAAGCTCGGTGTGTATATTTTTACTCTAACCAAATGAATATCATAATTTCCCTGAAATAATTAGGAAAGATAATATTTTAATTTTGAGAAATTAACATTAAAAATGCTACGTTCCGTTTCATCCATTTACACTCTGAATAACGTGTATGAATATCGAATTAACTCTTTTCCTTGACTATTTTCTTTTTGGACAATATTCATTATTTTAGTGGGGATAGCTTTATAGAAGGGATGAAAAATCAAATTCTTCGAAGTGATCTATCTGTTTTTACCTATTTGTAGGCATTTTTTCGACCACGTTTTTATTATAGTGTATACCCTCAAGTATTGCGCGACCAGAACAATACCACTGCAACTTACAGATAATCCGGAACCTTCTAAAAACCATAAATATTTTGGGATTTAAAAAGATTATTTACTGTTGACACATTTAATCCGTATCCGCAGAATCCAATTCGGTAATTTCTTGTCATGTTTTTCACTAACCGATATTTTAGTTAGGCACTTTTTGATGGGGTTTTCTTAAATCATTTTGAATTATTTTTACTTACCTATTTAGTCTGTAACATAATCCCATCGGTACCTTTTGTAAATGTAATCTGACTAAGAATAAAAACATTGAAATAATTGAATTAACCTGACATACAAAACATTGTAAACTGGAAATAGAGTATTCAATAATTTTTGCAATTACACTTCTCAGAGAAAATCTGTTATACTTATTCTATTAAAAGACATCTTGTTGTTTTCTAAATGTATTTGATTATCATCACTTAACGAGACTTTTCAACATATTTCAATATTTGAGCCAATTATCTCAAATATTATCGATAACACTTGTTTCTGATTCCTGGGACCCTAAAACGTATATTTCCGTACAAAAAAAGATAGCCATGAGGTCGGTAACAATTATTAAAATGTAAAATTTATAATGTTATTAATGTGACTAATTACTTGATTTAACAAGTTTGTTTGTTTCGCAGTTTTTGATAATATTCTCAATTATAAAGTTTCATGATTTTTATATAATTTGTACTTTCTCTATATAACATTTCGTGTATCTCGGGAAGTATTGAGAATATCGAAAAATGTTTCTGCTTATTCTTTTTTAAATTATCCCCATGCAGCCGCACGACGGATGCCATACATTTTAATCTAAAAATTAGGTAACATTTTAGTACCCGCTGAGTGTTGTCGGTGTTGGTCAAATGGCACACAATAAGCGTTTATAAAATTTCAATCGAAAAAGTACAAGTTGATCATGTAACAATCGTTCAAAGTAAACGGATAATTAAAGTAGTCAGTGCAAAAACCACAAATTTCTGAAACTTTTAATATTTATTAAAAGTATGGTTCATTTAATAAAATACGCATCTTGATTGAAATATATACTGAGTGAATTTTGGGATCTGATTTTTTTCTTTTGCAGAATAAACACTCATGTTGAATTGAATTATTGCTTTGTGTTTTAATAAATTTGTTGCCAAACACTGACTTTTCGTAGCAACTACTGTTTTGACGATTTTATTTTCGTATAATCGTTCACTATTTTCAAGCTATATTTTAAATGAAACCGAGGAGAACTCAAAAATAATACCTCTAAAATACTGCTATTAGGTAAAGAAATGATTTTAATTTTATTGTAATCGTTTTGGTTCAATAAGCGATACAAACTCAAATTCCAATTACATTGGAAATCTTTACATGAAACATACAATGCGCCTTGAAACGGGACACATAGTATATTTAAAACTATTTTAACCCATTAACGGCCAAGCAATTTTAACTCTAAAAGTTAATTTTAATTAAAATTCTACACTTCTTTTTATGATTTCTATGAATGACTTATTGCATTACATACTGTGAATTTTTTCTTTAAATACACATATTGTATACGTGAATTTAATAAAAAGTTAAAAATCATAAATAGTTTATTATTATTATTATATTAAAGTGATAATGGATTTTCAAAGAATTAGTGCCTCAACAATGTAATGTATACGCTGTCAATGTTCAGGCATTCGTCGATTTTGTATAAAAACGTGCAATATGAAGTTAAAAACGAGTGTATCCACTCCCAGACTAAGCATGAAGTAAAATTTCGAGTTTAGAAAAGCCTGAAAATTTGGCTCGGGCGCGTAGCGAAGCGGAGCGACCGAGCCAAATTAGGCTTTTCTAAACTCGAAATTTTACTTCATGCGCCACGCGTATAAAACATTGTAATATTGTGAAGTATTTATAATACACTTTAAATAACAAAATATTTAAATTTTTCTTGGTACATTTTCAATTCAGGTCAAATAATATAATATATCAAATAAACTTATTTAGTAACTTAATTATCAAAAAATAATAATTTTGCGTGTATGCATCAACGGCGCTTAATGGGTTAAAAACTTCAAACGGTAATAATTCAAAAACTAAAAAAAAAAATGACAACTGCATTTTGCACTGACCCCTTTAATTAAAAAAGAAACCCTTATCGATCAGTAGCTTTGATCTGATCAATAGGATTGATCTGATTAGTTAATAAAATGATAAGTTGGTGTATTTGTTTTACTTTTTATCAAAAGTGAAATAGTTTTGTATTTTAAGTTTTTTGTACAAAATAAATAATACTTAATGAATTTTACAACGTTCACATATAATTTCATAAAAGCTATTCTCTAATAACGCAGAAAATAAAATTGTAGAAGGAAACGCATGAATGAATGTAAGACGCATCCTTAGCTCGTTAAAAGAAAAAAAAACGTGTTTTCAAGATTGAAAAATCAACATCTGGAATATGATACAACGAGAAGCGCGGAATAGAGGGAGAAAGAAATTGTCTCTCTCTCAGAGACTTGATTTCGCGACATCTGGAGTAAAATAGTCGTAACCGACCGACCGCAGGAAGCCAGACTGGTGTATATAGGCAGCCATATACACCAATTTGGCATCCAGCGCTCTGCTCCCATTCGCGTGTACCCAAAATTTATATGGGGACTGGCTAACTGGATATATATGAACTGTGGTTCTATGACGACGGCTGGTTCCACTATAAAAGTGTTAGGCGTGGCATTGGTAATGGGGGTGGGCAGAAGGAAGTGAGGAGAAATACAAAACATTAACAGGTGAGGTCGGGTTGTGCTTGGAAAACAAAGGAGTGTTACCGCTAGTTAATTGCCTGAAAACAATTAACGGGTAAGGTGGTCCCAAGTTAGTACTGCAAAGTTGTGTTCCCGCTAGTTGGTTGTATGGTAAGCTCCGGGATGGTTTTTGTGGGTTTCCTATCTCGTAATGCAAATGCAGGGGATTTTTTAAATATTGCACCCACAAGTAGAGACATGGAATCTTTGAGTTTAACTAAAATGCGCATGGCTTCTAAACACAAACGTTTGATAAATTACGTTGTGAATATAAATAATTCAAGAAATACAAAATAATTAGAGATGTCATAATTAATCTCAATAAACTCTGCAACGTTAAACAGACATCCTCCTGGTCATATTCAGAAAAGGTAGAAAGACACAGTATTACAATAATGCATATTGACACAAACAACGAACCTCTTATAATAATTATTATAACTAGGGAAATATGAAGAGATTATTTCCCGAGGTTGGCTAGTTACATCCCGATGGCAAAGCCGGGGGGATCTATAGTCAACTAAGGAAAATATATTCTTATTTTCCGTGTTGTAATAATCGTATTTTCCTGATGAAACCAATACCTTTCTGAAAGTAGCAAAATATTGGGTAATTTTTTTGAATTTATTAATAATGACGCTGAAGGCCATGTTTATAACTATCATAGTAGACTTTATTATTTTTGAATTATGATGAAGTATCCGTAGTCACAGAAATATTCACCAAATACGGTGTAGCCCAAATTATCAATGCTAAGATTAATGTAACATTTAAAAGAAAAAGAGCGTGTTCACACACGACCACTATAAGCCACTAAAAAACAGGCGTACGTGTGAATGCGTCACTTTGAATTTGTACTTTGTGAACTATTGCGCCACATTCTGTGGCGTGGCTGTGTGTGAATGCTACTATTAAGTGCAGCCTTCGTCATTTGTTACGCGTTTGTGGCGCGACAAAAAGTGGCCAGTGTAAATACGCTCAAAATGTAAACTGTATCGAGAAAAACATGTTCTTTTCACTTTTTGACAATCCAATTTTCCTAGGGAAATATGGATTGTCAAAAAAATTTATATTTCCCTAGGGAAATATGAGTATGTTATGACATATCGTAATCAAGGCAATATTACTTATTATTGTATCAATCGGAAACAAAAAATAATAAAAGGGTTACTACATACACAACACAACGGAGGTAAAAATACAAATGATAAATTTGTATAATACCTAGGGTCGAATCATTACAATTCCTAAGTAATAATAGTATACAATTAAAATAACTTTAAAAATATCTTGTGGTGGAGGCGGTTACTTTGTGATACATTGTAAATATTTAAATAATTAACACTGATTACTTTTTTGTATTCACTTTTTATTTTGTACTGTGACTAGTTTCGACTCAACAGCGAGTCATTCTCAAACTAACTACTTAAAACTAACATTGCAATCTTATATATACTTAACATTATTTATCAGGTAGAAAAGCGTCAAATAGAGGCGCATACATACGTTCCGTCTGGTAGTTTATTAGCGGGATTCCCGGATTCAGTTTTGCTTTATGAATCTCTAATGACTCCAGAAGGTTCATTTTACGGCCTTTTTCTACACAATGCAAAACTGAAAGTACATCTTTATCAAAAGTATGTCCTTCTTCCATGAGGTGACTCGCTGTTGAGTCGAAACTAGTCACAGTACAAAATAAAAAGTGAATACAAAAAAGTAATCAGTGTTAATTATTTAAACTTTAAAAATGTTATCGTCCTATAAAAGTAAAGGTATAAATCCTAAGCGGTATATTTTAAAATTTGCAATAAATCAGTGTTTTACAGGACTGGCGCAAGAAGTAAAATTTCGAGTTTAGAAAAGCCTGAGAATTTCGATTTGACAGCGCAACTCGCTTCGCTCGCACGCGATCAAATGATTTTTTTTTTTTTTGGATTTGACAGCTCGACTCGCTTTGATCGCACGTCGTCAAATCCAAATTTTTAGGCTTCTCTAAATTCGAAATTTTACTTCATGCTTAATTAAGGAGTGGAAACAGTTGTTAAAATTTTTTTCACCAAAAGTATAAATAATATTTACCCGAAGTGGGTACCTTGAGGAACCCCAGAAAATACACAAACTGCTTTCGAAATTAGGAAACTTTTTTCACGATTTTAGAAAGATTATCTTCAAAATCGTGAAATAAAAAGTAAATTTTTAGAAAACAATCAACAAATAAATGTAGATTTATAGAACGTATAGGATTTTTGGATTGTTAATTTTACAATATAACATAAAATTGGCAACATTTACAAATAATTTTCATTCATAATTTCCAATTCATTACTGACTGGCCTTTAGAGATTCATTTAATTTAAAAATAATCCTGACACTTTGGAAATACAACCTAGATTTATATGTAAGTTTTTTTATATGTAATATTATTTTAAGATATCCGAGAGAATGAATTAATTTAGTACAAACATTATTTCTAACAAATTTGAATGAAACGCATAAACATTGTACTCTGTAATGATTTACTTAAATGAACAAAAAATATTTTATTTTTTATTTTAATCCTCATACAACAATTTTTGTCTTTAAACGACGATGTATATGAAAAACTAGTTGAGATATTTACCTTTTCCTTAAAGTTAAAAGTTATTATTATTATTTTATCGAACGCAGTTATTTTTAAATTGTCCTTAAAAAAGTTTAAGATGAAATAATCTGTCGATTGTAGTACATTTTCTAGATGAAATTGAATTTACTATTTATAAAATTTAAACAATAAAATGAATTTTTGACCTAGTAAAAATATTTTATTTCTGTAGAAATATATTTTATTTCTGTGGAAAGTGAATATTGTGTACTCTCTTGAAAAACAAGTTAGTTTTCTTTAAATTAAGTAAAAGTTATCAAATCTCATTTAAGTATGTATTTAGTTTTATTTATTACTTTTAGATACAGGGAGCTTTTCTTTTAAGTATACACATTCCAATTACAGCGTATATACTTAAATCTTCAGATATTCGTAGTTTATTAAAAGAGTTTAATTTAAAGCTTTAAATGAGTATTTTCCACTACCAGGCTAAGCATGAAGTAAAATTTCGAGTTTAGAAAAGCCCCGTAAAAATGTGTCCAGGGTCGCGCGTATAAAACACTAAAATATTGTGAAATTTATGTATATTTGAACTTCACTTGAATACTTAAATCTTCGGATATTCGTAGTTTATTCAAAGTCTTCAATTTGAAGCTTTAAATCAGTGTTTTCCACTCCCAGGCTAAGCATGAAGTAAAATTTCGAGTTTAGAAAAGCCTTGTAAACTTTCTAAACTCGAAATTTTACTTCATGCGCCACGCGTATAAAACACTAAAATATTGTGAAATTTATGTATGTTTGAACTTTACTTGAAATCAGTGTTTTATACGCGTGGTGTATGAAGTAAAATTTAGAGCTTAGAAAAGCCCAGAATATTTTCACGGGACTTTTCTAAACTCGAAGTTTTACTTCATGCTTAGTCTGGGAGTGGAGAACACTCGTTTAATGTTTCAACTTGAACTCTTTTAAGAAACAACGAATTTAGGAAAATTTACAGCGCATCCATATGCATACTTAAAAGAAAAAATCTCTGTATATTGATTTAAGTGTTAATGTTCTAACGAGTGTTATCCATTCCTTGATTAATCATGAAGTAAATATTTCGAGTTTAGAAAAGCCTAAAAATTTGGATTGGTCGCGTAGCTAAGCGACCAATCCAAATTTTCAGGCTTCCCTAAACTCTAAATATTTACTTCTTGCGCCAGGCGTATAAAACACTGATTTAGTGTGAAATTATAAGAACCCTTTATTCATCCTATTAACACAAAATAAACAAAAAAAAGTATTAAGAGATTGACATTTTTTATGTTTATAAATCGACGATTTTTATTTCAACTTTGTTTTGCTGTATTCAATAATATTAGAGTATTCGCAGCAAATTTAGTGAATATGAATGTTGAAAAGTAAATTGAATACGAATAGATTTTTATTAATGTGGAAACACGACAATGCACGACCGGGCGCCCAAAAAGCGCTCGCCAGTAGGGTGACTCACCACCCTGCGGCAAGCGAACGCACGCGTCCCCACCTACGTCACGCGGTACGAGCGGGGATGAAAGAGCCGGACCGCAAGGCTTAAATAGGGTGCACACCCCCACAAACAGTATCAGTTTCTTCAACTCTAGCTAGCAGGAACAGGCTAAGCGAGGTCGCCATAGCACACTAGGCCAAAACAGAATCCACACGGTAATGGCGGATTCTGCCCCAACCATAACAACCTCCGAACCGGGTACCCACGCCCGCTTCTGCAAGAGGCTCCGGTGCGCGATCAGAAGGTCAGCCAAGTACTTGAGGCACCGCGGCCGCTGTCTCCGTTGCCACCATCGCCCCGGAAGGCGCACAGGAGGCGAAGGACCTCCCCATACCTGGTGGTGCCACGTCCGCTCTCTCCGATACCTCAGTTACCCCGCAAGGCACGCAGGAGGATCGTGGACGTCATCGGCCTGTCGACAGGAACAGCCCGAGGACACCGGCCTACCCGATACTACGGCGATTGCACGCGCCGCCTCTGCCATACACCGGGATCGACCCGCTAGGAGTCTCCCCCGCAAATTCAGCGTCCAAACGAGGAGCCGGAGGGCCGCTGAAGCGCAGCACCTGTATCCATATAAATGTGTAAATAAATCCATTGTAAATACGCACCGCTGTAAATAAAAACATTAACCAACGAACTATTCCCTTGAATATAGTACAACCCCAAATTGGTGACCCCGACGTGATCAAGAGAATAGATTCGCAAGTGAAGTGTTCAAAACAAACAGCGAAATGGCCAACGACGAAGTGAACAGAGTGCAAGTGCGCATCCTACCGTTCTGGGCAGATGACCCAGAAGTATGGTTCGCCCTGGTAGAAAGCCAGTTCGATCTAACAAAAATCACCACAGATGACACCAAATACAGCTACGTAGCTGGAAACCTGGAAGCGCGATACGCACAGGAAATAAAAGATGTCCTGACCAATCCACCACCGAACGGGAAATACGATAAGCTAAAATTAGAGCTAATCCAACGCCTCAGCGTAAGTCAAGAACACCGGACGAAACAGCTATTGGAACACGAAGAGCTAGGGGACAGAAAACCATCCCAATTCCTGCAACACCCACGGCACCTGGCAGGAGCAGTAGTTCCAGACACATTGTTGCGATCACTTTGGTTTGGCAGACTCCCGGGCAACATACAAGCCATACTAGCGACCCAAGCAAAAGCAAGCCTAGACGAGGTGGCCTCGAAGTCTCCTGTAGCGACACGCTGAGAAACCTAGTGACCGAAATCGGATACCTTAGAGAACAATTACGGAAACATGAGGACGGTCAGACTTCACAACGGCCCCGACAGAGAAACCGATCGCAGGATAGGAGAGGACGACGAGAACGAAGCCAATCAAAAAGTCGCATTTTCGATAATTGTTGGTACCATTTTAAATTCGACAACAAAGCACAAAAATGTCAACCCCCCTGCAAATTCGAACAAACGGGAAACGAATGAGGCAGTCAGTAGAAGCGGCAACTGACGTCATGCCAAACACATCGCGCCGCCTATACGTCATAGATCAACAGACGAAAGTATAATCCCTAATCGATACGGGAGCCGACGTTTGTGTTTTCCCACGACATCTATTAAGGCAGTCACGTAGCAAAGCTACGTGTAACTTATATGCAGCAAACGAAACGGTTATAGACACATACGGTACGATAAATTTAAACTTGGACCTGAAGCTACGAAGAAATTTCGTATGGTAATTTGTAGTAGCCGAAGTACACAAAGCGATTATAGGCGCTGATTTCCTGTCATGACGCCACTACAAAACTCGTGACGCCAGACCAAGTGAAAACAGCACCCTCAACAACAGCGAGAAGCACCACGAAATGTTGCGACAGTTTCCAAGGATTTGCAAGCCAGCCGGTTTACCAATCTTTCCACGACATGAAACGAAGCACCACATCCAAATTACCACTGGACCACTAGTATCCAGCAGGCCGAAACGACTCGCGCCCGATAAACTAGCAATCGTAAAAGACGAAATCAGAACTATGTGTCAAATGGGAATAGCGAGACCATCCAAGAGCGCCTGGTCTTCACCTTTACACCTAGTAGTTAAGAACATTGCAAAGTGGAGACCATGCGGATTACCGAGCTCTCAACGCGAGAACAGTACCTGATAAATACCCAGTCCCACACATCGAAGATTTTTCTCAACAATTACATGAAAAAAAGATATTCTCAACAATCGATCTGGTCAGAGCATATCATTAGATCTCGATAACCGAAGAAGACATTCCGAAAACAGCAATAACCACGCCATTTGGACTGTTCGAATTCCCATACATGATGTTTGGGTTACGCAACGCCGCGCAGACTTTCCAGAGATTCGTGGACGGAATACTGCGAGATTTCGATTTCTGCTACGTATAGATAGATGATATCTTGGTAGCATCAAAATCGAAAGAAGAACACACCGAGCTCCTTACGCAACTTTTCCAACGATTCGACGAAAACGGAATCGTAATAAACCCGACAAAGTGCAAAGTCGGAGCACAGCAAGTTTCCTTTTTGGGATATATGGTATCAGAACAAGGAACAAAACCCCTGAACGACAAAGTAAAAGTTATCTAGGAATTCCCGTTGCACATAGGTCGATTTGGCCGATTTAGGCGGCCAAAATTATTTTACTGTCTATTAAGGTTTAATAGTATATTTTAAATAAAAATACATAGTTCTTTATCATTGACAAGACATTATAATAAAAAAAAGTAAACATAAAGAAATATTTAAAAAATAAAGTATTAATTATCCTCAATTGGCTGGGCTGGTATTAAAAGATCAATTGTCTCTGGAGAAAATGACTTAACTGATGTTTTTTTAGGCTTTTTCATACTACTCATTAACGGGTCTGAGCTTAATACTAATCTACTATATATATCTTCATTGCATACTTCTCTAGAAAATTTTCTAGCATAATTCTGGCGGTAAGACCGAAAATGTTTATTTCGGCCTTCAGCTGCCTCTTCTGAGAGCTGCCCTATCGGCAGGAGCGCATTTTCTATGATTGCCCCACCATGGATCAGGACTTTATGCATGGTTGGAGTCATAGGATGCCACCCATATAATTCAACATATAGCTTTGCCGTCTCTAAAGCGTATTGATCATACTTTTTAACATTTATGTCACATCCACTTGATATAGCTTCCAAAATTATTTTCAGCCTGTAAATTAGTTCAAAGCTGATTCCAGTGATGTCAGCAGCCAATTCTGGATTTGCAAAAAATCGTCTACTAGTGTTTCCATCATTGCTGTTACCAAAATTAGATTTTGGCATATCCACCAAGAGGCCCGTTTCGAGGCGAAACCTTTCTTGAATTTCTCGTTTTCTGTTTTCTTCGATATCTTTTTCTTCTTTTGTCTTAATTTTGCGATATTTTTTATAGTTAATTTATAGGCCAAATAAAGGATACTTTCAAATATCCGGATTCGTGCATGTAGCACGGAAATCCCAAACTCTAAAGTTTGTAAGCTGACATCATTTTTTGTTGACAAATCATTAACATTTTTGGAGGTAGCACCACATATATAACACTTGCTCGTTGATGTTGTGTTGGTTGCTGCATTGCACACTTTACCGTCAACCATGGTCATTTTCAAAATGTGCTTAAAATTGAAATGTTTACCCTTTAGGTCCACTTCTGTGATAGCAAGTGACTTTACACTGTCTTCAACGTAACTTATTTCTTCTTTGATGACATCTTTAGATTCTTTCACGAATCTAAACCTTATTGGACGACAATATCGAGGAGAACACGGTGTAGGGTTTTGCCAAACAACTTTTTTCATTTCTTCTCCACACACAATTTTTAAGGGTACAAAGGAACTTATAAATATATTTGCATCTGATTCCACATCGTTGCTAAACATCTGCTTAAACTGTGCTTGCTGTGAACCGTCACAGCCCCATTTGCAAATTATGTGCAGAGTATTCCTTTCAGTCTCGTTAAGTGTTTCTAAGACTTCTTGCAGGTAAAGAGATAAGCGCCTAATGGTTAGATCCATTAGGCATTGTAAATCACTTTCAACACTGGTAGCAGTTACACGTATTGTTTCCTTCGGGAGGATAACATTCCTGTTTCGCTTTTAATATTAGATCGTAGTACGGGTAAAAACTTTTATTTGTTGCTCTTATTATTTCATATTGACGCTTTGTCAAATCTGCTTCTACAAACATTAAAAGCGCTTGCTGAGGGGTCAGGGCAGCAGCATCTTCTTTTGTTTCGGAAATCCTTTCTTTATATATACTTGCTCTTGCTGGAGAATTTGTGATGTCCTTAAGGATATGTGACGCATTTCTTTGTCCACGTTTCTGTAGTATCACTTGGGCCGCATGAATTATTGCATCTTCTTCCACGATAGAACGAATTTCTTCCGTCTTCCTCCTTTTACTTCTCTCACTCGATTCACTAAATGATTTGCAGGGCCGACCTGGGCGATTTTGCGTCAATATGGGTATTTCAAATGTCCCCTCTAACCAAGAATCGTTGTTTTTCAAAAACGTCTCTTTCATGTTATGCGCTTTAGACCATCTTTGTTTTATGTTGGTTTTAAAATAGGAGAATTTATGCTTCAAAAGTTGTTTACTCTCTTCTGTGTCACCATAACTCGAGAGAAGATCATTTTCTAAGAATTCAAGTTTTTCGTTAATCGATGGCAGATTTTGATCATCTAACTTCTCAAATAGATGTCTACGAGTCACTATTTTCAAACCCGATGTGCCGGACGACCCTAAAGAAAATAAAAATCAACATATAAGAAAAAAACACAATTTTTTTTTAATTGCAAATATTTTTTAAAGTGAATTATTTTGAAAAACTGTGCAAACCGGTGGCCAAATTTTAAAATGGTAGTAGCTATAACTTCAAATTAATTAATCATAAAAAACTTGAGGCCGGGACGGACAGGGATACACAACAAAAAGACGATTCAAAACTAAAATTACTCCAAAAAATACAACCGTAAACAAACTATTTTTAAGAACCTAGAAATATGTTATATCGAAATAAGTTTTAAAAAAAATTATAGTTATCAGAAAGGGGCTTACCTGAATTGCTAGAATCCATTAATATTTTCTTGAAAAACTGATTTTAACATACTAATATTCACTTTGTAAACTTTCTTTAAACTGAGAGCACCGAGATTACTTGCGTATACCACGAACGATGACCAAATGGCAATTACCTGTAGCCGCTCTCCCGCGCAATACAAGGGGATGAAAGGGGTTGGGTATTGTACCTGGAAGTGTCTGCTAAGGCTGCTAATCACTTGTTTTGTTACCTGGTATACTTAAGGAAATTCAATTATGGCCTAAATCAAACAAATCGACGTTTGTGCGTTGCCGCAAGCACCAAAAAATTACGAAAAGTCCTCGGGATGATAAATTATTATCGCCGTTTCATCCTAGGAGCAACAAGTGTACAAGCACCACTAAACGATTTGTTAAAAGGGGAAAAGAAAGGCCACCAACCGATCGTATGGAACGAAGAGGCACTAGAAGCGTTTAACAAATGCAAGCAGCAAATAGCCGGCGCAACATTGCTGGCGCATCCACAACCCAATACCAAGCTGGTAGTAACAACAGACGCATCAGACACTGCAATCGGAGGTGTATTTCAACATTGGCATGAGGAATCATGGAAGCCACTAGCCTTCATGTCACGCAAACTGTCACCAGCAGAACAGAAGTACGCAGCATACGACAGAGAACTCTTGGCAATATACGCGACAATCAAACAGTATCAGCACCTGCTGGAAGGACAAACTTTCACCATGTTCACCGACCATAAGCCAATAATATACGCATTCGCGCACAGGCTAGACAAATATGTTTACCGAGACAATTTCGATATCTCGATTACATCGGACAATTCTCTACGGATATACATACATCATATAACAGGGAAAGATAATGTATTCACTGACACGCTCAGCAGGATCGAGCATCTTACAGCCGGAGTAAACTTCACAGCATTAGGAGCAGATCAGGAAACAGACGCGGAACTCAAACACATCCTAAACGAGAGAAGCACCAGTCTCCAGCTGAAGAAAATCCATTTTTCAGAGTACAATACAGACATATATTGTGAAATCTTGACCAACGTAGTTCGACCATTTATTACAAAAAAATTTAGAAAACAAGCTTTCAACAGCATACATAAATTGTCTCACCCCGAAGAAAAAGCCACAACCAAACTCGTCACAGAGAAATTCGTGTGGCCCAGAATACGAGCAGATTGCAAAACATGGAGTAATAAATGCCTGACTTGTCAACGTGCCAAGATTTCACGGCACAACACACCAGAAGCAGAAACATATCGGCTACCATCCGCAAAATTTGACCACGTACACATCGACATAGTAGGACCGCTGAAGGAAGCAAAGGGAAAAAATACATCCTAACTTGCATCGACCGGTTCACCAGATGGCCAGAAGCCATACCAATGGCAAACATCGAAGCTTGCACGGAAGCAAAGTTGTTCGTCACACACTGGATAGCCAGATACGGAACACCACTGAGAGTCACAACAGACCAATGATGGCAATTCGAATCACAGCTATTCAAGAGAACGACAGCATACCATCCTCAAGCAAATGGATTAGTGGAAAGATTTCACAGACATCTGAAATCCGCACTAATGTGCCACAGCAGCGAGCCATGGACCGACGCACTACCTATTGTTCTACTAGGAATTCTAACGGCTTGCAAGATGAACATCAAAGCCACAGCAGCAGAGATGGTGTACGGAGAAACACTGCGACTCCCCGGAGAAATGCTTAGTACAAATCGTTGCCACCATCACCCCCGAAGGCGCACAGGAGACGAAGGACCTCCCCATACCTGGTGGTGCCACGTCCGCTCTCTCCCATACCTCCGTCACCCCGCAAGGCACGCAGGAGGATCGCGGAGGGACCCCTACGTCATTGGCCCGTCGACAGGAACAGCCTGAGGACACCGGCCCACCGGCCTACCCGACACTACGGCGATTGCACGCGCTGCCTCTGCCATACACCAGGATCTACCCGCTAGGAGTCTCCCTACAGGACCCCCGCAGATTCAGCGTCTTAACGAGGAGCCGGAGGGCCGCTGAACCGCAGCACATGTATCCATATAAATGTGTAAATAAATCCATTGTAAATACGCACCGCTGTAAATAAAAACATTAACCAACGAACTATTCCCTTGAGAATACAACTCATAGCCTACTAGAATGTATTTTCAGCCAATCAGATGCAAGTACATACGTAGCAGTATGTGTATTGCAGCGATGATAAAAAATCATCGCAATGATAAGTTTTTTTTTGGTCATAAATTGTTTTTTAAACGTCAAAGTGGTTAGACGTCAGAATTCCAAATATTAAAATGGACGTTGGAAATCGTTTTGGTACGGCTTCTAGCAGCAATATAAGTGAAGTAGTGAAAAATACGATACCGAAAAATACAGTGCGAAATAGAGAGTCGCATTGGCGACAATTTTCTGAGTTTTGTGCCGCTAGGAAGTTTCAGATAAGTAAGATTATAACATTTTATTCGTTATATTCTCTCACTAAATATAACTCGTGGTACGATTAATACCAGATGATATTTAGTCGTTAAAACCGAAGCAGCACATTCAACTCGTCCTACGGACTCGTTGAATCTGCAGCTCGGTTTCAACTTCAAAATATCATCGGTAATAATCTTACCACTCGTTGTATTATGACTGAATATAATACAACCCCAAAATTAATTTATAAGATATTTGTACGTTTTTTTAAGTGCATAATTTTACTAATTTAGACACATTTTAATTTTTCTAAAAATTTGATTGTATTTAATTTGTATCGCCCCCCCCCCCCCCCCCCCCTAAGACGAGGTTTTAGCTCCGCCACTGGTAGTAATAAAGCAAAACAAATAAAATTATATCAAACTCAATTTTACGACATGTAATTATGCAATTTGGAAACAAAACAGAAAAAAAGCGCATAATCCCGGCAATGTTTTGTATCAGCAGCATCTGAACAACAACAAAAAAACAGAACATTGCGCAGACAGGGAAAATTTCATGCAAATTCGTTCGAGTTTGTATCAAAACGTCAGTAATTGCGCGTTTTTTAATTGCGCTCCGGACGGAATTTATGCCGTCCATAAAAAGGCAACGGCAGAGGCGGGGGGCGGCCGATAACACAGTAACATTTTTCCACGCCGCTCCGCCAGAACTGCGGCTTGTCGAGCGCCGACCAAAAAGGGGCGCCAGAAGTGTTACAAACTATAGATGTCTAAAAATTACATCTTAAAAAATTACTAGATTTTATTCAGGGGTTTTATTTTAACTATACCTACAGAAATGATAATCATAACTGTCAAGTTATATTTTAATTTATTTTGTGTTTTTATTTTAAATACTTGTAATTTTATCATGGCTTTTTTTCCTAAATTATAAATTATTGACATTATCTTTTCAAATTTATTGTTGATTTAAGTAAACGTCTTTTTAATAGAGTAAATTTAATTTAGCTTTAGGATACAATAACTTGTACAAAGATTGTTATTATCTAAAACACGAATAAAGAGATCAAACTTAAAAAGTATATTTTGAACTTAAAATTGGTATTTTCTACGCGTGGCGCATGAAGTAAAACTTCGAGTTTAGAAAAACCTGAAAATTTTGATTTGACGGGGCGCGACCAGCTTCCTTCGCCTCGCAAGCTTTTCTAAACTCGAAATGTTACTTCATGTTTAATCAAGGAGTGGAAACAATCGGTAGAACTTACTACTTACTCGCTCTAACAGCGAATGTCTGAAAATGTAGAGCGTTTTTTATATTTAAGTATGGGCTATTTCAAGTATTATCTATCTTGTCTTAGTTAACAGTTTTCTTATTTTATCATACTATATTAATTATTATGTTACTACTTAATATTATATTTGTGTTATTATTGACTTTCACAGTCTGTTGGGTTATTAAATAAATAAATAAATGTATTAATCAACTGCTCAGCTTCTGAAATTTTGTTTTTAATCGCTCAATATTGATTTTTGTCACATACAATTATGTTAATCAAATAAATGGTTTATTTACGGGGAGTCCCCATTTTCAAATAAATTATCAATTGTAGTAAACTCAAAAATAAATAATAATTATAATATTATTAATAATTTTTCTTGTACAGTTTTTTTTTAATTTATTGTATTAGCAGAATCTCTAATTCAATAATACTGTTACCGGCGTTTTATCGAAAACGTCGTAACTTGATTATTTTATTCACATTCGCGAAAACATCGGACTCCATTTGTTTTGCTCATTTCATTTCATAATCATCTTAATTCCAAATGACTCAAGTTCGTAACCATTCATTCGATGTTCTTTTGTATATATTTTTTTATTTGTAAATATATAAATTAGTCCAACATTGAATTCCCCCGAACGTGACCAACAATGACGACTTGCAAACCACCCCATCATTAACCGCGCGACCAGCACCGGCCGATGTTTACAACCCCGAGGAAGGTCATAAAATTCCGCACCTCCGAGGACCAGCGCCATAAAACCCACGGCGCGCTGTAGATGTTTACGACCATGAAAACAAAGCCTTTGGGAATTTCTCAAAATTTCGGGAAAACAGCGAGAACAAAGGTTTATGGTCGTAACATCTGCAGCACAAACTTCGACACGCCGGAGCAGTCGAAAACCAGAGGCCCAAAACTTTTTGGCCTCAGGTAGATATGAAAACTCCACCCTCTGCTTCTTCCACCACGTTCTCGACCAATCACCGTCACCCCCAAGATACATGGCGGGGGTGAAGACAGCGGTGGTTGGAAAGATAAGAGACAGCGGAAGACAGAGGAAAGGCAGTACAGTTCGAAAACTTGATTCGGTCATCACAAGTCAGTCGAACTCCAGACATCAGGTTCAAAAACGCATTCAGGATACATGAAGTGAAATTCGAAGTTTTATCAAGTGAAGTTTTCATCATTCGTCGCGTACCTATAAGTTGGCGGTGTCATTATTCATTGAATCGTCACATCACGTTCGTTCAATTTCATTCATTTGTTCATTTCATATATTTTTATCATCGTTCATTTTATCATTGTTTGTTTAACTTAATCATTGTATTTCTGTGTTCATTTGTTTCATTCATTACATTTTTTGTTGGTACTTTTTTTTCTTGTTAATAAATTTTAAGTGTTGTTTTTTCAAATCAATAGTCATTTTAAATTCATACAAAATTCAAACAACCTGTTTTGTATACAATAAAAATGAGTGCCTTTTGACCAAGGATATTTAGGTAAGTCAATTTATTATTATTATTTTGTGTGTGTGACCAATCCTGAGCCACCGGAGTTGTTACGGAGGAACGTCGTTAGTGCATAACTCATGCTCTTTATAAAAATTAGCACAATAGCAAGCGACGTCCCGCACCCCGATAACAATACATTTAGATTTTATAACACAATAAATTAACAAAGTGAAATACAAAACAAAATTTAAACACATAACATGCTAATTTTCACCCTCATGTTACAATAAATAAATTAAGTCATTTAATTTTACATGAAACCAAAAAAACTCTATCAAGATAATAATAATAAATTAAATTAAATAAAACACTTTAACTTTGTATAACACAATATTTATATTTTTGTGACTGCAGTTTCGGCAACTCAACTTGCCATTATCAAACTTAGTCACTAAGTTTGATAATGGCAAGTTGAGCTGCCGAAACTGCAGTCACAAAAATATAAATATTGTGTTATACAAACAAAGTGAAAGTGTTTTATTTTATTGAATTAACATGTATAACGAAGTAGAAGCCTCCACCGTTCATAATTTAATAATAAATTTATCCGTATAATATTTGTCTGTAAAAAGGATATTTTTTAATATAAATAAATAAAACATTGATATTGTGAATATCTAAAATGAAACTTTCTATGAATTGCTAAATGCTAAATGCTAACCTTTTCATTAAAAAAATGATCTGAAATTTATTTATGATCAAAATGACTTAACAAGAATCATTTTTATTATCCAATAAAGAAAACTAAAATAATCTCTCTGAAATAACAATTGTGGGCATTTACAATATTTCATAAATTAATTGAATCTTCGAAAACTCAAATTTCTCATAACAAGAATTATTCAAATTCAAAACTATTTGAATTCGAGAAAACAAGCTTACGCTTCTTATAGTTTGCACACATTAAACATAATATATAAAAATTACGAACATGTTATTCGTGAAAATGCAATGTCTTAATTAATTAGACAACTTAAGACAATAAATATCCATTGAAACAACTACTTCCCGTGCAAATACACCTCCGGATATTGAATTATACAATGAAATATTTAAAATCTTATTTGATTTGATTAGTTACAACGCTCTATCAAAGTATATGTAACATTTTGGTCCAATTCTCTTCAAACCAACTAACAAATAAAAATTAAAAATTAAAGGAGAAATAACAAGAAATTAGAGTTGAAAGGACTTGGATTAAAACTTATGTCTTAGGCCATCTATAGACGCGATTCGAGTTTTATCTGTCTTCAGTATAGCTTTGCTTATGACGTTTTAAAAAAAAATAGGAATAAAATTGAAATAAACGTACTTGGAAAAGTGTTGTGTGTGGAATGAACAGGTACACAGAAATGGATTGAGTGAAAAATATCAAATAAGATATTAAATATTCCATTGTATAATTCAATATCCGGAGGTGTATTTGCACGGAAAGTAGTTGTTTCAATGAATATTTAATGTTTTAAGTTTTCTTATTAATTAAGACATTGTTTGCATTCTTATAACGTCATCTTAGACGTTTTAGGTTGGTTAGTTAGGTTAGGTTAGGTTAGGTTAGGTTGGGCAGCTTGGTGGTGTAGTGGTTAGAGTGTTGTACTGCCACGCCACGGACCGGGGTTCAAATACCGGCCTAACAAGTTGTCTGCATTTATATAGGTTAGGATAAAAATGCCAAACACTCCGTCTTCTCGGATATGACGTTAAACGCATGTAGGACCCGTGTACTGCCTGGATGTTGCGTGCACGTTAAAGATCCCTACCGGTGAGTTGGAACTCCCACCGGGTTCGGCAAAATTCCCGGATAGCTGTAGACCTAATCTCCGGCGTCATGATTGGCCTTAGCAGCGGAAATAGATGACGTAAAACCCAAAATAAGAGGTTAGGTTAGGTTAGGTTAGGTTAGGTTATAAGATGTTTTGGGTTAATTGCAATACAGAAAATTAAACTAATCTATCCAGAATAAAAATTGTGAGCATTTAAAATATTTCATAAATTACCTGAACCTTCGAAAACTCACCCGATAATTTCTCATAAAGTCATCTTAGACGTTTTAGATTAGTGTTACTACTTTTGTTGATCTGCTTCGGCGGAGTAACATACGCTAGGATTCTTAATTTCGAAGGACCAGTTATATCTTGTTTGATACAATAAATTGAGTTTAACTGGTATATTATTTAAACACCAATATTTACAAACATGTACAAGTTTACAAATGTCGTGGCCGTTATCAATGACATTTCGTTTTCGTTTTCTGATTAATTCTCTCCCTTGGTTACTCCACAGGGTGGTGGGTAGAGTCTTAGAGGGGTAGGTGGTGGTAATGAGTGATTCTAATTACCACCACCTTATCGATGGTTAATTCGCTAAACCGTTTGCGTTTAGGCGGTTTATGATGCCTAAACACCATAAAAATTGAAATTTCTTAGAAACTGCGTTTACACGAAAACAATAAAATATGCATCAGGGGCCGATGGTAATAATAATTATGTAAATAGGTTAGATTATGTTATTAGACGTTTTTTTGAATTTTTTGAGAAACAACGATATTTATTTGTCAAATTTAGATGAAAAATGTCAATTATGATTGTTAAATTGTTAAAGAGTCACACAGACTGACTCAGGCTAACTTGACTGTAGGGTAAAAGGAACCTACACTCACCTGATTTAGCTGCTGTGACATGCGTAACGTAGGCGGAAAGGTTGTAAGGTCCTTACATGAGGTAACCCCACGTTTTCGATCGGGTCTAGATGTTTCTGCGGCCGATCGCTGATCACTAAACAAATGTGGCTGATCACAAATAAAGTTAATAATGCACGCATCAAAATTATCGACGTCATTAATACTCAGATACCCTATACCACATATGGGCAACCCCCGGCCCGCTGTAAGATATGATCCGGCCCGCGAGACATTTTGAAAAAACCCAATTAAATAAATATTACATTAGGTACTTATACTCACGGGAGTGACAGTGAGGCGGCAAACATCAAATTCTTTGATGTTTGCCGCCTCACTCTTTGATAATCGCCGCCACTCGACTTGCTCGATCAAATTCTTTGAGGTTTGCCGCCTCACGGGCGACACATCAAAATATTTATTGCTTCTCAATTATTCTAAACTAGTTTATTCCAGATTATTCGTTCATTTTGCCCATATAAGCGGATGGATGGCCCGAACGTTAGTTCAGTTCTATTTGAGCTACCGAGGTAATAACTTGGACAAGCGATATCCTAGCGAACTGCTCGAGCCGTCAACTTGCTTTGTGACTTTGTGTGCATCTTGAGTGGTTACTAACTATAGTTTGTTATTAAGTTTATTGAACGAAAAGTAAACAAAAATGATGTCTGGTGGAAAGAAACAAAAAGTAGATACAGAGGGTCGCCATTTTCAAGAAAAATGGACTGAACAATTCTTTTTTATCTTGCACAATGGTAAGCCTATTTGTTTGCTGTGTAATGAATCCATTTCAGTAATGAAAGAATTCAATATAAAGAGGCATTACTCAACTAAGCATGCTACGCTGCACTCACTGACAGGACAATTAAGAACAGACAAAATCCAGAAGCTTACTGCAAATTTGGAAAAACAGCAGCAAATGTTTCATAAACAAAGAACACAACTTGATAATGTTGTGAAAGCTAGTTTTATAGTTAGCTCAAAATTGGCAAAGGCATTAAAACCATTTGCCGAAGGAGAATTTATCAAGGAGTGTATGTTAGAAGTTTGCGGTATTATGTGTCGTGAAGAGAAAAAAGAATTTGAAAAAATTAGTTTGTCAAGACGAACTGTTGTTCGACGTATAGAAATGATGGCTAATGATATAAAAACAACATTGACTGACCGTATGGCTGGTTTTGAATCATTTTCCATAGCATTAAACGAGAGCACCAATTTGTCTGACACAGCTCAACTGGCTATATTTATTCGAGGTGTTCACTGTTACTGAGGAATTGCTTACTTTACAGCCGCTAGAAGGAACCACTACAGGAGAGGATATTTTTATTGAAGTTCAAAAGGTATTCACAAGTTTTGGCTTGCCATGGTCAAAATTAATTGGAGTATGCACTGATGGTGCACCTTCTATGGTCGGCTTACGTAAAGGTTTCATCGGAATTTTGAATGAAAAAGCAACAGAATTAAATGTGCAAAAAGATGATTTGATAGTCCTTCATTGCATTATCCACCAACAGAACTTATGTTCTAAGTCTAAGTAAAACTATCAACTTTATTCGATCCCGAGGGCTTAACCATCGTCAGTTCAAGGCGTTTTTGGATGAAATATCAGCTGAATATAACGACGTAACATATTATTGTGAAGTCAGATGGCTGAGCAAAGGAAAAATGTTAAAACGGTTTTACGAGCTTAGAAATAAGATAGCAGACTTTATGAAAATATAAGATAAACCACTATCTGAATTAAGTGACCCAAAATGGATATGTGACTTAGCATTTCTGGTCGATCTTACAGGCTATTTGAATGATTTAAATTTGAAACTTCAAAAACAAGGACAGTTAATAAATGATTTGTACAGCCATTTAAAAGCGTTTCAGATCAACCTACGCTTGTGGGAGTCACAGATGCTGTCTGGTAACAGTTACCATTTCAACACGCTCTCTGCGTATGAAAATATTGCTCATGCTCAATATGCTGAAGAACTCAAGTTACTGTCGGAACAATTTTCGAACAGATTTTGCGACTTCAAAAACATGGAAGACTGTTTCAGTTTATTTGCTACTCCTACAACATATATTGTACAAAATGCTCCAATACACTTACAAATGGAGTTGATCAAGATTCAAGAAAACTCACTCCTAAAATCCAAATTTTAAGACGTAGAGTTGTGCGATTTCTACAAAAAATACCTAGAAGAAAACAATTTTCCGCAGCTTAGAAAATTCGCAAGAAGATTGATTTGTGCGTTTGGCAGTACTTATAAATGCGAACAGTTCTTTTCATTGATGAAAGTTAATAAATCAACACATCGTACAAGACTGACTGACGATAATTTGGAAAATTCTTTACGTCTTTGTGTCAGTGGAATTAATCCAAATATCGATGGATTAGTTTCCCAAATTCAAGCTCAAGTGTCTCATTGATTTCGGTGTATTTAACGTTCGTAGTTTATAACAATTGCAAATTTAACGATTAAATTATAATGTACCATTTTTTTAAATTTCATTTTGTTATTTTAATAAATTGTACTATAATAACATTGTCGTATTATTTCATGTCTAATATCTATCGCAAAAAATATTATCACTACTTTAAAATGCACTCAACATGTCAAAGGTTGCCCATACCTGCCCTATACAGTCCTTAACAATAACATAATGAGCGTCAAGCCTTCCCTACTTGACTTCAAAAGACGATCACATTTAAGTCACACGCGTTTCACGACCACTATCTTCCGTGACTTCTTTGCGACTCTTACCCGCCCGCTGCGCGCAAGAGTCGATTCACAAATAAGGGTTTAGAAATAATATAGGAAAATGACCCAATCTGTCATGCCATTCAATATCTCTAGTGAACAATGATGTTAAGTGTCCAAATGATATTGATGATGTTAAATCACGATATTCAGAAATTTGAAAGTTCTACCACTGGCAGAAATCTAAAAAAATCGAATCGAATAATAAATAGACAAAATAGGTAAATCAAATAAAAGAAATAAGAATAAAAAACCGTTGTAAATTTTCAAACATTCGCTGAATAACAGCGAATGTCTGAAAATGTCATTTAACGAGTGTCTCTGCTCCTTGTTTAAACATGAAGTAAAATTTCGAGTTTAGGAAAGCCTGAAAATTTAGGGCGCGCTAGCCCATTTGTTTTTTTTTTAATTCCCTTTATTTAAGAGCTTCATAAATCATAATAATTATAAAATGAGTAAAGTCCGTATTACATACATTGAAAGTTGAATTTGTATATTTTGTACATTTAAATTTTAAGTTTACATAAGTTTTCTTATTTTCTTAGGATTAGTAGGTTTTTCCCCATATACAATTTGCACTCGCGTTAAACGCTCAATAATCCGCACGTTACGCCCAAAACGCTGTACCCTTGTTTCTCTCGATTTACCCCAGGTAACAGTTACGCCCCGCATTTTACGTACTGGGAATTTTTGTAATCCCTGTTTATAACGCCCGGGTATTCCAAAGACACGGGCTATTGTTGAGGGTAATGGAGGGAAAGTACGCGCAAACACGTGAGAGGGTACAACTGCGGGATTATTTCTATTTTAATATGTGTGATTTAATTTAATTATAAATGACACACATATACAAACTGGTACCACTCATACAGGGAACATCGGCGATTAGTTTACCATATATGGTAAAAAGTCCTACCGTTGGTACGAATGCTACAACCAGAACATGCAAACCATTTAAAGTTGTAAATACAATTATTTTGCAATAATTTTAGTTTAATTACGTGGTTATACATCCGTACTGGTTCCCGGCAGTAGGCAATTTAAACAGCGCATGCGCGCGCCCTAGCGCTGAGCGAAGCGCGACCCGCGTTTACCCCCAACCCCACGCGTCAGCCAATGGGAGAAGCCCTAGCCCCACCAGCTTCTCCCTCAACAAGACGGGGAGTTGGAAGTAGGTAGTTGGAAGTGGTAAGTTGGTAGTTGGAAGTTGGAGTTGGTCATGTGGAGTTTTACTAACTGTCTTTCAAAGTAACAAGTGGTGTTTTTTTTTCTTTTAATTTTACGAAGCACTTTTAAGTCGTGTCTGTTTATTTTAACTTTTTTCCTCAACTATTATTGAGTCCTGTTTACGCGAGTGCGGCATTTTTTCCCCTTATTCTAATTAGTTCTTGTCTTTTCTTTGTTTTTTTTTTTTTGTTGTTATTTGTAAATATTAATTATTACTCCTTTTTGTTTTGATTTGTGAATAAACCACAGTTTACTTTCATGAACTAATTGAATTTTTTTTAGTTTATTTTATCTTCAAACATTCGCTTACCCCCGTTACTTCTAAAATTGATAATAAACAAAGTGAAAGTGTTTGTGCCAATCCAGCGAAGAAACATACTGAGGAGAGAAGACTTCAACTCTAAGTCGTATACTGTAGAGCCTGGGTCTCCAAACTTTCCAGCCTTAGGGCCATACTGATTACTCCAGTAAGTTCCGAGGGCCAAAACCATATTATCATTGTTGCCGGTGGTAAAAAGTGAAATAGTCCACTGATGAAAACAAAATGTCCGAAAAAGTACGCAACGTTTAAAAAAGGCTGCAAATCGGACTAAAGTCCGCAAAACGGCAACACTGCATATTATTAATTTTCCTGTCATTATCTGTAATTTCTAGATTGGTCGTAGAGTACGAGCCATGAGGAGTAACGTGACACGACATCTGGTGGACACAAGCGGAAATAGGTAGTACCTTCTATCGCTAACAGATGGCGCCAATAGCACGTACAAAATAATCTCGTTGGTTCGAGAAAGTTCTGGTGTCTTCCACTCACTTCTAGATGGCAGTAATTGGAATATATAAGAAGGCTAGTGGCGCAACCACAAGTCAGTTCCTATGACACTGTTGTGAAATAAAATAGTAAGTACCTCCTTAAAACGTGTTTGTGCGTGTTTAAGTTTAAGACATCTTTGTAACAGTATTTTGATTTGAATTGTTGCTTCTGTGTGTGATTTAGTAGTATGGAAAAAAAGCGAAAAATTGATAGTGAATGCAGAAAATTCAAAGATCAGTGGAACATTCAGTATTTCGTAATTGAGTCCAGTAACAAGGCGCTATGTTTGATTTGCAATGAAAGCATAGCCGTTCTCAAGGAATATAACATTAAACGTCATTATGAAACAAAACATTTTCAAAATTACTCAAAATATACAGGAAGTTTGCGGACAGAAAAATTCGAAGCTATGAAGCACGGATTGAAATCGCAGCAATCTTCATTTACAAAACTCAAAACTGAACAAGAGGCTGCAACTCGTGCCAGCTTTCGTGTGGCTGTGATCAAAGAATGCATAATTGCAGTAGCCGAAGAAATGTGCCCTAAAAAGGTAAATTTATTAAAAACTGTCAGTATGTCAGCAAACACTGTGGCTCGAAGGGTAGAAAACATCGCTGAAAATATATCCTCTCAACTGTTCGACACAAATGGACATGTTGAGTGGTCTTCTTTGGCCTTGGATGAGTCAACGGATGCGTCAGATACTGCTCAGGTGTTGATTTATATTCGAGGAGTAGATAAAAGCTATGAAGTGCATGAATAACTTCTTGATATGTATAGTATTCATGGCACAACCACTGGTACAGATATTTTTAAAGGAGTTGAAATGGCCATTAATCAAAAGAATCTTCGATGGAAAAACTTGAAATGTATTACAACTGATGGAGGCAAAAACATGAGTGGGAAAGATAAAGGAGTGGTCGCTCTTGTGTCAAAGGCTGTAGAAAATGACGGTGGTTCAAAACCATTAGTCTTACATTGTATCATTCATCAACAGTCTTTGTGCGGAAAATGTTTGGATGTATCTGAAGTTCTGAAACCAGTCATATCAACTGTTAATTTTATCAGATCTTTTGGGCTGAATCACCGACAATTCCGACAATTTATTGAAGAGATTGGAGAAAATGAGTTATCTTATCATACTGCCGTACGTTAGCTTAGTTGTGGGAAAGTCCTTGAACACTTTTTTGAACTTCGAGCAGTGATCGAAATTTTTTTGAATGAAAAGCATCGCCCTCTTACTGAATTACAAAACAACGCATGGCTGTGGAAGTTAGCATTCTATGTTGATTTGACAAAACATGTGAACGAACTGAATTTGAGATTGCAAGGAGAAAACCAGCATCTTCCTGATTTATACACTAATATCAAATTATTCCGGAAGAAATTGATACTGTTTCAATCACAACTACGAAGTAAATGTTTTTCACATTTTAAAACATGTGAAATATTCAGCCACACCACTGAGGTTGAGTTTCCTATCGATTTTACAAACGAAACTTTGAGTGCTTTGAAAAAAAAATTTGATACTCGTTTCTCGGACTTTGATGCCATTGTGAATCAAATTAAGATTATTCAGAATCCTTTTGATACTGACATGGAAACCCTAGCCCCGGAACTTCAAATGGAAATGATTGATCTACAGTGCAGTGATATAATTAAGAACAAATATCAAAACTCATCTTTGTTGGAATTTTATAAGGGTCTTCCACTGACACAATTTGATAATTTGCATATATTTGCTCGTGGGCTGTTTTCTGTTTTTGGTACTACTTATTTGTGTGAGAAGACCTTCTTCAAAATGAAGTACACAAAAAATGTTTACAGATCTAAATTAACTGATGAGCATCTTAAATCTCTTTTAATAATTGGTACAAGTAAAATTAGTCCACAACTACAAACTATTGTCAGAGGAAAATCTCAATTACATAAATCTCATTAGTATTTCATATGTCATTATGCTTGTTATAAGTTATGTTTTTATTTAAAATGTATAAAATGTTATTTGGATTCATTTCAATAATTTGTTAGTTATTATATACTGAAGTTAAATTTTCTGCATATTATACATGTCTTTACTCATTACAATTCTGTTTCTTTATCCAACTTATCACAAAAACAATAACAATAAGCCTACAACAATGTTATGAGTAGTTAGCCCATGACCATATCAATGTAGATGTCATATTAATAATTATTCAACATAAAATTAGAATACTTCAGTAAACTAAATTTAATTTGCTATAAAAAATATGTTCTCTAAAAGGAGTTTTCAAGTATGCTAGCTCTCCGCGGGCCGGACAAAATATGTCCGCGGGCCGGATGTGGCCCTCGGGCCGTAGTTTGGAGACCCCTGCTGTAGAGCAACAAAGGTCAGAAATAACTAACATTATTTTTTATAGCTTGCCGATCAAGTGAGCCAAGCCGGAGGTTAACAGCGAGCACCACTGATTATTTTGTCAAACCTATTTTTTTTGTCTAGCGTAAGTGCCCTCCTGTTACACATGTACCTCTACGTTCACATCCCTATATCTTTATGTCAATACGTCAATACCAAATAATGCTTCGCGGGTGCCCATGCCATTCCTGAATCCAAACTGCGTAGCACTAATACTTTCTTCGAATTTGTTGTGTAGCCTTTTGTATATAATTTTACTTTTAAGGCGTAGCTCATAAGTTCGGTAGTCGCTACATTCTCTGGCATTTGGTTTCTTCGATATCGTGATAAATGTTGACCTACGCCACCCGTTTGGTAATATTCTTGTTTTTATATACAGAGTGCCAATTTGAAAACAAGTCAGCCAGAATATCTTTGGAACCGTATCTACGATATGGAGGGGGAACCATTTTGACCCACATAACAATCTTCTGCAAACAACCCCTTTGGCTGTAGCCACCCTTGCCCATTATTTTTAAATGACACGACCCTATATGTGATATAAATTTTTTTTGTTACATAAAAAATGCAAAAAAAAATATAAATCAATTTATTTGATTTTAAAATTGTTGTTCAATTAGGTATTATAACAATTTATTTTTACAAATTACAAATGAAAAAGCACAGATAAACACAATAATATCCAATATTTATCAGAGTTATCTATTGTTTTATTAAAATATGGACAACTATAAAAAAGATATCAAAATAATAACAAAACTTGGTTCAATGGAATACATTTATTAACTGAATAAATTGCACCTGTCCACAATATAAAAAAAATCATTTTGAGCATACTATAATTTAATAATTAATTTTTTTTTACATTTTTTATGTAACAATAAAAATTTTAGTTTGTACCACTGATTAGCATTTTGAAAGACCTTTGTAATGATATATCACAAGTGGGGTCATACCATTTAAAAAAATGGGCAAGGGTGGCTACAGCCTAAGGGGTTGGTTGCAGAAGATGGTTATGTAGATCAAAATGGTTCCCCCGCCATATCCTAGGAACGGTTTTGGAAAATTTTCTCTAACTGTTACGGTTCCAAAGATATTGTGGCTGGCTTGTTTTCAAACTGACACCCTGTATGGTATTGTACAGGTTCGTAATGACACAATTTGGTACTTCATCTGGGCCAACCGCCTTACCGCCTTTTATGTTTTTGATGGCGTGTTGTACTTCCTCCTTTATCTTGTCGTGTGTTACTTAGGGAGCCTCTGGTATCCTTGAAGAGTTCTTCGATCTTAAAAGTTTTTGTGCTTGGTTCGATATAATTTTCCCCTCCTTAGTTTTTATAATTTAGGGTGTATTTCTTCTTTTAATACCCGTTAATTCTTTTATTTTTTGTGAAGGTTAGAATTGTAGCAATGTTTTTGGAGCCTTTCAATTTCTTTGCATTTGTCAGACAGGTACTTGCCTTTCGCTTCTCGAATTATTCTTTTGATCTTTCTATTAACCTCATTGTATTTTGTAAGTTGTTGTAATATTTCTTTCGTCATCCATTGGTGTTGTGGGAAAACTTTGTCAGGTCTTAACAAATCATTTCTTTTTTCCAATAGGGCCCCTTTTATGTTATTCTATTTTCTAGTGACTCTATTTAGCATGTTTCTCTAGATATTTCTTGTATGTATATACCTTCTTTGGTTTGTTCTTTTATTTCCACATCTCAAAGTTTTTCATATCGCCATTCTTTGAGGTTTTCTTTTTGCCCTTAGTTTCTTAACTTTAAACTTTGCATCGACCACAACCGGATTGTGGTCCGACACAAGCATCGGCAGCAGGGTAAGTTTAAACAGATGTGATTCCGTTTCTATAGCGCTTTCTGTTTAGGACCAGGGATGAGCGGCGTCAACAACGTCACGTCGACAATGTCATTGTCGACGCGTCGAATATCACGTCAACGTCGACTCTTTGTGAAAGATTTCTGACGTCAACAATGTTGACAATTGTTTCTATAAGTATTACATACAAAATATTCAATATAATGCGATACGGTATTGGCAGAACGTTTTGAAGTTTACAGAGTATCTAAAACACGCAAAAATATTCATATCTACAACATACAGAGAGTTTTATATAACACCGAACATTTTCATAAAATACGGTTTGACACCTTTAATTTTTAGGTTATGTGTAAATTGGATTGCCTACATGACCATTACAAATTGTAGCTAATCAATTGCAATTAATGCCTCAACTTGTACATACAGGGAGTTTTTCTTTTAAGTATACGTCCCGATTTCGGCGTATATGCCGTAAATCTTTAGATAATCGTTGTTTTTTAAAAGGAGTTTAATTTGAAACTTAAAATGAGTGTGATCCACTCCCAGACTAAGCATGAAGTAAAATTTCGAGTTTAGAAAAGCCTGAAAATTTGGTTTGGACGCGTAGCGCGAAGCGCGGAGCGGCCAAACCAAATTTTCAGGCTTTTCTAAATTCGAAATTTTACTTCATGCGCCACCGGTACAAACACTGACATATTACGAAGTTTAAAACACACCGCTGAACTTTACATTGAATCAGTGTTTTGTGCCGGTGGCGCATGAAGTAAAATTTCGAGTTTAGAAAAGCCTGAAAATTTGGTTTGGCCGCTCCGCGCTTCGCGCTACGCGACCAAACCAAATTTTCAGGCTTTTCTAAACTCGAAATTTTACTTCATGCTTAGCCTGGGAGTGGAAAACACTCGTATAAAGCTTCAAATTGTATTAATTTAATAAACCGAGCGTGGTAAAATGTACAATGTCTCATATGTATACTTAAAAGAAAAATTCTCGTTATGAATATGTTCGGTGTTACACAACACTCTCTGTATACATCATAATAACATAGCCTATAATTAGTATTGTTGATACTGTCGATACTGTCGACGTCCTCGACACTGTCGAGGCTGTCGTTGTCACGTCGACAATTAATTTTGACACGTCGAGGCCCATCCCTGATTAGAATGTAGTCGATTTGGTTTCCATTTAGGTATCTTGTTTTTAGTATGAACTGGGGATGTCTAAGTATATAGTCGGCGCGGGGGTAATTTATTGTGTGTATTTGTTATTGCCAGATCTTCTACTTGACAGAATTCCAGCAGTCTATCGCCCCTATCATTTCTATCATCTAAACCACACCCACAAGGTCTTCAACTCTTCCTTCGCCAATTTCTGCAAATTGTTGTTTGTATCTGTATTAGCATTACTTGATCTGAGTAGCGAATAAAGCTTGTGGCCGATCTTTGTACTACTTTGTCTACAATAGTTTTACGTACTTGTGCTACCCAAATAGTATATCACTACTCCGTCAGCAGTGTACTTCCCAGATCCTGGTCATCGGAGGCCAATAATTCCCAATATGTTCATCCATAATCTGCACATTGCGTTTTTACGTTGTAAAGTTTTCCCGCGTGAAGCTAACTTCTAATGTTCCAGGCCTACTGCCTTGCCTGGAACATTAGAAGTTTGCTTCACTAGGGGGAATGGGGAGGATATAGGGTTTAAAATTTTTGGTATGTAGAAAAGTTACCACTTCTTTCTAGGGCACTCTGTATTATGATTATAAGTCACTGTGTTGACTGTTTTTATTACAATGATGTATCGAATGTTCAATAAAAAAACTCTAGAATGACTCTGATTTTATATAATAAATGAATGGCACTCTAGCGGTTTCTTTTATTGAACATACGATTTAGTAATTACATTATTATCGACTGTATTTTGACTATTGTGACATTATGACTGCAAGTCACTTAACTGACTGTCTTTTGATTATGATTGGATCTTATCATTAAATCTTTCTATTGACTGTTTTTTCGATTTTGACATTATAATTGTAAGTCACTTAGTTTGTTGTCTTTTAACTTATTAGAATTTGGCTGTTTTTTGTCTATGATAGGATTTTATTATAAAATGTCGTATTTTGACTACTGTGACATTATAACTGTAAGTCGCTTAGTTGTGTGTCTTATTACCATGCTAGGATTTTATCATTTCTCTATGTCTCTATCGACTATATTTCTACTATTGTGACATTATGACTGTAAGACACCTGTTTGACAGATTAAAAACGAATAACATTTCAAAATTGACGAATTAGGTGAAAAAATGTAAAAATCAAGTTGACACAAGGCGACGCTAGCCGACATTTATTCCACACTGCAAAAACACATTGACATTCATGTCACAGTTAACATATGTTTATATGTCACTTATAAAATCCGAAAAATTGAGAGTACTGAAAACATCGAAAATTAAAAAATCGATGTTTCAATATTTCCAATTTTTCGGTAATTTGTAAGTGACATATAAATATATGTCAACTGTGAATAACATCGTAATATTAAAAAATCTGACGAAATTCACAAAATTTTGAAAATTTCATCATATTTTTTATAAATCACAAAGTATTGAACATTTTATAAATCGACGAATATCTGGAAATATTGGAAATTTGAAGAATATTTTATAAATTGTTGAAAATATCAAAATCTGACGAACATTTTATAAATCGTCAAAAATAACAAAAATATCAGAAAAATCGAAATTATCAAAAATTACAAAAATTTCAAAAATATAAAATTGTAAAAAGTCGAAAATGTCAAAAATATCAAATTTTGTAAAAATATCGAAAATTTCGAAAATATCAAAAATATAAAAATTGTCATTCATTTTTATTCAATGTCAAAAGTAACATTTATTGTCTAGACTGTCATTATCAACAACAAGTAACATTAAAACTGTGATTTAATGTCAGAAGCGTAGCCTAATATCAAACATTTTATCAATTTTCAAAAATAATAAAAATGTTGAAAATATCGAAAATAATAAAAATGTTAAAAATATCATCTAATTTCAAAAATTTTAATTTACTTCAAAAATATTACAAAATATAAAAATATCGAAAATTTTCAAAGTGTCGAAAATGGCATCTAAAGTCAGAATTGTCAATTTAAGTCGAAAATATTAAAAACTAAAACTGTTTGTAGAAGGCGCCTTTTTTATATTTTTTGATTTTTTTTACGCATTTATTGCAGTTATTATCAAATATTTTTTGTCAATTTTTTCGATATTCGTTATTGTTTACATGAATTGTCGCTTTTTACATAATTTCATTTTTTCGACACCAAAAAAGTATATCTTGATAAAAAAAAGACTCAAATTTGTGTGTTCAAATAATTTACAGGGTGCCCGTATTTCAACAGAATGTATGGGGATCTCGGTTATTTAAAAAGATAGAGAGTCAGTTAAATTGGGGCAAAGTTGCATAATTTAGTGCCCAATAATAATCTAAAAACAAGTTTGAAATATCTTTTTTCGCTTTTGAGATATTGTCAAAAAACGGATTTTTTTTAATTTCGTTTTCGTTATTTTTTATTCAAAAACTATTGAATTTAGACATTTACAACTTTGAGATTATACAGGCATTTTTTAACGAGAAATCTAGTAGCATATTTTATTTTAAGATAACTATAACATTTACCCAGGGACCATCGCCAACTTTTGTTTATAGTTTAATGTACATTTTATATGTAAAATTTTAATCTTTTGTTTTTTGTAAAGAGTGCCTTGGAAACTGTTGAGTAACTTACTCATTTGACAACTCCTGGGACTCATAATTTGCTCACATATGACCCCTGAAGCCCGTCTTCAGCTGATTAATTACTGTACTGATAGAAAATGTATTTGTTTATAAGCGAAATACTGGTGTGACATTTTCAATCTTAATAAATTGCTTGACTGTCTTTGGACTATCATAGGATTTTGTCATATTATATCTTTATTGACCAAATTTTGACTATTGTGACTGTAAGTGGCTTGATTGACTGTCTTTTGACTAACTTAGAATTTTGTTTAATTATATCTCTCTATGGACTGTATTTCGGCTATTGTGATGTTAGGATTGTAAGTCACTTAAATCACTATATCAAATACAGTCAATATAGTGATTTAATGACAAAATAGTTATACGATACATATTTTAACAGTTGTGATGTATTTTAAACTAACGAGTGTCTCCACTCCCAGACTAAGCATGAAGTACAATTTCGAGTTTAGAAAAGTCCCGCGTAGAAAATTTGTCGAGGGTCGCGCAACGACCCGAGACAAATTTTTACGGGGCTTTTCTAAACTCGAAATTTTACTTCTTGCGCCTCGCGTATAAACTACTGATTTAAAGTAAAGTTAAAAACATATACTCCTGAGATGTGATAGATATATACTAAGATATAGCGAAAAATTGTAAAAAAGATTTATTTTGTAAAGGCGATAATAATAAAAGTGGATAGTTTGAGATACTTTTCTATATTCTTAATATTTAAAACATCATATCTACACTCGACCGCAAAAAAAACGCGCCACTTGAAAATTCACGTTTTTTCTTGAATATTCAAACAGCCATAACTTCGGTCGGTGTGGATGAAATTTGATGAATTTTTGAGTTTTTGGAACGCTAAAGTTTTCTCTTTAGGGACACATAAGTGGATATAACGAAATTTAAGCACTTCTGCATTTAAAAGTCCTACCAACAAAAAAATGTTCAGAATGTTAGAAATGATAAAAGTTGAGAAGTTATACTGTGCCCAAAAAAAATCGTAGCTCCACTTCAAAAAGATCGCAAGAAAATTCCATCATTTTCCTTTGAAATAAGCGAAAAATCATGTCGATCCAATGATTTGGCTCGAAGTTATGGCAGTTTTTTTTAAAAGTGTATTTTGGGGCATAACTTTGGCGGACAGGCATAACTCTGCTCGCAAATCTGTGACATTATGCGATTTAAAAAGATTGAAGTTTTCTCTTTAAGGGCATGTTAGTCAGATCTTCAAACATGCACATTTTACCCCCCTCTACCCCCTAAAGGCGATAAAACGTTTTTCACTTTAAAACTTTTAACTTTGTTAACTTGTACAATGCGCAAAAAAAATTGTGGCTTCGAGCAAGGGACATCCAGAATAAATTTAGTCCTTCTCCGTTAATATGCGCAAAAATTCAGATCAATAAATTGATTTCGAGTAAAGTTATGACAATTTGAGAAAAATTGATTTTTTCCCCAAACTCAATGAGCAGAAGTTAATTTTGGCCTGAAAGAAGGCAAAAGCCTTACATAAACTTGCATTTCACCTCAACCGAAAAAACCTACTGCCAAATAAATGTTTTGGCTGGGTGACAATTTTTTGCATTTTCATTGCAAAATGAAATTTGACGCTAAGTTATGCATACACTTTTTAAAAAAACTGCCATAACTTCCAGCCAAATCATTGGATCGACATGATTTTTCGCTTATTTCAAAGGAAAATGATGGAATTTTGTTGCGCTTTTTTTGAAGTAGAGCTACGATTTTTTTTGGGCACAGTATAACTTCTCAACTTTTATCATTTTTAACATTCTGAACATTTTTTTGTTGATAGGACTTTTAAATGCAGAAGTGCTTAAATTTCGTTATATCCACTTATGTGTTCTTAAAAAGAAAACTTTAGCGTTCCAAAAACTCAAAAATTCATCAAATTTCATCCACATCAACCGAAGTTATGGCTGTTTAAATATTCACGAAAAAACGTGAATTTTCAAGTGGCGCGTTTTTTTTTTGCGGTCGAGTGTATATCGAGGATAGTGTATGATTTAATATGAAATAAAAACATTTAAAAAATTATAGCTGAACCGAAAACCGCAAAAATCCGTTATTTTTTCTGGAACGAAAACCGAAACGAAAAAATAGCGGTTCGAAGCCTTGATTCCCCGACATTTTTATAACCCTTTCCGATTTGTTTTCTGGCTACGGCCTTGGTTCCAGGTACCAATTAACATTTCTGTCCTTCTTCTGATAGCTTTCTTCAGAACCGTCCCCACCGGAGATCCGAACAGGGGACTAGTAACTCCGGAATATTTTGCTTTAAATTGACCTATGTCAAGATTCTTGTTGGTTTAGCTAGAGAAATCCTTAGAGATCTTTACCGCAGTGGTTTTCCGTTTCCTTCTGTATACTTATGCCGTTGATCACTTGTTGAACTTGTTGAAGTGCCCTTACCCTTGCCAGCTCATCTACCCGGAGCTGTTGGCCAACAAAAGGGATCTGCTTTTTCTGACAGATACTCGGTCTGCAGACCCTCGTTAAAAGGGACAAATATGCTTTTACTTTTATTTATTATTATTATTATTATTATTATTCTCAAAAATGCTTACAGGTTCAGTCTTGACTATAGTCTGTTTAAAAACTAAAAGGAGTAAGTGCCAAAGCCTAATTTACACTATAAAAAGTTACAAGAAATATCACTAGATAAATTTGGGGGCAAATTTAAATAATTTCATAATTACTCTTTAAATAAAATCAAATATCCATTTTGTACTTCTTAGTTGTGGTTAAGTATTTTCTTTTCCATCGTACGATATCGTCAGTTCAATTAAAATGCTTATACGGCATCTCGCCATATATCTGTGAAATAAAACATATTTATATTATGTTCATAAAATAATATGGAATTTATATAATAATGTATCTCTATCAGACCTGGGACGAATCCTTGTAAAAAGGATTCGAATCACGAATCCGAATCACCTAATATGGTTCGAATCACGAATACTCGAATAAAGGATTCGTAAGAGATAAATATGTTTTTTTGAATCACAATTACAAATCCTTTAAGAATAAATTTGATTTTATTATTTTTTGCAACCATAAATATATAAATATCGTTACCAGTTGTTTTAACAAAAATATTCAAAACCTAATTATTTATTATTACCACTGAACATCGTTGATAACAGACTTAATATCTGACTCCCTGTTACTCTGATTAAAGATGTATTTGTGTGTTTCTGAACTCCACTTCAAATCAGTGTTTTGTACGCGTGGCGCATGAAGTAAAATTTCGAGTTTAGAAAAGCCCGAAAATTTGTCTCGGGTCGCTGCGCGACCCTACAAATTTTCACGGGGCTTTTCTAAACTCGAAATTTTACTTCATGCTTAGCCTGGGAGTGGAAACACTCGTTCAAAACTTCAAATTGAACTCTATTATAAAATCGACTAATGCCTGAAATTTACGTAAATAAAAAATCACTAAATATCATTAAAACCGGGAGTCAGAGAAAAGTCATGGAATTATATTCAAATTGACCAAAACACTAAAAAAAAGCCATATGATATTATTAAATTTGACAAAATCAGCAGGCAAATTACAAAACACGTAAACATGTTTAAAATTAACTTAAATATTGGCAAAAACAATAAAAACTATTAAATAGAATGGGAGTTTACCACAGAAGAAAGTTATATTAAAAGGCCAGGAAAAATATCTTTAGTCAGGGAAATGTCGGAAAAATTTAACATTTCAGATTGTGGCTACCATATCAGTTGTACTTCAAACAATATTAAACAAAATTTTGGAAAGTAGATTATCATCATTAAAAACATTTTCAATCATTTAATGTTCTTATCAAATCATTCACTTTGAAGTTTCGAACGAGCGTTTCCACTCCCAGACTAAGCATGAAGTAAAATTTCGAGTTTAGAAAAGCCCCGTGAAAATTTGTCGAGGGTCGCGTAGCGACCCGAGACAAATTTTCTGGGGTTTTCTAAACTCGAAATTTTACGTCATGCGCCACGCGCATAAAAGTTATTTAACGAGAAATTTAAAAACACACAAAAAACATTTTTCATGTTATTCCTCCCAATTAATTCGCATTATTTTTGACAATTCAAATCCTTTTGTAAGTATTCGAATCCTTTTACAAGAATTCGAATCCTTTTATAAGGATTCGAATCACCCACATTTAGACTCGAATACGAATCTCTTAAAAAAATGTAACGAATCCCGATCACGAATCCAGTTGAACTAAAGTATTCGAATGCCTCTTTTGAATCCTCTAATAGGATTCGAATCCTGCCTAGCTCTGGTTTCTATCTTACTTAAAATTGATTTGTTTCATAAAACTATACAAGGTAGAACGACTCATCTTCGGCATGCCTGCATGATCGTTTACTTCTTTTAAAACTTTATTCAAAGTTGGCAGTTCATTTTTAGAGAAGAAACTATGCACGGATCTCTTCACTACGTCATCAAAACTTGTAATTATGTCCTCCGAGCTTTTTAGGGCTACAAATCTCTCCGGATTTCTTATATTCCTTAATGGTACGATAGACAGTGGAATTTACAACTCCTAAAAATTAACAATTTTATATTTGATGCATATTCTTATGCTTTTTGATATCTCACCTACTGCACCAACAATGCCTGATACAACAGCAATCATTTTCATATGTGGATCATCTGTTATCATCTGCTTATACATATTTATTATGCACTGTTTTTCAGACAAATATAAATGACCCAAATCCAACTTCTTACGCTTTTTTGGAGGTGAAGGTGATATTATCACCGAGCTTGTACTGGGTCCATAATCCATCACAACAATATAAACAAAACTAACTTTTAACTATGCTAAAGAAACACCGAACAAAAGGTTATTACGAAACAGACAAAGTTACAACTCAGTAACGCTTCGAATTAAGGTTATGTCAGCTGTTGCGTCTAATAATGACGTAATTAGCATAGTGTAAAATAGGTGCGCTTTCGGCCAATCAGAGTTGTAGGTTTTGGCGCGTGAAATTTAAAACGCTCCTCCTAGTTATTAAACAGATCATAGGTTATAATATAATGGCGTACAGTTCTGCCAATGACATTTGTTAAAAGCAACATTGCAAACGCATAACCTAAAAGATATTAAATTATAAGCGCGACAAGTTCAATTTGACTAATCTCACCTCACTGTCCAAAGTGCCTCCAGATGACGGTATTTAAGAAAATATCAAGAAAAATCGAAAAAATGCTACGAGTAAACTACCCCTCCAGTTTTGGCATTTTTACCAAAAACGCAAACAAAAATGTTAATTTGAAGGATATGAGTTTCTTTTTCCAAATTTCCGAGCATTAGCACCACTGTGCGACGTCGGATGGATAGACGTTAAGCGGATTGAAAGGGCATGTTGTTGAATAATATTTAGTTGTCGACAAGTTGTAGGTAGTTGCCGATCGAGTTTAATTATGGAACAGTGGGCTCGAGGGCAACTCTAGTTTTGATTTTTCTCCTCCGGGCGAACACAACGCACGTCACCCGCGATAGTCAGCCACGTCGACCGCAGACCTTCAAATTACGTCCCTGCCCCCCAGCCCCCGCGTTCCGACAGCCACCTTTCCCGTTTCCGCTTCCTGTTTATTAATTATCTGAATAATGACGCGCCGGGCCGCGTAAACTTCGCCCGCCGGAAAAAGGAATTAAATAAAGTGCTGGGGCGATCGATCGATCGGTTTTGTCTTTAAATCGCGAGGATAATCAGTCTACGGTTTTGCGGTCCCGTTTTAAACGAGTCAATTATAAAGTTTGAAAATTCTATTAGTTCGCTTTGTTATTTATAATGAAACACTTTTATTCAATAATCAAAGTTTGCTGTTTATTTATAATTTACTTTGCCCTCTGTTTTCTTCTTAAACTTGAAAATAGTCCCATGAAAACACAAGCGTAGCAAATGGGCACACCAGGGATACCAATGATTTCTAAATTTAAAATGTGCAACAGATCCGCTCCTGATCGAGAAAGCAATTTGTTGAGGGGGGAAAATTATCTTTCAAAGATTAAAATTTAGGTTAAATTCCACTTATAATTTACAGATTCGGAATTTTGCAGTTTTGTTGATTTGGTAAATGTTTACAGTTTTGTCAATTTCTCCTAATTTTCGCAGTTCTTAAGTTTCTGTAAAATGTTTTAATGTGTGTTGGTTTTAACGATTTTATTTAAAAAAATAATTAGTAATATTTTTTTTAAATTTGTGATTTCTGTTAAAAGTTGATGTACAGAGATTATTTCTTGTAAGTATTCTATCACATGTTCTATATAAACATTTGTTAAATTAATGAACATGTGATCAAACCTAATCATACCTAATATATTTTGAACTACACTTTAAATCAGTGTTTTTACGCGTGGTGTGTGAAGTAAAATTTCGAGTTTAGAAAAGCCTGAAAATTTTACTTCATGCTTAATCTGGGATTGGAAACACTCAAATTGAAAGTTTTTATTAAACAACATTTCTATACTTTTTCTAACGTATTTTTTAATGTTATTGCCAGTTTTTAATAAAATTCTAGTATTTTATACTGGAAATGGATCTCGAAAATAAATAAATAAAATTAATTTGATCGACTTGTACGAAAAACTACACACATCTAAAACATTATAATTGGATTTTCTTTTGGGTTTAATTTAATTAATTTAATTTAAAATTGTTCAGCCATTTTTATGTACTTACCATATGCGTTTCCAGGACGACAGGTTGTGTTTACCAGGTTGCTATGAATAACAAAACGGTAAGTATGTACTTACCGTATGTACTTACCGTTCGGTGAACGGTAAGTAAAAAGTACATAAAAAACGAAAATTTTACAATATATTTAAGTTAAATATACAATTACGTATTACCTTGTTTTTTATGTACCTGTTACTACCGTACTTAGACCATTATTCAAAGTTAAATACTTATACTAGAAATATTACCAGGAATGATGTAGTCAATCACGATGGAAAAATTCACCACAATGAAACACACACAAGCTCTAACAACGGAAACAATAAGACAATATAACAAACTAGATGAGGATATAAAAAAAACTTAACCCTCTCATGCGCCACGTCTACGTTTGTGGACACGTTTGTTTTTCTATTTATTTCCAAAAGTATCAGTTAAATTCTTATAGAAGTGATCTAAGTACACATTTGTGGACATATATTTTCGCTAGTTATTCGTAGATGGCTGCAGTTGTACTGAATTGCATATTATAATCGTTTGTGAACAAGTCTCCATATGCTCTGTGTGTTTATAGTTAGTTTGTGCAAAGACAGTAAAAAAAAGTCGGTTTACGGCAAAATAAAGTATTTTTAGGTAAGTAAAAAATGTTTTCTTCTATAAAAATAGTTTGTTCTCAAAATTAATAACTCGCCCTCACAAAATAGTTCGTTATATTTACGAAAATTGATAAAATATATTTGTACACATATGTGGACAAAACGCGCACAAAAATTGTAAACAACGTTTTTAGAAAAAAGAAAACATACGTTGAAATATCTCAAGTAATGTTATTTTTATTTGTATAAATATATATTTTATAACTTTTTTTCTTTTTGTAACTTCAGTAGAAGTGGTGTTTGCTAAAAATGGATCATGAAGAAAATAGTATTACTGATGAACAGATGGATCGATTACTAAAAGATTGTGATCTGTATGATGAATCACTAACCAAAATTACAGCAAGTTTACCACCTATTGCTTCGACTTCAAGCAGAAAGATTGATCCAAAACGTCCTCTATCTCAAGCTGAACTAAAGAAAATATTGATGTCATCGGATAGTGAGTTAGAATATTTACCTGAAGATAGTGAAGAAGATTCTGATGGAAAAGAAAAAAATAAACATAATAAAATTGACAATATCTTGACTAAAAAATCTATCAACGTGAAAAGTAAAGAAAGCAAAACGACTGAAAAATCTATCAACGTCGCAAGTAAAGGAAAAAAAACGAAATATAGCGAGTATGAAAGACGATGTCCATTGACCGACGCGGAAACTGAGTCAATGTTATATACCGATGACTCAGAAGATGGAATCATATCAGATAGCGACATAGAGTCCGTGTTTAAAAATAATGGCGATCAAGAAGAAATTGTCGAAGAGGAGCATGATATTGAAGAGGCAGATATGGAGAAAACACAACTAGAAAATAATTTGGACCCAGAAAAGAGAAAAAAAAATCTACCAAGAAACCTGATTGCTCGCCTAATTGGGTTCTAAATAAAGAAAATTTATTTGGTGCTAATATTCCTAACGCCAGTAAAGAACATAAAGTACATGTTCATGGTGATTCACCAATAGATTACTTCAACCATTTTTTTTTCTCTGATTTATTTTTGAGAGACACAATTGTTTTCCAATCAAATTTATATGCCTATCAGAATAACAAAATAAATTTCAATCTGACACTTAGTGAACTCAAAATATTTTTGGATATTACAACTATGATGTCATACATCAAATACCCAAGAATTAGGCAATATTGGTCTTCTGAAGGTGGATTGAGGATGAATTTCATAGCAGATGCTATGTCTCAGAAACGGTTTGAAGAAATTCGAAGATATTAATATTTTGTAGATACTTCAACAATCAAAGAAAATAATACAGATAAGCTATTTCGCCTACGTCCTGTAATTGATCATCTTCATGAAACTTTTCATTCGGCTGTTGATCCTGAACAATTTACAGAGAGTTTTATGTAACATCGAACATTTTCAATGTTAATTTTCATACAAAGAATTTTACTTTTAAGTATACATATGCATACGTTGTACATTTTCCGACACTTGGTTTATTAAAAGAAATTAATTTTAAGCTTTAAACAAGTGTTTTCCACTCCCAGGTTAAGCATGAAGTAACATTTCGAGTTTAGAAAAGCCTGAAAATTTGGCTCGGACGCGTAGCGAAGCGAAGCGACCGAGCCAAATTAGGCTTTTCTAAACTCGAAATTTTACTTCATGCGCCACCGCCACAAAACACTGATTCAATGTGAAGTTTGCGGTGTGTTTTAAACTTCGTAATATGTCAGTATTTTGTACCGGTGGCGCATGAAGTAAAATTTCGAGTTTAGAAAAGCCTGAAAATTTTGTTTGGCCGCTCCGCGCTTCGCGCTACGCGACCAAACCAAATTTTCAGGCGTTTCTAAACTCGAAATTTTACTTCATGCTTAGCCTGGGAGTGGAAAACACTCGCTTAAAACTTCAAAATGAATTATTTTAATAACCCGAGTATCAGAAAATGCATATGGATACTTCAAAGAAAAATTCTCGTTATGAAAATGTTCGGTGTTACATAAAACTCTCTGTATGTATCATGTTTACTCTCCATTTAAATTGTATATGTTATACAAAGAGTAAGTATACATATCCCAATTATACAGTAGCGGATTTAGAAAACCGTCAAGGGGGGGGGGCGCATCTCCATCGCAAAAGCTCAATATATTTTTGTAGTTATGAAACAAACTTTATTGCTGTTACATTTTTAAATAACAAAGTTTATTCTTCTACTTTTCTTGGCGAAATGGTCAATAACTTCCTCGATGCAACATTCTATGTCGAGATGGGTGTTTAGAAGTGCAAGCCCATTGAGACGATCCTCATTCATCGTTGACCTCAACCACGTCTTCGTACGACGCAATGTGGAAAAGCTTCTCTCTACCGTGGCTATTGACACGGGTAGACAAGCGAATACTGTGTACAGCTTATGGAGAGTCGGATAGTCACTATTGGAACACACAGCTAGAGCTTCCATTACAAAATCCGAATTTGTTACCTGTTTCATGTGTATTTATCTAAACTGAAGCACCTCTGCCATGAGGTTTTTTTTTGTCATATAGTGTGCCTTGTCAAAAAATGGGGCAATAGACAGACAGTCCTCCAATTTCTCTGCCAAGTTTTCAGAGGCGATATTTATTAGTTGGGAAGGTAGAAGATTATTTAATTTTAAATGTGTTATATTTTCGTCATAAAACCGTTCCTTCATGTCTGTTATTACATGGTCCAATATTGGTACAAAAACAGCTATTCTCCAATATGCTATTGGATCGTCGATTACATCAAAATGTGCCCTGTGACATTGCCTTCCGGCATGGCGAGGTATACACAATTCTACATTGAGCTCTTCCATTGTTGTTCTAGAGTCCTCTATGACACGGGTGAAGTGAACGACTGCATTGGTTCGCATGTCATCATATATTTTAAGAGTTGCCTCTATTCTGATTTTCGCTGTAGCAACATCGATGGTAGGGTTCTGTAAAATCTTGCTCAGAGGGAGTGTTACGCTCATTATTTCACTCAGAGAGAAAAGCGTGACAATGAAGTCTGAATTCGACATGGCCTTAAGCAGAATACTGGCTTTGGACGCTGTTGTTCGGTCTCTCCACTCAGCAATTTCGATTAAAACCTTTGTAATCGTCGGAAGATCGGCTGCAAATTGAACAATGGCATCATGGCGTTCGACCCATCTTGTCTGGCAATGTGTTAATAATGAGTGTTTCAGGGACGCTTTTAATGTGGTAAATCGCTTACTTGACGCTGTAAAAAATGCCACAACTTCTTCAACAGTACCAAGAGCGTTTCTTACATTCGGAACTCTGCAACTTTGCGAGATGGCCAAATTAAGTTGATGGCTACGACATGGTGACACTCTGGCGTTAATCGCTTTAGTCCTGATTGTCGCTACAGCTCCTTTAAACTCCGACATATTGACAGAGCATCCGTCACATCCAACACCCACACAATTTTCTAGAACAAGTGCCAGACTTTCTATTTTTTTCAGTACAGTATTTCCTAATACTTTCCCTGTTATACTTCGCTCAACAGACGGTGTGCTTTGGTTTTCGTTTTGGTCATGAATATCAACAAACCCCAGAAACCGTTCCTTTAATTTATTATTAGTATCTACATATCTTGCAGCTAAACTTAATTGGGCAGTATGTGCTATGTCTGTGGTTTCGTCGAAAATGATGCTGTAGCAACCTGCAGCTTGAATCTCCTTCTGTATTTTATTCAGCATCACTGCTTTACAGGATTTTATTAGTTCGTCACATGTGGTCTTACTAATATATATTGCATTAGATTTGCTTGTGACGAGTTGATTTTCTAGCTGCAAATCTCCTGCATCGATGCGAAATCTAAGCAAGGCCCTGAAGTTCCCTTCATTATCAGCCACAATATTGTTTTCATCTGAACTATTGGCTAGTAGACTCCCGTCGTCTCTGTGTCCTGTCAAGGGTATGTTTTGTCTTCCGTGAAGAATTATAGTTTTTACTATAGGAACAAGACGGGCCCTGTTCTCTTTTACTTGTTGCATCCTCTGTGCTGAGAGTTGATTCCTGATATCAAGTTCAGGTTTATCAAGAGTCACCAAAAACGTGTTTGCAGTAGTAGTAGCTTTAATATGGTAGTCACAAGAAGCGTGTTTCTCCAGATCCCCATATTTTCCGGAAAGTTTAGCAAACTTTGTTAGCGGCTCTGTGACAAGCTTCTTTGTGGGACAGCCTATCTTAGCGCCTACCATCTTCCTATGCACAAATATCGCACAGTTCAAGCAGAAGAGGCCTTGCTTTGACTGGGGAAAGACTAGCCACGGATACTGCACAAAGTGCTTTTCTTGCACTTGTCGATGTTCTATTCGTCCTCGTTTTGAATGTTCCGACCTCGGAAAAACATATCCTCTCTCCGGCTTCCTTGAAGCGGTTAGAAGTCTATGAATAACATCATCAGAAATAGATGATGACCTATCTACAAATGCGCCAATATCTGTCTCATCACTGATCTCCATGGCCGCACAAGCTACGTTCTCGTTACACGAAGAACTACTAGGTACCGGTGATTCACTTACTCGAGGCTTTTTTGTATCCACTCCTTCAGAAGAGCTATCACATGTAGGCACTTTTGCCTTGCGAATGATGAAACGGTCCATACTAAAACTAAGTAAATTACAGCTTTATACAGGGTGTCCATTTTTAGCTGAACCGTAATAATCTAAATTATTTTAAGATAATCTGTTGAATTATAAATTTTCTATATTTTAGAGCTAATTAATAATCTGCTTTCACATTGGAAATATACATGCCCACACAGGGATGTCGATGTCGGTCCGGGTCCGTAATCGGATGCGCCAACTCCCGGCGTTTTTTTCTTAATATATGTACGATTTGACCAATTTACATTTACGGATATTTACGACATTTTATTTTCTGTTGTAGTGGTAAAACTAAGAAAGAGCAGTTAATCTGTTATCAAATAAAACTATTTCACTGTTCGACATCCCTACTGTGCATATTTGTGGGTTGCAAAGAAACATGACTGTTACTTCCTCATGAGATTGAAATTCAATGTGTCTGTCAGGTAATTCGAAATTTATCTAACCACTGTCTATAAGACAAAAACACAAATTAACTTGCAAAAATATGACGCACTAATCATTTCACGAACACATAGTCACATTTCACAAATACATACCTAATTGACTTTCTGCACTGCTATTCTACCTTTTAATTGGTAAGTATATGAGGATCACACTAGTTACTTGCTATCTAGAAGCATCTACTTACAACCGCAATGATAATAAGGTAATAAGAAAATTGGGAAGAGTTTCTACAACCGTCCCGAAACGTCTGGTGTGCGTTTAGACCAGAGCTGGGCAGGATTCGAATCAATCAGGATTCGATTCCCGGATTCGAATCCTTTTAGAGGATTCAAAAGAGGTATTCGAATACTTTAGTGAAAACGGATTCGTGATTCGGATTCGTTACACTTTTTAAAAGGATTCGTATTCGAATCCAAACGTAGATGATTCGAATCCTTATAAAAGGATTCGAATTCTTATAAAAGGATTCGAATCATTATAAAAGGAATCGAATCCTTATAAAATTCGAATCCTGATACATGGATTCAAATCCTCCTAAATAATTCGAATCATCGCTATAAAGGCTGGGATTCGAATTCGATTAATTCAAATAGTTAAATATTCTAATATGAAAATTTAAATCACTAAATTATTCATATTTGAATAAAAATATTAAAATTTTCGAATAATTCAAATATTTGTGAATGCATATTTGGTTACTTAACCATGAAAAATATCCAACGTTAATAGTATTTTTTTAACTTCACTTGAAATCAGTGTTTTATACGCGTGGCGCATGAAGTAAAATTTCGAGTTTAGAAAAGCCCCGTGAAAATTTGTCTCGGGTCGCTGCGCGACCCTCGACAAATTTTCTACGCAGGGCTTTTCTAAACTCGAAATTTTACTTCATGCTTAGTCTGGGAGTGGACAACACTCGTTCTTAGAAGTTTCAAATTGAAGGATTACTCTAGATTACTAAGTTTATTTCCGTTTTACAAAGGCTACAGCTCAAAGGACTAACCATGGTCTTCGCAGAACGAAGGACTACAGGGAATCCAAGTTTATTTACAAGAAAACAACGAATATCTGAAGGTTTACAGCATGGATAGGAAAGAAAACATCTAATTTTGAAAAAATATCGAAGTTGGGTTGGTTTTCAGTGCATTTTTAACTTCACTTTAAATCAGTGTTTTATACGCGTGGCGCATGAAGTAAAATTTCGAGTTTAGAAAGGCCCCGCGAAAATTTGTCTCGGGTCGCTGCGCGACCCTCGACAAATTTTCTACGCGGGGCTTTTCTAAACTCGAAATTTTACTTCATGCTTAGTCTGGGAGTGGACAACACTCGTTTGAATTTTAAATTTAACTCTTTTAAAAAATCGACGTATGTAATATAATAAATCATTCATTGAAATCATAGAAAAAGATGCAAAATTTTACCTAAAATTAACTTTTAGAGTTAACTTTATAATTTGTTCGGCTCTTAATGGGTGAATATTCTATTCCTAAAAAAACCCGTTTTTATTTAATATTGAAGTTGTATTTAATACAATTACAAACTGTGAATAAATCGACATAAATCTAGAAATATCAAAAATCTCGACATGTAGAAAATCTTGACGGTCCACTCCCAGACTAAGCATGAAGTAAAATTTCGAGTTTAGAAAAGCCCCGCGTAGAAAATTTGTCGAGGGTCGCGCAGCGACCCGAGACAAATTTTCACGGGGCTTTTCTAAACTCGAAATTTTACTTCATGCGCCACGCGTATAAAACACTGATTTAAAGTGAAGTTAAAAACGCACTGAAAACCAACCTAACTTCGATATTTTTTAAAAATTGGATGTTTTCTTTCCTATCCATGCTGTAAACCTTCAGATATTCGTTGTTTTCTTGTAAATAAACTCCGATTCCCTGTAGTCCTTCGGTCTCCGAAGACCATGATTGGTCCTTCGAGCTGTAGCCTTTGTAAATTAGTAATAAACTTAGTAATCTAGAGTAATCCTTTAATTTGAAACTTCTAAGAACGAGTGTTGTCCACTCCCAGACTAAGCATGAAGTAAAATTTCGAGTTTAGAAAAGCCCCGCGTAGAAAATTTGTCGAGGGCGCCCCCTGCGCCCCCCCCCTTAATCCGCCACTGCAATTATATGCTGTTTATCGTTAGCTTTAAATAAGTGTTTTCCACTCCCAGGTTAAGCATGAAGTAAAATTACGAATTTTGAAAAGCCTGAAAATTTGATTTGGTTGAGTAGCGGAGCGACCAAACTAAATTTACAAGCTTTTCTAAACTCGAAATTTTACTGGATAATCAAAAATAGTAATTTTTAAAAAATGTGGGATGTTCAGACACATTTTGTAAAAGTAAAATACCCAATTCTGAAAAAAATCAGCTAAACTTCAGATTTACTTGTATGAAATTCACAAAAAATTACTATTACTATTCTTATTCTTTCAACGTTATTAAATTGAAAATTGGTCAAACTGGAATGAAAATTGTATACGCCAAAAGTTGACTAAAACATCAACTCTATTTATTTTAGTCATACATTTTACAATAAAAAAATTGCGGAATAAGTTACTGATTGATCGTCTAACGAGTGTTTCCAATCCAAGATTGAGCATGAAGTAAAATTTCGAGTTTAGAAAAGCCTGAAAATTTGGCTCAGTCGCGTAGCGAAGCAGAGTGACCGAGCCAAATTAGGCTTTTCTAAACTCGAATTTTTACTTCATGTGCCACGCGTATAAAACACTGATTTATTGTGAAATGGTCTTTAGCCAATTACAAAATGAAATACGTTTAGTGGCTCAATCATCAGTTGCTTAATTGACGGAGAAAGTACTCTAATCAACACATCATCATTTATTGTACTTGTTTTTCTATAACTTGAGAAAAATAAATTTATGAATCAAAATACTTATTCAAATAGGTTAAAATTTCAACAAGGATAAAATAGGGAATCAAAAAATCCCTAGATTCGACATACAAATCCGATAATTTAAAAGCTGTTTATAGTTAATTATAAGACAATTTTAAATCTCTATTAAATAATTTTAATCCTTAGGTATGTATGTATGGTGAATACGCCAGGATGTTTATATTTATTTTTGTATACATGCATCCCAATATACGCTATCTGTAATTAATTTTTCTTAGGCTGCAATTCTGTGGACGTCCATTTTGCGCTCTGTTGTATAACCTCTATGATTTTGTGAGTTATAAATATGCAACCCAGTATACATCAAATTTGCTATTCCTGAAGTTGCCGTTCATTGTGGTTTCCCTCTTAGACCATATAAACTTATAGACGCGCCCTCTCCCAACGCGGTGAAGCCAACATAATAGGCGCGTGTGACGTCACGTGTGGGCAAGAACGCAAATAGAAATACGCTTCGTATTGGAAGTGTAAGTCATTAATCTTGTGGAAGGAACTTGGCTATACAGTATACATGTATCAGGAAAAAATAAATAAACAAGTAATTAATTTATTAACTTTACAAACATTTATTTATTGTCCAGAAAACAAAATCATTTTAGTTAGTTTGCTCCTAACTCTATCAGCATTGTTATTTTTACTTTCACCCAGATGATATAATCTAATACTACAATAATGAAAACCGATAACTTTAATTAAATTTATAATGTGGTTAGATTCAATATCATTATCGTACATGTGTTCCTTGTAAGCATCGAAAACTGCACCGCGAACATTGCACTTAATATTGATTATTAATTTCGTCAATAGATTATTTCCGTTTAACATCTCCATTTTGTCCATAATTCTGATTTCACTTTCTGCTATTTTACAAATGTGAATCACATCCTTAGATGGCTGAATTAAACATTGTCTAACATTACTATAATTTTTGCTGATCACCAGGGTTGACTTTGAAATATCTGACTGGATCGCGCTCAAACAAATTTCACAATCTAATTTTATTTTAATGTTCTTCACCACAAATCCAGCTATATATTCCACAACATCATTTACATACAAAGATAATTTATTGGAATAACTTAAACTAGTTAAAGCGTAATCGTGGTCGTTGGTGATATCTTCCTCGGTATCTAAATTTTCAATGAGTTGTTGGTGAATGGTCCTCATTTTCACTTTAGTTGTGGTACTCATCACCAAAATAATGGATGGTGCTTGCTCAATACAGTTAGCTTGTGAGGAAGCTGTAACTGTGTGCATTAACAACCTCTTGTAAGAAGCTTGAAATTGTTTTGGAGTTGGATTATTATTATATCCTCCATGGCTTCTTATGGCACTAAAGAAAACTTCTATGTGATCTTGGCATAGCTTATACGCTGAAAGATACTTTAGATCACCGCTTTCTACGTGCTGCTTCCATATCCCCATGTACGATTTTAAGCTGACGACAAGACCAATAAAGCCAGTTTTTCTTTGGCTTAAATACAGAGGTTCCCCATTTGCTGTTCATTTAATAATGTATTTAATTGATTCGTCAATTTTTTGAAAAATAACATCCTTGTTGTAATGCTGAAGACTTGCTTTAAAATTTTTGGCTAGTATGTTTCTGCTATTTAAAATATCAAAAATATCAATCATGAAAATAATAAATCTCTCAGTTGCCTCACTTCCTTCAAAATCTTTTGAATAATGAGTTTCTCTTAAATATTGTAAAGCTTTTGCAACTTTTAAACTAAAAGTCTGTGCTGCTAATTTTACTTTCATTTTTTCTTTAAACCAATTTATATGTCTTCTGGTAATTTTTGTTGCTAGATGCAGACCTTCCTTTTCCTGTACCTCTACCAATTTTTCAATATATTTCCATTTAATAGGCTCACTTTTATTATCATACAAAACTTTATATGTACCAAGAGTGTTTCTTATAAGCTTCAGCATGTGAGGAGGATCTAATAAAATGTAAACGGGCTGTTTTGCCATAGGATGCATGAAATATGTTTGTGACGAGTTAATAGATAAATCTGCTCCAAGATGATTTGCCATACTTATATTGGTTGCAGCGCCATCAAAAGTTAGGCTGGTGATCGTAACATCAGCATCATGTAATATAGTCAAACACATTTTTATCAGGTTACTCTTTTGAATTCCTGTAATTACATTAATTAAAAAATAACCTATAGGTAGCTTCCATCTATCGTTGACACTATTAATTAAAAAAACAATTGCTTCCTTTGCTTCTGCTGCACTATCACTTTCAAGCCCATTGCCGATGTCAACATACCTACAATGTAAAATAATTTCAACCAACATATATGTTCTTTTTATAATTTTTACTTCTTCATGCATTTATACAAAATATCATGCAATTTACAAATAGTCTAACAAACAAACACTAAACATTTTTCTCCATCCCATTCTATTTTTGTATGTATTGCCATCTCATCAATCATTAAGGAGCAAATGCAAGGTTTGCCCTTTTCCCAAAGCTCTAATACCTTCTGTTTTAAAACATTCACAGATTCGGTTTGAAACCATTTTTGAAGAGTTCGTGGATGAGGAAGCATGTTAGGAAAAGTTTTTCTGACATACGAATAAGCTTTAGGTGAATAAAAGTTCAAAGTAAGTGCAAAGCTCTTCAATTCCGGTGGATATGTTTTAGAACGCTTAGATTTCAACAACTGTTTAAATATTGTTTTAGTTGCAGCAGGCATTGTATCCTAGGAGAAAATTCAAACACCAATCACATGCAATTAATATTAATGATATTTTTTGTATTTCACTTACCGAAAGTTTCAGTGAGAAATCTTCATCAATCATCAGCTCTTGTTTCATATGTTCCAGTAAAGACTTTAAGTTAGACACTTTTTTAATAATCCGCCGATTCCGTTGTTGTAGAATTTTAATGTGTTTCTGCTTTTTTATAAGTAAAATTTTTACTGCAAGTCTATATTGCTGATGTCTCATTGAAGAATCACATTCTTTGAAATCACCAACATAATGCATTCTTCTCTTTTTGATAGGGGGCTCTACGAGAGACTCTTTGGAGGTCCCTTCATTTATTGATGTTCCTGGGTTATCTTCATTCTGAACCTTGACCTTTCTTGATAGCGGTGGTTTTCTAGTAGTTATTTTCTTTGTCAAATGACTAGGAAAATTAAATATGCTTGGCACAGCATCATTTTTAAGTTTCTTTATTGAACTCCAATTATTGGTAATAAAAGAATCATGTGTAAAATGCTTTGAACAAATTCTACTATGTTGTGATGGGTTAAAATTTTCACGTCGCATTGCAGCAATCCATTGCAGGGTGAGTTTTTTTTAAGTGTTACAGGGCTATATTACCACCAACCCCTCAAATACGAGAAAAGGGTAAAATGTAGAAAATATGGTAAAATCTGTCCCCCATGTCCCTATTACCTCACGAAAATATTTAAAACCGTTCTCGAATTATAGCCCTGTAACACTAAAAATCTCACCCTGTATACCATCCTATTTCGAAGTTATGCACATACAAGTTTTATGTAAAAGTAAATACTTACAGGTGAAATGATATATCTGTACCACGTTTATATCGTTCTGTGCAATTATAAGCACTGCATGATTGCACCATAATTATAACCACACAATTCACAGAAATAACACGATTGTAAAATAAAAATGAAATGAAAAAATGAAAACAGTCGTGAAACCTTCGTGAAACAAACACACAAACTTGTCATCTGCCCACCCGTGACGTCACGCGCCTGCTCCGAATGCTGGCTTCACTTCGTAGTTGGCTAGAAGTACCTCACGGCGCGTCTATAAGTTTCTATGGTCTAAGGTTTCCCTTCAATTGGGGAGTTTTTCGTTTTTAGGTTGGAGTCCTGAATTAGAAAATAATTTATCTATTATTTATGACAGTTTACTTAAAACATAACCAAACAAAAGTAGAATAAATGCAAAACAGTTTAAGAAAAACAAGTATTTATCAAATTACACCAGTTTTAAATTAAAGCACGGTGACTTTTAATTGTACGTCGTGCATTCTAACAAAATCACGATATGGCTCTCTTCAATACAAAAACGAATAAGTGCATACAAAAGTATTTGAGCCAGGGTTGTTCTCCGAAAGAAATCTTGAAAACAATGGACTTACCTGAAAAAAACTTAGAGAAGGTAATGAAGATTCAACGTCTTATGGCAACACGGCTCAGATTCAAGGAATCCGCGATTAAGTGGAAAGAGAAACACAAGAAGGAATCACCACCAAAGAGTAGAAACAAGACTCAGAAAGCGAAGAAGAAAAAATCGTCTAAGAGTAAAAATGAGGTGTGGAAAGAGAAAATCGAAAAAGTAGAATCGTCAGAGAGTGAAAATAAGGTGGAGATAGAGAAGGAGAAAATCGAGAAGGTAGAACAGTCGATGAGTAAAAATGAGGTGGAGATGGAAATGAGGGAGACAATCAAGAAGGAAGAATCCCCGGAGAGTAAAGATGAGGCGCAGAAAGGGGAGAAGAAAATCATGTCGGTGAACGAGGTTGGTAAAAAGGTGGTGCAGAGAAACTTGTTCGATGACGTGGAACTGAAGAGCGATGTGCGGGAGTTTGAGGACGCTATGGTGGAATGGCTGCAAAATCAAAAAGAACTAGAGGATATAACCCTGTTTTATATATTGGAGAAAGCCGAGCTGTTGGCGAGTGAAATTTTAGTTGATTCGAAGAAAGAGTTTAAGGTGTCCGAGAGCTGGTTTAAATTTTTTAGAAAGAGGCGGAAGTTGGAGATTAAGTACGCGGAGGAGCTGGAGATGATCGAATCGAGGAAATTGAGGCGCTTGAGGGAAAAGAATGCAAAGCCAGATTTCGTGTGGGGGGAGTGCGATGGATGCGACGGGACGGACTGTCCGGTGCACGAATGGGGTTCGTTGAAAAGAATGTTGCCCAACAAAAGTGTCAGAGATAAAAGCCGAGTGAATAAAACAATCAGCATGATTAGGGGGAAAGTGATTAAAAATAATTGTGATATGAGTGAAACAAAGAAATCTATCGAAGATTGCGCACGGACAAGTAAAAATAATGTTTCTAAAGAAATCAACACATCTTGGAGAACAGAAATTCCCGATCTACAAAGCTCATTATTACAACAAAATATTTCTAATCAAGTTAACACATCTCTGACAACGGAAAATCCTGCTTTGCAAAGTTTATTATTAAAACAAAATCTTTGTGCAGAAATAAACACATCTTTGACAACAGAAAATCCTACTGTGCACATTTCATCATTAAATCAAAACTTTTCTAACCAAATTGACACACCTTTGTCAACAGAAAATCCTGCTTTGCAAAGTTCATCATTAAAACAAAATGTTTGTACAGAAATGAACACATCTTTGACAACAGAAAATCCTGCTGTGCACATTTCACTATTAAAACAATATGTTGCTAAACAAATCAACACATCTTTTCCAACAGAAAATCCTGCTTTGCAAAGTGCGTTATTAAAAGCAAATGTTTCTAAACAAATTAACACATCTTTGAAAACAAAAAATCCTACATTGCAAAGTTCATTATTAAAACAAAATGTTTCCACAGTGGATTCCTCACCTCTAACAACACAAAATCCATCTTTAACAACACAAAATACCCAAATACCCACTAATACAGGCGAGTTAACGTTAATAAACAAACAAAATAAACTGTTGAAACTCACCCCAGTCAAACCAATATTTAAAATTTTAAGATCGCCAGATATTCCACTAGAAACAATAAAAGCTACGGAAGTTCCGTCGATAGAAATCACACAAACAGCAACGGGTGTTCGAAATACGGTCACAATCACAAACGACGAAGTAAATTTCGATTGCTCCGACACAGAAAGCGACTCATCTAATTTCGTGATCGCTGAAGACGACGATGAGGAAATGGAAATGGACGTGGACGACGCCGTCGTCAAGGCCGAAGAAACCTTAATTTCATTCGGGCCTGGAGTTACCGAAAAAATGGAAGATATAACTGTGGTCGAGATAGAAGAAATTCAGACACTTGAAAGTGAAAATGAAGAAACTGTAGTTTTAACTGACACAGAAAATTGTGAAAATATAACTTTAACAGAGACAGAAAATTGTGAAAATATAACTTTAACAAGGGTTGAAAATTCTGGAAAGGAAATTTTAACAGAGATTAAAAGATGTGAAAATGAAATTTTCAAGAGGACTAAAAATGAAGAAAATGTATTCTTAATGGGGAATGAAAATTGTGAAAATCCAACATTAACGGGAACTGACAATGGTGAAAATGCAGTTTTAACTGGGACAAAAAATTGTGAAAATGTAACTTTACCAGGTACTGAAAATTATGAAACTATAAATCTAACAGATACCGAAACTCGTGAAAATGAAATTTTTGTGGAGATTGAAAATTGTGAAAATGAAATTTTGACTCGGAGTGAAAATTGTGTAAATAACGAGAGGAAAAGGAAGGCCGATGATCGACAAGTAGTGGCTGTTATTACGTTAGATAGTGACGATTCGGATTCAGGAATTAATGAAAGTGCGAATATGTTGAAGGAAGCATATGATTTGTTTGAAAAAGGACTTTCGATTATAGAAAAGTATGATCTTTTCACTAAAAGGAAGCAGACTTTTCATAGCGGCTTGAAAAAATTGCTAACGCTGTATAAGTTACCAGAACTGAAGAAGAAATAATGTGAATCCGACTTTGACTCACAAGAAAAAAATAATATATAGTTTTAATTAGTTTTGGGCATAATTGAATGATGTCAATAATCGATTATTGGGATTCAAATTATATTTATAATTAATCAATCACTTGAATAATCACTAAAATGATCAATTTGGCCACTCAAATGATTGCTCGATAGGTCAATCGAATGGTCCTTCTAATAAGCGCCCGAATGATCTCTGAAATGGCTGTTCAAATAGTCACTCAATTGATCGTTTGATAGTTTTCTAGCATGGTTCTTTAAATAATTGCTCGAATGATCACTCGAGCCACTTGAATGGTCATTCAATTGATCGCTCGATAGATCACTTAAATGGTTGTTCAAATAATTCTCAAATGGTCAGTCAATTTATCATATGATAGTTCACTTATTTAAAGAACGATACTACTTCAAATAACTGCTCCAATGACGACTCAAGCTGCTCTAATGATCACTCAATTGATCGTCCGATAGATCACTTGAATGGCTGTTCAAGTCATTGCTTGAGTGGTCTCTCAATTGATTCCTCGATAGATACTTCAATGGTTATTCAAATAATTTCTCTAATGATCACTCAGGCGGTTCGAATGGTCATTCGAATGGTTGCTCAAATTGTTCGAATGGTCACTCGATAGATCATTCGATTGGTTGCTCAATCAATTGCTAGAAGGGTCACTCAATTGATCACTCGATAGATCATTCAAATAGTTGTTCAAATAATTGCTCGAATGATCACTCGAGCCGCCTGAATGGTTGTTCAAATAATTGCTTGAATGATCACTCGAGCCGTTTGAACGATTATTCAAATAATTGCTCGAATGATCAGTTAGGTCGCTCAAATGGTCACTTAAATGACTGCTTGATGGATGGCTGCTCAAATGTTCACTCGAATAGCTTGAATGGTCACTCCACTTATCGCTAGCTAAATTACTTGAATAGTTGTTAGACAGTTGCTCGAATGATCACTCGAATGGTTGTTTAAATTATGACTTCAATGTCAACTTGAGTGATCACTCAAATTATAATTCAGATAATGATCAATTTCATCAAATTATAATTATAATAATCAATCAGGAAAGGAATATATGCAGCATACAAGTGATAATTCAAATGATTATTTGAGCAATCATTTGAGTGAGCTCTCACAATCAATGGAAAAATCATTGGAGTGATCTATGGGGCAATTTTTCGAGCAAATATTTAATCAATCTCTCGAGGAATCATTTGAACTTCTCTGGAAGATCTTGAGATGTTCCATTGTTTTCATAACTGAACGAATCGATTATTTCTATTCCAAATATCCCACTAATAGTTTTAATCTAAGGATCCATAGCAAACGAATATGGCATTTACAAAGATAATTATTTTGTAATGTCCTATGTTTGGTAAGGACACGCCTTAACGAGTGTTAAAAAAACTTTCAATATTGGAATTGACACCGAATGTCAAAACACCTGAAGTTTATGCCAAATACTTGATGGTCATTTTTACCAGTCTGGAAAAAACCTACTTCAAAAATATTAGTTGGTTATGTGTATTTAAAGTTGGTTTTGATTTATGTCGGTGGTGTATTCACAAACCATTTTGTGCAAATTGACTTGTTCAAACAAAGTCATATAAGAACAAAAACTTTACACAAAAAAGTCAAAGAATGATTCTTATTTGATGTTAAAGAAGTAAAATCTTTGTTTTAATTCAATAAATAAATTAAGTTGTTAAATACATTTTACCCGATGTTAGTAAAATTCGAACTAAAACAGATATTTGAAAAGTCACTTCTGCCTGCTAAAAGCTTCAACTTTTTACTGTTTACACTTGCCAACTTATTTTCCGAAGAATGAAACTAATGTAAATGATTTACGTCTACCTACTAAAGCAGTTTTTAAATTGATTAATTATATTTTCGTATAAAACCATCATATGTATCTTTAATTGTGATTATTCTGTAAAAAATGTTTTTTATTGAATTTTGTTTCATTTTTATTTATATACGCTTTTATTTAACAGATGATAACAAAGTGAGATATAAATGTATTTAAATATTTCTCTGTGTGTACCTTGAGTTATTTTTTTCCATTGATTAACATGTTTATTTTTTAACAATGTAAATAAAATCATAGTCACTGGAAAATATTTTTTTATATATATTTATTTATATCATGGTGATATTTAATTATCTTATAAATCCCAAATGAATGTAGTTGAAGTGTTTCAAAACAGAATTTTGGACTTAAAATAAAAATAAAGTTGTAATCAGAGCTTGACAGTTGCGTAGCGAAGGGGATAGAGTAAACCAAATTTTCAGGCTTTTCTAAACTTGAAATTTTACTTCATACTTAACCTGGGATTGAACAACGCTCGTTTAAAACTTCAAATTGAACTCTTTAAAATAGAAACAACGAATATCTGAATATTAACTCAGGTGGAAGTAACGGTTGAAACACTCAGGGATTAGTAACAGGGACGTCAAATAGGAAAGCCTACTCACTGGTCGACGTCCCTGTTACTAATCCCTGAGTGTATCTGAATATTTACAACGTATACGCTGCAATTGGGATATGTATATTTAAAAGAAAAATTGTCTTGTATAACTGAAATAATGCAAATTGACTATCCTATTTATTGAAAAACAATTGAAATACTTCAACAATTTCCATGATTTTCATTTCAAAGGCTTAAAATGTTCTTTTTTTTTATATCTACTTGCATGTGGAACTACTTAAAACCAAACCAAAATGACACGAAAAGGTTTTTTTGTCTTGAAAAACTATTACAATCAAAATGGTTTAATTAAATCTTAAGAAAGGTCAATTATTGGTGTTTTATTTTATTTTTTAACATGGGTTTTCACTCCCAGATTAAGTATGAAGTAAAATTTTGAGTTTAGAAAAGCCTGAAAATATGGATTTGGATGCTAAGCGAAGGTAGCATCCAAATCTAAATTTGCAGGCATTTCTAAACTTAAAAATGTACTTCATGCGCCAAGCATGTAAAACACTAATTTAATGTGAAGTTCAAATTTGTAATTTTGTAAATATTGTAATAGCTTTCAATATTTATGATTTTCTGTAAATCATGGCTTTGTACAGGATTTTAGATAATTTTTATCAATTTTATTTTATTTATTTCGATAAACAGGAAACCTCAAATTTTATACATAGATTTATTGTTACAAAACATAAATTATACCCAAAAATTATTTTAAATTTACATTACTTAAAATATGGAGTTATAACAAAACACTTCCTAAATTCACATGTAGCAAATTACATTTGAAATTATGTATATACAGAATCAGCAAATAAATTTATTAAACTTTAAAAACTTAATCCAAATTTAATTTAATTTTAAAAAAACGCTTTAAATTATTTTAAAAATCACAAACTGAAGTTAAAAATACATTCAGCAATGAAAATATTTCGCTTACTTTGTCTTTAATTCTAAGTCAAAATTAATATTTAATTAAAAATTCTCAATTATAAGAGATATTATATTATATGCCTTGTTTACATTGTAAAAAATAATGCGTTTATGTTTTATTTTAAAATGGATTTGGTTTAAAATTGAATGCAGTTTAATTAGAAATATTTAGATTTGTCAATAAAAAACATTTTAACTTTGTATGACACTATTTTTTTTTTACGTGACTGCAGTTTTATGTTTGATAATGGCAAGCTAAATTTACCGAAACTGCAGTCACTTAAAAATGAATAGTGTTATACAAAGTTTAAACATTTTTTTTGATAAATTAACATGTATAACGAAGTAAAAGCCTCCATAATACAAAATTTGTTAAATATTTATATTATTTTTTCTTCAAATTTTGACACAATAGGAAAAAACAAATTGAATGCAATTTAATGAATAATCGATACCTCCCTTGGTTTTTCTATCATTTTCAGCCAAAAATTAAATTTTGAAGATATTTTAAAAAATAATTACATTGCATGGACTTTTTAATCAGTTAAAAACGTGTAAATATCACACTCTGTAATTCTGCATTTAAAGCAAAAGTTGAAGCATCAAAATGCTCGTATTAAATAGATATTAAGTTTGAAAATGTCTGGACATTTCAAATTAAAGAGTTAAATCAGCAAAGATACAATAATTTAAATACCTAATTTTTCTGTAATTTTGAGCTAAAGTTAGTGCCAATTTATGAAGGAATTTATTTCGAAAAATTGTGAAAATTCAATAGTCTGTTGAATTATTAACAAATTTTGTTTAAAAACGAACACATTATTTGTATTAAACATACATGATTAAATTTATTACTAGATTTATATAAAAAAATAATTATTATAAATAGGGATTTGTAAAGTACGGCAACTTTAAGTGAACAGACACGCAGAGGAGTGAAAAACAAACAAACCTATCAAATCTGCTGATTCCTTTTTTCCGCCACAAATTTACTACTACTATATATCAGTACAAAACTTCTTAAAACTCTATTTTATCACTTCAAATCCATATCATACACCAATCTTTTCTTTAACACATTGACTGCCATGCGAGTTGAATACAACTGCCGCATTTTCTAAAATACAAATTTCTAAGAAAAATCCTCAAACAGATCGATTTTAGATTTGTTTTTTACATCTTTTGAGGTATTACACATATAGATGGCATGCGCCACGTTGCCGCTATGACGTCATAGACATATTTTTAAATGGAAATCAATTTTTTTCATACGACAACTTTTGTAGTGCTTTGAATTAATTCTTTTTATGATTTTTTTTTTGTGTATTTAAAAATGTATTATCATTTTAATTTTTCATTATTGTTACAAAAATCGACTAATTCGAGATTTTAACTTGAAATCGTGAAATAAAAATTAAAAAAAAATGTATTTGAAGATCTACAAAAGTTGTCATATAAAATAAATCGATTTCCATTTTAAAAAATGTGACGCGTGTAATACCTCAAAAGATGTAGAAAACAAATCTAAAATCGACCTGCTCGAAGATTTTTCTTAAAAATTAGTATTTTGGAAAATGCCGAATTTATCTGTTACTTTCGGGAAACACTGTATATGATTCTGCGGTAGATTTGGTTCTAAGGCATGAAAAAGTAGTGCAGCCTCCCAGCGCACATGCCTATTTCTGGCACGGCAGTTAATGCGTTTAGAATTGGCTACACTAAAAACTAATAATAAAAAATATACAAATTAGTAAAAACAAAATAACTTGTATCACTACAATTCCACATCATGCACAAAAATCTTTTCTTTGGGAATCGACTTGGAGGCAACATTTGTAAATGTATACCCCTCTTTTAATTTCTGTCTGTTTTCGGGGCTCATGTTGTACATGTACAGGTTCGGAAAGATCTTTTTCTTGAAATGTTCCTTCATGGACTGCCAGGTGCGCTTGAATTCTCCGCTGGCCTCCATGTCTTCCCAAAATCGCCTTCCCCGCAAACCCAAAAAGTCCTGTTGCTCGCAGATGTAATCGATTATCTGCTGCTGTTCGGCTCGTGTGTATTCAGGTCTGTAGCCTGCCATCTGTTTCTACCAATAGAATGTAAACAATAAATAAACCTAAAAGCATTTGTTTTTTAAAGGATAGATAAATTTATCAAAGTTGGAGAAAGTGACACCAGATACTTATTAGGCCGAACGCAAGATGAGACGCAGGCAAGCCTCGCCCCGCAGAAAAAGTAACGCAGTTTTTTGTAACATGTATATTTAAATACGACACCGCAAAATGAAGATGACGTGACACAGCCTGCGTGTCTCAGTTTTTATGCCACAGTTTCCTGCTCGCACTTGATGCGAATTGGTGAATATAATGGAAGAAAAGACGCTGGAGAAAGTGGGACAGGAGAAAGAGGGCAAGATGTGAAGGGAAGAAAAATAATAGAAGGCAGAATGCTTAAAGTAATGAAGAAATATTTTGCCATAAGACGTTGCTTCGCTAAGGGTTAGAATTAGGAAAACAGATTGCTAATATGCAGGGGTAAGGACGCTGGAGAAGTTGAGGAGGGAAAGGAAAGGAGGGAGGAGAGGGGTAATAATATAGTATTGAGAGTGTAAGAATATAGTGTTGACATTGTAAATAGCTTTAGGATATGCCAATAAAGGTTTTTTTTTTAATGGAAGAAAAGGTTATTGAGGCTGTGTGAACAAGGAATGTTTTGTACAATACAAATAATCCAAATCGCACGCTTAATACGTTTATCAAAAACTGCGTCCCAGTTTGCATCTCGTACCTGCAAACAGTTTTCCTGCTTGACGTGAACACCTGCGGTTCATCTGCGTCTCATCTTGTGCCCGGCCTTATAATTAAATCTTTTAACCTTACACAGTTTTGGTTACTCTTAGCAATGACTTCACTTCTGTGAGAAAATGTACAAAAGTAAAAATACAAAGCCATTTAGTTTCTGTACAAATTAAACCAACAGATCGTTTCCCCCAGTCTAGTACCAAATTAAATTTAGCTGCTATTTAAAACTTGAAGAGAAAATACAAAAGTAACAACAAACACTTAACACGTTAACTGCCAGGGCAATCCCTAGGGTTGCCAATATAAATAATAGAAATATAGTTCATAGTTTTATTAGCACACAACTTAATTTATCATCATATATTTAGTGCAAATACAAAAAACATTTGACCCAACAGTCATTTTTGCATCATACACTTTGGCAGTTAATGTGTTAGTTATTGAGCAGCCAAATAATGGATTAAATGAAAGTAAAAAAACTGTTATAACTACATGAAGGTGTAGATTTCTTCTTCTTCTTGCAAACTTAATGGCCTCAGCTATACAGCTCTGTTGACCAGAGATTTAAATATAACTTGATAACACGTTTTCTAAATCATAATAGGTATGTTCGTTACATGAACTAGTGCAGTATTTTTTGACTCAATCTGTTCGTAACATGAACTGGACGCCTACAATTGAAATTGTGAAGTTATACTTAAACTTTAACGTCACAAACTTGAACTGTGTTCAACTTAGTGCAGTACAATCAAACCTAATAATAACCGTGTATAACCAATATTTTATTTATACAAGAGTTGGCAAATGTACTTACTTTCAGCTTTTTAGCTACAACTTCCAAATTCAGTCCACTGAAAATATTATATTTGCAAATAATTTAGCAAATATTTTTGTTTGTATAATTTAATTGAGGAATTACGTTTTATGTTTAAAAAAATATGTTTGACAGACTTGTTGATTCTCGCAATACCAACATTGAAATGATGACAAAGAGTTATTTATCATTATAGTAATAATAGGTAAAATATTCAATTTATGCAAAAATTATTATTGCACTAATTTACTGTTATATTTATATAATTTGTACAATATTTCTAAATATTACTTTTTTTTTAAATATGTATATTAGGTTGCATAAATGTAATAAATTAATAATTTTCCGTACACACTAGCATTATTAGCATTAGTTAATACAAGGGTAGACAATGCTTATGGGAGAACTGGATTCCGAGTTTTCGAGGATAGAAAAGGAGAGACTGTGGTCGGGAAGTGGGTCTATCTAGTTGTGAATAGAGTAAACGTAGAAGTATTCTAGAGAAAACTGCTCCGGTTGCGTCTACACACACACACACAAACGCGCTCGCTCTTATTTCGTCGGGTAATTTGATCCCGTCTACACCACTTGTACGATGATAAATTTGATGACCTTCAGAAAAAATAAACTGTTCCGAAACATTTCTTTTATTTTCAGATTTCCAGCGTGTTCAAAATTATGGACTTTGGGAATCAGATATATTAAAAAAACTCCTAAATAAACCTAAAATTTAACTAAAAATCAAAAAATAAAATTCAATGAGTTTACATTAAGGAATTCATTTGATGTTATTTTTATCTTGATTGTTTTTTTTCTTCATAAATTCAATTAAAACTTTGGTATGTACCAAATTTGGCAAATAATTTATATTATTGATTAGTTATACAGACAGTTTTTTAAGTATAAATAACTCAATATACAGAATACACTATACATTTTTCTGGGCTTTTCTAAACTCGAAATTTTACTTCATGCGCCCCGCGCACAAAACACTGATTTTACGTGAGGTTCAAATATACTTAAATTTCACAATATTTTAGTGTTTTATACGCGTGGCGCATGAAGTAAAATTTCGAGTTTAGAAAAGCCCCGAAAATTTGTCTCGGGTCGCTGCGCGACCCTCGACAAATTTTCACGGGGCTTTTCTTAACTCGAAATTTTACTTCATGCTTAGTCTGAGAGAGGAAAACACTCGTTTAAATCATCAAATTGAACTCTTTTAAAAACACAACGAATATCTACAGATTTAAAGAAAATAAGGTGTATTTGAAATATGTGTACTTTAACGGAAAACTTCCTGTATATGAACTGTAGTAGACGAATAATAAAATTTATTATCACCACAAAAAGTCTATTCGAAAATATTCCTTTTATTTTGAGATTTCAAGCGTGTTCCAAATTATGAAATTCGGGAATATATTTTATAAAAACAAATTTACAATGAAATTAACAAATCTAAAATATATTTTCAACGTTTTTAGTTATTTTTAATGAAAAAATTGTTAAAATTATTAGATTAATATATTATTGTTTCAAATATTCATAATTTATATAAATAAACAAAGTCATTTTACAATGAAAAAAATGTAAAATATATTTCCAACATTTTTAGTTATTATACTGCCTTTCAAAAAAATCAGAACACAAAGTATTTATTGGACGATTTTAATGAAATTTACAGAATTTGATCATGTAAATGAACTGCATCGATGAACAAAAAATCAACTGTTTTGGTTACTATTTAATGGTATTTTTCCTTGATTTCACCATTATGAAGAGCTGCTGATTTTTTAATGTAATTGCTTCTAATATCCAAGTAGCCTCTGAGTAGTTTGACGTTTCAGTTTGTAAAACATAAAAAGATGCCCCGTGTTCGTCGGCGTGCACAATATCATCATCTAAGTGAATTTGAAAGGGGTCGCATTATTGGAATGCGAGAAGCGGGTTTTTCGGTTCGTGCTATTGCTGAAAGGGTAGGCCGTAGTGTATCGGTGATCGTACGCTGCTGGTCTAGATGGTCCGAAGCTGGGGAGAATCGACGTAGACTTGGATCAAGACGTCCAAGAAGCACCACTGAGCGTGAAGATCGAGCTCTTCGTCTTACAACTTTAAGGGACAGATTTACAACGTCGCGGGCATTGGGAAATGACTGGTTGGCTCTAAATGACCAAAGAGTATCCATGGCTACTGTTTACAGAAGAATCCGCAGTTTTGGTATAAGATCCTACCGTCCACAATTGTGTCTACCTCTTACTCCGCAGCATCGCAGAGCAAGACTTGATTGGTGCAGGGAAAGACAACATTGGACCCATGAATGGAATAACATTATCTTCAGCGATGAGTCTCGGTTCTGTTTATGGGCTCATGATGGTCGCACAAGAGTGAGACGTCGACGCGGTGAGCGCAGAATTTTACAATTTGCTGTTGAAAGACATACGGCTCTTACACAGGGAGTTATGGTTTGGGGGGCGATAGCATATGGTAGTCGGTCTCCTCTAGTTTTTTTAGAAGCAAGTCTTAACGCGATTCGGTATATTGACAACATTTTACGGCCAGTGTTAGTGTCCTATGTAAATGGCTTGCAGAACCCTATTTTTCAGCAAGATAATGCTCGACCTCACACAGCGGCCATTACAAGACAGTTTTTTGATAGCGCCGAAATCAATTTGTTACCTTGGCCATCTCGTTCTCAGAATCTATCGCCAATAGAACATGTTTGAGATATGATAGGTGTTAGAATAAGTAACTTACAGCGCCCCGCTAACACTGTAATGGAACTTAGAGGTCAAATTATCGAAGTTTGGAATGAAATATCCCAAGTCGATATTGACAGCCTGATTTCTAGCATGCCTCGACGTGTTAATGAGTGTTTGGGAAATCGTGGAGGCCCAACACATTATTAATTTTTATTCATTTGTTTTTTTGTTTGTCAAGTTGATTTTTTGATCATCGATACAGTTCGTTTACATGATCAAATTGTGTAAATTTTATTAAAATCGTGCAATAAATACTTGGTGTTCTGATTTTTTTGAAAGGCAGTATATATATATATATATATATATATATATATTTAATAAAAACGTGTTTAAAAATTAATAGATTTTTAATATATTTATGTTATTAAACATTTTTTATTTAAAAGTTAGATAAATACAAAAATCTTTTTACAATGAAAAAATCAATTTGAAAAATGTTTGATGGGTATTTTAATTGGAATTGATAATAAAAAAAACAGAAATTATTTCAATAAAATAGATAAATTATTTACGAATACACAAAACTAAAAACATAGCAATATAGATTCATATAAACATTCATATATACAAAAATCTAACAAACATAACTGTTTTCTTATTTATTAACGATATTTTAGAAGCGGTTTTTTCGTTTTTTTTTTTTTTATTCAGTAATAATTATATAGAATTGATCGAAGTGTAACACAAAATCAAGAATATATTTTAAATAAAAATCCAACAAATCAACACCTCATCATTTGCTTGTTTAATTTCATGACACTCCGGGTTTTAAGAATGCAATAAATAGCAAAGCTCGGTGTATATATTTTTACTCTAACCAAATGAATATCATAATTTCCCTGAAATAATTAGGGAAGATAATATTTTAATTTTGAGAAATTAACATTAAAAATGCTACGTTCCGTTTCATCCATTTACACTCTGAATAACGTGTATGAATATCGAATTAACTTTTTTCCTTGACTATTTTCTTTTTGGACAATATTCATTATTTTAGTGGGGATAGCTTTATAGAAGGGATGACAAATCAAATTCTTCGAAGTGATCTATCTGTTTTTACCTATTTGTAGGCATTTTTTCGACCACGTTTTTATTATGGTGTATACCCTCAAGTATTGCGCGACCAGAACAATACCACTGCAACTTACAGATAATCCGCAACCTTCTAAAAACCATAAATATTTTGGGATTTAAAAAGATTATTTACTGTTGACACATTTAATCCGTATCCGCAGAATCCAATTCGGTAATTTCTTATATTTTAGTTAGACACTTTTTGATCGGGTTTTCTTAAATCATTTTGAATTATTTTTACTTACCTATTTAGTCTGTAACATAATCCCATCGGTACCTTTTGTAAATGTAATCTGACTAAGCATAAAACCATTGAAATAATTGAATTAACCTGACATACAAAACATTGTAAACTGGAAATAGAGTATTCAATAATTTTTGCAATTACACTTCTCAGAGAAAATCTATTTACTTATTCTATTAAAAGACATCTTGTTGTTTTCTAAATGTTTTTGATTATCATCACTTAACGAGACTTTTCAACATATTTCAATATTTGAGCCAATTATCTGAAATATTATCGATAACACTTATTTCTGATTCCTGGGACCCTAAAACGTATATTTCCGTATAAAAAAAAGATAGCCATGAGGTCGGTAACAATTATTAAAATGTAAAGTTTATAATGTTATTAATGTGACTAATTACTTGATTTAACAAGTTTGTTTGTTACGCAGTTTTTGATAATATTCTCAATTATAAAGTTTCATGATTTTTATATAATTTGTACTTTCTCTAAATAACATTTCGTGTATCTCGGGAAGTATTGAGAATATCGAAAAATATTTCTGCTTATTCTTTTTTAAATTATCCCCATGCAGCCGCACGATGGATGCCATAAATTTTAATCCAAAAATTAGGTAACATTTTAGTGCCCGCTGAGTGCTGTCGGTGTTGGTCAAATGGCACACAATAAGCGTTTATAAAATTTCAATCGGAAAGGTACAAGTTGATCATGTAACAATCGTTCAAAGTAAACGGATAACACTGCACCACAAAAAAATATTTTTTTCGTGTTTCCTGCACCATATTAGTCAAATTATATTCATTTTATGCTAAAAAAATGAAAATGACAATGAAAATGTTTTATTAGCTCTAGTTTCTGTGATACATAGTAGGTATAACGTTATCGTGATCTTTTTACTTTTCTCTTGTATGCGAGTTCCGGAGCATCCCTACACACAAACCAACAGTAATCCGCTAGCATAGCTTCATTCCAACGACCGTGATATCTTCGTTCCATTACAGAAATATCCTGGTGGAACCTTTCCCCATGTTCATCACTAACAGCACCACAATTGCGAGGAAAGAAGTCTAGGTGGGAGTGGAGAAAATGGATCTTTAGGGACATGTTACATCAGAGTTGACGGTATTTTTGAAGGAGTATTTTTACTAACTGACTGTAGTTTTCATCTCTTTTGTTTCCTAAAAATCCACAAATCACTCCCTTCAGAGCTTCCCAGGCTTCCTTTTCTTTCCCCTCCAAAACTTCGTCAAACGCAGGATCCCTAACAAGTTGACGAATTTGTGGCCCGACAAAAATACCCTCTTTAACCTTTGCATCACTTAGTTTCGGGAATTTGTCTCTCAAATACCTAAAAGCCTGTCCATCTTTGTTCATACTTTTGACAAAATTCTTCATTAAACCCAATTTAATATGTAAAGATGGAAGAAGAATATCTTTTGGGTCCACAAGTGGCTCAGCAACGATATTTTTTTCGTAAGTATTGAGATTTCTTGCAGGCCAGTCTGCTCTTATGTAATGTGAACTTCTGTCTCTACTATCCCACATACACAAAAAGCAGCAGTATTTAGTGTACCCTAATTGCATTCCTAAAAGTATAGCAATGACTTTTAGATCACCACAAATTGTCCACTTGTGTTCACTGTAATTGATTGATTCGAGGAGAGTTTTCATGTTAATGTAAGTCTCTTTCATGTGAACTGCATGGCCAATAGGAATAGAAGGAAGACGGTTTCCGTTGTGCAGTAATACAGCTTTTAAGCTTAGCTTAGATGAGTCGATGAATAACCTCCATTCTGTTGGATCATAGTTCATTTTGAGACAATTCATTAATCCATAGACGTCGATACAAACAACAAGATTGGTATTCTTCTCAAAAAAGAGAGCAGGTTTCGCTGACGTTTTCTATACTGTGAAACTCTGACATCGTGTTGGAGAAGATTCCACTGCTGTAGTCTTGACCCTAGAAGTTCTGCCTTCTCCTGTGACAAGTCTAGATCTCGAATGAGATCACTTAATTCTGCTTGACTCAATCTGTGTGGTGTTACTAGTGTATCATCTCTTACCTCAAAATCAGGGTCATTTGATGTGAAACGCTTATTTGCTTCTTCTTCTTCTTCTTCCATTTCTACCTCATTTCTACCTTCATTTTCCAAATCATAAATTTGTGGTAGGGTAGGAACTGGTAAACTATCCGAATGAGGAATAGGTCGAATGGCAGATGGAAGATTCAGATATTTAACTGTTCCCCTTTTCTTCATTGACAATCCTGCTTTTATGGGCGGAGTTGAGCAGAAATAGCAGTCATTTTTATGGTTTTTAGGCTTCCTCCATACCATAGGCACAGCAAAAGCCAAAGATCTTATTTTATTTTTCAGCCATTCTCTTAGTATAACCGAACATTGGTTACAGCATATGTGTGGATCCCATGACTTATCCTGGTCCCCTACCTTCATACCAAAGTAATGTTGGTAAGCAGTTTTCACAAGAGGCGTGATATTTTGCTTCTGTGATGAAAATGTTATTTCACCACATATGTAACAAAAATTGTCTGCTGAATTTACACAATTCCTTGGCATTTTGATTTATATTAATAATTCCGCACTAGTTAAACAATAGGAAACTCACATAAATCACTTCACTAGTTATAAACATAACCTACAAACATTATGGAATGTTAGTTTTGTCAGTTTACAGGTATGCCAAATGTCATATACAAAATTTTCCAAAAAATTAAAATTTACACCCTTAAGAAACAACATACAACTTTATCTCCTAAACAAGAGCTAATATGTAATTTTTAATGTCATTTTCGAATTCAGCGGGTGAAAATACATAAGTATTAGCTAATTTTGAATCCGAAACATTTTCATTGTTGCGCAGTGTAATTAAAGTAGTCAGTGCAAAAACCACAAATTTCTGAAACTGTTAATATTTATTAAAAGTATGGTTCATTTAATAAAATACGCATCGTGATTAAAATATATACTGAGTCTATTTTGGGATCTGATTTTTCTCTTTTGCAGAATAAACACTCATGTTGAATTGAATTATTGCTTTGTGTTTTAATAAATTTGATGCCAAACACTGACTTTTCGTAGCAACTACTGTTTTGACGATTTTATTTTCGTATAATCATTCACTATTTTCAAGCTATATTTCAAATGAAACTGAGGAGAACTCAAAAATAATACCTCGAAAATACTGCTAGTAGGTAAAGAAATGATTTTAATTTTATTGTAATCGTCTTGGTTCAATAAGCGATACAAACTCAAATTCCAATTACATTGGAAATCTTTACATGAAACATACAATGCGCCTTGAAACGGGACACATAGTATATTTAAAACTATTTTAACCCATTAACGGCCAAGCAATTTTAACTCTAAAAGTTCATTTTAATTAAAATTCTACACTTCTTTTTATGATTTCTATGAATGACTTATTGCATTACATACTGTGAATTTTTTCTTTAAATATACATAATGTACACGTGAATTTAATAAAAAGTTAAAAATCATAAATAGTTTATTATTATTATTATATTAAAGTGATAATGGATTTTCAAAAAATTAGTGCCTCAACAATGTAATGTATACGCTGTCAATGTTCAGGCATTCGTCGATTTTATATAAAAACGTGCAATATGAAGTTAAGAACGAGTGTATCCACTCCCAGACTAAGCATGGAGTAAAATTTCGAGTTTAGAAAAGCCTGAAAATTTGGCTCGGGCGCGTAGCGAAGCGGAGCGACCGAGCCAAATTAGGCTTTTCTAAACTCGAAATTTTACTTCATGCGCCACGCGTATAAAACATTGTAATATTGTGAAGCATTTATAATACACTTTAAATAACAAAATATTTAAATTTTTCTTGGTACATTTTCAATTCAGGTCAAATAATATAATATATCAAATAAACTTATTTAGTAACTTAATTATCAAAAAATAATAATGTTGCGTGTACGCATCAACGGCGCTTAATGGGTTAAAAACTTCAAACGGTATTAATTCAAAAACTAAAAAAAAAATGACTAACTGCATTTTGCACTGACCCCTCTAATTAAAAAAGAAACCCTTATCGATCAGTAGATTTGATCTGATCAATAAGATTGATCTGATTAGTTAATAAAATGATAAGTTGATGTATTTGTTTTTCTTTTTATCAAAAGATAAATAGTTTTGTATTTTACAACGTTCACATATAATTTCATAAAATCTATTCTCTAATAACGCAGAAAATAAAATTGCAGAAGGAAACGCATAAATGAATGTAACACGCATCCTTAGCTCGTTAAAAGATTGAAAAATCAACATCTGGAATATGATACAACGAGAAGTGCGGAATAGAGGGAGAAAGAAATTGTCTCTCTCTCACTCTCTCTCTGAGACTTGATTTCGCAACATCTGGAGTAAAATAGTCGTAACCGACCGACCGCAGGAAGCCAGACTGGTGTATATAGGCAGCCATATACACCAATTTGGCATCCAGCGCTCTGCTCCCATTCGCGTGTACCCAAAATTTATATGGGGACTGGCTAACTGGATATATATGAACTGTGGTTAATACTAGTTCAAATTATTACAGTCATCATTCATCAAAAGGTTCAACATTCAACATGTTTGGATTAGTTTGTGATGAATACTGGTATCTAATGAACGGTACTCCGGTCAGTCTATTTTCTACGATTGCAAAAATCTTAAACATGTTCACGATTGACAGTTTGGTCATCAGAGAATTCCCTAACAGTTGGCAGTAAACTCCCAACTGTTGTCTCTGATGAACGCTGTTATATTTATATAATTTGTACAATATTCTTTAAGGGCGTGCTGGAGCGAGCTGGATGTATACAGAGTTGCGTGCATACAATTTTTAAGATTTCGTTGTTAATAATAAACATATAAATGATCAATTGTGCTTTTTTAACCTATTTTTGTACTGAGATTTGCGCAATGTATTTTATTTTTTAATATTTGTGTTATAATGGATTTTAAAATCATAAATTTTGTGTAATAAAAAATACTCGAGGGATATCCACAGCACTCATGCAATTTGTCATGAGTGAGAAGTTGCACAAAAATTCATCTATACTGTTTAGTAAATTGTTTCCAAAACGACCGTTGATTGTGACTTTTCACCGATGACAAATTGCATCGATGCTGTGAATAGACCACGAGTATTTTTGCAATATCAAAATATAAACAAATATTACATAACCTCCTCATCCATTTGCCTCTCAGTTATGTGATTATTATAGCAAAACCCAGTACTAATAAGCAGAGTCAAACATGAGTCCTAGAATATCGAAATCACATTACGATCATATATTATTGTATTTTTCACTTTCACTTTAATTAAAATTAAAATCAAAAATAGCAATACTAGCAAATATTTATGTTATTGGTATTTTGGTAGGCAGAAACGGTGACAGAAGAGTGTTAGTTATTCGGGCTTGTGCCCGCCCGCACCACAGGAACTTAATCGTGGCTAAGAAGTTAACCACGATTAAGTCAACTGTTGAGAAAATGTTTTAAATTTGTAAGATACCTGAAGCATGTCTCTTTTATCGTAATGCAAATGTATAAACAATTTCTAAATTAAATTACTTTTTTTAAGAAGTTTAATCGCTGCTTGATACTGATTAAAGTTATCAGCACATGCAATGTAACACTCGATGGATAATGCATTATATTTTATTGCTTATAGAATACGTCTGAATAAGAAATGCAATAATCTACCGACACATCGGTCGCAGCGCCTCTAGTGGCGCTTTCCGTAATGAATTTATATACATCGCCTTGACATCGCGACAAGCATACCTACAATCGACAGTGAAAAATGAGTGAAAAAGCGAAAAGAAAATTTACTCGGGGTTGTTGTGTGGTGGATTGTGAATCCCGAGTGTCATAGGACAAGAGTATACACTTTTATTCTTTCCCCAACAAAGATTACGAGGTAGAGAGGAAGAAGAAGTGGATCGCTGCCGTCAGGCGAATAACGTAAGTAAATTCAAAATAAACATGTGTTGTCAAGTAACTTGACACAATTTTGTAGAAATGTACAAGAATCACGGTCTTGGTAAATATTATTACTTATAATGTACCAGAAAAGTTTCATCTTGTTGTGACATTTGTAGGTTAAGTGGACTGAAATACACAAAACGATGTAATGAATGCAGATATGGACAAAAATGTTATCGATTAAAAGCAAAATGTATTCAAATTTATATAATTAATTTGTTTTTGGTTTGATTTGTATTGTAGGAAAGACGGAAAACCATGGGTTCCATCAAAATAGGAATATGTAATATAATAACATAATTAACAAAGTGCATTTTTTATATTTCTGTCTTTTAGAAAAACATCTTGAGGGGCACACTAATGCTGAGTAAGTGTTACCATTAAAACTCTATAGTTGTTATGGCATTAAACTTAAGGCGGGTGCCTGGCGCCTCAAAACTAGGCCCGCTCGGCTAAGGAAAGAAGATTTGTATAGAAAAAGTAATATATCAATACAAAGCAAATTATTAATAAGTTTTTTGATACTGTTTTTTTTTTAATAAAGAAAATATAAATATAATCTTTTTGGAATTTTTATGCGTTATGTTTCAGCAAAGGTAATTTCATTTTATGTGTTAGATGTTTTTATTAAAATGGTATGATTTCAAATTTCAGAAACTCAAGATCACAGCAAACACCACCAATCACCACTCTTGAATTGTCTAGTTTTGTCTTTGTATTTTAATTAAAGATAGAATTAGAATGTACTGGGGTTGTGATATTCAAATCAACCAAGATTTGTCATAGGGATTTTAGATGTAAAATTATTACCTCGATTATTAGATTAAAATGTATTTAAAATTTTTACATGTAAATTCCTTATTATATTAGAAAAATATTATGTGGCTATACAGGGTATCCTGATTAAGCAGCCAATGTGTTAGCTTTTTTTACACCAGACATAGATCACACTAACTGTCCTGCAAATGTTTTCCCATTTACCAGATTCTCTATCTTTTACCGTTTAAAAGATATCCATGCATCGACTGCTTAATCAGGACACCATGTATGTATCTAATGGGCACAATTTTTGATTCAGAGTTGGCTATGAAAATATTGTTTTAAAATATTTAGAACATAACTGCTTATATGTATATTTCTCAATGCTAACTCAAACAAAATTTTATGCCAATTATTGATTATATACAGACTCCACCAGAAAAATGTATTTATTGTGTTTGTTTTACATTTATATACTGATCACACATGTAATACTGTCTTCAGTTAAGCACATAGTTACTGTTCAAAATGTTGGCCGTTGGCAGTCAGACAGATAACAAAATGACGAGTGGTCACTGCAGTTTACATCAGTCAATATTTCAATGGAGCTTGCTGCACAAGCCGCTGTTATCTCCTGGCGAAGGTCCTCCAGCACCTAGTAGGCCGTAGCCATGAGAAGGGATTTTTTTTAAAACTACGAATCCCCCCCGAAATATTCAAATACTAAAATTTTTGAAAATTTCAAAAACTTCGCTGAAATGGAATTATTGAAAATTTCGGGGGGTGAGTTTAAGGGGAGGGAAATTTTCAATAATTCCATTTTGTAAATTTCAGCGAAGTTTTTGAAATTTTTCCTTCCCCTGACTACGGCCTTGTTGGTACTGGAGGACCTTCGGCAGCAGATTACCGCGGCTTGTGCAGTGATCTCCATTGATACGTTGACCGACATAACTGCGAGGACCGCAGCGTTCCTTTATGAGACTGGCCGCCAAGGGCCTACATTTTGCACATCTAAAGTAACCATGTGCTTAACTGAAGACTGCATGTATGATGAATATTTTAATGTAGAAAAAACTCACAATACATAGTTTTTGTTCTTTAAAGAGTGTATACATTTTTCTGGCGGACTCTGTATGTATAGTATTTGTAAAGTTTACTGTAATTTCCTGTAGTTAACTTTTCTAAATTTTGTACGATAACATTTATTTATAGATGCAAACGTAAAATAAATGTTTTTATTTAGGCAACCATTCTTGTCTTTTTTATTCCTTGTGAATTGAAGCGTTGGCTCATATGCTGAAGAAAACAAATTGTAGTTATGGATATAAAATCTACAATTCCCTCGGAGGATCCTACCCCTACAGGACGCGTCCCCAGGTGGCGGATAGGGGAACGCCGTTACTCGTTGACGGTAGGAGGATTGGCCTCTCGCGGACCAACATGGAAGGATGGAGTGAAGCGATGTTAAGATACCGTCTAGGTATCTCTAGCCTCTCCTCACTCAAGACTGACATGCGTGGTGACGAGCCACACCCGCGCCCTAAAGGTGCAAACATGCCGGATCTAGAGGAGTAAACCTCGATAAAAAATCCGTAATCCTCGGTGTTATTCGTACCGTGACGATGGGATGAATGACACTACGTTAGTGTGTCTTATAACGGTGACCTCCGGATAGGTGGCGGCCTAATTGCAATTAGCCTTCTATCGATATGAAACCTACAAATCAAAATAACAATTCGCCAAACCAGCAATTGACGAGGGAAAATTTACCTCGGTTCTTGCTGGTCCGTAAACCCGAAGGGAACTTCGACAAAACCAGTCCGTTTATATTTAGCAATATAACTGCACAGTGTAGTTGGAGAACTAAAGTGTATTAGAAAATTAAAAGAGGGGTTACTAGTAGAAATGGTCAGTACAGCCCAATCTAAAAAGCTACTAGAAACTACAAAATTAGGGAACGATACAATCAAAGTAGCCGTACATAACACCTTGAACCATTGCAAGGGCATTATATATTGCAGAGATTTCTTAAACTGTACAGTTGAAGAAATCAAAGAAAACTTATCTAGTCAAGGGGTAATTGATGTAAGACGAATAATGTCCAAACGTAAAGGGGTATTGATTCATACTCCAAATCACATCCTCACATTTGACAAAACTACTTTACCTCAACATATAAAGGGTGGTTTTCATAGTCTTCCTGTCAGGGCATACATTCCGGCACCACTAAGGCGCTTCAAATGTCATGAATTTGGCCACACTGCAGTGAGATGCACGAAAGAAAGAGTCTGTGTGTGCGGGAAACCTCTACACGAGGGCACAGACTGCCCCGATCCAATGACGTGCGTAAACTGTAAAGAAGGGCACTTGGCACGTTCTAGGAACTGACCCCAATACTAAATTGAAATGGCAATTCAGGAGGTAAAAGTCAAAGAAAAAATTCCATATTTCGAAGCAAAGAAGAAAGTAATTCCAAAACCCCAACAGCAGGTGTGTCTTATTCAGCGGCCGCAGCGTCAAAACCTGTAAGTTCATTCGCTGACATGATAAAAGAATTTATGCCTCAACTGATTAGCACAATTCAAGAAATTGTAGCCCATGAATTTTCAAACTATAAAGATGGTGGCAAATCAATGCCACCACGACTAAAAGCACCGCAGAGGCTCAGCATAGCTACCTCTGCATATGCAAAATCAGTGGCGGCCAAACCGTCCGTGCCAAAACAGGAAATATGTCAGCAGGAAACCGGAAATATGTCTCCTGCAGTCACAGACATTTTAGCGGCCGCATTTACTGTGGCCGCTAAAACCGTCACAAAGGAGCAACCCGTAATAGACACAGACGCCTATATGTCCTTTTGCAAGTTGCAAGTCAAAAGAGAGCCACAGTGTCTCTCTCCTCTACGGACGATTACTCCGTTGAGGAGAGAGTAAAGAGGAGGTAAAGAGGAAGCCGGGCCGGCAGAAGGGAGTTACCATGAAATAAAGCTACTGGGAATAAAATCTTCTATGTCTCGGTTCTTTGCCTTCTCTTTTATTGTTTTCCTTATTTTTAATTTTAATTTATTATTTATTTACCTTTTGGAGTATTTTACTCTTGTGGAACATGTGATATTACACTTAAGGTTTCTGTTGTGTTCGTTGTGGCATCGGAGCCTTTTACACCTCCGATGTCACCTGTGATATTAGTTTTAAGGTCTTGTGTTTCTCATGGCATTGGAGTCACTTTACAACTCCTATGTCTATTTATTTATTCAATGCTAATTTATTTACTGTGTCGTCGCGTTTGCTGTGATATTAGGTTTAAGGTTTTGATTATGTTTGGTGTAGCATCGGAGACTTTTAGAACTCCGGTGTCACTTGTGATATTAGCTTTAAGGTCCTATTGTGTTTGTCATGGCATCGGAGTCCCTTTACAACTCCGGTGTCACTTATCGTATGCTGTCGCTAGTGTTATTTATTCTAATTTATACTCAATGACATTAGAAGCGTAACACCCAGAAGGAGTTATTATTTTAACTTGATTTTTTGCCAGTATGGTAGTCTTACATCAAGAATAAAATGATTACATTTTCAAGAAATTTTATTAAAAAACAATCTAAAAAAAATTAATAATGTGTTTGGCGACCCCTTTGCTGTATACACTCCTGTAGACGTCTGGGCATCGACAAAATGAGATGGTCGATGTCTTCTTGAGGCATCTCGTTCCAAGCAACTTGAACTTCATCGATCAACTGTGCTAGAGTCTGTGGAGGATGGTGCAAAGAGAATATTCTTCTTCCCATGATATCCCACACATGTTCAATGGGATTTAAATCCGGCGAACGGGGCGGCCACGCTAAAACATTAACACCAGCTTCATTAAGAAAGTTCATAGTTCGACGAGCAATATGGGGACGTGCGTTATCTTGTTGAAAAAGTACGTCTGGGCGGCCATCTAAATAAGGCAACAAAGTCGGTCGCATGACGTCTTCAACATAACGCGCAGCTGTCATACTGCCTCGAATGAATACAAGAGGTGATCGACTACCATAAGCAATAGCCCCCCAAACCATTACTCCAGCAGTCCTGTGTACATGCCTCTCAATAGCAAACCTAAGATCAGGTCGTTCTCCACGGTAGCGTCGTACCCTTCTACGGCCATCATGCGTGCCTAGAACAAAATCGTGATTCATCGCTGAATACAACGTGCCATTCTGCCTCCCAATGCTGCCGTTCTTTGCACCAGTCCAACCTTTGGCGACAGTGTCTCGCTGTTAAAGGAAGCACTAATCTTGGACAGTACGAAAGAAGCCCAAAGGATTGAATGCGGCGATATAAGGTTCGCATACTAACGGGCCTACCTTCTTCTCCAATCCATTGATCACCGATTTGACGCGTAGTAGCGAAACGGTCTCGCAGGGCTATTTGTCTTAAGCGCCGATCTTGACGTTCTGTGGTACGCCTTGGTTGACCAATTGGTCTTCTTCTTGCTCCTCTACCTTCTTCTGTCCATACCTGATACACACGTATTACAGTTGCTGCAGTGGAATCAATTCGGCGGACAATTTCGCGATAGGACATACCGACATCTCGATAAGCAATAACTCGACTCCGGTCAAAATCGCTCAAATGGTGATATTGTGGACGTCTTTGGACTCGAGGCATTTTATTTAAGCTTAACACACTTAACGGAAACACGAAAACTAAAAACATCTGTACTACACAGCTCATATAAATAGTTTTATCAAAAAAGAAAAAGTGAAATATTTTTGTTTTTTCACAATAAATATAAAAATAAAACACTGTTTATCACTTTGTTTGTATAACAATTGGTTTATTTGGTGACTATAGTTTCGATACTACACGTATCATTATCAAACCGTTAGTAACAAAAAACTACAAAGGAACATTAATAATAATAGTTTTTTGTTACTAACGGTTTGATAATGATACGTGTAGTATCGAAACTATAGTCACCAAATAAACCAATTGTTATACAAACAAAGTGATAAACAGTGTTTTATTTATATTCAACAATGTATAACGAAGTAGAAGCCTCTATAATCAGTGAATAAATATAAAAGGCACAAGGTTGAAATTGTTATCAATGTATGCTTTAAATATAGTCACTCTGTTGCTAAAATATGAATTCAAAAAAATCATTCCTTCTTGGTGTTACGCTTCTAATGTCATTGAGTATATTAATCTCTGTCTGTGTGTTATAAATTGCAAATATGGTTGAGCAATTGATCCAATGAAACTGTAACGGTTGCAGAGCACACTACTATGAGCTGAAATTACTCCTGTTTAGACACACGCCTTTTTGCGTATGTCCACAGGAAACACATTTTAAACCTGAAGATGAGTTTCAGGTCAAAGGGTTTTCTGTACTACGAAGGGATGTAGTGCCTGACGTACGAGCCAGGGGTGGAATCGTCATCCTTCTGAGAAAAGGCCTTCCTTATCTGGAGGTCCATCTCAGGACGAGGCTTCAGGCACTGGCAGTCCGTACAGCTCATCCCTTAGAAACCACTATCTGTGCCGTCTACCTTCCAGAGTTCGATTAGACAATTAATGATATCGCTGAACTTGTAGACCAACTGCCCTCGCCATTCATCCTAGTGGGCGATTTTAATGCCCACAGCCTGATTGAGAATTTTCTTGATCAGAGTGACACGGTCCTCCTCAACACCGGAGCCCCCACACACTTCAGTGCAAGAGGGTCAGATTTTTAAGCGATAGATTTGTCTGTATGTTCCTCCCGTTTGGCCACACGTCTCTCGTGGCAAGTCTTTGACGACCTGCACGGCAGCGATCTCTTCCCGATCGCTGTAAAAACCATCGTTCGACGAGTGAGACTGTCAGTCCCTCGGAGATGGTGTCTCGACAAGGCAGACTACCTTGGTTTTCAAGCCAGTTTCATCCCTCCTTCGTCACTTACTGACGACGTCGAGACCGCCGTGTCGGCTATCACTCCGACCACGCGTGAGGTGTGGAGAAAGGTGGGTGCAATAGCAGGGAAGAAATTTCCAGCAGTAGCACCCATCTTGCGAGTCCGAGGACGTGATATTACCGACACACACGAGATAGCGGACGCAATCGCGTCTCAGTTTTGCACCGCTAGTAGCTCTCTAAACTATCAAGACACTTTCCTGGGAGCCAAGGGTGAATTAGAAGTTCCTCTGTATTTCTCCTCACCGCATACCTTATGCTATAATTCGCCATTCTTATTAGGGGAACTTGAAGAGGCAATCCATTCAATGGGCGATTCCAAGGCCCCGGGTCTAGACGGCATCCCGTATCAGATGGTCCGACAACTCCCCTCTTGTATGAGGGAGCATTTGTTGGACATTTATAATCTGATATGGGATAGGGGCGTCTACCCCGGCCTCTGGAAAACGGCCATTATCCTGCCTCTTCTTAAACCGGGTAAGAATCCAACAAACGTCGAAAGTTACCGACCCATTTCATTGACAAGCTGCTTGGGAAAAGCAGCCTAGAGAGGATGGTCAACAATCCCCTGGTATGGATGCTAAAGATGAATGGTCTATTAGCAAAGTTCCAGGCCGGTTTCCGTAAATTTCACTCCACAGTTGACCAGTTAGTCCACCTGGAGAACTCCATCCAGGATGCCTTCCTAGATAGAAATCACCTCGTTGCGGTGTTTTTTGACCTAGAGAAGGCATATGACATGACCTGGAGATACGGAGTTCTTCAAAAGTTTCACGAATGGGGACTAAGGGGCCGTCTGCCCCTCTTTGTACAATCTTTTATGGAAAATCGGTCGTTCAAAGTCAGAGTTGGGGATACCGAGTCTGCACAGTTTGTGCTGGAAAACGGGATTCCCTAAGGCTCAACCATAAGTTGCACTCTTGTCGCTATCGCTGTTAACGACATCGCTTTGTCTGTAGAATCCCCTGTAGAGAAATGTCTATACGTCGATGACCTTGTAATATATATGGCGGGAGATACCATCCCCGCCATAAATCGTCAACATCAATCGTCAACAAGTCTTTTAAAGCGACTATAGCGATTCGTGAATGTCTTTTAAGTGTTAATTTATTAATTTATTTATTGTTTTGTCTCGTTGTTGTACAACTTCAGTGTCACCTTTTAGTTTGTGTCTGTCCGCTCCAGAGTCCTTTTACAACTCTAGAGCACATATTGTATATAGTTTTTAGGGTCCGGTATCGAAGTCCATTTACAATTCCGATATCGTCTGTCTGTGATATTAGGTCTAGGTTGTGTCGTCAGTTACTTGTATGGTCCGGCATCGGGGTCTTCTACAATCCCGATGTCGTCCGCTTTGTGATATTAGGTTTAAGATGTGTGTGTACATTTTGTGTTTGATCGGTGACAGGGTCTTTTACAACCCTGCCACTACAATTTCTGTGATATTAGGTTTAGGTTTATTTATACTATTTTATATTTTGTTTATTTAAGCAAACTAATTGTTTTGTAGTCGAAGCCGGTAAGTGGGAGGGGTTTTTAGTCGGTAGTCCTCCAGTTTGGAGGGAGTGTCCGTAAATGGATTTTCCCCTCCCATGCTACAAAAAAAAAACTACAACTGCATTTCTTATTCAGACGTATTCCATAAGCAATAAAATAAAATGCATTATCCATCGAGTGTTACATTGCAAGTGCTGATTATCAAATCAGTATCAATCAGCGATTAAACTTCTTAAAAAAGTAATTTTATTCATAAATTGTTTATACATTTGCATTACGATAAAAGACACATTCTTGAGATATCTTACAAATTTTAAACATTTTCTCAACTGTTGATTTAATCGTGGTTAACTTCTTAGCCACGATTAAGTTCCTGCGGTGCAGGCGGGCACAAGCCTGAATAACTAACACTCTTCTGTCACCATTTGGGCTTACCAAAATACCAATAACATAAGTATTTGCTAGTATTGCTACGTTTGATTTACAGTGCAACTAAAAGTGATAGTTCTCACTGATCAGGGGGTCTATTCGCAGCATGGATGCAATTTGTCATCAGTGAGAAGTCGCACTGAAACGTCGTTTTGGAAACAATTTACTAAGCCGTATAAAGTAATTTCAGTGCAACTTCTCACTGATGACAAATTGCATGGGTGCTGTGAACATACCCTGAGTATTTTTTCAAATATTAAAAAATAAACAAATAGTACAAAACCTTCTCATCCATTTGCCTCTCAGTTATGTGATTATTACAGCAAAACCCAGTACTAATAAGTAGAGTAAAACATGAATCCTAAAATATCGAAATCACATTACGATCACATATTATTTTATTTTTCACTTTAATTAAAATCGGATACACAATTCAAAATAACCAACAAAACGATGAAATTGCAAGGATTTGACAGAAGTAACATTAAAATAGTTAGAAAGAGATGGATGCACAGCTAGTCTGGCTCGAAAATAAAAATGTATCGAGAAATAAATGAATGTATTCCCCTTTTACTCCCATCAACCCTTCAACGAGCAAAAAACCGGTTTCGTGCCGCTAACAAACGGAGTATTGCATGACGAGAATTCTATAGAAATCATATATGATGAACAACTGTATTGTAAAACAAATTCTATGTCCACCATCGCCACCAGGGGCGCATTTTTATTTAGACTCGATTTCGTCAAGGTCAACAAGTGAAAAAGACGCTTAAAACGTGTTTAAAACAGAATATACAGGACATTTTTCTTTTGAGTATACATAGCCTGATAATTACAGCGTTTTTTCAAATATGCGGGAATTCGTTGTTTCAAAGCGGTTAATTTTAGGATTTTAACGAGTGTTTTCCACTCCGAGACTAAGCATGAAGTAAAATTTCGAGTTTAGAAAAGCCTAAGAATTTTGATTGGCCGCGTAGCGAAGCGGAGCCGCCAATCCAAATGAAGCTATTCTAAACTCGAAATGTTACTTCATGCTTAAAAATACTGATTTACAGTGAAGTTCAAACAATACAAACATACAACAACGATTATAGGCAACCTAATATACGTTAGAGTTATTGGGTTGCCTATAATCACTGTTTTAAACAATTTCTCAGCGCAGAGAACTCACGTTTTATTCACATCTAAATATTAGATTGCTTAAGCCGTATATTTTAAACTTTACGATATTTCAGTGTTTTATACGTGTGGCGCATGAAGTAAAATTTAGAGTTTAGAAAAGCATAATTTGGATTGGCCGCTCCGCTTCGCTGCGCGACCAATCCAAATTTTCAGACTTGTCTAAACTCGAAATTTTACTTCATGCTTAGTCTGGGAGTGGAAAGCCCTCGTTTAAAGATTCAAATTGAAATCTTTTAAAAAAAACAATGAATGTCGTAAAATTTACAGTGTATACATATGTATACCTGAAATAAAAATTACCTGTATTTAAACATCACATTTATGCACACACAATTGTGATATTTTATTGTAATAAAATGTCCTGATTAATAATGTAATTTGAAAAATCTTCAACAATTTAGCTAAAATTTAAAAACGTAAACAAAAAATGTTAATGAAATAGTATAAAATATAATTTACCAAATTTAAGATAATAAAAAAAGTTTTAAACAAATTTATAATGTAAGACATGTTTAAAACACGACGGCTGTTTTTAAACATGTTTAAAACACTGTTTTAAAACGAAGTGTTTAAACATAACAACCCTGAAAGCTATATAATATAAGGATCATTTCAATTTTTTAAAGTTTAACTTCGAAAATGCCTAGCAATAATTATAATATCAATATAATATTGATTTATCCACAACCACTCTATAATATTATAATTATACATGCTAAGAGTCAATAATAATGACGTTTATTATAAATAGGTTATGAAACCTGTGAGTAATATTTTGACTTATCACTGCTCAACTGTGAATAATAAGAAATCACTACAAAATCAGGATACCTCATGTTAATCAATTTTGACATAAACAAAAACAATTTATAAATTGAAAGCAAATTGTGTTAATTGTGTTGTGATAGTGTGGTTAATAGTTTATCGAAGGTGAAAGAAGCAACATGGAATCCGATCCTGACTTGTTGACACCCCCGGAAATAAGGGACGCGGCAGAAATCGCTTCCATCAATTTGTTGCCTAAAAAGTCTCGCAACATATACCAAAGTACATACAACACGTTTTGTGAATGGAAAAAGGAGAAAAAAGCACATTCTTCAACTGAGTCGGTAGTTTTGGTGTATTTTACTGAATTATCAAAAAAATACAACACCTCATCGTTGTGGCAGAAGTATTCGATGCTAAAAAGTACATTGAAAATCTTTGAAAACATCAATATTGGAAACTATGGCTAACTTCTAGCTTTTTTGAAAAGAAAAAATGAAGGGTTTACTCCGAAAAAAGCCAACACTTTCTCCCCAGAAAATGTTAACAGTTTCATTGCAAATGCACCGGATGACAAATTTCTTGCAAAAAAGTAAGTTTTAAATTATTTTTATATTTTTTAAAAATTGCAGTAATTTTTTCTTCAGGTTGCATTAATTATGGGTTTAATGGGCGCTTGTCGTTCAAATGAGCTGCATAACATGAAAATTAAAGATAAAGAAGACCTTAATTCCTGCTATATGACTAAGGTGCCAACCACAAAAACTAAAATTTGTAGGAAATTTACAGTATCTGGTAATTTTTACCACATTGTAAAAAAATATTTGTGCCTCCGAAAGCAGATAAACTGTGATTATTTCTTTCAAAATTTTCAAAATGGAAAGTGTACTAAACAGCGAATTGGTATTAATAAATTTACAAAAATGGGAAGGGATATCGCCAGTTTTTTGAAATTACCCAATCCTGAGCAATATACAGGCCATAGCTTTAGAAGAACCTCAGCCACCATTTTGGTTGATGCTGGTGGAGACATCACTGCGTTAAAACGTCATGGAGGATGGAAGTCAACTGCGGTTGCAGAAGGCTATATTAACGATTCTTTGGAAAACAAAAAGGAAACGGCCAGAAAAATTGCATCGTCAATAGAATCGACAGCAAATAATGTAACAGCTGCATCTTCCAGCACAAATTCCGTTAATTTCGATATTTTGGATCAAACCGTAAATCTTGGTGTACCCACTTCAATGCCCCCTATTGTGTTTAATAATTGTTCTAACGTTACTATTAACATTAATCCTAATAAATAGTATTATTATATGTATTTCTTAGTTATAATTAAAAGTAAATGATTTAATGAATTATGTTCTTATTCTTGAAAAGTTGCAGTAAGCAATAATGAATATACATTTTGTGGTTGTGGATAAAGTATAATATTCTACTCGCGCATAATGGCTATTAATCATTCGAATGATTTACTCCACTCGCCTGCGGCTCGTTCCGTAAACCTCATTCTCATGATTAATAGCTTTCATTATGCGCTTGTTGAATAATATACTATTATCATTTAGATTTTCTTAGTAATGCACTGTTGTCAAAATGTATGACGTCAGTGTCATGTAGGAAACTTCAAATCATTCCGCAAATAGATGTCAGTCAGTGAAAATTTTAGAAATAGTTTCAGTTTTGCTTCTTTGCTTTTCTAATTTCATTGTTTCGATTTTGTCCTTTCAAACTTCAAAATAGTTAATAATTGAATAGTAATTTATTTTTTTCGCACACGGATAATTTTTACAGCAGCATTAAGAAAACACCAATTTCTTCAGAATACGACATTTCAAGATCAAAGACCACCCTTTCACATATGTCTCCCAAAACTCTCTAAAGTATCCGTTGCGTGTTTCTTTACCAAGTATCTCCCTCTTCAAAACTCTTTCAAGTGCCTCCTATGATTTACTAAAGTCCCTAACAAAACTATTTTATGTCTCTCGTTTCTTTTGTTCCTAATCAAACTCTCTCAAGCGTATTTTAAACCTAAAGTCTTCCACTCTAAAATCAGTGACTTTTATTCCCGGCCAAAACTTTCTTAAATGTTTTTTTAAACTTTCTCAAGTCTCTATGAAAATTCTCTTAAGTCTCTTGTTTTTGTTTATAATAAAGTTCTCTCAGGCATATTTTATGCCCCCCCCCTAAAGACTTCCACTCTCAAAATGTATCTCTCTTCAGTGTCTCCATTATTTCTTAAGTCTCTTGTTACTGAATTCTCTTTCAAAGGTATGTCAAGTACATCGTAATGCTTCCGCAAAACTCTCTTAAGATTCTTGTTTCTCAATGTTTACTCATAACTCTATTAGGCACCTTTTTTAGTAAATTCTGCATTGTGGAGGCTTCTACATTGTTATACACGTTAAATTCACAATATTTTTTTTTACTTTGTTTACATAATACTTATTTTATTTAATGTGGCTGCAGTTTAGGCAAATTTAGCTTGCCATTATTAAACATGAAGATCACCTTTTATGTCTATCTCAGGCCTCTAATTTCTCAAATACATTCATTTTAAGTGACTTAAGACATTTTCGAGTTTCTTGTATCACATATCTCTCTCAAGTGTCTGTTAAGTCTTTCTCAAATCTCTTTAAGTCTCCTGCTTTTTAAATCTTGAACACAAGCCTCTGAAGATTTTCTAACTACTCTTTTACTGACATATTTAGGGAGTTTTTCTTTTAAGTATTCATATTTCAATTGCAGCATATATGCTGAAAATCTTCAGATACTCGTTGTTTTTTAAAACAGTTCAATTTGAAGATTAAACCAATGTTTTCCACTCCTAGATTAAGCATGAAGTAAAATTTCGAGTTTAGGAAAGTTTGAAAGTTTGATTTGGTCGCGTAGCGAAGCGGGGCGACAAAACCAAATTTTCAGGCTCTTCTAAACTAGAAATTTTACTTCATGCTTAATCAAGGAGTGGAAATACCCGTTTAAAATTTCAAATTGAACACTTATACAAAAATTATGTATACTTAAAAGTACAAGAATACTGTGCTCATGTGTAATAATCTAATTTCAATAAACTTACTTTCTATTTCTCCAAATGTCTCAAGCGAAGATTACAACTTAATTGTTGACATCAATTGTCAGGAACGTCTAACACAAATATCAAAAGATACTAAAAAGTGCGCGAAGATCACTTCACGAGAAGATCATTCAGAAATTCAAGTGTTTTTCTTCACCTAATTTAAGAAAACATTACTTACCTGTAATTACAATTACTTACTTAAGTATTAATAATAAAGTTTGTGTAGTATTTTTGAACTCACGAATGAACAAATTAATAAAATTCATCAATCACTTTTCTTTATTAAATCGCACAATATTTAATAACACAGTATAAGATATCATAAAAAATATACAAATCGGAATGTTTTCTTTAATCTTTAATTACAGCACGGGAAAATTGTAATCGAGCGTCTGCTGCTTGGCCAATGCCAGCAAACACAAGAAGTAATTTCTACTTTGCGGATTCACGTAAAACGTCAACATGGTGTTTTCGGCGCTCGAACCACTCGGCGACCCGCACGGAGTCACATCCGGTGAAATACTCATCTCGGAATGCTCGGGGCTCGTGTTCTCCGTCAGCTGCATTAACCCGACTGTATTCCTCACGTAATCCGCAACGCGAGCTCTACTTACGGGATCCATCTCCATATTCTCGCCCTGTATATTCTGTTTGGGGTTTATTTTAGGTGGGTCTAGTTTTATACAGAGTAACGATTGGTCGTTGTTAGTGATGCCCGTTAGTTCTGATAGGCTTAACACGCGTTGGGTCATGTCTTCGTCTGTGTCGACGATGACTAGGGCTTCGGTTGTTAAAACTAAAGCGACTGCGTCGTATTGGCCTGTGTTTGTTAAAGCAGTAGCTTCGGTTACAAAAAGGATGCTGCTTTGTGAGACTGTTTGGATGAATTTCCATTTGTATTTTAGGAGGGAATTAGGGGTAGAGAATATGTGGTTTAATACGGGATTCATCCTTGGTTCTGGAAGACTGTTCCAGCCTGCTCCTTGCAGTAAACCTATTTGATAATATTGACTTTAATTTTTTATCAATGATTATAACTATTTCAAGTATAAACAAGACATTCTACAATGTTCACTTTCACATATATATTTGTTTAAGCTTGTAGTAGTTACAATCATTAGAGAGTTTCAGTTTATTGTTCTACAAAAGAGGCTAACGCTAAATTCTACGCTAAACTTGCTTGTTGCATGGTAATCGATTGCGTTACCAGGCAACAAGCTAGTTTAACGTAAACGTTAGCGTTACCGTATTTCATAATACGATAAACTAAAACTCCCTATTGATATCTCTCAATAAAAGTTGGAAAGAATTTAATTTGGATTGATACCTTGGCCGGTGAGATGAACCAATTCAGCTGCACCACTGAGTGGTTTCGTGAAAACGCCGACGATACCTTTTCCCACTCCAGCTACCAAACTTGACGGCGACGCACCGTCGGTCATCACAGATTGCAACGGATGATGGGCTATGCCACCTACCGCCCCCAATAAACTAATACCTAATCCTGTTAAGCCCTGAAATTAAAAAATGTCCATAGTTGTAAAAAATAATCCTAAAACGAGAACAAATATTAATTTACTTAGGTTTGTCAAATACTTGTGGTCGCAAACAATAATACATTTGGTTTTTAGCAGAGCTGGGATGAATCCTCAAAAACATGATTCGAATCACGAATCCGAATCACCTAATATGATTCGAATCACGAATACTCGAATAAAATATTCGTAAGTGAAAAATTTGATTCGAATCAAAGATTCGAATCCTCATTTTGAATCTGTGTTTTATACGCCTGGCGCATGAAGTAAAATTTCGAGTTTAGAAAAGCCCCGTGAAAATTTGTCGAGGGTCGCTGCGCGACCCTCGACAAATTTTCTACGCGGGGCTTTTCTAAACTCGAAATTTTACTTCATGCTTAGTCTGGGAGTGGACAACACTCGTTCTTAGAAGTTTCAAATTGAAGGATCACTCTAGATTACTAACTTTATTACCATTTTACAAAGGCTACAGCTCGAAGGACCAACCATGGTCTTCGGAGACCGAAGGACTACAGGGAATCGAAGTTTATTTACAAGAAAACAACGAATATCTGAAGGTTTACAGCATGGATAGGAAAGAAAATATTCAATTTTGAAAAAATATCGAAGTTGGGTTGGTTTTCAGTGCGTTTTTTACTTCACTTTAAATCAGTGTTTTATACGCGTGGCGCATGAAGTAAAATTTCGAGTTTAGAAAAGCCCCGTGAAAATTTGTCTCGGGTCGCTGCGCGACCGTCGACAAATTTTCTACGCGGGGCTTTTCTAAACTCGAAATTTTACTTCATGCTTAGTCTGGGAGTGGACCGTCAAGATTTTCTACATGTCGAGATTTTTGATATTTCTAGATTTATGTCGATTTATTCAGTTTATTATTGTATTAAATGCAACTTCAATATTAAATAAAAACGGTTTTTTTAGGAATAGAATATTCATCCATTAAGAGCCGAACAAATTATAAGGTTAACTCTAAAAGTTAATTTTAGGTAAAATTTTGCATCTTTTTCTATGATTTCAATGAATGATTTATTATATTACATACGTCGATTTTTTAAAAGAGTTAAATTTAAAATTCAAACGAGTGTTATCCACTCCCAGTCTAAGCATGAAGTAAAATTTCGAGTTTAGAAAAGCCCCGAGTAGAAATTTTGTCGAAGGTCGCGCAGCGACCCGAGACAAATTTTCGCGGGGCTTTTCTAAACTCAAAATTTTACTTCATGGGCCACGCGTATAAAACACTGATTTAAAGTGAAGTTAAAAATGCACTGAAAACCAACCCAACTTCGATATTTTTTCAAAATTAGATGTTTTCTTTCCTATCCATGCTGTAAACCTTCAGATATTCGTTGTTTTCTTGTAAAAAAACTTCGATTCCCTGTAGTCCTTCGTTCTGCGAAGACCATGGTTGGTCCTTTGAGCTGTAGCCTTTGTAAAACGGTAATAAACTTAGTAATCTAGAGTAATCCTTCAATTTGAAACTTCTAAGAACGAGTGTTGTCCACTCCCAGACTAAACATGAAGTAAAATTTCGAGTTTAGAAAAGCCCCGCGTAGAAAATTTGTCGAAGGTCGCGCAGCGACCCGAGACAAATTTTCACGGGGTTTTTCTAAACTCGAAATTTTACTTCATGCGCCACGCGTATAAAACACTGATTTCAAGTGAAGTTAAAAATATACTATTAACATTAGATATTTTTCATGGTTAAGTAACCAAATATGCATTCACAAATATTTGAATTATTCGAAAATTTTAATATTTATATTCAAATATGAATAATTTAGTGATTTAAATATTCATATTAGAATATTTAACTATTTGAATTAATCGAATTCGAATCCCAGCCTTAATAGCGATGATTCGAATTATTTAGGAGGATTTGAATCCATGTATCAGGATTCGAATTTTATAAGGATTCGATTCCTTTTATAACGATTCGAATCCTTTTATAAGAATTCGAATCCTTTTATAAGGATTCGAATCATCTACGTTTGGATTCGAATACGAATCCTTTTAAAAAAATGTAACGAATCCGGATCACGAATCCGTTTTCACTAAAGTATTCGAATACCTCTTTTGAATCCTCTAAAAGGATTCGAATGCGGGAATCGAATCCTAAATGATTCGAATCCTGCCCAGCTCTGGTTTTTAGTAGTACATGATTAAAAAATCTTCTGTGGCTAACACAGGTACCGACCGCGAATATAAAATATTACAGGATTATTAAATTGATTTTTCCAATTAGTTATTATTAATGCTTAATGAGATAGAGCTATAAAATTCAAAAAAATAAAACAAACAAAAAATTAAAAATTACTACAAAAAGTATATACAGTAGTGGAAAAAAGTAGAGCAACTTTTGAAAATCGTTTATTTCTTTAATCAGTAATGTATGACATAGCCATATTTTTTTTATAATAATCCACAACTACAAAAGCAATTTATTTTGGGGGTAAAAATAAATATTTTTTGTATGAAGTATTTTTATATTTAAAGATAATTTTTGGGTGGAAAAAAATAGAGCAACTTTGCTTCAAAATTGTTTTTTTAAATACAAATAGTTAAAAAAATATATTAATTAATATTTTGTAAAGAACCCGTTATTCTTAATAACATGTTGACAACGTTTTGGCATCGATTTTATCAGTTTAGAAATAATCGCAGTATCCATATTGACCCATGCTTCGTTCAAGGCTTCAAACAATTCTTGATGATTGCGATAGAACTTTCCTCTGATTTTGGAATCCAAAATGTCCCACAGATTCTCAATTGGATTGAGATCTGGGGACTGTGAAGGCCATTCCATAACAGTGATGTTTTCCTTTTTGAACCATTATTTTACGAACCGAGAAGTATGCTTAGGATCATTGTCCTGTTGAAATAAATGTCTTAAAGGCATAATCTCGTCGGCGTATGGGACCATTTGGTTCTCTAATATGTCCTTATATTTAAATCGGTCCATAATACCTTCTATTTTATAAAGGGGCCCCATACCATATCCCGAAAAACAGCCCCAAACCATTACCGATCCACCACCATGTTTTAAAGTTGGACACGTATACTTAGGGTTGAGTCGTTCATTGGCAGGACGGCTTACATACACAATACCATCACTTTTAAATAAAGAAAACTTAGATTCATCGCTCCAGATAACCTTTTTCCAGTCATTCTCAGTCCAGTGTTGATGCGTTTTGGCAAAACTTAAACGGGATCGTCTGTTTTTCTTAGACAACATAGGTTTTTTTGCTGGTCTTCTAGCAAATAATTTAGCTTCTAGTAGTCTGTTTCTCACTGTCCTAGAGGTCACATTTACTCCAAGTTCTTCAAATATACGGTGCTTTATCATGTTAGATCCGAGAAAAGGCACGGTTTTGGCAATTTTTATAATTTGTTTATCCGTAAAGTGAGTGGTTTTTCTAGGTCTCCCTGATTTTTTTTTTGACGGATGTATCTCCCTTTACACGATATTGCTTAATTATTCGCGACACAATAGATTTATTTAACATAAACATGTTTGCAATCGTAATCTGTTTTTGACCACTATTGTATAAATCAACAATCCGATTTTTAATATCAGCGGATAAATGTTTGCCTCTGGGTATGTTGACAAGTGAAATACGTTAAACTGATGAATTTAAACTTATACTAAACTAAATACATTGCAAATTTATCAGGTTATTGAAAAAGTTGCTTTATTTATTTCCATTCTAAAATATTATTTTTTATATCCAATGGAACAACGAAAGAAGAATGGGGATTTTTTATCAGCAAACTATTTATAAATATCGTATGTTTTTATCTACAGACAAATTATGGCCAAAGGTAACATCAGAAATTTTATTTTAGCAATATATTAAAGTTGCTCTATATTTTTCCACTACTGTATATTCACATTAAGTGTTTATTCTATAACTTTTATTTGAAATATTTTTCGATTATGTTAATTATTTACAAGATACGAAAAACACGCTAAAAGTAAATATCCACTTTCGGTTTGAGGTCAGAATACAATATACAAATTTTCATAAAAATCCTATAAGCCGTTTTTGCTGAAATCTCTCCACAAAACATGGAGATTTTAGGGGTGGGTAAAAATTAGTGACTGCGAAATTTCCATACATAATTTAATAGATATGGTATAGGCGGCGGATCGATTGTCCATTGTCTATTCGAATTACGTAGATCTAGAAGTTCTATCAGCCTATTAGAGTCCATCAATACCTAGACCCTTTATGTAATCTATAATTGTTTGAGGAGTTAGGCATATCAGTTCATCGGGCTCTACAATAGCCGATATCAGTAGTTCCTTCTTGAGAGGGACAAGGCAGGACACTTACATAGTACAGTTTGTATAGTTTCCAATGCGTTATTACGGGATCTGCATTTGGAAAATCTTGTTGAGGTAGTATTTCAGAGGACATTGTCTAGTAAGGAGGCCGATGATAAGCCTTAAATTTGCGTTTGAGAAGGTGATAAACCTTTTAGCAGATAGGTGCGGATTTAAACTGTGGCCTGGTCGAATGGGCCTAATTGTCAAGACTATTAAACTATAAGAAGAAGTCCAGACTCCTTGCAAACCGATAATTTCTTTTCATTATTATTGACGTGATATTGTCTAAGCATTCTTTTTTATGTACCAATCCGTTATGGGATGTTAGCGATCAATATGTCTTAACGTTATTTATGGAGGCTCTAAACAGGCTCCTGGTGGTGCTGGAATACCATACTATTAGGTTCTTCAACCAAGATATACTTCTTCTACCAGGGCTCCTATTTTTCCATTCAATTTTTTCTGTAGCAACTAGTAACAACTGGAGTATCCCGTACCGTTGTTTATTTCTCATCACATGTCACAAATATTAGTGTTTTCTTTCCTTTACGATGTAAATAACTTCTATCTCCTTATTCAGTTGTTCTAGAGCCCCCTTATTTGTGACACGTTCTGACCAGGATATTATTAAAAGGCGCCTACATACGGATTTTTTTCTTCTAAGTATACATATCTCAAATTGTATATTTTCATCAGAGCTGAGATGAATCCTCAAAAACAGGATTCGAATCACGAATCCGAATCACCTAATATGATTCGAATCACGAATACTCGAATAAAGGATTCGTAAGTGAAAAATATGATTCAAATCAAAGATTCGAATCCTCATTTTTGAATCACGGATACAAATCCTTTAATTTTTTTTTTTATTTAACAATTAATAATTAGCAATCTACCCATGGGCATTCATCTAATGGTTTAAAGTACATTTCAACTGCGTGAGGTCAAGGTCTACATTAAGACTTTAACTAATTGTTCTTAAATATATGATGTGTTTTCAATATTTAATTTAATTAATTTCATTTCATTTCAATGTCTGTTTTATTTATACGGCAATTCCAATATGTGGTGTCGCTTCAGGCGATAGGTCGTTTTACTGTTGTCCAGTAAATTCAGGGCTAGCAGGTTCGGATGCACTTCTAGTCTTTTGATGTATCGCGCAGTCACGCACTTCACTTCGTCTTTAACCTCGGTCATTTGTAAATCTCTGTGTATTTGCTCATTTCTTACATACCAGGGAGCATTTGTGATTATTCTTAATGTTTTTGATTGGAATCTTTGTAGAATCTCTACGTTTGAGGAACTCGCAGTGCCCCACAGTTGAATTCCGTATGTCCATATAGGTTTTAATATAACTTTGTACACTAGTAGTTTATTTTCAAGCGATAGTTCAGATTGGCGACCAATTAACCAGTAGAGCTTAGTGAATTTTAATCCCAGCTGTTTCCGCTTCGTGAAAATGTGCTTTCTCCAGCTAAGCCTTCTGTCAAGGTGCATACCCAAATACTTGACATCTTCTGCTTGTTGGTTTATGTGAACTGGTGGACAGGTTCCTTTTCGCAGTGTGAAAGTTACATGCACTGACTTTGTTTCGTTTGCTTTAATCCTCCATTTTCTCAACCATTCTTGTATATTGTCCAGGGCCGCTTGTAAACATTAGGAAGCTTCTTCAGCATTACGATTTACTGCCATAATAGCCGTGTCATCAGCGAATGTCGATGTGTTTGTATTTAGTGTTGTCGGTAAGTCGGCCGTGTAGATAAGGTAAAGAATTGGTCCTAAAACGCTCCCCTGCGGTACCCCGGATGATATTGGGTATAGTTCTGATGTCGTTTCTTCGTACTTCACCATAAAGTATCTATCACTCAGGTATGATTTTAGTAGTTGATAAAATGGGTGTGGAAGGTCTCGTTTCAGTTTGTAAAATAGTCCTTGGTGCCAGACTTTGTCGAAACCTTGACTTACATCCAGGAAGGCTGCTGTACAAAACTTTTTGTTTTCTAGACTGTTTCTGATAACTTCCATTACACGGTGTACTTGTTCTAAACTGGTGTTCGGGGATGAGTTGTAGCTTGGTTATAATCGGTTTCAGTCGTTTCATTAATAATTTCTCCAGCAGCTTCGATAGGATAGGCAGCAAGCTTATTGGTCGGTAGGATGCGACTTCTTCAGCAGGTTTTCCTGGTTTTGGAATCATTCTTATCTGCGCTACTTTCCACTGCGATGGAAAATATCCCGTTCTTAGTACCGTATTGTAAATGTGTGTGAGATGTGTCAGCGCTTTATCTGGTAGCTGTTTAATGACTGTTCCTGTTATTAGTTCATAACCTGGGGCTTTTTTGGGATTCAAATCATTTTTGATTGTATTTTTGAGCTCTTTTATCTTTATCGAATTAATGGGAAGTGCTAGCTGGTGTGGAGATTCCAGAGACTGGATTATTTCATTATCTTCCTCTGTGCTGATTTCTCTAGAGTGAGGTTGGAATACATGAACTAGATGTTCTGCAAAATTGTCCGCTTTGGCCTTATCATCCCTCGCCCAACTGCCGTCCAGTTTTCTTATTGGTGGAATATTTACTTGGCGTTGTTTGAGTTTCCTGGTGGCTTTCCATAGTGAATAGTCTGTCACTTCCGAGGGTAATAATTCTTCCAGATATTTTTTCACTTCCATGTTTTTTTGTGATGCAATTAGGTCTTTTAGATCTCGTACGGCTTTGTTAAATTTCGTTTTATCTTGTGGAAATTTTGTTTCCATCCAAGTTTTCCGTAGTTTTCTTTTTTCAAGAATTGCTTCTTGTAACAATTTTGAGATAGTTTGCCTTTTCCTAGAATTCTTTGTCACTGGAGTGGATTCCCATGCCGCTTCTTGTATCGCACGTGTTAGGTTCTCTACAGCTTTATCAATTTCCTCTGCGGTTTTTAGTGCAGTTTTGGTTTCTATTTTGTCTTCCAAACATTTCCTAAATAGTTTCCAGTTAGTGTTTTTGTTAGAGAGTTTAGCCGGTTCAGGTTTTTCAATTCCCGTGCTGCTTAGGGTAACCATTATTGGAGAATGGTCTGAGGAAAGGTCTAGGTTTTGTTCTGTCAGCAAATGATTTGTTGGAATACCTTTCGTTACACAGAAGTCAATCACGTCTGGTATTTTATTTCTATCACTTGGCCAGTAAGTAGGCTTCCCAGTTGACAATGAGCTAAGGTTATTGTCTCTTATGGATTTGGCTAGTTCTCGCCCTTTGGTATTCACTTATGTGTTTGGCGTTATAATCTCCAACAGCTATGAATCGATTTCCTAGAGTGGTGAAGAATTCAGTGTAGTTGTCTTGCTTATTTGCATGTCGTGGTGGGCAATACACAGCTGATATTGTGATGGGGCCTCGTATGTCCTCAATAACAACGTTTGTCGCTTGAATTTGATTTGTACAAAATTTTGAAGATTCATATTGCTTGATGGATTAATAACGACTGCAGTTCCACCGTGCGCTTTGCCGTCTGGGTGCTGGGTATCATATATATATTGTAGTTATGGATCCTTAAATAACTTTTAGTAGTGAAGTGTGTCTCGGAGATTAACATAATGTCGATATCATGATGTTTAATGAATTGGGCTAGTTCAGGTCCATGCTCTGTCAGTCCGTTAGCATTCCATATAGAAATTTTAATTGGGCAAGGCATTAAATTATTTTATCTAGAAATTTTGTTATGAGTTTCATCATAGTTCTAATATCTTCGGCTAGATTTTCTACTATTTTTTCTAATCTATCCATTCTATCTTGGGATTTCACATTTTTATCGTTGTTACTAGTAGAGATTTGTGTTTGTGTTTCATTCGTAGCTATAGAAGCATATGTTATTCCCTCAGTTGTCCGTTCTGTTGTAATTTTTGGTCTTAGAGCCGGAAATGTTCTTTGTTGTATTTCTTTGAAAACCGTGCAACCTTTGTAACTGGCAGGGTGGTTACCATCCCATAGAGCACATTTAAGATCTTTTTTTCTGTAATTTGACATGTCTTAGTGTTATGATATCCACCACATTTTACGCATCGTTCCAATCTTTCACAGTACTTCTTGGTGTGGCCATACCGTTGACATTTAGCACACTGAGGTATTTGCCGTGTTTGTCTTGCAGGTTCTATTGTTCTAATATTGTTTTGTAGGTATCTTACTGTGTAGATTTCTTTGTTGTTTGTTTTTGGCTCTAGATCGAGGAAAAACATTGGCAGAGGTTTCTTAGTTTTTCTACTTATTGCATTATGTATAACTGTGTGTCCATGTTCAGTTATCTCAGGTTTTATAGTCTCAAGTTCTGTTGTATGATGTAGGTTTTTAATTACTACGCGGAAGCTTCTGTCCTGTTTCAGTTGTTAGGAATGATATCTCACATCTTTTTCGTTTAGTGTCTTTATTATTGATCTGTGGTTGTCAACAGTTTTTGGCATTATTTTGGTTTGGTTATCGTTTATGGTTTTTAGTATGTAACCGTTACTTGCAGCCGCATTTAAAGTATTATTTAAGAGGTTAATATCCGCTATTCCCGTGACAAAAATAGGCGGAGGTTTCGGGTTTGTATTCACATTCGAGTTTATCATGTTATTTTCTACAGGTTCGTTTACAACGTCTTCAGTGTTTGGAATGGTTTCCAAGAACTGGAACATGTTGGTTGTATTAATTGGTTTTGTTTTAAAATCTGTTATTAATTTTTGACGTGTGTTTCTTTGGTTAACATCTGGTGATGATCGCTTTTGCTTTCGAGTATTATTCACATCTTGCCATGGTGTTTTGTCGGTTTTTAGTTTTTCGAGCTCTTCAGATATTTTTTTATTGGCTATTTCTAATGCCCTTTCTTCTATTAGTTTATCAATTGTATCTTGTTCATCAGGAGTGAATGTTACACTTTTTGTTTGTTCTTTTTGTGTGATTTTAGCTCGGGGTTCACTCAAAGAGTTCGACCGAGGTTTAACCTGAAACATACTTTTGTGAAATATTTGCTGACTGTATGTTTTTCCGTTAGTATGATTAGATGCAGCAGCATCATGGCTTTCTAGGATTGTTTCTGGGTCACTAACTCCTTGTTCGTTGCCCTTCTTTATTTTCGCCTCGTTTTTATTTGAGGTTATGTTTGCGGTTTTGCATTCCATGCAACTCCAATTATCTATTTCGCCGCTTGTATTTAGATCGTTCATCGATGCGATGGTCATATCGATGCACTTTAGGTGAAATTTCATTTTGCACTGTATACAGTCTTCGTATCGCGTTGTAACTTTTTCGCACACACCACACATCGACATGCTGCGCGGGGATGCCTTTAAAAATAAATTTGAATCTATAATTTGCAACCAGTAAAATTTTATTCCATCAGTTTCTATTAACAAAAATGTTCATTTACCGACTAAATATCTAATTAAATAATGATTTCAATTAATGATGATGTATGTGTTATTGAACTTTATTTTAAATTAGTGTTTTATACGCGTGGCGCATGAAGTAAAATTTCGAGTTTAGAAAAGCCCCGTGAAAATTTGTCTCGGGTCGCTGCGCGACCCTCGACAAATTTTCTACGTGGGGCTTTTCTAAACTCGAAATTTTACTTCATGCTTAGTCTGGGAGTGGACAACACTCGTTCCTAGAAGTTTCAAATTAAAGGATCACTCTAGATTACTAAGTTTATTACCATTTTACAAAGGCTACAGCTCGAAGGACTACAAGGAATCGAAGCTTCTTAACAAGAAAACAACGAATATCTGAAGATTTACAGCATGGATAGGAAATAAAACATCCAATTTTGAAAAAATATCGAAGTTGGGTTGGTTTTCAGTGCGTTTTTAACTTCACTTTTAATCAGTGTTTTATACGCGTGGCGCATGAAGTAAAATTTCGAGTTTAGAAAAGCCCCGTGAAAATTTGTCTCGGGTCGCTGCGCGACCCTCGACAAATTTTCTACGCGGGGCTTTTCTAAACTCGAAATTTTACTTCATGCTTAGTCTGGGAGTGGACCGTCAAGATTTTCTACATGTCGAGATTTTCGATATTTCTAGACTTTTGTCGATTTATTCACAGTTTGTTATTATATTAAATGCAACTTTAATATTAAATAAATATGGTTTTTCTTAGGAATAGAATATTCACCCATTAAGAGCCGAGCAAATTATAAAGTTAACTCTAATAGTTAATTTTAGGTAAAATTTTGCATCTTTATCTATGATTTCAATTAATGATTTATTATATTACATACGTCGATTTTATAAAAGAGTTAAGCATGAAGTAAAATTTCGAGTTTAGAAAATCCCCGCGTAGAATATTTGTCGAGGTCCGTGCAGCGGCCCGAGACAAATGTTTGCTCTGATTTAAAGTAAAGTTAAAAATGCACTGAAAACCAACTCAACTTCGATATTTTTTTTAAAATTGGATGTTTACTTTCCTATCCATGCTGTAAACCTTTAAATATTCGTTGTTTTCTTGTAAAAAAACTTCGAGAGACTGAAGGACTACAGGTATCCTTCGGTCTCCGAAGACCATGATTGGTCCTTCGAGCTGTAGCCTTTGTAAAATGGTAATAAACTTAGTAATCTAGAGTGATCCTTTAATTTGAAACTTCTAAGAACGAGTCTTGTCCACTCCCAGACTAAGCATGAAGTAAAATTTCGAGTTTAGAAAAGCCCCGCGTAGAAAATTTGTCGAGGGTCGCGCAGCGACCCGAGACAAATTTTCACGGGGCTTTTCTAAACTCGAAATTTTACTTCATGCGCCACGCGTATATAACACTGATTTCAAGTGAAGTTAAAAATATATTATTAAGGTTGGAAATTTTTCATGCTTAAGTAACCAAGTATGCATTAACAAATATTTGAATTATTCGAAAATGTAAATATTTAAATTATGAATAATTTAGTGATTTAAATATTCATATTCGAATATTAAACTATTTGAATTAATCGAATTTGAATCCTAGCCTTAATAGCGAAGATTCTAATTATTTGAGAAGATTTGAATCCGTGTATGAGGATTCGAATCCTATTATAATGATTCGAATCCTTTTATAAGGATTCGAATCCTTTTATAAAGATTCGAATCCTTTTATAAGGATTCGAATCCTTTTATAAGGATTCGAATCCTTTTATAAGAATTCGAATCCTTTTATAAGGATTCGAATCATCTACGTCTGAATTCGAATATGAATCCTTTTAAAAGAATGTAACGAATCCGGATCACGAATCCGTTTTCACTAAAGTATTCGAATGCCTCTTTTGAATCCTCTAAAAGGATTCGAATCCGGGAATCGAATCCTGAATGATTCGAATCCTGCCCAGCTCTGATTTTCATAAATTCGATATTTTTGGAAAGCTTTCAATTTGAAGCTCATGACGAGTGTTACCACTCCCAGATTAAGCATGAAGTAAAGTTTCTAGTTTAGAAAAGCCTGCACTTTGATTTGGTCGCGTAACGAAGCAAATTTACAATGTAGATATCAAAGTATATATCCTTCTGGATCTCCTATATGAAGCGGATAGTAATTAGAATTAGACTAATCCGATTAGTGTAATTCTAGTTGATATGTATAATTCGCTTCTTTTTAAGAGTTTTGATATTTTCTTAAAACCTGCTCTTGCCTTTTCGAATTTGCATCTTATTTCTCGTAAGTGATCCCTTTCCTCATTGATAGTGCTACCGAGGCAGGTGCATGTTTCGACTTTTTCTATGGTGTTTTGGTTAATAAATAATATATACTTTCCTTTCAAAAAAAATAAAAAAGTATTTATTGGACGATTTCAATGAAATTTACAGAATTTTATGATGTAAATGAACTGCATCGATGATCAAAAATCAACTTAGAAACAAAATGATGAAATAAATTTAAGGTTATGGTAAACTATGTGATAACAGTCAGTAGTGCCAATCTAATTTAAACCTCAAAGCCTAGTCTAATTTATGTTTTAAATGATCGCACGGTACATTGTTACTTTACCCTATATATAAAATAAAGGGATAGTATTGTTTTCGCGAACATTTTTAAATCATAAATGTTAGTGGATATATCTATTTTGAGGTTCTCCGTTGACCCAAACTTTTGTCTTGTTAGGGGCACTTTCTTTATAATTTCTTAGAGGCCGTCGAGGTTTTCTGCTAATATCACGATGTCATCGGCGTATCTTATGTTATTACTAATTATTTATCTGTTTATTATTATACATGACTCCTTGTAGTGCTTGATTAAACATTATTTTAGGGTAGACATTAAACAACAATGGGAACAAGATGCACCCTTGTCGCACACCACGTTGAATGGCTGCTGATATGACGTTTTTGTGTTTTATGTGGGCTGTTTAGTTCCAGTATAGATTTCTTATGATGCGGAGGTCTTTATCATATATTTTATTTATTTTCAATATGATAGAGTGCGACATCATAATAAGCTTATTGCGCTTATTATCGTGTTGTACTCTATCAAAACCTTGTTGATAACCTACAAAGCATAAGTGTACGTCACAACGTATGTCTCTGCACCTATGTGCAGAGTTGTGCCTCTCGAGTTCCTGTTGCCTTCCGAAATCTGAACTGGGTAGATGCCATATTTTGTTTGCGTAACGGATATACGCGCTAGGGGATTATTTTTCAGTGACTCTGGAGTCGTTGCATTCGCTTGCATTAGTGTATTTAAGTATTGCTATAAAAGTATATTCTAGAGCGATACTGCCTGAATCATAGATGTTGTTGGATATTTTAGTAAGTCTTTCTATGTTTTGGTCATCCAGTAGATTTAGTAGCTCTGTATGTCTGTCGCTCTTCCGTCCTTTATGGGGGATTTATTGCTTCCTTGGATTCCTCTTTCATTATGGCTGGGCCGGTTATACTTTCTGGTCTCCTTATAACTATACGGTTATCTCGGAATACTTCTGTAATATATTTCTGTCATGTTTCGATTTCTTTCAGTTCCTCTATTACGCAAATACAAATGTTGGCATCGAAGGTGCGTTTGATAAAACGGCCATACCGAAGATAAGAAACGCGCTAAACAAGCGCGGAGTACCATAAAAAATGTGAGATTGGATTGGCAATGCACTTGCCAACCGATTGGTCACAGTGGAGGAAGGTGGAAAACGTATCACCTGCAAGATTGATAGAGGCTGTCCACAGGGAGGTGTACTATGTCCTTAGTATGGAACATGGTGCTGGACAGCCTCCTAGAACAACTTCAGCAATTAGGCTTCTTTGTGACAGCCTAAGCTGACGACTTAGCAATTATAGTACATGGCAAATTTGAAGACGCAAATGCAGGGAGCTCTAAATACATTTTCGCGGTGGTGCAATAATCACTCTTTGTCGGTAAATCCGGCTAAAACGGAGTTGGTTATGTTCAGCAAAAAAGTAAGGTCATGAAAAGAGCACCAAAGCTACTGAATACGATGCTGCAGTACAGCGACGAGGTGAAATACCAGGGCACTACATTCGACAGTAAACTGAGCTGAAAATCGCACATCGAAATTAAAACTGACAAAGCTATAAGAGCCTTTTGGCAATGTCGTCGGGCAGTGGGGAAAACCTTTGGGTTGAAACCGCGCACGACGATGTGGCTGTACATAGTTGTCATAAGGCCTATGCTAACATATGGAGCTTTAATTTGGTGGCCCAGGTACAAACAAGTAACGACTATAAAGAGACTAGCGCAAGTACAGCGGACAGTCTGTTTAAGCGGAACAGGCGCCATGCACACAACCCCGACAATGGCGCTGGAGGTCATGCTATGCCTTCCGTTACTTAATATTCACGTGAAAAAGGAGGCTATTGCGACCATACTTCGCCTCCAAAGTAGCGCGATGATAAAATGATAAAAAAACAAAAGAAGCGGTGATAAGTTGTCCTGTCATTCGAAACGTCAAAATGGACGAAAATCGATGGGGTAAAGTTTCGTGCAGTAACATTAATAGAGAAGTGAAAAGTGCGACGCCACTTTGGTGTTTTTTGGCGTCGCACTTTTCACTTCTCTATTAATGTTACTGCACAAAACTTTACCCCAGCTATTTCGTCCATTTTGACGTTTCGAATGACAGGACAACTTATCACCGCTTCTTTTGTTTTTTTATCATCGCGCTACTTTGGAGGCGAAGTATGGTCGCAATAGCCTCCCTTTCCACGTGAATATTGAGTAGCGGAGGGCATAGCATGACCTCCAGCGCCATTGTCGGGGTTGTGTGCATGGCGCCTGTTCCACTTAAACAGACTGTTCACTGCACTTGCGCTAGTTTCTTCATAGTCGTTACTTGTTTGGTCCTGGGCCACCGAATTGAATAGCAGTGGCAGCAGTTTACGAACTTTTGTACGGTTAAAAAATTCACAATCATAAGGTAAACAACAATATCACAGTTGTCGATAATGCCGAGGGACGCGCATTATTTCATTCGTTATATTCTCTCACTAAATATAACTCGTGATATGATTAATATTGCCGTTGAAACCGAAGCAGCACATTCAACTCGTGCTCGCACTGGTTGAATCTGCAGCTCGGTTTCAACTCCAAAATATCATCGATAATAATCATACCACTCGTTATATTACGGCTGAGAATATAACTCAAGCGTCACATGACTACATTCCCTCCAATCAGAATCGCTTATTTCCATAGATGCATGTTATCACAGCGGTGATAGAATCCTATCACTTTGTTTTGGTTGTTAATACGAAAATTATTTGTCAAATCTGACGGTCGCTTATGGAAAATATCAATTGGGCGATGGGGGGAGATTTTCAAGACGGAAATATAATGAAATTCGTTATATTCTCTTATCGAATATAACACGTGGTATGATTAATAATCGATAACATTTATTCGTGAAACCGGGGCAGCACATTCAACTCGCCCTTCGGGCTCGTTGAATCTGCAGCTCAGTTTCACTCATGAATATTATCGATGATAATTATACCACTTATTATATTACAGCTGAAAATATAAAGAGGCTATAGCTATGCTAATTCCTGGCCCCTAGTCCATAGGGCGATATGTAGTTTTCTTGCCTACCTTCTTCTATTTAAAATCTCCCATAACGATTATAATTACATCTTGTTTTAGTGTACTCAACATTTTACTGTGTCATAGAAAGCTTCTACGTCCTTGTCACATTTTTCTGCGAGCACGAGGGAAAGTACTAGATAATAAAAATCACTTACTTGTATGAATCCCTGGGCGACTCCCTGCGGCCTCTGCCTCCTGAACTCTTCCGTCCTTCTCAGATGATCCTCATCCAGCGTCATCCTGTCCAAATTCCTCGCGACGCTCGCCGCCAATTTCGTTAAAGACTGCAGCGTTCCGGCCGTAACGTGCCTCATCAAACTCGCCGAACCGTAAGAGACCCCCCACAAAAATGCCCAAGGTCCCTGAATAAACCCGTGATATGGCAACGTCACGAAATCCCTCAATCCCGAACCCATGGCTCTGGCCAATCCACCCGGTGAACCCAACAGTTCCAAAGAGCCCACGACCCATCCGGCTCCGAAAATCGCACCGGAGAGATAATGCATCGTCAGCGCATGTCCTAACCTGTTAATTATAACATAGAATCAAACGTAAACATCGACATCATAACGTTTTGGGTGCAACTAGGCCCGTTGCACCAAAAACGTTGAAGTCGAGTTCAAGTTGAACTTGAATTCAAGCTGAACGTCAGTTCAAGACGACAGTTCCTATTGTCTTCATGTCACATTAAATTCAAGTTCAGAGTTAAACCAATTCAACGTGCAACTAACCCTTATTGTGAGTATATAAAAAAAGATGATAATCTGGTAACTACGAAAGAAGTGTTGATTATTCAATTTAACAAACAGCAGCGAAATTTACAATATCAGTTTAAATAAAGGTTTCATAGACGTGTAAATTTATATTAAAACACTTTCACATAGTAGCTATTTATCTCTACCTCAAGTGGTGCAAGGCTTCCAGTGAAATATACGGCAAAATAAACACAGGTAATGTTTCTTTTAAGCATACATATCCTGATATACACATTTTCAGGCATCCTTGCTTTTGAAAAGGGTTCAGTTTAAAACTTCTAACAAGTGTTTCAACTCCCAGATTAAGCATGAAGTAAATTGTCAGGCTTTTCTAAACTTGGAATTTTACTTCATGCTTAACCAAGAAGTGGAACACGCGCTAGAAGATTCAATTTGAACACGTTTACATTAAGAACGAATGCCTGAACATTTACAGAGTGTGCATTGGGATATGTATACCCGAAAGAAACATTCCCTGTATATTTTATCACTTACCTATCACTTGTTGTAAATAATCTTTTCTTCTCGAACCTTCCGAAAGCCAACGGCGATTGATCCAACGCTATGTATAATTTAATAGAGGAATGTACGGACAGCAAAAGAGAAACGGGTTCCATTTGGAATGAGTTTAGTGTTAAGGGATTCGCCAAAATGGCGGCGCCGCAGAGCAAATGAGCAGGAATCGAAACGGCTGAATTCGCCGTTCTTTGTTGCATTTTGGGCATTTTCTTGGGCCACAATAGCAAGTTTGTCGGAAGCAATTCGCACATGATTTCATACATTTTCATCACATAAGTGTCCTCTATATACATGGAAATCGGGAGGAATTCCAATTTTATTTCACTAATATCTAAAAGAAAATCGAGAATTTCAACGAAATTTCAGTACCTGTCGAACTATTGAGTTTTCAAAGTTGAAACTTAGATTTTAGAGGATACCTTAAAGAATAAAGTGTTAACAGCTGGCGAAAAATATCGGTTTTTTAGAGATTTTGAAAACAACAGTGCGTAATTAAAAAATTGAAGCATTTTTATCATGTTGTCCAACAGCGTAATTGTAAATTTGAGATATTTTTTATAATATCATCCAATTAGTGTACAACAGCGCTGAACCAGTACTTACTTAAGTACTACGTACTTAATTGTTTGGGATTTTTTTAGCATTGTGTCCAAAAGCGCACAACATTAAGTAAAATTACTCACCCGTGATGGTTTTATTCTGAACAAAATCGTTCCACGTCTCCACTTTAACATCAATTTTCAAAAGGTAATTACTCTGCGCATTATACACCAACTGCGAAATCGGCACGTTCAACGTCTTAAGATTATTAGTTTGATTACTCTCCCTTCCGCATAAAATCACAGGAAAATCATGCGACCCTCTCGAATAAATCTGATTGTCGATTTGTATATCGGATATACTCAAACAAATATCAGAAACCTACAAAAAGCAAACAATAATCACAAAATCTTCGTGAGTATTTAAAAAAAAAAACACATACATCTGATTGGTTGACGCTTAAAGATATATTATCACAAGCTAAGCTAGCGAGTTCCGTTTTCTCACAACCACCATTTTCCAAGTCCGAAGTGAGCGTAATAGCTATGCTTTTTATGAAAACCAAAACTCTCGAAGAAGAGCTATCTTTTGCTAAGTATTTTTGGGTGTCTACATTTAAAGGTGGTTTTTCATTGACAATAGGCATCACTTCCAAACGTGGATGGCATTTTCCACTACCGATTAAATAATCACTCGAGCTCGATGACATTGATTCCTCAGCACTGTAATAAGTACCAATTGATGTCGAACTTTCTGCTTTCTGGATACACATAAATAATAATAAGCGTGGTTAACACAATTTATTATGAGTCAGTCGCACAAAATCATTTAAACTCATTCAGCTTTAAACTGCAGTTTAAAATTACAAAATTGAGCAGCCCATATCAACTAGTTTTCGAGGCAAACAAAAAATTATTTTGAACTGAGCTCAAAGATTCATTAATTTACATGTTTTTGCGTAACTGTTTAACAGTATTCAATTTTGAATAATTACCTTAGCGTCGAGCGTTATTTCCTTTCTTCCCTGACGCAATGAGATATTTTCATTTTCATGCATGGACAAACGTATCCTGATATCTCTGGCGCTTATTTCGACCTTGAAAATTAATGAAAATTAAATTAATTGATTGACTTATTTCCCTAAATATACGCTCTTACTTGACTGACTGATTCAATTATTACGTTGATTGTGTGCGCGGAATATTTAACGGAGACTTTGACGTCTCCATAAAAAGGTATTCTGACGAACTGGTCGTTGAAGCTGGTTACGTTGATTGGATTGGACCAGAGAAAACCTTGTGGATCACCTAGATATAAATATCTACATTTTCAGCCTTTTCTTCATGCACCACGCGTATATAACACTGATTTAAAGTGTAAATCAAAAAACACATACAATAATGACTATAGGCAACCCAATTTACGTTAACTGTATTGGGTTGTCTATAATCACTGTTTTAAACAATGGTTTAATCCACATGACTCGCCTTTTATTCAGGTATACATACCCTCAGGATCTGAAGCCAAAACCAGCACTTCCGGATAATTGACTTGAGGCAATTCCGGAAACCTTTCGGATACGATCGGCATACTGTAATAACAAGAACGAGTATCTTCAATGGAGCAAAGCCAATTGAAGTGCTCACTATCATTCACAGTCACAGACTGTTCTCCTCCAGATTGGGCGCAGTAAATCTTTGTTCCGCTCCGGTTTTCTATCAAAAGCTGAGGGTGCAAATCGTGATGGAGAGAAATGAAGATTTGCCCTTTAGATTCTTGAGTTACAATCACAATCGGAATCTTTAAAAAAAATCGTATAATAGAATATATGAAAGTTGTGTAAATACATGAGGGGTCACGTTTTAAAGTCGTAAATCTTGAGTACTATTTTAAAGCACTGATTTTGTTAAACAAATTACTAGTAAGATATTAAAAGCACAATTTATCAAATATTTGAAAACAACTTCCAATTGATATAAAATAAGTTAAGTGAACGTTGCTAACTTCAGATTAATGAGCCAACCACCAATCTGAAGTTGGTAATATCATCTGCAAATTAAAGTTAAGTAAAGATTATCAACTTCAAATGTATGGATGGCTTCTGTAAAATTAGGTTAGGTTATTAAATTAAGTTAACTGAAAACATCCGTTTTTCCATCTTAGAATCCTTATTTGAAGAATAAACTTACACTATTATCATCATTTTGTATAGCTACACTCTTTCTGATCTGACCTTTGTCCACCCTTACGGGACAAGTCCAGTTATTTTTGTTGTTCGTTGTAATGGAAATATACAAAGCGTAAGTTGTGTTATCATCGTTGTTTTTCCCCAATGAGTACCATTGTATTATCGAAATACCAGTGTTGCTAAAAATACCATCACAAAATACCAATAGCCAAAAACCGCCATAATCATTGCTGTCAAAGCAAAACCTTCAATTGTTCAACACCAAAATCGACTTACCTTTTATTTAAATTAGGAGGAATCACAGTAGCATGCCTTTCAAACTGCCTAGGCAAATGTGTATCAGTTTGTGTATCGGGGACAGCGAAACAAACCAACTGTAATTCCAACTGTACAAAACTTGTGAGAACATGTGATGAGGTTAGTTTCAATAATCTGATTTCATTTTCGACTGTACTATTTATGGACACTATACATATCTGAAAAGCATTTTAAATTGTCGAAGTGTTTCAATACAACTTGTTTTTAGGTAATTTCTTACATAAGGATCACATTTTACGACGGTTTTGATGTTCCCATCAACGGGAATAGTTCCAGTAATTTGGGGCATGTAAAAAGTTTGGCTCCAATTGGATTTCGCCAGTTGGAGAGGTGGGGACATGTTCCATGTTCCGCCGATACCGACGCCAATGTGAAATGTATCCTAAAATATTTAAATGTGAAGGATTATCTTGTAGTAGTACATTCTTAAAAGATTCGTGAGGCTTACTTCTAGTTTTGGTGGTGTGACCATACCAAGATGAGAAACCCTGCACAACTCCTGTTCATTAATAATTATTGCAATGGGACAACCCAGGGTGTTGGCCATCAAACACCACGGCAACAACTCTACTAAAAGGGCACTGGAATACTCACAAGCATTCTGATACCTCACCTATAAACCACCGTCAATTTTTGAAAATCTTTTTTTTTAAATCTTTAATCTTAAAGCACACTAGTAAATATTTATACCTGCACATGTGTCAATGGTTGCTCATCAGCTGTAAACTCCATATCCTCACCCTCATCCTTAAAATAAATCCAACAGTCTTTATCAAAACTATGCACCTTCAATAAAATCTCATCGATATCCTCATTCTCAGCTTTCTTGAAAAACTGCTTTTGATCGACCAAACTGTAATTCAGCGGCACATACGGATTTTTCGTAGTTGTACTATTACTAAAAATCAGCACCGTCATTAATATTTCATGTTTCAATGACATTTTTTAAAAACCAAATATATTAAATTTCTTACTCTAGATGGAAAGTCAGTTGATGCGAGTGATCAATTGTGCCCGGGCAATAAAGTTGTTGGTATTCACCAAGTCCACGAACTGTCGATTCTAAATGGACATTAAGCGTAGGCGTTTCGATGTGCACTTTAGCGCTGATCGGTAAATTGGATCGGATCATGAACAGCGGCCAAAGCATGGCAAGGATTTTTGTTCCTTTCGGATAATCCTGAACAACTATTCGACACCAGATACTCAGGAATTGACCGCGCTCTTGTAAAGGGACTAAAAACGCAACCCAATTAACTATCAATTTGATTGGGTGAGAATTTTATGCAATGAAAATAGATGAACAATTGAACGCAAGGATATTTGTTTTACGTCCGTAACCAACTGTATTGGTACTTAAAGCCCAACCGGAAATTGTACTGTATAATTTTGTGTACCATGTCCTACATATTAGCCCTTACCTTTAACAAGCCACGGTTGAGTACACTTGGTATTCTCTTTCAACGGAATATCCCCAGACCACGCGCTCTCCAACCCGAAAAACCTCAATCTCAAAAAATAGTTCTTCTGGCAATCAATCAACATTGAAGGCGGCGTCGTTTTCCCCCTCACCACGTAACTCTGAGTCACCTTAAACTCCCTTTCTGCGTGCTCCAAAATCTTCATCTCGAAATGCTCCACAAGGGTATTGCAAATAACCAACTGCCCAGAAAAAACGACCTGCTTCTGCGTTGCCGACAAAGACCGCACTGTAATTATAACCACGGCAGTTTCATCATCAGAGATTTTACACATTTCAGTTCCATCGGTGTCGATTTTGAACGGCTCGGACCAAACCCATCGTTTTTCCTCGAGAGTCAAGCGCATCATTTGTTTGCACTTTTGCGAGCGCCAGGAGTACAGATGACAGAAACGCGATGGTAGGAAGATGTCCTCCATTCCAGCTTGCCCGAAACGTAGATTTATGTTGGTATCATTGCAAATCACGTAATTAGTCATTACTATCAGATCCTGGGCGTCATCCTCGCTTGGGTTAGCATCGAAATCCAAGCACTGGCTCCACATCTGCGTGCTGATTGCCAGCGTGTGCGCGGCGGAGGCTCCAAATAAAACGTGAATCGGTTTCGAGATGAAGTTAACACCCAGGCTTCTCGATAAGCTGATCTCCAGTTTTGAGGTGAAAGGCTCTATCAGAAGTTGCTGGGTCAGGAAATTGTAATCCAGTATGTGGGCTTTTGTTGTTGCGCTGATGTCAAAGACAGCCATTTCAAAATTCCAAGTAGCTAAATACGCGTTGATATTATCGATTGTTAGAGTCATAAACAACTGGTAATCAGGCACAAACAAATCAGGTGTGTAATTCTTCAGAGCCTCAGGTAAAATCAACCTGACTTTCTTATTAAAGTAGTTGAAGAAATTAATCTGGATGCTACCAAAGTGCAAAGCCATGGTCAATTCGGGAATCAAGTTCTTGTTGAAGTAGGAATCAACGCGGATGCAGCCGGCTAAAGCGCGAGGTGAAATCAAAACGCGTGATTGGTTGTGGTTGCTGTATTCCTTAATAGAAGGCGTTGTTAGAACAACCCTCCAAATACAAGCAACTGCGGGTTGAGGGTGGCTTTTTGGGAGCTCCAGATGACACATTTCGGTTTCCGATAAATAAAACTGAGTGTAAGATTGGTAGCAACCATGACACTCAGACCAATATTCCAAATGGCATAAAACCTGCTGATCCTCTTCATTACCAGTCGAAATTTTGAAGGGAACGGGAAAAACCCTCACTTTAGTAAGCGCCCTAGGTTGCGGATACCTCCACGCCATTGCAGAGATATTCCGATTCCAAAACATCACTTGATAAGGCAAAGGAAGATCGTCGATATCGTTGCTATTGGAATCGACGAATTGAAACGCGCCAGCGCGTAAATCGTCTTTGTAATGCTGCTCTTTTTCTCCAACGGCAGTTCGGGTAATTTCAACAATTTTCTCCTCCGATTTCCCAGCTGGGAAACTCTCGCGAAAATAAGCCAACTCCTGCAAAAACAACTCCAAACACTTGATTTTATCAGGGCTAACATCGACTATAACACAATCACTCTCTGCTGATAGCTGTATTTGGGGATTCGAATTCGCGTTTTGCCAAGACTCCCAAAATAAAACTACCTCGAAGCTCAAACTCCAGGGATTCAAAATCAGCTTATTCTCGCCATCCCTTTTCAAACCCACCGTGACGGAATCAAAACTGACATTATTGCACAATTTCTCGGGCCTGTTGAAAATACTCAAATAATTCTCCATCGTTCTCAAGCTCAAACTTAACTCGATATTATCGTCGGTCTCCAAAGCGAAGATTATTTGAGCCAGTTTTATGTTTAAATGGGATAACCCCATAAAGCGCTGTTTGATTTCTTTGAATTTTGAGTAGTAATCAGTCGGTTTTGGCGGGATTATATGTTTTTTTGGGAGGTCGATTTGTTGCGGTGTTGCGAAATTGAGGTTTTGCGACTTGACTATCGATAGCACGCGATCTTGTATGCCTAAGAGGTATTTACATCGGGAGATTGAGCAGATTATTTTCGTTGGTTTCGAAATTTCTAAATCCATCGTTGCTTGTTTTCCAATACCTGATTAAAACATTTTTGAAATCAGTACTTTTTCATTCTTGAATCTTCGCGGTACATTTCAATTACTTGTGACTTACCTTTAGACCATTTCAAAGTGAAAAACGCTGGTAAGACTCCAGTGTCGGGATGCGGTTCGCCGGATTTGGTCTCCAGGAGGCCGATGCCGAAATCCTCGGAAGAGGGAATTCCTTTGAGGATTTTGTGGGAAGGTTCGCTTATTTTCGTGCAGACGTCGAAACATGAAATTTGGATTTTGCGGCCGAGAGGAGTGTCGGATAGAAACGCGTTGGGTTGCGAGAGGGAGAAATAAAAGAGGGGTTTCGAGTGTTTCCTGTTGGGGTTTTCATCACTGCTGCCTTCTTCAGAGGCTTCGTAACCCTTATCACTTTCATTCTAAAAATTGAATAACTTAATTAAAACCTTTATGGTTTTTAAAATTTGAAAGAAGAAACAATTGAGGCACTTAGAAGCAAAGGAGTGTAAGTACCATTTTTTTTAAATTGAAGGACAGGTAGAGGAGGTGTTATTTAGTAATTACAAAAAGATATAAGAGCTTTTATTGGTACCTAGCAATGAACGCTTTTATATCTCTAGCTATCTAGCATATGTTTTACGTTTTAGCTAACCTCAATCCTATTTTGGTTGGTTGGCTTTAATGTGACACAAACATTGAATTGAATTTTTAAGTTTTTAATTTCTTGCTTCTAGTTGATTCCATTGTTTTGTATCTTTAATATTGGTACAAATAGTATATGTTACCTCATAAGCATTTTTGATAAAAGCCAACCCTCCAATCCGATGCCGATCATCCTCGTAATCATAAACTACTAACGAAATCTTGCCGCCTGTAATCAACACATCTAGTGGAACAAAAGAACTAGGCATCAAACTCTGCCGACCGAAACCCGGCGAAGGAGACGCTATCGAAGTGTACATCGATTTTTCACTAATATCCATACTCTTCTTCAAAAATGAATTATCCTAAAACTCCCCCCAAAAAACCCGAGTAGTACAATTTTCAAAAATAGTATATAATGTTTACAACCTTAGTTTTCATTGAGAATGTTGTACTTCTTAAATCCGATGTATCGATGCCAGAATCATGTATTTCGATTTCTGTTTCTTCCAGGGAGTCGATGTTGTGGTTGAAGTGCGGGTACGGGAATATTACTTTTGGACGTTTAACGTTGTTACAGTTGGAAGTTAGTGTTCCGAAAACGTAGGAGGATTCGTTGAGGAGGGACACGAGGAGCCGGATTTGGCTCAAAGAGATTGTCAGCTTAATGTCGGAGATGAAGTTGATTTCGATAGAGTGGCCGCAGATGACGTCTTGTTTGTATATCATTGCTGGGGCTGCGACTATGGTTATATCAAATCTAAAATGTGATGAACGAAAACGTTTTTATGTGTAATATATATATATATATATATATATATATATATATATATATATATTTTTTTTTTTTTAATGAGTTCAGCAAGAGTGAAAAACAGACGCGTTTCGTACTTCAAGGTCTTCGTCAGTGTGGACCTGATCCAGTGCTGAGTAATACTCAACATTTTAGAATATATGAAGCCTATCTCTTGCTCTCTTACCGTGACATCATCGATGGCTGATTACATAAATAGGCTTGATATACATAATCTAAAATGTTCTGTATTCTTCTGCACCAGATCGGGACCTCACTGACCTTGCAATCCGAAACGCGTCTGTATTACAGAATACTGAACACAAATTCAATTTATAACTAAACGTATTTAAGTAACTGGCCTCTAACCTAAACTTAGATAGTAGTTACTTATGTTAGATAAGATATCAATGAATGCAAGAACCCTTGGTTTCGTGGCGCAATTGAATAACAAAAAACAAACTTACTTGGCAATGATGGGCCAAAAAGTGACGTCAGGACTGTTGCTTAATTTCGCCTTCCCCAAACTGTTCCACTCCAACGCGGGATTCTCGCTCATCGTTCTCAAGACAGAAACGTGCTTACCGTGATTCTGAAGAACTTGGTTGATTTCATCCCAACTACCAGTATCCATGGAAACGCCCAAAATATCCAGCTCGTATTGCCTGTCCTCAACATCACTCCCTAAATATCAACAAGTGATATACTCACAAATTGTACAATGTATGATTATTACCAAAGCGAATTAATCAGAATTCGAATCCTTTCAATAGATTCGAAAGAGGTATTCGAATACTTTTTTGAAAAAGAATTCGTAATCTAGATTCGTTACAATTTTTTTTAGATTATTCGAATTCGAATCCAAATATAGATGATTCCAATCATTCTAAAAGGATTCGAATCATCAAAATAAATTCGAATCCTTAGAAAGTATTCGAATCCTCACAAAAGATTCGAATCATCACTATTACTCAAATACGGTGCTTAAGAACAGGTTTTGAAACCATATTAAAACCATATTAGATATGAAATACACGAATCTTTTAAGTATACATACCTCAATATATACATTGTACATTTTCAGGCATTCATTGTTTTTGAATAGTGTTCAATTTAAAACTTCTAACGAGTGTTTCCACTCCCAAGTTAAGCATGAATTTTAATGCTTATTAATAATCACATTTGAAATATCTTCAATTATTTCGTTGTATTTCGAAAATAAAAACCTAAAATTTCGATTTTTTAATATCGTCCATATCTCCACTATTTAATTTTTTTTTCATATTCTGTAAAAACTTTCTTATGGCAACTTTTTATGACTTATCAGATGGTTAACGTTTAAAATATTCAAAGCGATTCACTTTTGTTGTAATACACTAACAGTTGTTTTTCTTATGGAAACATACCAATTTGTGCACATCATTGAAATGCATTTTTAATTCTGATTTAACAATATGCGACACGTAAGCTTTTGTTTATTATTTGTGTTATTCAAGTTGCCAATATCAAGTTGCTATGCAATAGTTAAAATGTTATTTAAAAGAAAGACTATTAATGAGTGGTTATCTTTATTTAAGCAAATAAATAGTTTTTGTGAATACGGTTGTTTCCATGGCAACATACTATAAAAACAATACATTTTTTTAAAGTCAATATATTACACATCATTGAAATCAGCGTAAAAAATGCTATCCAGTGATATGCATATCTTCATATGCGCCCATAAGAAAAACAAAAGTTGTGCCTTTAAAAACAAAAACGAATAGCTTTGCAGTTTTATACCCTATTCCATAAGTCGAGTCATAAAAAGTTGCTCTAATGATGATTTCATAAATTTAGAATAAGATCAAAAATAACGAAGATGTAGGCAAATTTTAAATAACACAAATATCAGTTTGTTTCAAAATACATCTTTTTTGAGGAAAATTCAATGATATAATCAAAATAATAATATCTTCATTAATAAACAAGATACAATACAAAGTTGTGTTTATTAAATAGAAGTCCTAGTTGGCTTTGGCTTCAATAAACAGATTATTTTTCTCTTTGCAATAATGTCTAACAAGTGGATGTTATTACTAGACAACCTCTGACAATGTAACAACACGCATACACACGGGGAAGATCTACCAACTCTGCCCTACATAACGTAGTGAGCAGGATTGAGATATCAAGGAATCCGCCCTGGGTGTTTTTGTTAACATTGAAGGTGCGTTTGATAAACTGACCATACCGAAGATAAGAAACGCGCTTAACAAGCGTGGAGTACCATCTAAAATGTGTGACTGAATTGGCAATGCACTGGCCAACCGTATAGTCACAGTAGAACAGGTTGGCGAACGGATCACCTGTAAAATTGACAGAGGCTGTCCACAAGGAGGTGTCTTATCACCCCTACTATGGAACATGGTTCTGGACAGCCTTCTCAATCAACTTCAGCAACTAGGCTTCTGTGTGACAGCCTATGCTGATGATCTAGCCATGATTGTAAGTGGCAAATTCGAAGACGTTCTATGCGACCAAATGCAAGGAGCTCTAAATACAGTGGTGCTATGATCACTCCCTATCAGTAAACCCTACCAAGACGAAGATGGTCTTGTTTACCAAGAAAAGGAAGGTGACAAAAAGAGCACCAAAATTATTGAAAACGATGCTGCAGTACAACGACGAGGTGAAAAACCTGGGCATTACTCTCGACAGGAAACTGAGCTGGAAGAAGCACATCGACATCAAAATAGACAAAGCCATAAGGGCCTTTTGGCAATGCCGTGGGAAAAACCTGGGGGTTGAAACCATGCACGACGATGTGGTTATACACACCCATCATAAGGCCCATGCTAACATACGGCGCTTTAGTTTGGTGGCCCAGGACCAAACAGCTAACTACGAGGAAGCGACTCTCGCAAGTGCTGCGGGAAGTCTGTCTAAGCATAACAGGCGCCATGCATACTACTCTAACGATGGCGATGGAGGTCATGCTATGCCTTCCGCCACCTAATATTCACATGGAAAGGGAGGCCGTGGCGACCATACTTCGCCTTCAAGGCAGTGGGATCTGGAACAGTAACCGCTGTGGGGAAGTCAGAGGACACCTATGGAGGAGTGTCTGCAAAGACATACCTCTATTAGAGGCTGGCACTGACTACTGCAGACCGACGCTCATTCAGAATGCACCCTACACGGTTACCATTCAACCCACTAAACATATGAGAGAGTCGTCCATAAGGATCTAGACAGATGGATCCAAAAGGATGGATAGATCAGGGATCAGGGAGTCTTCTCCAGGACCCTGAAAATCTAAACAAAGGTCCCAATGGGAAAGCATGCCACCGTCACACAATTAGAGACGATAGGTAAAACACTTGTGGCTGAGAATATCATAAACTGCAAAGTGTCTAATGAAGTAATACTGATCCTAATGGACAGCAGGCAAACGCTGTCTGTCTCTGAGGGAATCACATACAACTTCAGAGACAACATTAGAGTGCCACAGAAAACTCAGGCAAGTAGCAATGTATAACAACATTAAAGTCTGCTGGGTGAAGGGGCACGACTTGAACACAGCTAACACGAGAGCCGACGCACTGGCAAGAGCAGCGGCTGGGATGGACATTCTCTCACCGGAGTCGCTAGTGCGCCTTTGTCCCTGTGTAATATGGTGCAAACCAACGCACTGGAGAAATTCAGGAAGCGTTGGGTTGACATTGAGGGCTGCATGCTCTCTAAAGAAGCACTATTGTATCCCAACCAAAGATCAGTGAAACAGTATCTGCAGCTGACCAGGGGAAACCTTAGACCCATAACTGCTGCCCTGACTGGTCACTGCCGGCTAAACACACACCTATACAGGATGGGGATAGTTGACTCTCCATCCTGCAGAGGGTGTAACATGGAAGACGAGACTGCCGGACACATTCTCAGCGATTGCCCGGCACTCTCGTCAACTAGAGGCTCCTTATTGGGTGAAAGATGGCCTACAATGGCTTACATAAGGGATATGCCCACCTCGGCTTTGCTAGACTACCTAAACCAGGTAGGCTGGCTGAGCTGAGGCTGGGTAATCGACGGAAGGAAGCACAATGGGCCTAATGAGGCCTAAGTGCAGTGCAGAAATGCGCACACCCCAAAGAACCAGAACCAATAGATGTTATTATTGCATTTTTATTGAAATCTATTAATATTCACTAAGAAAATGCAATTATAACATTTACATGTTAAACATCATTGAAAAGAAAATAAACTAAGCTATTTATGAAGCCCAAAACCAACTATGACTTCTATTTTAAAAACACAAGTTTGTGTTGTATCTTGTTTATTAATAAAGATATTGAAATTCTGTAAATGTTATTCAATTCTCCTTCAAAAAGTGCCCCAAGAATAGGCAACTTTTATCTTAATAAAACAATAAATAACTGAGTTATTAATCAAAATCGAAAATAATGAGTTTTTAGCTATAACTCGAAAACAAAAGAGGATAGCCAATTTTTGTTTTCACCATTGAGTTTATCCCTAAAATGAGATCGAGGATGCGGCATCCGTGTTCTTCTATCTCTTCTATTAAGCAAGATTCCCTATAGTAACACCCAAATGTGACCACCACATAATTAAATGTACACATCACAATACATTATGTCGATTTATGATTAAACGGCGTTATTTAGTGAAAAAAATTGAATAATATTAGAGAGGATTTGTATTTGTGATTAAAAAATTAGATTTCAAATTCTTTAATTCGAATCATTTTTTGATTCCGGGCTTTGTGGTTCAAATCATATTAAATGAAAGGATTCGGATTCGCGATTTGAATTCTTTTTTTATGATTCTACCCAGCTCCGATTATTACAAACCTGGAATATTTAAAATCCTAGCCTGCGCGGCCTGTTGATAAATATCCGCCCTGCACGGATTCCGGCAAATCGGATTAACTGCCGTCGGCGATAAATTAATCCTCTTAATTTGAAACACGCACGTATCGTGAGTTCCCATTTGCCCCAACTCCACTGAAGGCATGATAAACCTAAACCCGTTGAACTCTAAATATGATAAAGGAAGCGTCCGGTTGCTCATCTGAATATTATCAGAGATAATCTTCTTCGGTTTCGATGGCAAAGGAGGAATTCCCAGTAACGGCTCTACTACTAAGAAATAATTTTTAAGCGTCGTTGGTGAAAGTAGAATGTCTATTGGCTGTAGATTAACCACGATTTCCGTAATGTAACGCGAATGGACTCGCGTTGGTTCATTTTCATCCTGTTAAAATTATAACATTTAAACAACTGTTTTTCCATTCGATACTTTTACATAGTGTTTCAAAAAGTGCCAAATCAGAAATTAATTCAAGAAATTATAGCAGTTTAAATATTTGTGATTGTTTATTTTTTTATCGAGTGATTTACCGAGTTTTTATTCTTTTTATTTGTCCCCCATAAATTGTGCGTATGCTGGCAACTCGCTCTCGTTAAAGTGATGTTGGCAAAACTGGTGTCTTCTTGGCGGTCAGGAGGCCAGTGTTCCTCATTGGCTCTCATTACGAAACCTAAGAAGTCGCCCAATTTCCATTTATCTGATTCATTATCACTACAATAAAAAATAATAATTCGAAAAACAGCGTTGTTAAAACGGGAACTTTCGAAACGCAATGAAAACTTAGGTTAGAAACATCTTAGATTTTTATAAATTTGACCTATTAACATTACAAACATAATCCTTATCTAACAACAACAAACTAACAACAAAATAAAGAAAATAACTTGGTTTATTTGACTTTTAAGGTTACTGAGAAAAAAAACATCGCTCACATGAAGAAGACAAAAACTGAAATTAGTTCATTACTTACCGCACATAATGCATAACGCTAGCCGTTCCGATTTTACTTTTTAACTTCAAATAAACACTCTGAAAATCCAGCGAACTGACAATATCCTCAGCATCAATAATGAACTTCAACTTGGGTTTCTTCGAATACTTAAAGTCGTGTACACTAATATCTTTGGAATCGTGCGCGAGCAACTCTACGCTAAACTTAGTGATGGTCCACTGAATCCACGCGGTGAGTTTTATGTTGTCCGTTTGCAATTCGTCGGTGTAAACGTGAGGTGTTTTCTCACTGACACTCTCGGCGCTTTTTAGTAAAGTTGGTGATATGGCGGATTCTTGTGTTTGTATGTTTGGTATAGGTTCAGATTTGGGGGGCTCGTCATCTGCGTCTGGAAGGATATTGTAGGCGACTTCGACTAAGCCGTGGAGGATGCTGGCTGTTAAACATACCTATATTTTGAAAGAATTAATGTTTTCCTCTTTTATCGATGAATATTTCAAAATGGGAACTAGGTTACCACGAAAGAGGGTAGCCCAGTCGGATCTGGTGTGGGCAAATATTCAATACCCCGGCGAGAGCCCTCCAAGTCAACCCCCGAACAGAGACAACCGTCCCAAAAGGAGTCCAAACAAACAGGTGCTAAGCCAACGGCCACCAAACATGGGCCTAACACCTCAGGCAAAGCCGAACCAAGTCCAGGTACCTCTTCGGGCAAGTCTTGAGAGGTCAGAGCCTCCATGCCGGCCTACAAGGACCGGAAGGAATCTGTGGTAAGATAGAGGTCATTCCAGAAAAACAGCTATCCGATAAGGACAAAGCTTCTCTGGAATAAGCTCGAAATGCCATCAAGATGCACGACGCAAGATTCAGCTAGACAGGCTAGTCGAAAAGACAGCGCTCTCTAAACGAGAGCCCCGCCTCCTGTGTCTGTGAAGAAAGCGAGGTCAGGTTACTTCCCTAAAACATGCAAGCGGCCCCCTAACCGCTCCTACAGCGAGATCCTCAAGGACCACCTTGTTTAGGCGGTTGTTGACAAGAGCTATGAAAAGGGGACCATCTCGCCAGCCAACTGGAAGCTGGTAGGGATGGGTCTTCTAAAAGCATACCTGGACGTTCTCGAAAAGAATCCAGGACCGGCTCCCAGGCGCAGGTTAGACCAATGTCATCCCCACGCTACTCACCATAGATTGGAGCGTGGCCAAAACTAGCGAAACAAAGGGTAGCACGAAGCAGGCCATTATTGTCCAGAACTAGGAATCCCTCGCGTTGCCGAAGGACTGCAAAGAGGTGATCAGCTACAGTTTCGGCTCTATCACCCTGAGGACTACAAGAAAGATCAAAGGATTTCCTCCAAGAAGGATGAAGAACCTCAAGAAGTGATGAAGACCAATCACTCCTCTGTGTCGGACAGACACTCCATCAGACCTGGGAAGGCTATTCCGCCCTTTAGCAGAACACAATATGGGCGTTTTCAGCATGTTATTACGGCCATTTAGAAGTCTAATACTCAACTTATATGCCTAAAATCATCAACGCCGCACCTGTAGCTATTATTTAAGGCCTCTTTGGCAAATATCAAGTAAACTTCAAAATATACTGCTTCATAATATTTAGTGTTTTTATAAGCGACCAAATCCAAACAGTTAGCCTTTTCTAAACTCGAAATTGTACTTCATGCTTAACCTGGGAGTGGAAAACACTCTTTTGAGGCTTTAATTTAAACTTTTTTCAAAAAAAAAAAAACGTATATGCGAAAATCTACAGAATACACACTGTAATTGGGATATGTATACTTAAAAGAAAAACTCTCTGTATATTCTTTCATAAAGATTCGGATAAACTTTAAAAATATGTTAGACTATAACTAAATAGCTCTGTTGTTGATAGTTAACGAATACTTTAACGAAACACAAAATTCCCAAGTTCTCACCCCCCAACCTTAAAGGGAATAGCATTGGGAATCAAAGAACAAGCAAAGTACTTAGGTCTCATACTGGACCAGAAGCTCAGTTGGAAACCTAACATCCAAGAAAGAGTAGGAAAAGCAACTGTTAGGCTCTACTTTTTCAAAAAAGCGGTCTGCAAGAGATGGGGTATGGAACCAAACATCACCTACTGCCTTTACAAGGCAGTAGTAAGACCAATACTTTACTACGGCTTATTCATATGGTGGACAGCATTAGATAAAAAAGGTACACCAGCAGGAGTCTGGGAAGGTGCAAAGAATAGCATCCCCGATGATTACAAGAGCCATCAGGACCTCTCCCGTGAAAACACTGGAAATAATCCTCAACCTGACCCCAGTAGATCTCTTTGGCAAGCAGATTGCGCTAACAGCAACAACAACCAAGGGAGACTGGGAGCAGAACAGAGAACACTGAAGGCAGAGACACTACACGTCTACGGACGGATCATAGAAGATAGACTTAGTAGAAGGAGTGGTCTTCTCCACGAACATGAATCTCCGCTCATCCTTTAGACTGCCGAACTACTGCAATGTTCTATAGGCGGAAGTAAATGCGATTAGTATTGCAGCGGGCTGGCTTAAAAAAACAATGGGACTCACGCAATTTGGGTCCATATCTACACTAATAGCCAAGCGGCTATCAGGGCATTAACAAGTGTAAGTAGCACTTCAAAGGTGATATCCGATCGCCAGAAGACACTTAGTGAACTGGCAATACAGTCAAATCTCTAACTTATTTGGGTGCCCAGCCATCATAGCAACAATCCAGATAACGACAAAGCAGATGAGCTGGCAAAGAATGGAACGAAGCTTCACTCGTCCTCAGTAAACAAACACCCAGGAATACCCTCAATGGCTAGCAAGGAAATTCTTAACAATACGTCTACCTAACAAATAATAGGTGGAAGGATGAAAGTAGCTGTAGCATCATAGAAAGGCGGATATATATATATATATATATATATATATATATATATATATATATATATATATATATATATATACATATATATATATATCCTCGCTGCAACAGCAAAAAAGTGATGGCATCATCTCATTCAAGAGACATGACATTGACGGTAGAAGTCACCAGAGGGCACTATCCCATTGCCAATCACACATTAAGGTTAGGAATAGTCTATAATAACTACTATAGAGGGTGTCTTGAAGAAGAGGAGGAGGAACATGTACTCCACTATCTCTGCCAGAGATTCCTTCCTAGGCCGTTCTTTTATAAACGAGCTATCCGACCTCAAAACAGCTGATGCGAGAGATATGGAAAGTTCATAAACGGCTCAAATGGTTCCATAAATACTCAGGAAAGAGATAATTGTGGTATCACAAGGCCCATTGACATTCAGGCTTAAGTATGCACCTCCTCTGTGGTGCTGCCACCTCGACCTGACCTAACCCACCCTCTTTTATAGATAAGCTATGAAGTGTCAGTTTTAATAAATTAATGCTGATTTAGCAGCTCTGAATCCATGTTTATTATCTAATTTCTACACGGACTTTTATTTTAGTAAGTATATTTGTTTTAATATTACTTACCTGTAATTCTGAAACGGAGACAACAATCGGCGTCATATCGATGTGAATGCACACACCCAAACTCCCTATATCATTTTTATTTGTTGGTAAATGAATGTTCGTAATATTCTCTAAATTAACATCCTGCAAACTTTTCGCCGGGGTCTTGCTGGACTTAGTGGACATCCCAACAGTAGCTGTCAGAGAAACGGGCGCTAGACAATTGACCCTCTCGCCATTCTGCCAAGTGTAACAACAGATATCCGAAACGGTAACACTCCAGGGAAAACTCGACTTATCTACATTTCAAGAAAACAAATTAAATTCTTTAGAATTGTATAATTCAAGTCGTTACTTTGTGATGTATATCGAAATACCGTGAGACATTTAAATTATAAATTAGCAGTTACGATTGCCGAAAATGATAGTTGAATGATGGAATATATTTAACGTTATGGTAAACTATGTGTTAACAGTCCGGAGTGGCAATCTAATTTAAAATTAAAAGCCCACTCTAATAATCGCATAGTAGTAAGTGTGAACGAGCAAAGTTTTTATTATTTTAAAACTCTTGTCGCTTTAGCCATTCTCAGCAGCATAGCTAGAGCTCGTTGGGCACTATAGCAAAACATTTTAGGGGTCTTATTACGGTGCCCTGTATACTTACAATGATAGCTATGGCCCTGAACCTAACCTAAGTAACTGATTTCAATTTACATCTAAACTAACCTAATCCTAATAATAATCTGCGATCTATACCATAATAATCTATAAACTTGATATTTTCCTTACGTTTCGTCCATAAATATTCCGGAAGCGAAATCGGCAAGACTTTAACAAAGCTCATCAAATTATCCCGATGTGAGGAATTACGTATCATGGCGGAAGGAAAATTGAAAATAAAAATATCAGGAGGATCTGGCTTCTTCATCGCCTCCTCAACAGCCTGCTGAATCCCTTGCGAGCCAACAGCTGACAAAGACTTAACCGGACAATAAATGGTGCCCTGGGAAATATCGCCGTAAATCAACAAGCCCTTCCAAACGTCAAACCAGCGCTTTAGCAAATTATACGTCCGTTCCTGAAACTAATCACCAAACCAAACAATAACCGGCTGTGCAAACTCAATATTTTAAATATTTACGTCAATCTCATTCATTTGATCCTCGACGCTCTCGACTTTCTGCGGCGGAGAAAAAGTTTGATCTAAACTGCTGTGTATCGACTCGTACGGAGTCCTACTCCTCCTAGGAGTTTCATGGGTGCTTATATCAGAGAAACTCCTACTCAGTTTCCTTGGGTTATCATAAAGCACTTCCGTTTTTGGCGGTAGGTTCCTTGGCGAGTACAACAACCATTTGCACAGAAGCGGATCGACGCACACTCTCACCTCCCGCAAATTGAACAACAAAATGGGCGCGTGGTTTTGATTTTCCGGATTCAACGGATACTGCACGGTTAGGGTGAAAAGCGCGTCTTCTTTGTGATTAGCGGCGTTTTTCTTTTTGTAATCATCCTCCAATTCGGGCCCGGATATAATCAAAACTTGTTGGATTTCGCGTGTTGAGTAAAAGCTGGACGTGTTGCTGCTGTTGCTGTAAGCAAAATCTATCGGTTCGAAAATAAAGGCTTTTATTGAGCCTAAACTGGCGTTTATTGAGTCGGTTGAATTTGTGGTGACTTTTTTAAAGTTGATTCCTTCGATGCAAAATTCTAGATATACTAAGCCTAGAATGATTGAAAAATATAAATATAACATAACATGCGAAACATTTTGCAATCTACAACTAATTTGTATTACAAAGACAAATTCAAACACTGATTTAAACAACTACTCCCCAGGCTAATACCCAAGCGGATATTGGTTTATACAATGAAGTGCTGGCTGTTACATATAGTAACATACTGTAATATGATTAGGGTTTTACAGTTGAAATTATGAAATAGCGCGAATTTTGTATGTTTACCGTAATTTCTCGTAGCGTCTTGTAATAAGGAACTGTTTTGTATTAAACTGAGCGATTCTTGGCAATCCATTTTTATGAATTTGTCAATTACGAGTGAAACGATTACTATTTTCGGATATGTTCCTGTTATTGCGACACTTTCTGCAAAAAAATACTGGTGAAATGAAGGCAATATAAGCTAATTTTGATGTTAATATCAACAAACACAGATCATAAGTATTCCACAATTAATAATAACAATCATAATTAATAAATTAAATAAATTACTTCATACACAAAAATCGCTTACCAGAATTAAATGTAATTTCTCGATGAGGTATATCGGGATTAACCCAATATTGTGGAATAATTATATGCCTGGAATGATAAGACGCACTACTAGGCGTCAAAATCGTTATTTGCCTGTTGGAAATAATCAATCGACTGCAAAAACCGATGATTTTCATACTTAAATCCGCATGACAGGCGTTAAACATGTCCTCAGGAGGATCCGGTAATTGACAAGTCGTCCTCACTAGCCTTTTAAAGTACATCGGATTACTTATCCGTAAATCGATGCACTGGCACTCTAAAGTGATTTTCGGAAGATCTATTGATTGTGTGTTGATACTCGGCGCTATATGGGTGGATATTTTCTACGAGGAATATTAAAAATATTAAAAGGTGATTTTTTTAGATGTTCTCTATGAGAGATAGAGAAATGCAAAATAGTGCAGTTTTACGAGATAAGTAAAAAAAAACATTATAACCTTAAAAATTACAAAAAAGAAACACGTCTCTATTAAAAACATACCTTTCGCTTTTTGAAAAGGTAACTTTTACTAGCTTTAAAGTAAGGATGATCCATCAAATGAAACTCGATGACAGGCGCCAGCACGGTGATCTGCAAAACCCTAGTCGGTATATTCTCCACCAGGGCGTCATAATCGTCCTCAGACGGTGGGGGTAAATCCTGAAGATCCGGTTCTGGTTTCGGAATACTATACGGGATGTAATCGTACGCGGAAGCCGCCGCCTGAAGACTGCTTAATCTGTGCAGGAATCCTGAACATAATTTCACCCTCAATGGACCAACAACTAATCTTAGCAGTGCCCTCTCGGAAAGATTACTAAAATTTGTTTAAGTATTATTGTTTTGTAATACCCTTCTGGGTAGAGTTTTTTGATAATATAAACTCAAGTGCATAGAAAACGGCCCACCCAATCTTTTTTATTTTTTATAACAAAATCACTGTTGCAATACTACGAACAAACTGTTTGGTATTTTACGATAAAATAGACTATCAAATAGACATTGGATGGTAGAACAGCTGACATTAAGCACTCTGAAAATCTTTCACAAGAGCTACAGGTTTTACACAATCTACAGCACTTAAAAACATGATGTACTCACCAACCTTCAGCGGGTTAATTCCCACATCCACTGAAGATCAAAACAAAACAGCAAAAACAGTGGAAGAATGTCGACAGCATATCTTTAAATTTCATTTGTGATGATTATTCTTCATTAAATGAACTGATAAGTACGATATGTTGTTTTTTTCTATACCCCGATAGTCTATTTTATCGTGACATACCAAAAGTTTTATTCGCAGTATTGCAAGAGTAATGCTATTATAAAAAAATAAAAAATAAGTAATGGGTGAGCTATTTTTTTATTGGTTTGTGATAATTTCTTTGTGATTTAAGTTCACCTATATTCTAAGTCGCTGCCTAATTCTGATAGGTTTTCGCTAGTCATGTCATCAGGGACGATTAATTGGTAGAGATAGTCGAAAGCAAAAGCGGGGGATCTTTCTAAAAGCGCAGCCTCGCTCGTCATGTCGATGTGTTTGTCCCAGCTGATGTTATAATTCTTTCGCTGGCCTTTATTTTCAGGTGCTTCCACATCAAATAAGGAATCACTTTTATGGATCATTGATACAGCACCTAAAAAAAAAAAATAGAAAAACTTACAAAATGTTCACTCCACAAGAGATTCCTACTAGGGATTGTAAATTTACCGACTTATTTAATTATTATTAATTGGATAAATTTGTGAATCACAACAGGTTTACTGATAATTTACCAGTCAATCACAATATCGCTGTTTTATGGATAAAAATAATTGAATACATGGAAAATTAATAGCATTTACCTGAAAATTTCGATTGGTCGAGGCGCGATCAATACAAATTTTCAGGCTTTTCTAAAATTGAAATTTTACTTCATGCACCACCTGTATAAAACACTGATTTAAAGTAAAGTTCAAAATAAACTGTTTAAGTTTGATCTCACGTTAATAACCATTACAAACGTTTACTTCGTGTAACCAAATCTTCAAAACTCAAGCACCTTAGCACTTCGCTAGCGACCAATCCAAATTTTCAGACTTTCCTAAACTCGAAATTTTACTTTATGCTTAATCAAGGAATGGAAACACTCGATATAAGCTTTCGATTAACCGCTTTTATAAAATCAAAAATGCCTAAAAATGTACAGCGTATACATTGGGATTTGTATACATGAAGCAAAAATTGCCTGTAAGTTAGTATACCAAAAAAAAATCGTATTTTTTAATTTACTGGCCTAATGCCAGGTTTCACGAACGTCAGTTAAATTGACAAATAGTTCAGTTCAACAGTTCAATGAATAAATAAAATTTGCAAATAGTCAATTCGCTTATTTTAATGTTGACTCATGGTAAATGTCTATTTCAACCAAAAAATAAATGTAATAAAGCTGAATAAACCTGGTAAAATTAATCAAATTACCAATACATTTTATACGATTTACCGGTAAAATGGCTTACCAGCATTACAATCCTTAACTCCTACACAAAACATATACTATGTTGGAAGAGGAAATACAAAATTGAACACATTTTTTTTAAGTTGCGCTTGTACAGAGGTAAAAGTCATTATGTACTATTGCTATGTACTTGATAAGGGTTTGCAAGTCCTGAGAGATTCGACTCAAAGTGTCGGCTTAGTAAAGTAAGTTGGTGAGTCAAGTAACTCAGTTTGAAATATAAAGGACTTTAATGAGTCATGACTCATCTTAGCAGTGTTGCCAGATTGGGGGTGTTACTCAAGTTTGGTAAAATGCATATTGAGAAGGTTTGTCCATTGGTTGCCTTCCCATGTTCGGCTGCTTATTTATGTAGTTGCATATTCAATTAATGACGGATATCAGATTTTGTGCAATTCCATTTAACCAATTTTGATCTTCTTGATGTTTGACATAACCTCTAACAGTTTTTGTTATTATTATATTTCCATCCACTGACAGTTACTACTGTGCAAGTGTGGATATAGACCAACGTATTCTATTCTACCAGCCTCCCTCCCCAAAATGGGAATAAAATAAGATTTTTGGGTTCCTTTTTTTATATTGCAATCAATGGGGTGTTTTTTGACTATATATTTTACATTGAGTCATGACTCATCTTGGCAGTGTTGCCAGATTGAGGGTTTTTCTTCCCAAAATGAGAATAAATTAAAATTCATGGGTCCCTTTCGGGCAATTGCAATCAATGGAGGATTTTTGTTAGTATATATTGTACACTATGACTTATGATTCATCTTGGAAGTATTACCAGATTTGGGATTTTTCTCCCCAAAATGGGGGTAAATTAAGATTTTGTGGTGCTTTTTGGGGAGTTGATATCAATGGGATTTTTTTTTGTGAATACAACTCATAGCCTATTAGAACGAATTTTGAACAATGGGTATTACTCCGATAATAAAAAAACAAAGAAATCAGTGTATGTTTTATGGTCCTGTCATTAGAAACGTCAAAATGGATGTATACAAATATCGCTGGGGTTTGGTGCAGTGAAATAACTATCATGAAATGTTTAGTCTCAATTTATTTTATTTGTTATATTCTCTCAATAATTTGATTAATTAAAGAAGATATTTTGAAATCGAAGCAGCACATTCAACTCATATTGCACACTCGTTAAATCTGGAGCTTAGTTTCAAGTCCAAAATATCATCGATAATAATCATACCACTCATTATATTATGTGTGAATATTTCTGCCCAAAACATGGGTAAATTGTATATATTTTACACTTTGAGTCAAGACTCTTCTTGGCAGTGTTGTCAGATTGAGGGTGATTCTCTCCAAAGTCAAGGTAAATTAAGATTTTGGCGTGCTTTTTGGGAAATTGCTATCAATTTTATATCTCTTATAACTTTATGAAACATCAAAATAACGAATACAAATATAATTAATAATATGTTAAATTTAGTGTTGTCAACTCAGGACAGTTAACACTGATCACCCGGTATGTATACACACATGTAACTATATTAATTTTTTTTCTGTTTGATGCAATAATGACTAATATTGCCTTGATTATGATGTGTCATAACATACTTATATTTTCCAAGAGAAATATGAAACGTTCTTATTTTCCGTGGGAAATATGGATTGTCAAAAAGTGACACTTCATCGAAAGTTTTAACATTGATTTTTTTGATCTAACATTAATCTTAGCATTGATATTTTGGGCCACAACGTATGTGGTGATATTTGTGTGACTACAGACAGAGTAATACATAAATGAATATTAAACCAAATCTTTGAAAAACCACAGTAAAATATTTGCGTCGGCATCGTTCATAGAATGTTGCCACCTCCATTCATGAAAATCAGCAAGCATTTTTTTAATATGCAGATTTAGATTTGGCTGGAACTAAATATTCACGGGTTTTTGCCACTGCGTTAGCACGTTAGACATTTCAAATTATGAAATGCTGAAAAAGTCAGACCCACAGCAAACCAATCAACTATGATAATTGCAAACATGACCCTTAGCAATGTTATTAATAAAAAGAAAATCCAATATTTTTCTACTTTCATAAAGATATTGCTTTAGTCAAAAAAAAGACTATTGATTACAACACGGCATATGTATATTTTCCTTGGCCAACCTTAGCCAACCTTGGGAAATAATATCTTCATATTTTCCTAGATGTAATAATAATTATTATTATCCAGTAATTGAGATATAATTTTTTTGTAGGGCAATAAAAATTATTATTATTATATAGCAATGTCATTAAAAAAATTATGTTTTTTCAACTGTTTACATTTCCGTCATATGTGAAAAACACTTGCCGCTAATTTTCGGAATTTGTGCCAAAAATCCATTCAGATTCATTTATTTCTATGAAAACAACAGAAAAAAATGCAGATTAGTGTTTTTTGTCACGCCTAAACCCATACCATGTTTCGTTTTGTATCGCCATCTGTTGGGTTTCCTGATAACTATGATTAATCCAAATGCACATACCTCTGTTGGTGTGTAGATGTGTGAATGGGTTAGTCAGAAATACAAAAAGCTGGAGATAGGCTTAACTACTTTTGAATCACGTTGCTACTTGAGATTGATACTTTTTAATATCAGTGATTTTAAACTGTGACAGTGATTTTTCAAGTTAGTATTATATTGAAGAAACACAATTTTTCACATTTATGAATTATATTCTCATATATGATAGGAAACACGATCGTTCTAAGGATATTTTTAAACATAATAATTCACAATGATGAATAACACAGTTTATAAAGTTTATTTACAAATTAAAAAGATAATTTTATCAAAAAATGGTAGTAAACAAAAAATAACAGAATATTTATGTCTTTAAAGTGGAATTATAAAGCAAAATGAACAAACTATTTAATTATAATTTGAATTTAAAAATATTTGCATTTGCATCATCTGTTAAAGCTGCTTTCTCTCTTGCCCGCTAATTCTAACATATTACTTATGTTTATTTAGATGCGTTTGTATTTCTCACTATTAAAACTGTTGGATTGTTTAAATGTTTTCTCAATGGTTGTGCTTGTTTTGTAGGACAATTTAGATTAGCACATTTTACAGTCTGCAACGTTTGCATCTATCACTCGAAAGAAACGCCAAAGTTCACTGATTTTACATTAATTTGAATCAGACGTTTTCAAATTTAATAAAGAATATACAAAAACTGGACACTATTTGAAAAAAGACAACATTCATTTCAGGGAATTTGGTACTCATTAGGTACAGAGCCAAATGTTTTTAGAGAAATTCAATAACTATGATGCACAGTTTAAGCCAAACGTCCTAAAACTTCGGCAAGTACTACAATGGAGGAATGGTATGATTTAGAGGTTCGATTCCAGGGAGGGACAAAATAATATTTCTTATGAAATCATTTCATTAATTAACACCAATTTGTTGATAAATAGTTGGTGTAATTTATTTCAATTTTATCTAGTATATAATGGTATTTTTATACAAAATAGATCTCATTTTGATTAAATAATTATATGATATTTAATTGCTAATAAAGTCTTAAAACAACAATTTTATAAATAAAAGGAAATAATTATAATGTAATGCATATAAATCGATTTTTTGAAATTTTATCACCTGTTGTCTTCTTATAATCGCATATAAGTAACAGTCGCAATTTAAGTAGTAGTTTAGATAAATGTCGCAGTTTTAAGTAGCAATCACATTTTAAATCACAGTCACAGTTGAAGTAGCAGTCACAGTTTAAGTAACTGTTGTGATTTTAAGTAGCAATCACGTTTTAAATCACAGTCGCAGTTTATGTAGCAATCACAGTTTAGGTAACAGTTGTGATTTAAAGTAGCAATCACAGTTTAAGTAGCAGTCGCAATCATAGTCACAGTGAAATGCATCATTTAGAACTTGTGATTTTTAAATATCAGTGAAAAATCACTGCTACGTGAAATATCATCTATGCCTACAGAAAGCTGTTATATTCACCCAGCCATAGATAGATATTATCTTTCATATAACTAAATATATGTGTGTATGTGTGTATGCATGGATATATATATTCGTTATTGTGAATAAATGAATCCAGTTTTCTAAATGACCTTTAATAAATTAATAAATAAAATATTTCTGATTTTCAACTTTTTGTTTTTGTTTTACCACTTTAATTAACTTTTTACAGTGACTATAGTTTCGACTACAAGCTAGTCATTATCAAACTGAGTACCTAAAATACATTGTACATTGTTTTTATATTACAGCATCAAAGAGGGGAGTATACATTATGTCGGTCTGGTCGTTGATGAGGGGAATTTCCAGATTAGCTTTCAACTTGTGAATTTCCAGCGCTTCCAGTAAATCCATTTTTCGGCCTTTGTCCGACAAATGGATTACGGAAAGCATGCTGTCTTCTGTGCAGGTGTGGTTGTTTTCTATTAAATGAGTTGCAAAAGTGGACTTGTTATTCTTTAAACGGACTGAATGAAAGAATAATGAAGAATAACAAGTCCACTTTTGCAACTCATTTAATAGAAAACAACCACACCTGCACAGAAGACAGCATGCTTTCCGTAATCCATTTGTCGGACAAAGGCCGAAAAATGGATTTACTGGAAGCGCTGGAAATTCACAAGTTGAAAGCTAATCTGGAAATTCCCCTCATCAACGACCAGACCGACATAATGTATACTCCCCTCTTTGATGCTGTAATATAAAAACAATGTACAATGTATTTTAGGTACTCAGTTTGATAATGACTAGCTTGTAGTCGAAACTATAGTCACTCAGTTTGATAATGACTAGCTTGTAGTCGAAACTATAGTCACTGTAAAAAGTTAATTAAAGTGGTAAAACAAAGTTAAGTGTTTTAATATTATTTTATAAAGATGTACCACAAAGTGAACGCCAACCAAATCAAAGGTTTTTGTATTTATTTTCACTAAAATTGTTTCGCTACGCTGTAGCTTCTTCAGATGAAGAATGTTAATGATTCACCTGAAGAAGCTACAGCATAGCAAAACAATTGTAGCGAAAATAAATACAAAAAGTTGAAAATTAGAAATATTTTATTTATTAAAGTAATCATGGATTTTCAAAAATTAAGTGCCTTAGTAATCAATGATACAAAATGACCTTATTATTACTGATTGAATTAACACTTACCTTAATTAATATTTCCAACCCTTCGTGAAAATTCATAATTATAAGTACAAACAGGAATAAACACAAAAATTGCTTGAAAATCATTACATAGCAATTCGTTGCCTCAAAAATGCTCCATCTCACAGGTTTCCACACGATTATTTTCAAAAAATGCAACACAAAGCAGTGTCATTGGTGTCATACATACATAGAGATGTCAACCCCCCATGCATATATTTACATAGTGGTGTCAACCCTCCACATAAACCTTCCTACACCCCTTTGCTTCTAGGTGATTCAAATGTATGTTTCTTTCTTCCTCTTTTTTATCATTCTTCGTAGAATGTTAATTATTATATTATATACTCTGGTAATACTTACCTGCTTTTAAATATTGAATAGTTGGAACCGTCTCGAATATATCTTGTGCGGAACACGTGCAAAAGCCCATGGGAAGCAGCACCATTTGACTGATGCCGGTGCTGACCTGCACCCACTGCTTCCCGTGCACGATGCAGTCCATAAAAATGCCTTGCAAATTCAAACTCAACACTGGCCAGTATTTTACCTTTCTCTGGGAATAGTAACCGCTTTTTTCATTACTAGATTCCGACACCTAAAAGGTAAAGTGAATAGTCAAGACTGGTTTCAAACATAACGAGGTTATAGGATGCCAATCAATTGTTTTAAAATGAATCAGGGTGGCACATTGAAAACACCCTGTATCTAGATGTTTAATATTTAAAGCGTATTCACACTGGCTACTTTTTGTCGCGCCACAATCGCCAGATAAATGACAAAGGCTGCACGTAAATAGTAGCATTCACACACAGCCACACCACAAAATATAGCGCAACTGGTCACGAAGTCCAGAATCAAATTGATGCATTATCGTATGTTCACACGTTTGCGCACTTTTTAGTGGTTGTGTAAGAACACGCTCTTAAAGAGAAAATCTAAATATTTTTTAATATAACATACAGGGAATTTTGTTTTAAGGATAGATACGCATACGCCGTAAATTTTCTGAAATTTGAGATTTTAAGAGTTCAATATGAAGTTTTAAAAGAGTGTTTTCCACTCCCCGATTAAGCATGAAGAAAAATTATGAGTTTAAAAAAGCCTTTAAATTTGGTTTGGTCGCATAGCGATCAAACCAAATTTTCAGACTTTTCTAAACACGTATAAATCACTGGTTTTCAGTGCGGTTTGAAATATACGTCTTTAGCATTTTGCTTTAGTAATATATTGTGAACTTCACAACATTTCACTGTTTTATACGCGTAGTGCATGAAGTAAAATTTGGAGTTTAGAGAAGCCTGAAAATTTTACTTTATGCTTAATCTGGGAGTTTAAAACACTAGTTTAAAAGTTTAAATTCTATTCTTAAAAAAAAACAGGAATATCTGAAGATTTACAGAGCATACGCTTTGATTGGGATATGCATACTTAAAAGAAAAACTCGATGTATAAAAAAAGCATTTACTTTAAACGTCAGTGATGCATTATCCACATAAAACCCAATATGTGTCGTTTGTCCCAAATTGGCCATCTCAAATTCATTCTCTGAATCTGCGTCCCTCGTGGGCAAAATAGAAGGCACTAAAGACCACGCCCAACCGGCCAGTGATTGTTTTTCCGTGTTGTAATCACCTGAAAAAACATAATCCTTTCAAAACCTCTTCCGAATATAAACCACTTTCCTTCAGCAATTTAATTACCTGTTGTCTCAATTACAGGCTCGATATCGGCGTTGATCTCAATATCCGACTTTAATTGCCGTTGCTGCAGCACGTGCAATAAAAACAGTAACCGCAAGAGCATTGGAATTTGTTGTTCCGTCATGCTGAATTCCATGCTGTAATAAATTATAATTAAAATTATTTTTTTCAAGAAAATCTGGTACAATTATCTACATACGAATTGCAGTAAATGTCCAGTCTTGTTATAGAAGAACTTTTGACATTGCTCGTGTGATAACTTCTCAAAAAATGTATCACCATTGAGCACCTGTACAGCATCGGTTCTTGGTAGACATCGATTTTTCCTGATGCATTTCTTTTGTCAAGGCAGACGGTTAAATCGTTTATGGCAATTAATTTTCTTAGTAATACTTTTGCAGGAAATACATCTGAAATTAACAATAAAACAATATTCAAATAGACAGTGTGATGCACACAAATAAACTATTTTAGTAATAGAAATGTGTATTTAACATACTGCTTTATGAGGAATAAAGTGCTAATAATCTTTCTTCACACGTTTATTTGAATTACCAAATGTACATACATTTCGTACACAAAGTGACCATTATCATTGCATTTACACTAACAGTGTTAATCCATTGATAACACTTTGTGTTCAAAATGTATGTACATTTGGTAATTCAAATAAACATGTGATGAAAGGTTTTTAGTGCTTTGTTCGTCAAATTATTTTGATCTTCACATAACTCATTCAATCAACAGACTGCTATATACTATATGTTATATACATATAAAAATGTTTAGCACGGCTTAAAGTTGGACAGACACACAGAAAAGGAGTGAAAAACATGAAAGAGACCGAACTCACTTTATTATCCTTTTTCTGCCACAATTTTACCACTGCGCATCGGTAAGTAATGTTGCCGTACTATGGTGTAACAAGATTTTTAAATAGTTAGAAGTAAGGCTAAGAAATTTTCAAATTTAAGTATTCGAATATTCATTAATAAACAATCGAATTATTCAAATATACAAATTAAGTAATAAACCTTTATTGGCATAATGTATTACATATTTATCAGCTACAAGTAATTGCTACCCTCTCTCCGCCTCCTGTTTTACTTTTCTTCCCCAACTTCTCCAACGTCCTTACCCCGGCCTCATCCTCTCTCATCCATTCCATCACTCTTCTATTCCCTCTTACTCCCACCCATTCCTCCTTTACCCTCTCGCATTCCCCTGCCAAATGACTCCACGCATCCTTCCCTCACTCACACATTACACACTTCCCAAACTCTTGCCCCATCCACACCTTTCTTCCTCTCTCCCCTGACCCACACCTCGCCCTTGCCAGCATCACCCTTTCCCCCCTACTCCATTCCCCCCTCTACCAAATACCTCGGCATTCTTCCATGCACCTGCCACCTCCCGTACCTATCGTTGAATTCACTCCTCTCTATACACCCCTGCCTTTCCTGTGCTTCCACCTCCTTCTCCTTCACCCCATTCCCCAGCCATTCCATCATCTTGCCTCCGATAAACCCGCTGACCTTTCTACCCCCAATATACGCTTCAGGAACCACAACTGCTCCCTCTCGATACACTCATACCCTCTCGTCTCCCACACTTCCACCCCATACATCAACACTGACCTCACACACGCATCCCATACTTTACACACCACTCTTACATTGTTCCCCATCCACTTCCCCTACTTTTCCCATGCTATCCCCCACGCCTTTCTAGCCTTCCCCTGCACCCACCTCACATGCTCCTCATACCCTCCTGTACCTTTGAACATAAACACTTGAATCTTTTAACCCTCTCAATCACCTTTCCCTTCCATTCTAATTCCTTCACCCTCCGCTCCCTCCCTTTATTTCTGAATGTCATCCATTTTACTTTTCCTATATTCACGCTCAACCCCCTCTTATCCATAAACCTCTACGCCCTTTTCAACATATCCTTCATCCCTTCCCAGTATCTTGCCACCAGCATTATATCATCCGCATATGCCAACATCCAACATTACTTTTACCAATCAACACCCCCCCACCTTGCCCTTTCCTCATCACCTACTCCAGTTCACTCATATAGAGGTTAAACAACACAGGGCTCAATGGGCACCCCTGCCTCAGCCCCTCCTATGTCCTAAACTTCCCTGACTCCTGCATTCCACTTTTGCCACTGCCCATGTTTCCTCATACGCTCCTCTCACCCACTTTACCCTCGGTACTGAGTCGTACGCCACCTTCAGGTGCACAAACACCACATACAAGCTTCCCTTCTCTTAAATCACCTTCTTCACCATTCTTGCCAGGGTAAAGACCTGCTCCCTCGTCCCCCTACTCCTCCTAAAATACCCCTGCATCTCCGGCAGCAACCCCTTCTCTTCCACCTCTTCCTCCAGTTGATTCTTTACCACCATCATGGTTATCTTGTACCCAGTACTCATTATCATATATATATATAATCATTTAAAATCCCTTTTACCCTTTAGGGTGTCGAGATTGTGTGTGTTTATATTCTTGTGTAATTTTCTGTCCATTCTTTTCACTTCTTTCTGTCATTTTGTCATTTGCGTTGCTCCCTTCTTCTGGTGTTGATGTCTGTTTTTGGTTGATGTGCTGTTCATTTCAGTTGTCAGGGTTTGTCCTTTCATGTGTTGTCCTTATAAATTCCTTCCATTGTTGTCTGTCCTTAGCTGTTCGTTTTGCCTCTTGAATTGTTTTACCTCTTCTTTTTATTTCTTTTGTCACTATGTTATCCCAGTTTTCTGGTGGTCTTCCTCTTCCTCTTTTGACTTGGATTCTGGATTCCCATACTTTTCGTACTGGTCTGTTTTCGTCCATTCTTTGCAGATGTCCCCACCAGGCCAACTGTTTTTCTTCCACATGTTCTGTTATGGTGTTTGTGTTTAGTTCTTTCCTAACTGCTTCATTTCTTATCCTATCTCTTCTAGTTATTCCCTTTACTCCTCTCAAGTATTTCATTTCTGTTGCTTGTATTCGGCTCTTCAGTGTTCTATTTATTACCCAAGTTTCACTTCCATTATCCTCCTATAACTATCCGCATTCTTCTCATCCCCACCTTTGTGTACCGGGCACATCCTCCCCACCCTCCATGCTGCCAGCAGGTTCACTCTTCCCCTCCATATCTGGTTCAGTAAATCCCTGAATTTCTTCTTCCCCAATCACCTTCCATATCTCTGCCTTCAGCCCACCCCTCCCTGCTGCCTTTTCTCCCTTCACCTCCTTGAACGCTCTTTCCATCTACTTCTCCGCGAACTCTTCTTCTCCATCCCCTCGCCTGCCTTCCTCCATCCCCACTGGCACTCGACTACCTTCTCCGCACTTTCTTGCCCATTCTTTTAACGATACCCCTAACTGCCTCTTCCTTTCCCCTCTCCTCAGCACCTTCCACATTTCCCTCTCAGTTCCTCGCTCACTCTTTCTACTGCCTGCAGCTTCTTCCTCTCACACAGACCATCATATCTCTTCCTTGCTGCCACCACTTTCCCCTCTTCTCCTTTATTCCTACGCATTCTCCCACTGCCTTCCTCAACTCCCTTCGCCTACCTACACTTCTTATCGAACTACGTACTCCCAACTCTTCTCTCTCCCTTCTTTTTCCTTCCACATCCCACTATCATCTCCTCCGTTGTATTGACCTTTTCCCATTGAATCCTCGCCAGCCTCTTTCTCATATCCTTCATTGCCTTTACTCAAGGTATTTGTTTTCTTGCCCCCTCTCCACTTCTCTTCCCTTCCCCATCCACATCTCCACTTTTAACGGCAGATGGTCTGAGCCGAACACCTCTTCCACCTCCATACCTCATATCTCTCCTTGCTATTACCTTGACCGCCACATAGTCAATCACTGATGGCCCTCTTGGCCCAATGTAAGTTTCATTCCCCTCCTAATCGCCCTCCGTGCTTCCGTTCAAAATATCCCATCCCTCCTCCATCATCCACTCTTTCATTCTTCTGCCCACCCCATTTATCCTGTGAACTTCTCTTCACAACCGAACCGTCCTCTCCAATCCCTCCTCCCGCTTCTCCTATTCTGGCATTGAAATACCCCCTACCATCCACCTTCCTTCTTCGCCCGCTCTCCTATTTATTTTTCTTCTTATGTCCCCCCCAATTTTGTTGACGTATACCACCCCCCCATTAACCCGATATCCTGCCATCTGGTATTTCACCCACCCCAGCCCTTTGCACCCTCCATCATTTCCCCTTTCCCTCCTTTCCCATCCTCTCTCCATCCAGCAATCATTACCTTCTTGGGCCTCCCTCTCATCGCACATTTAACTGCCTCTTTCATTTCCCATCTAAACCCCCTTGGGAACCATCCTTTCACTTCTCCCCATTCCTTCTTCACCATCCAAGTCTCTACCATCCCCACTTCCTTCTCGATTACCCACTCCTCAAAGTCTTTCTTCCACTTGCACTCCTTTCCTTTAGACTTTATTCCCGCTACATTTCAAAACCCTATCTTTATCGCCCCTTCTTCCCCACTCTCCCGCACTTGCTTCCTAGTCCCCTGCTACTCTCACAGCCCTTCTGCCCCTGCCCTACCTCCCCTGCTTGACCCAATTTTCAAACTGCTTAACTTAACACGTTCACTGCCAGACTACTCTCAGAGAAAAATCCCATAACTGTTGTCTTTATAATTTTTTATTAAATTGAACAACTGCTTAAAAATGTATAAAAAGCTAATTGTCCGTTAGCCCAGAATATACTGCACCTTTTTCATTTTTTAAATGATCCCATTTAATTATGATATGATTTTGTAGAGCCGATTATAATTAAATTATCAAAAATTTATTGTCACATAATAATGCTGCTAGCGAATGTGTTAATTTTAAATCTACGTGACCTGACGTTTAAGCTGCTAGACTTAAAATTCACATACAGTTTAAAAGTTTGAAACTAAATTCAAGCAGCTTAAAAGTCAACATAATTGCGATAATGAGAATGAAGTTAACTTATCTAAAAATCAAGTAATGTACAGAATTATGTTAGGTTTTGCTAATTGACTTGAATTTGAAGCTGCTTGATTTGATTTTTAAGCTTGGTTTTAAGCTATATTTTAATCTATTTCACTTCATTTCTAAGTTTTTACTCAACTTAATTTAAATTCTACTTGACCTGAAGTTACTTGACTTAATTTTCGGGCTTTTAACTTAACTATATATTTATAGTTAAGTTGACTTTATTATTAAGCTACTTAATTGTTTGTTGTTACCTGATATTATGATTCATTTACACTGAAAAAAATAAACATGTTTATATACGAGCCTGCCAACATGCTACAAATTAGAATGTTTGATATAAACACATACCATGCAAGGTGTGTAAATAAAGTAATGGGACTGATTTTTTAAATGTTTGTATTCGAATAGAATTACAATTCAACATTATCTCCCTCAAAATAACTTTAGGACGCCACACACCACTGGAGACAGTTCTTACAATCCTCATAGCAGTGCTGAAACTCAGATATTGAAATAGCTTTTAGCTGGTCGGTTACGATCATTTGAATGCTTTGGAGCGTCCCAAAATGAGTCTTTTTGAGGTGATTTTTCGATCTCGAGAAGAGGAAAAAGTCACAAGGGCTCAAGTCAGGTGAATAAGGAGGCTGAGCAGCCACAGGAATATTTTTACAAACCAAAAACTCATTTATTAAAATTGCCATTTTTGTGCAGATTTTTACTTATCCCTAGTTCATTGGTCAAAATCTTATGAACAGTGGTGTGAGTCAAATTCAACTCTTCTCAGATCATTATGACTGTCAACCGATGATCTGAACACATAAGGTCTCGGATTCTATAGACATTTGAATCGATTCTTGAAGATGTGTGATTTATCTTCAATCGGCTCCCTCCCTCTAAAAATGCCATAAACCACCAAAAAACATAGACAATACACTGTTTCCATAGACCTGCTGAAGTTTTGCAAAAGGTTCTGTTGAACTGCGATCGTTGAAAATTTTAAGGCTGTTTCACTTGATTCTCAAGAAATAACTTTATTTATAAGCTACATTATTTTCCTATTTTCACACTTTCTAACTGAATTTCTAAGCTATTTAACTAAGATTATTCAATTAGTACACTTGATTACCAACCTACAGAAGTTAATATCCATGCTCCTTAAATTTATTTGCAAGGTACTTGACTTGATTTTCGACCAACACGTCTTCACCCTCAGGTTCTGACTTGATTGTAAAGTTAGTAAACTTGGTTTTCAAGCAGCCTTATTTTCAAGGTACTTGCCATGGTTATCATGTTTATGTTTTGATTATTTTTTTAATAATTCACTGTTGAATGTTTTGATAATAATTTTCAAACAAATGTTTTCCATTCCTTGAAATGCTTCAAATTTTGGATTGGTCGTGAAGCAGAGCCACAAATCCAAATTTTTAGGCTTTTCTAAACTCAAAATATTTACTTCATGCATTAGGCATGTAAAACACTGATTTAATGTGTAATTTGAAAATATACTTAGTTATTGTTAAATCCATCACAATATTAAAATAAAATATGGATTTATTTTTTTAAATATTTTTTTTACAGTGAACTATTTTGATAAACATATTAAGGCATTTTTTATGTTTTGAGTTTTAAAAACATATTTAAATGTTCGACATATTGAAATTAATCGAATAGTTATAATATTCAAATAATTTTAATATTTGAATAATTCAAATATGATTTTAAATGAATATTGGGAATTTTTCAAATGAAAATATTTCAATGTTCTGAGTACTTAAGTTTCATTTACCACCCTAAATTCCCAAGTTTCAAACAAAAATTGCACTGTATTTATGATTTGCAACTTAAAGTAGCATTATCAATTCAAATTTTCTGCATAATTAGAGCTTTAACATGTTAGCCGCCAACAGATATGTTGCAAAAATAACCACTTTGCTAAACAATATTTTTTCTATTTTCAGTAAATGTATTATAATAAATGAAGTTGTATGCTAATAAAACTCTTTATGAACTATATTTCTAGTATTAACACGTTGACTGCCCTGCGAGTTAAATACAACTTGCATGTACTCTAGGCTACGGCGCCACACGAGTTATGTATGACTCCGCAGTAGATTTGATTTTAAGATATAAAAACGCAGCTGTTAATGTGTTAATATTGGCAACGTTTAAGTTCCTAGTGGCCATATGATCGCTCTGATGCAGGCGGTAAATTTGACCGATCTGGCGGTTAAAGAATTAAATGAATAATAATAAAATTACCTGTATATGCAGGCTCCCATTTATCATTTGCTGATTCGAAAGTCAACAACTTAACATTCATCGACAACACAATATCCTCCTCCACATATTTTAAAATCAAATTATTACAATATATCCTAATGTTGCTCACAATTTTATTTATCAATAATTGCACATATCCTGGTGGGGCTTCTATATTTTGCCTTAAATAAAAAAAATAAAACATTTAACCCATTGAGCAAACACACTGAAGTAATATTTTATCAATATTATAAGTACACTAACCGTTTATTAACATTTCTCTTTGGTTTTTCTTTAACGGGCGGCGGCTTATCCGTAGTCACATTCAACGAGCTCTCGGCACTCCTCAATTTTAATATACATTCTACAACAAAAAGTGTGAGGGTTTTTGTACATTGAATATTATTTAAATTGCACAAACCTATTGTGTTTATTGTTATGGTAATCGGTTCCGATGCTATTTTCGTCCATGGCACGTGGATTAACAGCTCGTGAATGTGTCCGGAAACGAAACTGAACGGCAACTGCAGTTCCTGTTCGAGGACTTCTAGACGCAAGTCCAGGTTGTGAAAAGATGCATCGCCACCCCATAAGGAAACCTAAATGGACATTTTCTTTTTCAATATTTCAAATTATTTCAAATTAGTTCAACAAGATTATCAAATTCTTGATTTGATTTGTTCTATAAAAGAATCGACACACTACAAATACGAGGGGTGATCAAAAAGTAAGGTTACAAGGCCGATATTACTGAAGTTTTGTCTGTTATACAGAAAGTAGTAGTGCGCGGTACTTCTAATACATGTGGATGTGGTCGGTAACTGTGGAGAGTTTCAGCTACCCGTGACCTATAGCGCTAGTTGCAGGTTAACAGAAATGGCGATGCATTTGGAAAAGTGGTCTCGCCAGGTTTACGAAGAGACTGTAATGTCTCGTCAGCATGTCACAGAATGGTCGTCGGTGACCTTTTCTCTACCGGCTACAAATTTTCGACACGATTTTGCGACATGCTGAAGAGACATTACAGTTTTTTCATAAACCGCTATCGGTAAATTTTAGCCAAGCTTACATGATTCGCCTACAGAAATCAAATAACAGCGGATTTCTTCACGACACCACTTTTCTAAACGTGTCACCATTTCTGTTAACCTGCAACTTGCGCTGTAGGTCGAGGGTAGCTGAAACGTTCCACAGTTAGCGATCGCATGTATTAGAAGTACCACAAAATTCTACTTTCTGTATAACAGACGCAACTCCAGCAATATTGGCCTTGTAACCTTACATTTTGATCACCTCGTAATTGACATCAAGGTAACATATTTAAAAATTCGCGAATATGTTAAAAATATAAAATAGGGTTTTTATTGACACCGGCAGATGAGATTTCCATTGGTAATTTAAAGGCCCGTATCGACTAAAACATTTGTCCGCTGCATGACACCATAATGTTTCCCTATCGCACCTAGTAGAGACGGGAAATTGTGCGTTGCACCTAGTAGAGAGAGGAAAGCAATGCGTTGCACCGTGTCAAATCATGACATGGTGCAAAGCAACGGAGGCGATCAGCAAGTTGGCGGGTTTTGCACGTTGCATCAAAGGAATCGACACGTTACGGCAGTGTACTAGTTGGGACGGTTAGCAATATCAATGCAGTCTCTTCTTATTTATCCACCGATCAACCGCGAGTATTTACCAATTACATGCTCTGATTCCCGAATCATCTACTCGCATCATGATTATTTTCAAGACAAGCGTCTATGATACGGATTAAAATAAGCAACAATACGAAGACAAGCAAATGGCAAATGTTCCAATCGATATGGCCCTTAGCACATCCTATCCACCCCTAAATATAATTGAAGAAAATTTATCAATTATCAAGTTAATTTTGAACTAAGCATATAGATTCTTAGTTGAAAATGAACATAATTTTTGTCTGTTTTTTAACAGAATTTAATACAATCATTTCTTAAGCATTTTTCTCACACTTTTTCTGATATTACAATATCTTAGATGTAAACAACAGCGCTTGGATTTCCCTTAATCTAGCTGACTTCACAAGTCTATTCAATAAGGTTTTCATGCAGATTGCTCATTCAGTTTGTTTTGATGTGAGATATCGAATGTTAGTCGACGACTGTGTGTAACCGTGAGCAATTATCTCGCTGTGCGAGTCCTAGTGTTATGTATTTTTCATTATCACACGAAAATTAAATTATTTTGACTTTTATTATTTATTCTTGTTGGTCAAATGTGGTTACAACTAAATAAATATATTATTTTGTGTCTCCTTTTATTATTAGAATACCTTTGTTTTTATTAGACTAAGTTTTTTTTATTGGAATTCGTGTTATTTTGTAATAAGGTATGTTAATATATTATTTGTTGCATTTAAACCTTTTTTTATTTGCTAAGCGTAAAACGCTAAATAATGTAGGTTGAGAGAAATGCTCACTTGTTCTCACGCGAATCATCTAGACACAAGTCCTCTAGGGTTAACGAACATAATTCTATAATCAACTTAAATTTCATAAAACCTATCTTATCTTTATAATAATTAATATTTAAGTCCTAAACCTCACGATTAATCTTAATATGATGATACCACTCAGCTCGCATTGCTGCAAACATAAGGATAACTTGTTGTTCAGGATTAATCGCAACATGCAAAAACAACAATTGTATCTTTACATACCTGAGAATCTTCAGGACGGAAGTTCTTAATATACTTATCCACATAACTCAGCAGTATCGGTGTGATGTAGGATTCCAATTTGAACATACTGCAGCCGTCCTATTTAACATAATTAACAACACTTCCGAGATAAGGTAGCAATTTTGACGGGCTAGGTTATGTCGCAGTGTTAAAACATCACACCCTGATAAGATTAGCGTCTCATTTCAAACGCCACTAATTAAACACAATCACTGAATTTCACTGTTTTATATTCCTGCGTTTGGGGTATTTAAAATCCTGCAAAATGTAAATAAAAACACTCTGATTTTAAACACTCTGGCAGTCGGGCTGCCAACTTTAAAATTCCAAAATATTATCATAGATACTTGATGAAGCAGATTTGCAAGATCTTTAGACCTTTTGTACTAGGGGGCTATTCACAGCACCCATGCAATTTCAATGACTATATATACTGTACAGGACTGATTGATTTCTATGATTACCTTTCCGTATACTAGTACGCATGCGTAGAATTTTGTGACGAAACACGGAGGATAATGGACGACGCCATCGCCCTAGACAAGAATAGATGTGCGACTCTCGGAGTGACAGGTTGCCACCAGTGGATTAGTATCTTACTCGAATCGCTGGGAGGGCGCTGGCGATCAGTCGAATTTTTATCTAGGGACCCCAGAATTTTACTGAAAGCGGGATATTTAAAATGCAGTTATGTGCATATTACTGCCGGCAGAGGGCGCTAGAGCAAGAACGGAAATTAAAACAGCGGGAAAATTAAAATTTCATTAAAAAGCGGGAAAATCAAATTACATTGAAAAGGATCAAAATTATATTAAAAAAAATAAGAATTTATTTGATTATGTATAAAATGTACAATAAGAAAAAACAAATGTATAGCTACATAATAAAATACAAATTTCATACAAAAAATTAAATAGAACATATTTAATAAATATTTTTCAGCTTTTTCTAGTTTAGATCAGCTGTGTTTTGCTACGACGGGATTACCTCGTGAAGGATGTGACTCTTGGTCACGCACAGACGGTCTTGATTGAGGAGAGGCTTTGTCAATCAAATCTCATCTGTTTATTTTGATGTACGCATCCTCAATCCAAAATTAGTTTAAATTTATTGTACCAAACTTTAGCAACACATCTAACATAAAACAGAAATATTATTCCATTATTTTATTAGTGAAAGGTACATAAACTTACTAAAAATTAGTTTATTTCAATATATGTCGTTATCATATCTGAAGTCCTGAAACGCTTTAACAGTTGGTCTCTAAAACAAACATTTAAAAAAATTAATCATTGTATTAATATACACAATTTTTGCAAAGCATTGAAGCCGCCACCTAATATTATATTATTCATTTTACAAATCAAAGTAAATGTACATGATAAAAATAAATGTACATAAATATATATATACTGATAAATATAATTTAATTGAAGTATAATAATGAAGTATAATTTCGAGTTTAGAATAGCCTGAACATTAGTTCTTTTTAAACATGGCATTTTACTTTGTGCTTAATCAAGGAGTGGAGTCACTCGGTAGAAGTTCGAATTATAAAAACAACGGACGCCTGAACATTTACAGAGTATTATGCTTCAGGGGGGCTATTCACAGCACTGATGCAATTTGTCGAATAGCCCCCAGGATATGTATACTTAAAAGAAAAATTCCCTGCATAAACAAAATATGAAAGTAGGAATTTTAGTTTCTTGTTGCCTACAGTAAATTTTAGAAATATTGTGGTTTGTGTAGAATACAGGTTCTAATTGACTCGACGGGCCACGGGTTGACCACCAAAGTTGTAAACTATTATTTGCAATTTATATGTATACAGGGTGTCCGTATTTCGAGGAAATGCATGGGGATCTCGGTTATTTCAAGAGTTAGAGAGTTAGTTAAATTAGGGCAAATATGTGAAATTTGTAGCCCAACAATAATCTGAAAACAGATTTAAAATATCTTTTATTGTTTTCGAGACATTGCCAAAAAACTATTTTTTTCAAATTTCGTTTTTATTTTTTTATTCAAAAACTATTGGATCTAGGAATTTGCAACTTTTACATTATATAGGCACTTTTTAATCAGGAATTTAGTAGTGTACTTACATTTAAAATAACTTTAATATCTTCCCCGGAACCATAGCCAACTTTTGTTTTTCTTATGGGCGCCATTGGATTTTCATATTTTTAGAAAGAACTTTTTTTTCTGAATTAAACGGTATATCACACTTATAATTTATTCTGCGTTTCATTTGAAACATAGCAACCTTTTGTTTTGCCTTGGAAACAATAATATTGATACGTTATTCAGTTATTGATGAAAAAAATAAAGTTAAAAATGGTGTTTTCGAACCAAGAAAAACGAGATATGATCGAAGTTTATTATACTTAAAACAAAAATGTACGTATTTCACCCGAAGTCTATCTACAGCGCTATCCAGAAAGGCAACAGCCAAGTGAAAGTCATTTCATAAAACTACATTCTATTTCTATTCTATTGAAAGTGAGTGGGTAGTTATGCTACCCTCCACTGCGACCGCAAGGATCTATTGTGGCTCACAATTAAGGTCGAACATCCGACCTTACAGCTCACCTTCCAAGTCCATCTTCTTGATGAAGTCAAGGATCTTGTCAGGTGAAGTTTTCTCCAGGTCCTTCAGGTTTAGCTTCGGTGTGCCAAACACCGTGGTCCTGATCTGGTTGCCAGCTGGACAGGCACATATGACGTGCTCTGCTGTTTCATCATCCTCTAGGCATAGGCGGCACTCAGTGGTGTCGCTTAGTCCTAGTTTGTTAAGGTGATGCCTTAGACGGCTGTGTCCAGTGAAGAGAGCAGTTAATGTGTGAACATCTGATCTGCTCAGCTTCAACCATGAGGCCGTCCTGGCCGCAGATGGTCCACTTGTTACCGCTCTGAAATGTCTCATCCCAGGGCGGTTTTGCCAGAAATCCTGTGCCTCGTGTCTCATCCATCCGTTGTTACGGTCTCTAGCTGTTGATCTGGGTATCCCCAGAGCGGGTTCTGGTCCGATGTAGGCTGTACGCGCCCCCTCTCTGGCTAGGGAATCGGCTAATTCGTTTCCCTTCACGCCAGAGTGGCTTGGCACCCACATCAGACTGACCCCGTTTACCTGTGCCATTCGGCAGAGGGCTTCCTTGCAGTTCCGTACAGCCAGCGAGGAGCATCTAGAAGATGCCAGGGCCCTAAGGGCCGCCTGGCTGTCCGAACATATTTTTATTGTCCTGCCCGCCCAACCCTTTGAAAGGATTTCGTGGGCGCACATTTCAATGGCGTATATTTCAGCCTGAAGTATGGTAGCATACCTGCCAAGGCTGTAGTAAAGTTCAGTCCTTGGTCCGACGACTGCGGCTCCTGTTCCAGTGGACAGTTTTGAGCCGTCAGTGTACCAGTAGGAGTCAGCCTTTTCTGGGGTGATTTTGTGTCGCTCCCAGTCGTCCCTGCTTGGGAACAGGACCTTATACGGCTGATCCTCGCAGTAGTCCGTGACTGCGTAGTCAGCCCTCATACTTAGGGTGTCATCCGCCTCAATGGCAGTTGACAGCCCATTTGGTGTGAAGACTATCACCTTCGGATCCAATAGGGCCGCGTGGTGATATCGATACGTTGCCAATCTGGCCTCGATCTGTATTAGGATATGCAGGGGGGTGAGGTTCAGTAGCATTTCTAGCGCCGCTGATGGGGTAGTGCGTATGGCTCCAGTTACCGCCACTGTCGCCATTCTCTGCAGTGAGGAGAGCCTTGATATGGCCGTTTTTCCAGTTGTAATCGGCCACCAGGCGATACTGCCATAGGTTATTATTGGTTTTATGACCGAACCATATAGCCAGTACATTTGCTTGAGGTTTAATCCCCATGACTTCCCGCAAATTCTATGGCACGTCCACAGGGCGTACCTTGCTTTGCGGATTGTCTTGTCCAAGTGGGAGTTCCAATTCAGCGATTTATCCAGGGTGATTCCTAGATACTTCGCCTCCTCCACAAATGGTATGGTTTCTCCCCGTAGAGTAAGAGGTCTCAATTTCAGGATCCTCCTTCTCGTGAACGGGACAACTGATGTTTTGCTAGGGTTTACGTTTAACCGTTCCCCTATACACCAGTTCTGAGTCGCATCCAGTGCCTCCTGCATGGCTTCACAGATTTGGTTTTCATCCGTGCCCCTTGCAAGAATGACTATGTCATCAGCATACGCTTGCACTTCGACGTCAAGCGTATCTATTATTGCAAGTAGATCGTCTCCCAGTAAAGACCACAGCAGGGGGGAAAGAACCCCTCCCTGCGGGCATCCCCTGGCAGTCCTCAGCTTGACCGTGTCGCCACATAGTGACGTTGTCACGGTTCTGGTGTCGAGCATTGCTCTGATCCAGCCTGTAATAGCCGGTGGAACCCCTCTGTCCCTCGCGGATTTGCAGAATGATCCCGTCAGAGCAGCGTTGAAGGCCCCTTCTATGTTCAGGAAAGCTGTTACCGCAATTCCCTTGTAGTCCAGGGTTTGCGCAACTTTGCCGGCTAGGTTATTCAGCGCCAAGTCCGTTGACTTCCCCTTTTGGTAGGCATACTGGTGCACACTAAGAGGGTTAATACTCAGTATCTCCCTCCTGACGTAGCCATCCAGCACCTTTTCCAGGGTCTTTAGGATAAATGACAGGCTTATAGGTCGGAAGGATTTTGGTAGGGGATCTGTTTTTCCCACCTTAGGTAGATAGACTACCTTTACTTCCGACCAGCTAGTTGGAATGTAATTCCACGCTAGGCTCGCCCTGAACAGTCTTATAAGGTGGAGGATTACTTTCTCCAAGCCTTTTTGGAGTAAGACAGGGAAGACCCCATCTATTCCTGGTGCTTTGTATGGTTGGAAGGATTTGACCGCCCAACTTACTGATCTGTAGGTAACGATTTTGTTTAAAACCTTCCAGTCCTGCTTCCCCGGTCTCTTAGTTCGATCCCGTGGAAGCATTGTATCCGGTGTTTCGTTACTTAGAAGGGAACAATCTGGGAATATGGTTCCTTCGTAAAGCCACGACAAAGATATGGATATCACCAACCCCATGAAAATGAAAACCAAATTTTGCAAGCGGTAAAATGATTTCATTTTAATTACAATAAGATAATATTTATTCCCCTAGATTCAAGATAACCCTTCTTCCTCAACGAGAGAACTTGCGAACTAGTTTGGTGTGACGTTTAAATACGTATGGGGAATTTTGAAAAAAAATAAATATCGCCCATTCAAAATTAAAGTTACTCAAGCTCTCCATCCTGGAGATGCTAGACGAAGGATGGACTTTTGTCGTATTTTATTGGGAAAATTAAACGAAAATCCGAATTTCTTGTCAAATGTGATATGGTCTGACGAATGCCGTTTTACCAACACAGGGATATTCAATAGGCATAATGAACATGTGTGGAGTATAAATAATCCTAGACAACATGAAGAAAGACGACGACAAGTGCGATTCGGACTAAATGTATGGGTCGGTATTTTGGGAGACAATATTGTAGGTCCATACATTTACGAAGATACATTAAATTCACAGAGATATCACGATTTTTTAAGAACATTTTTAAGTGATTACGTAGACAATAACATCCCCTTAAATATGTTAAGAAATGTATGGTTTCAACAAGATGGTGCACCACCTCACAACAGCCAAATTGTCGCTAATTGTCTGTCCGAAATGTTTCCAAATAAAGTTATGGCAAATAATGGTGATATACGTTGGCCAGCTCGCTCACCAGATTTGTCACCTCTAGATTATTTTCTTTGGGGAGCTATAAAAGAAAAAGTTTATAAAACTATTCCAGAGGACAAAGACGATTTAAGAAGAATTATAATAGTTACCATTCAGCAATTAAGAAGAAGAGACATTTTTCGGGCAGTCCAAAATTTAAGGAAAAGACTAGAATTATGTTTGGAGGTCAATGGTGATATATTCGAACACTTACTCTAAGTTTGTGATAATTTTAGTTCAAAAGATATTTAATTAATTTGTTTATTATTATTTAATATTATGAAAAACTTCATCAAGCAGCAGAGTGATTATTCTGGTTCCTTCCCTAAAAAAATATAGTTGTAGGCCTCAGGAATTTTAAAATGTGCAACTGTTTTCAAGGCACTCTTAAAAAAAAAACAAAAGGTTGCTTTGTTTCAAATGCAACGCAAAATAAATTATAAGTGTGATATACCGTTGAATTCAGAAAAAAAAGTTCTTTCCAAAAATATGAATATCCAATATGGCGCCCATAAGAAAAACAAAAGTTGGCTATGGTTCTGGAGAAGATATTGAAGTTATTTTAAATGTAAGTACACTACAAAATTCCTGATTAAAAAGTGCCTGTATAATGTAAAAGTTGCAAATTCCTAGATCCAATAGTTTTTGAATAAAAAAATAAAAACGAAATTTGAAAAAAATAGTTTTTTGGCAATATCTCGAAAACAAAAAAAGATATTTCAAATCTGTTTTCGGATTATTGTTGGGCTCCAAATTTCACGTATTTGCCCTAATTTAACCAACTCTCTAACTCTTCAAATAACCGAGATCCCCATGCATTTCCTCGAAATACGGACACCCTGTATATGTTAAAAATAAACACTAACCTCGCTATTTGCAGGGTTTCACACCCTAATACACAACACTTGCTAGGCATTATTATTTAATAAAAAATAAATAGTCCTAGTAATAAAGTCACAAATAAAATGTATCAAATCACATTTGAAAACACTTAAAATAGAGGTTAGAGTGGGAGCATCATGCGTGTAATTGGCGGTAAATACGAAACCCAGCAATTTATAGTTGTGCCAACCCCAAATCAGGAAATATCTGCACATTTGCGTGCGTTTTCATTTCAGTTGGTACGTTGCCGGGAGTAATGGCAGCCCCCATCAGACCCAGTCGGCTCCATACGATTCTGTAATATCACATCTATAGTTGTCCGACCCACTCGATGGGAGGGCGCATATGTCGGAATTTCAAATTTCCCGCAATTTCTAACGTGGGCTCATTTTCAATCAACAGCAAGGCACAAAAATGCCGATAAGGCGAAATCGTCTCGAGATGAGTGTTAATAAATATAAATAATTACAACCGTAAGTTTATATAGTATTTTTAAATTTTAACCTATTGTGTATTATTTTTAATAAATCTACAGTCAAACAAATGTAAAACCAGGGTGTTACTACATTATTTCTCTTTATTTCTTCTTAGTACATGTGGATGATCTTCAAGTATACTAAATATCCATGGTCGTGGATATATTCATCATATCACCGTTATTGTTGGATTAAGCAATTCTGAATCTTTAGGGATGGGCGTTAACATTAATAATTAAAACTGTACGTTTATGTAATATTTTGGTTTCAAGCCATTGTTTATTCTTTTAATTTAATCTGTAGTCAAACACATTTAGTATGTCTACATTATTTCTCTTTATTTCTTCCTAGCATTCGTGAATGAACTTCAAGTACCATGCATGAAACAACCACGGACGTGAAGATTTTCTTCACACCGGGCTAGGAGCATACTTCCATGGAGAATGTTCCTGTTGCTGTTGGATCAAGCAATTCTGAAATTCCATCTAGTCACAAAGTACGATCCCAGAACATAAAATAATGCCTTAAATTCAATTACACGGTTTTTCTATTGCATTTTACTATTGTTCAAATAAGATTCACTATATCCCAAATATCTTTCACCTTGTCAAATATAAGTCAAAAGATTTTCCGATTTACGAAATGAGTTTCACTATATACCAAATACTTTTCCCTTTAATATTCTTGCTGACCATTTTTGCAGTAACAATAACTTTCTTCTGGAAATATTTTATTTGTATTTATACATACAGGGAGTTTTCTTTTAAGTATACGTATTCCGAATTCAACCTATTTTCTGTAAATCTTTATATATTCCTTGTTTTTTTTAAGTTCAATTTATAGCTTTAAATGAGTGTTTTCCACTCCCAGACTAAGCATGAAGTAAAATTTCGAGTGTAGAAAAGCCCCGTGAAAATTTTTCGAGGGTCGCGCAGCGACCCGAGACAAATTTTCTGGGCTTTTCTAAACTCGAAATTTTACTACATGCGCCACGCGTATAAAACACAGATTTCAAGTGAAATTCGAATATACATAAAATTCACAATATTTTAGTGTTTTATACGCGTGACGCATGAAGTAAAATTTCGAGTTTAGAAAAGCCAAGAAAATTTGTCTGAGGTCGCTGCGCGACCCGAGACAAATTTTCACGGGGCTTTTCTAAACTCGAAATTTACTTCATGCTTAGTCTGGGAGTGGAGAACACTCGTTTAAAGCTTTATATTGAAATCTTTTGAAAATCAACGAATGCCGGAAAATTTACAGCTTGTGCATATGTTTTTTACCTTAGAGAAAAATTCACTGTATGGAACACTACTTACGCCAACATCCTTATCCAGATAAGGAGACCTTTTATTTCATTTCTAAGATGCTTTTTTTGACGAACTGCAGATATTTTGTTGAGAAGTGAAATGTAATTAGGTTTTGACATATAGTGAAATATATCTGTAATAACTTTTAAAATATACATTTAACATGTTCATTAGGTCTTTGTTATTTTTCTTATCGCACGGTAATTTAATATCGTGCGATATTCCCCGCACCGCACCCACCATTCAATGTTATGACCCCCTGTACCGCACACCCCGCTTAGCAAGAAGCCCGACCGCTCCCCGCGCCCAATGACGTTATTTGCGATTGCAGCGCTGTCCCATCGAGTGGGTCGGTTAACTAAAATCATGATACGTAGAGCCCCCTATGAGTTATCAATCTAATTTAATCTATGGGGGTCTATCCCTGGCCATTGACATGTGATCGGCATTGTTGTCAGTAATCTATGATTGTTGTTGTTGGAAGGTTTTGAATTGAGCGTCTAGTCTGCAGTGTTGTGTTCGTGTTTTTGTTTTTTAAATAATTGAGATACTTTTTACTCAAGATGCCCCGTAATTGTGCAGTGGCATTGTGTAATAATTATGAATTGATATCGAAAGGAATTATTAACCACTCTTTCCCAAAAAATGATGTAGTGAGAAAGTGTTGGATAAAAGCCTGTCGCCGAAAAGATACGTTTAATTCAAACACCTCTTCAATTTGTTTGATTCATTTTAAGGAATCGGATTATGTCGATGACATGCAGAATAAGTTATTAGGTATGTGTTTACAATTACTTTCAAATTACAACAAACCAAGTTATAAGGATCATTACAATTGTGTTTTACTATACATTGTTACCACAGAAACGAAGATTGAAAAGTGGAGCTGTACCTTCTCGATTTTTAAAACGTAATGAATCTCCAACATATGAAAAATAAAATGCCATAAAACTGATTCAACATCGCGAAATAATTAATAATTTGCTACGATCACCTGTTCCTGCACCTGAACGTGCTCCATTACCACTTAAACCGATAGTAGAACTGAATAATATCGTTACCGCACCTACGTTTAATGTGGATTATGAACTACGTTACAACACGCTGAGACAAGAATACAATAAGTTGGAAAAAGAGTTTCAGGTTTATAAGAGAACAAATAACTCAAAACAGAATTCTTTAAAAGGCCACGTCAATTATTATAAGAGAAAAGTGGAAACCTTAAGAACTGAATCTGAACATTTAAATGGCATTTTTTTAAAATAATAAAGCATCTCAAAAAAAAGAACAAAATTGTTAATTAATTGACACGTTTGTATCATTTTTATTTTACATTAATTGTAAATACATATATTTTTTTGATTAACTTTGTATAATATGTATGATTTTTAAGTTTTATTAACTGTAAATATGTTTTTTGTAAATAGTTTTTTAATATTAATATATATTATTTTGAAGTTTATTGTATTTTTTATTTACTAAATAGTTTTGTATATTAATTTTTATTATCTTGAATTAATTGTAAATATGTTTAATAAATAATAATAATTTAATTGAAATGCATTTCCACAGTAATGCGTTTTTTATTATACCCCTCACTTTTCATTCACTGGATTTCTTTTTTTGTGTAACGGCATTACTACAGTTCACACTAATAAATCCTACTTACTGGTTTATTAGTGCATTATATTAGAAATGATATTGTAACATGTTAGAATGAAACAGGTAACAATTCAATTTTATATGAATAACGAATTAAACTGTTCTATCAACTATAAAGAGTCTTGAGTTGTATTCTTATTACAAAATCATTTGAAAACCAATCGTCCGATAACAAAAAAAACATTTTAATATAGTTACAAATAATAAAACGAGTTTCTAAAGCAACTTCATGAACTCTCCTCTTGATTGAATTAATAATACAGCATTAGTCAAACTTATTGTCATTAAATGAAATGTATGATTAGTTTGTTTTGTGATTAGAAGCACATAAATATGATTTTTTTTACTTATTTCGCTTAAAATCGTCAATTATTTATCGTATCAAACGTGACTACCTTCACGTCACAGTTTGAATTAACCGCTCTTTCCTCCGTGCAACGTCACATCGAGAATCGCATCTGATTGGTCGTGTCGGATGTATCAGTCCTGTCGGATGTGTCAGTCCTGTAAAATGACGTCATTTTACACCGTGCGGTTTGCTAAATTCTTCTCAAAATGACGTAATTTTAGTGCGAGTTCTCACCGATGAAAAATTGCATCAGTGCTGTGAATAGCCCCCCTGACAGTTAATTAAAAGCTTCTGTTTTGAGGTTGGTATTAATTTATCTTCACTATCAAAAATTGTAGCAACTTGCACGAATTTTGAATGCGCAAGATTTGGGTACAGGAAATACACATTTGTAATAAAAATGTTATTATACTTATCTGGAAATACTATGTTTCCATATAAAAGGGTGTTTCGATAAGGACGCTCGACTTTTCTATGTAAATAAAACATGTTGTGTGAGACATTCACTCAATTTTTTTTTATTTGAAAGAATATTTCATGGCAATTAGAATGGAATATGACGCCCTTCAAATGCCCGCCGCGGTTTTGCTTGGTAGCTCGTATTCGGGAGATCCAATTTTCGATGACTTTGTCGTATAAATCAGACAGAATTTGCTTGATAGCGTTCGTTATCTTGACTTTGAGGGCATTAATAGTTTGCGGTTTATTCGCATAGACGTGTGATTTAAGATAGCCCCAAAGAAAGAACTTTAAAGGCGTTAAATCATACGATCTCGGTGGCCAGTTCACGTCGCCGCCGCACGAGATAACCATGCCGTCAAATCGCTCGTGCAGAATGTCCATCGTGGCATGCGGTGTGTGGCACGCAGCGCCGTCCTGTTGAAACCACATGTCGTTGGTATCCTATCATCGTTTACGCCACAAAAAGTTGCTTATCATCGATCTGTGCGCTCGCCGTTGACGGTTATGGAAATGTCAGTTTCGTTTTGGAACAACGGACCGATGATTGAGCCAGACCAAAATCCGCACCAAACATTATTTACCGAACTGGTTGACTCGAATTTGGCCACCAGGGCCGAATAGTCGACTTGGCAGGACGGTTGTGGCGAGGATAAAAATCACGCAATGCGCGGAACGTTTCTTGAACGGAGCACTGATTTTGAAAACAAAATTGGATGATTAGCACACGTTGTTCAACGCTATAGTATTCCATAGTAATTTGCCATACACTACTGAACAATTTACAACAAATTTGACAGATGTTGCTCTAACAACATGAAAGATATAATTTAACACATATCGAGCGTCGATATTGGAAGACCCTTTATCTCTAGAATAATAAAAACGTCACTTTTTCAAATCACCGTACGGAAAACATTTGTGCACTCATTCCGTGCGCTAACCATGTTTCCATACCAAACATGTATTTTTCAACATTTTTCGTCAGTGAAATACGTAAATATCATTTTTATTTTCCGTCAGTGAAATACGTAAATATCATTACAATGTACTCAGACTTAAAAGAAATTGATTTTGTAGCTGATATTCTGGATGATATATTAACGCAAGCGGCATATGGACGCGAACACTGAGACAGTTTTAATAAATGGCGAACTATGAAAAATATAATACATGTGATACATCTTAAAGTGTTGATTTGTTTTGTTAATAAAATATTTGGATTAAAAATAAAGTGCTAACCTGAACAAATTTTGAAAAATTGGTATTAAATTTGATTTTTTTAGAATTAGTTGTATGTTTCACTATTATAGATGTGACTGGTTTGAAAATAAAACATTAATTTAAATATTTACTTTTATGTTGTTGTTTTCAGATAAGTACAGGGCTTTCATTAATTCCCGAACCCCACGTGACTAAATTTAAAATTGCCGCGTAAATTATTGTATTTGTACGTTGGAGGCTTTGAAAAAAGTAACCAAACGTTATTAAAGTCAAATTTGACTAAACGTTTATGCGCGGTGCATCGTTAAACCAACCTTTGAGATCTTACAAGATTCGCCCGGAATTTTCAGGTAAGCAAAAATTGTTTAATTATTCTGAAACATTGAGTTTTATTTCTATTTATTTTGCAGAGTCAATTTGCTAGGATAAGCAAATACTGCGAAAATGGTATTTACAACGGAGCAAGACGCGTTTATTTTGATGGCACATTTTCGTAGTGCTTCACGTAATATTGACAGCAACTGGAGTTATTCTCTGCAGTCTTGCATTGAGCAGTTTCATGAAGAATTTCCAGATGCGGTAATTGCGTATGATACTTTTAAACATCATAAGCAAGTTCTTATTAAAAGATATGAAGACAAACATTGCATTTGCAAAGGAAAATCCACTGGTAGACCGACAGTCTTAACTAATGATGTTGTCGAAGATATTTGAGTGAGGATGGAACGAAGTCCTAAGAAATCCGTACCGAAATTGGCACCCCAATCAGGTAAAACAAATCCTATTGTTTGGGGTTTTTATATTTAAAAATTCCAGTATAAATTAACCGTGAATTAATAATGTGCTTCTTTATAGGACTCTCTGTTGGAACCTGCCATAAAGCACTCACAAAATCACTAAATATGCATCCTTACAAAGTCTCAGTAGTGCATCAATTACATCCACCAGACTTTATTCAGCGAGTACGATACTGCCAGTGGTTTAATGAACAGTTAAATAATGATGACGTACTTGAGCTTACGTTTTTTTCTGATGAAGCGTGGATACATTTATCTGGGTACGTGAACAGCCAAAATTACAGGACATGGGCGACAGAAAATCGCCATGTATTGGAGGAAACACCTCTGCATCCCCAAAAGCTAGGAATTTGGATAGCTATGTCTAGGAGAAGGATAATTGGCCCAATATTTTTTAGAGAAACTATCACTGCTGAACGGTATCGGTTAATTTTAGAAGAAGCTATTGGACAAATGCACGACGATGAGCTTCGATTGGGCTATTTTCAGCAAGATGGGGCCACAGCACATACTGCAAATGCAACCATTCGGTATTTAGCTGAATTTTATGAAAACAGAATAATTAGTAGAGGTGTGTGGCCTCCTCGCAGTCCAGACTTGACACCTTTAGATTATTATCTATTTGGTCGAATAAAAAGTAATATCTTCAAAAATAGGATCCATACTCTCGAAAATTTAGAAGTAGCAATTATGCAAGAGGTACAAAATATCACCGAAAATGAACTCCATCATGTGTTTGATAATATGCGGCGTAGGATAAATTTATGTGTAAGGGAAGAAGGAGGACATATAGAACACTTATTATAATTTTTTTTTGAATTTTAAGCTATTAATCTTTTTAGTTATTAGGTTTAATATTTGTTGTTTCTTTATTTGTTGTTAACTTTGTATGTTCTGTTCGTGTTTAAGAAAAAAAATTAATAAAAATTAGTTACATTTTTGAAGATGAGCCTATTTTTTAATCATTTTAAATATAATATTTTCAGTCGTCATAAAAATACGCCGGCGAATAAATATTTTTAAATCTAGGGAATTTTTGTGTGAGCCATACCACCTTGTACATTTGGTTGCCTATTATTTTTGGTCACGTGGGGTTCGGGAATTAATGAAAGCCCGGTATAATAAAACATAGCGTTTATTACACATCGAGAAATGGATTTTTCTATGCTTGCATGACTTCACGCGCTCACGGAAATATCCTTTTTTCTGAACTACTAATGAAATATACTATTCGTGTTTAAAGAAGCCTGAACATTTTATTTCATGCTTAATCAAGGAGTGGATGCACTGGTTGAAGCTTCAAATGCAACAATATTATTAATGTATAATTATCACAAATGAAAAAATTGATAAATTAGTGGGCTTAATGGTACTGCTTGTACCGTCTAGCAATCTTGAATTCTGATTAGTGAGTTTTAGCCTTAACCAATTCAAAATACATTTTATAAGTGTAAATGAATATTTATTCAGGTCTACAAACAGTCTAAAAGCGTATGTTTGTGAGAAGAACTAAAATTAAATCGATATATAAAATACATTTAATTTCTATACAGTATATGCAAATTAATAATTTCTAAACTACAATGAACACTTAATAACTAAAAATCCATATCAAACACTTCACTAGCCGTCGTATTATGATCATCACTATTCGGATTTAAAATCAGATCGTCTTCATCGCTCTCCTCGGCCGGCAATTCCTCCTCCTCCTCCTGTACAATCGACTCCGTCACGGTACTCTGACTCAATATATCATCCCCGTGAAGATCTTTATTCTTCAAATTCCCCATCCAAAAAGCCTCGGAGCAATTGTTCGCCGTCAAAGCTGCCTTGACCTTATAAACGAGGGTCTCCAAAGTCGATCGGAACTGCGGAACGAGCGCGATCAGGCCGGAATCTTTGATGTTTTTCGAGTAGCAGCATAAATGGTGCAAGAAACGAGTGCTGGTTTGGATTATTTTTAAAATTTCGACGACACGATCGGGTTTGGAGCGGAGCATTATTTCCATTATGGGAATTCCGTGCGAGAGCAAGATTTTCAAAATCGTTATAGATTTTTTTAAAAAGCAGCTCAAATTAGATTTGCTGTTTTGTACCTTAACAATCGTCATCAATCCTTGCATTGTCAGAGCGGTGATTTTCCATAAAACCAAGTGCTCGTTGTTTGTTAACGAGGCAACTTCGTGTTTAACACGTTCCGATAAACTGGTGCATAAACCTCTGTAAAGAATATGGAAATTGGGTTTGTCGATGCTGCCGAGCATTGGTAAGTAATCATCGCGGGATTTTAGGTTGGGGGCTTCGTTTTGTAATGTCCCGACGAGCCCGCAAATTGTTTTAACATCAGCATCCGATAAGTAGGCTTTTATTAACAAATCTATATTTACGAAGGTTTGTTTGCCTGTTTCTTGCTTTCCTTTAGAGTTGCACCATTTTCTTTTTAAAAATGTCTCGCTCGTCGTTACGATTAACCGCCTAACTTTCGGCTCTGAATGTATTTTATACAAAGCTTGGATTATCTCGATCATTTTAACAGCCGAGGTTAATAACAAACATTGATCAGCCGTTTTAGTGATTGCATTTAAAAAATCGGTGATGTATTTCCCTAAAGGGATGAACGATTGCGTACTGTTGCTGTCGGTGTTAAGAGCAGGTTTTAAGCAATCTTTCAATAGGGTTTGGTGTTTTGCGTGTTGGAAACCAGGCCAGCGGAAAATTAAGAAATATAACTCGAGGACTAAGGCGTAGCTGGTTTTTAAATTTTCAGCTTCCTCGGTAAATAATTCGGGAACATCATGTCGATCATCGACTGATTGTAAAAGTTTTTCCAATTCACGCACGATTACCGAACTTTGTTTTTGTATTACAGGAAATAATTTCCGGCAATCGGTTATTAGATTAACTGGGTCGACGTTGATCAAGTTTGACAAACTTGAAACTTTATGTGAAGTTAGAATATCGATTTTGTAGATCAAGTCTTTTAACAAGAATTGGAATTGTTTTAAGTGTAAAGTTATCGAGGGGGTTAAAGTTGTTTGGCTTATGCTTAACGGGTATTTTAGCAGGATGATTACTTCCGTATCCATTTCTCGAAATTTAATGTTGAGGTCAATTTTTTGCGCACGACGTTTTTGTTTTGGGGCTTGCACGCTTGCGGTCGAGGCTGACGTGCATGGAAGGGTTTCGTTCACCAAAGCAGCGGATTTAACTTTTTTCCTTGGAGGGCCTCTAGCAGCGCCTCTGGATTCTTTTTTAACCGGCGAACCGTGGCTGCTTTGCATTGCCGGAACATCAAAAAAGCTAACAGGTAATTTGTGTTCCGGAATATGCTCCAAGCATTCTTGTAAAATCTCCTCCAATTTAATTAACCCCATCAATCGCTCCATTACTTTAGCTCGCAGCCGCTTTAGGGTTTGCGAGGAAAAGGCGCTAATCAACTCGCGGAACCAGTTGATGCAGTGGTAAATACAATCGGCGACTTGTTTAACCTGATCTGTGGATAAATCATCAACGCTTGTGAATTCTGGCATAATTATCGGAAAACCGATTAGAGCATCGATTGAGGATAAATCTCCATTATTCTGCTTAAAGTGTAACAAACGCAGCAATTTAAAAAGCGGAGCTAGGATTATAATATTGCTATTATGCGCAAAACGTTCTTTAATTGCCATTTCACCGATGTTAACCGCTAGGGGGTCAATGACTTCCGATTCCGAGTTTAACAAAAATTGAGAGGTTAATTTGAGATCGTTAATCGGTGAAGGTGGTGTGTCCACCAAAAACATCTCCTGAAAATCCTTAGTAATCGTTTCAAACATCCATGTTAGAAAATACGAATCTAGTTCGTTTTTACTAACGATCATTGATGATAATTGATCATAATATAGTCCAAGCATTTCTGGATTTATCACAGCACACTGGTAAGCCTTCATTAAAAGCATTGCTGCTTCTTTTCCCACCCCCTCTGGTATAGCCTCCAAATTATCGATTGTTTCATTGGAATCAACCTCATTTGCTTCGCGAACGGAAGCGACATGTTTTGCTAAAATAACCGCCGAAATAATCCCTTTTCGTTTAACTGATTTTTCGTAACTCAATAAGTGTTTACTTATAAATATAAAAAGTTCGTCTTTCAAACCCCACTTCTCCGAATCCTCCCCGCAAGACACCGTACACAATATTTCAAAAAGTGTTTTAACATCGTTCAAATCCAAAACATCAACCTTTTTCAACAATCCCATTAATTGGACTGCATGCTCATGAATCGCTTTAGCCTCCAACAAACTGTTCATCACTTTCAAGGCTATTGAAGTGTGTTTCGAATCCCGCATCCCCATAGTCATCATTAAATTATACAAAACGTCATGCCGCTGCTCCCGCGAGCACAATTTATTCGTAAAGAGTGATTTATAAATCACCCCCGCGATTTCAATGGCATGATTATCCGTTAATTTCAACAACACAGTAGCTATTTCTAAAATTGAGTTGAAATAATCATCGAAAATCTGTTGGACAAAATACTTCTCGAAAACCCGCTCGAATAAAATGATTTTAAACAAGCCGCTTTTAATCCGCTTCTTAAAAACCGATTCAATTAACTTTTTCTTCCCCTTGCAAGTCGTGTGCAGCATAAACAACAGCAAAACATCGATTGGTTTATGATCCGAACCAGCCTTAACGGTGTTAACCATACCCAAAAATCCTTCGCACAAAAATTTCTCGTCATTCGATAAACATTCGAGCTTCCGAAAAATCAACGCCTTATAAGAAACCGCCTCGCTCGATTCAGCACACATTATATCGTTCATCGTCTCCCGAGTTTTCAAAAGAATACTAACCACCTTCTCTTGTTTACAATCGGTAAGCAAAAATTCAAACAAAATCGGGAATATTTTATAATAACGCGTGCTCGTTAACAACCGATCTATTATATGCTCTTGGATGGTAAACCGTGCATCCGATGAAATGTTAAATGAATTTAAACAATCAATTATCGATCCCGATAAATCATCATATTCCTCCAATAATTTGCTTAATTGCTTAGCGGCGTCGTCATATTGATTGTCGGGAATTAAATCCGGGACACTGTTTAATATTTCACGCTGCACGTTCTCATTCGCTATTTCAATCAAATCCAAAATCTTACTGGTGAACTGCACCGGCTCGTTTATAAACGGCAGGAACCTCAGCGCTTTCAAAATCAACCTCAACAAAGTCGCATCCTCGTTAGTCTCCTCACTGGCAATCGACGATAACTGATCCAACAACAAATCGATCACGTAATTTTGCAAGTTCGGTATACTCAAGAGAATCCTGAACAAGCTTTCCTGCTCGATGCTGTTCGTCTCACTAGGCAACTGATAAAGCGTGGGCATTAAAGCCTTCATGAACTCCTCTTCATCGGAGCAATATTTTTTAAACGCATTAAAAAAACTCTCCGCATTCTCAACCAGTTCCTTCTCCAACTCGCGTATCACCAAAGATTGAGCTTTCGAGATTTTGTGGCGTCCTTCTCCACTTTCCAACTGTACATTGCATTCTTTTAAAGTTTCTCTGAATTGGTTAACCGCTTCCGATGTTATTGAGGTTATGCTCAGAGGCATTGTTGAAATGTTGTTCTACGACGTAACAGCGAATAATTAATTGTTGTCTGTGTTAATTAATTAATTTACAATTATTACCTCTTGGTTGTTGCTTCAAAATTAGATTTTGTAAAAATGATTTAGTTATTTGTAGACCAAAACAAAATACGCGGTTATTTTCCTTTTTGTAAAGTGAAGTTCGTGAAGTTGGTCGTTTAAAAATTGCCAACGTTTACATATTATGCGGAACGTTTCTTTACATCGAAAGTGCATTAAAATCGTAGATCGAAGTTTTTAGAGTAAGGCCTGTTCATAGTTTAGATTTTTTTATTGGGCTCGTTCATCAAAATGTTGAACATTCAACATGTTTGGATTTTTTTTGTGATGTATGTTGGTATCTGATGAACGGTACTTGGCTATTTTGAAAACTTTCTAACGCCAACATCAATCCCAGCACCAATCGATCTATTTTCTCCGATAGCAAAAATCCCAAACACGTTCATGATTAATAGACTGGTCATCAGATAATTCTCCAACAGTTGGCAGTAAACTCCAAACTGCTGTCTTTGATAAACGTAAGACATTACAAATGTTTAGAACATTTAAAAAAAACACGTTTTGTGTATCTTATAAAATAAAGTTATTCTGAAAACTAAAATGCAGTATGATTCAGAATACTTGTAAGAAAATCACATCTTACTTAGGGGCACATTTACAGGACAGGTTAAATAAACATTCATCCGATTTTCATTATTTATAAAAGTACAGCTGATTTAAGTTTTGCAAAATAAAAAATTATTGATACAATTAAAGAATATAAACATTTCTGAAAATCAAATAACATAACACGAATAAAAAGATAAGAAATTTTAACTTCACAATCCCCCCTATTCCGTATGCGAAATGTTAAATTTAATGGTACCCTCAAAATGTAAGTGTACACATCAAGTACTAAACGCGCTTAGACAGTGCTGCTAAAATTTAACATTTCGTGTACGGAATCGGGCTGATTATTTTAGCAATTAAATCAAGTGTGAAATATTTTTTTTAATTATTATGAATATTGGGCCCGTTTATCAAAATGTTCAACATTCAACATGTTTGGATTAGATTGTGTTGTATGCTGGTATTAATGAACGGTACTTCGCTCGGTCTATGTTGTACGATTGCAAAAATCCCAAACACGTTCACAATTAACAATCCGGTCATCATAGAATTCCCCAACAGTTGGCAGTAAACTCCCAACTGTTGTCTCTGATAAACGTATCCATTGACACGATTTTTAAAGTTTTGTGAAGACTATCAACGAGTCTTCATTTTTTCGAAGTATAGAATGGAAAGAATTAAGTTGGCAGTTATTAATTTTGACATTTCAATTTAAAAAAATTATTAAACCTTAAAAATATCTATGGTAATTATTATAAGAAAGAATTATTCATTTAAGATAAGAAGATTAATAAGATATGTAAATTTTTGCAGAAAGTTGGTACTAATTCGTTTTTATATTATGTTTACAATTAAGTTTGAAGAATTAAAGGATAACAAAAAGGAATGGTTTGTGTCTATCCACCTATGTTAATTATTTATTGCATTACTACGATATAAGTAGTCAATTTTAAAACGCTACTAAGGATTAGGCACCTTTGAAAATATTTTAACATGTTGAATTTGGAATTTTTTACACATGCCTGGCTAAGATCCACACATGCTCCCGAGAACATGTACTGCAGTCAATGTGTTAAAAATTATAAGAGTGATGTTTGTTTAATACCCTTCAATAATTTCAAAGGCAACTTTTATTATTGTTGAAAGAATAATCAAATGTCATCTTTTGACATTTAAATTCACCCATTATTCAATTAATCATCAAAATTTCGAGTCCAAACCCACTAAAATTAGTTCGACGATCATGAATCAAAGCAAAAAGGATAATTGCGGTTGTGGCCAGCCAGACGCTTCCATGTGTTTCGCTGAGGGGTCGAAAGGGGACAAGGCGCATTCTCACAATAATATGGACTACTCCGAATGCGTGTGGAAAAATGCCAAGCCTCCGTTGCATTTCTGCATGAACCAGCCGCTCGTCTCGGCCAGGAAACTCGACGTGACCAGAGCCCATCTCACCGGGAAGTTCTCACCAAGAAGAGCGGAAATGCCCGATAAGCGACAGGAGCTTCCCAAGTGTTTCAGGAGGAAACCGACAGAACATGTAGAAGATTAAGGGAAATTGTAGGATTTTTCTAAGGATTGTTGAGATTTTCAAAAAAACCAAATAAATTCAAGTATCCTAGAATTTTCTGGATTACCTCTCAAATAGCTAATAGACGTTAAAAGAGTGACATGCTTAATAGGTTCGTAAAACTGTCTACTAATGCATTATTGATTACAAGTAAAATATTAAAGACGTCAAGTTAAAAATATTGATTATGACAAATAATTAAGAAGTTTTTTGAATTCATAACTTTCCATACCTAAATATAAAATTACAAGATTTTCTCTGGAAATACGATAACAAATAAACTAATCATGATGAAATGAACAGTAAACTTTTTCATAAATTAAAAACAATTTAAAATATTACACTTAGAATACATCTAAGAAGATTAATTTTAGAAAGATATTTACGATACGACAAGGTAAAAGAATATTACAAAAAATATGTTAAACTTGGTTTAATTGAATCTCAAAAATTGTCAGTTATTAGTGTTTCATTTTATGTTTTAACATGGGTTTTCACTCCTTGTTTAAGCATAAAGTAAAATTTCAAGTTTAGGAAAGCCTGAAAATTTGGTTGGGTCACGTAGCGTAGCGAAGCGACCAAACCAAATTTTCATGTTTTTATCTCAAAATTTTACTTGATGCGTCAGGTGTATAAAACAGATTTAATGTGAAGTTGAAATTTGTTTCTTTTTATTTTTGTTATGTTATTCAATTATGTTAAAATTGTTTAATTGTATCATTAATACTTCTTTATTTCATGAAATTTAAATCAGCTGTAGTTTTCCAAATAATGAAAAACAGTCATATGTTTATTTAACCTATTATCTTCAAATGTGCCCATGAACAAGATGTGATTTGTTTACACCTATTCTGAATCTGAATCAGCAAGTTATATTACTAGTGAACATCAACTTAAGGGGATTCTACCGGTATGACGTCACAGCGGTTTCTACTGGGCGGATCACTTACATCTCTTATCTGTGCCCCGATCAAGTGAATGCTTTAAGCCCCACCCATCGTCTAAATTTAGATTTTTCGCCGGTTAATGCGCCGCGCGATAAGCCATAGGGCACAGGGCCCACTGCGATTTTGCCCATGTGTAATTCCCGAAGTCGAATGCCGTCCCATGTTTTTTCTCTGTTGTACACATTATTGGAAGATTAATAATGCCCTTGTTGTTCAAAGGAGATTCTTAATTTCCTAATAATGTGTGTAACGGAGAAAAAGCATGAGGCGGCAATCGACACATACGGCTGCTGTCATTACCTGAGCTGGGACGAATCCTCGTAAAAAGGATTCGAATCACGAATCCGAATCACCTAATATGATTCGAATCACGAATACTCGCATAAAGGATTCGTGCGAGATATATATTATTCGAATCAAAGATTCGAATCCTGTTTTTTCGAATCACGCAACAAATCCTTTAAGAATAAATTTGATTTTATTTTTTTTTCAGCCATTTATATATAAATATCGTTACCAGTTGTTTTAACAAAAATATTAAAAACCTAATTATTTTTTATTAACACTAAACATCGTTGAACAGACTAAACATCTGATTCCCTGTTACTCTGATTAAAGTTGTATTTGTGTGTTACTGAACTTCACTTCAAATCAGTGTTTTGTACGCGTGGCGCATAAAGTAAAATTTCGAGTTTAGAAAAGCCCAGAAAATTTGTCTCGGGTCGCTGCGCGACCCTCGCCAAATTTTCACGGGGCTTTTCTAAACTCGAAATTTTACTTCATGCTTAGTCTGGGAGTGGAAAACAGTCTTGTATATAATATCAATAACTTTTGATAAGCACTTGCTTTCTTGATTTAGAAAAAAAAACAATCGACTTTTTCTTTTAGATACTTTATGGATCACCCTGTATAAAAACAAATACGCCCATCTTGTAGATCTCGCCACAATAGCCTAAATGAGTGTATTATACTTTTCTGTAGCTCGAATAGTTTTTGACGTTTTTTGTCAAAGTTGAAAAATGCCGAGAATTTACGCGAGCGCGCTCGCTTTTTTGTATTTCGCAAAAGTTGCGAATAACTCAATAACTAATGGGAATGCAGAAAAGTTGTTAGAATGAAAGTTTTAGATAATAAAATTTAAGATAATTTTTCTATCTTCAAGTTTTTTTGTACCTATCTTTTTTCTTGGAGAAAATCGACACTTTGTTGAAAGCTTCGTAAAAAACTTATAATTTTCACAGAATCATGAAATAACTTCTTAGAACTATTTATTGGAATTTGTGTATGTTTTTGAACTTCGGGATAAATCAGCGTTTTACGCGCGTGGCGCATGAAGTAAAATTTCGAGTTTAGAAAAGCCCAGAAAATTTGTCTCGGGTCGCTGCGCGACCCTCGACAAATTTTCACAGGGCTTTTCTAAACTCGAAATTTTACTTCATGCTTAGTCTGGGTGTGGAAAACAGTCTTGTATATAAAATTGATAACTTTTGATAAACGCTCTCCTTCTTGATTTTGAAAAAAAAAATCGACTTTTTCTTTTAGATACTTTATGGATCACCCTGTATAAAAACAAATACGCCCATCTTGTAGATCTCGCCACAATAGCCTAAATGCATGTATTATACTTTTCTGTAGCTCGAATAGTATTTGAATTATAACGTTTTTTGTCAAAATTGAAGAAAGTCGAGAATTTACGCTGTTTTTTATTTCGCAAAAGTTGCGAATAACTCAATAACTAATGGGAATACGAAAATATCGCTCAAATAAAAGTTTTAGATAAGAAAATTTTGGACAATTTTTCTATCTTTAAGTTTTTTCGTAACTATCTTCTTTCTTAGAGAATAATAACAGCTTGGTGAAAGATTCTTAAAAACTTATAATTTTTAAAAATCATGGAATAACTTAATTTTGCGCATTACTGAAAAAAATATATCATTAGTAATTAGTAATATTTAATGTCGTTTTTATTGTGCACGTTGATAGAGATGATAAAGTTTGTTAATAATCTAAGCATTATAACATAAAACCATTTTATATGTACAGAGAGTTTAAAGTTTAGTGACCACGATTTTTGCGTAACAACAATAATTTGTCAACACTTTTAGTAAATAACACACTTGGTTAAGATTTCACTGTTTATTAGTTGACACTGCAACACTTGTTTTGCCACACAGGCAGATAAATGATGATAATTTTTCAGTTGAAACAATTAAAAATGTTCGAAATAAAAATAAACACATTAATCACTGCACGCTGTTTAAGTTCCAATTGAAAAAAACCAAATTGGCAAAAAAATAGTTGCAGTCCTCTTGATGACGGTGCTATGACAATTGAAAATGTCAAAGTTGGTTTAAAAAATTTCGTCAAAGAAAAATTTCATTAGATTATGAAAGCAACCATGGCAGTGTAATGAAGAGACACTAAAAATAGATTTGCCAACTGCTTTTTAATCAAAACTTGAAGAATTTTATAATAGAGAAATAAAAACTCTATCAAAACGTTGCTTTGGAAAACAAATTACATATCTCAGATTATGCTATACGAAACGGTAAAACGGTGTAAGTGTGTTCTTAATTATCTAGAAATTGTCCAATACTTGCATAGATTTGAAGTTTTTTTGGCGCCCAACCTGGGGCCATGCTAACGCTGGGCCCTTGTTGGGCGCCATAAATTGTGGAAGTAAAAGTTAAAAACTTCACACTGATTAGTGTTTCGACGCGTGGTACATGACGTAAAATTTCAAGTTTAGAAAAGATTGAGTTTGGACGCTACAGGTCTAAATCAAAACGCTTAGGCTTTTCTAAACTAAAAAATTTACTTTATGCTTAAGCTAAGAGTAGAGAGCACTCGTTTAAAAATACTTAAAACGCTTGCATTTGAGGTTTTTTGGCGCCCAACCTGGACCCAGGCTAACGCTGTGGCCCCTAGTTAGGCAAGCATCTAAATTTAAAACTTTCCACTCAATCAGCGTTTTGTACGCATGGTGCATGAAGTAAAATTTTCAATTTAGAAAAGCCTGAGTTTGGATTTGGACGTTCAGGCTTTCCTAAACTCGAAATTTTACTTCATGCTTTGTCTAGGAGTAGAAAACACTCGTTTAAGCTTCAAAATGAACGCTTAATAATTTTTTTCAACTTATTGATTAATAACTAAACACGCTTTAATTTGATTCGTTTATTTTTAATACAGGGTAATTATATGGGTAATTTGCAATTCTTAATAAATATACATATATTTATTAAGAATTGAAAATTACCCGTGATTCAATAAATTAATTAATCTAAACCAGTTTACCGATATTTCACCGAGAAATCATGATATCGTTGTTTCAGGGGTGTTTCATTAAATACGTTACGTGGATAATTAATAGAATTTAAAGATTTACCTTCACCAAGTGTCTTCCACTCCCAGACTAAGCATGAAGTAAAATTTCGGGTTTAGAAAAGCCCCGTGAAAATTTGTCGAGGGTCGCGCAGCGACCCGAGACAAATTTTCTCGGCTTTTCTAAACCCGAAATTTTACTTCATGCGCCATGCGTACAAAACAACGAATTAACGATAAATTTAAAAACACAAAACACACATGTACAAATTCCGATTGAATCTCAAGAATCACGAGATTTTCAACAACTAGACAACAACGCTAGATGAAGATAAATTTCAAGTTTAGATTTGGTTTGGTAGTGTAACTTTTGTAAACACGAAATTTTACTTCATGCGCCAAGCGCATAAAACACTGATTTAACGTGAAGTTTAAAATGTATAGCTTTAGTATACTGCTGTAGCAGTAAAATCTAAACTTCACAATATTTCAGTGTTTTATACGAGTGGTGTTTGGAGTAAAGTTTCGAGTTTAAAAAAGGCTGAACATTTGGTTCAGGCTATTTGAAATTCCAAATTTTACTTCATGCTTAATCAAGGAGTGGAAACACTAAAAGTTTTTAATTGATCACTTTTATAAATACAACAAAAGCCTGAACATTTACAGAGTACGCATCGGGATATGTTTTTATACTTAAAATAAAAACTCCCTGTATATATTCACTCAAATTTGCATTACTTACCTATTCATTTTTACTTTCCCCTGTATGTAATACAAAGGGAAAGTATTGTTTTCGTGAAAATTTTCGAATCAAAAATTTTAGCGGAAATATCCGTTTTGAGGTCCCCTGAGTCGAATAAGACCATTTTTGAAAAATGTCTGTCTGTCTGTCTGTCTGTCTGTCTGTCTGTCTGTCTGTCTGTCTGTCTGTGTGCGCTGTACCGCAAAAACCGCTAAAGATATCGAGATTAAACTTGAAACTTAAGCTTTCTGTTACAATCGGAAGAACTGAAAAGCTTTTGGTGAAAATCGGAAAACCGGAAGTGGTACTTTACTCTTAGCGTTTTTCAGTTTTTTCAGATTTTTTCAATAAATGTTCATCAAACAAAAAATTCTTTCAAATAAAAGTTGTAGATAATACCAAAATGAAGATGTATTGTTCACTTACTTTTTGTCATACCACTCTTAGTTTTTGAGATATTTCAAAAGTTGTGTGTTTTATCTAGTTATTGGTGTGTGACAGTGTATGTGTCGATACAATTGAAAAATGTTTCAAATAAAAGTTGTAGGAAATGAAAAACTAAAGATTTTTTATGGACTCATTTTTTGTCATAGCACTCTTAGTTTTTGAGATATTTAATAAATAGTGTTTTTTATCTAGTCATTGATTTGTGTCAGTGTGTGTGTTGATACAATTGGAAAATGTTTCAAATAAAAGTTGTAGGTAATAAAATATTAAAGATTTTTTGTATATCACTTTTTGTCATAGCACTCTTAGTTTTTGAGATATTCAATAAATAGTGTTTTTTATCTAGTCATTGGTTTGTGTCAGTATGTGTTGATCCAATTGAAAAATGTTTCAAATAAAAGTTGTAGTTATCAAAAAGTTGAAGACATTTTGAAAATAATAATGCTACAAATATTTTAAAAGTGATTTAATACGCAATTTACGGGGGAAAGTACTATGATGGACACATCACCATTTTTGTTTAGCTCGTGTTATTCGTCCCAACGTACACAATTGTCTATACACACTAACAATAAAAACTATAACACAATTCAACTAACAAGAATAATAAGTTGACACTAATAAAAAAAAAAACTAAAAAACTGAACAATATAACTAATAAGAAAAGTCTTCGAAATGCAACGCACGGAAATCGATAAATGGTCAGAAATTCTTTAAGTACTGAAGGTCACAAGAACAGTGTCAAGGGTTTTCGAAAAATACGCGCACATGTTTGTTTATATTTCGTCTCTCTCACGCACAAGTCCGCACAACACACTCGTCTTCCATACAATTGGCTCACGCGGTCGGGGCGGCCGCTGTCGTGTGTCACGTATCAACTTAACATTTTACCAAATATTGCACTTTTTTTAAATTGCTATTTCTCCGTTATTTGTTAAAATATTTTAGTTATTTTAATTGATTTGTATTTAAGAATTTAATTCAAACAATTTGTCGGATCGATTTTTTTTGGATTAAAATATCTAAAATAAAATTCTGTTACACAAAAACTATAAATGAGAAAAAAGAAAAAGGATCCGACAAAAATTTTATAATTAAATCTAGTATACGCATACAAAAATTCAAATTTTTTGGACCATAAATAAAGAAGTTTTTGAAATATAGGCTTAAATCATTAATGTATTTTTAACCAAGAAGACAATTATGTAGGTTTACTTGTACTCTAAATTCTTTCTATTTATTTTATATTTTCAGATTGATTTATACAAAAAATAAAGCAACGATTTATATCATTTTGTTACGTTTATTTGTCATTAACAGCACTTCTCTTATCATAAAATTTATTATTTCTAAATAACGTGTCATCTGCTTTTCGGTGATTTTTCTCCAGCTAGGAAGGAAGCGTTGGCCAACAGTTTCCTCCTAGCCTTTTGAAACTCTTCCAGGTCCCTTAAAAACTGCTCCCTCTCCTTCCTTTCCGTTTTCTCTAAATCATTTGGGTTCCTGTAAATGAAGTGGTGGAATTAGTGATTGCGAAAATGAAGTTCATTTTATATTTATTTAGTTAAAGTTTGCATTATTTTATTGTCGAACAGACCTCAATTATTTAAAATTATTTGCCGTGGAAACTCAAATCAGAATATTTCTTCAAATCAACAATATTTAATTTTCTTTGGTAAACTTTGGTTGATAGAATTAGATCTCATTCAAATTATCCAATAATCTAAGAAGTGAATCCCTACATTTTCTATCTTACTAAGTAAACCTTAAAGATTTAAGTTGATTGATTGAGTTACGTGAAGATCAAATTAATTTGACGAATAAAGCACTAATAACCTTTCTTCACACGTTTATTTTAATTACTAAATGTACATACATTTCGGACACAAAGTGACCTTTATCATTGGATTAACACTACATACACAATGTTAATTACATTACATTACCTACTTACATAATAAATACAACCTGTTTAAATACGTTTAAAAGGCAATTACGAGAATTCTTGATTAATAAAGAATTATACAAAATGGAAGAATTTTAGTTTCCAACAATTTTTCGCTGCATGATTATTTTGGTTTTTGATTGTTTGTTTGTTTTTGGTTATATTTATTATTTATTTTAAATGTTATTTGTAATTTTAATGTGTTTACTAGTTTATTTGCAATACACTTGTATTATATATGTTTTCTTTTTCTTTCTCTAATCCATATTGTGTATTAAGCGATCGATTTACTTTAGGACGTATTCGATATAGTGATATATGTAACAAATGTATATTAACTAATTTCTTGAATAAATGAATTTGAATTTGAATTTGAATTTAATCCATTGATAATGGTCGCTTCGTGTCCGAAATGTATGTACATTTGGTAATTTAAATAAACGTGCGAAGAAAGGTTATTAGTGCTTTATTCATCAAACTTAAAAATTTGTATCTTGAATATTCAAGATTTAATTATTCAAGATATCGATTATTTGTCTTAATTAAGATTATTTGTTACAAATCTGATGAAATTTTTATCATGATTAAAAGTGGTTTAAATTATTTTGACTGTAGTTTAGATAAGTTCCTTCAAAACTTATCTAAACTACAGTTTGTCCAAAAATTACTTAGCTTTGTAAGAATTAAGAAGACAGTTCTAAAAAAAAGGAGGAACATTTTTTGATCTACAACTGTCTGGAAAACCTTCCATTTTGAATATACATTTAGCAGAGCTGGGACGAATCCTCGTAAAAAAGATTCGAATCACGAATCCGAATCACCTAATATGATTCGTATCACGGATACTCAAATAAAGGATTCGTAAGAGATAAATATGATTTGAATCAAAGATTCGAATCCTGTTTTTTCGAATCACGAATACAAATCCTTTAGGAATAAACTTGATTTTATTATTTTCTTGCAACCATTAATATATAAATAACGTTACCAGTTGTTTTAACAAAAATATTTAAAACGTAAATATTTATTATTAACACTGAACATCGTTGATACCAGACTAAATTAGGACTGATTAAAGATGTATTTATGTGTTTCTGAACTTCACTTCAAATCATTGTTTTGTACGCGTGGCGCATGAAGTAAAATTTCGAGTTTAGAAAAGCCCGAAAATTTGTCTCGGGTCGCTGCGCGACCCTCGACAAATTTTCACGGGGCTTTTCTAAACTCGAAATTTTACTTCATGCTTAGCCTGGGAGTGGAAACACCCGTTCAAAACTTCAAATTTACCTCTATTATAAAATCGACGAATGTCTGAAAATTACGTAAAGAAAAAATTCGCTGAATATGATGAAAACCTGGAAAGTCAGAGAAAAGTCATGGAATTCTATTCAAATTAACCAAAGCACACAAAAAAAGCCATATGATATTATTAAATTTGTCAAAATCAGCAGGGAAATTACAAAACACGTAAAAAATTATAAAATTAACTTACATATTGACAAAAGTAATGAAAACAATTCACCAAAATGGGGGTTTTCCATAGAAGAAAGTTATATTAAAAGGCCAGGGAAAAAAATCTTGTATCAAGGAAATGTCGGAAAAATCTAACATTTCAGATTGTGGCTCCCATGTCAGTTTTACTTCAAGTAATTTAAAACAAAATTTAGTAAACTAGATTATTATCTTTCAAAACATTTTCAGTCCTTTAATCTTCTTATCAAAGCATTCAATTTGAAGTTTCGAATGAGCTTTTCCACTCCCAGACTAAGCATGAAGTAAAATTTCGAGTTTAGAAAAGCCCCGCGTAGAAAATTTGTCGAGGGTCGCGCAGCGACCCGAGACAAATTTTCACGGGGCTTTTCTAAACTCGAAATTTTACTACATGCGCCACGCGTATAAAACAGTGATTTAACGAGAAATTTAAAAACACACAAAAGACATTTTTTATGTTAATCCTCACAATTAATTCGAATTATTTTTGACCTTTCAAATCCTTTTGTAAGTATTCGAATCCCTTTATAAATATTCGAATCCTTGTATAAATATTCGAATCCTTTTATAAATATTTGAATCCTTTTATAATTATTCCAATCCTTTTATAAATATTCCAATCCTTTTATAAGGATTCGAATCCTTTTATAAGGATTCGAATCCTTTTATAAGGATTCGAATCACCCACATTTGGATTCGAATACGAATCCTCTTAAAAAAATGTAACGAATCCAGTTGAACTAAAGTATTCGTAAACCTCTTTTGAATCCTCTAAAACGATTCGAATCCAGGATTCGAATCCTGAATGATTCGAATCCTGCCCAGCTCTGACATTTAGCCATTTAGACAACTGAATTATAATATTGTTTTAATTTTGAAGGAAAATAATTAAAATACCGTTTACTTCAAAATTAAAATATTGATGTGAATAAGGAATCATCCTTTCCTTTATTCTATATTCAATAATGATAACAGTTCATGGCATTTCAAAAAAGTTTTCGTCAAAAGTGATGGGCATAATGGAATGATATCAATAATCGATTATTTTGATTCAAATTAAATTGATAATGGAACAATCGCTTCAATGATTGATTAAGAGATTGTTCAAATTATTGCTCGAGTGATCGGTAGAATAGAAGCTGAAATAATGTATCGCAGTAAAATAATAGGAATACAAAAATTATCTATGGGGATCAATTTGAATTATGAAATGAGCATACGAGTGATCATTCCAGCAATCAGTCGAATGATCTCTTGAGCAATCTTATCGGAAGATCTATCGAAAAATCATGGGAGAGATCTCTCGGGAAATGTTTCGAGCGATCTCTTCAGCAATCACTCGACTGCAGGATATTAATAATACCTAGTGATGGCATAATCTAATGATATCTATAATAACTTACTGGGATTCGAATTATATTAACAATCGAACGATCGCTTCAATGATTGCTGAAGAGGTCATTTGAATTATTGCTTGAATGATCATTCAAACGATTGTTTTGAATGATGACTCAAATGAATGTTTAACACATTTATACTTTCGTGTTAAATGAAATTAAATGGTTACTCAAATGATGCTCAGCTTAGCCCTTGCTAATGATCCGTAATGATCGAACACGTGTCAGGGAACTAAAAACAAAATCATTAAACATAACAAGTGTTTTGTCGCTCGAATGGTTGCTCATATGATCACTCAAATGATAATTCATATAATTTATCGCAACACAAGTACAATGATAACAATAAAACAATAATCTATTGGGAAAGAAATATATGGCTTACAAAAGTTCAATTTGAATATGAAATAGGGATTCAATATTTATTAGATAATAACAATTTTTTTTGTAATTTCTTCAAGAACAGTCGTTATTGACCAAAACACGTGTCAGGAAACTAAATTTAATAATAAGAAACCAAATAAGTGTTTTAATTTAAAATTTCCTGATATTATAATTTTGTTTCATCAAGAGTGCAGTGAACAAAGTATTTACCAGAGCTGGGACGAATCCTCGTTAAAAGGATTCGAATCACGAATCCGAATCACCTAATATGATTCGAATCAGGAATACTCGAATAAAGGATTCGTAATAGATAAATATGATTCGAATCAAAGATTCGAATCCTGTTTTTTCGAATCACGAATACAAATCGTTTAAGAATAAATTTGATTTTATTATTTTTTTACAAACATTAACATATAAATATCGTTATCAGTTGTTTTAACAAAAATGTTCACAACCTAATTATTTATTATTAACACTGAACATCGTTGATAACAGATTACATTTCTGTGTTACTCTGATTAAAGATGTATTTGTCTGTTTTTGAACTACTCTTCAAATCAATGGTTTATACGCGTGGCGCATGAAGTAAAATATCGAGTTTAGAAAAGCCTCGTGAAAATTTGTCTCGGGTCGCTGCGCGACCCTCGACAAATTTTCTACGGGGGGCTTTTCTAAACTCGAAATTTTACTTCATGCTTAGTCTGGGAGTGGAAGACACTCGTTACTTTAAAATATGTCACAACTGTTAAAGTATGTATCGTCGGATGCCCGTCTTCAGGGGTGATATGTAAGCAAATTATGGGTCCTAGGAGTTGCCATATAAGTGAGTTTCTCAACTGTTTCCAAGGCACTCTTTGAAAAACCAAAAGATTAAAATTTTACATATAAAATGTACAAAAAACTATAAGTGTGGTACATCATTGCATTCAGTAAACAATATTCTTCCAAAAAATATCAAAATCCAAAATGGCGCCCATAAGAAAAACAAAAGTGAGCTATGGTCCCTAGGTAAATGTTATAGTTATCTTAAAATAAAATATGTTACTAGATTTATCGTTAAAAACTGCCTACAATGTCAAAGTTGTAAATGTCTGGATTTAATAGTTTTTGAATAAAAAAATAAAAACGAATTTTCAAAAAATACGTTTTTTGACAATATCTCATTAGGGAAATTAGATATTTCAAACGTGTTTTGGGGTTATTATTGGGCCCTAAATTGCAACTTTGCCCCAATTTAACCGACTCTCTATCTCTTTAAATAACCGAGATCCCCATACATTCTGTTGAAATACGGACACCCGGTATAATAATAATAATATAAAATTTATTGTATTGTTATTTTCTAAGTATTTTAATTAAATAAATATTTTAGATTGTTTGCCGTATATTTACGAATATATTAAAAATAAATACTTATTTCAGTAATTCAATATTAATTATACCATCAAATGTCTAAAAGTCTTGTGTTAAAAATCACCAGAAATAATTAGATGTTTTTTTATTAAACGAATTTAACTATGGCTTTCGACGTATAAGTCAAAAAATGTTTGAAACAGAAGTTGTAGCCAACGAAAAAATAAACCTCTTTTACCTAAAAACTTTTCACCTCAGCTCTTTTGTTTTTGAATTAGAAACTAAAAAATCTAGTGGAGATTTGTTGATCTCCACCAGTTTTATCAGTCACCGATTATGGCTTTCAACGTCTAAATCGAAAAATGTTTCAAACAAAAGTTGTTGTTGTCAACGAAAAAATAAACCACTTTTACCTAAACACTTTTCACCTTAGCTGTTTTGTTTTTGTTCAATAAACCGAGAAAGATTTTTTTTGAAAATAAATATACAACTTTATGACAACTTTATGATAATTCGAAAATTTACGAACGAGTGTCTTCCACTCCCAGACTAAGCATTAAGTAAAATTTCGAGTTTAGAAAAGCCCCGCGTAGAAAATTTGTCGAGGGTCGCGCAGCGACCCGAGACAAATTTTCACGGGGCTTTTCTAAACTCGAAATTTTACTTCATGCGCCACGCGTATAAAACAGTGATTTAACGAGAAATTTAAAAACATACAAAACAAATTTTTCATGTTAATCCTTACGATTAATTCGAATTATTTTTGACGATTCGAATCCTTTTGTAACTATTCGAATCCTTTTATAAACCTTCGAATCCTTTTATGAGGATTCAAATCCTTTTATGAGGATTCGAATACTTTTACGAGGATTCGAATCCTTTTATGAGGATTCGAATCGTTTTACGAGGATTCGAATCCTTTTATGAGGATTCGACTCCTTTTACGAGGATTCGAATCCTTTTATGAGGATTCGAATCACCAGCATTTGGATTCGAATACGAATCCTTTTAAAAAAGTGTAACGAATCCGGATCACGAATCCAGTTTAACTAAAGTATTCGAATACCTCTTTTGAATCCTCTAAAAGAGTTCGAATCCCGAATGATTCGAATCCTGCCCAGCTCTGGTATTTACTGTAAGTAAATGCGAGCGATAGAGTGGATTATTTGAGCAATCATTCAGATGATCATTCCAGAGATCTCTCGAGCAATTAATCCGGATTATTGTTTTCGTAATCAAACGAATCGATTATTTTTATTGAAATGACCCCATCACTGATATTACTGATAATACAGTTATAAAATTAGTGAGTGCTACAATTTTAATTATTAAAAAAATCAATACTTACTGTGATGCCTTGTGCACGACCTAAAATAAAACAATTCATCAGTTTAACTTCAGATTTATTTCACAATTTATTTAATCATAGCACTTTCCTCGTAATTTGAACAATTGATAATTGAAAATTTGGATTTGCTGGGGCGCGACTCGCTTCGCTCGCTCGCCCCAGCAAATCCAAATTTTCAGGCTTTTCTAAACTCGAAATTTTACTTCATGGTTAGTTTAGAAGTTGAAACCTTCGTTAGATGATCAATCAGAAACTTATTTTGAAGTTTCCTTGGTTGTCAAATTTATGACATAAAATAAATAGAGTTGATGCTATTTTTTAGTTTAAATTTAGAACAAAAACAAATTCGTGTGCATTATTTGTGTGTTAGTAAACTTTAACGAACAAATAGCAAAAGCTTAAATTATACTGAAATTATTTAAAATAAAGCTTGATAAATAAACTACCAAAGAATCAATATTAATAATAAAATCACACAGACGGTAAAAATTAAATCGAACAATTTTTAACAAAATTCCAAAACTTTAAATTCATCAGAAATGATTAAAAATGAATTAAATTTAATTTAATAACAAATATAAATATAAAATAAATATACATATAATAAATATACATTTATTAAACAAAATACGGTTAATTACTTTTTTACGATATTTCAATTTAGAACTGGTATTTTAGAAAATCCAGTAGAGTGTTTAAATTTCAATTATACTCAATCAAATTTTATACAGTTCTGTGTAGATTCAATGAATTTTATGTTAATTTGATAATATTGCAAGTTCTTCAAGTGGGTTTGCAGTAATAGACTGGGTTCAAATAATATATTTTTTTTTTCGCTTCAAAGCTGTCATTTAAGTCGCACCTTGACTTCGTAGTCAATAAAGCAAATAAGGCGCTAGGATTCATTAAACGTGTTACCAAAGATCTGGTCGATGTACGCACTTTTAACATCCTGTATAACTCCCTTGTTCGGTCTCATTTTGATTATTGTAGAACGATTTGGTCACCCTCATACGTTACATATGTCAACAGGATGGAAAAAGTGCAAACTAAGTTCATTAAGTTTATGTCATATAAATTGACCCAGAAAAATATACACCTAACAACCGAGGAAACGATGGCATACTTAGGACTCACAACTTTGCAACATCGTGGCATGGAATTAGATATGTGTTTTCTTTATAAAATCATAAACTGCGAAATAGATTCAAGTCATATTGTTAGTATGATTAATTATCATGTACCACCTAGACATGCACGTAGCCGCATGCTACTTCATAACGAATTTTGCAGGACGACTTGCAGTTTAAATTGCCCCATGACTCGATTAACGCGCACGGCTAATGACATTTGTAGCGGTATTGACTTTTTTAACTCATCTATAGGTTTAATTAGGAGGAGTCTCGCGGATGGTGTGCACTAAATGTTATAACCCTATTATGGTTTACGCAGATTAACATATGTGTCTCTGTGCATATTTGTGATTCATGTTTTGTGTCTTACATTTTAGTTATATGTTTTTGGTTCTACATTGTAAATGGCTTGTCCGTTAATAAAGAATTATTATTATTATTATTATTATTATTTAATAAATTTTAGAAAAGTATTATCAAATCTTGCGATTTCTAAATTCGTGCTTTATGTTTTCTGTTCACCTCTTAATATAATTTGAATAACTTCTTTCTCTCCTATATTTGGTTTGGTTATATGAAATTATCTTAAGGGGTCGGGGAAAAAATCTGGTATCAAGAAGGTTTCAGGGGAAAGCAGTGATCTCTATATATCACTGGATTGGGCATAGGCCATATTCCGCTATCTGACAGCGTGCCTATTTAAATGGCAGCAAATTGAGGTTTTGTGACACGTTTGAGCGGCAAATTCAAATTACCTCAATGAAACATTTGTAGTATACATGCATTAAATATTAAATATGTACACATACATGAACGGTTTATTGGTAAATTTTTATACAGCGTGCAATGATTATTTATTTATAATTGAAATGAAAACAAAAATACACTTGCATGCATAGAAATCGGCCCACTGTTAACTTTTGACTTTAACTAGTTTTTTTTAGAAACTATTCATCAGATCAAAAAAAAAATATGCTGCTTGAAAGACAATTTAATATGCTTTAATATGAGAAATTTATTAAATTGTATGTTGGCTTAACATAGTGAAATTAATACATGAAACAAATTAACTTTTTTTATTGCAAAAATTAATATTGTTATTAACACTTATCTAAATTAACACTTAATTTTTAATAATGAGTATGACCCCCTCTTGCACTAATAACATCTCTCATACGATTGGGCATAGATCGAATCAAGTTCGCTATTGTTTCTTGTGGGATGTTAAGCCACTCTGCTTCTACTGCAACAATAAGCTCTGGGATCGAAGTTGGGGCACGAAGTCTAGCTCGAATTCGTTTTAGCTCATCCCATAAATGTTCAATCGGGTTTAGGTCGGGACTGCATGATGGCCACTCCATAACCCGAAAACCGACTTCTGAAATGTAATCTTTCACGATTCTTGCGGTGTGCGGCCTCGCATTATCATGCATAAAAAGGAATTCGTCTCCAATGTAGTCGACATAAGGTACCACATGGACTGCTAACATCTCCTCGATGTACCTAGCACCCGTTAAACCTCCTCTCTCGTGACCACGGTAGCCCCTGCGGATGAAAGCAGGGTCAGTTCGTGCTCCCATAGAAATTGCACCCCAGATCATGCAGGAACCACCTCCATAAGCAATCCGTTCTTCAATGCAGCATTCTGCAAAGTGCTCTCTTGGTCTCCGGTACACTTTTTTTCTTCGGTCGCTACCATAGAGGCATATCCTAGTCTCATCTGAGAACAGAACAGACCCCCACTGTTCCACTGTCCAATTCAGATGATCCCGTGCAAAACGCAGGCGTGCTTGACGATGAGCTGGGGTAAGTTTTGGACAAATCGCAGGTGTTTTAGGGGTCAGGATACTTTCCTGCAATCTTCGTCTTACTGTCCACTGACTAATAGCCACTCCTCGCGTTTCACGGAGCTGTTGTTGCACTTGCACCGCATTAAGGTGACGATTTCTTAATGTTGTTGACACAATAAAGCGGTCATCACGAGCCGTTGTAAATCGCTTTCTGCCTGTTCCCGGTCGCCTATGAAAGGATCCAGTCTCCCCATATCGTTGAGTCACTCTTCGAGCCGCTGCGCGTGTCATATTGAGTTGTTGAGCAACTGCTCGCTGGCTAAGTCCATTGTCGATTAAGGCAATTACTTGGGCGGCTTTTTCCGGTGCAGTATGCATTTCACTAACATACTTGAAAACTAATCAAATTATGAAAAACGAATATTGTCCAAATTTCAATTGCAAAGGCAATAATTTCAATCTTTCACAAGTTTGTTATTCTCGTTATAATCACCACATAAATACGTTTCTTTTTTTTTACCGGTTGAAACGATAAGCACTCTTGATAAATTTTAACTAATATTAAAGCAAATTAAATTGTCTTTCAAGCAGCATATTTTTTTTTGATCTGATGAATAGTTTCTAAAAAAAAACTAGTTAAAGTCAAAAGTTAACAGTGGGCCGATTTCTATGCACGCAAGTTTATTAATATCTGAAAATATTTGCAAACTTCTTAGTATCAGTATTTTCACCTTAATTTTAAATATTGTAGTCTATTATAATTACATCAGTAAACGCAACTGTTTTTATACTCAGTCGGGATAGTCGAGGTCGTGTATTTCTTGGACGATTCTTCATCGGGAGGAAATCTTAGAAGTAGTTACATTATAATGTAACAATATAAATAGATGATATTTACTTTGACAGTTTATTTCGATGTACTTATTTGTGCAGCGTAAATTTCCTGATGAGTCGGGTTTTCTTCCGCAGAAAATGCACAGGAACACCATGTTAACAAACACTGATTGACGCGGTCATTTCAAATGTCGCGCCATATTAGTGTCACAAAACCTCAATTTTGACTAACATGTGGGAACGCGCCATACAGTTTTGTATAGAGATCAGTGGGGAAAAGTCAAGGAAATTTAACATTTCAAATTGGTCGCCACCATGATTCTTATATTAACCTAGTATAATCAATGATCTATTGATTAATAGATTGAGCGTAGAGAGAGAAGCACTGCACCAACATGAGAGGGGTGATTGGTTGGGCAACGAGTCTATTCCACCCACCCTTACTTCGGTGCCGGTATTACTTTAACATTCTCCCATAACAGCGCACTTTTTGCCCAAACCATTGTGCCATTCCTTACCAAAAGCGATAGCGTCTATGCCTATCCTTTATTTAGGTTGGTATAGTATTTTTCAAGCTCTAGTGCTGAGCAATAAAAATTATCTCGAGTACCCGCAATAAAAATACAATTGCTTTACAACATTGTATATTTGTAACTAACTACTGCGCACAGTGCGTGATTTATGGGTATCGCCCAAGAAAAATTTTCTACCTGCGGCTGTGCATCGAATATTGGAAACATCGATCTTCTTAGTTTCTACGAATACAGCATGGCGCGGCGCGGCGCACAGTGTGGTCGCACAGCTCTTTTGGTTTAATGAAATACATTTTTTTTTTGAAAAACTGTACTTAGGTAGGCTTGATGCTTGTACTAATCTGTAAATCCCTGTAATTAGAGATCTAGTTCGCCTTGCCTCGCGAGCAAATTGTCACTTTATCAACAGTTGCCTTAGTGTATACTTCGCTAGTGTTTTTCTTTTTGGTACTTTTTTGTTTACGACGACTTCGATACTTTTACGGACTTTGATTTTTTATACTGAATTTGGGATTTTTTTGTATATAACGACCTTGCTTCTACTACGGATTTTGATTTTGATTTTGATTTTTACGACGTCTTCGCTAACTGTACGGATTTTGATTTGTGAATTGTGTGATAACTACAGCTCTGTTTTTTTTACGGTGACTTCGCTCCTACTACGGCTTCTGATTAGAAATTTGTGTGATATTGCAGTTACTTTTGATTTGTGACTTGGGTGATATTAAAGTGTTTAAGTAAATAGTTCTGTGATACTACGGAGTTGGACGTTTGAGATACTAGGATATACTACAGACTTTATAGATTAATCAGAAAAAAATGTGGCAGCCTTGGGACCTGAACCAACAGCCAACCAACATATTGATGAGCAAATTAATGCAGTCAATATTACAAAGAAAATTTCAGTATAAAACCAAGGTAAGTTTTTTAGTTAACGAAAAAGCCTATTAGATCGAGACCGTAAGGTCGAAATCCTGAAAGGCGCTTCTAAATGAACTAATTAAAAATACGCACGAAAATCTGTGCGAAAATGTTTGCTTTTTGATGAAGTTGTAGACAAATAAATTTAGATAGTACAAAAAAAATTTAATATAATTACTTTTACATTAGTTATATAATTACCTACTTGCCGTCCTCTTCGACGGAACAACGGAGTAAAACGTCAAATATTTACGTCTGATACTAAACAAATAATAAAAGACGTATATCGAGGTGTTAAAGACATACTCGGAGATACCAATTTTCTGGAGGTGACATCAGCTTTAACTAATACATCCACGAGATCAATTAGCAAGATAGTTAAAGAAACTACCGGCAAGAGAAAAAGTCGCAAGGATAAAGGTGTAAAAAAATTACACCAAACATTTTTCATAAAATAAGAAAAATAACGTATGAATCTATTAAACAACACACTAGCAACTATCAATAATATTTTAAAGGAGAGAGAGATCATATCTTGCAGTCCAACAACGTTGTGGAGATCACTAAAATGCAATGGTTTCAAGTTCACTCTTATCGATAAAAGGAAACATCTAATGGAGAAAGAAGAAGTAAGGAAATGGCGGTATGAATATTTACAGAAGATTCAAGATTACAGAAACTCTGGAAGAAGTATTTAATATTTGGACGAAACGTGGTTCGATACCCACGATACATCGAAAAAAATGTGGTCTGACCAGACAGAAAACTGCGTGATGAAAGTTCCCCCATCAAGGGGGAAAAGAATAACCATATTACACCGCGGGAATGAAAATGGTTGGGTAAACGATTGTTTACTGCTATTGGGGAAACAAATCTCAAAATGTCATGTTGACTATCATGATGACATGACAGCATCATTATTTGAAAATTGGTTCATAAATAATTTAATACCAAACTTAGCTGCAAAATCAGTAATAGTTTTAGATAACGCTTCTTATCATAGTCGCCAAATTGACAAAGCACCCACAGCGACAAATAAAAAAGATGAAATAGCAAAATATTTATATGAAAATAATTTGTTTTTTGAAGAACATTATACCAAATCCCAATTGATTGAAGTTCTGAATAGTCGTAGTAAAAAAAGAAAAACATATTATATCGATCAATTGGCAGATGAACACGGACATACCTCCGTACCACTGTATTTTTAATCCAATTGAGTTAATATGGGCTCAATTAGAAGGAAATGTGCGGAAGAATAATGTAACTCCAAATTTAAATAAATCAGTAATAGATTTAGTCAAAAAAGAAATAAAAAATATATCTGCCGACCAGTGGTCAAGATGTGTTAAACATACAATGCGTATTAAAAAAGAGTATAATACGTTTGATTCAAATTATCAATTTATTATAAATACACAAGACTCTGACAGTGATGACTCAGATATAGATATAGACAATTAAAATATTAATATACACAATTTTTAAAAATGTTATAAGACAACGTTGTAGACAATAATAAAGTAATGTTTTTTGTTATTTGACATATAATATTTTTTAACCCTTTGTCTCTGTGATCTAGTTATTTTGTTTAAATTTAAAATGAGATGAACTAAAAAGCGTTGCAAAGAAGTTACGCGCAAACATCCTTGAAAAGCTAATTGTAAAGATGAATTTACTTATTAATTATTAGGGAAAATGCTGTGACGGACACATTGCCATTTTTAGAATTATATTTTGTTTAAATTACTTAAGATATTTCCTGTCAGAATACCGAAAATATGGAAACATTTTTCGCAGGTAGAAACCCTCTGAAACCAACCCCCTATAAATCATGCCTAGTGCAGTAGCGGCTACAATTTTAAAGAGGCATTGTATTTTTTATTGGCGGTACTCGAGATTATTTTTTATTGCTCAGCACTAGAGCTTGAAAAATACTATACAGCGGTAAAGTACACGCGGGTCTCGATTCATGAGTTATTAGATCATCGAGTATTGCCAGTAATATTCCGCTGCCAACAAATGAATGCATGTCTCTAACCCATCTCCATATTTAAATCCCATTTTACAACTTTAGTGCTAAAAGGAGTAGTGCTTCTAGAGTCCTCAAATAGAAATAATATTCACTAATAGACTACTTTCTGTAAATTTAGCTGTAGAATGTGTATAATACGTGTATAATTATGATTTTACTTCAATTGTTGGCAAAATTAATGTTCTCTTTAAATGTTTTCATTAATACCAGGTCCTATTTCATGAATCTAATCTCATGATACTTATCCTTATGCCGTTGAATGTATGTACACTTAAAATTCTCACCTGTCCTTGTCCTTTTGACTTTCCGCATTTCTTCTTTCCCTTCGCGCTATAATTAACGGAATCCATAGAAGTCTTCCGTTTCGCTACGACAATCGGCTGCTTTTGGAGATTCGAGGGAATCTCGATGATGGTGGTTTCTCCGGGATTGATCATGCCTTTGGGAATCACCACTTTCTGGACGGCCCGATTCCCGGACTTTTTGCAGCAAGACATATCGCCACGTGGAATTTTACAATATTTGCGATTACATTTGAGTGAAGTGCTTGACAGACGTATGATGAGAAAAAATTCATGCCGTAGCGATTATTGACAATACGAAAAATAAACGTCATGTTCAACAGTTAATGTACATAGTTACTAAACACATTATTTATATTTTGATTGTATCTTTTACCTACGCCCTATCTAGTAACCGCATCATACCACACTGTCATCTTGGCGCGTATGATTGACATTACCTACACACGCACGTAATAGCTTTGACAAGTATATTACATGCTCACAGCTGAACAGCTGATTGATTACCGCACAACCAAATGACATTTCTTTGATGTATATTTATCAAGTACAGAGCTGGGCACGATTCGAATCATTCAGGATTCGATTCCCGGATTCGAATCCTTTTATAGGATTCGAAAGAGGTATTCGAATACTTTAGTGAAAACGGATTCGTGATCCGGATTCGTTACATTTTTTTAAAAGGATTCGTATTCGAATCCAGACGTAGATGATTCGAATCCTTATAAAAGGATTCGAATTCTTATAAAAGGATTCGAATCCTTGTAAAAGGATTCGAATCCTCATACACGGATTCAAATCCTCCCAAATAATTCGAATCGTTGCTATTAAGGCTGGGATTCGAATTCGATTAATTAAAATAGTTAAATATTCTAATAAGAATATTTAAATCACTAAATTATTCATATTTGAATATAAATAATTAAAATATTTGTGAATGCATATTTGGTTACTTAACCATGAAAAATGTCCAACCTTAATAGTATATTTTTAACTTCACTTGAAATCAATGTTTTATACGCGTGGCGCATGAAATAAAATTTCGAGTTTAGAAAAGATCCGTGAAAATTTGTCTCGGGTCGCTGCGCGACCCTCGACAAATTTTCTACGCGGGGCTTTTCTAAACTGGAAATTTTACTTCATGCTTAGTCTGGGAGTGGACAACACTCGTTTGAACTTTAAATTTAACTCTTAAAAAAATCGACGTATTTAATATAATAAATCATTCATTGAAATCATAGAAAAAGATGCAAAATTTACCTAAAATTAACTTTTAGAGTTAACTTTATAATTTGCTCGGCTCTTAATGGGTGAATATTCTATTCCTAAAAAAACCGTATTTATTTAATATTAAAGTTGCATTTAGTACAATTAGAAACTGTGAATAAATCGACAAAAATCTAGAAATATCGAAAATCTCGACATGTAGAAAATCTTGACGGTCCACTCCCAGACTAAGCATGAAGTAAAATTTTGAGTTTAGAAAAGCCCCGCGTAGAAAATTTGTCGAGGGTCGCGCAGCGACCCGAGACAATTTTTCACGGGGCTTTTCTAAACTCGAAATTTTACTTCATGCGCCACGCGTATAAAACACTGATTTAAAGTGAAGTTAAAAACGCACTGAAAACCAACCCAATTTCGATATTTTTTCAAAATTGGATGTTTTCTTTCCTATCCATGCTGTAAACCTTCAGATATTCGTTGTTTTCTTGTAAAGAAACTTCGATTCCCTGTAGTCCTTCGGTCTCCGAAGACCATGATTGGTCCTTCGAGCTGTAGCCTTTGTAAAATGGTAATAAACTTAGTAATCTAGGGTGATCCTTCAATTTGAAACTTCTAAGAATAAGTGTTGTCCACTCCCAGACTAAGCATGAAGTAAAATGTCGAGTTTAGAAAAGCCCCGCGTAGAAAATTTGTCGAGGGTCGCGCAGCGACCCGAGACACATTTTCACGGGGCTTTTCTAAATTCGAAATTTTACTTCATGCGCCACGCGTATAAAACACAGATTTAAAATGAAGTTCAATAACACATATATCATCATTAATTAAAATCATTCCGACTAAATATCTGATTAAATAATCAGATATTTAGTCGGTAAATGAACATTTTTGTTAATAGAAACTGATGGAATAAAATATTACTGCTTGCAAATAATAGATTCAAATTTATTTTTAAAGGATTTGTATCCGTGATTCAAAAATGAGGATTTGAATCTTTGATTCGAATCATATTTTTCACTTACGAATCCTTCATTCGAGTATTCGTAATTCGAATCATATTAGGTGATTCGGATTCGTGATTCGAATCCTGTTTTTGAGGATTCATCCCAGCTCTGATCAAGTAGTAATTTAGTTTTCATCAATGTCATGTTACTATCATAAATTATTGAATAAATAAGCTGTTTTTTCATGCTCATTGTTTATTTTGAAAGTAAAGTATCGTACGTTTCTCGAGTGGTATGGCAATTACATACTCGCGGAATACTGCACCCGCCGCTGCGCGGATCGTGCGCAACATATCCGTTCATATGTACCGGGCTTTCATTAATTCCCGAACCCCACGTGACCAAAAATAATAGGCAACCTAATGTACAAGGTGGTATGGCTCACACAAAAATTCCCTAGATTTAAAAATATTTATTCGCCGGCGTATTTTTATGACGACTGAAAATATTATATTTAAAATGATTAAAAAATAGGCTCATCTTCAAAAATGTAACTAATTTTATTAATTTTTTTTCTTAAACACGAACAGAACATACAAAGTTAACAACAAATAAAGAAACAACAAATATTAAACCTAATAACTAAAAAGATTAATAGCTTAAAATTCAAAAAAAATTATAATAAGTGTTCTATATGTCCTCCTTCTTATCTTACACATAAATTTATCCTACGCCGCATATTATCAAACACATGATGGAGTTCATTTTCGGTGATATTTTGTACCTCTTGCATAATTGCTACTTCTAAATTTTCGAGAGTATGGATCCTATTTTTGAAGATATTACTTTTTATTCGACCAAATAGATAATAATCTAAAGGTGTCAAGTCTGGACTGCGAGGAGGCCATACACCTCTACTAATTATTCTGTTTTCATAAAATTCAGCTAAATACCGAATGGTTGCATTTGCAGTATGTGCTGTGGCCCCATCTTGCTGAAAATAGCCCAATCGAAGCTCATCGTCGTGCATTTGTCCAATAGCTTCTTCTAAAATTAACCGATACCGTTCAGGAGTGATAGTTTCTCTAAAAAATATTGGGCCAATTATCCTTCTCCTAGACATAGCTATCCAAATTCCTAGCTTTTGGGGATGCAGAGGTGTTTCCTCCAATACATGGGGATTTTCTGTCGGCCATGTCCTGTAATTTTGGCTGTTCACGTACCCAGGTAAATGTATCCACGCTTCATCAGAAAAAAACGTAAGATCAAGTACGTCATCATTATTTAACTGTTCATTAAACCACTGGCAGTATCGTACTCGCTGAATAAAGTCTGGTGGATGTAATTGATGCACTACTGAGACTTTGTAAGGATGCATATTTAGTGAATTTGTGAGTGCTTTATGGCAGGTTCCAACAGAGTCCTATAAAGAAGCACATTATTAATTCACGGTTAATTTATACTGGAATTTTTAAATATAAAAACCCCAAACAATAGGATTTGTTTTACCTGATTGGGCTGCCAATTTCGGTACGGATTTCTTAGGACTTCGTTCCATCATTAGTTAAGACTGTCGGTCTACCAGTGGATTTTCCTTTGCAAATGCAATGTTTGTCTTCATATCTTTTAATAAGAACTTGCTTATGATGTTTAAAAGTATCATACGCAATTACCGCATCTGGAAATTCTTCATGAAACTGCTCAATGCAAGACTGCAGAGAATAACTCCAGTTGCCGTCAATATTACGTGAAGCACTACGAAAATGTGCCATCAAAATAAACGCGTCTTGCTCCGTTGTAAATACCATTTTCGCAGTATTTGCTTATCCTAGCAAATTGACTCTGCAAAATAAATAGAAATAAAACTCAATGTTTCAGAATAATTAAACAATTTTTGCTTACCTGAAAATTCCGGGCGAATCTTGTAAGATCTCAAAGGTTGGTTTAACGATGCACCGCGCATAAACGTTTATGTCAAATTTGACTTTAGTAACGTTTGGTTACTTTTTTCAAAGCCTCCAACGTACAAATACAATAATTTACGCGGCAATTTTAAATTTAGTCACGTGGGGTTCGGGAATTAATGAAAGCCCTGTAATATGCTGCATACCACTCTCGTGACGTAATATATTATTATAAGGTTTGTGTTCAATAGATGTTTTTATTACGTACAAGTAGTGAAGTTAGTGGTAATTTACGTCCATAATGACCACTGGTTATTTACCGTAAATTACGGTATATTACCTAGCTGTTTCGGTAACATTGATAATATTCTTTCGTGCACATTTGTAAGGGAAGATTGAAGGTACAAAAAGAAAATAACATTTAATTGAATTTACTGTTACATAATGATATATGCATAATACATATACTTATTAAGTGATTTATTTCAAAATAATTAGAAAAGTCTGAAAATTTTACTGCATAATCAAGGCTTGGAAGACACTCGTTAAAGGCAAATCATTAAATTAAATGTCATTAGTTTTTCATGTAGTTTGAAATTATAAAGATTATTTTATATTGGTTTTATGAATTTCGAAACATTTTGTTAAAAATTAAAAATGTTGAAGATTTTAGTCAGTTAAAGTTACAAACTTTACATTTTTATAAAATCAATTTCGACGAATTTACGGGTATATTTTAAGCATATTTGTCAATTTTTGTTGATTTTATTAATCACTACGAACTGTGTAATTCGTTGGTTGAGTATTTTTATAATTTCAGTCAAGTTTGGCTATTTCATTAGATTTTTTGACCAATATTTCTGCTGTAATTGCCAATTTTAACATGTTTATATTAAATTTTAAATGTTTGATGTTTATTGGTTCTGACAATTTTATTTAAAATAGTAATGACACTAGTTTACAGCCAAAATATACATACAATGTCACTATATTTTTCTTATGTATTTTGACCCGCTAAACTCGAAAATCACATTAAACTATTTTTTATGGATATGTTTTCGAGATATGAATGTTGCATTTTTATTTTTTTTTCGGAGGTAGTTTCACATGTTACGCCATATCACGAATTAAAAAAGTCCGATTGGGTTGCACAAGATATCAAATTAAAGATAATTGAATCTCCAACAATCTTTTCTCACGTTGTTTTCCAATCGCTCCAGTAGTTTAAGTGTTATGGGCCAAAATATATGAGAAACATCGATTTTTTTAGCTAAAATAAAAATCAATCATTCACTCTACTACCATGCAAACATAGAAACCGCCAAATTATAGCAAGTTTTTTTATTGTTTACATATAGATCACACTTTAATGAAGAAAACTAGGTATTGATGAAGAAAATCTATGAATTAATACTAGAGTTATGAGCAATTGAGTGAAGATAGAAACATTAAAATTATATATGTTCGAAAGCGTAAACGCCATGTAATGCCTATTAGCTTAAGGGGATTATTGCAGTGTAACACGCCGATCGTGTTGGAAAGACCCACATAGTTTAGAGTAGCTCATCCGATGCCAAATTTACAGCACAAGTGGGGAGAATACAGTCAGAGAGAAAAGCGGCAGTTCGCTGTGCATTTGTGCATTGCTCCTTGGCATGAACGGATGGGGTCTCGCGTCGCGTGGAATAGACGAAAAAATCAAAGCGTATAAAAAAGACGGATCGAACAAAAGTGACGATTTGTATTATTTAAACACGCTGATAATACATACAAGCTATGTATTGTTTTCAATTCGTTAGAAAGCGTTATCGGATCCTGTATTATTTTTCGGTATTTACAAAACTGATGATTCTTATTCTTGTCATTAGAACACATTATTTTTACTTTTAAGACTCCAGTTTTGACAGCCGAACAAACTATGTGTTTTATTTTATTAAATTATAGATTATTTCTTAAAAATATAATAATAAAATAATTCATGTTCATAAGCTCATTGTGAATATTTATATGCCGCACATATATGAAAAAAAAACATAGGATTTTCAATCATATTTTTTAAATGGGAATATTATCTTCCCTTACTGCTATTGCCATGAAAATAATGTGTATTAATTTGGCCTCTGCCCAATTGGGTAAATACCCCCAATTTTGGGGAGAATTTCAATTTATATTTGGTCAAATATTCTAGTTTTTATGAATGCAACAAATAAATAATAGATTGAAAAAAATTAAACGGAAAGCTGCCCTGTTTTTTTTTATGTTTAGTACAGGGTTTACAAAATGATGATGTGTATAAATAGGCTCAGTCAACTTAGCCCCCCGAAGTTCGACTTTTTTGAAAAAAGCGATTGCGCTAGACCGGCCTTAGCTAGCGCCACAAAAATTAGAGCTAGCGCCATTTAGACAAGAAAACTACAGGGATTTGAACTTTCGGGGGGCTAGGTTGATGCTAGCCCCCCGAGTTTGGATTTTTTAAGTTTTTTTACACTATTCGGATTCCTCAGAGCTAGCGCTACCAATTTAAAAGCCAACGCCGCTCCCACAGCCCCAAAAAATGATAAAACATTTTTAACCCTGGCCCCCTAAAATGAGATGTTTTTAATCAAATTGGGTGGAAAATATAACTTAGAGCTAGCGCCAACAGAATATGACAAAAATATTCTCTTAAAAATATCAGGTAAAAAAAAGTTCACGTCCAAATTTTGATGCAAGAGCTTTCAGATCCTGTATGCGTATTACAATTTACTTCCTGAATTTTAATACAAAATGATGTTTGGCATATAATATACAGCTTTCAACAAATAGTTCGGCGTTGTAATTACTTTATTTATGTTCATAGACACTGGCTATTAGAAACATGATGCCTAGTAGACAGTAGCGTAACTGACAATTGTGTTTTCACTCCTAGCTAATTTAAATCGTTATTACGCAAGAACTTACCGTACGATTTAAGAAACTCTTTTGGCATTGTAATTACTATACTAATATTTATAAACACTGGCAACGAGATAGCTTGCACTAGTAAGACAGTGGCGTAACTGACGATTGTTTTTGATAATTGAAATCGTTATAACTCGGAAACTAACCGTACGATTTCAATTTTTTTTTTGGCATTGTAATTGCTATACTGAAGTCTATAAACACTAACAACGACATAGCTAGTGATATTAAAGGATAAATTAATTCTATTTACTCGACTAGGATAAATTAATTCTATTTACTCGACTAGTTTCGCTTTTTACGGCATTATCAATGTTCACTCTTGATTCACTCTTGATTCACTCTTGATAATGCCGTAAAAAGCGAAACTAGTCAAGTAAATAGAAACAAATAGTGAAACAAACCAAGTGTTTTTAATTTATCCTTTATTATTATTTCAAAATGTTTCACCAAGTGATAAATGAGAAAGTTATTCAAGAGATAGCTAGTGCTAGCAAGACAGTGGCGTACCTCACGGTTGTTTTTTTTATGATAACTTAAATCATTATTACTCGGTGGAAAACACTCGTTGGGAGTTTCAAACTAAACGCTTTTCAAAAACAATGAATGCCTGAAAATTTGCCTAGTACACATCGGGTTATGTATGTACCTAATCAAAACATGGGTATCTTTTCGATGCTACAAAATTGTGATTAAGCTCCTTTCGTTGCTATTCAATTGACTTTATTTTCATTCTAACACAATCTATCTCAATATCCTGATTCTACGATATACAGGGAGTTTTTCTTTAAAGTAGACGTATTCCAGATTCACTATATTTTGTTTAAATCTTTAGATATATGTTGTTTTTACAGGAATTCAATTTGAAGCTTTAAGCGAGTGTTTTCCACTCCCAGACTAAGCATGAAGTAAAATTTCGAGTTTAGAAAAGCCCCGTGAAAATTTGTCGATTGTCGTGCAGCGACCCGAGACAAATTTTCTGGGCTTTTCTAAACTCGAAATTTTACTTCATGCGCCACGCGTATAGAACACTAAAATTTTGTGAAATTTGTGTATATTTGAACCTTACTTGAAATCAGCGTTTTATACGCGTGGCGCATGAAGTAAAATTTCGAGTTTAGAAAAGCCCAGAAAATTTGTCTCGGGTTGCTGTGCGACCCTCGACAAATTTTCACGGGGCTTTTCTAAACTCGAAATTTTACTTCATGCTTAGTCTGGGAGTGGAGAACACTCGTTTAAAGCCTTGAATTGAACTTTTGCACCCAATTTGATTAAAAAAATCTAATTTCGGGGGGCTAGGGTTTAAAATGTTGTATAATCTTTTGGGGTTGTGGAGGTGGCGCTAGCTTTTAAATTGGTAGCGCTAGCTCTGAGGAATCCGAATACTGTAAGAAAACTTGAAACATCCAGCATCAACCTAGCCCCCCGAAAGTTCAAACCCCCGTAACTTTCTTGTCTAAACGGCGCTAGCTCTAATTTTTGTGGCGCTAGCTAGCGCTAGCTAAGGTCCGTCTAGCGCAACAGTTATTTTTTAAAAAGTCGAACTTCGGGGGGCTAAGTTGACTGAGCCGTATAAATAGAGGATTGCAATAACATTCAATTTCAATTCATTTATTCCTTATTTACTTACTATCAAAATATGACTCATCATAAATCAGCCAAATTTGAAAAAAATATATTGGGCTCGGTGCAATGTTGAGCAAGAACCTTATTATTTGAAATGCATTATAATAACTACCTTATTATTATTATAGTTCTATTTTTTCTAAAATAATTAACAATGAATATGCACGCAGTTAAACCCTACATTTTTTTTAAACATTCGTCAAACAAATATTACCTGTGCTCAGTAAAAAATAGTTGATTTGTAACATTAATCTACGACAACGTCATATTGGTGTTATTCTTACTATTCTTATAGTTTTGATATCATTGATTCGTTGATGAAGTCGCAGTTGGTTCAAATAGGTCCGATTGCTAGAAACTTTACAATTTACTTTAATAGTTTTATTGCGAGAAGTTTAATGGCATTTAACAACTGCTTTAATAACGAAAGATTTAAGACGAAATAATGATTTGAACAAGACTGATTGTTATTCGATTGCTTCTGGCTTATTAATCAGCTTAAAAAACTTTAAAAATAATTTAATAATACCGACACTGTCAAATAATAAGGAAAGCCAATATTAAAGGTATATTACACATCTTTATTTAAATTAGTGAAACATTTCGTGTTTTCTATATTAGTGAACATGCAGTATAAAAAATACTTATTCCATTAGTAGTCAGAAAGCATGAAAATAAAACACTAGTACAATAAAATATCGATTATAATTGCGAAATATTAATTTTACGAGAATAAATGCTAACGACGCGAGCCGTTTTTGTTAACTATGATTGAAAAAAGAAAAGAAAAACAAACGCGAAGCCGCACAGCGTTCACCGGCCCAGAGATAAACGCTAGCCGCATGCTGCTCGCCCCTCCAATAATTGTGCAGATGAGTATACAACGCGTTCAACTAAGAGAAGATCCGCAAGGCGGCGGTATTTTACGGTCTTATTTTTCAAGATTTTGATTTTAACCTGACTCGGGCATGAGCTATCGCATCCTTATGAAATGTTCACATTATATTCCTTATAGTATAAACTAGTAAGATATGGGAATATTTTTTTTAATTTTGAAAAATTTAACATTATTTTTTTCATACCTCTGAAAGCAAATTGTTTAAAAAAAAAGTACTTCGATATTTTACTAGATAATTGGGCTTAATATACGCTGTCAAAATTTCAACTTTCTAGGACCTTTAGTTTTTAAATAAACCTAACATTAAATTTCAGACCACTGTTATATTCCCCTTAAGTAGCATCGTCAATAGCTGGCAAACTAAACGTTTGTATACAGAAACCAGTGCTGGAAGGATATGAACATCATTGACCATTTATTATGGTCTGTGCAATTTACATATGTTCCAAAGTTATCCGTTGAATGAATGAGTACTGAACACCAGAGCTGGGACGAATCCTCGTAAAAAAGATTCGAATCACGAATCCGAATCACCTAATATGATTCGAATCACGAATACTCGAATAAAGGATTCGTAAGAGATAAATATGATTCGAATCAAAGATTCGAATCCTGTTTTTTCGAATCACGAATACAAATCCTTCAAGAATAAATTTATATTTATTATTTTTTTGCAACCATTAATATATAAATATCGTTACCAGTTGTTTTAACAAAAATATTCAAAACCTAATCAATTATTATTAACACTGAACATCGTTGATAACAGACTAAATATCTGATTCCCTGTTACATTAAAGATGTATTTGTGTGTATTTGAAATTCATTTCAAATCAGTGTTTTGTACGCGTGGCGCATGAAGTAAAATTTCGAGTTTAGAAAAGCCCGAAAATTTGTCTCGGGTCGCTGCGCGACCTGAGACAAATTTTCACGGGGCTTTTCTAAACTCGAAATTTTACTTCATGCGCCACGCGTACAAAACACTGATTTGAAATGAATTTCAAATTGAACTTAAAAAAAAAACAAGCAATATCTAAAGATTTACAGAAAATAGGCTAAATTTGGAATACGTATACTTAAAAGAAATACTCCCTGTATCTGTTTGCTCCGAAGAAATATGAATAATTATAATCCGTAATGAAGATAACAATTCATTCTCAAAAAACACTCGTTAATTAATATTATACACAATTGACGTTTGTTAAACAATGGCGGCGACAAAGAAAAACATGTATTTTTAATCTTTTAGTAGAAATGCGTTTTATGTTAAAAGAAGCAAACTATCCATCTTTCAGCTAGTAGTACAAGTTGCTAGCAGCAATCGTCCTTTTAGTAGTATATGAAACAACTACTATTTAGTTCCTTCTACTATTACTAGGACTTTCTGCAACTAGTTGTAATAGAGGCTCCGTCTGCTGGTGGCAAGACACGATAAGCCAGAACCATCTGAACTAGACGCTCTGTTAATAGCAATAGTTCTTTCTGCTAGTAGAAATAGTGTTTTTTGCTATAAAAAAAACGACTGCTAGGTCTTTCTGCTACTAGTAGTAGTACAGGCTCCATCTGCCGGTGGCAAGATTTGAAGCTAGAACCATCTGAACCAGAAGCCCTGTATGCCAATAGCGATAGTTGTTTCTGCTAGTAGAATAAGCGTGTTCTGCTAAAGCGTAAACGTTTCTTTCAGTAGTAGTAGTTATTTCAGCTAGAAGTACAATTTCTTTGTGCTACTAGCGTTCGTCTTTTCAGTAGTATAAAGAACAACTACTATTTTGTTCCTTCTACTACGAGTAGGTCTTTCTACTACTAGTACGTACGGACAGAACCTGTACTACAGGTTCCGTCTGCTGATGGCAAGACATCTGAAGCTAGAACTATCTGAACTAAAAACTCCGTTAATCCTGCTGTAGTAATTCTTTTACCTAGTAGCAGTTGTTCTCAAGACCGTAGCCGCCCCCCCTAAAGCGAGACTGTAAGAGCAAAAACAATATTTTTTCCTAAGCCCCCCACGACATTTTTATAACCCCCTTCGATTTTTTTTCTGTCTGCGGCCTTGGTTGTTCTTTCAGCTTAATAGTAGTTTTTTATTCTACTACCACTAGTTTTTTCTGCAACAAGTAGTAGTAGTAGTACAGGCTCCGTCTACGGAACTAGAATCTCTGTCTGCTAATAGCGGCAGTTCTTTCTGCTAGTGGACAAATTGTTTTTAACTGAAAAAAAATAAACGTTACAGTTTGTAGTAGTGGTTCTTTCGGCTAATACCACTTAGTAGTACTAGTACAGGCCTCGTCTGCTGGTAGCAAGATATCTGAAGCTACAACCATCTGAGATAGAAGTTCTGGCTGGTAATAGTGCTAGTTGTTTCTGCTAGTAGAAATAGTGTTATCACCAAAATAGCCTATTTTCTGTAAATCTTTAGATAATCCTTGTTTTTTATTAAGTTCAATTCGAAGCTTTAAACGAGTGTTTTCCACTCCCAGACTAAGCATGAAGTAAAATTTCGAGTTTAGAAAAGCCCCATGAAAATTTGTCGAGGGTCGCGCAGCGACCCGAGACAAATTTTCTGAGCTTTTCTAAACTCGAAATTTTACTTCATGCGCCACGCGTATAAAACACTGATTTAACGAGAAATTTAAAAACACACAAAAGGCATTTTTCATGTTAATCCTCACAATTAATTCGAATTATTTTTGACGATTCAAATCCTTTTGTAAGTATTTGAATCCTTTTATAAATATTCGAATCCCTTTAGAAATATTCGAATCCTTTTATAAATATTCGAATCCTTTTATAATATATCTCTTCAAATAACAGAGATCTCTATGCATTCAGTCGAAATACGGACACGCTGTATATGGTTTCTCATCAGAGAAGCGGACTCTGAATAGAACAACAAAATCATTTTAAATCTACTCATATAATTTTGAAATTCAATAATAAAATGAACGAAATGAATGAAATAAAAGTATTATACAGAGAGTTTTATGTAACACAGAACATTTTCATAAAGATAATTTTTCTTTTAAGTAGTAAGGTTTGTCAAAAGAATTTAGTTTGCAGCTTTAAACGAGTGTTTCCACTCCCAGGCTGAGCATGAAGTAAAATTTCGAGTTTAGAAAAGCCTGAAAATTTGGTTTGGTCGCGTAGCGCGAAGCGCGGAGCGGCCAAACCAAATTTTCAGGCTTTTCTAAACTCGAAATTTTACTTCATGCGCCACCGGTACAAAACACTGACATATTACGAAGTTTAAAACACACCGCTAAACTTTAAATTGAATCAGTGTTGTGTATCGGTGGCGCATGAAGTAAAATTTCGAGTTTAGAAAAGCCTGAAAATTTGGTTTGGCCGCTCCGCGCTTCGCGCTACGCGACCAAACCAAATTTTCAGGCTTTTCTAAACTCGAAATTTTACTTCATGCTTAGCCTGGGAGTGGAAAACACTCGTTTAAAGCTTCAAATTAATTTTTTTTAACAAACCCAACGTCGAAAAATGTACGACGTATACATATGTATATTTAAAGGTCAGTTTTCCTAATCCTTTTTTCCTAATTTCTTTTTCCTAATCCTTTTTTCCTAATATTTTTTTTTCCTAATTTCTATTATTATTATTTTCCTAATACTATTTTCCAAATTCACATTTTATTTCCGAGACTCATTTCCAAATGTACAGTTCAAAAACCAATGTAGCAACCGACGTCCTTTAAGTACTCCATAGCTTCCTCCCGCCGATCTTCCTACTGGAGAACGACGTTCGTAATCCTTTCTTCGTTCTGCTCCATAGCTTTGCTCACATCTCGCCGGACTCTTTTCCCTAAATTTAGGTCGCGGATCATGCCTTCAGTGTCAGATTGCTCTTTCTTGAGTTCCTTGAGGAGAGTGTACAAACCCGGATGGTTCTTTCCCACCACAAGTGCGAAACGAGTATGCCAACCTGTAAGATAAGATGTGGGATAAAGGACAGTTGTTGGATTCAGGAAAAAGTAAAAGGAAAAAGGAAAAGGAACCTTCTGAAATGTTGTTGGTTCTCGATAGGTTTTGGAGCGTCGCATCGTACATGTTCCAAACATCTGGTGGGTATCGGGCATCAACGGCTCGACGTCTACCTCGAGCTGTCTGTCCTTTTACGTACGTCGTCTACGGGGTAGTAATACTTGTAAAAAATAACTGATGAGCAGACTGATAGCGGACTGATGAGAAAGAAAAAATACCCGAAAATAGTCGACCACCGATTTGAATGCAGGAGGTGCTTGGTTTTCGAATTCAGCAAACACAGATAACACGTCGGCGAGAGGAACGAACGCGATAGCGCACATCATTCGCGCTGCATCTTTTATAGTTCGATCTTTCTTATCGCTATACGCCACTTGCAGCCCCTCCTGTTGGATGTACCGGTACACTGCTTGTCGGAGGTGAAAAAGCAGGCTCTGACTTTCGTACTCTCCGTCATGATTTTTCTAATTGCGTTCAGGATAGCGAGTTCAAAATCCGTCATCACAATAACCGGCACTCTGCGTGGAATGCCTGCTTCCTCACACGCGTTTCTGATGACATCCAGTACTTTTTCGTACGCGACTTGTTTTTTATTTTCCAGCAGTGCGTATACGAGAGGGATAGCGACTATTTGTTGTTTACCGTTCCGAATTTGTGTCAGGGAAGCAAGGACAGTGAAGAGTTGAAAAAAAATTTGCGGTACAACCTGAAAAAATAATACGGTACAACTCGAAAAATAAAATAAAAATAATGTACATTATGAAAAGAATAAACCTAACCTTGAAGGTGCCGTCCAAGTACCAATTTGGACTTCTCATTAACAGCCGCAAGTTCTGTATGGTCGCAAAAATCAGAATTCGTCCCATCCCTTCGTTTTCTTCGTCATCATCATCCTCACGCGAGTCATACAAAAGGAAATTTTCACCCGTATGTGTTTTCGCATATAACTCTGGTACTTCTTCCAAATCTTCGATGTCGACAGGGTTCGTTGGCATATTTTGTCTTCTTCTTCGCGAAATTAATTTTGCCATATTTGGCCTGTCAGGTAGATGAGCCAGAACAGCAGCTGGCACGCCGTCCAATTCTTCGCGCAACACTTGAATAGGAGGGGCTTTGGGGTGTTCCACCGCTTTTCTCTTCACGCGATATTTTAATTTGATGGCTTCGACGGCATCATAGTCTGGAGCGTGGTTGTGGGTGGCATCCAAGTTTTCTCCACCTTTTATGACGTCCACCGCCTGTCCGTGCGTCAACTGCAACCTCGTTACCGCCGTGGCATTACACAGTTTGCAGTTCCAAAAGACTCTTCCATTTTTTGTCAGGCGTTTACTATACAAAAATCCGCTCATGTGTAAAACATGGCTTAAGTTAGTTTGAATCAGTTCAACGGTCATTTTTACAGACGCAAATTTGGACACGCACTGAAATATTGACACTTTCTAGTGGTTTTGTTTGCCTGACAAATGACGGTTGGCATGGGAACTTCACGGTTAACATTGGAAAATTACGAAAATTAGGAATATTAGGAAAAAAAAAATTAGGAAAATTGTTAAATTAGGAAAATAATAAGTTAGGGAAAAAAATCATTAGGAAAATAATATTAGGAAAACTGTACCCCAATCATATTTAAAAGAAAATTCTCTTTATAAAAATGTTCGGTGTTACATAAAACTCTTTGTATATAAATAGCGGACAAATTACAAAAAAAAAGAATTTTGGTACCTTTTCAATCAATTGCTCATAACAGCGGTTATTATTTTTTTTTATTATTCATAGATTTTCGTCATCAATACATTGTTTTCTTCGTAAAAGTGCATTCTATACGTAAACAATTAGAAACTGGCCATAATTGGACGTTTTCTATTTTTACGTGGCGATAGAGTGATTTTCAGTTTTTATTGTGGCTCAAAAAATCGACGTTCCTCATATTTTTTGACCCATAACACTAAATCTATTGAACCGATTGGAGAACAATGCGATTGTTGAAGATTCTATTACCTTTAATTAGATATCTTGTGCGACCCAATCGGATATGTCTAACTCCAGATATGCCCTAAAATGTGAATCTACATCCGAAAAAATAAAACAAAGGAAAAATCTAAAATTTTATATCTCGAAAACCTAAAATTCGCAATCTGATTTTCGAGTTTTGCGGGTCAAAATACATAAGAAAATATAGTGGCATTAAATGTACAGACTGTTTTTCATTTTGTAAACTAGTGTAATTATTATTATATAAAATTTCAAAATAAAATATTAGGAGTATAACTCAAAATATATTTTTGTCAATTTATGAAATATTTATTTTGTAAGTTTATTGGTTTTAAAATATCTTTACTACTGTTTATTAATGTTAAGAAGACTTTGTGTGGATTGAATTTGATTAATTTATTTTATTTATTTCAACAAATTTCACCTTTTTACAACATATTTAAAACATTATTGATATAAAAATTAAACTAAATTCTGTGCAAATATAAGATTACATTTTTTCCCTAAAATTGTTAACTTTTTGTAAATGTTGTTGATGAGAGCTTAGAAAACAATTGACACTCTGGTTACGTTAGATGACAGATTTATATGTTCAAAAAACAGTCTTGATTTTAATAACATTTCTAACGAGTGTTTTGCACTCCTTGATTAAGCATGAAGTAAATATTTCAAGTTTAGAAAAACCCGAAAATTCGGATTGATCGCTCCACTGCGCGGAGCGACCAATCCAAATTTTGTGGAGTTCTAAACGCAAAAACAAACATTATATAAATTAAAACATTCTTATCAATTTTACTGTCATACATTTTAGAAAAACAACGTACTTTAAATTGTATAATAGAGAATTGGGATAATAGTCAAATGTTCGTGCCAAAGTAACAATAATAGTCAAATTTTGGCTGTCAGACTAGAGATCACTATAATGGTCACAATTGGACTTAAAAAAGACTCCAATAGCGAAATTTGTATTTTGATAGTTAAAATAGGCTTTATCCTGATTATAGCCCACTGAGCAAATACATTGAAGTAACGTTTCATCAACATTAAAACAACGTTTAATGTTATTATAATGTTGATAAAACGTTATTTGTTTGTTTTCTGCTCAGTGGGAGACGACTAATAATAGTCATATTTTCGCTTAAAAGAACTGCAATAGTCAAATATTCTTTTTAATGTGACGATAATAGTTAAATTTTGGTTTCAAAGTGACGGTACTAGTCAAACGCTGGATTTATCATGGACCATAGATCAGCGTAATTGTCACATTTTGACGTAAAAAGGAGTGCAATAGTCAAATGTTCATTATAATGTGACGCTAATAGTCAAATTTTTGTATCAAAGTGACAATAATAGTCACATGTTGGCAGTATTGAGACAGTAATAGCCACCTTTTGACTTTAAAAAGACTGCAATAGTCAAATTTATGAAACTCTTAATTGTGCAGGTTTCTACTTCGTTATACATTATTATTTACACAAATAAGACACTTTAACTTTGTTTAAATAACTAAGGTTTTTATTGTGACTATAGTTCCGACAAGTAGTAATTTAAACTAACAATTTGTCAGGTATACCGGGTGCCCGTATTCCAACACAATGTATGGGGATCTCGGTTATTTAAAGAGAAAGAGAGTCAATTAAGTTGGGGCAAAGTTGCGTATTTTAGAGCCCAATAATAATCTAAAAACAAATTTGAAATATCTTCTTTCGTTTTTGAGATATTGTCTAAAACCCATTTTTTGGAAATTTCGTTTTTATTTTTTTATTCAAAAACTATTTATTCCAGACATTTAGAACTTTGACATTATACCTAACACCGCTGGACTTATTTTTTTGGGGCTATATAAAGGACAGTTTAAATAAATAATAAATAACAACAATATCAATATTCTACGACAAAATTTCAATAATATTGTGAATTCTATATCTCATATTCATATTCATAATGCATGTAGAAGTGTCATAAATAGATGTAACTCATGCATATTGAACAATGGCAATGAATTTGAACATTTATTGTAATTTTTCTGTCAATCTTTAGTATAATCGTTGTTTTTTTATGTATTGACCAACCAGATTTGTTGATTTTTTTAATAAAGTTAGATAATTGGTTGGATACTCTGGTTGTAATTGTGACTTTTGTCTTCAAAATAAATTTGAGGTTATGTTTACAGATGGTTGCCATGTGCTTAATTACCTAGGAATTACCCTGTCGTAAAGATTAATTTCGCGGCGGAACAGGTATGATTTATTAATCCCACTTTTTGTCAAATAATTAATCAATGGCAACATGGTATTCATATATCAATGTCATTTCATGACAACTAATCAAAGAACCTAAGAAAAATAAATCTGAAATCTGGTTGGTCAATAAACAAAACCTAGGTATAATATCCATTTATTTCTATTTATTTTTTTCGAAATAATTGTAATTATTATCACATCCTAATATAAGCCTATTCAAATTCCAGCAATTAATAATTTAATATTAAACATGCCTACTGCGATTAATAAGAATATTTAAAATTTAATAAAATATAATATATATCAATAAATTTCAAATAAAACATCAACATGTTATATATCAATGAAAAGGGAAAAAAATAACAATTTTTTTAATAGCACAGCCAACTATGACTTCTATTTAAAAAAATATAACTTTAGGCTGTATCTCTTTTATTAATGAAGATAGAAATAAGCTGTAAATTGCATTCGATTCTTCTCGAAAAAGTAGAACATACAATTCTTATCTTGATAAAATAATAAATGACTGAGATATTAAAAAAAATCGAAAATGGAAAATATTGAATTTTTGGCTATAACTTGAAAACAAAAGACGATAGCTAATTTCTATTTTCGACAATGAGTTTGTCTCGAAAAAAGAGCTCGAGGATGCGCCATCGATTTTTTTCTATCTCTTCTAATAACCGAGATTTCCTATGGTAACATCCAATTTGGGCCACCCTGTACCGTAAGTTTTATGTCTACATTGAAATTACCAATTGTTACCATGTTAGTCTAATAATAATACCGAGAATATTACCCAATTTTAAATTACCGGTACTTATACATCACTATGTAAAGGGAATGATTATTTTTAGTCTGCAAATTCCGAAGCACGCGCTATTAAATTTCAAGCAAATTTATAACGAGTGTTTCCACGCCTTGATTAAATAAGGTAACATTTTGAGTTTACAAAAGCCTGAAAATTTGGTTTTGTCGCATAGCGAAGCGAAGCGACCAAATCGAATTTTCAAGCTTTTCTAAACTCAAAATTTTACTTCATGCGCCACGCGTACAAAACACTAAAATATTGTGAAGTTAAAAATATACTGCTACAATTTGGAAGGACAATTACTTCACAATATTTCAGTGTTTTATACACCTGGCACATGCAGTAAATTTTTTAATTTAAAAAGGTTAGAAAAGATCCCTATAAGTATAAAAAAATTATCACTTACCCATATTATAAAAGACTTAAACAAATACAATAATATCACCATTTTATTTGTAAAATTCATTCATTAAATTTACAGAGACAGAAAATAAGCTTTTAACCTTCTTAATTGAGAATGATTCAGTACACAAATTGAGCTCCACAATTCTAAGAAGCAAAAAGTTTACATTATTTTTTTTACCCCTTATTAGAAAATGTACAAAGTTTCTATAGCTAATAAATGATTTTCTAATTCTGAAATCTCTTTGTGTATGTTACAACTATTTTTTGAACTGTATATTAGACTCCCCTGAAGAGATATTAGTGGCATCCTCCACCAGCCTCCTTCTAGCCTGCTGAAAAATCGCCAAATCCCTGTTAATCTTCTGCCGTTCACTCTCCTCAATCTCCGCCAAATGCTTCTCAACCTGTAACCGTAAATTCTGCGACTGCCCATTGCTCCCGCTACTCCCGCACGTCGTACAAGTCCTGGACGGATCCTCGGCAACTTCATTTTGATTCTGAGTACTGTTAAAAGCCGGATTAAACCTTGAAAATTGTGACGCCCCGCCTGGAGCTGCTGAATACGAAGGTGTGTCAGTTATTACTTTTCTCACAATCTTAACTCTTTGCCTTGGTGTTTGGTGGTTTGGGTAGGTGTATGAGGGTGCTGGGCTTGCGTATGCAGATGCCATTTGTCGGGAGTTTCGGGTTTCCATGATGCTGCTTACTACTGGGCACGAGCTGTCGTTGCAGACGCTTTTATTTGGGACGCACTGGTTTGTTGTTCTTGGTTGTTGGTAGGGCTCGTAATCGTAGGTTTGTTGTTGGTGGTAGTTTTCTTGGTAGCGGGAGGAGTTGTTTGGAGTTAGTGTGCGGGTTTGATCTTGGTAAACATTTGTAAGACCTAGAAATATAATTGCTTTATATTTTATATAAATAACTAGTAATATTAATAATTTCGATCAGGCTTTTAAACTTCCGCCATCAGCGTGTATTCAAACCTTACTTTGAAGTTTTATCCGGTTGTGCTCCGTGCTATTAGTTCATCTAGCTCGACACCGAAAGCGCTAGTGAGCATATCCATAGATTACTATGGGACTCTTATAAATTAATTTCTCTATGGTACTAGCTGTTCCATGTACAGCGCTAGGTGTCTACTGCTTTCGTGGAGAATTTGCTTCCGTATTTATCCGCCGAAAATGGTGTGGAGATTTTAAGGACTATGGAACTATTGGATAGGAATTTGCTGAAATAATAATTGTGTGCAAACATAATTATTTTCAGTGAAGTCCTAATTCCAAACATTCAGCGAATTTTCAATTTGAAAGAAGCGAACTAATGTTTAATCCTCTCCTGGGCGATCTGGACCTTTATTGCAGCACATGGTTCTTCGAAGGTCCGAACGATAATCCGCGACGGCTGGTCGGGTAAAGTGCTGGCCAAATACTCATTTTTAGACAAGAAAAATTTAAAATTAAATTTTAATTTTGTTGCTGACGATTAAAAATTAATCGCCAGCAACAGAACCAGGCTGGAAAGGTCAACATGGAAATGTCAACCACTAAAACAAAAAGCATTATTGTAATTGCCGCGGAGCCATGCAGATGCAAGCTAGAACTGATTAACAATACACCAGGTTTTCAAATTCAACTACATAGGTACAACATACGGTGACCTCGAAATAGCGAGGAAATCAACTCAATAAGTCAGCTAACATAGCAGGAGCCGTGAAAACAACCATTTGCATGCATATCAACTATAACTAACGGCAGGATATACAAACCATATATCAGACCCGTGATGACATACACGGCAGAAGCACGAGCCGCCACAGCCGTGATCAAAAGGATGGCGCGTACCAACGAAATGAGAGTACGATCACAGGAAAACATACTTAGGGATCAAAGGAGTAAAGAAATCCGCGAAAAATGCGAAACAGAAAATGTACTGAGATGGACACGCGCTCGACGACCAGCATCCAGCCGACCACCAGAAAGACCACCAAAAAGGTGGAAAGACAGTTGATTGTCAGCAAGCGGGACAACAATGAAGATGAAGCATTTAGGCTTCTGATAAAAGAAGAAGTAAAGAGTGCGGTGCTATTTATGCCTGTGCCAGTTTACGGCGAATCAGACCGGAGTCTTCGGACGAAGGATGATTGAGAAGGGCGCATGTGTCTCTACTTTAGTGGAGCTAATTGCAAATGGCATGGTCCACTCTGCCATGGCAGATTACTGTTTGAAAATCAGTAGTCAGGATTGCCCGTCAAAAGTCAAGGAGGTCGCCATTTGCCTCCTTGGCCTATCATAGGGTTGGAATCTGACGGGCAATCGTTTCGTTATAAATGGGAATGATACTACATGGCCTCCTTGATGAAAGTTGAAATGTGTGTATTTACGAAGGTTATTCCATAAATAATGCACATTATTAATTATGTCCTTACATGTTTACTTTTTTGATATTATCTCTTTACAATAATATAATCTCCCTGCTTCACAATGACCGAGTCCCAATGTTTGAGATTTCATTAAATACGCCATCTGCTGGCTAATGGCTCGGGTACCGGTGGCAGAAAGCTCTTCTAGAGATCCATAACGACGTTTGTGAATAGGTTGTTTTAACTTTCTGAATAAGTCAAAGTCTCTAGGATGAATGAGTAATTTTCAACTGTAATCGCACAGCTCATCATTTCCGACATTGGCAATATACGGTTGCGTAGTGAAATAGCCCAGGTTCAATTTTTGAATGAATTCTCAATAATATACTTTTGACACTTAATCCACATAGAACTTTGTCTGACCTGATGATTATGTGGTAATCATAAACAAAGATCATCTTTTAATTGACTCTCGATTGATCTCGACAACATTTTTTCGGACGTGAGAATGATTGGCCACTTTACTCGTTCGACTGTGATTTGAACTCTGGTTTAAAGTCTCTAGCCCACATTTCATGAATAGTAATTATTCGTACAACAAACCTTGACCTTTAACGTCAAATCATCGTTTTAGCCCTTTGATCTTTGATCCTCAATAGTCACAGTACCCGTGGCCGGTGTAGGTTCCACTTCTAACTCGCATTATTACAAAACAAAACATTCTTTCCATAAAATACAAACACTTTCTTCTTTCTCAACCCTCCAACTACAACTTACGTAGCATTCCCTATCGGTGCCTTCTTCACTCTACAGTGTGGCTAAACTGTGAATTATTAATTAAGTTACCATCGTATTTATAATCGGTAAATCAATGCTACGAGTAATGCATGCTATTAAGTTTCAACCTATACCGGAGAAAGCCTCTTGGTGGCCCCTATGCCATATGGTATTTATATTTTGAAACTGAACACGAATTCAATGCACTAACATTTTATCTTTGACATATTGACCAAGTTTAATTGCAATGTTGGGCAATAGTCCTTAATGGCCCAAACATATTCTACGCAACTGATATCTAGCCTAACCTAATACCATGTAATTATCAGAGATTATTAAGAAAGGAATATAAATAAATTGTTCTAGCGTTGGGAAATTTATAGTATACACATTAAACTGCACAAGTTTTCCCATTTTACAAAATCTATATTGTTTATTCTTAGAAAGTAAAGTTTACAATATAAAATTTTTAAGCGAATATGAGTTCCTGAATTATAAACGTTTTCCTTGTTACCTACAAAAATAATTTTAATTAAATATCAATCTTTTTCAAAATTCACTTTTCAAATATATCTAATTTTATCACTTTATTAAATCCATACTTTAGATTGTTTATCTAAATAGATGATTCCAAAATCTTTCTAGACATTGTAAATCAAAATAACATTAGTATTTATTAATTTATAATAATTTGATAACAACACCTTAGTCAGATTTTCTGCAAGGCGACCTTTTGAATGTGGTCGGCATTAATACACATCAATTATATTTTCTTTATTTGTACACTCATAAAGAAATGTTTATATGCAATATATATATATATATATATATATATATATATATATATATATATATATATTTATAATGATTGTAATTTATAATTATATAATGCAAATATGTATTCGAAATGAAACAAGTAAAAACAGTTGTATGTATGCCGGTAGAAATTAAAATCGTGAATATTTATCCAGTTTGCTTGTGTCTGCTGAAATTTAATACTGACGCATTCATTATCTCGGCGCGATCTAAGCAAACAACAATTTCCGAACTCATAATTTTTATTATTCGTTGTGATAAAATTCGGCAGGCACTACAAACCAATACACAATCAACACTACTTTTAGCAATTTTGCTCTCTCTGCGCCATCTCGTACGCCAGAAACACACTACCAGCAAAAATTGGCCCTCTTAAAATAAAAATTCCCCGTGTTCATGCCTAGTATAGGAAGTTACAACAATTAATAATAGAATATCATTACAAACGGTTACTTACGAATGTACCATCGGTGGACATAAAATGATGGGACAAATCGAAAATTATTGTGTAATGCGAAATAAAACCAAATTTATGTCGTTTAAGTCAGGTTTATTAAAGAAAGGTTACATTCGGCCCGATTCCGTACCTCAAATGTTAAGTTTAATAGCTGACTGTTATGTTAAGATAAAGGTCGACGATAACGGCCGAGCTGACGTTTCACATGTTGATCGGCCAACGTTAAAAGAGAAGATGGTATTGATACCGGCTTAGAGAGAAAGGGTGACAGTATTTTCAATTAGTAAAACAAAGACAACAAACTTTAACATTCCACCGGCTCTCGGACGTAAAAATTCAACCTGGTGCTGTAGGTAAAAGCGCGAACTTCTGTCCAAAGGTAGCGAAAATAACAAAAATAAAAATAAAAATTTGTGAATAAAAAGTAAATCCATCGTATTGCAGACACTTACAGCACTATTAAATGAATACCCAGAGATTTTATTTTGCATAATTATTCGTTTAAATATATATAGCCTAAAAATAGGGCTACAAAACAATTATTTTCCTCATTATTCTTACACTTGGCTTACAAATGTTTACTTAACCTCCAAAGTTTACTTCATCTACATCCATAAACACTATTTTATATACAATCCAGAAACTGCGAAACCGTTATCATAGCATCGACGATTTTGGTGCGTGTAATTTTCGAACGTAAACTATAAAATTTAACGAGTGTAATGGCGCTTAACATTGAGCGTGATAAAGGTTTGCGGAGATACTGAATACAAAATCGTCATTTAGCGTTTTCTTTAAGGATAACGTGCTGTTAAATTTAACGTTTGAGGTCCGGAATCGGGCTGATTATGGAGTGACAATAAAAATATTTAGATGAGAGGAAAATAAAGGTCCAAAGTTTGATACACACTAAACACATTTTACGTGTCCCAACATTTTATATTCACCGATGGTACAAAAGCTCCATTTATTATCAATACAGGATTACAGAGTGCTTATAGGTCTGTTCGTTACATGAACTAGAGCAGCATTTTTTACACTATTCGCACTGAATCTGTTCGTTGTATGAAGAGCACATTTGCCAATAAGTTCGATTGTGCTGCATGTTAGTGTAAATAACATGCAGCACAATCGAACAAACCCAAAGTTTAATAATAATAATTTCATAATAATAATTGATTTCTCAACAAGCGTAGCCTAATTACAAAGAAATATATAGAAACTAAACTAAATATAGGTTAACAATGTAAGTGAGTAGGGTACAAATATAATTGAATAAATAAATTTAGAATACACATTCGTTAACATCAGACATAAATTGTTCTATACGTTTAATACGTTTTAGAAATTTGCTTTCGTATAGCTTAAACGATTTTTTTAATTAATAAAATAATTCATTTGTACAACTCACCAGGTCTATACATATTCCTCCCTGAAGTACTATATTCCTCCCTATTACTCCTCGAAGCCATAACTTCCTCACCCTCGTCGTTCGTTTCAAAAACGGTCGTAGATGTCACTTTCGTAATCAGTCGAGGAGTAGCGCCGCTAGACTTGTTCAGATCCACCGTTTTCGATTTCCCCTTCGATCTGGAATTACACTTCGAATTTCCACAAGAAGTGTTATTATGGTTTTCCGAGGGGCTCGAACGGGCTATCAAAGTGGCCTCGCTGTCGACCCCGTTGGGGATCTCGATAATTGTCGTCTCGTTGGGATTAATCAAACCTTGTGGCACTATTATCTTCTTGCTACCCATAATTTTGAAACCGTGCGCTTGTAAGTAGGCATATTACGGGAATTTGCGTTGGAGAGATTGTGTTACATGTCAAGTTTTGGCAGGAAATAATACATATTTTGGTTTTGATGTAAAGGGGTGCCAAATTTAAAATGTCATTTAAATAAAAACTTTACTAATTACGAGCATGTTGTGATAGCTGTTTTAATCAAGTTTAGCTTGTGCACAACTTAAATTATATTTATTATAATGTAATTTAAGCTTAACATAAGCCACGATTGAACGACTCGCACTAAATCATTTTTTTGAAATTCTATCAAAAAATGTTACGCCAATGTATTTTGTGTTCCTTTAAGTGACGTTATCAAAGTAATATGTTTGCTTCAAAACAAGAAATGTACGTTTAAATAGTCTAAGAAAATTACAGTTTTCTGTAATATTGCTCATGACAGAAAACTGTAGTTTTATTAGACATTTTATTACGGCTCAAAACTATAGATGTTTTTACAAAGATAAAAAAAACACGGCGGTTAAAAGTGAGGTTTCCAGAGTAATCGGATAACATATAAATTGTGCTCTCTGTCTTTTTTGTGATTTAGTTTCGCTTAAATTACATTAATCGTAATCCAAGCTTAACATATGCAACGATTTAAAAACTGGCTCATTAGAATGTCTTCAAAAATATAGTTAGGCCATTGTATTTTCTTTTTATTAATAGCTTTGTTCATTACATGAACTAGTGCAGCACTTTTTGCATTTTTTGCACGGAATCTGTTCGTTACATGAACCAAATGCCTGCAATTGTAAATGTGAAGTTATACTAACTTGAACTGTGACATCACAAACCTGAGCTCAGATCAATTTGGTGCAGTACAAACGAACAAACCTTATATGACGAGCGATGAGAGTAAAATGTTTGCTTTAAAACTTGTTATTTTTGAACAGCAAAAAGTATACGTATACATTTAAATAGTCTAATGAAATTGCAGTTCTCTGTAGTTAAATGTATTTGTTTCGTCGTTAATACAATAGATGGCGATGCTAGTGCAAACAAAAAATGGCATCATGTTTATTGTGTAAATAAACAGTGATCATGTCGGTCAATCAAAAATTCGATGACACTTTGTTTGAAATATTAAAAGAGTGCAAAGTGCTGCCAGCCTTTTTCGACGTAATTTTCGGTTTCCTGAAACGAAGGTAATGTTTTATTGATTTTATTTAGGAGCACTATTTCATATGTACGCTTATCTTTAGGTTAGATTAGTTAAATTTGCGAATTTTGATTTATTTAAAGTTAGAATGAAGTACATGTAGAGTAAGTGTTAACAAATCAATAATTATATTAGGAAAGCATTACTAATTTAAAATTGATTTGTCCACATAGAAGTTACCGCTCATTAAAAGCTAAATCTTTGTAATTTACTTGTCTTATCACATTTTTTGTACTGTAGCGAAATTTATGGACCATTAACACACGGTTGTTTCTTGTCGAATACAAAGAATACAAAATAGTCGTATTTTGCTTAGTATTAGGGTTATGAAAATATGACTTAATTAGTTATAAACAATATTATTAATTGGGTAAGAAAATATGACTAAATTAGTCATAAATTATTGGAAATACAATTACATACATTGCAGACGACAATTAAAGTTTCTTGTCTTATAGATTATTAACTAGGCGAGAAATTAGAACATATTTGTGCTCATAATATCAACAGTCATAAGATGCGACTTATTTAACTTTAACTTATCAAAAGTAAATTACAGTATCAAAATGGCATTCTTTTTAAGCAAATCACTTATTTAGTTGCACTGATAATTCTACAGACATACAAACACGTTCGCATATCTTCATATTTCTCGCATAGCTAAATGGAACTAACTCTAACAATATCAAAATTATCTCCCCAAAGCAACCAACTTATTTATCTCTACGAAAAAGTTAAATTTAGAACAGATGTGCACACTTTAAATTAAGGAAATAAGGAACCAAATAGCCCACCAATTCATAAAACCGTAAGATTTTAAAGATCATTTAGTTAGCGAATGTATAAATTATACAAAAAATTAATTTTCTAAGAGCTGTAAAAACTTAAGTATTATACATTTAAAAGGACATATCCCGATAATCTCAGCGTTTGCTAAATTCCCTTGGAATTGTATTTTTTATGAAAGAGTTTAATTTGATGCTTCTAACGAATGTTTTCACTCCTTGATTACGCATGAAGTAAAATTTCGAGTTTAGAAAAGCCTAAAAATTTGGGTTAGTTGCGATGCGAAGCGGAGCGACCAATCCAAATTTTCAGGCTTTTTTAAACTCGGAATTTCACTACATGCGCCACCTATATAAAACACTGATCTAAAGTGAAGTTTAGAATGTACTGCTTAAGTTTGATCTCACGTTAATAAATATTGCAAATGTTTATTTCATGTAACCAAATCTTGCAATACTCAAGAAAATTTCTCGAATTTTGAAAGCGCACAATTTGGTTAGACGAAATTAATATTTGTAAAAGTAACCTCAGATTAAACTTAAGCAATATATTTTGAACTTCACTTTAAATCAGTGTTTTATACGCGAGTCGTATGAAGTAAAATTTCAAGTTTAGAAAAGCCTGAAAATTTGGTTTGGTCGTTTCGCTTCGCTACGCGACCAAACCAAATTTGCAGGCTTTTCTAAACTCGAAATTTTACTTCAAGCTTAATCAAGGAGTGGGAAGACTCGTTAGCGCGGTTTCACACATAACGATATTGTCGTTGTCGCTCTCGTTATCGTCGTCGGATGAGGTTTTTACAACGATAAATGTATAGTTGTCCTCGAAATGCTATGTTTGAAGTCAGTGCGATATGTGGGAGAAGTCAGTAGCGCAGTGTCGCCCATAAACTGGCGTTGTTACAATCGACAATTTATTTTACGTTTATATTGGTACGCCGCTAAAATTAAACTACTACCGAACGCCGAAACGACAATGTCGCTGTGTGTGAAGAGGCGCATTTAGTTTACATTGCGAGTAGAATTGGAGCGAAAATTTATCGAACGATTCAACTCGGCAGTCGAACGTACACAGCGACAATTGTAACATTCAGCGATATTGAAGTTGGAGACACGACAGCTTCGACGATTCCGACAACGACAATATCGTTATGTGTGAAACCGCCCTTAGACTTTAAATTAGCTTTTTTTATAAAAATAACTGTTTCTACAAATTTATCAAAAATAATTATGTGTACTTAAAAGAAAAATTCCCTGCATGAAAAATTTTTTCAAACTTTTTTCAGATCTGATTTTTATGTAGTATCCAACGAAAAAGACTCTCCAGTGGGTTTACCACCCGGGATAGCAGAATGCTTGGTAAAACAATCATTTTTTAAGTGGCAAGAAAATCAAACCGAAAACAACTCACCAACAGCCAACAATGACGTACAATGCGATCCCAATAAACTAACAAACACGAAATCCGAAACCAAACCAAATCGAACCGAAAACTTTACGACTTGCGATAGCTACAACGGAGCCACTTACGAAAACTACTCGTGGTCGCAAACAATCAACGAACTCGACGTCCACGTGAAAATCCCCGCCAACACAAAAACGAAAGAACTAGACGTAAAAATCCAACCGCAAAACATCTTAGTCAAAGTCAAAAACTCCGATTCTTTCATCATAAACGATAAATTAAGGCACAAAATAAAACATCATGACGCTATTTGGTCGTTAGATAAGACGAAACTCGAAATTCACTTGGAGAAAACCGGTGAGATTTGGTGGGATTGTTTGTTAGAATCGGAGCCGAAATTAGATGTTGCTAAGATTGACTGCTCGAGGCCGTTTGAGGATCTTCCCGAGGAAGCCAGGGCGAAAATTGAGGAGTTGACTTGGAATCAGGAGAGGAAGCGTTTGGGGTTGCCTACGTCGGAGCAAATAGGGTTGGAGAGTACGCTGAAGAAGGCTTGGGATGCGGAAGGATCGCCGTTTACCGGGCCTTTTGATCCAAATGCTGTTGTTATGAACTAATGATTTTAAATAAAGTTTTTATATTATGATACCAGAAGTTTAATTATAAATCCTTCATTAGAAATATTGATAATGTTCTTCAGAGACGAGTTATGGTAAATGCGTTCCTTATTTCATCTCGTTTTCCAAATGTATATTTATTTTCTATAATAGTCATTTTGTCGTTGATCTTCTGGTTTGTTCATTTACATTATTTTATAGATAAGCTATGGATGATGTCTTCGCTGGTTAAAATCCGACATCGTTTACTATTTTTACTTTCTTCTATATGAAAAAGATAAGAAAAGTATTGTTTTCGCGAAAATTTTCGAACCAAAAATTTTAGTGGATGTATCCATTTTGAGGTCCCCCGAGCTGATTAAAACTATTTTTGAAAATTCTGTCCTGTCCTGTCGATAAAATCTAAACCGATTGAACTGTTAAGATTACAATATAAACTTAAGCTTTTTATTAGAATAGTAGTATTCGATCAACTTTTGGTGATAATGGGGAAACCGGAAGTGATAGTTTACTCGTAGATTTTTTAGATTTTTCTTTAATATTGATCATATAAAAAAATCTTGCTAAGAAAAGTTGTAGATAATAAAAAATATGCATTTAATATTTATACACATATATTCAAAATTTTATAAATCGTTGAAAATCTCATGAAAATTTTATAAATTGACGAAAATCTCGAAATATTGAAAATCTCATAAACATTTTTATCGAAATTACGAAAATCTAAGATATTTACGAAAACTGCCAAGGTTTTAAAAGTTGACTGAAAATTTGAATATTAAATGGGTAGTATATTTTGAACTTTACAATAAATCAGTGTTTTATACGCGTGGCTCATAAAGTAAAATTTCGAGTTGAGAAAAGCCCGAATCCAAATTCTTAGGGCTTTTCTCAACTCGAAATTTTACTTCATGCTTAGTCTGCGAGTAGAAAACACTCGTTAGAGAATAATTAATAACTTTTTCAAAGATTTTCATTTATTTATAAAACCTTGACGGTGTTCATGATTTTAGTCAATTTTTAAATTATTCTAGTTTTCGTGAATTGTTATCCTTATTATTAATTTATTAAACAAATTATTTTTTCATGAATTTTTAAGGTTTTCGTTAATATTCAAATTCTTGATTTCATTTTTTTTTTTAATTTTGTCGGTTTTTGTAAATTTCCAAAACTTTGTTTAATTTTTAAAAGTTCTGATGAATTTCAGAATTTCTTAAATTTTCGATAATTCAAAAAAATCTGATACTTTTCATGAATTTTCAATTCATTCAGTAACTTTAACAATGATAAGATAATGATTTTCGTTAATTTTTAAATTCTTCGCAATATTCGTGAATTTTCTTAAAATTGGTAAATTTAAAAATGCTGAAGTTTTTCATAAAATTCCAAGATTTTCGTTGATTTTTAAAATGTTCATTCATTTTTATAATTTGTATGTTTCTAATGAATGTTCACCAGGTTCTAAATCATGGCAGTATTCGTGAATTTCCGAAATTTTTGTTAAATTTTAAAATGAGTCCAAAATTCGACACTATTACGTTTCATTAACTTTAAAAATGTTGACGTATTTCGTGAATTTTCAAGAAAACATTATTAATTGTAATAATATATTTAGTTAATTTTCAAAACCTAATTATTTATTTTAAAAAATTGTATGCTTTTTATGAATTTTCCAAAATGGCGATGATTGCAAAGCTACAATTTAAAAAAAATCCTGACAGGCTTCAAAATGTTGAAAATTAAAAATAATCGTAAAAAGTGTCGAGATTTTTATAATTAATGAGGATCTTAAAAAACTCGGAATTTAATGAAAATCTTTGAATTTAAATTAATAGAGATCTTTGTAGTCTGCGAAAAGTATAAATTTTTTTTTAATATTAACCAAAATTTCTAAAATTTAGTTTGTTTGATAAATTGCAAAAAATCAAAGTTTAATCTTTAATTTTTAATTACGTTCAAAGTAAAAATTCCAGGTTGAGATGTTTGTATATTTTCATTATTTGAATCGGCTATTTCCAAAAACCCCTAAATCATTTTTCTCCCAATGGATTTACGGGTTTTAGGAAACAGTCGACTCAATTGTTTCTAAAATTTAGGTAAAGGAATTATTCATATATTCATTTAAATAATAAAAATTTTCAAAATGTTAAATTCATGTATGTATAAACAACGAAAACCCCCTTAATGCATAATTAAAGCTTAACTATTAATAATACATCATCATACATCAACATTCCTAACTAGGTCACAATGATATCACAAAAATTATGTGTTGCTAAAATCCAGACAAATATATTAAACAGAGCTGGGACGAATCCTCGTAAAAAGGATTCGAATCACGAATCCGAATCACCTAATATGATTCGAATCACGAGTACTCGAATAAAGGATTCGTAGGAGATAAATATGATTCGAATCGAAGATTCGAATCCTGTTTTTTCAAATCACAAATACAAATCCTTTAAGAATAAATTTGATTTTATTATTTTTTGCAACCATTAATATATAAGTACCGTTACCAGTTGTTTTAACAAATAATTTCAAAACCTAATTATTTATTATTACCACTGAACATCGTTGATAACAGACTAAATATCTGACTCCCTGTTATTCTGGTTAAAGATGTATTTGTGTGTTTCTGTATTAATCAGTGTTTTGTACGCGACGACACGAAAATATCTAAAATTTTTAGATTTCTATCTCTTTCCTAAAATGTTGGAGGGTAAGGGGAAAGAGACCGAGCACTCAGGGGGTAATCCATTATGAACACCAACCGCATTTTTTGATGTCAATGTCAACCCGATATTAGCAGGTCGTAAGAAGTCTATTTGTTTTCAGCCAGCGCGTTATCTTTTGTCCGACTTGGGGTGGTTTTGATAGGAATATTTATTTGATATTTATGAAATTATTTAAAATTTAATCATAATTAATAGGGAATGGGACGTTTCATCGCCGGGCCAGTTCATCGCCTGGCCAGTTAATCGCCGGGCCAGTTCATCGCCGGCTGTTTCATCGCCAGGCCAGTTCATCGCCAGGCCAGTTCATCGCCAGGCCAATTGCGATAGGATATGTCAGGATAGGTTAGTATACGTTAGGATAGATTAGGATAGGTTAGAATAGGTTAGGATAGGTTAAGATACCTCCTACGTGGTCACACCGCCAACATTTAACACATTGGTCAGACTTACTGTTTTTGTCAAAAATATACATATGTCCTCCGTGGATAAACTTTTCTTTCCCTCTTTTGGTCAAAATGTGTGTTTCCATACTTGCGAATAGTAAACCTTAATCTGAATTGCACTCAATGACATATATCAAAAAATGACAGGATTCTCATTCGATTTTTATTAGGTTTGAGTAACGATTACTTGGTTATAAAACCTAATATTAAATTAGTGGACAATTTCCAGAATTGGATAATATTTGAAATTATATCATTAGATATGATCTTTCTTTCAAAATGTATTTTATAAAAATATTGGCGATGAACAAACCTGGTGATGAAACGGCCGGCGATGAACCGGCCCGCCGATGAAACCGCGGCGATGAATCGGTGGCGATGAATCGGCGGCGATGAAACGTTCTAGACCGTAATTAATACGACATATGTAAAATAAAGTCGAAATTATGTCTACGTGTACAATTTTAGGTCAATAGAAAAATTCTATTGACCTAAAATTGTACACGTAGACAATTTTAGGTCAATAGAAAAATTCTATTGACCTAAAATTGTACACGTAGACATAATTTCGACTTTATTTTACATATGTCGTATTAATTACGGTCTAGAACGTTTCATCGCCGCCGATTCATCGCCACCGATTCATCGCCGCCGTTTCATCGCCGGGCCGGTTCATCGCCGGCCGTTTCATCACCAGGCCTGTTCATCGCCAATATTTTTATAAAATACATTTTGAAAGAAAGATCATATCTAATGATATAATTTCAAATATTATCCAATTCTGGAAATTGTCCACTAATTTAATATTAGGTTTTATAACCAAGTAATCGTTACTCAAACCTAATAAAAATCGAATGAGAATCCTGTCTTTTCTTGATATATGTCATTGAGTGCAATTCAGACGTATCTGACGTTTACATCTCGGTAAATATTGATCATCACATCTGAACGTTATATATTTTAACTTTACTGTAAATCAGTGGTTTATACGCGTGGCGCATGAAGTAAAATTTCGAGTTTAGAAAAGCCCCGTGAAAATTTGTCTCGGGTCGCTGCGCGACCCTCGACAAATTTTCTACACGGGGCTTTTCTAAACTCGAAATTTTACTTCATGCTTAGTCTGGGAGTGGACAACATGCGTTCTTAGAAGTTTCAAATTAAAGAACCACTCTACTAAGTTTATTACAATTTTACAAAGGTTACAGCTCGAAGGACCAATCATGGTCTTCGGAGACCGAAGGACTACAGGGAATCGAAGTTTTTTTACAAGAAAACAACGAAAATCTGAAGGTTTACTGCATGGATAGGAAAAAACACATCTAATTTTGAAAAAAATATCGAAGTTTTGTTGGTTTTCAGTGCATTTTTAACTTCACTTTAAATCAGTGTTTTATACGCGTGGCGCATGAAGTAAAATTTCGAGTTTAGAAAAGCCCCGTGAAAATTTGTCTCAGGTCGCTGCGCGACCCTCGACAAATTTTCTACGCGGGGCTTTTCTAAACTCGAAATTTTACTCCATGCTTAGTCTGGGAGTGGAAAACACTCGTTAGTTTAAAATACATCACAATTGGTAAAATATGTATCGTTGGATGCTCGTCTTCAGGGGTGATATGTAAGCAAATTATGGGTCTTAGGAGTTGTCAAATAAGTGAGTTACTCAACTGTTTCCAAGGCAATCTTTACAAAAAGAAAAGATTAACATTTTACATATAAAATGTACAAGGTGAGAAACTCGATGTCACAGCTCTATTAAAAGGGAAGGAAAACCGATAGAAAAAATCTGAAAAGAGGTTCATACTTGGGATTGAATAAAGTTTATTTTAATCCAAAATTGCATATTTTTCTAAATTTTGAAAGTGAAGTAATGACGTCATCGAATATTTTTTCCCCAGAAACATACCTATATTTTTGGATATTTGAAAAGAGCTAATTTTTCTGAACTTTGTAGAGAAAAAAATTTGCTATCTTCTTGCGTTAAAAAATTGAAAGCAAACTTAAAAAAAAGTATTATTAAAAATTCCAAATTGTCACGACTTAAACAAGTAGCCTTTGGAAGCAAATAACAAAGCCGCGTCTGTCAATAATTAAACTAATTGTAAACAAATATTGTTTTGTTGTCATTTGATTTTTGATTTCAGATTTTTCTATCGTTTTTCCTTTTCATATAATAGAGCTGAGACATCGAGTTTTGCTCACCCTGTATAATAAACTATAAGTGTGATACATCATTGAATTAAAAAAAAAATATTCTTAAAAAAAATATGAAAATCCAAAAGAAAATCCAGAAAACGAGAACGCCATCTACTCCCAATAGCATTGTCGATGGTACTTACAGAATTACTATTATAAATGTCAATTGATTGTGCATTTTGAAATCCAGAAGGAAACTAAATTTCTATAACCATTTTAGTAGTCATATGCAATTTTCATATATATTGACGATGTGAACGCCATCTGCTGCCAATTTTTGAGTAGTATCGTTACAGCTATTAACAGTAGATGTCGTTCACGTCGTTATTTTAAATGTAAATTACATATGAGACTATTAAAATGAATAAAGATGGTTAGTTTTCTTCTGAATTTCAAATCGCACTATAAATTGGCAATTTTAATAGTCATATGTAATTTACATTTAGGTTGACGACGTGAACGCCATCTACTACCAATAGTCTTGTCTATTGTACTCACAAAATGACTATTATAAATGCCAATTGATTGTGCTGTTTAAAATCCAGAAGAAAACTAAACATCTATAACCATTTTAGTAGTCATGTGTAATTTACATATAAATTGACGATGTGAACGCCATCTGCTGTCAATTTTTGAGCAGTGCTATTGACAGTAGATAGTGTTCACGTCGTTAATACAAATATAATATATATGTTCATTATAGCACTTTTTCCGTCATTTAAAGAATTGATGATTGTCACATTAAATCAACGTTTTATACGAGACGCGCATGAAGTAAAATTTCGAGTTTAGAAAAGCCTAATTTGTCTCAGTCGCTCTGCTGCGCTACGCCCGGGCCAAATGTTCAGGCTTTTCTAAACTCAAAATTTTACTTCATGCTTAATCTGGGATTGGAAACACTCGTTAGATGATCGATCATAACCAGGGTTGTTATGTTTAAAACACTTTGTCTTAAAATAGTGTTTTAAACATGTTTAAAAACAGCCGTCGTGTTTTAAACGGTTTTGTTTTAAACATATTTTAAATCTTAAATTTGTTTAAAACATGTTTTAAACGTTGGATTTGTTTAAAACCGTTTTTTTATTATCTTAACTGCTAATAATAAATATTTGCTAAATTATATTTTATATTACTTCATTAAAGTTTTTTGTTTGTTTTTAAATTCTAGCTAAATTGTTGAAGATATTTCAAATTACATTATCAAACATAACATTTTATTACAATAAAACTGTGTGTGCGTATATATGGTTTTTAAATACAGGGATTTTTTCTTTCAGGTATACAAAAGCATACACTGAAAATTTTTCGACGTTCGTTGTTTTTTGTTCAAGATTTCAATTTGAATCTTTAAACTAGGGCTTTCCACTCCCAGACTAAGCATGAAGTAAAATTTCGAGTTTAGAAAAGCCTGAAAATTTGGATTGGCCGCGTAGCGAAGCGGAGCGGCCAATCCAAATTATGCTTTTCTAAACTCGAAATTTTACTTCATGCGCCACGCGTATAAAACACTGAAATATCGTAATATTTAAAATATACGGGTTTAGCAATCTAATATGTAAATGTGGATAAAACGTAAGTCAAATTCTGCGCTGAAAAAATTGTTTAAAGCAGTGATTATAGGCAACCCATAAACTCTAACGTATATTAGGTTGCCTATAATCGTTGTTGTAAGTGTGTGCTTTTTGAACTTCAATGTAAATCAGTGTTTTTAAGCGTGGCGCATAAAGTAAAATTTCGAGTTTAGAAAAGCCTAATTTGGATTGGCCGCTCCGCTTCGCTACGCGGCCAATCCAAATTTCTAAACTCGAAATTTTACTTCATGCTAAGTCTGGGAGTGGAAAACACTCGTTTAACGCCTCAAATTAACCGCATTAAAACAACGATTTCTTACAACTTTTAAAACGTTGTACGTATCGGGGTATGTATACTCAAAAGAAAAACGCCCTGTGTATTCTGTTTTAAACACGTTTTAAACGTGTTTTAAACATATTTTACACACGTTTTAAACCCAGATCATAACCTTATGTTGCATTTTTTTTATTGCTAGATTAGCGTGCTCTATTATATCGATTTGATTAAAACGTAACCAAATAATACCATTGCATAACATATTGATTAATGAGTTAAATTGTTGGAGTCATCAAATGAACATGAACGACCGTTTAAAAATGGTAAAAAGGGAACACACCATATATTGTGGTTTCTTTTCTTCCATTATACTCCTGCGCTTGTAGAGGATGTCTCTCTTCAAAATTTGCTGGTTTAGATATTTTGGAGAGGCCATTTTGTACGCGTGGCGCATGAAGTACAATTTCGAGTTTAGAAAAGCCCGAAAATTTGTCTCGGGTCGTTGTGCGACCCTCGACAAATTTTCTCGGCGCTTTTTTAAACTCGAAATTTTACTTCATGCTTAGCCTGGGACTCAAAACTTCAAATTGAACTCTATTATAAAATCGACTAATGCCTGAAATTTACGGAAATAAAAAATTCACTGAATATCATTAAAACCGAGAAAGTCAGAGAAATGTCATGGAATTATATTCAAATTGACCAAAACATTAACAAAAAAGCCATATGATCTTATTAAATTTGTCAAAATCAGCAGGCAAATTACAATACACGTAAAAATTTATAAAATTAACTTAAATATTGATAAAAACAATTAAAACTATTAAACAGAATGGAGGTTTCCCACAGAAGAAAGTTATTTTAAAAGGCCAGGGAAAAAATCTTTAGTCAGGGAAATGTCGGAAAAAATTAACATTTCAGATTGTGGCTACCATGTCAGTTTTACTTCAAACAATATTAAACAAAATTTTGAAAACTAAATTTATATCTTTAAAAACATTTTCAATCATTTATTGTTCTTATCAAAGCATTCATTTTGAAGTTTCGAACGAGCGTTTCCACTCCCAGACTAAGCATGAAGTAAAATTTCGAGTTTAGAAAAGCTCCGTTAAAATTTGTCTCGGGTCGCGCCGCCACCCGAGACAAATTTTCTGGGCTTTTCTAAACTCGAAATTTTACTTCATGCGCCATGATTATAAAACACAGATTTTAAGTGAAGTTCGAATTTACATAAATATGACAATATTATTTTTTATACGCGTGGCGCATGAAGTAAAATTTCGAGTTTAGAAAAGCCCAGAAAATTTGTCTCGGGTCGCTGCGCCACCCTCGACAAATTTTCACGGGGCTTTTATAAACTAGAAATTTTAAATTATGCTTAGTCTGGAAGTGGAAAACACTCTTTTAAAGCTTCAAATTGAAGTCTTTAAAAAATCAACGGTCAGAAAATTTACAGCTAAAATAATTAAGAAAAAGTAATGTTATTTTATAAAAATAATGACATACCATGGAATTGATACAACAATTGCGGATATTCCCTGTTTTTTCTAAAGTTCAATTTAAAGTTTAAAGCAAGTGTTTTCCACTCCCAGACTAAGCATGAAGTAAAATTTCTAGTTTAGAAAAGCCCCGTGAAAATTTGTAGAGGGTCGCGCAGCGACCCGAGACAAATTTTCTGGGCTTTTCTAAACTCGAAATTTTACTTCATGCGCTACGCGTATAAAACACAGATTTTAAGTGAAGTTCGAATATACATAAATATGACAATATTATATTGTTTTATACGCGTGGCGCATGAAGTAAAATTTCGAGTTTAGAAAAGCCCAGAAAATTTGTCTCGGGTCGCTGCGCGACCCTCGACATATTTTCACGGGGCTTTTCTAAACTCGAAATTTTACTTCATGCTTAGTCTGGAAGTGGAAAACACTCGTTGAAAGCTTCAAATTGAACTCTTTTCAAAATCAACGAATGTCAGAAAATTTACAGCTAAAATAATTAAGAAAGAGTAATGTGATTTTATAAAAATAATGACATAATATGGAATTGATACAACAATTGCGGACATTCCCTGTTTTTTTTAAGTTCAATTTAAAGCTTAAAGCAAGTGTTTTCCACTCCCAGACTAAGCATGAAGTAAAATTTCGAGTTTAGAAAAGCCCCGTGAAAATTTGTAGAGGGTCGCGCAGCGACCCGTGACAAATTTTCTGGGCTTTTCTAAACTCGAAATTTTACTTCATGCGCCACGCGTATAAAACAATATAATATTGTCATATTTATGTATATTCGAACTTCACTTAAAATCTGTGTTTTATACGCGTAGCGCATGAAGTAAAATTTCGAGTTTAGAAAAGCCCAGAAAATTTGTCTCGGGTCGCTGCGCGACCCTCTACAAATTTTCACGGGGCTTTTCTAAACTCGAAATTTTACTTCATGCTTAGTCTGGGAGTGGAAAACACTTGCTTTAAACTTTAAATTGAACTTTAGAAAAAACAGGGAATATCCGCAATTGTTGTATCAATTCCATGGTATGTCATTATTTTTATAAAATCACATTACTTTTTCTTAATTATTTTAGCTGTAAATTTTCTGACCGTTGATTTTTTAAAGACTTCAATTTTCTGGGCTTTTCTAAACTGGAAATTTTACGTCATGCGCCACGCGTATAGAACAGTGATTTAACAAGAAATCTAAAAACACACAAAAAAACATTTTTCATGTTATTTCTCACAATTAATTCGAATTATTTTTGACGATTCTAATTCTTTTGTAAGTATTCGAATCCTTTTACAAGGATTCAAATCCTTTTATAACGATTCGAATCACCCACATTTAGACTCAAATACGAATCCTCTTAAAAAAATGTAACGAATCCGGATCACGAATCCAGTTGAACCAAAGTATTCGAATGCCTCTTTTGAATCCTCTAAAAGGATTCGAATCCTGAATGATTCGAATCCTGCCCAGCTCTGATATCGAAGTCATAACAATATAAGTTCGAGTCAGATAACACGCATTAATAACAACATTTTTTAAGATAAATATATAATAAATAAATTAAAAACGAAAACATCTGTAGTAAAATGAAGACAACACAGAAATGCACCAAAGATAAACAAAATCTAAGGAATACACAGAATAATTATTTATTAGTTTCTTTTTAACTTGTGCTATGGAGTTTATTAAATATTGAGAATATTGAATTATTGTAAAAATAATCGCCAATTATAATAAGGAACTACTCTATTTTCTTAAGTTTTAATTATTATTATTTTATAAAGAAACAATCTGTATATAGAAATATTAACATATTCAACATGATTTATCAATTTTATTATATTTAAAAAAAAAATTAAGCATATTTACTCTTTTTACAGTTGAACTGAATTTTATTAAAATTTGACTCGTTGATTTTATTTTACTGTGAAATAAACAATAAGGTTTCCAAATGCACTTTCACTAAATGTGACTTAAATTGCGAAGACAACATATATGGAAGAAATGTTTCTGTAAATGTCCAGGTATTTGTTGTTTTCTTTATATGTTAAATTTGAAGCTTCTAAAGAGTGTTTCCACACACAGACTAAGCATGAAGTAAAATTTCGAGTTTAGAAAAGCCTTAAAATTCAGAGCTGGGACGAATCCTCGTAAAAAGGATTCGAATCACGAATCCGAATCACCTAATATGATTCGAATCACGGTTACTCGAATAAAGGATTCGTAAGAGATAAATATGATTCGAATCAAAGATTCGAATCCTGTTTTTTCGAATTACAAATACAAATCCTTTTAAAATAAATTTGATTTTATAATTTTTTTAACCATTTATATATACATATCGTTACCAGTTGTTATAACAAAAATATTTAAAATCTAATTATTTATTATTAACACTGAACATCGTTGATAACAGACTAAACATCTGATTCCCTGTTACTCTGATTAAAGTAGTATTTGTGTGTTTCTGAACTTCACTTCAAATCAGTGTTTTGTACGCGTGGCGCATGAAGTAAAATTTCGAGTTTAGAAAAGCCCGAAAATTTGTCTCGGGTCGCTGCGCGACCCTCGACAAATTTTCACGGGGCTTTTCTAAATTCGAAATTTTACTTCATGCTTAGCGCGTACAAAACACTGATTTTAAGTGAACAAACTTCACTTCAAATCAGTGTTTTGTACGCGTGGCGCATGAAGTAAAATTTCGAGTTTAGAAAAGCCCGAAAATTTGTTTCGGGTCGCTGCGTGACCCTCGACAAATTTTCACGGGGCTTTTCTAAACTCGAAATTTTACTTCATGCTTAGTCTGGGAGTGAAAAACACTCATTTTAAGCTTCAAATTGAACTCAATTATAAAATCGACGAATTCCTGAAGATTACGTAGATAAAAAATTCACTGAATATTATTAAAACCGAGAAAAGAGAAAAGTCATGAAATTATATTCAAATTGACCAAAACACTAACAAAAAAGCCATATGACATTATTAAATTTGTCAAAATCAGCAGGCAAATTACAAAACACTTACAAATTTATAAAACTAACTTAAATATTGACAAAAACAATGAAAACAATTCAACAAAATGGCGGTTTCCTACAGAAGAAAGTTATATTAAAAGGCCAGGGAAAAAATCTTGAATCAGGGAAATGTCGGAAAAATTTAACATTTCAGCATTAAACATAATTTTGAAAACTAGATTATTATCTTTAAAAACATTTTTAGTCATTTAATGTTCTTATCAAAGCATTCAGTTTGAAGTTTCGAACGAGCGTATCCACTCCCTGTGTGTCTTTTTGAAATTTCGCATTTACCACAACAAACCACAAACCTTGCAAATGTTGAAAGCAAATGTTTTACGAACAACAATTCAAAATGTTGTAATACGAGCACAATCAACATCAACTCAGGAGATGGTCATTTGACCGATATATTTTTTTACTTTATATTATCAATTTTACACCTTTAAATTAACTTTCAGTCAAAACATTGCCCATTTTTTTCATTTCTAATAAAATGGCAGTCAATTCATAATATGACATTACTTTTGCCTTATATTACACGAGACAAAAAGTTTATATCTTAAGAAATGTTAATTTTTGTTCTTTAACGTAGATTTATTGTCCTTGTTTACGCACGAAGTAAAATATAGAGTTTAGAAAGTTTTGAAAATTTGGTTTAGTTGCGTAGCGAAACGGATAAAACATTGAAATATTGTGAAATTGAAAATATACTCATTTTTCTTATTATGTTTGAATTTTATAGCAAATTCAGTTTGATTTTATTAGAAATATCTATGTCCTAAGAAATACAGGAAGTTTTTCTGACGTCACACTTGAAATTGCTCGCGTGGCGTGAAAAGTCAATGTAATTAACATAACAAGGTCGACTCGGTTATAAATTAGGACAACCTTATACACTAACCACCTTGATTGCTGACGTCACGAGTGGAAGTCCTCACCTAACGTCAACAATCAAGGTAATTAACCAATACAAGGTCGGCTCGGTTTAAATCAAGACAAACTTATTTACACACCTTGGTTGATGTCGTCACGCGTGGAAATCCGTACGTGACGTCAAAACCAAGATCATTACTATGCAAAGTTGTCTCGATTTAAACCGAGCCGACCTTATCACGTGCGGAAATCCTCACATGACGTCAAAATCAGTCATTACTGTATAAAGTCGACTCGGTTTAAACTGAGACAGTCTTGTATAAGGTTGTCTTCATTTAAACGAGTGTTTTCCACTCCCAGACTAAGCATGATGTAAAATTTCGAGTTTAGAAAAGCCCCGTGAAAATTTGTCTCGGGTCGCGCAGCGACCCGAGACAAATTTTCTGGGCTTTTCTAAACTCGAAATTTTACTTCATGCGCCACGCGTATAAAACAGTGATTTAACGAGAAATTTAAAAACACACTAAAGACATTTTTCATGTTAATCCTCACTTTGTAAGTATTCGAATCCCTTTATAAATATTCGTTTCCTTTTATAAATACTCGAATCCTTTTATATGGATTCGAATCACCCACATTTGGATTCGAATACGAATCCTCTTAAAAAAAGTTGAACTAAGGGATTCAAATACCTCTTTTGAATCCTCTAAAAGGATTCGAATCCAGAATTCGAATCCTGAATTATTCGAATCCTGCCCAGCTTTGTTAAAATTTGGGTTGGTCGCGAAGCGCGTAGCGCTACACGGCCAAACCAAATTTTCAGGCTTTTCTAAACTCGAAATTTTACTTCATGCGCCACGCGTATAAAATGAATTATTTTGAAGTTCAAGATTTGCTACTTATTACATATGTGAATCATGCTTGAACATTTTATAGCATATATACAGTAATATCTATGCAAAATACAAATACAAATAATTGTCTGTATACAAAAATAATAATTAAAACGGAATTTAAAATGTTTAAACTTTAAAAAGTGTCAAAAATGCTAAAAAAAACTTTTTAAAATTTCTGGACATAAAATAAAATATGCAAAAAAAACTTGATTTTGCAAAAATAGACTGTGGTGCGGCCCACAGTATACGATTTAACCAATCTAGCGGGACAAAATTATGGACTAGTTTTTATTGTACATTTTAGATTAACTTTATTATAAAAATAGATAATTTTCTAATAAATTATTTAAATGAGTCAATAATTAAATTCAGTAAGATTTGAAGTGTATTATCAACAAAACAAATATTTTTTCTTGTAGTTCATTTTGCATTCATTTAGCATTATGGTAGTCGCTCAATTCATGTTGTGGATTTTTTCTTATTCATAATGTGTATCATTGTGTATACTGTTAGACTAATCACAAGCGATTGACTTTTATAAAACATTTTTCGTGCAGGGATTTTTTATTTTAGGTAATATCATCGATATTCGTTGTATTTTTGAAATAGTTCAATTTGAAGCCTTAAACGAGTATTTCTATTTCCAGATCAAGCATAGTATATGCTGTAAATCTTCAGATATTTGTTTTTTTAAGAGTTTAATTTGAAGCTTTAAACGAGTGACGTCCACTCCCAGACTAAGCATAAGGTAAAATTTCGAGTTTAGAAAAGCCTAAGCGTTTGGATTTCGACGCATAGCGTCCAAATTCAAACTCAGGCTTTTCTAAACTCGAAATTTTATTTTACGCCACGAGTATAAATCACTAAAATATTGTGAAATTGAAAATATTCTTTTAAATCAGCAATAAGAAAAATACTGCTAAAGCAGACTTAAAAATATACTGCTAAACAAGAATATTCTAAACTTCACTTGAAATGAGTGTTTTATACGCGTGGCGCATGAAGTAAATTTTGTTATAAAAATGTTAAAATATATGTATATTGTTTTAAAAAATGTAGTAATTCTGAAATTTTATTTAAATACAAAAACCAATGTACTTTTACAACTGTTGGATTTATTATGTTTTATGTTAACTGAACAGCGGTAAAAAATAACATTTAATCTTTTGTTTAATTTTAATTAGATGAAATGTTTGTATTTTTAATGTATTTTATACTAAACATGTGTTAGAAACGTATTAGTTATCTGTGAAATTTTATATTAAAATAAAATAAAAAATATAAATTAAATACAAGTTTAATGTACCGGGTGGGCAAATAAGCGAGGTAAGCGGCTGTATCTCAGAAACTAACGATCGTAAAGAGTTACGGTAAAAAAAATTATAGGTAAAGTGGGCAAGGGAAAATGCTGGAAATTATTTTCAAGTTTCCAAGATGGCTGCCAGTGGGTGTTTCCACCATCTTGAATTACATAAAGTTACGTTTCTCGCGATTTTCCCCAATGAATATAACAAAAAAGTATTTGCGTTTTAATGTTAACTTAAAGTGGAACATTTTTTGTAAAAACAATTTTTCTCTATCTTTCGAAATAAAGTGGTGGAGGGTATTTGAATGTTGATTTAAATAAATGCCTGTAACTTCGAAACCGCTTAATGGATTTGGATAAATTTGCTATCATTGAATAGAATAATAATCTTAATAAGAATAATTATCTTAATAATAAAGATATTAAGATGCGGATTGATTATAATATCGAATAACGCCCTCTATCGGCGGCCGTGTAGGTCACAACTGTCATGATTACGAGAAGCCCAAGAAATGCTTTTTTTAATGATACCAAATTTATCCAAATCCATTAAGCCGTTTCGAAGTTACAGGCATTTATTTAAAACAACATTCAAATACCCCCCATCACTTTATTTCGAAAGATAGAGAAAAACTGTTTGTAAAACACAGATTTACGCCACGCGTATAAAACACAGATTTAAAATGAAGTTCAATAACACATATATCATCATTAATTAAAATCATTACATAATCAGATATTTAGACGGTAAATGTACATTTTTGTTAATAGAAACTGATAGAATAAAATATTACTGGTTGCAAATAATAGATTCAAATTTATTTTTAAAGGATTTGTATCCGTGATTCAAAAATGAGGATTCGAATCTTTGATTCGAATCATATTTTTCACTTACGAATCCTTTATTCGAGTATTCGTGATTCGAATCATATTAGGTTATTCGGATTCGTGATTCGAATCCTGTTTTTGAGGATTCATCCCAGCTCTGAATAATACAAATCTTGTTCACATGATTTTTTGGCGATAAATGTGTGTTTAAATGAAAAAATGCAACACACGATGTTGTAAAGGGATGCAATTTATGTATTCAGCAAAAATATTGTCAAATATAATTTATTTTAAAGTAATGTCAACCTAGAAAAGAACATTTATAAATTGTCCTTTTAATATTGTTAAAACTGTTTATTGGGTTATACTAATTTATTATTCACAGTTTGTTATTATTTTAATCGCAATTTTAATATTTAATAAATACTTCATTTTTAAGAAAGAATTTAATACTTGCACTACCTATTTATTCTATGCTACATAAAGTATCCAAATAAACAAGATTCAACTAATCTAACCTAACCCCTAAATTTCATATAAACAAACAGGATTTAACTAACCTAACCTACAAATTTAATGTAAACAAACAAGATTTAATTAACCTAACCTACAAACTTGATGTAAACAAACAAGATTTAATTAACCTAACCTACAAACTTGATGTAAACTAACAATATTTAACCAACCTAACTTACAAATTTGATGTAAACAAACAAGATTTAACAGTCCTAAAATTCGAAGTTGATCTAAACAAACAGGATTCAACAAACATAACCTCAAATATTGATGTTAACAAAAAGGATTTTACAAACGTAATCTCCGAATTTGATTTAAACACTAAAGATTTTAACGGTGTAAGCTCTAAAAATAAGGTCCAATGATGAAACGAGTGTTTTCCACTCCCAGACTAAGCATAAAGTAACATTTTGAGTTTAGAAAAGCCCCGCCTAGAAAATTTGTGGAGGGTCGCGCAGCGACCCGAGACAAATTTTCATGGGGCTTTTCTGAACTCGAAATCTTACTTCATGCGCCACGGGTATAAAAGACTGGTTCAAAATGAAGTCCGAACTTTTAAAATTGATGTATTCCAATATTTTTTTCAAGGCTCATTATTTAATATATTTAAACTTTGATTTTTAGTTCATTAAAATCAGTCAATAAATAACGGAGTTATCGCGTTGGGCGTTTTTTATCGAACACCCGGTATGTATGGGTACATATTTGCTTCATTATAAAATTAAATACATATATGCAGTTCATTTTATAATGAAGCGGATATTATTAAATCCCTAAAAAAGTCCTAAAATATTATCTTTCTATCAACAATCATTTATTATGAATACTTAATTAATTGTCAACATTTCTTTTTTCGCAGTGTGGTCCAATTTTTTATTTAGTTTTACACCGGATAGGGATGGTAATCATTTCTTAACATATTTTCTCCAATTTAACCGATTCACTATCTCATAACCTGTTTGCATTTTTATAGATAATTTTTATAGATAATTCAATAACTTGGTTACTTATGTATTTATTAATAGTACCTACCTACAACTAATTTGTCTTACAAAGACGAATCTCTTAAACAGAATTTCCGATATTGATATAATATTTTTGAATTGAATATTATTTGCAGAAATGCGAAAAAAATATGATGGTTTTTAATTCATTTGTCGCGACAGGAATTTAAATAAGGGTAAGTTCATCTGGCACTGATAAGTATCGTATGTTCAATTAAAAAAATCTCTAGAGTGCCATGGAAAATATTCTAGGTTGGCAACTTTGAAAATAAACATTATAATCAAGGTACGTCGATGGGCGTAACACATATGTGTTACAAGGTATGACAGAATTGGATCTTTCTATGTTTTCCACGCATGCCTTAGTTCGTGCGAGAGAGAACAATGACGTTGTATTTGGTTACGTTTTTGACTCTATCATAACCTCTCTTTCCGGTTTCTCTGTACTTTCATAGATAGATTATTTAATATTTGGTGGTAAAAATAAGTGTTACTAAGATAAGACTTTGTGTTAGTATTAAGTGTAATTAAAATAATAGTTTGTGTTACGTGTAATTAAATTTAAAAAAATATGTTGAAGTTGATTGGGTTTGAAGGATTTTTTTTATTAAGTATACATATGCATACGTTTTTTTTTAAAGAGCTCAATTTGAAGCTTAAAACGAGTGTTTTCCAATCCCAGACTAAGCATGAAGTAAAATTTCGAGTTTAGAAAAGCCTCGTGAAAGCGACCCGAGACTAATTTTCTGGGCTTTTCTAAACTCGAAATTTTACTTCATGCACCACGCGTATAAAACACAGATTTTAAGTGGTGTTCGAATATACACATATATATATATATATATATATATATATATATATATATATATATATATATATATATATATATATATATATATACTAGCACTGCGAGCCAAGTTGACCCATGGCTTATTTAACTATTCTTTTCCATAGATTTCTATCCGTTGCTTTCGTTTTCCAGTCCTTAATGTTCAGTATTTGTATGTCCCTGTCTGTTTGATCCTTCCATCTTAGTTTAGGTCTTCCTCTTCTTCTTCTTCCCACAATACTACACTTTAAAACTAATTTTGGTGATCTTGTTGCTGGCATTCTCTCGACATGTCCCAACCATCTTAAAAGCTGAGCCTTAATCACTCCTACTATATCTGGCTCTTTATACATATCTCTTATTTCGAAATTCGTTCTTCTTGTCCATATACCGTCTATTTTGTTCCCCCCAAATATCTTTCTTAGTATTTTTCTTTCCCATATCCCTAGAGTTTTTTGATCCGTTTTGTTTAACGTCCAAGTTTCACAGGCATATGTTACAATAGGTCTAATAACCGTCTGATAGACTCTTATTTTTACCTTTCTAGAGATATTTTTGTTTCTTAATACATTATTTAGCGCGCCTACACATCTATTTCCTGCCGTTATTCTTGCCCTAATTTCCATCGTATCCGGTTTTATTGAAAAGAGTACATCCAAGTATGTAAACTTGTCTACTTCTTCAAACTTGTATTCTTTCCCTCCTTCTCCATGTATTTTCAAATAGTTTCCCTCTTTAAAGTTTGTGTCAGTCCATTTCATGTATTTTGTCTTTTCCTCATTTATGTAGAGTCCCATTCTTTTTGTGGCTTTTTTTAATTTTGCTGCTATTGTTTTTAGTTCTTCTTCACTTCTTGCTATTATTACAATATCATCCGCAAATGCTAAGCATTGATGTTTTTTTTATGATAAATGATACCGTTTCGGTTGATGTTTGCATCTCTCATTGCTACTTCTAATACTATGCTGAATAATATTGATGCCAATGGATCTCCTTGTCTCACTCCTTCCTTGATTCTAAATGTTTTCGATGTTTTATTATTTATCTTTACCATACTTTTAGTGCCCCTGAGCGTTGCTTTGACCATATTTATCAACTTGATGGGCACATTTATTGCAGATAACGCTTCGTATATTTGATTTCTCTTGATTTTATCGAAGGCTTGCTTGAAATCAATAAAAAGGGCAACTGTCGCTTTTTGATGTTCGTAGCTTTCCGCTTGTATTTCTTTCAGAACAAAAATGTGGTCAGTCGTAGTTCTCCCTGGCCTGAAACCACATTGATAGTCACCCATACTTACTTCTGTTGCTTCTATCAACTTATTCTTTATAGAAGTTGCTAGTATCTTGTAGGCCACATTCAATAATGATATTCCTCTGTAGTTCTGGTATTCGCTCTTATCCCCTTTCTTTAATATTGGGCAAATCATTGCCTGCAGCCACTCCTTTGGAAGCTCTTCTTTTTCCCAGATTGTTTTTATTAATTTGCAAAGATTTTCTAGCAAACTCTGTCCACCATATTTAATGAGTTCCGCTGTGATCCCATCACATCCTGAGCTTTTATTATTTTTTAGTTTTGCAATTATTTCTTCAATTTCATTAATTGTTGGTGCTATGTCTTCCTGATTTTCATTGTTGCTTTTTCTATTCTGCTCATTATCTATTTCACTTTCCTCGTTAAATAGTTTATCGAAATATTCTCTCCATCTGTCCAAGATATCTTTCTCTCCCGTTAGAAGTTCGAATATACATAAATTTCACAATAGTTTAGTGTTTTATACGGGTTTCATTTAGGAAACCCATAAATCTATTCAATTATATGTAGTGTTTGTTTTGAAATATGTACACAACCCGCTCTCGAAGAGGAAAAACACTGTGTGGCTGTTTTCATGGAGTCTCCATATATTTAATTTAAAAAAAAACAGCATAAGTTTGCAGTTGGTAGAGTTATATTATACATTTTATAGATTTTTATGAAATCTGCAATTTTTATTTAAAGATTTTTTTTAATCAACCGTATATTAAGAAATATTGACAATAAACAAAGCTTGTTCACTTAATTTTTACACCAAACAAAAATGTTACATATTTTAGTAATCGCAAAAAGTTGCATAATTTAACAAGATTTAGAGTAAATAAGATATCTTGAGGATCATTAGAAAACAGGTAGTAGTTTATGACGATGTATAACACAAAACATATGAATGTTTTTATCAGATTTTTTTATAAATTAAATAATCTATTATGTTTTTGCTATATTATCTTATATTTACACAAATAATACATGATATTTTAGCTACACTTTTGCAGAAAAAGAAACCAAAGAGAAAATATTCTTCAGCTTTGATCAAACGATGCAGTTTTAAAATAATTGATAATAAAATGAATCAACAACAAATGAAATTAGTTGTTTACTTCAATTTTACTACTTGGTATCGCATAGAATTGAAAGTAAACTGAAATAATTCTGTATCAGGAATCTTTTTCTGATTTGTATGAATCATTTGTGCAATGCATTTGTAATTTTTATATTTAAATAATTTGCATTTTGTCCCGCTAAAACGGTCAAATCGTATACTGTGCGGCTCTTGAAACATTTTAAATATTAATTTGGGCCCTCGAAGCCATTTGGGTTAGTCAGCCCTGATTAAAGAGATAAACTTAATCAAACATTTATATATCCACCTAATATGGGTACCAATACATTTCAATTTGTAGGAAGTCCCGCTGAGGTAATTAATTCCCCCGCCCCACTTAAGATTTATTCTAATCACTTTTAAAAACGTACTCAATTTAAAATCCCCAGGAATTCAGTTTAAATTTTCTAATTTCCCTCATTTTCTATTAGAAAACCGTTTTGTTTGGCCGCCGTCTGTACACGTTCCGTACGTTTGTGTGTGTGAGGAATGCGGCTTTTCTTGAGCAAGAACAGCGCCTTCCTCTCAGACTTTCACGGAATATTTGCGCGCGCGCGCTGCTTCCACCTATTCCTCCCTCCAGCCCCCCCTCACTCCTCTCACACAGGTGAGAGAACCACCTTTGCTCAAAGACCATTCCGACAGGTCCTTTCGTTCAGAGTGCTTCGCGCGTGTGAGATTTAAGCAGTGTGCAGTGATAATAATGAACATTTGAGTGTGTTAAATCGTACTTAAAAAAATTGTTTTTTCGAAATAATTTGGATTCTTTTCCTGAGTCAAGATGCCTTGTTCCGCGGTCACTCTCAGTTTGGCGACCATTACCTCCATCCTGGCTGTTGCTCTCCTCACCATCGCCTTTGCCACGGATAATTGGCTTTATATTGAAGTGAAGAGGACGGCTATTCAAGTAAGTACCGTTGGTTTTCAGGGGAGATAAAAACCGAAAAGAAACGTGATTCAAAAATTTGTTGGAATTAAGTGAGGTCATGCTGCCCACGTTCTTCTTGGGATTGCGGAATTCACCTTTTGCTTCAATCGAATCCGTTTGCTAACGACGAACCTTCGTTTTATGCAACGATTGGTCGTTTCCTGTGAATTACAAATAAAAATATTTGTTATGAAATTTTAGATTAAGAAAGAAAACAAACTAATATTCTCAATTCGTATGTTTCATTTCTTTAAATAGCTCTTGGTTTTACTTCCTGGTCAGATTTACTCTCTCGCGAATAAACATTAATTAGTATACTAATAAAACACTGTTTTAGAAGTATGCTAAGAGCTAACACTATTAAAATACGCAAAATACTATAGTTTGTTTAGCACACTCTTTAAATTGTTTTGTAACTAAATGAATAAGACTTTTTGATTTACAAAAATTCGTAATAAATGTCCAGATTTAGGCGAATTAGCAAAACTGTAGAAAAGCCTAACAAACATTAGGCTTTTCGACAGTTTTGCTCATTCGCCCAAATCTGGATATTTGATCTAAAGTTACTAAAGTTACTAAATCTTGAAGCTAATTATTAAATAAAAACTAAACGTAAAAAAAACCTAAAGAATTTTCGCTAAGATTTTTATTTTTATTTGGTTATTTGCAAAAAATAACTACCTTGTTAATAGACTTTAGAAGATACTTGAAAACCCTAGTACACAATCTGTAAGGTCCCTACCAAAGACTCTATTGATTGTTTAGTCTAATAGTTGTTTAAATTCTATTTATAAGGCAGTCCTCTTGATCAGTGGTCTCCAAACTACGGCCCGCGGGCCAAATCCGGCCCGCGACTTGCATGAATCCGGCCCGCGATTGTTTGTAAATGTCATATTTTGAAATATTGTAACAATTGTTCCTTAAATTTTTCATAATTTTATAAAATTAATCGGATCTTGGCCGACTTTATTATGTAGAATTGTATTTGTGGCCCGCGAAGAAGATAGTTTGGAGACCCAGGCTCTTGATTAACGAACCAAAACAAACAATAATTAAAAAAAAGGGATTGAGTTTCAAGGAAGGAATGAAAAGGGCAAGAAATAAAAAAGACCGGAGAAACATCGAGCACGGAAACACAGACTAAAGGATGAAACATATTCTAGTGCTGTGCACTTCTAAAAATAGAAATATAATATAGGTTTTTAATCAAAAATATTATGCTTTTTGAAAATGTTTGGCGTGCCATCTAGAATCGACTCGCTTGCCACATCGTGAAAATGAGTGAAATTAATTGACGCAATAATACAGTTGAGATTTTTTGAATACGTATATGAAAAATTGCAAACAAATATAAGATACTGTTTAATGAAGATCAAATTCAATTAATTTCACTCATTTTCATGATATGGCAAGCGAGTCGATTCTAGATGGCACGCCAAACATTTTCAAAAGGCATAATATTTTTGATTAAAAACCTATATTATATAAATTCAGGGTGATTCATTAGCCTTTTTACAAACTTTGGCAATAAGGAGTACATTTAATGTCACGAAGAAATGTTCAGGGTGATGCATTTTAAAGGTGCCACATATGGAAAACTTTTTTATTTTAAAAGATATTGGAAGACCGTTTTTGCGAGCCAGGGTCATTTTTTCGTGTTTTAATCAATAGCGAAAAGAAAATTGATCTATCTCTAACCGTTTCCGGTCTATATCTTTATTTTTAGAAGTTGCACAGCAGTAGAATATGTTTCATCCTTTAGTCTGTGTTTCCGTGCACTATGTTTCTCCAGTATTTTTTATTTCTTGTCCTTTTCTTTCCTTGCTTGCAAGTCAATCCCTTTTTCTGTAGATGTTTTGAAATTATATTGTTCCAGGTTTCTTTTATATCTGCTGGGTTTTGTCTTCTGAAGATTCTTTATTACTTTTTTATTAAATATTACAAATTGTTATCTTCTGAGGATTGTTTATTACTTTTTATTAAATATTATAAATTTTTATTTTTTGTTTTGTTTAAATTGTATTTGATAATGATTATTTATTTCACAAACTTTAAATAAGCAGTAGTTTTAAAAATCGGATCCATCTTTGTAAACAAGATGTCTATTTTTCTACACTTGTTTTGAATCGCCCTGTATAACTGAGCACACACTTATGATAAAATTGTTTGTTTAATACTGTAATTTAAAATATCTTGAACGGTTAAGCTAAAATTAAAAAAATTAAACAAAAATATCTTTATAAAGCAGCATAAAATATAGTTTGTGTAATTTATGATTATAAAAAAGTTTTAAACACGTTTTAAACAAATTTGATGTTTAAAACAAAACTGTTTAAAACACGACGTTTGTTTTTAAACATGTTTAAAACACTGTTTTAAAACAAAGTGTTTTAAACATAACAAGCCTGGATATGATTTTTTTTTATAAAGTGGCACGTGAATCCATGACGGTTGCCGGTTAGCTAAAGTTTAAATTTTATTTTAGAAATTATTCATTTTGAGATAATGTTAATTTCTTCATATAAATATTGCATCTCTCTTGATTCTAATAGTTTTAAGATTTATACCGTGTTAATCTTTTCTACTCTTTGATTAAGTATGAGGTAAAATTTTAAGAGCCTGATAATTTAGTTTGGTGGTGTAGCGAAGCGACCAAACTATAGGTCTTTCTAAACACGAAATTTTACTTCTTGCGCCATGCATATAAAACACTGATTTTAACTGAAGTTCAAAATATAGTAAATAAATCATAGCCTTATGATTGAGAAACTTTAAATAACCCTATTGTAAGCTTTGACTTTTTAGCAAATTTAATTTTATTCATCTGTAAAACTGCTCAACTTTTCCCATTTAACTGTTTCTTTATCTCATATAATTTTCGAAATCTCTACAGAGAAAGTCTTCAAATTTTTAAAATTGAAGTCATAATAATCTAATGTTTTGTATTAATAATACGTAGAGCTATCGTGTTATTTTATTGGGCCTTTTTAAAATTATGAGTGTAATTAAAACGTAACCTAAAACACGGTTAGTTCTTTTTTCTTATGTTATATCTATTTTTATTGTACTCCAAACTCATCAGTACATTAAGAAGAGTTGAATAATTTCCTAATTCAATTGTTACGCTGAACTTTTATTCTATTGCATGTGGGCCATTTCGCGAATTTTTAATTGTCTCGCCAAATTATGAAATTTATTATATCTATAGTTGTACAACCTAAGAATGATTTACTTTAAAAAGACACGCTAAAATTATGGAACTATCGAACAAAGTAAACGGTGTTTTCCTTTGTGTGAAACAACTTTGATGTTCTGTCATATTTTTAGTATTTAGTATTTTTGGTGCATTTACACCATCTTTAGCCGACTGTAATGTGCTGCTAACTGTATCAGCAATTTTTGATCACATTTTAAATTGTATTGAAGAAAAAGCATTGTTCGGACGATATACATCATTAGATTTCTATCACGATATTTATCATGATATATATCGATATGTATAAACTTCGATATATATCATGGATATTTATAGAATGCACAAAACCATTAAATTGCACGTCGCTGGGCATTTCCCCGTTTCTCGAATATTCTCAGTTCCAGTTATTTTGAATTAATTGAATAATTAATGCACCAACAGCGGCATTCGAGAGACATTTTACATCATTTGGCTTGTTGCAGTCAAAATTAAGAAATCTATTAAGAAATTAAAAGGCTGCCGAACTTGTGTTTTAGTTTAAATATTTAAATTGTGAAAATGTCCATAGATTGTAAGTTAAACTGGATTTAGGAAGATGGTTTTATTCCTGAATCAAATATCATGGATTGAGTCATTATTTAACCTAATATGCTAAGAATGCTAAGTATTATTACAATTTAAAAGCAGCTTAAATGCTACATTTTTTTACTTATTTTGTAACCAACTGTGTTTTTTTTTTGTAATAAATGAAAATAAAATGAATGAGGTATGTTTATTATACATGGATTTTTTCTTTTAACTATACAAATGCATACGAAATACATTTTTCGACACTCGTTATTTTTTATCCACTCCCAGATTAAGCATGAAGTAAAATTTCGAGTTTATAAAAGCCTGAAAATTTGGTTTGGTCGCGTAGCGAAGCGAAGCGACCACACCAAATTTTCAGGCTTTTCTAAACTCGAAATTTTACTTCATGCGCCCGGCGTATAAAACACTGGTTTTAAGTGACGTTCAAATTATACGTCTTTAGCATACTGCTTTAATAGCATATTGTGAACTTCACAATATTTCAGTATTTTAGACGCGTGGCGCATGAAGTAAAATTTCGAGTTTATAAAAGCCTGAAAATTTGCTTTAGAGGCGCAAATTTTAGGCTATTCTAAACTCGAAATTTTACTTCATGCTTAATCTTTGAGCGGAAAACTCTTGTTTATAGCTTCAAATTGAACTCATTTAAAAATCAACCAGTATCTAAACATTTACAGCGTATACCCTGTAATTAAGAAATGTATATGCATACTATAGAAAAAGTCCCTGTATAATCATTAAATAATATAGATACTTATGAACTAGAATAATCATCAAGAAGTTGATATACAGGGTGTCTCATTGAAGCGTCAAAGTAACATTTGACCTTAAATATTTAAAGTTGTAGATAATTATTGACTCCAAATATATTTATGTATACAGGGTGCACCAAGACGGAGAGCTAACACAAACTTCTGTTTTTTTCAACTGGAACACTAATGTATTTTTCAATTATGATGCGTAGTTTTTAATACTGAATAATTTATCAATAATTACAGCCGTTTTTAGTATATGAGTATATGTATTATTTTCTTTCTTTTATCAAAATAATATATAATTTAAACCATTTATGAGCCATTGGTATGCTAATGAAACGGGCAATAGAAAAAAATGGAAACTAAATTAGCGCCTGTTTGAATTTGCCCTTAATTTCAACCAATTAGAGAACAAGTCTAAATTGGCCCTGTCTTTTCTGGAGTACACTCTTATGTGGAATAAATAGCATTTAATTAATTAAACAAACCTAATCGGTTTGTTTAATTAATTAAATGCTATTTTTATGAAGTAAGAAGACCTTCGCTAAATGTAAAGAAACGTTTGTTTTTTGAATTGGAATACCCAGTATATTTTAATAGAAATTCCAAGTCCTTTAAAAAATACCTAGTTTGCATAACCTAAAAATGTAATATTTGTAGTGTTAAAAAACGCTTCGATAATTTAAAATTAACTTATTTTTTTGCGGCTGTTCCAATATTGCTTGTTTTTTGCCCTAAAAACCAAAATAACTTAGAAATGGTCAAGTTTAGCCCAGTTAAAGTTATTTTCTGTTAAATTAGTATTAAAAACAATGCATAAAAATTGCCGAGTTGAACCCCCCCTCCCCCGAAATTTCCTAAATTTTAATTTTTTGTATGTAAAAGCGACCCTGAAACAGCAAACACATTATTTTTACCAGTAAAACTCCCCCCAAAATTTCTATATCCCCCCCCCCCCCCGAATCTCACCCCGATTTTTTTCTAGCTACGGCCTTAATTCCATTTAAAAAAAAAACCATAAGTTGCTGTTGGCTCTCTATTGTGGAGCACCCTGAATACATATAAATATTTTTCGAGTATAGAGTCGATAATTATCTACAACATATATAAATCATACTTATATATCTTCAATATTTAAGGCCAAAATGTTAATTTGACGATTCACTGAGACACCCTGTTTATCGGGTAAATATTAATATACATCCGATATTTATATAAATGCAAGTATCATAATATTTCCGAACATTGACATTAAGTGGTTTTTAAACAAATTGTACTATACAAGTATACAGTGTGAAACAAAATGATTTTCATCAAGTTACATTTGGAGTTTGTTCACAATTTTTCCTCTGCCGCTTTACTCTTTCTGAATTAGTTAGTTCTGTCAATAAATGCCATCAATCAATCAAATTTAAATTCATTAAGAACAAGCGAAGAAAAAGATCCACTCATTTATTCATTTATACAGTCGATAATCTAAAAAATGTAAATCAATTTTAATTATTATTATATAAATACTGTCACTGGCCAACAGAGGTTTAATAGCTAAGGCCATTAATTACGCAAAGAAGAAAATTATTGAAATAAATGTATATTTTGAGGTTAGATAGTGCATTCCTAATTATTGTAGAGCGGCATTTGTTATTTTAACATAGGTAATACAAAGACGACTAGATGAAAATCATTTTGTTCTACACTGTACTTTCAATAGAGATACCTAATCTTTGAAAGTATATTTCTATAGTATACATCTATAATTTTATTAAGATACAATCTGAAAATAAATGTATATTATGATTGTTTTCATAGTTTATGTTAATGTTTTGTAAAGTTAAAATTGATATACAAATTATTATGGCTAATTCTTTACTACAAAATTATAAACTACCGTACACCCCCTTATTTGTATCAGAGAATTGTTTCGAACCCATGTACAGGGTGTTTTTCTTTCGTTGATATTATAGGGTATAGGCTAAACGGTACGAGATACAAAAAAACTAAGATATGTGTCCCGTTCTCTTATTTAGTGTTTAGTTTAATGGCGCAATCAGATATACGCTAACTAGATTGGTTTAGAAGATACAGGGTGGTTCTCAAAATCTGTCGGTTTTTATTATGAAACTATGTATCTTCTAAACCAATCTAGTTAGCGTAGATCTGATTGCGCCATTAAACTAAACACTAAAAAAGAGAACGGCACACATATCTTAGTTTTTTTTGTATCTCTTACCGTTTTAAGCCTATACCTTAAAATATCAACGAAAGAAACACCCTGTACATAATTTAAACAGAAGGTTCCGGGTATTAAAATTCCCACCAAAACATAAAACTGCTTTCTTTGTTAGATTCTTTACATTTAACATCTACAAATTATAGTATAAAATCCCTAGAACTCTGAATTTATTCAGTTTTAATAGATTGGTACGCGCGCGGTTTGTCACATAGAGAGCTTTGAGGATAATAAATGAAATTAGTAGAACTTTGCATATTTTTATGTATTTTGAATAACTATTTCACATTACATTTTGTTATCTTTCATTTTTCAATTTTTAAATTAGTAGGTTAAGTGGAAGAGCCTGACTGTACTTCGCCTATAATTATAATATATAATAATTTTATATTTTCGTTTCAATAAATAAAGGCATTTATTATTATTATTATTATTAATTATGGTTGTAAAACATTTGTACAGCGTAAGTTTCTTATGGAATTGTTTCAAATAACATGAATTATTTACACATTAGACATGATCAGCATAAACGAGAAACTGAATAACTTTAAACTGACATTTCGTTGTTTGTAAACAATGTTTGCATAACACAACTTAGGAGGTAATTGATGTTAATTTTCGGGTATTAAAAATTAGCCAACATGTACTAATATTCAGGGCTATTTTGTACACGAAATGTTAAATTTAACGTACATGTTTACCATCACAGTCTAAGCCCATTTAGTACTTAATATATAAACTTAGATTGTGAGGGTAAACGTATACGTTGAGTTTTACATTTCGCGTGCGGAATTTGGGGGGACTATCTTATAACGTTTGTATTTTTGTGAAATGATATCATTAAGCATGTGAGTAATAATAAAATATTAATCATATGCCTGGTGAAGTCATGCCCGTTTGTCGATTGAACAATTTTTTCGAATAAATAATAGAACAGAGGAAGATCGTTTTATTGAAACTATTATTTGTCAATCTTGTTGAAATTAATAATGGATAACATTTTGTATGTCTGCCTATACAAGGAATTTTTCTTTCAAGTATACAAATCCGGATGCATGTACATTTGGACAGGATTGTTAAAAAAACGTTTTTTTCATTTTACACTATTAATCGAGGTGGCTGATAGTTGTTGAAAGTTCATATTCATTACTTTAAGTAAAACACTTTGTTTATAACTTTCAAAAATTGTTTATTTTGTATTCACAACAAATGTTTCGCCACACTGTGGCTTCTTCAGGTGAAGAACAAGTGATTAACTTAACCTAATTACAACGTACAACGAGGGGTGGGGGTTACAGTTTTAAATTGAGCAATGGGGAGTTATTAATATCTGTCTGATCGTTTAGTAATTGATCGCTGAATTTTCTTTTGTTTATTTCGGTGCTTTCCAGGATGTTTAATTTTCTTCCTTTCTTCTCGATGTGTAGTATTTGGAAGTCTTCGTTGAAGTTGTGGCCTTCATCTAGCAAGTGGTTGGAATAAGTCGAGTTGTTTTTCTTTTTCTCGAAGCTGGTTTTATGTTCGTTCATCCTTTCTTGAAAGGATCTCCCAGTTTGGCCGACGTATACTTTAGGGCAGTCACCGCAACTTAACAAATAGACACCGCTATGTCGAGCTCTGGATATTCTATCTTTATTATTTTTTATGTATGTTCCTAATTTGTTGTCTGTTTTATACGCAATTTTAATATTTAGTTTTTCTAATTTTTTAGTGATAATATTAGTTTCTTTGCCTGTGTATGTGAAAGATGAATAATTGTTTGGGGGATATTTTTTATTAAGGGGTAAATTGAATTTATTATTGCTTGTTTTTGTTTTTTATTTAATATTTTATCTATTATTGATTTTTTGAAACCATTACTAGTTGCTATTTGATAAATTATGTTTAACTCTTTTCTGTAATTTTCTTTTGAAAATTAAAACAACCATTTTTTTTAACAAGATGTGTTTTTTTCATTGAAACAGCGTTTAAAACGTTAACAATTAACCTATTAACGGCCGAACAATTATAAAGTTAGCTCTAAAAGTTGATTTTAGGTAAAATTTTGCACTACTTTTTATGATTTCTATGAATGATTTATTGTTTTACGTACTGTTAATGATTCTTTTAAATATACATAATGAATACGCTGTAACCTTTCAGGCATTCGTCAATTTTATATAAAAACGTGCAAAATGCAGTTCAGAACGAGTGTTTCCACTCCCAGACTAAGCATGAAGTAAAATTTCGAGTTTAGAAAAGCCAGAAAATTTGGTTTGGTCGCTCCGCGAAGCGGAGCGGCCAAAGCAAATTTTCTGGCTTTTCTAAACTCGAAATTTTACTTCATGCGCCACGCGTATAAAACACTGAAATATTGTGAAGTTATAAATACACTAACCTTTATATTTTTAATGAGTAATAAGCTAAATATTAAAATAACAAAATATTTACCTTTTTCTTCATAGATTTTCAAGTCAGATCAAATAATATAATATATCAAACTAACTTATATAGTAATTTATCTAACAAAAAATTAATAATGTTGCGTGTATTCATCAATGGCGCTTAATGGGTTAAAAACATGTTAAAACGTGTTTAAAAAATGTTTAAAACAGAACATACAGGACATTTTTCTTTTGAGTATACATATCCCGACAATTACAGCGTTTATTAAATTGCGGGAATTCGATGTTTTAAAACGGTTAATTTGGGGCTTTTAACGAGTGTTTTCCACTCCTAGACTAAGCATGAAGTAACATTTCGAGTTTAGAAAAGCCTAAGAATTTGGATTGTCCGCGTAGCGAAGCGGAGCGGTCAATCCAAATTAGGCTTTTCTAAACTCAAAATTGAACTTTATGCGCCACGCTGATTTACAGTGAAGTTCAAAAAACACGCATACAACAACGATTATAGGCAACCTGATATACATTAGAGTTATTGGGTTGCCTATAATCACTGTTTTAAACAATTTGTTCAGTGCAGAACTTAACTCACGTTTTACTCACATCTACATATCAGATTGCTAAAGCCGTATATTTTAAACTTTACGATATTTCAGTGTTTTATACGTGTGGCGCATGAAGTAAAATTTCGAGTTTAGAAAAGCCTAATTTGGATTGGCCGCTCCGCTTCGCTACGCGGCCAATCCAAATATTTAGGCTTTTCTAAACTCGAAATTTTACTTCATGCTTAGTCTGGGAGTGGAAAACCCTCGTTTAAAGATTCAAATTAAAATCTTTAAAAAAAACAACGAATGTCGTAAAATTTACAGTGTATGCACACGTATAAAAAATTCCCTGTATTTAAAAATCACATTTATGCACACACAGTTGTGATATTTTATTGTAATGTTTAATAATGTAATTTGAAATATCTGTAACAATTTAGTTAAAATTTAAAAATGTAAACAAATAAATCCTAATGAAGTAGTATACAAAATAATTTAGCAAATTTAAGATATTAAAAAAAAACGTTATAAACAAATTTAACGTTTAAAACATATTTAAACAAATTTAGGATTTAAAACATGTTTAAAACAAAACCGTTTAAAATACGACGGCTGTTTTTAAACATGTTTAAAACACTGTTTTAAAACAAAGTGTTTCAAACATAACAACCCTGCATGTGGAGGCTTTTGTTTTCTATAATAATAATAATGCTTTATTTCTCAACAGAATTACTTCCAATTACAGAGACGTGTATAATGATATCTAAAATATAGTGTAACTATTACTAATAATAATACATATTCAATTTAAAACTTATAACGAGTGTTTTCACTCCCAGGCTAAGCATACGGTAAAATTTCGAGTTTAGAAAAGCCTGAAAATTTGTTTTGGTCGCGTAGCAAAGCTGATCGACCCAACCAAATTTTCAGGCTTTTTTAAATTCGAGATTTTACTTTATGTTCCACGCGTATAAAGCACAGATTAAACTTGATGTTCAAATTATATTGCTTCAGCATACTGCTTTAGCGGTCTATTTTAAACTTCACTTGAAACCAGTGTTTTATACGAGTGCCGCATGAAAATTTGGTTTCTTCGCTCCGCTTTGTGGAGCGACCAAACCAAATTTCCAGGATTTTCTAAACTCTAAACTTTCTAAACGACTGGAAACACTCGTTAGATGCTTCAAATTAAACGTATTTTAAAAACAACGAATATTTAAAAATTTACAAAGTGCACATAGGAATACGTATACTTGAAAGAAAATGTCCTTGTATGTCTGTTTGTTTATCTACCTGTCTGTATATTTCACTATCTGTCTGTTTATTTGACTAATTGTTTGTTTGTCTATCTGTCTGTCAGAGCTGGGCAGGATTCGAATCATTCAGGATTCGAATCCTGGATTCGAATCCTTTTAGAGGATTCAATAGCGGTATTCGAATACTTTAGTTAAACTGGATCCGTGATCCGGATTCGTTACACTTTTTTTAAAAGGCTTCGTATTCGAATCCAAATTCTGGTGATTCGAATCCTCATAAAAGGATTCGAATCCTCATAAAAGGATTCGAATCCTCGTAAAAGGATTCGAATCCTCATAAAAGGATTCGAATCCTCGAAAAAGTATTCGAATCCTCATAAAAGGATTCGAATCCTCATAATAGGATTCGAATATTTATAAAATGATTCGAATGGTCACAAAAGGATTCGAATCGTCAAAAATAATTCGAATTAATCGTAAGGATTAACACGAAAAATTTGTTTTGTATGTTTTTAAATTTCTCGTTAAATCACTGTTTTATACGCGTGGCGCATGAAGTAAAATTTCGAGTTTAGAAAAGCCCCGTGAAAATTTTCTACACGGGGCTTTTCTAAACTCGAAATTTTACTTCATGCTTAGTCTGGGAGTGGACGACACTCGTTTGTAAGTGATGAAATCAATTAAATTAATGATTTGTGTCAAATTTGACATTTTGATAAATTTTGATAATTTTTGCCAGATTTGAGATTTTTAATTGTTCTTCGGTAATTTCGCCAAATATAACATTTTGATGAATATGAATTGACAATTCCAATCAAATTTTTACATTTAACATGTCGACTTATAACATTTTTATAAGATTTTCAACAAATCGATATTTTCGTAAAATTATCATCATTTCGAGATTTTCGTCGATTAATCAAATTGTTATCAGATTTTGCAATATTTCCTCAATTTATCGAATGTTGATGAAATTTTCAATATTTCGAGATTTTTAATTAATTTATGAAAATGTTTATCAGATTTTCAACATATCTTGATTTTTGATAGTTTGTCATTTATATCGATTTATAAAATTTTGATGAAATTTTCGATATTTCGAGATTTTCTCGTCAAATTTATAAAATATTTATATGTCAGATTTTCTATATTTTTATTTAGATTTGTAACGATTTTCAAAAATTATTGAATCATTACTTGAACACACAAATTTGAGATTTTTTTTTTCTACAAGACATATTTAATCATTTTTGACATTGAATGACATTTTTGATATTTTTTACCTTTTGAGAAGACATTTTTGACAATAGATTATATTCTTGATATTAAGCGACGTTTTTTGGCATTGGATGTCATGTTTCACATTAGATGCTACTTTTGATAAACAATGATATTTTTTATTTTTTTACTATTTCTGATGTTGACATTAAATGACGTATTTGACATTAGATGGCAGTTGAAATTTTAAATTTTTTTACTTTTTTGACATTAGACGACAATTTTGACATTTGATATTTTTGATATTACATATTTACTTGTTTTACATTAGATAACAATTTTTATATTATTAGATAACTTTTTTGACATTATTACTGATTTTAACACAAATTTTCGTTTTTGTATGAACGTTTTTGTCAAACTGTTACGTACTGACATAAAATGATAATTTTCATGTAAATCAATTTTATCAACACGCCGAATTTTTGACGTTTTAGATATTTTTTATATTAACGAAATGACATTTTGGTCATTTTGATGTTTTTGGCAATTTTAAATAATTTTGATATATTGATATTTTGATAACTTTTAAAACTGAAAACAGTTTTAATATGTTTTTATATTTTTAACTTTACTTGAAATCAGTGTTTAATACGCGTGTCGCATGAAGTAAAATTTCGAGTTTAGAAAAGCCCCGGGAAAATTTGTCTCGGGTCGCTGCGCGACCCTCGACAAATTTTCTACGCGGGGCTTTTCTAAACTCGAAATTTTACTTCATGCTTAGTCTGGGAGTGAAGACACTCGTTCGTAAATTTTTGAATTATCATATATTGTCATAAAGTTGTGTATTTATTTTCAAAAAAATCTTTCTCGGTTTATTGAACAAAATCAAAAGAGCTGAGGTGAAAAGTGTTAAGGTAAAAGTGGTTTATTTTTTCGTTGGCTACAACTTTTGTTAATCGGTGAGTTGTTGATCTCCACTAGATTTTTTAGTTTCCAATTCCAAAACAAAAGAGGTGAGGTGAAACGTGTTTAGGTAAAAGAGGTATATTTTTTTCCTTGGCTACAACTTATGTTTCAAACATTTTTTGACTTAGACGTCAAAAGCCATAGTGAAATTCGTTTATTAAAAAAACATCTAATGATTTCTAGTGATTTTTAACACAAGACTTTTAGACATTTGATGGAATAATTAACATTGAATTACTGAAATAAAAACCGAAATTAGTCGAGTAAATAGAAACAAATAGTGAAACAAACCAAGTGTTTTTAATTTACCTTCAATATTATACTGCAATAAGTATACATTTTTAATATATTCGTAAATATACGGTAAACAATGTAAAATATTTAGAAAATAACAATACAATAAATTTTATATTATTATTATACTGGGTGTCCGTATTTCAACAGAATGTATGGGGATCTCGGTTATTTAAAGAGATAGAGTCGGTTAAATTTGGGCAAAGTTGCATAATTTAGGGCCCAATAATAACCCAAAAACAAGTTTGAAATATCTTGTTTCCTTAATGAGATATTGTCAAAAAACGTATTTTTTGAAAATTCGTTTTTATTTTTTTATTCAAAAACTATCGAATCCAGACATTTACAACTTTGACATTATAGGCATTTTTTAACGATAAATCTAGTGACATATTTTATTTTAAGATAACTATAACATTTACCTAGGGACCATAGCTAACTTATGTTTTTCTTATGAGCGCCATTTTGGATTTTGATATTTTGATTTTTGAATATTTTTTACTGAATGCAATGATGTATCACACTTATAGTTTATTGTACATTTTATATGTAAAATTTTAATCTTTTGGTTTTTCGAAGAGTGTCTTGGAAACAATTGAGTAACTCACTTATTGGGCAACTCCTAGGACCCATAATTTGTTTACATATCACCCCTAAAGACGGGAATTCGACGTTACATACTTTAACAGTTGTGACATATTTTAAAGTAACAAGTGTCTTTCACTCCCAGACTAAGCATGAAGTAAAATTTCGAGTTTAGAAAAGCCCCGCGTAGAAAATTTGTCGAGGGTCGCGCAGCGACCCGAGACAAATTTTCACGGGGCTTTTCTAAACTCGAAATTTTACTTTATGCGCCACGCGTATAATCCATTGATTTGAAGTGTAGTTCAAAAACCCACAAATACATCTTTAAACAGAGTAACACAAAAATTTAGTCTGTTATCAACGATGTTCAGTGTTAATAATAAATAATTAGGTTATATATCTTGATTTTTGATAGTTTGTCATTTATATCGATTTATAAAATTTTGATGAAATTTTCGATATTTCGAGATTTTCTCGTCAAATTTATAAAATATTTATATGTCAGATTTTCTATATTTTTATTTAGATTTGTAACGATTTTCAAAAATTATTGAATCATTACTTGAACACACAAATTTGAGATTTTTTTTTTCTACAAGACATATTTAATCATTTTTGACATTGAATGACATTTTTGATATTTTTTACCTTTTGAGAAGACATTTTTGACAATAGATTATATTCTTGATATTAAGCGACGTTTTTTGGCATTGGATGTCATGTTTCACATTAGATGCTACTTTTGATAAACAATGATATTTTTTATTTTTTTACTATTTCTGATGTTGACATTAAATGACGTATTTGACATTAGATGGCAGTTGAAATTTTAAATTTTTTTACTTTTTTGACATTAGACGACAATTTTGACATTTGATATTTTTGATATTACATATTTACTTGTTTTACATTAGATAACAATTTTTATATTATTAGATAACTTTTTTGACATTATTACTGATTTTAACACAAATTTTCGTTTTTGTATGAACGTTTTTGTCAAACTGTTACGTACTGACATAAAATGATAATTTTCATGTAAATCAATTTTATCAACACGCCGAATTTTTGACGTTTTAGATATTTTTTATATTAACGAAATGACATTTTGGTCATTTTGATGTTTTTGGTAATTTTAAATAATTTTGATATATTGATATTTTGATAACTTTTAAAACTGAAAACAGTTTTAATATGTTTTTATATTTTTAACTTTACTTGAAATCAGTGTTTAATACGCGTGTCGCATGAAGTAAAATTTCGAGTTTAGAAAAGCCCCGGGAAAATTTGTCTCGGGTCGCTGCGCGACCCTCGACAAATTTTCTACGCGGGGCTTTTCTAAACTCGAAATTTTACTTCATGCTTAGTCTGGGAGTGAAGACACTCGTTCGTAAATTTTTGAATTATCATATATTGTCATAAAGTTGTGTATTTATTTTCAAAAAAATCTTTCTCGGTTTATTGAACAAAATCAAAAGAGCTGAGGTGAAAAGTGTTAAGGTAAAAGTGGTTTATTTTTTCGTTGGCTACAACTTTTGTTAATCGGTGAGTTGTTGATCTCCACTAGATTTTTTAGTTTCCAATTCCAAAACAAAAGAGGTGAGGTGAAACGTGTTTAGGTAAAAGAGGTATATTTTTTTCCTTGGCTACAACTTATGTTTCAAACATTTTTTGACTTAGACGTCAAAAGCCATAGTGAAATTCGTTTATTAAAAAAACATCTAATGATTTCTAGTGATTTTTAACACAAGACTTTTAGACATTTGATGGAATAATTAACATTGAATTACTGAAATAAAAACCGAAATTAGTCGAGTAAATAGAAACAAATAGTGAAACAAACCAAGTGTTTTTAATTTACCTTCAATATTATACTGCAATAAGTATACATTTTTAATATATTCGTAAATATACGGTAAACAATGTAAAATATTTAGAAAATAACAATACAATAAATTTTATATTATTATTATACTGGGTGTCCGTATTTCAACAGAATGTATGGGGATCTCGGTTATTTAAAGAGATAGAGTCGGTTAAATTTGGGAAAAGTTGCATAATTTAGGGCCCAATAATAACCCAAAAACAAGTTTGAAATATCTTGTTTCCTTAATGAGATATTGTCAAAAAACGTATTTTTTGAAAATTCGTTTTTATTTTTTTATTCAAAAACTATCGAATCCAGACATTTACAACTTTGACATTATAGGCATTTTTTAACGATAAATCTAGTGACATATTTTATTTTAAGATAACTATAACATTTACCTAGGGACCATAGCTAACTTATGTTTTTCTTATGAGCGCCATTTTGGATTTTGATATTTTGATTTTTGAATATTTTTTACTGAATGCAATGATGTATCACACTTATAGTTTATTGTACATTTTATATGTAAAATTTTAATCTTTTGGTTTTTCGAAGAGTGTCTTGGAAACAATTGAGTAACTCACTTATTGGGCAACTCCTAGGACCCATAATTTGTTTACATATCACCCCTAAAGACGGGAATTCGACGTTACATACTTTAACAGTTGTGACATATTTTAAAGTAACAAGTGTCTTTCACTCCCAGACTAAGCATGAAGTAAAATTTCGAGTTTAGAAAAGCCCCGCGTAGAAAATTTGTCGAGGGTCGCGCAGCGACCCGAGACAAATTTTCACGGGGCTTTTCTAAACTCGAAATTTTACTTTATGCGCCACGCGTATAATCCATTGATTTGAAGTGTAGTTCAAAAACCCACAAATACATCTTTAAACAGAGTAACACAAAAATTTAGTCTGTTATCAACGATGTTCAGTGTTAATAATAAATAATTAGGTTGTGAATATTTTTGTTAAAACAACTGATAACGACATTTATTTGTTAATGGTTGTAAAAAAAATAATAAATTCAAATTTATTCTTAAACGATTTGTATTCGTGATTCGAAAAAACGGGATTCGAATCTTTGATTCGAATCATATTTATCTCTTACTAATCCTTTATTCGAGTATTCCTGATTCGAATCATATTAGGTGATTCGGATTCGTGATTCGAATCCTTTTAACCAGGATTCGTCCCAGCTCTGCTGTCTTTATATCTCTCTGTTTGTTTGACTATCCATTTGTTTGTCTGTTTGCCTATTCGTTTGTTTGTTTATCTATCTGTTTGTCTGTTTGCCTATTCGTTTGTCTGTTTATCTATCTGTCTGTTTATTTGGCTATTTGTCTGATTGTTTGACTATCCATTTGCTTGTTTATCTTATTTGGTTTTTGTTCATTTATTTGTTTGCTTGTCCATCTGTCTGCGTCTGTTTGTTTGATTATCTGTTAACGTGCTTGTTTAGCTGTCTGTTTGTGAGACTATTTGCTATCTGCCCAGCTGCTTATTCTTAAGATTTATTTATTGATCTCTCAAATAAACATATTTTCGCAGACTAAGTAAGTTGCAAGAAACCAAGTTAAAACGAGAATGAACTATTTGGCCTTCGACATTTTACAATTCTTTTGAATTAAATTTACATCTCACTCAAGTAAGACACTTGGTTTTGTTTTACAAATTAATAACTTTCAATAACTTCTCACATAGTGTTATTTGTATGATGGCATATGAGTTATTGAGAGGAAAACACTTGGTAATTGTTTTGCAAATTAATAACTCTTAATAACCTTATATAGTGTTGTATGTTTCACCAAGTGCAAAATGAGAAATTTGTTTAAAAAAAACACATGGTATTTGATGAACTCATTTGGTGCAAAAAGCAGACAAGTAAGTACACTTTTCTAGAATATAAATTTAAATGTATAAAAATGGATTTTTCCGTAAATAAATAAATAAATATAAGTGATGATTAAAAAGTATACATAATTTAAGTGCGGTAGTTTTTTTATTCATTTTAAGCATTATTAAATATGCATGAAGTCAAATTAGTGTGTATGTATTTACAAATTTCTCGGCAATTAACCGAAACGCTATTCCCGAAGACGAGAGGCATTTCTTGAGCTCGCTTGGTTAATGAACTAAATTGCCCGAGCTGGAGTTTTCATTAAAATTCGAAAAATTTACCGTTAACTCGACACACAAACACAAACTTTATGGATGTTGTAAAATAATAACTATAAAAAGTTTTCTCAACAAAATGTAAAACCACAAAAAGTGAACAATTTTAAAGATTGCACCTGATCGGTGCAATCTTTAAAATTCTTTGGTTTTAGTGGTTCTAAACTTGAAATCTGCGATTTATTAGATGTTCAAAGTAATCTTCGCATGTAAACTCTGTTCAAATTTTATACTCTCCGCAGTAGGCTTGTTTTTTGTATCCTTATATTGGCATGTTGTATTTTTGAAAGTGATGATTGAAGTAGGTTGTTAATCTATAACTTCAATTAAACGACGCCAAACACCTACTATCGTAATATTTTTACTTTCCCCTGTATGTAATACAAAGGGAAAGTATTGTTTTCGTGAAAATTTTCGAATCAAAAATTTTAGCGGAAATATCCGTTTTGAGGTCCCCTGAGTCGAATAAGACCATTTTTGAAAAATGTCTGTCTGTCTGTCTGTCTGTCTGTGTGCGCTGTACCGCAAAAACCGCTAAAGATATCGAGATGAAACTTGAAACTTAAGCTTTTTGTTACAATCGGAAGAACTGAAAAGCTTTTGGTGAAAATCGGAAAACCGGAAGTGGTACTTTACTCTTAGCGTTTTTCAGTTTTTTCAGATTTTTTCAATAAATGTTCATCAAACAAAAAATTCTTTCAAATAAAAGTTGTAGATAATAATAAAATGAAGATGTATTGTTCACTTACTTTTTGTCATAGCACTCTTAGTTTTTGAGATATTCAATAAATAGTGTTTTTTATCTAGTCATTGGTTTGTGTCAGTATGTGTTGATCCAATTGAAAAATGTTTCAAATAAAACGTGTAGTTATCAAAAAGTTGAAGACATTTTGAAAATAATAATGCTACAAATATTTTAAAAGTGATTTAATACGCAATTTACGGGGGAAAGTACTATGATGGACACATCACCATTTTTACATGTGAATTGAGGATATTATAAAATGCAACATTGCACTACACATAACAAAAAAATGCAATGACGTAACTAAATTGTTAGTAACTTATGTCACCCTAACAAAGCCTACTGCGGCGAGAATAAAATGTGAACAGACTATAAAAAAAAGCTTAATTTTGAATATTTCTGACGATCCGTTAATACACAATTCAATTTATAAACCAATACCTATTTTATCAACACAAGGAATGATGAATATCCAAAAAACACTACAACAGATAAACTGGAACACAATATATCTTTCCAGTAATGTTGATGAATCCTTTGAAATGTTCATTAATTCGCTGATGCAACTTATTGACTCAAATGAATCATATTCAAGGAATAAGTATATAAATAGAAATAATTTACCCTGGATAACAGATAAAATCAGTTAAATAATTTACTTTGGGTAAAGGAAAACTTTAAATGTAATACTACCAACTTACGCTATTTAAATAACAGAACCGAATATAAGCATACAATATTAGAATCGCAGAGAATTTATTATCAAAAATTAATCGATAATGCTCCAAACAAGCAAGCAAAAGTTTGGCAATTAGTAAATAGACGATTAGGTAAACAATCACGTCATAAGATAGAGAAAATTATTACTACTTGTAATAATATAATAACGAATTCTGATGATATCTCGAACTCTTTTGCGACGTACTTTACAAGCGTTGTAGCTCAGAGCATTTTGGTAACGATAAATCTACTAGTTGCACTGCATGTGTAGACTCTTCACAAACATGTGTGTTTTTGCCAGTGGAAACAAATGAAGTTCGGTCAGCAATTCAAAAATTAAAAAATAAACGCAGTACAGGACATGACGGAATTTCTATTTCATTTATGAAGTTTATGTGTGAAGAATTATTGGATCCATTGAAATATCTTATTAATGAAGCTATTAATAATGGAATATTCCCTACGATTCTGAAAACGGCAGTCGTGATTCCCGTGTATAAAAAAGAAGATAAGTCGTTGATGAAAAACTATCGTCCAGTGTCATTGTTAAGTGTGATATCGAAAATTATCGAAGGTGTCGTGAGTGATCGTCTGTGGTGTTACTTAAATAAATATGAGTTGATGTCAGCAACACAGCATGGGTTTAGACAATCCCTTTCGACGGAGACAGCGTCATATCATATGGTGGAGTTCATCAGTAAAGAACTAGATTCAAAACAGTGTGTAGCCGTGCTTTTGTTCGATCTATCTCGCGCGTTTGATACTGTGGACATTGCATTTGTTAGATATAAATTGTATAAACTCGGAATTCGAGCTAATATTTTAGATTTTTTGATTTCATTTTTAAGTGATAGAAGTTTTTATGTAAAATGTAATAATTCTAAATCAAAAGAATTTGGTATAAAAACAGGAGTGGCTCAGGGGTCTATCTTGGGACCCCTAATCTTTTCATTATATGTGAACGATATGAAGAATTATATTAACTGTGGTAAATTAATCAATTTCGCGGACGATACGTCAGTTGTATTGTCAACAAATAATCCAACGCTTCTTGACACTTTAATTGATAAGACAAAAGATGAAGTGAAGTGGTGGTGTAATAAGAATAGTTTAATTTTAAACGATTGTAAGACGGAATGTGTATTCCAACACATATACAACACTTAAATATAGTAAAAAAAACAAAATTTTTAGGCATTTTTTTAGATCCTCAGCTGTCTTGGGATTCCCATGTTGACTTTGTTTGTAATAAACTGAACAAAGCCTATTACGCTATATTAAACTTAAAAAATGTATTAGCTTTACCAAATTTAGTGGAAGTTTATTACGCCTTAGCATATTCAGCTCTATCCTACAATGTAATCATTTGGAGATAATCTGCTCTGCGTAGTAGGATTTTTGTCTTGCAAAAACGTCTAGTAAGATTGATTTATAACGTATCGCCCAGAGAGTCATGTAGATCATTATTTTTAAAGTCAAATATTTTAACTTTTCCATCCATTTATATAATGAGGTGCAGTCTATTTGTGAAAAAACATAATACATATTTTGAAAAAAATTCGTCTTTTCATAAATACAATACGCGGCATCGTAATAGTCTTTCAATAGTGGGACATAACACTGCTCAATACGAGAGAGCCCCGGGATATAATTGTATAAAAATATATAATAATCTTCCATCTGATATTAAGAAAATTGACGTATATACAAAATTCAAGAAAACGCTTAGAATGTATTTAGCCAATAAGGTTTTTTATTCATTAGATGATTTCTTTTTGTAATATGTCTGTAATTTGGTAATTGTACTTGACTTGTCCAATGTCTTTGTGATTTATATGGATTAATAAAACTATACTATACTATACTATACTATAGATATATTAAAAAAAATACCACCCGATTTGATCTATCTGGTCGTTTTTTGTGGACTTTTTAGACCTTATTTTTGTGATGCATTTTGTATTACCGATTCTTCCCAAATTAAATAACAATTCACGTACGATTGATGAAATTTATCACGTCATCGAAATAAGAGACCTTTTAATATCCATTTCAGTTCACGTCATTACCAAAAATAATGGATTAATTTATCGATTCTCAAAATGTTCCAAACTGACCGACTCTTGAAATATCCCGGTTATTTCCGGCACTACAAAAAATACAATAAATTTCAATAACAGTTAATAAAACACGTTTAACCTTTCTTCACAAATTTATTCTATACCAGATGTACATTTCGGTCACAAAGAGACTATTATCAGAGGTTTGATAATGGCCACTTTGTGACTAAAATAACCATCTGGCATAGAATAAATTTGCAAAGAAATGGTAAAAGTGTTTTATTTAAAGTTATTATCATTTTCACGCAACTCACCCTAATTCATTCAATAACTGTGAATTAATCGACAAATAAAATACTAATATCCTTTCTTCATACTTATAAATGCGTAAAGAAAAGTTATTAGTGGTTTATTTATCAATTACTTAAATTTGGTCTCAGAGCTGGGCAGGATTCGAATCATTCAGGATTCGATTCCCGGATTCGAATCCTTTTAGAGGATTCAAAAGAGGTATTCGAATACTTTAGTGAAAACGGATTTGTGATCCGGATTCGTTATATATTTTTTAAAGGATTCGTATTCGAATCCAGATGTAGATGATTCGAATCCTTATAAAAGGATTCGAATTCTTATAAAAGGATTGGAATCCTCATACACGGATTCAAATCCCCCTAAATAATTCGAATCATCGCTATTAAGGCTGGGATTCGAATTCGATTAATTCAAATAGTTAAATATTCTGATATGAATATTTAAATCACTAAATTATTCATATTTGAATATAAATATTCAAAATTTTCGAATAATTCAAATATTTGTGAATGCATATTTAGTTACTTAACCATGAAAAATATTCAACGTTAATAGTATATTTTTAACTTCACTTGAAATCAGTGTTATATACGCGTGGCGCATGAAGTAAAATTTCGAGTTTAGAAAAGCCCCGTGAAAATTTGTCTCGGGTCGCTGCGCGACCCTCGACAAATTTTCTACGCGGGGCTTTTCTAAACTCGAAATTTTACTTCATGCTTAGTCTGGGAGTGGACAACACTCGTTCTTATAAGTTTCAAATTGAAGGATCACTAGATTACTAAGTTTCTTACCATTTTACAAAGGCTACAGCTCGAAGGACCTTCCATGGTCTTCGGAGACCGAAGGACTACAGGGAATCGAAGTTTTTTTACAAGAAAACAACGAAAATCTGAAGGTTTACAGCATGGATAGGAGAAAAAACATCTAATTTTGAAAAAATATCGAAGTTGGGTTGGTTTTTAGTGCATTTTTAACTTCACTTTAAATCAGTGTTTTATACGCGTGGCGCATGAAGTAAAATTTCGAGTTTAGAAAAGCCCCGTGAAAATTTGTCTCGTCTCGCTGCGCGACCCTCGACAAATTTTCTACGCGGGGCTTTTCTATGCTCGAAATTTTACTTCATGCTTAGTCTGGGAGTGGACAACACTCGTTCTTAGAAGTTTCAAATTGAAGGATCACTCTAGATTACTAAGTTTATTACCATTTTACAAAGGCTACAGCTCAAAGGACCAACCATGGTCTTCGGAGACCGAAGGACTACAGGGAATCGAAGTTTTTCTACAAGAAAACAACGAATATCAGAAGGTTTACTGCATGGATAGGAAAGAAAACATCTAATTTTGAAAAAATATCAAAGTTGGGTTGGTTTTCAGTGCATTTTTAACTTCACTTTAAATCAGTATTTTATACGCGTGGCGCATGAAGTAAAATTTCGAGTTTAGAAAAGCCCCGTGAAAATTTGTCTCGGGTCGCTGCGCGACCCTCGACAAATTTTCTACGCGGGGTTTTTCTAAACTCGAAATTTTACTTCATGCTTAGTCTGGGAGTGGACAACACTCGTTCTTAGAAGTTTCAAATTGAAGGATCACTAGATTACTAAGTTTATTACCATTTTACAAAGGCTACAGCTCGAAGGACCAACCAGGGTCTTCGGAGACCGAAGGACTACAGGGAATCGAAGTTTTTTTACAAGAAAACAACGAAAATCTGAAGGTTTACAGCATAGATAGGAAAAAAACATCTAATTTTGAAAAAATATCGAAGTTTGGTTGGTTTTCAGTGCATTTTTAACTTCACTTTAAATCAGTGTTTTATACGTGTGGCGCATGAAGTAAAATTTCGAGTTTAGAAAAGCCCCGTGAAAATTTGTCTCGGGTCGCTGCGCGACCCTCGACAAATTTTCTACGTGGGGCTTTTCTAAGCTCGAAATTTTACTTCATGCTTAGTCTGGGAGTGGACAACACTCGTTCTTAGAAGTTTAAAATTGAAGGATCACTCTAGATTACTAAGTTTATTACCATTTTACAAAGGCTACAGCTCGAAGGACCAACCATGGTCTTCGGAGACCGAAGGACTACAGGGAATCGAAGTTTTTTACAAGAAAACAACGAAAATCTGAAGGTTTACAGCATAGATAGGAAAGAAACATCTAATTTTGAAAAAATATCGAAGTTTGGTTGGTTTTCAGTGCATTTTTAACTTCACTTTAAATCAGTGTTTTATACGTGTGGCGCATGAAGTAAAATTTCGAGTTTAGCAAAGCCCCGCGAAAATTTGTCTCGGGTCGCTGCGCGACCGTCGACAAATTTTCTACGCGGGGCTTTTCTAAACTCGAAATTTTACTTCATGCTTAGTCTGGGAGTGGACAACACTCGTTTGAATTTTAAATTTAACTCTTTTAAAAAATATACGTATGTAATATAATAAATCAGTCATTGAAATCATAGAAAAAGATGCAAAATTTTACCTAAAATTAACGTTTAGAGTTAACTTTATAATTTGCTCGGCTCTTAATGGGTGAATATTCTATTCCTAAAAAAAACAGTTTTTATTTATTATTAAAGTTGCATTTAATACAATAACAAACTGTGAATAAATCGACATAAATCTAGAAATATCGAAAATCTCGACATGTAGAAAATCTTGGCGGTCCACTCCCAGACTAAGCATGAAGTAAAATTTCGAGTTTAGAAAAGCCCCGCGTAGAAAATTTGTCGAGGGTCGCGCAGCGACCCGAGACAAATTTTCACGGGGCTTTTCTAAACTCGAAATTTTACTTCATGCGCCACGCGTATAAAACACAGATTTAAAATGAAGTTCAATAACACATATATCATCATTAATTAAAATCATTATATAATCAGATATTTAGTCGGTAAATGAACATTTTTGTTAATAGAAACTGATTTATTAAAATATTACTGTTTGCAAATAATAGATTTAAATTTATTTTTAAAGGATTTGTATCCGTGATTCAAAAATGAGGATTCGAATCTTTGATTCGAATCATATTTTTCAGTTACGAATCCTTTACTCGAGTATTCGTGATTCGAATCATATTAGGTGATTCGGATTCGTGATTCGAATCCTGTTTTTGAGGATTCATCCCAGCTCTGTTTGGTCTTCGAATAATCAATCAATTTGTCATTTAATCAACAATGTAGCACAAGAAATCTGCAATATCTATCAGAGTTCAGAAATTAACTAACTCGGATATGTTGAGTTATCTACTTTATCTTCTGTAGGCATAAAGTTACATAATTTTTATGCACAAGTGAAGTTAAGCAGTACGAATTTGGTGAATTTGAAGAGGAGTGTATAAAACAGATTTTCTGAAGATGTGACATTTGAATTACATAAATCTTGTATTGTATTTATTAAATTTGATTGAACTTCTTTATACGCTTTGTTTACAATTTCTCTATTAAAACTTATATAAATCAACTCGTACAATAAATTTCTATTGGTTTTGTAAATAGCCTTATGAAAATTATAATTCTACAATAATTTCAAGGTTATTGTATTTGTTTTGTAGGTAATAAGTAATTAATTTGCAATGCAATATTTCGTATTTATTTTAATTATACAGTGTAGGTTTCTTTATCAAACTTAAATCAATTTAGTCGATTCCTACATATTCTACCAATATTAAACCTTAAACAATTAAGTAACAATTATTAGAATGATATTTAAACATTCTTTGTATACAAATAATAGCGTGATACTATTTTTAGCATGAATCTATTTTTATTAATGTAAAACAATACATATAAGGAGTTTTTTTTAATTATACATACATGTCCCAATGTGTATTCTAACGAGTGTCTATAAACTGTCGGCATCACAGTAGGTTCTGACTTCATAAACATACGTCGTAATTAGACATATAATTACATTTATCTACGACTGCTTGAATAAGTGACGAATTTGACAATCATTTGAGTTACGTAATGAAACTCATTACCTAACTAGTTAGGTAATGAAATCAAAAACACACTCATTTTTTAATACCAACTAACCACCAAATTTATTAAACAATTACTTATGAACATTAATAATAACATGTTTACATTTATTTAAGTGTATTCCTGAAGACATTTCTGTTTTAGAAATTTCCAAACTACTGCGGTTACTGGTTGAAACTTCTACAAGTACAATCTTTTCTCCAAGAATATTTGTTGCGATACGTTTCTTATTCTCAACCGAAGTTTCTATGTACCCTTCGGCTACTGTATTGCTCTTCCAACCCCCGTGCCTTTTTATTGTTAGCAGGTCCGCCCCTGAGTTTGCCAACCGTGAGGTTGACGATCTTCTGAAACAGTGACCGGTGTACTCGTTAGCATTTGGTAGTTTTAAAAAAGAAGCAATATTTTTCGGCATGCTACCAATCGTGTTAATGCCTACGGGCTGTTTTATACATTTGCCATTCCTGTAACCAACAAAAAACCTCTCTACGGCATTATGTGGACGCAGTGCCATGTATTTTTTTATAATGTCTACGAAATTGATCCCATCAATGCCTCCAGATGTTATAACAAAGTCTCGCGAAATTTTGGTCTTTGTTTTTGGTATTGTGACGCAGAAGACCTGCCCTTCGTTCCTAACGTTGGTCACTTGCATATAAGTGAGTTCTTCCTTTCTACAGGCTCCACCAATTCCAAAGATCAAAACTACCTGAAAATATATCTTAATATAAAATGTCATGCCTTTTCTTATTTACCTTTGTTAGTAGCCACTTTTCATCATCAGCTTCTTGTAAAAATCGAGTTATATGCTGTTTTGTTAAATTGTTCGATTTCTTCGGTTTATATCCTTCTGACTGCCTTTTCAGAAATGCGACCAATTGAATAAATTTACTGATATCTACATTTTTCTTTATGGATATCATAGCACGTATCATCGAGTAATATGCCCATAGGCTTGAAGGTTTATAGCGTTTCGAAATATTTTCAAAATATACTAGAAGTACCTTTCCATTTGCTTCATTTTTTATTTTCTTCTCATCGCACCATTTCCGCAAACGTTCATAAGCTTGCTCATATTTAATTTTTGATTTTTCCGGCAATAACATTGAAACTACCTGCGTGGCCGATTCTTCGATATCCGAAGGCAGAGATTCGGAGTCGCTCATTATTTCACAGCAAATCAGAAATTAGAAAATTAATTCTTGAAGTTTTGACTATTAAATTGTTGACATTCAAATTACATGTTGATTGTTGACATTCAAATTACATGTTGCTATGGTTCTACGTACATACTATGATATTCTAATTTTTCATCAAATTCAATTCAAAAGTATAATTTCCGTAATTCTGAGCAGTCGTAGATAAAAAGTTGTATCTAATACGTGGGATTAGGCATATTAACTGAGACTCATGCTATTACTTCGACTCGGGCTACGCCCTCGTCTCAGCAACTCACCGCATTCGTCAGTTAATGATGCTCTTATCCCACTAATTAGATAAATATTTATTATTTAACGTTTTCGAAATTCATCGAATCGTATGACTTAATCCAAGATATGTTATTTGTTTTTTAAAGCAACCGAGATGCCAACAGTTTATAGACACTCGTCATAAATGTTCAGACATTCGTTATTTTTGAAAAGCGTTTAATTTGAAGCTTCTACCGAGTGTTTTTACTCCCTGATTAAGCATGAAGTAACATTTCAGGCTTCTCTAAACTCAAAATTTTACTTCATGCGCCACGCGTATAAAAAAAACCTGTATAATATTGTTAATTTTAAAATACAGGGCTATTCAAAATAAGGGAACAGATTTCAAACATTTATTTCCTTCAAACTACAAAATGTAGAACCATAATTCTAACGTTCCTGGACAGACGAAAGTATAAAATTTGAGCAGTTTATGCAGAAGTTCCAACCACTCCCGCATTGGCGCTGTTGCTTGTCGTGTTAATTGTCTGTAGTAAAATGGCTACACAACAAGAAAACGCATTTTGTGTGATGCAATTAGCAAAACTAGAGTTCATTATTGCAGATTAAGCAGATTTACCAGTGGCATCGATGGTTGCATCTGTAAACAGAAAAGCACGGGATGTTTACGCACATCAAATGAAAATGTCGAGCGTATTCGTATTTCGAAAGGAACCAAAAAAAGAAACAAAGAACGTGTAATATACAGTGCTCATACTGAATGCATAAAAATTTGAACTTTTCTTTTTCCAGGAACGTTGGAATTGTGTTTCTATCTTTTGTAGTTTGGAAGAAATTAATGTTTGAAAGCTGTTCCTTTGTTTTGAATAGCCCTGTATACTGTCAAAGCAGTATGCTAAAGCTTTTTATTTTTAACTTTCGTTAAATCAGCTTTTTATATGCGTGGCACATAAGGTAAAACTTCGAGTTTAGAAAAACCTGAAAATTTGGATTTGCTGGACGAGCGAAGCAAGTTGCTTAATTTAGGAGTGGAAACACTCGTTAGCAGTTTCAAATTGAAGACTGTTATAAAAACAACGAATTCATAAACATTTCCAGTGTATGCATCGGGATATGTACTTAAAACTTAAAAGAAACATTCCCTGTATTAATATTCTATACCTTTTCAAGGTTAAGTTGGCACGAAACAAATTCATGTTGGTAATAATTAAAATCAAGTTGTCACAAATCATATACAACTTGAATTTGATTAGTGACACCTTTATTTTGATTACTTGAATTTGTTTAGTGCCAACTTAACCTAATATAGGGGAGTTACGTGAAAAGTTAACCCGGCATATAATGTAAGCGAAAAGTAAAATTTTACGTGTATGTCATTCTTTAGCATCACATTCTAAGTGAATTTGGTATTTGTTATGTATACAAAATTCACATGTAATATGACACTTGCTAGATGGCGGTTATTTATGTTATTTTAAACGTTTTACTTATGCATGAGTTTTCGTATGGGTAATGGGTTACTTTACTTCTTTCGTTTAAATGGCATCATTTTATTCTACACTACTTCATTTCTTCCTAATATGACGTCATGTCAGTGAGAAAAGTCATCGATGATAAAACTCATCAACAATCAGAATTGGCCCCAAGTTTTGATCCTTTTTTACAATTTATGTAACTTGCGAAGAAAGGAATATTACTGTAAATTCAACTACTAATTTCTTTTTTTATTACTTTTATTTAAAACATTATACATGTATCCCTTTTTAAATAAAAAATCTAAATTGACATGTTCGTAAATAAAAATGTTTTCTACTCAAACAAGTGCGATTGATTTGAAATCCGATAAAGGTCGATCAGTTTAAGGAATTAAACTCCCTAAAAAGCTGAAAAAATAGCAGCTATCAACCTAATGTAAGAAGAAGAAATTTAATAGTGGGGTTGTAGAAGGACCAATGACAATTTAGAAGGTTATTTATATTATTCTGCATTTCAATTGTTTTTACTGTGTTTAATTAAAAATAGTTAGATTCTTGTAACTTTATTTATTAAAAATATGTGCTTGATCCTAGCAACTGCGCCAATTGTAAAGAATACTTTTGTTGTAGTTTTATTTATTTGTATGTTCTTTTCTTGGTGGGTGATTTCAGTGGAGTAATCATCTAAGTTTAACAGAAGAGTGTTATTTTATTTGAGTATTTAGAAATTTTACTTTTACATTAAATTTGATTTAGAATTGGAATTGTGTGTTTTTGAACTTCTTGTTTTAAGTTTAGAAATTAACTCCCTTAAACTTAGTGCGGACGCGCTTGATGCTGGGTAAAGAATTTGATAAGATAAAGATAATGACTATTGCTTGAAAACTATATCTGTGTTCGCTCGTAATTCAAAATAAATATATAAATACATTATACACAAATAAAAAGTTAATAAATAGAAAAATATACAATAAGAAACGAAATAGAAATAATACAATAACAAAACTATTAACATAATTAATTGCTACATTACATAGTTAAGGCGGTTTTGCCGCTTGTAAGTGTCGTACAAAGCTTTGTGATCGGGATTCACGGAAAAAATGTATAATGTGTATTAGTCACCTTTATTGATATATGTTAGACAATATTAAGGAAAAAATGTGTAATAATCCGTAAAAAAATAATTAAGAAGTGATATCCAAATCCGTTTTATTCGCGTATTAATTATTAGATTTTATTTCTGAAAACGGATTTATACATAATATATAAAATTACGAAAATGTTATTCGTGAAAATGCAAACAATGTCTTAATTAATAAGACAACTTAAGACGATGAATATCCATTGAAAGAACTACTTCCCGTGCAAATACACCTCCGGATATTGAATTATACAATGAAATATTTAAAATCTTATTTAAGTTGTATTAATTAAGACATTGTTTGCATTTTCACGAATAACATTTTCGTAATTTTAAATATTATGTTTAAAGTGTGCAAACTATAAGAAGCGTAAGCTTATTTTCTCGGATTCAAATAGTTTTGAATTTGAATTTATCTTGTTTGAACGGATTTATATTTAAAAATCGAATTAAAACGGATGCTTTTTTTAATAAAATATAAAAAAAAACATTTTAATAACCCGATATTTATTAGGAAATCCAGAAAATAAATCCGCCAAAAATTTGTAATGTGATCTGCTTTTAACCTACAAAATTTCAAATTTTTGAAAGTTACAATAAACAAGTTAATTTTTGAGCACCTGTAAAGCCCTTTAATGTATAATGATATCAGGATTTTGATTTTTATGGTATGGTAAATGTGTTCTTTAAACCTAGTTTTTATATTTCGTTCAGTTTGACCATTTAAAATTTAAAAAAAATATATAAGAAAAAGGAAATAACTACTTTTGAATTTATAAATGACACTTCATACAACTAAAAATAGAATATCTTTGAATACAAAACTGTATTTTAATAAGTGAAAACAATAATTAATTTCAAAATAGATTCACATTTTTTTTTGTAACAAAGTGAAACCTACACGAATTTACTTTTTCTCCATGGTGAAATTTTGCACCACCTGTTGATTTTTTAATTATTTGTTTGATGTAGTATCCCACGCAGGTATATTTCTGTATACCTGCTTCTAACAAAGGAAAATCACAACCCCTGTCCTTGGGTTTCAACAAGTCTAAACTCGCATAAGAAGGAACGTGTATGTACAAGAAATATTCCTCTCCACATAAATTATAGCAGCATTGATTACAATTTGCTAATTATTTTTTTTAAGTGTTTTATAAACTCGAAATTTTACTTCATGCGTTACGTGTATAAAGCATTGATTTCAAGTAAATTTTAATTTTATATATTGTTTTTCTTTAAAGTGATTAAACACATGGTGACAGTTTATAATACTAGGTGCATTAGGTACCTACTTGTCTTACTTATTTTCTTTTACGTTTTAATGGTATTGGCAACTGTACCCTTTTGACCAGTGTCAGCTTACTTATTTTATTTGACCTTAAATTCAATTTTGATGTAATAAGATAACAGTCATCGTTGTAATATATACATATTTATTGTTTTATTAGTGTAACGTTTCATATTTAACATATTAATTTAAAAACCCACTGTATCCATTCATGTTACAGTTAAATTGAAATTAAACGGTAAAGTGTTAATAAACAGGTTCTAATGTGGTCCATCTCGTTTAATTTATAATAACAATCTCGGACTTGCTTTTTGCATTACACACAGTGAGACTCGTTTTTGTAACGGCTCATTGACGACCAGAAAGGTGGCCAACATGAGGAACAACGAAGGAAAGCACAAATAAGGTGCTGATATTGTTAGCAAAATGAAGCAGGAAATAACGAAAACGCAGGAGCAGTTGAAAGAAACTGCTTGAGACACTCGAATTTTAATGGCGCAAAATTAGTTTAAACGAAATAATGATTCGTAAAATAAATTAAGAGGACTGTGCGTATCAGAACGGTAATGGAGAATCAATGTAAATTAGAAACACAAACAAGGTATAAACAAATTTAAATATACAATGTCTGTATGTATGTATTTGCCCAATGAAAGATGCTAGGGTGTGTCATGTTCTAGCGGAGCGACCAATCCAAATTTTCTTTAAACTCGAAATATTTACTTCATGCGCCAAGCGTGTAAACTTGAAAATTTGGTTTGGTCGCGTAGCGCTACGCCACCAAACCAAATTTTCAGGCTTTTCTAAACTCAAAATCTTACTTCATGCTTAATCTAGGAGTGGAATACTCTCGTTTAGGACTTCAAATTAAACTATTTTAAAAATCAAACCATTATCGAAAAAGTTACAGCTCATGGATACATGTTAACTAAATTTTACTGGTGGCAAATGCTACCGTCAGGCCCGAAAGGGTTAATGTGTAGTTCCAAAATATACTTAGTTATTATTAAACGATTACAATGTTTTAAAATAAAATATGGATTTATTTGTTCATAATTTATTTTACAGTGAACAGTTTTAGCAAACAGAATTACGCTGATTTTTGATACATGTTTTGATTGAGGCTGCGATTTATTTTAATTTAAGTTATCATTTTGAATAAATAAATAATATTAAAACGTTCAAATATTTAAATAAAAAAATTGGGCAAACAATAAAGTAAATATTTGATACATGTTTTAAGACTGGGAACTTCGCAAATTTAGGTAATCCAGTATTTATTCAAAACCACATTCAAATACTCGAATATTCAAATATATATATATATATATATATATATATATATATATATATATATATATATGTATATATATATATATATATATATATATATATATATATATATATATATATGTATATATATATATATGTATATATATATATATATATATATATATATATATATATATATATATATATATATATATATATATATATATACAGAGAGTTTTATGTAACACCGAACATTTTCATAACGAGAATTTTTCTTTTAAGTATACATAAGCATGCGTTGTACATTTGCCGACGCTCTGTTTTTAAAAGCATTTAATTTGAAGCTTTAAACAAGTGTCTTCCACTCCCAGGCTAAGCATGAAGTAAAATTTCGAGTTTAGAAAAGCCTGAAAATTTGGTTTGGTCGCGTAGCGCGAAGCGCGGAGCGGCCAAACCAAATTTTCAGGCTTTTCTAAACTCGAAATTTTACTTCATGCGCCACCGGTACAAAACACTGATGCAATATACATTTTATCGGTGTGTTTTAAACTTCGTAATATGTCAGTGTTTTGTACTGGTGGCGCATGAAGTAAAATTTCGAGTTTAGAAAAGCCTAAAAATTTGGTTTGGCCGCTCCGCGCTTCGCGCTACGCGACCAAACCAAATTTTCAGGCTTTTCTAAACTCGAAATTTTACTTCATGCTTAGTCTGGGAGTATATATATATATATATATAAATTATTTTAAATAGTTATCCAAATTAGTTCATAACTTTAATAAGCAATATTTGATTAAAATTATGACTAGCAAAATTATCATTTAAATGCTGTTTATGTTCCGTCGGTACTGATTATATACAATAAGTATATTTCAAATTCAAAACTATAATTTTTTGAATTCGAAACAATGATCATACGGTTTTAGTTTGCCGAACTTTAAATATAAAATATATAAATATTATTGTATTGCGATTCAAGTTCAAGTTAGCTCTAACTAAATCCAAGTCAGAACTAATCAAAATCAACTTATCATTAATCACATTCCAGTTTCATTTGAGTGACACTTATTACCAACTGGAATTTGACTTTTGCCTGGCCTTAGTTATATACTTTGACTATCAGCAAGACTTGAATTTGCTTAGGGCCAACTTGTACTTGAAAAATATTATTTATTATTTTACATCAATAATACTAGTTAGTTTACTTGATTCAGTTGATTTAGTTACGTAAAGATCAAATTAATTTGACGAATAAGGAATAAAATAGAATAGAAAGCACTAATAATCTTTCTTCATACGTTTGAAGAAAGGTTATTAGTGCTTTATTCGTCAAATTTACTTGATTCAGGCAAAGAATTATCCTATGCGATTTGTTTTTTTGAATGAATGAGTGAATATCATATAACGCCAATAATTGATACTTAATTGCAGGTGGTTGGTATTGGTAGAATTGATAGGAATCGACCGAATTGATTTTTTGTTTAAGAAACTAACACTGTATATTTTATAGAGTAAAAAATTGTATTGGAAATTAATTATTTACTAATCAAATACAATTGATTAAAACCTTGAAATCTTGAAATTATTGTAGAATATAAATTTCATAAGGCTATTTGAAATGCAATAGAAATTCATTGTATGAGTTGATTTATGTACTTATTTTTAATAGAAAAATTGTAAACAAAGCATAACCATAAATTTCAATGGAATTTAATAAAACTTCGACATTTCAATGCAATAATTATGTAACTCAAATGTCTTCTCATCTTTTGGAAATCTCTACATAATTTGTGCTACTTAGCTTCATTTATGCAGAAGAAAGTATGTAACTTTATGCCTACAGTAGATAAAGTACTAGTAGATAAGTAAAGATTTCCGAGTTTGTTAATTTCTGGGGGGCTATTCACAGTACCCAGGCGAGAGGTCGCATTGAATTGACGTAATTTTACTCTATACGGTTTAGTCAATTCTTCTCAAAATGACGTCACATCAGTGCGACTTCTCACCAATGACAAATTGCATCGGTGTTGTGAATAGCCCCCCTGAAGTTTGATGACTTTTATAGATTTCTTATGTTACACTGTTGATTAAATCACAAATTGATTGAGTTGTGTGAATATCAAATCAAATTAAAGAAATAATGATTCTTTCTTAAATAACATTCTTACTTATCACTTCATGAAACAATTTTAACTAATATAATTTAATAATCTCTAATATATGTTAGGGTTATTAAAACTAGTCTAATAGACTAATGATTAATTTTACAATAGTAGATATTAAAAGTTTAAGACTAGAGTTTGTCCATTGACTTTTTCCAGATGTTTTTAATGTAGTAGGTACACCCGCGCACCATGCTCTGCTTTTAGTCACAGCTCACTAAACAAGGTCTGATTGTTTCTTTCTCTTCAATCTTCAGACGATGAGTTGATTGTCCAGTAGTTGAAGAGCTTCTGCGATTACATTGGTATGAAGGCGGGTTGTATGCTTTCCAGCATACTTTTTAATCTCTTTTTTTAACAGTCGCTACTCTAAGATCTCTATAAAAGTCATAGTTGCGAACATATCACGGAGCATTTATTATATTCCATAGGATTTTAATTTTGAAAGGTTTGGATTGATTTTATATTACTGTCACTGGCACATCTCCAAAGTTGAATGCTATATAGCCACACGGGCTTTAATACCTGGTTGTAAATTAATCATTTATTGTAGTTTGATAACTTCGATTTTTTCCCAGTAGCCAATAGTGTTGTTTGTGTTTGATATCAAGTTCAGCTCTTTTCTTCTTCACATGTTCTTTCCACCGCAGTTTGGCGTCGAGGGTTATCCCAAGATATTTAGCTGTATTTTCATGGGGAACTATTGTGCCATTTATGCTTAATAATAACCATTTTTTTATTGGTAAAGTTAACGCGAATTGACTTTACTTCGTTAATCTTGATTTTCCACTGTTTTATCCAATTTACTGCTTTATCGCATGCTATCTGTAGTTTTCTATTAGAATTCTCCAAGTCATTGTCAACTGCCAGGAGAGCAGTGTCATCGGAAAATGTAGCTATTTTTACATCTTCTAGAGTTGATATGTCGCTGGTATACAATAAATAAAGAATGGGGCCGAGGACACTTTCTTGTGGGACACCCGCGTTTATGTCTTTCAGGTCGGAGTACTTATCTTCTTGTTTAATTCTAAAGAGTCTGTTAGATATATAGGATGCTAATATTTTTACATATTGTATCGGTAATATTTGATCAAGTTTTTGTATTAGGCCTTCGCGCCATACTTTATCGAAAGCTCGGGTAACGTCTAGAAATACTGCAGAGCATACGTGTTTCCCTTCTAGGGCCCGGTCAAGAGTATTAGTAATACGATGTACCTGATCGATTGTTGAGTGCTTCTGTCTAAATCCAAATTGATATTAGGGAATTATGTGATTGGGGAATTATTAGTAAGTTTTCGAAAAAAATAGGCCTGTATGATCTAACGTCGTTTGGTAGTTTTCCCGGTTTTAGCAGCATTATTACTTCCGCAACTTTCAGCAGGAAGGTATATGTCTCAGCCTGAAAGCTGCATTAAAGATTTGTGTATCCCTTTTTTAGGCAACTGTTTTAAGAGTTCGCCTGTGATCAAATCATACCCTAGTGCTTTCTTTGGGTTTAGGTTACTTTTAATTTATTCAGCCATTTCATCCTTTCATCCTTTGATCTTCATCCTTTCATCTTATGTATCTCTCGGATGGTGGAGGTCTGATGGTATGTTCTCCCCAAGTCCTTGTTCGATTTTGAATATGTCAGCTAGATGCTCAGCGAACAAATTTGCCTTTTCTTTATTGTCTCTTGTCTAGGGACCCTGTTCTTTTCTAATATAGGGTATTGATGAGTTAAGACGCTTCCATTTTTTAGTAGCTTTCCAAAGAAACAAGTCAGTTTCTCTGTCTGCCGTCAGTGATTGTAAGTACGAGGTTATGGATTCATCCCTAAGCTTTTGTATTTATGTTCTTAGTTTCTGTGTTTTGCTATTCACAACAGTCTTGTCAGTCGGGTCTCTTGATTATTACCAGTTTCTTCTAGTTCTTCTTTTCTCTTTAACAAGTTGCCTTATTTCGAGAGGATAATTTACGGCTTGGTGAAGTAGGTCATTTCTTTGGTAGTATTATAAGCAGCTGTTTGAACAAGTATTGTGAATTATTCAGCTTCTAATTCAAATTGCTCCCATGTTTGTAAGTTACAGTTTAAGTTTATACTTTCTTGGAGACGGATCACTAATAATAATAAAGGATACATTAAAAATAACACATGGTTTGTTTCACTATTTGTCATAAATAGTGATACAAACCAAGTGTTATTTGATTTATCCTTTATTATTATTAACGATTCTTTATTATTAATTGGTAAATTAAGAGTGCGCTCAACCCTATGGAAACTGAGAATACTGATTTTTTTGTTATTATTTTGAATTTGTTAATTCTTTCTTCACACATCTATCTAAAATTGAATTGCAGAGGCATGATGATTTTATTTTATTTTTTATTTTAATATAGTTAAAACTAAAAGTAAAAAACTCTTTCTAAAATGTGATAATTTTGTGATTATATATTTCTTATATCATTTTCTCATAAAATGCATAGTTATCAAAAAATTCACTTTTTCCTTTGAAAAAAGTATCGTTCATAATATCAATACACACCGTTTTATTGAATAATTACATTTTGTTCCCAAAATAAATATTTTTAAACTACAACTTAATGTGCTTTCATATTATTAAACGATTGTAAATTGAAACGACAGTACGGGTTGAGCCTTAAGCAATAATAATTTTAAAAGTGAGTCTACACTGAGCATTTACTTGCGGAATTCGTTGTGAACGTTTTTTTTTTTTTCATTTTTTGGTATTTTTAAAATTTATAATTATGATTTTATGACAATTTATTAAAATTTGATAGAACTCGTATGTTAATTGCGATTTCTTTCTTCATTTGTAAGAGGGAAACTGCACTTGAATCGGCAAGGCAAGAAAGAAAAAAAAAGTAGACGGTTGGCAATAATTAAAGACACGGATGCAGTAATCCACGGTTTCATCATCAACTGGTAGGCGAAGTGTATTAAGTAATATGAGAGTTGAACGCACGTACCACTTAATTAACTCGCGATTTACAGAAATCTGCAATTACACGCCATCGCGATCCGAGCTTTGAGCTCCGAGAATTTTTCAACAAATTTTAAATTAACACTGATATTAATAGTGAAATAATTTTACTATGCAAAATAATAACCTAAAGACGTATTTAACACATCAGTCAAGTGGCAAATGAATTTTCTTTTAAGTATACATATTCCAATAATCATTGTATTCACTCCTTTATTGAGCATGAAGTAAAATTTCGAGTTTAGAAAAGCCTCTAGAGCAGGGGTTCTCAACCTTTTTTAGGTCGCGCCCGCGACCTAGCCTTATTTCACTTCACCTACTCTTTAGGTAATCTGTTGCGACCCCCCTGAAATCTTGTCGCGCCCCTCTAATGTGGCGTGCCCCCCCCCTCCCGGTTAAGAGCACCTGCTCTAGAGCAATTTGTTCTCTGATTTTTTTCCTTTAAATATATTCATATATCCCAAACAAAATTGCTGGAATTTTGAAAGCGCAAGGTTTGGTTAGACGAAATAAATATTTGTAAAATGTATTAACGTGAGATTAAACTAAAGCAGTATACTTTGAACTTCAATATAAATCAGTGTTTTATACGCGTGGCGCATGCAGTAACATTTCGTCTTTAGAAAAGCCTTAACATTCGGATTAGTCAGACTAAGCATGAAGTAAAATTTCGAGTTTAGTAAAGCCTGAAAATTTGGTTTAGTCGCGTAGCGCGAAGCGCAGAGCGGCCAAACCAAATTTTCAAGCTTTTCTAAACTCAAAATTTTACTTCAAGCGCCACGCGTATTAAACACTGAAAGCACTAAAATATTGTGAACGAGTAAACTTCGCTTGAAATCAGTGTCTTATACGCGTGGCGTATGAAGTAAAATTTCAAATTTAGAAAAGCCTGAAAATTTGGTTTCGTTGCTTCGCGCTACGCGACCAAACTAAATTTTCAGGCTTTTCTAAACTCGAATTGTTACTTCATGCTTAACTTATGAGTGGAAAACACTCGTTTAAACTTTAAATTGTCTTTAAATTGACCTAAGAAAACAACGAATATTTAAAAATTTACAACACGTAATTGGGATATGTATACTCAAAAAAAAAAAAATGTACAAGAAATTATGATTTAAAGCTTTTCTAAAAGAAGGAACACTAGTATACTCGCGACCTAAATAGTATGACATTGTCATGTAACGTCAAAATTTGACACAACTAGGAAAAATCATTACAGATACGACTGTCGACATACTCTAAAAAATAAATAAATAAATAAATATAGAAATTAACTAGCATTCAATTATAATCATATTAGCGGCAATTCGATTAATATTGCTAAATTATAAAAACGAATTAAAATTAATATCGACGTTTTGCAAAAATTTAGTCTCGCTGAGACAAGGCTCCAAATATTCATTGAAAGAACTACTTCTCGAGCTAATACCCCGACGAATATTGAATTATACAATGAATATTTGAGTTACATATATTGAATTATACAATGACAGTTTACTGTTCTATGCATAATTTATATGCATAATGCAACATCAGGTCAAATTATTATCTCATCAAACTAAATGAACTTGCTAAAGGTCTCTTTCTTAAATCTAGAGAAACTTCAATCTTGATTTTATCTTTTTTTATTGAAATTAACACGATTTACTTTAAAAATATAATTATTAAATTTGTATTTAAGAGGTAGACTACACCAAGTCACATTTTTGAAATTTTACAATGCTATTTACCTCAGGATGGAGTACAAAATCATTTTTTCAACAATATAAATTAAACGTATTTTGAAAAAAATGTGACCTACACCAACCTACATCACCTATTTTTAGTAATTTGATCTAAATTTACTCGAACAAAACGTTCTAGCTCTGAAAAAATGGATAAGGCCATTTCTTATTATAAAAATTCAACAATCCTTTAAAATCGTATTTTCTAAAATAATCAGTATCTTTCTTCTATTTCGTCAGTCGTTATTATTATTATTTGTTTTATCATCATTAACTAGATTTACCTTTAACTATAGAATTACCAAATCACGGTCAATGCTAATGGTACATTTAAAAAAAAAGCAGAAGATGAAGCAAAAAAAGAGAAATTCGTTGCAGCAAATCCTCAAAGTGAACGTATTTTCCTTGGACTTTTGCAGCCATCACTGATGGGATTTAATTCAACAATTATTTGCTGTAATTTGTGTGTAATTGGGTATAATTCCGAAATTTCGCACAAGGAGATGATGTTTAACATTGATTAGGATGATATTTTAAGTGAATAGCTACTTAAAAGTTAAGAAAATGTTTATTAGAAGAAGAAATAAAATTTAAAGTTGACAACATTGATAATTTCAACGATCCGGGATTTGTCAAAATCAAGTTAATATTTGTCATGAACTTAAGAGGGCTATAACGATTCAGTTTTTGTCAACACCATAATGTTTACTACTGAATCGTTATGATAAATTGTTAAACTCTGGATAGATCATCACAATCAGCAGTGCCGGATCTAGGGCGTGGCGAAGGTGGCATTGCCACAGGCGCATCAATCGTAGTGCCGCCGCCCGGCACATGGCCAATTTGCCAAAAAGCGGAAAAACGTAACATATTTTGAAGGAATAATTGTATTGACTTGCGGCTAATGTCGTTTGATAAGGAAAAGCTACAATAAGAATCATCAAAGCGTGGTACACATTTCGTTGTTTAAAATAGGCGCCAATTGCCGAGAGCGGCCGCCGAAAGTCGTCGATCCGGGGGATTTTTGTAGAAATGATGCTTATTCTGGTAGTTCTATTGTGAATTATGTTCACGAAAGAGAGATTAACAAAAGTAAGTGAACATATCTCAATAGTATCTAGAAGGGGCGCAAATGTGATGAATAATTACGATGGAAATAAGAAAATACGACCTGCATGATGGAATATAATAACAATAATAGTAACATTTATTGTTATTATATTCAATCATGTGACTGCATTGTGATTTCATTGCAGTAATGTCACGACCAGAAAGGTTTCGATTCCAAAAATGTCGATATTGAGTATTGATTATATCGTATATCAAATAATCTATAGGTAAAATTTCGTAATGAAAAGTATCTATATTCAAAATATCGATACTTTTCGATACCAGATATTTTTGATTTAATATTTATTATTATTTAATACTGCAAATTCTTTTTTAAAAGACCTTCACCTAAGATAAATAATATTCCCAGGAATAGATTAATGACGGTTATGAAATTATCAAAATTTACCTTTTACAAACAAAAAAATATATAATAAGTCAATGTTTTATACGCATAGCGTGAAAATCCAAATTTTCACGCTTTTCTAAACTCGAAATTTTACTTCATGCTTAATCTCTGATTTAAAACCACTCGTAAGAATTTCGGAAGAACTTGAAATTGAATTGTCTAGCGATAATCACAAATAAATGACTGAATAATATGATAAGGGAGTTTACGGCTGCTATCATAACCATAATTAAAATCATAATGATACTAAACTCAAAACTGTTCACATTTTATCATAATTACGACAAATCGTCAAGAACTTGAAAATTACCAAAAATCGAGAAGAATTTATAAAAAGCAGTGATATTGTTAAATGTATAATTTAGGAAATTCACGAAAAGCGTCAAGATTTAAAAAATGAACTAATAACTTCGGGGATTTACTAGATTTTCAACAACTTTAAATATTCCGCAAGCACAAGTCAGTTTTTTTTTATCTGCCTCAAAGCCTTTTCAAAATTGTCTTGAATTTTCAAAAGTTTTAAAATCACTCAGGCTTTGTTAAAGTTAAATAGAAGCTAGTCTTCTACTTCAAAAGACAAAAAAATTAAGGTAAATGAAGTATTTTCTTTAAAGTAGAGTAAAAAAGTTAGGTTAAACAGAGATCAAAACGATTCTGGGTATGTAAAAACTACAATACCTTCGTTTAAATTTGTACACAGCCTGAACCGTTTTGATTTTTTTTTAATTCGGAAATTTAGACGTCGTTTCAGAAGTTGCGTTAGGTAAAATTGAAAATTTAGACCTCGTGTCAGGAGTTGGGTTAGGTGAAATTTGATATGTTACTAGTTGGGTTAAGTAAATTTAAATAAAACTAGGAGAGTTGGGTTAGGTGAAATTAGAAATTTAGATGTCGCGTCAGAAGTTGGGTTAGGTGAAATTGAAAATTTAGTAAGGTTAGGTGAAATTGAAATTTAGGTGAGTTTGGTGAAAATAACTTAACTTCTGACACGACGTCTACATTTTTAATTTCACCTAACCTAACTCGTTACACGACGCCTAAATTCTAATTTCAACTAAACCCACTCGACAAGATGTCTAAATTTCCAATTTCACCTAACCTAACTCCTGACACGACGTTTAAATTTCTAATTTCATCAAACCCCGCTCCTGACACGACGCATACATTTCTAATTTCACCTAACGTAACTCCTGACACAACGTCTAAATTTCCAACTTTACCTAACCCAACTTTTGACGCCACTTCTAAATTATTAATTTTACCTAACCTAACTCCTGACACGACATCTAAATTTCCAATTTCACCTAACCTAACTCCTGACATAGACGTCGTGTAATCTTCTTTAAAAAAAACACTACATTTAACTTAACTATTTTGTCTTTTGATGTAAAAAAACTACCTTTCATTTGACTTTAACAAAGCCTGAGTGATCCTAAACCTTTTGAAAGTTCAAGACAATTTCGAAAAACACTGATTGTACTTACTTTTATACCGTGCGATCGTTTAAATTATGATTTAGAGTAGGCGGCATTTTTTTTTGTGTGGTTACCCAGAATGCTAATTGAATGATGGAATAAATTTGAGGTTATGATAAACTATGTGTTAACAGTCAGTAGTGCCAATCTAATTTAAAATTCAAAGCCTACTTTAAATCATGTTTTAAATAAATAAAATATTATTTGTTTTGTATATCTATTTTGTATAAAATGGGGGTTCCCGTCAATAAATATAAAAAATGATCGCACGGTATTAGGCATTAACAGTACTAGTAAAAATAGACAGTAAACATTAAATGCAATGCATCGAGCATTTAGCATAATAGTTAGCAAATATTTTTCAAATAGTTACCTTTATCTGTAATTGTTATTAAACAAATATTTATTTAAGAGAATCCCTTTTAGCAAAATATGTTTACTAAGTGTTAACAATAAATAATTCACCATTTACAGTTTAATGAAATAATAGAAATATATACAAAATATAAAAACGAATTAATATTAATATCGATTTCCTGCAAAAATGTAGTCTCATTGAGACAAGTGTCCAAATATTCATTAAAACCACTATTTCTCGAGCTAGTACCCCGACAAGAAATATAGAGTTTTTTCTCTCTCTCTAATTTTAACACAAAATTAGTAGCCAAGTTGAAATTTTGTTGAATAATCCTCCAATTTATGAAAATATTTATTAGGAAATTTTATAAAAAATATATTTATTTTTAAATAACTTTAAAATCCTTTGATTTTTATGAGTAAATAATTAAATTAGTTACTTTAAATATAGTCATAAACAAATGTAATATCTAGCTTGATTTACTGTAATTTTCAGCCAAAATTAAAATTTTGCTCGTGACAACATTGCATTTAACTTCACTCTAATTAAATCTGAAGTAATTTAGAAGTTACGTTACAATGTTTTTGATTGTGAACATGTATTTTATTGAAATTTACTTTTAGCAAGTGTTTCCACTCCCAAACTAAGCATAAAGTAAAATTTCGAGTTTAGAAAAGCCTTAAAATTTGGTTTGGTCGCGTAGCGCTACGTGACCAAACCAAATTTTAAAGCTTTTCTAAACTCGAAATTTTACTTCTTGCGCCACGCGTACAAATCATTGATTTATTTAAAGTCCAAAATATATTGATTATGTTTGTACAGGGTGGTGCATTTTGGAGGTGCCACTTATGAAAACCTAAAATAGTGGTCTAACGTAACCCTTAATAACAGGTTTAACCAAACACTTAAATAGAGGCATGGGCGCCCGCACATATATAATTGAGAAACTCCAGGAGGGCAAGTGCCCCCCGCCCTCCTGGGATTTCTCCATAATTTATTTATTTTATTATTTATGCTATGATTTGTAAATGTACAGGGTAGTGCATTTTGAAAATGCCACTTACAGAAAACTTTTTTATTTGAGGTGATATTGAAAAACCGTTTCCGCGCCACTTTTTTTTGTTATATTCAATAGTGACGAAAAAATTGATCTATCTCTAACCGTTTCCGCGCTATAACCGGAAGTTGATTTTTTTTCAATTTTGGGTGGTGCCTATAACTCTGTTATTTAACAAAATTCAAAAATTCTATTGACACTTCTCTACAGCAACTTTTTACGCAAAGTATAAAAATGTTGTTTTTTTTTCACTCTTTTTATTTTTTTGAGTTATAACCTCAAACTTTTAATTGTTAAATTGTGACTACGGTCAAAAATATGATAATTCAATAGTTTGTTTCGTAGAATCCAAAAATAAAATTAAAAAAAATATGTTAACGTTGATTGGGTTATAATAAAAACATATTTGAAACAAAGATTATTAATACGAATTAATTATTTAAATTACTTATATTAAGTTTTTAAAAATAACAAGGATTTTGACAGCAAAATCTCCTAAATAAATTAAAATGCAAAGAGGTGAAAATTTAATAAATTCTAAATAAATAAAATTATTAATTTGTTTTAAATATTAATTTCCCCTTTTCGCACCTTCCTTAAATATGTGTTTACATTATACAGGAAGTTTTTCTTTAAATATATAATCTTTAGATATTCCCTGTTTTTTACTTTCCCCCGTATGTAATACAAAGGGAAAGTATTGTTTTCGTGAAAATTTTCGAATTAAAAATTTTAGCGGAAATATCCGTTTTGAGGTCCCCTGAGTCGAATAAGACCATTTTTGAAAAATGTCTGTCTGTCTGTCTGTCTGTCTGTCTGTGTGCGCTGTACCGCAAAAACCGCTAAAGATATCGAGATGAAACTTGAAACTTAAGCTTTTTGTTACAATCGGAAGAACTGAAAAGTTTTTGGTGAAAATCGGAAAACCGGAAGTGGTACTTTACTCTTAGCGTTTTTCAGTTTTTTCAGATTTTTTCAATAAATGTTCATCAAAAAAAAAATTCTTTCAAATAAAAGTTGTAGATAATAACAAAATGAAGATGTATTGTTCACTTATTTTTTGTCATAGCACTCTTAGTTTTTGAGATATTTCAAAAGTAATGTGTTTTATCTAGTTATTGGTGTGTGACAGTGTATGTGTCGATACAATTGAAAAATGTTTCAAATAAAAGTTGTAGTTATCAAAAAAAAAGACATTCTGAAAATAATAATGCTACAAATATTTTAAAAGTGATTTAATACGCAATTTACGGGGGAAAGTACTATGATGGACACATCACCATTTTTTTAAGTGCCATTTGAAGCTTGAAACAAGTGTTTTCCACTCCCAGACTAAGCATGAAGTAAAATTTCAAGTTTAGAAAAGCCCCGTGCAAATTTTCTGCGCGACCCTCGACCAATTTTCACGGGGCTTTTCTAAAGTCGAAATTTTACTTCATGCTTAGTCTGGGAGTGTAAAAGACTCGTTTAAAGCTTCAAATTGAACTCTTTTAAAAAACATCGAATCAGAAAATAACTTATAAAATGTAAGGTTAAGCCAGCCTGGTTTTGTAATTTTAGTTGTTAATGCTTATACATTGGAAATTTATATTATATTACAATAAAAATAAAAATCTATAAATTACACATGGATAGCAATATTACGAAGAATTAAATGTGAAAATACGTTATGTTGTTAATGCTATTTCCAAATCGAATTATGTCTTTTATCCGAGATAATTTGTATATTTATTAATAGAATTTGATAGTAAGAATTAATATTCAGTTACTGTAATTACTTGTAATTAAGTAAATCATGATGTAACCACATTTAAATTCAGCGCGCATTTGTGACGCAGGCGATCTCTACCCCCACTCCAAAATCTTCGATTCTGTTGATCCTTCTTACCGAAGACTCGACCGTCTTTGGGTTCACTAGAATGTTCAACATTCAACATATTTGGATTTGTTTGTGATGTATGTTGGTATCTAATGAACGGTACTTCGGTCTGTCTATTTTGTATAATTGCAAAAATCCCAAACACTTTCACGATTTACAGTCTGGTCATCAGAGAATTCTCCAATAGTTGGCAGCAAACTCCTAACTGTTGTCTCTGATAAACGGGTAGTATGTGTTAACACCCAATTCAAAGCCTCCTCTTAATCATGTTTTAAATGATTGCACGGTACATGTATGAACGTTTATTCTGTAATTATTTTTCAAACAAAAATCTCGAGTAATTACAAGCAGTGAAAGTTTTCGTCTTGTCTTCATTAACACTCCATTATAAGGAAAACACCTTCAGGAATCCAACCAACAATTAACATCTAACTAAAATCCTAATTACACGAAATTTACCCAATCGAGCAATAACCATTACGAAATTTTACGAATATTCATTTACCAGAAACACAAGGCTATCAAGTAGCCACTAAATATTTTTAATTCATAAAATTTTCTAATGGTTATTTTTGAATTGCTCAATTGGTCACAATTAAACATACTCGTAAATTACCGCATTCTTTTTGAACCTCTGCAAATCAGAAACGAAATTGTTCATTCAGTCCACGTCACTCTTCTTTACTATTTACTGTTAGTTGGAGGTGGCTAATATGCGAGCATGTGTGTGTATGCGAGTATGCTCATTGCATTCCAAACTAACTGTTAAGCGTAATTCCACAGGATGTACGAAGAAGTATGAATGTATAAATATGGTTCTCAGTTTGAGACTGAACACAATGAGTGATTTGAAATTCAAATTGGATAAAAATGGCTAGTTTTTATTTTGATTAAATATAATCTAAGTTTATATTGTAGAAATATATTGGTTTGTAAATTCAATTCACTTGGTTTTGTTTCACTTATATGTATTTTATTTTCTACTAGTTTCGGCTTAATTCCATTATCAAGAATAAAGAAAATAAAACACATACAAGTGAAACCAAATCAAACGACTACGGCAATTGTTTGTAATGATTGCAATTATCAACATTTAGTAGCTTCTGATATGAGAAGATTTCACAAGAAAATTTCAAACCAACAAATTTTCTCTCATTTTCCCTAAACGAATTTCAAGAATTCCCATTTACATCTTATTACACACACCAGCTGATAATCAAGAGAAAATCCGAAAGCTATATAATCAAATCTAATCTACATATAAACCATACTTTATGTATTCTTTAATGCATATAACTATTATTAGCGGGTGTGTCACTTTCTTTCCACTGCAGTTCGTACACTTCCGTTACGAATGACTGTTTTTATAGCATATACATAAAATTGGTCTTCTCCGATCGAAATTGACTTTCTACATAATAAAGTATCATTATACGTGGAAATGGTCGCTACGGCAGCGGGAAATGCGATCGGAAAAAATGGCGAAGAGAAAGGCTGTGCACAGGAAGGCCTCGTCGGCTTGCAAGTTTTTTTTTACGAGTTTGTTGACTGATCTTATTGTTTATGGATAATTGACGTTCGCCGTAAATAGTCCGTTAATTAAGACCTTTATGGAGTGGATGATGAAAGTTGTGTTAGTTGAAGGTTATTAAATGCGGACGGAATTTGTGAGAACTGCGCTGGTTGAGATGAAAATTGTATCTAAGTTTATTTTGTGCAAAATTGTATATTGCAATAATCCACTTTTTTAATAGAGATAGGTAGTAGAGTTGGGTATTTGTTGACTAAATTTAGTCATAACTAATTTAGTTATTAATCATTACACATTTGTGATTATTTATTTTATCTGCTGAATTATTAAATTGACAGTTACTCCTTGTAAAATGATGAACATGAGGGGATAATATCCAATAATAACACTAAGAGATGTTTACTCATTGACGTCTATTGCTTGACTTATATAATTCTTACAAACTACCTACTACTACATCTAAATCTAAGACACCCCGGGTGGGGGGTTTATAGCCCGAGTGGACCCAATGCCCGTTAAGGGTGGGCGTGAGCTCCAACACTCCTAAACAAGTGTTTCCACTCCTTAATTAAGCATGAAGTAAAATTTCGAGCTTAGAAAAGCCTGAAAATTTGGATTGGCCGCGTAGCGAAGCGGAGTGGCCAATCTGAATTAGGCTTTTCTAAACTCGAAATTTTTTCTTCATGCGCCACGCGTTTAAAATTCTAAAATATTGCGAAGCTCAGAGTATACGGTTTAAAAATGTACATGTACGATTTATAACATTATAATTTCTTTTAAAGGTTTTTGTAATATAAGGTTAAAACTTGTTAATTGATCAATTATTGCGTTCTAAACATAATCTTAAAATTATGTTACAACATATATAATCTATTTATATTGGTCACTTTGTGTCCGAAATATATGTACATTTGGTAATTCAAATAAACGTGTGAAGAAAGGTTATTAGTGCTTTATTCGTCAAACAGATAATCATATTTCTAAACATATCCCCTAAATTATATAGGGATCTTTTCTTATAAGTCTTACTTAAAATTTATTGCAAATTGCTGAAACTATAAGAATTCAAGATTTGGTTTTACTACCTACAGGAGTTACTTAAATTTATTAACAATAGCAGTATATTCTGAGCTTCACAATATTTCAGCGTTAATACGCGTGGCGCATGAAGTAAAATTTAGAGTTGAAAAAAGCCTGAAAACTAGGATTTTCCGGAGCGACTCGCAAATCTTAGATTTCATTCTTTTCTAAACTGGAAGTTTTACTTCATGCTTAATCAAGGAGTAAAAACACTCCTTAGAAGCTTTAAGTTGATCGCTTTTATAAACACTACGATTTCCTGAACATTTACAACGCATACATCTGAATATGTTTACATAAAGTAAAATGACTAGTATCAAGGGTAGACAATGCTTATGGGAGAACTGGATTCCGAGTTTTCGAGGATAGAAAAGGAGAGACTGTGGTCGGGAAGTGGGTCCATCTACTTATGAATAGAGTAAACGTAGAAGTATTCTAGAGAAAACTGCTCCGGTTGCGTCTACACGCACGCACACACACATACACACAAACGCGCTCGCTCTTATTTCGTCCTGTAATTTGATCCCGTCTACACCACTTGTACGATGATAAATTTGATGATCTTCAGAAAAAATAAACTGTTGCGAAACATTTCTTTTATTTTCAGATTTCCAGCGTGTTCAAAATTATGGACTTTGGGAATCAGATATATTTAAAAAGCTCCTAAGTAAACCTAAAATTTAACTAAAATTCAAAAAATAAAATTCAATGAGTTTACATTAAAGAATTCATTTGATATTATTTTTATCTTGATTGTTTTTTTTTCTTCATAAATTCAATTAAAACTTTGGTATGTACCAAATTTGGCAAAGATTATATATTATTGATTAGTTATACAGAGAGTTTTTTAAGTATAAATAACTCAATATACAGAATACACTGTACATTTTTCTGGGCTTTTCTAAACTCGAAATTTTACTTCATGCGCCCCGCGCACAAAACACTGATTTTACGTGAGGTTCAAATATACTTAAATTTCACAATATTTTAGTGTTTTATACGGATGGCGCATGAAGTAAAATTTCGAGTTTAGAAAAGCCCCGAAAATTTGTCTCGGGTCGCTGCGCGACCCTCGACAAATTTTCACGGGGCTTTTCTAAACTCGAAATTTTACTTCATGCTTAGTCTGGGAGAGGAAAACACTCGTTGAAAGTATCAAATTGAACTCTTTTAAGAACACAACGAATATCTACAGATTTAAAGAAAATAATGTGAATTTGAAATATGTATATTTTAAAGGAAAACTTCTTGTACATGAACTGTGGTAGACGAATAATAAAATTTATTATCACTACAAAAAGTCTATTCGAAAATATTTCTTTTATTTTGAGATTTTAAGCGTGTCCAAATTATGAAATTCGGGAATATATTTTATTAAAACAAATTTACAATGAAATGAACAATTCTAAAATATATTTACAACGTTTTTAGTTATTTTATATATTTTTAATAAAAATAATGTTAAAATTATTGGATTAATAGATTATTGTTTCAAATATTCATAATTTGCATAAATAAACAAAGTCATTTTACAATAAAAAAATGTAAAATATATTTCCAACATATTTAGTTATTATATATATTTTTAATAAAAACGTGTTTAAAAATTAATAGATTTTTAATATATTTATGTTATTAAACATTTTTTATTTAAAAGTTAGATAAATACAAAAATCTTTTTACAATGAAAAAATCAATTTGAAAAATGTTTGATGGGTATTTTAATTGGAATTGATAATAAAAAAACAGAAATTATTTCAATAAAATAGATAAATTATTTACGAATACACAAAACTAAAAACATAGCAATATAGATTCATATAAACATTCATATATACAAAAAACTAACAAACATTAAAAAACTATATTAAATATACATATAACTGTTTTCTTATTTATTAACGATATTTTAGAAGCAGTTTTTTCGTTTTTTTTTATTCAGTAATAATTATACAGAATAGATGGAAGTGTAACACAAAATCAACAGAATATATTTTAAATAAAAAGCCAACAAATCAACACCTCATCATTTGCTTGTTTAATTTCATGACACTCAGGTTTTTAAAAATGCAATAAATAGCAAAGCTCGGTGTGTATATTTTTACTCTAACCAAATGAATATCATAATTTCCCTAAAATAATTAGGGAAGATAATATTTTAATTTTGAGAAATTAACATTAAAAATGCTACGTTCCGTCTCATCCATTTACACTCTGAATAACGTGTATGAATATCGAAATAACTTTTTTCCTTGACTATTTTCTTTTTGGACAATATTCATTATTTTAGTGGGGATAGCTTTATAGAAGGGATGAAAAATCAAATTCTTCGAAGTGATCTATCTGTTTTTACCTATTTGTAGGCATTTTTTCGACCACGTTTTTATTATGGTGTATACCCTAAAGTATTGCGCGACCAGAACAATACCACTGCAACTTACAGATAATCCGCAACCTTCTAAAAACCATAAATATTTTGGGATTTAAAAAGATTATTTATTGTTGACACATTTAATCCGTATCCGCAGAATCCAATTCGGTAATTTCTTATCATGTTTTTCACTAACCGATATTTTAGTTAGACACTTTTTGATCGGGTTTTCTTAAATCATTTTGAATTATTTTTACTTACCTATTTAGTCTGTAACATAATCCCATCGGTACCTTTTGTAAATGTAATCTGACTAAGAATAAAACCATTGAAATAATTGAATTAACCTGACATACAAAACATTGTAAACTGGAAATAGAGTTGTTCGGGTTTGGCAGGTAATTTGTACCGAAAATTACTGCCCGTGCCGATCCTTCGTTTACCCGTGTTACGGCATTAGAAACGGTACCCCAAATAAATACTCGGACTTCCTGGAAATTGGAAATACACCCCGGCCTCGAGACCATCGGTTTACGCGAAACCTCCCTTGGGTTCATACCTGCTTTCCAGGCCAAGACGAAAAAGGGACAACGATGACCACCCCCTCCACTATAAAGAAGACTGTGTACATATATTTTTGTAAATATTCATTACGATCTCAACCAGTGTACAGATAAGTTCAATAGAAGTATTTTTAAACGTGTGTTCTCTTGTTTTTCTTCCGAGTCGTAACAACCGCGTGCTCCTACAAAGCACACAAGAAATAACAAACTTATTCAAGAGTATTCAATAATTTTTGCAATTACACTTCTCAGAGAAAATCTATTATACTTATTCTATTAAAAGACATCTTGTTGTTTTCTAAATGTTATTGATTATCATCACTTAACGAGACTTTACAACATATTTCAATATTTGAGCCAATTATCTCAAATATTAGGGATAACACTTGTTTCTGATTCCTCGGACCCTAAAACGTATATTTCCGTACAAACAAAGATAGCCATGAGGTCGGTAACAATTATTAAAATGTAAAATTTATAATGCTATTGATGTGACTAATTACTTGATTTAACAAGTTTGTTTGTTTCGCAGTTTTTGATAATATTCTCAATTATAAAGTTTTATGATTTTTATATAATTTTACTTTCTCTATATAACATTTCGTGTACCTCGGGAAGTATTGAGAATATCGAAAAATATTTCTGCTTATCCTTTTTTAAATTATCCCCATGCAGCTGCACGACGGATGCCATAAATTTTAATCCAAAAATTAACATTTTAGTGCCCGCTGAGTGTTGTCGGTGTTGGTCAAATGGCACACAATAAGCGTTTATAAAATTTCAATCGGAAAAGTACAAGTTGATCATGTAACAATCGTTCAAAGTAAACGGATAATTAAAGTAGTCAGTGCAAAAACCACAAATTTCTGAAACTGTTAATATTTATTAAAAGTATCGTTCATTTAATAAAATACGCATCGTGATTAAAATATATACTGAGTCCATTTTAGGATCTGATTTTTTTCTTTTGCAGAATAAACACTCATGTTTAATTGAATTATTGCTTTGTGTTTTAATAAATTTGATGCCAAACACTGACTTTTCGTAGCAACTACTGTTTTGACGATTTTATTTTCGTATAATCGTTCACTTTTTTCAAGCTATATTTCAAATGAAACTGAGGAGAACTCAAAAATAATACCTCGAAAATACTGCTAGTAGGTAAAGAAATGATTTTAATTTTATTGTAATCGTTTTGGTTCAATAAGCGATACAAACTCAAATTCCAATTACATTGGAAATCTTTACATGAAACATACAATGCGCCTTGAAACGGGACACATAGTATATTTAAAACTATTTTAACCCATTAACGGCCAAGCAATTTTAACTCTAAAAGTTAATTTTAATTAAAATTCTACACTTCTTTTTATGATTTCTATGAAAGACTTATTGCATTACATACTGTGAATTTTTTCTTTAAATACACATAATGTATACGTGAATTTAATAAAAAGTTAAAAATCATAAATAGTTTATTATTATTATATTAAAGTGATAGTGGATTTTCAAAAAATTAGTGCCTCAACAATGTAATGTATACGCTGTCGATGTTCAGGCATTCGTCGATTTTACATATAAACGTGCAATATGAAGTTAAGAACGAGTGTATCCACTCCCAGACTAAGCATGAAGTAAAATTTCGAGTTTAGAAAAGCCTGAAAATTTGGCTCGGGCGCGTAGCGAAGCGGAGCGACCGAGCCAAATTAGGCTTTTCTAAACTCGAAATTTTACTTCATGCGCCACGCGTATAAAACATTGTAATATTGTGAAGTATTTATAATACACTTTAAATAACAAAATATTTAAATTTTTCTTTGTATATTTTCAATTCAGGTCAAATAATATAATATATCAAATAAACTTATTTAGTAACTTAATTATCAAAAAATAATAATGTTGCGTGTATGCATCAACGGCGCTTAATGGGTTAAAAACTTCAAACGGTAATAATTCAAAAACTAAAAAAAAAATGACAACTGCATTTTGCACTGACCCCTTTAATTAAAAAAGAAGCCATTATCGATCAGTAGATTTGATCTGATCAATAGGATTGATCTGATTAGTTAATAAAATGATAAGTTGATGTATTTGTTTTACTTTTTATCAAAAGTTAAATAGTTTTGTATTTTAAGTTTTTTGTATAAAATAAATAATACTTAATGAATTTTATAACGTTGACATATAATTTCATAAAATCTATTCTCTAATAACGCAGAAAATAAAATTGTAGAAGGAAACGCATGAATGAATGTAACACGCATCCTTAGCTCGTTAAAAGAAAAATAAAGTGTTTTCAAGATTGAAAAATCAACATCTGGAATATGATACAACGAGAAGCGCGGAATAGAGGGAGAAAGAAATTGTCTCTCTCTCACTCTCTCTCTGAGACTTGATTTCGCGACATCTGGAGTAAAATAGTCGTAACCGACCGACCGCAGGAAGCCAGACTGGTATATATAGGCAGCCATATACACCAATTTGGCATCCAGCGCTCTGCTCCCATTCGCGTGTACCCAAAATATATATGGGGACTGGCTAACTGGATATATATGAACTGTGCTAGTATGTCACAATAAAAGTATTATAATTTCTAAACATAACCTCAAACTTATGTCACAAGGAACGTATTTACATATCTAAATATAACCTCAAAATCAGGTCACAGTAAGATATTCACATTTCAAAATATACCTTTAAAGGTATACATATGTCACAATGTCACAAATAAAATATTCACAATTCTATTTGTAATTAATAAATTAGTAACCTTTTTTAAGAGCTTTTGTAATGTGAGGTAAAAACTTTTTAACATGTTCGCTACCGGGCCAGGCCTTTAAAGAAAACATCGATCCTAGCTCTCTATAATTGTTTATTCAATTAAAAATTGGTAAAAAATCTACTAAAAGGTAGATTTTTGGTAACCAAGAACATCCTGCACCATTTCATTGTTTAAATTCAATTAATCTGTTTATAATAAGATTTTGTAGAAGCAATTGTAAAGAAGTTAATAATAATTGAATGTCACATACCGAGTGTTTGATAAAAAAGAAACGCCCAACATCACAACTCTGTAATTTATTGACCGATTTGAATGAACTAAAAAACAAATTCAATGGCCGTTTTAATACTATAAATTGACAGTAATTATATATTTTTTCAAAATTAACTTTATTGCCAAATAATAGTCAACTTTAAGTTTTTCAATAGCTTCATATACTTTTCTTATTTTATTACATTGGACATCGTTTTTCTGAATCTGATTACGCCTGATATGTTGAATTTAATTTAATATTTATGGCAAAAAAAAAATAATAAATCTTATTCGCGTGATTTTTTGGCAATAAATGTAGTGTGCCTTGAAATAAAATTGGCCTTTTAATACTGTTTAAATTGTTTAGTGGTTTATACTTAATCCGTGTGTTGTACATTCAGTTTGATATTATTTTATATGCAACTTTAATATTTAATTAATACTTTTTTTCTTAGGAACAGAATATTAACCCATTAACGGCCGAGCAAATTATAGAGTTAACTCTAGAAGTTGATTTTAGTTACACTTCGAAATTATTCAAAATTTATAAATTGAATTAGTATGTATAATCAGCTCAGAAAATTCAACACAATTTGTTAACCAACTGAACAAAATAAAGGCTAGTATTTTTTAAACTTTAGAATATTTTAGTGTTTTATACGCGTGGCGCATGAAGTAAAATTTCGAGTTTAGAAAAGCCCCGTGAAAATTTGTCTCGGGTCGCTGCGCGACCCTCGACAAATTTTCTACGCGGGGCTTTTCTAAACTCGAAATTTTACTTCATGCTTAGTCTGGGAGTGGACAAGATTTTCTACATGTCGAGATTTTCGATATTTCTAGATTTATGTCGATTTATTCACAGTTTGTTATTGTATTAAATGCAACTTTAATATTAAATAAAAACGGTTTTTTTTAGGAATAGAATATTCACCCATTAAGAGCCGAGCAAATTTTAGGTAAAATTTTGCATCTTTTTCTATGATTTCAATGAATGATTTATTAAATTACATACGTCGATTTTTTAAAAGAGTTAAATTTAAAATTCAAACAAGTGTTGTCCACTCCCAGACTAAGCATGAAGTAAAATTTCGAGTTTAGAAAAGCCCCGCGTAGAAAATTTGTCGAGGGTCGCGCAGCGACCCGACACAAATTTTCGCGGGGCTTTTCTAAACTCGAAATTTTACTTCATGCGCCACCCGTATAAAACACTGATTTAAAGTGAAGTTAAAAATGCACTGAAAACCAACCCAACTTCGATATTTTTTCAAAATTAGATGTTTTCTTTCCTATCCATGCTGTAAACCTTCAGATATTCGTTGTTTTCTTGTAAAGAAACCTCGATTCCCTGTAGTCCTTCGGTCTCCGAAGACCATGATTGGTCCTTCGAGCTGTAGCCTTTGTAAAATGGTAATAAACTTAGTAATCTAGAGTGATCCTTCAATTTGAAACTTCTAAGAACGAGTGTTGTCCACTCCCAGACTAAGCATGAAGTAAAATTTCGAGTTTAGAAAAGCCCTGCGTAGAAAATTTTCACGGGGCTTTTCTAAACTCGAAATTTTACTTCATGCTTAGTCTGGGAGTGGACCGTCAAGATTTTTAACATGTCGAGACTTTCAATATTTCCAGATTTTTTCCGATTTATAAAATGTTCATGAGATTTTCGATTTTTCTAGATTTTTGTCAGTTAATAAAATGTTCATGATTTTTTTTATATTTCGAGATTTTTGTCGATTTATAAAATTAAAGTTTGCATGAATTGATTAATTAATCAATTTTCAATTTTTTATTGAACTCACATTGACGTCACGTAAATGTCATAATATGTCAAATGTCACAAACGTAAAAATATGGCGAATGTCACATAAAATGTTTGAAAATGTCATAATTATAGAAATTCACCTAATGTTACACAAAATGTTTAAATATGTCAAAATGGAAGAAAAATTTTGAAATGTCAAAATATTTCATAATCGACTAAACACGTCGAATGTCACATAAAAAGTCATAATATGAAAATCATCGAAATTGTAAAAATTATTAAAACATCGACAGATTATGATAATAATTGAGGGGTCCAATGCAATAATCAGCCAAGTCCATTTTTATGAGAAAATGGATTAAGTATTCAATATTCTTATAAAGTTTAAAATTCTGTGTTTTAGCATCATGCAACAATCTGGTGTAAATTTTCAGTGCATTAGTGTATTGTTAGTTGCATGCATAATAATCATTATGTTTTTTTCTCTTGCATGTAAACAGTTTTTTGTTTCTCCTCAACATTTTATAAAACTGGACTTGGCTAGTTATTGCATTGGACCCCTCAATTGTAATCATTTTTATTTTTAAATAATAATAATTGATTAAATTAACGATATGAAATGACATTTTTATAAATTAAGCAGGATTCATTAATTTTTTTGATAAATTTATTTAAAAAAAAATGTGTTGAAAATTAATAGAAATATTGATTTTTTTTATGAAACGACGGAATTTTAGAATATGCCAAATGGTATGTAAAATGTTTCAATATTGAGCGGATTGAACAACAAAATGTTGAAATATGTCGGATTTTATGCGAGTCGTCGAAATATGTCACAATCGACAAAATATGTCAAAAGTTAAACAACTGTGGTAAATCAAAATGAAATATTCAATCATCAAATGTCTGAATAAACAAAAAAATCGAAAAACGTCAAAATCGGATGTCAATAAATGTCGAAATATGTCGTGTGATTAACAAAACTCATCAAATGTCGAAATATGTCAAAAGTGTCAGACGTGTGACATAAATTGTGTAAATATGTCATAATCGACTAAACAAGATAAATGTAAAAAAAAGGTCTAATGTGTCACTAACAGTCACTAATAGTCGTAAAATGTCGTAATGAAGATTAAAAAAATATAAAGTTTATGAAATAGTTGAATCTAATTTTTTTTCATTTCAGTCTATTTTTTGAGATTGAATTATTTTTTTCCTATTTTTTATTTTGATATTTATTTATTTTTTCAAGAAAATAGTGAAAACCGAATAAAATTAAAATTCATTTTTATTGAAATTGTTAACTTTTGTAAAACGTTATTGATGTAATGCTAAATTTTCTACTCTTGAACATTTTTGCTCAATTTTAATATTTGTAAATATTGACGAATTTATTTCAAATTATTTTCTCCAATTTTCAGAATTATTATAATTATTGAATTAGTTATTTTTTTAAAATGATTTTAACGGTTTGTTTAAACAATATGTTTAGTTTTTGGTATTTGGGTCGTTATTATTCATGTTTGACATAACCTTACAGTATATGACATTTGTCACTTTTTTTACAAGGCACACTAATTCTAATTTTAGAAAAATATAATTTTAAATAGAAGACCTATAGTATGTTCAATAAAATAAAATGGTGCCATGGAATAAATTGTAGGTTGGCAACTCTGAAATTATACATTAAAATTATTATGTCTGACGTTTAATTCCTAAAGGGTGTAGCCAACTTAAATTAAAAAAAAGGATTAAATCATGGCACTCTTAGAGGTCTTTTTTTATTGAACAAACGATATTTTAATTGTTTTTCGACAAAAATATTGAACAAAAACAAGAAATTGGGCATGCAAGTTGTCATGTCTCGAAAACTAATGTCGATAGAAAAAATCATTTTATTATTCAGTGTAAAATTATCTAGAAAGTTGCCATTTACAGTTTGTTTCTATCTCTTTTAATAACTGAGAAATATCGATTTGAAAAATTCAACACTTTTCACATGTTTCAAAATATCTAGCTACCCTTGACATTTATGAACATTTTACAAATGTCTTTTTATTTAGCTCGCAAAATTGCACTACTTTGCCATTCAACCGTTTCTCTATCTCTTATAGTTTCGAGATCCTCATAGAAAAAATGAAAAAACAACTCACCCTGTATTTACAGGAAAACGTACATTTTTTTATTATTTTTCAATTTATTGTGTAATTTTTGGAATGCTCATTATTATTATTATTATTATTATTATTATTACTACATCATGGCTGTGACTTCCTTGAGCCATCCAAAAATTTACAAATAGTCTGTTTAAGTTAATCACATGTAATAAGGTGGTTACTTTGTCATTATGTTCACGTTTTATCATTCATGTGGTCAACGAAACATGCGTGTTCGCGTGTACGACAAAAAAATACTATTTTCGGTCTCGTCCTTGTTTTGATACCAATTACACCAATCAACAGGCGTAACATGCGTATTTGACTTAAATTCTCATCTTTTCAGAATCTGAGTAAGATGATACTAATATCTTTTGTATGTATTTACACCAGTGGTTCCCAACCGGTGATCCGCAAAAAGCAAAATATGATCCGCGAAATATTTTAGAAACATTTATTCATTTGAATAGTAGAATTAGTACATATTTTAATAATCAATTATTTTTTAATAATCGATTTTTACATCGATTTTTTTCATTACTATTAATAGTATCGATTATTATGTCAATTAGTATATACATGGATTATTTCTTCTATATAATGATTATTCTTTCGAAATCTTCCGTCTACGCTAGTGATGGTATAATTCGATTTAAATAATCGATTGATTGTTTTTATTATAAAATTAATCGAATATTTTGAAGATCAATCGAATGAATGATTTACAATATGTTAGTATCTTCTACACCTGGCGGATTAAAAATATACGAGTTTAGAAAACAATCGTGACCATTCATAACGCAAACATCATTCATATTTGACCTACATCTTGTTTATTATCATCACCATTAGATGCGTTTGCCACCACTAAAATTTGGTAAACATACTGGGAATTCTTTTAAATATACATTTAAAATAGATTAATTTAAAGTTTTAAACGAATGTTTTCCACTCCCAGATTAAGCATGAACTAAAATTTCGAGTTTAGAAAAGCTTGAAAATTTTGTTTGGTCGTGTAGCACGTAGCGCTACGCGACCAAACCAAATTTTCAGGCTTTTCCAAACTCGAAATTTTACTTCATGCGCCACGCGTATAAAACACAGATTTTAGGTGAAGTTCATAATATTCCACTAAAGCAGTATGCTAAAAATGTGTATTCTGAACATCATATCACATCAGTGTTAAGTATGCGTGGCGCATGAAGTAAAATTTCGAGTTTAGAAAAGCGTGAAAATTTGGTTTGGTCCTTCCGCTTTGCTATGCGACCAAACAAAATTTTTAGACTTTTCTAAACTGGAAATTTTACTTTATGCTTAATCGGGGAGTGAAAAACAATCGTTTGAAAGTTCAAGATTTACAGCGTATACAGTATATTGAGATATGTATATCTGAGATAGTAATAAATAAAGTTCAGTGTACAATACATATTTTGAGCACCAGGAAAAATCCAGGCTGAAAGGGTTAATGCTTAATGCTAATTTCAGAATAAATTAGTGTTTTCGCGACTGGCGCACGAAGTAACATATTGAATTTAGAATAGCCTGAACATTTGAGTGGTCGGCAAAATGAATTAGTTTTTACGCATTTAGTATTTTTGTTAATTCATTTAATTTACGTTGAACGAGTGTTTTCACTCCCCGATAAGACAAAATTTGGTTTGGTCGCATTCCTAAAACGAGGAGTGGAAACACTCTTTTGTTCAGGACAATCTTATAATATGTGCATTATTTAATTGTGTGGGCAGCCTAAATGGGGTACATTTAACACTCAAGTACATTAAACACGGGATTTGCGTGTTTAATATGGTTTTTTAACACGAATATAAATAATTGCCAAGTTCGATTTTTTGCCGCTATGCAGTAACAGCGCTGTGCTAGTCAAATCTAAACGGAAGAGTTCGTTTTTTGTGCAAAGAGCGTGTTTCTATGTAACTTAGGCGAAAGGGTAGACTGTGTGAGTATTATTTATTGTTGAACGATTGTTCATATTTGTGTTAAAGTGGAATTAACCCTATTACACATTTAAATGATAATACCGCAATCTGTCATCATTTATCTTTCAAATTATTATAAAACAAAACGGACCAATAAAACTGACGCGTATTTGATATATATATATAATAAATGCTGTGTTATATATTTTTATTTTCGTAAACAAAGTATTGTGTATAACTCGCATATAATGGCTATTAATCACTCGAACGTGAACATTATTATCGTTATACAATATACTATTTACGCATATTATTATTTATATATCGTATGGCGACAGCGTGTATACATAAGTATTAAACACATTTTTATTAAATGCTTTAATAATAATAAATATACTAAATGCGTAAAGAATAATTTATTTTGTCAGACACTTGAAATACTACTACTTTGTAGTAGAATAGAATTATATTAGTGGCCGAGCGGTTGAGCCGCCGGTTTCGCCAATCGGACACAGAGGTGATCTGGGTTCGATTCCCAGCGGAGGCGAGTAATTTTTCTAACGAAAAATACTCGTCTCCGGTTCCATGGATGTGTGTGAATGTGTTGTGACGTCCAAATAGTCGAAATATATGTGAATATAGATATTATAAATCAACGTTAGTGGCTGAATGGTAATACCTATGCCAAACAAACCAAAAAAAGAAATTAGTGGATAATCTAAAAAATAAAAAAAATTAGTGATTTTGATTTGAAATTACCGTAAAACATAAATGCTGAAATAATTTACATTGCAATAGAAATGTATACATTTCTTAACCTGCTTAACTTAACTAGCACAGTTTTTGTTTTCAAACCTGGAAGGATGTTGATATTTTTATGAAATTTCAAAGTAAGCACTATTTTTGTTATTTTTTGATCTATTTTGCTGTTAAGAAATTTAATGTCCCACGACACTGTTATTTTTTAATAATGACATTGTATTTTGATACGTTACTATGAAAATAATACTCGAGGGCGGTATTTTTCTAGGCAGGTCCTAGGGCGTTATAAGAAAATAACGCCCGCAATGACAAACTTGTTGCCTAGTAACTGCAAGGTTAGACTATTTTTATTTTTTGTTTATATTTTTTGCAATTAAATTATTGCAAAACCAATAAAAATAAAACTTGTTGGTCATTAAATGTTGAAGGCACCACATGATAACGCTCTCGGTCAACGAACACTCTTCTGGCATAAGGCACTCGGATTGTACACTATCTCCCACGGGTGTTATCATTGTTATAACGCATTCAATACCGTAATTCCTATAAAATAAAACTTATTCGCAGTTAAATAAATAAATAATCAATGTGAATTTTATCAGAATCTGACAAACGGCTTATTTTTTTTTTCTTAGAATACATTAATGTCTTCAGCATATCACAATCTGTCTTAAAAAAATATTGTTACATCAGAACGGTAATTTTGTTCAGACCACGGCGATTTTCTACGTTCTCCCTTTAAAAGAAGTATTCGTCATTTTCAACTATCCCTTTTGAGTTTTATCAATATTTGATTTATATTTAAACAAATAAAACAATTATTATCCTAAAGTATTATTAACTTTATAACTCTTGATATTATTTAAGTGAAAAATTACACTTGATGAAGCATGTTTAAATTTAAATTTCTGGGTAAAAATTAAACACATGGTTTGTTTTGAAACAAACAAATTACCTGTTTTGATCTAATTGTTAGCTTTTATATACGTTTGCTTGTAGTTAGGTTAGATGGCAGGTTTAAAGTTGGGTTAGGTTCAGTTGGATGCGAGTTATTTAAGTGATCATCAACTAATTTGGTTTGAGTAATTGGTAGCCAGACTAATTTAGATAGGGTTAAGTCATTTTGTCGTATAATCCAACACTAGCTAAATTTTGAAATTATGTTAGGTCAAATGTAACTGTTATTACGTTGGGTTGGTTTTCTATTTGTCTGTTTAAATTAGTCAGTTACCCGTTAGATAGATACTTAGGTTAATTCATAAAGAAGATAAATTTGTAATTTCCAACGAGTGTCATCTACTTTTTGATTAAGCATGAAGTAAAATTTCGAGTTTAGAAAAGCCTAAAGTCCCTTAAGTCGATTAAGACCATTTTTGAAAAATGTCTGTGTGTCTGTTTGTCTGTATGCGCTGTACCGCTAAAGATATTGAGATGCAACTCTAAACTTTAGGCCACTCTGGAATTTAAACAAAAAATCGAAAATGTTGTTTTCGCCTTCAAGTTGGCGGCTTTAATAATTTTATTAGAATCTTAAGATTTGAAAACCTTTTGGTGAAAATGAGGAAACCGAAAGTGGTCTTTACTATTAGCGTTGTTCAGTTTTCTCTTGATATCTTGTTAAATATTAAGTTTAAAAAGATATTGTGTATTATTGTTAAATACCAGAGCTGGGACGAATCCTCGTAAAAAGGATTCGAATCACGAATCCGAATCACGTAATATGATTCGAATCATGAATACTCGAATAAAGGATTCGTAAGAGATAAATATGATTCGAATCAAAGATTCGAATCCTGTTTTTTCGAATCACGAATACAAATCCTTTCAGAAGAAATTTGATTTTATAATTTTTTTGCAACCATTATAATATAACTATCGTTACCAGTTGTTTAAGCAAAAATATTCAAAACCTAATTCTTTATTATTAACACTGAACATCGTTGATAACAGACTAAATATCTGATTCCCTGTTACTCTGATTACAGATGTATTTATGTGTTTGTAAACTTCACTTCAAATCAGTGTTTTGTACGCGTGGCGCATGAAGTAAAATTTCGAGTTTAGAAAAGCCCGAAAATTTGTCTCGGGTCGCTGCGCGACCCTCGACAAATTTTCACGGGGCTTTTCTAAACTCGAAATTTTACTTCATGCTTAGTCTGGGAGTGGAAAACACTAATTTAAAGCTTCAAATTGAACTCTATTATAAAATCGACGAATGCCTGAAAATTACGTTTATAAAAAAATTCAGTGAATATCATTAAAACCGGGAAAGTTAGAGAAAATTAATGGAATTTTATTCAAATTGACCAAAACACTAACAAAAAAGCCATATGATATTATTTAATTTGTCGAAATCAACAGGCATCATAAAAATTACAAAATACGTAAACATTTATAAAACCAACTTAAATATTGACAAAAACAATGAAAACAATTTAACAAAATGGGGGTTTCCCACAGAAGAATGTTATATTAAAAGGCCTGGAAAAACATTTTAGATTGTGGCTACCATGTCAGTTTTACTTTAAATAATATTAAACCAAATTTTAAAAACTAGATTATTATCTCTAAAAACATTTTCAGTTATTTAATGTTCTTATCAAAGCATTTAGTTTGAGGTTCCGAACGAGAATTTTCACTCCCAGACTAAGTATGAAGTAAAATTTCGAGTTTAGACCAGAGACACATTTTCTGGGCTTTTCTAAACTCGAAATTTTACTTCATGCGCCACGCGTATAAAACACTGATTTCAAGTGAGGTTCAAATATACATAAATTTACAATATTTTTGTTTTGTACCTGTGGCGCATGAAGTAAAATTTCGAGTTTAGAAAAGCCCAGAAAATTGGTCTCGGGTAGCTGTGCGACCCTCGGCAAATTTTCACGGGGCTTTTCTAAACTCGAAATTTTACTTTATGCTTAGTCTGGGAGTGGAAAACACTCGTTTATAGCTTTGAATTAAACTTAAAAAAAAAAAACAACGTAAACATTTTTCTTTTAGGTAAACATATGCATAAGCTGTAAATTTTCCGACATCGGTTGTTTTTTAAAAGAGCTTAATGTAAAACTTTTAACTAGTGTGCACACGCTTTTTTAAAGAGTTCAATTTGAAGCTTCAAAGGAGTGTTTTCCACTCCCAGACTAAGCATGAAGTAAAATTTCGAGTTTAGAAAAGCCCCGTGAAAATTTGTCGAGGGTCGCGCAGCGACCCGAGACAAATTTTCTGGGCTTTTCTAAACTCGAAATTTTACTTCATGCGCCACGCGTATAAAAGAGTGATTTAACGAAAAATTTAAAAAGACACAAAAGACATTTTTCTTGTTAATCCTCACAATTAATTCGAATTCTTTTTGATGATTCAAATCCTTTTGTAAGTATTCGAATCCTTTGATCCTTTGTAAGTATTCGAATCCTTTTAAGAGGATTCGACTCACCCGCATTTGGATTCGAATACGAATCCTCTTACAAAAATGTAACGAATCCGAATCACGAATCCAGTTTGACTAAAGTATTCGAATGCCTCTTTTGAATCCTCTAAAAGGATTCGAATCCAGGATTCGAATCCTGAATGATTCGAATCCTGCCCAGCTCTGTTAAATCATATCGAAAAAATCTTTCAAATATTTATTTTGATTTCTCTAAAAAAATAATGAAAAAAAGGACAATTTTGTTGAAACCTCTTATTACTTTCCTTAGTTTCATTTGAATAAAAATATATTAAAAACGAAAGAAGATAGGTATAGAGAATGCTAGTATAGATCAAAGCAGAATTAAATTTTGCGTCAGAACATGTCAATGTATACAGGGTGTTCTATTTAAAAAAATAGAGATATATTTATTTAAAGTTGAGTAAATGTGGGGTGAAATTTTGAACACTCTGTATTTTATTATTCCAAAAATATATTACCATTGGGTACCTTCGGTTATTGGCTTTTTATAGATAACATGGCATCTCTACCATTTTTATTTGTTCGGAGATACGTATTTTTAAGTAAATTATGAAAAAACACAAAATTTTTACCAAATGTCAAATATCTCAAGAACGGTTTAATTTGGATATATTACTTGATGATTTTTTTCATAAAATTTTATGTAGAATCCAAATTCATAATAAACAATATAGCATTCCATTTAAAATAAGGGAATTAGTGTTTACTTCCGGTATAAGCTGAAGTCGTATAGTCTTGAAAATATTTTCATTGAAACGACCACACACGATTACGCTCATGCCGAAAATGTTATTACAATACATTAATTAGAAGTGCATATACTTATTAGTGTGCGGCTTCGCTGGAACACCCTGTATACTTGCACATATAACTCGCTATACGCATTTTTATCAAGTTAATAATATTGTATAGTCGTTGTTTTTTTAGCATAGTTGAATCATGTTGTTCGAGACATAAATTCCGGATAATTATTTCGCGGAGAGGCGAGTTTCTTCGGTGGAATGCGCATTTCGCGGCCTTGATTCAGAGAGCTGCTACACCTTGCTTGAATATTATCGCGATTGTATCACCCGAAACGAACGGTCGAAAACCCAAAACCAAATCCATTCGTCCGATTTGATAGAAACTGGTAACTCAATAGCCGATCTTAATCATCAACTAGAACAACAACGTAATTGTACAATAGTTCTAGACGACCTCGAAACAAATGGAAATTACTCAATAATACACGTGAAGAAATAATTGTTATATTTATTTTATATACTTATTTAAAATATCTTTAAAAAAATAGAGGGTGTATTTGATCTAATACCATGAGGCATCTTTTCTGGAAATAAAATGAGAAAACTTAAATAGATAATTATTAAAAATAATTATTAATAAAAACCAACATGTTTGTGGTCTCTAATAAATGTGTAGGTATTTATTTAACCGGCTTGTTTTTAAACGTTTGTTTTTAAACGATCTCAGGAATCCGGAATTCACCTGAAATTCGCGGCGTTAAAATAAATAAATACTACACCATATTTAATCATCCAACAGACATATAATAAATGTAAATAACCAGAAGTTCTCAAAAAGAGAAAACTACTCGGTAAATTAAAAAAAAACAGATTTTATTGTTGTAGACATTGATGTAAGTATGTGTACATAGCCTCTTAAAAACTTGTGTATTAAATTATACTTAAAACACTCTATATATCAGTTTTCAACTTTATGATGCTTCAAGGAAAATCATAAAAGAATTATTTCTGAAAATGCTGTTAAAATCGTTCTACTTTTCACGAGGGTTCAAATAATACGCGTATCTTGTATAATGAATGTTTATTTTTTAAGTATACGTATCTCAATGTAAACGTAGTGATGTTAGTAGTCATTTAAAGAGGTAATTACCACTGGTATTGACCGTAATCTACGGTATATTACTTGATGGTTCCACTAACATTGGTAACATTTATTGCACATGCGCAATCGATTATTATACTCAGGTATTTTTTTATTTTAAGCAAATTGCTCTCGAATTCGAAAACGTAATATAAACTAAAATATATTAATCATAACAAGTTTTCAGAGTTTTCAGAGAGATTTATGACATAATAAACTGGAAAAAGACTTACGACATTTAAAAATACGAGGTTCTCAAGGGAGTTATGGGGGACATTTAAAAAATGAAAGGTTCGAGAGAGTTTAAGACTTAAGAGGCACTTACCAGGGTTTTGGGGAGGAATTCAGGAACAAGAGGTTCGAGAAGGTCTTAAGGCGTGTAAGAAGGCGTAATTGCTGTAATGGGAGAATTTAATAAACTTTAGAGGGTTTTGATAGAATTGAGAATGTCTTAAGAGGCACTTGGGAGAGTTTTCGGAGATAACTGGGGATAAGATACTCAAGAAAGTCTTAAGACACATAAAAAGGCAAGATTTGCTTAAAAGAGATTTCTGAAATACGCAAGAGATACTTGATAGAGTTTCGGGAGGGAATTGAGACACAAGATACTCAAGAAAGTCTCAAGACGAGGGCGAGACTTGTTAATAAAAGACTTTTGATAATCGCAAGAGATAGAGTTTACGGAGAGAATTGAGATACAAGATACTCAAAAAAGTCTGGGGTCACTTAAGAGGGCCAGATTTGTTAATAAGAAACTTTTAAACCATAAATAAATAAATACATTTATTGCCCAACAGGAATCAAAAAGACCCAATTACAGGACAATATAGAAAACATAAATGTACAGCAAAAAGTAAGTAAAGTAACACATTCAAAAAATACTTAAATTAACATAGAGCGACAATTGACGATAGGTGATCATAAAATAAATCACAAGTTAGGGGTAGATCATTGACCACGTTACACATCACACTTAGAGGTGATTTTGAACCGGTCACTGTTCTATTAAAATTTACATAAAATGTAGACTTATTTCTACTATTGAAAGACGGAGTATGAAAATTGAGTAGCTGTAAAATGTCAGCACAGTCGATATGATTGTGAATTAATTTATATAAAAATGAAACACATGATTTATTTCGTCTTTGTTTAAGTGATTCGAGTTCAAATCGATCAAGCAATAACACATGGTCACAGCCTCTTGCTGGGTAATTACTAGTATTTTTGAAGTACAAGAACTTAGCGAATTTGCGTTGAACACTTTCAACCAAGTTGATTTGCTGCTGGGTCTGGGGATACCAAATCAATGATCCATACTCCAACTTTGACCTCACATATACATTGAACAGAGATTTTAAGGCATTAGGATTCTGTAAATTTGCAGAATTTCGATGAATAAATCCCAATGCCTTAAAAGAACTCTTTACAAGCATTTCTACATGATTGTTGAATGTAAGTTTTTCATCAAACCATACGCCTAAGTCCATAAAAGATCGCACTCGTTCGATATCACTATTGTTAATTGTGTAATTCGATGTAATGTATTTAGTTTTTTTAGTGAATGTCATATATTTGCATTTATCGGGATTAAGATTAAGGTTGTTGTTGTTACACCAGTTAGAGATAATATTTAGTTGGTCTTGCAAACGTAAACAATCATCAATAGTATTAATGGTAGAATAGATCTTTAAATCATCTGCGTATAATAAATATTTACAATTTAGTGCGCTTGGCAGATCATTAATAAAAAGATTAAAAAGAAGTGGGCCCAAGATAGATGCTTGCGGAACCCCAGAAGTCGGAAAATACGACATAGACTTAAAATTGTTAACTGTAACATAGGATTCACGGCAAGAGAGATACGACGCCAAAAGTGAACTTGAATTAGAACAAAAGCCAAAATACTTTAGCTTTTCTAACAAAAGACTATGGTCCACCCTGTCAAAAGCTTTAGACATATCGGTATAAATTACATCAATATGTCCAGTAGAATCTAATGAATTTGCTATATCGTGGGTAATAATAGCTAAATTAGTGACGGTAGAACGCTTAGGTACAAAACCATGTTGATACTGTGATAAATATGGTGACACATGTGAATAAATTTGATCATGCAGGGTTTTTTCAAATATTTTAGCTATATGCGAAAGTAAAGCTATCGGTCTGTAGTTTTCAAGATTAGAGCGATTCAATGATGTTTTCGGAATAGGACATATTGATGCAACTTTTAATTGATCGGGAAATATACAATTACTAACAGACATATTAAAAATAATTGAAAGCGGATGACTCAGCACAGACGCACAATCCTTCAGTATAAAAGCTGGTATTTCATCACAGCCTGAAGAAAACTTGTTAGGTAGTTTCTGTAAATGCTTACGAATTGTTTTATATGAAATTTCGTTAAATTTAAAATTAGGAATATTACTCTGATTTAGATTTATATTTAAAGTAGACTGAGATTGTGGTAAAAAAACTGATTCAAAAAAATATCTAAACCCATCTGCTATATCAACCGGTGTTTTAAATGTTTCATCATTGTACGTCATTTCAGAAGGAAACCTAGACGGATTAGATTTTTTTGAGTTAATAAATGACCAAAAGTGTTTTGGATTTTCAGTGAGTTGATTTTCTATGTCGTTAATATATTTTCTATTAGCACTTCTGATTTTAATTTTTATCAGTGACCTTATTTTCTTAAAATGGTGCAGTGCAGTTGCATCGCGATCAATATGTTTACGATAATAACTTTTCTCTTTAAGAAGTTGGATTATATCTCGTGTGAACCAAACTGGGTATGCATGTCTATCTTTAGGTTTAACTTTAGGAATAAATTGATGTAGACTGTAGTTAACGATTTTATAGAACTCGTCAAGAGCCAACTCAGCATTAGAGTACGTCTGAAGAAAAGTCCAATCTACTGAACCTAAGTGAGAATACAAGAAAACATAATCACCTTTTCTAAAGTTCAATTTCATTCGACTAATATTAATAGGAGACATGTTCCGATTATATTGAACGGATAATGTGAAAGCGGGATGAAATACATCTTCAGGGAGTAATGGATCAAGATCTCTTTGAATAAGACAATCTAAATTAGTGTAAACCAAATCCAGAGTATTGCCTGCACAATTCGTTATCTTATTCAATTGTTGCAAACCCAAGAACGAGCAAGCATTAGAAATATACAGTGCTTTATCAGACAACGGCCCCGCTGTTAGAGAAGGACAATTAAAATCTCCTATAAATATAATCGGATTATCGTTAAATTTAAATAGCATTATTTCATTAAAGAATAAACTAATATCAGCAATTAGAGTATCTGGTGGTATGTAAACAACAACAATATAAAAGCAAATACAATGAAGTTTAACTTTACATATTAAAAGATCGATTAGTGGAATTTTTGTTTTGATATGTTCCGTAGATACACTATCGATACTTATTGTATGTTTCGCAGCCACTAAAACTGCAAGAGATACTTGATAAAGTTTAGGGAGGGAATTGAGACACAGGATACTCAAGAAATTCTTGGGGCACTCAAGACGGCCAAATTTGTAAATAAGAGACTTTTGAGACATGCAAGATACTTGATAGGGTTTTGAGAGGGAATTGATACACAATATAGAGTTTCGAGAGGGAACTGAAGCACAAGATACTCAAGAATGTCTTAAGACACTTAAGAGGGCGATATTTATTGATTTTTAAGTTTTCTGAAGCACGCAAGCGATACTTGAAAGAGTTTTGGTAAGGGATTGAGACACAAGATACTCAAAAGACTGAAGACACTTAAGAGCGTGAAATTTGTTAATAAGAGACTTTTGAAACACGCAGAACTTCAGTGAATATGTATTGGGTTGCCTATACACATTCACGTTAACTGTCAAATTAGTAATCAGAGATGTATTTTTCACATAACATTAAATAACTTATTGCAGAGTGATGTTTATAATTCATATTGCAGATCACTCTGCAATATGAATTATAAACATCACTTTTCAATAAGTTATTTAATGTTATGTGAAAAATACATCTCTGATTACTAATTTGACAGTTAACGTGAATGTGTGTAGGCACAGTTCATGATTTATAATTATCCTAATTATTATTTATTTTAATAATCGTGTTAGCAATATTCTCTTGAACTTTAAAATAGACATTACTAATTTGACAGTGATGTGGGGGCAGTGACAACCCAATACACATTAACGTTATTGGGTTGCCTATATTCATTGGTTCAATGGTTGTCTCGAATTTTATTCAGGTATACCTAGGGGAAATGTATGTAGATAAAAGCATCGCAATGTTTGGAACCCGTGTTAGGGATATTTGATAAATACAGAAAATTGAGTAATAATAAATAAATAAATCTATCTAATACAAGCACAGTTATCATAAATAATTTTAATAAACGTTAAGTTTCAAATAATTATTAAATATTAGATATTTGGTATATACAGAAATTTGAGTAATAATGAAAACGATAAATCTTTCTAATAGAAGCACAGTTATCATAAACAATTTAAATAAAACCCTAAGATCCGAATAATTACTAAAATTAGTAATAAACTTACTAATTTATGTGTCAATACTGATTTTTGAAATAGAAATTTAATCAAACGATAAAAATTCATTGAGTAAACGGTGACGTGATGTCCTTTTAATTCGTTCAAAACCACCGTCCAGTTAAGGTGGAATTCCGATTACATCTCAAGTCCATAAAACTAGAAAGTTTCCAATTTCACAGACGATTCAGTTTAGTGTGTTGACCCCAAGACCTTTTGATCCTTACGAAGATGTCAAGGAAGATAAGTAACAATAACTAATATTGACAGGATTTTATTAAGATTTTAATGTCAATAACCCCAATTTTATAAAATAATCCTCAAAACACTTTTACGAACAAATTATTTTTGTCTGCTGTGACTGGTCGATAGGCCATCGAAGCCAGGGTCAGTACTTTCGCAAAAGAAGAACACTTAATTGTTAAAATACATATAAATTGTGCTAATGGACACATGTATCTCAGAAAAATAAGGTTTTCGGTACTTTTTTTGAACATTTGTATTTAATATTTAATGGATATGTTTTTAACTTTGAATACTATAATACAGGGCAGAGCTGGGATGAATCCTCAAAAACAGGATTCGAATCACGAATCCGAATCACCTAATATGATTCGAATCACGAATACTCGAATAAAGGATTCGTAAGTAAAACATATGATTCGAATCAAAGATTCGAATCCTCATTTTTGAATCACGGATACAAATCCTTTCAAAATAAATTTGAATCTTTTATTTGCAACCAGTAATATTTTATTCCATCAGTTTCTATTAACAAAAATGTTCATTTACCGACTAAATATCTGATTATATAATGATTTTAATGAATGATGATATATGTGTTATTGAACTTCATTTTTAATCTGTGTTTTATACGCGTGGCGCATGAAGTAAAATTTTGAGTTTAGAAAAGCCCCGTGAAAATTTGTCTCGGGTCGCTGCGCGACCCTCGACAAATTTTCTACGCGGGGCTTTTCTAAACTCGAAATTTTACTTCATACTTAGTCTGGGAGTGGACCGTCAAGATTTTCTACATGTCGAGATTTTCGATATTTCTAGATTTATGTCGATTTATTCACAGTTTGTTATTGTATTAAATGCAACTTTAATATTAAATAAAAACGGTTTTTTTTAGGAATAGAATATTCACCCATTAAGCCGAGCAAATTATAAAGTTAACTCTAAAAGTTAATTTTAGGTAAAATTTTGCATCTTTTTCTATGATTTAAATGAATGATTTATTATATTACATACGTCGATTTTTTAAAAGAGTTAAATTTAAAATTCAAACAAGTGTTGTCCACTCCCAGACTAAGCATGAAGTAAAATTTCGAGTTTAGAAAAGCCCCGCGTAGAAAATTTGTCGAGGGTCGCGCAGCGACCCGAGACAAATTTTCACGGGGCTTTTCTAAACTCGAAATTTTACTTCATGCGCGACGCGTATAAAACACTGATTTCAAGTGAAGTTAAAAATATACTATTAACGTTGGATATTTTTCATGGTTAAGTAACCAAATATTCATTCACAAATATTTGAATTATTCGAAAATTTAAATATTTATATTCAAATATGAATAATTTATTGATTTAAATATTCATATTAGAATATTTACCTATTTGAATTAATCGAATTCGAATCCCAGCCTTAATAGCGATGATTCGAATTATTTAGGGGGATTTGAATCCGTGTATGAGGATTCGAATCCTTTTATAAGGATTTTATTCCTTTTATAAGGATTCGAATCCTTTTATAAGAGTTCGAATCCTTTTATAAGGATTGGAATCATCTTCGTCTGGATTCGAATACGAATCCTTTTAAAAAAATGTAACGAATCCGGATCATGAATCTGTTTTCACTAAAGTATTCGAATCCCTCTTTTGAATCCTCTAAAAGGATTCGAATCCGGGAATCGAATCCTGAATGATTCGAATCCTGCCCAGCTCTGATACAGGGTGTCCTGTTAATGTGGGGAAATGGCTTAACCATAGATTCCTCGGATCAAAATATGATGATTTAACATACGTTATCTATATCCAAAAGTTTACGGTTAAGTCGGAATTAGTCTTCAAAGTTAAAAAAAATATTATTTATTTTTTTATAACAATTGATCGAGTAAAATTTATAATGGTTGATTATCATAATATAACAGTTATTATGGTCATCAATAATTGACAAGAAGTATAAAAAACAATAGTACCATAACATAAAAATTAAAATATGTTTTTATTATCGCATTAAATAAAAATTTTACTACATTTAAAAGTTTTGTTGTGTCTTACTAATGAGAGATATCTTGTACGATGTTGCCACAAAAAAATAAAATGCTAATAAATTATTTTTTATTATTTAGTACGATGGCAATTTTATAAAGAGTAACTTTTAAGCGCAGGCTAGCGCAGGGCTCTAACTTAATAAAACACTTAATCTAAACTCCAAAGAAAACAAAGTGATGACTTTCAGCTGCGACAACCTGCGACCTGGGTCAGACCACCCGTGTCAGACATTTGTTTTGACTCAGTGTTTCTATTGGCTTCGAGAAAAAATAAATCATTGTAAAATCCTACATAAGGAATTTACCGAGATTAGCTTCGAGTTCCTAAATTTACCGCTAGGAGGTTTGAGACTTGTGAAACAAAAAAAAAGAATAGATATATTTCTTTTTTTCGTTTCACAAGTCTAAAGTTATTTTTTTGTCAATTAAGAAAGCTAAGCCCTAACCAAACAATTGATTTGCATGTAAAATGTCTACCTTAATCCGTAAATAAAAAAATTTACATGGTATTTTATGTACATTTTCAATGGATGTTATTTCCAATAAAACCGGAAGTGCAACTAAGGTGTCTGAGTCACCAGTAAACTCGAATTTGTTTTAAGTATAACCATACCAAATTAATATCTTACATAATAAAAAAAAACTGTGGGGTTTTGTCGCAATTTCGTCGGTTTAAGACCACTGTGCGCCAGGTATTTACAATTCAATGTCCGGCGGTGCATTTGGGCGGGAAGTAGTTGTTTTAACGAGTATTCATACTCTTAGTAGTCTTATTAATTAAGACTAATTGTTTGCGGTTTATACGAATGTTCTCCAAGCTTTATATTTTATTTGTAAATAGTTGCTGAATTTTATGATTTAAGCTAAGTTAAGTTTAATTAATTGGTTTGTTGAATTAAATGATTTCATCCAACTGATTATTCAATTTTTTTTCTTTACAATAAATATTCAAAACTGAAGAATACTTTCAATAAAACTTCTGTTTCAGAAGGCATTGTGTAAAAATTGATTTTCCCATCGATTCAACATTTCTCAAGTGTAAATATTTGTGGTGTCCTAAATGCTTTCCTTGCGTGCCACTTTCTTCTTCTTTCTTCTCATTTCGCCTCGAGCAGAGTACATAAAAAAAACAACTCGGCGACGAGACGTCTCTCTTCGACTTGGATGAATGGACACGGGCTTCAATTGATGCTAATCCAATTATCTGTCCAAAAAAAGCTAAGCAAAACAAAACGTAACGAAAATTATCCTTAATTATCACTGCTATCAAACAAGAAGAGGTTGTTTCAGATAATTGGAGTAAGATTACTGAGAAAGTAAGAGAGGAACGATTTGGATTTTGTAGAACGTGTGATTATTATTTTAAGTAAAACATTCTCCAAATAAATCTATTGCCGATTGAAATTTTGTTCAGTAAATAAAAGTAGTATACAGAGAAATTTTTTTGAAGTACATTTTGTTGTATTCGTTTTTTTAAGACTTCTATTTAAAGCTATTAACGAAAACTAAGGTGTCTGAGTCACCAGTAAACTCGAATTTGTTTTAAGTATAACCATGCCAAATTAATATCTTACATAATAAAAAAGAAACTGTGGGGTTTTGTCGCAATTTCGTCGGGTTAAGACCACTGTGCGCCAGGTATTTACAATTCAATGTCCGGCGGTGCATTTGCGCGGGAAGTAGTTGTTTTAACTGCATTGAGCATGAAGTAAAATTTTGAGTTATTAACCCTTTAGGCCCCGACGGTGGCATTTGCTACCACTAAAATTTGGTAAACATACCTAACCAAATTTTCAGGCTTTTCTAAACTCGAAATTTTACTTCATGCGCCACGCGTATTAAACACTGATGTGATGTGATGTTAAGCATACACGTTTTCAGCATACTGCTTTAGTAGAATATTTTAAAGGTCACCTAAAATCAGTGTTTTATACGCCTGGCGCATGAAGTAAAATTTCGAGTTTAGAAAAGCCTGAAAATTTGGTTAGGTCGTGTAGCGCTACGAGCTACACGACCAAAACCAAATTGTCAGGCTTTTCTAAACTCGAAATTTTACTTCATGCTTAATCTGGGAGTGGAAAACACTCGTTTAAGACTTTAAATTAAACAATATAAAAAAACAAACGATTACGGAAAAATTAGAGCTCATGCATAGATGTATATACATTTAAAAGAAAAATTCTCAGTAAATTTACCAAATTTTAGTGGTTGCAAATGCCACCGTCGGGGCCTAAAGAGTTAATAAATCAAATATATGGTTATAGGTAAAATAAATATGAATCAAATAACGAATCAATGTTTAGTTAGCTTCTGTTGGGAAATAAAAGTATTATTATTATTATTGTTATTTTATTGGCATCTTTAGCATATTCATATTTGCCAATAGCAACATTCGATTTTTTTTTTAAGATATGAATCATTACTCATAAACATCCGTTAAATCAGCAATCGATGTAAAATTTCGAGTTTAGAAAAATCTGATAATTTGAATTGGTCGCATATCGAAGCGAAGCGACGAAACCAAATATTCAGAGTTTTCTAAACTAGAACTGTTATTTTATGCATCACGCGTATAATACACAAAAATATCGTGAAGTTTAAAATATACTGCTTAAGCAGAATTCTAAGGCAGTATATTTTGAATTTCATTTGAAGCCAGTGTTTTATACGCGTGGCGCATAAGGTAATTAATTAATTCGTCGAAATTTTACTTCATGCTTAATTTAGAAGTGGAAACACTTGTTATAAACTTTAAATTGAACGGGTCTCAAAAATATCGAATTGTTTGAGCACTTACAAATCGGGATATGTATACAAAAAGAAAAAATGATGGATATTAGACTTTTAAAGTTTAAAATAGTTTTGTGTACTATCCATCTACATGTGTTTGAAGTAAATAAATATTTAAACGTGGTCACTAACCGAAATGCAAATATCTCGTCCGTACAAGGAGAAATTCGGTATTATGCAAAGAAGTGGGCCTTTCGAAACGCTCAATGGAGGTGTTCATTTCTGCTTTCTCACGCCTCATCATAAATGTAATTATGAATGAAGAAAAAAGGAGAATAACTGGTTTATCAATAAATTATCTGTCAAAATTTATACGCAAAACCGCCGACAAAGATTATTATCACACTCTAATGGAAACAGATTTCATTTTAGAGATTTATATAAACATTTGAAATAAGTTGGCTGAACTGTAGTTCAAAATTAAATGTATTATTGGCCTTTGATTAATTTCTTTTTTTGCAGTGGGGTAAATAGAGAATGCAATGACCTTTCAAATTAGGTGTCCCTAGATAGATAGATAATTGTTAGAGTGGCCTCTTGGCCTGTACCACCGCGACCTTTGCAGATCTATTGTGGATTCCTAGCTTGAATTTCCAATTAAAAAAAAATAGGGGTTGCAATTAAGACTTGCAGAGGGTTGAAATTTGTACGTTGCACGATGTCTTTTCATAATCTAAAAATGACTTGTTTTCTTTACAGATACGCACAATCATTTAGATATTGAATTTATTTAATTTGTCTGTTCTACACTGTATTAAGAATATGTATACTTAAAAGAAAAATTACCTGTATGCATGAAATCATATGAAACGAGAAACTTCCTGTAGACTTTTCAAATACTTGTATGTTTGTCATGAGAATATAAATCGGTGTTTTATTTCGTGAGGGTTTCAACATTTTAAATCTAGTAGTGTAGAAAAAGGTGTTTTCTTTGTATTTGGTTTGTATATTGTCGGGGGAGGAAGTCTCGGAAAAAGGGCACATCTGCGTTAATAGGGGAATGAGCACCTGTATGCAGGTAGACCGAAACGACCCACTTTAACTTTTATCGCCGCAAGATTTGTGATTTACGGAGCGGTAACCGCCTAAATTGCTTTATTGCTTTACCTTACCATTCTAAACACAGTTTTTCCACATGGAGTAATTTAAAACTAGAGATAATCTCAAAACGATACAAGAAATCCAAACATGTTTACACAATTTCTTCAACTTTTGGTAAAAGTTATTAAACATGGATTTTGATTTGCTTATAGTCTTTCTATATTTGATTTTTTCAACGACCCAAGAAAAAATCGATCTTTCTTGGTAAATTATATACATATACATTTTAGTGGAATACAGAAAATATATAGATCTTTTTCAAATAAATGGCTGATTGCTAAAACTAAGTTAGTAGTAAGAGTGTGCTTATGATTGGCAAACGTTTGAATTTAAAGAAATGCTTTCAACGAATAAGGCCCAGTTGCACCAAAAACGTTGAACTGAGTTATCTCTGAACTTGAGTTCAAAATGACGGTTTCTATGATTGTAATGTTACTTTGAAATTGAGTTCAGAGATAATTCAGTTGAACGTGTTTGGCCTCGATACCTACCGATGGGGCACTTTGATCGTGGCAATCAGCTGTAAGAAAACGAGTATAAACACCGAACTCCCATTTAGTTACGTGTAAAACGTTATTGTTTTATTTTAAAATCTATCTTTACTAACAATTTTTTAAACTTGTGGTGTTAATGCAGTGGTGTAATTATGAGTAAGGTAATAATACTGAAAACATTTTAAAAACTAATTTATAATCCATAAATAACCCATTACACATTTCGGTTATATAACGGAAAATAAATATTTTGTAAGCCTCAGCCAAATATTTGTTGCAAATATAAAGAAGGAACAGTTAATTTTCTTAACTTTAGGCTCTTTATTCTATTAATATTTTCTAAAAATCGACGTATTATTAGTTTGGAATATGCATTATATTATTACAAAAAATGTACAACATACCAAAGTATTTATAATCCATCAGTTGCACATTCTTCCAAGCAACTAGACTGTCGATGTTTTAAACCACACCATACTTGTTAGTTATGTAAACAAAACCAGCATTTTTTGAGGAAAAATAATGAAAATGAATGTTCCTATCGTACGCTTTCTTTGAATGACACTTAAAGACACAGTAGTTCGTATTATATTTGGCCATTATTTGTAATTAGCACAAGATAATCACGAAATTGCGAAGAGCGGCAAAGATAAACAATGTATAATGTAAACAGTGATACTCGTTTAGTTGAAGTTCTGACTTTTGCCACCAGGGTGCGTCTAATTGTGTATCGAGACCAATTGAATCGGTAGTTTGGAAGAAGGGAATGAATCTAAAAATGAATGTTTTGGGAATTTAAAATAATCTGCAATTCAATCATGTATAAGTGTAATCACAAAAATTAACGGATCTAAAAAATAGTTTGTATCAGTGGAAAATATAATCCGTTGTTATATGTTTGAAATTAGTTACTGGTTTCTGGTAATTAATTAAATAATTAGGTGGATTCGTTCTCTTTTTTTTATACTTATGAAAGGATTGAGGGAAATAGACACAAAAAACAAGCACTTAGGTTATCGATTAACAGAGAGAAAGTGCTTACAAAATTGTTTAAAAACATTTGTTACAAAAATAAAAGTGAATAATAACAATAATCAAATTATGAAACGTTTCTCTCGCTGTCCTCACTTTCTTCATTCTCCCCACTATAGGCCTTGCTCTTAGCTCCAACTAGGAGCTTTTGTAAATCTTGACTTTTTTGTATTTTATTGGTATTTTAGTCCTGTAAGCAGGCTGTGTTGGTGTAAGAGATTGAGGCGTATTTAGTTGTTTAAGTATAAAGCTGTGTTGTACGAAGCCATCAATGTACTCCGATGTGGTGAGATAGCCAGCCGGCAAAGTATACAAATGTACTTGGAAATAGTAAAACTCAAGATTTTGTCTTGAGATTTTGATGTTTTTTGTAATATTTTGGCCACCAATTTTTGAAATCCAGCATTTGCTTTGTAGTAACCTGTGTCGCATTGTACTAGGTTTTTTTTGACGTTTTTATGAGATCGACATACTCGGTCTGCACTTCTTTCTTTTGGCCGTCCAAAAGTTTTGGCCGTACTGTTAGAATTAATGACCGCGGACTGGAAAATATTGATGAATCTTGTAGAAACATCGTGTAGCGACCAAGGTAATAAAAAAAGCGCACCAACGTATTGTTTCTGTTTTGACCGCCACACGCATTGCTGAAAACATGAATGTCTCTGATGTCCGAGCTCATGTTCTAGATGTTTAACTATAACAAGCTGAAAACGTCAACTGATCCTCGCTTGGCCTCTCTCTCTCAAGATAGGTATAAAAGTGAGCAGAATCTGTCTTGACGACGTGCATACAAACACATAGCCAAAATGTTCTCAAATTAAATACTTCCTGTACTGGAATTTTTAGCAATGAATGGTTTTGCACATTTGAGCAACTTCTTGTTGTTTTGTATACATTTATTTGCCCGGCGGAGGTTTCATTTAAGTGCGGAGGTTTAATTCAATTGCGGAAATTTTATTTTAGTTTTTCACCTATCACAAGCGGAGTAAACGTCTGTTTAAGGACGTCCCAGTGTGTACTCAAAGTTCTGATTGTAATGATTACTGAAGTAATCATATTTAACTCTTCTATCCAAGTTGGAATGTTTCTTAACGAAAAACTCGACATCGTCTTAACATCTTTTTGTTGTTATAGTGTGACACCTTAGTCGGAAATGTCGAGATGTGGCCAATAAGCTGGATAAGGATAACTTGAGGAAGAGCGTTATCTCTGTGACCATGTTTCCTTTGTAAATCGAGGGGTTAACGTCAATAATGTATCGACAACTTGCCGTGAACAACCACGTGGTTAATGTCAAAATATATATAATGCGACTGCAACGCCCTTCTGCTATCATACTACATATAGGGAAGACAGTGAACTGAATCAGGATGAAGAAGGGAACAAAGACCGGACTTGTTCCTTTTTTCACACTTATAGTATTTTGTGAGCCAATTTGAATCCTATAGCAGATAGTCTTTACTTTCTTTTTTATCTCATATTGTGAGCCTGTCTGCCATGTTTCGTTTGGCCTGTCTATAAGTGAGGCAACAAGCTTTTTGTTAATAAAAGGTCGCATGATCTACCCGTAAGATTTATCTGGCAATAGCTATGTTCTGGCGTTGAATAGCAACATGTACAAGAAGAGAATTCAACCTCACTTTTTTTACCTTGGATCATTTGTTTTCCCTGAAACAGTTGGCCCCAGCCACTCCATCATGGTTTTAATCTTTAGAGAATGGACATTGTGATAATAGGAATATGTACCATCGGTGGACATGAAATGTTGGGACATGTCGAATGTTGGATAATGTCAAACATCACCAAACGTATATCGATTAAGTCAAGTTTTTTAAAAAGAGGTTATAAAATGGAGTCACAATGAAAATATGCAAATTAAAGGAATTATTAAAAAAAGAAAGAGATTTTCATTTTTGGCACATAAAATGACAATTAACTGACAAATCCAAAGTTTGACACTCACTAAAAAAATTTTACGTGTCCCAACATTTTGTTGCCACCGATGGTACCATCGGTGGGGATAAAATGGTGGGACACGTTTTAGTGTGTATCAAACTTTGGACGTGTCAGTTAATTGTCATTTGATGTGTCGTCAATGAAAAAAAGTGTTTCGATGATTCGTTTCATTTACATATTTTCATTGTCACTTTCATAACCTTTCTTTAAAAAACCTGATTAACCCGATATGAACTTGCTTGTATTTGACATTATCCAATTTTCGATTTGTCTTAACATTTTATGTCCACCGATGGTACATATGATTGCTAAACGTTAAGGTTTGAAGACAAATCTTCTTTTGTTTTTCATCAATTGATGAGAATTTAGAATACCCCGGTTATATTCAAATATTATGAAATAATATACAGTCATTTCTCTCAAATTTTTCTATGGGTACGTGTTCTAATGTTTGTATCTTTTTTTCAGGAATACCTTAGTAAACATTCAGACGCACAGAGTCAAGCTCTGTTAGAAAGTGTGAATTCAAAATATTACTACTACACAAGGACGAAGGGTTTGTTCAGGATATGTTACCCAAAAGAAAGGCCACCAGCAGGTAATTATTTTGTTATTATTAAGCCCATGCCAATGATTTTTTTCCGTCATGATCGTGTACCATCGGTGGACATAAAATGTTAGAACAAATCGAAAAGTGGATTATGTCAAACATCACCAAATGTATACCGGCTAAGTAAAGTTTTTTTTAAGAGAGGTTAATAGTATGGACTGACAATAAAAATACGTAAATGATAGAAATTATCAAAAAAGAAAGTAATCTTCATTTTTGACACATCATATGATAATTAACTGACAAGTCCAGAATTTAACACATACTAAATAAATTTTACGTGTCCCAACAATTTATTTCCACCGATGATGCATATTTAATTCGCTGTTAAAGAAACTACCCCAACCTATATTCCTAAAACTTTTATATTTATATATTTATATTTATATTTATTCATTGTGGTGTGTTAAGTTTCGACTACAACAGATTGTAAAATTACATATTGCACAACATTTTTAGACAGTTAAATACTCAAAATTAGAAAAAACGTTATCGATTTTATCAACATTTTCAATAGTGAAGACCATAATAATTAACATCTAGGAAGATAATCTTTTTAATGAAAAATATGTGGGAATAAAATATGAACACAAAATATTGACCTGTTTATAGCGTGATGTCATGTTTTATTGTGTTGTCTTTTTGCTGACTTTGCTTGCAAAACAATGCTATGTCAAGTTAATATGAAAGAACATTTATAATCGATTATAGGTTATAAAACAAGTGTCTAAAATTGAAGATGTTTTCTAAATATTCGGCAAATTTAAAGCTTTCAACAAGTGTTAACACTCGTTGATAAAGCATTATTAAGCATGAAGTAAAATTCGAGTTTGACAAGCCTGATAATTTGGATTGGCCGCTCCGCTTTGCGACGCAACTAAGCCAAATTTTCTGGCTTTTCTAAAGCTTGTATTAGACGACGCTATTTTCTTGTACAAGAAAATAGTATACTATTTTACATCATGGTGTAATACACAAAATATGACCAAACGCGAATCTTGTACAGTTTTGTATAATGGAAACAGGACATGTTCTATTCGGTACACCATGATAGAAAATAGTATACTATTTTCTTGTACAAGAAAATAGTGTCGTCTAATACAAGCTTCAACTCAAAGTTTTACCTCATGCTTTCTCAAGGAGTGGCCGAAACACTCGTTCAACGATTTGAATTAAACGCTTTTATAAAATCAATGAATGTCTCAAAATTTGCAGCGTATAATATCAGGATATTATACTTAAAAAATAAATTTCGTGTATGTATTCGTATAAGAATTTTCACATTCTTGGATATTTCGTAGATAGACTATTAGTCTTATATTTTTCTATAAAAATTAATGATTGTTTCCAAAAACAGAAAAGAATTCGTGATTGGGGTTAGGGTCGCCACATATAGCGATAAAACAATTGAAGACCAAAACGGCTGCCTTCGTATGGTTTTTGAGGTGACTCGCGCACGCCACAAGAATATATAATTGATTGGTCGATGATGATGATGATGAATCGACGATAATTTTGTGCCTCGAGGCCAATACGCACAAACATGGCCGGTACCGTTAATTTGAAAACCAGTACGTAAATACACAATTGATTACTAAAAGAAACAGCAACGTATTAATTTTGTTCACAACTGTATTGGGCTCAGCTTTAGAATATTGTCCATACAGTTTGATGTTTATGTTATTATAGACATGTTAGCAGAAATGAAATCACTTTATTTGTTTCGCATATTTTTAAAAGTCTATTAAAAATATTTCTCAGTACTTGCAATTATTTTAACAACTCAAGTAGTTTAAATAAATATGTTCTTGATGCAAATGGGAAAAAATATCTTTTTAAAAATACAAGGAGTTTTTCTTTTAAGTGTACATACCCCAATATACTAAAACGCTGTAAATCTTCAGATTCGTTGTCTTTACAAAGAGTTCAAATGGAAATTTTAAATGTGCGTTTTCCACTCCCAGAGTAAGCATGAAGTTAAATTTCGAGTTTAGAACAGCCTGCAAATTTGATTTTGTCGGGTAGCGAAGCGGAGCGATCAAACCAAATTCAGGCTTTTCTAAACTCAAAATTTTACTTCATGCGCCACGCGAATAAAACGCTGATTTCAAGTGAAGTTCAAAATATACTACTAAACCAGTACGCTTTAGACGTATATTCTGAACCTTACATCCAATCAATGTTTTTTGAGGGTGGATCATGATGTAAAATTTCGAGTTTAGAAAGCCTGAAATTTTACTTCATGCTTAATCTGGTAGTGAAAACACTCGTTTTAAACTTTAATATATGGATATTTACTGCGTATACATATGTATACTTAAAGCAAAAATTCCTATATATTATTTATTGAATGAACAAAACACGAATATTAAAATCCGGAAATTATTAAAACTAATAATTAACTACCAAACTAATATTCGATTTTATATCAACTCTTCTTTGACAAGCCGGTGTGAACGAAATGAGTAGGTCCTAAGAAACATATTACAAGACAAAAGTCAAGTATATAGTATACCAATTTCCACTTGCACCACAATTGATCAACTTTATTCAGTGATTAGTAGTAAAAACTCAACAATTTTAATTTATGAATAACATTATTGAGTTTCACAATTGTACATTGACCAAGGGACTTGTTTGGGATATCATACAAATCATAACATTTCTTGATTGAAGCAAAGTTCGAGAATAACTTTGCCTTAATCGAAAATTTAATTAATGATTAGTGGTGGATGTTTACATTAATTCAGTCCTGGTGCGAAAAGGACTTAGAATACTTTATTTTATATATGTAAGATGCTTGTATTAAAACATTTTAAAATCAAAAATTAAATTGAGAAAGTCTGGAGTTCAGTAAGGGTTAATTACCTGTCGAATACAATTGTTTAGACTGCACTTGTTTGGACTGTTATGAGGAGGAATAAAACATTCGACTTTACTTCTGTGTTATAGATTGAATTCGCTTAAATTGAAAATACATCAGTACGTTAATCTTAAATGTCGAAACTATACTTTTTTTAAGTTCAAGTTAGCATCAAACGAATTCACGGTGGCAATAATAATAATGCAACTTGATTTTGATTAGTGATAACTTGATTTTGATTAGTGCTAACTTGAATTTGTTTAGTGCAAATTTGAACTTGAAAAGGTGTAGTTGGAATAGAAAAACAAAAACTCTGTAATTTTTACTTCAGCATATTCTATGAAATCATTGACCATACCTGTTAACATTGGGATTTGGGAAACAAAATGTTACGATTACTTTTAAAATTTGTAAATTCATTGTCGAGGTCACGTTCTTGACTCCCAAGGGCGGGTATTTTATGCGCGTACAAGACGGGGATTTTTATAAGGGTCACGTTTACCAACAGGACGTGGTGCACAAAGGATATGTCACTTTGAATAATTTATGGGTAAACAACAATGACGTTTGGATTCAGTGAAATAGAAAAATGCTAACTACAATGTGGGCTTTTACTTGTGCAGACTAGAAAATTAATAGATTCAATCAGGTGTTAAATATATAAACAAATTGTACAATTTAGAAAAATGGTACTTACTAATAAAAACTCAATCATATTTAACCCATTCGGCCCTGACGTTGGCATTTGCCATCACTACATTTTTCTAAATATACTGGAAATTATACTTTTAAATATACATACATCTATGCATAAGCTGTAACTTTTCCGATAATCGCTTGTTTTTTAAAATAATTTAATTTGAAGTGTTAAGCGAGTTTTCCACTCCCAGATTAAGCATGAAGTAAAATTTCGAGTTTAGAAAAGCCTGAAAATTTGGTTTGGTCGTGTAGCGCGTAGCGCTACGCGACCACACCAAATTTTCAGGCTTTTCTAAACTCGAAATTTTACTTCATGCGCCACGCGTATAAAACACTGATTTTAGGTGAAGTTTAAAATATTCTACTAAAGCAGTGTGCTAAAAACGTGTATTCTGAACAGTGTTTAGTACGCGTGGCGCATAAAGTAAAAAATGAAGCCTTAAAATTTGGTTTGGTCGCTCCGCTTCGCTACGTGACCAAACCAAATTTTCAGGCTTTTCTAAACTTAAAATTTTACTTCATGCTTAATCTGGGAGTGAAAAACACTAGTTTAAATGTTCAATTTAAAATATTTGTAAAAACAACGAATATCTGAAGATTTACAGCATATACAGAATGTTGAGATATGTATACTTAAAAGAAAAACTCTCTGTATATCTGAGATAGTAATAAATAATATGCAGTGTACAAAACATTTTTTTGAACACCATAAAAATTTCAGGGGTGAAAGGGGTAATTTTACTTTATAAAGTAAATATATTAAAATCTGAAATCTAACGTAATTTAATGCAAGTAACTGCCAGAAAGGTTAGTTCACATAAGATTTGAAGATAAATTGCAAAGTTGAGTTTAGGTTGGATGAGAAATTGGGCTAGGCTGAGTGCATCTAGTAACTGTCATCTAACGTAACATATGTAACAGCTAACTTATCTAACCTAAATAAGTGATTGTTACGAGACAAATAAGATTTTTTAAATGTTCATTATATAATTCAATACTTGACGGTGTATTTGCACAGACTGTAGTTGTTTCAATGGATATTTATTGTCTTAGAAGTTTTATTTATTACTGTTTGTGGTTGATACGATTTTTCCCGTAATTTTAGTATTTAATGTTTTGCAAACTAAAAGCGTAAGCAATGTTGTTAGAATTCAAAATAACTGGCGTCATAAACCACATTTTGTCAATGTTTTCTTGTTCTTCACATTTTCAAGATTTTTTATATTTCAACAATTTAAGATATATTTCACACATTTGACATTTTATAGCACTTTCTATATTTTGTGTCACTTTTTACAGTTTATATTTAATTAATTTCTCAAATAACCTGCGGTGAAACATAATTTAGTCTAGTTATGGTCAGTTTAATTAAAACAATCAGCTTGTTTCACTAAATATTATCAATCAGCGAAACACACCAAGTGTTTTAATTAAATGTATGGTCAAATCTGGGTGAGAAGACTCGTTAGAAGCATAAATATGATCTTAGAAATATTTTTAAGTTTTAGTTAAAAACTACAGAAAAACTAAAAGGGCCATTTGTTACATTTAACTTAATAAAACGTTTTATAGACGCGAACGACAATTGCCAGTTTGAATTGAAAAACAATATGGACTTTAGAATACAAACAGTAATGGACAAAAGTATATAGACAATTATATCTTCTTTGATATATTTTAAGGGCATTTAAATTTGAAATAAATAAACATTGGAATGAAACTATGTCGCAAAATATTAACAAAACAATTCAATATTTTTTTTAACATTTCCATAAACTTATTTATTATAGTTAAAAATGTATAAATTGGTTGCGCAAAAATATTAAAACATGTTTGTTATAACAATGATTGTCAAAAATGAAATGATTTATTTTTTATGTGTTCAGCATTAAGTACGATATATCTTGTTGTTAATTACTTCCTGGGATCATCTGTACATTTAATGAAAAAGTTTATTAATGTAGACACTATCAACACTATTGTGATTTTCTTCTAATTCGTCTTATTCGTGAATTTTTTTTCCATTGATCTCTAAGTTTTCTGTTCATATGGTACCACAAATACTCGTTCGGATCTAGGTTAAAAATGTTGAATACAGTTTGAACTCATTTTAAAATAGGATTTAACTGCTTTATTAACTTGGACGTGTATTTTAAGTCGTTGTCATGTTGAAACGAAAATCGTAATGGCATATTATCCTCCACATAGGAAAGCATACCCATGTTTCAATATCTCCCGACACTTAAACCTATCTATAATGCCTTAAATTTGATTTTGTGTATAGGTCAAAGTCTGGGAAAGAAACCCTAAACCATAACAGATCTACATTAAAGTTTAATTGTGGATAATGGAAACTTAGGGTGTCAACTTTTATTAATAGGGCATCTAACATAAAGTGTGCCATCAAATCTAAACGTATTGAACTTAAACTCATCGCTATAACTTGAGATTTCCCAATAATTTAGTCTACTGCAAATAACTGTGAGCCAATTTACGAGCCATTCAGTTTTCATTTGAAAACAATGTTTTTTAAACTTCACGTTTTGCAAATAAATTCAATGTATTCAATCTTCGTTCAATTGTTTTTGTTGAGATATTAGGTAATCCTTAAACTTGTAATTCACTTTAGATTTGGATATTGTCTTATGAGGATCTCTCGATGGAATTATTTTAACCACTTCCACGCCTCTTGCATTGCATTTTCTGAGATGACCACTTCTTTTTTTCCTTTATACTGAGAATTTACTTTAATTTATTTTTGTTTGATAATTGATCACACTACTTTCGGTTTAAATTTAAATTGTTTGCAATTTCTATGTGACGTTGACTATACTAAAATAATTAATTAAGCCTCTTGGCCCTGACGGTGGTATTTGCCACCATTAAAATTTAATAAACATACTGGGATTTTTTTTAAATATACATACATGTATGCATGAGTTGTAACTGTTCCGATAATCGTTTGTTTTTTAGAATAGTTTTATTTAAAATCCTAAACGAGTGTTTTCAATTCCCAGATTAAGCATAAAGTAAAATTTCGAGTTTAGATAACCCTGAAAATTTGGTTTGGTCGTGTAGCGCGTACCGCTATGCGACCAAACCAAATTTTGAAGCTTTTCTAAACTCTAAATTTTACTTCATGCGCCATGCGTATAAAACACTGATTTTAGGTGAAGTTCAAAATATTCTACTAAAGCAGTATGCTAAAAACGTGTATTCTGAACATCTCATCACATCAGTGTTAAGTACGCGTGGCGGATGAAGTAAAATTTCGAGTTTAGAAAAACCTGAAAATTTACTTTATGCTTAACCTTGGAGTGGAAAACACTCGATTAAAAGTTCAATTTGAAATATTTGTAAAAACAACGAATATCTGAAGATTTACAGCGTATATAGAGTATAGAGTATATTGAGATATGTATACTTAAATGAAAAGCTTTCTGTATATCTGAGATAGTTATAAATAATATCCAGTGTATAAAACATATTTTTTGGGGCACCAGAAACATTCCATTGCTAAAAGGGTGATTTTTTTTTAATAGCAAAAGAGATTTTAAGCCAACGAGGCATTTAAAAGCCTAATGTAACGTTCTTTGCCGTTGAAGTGAACTTTTTTGATTGCATTCGATTAAAATATTAATCATAAATTGTATGTCTATATATTTTTGTCCTAACATAAATTATGTTTTTATCTTTATCTCTTTGTATGTAGTTGCTAAATGTTAAACATAGATCTTATTTTTGCCAATCATTGGCGTAGAGTTCTTGAGAATTCAATGAATAATTGAAGAAAGTTATAACTAACTTTAGAGATGTTTAATTGTTTGTCTATATAATTTTGGCCATCACTGTATATGTATTACAATAGTTGAAATTTTGTCATAGTATTGATTGCAATTAAAATTTGAAGTATATTCAGTGGATTTAACTCAATAATGCTATTTAAACAAAACAAATAACACTAGTAACAATAAACAAAAAAACATGTAAATGAAAATTGTGATAAAAAGTATAATAGCTTTAAAATATTAACACGTTTAGATTTTTTACTGTATTTTTATAGTTCAGTCGTCAGAGACAAAAATACCACCTAACTTCTAAAAATCATCAGAATTGGCTGCAAATTTGTCTGCATATCAAGTACTGGACTCCTAATAAGATGAAAAAAAAATACCACTTCTACCCCCGGGGTTCCCCTGAAAATCACCCCCGCAGGGGGTAATAAACAGAAAACATCGATTTTCCACAAATCTGCACATGGAAAAAAAATATTTTAAACAAAAAATTTTGCTGAGAGGGTTTTTAACAAAAAAGTCCATTAGCACTTTTTTGTGAAATGAACCGTTCTCTCAGAAATAACGATTCAAGTAACCTATCATTTTGAATTCAAGTTGCACTCGCGAAGTGACATTTGAGCGAATGTATAAGATAATAAAATTGTTCATTTAATTTTTTTTTTAAATGATATCTTGGCTGAAAAATTGCAACAAAAATATAAAACCATTAAAACAATTCAAACTTGTCTATTTCACTTGGTAAAAATATTCTCACTAACATATTCTAAATTTGTAATTTAAAACAGCTGGCGAATTCTAAATACATAGAGATCCTTGAGTGTTGATATAAATTACTTTTTTAAACTCCAAACATTTATTTAAATTTAAATTTCTTTAATAACCACTTTACAACAGAATAACATAAATATTATAAATAATACTGCTTTTAAAGCAATATAGAACAAAAAATAAACTAACTTATAACATAATAGAAACATCCAATTATTGGTGCAGGGTAAAATACAATTAAGTTAACTGAATGTAATAAAATTCAGACATTTTTACGCTTTAATTTTACCATAAATTGCGAATGAGATTCTGATAATAATCCAATTCAAATCCTGTATCGGTATATTTACATAAGAATAAAATTGATCAATTGATAATGGTCACATTGTGTCCGAAATGTACATATGGAATAAAAATGAAAGTGTGAAGAAAGGTTATTAGTGCTTTATTCGTTAAATTGATCAATTGATGGTTATGAATTACAGTAGTTTAATGGGCAGTGTGAACAGTTGCATTTTTTTATCAACAATTTTTTTGTTTTATTAAAATAAATTATTTATGGATTAAATGCGCTTTAATTTTATACAGGAGTGTCAATTTGACAACAAGCCAGCCAGAATATCTTTGGAACCGTAACAGTTAGAGAAAATGTTTCAAAACCGTTTCTAGGATATGGAGGGGGAACCATTTTGACCCACATAACAATCTTTTGCAACCAACCCTTTAGGTTGTAGCCACCCTTGCCCATTTTTTTAAATGGCATGATCCTACTTGTGATACATCTTTCAAAATAATAATCAGTGGTACCAACTAAAATTTTTATTTATACATAAAAAATGCAAAAAAAATTTAATCAGTTTATTTGATTTAAAAATTGTTGTCAAATTAGGTATTATAACAATTTATTTTTACAAATTACAATTAAAAAAGTACAGGTAAACACAATAATACACAATATTTATCAGAGTTATCTATTGTTTTATTAAAATATGGACAACTCTAAAAAAAAATATTAAAATAATAACAAAACTTGGTTCAATGGAATACATTTATTAACTGAATAAATTAGACCTGTCCTCAATATAGTATTGTATATTTTAAATATCTATAGCACACAATTGCGTTTTATGCAAGCGTTCAAATATTTCAAGCTCGATTTTTTCAGAGACATTAAATTATTTTCAAAATAACTGTAACTTTAAAAAACCACTTGATTTATTTAATATTTTACAAAAAGTGACACAAATCGATTGATTTTAACTTAATTTTTTTATAAAATAATTATTTCCAAGAGCTTAAGATTTTTATTTAAGCAATATGTAAATGAATATACCAGATTATTTTCATTATAAATAGGTATGTTTTTAATTTCATTTTGTAAACAGATTCTGCAGATCGGTCGCAAAACTGTATGTTTAATTTAAATTAATAAGATTTATAGTACCCATATTCAATAAGTTCCATTTCATCCGTTTGAATAATTTCGGTTTACTTTTAACTTTAAAAATTGTTTGGTTTATTTTTTCAGCGTTTAAATAAAAATTGTAAATTTGTTGTCCCATTAACGGCTGAGCAATTGAATGGGGTCCGCCGAATAACGTTGTAAGCACAAACTTTTGCGAATCAAGGTTTTACGGAATATTCTATTGAATTTTTCTTTCATTTCTTAGTTTTAACTGGCAAACACGTTTATTGTTACCATTTTAAACCTAGAAAGGAAAGGAAAATTCAATAGGATATTCCCTATAACGTTACTTCGCAAAAGTTGGCGCTTACAACATTATTCGGCGGACCCCTTAAATTGCTCAGCCGTTTATAGGTAAAAACGGATAAAAATAACCCAAACAATTTTTGGAGTTAAAAGTAAACAGAAATTATTCAAAATTATTCAAATTATAGAATTACCTCCATCAGTTAATTTTTCTAGGTAAAATTCTGCACTTCTTTTTATAATTTCTATGAAATACTTGTTATATTACATACTGGGCATTTTTCTCTTAAATATACATTATAAAAGCGTCCAATTTGTTTTCACTCTCAGATTAAGCATGAAGTAAAATTTCGACTTTAGAAAAGCCTGAAAATTCGGTTTAGTCGCATAGCAAAGCGGAGCGACCAAACAAAATGTTGAGGCTTTTCTAAACTCAAAATTTTACTTCATGGGCTACGCGTATAAAACACTGATTTCAAGTAAAGTTAGAAGTACTCCGAAAAATGGGTTAATATTTTTATGATTAATAATCGAAATATTTAAATGTCATTTACATTTTTTTATCACGACACATAATACAATGTATCAAATTAAAAATTTTTGATTGAGTAATAATCGAAATATTTAACTGGCAAAATATTTTCATTTTCCTTCACACGTTCTTAAGTCACGTCAAATAATACATGTACAATGTATCATATTCACTTATTTAGTTAGTACTTTAAAAAAAGTTATGGTTTTGAAATAGTTTATTTTTCGAAATTTTTAGCATTAATCATGAACATGTTTGCGATAGTTGTTTAATTTTATTTCAATGTGCAATTCTCATGACTTTTATGCTTCAAATTATTTTTAAACGATTTTCCAGGAAAGCTTATTTTTTATGTCCTCCAAAAACTTTCCGGTAATTTTCCCCATTAGATTTTTTTTTATAAGTGTTTGTTTATATCGTTATAATAAAGATACTTCTCTCTGTACTTATATATATTTTTTAAAGATTTTTGACGACTGCTCAATTTTCTTAGACTTATAGAAATAGAATAATTTTACTCAACTGCGTTGAACAAGGAATCTTCATTCAACGTTAACTATTTTTTTAATTTAATTATGTAAATGTTAAGTTTATACAATACAGTTTGAGAAACGCTGGTTATATGTACACGTCAGTATTTTATATAGTAGAAAATTCACTAATTCATTGAATTTAATGGTTTTTGATAGATTGCTGTAGATGAGCGAATAATGTATGTGAACAAATTTTGGACAAAAATTGAAACTATATTAAGTAACGTTTACAAAAACAAAAACCATTAGTTCCAAATATCACATCAGTAAGATGTCCACCACCCGCTTCTGTGCATTTCTGCAATCTGCCTCGGAAATTTAACATAACGCGCTGAAGTAAATTTTCGTTAGCATTTACCAATATTATTTCTCCAGAATTAAGTTTTTCAGCTCTTAAAGTGTTTGAATACGTCTCTGGTAAACTTTAGACTTCAAACTGCCCTAAAGAAGAAATTGGGAGCGGTTAAATCGGGCGATCTTGCAGGCCAAACAAAACGTTTCTGTGTTAGCACAATAGATTCGATCAAAATATAAGACTTTACTGCGAATACTCGTTAATTAACAGGGGAATTAGCCATAGTAAGTAAAACTTTAAATATCAATGTACAAATAAATCGTTTTTTGACCAATGTCAAGTTTCCATAGCAAGCTATAAATAACATTAAGTAAAATTTTTTTGAGACTAGCGACATTTAATCCGCAGACAACAAGACATCTAACCTATGTAAAAAGTTAGATGTCTCGTTCATCACTTTATGACAGACCTTCGATATTTTATGTCACTTGATATTTCGAGCACGAAACTCGTATGTTTGGACAGTTAGAGCGAAACTTCAAAGATAAAATTTGTAAGGATTTTAATCTAGTTTTCATATATTTAATCGAAATTTAACATTTTTTTTTTTAGAAAACATCAATAGCATTACCAGATCATGGTTAGCTTGATTAGTTTAGAAAAAAAAAAAAACTAAAAGATATGCAAATAAATAGCTGAAATAGTTATTTGTATAGTTTTCAAAGTAGAATTCAGTGGCGTAGTTATTTGTTTGGTTTTTTCAACTTTTAATTTCAGAGTTATGATACAAAGTTGTTTTTTAAACGGATCACCCTGTATGTTTTTATATTATTAAATAGCATTTTAAATTAGCTTTACATTGATGTACATACTAAACAAAAATTCTTCAAAATTTGCCACAAAAGAAAACGTTCCAACGTTTTAAAGAAGTTTACATAAAATATTAATTTTATAATTTTTAAAGACTTTTGCGATCAATTACTGAGTCCACAGACCCCTATATATTAAATAATACTAACATCACTGTAATTATAGTAGTATGTATCATCAAATATTTATCTAAAAGCTTAAGAGTTAGAAACACATCTTTTCAATAAAAAAATAAACTCAATTTTGTATACAAATATAAAGCTAATTTACTGTGCTTTCAATGAAATAAATATGTATATGGTGTTCCATTTAAAAACTGCAATTTTATATCATAAATCGGAAACTAAAAGTCCAATAAAAAAATAAGTACGCCTCTGCATTTTACGGTGAAAACTACACAAATAATTATTTAACTGTTTTTTTGTATAACTTATAGTTATTAGGACAAAGACATATTTTAAAATAGCCAACAATTGAAAAACTCAAGTTAGCTGTGATCTGTTAACGCCATTATTAATATCTTAGAAAAATAAATCTAAAATCTAACTCTTCAGGTACTGAAATACCCTTTGAAAAGATCGAATTTGGGCCACCCTGTACTCGAGTTAATTTTGCATTATAAAAATGCGTAACAAGTACTTGAAAAATAAGGTACTTGTGGACTTAGTTCTCGAAGTACAAGTGTTGCTCTGGTTCTTAATGACTAAAATATTGAAGAAAATGATTACGAACATTAGTTGAGCAATTTAACTGATAGTGTTGTAATTAAATAGCGTGAAATATTGAGAGAAAAAATACTTTTAAATATTGTTTAATCACCTGTTATAATCAGGTAACGCTTGTGTATAGTTGTTATTTGAATTTATTTTTGCATTATTTTGGCAGCATTGTAATTTTTTTTATTAAAAACCATGAAATCAGCGGTTTTCAACAAAGAAACAGAATTTCCTGGTAATTTTTTCAATGATCTAATCAAACCCATACATACTTACGTAACGTGCTTTGAAACACACGACCTCGATGGATTTTTTCCTCTCCTCTTGCAATGAATTTCCATTTTCATTTCCATTTCTTGGCCGGCAAATACACAGAATACGAACTAATCGTACGCAATGCCACTATTTATGTTCCTGTGACAATGAAAATGCCATTGCGTGTTGCACAACCGTGTATAATTTAATAATAAAATTTGCTTAATTAGCGTGCGGTAATTAATTCTTCTCGCTTTTTTTTCTTTCTTTTTGCAGTCAAGACCTATTTGAGTCCTGTGGAAACCCACTGCAATAATATCAACTATTATATTCCGGATGAGAATAATGATACGAGGGATTTTACTGATGATGCTTGGACTAAACTACGTAAGTATTTATTTTAATATTATATCAAATGACAAAATTGTAATAAGGATATATAAATGACCTAACAAATTATATGAACATATAAAGAGAATTTTTCTTTTAAGTATTCGTATCCAAGTTATACTTTGTAAAATCTAAGTCATTCTTTGATTTTATTAAAGCTTCTAACAAGTATTTCCACTTCCAGATTAAGCATGAAGTAAAACTTTGAGTTAAGAAAAGCCTGAAAATTTGGGTTTGCCACCGCGCGAGCTAAGCGAGGCGCGCCTCCAAATCCAAATTTTCATGCTTTCCTCAACTCAAAATTTTACTTCATGCGCCACGCGTATAAATCACAGATTTAAAGTAAAGTTCAAAATATACTACTTATGTTTTATCTCACGTTAATAAATTTTCAAAATTTTTATTTCGTCAAACCAAATCTTTCGCTTTTATAATTCAAGACTTTTTTTGGGATATGTTGTTAAGAACAAACTTTAGCAGGATATTTTGAACTTCACTTCAAATCAGTCTTTTATATGCGTGACGTATGAAGTAAAATTTCGAGTTTAGAAAAGCCAAAAAATTTAGTTTGGTCGCTCCGCTTCGCTACGCAACCAAACCAAATGTTCAGACTTTTCTAAACTCAAAATTTTACTTCATGCTTAAGCAAGGAGGGGATACACTCGTTAGAAGTTTCAAGCCTTTATAAAAACTGCATTTAATAAATTTGAAATAAATGGTTTCACAGCAATGCTTTAAATGTCGAGAAAAAAAGGTATTGAAAACTTTTTTTTGAGAAACAAGATTTTACTTTCTCTAGGGCACTGCATATGTAGCTACGCCACTGTTTGCAGATAGAAAAGTATAAAATCATCACAACTTTCTCGTTTCAATTATTGCTATAATTTTTATTTTCTTTTATTTCGATTGTTCTTATTTTTCTTAGTTTGTCGGCTTTGAATGTGTAATTACTATACAGAAGTGTATAAATTGTTGTAAAATTGTATCGAGTGAAAAGCGCTATCTTTCCTTCGTGGGAATGAGGGAAAAATGGGGAAAAGCCTTCCGGTGATGTTTTGTCAGTGATTTGCTGGAAATCGCCTGTTTTTCATTATTATTTTTATTATCTGGGAATTTCCTCTGTTTTGCTGGTATTATTGTTGTTGTTTTGAACGGTTTAATAAGAAGCCTTTGATCTTTTCATTAACAATGGTTCTTAAGGTTGACCTCGAAAAAAATGTAAGAGAAATTATTTGTTATGAGACATGTATGAAAACACACCATGAATTAAGTAAACGAACTGTCTCATTAATAATAATTGCAACATATATTTTTTTATATTTTATTAACTGTATTACTTGCTTAATATTATTAGTAGGGCCTATAACTGTATTTTTAATAAAGTAGCAAACAAATATCTATCTAATTTGTGTTCAGATAACCATATTCTCTATTATAAGCCTACCTTACTGATTAACGTCAAATCAATTTGAAATATTAAATTTAAAAAAATCTTGCTTTCTCTTGTAAACTTTTTATTAATTTAAGATAATTTGGTTTCAGCAAGATGGGGTAGTAGTGAACGTAGATTATGTATCCATGACAGAATTGATAAGATTATTCTAAAGAAAGTTGATTTTCAATCAAAGTAACGTGGTCTGACTAATCGAATAATTCATCCTGGGAATTTTATCTATGATTACAGTTCAGAAGATAGTGTTACCTTTAAGAGAAAGTTTCTATTAATAAGCCAGAATTTAATTGTTTAAATGATAGATAGAAAGATGACCAACTTTACACCCAGAGTATTTAAAAATACGTCAAAAACCATAATCCATTTGCAGTACTTTTGCTTGGAATGTAAGTTATGCTTAAATATTTAAGTTATACAATAGAACAGGGCCGGCCAATCCGCTGGCCGCGGGCTGCATGGGCCCGCATGATGAAACGCTTTTATGCAGTCCGCGGCAACAAACAATGTTCTATATTCATTAATGTATTTTTTAAAGGGCTCAAGTAATTTTGTTTCCAGCAGGAAACCAGTATCCGCATTCGATTTATTGAATATTCGCTTACTTTTCTATATTCGTATTCGTCAAATTTATTGCGCATGCCTGAATATTATTTGTATTGTCAGTTTTATTAAATTTAGCCATAATAAGTTAAATAGAAATAGCCGATTTATTAACTGGAAAAAAATCATCTGTTAATACTTTTTGGGTTGGTATCGTATTATTCTGAATATTAAGTGTTTTTAATGTCACATTAAAATCGTGTTTTACACGCCTGGTGCATGAAGAAGCCGGCAAATTCAAATTAACAGGCTTTTCTAAATTTTATTTATTTTTTTTTAAATTAAAACACTCATTGGAATATTATTGAACACTTCAATAAATGTGAATACCTGAAAAAAGGAAATTAAACTATGTATTACTAGTTTAAATTCAATTTTTAAATTGACATTGTGTTATAAAGAGTGAGTTTTCTTTTGACAACATTTTGTAAAAATATAAAAGAACTAGGCTATGTAATCAGTCTGTCAATTTACACAAAAAATAATGAGTCTCTAACTTTTTAATAGATAATTAAATAATCCCTACATATTTCTGTAAGAAACTAAAGAAAACTTAAATTAAAATTATTAAAAAAAACTGTTCAAAATTTAGTAAATTTAAACTGATTTGAATAAATTTTAACATTCTTTTTGAAAAAGTTAAATATCTGAACTAGGTTTTATAATATAGGTTTAATTTCTTCAACCTAACTAGAACAGAATTTACGTCTTTGCGTTGTTAAGTTTAATTTTAATTACAATTAAAATAAACATTGGGCAGGTGTTTCATTCCCTTGCACGGGGAGTTACTATTTAAAAATAATATCACGTTGTGTTCCTGGGTGTGGTATGAATGTGTCGTGACGTCCAAATATATATTATAAATCAATGTTAGTGGCTAAATGGTAAAAACCTATGCCAAACAGAATAGTAACAAAAAATTAACATTAAACTTATTTTAACTAAGTAAATCGCTGAAGAATAAAATGTATGTGCTTAATAAACTAGTTTTCTCAGATATTAAAATGTATATTTTTCAAATATCTAGTAGAACTGAAAATTCCCAATCATGTAATGTCGTTGAAGAGAACAATGTAATAAATTAAATCATGTTTAAAAAAATATATTAAACGTTGGAATTGATTTTTTGTACATATTTAATATAAAATAAAATAATAACTCTTCTTGCCGACGAAAAATGTTACTAGTATTTTTTTAAAACTTGTGCTCCAGAGTTTTTATAAACATTCTAAAGAGATCTTAAATTATTATCGAAATAATCATCATTTATAATTCGGAATTACATTTTTTTTAAATATTTTACAACATGTAATTAAATTTGATAGCGTCTTCTGCTAAGTTTTAAATATATATATTTGTAAAATCTTGATTGCTTATTTTTTTTGGGAATTTTGTTTCATTAATCATTATATGCAGGTAAACATTTAGAATTCAGACTAGTATCTGTACATTTTATCAATGAATCTGAAGTTAGAATTTTATTCGTATTTTATGAAGAAATGAAAGTACGAGTATCTATATCTGTATTGATATATTATATTAAACATTGATAATTTATTTTTTCAAATGGTAAACTTTAAGTTAATGTTTATTAGAAATGGCATGCTTCGCTTCTTTTTAAGTTTAAGTTTCTTTATTGAACGGTATCTCCTTTTTATAAAAAATACTAATCAATCTTACAATTGTAAATTTAAACATACCTAAATAACAAACAAATGTTATCACATATAAAAAAACTAAATAAAAATTACAATAAAAATTGGTTAGCGTACAAATATCCCTATTAAATTAATCATACAAAATACTAAACAGAATATTTATAGTAAGAAAATTCTGTTAAATCAAATACAAATGGTTAGATCAAGGTAGTTTAAAAGAATTACTTCTAATTACAGAGAAATATACAGAGTTTGTCTTTTAAGTATACATACCCCAATTATCTGCTGTACATTTTCAGATATTCCTTGTTTTTTTTAAGAGTTCAATTTAAAGCTTTAAACAAGTGTTTTCCACTTCCAGGTTAAGCATGAAGTAAAATTCCGAAAATTTTACTTCATGCGCCACGCGTATAAGACACTGATTTTAAATGAAGTTCTAAATTTAGTGCTATGTTTGATCTCACGTTAACGGATTTTACAAATGTTTATTTAATCCATCAAAAAATTTCCAAATTCAATCACTTATAGTAATTTGCTTTTCGATATGTACATTTAAAAGAAAAAATCGCTGTAATATGTCAGATTGACAGTTGGAGCAAGCTTTTGAATTCACATAGGAGAAATATTTTATTTGTATAAGTTTTAAGTTATTTGTGTATTTTGTGATATAGTTTTTTTGGTTAATTTATAAAACAATTGCTCTTTTCTTCTTTATTCAAATGAATACTTGTTATGAACTTTTTGAAAAATATAGAAAAAATGTCAAAAGGTCTTTCAAACTTCTAATTAAAAACAAAATTATAAAAAAGTTTATTTTGCAAAAAATATATATATTTCTGAGGTGCGGCCCTTGAAATACTTGAAGTGGTAATTTTGGCCCTCGAAACAGTTTGGGTTGGCCAGCCCTGTCATAGAGTAAAGAGCAACTATATACTCTGTGATGTTATTGCGTAAGCCCTGGGTCTCCAAACTATCTTCTTCGCGGGCCACAAATACAATTCTACATAATAAAGTCGGCCAAGATCCGATTAATTTTATAAAATTATGAAAAATTTAAGGAACAATAGTTACAATATTTCAAAATATGACATTTACAAAAAATAATTACAAACAATCGCGGGCCGGATTCATGCAAGTCGCGGGCCGGATTTGACCCGCGGGCCGTAGTTTGGAGACCACTGGCGTAAGCCAATAAAAATTACATATAACCATAAGGTAAAGAGGTTCCTAAAAGGTAAAAAATAATTATTCTTTATTTATTGAGTTAGTTTTGTACAAATAACAGTTCATTTACTCTAACACATATTTTAGTTGTTAATTACGCTTTTCTTTCACAAAGTTGACATCATAAAAATTTAATTCAAAATGGAATACTCATATTCCTGGTATCTAGTACACCGACTAAAAAAACCAACCAAACTTTTACGATCGAACAACGCACCTAATTACCCTATACTGCACTTGTAGCTGCTAGATTTTTACACCAGAGCAAACAATAGCATAATCGCTCATAATTTCAATAATTAACACGCTGCCGACGTCCATTAATTGGCTTCAATGAGGTGCACCGCTTATTTATAATATTCCACATCTTACGTGAACGCTTTCTAGGTTAGTAATTGCACATCAAAAGTAATGTTACTCACCGTTATACTTGCCAAGTATAAATATTCTGCGTCACTTGCAAAGATGCGCGGAGAGCAAAACAATTGTGCACATGCTTTGTTTATTCTAACAGGTGATAAACATGCACTTATTGGTCTTCAGATTATTACAGTTAGTGAAAGATGATGATGATCGTTTTCAATTTAAGTGAGCAGCATATGTTGAAGATATAATAGAAATGTGAAGAAAGGAATGGAGATGAGTGTCATCTATTTCATTAGTTATAAATGCTGGATTGCATCCCATTTTAAGTTCTCCTTAACTTTCAGGAAATCAAAAATAATACAAGCTTAGTGTTAGTTTTCAATAATATATTGGTCAAGCCATTTAAATTAGACACAAACTTAACATTTTACAATATGACAATATGACATATGATTGAAAACAATCATACGTTTGACGAGGATGTACTCTCTGTAATCCATTTCACCGAAAAGGGTCGTAAGATGGACCTCCTGGAGTCTCTGGAAATACACAGAGCGCAAGCTAATCCGGAAATTCCCGTAATAAACGACCAGCTTGACCTAATATACCCCCCTATTTTTTAAGCCATTTTGTAACCGTAATTTCTGTATATATACCTGCTAAATTGTTATTTTTAAATTACTTGTAGTCTGATAATGACAAGTTAAAGTTGTCGAAACTTTAGTCACAATAAAAAAACCTCAGTTATACAAACAAAGTTTAAGTGTTTTATTTATGTTAATAATGATGTATAACGAAGTAGAAGCCTCAACAGTTAACAATTTTACAATATTTTTTTGAAGTCAAAATGCACATTCTTAGGAAATTTACCAAATTTAAGGGATCCTAAAATTGCTATGCACTTCACCATTAAACACACAGGCTTGGTTTTTTACAGTAAATTCAATTTTCCAGCTTCCTTGAAGTTAAAAAAAATGGAATAAATATAATTCTTGAGAATGATTTATATTAAAAAAAAAAAAGATGTTGTTTATCTACGAGTGTTCTTTTAAATCTTTGACCATCGATGTATTCATTTACATTTGCGGTTTTATTCATTAAATTTGTCTAATTATTATTTCTATCATTACGCTTTGAATAATTTCTAATGACCTTTATAAATATAATCGTAAAGCGATTAAAACGTTTAGTGCTCGTATGCAGAAAAGTGCATTCGGGTCGTGTAACGGAAAATGGAAAACTAACTTAACTACGGCCACATGTATACAAACACACATCTACAGTACTACAGTTGTAGTTGGAGTAAAACAAGTGAAAAACAGCGGACGATAATTGCCGAGAGAAGGCGGAAGATAATCGCCCGTTGTTCCAAATTCCTTAAGCTGCACCGGAGAAAGTTCTCACGGTGGAAAATTGACTCAAAAAATCGATCGCACGTTTTTACCATTTGTGAATTACACTTCGGGCAAATCAAAATCGTCAAGAAAATCCAATATAGGCACTACCAGAAAACAGTAATCTGAGTATTGAGTAGGCATTTTCCATAAGTGAGCAATTGATATTTCTTTATCCAATTTCTAACATTTAAAAAACACATGATTGTAACCCAATCTTTTTAAATATGATATACGACAAAAGATTTAGTAATCTGTACATTGATTAATGCTCAGTTTCACCAACGTCAGGTAAGTCTAAGGGAAAGTTATTTGTTGAATAAAATATTGTAATAGTTAAATTAATACAGCAAAATAATTACTTGATTTCGCAATCATCATAAGACACTTTGTTCAAAGGCAACATTTATTAAGTACACAGGAAATTAACACTGTTAAATGTATAAAGAATTTTCTTTTTCAAATATAATGATAATAACGGAAATTATATTAATATAGCCGTTATTCTTTAAGTTTCTAAATAATTATTGAACATTTAAATTTTCTGTGTTTGTCTATATTTTATGATGAAGATGTACATATTATTTACTTGAAACTTCTTTAATTTTAGAAGTAAATGTGTAAATAAAAATTCTTTGGATCACAGCAGATAATAATATTTTTTGTACATGAACAATTAAAGCTTTATTATGATCTTTAAAATTTAAAAAAAAATCAACATTGGATAGAGAACATCTTCCTTTATTTATTCAATTCTTATTAGTTGTTAATTATTTTATAAAAACTTGCTGAAATTATTGAAAGGTTTAAATAATTGATTCTTTTCTGATTAAATTATGAATCGTGGAAGCTTCTACTTCGTTATACATGTTAATTCAATGAAATAAAATATTTCAATTATTCTTTTCTGATTGTTAGAAAAACTAAGTTTAATTTTCAAGATAATTTCAAGGAAACGTAGACATACTAATTCTTTTAAGAACACAAAGATTAGTATCTTTATGTTCTTTAAAGAATGTTTTTCAATGTTTTCATTATTTTTAGAGTTTGAGAACTGTTAAAATTAGACAAGCTTCTTTTTAAATAATTTCTGTGTATAATATTTTCTCTTCCTTTATTAATTTTATTTTTCTTATGCTCGGTATTATAAAACGTTTTATTCCCTAAATAAAATTTACTTTAGGAATAAATTAATTTATTCCAAAGATTTCGGTGTTATTAACACAAAATAACTTTATTTGGCTAATAAATTTCCCCAGTAAATTATTTATTTGTTTTTCTACCAAGTAAATTTTATTCTCTAAATAATTTGACAGTTAATAGTCAAAAGTGTATTATGTTATTATAATTACTTTAGATTCTACTACTTGTATTTATTAATTTCATTACGGTTATCATGTCTACCATATCATCCGTGTCAGATTTAAGTTCGCTCATAGTATCTTCCCCGACAGTGATTAATTCGAACCATAAGACATTCTAAGGAGTCGAAGACCTAGAGTTTTTCAGATCATACATAACCAGGGATTTTTATACTTATGCATACGCTTTTTTAAAATTAGTTCCACTTAAAGTTTTAAACGAGTGTTTTCCACTCCCAGACTAAGCATGAAGTAAAATTTCGAGTTTAGAAAAGCCTGAAAATTTGGTTTGGTCGCGTAGCGCGAAGCGCGGAGCGGCCAAACCAAATTTTCAGGCTTTTCTAAACTCGAAATTTTACTTCATGCACTACGCGTATTTAATACTGAAAGCACTGAAATATTGTGAGCAAGTGAACTTCACTTGAAATCAGTGTCTTATACGCGCGGCGCATGAAGTAAAATTTCGAGTTTAGAAAAGCCTGAAAATTTGGTTTGGCCGCTCCGCGCTTCGCGCTACGCGACCAAACCAAATTTTCAGGCTTTTCTAAACTCGAAATTTTACTTCATGCTTAGCCTGCGAGTGGAAAACACTCGTTTAAGTCTTTTATAATTTCCAATAAGCTTTCTTTTTCGTGTTCTGTGTAATGCTGTCCTATTCCACGGTTATTCTCCATAATTATAAGGAATTATACTAAATTTACAAATTGATTGACAATTTAATTTGAAATATTGACAATTCAATTTAACGAATTGGTGGTTCAAGCTATGGCCACAATGAAAATCTATAATTTCGGTCTGTAATCTACTAATTCAATTATTTATTTCTAGAATTGCTATTTATTTGGTAGGTTTGCTTTATAATACGCAATTTTATTTGCCCATTAGTTTACTAGGTAAACAAATTTACTACACAAATAGTTATTTAATGATTTATTAATCGTTTATAATACCGGGCATTAAACTAATGAATTAATTAGATATAATTTTGATTATATGAAAATTAAATCCTATGATTAAATAACTTTGTTTGCCTATATAAAATTAAATGAATAATCGAGTCTTTCATCACATCTTCACCATTTATGAATTGCATATTGATCAAAGCAAAACATCACGAATAACTAATATTGAATATCTGAATACGCAATTATTTCTTTCGAAAAACCGAAAGTTTTCTTGAAGTAAACCAAATGTTGACACAACACAATTTCTATTTTAACTTCTTCTGGAGCCATATTTAATAATATTCGAGTACATATTCGCAGAAAATTTGGTGAATACGAATATAGAAAATCATGGAATACGAATTTATTTTTATCAATTTATAAGACTTTTGTAATTTTTGATAAATTTGTTCAACCCTTTGTCGATTATAAAGTAAATAAGCACATAATTTCACTAATATAGACACATTTCAATTTTTCTAGAAACTTGATCGTATTTGATTCGTATTGGGCCCCCCCAATATTTTGTTCATTCTTGTTCCTATTTTCTATCATCTGCATTAATATTTAATTCATGATCGAATCGTTACAGTTTTCGACCTGGAATGCGATGGCTGTCAATATTTTGATACTCACGCCGAATGCAAATCTGCCGTTCTAATGGCACGGTTATCCAAAGATAGAATTGCAGCTGAATTTCCGGTGACGACGACGATTGACCATTCAGTTTAATATTTGATTTTCGTTTTCCTGCGGCCTTATTAGGAATTCTAAGCCCGAGGTTCCGTTAAAAGAGAACTAATAGGCTCTGCTTGGGAAGGCATAACTGGACATTCGGCACTGTTTCAATTTTAATGACTCCTCATTAATCCACTCATGTGTGCTAGAAATAAACCTGGAAGAAAATAAAAGTTCTTATCGCAAGATTGATTTTAATAATAGTGGTAATGATTATCATAGAAAATGTGTAATACATTTGTGAGTCCCAGTTCAAATTGATTGAACGGGATTATCATAATGGATAGTAAGTCTATTGGTCAGTTGCTCTAATAAATTTAAACTTAATTTATTTACAAATCGCAGTTCAGAAATGAATATTGAGTATGTAGTCATCAGACTGTCTGATGAATTTCCTTCGTAGCAAACAAAGTCATGGGAGTAGCTGCTAGGCTCTTGAATTTTAAAGTGTGTTTAGACGAAATTTACATTTATAACATTTATTAGTATGAGATCAAACATATAATTAAGCTGAGTCTGCTATCAATCATAGACGTAAGAGTAAGTAGGATATTTTGAACTTCACATTATTTCAGTTTTATACGCGTGACGCATGAAGTAAAACTTCGCGTTTAGAAAAATCTGAATTTTTAGACTTTCCTAAACTCAAAATTTTACTTCATGCTTAATTAAGGAGTGGAAACACTTGCTAAAATATCAAATTGATCGTTTTTATAAAATCAACGAAAGCCTAAAAATTGATTTACATGCACTAAAAGATTTTAAACAAGTATTGCGAACGTTTTTCTTCCAATATTTTCTTCGTTCTTTTTTCGTTTTCATCTCGTTTAATTTTTTGCAATAGCAAAGGCTATCATTACAACGATTTGGAATTGTTGCTCGAGAACAACGCACGTGTGCAACGATAGGCACGGACATGACTCTGGGAAACCAGTTTCAAAGAAGTTGCACTCGTCGACCCAATTGCCGAGACACACTTCATTTCTTCGGGCCCGGTCATTACGAACAAACGAAACTGACCATTTACATTCTTTGCTTTGTCAAGAGATATGAGAGAGAAAGAACCAACAATGAGAAAAATTCAGGGACAACGAAGAAACTGTAGATAATGAAATTGAAAAGAGATTGATTGTAATCAATTATAGTTACTAAAAGCACATACAAACAACAATAAAATTAACTGGCGGTAAAATACAAACCTTGTTGTTAATAATATGTAAAACATTAATCTGAAAAAAAATGCCTGCCTGTGACAATCTTGGACCAAAATTACCGGTCCGCTACAAAAAATAGTATAAGAAGTGCTGTATTAGATAAAAGTATTCAAAGGTTGAACAAGTTGAGTCTTAAATCAACGTTCAAAAAATATTTGATCAAATGCCACTGATTTCTCAAAAAACGACGTAACATCAAAACTAGACCAGTTTTATTTGTTTCATTTATTCATAATTGATTTCTTTTATTTGTGAAATTGGACCGATTTAGTCTCATTCAATTTGATTCGCCATTGCTTAGTCCAGATGTTAATCAGTGGTTTATACGCGTGGCGCATGAAGTAAAATTTCGAGTTTAGAAAAGCCCCGTGAAAATTTGTCGAGACAAATTTTCTACACGGGGCTTTTCTAAACTCGAAATTTTACTTCATGCTAAGTCTGGGAGTGGAAGACACTCGTTAGTTTAAAATACATCACAATTGGTAAAATATGTATCGTTGGATGCCCGTCTTCAGGGGTGATATGTAAGCAAATTATGGGTCTTAGGAGTTGTCAAATAAGTGAGTTACTCAACTGTTTCCAAGGCACTCTTTACGAAAACAAAAGATTAACATTGTACATATAAAATGTACAAGGTGAGAGACTCGATGTCTCAGCTCTATTAAAAGAGAAGGAAAACCGATAGAAAAAATCTGAAAAGAGGTTCATAAATGGGATTGAGTAAGGTTCATTTTAATCAAAAATTGCATATTTTTCTATATTTTGAAAGTGAAGTAATGATGTCATCTAATATTTTTTCCCGAGAAACATACCTAAGTATATTTTTGGATATTTCAAAAGAGCTCATTTTTCTATACTTTGTAGAGACAAAAATTTGCTATCTTCTTTCGTTAAAAAATTAAAAGCAAACTTAAAAAACAGTATTATCAAAAATTCCAAATTGTCACAACTTATACAAGTAGCTTTTGGAAGCAAATAACAAAGCCGCAGCTGTCAAAAATTAAACTAATGGTTGACAAATATTGTTTTGTTGTCATTTGATTTTAGATTTCAGATTTTTCTATTGTTTTTTATTTTCATATAATAGAGCTGAGACATCGAGTTTCGCTCACCCTGTACAATAAACTATAAGTGTGATACATCATTGAATTCAGGAAAAAATTATCTTACAAACAATATGAAAATCCAAAAGAAAATCCAGAAAACGTGAACACCATCTACTCCCAATAGCATTGTCGATGGTACTCACAGAATGACTATTATAAATGTTAATTGATTGTGCATTTTAAAATCCAGAAGAAAACTAAACATCTATAACCATTTTAGTAGTCACGTGTAATTTACATATAAATTGACGATGTGAACGCCATCTGCTGCTAAATTTTGAGCAGTGCTATTGACAGTAGATGGTGTTTACGTCGTTAATATATTTTTATATATACAGAAAGTTTTATGTAACACCGAACATTTTCATAACGAGAATTTTTCTTTGAAGTATCCATATGCATACGTTGCATATTTTCCGATGCTCAGTTTATTAAAAGAATCCAATTTGAGGCTCTAAGCGAGTGTTTTCTAGTCCCAGGCTGAGCATGGAGTAAAATTTCGAGTTTAGAAAAGCCTGAAAATTTGGTTTGGGCGCGTAGCGCGAAGCGCGGAGCGGCCAAACCAAATTTTCAGGCTTTTCTAAACTCGAAATTTTACTTCATGCGCCACCGATACAAAACACTGATTCAATGTAAAGCTAAGCGGTGTATTTTAAATTTTGTAATATGTCAGTGTTTTGTACCGGTGGCGCATGAAGTACAATTTCGAGTTTAGAAAAGCCTGAAAATTTGGTTTGGCCGCTCCGCGCTTTGCGCTACGCGACCAAACCAAATTTTCAGGCTTTTCTAAACTCGAAATTTTACTTCATGCTTAGCCTGGGAGTGGAAAAAACCCGCTCAAAGCTTCAAATTAAATTCTTTTAATAAACCGAGCATCGAAAAATGTGCAACGTATGCATATGGATACTTAAAAGAAAAATTCTCGTTATAAAAATGTTCGGTGTTACATAAAACTCTCTATATATGTTCATTATAGCACTTTTTCCGTCATTTAAAGAATTGATGATTCTCGTACTGAACGTATTTCACTTGCTAATTGGTTGGTCGCACATGAAGTAAAATTTCGAGTTTAGAAAAGCTTAATTTGTCTTAGTCGGTCTACTGCGCTACGCCCGAGCTAAATGTTCAGGCTTTTCTAAATTCAAAATTTTACTTCATGCTTAATCTGGGATTGGAAACACTCGTTAGATGATCAATCATAACCAGGGTTGTTATGTTTAAAACACTTTGTTTTAAAACAGTGTTTTAAACATATTTAAAAACAGCCGTCGTGTTTTAAACGGTTTTGTTTTAAACATGTTTTAAATCTTAGATTTGTTTAAAACATGTTTTAAATCTTAGATTTGTTTAAAACATGTTTTAAATCTTAGATTTGTTTAAAACATGTTTTAAACGTTGGATTTGTGTAAAACCGTTTTTTTATTATCTTAACTGCTAAAAATAAATATTTGCTAATTTATATTTTATATTACTTCATTAAAGTTTCTTGTTGTTTTAAAATTCTAGCTAAATTGTTGAAGATATTTCAAATTACATCATCAAACATAACATTTTATTACAATAAAACTGTGTGTGCATAAATGTGGTTTTTAAATACCGGGATTTTTTCTTTCAGGTATACATAAGCATACACTGTACATTTTTTGACGTTCGTTGTTTTTTGTTCAAGATTTCAATTTGAATCTTTAAACGAGGGTCTTCCACTCCCAGACTAAGCATGAAGTAAAATTTCGAGTTTAGAAAAGCCTGAAAATTTGGATTGGCTGCGTAGCGAAGCGGAGCGGCCAATCCAAATTAGGCTTTTCTAAACTCGAAATTTTACTTCATGCGCCACGCGTATAAAACACTGAAATATCGTAAAGTTTAAAATATACGGCTTTAGCAATCTAATATGTAAATATGGATAACACGTGAGTCAAATCCTGCGCTGAAAAAATTGTTTAAAGCAGTGATTATACGCAACCCAATAACTCGTAACGTTTATTAGGTTGCCTATAACCGTTGTTGTAAGTGTGGGTTTTTTAACTTCACTGTATATCAGTGTTTTTAAGCGTGGCGCATGAAGTAAAATTTCCAGTTTAGAAAAGCCTAATTTGGATTGGCCGCTTTGCTTCGCTACGCGGCCAATCCAAATTCTTAGGCTTTTCTAAACTCAAAATTTTACTTCATGCTTAGTCTAGGAGTGGAAAACACTCGTTTAAAGCTTCAAATTAACCGCATTAAAACAACGATTTCCCACAACTTTAATAAACGCTGTAATTATCGGGATATGTATACTCAAATGAAAAATGCCCTGAATATTCTTTTTTAAACACGTTCTAAACGTGTTTTAAACATATTTTGAACACGTTTTAAACCCAGATCATAACCTTAATTGTATTTTTTTTATTGCTAGATTAGCGTGCTCTATTTAATCGATTTGATTAAAACGTAACCAAATAATACCATTGCGTATGATTATAGGCAACCCATAAACTCTAACGTATATTAAGTTGCCTATAACCGTTGTTGTAAGTGTGTGTTTTTTAAATTCACTGTAAATTAGTGTTTTTAAGCGTGGCGCATGAAGTAAAATTTCGAGTTTAGAAAAGCCTAATTTGGATTGGCCGCTCCGCTTCGCTACGCGGCCAATCCAAATTTTTAGGCTTTTCTAAACTCGAAATTTTACTTCATGCTTAGTCTGGGAGTGGAAAACACTCGATTAAAGCCTCAAATTAACCGCATTAAAACAACGATTTCCCACAACTTTTAAAACGCTGTAATTATCGGGGCATGTATACTCAAAAGAAAAACGCCCTGTGTATTCTGTTTTAAACATGTTTTAAACGTGTTTTAAACATGTTTTGAACACGTTTTAAACCCAGATCATAACCTTATATTGTATTTTTTTATTGCTAGATTAGCGTGCTCTATTTAATCGATTTGATTAAAACGTAACCAAATAATACCATTGCGTAACATATTGAATAATGAGTTAAATTGTTGGAGTCATCAAATGAACATGAACGGCCGTTTAGAACGCTTTAAAAAGGGAAAAAGGGAAACTACCTGCTATTCTAACAGATAAAGTCATAAATTGTAACCTAAACCACACCATAAATTGTGGTTTCTTTTCTTCCGTTATACTCCTGCGCTTGTAGAGGGTGTCTCTCTTCAAATTTGCTGGTTTAGATATTTTGGAGAGGCCCTGTCCGACCCTTCGTCCGTAAATGGATTTTCCGCTCCCACATCACAAAAAAATCATTTATTTACAAATTGCATATTTATAATGATATCAAATTAAAAGTATGTTTGTATTTTTATACCTACTAGGTTAATAAAATTAAATTTATTATTAAATATAAAATGCGAAATTTTTAAACATTCAATTTATACTTAATCAGCTCTATTCCGTATCTCCGCAAACCTTTATCACGCTAAACGTTAAGCGCCATAACACCCGTTAGATTTTGTATTTGACCTAAATGTTACATATACTTTGATAAAGCGCTGTAACAAATCAAATAAGATATTAAATATTTCATCGTATAATTCAATTTCCGGAGATGTGTTTGCACGGGAAGTAGTTGTTTCAATGGGTATTTATTATCTTAAGTAGTCTTAATAATTAAGACGGATTGTTTGCATTTTATATGAACATTGTCGTAATTTTATATATTATGTTTAAAGTGTGCAAACTATAAAAAGCGTAAGCTTATTTTCTCGAATTCAAATAATTTTAAATTTGGATTATTCTTAACTAAATTTATAGTTCTTGAATTGTATAATTGTATAATTGGCTGAATTCTAGTTTGTGTCAACGGTGATATTTCGCCGAAAATAACGTTTAATGGATATGTACTGGTTTAGGATGTATTATTTATGCTCAAAATATTCCAAGGCAAAAAGATCGGACTTACCGTTTGGTCAAAATTGACTGTTGAAAATTACGTTTTTGATGGGTTCTGAAGGGTTGAGTTTGTTATTTTCGTGCGTTATTTTTGTGGTTGTTTTTTTCATACATTATACAAAACTTATAGTAAGCAATAATCCCGCCAGGAGTCGCGCTTTACGGCAGTAACTTTAAAATACATACTGATTAGTGTTAATACACTTTAAACAATTGTAGGTCATATGCAATTAAATTAATAATATAATAACTTTAAGACTAATTAGGTACATGCATGTTCCTCAAATACTTTTGGTGGTTATATAAAGAACCGATTTGTTGAAAACTGATGAAATATCTAATACAAAGGAATTTAAGTGTGAAAAATTAAAAGGAATTTTAAGACTGGCTAATAAACTATAGAGGCTTGATAAATTTTATATTTCTACTAGTTTATAGCTTAAGTGATTTTACATGTTATTAGGTTAGGTTAGGTTAGTAGAAAGGTTTGCAATAGAATAAATTGCGTAAGTCTTTTTGCGCACGTTAAATATTACCATATTTCAAGGTTAGGTTAGGTTAGGTTAGGAAAAAGGTTTGCAATAGAATAAATTGCGTATGTCTCACACGATGACTGTTCCGCATACTTCTAGGTTAAACAAGATAAATTCAAATTCAAAACTATTTGAATTCGAGAAAATAAGCTTACGCTTCTTATAGTTTGCACACTTTAAACATAATATATACAATTACGAAAAAACTATTCGTGACAATGCAAACAATGTCTTAATTAATAAGACAATTTAAGACGACGATAATGGATATTTATCGTCTTAAATTGTCTTATTAATTAAGACACTGTTTGCATTGTCACGAATAGTTTTTTCGTAATTTTATATATTATACTTCTAGGTTATGTTAGAAGAAAGGTTGAAATGACAATGTCACCATTATCAAAATCCCTATTGTAAAATATTGCATTTTGCTAACTTAAGAACAATATAAAAATTAATATAAAAATCAAATGAATTTTATTTGTGCATTTTATCATTTTTGTAAGAAATAATGATTGTACTAAATTATTTATTTCTTAAAAATGTATACAGGGAGTTTTCCTTTCAAGTATACATATCTCAATATACTATTTATATACGCTGTAAATCTTCAGATATTCGTTGGTGTTTAAAATAGTTCAAATTAAAGCATTAAACGAGTGTTTCCACTCCCAGATTAAGTATAAAGTAAAATTTCGAGTTTAGAAAAGCCTGAAAATTTGGTTTGGTCCCCAAATTTCAGGCTTTGCTAAACTCGAAATTTTACTTCATGCGCCACGCGTATAAAACACTGATGTCAGATGAAGTTTAAAATGAAGCAGTATGTTAAAGATGTAAATACTGAACTTCTCATCAAATCAGTGTTTTATACGCGTGGCGCGTGAAGTAAAATTTCGAGTTTAGAAAAACCTGAACATTTGGTTTGGTGACCTAAATGCAAAGAGGTGTAAGTGTCAATTTAAAATAAATACTTATCTCACGCGGATGAAGTGGATACTATCTGCAAGCTTAACGCCAAGTGTGATTTTCTTCTCTGTGGAGACCACAACCTGCCGAAGGCTACATGGGGTGCCTTTAATAAAAATGTGTTAAGTGTAAATAATACTTGTGAATCAGCCAATGCATTGTCAAACGTGTTCAGTTTTCACAATGCATACCAAGTGAACCAGATTCCAAATAATAGGGGTGTTCTGTTAGATTTAATGTTTTCTAATATCTGCGGTGTTTGCGTTACTGAAGCTAGCGACATTCTATGTCAATCAAATTTGCATCATATACCTTATGTAGTTAACCTGTCCTGCAGTAGGATTGAATTTTCAAGCTATAATGCGGGTTGGTTTTACAATTTTAAAGCAGCGGATTACACGGCAATAAACAACTACTTGTACACCGTTGATTGGCATGATATGTTATCAAGTAATTCTGTAGATGATAATGTTTGTGGTTTCTATAATGTTTTATATTCTGTGTTCGACATGTTTATTCCACGTAAATATGTAAACTCGTCAAATTATCCCAAATGGTTCAATAGCGAATTAATAAAGTTAACTTCCGAGAAAAAGCAAGCTCATCTAAACTATAAAATCTCTGGTCTCACATATCACTATGAACAATTTAAGGAATTGAGGAAGCAATGCAAGGAGTTAAATGAGCTGTTGTATAATGACTATATCAACTTAATCGAGACTAAAGTTAATAATGATTCCAGATCATTCTGGGAATATGTGAGTGTACGTAGAAAAACGAATAGTTTGCCAAAAGATATGTTTTTAAATGATACAGTCAGTAATACAGCAGCGGGATGTGCAGATTTGTTTGCGTCTCATTTCTCTAAGTGTTACAATGACCGTTACAGTCCCGTGCCAGAATTTCATTTGACATCAATATTGGATTTGAAACAGTTCAGTCTCAACCTTCAAGATGTGTTTAGTAATTTATGTGCACTTCCCGAGTCTTGCAGATCGGGTCCTGATCGTATTCCACCATATTTTTTAAAACAATGTGTATATTCGAGCCTATTCATAGCATATTTGAATTATCACTATCCACTGGAGTGTTTCCCATACAATGCAAACACAGTTATGTTGTACCAATCTATAAAAATGGTTGCAGATCTAATATAGCTAATTACCGCGGAGTTTCTATCCAATCAGCATTACCCAAACTCTTAGATCGGTTGGTATCTGAGCAGTTAACTTGGTGGTGTTCTCAATATATTGTTGAGGAGCAACATGGCTTCCTTAGAGGAAAGTCTACTACTACCAATTTGATGACATATTAATCTTACATATCGAATGCTTTGGAGGAAGGTTTACAGGTAGACTCGATTTACACTGATTTCTTCAAAGCATTAGACCGGGTACAACATGATATTTTGATTCGAAAACTTGAATGTATCGGTTTCTGTGGCAATTTGATTAAATGGATAGAGAGCTACTTGGTGTGCAGATCACAACGAGTAGGTATTGGTCAAAATGTGTCCAATACGATATCAGTGACATCTGGGGTACCTCAGGCTCGCACTGCACCCTCTTTTATTTTTATTGTTTGTGAATGATATTGGATTTAATGTGAGGAATAGTAGAGTTCTCCTTTTTGTCGATGATTTAAAGATTTATAAAAAAATCGTAGTATGTCAGATCAGCAGCAGCTGCAGGATGATTTGAATGTCATTGCAGAATGGTGCATAGAAAACAATCTGGCATTGAATTTAAAAAAATGTTTTCGCATATCTTTTACCCGGGGAAGAGAAAAACATTTTAATTTCTCTTTAGTCAATCATCAGTTGGCACGTGTAACCAGAGTTAAAGATTTAGGTGTCATGTTTACTTCAAAGCTGGATTTTAGGGAGCATATTTAGCATGTGTGTAACAAGTCACTAAAAGTTTTGGGTTTTATTAATCGATTTAGTAGACAATTTAAGAACGGAACTGTAAATACTCTCTATTTGTCTCTGTTACGTCCACATGCGGAATATGCTTCAATAGTTTGGTCACCCTACACAAAAAGCTCCATTCATCAGATTGAGATGATTCAAGGAAAATTTTTGAAGATAATGGCTTTTCGTGGGGGGAAAAATATTATAGATTTTAGTCATAGCGAAATGTTATCATTATTGAATCTGCGATCGTTGGCGGAAAGACAAACTTTTCTGGACTTGTCATTTTTGTATAAGTTGGTGAGTAGGTTTGTAATTTGCACTGAACTGGTGGGTGCTTTAAATTACAATGTACCCCGGGGCCTTCAATCTCGGCATAGGGCATTATTTCGTTTAGCCTTTCATACTACGAACTATGGTATGAACAACCCCATCGACCGCATGATGAGGCAGGTAAATGTTGTGTCACATAATTCCAATTTTATCGTCTTCGCACCATCCTTTGCAATTTTTAAAACCCACTTACGTTATATCGATCTGTCCGCTGTCATTGATGTAACATGAACATACTTCATATTATTTGTTTATTCTATTATCTATTTATTATATTATTTGTTATTGCTAATTCAATACGTGTTCGTTATTTACACTTCATGTTCAATCTGTGATAATTTGCATTTGTTGTACATGTTAAGATACCATTTTATCCTTTTATATACAGATATATATTGGTGGTTTGTTATTCAATATGTATTCGTCATATACTATTTATGTTCCATCTGTGATAATTTGTATTGTTGACATCGCTGTGATATCTTGTGTGAGTTGGGTCTGTTCCTTTTATTAAGTTTTGTCATATATTTTATATTTATATTCATATTATATTTATATATATATATTAATTTATTGGTTGTATAATTAATTGATCGATTAAAGGTTGAGTGTTTAATTAATTAATCTATTTATTGTAACTTGAAGGTGGGAAGGAGCTTGTTTCATATTGTTACGTTTTGAACTATTGGGATCAATATGCAATATATTTTGAAATAAAATATTTCTGTAGGGTTATAAGTTTAAATTTTGTTTGGCATATTTAGATTTTGTTTTTGTTTAGTCAATTTATTGTATTAAGATGTATATGTATTAATCTATTGTAAACTGGAGATTCCGTAAATAAATAAATTAAATTAAATTAAATAGAGTACATGCAAAGAGATCAGTTTTTTGTTAATTAGCAAATAGATATAGAGCTTTCATTGATAGGTACTGCTAGGTACCTAGTACACTCATTTAAAGCTTCACTTTGAACTCTTTTAAAAAACAACAAAGGCCGACAAATTTGTTGTTTTATTAAGTTTTATTTAAGTTATTTTTATTGTATATTTACTGCTATTATTTAGGAAGAAATCATTTTCTATTTACTATATAAACATAATTATTTTTCATTCTTTTTTTACGCATTTTTTTTTATAAACCAGACAAGAAAAAGGATAACTCGTTTTTTAAGATTAATCTATTTACGTTTACCAAAATAAATTTTAATGGAATTTTTCAAATCTTTCAGTATTCTTGCAAAATGCTGATCAAATATTGTTTTCTCAGACCATAAGAAAGTATTTGACCCATTTTGTTGGTTTATGGCATCTAAACGCGAACACTTCTTGTTTTCTGTTGCAAGATATTGACCTTTTATGATTATTTTTTTTAGACATGGGTAGGTCAATGATCGCACTCTTCATCATCGCCTTTTTCGCCATCTTCGGAGCCTTCTGCACCGGAGTCACGGGATGTTGGAGGAGGTCACCAGGAAACATCACAGCCACAGCAATTTTGATGCTTTTGGCATGTAAGTACAAAAACAAAACAATCTGATTAATCCAAAATGAAAATAAAGGTTAAAATTCTCTGCCAACGTTTATTAATAAGGAAGTTAGATTTCAATTTAGTAGATGTACTAATCCTTTCTTTTTGCTATTATTATTACGAGAAAATACTAATTAAAACGTGTACTATTAGATTTTAATTGAATTTCAAATTTCTCCAGTAATTGAAGGCAAGAAAAAACAGATTGTGTGTGTGCCACACATAGTATTTTCTTTCTTTCTTCATTCCATTCATAGCTCGATGCACACACACACACACACACACTATTGTACAATAATGTTATTGTTTGTGCTATTGCAGCTCATTGTTCATTTCTTGGCATTTACCGTGGGTAGATGAGTGAGATGTTTGGATATTGGGCGTTGGACGGGCCAATCCTTTCTTACATAATCATCATAGATATATACATATAAATATATAGATAAACATTTTTTTGTCAAGTCTTTTAGATATTTATTAGTATTATTTCCTATATTATTCTTGAAATTGGTTAGATGGAATATTCTCTAAAATAATTACACTGATCAATAAAATGTAACTTTTTCTCTGTTAACTTGGTTAGATGGGCTGTTTCTTACGTTATTTGGTGGAATATTTTCTTAAATAATTACACTGATCAACAAAAGGTAACTTTTTCTTTATTAAATTGGTTAGATGGGCTGTTTCTTACGTTATTTGGTGGAATATTTTCTTAAATAATTACACAGGTCAACAGAAGGTAACTTTTAAGTTAGTTAGATGGGCTGTTTCTTACGTTATTTGGTGAAATATTTTCTTAAATAATTACAGTGGTCAACAAAATGTAACTTTTTCTTCTATTATTTAGTGAAATATTTTCTTAAATAATTACACTGGTCAATAAAAGGTAATTTTTTCTCTATTAAATTTTTTAGATGGGCTGTTTTCTTAGGCTATTTGGTGAAATATTTTCTTAAATAATTACACTAGTGAACAAAATGTTACTTTTTCTTTTATTATTTGGTGAAATATTTTCTTAAATAATTACACTGGTCAACAAATGGTAACTTTTTCTCTATTAAATTGGTTTATGGGCTGTTTCTTACGTTATTTTTTGCACTGATTTTAAATTTGCAAAACATGTTTTTGTAATGAGCACCATGCACATCCTGTAAGCAGTATGTTTATTTTAATTATCTTACATAGATAAATCTGAAATAAAAAATAGTTTTTAATAAATATCCACTGTACTTTGTTAGAGGAATATTTCGTTTTAGTGTCCAACAATATTCTGTAAGGATATTAACATTCTATTTTCCCCGATAACGCTTTTCTATTGTTAAAATATCTCGATGGAGCAAGATTTTCAGGTAACAAGTCCAAGTGTCAATCTAACATATATACACCATTCCATTTGTTTCTGGATCTCGCCTAGCCATGCTTTCGTGTTGTTATGTTGCAGTATCAACATTTAAATTTTTTATTAGTTGCCACTCCTGATTCCTTATTTTAACAGTGTTGCAATAATTTATGATATCATAAGTAATCCTCTTTTTAATTTTTAAGAGGTTTATTGTTAATCTTGCAACAATTATTTCGCCACGCGGTCGCTTCTTCGAGCATTTTATTATTAAATCAAATTAATCTAGTGTTGCAATGCTGTGTCAATGTCAAAGTGAAAAATGACTGGACAAAACACATGGGGAACCTTTCTTTTGAAACCATTCCTCCTTTTATTATTTCGCTTGGGGAATCTGGCTCAGAACAAACATCAGAAGATTCAGATGCAGGTTCTCTTGACTAAATAATAAAAGTGAAATGAGGGCTTAAAAATTGTTTGACATGAAAATTATTAGTATCACAAGAGGGTGGGAATAAATTTGCAATTCTACAAAAAAATACTGAGGGCCAACAGAAGAGAGAATGACTAAAATTAAGGTGGATGGATGGAGTTGATCAAAATGTGTTAACGGGAAGACCCAAGCGAGAAATACAAATGGATGACGAAATAAGTTTGCAGAGCCGAATTCATTATATTTGTTATATACAATATTATTGCTGTGTTTGTATGTACAAAAACCAAGTAGTAAATTTTGTTAATCTTAAAACTGCATATTATTATCCTTTTATATCTGAAAATTTGTAAAACAGGCAACAGTGTAAGATCACAATAGTCAGAAATTATAACCTTAAAATCGAACATCTGACAGTGACATTTGAAAACCCTGATTTAAAACACAACCAGCCCCATTTACAATACTTAAACTGTCACTTTTCCATAGCTAGGCGAGATCCAGAAACAAATGGAATCGTGTATATATGTACATCCCAAAGCTGTAAATGAATTAAGGAGTTCTAAAACTAAATCATTACAATAATATATAAAATTACGAAAAAACTATTCGTGAAAATGCAAACAGTGTCTTAATTAATAAGACAATTTAAGACGATAAATATCCATTGAAACAACTACTTCCCGTGCAAATACACCTCCGGATATTGAATTATACAATGAAATATTTAATATCTTATTTAATTTGATTTGTTACAACGCTCTATTAAAGTATGTGTAACGTTTAGGTCAAATTCTCTTCAAACCAACTAACAATACAATATTAAATAAAAGGAGAGATAGCAACAAATTAGAAGTGAATGGACTTGGATTAAAACTAATGTCTTAGGCCATCTATAGACGCGTTTCGAGATTTATCTCTCTTCAGTATAGCTTTGCTTATGACGTTTACAAAATTAGGAATTAAATTAAAACAAACTTACTTGGAAAAAGTGTTGTGTGTGGAATGAACAGGTACATAGAAATGAAATGAGTGAAAATTATGGTCGGTATTTATAGGTAAAAAAGGGGATTATGTCATTAGCAGGTATGAAGAATGTGAGATCTTATTATTTACTTTACGGTACAGTTCAAACAAGATAAATTCAAATTCAAAACTATTTGAATTCGAGAAAATAAGCTTACGCTTCGTATAGTTTGCACAATTTAAACATAATATATAAAATTACGAAAAAACTATTCTTATTCTTAATTAAGACACTGTTTGCATTTTCACGAATAGTTTTTTCGTAATTTTATATATTATGTTTAAAGTGTGCAAACTATAAGGAGCGTAAGCTTATTTTTTCGAATTCAAATAGTTTTGAATTTGAATTTATCTTGTTTGAACTGTACCGTAAGGTAAATAATAAGGTCTCACATTCTTCATACCTGCTAATGACATAATCCCCTTTTTTACCTATAAATACCGACCATCATTTTCACTCAATCCATTTCTGTGTACCTGTTCATTCCACACACAACTTTTTTTCCAAGTAAGTTTGTTTTAATTTAATTTAATTTTTTAAACGTCATAAGCAAAGCTATACTGAAGAGAGATAAATCTCGAAACGCGTCTATAGATGGCCTAAGACATTAGTTTTAATCCAAGTCCATTCACTTCTAATTTGTTGCTATCTCTCCTTTTATTTAAAATTGTATTGTTAGTTGGTTTGAAGAGAATTTGACCTAAACGTTACATATACTTTAATAGAGCGTTGTAATAAATCAAATTAAATAATATTTTAAATATTTCATTGTATAATTCAATATCCGGAGGTGTATTTGCACGGGAAGTAGTTGTTTCAATGGATATTTATCGTCTTAAATTGTCTTATTAATTAAAACACTGTTCGCATTTTCACGAATAGTTTTTTCGTAATTTTATATATTATGTTTAAAGTGTGCAAACTATAAGAAGCGTAAGCTTATTTTCTCGAATTCAAATAGTTTTGAATTTGAATTTATCTTGTTTAAATCATTACAATTCCAGGATTTTATATTACAAAGAAATCCTGCTATAACATTTTTCAACGGCTTTCATATAGCGTTTTGAACCTTGTGCAAACTTTCTTCAAACCTACCACCTTATTATCGAAATTTCGCAAATAAATACAGAATAATATCAAACACACATTTTAATTTCTATCAATAGGGTTGAATATAATATATAAGTTTTTGAAATAATTATGTAAAATTACAGAAACATTGAGCTCGATGTGCTATTTATATGGTTATATTAGACTTTAACAAAATTACTGTCGCAAAGTGTTATTATTGATTATATGCAGGTATAAGTTAACCCTTTCAGCCCTAGAATTTTTCTGGTGCTCAAAAAATGTTTTTGTAAAATGTCCAGTTGTTTATTATCAGTTTATTCTTAAATAATTCTGTCGAAACTGTCATTCAATAAAATTCAATAAATTCTAAATGAGTAAACCACTTTACAAAACCATCCATCTCCATAATCTTCAAATTAATTCAAAATTTGCAATCGTGCCCAATGTTCCATTTCGCGCCGGAAAACCCGCAAATTAAGTTTCTTTTTTTTCTTCGAACTTTCGAACGAGTGTTTTACACTCCCAGATTAAGCATGAAGTAAAATTTCGAGTTTAGGAAAGCCTGAGAATTTGTTTTGGTCGCGTAGCGAGTAGCGCTACGCAACCAAATCAATTTTTTTAAGTTTTTGTAAACTCGAAATTTTACTTCATGCTTAATCTGGGAGTGGAGAACACTCGTTTAAGACTATAAATTAAACTATCTTAAAAAACAAACGATTATCGGAAAAGTTAGAGCTCATGCATACATGTATTTATATTTTAAAGAAAAAATCCCGATATGTTTAGCAAATATTAGTGGTGGCAAATGCTACCGTCAGGGCCGAAAGGGTTAATTTGTAAATTGCTTGTCCTTTGACAATACTTATTATTATAGATATAGAAAGAATAACATAATAATTTAATATAAATATTTATAAATTGTCCAGTTGTTTATTATCAGTTTATTTCTAAACAATTCTGTCGAAACTGTCATCTATTAAAATTCAATAAATTTCAAATGAGTAAACCACTTTACAAAAACATTTCATTAATTCAAAATTTTCAATGGTGCCCAATGTTCCATTTCGTGTTCGCAAACCCGCAAATTAAGTTTCTTTTTTTTTTCTTCTTCTACGGACAAATCGTTATTTTCAAAACTGATTGAAGGTTGCGAATGATTTAGTTAAGTATGCGTCCGCCTTTTGTCGCAATCCTTGCAACAATTGAACCGCCAACGATAAAAACAAACGGCGATCGCGTAATGTATCGGCAGCCATGTTTTTCGATAAATACAGATTCTCACGCGCATTGTTATCGATGGAAGCCATGGGAACAAATGATTCAATCTCGATTTACTGGTAGATTGTGATTTGAGATATACGGGAAGTTAATCTCAGAAAAAGATGTTCTAATAAAATACGGAATATTGTATATCAATAAAAAAACGAATGCATTCTGTATTGAATTTATGATTGGTTTACTCAACCGAATTGAATTTCATTTATTCTGTGCTTTCTTCTTCGGGTTGTGCTGTTTTTTCTTTAATTAACTATCAATTGAAGATTAATTTATAAAAGTCAATTGCTCAAAGTCTGAAGTTCAGACGTTTACTGTTTCAATATTATGGGCGTTTGAAAGACAATTAAGTTTTTCAATACAGGATGGCTGATTTCTCATTGTCTAGCGCAGTGGTCTCCAAACTACGGCCCGCGGGCCAAATCCGGCCCGCGACTTGCATGAATCCGGCCCGCGATTGTTTGTAATTTTTTTTGTAAATGTCATATTTTGAAATATTGTAACAATTGTTCCTTAAATTTTTCATAATTTTATAAAATTAATCGGATCTTAGCCGACTTTATTATGTAGAATTGTATTTGTGGCCCTCGAAGAAGATAGTTTTGAGACCCAGGGTCTAGCGTATACAGAGATTTTTTCTTTACATAATAATAATAATTATAATATACTTTACTCCCAACAGATAAACCAATTACAGGACAATTTTATTATAATAATATATTCAAATATACAATAAAAACTTAAAATGAACTTTTAAATTATAGATAAACTTAAAAATAATCGTATAACAGATAAATAAAAAAAGAACTATAGTGAAGAGCAATAACATGATTGATGATTTGGTTGAAACAAAGATGTCATCAAATAGCCGATTAGCATTTTTTCTTGAATGAAAAATTTGTGATTTTAATAGATTGTTAGTCTTCGGAACAGGTAAATAAAATGTGTGAGCATCACGGGATGAAAGTCTGGGCTGAATTGTGATAATAAGTCAGCGCAGTCAATGATGTTGTTTATCAATTTGTACATGAATGAGGCGCTATGAACATCTCTGCGGCCCGACAATGATTCAAAATCATGTCGATGAAGGAGTTGGTTGTAATCTAAACCTCGAATAGGATACGTGCTTTCTAACTTAAATGACATAAACTTTAAACACGCTCTATCAATAAAGTACAACTAGTATATACAGTGTGATCAACAATGATTGTAGACAAGTTAAATTTCCCGCCGAAAAATCTGGGGAATTTGATCGCTCCAAGTTCATGCCAAGAAAAAATTAATAATCAGTAACTCGATTTGACATTAGCAGCGTCGTGCGTCGTATTTTGCCATTGTGTTAATTAATTCTTCGAATTTAGTTATTTTTCATTCTCTTTCATACACATCAGTTCTTATCAGGACTACTTTGTGTAAATCTTTGTTTTGTGGTAAGTGATTTGCTGTTTTTAAGGTTAGAAAACTAGGTAATTTAAGTTTAATCCTAAATTTACAGAATTTAAGAGAATCCGCTTTTGTTTACCGTGATGTTTGCACCACAGCATGATACTTTCATCCTGAAGGCTCATTGTCGAAGTGGAACTATGAATGAAGATGGCACATGGACATACACGTCACAATCATGTCTGAATCAACTTATTTATGCCTTCCCCGATGTCCACACTCCTTACAAAACATTTTCCGCGCATAAAACCGTTTTGAGGGAAAGAATTGTATCTGTAAGGGCAAGTCAGCTGGAAGACTGCCTATCTTAACAGAAGAGGTTGTTGGCGACATTCAACAACGACTTGAGTAAAGTCCAACAAAATCTTTAGGAAAACTTTCAGCTCAAACGGGTAATTTTAAGGTGCTTACAAATTTTAATGTTTAATCCTTTTACAGGAGTATCGTATGGGAGTTGCATAAAAGCCGCAAAAAAAAATCTGCATTTGCACCCGTATAAGGGATCGGTAGTTCAACAACTTCAGCCACTTGATTTCCAAAAAAGAATTGATTATTGCAATTGGTTTAATCAGAATTTAAATGATAATGGTATGTTGGGCAAGACCTTTTTTACTGACAAGACGTGGTTTCACTTGTCAGGATATGTGAACAGCCAAAACTATCGTATGTGGGCTACAGAAAATCCTCATACTTTTATTGAAACGGATTTATATCCACAAAAAATTTGTGTTTAGGTAGCAATTTCGAGACGTCGGATAATAGGCCCAATATTTTTCAACGAAACAATCAATGCGGAGCGGTACCGAACACTCATCCTAGATGAATTTTTGAATCAAGTGCATGATGACGAACAGATAATGGGTTATTTTTAGCAAGACGGAGCCACTCCTCATACTGCGTTGGCGACAATAAATTACTTGAGGACATTTTACGATGATCGCTTGGTAAGCGACGGATTATGGCCACCACGTTCGCCAGACCTCCCTCCGTGCGATTTTTATTTATTCGGGCATTTAAAAAATAAGGTTTTTAAAAATCGAATGCATACCCTAAACGAGCTTAAAGCAGCAATTGAAGAAGAAATAAGGAACATAAATCCGGAGGAGCTTCAATGTGTATTTCAAAATAAAATACGTAGAGTTAACATTTGCCTAGAAAATGGCCATCATTTTTAATATTTCTTATAAAATTAGGGATGTGAAAAATACACAAAACCATAACTTACTTCAATTTACTTCGTATATTTAATTAAAATTGTAAAAATTAAATACAGAGAGTTTTATGTAACACCGAACATGTTTATCCAATACAATTTGACACCTTTATTTTTTAAGTTATGTGTAAATTGGGTTGCCTATATGACCATAAACATTTGTAGCCAATCAATCGCAATTAATGCCTTGTACACATAGAGAGATTTTTTCAAGTATACATGTCCCAATTACACCGTAAATGTCGTAAATCTTTAGATACTCGTTGTTAAAAAAAATCAATTTGAAACTTAAAATGAGTGTGTTCCCCTCCCAGACTAAGCATGAAGTAAAATTTCGAGTTTAGAAAAGCCTGAAAATTTGGTTTGGTCGCGTAGCGCGAAGCGCGGAGCGGCCAAACCAAATTTTCAGGCTTTTCTAAACTCGAAATTTTACTTCATGCGCCACCGATACAGAACACTGACATATTACGAAGTTTAAAACACACCGCTAAATTTTACATTACATCAGTGTTTCGTACCGGTGGCGCATGAAGTAAAATTTCAAGTTTAGAAAAGCCTGAAAGTTTGGTTTGGCCGCTCCGCGCTTCGCGCTACGCGACCAAACGAAATTTTCAGGCTTTTCTAAACTCGAAATTTTACTTCATGCTTAGCCTGGGAATGGAAAACACTCGTTTAAAGCTTCAAATTAAATTCTTTTAACAAACCGAGCGTCGGCAAATGTTCAACGTATGCTTATGTATACTTAAAAGAAAAATTCTCGTTATGAAAATGTTCGGTGTTACATAAAACTCTCTGTATATAGTTATGAGTAAATATTTAATTTATTTTGGAAAGAAATTTTTGCTACGCCAACGGAAAAGCAATCTAGGGGATTTTTTTTTCATATAATCAGTTGTACCAACATTTTTTTGGCGGGAAATTTAACTTGTCTACAATCATTGTTGATCACACTGTATTGGTACCCTATTGATGAAGCATATTCTAGCTTACCCCGTACCAAAGTGAAATAAAGTACTCGTTGTTAAAAAAATCAATTTGAAACTTAAAATGAGTGTGTTCCACTCCCAGACTAAACATGAAGTAAAATTTCGAGTTTAGAAAAGCCTGAAAATTTGGTTTGGTCGCGTAGCGCGAAGCGCGGAGCGGCCAAACCAAATTTTCAGGCTTTTCTAAACTCGAAATTTTACCTCATGCGCCACCGATACAGAACACTGACATATTACGAAGTTTAAAACACACCGCTAAATTTTACATTACATCAGTGTTTCGTACCGGTGGCGCATGAAGTAAAATTTCGAGTTTAGAAAAGCCTGAAAATTTGGTTTGGCCGCTCAGCGCTTCGCGCTACGCGACCAAACCAAATTTTCAGGCTTTTCTAAACTCGAAATATTACTTCATGCTTAGCCTGGGAGTGGAAAACACTCGTTTAAAGCTTCAAATTAAATTCTTTTCACAAACCGAGCGTCGGCAAATGTTCAACGTATGCTTGTGTATACTTAAAAGAAAAATTCTCGGTTTGAAAATGTTCGGTGTTACATAAAACTCTCTGTATATATTTATGATTAAATATTTAATTTATTTTGGAAAGAAATGTTTGCTACGCCAATGGAAAAGCAATCTAGGGGATTTTCTTTTCATATAATCAGTTGTACCAACATTTTTTTGGCGGGAAATTTAACTTGTCTACAATCATTGTTGATCACACTGTATTGGTACCCTATTGATGAAGCATATTCTAGTTTAACCCGTACCAAAGTGAAATAAAGTATTTTAATAACATTTACATTATTAAAGTATCTACAAGACCTAACATCTTAGAGGCTGGCGTACATATGTTATTTATATGATTCGCAAATGTAATGTGCCTATCAAACAGTACGCCTAAATCAGAAATTTCTGTTTTGCGAGTAACAGCGTGTCCGTCAATGACATAGTTGTAGGTAATATGCGTTAACTGACGACAGTAAATCACAATGTAGCATTTTTGGCGCAAAGTTAGATTGTTGGATTGTTGGAACAACATCAGCTGTATATTTTATTTAGATTAGTCTCTAGTATATTTGCATCATCAAGACTGTCAATTCTATTCAAGATTTTTAAAACAACAGCGTAAGCCAATACTGGGCAAGTTAATAATGAGATTAGGTCGGTAATGAATAAAATGAAAAGTAGAGGTCCCAGATTCGACCCTTGAGGCACCACAGTGGTTGAAATAAATGTATTAGATTTACAGTCTATTTCACGAATGTTTACACTCACGTCATCAATTATAAAATTCCGAATCAATCTATTCAACGTCATATATAATTGCGCGCATTGGCGTAACGTTAAAAAGGGGTTTGGTGTTTAATTTTTTTACTGAATCCTGCATTGAAACCCTAGAAATTGCATTCCAACAGGTAATCTTAGGAAGAACTCTTGCCAATGAATACGTTATTGGAATGCAATTACAACAAAAAATCCCGAAAGAATGATTACTGTTATGAGATTGACATTATTCCATGTACAATAATAATAAAATGCAATACAATTAATTTTAATATAAAAATATTTATTTTCACTTCTATCGCGTCCATTTCAAAAACTATGAATCTTCGTTCATGATTTTTAAAATGGACGCGATAGAAATCTTGTTTGTGTGGATGTTCATGAGGCTAAATTAAATTATCTAATTTTCAATCGACGATTAAAAATAGTTAACTACGTTGGATATTAACCAAATAGCGACCTTTCCTCTAAAATGACCGGAGAAGCAGGAAAATGCATAAATGTGGTATTACATGATAAATCCCTACGTATACTTGATCGAATCAAAACCCAGTAATTTGGTGGAAGTTGATTTAATCATTATCACTGTCTTACATCATCGTCTGAACTACTCCCATCCCCAATACGAATAATAAATTCTGGCACATTATCCAGAACGTTTTGGCTGATGTACCATCTGTCGATAATTGATTTTGTGTGTCTAACTTCAGAGTCTCACCTTTCCGGAGTACATTTTTCTAAGGATTTGTGCCACATGACCAACTCTTCATTGTCTCCATATCCCTTTTCGCCTATATGAGCATCATATAATTGTTTTGCCTGTGCCCATATTGGTTCTATGGCGTTAAATTCGCAGTGATATGGTGGGAGTCGCAATATTTCATGGCCATGTTCGAGCAGATATTCGTCTACCACATATCTGTTAGGTCTAGCATATCGTTTGGCTAGGGCTAACTGTTCCGCCTTGAACTTGTTACTTCCACAGGTTTATTGCTATCTTGTAGCCAATGTGTGATTTGTGTCTTCGTCCGAAAAATTTTGGGCTGCTTTTCTACGAATACGCTGTGGTAAGTTGCATCCATAACCAGTCTGCAAGTTTTGAAGTTGTTGTATAAATAAGGGAAGCATTCTCCGCGAAACCTGTACTCTGATCAGCATGCAAAATAACGAGGCACTTTCCCTCACCGACAGCTCTCCTTATTTTAACAATTCACCTCATGGACTGCACCAAAAGGTAAAAGGGGACCACCATTGCATTTTTCCTGGCTGAAGTAGTCCATTACTTTAATAATCATATCTCGGGCTACTTCAGTAAGTCTGTTTTCAGGCATTTTGAGTTTATGGTTATAAAAAACTAGATCCAATCACAAATAATTAATTCTACACTTACTTACACCATGAAAAAAGACGAAAAACTCACGATAAAACTAAAACAAACAGAAATACTTGGAAACTTGAAAACTTGGAACGGATTGTGACGCTACTGACGTTTCTGGGAACCGTTGTGCTGGGGTAGACATGCACTATAATGACGTCTTTGTTTAATGCATCGCCTCATGTTTCCGAGCAGTGAGCACTGTTGTCGGTACTTGTATCAGGAGTCACAAGACATACGTTTCTATTATTTACTACGATGATGCACATATAATAGTATGAAATGGTAAAATACCTGCTTGTCTTTGATAGGTACATAAATTGATGACGTGACTGCCAACAATCGTGAAAAATACTGTATATCCATTGTAAAATACGTAATTTTCTCTATTGTAGAGATATGTTTGTTGTGATCTACAATGTCGAAGGCTTGACTAAAATCTGTATATATAACATCAGATTGACCACGACTGTCAAGAACCTCGCTTATGTGCTGAGTAATTATAGCCAAATTCGTTGTCGTCTTGACATAAACCCATGTTGTTGTGGGGGAAGTATTGACTTAACTTATGAATATATGTTTTTGTGTATGATGCAGGGTTGCTAAAAAACGTTTTTTTTTTTCATTTTAATTAAAACAAACAGTTTTTTTACAATACGTGTTTTTTCATTGAAACAGCGTTTAAAACATTAACAATTAAAAAGATGTTTAAAACACTTTTAAAACATATTTAAAACAGAACATACAGGGCACTTTTCTTTTGAGTATACACATAATTATAGCGTTTTTTTTTAATTTGCGGGAACTCGTTGTTTTAAAGCAGTTAATTTGAGGCTTTTAACGAGTGTTTTCCACTCCCAGACTAAGCATGAAGTAAAATTTCCAGTTTAGAAAAGCCTACGTGGCCAATCCAAATTAGGCTTTTCTAAACTCGAAATTTTACGCAAGCGCCATGCTTAAAAACACTGATTTACAGTAAAGTACAACAACGATTATAGGCAACCTAATATACGTTAGAATTATTGGGTTGCCTATAATCAATAATCACTGTTTTAAACAATTTGTTCAGCTCATAATTTGACTCACGTTTTATTCACATCTACATATTAAATGGTTAAAGCCGTATATTTTAAACTTTACGATATTTCAGTGTTTTATACGCGTGGCGCATGAAGTAAAATTTCGAGTTTAGAGAGCCTAATTTGGATTGGGGGCTCCGCTTCGCTGCGCGGCCAATCCAAATTTTCAGGCTTTTCTAAACTCTAAATTTGACTTCATGCTTAGCCTGGGAGTGGAAAACCCTCATATAAAGATTCAACTTGAAATCTTTAAAACAAACCTGTATTTAAAAATCACATTTATGCCCACACAGTTGTGATATTTTATTGTAATAGAATGTTGTGTTTATTAATGTAATTCGAAATATCTTCAACAATTTAGCTAACATTTAAAAACATAAACAAAAAATCCTAATTAAGTAGTATAAAATATAATTTCGCAAATTAAAAAAAAAACGTTTTAAGATTTAAAACATGTTTAAAACGAAACTGTTTAAAACACGACGGCTGATTTAAAACAAATTGTCTCAACTCATATTTATCACCTTTTTTAAAAACAGGACAAATCCTTGCATACTTCCAAGTTTAAGGAAATGTGCTAGTAGCAATTACGAGATTTATAATGCTCATTAAGGGTTTAGCTAAAGCAAATCTGCAATCTCGAATAAGAAAGCTCGGCATTTGATCATCCCCGCTAGTGGTCTTATTTTAAAATTTACTAAAGCCAGACAAGATATCAGATTCGTGAAACGGCAATGTAGATACAGTGCTCCATTTGGAAGGTACACAAGTTGTTACAGTTTCGTTATCATTGATGTTAGAAAATACAGTAGCAAATTTCTTGGCGAATGCATTCACAATATCTTTAGGCTGATTAAATGCAACTTCTTCATCATAAAAGTGCCCAGGAATTCGTGATGATTCAGTTTTAGTACGTATAAAATCCCAGAAAGCCCTTGGATCGTCTAATATTTTATTCTGATTCCAAAACAGAAAATAGTTATAAGCTTCATCAATTTTCATTTTAAGAAGTCTACGCATAGGTATAAATTCAGAATGATAAAAAACCGATTTGCTTGATTTCCATTTACGTCTATATAGTTGTTTAATTCAATTTAAACAACTATATAGACGTAACATCGCTCTATATCAGGCATATACCATTGTGAAAATGATGCTTTACTTGATGTATGCAAGAGAACAGCCTCATTTAATAATAAGTAAAGTTTGAAATACAATCCATCAACTGCATTGTCAACATTGTCATAATCTTCTAAAAAAGACCAATCAGTACTAAGAATTAAGTCATATAACAATGGATAATTGGCTTTTCAAAAGTTTATTAGTATTGCTAGAAAACGGAGAATCCTTCTCTCCCATAAATAGATTTACTTCAATTGGTAATGAAGGATGATATAGGTCCTCTGATACTAGTGGCAAAATGTCATGTTCTATTTCAAATTTTGTGTCAATATTTAAGTATGCATATTCCGATAACTATTTAAGTATGCATATTCCGATAATTAACAGCGGTAAATTTGAAACAATTCTTTGGTTTGTTAAAAGTGGTCAAATTAAAGTTTCTAACGAATGTTTCCACTTCTTGATTAAGCATGAAGTAAAATTTCGAGTTTAGAAAAGCCTTAAAATTTGGTTTGGGAGCAATAAAACCAAATTTTTAGGCTTTTCTAAACTAGAAATTTTACTTCATGCGCCATGCGTGTAAAATACTGATTTTAAGTGAAGTTTTAAGTATATTGCTTAAATTTGATTTCACAATAATAAATATTACAAATCTTCTAAAATTTAAGCTCCTAGAGAAACTTGCTTTTAGTTTTTTATTTATTTATACTTGTATATCTCAAAGCAAATTGCTCGAATTTTGAAGGTGCAAGATTTGTAAAAAGTATTTTTTTTTCCTGTGGGGGCCGTCTTCCTTTCGGATCCGGATGCACTGCAGCCTAGGTGGCTTATTGTACTGCCCCAATATTATTACACTCACGCAACTATTCCGAACTCGATGCCCTGCACTAGCTTGTGCAGGTCCTTCAGAGGTTGCACGTGGAAATCATTTGGTTCCATTTGTCTGTTCCCAAATATGAGCCGTCTTTTGCTCTCCAGCGCATTGCACCTGCACAGAACGTGCATAGTTGTTTCCGGTGCCGTATTACAGAGGCGACAGTTGGTGTCGCCGTTGTATAGCCCGATTTTCCTTAGATGCTCTTTAACAGTCATGTGGCCTGTGAGCAGTCCTATGGTTGTTTTAAGCTGTGCCCTACTCAATGTTAGTAGTCCTGCAGCTTGGCTTGAGTTAGGCCCTTTTATAAGGGCGCCTGGCTATCGGACATGATATTGATTTGCCTGTTTTGACAGTCCTTCTCTATGTTAGTTCTCGCACATTCTGATTGCGAATATTTCTGCTTGAAAGACTGATGCCAGGCTACCCAATGGTTGAGCATAGCCTGTCCTCATGTTTTCATTATAGATTCCTGATCCAGTACCTGTGGTTGATTTAGAACCGTCCGTGTACCAGATCACACTTTGTTTGCGTATATCTTCCCTAAAGCCGTTCCATTCGTTGCGGTCTGGAATAGTGACTTTAAAGAGTGAATTTTCAAGAATCTGACTACCATATGATCCGACCTCATTTGCAGGAGAGGTACCCCTATGTCTGTCAAGAGTCTTCTGTGTGGGGTATCAACTCTTACGTTGCCCGATGATAATTGCAGCCTATAGAGTGTCAGTCTTGCCTCCCCCACTATCAGAATATGAAGTGGTGTGAGGTCTAGAACCGTCTCCATGGCTGCAGTGGGCGTGGTTCTCATAGCCCCCGTTATGCTAATACAAGCAAGTCTTTGAACCTTGCTGAGTATTTGTATGGTTGTATGTAAAAAGTACTTAGATAAGATCAAACTTAAGCAGTATATTTTGACTTTCACTTAAAAATAGTGTAGCACATGAAGTAAACAAATTTCGAGTTTAGATAAGCCTGAAAATTTGGTTTGTGGCGTAAAAAAAATATATATTGAAATATGCGTTAAAAATTAATAACAATTAAATAACGCGTATTTTTCAAAAAACTAAACATTTGAGTTTAAAGAGAATTAAGAGCTCGACAAAAGTCAAATAAAACCCAACAAATTCCATTTACAAAAATTGCGAATGACTTCACACGCCAAACACTAGTGATGTCACAGTATTTTTGAGTGCACAGATAACGGCGCATTCAAGAAGAAAAATCGATCTGTTTCACGGTTTTTTCATCAAACCCAAGGTAACAGAAATATGAATTTTATTCCAGACTTGTTACACACCCTGTGTGAAGATCTTTATATAAAAATGTGATGTTTGTCTGTCTTCCTCATGAATATAGAAAGTTTCTGATACGTTTAAACGCTTTGGAGAAAATTCTAATCAACTCTTATCAGACCAGAAGTGTCTATCGGACAATAGAAAGTAATAACAATTAGCTTGTTTACATTCGGATTGTGGAGTATTTGACTCAGGTTTGTTCGACAAGTGTTACTTTCGCTTGATTTACATTTAAAATCGAGGAAGAATAATTACCCGCAAAATATTTGTTTAAACACTTTAAGTGGAGATAAAACACTTTAAAATGTTATCCATATACTCGTAGTTCTTGCGAATGTTTCCGATATTTTCTAATCAAATATAGAAAATTAAAAGTCCTATTATTATATTTTTTGAATTATGTTTAATATTTAATTTATGCTTGTGTCACTGGAAATGTTAAGTTTTAAAAGTAATTTATGTATTGTATAATCAAAACTTATTTAGAGATCAAATATAGAAAATTAAAAGTCCTATTATTATATTTTTTGAATTATGTTTAATATTTTAATTTATGCTTGTGTCACTGGAAATGTTGAGTTTTAAAAGTAATTCATGTATTGTATAATCAAAACTTATTTAAAGATTGTTTACGATATTTTCTAATCAAATATGAAAAATTGATGATCCTATTGCATACATTGTAAAATTATGTTTAATTTTAATTTATATTGTGCGTCACTGAAAATGTTAGGTTTTAAAAGTAATTCATTTATGATTTAAAAAAGAAAACACTTGGTTAAATTTCACTAATATTAATTAATATTAGTGAAATTTACCCAAGTGTTTTTTTTTAAACCATACTTAAATATGTTTTACTACGTGAAAGATGAGAAACTTGTTCAAGTAATTCATTTATATTATAATCAAAACTTGTTTAGTAATTTATACAATTTCTTAGGTCTTTTGAGTGCTGGAGCGATGGGTCTGTGGCACGGAGTGGAGTACTTCGAGAAAGAAAAAGTTGTGGGTGAAGAATTCTTCCAGCAGTGGAGTAATGTGAGTATTGAGAAGATAAATTTTATTATGAAATCATGAACACGTGACTTATTTTGCCCATTAAATAATATATATATATAATCATTTAAAATCCCTTTTACCCTTTAGGGTGTCGAGACCATTAAATAACCGATTCACAAATTATGATACAATTTAACATAAAGAAAAATTGAATTTGCCTATAGTTTGCAGTATATTTACGAAATATAAAAATGAATTAAAATTAATACCGACTGTGCAAAAATTTTGTCTTGTTGAGACTTCTCCAAATATGCATTGAACAACTACTTTTCGAGCTAATACCCCGACAGAAATTGAATTATATAATGAATATTTGAGCTACAGGACTGATTTACTGTTCCATGCATAATTTATATGACAAATGCAACATCAGGTCAAATTAATTTCTTGCCGAACTAAATGAACCAACAGGAAATTGAAATAAATTGAAAAAATTACAGGGAATGATTTCTGTTTCAACGACACACTTCAATATTCCTGTACTTTTTCTATTTATATTAATAATTTTTTTGTATTGAAAGTCTAAAGCATAGCTATACTGATGAGGCATAAATCTCGAAACGAGTCTATAGATGGCTTAAGACTTTTTCTATAAGATCGCCTAACGTTGTTTCAATTAATATTCATTACCTGTAATTTTATTAATTTATTTTAATTTCCTGTTGGTTTAATTAGTTTTGTAAGAGAATAATTTGACCTGATGTTGCATTTTGCATAAAAAATATGCATAGAACAGCAAATCTGTCCTGTAACTCAAATATTCATTGTATAATTCAATATCCGTAGAGGTATTAGCTCGAGAAGTAGTTGTTTTAAAGAACATTTGGAGAACTCTCAGCGAGACTAAATTTTTGCAGAAAGTCGGTATAATTTTAATTCGTTTTTATACAGAGAGTTTTATGTAACACCGAACATGTTCATCAATACAATTTGACACCTTTATTTTTTAAGTTATGTGTAAATTGGGTTGCCTATATGACCATTAAAAATTGTAGCCAATCAATTCGCAATTAATGCCTCAACTTGTACACACAGGGATTTTTTCTTTCAAGTATACATGTCCCAACTATACCGTATATGTCGTAAATCTTTAGATACTCGTTGTTAAAAAAAATCAATTTGAAAGTTGAAATCAGTGTCTTCCACTCCCAGACTAAGCATGAAGTAAAATTTCGAGTTTAGAAAAGTCTGCAAATTTGGTTTGGTCGCGTAGCGCGAAGCGCGGAGCGGCCAAACCAAATTTTCAGGCTTTTCTAAACTCGAAATTTTACTTCATGCGCCACCGGTACAAAACACTGACATATTACGAAGTTTGAAACACACCGCTAAACTTTACATTGCATCGGTGTTTTGTACCGGTGGCGCATGAAGTAAAATTTCGAGTTGAGAAAAGCCTGAAAATTTTGTTTGGCCGCTCCGCGCTTCGCGCTACGCGACCAAACCAAATTTACAGGCTTTTCTAAACTCGAAATTTTACTTCATGCTTAGCCTGGGAATGGAAAACACTGGTTTAAAGCTTTAAATTAAATTATTTTAATAAACCTAGCATCGGCAAATATATTTTAAATGTATATTTAAAAGATAATTTCTCGTTATGAAAATGTTAGGTGTTACATAAAACTCTCTGTATATGATACAATTGTAATATTGTTTGTAAAGCTATCAGGATTTCTTTTCCTAATAATTCCCAAAAAAGTATTACTGTTATACTCGCAAAATAGTAATAAATAATGATCCTAATTCGTTTTTGTAGGTTATTATTAAGAACCTTCCTCCTGAGAGTGGAAACCGCATTTTTGTCTGGGGGTAGTTAAAATTTTGGGTTGTCTTTTAAGCAGTGTTTTTTTGTTAAACGAAACTTAGAATAAACAAATGAAGCGATTTGTTTCTTTTAAGTTTAAGGAAAAATTAAATTGTTATTGGAATAGCTAACTTAGCAGTTTGTATTTGTTTATATACATCAAAAATACATGGAGTTTTTTTTTAAGTACACATATCCCAATTACAGCGTATACGCACAAAAGCTATAAATATTCGTTGGTTTTTATAAGTTCATTTTTAAGCTTTAAACCACTCCCAGATTAAGCAGAAAGAATAATTTTTAGTTTCGAAATGCTTGAAAATTTGGTTTGGTCGCTTTACCTTGCTACGCGATCAAACCAAACCAAAACGAATGTCCGATTTTTTGTTTAAAGCAATTGTCAATTTATAAAAATTAGAGTACATGCAAGGGGATCAGTCTTTTTGTTAATTTGTAAAGACATTTAGAACTTTCATTGATAGGTACTGCTACCCAGTATATTTTCTGTAAATCCACATCTACTCTGCTATTTTGTTAATTAGTTTTAATATAACGTGATCTTTAAATCGAGATTTTTTAATTTTTTTTGTTAGTCACGTCCACCCCTTTGCTACTAGATGGATTATACCTATACTTAAAAGAACAATTGCCAGCATTTAAAAAACTCCTATTATTTTACTTCATTTCAACCAGCGTTGTTAGGTTTTGTTAATTAGTAAAGATATATAGAGCTTTCATTGGTAGGTACTGCTACCTAGTATATTTTCTGTAAATCCACATCTACTCTGCTATTTTTTTAATTAGTTTTAATATAACGTGATCCTTAAAACGAGATTTTTTAATTTTTTTTGTTAGTCACGTCCACCCCTTTGCTACTAGATAGATTATATCTATACTTAAAAGAACAATTGCCAGCATTTAAAAAACTCCTATTATTTTACTTTATTTCAACCAGGGTTATGTTTTGTTATTTAGTAAAGATATATAGAGCTTTCATTTGTAGGTACTGCTACCTAGTATATTTTCTGTAAATCCACCTCTACTCTGCTTTTTTGTTAATTGGTTTTAATATAACGTTATCTTTAAAACGAGACTTTTTAATTTTTTTTGTTAGTCACATACACCCCTTTTCTTCTAGATGGATTATATCTATACTTAAAAGAACAATTGCCAGCATTTAAAAAACTCCTATTATTTTACTTTATTTCAACCAGGGTTGTTATGTTTTGTTAATTAGTAAAGATATATAGAGCTTTCACTGGTAGGTACTGCTACCTAGTATATTTTCTGTAAATCCACATCTACTCTGCTATTTTGTAAATTGGTTTTAATATAACGTTATCTTTAAAACGAGATTTTTTAATTTTTTTTTTTGTTAGTCACATACACCCCATTGCTTCTAGATGGATTATATCTATACTTAAACGAACAATTTCCAGCATTTAAAAAACACCTATTATTTTACTTTATTTCAACCAGGGTTGTTATGTTTTGTTAATTAGTAAAGATATATAGAGCTTTCATTGGCAGGTACTGCTACCCAGTATATTTTCTGTAAATCCACATCTACTCTGCTATTTTGTTAATTGGTTTTAATATAACGTTATCTTTAAAACGAGACTTTTTAATTTTTTTGTTAGTCACATACACCCCTTTGCTTCTAGATGGATTATATCTATACTTAAAAGAACAATTGCCAGCATTTAAAAAACTCCTATTATTTTACTTCATTTCAACCAGGGTTGTTATGTTTTGTTAATTAGTAAAGATATATAGAGCTTTCATTGGCAGGTACTGCTACCCAGTATATTTTCTGTAAATCCACATCTACTCTGCTATTTTGTTAATTGGTTTTAATATAACGTTATCTTTAAAACGAGACTTTTTAATTTTTTTTGTTAGTCATATACACCCCTTTGCTTCTAGATGGATTATATCTATACTTAAAAGAACAATTGCCAGCATTTAAAAAACCTATTATTTTACTTTATTTCAACCAGGGTTGTTATGTTTTGTTAATTAGTAAAGATATATAGAGGTTTCACTGGTAGGTACTGCTACCCAGTATATTTTCTGTAAATCCACATCTACTCTGCTATTTTGTTAATTGGTTTTAATATAACGTTATCTTTAAAACGAGATTTTTTAATTTTTTTTTGTTAGTCACATACACCCCATTGCTTCTAGATGGATTATATCTATACTTAAAAGAAAAATTGCCAGCATTTAAAAAAGTCCTAGTATTTTACTTCATTTCAACCAGGGTTGTTATGTTTAAAACACTTTGTTTTAAAACATGTTTAAAAACAGCCGTCGTGTTTTAAACGGTTTTGTTTAATCATGTTTTAAATCTTAAATTTTTTAAAACACGTTTCAAACGTTAAATTTGTTTAAAACGTTGTTTTTTATTATCTTAAATTTGCTAAATTATATTTTATACTACTTTATTAAAATGTTTTGTTTACATTTTAAATGTTAGCTAAATTGTTCAATATTTTTTAAATAACATTATTAATCATAACATTTTATTACAATAAAATATCACAGCTGTGTGTGTATAAATGTTATTTTTAAATACAGGGAGTTTTTCTTTCAGGTATACATATGCATACACTGTAAATTTTACGACGTTCGTTGTTTTTTTTTTAAAGATTTTAATTTAAATCTTTAAAGGAGGGTTTTCTACTCCCAGACTAAGCATTCAGTAAAATTTCGAGTTTAGGCAAGCCTGAAAATTTGGACTGGCCGCGTAGCGAAGCGGAGCGGCCAATCCAAATTAGGCTTTTCTAAACTCGAAATTTTACTTCATGCGCCACACGGACAAAACGCTGAAATATTCTAAAGTTTAAAATATACGGCTTTAGCAATCTAATATGTAGATGTAAATAAAACATGAGTCAAATTGTTTAAAACAGTGATTATATGCAACCTAATAACTCTAACGTATATTAGGTTGTCTATAATCGTTGTTTATGTGTATAGGCAAGCTAATAACTCTAACGTATATTAGGTTGCCTATAATCGTTGTTTGTGTGTATTTTTTGAACTTCACTTTAAATTGATGTTTTTAAGCGTGGCGCCTCAGGTAAAATTTCGAGTTTAGAAAAGCAAAATTCTTAGGCTTATCTAAACTCGAAATTTTACTTAATGCTTAGTCTGGGAGTGGAAAACACTCGATATAAGCCTCAAATTAACCGCTTTGAAACAACGAATTCCCGCAAATTAAAAAAATACGCTGTAATTATCAGGCTATGTATACTCAAAGGAAAAATACCCTGTATATTCTGTTTTAAACACGTTTTAAACGTGTTTTAAACATGCTTTAAACACGTATTAAACATTATTAAACGTTTTTAATTATTAATGTTTTAAACGTTGTTTCAATGAAAAAATACGTTTTGTAAAAAAAACTCTTTGTTTTAATTAAAATGATAAAATAAACGTTTTTTAACAACCCTGATTTCAACCTATCATGTTTGATATTATGGTGAATGCGCCGGGATGCAATATTATTCTAGTGATAACTGAATAAAAGTCACTTGGTTTCTTTCACTACTTTTTTATTCTCTGTGACTAGTTTCAACTTATCGTCGTTGTCAAGGTAATGACCATGAGTCGAAACTAGTCGAATAGAATAAAAACAGAAGTGAAACAAATCAAGTGACTTTTATTCAATTATCAATATTGTAAACAGGTTTCATCAAATTATTAATGAGAACCAAATTGAAGATATTGTTCTTTTTAAATAATTCAAAATACTTTAATAATTTCAATACTTTCCGAATATAGTTTTCAAAAATATACAGGGTGTCTACGCTAAACCGTTCGTTAAAAGTTTATGGGGTTGCCGTTGCACTAAAAACTTGAAAAAAATCCTTGTCATACGGTTGAATCAGTTCTCCTCATGTGAAATATTTTCAACTTTATATCACTTCCGGTTCCACCGGAAGTAGCACCAAATTTGTTATTTTAAATGCAACACCCTATATATTAGTAATTTTTTAGATTCTTCGTTTAAATTGCAACATATTTTATTCGAACATGTGTACACTTATCTCTTTTAGTTTTCAAGAAAAGAAAATATTTCTAAAATTTTGACCTCTAAAAGGCATCTTGAAATCTGTCTGTAACTTCTCTTAAGAATAAGATAAAAATATAATTTATATCTCTACTTGTACCTAGAGGATTCCTCTATGAGTGAATTATTTGGAAACTGTCAATTTTGACAATAAGTGTTCTTAAAATGTCATTACCTAATTTTATCACATGGTACGATTGGGGGGAACATTTTCTACAAAAAAGTATTATATAACTATACTCGTAAAGCAAGTAGTTTTCTAATTATTTCGAAAGCCATAGTTGGTGAGTTGTTATTGAATTTTTCGATTCGGTCGATAATAACGCTATAGTTGGTGAGTGAGATTACTAAAGGAATAAATCTGGGCTAACCTTTCTCGTTTCTTGATCAAAAACAAAATAGCTAACGTAACAATTGTTTATAAAAAATGTGTGTTTTTTCGTTGGCTACAACTTTTGTTTGAGACTTTTTTTGATTAAGTTAATATGTCTCTATATTCTTTACTTCACTTGAAATCAGTGGTTTATATGCGTGGCGCATGAAGTAAAATTTCGAGTTTAGAAAAGCCCCGTGAAAATTTGTCTCGGGTCGCTGCGCGACCCTCGACAAATTTTCTACGCGGGGCTTTTCTAAACTCGAAATTTTACTTCATGCTTAGTCTGAGAGTGGAAGACACTCGTTCGTAAATTTTCGAATTATCATAAAGTAGTGTATTTTTTCGTTTACTGCATCTTTTTTTTGAAGCTTTGTTTGATTGAATCGATAATAAAGCTACAATTGATGAGTGAACAAACACAAATGAGCTGAGGTGAAAAGTGTATAGGTAAAAGTGGTTTATTTTTTCGTTGGCTACAACTTTTGTTTAAAACTTTTTTGGTAATACTTAATTGTTGAGTAATTGGGAATGTTTCCTGTTGGGCAATGACCATTATTATTATTAAAACAGTAAACAGTGTTGCTAACTCTAAACCATCAAATGTCTAAAAAGTCTTTTGTTAAAAATCACCATAAATCAGTACATTATTCGGTTTTCTAATAAACGAATTTCGAATATGTTAACAACGAAAAACTCTGAAATAATTAAGAACTTCCTGAGACTGAAGAATTTTCAAAAATTTTTTCATTTTTTTTTCATATATTTGCTAATTTAAAACTTTTTTATAAACATTTTCAAGCAATATCTTTTTGAAATTTTATAAATTTAATGCTTACTCATTCCTCAATGTATTACATTACTTTATTGTTTTTCAAAAAATGTTTGAACAAAAGTTGTAGGTAATAAAAACACACACAACTTTTACCTAAACATTTTTCACCTTAACTCTTTTGTTTATGATCACTATACGAAAAAGCCTAGGGGAGATATTTATTTGATAATCACTTACAAATTGCTGCTTTATTAGTTACCTAATCAAAAAAAGTTTCACACAAAAGATAATAACAAAACCCAACACAATATTTTTTATAATCACTTTTTACCTGAGTTCTTCTGTTTATGAACTAGAAACTAAAAAACTAGTTTAGATCAACAACTCACCGACTATGGCATTCGACGTCTCAATCGAAAAATGCTTCAAACAAAAGTTGTAGCCAACGAGAAAATAAACCACTTTTACCTTAACACTTTTTACCTCAGATCTTTTGTTTTTGTTCAATAAACCGAGAAAGATATATTTGATATATTTTACTAATCACTCATTAACTGTAGCTATTTTATCGATTCAATCAAACAAAAATTGCAGACTATGAAAAATTACACAACTTTATGATAATTCAAAAATTTAAGAACGAGTGTCTTCCACTCCCAGACTAAGCATGAAGTAAAATTTCGAGTTTAGAAAAGCCCCGCGTAGAAAATTTGTCGAGGGTCGCGCAGCGACCCGAGACAAATTTTCACGGGGCTTTTCTAAACTCGAAATTTTACTTCATGCGCCACGCGTATTAAACACTGATTTCAAGTGAAGTTTAAAATATAGAAACACATTAACTTAATCAAAAAATATCTCAAATAAAAATTGTAGCCAACGAAAGAACACACAAAATTTGTATAAGCAATTTTCACCTTATCTATTTTGTTTTTGATTAAGAAACGAGAAAGTCTGGTGCAGATTTATTCCTTTAGTAATCTCAATCATCAACTGTAGCGATATTATCGACCGAATTGAAAATTTAACAACAATAATTCGTTTTTTTGTCGCATTTATGCAGGGTATAATGCGCGCATAAGTCGCAATTGAATTTTAGTAGGCAAGTAGTATGCTTTTGTTTTGTCGCGATTGTATTGTAAAATGTCAAATAATAAAAATAATTAGTAGACAGTTTTACAGAAATCAACAAAATGAGTAATTACACAAATTATCACTTTATTCTTTATACATGGCAAAATTTGATTCCAATCTTCTAAATCTTGTTTTATTCATCGGCGGCAAATGTGGATAAGTTTTATTAAATATTCTATATGTTCGAGTGCCAATTCTATCGCAGTTGCCATGTATAAAGAATAAATTGATAATTTGTTGATTTGTGTAATTATTCATTTTGCTGATTTCTCTATAACTTTGTACTAATTGTTTTTATTATTTGATATTTCGCATTACATAAGCGACAAAACAAAAGCATTACTACTTGCCTACTAAAATTCAGTTGCGACTTATGCGCGCATTATTCCTTGCATAAATGCGATGAAAAACGAATCTTCGAAATAATTCGAAAACCACTTGCTTTAGGAGTATAGTTGTTAATACCTTTTTGTAGGAAATCTTCCCCCCAATCGTACCACGTGATAAAAAATGGGTCCTTCCTTTTAAAATAATTGAATTACGAGATATTGAAGAGGGCACTTCGATATTGACATTGTAAGAACACTTATTGTCAAAATTGACAGTTCCAATTAATACACTCATAGAGGCATCCTCTAGGTACAAGTAGAGATATAAATCATATTTTAATCTTACTCTTAAGAGAAGTTACAGACAGATTTCAAGATGCCTATTAGAGGTCAACATTTTCGAAATATTTTTTTTTTCTTGAAAACTATAAGAGATAAGTGTATATATGTTCAAATAAAATATGTTGTAATTTAAACGATGAATAAAAAAAATCACTAATATATAGGATGTTCCATTTAAAATAACAAATTTGGTGCTACTTCCGGTGAAACCGGAAGTGATATAAAATGAAAAATATTTCACATGAGGAGAACTGATTCAACCGTATGACAAGGATTTTTTTCTAATTTTTAGTGCAACGGCAACCCCATAAACTTTTAACGAACGGTTTAACGTAGACACCCTGTATATGAGACACTTAAAAGTAAAGGGGTGTACCTACTTTAAAAAAATGAAGTACATGCAATGAGAAGCCTTACTTTATAAATCACAAAGAGATATAGAAATGTGTTTTTTTTTTAGTTACGTAAAGATTTCAACTAACTTGGAATGAAAACACTAACACTTTTTTCACAATATTTTTTATTTTTACTAGATGTACCTTTCGAGTACTATGTACTCATTATTAATAGCTTACAGTAAGCCATTGATAATGAAAACATAGTACTTGAAATGTACATCTAGTAAAAAAAAAAAAATATTGTGAAGAAAGTGTTTTCATTCTAAGTTACAAAGAGATATACCAAATTTCATTAATAGGTAGACCTACCTACCTATTTTTGTTAAGGTAAACTTAAAAGCACAACTATTTTGTTTCATTGGTTTTTTTTAATACTACTTTCATTTTAGAGCTGGATGTTTAAGAAAGATATTAGTAAGTCATATGATGAATTAATTTCTCACTTAACCCGTGGTGAAACACATTTAATTAATACGCTTTGATTAAAACACTTGGTTTGTTTCACTGATTTTTTATTTTTACTCCAACTAGTTTCGACCTTAGGTCTCCTTGAGAATGACCTAAGGTCGAAACTAGTTGGAGTAAAAATAAAAAATCAGTGAAACAAACCAAGTGTTTTAATCAAAGCGTATTAGTAAGTCATGTCTATTTTTTTGAAATCAACGAAGCTAAGCTAATAAATCCAAGAAATAAAATTAACGCCTTACCTAATACTATTCCATATATGCCACACTACTATTTTTTCTCTAGTGGCAAAAGTGTATACATTAGTTTAAGCTTCGTCTAGTCTCTAGAGAGAAAAGCGTATCTTTGACTTATTTTAGATGCAAATTAAATTAAATTATATCAAGTACAAGTACCCTTATTGTATGTTATGCCATATATTATGGCAGTTGAATTAAAAAAATAAAATAATAAAAACAAATATTTTTTAAAATTCTTTTTTAAAATCCTAATAATTGTATGACTAGCGCATTTATAAATGTTTTTGTAAAAAATTAAAAACCATGCAGTTTGGGGTTAAAATACAATTATATTTGCATTTCTAATTACACAATTCATAGGGCTTTTTTGGCCATTTAATAAAGTAAAAAATACAATAATTTGACTTGTTAAATATTGGTCATTTAATACAATAAAGAATATAATAATAAAACTCTTAATATAAAAGAGTGATTTAAAGTGATTAAATATAGTTGAAATTCATTCCTATTCTAATGCATGTAAGAGTTGAGGAATTTGTTTCTTATAGCTCAATTTAAAACAACAAGTGCATTCACTCCCAGGTTAAGTATGAAGCAAAATTTCGAGTTTAGAAAAGACTGAACATTTGGTTTGGTCGCGTAACGCAGCGAAGCGAACAAACCAAATTTTTAAGCTTTTCTAAATTTGAAATTTTACTTAATGCCACACGCGTATAAAACACTGTTTTAATGTTACGTTTAAATTATACCACTTTAGCATACTGCTTTGGTGGTATGTTTTGAACTTCACTTGAAATCAGGGTTGTTATGTTTAAAATACTTTGTTTTAAAACAGTGTTTTAAACATGTTTAAAAACAGCCGTCTTGTTTTAAACGGTTTTGTTTTAGATATGTTTTAAATCCTAAATTTGGTTAAAACATGTTTTAAACTTTAAATTTGTTTAAAACGTTTATTTTAATTATTTTAAATTTGCTAAATTATATGTTACGCCACTTTATTAAGATTTTGTGTTAACATTTTTAAATTTTAACTAAATCGTTGAAGATATTTCAAATTACATTATTAAACTTAACATTTTATTAGAATAAACTATTACAACTGTGTGTGCATAAATGTGATTTTTAAATACAGGAAATATTCCTTTCAGGTATACGTATGCATACACTGTAAATTCGTTGCTTTTTGAAAAGATTCCAATTTGAATCTATAAACGAGGGTCTTTCACTCCCAGACTAAGCAGGAAGTAAAATTTCGAGTTTAGAAAAGCCTAAAAATTTGGATTGGCCGCGTAGCGAAGCGGCCAATCCAAATCAGGCTTTTCTAAACTCGAAATTTTACTTCATGCGCCACACGTATAAAACATTGCAATATCGTAAAGTTTAAAATATACGGCTTTAGCAATCTAATATGTAGATGTGAATAAAACGTGAGTCAAATTCTGCGCTGAACAAATTGTTTAAAACAGTAATAATAATAATAATAATAATATTTATTTGTGTGTGTGATTATAGGCAACCCAATAACTCTAACGTATATTAGGTAGCCTATAATTGTTGTTGTATGTGTGTGTTTTGTGAACTTCATTGTAAATCAGTGTTTTTAAGCGTGGCGCATGAAGTAAAATTTCGAGGTTAGAAAAGCCTAATTTGGATTAGCCGCTCCGCTTCGCTATGTGGCCCATCCAAATTCTTAGGCTTTTCTAAACTCGAAATTTTACTTCATGCTTAGTCTAGGAGTGGAAAACACTTGTTAAAAGCCCACATTATCCGCTTTGAAACAACGAATTCCCGCAAATTTAAAAAACGCTGTAATTATCGGGATATGTATACTCAAAAGAAAAATACCCTGTATTTTCTGTTTTAAACACGTTTTAACATGTTTTTAATTGTTAATGTTTTAAACGCTGTTTCAATGAAAAAACACGTTTTGTTAAAAAATGTGTTTGTTTGAATTAAAATAAAAAAACGTTTTTTGTAACAACCCTGCTTCACTGTATGCGGTCCTTGATAAATGTGCGCGTATTTATTTAACCGTCTGCCTGTTTTTAAACAATATCAAGAATCACCGTTATAATAAATGAATACTACAATCTACTTTATCATCCAATGTTATCATTTAGATCGCTAATACCATAATATTTTGAAAATTGATTTGTGTTTTAGAATTAATATACATTGTAAAACACAAACACTGGCATCATAAATTGACATTTTGATAAAACAATTGTAACAATTAAACAAATGTAGGTCCTCCAATTGAATACGATAATCTCATACGATTGGAGCTTCGTCCTCGGCTGGCTGGGAGTGTTCAGCGCCTGTTTCTCCTTCTTCCTGTTCCTCTTCGGCTCGTGTTGCCTGAGCAGCGAGAAGCAGCAGGAGCAGCTCAACAACATGCAATACATAATGCCAGGTACGAGGAAATCGCTTCAATTTTTACTGACTCTTGTGTCTAAATGTTTAGGTGTTGCGCGTTAACACCCGCATCAAGTACGATTGGAGCTACATGCTCGCCTGGGTTGGTGTCGGATGGTCTCTTGTTGCCGCCATCCTCTTTTCTGGAGCTGCCATTTGTCTGCGCGGTGAAAGAGAACGCGAGGAGGCTGTCAATATGCAGTACCTAATGCCTGGTAACTTTCACTCTGACTTTACTCACCCACACGTAACATGACTTGTGTTAAACTTGACTATTATTCTAACAATTTACAAAGTTTGGTTCTATGTAAAATTACACATCTTAGTTTAGCAAGTATTTAAAGTTTATAAGAAATCTTAAATGAAAACGCAAACAAAGATTGAAATTACACTTATTCAGTGGCTGTTGGTGGCCAACTTAATGTGAAAGGTAATCCATATTAGAATTGAAAGGTGAACTCGTCTCGCTGCCAGATGCATGTATTAATGACGCAGTCTGTGGCGCAAAGAGGATTGAGAAATAAATGCATAAACTCTTTTTTTTTTAATATGACTAAACATAGGGTGTATTTACTGAGAACAGTTGCAATCCTGCTTTAACAGTGGGGTATTTTAAACATCAAATTTTGAGATGGTGATGAATGATTACCAATGTGACAAATAATGACGCAGTCTGTGACGCAAAGAGGATTGAGAAAATAATACATAAATTCTTTTTTTTTATATGACTAAACTTAGGGTGTATTTACTGCAAACAGTTGCAGTCCTGCTTTAACAGTGGGGTATTTTAAACATCAAATTTTGAGACGTTGATAAATGATTACCAATGTGACAAATAAATTATAATTTGTCAAAAAATTGTCACGATGCAGAGAGTTTTAAAATAGAGAACGCTACAACGGCTCAGTCAACTTAGCCCCCGGAAGTTTGATTTTTTTGGAAAAAAAAAACTATTGCGCTAGACGGGCCTTAGCTAGCGCCACAAAAATTAGAGCTAGCGCCATTTAGATAAGAAAGTTACGGGGGTTTGAACTTTCGGGGGGCTAGATTGATGCTAGCCCCCCGAGTTTGGATTTTTCAAGTTTTTTTACACTATTCGGATTCCTCAGAGCTAGCGCCACCAATTTTAAAGCTAGCGCTACCCCCACAACCCCAAAAAATGATAAAACATTTTTAACACCAGCCCCCAGAAATGAGATTTTTTTAATCAAAATGGGCGGAAAAGCTAGCTTAAAGCTAGCGCCAGCAGAATATGAAAAAAATATTCTCTCCAAAAAATCAGGTAAAAATATATTCACATCCAAATTTTGATACGAGAGCTTTCAGATCCTGTGTGCGTATTACCATTTACTTGCTGAATTTCAATGCCAAATTATGTTTGGCATTTAAAATACTGCTTCCAAAAATATATGGGCCTTCTAATTACTTTATTTATGTTCATAAACATCAGCTATTAGAAATATGATGCCTGGAAGACAGTAGCCTAACTGACAATTGTTTCACTCCTTGCTAATTTAAATCGTTATAACTCGGAAACTAACAGCACGATTTCAATTTTTTTTTCGTCGATAGAATACCTAAAGTGATGTTTATTAACACTGCTAACGATAGAGCTATCGCTAGAAAGACAGTAGCGTACCTGACGATTGTTTTTTTTAGTCCTTGATAATTTAAGTCGTTCAATTCTCCTTTTGTCGTTGGAATACCTAAAGTAATATTTATTAAGACTGCTAACGAAAGAGCTAGCGCTAGCAATACATTGGCGTACCTGACGATTTTTTTTTTATCCCTTGATAATTTAAGTCGTTATAACTTGGAAACTAAGGGTACGATTTCAATTTTTTCTTCGTCGTTGGAATACCTAAAATAATGTCTATAAACACTGCTAACGAGAGAGCTAGCGCCAGCAAGACAGTGGTTTACCTGATTGTTTTTTTTTACTCCTTGATAATTTAAGTCGTTATAACTCGGAAACTAACAATACGATTTCAGTTTTTTTTTCTTAGTGGGATACCTAATATAATGTCCAGAAACACTGCTAACGAGAGAGCTAGCGCCAGCAAGACAGTGGCGTACCTGACGATTGTTTTTGTACCCCTTGATAATTTAAGTCGTTATAACTTGGAAACTAACGATACGATTTCAATTTTTTTTTCGTCGCTGGAACACCTAAAATATTATCCAGAAATACTGCTAACGAGAGACCTAGCGCCAGCAAGACATTGGCGTACCGGACGATTGATTTTTTTACTCCTTGATAATTTAAGTTCTTATAACTCGGAAACTAACAATACGATTTCATTTTTTTTTTCTTAGTGTAATGTCCAGAAACACTGCTAATGAGAGAGCTAGCGCCAGCAAGACAGTGGCGTACCTGACAATTGTTTTCTTACTCCTTGATAATTTAAGTCGTTATAACTCGGAAACTAACGGTACGATTTCAATTTTTTTTTCGTCGGTAGAATACCTAAAGTAATGTTTGTTAACACTGCTAACGAGAAAGCTAGCGCCAGCAAGACAGTAGCGTACCTGACGATTGTTTTTTTACTCCTTAATAATTTAAGTCGTTATAATTCGGAAACTAACAGTACGATTTCATTTTTTTTTTTCGTCGATGGAATATCTAAAGTACTGTTTGTTAACAATGTTAACGAAAAAACTAACACCAGCAAAACAGTGGCGTACCTGACGATTGTTTTTTTACTCCTTGATAATTTAAGTCGTTATAACTCGCCAACTAACAATACGATTTCAATTTTTTTTTCGTCGATAGAGTACCTAACGTAATGTTTATTAACACTGCTAACAAGAAAGCTAGCGCCAGCAGTACAGTGGCGTACCTGACGATTGTTTTTTTACTCCTTGATAATTTAAGTCGTTATAACTCGGAAACTAACGGTACGATTTACATTTTTTTTTTCGTCGATGGAATACCTAAAGTGATGTTTATTAACACAGCTAACAAGAAAGCTAGCGCTAGCAAGACAGTGGCGTACCTAACGATTGTTTTTGTACTCCTTGCTAATTTAAGTCGTTATAACTCGGAAACTAACGGTACGATTTCAATTTTTTTTTCGTCGATGGAATACCCAAAGTGATGTTTGTTAACACTGCTAACGAGAAAGCTAGCGCCAGCAAGACAGTAGCGTACCTGACGATTGTTTTTTTACTCCTTGATAATTTAAGTCGTTATAACTCGGAAACTAACAGAGTAAAAAAACAATCGTCAGGTACGCCACTGTCTTGCTGGCGCTAGCTTTCTTGTTAGCAGTGTTAATAAACATTACCTTAGGTATTCGATCGACGAACAAAAAAATTGAAATCGTACCGTTAGTTTGCGAGTTTTAACGACTTAAATTATCAAGGAGTAAAAAAACAATCGTCAGGTACGCCACTGTCTTGCTGGCACTAGCTTTCTTGTTAGCAGTGTTAATAAACATTACCTTAGGTATTCTATCGACGAAAAAAAAAATTGAAATCGTATCGTTATTTTGCGAGTGATAACGACTTAAATTATCAAGGAATAAAAAAACAATCGTCACGTACGCCACTATCTTGCTGGCGCTAGCTTTCTTGTTAGCATTGTTAACAAACATTACTTCAGGTATTCCATCGACGAAAAAAAAATGTAATTGTACCGTTAGTTTCCGAGTTATAACGACTTAAATTATCAAGGAGTAAAAAAAACAATCGTCAGGTACGCTACTGTCTTGCTGGCGTTAGCTTTCTCGTTAGCAGTGTTAACAAACATTACTTTAGGTATTCTATCGACGAAAAAAAAATTGAAATCGTACCGTTAGTTTGCGAGTTATAATATAATTATCAAGGAGTAAAAAATCAACCGTCAGGTACGCCACTGTCTTGCTGGCGCTAGCTTTCTTGTTAGCAGTGTTAATAAACATCACTTTAGGTATTCCATCGACGAAAGAAAAATTGAAATCGTACCGTTCGTTTCCGAGTTATAACGACTTAAATTATCAACGAGTAAAAAAACAATCGTAAGGTACGCCACTGTCTTGCTGGCGCTAGCTCTCTTGTTAGAAGTGTTTCTGGACATTACATCAGCTATCCCACTAAGAAAAAAAAATTGAAATCGTACTGTTAGTTTCCGAGTTATGACGACTTAAATTATCAAGGAGTAAAAAAAATAATCAGTTACGCCACTGTCTTGCTGGTGCTAGCTCTCTCGTTAGCAGTGTTTATGGACATTATTTTAGGTATTCCAACGACGAAAAAAAAAAATTGAAATCGTACCGTCAGTTTCCAAGTTATAACGACTTAAATTATCAAGGGATAAAAAAAACAATCGTCAGGTACGCCACTGTCTTGCAAGCGCTAGCTCTTTCGTTAGCAGTCTTAATAAACATTACTTTAGGTATTCCAACGACTAAAGGAGAATTGAAATCGTACTGTTTGTTTCCGAGTTATAACGACTTAAATTATCAAGGAGTAAAAAAAACAATCACGCCACTGTCTTTCTAGCGCTAGCTCTATCGTTAGCAGTGTAAATAAACATCACTTTAGGTATTCCATCGACGAAAAAAAATTGAAATCGTACTGTTAGTTTCCGAGTTATAACGATTTAAATTAGCAAGGAGTGACACAATTGTCAGTTAGGCTACTGTCTTCCAGGCATCATATTTCTAATAACTGATGTTTATGAACATAAATAAAGTAATTAGAAGGCCGATATATTTTCGGAAGCAGTATTTTAAATGCTAAACATAATTTGGCATTGAAATTCAGCAAGTAAATGGGAATACGCACACAGGATCTGAAAGCTCTCGTATCAAAATTTGGATGTGAATATTCTTTTACCTGATTTTTTTGAGAGAATATTTTTTTCACATTCTGCTGGCGCTAGCAGTTCTACCCATTTTGATTAAAAAAATCTCATTTTGGAGGGTTGGGGTTAAATATGTTTTATCATTTTTTGGGGTTGTGGGGGTAGCGCTAGCTTTTAAATTAGTGGCGCTAGCTGGCGCCAGCTCTGAGGAATCCGAATAGTGTAAAAAAAACTTGAAAAATCCAAACTCGGGGGGCTAGCATCAACCTAGCCCCCCGAAAGTTGAAACCCCCGTAACTTTCTTGACTAAATGGCGCTAGCTAAGGCCTGTCTAGGGCAATAGTTTTTTTCAAAAAAATCAAACTTCGGGGGGCTAAGTTGACTGAGCCCGCTACAACTTACAACTTTACAACACATACAGGAATTTAATTTTAAGTATACTTTCACATATTCCATATAAACATTTGTAAAACTAATGAACATGTGATCAAAACTAAGCAATATATTTTGAACTTCACTTTAAATCAGTATTTTATACGCGTGATGCATGAAGTAAAATTTCGAGTTTAGAAAAGCCTGATTTGGCTTTTTTAAACTCGAAATTTTTCTTCATGCTTAATTTAGGATTGGAAACAGTCGATAGTCTTCACATTGAAATTTTTAAATAAGATCACGAATGTCTAAAAATTTACATTGAAAAATCGTAACATGCATACCCAAAAGAAAAATTCCTTGTGTTTAGAACTGTTTTTTTCAAAATTTGAATATGTTAATGGGCAGATAATGAAGACGAGCAAGGAGCATTTACCTGATCCTCAAAGACAAAATTTTAACTTTGATATGATGTTTTGGAAAATCCAGTGGAGATATCTAGATATTTTCATTGGAACCAAGCAAAGTTAATTTATTTCTTAGTTAGGCCCAGATGCATCAGAAATGTTAACTCAGGTTCAAGTTGAACTCAAGTTCAAGATGACAGTTCCTATTGTTCTGTCACTTTGAACTTAAGTTCGGAGTTGAACCAGTTTAACGAGTTTGGTGCAACTGGCCCTAAGTTTGCCCAAATGTATTCTTTGATGTGATATTTTGGAAAATCTAGTGGAGATATTTAGATATTTTAATTGCAACCAGTTAACGTTTATTAATTTGTGTGTTATTACGAATGTTACTGGAACCGTCAGGTAAATTATGGTAAATTACCAATGATAATTACCACCTTTAATTATCACATGCATAACTTGAGTACACGTGATATTATTAGCTTTTGCCTTTAACTCGACGTGTTATTACTAAAACATGTTGGATATAAGATGTGTATTTCTACAAAACAATCTGACTAAATAACAAAAATTAGCAAAAAATAAAAACGACGATGACTTAAAAATTTGCATGGACAATCTTTTTAACTGTTCTCTACTCTTCTCTACTATCTTTCCTCTCTCTCTATCTCTTTCTCTACAGCTTAATTGGCCTAAAACGAAGAAAAAAAGTAGCATGGACTTAACAAATTAACTGTGTTATAAAAAATCCTGACAAAGTGCACTGGTTGTATATAAATCAAAAACAATTATATTTTTACAATTTTTAAAAAATCTGGATGTTTCTTTTCTTTTTTCAGTATACCCACAAAAACAGCAATACGCTTACGCAGGATACCCAGTGCCGGCGCCTCAGGCTTACGCGGGTCCTTATTACACGACGAGCTCAGCATACGGGCCATATAATTATTAAATAAAACGTTTATAAAATAATAAATAAAAAATACAAAACAGTCAACGAATTAAAAAAAAAACGAGAAATGAAAAAAGAATAGGACTGTACAAGCAATAAATAAATGAGTGGAAATCAATGGGTGTGCTCACAGGATAAAGAAGTAATAAAATAATAAAAAGCAATACACTTGCTCTTTATGTTGTGATGTGATAATAAGCAAAAAAATGCGTTCTTAGAAAATTAAATTAAAAAAGAAATCACTGTAAGCGCTTTGTAAATTGAACTAATATCAGATGTTTTACTGGATTAATTATAAAAAGTCGGTTTACATTTTTTGTTGTTCTGCCAAGGAAAAAATCTTTTGCTTAGTATTGTCTTGAAATTATCTACTAATGTAATACGTTAGTAGATAATTTCAACACGATACTAATCAAAAGATTTCATTTTATAGATGTAGTAGACGATGAAAAACAAACTCAATTCTTTCTTAGAAAATTAATTATTTTAAACATTAGAATATTAGACATTAAGAAAAAGTTTTGCTTTAGAGGTACAACAAAAGAAATTTTAAAACTCTACTAAGATATAAGATGTACTCTTAAGTATGGTTTTAAAGCTGTCTGATTTAAATATTAATCATAATAAGACGTTTCTTAAACATTAACAGCCTTATTAATAGACCATAGCATACAGCTTTAACACTGTACTAAGGATGATATTAACATTTTCGTATTAATGAAACATTTTAGTAGATTACTATTGTTAGTGTACAACTAATAATTTAATAAAATGCTACTCCTAGTTTAAGGCATACGATCCGTGTTATGCATAACTTTAAATGCCATAGTAAAACGAATTTATTTGATTATAATGTTATGATTTATTTAAAATGTATAAATGTATATACCTAAGTAGTATATTTTGAACTTAACTTGAAATCCGTGATTTATACGAGTGGCGCATGAAGTAATGTTTCGAGTTTAGAAAAGCCTGAAAAATTGGTCTGGTCGCGTAGCGCTACGCCAAATTTAATGCTATAAATCATAAATGTACGTACCTGATTAGTATATTTTAAACTTCACTTAAAATCAGTGTTTTATACGCGTGGCGCATGAAGTAAAATTTCGAAAAGCCTGAAATTTGAATTTAAAGTCGAAATTTTACTTCATGCTTAATCAAGGAGCGAAAGACTCGCTAGAAGTAAATTTTACTGAAATAATTGAGCAGAAGAAATACATTTTCACTCAAAATAAATAAAAACAGTGTAACAGCCACTAAATTACTTAAGTGCAATAAATTTGGCAACACATGAAAATGCAATGTTGCCAAGTTCATTTCATTAACAGTTCAAAACTAACTAATAACATATAGATCTTGTACTATTAATAGGAAGAGGTAATTTCGTGTTTGTACGCATCTAGTAGAACTTAACTAGCAGTACACTATAATGATAATAACGGCAATTCTATTAATAAGGCTGTATATTAATAATTCCTTAGTATTAAAGGATTCTAGGGGAGCGTTTCAAGAGTGTACTAAGAATTTAAAAAAAATTATTGTGTGGTTATAAAATTAAATTTAATTACAAAATAATCTACAATTGCTTAATACAATTCCTTAAACAGTCTACTATTAGCTTTTACTAAAGCTTAGTTATTCGAGAGTTGAAACAATTGACTAAGAATTTTATTTATACCATAAAATGATTTTACTAATGTCTGTTAAATAAGGCAAACAGAAACTACTTGTAGATTTATTGAAAGGCACGGTTAATGGACAGTTTAAAGGCTAGACTAAGAGTAATACTAATTTCTAAGTACTGTACCGTTATTAGAAAATTTCAAGAGTATGTTGAGAGTATAATTTCTTCCTTAGTACTAAGTGATGTTAGGCTTGTCTAAGAACATTATTTATTCCTTAGTACTTACGAAGGTTAGTAAATTTATTCCTTAGTACTAAATGATGTTAGTAGACAGTTTCAAAACATGTCTAACATTATTTATTCCTTAGTACTTCTTAAGAAGGTTATTAGTACTAAATGATGTTCGTAGACAGTTTCAAGGCTTATCTAAGAAAATTATTTATTCTTTAGTACTTTAAAAGGTTAGTAAATTTACTCGTTATTACTAAATGATGTTAGTAGATAGTTTCAAAGCTTGTCTAAGAAAGTTATTCATCCCTTAGTACCTAAGCAGGTTAGTATATTTACACCTTAATACTATATTATGTTAGTAGACAGTTCCAAAGCTTGTCTAAGAACATTATTCATTGCTTATTACTTAAGAATGCTAGTAAACAGTTTCAAGGTTCTACTAAGACTAAAACTAAATTTCTTAATATCGGATAGTTTTAAGAGTCTGCTCAGAATATAATTAATTTTTTAGTAGTAAAGTTAGTATGACAATTTTAAGACTTCTCTAAGAATATTTGTTTATTCCTTAGCAGAGCTGGGATGAATCCTCAAAAACAGGATTCGAATCACGAATCCGAATCACCTAATATGATTCGAATCACGAATACTCGAATAAAGGATTCGTAAGTGAAAAATATGATTCGAATCAAAGATTCGAATCCTCATTTTTGAATCACGGATACAAATCCTTTAAAAATAAATTTGAATCTATCATTTGCAACCAGTAACATTTTATTACATCAGTTTCTATTAACAAAAATGTTCATTCAGCGACTAAATATCTGATTAAATAATGATTATAATTAATGATGATATATGTGTTATTGAACTTCATTCTAAATCAGTGTTTTATACGCGTGGCGCATGAAGTAAAATTTCGAGTTTAGAAAAGCCCCGTGAAAATTTGTCTCGGGTCGCTGCGCGATCCTCGACAAATTTTCTACGCGGGGCTTTTCTAAACTCGAAATTTTACTTCATGCTTAGTCTGGGAGTGGACCGTCAAGATTTTCTACAAGTCGAGATTTTCGATATTTCTAGATTTTTGTCGATTTATTCACAGTTTGTTATTATATTTAATGCAACTTTAATATTAAATAAATACGGTTTTTCTTATGAATAGAATATTCACCCATTAAAAGCCGAGCAAATTATAAAGTTAACTCTAAAAGTTCTTTTTAGGTAAAATTTTGCATCTTTTTCTATGATTTCAATGAATGATTTATTAAATTACATACGTCGATTTTATAAAAGAGTTAAATTTAAAGTTCAAACGAGTGTTCTCCACTCCCAGACTAAGCATGAAGTAAAATTTCGAGTTTAGAAAAGCACCGCGTAGAAAATTTGTCGAGGGTCGCGCAGCGACCCGAGACAAATTTTCGCGGGGCTTTTCTAAACTCGAAATTTTACTTCATGCGCCATGCGTATAAAACACTGATTTAAAGTGAAGTTAAAAATGCACTGAAAACCAACCTAACTTCGATATTTCTTCAAAATTGGATGTTTTCTTTCCTATCCATGCTATAAACCTTTAGATATTCGTTGTTTTCTTGTAAAAAACTTCGATTCCCTGTAGTCCTTCGGTCTCCGAAGACCATGATTGGTCCTTCGAGCTGTAACCTTTGTAAAATGGTAATAAACTTAGTAATCTAGAGTGATCACTCAATTTGAAACTTCTAAGAACGAGTGTTGTCCACTCCCAGACTAAGCATGAAGTAAAATTTCGAGTTTAGAAAAGCCCCGCGTAGAAAATTTGTCGAGGGTCGCGCAGCGACCCGAGACAAATTTTCACGGGGCTTTTCTAAACTCGAAATTTTACTTCATGCACCGCGCGTATAAAACACTGATTTCAAGTGAAGTTAAAAATATACTATTAAGGTTGGAAATTTTATATGGTAAAGTAACCAAATTTGCATTCACAAATATTTGAATTATTCGAAAATGTAAATATTTATATTCAAATATGAATAATTTAGTGATTTAAATATTCATATTAGAATATTTAACTATTTGAATTAATCGAATTCGAATCCCAGCCCTAATAGCAATGATTCGAATTATTTGGGAGGATTTGAATCCGTGTATGAGGATTCGAATCCTTTTATAATGATTCGAATCCTTTTATAAGGATTCGAATCATCTACGTCTGGATTCGAATACGAATCCTTTTAAAAAAATGTGACGAATCCGGATCACAAATCCGTTTTCACTAAAGTATTCGAATACCTCTTTTGAATCTTCTAAAAGGATCCGAATCCGGGAATCGAATCCTGAATGATTCGAATCCTGCCCAGCTCTGTTCCTTAGTACTAAATGACGTTAGTAGTTAGATACTTGAGGACGTTAGTAGACAGTAACTAAAGGACGTTAGTAGACAGTTTCTAGACTCTACTAAGAATTTTATTAATTCATTTACATGTTCTCAAAAATAGATGATACACTTTGGTACTAAGGAATAATTAATACTATGAACAAACTCTTAAAACTGATTACTAAAATTTTGAGAGTTTGTTCATAGTACGAATTATTCCTTGGTACTCAAGCGTATTATTTATTCTTTAAAAATGTAATAGCCGAGGCTATTACTTGGTGAAATTCCATATCAACACGTTTAGTAAATAACACACTTGGTTAAGATTTCACTGTTTGTTAGTCGACACTGCAACAATTGTTTCGCCACACAGTGGCTTTATCAGGCTGATGATTGATATCATATCATATATCATCTGCCTGATGAAGTCACTGTGTGGAAAAACAATTGTTGCAGTGTCAACTAAAAATAGTGAATACTTAACCAAGTGTGTTATTTACTAATTTAATCTTTATTAAAAATAAGCGTTAATAGACAGTTTTAAGGCTGTACTAACAGTATTACTTATTTCTTAGGAGATATATAAAAACTTTCAGCCTTATTAATTGAATTGCCGCTAATATCATTATAGTTTAAAGCTAGTTAATTTCTATGAAACTCGTACAAAAATTATACTATCATTTCATATTATTAGAACAACATCTACATGTTATCAGTTAGATTTGAACCATTGACAGAATGAACGTGGCAACATTTAGTTTCTTCCGCTCAATTAGTTCATTGTGACTTACTTCTAACCAATGATTCTACTCCCAGATTAAGCATGAAGTAAAATTTCGAGTTTAGAAAAGCCTGAACGTTTGGATTTAGACGCGTAGCGTCCAAATCCAAATTCAGACTTTTCTAAACTCGAAATTTTACTTTATGCATCACGCGTATAAAACACGGATTTCAAGTAAAGTATAAAATATACTGCTTAGGTATGTATATTTAAAAATCTTTGATAAATCACAGCGTTATAAATAAATTAATTCGTTTTGCTATAGCATTTGAGGTTATGCATACCACGAATCTTGTTCCTTAAACTACGAGAACCATGTTATTAAATTTTTAGTTGTAAACTAACAATATTAAAATACTTGAATGTTTTATTAATACGAAAATGTTAATATCATCCTTAGTATAGTATTGAAGCTGTACGCTAACTAATAAGATAGTTTCTGTTTACATTTTTTATATTAATAAGACAGTTTGTATTTTAATGAATTAAAATTTTAGTCAATTTATTAAAGCGCTTGCAGATTTTTATCTCAACATTACGAGTCTTATAAAAAGACAAAATTAGGTTCAAATGAATCCACTTTTTATTTAATTCAGATTCAAACTGAATCCAATTTTTACACGATTTAAACCCGCTTGCATTTTAGCCAATTAAGTTTAATCATTAATTAGCACTTTTTTAAAACAAAACAAATTGAATAGGAAATTCTTAATGAAGAATTAAATATTGATTAAGAAAACATTTGAGATATTTTTCCAAATGTTATATACCCAAGTTTTAAATGAATAAGAAGTTTAATCAATTGTGTCTAAGTAATTATCTGTTTTTGACTTAATCAGAACTTTAATTATTAATAATCATAGATTAAAACAAATGTTTAGTCTATGATTTTTAAGTAATTCGATGTTTTTGACTTAATCAAAACTTCAACCAATTATTAGTATACATAGATTGAATCAAAAACTATATTGATTAAAAAATGTAACCACCCACTGAACATACACATTTAAGTAAGATAAATTCAAATTCAAAACTATTTAAATTCGAGAAAATAAGCTTACGCTTCTTATAGTTTGCACACTTTAAACATAATATATAAAATTACGAAAAAACTATTCGTGAAAATGCAAACAGTGTCTTAATTAATAAGACAATTTAAGATGATAAATATCCATTGAAACAACTACTTCCCGTGCAAATACACCTCCGGATATTGAATTATACAATGAAATATTTAAAATCTTATTTAAATAAGATTTTAAATATTTCATTGTATAATTCAATATCCGGAGGTGTATTTGCACGGGAAGTAGTTGTTTCAATGGATATTTATCGTCTTAAATTGTCTTATTAATTAAGACACTGTTTGCATTTTCACGAATAGTTTTTTCGTAATTTTATATATTATATTTAAGTAATGTTATATCAAAATTAAATCAATGTTGTTACAATACTGATAAAATGATATTTGTTTGTTTTCAATTCAGAAGGCAGTATTTAATAATCCACTAAAGTTGGCAATAAATCAATTAATAGCTCAATTGTACTAACACATAACTTGAGTTATCTTTAGAAATAATGTATCCCACTGAGCAAAAAACAAACAAATAACGTTATATCAACATTGTCGCAACATTAAACGTTGTTTTAATGTTGATGATACATTACTAAGATGTTATTGCTCAGTGGGGTCACATGAAATTTATAAAAAAATGATCTGAATTAAAACGAGTTTAAGTTTTGGTACAAATAAGTTACAATTATTTAAATTGTATATACTCTGTTTACATTTTATTCTCACCGCAGTAAGCGTTGTTGGGGTGACATTTTTATTGGTATTGAAAAATCTTGCTAACAATTTGTTTATGTCATTGCATTTTTCGGTTATGTGAATTACTATCTTGCATTTTATAACATTCCTCATTCACATGTAAAAATATTACTTTTGGCATTTTGCTACAATGTTTGGCAACGTTTTATTGAAATAATAGGTCCAATATAAGAAGAAACAAAAACAAGCCTACTGCGGTGAGAATAAAATGTAAACAGAGTTTATATTTGTTAGTTTTTTCTCCCATTTGTTTACTAAATCAATTTTTTAGTTTAAATAAAATGCAAACATTTTAATAGGAAATCGTAATAAAATGATTGTGTTTTTGATTTAAAACAAATTCTAATCAATGATTAAACTATAGTTAATCTTGATATATTGCAAGTGTGATTGTTAATATAAGAATTAAGTTACCCACATCCATTTCTTCTTTTCTTTTTTTTAGAAAATAAAAAAACGAACTATTTTTTTAACGTTGTTTTATTTATTTTTGACGACTTAATTTGCTCAAATTTAATTTTACACTCTTACCTAATTCATTGTGCGTGGGTTAAAAAAATACAAAACGCGATTGTTGAGAACGATGCGATATATTTATTTAATAATATATATACAATTATTAATTTTTATGTTTTGTACAATTACGACACAACGAACGATTTACCATTGTGTGTATATAGGCAATGTTGAATTAAAATGTAATGTGTATTTTCTGGTTTAGTCTGTAAACGATTTTTTGTTTGTTTTCAATTAATTAATCTAGTTATTTTTTGTTGTGTAAGCGTATTTAAGTTATTCTGATAAATATAGATATTTTTATATGTATAATGTATGTACTTAAATTTATAAAGAGAAATATCGTATTTGTATTTTGAGAAGAGAGATGTACCTATTTGATAAGAAAAAATACGTAAATTATAAATGGTGTTTTTATTTATTTATTGATCCATTAGAATTTATACAAGGAATTTATCCCATAGGTATACGCTGCAAATTTTCAACCATTTCATTATTTTACAAAAGCGTTCAATTCAAAGCTTCCAAGAAGTGTTTCCACTCGTAGGTTAAACATGAAGTAAAATTTCAAGTTTAGAAAAGCCTGCGAATTTGGTTTTGACGGCGCGCGAGCGAAGCGAGGCCCGCCGGTAAATCAAAATTTTCTGGCTTTTCTAAACTCGAAATTAAATTAGGCTATGAGATAAAAATATGTAGTTGCCTAACAAACATACACAATATACAGAGTGTACCAAAAAAACAGTCGCACCCCATAAAATCTACAATTCGGTTCAAGTTTGGAAGAAAATGCTAAAACAGGTCAATGTTTACTTAAAGCATAAATAAATTTTATCTTAGTTTCAAAATTATTTCTACATTCCTCTAGTGCCGACAGCGACCCCTTCAAAAACTTTAAATGGCAAGAGGGGTCGAGTGACACTTTATTTTGAAGCTTTATTTTTCATTATCTATGCAACCATGATTTTTTTTTTTCAATTTTGAGCCATTCTTATTGGAAAAACTACCTAAATTACTGTTAGAGGAAACAAAAGTAGTTAAGGAAAAACAAATCAATTTAACGAATATACTGCACAAAATCTTCACCCCCAACTTCCATACAATAGCAGAGCTGGGATGAATCCTCGTAAAAAGGATTCGAATCACGGTTACTCGAATAAAGGATTCGTAAGAGATAAATATGATTCGAATCAAAGATTCGAATCCTGTTTTTTCGAATCACGAATACAAATCCTTTAAGAATAAATTTGATTTTATTATTTATTTTATCCATTTATATATAAATATCGTTCCCAGTTGTTCTAACAAAAATATTTAAAACCCAATTATTTATTATTAACACTGAACATCATTGATAACGGACTAAACATCTGATTCTCTGTTACTCTGATTAAAGATGTATTTATGTGTTTCTGAACTTCACTTCAAATCAATATTTTGTACGCGTGGCGCATGAAGTAAAATTTCGAGTTTAGGAAAGCCCGAAAATTTGTCTCGGGTCGCTGCGCGACCCTCGACAAATTTTCACGGGGCTTTTCTAAACTCGAAATTTTACTTCATGCTTAGTCTGGGAGTGGAAAACACTCGTTTAAAGCTTCAAATTGAACTCTATTATAAAATCGACGACATTGTCTATTTTTTTCATTTCTAATAAAATGGCAGCCAATTCATAATATCACATTACTTTTATCTTATATTACACGAGACAAAAAGTTTATATCTTAAGAAATGTTAATTTTTGTGTTTTAACATAGATTTACTGTCCTTGTTTACGCACGAAGTAAAATATAGAGTTTACAAAATTCTGAAAATTTGGTTTAGTTGCGTAGCGAAACGGATAAAGCAAAATATACTGGTTTTTACTTATTATGTTTGAATTTCATAGCAAATTCAGTTTGATTTTATTAGAAATATCTATGTCCCGAGAAATATAGGGAGTTTTACTGACGTGTGACCTGAAATTCCTCGGCTGACGTGAAAAGTCAATGTAATTAAACTAAGAAGGTCGACTCGGTTTTGAATTAAGACAAACTTATACACTAACCACCTTGATTGCTGACGTCACGCGTCGAAGTCTTCACGTCAACAATCAAGGTAATTAAACAATACAAGGTCGACTCGGTTTAAATCAAGACAAACTTACTAACACACCTTGGTTGATGTCGTCCCGCGTGGAAATCCGTACGTGACGTCAAAACCAAGATCATTACTGTGCAAGGTTGTCTCGATTTAAAACGAGCCGACGTTATCACGCGCGGAAATCCTCACATTACGTCAAAATCAAAGCCATTACTGTATAAGGTCGAATCGGTTTAACTGAGACTGTCTCTTGTATAAGGTTGTCTTCATTTAAACGAGTGTTTTCCACTCCCAGACTAAGCATGAAGTAAAATTTCGAGTTTAGAAAAGCCCCGTGAAAATTTGTCGAGGGTCGCGCAGCGACCCGAGACAAATTTTCTGGGCTTTTCTAAACTCGAAATTTTACTTCATGCGCCACGCGTATAAAACACTGATTTAACGAGAAATTTAAAAACACCCAAAAGACATTTTTCATGTTAATCCTCACAATTAATTCGAATTATTTTTGACAATTCAAATCCTTTTGTAAGTATTCCGAATCCTTTTATAAATATTCGAATCCTTTTATAAATATTTGAATCTTTTTATAAATATTCGAATCCTTTCATAAGGATCCGAATATTTTTATATGGATTCGAATCACCCACATTTGGATTCGAATACGAATCCTCTTAAAAAAATGTAACGAATCCGGATCACGAATCCAGTTAAACTAAAGTATTCGAATGCTTCTTTTGAATCCTCTAAAAGGATTCGAATCCAGGATTCGAATCCTAAATGATTCGAATCCTGCCCAGCTCTGTACAATAGTATAATCGATTTGCAAAAGGTTGTCTAACATTTCCTGAGTGATTAGACGGTACTCTGCGACGATTCTTTCTCGAAGCACTTGAAGAAATTCAGGGGGCGTAGAATAAACCCTGGCCCCACAAAAAGGAACCCAAAAGGGTTAAGCCGAGTGAAAGAAAAGTTTATTTCTTCGAGGTTTACATCTTCCAATGCTTGGGTGATTAAGGGGTCAATAAATTCTTCTATCAACTGCAAATAACTATCACCAGTCAAACTGCCTCTAACAAAAAGTGATCTAATAATGTGGTCATCCAGAATGCACACTGATTAACGCGTTCATTTTAAATGTCGCGCCACATTGGTGTCAAACCTCAATTTTGACCAACATGGCGGCGCCCATGTGGGAACGCGCCCTAGCTGTTAACCCCAATCCAGTATGATATAGAAATCAGTGGTTTTAATTGATATTATAATTCTTGTAATATTGTAACACACTCATCTCGAAACACCGTAAAAGATGTTTCTTGTCATAAGAATACCATAAGTCAAGTAACAGCCTAAAAGTGATGCGTAATCGGAGATGTAGTCGAGGCGAAAAGTGAATCCGTGGCGAAAGAGAGATAGAAAAATTGGTCTTCGCTTATTTCTTGCAAGAAAATGCAAAATAATTCGATAATTATCAGATAATTGTGGACAAACTAATAAATATATGTTTATGATTCAAACCCTTTATCATTCACAAAATTAAATTCTATAATCTGTTTTTTTTAATATGACCAATCAAATTTGACATTTCAAGAATTTAGTGGTGTGATTGAGGTTATGTGTTTTAGGTTAGGACAAGATTAATCACATGTTATGTTGTAAATCAACTTTTAATCAATTAACTCACAAAGATTACGATTACAAATGTACTTGTTACCGCGTCAAATTATTTCCATCTACTAACAATTTAATAAAGTATGTCTGAGGATCAGAAATATCTGCCTTCTTCATTATCTGGACATTTATATATCCAAGTTTTGGAAAAGTTCTAAATACAAGGAATGTTTCTTTTGAATATACGAGGGTTGCCTTTTATATTTCGGGATTAGAGAACAAAAATAAATATTAATCATTGAAAATCGCTTTATTGTTTTTCAAAATATTCCTCATTAAGATCTATACACTTTTGCATACGTTTGAACCAATTGTCGAAGCACTTTCGCCACTCTGATTGAAGTATCTCCAAAACATGCATTCTGAACGCATCAACCGCTTCTTCAGGTGTCGAAAAACGTTGGCCTCTCATTTTATTTTTTACGGATGGGAATAAAAAGAAGTCATTCGGTGCCAAGTCAGGACTATATGGCGGATGACTCATCAAATCGATGTTTTGCGTGCTCAAAAATGCAGTTGTTTGAGCCGATGTGTGAAAGCTCGCATTGTCGTGGTGAAGAGTGATCCGTTTTCGGCGGTTGGTTTTCCTGATTTCTTGGATGACAACTGACAAACAAATGGTTGTGTACCACTCAGAATTGACTGTTCTGCGTTGTTCTAGTGGTACTGTTGCGACATGTCCAGTTTTTCCGAAAAAACAGGCGACCATTTGCTTGGAAGTGCTTCGTGCGCGAACAACTTTTGTTGGATTTGGCCACAGAGTATGGAGTAACCAGAGTATTCACGCTGGCTGTGCGGGGTCAGGGGGGCGCGGCTCTGTCAGGTGGCTCACCCAGCAGGCGTGTGATTTAGAGTAACTACTAGGTTTCCCCACTCTTCCCAATTCATTTGTATATCGGATCCGCAGAGGAATGTTTATATTTTTTCCTCTCTAACGGTACCGACGGAACGAAAAATGATGACGCTCGGTTTGTTTATTTTATCAAAATAAACAAATCGAGCGTGAATCTACACCATTCAATTTTTAATTCCACATATAATATTGAAATCAAGATTTACTCTCATGTAATGCAATTTAAATTAAAATAAATACAGTTATATGATACAGGTAGGGATTGGAATACCGGCATACCGGTTAATCGCAAAAATTGCTCTTCAAAATGTACCGGTATTTTGGTAAATCATATCAACATTATGTACATTTATTTCACATCTTCAACCATACTTCTGACAAAAATAGTAGATCGATTATGTGTTTTTGAACTTCATAATAAATCAGTGTTTGTACGCGTGGCGCACGAAGTAAAATTTCGAGTTTAGAAAAGCCTGAACTCGCCGCCAAATCCAAATGTTCAGGGTTTTTTAAACTCGAAATCTTACTTCATGCTTAATCGCGAAGTGGAAAACACTCACACAAATCCATGTTTTATATTTATAGATTTTTTAAATAGGTTTTTCACTAATTTCCACGATTTCTTATTAATCCACTTCTTTTGAAATGTTGTAACAGGTTTCAAGTTTTTGCCAAGATTTTATAAATAAAATTCACTTTGTATGCATTGAATGCAGGCTTTGTGCAAGTTATTTTTTAAACTTTTACGAATTTCTTTAAGCTTATCAATTTATTGATGTTAAAAATATTTAAAATACATAGGCTGATATTTCTGATTTTTGACCCAATTTATCATAAATTAATTTGTATTTTTAAAAGTGCGGTTTGGATTTATTTTGAAAATCAAGAACCCGAAAAAAGAAATTTCAATATAATTTTGAATCCACCGTTTTTAAGACAATCATACATATTTGGTTAAAAAAATGTACGTTTGTGGAAATATTTTATATAGGAACAATAAATTGTAGGCGTTAATTCCAAAGACAATATATGTATTAAATAATAATCAATTTTATTTATTAAATTTGATTATACAATAAACATAAACAAAATATCCAAATTTTCAGGCGTTTCTAAACTCGATTTTACTTCATGCGCCACGCGTATAAAACACTGATTTAATGAGATGCTTAGAAAACGTATTCTAATAATAATAATAAAATAAACCGTTCAAAATACACGTTTTAATTTTTCAAATATTATATTATAAGCTCCCCCAGTTACCCCCCCCCCCCCCGTGGATTGACATAATTAATCCACTAATTTGATTATTGATTGGATTGACATAATTAGTTCTCAGGTAATACCTCGGCGGTGGCGGAGAACTCTGCTTATTCGCAGAGGAAACAATATTATTGTTTACTCTGTGGCTATATATTAGTGGAGATATAAAAGATCAAATTATCTATAAACTGAACGCATTAAAACAATAATGTTTTTATTTCACATCTGTCAGTCAGCAGTAAATTGGTGTATGGGTCTATTGAAATGTGAGTATATTTATGTTTACATTAACATTCCAATGAACGAATCATCCTTTAACATATGTTTTTGTGCCTTAAATCGCCATCAAAATTACAGGAAACTATTTTGGTTGAAGGTTTTAATAGGTGGATGTTTTGATAATTGCCTCAGAGATGGCTACACTATGCAAACTGTGGATTCCGAGTTACAGGCGTGATTACTCTGTTATTCTTTCCTCTGTGATATGACCAATCAAATTTGACATTTCAAGAATTTAGTGGTGTGATTGAGGTTGTGTTTTAGGTTAGGACAAGATTAATCACATGTTATGTTGTAAATCAACTTTTAATCAATTAACTCACAACGATTACAAATGTACTTGTCACCGCGTCCAATTATTTCCATCTACTAACAATTTAATAAAGTGTGTCTGAGGATCAGGAATATCTGCCTTCTTCATTATCTGGACACTTATATATTCAAATTTTGGAAAAGTTCTAAATACAAGGAATGTTTCTTTTAAATATACATGTTAGGATTTTTCAATGCACACTTCTGTGCAATAAAATTAAGCAAACAAAATATGTTATAGTTTAAAACGGACGTCATGAGTTTTCTAGTTACAAAAATATGTAAATATGTCAGTTTCCTTAATGTCAAAATGCTGCGTCATTTAAACAACAATTCAAAAATTCGAATTCTAACTAAAATAAAAGATGGTTTTTCTATTTCGGCTTTCTTGTATTTATTACGAGCGTTTTTTTTTTGTTTCAAAAGATCATAGTTTTGTTTCTTTATTAAAAGTGTTATTTTCAAGTTATTGTGTTTTGTGATTTATTAAAATTACTGCTAGGCAATTAACACAGATCCGAATTGTACAACTAGAATATTGTGAAAAATAGCTATGAGACTTGTGCTTAATTTTATTGCATAGAAGTGTATATTTTTAGATCTTATTAAAAACTTTCAATTCAAAGATTCTAACGAGTGTTTCCAATCTCAGATTAAGCATGAAGTAAAATTTCGAGTTTAGAAAAGCCAAATCAGGTTTTTCTTAACTCAAAATTTTACTTCATGCGCAACGTGTATACAATACTGATTTAAAGTGAAGTTCAAAATATACTTCGACTTAGTTTTGATCACACCCACTGAGCAAATCCATTTAAGTAATTAACATTAAAACAACGTTTAATGTTGCTACAATGTTGATATAACGTTATTTGCTTGTTTTTTGCTCAGTGGGCATGTTCATTAATTTTACAAATGTTTATATGGAATATATGAAAATATACTTAAAAGAATAAAATCCTTGTATGTGTTGTAAACTTGCAAGTTGTAGCGTTCTCTTTTTAAAACTCTCTGCATCGTGTTAATTTATTTGACAAATTATGATTTATTTGTCACAATGATAATCATGTAACAACATCTCAAAATTTAACGTTCAAAATACCCTACTGTGTAACTGTAACTTTTCTCAGTAAATATACCCTGAGTTTGGTCATATTAAAAAAAACAGAATATGGGTACATATTTTTGTAAATTAAATATAAAAATGTTTAAATTGGTTAAATTGGCGATCAAATTAGTGTAAATATTAAGCATAATAAATGCTTGTTATATAAACAATATATATTTTTTTCAAAACTAAAAAACTACGAACAGGGATTCATTCTTTATCTATCTCATCTTGAAATTTCAATACGACAGTATTATTACTGGTGGTAACAATGGCATACACATAAAGCATTATTTTCTGTTTTTTTTTTCATGCGAGTGATATGCCCTTAACCCATTTACATACAATGAGTACAATGACATATAAGACATGTCAATTATTTTAATATATATATGTCGATTTTCATGTATCACAGACGTCACAAATCCAAAAACCAAACTTTTGGGATAAATTCCCTACCCACCTTGGTTTTTCAAAATAGAAAATGCCATTTACATTTTTATTTGTGTAAAGTTAATTATTTCGTATTTTCAATATTTAACACTTATTTAATATTAAGTAGGTTCTTTTATTCTGGGTGAGGTTAAAATAACTTGATGTTTTTATATAACGAATATTAATTCTATTTTCTTAACTGAAAAACTTGTGAATATTACAATAAAATATATTTAGAAACTTTAACTAGCTTGCTTAACGAAGTTTATTGAATTTAATCGGAGTAAGTAATATTTTTACTGTCTTGCGTTCGAGAGTCAAATCAGAAGTGCCCGAAATAAAATCTAATAGTAATGAATAATGGTTCTTCTTTAAGCAAACAATGCGTAAGAAGGGGCACGCATAAGCCGGGGTGAACTTTATCATCTTTAGCGGAATTTTTCCATTAAGTACAAATTCTAATTAACTATTTATTCTTCCCAGGCTTATCTGTGCTCTAGCATTAGCAAATGCATTCTGATAATAACATTTAGCAATGAATAATATTTAAGTCAACAAACATCAATAGGTGAAACAAACATAAATAACTTTAAATATGATTATCAAAAATGCACGATGCTAAAGTATTAAATTATATAAATGAAATAAATATACAGATGGGTACATTACATTTGTATAATACATTTTTATGATACAGGGATTTTTTCTTTTAGGTATACATATCACAATGTTTCGCTGTGAAGGCTGTAATTTACAATTGGTAAAATCATACGTTTTTCGTAGTCACTAATTCCAGCACCGTGGATGTTCCAATTACTGTACAACATTGGAGAATTGTATTGTCGCCAATTTAAAACGAAAAAAAAATATTAGTTTCCGTACTCCACGATTTGCGATGAAATTGCTTTTTTTTTCTTTATTTTCACGAAGATAGCCCAAAGGCTCGGCGCTGGGCATTATGGGTTCAAAATCTCAAATTTTCTTATATTTAGATGAAAATTAGTATACATAGGTGTTCGTGTATACTGATTTCGAAAATGGCGATAAAATGTTAAGAATACTCTATTATGATACAATATGACCATTCTTACGATGATAACATTTTTTAAAAGGTATAACAGTTACAATATAAATCAAAACAACAATTAAAAAAATAAATTTGACTATTTAAAATATACATATTACAATTATAAATATACCGTGGTGTCTCCGGATTATGCTGCCGAAAATAAATTATAATATATTTGTCGACAAAAAGTCGAAAAAAAATTCAAAATAACAACGCATGAGAAGGGAGAAGTACCACTATTTACAATTTTAAAGAATTTTGTTTTGGAAAAAGTATTTTGCAAAATTTGAGCTTAATATTTTTTAAAAATTATTTATTCTTTAACTTATTCATCGTACATTTTTGTCGCTAATTCATTTTAAGCTATTGTATTTCCAATGGATTAAAATGTAAATAATCAAATTGGATAAACCACGACCCTTAACACATACATGTTCGGACACCAACTATTCCATTGAGCAAAAAACAAACAAATAAAGTTATATTTATTTATTTATTTATTTAACGATGGTCTACCATAGAATATTACACCAATATTACAATAAATAATACATTAAACATTAGAGATAAAATATGAACAATAAAATATAAAAACACATACATTTAAAAAAAGATCAAATTAATTTGACGAATAAAGCACTAATAGCCTTTCTTCACATTTTTTTTTAAAAGTGTGAAGAAAGGTTATTAGTGCTTTATTCGTCAAACATACCTTTAAAACAACAATATATATATATATATATATATATATATATATATATATATATATATATATAAAGTATACGAAGTCGCCTCAAAAATAGGTACAGACTATACGTTCACGACTCTATAAAACGCTGTCACCTCTTTTTCGTGAGGTGACAACGTTTTGCATTAAAAATTATACCATTTGATTCAGAATGTTCTCAAACGTGTAAATCCGAAAAAAGTGTCTGAGGTCACAAGGATACCCCCAAGCATGTCATATATAAAAATCGTTCAGCGGTTGACCGCTGACGCTAGCATCTTTTCGATTTAGAGACTCCGAATACGCTATGGTCTCGTAACACGCAATCTGTACCTTGATGCTTCGGAAGTATTGGCAATACAGCATTGTGTATATGCGTTTATAAGAGATAAGTAAACACCTCACGCTATTTAAGTCTAATTTTGTAATAAAATCAAGTGTAGTTATAGTAAAAAATTAAAACTTCAAAATGATATCTAGAGGACAGATGACGGTGGCACTTGCAAAGAATAAAGATAAGATACATTACACTATTACAAGTATAGAATTAATCAATTGTAATTATTTTACGACAAATAATAAAAATAATATGTAGGAACTATGCAATATGCCGAAACTTTTTTTCGTAAATATTTTGTATACATGGAGGTTTTCTAATAAGTATACATACTCTCAATCAGAGCTGGGCAGGATTCTAATCATTGAGGATTTGATTCCTGGATTCGAATCCTTTTATAGGATTTAATAGAGGTATTCGAATACTTTAGTGAAAACGGATGCGTGATCCGGATTCGGTACATTTTTTTTAAAGGATTCGTATTCGAATCCAGAGGTAGGTGATTTGAATCCTTATAAAAGGATTCGAATCCTCATAAAGGATTTAAATCTTCCCAAATAATTCAAATCATCGCTAATAAGGCTACGATTCGAATCCAATTAATTCAAATAGTCGAATATTCTAATATGAATATTTGAATCACAAAATTATTCATATTTAAATATGTTTTGAAACGAATAAATCGAAAATTTAAATATTGAAAATTTTCGAATATTTCAATATTTGTGAATGCATATTCGGGTACTTAAACTTTAAAATTTGAATCTATTTGCAACCATTAACATTTTTAATATCGCCGTCAGTTTTTGTTAACAAAAATGTTCAAAACCTGATTATTTACAGACTAAATATCTGATTAATTAATTATCTTAGTAAATGATGAGTTATTGAACTTCAAGATAAATCAGTACTTTATACGCATGGCGCATAAGGTAAAATTTCGAGTTTAGAAAAGCCCCGAGAAAATTTGTCTCGGGTCGCTGCGCGACCCGAGACAAATTTTCACGGGGCTTTTCTAAACTTAAAATTTTACTTCATGCTTAGTCTGGGAGTGGAAAACGCCCGTTTGAAGCTTCAAATTGAACTCTTTTAAAAAACAACGAATGTCGGAAAATGTACAGCTTAATTCCTTGTATATTGATGAAGTAGTCATTTAGTTTTCATCATTGTCATGGTACTATTAAAAATTATTACAATAAATAAGTGGTTCTTTCATACTCATTGTTTATTTTGTTAGGGCGTAGGTAAAGTATCGTACGTTTCTCGAGTGGTATGACCATTACATACTCGCGGAATACTGCACTCGCCTCTGCGCGGCTCGTGCGCAACATGTCCGCTCATATATAATATGCTGCATACCACTCTCGTTACGTAATGTACTATTTCGTTTTGTATTGAACTCTTGAAAATTGATGATTCTGTAAAGGTTAAGAACCTCTGCTCTATGTACTAATGACTTTTGTTTGGTAACCACATTTTTGTCACCTTATTTTAAAATGTCAAAAATAACGTCAAATACACACGTCAAATTTTGATACCAAAACACATCAAAGTTACGCCAATACTTTGAAGTTTCTAAAGCGAGTTTCAATTCCCATTAACTACATTTTTGATTCGACACAAATATGTCTCAAAAAATCATAATCCCAAAAGGCCTGATAAATCCCAACGAGACCACGATCATAGAAATCCCCGAGGAGATTCAAGATATTGAAACGGTTGTAGCTAAACCAGTTTACATGAACGACCATTACCATTCCGAAGATATGTTCGAAAACGAATTCCTTGAAGAGAACTCCAAATTTGAGTACATTGATGATTTTTACGATGCGGATTATGAACATTCGGAGAGTGAGAAAGGAAGAGTTGGTATCAGGACTACACAATCTTGTAATTGACGAAGAACAAATTATGACTTTCTAGTTATTTACATGGTTTTTATTTTTAGATCCCATTTATAAGTATCACCAAAAAAATAATGTCTACGCGGATGAATCGTATTATACCTATTCAAATACAGTCTTCAAACCAGTGAGTTTTTTTAAAAACAACAAGTACCCAAAAATATACAGCACTTAAGACTTAAATTTAGACATTGTGTGTTATATATTAGTTAATCCTTTTTAGTTTATGCATAATTGGGAAGAAGATGAAATTATACCTCTTACATCCAATGCCAAAATTGATTCAAAAACTGATAGGAATCTCACCGTGAAGCAAGTGGTTTCAATTTTGGATATCTTGGAGAAAGTCGAGCTTAAACGTTTGTACAAAAATTTAAAAAATTACCAGTCCGCTAGAAGAAAGCTGCTTTTCGAAACTGCAAATATCCACACATTTGACGATATTTGCTCCTCACTGTACGGTTTATATTAAATTGTCTTTAGAAAATAAACCGATGAATGTGAATAATGTTTATTTTCTCATCTGAAGCTCAATTTAAAAAGCTATTTCTCATGTCTTATAAGAATATTTTGATATTTGTGGATTCGATGAATCCAATAACATAGCGTCAAATAATTCAGGATTTAAATCCTTTCAGAGGGTTTAAAAGAGATATTCGAATACTTCAGTGAAAATGGATCGTGACCCGAATTCGTTACGTTTTTAAGAGGATTCGTAGTAGTAATGGGCAAGATGGAGTATCTCAAGCATCGATCAAGCAATGATCGATCAGTTGTAATATCGAGCAGATCGATCAAAAGATCGATCTGATCAAAAAGATCGAGCCGCTCGGAAAGATCGAGCCGATCAAAAAGATCGAGCCGATCAATGAGATCGATCAGCTCGGAAAGATCGAGCCGCTCGCAAAGATCGAGCCGATCGAAAAGATCGAGCCGATCAAAAAGATCGAGCCGATCGAATAGATCGAGCAGCCCGATAATTTGCAAGGTTCGAGCGGATCGAGCAGTCGATCTTATTTGATCATTACTAAAAAAAATACTTCTTATTTAAATACTCGTTACTTAATGACTAAATGAATTAATATAATAAATGTAAATTATGCTTTTTAGTGTGATTATAATTAATATTGAATTTGTAATTAAAAATTGTACAAATACGAAAAAGTGAGGATTAATAAATAAATTGCAGACTAGAATTTTCCCGACCTGCCACAACACAATATTTACATCAGGGCTGGCCAACCCAAATTGCTTCGAGGGCCGAAATTAACACTTATAATGTCTCAAGGGCCGCATCACAGATTTTCTTTTGCAAAATTAGGTTTTTTTTGATATTTCATTTTTCATTCAGAAATTTTAAAGACTTGTTTTGGCATTTTTGACATATTTAAAAATTCAGGAATCTAAAATTTTGTTTTGATTGTTTTTTTTTGTACGGCAATTTTTCTTTTTTCGCATATGCTCAAACGTGATTCACATATGAAATAAGTAGTATATTTTGAACTTCACTTTAAATTTGTGTTTTGTGCGCGTGGCGCATGAAGTAAAATTTCGAGTTTAGAAAAGCCTGAAAAAAACTCGAAATTTTATTACATGCTTAATCAGTGGAAAACACTCGTCTAAAGCTTCAAATTGAATACTTCTAGAAAAACAACGAATATGTATGCTTAAACGAGAAACTCCCTGTATACAGTGATTTTTTTTAGGTAACCATATGCATAGGCTGTACATTTTCCGACATTCGTTGTTTTTAAAAGAGTTCAATTTGAAGCTTTAAACGAGTGTTTTCCACTCCCAGACTAAGCATGAAGTAAAATTTCGAGTTTTGAAAAGTCCGTGAAAATTTGTCGAGGGTCGCGCAGCGACCCGAGACAAATGTTCTGGGTTTTTCCAAACTCGAAATTTTACTTCATGCGTCACCCGTATTAAACACTGAAATATTGTGAATTACTTGAACCTCACTTGAAATCAGTGTTTTATACGCGTGGCGCATGAAGTAAAATTTCGAGTTTAGAAAAGCCCAGACCCCGAGACAAATTTTCACTGACTAAGGAGAACACATTCTTTTCACCTAGAGGCTTGTTAAGTCATTTTAAAAGACAACTACACTAAGCCTCGGTTAAATGGCCAACCCACAAAGGGATGAAAACACAGGACCACATTCAAAAATTTGTACGAATACCGCTACGTTTCTCGACTCCAAAAATTGTCATATAATTACAAGACAATGGCAATTTTAAACTTATCTTATTGAAAAAAGTTTCTCGTTCCTCGATGTATTTATTACAGCTCATAATAATATGTTCGAGTGTTCCTCTCTCACCACATTCGCAAAATGAATCGTCTCTACATCTTATTCTATACAGCTACTAATCCATGATTAGAAAGAAGTCTACAAATAGTTTTAATAAATAACTTAGATGAATTTTCTGATTTCAAAAATTTGACCATTTCTATTTTGGATATGCTGATTAAACTCCTTATCAAGTTGTTTATTTAATTTGTTATATATTTCTGTAGACGTTAGGATAAGTAAGGAAATTGGTGCTGTATAAACCTTCTTTTGCTAAACAGTCTACTATTTCATTGCCTGTGACACCAATATGTTCCTTAATCCAAGCAAGAGAGATACATTTATTAGATGTGCAAATACGTTGCATTATATCGGCAGTAATGTAATTTAGTTTTGAGGAAAATACAAAATGTTTATAGAAATCGACAATACTTTTACAATCTGTTAAAATGACTACATTTGTGTAACTTGAAATGTCAATATCTTTAAGATATTTTAGAGCTTTCAGTATTCCTATTAATTCTGCTGTGTAAGTTGAAATATCATTGCTCAATGAAAAACATTTACTTTTACCCCTTTGGGGGTCGTAATAAGCACATCCGTACAGTCCATTGTTGTGAGACCTATCAGTAAATATTTTATAAGCATTGGGACATGTACTATTGACATGATCTAGAAAAAATGCATTAACTATTTCTTTAGAGTTAATAGTAACCATATCCAGATAATAACACCTAATGGGTTTTACAAGAATTTCGTATGGTATTGTATAAATTATGTTTTTATTAGCTTCTAGTACTGCAATGTTATTATCTTGTAGCAATCGATAACATTCCACTAAAACTGGGGATTTTTTAACAATCCAATATCGTTTTGTAAGATCTAAAAAATGCAAATTGTTTAAATTATGTAATACTTTGGATTATTTAAACCATGCATAAATAAAAAAATTTAATCCTATTTGTTTAAGTCGAATCTGAAGTGGTCTTCCATTCCCCTCAGCAAACAAAAAAATAATAGGGCTGCTGCGAAGTGCACCCAAACAGAATCTTGAACATTTGTATTGTAATAAATCTATTTTATTTAGATGACATTTAATTTACTCGCATTTCCATAATATATTGATCCATAATCATCTACGGATCGTATGCATGATCGATATATTAAAATAAATATTGTGGGTCGGCTCCCCACTTATTTGAAAATAGAGTTTTTAAAATATTAACTCCTTTTACAGCTCTTTTTATTAAAGAAGATATGTGTTTATTCCATAAAAATTTACTGTCGATAAATACAGCTAAAAATTTTACATATTTACTGTGCTTATACAGGGTGTCAATTTGAAAACAAGCCAGCCACAATATCTTTGGAACCGTAACAGTTAGAGAAAATTTTTCAAATTCGTTTCTCGGATATTGAGGAGGAACCATTTTGACCCACATAACAATTTTCTGCAACCAACCCTTTAGGCTGTAGCCACCCTTGCCCATTTTTTTTAAATGACACGACCCTACTTGTGATATATCATTAGAAAGGTCTTTCAAAATGCTAATCAGTGGTACCAACTAAAATTTTTATTGTTGCATAAAAAATACAAAAAAAATTAAATCAATTTATTTGATTTTAAAATTGTTATCAAATTAGGTATTATAACAATTTATTTTTACAAATTACAAATGAAAAAGCACAGATAATCACAATAATACCCAATATTTATCAGAGTTATCTATTGTTTTATTAAAATATGGACAACTCTAAAAAATATTACAATATTAACTAAACTTGGTTCAATGGAATATATTTATTAAGTGAATAAATTGCACCTGTCTGCAATATAAAAAAAAACGTTGACAAAGAACATGAAATAAAAATAAATCTTTCATTAACTTATTTCAAATAAGCACAATATGTGAAACTGCCATTAGTATTGTTGTGACTATCTTTAAGTAATCTGTGCTCTTTACCTTAAACTTGTTATTAATTTTTATAAAATGGTTTACACAATCGCCGAACGTGTTAAAATTATTTTTATTTATGGTTCTAAAAACCGTTATGCTAGACAAACTACAATTTCATTTAATGAATTACATCCTGAAAAAATGTACATCATTATGTCCTAGATCTAGTTTTAAAATTTGAACAAACAGGATCGGTCATCAGCAAGAAAAGAGATCAACTTCGGCTCCTAAATGAAACGGCTCAAATTGAAGTCCTGGGCCAAATTGCTATGGACCCTACTTCATCACTTCGTTGTATATCTAGAGTAACAGGATTGAGTCATGAATCCATTCGCAAAGTCTTGAAAAAGTACAAATTTCATCTCAATAAAATGCATATTACGCAAGAAGATGATGATCCAGACAGACGAATTGAGTTTTGCGAAATGATGACTCATAAAATTATAGCTGAGCCTGACTTAGTGAAAGACATTTGTTTTAGCGACGAATGTACTTTTTATCTTAATAGCAATGTAAACAAACAAAATTGGCGATATTGGAGTATTGACAATCCTCATCTTATTAGAGAAGTCCACACACAGTATCTCGAAAAAATTAATGTCTATAATCTGTTTAATAACTAGGAGGAGCGTTTTAAATTTCACGCGCCAAAACCTACAAATCTGATTGCCCGAGAGCGCGCCCATTTTACACTATGCTAATTACTTCATTATTAGACGCAACAGCTGACATAACCTTAATTCGAAGCGTTGCCGAGTTGCAACTTTGTCTGTTTCGTAATAACCTTTTGTGCGGTGTTACTTTAGCATAGTTAAAAGTTAGTTTTGTTTATATTGTTGTGATGGATTATGGACCCAGTACAAGCTCGGTGGTAATATCACCTTCACCTCCAAAAAAGCGTAAGAAGTTGAATTTGGGTCATTTATATCTGTCTGAAAAACAGTGCATAATAAATATGTATAAGCAGATGATAACAGATGATCCACATATGAAAATGACTGCTGTTGTATCAAACATTGTTGGTGCAGTAGGTGAGATATCAAATAGCATAAGAATATGCATCAAATAATAAAATGTTTAATTTTTAGGAGTTGTAAATTCCACTGTCTATCGTACCATTAGCGAATATAAGAAATCCGGAGAGATTTGTGCCCTAAACAGCTTCGAAGACATAATTACAAGTTTTGATGACTTAGTGAAGAGATCCGTGCATAGTTTCTTCTATAAAAATGAACTGCCAACTTTGAATAAAGTTTTAAAAGAAGTAAACGATCATGCAGGCATGCCGAAGATGAGTCGTTATACCTTGTATAATTTTATGAAACAAATCAATTTTAAGTAAGATAGAGACCAGAGCTGGGCAGGATTCGAATCATTCAGGATTCGAATCATTCAGGATTTGAATCCTTTAAGAGGATTCAAAAGAGGCATTCGAATCGGTTTAGAGGATTCAAAAGAGGCATTCGAATACTTTAGTTCAACTGGATTCGTGATCCGGATTCGTTACATTTTTTTAAGAGGATTCGTATTCGAGTCTAAATGTGGGTGATTCGAATCCTTATAAAAGGATTCGAATCCTTGTAAAAGGAGTCGAATATTTATAAAAGGATTCGAATATTTATAAAAGGATTCGAATACTTACAAAAGGATTTGAATCGTTATAAATAATTCGAATTTATTGTGAGGAATAACATGAAAATTGTGTTTTTGAGTGTTTTTAAATTTCTCGTTAAATTTCTCGCTTATGCGCGTGGCGCATGGCGTAAAATTTCGAGTTTAGAAAAGCCCAGAAAATTTCTCTCGGGTCGTTGATAACAGACTAAATATCTGACTCCCTGTTACCCTGGTTAAAGATGTATTTGTGTGTTTCTGAACTCCACTTCAAATCAGTGTTTTGTACGCGTGGCGCATGAAGTAAAATTTCGAGTTTAAAAAAGCCCGAAAATTTTCACGGGGCTTTTCTAAACTCGAAATTTTACTTCATGCTTAGTCTGGGAGTGGAAACGCTCGTTCGAAACTTCAAAGTGAATGCTTTGATAAGAACATTAAATGATTGAAAATGTTTTTAAAGATATTAATCTAGTTTTCAAAATTTTGTTTAATATTGTTTGAAGTAAAACTGACATGGCAGCCACAATCTGAAATGTTGAATTTCTCCAAAACTTCCCGGACTAAAGATATTTACCCTGGCCTTTTTAATATAACTTTCTCCTGTGGGAAACCCCTATTCTGTTTAATAATTTTCATTGTTTTTGCCAATATTTAAGTTAATTTTATAAATTTTTACGTGCTTTGTAATTTGCCTGCTGATTTTGACAAATTTAATAATATCATATGGATTTTTTGTTAGTGTTTTGGTCAATTTGAATAAAATTTTATGACTTTTCTCTGACTTTCTCGGTTTTAATGATATTCAGTGAATTTTTTATTTACGTAAATTTCAGGCAGTCGATTTTATAATAGAGTTTAATTTGAAGTTTTAAACGAGTGTTTCCACTCCCAGGCTAAGCATGAAGTAAAATTTCGAGTTTAGAAAAGCCCCGTGAAAATTTGTCGAGGGTCGCGCAGCGACCCGAGACAAATTTTCGGGCTTTTCTAAACTCGAAATTTTACTTCATGCGCCACGCGTACAAAACACTGATTTGAAGTGGAGTTCAGAAACACACAAATACATCTTAACCAGAGTAACAGGGAGTCAGATATTTAGTCTGTTATCAACGATGTTCAGTGGTAATAATAAATAATTAGGATTTGAATATATTTGTTAAAACAACTGGTAACGATATTTATACATTAATGGTTGCAAAAAAATAATAAAATCAAATTTATTCTTAAAAGATTTGTATTCGTGATTCGAAAAAACAGGATTAGAATCTTCGATTTGAATCATATTTATCTCTTACGAATCCTTTATTCAAGTATTCGTGATTCGAATAATATTAGGTGATTCGGATTCGTGATTCAAATCCTTTTTACGAGGATTTGTCCCAGATCTGATAGAGACACATTATTATATAAATTTCATATTATATTATGAACATAATGTAAATATGTTTTATTTCACAGATATATGGCGAAATGCCGTATAAGCATTTCAATTGAATTGACGATATCGTACGATGAAAAAGAAAATACTTAACCACAATTAAGAACTACAAAATGGAAATTCGATTTTATTTAAAGAGTTCATATGAAATTATTTAAAATTGCCGCCAAATATATAGTGATATTTTTGGTAACTTTATATAGTGTAAATTGGGCTTTGGCACTTACTCCTTCTAGATTTTAAACAGACTATAGGCAGGTATTCTTAGAGATTCCATTATTGGCCCTTTATTTATTGATCAAAATTTAAATGGCCAAGTGTACTATAAAATATTAGATCAATTAATACAGCCCCTAATAAATAATAGTTCATGAATTAGAAAATCAAAGAGATGACTGGCTAAGCGACACTTTTGGGAATCAATGGATTGTTAGAAGAGGACCAATTGAATGGCCACCTAGATCTCGATTTCACCCCATTAGACTTCATATGGGGCCACTTAAAATCTGTGGTCTATAAAACTCAGCCCGAGTCCATCGCGGATCTGCGACAACGAATAATACAAGAGTGTCGAGCTATTCCACGACAGACCTTCCAAAATGTACGACAGAAATTTGAGAATAGACTTTATTATTGTATCGAAAATAATGGAAATCACTTTGAGCATACTATTATTTAATAATTATTTTTTTTTACATTTTTTATGTAACAATACAAATTTTAGTTGGCACCACTGATTAGCATTTTGAAAGACCTTTGTAATAATATATCATTACGGGCATCATGCCATTTAAAAAAAATGGGCAAGGGTGGTACAGCCTAAGGGGTTGGTTGCAGAAGATTGTTATGTGGATCAAAATGGTCCCCCTCTATATCCTAGGAACGGTTTTGGAAATGTTTCTCTAACTGTTACGATTCCAAAGATATTGTGGCTGGCTTGTTTTCAAATTGACACCTTGTATATTACATTATCTAGCTTTATTGAGTCTGCGTCAAATCTTTGTCGAGTGAATGTGCAAAGTTAGGATTTTTCGTTACTTATTGTGAGACCATTTTTGAAGCAATAATTTTTGAATTTATTTAAAACCACTTCTAGGGTACTAAGACTGTTATTAATATTTTTATTCGTAGTATAAATGCAAATATCGTCAGTATATTGAATTATTATAACACTGGGCTCAAAAACTAAATCTTAATCAAACAAAAATAGTGCATATAGGATAGGACTTAATGTGCTGCCCTGTGGTAGCCCTATATGTAAGTATAATTGTCTATTATGAAATAAATTAAATAGCAACTCAATTAAAGAGGATGGAAAGCCGAGTTTACTTAATTTTATTGATAGTAAAGATAAGTCCACTCTATCGTATGCACTCTCAATATCTACAAAAATAGCCGTGATTGATTCATTGTTAGAAAATGCTATTTGTATGTCAGTAATTAATGTGCCAATTGCTTCCTGCGTTGAATGGAACTTACGAAAACCATATTAACTTATTGGAAACAAACCTTTTGATTCTACCCACTAGACTATACTGTTTTTTATTATTTTCTCAAAAGTTTTTAGTGTGCACGAAGACAACGAGATATGTCTATATGACGATATTAGCTTAAAATGTTTATTCGGTTTTAAAAATGTAATTACTTTATATTGTTTCTATGCGTGTTTTTATATTAAGATCAGAAATGTACATGCTATTTGGCCATAAGAACGAACAACGATTAATCCTTCACAGTAATTATAATAGATCTTTGAAACTTATACATATTGTACATTGAAGCTTTGCGAATAAATTGACAGTATTTTTTCCCAAAAAAATGGTTTTTTAATTAAATATAAATTAAATAATGAAACACTGTTAAACAATCACATAAATCCGCAAAATTCTTCCATTAGAAACATTATTTTTTCTTCATATTGCTTTAATTTATTGAGGTAATTATTATAAACATGTTGTATTAAATAGATTGATTGAAAATAAATGGTAAATAAAACTAATCGTTGCTTAGAAATCTCCATAAGAGCAATGTAAAACTTGATTATGCTTTCAATAAATAGGAGGCAGCATCGTGCCTTTTTCGTGATATTTTAAAAATATACTATGATTTCTAAAAACATGTGAAAAGAAATAAGATTTGATACGCTCCCGACCTTGAATTGCGAATGCATTTTTTCTGACGTGGACAGTATATTCATTATGTTATTGATACACAACAAAGGAAGACATTGTTGACATATTTCCCAATACATTTTGTAAATATAATTGCATTTCTGGATTCGTGTTTTGAATAGGAATGTGGAATGCCAATCAATGTTGATTCAAGTAATTAATTTTTGATTTTTGATAGTAATCATTTAAATAACCTATGCAGTTGCAAATAACTTCAATTTATATTTTATGTTGCTAGAATTTAACAGTTTGTCTAGAATATTTTAAATAATAATATGAAATTTCGAATTTAAATCATTAATGGTGGAGGCGTCTACTTTGTTATGTAGTGTACACACCTCTTCATATAATAATATTAATTATTATTATATCGTATCATATATTTATATTGTCACACTTTCAATAACTTTCGTGCTTTAATTACTACTAGATTATAGATTAACTCATCGTACAGATAACATTGGAAACACCAAATAATTCATTAGCTCCAACTTAAATATTTTTCACATTTTTATTTTATCATTAGTAAATACCATGTTCGCATGATCTGCCATTTTAATGTACTTACCATATGCGTATCCAGGACGGTACGTTGTGTTTACCAGGTTGCTGTGAATACAAAACGGTAACGGTCACTGCAGGGGCAGTTAAATATTTTAGAAAGAAATATTTGTTATTTCATTATATATATAGATAAAGATAGAGATATCTTTATTTAAAAAATTGAAAAAGATAACCAACTTTGGATAAATCACATGCTCCCTTGCCTAAGTGCATTTGATAAAGAATGCGTCTTGCCAAAAATTATATTAAAAAGGATTCCGAGAGGCAAAAAATGTAAAGAGTCGAATGCCATAAACAACGCTATGAAGAATAATTTGAAAAATAAAACAAACAAAAATTAATAAAGTGTTATAACGTTTCGCATTAATTTTATTTCTTTATATTATACGATCATACTTATTATATATCTAAAAAGATAATAAATGTTGGTATTAAAAATAAAAAAACACATAACTATATGTTTATACCGTGTGTCTCGTTTCATAGAGAATTCGCAAGCAAACATTTCAATTTTAGTTTGTATCTTTATTATTGAACTAATATGAGCTGAATAATATAAAATCTTTTCTTTACAGATCCTAAAAAGATAATAAATGTTAGTATTAAAAATAAAAAACACATAACTATATGTTTATACCGTGTGTCTCGTTTCATAGAAAATTCGCAAGCAAACATTTCAATTTTAGTTTGTATCTTTATTATTGAACTAATATGAGCTGGATAATATAAAATCTTTTCTTTACCTGTTAGCATTATTTTCAAAGTTTTATTTTTGTTTTCTCTTTAGTGATTTATTTGAAATATAGCTTAAAATTGTGAAGAAATATTCGAATACAATCCTCAAAATAGTAGTTGCTATGAATAGTCAGTGTGTGTTATCTAAATTTATTAAGTCACAAAACATTATTTGAATTCAACAAAAGTGTTCATACCACAATGACTTATGCTGGACATTCTTCGCGTGCTAAGTATTTCTGACTTATTTAGTATCAATCAACAATTACTATGATCGTTCAGAAATTAGAGGAGAATGGTTGCGTGAACGATGAACATATCGATGAAACGAAAAGAGGAAATCTGAAGAAACTATAATAAAAGTATTAGCAAATCATTAGGTGTAAGAAAGAAGAAGTCTTCAAATAATATTTTATGTTCATTATTCACATACGCATTCTTTTCAAATGTTAAATGGTCTAATAATTGTAGACTAACTGGACACGGTTTTAAATTTTATACAAAATAAATGAGAAACTGTAAGTGCAGTCCTATTGTGTTTAGGTTTACAGGGGGGGGATATGGGGTTCAACCCACCCCTCCCTCAAAATGTTAAATTTTTGTATGTAAAAGCCTTTACATACAAAAATTTTACATTTTATAAATTTCGGGAAGGTGTGTGTTGAACCCCATATTCCCCCTCTGGCTACCGCCTTGGTTAAGTGTACCTTTTTATTTAATTTGATTCAAAACAAATAATGAATTTGTGCCTTCAAACTGGAGTCTAAATGAAGTCGGTATTAATATACATCAATTATATTTTCTTAATTTGTATACACATAAATAAATGTGTATATGTAATATATATTTATATTGATTGTAATTCATAATAATATAATAAAAATAAGTATTGGAAATGAGACAAGCAAAAATAGTTAGTTAAAATCGTGAATATTTATTTATTCAGTTTACTTGCCTAGTGTAATTCAATACCCATTCATTCGCCCTGCGCTATTTAAACAAACAAACAACGCGCTTGACATTACTTACTAATGGAGGGGCTAACTTATTTAAAAGTTCCTCACACCCACGCCTACACACATAGGCTGTTTATTATCGTAAGATATGTTTTGAATTTTTTTTATTTCTCTCCAAACCATGTTAATAGGGGTCCTACGGTTCAGTATTAAGCAGAATTGAGCAAAGGATTGTCTCTTGCTGTTAATAATACCTTCTTTGCAATGGCTACTCGTTTTTTATATTTAATTAAATTTTCAAGAATAGAATTAACTGATAATGTACGAATTGCTTCTGGGTGTTGTTTGATGGCAATCCGATAGTCATCGTTCCACCAAGTCTTAGAAAACTTTGAATTTTTAGAAGTGTTAGTGTATGTTGGGATAGATAACTGGCTAGCCTTGTGTATGTATTCTACAAATTTTGTATATGTTAAATTGTCGTTTGCTGCACATGATCGTGTTAAATTGTATATATGAGAGCTGTATTCATCCCAATCTGCTCTGTTGAAATTATAGGTTTTTTTCATTCTAAAAGTTTTCACAAGTGGATTAATGTTTATAGACATATTAATAACATAATGATCTGATCCTAGGGTAGAGTCTAGAGTTTTCCAGTTATAAATCAATAAAGCAACATCTGGTGAAGCAATTGTTACATCTATTACAGAAATGTCGTGATCTATCCGACTAAGTAATGTTGGTGACCCATCATTTGAAATACAAAGATTGTTATCTTCAATAATTTCCAACAGACTAGTTACCCTATTATCCGTCTTAGAATCACCCCATGCCAAACGGTGACAGTTAAAGTCTCCGCCGACCAGAATCGATCCATAAATACTGTTGAAGAATATTTCCCAAGATTGATTGTTTATTGTAATATTAGGGCTGTAATATTAAATTTGATTGTTTGATTATTTTTAAAATTAATCAACAACCCAATCGAATTCACGCCGGGTATCTTAAAATATGTATCATACGGTTCATAGGGAATGTTATTCTTTAAAAGAATACATGCCCCAGTTTTCCCATTTGCATTATCGTTTCTGAAGACATTGAAGCCTGAAAAATTGAATGTGGGTAAAACCACGATTCGCTGACTAGGCTAATATTTATTTCATTTTCAAATATTAAATGCTCTAAAAAAACCTTTTTTCTTTTTTAAAGATCTTGCATTCCATTGAAGTAGATTTAGGTCGTCTGTTGCGTTAATTGTTTTGTTAAAAGTGATTCTATTTTATTTTTTGTTACCAATTCAAAGTCAGGGTCGCCAGGGTTATTTTTTTATTAAATTTATAAACACATTATAGATTTGGTTTATTAGAGAGGACATGTGTTATCTGTGGAGAGATTATATTTAAATGGGGATAGGAACTTTAGGTTTAGATATGATATTTCTGTGTTCGTTTTGAGTTTCCGTAATTTTTTGAGGAACTTATTTCCCAAATGATGGTTAGAGGTTTAGTGTTTTTATTTATATTTGGAAGGTCATTATTTTTAACCGTATTAATCGATCGATTTATATATGTATTTACAGATATAGGAGTGACCTCTGCCGAAACATCTGCACGCGGCGTGATTCCGCTGTGTGATGTTTTACTTGTCTTATTATTACTTGTCTAAATCTATACTTGATTTCAACGTATCATCTGTAATTATATTAAGGGACTGAGATGGAAATGAAAAGTTATTCGGCTTATCTGTTTGTGTGTCGGCTACTGGGTTTCCCGGAGAAAACCCAACCAGAGGATCCATGGGAGCCGACTGCTCCCTACACTGTTTGTTTTTCTTCTTGCCAAACTATGTAACTACACCACTCTTAATAATTAAATTAAAATAGTTTTTTTTACAATTCTATAAATATGCACGCTCGATTTGTTTGACGAATGTTTAGAAAAACGATATCTTCTCGACAATGGACCGAACCGAACTGGGTAATAAAATAATTTAGGTATAAAGTTTTAACGTTTAATATAATACTGTTTAGAAAATAGGTTTTCTTCACTTTTATCAAAAAACCATTGGCCCGAAAGTATTGAAATTGAAATCATGTCAGTACATAGTGGAAGTAAAGTGGTGACGCTTTTATAGTCCCGGCTGACATTTAGTTAGCCGATATTCCGCACGAAGGCAGCGTTAGGTAAATGCAACCGTCATTATAAGATGTTGTAAAGTGAAAAAGGAATATTATTTACGAAGTGTAACAAAAAGGCGAAATGCAAAAAAGAAACCGTTTGAGAAATATAATTGTCTACTGCTCATATTCAAAATATTTTGTATATATTTACATTAAAACAATGTTGGTAACATCATAATTGACAGAAAAATTACCAGGATTGATTGATTATCATATCAAAACATTTGGTTATAAATGTGAAAATTCTCATTTTATTGAAATTTTTTCATAATTTTCTCGAATTTCGCAGTATGTGCGACTAATAACCAACGGTCTTCCACTGTAATAAACACAATTTTGAATAACAATTTGCTTATATTATGTACAGCTCTATCCAATAAAAAAGCGTACAACTACTAAACCCGGTTTCGACAGTATTTCGCTAATGTGATTCTGGCTTTTTTTTAATGGTATCAGTAGGTTATTCAATTTGAAACATTTGCCGTAAACATTAAAATATTAACTGTGCGCTTTTTTATTGAATAGAACTGTATATTCACTGGGAATATAAAATAAACGAATCGATGAATCCATACATATATTCAATGACTGTACTTTATATAGAAATAGTTTTAATTTCATTACTTAATTTAATATTTATTTCAAGTATTACTAATTATTTTTGGTGCTACCTGAAAGGGTTATATCTATACCGTCTACCTGAATGCCAGGTACACGTCTTAATGACTTAGTTTAGTATACCTAACTTTGCCCCATTTAACCGATTCTCTATTTCTTCAAATAAGCTCTTGAGAATCTTTCTTAACTTATTCCACTACCCCCACAGATATTATCGACCGATTGGAAATTCCAGTAGAAGGAGATAAGATCATTTTCGAATGTAAACATTTTGCAAACTTTAACAAAATATTTGTGTGCATTCGTTGTGTCCGCATCATGTGTTCGTTCAGTTTATCATTGTTGGATTATTGACGTTGTTTTTATCTTCGTTTTGTTTTGACTATAAGTAAAAAGCGCAGAAAAAGGCTATTGCTCTTAATAGGGCTTCAAAAGATATCGTCATCGCAACTGATTATGTTTCCGAAGATGCACATCTAGAATATTTTAAGAAGTAAATTAATCTTTGTATTATAATTACATATTTGGTAATTCCATGTCAAATTAACACAATTTGAGTACACATTTTATTTGACCATCTCAGATTATTATAAAATTAACTTGAAATACTTCAAAATATGTAGATACTTCAATCCATATTGAAGATGCAGGTGTGCAAATGTGCAAATGTTAAAACAATCATACGAATAGATATTTACCTAGAATACCTAGATTCAAATTAAACTGGTGTTTTTGATTTTCTCAAAAAGCGATTCCCCAAAATTATCTAAAAACATGTTCTTAATAGTTTAGCTTTTGGGTAATTGATACACTAAAGAACAATGGGCAAATTTGAGGTAATATGCCCGCAAGGTGGCGGCAGATAAAAAGTTGATAATAACATTTGCATCAAAAATGACTTCGACCACTTCAAGGTCAAGTCGATATTCAGTGAGCATCAGTTTGAAAAACGATAATTGCTCTTGAATGTGAATTTATCTTAAAACACAATGTTACTATACTAGAGTAGAAACCAGCTTTTAATCTGCTAAATAATATTATACGGAAGACAATAGCCAATTTTTATTGATTATTCCATTGCAACAGCAAAGAGTTCTATTCTTCCAACAAGATTAGAAAATGAAATTATGTTCTGCCTAATAAAATATTTATTTCTCAAATAAGAATTATTATTATTTATAATGTTTATCATAATTAAAACTGAGCATGCAAATGATCAAAAATGGCTATTGTCTTCCGTATTATATTATTTGGCAGATTTAAAGCTAGTTTCTACTCTATAGTAACACTGTTTTTTAAGATAAATTTACAAAACTTTATATTTTTAAAATCAGTGAAAAACACTCTTATCAACTATGTTAAAGCCAACTATGATTTACATTTAAAAAAATAATTTGGCGATAACTCGAAAATGTGTGCACAAAATAAAAAAATACCTACGCCACTGGATCCTACTCAAAAAGTGCCTTAAGAAGGTATTTATAGTTTTTGTCTATCTTACAAATTACGTAAGATATTAATTGAAGTTAAAAATCAAGAAAACCCGATTTTGCCCTATAAGTTCTAAAAAAAACAAATGGTGCATTTTTGTTTTCGGCATTATCCTAGTCTCAAAAAAATAATCGCGACTGCGCCATCGGATTTTTGGTTACTTTTATATTTACCGAGATGCCCATAAGTAACATCGATATTAAACCACCCTGTACAAAGCGGAGTTGAAGTTGCGCGCGGATTCGAGCAAACGAATTAGTCATCCGATTCGGGCAGATTTAGACCGTATGTATAAATCCGAATCGGGAATACGATTCCGCTCGACCAAAATCGTTCGGTCGGTCGTCTCGAGTGAATGAATCATTAACGAATCAATTCTTCTTGAAATACGGAATCAGTTTATTCAAATCACCGTACAGAATCGTTCTTTTCGAACGAATCATTCACGAACGACCCATGTATAGTTCTAAAACACAATATTATTGACAACGATGATTACTTTGATATTGATAACGACTATGTTTGGATAAACTGTCGTTTGTTCTCAAGACAGAAGAACAAAAACTATTATCAAAATGTACTTCTCAATTTGAACGGTTCTGATCTTGATCTGATTGTTGGTTATACATGCGGTTATCTGGTATCTTGTACATGCTTGGAAAATTGACGATCTGAAGTCTCCTGCAGCAAAGCTTGACCACTTTTTCGACAACTTAGCTCCAGTAGATGTTGGTGATGAAGATGATGATTAGTATGAATTTTTAATAGTGTTTATAATGATGATTAAATGAAATTAACAATTGCGATTTTAAGACTGATGCTGAATGAATTTTGGGTTGACCTTGAAGTGGTCGAAGTCATTTTTGATAACAAATGTTATCATCAACTTTTTATCCGCCGCCATCAATCAGGCATATTATCTGAAATTTGCCCATTGTTCTTTGAAAATGGGTTCATATTTAAAATAAATATTTTTGCATTATGGCTATATCGATTTTTGTGAAAATTACATAAATTTTAATATTGATTAAACTCTGTGCGACTATTAGAGTTTACAATTTTTTTCAGAATTTTCTTGAAAATCTTTACAAAATAATTTGAAACATGAATCTAGATAAGTCTTTTTATTGGTGGATGAAACAAAATCAAACAATTTCCACAAAAATAATTGCAAAAGTTGAAATTATACCTAAATTATGTAAGTAACTAATAATAAAGCGTAATAAATAATAGTAATAAGAAGGAATTTAAATATAAGTTATACGGCTTTGATTGAACTTTAGGCAACTTCAAAGAAAATTAACACATCTCAATTGATCTAACTAAATTTTGATTGAACAATTTGTTGATTTTTTTACAAATTTCTCTAATAGAATATTTTCAAATGTATTCATTTCTCAACAATCCCTGTTAATTTTATCAAAATCGACATTCTCTTCTTAATTTAAGATTAGAAAAGAGAAATATTTTATTTATTTATGTTGGTAAATTGATAAAAAAAATCAACTTTAAGCGTCTGTAATTTCGTAAAAGGCGCTTGATTTTCGATAATCCAGATACATTTGATCAAAATCCGGCATTCTCTTTGTAATCTAAGTTCAGAAGATAAAACATGTTTGTTAAATCTATTTAGTTAAATTTAATTCAATTTTGAGCGCCTGTCATTTTGTCAAAAATCACCCCATTTTTTTTCTACAACTTCAGCGCAGAGTTTTTCATTTCTCTACAATCTCTCAAAGTTTCATTAAACTGCGGGTTTTTAAACCACATTATAAAGTGAGACAAAAAATAAAACACGCGAGTGTTTTCCAATCCTTGATTAAGCATGAAGTAAAATTTCAAGTTTAGAAAAGCGTGAAAATTTGGCTTGGGCGCGTAGCGAAGCAGAGCGACCAAGCCAAACTAGGCCCAGCCAAACTAGGCTTTTCTAAACTCGAAATTTTACTTTGTTCACCACGCGTATAAAACACTGAAATATTTTGAAGTTCAAAACAAATACTAGGTACTGTTATTATTTGACAAACAGTAAAAACTGGAAAAGTAACCTTAATAAACACATTCATATTCACGTTAACTTTAATAATTGATAAAATGCATACATTTATTTTTAACGTCAAATGATTATTTTTTACATTTATTACGTTTTACTTATTATACCATTAAAGGTGGGAAATAAAAGTAGAGGATATTAATAAGAAAAATAATGCCTGATTTTTTTTAAATATATGTGATTTTGTGTAGCATTTTGACCAAACAAGTGTTTTAGATCATTGTAATAAATCAAGTTAACTATTGTCTGTGCTTATTTAGAAGACAAAAACTGATACACAGTTTAAAACTTATTTCGTGAAATATTTTGTTCCAAAAGTTTTAACAAATCATTAGAAGTAAAAAAAATATTCAATTTAAACATTTATATTTTTTGTCCATACTTATACGTACAAATTTTCGTTTTCCAGTTTCTCTAAAGTCGCTTAGGATATTCTATGCAAAACAAGTAACTAAAATAAAGGTTCTATTGTATCATTGCCCTGTCGCACAGTGGTCTGAAACCGACCGGAATGCGACAACACCACAGTTTTTTTTATTTTGTGAGATATTAATTTGAAATTTGGTATGCTTATACTAAACACAAATTCGAGTTTACAGATTTTCCATAAACTCTATTTCCACTTCCGGTTTCACGGGGAATGACATATATTTTAAAAATGGTGATGTGTCCATTACAACAGTTTCCCCGTATGATGATTAAATATCAACAATATGGAAAACTTGCTCAAACTAAATTTATTCTACTTTTATTATTATTCCAAAACTATTCACAAAAAAGTCACTCTTCTATTTGTTTGCTATACATCTAGGTAAATATTGATCATCATCACATCATCAAGCGTTATATATTTTTAACTTGACTGTAAATTAGTGTTTTATACGTGTGGCGCATGAAGTAAAACGAATTTAGAAAAGCCCCGTGAAAATTTGTCTTAGGTTGCTGCGCGACCCTCGACAAATTTTCTACGCAGGGTTTTTCTAAACTCGAAATTTTACTTCATGCTTAGTCTGGGAGTGGAAAACACTAATTACTTTAAAGGGGGGTGCCCGCGCCCCCCTCTAGATACCAAAAAATCATACATTTAAAATTGTTGCAGGCAAGTTTTCATCAAAACTAAAATAAATAATTATCTAACGATTGTTCTTAACTAAGGAAATAATGTACTTAAAAATTGACAAAAAGCTGTCAATATTTATAAATAGAATAAATATGTATAATCAGCTCAGAAGATTCAACACAATTTGTCAACCAATCCGACAAAATAAAGGCTAGTATTTTTAAACTTTACAATGTTTCAGTGTTTTATACCCGTGGCGCATAAAGTAAAATTTGGAGTTTAGAAAAGCCCCGTGAAAATTTGTCGAGGGTAGCCGCGCGACCTTCGACAAATTTTCTACGCGGAGCTCTTCTAAACTCCAAATTTTACTTCATGCTTAGTGTGGGATTGGAAACACCCGTTCAAACATTAAATTGAACTCTTTTATAAAATCAACGAATGTCCGCACATGTACAGAGTATACGAATACATAACGATATGATAAAAATGATAAATAATTATGTCATATATTCAAGACTTTTTTTAATTTAATCAGATTTTATAAGTTTGGTTGTTTTGAATTTTTTTTAGTTTTCTTATTGATTATACAAATTATTGCTATTTATATTATTTTACTATTTATTTGTAGTTTTTTGTCAATATTTCTGTTGAAATGGAGGATAGATAGATTACCTTTATTTTTTTATTTGGTAAATTTTAATTTGTGTTAGCTTCACAATTTAGAAGAGTAGTGTTAATTTTTATATTTGTATATTTTATTTAAAATAAAAATTATTATTTCAGTTACAAATCAATTACAATATTATTCAGTATCAGTATTTCCTAAATACAAAAAATTAGGAAAGAAATAATTAAATATTAAACATTTTTATTTCAATCAATTTTTTGAGATTTTGTAATTTCTTTCCTATTTTTATTTATTTTATTTTCATGTTTATTTTCCAAGAAAACACTGATAACTAAATAAAATTAGAATTGATTGTTATTTGAAATTATTAACTTAAAAAGAATGTATTGATTTAATGCTATTTTTGCTACTTTTGAAAATTTTGCTCAATTTTAATATTTATAAATATTGATTTATTAAAATTCAATTCAATTTTTCCAATTTTTCCAGTAATTTATAATTATTGAATTAGATGTTTTTATTAATTTCAACGATTTGCTTAAACTATATTTTTAGTTTTCGGTATTTTGAAATCAACTTTTGGGTGAAAACCGGAAACTAGAAGAAGGTAAATTATTAAATATTGTTAAAAAATAGTTCAAATAAAAGTTGTAAAGTATCAAAAAATAAACATTTAATGAGTATATACTTTTTGTCGTAGCTCTTTTAGTTTTCTTGGAAATGGTAATTTATTCAATTTTATTAATCTATCTTAGTAAGCATTATTAATATCACGTAATTGGAAATAATCCTATACTATTTTAATTGGCGGTCGGTACCTGTGTTGGCCACAGCTACTTTTTTAATTATCTATGATGCCCCATATAACTTAGGTTGCTATTTAACAGTTTAATGATAATTTCAGATGCGCCCCCTAGCGGTAAGGTTAGAAAGTCGGGACTAGTCTCGTTGAAATATTCCGCTAGGTTTTGCAGATGATTCTTTTTTCGAAGTTAAAAGGATAAAACTAATTCAAAAACAAATGTCTGGTACGGATGGCTTGAATCACCAGTTATATCCCAAGGTGGCAGTTCGTCGCAGCTAAAACTGATCAATTTGTTTTCTTTGGAGACCTAACTTATTTTATCAAGTTAGAAACCTGCACTAGCCTGCGCTTAAAAGTTACGCTTTATGAAAGGCCACTGTTTTAAAACATTTTTCAAAAATTATAAAATTTTTGAAAAACATATTTTAAATTAATATGCTAAAAATATAAGAAAAATATATTAACATCACTTTATTTTGTAAAAAATTAGGAAATAGAAAAAAAGAAAAATTATTATAAAAATTCTCAATTCTAATCGTGAACTTTAAAAATTGATATCTATAATAAAAATATTAAATTCCGCGACTTGAGTAACTGGAATGCCTTCCTATAAACTAAGAATAAAAGTTATTCTTCATTCCAGCGAATTGAAATAAGTAGAGTTTTGTCGCTGCCCAGACCACTGTGTGTCGTAAATAACTATGTGCGCATAGAGTGATTTATTACTGTTGGCCTCATTCTTTTTCTATTTTTCAGAGACTAGCAAATCGATACTAGCAACACGCTGCAACCGATTAATTTTTAAAATTCTGACGGATTTCGTAAATTTCGTAAATTTAAAAATGTTGATACTATTCATTAATTTTCTAGATATTTGTCAAATTTTAAAACATTAGCAATTTTCGTGAATTACCTAAACTTTCGTTAATGCTCATGAATTGCCACAATTTTTATTAATTTTTAAAACCTTGACCATTTTTTGTGAATGTTCAACGTTTTAGTCAATTTCAAAAATCAAAACGCTTTTTATAAATTTCCTACTTTTCCGTTCATTTTCAAAATTTAAACGGTTTTCGTGAAATCCAGAGATTTTCGTTTGGTGTTAAAATCGAGACGGTTTTTGTGAATTTCTATTAATCATCAAAATTTTCATATAAGTGTGAATTTCCAACAAGTTCGTTAGTTATTAAAATTTATTATGACTTTTCAATAATTTTTAAAATTTATCATGAATTTTCAGCATTTGCCATTTTTTTGTTCATCTGCCCCTATAATACTTAATAAACATACAACGAATATATCACATTTTATTGACTAAAATTTTATTAAACACACCATTATTACGTACTGTTAATAGAAGAATACACCCCTCGGCGATCGCTCTGCCACTTCTTCAAATACCTCTTCAACTCATTTCTCTCAGACTTTTCTAATTGTTCCAATTCGTCGTAACCCCCTCTCTTTCCATTGCAAGTACAACAAGTGCAATAAGAATTACTTCTATGATGCCGGGCCTCGCCATACCCGTGCTGCACGTCAAAACTAGACCCATTCAAAGACCTATCAAGAATAATTGTGCTTTGTTCGTGGATATCAGGAGTGTCGATTATCAGAGTTGATTGCTCGTGAATGTCAGGGGTATGATGAGGAGACCCTCGGTCGTCTAAAAAGTCAGGAGCCACAGCCACGTTATTATTTCTTGCATTTTGTGCCATTTGGACCATTCTTCTTCTCGGGGTTGAATCGTCCATGAAACCAGGAGCTACTGCTATGTTATTAGCTCGAGCGGCACGAGCCATCTGCCCCAAGTTTCTATTCAGTGGGCTTGTGCGAGGCGATGCTGCGAATCGAGGACCCGGTTGCGGTGATCCCCCCGGGCGTCTAGTGCACCCATGCGGGGAATAATTCCTTTGAGGTGACCTGTCCAGGAAATCAGGAGCTACCGCAATGTTATGCCCCCTGGCCCAATTAGCTACTTCACCTAGTGATCTGTTGACAGGAGGTCTTATTGGGCTAAGAGTGTAGGTGTTGTTCATGAAACTTGGCATAGATGCGTCCATGATCCCGCTTCTTTCAGAGTTTGCGAGTAAACCGATTGGTGGAGATTCGTACATAATCCCTCTTCTATCTGGGCTTGGAATAAAGCTGTCGCTCATGAAACTTGGCATGGATTCGTTCATAATCCCGCTTCTTCCAGAGCTTGCGAGTAATCCGATCGGTGGCGATTCGTTCATAACACCACTTCTTCCTGAATGAGCGAGTAATCCTATTGGTAGTGATTCATTCATAATTCCGCTACTCATACAGCTTCTTCCCGAGTTTGCGAGTAGACCTATTGGTGGTGATTCGTGCATAATTCCACGCCTACTGCTTGGTGTTTGCAGCGTTGAGCGAAATATACTACTAGGCATTGATTCGTTCATTAAAGTCCCATGTCTGCTATTAGGAGTTGATGCAAATAATCCAATAGGTTGCGATTGATTCATAATTCCGCTTCCCGAAAAATTCGAAAACATTTCTGTCGGTTGGGATTGGCCCATAATTCCGCTTCCCGAACAATTCGCAAGCATTCCTATCGGTTGGGATTGACCCATAATTCCGCTTCCCGAATGGTTCGCAAGCATTCCTATCGGTTGAGATTGACCCATAATTCCGCTTCCCGAACGATTCGCGAACATTTCTATCGGTTGGGATTGATCCATAAATCCGCTTCCCGAACGATGCGCAAGCATATCTATCGGTTGGGATTGATCCATAAATCCACTTCCCGAACGACTGGCAAGCATTTCTATCGGTTGGGATTCGTTCATAATCCCGCTTATACCCGTCGTGTTTTGAGTATTCGGGGAACGTCTTAACTCTCTCTGGTAACTAATATTTAACGGAGAAATATCGGATATCCCCAAATGACGTGAATGCCCTGATTCTCGTTCATTTCTAAGAATGTCATAAGTGGAATTGTGTTGAATCGAGGAGAGATCATGAGGGAAAAAGCCTGCCGTTCCATTGGCAGTTGAGTTGAACATAGGCGTGCTGTTAAATCTATTAGGACTCAAAATCCTTGTTCGATTTCCAGTCCTCGTTTGATTCATATTCCTCGTTTGATTCATATTCCTCGTTTGATTCATACTCCTCGTTGGATTTGCAAACGTTTGATTCATATTCCGCGTTGAATTTAAAGTCCTTGTTTGATTCATATTCCTCGTTGGAGGCACATTAAACGTTTGATTCGCATTCCTCGCTGGATTTATAGTCCTCGTTTGATTTATATTAAACGTTTGATTCATATTCCCCGGTTGATTTAAAGTCCTCGTTTGATTCATATTCCTCGTTGGAGGCACATTAAACGTATGATTCGCATTCCTCGCTGCATTTATAGTCTTCGTTTGATTCATATTAAACGTTTGATTCATATTCCCTGGTTGATTTAAAGTCCTCGTTTGATTCATATTCCTTGTTTGATTCATATTCCTTGTTTGATTCATATTCCTCGTTCGGTTCACAACCTCCGTTTGATTCAAATTCCTCGTTCGATTCATACTCCTCGTTTGATTCATACTCCTCGTTTGATTTAGATTCCCCGATCCATGGCCCTGATTAATCATCGCCTGCCTCAACTCGTGTATATTATTCTCAATCTCCAGCATCTCTCCAATGTGCCCTTCATCTAGAGCGATGAGTTCGGTTTGGTGTTTAACTTGCAAATCGTGACTATCCCCCCTTCGTTGGGTCTCCATTTGCTGTCGCTGCATAAACCTCAGTCTTTCCGCCTTGTGTTTTAGCACCATCCGCGACAACAACCCAGTCAGGTTCTCGATCTGAACCTCGTTGGGATGCTTGACCGTAGTCACCGTGGTCTCCTTCTTATGCAAGCTCCCTTCGGACATGGTCCTCTCGACTTTCTGCGTGTAAGAACTGCTGGGATCCACCATGCTCGCCCTGTATCTGTTTTTGAAAATCTCTATCATCAATCTCGCATCCTCTTTAACCTTCAAGTTCGAGTCCATCAAGGCGATGTTCAACTCGGGCCCGTTCATTGTCTGCGATTTCAAGTGCTGCACGTCCAAATAGTGATTGTGCAAAATCACCATGATGAACTCACCTATCGTGGCTGTTTCGTGGTTAGGAAGCGGCAATCTTTCATTTTGGCTATTTCCAGCATCTTCGATGGTCTCGGTGCGTTCAGTGGAAACCCCTCCCGGTCCGGACCTAGTCGACTCCTCAATCCTGATAAGCTGTCCGTTATTGTTCGCCATCTCAGTTTCGTATAAATCCATCAAATCGCCAATCAGGTGATTAATTTCCTCGGTATTCGTCCTCTCGATTTCAACAATAACCTCCTCGTGCTGTCGCATCAATCTCCGAGACGGTCCACCGGATTTGCTAAGCTCATTCTTCTGGGCCTTCGACATCTCTTTCATAGTCTCCAGCTGTCTAATAATTAGATTATCAATCCCCGCATTGAAACCATCAACCAGCATCTGCCCGACATCATCATTTCCTTCCTGTTCAATCACCCTAGTCGTCTGCACCTGCTCATTATTATCAGAATGGATGCTTGTCTCAACAATCCTCCTTGGACTGCGTTCCGGCGAGCCTCTGGTGCTTGAGAGCAAGTCGGACCCAAACGCTTCGCTCTGTTCCGGTGTGAACGAGGCCCATTCGTCGCTGTCGAACATCATGGATGATCCCGGACCATCGGGTCGGATATTGTGCAGGTATCTCTCGAACTCGGCCGTCTCATCCTCCATTATCTCGCGCAAGTTACTCCGTTGTAGATCGACGCTCGTCATGTTCGGATTTTCGCGCACTATGTTCTCGAATTCCTCCATAGCTTGTTCTTGCCGTAATTTTAGGCCGTGGCGGAGGTCGTTGCATCTTTCTGTGTAGTTAGATTGGCGTATTATTTCTGTAATAATATTTTAAGAATTAGTGAAGTAAGTGAGTGACGTAACTAGAATTTCAGCCCGCTATACTATTTTCAAAACGTAATTTTTAATCTTAAATTTTAAGCAAACGATAATTATAATCCAGAGTTGGGCATTAGTTGACTAAATGTTTAATCATGATTAAAACTAATTACTAAATTAGTCATGAATAATTTATTCATTAATTATTAGTCATATATTATTATTAGTCTGTTAATCAGATGCGAATATTAGTTTACATTTTCAATTATAACTAAATTCAAGTTAGTAATTTGAATAAAAATAAAGCTTCATATACAGCTTTATTTTAAAGATATTGTCATCTGTGATATTCTGCCTTTGCGCCAACCGTATGCGTGTAAATACATACTTACCCATTTTATATCAACTCCGAATTTCGGTTGAAAAATTGGCATTATATTTCTATACCAGAAAACTATATTGTAACTAAAAAAAATAAATCTTAAAATCGAGTTGTTTCTCTTTGTTTTTAGGTAAAGATTTACACATGATTTTTTTTTACGTTTTAAAGTAGTTACATTAATAGCACAATCATGGCCCCCATATTGTAACTTGCGCTCCCAGGCCAGGATCTCTGGCGGCCCCCCCTTTTCTAGGATCGAGGGCAGCATGATACCACATACCAGGGGTCGTCAACGTGATGGTTGCTATTTAAATATCTAAATACTAAAAAAATGTGGAAAAAAATCATATAGTGGAATTCGGGAGAGATTTCCTATGACTCATTGATGTGGAATGTGTGGTTCAAATTTTTTGAGTATGTCGACAGTTGTATCTACAACGATTTTTCCTAGTTGTGTCAAATTTTGAAGTAACATGACAATGTCATACTGTTTATGTCGCAAATATATTAGTGATCCTTCTTTTAGAAAAGTTTTAAATCACAATTTCTTGTAATTTTTTTTTTTGAGTATACATATCCCAATTACGTGTTGTAGATTTTTAAAGTAGAATCGCTGTTTTCTTAAAAGACGTCAATTTAAAGTTTAAACGAGTGTTTTCCACTCCCAGGTTAAGCATAAAGTAAAATTTCGAGTTTAGAAAAGCCTACAAATTTGGTTTGGTCGCGTAGCGCGAAGCGCGGAGCGACCAAACCAAATTTTCAGGCTTTTCTAAACTCGAAATTTTACTTCATGCGCCACGCGTATACGACACTGATTTCAAGCGAAGTTTACTCGTTCACCCTATTTCAGTACTTTCAGTGTTTAATACGCGTGGCGCATAAAGTAAAATTTCGAGTTTAGAAAAGACTGAAAATTTGGTTAGGCGGCGTAGCGCTTCGCGCTACGCGGCCAAACCAAATTTTCCGGCTTTTCTAAATTCGAAATTTTACATCATGCTTAGTCTGGGAGTGGAAACACTCGTTTTAAGCTTCAAATTGAACTCTTAAAAAAAGCGTCGGCATATGCATACCTATAATCTGTTTAATAACTAGGAGGAGCGTTTTAAATTTCACGCGCCAAAACCTACAACTCTGATTGGCCGAGATCGCGCCCATTTTACACTATGCTAATTACGTAATTATTAGACGCAACAGCTGACATAACCTTAATTCAAAGCGTTACCGAGTTGCAACTTTGTCTGTTTCGTAATAACCTTTTGTGCGGTGTTTCTTTAGCATAGTTAAAAGTTAGTTTTGTTTATATTGTTGTGATGGATTATGGACCCAGTACAAGCTAGGTGATAATATCACCTTCACTTCAAAAAGGCGTAAGAATTTGGATTAGGGTCATTTATATCTGTCTGAAAAACAGTTCATAATAATTATGTATAAGCAGATGATGACAGATGATCCACATATGAAAATAACTGCTGTTGTAACAGACATTGTTGGTGCAGTAGGTGAGATATCAAATAGCCTAAGAATATGCGTCAAATAATAAAATGTTTAATTTTTACAAGTTGTAAATTCCACTATCTATCGTACCATTAGCGAGTATAAGAAATCCGGAGAGATTTGTAGCCCTAAACAGCTTGGAGGACATAATTACAAGTTTTGATGATGTAGTAAAGAGATCCGTGCATAGTTTTTTCTATAAAAATGAACTGCCAACTTTGAATAATGTTTTAAAAGAAGTAAACAATCATGCAGGCATGCCGAAGATGAGTCGTTCTACCTTGTATAGTTTTATAAAACAAATCAATTTTAAGTAAGATAGAGACCAGAGCTGGGCAGGATTCGAATCATTCAGAATTCGAATCCTGGATTCGAATCCTTCTAGAGGATTCAAAACAGGCATTCGAATACTTTAGTTCAACTGGATTTGTTACATTTTTTTAAGAGGATTCGCATTCGAGTCTAAATGTGGGTGATTCGAATCCTTATAAAAGCATTCCAATCATTGTAAAAGGATTCGAATACTTACAAAAGGATTTGAATTGTCAAAAATAATTCGAATTAATTGTGAGGAATAATATGAAAAATGTTTTTTTTGTGTGTTTTTGAATTTCACGTTAAATCACCGTTTAATGCGCGTGGCGCATGACGTAAAATTTCGAGTTTAGAAAAGCCCAGAAAATTTGTCTCGAGTCGCTACGCGACCCTCGACAAATTTTCACGGGGCTTTTCTAAACTCGAAATTTTACTTCATGCTTAGTCTGGGAGTGGAAACGCTCGTTCGAAACATCAAACTGAATGGTTTGATAAGAACATGAAATGATTGAAAATGTTTTTAAAGATAATACTCTAGTTTTCAAAATTTTGTTTAATATTTTTTGAAGTAAAACTGAAATGGTGGCCACAATCTGAAATGTTACATTTTTCCGACATTTCCCTGACTAAGAATTTTTTCCCTGACCTTTTAATATAACTTTCTTCTGTGGGAAACCCCCATTCTGTTTAATAGTTTTCATTGTTTTTGCCAATATTTAGGTTAATTTTATAAATTTTTACGTGTTTTGTAATTTGCATGCTGATTTTGACAAATTTAATAATACCATATGGCTTTTTCGTTAGTGTTTTGGTCAATTTGAATATATTTCCATGACTTCTCTCTAACTTTCCCAGTTTTAATGATATTCAGTGAATTTTTTATTTGCGTAAATTTCAGGCATTAGTGGATTTTATAATAGAGTTCAATTTGAAGTTTTCAACGAGTGTTTCCACTCCCAGACTAAGCATGAAGTAAAATTTCGAGTTTAGAAAAGCCCCGTGAAAATTTGTCGAGGGTCGCGCAGCGACCCGAGACAAATTTTCGGGCTTTTCTAAACTCGAAATTTTACTTCATGCGCCACGCGCACAAAACACTGATTTGAAGTGGAGTTCAGAAACACACAAATACAACTTTAACTAGAGTAACAAGGACTTAGATATTTAGTCTGTTATCAACGATGTTCAGTGGTAATAATAAAGAATTAGGTTTTGAATATTTTATTTAAAACAACTGGTAACTATATTTATATATTAATGGTTGCAAAAAAATTATAAAATCAAATTTATTCTTAAAGGATTTGTATTCGTGATTCGAAAAAACAGGATTCGAATCTTCGATTCGAATCATATTTATCTCTTACGATTCCTTTATTCGAGTATTCGTGATTAGAATCATATTAGGTGATTCAAATTCGTGATTCGAATCCTTTTTACGAGAATTCGTCCCAGCTCTGATAGAGACACATTATTATATAAATTGCATATAATATTATGAACATAATGTAAGTATGTTTTATTTCACAGATATATAGCGACATGCCGTATAAGAATTTTAATTGAACCGACGATATCGTACGATGGAAAAGAAAATACTTAACCACAATTATGATCTACAAAATGGATATTTGATTTTATTTAAAGAGTAATTATGAAATTATTTAAAATTGCCGCCAAATTTATCTAGTGATATTTCTGGTAACTTTTTATAGTGTAAATTGGGCTTTGACACTTACTCCTTCTAGTTTTTAAACAGACTATAATAGAAAATTCCCTGTATGGATACTTAAAAGAAAAATTCCCCCAAATCTACTGAATGCGCATACGATTTAACTAACATTTTCGTTTGAGCTTATACAAAATCAACATAAATGCATAATTTATTTCCGTTAATACCTGAATTATTTAGTAGATGTGGAAATTGGAATTGTACCCCCTAAACTCAGATTTAAAACGATTGTGCACATTAATTAAAATGATTTGTGGCTGGGTTTTTGCAGATTTAGTTTTACGAAGAAATTGTCAAAATGTGACGTTTAACCTTAAAATTTTAAAGCTGCATACCGGAACATACGTTTTCGCATGTTCCATCTAGAAACCATAGCAGACATATTATGAAGTTTTCTGTCTCTTTTTACACACGTAACCTGATGACATCAAACTATTTTCGTATTACATGTATTGGTGCAGAAACCACCACAAATCAAAGGAAGCCTCTCGTGAATCGTACCTTAAATATATACCGTGCGTTTTATTTAAGTATGGCTATAAGGATTTACATGGTAAAAATCGTATCCGATGTTAACTTATGTTATCGTACAAATTTGAAACATTTTTCTACGAAATGTTCACTGTTAGAAGAACGTAAACATGTAACATTTTTTATTTTCGTTTTTAAAGTTGAAATTGATAACACAAATAATTAAGCCAAAAATGCACCTTGTCAAAAATGGCAACTAAATGTTATAAAATCGCACGAAACTTAAGAGATCGGTTTGACCATGTAAATTGTGCATGTTCAGATTTCCGTTCCAGCGTTATTATAAGATAATATTATTCAAATTGTATTTCACAGAGACATGTATTGAACCTTTCGTAACAAAACGGGGCAAATAGATTAAAAAAAACATTTCTTACATCTTTAACGAAGAAATAATTTTTGTTTGAACTTGTGTTTCCATATACAGGGTGAGTTTTTTTTCGATGTTCTCTATGGGGATCTCGGAAACTTTAAGAGATAGAAAAACGGTTAAATGGGGAAAGAAGTGTAGTTTTATAGGACGAATAAAATGACACTTTCAAAATATTTGAAAAAGTCAAGGGTAACTAGATATTTTGAATAAAGTAAAATGTGTCAATTTTTTGAAATCAATATATCTCTATTATTATCATAGATAGAAAAAAAAACTGTAAGGCACAAAGTTGTATAAAATTTTACATAGATTAATAACAAAAAATCAAATAATTTATTTGATTTTTTGTTATTAATCTATGTAAAATTTTATACAACTTTGTGCCTTACAGTTTTTTTCGTCCTATAAAACTACACTTCTTTCCCCATTTAACCGTTTTTCTATCTCTTATAGTTTCCGAGATCCCCATAGAGAACATCGAAAAAAACTCACCCTGTATATGTTATTTTATTTCGAAATAAACCTAAAAACAAATTATTTCTTCGTTAAATAAAAAAGTATAAAAAATGTATTTGCCCCGTTTCGTTACGAAAGCTTTAATACATGTCTCTGTAAAAGAAAATTATATTTTAAATTTTCTTTTACAGATTATTTATTAAAACCGGGACAAATACATTTTTTATCTTATAATAATGCTATAATAATGCTGGAACGGAAATCTGAACCAACACAAATTACATGGTTAAACCCCCCTTTTAAGTTTCGTGTGATTTTATAACATTTAGTTGTCATTTTCGCCAAAGTGAATTTTTGGCTTAATAATTTGTGTTTCGTAGAACAATGTTTGATTTATTGATAAAAACAAAAAAATATTTCAAAGTTGTACGACAACAAAAGTTAACATGGGGTACAATTTTTACCATGTAAATCCCTATGGCCATACTTAAATAAAATGCACGGTATACATGTATATAGTACATGAGCTGTAACTTTTCCGATAGTCCTCTGTTTTTTAAATAGTTTAATGTCAAGTCTAAAAAATAATGTTTTCCACTTCCAGATTAAGTGTGAAGTAAAATTTCGAGTTTAGAACAGCCTGAAAATTTTGTTTGATCGCGTAGCGCTACGCGACCAACCAAATTCTTAGGCTTTTCTAAACTCGAAATATTACTTCATGCGCCACGCGTATAAAACACAGATTTTAGGCAAAGGTAAAATATTCTACTAAGCAGTATGCTAAAAACGTGTATTTTGAACATTCCATCACATCAGTGTTTAGTACGCGTGGCGCATGAAGTAAAATTTCGAGTTTAGAAAAGCCTGAAAATGTGGTTCAGTCGCGTAGCGAAGCGGAGCGGCTAAACCACATTTTCAGGCTTTTTTAGGCTTTTTTAAAGGCTTTTTTAAACTCGAAATTTTACTTCATGCTTAATCTGGGCCTGGAAAACATTTGTTTGAAAGTGCAATTTAAAATATTTGTAAAAACAACGAATATCTAAAGATTTACAATGTATACAGTTTATTGAGATATGTATATTTAAAAGAAAAACTCTCTGTATATCTGAGATAGTAATATAAAATATGCAGTGTACAAAACATTTTTTTGGGCACCAGAAAAATTCCAGGGCTGAAAGGGTTAGTATTGATCATTTAGAAAATCTTGTTAAGAAAAGTTGTAAATAATCGAAAAATTAGTATTTAATCCACATTCACTTTATGACGTAGCTCTTTTAGTTATTTTATTAAAATCGTTTTAAAAATGTGAATTTTACGAATTAATTACTTTGAATAAGCTATACACGTTATTTTTGACCTTGTCATGATTCATATTTTGTGGAAAACTGAAAACAGTGAGGCATACGAACAAAGTTTAACAAGAATAAGAAACATTTATTGAAAAATAAAGTAGGTGAAAACTTAACATGGGGGAAAGTACTATGATAGCCATATTCATTTTATTTTATATATAAAAGTGGAATGTTGACATTAATTAAATAGACGAAATTTATAAAATTCGGCGATAATTACTTAAATGGACTAACATTATAAGATTAATTGCAAAATTTAGAAATTGATTAAAATCAAGAAACTTTACGAAAACTTGTAAAAACCATCAAAATTCTTTAAAATACGAATATTTATGTGAAATGATAAAACGTTGATGAAAACCCTAGAAATAAGGGCTAGGATTTTTTCAAATTCAAGTATTCGAATATTTATTCAAAAATATATCAAAATTGAATAATTAAATTATTCAAATAATTTAATTATTGAAATATTTGGATATTCAAATAGTCGAATATTAAAATATTTCAATATTCGAATTTTAAAATGGTCGAATATATAAATTTTTTATATTCGAATATTTGAATATTCAAGTATTCGAATATTTAAACATTTAAATATTCCAATATTTAAATGTTCAAATATCCAAATGTTCAAATTTTTAAATTCATAGGAATTTAATAATAAGAAAATAAATTAATTATTATTAGATATTATTATATATATTTGGATTTGCCAAATTTTCAGACTTTTCTAAACTCGAAATTTTACCTCATGCTTAATCTGGAAGTGGAAACCTATGCAAAAATAAAATAAATCACTTTTAACACTATTCAACACTAAAAAATTATCTGAATCAGTTAATAATGTTTCTTAATCAGGTCGACTTATGAATAGTATCAGTAGACATTGTATTTTAATACTACATCTAGAAGCCTGGAAATTTGACATTCATTGTTTTGACGTTCGCGTGAGTTAAAAAAAGCTGGTATTTCAAAAATATAGTTGCACAGCGAACAACATTCAACAATCTTTAAAATATCACGTGAGTCTATTAACAGCCCCAATTTCTTTTGCTACATTTGTGGCGAGTTTACCCAAAAATCGAAAAAAGGGCCACTTTCGGACTTAACCAAAGAGTGTTACTTAGCTTATTTTAACCGTGATGTAAGAAATCATGATAAATGGTGGGTTGCTAAAGTGTGTTGTTTAAAGTGCTATACGTATGTATCTCAATGGTTGGAAGAATTAAAAAATGCCTTTTGGTACACCAATGGTATAGACTGAGCCAACAAATCATGCGGTGGATTGCTATTTCTGTCTAACGCAATTAAAGGGGTTTTCTAATCTAAACGTAGTATTATATATGCCGATGTGTTATCAGTTACAAAACTTCAGTTACATTCCGATGATTTACCCGTTCCTGAGTGTCCTGATCAATGTTTAATAGAAACAAAAAGTAACTTTAGTGCAACAGACATTGAAAATCATAATGATTTGGACTTTATGATTATAGACACATCGAAGTCACTTTTAATTAATCAAACCAGGCTTAGTGACCTGGTCAGGGATTTGAACTTGCCCACTGATAAGGCAGAATTATTGAAATCAAGACTGCAGCAATGGATCCTGTGCGAACCTGCTGTGAGAGTAACTTTTTATCGCAAAAGACATAGTTCATAATTCCATATTATTCTAAAGAATGGTTTAGTTTTTTGCAATGACGTAAATGGATTAATGTTTCAACTTGGTCATAAAACGAGTTTAAAATCTGTTTTACTACACAATGACAATAAGTTATCATATTTGCCGCTCGCTTACAGTGCTCATCTGTATAAAACATATGTCGTCATGAAACTTATATTAGAAAACATAAAGTATGAACAACATAAATAGCTAATTTGTGCAGATCTTAAAGTCGTCTCTCTGCTAACTGGTCAACAGCCAGGCTATACAAAATATTGCTGCTTTCTCTGTAAATGGGATAGCCGAGTCTGATCACAATATTTTATAAAAGAAAATTGGCCACACGTCACACATTCGTACTACGACAAAAAATGTTAAATTTGAACCTTTGGTAGAGTCGGTAGAGTCAAGCTAAGTGAGGCAAAAATCAAAGAAGGGGTATTCGTAAATCCGGACATTAAAAAACGAATCGACGATTTATCTTTTACATCCACTCTTAACAGAATCGAGAAAAAAGCATGGAACGCTTTTACTGACGTCACCAAAAATTGTCTGTGCAACAATAAATCCGCCGGCTCCGTCAACTTGGCCCCCCACTTTAAAATTTTTGGAAAAATATCATTGCGCAGAAAAGCCCTTAGCTAGCACAGCAAAAATTAGATCAAGCACACAAAGGGTAAAAAAGTTATAGGGGTTTCAAATATGGGGGGGGGGGCTAAGTTGACGTTTGCCCCCCACTTTTGATTTTTCAACTTTTTTTATATGATTCGGATTCCTCAGAGCAAGCACAAGCTAGCACAACCAATTTTAGAGCTAGCACAACCCCAACAACCCCTTAAAAATACAAAATTAGTTTGTACCCCAGCCCCCCACTTTAATATTTTTTGATTATTTCTAAGGGCATCTGCAGCTAAGTGCTAGCGCAGGCAGAATATGCAAAAATTATTTAGAAAAAGAAAATGCTTACAAAGATATTTCAATTTTAATTATCAACCGTGAGCTTTCAAATCCTATATGCGTAATTCCATTCATGTATTTAAATTATTATGCTAAATGCGTATTTTCTAACAAATCACAATATTTCAACGGATTTGTTGACAATTACTTTGCCACATACTCAACTAAGAGTTCAAAACATTGCTTTCAAATGCTGTGACCAGGAAATAATTTAAAATGTAATAACTCCACCAAATAGGTACCAACAGATTTCAAAAATTCTTTTAAAGTATAAAACACAAACGCATTGTTAATTGATGCTGTGACTAATGAAGCTAGCACAATAAAAACAGTGGCGTAGTAAGTAATCAATATTCAACCCTCGAATAATTTTGAATGTAATAACTCCACCAAATACTAACATATTTCAATTTTTTTTTTTAATATAAATGACTAATGCATTGGTAATAAATGCTGTGACCGAGAAAGTTAGCACAGAAAAGACAGTGGCGTAGTAAGTAATCAATATTTAACCCTCGAATAAATTAAAATGTAATATCTCCACCAAATACCAACAGATTTCAAAAATTCTTTGAAATTATAAATCATCAATGTATTGGTAAAAAATGCTGTGACTGAAAGAGCTAGCACAATGAAGACAGTGGCGTAGTTAGTAATCAGTATTTAACCTTCAAATAATTTAAAATGTAATAACTTCACTAAGTACTAACAGATTTTAAAAATTCTTTCAAAATATGAATGACTAATGCATTGGTAATAAATGCTGTAACTGAAAAAGCTAGAAAAAGCTTGTTGGGGTTGTGCTAGCTCTAAAATTGGTTGTGCTAGCTTATGCTAGCTTGTGCTAGCTCTGAGGAATCCGAATCGTATAAAAAAAGTTGAAAAATCAAAAGTGGGGGGCAAACGTCAACTTAACCCCCCTCATATTTGAAACCCTTATAACTTTTTCACCCTTTGTGTGCTTGCTCTAATTTTTGCTGTGCTAGCTTGTGCTAGCTAAGGGCTTTTCTGCGCAATGATGTTTTTCCAAAAAATTGAAAGTGGGGGGCCAAGTTGGCGGAGCCAAATCCGCCGACTTACGTGACAAAATAAAAGTGATGCTGGACTGCTATCATAAAGTGGGATGCAATATGTCGTTAAAACTGCGTTTTCTGCATTCACACTTAAGTTTTTTTCCCGAAAATATAGGAGCGGTCAGCGATGAACATGGAGAACTCTAGCAGATTATTGCTGAAGCCTTATCAGAGATACCTCTGAATCCGATTATAAAAGAAAAGCCAGTTTATCGAAAAATACGTTGCCTTTTAAAGAAAACCATTAATAAAAATTGTGATTTTTGACCTGTCTTTTTATCTGGAAACTGAGATGTGATGAAGAGGTTTTATTTATGTATTCCTATTATGTCAATAGCAAAGAATAATAATCACATAGTACGACCTTAGATAAAATTAAAAATATGTAATTTGTTAAATTAATGTAATCGACATTTATAGGGTTAAGGGGGAAAACCGAATGAGTCCAAAAAGTTCAGAAAATCGTTTTGACGCCATTGTGTAGCTTAGAACAAGTATTTTCACGCAGGCAAACTTAACGGGAAACCAACAAATAGTTCACTAGTTATTCACGACGAAAAAATAAATAACCTATGAAACATACAGAGTTCTCATATTTCATTTTCTCAGCTTGTAAAATTACAAAAATGGGACTCATTTGGTTTTCCCCCCTAACGCTTTATTTGGTAAGATTTTCAGATGATAAGATACTCACGCGGGCTAAATTACAAACTTTATCTATTAGTACAATGCTTTATTAAATGTTACTGTCGAAAATATCAAAAAATTATGATAATTGTTTGTCATGAGTGAGCTACAGGTGTAAGCTACTATACAGAGAAAGTAGAAAGTATACCTGAGAAGAGAGAACATTATTAGAGGTATGATAGATGGGTAATTCTTGGAATTGAATTCCGCACCTAAAAATAAAACTTGAAAAATTGCAAGAATACGGATGTTCACAACGCTGTGCCGACCGTGTCTCAGAACGTCGGAATTGACCCAACAAAAGGCCCTACATTCGGTTTCTGGTGACCCCAGTGTACAAAGTTTCTCCATTGAGAGTTAGAATTTGCGCGTTGGATTTTGCAAACGCTTACCAAAAATCGAATTCTACACAGATTTCGTTAGGACTTTCTGCAATGCGTAGCTCAAAGTATCCCGCTTGCAATTCTGCCGCTCCGCCAACGTTGCAACCTGATTTGGACACAGTAAACTAAGCAAAGGTACGCGGCCGGCGCCCGACTCGAAAAGAGGCACGTAAAAATAACTGTTGTTGCCAACTTTTATATTCGGCCGATTTGGGGGACCACAGTGGTCACATTGTGTTGGCGGAGGCGTCGAAAGTGACCCATTTGTGACGGGCATAAGCCGCGGAGATTGCAAGGCGAGCATTTAAAAATTTGAAATTTTCTGACGTTTGTCAGATTCGGTCAGCCATAATGAAAATTGTATTTCGTCGTTATTTTGATGAAACCTCCTATGTGAGTTTAACAAAAGCTTTCAGGAAACACAAAAACTGTTTAAAAAAATTAGGTAGGTTGTTTTTTTCAAACATTTTTTAATTAATCCTTGTATAAGATTTAGGAGTTAACTTACTACATACAGATAGTTTTAAGTAACACCTAACATACCAGAAAAAGTTCACTGTAAATTTTCCTATGTTCGATTTGTTCTGGGACGCATGAAAGCATTGAGTGCAATATGATTGGCTACGATTTCCAATGTGCGATTTCATTGGTTACGATTTTTAGTAGTCCTAATACAAATTAGGACTAATGTAAATAGGGTACATATAACGTCAAAATAAAATATGTCAGTTATTAAATCTTGTGCGTTTATGGTAAGTGCAGTGTGTGGGAATATGGAACATACTTTTTTATCCAAAGCAAGACATCAGCATTTCAAGACAATCAAGATTATTACTGTCGTGAAACATACAGGGAATTTTTCTTTTAAGTATACGTATTCCAAATTCAGCCAATTTTCAGTAAATCTTTGGATATTCCTTGTTTTTTATTAAATTTAATTTAAAGCAGACTAAGCATAAAGTAAAATTTCGAGTTTAGAAAAGCCCCGTGAACATTTTCTGGGCTTTTCAAAACTCGAAATTTTACTTCATGCGCCACGCGTATAATACACTAAAATATTGTGAAATGTATGTATATTCGAACTACACTTGAAATCTGTGTTTTATACGCGTGGCGCATGAAGTACAATTTCGAGTTTAGAAAAGCCCAGAAAATTTGCCTCGGGTCGCTGCGCGACCCGAGACAAATTTTCACAGAGCTTTTCTAAACTCGAAATTTTACTTCATGCTTAGTCTGGGAGTAGAAAACACTCGTTTAAAGCTTCAAATTGAACTCTTTTAAAAATCAACGAATGTCGGAAAATTTACAGCTTATGCATGTTTATCTAAAGAAAAAAATCAATTCATTGTAAGTTACGCATTTAATAAATTAATAAATACACCTACATTATCTTTATTGAGTATTATGTTGGCAAATAAATGAAAATTGAAATGTTTGCCAAATGAAGCAGCACACCAAACACCCCAGTGTTGTTGTGCTGGCAGCAGACCTAGGTGCGGTACTTGCAAACCTGCCTCGCCACGCGATTCAAATTTTAAATATTTATATTTAAAACTGCCGAATGGTAGTTTTGTGGCGGCATTTTGCTGGTACACCCAAAGAACGTACTTGGGGTGATCCTGATCAAATGGTTTACACAATACGCTGAATCGAAGTTCTTAATAATCTTCAGTGAAATTGAAGCAATGTGTAAACTTATCTTGAAATATTAGCAAACGGAATTAACATGAATCTGTTTTCTATTATTTATGCATTTAAGCTAAATCTGTTCTCCTATTTCTCATTTTTCTTTTCTGTTTAATATTAACATTCCATTAGTGATGTAGGCGATTAATGAATGACACATTTCATTTTGACGTTAAATGTAAGTTGCGTTAGAACTACTAAAATCAGAGCCAATGAAATCGCACTCAATGCTTTGATGCGTCCCAGAACACATCGAACATAGGAAAATTTACATTGAATATTTTCTGGCATGTTCGGTGTTACATAAAACTCTCTTGATAATAAAACCATTTTTGGAAAAAAAATCACACAGGATATCCTTAAAACAACGACGATTTATTCTATCGTTTTTGGAAATCTTTAAAATATTGTCAAAAATCCATTTTCTGACTGATTTTGATGAGTTTTCGTGTGCGGTTGTATCGTATTTAAATCTTGCAGTCGTAATTTCGACGCATCTTGCACCCTTGATACCTGTTTGGACTGAGAATAATTTTAGATTGAGCTACATAATACAGTATTCAAAGTTAAAAATATTTACATAAGTGATCTTGAACATTTTCTATTACTGCATTATTTGAAGGCACTCGCTCCTTTGTCGCTCGTGCTTCAAATATGTGTTCATTTGGGAAAATTGTTTTCTCGCACTTATTTTGTAAATAACTATTTTGCTAAAATTGGTGCTTTTTAAACCGCTTTTTTTCCAATTTTTTTATGCCTAGAAAGCCGAGCTCTAGTCATGACTAATGAATATTTCAATAATTAGTTAATTGATGATTGATTAGTCATCAATCAACAAAATAAATTCATTACTTATAAGTAAAAAAATTGTCATTAGTTATGACTAAATGTAAAATTAGTCATTAGTCTAATCAATCGACTATAAAATGCATAACTCTGGCCTAATCACCTCAAAAACACCTTTTTTGTACAACTAAACTGAACTTTAGCCATAAAAACAATTGACGCAATGTTTGCACAATGATGGAATTCTGTTAGAAAATTAATATGTTTGTTTCACCTTCCATTTTAGTACGATCGTGTACTGGATCTAAACCACTACCAAGACCAGGTCCTCCAGCAGCACCAGCAGGCGCTTCCGACACTTCAGTCATTTCAAAAGTCTCATCCGGGTTAACAACAGTGGTCTTTTTAGTGGTCTTCTTCGAACCCCCATCGCTGACCACACTAGTCTCCTCCACGGTAGTCTGCCCATTCCGAATAGGCGTAGAGGTCGCCTTGTGACCCCTACTAAAGGCCGACATATTGATCGATTCATCCATGCTCCCATCGAAATACCCAGATTGTTCAAATTCGGCGGTGTTCATGGCTCTAGGTCCTGATCCTGATGAATAACCACGTAGAGTGTCCACCCTGCTCGGCGAGTAATGATGGTTGGGAAGGCTCCCCATCCCATGAACATAACGTGATCTTTGCTGTGTCGGTGAAATTCTTACTCTATTAGGGCGTGCTCCCGGGAATGTCTGCCTCCCCGCCCAAGAGTCAGCTTGCGTGTTGATCGATACAGGAGTGTTCCTCCCGAAAATGCCTTTAGCTGAATCGTAATCAGGGTAGTGATACCCAGATTGGACATACGACCCCCCATCATAACCCGAGTACTCATAAGATTTATTAGGAGTTGATGTAAAAACCTCGCTCAATCCACCTTGATTGTAAGCCCTAGGTGTTCTGCGTGTAGGTGTTGCGTAAGCCGGCGGGGATGCTTGACTCCTGTTCCTAGGCGCTCTTCCGGCTGGGTGAGTTTGGTTACCAGCGAAACTGTTTGATCTCTGGAGTGAGTCGTGTGGCGTCAAAGGGCTGCTTCTGCCGAAATTATGCCAGTCCGGGTAGTCAAACGCAGATCGGTCATACGACCCCCCATCATAACCGGAGTACTCATAAGATTGATTAGGGGTTGATGTAAAAACCTCGCTTAATCCACCTTGATTGTAAGCCCTAGGTGTTCTGCGTGTAGGTGTTGCGTAAGCAGGTGGGGATGCTCGACTTCTGTTTCTAGGCGCTCTTCCGGCTGGGTAAGTTTGGTTACCAGTAAAACTGTTAGATCTCTGCAGTGAGTCGTGTGGCGTCAAAGGGCTGCTTCTGCCGAAATTATGCCAGTCCGGGTAGTCAAACGCAGATCGGACATACGAACCCCCATCATAACCGGAGTACTCATAGGATTGATTAGGGGTTGATGTAAAAACCTCGCTCAATCCACCTTGATTATAAGCCCTAGGTGTTCTGCGTGTAGGTGTTGCGTAAGCAGGCGGGGATACTTGACTTCTGTTCCTAGGCGCTCTTCCGGCAGGGTAAGTTTGGTTACCAGCGAAACTGTTCGATCTCTGCAGTGAGTCGCGTGGCGTCAAAGGGCTGCTTCTGCCGAAATTATGCCAGTCCGGGTAGTCATACGCAGATTTTACATACGATCCCCCATCATAACCGGAGTACTCATAAGATTGATTAGGGGTTGATGTAAAAACCTCGCTTAATCCACGTTGATTGTAAGCCCTAGGTGTTCTGCGTGTAGGTGTTGCGTAAGCAGGTGGGGATGCTCGACTTCTGTTTCTAGGCGCTCTTCCGGCTGGGTAAGTTTGGTTACAAGTAAAACTGTTAGATCTCTGCAGTGAGTCGTGTGGCGTCAAAGGGCTGCTTCTGCCGAAATTATGCCAGTCCGGGTAGTCAAACGCAGATCGGTCATACGACCCCCCATCATAACCGGAGTACTCATAGGATTGATTAGGGGTTGATGTAAAAACCTCGCTCAATCCACCTTGATTGTAAGCCCTAGGTGTTCTGCGTGAAGGTGTTGCATAAGCAGGCGGGGATGATTGACTCCTGTTCCTAGGCGCTCTCCCGGCTGGGTAAGTTTGGTTACCAGCGAAACTGTTCGATCTCTGCAGTGAGTCGTGTGGCGTCAAAGGGCTGCTTCTGCCGAAATTATGCCAGTCCGGGTATTGATAGGGGGATTGTATATGCGATGGGGTCCCCGAAGAGTCCGATGAACCGAAGCTGGGTCCATAGCAGGATCGCGTATCGTTATATGAGAGATTCGACCTGTTCGGGGAGGCGCTTCTTCTAGGCATATTCACAGGAATTTAGAAATGGGCTTGCATTTTACTTTTACGTGCGTTTTTGTGTCATAATGACAAGTATGTGGAACAATTTCAGGGCAAACTTGGGATGATATTAGATGACACATAGGTGTTTTTACATTTTACTTAAATGTAACTTTCGCCAAGTAAAAAAAAAATGATGTAGTGGTGTAAAAAACATCAAACTTTTATATACTCGTCCCCCGGACACCTTATAATACAATAGTAGGTAACACGGGCTCTTATAGCGAGAACGGAAACCGCAATAGCTCGCAAACTCGAAAAACTAAAAATCCAAAAAAAGAATAATCAACATAGTACCCTACGAGCTCTACCATCTATAAAAATTTGAAAGTTTCGAATTGACTCCTTCGGGGTCAAAACATTTTTTGAAAGTCGCAAAAATGTACATGTGTTCTTATGTGAAAAGTGTCGATATGGGGTAATCTCCGAAGATCCGCCATAACTTTTAACCAAACTTTAAACGGACGTAGTCCTAGGTGTCTTACGCGGAATAGACTATAGCGTATAGCCGGGAAAAATCTTTTTTTTTAAATTTAATTTCAAAGTTTCGACCTTCTTTCAATTTTGGCGGCTAAACGAAAAGAGATATAAATATGCCGATTTCGGCGTTCCGCAGTAAAAGTTGAAACCGAAGCGAATATGTGTATGCGCAGTGGCGTACGGGCCCCCGTTTCGCTAATAGTTCACGGAAAAACTTCGAATTTTCGACGGTCGCTTTCATACGTCGAGGGCTAAACGGAGAATAGATAGAAGTCAGTGGCGGTTTTCCAGGGGGGGGGGGGGGGGGCAACTTATTTTTGAAATCATCCGATTTAGAAAAATGTTTGCCAGTCCCTGCATAGAAAATACTGTGAATACGAAAATCGTATCGACAGTCCAGTGGCGTACTCAGGGGGCGCACATGGAGGTTCAACATTTTACTTTTCCTCTACGCAAATAATCGCCACCCCCCTTATTGTTCATCAAGTGGGACGGCCTGTATAATCCGGAAAAGAGGTCAGTATAACACAGACTAGTTTTGCTGGAGGGGTCAACTTTTTTCAAAATTTACCGATGGAATTTTTTTTATTTAAACCCCATATAGATGCGCCGTAGAGTACGATAAAACCGATCCCACACCAGTGGCGTACCGGGAAAAGGGCAAACGAGGTTCCAACTTTTTTGTTGGAGGCGCTAGAGCAAATCGACCAAATCGTTAAAGCCTATTTTGATAATTGACAGAAAAAACTTTTGGAATACGTTTGTCGACAACCAGTGGCGTTTTCCGCAGAGGGGGCTCGGAAAATCAAAAAAAATATTCCGACACCGGAGTCGGTGCCTCAATGATGTTGACATTACAGGAAAAATAGTCGAAAAATCACCGGGTGCGCAGAAATGGTCCGAGAGCATGCGCAGTACGAGACCGTTGACAATTTTGAAATTATTTCTCCGTAGCCTTCTTAAAGATGTTTGAAAAGTCCGTTGTGCAAAGTCTGTGGTGTAACAGGATGGCCGAGATCTCGACTCTAACTTCGTTATTTGAAAAAGCCTGAAAAGTCAAACCGTAGGTTTGACTTTATCGGGTCCAACGGGTCCAATGAAATTGTCCCAAATAACTCCAGAAATATGTCAGTGGCGTCCCAGCTATGATTTACCTGAAACTGGGGCGGGGGGGGGTCAAAAAACCACTAAATATTTGTCTTCGTTGTTAGGTTTGACTTTGTCGGGTCCAACGGGTCCAATGAAATTGTCCCAAATAACTCCAGAAATATGTCAGTGGCGTCCCAGCTATGATTTACCTGAAATTGGGGCGGGGGGGTCAAAAAACCACTAAATATTTGTCTTCGTTGTTATTAACAACAGAACAACGGGATTGCCAAAAGTTGCCGATTTTCAATATCTACAAACTGTCAAAATTTGATTGCTCCAGCTCAACACCGAACGGAGTTATGATTTTTTAAAAAGTAGTTTGACCCTATTTTTGCTCGAATTTCGGGTCCCAGTACCAAATAAAAATTCCCCACTCCTCTACTAATCATAGTGAAACAACGGCACAGAAACTAAAAGATAGACGACAAAAAGCTCTACAAACTTTTATAATTTTATCGTTCCAGCTCAAAACCGAACTGAGATATGATTTTTCAAAAAGTAGTTTTACCCTATTTTTGTTCGGCTCTTGGTACCAATTAAAAATTCCCCACTCCGCTCCTTATTATACTGAAACAACAGGACCAAAACCAAAAGATAGACGACAAAAAGCCCAACAAATTGTAAACATTTGATTGCTCCAGCTCAATACTGAACGGAGATATGATTTTTCAATTAGTAGTTTGACCCCATTTTTGCTAAAATTTCGGGTCCTGATACCAATTAAAAATTCTCCACTCCTCTCCTAACTTCAGTGAAACAACGGGACTATAACCAAAAGATAGACGACCAAAAGTTCTACAAACAGTCGAAATTTTAAATTCCAGCTCAATACCAAAGGGAGATATGATTTTTCAAAAAGTAGTTTTACCCCATTTTTGCAATAATTCCGGGTCCAGGTACCAATTAAAAATTCCCCACGCCTCTCCTAACCATAGTAAAACACCAAAACTAAAACTAAAAAATAGTCGATAAAAATCTCTATAAACTGTAGAAATTTGACAGCTCCAGCTTGATACCGAACGGAGATATGATTTTTCAAATAGTCGTTTTACCCTATTTTTACTCAAATTTTGGCTCCTGCTACCAATTAAAAAATCTTCGCTTCTTTTCTAATTACAGTGAAACAACGGGACCAAAACCAGAAAACAGACGATAAATAGGTGTACAAACTGTTGAAATTTCATCGCTCCAACTTAATATCAAACGGTGCTATGATTTTTCAAAAAGTATTTTTATCCCATTTTTGCTAAAATTTTGACTCCCGGCACCAATTAAAAAATCCTCACTTCTCTCCTAATTACACTGAAACAACAAGACTACAAGAAAAGATAGACGACAAAAAGTTTGTAGAGACTGTTAAAATTTGATTGCTCCAACTTAAAGTCGAACAAAGATATGATTTTTCGAAAAGTAGTTTGATCCTATTTTTGCTAAAATTTCGGGTCCTGGTACCAATAAAAAAATCCCCATGTCTATCCTACTTACAGTGAAACAACGGGACTTAAACCAGTAGATAGACGACAAAAGGCTCTACAAATTGTTACAATTTTATCATTCTAGCACAAAACCGAACATAGATATGATTCTTCAAAAAGCAGTTTTACCCCATTTTTGCTAAAATGTTGGCTTCTGGTACCAATTAAAAAATCCTCACTCCTCTTCAAATTACAGTAAAACAACAAGATCAAAACTAAGAGATAGATGACAAAAAAGCTCTACAAACTGTTAAAATTTGTTTGCCCTAGCTCATCAACAACTAGAGTTATGAATTTTGCAGAAATGTCAAGCACGATTTTTTCACCACAAAACGGATTCAGAAAATAATTTTTAGCTCCACACTTTTAATTGTAGCAAAATGACGGGACTTTAACTAATTAATAGGGAATACAAATCTCTATAAACCGTGAAAATTTCATTGACTTAGCTCAATTTGAACGAAAGATATAATTATTTTTCAGTTATTTCGTTATTTTGAAATTTTCGATTTTCAAGGGTGGGAAATACATGAGTGGGAGTGCAGGTTTCAATGTAAAATTTTGATCCAAGGGGCACGTACCCCTTTCGATTTTTTCAAAAAAAAAATCTTCTTTATGCTACCACAAAATTTCTAATTTTTTTCTGTGACGTGTATGCTATATTTAATTTTTTTTTGCCGAAAGGAAGTTTTTTTTAAGCGACAAAGTTGAACAAAAGATACATTTTACCGGTCTCGCACATTTTATTGTAGAAATTAATAACAATTTATATTAAAAACATTAATGTATTACTAAAAGTGGCAACTGACATTATTAAATCTAACTTAAACCTAATGCCTTAAAATGACAATTTATATATATATATATATATATATATATATATTCTGGCAGGAACTATTTATTTTGTCATTTTTACGTTTAAATATAATGAAAATATGCTATTATATCAAAATCATCGAAAATTATCAATATTAAAAAAAAAACTTTATGCCAAAAATAGTCATCAAATGTAATTTTTTTAAAAGTAGTTTCACTCTAATTTTCCTAAAATTTTGGCTTCTGCTACCATTAAAAATATCCCCAGTTTTTTTTTGTATCCAGTTTTCTTAAATACCAGCTGTTTTAACGCAAATACGAAGTTTTAAATTTTACAAATTATAAAGAAATTGTTAAATAGTGAAACTAATATTTTCTACTTCTAAATTAAATTGCGAGAGTTAAAAAGTTAAATATTATTCCTTCTGATGTTGGCATTCTATTCTAAATTTAATTCGTTCTCAAAGCATAAAAACCCGGGGTCATGGACCGCTTAGGCAAAAACCAGCCAGGCTTGCTCCCGGACTTTCAGAGTGCGGAGCAGGAGCGGACGGACGAACTTATCCGATCCGGGACCGATCCGCGTCGAGCCCCACCACCAACTCGGGCGCGAGTTATCTTTCGCGAACCGAAGATTAACTTTTTAAAAAGAATTTATTTTGTTGGGAGTAGAAGTCGACTGTACCTGCTCAACGTCGCAGCGTAAATTACATCATCATAGTGCGATAAGATGTATTTATATCAAATGGAATTCTTCTCTAAGCATAATTCTAGTGTAGGTGGTGCGATAACTCCTCCATCCGTAGAAGTGACATCGGCTAATAAGGTCCAGATGGAACGTTAATAGGATTTGCATTACTTTTAATTATGAAAGATTTTAATTTTTGTCTGTTCTTAATAAAATATTTAAGCAAATACAATATTATTATCAAAATCAGTATGCATGAGATTGCAACTAGCATCCAATTAATTTTGTAGTTATGGGTTTCAAGCATTTGCTGAGATTCAACGTGTTTTTCCAAAGTGTTTATTTGTTGTTTTAAAGTTGAGAATTTCGATATATCGATTCCAGTTATATTTGTTGTTTTTAAGTTTGCATTTAATTCACTTTGTTTTATACGAATATTAGACATTGTAATTAACGATGGGGAATATTCTGTTTTAAATTTTGATATTAATGTTTTTGAATTAAATTTTCCTTTACATCCATGAGGTAACGAAATTAAATAATTTCCAAAAAGTGATTTTCGTGTATCAATTTTGTTGAACAATGAATTTCGATAGTGGATTCATTTTCAGCAATTATGATCCATGAATTGCTATTATCAACTTTGATAATTTGGTTTCCAAAATTAGAAATTTTTCGAGTTAAACAATTTCTTTCTTTTGCGTAAGTGATTAATTGTACTGCACATGTTTTTTCGTTTAGGTTTTGTAAAACTTTAGTTTCACATAAATATGATGATTTTTCAAGGTGAAAGCAGCGATCGTCTTTTTCGATAAACGAATTTTCGTTTAAAAGTATGAATTTAGAATCTGGTATTATTAATTCATTATTTTTATTTGGAATAGGGTAGAGTTGATAATATTCATATTTAGATTTTTCAATTAATGGAATCTTAATGATGAAATATATGACCATTTCTTTTTGGTATGTTTTGATTTTTATAATTTCTTCGTATTTAGGCATATTTTCTAATGTTGGTTCGAATAAAAGAGATGTATCTTGCAGATGATCTTGAATTCCTTTCAAATCATTTTGTAATTTGAGAGGATTAATAATGCTTGGGTGCATTTCTGAATGTCTAGCAAAACTTTGATCTGTTATCAATTGATTTAAATAATCATTGATTTCATTGATCGATGCGATTAAAGCTAGTTGGGTATTGATTGTCATTTGAATCCATGCACAATCTGATAATTTTGTTATCGACATTTTTAAAGTGTATATATCATTTACAATCGTGTTTTGGTTTTTAATTAATATTGAAATACTTTTATTAGTTTCATCTATTAATTCTTTTGTGATTGAAATTTGATTTGTAATATCAGCCTTTAAATTTTCTTGATTATGAAATAAGTTTTTAAAGTTGTTTTCGTATCTTTCACCGTCTTCTGCATCTAAGTTTCCAGTAAGTGTTTTTTGAATTGTTCCAATAAAGTTGAATAATCCTCTTTTAGTTCTTCGGTATGAAGGTGAAATTTCATTAATTAAATTGTTTGTACGTCTTGTTTCTTGTTTTAAAATATCAAGTAATTGTTTAGTTATGTCTGTATTAGTATGACATGATTTTTCTTTTAAGGTAATTTGTCGTTGAAATTCCTCTTGGTGCTCTTCAGATATCTTTAAAATTTCGATTAATGATGTAATGTCGATTGAATGTATTAAATCCCATTCTGATATTATATTGCTCGCTGTTCCCATTCTAAATGTTATTAGTCCTGGATGATCTGGTATTTAATTGATCATTTCGGTTTTGATCCTCCATCTGAAATGTTGATTTTAGATTAGTTAAGTGAACCTTTTTAATTACGTTTTCTTTTATTTGTATTTTTGCAACATTGTCTGGGTCGATAGATATTATTGTGTAAGGGCCGTGGTATTTAGCGACGGTTTTCTGACCTCTTTTAATTTTTTCTCTTATATAAACTTTTTGATTAGGCCTAAAATTTTGAACATTTTTTTATCTGTCGTTATGATATTTGATATATTTTTCTTTTTGTTTTACATTCGTGGTTTTTACTAAGTCATGTAAAATTTTCATTTGTTTTAAATGTTCGTCGATAATATTCTCATTCGTAGTAATTTCATTCATTGTTTGTATCAGTTCCGTATAATATTTCTTGTGGTGATTTTCCGGTGTTTGTATGAATTGTATTATTGTACGCCAATAATGCTAATTTGACAAGTTCTTCAATATTTAATGATTTTGTTTCTTCTTTAAGTCGAAATATTCTGATATGTTCAATTAATGTAGAATGAAGTCTTTCGATTGGTCCATTGGAATTTGGGTGATCCGGTGTAATAAAGTGAACGTTGACAGCATGAACTTCTAAAAGATCTTGTACTAAAGTATTTTTAAATTCTGAACCAATATCTGTGGTAATTTTTTCAGGAGTTTTATATAATGAAAAATATTCAATTAATTCTTTTCCAATAACTGCTACGTCTTTACATAAAATCTTTTTCGCATATCCAAATTTCGAAAAGGAGTCTATTATCGTAAGATAAATTGTTTGTTCGATCTGAACAACATCCATAAATAAATGTTCGAATGGTTTTCTTGAACACGGTGTCAAGTTCAATGGAATTTTAGGTGGGTGTCTGTCGTATTTTCTTTTTGGCAAATTTCGCAGTTGTTTATATAATTTTGGATTGTTCTTATCATAGTTTCGAAGTAATAATGCTGTTTTAATTTATTGTATGTTTCAATGGCTCCTCTGTGATTTGTTTTTCCTTCATGGTACATTGTTATTACGCTTTCAATTTTTTCTTGAGTCTTCAAATTTTTGTTCTGTTTAGTATGCCATATTATTTTGGGTCCGTTGTTGTTGAATATTTCTGAATACAATTTTGAAAGTTCGGTATACAATTCTTTTCTCGGAGAAAACATGTGAAATGTTTCGTTTTCCATAGTATAATTTTTTAAGATGTTTATCAGATCCTGTTTTGAGTAATTATGATTTGTAATTTGATGTGGAGTTTTAATTTGGAAGGGATCTATTTCAATTATGTCTGGAAAATATTCTTCTGCAATTTCTTCATTTATTAGGGTTCTAGTTGATCCAGTATCAATCATAAATTTCGCGTTAATTTCGGGAATTATTATGTAAGGTAATTTATGAAAATTCGAGATGTTAAGTTCTAAGTATTGGGGTTGTTCAAGGCTGGTGTTGTAAAATTTTCTTCTGTTGAATCTTTAATATTTTCTTCATATTGCTCTCCATCATAGAATTCTTCTTGTTCATATTCTTCAAATTGTTCGTACAATTGTTCAGGGTCTTCTTGGTGATAGAGTTCTTGTGCTATATATATATCTTGGTTGTTATTGTTGTGGGTATATCATTGCAGTATTTCCTGATGAAATTTCCATTGGTGTTGGTGTCGGTTTATGAAATTTGCGAAGTTTTGAGGTATTAGTTACTCCGGAAAATTGTCTTTTTATTTGATTTGGTCTGACAAATTGTTGTTGTTGTGGTTGAAATTGTTTAAATTGTTGTTGAGGTTGAAATTGTTGTTGAGATTGAAATTGTTGTTGAGGTTGAAACTGTTGTTGAGGTTGAAATTGTTGTTGAGGTTGAAACTGTCGTTGAGGTTGAAACTGTCTTGGTTGTTGATATTGTCTTTGTGAAAATTGTTGATTAGAAGTTGAAGGATTTTATTGTTGTTGATAATTCGGATTATTTCGAATCGGTAAAGGTTGAATTCTCAAATTATGATTTGGTGTTTTATTTTGTTCTCCTGAATTTTGATTTGAATGTAACTGAGTTCGGTGGTAGTTCATATTTTCTTCTTCAACTGCCATACGCATTGCGTCTTCGATTGTTGCTGGTGATTTACAACGTAATAGATGACTCATGTGGCTGTTTAGTCCTGCTAAATATGCTTTTAGTGTTGTTGCATTATATAAATTTCTCTTTGCGTCTTTGATATCTTGGTGAATATTTTGAAGTTCTAATTTATTCAATAAAAGGCATCGAATGTCGATACATTTGTCTGCAAATTGTAAAGGTGTTTCATTTGCTTTTTGCTTTATCATGACAAGGTCTCTTAAAAGTGATTCTTCATCTCTCTGATCTCCAAATAGTGAAATTAGTATATCTTTTAATTCTTGTAAGGTGTTAAACGGTCTGGCTGCTAACATTACTGCTGCTTTTCCAATTAGTTTTGATCTTATGTGATATAAGGTGAAACCTGTTCTTGCGACATCGTTATTTGGTGCCATCATTGCCATTACAGATTCACATGAACTTATGAAAGTAGATAATTTTGAAGGTTCTCCATCAAATTTAGGAATTATGTCTAGAATGTCTTTAACTGAAATTTGTGGTAAAGCCATGTTGTTTATTTGGTGGTTATTTATTTGAGGGTTATTTATTTGAGGGTTTATATCGATGTTTTGAAAATGTTCTATTAGTTCGTCTAAATCGTTTAAATTATTTAAATTGTTATTCATTTACTTACACGAGGATTAAAATGATGATTCCTTTGATAATGTTCATTTGAATTGTATCACTTGCACAATTAAATTATTATTTTAATTTTGATTGGAAAAATATGTTGAATTGAACTGTATTATTTTTGTAAATTTCGATTTTTTTAAAATGCTATTGTTTTTTGAAAAATGCTATTGTTTTTTGAAAAATGCTATTGTCGTCGATATCGTTTAATTTGACGTTTTATAACCAAACAATGATATCGGCATTTTAAGGTGAGGATGGGAATATCGGGTAGTCTCGATGGTTTCTTTAAAGATGGTTTCTTTCTTCTGTGTCAAATTTCTACATAGGTATTAAGTTCTCCTATGGTCTTTGAAATTGACAACTGTCTTCTTTTCTTCAAGGGCTTATAATAATTTGACACTTCGACATCAAATTATTAAGTGCAAGGCCTCATGGTGATCTTGGGATTGGCTTCTTTTTCTTTCTTCTTTTCTTCTCTTCTTCTTGGGGGACTGGGATCCGTCGGAGAGTCTGGTCGATCCAGATGTCGAACACGATGTTCCTCTCTCGTGGTTGACTCCAATAGTCAGGGGGAATTTGTTACCGTTGGAAGAGTCTAGGCGATTCTAGAAACCGAACACGATGTTCCTCTTCGATGGTTGCGACTCCGATAGTCAGGAAATTGAATTTACGTTACAAGCCGGACAAATACACGACGATTTTGGGTTTTTGGTGAATCGTTGAAACGAACGAATTTTTGATTAATTCTCCAAAAAAATCCGAACGACTGCGCCAGTTATCTTTGGCGGACCGAAGATTAACTTTTTAAAAATAATTTATTTTGTTGGGAGTGGAAATCGACTGTACCTGCTCAACGTCGCAGCGTAAATTAAATCATCATAGTGCGATAAGATGTATTTATATCAAATGGAATTCTTCTCTAAGCATAATTCTAGTGTGGGTGGTGCGATAACTCGCACTCGCTCCTTACACGTCAGACGGAATAAGGCGAAGATTTTCGCGTGCCCCCACCGCTTTCGCGTTATACAAATTAACTCGCGCTGCTTAGCGCAGCACATTCTCTCGTTAGTTTTCAAACAATAAACATCTTCTGAATTAAGGTAAGGGCTCCCCTTGGGACAGAGCTGGGATGAATCCTCAAAAACAGGATTCGAATCACGAATCCGAATCACCTAATATGATTCGAATCACGAATACTCGAATAAATGATTCGTAAGTGAAAAATATGATTCGAATCCTCATTTTTGAATCACGGATACAAATCCTTTAAAAATAAATTTAAATCTATTATTTGCAATCAGTAATATTTTATTCCATCACTTTCTATTAATAAAAATGTTCATTTACCGACTAAATATCTGATTAAATAATGATTTTAATTAATGATGATATATGTGTAATTGAACTTCATTTTAAATCTGTGTTTTATACGCGTGGCGCATGAAGTAAAATTTCGAGTTTAGAAAAGCCCCGTGAAAATTTGTCTCGGGTCGCTGCGCGACCCTCGACAAATTTTCTACGCGGGGCTTTTCTAAACTCGAAATTTTACTTCATGCTTAGTCTGGGAGTGGACAACACTCGTTCTTAGAAGTTTCAAATTAAAGGATCACTCTAGATTACTAAGTTAATTACCATTTTACAAAGGCTACAGCTCGAAGGACCAATCATGGTCTTCGGAGAGCGAAGGACTACAGGGAATCGAAGTTTATTTACAAGAAAACAACGAATATCTGAAGGTTTACAGCATGGATAGGAAAGAAAACATCCAATTTTGAAAAAAATATCTAAGTTGGGGTGGTTTTCAGTGCGTTTTTAACTTCACTTTAAATCAGTGTTTTATACGCGTGGCGCATGAAGTAAAATTTCGAGTTTAGAAAAGCCCCGTGAAAATTTGTCTCGGGTCGCTGCGCGACCCACGACAAATTTTCTACGCGGGGCTTTTCTAAACTCGAAATTTTACTTCATGCTTAGTCTGGGAGTGGACAACACTCGTTCTTAGAAGTTTCAAATTAAAGGATCACCCTAGATTACTAAGTTAATTACCATTTTACAAAGGCTACAGCTCGAAGAACCAATCATGGTCTTCGGAGACCGAAGGACTACAGGGAATCGAAGTTTATTTACAAGAAAACAACGAATATCTGAAGGTTTACAGCATGGATAGGAAAGAAAACATCCAATTTTGAAAAAATATCTAAGTTGGGGTGGTTTTCAGTGCGTTTTTAACTTCACTTTAAATCAGTGTTTTATACGCGTGGCGCATGAAGTAAAATTTCGAGTTTAGAAAAGCCCCGTGAAAATTTGTCTCGGGTCGCTGCGCGACCCTCGACAAATTTTCTACACGGGGCTTTTCTAAACTCTAAATTTTACTTCATGCTTAGTCTGGGAGTGGACAACACTCGTTCTTAGAAGTTTCAAATTAAAGGATCACTCTAGATTACTAAGTTTATTACCATTTTACAAAGGCTACAGCTCGAAGGACCAATCATGGTCTTCGGCGACCGAAGAACTACAGGGAATCGAAGTTTATTTACAAGAAAACAACGAATATCTGAAGGTTTACAGCATGGATAGGAAAGAAAACATCCAATTTTGAAAAAATATCTAAGTTGTGGTGGTTTTCAGTGCGTTTTTAACTTCACTTTAAATCAGTGTTTTATACGCGTGGCGCATGAAGTAAAATTTCGAGTTTAGAAAAGCCCCGTGAAAATTTTTCTCGGGTCGCTGCGCGACCCACGACAAATTTTCTACGCGGGGCTTTTCTAAACTCGAAATTTTACTTCATGCTTAGTCTGGGAGTGGACCGTCAAGATTTTCTACATGTCGAGATTTTCGATATTTCTAGATTTATGTCGATTTATTCACAGTTTGTTATTGTATTAAATGCAACTTTAATATTAAATAAAAACTTTTTTTTTTAGGAATAGAATATTTACCCATTAAGAGCCGAGCAAATTATAAAGTTAACTCTAAAAGTTAATTTTAGGTAAAATTTTGCATCTTTTTCTATGATTTCAATGAATGATTTATTATATTACATATGTCGATTTTTAAAAGAGTTAAATTTAAAATTCAAACGAGTGTTGTCCACTCCCAGACTAAGCATGAAGTAAAATTTCGAGTTTAGAAAAGCCCCGCGTAGAAAATTTGTCGAGGGTCGCGCAGCGACCCGAGACAAATTTTCGCGGGGCTTTTCTAAACTCGAAATTTTACTCCATGCGCCACGCGTATAAAACACTGATTTAAAGTGAAGTTAGAAATGCACTGAGAACCAACCCCGCTTCGATATTTTTTCAAAATGTTTTCTTGTAAAAAAACTTCGATTCCCTGTAGTCCTTCGGTCTCCGAAGACCATGGTTGGTCCTTCGAGCTGTAGCCTTTGTAAAATGGTAATAAACTTAGTAATCTAGAGTGATCCTTCAATTTGAAACTGCTAAGAACGAGTGTTGTCCACTCCCAGACTAAGCATGAAGTAAAATTTCGAGTTTAGAAAAGCCCCGCGTAGAAAATTTGTCGAGGGTCGCGCAGCGACCCGAGACAAATTTTCACAGGGCTTTTCTAAACTCGAAATTTTACTTCATGCGCCACGCGTATAAAACACTGATTTCAAGTGAAGTTGAAAATATACTATTAACGTTGGTAATTTTTCATGGTTAAGTAATCAAATATGCGTTCACAAATATTTGAATTATTCGAAAATTTTGAATATTTATATCCAAGTATGAATAATTTAGTGATTTAAATATTCGTATTAGAATATTTAACTATTTGAATTCGAATCCGGGAATCGAATCCTGAATGATTCGAATCCTGCCCAGCTCTGCCTTGGGAGACAAAACTTAAACATTGTCTTTACATTGTCCTCCCAAGTGCAACACATAAACAGAGTCCTAATATAACCTATGCCTTAATTAACAATTACTTTCAATCAGTTTCTCACGTAATAAATTATTCCATTTCTATATTCAATTTCCGATAACAGAGTTTATAAATTTAATTTAATCTCACAGTGTTTGTGCAACTTTCAATTAAATTCAATCAATTAAGTACTTAGGTGTGTTTGTGAAGTGAATCAGTGAAGTTAACTTGCTAGCTTTGAAGCCTCTTCGGAGCATGCGTTGTTCGGGCAATTTCCGGGCATACTTTGAGAATTTTCAAGAAGAAATCCGTGCTCTTGGGGCTATTTCCCATCACGTATTTCTAGCTAGTTAGATAATTTTACTATATAGTGTCTGGAAAGGGGCAGTTTCTCTGAGTATGCAAAGATCGGGCTGCTTCCGGGCATACTTGGATTAATTGCTTTAGGGATACGTGTTTTCGAGGCTACGTCTTACCACGTTTTCTCTAATTTTCTTGACAAACCAGGAAATCGTGATCACGAGGCCATTTCTCACCACGTTTTTCTGAATCCCCTCACAAACCACCTTAATGCTAAACTAATTGCATCACGTTACACAAAGCTTACATAGTAGTAACTTTCAATCTTAAGAGGCTACTACGAAACAGTTTGTGATGAGAACTTAGCTGCTAAAGGGGACTTATCCTTTTGCTACTCGTTGCAGCATTCTGAAACTGTGTCGCTTGATTATTAATTTTATTAGTTATTTAATTATTTATCCATTATTCCTTAGAACATTAATTACTTATTAAGGTATTAATTATTTAATACTTTCTTTCTGTTTTATTAAATATAACTAGCTTCATCTCCTGCACTTAATTATTTGCACATTATAACTTTTCTTTTCTTAAGTTAAAGAATCAAAGTTATAAACACTGTGTGATGTAATAAATTCCCTTAAAATAAATATTAAGTAATTCGATTTTCTAAATTAAACTTCCGGCTTCTTTTGTGATAGCCCACAATCATTATACTCATTCTTGATTACATAATTTCACATTTCATGTATTACTTCTGATTAACTCTAAAAAGTAATTTATCCTGTTCAAGTAAATCATTCACTTGAACTTTAGCTTGAATAAACTCTGTTTTACTTATAATTATACACTCCCTAATTAGAATTGTCCCTTTAATCTCTTATTATTACGCTGTTTCTATTTCTACTATTATTCACAAATTTGGATAATAATTCGTGAACAAATCTTACTACTGATTTGCTTCATTCCCTTTTGTTGATAAAGGCATAGCTTATTTCTCGTAACTTAACTTTGCAATTTTCACATTTAAATATTTTCTTTTCAATTGCTAACGAGAGAATTGCCCTGCACGACTTACGTTGCGAACCTTAACACAACGCGCGCGCCGTTGTGTTACTTCTGTCGATTATAGATCATTGTAATAATATTTGTAATCGCCATAAATACATGTTTCCTTTGCTTACTTTGTGTTGGAGTATTCTGTGATTTTTCTTGTAACCGATTAACCTTTTAATATTTTTTGTTTGTATTGAAATTCTGTTGAACGTTAATAAAATTCTATTTAATTTGCTGAACCTATTACCCACTTTGTTATTACCATTTATATTGAGTTTATGTTGAGTTGCTTAATAAAGTCTACTTATTTACTGTTGAGTTGATTATCATTACTTATACTGATATTATGTTGAGTGGATTAATAAATAATTCCTTTACTGACTATTATTACATTCTATATCTTTGTTTCTTTTATCGATGTTAATCTGATTAAAGATACTTGTCGAAATAAAGTTGATTAAATCTTGTTTGACTTATTTATTTCGATCTGTTTAGCTATGTTGATTTATTATTGCAAATAAATGTATGAAACTATTCCTGAGTATTCTTTCTGAACACCCTGTCACCTAGTAAATAAGTTGTGTGGTTATACTAATTAAACAATAAGAGCGTTCCTTGACAATTTTGAATCCAGGTTAAAAAATAATATTGTTCGAAATACAGTTGTTGTTCTCCTCTGAGCACTGGTTGAAGAACCATTGAACCAGATCTCGAACAGAAATAATAACCATTTTTGCATAGAAAAATATATAACTCTACAAAAGTTATAAAATAAAAAAAATCTAATTCCATTAACACAGAATGACAATGACACAACAAATTAAAAATTACTTACGATAACAAAAATCGACCTGTTCGAAGTGTTTTATATATTTCGAACTACCTTAGCTGAAGTGCTTATATTCTATATTTTAAAAAAATCCTGTTTATTTTTACTTTTTATTAAACTTTTTAAACAGTACCACGAAAGTTTTATTTATTTGAAAAAAAATAAAGATTCTACTTTAAATGTATGCTTTATTTTATTCGTTTTATTAAATATCTTAATATATTTTTTTATTTCCATATCTAAAGATAGGATTTCTTCAATAATCTAATACATTTGAATTAATGTTAATTAAAATTTAAAAAAATATTATTAAAATCTATAAAACACTTTACTTATATTTACTTAAATATACAAAAATAACTTTTTTCTACCTTTTTAACAAACTACATCCTCATAGTACGACTGTTTAATATTAAATTTTTTATATATATTTTTATTTTATGTAAACAAAATTAGGTAAAGAAGGACTATAAATATTTATATATTGTATACATGTTTATTGATTATATAACAAATAAAAATACAAAAATGAATATATAATAAAGATATATGCAAAAATTATAAATTTTCATTTAACGTAATAATTTTTACGTTAAATGAAAATTTATAATTTTTGCATATATCTTTATTATATTTTATAAACTTTTATTATCCTAATAAAAAAAAATCCCCGGATTCAAGGTAAAGTCAAAATTTGCTTTAGTAACAGAAATAATTAAGACAAAATTTTATTTAAAACCGATTAGGTAAGGTAAGCGGCAATGTTTATCTTAAAATAAAAAATACTGTTACAAGCTTTGTTGGCATGTTTAAAATAAAAACAAAATCAATATATTAGAGCCGAACCTGAAGAAGTTTAAAGTAGGGATGTTCGATATATATCGATATCTTGAAATATCGATATTTTCATGTAAAATAATCGATATTTATATCGATATTTCTTTTTCCGATATATCGCTCGTGGTCAATATCTTTACATACGATACTAGTTATTCATAAGATGCCATCTATTGTATAACAGAAAAAAAAATAAAAATTATGCAGGGATTTTATTTGTATTACAAAAGAAAAATTAAAAAAATATGCAGGGATTCTTTTCTGTTGGGTGTTTCGAGTGTTTCCAATTCCAGATTAAGCATGAAGTAATATTTTGAGTTTAGAAAAGCCTGAACGTTTGGATTTGGATTTGGTCCAAATCAAAATTCAGGTCTTTTTAAACTCGATATTTTATTTGATGCGCCACGCCTATAAAACACTAATTTCAAGTGATGTTTAAAAGTAATGTAACGGCTTGATATTTTGCTTTGTGATGAGTTTAGAAAAAAATGTTGCAAATAAAACTTGTAGCTACTAATTTAAGCTACTAATAAATACAAAGCTCTTTTGTTTTTGTTCAATAAACCGAGAAAGATTTTTTTGATAATAAATGCTCAACTTTATGACAACTATATGATAATTTACGAACGAGTGACATTCACTCCCAGACTAAGCATGAAGTAAAATATCGACCGAGCCAAATATTGCTCAGGGCTTTTCTAAACTCGAAATTTTACTTTATGCGCCACGCGTATTAAACACTGATTTCAAGAGAATTAAAAAATATAAAAACATATTAATACTGTTTTAAGTTTGAAAAATTATCAAAACATGTCAAAATTATCCAAATCATTTAAAATTGTCAAAATTACTAAAATGTCATCTCGTAAATATAAATAATATCGAAAACGTCAAAAATTCGGCGTGTTGATAATAGTATATTATTCAACAAGCGCATAATGAAAGCTATTAATCATGAGAATGAGGTTTACGGAACTAGCCGCAGGCGAGTGGAGTAAATCATTCGAATGATTAATAGCCATTATGCGCGAGTAGAATACTATACTTTATCCACAACCACAAAATGTATATTCATTCTTGCTTACTGCAACTTTTCAAGAATAAGAACATAATTCATTAAATCATTTACTTTTAATTATAACTAAGAAATACATATAATAACACTATTTATTAGGATTAATGATAATAGTAACGTTAGAACAATTATTAAACACAATAGGGGGCATTGAAGTAGGTACACCAAGATTTACGGTTTGATCCAAAATATCGAAATTAACGGAATTTGTGCTGGAAGATGCAGCTGTTACATTATTTGCTGTCGATTCTATTGACGATGCAATTTTTCTGGCCGTTTCCTTTTTGTTTTCCAAAGAATCGTTAATATAGCCTTCTGCAACCGCAGTTGACTTCCATCCTCCACCAGCATCAACCAAAATGGTGGCTGAGGTTCTTCTAAAGCTATGGCCTGTATATTGCTCAGGATTGGGTAATTTCAAAAAACTGGCGATATCCCTTCCCATTTTTGTAAATTTATTAATACCAATTCGCTGTTTAGTACACTTTCCATTTTAAAAATTTTGAAAGAAATAATCACAGTTTATCTGCTTTCGGAGGCACAAATATTTTTTTACAATGTGGTAAAAATTACCAGATACTGTAAATTTCCTACAAATTTTAGTTTTTGTGGTTGGCACCTTAGTCAGATAGCAGGAATTAAGGTCTTCTTTATCTTTAATTTTCATGTTATACAGCTCATTTGAACGACAAGCGCCCATTAAACCCATAATTAATGCAACCTGAAGAAAAAATTACTGCAATTTTTAAAAAATATTAAAATAATTTAAAACTTACTTTTGTTGCAAGAAATTTGTCATCCGGTGCATTTGCAATGAAACTGTTAACATTTTCTGGGGAGAAAGTGTTGGCTTTTTTCGGAGTAAACCCTTCATTTTTTCTTTTCAAAAAAGCTAGAAGTTTGCCATAGTTTCCAATATTGATGTTTTCAAAGATTTTCAATGTACTTTTTAGCATCGAATACTTCTGCCACAACGATGAGGTGTTGTATTTTTTTGATAATTCAGTAAAATACACCAAAACTACCGACTCAGTTGAAGAATGTGCTTTTTTCTCCTTTTTCCATTCACAAAACGTGTTGTATGTACTTTGGTATATGTTGCGAAACTTTTTAGGCAACAAATTGATGGAAGCGATTTCTGTCGCGTCCCTTATTTCCGGGGGTGTCAACAAGTCAGGATCGGATTCCATGTTGCTTCTTTCATCTTCGATAAACTATTAACCACACTATCACAACGATCACAACACAATTAACACAATTTGCTTTCAATTTATAAATTGTTTTTGTTTAAGTCAAAATTGATTAACATGAGGTATCCTAATTTTGTAGTGATTTCTTATTATTCACAGTTGAGCAGTGATAAGTCAAAATATTACTCACAGGTTTCATAACCTATTTATAATAAACGTCATTATTATTGACTCTTAGCATGTATAATTATAATATTATAGAGTGGTTGTGGATAAAATCCATTTACGTCAAAATTATCATTTTATGTCAGTACATGACAGTTCAACAAAAGCGTTCTTACAAAATCAAAAGTTTCTGTCAAAATCAGTAATAATGTCAAAAATGTTATCTAATAATATAAAAATTGTCATCTAATGTTAAAATAGTAAATATGTAATAACAAAAATATCAAATATCAAGCAAATGTCAGAACTACCATCTAATTTCAAATATGTCATTTAATGTCAACATCAAAAATGTTAAAACGTAAAAAAATTCATTGTTTATCAAAATTAACATCTAATGTGAAAAATGTCATCTAATGTCAAGAAACGTAGTCTAATATCAAGAATATAATGTATTGTCAAAAATGTCATCTAATGTCCATTTACGTCAAAAAGGTAAAAAATATCAAATATGTCATCCAATGTCAAAAATGATATAAATATGTCTTGAAGAAAAAAAAAATCTTAAATTTGTCTGTTCAAATAATGTTCGAATATATTGATGAATTTGATGAATTAGGAATTGGTTTTTGAAAATTGTTACAAATCTGAATAAAAATATTGAAAACCTTACATATAAACATGTTATACAGGGTTATTTAAAATGAAGTAACAGATTTTAAACATTTATTTCTTCCAAACTACAAAAGGTAGAAACACAATTCCAACGTTCCTGGAAAAAGAAAAGTTCAATTTTTATGCATTCCTTATGACCACCATGTGTTACGAGACAAATATCAAAACGGTGGCTCATTTCTTGCCACACACGAATCAGCTGGTCTTTAGTTATCGAATTCACAGCTTCAACAATTCGATGTCGCATATCTTTAAGAGAGGTTTTTAGGCTTCTTTTAGTAAACTGTACGAATACGGTCCACATTTTCATTCAATGTGCGTGGATATCCCGGGCTCTTCTGTTTGCAGATGCAACCATTGTCTACGAATTTTCGATGCCACTGGTAAATCTGCTTATGACAAGGCGGTTGTTTATTAAACTGACGGCGAAAAGCACGTTGAACTTCAATAATGGACTAGTTTTGCTAGTTGCAGCACACACAATGCTTTTTCTTGTTGTGTCGCCATTTTACTACAGACAATCAACATGAGAAGTAACAGCGCCAATGCGGCCGTGGTTGGAACTTCTGGACTGTTCAAATTTTAAGCTTTTGTTTGCCCAGAAACTTTGGAATTATAGTTCTACCTTTTGTAGTTTGAAAGAAATAAATGTTTGAAATCTGTAATTGGACGAGAAAATCTCGAAATATCGAAAATTTCATCAACATTTTATAAATCGATAAAAATCACAAAATGTCAAAAATCTCTATATGTTGAAAATTCGATGAACATTTTCATAAATTAATGAAACATCTCGAAGTATTGAACATTTCATCAACGTTTTATAAATTGAGGAAAATCTCGAAATATTCTAAATCTAATGAAAATTTGTTCAATCGACGAAAACCTCGATATTTATTTATTTATTTATTAACGGAATCTCCATTTTATTACATAAGTGTACATATACATATTGTAATATATGACAAAAATAACAAAAAACATAAAAATCATATAAAGAATTACATTGATTGAATTACATTGATTACAGCCACCTATGATATGATAAAAATTTGATGAAAATATCGATTTCTTGAAAATCTGGTAAAAGTCAAGTTGACACTTGATTAGGAATGACAAAAATGTCAATTCATATAAAAATTGTCAAAATATAATTAGAAACGTCATAAATGTCAATCCGTGTGAAAATTGTCAAAATATGATATGATTTCTAAAGTCAAAATTACATTTTGTGCGAAATATGTCAGAATACGATTGAAATGGTTGAATATTAAAAATAACACATTTGACGGAACTATTCAAAACACAATTAAAAATGTCAAATTTGACGGCAATCATCGAAATTTATCAAAATGTCAAACTTAACAGAAATTTATCAAAATATCAAATTTGGCGAAATTATCGAAAAACGATTAAAAATCTCAAATCTGACAAAAATCATGGAAATTTATCAAAATGTCAAATTTGACATAAACCATTAATTTACTTGATTTTTGATTTTATCACCTTGGAACGAGTGTCGTTCACTCCTAGACTAAGCATAAAGTAAAATTTCGAGTTTAGAAAAGCCCCGCGTAGAAAATTAGTCGAGGGTCGCGCCAGCGACCCTCGACTAATTTTCACGGGGCTTTTCTAAACTCGAAATTTTACTTTATGCGCCACGCGTACAAAACACAGAATTCAAATGACGTTTAAAATATACTCCGGAATGATTTATACAAGATTGATCAAAAAAAATTCTCTTGTTTGACCATTTGAACATGGACAATTTTATAAATGCTGCATATTTCCCAATTTTTGATACTTTTGACAGTATAAAATTAGGATAATCTTCGTAAGAACTTTATCGTAGTATTATATTTTATGTTAAAAGTTCTGCAAACTAAAAGAAGCGTAAGTTTATTTGTTAGAATTCAAAATAGTTTTGAATTTGAAATATTCATTTTATTACAAGAAGAATTAACAATTTTGATTTATTTACAACATTTACATTGAAACTGTTTTAATTAAATACGGCATATTTAAATTACAAGGACAAATATACAGGGTGACCGACAAGAACCGGACACATTTAAAATAATCAGTACTCGCTTGTTTTTCAATGAAAATTAATTTTATTATGCGAAAATCTTCGTAATTACATGCCATTTTATATGCATATTATGAATAAAATATAATGTCATGTAGGGGATGTCCACTTTCTTAAATGTGATTTTCAAACTGTTGTAGAAAATCTTTGTATACGTGTTCCAACATCTCAAGATCAAATATTGCCACTTTCCGCTTGATTTCTTCTTTCAGATCGGTCTAGGTGTGGGGTTTGTGTATTTCAGGTATACCCACAAAAAGAGTCATACGTGGTCAAATCTGGTATACTTGGGGACACCGCGAACACTGCGCAATTGGCAATGGTGGGGGTTCGCTGAATGCTACCAGAAAGGGTCATTTGACTTATTGGCGACTTCTCATTACCTCATAGACTCTTATTTGATCACGTGTGACTTATTTTTGTGAAGAAATCGCAATCCAAGTTGATCCTGAGATATTGAAAAGCGTAAATACACACAAAACCAGGGTTGTTAGAAAAAAACGTTTTTTTTTTCATTTTAATTAAAACAAACACTTTTTTTTACAAAACGTGTTTTTTTCACTAAAAAAGTGTTTAGTACCAATAAGAATTAAAAACATTATAACATGATGATTTTGACATTTTTGGTTTAATAAAACGTTTTAGTAGATTACTATTGTAAGTTTACAACTAGTAATTTAATAGCCCTACAATCTAATAGTTGTACTTACAAAAACAATTGTCGACGTCAATAATGTTCTACAAATAGTCGATGTGATATTCCACACGTCGACAATGACATAGTGACATTGTTGATGACGCTCATCCCTGGTTCTAACCTAACTTAACTTACTGATACAGTTAAAAAAAAGGCAAAAATCACATTCTTGAAATTAATAATAACACAAACATGTTTTATTTCATTAAAAATGAAATGATTTAATAATATAGCAAAAACAACAACAATACAATGGAAATAGAACAATAACAAACAATTAAAAAAAGTATCACAAAAATTGTCTGAAATGCTTTCCTTCACTAATCAATCAAAAATTTTGGAAATTCAAGGCATTTTGATTATTTTTGCTCAGTTATTTTAGCATGTCCTATGGCCTACGATAAAAATAACATACTGAATATTGAAAAAGTCGTCAATTTAGTTATAAAATGTTTTTGAAAATTAAAAATTGCTCTTAAGATAAGCGCTCAAAGTCAGAACCGTCTTTACGCACGGGTTCGCTGGGCAGGTGCCCAGGGCCCCCTGATCTAAGGGGCCCCCTAGCCAAACCCTTTGCTAACATAATTTACCAATAACGAATGACTTAGGGCCCCCAAAGTTATAAGTTCCCAGGGCCTCAAAATAATATATTGATCAAGAATAATTCCAATTCAAAAATATTTGAATTCGAGAAAATAAGCTTACGCTTTTTATAGTTTGCAAACTTTATACATAATATATACAATTACGAAAATGTTCTTCGTGTAAAATGCAAACAATGTGTCTTAAATAATAAGACAACTTAAGACAATAAATATCCATTGTATATCAATGGATATTTATTGTCTTATTAATTAAGACATTGTTTGCATTTTACACGAAAAAAAAATTCGTAATTTTATATACTATTTTGATCATTTTAAAAATAGAAAAAAGTTTTTTCATGAAAACAAAATTTTATCTTTTTTACTTGCTCGAAAAGCAAAAAACGTGATAGCAGATAATATTGGAACTTGCCGTTAATATAACGCAAAGGAACCGCACTCTAGATAACTGCTTTTTTTGCAATAAATCTTCAAAACTGCTTGGTAAGAAGTGTTTTTCACATGGTACTTTATTACTTAAATAACAAATTTCAATAAGAAGCAATCTACTATTTGTAGAATTAATCACCCACTGTTTACACGGCACCACATCTTTGATTAAAAATTTGAAAAAATAAAAATAATTTGGTGTAGATTTCTATCTATTGGTACAACCGGAATAAGCACACGTATGACATGCCGTATAACAACTCATTTTTAGAATGAAAACTTTACAGTTTTTTATCACTTTCATAAGTTTCAAGATTAATAAAGAAATTTGGGAATGTATAGGGGTTGCTCTTCGGGGGTGCACCTTTGTCGAATCGAAACGGACTGGAGGAGATATGTAAACTTATTGATTATACGATAATACTAACAAGAACTACTTGTTTATTACAATTATGTTTACACGTGAAGTTCTTGTTGGGATTTAAGTCGTACATTGATAAATATAAATTCATTATTTATCTAACTTAGTAGCCCAGTGTTAAAAGTAAAAAAACAAAATAATTGCATTGTTCGATATCTGAGACAGCTTGCACCGAATTTCCTATGTAAAATAAGACGGTTTGAAGCACAAGCGAGCGCTGTTTTTAAATGAGAACCGCGCGCGCCATTTCGGTCAATTCATGATACGGGCATACAGAGGGACTGACACTAACGCCCCCATAGCTGTCATCAATTTTCCTCCTCACACACGCTGTCACCGTTGATTGAAATATTTACATAGATACGCAGCCTTATGGGCGAAAACGAGCGCGCTGTACAGAGCGCCGTCGTTTTCGCCCATAAGGCTGCGTATCTATGTAAATATTTCAATCAACGGTAAAAGTTTGTGCGAGGAGGATAATTGATGACAGCGCATTTAGCCCGCGTAAAAACAGCGAGCAGAGGCATGAAAATTATCAAGGTCGTTCCCCAACAGAACGTACTCTATATTTCGCCATTTCGGTCATAGAGAACATGCTCGAGAATTTTCGCCAACTCACAACACTAATTGTGCCTCATGGAGTTCATCAAAAAATCTGAAACTTTAGTTTTATGAGTCTTAAAAGGTCCTTAATAGAATGCCTAGAACCATTTTTTCAAATTTTCCGTTTTTAATTTTGGTCCAAAAACCGCTAGTGGGCCTCGCGAACTCGCGCTGACACACTGTGCACTCGTTACAAATTTGCCTGGAATGTTACAGCGCATGCATCGCACATGTATAGTTAAAAGACAATTTTTCTGTATGTATACCTAAAATAAAAACGCCCTGTACGTACAATATCTATCAAAGTTTAAATAAAACAAATATAATTACAGTTTAATCCAACACTGAGTTAAAGGATTTTGCCCTTAAAATTATTATTTTGCATGTTCGTCTAACAATGTTTAGATATAGAACAAATTACAGACATGGTCAAATTTGTTCTTGATCTGAACACTGTTAGCTGGAAATGCAAAAACTGCAAAAATCCGTTGAAATATCTTATCGCATTGCTCGGTCCGCAAAAGTTATCGGTGCAGTTGTTCTGTATTTTTTTTTTGTATTTGGCTTTTGCCTGGCCTTGGGAACTTGCCCATTAGCCAACATCATTTAATTATATATATTTTATATTAATTAATTGTTTAAACATTACAATTTGTAGAATGCTATTATACGGACAAACACTCACATTCATACCACACCCAGGGTCACGACGAGAAATTATTTTTAAATAAAGTCTCCCCGTGCACGGGAATCGAACCCGAGTTTGTGGCTCGCCGAGCGATACAGCCCGACGACGTTACCGCTCGGCCACCACCTGCAATAATTGTTTTGTATAAAAGACGAAATCTGTGCCTTTTTCAGTTAATACCAATTTATTAATTGTTTTTTTTTCTTCACTCAATTATGTTGTTTTTACTTTAATCAATCTGAATGAAAAGTAATTCCTCTTCATTTGTACAATTAATCGCTCTATTTTTTTTCTCATTGTAAGTTGGGACATATCCAACGCAAATGTTTTTTTTTTTGATTGATTTGGATAAACGTCATTTTTTATTGAACATATTATTTTACTGTGATGTTTCTGTGAACATAAAAATCCCCCAACAAGATGAGCGACGAGGCACCAGAGGACGATTCGCCACCAGAAAAAACCGAAACATCTCCTAGGGCAGGGATAAAAAATAAAGGAGCTGGTGATAAAACCATAACAGCGTGAGTATTTTAAAATAGTTTTTCCTCAAAATCAATTCATTTTCAAAAAATACAATACAGGGAATTTTTCTTTTAAGTGGTGCTGTAAATATTCGTTGATGTTTAATTTGAAACTTCTAGCGAGTGTTTCCAGTCCTTGATTAAGTATAAAGTAAAATTTCGAGTTGAGAAAAGCCTCAAAATTTGGTTTTAGGCTTTTTTAAGCTCACAATTTTCCTTCATGTGCCTGATTTATTATAATGTTCAAAAACATACTTTATAATAATATCATAAGATAAATTTATGCCATGTTTTTTGTGATTAAAAAGAAAACACGAAAGTTGCCAACTTTAAAGATAGTTGATAAGAATCATTAAAATTGTACAAACTACTCGAAGAATGTTTATTTAATTAAACTTAGTAAAACACAATATTTGATTTTGCTTTTTCATAGTATTCATTATTTTGCGACGTTTTATACAGGGTGCCCGTATTTTGACAGAATGTATGGGGATCTTAGTTATTTGAAGAGATAGAGAGTCGGTTGGAGTAAAGTTGCGTATTTTAGGGTCTAACAATAATCTGAAAACAATTTTGAAATCTATTTTTTTGTTTTTGAGATATCAACAAAAAAACTGATTTTTGAAAAATCGTTTTTATTTTTTTATTCAAAACCGACTGAATCTGGACATTTAGAACTTTGACAATATAGAACTGAGCTGGGATGAATCCTCAAAAACAGGATTCGAATCACGAATCCGAATCATCTAATATGATTCGAATCACGAATACTCGAATAAAGGATTCGTAAGTGAAAAATATGATTCGAATCAAAGATTCAAATCCTCATTTTTAAATCACGGATACAAATCCTTTAAAAATAAATTTGAATCTATCATTTGCAACCAGTAACATTTTATTCCATCAGTTTCTATTAACAAAAATGTTCATTTACCGACTAAATATCTGATTAAATAATGATTTTAATTAATGATGATATATGTGTTATTGAACTTCATTCTAAATCAGAGTTTTATACGCGTGGCGCATGAAGTAAAATTTCGAGTTTAGAAAAGCCCCGTGAAAATTTGTCTCGGGTCGCTGCGCGACCCTCGACAAATTTTCTACGCGGGGCTTTTCTAAACTCGAAATTTTACTTCATGCTTAGTCTGGGAGTGGACAACACTCGTTCTTAAAAGTTTCAAATTGAGTGATCACTCTAGATTACTAAGTTTATTGCCATTTTACAAAGGCTACAGCTAGAAGGACCAATCATGGTCTTCGGAGACCGAAGGACTACAGGGAATCGAAGTTTCTTTACAAGAAAACAACGAATATCTGAAAGTTTACAGCATGGATAGGAAAAGAAACATCCAATATTGAAAAAATATCGAAATTGGGTTGGTTTTCAGTGCGTTTTTAACTTTACTTTAAGTCAGTGTTTTATACGCGTGGCGCATGAAGTAAAATTTCGAGTTTAGAAAAGCCCCTGAAAATTTGTCTCGGGTCGCTGCGCGACCCTCGACAAATTTTCTCCGCGGGGCTTTTCTAAACTCGAAATTTTACTTCATGCTTAGTCTGGGAGTGGACCGTTAAGATTTTCTACATGTCGAGATTTTCGATATTTCTAGATTTTTGTTGATTTATTCACAGTTTGTTGTTATATTAAATGCAACTTTAATACTAAATAAATACGGTTTTTCTTAGGAATAGAATATTCATCCATTAAGAGCCGAGCAAATTATAAAGTTAATTCTAAAAGTTCTTTTTAGGTAAAATTTTGCATCTTTTTCTATGATTTCAATGAATGATTTATTATATTACATACGTCGATTTTATAAAAGAGTTAAATTTAAAGTTCAAACGAGTGTTGTCCACTCCCAGACTAAGCATGAAGTAAAATTTCGATTTTAGAAAAGCCCCGCGTAGAAAATTTGTCGAGGGTCGCGCAGCGACCCGAGACAAATTTTCGCGGGGCTTTTCTAAACTCGAAATTTTACTTCATGCGCCACTTGTATAAAACACTGATTTAAAGTGAAGTTAAAAATGCACTGGAAACAGAAAATAATTTTACATTTGATTTTGATTTTAAGCATGCTGACTACACAGCCTTAAACAATACATTTATTAACGTTAGGTGGGATGATTTATTAAGCTGCTGTGATATTAATGAAGCATGTGATAAATTCTATTCAACCCTTTTTGAAATTGTTTAGAAAAGCCCCGTGAAAATTTGTCTCGGGTCGCTGCGCGACCCGAGACAAATTTTCTACGCGGGGCTTTTCTAAACTCGAAATTTTACTTCATGCGCCACGCGTATAAAACACTGATTTCAAGTTAAAAATATACTATTAAGGTTGGAAATGTTATATAGTTAAGTAACCAAATATGCATTCACAAATATTTGAATTATTCGAAAATGTAATTATTTATATTCAAATATGAAAAATTTAGTGATTTAAATATTCATATTAGAATAATTAACTATTTGAATTAATCGAATTCGAATCCCAGCCTTAATAGCAATGATTCGAATTATTTGGGAGGATTTAAATCCGTGTATGAGGATTCGAATCCTTTTATAATGATTCGAATCCTTTTATAAGGATTCGAATCATTTTATAAGGATTCGAATTATATACGTCTGGATTCGAATACGAATCCTTTTAAAAAAATGTAACGAATCCGGATCACGAATCCGTTTTCACTAAAGTATTCAAATACCTCTTTTGAATCCTCTAAAAGGATTCGAATCCGGGAATAGAATCCTGAATGATTCGAGTCCTGCCCAGCTCTGATATAGAAGCACTTTTTAATGAGGAATCTAGTAGCATATTTTTGTCTAAGATAACTATAACATTTACCCGGGGACCATAGCCAACTTTTTTTTGTTTTCTTATGAGCGCCATTTTAGATTTTAATATTTTTTGAAAGAATATATTTTCTAAACTTAGTGATGTATCACACTCATCATTTATTTTAGATTTAATATTTAAAATTATGATATTTTCTTTTTTGCAAAGAGTGCTTTGGAAACAATGACGTCAATCTGTTAATCAATAACATCTTGACAGCAGTCAATCATTGTTAGCACTCAAAATTAATTAATACCTGTCAATCTTTTGTAACAATAATAATCGATTATCACATAAAAGTTGCACAAAGTAAATTTATTCTACATTCATTATTATTATTATTCCAAAACTATTCACAAAAAAAGTAACTATTGCATTATTTCGTTACATCTCGGTAAATATTGATCACCATCACTTTTAAGCGTTATATATTTTTAATTTTATTGTAAATCAGTGGTTTACACGCGTGGCGCATGAAGTAAAATTTCAAGTTTAGAAAAGCCACGTGAAAATTTGTCTCGGGTCGCTGCGCGACCATCGACAAATTTTCACGGGGCTTTTCTAAACTCGAAATTTTACGTCATGTTTAGTCTGGGAGTGGAAGGCACTCGTTACTTAAAAATACATCACAACTGTTAAACATGTATCGTCGGATGCCCGTCTTCAGGAATGATATGTAAGTAAATTTTGGATCCTAGGAGTGAGTCACTCAACTGTTTCCAAGGCACCCTTTACAAAAAACAAATGATCAAAATTTTACATATATAATGTACAATAAACTATAAGTGTGGTACATCATTGAATTCAGAAAACAATATTCTTCCAAAAAATATAAAAATCCAAAATGGCGCCCATAAGAAAAACATAAGTTGGCTATGGTCCCTGGGTAAATGTTATAGTTATCTTAGAATAAAATATGTTATTAGATTTCTCTTTAAAAAGTTCCTGTATAATGTCAAAGTTTTAAATATCTGGATTCAATAGTTTTTGAATAAAAAAATAAAAACAAAATTTCAAAAAACCGTTTTTTGTCAATATCTGAAAAACGAAGGAAGATATTTTAAATTTGTTTTTAAATTATTATTGGGCCTTAAATTACGCAACTTTGTCCCACTTTAACCAATCTGTTGAAATACGGACACCCTGTATAAACATAATTGACGTTTCTTAAGTTCTTGACTAAGGTCCATTTGCACCCCCGATTAGCTTTAATTATCCAATCATTGATTAAACCTCTGATTAAGTCAAATTTCTAGAACATAAGAATGTTATAAATTTGTAAGATATCCTAAACATGTCTCTTTTATCAATATACAATTGTGTAAACAGTTTGTAAATACAATTGTTGTGTTTTTAAAAAGTACTAATCACTGATTAAGTTAATCGACTTTATACCAAACGCATAAGTATGGCAAGTTTTCTTGTCTCGTGCCCCTCCCTAGCGAAGCGACTAATCCAAATTTTCAAGCTTTTCTAAACTCGAAACTTTACATATTTCTTTAATAGTATACTTTACTTGAAATTAGTGTTTTATACGTGTGGCGCATGAAGTAAAATTTCGAGTTTAGACTTTTTAGGCTTTTCTAAACTCTAAATTTTACTTCATGCTTAATCTGGGAGTAAAACCTGACAAATCGAGAACTAACTTAACCTAAAACTACTTATATATGACATAACCTTACTTCACAATCTAGCTAGTTTTAGGTTATATAATATAACCTTAGCCAAATAATGTTGGCTGTCAGTCGCTGAAGTAACCTTGTTAACTCGGCGGGCAATTTTTTTATAAATAATTGGAGTCGACAACAAATGTCCCACTGCGTAACTACCCGACTAACTTTAGATCATTCTTTACACTTCACTATGTACTAAAATAAATGTTCAACTTACCAATTCTGCACTTTCACTGATTTTAATTTAAAACTGAATGAGGGTGTGTGAAGAAAAATAATGTGTATTCAAATACAACAATAGCATATATATTATACAACAAACAAAATATTCACAAGTTACTTACAACAATTACAAAAAAATCAAATAAAACACGTTGAGCAAACGAGAACACTAGCACCACTTGGTTTTATTAACCACCACCATCCCCTATTGCAATAATCGCTAGAGGGGGATGTTGAGGTGGTGGTGGCTGAGCGCCTTTGCTGTGGTTGGTTGAGAGATAGGGTTGAGGCGTAGTTTGCGACTGCGCGCTACATTTTTCCTGTCGCCAGGGAGCGTCACAGAGACCACAAGAAAATCAACAGCTTTGCAAAATATTAACTTTGCAGTTATTAATTAAAACTATATTTACATTTTGCTGTTGATTTTTGATATGTGTGGCATCCGTAACAACGACAGGACCCCACGATGCGAGTCACAATACATTATGCATATGTAATATGCTTAAGAAACTCTACTATTAAAATTAAGTTCGATACACTAAAAAAACAGAAACGCATCAACGCTTTGCCACACATGCACACACGGAAGTTATTGAGTCAATCCAATTCAATCAAAACTGATGCGAGAAAAAAACATGTTATAGTATTTTTCAAGCTCTAGTGCTGAGCAATAAAAATTATCTCGAGTACCCGCAATAAAAATACAATTGCTTTACAACATTGTAAATTTGTAACTAACTACTGCGCACATTGCGTGATTTATGGGTATCGCTACAGAGGAAGGAATAACTCCATACTCTGTGGTATCGCCCAAGAAAAAATTTCTACCTGCGGCTGTGCATCGAATATTGGAAACATCGATCTTCTTTGTTTCTACGAATACAGCACGGCGCGGCGCGGCGCACAGTGTGATCGCACAGCTCTTGGTTTAATGAAATACATTTTTTTTTTTGGAAAAACTGTACTTAGGTAGGCTTGATGCTTGTACTAATCTGTAAATCCCTGTAATTAGAGATCTAGTTCGCCTTGCCTCGCGAGCAAATTGTCACTTTATCAACAGTTGCCTTAGTGTATACTTCGCTAGTGTTTTTCTTTTTGGTACTTTTTTGTTTACGACGACTTCGATACTTTTACGGACTTTGATTTTTAATACTGAATTTGGGATTTTTTTGTATATAACGGCCTTGCTTCTACTACGGATTTTGATTTTGATTTTTACGACGTCTTCGCTAACTGATTAGAAATTTGTGTGATATTGCAGTGACTTTTGATTTGTGACTTGGGTGATATTAAAGTGTTTAAGTAAATAGTTCTGTGATACTACGGAGTTGGACGTTTGAGATACTAGGATATACTACAGACTTTATAGATTAATCAGAAAAAAATATGGCAGCCTTGGGACCTGAACCAACACCTAAACCAACATATTGATGAGCTAATTAATGCAGTCAATATTACAAAGAAAATTTCAGTAAAAAACCAAGGTAAGTTTTTTAGTTAACGAAAAAGCCTATTAGATCGAGACCGTAAGGTCGAAATCCTGAAAGGCGCTTCTAAATGAACTAAAAACATATTCACGTACCTAATATAAACAATTTTTCATCTACAATTGTAATTGGAAATGGTGAATAGAAATGAATGTCAAGAAGACAACGGAAATTGGTTAAATATGAAAACAGAAGATATTTACATAGTGCGTGCTTATTTCAATCTATTATAATTAATAAAAATCCGCCCTACCTCTACAATAAAATAAAGTTTCGCACAGACGTTCATAGTCTTAATATTAGGTTTAAGGGTACACTAACACCCCCAAAATTTCGTTCAGCTCTTTTTATGCGAACGTACTCCTATGTAATTACAAAAATATATAATAACATTCCAGGTAACTTTAAGACTATGAACGTCCTACTTTTCAAATCTAGACTCAGAACTTATGTTCAGCAACACGGTTAATACTGCTGTGTAATCCAAAATATATCATTCTTTTCTTCAATTCTTATTTCTTATGATTTTTATTTACTTTTTTTGTTATATTGAATCCATCACATTTGTTACGGTAATTTATTGGTTGAATGGAAGATCAGCCGCACTTCGGTTGCGCTGAATTCATACCTTTTTATTTTCCGCCTGGTAGGATCATTTTGTAAAATATTTATTGTAATGTTAGTTGTAATGATTGTAAACAACCTGTTGATTTTACTTGGTGAAAATAAATAAACTTTAATAATAAAATGTCAGTCAGAAACAATGCGTAAAGTACGTGCTTCACCAGTGCAGCCAGAATTTTGTCTCGGGGGGGGGGCATGACAGTAATTATGTGGAGGGGGAAATTTCTGCTAATGAAGATAAAATTAAATTTAATTAAAAGCTATTCAAAAACTTAATTCCTAATTGTAGATTAATAATACGTTTTATCTTATTACGTTTTAGAATTAAAAATACGCACGAAAATCTGTGCGAAAATGTTTGCTTTTTGATAAAGTTGTAGACAAATAAATTTATATAGCACAAAAAACATTTAATATATTTACTTTTACTTTAGTTATAGAATTACCTACTTGCCGTCCTCTTCGACGGAACAAGGGAGTAAAACGTCAAATATTTACGTCTGATGCTAAACAAATAATAAAAGACGTATATCGAGGTGTTAAAGACATACTCGGAGTTGCCAATTTTTTGGAGGTGACATCAGCTTTAACTAATACATCCATTCATATCCATTCATAAAATAAGAAAAATAAGGTATGAATCTATTAAACAACAAAAGGCTCCTACACTAGCAACTATCAATAATATTTTAAAGGAGAGAGAGATCATATCATGCAGTCCAACAACGTTGTGGAGATCACTAAAATGCAATGGTTTCAAGTTAACTCTTATCGATAAAAGGAAACATCTAATGGTGAAAGAAGAAGTAAGGAAATGGCGGTATGAATATTTACAGAAGATTCAAGATTCCTGAAACTCTGGAAGAAGTATTTATTATTTGGACGAAACGTGGTTCGATACGCACGATACATCGAACAAAATGTGGTCTGACCAGACAGAAAACTACGTGATGAAAGTTCCCCCATCAAGGGGGAAAAGAATAACCATATTACACTGCGGGAATGAAAATGGTTGGGTAAACGATTGTTTACTGCTATCGGGGAAACAAATCTCAAAATGTCATGTTGAATATCATGATGACATGACAGCATCATTATTTGAAAATTGGTTCATAAATAATTTAATACCAAACTTAGCTGCAAAATCAGTAATAGTTTTAGATAACGCTTCTTATCATAGTCGCCAAATTGACAAAGCACCCACAGCGGCAAATATAAAAGATGAAATTGCAAAATTTTTATATGAAAATAATTTGTTTTTGAAGAACATTATACCAAATCCCAATTGATTGAAGCTCTAAATAGTCGTAGTAAAAAAAAAACATATTATATCGATCAATTGGCAGAAGAACACGGACATACAGTGGTACGTTTACCTCCGCACCACTGTATTTTTAATCCAATTGAGTTAATATGGGCTCAATTAAAAGGAAATGTGCGGAAGAATAATGTAACTCCAAATTTAAATAAATCAGTAATAGATTTAGTCAAAAAAGAAATAAAAAATATATCTGCCGACCAGTGGTCAAGATGTGTTAAATATACAATACGTATTGAAAAAGAGTATAATACGTTTGATTCAAATTATCAATTTATTATAAATACACACGACTCTGACAGTGATGACTCAGATATAGATATAGACAATTAAAATACACAATTTTTAAAAATGTTATAAGACAACGTTGTAGACAATAATAAAGTAATGTTTTTCGTTATTTGACCCTTTGTCTCTGTGATCTAGTTATTTTGTTTAAATTTAAAATGAGACGAACTAAAAAGCGTTGCAAAGAAGTTACGCGCAAACATCCTTGAATAGCTAATTGTAAAGATGAATTTACTTATTAAATATTAGGGAAAATGCTGTGACGGACACATTGCCATTTTTAGAATTATATTTTGTTTAAATTACTTAAGATATTTCCTGTCAGAATACCGAAAATATGGAAACATTTTTCGCAGGTAGAAACCCTCTGAAACCAACCCCCTATAAATCATGCCTAGTGCAGTAGCGGCTACAATTTTAAAGAGGCATTGTATTTTTTATTGGCGGTACTCGAGATTATTTTTTATTGCTCAGCACTAGAGTTACTTAAGAGTAGCTTGAAAAATACTATAGGACTGTACGTTTGCTAATCCGGGCAGGTTGCACTTCGAGGCGCACGGTTTATGACCTGGGCGAGGGTACCTCGAAGTGCCGCTGGTTTATTGCTCCGTTTGGAATTTTTGGGATTACAAAACTTCCCCGGATTAGCCTGTTCTTGGACTTAGTCTGCTCAGCTACATTTTATGCTTTAATTACGAACTAAAATCCCCCTTAAGGATTTTAGTTCGTAATTAAAGCATAAAATGTAGCTGAGCAGACCAAGTCCAAGAACAGGCTAATCCGGGGAAGTTTTGTAATCCCAAAAATTCTTCCGGTATAATTGACCCAAACTTTGGATTTTTTTTCCAGGGAACTGGTAAGAGTTAGAGACCTGGGTTTTTTTTAAATCTTTATTTATCCTTGCTCTACAATTAGGATTTTTGTCGAGTCAAAATGGCGTCCAATATGACGGCTGCCCGGCGGAAATGTTCCAAAACTGCGAGCAGCCTAGGGGTCGCTATTCGTCACCTAGAAAAAAAATCAGCTCAGTTTCTTGAAGAGTATAGTTCAGTAATAAAAATATATAGCAACAGTTCGGAAGATTCACTGTACCACGCTGGCGCTCTCAATACCTCGCGCGCACAGGTTTGCCCAGGAATTTTCATGCTTTGACAGGTTAAAACTTGCATTGCTCTTGTCAATATAGACCTGCACTGTAATCCTTATCTTCCCTCAGTACATCTCTAGCGATCGTAGAGTCAACTTGTCGGTGCTCTAGGCGAGGATTTTGTGTTTCCAAGTTGTTTAAATTGTGTATAACGGTAGAAATTTTTTAATTCCGGCTTTTTCCAAGTGAATTACAGTACGTGAGTGTGAGTTGTGATTAATATCGAGCATTTATTTACTGTTTAATTATGCTACGCGAGTGTAAAAATCATCCCGATAGCTTCTGCTATGTTTGCGGGGAATTGACTTTAAAAGCGCAACGAAAACCCCTTTCTCCGCTTCTTAAGACTGCTTATAAATTTTACTTTGATTGCCAAGTTGGCGATCAGGACAAGAATTGGGCTCCAACAGTTTGCTGCACTACTTGTTACAGTAGCTTGACCAAATGGCTCAAAGGTACCCGTAAATCAATGCCATTTGCTGTGCCCATGGTTTGGCGCGAACCTCGCTGTCATCTCACAGATTGTTACTTTTGTATGACTTCCACCGTCGGGTTATCTAGCAAAAGTAAGCATACAATTCAGTATCCTAATATCCCTTCAGCTCTAAGACCAGTTCCTCACAACGAATCTTTGCCAATCCCAGTGCCCCCAAAAACCTATACTCTAGAGCCAGAAACGGATTTGAAAGACTTTGAGCCACAGCCTGGACCATCTTATGATACGTTCACCGATGATGAAGAGTGTTCTGCTGATTCAGCTCATCGAAAACCTCACCTCGTTACTCAGTCGGAATTGAATGATCTCGTCAGGGATTTGGAGTTACTTAAGAGTAAATCTCAACTTCTTGGATCTCGACTTCAGCAGTGGAATCTCTTAGAAAAGGGTGTAAAAATCTCTTCTTACAGGACTAGGCAGTCAACCCTGAAATTACTTTTTTCGGCAGATGAAGGCTTAGTGTTCTGCCCTAATTCAAATGCATTGATGATAGAACTGAAGATGCCATGTGACCCAGACAAATGGAGACTGTTTATAGACTCATCAAAGACAAGCTTGAAAGTTGTCCTATTGGCCAATGGGAATGAGTTACCATCACTCCCGGTTGCATACTCTGTGGATATGAAGGAGACGTACGAAAACATCAGCCGGATCCTTGATAAAATCAAATACCATATATACAGGGTGTCCCATTAGTGCGGTCTCGGAAGATATCTCAGCTCTCGTTAAAGATAGAAAAAAAATGTTTCCACCAAATTTGCTTAATTTTAAGAGCTGCATAACCTAAAATTATTTTCAAATATACAGGGTGTCCCATTATTCCATACTTAATACCAACTTTGTTATTTTAAATGGAACACCCTATATATTATTTTTTTTTTGATCCGCCTTTAAATAACCTACACAAAGATATATCATTATTGGCACTTTAGGTTATTTGTTACTTCAGAAAAAAATATTTTTTGAAAATTTTGGCAGTTTTAGTACTTTACTTAAAAATTCACTGTTTCCTAATTTTTTAAGATATCAGTCTGTAATTTTACACACATATGCAGTAAAGAATGCTCTATCCATTGACTATAACACATTATAATATTACTTATAAAACCTAATAAAAAACTACCTTCTAATATTTAATATTTAAAATGTACATAACTTCATTTTCTTAAATAGGACACCCTATATTTCTTTACTTTATCAGATCCGCAATGAAAAATGCTTTATTTTTTGTATAACATACCCTATATCTATTTTTATTAGTTTTTGAGATATTAACATTTTCCTGTCATATATGGGAAATTAGGCCACAATCAGCATTTAATTAATCTCTAATGGACGTCTAACTTTAAAGTTATTTAGATATTTCAGTTTTACTTCAAATCATTTATTTATGACATAATATAATTACATTTATAATATCAAAGTAAACAATATAACGACAATGGAAACAAGTAAACCGTATTAATATTAACAGATTAGCATATAATGAATTTGATAATTATATTAAGTGTTCGATATGGCCTCCATTTTGGTTTTGGCACACTTGAAGCCTCCGTATGAAGCTTTGATTGACACTTACTAAGTTGTCTACAGTAATGGCACGCATAACATTACTAATTCTATTTTTCATATCCTCTTGTGTTGTTGCAGGTATTTTATAAACCCCATAAAAAAAGTCCAGTTTTGTTAAATCGGGTGACCTCGCTGGCCATGGAATTGGTCCTCCTCTTCCAATCCATTTGTTAGGAAAAGTTTGGTCTAAATATTGTTTAACTTGTCGACTATAGTGTGGTGATGCGCCATCTAATTGTAACCATGCATTTTGTAACGTTCTTAACGGCAATTCATCCAACCAGGTTTCGAACTGATTTTGAAGAAAATTTAAAAACGTATCACCAGTAACATTTCCATTAAAGAAATACGGACCAATAATCCTATTCCCAATAATTCCAGCCCAAACATTAAGAGACCATTTATGTTGATGGTCTATACAAACAATATGGTTCGGGTTATGGTCATCGTAATAATGATAATTATGTCTATTAACGAAACCATTTCTATGGAATATCGCTTCGTCGGTAAACAAAATATTGTTAAAAAAGTTCGGTTCAACTTGATGTTTTTGTAACGCCCAATTACAAAAATCCAATCTTTTTAAAAAATCATTCTCACCTAATTCCTGCACCAACTGAACGTGATAGGGATGAAATTTGAATCTCTTTGTTATTTTGTTTATTGTTGATTTGGGAATATCAAGTTGTTTTTCTAACTGGCGGGAAGAAATTTGAGGGTTCTCAACAATGGACTGAATTACCAAATGTTCATTCTCTTCTTTCGTTGTCCTTTTCTTTCTCTTTAATTTTAGATGGTACATGATACTTCCTGTGCTTTCAAATCGGTTCTTCAATCTCACAAACGCTGCTGCATTAGGATGCCGTTCCGCATTTGGATACTTTTGTGCATATATTCGACTTGCAAGAAAACAATTTTCTTCACTTGCACCCAAAACGTATGTCATTTTTATTAATTCTTCTTTTGAAAAATTCATTATTGCGTTATCAAAAATTCAATAATATTAATAATAGTGTTAACAGCACTTTATTTATCTGTATGTCAAATAAATACGTTTGTTTACTTTATCAATTGTTTTTCATGGCCTCCTTTATTGCATTCATGATATATTAAAAAATGACAAAATTTGTTTATATTGTTTACTTTGATATTATAAATGTAATTATAATATGTCATAAATAAATAAAGTAAAGTAAAACTGAAATATCTAAATACCATTAAAGTTAGACAACCTTTAAAGACTAATTTAATACTGATTGTGACCTAATTTCCCATATTTGACAGAAAAATGTTAATATCTCCAAAACTAATGAAAATAGATATAGGGTATATTATACAAGAAATAAAGCATTTTTTATTGCGGATTTCATAAAATAAAAAAATATAGGATGTCCCATTTAAAAAAATGAAGTAATGTACATTTTAAATATTAAATATTCGAGGGTAGTTTTTTACTAGGTTTTATAAGTAATATTACAATGTGTTATAGTCAATGGATAGAGCATTCCTTACTGCATATGTGTGTAAAATTTCAGACTGGTATCTTAAAAAATACGAACACAGTGAATTTTTAAGTAAAGTACTAAAACTGCCAAAATTTTCAAAAAATATTTTTTTTTTAAGTAACGAATTACCTAAAGTGCCGATAATGATATATCTTTGTGTAGGTTATTTAAAGGCGGATCAAATAAAAAAATAATATATAGGGTGTTCCATTTAAAATAACAAAGTTGGTATTAAGTATGGAATAATGGGATACCCTGTATATTTGAAAATAATTTTAGGTTATGCAGCTCTTAAAATCAAGCAAATTTTGTGAAAACATTTTTTTTCTATCTTTAACGAGAGCTGAGATATCTTCCGAGACCGCACTAATGGGACACCCTGTATATATATATATATATATATATATATATATATAATTGGAAACTTTGCGCTGACTTAAAAGTTGTTGCTCTACTCATGGGCCTGCAATCGGGCTTCACAAAATACTGCTGCTTCCTATGCGAATGGGACAGCCGAGCCCGAGACAAACATTACATCGTACGGAACTGGCCTCTGCGAGAAAGTTTTACTCCCGGTCAGAAAAACGTCGCTCACGATCTTCTGGTCCCGAAGGAAAATATTTACTTGCCGCCTTTGCACATCAAACTCGGATTGATCAAACAGTTTGTGAAAGCAATGGACAAGACCGGTGATGCATTTCAATTTTTGAAAACTAAATTCCCTCGTCTTAGTGAGGCTAAAATCAAGGAAGGAGTTTTCGTGGGCCTCCAGATTAGATAACTATTCCAAGATTCGACGTTTATTGAACACCTGAATCGAAAAGAAAAACGAGCTTGGATTGCATTCCAAAACGTGTGTGAGAACTTTTTGGGTAACAACAATAGTGATGATTATGTCGCTCATGTCGAGGAATTGCTGTGAGCGTACAAGGCCATGGGGTGTAACATGTCTCTTAAAGTGAATTTCCTTCACTCACACCTGGACTTCTTCCCTGAAAATTTAGGAGCAGTTTCGGATGAACACGGGGAACGGTTTCATCAAGACATCTCTAAGTTCGAGAGGAGATTTTCGGCGAAGTGGAATGCGAGCATGTTAGCAGAGTACTGCTGGTTTTTGATACGAGAAACTTCTACCTCAGGGTACAAAAGGAAAGTAAGCACCAAATGAAGATACTTATCTTAGTTATTTATTATTCTTTACATTTATTATTTTACTTTTTATTTATTATTCTTTACAGCTAAAATAATCCTTTTCACCCCTCCAATGGATGGGGGAAACGGGGGGAGTATTGAGAGCGCCAGCGTGGTGCAGTGAATCTTTCGAACTGTTGCTATATATTTTTATTATTGTTGCTATATATTGTTGCAATATATTTTTATTATTTGGGGGTGTTTGGGGGAGGATGAGGGGGAATGGAAGCTGGAATATGTAGAAAATAAGTGAAAAAACTGCGAAAAAAACGGAAAAAATTGATCATCTTTGATGATTTTTTTACAATTTAAGGGGGCAAATCCCCCCCCAAATCTACCTCCTTGCTACAAATGTTCATGTTTTGGAACTTTTCACCTCTCTAGCCCCTCAGAAGAAATGTAAAGGCTAAAATAATCCTTTTCATTCCTCCAAATTATCGATAAGTGATAAAAATAGGTGGGGGGGCCTCCCCCGAAAACGGTGGGTGATGGGGGAAAACGGAGGTCATATTCGGATTCAGGAGGTTACTTTACACAAGAATCAGCAGGAATGGTGTCAGGGCTCGAAAAAATAAATTTGTTTGCAGACCAGTGAAATTTTCCAGGAATGTAATTCAATTTTAACGATTATTTGCGAATTTACAAAATATTGGTATTGAATCTAATTTTGGATATTTAATTAAAACACTTGTATTTTTTATAAACGCAATTAAAATTATTCTAAAAGGCGCTTTCCACTCCTTGATTAAGCATGACTTAAAATTTTGAGTTTAGAAAACACTAAAAAATGTATTAGTCGCATAGCGAAGCGAGTTTCTCGCAAGTATTGCGGCCATATTATCTGTACGCTTGATTTTATATTGGTAGGACCATTTTACTTTATAATTCGTTCTTGTAGGGAAATCATTTTGACATTAAATGTACCTGAAATACGCTGAAATACAAACATTGCAACATCTACATCTGTCTTGTTCTAAATGTAAAATAAGCGACATTTGTTAAAATTATTTAGAAAAGTTACCACTGTAATTTAAAATTCAAAGCCTACTCTAATTTATATTTCAAATAATCGCACCGTACTACTAACTCATATTAATAATTATGACACCCGTTTGACTACAATTCAAAATGTGGTCTTAGTGATTGTGGCGATTATTATTTAACAACATTGAATGTACTGACTACATATTGCAAAAGGGTAGGCAAGTGTCCTCCCCTGTCCATTATTGGCTACGCCCATGGTTTTGATATATACAAAAAACAGCATAAAAATCCCTGAATTAAATCAGGTTATTTATTATGTATACTTTTTTTTCTTTTTTTAGGGATCCGATACAACATAACATTAATGTATCTCAGAAACCCACCCTTCCCACAGTCGGTACAGAGCCTGCCGAGTACACTCCGATGATGTATATATTTAGGTTGCCGCCATGTATGAGGCTGGACAGTTTTCTAAATCAAACGGCGAGGGTGCCGCCTTTTTATATCCAACTGGATCATGCGATTGCCACGATTTGGGTGTTGTTTAGTAGTCAAGCGTACAAACACCGATTAGGTAAATATTTTAACCGACGTTTTAAGTGTTATAAAACTTTCTCAAATATAGTCCGGCTCTTCTATTGAGCGAACCGCATAGGGGCACCTGATTCTTATGGGGCAGCTCACGCATTTAAACCTATGTATATACGTCGATATACTATAGTTTAGTTAGTCTTGAGGAAGGAGGGGGGGGGTGCTTCAAGCCCGGGAGCCACCTCCCGGGTGTGCGCCTCTCTTGGGATTAAGCCGTGGATCCCAGCGCCAGCTCCGCCAGGTTGCTTGATCCATCTGTCTACCAGATAAAGATTCCAGGTGCAGAGTTGCGCTTCTCCTTGTCCCCCTCATATTCTATTTTGAAGGGTCTCTTGAGAGAGTAGCGTGATGGCATGTAGTCACTTCTTATTCTGTCCTTAACCAATATACTCCTAGTCTGGCCTTGATTTTACCCACCAGGTCTAGAAGTTGGAGGTTTAATAGAGTTTCCATTAAGGCAGTTGGTGTAGTACGTAGAGCGCCAGTTATGCATAAGCAGACTTGTCGCTGTACTCTAATAAGTGCTGTCTGCGTACTACTTTGTTCAACTTTCGGCCACCATATAGTGAGCTCGTTTTGTTGTCATTAGAGTCATTTTTGCTCTGTCGGTTATATGTTTTAGTTGACGGTTACGTGTGAGTTTTGCATCCAGGTAGACTCCTAGATATTTGACCTCATTCGTTAGTTGTAGAGTTTGGTTAAAGAGGGTTGGGGATTTAAGACACACATATTTCCTTCTCTTTGTGAAGGGAATGACACCGGTCGTGATGGGGTTAACACTCGGCTCAATGTCCCCACACCATCTTTTTACAGTTTTCAGGGAGTTATTCATGATCCCTGTTATGGTAGTTGTGTATTTTTCCGCAATGAGAATGACAATGTCGTCCGCATATCCCTGGGTGTAATATCCTAAGTCATTTAGTAAAGTAAGTAGCTCATCCACCACCAGGTCCCATAGAAGGGGGATAGAATTATATTTATAGTGTGCAAACTATAAGAAGCGTAAGCTTATTTTCTCGAATTCAAATAGTTTTGAATATGAATTTATAAAGAATGGTGTTGATGGAGAGTTGGTTTCTCAATGCACTATTCATAATATTTTTATAATGATAATTTTCTTAATATTTTAGTATTATTTAAATAAAGATGTGTATTTTATTGACTTTGTAGTACAGCTTCTAAAATAATATGATAAGAAAATAATCAAATAATCTAAAATTGCGAACTGAAAATAAGTAATAACCCAGCAAAACAATTTATTAATGGCCCAACGCTGGCGATATGCTAGTTCTTCGAAAACGCCAACTGCCGGAGATCTGTAATTATCGTGCGTCTGGCCAATATATGCCCGTTATGACTTTCTACACATTTTTTGTTCTATTCATACACTGCGTTACTCATGCATTTTGAATTGATGGAGTTGACGAGCAGCGAAAATGCAAACAGAACAACTTATATTGAAGTAACGTTCATCTCACTATGTTTCACTTCTAGGAGCCTCGTCTCACGTCAGTCGGCACAATCTTTAAAAATTCACTTACTAGAACTACAACGCTTGCAATACGAAGATATTTTGATATATTTGTAATATTTAGGTTCGTTATATACTTCTAAGTATACATAGACCAATATACTGTGTAATATTTTTAAATATTTGTAGTATTAAAAAAAATTTCAAATTGGAGCTTTAAACGAGTGTTTTCCACTCCCAGAATAAACATGAAGTAAAATTTCAAAATATGTATCTTTACCATACTGCTTTAGTGGTATATTTTGAACATCAGATCAAATCAATGTTTTATACGTGTGGCGCATGAAGTAAAATTTGAAAAAACCTGAAAAAGAAAAACCCGAAAAGTTGGACTTTTCAGGTTTTTCTAAACCGGAAATTTTACTTTATGTGCCACACGTATAAAACACTGATTTCATCTGAAGTTCAAAATATACCACTAAAGCAGTATGCTAAAAATACATATTTTGAACTTAACAATTTGTCTTGTGTTTTATACGCGTGATGCATGTGGTAAAATTTCGAGTTTAGAAAAGCCTGAAAATTTGGTAGTTCTAGAATTTTTAAAGACTGTGCCAACTGACGTAATACGGAACTCGTATCACTTCAATGTACACTTTGAGCGAAACAAGGACCCAAAGGAATAAATAATCAAATATTAGTTTTTATTCGGATCCGTTTTGTGTTTTCTTACGAACTCCTTTTTTGCTCTTTACTTATCACCGGTGAAAACACAAGAGCTCTGGGCCCCTATTAAAGTTTCGCGTGTAAATTTGTAAAGTTCACCGATTTTTAATTTAAATGTCCCACTTATGTCGACCAGATATTTTGCTGAACACGGATAATGGAATTAACACAAACAATTAACTTTTAATAGTTTTATTTATATCTATCCACTAACACGTCTTTCATTAGCAATTGTAGCCATTTCGATGTTGTAATAACCGAATAGCTTTTCAACGATGTGGTTCTAGTAAGAAAGAAAGGAGACTGGGTGAGCTAAATACAGGGTGTCTATGCTAAACCGTTCGTTAAAAGTTTATGGGGTTGCCGTTGCACTAAAAATTTGAAATAAATCCTTGTCAATATGGTTGAATCAGTTCTCCTCATGTCAAATATTTAAAACTTTATATCACTTCCGGTTCCACTGGAAGTAACACCAAATTTGTTAAAGGCTCTAAAAGGCATCTTGAAATCTGTCTGTAACTTCTCTTAAGAATAAGATAAACATATGATTTATATCTCTGCTTGTATCTAGAGGATGCCTCTATGAGTAAAGTAATAAGAAACTCTCAATTTTGATAATAAGTGTTCTTAAAATGTCAATATCGAAGTGCCCTCTTCAATATCTCGTAATTCATTTTTTTTTTTTAAATGGAATGACCCATTTTTTATTACATGGTACGATTAGGGGAAAACTTTCCTGCAAAAAAGTATTACAACTATACTCGTAAAGCAAGTAGTTTTTGAATCATTTCGAAAATTCGTTTTTCGTCGCATTTATGCAGAGAATAATGCGCTCATAAGTCGCAATTGAATTTTACTAGGCAAGTAGTATGCTATTGTTTTGTTGCGATTGAAATGCGAAATGTCATGCGATAGAATTGTTACTCGAACATGTAGAGTATTTAATAAAGCTTTTCCACATTTGCCGCCGATGAATAAAACAAGATTTAGAAGATTGGAATCAAAATTGGAATTTGTTCAGTTGCCATATATAAAGAATAAATTGATAGTTTGTTGGTTTGTGTATTTATTCATTTTGTTGATTTCTGTAAAACTTTGTACTAATTCTTTTTATTATTTGGCATTTCGCAATACAATTGCGACAAAACAAAAGCATACGACTTGCCTACTAAAATTCAATTGCTACTTATGCGCGCATTATACCCTGCATAAATGCGACGAAAAACAAATTTTCGAAATAATTCAAAAACTACTTGCTTTAGGAGAGTATAGTTGTAATACTTTTTATTGTATAAAATACCCCCCCTTAGATACTGACATTTTAAGAACACTTATTGTCAAAATTGACAATTTCCAATTGATTTACTCATAGAGGCATCCTCTAGGTACAAGTAGAGATATAAATGATATTTTTATCTTATTCTTAAGAAAAATTACAGACAAATTTCAAGATGCCTTTTAGAGGTCAAAATTTTAGAAATATTTTTTTTTCTTGAAGATAATTGTACACATGTTCGAATATAATATGTTGCAATTTAAACGAGGAATCCAAAAAATTGCTAATATATAGAGAGTTCCGTTTAAAATAACAAATTTAGTGATACTTCCGGTGGAACCGGAAGTGATAAAAAGTTGAAAATATTTCACATGAGAACCGTATGACAAGGATTTTTTTCAAAGTTTTAGTGCAATGGCAACCCCATAAACTTTTAACAAACGGTTTAGCGTAGACACCTTGTATATGTAGAATCGGTCTAGTTTCGTCTGGGTTGGTTAATTACTGATTTTAAGCATTTCTCTGAATGTCCAGGGCATTCGTGTTTAACACGATGGGCCATGACTTCTATTCGACGATGCTGGCACTTTGTCGACATGCGGCCGATGTATGCATATTTGCTGTGAACCTTTTTTCGCCGGGGTCATGTATAACACCAGTTTTAATACGTACAACATTTTAAATTTTGAAAATGTCAACTTTTACCTGGCTACGGCATTGATATAAATCCAATTTTGGCTGATAAAGTTGAAATCATGTCTAATGTCGTGGGCTTTTTTCTTTTGCCCCATAAGGCAGAGACATTAAACGCGAACTTTATTATCATGACGTGAGCAGTCCAATGCGAAATGGCGAACATGTGACTTTGATTCAAGTGTTCTCTCTATTAGTGAAGTTTCCCTAATGTGTCTTTCAATTAGTTTTTCGATCGTCTTAAATAAAAACTATGTGAGACAAATTGGTTTAGAACCTTTTTGCTCTGATAGATCTTTCCCAGGCTTGGGAATAAAAACCACTTTGACTTTCTTCCAGGTATTTGGCACGTGTTTCAGTGCCGAGCCCCTAAGGAGTTTGCATAGCACCGTTAGAAGATAGTCTAGCCCTTGCTGCAAAAAAACTGGGTAAATCCCATCGTGTCGTAGTGATTTGTATCGATAGAACGTTCCTATCGCTCATCTGATTCGTTCAAAGGTTATAATTTTTTTTGAAATTTCCCAGTCTTGTTTTGTTATCGCCTTACCAGGAGCTACCAGACTTGGGTAGATGTCTGTATTATTTGTTAGTAGTATTTCAGATTCAGAAAAGTGAGTTCTCATAAGGAGTTTCGCTTTTTCCTTGCCGGTTTCTGTGAATTTACCATCTGGCTTCTTCATGGTTCCACAAGAAATATCGGGCGTTTTCGCTAGGATTTTATAAAGTTTTGCTCACTCGGGGCTCATTCTCTAAGCAGAATACCCTCCGAGCCTCCTGGTTAGTAGAAGAGATAAAAAAAATGGACGGCACATCCTTTCGATCCCTTTTTTCAAAATAAACTTAACGGCGAAAACAAAAATCTGCTATTATCTTATGTTTTCGAGTTAAAGCAAAAAACTCATCATATGATGTATCATATGATAATGTTGCTACTATAATATCTTATTGAATAAGAAATAAAATAAATACATTTTTCATTCTTTAAAAAAATAAATATAATTTGTTATTTCCTTCTTCTTCACAAGAGCTATCGACCATAAGTCTTTCTGCCCGGGGATTGCCTTAGATTTTATTTGTTGCGATCTAAAGGTGGGAAAGTAGGGTAAAAGGAGAATATGTATTGGTAAAGGGTTATAGGCGGGTTTTTGAGTTTAGGGATTTTAGCAGGGTTTCTAGGAATGCACATTTTTTTGAGGTTTTTGTACTTTGCTTTGTTACATGCAAATCGTTCTGTGTGAAATCGAAGTCTATCTTTTATTGGGGTAATTTGGTTTATTTGATAGAGGAGTACATTTGATGGGTTATGGGGGTATCAAAGTTTAGTGCAGGTACAGAGAGGGGATCTTTCGGCTACTTCAAGTCTAGGATGGGACGGCAAATCATTTTGTATATTTTTGTACAAGTGTTAGTACTGATTCCTTGGTTTTTGTACGTCAGGCAACGGAAGTGTTTTGCTCGCTTCTATGATCTTTGAAGGTTAGTTTTGGGTCTAAAAGGATTCCTAGGTATTTGCACAATGGAGAACAGTGTATAGTGGACCTGTTAATAGGCATTGAAAGAGCATTAGGTGTAGTACGATGATAGGGTAAGCAGAGTTGGGATTTAATTAATTGTAGGTCTCCACTTGAAAAACCAAGTGGCGGATTGGTTTGCAAATTCTTGAAATGAGTAATTAGGGCAGTATCATCCGCAAACTGTAGATGATAACAGGATGGATTTATGTAGTTAGGATTGGGGTAGTATAGATCGGAGCAATATATGTTGTATAATATGGGTGATACTGGGGAATCTTGAGGAACATCTTGTTTAGGATGGATAAGGTTTGTCGTATGCGGATTTGTAGTTTCCGGTTGAAGAGGAAATTTTGGATTAGGTTCACAAGATTGTTGGGTAAGTTAAAGATATTACATTTATATAAATATGAAACATTCAAATTAATCAAATATTTAACAAAAAAACTATTTGAATTTATAAAATTAGTAGTTTTAGAAAATATATTAAACATTTTCTAACACTAATTTATTAAAATATTTAAATATTCAAATAGCTAAATTATTTTTTTTGTTTCGGCTCAGCTCCGGTTTTCGTTCCAACAAAAATATCAGTTTTTCTGTTTATCCGTTCAGTTCCGGTTGGAAGCCCTGATTTTGACATCAGATACTTACTTACTTTTTTGTGAACTGTTAATTTTTTTTTTTTTGAATTGTTACTATTTTTGTGAACTGTTAATTTTTTTTGTGAACATTTCTTATATTCAATGTATGTTGTATTAAAATACTCGTTTTTGATTATACCATTACATTTCACAAAAAATGACTCTACGACCACTGACGTAATGGAAGAGTTGGTCTGGTCAACAATCATTCTTTTTTTTTAGGTATAAACCAATTACAATGGGCTCTAGCTTTTCTAAAAACGATAAAGAACCAGAAAGGCCGTATGCCCAGAGACGTAGCTTTCTGCGCGGACACGATCAGCAACATCCTTATTGACCAATACGCCCAGCTGATCGACGATGTTACTTTGAAAATTGAGCCGGTGGCGACTTCATCTAAAGTCGCCGTGGATACGACCGGCGAAGATAATCCCCCCAAAAATTTGATTCCAGAGAAGAGTTTGATGTTTGAGAAAAGTGTTCCGTTTTCAATTAATTACGCCGATATGATTGAAAGATCTCCTCCCCAACCGGCCATACCATATAGTAAACCTGATCAATTGCCTGGTAATGAAATTTGAATAAATTAATTCTAGTCTAGCTAGTTCGAGGGTGCAGGGCGTTGTCTGCGTAATAAAGTAGAGAAAGAAAATTTTGTTTGTATTCGAAATAGAAAATGATTTATTCCTAAACAATAGTAGTAAATGTACAGGATGGTTCCACATATGGAAATATTTTTTATTTAGAGATATTGAGATACCGTTTTCGCGAGCCAGGGCCACTTTTATGTGTTTTAATCAATGGCGGAAAAAAATATTCCATCTCTAACGGTTTCCGCTCTATAACCGTAAGTTGATAAAATGTATTATAATGAAGTTACTGGATCTGGATCATAGACACCCCCTAGCCTAGACAGCAATTAGACCCCAGTGGGCCCTTTTTGCATCCCCACCCTAGGGTAGTGTCACTCCTCAGCTCAGCCATGCCACTCTGTCGAGAAAGGCCAGCAGAGCAGCGGTTGACTCTTCCCTAATGTCGGCCAATGTCGGCCATCTGGACGCCAGAATTTCCTCCCTTTGCGAGGCGAGTGCTGGGCAATCACAAAGGATGTGCTCGGCAGTCTCGTCCTCCTAATGACAGCCTCTACATTCTGGCAAGTCAACAACTCCCATTTTGTAGAGATGCCCATTTAGTCCACAATGGCCCGTGAGAACGGCCGTTTTGCGTCTCAGATTATTTCTGCTCATTTGCAGGTAGTGTAGTGCCGTCTTTTTGTTCGGATACCCTAAGGTTTCCCTAGACATCCAACAGTCCTTAATGTCATCCCAGCGTTCCCTGAATTTCTTCAGGATTTCGTTGTGGATCTATTCTTTTAGGGTCGAGATGGTGGGTTTTACTAGCGGCTGTGGCGAGGAAATAGTTTCCTCAGCCGCTGCTCTAGCCAGTTTATCCGCCTTTCGATTGCCTACATTAATGTCATGGGAATTCACCCATGATATCTCGATTCTGTTTTCTGCAGCAGCAAGTTTGAGTTTGCTGTGGCAGTCCCGAACTGTCTCCGATGTCGTTACTCTGTTTTTCAGAGCCATCACAGCCTGCCTGCTATCTGTTAGGATGAGTAGCTTTTTGCTCCTCACGTTGCGGCTCTGTATGGTTTCAGCCGCAAGTGCTATTCCCATCACTTCTAGTTGTGCGATGGTCGTGTTCTCTCCCATTGGAGTCTTTAGGTTGATGCCCAGGTTCCTGGAGTATATCCCCAGTCCCGAGCGTCCGTCTTTACATGATGCGTCGGTGTAAATGCGATTAGCCGATTCTCTCATGTCCAGCGAGGGATGGACGCGTATCTCGTATCCACATCCTTCCCTTTCCCTAACGCTTCCCTCGCCCTGATGACGGTTAGGTCTTCGTTGGACAGGGCGGGAAGCAAGAGGGCTGCTAGTCGCCTAGGAGTGTATATGGCACTCCTAGGCCTTGTTCCTGGCCTATAATGAAGAATGCCAGTTAGTGCTCCCAGTCCAGATACCCTGGATTTAACTACCCAGGGTTCCTGTATCAGGGCTATCGTATCCGTGTCCATGTCAAGGCGGCGGCACAGGTAAGATGTCACCGCTCTCGCATGGCACAGATTACATTGAATATATTTGATTACCTGATGGCCAGCCATTTTTAAACGTTGGTGGCCCCAAAAACACCCTCACTCTCCGACTAGGTGAGCGTAATCTCATCCGAGTCTCTGGTAGGGGTCGTGGTGGTTTCAGACCTGGGTGATCCCAGGTCCAGCTCACCCGCCGTGAGCCCCTTTTTTGCAGGTGATGCGGGTCTTGGTCCTTGAACCATTCCCGCTCCAGCCTGGGGCGCCCCGCAAAAGCGGCGAGTTCGATACAGAGGGAGAGCTGCCTGCGGCAGCTTCCCCCCTCATCTCACCCATCTCCGCCTCTACCTGAGTGGGTGCTTTGACCCCTCACAGCTAGTGAACTGAACCTGTAGTTCACCCTGTCACCCTTCCTTCCAAGAGCTTTCCTGTCCTCCTCACCTGCTCCAAAAACAAGTACCTGTCCAGGGGGGTCTTCGCAAACCTCCCTGTTGAAGACAGGCCATTCGGCTATTCGAAGTTCCGGGTTTTGACCAGCCAGTCTGCGTGTGACGCAGGACATCCTCCAAACCCTCGAAGTCCTCCTTTAGAATCCAAATTCGGACCTTCGAGATCTTCGGAAGCCTGTCCATTGTCAGACAGTCTAGCCTCTGGCCATGGTGTCAGTTTGGTCACCGTCGTCACCAGCCACTCTGCAGAGCGCTGGTTAAGGGTCTCCCCTACTTAGGACCAGGCTTTGAATATCGGTGGCTGCCTGCCTGTGGCGGATGGTCCCATCACTACCCTGTCCAGCTCCTGACACAGTGCCCTCCTTGTTAAGGTAGCCCTGTCTCTGTCGAGCTTTCCCAGGGGGTTAGAGCCGTCTACGACCACCAGCCCCAGGTTGCTAGATGCAACATCCTTGTATGAGGGTTTACCCCTCACCTTCTCCAAAGATCTCTGCTTCCATCCCCCGCCAGCAGTGCGGCGTTTGGGGGTTGGTTCGGCGGAGTCAGCTGAGCGCAATCTCTTGCCCGGTTCCCCCCCCCCCCTCTTTGGAGCCCGCGGCCTTCTCCACAGCCTGCGTGTCACGTGTGAGTCCAGTGGATCCAGGCCTGTGACAAACAGGCCCTGTGGCCGCCGGCCTCACAGCAGCGATGCCTTTTGCCTTAGCTTCGCGGGCCTTCTTCCTTCGCTTAGCTTTGGCCGCACAGATATGCTTCCTTGGCTTTCTCTGCACAAGGACATATCCCTCATCATCTATCCGAGGCGAACCTGATGGGCCGTCCTCGGTTAGACCCCCACGAGTTGGCAGCGTGCTCGTGGGCACAGCCGCACAACTCGTTTTCTCCTGAGGTTGCGGCGTGCTCATGGGCACAGCCACTTTCTCATCGGGCGTACTGTGTGCACGAGGCACACACATTCTCCTCTCTGGTTTTTTTGTGCTTGTGTTTTAATGCCAACATTTATTATCTTTTTAGGATCTGTAGAATATTCTATATAATAAGTATGATGGTATAATATAAAGATATTATACAAATGCGAAACGTTATAACACTTTATTTATTTTTGTTTGTTTTATTTTTCAAATTATTTTTCATAGCGTTGTTTATAGCATCCGACTCTTTACATTTTTTGCCTCTCGGAATCCTTTTTAATATAATTTCTGGCAAGACGCATTCTTTATAAAATGCACTTATGCAATGGAGTGTGTGATTTATTCAAAGTTGGTTATCTTTTTCAATTTTTTAAATAAAGATATCTCTATCTACATATATAATGAAATAACATATATTTCTTTCTGAAATATTTAACTGCCCCTGCAGTTACCGTTACCGTTTTGTATTCATAGCAACCTAGTAAACACAACGTACCGCCCTGGAAACGCATATGGTGAGTACATAAAAATGGCAGATCGTGCGAACATGGTATTTACTAATGATAAAACAAAAATGTGAAAAATATTTAAGTTGGAGCTAATGAATTATTTGGTGTTTACAATGTTATACACGATTCCATTTGTTTCTGGATCTCGCCTAGCTATGGAAAAGTGACAGTTTAAGTATTGTAAATGGGGCTGGTTGTGTTTTAAATCAGGGTTTTTAAATGTCACTGTCAGATGTTCGATTTTAAGGTTATAATTTCTGACTATTGTGATCTTACACTGTTGCCTGTTTTACAAATTTTCAGATATAAAAGGATAATAATATGCAGTTTTAAGATTAACAAAATTTACTACTTGGTTTTTGTACATACAAACACAGCAATAATATTGTATATAACAAATATAATGAATTCGGCTCTGCAAACTTATTTCGTCATCCATTTGTATTTCTCGCTTGGGTCTTCCCGTTAACACATTTTGATCAACTCCATCCATCCACCTTAATTTTGGTCATTCTCTCTTCTGTTGGCCCTCAGTATTTTTTTGTAGAATTGCAAATTTATTCCCACCCTCTTGTGATACTAATAATTTTCATGTCAAACAATTTTGAAGCCCTCATTCCACTTTTATTATTTAGTCAAGAGAACCAGCATCTGAATCTTCTGATGTTTGTTCTGAGCCAGATTCCCCAAGCGAAATAATAAAAGGAGGAATGGTTTCAAAAGAAAGGTTCCCCATGTGTTTTGTCCAGTCATCCGAAATAAGTTTTTCACAATGATCACAGAAATTTTGCCACATATCGGATGTACATTTTGAGAGAGACTCAAGCCATAAATTCTGAACACGATCCTTAGATGGTTGCTTAGAATTTATGTGCTTATTGTAGTAAGTCTTACAAAACCCCCATGCCATTTCAATTGGATTGTATTGACAATGGTATGGCGGTAATCTAAGAACTTCGTGCCCGTTCTTTCTCAAAATGTCATCAACTATGTAAATTTTGTCATTTGATCGAAAAGGTATAAATAAAGCCCATAGTTCCTTTTTGGTTAATTTTGGATTGAATTTTACATTGTGTTTAACCAACCACTCCTGCATTTCGCATTTCTTACAAGAAAATGAAGGAGTTTTGTCTAATTGCACAGAATGGTATGCAGCATCATCCATAATACACATTTCCCTGAAAGCTTAGCCAAAGCAGGAATAAGTTGATTAACCACCCAATTTTGAAAAGTATTACCATCCATTGTGGCATGGTAATCTCGGTCATTGTTTTTCGAATGTAATAAAAAATCGCACACATCCAAAAACCCACCCCTATACCCAGCATGTAGAATGGTGAAGCGTTTGCCTTCATTTTTGAATTTAGTTGGATTACTTTTTATATCCGTTTCATGTACCCAGCGTCGAACCACGGATCCATTCTGATATATCCATGTTTCATCCAGGTATACGAATTGGATATCTTCAGTGGAATTTTGATCCTTTAAAAATTTTCTAAGGAAAATAATATTAGCTGCAACAACATGTTTTTGTTCACAGAGAATTTTGCGCCCATTAGTTAATTTGAATTTATACCCCATACTTGTAACAACCCTATAAAGTGTTGTTCTACTCCCATGGAACTCATAATTTTCTTTCATATCATTCAAAAGATCTCTCAAAGTAAAATACTGATTTCTAGAGTTATATTGCCAAATTAGTTGTTGCAGATATTTTCTAGCTAGGTGATTCCAAAAATGGCTGTTTTTAGATCGTTTGCCAGAAGTAGTAGATTTCAATTCGTCAGGTCTTTGTCGTAAAATTAATTGTAATGAAGATCTCCCTACCTGAAACGTAATTATCTTTAATTAAATATATATGATAATTAAAATACTAGACATACCCCAAAAATATCTATTAAAATCGTAATAATATTGTGATGCTGTAGATTTGGATTACTTTGCCTAAAATGTTTGTAGGATTTCAGAATTTGTAACCTTTTTGATTCAGAGATAATCTTTGGCATGTTAATATTTAATATGTGCCTGAAATTATTTTTCACTTTGACATTGACACAGCATTGCAACACTAGATTAATTTGATTTAATAATAAAATGCTCGAAGAAGCGACCGCGTGGCGAAATATTTGTTGCAAGATTAACAATAAACCTCTTGAAAATTAAAGAGAGGATTACTTATGATATAAATTATTGCAACACTGTTAAAATAAGGAATCAGGAGTGCCAATTAATAAAAAATGTAAATGTTGATACTGCAACATAACAACACGAGAGCATGGCTAGGCGAGATCCAGAAACAAATGGAATATATTATATCTGTGCTATGAGTTAATCTATAATCTAGTAGTAATTAAAGCACGAAAGTTATAGAGAGTGTGACAATATAAATATATGATATGATATAATAATAATTATTATTATTATATGAAGAGGTGTGTACACTACATGAGGAAGTAGATGCCTCCACCATTAAGGATTGAAATTCGATATTTCATATTATTATTATTTAAAATATTTTAGACAAATAGTTAAATTCTAGCAACATAAAATATAAATTCAAGTTATTTGCAACTGCATAGGTAATTTAAATGATTACTATCAAAAATCAAATATTAATTATTGTCGAGTGCCGCACATTCAATTTGGTAAATTATAAATGAAAAAGGAATTTTTCAGACTAAGCACTTGAATCAACATTGATTGGCATTCCACATTCCTATTTAAAACACGAATCCATACATGCAATTATATTTACAAAATGTATTGGGAAATATTTTAACAATGTGTTCCTTTGTTATGTATCAATAACACAATGAATAAACTGTCCGCATTAGAAAAAATGCATTTGCAATTCAAGGTCGGGAGCCCGCGTCGCGACTAATATCGTACACGAATTCTACGTATCAAATCTTATTTCTTTTCACATGTTTTTAGAAATCGTAGTATATTTTTAAAATATCAGGATAAAGGTACGATGCTGCCCCCTATTTATTGAAAGCATAATCAAATTTTACATTGCTCTTATGGAGATTTCTAAGCAACGATTAGTTTTATTTACCATTTATTTTCAATCAATCTATTTAATACATGTTTATAATAATTACCTCAATAAATTAAAGCAACATGAAGAAAAAATAATATTTCTAATGGAAGTATTTCACGGATTTATGTGATCGCTTAACAGTGTTTCATTATTTAATTTATATTTAATTTTAGAACCATTTTTTTAGAAAAAAATACTGTAAATTTATTCGCAAAGCTTCACTGTACAATATGTATACGTTTCAAAGATCTATTTTAATTACTGTGAAAGATTAATCGTTGTTCGTTCGACCTTAATGAATGTATAGTTTGTCATTGATCACTTGGTAAGAAATTAAATGACATGATTTGTATAAAGTTTTTTTTAAACCAAATGAATTGATTTTTATTTGAATTTAGGCATTTTCTAATTTAAAATTTTAACAAAACTAATTAATTCCAAAGTAAATAAATATAGGCATAAGTGTTTGATAATAATAATAATAATCTTTATTGAGCATCTTTTGCTATACAATAACATAGAAATATATAATTAATCACTCCCAATTATGAAAACTAGATGTATTATGCAAGGTTTATTATAAAAGCGTTCGATTTCTAACTTTCAACGAGTGTTTCCACTCCCAGATTAAGCATAAAGTAAAATTTCGAGTTTAGAAAAGCGTCAAAATTTGGATTTGCCGGGGCGCACGAGCGAAGCGAGTCGCGCCCCGGCAAATCTAAATGTTCACGCTTTTCAAAACTCGAAATTTTACTTTATGCGCGACGCGTATAAAACACTGATTTCAAGTGAAGTTCAAAAATATAATCCTTATAAATAATTTGTCACTTTCTTTATGAAACAAAATTATGTTTTCCAGTACTTTTTTTTATAATGAAAAATTTTGCAACGCGAGCTACCCCACTGGGTGGGCGCCTGCTATTGATAATCAATGGGGTATTTAAATTTGCTTATTTATTTATTATTATTTTTTTTTTAGATGAATTTGCTAAAAATATGGGTACATATTTGTATCAATGGAGGAAGGAACAAATGGAGAAACTGATGGTGGAATTGGATCGTCTCAATACAATTGAGAAGTACATGTATAACACCGGGGAGAATTACGAACCCTACATTGATGAGAAGGATAAAGAACTTTCTACTTTGTTATGTGAAAAGATAAAAAAACTGAATTGTTAAATTAAATTTCGCTTGGGGATTTTTAATGGTTCACAAACTGTAATGAGAAATTTAAGTTACAATAAAATTATTATGTTGTGATGTTTTATTATTATAATTATTAGAAAATTTTCTTTAATTCTCACTACTCAATATATTAAGCATATTTAAATAAACGTTTTATTTGTGTCAATTATTTTATTTAATCAAGAGGCTATAATATAACTTAATCGTGGCTAAGAAGTTGACGGTGTAAACCGTCTGATTAAGTTAAAATTCGAAAATTTTAAAATGTTTTACATTTGTAAGATATCCTTCTTCAATTTACTTGTAAATAAAACACTGTTTACTTTGTTTAACCACTGAATCTCAGATTCAGTGGTTAAACAAAGTAAAAAGTGTTTTATTTACAAGTGTATTTAAGATGTACCACAAAGTGAACAACACAAAGCCTACAACACCAAACAGTTCTTCAATTTAAATTCTTCATCCTATAATATAACAAAGTAAAACGTTCTTTATCTTTCTCGTGAATGTGTTCCACATGTATTTCTAGTTCGTGTTGAGACGGTCCAACTCCACTATCAGTTTCTGCATTTGTCCTTTCCTTATTGTTATTTAAACATTAAGCCTTTCAGCCCTGGAATTTTTCTGGTGCCCAAGAAAATGTTTTGTACATTGTATATTATTTATTACTATCTCAGATACACAGAGAGTTTTTCATTTAAGTATACATATCTCAATATACTGTATACGCTGTAAATCTTCAGATATTCGTTGTTTTTACAAATATTTTAAATTTAACTTTCAAACGAGTGTTTTTTACTCCAGATTTAGCATTAAGTAAAATTTTCAGGCTTTTCTAAACACGAAATGTTACTACATGCGCCACGCGTACTAAAGACTGATGTGATGTGATGTTCAGAATGCACGTTTTTTAGCATACTGCTTTAGTAGAATATTTTGAACCTCACCTAAAATTAGTGTTTTATACGCGTGGCGCATGAAGTTATATTTCAAGTTTAAAAAAGCCTGAAAATTTAGTTTGGTCGTAGCGCTACGCGCTTCGCGACCAAACCAAATTTGTAGGCTTTTCTAAACTCGAAATTTTACTTCATGCTTAATCTGGGAGTAAAAAACACTCTGTAGTGAGTAATAATTATTGATGGGTTTGCAATTAATAGTTCTAAAAACTATTACAACAAATTGGAACAAATTGCAAGCCCTTAATGCTGAATATTAATTAATATATTAATAACTTAGCAAAAACATTGTGCAAGTATTTATACGTTCTGTAAGCAGGAATTGAGTGTACAGAAAAGGCAGTGTTAAATAAATCATCGTACAGAGTAGTTGAACCAGGAATAAAAGTAGTTATTATTGTTCCCATGTAAACCTCCCAAAACCCAACATTACAACTCGTTTGAGACTTAAAATTAAACTATTTAAAAAAAAAAACAACGATTATCGGAAAAGTTTTAGCTCATGCATACATGAATGCATATTTAAAAGAAAAATGTCCAGTATGTTTACCAAATTTTAGTGGTTGGCTTTTGCCACCGTCAGGTCCGAAAGGGTTAAGGGGTATTTAAATTTGCCTAATTTTTTTAGGTGCATTTCATAAAACTATGGCTACATATTTGTGTAAATGGAGGACGGAACAAAAGGAGAAACTGATGGTAGAGTTGGAACGACTCAATATGATCGAGAATTACATATATAGTTCCGGGGTAAATTTCGAACCCTATGTTGATGAGAAGGATAAAGAACTTTCTAGTTTGATATTTAAAAGGATGAAGAAGTTAGAAAGTTAAATTTAATTTGGTTTGGGGATTTTGAATGGTTCACAAACTATAATGAGAAATTTAAGTTACAATAAAATTATTTAGTTATTATAATTAATAGAAAATTGCCTTTATATTTTCACTACTTAATAAATTAACCAAATTTTAATAAACGTTTCTTCTGTATTAATTATTTTATTTAATCAAGAGACTACTATATTCTAAACAATTGTGTATTTGTTTCTAATGAAAAAAAACATGAATAGGTTAATAAAAAGTTCTAAATGTAATTTGTTCTTGTGAAAATAAATAATTCAACAAAATACACTAATGGTGCTTTTACACTTGTACATTTTCATCCCCAACGTTTTGTTGTGCAATTTTCAAATACCAAATTGCATTTGAAAACAACAAAGTTGTAGTCACTACTCACTTATTGTTTGTGAACTATAATAATAATAATAATTTATTGATGCCATAACTATAACAGTTTTACATAAGTCACAATAAAGTATAAAATACAACGTATAAACATTGTAATGTACCCATCTGTATTTCATTTATATAATTTAATACTTTAGTATCGTGCATTTTTGATAATCATATTTAATGTTATTTATGTTTGTTTCACTTATTGATGTTTGTTGTTTATTTTTACTTAAATATTATTCATTGCTAAATGTTATTATCAGAATGCATTTGCTAATGCTAGAGCACAGATAAGCCTGGGAAGAATAAATAGTTAATTAGAATTTGTACTTAATGGAAAAATTCCGCTAAAGATGATAAAGTTCACCCCGGCTTATGCGTGCCCCTTCTTACGCATTGTTTGCTTAACGAAGAACCATTATTCAATACTATTAGATTTTATTTCGGTGACTTCTGATTTGACTCTCGAACGCAAGACAGTAAAAATATTACGTACTCCGATTAAATTCAATATACTTCATTAAGCAAGCTAGTTAAAGTCTCTAAATATATTATATTGTAATATTCACAAGTTTCTCAGTTAAGAATATAGAATTGATATTCGTTATATAAAAACATCAAGTTATTTTAACCTCACCCAGAATAAAAGAACCTACTTAATATTTAAATAAGTGTTAAATATTGAAAATACTAAATAATAAACTTTACAACATACATACATATTAAAATTTTCCAACAGATACTAAGATTATACAAATTAAAATTTAAAAAAACAAATACACAATGCATAAGAATAAGATACATGTTAACTCAGGGATCAATGAGCCCCTATGCCATCGAATTTTTTATTGAGGCATTCGTCAATGCTGTAAAATGCATGTGATATTAAATAGCGTTTGATAGTGGATTTGTATTTAAGTAATGAAAACAATTTAATGTTATTTGGAAGAACATTATAAAATTTTGGTCCAATGTAATTCACAGCGTTTCTTGTTTTTGATAAGTGCATATATTCTGGACATATAAGATTGCTCGATCTGGTATGGTATTCGTGGTTGTCATTATGTCGTGAATATTTGGAATTATTATTGTACATGTACAGTAAGCACTCTAATATGGACAGAGATGGTAGCGTAAGGATATTAAATTTTATAAACGATTGACGGCAGTCGTCGCGGTAGGCTACCGATGCGACTACCAGTACTGCTCTACGCTGCAGTTTAAAGAAGGTTGTCATTACACTGCCATAGGTAAACCATAGGTAATGACACTTTGACAGAGAACAAAAGATCTTAGGGCATTGACAGGTATATAGTTTTTCAAGTGGCGTAGCAGAAATATTTTGCTGTTAAGACGATTGGAAATGTATTCTTCATGCTTATTCCATGACAGTTTAGAGTCTAGTATTACGCCAAGGAACTTTGAGCTTGTCGGTGGAATATTTGGTTTTAAGGTGAATACCATTGCTGTAAACTTGTCGGGGTTCAGACATAATCGATTAGCAAGAAACCAGTTGGATGCTGTGTTCACTGATATATTATTCGTAGCATGAGCGGATGCTTCATCGGTGGAATGACTTTTGATGGTTGTGTCATCCGCATATAGAATAGTGTATGCGTCATTTAGTTGACATGGTAGGTCATTTATATACACTAGAAATAATAGTGGACCCAGAATCGAACCTTGAGGTTCACCATAATGAATTTGCTGCTCGGAAGAGACGGTACCATTAAAGTAAACTGCTTGACGTCTTTCGCTTAGATATGAGTTCAACATCTGGCAGCTATCGGGATGAATATTGTAAAAGTATAACTTCTGCAGGAGTACATCATGCGAGACTCAGTTAAATGCCTTGGTGAGATCTATGAAGGTCGCAACTGAGAAAGTGCGATTCTCGAATCCTTCATAGATTTCTTCGACAAAGGACATTAGTGCATGCCGCGTCGATCCCCCCTGCGAAAGCCATACTAATGCTCCGATATGATTTTTGTTTTCACCGGGTGTTCGATAAAATACGCCCAACGCCATATCTCTGTTTGTTATTAACCGATTTGAATGAACTAAACAACAAAGTCAATGGCGGTTTCAATACTATAAATTGACAGTAATTATATATATTTTTTAAATTAACTTCATTGCCAAATAGTAATCAACTTTAAATTTATAAATAGCTGCATATACTGTTTTCATTTTATTATATTAGACATTGTTTTTCTGAATCCAATTTGACCCAATATGTTGATTTTAATTTAATATTTATGCCAGAAAAAAAATATAATAAATATTGTTCACATGTTTTTTTGCTTACAATAAATGTAGTGTACCATGAAAAATAGGCCTTTTAATACTGTTTAAATTGTTTATTAGTTTATATTTAATCCGTGTGATCCGGTAACTAATTTATTATACATTCATAGTTTGTTATTATTTTAAATGCAACTTTAATATTTAACAAATACTTCTTTTTTGTTTTAAATATACATAATGTATACGCTATAAATTTTCAGGCATTCGCCGACTCTGAAAAAATTTAATTTTAAGTTCGAACGAGTGTTTCCACTCCTTGACTAAACATGAAGTAACATTTCGAGTTTAGAAAAGCCTTAAAGAGTTTAGAAAATCCTTTTTGGATTTGGTTTTTTCGCGTAGCGCTACGCGACTAAACCAAATTTTCAGGCGTTTCTAAACTCGAAATTTTACTTCGTGCGCCACGCGTATTAAACACTGAAATATTGTGAAGTATACACTTTAAAAATGAGTAATAATCGAAATATTTAAACAGCAAATATTTTTCTTCACACATTCTTAAGTCAGGTCAAATAAAATAATGTATCAAATTAACTCATTTAGTTAGTAATTAAAAAATAATAAAATAATTTTGCGTTATTCTTATTTATTCTATTTTACATTTACGTTATTTATTGGGTCGTTATTATTCATGTTTGACATAACCTCACAATAAATGACATTTGACACATTTTGTACAAGGCATACTAATTATAATTTTTGAAAAATATAAATAGATGATTTTTTTTCGTCAAAAATATTGAAGAAAATCAAGCGATTAGGCATTATTGGATTCAGAAAAATTGTGTCTAATGTAATAATATTTAAAATATATAGGCAGCTATTTAAAATTGTTAAGTTGGCTTTTATTTGTCAATAAAGTTATTATTAAAATAATCAATATTCAGTGATGATAAATTTAAAAATTGGGTAATATTAACGGTAATTAGCCGAAAATATGAAGAATTTGTGTTTGAGTTTTTAATAAATAAGTGACGCATGAAGTAAAATTTCGAGTTTAGAAGAGCCTGAAAATCCTAATCCAAATTTTCTTTTTGTTTTAGTTTCACAAAGGCTGATTTACATGATCTTGTCCAGTTAAATTTTATTTTTTTCTGTATGAGTTTTTGTAATGGATATGTTCTTGCAATTGAACCATTTGCAATAAAAGGTTGTCCAAAAATATGTTACCACTCACTTAATTTTCTACTGTTATAGACTAAATACGGTCATCTGACTTACTTTGGAAGAGAGAAGGAAAGTATCAGCTTGGATGGAAGTGTTTGAGTCACCCTCAGTAGTAAAAAAATAAATTCAGCAATAGTTTCAGAAGGATTCTCCAAGCCGTTTAACTATACCACATTCAAATGATACAGGCCCTTTCTGATGCTGACAACATTTCTTGTGTACGAGCTGCAGAAGTATTATTAGAAATTACGAGCATAGACTCTAATCTTGGGTTCTTCCTTCTAAAACCGTTACTGAAATTTTGTTCATAGTACTGAGGGTGACCCAAACATTTCCCTCCAAGCTGCTCCCTTCTTGTTTTCTTCTAAAATAAGTCGGTATCAATAGAAAAATAAAATAAAAGTCAATCTCATATAAGTGGTAACATCATTTTGGACAACCCGGTATATCGGGTATAGTACATATTCATGCCAAGAAAGTTACGAACACCACCAGCATCAATGAATTTTGGCATGTCTAGAATCACTTGACTTTTTAGGCGATTTAGAAATGGCATTATGTTTGATCAGATGTATTAAATAATCAGTACGGGTTTCAAAGAAATTACATTTTTTTCGGTTTAAGTGGAGGTCAAATAATTTGAGTTTTTGAAAGCATGCATCTAGATTCCTATGATACTCCTCTTTGATTATTCCATGGACAATTATGACCAAAATATGAATGCGTTTTTGAAAGACCGAAAAGTATTTGATCAATTATTCTGTTGAATTCAGATGGAGTTGTTTTGATACCAAAGGAAAGTCGATGTGTTTGGTATGTTTCTCGATGGGTTGAAATTGTTTAAATATTGCTTCCTTCTTCATCTACTAGTAAGTGTAGGTATGCTTTGTAAAGGTCTGATCGAAAAAAATATTTTCAATCCTTTAGGCTGTTTAGAACATCTTAGATTTTTCTGATTGGATAATTTGCGGCTACGAGTTTATTATTAACACCAATTCTTTAATCGACACATTGCCATCAGGTTTAAGAATGACAACTAAATATGAATCCCAATCGCTGTGGCTAACTTTAGAAATTATTTCTGCAGCTTCTAAATGGTCAAGTTCTTTTTCAACTCTTGCTTTGAGTGTGTAAGGTACGTCTCGCTCTTTAAAATAAACTTATTTGGTAATATTCTGCAAATGTAAGAACACTTTAAAATTTGGTACCAATTGTTCAGAAATTCCTGAGTATTTTAGAATAAATTCTTATCCTGTGGCTGGTACCACGTTTAATTGGTTGACGTTTTATGTATGGTTTTTATCGATTTGTTTAAGGTTGATGTCTAAGTGTCTAATCCATACGTGACCTAATAACGGCTCGAAAAAGTCTGGGACAGACTACGTAGAATTCTTCATTCGATGTTTTGTTTTGGTATCGAACACATACATAGTGTAAGATCTATAAGCAACTTCTGATTTTTCTAAGGGAATGTTTAGCTTCAATGCTTTAATTTTGATTCAGGAATCAGAATAATACCTGCGATGGAATAACATCTTTTTGGACAACCCTGTATTACATATGCGTCAATTGCAAAAACATATCCATTACGAAAACTCATACAGAAAAAAGCAAAAATTAACTGGACAAGATCATGTGAGTCAGCCTTTGTCAAACTAAAACAAGAAATTGCAAGTAATCAAGTTCTGATTCTATATAATCTAAATCTGCTTTTGATTTTAGCATGTGACGCCGATCCAAGAGAAATAGCTGGAGTTGTATCTCATATTATCGATAGAGTAAAAGACTAATTGTGATTGCATCCAGATCTCTAATAGTTAGTGTACAAAACTACAGTCAACTAGATCGGAAAGAATTAGCCATCACTTTCTCCTTCAACTGTTTTTTCATGTATCTATATGGCCGTAAATTCAAGCTTATTACTAGTGATGGGAATAATCGATTATTTTGAAACGAGATATTTTAATAATCGATTAAATTAGTGGTTGCAAATAAGTAGTTTACCTTTAAGTTCAAAAATATGATGAGCGGGGGGGAGGGGGGGAGGCGGGGACTGAATAATTATGTAGTACCAACAAGCGATATAAAAGTGATCTTATAAAACACACACACAGAATGTTTATCATATACTCGAACGAGGTGTTTTCGAAGAATGTTTTTTACAGGGGGTATTTTTGGGGGTCGTTTTTGGGTTATTTTTTGGGAGGGGGGGGGGATGATGTAACAGACAAAGTTTTTTATGTGTGGTTGTTTCGGGAGGTGGTTTTTCGGGGGTGGTATTTCGAAGAGTTGGTATTTCAGGGAGTGATTTTTATGAAGGGGTTTTTTCGGGGGACGAATTTCAGGAATAGTTTTCCGTAAGGGGGATTCTTCCTTTCGGGAGAAGTTTTTTCGGTAGTGGGGCTGATTTTCCAGGAATCTTTTTACATGGAGTAGTTTTTCATAACGTGTTTTTTTTTCGTATTTCTGATTTTCAATAAATGTTTTTGCAAGGGGTGGTCTTTTAAGGTGTAGTTTTTTGAGAGAGTGATTTTTAGGGTTAGTTTTTAAGACCGTGGTTTCATCAGCATTTTTTCTGGGTGTGATGTTTGTTAGTAGTGAAGATTAGAATTTTTATATACAGAGTTTTTCTATTGCATTTCACTTTATATCGAATGTGTACGGATAGAATTTTAAATAACTTTTTAAAGGAAATAAACCTTCAACACGAAAAAATTAAATTTACATTAAAAACCGAAATACATAATACTATAATATATATTTCTAGATCTAACTATAAAAAAACAATAATAATAAACACGACTTCTCAATATACCATAAACCAACGCACACTGACACGACAATAAATAATAATTCATTTCACCCTATTCAACATAAATTATCTGCTTATCGATCCATGATTCATCGAGCATTTTCAATACCAATGTCAAAACAAAATTTTGAAAAAGAAATTAACATAATTAAATACATTGCAGTCAGAAACAATTTTAAAATAGATACAATAAATAAATTACTAATTAACAAAGAAAAAGAAAATATGAATAAATCAATATTCCCCACAAGAAAATGCAAGGTTGAAAATTATGGATCAATAACTTATAATGGCTATTTAAGCCAAAAAATCAGTAAACATTTTAAAAAATTAAACATAAATGTTGTGTTTAAATCTAAAAACACACTATCAAAAATAATAAAAAACAATAAGGATAAAACTAAAAAGGGTCAACGCTGTGGGGTTTATTTGCTTAATTGAACTGATTGCCCGAAGATTTATATAGGCCAAACCGGGAGAGCATTTAGTGAAAGAATAAATGAACACCAAAAAGTGTTCATTCATCAAAAAGATAATTCAACTTACGCAAACCACCTAATTGAAGAAAACCACCAATTTGACAACAACTTCAAAATCCTCCACATCTCTAATAAAGAACGGAAACTAAATTTATTGGAAAATTTAGAAATAAATAAACACATCAATTCAGGAAACTTGCTGAACGACCAGCTTGAACTCTCCAACTCCCCCCTACTTAAACTGAAGAAAAACACCCCCTCCACCCACACTTCTGAAAACTGTATATAATGTAAATTAGTTTGTAAAGATTGTATTATATTTCTTCCCCTGAAGAAGCTACAGTGTAGCGAAACAATTGTAGTGAGTTAAATAGAAAGTTGAAAATCATAAATAGTCTGCTATTATATTAAGTGAATGTGTATCCCTTTATCTCAAATGTATTTCCCACTTATCAAATACATTTCCCTATACACGTTGTCCTCCGAAATTTGGATATGAGTAATGTAATGTGCTGTCCCCTTAAATTTTGAATACGAGCATTTAAATGCATTACTTGGCGCTTAGTTACCACGCTTGTTTTTTGTATATCTGAGTCAAATATTATAATGCTCTAAACAAGGGAAATATTTAAACATTTTTAGTTTGTATAAAATAAGGAATCAAAGTGAAAAATATATTTCTACGATATTTTAATATTACAAAATATACTTAAATTCTAAAAAAGATAAATTGTTATTCGTTAAGCTAACTTAACGAATAACAACGAGCTACAATGTTCATCTCATTATATGGCCTCAAAGAAAAAAATAATTTAAGGGAAAATTAAGAGATCGTGGATGCCTCCTTTGATGGTAATAATGCAACGAGGAAATATTTGATTTAAATATTTCCTAGCCGCATTATGAGCAGGACATCCGTCACTTTGATACCAGATTTGGGCCATATCAATATTTTGTAAGCCTTGTACTGCTGGTATCACTCGGCTCTCAAGCAGTTCCAAATACTTTGGCCATTTATATTCCCGATTTCCTATGTCGAAAGATTTTTGGGTATTATTTTCTGTATTTTCTGCAAGGGCTCTTGTTGATAAAGTGTCATCTTCTGTTATCATATTACGAACCATAATTTTTCTCATTTCAGCTTCTTTACTTTGAGGCCTCCGTTCCTTTGAGCACTTACATGGACAATTTCTTCACACACATGTATAACATAGAAGACCGAACTGGTGTTAACTATCACATCGTATGCCAAAACAAAAAAATTATTTGCGATTTCATTCATGGAATGACCTCCATAAAACCATTTAACAATCTAAGTTTCTTGTTCTTTTGCTAACATTTTGCAAAGAAAAATTACCTTCACTTCAATTTATCAAATTTGAAGCTATCTATGTCAAATTGACATGCATTTTGCAGTAACAATTATTGCAACCTATTATAATAATCGAAAAGAACAAAATCACAGTGCCGACAAACACATTATACTACATTTCCCTATATGTCAAAGCCTTATCACAATTTGTCAGTTACTTCGTTAAAAAATGATTGTTAGCAATCAGGATTTAAGGATTGGTTGTCCGGAGGGCAGCTGTAGCCGCGCCCACTTAGGCCAAGTTTTAGGCCCATTGTAGTGCCTCCCTCCTGATGGTCAGACCCACTCGGCGGACCAGTTCCATCCGGGTCCTTCACGTTTGGGGGGGATTTCCCTTGACATAATCTCCCTTAGTTTTGACAGGGCCGGGCACTCGTGAAGTATGTGCCTTGCTGTCTCATCATCTTCGGCAAATGGTATCGTTGGTGATTCCCATTTTGGCGAGGTGCTTTTGGAAGCTGTAGTGTCCGGTGATGTAGCCGGTTAGTGCTCCAAGGTTTTGCTTGGAGAGTTCTAGGAACTTCTTTGTTTTTTTGCGGTCACGTGTTGGTAAGTAAGTGGTTTGGCCGCATGTTATTAAGTTTTTCTACCTGGATTTGTGTTTTTCTGCGGTGAACTCACGCATGTGTCTACTCAAGGACCGAGGGGATAGTCGTACTTTTGCATAGTTTGTTGTTGTTGTTGATGCTGCTTCACGCGCATATTCGTCCACGTTGTTGTTTCTCTCGTTATTATTATGGCTTTTCGTCCATGTTAGTGTTATGCGGTTGAGTGTCGCTGCTATGTTCAGTGTCTTTACGCATTCGTATATCAGTTTTGATGTTATTTTGAACTTATCTAGTGCTGCTAATGCAGTTTTGCTGTCGGTGAGGATAGTTATGCTTTGTTCTCTCAGTTGCTTCTTTGAGATTATTCTGGCGCTCTCCATAATTGCGTAGATTTCGGTCTGTGTTGCGGTAGCATGGTTCTCTATGGGAAGATATTTGCGGACGTTTAGAGCTTCCGAGTATACGCCCACTCCACAGCCTGTTTTTGTTTTGCTTCCATCTGTGAACATAAAGTCGTCCTTTGTTTGTGTCTGCTCATTTGGGTTCACAGTGCATTTCTTGTTGAAGATGTATTGGGGGATCTTCTGGACTAGTTTGCCGCTCAAATGGGGCGGACCCCATTTGAGAATGCTTCCGTGTCCTGTTGAGGTTTGGTTTGTCCAAGGGCCCATGGCTTTTAGTCTTTCTGCACTATTCCTTGCCACTTCTTTGATATGTAGATCAAACGGTGGGAGGCAAAGTATCATTTCCAAGGCTGCGGTGGGTGTTGTTCTAAATGCACCAGTTGTGTTTGGTTGTGGTTATAATTTTTTTCTTGCTTTTGCTCCTGTTTGGTTCGTCCTAGGCCACCAAACTAGAGCTCCTTACTCGAGTGCCGGTCTGATAATACCTGTGTATATCCAGAGTGCTATCTTCGGTGATAGTCTCCAGGTATTACCGATAGCTCTCCTGCATTGCCAGAAGGCTTTGTTTGCATTATCAGTTTTGTATTCAATGTGTTTGGACCAGTTTAGTTTGGAGTCGAGGTATACCCATAGATATTTGACTTCTTTCGATACCGTTAGTTGTTTATTAAATAAGGTAGGTAGAGTGTATGAGCCTATCTTGTGTTTGTTAGTGAACATCACTACTTCTGTTTTCGTGGGGTTCACTGATAGTGAGTTGGAGGTGCACCAATTTTCTACAGTTATGAGTGCATCTTGCATTCTATTGCATAGGACGTTTTCGTATTTCCCGTTCAAGAGTATTGCTATGTCATCCGCGTATCCCACCGTATAGAATCCTTGGATGTTTAGTTTCGTTATCAGTTCATTCACCAGTAGTGTCCACAAAAGCGGTGACAGGACTCCGCCCTGCGGACAGCCTCTGGTGACTGTTGCCTTTAACGTGACGTCTGCTAAAGATGCTGTGACTTGTCTGCTGCATATTTCCTATCCAGCTGCAGAGCATTATGTCGACACCTGATTTATTGAGTGCCTTGTGTATGTTTTTGAAGAAAGCTTTGTCGGAGGCTCCATCGATGTCAATAAATGTCCCAAGTGTGGTCAGTTTGTTTGCCAATGCCTGTTCAATCCTTGAGACCGCCAGGTGTAGGGCAGATTCAGTACTTTTGCCTGGTGTGTAGGCGTGTTGGTTGGGGTGTATAGGTTTGGCTTTGAGAATGTTATCCCTAATGTGGCGATCACATAGCTTCTCTAGCGTTTTTATCATAAACGAGGATAAGCTGATCGGTCTGAATGATTTTGCGTTTGTGTAGTCATTCTTGCAAGGTTTGCGAATGAACACTACTTTTACCATTCTCCAGAACCTGGGTACGTAGCGGAGCTTCAGGCAGCCACTGTAGATGGCCCTGAGCAGCGTAGTGAGTCCAGGCGGACCCCATTGAAGCAGGGCCGGATATATCCCATCAGGTCCTAGGGATTTGTATGGTTTGAATGATCTAATTGCCCATGTTATGGTTTGGTCTGTAACTATATTCATGGCTAATTTCTTATCCTCCTCGTTCGGCTCGGCTGAGTTTTGCTTGACATCGTGTGTATCGACATCTAGCGTTTCGCACCCGTGGAAGTGCGTTTGTAGCATTTGTTGGAGGGTCTTCTTTTCGTTTAAGGTTAGTTCTCCATCTTCTTTTCTTATGCTTCCAAGGTAGTGGAGTTCCTTGAAAAGTACTTTCTTGAGTCTAGCAGCAGTGCTGGTGGACTCTATGTCCTCGCAGTACTTCCTCCAGGCTTGTCTTTGTCCTGAACGGATTTCTCTTTTGTAGATGCGGTGGTCCTTATAAACATCCCAGTCTAATTTTCTTTTTTATTCTTGGCCCTGTTGTAAAGCTTGCGGGCTTTCTTTCTCATGTCTTCCAGGCGGGGGCTCCACCATGGTGTTTTCTTCTCTTCTTTGGGAGTACTTACCGGACATGATTTGTTGTAGGCTTCGATGAGAGCAACAGTTAGTTTGTTTGTTGCTTCCTCGATTTCCTTTGTGTTTTTATATGTAATGTTGGCATGTAGAGGGTTGCATGATTCCTCGAGAAGGTTTCTATACTTAAGCCTATCTGTTCTGCGAGGGTTCCTATATGCAACCGTTCCTTCACATGTTTTGATTTGTATAGTGTCTGACATAGTTGCCTCATTGTGTACCCTCCAGTCCATTATGATGTGTGTTATATTTTGTGATGCAAGTGTGATATCGATCACCTCTTGTCTCACTGCGTTTATGAATGTTGGTTCGTTACCTTTGTTTAGTATGTTTAGAGATGTGCCTATTAGATATTCTGACAGTGCTTCACCTCTTTTATTTATGTTGGTGCTTCCCCATACGGTATGGTGTGCATTGTGCATGTTTTTGCCTTCTGCCTCACATTGGTTTACCATCCTTCCCAGTTCTGGTGTTGGGGGATGGTGCTGTGAGTCATACAGTTGATAAGCTGAGGCCAGATAGACTTCGCTGCCCTCTAGCCTGATTACCGTTGTGTCTAACCTGTGACATTTAGAGGAAGGTATATAAAGGTTCGAGGTCTATCCGAAGTGTTTCCATAGAGCGTTTTTCCAGGTAAGTTTCCAAAACCTATTATTTTCTTATTGACTATCCAGGGCTCCTGAATCAGTGCAATCGTGTTTTTCGTTTTAAGTAGGTGGTTGCAGATTGTGGTTACAGCCAATCTGCAGTGTTATAAGTTTGCCTGAATTATTGTATTAGGTTGAGGGTACATCTTATCAGTTGTTAGTACGAGATGATGTGTTAGGGTTAGTAAGCTTTGTTGGAGATTTGCTTACCTAGTTTTGTGTTCCCTTGGTTGTGTGCGTTTGTTGTGGAAACACTTGTTTGTGGGGTTAGATTATGGTGAGGGGGACGGTGTACCCGGCCCCTTCATCTCGTCATCTGTCACTTCGATTTGAGGGTGGTGGATCACTGTCTCCTCTTTGATTTCCTCGCTTGTGGGTTCTGTGGGGTCATTCTCTTCGGTGGACTCTGTTGACGTTGACTGAGCGAGTGGAGAGTGGCGACGTCCTCTTTGACTTCTCCCTCCTCTTCTCCACCCTCCTTGCTCAGTCTGAGGGTGACTGTAGAGAAGCCGAGGAATAGGCGGTTTCTGCCTTCCCGCTCGGTTGCCCTCAGTCGGGTATGCCGAGGACTAGAAGATGACCTTCCTCCTTTTCATGGTGGAAGGTTGGCGGTTTACCAATGTCTTCATTCAGGTTTAGGATAGCTGGCTCCTGGATTATAGCGTCCTTATTCTCGAACTCTATGGATGGCATTACTGGAATCCATAGAGCCGCTTTAGTAAATTTGGGTAGTTGGCCTTGTCCAACTACCTTGATTTTGGCGCCTTCCCAGGGTTTTAGGGCAGGTACTAAGTTCTCGAGCCACTTTAGCGTCTCCTGGTCGGCACAACTTATCCTTAGGATATCTCCTAGGTGCGATTCGGAGGCTTACCTGGATGGATTTTGCCTCTTCCTCGTTGACTTTGCCGTATAGGTTATCTTCATTGATGATGACAACCCTCAGGCATTGTTCAGCGGCCTCTTTGTAGCTCATGGGTGTTGAGCCACTAGGAGGTCGGTTGGGTTTGGAAGAGTGCCCTTCCTGGGGTCTTATTGTGTTCGGAAGTGGGGAACCCGAGGGCTCTTCCTTTCTTCCGGATGTACTGGGGAGTGAGGGGTCCGGGGACCCACCCTTCTCCTGTTCCATCTTCTTGTTTTTTACTTGCGTAGGAGGGGGGACCTCATCAGCAAGCCTCGTGTTTATATTTATTTGGGATTTATGTTTTTTTTTCATTTTGGTTCCCACGAAAAGCTAGGGAACTAACTAGGTCCACCAGCGCAGAGCCCCGCTTGCACTGGCAAGGCTAACTGCACCCGGGGGTCGCCATTTCCCGGATATTGGTACAGTGGGAAGTAGTCATCTATCTAGCCACGCATCCCTTTGGCCTGTACCCACCTTGGGATTTAGGTTTTTTGTTGAGGTTATACCGATCTCCTCTTGGTCCAAGTGGTTAAGCTCAGACCCCCCGAGCCTACCTCCGCAGATGCGGGACATGACCACCCTCTGAGGGGGAGGCCAATGGTGTGACTAGGACATGCTGTGGAACAGTATTGGTCTTAGGCGCCGTAAACCTCAACTTCAATCCCATAGTCGTTGGTCCGCGGAGACGGTTTTTCTGCCACTACGCAGGGTTTTACTTCTGGAGTGGCACTTATGGTCATCACTAAACACTTCATCCAAGGAAATGGTATTTCGTTATCCGCCTCCTGGGTCGCGCTTGATAGCCCTCCACAGCCTCAAGTTGTTAGCAATTAACTAAGAGGACTCGTTATCCGGAGAATAGATGCTGACGTAAGTAGTGTTACATATGTATAAATAAAAATAAAATATTTTCAGAAGAAAGTTATTATTATTGCAAAAAGTTGAACAAAAATATTAAAGGCAAAAGTATTTGGTGTATAGTGAAACTCATTTGGTAAATCGGAAAATCTTTTGGCATATATTTGACAAGGTGAAATACATTTAGGATACCCTGTAATTATTATTTAGTGATTTATTTTATGAAATACAAAACAACCGTCAAATCAGTGATTATTAATATTACTGTATAATAATTATGTCCTATCTGCCGAGATAATAAGCGATACATTTGTTTCTAATAATTAATAGTCCAGTCTACCGAGATAATAATCAACTATTTTAGTATACTAGTTAGTAATTTTTTCGACGAAATAATCGCTTAAATTAGTATATACTATTTTACCCGATCAAATAATCGCTTAAATTAGTATATACTAATTTACCATTTGATTAGGTAAAATTCGTATTACTATTTTACCCGATCAAATAATCGCTTAAATTAGTCATTACTAATTTACCCGATCAAATAATCGCCTAAATTAGTATATACTAATATAATAATCGATAATATCGATATATTTCAATAATCGACTATTTTCTAATTAGTATATCGATTATTCCAATTACTACCCACTAAGCAAACCCATTAAAATAATGTTTAATCAACATTAATACAACGTTTAATGTTGCTACAGAATTGCTATAACGTTATTTGTTTGTTTTTTGCTCAGTGGGTACATAGCCCATTAAGCAGAATTGTCCATTAAAATTCCAAATTACAAGCAATGACTTCTGCCAGACTTCTAAGATATGCCGACCATATAAATTTCAATTGTTTTTCAAGAGTTTTCATCAATCATCAAAGTCAATGGAAGTTAACGAACAAGTAAATCAACTTAGCCATTCATCAATCATGGAAATTTCGACCTACGACGTTAGATATAAGAATATATAAGTCCATACAGAAAACGATCCAATTCTATCAAAAATCAAACCTGACTTAAAATCTCAACATCATATCGAGGCTTTTCTCGACAAGATGACATTCTATTCAAAGGACAAGGGATTGTTATTCCAGCATTAGTTTAACGCCTTGTGCTCTCAGAACTACACAGCACACATTGGTATCAGGAAAATGAAACAATTAGCCAGACGTTATTGTTACTGAAAAAACATCGACAAGGATATCGAACAAATAGTTAAATCCTGTCTGTCATTCGCAGATATTCGAAAATCTTGAAAAGCACCACTACACCATTGCGACCTACCAGCAAAAATTAGGACCAGATTCACACTGATTATGCAGGATCGTTCCAAGAGTTTAATGTTTAATGTGTTTGTCGATGTCAAATCCCGATGGGCAAACATTAAAATTCATTGAGAGGCACCAACACCAGAAAAACCATCGAACTTCTAAATGACATTTTTTCATTTCATGGATATCCCCGAACTATGGTTTCAGACAACGCAAAATATTCATGGCTTTTGCTAAACAACATAGTATATTGCAAAATTATATTGCACCAGGACACCCATCTTCAAATGTCTTGGCTGAGAGGAATATTAAAACTTAAAATTCAATTCAAAGCTATGTCAGAAGACCTTACCCCAAAGAATGAAAAGATTCGAAAAATTCTTTTAAAAAATCGAGCCACACCTCTAGTTTGTGGGAAATCTCCAGTTGAACTGTACCTGAGAAGAAGCTTACGAATTCGATTAGATGCTTTAAGACCACCCAAACATGTAAGATAAAAAAAAAACACTCACCGGGAGCAGGAAGTTTAAGCGTAGGAGAAATGGTGCAAGTATACGACTAATCCAAATTTTCAGGCTTTTCTAAACTCGAAACTTTACTTCATGCACCACGCGTCTAAGACACTGATTTATTCTAAAATTCTACATCATACACACATACACATCAACAAAGTGTGCATAACTTTAATAAGTCGTTAGAAATACAAAGAAATTATTAAATGGTGTACGGGGTGTTCCACTTTATGAGATTTTGTCATATCTCATGAAATGAAACACCCTGATGTTATTTTTAATTTGACACATGCCTACCAACTTAAATATCCTGCTCTTTTCAATGGACTATAAATGTTGCCTGTCATAAGAAAGATTAAACTTTGGTGTCGTATCTTCAAAATGAAACGACCTGTATAAACGCTGATATTTTTGTTGTGTTGGGTACTTTTCAAATTTTAGTTTGATGTCTTTTTAATTAACAAAGTTAAGGCAAACAGAAAATTGAAACGATTTTGACATTTTTCGCTATATTGTGAATTTGTTAACGTAATTTTATTTTATATTAAAAATGGAACTTTTGCTTCCCAATGAGCAAATCCATTTAAGTAATGTTTTATCAGCATTAAAAAAACACGTTTAATGTTTCTACAATGTTGATATAACGTTATTTGTTTGTTTTCTGCTCCAAATGTGGAATAACCTCATTTGTAAATAAAATTGTTGTATTTGTAGAAAATAGGTACTAATCAGTGATTGACACTGATTAAAGTTAATCAGCTGTGGTGCAAGTGGGCATTAATTTAATGTAAATACATTATGATAAATGATGGTCAAATTGCGTTGAAACAGGGTACTAATTCTAAGGTAATCTATTATTGTTGGGTAAATTGTTACTGGGTGACGCTAAAACTAGTTGCGTATCTAAGGTGATCTATTATTATTGTATAAAGTGTCGCTAGATGGCACTATAACTAGTTGCGTATCTAGAGCGCTCTATTATTGTTGGATAAATTGTCGCTAGATGGCACTGAAACTAGTTGCGTATCTACTCGGCATCTATCATTCACCCTTCTATGTATCTAGGTTTTTAAATTATTTCGATGTTGGTGGAACTGACGAAGTTTGACAGGTGCTAAAATCCCCCAAGTCAATCAGTCGACGGGAAATCGGCGTAATGGCCGTGTCGCGTTAAGTCCGCAGAACGTATCGAAAAGGCCCCGTTCGGAGTGCACGAAATTGAACCGAACATTAATAAAAATCGTGTTCCGTACAGTACAGTTCGCATTGCGATGAACGGCGAGGGTGACGGTGAACCGTGGCTGACCAGCTGGGAGCAGCAGTGCGCCGATTCGATCGAGGGCCAGCCGGACTACGAGCAAACACTCACACTGGAATCGGACAACTCGCACAGAAAAGTATGGACCGTCTTCCAAGATTCAGCCACAGCCATCGCCCAATTGTACAAAGGTAAAACGCAGAAGAAAAAATGTATACCATCGAACCCGAAATCCAAGCGTGGATATTTATAGGTGTGTGTGTATGTGGTGGAACATACACGCGACATTTTGTTGTCACTATCAGCTGTTGTGGGCTTTGTCTGTGTGCGGACGCGTTTTTTTCCTATAGATGGATCCCGTGCTGGATTACTGACACAGTAATTATGTAATACTGGCGTGGGAGTGAGAAAAGCCGATTCACAACAATAATAAACTTCGCTTTTGCTCAGGAAATTCGCTGCCGAAATGTGGGTGCAGTTTGTTTACAAGGTTATGCACTCGGAGACCTTGATTTTTGCACCAACTAGACTGGAAACTTCGTTAATTAATAATGCACCTTTTTTATATTCAAATTCGTCAATATGCACACTATTAGAATAACTTTAAAAAAAGAATTCAACTTGTCAACTGTAAATCTCATACGACGAAATATTTGATAGTGTAAACACCAATAATTGATCAATTGTAAACTGTTTTGCAAGTAACCAATTTGTAAATTTTTCAACACATTAAAGTATAAGCAGTAATCTAATAAACATATTTGTATGTTTCTCTCTTATAAATATACCTTGAAGATGTTGTTATTTTGAGTTGTTAAAAATACAATATACTCTAATTATGTATTTGATCATTAACCAAACTTAATCAACGTAAATATACTCTTCAGAATATAATTAGTCATCACAATGACTTGGCAATATAAGTAAAGGGCATGGCAAGCTTTTGCCATGCCCTTTCCCTTTCTCAATAGAAATATATATTTTTTTGAGTTATGTGAAAATTTAAATTAAACTTGGAATAAAAAGGTTAACACTTTCTTCACAATTTTTATTTTACTAGATCAGCAGTTCTTAAACATTTTTTAAGGATGAAACCCTTTTAAAGCATTAAATCTTTTACGGAGCTCCAAAATTAAATCTTGTTGCAGATTTATTATATAGCTCGTTTCATTTAACTAGGCGTGAAGTTAGAAAATATTTGTGCACATAAAACCAAATGCCCTTATAAATTACTTGTTTATGTTATCAAAAGTGCATTACAGCATCGAAATGTCATTATTTATCGAATCACTTAACAATTCACACAAATATACTCCGTACAGATACAAAGATATCTGTATTTCTTGCCTATTAAATGAAATGAGATATACTTTGCGTCGCCTCGTTTTCGGTTATTGTGACAAGACTTTATGTGCTTGGTTTTATAGGTTATATTATTTCGGAAGAGGCCTTGCTAAGCGCCAGGGCTCCGCGGTGCTAGATGAATAAAAAAACATTTATTTTGCAGAAAGTGTTAGGTTTTGCTTTCCAAGTTTTGTTTCTCAAGTTAACTTTGTGCGTTGATCTATTAAAAAAAAATTATCATTATGAGTAGATTCCGATTTTAAAGAGAACACGTTATTTTGCTGATATGCAATTCTAAGTGCTATTTATATCCTGCGTATTTAAAAAAAAAAGACCTTTATGGGCATAATAGTATATTACATCCATATCTACACTAATCGCTGCCCCCCTCTCTTCCTTCTGCTTTCCCTCTCTTCCCCCAACTTCTCCAGCGTCCTTACTCCGGCCCCATTCTCTCTCATCCATTCCGTCACTTTTCTATTCCCTCTCCTGCGTATTTAATGAGTGGAAAATAAAGAATTATTATTGATACAAATTTTGTAATTTAAACATAACTGAATAATAAAATAACATTAGAAATAAACAAAAAACAAGTTTGAACTACACTTTAAATCAGTGTTTTGTATGGGTGGCGCATGAAATAAAATGTCAAGTTTAGAAAAGCCTGAAAATTTCAATTTGGGCGCTCGCTTCGCTCCGTGCCCTAATCCAAGTTTTCAGGCTTTTCTAAGGTGGAAATTTTACTCATGCTTAATCTGGGAGTAGAACGAAACCTATGATAACGAAATAAAATAAAACATGAATTGACATTTCTTAAAGTTTAATCAAACCAAGTTTGAAATATTTTGTTATATTATAAACTTTTAAGATAAAAACTTCACCGTGTCGTTTTGATTTGGTTCTTAGTAACTCCGCATACAAGTAGTTCTAGATAAAAACCAGAATATTTTAATCCTTTTAATTGCTTTCCAATAAAATGTCAAAAATCATAAATTTTGCCGTATTTCAATTGTATGTCCTATCGAATCATGTCACATAAAGCAAATTAACTATTAAAATTTTCGATATTGATCACAAAAAATTGAAGAAATTGTGAACATTTTCCCACAATATATCGATGATTTTTTTTCGATTTATAATAAAGTGTAAATAATAAATGAGCCGCCTATTTCCGTTTTGGAAATAGGCGACTCAAATATTGAATATTTTTGTCAATAAAGTGGTATATAAACATAATATTCGTATGTTTTTATACAAATTTATTTTAAATAATATATTTTCACCACTTAGCCATTTTAAACACAGAAGAATTATCGCAGTTTTTTTATAAAAGTTTTGCTATAATTTTATATATAAAAATATTTTTCCCACTATCACACAGCAAAGAATTGTTTTCCAAAGAATTACTAAAACACGCACGGACTCTGCAGAAAATGTTAGAATGATCTCAACATCAGCTGTTTCTTGTTGCGGCCGCTGTGGCGAATATATTTCAAAACAGCAAAGCACACATTAAGTTGCACAAATTGGTATTAATAAAATACTCTACCGTTTATAATAATAAAAACCAGTGATAACAAATTTTTAGGTTATGAATATAAAGGTTGGGCCATCTATTAGTTTCTTTTGAACTGGGTGTTATTTCCACATTGGCAACACTGACCCGCTTGACATATTGACATAAATGTAGTGTCAAACCTCCCCTGTAAGATATGAATTGTTTTAATCTGGAATAACGTTGGGAAATATTGAAAAATTATTTCTAAAGTGGAGTGCGTTACAGAGAGCGTTTTTGTGTCTGCAGTTAAATGATTACGACTTAGACAAGCTTTGGTTCCAGCAGAATGGAGCAACATGCCACACCAGCCGTGAAACTATCGATCTTTTGCACACTAAGTTGTGTTATCAGTCGTTTTGGAGACATTAATTAATTGGCCATCGCACAGCTGCGAATTGTCACCGTTAGACTATTTTTTATGAGGATAAGTTAAGGACAGTTGTTACTCCAACGATTCACAAACAATTGACGCATTGAAGGAAAACATTCATCAAACTATTCGTCAAATGGAGCCACAATCAAAAATATACAGCAAAATTGGGAGGCTGTGGCTGTCATTTAACTGAAATTGTTTTACATAAATAATCGGAAGGTGTACTTTCTTGAATAAAGCAACAATTAAAAATAGTCAACAGTGTAGTTTTAATATCAATTTCAAAAAGAAACCATCAGATGGCCCACCCCTTATGTTGAATATGTTCAATATTTTTCTGCGAGAATTCTTGTGTGCGTAAAACGACTCTTAAGTTTTGATAGTATTAATATCATTTTTAAGTTATGGATTATTTTCTTAAATTTAAATACAATATGCAGCACGGCCAAAACGAATGGCATTGATAGTAGATTATGCGGAAATGCGCACTCTGTTCCATCTTCTCATTACAAATTAGGTATGAAAAGAATACTTAATCAGCTTCTGTTGATAAATACTGACAATATTAATCATTGGTAAATTTGTGAATCAAATTATTTGATGTGATTCAAATTCAAGATTTGGATATTCTAGCATTGTCTTATAGATATGAAATAAATAAAAAATAGTAAAACTCACACGGTTAAATTAAGTTCGTTATTTATAAGAGATATAAAGATGAGTAATTATTTGCGATAGCTGTCTGCATGAAATGTATTTATGAAAATGCAGGCTAAAATATATTTAAATAAGCATCAATAATAATATTCAACATTTTCTACAACAAAACCAAATTGTTATTGACCTCAAAAATTACTGATGGAGGCCTTGCGAACAATGGAAGCTGATATTTTACGAATTCTTGAATAATATATAAAAACAAAAAATTAGGCTAGATTTACACTGTATTGACATATATCACCAATTAAAATCAATAAATTCACTACGGAAATGATAAAAGTTCACTTTTTTTAACTTTGAAATTTTGACTAGAAACTTCTATAAAACCTCACTGATTGCTGTTAACCATTGCAATCTTTACTGGTGACATTGGGGAAGTCGAAAGAAATGTTTGTTAAAGACTTCAATCTAACTTCAACTTAAAGTTAGATTTCACCGGATGACGATTATAACACATTAGCACATTATACTTGGACTCATATGGATTGATAGAATAACTAACACAAATTAATACACTCTTGGAAATTCATTTGGGCTGAATTCTAGAATGTGTCAACGGCTATATTTCGCCGAAAAAAATGTTTGCTCACGTTGAATTTTCCACATACTTCTAGGTTAGGAGAGAGGTTTGCAATAGAATAAATTGCATATAGATAGTACTCGTCAAGTACTTTCGAATAATATCATGTTCATCTATAATACCCACGGGGTGTATAGTAAATTCTTACCAAAAATTATATCATTGAAATGATAATTCGAATTATTATTCTCACTAGATATTTTATATGTGTGTGAATAATTATAACATACTATATATTTTATTCAGCAATATCCCGACACCTCTACCACTATATCATAATGCAATTATTTATGACCAGGGTTGTTATGTTTAAAACACTTTGTTTTAAAACAGTGTTTTCAACTTGTTTAAAAACAGTCGTCGTGTTTTAAATGGTTTTGTTTTACGGGTGTAAAGTTAGCAATAGATTTTAAATTTATATTTTAGGCCAAGTATTGCAGATAAAAATCTGAATTAACTATTAATCAATAAAGGATCGATCACTATAGTAACTATTCATAATATCACCCCAAATTTTTAACCCCTACATTTTTAAAGTACCCCTAAAATTAATACAATTTTGAAATTAATTTTGACAACTTTCTAAATGTTCTATAAGAAAGATAAGAACATATCTGGATTCAGCATACATTAATTAACAAAAGTAAACAATAAAATTAGGATCACCACCCCCGAAACATAAAAATAATATCTTCCCCTGACACTATTTATATCTGCAATAATTTCCATTTTCTTTTCGAGTTTTGCGACAAACTATAAGTTCCATAAACAAACTAAGGCCATTTTTGGATTCAGCATACATCAATTAACAAAACTAAATAATAAAATTAGGATCACCACCCCCCGGAACATAGAAAAAATAATCTTCCCCTGACACTGTTTATATCCGAAATAATTTCCATTTTCTTATCGAGTTTTGCGACAAAATTAGGATCACCCTAACTCGACAAGAAAATAGAAATTATCTCGGATGTAAACAGTCTCAGGGGAAGATTTTTTTTTTTCTATGTTCCGGGGGTGGTGATCCTAATTTTATTGTTTACTGAATCCAAAAATGGCTTTAGTTTGTTTATGGAATTTTTAGCTTGTCCCAAAACTCAAAAAGAAAATGGAAATTATTTCGGATATAAACAATCTCAGGGGAAGATTTTTTTTTTCTGTTCCGGGGGTAGTGATCCTAATTTTATTGTTTAGTTTTGTTAATTTATGTATGCTGAATCCAAATATACTCTTAGTTTGTTTATGGAACTTATAGTTTGTCGCAAAACTCGAAACGAAAATGGAAATTATTTCGGATATAAACAATCTCAGGGGAAGATTTTTGTTTTCTATATTCCGGGGGTGGTGATCCTAATTTTATTAATTAGTTTTGTTAATTTATGTATGCTGAATCCAAATATGCCCTTAGTTTGTTTATGGAACCTAAAGTTCATCGCAAAACTCGAAAAGAAAATGGAAATTATTTCGGATGTAAACAATCTCAGGGGAAGATTTTTCTTTCTATGTTCCGGTGGTGGTGATCCTAATTTTATTGTTTAGTTTTGTTAATTGATGTATGCTGAATCCAAAAATGGCCTTAGTTTGTTTATGAAACTTATAGTTTGTCGCAAAACCCGAAAAGAAAATGGAAATTATTTCGGATATAAACAAACTCAGGGGAAGATTTTTTTTCTTCTATGTTCCGGGGGTGGTGATCCTAATTTTATTGTTTAGTTTTGTTAATTGATGTATGCTGAATCCGAAAATGGCCTTAGTTTATTTATAGAACTTATAGTTTGTCGCAAAAATCTAAAAGAAAATGGAAATTATTTCGGATATAAACAATCTCAGGGGAAGATTTTTTTTTTCTCTGTTCCGGGGGTGGTGATCCTAATTTTATTGTTTAGTTTTGTTAATTGATGTATGCTGAATCCAAAAATGGCCTTAGTTTGTGTTTTTTTTCTATGTTCCAGGGGTGGTGATCCTAATTTTATTGTTTAGTTTTGTTAATTGATGTATGCTGAATCCAAAAATGGCCTTAGTTTGTTTATGGAACTTATAATTTGTCGCAAAACCCGAAAAGAAAATGGAAATTATTTCGAATATAAACAAACTCAGGGGAAGATTTTTTTTTCTATGTTCCGGGGGTGGTGATCCTGATTTTTTGTTTAGTTTTGTTAATTGATGTATGCTAAATCCAAAAATGGCCTTAGTTTGTTTATGAAACTTATAGTTTGTCGCAAAACTCAAAAAGAAAATGGAAATTATTTCGGATATAAACAATCCCAGGGGAAGAATTTTAGGGGTACTTTAAAAATGTAGGGGTTGAAAATTTGGGGTGATATTATGAACAGTTACTATAGAGATCCATCCTTTATTGATTAATAGTTAATTCAGATTTTTATCTGCAATACTTGGCTTAAAATATAAATTTAAAATCTATTGCTAACTTCACACCCGTTTTTGTTTTAAACGTTAATTTTGTTTAAAGAGTTTTTTTTATTGTCTTAAATTAGTTAAACTATATTTTTTACTACTTTATTATACATTTTTTGTTTACATTTTCAAATTTTAGTTAAATTGTTGAAGATATTTTAAATTACATTATAAATAAAATGTTATCATAGAAAAATATCACAATTATGGGTGCATAAATGTGATTTAAAACGTGTTTTAAACATGTTCAGCCTTATTAATAGAATTGCCGTTAATTTCATTATAGTTTAATGCTAATTAATCTCTACTAGACGCATACAAACACGATACTAACATTTCGTATTATTAGAGCAAAATCTACATGTTATTAGTTAGTTTTGAAATAATGATAGAATGAATGTTGCAACATTACATTTTTCTGTGTTCTAACTCCATTGTAATCAAATAATTTAGAAGGTATGTTGCCTTGTTTTTTTTTTATGTTTGTGAAAATGCATTTCTTCTGATATATTATTAGATTGAAATTTACTTCTAATGAGTGTCTCCAATTCCAGACAGCATGAAGTAAAGTTTCAAGTTTAGAAAAGCCCCGCGTAAAAAATTTTCACGGGAGGCTTTTCTAAACCCGAAATTTTACTTCATGCGCTACGCGTATAAATCACTGATTTCAAGTGAAGTTTAACACACACACAACGCATTATTCAATAAATTCTAAATAACCCTATTTTGTTATGATAGTTGAGGTTATGTATAAGATTTTTATCTGCAATACTTGGCCTAAAATATAAATTTAAAATCTATTGCTGAAATCTATTGCTAACTTCACACCCGTTTTTGTTTTAAACGTTAATTTTGTTTAAAGAGTTTTTTTTATTGTCTTAAATTAGTTAAACTATATTTTTTACTACTTTATTTTACATTTTTTGTTAACGTTTTCAAATTATTAAAGTATTAGTTGTAAACTAACAATAGTAATTTACTAAAACGTTTTATTAATCTAAAAATGTCAATATCATCCTTAGAATTGTGTTAAAGCTGAATGCTAAGGTCGATTAATAAGGCTGGTTATGTTTATAACACGTTTTAAGCATGTTTTTAATTGTTAATGTTTTAAACACTGTTTCATTGAAAAATATACGTTTTGTAAAAAAACTGTTTTAATTAAAATGAAAAATACGATTTTTTAAAAACCCTGTTTATAACTGCTGAATGACAGAATTTATTTAAATAAATTAATGACTAATTGTTTAGACAGAGTATAGAGAGTAATTATTAATAAAAAAAAATATTGCAACAAAAAAACAAGACTTTAATTATGCGTGCTTGCGTTCGTTGATTTAAGACATAACATCATTCAAATATTCGACTGCTGAATGACCGACATAATACATAATTCGTTCATTAATTTACAGAGAGTATAAAGACATTATCAACAATAAAAATCATTGCAACTAAAAAACGAGATGGTATCAATATCAATTGTAGGTGTAATCAACAAATTACCCTTTTACTGTGACATCACAAAAAACAAAATACAGTATCATAATCGCATGTCCACGTTTTTGTTTGATTTCATGTGACAAACCTGTCAGTAAACAATCAAAAATTATTTCAGACGAAGTAACGATGAACGACAACAAACTAAAACCCATAGAACAGTAAACCTTAGTTACATTGGATATTAACAATGTGCTCAGTATTGGATTAGTTACAATATTCAATCAAATAAATGTTTACGATGTAAGTAATCAATCATTACAGGCAACATTTAAATTGTTTTTTTACTTACTTTTAATGCAAACTTTTCGCTAATTATTCTGAATCCGATATGTTTCTTTTTTATATATGTTCGCTGCAGTTCCAATGAGATTTTAAGCATTTTGGTAAAATTAACGTATTTTGACAGGCCGGTTGCATCAGACTGAGTTGAACTTGAGTTCTGTTAAACTCTAGATCATCTTGAACTCGAGGTCAATAAGGTTGCATTGAAAAGCATTCAGTTGAAACAGTTCATTTATAATTTTTTTAACTTAGCAGTTATAAATCTAGGACATTTTTTGTTTATGTCATTTATCCGACGCACGTGATTGTTTTCAAGAGTGGGAAATGTTTATTCGATCTATAATCTTGATAGTGATTATTCAACATCTATGAAACTAATAACCGCCAATTGGTACTAATCGCATCTAATAATACAGAGTCCTCCAGAAAAATGTATACACACTTTAAGAAATGAAAACTATTTGTTGCGAGTTTCTTTTATTTTAATCAACTGATTACACATGTTAAAAATGTTGGACGTTGGCGGCCAGAACGTAACATCTGTCAATATGTTAATGGAAATCGCTGTACGAGCCTCTGTAATCTCCTAGAGAACGTCCTCCACTGCCCACAACAACAATGTATGACACCTTCGCTGGGGGATTACAGCGGGTTGTCCAGCGAACTCCATTAAAACATTGACCGATGTAAACTACAGCGACCGCTCATCGTTCTGTTATCTGGCCCTCAACTTCCAACATTTTGAACATCTAAAGTAACCATGAGCTTAACTGAAAACAGTACTACCATGTGTGATCAGTATTTAAATGTAAAACAAACACACAATAGATAGTTTTTGTTCCTTAAAGCGGCGTATAGATTTTTCTGGCGGACTCTGTATGTTATTTTAAACGAATTATTTCTTCCTAAAAGGATTATTATTATTAATAAAAGATAAAACTGTGGTTATGTCTGACTAAACAGTTAAAAGGACTATTGTGACAGGCTAACTTTTTAGTCAAACATAACCGCACATGTTTATTATGAGCGACTTGAACCAGTTCAACTGAATGGTGCAACAGAAAATGTATGTTGAACTAGTTCAAGAGCTAAACATGAGTTCAACTGATATGGTGCAACCGGCCCTAAATATGTTTTTCTCGCTTGTTTGAAAAGATAGAGAATCTCTTAAATGTGGGCAAAGTTGCGTATTTTAGTGCGTACTAATAATCTGCTTTCATATTTGAAATATCTTCAATTGTTTCGATGTAATTTGAAAAAAAATGAAATTTTGGATATTTAAAAATTGCCCAAAATCTCCGTTATTTTTGTTTTTTTCCCAAATTAGTTAAAATATTCTAAAAGAAATTTTTTATTACTTACTATCTGTAACGTAATTCGTTTTTGTTTTTTCAAACTTAACTTTTGTTTTTGTTATGGGTGCATATGGAGATATAAATATTATTAAACATAATTTTTTGCGCTGATTTCAATGATGTACAGTTGTGAGAAAAAAAACTAGTACAACGGGGAGCTTAAGCCATTTCTAAAATATCGTATCTTTTTTATTTTGAAACAAACTTGTCATGTACAGCTAAACGGTAAGAGATACAAAAAAACTAATACGTGTGTCCCGTTCTCTTTTTTAGTGTTTACTTTGATGGCGCAATCAGATCTATGCTAACTAGATTGGTTTAGAAGATACAGGGCGATTCTCAAAATCTGCCAGTTTTTATTATCTCTTATGACTCGGTTATTTATGGAGATACAAACAAAATTTAAATACGAAAGTTTTATGATTTTTTACGTAGAATCCAGTGGCGTACTTAAAATAAATATAGATGTTTTAATTTTTGAGATACTATCAAAACTAGTATTTTCTTAAATGGGACACCCTGTATCTGAGTATCTCAAAAAATTTCATTTTTTCTTGTGATTGCAACAATATGTAACACTTGATATTTTGTTTTGTCTTAAGTAGCTAAAATACCAAAAAACAAAAAAAAAGATTTTCTAGATAGCCATAAATTGAATTCTGTAAGCTTTCGTTTTTGTTTGTTCACATTTCATAAAATTCAATATTAATTACTTATTGGTTTTGATATTCCGTTGTTAATTTCCTTAAAAAAGGAGTATAAAATGAATATTTTTATAAACTATGAAAAATTAAACATTTTAGGTGCTATATTGAGGGTAATGAAAATAAAGGCGCAGCTTTAGACCTATATATTGAGCGTTATCCGGACCGACGACAGACAGAAAAAGAATTATTTTAAATATATTTATATCACAATTTAAGGGAGGATAGATCAACCAAGAGGTAAGATTTACAAAAAAACGAAAATAAAGATTCTACGGCATCTAACCGTAATATTGAAAAATATATTGGCACAACTAAAATTAACGTTTTAAAAACGTTAAGCAAGCATACGTATAAACCGTATAAAATAATAAAGGTTCATAACTTGCATCCTGGAGATGAAGAGCGGCGTTTCGAATTTTTAATCGACAGAAAAACATAAATCCTCATCAGACGGTCGCCAGGGTGCAATAAGGACGGTTTGTGTTCCATGTATGGGTAGGACTTTATTAAAACAGACAGGACTACAGGTTTTTTTACGAAAGTTTGAATGCTGAAGGATAAATCCAAATTTTAGAAGAATATGTAATAATTGAGTTGGATAACATGTCATTGGCTATAAGAAATAATGTTTATTTACAACAAGACAGTGTTCTAGCACACAATAGCCATATGATAGGACACTTACTAACTGCCAATTTTGGTGAAAATGTTTAATTTTACGGTAGCTAGCCATAATATTGAGAAATATATTGGCACAAGCAATATATTTCTCAATATTATGGCTAGCTACCGTCGGATCTTAATTTTCCTTTTTGTAAATCTTACCTCTTGGGTTTCCAAATGATCCACACTCACTTAAATTGTGATATGTAAAGTTATTTAAATAAAAAACACTTGGTATTTCAAAGGAATGTACAGGAGAAATTATTGTCTAGGTATATATACATATTTTTGTTACAGGTAATAAGGGAAGTCAAAATTGGGGAATTCCAAATCTCCTTGTTGTCGTTAACTATAGTATAGTATAGAAGTCAAAACTGGGGAATTCCAAATCTCCTCGTTGTCATTAACATAGTTATCGACAACGAGGAGATTTGGAATTCCCCAATTTTGACTTCCCTTATTACCTGAAACAAAAATATGTATATATACCTAGACAATAATTTCTCCTGTACATTCCTTTGAAAATGGTCTAACAAACCGAAACTAGTCGGAATAAAGTTTTAATTTGTGAAATAATACCAAGTGTTTTTTATTTAAATAACTTTACATATTCTAATATGTTTCACCAAGTGCCAGATGAGAAATTAATTCAAGAAATTAAATTGTGATATAATCTTTGAAATATTTCTATTTCTTGCTGTCGTCGGTCCGGATAACGCTCAAAATATAGGTCTGAAGCTGTTTTTTTATTTTCCTTACAGCTATATTGAGGGTAATGAAAATAAAGACCTAAAATGTTCAATTTTTCATAGTTTTAAAAAATATTCATTTTAGACTCCTTTTTCTTGAATTTTATGACATGTAAACAAACAAAAACAAACGCTTAAAGAATTCAATTCATGGCCATCTAGATAATATATTTTTTTTGTTTTTTGGTATTGTAGCTATTTAGGACAAAACAAAATATTGAGTATTACTACATATTGTTGCAATCACCAGAAAAAATGCAATTTTTAGAGATAATAAAAGAGATAATCGGCAGATTTTGAGAATCACCCTGTATCTTCTCAACCAATCTAGTTAGTGTAGGTCTGATTGCACCATTAAACTAAACACTAAAAAAGAAAACGAGACACATATCTTAGTTTTTTTGTATCTCGTACAGGTTAACAACCATTTTTTTCTTGGCCAACAAGACAGTGCTTTTGTTAACATGTACTTTATTAGCAATATCTCTAATGCTGTCTCTAAACGGGTCGTTATTATCGCATTTTGCATTTCAGTCAGTTGAGGCGTGTCGACGTTAATTAAATTTCGTTTGACATTTCCACAGATTTGTTAATTTGATTGACAATTTAAAAAAATCAAAGTGAGTCCAGTTCACAACCAAATATTTGGCTGTACTAGTTTTTTATCTCTCGCAACTGTACCACATGTTGACTTCTGAAAAATGTATTATTTTTTGGTATGTTGCCATAGAAACAAACGCATTTTGTTCACAAAAACTATTTATTTGCAAAACAAAATGTAACCAGGTCTTGTTTGGTTGCCATGGAAACTTGACAATAACAATAATTAAACAAAAGCCTGCCACATGTAGGCTTGAAAGTATGCAATAAGAAAATTAAAAGTTGAGTAAATAAAACAAAAACGAATTGCTCTAAATATTTTAAACGTTTACCATTAAATAAATCATTAAAAGTTGCCCTAAGACAATTTTTACAAAATTTTAAAACATTAAATATAACTGAGATATGAGCAATTTTTAAATATCGAAAATATCAGTTTTTTTCCATATAAATTGGAAACGATTTTAGTTATTTTAAATGTGAAAGCATATTATTAATAAGCACTAGAATACGCAACTTTGCCCCTATTTAACCGGTTCTTTATCTATTCAATTAAGCTCGAAAAACGGGCACCCTGTAATTTAATCGATATGTCTTGATTTTACATATTTATTTATAAACATATAGTGATTGGCCAATTTACATGGATTTATCAATTCATCTAATTTTATTGTAATCAAATCTGAACTTTAATTTTCCATTAAGTTATTCTTTAATGAGCAAACTAAAAAAGTAAATCAAATAATTTTATGGATTTATTTGCTAAGTTGTTGAATCGTGGCTCAAACCGAGTTTAGACTTAAACCCGGCTTAAATACATTTCGGTGTTTTTAAATCGTGGCTTATGGTTTAAACTCGAGTTTTCGTAAGCTGCTGACCACCACTGCCTAACTCCCATAACCTCAAATATCAAGATTAGTTGACGTTTTTAATATGGTGTGGATAATGAAATGGATATTTCGTAATGCTGCTGACCACCACCACTTAACGCTCAAATGCTTGAATATCAATAATATTTGATGTTTTTAATGTGGTGTAGATAATTAAATCGATATTTCGTAATGCTGCTGACCACTACCGCTTAATGCCCAAAAGCTCAAATTTATAACCTCAAATATCAGCCGATAAAGTCTAAATTGATTGAGCTGTTAGATGACACTATAATTTAAAAAAAATATATTAACATTTTTAAAACAATATTAATAAAAATAACTAAAAGAGCTATGATATAAAGTGAATATGCATTTAAATGCTAAGATATTTTTTATGTGATCAATATTACAGATCTTTGATTTGAAAATGTTCGTGAAAACAATACTTTCCCTTTATTTTGCATATGGGAAAAAGTAAAAATGTAATGAATCTGTATCACAAATCCTTTTTGAATTAGTACTATTAAAGAAATAATGCAATTTGAGGTGATTTTTACGTTTTATGAAGCACATCTAAATCATCACTTGCAACCTAACCTAACCCAACTTAGAAGTATGTGGAATCACCAGTGTGTGCAAAGATTAATGTATGTATTCTATTGCAAATCTGTCCTACTAACCCAACACAAAAGTATGTGGAATTGCCAGTGTGTGCGAAGAGACTTAAGCAATTTAATCTCTTTAATTTGTTTTGATTGGTATCAATCAAAACAAATTCAAAATTACATATACGCTATCAGCCCAGCCACAGAAAACAAATCTTATCAAATTTTAACATTCTTTGGTACAATTAGTTCAAAAATTAAAAATATTTTTAGAAAAAGAGATACTGGTATTGTTTTTAAATCGAATACTAAACTCTGTAATTTAATTTTTAATGCAAAACTCCAATAAATTGTATGTACAAGTCAGGAGTTTACAGATTAACATGTCCAGATTGTAGAGGAGTGTACATCGCACAATCAGGTCGTAATTTTTAAACCTGTCAAAAAAACATCATCGATCATACAAGTCAAAACATGATAATTCAACTTTTGCGAATCATGCCGAAATTATGGTTTGTTTCTAACAATAAACCATAATTTTGGCAAGGATGTACTTTCAGTAATCCATCTCACCGAAAAAGGTAGAAAAATGGATTTACTGGAAGCCCTTGAAATCTGGGAATTTCCATCCTTAATGACCAAGTTGACCTGATATTCAAAATTTTCTAGGGTTAATATATACCTGTGTAACTCCTATTTTAAGTACTTAGTTTTATAATGATTACCGTGTAATTAAAACTAGGCACAAAAGTAAAATAAAAGTGGTATAAAAAGTCAAGTGTTTTCTTTATATCAAAATTAAAAATGTACCACGAAGTGAACACCTCCAAGATTCAAGAAATAGATGTAAATGATATAGTTCTAGTATTTGCACATTGAGAAAAATATATGAGCTTACAAATAATGTGTTTGATTCAAACATGTAAGTTGTGTCCGTCAAACATTCTTGTTAGAATGTTGACACGTAAAATGTTTGAATCACCATTCACATTACTTAGCAGGCTCGTATATTAACATATTACTTGTTTGAAGTTATTATTTATTGTTTTCAGTGCATCTATTTTTAATTTTATTAAATTATAAGGCACAAGAGCTTATTTGAGTTTAGGCAATTATTTAATAAATACAGCTACTTAATCCTCTTATACACCTTACTCCTCATAAAATTTATCAATAAAAACTGAAATATTTTTACCTTCAACATTTACAACCGAATACTTATCTTTTTCTCTAAACAATTCAAATAGTGGATTGTAAATTTTAATATCCAAAAAATCCTTATCCTCCCTTACACAGTTATCACTTTATTTACCAAGTACAGCTGTTCCACGCCCTTTTTCACTCTCGAAATAAAGAGATGGGACAAATTGTAATCTCATTGTTCCTCTGGCTACCTGCGATTTATGTCTCCTTTTTCTACCTGCCTTCATTGAGGCCCTGCATCACCTGTTCTTAGTTCCTCCATTATCTTCGAATCTTGCAAAAATCTCTACCTCCACAAGATATTTCTTATTCAAAATATTGAGGGTGCTTACTTTTTTTTTGCACTTTTCAGATCGTTTTACCGCAGATCCCGGTGCCCTCTGGGTGTCGTTTCAAACGGCCGCCGGGACAGTTACTTCCTTGTACAGAGGTGAGTTGATCGTTTTGGGGATGGAAAAAATGTAAGCACCTGTTTCGTGGATTTTATTAACTGGGTTTCTCAACACCTGCTTTATAAATAATTAAAATGTGTTTTTAAATTAAATGTGTGAGAGAACACCGAATAACTAACAACATGTTTTTTATTAAAGTTTTGTTGCAGAAGTAAATATTGAAATATATGCTCAGTTAACCACTGAACACGTTTTTCAAATTTTACTTTAGATATTGATTGTTCTTAATATTGATGGTATTTCCAGAATCATGTGACAGTATACGTAAATCCAGCGAAATAGCAAAACAGTGCGGCTACCAAAAGAGGAATCGAGAGCTTCTGAACTGGGCGAAGCGAAAACGCACCCTTATACGAAGGGAGGACCTTCTGGCATATCTTTCAGGGAAGCCCCCGCCTATAAGGCACACCTCACACGGTCACCACACACTCAGGTAACAAATGTTAAATATACCATATCGATACCGATATGATACATCCGAAACATAAGTCCCGATTTAAAAAAAATATATTTCCTCGTAAGTCAGATATTATAAATTTACCAATGTAAGATAAACCATATACTGAAAATACATGTTAAATATATGCTTATGATAAAGTTATACTTACCATCAAAAAAATCAGAAGGATTATGCAGTTCATATACTAATTAACTAGTATTTTGTGTCTTCTGTAAAGATTGACATTTTGGACTTACGAGGTTTCGGATGTATTTGATTGATATGTTATGGTAAACTACCACATTAAACTACCACTAAAACCACTAATAACATCATGTATAAGTTAGGATAAGTTCGAAGATGGATTCAAAAATTCGGTTAGTTTGCAATTTTTCCTTGATTTAGTAATTACTTTTAACAAGACAATTTTCTCTGAATTCTTGTAACAAAAATTGCTTCTTTTATTTAATCAGAAAATTCGTAAGTGTTTTCCCGAATATCTGATTCCCTTATTCGATTTGAAACATCTCTAGTGTCCAGATTTTTGAACTTTGAAATCTTGGCTTAATGTTTAACAGAGCTGGGTACAATCCTTAAAAAAATAATCGAATCACAATTCCGAATCCTCTCATTTAATATGATTTGAATTATGAATCCCGGAATCAAAGAACAGTAAAATATGATTCAAATGCTAATTTTCGAATCACAAATACAAATCGTTTTTAATAGTATTCATTTTTTTTTAAGTAAATAACATTGACTAGTCATAATTTTAAATAAAACTAATTAAAGAATGAAATAATCATTGTGATGTGTCCTTAATTTTGTACGTGTAGTACTTTTTCTGTTAGTGTGTAGAACTTAAATTAGAATTTCCCGCCACAAATGCCATCTACTGGTATAAATAGTATTATTGGGTGTATTTTACATAATAACTGTACAAATTGTAACATTTCAGGCATATTCTGAATATTTTGAAATTTTCAAACATTTCTTGCTTAATGTTTCTTCGGGGTGGTGCAGGTATATGCATTAAAATCACGGGGGTAATTTCATACCATAACCTAACGATGCAAAAGTATAATTGTATTAAAATTGTCCTTTAGCGACATTGAACATATCAAATGTTTTTAAAGAACGATGATCAAAAGCAACAAATGAACTAGTTATGTTTTTTTTAAATATGACTAATCAAATTTGACATTTCAAGAATTTAGTGGTGTAATGCAGGTTGTGTTTTAGGTTAGGGCAAGATTAATCACATGTTATGTTGTAAATCAACTTTTACTTTGTAGGTTATGTGAAGGGAAGTCTGACATTAATATGACAATTCAATTAACTCACAAAGATTACGATTACAAATGTATGTATCTACTACCAATCTACTAAAGTGTCTCTGAGGATCAGGTAATATTCCTTGCTCGGGAATATCTGTCTTCTTTATTCTCGCCCATTTATATGTTCAAATTTTAAAAAAGTTTAAAATTAAAAATACAAGGAATTTTTCTATTAGGTACACATGTTACGATTTTTTAATGTAAATTTTTAGACATTCGTGATCTTATTAAAAATGTTCAATTTAAAAACTCTAACGAGTGTTTTCCTCTCCCAGATTAAGCATGAAGTAAAATTTCGACTTTAGAAAAGCCAAATCAGGCTTTTCTAAACTCGAAATTTTACTTCATCGCCATGCGTATAAAACACTGATTTAAAGTGAAGTTTAAAATATACTGTTTAGTTCTGATCACATGTTCATTAATTTTACAAATGTTTATATGGAATTTGTGAAAGTATGCTTAAAAGAAAAAATCTCTATATGTGTTGTAAAGTTGCAAGTAGTAGCTTTCTCTTTTTTGAAAATCTGCACCGTTACAATTTATTTGACAAATTATGATTTATTTGTCACATTGATAATCATTTACCAACACATCTCAAAATTTGATGTTTAAAATACCCAACTGTTAAAGCAGGACTGCAACTGTTCGCAGTAAATACACCCAAAGTTTGGTCATATTAAAAAAAATTAAAAAAATTTAGTAATTTCACAAACAATATAACCTCCAAATTGACATACCCATTTTATCACTTTAAATAATCTTTTTTATTTGTGAAGGCCTAGAAATATATCACCACCGCCGGGCATGGCTACGGCCCAGCAGGACTCGGAGCACACGGATCTGAACACATTCAGGGAGGCGCTGGCGAGGTCACCGTCGTCGAGGCGACGCCTCGGCACCGACCTGTGCGCCTTCATAACAGGGGAGATACAAAGACACTGCAAGCGGCCGGCCAGCCCCTCTGACGTCACCATGGGCAGCCCTACGCACCAAAAGAGACCTCGGTACATGTAACTCCTCACACACACACCGCAACAGCAAAAACAGAAAATAAAAAAAAAACATATGAACATTGTGCTATTTATAAATAATAATAATTTTGTACAGCTACTAATTTACAAGTTAACATTTCAGTTTTCGTGATGTAAAATTGTTTAATTCGATTAATTTATAAACACGAAAATAAAGGGGTAAATAAAAAAAAAGAAATACTTTGTTTGAAAAAGTAAATTAAATAATGTATACAGACAAACGAGTCCGCAGGTATTCTTCGGAAATATTTAATTTTGCTTTATTTTGTTGATTATTTGTGTTTTTTGTTGCCTATTTAAATAATTAAATAAAAATCGAAATCCGGAAAGAGAGGACAATACGGACGGTTTATTTATCCTTTAATTATTGTAAATAAATTACCGTAAAATTAGGATTTTTTTGTAGGTAATATTTTTTTATAACACGCAAGGTGGAAAAATAGTGCGGTCGGGTGCGGCGTTCGGGCGGCTATCATTTGTTTTTTGTTGTTTCTTATCTCGAATGTAGATTTTGCGGGACGGTCGTGGCGGGCCGTCCGGGCGCCGCACCGGGCAATCGATATTTTTAATATATTATAGTGTCTAAGACATTGTATAAATTTAAGTACTAAAACAAATGCAGTTTTTGTTTTGTTTGTATTTTTTTTTTCCGGTTTATGAAATCACACACGATTTTAAGAGATCAATATTGTACAATAATACGAGATACTTTGTAAATATATACTTTTTTCTTCTATTAAACTTTTGTTTGTTATTTTTATGGACAAAAAAAAAGAATGCGAGAATTATTTTATCCTTTGATATATTTTGTCCTTTATTAGCCTGAGAGTAGACATCTGAATTCCTCATGACATTTAAGGTTAGTATTAGAACTTAATAAAATTCGAGCTCCAACGCCAAGACAAATTGTCATCTAATCTAACTCAACTTAGGTTAGGTTAAATGACAATTTAGTTCTTTATTCAATTGAGTTTTGAAATCTAAACATCAAATAATAGAAATTTGAATAAACCGCATTGACAGTTATTTATATTTTGTTTTTATATCTACATTTATTAAAATAAATATAACAATTGTATATTTATAGCAATATGCTAAATAAAGTTATTATTATTAAGGTGAGACAAACTCGATTGTTAAATTTTACCATATTGCTATAAATATAAAATTGTTCTTCTTCTTCTTCTTTGCGTAATTAATGGCCTTAGCTATTAAAGCTCTGTTGACCAGTCACAGTAATTATGAAATAATAATTAAAATTGTTTTAAATTTATTGGAGTGTCGATTGTATGAATGAATAAATGAGTGCATGAAGGGATGAGTAATGAAATCTTAAATCTAGGTCTTAAGCGTAGGTTAAAATCTGGACAGAGTTAAACAGCCATTGCTGCGCCCTCTGCCCTCCCCAAGGGATAGGAAATAGGAAATACACGTGGATTTTTAAAGGAAAAGGTTCAATGGAAGGGAATTTGGGAAAAGGATTATTGAAAAGGATGTGATTGAAAGGATGATTAAGGATATGGTGGGACCACGTGGAGGCCGCACGTTTTAATTGTGCAGCGGGACGGACTGCTCGGGGTCAGCTCTCGAACCACACTCCTATAAAATTGTTATAATTATTTTAGTAAATATAATATTTTATTAATAATATAAACATTTCGTTGTATAAATATCGAATGTCAGTAAAGATATTCTCAGGAAAAATTGTCATCTAACCGAACTCAACCAACTGAATGATTAAATGGCAGATTTTAAAGTTAGGTTACAACATGTAGAAAATTATTCAAGTGTCATAAAATATAGTAAGTAACACATGTGTTGGCAACTTGTGGAAAATGTCCCGCTTGAGAGGGTTTTTAAAGGCCAAGTGGGAAAAACAAAATTGACAGCAAATGAATTTTAGAAGCTAGTTATAACCAGTTTAGTTAGATAAAAGTTAGTAAGGTTATGTTAGATTTCATTTACTTAGGTATTAGATTAATGTGACTTATTTGAAGAAGAATCAACACTGAGATTCATCTAACCTAGGTAGATGCCATCTAACTTTTTTTTGTTAATAGCATGATGTTTAATGAAAGTTTATATGACAGAAAAGTTAGGTTATGTTAGTAAAAAGAACAAAGAGGACCTTTACGTACAGTCTAAATAGGCTCTTCCGAAAAGCCGGCATGAAATCTAACACTAGTTTGGTGGTAGAGCTGGGACGAATCCTCGTAAAAAAGATTCGAATCACGAATCCGAATCACCTAATATGATTCGAATCACGAATACTCGAATAAAGGATTCGTAGGATATAAATATGATTCGAATCCTGTTTTTTCGAATCACGAATACAAATCCTTTAAGAATAAATTTGATTTTATTATTTTTTTGCAACCAATAACATTTAAGAAAAATATTCAACTCCTAATTATTTATTATTAACACTGAACATCGTTGATAACAGACTAAATATCTGATTCCATGTTACTCTGATGTATTTGTGTCTTTCTGAACTTCACTTCAAATCACTGTTTTGTACGCGTGGCGCATGAAGTAAAATTTCGAGTTTAGAAAAGCCCGAAAATTTGTCTCGGGTCGCTGCGCGACCCTCGACAAATTTTCGGGCTTTTCTAAACTCGAAATTTTACTTCATGCTTAGCCTGGGAGTGGAAAGACTCGTTTAAAGATTCAAATAGAACTAAATAAAAAACAACGAATGTCGGAAAATGTACAGCTTAGGCGTATGTTTACCTAGAAGAAATTCTTTTATTATTTTCTTTAAATCTTTAGATATTTGTTGTTTTTTTTCAAGTTCTATTTGAGGCTTTAAACGAGTGTTTTCCATTCCCAGACTAAGCATGAAGTAAAATTTCGAGTTTAGAAAAGCCCCGTGAAAATTTGTCGAGGGTCGCGCAGCGACCCGAGACAAATTTTCGGGCTTTTCTAAACTCGAAATTTTACTTCATGCGCCACGCGTATAAAACACAGATTTTAGGTAAAGTTCCATAAACATAAATTTGACAATATTACAGTGTATTATACGCGTGGCGCATGAAGTAAAATTTCGAGTTTAGAAAAGCCCAGAAAATTTGTCTCGGGCCGCTGCGCGACCCTCGACAAATTTTCACGGGGCTTTTCTAAACTCGAAATTTTACTTCATGCTTAGCCTGGGAGTGGAAAGACTCGTTTAAAGATTCAAATAGAACTCATTTAAAAAACAACGAATGTCGGAAAATGTACAGCTTAGGCGTATGTTTACCTAGAAGAAATTATTTTCTTTAAATCTTTAGATATTCGTTGTTTTTTTCAAATTCAATTTGAGGCTTTAAACGAGTGTTTTCCATTCCCAGACTAAGCATGAAGTAAAATTTCGAGTTTAGAAAAGCCCCGTGAAAATTTGTCGAGGGTCGCGCAGCGACCCGAGACAAATTTTCGGGCTTTTCTAAACTCGAAATTTTACTTCATGCGCCACTCGTATAAAACACAGATTTTAGGTAAAGTTCCAATATACATAAATTTGACAATATTACAGTGTATTATACGCGTGGCGCATGAAGTAAAATTTCGAGTTTAGAAAAGCCCAGAAAATTTGTCTCGGGTCGCTGCCCGACCCTCGACAAATTTTTACGGGGCTTTTCTAAACTCGAAATTTTACTTCATGCTTAGTCTGGGAGTGGAAAACACTTGTTTAAAGCTTTAAATTGAACTTAAAAAAAAAACAGGGAATATCCGCAATTGTTGAATCAATTCCATGGTGTCATTATTTTTATAAAATCACATTACTTTTTCTTTATTATTTTAACTATTAATTTTCTGACATTCGTTGATTTTTAAAAGAGTTCAATTTGTAGCTTAAAACGAGTGTTTCCAACTCCCAGACTAAGCATGAAGTAAAATTTCGAGTTTAGAAAAGCCCCGTGAAAATTTGTCGAGGGTCGCGTATAAAACACTGTAATATTGTCAAATTTATGTATATTGGAACTTCACTTAAAATCTGTGTTTGATACGCGTGGCGCATGAAGTAAAATTTCGAGTTTAGAAGAGCCCGAAAGTTTGACAAATTTTCACGGGGCTTTTCTAAACTCGAAATTTTACTTCATGCGCCACGCGTATAAAACAGTGATTTAACGAGAAATTTAAAAACACACAAAATACATTTTTCATGTTAATACTCACAATTCGAATTATTTTTGACGATTCAAATCCTTTTGTAAGTATTCGAATGATTTTATAAATATTCGAATCCTTTTATAAATATTCTAATCCTTGTATAAGGATTCGAATCACCCACATTTGGATTCGAATACGAATCCTCTTAAAATAATGTAACGAATCCGGATCACGAATCCAGTTGAACGAAAGTATTCGAATGCCTCTTTTGAATCCTCTAAAACGATTCGAATCCAGGATTTGAATCCTGAATGATTCGAATCCTGCCCAGCTCTGTTTGGTGGTAAACAAACATAACTGGGACAAATGTTATGTCCCCTCGGTTAGGCTAGTGTTAGTTAGAAGATACAAGAAAAACTAGTGTTTAAGTTTATGCGAGCCCTAAAGTAAGATGCGCTTTGTGGACAAAGAATTTGACTATTCTTGATCTGAGAGAAAACAGTGATCAGTGTCGCCAACTCTAGACTGCCAGATGCCTAAAAATGTTGTCTAAAAAATCTCCAGAAATTACCAAATTTTATGATTGGTTATAACATAAAAAATAAAAATACATATTAACAATAAAAACTGTATAATAACTAAAGGTGCATTACACTATTATTATACTAGTACTGTGCGATCGTTTAAATTGTGATTTAGAGTAGGCGCCATTCTTTTTTGTGCGGTTGTCCAGAATGATGGAAAAAAAATGAGGTTGTGTTAACAGTCAGTAGTGCCAATCTAATTTAAAACTCAAAGCCTATTCTAAATCATGTTTTAAATGATCGCATGGTATTATATACCGTGCGATTATTTAAAAGATAAATTATTGTAGAGTTTGAATTTTAGATTAGATTGGCACTAAATTTATTCCATCATTCAATCAGCATTCTCTGTAACCGCACAAAAACAATGCCACCTACTCTAACTTATAATTTAAATGATCGCACAGTATAAAGTTCAATGTTTTAGACTCAAAAGCTATGAACATTTAATTGAGCTTTGATAAATGTGTATTGAAATTGGGTTAGGTTTGAAAGCATGTACTACAGTTAAGTGACATACCAACAAGATCAAGGGATTCAAACCCAATATCTCCTTAAATAAATTTACGTATAAAGAGCAAAAACCATATTTTTGCTGATAAACGTAAACCAGATTAAGATAAATGAAAATTTAAATTATTTACTATACAGGGTGAGTTTTTTTCGATGTTCTCTATGGGGATCTCGGAAACTATAAGAGATAGAAAAACGGTTAAATGGGGAAAGAAGTGTAGCTTTATAGGACGAATAAAATGACACTTTCAAAATATTTCAAAAAGTCAAGGGTAACTAGATATTTTGAATAAAGTAAAATGTGTCAATTTTTTGAAATCAATATATCTCTATTATTATCATAGATAGAAAAAAACTGTAAAGGACAAAGTTGTAGAAAATTTTACACAGATTAATAACAAAAAATCAAAAAAAAAAAATTCGCCCATATTTTGGGAGATATGACACAAACTTATCTTTTTTAAATAGAAACAATAGTTGGCTATGGCCTCATTGGAAAGGTTATTTTTTTCCCTTTAATCCGATATAACATATGCCATAGTTATTTTTAAAATAAAATAAGTTATAGTTGTTTTAATTTTTCCATACACCAAAAAATAGTTAGCCATGAAAAAGACAAAAGTAAAACTATTGCGGTTGTTTATAGCAACGAAATCAATATTTAATTTATTATCTTTCTTTAGATTTGTCAAAAGCAACATAAAGTAAAATAATTCCAAAATTATCAAAATAATAATAGACGAAAATTTTAAATATTACATAAGATGCTCAAAAAGTTCACCATTATTATTATGGCATAAAGTACATCTTTTTAAAATTGAATTTGTGGTTTTTTGACTTTTCTTCTGTCAATAGAATTAAATGTTTCAAGTACAGCTTTAGACTAGCTGTACTTGAAACATTTAATTCTATTGACAGAAGAAAAGTCAAAAAAGCCACAAATTCGATTTTAAAAAGATCCTCTACGGATTGATATGATTATTGATACACTTTGTTCTTCACATAACCCCACAGAAAAAAGTCTAAAACGGATAGGTCGGGTGATCTAGGTGGCCATAGGATTGGTCCATTTCTTCCCACCCATGAATTAGGAAAAGCATCATTTAAATAGTTTCGCACAGCCAACTTGCTATGAGGTGGAGCTCCGTCGTGTTGAAACCACATCAATCTTGCCCGTACTGATAAATTTAAATCATCGAGCATATCTTCAAATGTTTCTTGAAGAAAATGAAAGTAATCATTTCCATTCAATGTGTTATCAAAAATATATGGGCCGAGAATTCTCGATCCGAACACACCGCACCATACATTAAATCCAAATTTAATTTGTGGTCTACGTTGTGCAACTTCTCGTGGATTCTCCTGACTCCAAACATGTTCATTGTGCCGGTTAAAAATCCCACAATTAGTAAATCGCGTTTCATCTGTCCAAATTATTTTTGTAGGGAACGTATTATCCTCTTGGCACATGTTTTTGTACCACATACAGAAGACCATTCTCTTATTGGTATCACCGTCATGTAAATTTTGTGAAATTGATACCTTATATGGGTGATATTTGTGTTTTTTCAAAACTCGTACTACAGTCCGTTGAGATATGCTTGCTTCAATTGCAATTTGTCTGGTCGATGTGGATGGATCTATCATCGCCAATGCTAATACGTTTATTTCCGAAACTTCATTAATTTCGTTTTTTTCAAGTTTCGGCTTTGTAAAGGATCCGTACTCACCCAAATTGTGGTAAATTCTTCTGAATGTTGGTAAAGATGGCTGCCGACGATCGATATATTGATTATAATATTGTTCTGCAGCATCCGCAGCGTTTTTATTACACTGAATGTAACAAACAAGCATATCACGCTTTTCTTCCTTGGAAAAATTCATTATCACTTTAAAAAACTTTCAACACCAAATAAATACAAAACAAACTTATCGGAACAAACCAAATATGGAAATGAATTAATATGTGTTTAGAATAAACAACTGCAATTGTTTTACTTTTGTCTTTTTCATCGCTAACTATTTTTTGGTGTATGGTAAAATTAAAAACGACTGTAACTTACTTTATTTTAAAAATAACTATGGCATATGTTATATCGAATTGAAGGGAAAAAATAGCCCTTTTAATAAAGTCATAGCCAACTATTGTTTCCATTTAAAAAAAGGTAAGTTTGTGTCATATCTCCCAAAATATGGGCGATTTTTTTTTGATTTTTTGTTATTAATCTGTGTAAAATTTTCTACAACTTTGTCCCTTACAGTTTTTTTCTATCTATGATAATAATAGATATATTTTTTTTTTTTAGTTAACACCTTTAATAATTAGCAATCTTCCCATAGGCATTCATCTAATGGTTTAAAGTACATTTCAACTGCGTGAGGTCAAGGTCTACATTAAGACTTTAACTAATTGTTCTTAAATATATGATGTGTTTTCATTATTTAATTTAATTTATTTCATTTCATTTCAATGTCTGTTTTATTTATACGGCAATTCCAATATGTGGTGTCGCTTCAGGCGATAGGTCGTTTTACTGTTGTCCAGTAAATTCAGGGCTAGCAGGTTCGGATGCACTTCTAGTCTTTTGATGTATCGCGCAGCCACGCACTTCACTTCGTTTTTAACCTCGGTCATTTGTAAATCTCTGTGTATTTGCTCATTTCTTACATACCAGGGAGCATTTGTGATTATTCTTAATGTTTTTGATTGGAATCTTTGTAGGATCTCTACGTTTGAGGAACTCGCAGTGCCCCACAGTTGAATTCCGTATGTCCATATAGGTTTTAATATAACTTTGTACACTAGTAGTTTATTTTCAAGCGATAGTTCAGATTTTCGACCAATTAACCAGTAGAGCTTAGTGAATTTTAATCCCAGCTGTTTCCGCTTCGTGAAAATGTGCTTTCTCCAGCTAAGCCTTCTGTCAAGGTGCATACACAAATACTTGACATCTTCTGCTTGTGGTAGCTGCTGTTGGTTTATGTGAACTGGTGGACAGGTTCCTTTTCACAGTGTGAAAGTTACATGCACTGACTTTGTTTCGTTTGCTTTAATCCTCCATTTTCTCAACCATTCTTGTATATTGTCCAGGGCCGCTTGTAAACATTGGGAAGCTTCTTCAGCATTACGATTTACTGCCATAATAGCCGTGTCATCAGCGAATGTCGATGTGTTTGTATTTAGTGTTGTCGGTAAGTCGGCCGTGTAGATAAGGTAAAGAATTGGTCCTAAAACGCTCCCCTGCGGTACCCCGGATGATATTGGGTATAGTTCTGATGTCGTTTCTTCGTACTTCACCATAAAGTATCTATCACTCAGGTATGATTTTAGTAGTTGATAAAATGGGTGTGGAAGGTCTCGTTTCAGTTTGTAAAATAGTCCTTGGTGCCAGACTTTGTCGAAAGCTTGACTTACATCCAGGAAGGCTGCTGTACAAAACTTTTTGTTTTCTAGACTGTTTCTGATAACTTCCACTACACGGTGTACTTGTTCTATCGTGGCGTGTTTGTTGCGAAAGCCAAACTGGTGTTCGGGGATGAGTTGTAGCTTGGTTATAATCGGTTTCAGTCGTTTCATTAATAATTTCTCCAGCAGCTTCGATAGGATAGGTAGCAAGCTTATTGGTCGGTAGGATGCGACTTCTTCAGCAGGTTTTCCTGCTTTTAGAATCATTCTTATCTGCGCTACTTTCCACTGCGATGGAAGATATCCCGTTCTTAGTACCGCATTGTAAATGTGTGTGAGATGTGTCAGCGCTTTATCTGGTAGCTGTTTAATGACTGTTCCTGTTATTAGTTCATAACCTGGGGCTTTTTTGGGATTCAAATCATTTTTGATTGTATTTTTGAGCTCTTTTATCTTTATCGAATTAATGGGAAGTGCTAGCTGGTGTGGAGATTCCAGAGACTGGATTATTTCATTATCTTCCTCTGTGCTGATTTCTCTAGAGTGAGGTTGGAATACATGAACTAGATATATTGATTTCAAAAAATTGACACATTTTACTTTGTTCAAAATATCTAGTTACCCTTGACTTTTTCAAATATTTTGAAAGTGTCATTTTATTCGTCCTATAAAACTACACTTCTTTCCCCATTTAACCGTTTTTCTATCTCTTATAGTTTCCGAGATCTCCATAGAGAACATCAAAAAAACTCACCCTGTATATCCAACACAACCTGATATCTAATCTGACATAATGATTACAGTTAGGTTAGATAACAAATTATCTAACCCAACCTGATATCTAATCTGATATAATGATAACAGTTAGGTTAGATATTGTCACCTCAGTGCTACATCTAGATAATTCAAATTTACTAGTTTTGAGAAAAAGGAGTTTAAAGTTTTTTGCAAAATTTAGGCTCAACAGTGGTGATACCTGAAGATGCAAGCCAGTTAGTAATGTTTTACATATTTCATTCATGGGTTACTTGTAAGTACTTGGAAAACAAAATGAGAAATGACTTTCCTTAATGTGAAAATCGATATCTACAATTTTTAAGTTATCTAATTGTAGCACTGAGGTGACGATATTATAATATGGTGCTATGATAACACCCACCATATTATTATATCTAACCTCTGTTATCATTCTTTCTGATTGGATATTATTAGACATCAGGTTGGGTTAGACATCTTTTTTTTTTTTTACTGAAGGGTGATGAATGGAAATCGGGTTGGGGGATGTGATGAATATTGGGAAATTGACTTGGCAGTTAGTCATTCAGTCACGACCAGTTTTACTATTTTAATTTTTCATATTAATGAAAATGTGGACAACACAATTAGCACCCATGGCATCTGAGACGAATATTTTTTGTTAGAAGAATTATTCGTCCCAGGCGAGACTCGAACTCGCATTTCTGCAATAAACGATTGGTCCAGTCTATCGACTCAACCGCTCGGCCACCGCAGCCCCCTAGATATATGTTACATAAAATAAGTTTCCATCTATCTTAATCTGATTTAAATTTATCAGTAAAGATATGGTATGCTAATCTAACTTGTCATTTTGCATAATGAAAAGTTAGGTTGAATTGAATAACAATTACAAAAGTTAGGTTAATTTGAATAACAGTTACAAAAGTTAGGTTAATTTGAATAACAGTTACATAAGTTTACTTGGCATCTGATCTAGGGTTAGGTTAGATAATAGATTGTGAATTTAGTTTAGGTTATGCGTAACTATTTTCAGGTTAGGTTAGATTACCAATTTCTTAGGTTAAGTTGGATTTCAGTTATTTAAGTAACCATCAGGTTAATCTACACTGCACCAAAAAATTAACGCACCGCCTGCCATTTCTCAAAAATGTTAGAAATTTGTACTATTTTTGTGTATTTCACGTTGGCGTCTTTGAAATAACGAATAACGCTTTAATCTTGTGTTTATTTTACAGGTTAAAACAAAATCAAATGAAATAAACACAAAGCTAAACTTAAAAAGTTAAAATTTTTCAGAAATTGTTAGATGGTGGGTTTATTTCTTGGTGCAGTGTAGGTAAGATTAGATAATCTGTCATCAACTAATTTGATCTAGCCTAACAATAGCTTCACTTTTTAGTTAGGTTATGTCATATGTATCTGTTTTTAGGTTATGTTGATTCTCAATTTGTCAGGTTAGATTAGTGACCAGTCACTTAGATTAGATTATAAAAGCGTTCAAATGACTGTTTACAGTTCCGGGTTAAGCATGAAGTAAAATTTTCAGATGAAGTTGGCAATATACTCCTTAGAAATGTATGATCCATACAAGATCGATTAAAACGGATTCTTGTAAATGTTCGAGCATTTGGAAATGGACATTTTTATTAATAATATGATGGATATTTCCAAATTGTTGATAGTATTTTGCCACATTCAACTGTTTTAACCTTAATCGCTATCTAATGACAGCAAATCACTAGATTGTCACTAAAAACTTCCATCTTCCAAACAATTTGTCTGAATCTGAAAGTTAGAAACACCAAATTTGGTGACAAAATTACTGATTTGTCAACCCTAGAACTTATGTTGGATGGCATCGCAATATAACGATGCCTTAAATTTAGTCATCTACATTTTCGAATCTTTTTTTGAAGTCAAAATATACATTCTTAGGTACATTTTCACTTCAAAGAATTAATTGTAAAATGTATGTTTGTGTCAAGTCGCTTGAACAATATAATAATTAAAAAATAGTATCAAACTAAAATTACTTCCGATTTCCTTCGAGTTAAGATGGACTTAAAATGCGGTGGAATCCAGCATTACATTTCTCTGGAAAAAATAATAATATAAAAACGATACATGATGAAAATAAATAATTTATTTTGGTTAAAATTTCATTAAAAACACACATAAATTGTTAATGTATCATCCACGATGACACACAATTAAAAAATCACAGTTCAATTCCATCCGGTAAAGTTCCGTTCATTTGTGCTAACCTAACATTATCATAAAACTCATTAAAATTAACATAAGCCACAATCCTTTCCTCGGCTTCACCTGTGTTTTCTTCGACATTTTCCTCATTATCCAAAGTACTCATACTCGTGTTTGAGTGATTACTCAAATATTGACTCGAATTTGTGTTCGTTAAAGTGGTGTGTGTGCTTGAAATAATTGTACTTGAAACTAGAGGGTTGAAAGTGACTGAAGGGGTTGTTGGAGATTTTATGGCGTTGGGCATTACGAAGTTGAAATTACGAACGACTAAAGTAATATCCTCTCGATTCATGTTCGAGTTGGTGAAGGAGTTGGTCATGTACCAGTCGTGGTGCAATCGGACAATTTTGTCTACCGAGGCTTGAGCTACACTGGTTATCGTCGTTTGTTCTCTAAACTGAAATAAGAGATTTTAAAATGATTTATAATATTGTAATAAACTGGTGTATTTTAAAGTAAACAACTATAAACTCATAATTAAAATAATTCACCACAGGTTAAGTGACAAATTAATTAAAGATATAAGTTTTAAAGTGTGCTTCGAAATGTCTAGTTACAATAAAATTTTGCTTAAGTTTGTTTGGGAATAGGAGAGAGCTATGGAACTTAAATAGTGTAAATAGTATGTGCCTTGAAAATGGTAAGCGTAGTGATAAAATAGAAAATAATACATTTTTTAGCATGTTAGCAGTTTTATCGAGGGTATATGTTGTGGCCCAAAATATCTTGCTGAACATATGACACGGCCACTGTACCTCTCAACTAAAAGTTATGGCTCGGCCTCCCTATAAGCGTAGACGACATTTGGAAACGGGAATTATATTAGAAAATGATATTTATTAAAATTAAAGAAATAGCGATCAAAATGAAAGTATTATTTATATAAAATAAATATTCATTTCATGTTTGCAGTAATATGTGCACTGAATTTTACAAGTTTTAATTATGTTTTGCTTAAGTTGGTTAAAATAATATAATTTCTATTATTTCTGTTAAGTTTTTTTCTTGTAATACGGCTTTCGCCTGTGGGAAATAAATAAATAAACATAAAGATTATTGAATCAAATTTGTTGAATTTCATGTATTACATAAATCGAACTGTTATGTTGACTCCAGAACATGGACTACGAATGATCATAGCTTTGAGTATAAAATGCTTACGATTATTAGATGTAAATTGAGTTGCCTGTATTACGGCGAATGCACCATTAATAAGTAGATAACTAGCAATATGAGCCTTGCAAAATCAGGGCGAATGCTTGGAAATCATAAAGATCAAGATCTAACTGGAAAGTCATTTTGAAATTCCTTTCTCTATAATAAATAAAATAACTTACTTGTTCAACGACACATTGTGCTATATCCTTATTCACATCCTCCTTTTTAATCGCATCCTCCATAGATTTGTATAAACCAGCCGACATAAGCAACAGAAACATGTGAGATTCATCCAATTTTATCCCTCCAATAACATCTGGCTCGGCAATAACTGGCTCGCTAACAGCTTTAGCCAACTCTTCAACCTCCTTATACCCCCCTTTTACCAAATAATTCCCCAAACATCTTGTATTTTCCTGATTACCTAAATGCAACTCTACAAAAATAAACAATAAATGCATTTTACTAAAAAAAATAAACGGAATAGAATATACGTTTCTTTTTTGAATAAAGTCTTGATCAACAGGAAAATTAAACTCTTGTGGTAATTTGTCACAACTATTATTTGAACCATATAATGATAGTCGTGTTAGTAGGTTTCTTTGTTTGTACTGCAATAAATTAAACCAAGTTCAAGTTTGACGTCACAGATCAAGTTAGTTTAACTTTACATTTATAATTGCAGGCGTCCAGTTTATGTAATGAACAGATTCAGTGCAAAAAGTGTTCACTAGTTCATGTAATGAATAGATCTATTATTTTTCTTTGTGATAGTTACGACACATATTTTGACAATCGTAATATATTTTAAACAAACAAGTGTCACCCACCTCTAGGTTAAGCATGAAGTATAATTTCGAGTTTAGAAAAGCCCTAAAAATTTGGTTTGGTCGCTTAGCGAAGCAAAGCGACCAAACCAAATTTTGCGGGCTTTTTTAAACTAGAAATTTTACTTCATACGCCACACGTATAAACTAGAGATGGATAACTCCTGAGCGAGTTGACTCAAAGAGTCAGTTCAGTAAAGTGAGCCAAGTGATTCAGTTTAAAATATGCAGCTCTTTCTGAGCCATGACTCATTTTAGAGTGAATATAGATTGGCAATGTATCAACAGATCTTGATTTTCACACAGCTCGTGGATTGACAGGCCGGCTTCTCTCAGCCTTGCTGAGCATGCACTTTTTGCATTTGTAAACTACTCAATTGATTTCTAAAAACTGAATATTTTTCACAGCAATTTCTAAACCTGCGTTTATTTAGATAGATATTCGCCTCTTCTTAGTTCACAGATACTACAATTTAAAATATCATAAGCAAACACCGTTGTTTACTATCTAGTAAACATTACAAGTGTAACTTTTCCTTTGTCACCTTTTTGTAATCAAAACTGTAAATTTAATAAGAAGTGTTTGCTATTGTAGTAAGAAAATTGCTATCGTCATATTTCTATCATATTATTGTAGCATCATCGATTCAAATTACGACATATGCGAATGGAATTAAATAAGCCCACATAGTTGGCGAATCGACTCTAAAAGAGTCACGGCGGCTCTGGAATCCGACTAAGTGGACTAAGCCAGCTCACTCATCGGTATCCAACTCCGCGGTTCGGAGTTGCATCGCAATGATTCATGACGGCTCTGGAATTCTACTGAACTAGCTCATTTTGCGGAGTTCTTGAATCCGACTGAGCTAGTTCAATCATCTAGATCCAACTCTGAGGTTCGGAAATGGATCGTGATGTTCCTGGGTTGAATGTATGTGTTTTCATGGCACGCACATGTATTCAATATATTAAAACACTCTTGAAGTTTAATCGCACAAAATAAATACGCGTTTACTGTAATTTTGATTAAATATTCACTCCTACGTTTTTATATAAATTATGATTAAATTATTTAAATTATTGTATAACCGAAATAATTAATCACCATGTCAGAACTCTTGGTGGATCGCTATCTCGTAACTGAGTCATGCAACTCTTTTGACCTGGCTCACTGAACCAGCTTTTGAAGTGAGCCAGATCTTGTGAACCAGCTCACAGAAAAGAGCCATTTCGCCCATTTCTAGTATAAACTACTGATTTAAAGTAAAGTTGAAAATATATTATCTGGAAGTAAAAACACGATATGAAGCGAGTATAATTCTTGAAGCTCTTTGATCAAATTCAGTGTGAATCATACTTGATTCATACAACAACCAACATCTTCACAATAACATTTTATTTATTTTAAGGTAGATATTTTTTTTCTCATAAAATCATAGACTTAGAACACTTTAACTTTTTCAACAATGAGAAATTATGAAGGTAAGGAATGGATAAACGTGGAAGGTTTATTTATCTTACGTTTTCTTAACGAATCCATATTAAATCCCAATTGTGATAATCTCAACAATTCATCCTCGTTCCGTAAATCGTGATCGATGGTAAGTTGTGTGACTTTCAGCACCGAATTTGAGTCCGTATGGCACAAGAGCACTCGACAGTTTCCTACGTTCGCCACATATAATTTATTATTGTAGATTAAGGCGATTGCAGCAGAAGTTCCGGATGATATTTCATAATTTATATTTTTTAATTTCTCAATAGCCTGAGGATTCTTTCTGTACACTTCAAAGGAATTCGCACCTTCCTGCATTTCAAAACACGCACGTTCGGCTAGTAGATCATCAATGGAATCCATGTAGCTTTTCTCCACCGCTGTGAAAGCTTGCCTGTGTAAATGAATTAAAATCATATTTTTTTTGCATGGTGAGAGTGTGATCACAGTAAATGGTTGCTCCGCAGATAAAGTGAATCCTCAAGTGTAGTATACGAAAATAAAACGCGTGTTTTGGACCAGATTAACATCGATCATCAGCCGACAAACTGTAAAAGTTTGAAAAACATATCTCCCGTGGGGTAAAAGTAATTACGCGAATTAGATCGGCACGGAGCGTTCGCGAAGCCGTCGATTTCACGGTCGAGGTCAAGCGACGTAGCTTTTTTGCTTGTGCGTTTTTTTTATTGCGGGCTGCAAAAAAAAAAACATAATTCACGAGCAGAATTGAAAACAAATAATACAGCGTTTATAATACGCTCGGCTACAGCGCGCATAAAGAGGCCGAGGAGCGAGAATGGCGACGGCAAAGAAGCAGAAAGAGAGAAAGGAGGTGGAGGGATGGGAAAGGCAGGAGGAGGAGGTCAGGAGGGGGGTGTTTGGTCGAGGAGCGGGAGTTCAGAGATCGCCGCAAGGAACAGGGGAGTTGAGAGAGGGAGAGGGAGGGGATAAGAGGAAGGTGGCAGACACCTCGTTTGAGACGGGAGGAGAAAAGGGAAGGGATGAAGAAAAGAGTGGTGAAGGATGCAATGGGAATTGTAGAGAGATGGTGGAATTAGTGCTAAAAGAGATAAGGAAGGAGAGGGAGATGTGGAAGGAGGAGATGAGAGAAACAAGGAAGGAGAGGGAGATGTGGAAGGAGGAGATGAGAGAAGCAAGGGAGATGTGGAGAGAGGAAATGAGGGAGATGAAAGAAGCATGGAGGAGGGAAAGAGAGCAGTTGCTACAAAAAATAGTGGACCTGGAGGGGCAGGCGGAGAAGAGGGAGAAACAGGAGAGGAGGAACAACATCGTAATAAAAGGGAAGGTGTTAGAGGGGAAGGGAGAAGTAAAGGACTTCCTGAAGGAGGCGCTGGGCATAGACGCGGAGGTGCAGGAGAGTTATGTGGTGGATAGGGTGGGAAGATTGGTGGTGGTAAAACTGGGAAAACTAGACGAAAAACTGGCCATATTGAGAAGCAAAAGTAAATTAAGAGAAATGAAAGAAAGGATTTTTATAGACGAGGACCTGACGAAGGAGGAGAGGAGGGTGCAAAAACGCCTAAGAGAGATAGCAGGACAGGAGAGGGAAAAGGGGAAAGTGACAAGAGTGGGGTACCAGAAAGTGATAATTAACGGGGAAGAGTGGAGATGGAACAAGGAGAAGGAGATGTTGGAGAGGCAGGAGGTGGCAAAAAAGTAAGAAGGAGTGAGGTAGTGGGAGGGGAGGAAGGTGGAAATAGGAGGATGGAGGAGGAAGTTGGGAAAAGTGTGGAGGTGGAGGAAGGGGGGAGGAGAGATGGGGAGAGCGGAGATAGAAGGGTCAAAGGGGGGAAGATAGGGCAGAGGCGGAAGAGCCGTGAGAGGAGCGGGGGACAAGGAAGCAGGTGTGGGGGAGGGGAGGAAGAAGAGGTGATAACGCTAGGGTTTTGGAATGTGGCGGGAATAAAGTCTAAAGGGCAGGAGTGCAAGTGGAGGAGAGATTTTGAGGAGTGGGTAATCGGGAAGGACGTAGTGGGGATAGTGGAGACGTGGATGGTGAAGAAGGATTGGAGGGAGGTGAAAGGATGGTTACCAAGGGGGTTTAGATGGGAGATGAAAGAGGCGACCAAATGTGCGAAAAAGGGAAGGGCGAAGGGGGGAATGATTGTTGGATGGAAAGAAGACAGGAAAGGAAGCAAGGGGGAGATGATGGAGGGATGTGAAGGACTGGTGTGGGTCAAGTACCAGCGAGGGGGATACAAGATGAACGTGGGGGGTGTTATATGTGAGTAAAAACTGGGGAGACGTAAGGAGGGAGATAGATGAAAGAGCAGGAGAAGGAGGAAGGTGGATGGTGGGGGGGGATTTCAACGCGAGAATAGGAGAAGCGGGGGGAGGACTTAAGGAGGACGGTTCAATGAGGAAAAGGAGCTCGCAGGATAAATGTATAAACGGGGAGGGAAGGAGAATGAAGGAGTGGGTGATGGAGGAAGGGTGGGAACTGTTAAACGGGTGCACGGAGGGGGACTGGGAGGGGAAGAAAACGTACATAGGGGCAAGAGGGGCATCAGTGATTGACTATGTAGTGGTGAAGGGAATAGCAAGAGGGGAGATAAGGAGTATGGAGGTAGAGGAGGTGTTGGGATCGGATCACCTACCGTTAAAGGTGAAGATGTGGATAAAGGAGGGACACGGGAGTGAAAGAGAGCAGGAAAGCGAGGTGCTGGAGTGCGGGATAAAAGCGATGGAGGATATGAGGAGTAAGTTGGGGAGGGTTAAATGGGAGGAGGTCAGCACGATAGAGGAGATGGAGCGGATAATAGTGGGGTGTGCAAGAAAGAGAAAGGGGGAGAGAAGACGGGCGGATGCGTGGTTTGATGAGGAATGCAGGCAGAGAAAAAAGGAGCTGAGGAGGGCGGTGAAAGAGTGTGTAGGAGGCGTAGGGGGAGAAAGGAGAGTGGCGGAGGTAAGGAGGAGGTATGAGGATGTATGTGAGAAGAAGAAGCTAAAGGCGGTGGAAAAAGCGAGCGAGGATTTGAGGGAATGTAAAAACGAGGCGGAAATGTGGAGAATATTGAGGAGAGGGGAGGGAAGGAGGCAGGTAGGGGAATCGCTGAGGGAATGGACAAGGAAATGCAGAGAAGGAAGCGGAGTACCGGGGGAGATTGGAGAAAGCAGATGTGGAGACAGAGGGGAAGAGTTCACGGAGGAGGAGGTGGAGAGGGCGTTTAAGGAAGTGAAGAGTGGAAAGGCGGCAGGGAGGGATGGTCTCAAGGCAGAGATGTGGAAGGAGATTGGGGAAAAAGGGAAGAAAAAATTCAAGGAGCTGTTGAATCAGATGTGGAGGGGGGAGGTGAGCTTTCCGGAAGAGTGGAGGGTTGGGATGATGTGTCCGGTATATAAAGGAGGGGATGAGAAGGAGGCCAGTAGCTATAGGGGGATAACAATAACAAGCATTGGATACAAGCTGGCGATGATGATTGTGAGGAATCGCATGGAGGTGGAGGTGGAGGAAAAGGGGATAATACCGGAGACGCAGGGGGGGTTTAGAAGGGGGAGGGGGACGAGAGAGCAGGTTTTTACCCTGGCGCGAATGGTGGAGAGAGTGATGGAAGAGAAAGGATGTGTGTATGCGGTATTTATGGATCTGAAGGCAGCGTATGACTCGGTGCCGAGGGAGAGTTTGATAGAGTGCTTGAGAAGGAGAGGAGTGAGTGAGGGAATGGTGGAGTGGGTGAGGAGAGTGTATGAGGAGACATGGGTGGTGGCGAAAGTGGGGAAGGAGGTGTCGGGGTGTTTCAGAACGTGGGAGGGTTTGAGGCAGGGGTGCCCGCTGAGCCCGATGCTCTTTAATGTATACATGAGTGAATTGGAAGAGGTGATGAGGAAAGGGCAGGCAGGGGGAGTGGTGATGGGTAAAAGTAAAGTATGGATGTTGGCATATGCGGATGACGTTGTGTTAGTGGCAAGAGAATATGAAGGGATGAAAGAGATGTTGAAGAGAGTGGAGAGGTTTATGGATAGAAGAGGAATGAATGTGAATGTAGTGAAAACGAAGTGGGTGAAGTTTAGAAATAAAGGGAGAGAGGGGAAGGTGAAAGAATTGGAGTGGAAGGGGGTAGTTATTGAGAGGGTGAAAACTTTCAAGTATTTAGGGTTTTGGTTCAAAGGAACGGGAGGGTATGAGGAGCATGTGAGGTGGGTGCAGAGTAAGGCGTGGGGAATGGCGTGGGGCAAGTGGGGGAAGTGGATGGGGAACAATATGACGGTTGCGTGTAAAATATGGGATGCGTGTGTGAGATCGGTGCTAATGTATGGAGTGGAAGTGTGGGGGACGAAAGGGTACGAGCTGCTAGAGAGGGAGCAGATGTGGTTCCTGAAGCGCATGTTGGGGGTGGAGAGGTCCACGCCCAGCTACATAGTGCTTCAGGAGACGAACAGAGAGAGGCTAGAGTGGGAGGCAATGGTGAGGGTGGTGAGGTACGAGATGAGATTGTGGGAAATGGAGGAAGAGAGATTGGTGAAGGATGTATGGGTGACGAGTGTGTGTGGGGGTGAGGGTAGATGGAGGGGGGAGAGGAGGAAAATGTATGAGAGGGTAGGGCTGTCGGAGGCGAAGGTAATGGAATGGCTAGGAAATGGGGTGAAGGTGGATGAGTGGGTGAGGGGGAAAGGGAAGGAGGTGGAAGGGCAAGAAAGGCAAGGGCGTATTGAGAGAAGTGAGTATAATGATATGTATGGGAGGTGGCAGGTGTATGGAAGAGTGCCGAAGTATTTGATAGAGAAGGGATGGGGTAGAGAGGATAGGGTGATTGTGGCAAGGGCGAGGTGTGGATCGGAGGAGAGAGGAAGGAAAGTATGGATGGGGGAAGAATATGGAAGGTGTGTGTTGTGTGGACAGGGGAAGGATACATGGGGACACTTGGCGGAGGAATGTGAGGGGGTGAAAGAGGAGTGGCTGGGAGCGAAAGGGAATAGAAGGGTAGTGGAGTGGATGAGAGAGGATGGGATCGGGGTAAGGACGTTGGAAAAGCTGGGGAGGGAGAGGGAAAAGAGAAGGGAGGGTAAGAGGGATACGGAAATGGAGAAATAACGAATGAATTGTAAATAGTCTGTAAGATGTTGAGATATGCCAATAAAGGTCTTTTTTTTTTTTTTTTTTTTTTTTTCATATTTTTTTTAATTAAAACTGAAGTAGTGATATTTCTTACGCTAATAGAAACCAAATTATTATTGTTCATGTCAAACATATTTTCTAATTTCAAAAGTGTGACACTCTTTATTTAAAACAAAAGCATTCTGGATAAACAAAAGCATTCGGTTTATATTTAGTCCTTAATACTAAATTCCCTTCAAATCCCTCATATTTTGAATTGAGCTTTTACAAAATTTACTGCAAAATAACTATTTTTTATTTTTACCATGCTAATTTTCAAGGTAATTGACTTAATTTGCCAATATTGGCAAGATATGTTTGCCAATAATTTGCCAATATTGGCAAAATAAGTTATCTATAAATAAGTGGTATAATATGAGAACTATCATCTATATTTCTAAAACCAGCATAAAGCCAAGGCTGTCGAACACACTTGCTTCGCAGCCCGAAGCGAGTGTGTGGCCCAAACGCAAAATTCTTTGTGAAGAAATAGTATATTTCATTAGGAGTCCAGAAAAAAGGATTTTTCTGTGTTCGCATGACTTTTTCTGAAGTGCAAGCACGGAAAAATCAATTTATGGACGTACAATGAATACTAAAAAAAAAAAGACCTTTATTGGCATATCCTAAAGTTATTTACAATGTCGACACTATATCACATCTTGCCCTCTTTCTCCCGTCCCACTTTCTCCAGCGTCTTTACCCTAGCTCCGTCCTCCCTCATCCATTCCGTCACCCTTCTATTCCACTCCCACCCATTCCTCACTCACACCCTCACACTCCTCCGCCAAGTGCCTCCACGTATCCTTCCCCCATTCACACAACCTACATCTCATATATTCTTCCCCCATCCATCTCTTCCTTCCCCTCTTCCCAGACTCACACCTTGCCCTCGCCATTATCACCCTTTCATCCCTGTTCCACCCATCCTCACTCATGTATCTCAGCACCCTCCCATATACTTGCCATCTCCTATACTATTTTTTATTATACATATCTGAAAACAACTACATGAAACTAAACATATTGTATTTAAATTAAACTTTTACTTTCAGACCAAAGACATTTATGGTAACGAAAAATACAACAAATTCTAACAAAAATCAAATTTAATACCAGATTTTGGAAATTTGTTCAGGTTTCTACTTTCTTTTTAAGCCATGACGAATCGACACTATACGAATTGGTGGACGAATAGATTTGGCCTTTTCGAAAAAATAAAGTAGAAGTTGTACATCGTCACTCACATATATATTTTTTATAGTCTGCCATATAATTAAACTGTGTCAGTAAAAAAAAAAAAAAAAAAGACCTTTATTGGCATATCTTAATATCTTACAGACTATTTACAATTCATTCGTTATTTCTCCATTTCCGTATCCCTCTTACCCTCCCTTCTCTTTTCCCTCTCCCTCCCCAGCTTTTCCAACGTCCTTACCCCGATCCCATCCTCTCTCATCCATTCCACTACCCTTCTATTCCCTCTCGCTCCCAGCCACTCCTCTTTCACCCCCTCCCATTCCTCGGCCAAGTGTCCCCACGTATCCTTCCCCTGTCCACACAGCACACACCTTCCATATTCTTCCCCCATCCATACTTTCCTTCCTCTCTCCTCCGATCCACACCTCGCCCTTGCCACAATCACCCTATCCTCTCTACCCCATCATTCTCTATCAAATACTTCGGCACTCTTCCATACACCTGCCACCTCCCATACATATCATTATACTCACTTCTCTCAATACGCCCTTGCCTTTCTTGCCCTTCCACCTCCTTCCTTTTCCCCCTCACCCACTCATCCACCTTCACCCCATTTCCTAGCCATTCCATTACCTTCGCCTCCGACAGCCCTACCCTCTCATACATTTTCCTCCTCTCCCCCCTCCATCTACCCTCACCCCCACACACACTCGTCACCCATACATCCTTCACCAATCTCTCTTCCTCCATTTCCCACAATCTCATCTCGTACCTCACCACCCTCACCATTGCCTCCCACTCTAGCCTCTCTCTGTTCGTTTCCTGAAGCACTATATAGCTGGGCGTGGACCTCTCCACCCCCAACACGCGCTTCAGGAACCACATCTGCTCCCTCTCTATCAGCTCGTACCCTTTCGTCCCCCACACTTCCACTCCATACATTAACACCGATCTCACACACGCATCCCATATTTTACACGCAACCGTCATATTGTTCCCCATCCACTTCCCCCACTTGCCCCACGCCTTACTCTGCACCCACCTCACATGCTCCTCATACCCTCCCGTTCCTTTAAACCAAAACCCTAAATACTTGAACGTTTTAACCCTCTCAATAACTACCCCCTTCCACTCCAATTCTTTCACCTTCCCCTCTCTCCCTTTATTTCTAAACTTCACCCACTTCGTTTTCACTACATTCACATTCATTCCTCTTCTATCCATAAACCTCTCCACTCTCTTCAACATCTCTTTCATCCCTTCATACTCTCTTGCCACTAACACAACGTCATCCGCATATGCTAACATCCATACTTTACTTTTACCCATCACCACTCCCCCTGCCTGCCCTTTCCTCATCACCTCTTCCAATTCACTCACGTATACATTAAAGAGCATCGGGCTCAGCGGGCACCCCTGCCTCAAACCCTCCCACGTTCTAAAACACCCCGACACCTCCTTCCCCACTTTCGCCACCACCCATGTCTCCTCATACACTCTCCTCACCCACTCCACCATCCCCTCACTCACTCCTCTCCTTCTCAAGCACTCTATCAAACTCCCCCTCGGTACCGAGTCATACGCTGCCTTCAGATCCATAAATACCGCATACACACATCCTTTCTCTTCCATCACTCTCTCCACCATTCGCGCCAGGGTGAAAACCTGCTCCCTCGTCCCCCTCCCCCTTCTAAACCCCCCCTGCGTCTCCGATAGTATCCCCTTTTCCTCCACCTCCACCTCCATGCGATTCCTCACAATCATCATCGCCAGCTTGTATCCAATGCTTGTTATTGTTACCCCCCTATAGCTACTGGCCTCCTTCTCATCCCCTCCTTTATACACCGGACACATGATCCCAACCCTCCACTCTTCCGGAAAGCTCACCTCCCCCCTCCACATCTGATTCAACAGCTCCTTGAATTTTTTCTTCCCCTTTTCCCCAATCTCCTTCTACATCTCTGCCTTGAGACCATCCATCCCTGCCGCCTTTCCACTCTTCACTTCCTTAAACGCCCTCTCCACCTCCTCTTCCGTGAACTCTTCCCCTCTGTCTCCACATCTGCTTTCTCCAATCTCCCCCGGTACTCCGCTCCCTTCTCTGCATTTCCTTGTCCATTCCCTCAGCGATACCCCTACCTGCCTCCTTCTCTCCCCTCTCCTCAATATTCTCCACATTTCCGCCTCGTTTTTACATTCCCTCAAATCCTCGCTCGCTTTTTCCACCGCCTTTAGCTTCTTCTTCTCACATACATCCTCATACCTCCTCCTTACCTCCGCCACTCTCCTTTCTCCCCCTACGCCTCCTACACACTCTCTCACCGCCCTCCTCAGCTCCTTTTTTCTCTGCCTGCATTCCTCATCAAACCACGCATCCGCCCGTCCTCTCTCCCCCTTTCTCTTTCTTGCACACCCCACTATTATCCGCTCCATCTCCTCTATCGTGCTGACCTCCTCCCATTTAACCCTCCCCAACTTTCTCCTCATATCCTCCATCGCTTTTATCCCGCACTCCAGCACCTCGCTTTCCTGCTCTCTTTCACTCCCGTGTCCCTCCTTTATCCACATCTTCACCTTTAACGGTAGGTGATCCGATCCCAACACCTCCTCTACCTCCATACTCCTTATCTCCCCTCTTGCTATTCCCTTCACCACTACATAGTCAATCACTGATGCCCCTCTTGCCCCTATGTACGTTTTCTTCCCCTCCCAGTCCCCCTCCGTGCACCCGTTTAACAGTTCCCACCCTTCCTCCATCACCCACTCCTTCATTCTCCTTCCCTCCCTGTTTATACATTTATCCTGCGAGCTCCTTTTCCTCATTGAACCGTCCTCCTTAAGTCCTCCCCCCGCTTCTCCTATTCTCGCGTTGAAATCCCCCCCCACCATCCACCTTCCCCCATCTCCTGCTCTTTCATCTATCTCAGTTTTTACTCACATATAACACCCCCACGTTCATCTTGTATCCCCCTCGCTGGTACTTCACCCACACCAGTCCTTCACATCCCTCCATCATCTCCCCCTTGCTTCCTTTCCTGTCTTCTTTCCATCCAACAATCATTGCCCCCTTCGCCCTTCCCTTTTTCGCACATTAGGTCGCCTCTTTCATCTCCCATCTAAACCCCCTTGGTAACCATCCTTTCACCTCCCTCCAATCCTTCTTCACCATCCACGTCTCCACTATCCCCACTACGTCCTTCCCGATTACCCACTCCTCAAAATCTCTCCTCCACTTGCACTCCAGCCCTTTAGACTTTATTCCCGCCACATTCCAAAACCCTAGCGTTATCACCTCTTCTTCCTCCCCTCCCCCACACCTGCTTCCTCTCACGGCTCTTCCGCCTCTGCCCTATCTTCCCCCCTTTGACCCTTCTATCTCCGCTCTCCCCATCTCTCCTCCCCCCTTCCTCCACCTCCACACTTTTCCCATCTTCCTCCTCCATCATCCTATTTCCACCTTCCTCCCCTCCCACTACCTCACTCCTTCTTACTTTTTTGCCACCTCCTGCCTCTCCAACATCTCCTTCTCCTTGTTCCATCTCCACTCTTCCCCGTTAATTATCATTTTCTGGTACCCCACTCTTGTCACTTTCCCCTTTTCCCTCTCCTGTCCTGCTATCTCTCTTAGGCGTTTTTGCACCCTCCTCTCCTCCTTTGTCAGGTCCTCGTCTATAAAAATCCTTTCTTTCATTCCTCTTAATTTATTTTTGCTTCTCATTATGGCCAGTTTTTCGTCTAGTTTTCCCAGTTTTACCACCACCAATCTTCCCACCCTATCCACCACATAACTCTCCTGCACCTCCGCGTCTATGCCCAGCGCCTCCTTCAGGAAGTCCTTTACTTCTCCCTTCCCCTCTAACACCTTCCCTTTTATTACGATGTTGTCCCTCCTCTCCTGTTTCTCCCTCTTCTCCGCCTGCCCCTCCAGGTCCACTATTTTGTGTAGCAATTGCTCTCTTTCCCTCCTCCATGCTTCACCACTCTTTTCTTCACCACTCTTTTCTTCATCCCTTCCCTTTTCTCCTCCCGTCTCAAACGAGGTGTCCGCCACCTTCCTCTTATCCCCTCCCTCTCCCTCTCTCAACTCCCCTGTTCCTTGCGGCGATCTCTGAACTCCCGCTCCTCGACCAAACACCCCCCTCCTGACCTCCTCCTCCTGCCTTTCCCATCCCTCCACCTCCTTTCTCTCTTTCTGCCTCTTTGCCGTCGCCATTCTCGCTCCTCAGCCTCTTTATGCGCGCTGTAGCCGAGCGTATTGTTTATTAATTAATACACTATTTCTATTTTTGTGTCAGTATTCGTGTCCATATCTCGATTTTACTAGTTGTAATTCTTCACACACTTGTGCCACTTGCGTTAATATATCATCCGGAGTATCAACTACTAAATAAATTTCTTTCAAGTCTGAGTATATTGTAATCACATTTATGTATTTGCCTGATGGAAAATAAAACCTCAGTGAAAAATACATCTTTGGTATGAAAACATAGTCAGCGCACGGAATGAGCACACATTATTCTAGAGCATAGGTTCTCAACGTGAGCGATAACGCCCACCTGTGGGCGTTTAAGACTTTCAGGGAGGCAGTAGAAAACCCAGAGAAATTAGAGGGCGCATGATATTACACGTTTAAATATAATCGTGGCAAAAGCTGTTTTAGATTCGCAACAGATGGTAAGTAAAAAAAATTGGGGGGCTCTAGAAAAAAAAAATGTTCAAGAGGCATATGGAAAGTGTTTTCAGATAAGTATAATAAAAAATATAGTCACTTATTGTAAGTGGAAATATAATATGAACTGTTTTATTGCTTATTACTTATTGGGGCCTAAAACAAATCAAATTTGGCGAGTGCGGCTCAGTGAAGGGAAAGGTTGGACACCCCTGTGTTAAATAGCATATGTTGCAAATTAAACGTTTGTGACAAATCACACAATTTGCAAAACAAACAAAGAAAATAATAATTCAACAGTATATGCGGACTACGTACTAAACGCATACATTTTCAATTACTATAGTACCATTGAAACTTTAATCACTCACCGAAGCACTTCTCTAATCTCTTCATCGTTCATCTTCGGGTTCAACTGTCCGAGGAGCAACTCTGCGGGCAGTCTCTGCACGCAGAAATCCACAGCCCTGTTCCCCTCGTGCCCATCGAAGACACCGTACAGGAAAGAATTGTTATCCTTGTCGAACTTACAGTGGAAACTCCTGTCTTCAAACGGGTGCTCTTCTTGCCTGTTTCCGTCTTCCCGGTAGATTTGATTAGTGCAAAAGCCAACACCGGATTGCCCACACACGGCTAAATCGTCTATCCAGCATCTTGTATCGTAAGGGGATTGAGAGTACCTTTGCGAACGCATTTTTATTTAAAGCTTGTGTTATTTATTGTTTGTGAATTGTAAATAAAAAACTTAACCTAGATTTTCTGGTTAACAACCTCAAATTTTAACTTTCAATAAGATGCCATGAAAATAAGAATTTAATTCAAATTTATATATTGCACGCATTAAACGATTTAAATAGTAATTATTTTAGTGTTGTAATTAATTTTACTATTAAATTTAAACAAATGTATTTTTTAATATAGGCAACTTAGTTCAGAACCAATCGACTCCATATATTCTATAAGTTCACATATATAGTTGACCTACCCACTCGATGGGAGGGCGCATATGTCGGAATTTCAAATTTCCCGCAATTTCTAACGTGGGCTCGTTTTCATTCAACAGCTGTCAGATCCGTCGGATCTGAAGGCACAAAAATGCTGATAAGACGAAATCGTCTCGAGATGAGCGTTAATAAATATATATAGTTACAACCGTAAGTATGTAAAATATTTTTAAATTTTAACCTATTGCGTATTATTTTAAATAAGTGTACAGTCAAACAAATTTAAAACCAGGGTGTTACTACATTATTTCTCTTTATTTCTTCCTAGTACATTTGGATGATCTTCAAGTATACTAAATATCCATGGTCGTGGATATTTTCATCATACTGAACTAGGAGCATTTTTTCATGGAGTATATCCCCGTTATTGTTGGATTAAGCAATTCTTAATCTTTGGGGATGGGCGTTAACATTAATAATTAAAACCGTAAGTTTATGTAATATTTTAAGTTTTTAAGCCATTGTCTATTCTTTTAATTAAATCTGCAGTCAAACACATTTAAAACCAGTGTGTCTACATTATTTCTCTTTATTTCTTCCTAGCATTCGTGAATGATTTTCAAGTACTATGCATGAAACAACCACGGACGTGGAGATTTTCTTCACACCGGGCTAGGAGCATACTTCCATGGAGAATGTTCCCGTTGCTGTTGGATCAAGCAATTCTGAAATTTCATCTAGTCACAAAGTACGATCCCAGTACATAATATAATGTCTTAAATTTAATTACACGGTTCTTCTATTGCATTTCACTATTGATCAAATGAGATTCACTATATCCCAAATATCTTTCACCTTGTCAAATATAAGTCAAAAGATTTCCCGATTTACGAAATAAGTTTCACTATATACCAAATACTTCGCTTTAATATTTTTGCTGAGTATTTTTGCAGTAACAATAACTTTCTTCTGGAAATATTTTATTTGTATTTATACATACAAGGAGTTTTCTTTTAAGTATACGTATTTCAAATTCAACCTATTTTATGTAAATCTTTAGATATTCCTTGTTTTTTTTTAAGTTCAATTTGAAGCTTTAAATGAGTGTTTTCCACTCCCAGACTAAGCATGAAGTAAAATTTCGAGTTTAGAAAAGCCCCGTGAAAATTTGTCGAGGGTCGCGCAGCGACCCGAGACAAATTTTCTGGGCTTTTCTAAACTCGAAATTTTACTTCATGCGCCACGCGTATAAAACACAGATTTCAAGTGAAATTAGAATATACATAAATTTTACAATATTTCAGTGTTTTATACGCGTGGCGCATGAAGTAAAATTTCGAGTTTAGAAAAGCCCAGAAAATTTGTCTCGGGTCGCTGCGCGACCCTCGACAAATTTTCACGGGGCTTTTCTAAACTCGAAATTTTACTTCATGCTTAGTCTGGGAGTGGAAAACACTCGTTTAAAGCTTTATATTGAACTCGTTTGAAAAACAACGAATGTCGGAAAATTTACAGCTTATGCATATGTTTACCTTTCACTGTATGGAACACTACTTACGCCAACATCCTTATCCGGATAAGGAGACCTCTTATTTCATTTCTAAGATGCATTTTTTGACAAACTGCAGACATTTTGTTGAAAAGTGAAATGTAATTAGGTTTTGACATGTAGCGAAATATATTTGTAATAACTTTTTAAATATACATTTAACATGTTCATTAGGTCTTTGGTATTTTTCGCACAGCACCCACCATTCAATGTTATGACCCCCTGCACCGCACACCCCGCTTAGCAAGAATCCCGCCCGCTCCCCTCGCCCAATGACGTCATTTGCGATTGCAGCGCCGTCTCATCGAGTGGGTCGGTTAACTAAAATCATGATACGTGGAGCCCCCTATGAGTTATCAATCTAATTTGTGACTTAGTTTACGTATTATATTGTTGATCGTTTATACCAGTGATAGGGAAACTACGGCCCGCGGGCCAAGTCCGGCCCGCGGAAAGGTTTAATCCGGCCCGCGGAAAGGTTTAATCCGGCCCGTTGATGAGTGCCGTCGTGAGAATGTTTGAACGCGTTCTTACTTCGTAATGTGACGACCCGCATAAAAACTACCTACCTACGATTAAGCATTATTCGTTGGCCCGCTACGATTGTCTGGTTATTACAAATGGCCCGTCTTAAAAAAAGTTTCCCCACCACTGGTTTATACACATCCATGGAGGACAGGGCCGGTATTCCCGAAATTGGTCGTACGGTTCTGTCGTTTGAAATCTGTCCTTTAGATAAGGATTTAATATGTGAATTTGACAGTTGGCGGGCTCAGGAGTACCGGCCCGGGGCCGTTCCAAAGCGTATAGAGTATGTTAATAATTCATTGAAACCCTACTTTAAAGTTTAATCTGGTTGTGCTCCGTGCTATTAGTTCATCCAGCTCGATACCGAAAGGGTTAGTGGGCATTTTCATAGATTATTATGGGATTCGAGTTTCTTATAAATTAATTTCTCTATGGCATAAAATGTATACTATTATTAGATGTAAATTGGGTAGCCTATATTACACAAATATTACCCGACGAATGCACCATTAGTAACATTGTATACTTACTTGCTTAAGTAAAGCGCATAGGGTAGCTGGGATAGCTGAATAGAATAAATAACCTCCAAGTTAAAGCAAAATAATTCGATGTATTTGAAAAAGAATACAGCTATGACATTTTGCTTTGATTTTATTAACATTAGTGTTATTTTCACAATAAAACACGTTTTACTTTGTATAGTACTTTTTTATTGAACTGCAGTTTCTACAAATTTAGCCTATCATTATCAAACATGAAGTAACTTAAACTAAAGGTTTTATACACAGTTTACATACAGTATATATAATGATAGTCGTGTTAGTAGGTTTCTTTGTTTGTACTACAATAAATTAAACCAAGTTCAAGTTTGACGTCACAGATCAAGTTAGTTTAACTTTACATTTATAATTGCAGGCGTCCAGTTCATGTAATGAACAGATTCAGTGCAAATAGTGTTCACTGGTTCATGTAATGAATAGATCTATTATTTTTCATTGTGATAGTTACGACACATATTTTGACAATCGTAATATATTTTACATACAGTATTATAAAATAGCGCTAAAAATGGGGGTGTACATTAGGTCTACCTGGTCGTTAATTAAGAGAATTCCCGGATTAGCGCAGGCCTTGTGTATTTCTAGTGCTCTTCTAGACCTTTTTCGGCATAATGGTAAGTAGTACATCCTTTTCAAAAGTGTTATTTTTATCTAAAAGATGTTTTGCGAAAGACGACTTCTTACTTTGTTTTAACCGAATAGAGCGCAAATGTTCCCTCAATCTTGTTAGTACAGCAAAGAGCTTTAGTCTCTTTAAAAATATCATATTTTTTTGTTGTTGAACAAACGTGTCAACATTTTTTTTTTTTTTTGACAACAAGACGGTGCTTTTGTTCATTAGCAATATCTCTAATGCTAACATTGTCTCTAAACGGGTCGTTATTATCGCAATTTGCGTTTCAGCAAGGGTAGACAATGCTTATGGGAGAACTGGATTCCGAGTTTTGGAGGATAGAAAAGGAGAGACTGTGGTAGGGAAGTGGGTCCATCTACTTATGAATAGAGTAAAGGTAGAAGTATTCTAGAGAAAACTGCTCCGGTTGCGTCTACACACACACACACAAACGCGCTCGCTCTTATTTCGTCGTGTCATTTGATCCCGTCTACACCACTTGTACGATGATAAATTTGATGACCTTCAGAAAAAATAAACTGTTCCGAAACATTTCTTTTATTTTCAGATTTCCAGCGTGTTCAAAATTATGGACTTTGGGAATCAGATATACAGGGTGGGCCACGAATAACGCCCATTAAAAGTTTTCGGGGTTCCTGACAGAGGAAAAATTTGAAAAAATTCTACATTGCATGGTTGAATGCGATCACCTCATGGAAAATATTTCGACTTTCTATCACTTCCGGTTGTACCGGAAATGGCTACCAACTTTGTTATTTTAAATGGAACATCCTATATATTATTTTTTTTAGATTCCCCGTTCAATTGTCTACCCTCTCATATGAATTTATGTCCACTTAACTCTTACAGTTTTTGAATTAAACATTTATTTGTCAAATATTGACCTATAATAGACGTTTTGAAATATGTCTATAACTTCTAGTAGGGACAAGATAGACAGACGAGCGGCATCTTGAATTGTTACTTATAGATCCCTCTAGAAATAAAAAAATTGACATCTGTCAATTTTGACAATAGGTATTTCAAAAATGTCAATATTTCAGTGCCCACTTAAAAACATCATAATTCAATGTTTTCAAATGGAATGACCAATATTTTATCTCATATGGTAATTGGCAAGACAATTTGCAACATAAAAGTATTATGTCTCCCTATATCTATAGCAAGTAGTTTTTGAGTTATTTCGAAATTTCTGTCCTCCCAGAATGTTTGCACAATTAAATAATTCCTATACAATTCACACATGCACCATACTAGGCTACTGTCAATATTCACTGAACCGAATCTAGAAAAATTCGTTTCCAACGTGTCAATATTTTTGAACACTTCGAGTAATATTATAATAAATAAGTGTAGCAATCGAGAAATTATGAATTTATTCGTCATATCTGGCTAGTGCGACAGAATTGTTGTTTCAACGAAACTTATCCACACTTACAACTTACAAACAAAACAAAAGCAAGAAGATTGAAATAAAGTAATTTTCAAACGAATAATTTAATGCAAGAACAGAAAAAAAAGTTATAACAATTGTTCGAAATGATGACCATTAACGTATAAGCACTGTGCAGCACGTGTTGCGACACCCTCTGTTGTTGCTCGCCTAATTTCTTCTGCACTTAATTCCGCGAACGCAGCTCGCACCCTTGCTTCCAATTCTTCTCGGGTATTGACGACAGTGGCATAAACTTAATTTTTTTTATACGACCCCAAAGAAAAAAGTCGAGTGGAGTAAGATCTGGAGATCTAGCGGGCCAGTTCCACGGACCTAACCTTCGAATCCATCTATCTTCGAACATATTCGTCAGTTGCTGCGATATTTCGTGTGTTCAATGAGCTGGGGCTCCATCGAGCTGATACCATGAATTTATCCTTAAATTCAAAGGAAGCTCATCCAAAAAATTCTCTACAAAATTTCTTAAAATTTGTAAATATCTACCACTATTTAATCTTTCGTGGTACAAATAAAAAGTAACACGCGTGTCCATCAAAAGGCAAAATACGTTGAAACTAAATTTGTGTTAGGATTTATGTACAAGCGTTGCATGTGGATTTTCAGTTGACCACATGTGATTGTTTTTTCTATTGAAAATACCTTCACGAGAGAAATTTGATTCGTCGGTCCAAATAATTTTTTTAAAAAGTTATTGTCTTCTTGATTTTTAACCAACAAAAACTCACAAAAATCAATCCTGTTCACTGCATCTTGAGGAAATAATTCTTGCACCAAATTAAATTTATAATTATGCATACGATATATTTTCAAAATTCTTCGCAATGATGTTCTGCTTACTCCCAAATCCTCCTGGCAGCTTCGGGTGGATGCGCGTGGATTTGCTTGAAAATAAGCCAAAAAATTCACTTGAACTTCCTCGTTCTGCGTTATTGGGTTTGGTTGATTATTTTCTGCGTTTAATTTTCCAAATTGTACAAAATTTGACTCCAGTCTTCTAAATTTTCTTCTATCCATCGGCGGTAAGTGTGGGTAAGTTTTGTTGAAAATTCTGCAAGTTCTCTCAACAATTCTGTCGCACTGACCATGTATGACGAATAAATTCATAATTTCTTGATTGGTATACTTATTCATTTTAATATTACTCGAACGGAGCGATCAAAAATATTGACAGATTCGGTTCAGCGAATATTGACAGTGTGCACGTGTGAATAGTACAGGAATTATTCAATTGTGCAAGCATTCTGGGAGGAAAGAAATTTCGAAATAACTCAAAAACTACTTGCTCTAGATATAGGGAGACATAATACTTTTATGTTGCAAATTGTCTTGCCAATCACCATATGAGATAAAATATTGGTCATTCTATTTGAAAACATTGAATTATGATGTTTTTAAGTGGGCACTGAAATATTGACATTTTTGAGATACCTATTGTCAAAATTGACATATGTCAATTTTTTTAATTCTAGAAGGATCTATAAGTAACAATTCAAGATGCCGCTCATCTGTCTATCTTGTCCCTACTAGAAGTTATAGGCATTTTTCAAAACGTCTATTAGAGGTCAATATTTGACAAATAAATTTTTAACTCAAAAACTGTAAGAGTTAAGTGGACATAAATTCATTCATGAGAGGGTAGACAATTGAACGGGGAATCTAAAAAAAAAAATAATATATAGGATGTTCCATTTAAAATAACAAAGTTGGTAGCCATTTCCGGTACAACCGAAAGTGATAGAAAGTCGAAATATTTTCCATGAGGTGATCGCAATCAGCCGTGCAATGTAGATTTTTTTCAAATTTTTCCTCTGTCAGGAATCCCGAAAACTTTTAATGGGCGTTATTCGTGGCCCACCCTGTATTTAAAAAGCTTCTAAATAAACCTAAAATTTTACTAAAAATCAAAAAATAAAATTCAATGAGTTTACATTAAAGAATTCATTTGATATTATTTTTATCTTGATTGTTTTTTTTTTCTTCATAAATTCAATTAAAACTTTGGTATGTACCAAATTTGTCAAATAATTTATATTATTGATTAGTTATACAGACAGTTTTTTTAAGTATAAATAACTCAATATACAGAATACACTGTACATATTTCTGGGCTTTTCTAAACTCGAAATTTTACTTCATGCGCCCCGCGCACAAAACACTGATTTTACGTGAGGTTCAAATATACTTAAATTTCACAATATTTTAGTTTTTTATACGCGTGGCGCATGAAGTAAAATTTCGAGTTTAGAAAAGCCCCGAAAATTTGTCTCGGGTGGCTGCGCGACACTCGACAAATTTTCACGGGGCTTTTCTAAACTCGAAATTTTACTTCATGCTTAATCTGGGAGAGGAAAACACTCGTTTAAAGCATCAAATTGAACTCTTTTAAAAACACAACGAATATCTACAGATTTAAAGAAAATGAGGTTAATTTGAAATATGTATACTTTAACGGAAAACTTCCTGTATATGAACTGTGGTAGACGAATAATAAAATTTATTATTACCACAAAAAGTTTATTCGAAAATATTTCTTTTATTTTGAGATTTCAAGCGTGTTGTGTTCCAAATTATAAAATTCGGGAATATATTTTATAAAAACAAATTTACAATGAAATTAACAACTCTAAAATATATTTTCAACGTTTTTAGTTATTTTATATATTTTTAATAAAAAAATTGTTAAAATTATTAGATTGTTAGATTATTGTTTCAAATATTCATAATTTGTATAAATAAACAAAGTCATTTTACAATAAAAAATGTAAAATATATTTCCAACATTTTTAGTTATATGTATATGTTTAATAAAAACAAGTTTAAAAATTAATAGATTTTTAATATATTTATGTTATTAAACATTTTTTATTTAAAAGTTAGATAAATACAAAAATTCTTTTACAATGAAAAAATCAATTTGAAAAATGTTTGATGGGTATTTTAATTGGAATTGATAATAAAAAAACAGAAATTATTCCAATAAAATAGATAAATTATTTACGAATACACAAAACTAAAAACATAGCAATATAGATTCATATAAACATTCATATATACAAAAAACCAACAATTAAAAAACTATATTAAATATACATATAACTGTTTTCCTATTTATTAACGATATTTTAGAAGCAGTTTTTTCGTTTTTTTTTATTCAGTAATAATTATACAGAATTGATCGAAGTGTAACACAAAATTAACAGAATATATTTTAAATAAAAAGCCAACAAATCAACACCTCATCATTTGCTTGTTTAATTTCATGACACTCCGGTTTTTAAAAATGCAATAAATAGCAAAGCTCGGTGTGTATATTTTTACTCTAACCAAATGAATATCATAATTTCCCTGAAATAATTAGGGAAGATAATATTTTAATTTTGAGAAATTAACATTAAAAATGCTACGTTCCGTTTCATTCATTTACACTCTGAATAACGTGTATGAATATCGAATTAACTCTTTTCCTTGACTATTTTCTTTTTGGACAATATTCATTATTTTAGTGGGGGTAGCTTTATTGAAGGGATGAAAAATCAAATTCTTCGAAGTGATCTATCTGTTGTTACCTATTTGTAGGCATTTTTTCGACCACGTTTTTATTATGGTGTATACCCTCAAGTATTGCGCGACCAGAACAATACCACTGCAACTTACAGATAATCCGCAACATTCTAAAAACCATAAATATTTTGGGATTTAAAAAGATTATTTACTGTTGACACATTTAATCCGTATCCGCAGAATCCAATTCGGTAATTTCTTATCATGTTTTTCACTAACCGATATTTTAGTTAAACACTTTTTGATTGGGTTTTCTTAAATCATTTTGAATTATATTTACTTACCTATTTAGTCTGTAACATAATCCCATCGATACCTTTTGTAAATGTAATCTGACTAAGAACAAAACCATTAAAATAATTGAATTAACCTGACATACAAAACATTGTAAACTGGAAATAGAGTATTCAATAATTTTTGCAATTACACTTTTCAGAGATAATCTATTATTCTATTAAAAGGCATCTTGTTGTTTTCTAAATGTTTTTGATTATCATCACTTAACGAGACTTTTCAACATATTTCAATATTTGAGCCAATTATCTCAAATATTATCGATAACACTTGTTTCTGATTCCTGGGACTCTAAAACCTATATTTCCGTACAAAAAAAGATAGCCATGAGGTCGGTAACAATTATTAAAATGTAAAATTTATAATGTTATTAATGTGACTAATTACTTGATTTGTTTGTTTCGCAGTTTTTGATAATATTCTCAATTATAAAGTTTAATTATTTTTATATAATTTGTACTTTCTCTATATAACATTTTGTGTATCTCGGGAAGTATTGAGAATATCGAAAAATATTTTTGCTTATTCTTTTTTAAATGATCCCCATGCAGCCGCACGACGGATGCCATAAATTTTAATCCAAAAATTAGGTAACATTTTAGTGCCCACTGGCACACAATAAGCGTTTATAAAATTTCAATCGGAAAAGTACAAGTTGATCATGTAACAATCGTTCAAAGTAAACGGATAATTAAAGTAGTCAGTGCAAAAACCACAAATTTCTGAAACTGTTAATGTTTATTAAAAGTATGGTTCATCTAATAAAATACGCATCGTGATTAAAATATATACTAAGTCCATTTTGGGATCTGATTTTTTTCTTTTGCAGAATAAACACTCATGTTGAATTGAATTATTGCTGTGTTTTAATAAATTTGATGCCAAACACTGACTTATCGTAGCAACTACTGTTTTGACGATTTTATTTTCGTATAATCGTTCACTATTTTCAAGCTATATTTCAAATGAAACTGAGGAGAACTCAAAAATAATACCTCGAAAATACTGCTAGTAGGTAAAGACATGATTTTAATTTTATTGTAATCGTTTTGGTTCAATAAGCGATACAAACTCAAATTCCAATTACATTGGAAATCTTTACATGAAACATACAATGCGCCTTGAAACGGGACACATAGTATATTTAAAACTATTTTAACCCATTAACGGCCAAGCAATTTTAACTCTAAAAGTTAATTTTAATTAAAATTCTACACTTCTTTTTATGATTTCTATGAATGACTTATTGCATTACATACTGTGAATTTTTTTTAAATACACATAATGTATACGTGAATTTAATAAAAAGTTAAAAATCATAAATAGTTTATTATTATTATTATATTAAAGTGATAATAGATTTTCAAAAAATTAGTGCCTCAACAATGTAATGTATACGCTGTCAATGTTCAGGCATTCGTTGATTTTATATAAAAACGTGCAATATGAAGTTAAGAACGAGTGTATCCACTCCCAGACTAAGCATGAAGTAAAATTTCGAGTTTAGAAAAGCCTGAAAATTTGGCTCGGGCGCGTAGCGAAGCGGAGCGACCGAGCCAAATTAGGCTTTTCTAAACTCGAAATTTTACTTCATGCGCCACGCGTATAAAACATTGTAATATTGTGAAGTATTTATAATACACTTTAAATAACAAAATATTTAAATTTTTCTTGGTACATTTTCAATTCAGGTCAAATAATATAATATATCAAATAAACTTATTTATCAAAAAATTATCAAAAAATAATAATGTTGCGTGTATGCATCAACGGCGCTTAATGGGTTAAAAACTTCAAACAGTAATAATTCAAAAACTAAAAACAAAATGACAACTGCATTTTGCACTGACCCCTTTAATTAAAAAAGAAACCCTTATCGATCAGTAGATTTGATCTGATCAATAGGATTGATCTGATTAGTTAATAAAATGATAAGTTGATGTATTTGTTTTACTTTTTATCAAAAGTTAAATAGTTTTGTATTTTAAATTTTTTGTACAAAATAAATAATACTTAATGAATTTTACAACGTTCACATATAATTTCATAAAATCTATTCTCTAATAACGCAGAAAATAAAATTGTAGAAGGAAACGCATGAATGAATGTAACACGCATCCTTAGCTCGTTAATAGAAAAAAAACGTGTTTTCAAGATTGAAAAATCAACATCTGGAATATGATACAACGAGAAGCGCGGAATAGAGGGAGAAAGAAATTGTCTCTCTCTCACTCTCTCTCTGAGACTTGATTTCGCGACATCTGGAGTAAAATAGTCGTAACCGACCGACCGCAGGAAGCCAGACTGGTGTATATAGGCAGCCATATACACCAATTTGGCATCCAGCGCTCTGCTCCCATTCGCGTATACCCAAAATTTATATGGGGACTGGCTAACTGGATATATAATCAATTCCATTTGTTTCTGGATCTCGCCTAGCCATGCTTTCGTGTTGTTATGTTGCAGTATCAACATTTACATTTTTTATTAATTGGCACTCCTGATTCCTTATTTTAACAGTGTTGCAATAATTTATGATATCATAAGTAATCCTCTTTTTAATTTTCAAGAGGTTTATTGTTATTCTTGCAACAAATATTTCGCCACGCGGTCGCTTCTTCGAGCATTTTATTATTAAATCAAATTAATCTAGTGTTGCAATGCTGTGTCAATGTCAAAGTGAAAAATAATTTCAATCACATATTAAATATTAACATGCCAAAGATTATCTCTGAATCAAAAAGGTTACAAATTCTGAAATCTTACAAACATTTTAGGCAAAGTAATCCAAATCTACAGCATCACAATATTATTACGATTTTAATAGATATTTTTGGGGTATGTCTAGTATTTTAATTATCATATATATTTAATTAAAGATAATTACGTTTCAGGTAGGGAGATCTTCATTACAATTAATTTTACGACAAAGACCTGACGAATTGAAATCTACTACTTCTGGCAAACGATCTAAAAACAGCCATTTTTGGAATCACCTAGCTAGAAAAGATCTGCAACAACTAATTTGGCAATATAACTCTAGAAATCAGTATTTTACTTTGAGAGATCTTTTGAATGATATGAAAGAAAATTATGAGTTCCATGGGAGTAGAACAACACTTTATAGGGTTGTTAAAAGTATGGGGTATAAATTCAAATTAATTAATGGGCGCAAAACTCTCTGTGAACAAAAACATGTTGTTGCAGCTAAAATTATTTTCCTTAGAAAATTTTTACAGTATCAAAATTCCAGTGAAGATATCCAATTCGTATACCTGGATGAAACATGGATATATCAGAATGGATCCGTGGTTCGACGCTGGGTACATGAAACGGATATAAAAAGTAATCCAACTAAATTCAAAAATGAAGGCAAACGCTTCACCATTCTACATGCTGGGTATAGGGGTGGGTTTTTGGATGGGTGCGATTTTTTATTACATTCGAAAAACAATGACCGAGATTACCATGCCACAATGGATGGTAATACTTTTCAAAATTGGGTGGTTAATCAACTTATTCCTGCTTTTGCTAAGCTTTCAGGGAAATGTGTAGTAGTTATTATGGATAATGCTGCATACCATTCTGTGCAATTAGACAAAACTCCTTCATTTTCTTGTAAGAAATGCGAAATGCAGGAGTGGTTGGTTAAACACAATGTAAAATTCAATCCAAAATTAACCAAAAAGGAACTATGGGCTTTATTTATATCTTTTCGATCAAATGACAAAATTTACGTAGTTGATGACATTTAGAGAAAGAACGGGCACGAAGTTCTTAGATTACCGCCATACCATTGTCAATACAATCCAATTGAAATGGCATGGGGGTTTTGTAAGACTTACTACAATAAGCACATAAATTCTAAGCAACCATCTAAGGGCCGTGTTCAGAATTTATGGCTTGAGTCTCTCTCAAAATGTACATCCGATATGTGGCAACATTTCTGTGATCATTGTGAAAAACTTATTTCGGATGACTGGACAAAACACATGGGAAACCATTCCTCCCTTTATTATTTCGCTTGGGGAATCTGGCTCAGAACAAACATCAGAAGATTCAGATGCAGGTTCTCTTGACTAAATAATAAAAGTGGAATGAGGGCTTAAAAATTGTTTGACATGAAAATTATCAGTATCACAAGAGGGTGGGAATAAATTTGCAATTCTACAAAAAAATACCAAAAATACCAAAATGAAGGTGGATGGATGGAGTTGATCAAAATGTGTTAACGGGAAGACCCAAGCGAGAAATACAAATGGATGACGAAATAAGTTTGCAGAGCCGAATTCATTATATTTGTTATATACAATATTATTGCTGTGTTTGTATGTACAAAAACCAAGTAGTAAATTTTGTTAATCTTAAAACTGCATATTATTATCCTTTTATATCTGAAAATTTGTAAAACAGGCAACAGTGTAAGATCACAATAGTCAGAAATTATAACCTTAAAATCGAACATCTGACAGTGACATTTAAAAACCCTGATTTAAAACACAACCAGCCCCATTTACAACACTTAAACTGTCACTTTTCCATAGCTAGGCGAGATCCAGAAACAAATAGAATCGTGTATATATGAACTGTGGTATCAGTCAGTTGAGCCATGTCGACATTAATTAAATTTCGTTTGACATTTCCAGAGATTTGTCAATTTGATTGACAATTTGAGTCTAAGTGAGTAAAGTTCACATAGCCAAAATATTTTGCTGTATTAGTTTTTTCTTTCGCAAATGTACTTTGATCGTGAAGTTTAAATTCAAGATTGTTAAAGAGAACGTTTTTTTAATTTTATTCAATTTTGTTAATTTATAAATATTATACATCAAGTGAATTAAACACGATTTTATTCACGAAAAGATTTTTGATTTCACGAGCGCCTTGGCGCGAGTGAAATCATTTCTTTGAGTGAATAAAGGCGTTTAATTCACGTGGCGTATATATGTTTTTATTCAATTTTGACGAAATTGTAAAGACAATGTACTTTACATTTATTTTTAAATAAATTTTTTAACTCACTAGTGATCTAAAAAAATGTTAGTTCACTAGTGAATTAAACCTTGTTTATTACGGTTGTTATGGAGTTAATAATGTCGATTTAAATTAACAAAATTGAATAATAAATAATATAACAATTTTTTTTAACTCACTAGTGACCTAAAAAAATTTTAGTTCACTAGTGAATAAAACCTTGTTTATTACGGTTGTTATGGAGTTAATAAACGTGTTTTTTTTTTATTAAAACAGCGTTTAAAACCTTAACAATTCAAAATATGTTTAAAATGTGTGTAAAACACGTTTAAAACGTGTTTAATACAGAAAATATTTTAAAATATGTGTTAAATCACATTTATGCACATACAATTGTTATATTTTATTGTAATAACATTTGATGTTTAATAATGTAATTTAAAATTTCTTCAACAACTTAGCTAAAATTTAAAAATGTAAAAAAATCTTAATAAAGTAGTATAAAATCTAGTTTAGCAAATTTGAGATAATAAACAAAAGTCTAACACAAATTAAAGATTTAAACATGTTTTAAACAAATTTAACATTTAAAACATGTCTAAAACAAAACCGTTTAAAAGACGACAGCTGTTTTTAAACATGTTTAAAACACTGTTATAAAACAAACTGTTTTAAACATAAAACCCCTATTTAAAATAAACCGCCAAAGCAGTATAATTTAAACTTCACGTTAAATCAGTGTATACGCCTGGCGCATTAAGTAAAATTTTGAGTTTAGAAAAGCCTGATAATTTGTTTTTTTTTTGCGTAGAGAAGCGGAGCGACCAAACCAAATTAGGCTTTTCTAAACTCAGAACTTTACTTCATGTTTAACCAAGGAGTGGAAACATTCGTTACAATTTTTAAGTTTACTGCGTATTCCAGGACTGTAAATATATAACCAGATTTTTTATAGAAAATACACATTTATTGTATGAAAATAGTACAAAATATTTTTTTGCAAACTATCGCCCATCGCTAGCTACACATTTTTCCCATCTCTCTGCCAATTTGTGCTAGCCACGCAAAAAAAATTGTTGATCGCTTAAGGCAAACCAATCATCGAGCCATTTTGGTACATTTTTGTAAGAAGTGAAGCGCTGTTTAGCAAATGCGTTTCCCGTTGATGCAAATAAGCAGTAATCGGATAGAGCCAAGTCTAGTAAGTAAGCCGCATGCGGAAGTATTTCATCGCCAGTCACAATTCGATAAAGAAATGATTTTCTTTTGTACCTGGTGAGCAGTATTGCGTAGGTGGTTTTTCAGTTTTCCTGCTGTCTTTCATGTGGAACCCATCTTCCTATCTTCTGGATCTTTCTTATGTTGTTGTTGCGTTTGAACGTCATCCTCATCCAATGCGGCGCGGCGTCTTCAAACTTTCTCGGTGGTCTTCCACGTTCTTGGTTTCTCACATGAAAATCGCCACTTTTGAATATTTTAAATTATTCAAAGCACTGTGATTGCCAAGAGCATGCTCACCGTAATCTTCGACAGGCATTCGATGCGATTCTGCAGAAGTTTTCTCCGAATGGTAACAGAAAATCAATGCTGTCCGCAAATCATAATTTTTAGTCTCAAAAACAGTCATCTTCAACGCTATGAAAAAATATGTAGTTGTATTAAACTGGTACTCTGGTAAGTTAAAAGTCTTTGACAAATGTAAACACAAGAATAAGGGACTAATAACGCGACTAAACAGTCACTATATTGACAACTAGAGCCATTTATAAGCAAATTCCGGTTTCATATTTACAGATCTGATACATCGGGATATACAGGGTCGCTACAAAGTATGGAAACACGGCTCTCACGTGAAAACGGCTAAAAAAAGAACCACCAAAACTGGGATTTCTAAATGGGATATTTTCTTGAACAATTTGGCGTGAAAAAATCAAAAATGATTCTCAGGATTTTCACATACGGACGCCATCTTGAATTTTTTTAAATGGAATTCGATTTTTTTTGTTTTACAACTTTTATAGACCTTGGAATTCTGATTACAACCATATACCTTTTTTTAAAAATACTTGTCTTTTCATCGATAAACCGGACTTTGAAAAGTATGGAAACAGGCAAACGAGTACTTTTTCTAAATGCTGCAATACCATGTTTTTTACAAGTTTGACAGGCTAATGAAAACTGTTTTCAAAGGCAACTATTTTTTTAAGTTGAAATTGTTAATTTTTATTTTTAAGTTTCGACCAAAAATAGAATATTTACAAAACAAATGAATATGAAAAAATAAAAAATGCAAGTTAAAGGCCTTAACGTACTCTAAACCTTTGCAAAATTTCAAGACATTCCGATAAACCGTTCTCAAAATATTTCGCTGTTTCCATACTTTTCAAAGTCCGGTTTATCGATGAAAAGACAAGTATTTTTAAAAAAAGGTATATGGTTGTAATCAGAATTATAAGGTCTATAAAAGTTGTAAAATAAAAAAAATCGAATTCCATTTAAAAAAATTCAAGATGGCGTCCGTATGTGAAAATACTGAGAATCATTTTTGATTTTTTCACGCCAAATTGTTCAAGAAAATATCCCATTTAGAAATCCCAATTTTGGTGGTTCTGTTTTTAGCCGTTTTCACGTGAGAGCCGTGTTTCCATACTTTGTAGCGACACTGTATACATTTTAAAGTAAAATTCTCAGTATTTGAGTTTATAATTTGTCCTATTTTACACAATTTTAAGTTGGTTGTAAAAAACTGATGCAAAACACATTAATCCAATTCAAATTTAATGCAAACATTCGCAAAATATCCTTTTTTTAGTGTTTGGCCTCTGCCTGCCCTTGGGAACTTGCCCATTAGCCAGCATCATTTATTTATATAAGATACGATTCACGAAAATAGTTGATGTCATCAAATTAAGTGTGTGGAAAGAGACAGAAAACTTCATAATATGTCGCTATGGTTTTTAGATGGAACAAGCGAAAACGTATGTTCCGGTATGCAGCTTTAAAATTTTAAGCTTAAACGTCACATTTTGTCAATGTCTTCGTAAAACTAAATCCGCAAAAACCCAGCCACAAATCATTTTAATTAATGTGCACAATCATTTTAAATGTGAGTTTAAGTGTTACAATTCCAATTTCCACATCTACTACATAGTTCAGGTATTTACAGAAATAAATAATGTATTTATGTTCATTTTGTGATTTGGTAAATAGTCATCGGATTACTCTGTTAATACGGGGAATTTTTCTTTTAAGTATACATATAGGGAATTTTCTATTAGGTATACATAAACATACGCTTTTTTTAAAGAGTACAATTTGAAGCTTAAAACAAGTGTTTTCCACTCCCAGACTAAGCATGAAGTAAAATTTCGAGTTTAGAAAAGCCTGAGCATTTGGTTTGGTCGCGTAGCGCGAAGCGCAAAATTTTATTTCATGCGCCACGTGTATTAAACACTGAAAGCACTGAAATATTGCGAACGAGTAAACTTCGCTTGAAATCAGTGTCTTATACGCGCATAAAGTAAGATTTCGAGTTTAGAAAAGCTAGTTCATGCTTAACCTGGGAGTGGAAGGCACTCGTTTAAACTTCAAATTGACCTTTTTGAAGAAAACAACGAATATTTTAAAATCTACAACACATAATTGGGATATGTATACTTAAAAGAAAAAAATCACAAGAAATTATGATTTAAAGCTTTTCTAAAAGAAAGAACACTAATATACTCGCGACCTAAACCGTATAACATTTTTATGTAACGTCGAAATTTGACACAACTAGGAAAAATCGTTGCAGATACAACTGTCGACATACTCTCTAAATAATTTGAACCACACATTCCACATCAATAAGTCATCAGACATCTCTCTCGAATTCCACTATATACATATATATATACAAATATTTTTGTTCAAGGAATTTAAGTACATTATTCTCTAATATAATACGATCTTGTATTTAAAATTCTCCTATCATAGGCTATCGACCCGAGATCTTTCTGCCATTGTTTTACTAAAATGTGCTTTTAAAGTATGTTATGAATAGATGGTAATGAATGAATAGTATTAATAAATGACGTTCTAGTTAGTAGGTGTCTCTAAGATGAAGTCAGTGATGGTGGACTGGGGAAATTTAAATTTTGGGATTGTGTTGGGGTTTCTGTGTAGGTAAAGGTGGTTTATAGGATCATGATTAGTGGGTCTGGATGCAAATTTATGGGCTAGGTAGATAATTCTAATTTCTATAGGAGTAACTTGTGTTTTTTGATAAAGATGGTAATTGGAGGGGTTGTGCAGGGGGTTCTTGGGATGTCTGATTTTTGTCAACACTCTCAGGGCCGATCTTTTTGCTACCTGTAAATTTTTTAGGGCTGTTGCATGAGGCCGCGTAGTCAAGAAGTGGGTGGCAGATTATTTTATATATAGTCACAGCAGATTGTGCTGTGATTCCATTGTTTTTATGTGAGGCATCTAAAATGCCGAGCCCTCTTCTTGACCGCGGCTTTGATATTTTGGGTGTGGACTTTAAAGTTTATTTTGGTGTCATACAGAATTCCAAGGTATTTACATGTAGATGAGGGGAATATTGGAATGTGATGTATGGAGATAGTGAAAGGAGAGTTATGAAATTTACGATAGGGAATGAGCAGCTTAGTTTTTGGATATTGATGAATATCCTCCATTTGTTGAACCAATCTATTGTTTTACTGATCAGGACCTGAAGAGTGTTGACGGCTTTTGCTATAGTAGAAGAGTGAGTAACTAGAGCAGTATCATCTGCATATTGTAAAATGTAGGAAGAGGGATAATGGTAAGTTGGGTTAGGATTAAATATATCGTGGACGAATATGTTGTAGAGCAAGGGAGATAGTGGGGAACCTTGAGGGACACCTTGAAGTGGGGAAAAATAGTATGAGAAGGAAGTTCTTATTTTAACTTTAAAGCAACGGTTGTGTAGGAAATTGTATAGGATATTTATTAGGTGGGGTGGGATATTAAAAAAAGCATTTGACACAGTATGGCATTAGGGTCTATTATATAAATGCGCCTCATTTATATAATAGACCCTAATGCCATACTGTGTCAAATGCTTTTTTGATGTCAAGGAACAGGATCGCGGATTTATGACCCTGAAGGTGAGTTGTATGCAGGTTTGAGGTGAGTATAGCTAGGGGAAGAGTGGTAGAACGGTTTGCCATAAATCCGAATTGATATGGAGGGATGTGGTTGGAGACATAAGTAAGGAGTTTATTTTTTAGGATATTTTCATACAACTTCCCCAAGACATGGAGCAGGGTAAGTATGCAAGTTATTACACTCTGCTTCCATTCTTGGGGAAAGAGTCGCAAGGAATATAGATTGTTAAAAGTCTTGAGGATATGCTGGTGCATGGTTTCTGGAAGGAATTTAAGGATCATTCTAGGGATATTATCATAACCTGGCGCTGTGTTTTTACATTTATGCATGTTTTCGAAATACTCGTTCTCATCGATATTATCATCCGGCGTATGGGAGGTGTAGGAGTTAAGGCATGTTTGGTACCAATTCCCAACTGTTCCGAAAAAGTCATTGTCGTATGTGTTGTTGCCTGTTTTTGTGTAAATGTCCTTAAAATAGTTCGTTACAGGGTTGTTTGTGCTTGTTAAGTAATCCTTTTTTTTGTATTTAGATAGTTTTTTTTATCTCCTGCCAGTAGTTTTTTCCTCTCAGATCGTTTATTTCTTTACAGGCTTTGATCCATTTGTCTTTTTTGTATTCGTCAATTAGTCTATGTATGTCTTTCTTAAGTCTATTATAATTTTGTTTCAAGATTTTGTCCCCTGTCTGTCTTATGTCTTTGTATATCCGTCTTTTGTATTTTATGAGTCTTAATATAAAATTGGGGAGGGGGTATTTGTAGGGCTGTTTTGTATAGACGGGAGTGTGTTATATAGACGTTGTATGGAGGAAGAAAGGTTGTTTAGAAACAGGGATGTGGTTTTTGAATTAATGTTTGGGTGGTTGCTTATAAACTGTGTAATTTCATCCGAGACTTTCTGGGTATCACAATGCCGGAAGTTAATAATAGTTGTGGGGGGAGTAGGTATAGGAGCTGCGGTTGAGAGGGTACATTGGATGCTTAAATGGTCTAAACCTGTCTGGGATTAACGAAATGTTTTAGAGGTGCTGGATATTGCTCGTATACAGTATGTCATCTGGTGTGGTCGATTGAATTTCTGACATAATAAATGTAGGAGCAGTGTTTATGCCACATATGGGCAACCCCCGGCCCGCTGTAAGATTTGATCCGGCCCGCGAGACATTTTGAAAAAACCCAATTAAAAAAATATTACATTAGGTACTTATACTCACGGGAGTGACAGTGAGGCGGCAAACATCAAATTCTTTGATGTTTGCCGCCTCACTCTTTAATAATCGCCGCCACTCGACTTGCTCCATCAAATTCTTTGAGGTTTGCCGCCTAACGGGCGACACATCAAAAGATTTATTGCTTCTCAATTATTCTTAACTAGTTTATTCCAGATTATTCGTTCATTTTGCCTATATAAGCAGGTGGATGGCCCGAACGTTAGTTCAGTTCTATTTGAGCTACCGAGGTGATAACTTGGACAAGCGGTATCCTAGCGAACTGCTCGAGCCGTCAACTTGCATTGTGACTTTGTGTGCATCTCGAGTGGTTACTAACTATAGTTTATTATTAAGTTTATTGAACGAAAAATAAACAAAAATGATGCCTGGTGGAAAGAAACGAAAAGTAGATACAGAGGGTCGCCATTTTCAAGAAAAATGGAATGAAGAATTCTTTTTTATCTTGCACAATGGTAAGCCTATTTTTTTGCTGTGTAATGAATCCAATTCAGTAATGAAAGAATTCAATATAAAGAGGCATTACTCAACTAAGCATGCTACGCTGCACTCACTGACAGGACAATTAAGAACAGACAAAATCCAGAAGCTTACCGCAAATTTGGAAAAACAGCAACAAATGTTTCATAAACAAAGAACACAACTTGATAATGTTGTGAAAGCTAGTTTTATAGTTAGCTCAAAATTGGCAAAGGCATTAAAACCATTTGCCGAAGGAGAATTTATCAAGGAGTGTATGTTGGAAGTTTGCGGTATTATGTGTCCTAAAAAGAAAAAAGAATTTGAAAAAATTAGTTTGTCAAGACGAACTGTTGTTCGACGTATAGAAATGATGGCTAATGATATAAAAACAATATTGACTGACCGTGTGGCTGGTTTTGAATCATTTTCCATAGCATTAGACGAGAGCACCGATTTGTCTGACACAGCTCAACTGACTATATTTATTCGAGGTGTTGATAAGGAGTTCACTGTTACTGAGGAATTGCTTGCTTTACAGCCGCTAAAAGTAACCACTACAGGAGAGGATATTTTTATTGAAGTTCAAAAGGTATTCACAAGTTTTGGCTTCTATGGTCGGCTTACGTAAAGGTTTCATCGAAATTTTGAATGAAAAAGCAACAGAATTAAATGTGCAAAAAGATGATTTGATAGTCCTTCATTGCATTATCCACCAACAGAACTTATGTTCTTAGTCCATTCGACTTCAGAATGTTATGAATGTGGTGGTAAAAACCATCAACTTTATTCGATCCCGAGGGCTTAACCATCGTCAGTTCAAGGCGTTTTTGGATGAAATATCAGCTGAATATAACGACGTAACATATTATTGTGAAGTCAGATGGCTGACTGAGCAAAGGAAAAATGTTGAAACGGTTTTACGAACTTAGAAATGAGATAGCAGACTTTATGAAAATAAAAGATAAACCAGTATCTGAATTAAGTGACCCAAAATGGATATGTGACTTAGCATTTCTGGTCGATCTTACAGGCTATTTGAATGATTTAAATTTGAAACTTCAAAAACAAGGACAGTTAGTTAATGATTTGTACAGCCATTTAAAAGCGTTTCAGATCGTTTCTATCTGGTAACAGTTACCATTTTAACACGCTCTCTGCGTATGAAAATATTGCTTATGCTCAATATGCTGAAGAACTCAAGTTACTGTCGGAACAATTTTCAAACAGATTTTGCGACTTCAAAAACATGGAAGACTGTTTCAGTTTATTTGCTACTCCTACAACATATATTGTACAAAATGCTCCAATACACTTACAAATGGAGTTGATCGAAATTTAAGAAAACTCACTCCTAAAATCCAAATTTGAAGACGTAGAGTTGTGCGATCTCTACAAAAAATACCTAGAAGAAGACAATTTTCTGCAGCTTAGAAAATTCACAAGAAGATTGATTTGTGCAGTTGGCAGTACTTATAAATGCAAACAGTTCTTTTCATTGATGAAAGTTAATAAATCAACACATCGTACAAGACTGACTGACGATAATTTGGAAAATTCTTTACGTCTTTGTGTCAGTGGAATTAATCCAAATATCGATGGACTAGTTTCCCAAATTCAAGCTCAAGTGTCTCATTGATTTCGGTGTATTTAACTTTCGTAGTCTGTAACAATTGCAAATTTAACGATTTAATTATAATGTACCATTTTTTTAAATATCATTTTGTTATTTTAATAAATTGTACTATAATAACATTGTCGTATTATTTCATGTCTAATATCAATCGCAAAAAATATTATCACTACTTTAAAATGCACTAAGTACTTTTAAACGCGGCCCGCAAACGTATTTGCACGCTAAAGTTTGGCCCTCAACATGTCAAAGGTTGCCCATACCTGGTTTATGCGGACAAAGTTTAAATGGGGCATAAAGGATAAAATTTGTTTTCTTTTTGTGCTATTTATGTTAAAGTCGCCAATTATAATTATGTGGTCGCATAAGGAGGCTTTAGTTAGGATTGTATCTTCGATTGAGGAAGAGTGATGAATGTAGGTTAGAAAGATATGGAGAGTGAATAGTGGTAGCTCGACAGTACAATGCAGACATTCGTTCATGACGTTATTTAATTTTGGCGGATTTACTTTTCCTAGTTTAATTTCAGGCCTTGCAGAGACTATCGAGCTACCACGCCTATTTTGAATGGGAGTAGAGGAGGGAATTTGTAAGTAGGACCATTGGTTAAAATTGAAGGGTTTTGGTTTAGACTAGCAGATTAATATCAAAGGGATTATTGGATAGGTAGTTAAATAGAGGATAGGCTTTTATAGGAAGAAAATTAATGTTGGTGTAATGGATGTTTATTTGGTTAGCCATTAGAGGTGATTTGCGAAAATGCGGTGCGAATGCCTGACGTCGGAACTATTGGTGGGATATTAGGTGATTCAATGTCAAACATAACAATGAACATAATACTTCCCGAGAAATTGACGTGTATATCAATGTTAAATGATTTGATGAAGCGTGATTTTAGCTGTTTTAATAGGAAATGTCTATCTGTGTTAATGGGTGAATTCATTTCAGTTGTGTATGCGTCAATGATAAAGTCGTGCTTGATGAAAGATGTATGAATACGTGATTTTTTTATTAGAATCGGGTCGATGTCCGCCGATTTTGTATTTTCACATTTAATGGTGATATTGGAGATTCCTTCTATAGGTGCTAATGGTCTATTGGGGCATTTAGTGGACCATGCCCCATGGGTGGTGTCGCCGCATGTCTTGCACTTGGGCGGTAGTGTTGTTTCACATTTGTGCGTGGGATGATTTCCTTTGCATTTGGAGCAAGTAATCACTTCTGTGCAGTTGGAAGGTCTGTGGTCGTATTTGTTATATCGTGAACAGGGTTGTGGAATTGGTGCTGGTGGAGAACTCTCTATTGCCTATTCTGATGAGCCAGTAATTACTGTTAAGGTTCTCGTTTTTGTGTTGTCTTTTTTCGCAATAATCCTGCGACAATAACGATGATTAATTCCTAGTGTATTTAGGTGCGTGCATATTGTTTTTTGTTGTTGTTGTTAGTTGTGCTTGTGATTGCTGTTGTAGATAGTGTGATTGCGGATGTTGTGATTGGGTTTGTGAACGTGTTTGGTGTGTTTTTGGGATTTGAGAGACTGACTGTGATAGTTTACGTACACGTGTGCTTACGCTTGATCCTGATGCAGAGCCGCTGTCATCGGTAATGTTAACCTTTTTGGGTGTGCCACGACCTTGTATGATGAAAGTGCTTTCCCCATCATCAGTTTCCGATTCCGTCTTCATACTCGACATTTATAAAATCAGTGCTTTGATCTAATTCAAAATTATAGAGCTCAATTCGAACGTCTGAACAGGAAGAGAGTTCACGAGCGTGAGCTATATACATATTTTGTATTAATTTTACAATTTCAATTTCCTGCTATTCTCATTCGGACCAACACACCCAGGGTCACGACGAGACATTATTTTTCAAATAAAATCTCCCCGTGCACGGGAATTTAAAATTACATTTTATGCAGCATTTGATTGCTTTTTCCATGTTTGTTCCAAAACTAAACCTGCTAATTGGGGACAATAAATAAAACAAAAGCGTAAATAATAAATGTTCATTCATTTATTTCACTATACACTATCTAATTACAATATTTTACAACTTAGCGATAAGCTAAACCTACGAACATGTTTTTCTCATCATCATCATCGTTTCCATATTTTTTTCTCTCCTCATCTTTAATTGATCTCAATTACGAGTGAAACAATACGAGTAGTACAATAGACAGAAAGGCACGGGTAGAAAAGACATACCATCATCTCTAAAAAAGACTTAACCCCTACGAGGTACATAAAAAATAACATCACCCATTTATTATATACTTATATATAAACCACAGGGCTCGAGAGTAGATAGAGTAGAGTTATACAAAGATTTACAATTTTTTTGATTATTTTTTTGTTTGGGTAGCGAAGGAGGAGGGATTGGCGATGGAAAGTTTTACAGATTTAGAAAAATAGTGTTGGGTTTCTGTAAAAGTTTCCATGGCGTATTTTTTAATGTAAGAAAAGGACGTTTTGAATCGGGAGAAGGATAAAATAAACATAAGTTCTGTAAAAGTTTAAATTGCAAATATTAATCATAAAAATGTCTATAGCGTTTTCAGGAGAAGGATTATTAAATATAAGGACACAATAAAACACTTTTTACTTTGTTTAGCAGGGTTGTTATGTTTAAAACAATTTCTTTTACAAACGTGTTTCAAACATGATTAAAAACAGTCGTCGTGTTGTAAACGGTTTTGTTTTATACATGTTTTAAATATGTTTTAAATCTTAAATTTGTTTAAAACATGTTTTAAACGTTAATTGTTTTTATTATCTTAAATTTACTAAATTATATCTTGTACTACTTTATTAAGATTTTTTGTTTACATTTTTAAATTTTAGCTAAATATTTGAAGATATTTCAAATTACATTATTAAACATAACATTTTATTACAATAAAATATCACAACTGTGTGGGCATAAATTTGATTTTTAAATACAGGGAATTTTTCTTTCAGGTATACATATGCATACACTGTAAATTTGACGCAATTCGTTGTTTTTTTAAAAGATTTGAATTTGAATCGTTAAGAGTTTTCCACTCCCAGACAAAGCATGAAGTAAAATTTGAGCTTAGAATAGCCTGAAAATTTGGATTGGCGGCATACCGAAGCGGAGCGGCGAATCTAAATTAGACTTTTCTAAACTCGAAATTTTACTCCATGTGCCACACGTATAAAAACACTGAAATATTGCAAAGTTTAAAATATACGGTTTTAGCAATCTAATATGTAGATGTAAATAATACGTTAGTCAAATTCTGAGCTAAGCAAATTGTTTAAAACAAGTGGTTATAGGCAACCCAATCAATAACTCTAAGGTATATTAGGTTGCCTATAATCGTTGTTGTATGTTTGTGTTTTTTGAACTTCACTGTGAATCAGTGTTTTTAAGCGTGGCGCATGAAAGAAAATTTCCAGTTTAGAAAAGCCTAATTTGGATAGGCCGCTGCACTTCGCCACGCGGCCAATTCAAACTGTTAGGCTTTTCTAAACTCGAAATTTTACTTCATGCTTAGTCTGGGAGTGGAAAATACTCGTTAAAAGCCTCAAATTAAACGCTTTGAAACAACGAATTCCGGCAAATTTTAAAATAGGTGTAATTATCAGGATATGTATACTCAAAAGAAAAAATGTCCTGTATGTTGTTTTAAATACGTTTTAAACCTGTTTTAAACACGTTTTAAACATATTTTTAATTGTTAATGTTTTAAACGCTGTTTCAATGTTTTAATTAAAATAAAAAAAAGGTTTTTTTAACAACCCTGTTGTTTAAAGATCATGTAACATGCGTTTTATAGTGAAATTAAAATGTATAACGAAGTAAAAGCCTCGACAATACAGAAATATAAGGACATTTATGTAGTTTTTGCCGTCAGGTTTGAAAAAATTATTAGTAAGGTTTTCGGGAAAGCGGCAGTTTTAATAAAATTAGGCGTATAAGAAAACTTTATTTTTAATTGTCCAGTATGTAGTGAAATATTGGCACAAACAAAAATAGAGTTTTCTAGTCAACTTATACGCATATTTTTTTTAAAACTGCCACTCTCCCCAAAACCATACTTATAATTAAATATAAGTTCTGTAAAAGTTGAAATGGCATACATAAATTATTTTTACTTAGAGACGCAATAAAGGGGAAGATTAGAGTAAGAAAATGAGAATAAATAGATTATAACGAAAGAAATGGAGCTATGAGAAAATAAAGTAACACAAAACTCGGAGAAGAATAAAACTGTATAAAAATGAAAACCGCAAGCAGAAAATTTGTCTGAGAGACAAATTTAAATTACTTCTTTTCTTTATCAAAGAGATTTAAACTCATATTGCGCGCTTGAAATTTAGATATTTACAGAACACGACAACTTCCGAAAATGTCAATTTTTTCTTCTAACATCGATAACATTGACATTTACAAAATTAAATTCCAAACATATTTATTAGGGAGTGGGGGAAAGGGAAAGAAGGCGGCAATTTGGACTTTTGTGACACTTTTGCAAACATCCAGTTTAACAGCTTTGACTTAAAGATACAAGTTATTAAGCTTGTAGAGGTAAAAGTTAGTAACTCTTAAAGCTCTATGTTTTCATTCCTATTAAGCATTGAATTTATCAATGATAAAGATAGCGTATGTTCAATATGAAAAACTCTAGAGTGCCATGGAAAATATTGTAGGTTGGCAACTCTAAAATTATATATCAGAATTATTATGTCTGACCGTTTATATGTCAATTCCTAAAGCGTGTAGCCAACCTAAATTTTAAAAAAGATTAAATCATGGCAGTCTAGAGGTTTCTTTTAATTGAACATACGATACATATGTACTTTAACCACTCTATTTGCCAATTTTGTATCTTTAAACCGGTACATTTAATGGAAGAAAAATAAACTGGATTTTCGCGAAAACTCAATCTGCTGATACAAAAATGTCCAGACTGCTTCGTTCAACGAGTGGATTTTACATATCAATTGTTTCTTTTAAATACACCTACAACAGGGACTAAAATATCACAGACTGCCCCAAAGTTATACAAAAATTTGTATTTTTTTTGTTTGTTTTGTTTCCATATAAGAATATTTAATTTGAAAATATAACGCTTAATCGGAGGAAAAAATATATATTTTATGTATATACGTCATTATTACCTTTTTAGTTTGTCGGTATTTTTTTTTAAATTAATTTTTATTCCTAAGAATAGAAATGAGCCGTTTCTATTTCAGGAAGGCTAGCTTTAGATTGTCAATTCAGTTGTTATTTATACAAGGTTTTTGATTCCCGTTTAGTTTTTTTAAGATTTCAGTTGTTGTCCGTTTTTTATACAGTTTAATTGAATCCTTTAGCTCTTGTTAGAAAGGGTGAGTAAATAGTTTTTTTTTATATAGATGAGTTATAGAGACAGATATTTTCATTGTGATTCATTGTGAAAATGTTTTTCCTATAACAAGAAAGTTGACAATGGAAATGTTTTGTGCGTATTTAATTAATAAATGCATTAGAAAGACGTTAAGTTAATAAATAATTAGGATTTTTTTTCTAAAAAATAAATTCCAAGTGATAGTTTTAAGAACTCATTGTTTGCAACAAATTTTTATTCAATAACCTCTTCAGTTTTTTATTCTAAATATATTGTTTAAAAAGTTAATTTTTTTAAAGTTTGTGTTACAGGTATAGAAACTTTAAAAACATGAATTTTCCCACTAAGCAAACACATTTAAGTGATATTCATCAACATTCAACATTTATAATGTTAATAAAACGTTATTTGTTTGTCTTTTGCTCAGTAGGTTCAAGATAGGTCAAGATATTGTCATAAGTTTTACCGGGTGTTCGACAGAAAACGCCTAACGCCATAACTCTGTTATTTATTGACCGATTTTATTGAACTAAAAACCAAAGTTAATCGTCGTTTACATACTAAGAAATGATATCAATATTGATTTTTTTCAATAATAACTTTATTGCCAAATAATAGCCAACTTAACATTTTTAAATGGCTGCCTATAATTTTTTTTAATTTTATTACATTAGACATTATTTTTTTTAATACAGTAATGCCCAATTTTTTGTTTTTGTCTAATATTTTTGAAAAAAAAAAAAATTAAATAAATCTTCCACTTAAAATGATATTTTTCAATATTTATAAATAGTGTGCCTTGCAAAAAAGTGAATGTCATTATTAAATAAGTACTTACGTTACATGATGAGTTTATACGCCACGCGTATAAACACTGAAATATTATGAAGTTTAAAATATTCTTGTAAAGCAGTATGCTAAAGCAGTAAATTTTAAACTTCACGGTTAATCAGTGTTTAATATGTGTAGCGCATGAAGTAAACTTTCGAGTTTAGAAAAGTCTAAACATTTTGTTTGGTCGCTCCACGAAGCGGAGCGATCAAACCAAATTTTCAAGTTTTTGTAAACTCGAAATTTTACTTCATGCTTAACCAAGGAGTGGAAACACTCGTTAGAAGCTTCAAATTGAACTCCTTACAAATACAAAGAGTGCCTAAAAAGTGTTTGTTTAAAACATTTTAATTCGAAAAATCAAAAACTCACTACAAAATATTTCCCCATTTCTTTCAAATGCTCAAATAAATTAAACGGTTTGTTCTTAAAAACTTAAATTTAAACAATCAAAAACACATTTTTTTCTATTTATAACACTTTTACTTCAATTTTCAGCTGTTTATGTTTGTTCTTAAGCATTTGAACAACTCTAAAATTGAAAAATAAATACACTACAAAATATTTACTCTTTTTTTAAACCCTCAAACGAAAAAGAAACTGTTCTTAAACATTTAAATTTAAACAATCAAAAATGCATTAAAAATTATTTCCTCTTTATTACACTTTTATTTCCATTCTCAATTGCTTAAGTTTGTTCTTAAACATGTGAATAATTTTAAAACTAAAAACACACTTAAAATTATTTCCTCGTTTTTTGTAAATCCTCAAAAGAAAAGAAACTGTTTTACTCACCCTTTTATATTAAACACTTTTTAGTTTGTCTATAAAATCATGAAATTTATTAACACGGAGAGTAATTTACTCTACTTCACAATCTATCTAATAATAGCGTACTTTTTTATATTTTCTTTTCATCAATTTACTCAACTATAATAAGTCTAGTTCCATTTTTGTTCTCTTAAATCTCACGAGACGGCTTCTTTATTTTTTTCCTCAATTATAATTTTTTACACAACGTATTATTTTTTTTCTCTTTAGGTTTTTAAATTACGGAACGACTAGGAAACCCACATATATACTTAGACTTAATTTTAAGTACCCTTTTTGTTTTTGTCCTTAAGTCCTAGACATTTATGCTAAATTTTATTTCTTCATTATTCTTACGTTTGTTTTTTTTTGATTTATTTACAACAATAAACTAGAACGATATTGACATTTTGTTTATTCCTTCTCTTCTCGTTTTTTTTTTGGTCTCTTTTCGTTTAAATTTAATTTAATTTCAGCGTGTTTCTATAACGTCGGTTAAAAAGTAAAAATCAATAAATGCTGCCTATTTTTTTCTTAATGTAGGTGCGATAAAAATGAATCTGTCTGGATTACAGAAAAAAAGAAAACGTAATATCCCTAGTATAAATTAAATCTTGTATAAATATTGAAAAACAATATTGAAACCTTTTAACGTGTTTATTTTTTCAAGCTTATTTTTTTACTGAATGTAGGTGCAATAAAAATAAATCTGACTGGATAGAGAAAATAATACGCAATATCCCTAGTATAAATTAAATCTTGTATAAATATTGAAAAACAATTTCAAAATCTTGTAACAAAAATTAAATGTTAACTTCTTCTTATCATTTAATTATTGTTAGAATTCTATATTGTAACAATATAGAATTAAAATATGAAAATCATTATTAAGAATATATTTGTATTCATTATTGTATAAAGATGATACATATTAATGCACTATTGATTCAATTCTTATTTATACAATTTTAAATTTCTAGTAGTGTATATTCGTACAAAACAATATTATTATTGTTTTAAAACGTTTTAAATCTTCGAAAGGGTTATTCGATGTCATTCATTATTGATACAATGTTGACATGCATTGAATATCTATAGTGAATGATGCCATTGATACAATATTGTATACAAATTAACTGTCGGCATCTCGGTTGCTTTGAAAAACAAATTATATGTCTTAGATTAAGTCATATGATTCGGTTAATCTCGGGAATGTCAAATAAATTTAATTATATGTCTAATTACGACGTATGTTTCTGAAGTTAGAACCTACTGGGATGCCGACAGTTTATAGACACTCCTTATATTTAATGCTCATATTGAAGGCTAGACGATATTCAACATCGATACAATATTGTACAGAAATTGAATACCTATAATTGAGTGATTAATTATATTGATTATTGACAGAACATTTTATAGAAATTAAATATCTATATTAAATAATACCATTCATATAGTACAAATATTGAATATTTATATTGAAGGATTTTTGATATTCATTATTATACAATATTGTTCAGAAATTTAATATCTATTATTGAATTTTCATTCATATTAAAAACTATTTCTTTTTTACTTTCTCCCATATGCAAAACAAAGGAAAAGTATTGGTTTTCGCGAAAAATTTGAAATCAAACAAGTTTTTAATCAAAAATGCGATACTGTAAAAATATTCTAGTTCATTTCCAATGGCTCGATTTTGTTGTTCCTAGTGTTAAAACACAGTTAATTATTATTTTACTGGATGTATACAATATTGTATCTATAATAAATATTTATATAGAATCATTAACCATAAACTATATTGTGTACATATTGATTAACAATTTCAAAATATAAATATGGATACAATATCTATAATGTAAATACAAGATTTATTTTTACTAAGGATTTTAAATATATTTTTTTTAAGTATGACAAGTGCGATTCTGTTTTCAAATATATAATGTATAATATATTTTTAAAAGAGTATTCTATTATTAAAATAAATCTGTTTGGAAAACAGAAAAGAAATGAAATATGTTAAATTTTTATTTTTAAAAGAGTATTATTAAAATAAATCTGTATGGATTACAGAAAAGAAATGAAATATGTTTAATATATATTTTTTTAATATTCAAAGTGCGATATTTATTGCAAATATTTTATGTTCAAATACTTTTTAAAAGAGTAATATTAATTCTGGATATTTAATTAAAACACTATGTTTGTTTCACAGTACTATTAACCATAACAAAAATTGTGTAATATCGACAGCTTTTTTAAGTCAAATCGAGATTCATAAATTTATTAAAATTAGTAATTATTTTAACTAATATTTGAATTCAGTTTCGAATAGGTATTAAATAAAAAATAAAAATATTTAATCATGTTTCACTAACTGAACAATAAAAATAGAATTGCCATTAAAATCAATATAGTTTAATTCTAGATAATTTCTACTAGACTCATAAATACGATACTAACATTTAGTATTAACAGAACAAAATCTACATGCTATTAGTTAGTTTTAAATGTAGCAACGTCGCATTTTCATGTGTTGTAACTTCACTCTAGTTACATATGGAGCAATTGAGAGGCTTTGTTACACTGTTTTTGTTTATGTTTCTGAACATTTATTTTTCCTGCTGAATTATTTAATTGAAATTTAATTCGAACGAGTGTTTTCCAGTCCAAGGTTAAGCATGAAGTAAAATTTTGAGTTTAGAAAAACCTGAAAATTTCGATTGGACCAAACCAAATTTTCAGGCTTTTCTACACTCGAAATTTTACTTCATGCGTCACGTGTATAAAACACTAACGTTTTATGATGTTCGAAATAAACTTCTTTAATATGTAAATTTATGATTTATAGCTTTAAAATTAAGCAAATTCTAAAAAACCATATTTTCTTTGTCAAATTAAGTTAGGTTAACCTCATAACCTCAATTGCCATAGAGCAATTGAGGTTATGAGGTTAACCTAACTTTATTTGACAAAGCGACAGCTAACTTCACTTAACTTGAAAAAGTTGAAGTAGTTAGATGACAAGTGTTTAGTCCACAGAGTGATGTCTAACCTATTTAACGCAACAAACTGACATTTAACATAATTTGATTATGTAACATCTAATCTAACTTCACAAAGTGACATACAATCCAATCTAACTTAAGTAAAGTTATCTAACCTAAAATAACCTTGGATGTATCTTACATTTCGACTATTTACGTCACTTTTTGCCTATTTGACTGACCTTTCGACTACTTACGTCACCTTTTTTGCGTATTTGACTCACTTTTCAGCTAATTACGTCACTTTTTGCGTATTGATTCCGTTTGCTCATCACTTTTTATGATACGTTTGATTGATTTCCTTTACTAATCATCGAATGAACACGAGAGATTTTCTCATATTTTTATATACATGTAATTAATTATTTTAGTCAACTTTGAACTTCTCTAGTTTTATTTCCAATGGCTCAATTTTGTAATTTCTTGCATAAAAACAAAGTTTATTAATTTCTCAACAATTATACTCTCTAGACTAAGGCACAGCTGCACCTAAAACATTGAGCTCCAGTTCAAGCTGAACTTGAGTTCATGACAGTTCTTATTGTTCTAATGACACTTCCAACTTAAGTTTAGAGTTGAACTAGTTCAATATATCTAGTGCAGCTGGCCCTAAATGTTGGCTCCCTCATCTGCCATATAACATAACCTCTAAATTACTCCAAAATGGAGTAATTGGAACTAGGCTTGCAAAAAGTAACACACGATGTTGGAAGTACCTCAAAAAGTGATTAAACTTCAAGAGTTATATTAGGTTGGATTTCACTTTGTCAAGTTTGTGTAATCTAACCGAACTTGACAAAGCGAAATCTATCCTAACATAACTCTTGAACATAATATACAAAAATTACGATAATGTTCCTTATCGTAATTTTTATAAAATATCTTTAAAGTTTTGGAAACTAAAAGAAGCATAAGCTTATTCTCTCAAAATTCAAATTCAAATAGTTTTGAATTTGAAATAATCACTTTTTGATTTACTTTCAACAATATGTGCCATTTTTTACGACACTGGTTCCAACTTCGCACTAGTAACATTTGGAGTAGTATAGAGGTTATCGTGTATGACAGATGATGAATCCAGCATTAAGGACTAGTTGCACCAGATATGTTAAACTGGTTCAACTCTGACATTGAGTTCCAAGGAACATTAAAACAATAGCAACTGCCATCTTGATCTCAAGTTCAGCTTGAACTCGAGTTTAACGTTTTTAGTGCAACTGGGCCTACGTCCAGAGAGTAATCGAACCTAACATGACAAAGCTAGCTCTTGAAGTTCAATCACTTTTTGACGTGCTTTAAACGTTTTTGGTGCAACTGGGCCTAAATCCAGAGGGTAATATCTAATCTAATTACGTACTTTTTGACATACTTATGCCATTTCGAGTAGCTACGCGTATGTTTTGACAGTTTAGGCAAAATTTCATAGATCAAAAGTGTGCGAGATTTAGTACAGTTTTCATTTGTTTCGATAAAAATGTCATTGCTGTCAACGTAATATCGTTGTAACCGCTAGTTTTGACGCTTAGAATGAAATTTCATAAAGAAAAATGTGCAGGATTTAGTATAGTTTTGATTTGGGTCGATAAAAATTCTATTGACCTCAGCATAACGTTGTAATCGCTCGAAGCTCATTTGTTTTGACAGATAGAGCGACATTTCATGGATAAAAAATCTGCGGGATATAATATGTCATTGCTGTCGAAATAAAGTTGTAATCGCTTGCAACTGTTACACTAATGTCAAAATTGGGAGAATTGATATCTAATCTAACCGAACTTGACAAATCGAAATCCAACCTAACATAACTCTTGAAGTTTAATCACTTTTTGACGTACTTTCAACATTGTGTGTGCACATTTGAAGTAATTTAGAGGTTATGTTATATGACATATGGCGTAGTCTAATCTAACTTAACTTTACAAAGCGAAATCTAGCCTAACTTCACAAAGCTTACTCTTAAAGTTTAATCAGTTTTTGATGTACTTTCGATATTGTGTCACTTTTTGGTATTTCGAGCTGGTAGTTTGTTTGTTTTGACAGGCGAAATTTCATGGATAAACAGTGTGCGGAATTTAGTACAGTTTTCATTTGTTTCGAAAAAAATATCCTTGCTGTTAACGTAAATTTGTAATTGTTCGCAGCTCTTTTGTTTTGTCAGTTACAGCAAAATTTCATTAATAAAAAGTGTAGTGGATTTAGTACAATTTTCATTTGTTTGGACATATGTCATTGCTGTCAACGTAAAGTTGGAATCGCTTGTAGCTCAATTGTTTTGACAGTTAGAGCAAAATTTCATGAATAAAAGTGTGCGGGGTTTAGTACAGTTTTCACTTGTTTCACAAATATGTCATTGCTGTCAACATTAAGTTGTAATCGCCCGTAGCTCATTTGTTTTGACAGTTAGAGCAACATTTTATGAATAAAAGTGTGCGGGATTTAGTACAATTTTTATTTATTTCGACAAAAATGTAATTGCTGTTAAGGTACAGTTGTTATCGCTCGTAGTTCGTTTGTTTTGAGAGTTAGAGCGAAATTTAATGGATAAAACGTATGCGGGATACAGTTTTTATTTGTTTCGATAAAAGTGAAATTGATCGCAATATAAAGTTGTAATCGCTAGTAGTTAGTTTGTTATAACAAATTTTATAAATAAACGGTGTCCAGGTTTTGTATAGTTTTCATTTGTTTTAAAAAAATGGCATTGCTGTCAACAGATTGTTTGTTTTGACATTTAGAACGAAATTTTAAAAATCAAATTTGTATAAATTTTAGTCTAGTTTTCATTTGTTTAAACGGAATTTAGCCAACTGTCACAGTAATGTCAAAATCAAGAGAATTGCCAAAACAAGGATTTCGAATGCTATAAGTGGATTTTTTTTAATGGTTATAGCAAAATGAACTTAATTAGGTGCATCCAAATGTACTCAAGGTCATTTTGCGGTTTAAAATTGCGTACAAGTACTTGGAAAATAAAGCAGGTACGCGTGGACTAAGTACTGAGTACACAAATAGTACTCAGAGAACACATTTTGAGTACTAGTAAACGAGTACCTCCCAGCTCTGGTTCCAACTTCATTCTAGTTCAATTAGGAGTTATTTAGAGGTTATGTGACACTGTTTTTCACGTTTGGTTATTTAATATTATATTAAATGAAATTAACTTCTAACGAGTGTTTCCACTCTCTGATTAAGCACAAAGAAAAATTTCGAATTTAGAAAAGCCTACAAATTTGGTTTAGTTTAAAGTAAACTTCAATTAAATAATTCAGGAGAAAATATACATTTACACAACTATAAACAAAACAATGCATTGACATCAATTTATCTTAGAGTTAAGCTGCAACACAGGAAAATGCGATGTTGCACTAACATAATCTGTAAATGACTTCAAGCTGGAACACAGGGAATTGCCTTGTTGGACTAACATAACCTCTCAATGACTTCAAATTTAATTAGAGTGAAGTTGGGATACAGGAAAAGCGGTTATTCATTAGTATAACTTCTAAATGCCTTAAAATTTAATTAGAGTGAAGTTGGAATGCAGAAAAACGCGATGTTGCACTTACATAACCTATAAATGACTAAATTTAATTGAAGTAAACACATAAAAATGCGATGTAGCTTGCAGATTTTGTGCTATTAATATGAAATATTAGTATCTTGTTAGTAAGGGTTTAGTAGAAATGAACTACTATTAAACTATAACTACATTAACAGCAATTCTATTAATAATGCTGTAAATTATTAGTTATAAACTAACAATAGCACTAAAATATCTTATTATTACGAAAATGTTAACACCATCCTTAGAACCATGTTAAATCTGTAAACTAACATCTATTTATAAGGCTGGTACCATTTCGATGTAATTTTGAGATCAAATTATTTCTTAAGAAATTCTGTTAATTGATTTAGAAATTTGCAATAAAATTACAGAAGGAATTAATTAACTTTACTTCGATTTGTAAGAAAAACAATAATTGATCGATTTAAATATAATTATGAAGTAAAAATAGACTGGCTCGAAATGCACTTAACACAATATCTTTATTATGAAATAAAAGTAGACTGACCAGAAATACACTTGACATAATATCTTTAAAGATAAAATCCATCCAAGTACAAATGTAATCAATTGTATAACTTGTATTCTTTTGACACTAATAAATTGAAATTGGAATTGAGATTGAAATTATTGAAATAATATTAAAATTGAAATTGAACTTGAAGCGCCAGTTTTTCAATGGTGGCTTATGTTAAGCTTGGTTTGAATTGCATTACGGTAAATGAAATTTAAACTGAGCTTAAGTTAAACTCGGCTCAAGCCGCTATTGAACAACTGACCCTAAATGATTGTTCCCTTTTAAACCGACGCTATGGTTTGTGGTTTAATTTTTTTACCCTTAAAATACTTATGTATTTTTTTGTCTTGGCTAAAAACATTAACGCGATATACTAGATAGTAATAATAATAACGATTGTATACAAAATAATAACCTAAACCTAATGAAGTTCTGACATGGGAAAATGAGTTTGATTGATTTGATTTGTTTTTCTTTTAAATTTTCGGCGTTTATATTTCATTTGGCACAATTCTAACTCTTCTCATCCCCATCGTTTTTCCCATCACCGTCCTTCTCCACCAAATTCTCCTCGCTACCGTTACTTACTTCAAAAATATCAAACTGGTTGATCTCTTTGAGATTATCATCTAACTTCCTCCTTTCTGTAATAATCCTCTGCACGCTTTCCTGCGAATCGTGCAAAATCTTCTTCTCTTCAGGAACGCTCAGTGTGTTTGTGTTGAGCAAAAACGGCGTTTCCTCGGTGATCTCCATAGATTTCTGCTTCACAAACAAATGCTTGGTGCTTCCGTATAACTTCTGAAGCGGTTTCTGCTCGCAGGGTACCATCAACATGTTTTCGTTGATCCTCTTCAATGGGTACTTCTCCTCTGGCTCGATGACTTTGAGGAAGTTGTCCGATTGGTTGAGGGTGATGATGTCATCGAGGTTCGCCAGGAGGTTCCTGTTCTTTTCGTTGGCGTCGTTGTTTTTGTATTCGCGGATGCTATAGATGTCCGTTGTTGACTCGTCGATGTTCTTGATGTCGTCTAAGTTGGAGAGCATGATGGGCTGTTGGCTATGGACCGTCTGGCGCCTTTGAACGGTGGAGGGGTTTCTCGATTCGCTGCGTTTCGAGCCGGGTGGATTATAGGTGAAGTTCGAAGGCAGTGACAGGACCTAAATATAAAGAAAGAATCACTGATAGGAATTCGACAAGAAACATCTTTTAAAATGATAGAACAAATTTGACCAGTAAGAAAATTGATAGATACAGGATTTGGATAAGTTTGAAGGCAGTGAAAGGATTTTAATATAAAAAAAAAACTATTGAAGGGACTTCGACAAGAAATATCTTTCAAAAAAGTAGAACATAGTCGACCAAATTATAAATTGATAGATAAGGGATTTAGATAAGGACTTGCATTAGTAGAAAGTCTCCACAAATGAATATACTGTAGTGTAGAAGAACAACCATATTTCTTTTAAACTACAATTGATTCACTTTGAAACAGAGCTGGGCAGGATTCGAATCATTCAGGATTCGATTCCCGGATTCGAATCCTTTTAGAGGATTCAAAAGATGTATTCGAATACTTTAGTTAAAACGGATTCGTGATCCGGATTAGTTACATTTTTTTAAAAGGAATTATATTCGAATCCAGACGTATATGATTGTCCGGATTAGTTACGTTTTTAAAAGGATTCGTATTCGAATCCAGACGTATATGATTCGAATCCTTATAAAAGGATTCGAATCATTATAAAAGGATTCGAATCCTCATACACGGATTTAAATCCTCCCAAATAATTTGAATCATTGCTATTAAGGCTGGGATTCGAATTCGATTAATTAAAATAGTTAAATATTCTATTATGAATATTTAAATCACTATAATAATCATATTTGAATATAAATATTTACATTTCTGAATAATTCAAATATTTGGGAATGCATATTTGGTTACTTAACCATATAAAATTTCCAACCTTAATAGTATATTTTTAACTTGAAATCAGTGTTTTATACGCGTGGCGCATGAAGTAAAATTTCGAGTTTAGAAAAGCCCCGTGAAAATTTGTCTCGGGTCGCTGCGCGACCCTCGACAAATTTTCTACGCGGGGCTTTTCTAAACTCGAAATTTTACTTCATGCTTAGTCTGGGAGTGGACAACACTCGTTCTTAGAAGTTTCAAATTGAGTGATCACTCTAGATTACTAAGTTTATTACCATTTTACAAAGACTACAGTTCGAAGGACCAATCATGGTCTTCGCAGACCGAAGGACTACAGGGAATCGAAGTTTTTTACAAGAAAACAACGAATATCTGAAGATTTACAGCATGGATAGGAAAGAAAACATCAAATTTTGAAAAAATATCGAAGTTAGGTTGGTTTTCAGTGCATTTTTAACTTCACTTTAAATCAGTGTTTTATACGCGTGGCGCATGAAGTAAAATTTCGAATTTAGAAAAGCCCCGCGAAAATTTGTCTCGGGTCGCTGCGCGACCCTCGACAGATTTTCTACGCGGGGCTTTTCTAAACTCGAAATTTTACTTCATGCTTAGTCTGGGAGTGGACAACACTCGTTTGAACTTTAAATTTAACTCTTTTATAAAATCGACGTATATAATATAATAAATCATTCATTGAAATCATAGAAAAAGATGCAAAATTTTACCTAAAAAGAACTTTTAGAATTAACTTTATAATTTGCTCGGTTCTTAATGGATGAATATTCTATTCCTAAGAAAAACCGTATTTATTTAATATTCAAGTTGCATTTAATATAACAACAAACTGTGAATAAATCGACAAAAATCTAGAAATATCGAAAATCTTGACATGTAGAAAATCTTGACGGTCCACTCCCAGACTAAGCATGAAGTTGTAATAGGTCAGTAGGGGTCATGTGCAAATATTATTTTTGACGAAATTAAATTAAAATATTAATACAAAAATCACCCAAGAAAATAATAAAGAAAAATCAACATCCAGTAAATACGAGAATAACATTAGTCGATCAAATTTTTTTATCTGAAAGAAATAACAAATGCAGCATCGCCTTAAAATAATAAACAAGTACCGGCGCGTGGAGAAATGCTAAGACATACAGAAAGATTCAGTTCAGGGTTTAACGAACGCAAACACAACAAGTGTGCAAAGTCAGGGAAATGAAGTTGACGTCAGAGAGGGAAGGGTTTTGTGACCATATATGGTAGTAGATAATATTTAAGCAACAAAATTTGGGGAGGGGAGAACTTTGAGAGCAGCAAAGAAACGATTCTAAAAATCAGTTAGTTTTGGGACCGGGACGGGGATAGTCAGTATTTGAATGTAAATGGGGACAGTTGAGAATAGGAAGTCTCAGTGGGATGTGAGTTAGTGAAGTAATGCTGATAAAAAGAGTTAAGTATTGAGAATGGAGTTAGAAAATGGAGAATGGAGTTAGGGATAACAGCGCTGGAGAGACTATCACGTAAGAGTAAAATTAATTCTACATCAAACCGACTTAGTTGAAATGAAATAAAAAAAACCAGCGAAATAATTTAAACATCTGGGAAAAGGGGGAAGATGAAAGGGGGGGGGGGGGGTGAGAATGATGGATGCATGGTGGTTGATGTGTAAGGCCGAATTGAACAAGAACACGAAGTATGTCCTACTAACTAATCGACCCAGTCGATTGATGTGTTAGGCCAATCCGAGTCAGTATTGCACTAAGTGTCCTATTAACTAACCACACGAATGAGGGATGCATGGTGGTTGATGTGTAAGGCCGAATTGAGCAAGAAAACGAGGTATGTCCTACTAACTAATCGAAACAGTCGATTGATGTGTTAGGCCAATCCGAGTTACTATTGCACTAAGTGTCCTACTAACTAACCACAAGAATGAGGGATGTGTGGTGGTTGATGTGTAAGGCCGAATTGAGCGAGAAAACGAGGTATGTCCTACTAACTAATCGAAACAGTCGATTGATGTGTTAGGCCAATCCGAGTTAGTATTGCGCTAAGTGTCCTACTAACTAATCACACGAATGAGGGATGTATGGTGGTTGATGTGTAAGGCCGAATTGAGCGAGAAAACGAGGTATGTCCTACTAACTAATCGAAACAGTCGATTGATGTGTTAGGCCAATCCGAGTTAGTATTGCGCTAAGTGTCCTACTAACTAACCACAAGAAAAAAATAACTCGATTATGAGTGGAACGAGGTGAAAGGTCGTTCAGTTCATTAATCGAAAATGAATGGCGATTGATGTGTAGGGCCGATGTGAGAGATTGTCCCACTAACTAATCGCAAGTGTGTCGAGTGTGTGATGCTAGCTCCGAGATGGTTTTTGTGGGTTTCCCATCTCGTAACGCAAATGCAGGGGCTAGTTAATTTTGCTCCCACAAGTAGAGTCATACATCTTTTTGAGTTTAACCAAATGCACATGACTTCTAAGCATAAACGTTGGGTAATATATTTTGTGAATATAAATAATATAAGACATATCAATTCATTAGAAATGTCATGAAAGGTCAATAAACTTTGCATACGTTAAGCTTATATCCTGTTTTATTTATTGTCCACACATCCTCCTAGTCAAATTAAAAGGGAATAAACACACAGTATTTACGATAATGCATATTGACACAAACAACGAACCTGGTAAATAAATAAAAGGGTTACTACATACACAACACAACGTAAACCATAATACAAATTATAAATTTGTACAATACCTAGGGTTGAAACATTACATTGGTGCCGTGACCAGGATGTTTGTGATGACAATAAATATGTGTTACATAATTTAAAAAAATACTGTGTCTACTTGTGGACAAGAATATTTCAGGTAAATGAGATTAACATTAAAAAAGGGGAAGAAACGTTTAAAAAGGTACAGACAATAAAAATAAACGTAATTAATATTTAAAAATTATCAAAAAGCACGCATAGCGATTTCAAGATGAAACGTGTTGGTATTTCAAGTTCAAAGACTGACCTATATCCAGAAGATAGGCGCATAAACAAAAAAGAGGTAGAGTAAGCATAAAGAAGTACCACGGGTAGCACAATCCGAAATTCCAGACACAAATAAAACCAAACGCAAGTAATTCAAAAATCAAAACAAACGTGTTGGTATTTCAAGATCAATCGTTGACCTAGTTTTTAACGATACACATACACTTCAGGAAATGAAGAATACACAAAAACGATGATAATGAAAGGATTTTGGAATGCACAAAGTACGCATTATCAATCCACAAATTTACGTAAATAAACAAGGTAGAAAACACGGTGATGTAAGAAACATTAAGGTAAAAGGGTAAAATTATAATAACAGGTAAATAAAAATACATAAAAGATACACGTATAAATGCATGCTAATATGTAAACCTAGAAATGATTATAATTTATTTTATTAAATGAAGCCAATACTAAAATAAACAGAAACATAAAAGTATCAAAGAACAAAATGTGCACTTACACAAAATAAAAAGGTAAACGAATAACAAATTACAAACAAAAATAATTCTCGCAAACATCGCAACAAACAAATTACTAATGAAAACGATAATAAATGTAATAATTAAAATAAAACATTATGACACGCAAAAATAAAAGAGATAAAAAAATTCTAAGGTAGACAAAATGTTTATAAATTCTATAATACATTTTCATGAGCAAATAATGACCTAGTTATGTTTAAAATAAACATAAAAGAAAAACCAAATAATCATGAAAGAGACGAGAAAAACGTTTAGCGTTCTAGAACACACAAGGTACTTAAACGAAAATATATAACGTAGAAATTAATACTTCGTACACAGGTAAAAAAAAAAACTAATTAATAACTACCAGAACACGAGACAAAAATATAAACAAAAGGTAATCGCAAAAATTAAAGTAAAATACGAATTAAAATGAGGTACTCTAAGATACAAAAAAAAAATAATAAGAAAAACGAAACAAAATCTATAAGAATTGGTTTAAAATAAAACTAAGCATAATATAATGCTAAAGAAAGGTAAAAATCGTGGCCATGATAAAAAAAATACGAAAACATAAGAAAAGCAAAGAATAAAAAAAATATTAAAGGTATTTACGTTGCATAAATTACTCATACATACAAATAGAAACAACACAAAGAAGCAAGGTAAATAAATGACACTTCATTCGCACAATTTCATATAAATCATTCAAAGTAACAATTACATTATGATTCTTAGGTGCGGACCAAACAAACAAATTAAATATAGTAAAAAGAGAGGGCAAGAATTGAGTTGGAATTTTGTGTTTTAAGTTTGAGCTTTGTATGAGTTTGATTCCAGGAAGCAGTGATTCGAAATCAAAAGGCAACAACGACGATCAGGCCAAATCAATCGTTAAGTAGAAAACGGAAAGGTGATAGAAGTGGGGGCGAAGAGTTTAAAAAAAAATTAAAGCAACAAAGTATTGGCAACACCGAAACTAGCGCGAAGAAGAAGCTAAGTCTACAATGGGTGACGAGAAAATAGTTAGTTACAGATCCGAGATTAAAAAGCATCGAGAACGCTGGGAGCATCTTAACAAGAGCAGGCAACCATTCAACTCTCCCGGGCAGATCCTTAGGTTACAATCGTACGAAAACTGGGGGCGATGTGACATCTGAAGTTGTAGTCCAAGAAAGGCAACACCTAACATCAGTCAGTGATGACACTGCAGCACCTCAATAACGTAACTCAAACTCTAAGAACCAATCACATCTACAAAGGTCGAGGAAAATCAATTCAGCAGAATTATATTCTAGAAATATGAACAAGATATTCCATGTTTATAAATTAACATCAACCAAAAATGTGTTTTAGAATTTGTGACAGATTTAAAGTCAAGCATCAAGAAAGCTGGAAGGGTCACAACAGGACCATAAAGCCATCATGTACTTCACCCCTTCGTACGGACGTTTTGACTACAAGCAAATCAAAACTGGAGATGATGGGTCATCTGAAAAAGTTTTGATCCAGAAATTAAACACTGACACTTCAGATGCCAATGACACCACCACTACATCTTAACCGCTATGAATTCATAACGAATATCAAAAAAAAAAAAACTTCAACTTAGCAGAAACACCGCAGCAAATTTTAACATCAATCATAAATATGTTTTAGAAGTTGTTACAAATCTAAAGTTGAAAATCAAGGAATCTGGGGGGCTCGATCAGGCGGATTGTTCAGGCGTCGTCAATAATCAGGGATGATGGACCTGCCGGAGGACTTCTTAAGACAAGAATTACCGTACTTCAATTTCAACAACGGCAGTTCTTCATCAGGAGCCCGCAAGGAAAAAAGGGTCAAGGTCACGATGTTCCAATCTGCTACCGAAACGTTGACTTCGTCCTATCAACAAGGCACAAAAAAAGGGGAGTATATGATAAATCATAACCATCTAAGTACAAGTAATTTTAACTTCTTTCACAGTCAAAAAAAAAAAACACATCAGAAAAAGCTTTTCAGGCACAGTATCGGCATTTTACATTAAGATGGATTCTTAGATTTCTTTCTCAATTTCAGACTCGAATCAGGAGATTGGGGGCGCAGAGTTAAGGATGGTAAGCATTTCGAACGAGGGGAAGTCGACAACTTACTAGAAGAGGATCCTGACATGACGCCAAAAATAATAATATTGTAAATTAAGGGAATTTTAAAAAATCTTAACATTCTAAAAGTTCATATTTTTAAAAGGGGGCGAATGTAATAGGTCAGTAGGGGTCATGTGCTAATATTATTTTTGACGAAATTAAATTAAAATATTAATACAAAAATCACCCAAGAAAATAATAAAGAAAAATCAACATCCAGTAAATACGAGAATAACATTAGTCGATCAAATTTTTTTATCTGAAAGAAATAACAAATGCAGCATCGCCTTAAAATAATAAACAAGTACCGGCGCGTGGAGAAATGCTAAGACATACAAAAAGATTCAGTTCAGGGTTTACCGAACGCAAACACAAGTGTGCAAAGTCAGGGAAATGAAGTTGACGTCAGAGAGGGAAGGGTTTTGTGACCATATATGGTAGTAGATAACATTTAAGCAACAAAATTTGGGGAGGGGAGAACTTTGAGAGCAGCAAAGAAACGATTCTAAAAATCAGTTAGTTTTGGGACCGGGACGGGGATAGTCAGTATTTGAATGTAAATGGGGACAGTTGAGAATAGGAAGTTTCAGTGGGATGTGAGTTAGTGATGTAATGTTGATAAAAAGAGTTAAGTATTGAGAATGGAGTTAGAAAATGGAGAATGGAGTTAGGGATAACAGCGCTGGAGAGACTATCACGTAAGAGTAAAATTAATTCTACATCAAACCGACTTAGTTGAAATGAAACAAACAAAACCAGCGAAATAATTTAAACATCTAGGAAAAGGGGGAAGATGAAAGGGGGGGGGGGGGGGGGTGAGAATGAGGGATGCATGGTGGTTGATGTGTAAGGCCGAATTGAACAAGAACACGAAGTATGTCCTACTAACTAATCGACCCAGTCGATTGATGTGTTAGGCCAATCCGAGTCAGTATTGCACTAAGTGTCCTACTAACTAACCACTTGAATGAGGGATGCATGGTGGTTGATGTGTAAGGCCGAATTGAGCGAGAAAACGAGGTATGTCCTACTAACTAATCGAAACAGTCGATTGATGTGTTAGGCTAATCCGAGTTACTATTGCACTAAGTGTCCTACTAACTAACCACAAGAATGAGGGATGTATGGTGGTTGATGTGTAAGGCCGAATTGAGCGAGAAAACGAGGTATGTCCTACTAACTAATCGAAACAGTCGATTGATGTGTTAAGCTAATCCGAGTTACTATTGCACTAAGTGTCCTACTAACTAACCACAAGAATGAGGGATGTATGGTGGTTGATGTGTAAGGCCGAATTGAGCGAGAAAACGAGGTATGTCCTACTAACTAATCGAAACAGTCGATTGATGTGCTAGGCCAATCCGAGTTAGTATTGCGCTAAGTGTCCTACTAACTAACCACACGAATGAGGGATGTATGGTGGTTGATGTGTAAGGCCGAATTGAGCAAGAAAACGAGGTATGTCCTACTAACTAATCGAAACAGTCGATTGATGTGTTAGGCCAATCCGAGTTAGTATTGCGCTAAGTGTCCTAACTAACCACAAGAAAAAATAAGTCGATTATGAGTGGAACGAGGTGAAAGGTCGTTCAGTTCATTAATCGAAAATGAATGGCGATTGATGTGTAGGGCCGATGTGAGAGATTGTCCCACTAACTAATCGCAAGTGTGTCGAGTGTGTGATGCTAGCTCCGAGATGGTTTTTGTGGGTTTCCCATCTCGTAATGCAAATGCAGGGGCTAGTTAATTTTGCTCCCACAAGTAGAGTCATACATTTTTTTGAGTTTAACCAAATGCACATGACTTCTAAGCATAAACGTTGGGTAATATATTTTGTGAATATAAATAATACAAGACATATCAATTCATTAGAAATGTCATGAAAGTTCAATAAACTTTGCATACGTTAAGCTCATATCCTGTTTTATTTATTGTCCACACATCCTCCTAGTCAAATTAAAAGGGAATAAAGACACAGTATTTACGATAATGCATATTGACACAAACAACGAACCTGGCAAATAAATAAAAGGGTTACTACATACACAACACAACGTAAACCATAATACAAATTATAAATTTGTATAATACCTAGGGTCGAATCATTACAAAGTAAAATTTCGAGATTCGAAAAGCCCTGCGGGGCTTTTCCAAATTCGAAATTTTACTTCATGCGCCACGCGTATAAAACACTGATTTAAAGTGAAGTTAAAAATGCACTGAAAACCAACCCAACTTCGATATTTTTTCAAAATTGGATGTTTTCTTTCCTATCCATGCTGTAAACCTTCAGATATTCGTTGTTTTCTTGTAATAAACTTCGATTCCCTGTAGTCCTTCGGTCTGCAAAGACCATGATTGGTCCTTCGAACTGTAGTCTTTGTAAAATGGTAATAAACTTAGTAATCTAGAGTGATCACTCAATTTAAAACTTCTAAGAACGAGTGTTGTCCACTCCCAGACTAAGCATGAAGTAAAATTTCGAGTTTAGAAAAGCCCCGCGTAGAAAATTTGTCGAGGGTCGCGCAGCGACCCGAGACAAATTTTCACGGGGCTTTTCTAAACTCGAAATTTTACTTCATGCGCCACGCGTATAAAACACTGATTTCAAGTTAAAAATATACTATTAAGGTTGGAAATTCTATATAGTTAAGTAACCAAATAGGCATTCACAAATATTTGAATTATTCGGAAATGTAAATATTTATATTCAAATATGAATAATTTAGTGATTTAAATATTCATAATAGAATATTTAACAATTTGAATTAATCGAATTTGAATCCCAGCCTTAATAGCAATGATTCGATTTTCACGGGGCTTTTCTAAACTCGAAATTTTACTTTATGCGCCACGCGTATAAAACACTGACTTAAAGTGAAGTTAAAAACGCACTGAAAACCAACCCAACTTCGATAATTTTTCAAAATTGGATGTTTTTTTTCCTATCCATGCTGTAAACCTTCAGATATTCGTTGTTTTCTTGTAAAGAAACTTCGATTCACTGTAGTCCTTCGGTCTCCGAAGACCATGATTGGTCCTTCTAACTGTAGCCTTTGTAAAATGGCAATAAACTTAGTAATCTAGAGTGATCACTCAATTTAAAACTTTTAAGAACGAGTGTTGTCCACTCCCAGACTAAGCATGAAGTAAAATTTCGAGTTTAGAAAAGCCTCGCGTAAAAAATTTGTAGAGGGTCGCGCAGCGACCCGAGACAAATTTTCACGGGGCTTTTCTAAACTCGAAATTTTACTTCATGCGCCACGCGTATAAGACACTGATTTATAATAAAGTTCAATAACACATATCATCATTAATTAAAATCATTATTTAATCAGATATTTAGTCGGTAAATGAACATTTTTGTTAATAGAAACTGATGGAATAAAATGTTACTGGTTGCAAATGATAGATTCAAATTTATTTTTAAAGGATTTGTATCCGTGATTCAAAAATGAGGATTCGAATCATATTTTTCACTTACGAATTCTTTATTCGAGTATTCGTGATTCGAATCATATTAGATGATTCGGATTCGTGATTCGAATCCCGTTTTTGAGGATTCATCCCAGCTCTGCTTTGAAACAAGAATGGTGTATTTAAAATGTTAAAGGTTTTACCTTTGTGAGGGGTTTATAATGTGGCTGTATACATTCAGAATCCATTTGCAGCGCCAAACAAAGCTCTGCTCTTTCTTCCATCTCCTGCTTTTCTTGGAATTCCCTCTCCAACTGATTATCCATATCCTGTTCATCTTCCAAGTGTTTATGGGATTCTTCTAGGTGTTTCATCAGGACCTTAGATTTAGAGATATGTATCACAAATACATTTTACGACTGGTCGAAATAATTTATTTCCTATTTTATCCATTACACAAAAAAACATATTATATTTTTGTTACTTACTGCGACGACGACGTTGACTAAGACGAATTGTGCCATCAGGACGAATATGACGAAGAAAATGGGTGCAATGACTGGGGACACGCAACAGTTCTTCACGCAATCGGCGTCACTCTCACAATCTTCTCTCAAGGTGTCTTTCATGATGCCGTTCCAGTTGTCGCCCGTTGCGACGCGGAACAACGTCAAGAAAGCCATCCCGAAATTAGAAAAATGAGCGTGCTCACCTAAGCCTGTAACAAACAAGTTGATCAACTTTAAATATGACTTGCAACTGCAAGAAAGATAGGGTAAAAGCATCGCTAGTAGCAAATACCAAAATTAATGATCCGGACAGTGATTATTATCTAAAATTCTTTATTTTCTTCAGGTGCCATCTCTGTTTTGAAGGTTGTCAATCATCAAAGCTACTTGTGCTCTTAAAACAGTCGCTTTGACTGAATAATTGGTTTGTTGTGCAGTTGTACCATACTCTAAGGTTTCTTAGCCAAGAGTGTCTTCTTCTCCCTATGCTTCCTTCCGTTTGGATTTTTCATCTGCATTCTCACTTGTAGTTAATGGTATCCCCCTTATTACTCTGCGTATTATTTGAAGATTATGCGCAATGAACTAAAACGCTCAAACACCCAACATTTCAATATTGTTTTCTGGAGAAATCCCAAAACACTACCATTCTAAGTACAAATTTGAACATGTGCATCAGAATGTCATAAGACATGTCCATACGCAAAGCATTCCTAAACGTTCGTGATTGTTTGAACACATCATGTGTTTTTTTTGGGTGTGAACGGTAATCACAAACATTTGAGAATCCTTTTAGCGAATGAAAAGATATGGGATGCAAGTATCAAGGGTTAACTTTTTGGTACCGAGGTTTGCGTCACGGCATGTTGTTACTTTTTACACTCCTACTGCCAGAACGATTACATTACAAAAGTCACCGTTACACGTAATCAGTAAAAATGGGAATAAATTATTTGATGACATTTTTGTATAACGCCCCTGCAGTGTCCCGGTTTTATGTTATTATGATTGTACTATGGTTGTATATTACATAACTTAATCTTGAAATGTAACTTGTAAGTTATAGGTTGATTCTGTTGCGTCATTGATATTATTATTTTTGTTTTTTTTTTGTTCCTAATGTAGTTCAAATTTATCATTACTAATTAGCTTTAGTTTTATTTTATTATGATTTTTATTGATTTTTGATAATTTTTTGTTGTCCTGTTATTGGTGTATATTGTTGGGCAATAAAGTTGGTAATATTATTATTATTATTATTATTATCATCTACACTGCGGGTACTGCATTTATCGGACCAGAACCTATACTGTGGATAACTACAGTGCCCTGATTAAACACAGCGGCGACAACTGTGGTATTTTTTGATTGGTTGTTAGTAATTTTGACCCAAAATGGCGGACAAACAGCGACGTAGCTATGAGGTCTAAAATTGGTCACAGCAATTCCGTCTAAAGGTTGTGCTTCATTTGAATTACCTTAAAATCGTATCTCAAAAATTCGCAAAGGTAAATAGAATCAACTTTATCACGTTAATTTGAGGTATTAACTATCATATATTCCTGTTTCGAAATGAAGGGAAGAGCTCCCGCCCATGGATGACGCTTGAAGTGGAAGATGACAACACTGGCTGTCACAATTAAATATTAGATGGTTGTATTATAACCTATTTTCTTGATTAATTTAGACCCGACATGACGGATGACAGGGAGCTGTCTAGAGTTGTCGCCACTGTATTTAATTAAGCCAAAAACTGTATGAAGCAGGACTTCTGGTATCGCTGCCCTGGAATGAGACATTCCAGGGCAGCAATAAGTGGACCATCTTGCTCCAGAACGGCGTCATGGTCGAAACTGAGTAGATCGAATGTACACACACTAAGGCTGAGCACAAGATGAGACCCAGGTGAGTCACGTCATGCGTCACGTCACGCAGTTTTCTATGCAGCATGTAGTTAGATGGAAAAATTGCATCTCGTGACTGACGGCTCAATTTACCCTGTCGTATTTAAATATATGCGTTATAGAAAATTGCATTGCTTTTTCCTGCATGGCGTGACTCACCTGCGTCTTATCTTGCACTCGGCCTTACTGCTCTCTTCACTGGACATAGCCGTCTAAGGCATTACTTAAACAGACTGCGACTGACCGACACCATTGAGTGTTGCCTTTGCCTAGAGGACGACGAAGCAGCAGAGCACGTCCTATGTGCCTGCCCCTCTGGCGATTAGCTATTTGGCACACAAAAGCTAAACCTAAAGGTTCTCTAAAAAAATACACCTGACAAGATCCTTGGCCTCATCAAGTGGATAGACTTAGACGGTGAACTGTAAGGACAGATATGATCAGCTTTAATTGTGAGCCACTCATTTTAAATAGAATAGGATCATCTATTAAATAAATAAATAAATATTGAAGTGTTAGTTAGTAATGAAAATGTAAATACAATATAACTGAGAAGAGCAACACAAAATTATTATGAAATTTTCATGTACGTGTATTCATAATTAATTACGACAGAATGGTTTAGATTATGATAAGTCATGTTAGATTAGATCTGAGCTAGAATGGGTAAGATCCCCCTCATTACTCTGCGTATTATTTAAAGATTATGCGCAATGAACTAAAACGCCCAAACACCCAACATTTCAATATTGTTTTCTGGAGAAATCCCAAAACACTAGCATTCTAAGTACAAATTTGCATGTGCATCAGAATGTCATAAGACGTGTCCATACGCAAAGCATTCGTAAACGTTCGTAATCGTTTGAACACATCATGTGTTTTTTTTTTGGGTGTGAACGGTAATCACAAACATTTGAGAATCCTGTTAGCGAATGAAAAGATATGGGATGCGAGTATCATCTACACTGCGGGCACTGCATTTATCGGACCAGAACCTATACTGTGGATAACTACAGTGCCCTGATTAAACACAGCGGCGACAACTGTGGTATTTTTTGATTGGTTGTTAGTAATTTTTTGACCCAAAATGACGGACAAACAGCGACGTAGCTATGAGGTCTAAAATTGGTCACAGCAATTCCGTCTAAAGGTTGTGCTTCTCAAAAATTCGCAAAGGTAAATAGGCGCAACTTTATCAAGTTAATTTGAGGTATTACCTATCATATATTCCCGTTTCAAAATGAAGGGAAGAGCTCCCGCCCATGGGTGACGCTTGAAGTGGAAGATGACAACACTGGCTGTCACAATTAAATATTAGATGGTTGTATTATAACCTATTTTCTTGATTAATTTAGACCCGACATGACGGATGACAGGGAGCTGTCTAGAGTTGTCGCCACTGTATTTAATTAAGCCAAAAACTGTATGAAGCAGGACTTCTGGTATCGCTGCCCTGGAATGAGACATTCAAGGGCAGCAATAAGTGGACCATCTTGCTCCAGAACGGCGTCATGGTCGAAACTGAGCAGATCGAATGTACACACACTAAGGCTGAGCGCAAGATGAGACCCAGGTGAGTCACGTCATGCAGAAAAAAGAAACGCAGTTTTCTATGCAGCATGTAGTTAGATGGAAATATTGCATCTCGTGACTGACGGCTCAATTTACGCTGTCGTATTTAAATATATGCGTTATAGAAAATGGCATTGCTTTTTCCTGCATGGCGTGACTCACCTGCGTCTCATCTTGCACTCGGCCTTACTGCTCTCTTCACCGGACATAGCCGACTAAGGCATTACTTAAACAGACTGCGACTGACCGACACCATTGAGTGTTGCCTTTGCCTAGAGGACGACGAAACAGCTGAGCACGTCCTATGTGCCTGCCCCTCTGGCGATTAGCTATTTGGCACACAAAAGCTAAACCTAAAGGTTCTTTAAAAAAATACACCTGACAAGATCCTTGGCCTCATCAAGTGGATAGACTTAGACGGTGAACTGTAAGGACAGATATGATCAGCTTTAATTGTGAGCCACTCATTTTAAATAGAATAGAATCATCTATTAAATAAATAAATAAATATTGAAGTGTTAGTTAATAATGAAAATGTAAAATACAATATAACTGAGAAGATCAACACAAAATTATTATGAACTTTTCATGTACGTGTATTCATAAGAAATGAAATAACATTAATTATTTTTTTATTTGTAAATAATATAAATACTTCCATAAAATGCCAAATACAAAATATTGTCGATAAGAAAAACAAACACTGACCAATGTATTTAAATGGATTGCGTTCGAAAATATAGAAATTGAAGAGTGTTATTAGTTATAAAGGTACGATTTTATTAATAGCATGTTTGACTTTATCAAAAAGGCAGATAATCTAATATTTGATAATTCTCTTTGGATTCCTGACACTTAAACTTTGCATAAGTTTACCATCTACGATACACCATAAGCTGATAGAATTGCACATTTAATATGCTATCGTCAGTGCTCATTAAATGTTTGGTTAATTACGACAGAATGGTTTAGATTATGATAAGTCATGTTAGATTAGATCTGAGCTAGAATGGGTAAGATTTTATTAGGTTAGGCTGGGTTAGAATAGTATCCTAAACTATTCTAACCCAGCCTAACCTAATAAAATCTTACCCTATAGAAGATTAGGATATGCTTCCAAATGATAAATTAATTAAATATACGTTTCCAAGCTGTTATACACAACAGTTTCTTTTGAAAGTATGTTTGAAATGAAAGAAGGAACTAGATTTCTAAATAAAGAAAGGTTGTAAGTTATAAAACATAAACGTTAACTTATGATGAGAAATCATCATAAAAATCTGAATATTAAATAACATTAAGAGATTACGAAGTCATATGTTACTAACATAAAGAAAATTTAACATAAAGAAACATCTGTTATCAAAATACATATTAGTTACACTTTCTTTGTTGATTTGAAACTTTTTTTAGAGTTAATCACTATGTTCGTATTTTGTTCTTAGATTGTTTCTAAAGATATTTACGTGCTAAAAGACACATGAAATGTTTATTTTTAAATATGATTAATAATTAATTGTTACACTTAATTCGAATCACGAAACTAAGGTATTTATATAGACTCGCTTTGCTTTTATTTAATTTAATTCGGGCAAGCATCTATTTAACCCGTTTTCAACGACTTTTCCGAATAACGCTGGCCGAATGTTACGAATTTTAACTGCATCAATTGTTTGTGGTTTTAGCGTAAACCAATGATTTTACACAACCAATAAGAAAAATATACAATGGATTAAAATCCCATAAATGAGGTGGATATTTCGCGAGATAAAACAATATTCATAATAATATGTTGTTGGAACAGATCATAAACATTTATAATCCATTTTGACGAGTTTCAAACTTGTTGTGGCGTATACTTCTTCATGATAAAATGGCAAACCTTTATGAATAAAATGCACACTGATGGACGTTGTTGACATTTACATGTGGCGGCCAGGGATGGGCGACGTCAAGAATGTCACGTCGACAATATTGTCGACGCGTTGAGTATCACGTCGACTATTTAAGGAACATTACTATATTACTGACGTCGACAATTGTTTTTATAAGTACCGTGCGATCGTTAAAAACATGATTTACAGTAGACTTTGAGTTTTAAATTAGATTGCTACTACTGACTGTTAACACATAGTTTAGCATAACCTCAAATTCATTCTATTATTCAATTAGCATTCTGGGCAACCGCACAAAAAAAAATGTCGCCTACTATAAATCATAATTTAAACAATCGCACGGTATAACATTCAAACAAGTATTCAGCATAATGCGATGCCGTATTTTCAAAACATTTTTAAGTATACAGAGTATCTGAAACACACAAAAATATCCATAACCACAACATATACATTAACGTAACCTATAAATAGTATTGTTGACATTGTCGACTTTGTTGACGTTCTCGGCATTGTCGACGTTGTCGACGTACTGTCTTTTTTTAAGGGCGTAGGCTGCGCCTATTGGGTGGCCGGCAACAAGTGGCCCATCGGAAATCGAAGGTTCTGGCGGAAACGCATTGCGCAGTACTTGACGAGATCTTCTTCGTTAAAGTAAAGAAAATTAATTTATTTGTAACTTCATCCCCACAAGGAACGATGCTTCTTTCTTTTCAGAGTAGCTGAAAATTTTACGACAGACTCCCATATAATTTCGTCTTTAAGCATTGCCTTTATTACCTCCGTGTCATCGCTGATTCTGTGTTCCATAGTGGCTTGCAGTTTGCCCCTATCCGTTGTCCAAGCAGGACATATTAATGGTGAGTGCGAGGCCGTGTCCTCTACACCTAGTTAATAGAACACACAGCATCTCAACATAGTCTTTCCGATTCGATACAGGTACTCTACGAAACACCCATGGCCAGTTAGATACTGGGTCAGAAAGTACCCACATTGGCCGTGTGGTCTGCCTGTCCATTCTTCGATGTTCAGGATGATGCTACGTGTCCACGCTTCGCATGGTGTGCCACACATTTTGCTTCAGGCCTTGTAACACCATCCTTTCTCCGATCGTATATAAACTCCTGTTCCTTTGCTGTTTCATTTTTTGTAATGTTAAGAGATCATAATCATAATCATTAATAATAATCATTTTCATGTTATCATTTTATCGTTAAGTGCGTTTATTTTTTTTATTATATGTTATATTTTGTTCTTTTTATTTTTCTTTATTTCTATATTTAACATTTTCTATATCTGTAATGTTATTACTGTAATTTTTCAATCTATTATATTATTTTTAATTTTTCCTGTATTGGGTTTTTCTGTTTGGGCAATAAAGGCTATTATTATTATTATTATTATTTTAATTTTGGGTTTTACGTCATCTATTTCCGCTGCTAAGGCCAATCATGACGCCGGAGATTAGGTCTACAGCTATCCGGGAATTTTGCCGAACCCTGTGGGAGTTCCAACCCACCGGTAGGGATCTTTAACGTGCACGCAACATCCAGGCAGTACACGGGTCCTACATGCATTTAACGTCATATCCGAGAAGACGGAGTGTTTGGCATTTTTATCCTTACCTATATAAATGCAGACAACTTGTTAGGCCGGTATTTGAACCCCGGTCCGTGGCGTGGCAGTACAACACTCTAACCACTACACCACCAAGCTACCCTAAAGGCTATTATTATTATTATTATTATTATTATTAAATCGTGCTGTCACGTCGTCTAGACACGTCGAGGCCCCTCCCTGGTGGCGGCAATACCTATCTCAAGTTCTCAAGTCCTGATTGGTAGACCTTATACTTATCATATTTATTTCATACAATGTCTCAGAACTAAAATAATAAGAATGTCATACATAAAATATTTTTTTTTAAATGTAAAGAAATCGCTTTAAAAAAGTCAGGTGTAGTAAAATTAGTAAGTATTTATTGTGCTATATACTCCATCTTTTATAGCGAATCTGACCCAAACTTATCTAAAAATGTTGTTGGAATTCATATTAGCGTAAACAGATTCTTATAGTGAGACTAAATAATAAATATTTCGGAGATTTTGTGAGAACTCTAATCAAATAATTGTACTTACCCTGACAAGGGTTTTCTTCCGAACATTCCAATCTTCCGAACAGCTCAACTCCGAGCGCGGCGAAAATAAAGAACAGCAGAAAAAACAGCAGGCCCAGATTCCCCACCTGCGGCAACGCCTGCATCACAGTATCCAACAACGCCCTTATGCCCTTCGCCATTTTGAGCAACTTCAATACCCTGGCTATCCTCATTACCCGCATAACCCTCAAAACCGTCGGATTAATCGGAATAATATTGCTTTTCAACTCTTCAAGCACAATCCCCACAACTGATAGAATAACAATAAAAACATCCAACTGGTTCCACTTGTCTTTCATGTAAAGTACGAAACCGAGGGCGATAAGTTTCATGGTACTCTCTAGGATGAAGACGGCGGTGAAGAAGTAGTTAAAGATTTTGAGGATGTAGTTTAAGATTTCTGGCATTTTGTAACTTTCTGTTGCCATGGTGACCACGTTGAGACCTATCACGGCGGCGATGGCTAGGTCGAAGTATTTTGAGGTGACCACGTTGTGGATGAATAATCGCCATGGGGAGTAGTTGATGTAATATGGTGGTTCATTCATTTCTAAAAACAAGGAATTAATCAGTATAAGTGTTTGAAATGTTTTTTTTTTGTAAATATATGTCGAACACAGGGTTCGGAAATATCATGATATTTACCTAAATATCAAAATAGCGGATACATATCAATATTTATTCGATATATATAAACTTCTTGATGATTATTTTTGTTCATAAATATTAACATTTATGTTATTTATATTTATAGCAATTTAATTTAATATATTTATATTGTTAGTGATAATTAAATAAAAAGTTCAAATAGCGAGATTGACTTATAGGAAATAAATATTTATAAAAGTGTAATTAACGTGAGATCAAAAATAAGAAGCAGCAACAAAATTACTATGCCCTCCATAGTGCCAAAGTCATTGGATAGCAAACCTATCGAATTTTCTTAATAATTCGAAGTATATTTTGCACTTCACTTTAAATCTGTGTTTTATACGTATTTAGAACAGCCTAATTTGGATTTGGGCGCTACGCTTCGCTCCGCGCTCAAATCCAAATTTTTAGGCTTTTCTAAATTCGAAATTTTACTTCATGCCTCAAACTGAACACATTTATAAAAATAACAAATCTAGAAAATATACTTGAATTAATCATTACATGTATAAAAATCTACTTTAAAGTAAAAATAATATCTTTAATTATTATTAATTATTAGTGAAATCTAACCTAAAATAAATTGACGATATGACATCTAACCTAACTTGACACAATTACCATAACCTAACGATGTTTTCTAACTCAACTTTCCAACCTTTAATTAAAATTATATTATTTTTTTGTTTAAAAAGAAGTTGACAAACAAATGAAGTTATGTTATTTGAATTTTTAAACTTATGAAAATTATGGAAAATGTAACTAAACTTGAAGATGTGACATCTAATCTAACCTAACTTGACTGACTGACATATAACCCAATCTAACTTGGTATAATGTCATCTAACCTAAGATAATTTGACGATATAACATTAAATCTAACTTGTCACAATTAACCTAACCTAATGATGTCTTATAACCCAACTTTTTGACCATTAAAAAAATGATATAAAGAAAAGTTGACAACAAACAAATCAAGTTGTGTTATTTAAATTTAAAATGTAACCCTACTTATCGACTTGACATCTATTCTAACCTAACTTGACGATTTGACATCTGAATTAACTTAACTTGGCACAAAGACATCTAAAATAACATAACTTGACGATATAACATCTAACCTAACTTAACACAATTAACATAACCTAACGATGTCTTCTAACCTCACTTTTTGACCCTTTGTGGCACTTATGTGTGTTAAAAAATTACATAAAGGGTCGAACAGTTGCCAAAAATGTTTGTTGGTTGATTAAATCATGTTTTGTTTTTACATGAAGTGAATTTTTTATTTAATAGATTTATTTTTTTATATTTACATAAATGGTGTGCTACTTTCCAGAATTTATTTGTTGTTACTTTGTGACTTATTGTACTGCATAACCGATTTATTTTATAAATTTCGGAATAAAACTCGTATTTTTTATAATTATAAACAAAACATTTAGCATTTCTAGTTCTTTTGCCTACCTAATAATTTCCTAATATATTGTTGTATATTTGTATTTCTTTGATTTTTTTATTGTCAAAATAAAACACAATGTTCTTATAACTTTGAGCTTCTGTATTCTTACAACTTTACTAATTTATGTAAAAAAAGCCCGAATGGTTTGTTGTATTTATAACTTAAATTATCCATTATTAAACTTAAATTACCAATTATTACAACGTTACCGGTAATATAACCGAGAATATTACCTATTTTTTAACTACTGGTAATTCTAAAAAATTACAACTAGTAACTAAAAAAAAAATACACAAATGAACTAAGTTCAACTTTTGAAGTTTTATAAAATTTAGATAGGCTGTTCAGCAAACTAAACGCTTTCAAAATTTACAGACATCAGAAAATACCCGTTTAAGTTATTTTCACTCAAAATAAAAGTGTGCTTTTTAGCCTGATTTTTGTCGGAATCGCATCGATTTTTATAAAACTTCCTGTTTGTACTAAGAAAATTATCCAAATGAAAAACTGAAAAATTCTTCCTTAGTTTTCTAGTTATTTTCGCTAGAAGTGAAAATTGTGTAAGTTGAATTAAAATGAAATTAAAACTTAAAATACCAAGCGTGGGTTTTAATGAAGTTTTCTGTGAATGTTGAAATGTTACGGACAAATGTCATTAAATACATGGAAAATTAATAGCATTTTATGAATTTTCTGTAACGAGTGTTTCCAATCCAAGATTAAGCATGAAGTCAAATTTCAAGTTTAGAAAACCAAATTTTCAGGCCTCTCAAAACTCTAAATTTTACTTAATGCGCCACACGAATAAAACACTGATTTAGTGTGAAGTTTAAATACACATAAATATCTATGATATATTGTGGAGTTTATAAATATCAATACATATCATGATAAATATCGTGATAGATGATTTTTTTTAAGAAGAAGCATCTAAAATTATGCTTCTTTCCAAATAAATATATTTTGACGAGAATCAGAAACTTATGATTTTTAATTATTGCCGTATGATTTCCATTTCGTTAAAGTTAAAGACAGTCGTTAAGTTTGTTTGTCTCTGTTATGTATGTCAATTTTGACATATTTTCACTTACTCTAATCAATTGTTTAGTTACGTCTTAACGAAGAGGAAATCATACGACTAATATTTCATTCTTTAATTAGTTGAATAAAAATTATTTATGTTTGTGATTCGAAAATTACAATGCGAATCCTTTGATTTGAATCATATTTGATCGGTTCGGGGATTCGTGATTCGAATTATGTTAAATGAAAGGATTTGGATTCGTAATTCGAATACTTCCTTTTTTAGCATTCTACCAAGCTCAATCTTCTAGTAAGAATTGTAAATTGACAACACTGAATCACTTACTCCTTCGTCGTTTTTCCATCTGCAACGCCCTCTTCGCCGCCCTTCTAATCCTCTCCTCCTTCTCCTGCTCCTCTCTACACCTGTGGAAATTCTCCACCACGACTCCCACAAACATGTTCAGCACGAAGAACCCGACCAGCAGGATAAACGAGATAAAGTAGAGTAATCGCCACTCGTTGTAATTAATCTGCGGCTGTGAACACATAAAAAGCATACTCCGGATGACTTCAAAATCAATTGATTGTAAAAACGTGTCCAACCTGTTGATCTACTCCCACGGCGTCGAGTCCGGTGTACATGATGTTTACCCAGCCGTCCCTGGAGCTCAACACGAAAAGGGACATGAGGGCTTTTCCGAGATCGTCAAAATTGTACTTCTGGTTGACCCACTGGTTACCGCGCTGTTGACATTCGGTCATGTTTCGTACGCCGCGCACGTCGTCGCCTTTACACGAGTAAAATGATCCCTTAAATAGCTAAGAAAAATAAATAATAAATAAATAATGAATATCGTAATTATATTTAATTGTAGGGTTGGCTCAGTTTGCAATTAAAATTAACAATTTTGAACGAATTTAACCAACTCTCTATCTATTGAAATTACTAAGAGATATCTAATCCAATTATGTAATAATTCACTGATTAATTTGTAATTAGACTTGCCACAAAAAGATTTATTTAAATTATTACCAATTTCGTCATTGCAATATATTATTATTATATGAATTTCTTACCTGTACACCTAAAATACCGAAGATGATGAAAAATGTGCAACAAATCAGTACGATGTTTCCGATGGGCCGCAATGAAGATAGAAGAGTCTGCACGACCAGTTTCAGTCCAGGCGCTCGATTGATAACCCTTAAGGGTCGCAACGAACGCAGCAGTCGAAAAACCTGTTGATGATGATGGATGCATTGAAATAGAAATGTAACTTACAAGCAATTTGTTTTTTTTTTAGATCAAATGGTAAGAAAATATGCTGATGACATGGAACAGCAGTTCCATGTCATATATATATATATCCAAAGATGGACAAAAATATCACGTGCTTTTAAAAATAAATACATAGCTATGGTATTGTATATAATTATTACATGTCGCATAACAACTGTTCTTTTTAACTTGCATATTTTCCATGTCAACGGATTATTCTTTTGTACATTTTTTATCGGAAAAGATTTAAATTTACTGACTTACTCTTAGGATTCCGAATATTTTCGGACTCGAATCGCTTAAGAGCGACATGAGCAAATCCACAATGGAGATTATCACTAATGACCCGTCCATAATGTTCCAGCCCGAGGTGAAGTAGGCATCAGGACCGTAACACATCCCCCACGCAACAACCTATTATCAGTTTTATTTACAGATATATGTGTATGTTTATTATTGTTGCAATAACGTATGTCTCAAAAGTTTTGGCACAAAATAGAACTCTCCGAAAAAAAAAAAAAAATATCTAAATATCGGGTTGGCTTTGCAAACAAAACTAATTCAATGATTTGTCATTTTAATGGCAGTTCAGTTACTGACATCCATTACGTTGCAATGGCTTATAAATTAGATCTTAAAAAAAGCGTTTATCGAACTTTTGGAAAATCAAAATGTGTCGTGGAGAACCATATATCGTGCGATAGCAGAATGTGAGCTAGGTATACCATGCCTGAATTTTCCAAAAAGTGGAAATCCTAGACTGTTAACTGAATATAGAGCAAACCAGTTAGTCGAAAGTGCCAAGAATAAAATTGGACAGTCAGTGAGAAGACTTTCACCGCGTTACGATGTTTCCAAGGATAATATTTCCAGAAAACTGAAGAAAAAAGGTGTAGAATATCGCAAAAGAAAGAAATGTCTTAAATATACTCCAACTAGAATACCGAAATGTTGCCATGCTTTAAGGCGTACTCATTGTGCAAAAAACTAAGTCATCGTCATAGATGATAAACAGTACTTTACTCTAAGTAATTCCGAAATTAAAGAAAACGACAGTTTTTACAACGGCAATGTCCAAGAATGTCCAGACAATATAAAATACAAACACAAGGCCTAATTTGCTAAAAAAGTTTTAGTTTGGTGCGCGATATCAATTGGTGGTATTTGCAGACATTATGTAGGGCGAGTTACAATTGCTTAACAAAATTGATTATTCTTATCCACCAGAATCATACTCAAAATGATATTATATTTTGGCCGGACTTGGCTTCCTGCCATTATGCACGCAAAACTCAAAATTGGCTGAATGCTCACAAAATACCTTTTGTACCAAAAAACGACAACCCTCCCAAATTTTCCGCAGGCTCGGCCAATTGAAGATTTCTCTGTCATTTTGTCTCGAAAAGTGCATGGTGGAGGTTGGGAGGTTGAAAAGGAGCAACAATTAAGACGGCGGATTTTTAGAAAAATTCTAGAGATTGATGTTGAAACGGTCCAAGGCTTGATGCAAGATGTTCCAAGAAGACTGCGTATTGTTGAAAACTATAAACCTTTATATTTAAACATTAAAGTAAACATTTTGTTGTTTATAAAGCTCTTGATTACATCTGTTGCGAAAAATTGCCGTAAAACCATTTTAACTTTTTTAAATGGCCTAACCAAATTTGTGCCAAAACTGTTGAGACATACGTTAATACAATAAATCATCATTATAAACAAATGGCATTAATAGCAATTAGTGATTTTTTGAAGTAATTATAATATCGTGTTTTTAATGAGATACTTGCCTTTAAAAACATTTCTAACGTGAAGACTACAGTGAAGACGTAATTGCTGGTGGAGAGGAAGAACCGTTCCTTGCTGTGAGGAGGGATGTTTGGCCTTTCCATCGCCAACGTTATGCAGTTCATTGCGATGAACAGAAGGACCACGTTGTCGAACCACTTTTGATCCACTAGCCATCGACACAATCTTCTAAATCTTGATGGAGAAATAAACATTGTAATACGTTACAAATTACTTTCCCTCATCGTTATATATTAGTATTAATCACACAGTACAAACTAATAATGAATAGTCAATTTCAGAAAATGTAATATTGTTACTTAAATTTCTCCTTCAAGTAATTTTGAAACATGTTGGACAATAAAGTTAACATTATTATTATTAAATTCACATTGAAATTTATTGTATCTGATTCATGAAAACTGCATTTTTGAAATAAGTATTCGAATACTTATTTCAAAAATGCAGTTTTCATGAATCAGATACAATAAATTTCAATGTGAATTTAATAATAATAATGTTAACTTTATTGTCCAACAGTTTATTTTATACCAATAACAGGACAAAACCAACAATTAACAAAATAATTAGAGCATCATAATTAATAAATTATTTAATTATTTAATTTAATCTATAAAACAAATTAATTTGGGTGAGTTACGTGAAGATGATAATACCTTGAAATAAAACGCCCTTAACCTTTCTTCGCAAATTTATTCTTTACCAGATGTACATTTTGGACACAAAGTGACCATTATTAATTATTAAACCATTGATAATGTTCACGTTGTGTCCGAAATGTACATCTGGTAAATAATACATTTGTGAAGAAAGGTTAAAAGTGTTTTATTTCAAGGCATTAAACAAAATCATTAATTAAACCAAAAAACTAATTTGTGATGATAATATATAAACTAAAACTAAAACAAACAGCAATTTTTTTTGTTAATGTTTATATGAAGTTCTGGCGCATTCACCAAAAGTGCAATATTCAATTATACTTTGAATATACCTATCAAATGAGACTAACTTGATTAATTTCAGTTAATCCTAGCAAAAGTTACGCGCACTTTAATGATTAGACTTTCCCATTCTCCCCTGCTTCATATGTGCGAGATAAGGAAACAAGTGAGTTGTTAGAATTGAGTTAAATTTAGCGTAGATTACGATTTGTATATTTTTAACCCAGCTCAATTTAGCAGTTTTTTGATAAAAATCTGTTATTGTGTTTAGCGATAGAGATAGGGACTTAAAACTAATTTCCAGTGATTTCTTTTGGCCACTTTCACTGTGCAATTTTTTAACCCAACATGCTCCGCTGCATAGTTTCTGAGATACAGCCGATGGCCACGCTTAATCAAACACCCAATACAAACGCAAAAAGTAAAAAGTGCATGTTCAGCAAGGCTTAAAAAGAGCTACATATTTCGAACCAGCTCACTTCATTGAGCTGACTCGATTCGCTCAGGAGTTACCCATCTCTAATGTTGATGCTTTTAATTTTCAGCATAAGTTGTGTGCTTAAAAAACCGAGCTCTAATCATTATAAATACTTAACAATTTTTTTCTTTTTTTGTTTTATTAAAAATATGGTTTTAAAAAAATACACAGGCTATTCCATTAAAAAAAAACAACATAATTTTGACATTTTTCAGGAAAATGTAGCTCCAGGGAAGAATATTATTTGTTTGTTTATTGATCACGTTAATAATATAATGTATAATAAGTTTCAGAGCTGGGCAGGATTCGGATTTAGGATTCGAATCCCGGATTCGAATCCTTTTAGAGGATTCAAAAGAGGTATTCGAATACTTTAGTGAAAACGGATTCGTTAATTTTTTTTAAAATGATTCGTATTCGAATCCAGACGTAGATGATTCGAATCCTTATAAAAGGATTCGAATTCTTATAAACGGATTCGAATCCTTATAAAAGGATTCGAATCCTTGTAAAAGGATTCAAATCCTTGTAAAAGGTTTCGAATCCTCATATACGGATTCAAATCCTCCCAAATAATTCGAATCATCGCTATTAAGGCTGGGATTCGAATTCGATTAATTCAAATAGTTAAATATTCTAATATGAATATTTAAATCACTAAATTATTCATATTTGAATATAAATATTTAAATTTCTGAATAATACAAATATTTGTGAATGCATATTTGGTTACTTAACGTTAAACATTTCCAACCTTAATTGTATATTTTTAACTTTACTTGAAATCAGTGTTTTATACGCGTGGCGCATGAAGTAAAATTTCGAGTTTAGAAAATCCCCGTCAAAATTTGTCTCGGGTCGCTGCGCGACCCTCGACAAATTTTCTACGAGGGGCTTTTCTAAACTCGAAATTTTACTTCATGCTTAGTCTGGGAGTAGACAATACTCGTTTAAACTTTAAATTTAACTCTTTTATAAAATTTTATGTAATATAACAAATCATTCGTTTAAATCATAGAAAATGATGCAAAATTTTACCTAAAATTAACTTTTAGAGTTACCTTTATAATTTGCTCGGCTCTTAATGGGTGAATATTCTATTCCTAAGGAAAAACCGTATTTATTTAATATTAAAGTTGCATTTAATATAATTACAAACTGTGAATAAATCGACAAAAATCTAGTAATATCGAAATTCTCGACATGTAGAAAATCTTGACGGTCCACTCCCAGACTAAGCATGAAGTAAAATTTCGAGTTTAGAAAAGCCCCGCGTAGAAAATTTGTCTCGGGTCGCGCAGCGACCCGAGACAAATTTTCACGGGGCTTTTCTAAACTCGAAATTTTACTTTATGCGCCACGCGTATAAAACACTGATTTAAAGTGAAGTTAAAACGCACTGAAAACCAACCCAACATCGTTATTTTTTTCAAAATTGGATGTTTTCTTTCGTATCCATGCGGTAAACCTTCAGATATTCGTTGTTTTTTTGTAAAGAAACTTCGATTCCCTGTAGTCCTTCGGTCTCCGAAGACCATGATTGGTCCTTCGAGCTGTAGCCTTTGTAAAATGGTAATAAATTTAGTAATCTAGAGTGATCCTTTAATTTAAAACTTCTAAGAACGAGTGTTGTCTACTCCCAGACTAAGCATGAAGTAAAATTTCGAGTTTAGAAAAGCCCCGCGTAGAAAATTTGACGAGGGTCGCGCAGCGACCCGAGACAAATTTTCACAGGGCTTTTCTAAACTCGAAATTTTACTTCATGCTTAGTCTGGGAGTAGATTCATTATTTAATGAGATATTTAGTCGGTAAATGAACATTTTTGTTAAGAGAAACTGATGGAATAAAATGTTACTGGTTGCAAATAATAGATTCAAATTTATTTTTAAAGGATTTGTATCCGTGATTCAAAAATGAGGATTCGAATTATTGATTGCTTAATTTAGCAGTTTTTTAATAAAAATCTGTTATTGTGTTTGACGATAATGTTATGCCCTCTAGCGGCGGAGATAGGGACTTAAAACTAATTTTCAGTGATTTCTTTTGGCCACTTTCACTGTGCAATTTTTTACCCCAACATGCTCCGCTGCATAGTTTCTGAGATACAGCCGATGGCCACGCTTAATCAACCACCCGATACAAACGCAAAAAAGTAAAAAGTGCATGTTCAACAAGGCTTAGAGAAGCTGGCCTATCGATCCACGAGCCGCGTGAAAATCAAGATCTGTTAATACACTGCGAATCTACATTTACTCAAAAAGATATTATTATTAAGAACTGAATATATTTATTATGAACTGAATATATTTATTATGATTTCAAATCTGCTGACTTTAGTGCTATAAATAATTACATTTCTAGTATAAATTGGGAACATGTATTTAATAAACCAAATATCAACTGTAATATGGAAGATTTTTACAATATTATTAAGTATGCAATTGATACGTTTGTACCGACTAAACTATTTAGAACATCCAACTATCCTAAATGGTTTAATCGTGAACTTATTCAATTAGTTAGGGCTAAAAAACAAGCTCATTGTGATTTAAAAAAAAGTGGCTGTCAAAGTGATTATGATAAGTTTACAAGGTTGAGATCGTTATGCCGAAATTTATGTAATTCACTTTACCAATGTTTTATCACTAATTCCGAAAATAATATAAATCATAACTCTAGGTGTTTTTGGTCATTTGTAAATGAATATAAAAATATCAAAGGATTTCCAAAAGTAATGTTCTATAATAATAAACATTGCACTACAGGTTCTAGTTGTGCAGATCTATTCGCTGATTATTTCAGTAGTGTTTATTGTGACGATAACATTAATTCTCCTTCCTTCAATTATGACAATAAACTTTCATTTTCAAATATATCTATTGATACTTCTAATATTTTTAATTCAATTACTGGTTTATCTGATTCTTTAAATGCTGGGCCGGATGGTGTACCTCCTTACTTCTTAAAAAGATGTGTTTTCTCTCTTACTAATCCCATTAAGTTATTATTCAATAAATCTTTAACATCTGCAGTATTTCCTACTTATTGGAAGGACTCATTCATTAATCCGATATTTAAAGATGGTAAAAGAGATAGTATTGAAAATTATAGAGGTGTTTCCATCCAGTCCACTATCCCAAAGATATTTGATAAACTTATATCGGAACAACTTAGATGGAGCTGCAAGAACATAATATGCGACGAACAACATGGAGTTTTTGAGGGGAGATCTACAACATCTAACCTGTTGTCATACCAGATGTATTTAATGAATGCTTTGGAAAGAGGTCTTCTAGTAAATTCCATTTATACAGACTTTTCTAAAGCCTTCGACCGTGTCAATCACTCAATTCTTTTGAAAAAACTCGAAGGTCTTGGCTTTAGTGACAATATGGTAAAATGGTTTTCCAGTTACTTAAATAACCGACAGAAGTTTGTTAAAATTGATAATTTTATATCTAAAGCAGTTCATGTGACATCTGGTGTGCTTCAGGGATCTCATTGTGGACCAATCTTGTTCTTGCTCTTCATTAATGATATTGGTGGTATCATACAAAATTGTAGGTACCTTATGTTTGCAGATGACTTAAAGATTTTTAGAGTCATTGAAACGGCTACTGATCAGAGACTTTTACAACATGATTTAAACAATTTATCTACCTGGTGTACCAACAACTGTCTACAACTTAACTTAAAGAAATGTATGGCTATATCTTTTGGTCGAAATAGACGTAATTTAGTTGAGTACTCTATAAATAACTACAATTTACCATTTGTTGAGAAAGTGCGTGATCTAGGGGTTATATTTGACTGCCGCTTAACCTTCATCCCACATATAAACAGTATTATAAGTAGATCTCTTTCGACGTTAGGTTTTGTAAACAAATTCTCTAAACAGTTCAGTATAAATACATTCAGAACTCTTTACGTTACTTTAGTTCGCCCTCATTTGGAGTACTGTTCTGTAATATGGACACCACATATTAACAACCACAGTGACTTAATTGAAAAGGTCCAAACTAGATTTTTATTACTTGCTTCACATAAGCTAGGTATTGCCCGGATAAATTATAGCCGATCTTATATGCTAAATGTATTAAATTTAAAATCTCTGCGCTATAGAAGAGTTATGCTAGATTTGTGCTATGGGTACAAACTAATTAATGGCTTTGTGAACAGTAGCATATTGGTTGGGGCATTAAACTTTAATTTTTATTCATCCACTGTTCTACGAAACAAATCTTTGTTTCGTTTAAACAGCCATCGCACAAATTATGCCTCTAATAATCCTGTTTGTCGCATAATGAAATATTGTAATATACTAAATACATTTCCAAACTTTTTAATATTTTGTAATTCTTACAATATGTTTAAGCGCCACCTTTCGCTCATTGATCTTGTAGTTGTTTTTTAATTGTATTTATTAGCTAATTGTAACTTGAATTTTATAACTATCATGTGCATTGTATTATTTGTTATATGTTTAATTTACACACATTTATTATTATATATATATTTAATGTAAAATGGAGATTTCCGTACAAATAAATAAATAAAAGAGCGGTCGAATCAAAATGAGTCATGGATTAAAAAGAGCTACATATTTCGAACCAGCTCACTTCATTGAGTTGACTCGATTCGCTCAGGAGTTACCCATCTCTAATGTTGATGCTTTTAATTTTCAGCATAAGCTGTATGCTTAAAAATCCGAGCTCTAATCATTATAAATACTTAACAATTTTTTTCTTTTTATGTATTATTAAAAATATGGTATTAAAAAAATACACAGGCTATTCCATTAAAAAAAAAAACATAATTTTGACATTTTTCAAAATGTAGCTCCAGGGAAGAATATTATTTGTTTGTTTATTGATCACGTTAATAATATAATGTATAATAAGTTTCAGAGCTGGGCAGGATTCGAATCATTTAGGATTCGAATCCTTTTAGAGGATTCAAAAGAGGTATTCGAATACTTTAGTGAAAACGGATTCGTTATATTTTTTTAAAATGATTCGTATTCGAATCCAGACGTAGATGATTCGAATCCTTATAAAAGGATTCGAATTCTTATAAACGGATTCGAATCCTTATAAAAGGATTCGAATGATTCAAATCCTTGTAAAAGGTTTCGAATCCTCATATACGGATTCAAATCCTCCCAAATAATTCGACTCATCGCTATTAAGGCTGGGATTGGAATTCGATTAATTCAAATAGTTAAATATTCTAATATGAATATTTAAGTCACTAAATTATTCATATTTGAATATAAATATTTAAATTTTTGAATAATACAAATATTTTTGAATGCATATTTGGTTACTTAACGGGTAACATTTCCAACCTTAATTGTATATTTTTAACTTTACTTGAAATCAGTGTTTTATACGCGTGGCGCATGAAGTAAAATTTCGAGTTTAGAAAAGCCCCGTGAAAATTTGTCTCGGTTCGCTGCGCGACCCTCGACAAATTTTCTACGCGGGGCTTTTTTAAACTCGAAATTTTACTTCATGCTTAGTCTGGGAGTAGACAACACTCGTTTAAACTTTAAATTTAACTCTTTTATAAAATTGACGTATGTAATATAACAAATCATTCGTTGAAATCATAGAAAGAGATGCAAAATTTTATCTAAAATTAACTTTTAGAGTTACCTTTATAATTTGCTCGGCTCTTAATGGGTGAATATTCTATTCCTAAGAAAAACCATATTTATTTAATATTAAAGTTGCATTTAATATAATTACAAACTGTGAATAAATCGACAAAAATCTAGTAATATCGAAATTCTCGACATGTAGAAAATCTTGACGGTCCACTCCCAGGCTAAGCATGAAGTAAAATTTCGAGTTTAGAAAAGCCCCGCGTAGAAAATTTGTCTCGGGTCGCGCAGCGACCCGAGACAAATTTTCACGGGGCTTTTCTAAACTCGAAATTTTACTTTATGCGCCACGCGTATAAAACACTGATTTAAAGTGAAGTTAAAAACGCACTGAAAACCAACCCAACATCGTTATTTTTTTCAAAATTGGATGTTTTCTTTCGTATCCATGCTGTAAACCTTCAGATATTCGTTGTTTTCTTGTAAAGAAACTTCGATTCCCTGTAGTCCTTCGGTCTCCGAAGACCATGATTGGTCCTTCGAGCTGTAGCCTTTGTAAAATGGTAATAAACTTAGTAATCTAGAGTGATCCTTTAATTTAAAACTTCTAAGAACGAGTGTTGTCTACTCCCAGACTAAGCATGAAGTAAAATTTCGAGTTTAGAAAAGCCCCGCGTAGAAAATTTGACGAGGGTCGCGCAGCGACCCGAGACAAATTTTCACGGGGCTTTTCTAAACTCGAAATTTTACTTCATGCGCCACGCGTATAAAACACTGATTTAAAATGAAGTTCAATAACACATATATCATCATTAATTAAAATCAATATTTAATGAGATATTTAGTCGGTAAATGAACATTTTTGTTAAGAGAAACTGATGGAATAAAATGTTACTGGTTGCAAATAATAGATTCCAATTTATTTTTAAAGGATTTGTATCCGTGATTCAAAAATGAGGATTCGAATCATTGATTCGAATCATATTTTTCACTTTCGAATCCTTTATTCGAGTATTCGTGACTCGAATCATATTAGGATTCGGATTCGGATTCGTGATTCGAATCCTGTTTTTGAAGATTTATCCCAGCTCTGATAAGTTTCATATTTCACTTTCATTTGTATTTTTAATGTTTCAGCAGATTTAAGCTGGATTGTTTGTATTCATTGAACATTTTTCAGCATTAATAGGTTTGTATTGAAATGACCAAATTTCTGATGTATGACAAAAACTAGTTTCATCAATTATTAATTTATTAGTTCAAGCAAAATATTACTTTTTCAAACAGTAGCAGTGTTCTGATTTTTAACTTACCTATTATTTGGAGTAAAAATATACAGTGAATGTTCATCCCTCTCCTTCATGCAGCCTTTTGGCTCGAGGTAGATCAGCAGCCGCCTGAGTTTGTTCAGGACCGGCTTCGGCTCCGAATTCTCCTGCTCCCCGCATTCGTCCATCTTGATGACGGGCAACTGCTTTTCGGAATCCGTCTTCTCGTTTTTTTCGTTGAGGATATTCAACGGCTTCGTCTCAGTCAGACTCTCTTTTCTGGACGCCGTCGGACTGTTAAGTCGGGACAGTTCGGCGTTGCAGGGACTGATTTTCGACTGGGACGTCGACAGGGAATTGTGTCGGGTCAACGTTGGCCCTTGACCCACCTTCAAAAATATCATCCATAACATGTTATTAAAAAATAGATTTATATTCGAAAAAATTACCAGAGCAAGACATTAATCTAAGAGAAAAAGCAGGATGTAGAGATTTAATATTGAAATAATTTCACACTGAGACAAATATTTAGTAAGGTTATTTACTTGCGAAGTTGCAATAGACGTTAATAAAAGAAGGAGAGAAATACAATATCGTTTCGAATAAATTGTGCAAGAATTTAATAATCACGATTGTGAAATGTTAAAATGGGATCTATTATTTTGTACCTTAAACCAACAATTGCCTTCAACTTCAATTTATGTACATTAAAAATAATAATAAATAATACTCTTTGTTGGACACTACAATTGTCAATAAACTGTGGGCTTTCAGTCATATTTAATTTGAATCGGGAATAAAACAATAATAATAACATTTTTTTAATTTCCGTCTTTTTCTCATCTTGAATCAAATTAATTTTTCAATGAGAAAGTATGAGCAAACCATAAAACATAATATAATTAAATATTTTAAATTTTTATAATACATTTTTTACCTGCGGAACCGAGCTGTACGCGCCGCTACGACACCTGATCGAGTTCTGGGGACTGAGCCCTTTTGGGCTCTTATTGTTAGGCGCGTCTTTCTGAGTGTCGTTCTGTATGCGAATCGTCGACTGCAATAGGAGGTCGTTCCTCAAGCTGGCCTACAATAAATTAGCATTTCGAAAATATTGAGCTCTACTCGCTCCCTGCAGAGACGGTTAGTTTTGGGTAGATTGAAATATGAGAGATCAAGCGATAAGCGCATGCAAAAAGATTGAAGTGAGAATGGAAAGGAAATGAAACCGATGCTAAAACATTACAAATAACAATCACGTTGAAAATACTTGTTGAAGTTGCATTTTCTTTTTTTTACGCATTAAATCGTTGATTTTTCTTTGAAATAACATATGCATTTTGTTGTAGATTGCGTAAAGAATTTTGTTATAGATTGCGCAAAGAATCAAACTATTAATATTTTGAAGTATTCTACAACTAAGTAAAGGCAATTTTATTTGTACTTATACCGGGTGAGCATTTTCAATCTGGAACATATAATATAATTAAGGGTGAGCATTTTCAATGTGAAATATGTAATAAAATGAATATCAATTATACCATTGAAGAAAGAATTTTCATATTAAAAACGATTTACACTGGAGGCCGCATAAGAAATGTGCGTGATTTATTTAGTTTCTAAATCAATATTTGAGCGGCAGTTTTCAATAATTAAATTATTGGACCATTTGAAATGATCGGAAATTTAAATTCGAGATCATTTTTAGAACTTTTAATCAACAATGTTTAGAGGTTTGGTTTCAACAAGATAGCTGCTCAGCGCATTTTGGATTAGATGCTCGGGAATAATTAACTAGCCCGCCAGATCTCTTGATGTAGCGCCTTGTGATTATTTTCTGTGGGACCATATGAAAAGCAACATTTATCAAATACGTCACTCAAAATATTAATTCTTAGTGGAATGAAATTTTTGAAGTATGTGCTCTTATTAACGGTGAAACACTAACGACTGTGATAATGGATTTTATAATAGGTTATGGCAGGGGTCTTCAAACTGTTTCCCTTACGGGCCAAGATTCAAATAATTGTATAAGCATTTTTAAAAACTTCTATTTTTATTTACTGTTACATAATAATAATAATTAATACAGTAATTTATTTAAAAATATTTAATAACAGTCTATTTTCAACTTCACATCAAATCGGTGTTTCATACGCGTGGAGCATGAAGTAAAATCTTCTTTTAGATCAGTGATGGGGAAACTACGGCCCGCGGGCCAAGTCCGGCCCGCGGAAAGGTTTAATCCGGCCCGTTTAAGAGTGCCGTCGTGAGAATGTTTGAACGCGTTCTTACTTCGTAATACGACGACCCGCATAAAAACTATCTACCTACGATTAAGCATTATTCTTTGGCCCGCTACGATTGTCTGGTTATTACAAATGGCCCGTCTTAAAAAAAGTTTCCCCACCACTGTTTTAGATACTTTATGGATCACCCTGTATAAAAATAAACACGCCTATGTGCATTTCGGCTATTTTGACGAGATCAAGTCGTCAAAATAGCCGAAATGCACAAATTATACGTTTCTGCAGCTCAAATAGTTTTTTAGTTACGTTTTCTGTCTAAATTAAAAAATGTCGAAAATTTACGCCAGTGCGCTTGCTGTTTTTGCATTTTGTAAAAGGTTCGTATAACTCAATAACTAATGGGAAAACATAAAAATTGTTTAAATGAAAGTTGTAGACAAGAATATATTCAATAATTTTTCTTTTTAAGTTTTTTTGTAGTTGTAGACAATTTTTCTTGGAGAAAATCGACAGTTTGTTGTAAGATTCGTAATAACTTATAATTTTCACAAAATCATGGAATCACTTTTTAGAACTATTTATTGCAATTAGTATATGTTTTAAAACTTCGGGATAAATCAGCGTTTTATGCGCATGGCGCATGAAGTAAAATTTTGAGTTTAGAAAAGCCTGAAAATTTGGTTTGGTCGTGTAGCGCTACGCGACCAAACCAAATTTTAAGGCTTTTCTAAACTCGAAATTTTTCTTCATGCTAAGTCTAGGAGTGGAAAACACTCTTATAATATTGATAACTTTGATAAACACTCGCCTTTTTGATTTATAAAAAAAACATTTGACATTTTCTTTAAGACACTTTATGGATCACCCTGTATAAAAACAAATACGTTCATCTTGTAGATCTCGACGCAATAGCCGAAATGCATGTATTATACTCTGTAGCTCGAATAGTTTTTGAGTATAACGTTTTTTGTCAAAATTGAAAAATGTCGAGAATTTGCGCGAGTGCGCTCGCTTTTTGTTCTATTTCGTAAATATACACCATTCCATTTGTTTCTGGATCTCGCCTAGCTATGGAAATGTGACAGTTTAAGTATTGTAAATGGGGCTGGTTGTGTTTTAAATCAGGGTTTTTAAATGTCACTGTCAGATGTTCGATTTTAAGGTTATAATTTCTGACTATTGTGATCTTACACTGTTGCCTGTTTTACAAATTTTCAGATATAAAAGGATAATAATATGCCGTTTTAAGATTAACAAAATTTACTACTTTGATACTGTACAAATTTTCTAAGGAAAATAATTTTAGCTGCAACAAGATGTTTTTGTTCACAGAGAATTTTGCGCCCATTAATTAATTTGAATTTATACCCCATACTTTTAACAACCCTATAAAGTGTTGTTCTACTCCGATGGGACTCATAATTTTCTATCATATCATTCAAAAGATCTCTCAAAGTAAAATACTGATTTCTAGAGTTATATTGCCAAATTAGTTGTTGCAGATCTTTTCTAGCTAGGTGATTCCAAAAATGGCTGTTTTTAGATCGTTTGCCAGAAGTAGTAGATTTCAATTCGTCAGGTCATTGTCGTAAAATTAATTGTAATGAATATCTCCCTACCTGAAACGTAATTATCTTTAATTAAATATATATGATAATTAAAATACTAGACATACCCCAAAAATATCTATTAAAATCGTAATAATATTGTGATGCTGTAGATTCGGATTACTTTGCCTAAAATCTTTGTAGGATTTCAGAATTTGTAACCTTTTTGATTCAGAGATAATCTTTGGCATGTTAATATTTAATATGTGCCTGAAATTATTTTTCACTTTGACATTGACACAGCATTGCAATACTAGATTAATTTGATTTAATAATAAAATGCTCGAAGAAGCGACCGCGTGGCGTAATAATTGTTGCAAGATTAACAATAAACCTCTTGAAAATTAAAAAGAGGATTACTTATGATATCATAAATTATTGCAACACTGTTAAAATAAGGAATCAGGAGTGCCAATTAATAAAAAATGTAAATGTTGATACTGCAACATAACAACACGAAAGCATGGCTAGGCGAGATCCAGAAACAAATGGAATATATCATACTTCAATAACTAATGGAAATACAGAAAAATGGTTCAAACTAAAGTATTAAATAATAAAATTTTGGACAATTTTTCTATCTTCGAGTTTTTTCGTAACTATCTTCTTTCTTAGAGAACAATGACAGTTTGTTGAAAGATTCTTAAGAACTTATAATTTTTAAAAATCATAGAATAACTTAGAATTATTTATAAGAATTTGTGTGTGTATTATGCCTAACTTTAAATTACCAATTGTAACTGTAATGGTAAAAAATTGATTTAAGGTTTTGTAAATTTATATTATAGGGTTTTGCTATATGCAATATTATAAGCATACGCTAATGTAATTCTAGTTTTAATTTAATCGAGCATTGGATGAGCGCGCGTCTTTTTCTTGTACACCTGACCGCGCATCTGTGACTTTTGGGGTTCGCGCAGATCGTCCTCAACGGACTGATTAGATTTTCAATTCCAATGGTGAACGTGAATCATATATTTAAAAAAAATTAAATAGAGCGAGTTTTGGTATTTAAACATCGATTTTTATATCGGATTTAAAGTAAAAATTAGATTCACAATTTCTGCGTTATTTGTTGGTGTGATACAAATACGCATATCACTTCGGTGGATTACTTGTGGCACCTTAGATGTTAGTCGATTCCAACATCATCGAGGGATCCGACATTTTGTTAAATCTTGGTGGAAATCTTTTATCAACACCCAATCCAAGTATTCTTACAAAACCGCCCACTATCGCAGGTATGTTTCGTAATGCTCATCTTCATCAATTTAATTATAATTGATTAATTTATTATGTTCGATTATTTCTTGCTGGGAATAGGAAAAAAATAGGGGGGGGGGGGGAACTATAACTTAAGTCATTTCAAAATTATTGAAACCGGTGTTTTTAGGTTCTCTATTTTAGTTTTCCGAACTTTCAATAATTTATAGATTTCGGAGTATCTATGTTTTCTTTCAATCCATATTGGATTGCTTATTTGGAAAATTAAGATTAGAATGAAGAGATCTATGAGAGGTCGATTTTCTGGATTTTCTGGATTCCAATTGGAGGAAGAAGTACTTTTTTAGTTATTAATTAATCTATACGAGACAAAATACTTTATCATTGATAAAACATGCAAAACATTAGGATAACATTTAATATATCTCATCTTGTAAGGCAACAAACAGCCTGAATGCCAAATGTTCATAAACAAATATACATGTGTAAAGCCAAGGCATGAGACTAAATATAACTGTAGATATAGATTTTCTTACAATAAATATTTTTTCTATAAAAAGTATCAGTTCATTATTTATTTTCAACACCCTTCTCTAAAAATTGGTTAACACTTAACGATCCCTAAGGATTTATTACTGGTCGAATGCAATTGTTTGGAAGAAGAGCGATTAACGAATCCAATTATTGTCCGAGGCCAGTATTGCTTTCTGTTTTAGATGCTTATAATATTATTTGCACGAATAGATATTATTTCTTCGAATTTATCTAGAATATGATACTGACATTTTATTATATATATAAACCATTCGATCTACATTAAAAGATCACTTACCGATTTTATATTCATAACAACCATGGTAAACGAACCTGCCATCTTATTCTATATAAAGTAAGTACGTGTCACTGTTCTGATTTAATTATGTCAGGCACGGGATTGTGCATTGAAGGGTTAGAAAATATAGTTCATTGCTAGAAGAAATCGTATTTCCATGTCAGATTCAAATATAAAAGGCGTTGCTTCAATATTAATGTCTTCTATTTCCGTACTTTGTTTATCAATTGAAGTTAATATCAAAATAATATCATTTTTCACTGATCCAAAGTCTCACAAAATCATCAGTCGAAGTGATTTGTAAGTTTCATTTTTGAAGTGAAGGTTATATTTGAATAAACCACTGTTTATTCATTAGCTGTGACATGATCATTGTTTACAAACATCTAAACACAGACGTAAATTTGTGAGATTATTTCGGAATATAACAACGCCTATCCCTACCACGGTATTACTTGTCTATTCTATTCTTAGTCTGGGGTCTTATCAATTGTGGTACTCTCTTACATAAAGGGACACTATGTTGATTTACAGTGACTTAATTAAACACAGTGGCGACAACTCCCTGTCATCCGCAATGATGAGGCAATATTTATCAAGAGAATAGGTTATAATGGAAACATCTCATATTCAATTGTGACCGTGAGTGCTGTCATCTTTTACTTGAAGCGTCATCCATGGGCGGGAGCTATTCCCTTAGTTTAGAAATAGGAACATATGATGGTTAATACCTCAAATTAACGTGTTTAGGTTGATTCTATTTACCTTTGCGAATTCTTGAGATACGATTTCGGGGCAAGTGATATGAAGCACAACCTTTAGACGGAATTGCTGTGACCAACTTTAAACCGTACAGCTACGTCTCTGTTTGTCCGCCATTTTTGGTCAGAATTATTAACAACCAATCAAAAAGAATACCAGAGTTGACGCCACGGTGTTTAATTAAATCACTGTATGGCGATTGTCTCAATCACACCCTCTGGCGTTTAATATCTATACTAAACTAAATCAGAGTGAATTATGTTCTAAAGTACATTGAATTATCTATCAAATGAGCAGCAGTAAATTTAGTGTAATCTAACTGAAGTTACAGGCATTTAAATGATTGGACATTTTCATTCTCCCCGAGAAGATAGTTGTAAAATTTAGCGTAGATCAAAATTTTTTTATTTTACACAAAGCTTTATTTGGTATTTATTTGATAAAAATTGTTATAATTTTTTACTATAGAGATAACGCCCTCCAGCAGCGAAGCTATAAACTTAAAAATAATTTCCGGCGATTTCTCTTGGCTACTTTTATGATAAAATGTTTTACCGCCACATGCTAGGATGTATAGTTTCTGAGATACAGCCGATGGCCACGCTTAATCACGCACCCGGTATAACTAGATGAATAACTCGGCGTTCAAAAGTGTAGGTTCAAGGCCATACCGCGGCCATTTGTTAAGCTGGTCAATAGCGTACATGGATGGGTTTTAGCGGAGCAATCCCCTCATTAATCTTGAAAAATAGGAGAATTAAATATATAGCTCTTTTATCTGTTCGCGATTTATTTTGTTATTATTTTTATATACATCCAAGTGGAACATAGGATCATTTTTTATACATGTTTTTGTAAAACTTAAAAAAAAATGGTCCTTAGTTTCGCTTATATGTATACAAAATACACTGGCGAAAGAAATTAACGCATCACATTAATTTTTTTAATTTAAAAATAAAGTTTTGATGTTTAAAAACAAAAAAAATAACAACAACACCAACTGAACTATAATAATGATTTTCAACACATTTTCTTTCATTAATGACTAAAATAATGTCATAAATAAAAAGAGGAAAAAAGTTTACATGTGATTATAAGACTTAATATCTAGTAATTCCTCCTCTTGCTCGAATAACTGCCTGACAGCGACGGCTCATACTGTTAATTAATGATCCAATTTCATCCTGGTTAATATCTTCCCAAATTTCCTGCAATCTTTGTCCAAGCTCTTGTTGATTGCTTGGACGCCGAGGAAGTGCTCTAAGGCGTCTGCCCATCGCGTCCCATAGGTGTTCGATCGGATTAAGATCGGGACTCCTGGCTGGCCATTGCATTGTGTTGATACCCACTAGGTCAAGATACTGTTGTACAATTCGGGCACTGTGTGGTTTTGCATTGTCATGCATAAACAGGAAATCGTTTCCTCCAAAGGGAGCAAAAGGCATTACGGATGGTTCTAAAATGTTTGCAATATAAGACGCTGCCGTGATGCTTCCTCTTGGTATGACCACCAACTCCATACGAGCCTCTAAAGTGATACCACCCCACACCATAACAGAGCCTCCACCAAACATAACAGTCGGAACAATGTTACACTGCGCATAACGTTCACCTGGCCGTCTGTACACATGCATTCGTCTGTCACTGCCGTAAAGACAAAATCTGGACTCGTCGCTAAACATAACATTAGCCCAATCGGCCTGTAACCAGTTTACATGTTCTTGCGCAAATGTTTACCTGGCTCTGCGATGATCTGCGGTTAATTGTGGTCCTTTTGCCGCTGTTTTCGGAGTTAAATTAAAACCACGTAACCTTTTTCTGATGGTAACGGAACTTACATGAACATTGTGGATCTCTGCGAGCATATTTTGTAGCCTAGGAGCCGTAATAAACCGTTCGCGTAACGTCTGCATCATTAAAAAACGGTCTTGAACAGCAGTTGTGGCCCCTTTTCTTCCTTGTCCTGGCCTTCTTGAGTATGCCTGAGTTTCCCGATGTCTCTTCAAGACACGGGATACGGTCGATTGATTAACACCAAGACGCTGACTGATGTAACGCTGACTCCTACCTTCTTCTGCAAGTGTAACCACAATCACAGCTTCTTCACTGCTTAAATTAAGATTCGGACGTCTATCCATATTCATTCTTCACTATTTAGCACTTAATTTTAACAATTACTTGAAAACAAACTCAAAAAGAAATTTTATATGAACCTTTCTTACAGTCAGAATAATGAAAAGTGCTTCATTTTATTTATTGACAGAAAACCATGAGAACAAAAGACAAAACACAACATGTAAAACAGCATGCTTGATAAGATTTCTTATTGTAAAAATATGTTTGTGGTCAAAGAAGACTCGATTCCAAGATATCAAAAAAATCACAAATGATGCGTTAATTTCTTTCGCCAGTGTAATAACAAAATAAATCGCTAACAGAAAAAGGGCCTTTTGTTTTTCAAGTGAGATTGATCCCCTAAATCCCGACTATATCTACTTAACTGACCTGCTTAACAAATGGCCGCGGTGTGTCATATATGTCGATAGGTATGCGTGTGACCGTGAAGCTTCACTTTTTCTATAGATCCGCTATAGGAAGTTCGTCATCTAATTATATAGATATATACATCTATAGGTCACAAACACACATCGACACATTTGACACACCGCGGATTTTGTTAAGCTGTATAGTTGTGTAGATATAGGGGGATTTAGGGATTTAGGAACAATCCCCCTTAAAAAATAGGAGAATGAAACAGAAGTACCTGGGGTAAAAGTAGAACAAAACCATATTTGAATATTAAACACACTGGTTTATTCGTCGTATTTTGTTTTGATAAAAATCAAATCAGCTGCAGTGTCATCTAGAATGATTGATTAATTTGGCAACATTGGCATTTCTTTAAAAGTGATAAAACTGTAGCTTTATCTATTTAATGTTTTACTTTGAACAAATTAAAAGCAACGTTTGAAATATTGAAGTAACATTATAGTTGCAGTTAATTAAGTACATTGGGACCAACATAACATGCAAATAATACCATCATTGTGCATTGGACTAAATAATATCCGTAACTATTTAAGGATTACCTTGCAGCTCTTATAACACCTCCTCACTTTTCTATACAATTTTCAATTTCAAGATGTTAGAAGCAAAAGCTCATGCAAAAAATAACAAAAAACATGTGGTAATCTTACGTGTCTGGTAACACCACCTCCGTTACACTGCGAATGATCCCTCCCGTTATTCAACGGCATCGCATCGGAATCCGAACCGCTCCTATTCTTCTTCCTTTTCAGACTTGACCTGGAGCCCAACTTCCACGAACACTTCCTGTGAAACCGCCCACCCTTGTTATCCCCCTTAGCTGCGGACAAACACACCTTCTCCGAAACGGTTGTCGTCTTCGACCCTATTCTCTCGTTCCTCGTGATGATCTTGTCCAACGGCTGCTCAAACTGTCTGAAGGTAAGCGGGGGCGGAGACAGCCCGGGGGGTTTCAACAATCCCGGCATGCTCGAGCTCTATATTCGAAAATAACCAAGAACAACATTCTAACCTACTGATCTTTTTTCTAAATCCAAACAAAACCTTACTGTTTTATTAGATTCGGTACTGGTGATGCAAGGTGCCGTATCGCTTGTAGGTGAGGTGATCTCGCAGCAGACCGGTGTTACGCTGTAACGGAACTCGGGGAAGTCGTCCAGTGTAGTGCTGGGGGAGTCTTGCGGGGTGGCCGCTGTGTGGGTGATTATGGGTGGTGATGATGTCTAAACGGGGTTGGTGGTTAAAGCTTTGAAGTTTTGTGCGGGTTAAGTGAGGTACCTGCGTACTGGGTTGCTTCAGCATCTTTGACTCCTTCTGGATGTTGCATTTCGGCTCATTTTCCAGGATGGCGGAGCAGCAGTCTTTCACGAGGTTCTCCTTGCAGTCGCAGTGGGCGTACGCAATGGACGGCCGTTGTCCATTCAGGTCTTTCACTTTACGTAATTCTTCAGCGGATCTCCAACAATTTTTTGTTACCTGAAGTTAAGAGATATTAGCATTCAAAGATGTATTATTAAGTATACCACAGAATTAGGACCATACAAATGCATTTAAGAAAAGTGCTCAGTATGATTTTATTCAATATAATATAAGAATCATTTGATACCTGAGGTATGTCAAATTCTCGGTTTTTAATTGTTTATGTATGATGTTTATGTATCTCGATGTACAGGGTTATTCAAAAAGATGGACCCAATTTAATTAATTCGTATCTCAGGAAATATAAATTGGATTTGTATACCACCGCTAGGGCGGTGATAGCTGCATAAACAGCCGCTAGGGTACTCGCGCATTTCGTGTCGCCGTCAATTGTGAGTAAAGCTTTTATTAGACGACACTACTTTCTTGTACAAGAAAATAGTATACTATTTTCTATCATGGTGTAATACACGAAATATGACTAAATCAAATAGATCATATCCTATTTCCATTATACAAAATTGTACAAGATTCGCGTTTGGTAATATTTTGTGTATTACACCATGATAGAAACTGGTATACTATTTTCTTGTACAAGAAAATAGTGTCGTCTAATACAAGCGTAAGATAGTTTCTATGAAGCATAAGGTTTTCTGCGTTCTTGACTTTGTAAGAAGCAGGGTTGTGTTTAAAACACTTTGTTTTAAAACAGTGTTTTAAACATGTTTAAAAACAGCCGTTGTGTTTTAAACGGTTTGCTTTAAACGTTTTAAATGTTAAATTCATTTAAAACATGTTTTAAACGTTAAATTTGTTAAAAACGAATTATTTTATTGTCTTAAATTATCTAAACTATATTTTATACTACTTTCGTTACAAAATTTTCGAGTTATTTTCAATTAAAAGTCGAAAACGTAGAATTTTAATAAAATATTTTGGGAAATCAAAGTTTTAAACATTCAAAACATGGAAATTCTTTAAAAAATGTTCATAAAAATTCGTGTGAGATGTAAGAAGAAATTGTCCTTTCAGAATATGCGAAAACAAAAAATACTTCATCGGCAGTTTTCGAGTTATTTTCAAACTAAAGACGAAAAAGAATGTTATGGAAATATTTAAGCAAATTAAAGTCAAGTATTTTAATATAATTGTCGAAAAATATCCAAAAAGGTAGTAACTGTTAAGACATATCATTATTGTCATCAAAAAACATAATGTCAAAAAATATAATAGACTAAAAATATTCAAAAACATCAAAATTGTAAACTTAAATACGTAAAATAAATTTGTTATTCAAATTTAGAACAACACAAATTCGTGTGTGTTAAAAAATCAAGTTTTATACAATCATCATAACATTTACTTAGAATCAGTTGCAGTCGCATATGATTAACAGAAAATTAAATTATGACAGCGCATTTTTCCAAAATACTAAGCCAAAGTTGAAATAAAGGAATTTTTTTTAAGATTAATTTGAAGCTTCTAACAAGTGTTTTTCACTTCCTGATTAAGCACGAATTTAAATTTCTAGTTTAGAAAAGCCTGAAAATTTGGTTTTATTGCATAGCGAAGCGACCAAACCAAATTTTCAGGCTCTTCTAAACTTGATTTTTTTTTAATAACGAATGCCTTAATTCAACGATTTTAGGAGAATGTTTATTTTGAGAGAATTGTAAAAATTCAACGAATTATCAAATCAACCTAAAATTTAAAGAATCTTCACAGAAATGAATACACTTCGATTGGCAATGGAAATTTAAATATCTTAACTAGATTTTTCAGAATATCAAGCTAAATTTGAAATTATGCGATAAAATTGACAATTTTAGGAAAATGTTTTTTGAAAAAATTGTAAAAAATTGAAATTTTATACAATCAAAGTGAAATTCACACAATTTAGTTAGAACTGATTGGACCTACATCTTATAGAAAGAAAATATAATTATGATGACGTATTTTCTGAAAATATTCAGCGAAAGTTGAAATTATGCAATAAAATTAATAATTTTGGGGAAATGTTTTCTTTGAAAATATTGTAAAAAATAAAATGTATACTATTAACATAAAATTCACGGACTATACTTAGAGTTGATTGCACTTTTATATTATAAAAAGAAAATTACACGTTTTCTTAAAACATTCAGCGAAAGTTGAAGTTATGTAATAAAATTGACTATATTCCGCCAAAGACGGCGAGCCGAAACACGAATGAATTAGAACCAATCAGCTTCTAGAAGTCGTTGTTGCCGTGATAACAAATTCATGTAGAGTTCGATTTCGGTACTTTGATTGGTTCTCTACTCGTATTATGTTTCGGTACGTGATTGGTTATCCCAATTCATTGTTCAATTTTTGTAAATAAACTGAACGTCAAACTACTGTCAAATAAAAATTATACACTTCAGTTTTTGTGAACGCTATAAAAATGATCGCAAACACACGGTTCGAAAGTACAGCTCTAGAAGCAATTCACGAAAAAGTAAGAAACGCCCAGCCTATAAATACATTATCATCGCAAAAATATATATGGAAACAGTTTATGGAGTTTTGAGTGGAGAAAAATATTACGTTAAATGCGACTTGCACTTTGGAAGACATTTCTAAAATATTGGAAAACTGGGCATACAATATGAGAAAGAGGGACGGCACGAACTATAAAGAAAAGGTAGTCAAGACGCTATGGAATACCACTGCTAAGTTAGTGCAAGAGAAGTACTTCAGTGAGTTTCAAATATTGTTTGATCCATTTAAAGACTTAATATTCAAACCGGCACGAAGCTCCCGCGATGCCAAACGCAAAGAATTGTAGCGGTTTCCTGAGAAGAGAAGCATGAGTTCTGCACTGTTATCATCAGAAGAATTTCAAGCGATAGTTCTTCAATTTAACAAGGACAGTCCCGATGGGTTGCAAAGAAAATTCTTTCACATATAGTCGGTTGAACTTGCGTGTAGAGGAGGCGAAGGGACATCAACATTAATTCAGCACTTCAAGGATGAATTAAATAATTCTGCAGAATGGACTGGAAGAATAATTTACAATACCATATTTTCTAAAACCTCTCAGGGTGGAGGACAACGCTTAGCCGAAAACAAATGGCTCACACCAAACAAGAGTAATGAAGATGTGTGTCCGGTACGATTACTTAAGAAATTATTGTCAAAACGTGGCGACAACATTAAAACAGATCGTCTGTTTTTAAATGTAAACAAGAGTTGGCCATCGGGAAAAAGCTGGTATAAAAATATGCCCATTGGCCGCAACGAAATTGGGAAGTGGGTTAAAAAGCGGCTCAGAAAATCGGTTTAAACACCAAAATGATTAAAATTAGCAATCACTCTAGTAAAGCAACAGCTGTGAGTCAATTAATGGAACAGGGAAGTAGTGACCACGAGGTTGTTAAAATCACCGGGCATTCTAGTTCGCAATCACTTAAACCGTATTTGCAATTAAATTCTGACCATCATACTAAGATTATTAACAACCTCAGAATAAAAAAACTCCAATACTCTAGTGACAAGAAATGAACAACATAATAATGAACCTGCTAAGCAAAATATAGTATACAATAATTGTACAATTAATAATTATTATACTCAATAAATGTCTTCGTTTCTTTTGAATAGATTCCTTTTTTATTGTAATATTTTTGTTGGGATATAGTCTGATAAATTGCTCTCGTGCATTGGAAATTATCGCAAGTTTGCACTCTTTCGACAAACACAGTCGTATTGCTTTAAGCAACAGCCCCTCGTCCTACGGGCTCGGGACTGTTGCCAAGCAATACGACTTTGTTTGTCGAAAGAGTGCAAACTTGTTACCGATAATTTCCAACGCACTTGTGCAATTACTGTTGACAATTTTTGGAGAATGTTTTCTTTGAAAAATGGTAAAATATTAAAATTTTACACCATCAACGTGAAATTCACAGAATTTACATAAATTTAATTGCACTTACATCTTATAGAAAGAAAATTATACTATCTCACCACATTTTATAAAAAGATTCAAAATTAAAATTATGCAATAAAATTAACAATTTTGAGAGAATGTTTTCTTTGAAAATATTGTAAAATGTTAGAAATGTTAGATCAACATTACATTGAAAGAATTTACTTAGAATTGATTGCACTTACATCTTATAGAAAGAACATTAAATTATCTCGCCACGTTTTCCGAAGATATTCAGCCAAAGTGAAAAATGCAATAAAATCAACGATTTTAGGTGAATGTTTTTTATTTTAACAATTGTAAGAAATTAACAGATTATCAAATTAACATAAGATTTTAAAAATCTACACAGAATCGAATAAACTTCGATTGGTTATAATTGAAATTTGAATATCATTACTGGATATTCCAAAAATATCAATTAAGTTTCAAATCGAAGTCCGTGTTTTAATGATTAATAAATTCCGAAGAAATAGTCGCTCAAATAATTAAACGCAACTCTTTTGAACTTGAAATTTTCTCAAAATAAAAGGCGAACGTTAGCCGATGAATATGGCTTTGAAGTGACGTAACGCTCGATTGATTTAAAACTTAAATCAAGGCTTAAATTTTAAGTCCAAGTCCGCGTTTTAATAATTAGTAGATAAAAAAGGCTTACCCAAATAATTAAGCGTAACATTTTCCACGGATTTGATATTTTCAGTACACGAAAGGCAGACGAGAGCCGAAGAATGTGGCTTTGAATTGAAGTAATGCTCAATTGTTTTCACGCTTAAATCAAGGCGTAAAATCAAATCAAAATCACTGTTTTTTCACCGAGTGAATTAAATTTAATACAACCAACAAATAATACGGATAGCTCAAATAATTAAGCCCAAGTTTTTTAAAACCTTTGTAAATTTCACGAAACAAACGGCAAACGACTACCAAAGAATCAAACTTTGATGTTACGCGACGTTCAATTGTTTTTGCGGTTAAATCAATGTATTAATTTTGAGCTGCCTTTTCATTATTTAAAAAAAAATATATCTAGATTTTACAAAAATCGAGCATAATATTTTTTAAAAGCTCGGCATTTTCACGAAACAAAAAAAACTACAAATAAATTTATTTGTAGTTTTCCAGATTCTTATTATTATTATTCATTTAAACAGTCAATATTTGTTTCGTGGACTGAGTTTTTTTGGTTTCTCAAAAACAAAAATTGAAATTTTTATTTCACAAAACCTAATGAAAAAAATTCCTAAAGATCGACACTTTAAGATTATTCGAGAATTTCGTTTCGAACTTAAGCGGAAGCTTACATTTTGAGTTAAGGTTTTCAAATAAAATTGGCTTGTTAAATCAAACGGTCGTAACTTTAACTTCTTGTAATTTATTTCCCAAGTAATGCATTTAATTTATTGCTACGTGAGAGTAAAGCGCATTCTTTGCTCTTGCGGTTCCTGAAAAGTTCATGAAAATCCGAAGTTTTGATAACTTTTCACAATTGTTTCAAAACGCAACAAAAAATTTTCACTTTTATCCCAATGTTCATTCATTTATTAATCAACTTTAACTACCTGTAGTTTATTTCTCAAGTAATAAATTTGATTTATTTCTACGTGACAGTAAAACGCATTCTTGTCTCGTTCCCCGATCCCTGAAAAATTCATGAAAATCCGACGTTTTAGTAATTTTTCACATTTTTTTAAACATAGCATAAATGGGATTTTAACCGAGTTTTAAACATGTTTGACCACATGCATAGTTTGCTAATCGCGACTAACGAGCGACTAACTAAGGTTTAGTAATAAAATAAAATATGTCGTATGCATAGTCCAATTTTAGACGCGATTAGCGCTAGTCACTGTCTAAATTTTTAATCACACCATATCCCTAGTTTTACATGTGACTATACGTAACCTCAAACGTCATTCGCGTAATTGTAAGCGTCCAAGTTCTGTGTTTCCGAGAATAATGAGTTTCGTCTTTGTTCAAATTAGTGTCGTAAAGTTCGCGAATAAGCGCAAAAATCGTGTGCTATGCCTGTGCTCATAGAAATACGCACACTGTAGGTGGAACGAATTTTCCTAGAACGGCGGTTGGATAAGGGCCACATTCGTTCGTCCCGTTACAACTGTAAGCCTAGCAAATACAGCGTAATAATGTATCTTCATCGAATGCATAGAGTATAGTCTTTCTTCTTTTGATTAAAGCGCAATATGCACATTTTTGTGGGCTCAGAGAAAACGCATGTTTTTGTGCTCGTTCGCGAACTTTACAACACTAGTTTAAATCACTATGAGGTCTATGGTAAATAGTAACCTGTAGAAAGCTATGCAAGTTAATAAAAATCCACAATTGGTAATTGAATATTGCTAATTCTACACTGTAAAAATGTGTTATAGTGTAAATTAGTTGACGACATTGGCACAGAGGGCGTACCAATTCTCGTTACATAGATAAATATCGTAAAGACAATGACAGAAAAAACAATTTTGTCAATACGAGCGAGCAATACTGTTCCGATCCAGTCTGGCGCTAGGTTATGTCCCAGAGGCCTGGAAACAAGCTAGGGTAGTATTCATACCGGAACCTGGCAGAGTTGACTACACTGCTCCCAAGGCATATAGGCCTATCACACTTTTTTCGGTTCTTGCGAAAACCCAGGAAAGAATTTGTAAATGGCACACAAGAGCGCACTAGACAAGCCTTGACAATGTCACAACACGTATACATAGGGGAAGATCTACCGATTCTGCCCTACATAACGTAGTGAGCAGGATTGAGAGATCACTGGATATCAAGAAATCCGCCCGGGTGTTTTTGTTGACATCGAAGGCGCGTTTGATAAAACGACCATACCAAAGATAAAAACACGCGATTAACAAGCGCGGAGTACTATCTAAAATGTGTAACTGGATTGGCAATGCACTGGTCAACCGTAGAGTCACAGTAGAACAGGGCGGGGAACCGATAACCTGTAAAATTGACAGAGGCTGTTCACAAGGAGGTGTCTTATCACCCCTACTATGGAACATGGTTCTAAACAGCTTTCTCGAACGACTTCAGCAACTAGGCTTCTGTGTGACAGTCTATGCTGATGATCTAGCCATGATTGTAAGTGGCAAATTCGAAGACGTTCTATGCGACCAAATGCAAGGCACTCTAAATACAGTTTCGCGGTGGTGCAATAATCACTCCCTATCGGTAAACCCTACAAAAACGGAGATGGTCATGCTCACCAAGAAAAGAAAGGTGACCAAAAGAGCACCATATTTATTGAATATGATGCTGCAGTACAGTGACGAGGTGAAAAACCTGGGCATCACTCTCGACAGGAAACTGAGCTGGAAGAGGAACATCGACATCATAACAGACAAAGCCATAAGGGCCTTTTGGCAATGACGTCGGGCAGTGGGAAAAATCTGGGGGTTTAAACCGCGCACGACGATGTGGTTATACACAGCCATCATAAGGCCCATGCTAACATACGGCGCTTTAGTTTAGTGGCACAGGACCAAACAGCTAACTACGAGGAAGCGACTCTCGCAAGTGCAGCGGGCAGTCTGTCTACGCATAACAGGCGCCATGCACACTACTCCAACGGTGGCGATTGAGGTCATGCTATGCCTTCCGCCACTTGATATTCACGTGGAGAGGGAGGCCGTGGCGACCATACTTCGCCTTCAAGACAGTGGGATCTGGAACAGTAACCGCTGTGGGCAAGTTAGAGGACACCTCTGGAGTAGTGTCTGCAAAGACATACCTTTTTTAGAGGCTGGCACTGACTACTGTAGACCGACACTCATTCGGACTGCACCCTACACGGTTACCATTCAACTCACTAAACAAATGAGAGAGTCGGCCGTAAGGATCTACACAGATGAATCCAAAAGGATGGATAGATCAGGGATTGGAGTCTTCTCCAGGACCCTGAAAATCCAAACAAAGGTTCCGATGGGAAAGCCTTACTGAGTGAAAGTTGGCTTACAATGGCCTACACAAGGGATCTACCCACCTCGGCTTTGCTAGACTACCTAAACCAGGTAGGCTGACTAAGCTGAGGCTGGGTAATCGACGGGAGGAAGCACAATGGACCTAATGAGGCCTATGTGAAGTGCAGAAATGCGCACTCCCCAAAGAACCAGAATCAGAACTAGCGACTAAAGATAGGCGCTACTAACAAGTATGTGTTAAAACATGACTATGCATACGGCTTACTTAGTAACATTTTAATCCGATTAGTTAATTACACGTTAGTTTAAACATGTTTTTAATTGTTAATGTTTTAAACGCTGTACTAATGAAAAAACACGTTTTGTAAAAAAAAACTGTTTGTTTTAATTAAAATGAAAAATTGCCAGGTCCAATAGTTTATTTATACAACGTCACTTGAAATCAGTGTTTTATACATCTGGCGCATGAAGTTTAATTTCGAGTTACGTAAAGCCTACGCGACTAAGCTAAATGTTCAGGCTTTTCAAAACTCGAAATTTCACTTCATGCTAAATCAAGGACTGAAAACACTCGTAAGAAGCTCCAAATTGAACGCTTTAAATTCATTTAATTGAACATTGACAACAAAAAATAAAATTTAAGAACATTTATAAAATAATCATGTTGCAGTATTAAACATAAAGTGCACCAACCGCCCTAACTTAGTTGTTTTATTTCAAGTGTTCTCATCCATTTTAGTTTTAAAAATGATCCAGGAGTTTTTTTGAATGCTCTCGACACACTCGACACACTCGACACTGTGTGTGTGTTATGTGTGGTTTCAGGAAGATGGGGCCACTGCCCATTCAGCTTGGACTTCAATCCATTATTGAAAGAAGTCTTTTTCGTACGGCTGGTCTCCATATGAAGGGAGTACGCTCGCCTGATTTAAGCCCCTGCGATTATTTTTTGCGGAGTATTCTTAAATTTCGAGTTTATAACTATTGTCTACAGACCCTGGAAGACTTACAGAGCAACATCGAAGCTGAAATTGTCAATACACCGATTGGTATGTTTGAAAGAGTGGACCAAAACTTTTCAATTCGACTGACAATTTTTTTATTTTTTTTATTTTGGGTTTTACGTCATCTATTTCCGCTGCTAAGGCCAATCATGACGCCGGAGATTAGGTCTACAGCTATCCGGGAATTTTGCCGAACCCGATGGGAGTTCCAACCCACCGGTAGGGATCTTTAACGTGCACGCAACATCCCGGCAATACACGGGTCCTACATGCATTTAACGTCATATCCGAGAAGACGGAGTGTTTGGCATTTTTAACCTAACCTATATAAATGCAGACAACTTGTTAGGCCGGTATTTGAACCCCGGTCAGTGGCGTTACAGTACAACACTCTAACCACTACACCACCAAGCTGCCCAATTCGACTGACAATAAAGGGTGACATTTATAAGATGTTTTTTATTACCCATATTAAATCAAATTTCGCATGTTATGTGATGGGAGAAGAATAACAATAAAGAGTTTTGGTAATTTTGTTTAATTTTCAAAAAAGGAAGTGCCCACGCCCCATTCTGTACAAAGCATATCTTTATTTTTATTACTTGATCTATTGATACAGTTCTTCCATAGGCTAAATAATTCTCCAATTGGGTTCTGAAATTTTGTGTAAGGTGGTAGAAATACAATAGAAAAATCATTTGTGCAAAGGAGAAAGTAATTTGACAAATAGTAAAATACGTGTATGTTGATCTAAAACTGACATGTGAGATTTTCATTTGATAATAAGGGAATTTCATTTTATACCAACCTAAACTAAAAACCCTGTAACTACTCGGGTTGATAATTAACTATTATTACTTTTCTTAAAATAACTTGACTTCAAATAAAGCAAAGTTAAGTAGAACTCTACAAATTGGTTTAGATTATTAATAGACGTTCGTGGCTGTTTAAACTATATCGCCTTGAAACTTTCTATTAACTACACTTTAATCTATTACTACTTTCTACTTATTTTATTAAAGCATTTTGTAAAGTTTCTACTAAAGTATATTAATAAATAATAAGATTTTTCTCGAATGTTGATATACTTTTTCAGTATTACTAAGGCGAAGTCGGGTTTTATAATAAAGACAAGCCTAAAAGATCCCAAAACAAGTTGATACATTCGAAAGTAATAATTGTATACAATTAAAATGTTTTTGTCGTTCTTTTTCTATTATACCGGATGTTCGATAAAAAACGCTGTTATTTGTTGGTCGATTTATTAAAGTAAAAACCAAAATTATTGGCCGTTTAAATACTAAGAAATTACATCAATATTGATTTTTTTCAATAATAACTTTATTGTCAAATAATAGCCAACTTAACATTTTTAAATGGCTGCCTCTATTTTTTGAAATTTTATTACTTTAGACATTATTTATCTCAATTTCTTGGTACTTGTTCAATATTTAAAAAAAAAAATAAATCTTGTAATGAAAATTATATTTTTCACAAATGGTAATTAGTGCGCCTTGAAAAAAAGTGACAACCTAATGTGGATTAAAGCTAGTATTAATTTAACCCATTAAGCGACATTGATGTAATAACGCAACATTATTATATTGTTTTTTATATAATTACTAACTAAAAAAGTAAATTTGATACATTGTATTAATGAGAATGTGTAAAGAAAATAGAAATAATTTGTTATTTAAAAATTTCGATTATTACTCATTTTGAAAGTGTATTTCTAACTCACAATATTTCAGTGTTTTATACGGGTGGCGCATGAAGTAAAACCAAATCTTAAGGCTTTTCTAAACTCTAAATTTTACTTCATGCATAATCTGGGAGTGGAAACACTCCTTCGAACTTCTAATTGAACTCTATTTCAAAATGGACGAATGGCTATAAATTCATAGTATGTACTTTATGAATATTCAAAAGAAATAATCCTAGTATGTAATATAATAATGAATGTCTACATTGAAATCATAAAAAGAATTTCAGAGTTTTACCTAAAATCAACTTTTAGGAATACACTGATTAAATATAAACCAATAAACAATTTAAACAGCATTAAAAGGCCATTTTTTCAAGCCACACTACATTTATTGCCAAAAATCATGTGCACGAGATTTATTATAATTGTTTTTTGGCATAAATCTTAGATTAAAATCAACATATCTGGCATAACTGGATTCAGAAAAATAATATCTAATATAATAAAATAAGAAACGTATATGCAGCCATTTAAATGTATAGTTGACTATTATTTGGCAATTAAGTTAATTTTGAAAAAATAGACTGATTTTGTTTTTTAGTTCAATTTAAAATTATGACGTTGGTCGTTTTTTATCGAATATCCCGTATAAATATTTTTATTTACTCATAACTTTCCTGTTATAATTAAACATTAGCCTGAATTTAGAATTCCCAAGGTCAAGTGAAAATAAATAATGAATTTATTAATAAACTGAAATTTCATAATGCATGTGTGTATTATAAAACAGTGATTTAAATTTAAGTTCAAAATCACTGTTATTATAGCTAATCGAAATAACACGAAATCATATATTTCATATTTTGATGTTAACTTTATTATAAACAATTCTCAGTGCTATTAATAAATAATTAGGCTTAGAAATGTTGTTCTTATAAAAACTGGTAGCTATATTTTTGTTTCAGAAACTTTTTTGTATGATCACTTTTCTCTGTTCATGGAGTTAATCGCAATTTTTGATACTTACATGCGTATAACTCCCACTAGAACTAGTCAAAGACCTGCTGCTGTCATCCGAACTATCCCTATAACTGGACTCCAGCATGCAGGACATCTTCCTCCTGGCCATCTCCCTCTGCTCCCTCTCTCTCCTCTCATTCCTCTCCGAACTGAACCCCTCCACCAGGATAGCCACCAACAAATTGAACAGAACATAATTCCCAAATGTCATCAGCGCGACAAAATACAGCGCGGCCCAATGCGAAGTCTTCGCCATACCATTAGACAACACCATATTCCAATCCTCCTGCGTTAGAATCTAAACAGCGAAATTCAAAAATACAAATCATAAAATTTTAAAATGTTATTTTTCTTTTTGTTTGGTAATTTAGATGAGTAAAAAAATGAAGTGGATCTTACTTGAAAGACCGTGACAGTCGCCCAGAGGATGTTGTTGAAATGCTTTCGGTCGCACTCGCACTTCTTGTCTTTGGTGATGATCATCTGACAGCTACATTCTCTACTTACGCCATCCGAGTCAGTGTACTTGCAAAACTTACCCCCAAATAAGTACATGCCAAGAATGCTGTTAACATCAGACTTGTTATAGAGAACGTTTTCAGGCATTGTTTCAGTATTTTTTTTAATCATCAAATTATTGGATTATTTACAAATAAATACAAATAACAATATCTTTTTTTTTTCAAATAAAACAAAAAAAAACATCTACAAAACGTAAAACTCAAAACGCGTTATTTAAAAATTAAATTAAAGTAACCAAATTACTACTGCAAATGCGATTGTATTTCTAAACCAAATAAAATTTCTACTTTATTTTTTGAAATATATTTGCTACAATAAATAAAGTTTCTTTTTATAAATGGCATTTTATTCCGAAAACAAATCTCTACTATAAATAGGTTTTTTTTTTCGAAATCAATCACCATTATGAATTGGTATTATTTTCGAAATTAAATCACTACTATAAATGGGATTCATTATTTGGAAATCAAATGACTACAATAAAAACCGATTTTATTTTTTTATTTGTTTCGTTTTTTTTTTTCCTCAAAATAACAAATAATCTAATTTCATCCTAATGATCTACGTTGTGTGGCTAAATGCTACTGTTATGTGTTGATGTCGTATGTTACTAGCAAATGGTAAGGGTGACAAGTTTTTGTTCAATTTTCTTCTCTTACGTTACACGTCTCACTCAAAAATTTCCACAAAATAAAAACAAATCAAAAATTTCACAACGGTAAAGTCAAGTTCGGGTGAAGAGAAGTGAGAGTGCGCAAGTTCGGGTTTATGCATTACAATTGAGTTTTGTTTGTTAACTCGGCTATATTACCTACAATTTAATCAACATTTGTTGCATTTTATAAATTAATAAAAATTTGGCTTGGTCGAAACTTATTAAAGATAACATCATTTTTGAAAATGTTAATATATTTTTATAATAAGAAATGAAACTATACAAACATGCTTAACTGCTTATTGAATTAATATCTCTGCAACAGAAAATACATTTATAATTTTAAACTTCAGTGTACACAAGAAATTTGTCATTTAAGTACATATCTCGATACAAGTATGCAGGGTGTCTCGCGAAGTTCTCCCGGCACTGTTCTTGGGATAATTTCAAGCAACAAAAATCATATGAATATGTGTCTTATTCTGAGTATTTATTGAGCCATACACATTTCAAAATGCTGTCAAAATTAAAAAATGAATGACTGCAGACTAATAATTTCATAGAACATGGTCGTCATATTATATATTTTAATTTGGATTTTATTCTTGTTCGAGGCAGTTTTTTTTAGTTTAACCCTTTCGGCCCTGACGGTGGCATTTGCCACCACTAAAATTTGGTAAACATACTGTGAGTTTCTCTTTTAAATATGTATTTAAATATGTACACGTACGCATGATCTGTAACTTTTCCGATAATCGTTTGTTTTTCAAAATAGTTTAATTTGAAGTCTTAAACGAGTGTTCTCCACTACCGGATTAAGCATGAAGTAAAATTTCGAGTTTAGAAAAGCCTGAAAATTTGATTTCGTCGCGTAGCGCTACGCGACCAAACCAAATGTTCGGGCTTTACTAAACTCGAAATTTTACTTCATACGTAACGCGTATAAAACACTGATTTTAGGTGAAGTTCAAAATAATCTACTAAAGCGATATGTTAAAAACGTGCATTCTGAACATCACATCACATCAGTGTCAGAGCTGGGACGAATCCTCGTAAAAAGGATTCGAATCACGAATCCAAATCACCTAATATGATTCGAATCACGAATACTCGAACAAAAGATTCGTCAGAGATAAATATGATTTGCATCAAAGATTCGAATCCTGTTTCTTCGAATCACGAATACAAATCCTTTGAGAATAAATTTGAGTTTATTATTTTTTTGCAACCATTAATATATAAATATCGTTACTAGTTGTTTTAACAAAAATATTCAAAACCTAATTATTTATTATTAACTCTGAACACCGTTGATAACAGACTAAATATCTGATTCCCTGTTACTCTGATAAAAGATGTATTTGTGTGTTTCTGAACTTCACTTGAAATCAGTGGTTTGTACGCGTGGCGCATGAAGTAAAATTTCACGGGGCTTTTCTAAACTCGAAATTTTACTTCATGCTTAGCCTGGGAGTGGAAACACTCGTTGAAAACTTCAAATTGAACTCTATTATAACATCGATGAATGCCTGAAAATTACGTAAATAGAAAATTCACTGAATATCATTAAAACCGGGAAAGTCAGAGAAAAGTCATGGAATTATATTTGAATTGACCAAAACACTATCAAAAATTTTATTAAATTTATAAAATTAACTTAAATATTAACAAAAACAATGAAACCAATTTAACAGCATGGTCGTTTCTCACAGAAGAAAGTTATATTAAAATACATGGCAAAAAATCTTGGGTCAGGGATATGTCGAAGAAATTTAACATTTCAGATTATAACTACCATAATATCAAATAAATATAAACAACATTTTGAAAACTAGATTATTACATTTAAAAAAATTTCAGTCATTTAATGTTCTTATCAAAACATTCAGTTTGAAGTTTCGAACGAGTGTTTTCCACTCCCAGACTAAGCATGAAGTAAAATTTCGAGTTTAGAAAAGCCCTGTGAAAAATTGTCGAGGGTCGCGCAGCGACCCGAGACAAATTTTCTGGGCTTTTCTAAACTCGAAATTTTACTTCATGCGCCACGCGTATTAACAGTGATTTAACGAGAAATGTAAAAACACACAAAACACATATTTCATGTTAATCCTCAAAATTAATTCGAATTTATTTTTGACGATTGAAATCCTTTTACAAGTATTCGAATAATTTTATAAATATTCGAATCCTATTATAAATATTCGAATCCTTTTATAAATATTCGAATCCTTTTATAAGGATTCGAATCACCTACATTTGGATTCGAATACGAATCCTCTTAAAATTATGTAACGAATCCGGATCACGAACCCAGTTGAACTAAAGTATTCGAATGCCTCTTTTGAATCCTCTAAAACGATTCGAATCCAGGATTCGAATCCTGAATGTTTCGAATCCTGCCCAGCTCTGATCAGTGTTTAGTATGCGTGGCGCATGAAGTAAAATTTCGAGTTTAGAAAAGCCTGAAAATTTGGTTTGGTCGCGTAGCGCTACGCGCTTCGCGACCAAACCAAATTTTCAGGCTTTTCTAAACTCGAAATTTTACTTCATGCTTAATCTGGGAGTGGAAAACACTCGTTTAAGACTTCAAATTAAACTATTTTAAAAAACAAACGATTATCGGAAAAGTTACAGATCATACATGTATGTTATATATTTAAATACATATTTAAAAGAAAATTTCCCAGTATGTTTACCAAATTTTAGTGGTGACAAATACCACCGTCAGGGTTAAATTAAAAAAACTGCCTCGAGCAAGAATAGCATCCAAATTAATATAAATAAAAGACCGATTTTAATTTACACTTTCTACTACTTTTGGTCGGTGTCAGTTATTTAACACTATTGATTATTTCGTGTTTCTAATGTGAACTTAGAGATAATTAAAAGGCTAATTTTTCAACAAAGTTCAGCATTAACTCAGTTAAATTTACATTCACTGAATTAAAATTTAAATTAAGCTACTTTATCAATCATCACCAACCTTCAATCGAGTATATTTTACTGTTTTAATAGTATTTAATAACAATAAACTGTTTATTATTAATTTCATTATTATGTTTACTCATTTGATGATTTCAACCATTATTTAATGTCAAATCATCACCATAAAACTATAATCGAGTTTATTTCTTTATAAACTAGATATTCTTAAACTTAAAAAAAAAAATTTCGAACAATTTCCTATGTAATTTGTTACAATTTTTATAAAGTTTTAAAGAGAACTAAAATTTCTAAATAGATCTAAATACAAAATTTAATGTCTTAACTTGATCATTTGATCAATAAATTGAAATTCATGGAAATGGAAAATGGTGGAATTTGGTATACAAATATTTGTGTATTTTTAAATTAATGCTTTTAATAACACAGTGCAACATTTTTGAGGTCATCGAATGTAAACTAAATTCTGACTTCAGTTTCTAAAAGTGCCCACCCAAACTAACAAAACCCTATTTGGGTTTTGATAGTGTAGTTCGAATTTTTTTTGCAATCATAAAGTTTTTTTGCTTTTTAGTAAATGATTGGGAATTTCTCAATGCAATCTTCAGACGAAATGTTCTTCACACCAAAATACACAACTTTTGTGAACATGTCGAGGCTAGATTTTTACTTTTTCGGGGTGTTTTTGGTGCAGAAAGCCCGAAAAAATGCAAATAGTACAACCGATGTTAAGATAGCCATAGATTTTTCAGCCACAGATTTGCCCGGCGCATCCACCATCGATTGTAAATTAAAATAAATGTTTTTCTTAATTTAAGGCATATTATTGATGAAACAAAGAAAACTAAACTAATTCCAGCCCTAAAAATATAGCTCATTTAAACTTAAATTTATTTTCGTATATAGGCTTTATCAAACACAAATAGATAGTCCTCCCAAAAGCATGTAATAAAATGACCAGATTTCAAACTTAAATTAAAAGTATGTAGTTGTGATTAAAATTATTTCTTTTAACTCTGACTTGTAGCTTAAAGCCTAACTAAGCCAGTTAAGCAATACAATTTTGGCAATAATGTTAAATACATTTTTTATACATTTTTTCCATCCTAACGACTCCAATAAAATGACCAGATTTCAAACTTAAATTAAAAATATGTAGTTGTGATTAAAATTATTTCTTTTAACTCTGACGTGTAGCTTAGAGCCTAACTAAGCCATTTAAGCTATAACATTTAGGCAAAAATGTTAAATGAATTTTTTATAAATTTTTTCCATCCGAACGACTCGAATAAAATGACCAGATTTCAAACTAAAATTAAAAATATGTAGTTGTGATTAAAATTATTTCTTTTAACTCTGACGTGTAGCTTAAAGCCTAACTAAGCTATTTAAGCTATAAAATATTGGGAAAAATGTTAAATGAATTTTTTATAAATTTTTTCCATCCGAACGAGTCGAATAAAATGACCATATTTCAAACTAATTTTTACGTCACCTGTGGAATCCCTACGTCTTGTCAAAAATATCAAGATAATTTAAATCGTACGAGATCGGCTATCTTTTAATCAAGTCATCCTTATACGTCATTTAATCACCTTGATTTCGACGTCATACGTGGAATTTCTCACGTGACGTAAAAAATAAAGGTAATTAAACAATTCGATGTCGGCTCAATTATTAATAAACAAAAAGTCCACCACTTTTTTATATCTTTTTACCAATACCCAATTTTACGTTAGGTGATGAGATAAACAGAAAGGTTTACCACTTTTGTCATCATTTACAGAATTTCCAAACGGACCCCCTGACCTACCCCAGCACTCCTTACCCAGGGGAAGGGGGGGCATGTTTAACTAATACATTTGCTACAACAGTAGTTATACCCCTGTATTGACGTCGTACATCAAAATCCTGATGTGAAAATCAAGATAACCTAAATCGTACGAAGTTGACTTTGTTTTAATTGAGTCAACCTTATAGGTAATTTGATTACCTTGATTTATGACAGCAAGCTTAAATGGCTTAGTTAGGCTCTAAGCTACACGTCAGAGTTAAAAGAAATAATTTTAATCACAACTACATATTTTTAATTTAGGTTTGAAATCTGGTCATTTTATTCGAGTCGTTCGGATGGAAAAAATTTATAAAAAATTCATTTAACATTTTTGCCAACATTTTATAGCTTAAATGGCTTAGTTAGGCTCTAAGCTACACGTCAGAGTTAAAAGAAATAATTTTAATCGCAACTACATATTTTTAATTTAAGTTTGAAATCTGGTCATTTTATTCGAGTCGTTCGGATGGAAAAAATTTATAAAAAATTCATTTCACATTTTTGCCAAAATTTTATAGCCTAAATAGCTTAGTTAGGCTCTAAGCTACACGTCAGAGTTAAAAGAAATAATTTAAATCACAACTACATATTTTTAATTTAAGTTTGAAATCTGGTCATTTTATTCGAGTCGTTCGGATGGAAAAAATTTATAAAACATTCAATTAACATTTTTGCCAAAATTTTATAGCTTAAATGGCTTAGTTAGGCTCTAAGCTACACGTCAGAGTTAAAAGAAATAATTTAAATCACAACTACATATTTTTAATTTAAATTTGAAATCTGGTCATTTTATTCGAGTCGTTCGGATGGAAAAAATTTATAAAACATTCAATTAACATTTTTGCCAAAATTTTATAGCTTAAATGGCTTAGTTAGGCTCTAAGCTACACGTCAGAGTTAAAAGAAATAATTTTAATCACAACTACATATTTTTAATTTAGGTTTGAAATCTGGTCATTTTATTCGAGTCGTTCGGATGGAACAAATTTATAAAAAATTCATTTTACATTTTTGCCAAAATTTTATAGCTTAAATGGTTTAGTTAGGCTCTAAACTACACGTCAGAGTTAAAAGAAATAATTTTAATCACAGCTACATATTTATAATTTAGGTTTGAAATCTGGTCATTTTATTCGAGTCGTTTGGATGGAAAAAATTTATAAAAAATTCATTTAATATTTTTGCCAAAATTTTATAGCTTAAATGGCTTAGTTAGGCTCTAAGCTACACGTCAGAGTTAAAAGAAATAATTTTAATCTCAACTACATATTTTTAATTTAAGTTTGAAATCTGGTCATTTTATTGGAGTCGTTCGGATGGAAAAAATTTATAAAAAATTCATTTCACATTTTTGCCAAAATTTTATAGCCTAAATGGCTTAGTTAGGCTCTAAGCTACACGTCAGAGTTAAAAGAAATAATTTAAATCACAACTACATATTTTTAATTTAAGTTTGAAATCTGGTCATTTTATTCGAGTCGTTCGGATGGAAAAAATTTATAAAAAATGTATTTAACATGTTTGCCAAAATTTTATTGCTTAAATGGCTTAGTTAGGCTTTAAGCTATACGTCAGAGTTAAAAGAAATAATTTTAATCACAACTACATACTTTTAATTTAAGTTTGAAATCTGGTCATTTTATTACATGCTTTTGGGAGGACTATCTATTTGTGTTTGATAAATCCTATATACGAAAATAAATTTAAGTTTGGATGAGCTATATATTTAGGGCTAGAATTAGTTTAGTTTTCTTTGTTTCATTAACAATATGCCTTAAATTAAGAAAAACATTTATTCTAATCTACGATCGATGGTGGATGCGCCGGGCAAATCTATGGCTGGAAAATCTATGGCTATCTTATCATCGGTAATAGCACACAACAAAATTTTAGCTGTGTTATGGTCGAAAATGTAAATTAATGGCTTTTTCGGGGTTTCTGCACTAAAAACACCCCGAAAGGGTAAAAATCCGGCCTCGACATGTTCACAAAAGTTGTGTATTTTGGTGCGAAAAACATTTCGTCTAAAGATTTCACTAAGAAATTCCGAATGCTTTACGAGATATAGCCGTGCAAAACCAAAGCTCAAACAAAAAACTTCATGATGGAAAAAAAAATTCGAACTAAACTATCAAAACCCAAATTGGGTTTTGCTGGTTTGGGTGGATACTTCTAGAAACTGAAGTCAGAATTTAGTGTACATTTTATGTGTTGCACTGTGTAATATAACATAAATTCGAATTAATACTAATATCCACTTTCTGCAAAAATTTAGTCTCGTTGAAGAAAATCGATATTAATTTCAATTCATTTTTATATTTTGTAAATGTTTTGCAAACAATTATAAAATTCAATTTATAAAAAAAAATTGAATTTGCCAATTGTTTGCAGAATATTTACAAAATATAAAAACAGCTTTTAATAATGTTCCTAATAATAGATCAAATTAATCTAATTTCTTGCTTTTTACTAAAAACTTTAGAGATTTTTATATTGTACTAAAATGTATTACTTTTATATTGTTGGTTTTTAAATATAAAATAGGGTTTGTAACAAAATTAAGTGCCAATTTAACAACGTTGAGATTTTTTAATTTATTTTAACAATTTAAAGATATTAGCAGTTCACCGTTTTACTTATACTTAAAGTATGAAGACATATAGAACTTTCTAACTTTAGAGTTGTACAGGGTGACCCAAATTCGATGTTTTCATAAGGTATCTCGGTAACACGAATAGTTAGACAAAATCTGATATAAACGTCATAAACTGATTTTCTGAGAAAATAACAGTTGCATTAACAGATCATGGCTAGCTTAATTAGTTTGAGAGATATTGGGCGTTTTTCAATTGTTAACTAATTTGAAATACGTCTTTTTCTTAATAACCATAAGATATTTGTGTAGTTGTTAACGTAGAATTTAGTGGCGTACTTATTTTTTTGTTTAAATTTTTAATTTCCGAGTTATGACACAAAGTCGCATTTTATTAAATGGAACACCCTATATATTTTTATGTCATTAAATAGCATTTTTTTAAATTAGCTTTACATTGTTGTACGCAGTTAATAAAAATTTCTAAAATTAGCAAAATACATTGAAAATTAAATTTATTTCAAATATTAGTTTTATAATTGACTTGTTTTTGAAGATTTTTGTGAAAAATCACCAAGTTCACAGACTCCTTCATCATTAATAAATAATACTAACATTTCTGTAATTATAATTGTATGAAAATATTATCAAATTTATTTCTGAAAGATTCACAATTTTTCAATCAAAAAATGCGACTTACTTATAATTGTATGTATTATCAAATATATTTCTAAAAGTCTCAAAGTAAGAAGCACAATTGTGCAATAAAAAACGAAACTAAATTGTTTTAAAAATACACAGTTAAAAATACAAGGTTATTCAACAGAAAGTTATGTTTAGAAATTAATGATTTTTTTAAAAGTAACTAAAGTCAACACATTACCCTTTTACCCTGACGTCATAAAAAACACAGCAGCACAAACGCATGTTTACCTTTTTGTTTAATTTTATTACTTCACTTATTTGACAAACCTATCAATGGGCAATCAAATTATCTATACTTGGTGATTCAGTTTGGTGTTTCACCCCCTTCTAAGTTTTTTATTTTGATAGTAAAGTATAACAAACTATATATATTTGGAAACGGTAGGAAATTCACCAATTAATGGCGTCACCGTATTGACAATACGACGACAACTGTCAAGGTATCGATAGTCAACTTTTTTTTCTCACATGACACCATACCTATTTTTTGTTCAATTCGGATAGAGGACACTTTCCTACATCTGCATATTTATTACAACTATACGTTTAAATAACAAACAAATTAATAAATCGGTTCATTTTCTAAAAAAATCATACGTCTATAGAAAAGAAATATGAGGATTTACCAAAATATCGACTTTTTTTATTTTTATTTGTTGCTAATTTTTTTTAAATGAATGTTTGAATTGCTTAAATGAATATTCAGAATATTCGGATGAGGAAAAGTACCCTCTATCCGAATTGAACAAAAAATAGGTATAGTATCGTTTGAAAAACGATACTATACCTATTTTTGGTGATTAACTTTCAAAAACGTTGACTTTCGCTACTTTGACAGTTGTCATCGTATTATCAAATCGGTGACACCTTTAAATAGAGAATTTCCTGCCGTTTACAAATATATATCGTTTGTTATACTTTACTTTCAAAATAAAAAAGTTACAAGGGGGTGGAACACCAAACTGAATCACCCTGTATACATTAATTTTCTGACATGTGTTGTTTTTTAGAAGAGTTCAATTTGAAGCTTTAAAGGAGTGTTTTGTACTCCAAGGTTAAACATGAAGTAACATTTCGAGTTAAGAATAGCCTTAAAATTCGCGGAAGGCCCAAACCAAATTTTTAGGCTTTTCTAAACTCAGAATTTTACTTCATGCGCCACGCGTATAAAACTCAAATTCAGAATAAAGTTCGTAATACACTGCTTAAGCTTGATCAGTATTTTATACGCGTGGCGCATGAAGGAAAATTTCGAGTTTAGAAAAGCCAGAAATTTTACTTCATGCTTAACCTGGGAGTGAAAAACACTCGTCTAATGCTTTAAATTGATCACTAAAACATGCAATATCTGCAAATTTAAAGCATAAACGCTGTCATTGGGATATGCATACTTAAAGGAAAAACTCCCCGTACAAGGAAAGGCAAACAAGAACGAACGGAAATCCATAAAATACAAATCTCAGTTAAATTGGACATTAGCACATGAATTAGTGAGATTATTCAGAAAAATATGCGTTCTAAATCATAATAATTTCCTCTTGGTTCTGTGGCAAATTGTAAGTGATCAATTCATATGGATCCTCTTTATTTCCAACATTTGAATTATTCTTTCACTTACTTTTATTGCAAACCGTTTGGCCGCTATTGAAAATCCGATGTTTCTTTCTTAAATAGTTTCATCGCAGTTAGAGTGAGAGCATTTTTGTAAAAATTGGCGGATTTGAAGTATTTTGACAGGCGTCGTGAATATCATAATGATAGAAACGCAACTTAACATCCGACGTGAGAAACAACTGAAGATGTTCTGTTTTAACCATAATTTATTGATTAAAAAAAAACACTTAATGACGTCAAAACAGATAACACTTAATGACGTCAGGGTAAAAGGGTAATGTGTTGACTATATCTGCTTATTTATCGCATATATTAGTTGCCATGGTGATAAGTTTTGTTCATTAGTTAATGGACAAACATTCTTGATTTATGTAGCTATATTTTTAATATGATTTTATTATTCGTTAATTTTTAAGATTTTTTTGTGGACTATGTTACACCAATATAAATTAATTTAAAGTGCTATCGATTAGCACAAAAATATACAGAGTGTTTCATTTAAAACAATGCAACTTTGTGTCATAACTCGGAATAAAGTATTAAGTACGTCATTAAATTCTATGGTAAAAACTACACAAATATATGTTTAACTTTATTTTTGCATGTCTTATAGTTATTGAGATAAAAACGTGTTTTAAAATAGTCAATAATGGAAAAACGCCTGATATTTGATATAAGCCAGGATATATTAACACCATCCTGATTTTATCAGAAAAACAGGTCATGACGTGTATAGCAGATTTTGTCTAACTATTCGGGTTACCTAGATACCTTATAAAAACATCGAATTTTGGTCACCCTGTACATTTTAAATAAATATCATATCAGTTGATACCCCCGAAATTTGATATAATTTTAGGTTTATAACTGTGAAATGGTGATTAACTTTAATTTTTACAGTTCTTAAATCAAAATAGGTACTGTAAAGTTGTAGGTTTTAGTGATGTCTGATTACTAGTTGAGAGTTCTATGTAACATTTGATGATATAGTGAATTATTAAAATAATAAATATGCCGATTAATACTTTCAAGGATACCAAATCTATAAATAGTTTTGACTTTAAATTATGAACAGTGGAGGCTTCTACTTCGTTATACATGTTAATTCAATGAAATAAAACACTTTAACTTTGTTTGTATAACACACTATTTTTATTTTCGTGACTGCAGTTTCGGCAATTCAACTTGCCATTATCAAACAGAGATATTTGATAATGGCAAGTTGAATTGCCGAAACTGCAGTCACGAAAATAAAAATTGTGTGTTATACAAACAAAATTAAAGTTTTGACTTTGTATTTATTTACTTTCCTTTTACGATTTAACCTCCTTTTAATGTAACATTTGATGATATAGTGAAGAATTAAAGTACTTACTTTTAAGAATTTAAGATCAAACTTATAAATAATTTTGATTTTGTAAAAGTTGTAGTTACGCCGCTAATTTCAATAAATAATTAATTATGATTTGAAAAGTACATAAACTTAGTTTTTTGTTGACGATTTAAATACAATCTAGAAAGTGATATGTACAAAACGTGAATATATTTACTTTTAAAGAAAATTATGTTTTTGTTTATAATTTAACTAATATATTTCGTCATGAAAACAAAAAAGTACACACAACATAATCAGTTCAATGCTTTGATGCCGGGTTTCACCAACGTCAGTTAAATCGACCAATAGTTTTCAACAATTAAAATCTATTAATAGTTACATACATGTCGAAATATTAATCAATTCACATGACATTGATGTTTATGACATAGAAAATGTTCATTCCAATCGAAAAATAAATTTAACCAATGAATAAGATTTAATTAACCTTTAGGTAATATACAGGGTGTCTACGCTAAACCGTTCGTTAAAAGTTTATGGGGTTCCCGTTGCATCAAAAATTTGAAAAAAATCCTTGACATTTGGTTGAATCAGTTCTCCTCATGTGAAATATTTTCAACTTTATATCACTTCCGGTTCCACCGGAAGAAGCACCAAATTTGTTATTTTAAATGGAACACCCTATCTATTAGTAATTTTTTGAATTCCTTGTTTTAATTGCACTATATTTTATTCGAACATATGCACACTTATCTTTTATAGTTATCAAGAAAAAAAAATATTTCCAAAATTTTGGTCTCTAATAGGCATCTTGAAATTTGTCCGTAACTTCTCTTGAGAATAAGATGAAAATATAATTTATATCTCTACTTGTACCTAGAGGATGCCTCTATGAGTAAAGTAATTAGAAACTGTCAATTTTGACAATAAGTGTTCTTAAAATGTCAATATCGAAGTGCCCTCTTCAATATCTCGTAATTTAATTTTTTTAAATGAAATGACCCATTTTTTATCACATGGTACGATTTGGAGAAAAATTTCCTACAAAAAAGTATTATACAACTATAATCCTAAAGCAAGTAGTTTTCGAATTATTTCGAAGATTCTTTTTTCGTCGCATTTATGCAGGGAATAATGCGCGCGTAAGTCGCAATTAAATTTTAGTAGGCAAGTAGTATGCTTTTGTTTTGTCGCGATTGTAACGTGAAATCTCAAATAATAAAAACAATTAGTAAAAAGTTATACAGAAATCAACAAAATAAATAATAACATAAATAAACAAACTATCAATTTATTCTTTATATCGTATATTCAATAAAATAAAACCTCTAGAGTACCATGGAAAATATTGTAGGTTGGCAACTCTGAAATTATACAATTTAATTATTATGTCTGACGTTTTATATGTCAATTCCTAAAGCGTGTAGCCAACTTAAATTAAACAAAAGATAAAATAATGGCACTCTAGAGGTTTTTTTTTATTGAACATACGATACATGGCAACGGCGATAGAAATGTTATTTGAACATGTAGAGTATTTAATTAAACTTATCCACATTAGCCGCCGATGAATAAAACAAGATTTAGAAGATTGGAATCAAATTTTGTTCAATTGGCAGTTGCCATGTATAAAGAATAAATTGGTAATTTGTTGATTTGTGTAATTACTCATTTTGTTGATTTCTGTAAAACGTTGTACTCATTCTTTTTATTATTTGACATTTTGCAATACAATCGCGACAAAACAAAAGCATACTACTTGCCTACTAAAATTCAATTGCGACTTATGCGCGCATTATACCCTGCATAAATGCGACAAAATAAACGAATTATTGTTGTTGAATTTTCGATTCGGTCGATAATAACGCTACAGTTGGTGAGTGAGATTACTAAAGGAATAAATCTGGGCCAGACTTTCTCGTTTCTTGATCAAAAACAAAATAGCTAAGGTGAAAATTGTTTATACAAAATTTGTGGGTTTTTTCGTTGGCTACAACTTTTATTAGAGATATTTTTTAATTAGGTTAATGTGTTTCTAAATTTTTAACTTCACTTGAAATCAGTGTTTAATACGCGTGGCGCATGAAGTAAAATTTCGAGTTTAGAAAAGCCCCGTGAAAATTTGTCTCGGGTCGCTGCGCGACCCTCGACAAATTTTCTACGCGGGGCTTTTCTAAACTCGAAATTTTATTTCATGCTTAGTCTGGGAGTGGAAGACATTCGTTCGTAAATTTTCGAATTATCATAAAGTTGTGTATTTTTTCGTAGTCTGCAATTTTTGTTTGATTGAATCGATAAAATAGCTACAGCTAATGAGAGATTAGCAAAATATATCAAATAAATCTGTCTCGGTTTATTGAACAAAAACAAAAGAGCTGAGTTAAAAAGTGTTAAGGTAATAGTGGTTTATTTTCTCGTTGGCTACAACTTTTGTTTGAAACATTTTTCGATTGAGACGTCGAAAGCCATAGTCGGTGAGTTGTTGATCTAAACTAGTTTTTTTTAGTTTCTAGTTCATAAACAGAAGAACTGAGTGATTATAGAAAATTTTGTGTTGGGTTTTTTTATTATCTTTTGTGTGAAACTTTTTTTGATTAGTTACCTATAATAAAGCAGCAATTTGTAAGTGATTATCAAATAAATATCTCCCCTAGGCTTTTTCGTGTAGTGATTATAAACAAAAGAGTTAAGGTGAAAAGTGTTTAGGTAAAAGTTGTGTGTTTTTCATTACCTACAACTTCTGTTTAAAACATTTTTTAAAAAACTATAAAGTAATGTAATACATCGAGGAATAAGTAAGCAATAAATTTATAAAATTTCAAAAAGATATTGCTTCAAAATGTTTATAAAATAGTTTTAAATTAGCAAATATATGTCAATAGAGAAAATGAAAATATTTTTGAAAATTCTTCAGTCTCAGAGAGTTTCTAATTATTTCAGAGTTTTTTGTTGTTAACATATTTGAAATTCGTTTAATAAAAAACCGAATAATGTAATAATTTATGGTGATTTTTAACAAAAGACTATTTAGACATTTGATGGTTTAGAGTTAGCAACATTGTTTACTGTTTTAATAATAATAATAATAGTCATTGCCCAACAGAAAACATTCCCAATTACACGACAATTTAGTATTACCAACAAAGTTTTAAACAAAAGTTATAGCCAACGAAAAAATAAACCACTTTTACCTGAACACTTTTCACCTCAGCTCTTTTGTTTTTGTTCAATTGTAGCTTTATTATCGATTCAATCAAACAAAGCTTCAAACAAAAGTTGCAGACAATGAAAAAACACACAACTTTATGATAATTCGAAAATTTACGAACGAGTGTCTTCCACTCCCAGACTAAGCATGAAGTAAAATTTCGAGTTTAGAAAAGCCCCGCGTAGAAAATTTGTCGAGGGTCGCGCAGCGACCCGAGACAAATTTTCACGGGGCTTTTCTAAACTCGAAATTTTACTTCATGCGCCACGCATATAAACCACTGATTTCAAGTGAAGTAAAACATATAGAAACATATTAACCTAATGAAAAAATTTCTCAAATAAAAGTTGTAGCTAACGAAAAAACACACAAATTTTTGATAAACAATTTGTACCTTAGCTATTTTGTTTTTGATCAAGAAACGAGAAAGTCTAGCCCAGATTTATTCTTTTAGTAATCTCACTCACCAACTGTAGCGTTATTATCGACCGAATCGAAAAATTCAACAACAACTAACCACTATGGCTTTCGAAATAATTCGAAAACTACTTGCTTTACGAGTATAATTGTACAATACTTTTTTGTAGGAAATTTTCACCCCAATCGTACCATGTTTTTATCACATGGTACATGGGTCATTCCGGTTAAAAAAAATGAATTACTAGATATTGAAGAGGGCACTTAGATAATGACATTTTAAGAACACTTATTGTCAAAATTGACAGTTTCCAATAAATTTACTCATAGAGGCATCCTCTAGGTATAAGTACAAATATAAATCATATTTTGATCTTATTCTCAAGAAAAGTTACAGATAGATTTCAAGATGCCTTTTTGAGGTCAACATTTTAGAAATATTTTTATTTCTTGAAAACTATAAGAGATAATTGTGCATATGTTTGAATAAAATGTGTTGCAATTTAAACGAGGAATCCAAAAATTTACTAATATATACGGCGTTTTATTTAAAATAACAAATATGGTGCTTCTTCCGGTGGAGCCGGAAGTGATATAAAGTTGAAAATATTTCACATGAGGAGAACTGCTTTAACCGTGTGACAAGGATTTTTTTCAAATTTTTAGTGCAACGGTAACCTCATAAACTTTTAACGAACGGTTTAGCGTAGACATGTGTAACTAACTTTACATAATGAAATATAATATAGCATTTTACGTAATATAATTATTCAAGCGCTATTTTAATTTAATTAACTTGCTCATAATACAAATCAAACATTTTCAGATAACAATTCTGGCGATTTAATAATGTATCTAATTTTTCATAATATATATTTTTTTAGGTAATATAGCCAGTTAAGTGAAGAAAAATAGAGTAAAAAGGACAGAAGCGTGAAGATGCAAAAATACAAAAATAGGTCAGAGAATACAAAGTCCAGTCGTGCATGCGTCGAAGAAATGAGTGAAGGAGCTTCAAAAAATCCAAGACAGAAGAAGAACGAGAAAATGTAAATGAAATACGTACCTTCTTGCAGGACTCGTTTCTTTAATTACTTATTACGTGGGGGAGGTTAATCAAAGCCAAAACAAAAAAATTCCAAAAAAATTATCGTTCAAAACATGACAAACGCAAAAACTTATTATTAGCCACCAGGTTTCATCTGTCCCCATTCGAAATAATTAATAAACAAAACAACAAATTAAAAAAGGATACAAAGAACTATATACGTGCGCTTGTTAATTATCTTCAACAGTAATTAATTAATTAATAATAATTAAAATATATATGATGATAAAAGCGCACGGCAACGTAAGGAAAATGCTAGGGTTGGTTTTATTTGTTCTTATAAAAAAAACAATCAAAAACTAATCACTGAGTTTATCTCGATTCATTATGTGTCATGTGATCTTGAAATACAGCTCATACATTAATTTTGGAAATATGTAAAATCAATATTTTATATAGATATATTTATTGCATATAAAAATTGTTATAAAATATTTTGGAATGTTCCAATTAGATCGTCTCAGTTTGGATATAAATAGTTATTATAAATAATCATAATTTAATTTCGTTTTCTTTTAAGTATACATATCCCAATTACAGCGTATATACAGTACATTTTCACAAAATCTTTTTTTAAAGTTTAAATTAAAGCTTTAAACAAGTGTTATCTACTTCCAGATTAAGCATGAAGTAAAATTTCGAGTTTAGAAAAACCTTAAAATTTGGTTTGGTCGCGTGGCGCGTAGCACTACTCGACCAAACTTAATTTTTAGGCTTTTCTAAACTCGAAATTTTACTTCATGCGCCACGCATATAAAACATTGATTTTATATTTTAATTTGGATTTTATTCTTGTTCAAGGCAGTTTTTTTTAGTTTTACCCTTTCGGTCCTGACGGTGGCATTTGCCACCACTAAAATTTGGTAAACATACTGTGAGTTTCTCTTTAAAATATGTATTTAAATATGTACACGTACGCATGATCTGTAACTTTTCCGATAATCGTTTGTTTTTCAAAATAGTTTAATTTGAAGTCTTAAACGAGTGTTCTCCACTCCCGGATTAAGCATGAAGTAAAATTTTGAGTTTAGAAAAGCCCCGTGAAAATTTTCTGGGTTTTTCTAAACTCGAAATTTTACTTCATCCGCCACGCGTATAAAACACTGATTTTAGGTGAAGTTCAAAATATTCTACTAAAGCAGTATGCTAAAAACGTGTATTCTGAACATCACATCACGTCAGTGTTTAGTACGCGTGGCGCATGAAGTAAAATTTCGAGTTAAGAAAAGCCTGAAAATTGGGTTTGGTCGCTCCGCTTCGCTACGCGATTAAACAAAATTTTTAGGCTTTTCTAAACTCGAAATTTTACTTTATGCTTAATCTGGGAGTGGAAAACACTCGTTTGAAAGTTCAATTTGAAATATTTGCAAAAACAACGAATATCTGAAGATTTACAGCGTATACAGTAATTGAGATATGTATACTTAAAAGAAAGACTGCCTGCATATCTGAGATACTAATAACTAATATGCACTGTAGAAAACATTTTTTGGACACCAGAAGAATTTTAGGGTTGAAAGGGTGAACCTAAATTTATGTTTGATATTGAATGCAATTTATTCAATTCTCAACTGCACTAAATGAATATTTTATTTTTTATATTTCATAAAGTTTATCGACCTTTTTCATATTTCAAAAAGTTTATCGCTCTTTGGTATATTAACTTGATTTAACGATTGTTAAATTGATTTTGTATTTTTTTATTTCGATTTTTCATACTTTCTAAAAATTCTATTGATCCTTAGTCTTTTCACTTGATTTATCGTTTGTTAAATTGTGTTTGTTAAAATCGATTTTCCATACTGCCTAAAAATTCTATTGATGATCACTTCATTTAACGTTATTTAAATTGATTTTGTTTCTTCTTTTATATCGATTTTTCATATTTACTAAAAATTCTATTGATCTAGGAGAAAGATCAATAGAATTTTTAGTAAATATGAAAAATCGAATTAAATACTTGATTTATCATATTTTGAATTGTGGAGGCTTCTAGTTCGTTATACATGTTAATTTAACACAATAAAACACTTTTAACTTTGTTTGTATAACACAATTTATTTTTATGTGACTGCAGTTTCGGCAAATTCAGCTTGCCATTATCAAACATAAACTTGATTTATCGTTTCTTAAATTGTGTTTGTTAAAGTCGATTTTCTATACTTCCTAAAAATGCAATTGATCTTTGGTCTATTTACTTTATTTAGCGTTTGTTAAATTGATTTTGTGTTTTTTAAATTCGATTTTTCATATTTACTAAAAGTTCTATTAATAATTAGTCAATTACTTAATTTTGCGGTTGTTAAATTGATTTAGTGTTTGTTAAATTTAATTTTTCATATTTCCCCAAAACAATGTATCGATCTTAAATCTATTCACATGATTTTACGTTTATCGGATTGTTTTTGTGTTTGTTTAATTTAATTTTTACATATTTACCAAAAAATGTATCGACCCTTAAATTAGTTATTGTTTACTTCCCGCCATATGTAAAACAAAGAGAAAGTATTACGTTACATAAATTAGTTATTTTGTACTTTCCCCTATATGCAAAACAAAAGAAAAGCATTACGTTAATTAAATTAGTTATTTTCTACTTTCCCTCACAGGTAAAACAAAGGGAAAGTATAATTTTTCTATTTATATTATAATTATGGATATTTTATTTACCTACCCTAGCAATTTCCTTAAATTAACAAAAATACTCTGCACTGGGAATGTTATTTGAATTGATAGAATCGAGTATGTCAATTATTATTATTATTATATTTATGAGTAGTAGTAAGTACCTGAAAAACGGTAACAAGCGCCCACAAAAGAGAGTCAAAATTTTTCCTATCTTTGATCTCGTCCTCGTTACTCGGACATTTGCCGTCCTCGTTTTTAACCTCGCAAAACTTGCAACCGAATAGGTTCATACCCAAGATGCTAGAAAAATAACCCGACACAAAGAGTTAAATCATCGATTATTTTTTTTGTATTCTTAAATATATGGATGTTTGTACTTTTACTTCAAGCGGACTAACTATGATTAATATTATCATTATGAAAGGCTTGCGATCGATAATTCAAAGGTATAATAAATGTAGATATATATTTTAAGTTCATTTCTTACAAAAATCTAACTTGAACATTACTATACAGGATATTTCAAATTCGAGGCTAACCCATGGGATCATTTGTTTGTATCGACATCAGCTGTGGTACTTTATTTATGCCAATAAGTTAGTATTAATAACATTTATTAAATGTATTTCTACATATCAAATGTCCGTCAATTATCTTAAACGTAATTTAACAATTAAATATTAATAACAATATAAAGTGCGATCGTTCAAGACATGATTTACAGTAGACTTTGATTTTTGAATTAGATTGGCACTACTGACTGTTAACACATAGTTTAGCTTAACCTCAAAATTATTCCATCATTCATTGCAAATCAAAGGAATTCTAAATTGTAACATGTTGTGGTCCAGAGCTGGGCAGGATTCGAATCATTCAGGATTCGATTCCCGGATTCGAATCCTTTTAGAGGATTCAACAGAGGTATTCGAATACTTTAGTGAAAACGGATTCGTGATCCGGATTCATTACATTTTTTTAAAAGGATTCGTATTCGAATCCAGACGTAGATGATTCGAATCCTTATAAAAGGATTCGAATTCTTATAAAAGGATTCGAATCCTTATAAAAGGATTCGAATTCTTATAAAAGGATTCGAATCCTTATAAAAGGAATCGAATCCCTATAAAAGCATTCGAATCCTCATACACGGATTCTAATCCTCCTAAATAATTCGAATCATCGCTATTCAGGCTGGGATTCGAATTCGATTAATTCAAATAGTTAAATATTCTAATATAAATATTTAAATCACTAAATTATTCATATTTGAATATAAATATTTAAATTTTCGAATAATTCAAATTTTTGTGAATGGATATTTGGTTACTTAACCATAAAAATATCCAACGTTAATACTATATTTTTAACTTCACTTGAAATCAGTGTTCTATACGCGTGGCGCATGAAGTCAAATTTCGAGTTTAGAAAAGCCCCGTGAAAATTTGTCTCGGGTCGCTGCGCGACCCTCGACACATTTTATATTCTAGGCGGGGCTTTTCTTAACTCGAAATTTTACTTCATGCTTAGTCTGGGAGTGGACAACACTGGTTCTTAGAAGTTTCAAATTGAAGGATCACTCTAGATTACTAAGTTTATTACCATTTTACAAAGGCTACAGCTCGAAGGACCAACCATGGTCTTCGGAGACGGAAGGACTGCAGGGAATCGAAGTTTTTTTTACAAGAAAACAACGAATATCTGAAGGTTTACAGCATGGATAGGAAAGAAAACATCTAATTTTGAAAAAAATTCAAAGTTGGGTTGGTTTTCAGTGCATTTTTAACTTTGCTTTAAATCAGTGTTTTATGCGCGTTACGCATGAAGTAAAATTTTGAGTTTAGAAAAGCCCCGCAAAAATTTGTCGCGGGTCGCTGCGCGACCCTCGACAAATTTTCTACGCGGGGCTTTTCTAAACTCGAAATTTTTCTTCAGATATTCGTTGTTTTCTTGTAAAAAAAACTTCGATTCCCTGCAGTCCTTCCGTCTCCGAAGACCATGGTTGGTCCTTCGAGCTGTAGCCTTTGTAAAATGGTAATAAACTTAGTAATCTAGAGTGATCCTTCAATTTGAAACTTCTAAGAACCAGTGTTGTCCACTCCCAGACTAAGCATGAAGTAAAATTTCGAGTTTAGAAAAGCCCCGCCTAGAAAATGTGTCGAGGGTCGCGCAGCGACCCGAGACAAATTTTCACGGGGCTTTTCTAAACTCGAAATTTGACTTCATGCGCCACGCGTATAGAACACTGATTTCGAGACAAATTTTCACGGGGCTTTTCTAAACTCGAAATTTTACTTCATGCGCCACGCGTATGAAACACTGATTTAAAGTGAAGTTAAAAACGCACTGAAAATCAACCCAACTTCGATATTTTTTCAAAATTGGATGTTTTCTTTCCAATCCATGCTGTAAACCTTAAGAAATTCGTTGTTTTCTTGTAAATAAACTTTGATTCCCTGTAGTCCTTCGGTCTCCGAAGACCATGATTGGTCCTTCGAGCTGTAGCCTTTGTAAAATGGTAATAAACTTAGTAAACTAGAGTGATCCTTTAATTTGAAACTTCTAAGAACGAGTGTTGTCCACTCCCAGACTAAGCATAAAGTAAAATTTCGAGTTTAGAAAAGCCACGCGTAGAAAATTTGTCTCGGGTCGCGCGGCGACCCGAGACAAATTTTCACGGGGCTTTTCTAAACTCGAAATTTTACTTCATTCGCCACGCGTATAAAACACAGATTTAAAATGAAGTTCAATAACACATATATCATCATTAATTAAAATCATTATATAATCAGATATTTAGTCGGTAAATGTACATTTTTGTTAATAGAAACTGATGGAATAAAATATTACTGGTTGCAAATAATAGATTCAAATTTATTTTTAAAGGATTTGTATCCGTGATTCAAAAATGAGGATTCGAATTATTGATTCAAATCATATTTTTCACTTACGAATCCTTTATTCGAGTATTCGTGATTCGAATCATATTTATTTATTTATTTATTTATTAACGGAATCTCCATTTTATTACATAAGTGTACATATACATATTGTAATATATGACAAAAATAAGAAAAAACATAAAAATCATATAAAGAATTACATTGATTACAACCGACTAAATTATTACTGAACAAAAATAACAAAAACCATATAAAGAGTTACATTGATTACAGGCACCTAAATTATTACTGAACTAAAGATCTAACAGTCAATGACATTGGATAGCCTAATACGACGTAACTGGACCTTAAACTGATGAATTGATGGTGTAAATAAAACAAAGTTGGGATTATTGCTAATACCATTGGCATACCTCATCATACGATCGATGGGATTAGACATCCCGTATCTGGTAGAATGAAAACGTAAATGGAATATAGGCCTATGTCTAGCTTGAAGACCACGAGGTATAAAGAAATTTAGCGCCTCTACCAAATAACAACAGTTAATTAGACCATTAACAATTTTGTGTAAGAAAGTCAAATTTAAAAATACTCTTCTTTCAGCTAACGATCTCAGGTTCAATAGCGATAACATGCCACTATGATTAAAATTGATACTAGCTACACCTAGCCGAGAAGACATAATTTTTAGAAATTTCCCCTGAGTCATTTCCAGCTGATGGATAACGTTTTTTGAGTATGGTGCCCAAACAATAGAAGCATACTCCACATGTGGGCGCACCAGGGACAAATAAAGAGACTTGACCGTAGTGTCCTTGAACTGTTTGCCGAATCTATATACAAACCCCAACACTTTTAATGCTTTGTTACACACATGCGAAGTATGCTCCTTGAAATCTAATTTTGTTGTAAATATTACGCCCAAATCCTTAACTTTATTATTCAGAGGTAGAGGTTGATTATGTAAACTGTAGGTAAATTCCCCCACACGCCCTCGACTAAAAGATATGGAAAAACATTTACCCAAGTTCAATTCCAATTTATTAATTGTACACCAAACAGAAATCCTATTTAAGTCCTCTTGGAGTTGTAGCTGATCAGAAACGTTTTGCACTTTTTTGTAAACCTTGAGATCATCAGCATACAGAAGAAACTGACTATTTTTTATACTTAATCCAATGTCATTGACGAAGAGTAAAAATAAAAGCGGACCACAGTGTGAACCCTGGGGAACACCTGACGTCACTGGTATTGTATTAGATACATGTTGACCCACACGCACACGCTGAGATCTTCCCACCAAATAACTCTCTAACCATCGCACTACATTGCTACCAAAACCGATACCCTTTAATTTGTGAATTAAAATATTGTGTTGTACCCGATCAAATGGAGAAGTCTGTATAAGCTGAGTCCACCTGTGCACCTTCTTCTAAAGCATCTGATATGAAAGTTTGATACGAGACCAGATTCGTGACGGTTGACCTGCCGTTGACAAAACCATGTTGTTCATTGATAATAAACTTGCGTGCATAGAAATCGGCCCACTGTTAAATTTTGACTTTAACTAGTTTTTTTTAGAAACTATTCATTAGATCAAAAAAATATATATGCTGCTTGAAAAACAATTTAATTTGCTTTAATATTAGTTAAAATTTATCAAGAGTGCTTATCGTTTCAACCGGTAAAAAAAATGAAACGTATTTACGTGGTGATTATAACGAGAATAACAAACTTGTGAAAGATTGAAATTATTGCCTTTGCAATTGAAATTTGGACAATATTCGTTTTTCATAATTTGATTAGTTTTCAAGTGTGTTAGTGAAATGCATACTGCATCGGAAAAAGCCGCCCAAGTAATTGCCTTAATCGACAATGGACTTAGCCAGCGAGCACTTGCTCAACAACTCAATATGACACGCGCAGCGGCTCGAAGAGTGACTCAACGATATGGGGAGACTGAATTCTTTCATAGGCGACCGGGAACAGGCAGAAAGCGATTTACAACGGCTCGTGATGACCGCTTTATTGTGTCAACAACATTAAGAAATCGTCACCTTAATGCGGTGCAAGTGCGACAACAGCTCCGTGAAACGCGAGGAGTGGCTATTAGTCAGTGGACAGTAAGACGAAGACTGCAGGAAAGTAACCTGACCCCTAAAACACCTGCGATTTGTCCAAAACTTACCCCAGCTCATCGTCAAGCACGCCTGCGTTTTGCACGGGATCATCTGAATTGGACAGTGGAACAGTGGGGGTCTGTTCTGTTCTCAGATGAGACTAGGATATGCCTCTATGGTAGCGACCGAAGAAAAAAAGTGTACCGGAGACCAAGAGAGCGCTTTGCAGAATGCTGCATTGAAGAACGGATTGCTTATGGAGGTGGTTCCTGCATGATCTGGGTTGCAATTTCTATGGGAGCACGAACTGACCCTGCTTTCATCCGCAGGGGCGACCGTGGTCACGAGAGAGGAGGTTTAACGGGTGCTAGGTACATCGAGGAGATTTTAGCAGTCCATGTTGTACCTTATGTCGACTACATTTGACACGAATTCCTTTTTATGCACGATAATGCGAGGCCGCACACCGCAAGAATCGTGAAAGATTACATTTCAGAAGTCGGTTTTCGGGTTATGGAGTGGCCATCATGCAGTCCCGACCTAAACCCGATTGAACATTTATGGGATGAGCTAAAACGAAGAATTCGAGCTAGACTTCGTGCCCCAACTTCGATCCCAGAGCTTATTGTTGCAGTAGAAGCAGAGTGGCTTAACATCCCACAAGAAACAATAGTGAACTTGATTCGATCAATGCCCAATCGTATGAGAGATGTTATTAGTGCACCCCCTCTTGCCATTATTAAAAATTAAGTGTTAATAACAATATTAATTTTTTCAATAAAAAAAAAGTTAATTTGTTTCATGTATTAATTTCACTATGTTAAGCCAACATTCAATTTAATAAATTTCTCATATTAAAGCATATTAAATTGTCTTTCAAGCAGCATATTTTTTTTTGATCTGATGAATAGTTTCTAAAAAAAAACTAGTTAAAGTCAAAAGTTGACAGTGGGCCGATTTCTATGCACGCAAGTTTATATGGTGAACATAACCAATTCAATTGGTCGTACACTAAGCGATCCAGAAGTTTCGGGACAGCAGACTGTATAGCAACACCTCGGTAATTGTTGACGTTGGACCTACAACCATTTTTAAAAATGGGTACGACGTAACTGTGTTTCCATTCATCAGGGAACACACCGGTAGTTAAAGATGACTCAAAGAGTAAATGAATGGGAAGACTCAACGCGTATACGCATCTTTTTAAAAGATAAGGTGGAATGTCATCAGGGCCAGGGCAGCACGACTCCGGTAGTGAACATAAATTATTAAAAACATCTTGAAGAGTAATGCTGAGCGCCTTTACATCCAGAAATGACGATATATTAAAATCAGGTACGGGACTAGAATCCTTCTTATACGTCTTTGTGAAATGAGACGCAAACAAATCAACACAACCTGCAACTGTATTACTTGATATATTGCCCAAGTACATTTCTTTTGGGATACCATTTGTTTTACGACACGCGTTAACGTGCTCCCAGAAAGATTTCGGGTTGTTGGATATATTATTTTCCACCAAATCTATATAGTTTTTATACAGCGTCTCATTTAATGCTTTACATTGACACCGTAGTTTTTTAAATAGCTCATAATAATGAGTGTTACCCGTACTCTTATATTTGAAGTGAGCTTTTCGTTTATCATGCGTTAATCTTATCAAATTTTTGTTGAACCATTTGGGGTAGTGAAACGTATTTACAAATTTAAGAGGAACAAACATATCAATAGCGCAATTAACAATTTTGTTAAACACTAACACATTAGAATTTACACAATTACAAGATAAACCGGTATGCCAATCAATGTTTCCTAAGTAATTATTTATCGCATTGTAATCAGCTGACTTAAAATCGTAAACCCAACCGGCATTATGCGAAGATAGTTTAGTATCAGAACATCGTAACTCCACAGAATACGGAATATGATGAAAGCTAGATTGGCATAACAAATCACATGCTTTATCAATACACAGATTATTGGTATTAGAAAATAACAAATCCAACAAGACACCTCGGTCATTCGGGATTTGATTCACTTGGTATAAATTATGGAGAGACAACACTTCAGCCAATGCACCTGCTGTAGCATTTGAATTGTTCATGTTTAACACGTTTTTACCGAACGTACCCCACGAAGCATTGGGCAGATTATAGTCTCCACAAAGTAAAAAATCACAATCCGAGTTACGTTAACAGATCTCATCGACATCTGTGGCGTGCGATAAATAGTGAGTATAATCCGAGCCTGGTGGAATGTAAGTTGATCCAATAATTAACTTATCCAGCACTTTGAAAAATATGTGTTCAACATTTTCACTGCTATGTAGTTCAACACTTTTTACACTATTTTTTATTGCAATTAGTACTCCACCCCCTCTGACCTGGGAACTACTATGCGTTGATCTATCCCGTCTATATATATGAAAGTCAATTAACCCGAATTCGGCATTATCTACACCACTGTCCAGCCAAGTTTCTACCAGAATGATTATATCATAAACACTCACGTTAACATTTAATAAAAATGGTGATGTGTCCATCATAGTACTTTCCCCCGTAAATTGCGTATTAAATCACTTTTAAAATATTTGTAGCATTATTATTTTCAAAATGTCTTCAACTTTTTGATAACTACACCTTTTATTTGAAACATTTTTCAATTGGATCAACACATACTGACACAAACCAATGACTAGATAAAAAACACTATTTATTGAATATCTCAAAAACTAAAAGTGCTATGACAAAAAGTAAGTAAACAATACATCTTCATTTTGTTATTATCTACAACTTTTATTTGAAAGAATTTTTTGTTTGATGAACAATTATTGAAAAAATCTGAAAAAACTGAAAAACGCTAAGAGTAAAGTACCACTTCCGGTTTTCCGATTTTCACCAAAAGCTTTTCAGTTCTTCCGATTGTAACAAAAAGCTTAAGTTTCAAGTTTCATCTCGATATCTTTAGCGGTTTTTGCGGTACAGCGCACACAGACAGACAGACAGACAGACAGACATTTTTCAAAAATGGTCTGATTCGACTCAGGGGACCTCAAAACGGATATTTCCGCTAAAATTTTTGATTCGAAAATTTTCACGAAAACAATACTTTCCCTTTGTATTACATACGGGGGAAAGTAAAAAGGATTTCATTTTTCCCTTCAAGCCACCAACATTTTGAAAGTAGACACCTAGTTTTTTACTTCTTTTTTTCTTCTGATTGCCGACAACTTTATTATAGACGGACGCCCATGTGAGTATCTTATTGTTAAATCACTTTCTCCTGAAGCTTTTCTTGCCTCTAATTCCGTCTTTAAGTTCTTTAGGTACTCTCTTTGCAATAGGGTCTGATCGTTATTAAATTTTACATCGCCCATATCAGCTACACGCGCACCTTTCAATACATCAATTGCTTCCTGTTCAGATGAAAAAATTAATTTAACTGGACGGCATCCATTTCCTTGTTTACCCACACGAATAACCTTCTTAGGCACAAATCTAATATTGGTATCGATTAACGTTTTTAGAGCAACTGTATCATTCTCAATTCTTTGGTTTAAAGTCCCCAGAGATTCCGGTAAATTAGAAACTATTACATTGCGTGCTTTTAAACGTCTCTCCTCGATTTCATGAATAGCTTCGTTTTGATCAATAACAGAAGGAGATAAATTCCTATCACTATTAGTAATTGTGGCCTCTAATGTGGCAATTCTATTATCGAGAGTATTTAATTCATTTTTGATATCCATCAGAGCGTTTTAAAATTCAGATTTGACAAGTGGCAAAAACTCTTCCCTAAATAATGCTCTTATCGTTTCAACTATTGACGGAGATACAGTATTCAAATTTGAAGATAAGGATGCACGGGCTTGACTGCTAGAGACACACGTGCGCGGTGGAATCAACTCCGCCGCCGCCGGAGACGCGTTGGCACCCCGGGGACGTGTACAGGACTCGCATATCCAGTAGTCGCCGTTTTCCTTCTCAAACTCCGCAATATAATACGCCACATCGTTTAATGATAATTGCTCCAGGCAATCAACATGGAATCTAATTCTGCAATCAGCATATCGTAGCGTTTTCGAACGAGGCCCAATATTCATATTACAGCTACCGCAAGCGCGCGACATTTTATGTGTCGAGGTAGGTATTATTAAAGATAACTGGCAACGTTCAGAGTTGTTAATACGCGTTATCCACTGGTCATGCGCACTCAGCCGATCGGCTCACTAGTGAATACAATTAAATAACTTGCCTAGGTATTGTCCCTTAACACTAAAAATCCGTTGATTGTTAATCAGCTTCTTGTTGCACACACTGATCACTTTTAATTAATTTTATGTTGATTAATTACCAAATTACAGAGCAGACAATATGTAAACAGTAACACGCTAACCATCGGCGGCGTTGCCGAAACATTTATATATTAGGTGATTCGGATTCGTGATTCGAATCCTGTTTTTGAGGATTCATCCCAGCTCTGTTGTGGTCATAGTTCGCTATATAGAAAACATTCCCATTCTCTTTGTATTGTACAAATACTAATTTTAGAAATGTATTCGATTTGTAATTAGAAATCTAAATTCTAATTTGATCTTTCATCTTCTGAAATTAAGATGTAGGACTAACAGCCGGTTCCATAATAATTGATTAAAGTGACTAACAAAAAGTCGACTTTGAGTTAAAGTTTTAATTAAAAGGAATTTTTCTTTTAGGTATACATGCTTTGATGTAAATTTTAATGTAAATGTTCAGACATTCGTGATTTTATTAAAAACTTTCAATTTAAAAACTCTAACGAGTGTTTTCCACTCCCAGACTAAGCATGAAGTAAAATTTCGAGTTTAGAAAAGCCAAATCAGCTTTTCTAAACTCGAAATTTTACTTCATGCGCCACGCGTATAAAACACTGATTTAAAGTGAAGTTCAAAATATACTGCTTAGTTCTGATCACTTCAATAATTTTACAAATGTTTATATGGAACATGTGAAAGGATACTTAAAAGAAAAAATCCCTGTATATGCAAGTTGTAGAGTTTTCTTTTTGAAAATTTCTGCATCGTGACAATTTTGTTGACAAATTATAATTTATTTGTCACATTGATAATCATTTACCATCATCTCAAAATTTGATGATTAAAATACCCTACTGTTAAAGCAGAACTGTAACTGCTCGCAGTAATTACACCCTAAGTTTGGTCACATTAAAAAATAACAGAGTTTAAATGTATATTTATAACTAGATGACGAACTTCGAATTAATTTAAAGTAGGTTTAACTTTATTATGAAACCAGCCATAATAAAAGAGTAAAGCTTTTTGATAAAGTCTTTCTTTTTGTAGAATTTCAATTGCTGCTCAAAGCAAAAATATTTTTTGCAAAAATTATAGTGTCGAAGATAAAATATGAGAATCATTCATAGATCTTTAAGATCAGCAGATAAGTTCCAATTTCCAAAAACGTGATTGATTTAAATAATAATTGCAAATAAGTAAGAAACATCTCTTACATTTTTAAGATAAGAAAATAAAAAATTCTTAAATTTCTTTTCGGAAGTTAGGGATAAAATTAGCTTGGATATTATTTTGTAGCCTTATAGCCAAGAAGTTAAACGCTTTCTAATCATTTTGTAATTTCCAACATTTGGCAGCAGAAAACTTTACAATTCCAAGTCTGAAAAACCAAGGCGATAAAATTTAGATTGGTGAAATTCTATTATTAAATTATCGGATTTAACTTTTTTATGTCTGAAATGTTATGCACTAAGTTTTCTTGTTGATGTTCTAAGCAAAAACATTTCTAGTATAAGTTTAAAACATTAAAACTCTTGTAGAAATAAAGGACCAATATTAAAATAATTTAATGCACTGAAAATTACAATAAAGCTTATGATAGGTACAGTGACTTAATTAAACACAATGGCGACAACTCCCTGTTATTCGCCATGCAATATTATTCAAGATAATAGGTTATAATAGAAACATCGGATATTCAATTGTGACAGCGAGTGCTCTCATCTTTCACATGAAGCGTTATCCATGGGCGGGAGCTATTAATTTAGTTTTGAAATAGGAACATTTGATGGTTAATACTTCACATCAGTGGTGGGGAAACTTTTTTACGGGCCATTTGTAATAACCAGACAATCGTAGCGGGCCAAAGAATAATGCTTAATCGTAGGTAGGTAGTTTTTATGCGGGTCGTCACATTACGAAGTAAGAACGCGTTCAAACATTCTCACGACGGCACTGAACATAGTTTCCACATCACTGCCTCACATTAACGTGTTACTTACCCCAAAATCGTATCTCAAAAATTCCCAAAGGTAAATAGAATCAACCTATCTATTTACTTTTGGGAAGATACGATTTTGGGGTAAGTGGACTAAAGTACAACCATTAGAAGAATTTGCTGTGACCCACTTTTGATCTCATAGCTACGCCGCTATTTGAATTTGGGTCAGAATTACTAACAACGAATCAGAGCTGGGACGAATCCTCGTAAAAAGGATTCGAATCACGAATCCGAATCACCTAATATGATTCGAATCACTAATACTCGAATAACGGATTCGTAAGAGGAAAATATGATTCGAGGAAAATATGATTCGAATGAAATATTCGAATCCTGTTTTTTCGAATCACGAATACAAATCCTTTAAGAATAAATTTGATTTTATTATTTTTTTTCAACCATTTAGATATAAATATCGTTACCAGTTGTTTTAAAAAAAGGTTTTAAATCCTAATTATTTTAAATAACACTGAACATCGTTGATAACAGACTAAACATCTGATTCCCTGTTACTCTGATTAAAGATGTGTTTGTGTTTTTCTGAACTTCACTTCAAATCAGTGTTTTGTACGCGTGGCGCATGAAGTAAAATTTCGAGTTTAGAAAAGCCCGAAAATTTGTCTCGGGTCGCTGCGCGACCCTCGACAAATTTTCACGGGGCTTTTCTAAACTCGACATTTTACTCCATGCCTAGTCTGGGAGTGGAAAATAGTTTTGTATATAATATTGATAACTTTTGATAAACACTCACCTTCTTTATTTTAAAAAAAAAAACAATTGACTTTTTCTTTTAGATACTTTATGGATCACCCTGTATTAAAACAAATACGCCCATCTTGTAGATCTCGCCACAATAGCCTAAATGCATGTATTATATTTTTCTGTAGATCGAATAGTTTTTGAGTTATAACGTTTTTTGTCAAAGTTGAAAAATGCCGAGAATTTAAGCGAGCGCGCTCGCTTTTTTTGTATTTCGCAAAAGTTGCGAATAACTCAATAACTAATGGGAATGCAGAAAAGTTATTAGAATGAAAGTTTTAGATAATGAAATTTAGGATAATTTTTCTATCTTCAAGTTTTTTCGTAGCTATCTTATTTCTTGGAGAAAAATCGACAGTTTGTTGAAAGCTTCGTAAAAACTTATAATTTTCACAAAATCATGGAATAACTTCTTAGAACAATTTATTGGAATTTGTGTGTGTTTTTAAACTTCGGGATAAATCAACGTTTTACGCGCGTGGCGCATGAAGTAAAATTTCGAGTTTAGAAAAGCCTGAAAATTTACTTCATACTTAGCCTGGGAGTGGAAAACAGTCTTGTATACAATATTTATAACTTTTGATAAACACTCGCCTTCTTGATGTAGAAAAAAAAAACAATCGACTTTTTTTTAGATACTTTATGGATTACGCTGTATTAAAACAAACACGCCCATCTTGTAGATCTCGCCGCAACAGCCTAAATGCATGTATTATACTTTTCTGTAGCTCGAATAGTTTTTGAGTTATAACGTTTTTTGTCAAAATTGAGGAAAGTCGAGAATTTACGCTTTTTTGTATTTCGCAAGAGTTGCGAATAACTCAATAACTAATGGGAATACAAAAAAATCGTTCAAACAAAAGTTTTAGATACGAAAATTTTGGACAATTTTTCTATCTTTAAGTTTTTTCGTAACTATCTTCTTTCTTAGAGAACAATAACAGTTTGTTGAAAGATTCTTAAAAACTTATAATTTTTAAAAATCATGGAATATCTTGATTTTGCGCATTACTGAAAAAATATATCATTAGTAATATTTAATGTCGTTTTTATTGTGCTCGTTGATAGAGATGATAAAGTTTGTTAATAATCTAAGCATTATAACATAAAAACATTTTATATGTACAGTGAGTTTAAAGTTTAGTGACCACGATTTTTGCGTAACAACAACCATTTTTCAACACTTTTAGTAAATAACACACTCGGTTAGGATTTCACTGTTTATTAGTTGACACTGCAACACTTGTTTTGCCACACAGGCAGATAAATGATGACAATTTTTCAGTTGAAACAATTAAAAATGTTCTAAATGAAAATAAACACATTAATCACTGCACGCTGTATAAGTTCCAATTGGAAAAAAAAAACAAATTGGCAAAAAAATAGTTGCAGTCCTCTCGATGAAGGTGCTATGAAAATTGAAAATGTCAAAGTTGCTTTAAAAAATTTCGTCACAGAAAAATTTCATTAGATTATGAAAGCAACCATTGCAGTGTATCCAGCCATGGCAGTGTAAACTGAACAAATATTCATAATGAAGAGACACTAAAAATGGACTTGCCAACTGCTTTTAAATCAAAACTTGAAGAATTTTATAATAGAAAACTGTATCAAAACGTTGGCTAGAAGTAGTTGGAAATGATAGCAATTAAATTATAACGAGTGTCTATAAACTGTCGGCATCTCGGTTGCTTTGAAAAACAAATTACATATCTCAGATTATGCCATACGAAACGGCAAAGCGGTCTAAGTGTGTTCTTAATTATCTAGAAATTGTCCAATACTTGCATAGACTTGAGGCTTTTTTTTGGCGCCCAACCTGGGGCCATGCTATCGCTAGGACCTTGTTGGGCGCCATAAATTGTGAAAGTAAAAGTTAGAAACTTCACACTGATTAGTGTTTCGTACGCGTGGCACATGAAGTAAAATTTCAAGTTTAGAAAAGATTGAGATTGGACGCTACGGGTCTAAATCAAAACGCTCAGGCATTTCTAAACTCAAAATTTTACTTTATGCTTAAGCTAAGAGTGGAAAACACTCGTTTAAAAATACTTAAAACGGTTGCATTTGAGGTTTTTTTGCGCCCAACCTGGGGCCAGGCTAACGCTGTGGCCCCTAGTTGGGCGCCATAAATCGCAAGCATCTAAATTTAGAACTTTCCACTGAATCAGCGTTTTGTACGCGTGGTGTATGGAGTAAAATTTTGAGTTTAGAAAAGCCTGAGTTTGGATTTGGACGTTCAGGCTTTTCTAAATTTAAAATGTTACTTCATGCTTTGTCTGGGAGTGGAAAACACTCGTTTAAGCTTCAAAATGAACGCTTAATAATTTGTTTTTTAACTTATTGATTAATCGCAAGCATCTTAATCGCAAGCATCTAAATTTAGAACTTTCTACTGAATCAGCGTTTTGTACACGTGGTGCATGGAGTAAAATTTTGAGTTTAGAAAAGCCTGAATTTGGAAAAGTCTGAGTTTAGAAAAGCCTGAGTTTAACTTGATTCGTACATTTTTTATACAGGGTAACTATACGGGTAATTTACCCGGTATTCAATAAATTAATAAATCTAAACCGGATTACCGATATTTCACCGGGAAATCATGATTTCGTTGTTTCAGGGGTAAAATTCATTAAGTACGTTACGTTGATAATTAATAGAATTTAGAGATTTACCTTTAACAAGTGTTTTCCAGTCCCAGACTAAGCATGAAGTAAAATTTTGGGTTTAGAAAAGCTTCGTGAAAATTTGTCGAGGGTCGCGCAGCGACCCGAGAAAAATTTTCTGGCCTTTTCTAAATACAAAATTTTACTTCATACGCCACGCGTATAAAACAGTGATTTAACGAGAAATTTAAAAACACACAAAAGACATTTTTTATGTTAATCATCACAATTAATTCGAATTATTTTTGACGATTCAAATCCTTTTGTAAGTATTCGAATCCTTTTATAAATATTCGAATTTTTTTATAAATATTCGAATCCTTTTATAAATATTCGAATCCTTTTATAAATATTCGAATCCTTTTATAAGGATTCGAATCTTTTTATATGGATTCGAATCACCCACCGTTGGATTCAAATACGAATCGTTTTAAAAAAATGTAACGAATCCGGATCACGAATCCAGTTGAACTAAAGTATTCGAATGCCTCTTTTGAATCACCTAAATGAATTCGAATCCAGGATTCGAATCCTGAATGATTCGAATCCTGCCCAGCTCTGCAACCAATAGAGTTGAAAAGTGATGACGTCAAAGATGAGTGGAAAATTTAAACTTCGAAAACACTGATAAAATATTGGCAGTATTGACAGCGTACATTAGGGCGAGAATACAATAGGTTATGTTTGGAGGCTTACTGCGACACTTTGGCGGATTTCGGGTACAGTTGACCTCCGACCTCAGGATAGCCAACTTTACTTAAAATTCGAACGTATGTCATACAGTGTACCAACGGTTCTGTCATACTTGCGTTATTTACCTCGTGTGTGTGGTTAGGTTTTGTATTTACGTTTGGGCTCCTTGATTTGTTTGTGAGTTGAAATTAAACATCAAACAGATTGATCTATGAATATTACAGCTGATCGCAAGCGTTGATGCATTGCGCGACTTACGTTATTGGTGCTCCTGTTAGACAGCTGTAGCCGAGATCCGCCGAACTACCGTATATTTCTTTTTTAATTTAAAATATATTTCCGTCATTTACAGCAAATGTGTTCGTTCCAAACATTGGATAATGCAATATATTTAGTAAATCAGAGCAATTGAATTCCTAAATATGTAAACCTACGGTACAGTAAGCCTCCGAACATAACCTATTTTATTCTCGCCCTTATATACGTTGTCAATACTGCCAATATTTTGACAGTGTTTTCTAAGTATGACTCACGTTTGAATTTTCAACTCATTTTAGACGTCATCACTTTCCGACCCCATCAAAAAGAATACCAACCAGAGCTGGGACGAATCCTTGTAAAAAGGATTCGAAACACGAATCCGAATCACCTAATATGATTCGAATCACGAATCCTCGAATAAAGGATTCGTAAGAGATAAATATGATTCGAATCAAAGATTCGAATCCAGTTTTTTCGAATCACGAATATAAATCCCTTAAGAAATAAAAATCAGTTGTTCTAATAAAAATATTCAAAACCTAATTATTTATTATTAACACTGAATATCGTTGATAACAGACTAAATATTTGATTCAATGTTACTCTGATTAAAGATGTATTTGTGTGTTTCTGAACTTCACTTTAAATCAGTGTTTTGTACGCGTGGCGCATGAAGTAAAATTTCGAGTTTAGAAAAGCCCGAAAATTTTACTTCATGCTTAGCCTGGGAGTGGAAACACGTTCAAAACTTCAAATTGAACTCTGTTATAAAATCGACGAATGGCTGAAAATGACGTAAATAGAAAATTCACTGAATATCATTAAAACCGGGAAAGTTAGAGAAAACTCAAGGAATTATATTCAAATTGACCAAAACACTGGCAAAAAAGCCATATGATATTACTAGATTTGTCAAAATCAGCAGGCAAATTACAAAACATAAAAATTTATAAAATTAGCTTAAATGTTGACAAAAACAATGAAAACAAGTTGAAAAAATGAGGATTTCCCGCAAAAGAAAGTTTAAAAGACCAGGGAAAAAAATCCTGAATCAGGAAAATGTCGAAAAAAATGTAACATTTCAGATTGTGGCTGCTATGTCAGTTTTACTTAAAATAATATTAAACAATGTTGAACATTTAATCTTGTTATCAAAGCATTCAATTTAAAGTTTCGAACGAGCGTTTCCACTCCCAGACTAAGCATGAAGTAAAATTTCGAGTTTAGAAAAGCCCAGTGAAAATTTGTCGAGGGTCGCGCAGCGACCCGAGACAAATTTTCGGGCTTTTCTAAACTCGAAATTTTACTTCATGCGCCACGCGTATAAAACAGTGATTTACCGAGAAATTTAAAAACACACAAGACACATTTTTTATGTTAATCCTCACAATCATTTTTGACGATTCAAATCCTTACGTAAGTATTCGAATCCTTTTATAAATATTCAAATTCTTTTATAAGGATTCGAATCCTTTTATAAATATTCGAATCCTTTTATAAGGATTCGAATCACCCGCATTTGGATTCGAATACGAATCTTCTTAAAAAAATGTAACGAATCCGGATCACAAATCCAGTTGAACAAAAGTATTCGAATGCCTCTTTTGAATCCTCTAAAACGATTCGAATCCTGAATGATTCGAATCCTGCCCAGCTCTGATACCAGCCTTGTCGCCACTGTGCTTAATCAAGGCACTGTAATGATAGGTAATTTACTCTGCCATAATACTACGTCCAGAGAGCGTTAGTTGTTAATATTTCGAAATGTACAGGGTGGTGCATTTTGGAGGTGCCACATATGGAAATCTTTTTTTCATTTGAAAAGATATTGAAAAACCGTTTTTACGAGCCAGAGTCATTTTTTCGTGTTTTAATCGACGGTAAAAAGAAAATTGATCTATCTCCTACCGTTTCCACTCTATCACCGGAAGATGATAAAATGTTGTTTTTAGGAAGTTATTGTTACTCATTTGTTTTTAAAATTATAAGCAAACTGTAAAAACTTTCTTATGGTAACTTTTTACGTTCATTAAAATGACGTGCGTGTTTTATTTCAAGGACGCTTCGTTTTTGTTTTCCAACACCAAATTCACGTTTTTCTTATGGGCCCATATGGAGATATGCATACCATTGAACAGCAGTTTTTGGTAAAGCTGAGCGACCAATCCAAATTTTTAGGTTTGTCTAAACTCGAAATTTTACTTCATGCCCCACGCATATAGAACACTGATTTTAAGTAAAGCCCAAAATATACTGCTTAAGTTTGATTTGTCGTTTAAAAGAAATGTTTTCAGGCCCTTTACTTTTTGAAGATTTGGTTACACGGAATAAACATTTGTAATATTTAAACTTTAGCAGTATATTTTAAACTTTACTATATATCAGTGTTTTATAGATGTGGAACATGATGTAACATTTCGAGTTTAGAAAAGCCCGAAAATTCGGATTTGTCGCTCTGATTGGTAGATCAATTTAAATATTTATTATAAAATCAACGAGTTCGTAAACATTTACCAAACACTGTAGTTCTTATGACATGTATAGAAGAATTAAATATGAATTGGCGTTTGTGTTTTTAATTTCAAAGGCTTGTACAAAATTATAACAATTTTTTTAAATAGTGAAAATTGGGTAAGAATTTACTATACACCCCGTGGGTATTATAGATAAAAATGATATTATTCGAAAGTACTCGACAAGTACTATCTAGATTTGCAATTAATTTCAACCGGAAATGTTAAATAAATTAAAAAAATTAGTTTGAAAATTTTGAAAATATTGAGGCCTAGCAGTATATAATATAATACTCGTACGCAATTTATTCTATTGCAAACCGCCAAAAATTGGACTCTTTTCCTAAATTGCAATTCTCTATTTCAGTTTGTTTATTGGAGCTTTATTAATTTATTTTTTTTATTTATTTATTTATTTGACGCCAAAACAACATTTTACATCGATTACATTAATACACATATACCTAAAAAGAACATTTTATATGGATAGCATTAATGTAGATAAACTAAACTTAAATTTAAAAATGACTACGAACAAACAAAATGCCGAGCGACCGATTTAAATCTGATAAGGGATACATAAAAAAGTTAATTTTATCACAATATTTGTTTACAGAGTTGCACATTCTTACAATCGGGCTAAACATATTATAGGATGTACGACAGAATGGAATATGTAAAAACTGCAAGTTACGTGTGGAATACTGTGGTATATTCAATGAAAAAACAAGCACTCAGATGAGGTTATAAAATTATTCAAAACTTTATATGAGAAGCTAATGTCATAGAATTCACGTCATTTAGATAGTCTACTTAAATTTACATAAGATATCACTTGGTCTACATTCAGAAATATATTATGAAAACATAATTTAAATCTGATGTATTTCAAAAATTTAATTTGTACATATTCCAGTCTGTCTATGTAACAGTTGAAGTGTGGTGACCAAATAATATTACAATATTCTAATATTGACCGAACTAATGTTACGAAGAGAGTAGTTAAACTGCGGATGTTTGTAAAATCTTTAGTGGTTCATTTAATAAATCCGAGTATTCTGTTTGCTTTTGCAATAACAGTCTCGATGTGGTAAGCAAATGAATGTTTTGGATCAAAATAAACACCTAGATCTCTAACAGTTTCAACATAATCAAGATATATACTGTCTAAAAGATAATTGAACTTGAATTTATTAATTTTTCGACTAAATAACATTACATGACATTTATTTATATTAAGTTTCAGATCATTTTTTAAACACCAGGTGTTTATTTTTTCCATATCAGATTGTAATATTAAAGCGTCAGTTTCTGACTTAATTTGTCTGAAGAGTTTCAGATCATCCGCAAATAGTAGCAATGGAGAGTTGATTCCGGTGCCGACATCGTTGATAAAGATATTAATTAGAAGGGGGCCAATATGGGAACCTTGTGGAACACCAGATGTTGTGTAATAGATATCAGAAAAAAAATTATTTGTACGAACTTGCTGAGTACGATCTGTTAGATATGACGCTATCCATTTAAGAATAGGACCACAAATTCCGTACCTGCCAAGTTTCACTATCAGGAGTTCAATGTTAACTTTGTCGAAGGCTTTGCTAAAGTCCATGTATACGGAATGAACTTCGTATCCAGTTTCAAATGATTGTAATATAAAATTACTGTACAAAAAGAGATTAGTTTCCGATGAGCGTCCGCTCATGAAACCATGCTTCTGTGAGATAATGACATTTTTGAATATGCTGGACAGGTAATTGGCAATAAGTGATTCGAACATTTTCGGAATAGCTGACAGAATACAAATTGGACGATATTTTTTTATATCGTTTTTGTTACCAGATTTAAAGATGGGCTGAACATAAGGTAACTTCCAAATAGAAGGAATTTCGCCCCGAGACAATGACATGGAGAACAGAATATGCAATGGCATAAACATTGAATAATGACAAGATTGAAGTAATTTTGGTGGTATTTGATCAGGACCAGTACTACATTTAACATCAATATTCAGTAACGCTGACTGTACTTCAGATGGAGAAATATTTATTTCTGCTAAGTGTATATGTGATTGAATATCTGACCCTAGCGCTAGCATACGTTGATTATTATAGGCATTATAATAGCACCGAATTCTAAAAAGTTCACTTACTTTGTTAAAATTTTCGGGTGAGAAAAGATTACAATATTCGCCTAAAGAAGCAATAAATGTGAGAAACAATTAGTGTGAATAAATAGACAATTTATATTTTCAACTTTTTCTCATTGATCACTTGATGAAACATGATTATATATTTAAAAAAAATTAAATTTAAAATAAATTTTAAATTTAATTTCTTTAAAAATATGAATTGTCTACCCGTACCCTGCCCGTTTTGCTGCCCCGTTGAGATAGACTAATATCCTATGTATGGTGATCTTGACTTACATGTATTATATTTATTTTTTTATAATAAATAAAATTTAAAAAAAGTTTTAGTTTTTATTTATTATTATGTAGTCCATAACTTAGTTATTTGTTTATTTTAAAATTAATAAACAAATACTATAAAAAAATTATTATTTATTTTTATTTTTTTTTTGTTTGTTTGGCATAGGTTTTTACCATTCAGCCACTAACCTTGATTTATATTAACTATATTAACATATATTTCGACTAATTTGGACGTCTCAACACATTCACACACATCCATGGAACCGGAGACGAGTATTTTTCGTTAGAAAAATTACTCGCCTCCGCTGGTAATCGAACCCAGATCACCTCCGTGCTATTAATTTTTAAATATTTTTTACATTATATTTGATTTTATTTAAAGAGTAATTATATAATTATTTAAAAGTGCCGCCAAATTTATCTAGTGATATTTCTGGTAACTTTTTATAGTTTAAATTGGGCTTTGGCACTTACTCCTATAATCTGTTTAATAACTAGGAGGAGCGTTTTAAATTTTACGCGCCAAAACCTACAACTCTGATTGGCCGAGAGCGCGCCCATTTTACACTGTGCTAATTACGTCATTATTAGACGCAACAGCTGACATAACCTTAATTCGAAGCGTTACTGAGTTGCAAATATAATAATATCACCTTCACCTCCAAAAAAGCGTAAGAAGTTGGATTTGGGTCATTTATATCTGCCTGAAAAACAGTGCATAATAAATATGTATAAGCAGATGATAACAGATGATCCACATATGAAAATGACTGCTGTCGTATCAGAAATTGTTGATGCAGTAGGTGAGATATCAAATAGCATAAGAATATGCATCGAATAATAAAATGTTTAATTTTTAGGAGTTGTAAATTCCACTGTCTATCGTACCATTAGCAAATATAAGAAATCCGGAGAGATTTGTAGCCCTAAACATCTTGGGGACATAATTACAAGTTTTGATGACGTAGTGAAAAGATCCATGCATAGTTTCTTCTATAAAAATGAACTGCCAACTTTGAATAAAGTTTTAAAAGAAGTAAACGATCATGCAGGCATGCCGAAGTTGATTCGTTCTACCTCGTATAGTTTTATGAAACAAATCAATTTTAAGTAAGATAGAGACCAGAGCAGGGCAGGATTCGAATCATTCAGGATTCGAAGCCTTTTAGAGGATTCAAAAGAGGCATTCGAATACATTAGTTCAACTGGATTCGTGATCCGGATTTGTTACATTTTTTTAAGAGGATTCGTATTCGACTCTAAATGTGGGTGATTCGAATATTTATAAAAGGATACGAATATTTATAAAAGGATTCGAATATTTATAAAAGGGTTCGAATATTCATAAAAGGATTCGAATACTTACAAAAGGATTTGAATCGTCAAAAATAATTCGAATTAATTGAGAGGAATAACATGAAAAATATTTTTTTGTGTGTTTTTAAATTTCTCGTTAAATCACTGTTTTATACGCGTGGCGCATGAAGTAAAATTTCGAGTTTAGTCTGGGAGTGGAAACGCTTGTTCGAAACTTCAAAGTGAATGCTTTGATAAGAACATTAAATGATCGAAAATGTTTTTAAAGATAATAATCTAGTTTTCAAAATTTTATTGTTTGAAGTGAAACTGACATGGTAGCCACAATCTAAAATGTTAAATTTTTCCGACATTTCCCTGACTAAAGATTTTTTCCTTGGCCTTTTAATATAACTTTCTTCTGTAGGAAACCCCCATTCTGTTTAATAGTTTTCATTGTTTTTGCCAATATTTAAGTTAATTTTATAAATTTTACGTGTTTTGTTATTTGCCTGCTGATTTTGACAAATTTTATAATATCGTATGGCTTTTTTGTTAGTGTTTTGGTCAATTTGAATATAATTCCATGACTTTTCTCTGACTTTTCCGGTTTTAATGATATTCAGTAAATTTTTTATTTACGTAAATTTCAGGCATTAGTCGATTTTATAATAGAGTTCAATTTGAAGTTTTGAACGAGTGTTTCCACTCCCAGGCAAAGCATGAAGTAAAATTTCGAGTTTAGAAAAGCCCCGTGAAAATTTGTCGAGGGTCGCGCAGCGACCCGAGACAAATTTTCGGGCTTTTCTAAACTCGAAATTTTACTTCATGCGCCACGCGTACTAAACACTGAATTAAAGTGGAGTTCAGAAACACACAAATACATTTTTAACCAGAGTAACAAGGAGTCAGATATTTAGTCTCTTATCAACGATGTTCAGTGGTAATAATAAATAATTAGGTTTTTTATATTTTTGTTAAAACAACTGGTAACGATATTTATATGTTAATGGTTGCAAAAAAATAATAAAATCAAATTTATTCTTAAAGGATTTGTATTCGTAATTCGAAAAAACAAGATTCGAATGTTCGATTCGAATCATATTTGTCTCTTACGAATCCTTTATTCGAATATTCGTTATTCGAATCATATTAGGTGATTCGGATTCGTAATTCGAATCCTTTTTACGAGGATTCGTCCCAGTTCTGATAGAGACACATTATTATATAAATTCCATATTATATTATGAACATAATGTAAATATGTTTTATTTCACAAATATATGGCGAGATGCCGTATAAGCATTTTGATTGAACTAACGATATCGTACGATGGAAAAGAAAATACTTAACCATAACTAAGAAGTACAAAATGGATATTTGATTTTTTTTTTTTTTTTTTGGTTTGTTTGGCATAGGTTTTACCATTCAGCCACTAACGTTGATTTATAATATCTATTAACGTATATTTCGACTGTTTGGACGTCACAACACATTCACACACATCCATGGAACCGGAGACGAGTATTTTTCGTTAGAAAAATTACTCGCCTCCGCTGGGAATCGAACCCAGATCACCTCCGTGTCCGATTGGCGAAACCGGCGGCTCAACCGCTCGGCCACGGCGGGCCCCATATTTGATTTTATTTAATTATAAAATTATTTAAAATTGCCGCCAAATTTATCTAGTGATATTTCTGGTAACTTTTTATAGTGTAAATTGGGCTTTGGCACTTACTCCTTCTAGTTTTTAAACAGACTATAGTTTTTAAACACTATAGAATCCCTATGAATAATAATGTGACAGGGACATTTCAAATGGAAGTCAGTTTTGCAATATTGTTCCCAGAATTATTTAAGTTTACCATTGTAATACTAGTGTAATTCTTTTAATATTTTTGCGCTGGAGCACAAAACCATTAATCTGGAAAGTTATCAGGAATGGCGAGAAACTGGCAAACAGACAATGGTCATATTCAATTGGTCTTTGTGTAAGGGAATTTAGTGAACGATTTTTGGATTTTGTAGTGGATTATCATCAATTGTTTATAGAAAGTCATGAATGAGTTGATAAGTTTCGTGAAGTAGGCAGTGTAACCAGTAAAACCGAAAGTGGCCATCCAACAAAGAGAACATCCGAACACATCCGACAAAATTTATTCGTATGCTTGCCCAACAAACACAGTTATAATATGGTACTTGTCAAACAATTTTAAAAAAAGGATTTGCATATGATCGCATACAAGATAACTGCAGTTCAACAACTTTTACCATCAGATTTTTGTAGAAGAACCGAGTACTGTCAATGGTTCCTAAATCATTTAAATAATGATGATATCCTGGACAGGAGCTTTTTCTCAGATAAATCATCATAGTTCACTCTTTTGGGATATGTTAATAAACAAAATATGCGATTGTGGTCTGCTGCGAATCCCCACGAGTTGGTAGAGAGTTGGTAGGCGTTTGGATGGCGATGTCACGAAGACGCTTTATTGGCCCTATATTTGTTTACGACAGTTAATGCAGAAAGATATCGCAATAACTTAATACGACCTTTCATTGAACAACTGGATGATGTTGAACTCTTAAACGGATATTTTCAGCAAAATAAAGCTACTGCGCACACACAAGTCATTAAACCATAAGGTTCTTGTAGGAATTCTTTGACGACCGAATTGTATATTTTCCTTTGCATTCTGATTTAAGCATTATGGACTATTATGTTTTTCTTAAAAAAAAAATACACAATTTACAGACAGACATTACATACAATGCATGTAATTCCATTACTTCTCGATTATTGGAAAACGCATTTGATAATATGAAACGAAGAGTTATTAGTTGTATCGAAGCTAAAGGATCACATTTTGAACACCTACTCTAACTTGTAAAAAAAAAAAAAAGACCTTTATTGGCATATCCTACAGTTATTTACAATGTCGACACTATATCACATCTTGCCCTCTTTCTCCCGTCCCACTTTCTCCAGCGTCTTTACCCTAGCTCCGTCCTCCCTCATCCATTCTGTCACCCTTCTATTCCCTTTCACTCCCACCCATTCCTCACTCACACCCTCACACTCCTCCGCCAAGTGCCTCCACGTATCCTTCCCCCATTCACATAACCTACATCTCATATATTCTTCCCCCATCCATCTCTTCCTTCCCCTCTCCCCAGACCCACACCTTGCCCTCGCCATTATCACCCTTTCATCCCTGTTCCACCCATCCTCACTCATGTATCTCGGCACCCTCCCATATACTTGCCATCTCCCAAACATATCATTATATTCACTTTTGTCTATCCGTCCCTGTCTCTCCTGCGCTTCCACCTCCTTCATCTTTTCTCTCATCCACGCCGCCACCTTCACCCCTCTACCCAACCATTCCTGTACCTTCCTCTCTGCCAGTCCTCCCCTTTCATACATTCTCCTTCTCTCTTCCCTCCACCTCCCCCCTTCTACTTTCATGCACGCCTCCCATACTATTCTCACCAATCTCTCCTCTTCTACTCCACATAATTTCATTTCATACTTCACCACTCTCTCCACCGCCTCACATTCCAATCTCTCTCTATTCGTTTCCTGCAACAGTATATATCCCGGTGTCGACTTCTCTAGTCCCAGCATCCGTCTCAGGAACCATAGCTGTTCTCTTTCAATCACCTCATATGCTCTCGTTCCCCATGCTTCTACCCCGTACATTAGTATCGGTCTTACACATGCGTCCCACACCTTGCATGTCACCTTAATACTGTTCTCCATCCATCTCCCCCATTTTCTCCATGCCATTCCCCATGCTCTCCTCGCTTTTCCTTGTACCCACCTTATATGCTCTTCATACCCACCCGTCCCTTTAAAAATAAATCCCAAGTATCTGAAACTTTTCACTCTCTCAATCACCTCTCCCTTCCATTCTAGCACTCCCACTCTCCCCTCTCTCCCTTTATTCCTAAACCTCATCCATTTCGTCTTCCCCACATTCACACACATTCCTCTCTTATCCATATATCTTTCCACCCTTTTCAACATGCCTTTCACTCCCTCCCTACTCTAACTTGTATTCGTCCTAGTTTTCAGTTTGTTCCCTAATTATAAATACTGCCGCATTTTGAAAGTAGGCTTGCCAATCGTGTCGTAGTAGTCAAGGTCTGCTGGGAATCTTTTTTCTGCGATCACACGGTACATCTAACTAATACAAATAAAAATGAAGTAAGGAATAACAAGATTTTTATTGTGATATAAAAAAGTATTTTTGTGATGTGTATTATTTTATGAGATTGGTATTCAAAAGAACACTTGTTTTTTTGTCCAAAAATTTATTTGCTTTTGATATGAAAGCACTGGCGTGACGATAATCACAGAATGATCTGAATTAAAATGTTAATCGTATTTTAAATTAATTGATATCTTATTTATAACTGTTCTTTAAAAATTATTTGGATTTTAAGATCGTTATTTAAACCAGTTATTTTAAAAACAGTTTTTGATGTAGTATCCTTACACAGGACATCTGTGACATGGTATTTTAAAGACAAACGTTATTAAGTGCATAGAAAATTAATATAGTACGCAATACAGCTAAATTTACATTTACCAATTGCTAAATAAAATGGCACTCTAATTTTGAACGCCCAGATGCCACAAGAAGTAATGTCAAAATGTGATGAAATTTTGAAATTTGATAATAATTTGAAGTATGTGAAAAGTGATAATGTATAATAAAAAAAATGTTTTAAATATTTTAAACTTAACAATTAATCAGTGTTTTTATGGGCGTGGCGCATGAAGTAAAATTTCGAATTAAGAAAAGCCAGAATTTGAATTTGGACGCTATGCGTCCAAATCCAAATTCGTAGGGCTTTTTTCACTCGAAATTTTTCTTCATGCTTAGTCTGGGAGTGGAAAACATTCGTTAAAAATTAATCACTGGCGTTTTACAATATTTTCATTAATTTACAAAATCTTGAGGGCTTCTAAACTCCAAATTGTACTTCATGTGCCACGTGCACAAAACACTGATTTATTCCAAAGCTCAAAATATTGATCATGTATGTACATTTACAAAGCAAAAACAAATATATTTGGTCGATTTTCAGCGTACTGTAATAAATAATTGAGAAATCAGAATTCCATATGTGCGGGCGCCCACATGATTATAATAATTGTTGATTGATACTAAATAAGTCAGAAATACCTATTACACAAATAATGTCCACTAAAAGTTCATTTTATGATCCGAATTTTTTTCTTTTGTGGTATGAACAGTTATGTTGAATTGAATTATCTTTTGTGTCTTAATACATTTAAATGACACGAATATTTCTTCACAATTCTTAAGCTATATTTCAAATAAATCACTAAAGAGATAACAAAAATAAAAGTTTGAAAATAATGCTAATAGGCAAAAAAATGATTCTAATTTTATTCTGCTCATTTTACTTCAATAATAGAGATACAAACTGAACTTCTTGCCGTTTTTTTTATGTATGTATAGCAACTTGCTAAATACAACCTACCGCCCTGATGAGGTAAAAAAAGATAATGATTTGAATTTCAGATTCCATATTATTATTTAATATATTGTGGACAACAAGTTAAATTCTGGCAAGATAAAATATAAATTCAAGTTATGTGCAACTGAATAGGTAATTTAAATTTCATTATAATTTTACATGATTTAAAACCTTACACTTCAAGTTTAGCGGTTGACACAGTAAGCAAAATTGCTTCGCGCTGCACACCTTCATTTGATATATTGCAACGAACCACACAAAAAGAATAAATGCGAACACGAGACGGTCCACACTCCAAGCTGAGTAGGCGACACTCCAAGCTGAGTAGTATAAACCGCCGCGCGCAATATAAAAAGGGAAATTACAATAATCCAATTCGAACTCAGGACCTAAAAAACGATAAGCTGGCTCGGTGCCTCGGTGATCAAATCGCCGAGTGCCGCACATTCAATTTGGTAAATTATAAATGAAAAAGGAATTTTTCCGACTCAGCACTTGAATCAACATTTACTGGCATTCCACATTCCTATTCAAGAGATGAATCCAGAAATACAATTATATTTACACAATGTATTGGGAAATATTTTAATAATGTCTTTCTTTGTTGTGTATCAACATTATGAATAAATGAAAGGTCCGCGTCAGAAAAAATACATTCGCAACTTAAGGTCGGAAGCCTGAAGTCCGTGTCGTGACAAATGTCGTACACGAATTCTGCATATTAATCCTAACTTCTTTTTACGTTTTTAGAAATCACAGTATATTTTTAGAATATTACTAAAAGGCACGATGCTGCCCCCTATTTATCGAAAGTATAATCAACATTTACATTGCTCTTGTGGAGATTTCGAAGCAACGATCATCATTATCATTTATTTTACATCAATCTATTTAATACAACATGCTTATAATAATTAGTTTAATAAATTAAAGCAATATGAAGAAGAAATATTGTTTCCTATAGAAGTAATACACATTTTTATGTAATTATTTGACAGTGTTCCTTTATTTAATTTATATTTAATTTAAGAAACATTTTATTTGAAAAAATAATACTGTCAATTTATTCGCAAAGCTTTAATGTACAATACGTATAAGTTTCAATGCTCTATTTTCATTTTTGTGGAAGATTAATCGTTCTTTATTCTTATGGCCAAATAACATGCAAATTTTCGACCTTACTAACTAATACTTCTTATCATTCCCCTTGACGACGGTTGGTATTAGATAATTTAACTATACTTCTGTAGTATTTATAACTAAGAATAATAGGTAAAAACGTTGTTATTTTATAATATTTTATAATTTATAGAATATTCAAATTCAAGCTAGAATGAACTTTTTTCTATACTCTTATTCAATTTCATATAAAACATGAATATTTTGTTCGTAATCAAATTAAAATCCAGATGGATCCAAGTCTAAATTATAAATTGAGTGCAAACAAAATTACATGTTCTATGAAAATTTGGACATTGTTTGCTGTTAAACAATGCGCAAAAAAAACCTTTGAATTATCGATTTATTATCTTTCATAACAACACAAATATTTTATAATTAAAATCAATAACAAAATATGATCGAAAAGCGATTGTCTAGATCGAAATTAAAAACCTCTGTGTTATCTGTATAATATATATTTGCGTGAAACCTGATTTGATCTGTATTATTCTGTTTGTAATATATATTTTATGTTATGGGACACGGAAAAAATACACAAAAATTGATATTGTTTAGAAAAATGTGCGTCGTTAAACATAACAACAAAAAATGTTTAAAATTAAGCCCGTTTAAAAATAAAAGTCACCGAGCACAGATGAAATCCACAGTACTTAATGCCTTTTACCTATAAACCGACGTTTTGATGGGATTTAGAGGGTAACAGTAGGTCCAATCGAATCTGATATAAATAAACATGTCGATAGAGATATAGAGAAAGTATAGTGTGTGAGAATAGTATAATATAATATTTATAAGTGATGTATGGTGAGAGAAGCGAATACAAATAAAATCATAAATTAAAGAATAACGAGTTGGAAATAAAAAATCAAGCACATTGTGGCGTGTCGTGGCCTTGAAAGTAAGTAAAGTAAGTAATACCCGCTGTATATATTTTATTTTGTCCATTGAAAGTTTAGTTCATTTTGTGTTGGTGTTTTATATTTTAAGTAAGTATTATGGGTTTTTGTATTAAAGCCGACACGAGACCAGGACATAGACAGATATTTCTAAGCGTGACTTTTATCTTTATATTACACCAATCGACATAAATATTAAATATACAAAATAGAGCCATGTCAATAATTATATAGGTCTCATCATTTATAAATAAATTTCAACTCGACATAAATATTAAATGTACAAAATACAGCATGTCAATAATTATAAAAGTCTCATCATTTATAAATAAATATCAACTCAACAAAATTTAATAAAATCTGTTATTATAAAGGGAGTTTTTCTTTAAAGTAAACATATCCCAATATATATGCTGTAGACTTTCGGACATTCTTTGATTTTATAATAGAGTTTAATTTAAAGCTTCTAACAAGCTTCTATTCTTTAATTAAGCGTGAAGTAAAATTACGAGTTTGAAAAGCCTGAAAATTTGGCCTAATTCAGTCTTTTCTGAACTCGAAGTTTTACTTCATGGGCGACGAGTAAAAATCACGGATTTAAAGTGAAATTCAGAATATACCGCTTTTGTTTTATTTCAGTTTAATACATTTTACAAATATTTATTTTGTCCAATCAAATTTTGCACTTTCAAAATTCAACTAATTTTCTTTAGTATATTCAAGTATAATTTAAAGAAAAAATCCGAAAGCAAATTGCTCCAGATGCTTGAATTTTTAAAGATTTGGTTACACGAAATATAAATTTGTAATATTTATTAACATGAGATCAAAATTAAGCAGTGTGTTTTATTCGGGTGTTCGATAAAAAATGCCCAACGCCATAACTCTGTTAGTTATTGACCGATTTAAATGAACTAAAAAACAAAGTCAATGGCTGCTTAAATTCTATAAATTGGCAGTAATTATATATTTTTTTAAAATTAACTTCATTGCCAAATAGCAGTCAACTTTAAAATTTTAAATGGCTGCATATACTTTTTTCATTTTATTACATTAGACATTGTTTTTCTGAATCCAATTATGACCGATATGTTTAATTTAATATTTATGCCAGAAAAAAAACTGAATAAATCTTGTCCACATCATGTTTTGGCAATAAATGTAGTATGCCTTAAAAAAAGATCTTTTAATACTATTTAAATTGTTTATTGGTTTATATTTATTTGTATTCCTATAACTAATTTATTATACATTTACAGTTTTTTTATTATTTTAAATGCAACTTTAATACACAGTTCTTTTTTGTTTACTATGTACATTGTAAATTTTCAGCGATTCGTCGATTTTATAAAAGAGTTCAATTTCAAGTTCCAACGAGTGTGTCCACTCCCAAATTAAGCATGGAGTAAAATTTCGAGTTTAGAAAAACCTTAAAAATTTGGTTTGGTCGCGTAGCGCTACGCGACCAAACCAAATTTTCAGGCTTTTCTAAACTCGAAATGTTACTTCATGCACCACGCGTATAAATCACTGATTATATATGAAGTTCAAAATATTCTACTAAAGCAGTAAGCTAAACAAGTGTATTCTAAAAATCACATCACATCAGTGTTTAGTACGCGTGGCGCATGAAGTAAAATTTCGAGTTTAGAAAAGCCTGAAAATTTGGTTTGGTCGCTCCGCTTCGCTCCGCTTCGCTACGCGACCAAACCAAATTTTGCAGGCTTTTCTAAACTCGATTTGGGAGTAGAAAACACTCGTTTGAAAGTTTAACTTAAAATATTACTGTATATTGAGATATGTATACTTACAAGAAAAACTCTCCGTATATCTAAAATAGTAATAAATAATATGCATTTTTTTTAGACACCAGAAAAATTCCTGGGCTGAAAGAGTTAAGTAAACAAGAAACATTTTAAATTACTGAAATGTTAGCAATTGCTGTTTTTGAAATCAGAAATATTTTATTAATATGATTAAAAAAAGTAATGTTAATAAAATAGCTTACATATAAAGTTTAAACTAAAGTGTTTTACGGAGATTAATTAAAGTATAGAAGTAATAAAAGTTTACAGATACCTGTTTAATTTAAGAAAATATACAAATACAAATTATTCATTCGGTAAAATAAAAAAAATTGTAATAACAAATTTTGAAGCTAATCTTCAATTTGCTTTAAAATTTTGATATTATTTTGTACGGCTTAGAGTTGAATATTTTACTGTTAGATTTTTTGGCTTTAATAAATCAACACTGTTATTAAGCTGTATTATATGCATATTTCTGATAATAATAATGATATTGTTGCTGTATTAATATTGAGAAATTGACGAAATATAATTACCTATAGTTTTTGTTTTCATTACAATTTATTCAATTGATTCTTGATAAATTTATAACGGCTATTTTGAGCGATTATAATTAATTATTCATACCCATTTTTTATTGCACAATTTACTGCACGATAATATATTTTATCATCTACTCGAGCATTACTTAAATATTGGTATATAGAAGATAAAAGTCACGTTTAGTCTCATAACGAGTTGCCACCCTGTACCATTTGGAAAAAAAGAATTAACAAAATTTAGAATACAACAATAAATTATTTTCAAAAGAATCTCTGAATTGAAACTAAGTATAATTTTGATATATAACATTTTGATATTTGCAATTACATAGATGAAGTCAATAAACCTAAAATAACGCACCTATTTCTAATCATAGATATGCATACTGTCACTTACAAAGCTAATTGATAAATCATGTCAAAAGAGTGTCTATACTCTTGGCTTCTGTTTAAATGTTAGTTAATTATGTAAAGTCAACACATTTCGAATGAATGCCCTGTTAATTAAACAATAAGGAAGAGCATTTTCATGTTTACAGCTTAAGCAAATAGCACATCATTTGCAGTGCTTTCAGTTTTTTATTTTGTGGATAATTGTAATTCATGAGAGAGCATCATTTGATTTTCTTCGTATTTTTTTGAAAGATGATTTGACAAGTATGAAAATTAAGAAATATTTAAGTATTTCATCTTTTTAATAAATCATAGCGTATCCATAGCGGCATTTGAAGACATTTTATTCCGTATTGAGTAAAGTTATTTTTCATAAAAAAATTCTTACTTGCTATATAGAATTATTACATTTAACATAGAGCTGAGAGTAAGTGTCTTAAATTAAGCTATATGATTTTAATGATGAAATTAGTCTATATATACAAGTTTGATGTTATGAGTAATATAAATGAACCGATTGATTAAATTATTAAAAAATGCAATATTTTTACTATACAGTTATTTGAATTTGTTCAAAATTTAATTGAAAAGTAAAGTTTAGTTAGCAGTATAATTTTATTGAATTAATATTAAAAATATACAATAACAAAACAAAAAATACAAAACACACACATACATTGTTCGCATCAAGTACTTATTGCTCGATTGCAAATAATGACAATAAAGACGTGCTTTCTATCTGAATAAAAATCTAGGGATAAGAATGTACAGGGTGACTGTATTTCAACCCAATGTATGAGGATCTTGTTTATTTGATGAGATAGAAAGTCAGTTAAATGGAAGCAAAGTTGCTTATTTTAGGTCCCAATAATAATCTAAAAACAAATTTGACACATCTTCTTTCGTTTCTAAGATATTGTCAAAAATGGATTTTTAGAAATTTCATTTTTATTTTTTTATTCGAAAACTATTGAATCCAGCCACATACAACTTTGACATTATACAGACAATTTTTCTCGAAATATCTAGTAACATATTTTTTTAAAGCCATACCCATAGGTTTTCTTATGGGCACCATTCTGGATATTCATATTTTTTGGAACTATATTTTTTTCTAATTTCAGTGATCACACTTACAGTTTATTGAACATTTTATATGTAAAATTTTAATCTTTCGTTTTTTGTAGAAAGTGCCTTGGAAACAGTTGAGTAACTCACTCATTTGACAACTCCTAGGTCCCATAATTTGCTTAAAAATCACCCCTGAAGACGGCCATTCAGCTTAATAATTACTGTACTGATAGAAAATGTATTTGTTTATAAACGAAATATTGATGTGACATTTTTTATTATGTCTCTATATGAACAGTATTTCGTCTATTGTGATGTTATGATTGTAAGTCGCTGAAATCACTATATCAAATACAGTCAATATTGTGATTTAATGACAAAATACTAATAAGTTAAAAGACAGCTAACAAAATGACTTACAGTCATAATACCAGCATAGTCGAAATACAGTCCACAGAGACATAATTAGACAAAATCTTACCATAGTCATAAGACAGTTAACCAAGTGACTTACAGACATATTGTCACAATAGTCAAAATGTGAATTTATGACTGTAAATCCCTAGGTTGACTGACATAAGTATATTGTTTTAGCTTGACATAAGTCGGCGGAAGCCGACATTTGAACTATATTGACAGTTAATATAAGTGGGCGCCAACCGATATTTAGTGCATAGTGTCAACTTCACATAAATCAGTTGACCTAAGTTGGCGGCAGCCAACATTTGAACTATAATGACATTTGACATAAGTCGGCGTAAGCCGACTTTTAATCAATCGTGCCAACTTGACATGAGTTTGAATTAAACTATAATGAGATTGCCATGTTGTTTTTTTTTTGTGACAGTAACGATACATATTTTAACAGTTGTGATGTATTTTAAACCAACGAGTATCTTCCACTCCCAGACTAAGCATGAAGTAAAATTTCGAGTTTAGAAAAGCCCCGCGTAGAAAATTTGTCGACAAATTTACACGGGGCTTTTCTAAACTCGAAATTTTACTTCATGCGCCACGCGTATAAACCACTGATTAACAGTAAAGTCAAAAATATATAACTCTTAGATGTGATGGTGATCAATATTTATTGAGATGTAGCGAAAAATGCAAGAATTACTTTTTTTGTGAATTGTTTTGGAATAACAATAATAATAATAATAAAAGTAGAAGAAATTTAGTTTGTGCAACTTTTTCAAACTGTTGATATTTAAGTCAGCATATCGATGTAAAATGTTGTTTTGGCGTCAAATAAATAAATAAATATTTTTAACGAGGAAAGTGCTATGATGGACACATCACCATTATTTTACCTTATGTTTTGTATGATAATCGATACTTATTGTTATTATTACAAAAGATTGACAGTTAATAATTAATTTTGACTGTTAATTATAATTGACAGCTGTCAAGATTTTATTGATTAATAGATATGACGTCATTGTTCCCGAGTCAGTCTTTGCACTCTTTTTTAATTTTAAATATCAAATCTAAAATAAATTATGAGTGTAATACATTACTAAATATTCTTTCAAAGAATATGAAAATCCAAAATGGCGCCCATAAGAAAAACAAACAGTTGGCTATGGTCTCCAGTTAAAAAAGTTAAAAAAAATATACGTCTAGATTCCTCATTAAAAAGTGCCTGTATTTGTCAAAGTCCTAAATGTACAGATTCAGTAGCTTTTATATAAAAAAATAAAAACGATTTGTCAAAAAATCTATCTCGAAAATAAAACAAAAGATATTTGAAAACTGTTTTTAGGTTATTGCAAGGCCCTAAAATACGAAACTTTGCCCTAAATTTAACCGACTCTCTATCGCTTCAAATAACTGAGATCCCCATACATTCTGTCGAAATACGGACACCCTGTATATGTAGTAAATATCATTATAGGATATTTTGTAGATAAAATATGTCCAAATAGTTTATAGTCTGAGGCATAAATACTTGGAAACCTTGGCACATTCATGTATATTTAATACATGTGTGTATTGAGTACGAAATATTTTCAAAAACAATAAAGGGCAACATTTAATCTCTACTATAACAAAGGCGCTAGGAATGAAATATATAATTATTTATAATCTGAGGACTTTTAAATAAATGTGAAACAAAAACACACAAAATGTGCCTATCAAGTTTTCTCGACTTAAATTTTAATCCTTTTACTTTGTTTGTTAAATTAGAAAATTATTAAATGTTGAAATTATTTATGAAATAAATAATTTCCAAAGAGAAAAAAAAGACACTTGTTTTGTTCCATATTTTTATTATTAGTTGCTTTCACGTTTTTCGAACTTTAGCGGCTCTCAAAAATTGGCAAGTTAATCACCATTAAAAAATATTGTAAATTATGGACACATACAACCTAAGATATATGAACTAAGGCTGGGATTCGAATACGAATAATTCAAATAGTTGAATATTAAAATATTTCAATCACCAAATTATTTATTTAGAATATTTGAATATATTTTTGAACAAATATTAAAATATTCGAATAATTTAAATATGTAAATATACTTCTGAATAATTAATTGAATTGAATTTGAGAAATTTCCAGCTTTAATTGTATATTTTAAATTTGACTTGAAATTAGTTTTAATACGCGTGGCGCATAAGGTAAAATTTCAAGTTTAGAAAAGCCTGAAACAAGGAACAAGGATGAGGGAAGTGTTAATGTTACACGCCCGGCGCATAAATTAAAAAAGCCTGATAAGTAAAATTTCGAGTTTAGAAAAGGCTGAATATTTGGTCGTTCCGCTTCGCTACGCGATCAAACCAAATTTTCAGGCATTTCTAAACTCGAAATGTTACTTCATGCTTAATCAAGGAATGGAAAACATTTGTTAAACTGCTATTAGAACCTTTAATGACAATACTAATTTATTAAAGAAAATGAAAATCAAACGAACTGTAGGTATTTTCATAATCCTTATTAGTTTACTTAGTTATCTTGTTGTTTATTTTTTTTTAAATTCGGTGTTGTCATTAATGGTTTTAATAGTTTCCTAACAAGGGTTTTCTAATCCTTGATTAAGCATAAAGTAAATATTTCGAGTATAGAAAAGGCTTAAAATTTGGTTTGGTTGCGTAGCGACCAAACCAAATATTCAGCCTTTTCTAAACTCGAAATTTGACTTTTCAGGCTTCTTTAATTTATGCGCCGGGCGTGTAACATTAACACTTCCCTCATCCTTGTTCGGTCGGCTGACCGTGAGAGGAGAGTCGTAAATGTACAGAGACACGCGACGGTCGATCTCGCGCCACCCCGGGATTAGTTAGGTAGTGACGATCACCTCGGAACTACACCCTCAGGAGAAGCTGTAAGGACCCGGATACCCACATACCAAAGGTCAGTTTCCTCTCGCTACCGTTCCCTAGCAATTTCTTCGACTTTGTTGTCGGCCGCCGCAAATAACCGCTATGAAATTCACGGCAGCGCCCGCTGCGAGTTACAATATTTCATAGGTCACAAAAAGTAAACACTAGAATTACATACTTGTATGCTTTCATTTAATACTTTTTCGTGTAATTTCAACTTGAGTTCTTTTTAATTGTATATATTTTTTATTATACGAAAATGTAAATGTACATACCGGGTGGCCCATTTTAAACAATCCACTGGAAAATCTCAATAAATATGCATCGTGCAAAAAAAAAATGTTTTGAATTAATACCCTCGTTTAATATTTTCGAGGAGGGCATCCGATCCTATACAATTTTCGTCAGCCCTATTCCCCAGAGGATGGGGAAGGGGGGCACCGTTGAAATTTTAGATAAGAACCCCTATTTTTTATTGAAAATTGGGATCATACACCAAAATTGATGCAGGTTTTATCCAAAAATGTTTTTGAATTTGTGATATATGGCGCTGTAGTCGCAAAAATAAAAACGTTGTCGGTAAACCTAAAAAATCTGCTGTGCAAATTACCGACCGCAAATTAAAATAATATGAGGCTATAAAATTCATTATTCCGATGACTTATTGAAGGTAATTTACCCAATAAAATGTTCTCTTTTTAAACTTTGTCGCCTAAAAACAATATTTGCCGTCGGCCTAAAATAAATTTAACATACGTACACACAGTACAATGAAAGAGGAATGTTTTAATAGCATGAAAAAAATACTTTTATTTTTACCAAAAATCGAATTGTATGCGCCATTTTCGAAAAAAAATCTAATATTGACGATACTACTGCCATTTGTTAGGAGTTGGAAAACTGTAGTAATAATCTTTACACCAGTGACGGCTCGTCAGTCACGGCAGGGTCGGCCGGGCCGTACCGTTAAATTTGATTGAACAAAAATTATAAATTTTTATTTTCTTAGCAATAAATATTGGGCGAAGTTTTTGTAATAAATGTATAACAGGCTAATAGGTAGTAATAATAATAAGCAATCAGTATAAAGCCGATAAATGCAGGAATTAATTTTCATTTAATGTGTTCACTAAGCAACTTCGTATCCGCAAAATCGGCCAGCCGTAGATGTTCAGATTATGAAGATTAATGCAAGCGCTACGTCGTCACAAGTGTCCGTGCAGTTTCCCCTGCAGGGTGAACGTACGTCTGCCAATTGCAGAGCTGGGCAGGATTCGAATCATTCAGGATTCGATTCCCGGATTCGAATCCTTTTAGAGGATTCAACAGAGGTATTCGAATACTTTAGTGAAAACGGATTCGTGATCCGGATTCGTAACATTTTTTAAAAGGATTCGTATTCGAATCCAGACGTAGATGATTCGAATTCTTATGAAAGGATTCGAATACTTATAAAAGGATTCGAATCCTTATAAAAGGAATCGAATCCTTATAAAAGCATTCGAATCCTCATATATGGATTCAAATCCTCCTAAATAATTTGAATCATCGCTATTCAGGCTGGGATTCGAATTCGATTAATTCAAATAGTTAAATATTCTAATATAAATATTTAAATCACTAAATTATTCATATTTGAATATTGAAATTTTCGAATAATTCAAATATTTGTGAATGGATATTTGGTTACTTAACCATGAAAAATATCCAACGTTAATAGTATATTTTTAACTTCACTTGAAATCAGTGTTCTATACGCGTGGCGCATGAAGTAAAATTTCGAGTTTAGAAAAGCCCCGTGAAAATTTGTCTCGGGTCGCTGTGCGACCCTCGACAAATTTTCTAAGCGGGGCTTTTCTAAACTCGAAATTTTACGTCATGCTTAGTCTGGGAGTGGACAACACTGGTTCTTAGAAGTTTCAAATTGAAGGATCACTCTAGATTATTAAGTTTATTACCATTTTACAAAGGCTACAGCTCGAAGGACCAACCATGGTCTTCGGAGACCGAAGGACTGCAGGGAATCGAAGTTTTTTACAATAAAACAACGAATATCTGAAAGTTTACAGCATGGATAGGAAAGAAAACATCTAATTTTGAAAAAATATCGAAGTTGGGTTGGTTTTCAGTGCATTTTTAACTTTACTTTAAATCAGTGTTTTATACGCGTGGCGCATGAAGTAAAATTTCAAGTTTAGAAAAGCCCCGCGAAAATTTGTCTCGGGTCGCTGCGCGACCCTCGACAAATTTTCTACGCGGGGCTTTTCTAAACTCGAAATTTTACTTCATGCTTAGTCTGAGAGTGGACAACACTGGTTCTTAGAAGTTTCAAATTGAAGGATCACTCTAGATTACTAAGTTTATTACCATTTTACAAAGGCTACAGCTCGAAGGACCAACCATGGTCTTCGGAGACCGAAGGACTGCAGGGAATCGAAGTTTTTTTACAAGAAAACAACGAATATCTGAAGGTTTACATCATGGATAGGAAAGAAAACATCTAATTTTGAAAAAATATCGAAGTTGGGTTGGTTTTCAGTACATTTTTAACTTCACTTTAAATCAGTGTTTTATACGCGTGGCGCATGAAGTAAAATTTCAAGTTTATAAAAGCCCCGCGAAAATTTGTCTCGGGTCGCTGCGCGACCCTCGACTAATTTTCTACGCGGGACTTTTCCAAACTCGAAATTTTACTTCATGCTTAGTCTGGGAGTGGACAACACTCGTTTGCATTTTAAATTTAACTTTTTAAAAAAAATCGACGTATGTAATATAATAAATCATTCATTGAAATCATAGAAAAAGATTCAAAATTTTATCTAAAATTAACTTTTAGAGTTAACTTTATAATTTGGTCGGCTCTTAATGGGTGAATATTCTGTTCCTAAAGAAAAACCGTTTTTATTTAATATTAAAGTTGCATTTAATACAATAACAAACTGTGAATAAATCGACATAAATCTAGAAATATCGAAAATCTCGACATGTAGAAAATCTTGACGGTCCACTCCCAGACTAAGCATGAAGTAGCCTTTTCTAAACTCGAAATTTTACTTCATGCGCCACGCGTATAAAACATTGATTTAAAGAGAAGTTAAAAACGCACTGAAAATCAACCCAACTTCGATATTTTTTAAAAACTGGATGTTTTCTTTCCTATCCATGCTGTAAACCTTAAGATATTCGTTGTTTTCTTGTACATAAACTTCGATTCCCTGTAGTCCTTCGCTCTCCGAAGACCATGATTGGTCCTTCGAGCTGTAGCCTTTGTAAAATGGTAATAAACTTAGTAATCTAGAGTGATCCTTTAATTTGAAACTTCTAAGAACGAGTGTTGTCCACTCCCAGACTAAGCATGAAGTAAAATTTCGAGTTTAGAAAAGCCCCGAGTAGAAAATTTGTCGAGGGTCGCGCAGCGACCCGAGACAAATTTTCACGGGGCTTTTCTAAACTCGAAATTTTACTTCATGCGCCCCGCGTATTAAACACAGATTTAAAACGAAGTTCAATAACACATATATCATTATTAATTAAAATCATTATATAATCAGATATTTAGTCGGTAAATGTCCATTTTTGTTAATAGAAACTGAGGGAATAAAACATTACTGGTTGCAAATAATAGATTCAAATTTATTTTTAAAGGATTTGTATCCGTGATTCAAAAATGAGGATTCGAATCTTTGATTCGAATCATATTTTTCACTTACGAATCCTTTATTCGAGTATTCGTGATTCGAATCATATTAGGTGATTCGGATTCGTGATTCGAATCCTGTTTTTGAGGATTCATCCCAGCTCTGGCCAATGGTTTACTCGAGTACGGCAAATTTGCCGTGGCCGTACTCGCCATGCTTTCACACAATACATATGTGTCGATGCACACTTTAAATTCGGTTACGTTACAGATCACAGATTTTTATTCTAGAACTAGTGGATTTATTTACCAATGTATTTCTGATTATTTTCATATTTTTTTAATTTAAAAGTAAAATAGGCATTTACTTTAATACAAATTAGTCATTAAGGCCAACAATTAACCGGTATTAAAAAAAGGTTGAAACATGTTATTCGTCTTCAATTTTATATAACAAATCAGATTATATTTCGCATTTTTGAATATGTTAAACAACTGATGTAATTTAAAAATGCAAAAAATCATTAAATAGTTACCTAATTATAATTTACAAAATATTACCTAGGTATTTTAGGTAAATTATGTGAAATATATCCGTGTATAACTATAATTATTTAATTATACAACATTATTATGTATATAACATATTTGAAAATGTTATTGTAATTCCAAGAACATTCTCTTTCTATTTTTTAAAGTCGGGCGAAATTATTTAATTTAAAGTATCGTTCTAGCGAAGGTGTATGGTGCGGTACGGCCGACCCACTTGCTTAGATGACGAGCCGTCACTGCTTTACACACATTTTTTTTTTCATACAAGCAAGCGCGCACCCCGAAATTTGTCTTAGGGGGGGCTCAGGCGTTTTGAAGGGGGCCCATCCCGGTCTTATATAAGGGGGACGGGCTTACGCATATAAACCTATGTATATATGTTACAGACAGAACACGAAATTGGACAGAACGCGAAATGTCTACTATTTACAGATATAGTCTGAATTAAAACATAATTTCGGGTTTTGTCCAGACAAACCGCGTTTTGTCAACATGAGTTTAGACAAATCCTAACATGCTGAGTGTCAAAAAAATATCAAATTTGTAAAGTAATGACAGAAGCTCAACGTTAATCGAAATTATTGAAAATATAAGAACACTGTGCTTTATTTTGACGCAAAATAATAAAGTAATAAAAACAAATAACCAGTTTGCAAGGAAATATATATTTCTTTGTATTTTATGTAAAGAAAAAATCAACAAAACTGAGCCGATAAAGCTAGAGGAGCTAAATGTTGGAACTAAATTATGAAAAATACGAGACATTCTTCCGCCTTTTTCGTTTCGCTCGTGCGCACCGGCCAATCCAAATTTTCAGGCTTTTCTTAACTCGAAATTTTACTTCATGCTTAATCTAGGAGTGGAAATACTCATTAGAAGTTTCAAATTAAACGCTTTTATAATTAACCTTGTATAACAAATCTACTTTCCATAATTTATAAATTATTAAATAATCCAGTTTGGTTTGAAATTATTTGAAGTAAAACATGCCTGTATTTATTTACTTTTCAAGTCAAATAGTTTTATTTTAATTTAAAATTTAAAAAGCATCTAAATACAAATACAATTAATTAATTTAATTAAAACAAATGTTATTCAAGTCAAGTCGTATTATCTTAGTTTAATATTAAAAAAAGTTATTATAACTGTTTGGTGTTGTAGGCGTTCACTTTGTGGTACATCTTAAATACACTTGTAAATAAAACACTTTTTACTTTGTTTAACCACTGAATCTTACATTTAATTGTGTGACTAGTTTCGACTATCTAGTAGTCATTCTCAAACTTCAGTTTGAGAATGACTACTAGATAGTCAAAACTAGTCACACAATTAAATGTAAGATTCAGTGGTTAAACAAAGTAAAAAGTGTTTTATTTACAAGTTATTATAACGTTTTACCATAATGAATGATAAACAACATTAATTGATAGCTGTAATTGTAAAATATTTGAAAATTGTAATATTTTTCCACAGTCGTGAACATACTTTGTTTGCTACTCTATCACTTATGACATGATACAGTTTTTTTTACTAATTTTTACATTTGTTTACAATTATTAGGAAATAAATTACTTATTATTATATGTCATAAAATAACATAACATTAAGGTCCAGTTGTTAAATCGTGGCTTAAGCTGAGTTTAGATTTGAACTAGGCTTAAATATATTTTGGTGTTTTTCATTTATGCCTTATCGCTAAGTTGTGGTTTAAACTCAAGTTCTCGTAAGCGGCCGACCACCGCCGCTAAACTCGCTTAACTCAAATTCATAACACCAAACATAAAAAATAATTGACGTTTTTATATTGTGTGGACAATAAACTAATTATTAGGTATTTCTATAGTTAAATGGATGTTGATAGATCATTCCTGAGGCGTTTGGATCGTTGACTAGGCGCTAGATTTCCTTATTTTTCTGCATCCTTTTGGTCACATCATTCTTTAGATTAAATTCTTACCCTCATCTTACTAACTATTTGTATCTTTTCCTTTTCTTATCCCTCAGAAAAAGCGAATGATGCAGCAATAGTGCTATTATCTCCTTGAATTAATTAGGACGTTCTTATACTTTTGAGTCTTTTTGGTTACATCTTTTTTAAAATTCAATTTCCTTAGATTCCTTTGTTGCTTTCGAGTGTAGTGTAAAGATGTAGAAATTGTCGCTAAGTCATGCCAGATTATAATTCAGTCGAGACTCAATAATATAATGGTTATCTTAATTATTTTTATAACTAAAATCACAAAATATGCAAACAGGCTAGAGATGGATAACTGACATAATACGAGTTGCAGTCAAAATTATTGTGTCAGATGATGACGTTTGTTGCAACACGGTATATGTGACTGTAACGTACAGTTGTGCAGCACTGAGGATGACTGTTTATGTGCATTTTATTTATTATTTAATAAGTTAATTTCAACCCCAATTCACAAACAGTGAAGTAAACAAATACATGAGCATTTGTATTATCCACAGCACACGTCCGCTCCTATCACATGTACCCTTTTGGAACATAACATATTTACTACCATCATAACTTAAGCTACGCTTAAATAAGCTTAGCTTACCATATGATTTAGAAATACATTGCAAAGTAAAGCCCAGCTAATCTAAAACTACAGTTTACAAAAACTGCAGCTCAAGCTACGATTCAAGAACTGGCTCTTAGTGTTGAAAGTGATATAAAATGGCGAATGTGTCAAAAGTTAGAGGTTAGGTCGATTAAGTATCGGCTAACGCCGATTTACATCAATTGCAATTATAGTTCAGATATCGACTATCGTCAACCGTTATTATGGACTAACGTAAAACAAGCATAGGAATTAAGATATAAATTCAAAATAAACATTTTGGTGCTATAAAAAATGTCATAAGTGATAGAGTGACAAGCAAAACATGTTTACGACTGCCTAAAAATATTACAACTTTCAAAATTAAAAAAAAATATAACTATTAATGAATGTATGTATTGTTTATAATTGATAACTTGGTAAACATTTATTATTATTTTTTAATATTAAATTCAAGCGCGCGAGCCACTCTCTTGGGTGCGTGCCTGCATACAATGACTCACGGTCACCGTAAAGTAGAGCTGGGACGAATCCTCGAAAAAAGGATTGGAATCACGAATCCAAATCACCTAATATGATTCGAATCACGAATACTCGAACAAAGGATTCGTAAGAGATAAATATGATTCGAATCAAAGATTCGAATCCTGTTTTTTTGAATCACGAATACAAATCCTTTAAGAATAAATTTTATTTTATTATTTCTTTGCAACCCTTAATATATACATATCGTTACTAGTTACTTAATTAAACACAGTTATATTCCTTTCTTCACTTTTATTTTTCTTGCTAGATATACATTTCGGGTACTAAGTACACATTATCAATAGCTAACTGGTTACTAGTTGTTTTAAAAAAAATATTCAAAACCTAATTATTTATTATTAACACTGAACATCGTTGATAACAGACTAAATATTTGATTCCCTGTTACTCTGATTACAGATGTATTTGTGTGTTTCTGAACTTCACTTCAAATCAGTGGTTTGTACGCGTGGCGCATGAAGTAAAATTTCGAGTTTAGAAAAGCCCGAAAATTTGACTTCATGCTTAGCCTGGGAGTGGAAACACTCGTTCAAAACTTTAAATTGAACTCTATTATAAAATCGACGATTGCCTGAAACTTATGTAAATAAAAAATTCACTGAATATCATTAAAACCAGGAAAGTCAGAGAAAAGTCATGGAATTATATTCAAATTGACCAAAACTAACAAAAAAGCCATATGTTATTAAATTTTGAAAACTAGATTATTATCTTTAAAAACATTTTCAGTCATTAAATATTCTTATCAAAGCATTCAGTTTAAAGTTTCGAATGAGCGTTTCCACTCCCAGACTAAGCATGACATCAGCGTATTATACGCGTGGCGCATGAAGTAAAATTTCGAGTTTAGAAAAGCCCAGAAAATTTGTCTCGGGTCGCTGCGCGACCCTCGACAAATTTTCACGGGGCTTTTCTAAACTCGAAATTTTACTTCATGCTTAGTCTGGGAGTGGAAAGCACTCGTTAAAAATTTTAAATCAAGCTCTTTTGAGAAACAACGGATGTCGGAAAATTTACAGCGTATGCATATGTTTACCTAAAAGAAAATGTTCACTTTGTTTTTTGTAAAAGAGTTCAATTTGGAGCTACAAACGAGTGTTTTCCACTCCCAGACTAAGCATGAAGGAAAATTTCGAGTTTAGAAAAGCCCCGTGAAAATTTGTCGAGGGTCGCGCAGCGACCCGAGACAAATTTTCTGGGCTTTTCTAAACTCGAAATTTTACTTCATGCGCCACGCGTATAAACAGTGATTTAACGAGAAATTTAAAAACACACAAAAGACATTTTTCGTGTAAATCCTTACAATTAATTCGAATTATTTTTGACGATGCAAATCCTTTTGTAAGTATTCGAATTATTTTATAAATATTCGAATCCTTTTATAAAGATTCGAATCACCCACATTTGGATTCGAATGCGAATCCTCTTAAAATAATGTAACGAATCCGGATCATGAATCCAGTTAAACTAAAGTATTCGAATGCCTCTTTTGAATCCTCTAAAAGGATTCGAATCCAGGATTCGAATCCTGAATGATTCGAATCCTGCCCAGCTCTGCCGTAAAGACCGTTTTTTAGGTTTACCGGGAGCGTTTTCACTTTTGAGATTACGGCACCATCTATCAAGAATTAAAAAAAAAATGCACGCATCAAACTCATATCATTTTTGGTGAGTTTTCACTAACATTTTCAATACAAAATAGGGGTTTCTTTCTACGATTTCAAAGTTGCCCCCCTTCCTAACCCCCTGGGTGGCGGAGGTGACGAACATTTTATAGGATCGGATGCCCCCCTCGAAAGTATTAAACTTTTGTTCGAAACATTTTTTGCATAATGCATATTTGTCTAGATATTCCGGTGGATTATTCAAAATGGGTCACCCGGTATTTTCTATTTAAGTACAATGTTTTCTAGTTTTAAGTCAATTATTGTACAATTTTGTAATAATAATTTATAATAGATGTTTCTAAAATGTTATATCAAAATCTTAGTTTCAATTCATCAAAAAAATGTATTTAATCTGTTTGATTAATTATTCACCTAAATTCGGGTGGTACGTTATGGATAGGACACGATGGTTTTTTCCTTCGAATAAGGGGAGGAAGAAAATAGACGTACACACACAGGCACGTGTAGTGTTCATTTGTTTATATATATATTTATTTTATTGTTTGTTGATGTTCGTGCACTCACCTGAAGATGAAGATAAATAGAATCAGCAAGGAAAAGAAAATAGCCACGTTGTCCATCGTCCGCAACATCACGAATAATTGCCTTCGCAGATTCGGCATAAATCTTACCAACTTTAGGATACGCAATAATCTAAAAGTGCGCAGCACCGACAGGCCAGAGTCGCCGTGCCCGTCGCCATAGAATTTTTGAAAAATTTCCACAGCACTAGAATGTACAATAAAATTAACAATTTTCTGTTCTAAATCAAAGATTTCTACATACAAGTTTACTATTTGTGTACACAAAACAAGAAATTAATAATTTAAGTTTTACGACATAGTACATGTTTTTGTTTACTTTTATGTGCAGTATTATATATTTTTGTACCTGACGAATCTGTAACAGTGTATTTTGTTTTATAAGATAATAAAGTAATTTGAATTTGAATAACAAATTAAAACATCCGTTTCGACTTGTTGATTAAGCACGAAGTAGGTAAATATTTAGAGTTTAGAAAAACCTAAACATTTGTTTTTGCTTGTCGATGCGAACATAGTTAAACGCACAGAAAATCTAAATTGTCAGGCTTTTCTAAACTCGAAATAATTAAATAAATACTTCGTGCAAAGCTTGTACGACGCGCATTACGCATTCATTACACTGCCCCCTCCCCATTCCCTTGGCTACTCTCATGACTTTTATAATCGAATACATTCGCCAGCTTTTGATTCGTCACTTTTGAAACTGTTTTCTGTTAATGAAACTTTTTCAAAATTCTCTTACCTTAATATAACGATGACTCCATCGAAAACATTAAACCCATTCGAAATATACCCAAAGGGTCCTTCCGAAATCACCTTGAGCAACATCTCCACAGCAAAAACCGCCGAAAAAACAATATTACTAGTCTCCACGATATACGTCAATTCCTCTGGCTGATTATGATACTCAATCCCCATCGACGAAGTATTGATAAGAATAGCGAACAAAATCCCCTGCTGAAAATACTTATGCTCCACCAGAATCTTGATATACTTCCTAATTGTGCTCAAGCACTTGAAAGTCCCCTTGATGACCAAACAAATCGCCACGTAGCATTTCGAGCGTTTGGAGTTTTTATATTCGGCTTCGCAGTGCCACATGTCTTGGCAGCACGAGAAGTCGTCGTCGGGGAGTTGTTGGATGTACAGTTCTTCGCCGTTTTTGGGTTTCATGCCCTTTGATAGAGAGCTGAAGATTGTGTCCAGAGCGTGGCCTGTTGGTAAGGCGGCGTTTATTCCGCCCAAGGCGAGGAGTTCTTGGCAGGTCATGGTTTCCCCGCTGATGAGGTCCACGTATTCTTGGGCGACTTGCTGTTGGGATTGGAGGATTTGTTGTTGACTTGGGATGGAGCTGATTTGCCAGATATTTCCATCTCCTTTGTGAATTCATATGTTATAAAAGATAAAAGAAGCTACCGAAATTTACATTTGACTTACCGGTTTGTGTCATTTTTTCACTAGAGCAAATATTTCTCTTATCGACGTTGTTGGTATTCAAAAGATTAGCGTTGGGATTCGTGGTGAGTGGGGTGTCTTCGCCGTGGAGAACGACCACATCGCTAAACATCACAGATGATCTCCTTCGGTTGTGATGTGGAAGAGGCGGAGAGAGCAAATGCGACGCAGCCTATAAATACAATTATATATATTTTTTATGCATATTTTTGTAACAAAGCGATTGCTTAAATTAACCTTTAGTATTAAGATAATGGCAAAGTTATGAATAGAGAACCGAGTAAAATATAAAATCACAATGGTATTTAATGAGGAATCGATTGACATACTTCTTTCTAAAATTTTAGAATGTTTATAAATTTTGATGATTTATGAACACATTCATAATTTCAATTTAAGATGTTCTTAAGGATCGTAAGTTTCTTATTTCTAATAAAGTAGTAAATATAATTCCAATTTAAGTCCTAGATTATTTTTGTTCATTTTTTCCGAATGTATTGTAATAGTATATTTCATTAGCAGTCCAGAAAAAAATATTTTTCCGTGCGCGCGTGAATCGTAACCGAACAGGGGAAGTCATACAAGCACAGAAAAATACTTATCTGAAAACAACAACATAAAAAAAATTATTTAAATTAATGTTTTATTTTCAAACCAGTCACATCTATGGTAGTCAAAAATACAACTAATTCTAAAGGAAAAATAAAGTAAAGTTATACATTGTCAAGCACATATACAGGGTACCCGTATTTCGACAGAATGTATGGGGATCTCAGTTATTTGAAAACTCTATCTTTTCAAATAACTAAGATTGATTAATTGATATGACGTCTTTGTTTCCAAGGCACTCTTTGCAAAAAAGATAATTTCATAATTTTAAATATCAAATCTAAAATAAATTATGAGTGTGATACATCACTGAGTTCAGAAAAAAAAATATTCTTTCAAAAAATATGAAAATCCAATATGGCGCTCATAAGATAAACAAAAATTGGCTATGGTCCCCGGGTAAATGTTATAGTTATTTTGAAAAAAATATGTTACTAGATTTTTCATTAAAAAGTGCCTGTATATTGTCAAACTTCTAAATGTCCAGATTTAGTGGTGTTTATATAAAAAAATAAAAACGATTTATCAAGAAATCAGTTTTTTGTTGATATCTCAAAAATAAAAAAAAAGATATTACAAAATTGTTTTCACATTATAGGCAACTTTGCCCCAATTTAACCGACTCTTTATCTCTTCAAATAACTGAGATTCCCATACATTCTGTCGAAATACGGGCACCCTGTATATTATCCGAAATATTACCTACAAAACCAATTTCTTTTAAGCCTAAGTACATTGTAATGACATTTACGCATTTCACTGACGGAAAATAAAACTTCAGTGAAAAATACATTGTTGGTAAGGAAACATGGTTAGCGCACGGAATGAGCGCACAAACAAATGATTATTCTGATAAGTATAATAATAATTCCATTTAATGCAATGTAATAACTGACGTTTAATTATATTTAAAAATGACATTGGTTAAGTAATAATACAAACAAACAAAATTCCGTGGAACAAACAACAATATTTCTCGAGAGCTTTTAAATTTCCCTTTGTTTATGAAGATATTAGCAGGATTCACTTCTTATTTTAAGTAAACACTATATTCAAGATTATGAAATAAGGAACTTAAAATTGTTGTCTATGGGATGTATATATTTCTGGATTGATTATTATGTTGTACAGGCTGACCGACTAAAACCGGTCGTGTTCGCAATGATCAGTACTCACTTGTTTTTTTTAATAAAAAGTAATATTTTTATACAAATATCAAATGTATATTAGGAATGCATGATAATGTCAGACATGTGAGGCGGCCTAAGTTTATTGGGCGCATGGATGCGTGCTGGTTAACTAGAGCCTCTATTCATAAAAATAATCATAATTGTGTAACTATTTTGCGAACGCATATAGACATCTTTGCTACTAGTACCCGGATACTATCCATTCGTTTCTTCAAGCCTCAAACCGGCTTTGAGTGTTCATTTTCTTGAAAGCAGTTTTCAAGCCTTTCCTGAAAATTGGTGTATACGCGTTCTAACATCTCACTAACAAATCATGATTGAAATGTCTTCTTCTTCTTTGCGTAGTTAATGACCTTAGCTATTGAATCTCTATTGACCGGTCATAGTAATTATGAAATAATAATTAAAATTGGTTTACATTTATTGGAGTATCGACTGTATAAATGAATAAATGATTGGATGAAGGGATAAATAATGAAATCTTAAATGTAGGTCTTAAATGTAGGTTGAAATCGGGACCCTCTGCCCTCCCCAAGGGATAGGAAATAGGTAGATCACGTGGATTTTTAAAGGAAAAGGTTTAATTGAAATGAATTTGAGGAAAGGATTATTGAAAAGAATGTGATTGAAAGATGACTAAGGATATGGTGGAACACGTGGAGGCCGCATGTTTTAATTGTACAGCGGCGCACAGTGGGGGCAAATGTCGAAAAACCGCGCATAGATTGTATTTCATAATGTTATACTGTATATGAATCTTTAAAAAAGGTTTTCTGTAGGTTTTATGGTCCGCACAATTCTAATCAACTATTATTCTAAACGATTGACAATTGACAACATTATAAAATTCTGAGTAAACTTCACTGAGTTCAAATCATTTATCATTCTTATAGATTGTCGCATGAAATATAGTCATGACAACTGTCAATTTTATAAAAATAAATGTTTCCAGCACATTTGTCATTGGCTAAACTCATTTCATTAATTCAGATTTTTCAGATATTTTTGGTGCATATCAAATACAAAATCATTTCAAAATTTTTTGGTAGGTAAGTTAAGCGTGTTAAGCTAGCTAAGCGTGTCACAACAAATATTCATTGTACAATTTAATATCCGTCGGGGTAGTGGTTCGGGAAATAGTTGTTTCGATTAATATTTGATCATAATATGTCCTCTCAGAGGCAAACGTTTGTGGAGAAGCGAATTAGTTTGCCAATTTTATAATTTTTGATAAATCTGTTACCTATATAAACGCTACGAAGGTATGTTGGTCTTTTACGGTTGTTCACAAATTAAGAAAATATTAGGTAGAAATTGAAGCCTTCAGTTCCAATTTCCACCAAAAATGTTTTTCGTAGAAGCATTTTCGATGACGTGAGATCATTTTTAATATAAAAGAAAGTCAAATTCCGCGTTTTGAAGGGATATTTCAAACTTCTCATATTTTGTCTCAAAACTCGAAATCGAATGTGTATGGTACAAGTATTGAACTTTATACTGTCAGAATGGTTATTCCATATTCAATTAGACTGATAATTTATCATTAAAGAAAATCGGATAATATATGACCAAAATACGTAAGTAACGAAAATACAATTTTGATACTTTTTGCAATTTCTGTTTCAAAGCCAACATTTTTATGGTCGCAAGTGGACGCAGCTGCAATTAAAGTCAAAATTCATGAAATGGACATCTTTTTCTGAAAATCTCAGCTTTGTGCTTCGATGTGTTTAAAAGTTGCACCATTTTTAAGAAACATGAAAATTCCCATTGAATTTATATGGAGAAAGTATTATTGAGTTAAAACCTTCATATTGTGAACGTTCTCCTGATAAACGACATGATCTGGTATTGCTACAAATCTTAAACATAACTTAATAAGGACTTAAACACCGCAAATAATTATCAATTTTGTCGTTACACTGACTTTTGCTATTTTTTCCTATGCGCGTCTTATTTCTGATTTGGGCCAATTGTGCGGCGAGGACTGCTCGGGGTCAGCTCTCGAACCGTACTCCATGATTGAGATTTTCTCACAAAAATAACTCACACATTGTCAAATAAGGGTCCTTGAGGTAACGGGATGTCCCTAAAAAGTGAAATGACCCTTTCTGGAAGCATTCGATAAACCACGCCAATTGTCAATTTTGCAGAGTGCGCGGTGTAATCACCAGTTCACCAGATTTAGCCACTTGTAACTCTTTTTTGTGGAGATACCTCAAATAACATATCTTTGCACATAAAACCCACACCTTGACCAATCTGAAAGAGGAGATTATGCTACAAGTGGGAATAATTGATTCGCCTATTTCCAAAAATCCTATTAGTATATCATAAGAGGCATAGTTTAGTCAGAAATCAGCCATCTAATCAAACTAAATCCTGCTGTTAAAACCACATGAGGTTTTTGAATACCTACCACTAAATCTAGTAATGCAAATAAAAACCGTTAAATCCATCGTAGAATTTATTGTAGTATAAGTATATAACAAAAGTAATTAAATAAAATTTTGTCGATGTTCGCGCTCAATTAAGAGTGATTAATGAAAACATATTAGTTCATGGTAACTACCATTAAGATATCACCAACTCTCAAAGTATATTTAAAAGAGGTAAAGAAATTTGCCCAATCTATAACCTGTAGAATTAGACAATGTAAAATAAACTCAGAAAAAATTACGTTAAGACTTTCTATTAACTGGCAGGAAACGGTAATGGAAAAAACCTTACCTACTATAAAAACGTCATCGTAAGATATAAGGCTTGCGGAAGACAAGAAGAGGACAACGATGAGACCGAAAATGAAGAAATTTGTAAAAAAAAATAAATATCAGATAATATACTTTGAAATATAAGTTTTTATAGAACCCACATTGTATGACATGGTAGACAGTCTTTGAAGAATACTAATTTAATTAATTATATTTTTACTATTATATACCTAATATAAAACTACATTATCACCTAAAAAGTACAAAATGAAAATAAATTATAGTAAAATAAATATTAAGGACCGGTAAATCAAAATTTATTTTCAAAACCAGCTAAATCCATTTTTTAAATTTCCAGAAAAAGTATGAAAGTAAGATTTTCTTCATTAGGGCCCCCTATTTATTATTGTAAACACAACCGATTTCTGTAATTACAATTAAAATTAATTATTATTAAGTGAATATAAAAATATTAAATTACTTGAAACGAACTAAAGTGGATTTAATGGGTTTGGGAAATCGGCGGTTTAATTGATCGTGAAATGTTGAGACTCGTATACAACGATTTTCAGCAAATGCTTCAAAATTGCATTCAAGAGAGTTGACATAACCTGCCTGGTATTATATTCTATTCATAATATGCATATTAGGGCGGGCCGAATTGTAGTGACGTTTTTTTTCCAAAGAATGAGTCTAATTTTTTTTTACTCTACGTTCAATTCTAAGAAAAAAAGTCCAATTGAAGGTTTTACTGCAGTTGGTTGTAATATTTATTTGGATTTCAGTTCTGATTTATAATATTTCCTATATTTATTTATATGTTAGGCTTCATGGGAGTTTTAAGTGTGACGAATTCAATGTTGATACTTATATTTGTCTTAGGTATCCGCAAGGTGGCACTGCAAACTTCTGTCCACCATTTTTAAGGAAAAAGTTTATATAAATGATTTAAATACTGCTGCTATTTATTAATGATCTTAGCAAAATGTTTAAAAACTGTAAATATTTGTTTTGTGCAGACGATCTTAAACTATACAAACGTATTGTATGTTAGGAAGATCAGATTGTAGCGCAACATAATGTTAACACATTGATTGCTTAGTGTAAACAATTTAGGGCGGGCCGATATGTGAGACATTTTGTTTTTCAACGAGTGAGTCTATTTTTTTTTATTCTGCGTTAAATTCTAAGAAAAACGGTCCTTGGGATCATAGGTGTACGGTGAATTTCGAGCCAAAACAATTTTAATTGAAGATTTTATTTACTGGAGCTCTTCTTCTTTGTTTTTATAAGATTTTTATAATAACTAAAATAATAAATTAATGTATTAGAAACGTTTGTATGAACGTATTCTTTAAAAATGATTAAAATATATGGAAATAAGTGTGTAGCGCCCTCTTGGGGGATGCCTAAGGCAAACATAAATATCAAAATCGAATTCTCCATACCCAAAAACCCAACATTTAAATAAAAATACTAAATATTTCAATTTAGAACTGAAATACAAATAAATATTACAACCAACAGCAGTAAAATCTTCAATTAAAATGAATGCGGTTCTATGGACTTTTTTATTTGAATTGAACGCAGAATCAGAAAAAAAATAGACTCACTCTTTGAAAACAATTCGACCCACCCTAATGTATATACTAGAGACCTGCACGAGTACGTATGGAATCGGCGATTACAGATACAAATACTCATCGTTGCGATGCAACGATGCGTATAAACATACTCGTAATCGTACTTATGATTACACGATTATAATCGTTCATTTATGCAGAATCGTATAAGTAATCAGTTATACAGGTACATTTTTCTAAATAATTTTAAACAGTTATTAATATCTTTAAATGAAAGCAAATCATATCAATTGCAAAAATAAATAGTCTTAAAAGGTGTATGTATGTGTTGCAACGTCTACTATTATTTCACCCATTAAAATTGTTTTAAGTAATTTTTGGGGACGTTTCTCTACTCAGCGATTGTAGAAACTGTGTAAAATTAAAATATATAAGGTCGCTAGAAGTTTCCCGTCATAGGCCAATCGGGATGTGTTCGAAATGTTTATGGCGTCAGTCTTCAAGATGTTACCCCGCCAGGAATTGCCGTGAATAAAAACTACTACATAATGTGTTCAGATCAAAGAGAGATAATTATTATTGTTATCGTTTTGAGTAAACTGTAGAATAATTTTAATAAAGTTCTGGCCGGCCAATGTGATAGGTGTTCTAGTCGGTAGTATTTCAGACCTTTGACTAAAAGGTGTCCAACACTTTTGTCCGTAACTCAGACACTTAGCAGTCAATGATTCATCAGTAATTCAATTTATTATTGACTGTCATAAGTAATATTTTTTTTAATATTTCTAATAAATTTTACAAAAAAATATCGAAAATTGGCACTTTGGCTATCGGATTTAGTTAATTACTATCGCGATTTTTTTTCACTTGTAGAAAAAATAACGATAATTCAACACAAAAATATTCAATTTAATATAACATTACATCACATAAACACAATTTACTCACTATAAACATAAAACATATAAAGATAATTCGTCATGAAATGGCCTTGAAGCTATTAAGGTCCTCAACACACGGCCGAAGTTCTACAGAAATTATTAATGAATCAAACGCAATAGTTTATTTTCTCTAGTATCTTATTTTACTATACTACGTTATGGTCTTTTAGAATATTTATATTTGTTCTAATTTTTGAAATAAAAAGAAAACGACGTGGCAAACCACCATCAATTTTGAATTTTTTCGAGCCAGGATTAACCCCAATGTCAACAACCGACTAAGCCAAAGCTGTAAATCCCTCCCCATTTACAACATTAAAAGAACGTAGATCACGAGTCACATGTTTTTACACAATTGTCCACTATTTCCTGCCCATGTTTGTGCCTGTTGAACTATCATCCCTATGTTTCTATTTATTTTTGGAACAAGCGTGCTTCTTCAAATTTAAAGGACTGCACCTTTTTCCGACTCGAAATATCTTCTCACATACCACACATATTACGAATAGTTCGATTTCTTTCGTTGCACTGTTGACAATCGTTTTAGAAAAAAAGCTAGACCTCACTCGTACAACTTAACATTTTTTGGAAATATAAAGTTTTAATTGATATTATTTACCAACAAACAATGAAATATATCGATTACCACTAATATGACACAATGTATTATAAATGTCTAACAATACTGAGAGTTTAAAACAAATTATTATTTTTGTTTAATAATCGGTACAGTTCTGACATGATTATGTTTGAATTGTAATCGCCGATTACTAATCGTTACAGTTCTACGATGCGACGATGCCGCTCTACGAGTATGTAATCGTATCGCGTAGCAACGTAATCGGCGATTATTAACAGAATGCATTTTTACGTACTCGTGTAGGACTCTAGCATATACACGTAAAATGGCATGTATAGTATTTTTAATAAGTATTTAGAGGTACCAGTTGTTTTAGTGACTTAACGTATGCGCCTTTTGAACACACACACAAAATTAGGTTAGGAACTTGTCATGTCAAATGGCCGACATCTAAACCATTATTCTTAGTGCATTGGTGGAGTAACTTGCTATTCAATACAACCAGTGCCGGCGTAGGGTCACACATAATAATTAACTTCATAATATGGAATATAATAATTTATATGGACGTTATGCTGTTATGTTATTATAATACAACTAAAAGTTCCACAAAATATAATATAAATGTTCTCCTTTTCAGCAACTTGATCTTTGTTTAAAAATAAAATTCTCTTCAACCTGATTCCAGGCATTTCCGATAAATGTTTCCTTCCGTCCTGCTTTTTGAAGCTAAAGCCGATTTTCTTAATTCCCAGATATAAAGAACTTTTCGAGATCTCAATTTCTGATAATTCTTCCATAAATTGCCAGTGAATAGTTTTTAAAGCAATATGTTTCTTTCGGGCATACATTTTGTAAAACATTACCCTTAAAAACTGCAGAGTATTTTTCGTAATTCAGGTTTTGCAGATATATTCCTTCCTTCTAAATTCGAAATCCGTTGATCTGTTTTTATCTTGTAGGTTGTATAACGTGCTTTGTGGAACTTTTAGGACTTCGGAAGTTTTTTGAATTGCCTCAAATCGAGATCCTAATTCAAAAAAGTAAAAATAACTTACTACATTAAGCATAAGCTTTTTGGATTCATCGGAATATCGCATTTTAGTAGTGTATTTTTGCGTTATTTAATGACATTAACAGACATCAAGCTTTTGACGTAACATCTATTAGTAATTGACGTTCATTTTTGTTGGTAATTTTTTGTTTCATCTGATTCATGATTGATAAATAAGGATGGGGTTATTCCAAATGGGTATTAAAAATACTATAGTTACGAAGATTTTCTTATAATAATATCAATTTTTCATTATAAAACAAGCGAATATTGTTGATTAAAAAATGGTCCAGTTCCCGTCGGTCACTTTGTACAACGATATTTCTGATTGTTGTGATTTTGGCTTACCTCATTATTATTTATAGTGATATCTTGATTGGAAATGGAAGCCACTCTGAGGAGGCCGGGTTTTCTCGTTGACATGCTACTTTCCGGATCGTCTGCACATCTCGTCGCGTTATTATCCCCGGTTGACATCGAACTCGCCCTCGAAACCATTTGATGTGTATTCGGTAAAATTTGAGGCTAAAATCATACAATCAATACAAACATTCCACGTTATATCAACTATATAAAATACATTATTTGGTATGTAAAATAATAATAAATTAAAGATAAAATTAGGTGCTGCGTATTTACTCTCAACAATTTATTGCATAGAAATAAGTAAGATTTTTTGATGATTCAGAGAGAAATGGTGAATTAATTGAAGTTGTTTTACTATAATGATCTAACATGTATAAAGTTCAGCCGTTTTTATGAATGCGCCGGAAGTTAATTGTGAATTTTATGAAATGAATAGTAATAATAATAATATTTATTGATGTCCACTAGTACATACGTCAATAATAATTACAGAAATTAATAAATGTGTATATTTACCTAAATCTAAGAAAGTATTCATCTAGTGAATAGAACGCATTAATATGTAACATTGTTTTTATTTCATTTGTAATATAATATTCATTTTGTATATCTTTATACCGACGAACCAAGTACTATTTTAAAAGGGTTACATGATGTAACTATCGAATGCCTTTTGTAAATCAAGGAAGGTTGCCTCCATGAACTCTGTTATTAAAAGCGTTAAGGCATTTTTCAGCAAACTGCAAGGTAGCAGTTGTAGTGGAGCGACCGTACCTAAAACTACATTAACTCTCGGATAACAAGTCAAATTTGTTGATAAACGTGACCAACTGGTGTTTAAATAAATCTTCAAAAACTTTGGAGATAATTGGCAAATTAGATATAGTTATTAACATTCGTTTTAGTACCTTTTTTGTATATAGGTATAACATTTGATTTCTTAAAGCATGTGTGCAGGGTAGAACTCTTCAAGAATCGCAATATTAATTAAGCGGGTTAATGGTGAAATTATAACCTCTTTAGCAGATTTGATTATGTCAGCTGTACATCCATAGGTATCCACACTTTTACCATTTTTTAAGGACATGATAGACGATCTTTCTTACATGTACGTTTGTTATTGTTTCGAATTTACAGTATGAAGTATTATTATTATTGCATATGCTAGGCAAAAGTAAATCAGTAGCATTCAAGGAACATGCATTTGTTTTTGGTATGTTTGATGCTACTGTAGAGAAGTGACAAGTAAAATCATTTGCGACAGGCATTGATTAGTTTGATGGTTTGTTTGTTTTCTATGAGTTTATAATATTCCACTTGACTTTGTAATTGTTTTTAGAATTCCTTAATTTTTCTTTGTTTATATGGCTATTTTCGTCTATAATTAGTTGCTTATACTCTGCCTCTATTTTATCACGTAACTCTTTATTTTGTGCACTTTTGTTTTGTTGTTAAGCTGTGTCTGCTAATTGTAAAAAATGTCTTATTGATCTAATTTTTGAATTATCTTTATTAGATGTACATGAGTTTACTTTATATATTTTAGCGAAAAGGCGGTATTAATTATCGAGATACGTTGATATTTACTTATCGATTTATTTTTATTTATTTATTTATTTATTCTCTCACGGGAAACCCCTTTTACAAAGAATATGTACAAAATAATAACAATAATTAATTAATTTCATAGTTTTTCACAAGCCTGATATACTCGTAGATTTATGTTAAAAGAAATTACTGTAGCTTAAACCAGTAATTTCTTCTAACATAAATCTATTATTAATCGTTTTTGTATATTTTTTATTTGGTAATGTCAATATACTTAAATTGAAAAACCCTTGTAACGCATGTGTTTTATACTCTTGCGAAAAAAAGATCGAATCTGTGGCAGAAAGAAAAAAAAAACTTACGATGTGTCTCAACCTGGGACAGCAGGGGTGATGTCTTTTGTTGTAGTTGAGGCGGATGGTGTCCCCTGCGACTATCTTCCGTTCTCTTTTCTGCTCCCTTTCATGCCTCAGGAGTCTAATTTTCTTCATGAGTCTCCGCTTGCCCCGCCGCCACAGATGTGCGATATATTTTACAATTTCTATTACAAGAAAATAACACATAGAACAAACAAAAAAGCACGACATGTAATATAATTTCTATTACAAAAATATAGAGTGTCCCGTTAATGTGAGGAAATGGCTTAACCATAGATTCCTGGGATCAAAATATGATGATTTAACATATTGTATTTGTATCTAAAAGTTTACAGTTAAGCCGGAATTAATCTTCAAAGTTCAAAAAAATATTATTAATTTAATTTATAACAATTGAACACTATATTCGATCCGACTAAAATTTATTCTCGTTGATTATCATAATATAACACACCATTTCAGTTATTATGGTCATTATTGATTGACAAAAACTATAAAAAACAATAGTACCACAACATATAATCTAAAATATGTTTTTATTAACGCAACTTATAAAAATTTTAAAAATAAATCTTGAAGAATTAGTTGATTTAAAAGCTTTTTTGTTTCTGTATAGTTTTTGATATCTTGTACGGGTGTGCCACAAAATAATAAAATGCAAATAAATTATTTTTTATTATTTAGTAAAACCGAAATCTAGCTTTTCGGGTGATTAAAAATACATATTTTTTCTTTGTTGCCGCCATTGTTCAACAAACAATTGTGTATAATATTAATTACCGAGTGTTTTTTTTTTTTTGAAAATAATTGTTAATTGTTATCTTTATTTTGGTTTATAATTATTTCTATTTCTTAAATATACGTATTTCAAATTCAGCCTATTTTCTGTAAATCTTAAGATATTTCTTGTTTTTTTTTTCAAGTTCAATTTAAAGGTTCAAACGAGTGTTTTCCACTCCCAGACTAAGCATGAAGTAAAATTTCGAGTTTAGAAAAGCCCCGTGAAAATTTGTCGAGGGTCGCGCAGCGACCCGAGACAAATTTTCTGGGCTTTTCTAAACTCGAAATTTTACTTCATGCGCCACGCGTATATAACACTAAAATATTGTGAAATTTATGTATATTCAAACTTTTCTTGAAATCTGTGTTTTACACGCGCGACGCATTAAGTAAAATTTCAAGTTTAGAAAAGCCCGCAACCCGAGACAATTTTTCACGCTCGAAATTTTACTTCATGCTTAGTCTGGGAGTGGAAAACGCTCGTGTAAAGGTTCAAATTAAACTCTTTTAAAAAACAACAAATTTCGGAAAGTTTACAGCTTATGAATATGTTTACCTAAAAGAAAAAATCGCTGTTGCTTGTAGTAGGGTTTTGCCAAGGAAATTGAGGACACCATATTTATATTTTATATTTTTGTGGCAAAACCGTACAAGATATCAAACAATATTAAGAGACAAAAAAGCTTTAAAATGAACCAATCTTTAGAGTAATCTATTTTTAATTTTTATAAGGTGCGCCAATAAAAACATATTTTAGCTTTTATAATAGATGATTGAGTTACGTGAAGATTATAATAATAAAAAGAAGTATCAATAACCTTTCTTCACACACTTTATTTTAATACCAGATGTACATTTCTGTCACCAAGTGACCATTATCAATGGATTTTTAATACTCGTATTAAAAGTATTAAAAATCCATTGATAATGGTCACTTGGTGACAGAAATGTACATCTGGTATTAAAATAAAGTGTGTGAAGAAAGGTTATTGATACTTCTTTTTTTATTAGCTTTTATGTTGTGATACTACTGTTTTTATACTTCTTATCAATCAATGATGGCCATAACAACTTAAATGATGTGTTATATTATGATAATCAACCATAATAAATTTCAGTAAAATCGAACATAGCGCTCAATCGTTACAAATAAAATTTATAATATTTGTTTGAACTTTAAAGACTAATTCCGGTTTAACCGTACATTTTTGGATATAGATAAGTTTTATTAAATCATCTAATTTTTATCCCAGGAATCTATGCCTAAGCTATTTCCCTACATTAACGGACACTCTGTATAATAATAATAATCACAGTCATGTTTTATAAAATAATTCAGGTTAATATCTATCTTACCGGCATAACAACTTGTCGGTTCGCTGTTATTCGTGCTGCTGGCCAACGTGCTGGAGCTTTGAAACCTGGCTCTCTCGAGCCTCATCCTCTCCATTTCGCGCTTCTTGGTCTCGGAAAATTGGGTGGCGATTACGACCAGGCACAGGTTTATCATGAAAAACGAACCGATCTGAAAACATAAATCAAGATATTTTTGAAAATATGTAAAATGCTATTTGACTAATAAAATTATAAACCGTATTTAATTGGTTAATCCAATTTAACCTGCTTAAGAGATTTATAGAATTTGCAAGGTTGTGAAGGTATAGATAGTGTAAAAGTTAATTTAGTTAAAGTCACGTGTTCGAGTGTGTACTGCACAAGAGGCCGGAAAATCCTGCAGAAGATGGTGTGTGTGTGCATCAAAAGAAACGCATCTCTCAAAGGATAACGATATTCAAAGAGCGTGTAAACGTGTTCTCTTGAAGATGTAAAAAAGGGCGCTAGATGACTGAAAGATGTTTCAATTCAGCTTTTCAATTTTTTTTGTCTGTGCTCCCTTTGAATAAGAACCATTACTTCTTCTAGACTTAATCCATTTATGCATTATGTTAAGTAAAAGCTTAGCACTATAAAAATAATTCAAATATAGTTATTCTTATGAAAAAATAAAAAATGACCTAATCAGAACTTTATAGGATTATTAAAAGGAAATCGACCGCTATCTGAACTTATAAAACTCTGTATATTGTCATCTTAACTACATCCTAATTTAGGGATGAAATATTTTGAAAAAATTAATATACTTTAAGGAAAGTATAACATTCATGCTTGTCTCAGTAGCAAGTGACCTACTTTTAGCGTTATTTCATGAAAAAATCAAACATTGATAAAGTAGCATAATCACGTCTTAAATTTTATTTTTTTCTGCAATATCTATAAAAAATATTGGATATTTCTTATTTTGTAAGTACAACAATTTCGAGTTTACAAAAGCCTAAAAATTTAGGTTTTCTGGGGCGCGACCTGCTTCGCTTGCGCGCGCCGGCAAATCCAAATTTTGAGACTATCCTAAACTCGAAATTTTACTTCATGCTTAACCAAGGAATGGAAACACTTGTTATACCCTTTAAATTGGCCGCTTTTAAAAAACGCAATGAACGTCTGCAATTTTATAGCGCATTAACTTGAACATCAATGGTATTGAAACTTCAAGTGATCAAAATTTGAAAACTTTTTGAGATATAATTATAAAATTGTGTGTGAATATTAATCAAAGATTGCTCTTTCAAAATATGTAAAAATCAAAATATACCCTATTATTAGTTTTCGAGTTATTTTCAGTTAATCATCAATCGAGAGACAATGTTGATAAATTTGAGTAATTTACAAATTTTAAGAGATCGTAACTTGGAAATTATTTGTGATATTTTTTATAAAATTCGGTGTAAAAATTAATTAAATATTGTTCTTTCAAAATATGTTAAAATCAAAATATACTCTATCAATACTTTTCGAGTTAATTTCACTTGAACGTCAAACGCGAGTCAATTTTGATTAAATCGAGTGATAATGAAATTTCGAGAGATCATAACTTGGACAGTATTTAAGTTATGTGTATAAAACTTAATGTGCGTATTACTTAATTATTGTTCTTTTAAAATATGATCGTTTTTGAGTTGTATTCACTTGAACGTGAAACGGGAGACAATTTTAATAATTTTTAGTAATATAGAAATTTCAAAAGTTAATAACTTGGATATAATTCGAGATATTTTAATAAAACTATTTTCCTTGATCGCGAAATAGGAGTAAACTTTGATTATTTTGAGTCATATAGACATTTTAAGAGTTCATAACTTGATAGAAATATCTTTATAAAACTTGGTGTGCACTAGAGTCCTGCACGAGCATGTAAAAATATATCCTGTTAATAATCGCCGATTACGTTGCTACGCGATACGATTGCATACTCATGGAGCGGCATCGCCGGCATCGTCGCATCGTAGACCTGTAACGATTAGTAATCGGCGACTACAATTCAAACATAATCATGTCAGATCTGTCAGGCTGTACCGATTATTAATCAAAAATAATAATTTGATTTACACTTTCAGTATCGTTTGACATTTGTAATTCATTGTGTCATATAAGTGGTGCTCGATATATTTCGTTCTTTGTTGGTAAACAATTTCAATTACAAATTTATATTTCCGAAAAAAATTTAAATGTTTGTAAGAGTAGGGTACGAGTGCGGTCTAGCTTTTTTCTAAAAAGTTTGTCAACAGTGCAACGAAAGAAAACGCACTATTCGTAAAATGTGTGGTATGTGAGAAGATATTTTAATTCGTAAAACGGTGCAGTCCTTCAAAATAAATACGAACATGGGGATGATAGTTGAACAGGCATAAGCGTAGGCAGGAAATAATGAACAATTATGTAAAATTTGTGGCAACTGATCTACGTTCTTTGGATGTTGTAAATAGGGAGGGATTTAAAGCTTTGGCATAGTCGTTTGTTGAAGTTATGGTTAATCTTGAAACGAAACATTTCAAAATTGATGGTGTTTGCCACATCTTTTTTTTTCCGTTTTAAAAATTAGAACAAATATACATATTCTAAGAGACCATAATGTAGTATAGTATAATAAGTTACTACAGAAAATAAACTATTGCGTTTGATTCATCAATGATCTCTGTAGAACTTTGGTCGTTTGTTGGGACGTGCTTCAAGGCCATTTTATGACGAATCATCTTTATATGTTTTATGTTTATTGTGAGTAAATCGTATTTATGTGATGTAATATTTTATTAAATTGAATATTTTTATGTTGACTTCATATTATTTTTTCTTCAAGTATAAAAAAATCGCGATAGTAATTAAATCCGATAGCCAAAGTGCCAATTTTTGATATTTTTTTGTAAAATTTATTAGAATTATTAAAAAAAGAATATTATTAATGACAATCATTAATAAAATAAATTACTGATGAATCATTGACCGTTAAGTGTCCGAGTTACAGACAAAGTGTTGAACTCCGACTACATTGGCCGACCAGAACTTTATTAAACGTAATCTTCAAATAATTCAAAACAATAATAATTATCTCTCTTTAATCTAAACACATTGGTGTAGTACCTTTCCTTCACGTCAATTTCTGGCAAAAATTTCAAAATTTCAAACACCTCCCAAGTTTGCCTGTGTTCGGAGGTTTCTAGCGACTTAATATATTTTAATTTAGCACAGAACAAAATTTTAACCATCGCTGAGCGGAGGAACATGTCCCCAAAAATGACTAAAAACAATTTTTGTGTCGGAAATTAACGTAGACGTTGCAACACATACACCTTTTAAGATTATTAATTTTTGCAATTGATGTGCTTTGCTATGCTGAGTGAAAACATTATATTTTTTATATAACAGTTATATCTAAAGATATTAATAATTAATATTAATAATATATTAATATTTAAAATCATTGAGAAAAATGTACCTGTATAACTGATTACTCATACGATTCTGCATAAATTAACGATTATAATCGTGTAATCATGAGTACGATTAGGAGTATTTGTATCTGTAATCGCCGATTCCATACGTACTCGTGCAGTTCTCTAGTGTGCACATTACTCATTTATTGATCTTTCAAAATATGTTAAAATTTAAATATATGCCATAAATCGTATTTGAGTTATTTTCACTTGAACGTGAAACAGGAGTCGATTTTAATTATTTTAAGTAATATAAAAATTTTAAGACTTCATAACTTCGATACTATTTGAGATATCTTAATAAAGCTAGGTGTGCATATGACTTAATTATTGCTCATTCAAAATATGTGAAAATCAAAATATATTCCAATTATAGTTTTTGAGTTATTTTTACTTAAACGTGAAAAGTTTTCGTGAATTTTCTAAGATTTTATTAACTTATAAAATATACAATTAAATTAATATATTTAGTGCATTTTAATAGTTATACAAATATTTCAATTTAATTAATTAATTATTTTTTTAAATAATGCAATTTTCAGGAAATTTGAATTTTGATTTCGTTAAAGCTTTCACTAACGAGTGTTTCTTTCAACAATCTTAACTTTTCTCAAAATTTTTTTCAGTTGTAGGTGCCCTACTTACACAAAAATTGTGTTTGATTTTGACCCCTGTACAAGATTAAGAAACGTAGGATAGTTATGAAGTTAACAGAGATTGCTGAGAAATTACAAAACGTAATAAAAAACTAAATCGTATAATAAAAAGTGTACATATCCCAATACATACTCGCCCAATGCCATAACTCTGTTATTTATTAACCGATTGTATTGAACTAAAAACCAAAATCAATAGCCGTTTAAATACTAAGAAATGACGATGTTTTTTTTTATAACAACTTCTTTGCCAAATAATAGCCAAATTAACATTTTTAAATTACTGCCTAAAATTTTTAAATTTTATTACATTCGACATCATTTTTCTGAATCTAATAGTGCCAAACTTCTTGTTTATTGTTCAATATATTTGTCAAGAAAAATTAAAATAAATCTTCTATTTAAAATTATATTTTTAAAAAATTATAATTAGTGTCCCTTGTAAAAAAAAAGTGTCAATTGTCATTTATTGTGAGGTTTTGTCAAACATGCATAATAACGACCCAACTAATAAGTACCTAACGTTACAACTTAATATAGAGCAGAATAAATAAGAATGACACAACATTATTATATTAGTTTTAATTACCAACAAAATATGTAAGTTAATTTTCATACATTGTATTATTTTGACTTGGCTTTAGAATGTGTCAAGAAAAATGTTTGTTATTAATATATTTGCATTATTACTCATTTTCAAAGTGTATATTTGACTTCACAATATTTCAGTATTGAATACGCGTGGCGCATGAAGTAAAATTTCGAGTTTAGAAAAGCCTGAAAATTTGGTTTGGTCGCGTAGCGCTACGCGCTACGCGACCAAACCAATTTTTCAGGCTTTTCTAAACTCGAAATTTTACTTCATGCTTAATCTGGGAGTGGAAACACTCGTTCGAACTTTAATTTGAACTCTTTTATAAAATAGACGAATGCCTAAAAATGTACAGCGTGTACATTATGCATGATTAAAACAAAAAAGAAGTATTTGTTAAATATTAAAGTTGCATTTAAAATAATAACCAACTGTGAATGTAATTAGTTAACGAAACACAATTTAAACAGTATTAAAAGGCTAATTTTTGTTTAAGGCACATTTATTGCCAAAAATGATCTAAACAGAAATTATGATATTTTGTTTCTGGTATAAATATTAAACTAAAATCAACATATCGGGTTTAAATATTCTTCTTTTAGTTACGTGAAGTGCTTTCTATTAATTATTGTAGTAATTCCTTTCTTCACTTATTAGTTTTATTTACTATATGTACATTTCGAACACTATGTGTTTATTTTCAATAGTAATACAATTGACAAATATGTTTATTTCATTTTTTGACAGTACCACTCAAACAAAAATTTCAAAGAGGGGATTATGCAGAGGGCTTAAATCGAAACTTAGTAGCGTATCTTTATTTTTAAACATATAAATTGCTTCCAACATGTCTAGTTTATAAAAATTTGATTCTTTTAACAATTAAATATTATTTATATTAAATTTATGTCCGGTATTTAAGGTACGATGTGCTAAAAATTTACATACCTTAAATACCGGACATAAATTTAATATAAATAATGTTAAATTGTTAAAAGAATCACATTTTTATAAACTAGACACGTTGGAAGCAATTTATATGTTTAAAATTAAGGTAAGCTACTAAATTTCGATTTAAGCTCCCTAAATAATCCCCTCCTTGAAATTTTTGTTTGAGTGACACTGTTAATTAATAAAATAAGAATATTTGTCAATTGTATTACTAATTAAAATGAACACATAGTGTTCGAAATGTACAGGGTGAGCGAAACTCGATGTCTCAACTCTCTTATAAGAAAAGGAAAAACGATAGAAGAAATCTGAAAAGAGGTTCATAAATGGGTATGAGAAAGGTCCATTTTAAGCAAAAATTGCATTTTTCTAAATTTGGAATCTAAGGTAATAACGTCATCGAATATTTTTTCCCAGAAACATACCTATATTTTTGGTTATTTAAAAAGAGCTAATTTTTCTGAATAAACTTTGTAAAGAAGAATATTTGCTATCTTCTTCCGTTAAAAAATTACAAACAAACTTTTAAAAAAGTATTATCAAAGTTCGCAATTGTTACGACTTAAACAAGTAGCCTTTGAAAGCAAATAACAAAGTCGCTTCTGTCAAATATTAAACTACTGGTTGACAAACATTGTTTTGTTGTCATTTCATTTTGAAAAATGTTTACGCACAACGAAAATATCGACATGTTATTAGTTTATGGAGAATCTCAAAAGAACCCTAGAAGAGCAGTTCAGTTATACGCCCAAAGATACCATGAACATGTTATTCCAACCTTAAAAATATTTGCAAGATTGGAACGAAATTTACGTGCAAACAACGAGGCATTTTCTGCTCGAAAGGGAAGACAAATTGCTAAAAGGATCAATTCTGACAATATTGTTGCCTCTGTTTTGCAGTATTTTTAAGACCATCCAAGGGACTCGATTCGGCAAGCTTATCGTGAGTTGAATTTAAAATATTGTTCGGTACGACAAATTTTGAAAGGAAGTGGTTACCACGATTATAAACTTCACAACTTAAAACACTTGTCAGATCAACATCAACGAAGAATAAATTATTTTGTCCAAGTGATGGTAAACTTAGAGATCAATGACAACCGATTTTTCCAGTATGTGTTCTCGACGGATGAAAGCCGTTTTGTTAGTAACGGTAAGCTCAATAAAAAATGAACATTTTTGGGCTACTGAAAATCCACATTTTGTCAATCCGATTGAAAACCAAGGACACTTCGGTATTACCGTTTGGTGTGGTATTATTTATGGGCATTTGATTGGTCCATATTTTTACGAAGAAATTTTATATAGTGAGCAATATTTGCAATTTCTTCAAGAACAACTTCCTGTGCTCGAAACTGTGCCATTACAGCTGCGAGCAAACATATGTTTTCAGCATGACGGAGCTCCACCGCATAAAGCACGAGTTGTCTAACAATATTTAAATGAAACTTATGGAGAAAATTGGATGGGTATAAATTGACCGATACAGTGGGCGGCTAAATCACCGGACTTGACCCTACTAGACTTATCCTTATGGGAAACTTTGAATAAAAAAGTTTACAAAACACTATCTGTTTATAAATAATTAACACTGTTGTATCCTTTCTTCACACTTTATTTTCTAATGGTTAGATATATATTTCAAGTGCTAAGCACTCATTTTCAATAACAACACAACACAATAACAGTTGTTATTGAAAATGAGTGCTTAGCACTTGAAATATATATCTAACCATTATAAAATAAAGTGTGAAGAAAGGATACAACAGTGTTAATTATTTATGATTATACTCTTCACGAAACTCAAAAAAATATCGACTATCTGTTTACTTGGAACATTTAAAAGAAAAAATCAGACATGCTTGCAATGAACTATCTAGAGAAATGTTACGTAAGGCTTCAGTAATAGAAGTAAGGCGGAGATTGGATAAGTGTTTAGAAGCATGGTTGTTATGTTTAAAACACTTTGTTGAAAAACAGTGTTTTAAACATGTTAAAATCAGCCGTCGTTTTTAAACGGTTTTGTTTTGAACATGATTTAAATCTTAAATTTGTTTAAAATATGTTTTAATCGTTAACTTTGTCTAAAACGTTTTTTTATTATCTTAAATTTGCTAATTTGTATTTGTTTTAAAATTTTTTGTTTACATTTTTAAATTTTAACCAAATTGTTGAAGATATTTCAAACTACATTAATAAACTTAACATTTTATTACAATAAAACATCACTACTGTGTGTGCAGTAATGTGATTTTTAAATACAGAGAATTTTTCTTTCAGGTATACGTATGCATACACTGTAAAAACGACATTCGTTGCTTTTTTAAAAGATTTCAATTTGAGTCTTTAAACGAGGGTTTTCCACTCCCAGACTAGGCATGAAGTAAAATTTCGAGTTTAGAAAAGCCTGAAAATTTGGATTGGCAGTGTAGCGAAGCGGAACGGCCAATCCAAATTAGGCTTTTCTAAACTCGAAATTTTACTTTATGCGCCACACGCATAAAACACTGAAATATCGTAAAGTTTAAAATATACGGCTTTAGCAATCTAATATGTAGATGTGAATAAAACGTAAATCAAATTCTGCGCTGAACAAATTGTTTAAAACAGTGATTATAGGCAACCCAATAACTCTAACGTATATTAGGTGTATAATTTTTGTTGTATGTTTGTGTTTTTGAACTTCACTGTAAATCAGTGCTTCTAAGCGTGGCGCATGAAGTAAAATTTCGAGTTTAGAAAAGCCTAATTTGGATTGGCCGCGTAGCGAAGGCTTTTCTAAACTTGAAATTTTACTTCATGCTTAGTCTGGTAGTGGAAAACACTTGTTATAAGCCCTAAATTAACCACGTTGAAACAACGAATTACCGCAAATTTAATTATCGGGATATGTATACTCAAAAGAAAAATGCCCTGTTGTTCTGTTTTAAACACGTTTTAAACGTGTTTTAACATGTTTTAAACACGTTTTAAACATGTTTTTAATGGTTGATGTTTTAAACGCTGTTTCGATGAAAAAAAAACACGTTTTGTTAAAAATAAAACAGTTGTTTTTAACAACCCTGTTTAGAAGTAGGAGGTGGTTACATTGAAATGTTGTTGTAGTGATTTCCTACATACTTTATTTCTTTTTGTATTAATTTGTTTAATGTTTTTTGTTTAGTGTTAAGCGCGATAATTATTTATTGTAACTTATACGTATTATTATTTTGTTTTTATATATTTTTGTAATGTTGTAAAAAGGAGAAATCCGTAGATTATTGATTAAATAATAGTAATATAGTAACATAATATGTGTTTTTTAATGTTTAATTAATAATAACTAATAATATTAATTAATAATGTTTCATTATTGACAGATGCGACTTTGATATTTGCTTCCAAAGGCTACTTGTTTAAATTGTGACAATTCTAAATTTTTGATAATACTTTCTTCTAAGTTTGCTTATAATTTTTTAACGGAAGAAGATAGCAATTTTTTTTCTCTACTAAGTTTATTCAGAAAAATCAATTCTTTTTAAATATCTAAAAATATAGGTATGTTTCTGGGAAAAAATATTCGATGACGTCATTAATTCAGTTTCCAAATTTAGAAAAAAAAAAAACAATTTTGGCTTAAAATGGACCTTACTGAATCCCATTTACGAACCGCTTTTCAGATTTTTTCCATTGTTTTTCCTTTTCTTATAATAGAGCTGAGACATTGAGTTTCGCTCACCCTGTACATATAGTAAATTACTACAATAATTAATATCGGGTATAATTAAAACCAGGAAAACAATGTCTAATATACTAAAATGACAAAAATATATGCAGCCATTTAAAAATTTAAAGTTGACTACTATTTGGCAACGAAGTTAAGTTTAAAAAAATATATAACTACTGTCAATTCGTAGTATTGAAACAGCCATTGGCTTTGTTTTCTACTTTATTTAAATCGGTCAATAACCAACAGAGTTACTGCGTTGAGCGTTTATTATCGAACACCCAGTATATTAAAATATATGAATTTATTTTTAACATTACATTATTTTACCTCACATATAATTTGTGATATTGCCCGTAAGACGAAATCCCGAGGGGAAGGGAGCAAGTGCTCCCCCTTGCCCATATGTATGGGCGCCCATGGAATATGGTAATATTATAATTTAACTTCAAATTAGTTTCGGTCCATTTAAGGATAAAGAGTGCAAATGTGCCATGAGTTTAATTTTTAATACAGGCTAAATTTTAATATTTCACTCAAGCTTTGTTGTTCAGTTGTTTTATTTATGATAAAAAAGAATTTCATTTGTTAAAAAAATCCTGTAAGATCTTATAAAAGTTTGAATGCTCAAACTAACTACACGTGTCCTAGTTGTATTATAATATCATTGCATTATTGTGAGTATTTTCTGTTTAATCCAGTTTTTTTTTATATCCTATTCACGTATTCATCCCTGTTTTTATAAATCTGTCCCGAAGTGGGTTACAACAATGAAATCACCAATTCATTGAATTCCGAATAAATGGAAACTAAATAGAAAATTGGCGTCGGAGGGGGAATGAAAATCTGCGAACTCTGCGAAACGAATTTCTTTGTTATGCAAATTTACACTCGTCGAGAACTTTGAATTCCCTCACTCCACGCACACGCTCATATGTCCGCATTTTAAACTTTAATGCATCCCTCGTGAGTGTCTATTTGTCAAAATTTAGTTCATTCGTGTAAAGATTTTAATATTTTATGAGAGAGGTTGATTTAGGTGAAAATTATCATTAAACTGTATTCAAGAAATAATGTCATTCAACTAATATACTGCTGATATATTTTTATCGTTTTGATTGTATTAATAATATGTATTATAATTTTGTATAAACCTCCATTCCGTATAAACAAATGAAATAAAATATAAATGTTACAAAATAGTTGTTAACAATTACGAGTCTTAGTTTTAAATAAAAATTATTCAAATATGGTAGAACTCAAAAGAGTTGTCCTATCATTTAACTATAAATAATTACAAACTATAAGGCCAGGTTCATTTCAGTAAAATACTGAACTAGTCTTCCATCTAAACCATACTGATTTTGAAGAATATTTTGAACTTCGCAATATTTCAGTGTTTTATACGCGTGGCGCATAAAGTAAAATTTCGAGATTAGAAAAGCACGAACTAAATGTGTAGGCTTTTCTAAACTCGAAATTTTACTTCATGCTTAATCAAGGAGAGTAAACGGCCATTAGAAGCTTAAAATCAAATGATTTAAAAAAACAACAAATGCCTAGGCAAATACAGCGTTTATGTCGAGATATGTATACTTGAAAGAAGCATTCTCTGTATAATACGAATATTTTACTGTATTGTACAGGGTGGTCTAATTTCGATGTTGCTTATGAGCATCTCGGTAAATATAAGAGTTAGAAAAAAACCGATGGCGGAATCGCGATCTCTTTTTTTAAGACTAAGATAATGCCGAAACATAAATGCAACATCTTGTTTTTTTCAGTAGTTATGGGGCATAATCGGGTTTTCTTGATTTTTAACTTTAATTAATATCTTGCGTAATTTGTAAGATAAACAAAAACTATAAATATCTTCTTAAGACACTTTTTTAAGTAGAATCCAGTGGCGTAGGCATTTTTTTATTTCATGCACACATTTTCGAGTTATAGCCAAATGATTATTTTTTTAAATGTAAATCATAGTTGGCTTTGACGCAGTTGAAATCAGTGAAAAACACTCTTTTTTCACTGATTTCAAAAATATATACTTTTGTGAATTTATCTTAAAAAAATCTTACTATAGAATAGAAACCAGCTTTTAATCTGCTAAATAACACAATACGGAAGACAATAGCCATTTTTAATCATTTGTATGCTCAATTTTAATTAATTATTCCACTGCAACAGCAAAGAATTCTGTTTTTCCAACAAGATTGGAAAATGAAATTATTTACCCAAAAGAGAATTATTATTATTTATAATGTTTATCATAATTAAAACTGAGCATGCAAATGATCAAAAATGGCTATTTTCTTCCATATTATATTATTTGGCAATTTTAAGCTAGTTTCTACTCTATAGTAACACTGTTTATTTAAGATAAATTTACAAAACTTTATATTTTTAAAATCAGTGAAAAACACTCTTATTAACTATATTAATGGCAACTATGATTTACATAAAAAAAAATATTTTGTCATAACTCGAAAATGTGTGCATAAAATAAAAACATACCTACGCCACTGGATAATACTAAAAAAGTGCCTCAAGAAGGTATTTATAGTTTTTGTCTAACTTACAAATTACGCAAGATATTGATTAAAGTTAAAAATCAAGAAAACCCGATTTTGCCCTATAACTTCTGAAAAAAACAAGATGGTGCATTTTTGTTTTCGGCATTATGCTAGTTATAAAAAAAAGAGATCGCGACTGCGCCATTTAATTTTTGTAACTCTTATATTTACCGAGATGTCCATAAGCAACATCGAAATTAGACCACCCTGTACATTGAGTTTAGTTCTTTAATAAAAATATTTCTATGTATTTATTAATCTTGATGATTTTTTTAATTTAACCCTTTCGCTACGCAGTTTGAATTTCAAATACGTGCCCCGTGTAGGGTGTTCGAAAACACAATGCGTATCCGTACGTATTTTGTACCACAGGCTCATACCAGCATATACCGTGTGTCCCACGAAAAAGGGCCCAAGCTTAATTTTTTTAATAAAAAAGAAAAATAGAAGATATTAAAAGCTAAGTGTTGATTACTACAATCTGCCCGTAACAGATTTTTTGCAAAAATGCAAAAAACAAAACTAACAAAAGTTGGCCATGGATTTTTTTAATTGTACACTGTATAGACTGCGTATTGAAAATATGCCAAACTTCGTACGCTCTCTGCTCACGATTTACAGGCTTTTGAAAATATACGCTCTTTGCACATGGAGCACATAAAAATAAAATGTATGGATATGATCCTCGTAGCGAAAGGATTAATATACAAATTTATGTTTATTACAATTTCATAGTTTCATCAATTCTGTATATTGATGAAACTATAAAATTGCAAAAAACATAATTATAATTAATCAGCACATGGCATTTAAGACATCAAAATAAAACGATTACCGTAGAAAAATTCATTATTATTTTACTGTAGTAATTATTGCCAAGAACTAATCATTTTAATCTCACAATTAAAAAAAAGAATGAGTTTTACTTTATACCTAAATTGAATACTATTATTTCTGAATTAAAATATAAGGGATTGTAAATATGCCGATTTTTTTTAATTACTGGTAATTCGGTAAACACTACAATTTATGAATTAAAAATATTTATTGCATTAGAGATTGTAAATTTTCCGACTTTTAGCAATAACCGGTAATTCCGTAAATTTGTGAACTAAAACCGGTTTACGGATAATTTCCCGCTAAATCACAATGTCGTTGTTCTGATAGCAAAACTCAATAAATACGAGAGAAAATTGATAAAACTTAATGACTTAACTGTAACTAGGGCTTTGCACTTCCTGATTAAGCATGAAGTAAAATTTCGAATTCAGGAAAGCCTGAAAATTTAGATTTGGGCGCGTAACGGCCAAATCCAAATTTTCAGGCTTTTTTAAACTAGAAATTTAACTTCATGCGCCACGCGTATAAAAAACTAAATTTAAGTGAAGTTTAAAAACACGTACATCATCTTAAATTGAAATAATAAATAAGTAGTTTTATTTATAAAAACCGGTAACTGTTGGGTTTTAGCGTTTTTAAAATAACGAAAGAGCGTTAGTCAATTGATTCAAATACCGATAAATACGTGGCAAATTTCCTGTAAATATTTAGTCTACAAGCAACGTTTTTTAAAGTTAATAACTAATAAACAGATTTTTAATTTTTGTGTTTTTTTTTACTTTTTTAAAGTGACGAGACAGCTTTATTTGCTTTACCGATATGCCGTTAAATAATGGACAAATTACCGGTAAACTTTTGAAAGCATTTTTGGCGATTTACCGGTATGTATAAATGATCACTTGCTCCATTTGCATTATAACATTAAAAATTAATCATTTCATTTAGGAAACTTATTTGTGTTAGATCGAAAAATTGAAATGCGGCCATTTATGACAATACATAAGTACAAAGATTATTAAGTTCTATCTAAATCGCATGTACTTAATGATGTTTACTTTTAAGCCGTCAATTTAATTATTAATTGAAAAAGGCATTACCACTAAGAGTATATTTTTTGAAGCTAATATGCCTAGTTTTCGATAATAGATAATTAGGTGACAATAAAAAACCTTTTACTTTGTTTGTGTAACACTTTTTATTTATTTTTCAATAAAAAGTGTTATACCAAAACCAAAATTTCAGGAAACAAAAGTTTTGGATAAATTTAAAGCAAGATTTCAGGATAACATTGAAACAATATTACAGATGATTTTCGTTTGTAATGGGGGAAAACAAGTTTTTGTTTCTTTCTAAAATAATATTCTTATAGTTTAAGAAAGAAACAAAAACTTGGTTTCCTCACTGCTAATGAAAATAATCTATACTGTTATTTTAATGTTATACTGAAATTTTGAAATAAAAAAAACCTGAAATAGTGTTTCAAATTTTTAAAATAAATTGTCGGAGATAATACTGAATTAAAATTTTATAATAATTGTGATTCAGTATTATCGTCGACTTAAAAGCAAACATTATTATGTACACATCATTTTAAATTGTACTTAATAACCTTTACCTTTAAACCTATACCCTTAAAGATTTGACCACCATGGAATAAATCATCGACTTAAAAGCAAAGATCATTGTGTACCAGAGCTGGGATGAATCCTCAAAAACAGGATTCGAATCACGAATACTCGAATAGAGGATTCGTAAGTGAAAAATATGATTCAATTCAAAGATTCGAATCCATATTTTTGAATCACGGATACAAATCCTTTAAAAATAAATTTGAATCTATAATTTGCAACCAGTAAAATTTTATTCCATCAGTTTCTATTAACAAAAATGTTCATTTACCGACTAAATATCTAATTAAATAATGATTTTAATTAATGATGATGTATGTGTTATTGAACTTTATTTTAAATTAGTGTTTTATACGCGTGGCGCATGAAGTAAAATTTCGAGTTTAGAAAAGCCCCGTGAAAATTTGTCTCGGGTCGCTGCGCGACCCTCGACAAATTTTCTACGCGGGGCTTTTCTAAACTCGAAATTTTACTTCATGCTTAGTCTGGGAGTGGACCGTCAAGATTTTCTACATGTCGAGATTTTCGATATTTCTAGATTTTTGTCGCTTTATTCACAGTTTATTATTATATTAAATGCAACTTTAATATTAAATAAATATGGTTTTTCTCAGGAATAGAATATTCACCCATTAAGAGCTGAGCAAATTATAAAGTTAACTCTAATAGTTAATTTTAGGTAAAATGTTGTATCTTTTTCTATGATTTCAATTTATGATTTATTATATTACATACGTCGATTTTATAAAAGAGTTAAGCATGAAGTAAAATTTCGAGTGTAGAAAAGCCCCGCGTAGAATATTTGTCGAGGTTCGTGCAGCGGCCCGAGACAAATGTTTGCTCTGATTTAAAGTAAAGTTAAAAATGCACTGAAAACCAACTCAACTTCGATATTTTTTTAAAATTGGATGTTTACTTTCCTATCCATGCTGTAAACCTTTAGATATTCGTTGTTTTCTTGTAAAAAAAACTTCGAGAGACCGAAGGACTACAGGTATCCTTCGGTCTCCGAAGACCATGATTGGTCCTTCGAGCTGTAGCCTTTGTAAAATGGTAATAAACTTAATAATCTAGAGTGATCCTTTAATTTGAAACTTCTAAGAACGAGTCTTGTCCACTCCCAGACTAAGCATGAAGTAAAATTTCGAGTTTAGAAAAGCCCCGCGTAGAAAAGTTGTCGAGGGTCGCGCAGCGACCTGAGACAAATTTTCACGGGGCTTTTCTAAATTCGAAATTTTACTTCATGCGCCACGCGTATATAACACTGATTTCAAGTGACGTTAAAAATATACTATTAAGGTTGGACATTTTTCATGCTTAAGTAACCAAGTATGCATTCACAAATATTTGAATTTTTCGAAAATGTAAATATTTATATTATGAATCATTTAGTGATTTAAATATTCATATTAGAATATTTAACTATTTGAATTAATCGAATTTGTATCCCAGCCTAAATAGCGAAGATTCTAATTATTTGAGAAGATTTGAATCCGTGTATGAGGATTCGAATCCTTTTATAATGATTCGAATCCTTTTATAAGGATTCGAATCCTTTTATAAGAATTCGAATCCTTTTATAAGGATTCGAATCATTTACGTCTGGATTCGAATACGAATCCTTTTAGAAAAATGTAACGAATCCGGATCACGAATCCGTTTTCACTAAAGTATTCGAATACCTCTTTTGAATCCTCTAAAAGGATTCGAATCCGGGAATCGAATCCTGAATGATTCGAATCCTGCCCAGCTCTGCTGTGTACACATTATTTTTAACATGCACTTAATGACCTGTACCTTTAAACCGATGATTTTTTTTCACTTATTGCGTAATCAGATGTAACTAACTTTTGAAGAACAAAATGTCACTGGATTTATCAAAATAAGTTCACTGTATAATTATATACAAATGTAGAGAAAACCTGAAAGATTTTTAAATAGAAAAGTAACCAACAAAAAATATATTGCAAACTAAAATTTATTTTTTAAGTAGTTTAGCCACAAGTGGTTTTAAGTAGTTTTACATCAGCGTGTGATAAAGTCAAAAATATACAATATTTACAAAATATATACAAAAAAATACTAAACAAATATTACACAATACAAATTACATAAAAATTGTAAAAAAATTCATTGTAAATCTTTTGGAGCGCCTTTTGAATTAATCTAAAACTTTTGAAGATTAAACAAACTTATGCCTAAATATTCTCTTTGAGAATTCACCTTTTTTAACAAAAATTGTATTATTATTTTAATAATTTTAAAGATTACGCAATCTTATATCTTAATTAATCTTTGAGACTAATTTGTATTCACACTTTACCAACATTTTCCTTTTATTTGTACTTAAATTTTACAACACTGTTCAAACAGGTGTTGACATCAGCCTTTATCTTCTTCAGTATTTCCTCGACGCCTGCAAACGATTCCTCCACGTCACCCTCGAAGAGCGGACAATCCTTGAGAATATCCATTTCCTCGTCTTCCTCCATTTCTAAATTTACCTGGCAGCAAGTGTCAGAACGTCCAATCGGCTGACAAAAGGTCGACATGTCGTGGATATAAGCGTTGCTTATCTCCTTGATTTCCTTGGTAGCGTTCGCGTCGTTTTCATCATTCTCCTCTTTGCAGATGAATTGATCTCCAGTGTCGTTGATGTTCTTGAAGAAAAGTTGATCCTCCTCATACTTGATGGTATTACTGAAGAGTTGATCCTTTTCGTTCTTGCTGTTGTTACAGAAAAGTTGATCCTCCTTGTTCTGGACTTTCTTGCAAATGAATTGATCCGCCTCATTCCTGTTCTTCAAAAGAACATCGAGATCACTGAAATCCCAGTTGTAACTCTTGATTTTCGGTAAGGGATAATTTTCAGTTTGCGTCGATTTCTCGAGTTTTTTTTGATTGACGGGTTTTTGAAGCTCTTTTAAAGAAAAAGTCCTCAAATTTTGCTTTTCTCCCTTCGTTGACTTTAGGTTCAAGATGGGGTCTTCCTTGGAACACCGCCTGGAATTCATCTCCTCTTTGATGTTGTTGATGATGTTTGAAAGCTCGGTGTAATCCCAGATGTATTTACCACCAGTGAAATGCTTATTTCTCAATTTTGATGTTTTCTCCTCCCCAACACCAGCAATCAATTTGATCGGAGTTGATTTATGCCCAGGATCGTTGATATTATTTCCAAAAGAACGCTCTTCTTCCTGTTGATAATCCCACCAAAAACAATTTTCCGGTTTAAAATGATTCACCACCTCATCAAAAGCTTCGGTTTTGACTTCGAAAAAGGCGACGGGAACGGCGTCTCTGCTCCAATCAGCAATGCGCGGCTTCAAGAGGTAGTTGAAGATGTCTTCCAGGTATGAATCTTCTGGTGTTGTATCGCTGAGGAAGCTGCTCGTGTTCTTCGTAAAGGTGGAGGAAAGCATTTCTTCTACTTTGGTGTTATTAACAACCGGCTTTTTGAAGTTGCTTTCTGTCTTAGATGGATACTCAAACGAGGTGTTAATGTTTTGATCTTTTGTATCAGTAATGTCCTGATGCTTCATGGTTGAAACTGGCTTCCTGGGTTGTAAGCTGATTGAACTCCTGGAGTTAGTGCTATCAATTAAACTGCTAATGTTGAAGCAATTAACCAATTTCCTTGATTTGGAGTTGAAGTCTGCATTGGGCTTCATCGGGACTTTGGAGCTGATATCTTCATCAAGCTTGAAGTCGGTGTCTTCGTCAATCCTATCCAAGAAATTCGAGCTCCTTTTCAGCTTGGTGTAGGCTGTGATGATTTGATCCAATTGCTTCCTCGTCCTCCTCGACTCCTCCATTGTGGGTGTTGTTAAATTCATCGTCTCGTTGTACTTGTTAAAATTGTTAAAATTCTTCTTCACTGACGAAGCATTGGCTTTAATATTACGATCACTGCCTTCAAACGATACATTCCACTTGAAATCACTCTGAACACCCACGTCCTGCATCTTTTTGATGAACCTCTTCGGAATTGGAATCCGAGTAGCTGATCTGTACTTCCTCTTGTAGTAAATCGGAAACTCTGCACTGCTCTTGCAACAATTAACGTTTTTCACCGGTGATGACGTTATCAAAGGTTTAAACTTCCTTTCATCGACCACCTCGTATATCGCCTTCTTAGTCCTCATCGGCTTCACGAAAATCTCGCGTTCCTCGATCTCGAGATTTTTTCGGAAGGTGTAGCAACTGTAGGATTTCTTTCCGAGTCGGCTGTCCATGTTGCTAGGTCCGCAGCACAACTTCTTCTTCGGCTTCCTAGGTTCAATTTCACGGTACATATTGGTGTCGGAGAAACGCACATGCTTTTTGTTCATACTGTTTATCAACTGCATGGTTGGTTTGGTTATGATTTGCAAACGGCGAGGGGAGAGTATTTATGGGGTGGAAAGTGGTGGGGGTAGTGGGGGTAAGCGGGCAGACATTGGCTAAGGGTGTGCACGTGCGATTTGGGAAGGTGGCTAATGGGATTTTGATTTTCTAAACCTTCGGACGCTCGAGCAGGTAATTATGTCGGATTATAATCCAGGTATCACTATGCAAAATTTGTACATTTTTAAACACAGTTAAAATTCATTTTTAAAATTTGAGTTTAAAATATGGAAATCTACTGAGATCGTAAAATAAATAATAATAAAAAATAACAATATTCTCAGTGTATAATTATTCCATAAAAACCAGGGCTTCAGACAGTTATTTTTTTGTTTCGGTTAGGTATATTCCGATCCCAAAAAAATATCGATAGTAAGTATCGGTTATATCATATGTCAAGGTATCGATACGGCAAAATTTCGATATTCAAAATATCGATACTTTTCGGTACCAGATATTTTAAATTTAATATTTATTATTATTTAATACTGCAAATTAATTTTTAAAATACCTTCACCTAAGATTAATATTGTCAGAAATAGCTTAATGGCGGTTACAAAATTACCAAAATTCACCTGTTACAAAAAAAATACAAATAATAAGTCAATGTTTTATACGCGTGGCGCATGAAGTAAAATTTTGAGTTTAAATAAGCCTGAAAATTTGGAAAATACAAATTTTCAGGCTTTTCTAAACTCGAAATTTTACTTCATACTTAATCAGAAATTCTAAAACACTTGTTAAAATTTCTTAAGGGTTAAGCGTTAATCAGAAATAAAAGACTAAATAAAAGGCGAGTTTGTGACTGTAATCATAGTCCTAATTATAATCATAACCATACTAAACTCAAAACTGTTGTCATTTCATTATAATCACGACGAAGTGAATACTTTTTAAATGCAACGAAAATTTAGAAATTCACGAACATTTTAAATTGACGAAAATCTAGGAAATTTAGGAAAAGGGACCAAATTTCGAAAAAATAATGGAAATCTTGGATATTTACGATAATTCAACTCATGTCTAAAAATATGTATTTAAGGTGGCCGTTTAAGCGGTTTTGGAGCGGACAAACAGGTAAACTTGAGACTTGTCTCAATGACACTACATTTTTGCAAAAAGTTGATATTAATTTTTATTTTATTAGGTCAACAAAGATTTTCAAGTGGACAAAATTATATTTACCTTCACCATGAAAACAGAAGCGCTAGGGACATCCGTCACGCAATTTTAATTCTAACCTCAAAGTAGATATTTTCAGCATATAATTATAGCCATTTAGAGGTATCATGACCGACTTGTATGCCTAAAATCGTCAATAGGGCATCTTAGCTTTCTTGTAAGAGCCATCCTATTATTCTAATGTAATCATAAAGACCACAAACGAAAATATAATATTGAATTTAAGCGTCAAACGTATTTTTATAATTTCAGTTTCTATCGATTCCGACAAGGCTTTTAAACGTACACTAAATTGTGACAATTAATCATCCTAAATGTTTGCTTTAACAAGTGTAAAAATACAAATAAATTCAGATTTTATATAGGGTGTCTTATTTTATGAAATTTGACTATTGTAACCAACTCAAATTTTCTTCTCTATTTAATGGCATAAAAATCCAATATGGCTGCCATTAGAAAATTAAATTGTTATGTCGTATCTTGAAAATGAGACACCCTGTAAAAAATCTGTCAATTTGGTTGTTTCTTAGATGTCATTTAGAGTACATTTCAAATTTCAGCTAGGTAACTATCTCAGGGTTGTTAAAAAACGTTTTTTTTTTTCATTTTAATTAAAACAAACAGTTTTTTTACAAAACGTGTTTCTTTTTCACTGAAACAGTATTTAAAACATAAACAATTAAAACCGTGTTTAAAACATGTTTAAAATGTGTTTAAAACTTAACCAGCGTTATTAATAGACGATAGCATTCAGCTTTAACAAAGTTCTAATAATTTAATAGCCATAGTTTAAGTTTATTACATAACTTCAATTGTCATAACAAAATAGGGTTATTTAGAATGTATTTAATAATGCAATAAATCATAAATGTATAAACTTTATCAGTATATTTTAAACATCACTTGAATTTTTCACTTGAAAATGTACAGGCTTTTCTAAACTCGAAATTTTACTTCATGCTGTCTGGGAGTGGAGACACTTGTTAGAAGTAAATTTAAATCTAATAATTTATTAGAAGAAATACATTTTCACAAACAAAAAACAGTGTAACATACCTTCTAAATTACTTGATTACAATGAAGTTAGAACACAAGAAAATGAAATGTTGCCACGTTAATTTTATCATTATTTCAAAACTAACTAATAGCATGCTGATTTTGTTCTATTAATACGAAATGTTAGTATCGTGTTTGTGTGCGTCTAGAATAGATTAACTAGCATTACACTATAATGATATTAACGGTAATTCTACTAACAATGTTTAAAACACGTTTTAAATCACATTTATGCACACATAATTGTGATATTTTACTATGATAAAACTTTATTTTTAATTATGTAATTTGAAATATTTTCAAAAATTTTACTAAAACTAGAAAACGTAAATAAAAGATGTTTAATAAAGTAGTATCAAATATAGTTTAACTAATTTAAGATAATACATTTAAATAACATGTTAAAAACAAAATCGTTTAAAACAAAGTGTTTTAAACTAACAACCCTCCTCTATCTAAATAACAAAATTATAGCATATATAAAAATTGTCGATTTTCATTTTATTTTAAATATCTTAAATACAAATGATGCTAGATTAAATTTGTCAAAGTAGTTTTATTTTTATTAGAAATGAAAACTTTTGTCTAATTTAACCGTCTCCGTACCTGTAATAGTCTAAAAAAGACTTAATAGTGAGCACAATAACGCAAACGAACGGTATATGCATTTAATATTACAATATATCTTAAATATTAATAATTAATACTTCGTTCATTTAGGTTTCTTATTAATTTGATTTATAACTTCTTTCGATTAATATTTTATAGTGGTAAATCATTTCTTAGGCCATCACCAGTCGTGTTTCTTAAATATGATTTTAATCGTTGTAAAGTAGAAAATAATCTTCTTAATTTCAAAATATAATAAAATGAAATTGTAAAATAAAAAAACATTCCCAATTTCGACATAAATTTATCACTAGTATAACACAATGAAAATATTGTAATTTTTTAAAATTGGCATTAATAGGTAAACTCTGTTTTTTTTTTTAATATGACCAAGCAGTATTTTAAATATCAAATTTTGAGATGTTGGTAAATGATTATCAATGCGACAAATAAATCATAATTTGTCAAATAAATTGTCACGATGCCGAGATTTTCAAAAAAAGAGAACGCTAGAACTCGCAATTTTACAATACATACAGTGATGTTTTCTTTTAAGTACGCTTTCACATATTCCATATAAATATTTGTACAATTAATAAACATGTGATCAGAACTCAGCAGTATATTTTGAACTTCATTTTAAATCAGTGTTTTATACGCGTGGCGCATGAAGTAAAATTTCGAGTTTAGAAAAGCCTGATTTGGCTTGGTTGCTCCGCTGCGCTACGCGACCAAGCCAAATTTTCAGGCTTTTCTAAACTCGAAATTTTACTTCATGCTTAGTCTGGGAGTGGAAAACACTCGTTAGAGTTTTTAAATTGAATGTTTTTAATAAGATCACGAATGTCTGAACATTTACATTGAAAAATCGTAACGTATATCTATCAGAAAAATTCTATGTATTTAAAACTTTTTTACAACTTGAACATATAATTGGGCAAATAATAAAGAAGGCAGATATTCCTGAGCAAGGAATATTACCTCATCCTCCTATCCTACCCGATCCCCAGGGACATTTTATCAAATTGGTAGTAGATACAAATAATTTGAATCAGTGACACATAAATACATTTGTAATCGTAATGTTTGTGAGTTAATTGAATTGTTAGAATTCCCTTCACATAACCTACAAATTAAAAGTTGATTTACAACATAACATGTGAATAATCTTTTTCTAACCTAAAACACATAACCTGCGCCACACTACTAAATTCTTAAAATGTCAAATTTAATTGGTCATATTAAAAAAAAAACAGATTATACAATTTCGTTTTGGTTTTTAAAGACTTGCCATATTACAGGGCATTTTTCTTTTAAGTATACATATTTAGATTTTTGCTGTACATTTTCTGGATTCGTTACTTTTATAAAATTTTAAGTTTCTAACAAGTGTTTCCAATCCTTGAATAAGCATGAAGTAACATTTCAGGCTTTTCTAAACTCGAAGTTTTACTTCATGCACCAGGCGTACAAAACAGCGTGTGTTTGATTACATATCAATTAATTTTACAAATATTTATTTTAATTAATTCGAACGTCTAGAGTAATTTGTTTTGGAATATGTAAAAGTATACTAAAAAAATATTCTTGTGTAATTTGTAATTAATACATATTTTTAATTCCAATATTCTTATTTAGTTACGTGAAGTTATTAAAAGTATATATTACATTTTTATTCCTTATTCCACATTTTAAATTGCTGTACCTATTTTGTAAGTATTTTGTAAATGGTCTCTGTTGACTAAATAAATAAATAAATAAAGTAAAAGTAATATGATAATCGTATCTTACATATGTGATACGATTATTATATTACTTTTATTTCATTTATTTATTTATTCAGTTAATAAAGACCAATTAAAAAATACATAATATAGTACAACTAAAAATATATAATTACACATTGAAACATAATTAAAACTAAAAATATAAAATATATATTAACGGAATCCATTTAATTACATAACATTTTATCATTTTTGCGATGTTTTAAATTAACATGTAAGTTGATTTTGACGACATTATTAAAATATTAAAACTTCTGTCAATTTTAAGGATTAATGTAAGTTGATTTTGACGACTATATTAAAATATTAAAACTTCTGTCAATTTTAAGGATTAATATATTATATTGTTTTTTTCTATTGTTTTGTTTCTGTTGAAATTATCAATTTCTAAATTATTTTGTTGGTTGGGTGAATGTTACCATTATTATTTTGAACCTCACCTAAAACCAGTGTTTTATATTATACGCGTGGCGCATAAAGTAACATTTCGAGTTTAGAAAAGCCTGAAAATTTGATTTGGTTGGTTTGGTTTTAGGCTTTTCTAAACTCGAAATTTTACTTATTTAATATTTAATCGGGGAGTGGAAAACACTGGTTCAAGATTTCAAATTAAACTGTTTTAAAAAACAAACGATTATCAAAAAAGTGACAGCTCATGCATACATGTAATTGGGATTTTTTTAAAAATATATATACATGTATGCATGAGCTATACCTTTTGTACAGTGTTTGTATTAATATTTTTACAAAATTTTAGTGGTGGCAAATGCCGCCGTCAGGGCCGAAAGGGTTAAAATAATAATAATAACAGATTTTATTTAAAATTTACTTCAACATTTTTTGGATTCAATTGAAGTTTATTGAATTAAAAAAAAATCATAGATCAAAAATCTATAATTAAGTCGCCTAGATGCAAAAGCAGCCATACGTGTTTTTACAAACTTGTGGCAAAATGACAAAAACTGATTTTGCGGCGCAAATAAATGAAAATAGTGTCTAATATGCATTGTATCGAATGGGGACAAGAAAAATTATGTAAAACTAAGTAAAAAGTTGGCAGGTTTTGCAAATGAAAAAATATGCTAGCTTTTGTAACCGAGAAAGCTTTGTTTTTTGAAGGTCAATTTATTTTATAATTGTAGCCTGAGACGAGTAGAATCCAAGGATAAGAAAATCTCAAAATCAAAAAAAAGTGTATGGCTGGTTTTGCATTTGGGCGACTCAATTGGAATGTTTTGTTGATACTTCAACATTTTTAGAATTGGTAATTTCAAAAATTTGTACGATGTTTATTAATTTTGGTGAATTTTTTTAGAATGTTTGACTTTTGTCAATTTTTAGAATATTTATTACTTTATAGATTTTGATTTTTTTTACCATATTATTAATAATTTTAACGATCTATTAATCCTTTTTTCAGTTTAATTAACTTTTGTCAATACTGACGATTTATTTAATTTTGGTTTCGTTGTTTTTGTTAATTTTTGTATACTGTTGTATTTCTTTAGACGATTTTATCAAATATTGCATTTTTATTGACTTTGTTTACTTTTATTGAATGTGGCAATTTCGACGATCTTTGTGATTTCATATGTCGGATACGATTATCATATTACTTTTATTTTATTTATTTAGACAACGGAGACCATTTAAAAAATACATAATACAGTACAACTAAAAATATAATTACACATTAAATCATAATTAAAAATAAAAATAAAAAAAATATATTAACAGAATCCATTTAATTACATAGCATTTTATCACTTTTGCTATATTTGAACGTCAGTTCATTTTGACGACTTTATTAAAATATTAAAACTTTAGTCAATTTTAAGGATTAATATATAAGTAATATTGTTCTATTTATTGTTTTGTTTCTGTTGAAATTATCAATTTTATTGGTGAATTTTTCATTTTTTGCCAATTTGTGTTATTTTGCATAATATTATTAGGTTTATTCAAAATTATAATAATAACAGATTTTATTTAAAATTTACTTTAATATATTTTAGATTCAATTGAAGTTTATTGGATTATACGAAAACTTACAGAAATTGAAAAACTATAATTGAAATATTTTGTTGATATTTTGACTTTTTAACAATTGTTAATTTCCTAAGTTTGTATGATGTTTGTTTATTTTGATGAAATTATTTAAAATGTATGTCAATTTTTAGAATTTGTATTACTGTATTGATTTTGATTTTATTTACCATATTCATGAGTCACGGTAAAAAAGATACAGAAAATATATTTTATTTATCTCGATTTGTTCTCAAGAAATTGGTTTCACAAAATATACGAATTTGCCCCTCTTAATATTAATTTGAACGATCTATTAATCTTTTTTCCAGTTTAATTAATTTATAGAAAGTCTACGAATATCCATATATTTTTGTTAATACTGACGATTTATCCAATTCTGGTTTTGTTGCTTTTGTTGGTTTTTATATACTGTTGTATTTCTTTCGACGATTTTATCAAATTTAGCATTTCTATTGACTTTGTTTAATTTTATTGAATTTCAATTTCTAGTAGATTCTTACAAATGTGAAGTTTAGTAGTAGTTTTACAATTGTGAAGTTTAGTAACAAGCAGATTATTTTATTAGTTTTAAACAATTTTGACATTTTCAACAAACTCTGTAATTTTTATAAACATTTTACTGATTTTAATTATAAATTTTGTCATGTTTTCGTTATTCTTCTTGTTACATATTAAATGTATTTGGGTGAGTAACGTGAAGATGATAATAACTTAAAATAAAACACATTTACCCTTTCTTCAAAAGATTATTCTTTACTAGATGTACATTTCGAACATAAAGTGACCATTATCAATGGTTTGATACTGTTTTTGTTAAATCTGAAAACTGTTACAATAACAATAGTATTAGAGTCTTAATTGTTTAAGGGCAAAGGTGTTCGCGCGCAATTTATGCAGGTGGTTAAGAGGATTAAGATTTCGTAAAATTTTGAGGGGACTTCCATGTCATTAGGCTAAAGCATAATACCAGGTAAAAATATTAATAGTATATTTCCAAATTAGCATTTCCATTTCGAAACTGTTGTAATATAATAATTTAAAATTTAATTTGGCCAAACATTTACAATTAATCATTTTTCAATTCTGGTTACAATTTAAACTAATGCTTCCCCTGTATTACATACGGCGAACGTCAAGAAAATAATCATATCTTCACAATATCTGAAGGTATATTTCGGCGCGCGTGCGAGTCGCGCCCGGCACATACAAATATTGAGGCTTTTCTAATTTCAAAATTTTACTTCATGCGCCGCCTGTAAAAAAAATGATTTGATGTGAAGGTTAAAAACACAATAACATGTTCATGGCTATCCTCACAGATAATTCGAATTATTTTTGAAGATTCGAGTCCTTTTGTAAGTATTCGAATCCTTTTGTAAATATTCGACGTAACGAATCTGGATCACGAATACCTCCTTTGAATCCTCTAAAATGATTCGAATCCTGCCCAGCTCCGTTACACACATACATTACTTTTTTTTCGGCCCCGACGGTGGCATTTACCACCACTAAAATTTGATAAACATACTGGGAATTTTTCTTTTAAATATACATACATGTATGCATGAGCAGTAACTTTTCTGATAATGGTTTGTTTTATAAATAATTTAATTTGAAGTCTTAACTCGAAATTTTACTTCATGCGCCACGCGTGTAAAACACTGATTTTAAGTGAAGTTCAAAATATTCTACTAAACCAGTATGCTAAATATGCGTATTTTTAACATCACATCACATCAGTGTTTAGTACGCGTGGCGCATGAAGTAAAATTACGAGTTTAGAAAAGCCTGAAAATTTGGTTTGGTCTCTCCGCTTCGCTACGCAACTAATCTAAATTTTCAGGCTTTTCTAAACTCGAAATTGTACTTCATGCTTAATCTAGGAGTGGAAAACACTCGTTTGAAAGTTCAATTTAAAATTTTTGTAAAAACAACGAATATATGAAGGTTTACAGCGTATACAGTATATTGAAATATGTATACTTAAAGGAAAAACTCTCTGTATATGTGTGATAGAAATAAATAATATGCGGTGTACAAAACATTTTTTTGGGCACCAGAAAATTTCCAGGGCTGAAAGGATTAAACGATGTACTTAAAACATGTATGTACTTAACATTTTAACCAACCACATCGCGTGCTTTCGGAAGTTTAAACCCTCGCGTGTATAATACATTTTGTTAAATCTAAAATATAAACAGTGCAGTGCAAACGTAAAATAAGTGAAATTAACATATGCATGTATTCGAAAGTAATCCTATTAGCGTTATCAACGATGCGATTACGAGTCTAGCGTTCGGTTTTAATTCATAACAAATTTATAATCGGCGGGGATTAACGAATCGTTCGTTCACCGTCCCCGTCCTCAATTTGCAATAAACATTCATTAAACGTGGCGAAATTACGACCCCCGGGCTCTGAAATCCCCCCGTCCATAACATTTCGACGCTTTGATTAAAAATCATTTGAGTTCGATCATCGTAAAATATAAATGGGGAGATACTGTGCCAATCAGCGAAACGTTTAATTGATGACTGATTTGGTTATTTCGTTGGCTTTGAAAAAACAAAAATAATAAAAGGTGATTTCTGCATGAGATTGTTTTGATTATTTTATTGGGTTTGATTGTATTGTTTTGCGATGAAACGTGAGGTCTGTACGAGCTTTTTGAACCAACCCCTGGGTTGGTTTTGAGAAGTGGAATACATTTTGAAGATAGTATTTTTCTGTATTTCGAATGATTTAGAATAAAAGGTTGAGTTTGCAATTGTTAGAAAGTACATTTTCTAAATATTGTCTTATCACGATCTTAAAACCACTCTGTTTTTTTTTCTTATACGTGTTAAATCCACTTATTGCACTAGTGCGATAATTTTACAGAGCTATTCCAGCTGTTATGCCTTAATTATTATGCGTTTTTTTTTTTTAGAAATTAGCTCAATGTTGCAGGTTCTAAGTGCACGTAGAATTCATGCTTTTTAATAAAGTTTTCAGTTTCACAAATGTATAGACAGACATTCAAATTAAATTATAACCATTACATCCTGTTTGGTTTAAGAAGTTCTATTTTTCAATTAATTTTGCATACGAAAACGTACATAGTTTTCAAATGGTGATAGTGATGGTGAAAAAAAGGTATATGGCTGGTTTTGCATTTGGGCGACTCAATTCAAATGTTTTGTTGTTATATTTACTTTTTTAGAATTGGTAATTTCAAAAATTTGTATGATGTCTGTTTATTTTGATGAATATTTTTAGAATGTATGACTTTTGTCAATTTTTAGAATATTTATTACTTCATAGATTTTGATATTTTACCATATTAGTCATAATTTTAACGATTTATTAATCTATTTTTCAGTTTAATTGATTCATAAAAAATCTACGAATATCATATATTTTTGTCAATAACGACGATTTATTTGATTCTGGTTTCGTTGTTTTTGTTGATTTTTGTATACTGTTGTATTTCTTTCGACGATTTTATCAAATTTAGCATTATTATTGACTTTGTTTACTTTTTTTGAATGTGTCAATTTCGACAATTTTTGTGATTTTATATTATTATTTAGACAACGGAGACCATTTAAAAATACATAATATAATACAACTAAAAATATATAATTACACATTAAAACATAATTAAAAATGTAAATAAAAAAATATATTAACGGAATCCATTTAAATACATAACATTTTATCATTTGCGATATTTGAAATTTATACGTCAGTTCATTTGACGATTATATTAAAATATTAAAACTTTAGTCAATTTTAAGGATTATTATACAGGGTGAGTTACTAAGCGGAAATCGGTTTATAGTGGGCGTATCGTTAAAAATAGCAAAAAAAGTTTCAAATAAAAGTTGTTCAGAATTAAGTTTTTCATAACCTACAATTATTGCTAAATATGGCGGCCTTGCGGTTATTCCGGAAGTAAACACCAACTTCCTTATTTTAAATAGAATACCCTATATACTTTTAAATTTTTGGATTGCTCGTTGAAAATAAACATGAGTTTATTCACACAACATTGGGTCTCAGTTGAACCGTTTTCGAGTTATATTATTTTTATTGATAAATTTGACGATTTCAGAGCTCGACGCCATTAACAATATCTTCAAAACAAAATAAGTCAGAGTTGTGCGGCTTACGGCTTTGGATTCGGGAAGGAATGTAGTATTTGTTTAGGTTTTTGCCATTAGTCAGATTTTCTAAATGGAGCCGAATCCGTCGACGGTATTCTTCAGTACTTCAAACATGCATAACTTCATTATTTTAAATGGAACCATATACCTTGTGACATTTTATCTGTTGCGAAATTAAATTTCCTTTTTATTGATACCGGGGTGTTGCCATATCCTTCCAACAGTTTTTGAGAAATTTGCGATTTTGTAAAAATTTTAATACATTTCGTATTATCGCGTTAGCCCTGGATACTGATGACGTTTGGTGATTTTGTTATGACTCACATGTCCGACAAATGTCAGTTTATTTTGTCGAGATCTTGCAATAAAAAAAACCGAACATGTTTTCTCAAGAAGAACTGATTGGTATGGTCTACACCTTGGGCAGTGCTGTAGGAAATACATTACTTGCTTCAAGAATGTATGCCCAGCGTTTTGCCGATCGGAGACATCCAAATTCAGCTGTATTCGCTACATTTATACTTAATGACTAACTTTTATGTAATAAATTTTTACATTTCAGGGGGCTATTCACAGCACAGATGCAATTTGTCATAGGTGAGAAGTCGCACTAAAATGACGTCATTTCGGGAATAATTTACCAAATCGTATGAAGTAAAATGACGCCATTTCAGTGCAACTTGTCACCGATGACAAATTGCATTGGTGCTGTGAATAGCCCCCCAGAAGTTTCCCGGTATAATATAAATAATAAAAACTAAACTACTCCAATCATTAAACCAAATCTTACATATTAAGTACAAATAGTGTATTCAGACGTTAAAAAGTAAAAAAATTGTTTCTTTTGCGCGCTGAATTTTAATGTGGTTACATCATGGTAAACTTTAGGTAAACATGCATAAGCTGTACATTTTCTGACATTCGTTGATTTTTAAAAGAGTTCAATTATTACCTATTTGAAATAAACAAAATATACAGGGTGTTCCATTAAAGAAAATGAAGCTAATAGCTTTCACGTGTTTATTTGATTTTCAATTGTTTTTCTGACAATGCTACTGAATAGATCATGAAAAATACTAAAACTATTGTCTTTAACTTCTTTTTCTATCTGTACTAATAACAGACATATGTGCTGTGTCACAATAAATCAAACAGACTGTATATATTACAGAAAACTGTTATAAAATAATAATTTAAAATGTTACTAGTTCAAACATTAAAATTAATATTTTTTTGATATTTGTTAATATTTAAACTAATACTTCTCCTTTGTATTACATACGGCGACAATAAAGGAAATAATCGTACCTTCATAATATCTGATTGATCAGCTAATTTCTGTAATACACTTTAATTCAGTTTTCAATCCGTGCATATTATTATTTCTACTTTTAAAAGCTAACTTTTTCAAGCTTCTCCAACATTTTGCTTACAGTAAAGACTTGAATTTTGTAATAAGATTATTAATTCTAATTATAGTCCAATTACTGAATCTGGTCACTTCCGCGGTAGACTTACATTTCCCGAAAGGAGGCAAAACCGTCTCAAAAACATGATAAATAAAAGAATTATAATAATTACAAAAAATCAATAAAGTTCAGTTTTTTTTTTTAACTCGAAATATTACTTCATACACAACGCGTTAAAAACACTAAAATATTGTGAAATTCAAAATATATAGCTTAGATATTCAAGTTTATGATTCATAACATAATAACTAAATAAAATCTAAATAACCCAGTTTTGCTTTAAGTCGGTTTTGTGGTTAACACTTGGCATAAAAATAGTGTTACTATATAAAATTATTGTTTTTCTTTATTTTTTACTCGGATCGTGTAAACGCAAGAGCTATTTTATTTCATGGGCTTTCATAATGAAAACATATGCATTTTCTTTAAAATGTGTCCTTATACAGAAATATTAAGAACAGTTCATTTATCATTTTTAAACAAAATTGCGTTATTATGATAAATAATATTGAAATAAATAAATGTTAAAAATTATCTATTCAGGAAACTAATTTCTATCATTGACAAAAACGTCGATGACTTGTTGAATGTTTTCAATCAAATATGTCACCACATAAATAAATTCATTACATGTAAAGATTTATACTCCTTGGAAATATTTCAAGGTTGTAAAAATGTTTACCTAATGGTTTAGAATATTACAAAATCAGGAAAGTTATGAGTGTTTCATAATATAAAAAATTAATAAATCAATATACTAACGTTTCTAAATAATAAAATAATCTAGACATTTAATTTAAAATAGCTAAGATTTTAGAAAATGTTAAACTATAACGCGGGCGCCTAGACTTGAATTTTGTAATAAGATTATTAATTCTAATTATAGTCCAATTACTGAATCTGGTCACTTCCGCGGTAGACTTACATTTCCCGAAAGGAGGCAAAATCGTCCCAAAAACATGATAAATAAAAGAATTATAATAATTACGAAAAATTAATTAAGTTCAGGTTTTTTTTTTAACTCGAAATATTACTTCATACACAACGCATTAAGAACACTAAAATATTGTGAAATTCAAAATATATGGCTTAGATATGCAAGTTTATGATTCATAAGATAATAATTAAATAAAATCTAAATAACCCAGTTTTGCTTTAAGTCGGTTTTGTCGTTAACACTTGGTATAAAAATAGTGTTACTATATAAAATTATTGTTTTTCTTTATTTTTTACTCGGATCGTGTAAATACAAGAGCTATTTTATTTCATGGGCTTTCATAATGAAAACATATGCATTTTCTTTAAAATGTGTCCTTATACAGAAATATTAAGAACAGTTCATTTATCATTTTTAAACAAAATTGCGTTATTATGATAAATAATATAGAAATAAATAAACGTTAAAAATTATCTATTCAGGAAACTAATTTCTATCATTGACAAAACCGTGGATGACTTGTTGAATGTTTTCAATCAAATATGTCACCTCATAAATAATTTCATTACATGTAAAGATTCATACTCCTTGGAATTATTTCAAGGTTGTAAAAATGTTTACCTAATGGTTTAGAATATTACAAAATCAAGAAAGTTATGAGTGTTTTATAAAATGAAAAATTAATAAATCAATATACTAACGTTTCTAAATAATAAAATAATTTAGACATTTAATTTAAAATAGCTAAGGATTTAGAAAAGGTTAAACTATAACGCGAGCGCCTGGACTAGGGGGGCGCTAAATTGTACTTGACAGGAAAAATCATATGGCAAATATCTTTAATTTAACAAAGTTAAAATAAGGAGATGGAAACTGACAAACATTTTCAAAAATGTATACTGATCAAAATCTTGTAAATTAATAACAATTCCAACACATTGCACGCTGATATAAATAATCACAACTGACGAAATATTTTAAACATTTATGAAAATCTCAAAACTTCGTAGAAAATTAAGAACATTGTTTGTAAATTGACGATAATCGACATAATTGACAGAATCAAAACTAGATAAATCATTTATTTTGACTATAGGTTTTCCAGTTTTTCTGTTGTTCTGACAAACATCGCCCCAAGTAATTTAAACGCAAATTGATTTTAAACGTTTAACAAACTATAGAGGATGTCCGTATTTCAACAGAATGTATGAGAATCTCGGTTATTTGATAAGATAGAGAGTCGGTTAAATTGGGACAAAGTTGCGTAATTTAGGACCCAATAATAATCTAAAAACAAATTTGAAATATCTTCTTTCGTTTTTCAGATATTGTCAAAAACGGATTTTTTGAAATTTCGTTTTTATATTTTTATTCAAAAACTATTGAATCCAGACATCTACAACTTTTACATTATACAGGCACTTTTTAACGATACATCTAGTAACATATTTTATTTTAAGATGACTATAACATTTAACCAGGGACCATAGCCAACTTTTGTTTCTCTTAGGGGCGCCATTTTGGATTTTCATATTTTTGGGAAGAATATTTTTTTCTGAATTCAATGATGTATCACAATTTTAATCTTTTGTTTTTTGTAAAGAGTGCCTTGGAAACATTTGAGTAATACACTTATTTGAGAACTCTTAGGACCCATAATTTGCTTACATATCACCCCTGCAGACGGCCATGCGACGATATATATTTAACAGTTGTGATGTATTTTTAAGTAACGAGTGTCTTCCACTCCTAGACTGAACATGAAGTAAAATTTCGAGTTTAGAAAAGCCCCGCGTAGAAAATTTATCGAGGGTTGCGCAGCGACCTGAGACAAATTTTCACGGGGCTTTTCTAAACTCGAAATTTTACTTCATGCGCCACGCGTATAAACCACTGATTTACAGTTAAGTTAAAAATATATAACGTTTAGATGTGATGCTGATCAATATTCACCAAGATGTATAGTTTTGCAATAATAATGATAAAAGTAGAATAAATTTAGTTTGTGCATCTTTTATGTGATCGATACTTATTATTATTACAAAAGATTGACAGTTGTTAATTAATTTTGAGTGCCAACAATGATTGACTGCCGTCAAGATGTTATTGATTAACAGATATGACGTCATTGTTTCCAAGGCACTCTTTGCAAAAAAGAAAATATCATAATTTTGAATACCAAATTCAAAATAAATTATGAGTGTGATACACCACTGAGTTCAGAAAAAAATACTCTTTCAAAAAATATGAAAATCAAAAATAGCGCTCATATGAAAAACAAAAGTTGGCTCTTCGTCCCCGGGTAAATGTTATAGTTATCTTAAAAAAATATGCTTCTAGATTTCTCATATAAAAGTGCCTGTATATTGTCAAAGTTCTAAATATCCAGATTCAGTACTTTTTGAATAAGAAAATAAAAACGATTTTTAAAAAAATCAGTTTTTTCTTGATATCTCGAAAACAAACAAAAAATATTTCAAAATTGTTTACAGATTATTGTTAGGCTCTAAAATACGCAACTTGGACGTAATTTAACAGACTCTCTATCTCTTCAAATAACTGAGATCCCCTTACATTCTGTCAAAATACGGGCACCCTGTATTGGGCTTGGAATTATATAAACTTATAATTGGTTTAACTCACATATTTTTAAGTTCAAAATTGTATTCTAAGTAGACGCTCAAAGTAAATAAATAGTTATAAAAAAATAATGTTTCTACAAGAAAATAATTAGATCTTTCTAACGTTATGTGAAATTCTGTGATTTTCTTTTTTCTGAATTATACCGTTATCTCAACGAACATAGATCTATTTCTATCCCCAGGCAGAAAAAATTGTAAAAAGGAAAATTCATATTTATATATATATTTTTTAAGAATGTATGAAGTTTATTTATTGTATTCCTTTTTTCAATAAAATGTTATAGTAGTAGTAAAAATAAAGTTAAAAATGATATAAAAAATCCACATAAACGTATCAATGCCAAAAACAATGCTAGCCACTTATTTTTTCAAAGATAATTCATGTCGACAACTTTTTTTATTTTTACAACTCAAATTAAATCACTTTTGATCACTTTTTATTACATAATATAGAATGAGAATTTTATGAATTAGAGCGGTTTTAATGAAACAAATGATACATTACAAGACCAGGCTCATAATAGTTCGGCCCCCTGACATTTTCAAATAGATGTATTGATAAATTATAGAATTTATTTAACTATAATAACAAATGTTTGCGAATATTGTTTCGATTACATTATCTGTGCCAGTGTGTTAAAGTCCAGTTTAGATATTAACAAGCTCATTTCAATCTATTCTTTTATTGATTTTTTGTTAATACTGTTTTTCTTTGCCTATAGAAAGATTACGCAGGCTGCGAGTACCTTATTACATTTTTTTAATGATGCTTAATAGAACTTGTATCCTATATTTCGAATAGCTCCTTTCGTTGTTGACACCGAAACTTCCTTTCCTATACCATAGCATAGTTAATTCTTTAGCATTCATTTTATCGATCCTGAGTTTTTATTATGCTACCTAAAGCTCGCCTATTACCTTCCATAATTGTCAATAATCTGCCGGTTTTTATTTATTCTTGCACTCCACCAGTTCGATTGTGCAAATTAATTGTATCTTACACGGTGTGTCATCATACTCAGTTACCCGAGTGTAATACAGTTAGTTACTCGACGTGCTAAAATACCCTTTTTATAAGCATTATTTATTGATATGCACAAATCTTTACTGAAATTAAAATGTATAACGAATTGTCAATTGTTTTGTTGATTTATATTTTTTTTAAGATACTGTGAATTAGTTTCAACAGTAAAATAATCATTCCAACGCTAGAATGATACTTCTAGCGCTATAATGATAAGCGGCACAACTATTATGATCCTTGAATTCACATTTTCTATCATATCATTCTTAATCATTATATAGGGTGTCCGTATTTCAACAGAATGTATGGGGATTTCGGTTATTTTAACTAACTCTCTATAGGTTAAATTGGGTAAAAGTAGCGTAATTTAAGGCCCAATAATAATCTAAAAACAAATTTGAAATATCTACTTTCGTTATTGACATATTTTCAAAAAACGGATTTTTTAGAATTTCGTTTTTATTGTTTCATTCAAAAACTATTGAATCCAGACATTTACAACTTTGACATTATACTTTTTAACAATAAATCTAGTCACATATTTTATTTTAAAATAACTATAACATTTACTCAGAGACCAACTTTTGTTTTTCTTATGGGCGCCATTTTTCATTTTCATATTTATTTGAAGAATTTATTTTCTAAATTAAATGACCACACATATAGTACATTTTATATGTAAAATTTTAATCTTTTGTTTTCTATAAAAAGTGCCTTGAAAAAAGTTAGTTGAAAACAGAGCAGGGCTGGATTCGAATCATTCAGGATTCGATTCCCGGATTCGAATCCTTTTAGAGGATTCAAAAGAGGTATTCGAATACTTTAGTGAAAACGGATTCGTGATCCGGATTCGTTACATTTTTTTAAAAGGATTCGTATTCGAATCCTAATAAAAGGATTCGAATTCTTATAGTTATAATTATAAAAGGATCCGAATCCTCATACATGGATTCAAATCCTCCCAAATAATTCGAATCATCGCTATTAAGGCTGGGATTCGAATTCGATTGATTCAAATAGTTAAATATTCTAATATGAATATTTAAATCATTAAATTATTCATATTTAAATATAAATATTTAACTTTTCGAATAATTCTAATATTTGTAAATGCATGAAATATTTCCAACCTTAGTAGTATATTTTTAACTTCACTTGAAATCAGTGTTTTATACGCGTACGCGTAGCGTAGCGTAAAATTTCGAGTTTAGAAAAGCCCCGTGAAAATTTGTCTCGGGTCGCTGCGCGACCCTCGACAAATTTTCTACGTGGGGCTTTTCTAAACTCGAAATTTTACTTCATGCTTAGTCTGGGAGTGAACAACACTCGTTCTTAGAAGTTTCAAATTAAAGGATCACTCTAGATTACTAAGTTTATTACCATTTTACAAAGGCTACAGCTCGAAGGACCAATCATGGTCTTCGGAAACCGAAGGACTACAGGGAATAGAAGTTATTTTACAAGAAAACAACGAATATCTGAAGGTTTACAGAATGGATTGTAAAATGGTAATAAACTTAGTAATCTAGAGTGATCCTATAATTTGAAACTTCAAAGAACGAGTGTTGTCCACTCCCAGACTAAGCATGAAGTAAAATTTCGAGTTTAGAAAAGCCCTGCGTAGAAAATTTGTCGAGGGTCGCGCAGCGACCCGAGACTAATTTTCACGGGGCTTTTCTAAACTAGAAATTTTACTTCATGCGCCACGCGTGTAAACACTGATTTAAAATGAAGTTCACACATTATTGATTCTGATATTTAGTCGGTAAATGAACATTTTTGTTACAATGTTACAGGTTGCAAAAAATAGATTCAAATTTATTTTTAAAGGATTTGTATCCGTGATTCACAAATGAGGATTCGAATCTTTGATTCGAATCATATTTTTTACTTACGAATCCTTTCGAGTATTCGTGATTCGAATCATATTAGGTGATTCGGATTCGTGATTCGAATCCTGTATTTGAGGATTCGTCCCAGCTCTGGTTGACAACTCCTAGGACCCACAATTTGCTTACATGTCGCCCCTGAAGACGGGCATCCGACGATACATATTTTAACAGTTGTGATGTATTTTAAAATAACAAGTGTTTTACACTCCCAGACTAAGCATGAAGTAAAATTTCTAGTTTAGAAAAGCCCCGCGTAGAAAATTTGTCGAGAGTCGCGCAGCGACCCAAGACAAATTTTCACGGGGCTTTTCTAAACAAGAAATTTTACTTCATGCGCCACGCATATAAACCACTGATTTACAGTAAAGTTAAAAATATATAACGCTTAGATGTGATGGTGATCAATATTTATGGAGATGTAGCGAAAATGCAAGAATTACATTTTTTGTAAATAGTTTTGGAATAATAATAATAGTAATATTAGTTTGTGCAACTTTTATGTGCTAATCGATACTTATTATTATTATTACAAAAGATTGACCGTATTAATTAATTTTGACTGCTAACAATGATTGACTGCTGTCAAGATTTTATTGATTAACAGATATGACGTCATTGTTTCCAAAGCACTCTTTGCAAAAAAGAAAATTTCATAATTTTAAATATCAAATCAAAAATAAATTATGAGTGTGGTACAGTCTAGAAAAAAATATTTTTTCAAAAGATATGAAAATCCAATATGGCGCCCATAAGAAAAACAAACGTTGGGTATTGTCCCCAGGTAAATGTTATAGTTATTTAAAAAAAAAAATATGCTACTAGATTTCTCATTAAAAAGTATATTGTCAAAGTTCTAAATGTCCAGATTCGGTCGTTTTTGAATAAAAAAATTAAAACGATTTTTCAAAAAATCAATTTTTTTGTTGATATCTCGAAAACAAAAAAATATATTTCAAAATTGTTTTCAGATTATTGTTAGGCCCTAAAATACGCAAATTTGCTACAATTTAACCGACTCTCTATCTCTTCAAATAATTGAGATCCCCGTACATTCTGTCGAAATACGAACACCCTGTATAAGATAAATAATATTTTCGATTTCTTCAGGATAAAAGTGTATAATTTAATGTAATATAAACAGGATTTGCAAACATTTCTTATTATAATAAAATAAATTCTCTAATTTGCTATACATCTATTCAAAAATGTTAATTGGCCGAACTATTATTAGCCTGTGATAAGTATTTTAGGAAGAAAAAAATATTCCTACAAGAAAATAAAAAAATGCTAAACATTAGCTTATTTAGAACAAATATGTTTTAATTTAAGTTGTTTCGTGTATTTGTAACTTAAAAATGATGTCTGGTATAAACAGTATATAAAAAAAGTTGAGGTTTTGTTTTGAAGAACGAGTTTCAAGATATTTTTATTCTACCTGGGTGTTTCAGGTTTTTCATTCCTGGGGAAAATAAATAGCCCGGATTGTTTCTATTACTGATTGGAATATTTAAAAAATCACTATAAAAACTGAAATATTGTGAAGTTCTTAAATATAATGCTTTCGTACACTTTAGCAGTATAGCCTAAAAATGTACGCTGACATTTTTTAGGCATTCGTTAAATTTTATAATTCACATCGGGCTATTATACTTAAAAAGAAGCATCGCTGTACACGTATTTATAGAGCACGACTAATTAGAAAAACTAGATCTTATTGAAATAATTTGCAGAATATTTGTAGTTATCTTTTTTTCTTGTTAGGTTCCACATTTTTACTTTAAATTTAAATATCGTCACTGGATATTCCAAAATATTGAAACAAAGTTAAAATTTGTCTTAATATATTTTTATTATATCAATGTATTTCAAATTCTATTAAATTCCGAATCACTTTAAACTTTTGCAGTTTTGTTTAAATTTGTTGATTTAATTTATTCTAAAGTTTTACCAACAATTGTTAAATTAATAACTTGATAATCTGTGTGATTTTATTATTGATTTTTGTTCTTTAGTAGTTTATTCATTGAGCTTTATTTTAAATTATTTAGGTATACTATAAATTTGTTTGTCAAAAGTTCTTGTTTTATTGTTATCCTGCGAAAACATTATTCTTTTTATCTTTTATCAAGATTTATATTTCATATATATTATATTTTACGCGAATTTGTATTTTTTCCAAATTTAAACAATAAAAACCGACTTAAACACTATTTTATTACATTACATTTATTAAACAAAGAAACTGCAAAAATAAGTTTGTGATTGATCGTATATCAAGGGTTTTTACTCCCAGATTAAGCATAAGGTAAAATTTCGAGTTTAGAAAAGCCTGAAAATGTTGATTGGCCGCGGCGCGACTCGCTTCGCTCGCACGCCCCGGCAAATTCAAATTTTCAGGCTTTTCTAAACTCGAAATTTTACTTCATGCTTAGTCTGGGAGTGAAAAACACTCGCCTCATCGTTAGACTATTTTTCGGAACCCAATAATGAGCAATATGTTGTTTTTCAAAAATATTGTTGTAGAAAATTAAAATTAACCTTCTATTTGAAATGATATTTTTCAAAAATTATAATTAGTGTGTCTTGGAAAAAAGTGACAAATGTGATTTATTGTAAGATTATATCTAATAATTCAGGTTTGACATAACACATCAAAGACTCGACATCGTTTAAATAAATTTTAGAGCTTAAATCCTTAAAATCTCCAGTGTTTAAATCAAATTTGGAGGTTACGTTTGTAAAATCCTGTTTGTGTACATCAATCTTTGAAGTTATTTTTGTTGAATCCTGTTTGTTTATATAAAATTCGGAGTTTAGGATTGTTAAATCTGGTTTATTTATGTTATTATAGAATTTATTATTTTAACAGACTGAAACACCACTTCGAAGCCATAATAAGCACAAAACATAACAGCACAAATAGAATTATCGAATATATTTCAAATCACATTAAAGATGTGTTTCATTTTTGAACTCCTCACCAAATGATCAATGAGAAACGGAGAAACATAATTAAATAATTTTATAAGTTAGGTTGTTTTATTTAAGTTTTAAATAAAGTTTAATTTTCTACTTCAAATATATATTTGTTAAAGAAATAATAATATTTCCATAGTATACAATTATAAATCAATATAAATGAAATAAAATAGAAATTATTGTATTAAAAAAAACTTACCACTATAAGAAGCACGAAATAGATCCAGTCCCAAAAACTGTGGGCGTCCTGTACGTAATACATAATATCCGTCCACCCTTCCAAGGAAATCACCTGCAAAGGAGATTTAGAGTAATTAAGCCCAACGTTTTCTTGCGGATTTGGAATTCGCAGTACGAGAGAGAATTACGTGAGCAGATTCTTAAGATTATCAACCCCCGCAGGGTCATTAGCATACGCCCACTTCGGTCCTCTCTAGGAATTTTACGAGGGGGTAAGAAATTCGTTAATCCTCTTAAGCAGAATGTTTCGCAACAGGTGGGACTTGCATCCGGGTTAATTGGACCTCTAATTATTACAACGTAAATACGGCGGATAATAAATAGCATTTCCTAGAAAGTATTCAATAGGGTTGTAATCTTATTTGCATGCAAAGAGGACAGATGTTAAATTTCGAATCTGTTTGCACAGTTTTTAGTTTTAAAATAATTTAGTTACAATTTCTGGAATCGTTAATTTTATTTCTTATTTTAAAAAACGATTCATTTAATTATTATTAATTTATCTAGAACTTGTGATACAGCTTAAAACCAAATTTAGAATACAACAAAATCTGGAGTGTATATTTCGTGGCTTGCAAATTGTACCAACTTTATTGACTTTTAGAAACTTATGGATTTTTGAATAAGATTATCATCTCACATTAATCCTAAAATAGATAGGACGAATTGTAATGTCTTAATGATTTTTTATACAATACCATTTTTTTTTTCTACATATTTAGTTAGAAAAAAACATTTTTGATAAAGAGTTTTTAATTGATGCAGTACGAATCAGATGCAGTACGAATCATTCAGGATTCGATTCCCGGATTCAAATCCTTTTAGTGGATTCAAAAGAGGTATTCGAATACTTTAGTGAAAACGGATTCGTGATCCGGATTCGTTACATTTTTTTAAATGGATTCGTATTCGAATCCAGACGTAGATGATTCGAATCCTTATGAAAGGATTCGAATCCTCATACACGGATTCAAATCCTCCCAAATAATTCGAATCATCGCTATTAAGGCTGCGATTCGAATTCGATTAATTCAAATAGCTAAATATTCTAATATGAATATTTAAACCACTAAATGTTTCATATTTGAATATAAATATTTACATTTTCGAATAATTTAAATATTTGTGAATGCATATTTGGTTACTTAACCATGAAAAATATCCAACGTTAATAGTATATTTTTAACTTCACTTGAAATCAGTGTTTTATACGCGTGGCGCATGAAGTAAAATTTCGAGTTTAGAAAAGCCCCGTGAAAATTTTCTACGCGGGGCTTTCATAAACTCGAAATTTTACTTCATGCTTAGTCTGGGAGTGGACAACACTTGTTCTTAGAAGTAATAAATTGAAGGATCACTCTAGATTACTAAGTTTATTACCATTTTACAAAGGCTACAGCTCGAAGGACCCATCATGGTCTTCGGAGACCGAAGGACTACCAGGAATCGAAGTTTTTTTACAAGAAAACAACAAGGCTGCGATTCGAATTCGATTAATTCAAATAGCTAAATATTCTAATATGAATATTTAAATCACTAAATTATTCATATTTGAATATAAATATTTACATTTTCGAATAATTTAAATATTTGTGAATGCATATTTGGTTACTTAACCATGAAAAATATCCAACGTTAATAGTATATTTTTAACTTCACTTGAAATCAGTGTTTTATACGCGTGGCGCATGAAGTAAAATTTCGAGTTTAGAAAAGCCCCGTGAAAATTTTCTACGCGGGGCTTTTATAAACTCGAAATTTTACTTCATGCTTAGTCTGGGAGTGGACAACACTTGTTCTTAGAAGTAATAAATTGAAGGATCACTCTAGATTACTAAGTTTATTACCATTTTACAAAGGCTACAGCTCGAAGGACCAATCATGGTCTTCGGAGACCGAAGGACTACCAGGAATCGAAGTTTTTTTACAAGAAAACAACGAATATCTGAAGGTTTACAGCATTGATAGGAAAGAAAACATTCAATTTTTTAAAAATATCGAAGTTGGGTTGGTTTTCAGTGCATTTTTAACATTACTTTAAATCAGTGTTTTATACGCGTGGCGCATGAAGTAAAATTTCGAGTTTAGAAAAGCCCCGCGAAAATTTGTCTCGGGTCGCTGCGCGACCCTCGACAAATTTTCTATGCGGGGCTTTTCTAAACTCGAAATTTTACTTCATGCTTAGTCCGGGAGTGGACAACACTCGTTTGAACTTTAAATTGAACTCATTTATAAAATCGACATATGTAATATAATAAATCATTCATAGAAATCATAGAAAAAGATGCAAAATTTTACCTAAAATTAACGATTAGAGTTAACTTTATAATTTGCTCGGCTTTAAATGGGTGAATATTCTATTCCTAAGAAAAACCGTATTTATTAAATATTAAAGTTGCATTTAATATAATAACAAACTGTGAATTAATTGACAAAAATCTATAAATATCGAAAATCTCGACATGTAGAATATCTTGACGGTCCACTCCCAGACTAAGCATGAAGTAAAATTTCGAGTTTAGTGCGACCCGAATCAAATTTTCACGGGGCTTTTCTAAACTCAAAATTTTACTTCATGCTCCACGCGTATAAAAGACTGATTTAGAATGAAGTTCAATAACACATATATTATCCTTCATTAAAACGATTCATCTAACTATTATTAATTTATCTAGAACTTGTGATACAGCTTAAAACCAAATTTAGAATACAACAAAATCTGGAGTGTATATTTCGTGGCTTACAAATTGTACCAACTTTATTGACTTTTAGAAACATGGATTTTTGAATAAGATTATCATCTCACATTAATCCTAAAATAGATAGGACGAATTGTAATGTCTTAATGATATTTTACACAATACCATTTTTTTTCTACATATTTAGTTAGAAAAAAACATTTTTGATAAAGAGTTTTCAATTGATGCAGTACGAATCAGAGCTGGGCAAGATTCGAATCATTCAGGATTCGATTCCCGGATTCGAATCCTTTTAGTGGATTCAAAAGAGGTAGTCGAATACTTTAGTGAAAACGGATTCGTGATCCGGATTCGTTACATTTTTTAAATGGATTCGTATTCGAATCCAGACGTAGATGATTCGAATCCTTATGAAAGGATTCGAATCCTCATACACGGATTTAAATCCTCCCAAATAATTCGAATCATCGCTATTAAGGCTGCGATTCGAATTCGATTAATTCAAATAGCTAAATATTCTAATATGAATATTTAAATCACTAAATTATTCATATTTGAATATAAATATTTACATTTTCCAATAATTTAAATATTTGTGAATGCATATTTGGTTACTTAACCATGAAAAATATCCAACGTTAATAGTATATATTTAACTTCACTTGAAATCAGTGTTTTATACGCGTGGCGCATGAAGTAAAATTTCGAGTTTAGAAAAGCCCCGTGAAAATTTGTCTCGGGTCGCTGCGCGACCCTCGACAAATTTTCTACGCGGGGCTTTTCTAAACTCGAAATTTTACTTCATGCTTAGTCTGGGAGTGAACAACACTTGTTCTTAAAAGTTTCAAATTGAAGGATCACTCTAGATTACTAAGTTTATTGCCATTTTACAAAGGCTACAGCTCGAAGGACCATTCATGGTCTTCGGAGACCGAAGGACTACCAGGAATCGAAGTTTTTTTTACAGGAAAACAACGAATATCTGAAGGTTTACAGCATTGATAGGAAAGAAAACATTAAATTTTTTAAAAATATCGAAGTTGGGTTGGTTTTCAGTGCATTTTTAACTTCACTTTAAATCAGTGTTTTATACGCGTGGCGCATGAAGTAAAATTTCGAGTTTTGAAAAGCCCCGCGAAAATTTGTCTCGGGTCGCTGCGCGACCCTCGACAAATTTTCTATGCGGGGCTTTTCTAAACTCGAAATTTTACTTCATGCTTAGTCTGGGAGTGGACAACACTCGTTTGAACTTTAAATTGAACTCTTTTATAAAATCGACGTATGTAATATAATAAATCATTCATTGAAATCATAGAAAAAGGTGCAAAATTTTACCTAAAATTAACGTTTAGAGTTAACTTTATAATTTGCTCGGCTTTAAATGGGTGAATATTCTATTCCTAAGAAAAACCGTATTTATTTAATATTTAAGTTGCATTTAATATAATATCAAACTGTGAATAAATCGATAAAAATCTAGAAATATCGAAAATCTCGACATGTAGAAAATCTCGACGGTCCACCCCCAGACTAAGCATGAAGTAAAATTTCGAGTTTAGAAAAGCCCCGCGTAGAAAATTTGTCGAGGGTCGCGCAGCGACCCGAGACAAATTTTCACGGGGCTTTTCTAAACTCGAAATTTTACTTCATGCGCCACGCGTATAAAACACTGATTTAAAATGAAGTTTAATAACACATATATTATCCTTGATTAAAATCATTATTTAATCAGATATAAATGAACATTTTTGTTAATAGAAACTGATAGAACAAAATGTTACTGGTTGCAAATAATAGATTCAATTGTATTTTTAAAGGATTTGTATCCTCCTTGATTCAAAAATGAGGATTCGAATCATATTTTTCACTTACGAATCCTTTATTCGAGTATTCGTGATTCGAATCATATTAGGTGATTCGGATTCGTGATTCGAATCCTGTTTTCGAGGATTCATCCCAGCTCTGGTACGAATGCAAACCATTTTAAAGTACAAACTTGATAAAAGCTTAAATCTATTCTCATTTAATGTTAGAAATGCTATCATTAGTTATTTTCACATTTTGTAAAAGTTCAGTTTAACTAAAACAAATCCACTAAAGTTTTAGATTTATTTTAGTTTTATGATTAAGTTAAAACTCCCAACAAAAGCCATTGCGATCGATTTAGCATTAAATTAGTTTTATAAAGTGAATACCTGAATTTTATAATTGTGCTTACTAAATTTATTTTTGTTTCACAAATATTTTATAAGAAGAAAAAATTTAGTAAAATATTTCTTACTGTAATAAAACAGTGGGTATTTACATAAATAGATATGACAAATGAAAAACGTATCGTCCCAATTCCTATTATTTACACGTATTAAACATTTGATTTCATGAAACATTTAACAAATAGCAACCATTTTATTTCTGTTAATATAAACACTGTTATATACCTTTCTTCACTTGTTATTTTACTATACCTTTGATACTCGAAATAGACAGGGATTTTTTGTATTAAAGTGAACATTTCCATATATTCAAGGAGTTTAACTTTTAAGTATACATGTCCTAATTACACATGGTGGCGCCCAATTTGAAATGCTAAATTTCCCTGACTCTTCCTTGATTCCAGATTTTTTTCCCTGACCTCTCAAAATAAATTCATATAACCAAACCAAATATAAGGAATAAAACTTAAACTATCAATATTAATGGAAAAAATAGCGCTCTTCAGATAAACAAAAAACTATGCAGGAATTGTAATAATGTCCTAGAGAAAAATATAAGCATCTGTGCGTTTATTTCCTCATATTAATTAGATATAATTTTTGCTAGGTCAAACTAAATTTGATTTCTCTAAAAACTGAAAATTGATTTTATGAAGAACATTTTTTGCATGAATGAATCAATATATTTTGTTCGATACAACGCACAATGGGGTATTTGCACTATAAATTTGGCTAATATTATTTTATTCATTTATAGGCTTTATATCTATTTGGTTTATTTAAATATCATGATACAGTTATAGCGCAATCTATTAATGAATTGTAGTTATAACTACCAACAATGTAAAGAAAATGAAGGAATCTGATTTGCTTCAAGTTTAAATTTAATTTTTGACGATTCAATTATACAATTTCTATGAATATTATTCCTTTAAGTTGTACATATCTCAATGCATATGCTGTAATTTTTCAGTCATTCTTTGTTTTTGAAGGAGTGTAATTTGAAGTATCTAATGAGTGTTTTGATTAAGTTTGGAAAACCCTAAAAATTTGGTTTGGTCGCGTAGCAAAGTTGAAATAAAACGCTGATGAAATGAAGTTTAAAATATACTGCTTTAGTATATTGATTTAGAACTATACTTCACAATACTTAATTGTTGTTGAGTTGCGTAAAGATGGTTTTAAATTAATGAAACACTTGTATCTTTTCTTCACTTATTTATTTGGAGTACCAAATGCACATTTCGATCACGATGTGATCATTATCAATGGTTGACAAATACTGTATTTGTCAACCATTGATAATGATCACATCGTGATCGAAATGTGCATTTGGTATTCCAAATAAATAAATGAAGAAAAGATACAAGTGTTTCATTAATACTTCACAATATCTCAGTGTTTTATACTTGTGGCGCATGAAGTTAAATTTCAAGTTTAGAAAATTCTGAAAATTTGGTTTGGTGGCGTAGCGCTACGCGCCACGCAAACAAACCAAATTTTCAGGCTTTTCTAAACTCGAAATTTTATTTCATGCTTAACCTGGGATTGGAAACACTCGTTAAAAATTTTAAATAGAACACTTAAAAACACACAAGAATATCTGAAGATTTACAATGTACACATCAGGATGTGGATACTTATAAGAACAATTCCTTGTATAAAGCATACGCTGTACATTTTCAGAATAAATTTCATGAAAAAAATATATTTAACATTTTCTAAATCGTCAAAAATTGAATGTTAACCAGCTATAAAATAATCACAACAATAATCCATTCTAAATATTATCTATAATCGAGATCTTCAAATAAAAATTAATTGACATAAACCGTATTTAAAATATCTTAGCAGTGTGTTACCATGTATTTGATTCGTCAGTTCCACGTAAATGGTTTCAAAGGGCGATCCGACCTAGGTAAACCTGCTATTATAATGAATCCTAGATGCCAATCGTAGTGATATTGTGTTTAGAAATTTCCCATATTAATTTATTATGCAGGAAAGTTTGTTTAAATTCTTTAATTCTTTTTTAATTAATTATTTAAATTATACAGGGTGTCTACGCTAAACTGTTCGTTAAAAGTTTATGGGGTTGCCGTTGCACTAAAAATTTGTTAAAAATCCCTGTCATACGGTCTCCTCATGTGAAATATTTTCAACTTTATATCACTTCCGATTCCACCGGAAGTAGCACCGACTTTGTTATTTTAAATATAACACCCTATATATTAGTAATTTTTAGAATTCCTCGTTTAAATTGCAACATATTTTATTTGAACATATGTTCACTTATCTCTTATAGTTTTCAAGAAAAAAAAAAAATATATTTCTAAATTTTTGACCTCTAAAAGGCATCTTGAAATCTGTCTGTAACTTCTTTTAAGAATAAGATAAAAATATGATTTATATCTCTACTTGTACTTAGAGGATGCCTTTATGAATATAATAATTGAATACTGTAAATTTTGACAATAAGTGTTCTTAAAATGTCAATATCGAAGTGTCCTCTTCAATATCTCGTAATTCAATTTTTTTAAATGGAATGACCCATTTTTTATAACATGGTACGATTGGGGGGAAGATTTCCCATAAAAAAGTATAAACAACTATACTCCTAAATCAAGTGGTTTTCGAATTATTTCGAAGATTCGTTTTTCGTCGCATTTATGCAGGGAATAATGCGCGCAAAAGTCTCAACTGAATTTTAGTAGGCAAGTAGTATGCTTTTGTTTTGCAAACGGCAACCTCATAAACTTTTAACGAACGGTTTAGCGTAGACACCCTGTATATCCTGGGGATTTCATTACATTTAGAAACGACGACTGTACATTTTTAGGTATTCGTTGTTTATTTTTATAGAGTTTAATTTGAAGCTTTAAACGAGTGTTATCCACTCCCAAGTTAAGCATGAAGTAAAATTTCGAGTTTAGAAAAGCCTGAAAATTTGGTTTGGTCGCGTAGCGCGAAGCGCGAAGCGGCCAAACCAAATTTTCAGGCTTTTCTAAACTCGAAATTTTACTTCATGCGCCACGCGTATTAAACACCGATTTCAATTTAAGTTTATTTGTTTACAATATTTCAATGTTATCAGTTTTTAATACGCGTGGCGCATGAAGTAAAATGTCGAGTTTAGAAAAGCCTAAAAATTTGGTTTGGCCGCTCCGCGCTTCGCGCTACGCGACCAAACCAAATTTTCAGGCTTTTCTAAACTCGAAATGTTACTTCATGCTTAGCCTGGGAATGGACAACACTCGTTAGGGATAATTTATATTAATTTTTCAAGTGTTTAATGACTTTTTCACATTCTTGATTTATGAGTTACGATTTCTTCTTTAAATTCAATTCACACAAAAATCAAGTTAAAAAAACAACATTTTGACTTTGAGTGCAAATAACTTAAAGACTACAGAAGGGGCATTTTCTAATGTTTACATATTTTGATAAGGCATAGTTTTCTTAACACCCGCAGAAAGTTTTATGTAAATAATTCATGCTTGGTTTTTTGAGTTGTGAACATTTTTAAATACAACTTCTTTAAAAATCAGGATGAACAATAAACTACGTGACTACTATTGTACATTTTTGGATATTCGTTTGAAGCTTTAAACGAGTGTTATCCACTCCTAGGTTAGGCCTATTAAAATTCAATTGCGGTTTATGCGCGCATTATACCCTCCATAAACGCGACGAAAAACGAATTTTCGAAATAATTCGAAACTACTTGCTTTAGGAGTATAGTTGTATAATACTTATTTATAAGAAATTTCCCCCCCCAATCGTACTATGTGATAAAAATAGGGTCATTCCATTTAAAAAAATTGAATTACTACATATTGAAGAGGGCACTTAGATATTGACATTTTAAGAATACTTATTGTCAAAATCGACAGTTTCCAATTAATTCACTCATAGAGGCATCCTTTAGGTACAAGTAGAGGTGTAAATCATATTTTTATCTTATTCTTAAGAGAAGTTAGAGACAGATTTCAAGATGCCTTTTAAATGTCAAAATTTTAGAAATATTTTTTTTTTTGAAAACTATAAGAGAAGTGTACATATATTCGAATAAAATATATTGCAATTTAAAGGAAGAATCTAAAAAATTACTAATACATAGGGTGTTATATTTAAAATAACAAAGTCGGTGCTACTTCCGGTGGAACCGGAAGTGATATAAAGTTGAAAATATTTCACATGAGGAGAACTGATTCAACCATATGACAAGGATTTTTTTTCAAATTTTTAGTGCAACGGCAACCCCATAAACTTTTAACGAACGGTTTAGCGGAGACACCCTGTATACAAAGGTATTTTTTATGATTATTGTGATTTTAGTCACGTTGCATTATGTTATAAAATTATTTTCCGGTCATAAATGTGACTCTCGAAGAGGGTAGAAATAAGCATTCTTATAATTTCCCTTTCATTCTTCATTTTTTTTGTTAGTTGGGTTGAAGAGAATTCGACCGACATGTTACATATACTTTGATAGAGCGTTGTAACAAATCAATTAAAATAAGATTTTAAATATTTCATTGTATAATTCGATAACCGGAGGTGCATTTGCACGGCAAGTAGTTGTTTCAATGGATATTTATTGTCTTAAGTTGTCTTATCAATTAAGACACATTGTTTGCATTTTACACGAAAAACATGTTCGTAATTTTATTTATTATAACAGAAAAGATGTTCGGAAATATTTGATTTTTGAAATTATTAGCAGACTTCAAAAGAATGGTCCTATCGGGCAGTCCGGGTCTGATTTTTACTGTGATATTTGAAAAAACTCCTTTATGTACTATATTATATTATATAAAAATAATAACCGGGACGGACCCTGAAGTGCACGGAAACACTTGAAGTTTACAATATTTTACAATTATAAAAATTATACTTTGCCGAATTTAGAAATATCAGATAATAATAGAAAAAATAAATACATGAGAATTAGATTAAATGCTATAGATTGTACAAAGCTGCTTATGATTTTCTCATACCGTAATGTGACAATCTTTTTTATGAAAACCACAAAACTTACTTTGGAAACATCGCTGTTAAATGTTATGTAAAATAGACACCACTTTTGGTCATGCATTCTTTTTCAAAAAAATACTAGTACATTGAATGTTATAAGCATTTTAATAAAATTGACTTTTGGCTAGGTTTTTATGCAAATACCCTACTGTGCAGCGTTGGAACAAAGTGTATGCACCTAAATAAGTTGCGAATGAAAGATTATTGCAAACTTAATTTTGTGTTTTATCTGTAGTAGTAATTTTTGTATTTTATTCATATTAGTTTTTTCTATAATATGAATCATTATAGTATTGATAGTAGTAATTGTATAACAAAAAGATCGTTAGCTATAGTATTTGATGTCGTGACAACATGTTTGAAGTATACGATAATATCGTATGTTCAATAAAATAAAGCCTCTAAAGTGCTATGGAATATATTATAAGTTGGCAACTCTGAAATTACACATTATAATTATTATGTCTGACGTTTTATATGACAATTTCTAAGGCGTGTAGCCAACATACATTTAAAAAAAGATAAAATCATAGCACTCTCAGATTTTTTTTTATTGAACATTCGATATGATCATCCTAGTAAATATTCTCATTGAATTGTATCTTTAATAAAATATTGGTACGATTCGTTACATTAGTGTTTAATAATAAGGGTACATTGTTTATTTTTTGTTCATATTTTTGAATATATATGAAACTTACTAGAAATATTGCGACCCAGGCCAGTCCAATATTATCAAAACTGATCGTCCCTTGGAAAGGGTTCTTTCCACCCTCCTTACAATGACTGTAATATTGATTCCAATTGACACAGCCCTGTTTTCCCAGAAGGCTATCTTCGTACGTGAGGTTGCAGGTGACGTTGCCCTCTTTCATCGGCGGGATGTCTCTGCAATAGTGCATGCCAGAATGGTCGGTTTTGCTGCAGATGTAGTCCTGTTCCTGCGATATCGAATAATACAGGGACAGCTCTCTGAAATGACCCATTTATAAATTAGACAAATTTTAGAAAACAGTTAGAATTTCGAAGGCACTTTTTTTAGAAGAAAATTTAGTAGTTAGAAGATTGGTGCTCTAATAATGATCGAATATTAAATAATTTTTAATTGATAATATAATACAATTTAATATAATGTAATATTGAATGATAATCAGTTTATAATAAGATATAATAAAATAATAGTATTTCTTTATATTATTTCTAACTTTTTTTGTCTTTGTATATTTTACTACAAAATTTTAGTTTTGCTGTGTAATACTGAGAACTCACTGTACATTTTCTGATATTCTTTGTTTTAAAAAAAATCAATTTTAAGCTGCAAACGAGTGTTTTCCACTCCCAGACTAAGTTTGCTAAACTTAAAATTTAGTTTAGCAAAGACAGGAAATTTGGTTCGGTCGCGGGGCAAACCGAAGCGACCAAACCAAATTTTCAGGCTTTTCTAAACTCGAAATTTTACTTCATGCGCCACGCATGAAAAATAACATTGTGGCTCTTCACCTAAAAATGTAATTGACAACTTAACAGCAAAAATAAATACAATCTATTAAAATTTATACTGCACAAATGGATATATATTTATTTTTGAATATACAAAGAGTTTTTCTTTAGTATTGATATCTCAATTATATGCTGTACATCGTTAGATATTCGTTGCTTTTCAAAAGAGTTCAATATTAAGCATTAACGAGTATTTTCCACTCCCAGATTAAGCATGAAGTAAAATGTTGAGTTTAGGAAAGCCTGAAAATTTGGTTTGGTCGCGTAGCGAAACGACCGAGCAAACCAAATTTTCAGGCTTTTCTAAACTGGAAATTTTACTTCATGCGCCACGTGTATAAAACACTGAAATATTGTGAAGTTTACAATATGCTATCAAAGACGTATATTTTGAACTTTACTTTAAACCATTGTTTTGTACGCGTGGCGCATGAAGTAAAATTTCGAGTTTAGAAAAGCCTAAAATGTTTAGGCTTTTCTATACTCGAAATTTTACTTCATGCTTAATCTGGGAGTGGAAAATACTCGTTAATGCTTAATATTGAACTCTAAACAAATAACGGATATAAATAAATAGCAATGTGTGCAGTATAATAATTTTAATAGAATGTTAGTTAGCTATTGATAATGGGTACTTAGTACCCGAAATGTACATCTAGCAAGAAAAATAAAAGTGAAGAAAGGAATATAACTGTGTTTAATTAAGTGACTTAACACCTTCACGTAACTCATACAACTACATTAATTTAATAGAATGTATTTATTTTTTGCTGTTAAGTTGTCAATTACATTTTTACGTTTTTAGGTAAAGAGCCACAATATTATTTAAATATACAGGATGATTAAGCATAGGTGTAAACAAATTTCACATCTTGTTTAGGAGTTCATTTGAAGACAATTGCCTAAATAAACAAAGATCAAATTTTCATTATTTACAAAAGTACAGCTTTAAATTTTGCGAAATAAAGAATTATTATTGATACAACATACATAACTGAATAATACAACAACATTATACAAACAAACTAAAATACAAATTTGAACTTCACATAGTTAAAAATAAATAAAGAATTATTATTGATACAATAACGTACATAACTGAATATTGCAATAACATACCACAAACAAACTAAAATACGTTTCAATTCCCTGATTATTTTATGCTTAAGCATAAAGTAAAATTTTGAGTTTAGGAAAGCCTGAAAGTTTAGATTCAGGCGCTAAGCTTTTCTAAACTAGAAATTTTACTTAAGCATGATTAATTAAGAAATGTAAATCCATTTTAGAAAATAAAATAAAACACTGATAGTTGACATTTCTTAAGATTTTATTTAATTAAACCAAACATATTTTGTTTGTAATATTCTTTCAAGATACATTTTTAGGTAAGTAGTTCCACATATTAAAATACTTTGACAATTTTATCAACTTATGAAATTTTGATCTCAAAGGATTAAAATATTATGGTTTTCATCTAGAAGTGCCTGAATGTAGAACTATTAAAAACTAGGGTTGTTATGCTTAAAATAATTTTTTTAAAACGGTGTTTTAAATATGTTTAAAAACAAGAGTTGTGTTTTAAACGGTTTTGTTTAAAACGTTTAATTTGTTTAAAATGTTTAATTCTAACTACGTTGAAAACTACATTTTCCGAATATAATTTGTATAATTTTTGTCGCCTATTTCTAAAAACCCCTAGATCAACTTGAAAGCAATGGATTTAGGGGATTTTCGAAATGGGCAACTCAATTTATGCTTTCGTCGTTGATTTACAAAATTAGACAACAGAGCTGGGACAAATCCTCGTAAAAAGGATTCGAATCGCGAATCCGAATCACCTAATATGATTCGAATCACGAATACTGAAATAAAGGATTCGTAAGCGATAAATATGATTCGAATCAAAGATTCGAATCCTGTTTTTCCGAATCACGAATACAAATACTTTAAGAATAAATTTGATTTTTTTTTTCAACCATTTATATACAGGGTGGAAACTTTAACTGGAATAAAATTCATAACTTCGATATAGGCGATTTTTGCAAAAAATCCCGAAACACGCTAAGTATTGTTTTTTCTTGCCCTCATTTCTATGTATATGCTGCTTGTTTATTTGTTCCCGGAAGAGCGCAGCCACCTCTGACTTTTTTTTCAAATGGAAAGGTATGTCAAGTGACACCTCGTTTGAAAGGTCTCTGCGCAAGTAATACAACACACTATTTATTTCTTGAATATTTACAAATCCCACGTGATAAAAAAAACACTTTTATAACTTGAATACTATTTAATGCAACAAATGTTCAAAATGGGCACCGTTTCTTTCTTGGCAAAGTGCAAATCGATGATAACATGCATCTCTAATGTTTTGTAACATTTCTGGTGTGACTTGCCGTATTTCATGCCTAATACGTTGCTTAAGGTCCTCAATGTCGTTTGGTTTGGTTACATAGATCTTACTATTGAGATATCCCCACAAAAAAAAGTCAAGGGGACTAAGATCCGGAGATCTCGCCGGCCATTCAATGTGACCTCTTCTTCCAATCCATCTATTGGGAAAAACTTCGTCTAAATATCTACGAACGATCACAGCATAATGGGGTGGAGCTCCGTCCTGTTGATACCATATTCGTTCATCAGGTAAATCTGGATCTCATGGATTTAGAAATAAAGTGGCTAACGCTGGCATGAGGTCGTCTTGAAGAAACGTAAGATATGTTGCTCCATTAAGATTACCATCGAAGAATACTGGTCCTACAATCTGATCACCTATTATTCCAGCCCATATATTGACTTTTTGCGGGAACTGAGTATGAGTTTCTCGCATCCAATGAGGGTTATGATCAGCCCAATAACGACAATTTTGATGATTAACGTCACCATGTAAGGTAAAAGTACTTTCGTCGGAAAAAAGAATTGATGCTAATGAAATCTGGTTATTGTCGATCATGTTCATCATTTGCTCGCAAAATTCGATTCGGCGGTCCGGGTCATCCTCCGTTAATTCTTGGAGTGCCTGCATCTTGTAAGGATACAGCTTGGCTGATCTAAGAATTTTCAGGACAGTAGTATGACTAATCTCGTTGTCACGGGCCAGTTGCCTGGCTGGAGTCACTGGATTTTCTTGAAGAGTTAATAATACGTTTAGCCTGGTATCTGCTTGAACAGTGGGATTTCGCTGTCTGGGCACAACCCTGACATGACCCAAATTGTTGTATTGTGTCTCAATTTTGCTTATGGTACCTTGGCTAATGGGTGATAAATCCGGATGCTCTTCTCGAAATAACTGAGCAACCTCAAGCTGACTTCGTCTTCTGTTACCATAACCGATCATCATCAGAATCTCGATCCGGAGATTTTCGGTTAAATACTGCATTTTAGAAATCACTTTGACAACTTGACGAGCGTATGTGACTGCTTTGGTGAATATTATTATCACTTGTAACTAAGCAACGCAGTTCCATAGCATCAATACACATGTCAAAAACATACAACTTTACGCCGAAACATGTTCAATGTAAAAGTGGTTTTCTTTTTTTTATCACGTGGGCTATGTAAATATTCAAGAAATAAATAGTGTGTTGTATTACTTGCGAAGAGACCTTTCAAACGAGGTGTCACTTGACATACCTTTCCTTTTGAAAAAAAAAGTCAGAGGTGGCTGCGCTCTTCCGGGAACAGATAAAAAAGCAGCATATACATAGAAATGAGGGCAAGAAAAAACAATACTTAGCGTGTTTCGGGATTTTTTGCAAAAATCGCCTATATCGAAGTTATGAATTTTATTCCAGTTAAAGTTTCCACACTGTATAAATATCGTTACCAGTTGTTTTAACAAAAATATTTAAAACATAATTATTTATTATTATTATTAACATCGTTGAAAACAGACTAAACATCTGATTCCCTGTCACTCTGATTAAAGATGTATTTGTGTGTTTCTGAACTTCACTTCAAATCAGTGATTTGTACGCGTGGCGCATGAAGTAAAATTTCGAGTTTAGAAAAGCCCGAAAATTTGTCTCGGGTCGCTGCGCGACCCTCGACAAATTTTCACGGGGCTTTTCTAAACTCGAAATTTTACTTCATGCTTAGTCTGGGAGTGGAAAACACTTGTTTAAAGCTTCAAATTGAGCTCTAGTATAAAATTGACGAATGCCTGGAAATTACGTATATAAAAAATTCACTGAATATTATTAAAACTGGGAAAGTCAGAGAAAAGTCATGAAATTATATTCAAATTGACTAAAACACTAACAATAAAGCTATATGACATTATTAAATTTATCAAAATCCGCAGGCAAATTACAAAACAAAATATACTGGTTTTTACTTATTATGTTTGAATTTTATAGCAAATTCAGTTTGATTTTATTAGAAATATCTATGTCCCGAGAAATCTAGGGAGTTTTTCTGACGTCACACATGAAATTCCTCGCGTGACGTGAAAAGTCAATGTAATTAAACTAACAAGGTCGACTTGGGTTTAATTTAAGACAACCTTATCCACTAACTACCTTGACGTCACGCATGGAAGTCCTCACGTGACGTCAACAATCAAGGTAATTAAACTTACACACTTTGCTAGATGTCGTCACGCGCGGAAATCCTCACATGACGTCAAAATCAAAGTCATTACTCTATAAGGTCGACTCGGTTTAAACTGAGACAGTCTTTTATAAGGTTGTCTTCATTTAAACTAGTGTCTTCCACTCCCAGACTAAGCATGAAGTAAAATTTCGAGTTTAGAAAAGCCCCGTGAAAATTTGTCGAGGGTCGCGCAGTAACAGTAATTTAATGAGAAATTTAAAAACACACAAAAGACATTTTCCATGTTAATCCTCACAATTAATTTGAATTATTTTTGACGATTCAAATCTTTTTGTAAGTATTCAAATCCTTTGATAAATATTCGAATCCTTTTATAAATACTCGAATCCTTTTATAAATATTCGAATCCTTTCATAAGGATTCGAATTCTTTTATATGGATTCGAATCGCCCACATTTGGATTCGAATACGAATCCTCTTAAGAAAATGTAACGAATCCGGATCACGAATCCAGTTGAACTAAAGTATTCGAATGCCTCTTTTGAATCCTCTAAAAGGATTCGAATCCAGGATTCGAATCCTGAATGATTCGAATTCTGCCCAGCTCTGTTAGACAAACAATGTTGAACATGTATATTATTATGAACTCGATGTTTTAACACATAAATATACAATTTCCTCATTTTTACGTAAACATTTAAATTGTAATGTTGATCTTTATTAGACTATTTAGAATATGATTTAAATCATTTCATAATCTAGTTTTTATATGTAAATAGCGCTGTTTATTTTTTCGCTTATTATTTGTCCAAATGTAATCAAATTAGTTGAAGATATTTTAAATTTTATTATAAAATATTATGTTTTCGTTGGCACTATTATTTTACATTATATTTAATGATGATTTAAACGACATTTAAAATACTCGACTTACTTTAATTAATTTTTGGTATTATCTTTATAAATAATTATTTACTTTGCATGACGTTTGTTTAGTTATCTATACAATAAAACAAATTTATTTTATGTTAATGTGATTTTTCCATTATTAATATTATTATTGATTGGTTTAGTTAGTTCTGTTTTTATTTTTACATTATATGCATTTAATTTTAAAATTGGGAATCTTCCCGTCAATAAATATAAAAATCATTTGGTTTATATATTTGTTTAACTGTTTTCATCTTTTGGAGATTCTTTGAATGCATAACATAGTTTTAATTATATATAAGTATACACATTTAGGCTCACCACATTTAGATTATCGTTCGCATTAAATTAGCATCCATTTATTAGAATTATACAATTAGTGAATGTCAACAGCAATAACAATTCATTTATTATCTTTACCTACGCCCTATCTAGTAACCGCATCATACCACACTGTTATCTTGACGCGTATGATTGAGATTACCTACACATGCACGTAATAGCTTTGACAAGTATATTACATGCTGACAGCTGAACAGGTGATTGATTACCGCACAACCACATGACATTTCTTTGATGTATATTGATCAAGTAGTAATTTAGTGCTCATCAATATCATGTTACTATAAAAAATTATTAAGTAAATAAGTTGTTCATTTCATGCTTATTGTTTATTGTTTATTTTGTTAGGGCGTAGATAAAATATCGTACGTTTCTCGAACGGTATGGCAATTACATACTCGCGGAATACTGCACTCGCCGCTGCGCGGCTCGTGCGCAACATATCCGCTCATATGTAATATGCTGCATACCACTCTCGTGATTTAATATATTATTAATTCTACTTATAATTTATTAAAAAGAAATCTAAAATATAGGGCCCTCAATTTATTGAAGTAGTTTATTTATATACAGGGTGCGTAAAAAGCATCGCACCAAATGGAATTATATGGTAACGGTTTGACATATAGATTTAATATTTAATAAAATAATTTTATTTCTTTTATTTTTACTTTAATTAGTTACTTTAAACTTGTGTTTGATTTATATTATGTATATTCTCACCCCACTTGTTATATTTTTGTGGAACATTATTGTTGCGTTAAAGTTCTATATATACAGGATGTTCATTTGAAAACTTCCCAACGCGGATTTATGGAAAACCACTGATTAAAAGAAAAAACGCCGAGACACGTCCAAAGATTTCCCAAGGGGGACAACTTTTTAACCAAAAACGACTGCACCCCCTTTTACCCTCTGCCCCCCGGGGTCATCCCCTCAAAAATTTTAAATGACAAGGGGTATTAAGTAATAGCTTGTTTGAAAGGTTTTTCAAAGTGCTTTATTTTGACGTTTGAATTTTTAAAATCGGTCGATTTGTTTACGGAAAAATTAGAAAAATCTTTATTTATCTTAATTTGTTCAGATAGAAAAAAAAACACACGAAAATATCATTTTTTATTTTATTAAGTGTTCAAAATGTTGCCCGTTATTGGCCAAACAATGATATAGGCGATGTTCAAATTCCTGCCGGACATTTTCAAAAACATGTTGTGGGAGATCATGGCAGCTTTCGGTGATGCGTTGACGAAGTTCATCTAAACTTTCAGGTTGGGGAGTGAACACAATAGATTTTAAATGGCCCCATAGAAAAAAGTCTAATGGCAACAAGTCAGGAGATCTAGCAGGCCATTCTATAGGCCCTCTTCGCCCAATCCATTTATCTGAAAATTCGTTGTCTAGCCATTGCCGAACCGGAAGAACATAGTGAGGAGGAGCGCCGTCTTGCTAGAAATATATTTCAGCCTCATCAAGTATAGGGTTTCCATCGTCTCCGATTTGGTTTTCAATGGTTTCAGTGATAAACGGATTGATGGTATTTTCCAACATATCTAAATAAATGCCTCCATTTAAATTCCCATTAATAAACAATGGCCCAATCACTTTGTTTCCTAAAATGTCTGCCCATACATTAATTTTTTGGGGGTACTGAGTATGCCCTTCTACAAAAGCATGAGGATTTTCATTGCTCCAATACCTGCAGTTATGCTTATTAGCAAATCCATTTAGATAAAATGTGCATTCATCAGTGAAGCAGATATTCTTTACATGAATGGTATTATCATTAATCGCTGCAGTCATTTGTTCACAAAACTCAACTCGCCTATCGAAATCACCCTCGGTTAACTCTTGCAATATTTGCATTTTGAATGGATGAAATTTATGTAATTTAGTAACTGTGTGTACAGAGCCTAATGAAATACCAGTCGCATCACCAATTTTGCGTAACGAAGTATTAGGATTTATGCCAAAATGACCCAAAACTTCAATTTGAGCGGCTTCATTTAAAACTCTACGATGATTACGTTTTTTATTTGCAACAGATCCAGTTTGAGTAAATTTAGTAACAAGGTCCAAAACATACCTATGCGAAGTTATCTTGTCCGGATGTCTGGCGTTAAATGTGACGGCAGTTTGCCGAGCACATTGATTTTGGGCACCATAAATTAGAACAATTTCCACTCTTTCGGCTAGTGTGTAAACCATTTTGGAAGTAAAATATGAATCAATAAATTTATTTTCACTATCCCAAGATTGTCACAAAGGTAACTGACAACAAATGGAATTGTTTCTTTTCCATAGCAACTAACCCAAACTAAACAGGTATAAGAATAAATGTTATCTCCGTATTGATGAAAAGAAGGCGAAAAAAAATAGGGTTTTTATTTCGTTGCTGCCAAGCTTTGTTGGTTTTTGAACACTTATTAATAAAATAAAAAGTGATATTTTCGTGTGTTTTTTTTTTTCTGAACAAATTAAGATAAATAAAGATTTTTCTAATTTTTCCGTAAACAAATCGACCGATTTTAAAAATTCAAACGTCAAAATAATGCACTTTGAAAAACCTTTCAAACAAGCTATTACTTGATACCCCTTGTCATTTAAAATTTTTAAGGGGATGACCCCGGGGGCAGAGGGTAAAAGAGGGTGAAGTCGTTTTTGGTTAAAAAGTTGTCCCCCTTGGGAAATCTTTGGACGTGTCTCGGCGTTTTTTCTTTTAATCAGTGGTTTTCCATAAATCCGAGGAGGGAAGTTTTCAAATGAACACCCTGTATGTATACACTATTGTAAAAGGTGAAACCGTTAAATAAATAAATAAATAAATAGGTTAAAATTAGATATAAATACTTATATTTTCAGATGAGTTTCATTTGTTTTGCACGACTTACTTTTGTCAGAGGAAGCCATGTTAAAATTTTCTAAATAGCAATCTAGGGGTTTTTGGTATTATTTGAAAGGCTATTTAATTAGAAACACAACGCGGTATAACATTAGTATGTTTATTCTAAAATAACGAAAATAAATAATTTAAACTAAAACTGAAATTAGAATTAGAGTTGCAATAACAAACATTCCTCCGGCATATCTGCAGAATACACTGGGCGCTTTTGATAATAGACTTTCTTATTGTCAAGAAGTAAATAGACAACAATTTGAGCACGTATTATGATTTTCATAGGTTTCTTGTTAATTTCAGTTTTTGTTTATATTACTTATTTTCGTCTTTATTTTAGAATAAACATGTAAATGTTATAACATGTTGTATTTCTAATTAAATAACCTTTCAAATAACAAAAACAAAAACTTAGGTTGCTATTTAGAAACATTTAACATGGCAGCCTCTGACAAAAGCAAGTCGTGCCTACCTAATTTTAACTATCTTCTCGTTTTTTTATGTGTTACACGAGATGTACGGAAAAACAAAAATGTCTAATTATTAAAATGCCTGTAACTTTTGTTAGGTTCAACTAAATTTAATAAAATTGGGCTCATTTGATGGATAATTTAATGCACTTTAAAACATAATTCACTCTGATTTATTTTAGTTTCGATATTAGGCGCTAGAGGGTGCGATTGATACAATCACCGTATTTTCTCTATTTTCTTTAAGTTTTCAAATTGTAAGGTATACGTAAGTTACGGTTAATTAAAATGAAAAATATTGTGAAAGCTAGCCACAACCGCATCCCGATATCTTCATCCTAACCGGAGATATATTGAAAATGTGGTACTTTGTCCTAATAGCGCCCTCTGATCCTTACTTTAGACACTATATTAAATCAGAATGTTTAAAAGTGCATTCAATTAATTATCAATTTTGTCAAATTTATTAAATTCGGTTAAATCTAACTAAAGCTAGAACCATTTTAATGATTAGACTTTTTCATTTTCATCTGCATCTTATGTAAAAGCAAAAGAAATGAAAAAGTAGTTAAAATCGAGGAAAATTTAGAGTAGATTAAGATTTACAAATTTTTAATTAATTATTCATTTTGAATAAAATCTTGTTTTATTCTTTGCCCTAGAGATTGCGCCCTCTACCAGCGAAGCTAGATTTAATTATTATATTCAATTTATTTTCTTATGATTTGCTTGTTATTATTCAATCAACGTATTGTAATAAGTGTTTTTAATTGTAGTAAAAATACATTGTTTTAAACATTCTACTAATCTCATAGCCTACTATATTTTAAGATTGTAAATAATCACGGATTTACTTACATATTCGCTTTCCAAAACATATAAATGGGAAAAAGTGATCTTCGTTATTCTTTAAATTATTGTTATTGACCTCTTGAACATAAAATAAAAAAGGCCAACTAGATTTTAAAATATATTTTTTATATGGTGCGCGGTTGAAAATGTGCAAATCTACCTGATATTTTATTATATCTTTGGTTAGGATAAATATATCAGGATGAGGTTTTCACCACTTTTCTCAGTATTTCTTTCCTACTAGCGTAGGAGAACTATAGCTTATAATTTGACATTTTTATGATAATATAGAAAATATGGCGGTTGTTAAAAAAACTCCCTCTGGCGCTTTCTAAAGGAATTAGGTAAACGAGAGTAAATAGAGATTTAAAGTGCTTTTAATTACCTATGAAATGAGACTAACTTGTTTAATTTCGGTTAATCCTAACAAAAGTTTCACACAGTTTAGGTTTTACATTTTCCCGCTCTCCCCTGCTTCATATATGCGAAATAAACAAACAAGTAAGTAGTTAAAATTGAGATAAATTCAGCGTAGATTACGATTTGTATATTTTTAACCTAGCTGAATTTAGCAGTTTTTTGATAAAAATCTGTTTTTATATTTGGCGATAGATGTTATGCCCTCTAGCGGCTAAGGTAGGGAGTCAAAACAACTAATTTCCAGTGATTTCTTTTGGCCACTTTCAATCTGCATTTTTTTATAGTAATAATGTTGAAATAGTATGTCATAATTAATTTATATTTTATTTTGTAATTTACGTATAGAATCGTATTATGTTATATTTTTCATTTATATTGTAATATGGTTAATTAAAAATATTATAATTATTAGTACATTTAGAATTTAAAAAACGAAGAACACTAAATATAAAATATTTGCAGAAGTATGAGTTCCTTTCGTCGAATAGAAAATTGACTGCAAGTTGATATTTTTTTGTTATTGAGCTAATTTTATACAATACCTTTACCAAAAAATAAACAGCTTCAAACTTTCGACGAAACAATGTCCAGATATTCTTTTACTCCTGACTAGTTTAAATTTTACGTCATTAGTAATGAAAAACTTTCTATTCCTTGCTTCACATCTATTTTTATTCGTTAGATGTACATTTCGAGTGCCAAGCACTCATTATCAATAACGAACAATCATTAGTTATTGATAATGAATGCTTAGCACTCGGAATGTACATCTAACGAATAAAAATAGGAGTGAAATAACGAATAAACAGTTTTTTTATTGTGATTAAATGCTTAACATAACTCAATTAAACAATTAGTGAGCAAAACATAAATAAATCTGGATTAAACTTTAATAACATAATCGGTTTCACAACTGAATATGTGTATATAAATGTGACACATAATTTGTTATATACATGTTTTTAACATCCCTGTCTAAAATCAAACAAAAACAACATCATAAACCATATGGTGTTTTCTTGTGAAATATACTACAAATAAATTATTTCACACTTGGTTTAAATGAATCTTAAGAAATGTCAATTAATAGTGTTTTATATAATTTTTTTACATAGGTTTCTAGATCTAAATTATGCATGAAATAAAATTTTGAGTTTAGAAAAGTTTGAAAATTTCCAATCATAATCCAAGTTTTCAGGCTTTTCTAAACTCGAAATTTTATATCATGCTTAACCAAGGACTGGAAACACTCGTTTGAAGCATTAAATTGGCCGCTTGTATACAAACAACGATTTCCTGCAAATTCACCGAATGCTAAAAAATAAAACAAATCCCTGCATAAATCACAAAAATGTTTAAATTATATTATCAATTATTATTATTATTATATTGATCAAATGTAATTATCGACATTAATTTCAATTTCAAAATGCTTTTTTTTATTGTCGTTAGTAAACTAAACACAATAGTAACACAAAAAAAACATCATAAGTTTATTTTTACAATAGTTCTCATCATCATGACTCCGGTATCTGGCATGTTAGGTTATGTCATGTTAGGTTAGGTGAAGTGATGAGTAAAGTGAAACACACTCACATATGACATTGACAGAGAGATACATGTTTAATATTATTGTTGCTGTCAAGGAGAAGAAGCAAAATGCAACGAACATGCTTTACTCGTATGAATATGCAAACTAAAATTCGGAGAGAGAAATAAAAATTAAAGGAGTAGTTATACAAGAACTGAAAGGAAAGAAGAAAATAATTACAATTATTCTTTGATTGTTTTGATTATTTACAATAACTAATTATAGTAAATTAATTAAAGCATTTAATTTGCTTTAATTTGTTTAAGTTAGTGAAACTAACCATGCAAAAATGTTTCACCACGGATTAATTGAGAAAGAATATAATACGGGGTGATTCATTAGCCTTTTTACATACTTTAGCAACAAGGAGTAAATTTAATTTCATGAAGAAATGTTCATACCGAGTGCGATCAGGTATACATACTGATTTAACATGTAAAACCATATATATCCATTTTCCTGCTTCCAGGGTAATTTTAGAGGAAAAGTACAGATGTATACAAAAATTAATAAAAACTTCCTACATATTTAGATCACTATTTAGTTAAAATTGGACAATATTTATTATTTTGTCACCTCAGTCACACCCGTCTTCATTCATCATTTTTGATACGAATGGGCTAGAATCGCCGAAGGGGCCTTCAATAAAAGCTATAGCTGCGGCGTTAATGATTTTAGGCATAAACGTTGAGTATTTGACCTCTGAATGGCCGTAATTAGGTGCTGAAAATGCCTATATTGTGTTCTACTACCTGGCTTAAGGCTAATTTCTTATATTTTAATTTATTTTTTTAAATTGATAAAAATAGTAAACGGCGTCAGATTTTAACCGGATAGCGACCTTAACTTTTTTCTGAATTTTTGTTTGCTCTTGCACTTTTCAACCCGGGAAGCAGGAAACTGCATAAATGTGGTTTTACAAGTTAAATCCCTATATATACCTGATCGAAATAACACCCTGTATAAACGTAGGTCCTTTCTTCGTTCAGAAGTTATAGTGTTTAAAATGTTTGATTTGAAAAACGTAGTAGTCAAGATTTAGCAAAACAAAATTTATTGTTTTTTATTTTAAATAATCATCTGATAGAAATTCTTTGGTTATCTTAATGGCTTCTGTTACTATTTGTGAATTTATTACGTATACAAGAGAGTCTAATTCGTCGTTGTTAATTATGTATTCAGGCAACTGCGCCAATTTTTGAATATTTTTATTTATCTTTGTGATTTCTGTTTGTAACAATAAATGATTTCGGCTTCTTTAAATTATGATTACGATTTAGTGTTCGTAGAGACCATATTTTAGTCGCCTATTTCCAAAAACCCTAACATGGATTTAGGGTCTTTTAGAAATAGGCGACTCATTTAAATTTAATTTCAAATGCGCTATACCTTCTAAACAAAGAAATATAGAATCTGCGTTTATATGAACATTTCTTCGTGAAATTAAATCTACATTTTATTGCCAAAGTTTGTAAAAAGGTTAATAAATCACCCGGTATAATGATTATGCTTTGAACGATTGACTCATTAATCACTTGGTGAAGATGTTTTTTCTTCAATTAAAACGAATTAATTAACAATTTGTTGGCTGTTGATACAACTATTAATACAAAATTAATTTACATATTACAATTAAAAAGTAACGCGTTTCATTTTAGAAAAATTAAACACTTTACCTTTTAATTCTAAATTCTTCTAATTCGTTTTACATCGTAACTAAATCAATAACGCACTTTAATTTTGACAATAAACTTTCACTTTGTTTATACATGGTGCCCTTATTTCAACAGAATGTATGGGGATCTTGGTTGTTTGAAGAGATAGAGACAAATTAGGGCAAAGTTGCGTATTTTAGGGCCCAATAATAATCTAAAAACAAATTTGAAATATCTTCTTTCGTTTTTGAGATATTGTCAAAAAACGGTTTATTGTTAAATTTCGTTTTTATTTTTTTATTCAAAAACCATTATCTCCAGACATTTACAATTTTGACATTATAGAGACACTTTTTAACGAGAATTCTAGTAAAATTTTTTATTTTTAGAAAATTATAATATATACCCAGGGACCATAGCCAACTTTTGTTTTTCTTATGGGCGCCATTTTGGATTTTCATATTTTTTGGAAGAATATTTTTTTCTGAATTCAATGATGTATCATACTTATAGTTTATTGTACATTTTATATGTAAAATTTTAATATTTTCTTTTTTGTAAAGAGTGCCTTGGAAACAGTTGAGTAACTCACTCATTTGACAACTTCTAGGACTCATAATTATTGTTTAAATGATGTCACCAGTTGTGATGTATTTTAAAGTAACGAGTGTCTTCCACTCCCAGACTAAGCATGAAGTAGAATTTCGAGTTTAGAAAAGCCCCGCGTAGAACATTTGTCGAGGGTCGCGCAGCGACCCGGGACAAATTTTCACGGGGCTTTTCTAAACTCGAAATGTTACTTCATGCGTCACGCGTATAAAGCACTGATTTACAGTAAAGTTAAAAGTATATAACGCTTAAATGTGATGGTGATCAATATTTATTGAGATGTAGTGAAAACGGAAGAATTACTTGTAAATAGTTTTGGAATAATAATAATAAAAGTAGAATAAATTTAGTTTGTGCAACTTTTCTATACTGTTGATATTTAGGTCATCATATTTTTAACGGGGAAAATGCTATGTTGGACACATGACCATTTTTTTTAGTTTATGTTGTGTGTGATAATCGATACTTTTTATCATTATTACAAAAGATTGACAGTTTTTAAATAATTTTGACTGCTAACAATGATTGACTGCTGTCAAGATTTTATTGATTAATGCATATGACGTCATTGTTTCCAAGGCAAAAAAGAAAATATTATAATTTTAAATATCAAATGTAAAATAAATTATGAGTGTGGTACATCACTGAGTTAAGAAACAAACATTCTTTAAAATAATATGAAAATCCAAAATGGCGCCCATAAGAAAACAAAAGTTGGCTATGGTCTCCGGGTAAATGTTATAGTTATCTTGAAAAAAATATGCTACTAGATCCCTCATTTAAAAGTGACTGTAAATTGTCAAAGTTCTAAATGTCCAGATTCAGTCGATTTTGAAAAAAAAAATTAAAACGATTTTTCAAAAACTCAGTTTTTTGTTGACATCTCGAAAACAAAAACAGATATTTCAAAATTGTTATCGGATTATTGTTAGGCCCTAAAGTACGCAACTTTGCCCCAATTTAACCGACTCTCTATCTCTTCCAATAACTGAAATCCCCATACATTCTGTCAAAATACGGGCACCCTGTATAATTTTGACTTTATTCATGTGGCTATAGGTTCGAAAAAATTAACGTGTCATTCTCAAACTAAAACTTTAAACCCATTAATTCTTAACTAAACTATTGTTTCGGGAATAAAGTCAAAGTTATAAAAACAAAGATAAAATGCTTTATTAATTTACATTACCTTTGTTTCTCTAATTGAGACTTTATAATGTGTCTGTAGTTTCGAAAACTTTACCTTTAATCAAAATTAAAAGAGGATACAGATTTACACATATTTATTTAAAATTAAAGAAATATTCTTAATTCTATTGTTACATTTAAACCATTTAACGAACAAATTAAACAAATAATATGCAGTATCAGTAATTAAGTTGTTCTACGAACAAAGTTAAAGTATTTCGTTAATTTACTTTATATTTGTTTCTCTAACTGAGGCTTTATTATGTGACAGTAGTTTTGACAACTCAACTTGTCATTATTAAAGATAAAAGCAGGTAGAAATTTACATACTCATTTAAAAAACGATTGGAATACTCAGTAATTATATCCCGAGTGTACGCCAAATACCTGAATATTTCGCGATTGCGCGTACTGCACGAGCGAAATATTCATTTATTTGACGTTCACGAGGGATATACCGGGTGTTCGATAAAAAACGACCAACCGCATAACTCTGTTATTTATGGACCGATTTTAATGAACTAAAAAACAATGTTAATGGTCATCTTAATACTATAAATTGACAAGAATCATATATTTTTTCAAAATTAACTTTATAAAAGTCAACTTTAAGTTTTTAAATGGCTGCATATACTTTTCTTATTTTATTATATAAGACATTATTTTTCTGAATTCAAATCTACCCGATATGTCAATTTTAATTTAATATTTTTGTCAGAGAAAAATTATATTAAATCATGTTCACGTGAGTTTTTGTCAAACATGTAGTGTGCCTTGGAAAAATAAAATAATACTGTTTAAATTATTTAAACAATAAATAATTTAAACAGTATTATTTTATTTGTGCTTTAAAATTTCCAGTTTAGAAAAGCCTTAAAATTGAGCCTTAAAATTGAGCCAAATTAAGCTTTTCTAAACTCAAAATTTTACTTCATGCGCCACGCGTATGTAACTATGATTTAATGTGAAATGGTCTTTAACCAATTTATAAATGAAATAAGTTTATTATGTCAATTATCTATTGTTTAGGTGATAGGAAAGTGCCATTATGGACACATCACTATTTTTTCTTTCACGAAGTGTGTGAAAGAAAAAAATAAATCAGTACCTGTTCATAAAAATCTTAATTAATTTGTATGGTATAAAGAATTTCTTGAATGCATATATTATATTTATTTATAACGTTATTTTCTTTCTCTGTATCTTTTTTTTTCAGAAAATGTAATTTATTCAACGAATCGAGTCGAATTCAATAAACCTTTTTCTCGGGCTGTTTATAACCGAATGAAAAGTTTACCTTCGGCATTACTTTTTTTCACTCCTAGCGTTTATTTTTTTATTTCTGGGGTGGAAATCGGGCGCGAGCGTCTAATTGTGCGAAAAGCGGTCGACGTCGAAGGTTATTGGTTTAAAGGCGTCGCGACGCCGAATCGGATTACTCAGAATATAGAATGTTAGAAAAAAGTTCCAACCAATATAAATTATTCTAAAAATACTGTGTATGAAAATATTGACTTAAAAATTGATATATCATTTATTTGACTACATCTGATGTGAGTTTCTCAGATCAAATCGTCAATTAATGCTCCTGATTCTGAAAGCAAAGTATTAAATTTAAGGTTTACAGGGAATTATTTTTAAGTATACATATTAGGGCGCGCCGAATTGTAAGGACATTTTTTTTTCAAAGAGTTAGTCTATTTCTTTCTGATTCTACGTTTAATTCTAAGAAAAAAAGTCCATGAGACGCCGCATTAATTTTAATTGAAGATTTTACTGCAGCCAACTGTAATATTTATTTCAGTTTTCAGTTCTGATTTATATTATTTCCTATTTTCATTTATATTTTAGGGCTCATGGTGGTTTTGAGTGTGACGAATTCAATGTTGATATTTATTTTTGTTTTAAGCATCCGCAAGATGTCAAATTTAGTTTAAAACTTAGAAACCTGAATTGCTTCTACATAAAATCTCGCAGAATGATGAAAATCATGAAGAATCAAAACCAGATATTGTGCAAAATAAGTTGGTTAAAATTGGCATTCTTAGACTTATTTGTACGTACAAATTGATGATTCAATGGTCTTTAATGTTGATTACTTTCGTCAGTTTTAGTTAACTTTCTAAATTTGAATCACAAAAAAACATAAATTCATGAATTGTAATGTATCGTATTTTCAATTAAAAAAAAACCTCTAGAGTGCCATGGAAAATATTCTAGGTTGGCAACTCTGAGATTATATATTATAACTATTATGTTTGACGTTTTACCTAACCTAAATTTAAAAAAGATTATATCATGGCACTCTAGAGGTTTTTTTTTTATTAAACAGACAATATTATTGTTATAAATGAAGTATGTTTATGAACTTCATTGGTAATCAGTGTTTCATACGCGTGGCGCATGAAGTAAAATTTCGAGCTTAGAAAAGCCCCTTGAAAATTTGTCGACCCTCAACAAATTTTCCACGCGGGGCTTTTCTTAACTCGAAATTTTACTTCATGCTTAGTCTGGGAGTGGAAACACTTGTTCGAAACTTTAAAATAGACGCTTTTATAAAATCGACGTATGTCTGATAAATGACAGCGTATACGTTATGTACATAAAATAGAAACATCTCCAGGACGTAATATAATAAGTGATCATTAAAAGAAGAGCAGAATTTTTCCTAAAATCAACTTTTAGAAATAACTCTATAATTGCTCGGCCATTAATGAGTTAATTAAAAGTTAGGCACTTTATAGAAAACCGAAATATTTGACGTAAAATGGATATTTATGGTTATGAACTAAATTGACTTTTGAGGTTTAATTATTATGATTTTGTATAAAACAAATTTTAAAAAAAGCAGTCTATATTGTATACCATAGAAAATTTTATGAAAAATGCTAAAAAAAAAACGAGTCCTTTTCTACATTTCTAGCTCAATTTATAGAGCAGTAATCGTAATTTAAAAACATAGCAATTTGCGATTGTTACCCCGTTTTCTGAAATAAATGCATATATCTTCAAACCGGCTTGATATCTAATCCTAAAATTCGATATTGTTCTTTGTCTATGTAATGGCAATAAGAAATCTGAGAAAAGTAGAAGACTGTGTTGATTTGACATAGAATTACCCCCCAATAACATAACATTACATAAGTCATAAAAAATAAAAAGAAAAACGATAAGAATTACAATATTTAAATTTTCATTTAAAACGAAAAGAATTACATTATTTAAACATGTATCAGAGTAATCGCTTCTACAATAAATCAAATGTTTTGAACTTATTTTGTGTCAAAAATATCTTTTATTTCTTGATCAATTCTAAGAATTTTTTTACGAACTTCTTTACTTTGAAAACTTATAACTACAATTTAAAGCAAGATATTTTAGTTTTTTGTACTATAATATGAGTCTTAAATATACTGACCTCCTGATATAATATTTCCGAGAATTTTGCTTAATTTTGACACCGTATGATTTTTGAAACATTATTTGACTCCAAAATCCAATATTTTTTATCGAATTCATTACTTTGCAATTGAAAGGTTTTTACTTTTCTGTATAGCAATATGAACAACAGTCCTATCTTAATAAATTCTAATCATTTGAACTTATTTTAACAATAAGTGATATTTTTTTATTAAATTTTCCCCTAAAAGTCAATTCAGTTTATAAAAATATCCATTTAAAGTGATTGTATATGAAATATTTCGGATTTTTATAAAATGCTAAACATTAAATTAACTCATTAATGGCCGAGCAATTAAAGAGTTGACTCTACAAGTTGATTTTAGGAAAAATTCTGCTCTTCTCTTAATGATTTCTATGAATGACTTATTATATTCAGCTCTTAGTTATATATATGTCTCAATGTTTAATGTACGCTAGATTTACTATTGTTACTATTATTATTATATCCATGACAATTTTGCATGTATAAGTTATATTATTTGCAACTCTGTCATTGTAAATAAAGATTCTATCTATCTATCTAGATATATTACATATTGGAGATTTTTTTATTAAATGTATATAACGCTGCAAACTTGTGTCCGCCATTATTTAAGAAAAAGTTTTTATAAATGTTTCAAATACTGCTGCTATTTATTAATGATCTTAGCAAAATATTTAAAAACTGTAAATATTTGTTTTTCGCAAACGATCTTAAACTATACAAACATATTGTCTGTCAGGAAGATCTAATTGTAATGCAACATAATGTTAACACATTGATTGCTTAGTGTAAACAATTAAATGCGTGCCGATTTGTGAGACTTTTTTTTTCAAAGAGTGAGTCTATTTTTTCTGATTCTACGTTTATTTCTAAGTAAAAACAGTCCATAAGATCATAGGCCTACGGTAAATTTCGAGCCAAAACAATTTTATTTGAAGATTTTACTGCAGCTTTTCTTCGTTTTTATAAGATTTTGATAATAATTAAAATAATTAATTAATGTATTTAAAACGTTTGTATGAACTTATTTCTTAAAAATGGTCAAAATATATGTAAAAAAGTTTGCAGCGCCCCCTTGCGGGATGCCTAAGGCAAAAATAAACATCAAAACCGAATTCTCCATACCCAAAAACCTAACATATAAATAAAAATAGGAAATATTTCAAATCAGAACTGAAATACAAATAAGTATTACAGCCAGAAGCAGTAAAATCTTCAATTTAAAATTAATGCGGCTCGAAATTCACCGTTCTTAAAATTGAACGTAGAATGCGAAAAAATGAGACTAACTCTTTGAAAAAAAAAATCGACCCACCCTAATACATATCCCAATGTAAAGCTGTACATTTTTATGGATTCGTTGTTTTTAAACAAGGAATTCCTTTAAATTTAATAAATGCTGTAATTATTGAGATATGTATACATGAAAGAAATATTCGCTGTTTGTTATTATTTAACTTCTAAGTTTAACATATACGTTACATTTAAAATCTCGCTTACAGAATCAGTCCGCATTTGAACATTTTAGAAAGCGAAAATTAATTGACTTTTATCAAGCATGGAGTTTACATATTTATGATATATTGAAACTGTTAACCACTTGTGATACAATTTAAACAGGTAATATTTACTATTTGTTAAAGTTGGTTGATTTTATTAATTACATTAGCAGTTCATACAAAAATGCGTCTCCTATAAGACGATAATTAATTAACTTTAAATGGACTACTTAAATAGATTAAGTAATCTATTTATGACTAATTAAATATTTTCTTTTAAGAACAAAATACCTGGTAATAATTCCCACTTAATTATTTATTAGTAATAATGGATGAATTTATTCCATAATTCATAAGCTGAAACTAATAATATTGAAATTCTCTCAGGATAATTATCTTCGTGCTATCTGCTTTCAGTTCACGGGAATTAAGGGATTTTGGCACGTCTCATCCTCCTCTCGTGCCCATTATCCCCGTCTACCAACTAAACTATTCCCATTTAGTATTCAGAGACGGGTTTTTAATAACGAATTTTCTGGTTGGTCCAGTGAATTTCAGTGAATAATTATCATAATGAAAGAATAAAATTCAGTTTTAATTTAATCATATTTAAAAAGATTTAAATTTAGGTTAAAATAAGGACTAGACATCTAATTTGTACATAAAGCAGAACACATATGGTCAAATGGACACTTAAAAAATTATCTGATGAAACTAAGAGTTTATATAGGTTTTTTGTAAATCGTTTAGAAAATATTTCGTATTCTGAAGAGATTTACACTTGGTTTTGGTAACAGCAAATGTGCTGAAAAAGGCAATAAGGAATATACTTGTAAAAAAGAAACGTCTAAATGCATCAAATTCAAAATGAAAATTATCAGTATTTCACGCGATATCTACGACTTTAAAAATCCCTAGCTCTATTAATTATTTCGGTCCCATTTTTATTTTTGTAACTAAAACAATATGCGTAAACGCTTTGGCGATTTTTAATTAGAGCAATGAGTCGGAGACGGAGTTGCAATTTGGTAAGCTTTCGTTAAAATTGGCAGTGTAAAGTGTTACCTACAACAGCGCTTCCCAAACTATGTTATGTAGCGAACCGGTATTTTTGGCCCCAGTTTCTCAAGGACCGACATTAAAATATTTTATTAATTTAATTGAACATTGACAAAAATAATTAAGAATCAACACTTTGACAACATTAAAGAAAATATCGGACTATGAAATGAATTTATTATCAAGCAAGCTATGAAGGTTGAATTTAGGGTGGTAGCACTAGGTAGCACTCGAAAACAAAGTGACAATTGTTACAATTTATTATCCACTATAAGTCAAAGTGGAAGTAGTACGAAAATGTCTATTTATCGGTTGTGTGAGATATCCTTCAATTTCAACCAATTAGCGACAAAGGTTAAATAAGCCCTATCTTTCCCTAATAGTTTTCTTAAAGTGAATAGAGTATATTGTATAATTATAGTTAGAGATAGGCCAATTTTCTTTTAATCACTGATTAAAGCACGAAAAAGTGGCCCTGGCTTGCAAAAACGGTTTTTCAATATCTCTTCAAATAAAAAAGTTTTCCATATGTAGCACACCTCTAAAATGCACCACCCTGTACACTTAAAAGAAAAATTCGCTGTATAAAACAACATCAGACCTAAAAAATATCAGCCATAGAAAATTATCGGTGTCTTCTTCGTGTTTAGGATTGTTTGTTCAAGATTGTATAGCCGAGTTTGTATGGGGTATGAAAGGGAAAGAAATGGGTGGTAGGAGGTTGTGCCTCAATGTATTCACACGACAATGAGAATTCTATTAAATTCCAGTTCAATAGGAAATTGGTCCCGAGTGCGCTCTGAATCGACAATCGACAATCGGGGGCCCCTCCGAATGGCTTCCTTATGACCGGAAAATGTCGGAATCGACTTATTTGTGTGCGCGCACGGCCCCGCCGAGAAGGGGGCGAATTTATCAGCCGAGAAAATTTAACGACACCCTCCAACTGCACCTGACTTATTCTCTCGCAGCCAAGCAAATTCTCACCCTCTTATCGTCTTTGATTTCCACTGTTTGATAAATATGGAAGAACGGATCAAAAACATTGCTTTTATTGAAAAGATGTGAATACTAGGTATAAAATTATTTTAAAAAAGGTTAAAGTGAAATAAATATTTCCTTTATTTTGTAAAAGTCGTCCCAGTAATATACAGCGTGTCCCGTTAATGTAGGAAAATGGCTTCACCATAGATTCTTGGGATCAAAATATGATGATTTAACATAACTTCTCTATATTCACAAGTTTACGGTTAAGCGGCAATTAGTCTATAGAGTTCAAATATATATATATATATATATATATATATATATATATATATATATATATATATATATATATATACATATATAAGCTTTTACATCTCTTATACCCTTTCGGGTGTCAACAAAATATTATTAATTTTATTTATAACAATTGAGCGCTATATTCGATACGACTATAATTTATTATGGTTGATTATCATAATATAACACACCATTTAAGTTATTATGGTCATCAATGATTGACAAGAAGTATAAAAAACAACAGTATTACAACATAAAAACTAAAATATGTTTTTATTAGTGCAACTTATAAAAAATTTAAAAATACATCTTAAAAGATTAGTTTAAAAGCTTTTTGTCTCCTAAAATTGTTTAATATCTTGTACGGGTTAGCCCCAAAAAAAATAAAATGCAGAAAAATTATTTTTTATTATTTAGTAATAACGAAATCTACTTTTTCGGCATTTTTGATTAAAAATACATGAGTTTCTTTGACGCCGCCATTGTAATTACCGAGTGTTTTTTGAAAATTAATGTTATCTTATCTTTATTATGGTTTATAATTATTCATATTTCTCCGGACCAAACAGATACAGCGAGTTTTTCTTTTAAGTACAGGGTGTCTACGCTAAACCGTTCGTTAAAAGTTTATAGGGTTGCCGTTGCACTAAAAATTTGAAACAAATCCTTGTCATACGGTTGAATCAGTTCTCCTCATGTGAAATATATTCAACTTTATATCACTTCCGGTTCCACCGGAAATAGCACCAAATTTGTTATTTTATATGGAACACCCTATATATTACTAATTTTTTGGATTCCTCGTTTAAATTGCAACATATTTTATTCGAACATATGTACACTTATCTCTTATAGTTTTCAAGCAAAAATAATATTTCTATAATTTTGACCTCTAAAAGGCATCTTGAAATCTATCTGTAACTTCTCTTAAGTGTAAGATAAAACTATGATTTATATCTTTACTTGTACCTAGAGGATGCCTCTATGAGTGTATTAATTGGAAACTCTCAATTTTGACAATAAGTGTTTTTAAAATGTCAATATCGAAGTGCCCTCTTCAATATCTCGTAATTCAACTTTTTTAAATGGAATGACCCATTGTTTATCACGTGGTACGATTGGGGGAAAGATTTCCTACAAAAAAGTATTAACAACTATACTCCTAAAGCAAGTGGTTTTCGAATTATTTCGAAGATTCGTTTTTCGTCGCATTTATGCAGAGAATAATGCGCGCATAAGTCGCAACTGAATTTTAGTAGGTAAGTAGTAATGCTTTTGTTTTGTCGCTTATGTAATGCGAAATGTCAAATAATAAAAACAATTAGTTCAAAGTTATACAGAAATCAACAAAATGAATAAATACACCCATCAACAATTATCAATTTATTCTTTATACATGGCAACTGCGATAGAATTGGTACTCGAACATGTAGAATATTTAATGAAACTTATCAACATTTGCCGCCGATGAATAAACAAGAATTAGAAGATTGGAATCAAATTTTGTTCAATTAGCAGTTGCCATGTATAAAGAATAAATTGATAATTTGTTGATTTGTGTAATTATTCATTTTGTTGATTTCTGTAAAACTTTGTACTAATTCTTTTTATTATTTGACATTTCGTAATCCAATCGCGTCAAAACAAAAGCATAGTACTGGCCTACTAAAATTGAATTGCAACTTATGCGCGCATTATTCCCTGCATAAATGCGACGAAAAACGAATCTTCGAAATAATTCGAAAACTACTTGCTTTAGGAGTATAGTTTTATAATACTTTCTTGTAGGAAATCTTCCACCCAATCGTACCATGTGATAAAAATTTAGTCATTCCATTTAAAAAAATTGAATTACTAGATATTGAAGAGGGCACTTAGATATTGACATTTTAAGAACACTTATTGTGAAAATTGACAGTTTCCAATTAATTCACTCATAAAGGTATCCTCTAGGTACAAGTAGAGGTATAAATCATATTATTGTTATTGTTAAGAAAAGTTACTTATGTTATTCTTAAGAAAAGTTACAGGCAGATTTCAAAATGCCTTTTAGAGGTCAGAATTTTAGAAATATTTTTTTTTCTTGAAAACTATAAGAGATAAGTGTACATATGTTCGAATTAAATATGTTGCAATTTAAACAAGGAACCCAAGAAATTACTAATATATAGGGTGTTCTATTTAAAATAACAAACTTGGTGCTACTTCCGGTGGAACCGGAAGTGATATAAAGTTGAAAATATTTTACATGAGGAGAACTGATTCAATCATATGACAAGGATTTTTTTCGTAGCGAAGCGATCAATTCTTTTAACACATTGATAACATTCTTCAATCACAAGATGTGTAAATAGAAGCAAACTGCCACACAGTGGAGTCAATTTAATCAAAAGTTGGAAAAAAAAACAAAAATTTATAATCTGCTATTTTACATCTAGAATCTATGGGTCATATGTATAGAGTACCTACTCGTAATAAACCGTCAGTTTTTGGGTGGTGGGGTTGGTACCCTTATATCTAACACAGTGTAAAGTTGAGTATGTCCGATACGTAATTGTCGACGCGTTTACGAATTAAAAGTGTAATTTGTAATACACAAAGTTCGAAGTGGTTTAGAAAATGGATTTGCAACCGGAAAGTATGACAACATAACGCTGTACTTTGGCAAGCAGATTTGAAATTTATCAGTAGGTTTTATATTTGTATTACATGCGTCAGCAACATTCAACAAAATAGTAGTAATTCTGCATTATACTAGATATTTTGTTACATTTTCGGCATTGTCGGGCAAAATCCTTTGCAAAGCCTTTTAACACAATACATTAGCTGTTATAATCTGCAAAAACATTTACCGCTTTTACCTGCCATCTTGAGAAATAATTTAATTGTAGTCCATTGTGATTCAATAAAAACTCCAAAATAATCAAGTATCTCTAAATAGATATACATACAGGGAGGTTTTTTTTATCTGTATACATACAAGTATAAGGAATTTTCTTTTAAGTTTTCAGATATTCGTTGTTTTTAAAAGGGGTTCTAGTTGGAGTTACAAACGAGTGTTGTCCACTCCTAGATTAAGCTCGAAGTAAAATTTCAGACTTTTTTAAACTCGAAATGTTACTTCTGCGCCAGACGTCTAAAACAATGAAATATTGTAACGTTCAATAAAACTAAAATTTTGAGTTTAGAAAAGCCTGAAAATTTGGTTTAGTCGCTCCGCTTCGCTATGCGACCAACCCAAATTTTCAGGCTTTTCTTAACTCGAAATTTTACTTCAAGCTTAATCTGGGAGTGGAAACCACTCCGCTAAAGCTTCAATTTGAACTCTTTTCCAATCTGAAAATATACCGCATATGTTCAAAAAATGACAAATTCCCCTAGTGATTATTGTCAGCCATTAAGCATAAATTGCGACACTTTATTGTCGATTTTAAAGTGAAATAGAAAGCTGCTTCGTGGAAAAAGGAACGATTTCTAATTAAAAATGTTACTTGGTTAGACGCATCTGTAACGTTTTCAGACCATGGCATGAATAAAGAGAATATTCATTGCGCAAATGTTGAAAGACCGAAAATACCTTCGTTGAACTCACAGATAGGGAAAAAAGGTTGAAGACCAAAGTGGCTCTAAAATTAGTGAAAGAAGTCCCTGAATCTTCTCCTAACCGTGCAACATGTTATGGGACTACTTTCAAGAAATCTTTAACTGTTAAACGTGGTTACCTTTCACTAGAAAGCTGTCGATGTTTGTCGATGCCAAGCTGACAAGGCATCAATATAATATAATTAAATTTTGCTTTAGATAGTATACGATTTCCATCCTATAAAATAACTCAACAGGCGACAAAGGATTGCTGTCCGGATAAAGAAGATATTGGCGTAAATGATACATCAGTCGATATAAAACTTTAGTCACTACTAGTGATGGGCAAGATCGTTAAAAAAAGATCGATTGATTGATCCTTGCAAGCGATCGAGCCCCTCGATCTTCTCGTGCCGCTCGATCTTTTTGATCAGCTCGATTTTTTCGAACTTGTCGAGCTAAACAATTGATCAATCGGCTCGAGCAGATTGATCAAATCGGTCGGCTCGAGACAATTGATCAAGTTATACGATTTGAGGTACTCTAGCTCACACTATTAATTTGAATAAATAGGTAATTCGTGAACTTTCAAAGTAAATGAATTACTTTTATTTTGCTTCTATTATCTAACATTTGCAGGCAAAATGTATTCAGAAAATCACATAAAATGTTATTCTGTATTAAATAATTCATAAAATAAACGATGAAGGTAAAGTAAATAATAGTAAAATAGTTATATTTATATAAAAATGTAATCATCACTACTAACAAACATTACCCCCGGAGAAAACCCTCATAAAAACCACGTGCCCTAATAATTAAAATACGTCTTGAAGAAAACAATGAATTCTCACCAAACACTCGTTAATTAATATTATACATAATTGACGTTTGGTTAACAATGGCGGCGGCAAAGAAAAAATATGTATTTTTAATCAACCGAAAAAACTAGATTTCGTTTTTACTAAATAATACAAAATAATTTATTTGCATTTTATTTTTTGTGTCAAACCTGTACAAGATATCAAACATTATTAAGAGACGAAATAGATTTTAAATGAACTAATATTCGAAAACGTATTTTTAAAATTTTTATAAGTTGCGCCAATCAAAACATATTTTAGTTTTTATGTTGTGATACAATTTTTTATACTTCTTGTCAATTAATGATGACCATAATAACTTAAATAGTGTGTCATATGATTATCAACCATAATAAATTTTATTCGGATTGATTATAGCGTTCAATTGTTATAAACAAAATTAATGATATTTCTTTGAACGGTGAAGACTAATTCCGGCTTAACCGTAAACTTTTTGATATATTGGAAAATTATGTTAAATCAACATATTTTGATCCCAGGAATCTATGGTTAAGCCACTCCCTTCATTAACGGGACACCCTGTATAATAATTTCAGTACGTGTATTATTATTACTGTTATATATATATATATATATATATATATATATATATATATATATATAACATACATATATGTATTCGTGAGTTATGTGAAGATTGTTTTTATTACTATTATTACTGTTATTTCTTTAAATATTTTTGAAACCGGCAGGATTAATTATTTATTCAACTTATTCAACATTCACAGCAATTTATATTTTTTTGTTTTTGATAGTTTAATAAATTATAATTATTTGTTTTTACAATTAGAAAAATAGTTCTCTCCAATTTCTTCTTCTCTCCTCTTTCCAACTTTCCCTCTTCTCTCCCCTTTCAACGTTTTGCCGTAGCTCTTTTAGTTATTTTAATAATATAATTTTTTCAAAGAGAATTTTAAATTTTTTTTGCTTTAAATCTCGCAGCATTGATATTTGTGATGGTATTGTGATGATTAATATTTTGTAGAAAAGGAAACACATAAATGAGGCCTAGGAACAACGTTTTACAGGAATAAGAAAAATATGTTGAAAAATAAGGTAGGTGCATTTCTAAAATGTATTAATTTTGAAATCAATACATTTCAGAAAGATACTTGAGTATCTAACCAAATTTCATGAGACCCTACCGATTGAAACTTGACGTTTAATGGGGAAAGTAATAGATGATGGACAGATCACTATTTTTTTAACATTTTTTACAAATAATACAATTAACAATACAAATACAGAGAGTTATAAAAATATGAAACATATTCAATTTATTGGTAGTTTATTATAGTTTTGACTGAATTTTTTAATTTAAAAGCAAATTTCGATTGTAAATCTATGATTTACTTGTTTCTAATCAATCCCTTGATAAAACATTTCTACTTATACATATCTAGTGTTCGCAATTTCATTCATACTTATGTTATATTAAGGTTTTTTTAAATAAAATGCAACCCATTGCATTTTAATGTTTCGAAAATGTTATTCGTGAAAATGGAAACAGTTTCTTAATTATCACGATTAACATTTTCGTAATTTTATATATTATGTTTAAACTGTGCAAACTATAAGAAGCGTAAGCTTATTTTCTCGAATTCAAGTAGTTTTGAATTTGAATTATTCTTGTTTTAATGTTTCTTTGATAAACTATTTTATTTTGTTGGGTTTTCTAAATAAATTGATAGTAAAATAACTTATTAATTTTTTCTGATGGACACAATAATAAGTAATATTGCCTTAGTTAAGATATGTCAAAACATACTCATATTTTTTTAGGGAAATATAAAACTTTTTGACAATCCATATTTCCATAGGAAAATATGAATTGTCAAAAAGTGAAAATGTTTTGCTCGATACCGTTCACATTTTGAGCGTATTCACATTGACCACTTTTTTTCGCGCCACAAACGCCCGACAAATAACGAAGGCTGCATGCAAATGGTAGCATTCACACACCTTCACAGCCACGTCACAAAAGGTGGCGCGATTGGTCACAAAGTACAGAATCAAATTGACGCGTTCACAAATACGCGCGTTTTTTAGTGGCTTATAGTGGCCGCGTGTGAACCGCTCTTTTTTTTTAAATGTACCATTAATCATTGACAACGTATTTGTTGAATATTTCTGTGACTACGGATAGAATAAACAAGTCATACCTCAAAAATAACAAAAATTATAACAACTTACCAAATTATCAAAAAGCGCCAATAAATATTTGCTGCGGCGCCGTTCAAGGAATGTTGGCTCCTCGATTATTCGTGAAAATTGCATATATTTTTTTATAAGTATATATTATATATTATATATATATATTTTTTTATATGCAGATTTAGATTTGGTTGGAACTAAACACGAGCTTTCACCGCTTGCGTTAGCACGATATTTCAAATTATGACATGATGAAAAAGTCAGCCCCACGTCAGACCAGTCTACGATGGTAATTACAAACATGGCCCTTAGCAACATTATTAATAAATTAAAAAAATTAATCTAATGGTTTTCTACGTACGTACGTATGACATTTTAAATTATGACATGATGAAAAAGTCAAACTCACGTCAAACCAGTCTACTATGATAATTATTAATAAATTCAAAACATTAATTCAATAGTTTACTATTTTCAGAAAGGTATTGCTTTAATCAGAAAAAAAGCTATTGATTACAACACGGGAAATATGAATATATTTTCCTTGGTTGACTATACATTCCTCCGGCTTCGCCGTCGGGATATAACCAGGGTTGTTATGTTTAAAATACTTTGTTTTAAAACAGTGTTTTTAAACATGTTAAAGACAGTCCTCGTTTTTTTAACGGTTTTGTTTTAGATATGTATTAAACGTTGAATTTGTTTACAACGTTTTTTTATTATTTTAAATTTGCTAAATTATATTTTATACTACTTCATTAGGATTTTTGGTTTACATTTTTCAATTTTAGCTAAATTGTTGAAGATATTTCAAATTACATTATTTAACATAACATTTTATTACAAGAAAATATCAAATATGTGTGCATAAATGTGATTTTTAAATACAGGGAATTCTTCTTTCAGGTATACATATGCATACACTGTAAATTTTATGACATTCGTTGTTTTTTTAAAAGCTCTTAATTTGAATTTTTAGACGAGGGTTATCCACTCCCAGACTAAGCATGAAGTAAAATTTCGAGTTTAGAAAAGCCTGAAAATTTGGATTGGTCGCGTAGCGAAGCGGAGCGGCCAATCCAAATTAGGCTTTTCTAAACTCGAAATTTTACTTCATGCGCCACACGTATAAAACACTGAAATATCGCAAAGTTTAAAATATACGGCTTTAGCAATCCAATATGTAGATGTGAATAAAACGTGAGTCAAATCCTGCGCTGAAGAAATTGTTTAAAACAGTGATTATAGGCAACCCAATAACTCTAACGTATATTAGGTTGCCTATATTCGATGTTGTACGTGTGTGTTTTTTGAACTTCACTGTAAATCAGTGTTTTTAAGCGTGGCACATAGAGTAAAATTTCGAGTTTAGAAAAGCCTAATTTGGATTGGCCGCTCCGCTTCGCTACGCGGCCAATCCAAATTCTTAAGCTTTTCTAAACTCGAAATTTTACTTCATGCTTTGTCTGGGAGTGGAAAACACTCGTTAAAAGCCTTAAATTAACCGCATTTAAACAACGAATTCCCGCAAATTAAAAAAAAACGCTGTAGTTATCGGGATATATACACTTAAAAGAAAAATGCACTGTATGTTTTAAATATGTTTTAAACGTGTTTTAAGCATGTTTTAAACACGTTTTCAACATGTTTTTAATTGGTAATGTTTTAAACGCTGTTTCAATGAAAAAAACACGTTTTATTAAAAAAAACTGTTTGTTTTAATTAAAAAAATTTTTAACAACCCTGGATGTAACTGGCGAAATAATTTCTTTATATTTCCCTAGATGTTATAATAATTATTGTTTGATGCATTATGCAGTAGTAGATTAAGTTAAATAATTACATTTTCGTTTTTTTTTTGTCTGCTTAGGAATTAAGTTTGATGTGGTATAATTGTTTGTTGATTTTTGTTTTTGTCCTGTTATTGGTGTAAACTGTTGGGCAATAAAGTTGATATAATTATTATTATTATCGAGCTAACTGTTATGCCTTAGCTTCAACTTCATTAAAAATTAATTAAACTCTCCACAAAAGTTGAACATACTCTAAATACTTACAAGTACTTACTTAATTTCATAAACTGTGGAGGATTTAAATGAATTCATTATTCATACGGACTTGTTTGCGCGGGTATTACGTTTCAAGATTTTCAAGTTACAATTACTTATGGACTTTCGGGAACTCCTTTGATCTTGTTAAAATACACTCGTGTGTGCAGCAACGTCTTGAGAATATTACTAAAATTGTGTAGGGGTTATTCAAGACGTCGACTCCAAGCAACAAGTAAATGCTGCTGATGTTTCCAGTTCTTCTAACATTACTTGGAATTGTTATACACATAAGTACCTTTACCTTTGAGTATAGAACTATATATATACAGGGGATTTTTCTTTTATACATATTTCGGTCATTACAAAGTTTCGTAAATTCACCAGAATTTGCTGTTTTTCAAGGAAATTTAAAGTTTCTAAAGACTGTTTACACTCCCTGGTTAAGCATGAAGTAAAATTTCGAGTTTAGAAAAGCCTTAAAATTTGGTTTGGTCGCTTCGCGAAGCGGAGCGACCAAACTAAATTTTCAGGCTTTTCTAAACTTGAAATTTTACTTCATGCGCCACGCGTACGAAACATCGATTTAACGTGAAATTCAAAATATATTGCTTATGTTCAATCTAAACAGCTCATTCCAAATAAAACTTTAAAAGAGCAGGATCTGGTGGTTTAACGAAATAAATATTTGTAAAATTTCTTATCGTCAAATTAAACTTAAGCAATTAATGATTTCGATAGCTAACGCCATCTAATGCTTCATAGTGGCATCGTCAGTGATAGGAATGCACAAAGTGTATATACAGGTCACTGTTTCGTCCACGAGCGAGCAGAACTCTGTTTGTGAAACCAGAAAACAAATATCAAAATTGAATTTGTGTTCAGTATTCCGGCACCAGATACCCACAGACGCGTTTCGTGAAGCATTAGATGGCGTCAGCTATCGAAATCATTAATAGTTTTCACATATTGGCTTGAAATAGTGTTTTATACGCGTGGCGCATGAAGTAAAATTTCGAGTTTAGAAAAGCCTTAAAATTTGGATTGGTCGCTTCGCTTCGCTACGCGACCAATCCAATTGTCAGGCCTTTTTTCAAAATTTTACTTCACGCATAATCTGGGAGTGGAAAACACTTTGTTAAAGCTTTATATTAAACGCATTTATAAAATCAAGGAATGATTGAAAAGTTAATATTATAACAACCTACTTTTTTTACACATGTTCGAAAGTGTAAACGCCATCTAATACCCATTAGCTTAAGTAGCATCGTCAATAGCTGCCAAACTAAACGTTTGTATACAGCAATTGTTCGTCCACAACAGGGCTTTATTTTATAGAATACAAATATCAAGAATAATTGAGTACGGAACACAAATTTATATTCTTTCTACTTTTTTATTCTCAGAAAAGTAGACAATTGTGTAGACATAAATAAACTTAGTTTCCATCTTAGAGAAAACAAAATCCTCAATTTATTACCAGTTAACAATTCTAAGGATTATACTACATATATCATATAATATGCTGAAATCCTAAGAAAACTTCCTCACTTCCTTATACAATATATTTCCCGTTGAATCCGGAAAAATACGAACTATTTCCCCTATTAAGAACAGACACAATTCATTCGGCTTTCTCTCCTTAAATCCGCAGGAAAATTTTTCCACCCTTAAATTCCGATAATGGTACCTCGAGGCCCCTAAATATCAGGTTCATACCGGGAATTTAGTGGATTTTTCGAATCCTCGAGTGCGATATTTCAACCTCTCGCAATTCCATTTTAATTCGGCCCCATTTCACGCAAACAGAAAAGACGACGAATAAATCGCTGACGAACTTTATTCCCCGCGTTATTACCAACGAAGACTTTTAATTAAGGGTCCACTTCTCGTATTTTTTTGAAATTTTTAATTCCGCATTTTTCATTCAGTGTAAAAGGGAATGAGTAGATAAAAAGGGAATGGAAATATGTGGTGGAAAGTTTAATTCATCACTTCTTTAAGTATCTTTTTTGGATTACTATTTATCCTGAGATTTATTAATCAAGAATTAATATTGATAAAATTGTAATGTCTACTAATGAATTATTATTAACAAAAATGTGATGTGTTCATCATAGCACTTTCCCAGTTAAAGATATGATGATTTAAATATCAACAATATGGAAAAGTTGCCCAAACTAAATTAATTCTACTTTTATTATTATTATTCTAAAACTATTCACACAAAGAGTATATTGTATAACGAGCATATAATGATGACTAATGATCACGAGAACGAGGTTTGCGGAACGAGCCGACAGCGAGTGCAGCAAGTCGTTCGAGTAATTAATAGCCATTATATTATATGGACCACCCTGTAGATAAAGAATATGTTTTTATTTCACTTTAAACCAGTGTTTTATACGCGTGGCGCATAAAGTAAAATTTATAAAAATCCTATAACTTTGTAAACATCGTTTTATCATCGCTAAAAATTATAAATATTGACTAAAATCTGAAAATCTCCGACTATTAAATTCTACGAATATCAAGATGAAATATGGAAATCGTGTAAATAGCTATAGCGTGTGTTACAAATGACTATATTCTATAAACTTTGAAAAAATAACTAAAACTGAAGAAAATCATTTGAAGAGATAGACGTGAATCGACTCTCTATTTCTTCAAATAATCGAAATCCCTACGCATTTTCAGGAAACGGACTTCTTGTATAAGTATCTACTTTTTTTAATAATGTATAAAAACTATTTGCAGTTACAATTTAATTAAGTTTATAAACGGAGTTTCCACTCCTTCATTAATTATGAAGCCAAATTTCGAGGTTAGAACCAAATCCAAATTTTGACTTTTTAAACTCGAAATTTTACTTCATAATTAATGAAGGAGTGGAAACTCCGTTTATAAACTTAGTTAATACTTTATTAAACACTAAATTATTATTAAGGGAGAAATAAACTTAGGACCCATATTTTTTTATATTCAAATACTTAACTTGGCAAAGACATTATGAAATTACTTCAGTATGTAGCATCTTTACAACTTTCTAAGTGAAGCAATAGAAAAAGTTTAACGAAGACATTTTGTACAAAACTTATTCTTAAAATTAATATTTTATTTAAAAAGTCTTACAAAGACTTGTGACATTAAAATAAATTGATTGTGAGTTACGTGAAGATCAAATTTGTTTGACGAATAAAGCACTAATAACCTTTCTTCGCACTTTTATTTGAATTACCAAATGTACATTTCGGACACAAAGTAACCATTATCAATGGATTAACACTGTTAATCCATTGATAACGTGTCCGAAATGTACATTTGGTAATTTATATAAAACTGTGAAGAAAGGTTATTAGTGCTTTATTCGTCAAATATTAAAATAAGTTTAAATATAAATATAAAACTTCATAATAATAATTCTGGACAAATTATTTTGATTTTCTGTATTGGAATATCAGTAATTGTTATTTCTTAAGTAATTCTGATAATTTTCACTAATTTTGGAGTTACAAGGTTTCGAATTATTTTTATTGTGAATGCTTATCTAAGAGTCTCATAACCTACATTTTAGAGAAATTGTCTAATACAGAAAACTTAAATTTTAAAAAAAAGTTATTTCTTGATAAAATCTGAAAATCTGAAGTCATTTTATTAATATACTTTAAAATGTAATGATTATTATAAGGACTTCTTTACATTAAAAACTAAACTATAATTGCAATCAAGATAAGATATTTCAGTTTGTTGTTCAGTTATATTAAAACTAGTTATCTCCTAATAAAAATCAATATAAGATTTTGAAGTAATTTTGATACCGTAATATTTTTTGTGATTCTTGAAAAATAATTCCACTCCAAAATCCAATGATTATTTGAACCGTTTATTTTGAAAGTGGCCTAACATCATTTCTCATTTTTTTGTTGTTAACAGTGATAACCTTTATAATTTGAGGTTTTCAGTCTTAAAAAAGCAACCGGAAATTGTTGTTAATGATAGAGATCCTCAAATTATGGAGGTTGTTTCAGTCAACAACAAAAAATTGAGAAAAGGAGTTTCTATACAGTAATATGAAAATATTAATTTTTAATAAATTATAATAATTTAAATTGATTTTGTGATGTTTTAAAAAAAATTTTACTCCGAAATTTAATGAATTTTATCATATATCCATACATCAAATATTTCGGTTTTCATGGTATTTCATTGCCAAAATGTAACTGCAAATAGTTTTTATACATTATTAAAAAAGTAGGTACTTATACAAGGAGTCCGTATTTCGTGAAAATGTATAGGGATTTGAAGAAATAGAGAGTCGATTCAAGTCTATATCTTCAAATGAATTTTGTCAGTTTTAGTTATTTTTTAAAGTTTATGGAAGATAATCATTTGTAACACACGCTATTGCTATTTACACGATTTCCATATTTTATCTTGATTTTCGTCCAATTTAATGGTCAGAGATTTTCCAGATTTTAGTCAATTTTCATAAATTTTAGCGACGATAAAACGATGTTTTCGAATTTTTAAGATTTTTATAAATCCACTGAATAATATTACAATAGAAAATGTCGGTATCCATGACTTTTTATTAATTGATGTTAATTTTTGTGATTTTCGTGTGTCACAAGTCATAGGTTTTTTTATGTTTAGAGATTTATCAATTTTAAAGACTTTCATCAATGTTAAGTTTCATTATATTATATTTTTTATAAATTTTGAACTAAACAAATAATTGATTTTATTAAATCATTTTTTGGATAACCTGATCAGATTTGCTGGTAAGACATCATGAAAACATCAACACAGGTTTTTTCCATCCTAATAGGGGGTCGTGTACCCACTTCAAAACAAATACTTTACACTTACTTTAAATAGATTTATTAATTTTATATATGGTCGAGGAAAGAAGTGGCAAAATAGATTTATGTATTCCCTAAATAGTCGAAAAAATAATGGAAACAAATGTCACCGAATGATGAGGCTGAAAAGAAATATTGTTTAATCTTTCTGTAAGTGCAAAACACACAAAGAAAACCTAATGAATTTTTAAGCGCGCTAATAATTTTCTGTTTTCAAGCATCTATAGCTTTTTTAAAACTCTTTTTCAGATTCAACAACAGTTTTAACAAAAACATCCCCTTCTTCTTCTTATTCTTTTACGAAATGAATGTCCCTGGCTTCAAAGCCCAAATAGTAAGAAAGCAAACCATCGCACTAACCAATCACAGCAATAACTATCGTAAATGTAAATAAACACTAGCACTTGAAAACTAGAAAACCGAACTGTATTTTCTAAAAAGTGAAGACGTGATACGCACCGTGTATTCAATGGGCCAGAACTGATGTTGAATAGGTAACTAAATCCGTAAAGAATGCAATTATCTCCGATTTTCGCCTTTGTTTTTTGCGAATTTGGTGATACGTGAATGGATGGAGTTTAATGATCGAAACAAGTTTATTTGTTGTTTCCCTAAATAATTGCAAATATTTCTGCACTTAACATATTAATTGCCGAGCAATTATAAAGTTAACTCTAAAAGTTTATTTTAGTTAAAATCCTGCACTTCTTTTTATGATTTATATGAATGACTCATTATATTACATAGTGGGAATTTTTCTATTAAATATACATAATGTATACGCTGTAAATTTGTAGACAGTCGTCGATTTTATAAAAGCGTTTAATTTGAAGTTTCGAACTTGTGTTTCCACTCCCAGATTAAGCATGAAGTAAAATTTCGAGTTTAGAAAAGCCCGAAAATTTGGTTTGGTCGCTCCGCGAAGCGAAGCGGCCAAACCAAATTTTCAGGCTTTTCTAAACTCGAAATTTTACTTCATGCGCCACGCGTATAAAACACTGAAATATTGTGAAGCTAGAAATATACTTAAAAATACTTTTTTAATATGAGTAATAATAAAAATAATAAAATAACAAAATATTTTAATTTTTCAAGACACATTTACAAGTCAGGTCGAATATAAAAATGTATAAAATTAACTTATTTAGTAAATAAATTAGCAAAATAATTATATTGTTGCATTATTGCATCAATGGCGCATAATGGATTAAATAATAGAGCTGGGAAAGATTCGAAGGATTTAAATGATGTATTTCAATACTTTAGTTATAGAGGATTTATGATACGGATTTGTTGCGTTATTTTAACCCTTAGCTGCAAGACTTCAATTTTGTAACATAACTGCACATGGGGTGCAAAAATTTCTTAAAAAATTCTTCTATCCTCTATATAGGACTACAGAACTGTACAAAAATGTTAATTGGTACATTATGGACTAGAAAAATCAGCCATAATAGAGAGTTAACTCATTTCCCTCAAGGATTGAGAAAATAAGTTAAGAACATTTTAAAAATCCATTTTTTTTTTAATTCGTAAAACTCTTATTTAGTTATATGAAGACTTGAAATTGTAGGTAATGGTGTATTTCATACTATATTTCAAAAAAATAAATACAGTACAAGGGCTTCTTTCAAAAAATATATTTATTCTTTCAAAAAACTACAGTCAAATATACCCATAAAAAGATTTTTCCATGTAAAAAATGCATATTTTTTAATAAAAATAATTAAATGCCACAGCAATGAAGACATAAATAGAAACGATATTTTTTGCATATTGGTCGCTTGCCTAAGCAACATCCATATTTTGTTTTTTTTATCAATCTTTCTGGTACACATCATACATCGTTGCTTCCGGTCAAACTCTACCTTTTGAAATTCTTTCTGATTAGAAATTGTATCTCTTTGTTCCAGTAATGAGTTGATGTTTATCTTCAACTCTTTATGAAGCAAACACTTTTTCTCCTTTCTTCACAAGTTTATTTTATACCAGATGTACATTTCGGTCACCAAAAGTAATCAAACCATTGATAATGGTCACATGGTGACCGAAATGTACATCTGGTATAAAATAAATTTGTGAAGAAAGGAGAAAAAGTGTTTTATTTCAAGTTATTATCATCTTCACGTAACTCACCCAAACTCATTCATTCTTAATGAAGCAGTTCATTTTGTAATCTTCTCTTCAACATTGGAGTGATTAGATAAAGAATAACTTTCTTTATAGCAATAATGGCAGTGGTACTTTTCCTGTCGCAATCCTCGCCTAATTTCAATTTCCATAATATTCTTGTATTTACCATAGCTTGATCTACAATTCCATAGAAAATACGCATGGGCCATTTATTGGTTCTTCGGGTGACCGTATATGTGTGACACAATTGATCAAAGGTATCTGTTCCACCTTTAGTGTCATTATAGTTCAATATTATATTTGCCTTACCATTTATAATTTCTGTAGTATGCATGAATGTCGAAGCAGATAAGAAGATAAGAGAGTAATATCCGGAGAAAAACAAAACTTTGTTTCAGGTGGTGAAGAACTGGCAATTTTTATTTCAAGAGGGATTTCTTTTTTATTTTTCCTGTTTGTCCCAGTAATAATTATATCAAAAGGTTCTTTTTTCGTCCTCTGCAACAATGGAACTGAAGTGAACCAATTATCACACGTAACTGTTCTATTCGTTCCATGAATTGATTCAGTTATTTTATCAAAGAAGTATTCTGAGACTGGTAATTTATTGGTGTTTTCTGTTGGTGCTGTTTTTCCTAGGTATGGTATGGCAAATATCAAGTATGCTGTGGTTGCATCATTTAACGTTAATAGTTTATGTCCATATTTGTCAGGTTTCGACTTCATATACATTCTGAAGATGCATCGCCCACGAAAACTCAACAATTGCTCGTCTTCTGTACATTTTGAACTAGGCTGATAGTACTTCCCACAGTTGTTCATGAAAATGGTCCAGATTTCCCTAATTGCAGAAAAGCGATCATTTACTCTTCTTTATTATCAAAGCGTAAACAAGATTGCAGGAAGACAAATCTGTTTCTGGATAAGACGCAACGGTAAAAATGCATGCCTTTAGTTTGACTCCATAATTCGTTGACATCAACATGGTTTGACTTCCATAAACCGGAATATAACAGAACACCTATGTAAGCCCTGATTTCAACGTCATCGGTGTGATGATGATAAGAAACTCCTGCGTCTTTTGCTATAATTTCAACAGTACTTTGCTCTATTTTATTATTGGTATACTCAACTATTAGGTTGATCATTTCTTTGCTAAACAGTAAATCCCAGAATTTTTCAATTGAATCACATTTCTCAGCTCCACCAATTATCTCAGCTTCCTTGAAAAAGAATGCTCTTGTTCGATCAGATCTCCGTGTAACATACCTCGTACTCGATGAAAACCCGTTTTTTCCTAGTAATGTAGTTTTCGGTCGACCTCTAGTTTTGGTTCTAGATGAATTTTGAGCAGATACTTTTGGATTATTTCGTTCTCTATATCTCGAAGCACGTTTAGTGTTGACTGCAGTCTCGACTTCATCATCCAAATCATGGTCCGAAAAATTATTTTCAGAGTTATCTGAGTTTGAAACCGACTGCTCGGTATCTGAATCACTCTGGATAGACCATTCGCCATCACTAGATGAAAAGAATTCTCGATCACACAGTAACTCTTCACGCTGTTGTCTTGCCCTCAGATTGCGAGCCTTCTGATAAAAATCAAAAAATAAATATCTACAAATGTTTTCAGGAAGAAAAATAAAACATTTTTTTACTTAAGCGTCAAATCATACATTCACGAATATATACATGTATTATTATTTTTATTATACACGAAAAGTAAATATAATATAAATATAATACTGATACGAGTTCGTTTTATATTTATGATATACAAAAAATTTAGAAATTGGAAATATATCGAAATAGTATATTATGCAACGATCATTTAATGACAGCTATTAAGACACGAGTATGAGAATTACGACACGAGCGACGAAGGAGCGAGTGTCGTAATGAATACGAGTGTCTTAATAGCCATTAAATGAGAGTTGCAAACACTATTTTTTCTACGACTACTTGCAATAGAAAAATAATAAGTTTTATTTTCAAAATTTATTAAATTTATTTTCAACTTATAAATTATTTTTATACACTACATGATATGAAAAAAAATTAAATTACAATATATGAGAACTTTGCAAACAAAAATGACAGGTTTTTAATCATTCTTTTTGATTTATACTAATATTTTGAATTGTACAGTTATTAAAATGAATCTGTGGCACTTTCGGTAGTTCTGAAACAATGTTGGTGGATGTTGTTATTGATGCTGATGGAGTAATGTTTATAAAATTGTTTGTTTGGCTGTGTTCTATCGAATTCAAAAGTTGATTGGCTACGTTGACTTTATTTTGGATTGACTCGTCAATATAGTTTTCAGCCACTGCGGTGGATTTCCACCCACCGTGGCGTTTTAGCGAGGTGATGTCACCACCAGCATCAACCAATATTGTGGCAGAACTGCGACGAAAGCAGTGTCCGGTGTATAAGTTGGGATCTGGAAGATTTAAGTACCTAGCAATTTCTTTGCCCATATTTCCAAACTTGTTTATTCCTACGTTTTGTACTGTACATTTTCCATTTGTATAATTTGTAAAAAAAGATGGGGTTATACAATGTTGTTGACAAAGATTCATGTAGTTCTTGCATATACCGTAATATTTTCCGGTAACTGAAAATTTTCGCGTTGTTTTTGTTTTAGTATCATTAATTGTGACTAAAATAGTTGTTCCAAAATCATTTATGTCTTTTAATTCCAACTTGTGCAGCTCATGCCTTCTACACGCTCCCATAACACCAAAGATACATACTACCTATGAAAACAACAGTTTAAAATATAAATTTTAAACTAAAATTAACTTACCTTGGTCAATAAATATTTTACGTCTGGGGCTTCACCAATAAATTGCTTTATTTCATCAGTGGTAAAGGTTTTAGATTTTTTGGGTACATATCCTTCAGATTTTCTTTTTAACAAGGCAAGCAATTTGAAATATTTGGATATGTCCACTTTGTGTTTAATGGATAAAGTTGATTTAATAATGGAATAATGAGTCCATAAAGTTGTGGATTTTAATTTCTTGCACAATTCATCGAAATAAACTAATAATACATTTTCAGAAAAGCTGCTAACCTTATATTTATTCCTCCATTCCATAAACTGAGAGTAACATTTTTCATAAATTTTTGCCGATTTTACTGGTAGTAAATTATTTGAGGTTTTTGAGGCTTGTTCTACAATCTTCGGAGGAGTTAGATTTTCAATTTCACTATCACTATCGCTCATTTTTGTCGATGTTTATACAATTACGTACGTTGACAAATTGACAATTTTAAATTGTCATTCCATCATACCCAGCATGAGCTTGCTACGATGTGAATGAAAATATGAAAATCTGTATCGAAATGAAAATCTGTATCGAAATGAAAATCTGTATCGAAATGACCCTCATTTCGATACAAGTAGTAACTGTCTAATAAATCAATTTAAGTATAGGAGTAGTAAAATATATATTATATCATTATCCTAATAATTATTTTACAGATTTTAGATAAAAACTTACTTTTAAATTATGAAAAAACAACGAAAACGAACAAATTAACGTCGCACTCAATTGAACGGATATGCACTACTGGGGTCTTTGAGGGCCCCACGTGTTTATAAACGTGGATAGACGTAAACTGTATCCTTACTTAAAGCGCTCTACTTCTAAATCAGGGCATTAGTTTTATGATATTTCGAAATTTTAAATAATTAAAAGTACTTTTTAGAAAGGATGGGGTCCCTCAGGACCCCCAGGCGCAGCTAAGGGTTTAAAGGATTCGTATTCGATTACAAGTCTAGGTTATTCGAATCCTTCCAAAAGGATTCGAATACTTACAAAAAGATTCGAATCCTCGCAATTTCAGTCATCGCGCTCGGTAGGGTGAATTATGTAATTGCCCGCTATTTTATTCACAACTAGTATCTACGAGTATAAGAATAAAATGTACACAAATATTTTTTAAATTTTCGAGCGAAATAATTCTATTTCGAAAGCAGTGTTTTTTAAATGATGTTTTTTGAGTTAGACAGCAAATTTTATTTTAGAGGGTTTATTTTATATTTAGGTTAGGTTATTTTTGGTAAGGTTAGGTTACATTACTTTAGGTTAGATTAGGTTACTTTAGGTTAGGTTAGATTATTGTTTGTTTAGGTATTGTGTGATACACTAACTTAACAATAACCGATATGCGATTTTATAATCGATTAGGTTAGGTAAGTTAGGTTAGGTTATATTAAGTCAGGTTAGGTTAGGTAAGGTTATTGTTTGTTTAGGTGTTGTGATACACTAACTTAACAATAATCGATATGCAACAGAGCTGGGCAGGATTCGAATCATTCAGGATTCGATTCCCGGATTCGAATCCTTTTAGAGGATTCAACAGAGGTATTCGAATACTTTAGTGAAAACGGATTCGTGATCCGGATTCGTTACATATTTTTAAAAGGATTCGTATTCGAATCCAGGTGTAGATGATTCGAATCCTTATAAAAGGATTCGAATTCTTATAAAAGGATTCGAATCCTTATAAAAGGATTCGAATCCTTATAAAAGGATTCGAATCCTTATAAAAGGATTCGAATCCTTATAAAAGGATTCGAATTCTTATAAAAGGATTCGAATCCTTATAAAAGGAATCGAATCCTTATAAAAGCATTCGAATCCTCATACACGGATTAAAATCCTCCTAAATAATTCGAATCATCGCTATTCAGGCTGGGATTCGAATTCGATTAATTCAAATAGTTAAATATTCTAATATGAATATTTAAATCACTAAATTATTCATATTTGAATATAAATATTGAAATTTTCGAATAATTCAAATGTTTGTGAATGGATATTTGGCTGCTTAACCATGAAAAATATCCAACGTTAATAGTATATTTTTAACTTCACTTGAAATCAGTGTTCTATACGCGTGGCGCATGAAGTAAAATTTCGAGTTTAGAAAAGCCCTGTGAAAATTTGTCTCGGGTCGCTACGCGACCCTCGACAAATTTTCTACGCGGGGCTTTTCTAAACTCGAAATTTTACTTCATGCTTAGTCTGGGAGTGGACAACACTGGTTCTTAGAAGTTTTAAATTGAAGGATCACTCTAGATTACTAAGTTTATTACCTACCATTTTACAAAGGCTACAGCTCGAAGGACCAATCATGGTCTTCGGAGACCGAAGGATTGCAGGGAATCAAAGTTTTTTACCAGAAAACAACGAATATCTGAAGGTATACAGCATGGATAGGAAAGAAAACAACTAATTTTGAAAAAATATCGAAGTTGGGTTGGTTTTCAGTGCATTTTTAACTTCACTTTAAATCAGTGTTATACGCGTGGTGCATGAAGTAAAATTTCGAGTTTAGAAAAGCCCCGCGAAAATTTGTCTCGGGTCGCTGCGCGACCCTCGACAAATTTATGCCTGGTCTGGGAGTGGACAACACTCGTTTGAATTAGAATTTTACTTTTTTAAAAAATCGACGTATGTAATATAATAAATCATTCATTGAAATCATAGAAAAGAATTCAAAACTTTATCTAAAATTAACGTTTAGAGTTAACTTTATAATTTGGTCGGCTCTTAATGGGTGAATATTCTATTCCTAAAAAAAAACCGTTTTTATTTAATATTAAAGTTGCATTTAATACAATAACAAACTGTGAATAAATCGACATAATTCTTGAAATATCGAAAATCTCGACATGTAGAAAATCTTGACGGTCCACTGCCAGACTAAGCATGAAGTAAAATTTTGAGTTTAGAAAAGCCCTGCGTAGGAAAATTCTCGAAGGTCGCGCAGCGACCCGAGACAAATTTTCACGGGGCTTTTTTAAACTCAAAATTTTACTTCATGCGCCACGCGTATAAATCACTGATTTAAAGTGCACTGAAAATCAACCAAACTTCGATATTTTTTCAAAATTAGTTGTTTTCTTTCCTATCCATGCTGTAAACCTTAAGATATTCGTTGTTTTCTTGTAAATAAACTTTGATTCCCTGTAGTCCTTCGGTCTCCGAAGACCATGATTGGTCCTTCGAGCTGTAGCCTTTGTAAAATGGTAATAAACTTAGTAATCTAGAGTGATCCTTTAATTTGAAACTTCTAAGAACGAGTGTTGTCCACTCCCAGACTAAGTATGAAGTAAAATTTCGAGTTTAGAAAAGCCCCGCGTAGAAAATTTGTCTCGGGTCGCTGAGCGACCCGAGACAAATTTTCACGGGGCTTTTCTAAACTCGAAATTTTACTTCATGCGCCACGCGTATTAAACACAGATTTAAAACGAAGTTCAGTAACACATATATCATCATTAATTAAAATCATTATATAATCAGATATTTAGTCGGTAAATGTACATTTTTGTTAATAGAAACTGATGGAATAAAATATTACTGGTTGCAAATAATAGATTCAAATTTATTTTTAAAGGATTTGTATCCGTGATTCAAAAATGAGGGTTTGAATCTTTGATTCGAATCATATTTTTCACTTACGAATCCTTTATTCGAGTATTCGTGATTCGAATCATATTAGGTGATTCGGATTCGTGATTCGAATCCTGTTTTTGAGGAGTCATCCCAGCTCTGATATGCAATTACAACACCTAAACAAACAATAACCTAAAGTAACCTAACCTAAACTAACTTAACCAAAAACAACCTAACGTAAACATAAAACAGACCTTCTAATGAAAAATTTGCAGTCCTAATAGGACAACATATAAAGGTGCGTAATTGTCAACCATTTGTTTATGGATTGGTGTACAAATGAGGACATCAAGAACATTGAACATTATTATCTTTACGAGCGTAAGTTAGGTTGATATTTTCCTTTGATGCTTTAAATATTATCACATAACGTAATGTCACATTGCCGTATAATACAAGTAATTTTATTAAATCGCAATTATAATATCACTGAAATACATTACACATGTAAAATACGAGAGTTGCCTTTTATATTTTGGGATTCGGCAATTCTAGTGCTACTATTTGGCAAATGACGTCTCGACTGCAAAGTTGACATTTTTGACAGTATTCGCACTTATAACATTTTAATATACGAGGGCTATTTGTGTTTTGTATAAAAACTTGAAAAATTTAATTTCGGCAAAAAATGGAATTAATCATAAACATTTTGAAAAATAATAAAGCCATTTTCGATAAAAAATATTTGTTTTTGTTCCCTAATCCCCAAATATAAAAGGCAACATCAGACATTGCTAAGTAGTTCACTCTCATCATTCGGAGTCATCTGTATCCACTTTTTCAATAATTTAAGAAATCAATAAATCTATTCGCCAGTTTTTTTTATGTCATTTAGGAAACCTATAAAGTGTTTGTTTTGAAGTGGGTACACGACCCGCTCTCGGGGTGGCAGAATCTGTGTGAATGTTTTGATCGGGTTCTCCCGTGAAGAAGTTTACGAGTAGTGAGCACTTGAAAAGTTTGCCCCCATAGAACATACATACATCATCTTTATTCAGACATAACTTATATACTGTACATAGAAATGAATATAATAAATGAATTTGTTAGTACTACCTTTTCTGGGCTATCGACCATGAGTCTTTCTACCTCATAGAATATTTGATATTATTTCTAAATTACATAGCAAAATAATATGAAAAATTAGTTACATAATTATAATTAATGGTTTCTTGATGTTCTGGGAGGGAAATCTCCTTGCCCCCTTGGCTACGCCCAAAAAAATACCGGTCCGCCACATAAAATAGTTTGCGAAGCGCTGATCTAGATCACATCATTTAAAATTACTCATTTCAAATTGTTATTTCTATCAAATAATTAAATATTTATACGGAACTGTTTTTGATTTATAATAAAAACATACAGGGATTTTTTCTATTAAGTATACGTATCACGATATATACGGTTTACATTTTTTTTTTGTAAAACAATCAACGAGTGTTTCCACTCCTTGATTAAGCATGAAGTAAATTTTCGTGTTTAGAATAGCCTAAACATTTGCATTTGCCGGCGCGAAACGCCTGGCCAGGGCCAGGCGTATAAAACACCGCTATAATGTGAAGTTTAAAATATACTGCTTTAGTACACTGAAAATGTTGTAGTGTATGCATCGAGATATCCAGACTTAAAAGAAAAACTCCCTGTATCAGATAATCAACCGGAATAAAAGTTAAATTCAAAAATAAAATCTATTATTAACTATAATTTATTTCAAACAAGATAAATTCAAATTCAAAACTATTTGAATTCGAGAAAATAAGCTTACGCTTCTTATAGTTTGCACACTTTAAACATAATATATAAAATTACGAAAAAACTATTCGTGAAAATGCAAACAGTGTCTTAATTAATAAGACAATTTAAGACGATAAATATCCATTGAAACAACTACTTCCCGTGCAAATACACCTCCGGATATTGAATATTTCATTGTATTTTTCAATATCCGGAGGTGTATTTGCACGGGAAGTAGTTGTTTCAATGGATATTTATCGTCTTAAATTGTCTTATTAATTAAGAAACTGTTTGCATTTTCACGAATAGTTTTTTCGTAATTTTATATATTATATAATTTATTTCTTGTGACAAGTTGTCCAATAGTGGCTTAGGTTGATTAAACTTAGTTTATAAGACATTTGTTACAATGTAATTTAAACTAGGCTTGAGTAAGCTCCTACTAAACATCTGGCCCTGAGTAAACATTATTTTAAATATTGTTTCACAAAATTGTATTAAACTTTTAATTGTATACTTATCTAACACTTGGCGAAACATGTTTTAATACTGAATTTAAAACTGGTTTAAAATTAATAAAACACTTGGTTATTGTTTCACTGTTTGTTTTTATTTTTAACTGACTAGTTTCGGTCAGACGACTATTATCAAAGGTATTACAAGTCTCAGTCTTGTAATAACTTTGATAATGGTCGAACCTGTCGTCTGGTCGTGTTTTAATAATTTTAAACCAGTTTTAAATTCAGTGTTAAAATTGTATTAGTTGAAAAAATCATGCATTTTCACGGTGTAGAAATTATGACAAACGAATTAACAAAAAAAAAACATCAGTTCAAAGTAAAAAAATGAATTGTTTAGTAATCGATTAGTACTAAAAAATAGTTGCAAGTTAGTATTCAACATTTAATAGTAATGAGTGATTAGTTCAGATTGTGTGAGGAGAAGAAAAACATAAGTACAGCACAGCAGTTCTCAAGAGAAACAAAAAATATATGTGCGGTACACAATCTTACGTAACAGGCACGCGCACTGTGTACTCGTCCGTGATATTTCTGCAACAGAGTAAGCCGCTTCATTCAAATGGTATACTGGGGCTGTATGCTTTTTTTATGTGGGACAACTACAAGTGTCAATATTTGTAGCAAATAACACAATAAATAAAAATTAAAAAAAAACAAAGTTATGTGTTAAAGCTGCGTGTATAATGCGAACTGAAAAATACAATATACAAAAATAAACAATTACATTATTAAAACAAAAAAACAGAAATGTAAAAGAGTAGATCAATTGGCTGTGATTGTGGAATCCTGTCAGGTTGTTTAAAACTGTTTAAATAAATATATATATATATATATATATAAGAAATAACAGCGCACAAGGTCATGATGTAAAAGTTATTTTTTTTATCAAGTGAGTGTGCAAGGAGGACAGAAGACGACGACGATCGTTTCGCTCTTTTTATGAGCTCCTCAGGCCGCCACATCCATCATCCCATACACACTCACTTGATATCTAGAAGTTGTATATATACTGACTTCGCTAACCACAAGCCGGTATTGACGTCAGTATTTATAAATGCTACTGCATTGATAAGGGCATTGATCTCATTTTGCTTCTACAGTTAGTGTCGGTTTTTAGTTTAAACCATCGACTAGCATCGGAGCGGCGAGAAACCCGAACCAATGCGATGATAATATTCAGAACGCCGAATTAAATTAAATAAATTAGAATTAACGACCTGCTTATAAGTACCAAATAATTCTAATTTATTTAATTTAATTCGGCGTTCTGAATATTATCATCGCATTGGTTCGGGTTTCTCGCAGCTCCGATGCTAGTCGATGGTTTAAACTAAAAACCGACACTAACTGTAGAAGCAAAATGAGATCAATGCCCTTATCAATGCAGTAGCATTTATAAATACTGACGTCAATACCGGCTTATGGTTAGCGAAGTCAGTATATATACAACTTCTAGATATCAAGTGAGTGTGTATGGGATGATGGATGTGGCGGCCTGAGGAGCTCATAAAAAGAGCGAAACGATCGTCGTCGTCTTCTGTCCTCCTTGCACACTCACTTGATAAAAAAAATATAAAAAAAATAACTTTTACATCATGACCTTGTGCGCTGTTATTTCTTATTTGGTACTTATAAGCAGGTCGTTAATTCTAATTTATTTATATATGTATATATATATATATGTTAAAACGTAGATTTTCGCGGGCGTAACATGTATCACTGTTTCTTCGGGTTTGGTCCCGCGTATTTTCTTGGCTCTGGTCCATTTTATTTTTAATTCGACGTTTCGATGACGTCGCAGTCATCATCGTCAGGAATAACTATCAAAATTCCATTGCTCTAGCAACCACTTGTTTGACTTTTACGTACTACTTGATGCCGAACAGTCTAAACCAAAGAGATGATGCTAAAAGACTACCACCAATTTGGAAAACTTGTATAAATTCTGGTCAAAATATATTATCTCCGAACAACAACCAAGAAATTCAAAACCCAACCCCTTCCGAAAATAATATTGAAATTGTCACTACTACATCATTAGAAGAACAAAACAGAAGAGTAACACGAAGCCAAACAAGAAATTCACGCATCAAGTAGTACGTAAAAGTCAAACAAGTCCTTCTAAAAGGATTCGAATTCTTATAAAAGGATTCTAATCCTTATAAAAGGAATCGAATCCTCATACACGGATTCAAATCCTCCTAAATAATTCGAATCATCGCTATTAAGGCTGGGATTCGAATTCGAATAATTCAAATAGTTAAATATTCTAATATGAATATTTAAGTTACTAAATTATTCATATTTGAATATAAATATTTAAATTTTCGAATAATTCAAATATTTGTGAATGCATATTTGGTTACTTACCCATAAAAAATATCCAACGTTAATAGCATATTTTAAACTTCAATTCGAATCAGTGCTTTATACGCGTGGCGCATGAAGTAAAATTTCGAGTTTAGAAAAGCCCCGTGAATATTTGTCTCGGGTCGCTGCGCGACTCTCGACAAATTTTCTACGCGGGGCTTTTCTAAACTCGAAATTTTACTTCATGCTTAGTCTGGGAGTGGACAACACTCGTTCTTAGAAGTTTCAAATTGAAGGATCACTCTAGATTACTAAGTTTATTACCATTTTACAAAGGCTACAGCTCGAAGGACCAACCATGGTCTTCTGAGACCGGAGGACTACAGGGAATCGAAGTTTTTTTACAAGAAAACAACGAATAGCTGAAGGTTTACAGCATGAATAGGAAAGAAAACATCTAATTTTGAAAAAATATCGAAGTTCGGTTGGTTTTCAGTGCATTTTTACCTTCACTTTAAATCAGTGTTTTATACGCGTGGCGCATGAAGTAAAATTTCGAGTTTAGAAAAGCCCCGCGAAAATTTGTCTCGAGTCGCTGCACGACCTTCGACAAATTTTCTACGCGGGGCTTTTCTAAACTCGAAATTTTACATTATGCTTAGACGGGGAGTGGACAACACTCGTTTGAATTTTAAATTTAACTCTTTTAAAAAATCGACGTATGAAATTTAATAAATCATTCATTGAAATCACAGAAAAAGATGCAAAATTTTACCTAAAATTAACTTTTAGAGTTAACTTTATAATTTGCTCGGCTATTAATGGGTGAATATTCTATTCCTAAAAAAACCGTTTTTATTTAATATTAAAGTTGCATTTAATACAATAACAAACTGTGAATAAATCGACATAAATCTAGAAATATCGAAAATGTCGACATGTAGAATATCTTGACGATCCACGATCCCAGACTAAGTATGAAGTAAAATTTCGAGTTTAGAAAAGCCTCGCGTAGAACATTTGCCGAGGGTCGCGCAGCGACCCGAGACAAATTTTCACGGGGCTTTTCTAAACTCGAAATTTTACTTCATACGCCACGGGTATAAAACACTGATTTAAAGTGAAGTTAGAAACGCACTGAAAACCAACCCAACTTCGATATTTTTTCAAAATTGGATGATTTCTTTCCTATCCATATTGTAAACCTTCAGATATTCGTTGTTTTCTTGTGAATAAACTTCGATTCCCTGTAGTCCTTCGGTCTCCGAAGACCATGATTGGTCCTTCGACCTGTAGCCTTTGTAAAATGGTAATAAACTTAGTAATCTAGAGTGATCCTTTAATTTGGAACTTCTAAGAACGAGTGTTGTCCACTCCCAGACTAAGCATGAAGTAAAATTTCGAGTTTAGAAAAGCCCAGCGTAGAAAATTTGTCGAGGGTCGCGCAGCGACCCGCGACAAGTTTTCACGGGGCTTTTCTAAACTCGAAATTTTACTTCATGCGCCACGCGTATAAAACAGATTTAAAATTAAGTTCAATAACACATATATCATCATTAATTAAAATCATTATATAATCAAATATTTAGTCGGTAAATGAACATTTTTGTTAATAGAAACTGCTGGAATAAAATATTACTGGTTGCAAATAATAGATTCAAATTTATTTTTAAAGGATTTGTATCCGTGATTCAAATTGAGGATTCGAATCTTTGATTCGAATCATATTTTTCACTTACGAATCCTTTATTCGAGTATTCGTGATTCGAATCATATTAGGTGATTCGGATTCGTGATTCGAATCCTGTTTTTGAGGATTTATCCCAGCTCTGATAAATACAGAGAGTTTTTTTTTAAGTATACATGTCCCAGTTTACAGTGTATATGTTATAAATCTTCAGATATTCATTGGTGTTGTAAAAGAGGTTAATTTAAAGCTTTAAACGAGTGTTTTTACTCCCAGATTAAGCATGAAGTATACTTTCAAATTTAGAAAAGCCTGAAAATTTGGTTTGGTCAAGCTTTTCTAAAATCGAAATTTTAAACTCGAAATTTTACTTCATGCGCCACGCGATAAAACACTAAGCTCAAGTAAAATTCAAAATATACCACTAAAGCAGTATTCTAAAAAAGGTATATTCTGTACTTTACACTAAATTACTGTTTAATACGAGTGGCGCATAAATTAAAATTTCGTGTTTAGAAAAGCCTAAAAATGTGTTTGGTCGCTCCGCTTCGCCTTGCGACCAAACCAAATTTGAAGGCTTTTCTAAACTCGAAATATTTTACTTCATTCTTAATCCGCGATTAGAAACACGTAAGAATCTTCGAACATGAAAACACGAAATGTTTCCATATTAATTCAAACGTATTCTTGATAGAAATTACGATATTTTATGTGTAAGAAAATGAAAATGTATTCATTCAAAAAAAATAATTTAACTTAAATCTATTATAAATAAAGAAAATCTGACATTTTATTTGAACTTTTATTTCCAGAATTTGAAAGGTGTTGTGTATCACCTTTCAAATTCTGGAAATAAGTATACACTTAATCAGGGCTTGAGATCCAACAATGGAAATTAAATTAAAATGCAGCACTGGTATTACAGCCACTCAAATTGAGAATTTTGTAGAAATGATCAAATATTGGAGTGGGTTTGTGTTTGAAAATTGCTCAAAAATACAATATTTACGCCAAAGCTTTAAAATTTGTGAATATGCAATAAAGTTAATTTGAGTGTAAGGTATAATCAATAGAAATTGAATTCAAGAAGCAGAAATGAGATTAAAGATACTCAAATTGAGAATTTAGTGAGAATTATTGTACGAGGGTGTAATCAAAAAGTAAGGTTACAAAGCCTGCAATGAAACCTGTACATTGTGTAACCTTACTTTTTGATCACCCCTCGTATATTCAAATGGATTTGTGTTCGAAAATTTCTTTGTGACAAAGTCTTAAAATTTTAGATATACCTGTAGAATTAATCGGGGTTTAAGATTCGATTATTACAAATTAAATTCGATTTATAAGTAGAATTACAGCCAAACGAATTGAGAATTTTGTGAAAATTATTGAATACTCGACTTATTAGGTTCATACTTCACTTTATCTCCACTCTTATTGAAATGTTTAGATAAGAGCGGCGAGGGTGGATGATTTTTAAACATAAAAATAGTTTGCTGTTTAGTCTATGGTGAAACTTATTCCATGAAACATCTACATTTTGTAACATGGCGCGATACGTTTATTCAAACATTGAATTGGCAGACATGTTTCTTATTTACGGTGAAACTCGGTGTAATTTTGCGGAAGCTGTAAGAATTTATTAAGAGCGATTTCCTGAACGACACTTACCACCGCCAAACCGATTTAGAAATTTATTACAAAGAACACGCGACACTGGAAGTTTGCAGCCCGTCGCCGTCGCCGGAGCCGGCGGAGGTGGTGACCGTCCAATGCGATATTTGCGAGCGGAAGATGAAATTTTGAATCTGTTGGAAGCGGATCCTGGTTTAAGTACCGGTATTATCGCCGCTCAGCTAAATGTATCGCACACATTTGTCAGCAGTGTTATACGAGGCAATATTTTTTATCCGTATCACTACCAGCATGTACAACATCTTCGACCCCATGATTTTCCCAAAAGAATTGCATTTTCTCAATGGATTTTGGCACAAAACGTTCAAAATCCTAACTTTACCAAAGACATTTTAGTGACCGACGAATCGTGCTTTACGCGTAATGGAAGTTTTAATTTCCATAATATGCATGTTTATGCAACAGAAAATCCTCGTGTTACGCGTAGAACTCATTTCCAGCATCGCTTCTCTCGCTATCTGGGCAGGTATTTTAAATGATCAATTAATTGGGCCATTTATGCTCCCATTTAATTTGAATGGAGAACGATATTTACGATTTTTGCAAGATGACCTTTTAGATCGTCTAGAAAATGTACACTTAGCGGTTCTTAGAAGAATGTGGTATTTGCAAGATGGTGCGCCAGCTCACTATAAAAGGCGCGTTAGAAGATATTTGGATGATGAGTTTCCAGGACGTTGGGTTGGTCGTGGAGGCCCTGTACCATGGCCTCCAAGAAGTCCGGATTTAAACCCCTTAGATCTTTATCTTTGGGGATACTTTAAAAGTAAAGTATACACTACGGAAATTGACAATGCTGAAATGCTGATACAACGAGTAAACGCCGCGGCTAATACCATTCGTGAAAAACCTCGTGAAATGTTTGCTACTGTTCGTGCAAATTGGATACGTAGAGCCCAAATGTGCATTGAGTGCGGCGGACGTCAATTTGAACACGAATTGTGATTATTTTTATACGTGACCCAGTTTCATCTAGGAATTCTAGACAGTGTGTGTGTGTGTGTGTGTAGTGCGTGCTAAGTGATTTATACGTCTCGCAGTAGTAACAGTAAATAAACAATACCACAAATGAGTGATCTGGTTTCATCTCGTCATTCGAGACAGCGTGCGTGCGAAGTGATTTATGCGCCTCGCAGTAGTAAAAGTAAATAGAAAATACAACAACTTACGCATCCACGAAAAATATCATGAACACAGGTAACCAGTTCTCAAAAAGTAAAAAATGCATGAAAAATTATGAAAAATCCAATATTTTTTTTCCGATTTTATTTTTGCTGCAATTGGTGTCAAAATATTTTGTGTATACGCCCTTAAGAGGATGTACATTAGTTAGATTACACGCTGTATATATCAGAGCTGGGCAGGATTCGAATCATTCAGGATTCGAATCCTTTTAAAGGATTCAAAAGAGGCATTCGAATACTTTAGTTCAACTGGATTCGTGATCCGGATTAATTACATTTTTTGAAAAGGATTTGTATTCGAATCCAAATGTGGGTGATTCGAATCCTAATAAGAGTATTCGAATATTTATAAAAGGATTCGAATACTTACAAAAGGTTTTGAATTGTCAAACATAATTCGAAATAATTGTGAGGATTATCTTGAAAAATGTCTTCTGTGTGTTTTTAAATTTCTCGTTAAATCACTGTTTTGTACGCGTGGCGCATGAAGTAAAATTTCGAGTTTAGAAAAGCCCAGAAAATTTGTCTCGGGTCGCTGCGCGACCCTCGACAAATTTTCACGGGGCTTTTCTAAACTCGAAATTTTACTTCATGCTTAGTCTGGGAGTGGAAACGCTCGTTCGAAACTTCAAACTGAATGCTTTGATAAGAACATTAAATGACTTAAAATGTTTTTAAAGATAATAATCTAGTATTCAAAATTTTGTTTAATATTATTTGAAGTAAAACTGACATGGTAGCCACAATCTGAAATGTTAAATATTTCCGGCATTTCTCTGATTCAGGATTGTTTTCCTGACCTTTTAATATAACTTTCTTCTGTGGGAAACCCTCATTTTGTTAAATTGATTTCATTGTTTTAATCGATAGTTAAGTTAATTAAAAATTTATAATTTTACGTGTTTTGTAATTTGCCTGCTGATTTTAACAAATTTAATAATATCATATGGCCTTTTTGTTAGTGTTTTAGTCAATTTGAATATAATTCCACGACTTTTCTCTGACTTTCCCGATTTTAATGATATTCAGAGATTTTTTTATTTACGTAATTTTCAGGCATTCGTCCTGGTATATAATAATACTTGACAAAATTAACATAAGTAATCTTCACCATTGTCCATTTAGTAAATAAGTTTAAATAAGGATTGTGAAGGTAGGTAAGGTTAGATAACAAATTGTACAGTCGGGTTAGATGACAAGTTGTAAAAATGAATTAGATTAAAGGACAAATTGCGTTTTATAATGTTTATTTATTCTATTATTCCTGAACAGACCTAAGTCTAAATAGAAAGTAAAATACAAGTTCAATAGTTGTTCTATGTTGGATCATAATCTAACCTAACTTTACAATTTGTCATCTCACTTAACCGTTTAAATTAATAGTTTACAGAATACGCAATTTAAACTATTGCGCCTGATTCAAGATGGGCCAAGGGTGTAATCATCCTTACTATTACTGACCTCAATTACTCTCGTATATCAAAATTGAATTTGTCGTCAGAATTAAGGCACCAGATACCCGCAGACGCGTTTCGGACTTCAAGGTCCTCGTCAGTGTGGTCCCGACCTAGTGCTTAGGAATACTGAACATTTCTGACTATATTAAGGAGAGATCGAGTGGTTAGAGTGATTGTTGATCAGCGTATAGGAGTGATTTATTAGTGGTATAAAGACAAAAACAATTAGAGCCGGGGATACTTTTATATGGAAGTGCGTGGGGGCGAGACGGGAAAAGGCAAAAGGTAGGGCAAACGTGGGAATTATCACAGGGCTTAGAAGAGGATTGGAAGAAGAAGAAGAGATAGTAGAAAGGAAGAAGCAAGAAGGAGTAGTAAGCAGAGCATTTTGTAATGGTACAAGGAAATGGAGGATAGTGACTGTCTATAACCAGCAAGCAGGGAAGGAAATTAGAGACTACATAACATGGCTACAGCAGGAGGCGGAAGACCCGGGGAATATAATTGTGGGTGGGGGTTGGAATGTGAGAACAGGAAATATGCAAACAAAGTGTATAAACGAAGAAGGAAAGGTAGTGAGATCAAGAAAGTCAAATGACTCGATAATAACAAAAGAGGGAGAGGAATGGATAGAATAGGCAGATGGTGAGGGGCTGGAAATATTAAACGGGTGTACGGCAGGGGATTCGGAAGGTGAGGTGACATATTGTGGGCCGCGGGGGAATTCGGTAATCGATTATATCTTGGTTGGGGAGGAGATACGAGATAAAGTAACATTTTTTGCTGTGGAGGACTGGAGTGGGTCGGATCATTTTTCGGTAACGGTTAAACTTGGGAACAGGGGAAAGGAGAGGGGCAAGCACTAAATAAGGAAGGATGTTGCTAGTCAAGATGGGCTAGAATAAAGTACATCAAGAGAATTGAAGAGGTATGTTGCGAAGTAATAGACTCGGTGAAGCAACTGAGAGCTGGAGTGAAGTTAGCTATGACGAGGCAGAAGAAGGGGAACGAAGGACCAATTAAGAGGGGGTGGTTTGACAGTGAGTGCCAGGAAGCTAGAAAGGCGTTGAGGAAGGCAATTAATAAATGAAAATGAGGGTAAGGTTCAGAGGAGGTAATGAAAGAAGCAAGACACACTGTGAGAGAGTATGTAAGGGCAGAAGAGACGGTTGGATGAAAGAAGAGATGAAGGCGGTAGGCGAAATTGTAAATGAGAAACTGCTATGGGCGTACGTAAAGATAAAGAACCCGAAGAGAAGAATAAAGGGAGAAAATATCAGTATGGCACAGTGGAAGACATATGTCAAGGATCTGTTAAGGGGAGGACACGTGGAAGCAGAGGGGAGCTATGAGAAAAGGATATTCATGGGACAGAAGACTTTAGGGAGGAGGAATTAGAAAGAGCCCTCAGAGGGATAAAGGAAAGGAAAGCGGCGGGGCCTTGGAAATGGTACAGTGCAGGAGGAAAGCGGGCCATGCGGGACATTTTAAATAAAATATGGAGGGGAGAACAGCAATTCCCGGAGAAATGGAGGGAGGGTATAATTATTCCAGTGCATAAGGCAGGGGATGAAATGTGCCCAGCAAATTATAGGGACATAACGCTCATGGACACATTATACAAAGTGATGATGGAGATGGTAAAGGAACGGTTGGAGAAAGAGGTGGAAGAAAAGGGCCTGCTACCAGAAGTGCAGGCAGGCTTCAGGAAGGGACGGTCGACAGTGGATCAGATAGCTACTCTGAACTGGCTGATTGAGAGAGAGATGGTGAAGAAAGGCAAGGTGTATTTGATGTTTGTGGCATATGATTCTGTTGAGAGAAAATTGTTGGTAGAATGTTTGAAAGTGTCAGAGCAGATTGTAAATTGGGTGGCTGAGGTGTACAAGGATACGTGGTGTGAGGTAAGAGTGGGTGAGTGCGAGTCGGAGAGGTTTAAGATAGTGCGTGGTGTGAGACAAGGGTGCCCTTAGAGCACACTACTGTTCAACTTGTATGTCGCAGATATGGAGAAGGTTCTAGAGATGGGACAGGCATGGGGAATAGTGGTGGTAAGAAGGAAGATATGGAGCTTGGCGTATGCGGATGATGTGATAGTGATTGCAAAAATGATGGGTTAATTGAACGAGATGAAAGGTAGGCTGGAGTGGAATTTTAATAAAAGGGAGTTGATTGTAAGTGTCAAGAAAACTAATTGGATGGTATGTAAGAATGGGGGTGGACGAAGAAAGGATAAGGAATTGAAGTGGATGGGAGAGAGATTAGAGAGAGTGAGCGAGTTTAAGTACCTAGGTTATATGTTCGCCGAAAGCGGAGGCAGAGCAAAACATATAGAGTATGCATGTAAGAAGGCGAGAATGGCAATGGGGAGGCTAAGCATGAAGTAAAATTTCGAGTTTAGAAAAGCCCCGTGAAAATAATCGAGGGTCGCGCAGCGACCCGAGACAAATTTTCGGGCTTTTCTAAACTCGAAATTTTACTTCATGCGCCACGCGTTTAAAACACTGAAATATTGTGAAATGTATGTATATTCGAACTTCACTTGAAATCTGTGTTTTATACGCGTGGCTCATGAAATAAAATTTCGAGTTTAGAAAAGCCCAGAAAATTTGTCTCGGGTCGCTGCGCGACCCGAGACAAATTTTCACGGGGCTTTTCTAAACTAGAAATTTTACTTTATGCTTAGTCTGGGAGCGGAAAACACTCGTTTAAAGCTTCAAATTAAACTTTTTTAAAAAACAAACAATTTTCGTAAAGTTACAGCTTAAGCAAACAAGTATACAGGGAATTTTTCTTTTAAGTATACGTATTCCAAATTCAGCGTATTTTCTGTAAACCTTTAGATATTCCTTGATTCTTTTTAAAGTTCAATTTACAGTTTTAAATGAGTGTTTTTCACTCCCAGACTAAGCATGAAGTAAAATTTCGAGTTTAGAAAAGCCCCGTGAAAATTTGTCGAGGGTCGCGCAGCGACCCGAGACAAATTTTTGGGCTTTTCTAAACTCGAAATTTTACTTTATGCGCCACGCGTAAAACACTGATTTGAAGTGAAGTTCAAAAACACACAAATACATCTTTAATTAGAGTAACAGGGAATCAGATATTTAGTATGTTATCAACGATGTTCAGTGTTAATAATAAATAATTAGGTTTAAATATTTTTGTTAAAACAACTGGTTACGATATTTATATATAAATGGTTGAAAAAAATAATAAAATCAAATTTATTCTTAAAGGATTTGTATTCGTGATTCGAAAAAACAGGATTCGAATCTTTGATTCGAATCATATTTAACTCTTACGAATCCTTTGTTCGAGTATTCGTGATTCGAATCATATTAGGTGATTTGGATTCGTGATTCGAATCCTTTTTACGAGGATATATATATATATATATATATATATATATATATATATATATATATATATATATATATATATATATATGTTAAAACGTATATTTTTGCGGGCGTGACATGTATCACTGTTTCTTCGGGTTTGGTCCCGCGTATTTTCTTGGCTCTGGTCCATTTTATTTTTAATTCGACGTTTCGATGACGTCGCAGTCATCATCGTCAGGAATAACTATCAAAATTCCATTGCTCTAGCAACTACTTGTTTGACTTTTACGTACTACTTGATGCGTGAATTTCTTGTTTGGCTTCGTATTACTCTTCTGTTTTGTTCTTTCAATGATGTAGTATTGACAATTTCAATATTATTTTCGGAAGGGGTTGGATTTTGAATTTCTTGGTTGTTGTTCGGAGATAATATATTTTGACCAGAATTTATACAAGTTTTCCAAATTGGTGGTAGTCTTTTAGCAAAGAGGCCGAACAGTCTAAATCAAAGAGATGATGCTAAAAGACTACCACCAATTTGAAAAACTTGTATAAATTCTGGTCAAAATATATTATCTCCGAACAACAACCAAGAAATTCAAAATCCAACCCCTTCCGAAAATAATATTGAAATTGTCAATACTACATCATTGGAAGAACAAAACAGAAGAGTAACACGAAGCCAAACAAGAAATTCACGCATCAAGTAGTACGTAAAAGTCAAACAAGTGGTTGCTAGAGCAATGGAATTTTGATAGTTATTCCTGACGATGATGACTGCGACGTCATCGAAACGTCGAATTAAAAATAAAATGGACCAGAGCCAAGAAAATACGCGGGACCAAATCCGAAGAAACAGTGATACATATATATATATATATATATATATATATATATATTTGTAAATAAAACACTTTTTACTTTGTTTAACCACTGGATCTGATCCAGTGGTTAAACAAAGTAAAAAGTGTTTTATTTACAAGTGTATTTAAGATGTACCACAAAGTGAACGCCTACAACACCAAACAATATATATATATATATATATATATATATATATATATATATATATATATATATATCATAGTGATAACATAAAATAGGAATATCTTGGGTTACTCGAGATAAATAGATAACAACTCATCTTTAAACAAGGGAGTTCCACTTCCAGGTTAAGCATGAAGTAAAATTTTGAGTTTAGAAAAGCCTGAAAATTTTCAGGATTCTCTAAACTTGAAATTTTACTTCATGCGCCCGCCAATAAAACACTGATTTCAAATGAAGTTCAAAATCTATCACAGCAAGAAGTAACAGTCGATAAATCTACTACTAAAGCAGTATGCTAAAGTCGTATGTTCTGAACGTAAAAAGATTATGTTTCTACAAAATATCTTGCAACCTATAATTGATTTAATTTATGATTTTCCAACAATAATGTTCAAATAATGCACAGTTTATATTCAATTTAAGTTTGTAGATCGCATAAATTCTCACCCTGAACAATCGTTACAATAGAAACCCCATATATCAACACTTTTCTATTTCCTCCATTACTTTTTTCTTCCATTCTGAAAACCTCAGCACGTTTTCACATAAACACGAGTGTTTGTTAGTATGTGAGCAGTGTGTGAGTCGGGAATAAAAAACCTATTGTTTCGATATCGGTATCAGTGAAGGGGTGGATGTCGAACAAGAAACAATAATAAATAAAACTGCGGGGGCGGTTTTGAATTTTGCACGGAGGCACGCTCCGCTCTCTGGGGGATGTAAAATTGGGGCTGATCGTGAAAATACACAGTGCGGTTTCGTTGCTTCTCTGTTTAGTTTATGGGTTTTGCAGTAATTGAAATTGTGAAAGTAAAGGAAATGAGAATAAGGGTTGTTTGTTTTCGGATTTAGGGCAATGTATTTAGTTTGTTGTAATGCGCGTATTTCTTATTTATTGATAAGAGATATTAAATAAATCTTACAAAAATATGCACATTTGTTATTTTGAAACTTACTCTAAATATCTGTAACAGTTCTCTAAAAAACATTTCATTACAACACGAATATACAGGGAATTTTTCTTTTAGGTATACATATTATGATTTATCCACGTACATTTTCAGACACTCGCCATTTTTATAAAAGTATTAATTTGAAGCGTCTAATTAGAGTGTTTCCAATCCTGAATTAAGTATAAAGTAAAATTTCGAGTTTAGAAAAGCCTTAACATTTTTGTTTTTTCTATGTTTTTGTAGAACGCTTTGTGAGACGAAAAGACGCCAAAATGTTGTTTATAGTAATATCGCATTTTTATGCATTCCAACTTTACTCTAATTAAATTTTAATAAATTTAGAAGTTACAGGTATGTTACACTATTTTGGTTTGTGAAAATAAATTTTAAATGCTGAATTATTTAATTGAAATTAGCTTTTAGCAAGTATTTCTACTCTTTGACACGAAATACAATTTCGAGCGACCAAACCAAATGTTCAGACTTTTCTAAACTTGAAATTTTACTTATTGCACCACGCGTCTATAATACTGATTTTAAGTGAAGCTCAAAATATATTGGTTTGGTATTCATTTTATTCTGTGTGTATTTATAAATCATAGCATAAATTTGATCGATTTCCATCAAAAAAATAAACATAAATTTTAAAATATAAGCAATTAATCGCAATATTTAATCTATATCGATAGTTTTAAGAACCATTTTTTTTAAGAAAAAAATTCATCTCCGTAATTTCTATCTATTTCGATTGTAATAATCGCCAATTAATACGTTTCTTCTTTGATCCTCCCTCAATGCGTGAGCCCGGAGAACTTTACTTTTCAAAGTCTTTTGGTGTAATTAGCGTTCGGAGGAAATGGAAAGGAGCTGGCGGAAAAGCAAAGCCGCGGTTTAATTCGGTTGTTTCCACTAGCCCTCAACCTTACAACTTGCAACTTTTTACTCCCTCAAAGAAAACCGCCAACAATTGTTTGCACGAGTGGCAAAAAAAACTGTTTCAACTTTGACGTTTGATAAATAGCGAGGATTAAAACAGAGGATTAATAAATGAAAGATAATACGTGGGTTAAGTCACTAGACTGGATGACGATAAAAAGGATGATATATTAAATTGAAAAACTTAATGAATGGTTTGACAAATAAATAAATAAATTAATATGAAAAAAGTTTGAAATATAAAAAAATTACGAGATTTAGGTTTAAGTAATCACCGTTAAAAAAATAAAATACCTCTGGTAATGCCAAATTAAATCTAGAAAGTTTAGAAAAATTGTATATAAATTCTCACTTTTATTTTCCATCACAAAACATGAGAATACTTATATAAATAAAACATAAATACAACATGTATTAATTCTGACAGGATGACGTCCACTTTAATCACATCACAGCCAATTTTCCGCTTCCTCTTCTCCGTTCCACGTTTCTTTTTTGTTTTAATATTAAAGCGAACAAAAAAAAACACGAGCAGCGACCCAATTTTTCCCAATTTTATCGAACGACGATAAAAATAAAATAAAATAATACAAAACGAGATCGGAATGAAACAAACCCAAAAAAACTTACGCAACGCGTTGGATTGAATAAAAAAATGAAACTTACAACTGAAAAAATAAACGTATAAATGCGAATGGTGTGATGATGGTGGGGTGGGTGATGTGTGTTCGTTTATTAAATTTAGTTTTAAATTTTATCCGTACAGAGTGAGTAAAATGAAAATACAACAAAATAAAAGCAAAGTATATTTGCTTCGATTAAACTTCATGCTTGCCGACCAAATCAAAGAGGAATTAAACGAAAACAGGTTTCAGATTTATTTATGCTATATTGTAAACACAATTCTGCATAAATAAATCTGAAACCTGTTTTGTTTTTTTGTAAATGCAGCTAACATGTTGAACATGTCGAAAACAAATAAAAAAAAAACAGGCTTTAGATTTATTTGTGCAGAATTTTCAAGACGTTTACCTTTTCTTAATATGATTGACAAATAATACTAAACTACTGTTTAGTCACGTTTATAATTTAAATAGCTGCTTAACTTAATCAGTGCTTAATACTTCTCAAGTACACAACAATTTTATTCATACAAATTTCTAATATTTTTTTTATTCTCGAATTTTAACTTATTCACAGGATTATTCGTTGATGAGTAGATGATTAAAGTCAGGCGCGCATCTAGGGGGGTGGCTTGCGGGCTTCAGGCCTCCCCAAGACGAACTAAATTGTAGTATGTCGATGTATATGTTGCGAACAAAACACGAAATACGGACAAAACTCGTTTTGTCAAGAAAAAATGCGAATTGACCAATGTATTTAGACAATAGCCGAATAAAATTGCATTCAACACAATAAAACACTTTTAACTTTGTTTGTATAACACCATTTATTTTTATGTGACTGCAGTTTCGGCAAATTCAGCTTGCCATTATCAAACATGAAGTACTTCATGTTTGATAATGGCAAGCTGAATTTGCCGAAACTGCAGTCACATAAAAATAAATTGTGTTATACAAACCAAGTTAAAAGTGTTTTATTGTGTTAAATTAACATGTATAACGAAGTAGAAGCCTCCACAATTCAAAAAATTGCATTCGTCTGTCAATTCGCACATTGTCTAGACAAAATGCCTTGCAAGATTTTACATTGAAATAAAAGTACTCGAAAATTTCATTATTTAGAAATATATTTTAAACTTAACTTGAAATCAGTGTTTTATACGCGTGGCGCATGAAGTAATATTTCGAGTTTAGAAAAGCCTGAAAATTTAGATTTTCTTCTCCCGTGCGCCCCGGCAAATCCAATTTTTTAGGCTTTTCTAAACTCGAAATTTTACTTCATGCTCAATCTGGGAGTGAAAACACTCGTTAAACGTTTTAAATTGAACGCTTTTACGATGAACCTTGCATAAAAAAACTACTTTTTATAATTGGAAGTGAATAATTATATATATATATCTATGTTCTTGTATACCAATCGATGCTAAATGTTGATTATTATTATTATCAAGAACTTATGACTATAATTATTTACTTTTAAAATTAAGTAGTTTTATTTTAATTTTAAATTAAAAAAGTGTCTAAATTCAAATGAAATTAATTCATTTGGTTTAAAAAAATGTTGTACAAATCAAATCATTTTATATTTAAATTTAATATTAAAAAAATATAAAACACTCGTTAAACGTTTAAAATTGAACGCTTTTACGATGAACCTTGCATAAAAAAACTACTTTTTATAATTGGAAGTGAATAATTATATATATTTCTATGTTCTCGTGTACCAATCGATGCTAAATGTTGATTATTATTATTATCAAAAACTTATGATTATAATTATTTACTGTTAAAAATAAGTAGTTTTATTTTAATTTTAAATTAAAAAAGTGTCTAAATTCAAATGAAATTATTTCATTTGGTTTAAGAAAAATGTTGTACAAATCAAATCATTTTATATTTTAATTTACTATTAAAAAAAATATAATAAATTTCTACCAAGTGATCAATGATAAATAATACAATGAGTGTTTGATATAGTCTTTGTAAGACTATATCTACTTGTTGTAGATTGCGAAAAGAATCGCACTTTTAATGTTTAATAATACATTCATTAATAGTTATAAAAAAATTTAATTTTAAAAGATGTAATATTTTAAGAAAGTCATGAACATGTTTTGTTTGTCACTCTATCATTTATGTCATTTTTTATGGCACTTATAATGTTTATTTTGAGTTTGTATCTTAGTTACTATGTTTGTTTTGCGCTAATCTATAAAGCTACTTGACATAAGGCGATATCTGAAGTATATATATTTATATATAACCTCTATTTGGCATTACTTTCAATTTTTCTATATATTTAATCGCCTCTATTTATATTTACAATTGTGTATTGCTTCAGCCATACCGTCTTACTCCCCATACTTCCGCCGCGTATAGCAAAATGGACCTTGTTCATGTATCCCACTACACCATCTGCATTCTTACATTATTCCCTAGCATACCTTCCCATGTATTCCTCAATCGCTTATTGCCACTCTTGCCTTTTTACATACGAATTCGGTATGACTTGTCTTGCTCCCTGACTCAGCAAACACGAATCCTAGATACTTAAATTCTTTATTTCGCTCTTCCACACCATCACTTTTTCTTTCATTCTACTGCCAGCATTCTCAGATAAGATCCATTTTGTCTTGCTCACATTCACTTTCAACTTTTTCCTATCAAAATATCTTTCAAGTCTGTCTTTCATTTCTCTCAGTTCCCTGATACTCCAAATCTCCATTCGGAAGATGACTATGCCCCCTGCTTGATCTAGCTCGAAAACCTTTTCCGTTTCGGCTATATATACAGGGTGTCTACGCTAAACCGTTCGTTAAAAGTTTATGGGGTTGCCGTTGCACTAAAAACTTGAAAAAAATCCTAGTCATACGGTTAAATCAGTTCTCCTCATGTGAAATATTTTCAACTTTATATCACTTCCGGTTCCACCGGAAGAAGCACCAAATTTGTTATTTTAAATGCAACATCCTATATATTAGTAATTTTTTAGATTCCTCGTTTAAATTGCAACATATTTTATTCGAACATATGTACACTTATCTCTTATAGTTTTCAAGAAAAAAAAATATTTCTAAAATTTTGCCTTCTAAAAGGCATCTTGAAATCTGTCTGTAACTTCTCTTAAAAATAAGATAAACATATAATTTATATCTCTACTTGTACCTAGAGAATTCCTCTATAAGTGAATTAATTAGAAACTGTCAATTTTGACAATAAGTGTTCTTAAAATGTCAATACCTAAGTGCCCTCTTCAATATCCAGTAATTCAATTTTTTTAAATGAAATGACCTATTTTTTCACATGGTACGATTGGGGGGAAAATTTTCTACAAAAAAGAATTACACAACTATACTCGTAAAGCAAGTAGTTTTCTAATTATTTCGAAAGCCATAGTCGGTGAGTTGTTATTGAATTTTTCGATTCGGTCGATAATAACGCTACAGTTGGTGAGTGAGATTACTAAAGGAATAAATCTGGGCTTGACTTTCTCGTTTCTTGATCAAAAACAAAATAGCTACCGTAATAATTGTTTATAAAAAATGTGTGTTTTTTCGTTGGCTACAACGTTTGTTTGAGACATTTTTTGATTAAGTTAATATTTCTCTATATTTTTTACTTCACTTGAAATCAGTGGTTTATATGCGTGGCGCATGAAGTAAAATTTCGAGTTTAGAAAAGCCCCGTGATAATTTGTCTCGGGTCGCTGCGCGACCCTCGACAAATTTTCTACGCGGGGCTTTTCTAAACTCGAAATTTTACTTCATGCTTAGTCTGGGAGTAGAAGACACTCGTTCGTAAATTTTCGAATTATTATAAAGTTGTGTATTTTTTCGTTGTCTGCAACTTATTTTTGAAGCTTTATTTGATTGAAGCGATAATAAAGCTACAATTGATGAGTGAACAACCACAAAAGAGCTGAGGTGAAAAGTGTATAGGTAAAAGTGGTTTATTTTTTCGTTGGCAACAACTTTTGTTTAAAACTTTTTTAGTAATACTTAATTGTTGTGTAATTGGTAATGTTTCCTGTTGAGCAATGACCATTATTATTATTATTAAAACAGTAAACAGTGTTGCTAACTCTAAATCATCAAATGTCTAAAAAGTCTTTTGTTAAAAATCACCATAAATCATTACATTATTCAGTTTTTTAATAAACGAATTTCAAATATGTTAACAACGAAAAACTCTGAAATAATTAGGAACTTTCTGAGACTGAAGAATTTTCAAAAATATTTTAATTTTTTTTGTTTTTTGGCATATATTTGCTTAAATTAGCAAATATATGCCAAAAAACAAAAAAAATTAAAAATTAAATTTTTTATAAACATTTTCAAGCAATATCTTTTTGAAATTTTATAAATTTAATGCTTACTCATTCTTCTATGTATTACATTACTTTATAGTTTTTTAAAAAATGTTTTGAACAAAAGTTGTAGGTAATAAAAAAACACACAACTTTTACCTAAACATTTTTCACCTTAACCCTTTTGTTTATGATCACTATACGAAAAAGCCTAGGGTAGATATTTATTTGATAATCACTTATAAATTGCTGCTTTATTAGTTACCTAATCAAAAAAAGTTTCACACAAAAGATAATAACAAAACCCAACACAAAATTTTATATAATCACTTTTCACCTCAGTTCTTCTGTTTATGAACTAGAAACTAAAAAAACTAGTTCAGATCAACAACTCACCGACTATGGCTTTCGACGTCTCAATCGAAAAATGTTTCAAACAAAAGTTGTCGCCAATGAGAAAATAAACTACTTTTACCTTAACACTTTTTACCTCAGATCTTTTGTTTTTGTTCAATAAACCGAGAAAGATATATTTGATATATTTTGCTAATCACTCATTAACTGTAGCTATTTTATCGATTCAATCAAACAAAAATTACAGACTACGAAAAATTACACCACTTTATGATAATTCAAAAATGTACAAACGAGTTTCTTCCACTCCCAGACTAAGCATGAAGTAAAATTTCGAGTTTAGAAAAGCCCCGCGTAGAAAATTTGTCGAGGGTCGCGCAGCGACCCGAGACAAATTTTCACGGGGCTTTTCTAAACTCGAAATTTTACTTCATGCGCCACGCGTATTAAACACTGATTTCAAGTGAAGTTAAAAATATAGAAACACATTAACTTAATTAAAAAATATCTCAAATAAAAATTGTAGCCAACGAAAAAACCCACAAATTTTGTATAAACAATTTTCACCTTATCTATTTTGTTTTTGATGAAGATACGAGAAAGTCTGGCGCAGATTTATTTCTCTAGTAATCTCACTCACCAACTGTAGCGATATTATCGACCGAATCGAAAATTTAACAACAATAATACGTTTTTTTGTCGCATTTATGCTGGGTATAATGCGCGCATAAGTCGCAATTGAATTTTAGTAGGCAAGTAGTATGCTTTTGTTTTGTCGCGATTGTATTGTAAAATGTCAAATAATAAAAATAATTAGTACAAAGTTTTACAGAAATCAATAAAATGAGTAATTACACAAATCAACAAATTATCAATTTATTCTTTATACATGGCAACTGCCACCAATTAAACAAAATTTGATTCCAATCTTCTAAATCTTGTTTTATTCATCGGCGGAAAATGTGGATAAGTTTTATTAAATATTCTATATGTTCGAGTACCAATTCTATCGCAGTTGCCATGTATAAATAATAAATTTATAATTTGTTGATTTGTGTAATTATTCATTTTGTTGATTTCTGTATAACTTTGTACTAATTGTTTTTATTATTTGATATTTCGCATTACATAAGCGACAAAACAAAAGCATTACTACTTGCCTACTAAAATTCAGTTGCGACTTATGCGCGCATTATTCCCTGCATAAATGCGATGAAAAACGAATCTTCGAAATAATTCCAAAACCACTCGCTTTAGGACTATAGTTGTTAATACTTTTTTGTAGGAAATCTTCCCCCCAATCGTACCACGTGATAAAAAATGGGTCTTCCATTTAAAAAAATGAATTACGAGATATTGAAGAGGGCACTTCGATATTGACATTGTAAGAACACTTATTGTCAAAATTGACAGTTCCAATTAATACACTCATAGAGGCATCCTCTAGGTACAAGTAGAGATATAAATCATATTTTAATCTTACTCTTAAGAGAAGTTACAGACAGATTTCAAGATGCCTATTAGAGGTCAAAATTTTGTATAAATGTTCAAATTAAATATGTTGCAATTTAAACGAGGAATCAAAAAAATCACTAATGTATAGGATGTTCCATTTAAAATAACAAATTTGGTGCTACTTCCGGTGGAACCGGAAGTGATATAAAGTTAAAAATACTTCACATGAGGAACACTGATTCAACTGTATGACAAGGATTTTTTTCTAATTTTTAGTGCAACGGTAACCCCATAAACTTTTAACAAACGGTTTAGCGTAGACACCCTGTATATAGATTAAACAACAGGTGACTTAATGGACACCCTTGTCTCAAGCCTGTATGTACCGAAAAACGCTCAGAGACTGACCTACCCACTTTTTTAAGTTTTCTTACTCTCTTTATTTCTTGTCCCAGCCACTTATCCTTCTAATTACTACACTATTTATTGAACATGTTTTGTGCTTCTTTTATTTCCGTTTTACTTCCATTCCCCCTTCTCCGGTTATTTACAGCTGCTCTTAACTTTTTCTTCGCTACTATATACTCTTCATCGAACCAGACTATCCTTACTCGTTCTTTTTCTTTTCTTTGTCACAATTGCCTTCTTGACTATTCCTGTTAGGTGCTTCATGCAAGATATTTCTTTAAAATATCCTGCATTTATTGTCTTAGCGTACCTCTCTAATGCTACCGGGGAACAGACACCATTCTCATTTGATTTCTTCTTTTTCTCCTCCGCCAGTGATCCTACTTTTATAGTTACGGGGAAATGGCCTGATCCACTTCTAATTTCCACAATAGACCCTGACACCTTCTCCCTGTTTTCATTCCCCACTAAAATATAATTCAGCACGGAACTGCCCCTCCCATGTATGTTACTTCGCCCTCCCAGTTTCCATCCCCGCTGCCGTTCAAAATTTCAAATCCTTGTTCTTGCCTAGTCCATGTATTCTGTCCCTTTTTTGTTGGTGGCCGTGTCTTTTGATCTTCTTGCACGTCTATCTCCCCCATCTAAATCTATGCTTTTTATTTCCTTCTGATATCTGAACTAGAATTGAAATTGGTGTAAATTGGCGTTAGCCGATATTTAGTCGACCTTATACCTAACCTAACTTATTACAGTGACACCTAACCTGTAACTTTTGACACATTCGCCGTTTTATACCACTTTTAACACTTAGGCCCATTTGCAACCCGACTGATTAACTTTAATCAACCACTAATCATTGATTAAACCTCTGATTAAGTCATAATTCTAGAATATTAGAATGTTTTAAATTTGTAAGATATCCTAAACGTGTCTCTTTTATCATTATGCGATATTGTAAATAATTTATACATAAAATTGCTGTGGGTGCAAACGGGCATTAATGTATGACATATAAGAAATTTATTTAAATATAATTGTAAACAATTATACAAATTAGTAAAAAACTATATTATGTCATAAGTGATAGAATGACAAACAAAATATGTTTACGACTGTCAAAAAATATTACAACTTTCAAATATTGCAAAATTATAGCTATCAATCAATGTGTTGTTTATCATTTTTTAATATTTAACTGAAATAAAAGGACTTGATTTGAATAACATTTGTTTTAACTAAATAAATTAATTGTATTTGAATATAGATGCGTTTTTAATTTTTAATTAAAATGAAACTACTTGATTTAAAAAGTAAATAATTATAGGCATTCGTTTTACTTCAAATAATATCAAACCGAATTAGATTATTCACTTCCAATTATAAGAAGTAGATTTTTTATGCAAGGTTAAATATAAAAGCGTTGTCTAATGAGCAATTCCACTCCTAGAATAAGGATGAAGTAAAATTTCGAGTTTGGAAAAGCCTCAAAATTTGGATTTAAGGCGCGAAATGCCCGGCAAATCTAACTTGTAAGGCTTTTCTAACCTTATGCGTCACGCGAAAATATCACTTAAATATTTTTATACGTGAGACGAATATTTATTTACCGATTTCTCTTTTTTACAATATTACAAAAAATTATAACAGCAAAATGATAATTCGTATTTCTTAATAATAATAATAATAAGATTAAAGAAATAAAACTGAAAAACATCATCAACATTAAAGAACCAACTGTCTTTTATATTAGAACTTAGTCCGAGAATGGTAATTTGGACATTTTTTTCAAATCCATCTAAGTGACTATTCGTTGATTAAGTAACTACTTTTGACGAAACAATGTTCTGTGAATTCTTGTGAGAAAAAAAATAATTCCCTATATTCGGAACATCCTTTTGAACCACAATTACAGTGACAGTTTAAAGTCACTGGTATTTAAAAGTAGCAATCACAAGTGCAACGTGATTAAAAAGTAGCAGTTTGACCATCTCTAATGATCATGTATATTTTTCTAAACAAAAGTAGACTTAAGTTCATTATAAAATACAGAAAATACTTCTAAAAACATGTTTTGGCATCCTTTTCTGAATATAAAAGTTAGTCAGTAGTGTTGTAATATTATCATGTTAATTACAACAGTAGACCAATATTATTTTCTGTATTTCATGACAAGTTTTATACTGGACTTCAGTATACATTTGCTTGGAAAATATAAACATGATAATATTAAATCACGACTGATTAACTTAAATATTTAGTTTTCCAAAACATGTTTTCAGATTTATTTTCAATATTTAAATACAAGTTCTATACTGAAGCTTGTATTTAAATATTGAAAATAAATCTGAAAACATGTTTTGGAAAACTAAATATTTAAGTTAATCAGTCGTGATTTAATATTATCATGTTTATATTTTCCAAGCAAATGTATACTGAATTCCAGTATAAAACTTGTCATGAAATACAGAAAATAAATCTGAAAACATGTTTTATCATACTTTTCTGAATAATGTAGACACAATTTTTTCTGTAGATTTAGTCCTTATAGTTAACTTAATAAAAGTTGACTATAAGGGCCAAATTTAGAGAAAAAAAAAAACTCTCCTATAGATATATTGAATTAATTGAATATTCTTGTGCATTCAAGATTACTAATATAGGCACTCAATAATCTGGTGAGTTATGTAAAGACAAGTCTTTTAAAATTACACAATCCAATAAAAATTAGTCATACATACAAGAAGATTTTTTTAAGTATACATATGCCGGTTCTTTGCTTTTTTAACAGTTACATTTTAAGCTTTTGAGGAATGTTTTCACTCCTTGATTAAGCATGAAGTAAAATTTTGAGTTTAGAAAAGACTAAAAAGATGGTTTGGTTTTAGGCTTTCCTAAACTCAAAATTTTACTTGATATGCCACGCGTATAAAACACTGATTTAAAGTGAAATTTAAAATATACTGCTTAGATTTAATTTTATCTTAATACATTTTACAAATGTTTATTCCGTCTAACCAAATCACGCGCTTTCAAAAATCGAAAAATGTTTTTTTGGGATATATAAGTATAATTACAAGAAAATAATCTGAAAAGCAAATTGCTCCAGGTGCTTGGATTTTTAAAGATTTGGTTAGACAAAATAAACATTTGTAATATTTATTAACGTGAAATCAAACTTAACCCTTTCAACCCTGGAATTTTTCTGGTGCCCGAAACAATATTTTGTACACTACATTTTATTTATTACTCTCTCAGATATACAGACAGTTTTTATTTTAAGTATACATATCTTAATATACGTAAATCTTCAGATATTCGTTGTTTTTACAAATTTTTCAAATTGAACTTTCAAACGAGAAAATTGAGAGTTTAGAAACTCGAAATTTTACGAAATCTTACTTCATGCTTAATCTGGGAGTGGAAAACACTCGTTTAAGATTTTAAATTAAATTATTAAAAAAAAAAAACAAACGATTATCGGAAAAGTTACAGCTAATGCTTTTATGTATAATTAAAATAAAACTTCCCAGTATGTTTATCAAATTTTAGTAGTGGCAAATGCCACCGTCAGGGCCGAAAGGGTTAAGCAGTGTATTCTGAACTTTACTACAAGTCCGTGTTTTATACGCATGTCGCATGAAGTAAAATTTCGAGTTTAGAAAAGTCTGAAAATTTGGCTTGGTCGCTTCGCTTCGCCAAACTTCGACCAAACCATATTTTCAGGCTTTTCTAAACTCGAAATTTTACTTCATGCTTAAGCAAGGAGTGCATAACTCTTTATAAGCTTTAAATTAAACGCTTTTGTAAAAACAACGACTTCCTAAAAATGTACCAAACACTGTAATTATTGGAATATGTATACTTAAAAGAAAAAAAAAACGTGTAGTGTGTTAATGCAGAAACTCGAAACACAACTTTTATAATGTGAGTTATTCAAATCAGAACGTGTTTATATATAGGTATTTGATTGAAAATCACTTGGTTTGTTTTACTAATAAATTGTTTAATTTTCAACTAGTTTCGGCTTAATGGCATTAAGCCGAAACTAGTTGAAAATAAAACAATTTATTAGTAAAACAAACCAAGTGATTTTCAATCAAATAGCTATATATTAATAGAAATGTTTTACCAAGTGATCAATGAGAAACAATTTAACGATATAGAATGTGTTTTTTCACAAACTTGAAATACAGTTTCTAATCACTAGAATTTAAAAGTAGGATGATTTCTTTCTAATTTTTAAAAGTTGTAATTTTATTTCTATATCTAATTTACAATTTATAAGAATGATACCCGTTTGCACCCAAGTCGGTTAACTTAATTAGTGATTAGTATTTCCTAAACACACAACAATATTGTTCATAAATTGTTTACAGAATCACATATTGATGAATGAGACATGTTTAGGATATCTTACAAAGTTGTAACATCTTTATATTCTGGAATTTTGACTTATTCAGAAGTTTGATCAATGATTAGTGGATGATTAAAGTTAATCACTTGTGCTGCAAATGGACCTTAGACTCATTCTAACTTAAGCAGTAATTTTATTTCTGTTTTTAATTCTTTTACTTATTATTATATGATTTTATAAATTATTTTATTTAATTTTGTTAATTTAAATCGACATTATTAACTCCATAACAACCGTAATAAACAAGGTTTTAATCACTAGTGAACTAAAATTTTTTTAGGTCACTAGTGAGTTAAAAAATTTATTTAAAAATAAATGTAAAGTACATTTTCTTTACAATTTCGTCAAAATTGAATAAAATCATATATACGCCACGTGAATTAAACACCTTTATTCACTCAAAGAAATGATTTCACTCGCGCCGAGGCGTGAATAAAATCGTGTTTAATTCACTTGATGTATAATATTTATTATTTCTAAATTGTAAGTGTTGTAATTTTATTTTTATACCTAACTTACACTTTACAGGAATAAGACATATTTTAACTTCAAAAGCAACTTTATTTATGTGTTTATTTCTTTTAGTTATTATTTTAATGAAACTCATTCTAGCTTGCGAAGCAAATTTATTTCTGTTCTTATCTGTACTGCACTTATTATTTTTAGTACAGTGTGATTGAATATTTCGTTGTATTTTTATTAGACTCACGCTCTGTATTTCTTTTTTTTATAAATCAATGTTTTTTGTTGTTCTTAAAAAAAAATACTTACGGAGGGAATGATATGTTGGCACCGCCTCTGTTCAAGTAGCACCTCTGCCTGAGAATGCCCTGCCAGAGTTGCACCCCGATGATGCCGAAGATGAAGAAAACAAAGAAGCACAGGAGCAAAACGTTGCCTAGCATAGGGAGTGTGTCCAGGAGGAGCATCACCAAAATCCTCATACCTGAAAAAGAAAAAGCGAACATAATGGATTACACTGAAAATACTCTACTATTAATACTCAGACAACATTAAATCTAAACTGTGATTTCAGATTGAACATTTTAATCAGAATAATTTTGTTCTTACAATCATCTCAATATTGTAATGGAACCTAAAATATGATTCAAAATTGATTCATTTAAACTCGGAGTAATTAAATCTTGCAGTAATAACAGTTTTAACACAAGTTATTATACAAGGTTCTCGGGATGGCGCTGTATTTTTTGATTGCGTGTATATTTTTTTTTAAATTTGCTTACTTATACAGTATCATAAAAACTAAATTATGAGATGCTTTAGAATTTTCTAACTTTTTGAGGTGATATGTGGGAGCAATTGAACTCATTTTAAAGGTAATTAAAAAAGAAACACATTTTTGTGAACTAGAAGTCAGTAAGTCGATTTGTTAAAAAGTGTAGGGTTTCAATGTTAGAGTTGGCAAGGACAAGCGCTCTCTCAATTGTTTCATCACTTTAGTTGCGAACTGGTTTTGCAATCATTAGAAAGTACATCAAAGAAAGAGTTTAATAAATACAGATAATAAGTTCGGTGTTGCCTTACACTTTAACAATGGTTATGGGCCCAGAACGAGTTAAAGTGTATCACGCTGTTTTTGCAAATCTTATAAAGCATATACATCAAAGAAAAAATTTAATAAATACAGATAATAAGTTCGGTGTTGCTTCACATTTAAACAAAAAGTCTAAGAATTTGTGTCACCTTTTGCTTCCCAAAAACCATTTTAATTTTGTCCCTTACGATCTAAGTCTATCTCTAAAACCACGAATCATTAATAGTGTTCGGTTTCATTTAACTTTTGAGCCTAATGACTTAAAGTTGTATTAACTAATGACTTAAAATTTAGTAACAATTGACTGACAAAAAATTATTACTAATAAGTAGGTGTTTTAATTGTCAACTCTAATTGCTCCAAAGCTAACAAGATGAAAATCATTTTGTTTCCTAGCACTAATACAATAAAGGACTATTTTTGTAATGTTATCTGATAAGATTAAAAAATCAGTTATTTGTTCACTCGGTCATTCATGCGCTTGTACATGTACATAATTCCTCAGATTTAAAGTTACAAAATTAGAAGGCTTTTCGGGTAGCAAATGGTGACACAAATTCATGGGTATTGAACAAAGCTAGGCAGGATTCGAATCATTCAGGATTCGATTCTTAGATTCGAATCCTTTTAGAGGATTCAGAAGAGGTGTTCGAATACTTTAGTGCAAACGGATTCGTGATCCAGATTCGTTACATGTTTTTTAAAAGGATTCGTATTCGAATCCAGACGTAGATGATTCGAATCCTTATAAAAGGATTTGAATACTTTAAAAGGATTCGAATTCTTATAAAAGGATTCGAATCCTTATAAAGGGATTCGAATCCTCATACACGGATTAAAATCCTCCCAAATAATTCGAATCATCGCTATTAAGGCTGGGATTCGAATTCGATTAATTCAAATAGTTAAATATTCTAATATGAATATTTAAATCACTAAATTATTCATATTTGAATATAAATATTTAAATTTTCGAGGAATTCAAATATTTGTGAATGCATATTTGGTTACTTAATCATGACAAATTTCTAACCTTAATAGTATACTTTTAACTTCACTTGAAATCAGTGTTTTATACGCGTAGCGCATGAAGTAAAATTTCGAGTTTAGAAAAGCCCCGTGAAAATTTGTCTCGGGTCGCTGCGCGACCCTCGACAAATTATCTACGCGGGGCTTTTCTAAACTCGAAATTTTACTTCATGCTTAGTCTGGGAGTGGACAACACTCGTTCTTAGAAGTGTCAAATTGAAGGATCACTCTAGATTACTAAGTTTATTACCATTTTACAAAGGCTCGAAGGACCAGTCATAGTCTTCGGAGACCGAAGGACTACAGGGAATCGAAGTTTTTTTTACAAGAAAACAACGAATATCTGAAGGTTTACAGCATGGATAGGAAAGAAAACATCCAATTTTGAAAATATATCGGAGTTGGGTTAGTTTTCAGTGCATTTTTAACTTCACTTTAAATCAGTGTTTTATACCCGTGGCGCATGAAGTAAAATTTCGAGTTTAGAAAAGCCCCGCGAAAATTTATCTCGGGTCGCTGCGCGACCCTTGACAAATTTGCTACGCAGGGCTTTTCTGAATTAAAAATTTTACTTCATGCTTAGTCTGGGAGTGGACAACACTCGTTTGGACTTTAAATTTAACTCATTTATAAAATCGACGTATGTAATATAATAAATCATTCATTAAAATCATAGAAAAAGATGCAAAATTTTACCTAAAATTAACTATTAGAGTTAACTTTATAATTTTCTTGGCTTTAAATGGGTGAATATTCTATTTCTAAGAAAAACCGTATTTATTTAATATTAAAGTTGTATTTAATATAATAACAAACTGTGAATAAATCGACAAAAATCTAGAAATATCGAATATATCGACATGTAGAAAATCTTGACGGTCCACTCCCAGACTAAGCATGAAGTAAAATTTCGAGTTTAGAAAAGCCCCGCGTAGAAAATTTGTCAAGGGTCGCGCAGCGACCCGAGACAAATTTTCGCGGGGCTTTTCTAAACTCGAAATTTTACTTCATGCGCCACGCGTATAAAACACTGATTTAAAGTGAAGTTAAAAACGCACTGAAAACCAACCCAACTTCGATATTTTTTCAAAATTGGATGTTTTCTTTCCTATTCATGCTGAAACCTTCAGATATTCATTGTTTTCTTCGATTTCCTGTAGTCCTTCGGTCTCCGAAGACCATGATTGGTCCTTCGAGCTGTAGCCTTTGTAAAATGGTAATAAACTTAGTAATCTAGAGTGATCCTTCAATTTGAAACTTCTAAGAACGAGTGTTGTCCACTCCCAGACTAAGCATGAAGTAAAATTTCGAGTTTAGAAAAGCCCCGCGTAGAAAATTTGTCGAGGGTCGCGCAGCGACCCGAGACAAAATTTCACGGGGCTTTTCTAAACTCGAAATTTTACTTCATGCGTCACGCGTATAAAACACTGATTTAAAGTGAAGTTAAAAACGCTCTGAAAACCAACCCAACTTCGATATTTTTTCAAAATTGGATGTTTTCTTTCCTATCCATGCTGTAAACCTTCAGATATTCGTAGTTTTCTTGTAAAGAAACTTCGATTCCCTGTAGTCCTTCGATTTCCGAAGACCATGATTGGTCCTTCGAGCTGTAGCCTTTGTAAAATGGTAATAAACTTAGTAATCTAGACTGATCCTTCAATTTGAAACTTCTAAGAACGAGTGGTGTCCACTCCCAGACTAAGCATGAAGTAAAATTTCGAGTTTAGAAAAGCCCCGCGTAGAAAATTTGTCGAGGGTCGCGCAGCGACCCGAGACAAATTTTCACTGGGCTTTTCTAAACTCGAAATTTTACTTCATGCGCCACGCGTATAAAACACTGATTTCATGTGAAGTTAAAAGTATACTAATAAGGTTAGAAATTTGTCATGATTAAGTAACCAAATATGCATTCACAAATATTTGAATTATTCGAAAATTTAAATATTTATATTCAAATATGAATAATTTAGTGATTTAAATATTCATATTAGAATATTTAACTATTTTATTTAATCGAATTCGAATCCCAGCCTTAATAGCGATGATTCGAATTATTTTGGAGGATTTGAATCCGTGTACGAGGATTCGAATCCCTTTATAAGGATTCGAATCCTTTTATAAAAATTCGAATCCTTTTATAATAATTCGAATCCTTTTATAAGGATTCGAATCATCTACGTCTGGATTCGAATACGAATCCTTTGATTTGAAACTTCTAAGAATGAGTGTTTTCCACTCCCAGACTAAGCATGAAGTAAAATTTCGAGTTTAGAAAAGCCCCGCGTAGAAAATTTGTCAAGGGTCGCGCAGCGACCAGAGACAAATTTTTGCGGGGCCTTTCTAAACTCGAAATTTTACTTCATGCCCCACGCGTATAAAACACTGATTAAAAATAAAGTTCAATAACACATATATCATCATTAATTAAAATCATTATTTAATCAGATATTTAGTCGGTAAATGAACATTTTTGTTAATAGAAACTGATGGAATAAAATGTTACTGATTGCAAATAATAGATTCAAATTTATTTTTAAAGGATTTGTATCCGTGATTCAAAAATGAGGATTCGAATCTTTGATTCGAATCATATATTTCACTTACGAATCCTTTATTCGAGTATTCGTGATTCGAATCATATTAGGTGATTCGGATTCGTGATTCGAATCCTGTTTTTGAGGATTCATCCCAGCTCTGGTATTGAATACTTAATCCTTAATAACTTTTTAGCAAACCAGCATAATGGCTCCTGGTTTGCAGAATTGTATTTCTTTTTCGTTCCTTTTAAAATAAGTTAAATCTCGATAGGGGTTGCAATTTAAAAACGTGGGGTAGTTTGCCCCACATGACACCCCTATAAGTTGGGGAAGTTTTACACCATCTCTTAATGTAGTTTTTATAATACTGTATAAGTATGCAAATTTTTGAAAAAAAAAAATGCACACAATCAAAAAATACAGCGCTGTCCCGGGATTTCTGCCGAACCCTTTACAAACAAATGCGAGCAGACCCGGTGCACCCACCAAATCTGTCGCCAGTGTAGAATAATAATTCATTAATATTTAAACATCACCGATTTTCAAAGTAAAATCACCGGTATTAGAGATTGTAATAAAAACACTTCATTAAGGCTTTCATTCATAAAATATTTAGCGCTTTCATTTTGGTGATAGATTATAATAAATTTGAATTACAAATTCACATTATAAAATTAAATTATATTCCTGGTGATAATTGAGTAACGAATAATCAAATTGTGAAATGGCGCGCGGCTATGAAAATTAAGGAACGTTCTTGGCAAAATTAAAATATTCTCGGAGCGCTTTGAATTTTATTAAGTTAAGAAGAGACAGGTCTGTGATCGTGTATGAAATTTAATAATAAACTAGACACAAATCAGAAACTTTTCAATAACACTAAAGTTGTGTAGAATTTCATTTAAAAAATTGTAAAATCACTAAGAGAATTTAAATTATTTAATAAAATAATTATTATTTACAATATATTTGTCTCTTCTATCTGTCTCGTCGTTAAGGTTTCAAAAAATGCGAAATTGAGTTATGCATACTGTTGGATTTATATTTCCTTCCCTTGCCAGTTCATGGTTCTGACGCTTGAAAGCGCCACAATCGAGTTTCTTATCATCTTCACATATCTTAAATCTGCTGGCAACACCACAGGTAAAACAGTTTTTTCGCTCTCATGTAAAGTAGAGAAAAGTGTTGAAACTTAAACGACGATATGTAAAATTTCAACAAACAACATATCTTTATTATCAGAGGGATACAAAAATATATAAATACATTATTCTATAATAATAGTAATATTAATAATAATAATAATCCTACTTGTGATATTAGGTTTAAGGTGTGTTTGTCTATTTTGTGTATAATCGGTGCCAGGGTCTTTGACAACCCTGGTACCACAAAATCTGTGATTTTAAGTTTAGGTTAATTTATATATTATATATTTTTATCTTATTGTTTTAGTTGTTTCTTTTTGTTTTATTATTAAGTTTTCAAAGAAACAAGTAAACCGGCTAATGACCTTGTAGTCGAAGCCGGTAAGGTGGGAGGGGTTTTTAGTCGGTAGTCCTCCGCCTGGAGGAAGTCCGACACTCCGTCCGTAAATGGATTTTTCCCTCCCACACCACAAAAAAAAATAATAATCCATTTATTGTCCAACAGGAAACATTTCCCAATTACAAGACAAAAACAAAACATAAGCCTGGTACATATAAAAATATAATAATAAATGAAATTAGAATAAATTCTGTAACAATAAAATTACTTATTAAATGTTGAAGGCGTGTTCTGTGAATATAAAAACAATTTTTTAGTAAGAATAATTAATTCACAGTTGGCTCCAAATAACAGAGTAACATTTTTAGAGAATCGTAAAAGATGTCACTACAATGCGAATTTGTATTAAAACAATTACAAATAATACTAACAGGAGATTTTAATCCCACGTTAGTCCGATGCGTAAATACATGAAATTTTGGTTTCTGCCTGCTGGAAAAAGAAGGAATATGCAGTTCGAGTTTAGCTAAGAAATCAGGAGAATCAATTGTGTTGTGCAAAAGTTTATAAAGTACATGTCTTTTCGTCGTAAAAGTACATGTCTTTTACGACGAGATTCAAGCGACCTAACGTCAAATATTTCCAATAATATGTTATGCTCGATGCCTCTCTCTGGATACCTTCCCTCAAATTTGTAGTATAACAACTTTAGGAATTTGCGTTGCACACTTTCGATCTTTTTAATTTGACACTGATTTTGAGGAAACCAAACTAACGCCGCATATTCCAACTTTGACCGTACATAAGAATAAAATAAAGTTTTAAGTGTGACAACAAACAATATAAATAACCTTAAATTCTTCTTAATAAATCGCTATCGTCTCTTCGCCGTACATTCTTAATTTAATGGTAAAAATCATTAAGTTTATTAAATTTCTTCTGTACATAATTAATCAGGGTGGTGATTGAACGGGAAAACTGGAAAAGTCAGCGGATTTTATTCGTCGAGAAAAGTCAGGGAAATTCGGCCTTTTTAGCAAAAAGTCAGGGAATTTTTAAATTATTAATAATAGTAAATATGAAAATAGTACGATTATTGAATTGAACAATTGTTAGTTCTGTTCGGAGAACGAATTTGTCACATAAATAATATTAAACGAAATCAAAAAATAGTGAAGTGTCCATCATAGCATTTTTCCAGTAATTTGAATAATTGATAATTAGCATAATAAATTTATTTCACGCTAACCAATTAGTTAAAGGTTTAACTTGAAGTTAGTGATTTATATGCGTGGCGCATGAAGTAACATTTCGAGTTTAGAAAAGCTTGAAAATTTGGATTTGCTGCTTCATGCTTAAGTCGAAACCATCGTTAGACGATAAATCAGAAACTTATTTTGCAGTCAAATTTATGACAAGTAAATAGAGTTGATGTTATTTTTTTAGTTAAAATTTATAACGAAAACAAATTTGGGTGTATTATTTATATGTTACTAAACTTTGACAAACACATTGAAAACGCCTAAGTTAATCCGAAGTTATGTAAAATAAAGCACCATCGACCAATTTAATTAATAAAATCACACAGATTAACAAATTAATAAACTAACAACTTTTATTGTAAAATAGGAAAAAAATAAACTGAACAATTTTTAACAAAATTGCAAGAGTTCAAAATGATCAGAAATTATTCATATTCAATAGAATTCAATTCAATAATAAAATACACTCATAAAATAAACTAAATTTAACTCTGATTTGATAATCTTAAAAATCCTGTGAAGATATTTAAATTTCAATTACAGCCAATAAAAAATTATTCATTTCTGTGTAGATTCTATGAATTTTATGTTAAATTGATAATCTGTTGATTTTTTACAATTTTTTCTCATAAACACGTTGATTTTATTGTATAATAATAATAATAATAATAATATGTATTTATTGCCCAACAGGAAATTTCCCAATTACAAGACAATGATATTTATTATTATTATTATATTATTTTAATATTAGCTTAATATTTTAAGAAAATGCGTTTAGGTAATTAAAAAAAAAACTATTTACATTTTTTCCGAAGAACAAATATAACAAAAAAATGTCAAAAATCATAAATGTTAAGTAATAATAATTTTTATTGTAAATAAAACTTTGAAAAACTAACAAACATAATTAAAAAAAAACAAATAAATAAAATAAGAAATATTGGCAAAATAACGAAAATCACAAATAAACACCAAAGTGAAAATTAATAAAATCTACGAAAATTGGCAAATTGGACAATATTAATTAAGTATAATTTTCACAAACAAAACAAAAAATAAAGTTTCAAATTAAAGTTTTAGATCTGTAGAATTACCTATTCGTTTAATTCTATTCTAAATGTCAAAACAAGCGAGTCGAGGCGTTTGAAATCTTGAAAACAATTTGCAAAGAAGGGGATATTTTATCTTTAAATTTGACTGTCAAAAAATGATGTTATCAATGTCAAAATTGGCATTCAACTAATACCGTCAACTGTCATAGTTGGACTAAATCGTCGTCGTCCTTGGCTGATACCGGCTTATGTCACCTATCGCTATTGGCATGAGTCGTATTATTTATTAATAAACATCAAAATTCTAAATTGAGTGTCATGTTTAACGTAAAATATCTAAACTGTCTAGAGTATAAGAAATGTCAAATCGTTAGCTTTGTGGGTTATATGAGTATAATTTTTACCGTAAAACGTTACTAAATTTAGGTTAGGATTGCGATTGTTTACCTTTATGGTGATTGTTTAACTTTATCAAAATATATCTAGGGAGCCGCGGTGGCCGAGCGGTTTGGTTTCGTCTGGTCGTCCACCGCGGTATGCGAGTTCGAGTCTGGCCTGGGGCGAATAATTTTTCTGACAAAAATGATTCGTCCCAGATTCCATGGGTGTTAATTGTGTTGTCCACATTTTCATTAGAAACAATGAAATATATACCGGGTGTGGCACTTAAGACGCCTCGGACCATAGCTCCTTTACGATAAAAGCTATCGAAAAAAATCTAAGAGCAAAGTGGTGCATAATTACCGTCGCTATGTTTCAAAAATATTTCTAATCATCAGTGGCGTGCCGTACTCCAGTGGCGTACCAAACTTATGTTTTTTTTAATGGAATGCCCTATTTTTATTGCAGATTTGGAAAGTGCTCGAAGAGTACTTATTTTTTTATCAAACATGTTATACCCTTCACTTTAGCGGTTTCGCTGTTATAACCCCTTCTTTCAAAATTGCGCCCCATTTTTGAGATTGTTTTGTAGAGAAACTAATTGACGCCGGCGCCTAAATTTTGAATTGAGGTACAGGTTAAGACCTCGTATACCTTCACATAATTTATTTCGGGTAATTTATGAAAAAAAAAAATAATTTTTGATTGAACTTCGCATGTTGTCATTTTTTTCGAAAATTTCAAATGGCACCCCCCTAAAAAAATTACGGCGTTGTACAGCCAAAACTCAAAATTTTTCATTGGTACAAAAAAAATTACATATTGCATAACAAAATTTCGGAGAAAAAGGGAATTTCATCGCAAATGTCGGGAAACGTTTTCCGTTCCCAAGAGTGCCATGAGAAAACAAAAGATTGGTAATTGTCAAAGTTAATTATTAGACGCCAGTAGCAGCCATAAGTCATTTTTGATAAACGTTCTAAAAATGTTCCGAACTCAAGAGAAAATGGTTGACATGATATTTATTCTTGGAGAATGTAACAAGAATTGTTTCTTGGCTTCACGAGTGTACGCTGCGAGATATCCGCACAGGGCACATCCAAATGAACGTGCGTTTCAAAAAGTGTTGGAGAGATTTACTACTACGGGAAGTGTAAAACGGCCAAGGAGAGTTAGAAAGAAGACAGACAGCGACGGTAATTTTTTACCGAAAATAATGAACTGCAGGTTCTGGAGGCAGTTATTAAAGATCCTCATACCAGTATCCGTGATATTAGTAGGAATCACAATATTTCAACGCGATCCGTACATCGTGTTCTTCAAAAGTACAAATTCCGCCCATTTAAGATTCAACTGCACCAAGAATTGCAACCTCAAGATTTTCATGCGAGGCAAGATTTCTGCTTGTGGGCTATCAACAAAATTGAGCAGGAGGAATCATTTCTTATGCGCGTATTATTTTCTGATGAAGCGACGTTCCATAGAATTTGGCATGTAAATCGCCACAACTACCATTATTACGCCGATGAAAACCCACACGCCATACGAATGATAAACCACCAGGAAAGATGGTCGCTGAATGTTTGGGGAGGCATACTTGGAGAACACCTTTTGGGTCCTTATTTCATCGAGGGGCACCTGAACGGCAACAGTTATTTGAGGTTCCTTCGCGACGACTTAGATGATCTCTTGGAAAATGTCCCTCTAGCCGCTCTACGACAGATAGTTTTCCAGCACGATGGAGCTCCTGCACATAATAGCCGTGTCGTTCGGGAATTTCTCGATGAAACGTTTCCGGACTCCTGGATTGGTCGCGGGGGTCCTGTGAGGTGGCCGCCAAGATCACCAGACCTCACTCCCCTTGACTTCTTCCTTTGGGGCCATATCAAAGACGAGGTTTACAGGACGGTACCAACTACTGTCGAGGATATGAGGGAGAGAACTTGTGCGGCTTTCCGCGGTATATCACCAGAAGTCCTTAGGGCAGTGTCTAGAGCCTGTGAGTCGAAGTTGCGGTTATGCCTCCAGCAGGAAGGTCGTCATTTCGAACATTTAGTTTAAGTTGTTAAATTTTCTTTATCTGCATTTTTCATATCATGTTGAATAAATAGGTACATACTATTATGTTGACCGTATTTGTGTTTTTGTTTTCTCGTGGCACTCTTGGGAATGGAAAACGTTTCCCGTCATTTGCGATGAAATTCCTTTTTTCTCCGAAATTTTGTTATGAAATGTGTAATTTTTTTTGTACCAATGAAAAATTTTGAGTTTTGGCTGTACAACGCCGTAATTTTTTTAGGGGGGTGCCATTTGAAATTTTCGAAAAAAATGACAACATGCGAAGTTCAATCAAAAATTATTTTTTTAAATTACCCCAAAAAAAATTATGTGAAGGTATACGAGGTCTTAACCTGTACCTCAATTCAAAATTTAGGCGCCGGCGTCAATTAGTTTCTATACAAAACAATCTCAAAAATGGGGCGCAATTTTGAAAGAAGGGGTTATAACAGCGAAACCGCTAAAGTGAAGGGTATAACATGTTAGATAAAAAAATAAGTACTCTTCGAGCACTTTCCAAATCTGCAATAAAAAATAGGACATTCTATTTAAAAAACATAAGTTTGGTACGCCACTGGAGTACAGCACGCCACTGATGATTAGAAATATTTTTGAAACATAGCGACGGTAATTATGCACCACTTTGCTCTTAGATTTTTTTCGATAGCTTTTATCGTAAAGGAGCTATGGTCCGAGGCGTCTTAAGTGCCACACCAGGTATTTAACAAATTTGTCGTGACTGAATGTCTAACCGTCAAAGTCAATTCCTTCAAAATATATTCTCCACAGTCCTTCCTTTGTCATAAAATATATATATATATATATATATATATATATATATATATATATATATATATCTAACCTAACCTTATTAGAAAGGCAAGTTATGCGATTCAATTTTTAAAGTAGAGCGATAAATTTAAGTTTTAAAGTGAAATAACAACACCGATGTAAAATAACATTATCGTTCCTACATTATATATCAACATACATCCGTTTTTGTTTATGAAATATCAATTTCGGAGTCAAGAAATGAAAATTACGTTAAAATTGTCAATTTATGCTAATTTTATTGGTCTTGTCATTGTCATTACTGTCGGCATGGCGATGACAAGAGAATTGCATTTTACATTGAAATTGAAATGACAATTGAGAATATTGACGTTTATATGAAGTTGGGTTTGGTTTAAATGTCATTTTGTGGAGTTTGGTTAGACGTCACATTTTGGAGTTGGGTAAGCTTAGATGTTATTTTGTGGAGTAAGGTTAAAATTAATTTTCTGAAGTTGGGTTGCATTTGGTTGGGTTTGGTTATATGTATTTTGGGGAATAAGATAAGGTTAGTTTAGATGTAATTTTATGGAATTAAGTTAGAATTGTATTTGTGGAGTTGGGTTTAGTAAGGTTATATGTTACTGTGTACAGTCGAGTTAGGTTAGATGTTACTTTGTGAAGTTGCGTTACATTAGATGTTAGTTGTTTATTTTGTGGAGTTGTATTTGATTTTGATGTCGTGTTGTGGAGTTGGGGTAGATTAGATTAGATCAGATTCCGGTGGTAATTTTATAAATATATTACATTTTTATATTCAAGTCTATTAGAATTATTCTAACGAGTGTTGTCCACTCCCAGACTAAGCATGAAGTAAAATTTCGAGTTTAGAAAAGCCTGAGCGTTTGAATTTGGACCAAATCCAAACTCAGGCTTTTCTAAACTTGAAATTTTATTACATGCGCCACGCGTATTAATCATTTATTTAACGTAAAATTCAATATATACTGCTTATGTTTGATTTCGGGTTTTTCAATTTTAGGAAAGTATTATCAAATCTTGTAATATCTAAATTCGTTATTTATAATATGTTTTCTTTTGACCTCTAAAATTATTCGCCACTGCAACTACGAGTGTTTGCTAATCAAATATTTCAAATTTAGAATTTAGATTTTTGAACGATAGGCACTTTAAAATTGCTACGCGGTTTATTCTGAATTAATGAATAACTTCCCCCCCCCCTATAGTTGGTTTTATTATATGAAATTATTTTAAGGGGTCAGGGAAAAAAATCTGGAATCAGGGAAGAGTCAGGGAAATTTAACATTTCAAATTGGTCACCACCATGTTAATGTTACTTATAAGCCACCTCGTAAGCCAAAAATGTCAAATTTAGAGAAGAGTTTTAATGAGTATTTTGAGTAGAGGGTTATAAAATTACTCATGGGGACATTTTTAGAAAACACTTACAAGGTTTCGTAAGTAGTTGATCGATATGTAACGAGTGTCTATAAACTGTCGGCATCCCAGTGGGTTCTGACTTCAGAAACATATGTCGTTATTAGACATATAATTAAATGTATTTGACGTTTCCGAGATTCACCAAATCGTATGACTTAATCTAAGATATGTAATTTGTTTCTCAAAGCAACCGAGATGCGGACAGTTTATAGACACTCGTTAGAATGTTCATTTAGTAAAATTAATACTTTTATTTGTAATTCAAGTTTCGATGAAAGACCCGTCAAACATTTTTTATACTAAACTAAATCTTGCCTTATTGTTTGTATTTATTTAGTATTATTATTGAAGTTACGTGAAACATACTGTTGAGTGATAATAAAGTCTATGACACTTAATTACATTTCTACTTTTAAACGGACTTTTATATTAAATGTTATTTAAAAAAATGTATATTTGAAACTAAGACATTTATTATAAATTATACCGTAATCGTAAAATTCTCATCTTAAAAAAGTAAGTGCTTTCATTAATTTCGATTAATTTTATAAACCATTTATTATACTGTTTCATGCATGGTTGGCGTTTTTTAATAACTCAATATATTTATTCGAAAAAAATCGTTCTCTTTATTTACATATTCCCACTCAACCCTCCGTTCTCAAGAATGCTTTACACTGACACAAAAGCATCCAAGCCCTTTTCATCCCCAAAAGAGGGGCCAGCAGATCGTCTGGCGCTGATTCGTGCCATACTTTATCCCCTTCTATTTGCACTTGAAATAAAGAAAAATGATAGTCCTCCGAACTAGAAACAACTCCTCTACGCAGTGAATTGAAACTCTATTTATTCCCTTCTGTTCTCACAATTTACATACCTATAGGGAATTTTTCTTTTAAGTATACATATTCTGATGCATATTCTCTAAATGTTCAAGCAATCGTTTTTGTAAAAATGTTTAATTTAAAACATCTAACGAGTGTTTCCACTCCTTGATTAAACATGAAGTAAAATTTCGAGTTAGAAAAGCTTGATAATTTGGTTTTGGTTTGCGAAGCGAAGCGAATATACCAAATGTGCAGGCTTTTCTAAACTCGAAATTTTACTTCATGCGCTACGGGTATAAAACACTGATTTGATGTGATGTTCAGAATATACGTCTTTAGTATACTGTTTTAGTTTGGTTTGGTCGCTCCGCGAAGCAGTCACCAAAAAAAATTTTCAGCATTTTCTAAAAAAGTCTAAATTAAACACTTTTCAAAAACAACGAATGTTTGAAAATGTACAGAGCTTACATCGGGATGGGTATACTTAAAATAATCGCTGTATCTCTGAATATCTTTGTGTGTAAATACATATGTATCTATCTATGTACATATGTATTTCTGTAGTGTCCTTTTGAGTCCGCAAAGAAGCCCTTATGTCAGCCTTGATGACATATGTCGGAAGTGCTCTCGAGACACACCAGGCAAAGGGTTCTTCTTCATTTCCCGAGGATATGAGGAGATTCTTACTTTTCCACGGTCAGCCCTCTATGGATTTTTATTGTTGTTGTAGTTCATTATTTGTTCAATTGCGAACGAAGAAAAGATTGTACTCAAGCTTTGTGTTGAATAAATATTATCGTATATTCATCAACGATGTTAGCTAATCGTTTTTGGAGTCCACTTACAGCAAATCAATTTATTTGAAATTATTGGGAAAAAAATTCTGTGTAATAATTCTTACACATATTTATGTAAATAAAAGAAAGAAAACTGTAAAATTTGATCTTAACATAATATATAAAATTACGAAATATTCTTGTTTAAAATTACGGACGTTAGTAAAATGTTTATTAAACATGATTTAGACATTTTTTTTAAATACATAAAATTTAACTCAATCTTTAATTTTTATTAACAAACAATTAACATCATTCTGACGATTTTTAAACTGCAATGATGAAGTGAAAATTAACTGAATTCCTATTCACAGAGATTGTGGAAAAATGAATAATCTTTGATGGAGTAACTGTTAATCCACTACTTAATAACAAACAAACAACTATTTTAGAATGGTTGAGCAACTGCTGAATAACTTTTGAGCAAATGAGCCGCACGCGCGAAATAATAATGAAACAATTTTTAGATAACTCCTGAATAACTATAAGCAACGCTTCTATAGATGGCCTGAATTACCCGAATTGTGATATTATAAGTAGGTTACTGTATGTAACAGCAAACAATAATCTAATGTTCGTCGGAGTATTAGCTTAGGAAGTAGTTGTTTTAATAAGTGTTTCAATAAGTCTTTGTAAGACAATTTAGTTCTAGATTGCGAGAGTAATCGCACTTTTAATGTATTAAACAATTGGTAAACAATTATTGAGTAACTACTGAATACCTGTTTAACAACTATTTATAAAGTATGTTCGATGTCGCAAGCGGCATCTATTGCACAAAAGTAGGTTCAACAAATGAATGGTTTATTACACAAAATGTAAATACAAGAAACCGTTTGTACGTGACTGATCAAGATCTGTTAAACAACATTTAATCATCTATTTAAAACGAAAAAACAATTAAATAACTCTGTAGTTGTTAAATAACCATTGAAAAACAAATGAAAAATTATTGAACAACTACTGAGAAACTGTATTAACAATGATCGATCCATAACTAACTATTCAAAAACTGTTTACCAACTTTTGAACTAAAGGGCGTCCCAAAATTAATGCAAGATTTGAATTAAATAGAAAACACAGTTTTTAGTCTTTAGATTGTTATTTTTTTATTAAATCATAAATAACATAGGATAGGGTTATTATTTATGGAATGGCCTCCACGGCTTTGCTGACACTTACGCACATACGTACATTACTCCTTGAAGATGACCAGTAGTCGAAACTAGTCGGAGAAAATATAAACTAGTGAAACAAACCAAGTGTTTTAAATATCCAGAATTATTGAAATTTTCCATATCCATTCTGCATAAATGTGGCTGAATTTCGTTGATGCAGCGTTTACATTCCTCCCATAATGCACGAATGGTTGTGGGCTTGTTGACATAGACAAAAAGAAATCTAAATCACACGATCTGGGGGGGCAATTCTGATCACCATAACGCGAGAGTACACGACTAGGAAATGTCTCATGCACTAATTGAATTGTTTCACGAGCTGTATGACACGTGGCACCGTCTTGTTGAAACCACATATCGGCCACATCAATATCATCCAACTTTGGCAGAAAGAACTGTGTTATCATGTCACGATATCAAGCACCAGTAACAGTCACTGCTTGACCAGCCTCATTTTCAAAAAAGTATGGTCCAATGATGCCCCGAGCCCAAAATCCGCACCAAATAGTGACACGTTGTTGATGAATTTGTTTTTTGACAATCACATGTGGGTTCTCTAAACCCCAAACACGGCAATTTTGGCGATTAACAAAGCCATCAAGGTGAAAATGTGCTGCATCGCTTAGGATGATTTTGCTCGAAAAATCGACATCTACTTACTGATGTTCATTCAACGAACCTCTTCGTTGTGAATGGTCATTAGGTCTCAGTTGTTGTGTTAATTGAATTTTGTAAGCATGCAGACACAGATATTTCGTGAGTATACGCTGTAGAAAGCTTCTTAAAATTTGCAATTCTTGTCCACTGATGTTCTAAGATTTTCACCAACACTCTCACACACTTCTTCGATATTGACATTGACATTTGGCTTGTTTTGGACTACCAGTGTGTATGTGTAGCGTCTCCAATTGATCCATTCTCGATTAATTTTTCAATTAATCTCTTCACAGTTGACGAAGTTAAAACATTATTCCGACCATGATTTGTATAAAATTTTCGAACCGTGGCCGTTAAATTTTTATTATTTTTAAGATACTGTTCAATAATCAAAACACGTTGTTGTATCGTGTAACGCTCCATGTTTACTAACCCTGAGCTCTCAGCTGTCAAATTGTTTTTTTTTTCAGGGTTACCAACAGTTTACTGCAAAAATTGCAGCAAATTCAAATATTGCGTTAATTTCGGAACACCCGATACTATTGATCTAATGTCTATCAACTGATCAAGATCTGATTAATAATTGTCGATTTATTAACTAATAAAACTTTAAACTATTGAAAAACATCTGAACTGTACGACTGCTGAGCAACTGAAGATCAACTGTGTTTATGACGAAGGATTAGCATTTGCTGAAAAAGTTATAAAATAATAAATTGCTTAACGAAGATCCATTATCTAATAAACAATTGTATAGCAGCTGTCAAATAACTGCTGAGCAACCCTCGATTAACTATTAACGACTAACGATGCATAAAAAGCAATTAGATAAGTGTTTATCTAATTAACAACTGTTGATCATCTATTGAGTAACAGATTAGCAGTTGATTAACAATTTGCAACTGTCGATCAAATATTGTTCACCTACAGATGATAAATTGTTGAACGGCAACAGTTGACTGTTGATTAAACAACTGCTAACCAATTATTTTGCAACAGATGAATAGCTATTATTTTTGATTTTAATGTATTTTAATCTATTTATTTCAAGTGTACAGGGTGGTGCATTTTAGAAGTGCCACATATAGAAAACTTTTTGAGATATGCGCCCAAAACAAATATGTGATTTTGATAAAAGAAAACAATAACGAACCGTCCTTGAAATAAATTTGGTACGTCATTTTAATGGGCCTCTAAAGTTGTCATAGTGAAGTTTTTACAGTTTGGTTATAACAAATTAGCTACAGTAACTTCAGAAAAACGACATATTATTAACTTCCGGTTATAGAGCGGTAACGGTTAAAGATAGATCAATTTTCTTTTCAAAATTGATTAAAACACGAAAAAGTGACACAGTCTCGCGAAAATCGTTATTCAATATCTCTTCAAATAAAAAAAGTTTTCCATATGTGGCACCTACAAAATGCAGGATGGTGCATACCATTTACATTTGTCAGTTAAAACTATTGATCAACTACTGACAATGATAAATGAAGGAAAAAACAATTGAATAACTGATAAGTAACTTAAATTACCGCAATCTTAATAATGTACATTTTTTGACACCTTGAAAATAAAGATTATTATTATTATCAACTACTGAACAAGTAAGAACGGTATACTGTAGTCCAGTATATTAAGTGGCCTTAAAGTGCGGTGATGAAATCGGTACTTATTGATTTTTTTCTCTCTCACAATAATATATTTTCAAAACAAATTTCAAGAAGTACTGACGGAGTACAATATACCATTTTTACTTATTATATATTAATCTTTATTTTCAAGCTGTCAAAAAACTGTAAAAACAAAATATAAAAAGGAATTAAAATTAATATCGACTTTCTGCAAACATTTTGTTTTAGTCTCGGTGAGACTTCTCCAAATATTCATTGAAACAACTACTTCTCAAGCTTATACCCCGACAGGTATTGGATAATACAATAAATATTTGAGTTACACGACAGATTTACTGTTCTATGCATAATTTATATGCAAAATGCAACATCATGTCAAATTATTCTCTCATTAAACTAAATTAGAGAAAGTCGATATTAATTTTAATTCGTTTTTATACTTTGTAATTATTCTGCAAGCTATTGGCAAATTTAATGTTTCTTTATGTTGAACTGAAGAAAATTAAAATTGCGTTAGTAGTTGAACAAACTTCGAACCACTGTTTAACAACTGTTGGAGATAGGAAATGATTTATCAACTATTTAACAACTATTGGAAAGCAATTAAATAAAAGTCGTGCTCAGTAAATATATGTAATTGTTTTATTCCTAACATCACTATTCTTCTTGTAGGTTATGTCCGCATTTCGGACACGATGTGTCCTTAATTAATAACAAAATGACATTAATCGTCACTAGCATCCTGATAATTTCTCAATCTTTAAATTTAGCATTTAGCTACTTAGTTTATTAATCAAGCATCTTATAGAGCTGCGTTTCTCTCAACCTTTTTTTTGCGTACTCCTTAATTAAGATTTTTAAGTGCCTAACCTAACCTAACACCTGTATCCCTCAATCAGCTCAATATTTCCCCCAAAGTCCCCTAAGAAATGATTGTTTTTTTAAGGTTATTCACAAAATTAGTTTTAAGTGTTTTTAGAATACTCTTTTAATGATATTAATTAAGTGTCACTGAAAATAATAATACCAAGATCATCGAGTTTAGTATGATAAAAAGTTACAACTACTTAAATTCTTCTGTTAGCGCTTTAATTAATATATAAAAATGCGCAATTTTTTTAAGTTTTTTTCTCACAATGTACATTTTTGTGTTTGAGAAGAAATATGTAAAATATAAAAGATGATTAAATTATTGTTGAGTTACGTGAAGGTGAACGAAATTATTAAATAAAAGAATTGAGTCTCCTATCTTCACAGGATTTATTTAAAAATCGCAAATGTACATTTCGATCACGATGTGACCATTATCAATGCTTAACTATTTACAAAAACAAATGGAAAATTTATACCATGGATACAGATTCGGATTATAATTACAATGTTTCGGGTGACTGGGATTTTTTTTAACCTCTTATCAATTACATTAGTTGAATTTTTTAAAACATCGTTCAGTTTCCTAATATATGAATTTAATGGGTTTATTACTATGGTAATGTAGGGGCCTGAATCTAATAGGAGTTGTACATTTTTACAATAATCTTCTTTCTTGATGATCACTACACTGTTGCCTTTATCTGATTTCAAGTAATAACAATCCTTTTCTTTTAAACTTTTCACTAATTTTTGGTTACTTATGGTATTGATGTTGGTAGATTTCTTGATGGCGTTTTTCAGTTAAACTATAAGCTTAAAATCAAAAACCCGAAAATTCCACAACTTTATTGTCTGCCGAAAACGCACAAACCAGGTAATAAGTTCCGACCAATTGTCTCTAATATAAATTCACCCACATACAAACTTTCTAAATAGCTTGTATGTAAATTCCATAATTTAAAAATAGAAAACGATTTTTCAGTCAAAAACTCTTTAGAGTTTACAGATAAATTAAATTCAATTAAAATTAAAAGTAATCAAAAATAGTATCCTTTGATGTAGAATCCTTTTTTCCGAGTGTCCCGATTGATAAAACAATGTCCATTTTAGAACAACTTTTAATTAATAATAATATCACAGACCAACAAATTACAGAATATTTAAATTTAACGAAAATTGTAATGGATAGCAATATATTTGAATTCAATAGAACTTTTTACAAACAAACCTTTGGTACGGCAATGGGGAACCCGCTACCTCCCTTTTTAGCAAACATTTTCTTAAACCACTTCGAAAATTTATCAAAAAATAACATTGACAATTTTCCCACCACTTGGTTCCGCTACGTAGATGACGTGTTTGCCATTGTCAATACTGATTTCAATATAGATGCGTTTGTTAAACAACTTAACAGTTTCTAGCAGAGTATCAACTTGACTTATGAAACAGAGATTAATAATTCATTACCATTTTTGGACTTAATGATTACTAGGTAAGGCAATAAATTCGATTTTAACATTTTTCGAAAAATCACTCACACCTTTAACTACATTCATTCAGACTCACATGCCCCCATTCAACATAAATTAGCAGCCTTTCACAATATGATTCATAGAGCAATTCATATCCCAATATCCGAAATAAATAGAAAAATAGAATTTAATAATATCCGAAATATTGCAAAACAGTTAAATTACAAAGTTCATATTATCTATGTTACCTTAGTTTATGAGTTAATTTTTAATATTGTTTATTTCTTTATGGTTTTATGTATTTCTGTTCTGCATGCATCTTTTGTTATGTATTTATATAAGTTATATTGTATTTAATTTGTAATAATGATATAGCCCTGTTATTGGACTTTGCAGTCTGTTGGGTTATTACCAAATAAATAAATAAATAAATAAATAAATAAATAAATAAATAAATAAATAAATAAATAAATAAATAAATAAATAAATAAATAAATAAATAAATAAATAAATAAATAAATAAATAAATAAATAAATAAATAAATAAATAAATAAATAAATAAATAAATAAATAAATAAATAAATAAATAAATAAATAAATAAATAAATAAATAAATAAATAAATAAATAAATAAATAAATAAATAAATAAATAAATAATCAATAAAATTATTAAAAAACATACCCATAGATTTAAAATACAAAATTCAACAAAATTAACTTCAATTAAAGATAACCCGCCGAAACAATACATTAAAGTCTTTTATGTACCTAAACTCACTAACAAGATTAATAAACTTTGTAAAAATTTCAATTTAATTCTAGCTTATTATACTAATACCAAACTAAAGAATTATCTCGGAAACACGTTTGACAATAAAAGCTACCTCTCTTTATCTGGCATTTATTCAATAGAGTGCTGCAATTGTGATAAAATTTATGTTGGACAAACTCAACGCAATTTGCAGACCAGGTTTAAAGAACATACCTTACACATCAAATACTTTAATGCAGATAAATCAGCGCTAGCTCACCACGTCATCGAATCAGGTCACAAATTTTCAATAGATAAAATGAAATTATTAAAATTCTCCAGTAATTACGGGCTTAATACCTTGGAGGTAATAGAAAAGAAAAAAGTGGAAAACAGGCTATTAAACTTTGATTTAAGCCCATTATTAAATCCTTTTCTAGAATTGATCCCAGTGCTCTAATCCTAGTCACCCGAAACATTGTAATTATAATCCGAATCTGTATCCATGGTATAAATTTTCCGTTTGTTTTTGTAAATAGTTAAGCATTGATAATGGTCACATCGTGACCGAAATGTACATTTGCGATTTTTAAATAAATCCTGTGAAGAAAGGAGACTGAATTCTTTTATTTTATAAAAGATAATATTAATGTCAAATAGCCTTTAAAAGCTTGTAAATATGGATATTTTTTGTAAATATAAGATTTTATGACAATGCATGTCATCTGTTATTGATAGTTTACAATAATCTGTTGCTATTTACCGCATGGTAATTAAAGTAAAGCAAAGTTATTTTAGAATTTGCAATACAAGTTCTAGAATACCTATGTTATCATACCTATAGACATCATAGAAATAAAATATGCTAAATGCAACGTGTAAATTTGATAATATTCTAATATCAAAAACTTATTTTAATAATTATTTATTATTTTTGATTACTGGGATAGCTTTAACCATGTAGCCAATTTTATTAGATATTTTTTATATTATTAAGTAAATTCTTTTAATCGCGATGAAGATTAGTAGGTGAAAGCAACAGATTTTCCTACTTAAAATACCAACACATGTAGCGATAATCGTAGAGATTTTCCAAGTTTTCCGCACGTTCCACTTTATATGTAAATTTTACCCCAACAAATCAACTGCTATACACACCGAGCACGTAACAACAATAGTTTTATAAAACGTGTAGTAATCCACATATGCCGACAATAAATTTAATACATGACGAATTTTAACTTAATTCTACAAAAATGGTGATGTGCCCATCATAGCACTTTCCCCGTTAAATATATGATGATTTAAATATCAATAATATGAAAAAGTTGCTCAAACTAAATTTATTCCACTTTAATTATTATTATTTCAAAACTAATCACAAAAAAAGCAATTCTTGCATTTTGTGCTACATCTCAGTAAATATCAATCACCATCACATCTAAGCGTTATATAATTTTAATTTTACTGTAAATCAGTGTTTTAATCAGTGTTTTATACTCGTAGCGCATAAATAATATTTCTAATTTATAAAACCCCGTGAATATTTGTGTCAGGTCGCTGCGCGACCCTCTACAAATTTTCTACGCGGGGCTTTTCTAAACTCGAAATTTTACTTCATGCTTAGTCTGGAAGTGGAAGACATTCGTTACTTTAAAATATGTCACAACTGTTAAAATTTGTGTCATAACTGTCACAAAGAAAAAATAACAACATAGCGATCTCATTATAGTTCAATTCAAACTTGTGTCAAGTTGGCAAGATGGATTAAATGACGGCTTGTGCTGACTTATGTCAACTCTTATATCAACTCTTAATCACTTTTGAGTGATTTACTATGCTTTAGAATGTGTTTTACAGAATCTTCAATATTAAAAGATACATTTATCGGGCGAGTTTAATTGGTAGTTACCTTACCCAACCTCATAATCTTTAAAGAAGGATGAGTCAACCTAACTGGCCTAAGTGACGTTTTAACTAGAGTATTATCATGATCTATTTTGTTGGTTTTAAGTGATTTTTTCTGTGATTTTTTATATGCATTATTTTCAGGCATTCGATTTTATAATAGAGTTCAACTTGAAGTTTTGAAGGAGTGTTTCCACTCCCAGACTAAGCATGAAGTTAAATTTCGAGTTTAGAAAAGCCCCGCGTAGAAAATTTGTCGAGGGTCGCGCAGCGACCCGAGACAAATTTTCACGGGGCTTTTCTAAACTCGAAATTTAACTTCATGCGCCACGCGTACAAGACACTGATTTGAAGTCAAGTTCAAAAACACAAAAATACATCTTTATTCAGAGTAACACAGATATTTAGTCTGTTATCAACGATGTTCAGTGTTAATAATAAATAATTAGGTTTTGAATATTTTTGTTAAAACAACTGATAACGATATTTACATGTTAATGGTTGCAAAAAAATAACAAAATCAAATTTATTCTTAAAGGATTTGTATTCGTGATTCGAAAAAACAGGATTCGAATCATATTTATCTCTTACGAATCCTATATTCGAGTATTCGTAATTCGAATCAAATTAGGTGATTCGGATTCGTGATTGGAATCCTGTTCACGCGGATTCGGATTCGTGATTGGAATCCTGTTCACGCGGATTCGCCCCAGCTCAGCTACACACACAACACAGCGCAAATAAAAAACGGAAACTATAAATTTGTATAAAACGTAGAGTCGAATCATTCCAGTCATTACTCTTGTAATTTGTAGTGCGCACTATTTTGATTGCAAATAAAATACTGCACTGCGTTAGGCAACATTTGTTCACCCACTTGTAACTTATACTGCACACTTTTTTATTTGCGCTCGCAGCAAAAGTTTATATATCTTATAATTAAAATCTCGGCTACCGTCGATTTATGTCAACTGATATTATAGTCCAAATGTCGGCTAGCGACTGATGTCAACTGTCATTATAGTCTAAATTTCGGCCGACGCCGACTTATGTCAAGTTAACACGATGGACTAAATGTCGGCTAGTGCCGACTTATGTCAACTGTCAGCTGTCAAATGTAGGCTAACGCCGACTTATGACAAGTTGACACAATGGATTAAATGTCGGCTATCGCCGACTTATGTCAAGCTGAAACGATTGACCTATGTCAGTCAACCTAGCGATTTACAGTCATAAATTCACATTTTGACTATAAGCCACTTGGTTGACTGTCTTTTGACTATGGTAAGATTTTGTCTAATTATGTCTCTATGGATTGTATTTCGACTATTCTGGTATTATGACTGTAAATCACTTGTTTGGCTGTCTTTTAATTTGTTAGGATTTTGTCTTTAAATCACTATATTGACTGTATTTAATATAGTGATTTAAGTGACTTATTCATAATACCAGATTAATCGAAATACAGTCTATAGATCCATAATCAGACAAAATTCTAGCATAGTCAAAAGACAGTAAATGAAGTGACTAACAGTCACAATTGTTAAAGCGTGGTCAATAAAGGTACAATCGAGTAATTTAATGACAAAATCTTATCATACTTACGGCCCGTTTCATAATAATTGGGTTAAAGTGACTTTAACCAAAGTCGACTGTAAGTTAAAGCCGACTTTAAATATTGATGGGTTTCATAATCAATTCCTGATCTGACTTTAGTAAAAGTTGATTTTAGGGTAACGAATATAGGTTGGTAACACATTTTTATGGTTTTTTTATTATATATTGCTGCATAATCGTAATTTTGATTATTTATATTTCAATTATGTCATTAAAGAAGATAAATTCAAATTCAAAACTATTTGAATTCTAGAAAATTAGCTTACGCTTCTTATAGTTTGCACACTTTAAACATAATATATAAAATTATGAAAAAACTATTCGTAAAAATGCAAACAATGTCTTAATTAATAACACAACTTAAGACGATAAATATCCATTGAAACAACTACTTTCCGTGCAAATACACCTCCGGATATTGAATTATACAATGAAATATTTAAAATCTTTTTAATTTGATTTGTTACAACGCTCTATTAAAGTATATGTAACGTTTTGGTCAAATTCTCTTCAAACCAACTAACAATACAAATTTAAAATGAAAGGAGAGATAGCAACAAATTAGAAGTGAAAGGACTTGGATTTTTTCGTAATATATTATGTCATTAAAAATGTCACAACATCAATAAGTAAAAATAATAGAGGAATTTATATTACAACAAAGAGGAATTACTTTTCATTCAACCTGTTAAAAACAGAAGATAATTTAGTGCAACAAAAAATCGAATAAATTGTCAATATCGGAAACGGTAAAACGTCTTAAATTAATTTGCATTTAATTATTTGCCGAATTGGCTAAATGTACCAGTTAACGAAATAAAATATATTTAATAAATTAGCCTGATCGATTTAAGTGAAATCTGGTTTTTATTTTGGTACAGTATTATTATCATTGCCTTTGATAATCGAAATTTTGAAAAAAAAAACATGCCCCTAAATGTATCAACACAATTTTTCCTTATTCTATACACCGCTCTCCTTTCAATCACAATATATTCTTCGTCGCTTAAAGAATTCGTATCCAAAATGTGATTAATTCTTCTGGTTCTGTGAAATTATTGGCCTGAACTTCGTAGTCCTGTCGAACACGCCATTAGTTCGTTTCAACATTTGACAGCATTTTAGGTTAGTTTTAAAGCCGGCTTTATATGTATATTTAAAATGTCAAAAAGCCGACAATAACTTTTAAGCATATGAAACTCCACAGAGAACTTTGGAGTTAAAAATTTGTTCGAATTTCTCGCCTAGTTAAATAAAATGAGATATATAGTACAATATCGATGAATTATACAAGTTTTCGTGAATGTTGTTGATTTTTTTCATTTTATAGCCCAATTTTATTAAATTTATTATGAAAATCATCGAAATTGACGAAATAAGTAAAAATTAATTGTAAACTCAGTAATTATAGACGTAAGTTGATAAAATAATTAAAATTCGTCATTAAATTAATGAAATAATTGAAATTCGTCAACACGATTGAAAATCATATGAGGACTATTATATCATGAAATTTAATAAAAGTAAGCGATATTTAGGAAACTAATTGAAATTATACGAATACAAAGCCTGCAATGAAACTTGTACATCTTATAACCTTCCTTTTTGATCACCCCGCGTACATAACACCGAACATGCTAAAATGTACTCTTCTTCTTCTTGCGTGTTTAATGGCCTCAGCTATATAGCTCTGTTGACCATAAAATGTACTCAATGTTAATTTTCCTATGATGTGATTGGCTACGATTTCTAATGGTAATATAGTCAACCCAATGTACACTTTTCCTGTCAAAAATAAATTATATTTGTCAATTAATATGTCAACCACAATATGTTGAATTATAAATATTTTAGTTCAACGGAATGCTTATTAACATTTGATATATTTTTATATAGTAAAATACTAGTTAAAGAAGGTAAGAAGATATAAACTTAATGAGTAAACACAATTTTTCGCAACATCTCGTTGTTTAATTTAACATATTAAATACAATTTTATAAAAGTTTTATCGCTTAATTTGATCATACAGCAACTAGTAATGTTGGAATTTGTAGGACCTAAACATGAATTCGTGTATAACTCTTATGTAGAGAGAATTTTGAAATAATAAATGATTTTGCAATAGTAAGGATATTATTGGACACTCTTCGACATAACAGAAATTGTTTAATTTCATCTCTTACAATAATATCTTCTTCTTACTCCTCACTTGTGAAATTTATCCGAACAAATTGTTTTATAAGGTTCAAAATGGTTGAAATAATTGGTATTGGTCAATCAGAAAATTTGACAGAAAATAAATCATGGCAATTTCTTGAACTGTTTTCTCCATGGTATAAGTTTACCAGAAATTTTTTTTCTCCTTTGTATACATTATTGATATGTTAAATTGTTCTTTGCCTACGTCTGATTTAAGTGGTAGAACAGCAAATATCACTTGCTTGTGATAACTGACAGAGTTCATTTATTTTTGAAGAGAAGAGTGTAAATTGGATTGACTATATTACAATTAGAAATCGTAAAAAATTAATATTTAAGAGGGGGAATTTGTAGGGTCCGTTTTGTCGTTGAGAAGATGTCCCGTGTATTTTCTTTTATTAATTTCCATGGACTCCATGATGTTGAGCTTCCGGCCTTTCCTTTCTTGATGTAGGACTTTGAAGTTTTCAACGAAGTGGTGTTTTTCTTCTATGAGGTGGTTAGAGTATGTGAAGTTGGTTTTATTTTGTTGGAAGCTAGTTAAGTGTTCTTTGATCCTCTCTTTGAACGACCTGCCGGTTTGTCCTACATATACTTTGGGGCAGTCTTTGCAATTCAGTAATAGACGCCACTTTATTGAGTTTAGAAAAGCATGAAAATCAAACCAACCCAAATTTTCAGGCTTTTCTGAACTCGAAATTTTACTTCATGCGCCACGCGTATAAAACAATGATTTTAACTTAAGTTCAAAATATACATTACCTACTGTATTTTGATTCTATGAACTAATTGAATAAAATTGTATTTTTGAACGATCAAACGGATGTGTTGTATTCACCACTATTTTATACTTTTTAGCTATAAAAACACTGTTAATTGCCAAACTTGAAAATGACACTAAATATGTAGAAATTCGAGTCGTAGAATTATTCAAATAAAGTGGTTAAACTATCGAAACACGTCTCAACATTGATTAATTGTAAGAAGTGTTTTAAACTTTAGTAAATATATTCTGTTTTAAACGTTTTACTAATCTCATAGCCTTCTATTCTTTGAGATTTTAAAAAATCATGGATTTACTTACATATTCGCTTTCTAAAACATATAAATGGGGAAAAGTAATTTTCATTTTTTTTCAAGTTATTGTTTCTGACCTCTTGAACATAAAACAAAGGAGCTTAAAGGGCTACTAGATTTTAACATATATTTTTATATGGTGCACGGTCGAAAATGGGCAAATCTACCAGACATTTTACTATATCTTTGGTTAGGATACAGATATAAGGATGAGGTTTTAACCATTTTTCTTTCTCTGTAATAAACTAGCGTAAGAGAACTATAGCTTATCAATTGAATTTTTTAAGAAAATCAAGAAAATATGAGGATTGTTCAAAAAAACGGCCTCTAGCGCTTTCTATAAGAACTAAAGTAAACAGGAGTAAACAACGAATTAAAGTGCTTTCAGTTACCTATCCAATGAGACTAACTTGATTAATTTCCGTAGGTCCTAACAAAAGTTACACGCAGTTTCATGATCACACTTTTTTGCTCTCCCCCTGCTTCATATGTGCGAGATAAAGAAACAAGTAAGTAGTTAAAATTTAGTTAAATTCAGCGTAGATTTATATATTTTTCACCTAGCTCAATTTAGCAGTTTTTTTTTGGAAAAATCCATTTTTGTATTTATTGATAGATGTTACGTCCTCTAGCGGCGGAGGTAGGAACTTAAAACTAATTTCCAGTGATATCTTTTGGCCATTTTTACTCTGCAATTTTTTACCATAATACTCTACGCTACATAGTTTCGGAGATACAGCCGGTGGCCACGCTTAATTAAACACCCAGTATATAAATGTAAAGCTAATTTAATGTGCTAATCAATTTTATAAAAATATATAGGGTGTTCTATTTAAGAAAAATGCAACTTTATATCATAACTCGGAAATTAAAAGTCCAAATAAAAAAATAAGTACGCCACTGCATTTTACGGTGAAAACTACACAAATAACTATTGAACTGTTTTTTTTGTATATATTATAGTTATTAAGAGAAGCACATATTTTAAAATAGCCAACAATTGTAAAACGCTTGATATTTTCCAAGCTAATGAAGTTCGCCATGATTTGTCAACGCCATTATTAATATCTTAGAAAAAGAGGTCATGACGGGTATAACAAAATTTTTCTAACTCTTCAGGTTACCGAAATACCCTATGAAAACATTGAATTTGGGCCATCCTGTACATTATAGTTATTACTATGTAAATGAAAAATGATGGTGAAGTAAGTATTAAACGTGAAATTATTGTCATGTAAATGAAAAATGTCACTGGCAAAAAATAAACGTACATAGAAGTCTTTATTTTGAGTTAAATTTATTATTTTTACAATTTGAGCCACCCTGTACATTATAATTACTACTATGTAAATGAAAAATGACGGTGAAGTAAATATTAAACGTGTAATTATTATCATCTAAATAAAAAATGTCACTGGCAAAAAATAAACGTAGATAGAAGTTTTAATTTTGAATTGAATTTATTATTTTTACAATTTTGATAATCGTCCTTCGCAAAACACGTTCGCCCCTACTTTGAATTACAAATATCCAGATGGGATAATTCGAGCGACATTAAAAGGGAAAAAATAATAATGTTGCTTCGGCGACCGAAAAGCGGATTTGTGTGTGGTCGAGCTTTTTGCATTTATTTCCCTGCCCGCTTTGGCCACCCGTTTTTTTTCTTCTTCGCCCTCAAAGTGGACCCACATTTTATGCAAATGTTGGAAATTCGTTCTGCGTGTGTGCGTGCGTGTGTGGGTTGAACTAAAATATCCTTCGCAAATGTACAAAAAATAAATGGAATGCTATTAAAAAAGTAAAAAATAAAATCCAAATACATGCATAAATTAATCTACTGAAGCTTGCATCTTTTCAGAACTGTGAATTGCAACAATAAATTACGGTACTTAAAAATAAGAATTTCTCATATTTTTTTTAAATGTTATTATAGTTAAAAACTTAAAAAACACTAATGCCCGTATGCACCCAAGTCGATTAACTTAATTAGTGATTAGTATTTCTTAAAATCACAACAATTTGATTTACTAATTGTTTTTCTTTTAATTTACAAATTGTTTCTACAATCGCATACTGATGAAAGAGAAAAGTTTAGGTTATCTTACACATTTATAACATTCTCCTATACTAGAATTTTGACTTAATCAGAGGTTTATTCAATGATGATGACTGAATGATTAAAGATAATCTTTCTGGGTGCAAATGGGCCTTACACTTTTTTCCTTTTAAATTGAAAGAACTTTTGAAACTCGGTTGAGCGAGAATATAGTTGATGAATTGTAAAATTTAAATTACACCGGAAATTAAAACGAAAAATTAAACATGTTCGCAACATACCTCTTTTGGCAATTAAAGCAGTGACATTTTTCATACCCAGATTAATACTTGTACCCATAAATTTCGTCGCCCCACAGAAGAGAGAAAAAAGATACATGTGGGCCGGAATGAATTACGTTCCTGCACTTAACGGGTTTTGTTTTTTGGGCTCTTCGCGTAATGAGGACTTTAAACGGCCCAGATTTATGTTATATAGTAATAAAAAGAGGGACGAATGTCTCTTATGCTCTGCACACCCGTTAAAACTGGCCAATTTTAAATGTACACGAACTAAAAAAAATGTATAATTAATTCATTAAAATCGCAATGTAAAATGTAACAAGTTCTGATGCGTAACTCTTAACAGCGTTATTCAGTGGGGGGTTTAAACTGAATGAGGCCCCTGGTAGTAGCGAAAATGTGGCACCCTTTTTGACTACAAATTTAATATTTTTAAGTGTGTTAAATGTAAGCCCATCATTAATTAAATTTTCTTTGATTATATAAATTATAATTTATGGTATGTTAAACTTGGTGTACAAAACACAAATGCTCACTCTTATTAAAATACATCAGCTAAAGTTGGTTATTAGTGGAAAAAATCTATTAATTTAGGGACAGATTTTATTTGCAAAAAGACCATCTAAACGTCTGATGTTTCTAAAATTAACAAAGATAGAAATGTAGAAACTTCAAAACAAAAACAACAATCAACATCTTATTTTACTAACAGGTGAGTTTCGTCTCCTATCGGAAACGAGAAGTGAATATTTTGATAATTATTTTTTAGATTATAAAACATCAGTTTATAAGTATATTGCATAAAAAATGTAACAAGTTATGCGCTGCATCCACCACTACCCACGCCAGGATAAGGAACTGCTGAAGCTGCATTTATTATTTAATAAAACCATTGTTAATTACATTAAGATAACAGTTTGCATTGTACGTTCGTGCTTGTAATATCCGTTGTAAATTCAAAAGTACTTTTTTTTAAAAAAATCCTCGATTCCACGATCAAAACTGGCGCAGTCGTAGGATAGTGTCAAGCGACTAGTAGACTTAATTCGTCCAAAATCGTTCTGCGAAACAGAAATTGGCACACCCGCGAAAAAAAAACGAACTTGTGAATTGAGGAACCAGAGTCGAAATGCATCCGTCAATCTACTTGTTGGACTAGTTTTAAGTGTATTTTTAAGAAACAGTTAAAAACAACAAAAATCATGAAAAAAAAACTTAGAATTCAAGATGTTATAAAGGATTATCTCAATAATTTTATTGTAAGAGCTCATTCCTTTAATCATAAGTCCCAACATTCTAATTTTAGTTGTGAATGAGGAATTGATTTTCCGTACAAAACGTAGTTTAATTAGATTTTATGCAAGAAAATGAAAACGTAGATTATTTAGTTTCATTATTTTCGAAAATCAGCATAATAATGCCTGTAGATAATTAAACGTTGCACTACTGATCAAGCTGATAACATTCCCCAGTTCGATGGTAATCCGAAACAGCTGACACACTTTATAAATGCATGTGATTATTTCTTAAGAGCTTTCCAAAATGTTTCAAATCCAAATGATCCAATAAATATATGTTTGATCGATACTATCCAAAGTAAATTGATTCACAGAGCAGCAGATCTTATTGGTTCAAGAGACGAACTAAATACGTGGCAATTAATAAAAAATGCATTACAATTAACATTTGTTGATCATAGAAGTATTGATTGCTTGATCCAAGATCTAATTTGTATGAAACCTTTTAGAAATGAAACACCTGTTAAATTTGGTGTGCGTATTCAAGATGCATGTAGTATTTTATTTTCTAAATTAAACTCCAAAATTCAAGATCCGCGCGAAAAACAAATAAAAATATCACATTATAACAATTTTGTTTTGAAAACATTTATTAATGGACTTTCTTATCAGATGCAATTAGTTATCAGATTAAGAAACCTAAACCTAAAGCAAGCCCTTGCTTATGTCACAAAAGAAGAAAATTTCGTTTACTTTAGTACAGGTCAAAATCAAAATTTATAAATAAGACCAAACAACAGACCAATAGGAACAATTAATCCAATTATTTCGAACAAACCAATTGAGTCTCAAATTCACCGAAGCGCATTCAAAAATAATCCTGAATATCAACATTCAAATAATAATGTCCATCGTAATCAAACTTATCAACCGCAATATCAACCGCAATTTCAAAATTCAAGACCTAATACCTTTATTCCCCAACAACAAAATTTTTAATCTCATTATCAAAGACCGAATAATAATATCAATCAAAATTTCCCTGAACCACCAAAATCCTTTACTAATCAATTTAGTCCAAATTCTGCGAATTCTCAAAGAACCAGACCTTTTAATCAAATAAACCGAAATTTTCCAAAACCAAATCAAAGTAATTGACTCGAAATCCACAAGGAAGATATGTTCTCGAAGCAATGGAAACTAGTACAATCAGATCGAAAATTAAAATTAATCCGACCTATATTTCAAGTTCTGATAATGTCAATGACCATACATTTCAAGACGAACCTAACAACTATTATGAAAACCCATATAAATTTAACCCGTTTGGTGCAAATACCGATCATAATAACATAGATGATTATCAATATCCTGAAAATGAACAAAATTTACCTGTTAAAACACCAGATAATTTAGATGAAAATTTTCCTATAACCAGCCTTACCCAATTTCCAATACCGATCATAATAACATAGATGATTATCAATATCCTGAAAATGAACAAAATTTACCTGTTAAAACACCAGATAATTTAGATGAAAATTTTCCTATAACCAGCCTTACCCAATTTCCAACATAATACATATCTGATTACAATATCAAATTATTAATCGATATAGGTAGTACCAAAAGTTTAATCAATCCAAAAATTGCATATACTTATTTTCAAAATTGTATTAATAATGAAAATGTTCACATCTAAACAGCTCACGCAATAAATTTTATTTATTTAATAGTACATTTAGTAAACCAATTACAAGATAGTATAAATTTAGAAACTCATCAGTTAATTACCCCCACAAACTAATATCTCTATAATTTATCTAAATTCAAACATTTCTCAAAATTTGCCAAAATGTACAACTCACCAAATAAATATTTCACTAAGAGTTCTACAAATTGCTAACATCCCAGTAAATTTAAAAGAAGGTACAGCTATATTAGATTACACTAATTTTGGAAACAATATTGAAATGCCCAAAGCATTGGTAAATATTCAAAATAATTTTGCAACTACTATCCGGTTGAAATAAAAATAAATTCACTCTTTCAAGTGGAAGAAATAAATTGCCATACTAATAATTTTATGGAAAATCTAGATACAGCCGAAATTCTCTCAAATACTGACATTGACAATAAATTTAAATCAAATTTAAAAAAATCTAACATTAAATCATTGTAATCATGACAAACGTGAAGCAATTCGAAGATTATGTTATGAATACCAAGACATATTTTACTGTGATGATCTTCCATTAACCTTTACTAACCAGATTCAACATAAAATCAACTTAAAATATGAGATACCAGTATTTACCAAAAGTTATCGATATCCACATGTTCACAAATCCGAAGTTCAATCTCAATTTTCAAAATTATCATCGTGGTCTAGTCCAGTATGGATTGTCCCCAAAATATTAATGCTACAGGTAATCGAAAATGGCGAATGGTCATCGATTATCGTAACCTAAATTCTAGAACTATAGATGACAGATATCCGTTACCCAATATCACTGATATCCTTAACAAACTTGGAAAAAGTCAATACTTTACCCCACTCGATCTAGCCTCCGGTATTCATCAGATCGAAATGAATCCCGAGGATATCCCTAAAACAGCAGTTTCCACTGAACGTGGTCACTACGAGTTCAAACGCTCTTTGGCTTAAAAAATGCCGCGTCCACCTTCCAACGTGTAATGGACATCCTCAGAGGCTTTCAAAACGAAAACGGTCTCGACTATTTAGACGATATTGTTATTTTTAGCACATCCGTCCAAGAACATGTTTGCAACATAAAGAAAATATTTAGTAGACTCCGAGAAACACAGTTTAAAATTCAATTGGATAAATTTGAATTTCTAAGAAAGGAAGTTCAATATTTAGGCCATGGAATCACTCCTGAAGGAATTAAACCTAATCCAGATAAAAATCTCCGCCATAAAAAAGTGTCTGATACCTAAAACTCGTAAGGAAATTAAATCATTCCTTGGACTAATTGGCTATTACATACGTTTTATCAAAAATCTTTCAAAAATAACTAAACCTATAACAAATTGCTTAATAGGAAATAATATAGTGGAACATACTAAAGAATTCAAAAACTCATTTAAATATTATAAAAATCTATTGATAAATGCACCCATTCTCCAATACCCTGATTTTGAAAAACCTTTCATAATAACAACACATGCAAGTAATTTTGCAATTGAAGCCGTCCTCTCACAAGGTGATGTTAATAATGACAAACCCATTGCATATGCTTCAAGAAACCTAAGTGATAGCGAAACTAATTTTTCCACCATAGAAAAAGAAATGGTAGCTTTAGTATAGAAATTTAAATATTTTCAACCATACTTATTCGGTAAACGATTCAAAATCTATACAGATCATAGACCATTGATATGGTTATTCAATTTAACAGAACCGAATAGTAGACTAGTAAGATGAAGATTACGTCTTTCAAAATATGACTATGAAATTATCTATAAAAAGGGAAAACAAAATACAAATACTGATGCTTTATCCCGTATTTAAATTTATGCAATTGAAAACGAAAGTCTTATAAACAATCCAGGTAAAGTAAATTCTGAAATTTTAAAATATCTCAGAGATATGTGTGAAAATTTAAATGTTAATGAAAACGATGAGAATTCTCAAAAATAACGCTAACAAAGTCAAAATTTTACAAGACTTACAAATTAAACCTCCTTTAAAATTTCTAGATAACGATAATACTTTAGATTCACCTCATTCGAATAATGACTTGGAAACTTTAAATAACGGAATTCCAATTTTAGAGGAAATTATTATTAAAAAATCATGATAAATTGTAATATCTCATAAAAAAAATTACAAGTCACTAAAAGTAAATTCGAATATCATAAAATTTTAATCGTATAAGAACCAAAATCGATTATAATCTGATCTTTCAATTTCTAAGAGACTACACAACCCAAAATAATTCATTTTACTTATATTTCCATGAATGTTTAACGATGTTAATCAAGTATATATGCGATATTTTTATCAATCTGGATTAAAACTAATTAAGTGCACAAAATTTGTCAATTCAATCGTAAACCTAGACGATCGTGTATTACTAATGAAATATCAACACGAAGGCAAATGCAATCACAGAGGCAGTAACAAAACACTCAAACACCTCAAAAGACATTTTTATTGGCCATCGATGAGAAAAAATAGAACTAACTATATAAATAATTGTAAAAAAGCCAAATACTCAAGAAAACCCCCTTATGTCCCATTTGTCTTAACTGAAACTATTAATAAACCATTTCAGTTACTCCATATGGATATCTTTAAATTTGATAATCAAGAATTTTTAACTGTCATAGATGCATTTTCAAAATTAAGACAATCAATCCCAATACAAAATAAATCATCTATTGAAGTTTGTAACGCTTTAATATTATATTTTTCATTTTATGGTATTCCCGAACGAAAAACTTCAGATAATGGAAAAGAATTCAAAAACGAAGTAATAAAAGAAATTCTAAATTTACACAAAATTCAAATTCATTTCACTACTCCGTACCACGATGAATCAAATTCACCTGTAGAGCGTCTAGACTCCACTTTAATTGAACAACTAAGACTTCTTCGCTTAGAATATTACTCAGAAAATATCAATAACCTAATGAAATATGCTATAATAGCTTACAATAACTCCATACACTCCTCCACCGATTTATACACCACTAAAACTAACACTTGGACAAACCGAGAAAAGAGGGGATCTCTTTTTTCGGTTTGTGTAATATAACTGAAACAACTTTACAAAACAAATCATAAGAGAAATAAAAAAGAAAATAAATCACTGGACCTTACAAGATAACAGACATTTTAGAAAATAATAAAGCCAAAATTTATTCTTAATTAAATAATAAATCAGAAATAATTCATATGAAAGAATTAAAACGACATGTTGTTTCAGAATCCCCTTTAACATCCAATCCCAAGATCCCAGAGTAAAATTTCACAACCTACATAATAATCCAGGATTGTTACCGTTTTAATTAGGTATAGCAAAAAATACTATTGATTATTGGTCAGTCATACAAGTATATGATTTAATAGATATAATTGAAGAATTCAAAATTATAGAAAATAAATTTTATTAACTTAAATTTAACATTAAAAATTCTCCTTATAAAGACGAATTTTATAATATGTCTATGATAGTATCTAATTTGGAAACTAAAATAAAAATGCAATTTATTCAAATCAATCCAAAATTAAACACTAAACGTAACCGTGCTCTAATCAGTGCATTAGGATCCGCAATTAAATTAATTACAGGAAACTTAGATCATAACGATGCACAACGTTATGATTAACCAATTGCTACGCTTACATCTGATAATAGTAAAGTAACATCAATTTTCAAAGAACATATATCTTTATAAAATAATTCAATTTCAACTTCAAAAATATATCAAAGACAATTATGCATAATAAAATATCTTTGGAATATCGAATTAAACATATAAAAGATTTTATACGAAACTCTAACTTTGATGATGCTGGACTCTAAAATTGAATTGCTGCTATTTCAATTCTCAATAAAATTTCTATTAATATATGATATATTAAATAATCTACAAGTTGCAATCTCATTTGCAAAACTTAATATATTGCATAATTCTATAGTATAACCAAACGACATTGTAAATGATTTAAAAGTAATAAAAACTAATTTGGAAATAAATTAATTACCATTTGAATCGAATACAGAAAATATACTCAATTTTGAAAATATTGAAATCAGAAGATACAGTAAGGAAACTCAGTTAGTCTTCATAATTAGATTCCCAATTTTTGAGCCTGATGAATATAACCTATGTGATTTGTACCCTCTACCAGTTTCATTTAAATCAAATTTCCATGTAATATTTCCAAAAACTAAATACCTATCAATAAGTGAGCATAAATACATTCAATCAAATAAAACATGTAAAGAGATAACACCTCAAGAATTTATATGCATAGAGGACAACCCAGCAACGCTCTAGAAATCATCTCCATGTGAAGTTCAAATGTTAAAATTAAGTGAAAATAAAGAAACATACCAACAAATACCAATCGATGTAACCAGTATCAAAATTCAGAGACTTGATAACTACGAATGGATGTTAATAATTCCTAACAAAACTGTAGCTGTGCAAATGTGCAGACCAAATAAAGATTATATCGTTTTAAATTTTAAACTATACAGTCACGTTTTATCAAACCAGAATTGCCGAAATTGATGCCTGATGCTAAAATCAACTATTTAAATAATAAACATTTTAAACTGTTACAATTAGACTCTGTAGACTTTAACGGACTATCAAACATACAAAGTGCTTTAGAAATTCAAAACTACGAAATCGATAACATTTCAAATGGACCTATAAACATTCAGTTCATTAGTATTGGAATAATAATAATCTATATTATGATATTGATTTCTTTCAGCTATGCCGTTTTCAAATATTGTCAAAATAAAAAGATCTTCACACCTACAATAAATTCGGAAGAAGACAACAAATTCCATGATGACATCATATAATCATCTCCTGTTTACACCGTAAACGAGATTCTATGTCAGGAGGAGTTATGCGCTGCATCCACCACTATACACGCCAGGATAAGGAACCGCTGAAGCTGCATTTATTATTTAATAAAACCATTGTTAATTACATTAAGAGACATTTTGCATTGTACGTTCGTGTTTGAAATATACTTTATAAATTTAAAAGTATTTTTTTAAAAAAAGCATTCTTCGATTCCACAATAAAAACTATTGTCTAATTTTTATGAACATCCGCCGGAATTTAAAAATATAAAAAATGATAAAAAAATGAGGTTAAATTTCTTCTCATTTAAAACTAGAATCTTTTAAAAATCTGTTAATGAGGAAAATATATTCATATATTTTCTTACATTTATTTTACATTGGACTTTACATTTTAATATATGAGATAGACTTTTAAATTATACTTTGTTCGTGATCTTTTTTTTGATTAAAGTGGAATTAATTGCACTCTCGTTTTAATTTGTTATTTTTTCAGTTTCACTACATAATTATATTTAAAGTGATATAAAATACTAATACAGCGCACGCATATATTTCATTCAAACAACGCTATAAATATTCCACCAACAGCTAGTTATTTATTAAATGTTTCAAACATCAACCGTTCTAATCACGACATTTGAAATGCAGAGTTTTCATTTAAAATATTTACACATTTATTGCACGCGTTATGCAAATACGCAAGAAATAAATATACACACTTTGTTTTCATTTCATATATTTTTATTGAATTCAGAGCGTTTTAAGTTGGTGTGTGCATATTGACGAAAAAGGAATTTGCAATTTTTTTCAGCGCCCCACGAATTTAATTTCAGAAAGCTGCGCGCCGCGCCGGCTTTCGGTTAATTTTAATACTATGCGGCCCTATTTGCATTCCAAAGGTGAAATGAAAAAAAATATATGCAGGGCGCACCTAATGTTGAATTAAAATACTGCCGAACGGGTGCATTTGTGGAATTAAATTTGAGCAATCCGATCACTAATTCAAGTTTTATTTGGGATTAATTCAATCACTAATATGAAAAGGTTTTAAATAAAACTCCGAAGTTTATAAGAAGAAATGCAAAATTTAAATATTTTATATTTTCCAAAAAAAAACAACGATAATGCATTTAATGATTCTTTGCACGAATTTTAATTACAGATATTTTTTATTAAAGAAGAAAATATATTTAGCCTTATTTTCATTGAATTTAGTAGACATTTAATTTGGTTCTCATTATTCACTTGATCAATTTTCACGTAAAATTAAATCCACTTCTAAATAAAACATTTTTTACTTTGTTTAACCACTGTATTTTGCACTTAATTTGTGACTATAGTCTACTAGTCATTATCAAACTTAAAGTTTGATGATGACTTCTAGATAGTCGAAACTATAGTCACAAATTAAGTGCAAAATACAGTGGGTAAACAAAGTAAAAAGTGTTTTATTTATAAGTGTATTTAAGATGTACTACAAGTGAACGCCTACAACACAAATGGGTCAAAACTAAATCCAATGATGTTTACTTTTAAACCACGTATCTCAATACATTTAATTAAACGACATTCAAATAAAAACATGAATAAACTAACGAAATCACGTCTCATAACCATTCTCAAAATATATTCCATGATTAAAATTCCGTAGAGCATAATGCGAGGATTAAACAGAGTGCCATCATTCCATTTTTCCTTTTTTGGACGTTTAAGCATAATCCAATTATTTCTAGCATAAATGCAAGGTGTCATGTATTTAGCATTTTTGTAATTAGGAGGATCTCGCCCGAACTTCTAAGCCCCTTTCAACCCCCCGACCCCAACCCCCGCTACTTGACTGAGTAATCGCGTGGCGGGCTTAATTCGTTCCTCTGTTCCAACAAACTGTATTATTGCATGGAATAAGTGGAGCACGAATAAACTCATTAACATACTTTATATAAAAGAAAGACATTAAATAAAGGTAAAAAAAAACACATAATAAAACAAAGTTGATTAATCTATTTCTAGTGTGATGCAAAATTATATGAGGGGGTGAATAAATATAAAAATATCATCAACACTTTTTTTTATTATGATCGAGTTTGAGTTGTGTTGTGTTGAAGCAGTAGCTAGTAATGCTAATATAATGTATAATTTATTGGTGCTAATAGATAGTAACAATCTTTACACAAGTCATTGATCCTAAAACTAATTGCATCACTATATAAAAGAACATATAATACATTCTAAACTAAGACAATAATAAGCTAAAAGTACCTGTATCTAAAATTAAAACATCAAAAACAAATAAAAGAAAGAGAGAGAGAGAGAGATACTAAAATCAAAGCTTAAAAATTCGTCGATACTCTAGAAGGCATGTTTAGTCAAAATGGCTTTTATTGTGTTTTTTAACGTGTTTAATTGTAGGTTTCTGATTTGAGTGGGTAATTTGTTAAAAAATTTAACGGAGTAATACTTAGCACATATTTGTGACTACGTAAGTCGCATTGCGTTTGTGATGATGTTGTGTCTGTTTCTGGTGTTGTGGTTATGGATTGAGGTGTGACTGTTATACTTGTAATTATTCTTAATATAGAGAAGGCATTTATATATGTATAATGATGGTAATGTTAGAAGATTTAGTTATATAAATTCCTCCCTACAGTCATCTCTATAATTGCAAAAAGACAATATCCTAATGGCTCTTCTCTGAAGTCCGAATATTCGATGGCGAATCGTGGAGTGCCCCCATGCTATAAGTCCATACCTTAACTGCGACTGTATGTATGATATATAGGTATCTCTTAACATTTCGCTGAATATACAGTAGGTTGGTCTCCGCAGAAGGAATATACCGGATGACAGTTTTTTTTGGCTAACGCATCTCCTTGAGAACACCATGTAAGTTGCCCATCCAGGTGTATACCAAGGAATTTAATATCGTCTTTGTAGGGTTTAGGCTAAGGACGAAAGTAATGTTTCGGTTTTATTGTCGTTGATTCGAAGGCCGTTACATGAAAACCAATCCGACACTTTACTTCGGGACAGTATAGTTTTCGAATCAGCTTCTTCTATTGTGTGTCCCGTGTCAATGATTGTCGTATCATCCGCATATAGGCATGATTCTGATCCCGTCATAAAATCCGGTAGATTATTTATGTAGATCAAAAACAGAATACTACCCAGGATTGATCCCTGCGTAACACCGAATTCTATCTTGACCTCGAATAACTTGGTCTCTTTAAAGTGGATAACTTGTGATATATTCGAGAGATATGACAGGATCAGCCTGCAACTGTCTGGATGTATGTTGTAACATAGAATTTTACGCATCAGGATGCCATGGGAAACACAATCGAATTCTTTTGTTAGATCCAGGAAGGTTGATACGCAGGCAGATCCGTTTTAAAATGTGCTTAGTATATGTTCTGTAAATTCTAGTACGGCTGTAGTTGTCGTTTTCCCCGACGGAAACCAAATTGCTTATTTTCAAATAAGTTTTCATCTTCAAAGTAACTTACCAATTGATTTTGTAAAATTCGTTTGTATAATTTGGAGAATGCCGAAAGAACGGAAATGGGTCGGTAGTTATCAACACTTTTAGCTTTTTTTAAAGCGTCAGCAAAAATTTTGCTCTTTATTGAGGTGTTTATTTGGTGCGTCAGAAGCATGACAATTTGGTTAATTACCCTTTGGATAACATCCACTCTTATACCATACATATCTCTGCTTCCATTGTACTTGAGGCAAGTTATGGCACTCGTGACATCACTGTACTGTACTTCTTTAAAGTTAAAGTAGTTAGTGCTTTTTTCGTATTTAAAAAGGTGATTCTTATCGGGTCAAAGTCAGATTTTGTCAACGAGTTTACAATACTACTAGCCATGAAACCGAAATGTAAGCTTAGATTTTCAGCATTAAGCGCGCAATCTAACGTTCTGTTATTGGGCTCTCTTTTATGATTAATTACTTTCCACCTTGCCCTTTGATTTAGTGTTGCTTTTTAAATATACGTGTTATTAGCTTCTATTTGGGCTATAGTGATTTCTTTTTTATAGGATAATTTGTATATATGCCTCACATATCAATCTCAGATTACACAGGTTTACAAAAAATGGTTTACAAAATTACCCAGGTATTTTTGCGTCCTGAATCCGATCCCTGGGTCAGCTGAGCCCCATCACGTCAGAAAAACGAGATTTCAAGGTCACTTAGAGGTTAAAATGGTCATTTTTTGGAACTGGACCCGGGACAATGTTGCCGCATGAAATTAGTTCGTGTTTTCGATCTGGGGGCACCACTATACAAAGCGACCCATTTCTCGATTTATAACAACACTATAACACGAATATTATTGAGATATATGAAAAATGTTATTAATAAAATATATTAAATGTTTTTTTTAATTAGGCGGAATGCATTCCGTTTTTTGATTACATAAAATTGATGATTTTAAAATCCATTATAAAACAAATATAAAAAAATAAAATGCATTGCGCATATATCAGTAATAAAATAGGCTTATTTTGTACAATCAAGTATCTAAATGTTTATTATAATTTAATTAACAACGAACTACTGTTTTTGTATTTAGGCAACTCAATATACACTGCCAGTTTCAAATCCATTAGCTCTATCTTTTTCTGAATTGAAGTAGCACTGTCAACCTCTCGAGTGAGCTTTCACAAGCGACTGGTTTCTGTTGGTCATTTAATTAAGTGTTTTCGGCTATTCATTCCATTTATTTTAAAGAGAGAAGAACTCAGGCTATTCCGGCACCTTAACTCCAAATTCCCCGGAAGTGGAAAATCACTCGGGAAAATGGCTAAGTGCTTGAAGAATAGAGAGTCTTTCTGTGTTCTGTGTGGGGAATATCATCTTAAGACGAACTCGGTGAAGTCGTGTTTTCCTAATTCCGAAGGTCCAGATAACAACCCATAGGCCCCAAAAGTTCTTTGTCGCACATGCCAAGCGCGTTTAAGATGTTGGCAGACTGGCTCTAGGAAAATGATGTTTTCTTCTCCTATGACCTGGCGGGAACCAGAAAATCACGAACGCGATTGCTACTTTTGCAGAAACGTTAAGCCTGGGTTAAATTCCAGGAATAGAAAATCGCTGAATTACGTGGTCACTTCGTCGGTTACCATGCCAGTGATAGATGATGTTGACCTTGATGAACGTATGGTTGTTGATGGCGAAGATGAAGGAGGTAAGGAAATAGAACCGGAGCAAAATGAAGGGGAGTTCTCACAATCTCCAATCGACGATGACAGCGAGAATGATCAACGACGACAGCGAGAATGATCAACTCCAGAATTCAAAGTAGAATCAAATGGAACTCAATGACTTGGTTCGAGATCTGGGGCTATCTAAGGACCAGTCTGAACTGTTAGCTTCTCATTTAAAAGAAAGAGGTTCTCTGGAGAAAGGAAAAATCGGGACCTATTACAGAAATAGGGGTGAGCCTTTCCGGATATATTATGACCAGCATGATTCATTAGTATTTTGCAGAGATATAGAAGGTCTATTCGGCGAATTCGGAGTTGAACATGATTCGGATGATTGGCGGCTATTCATTGATTCATCAAACAGGAGTTTGAAAGCTGTTTTGTTGAACAATGGCAATAACCTCGCGTCAATTCCAATAGCTTACTCGACGATATTGAGTGAGAACTACTGCAATCTGGACTATTTGCTCCAAAAAATTAATTACAGCAGGTACAAATGGAAATTATGTACGGATTTGAAGGTAGTAACAATACTTTTGGGACAACAGAGTGGATTTACAAAGCTCGTGATGAGCTCGTGATGAGCTCGTGATGAGCATTATGAAAGGAAGGTTTGGCCATCAAGGGAGAATTTTCTTGTTGGTCAGAAGAACATAGAACAAGAACAGTTAGTGGATCCCAAAAGTATTTTACTACCTCCGCTCCATATTAAATTAGGGTTGATAAAACAATTCATCAAGGCTCTTAAAAAAAGAAGTAGCGAAGCCTTCCAATATCTCTACAAAAAATTCCCAAAGTGCCAAAATCAAAGAAGGGGTGTTCAATGGGCCGCAAATAAGGGAACTTATAAAAGATCCAGAATTCCCGAAGACGATGACGGTGGATGAGGAAGAAGCATGGAAGAGCTTCGTGAATGTTGCCCAGAAATTTCTTGGAAACAATAAAGACCCAAACTACAGGGAATTGGTGGAGGGCTTGCTCCGGAATTACAAAGCTATTGGATGTTTGATGAGCTTGAAGGTCCATTTCTTGGATTCACATTTGGACAATTTCCCAGAAAACCTTGGACATTATAGCGAAGAACAAGGTGAAAGATTTCACCAAGATATAAAAGAGATGGAAAGACACTACCAAGGTTTCTGGGACATCAACATATTGGCAGACTACTGCTGGAACTTGAAGAGGGATACGACCAAGAGGCATAAGAGAAAGGCACTTAGAAGGAGTTTTGAGCAAACCTGCAGACCCCATAAACAAGCGCGGAAAGTTTGAAAAATTAGGAGGGAGAAAAGTGAGAGGCAAGGGGACTCACTGTAAACAAGCACCTCGAAGGGAACAGAATCTGCAAAAATTGGGAGGGAGAAAAGTGAGAGGCAAGGGGACTCACTGTAAACAAGCACCCCGAAGAGACCAGAATCTGCAAAAATTGGGAGGGAGAAAAGTGAGAGGCAAGGGGACTAACTGTAAACAAGCACCCCAAAGGGAACAGAATCTGCAACGTCCACGTCGTTGTTCCTGGGTGATGCTAATAGCAGAGTTCAGTTTAATAGCAGGGCTGGGTTCCCTGTCAATATCTCACAGCGAACGGATCGCCGGAATTGGATGCCTTGACAGGGAGATCGAAATCCGCGAGATAAAACAATCATGGCAACATTTTATCCACTGGGGTGGCACTGTGATAGTCCCGATCGAGATTTAGGGCTCCTTGCCGATGTTTGGAAGATATTCAAGACCTAAACAGTTACCCTCTAACTTAACAGATCGCTTGAGAAATTGTCCCGGGTCCAGTTCCAAAAAATGACCATTTTAACCTCTAAGTGACCTTGAAATCTCGTTTTTCTGACGTGATGGGGCTCAGCTGATCCCGGGATCGAAGTCAGGACGCAAAAATACCCCGGGATACCATGGTCCGGTCAAATAGTCCGGACTTTTTTTTTGTAAACCTGTGTTATCTCTCATATGCGCTAAAGAGTCCGTAAACCGCGTTTTTTTCGAAATGTTGCTTGTTTCAACGGGAAAGCTACAAACAAGCACTCCATTGTATCATTTTTAGCCGTTTGAATAATTTAAATATACATAAGTCAGTTATGGGGCGGTAAGTTTTGCACTGAATATCACTAATAAAAGGATTATGCTGCTGCTCAATTTCAAATTTTACACCGATATGATTTGATAGCCCAGTATCCAAAGGTTCAACTACATAACGTGAACTATTATATGCTATAAATATTAAACATTTTTAAAAATAATGATACTTTATTGTGTCGGATACTGTATTCTCATTAATCACTTGGTAAAACATTTTCAAATATATTGGATTTGTAAATTGAATTTACTTGGTGATATTTTATTAATCTACTTGTTTCGACTTAATGCCATTATCAAGAATGATGTACAAATGGATTTGTTTGGAAATATATACATTTATTCGTTTTATTGGGCAATAAGGCCATTAAATATTTCAGTAAATATTTAAAGATTATTTCTTAAAAATTCACATGTCATTCTTTTAGTTATAATATTTTTAAATATCCAAAAAATCATGTAACAATGGGACGCATTTAACCTTAAACGAAAATAACTTAGAAACTCCAAATCGGGTATTTTTAGGTTGTTATACCGGGTGTTCGATAAAAAACGCCCGTCGCCATAACTCTGTTATTTATTGACCGATTTTATTGAACTAAAATCCAAAGTCAATGGCCATATGAATACTAAAAATGTGTGTCAAATAATAATTTATAAATCAAATAATGCCCATTTTTTTGTTTTTTGTTTTTTGTCGAAAAAAAAATACAATATCAAAATGATTCTCCTATCTAAATTTATATTTTTAAAAAATTATAATTAGTGTGCCTTGTAAAAATAGTAGCAAATGTCATTTATTGTGAGGGTATATGTCAAACATAAATAATAACGACCTAACAAATAAGTACCTATGTTACAATTTAATATAGAATAGATCTAGTATTAATTTAAATCATTGAGTGCCATTGATGCAATAACTCAACATTATATGTTATTTTTTAAATACTAACTAAATAAGTTAATTTGATACATTGTTTTATTTGACCTGACTTGAGAATATGTCAAGAAAATGTAAATATTTTGTTATTTAAATATTTCTATTATTACTCATTTTTAAAGTGCATTTACAATTTCACAATATTTCAGTTTTTATGCGTGTGGCACAAGAAGCAAAATTTCGAGTTTAGAAAAGCCTTAAAATTTGGTTTAGTCGCGTAGCGTTACGCGCAACGCGACCAATTCTAAGGCTGTTCTAAACTCGAAATTTTGCTTCATGCTTAATCTGGGAGTGGAAACATTCGTTCGAACTTTAAATTAAACTCTTTTATAAAATCGACAAATGCCTGAAAATGTACAATAAGTGATGCATTGAATAAATCATTCATTGCAATCATAAAAAGAAGTGCAGGTAATGGGTTAATATTCTATTTCTAAGAAAAGAAGTATTTACTAAATATTAAAGTTGCTTTTAAATTAATAACAAAGTGTGAATGTAAAATAAATTAGTTAACGGAACACAGATTAAATATAAAGCAATTAACAATTTAAACAGTTTTAAAAGGCCATTTTTTTTCAATGCAGACTGAATTTATTACTAAAAAAATAAAGTGAACAAGATGTATTATAATTTTCTTCTGGCATAAATATTAAATTAAAATAAATATATTGGGCCTAATTGGATTCAGTAAGACAATGTCTAATATAATAAAATAAGAAAAGTATATACAGCTATTTAAAAATTTAAAGCTGACTATTATTTCTCAATGAAGTTGATTTAAAAAATATATAAAATTACTGTCAATGTATAGTATTGAAATAGCCGTTGATTTTGTTCTTTAGTTCATTTATATCGCGCAATAAATAATAGACATATGGCGGAGGGCGTTTTTTATCGAACACCCGGTATGTCTTAAAAAAGCTTAGCTTTCTGAACATCCACAATAAATTTCATAAAAATCTGGTTCTAGTTATTTCAGTTATAATTGTTTGAAAATTAAATTACCGTAAAAACACGACAAAGCGAGAAAAACATGATTTCCAACGAAAATAACTCAAAAATTGTGGCAGGAGCAATTTTGGGTATCTGTATGCATTGAAAAAGGTTAGTGTACTTAACATCTTCAGATGGTTTTGACCGTTAGTAAGTGGAAACCTATATGAAATTATTACTAAGTTTTTTACTAATTTTTATTCAATCTGCAGTAAATTAAAAAATATTTGATATGTCAATCATAGTACAAATGTTTCTTATTCCTGTTAAACTTTGTTCGTAAGCCTCACTTATGTTTTCAGTTTTCCACAAAATATCAATCATGACAAGGTCAAACTAACGTCATTTATAGCAATAGCTCACTTATTCAAAGTAATTAATTCGTAACATTCACATTTTTAAAACAATATTAATAAAATAACTAGAAGAGCTAAGACATGAAGTAAATATGCATTAAATGCTAATTTTTCGATTAACTACAACTTTTCTTAACATGATTTTTTTATGTGATCAATATTAAAGAAAAATCAAAAAAAGTAAAAAGTAAACTACCACTTCCAGTTTCTAAAAAAGTTGATCGGATACTACTATTCCGGGTTGTTAAAAAATACGTTTTTTTTAACAGCCATTTTAATTAAAACAAACAGTTTTTTTTTAATAAAACGTGTTTTTTATTGAAACAGCATTTAAAACATTAACAATGAAAAACTTGTTTACAACCGAACATGCAGGGCATTTTTCTTTTGAATATATATTTCTCGATAATTACAGCGTTTTGTAAATTTGCGGGAATTCGTTGTTTAAAAGCGGCTAATTTGAGGCTTTTAACGTGTTTTCCACTCCCAGACGAAGCATGAAGTAAAATTTCGAGTTGAGAAAAGATTAAAAATTTGGATTGGCCGCGTAGCGAAGCGGAGCGGCCAATCTAAATTAGGCTTTTCTAAACTTGAAATTTTACTTTATGCTTAGTCTGGGAGTGGAAAACCCTCGTTTAAAAATTTAATTAAAATCTTTTCAAAAAATAACGAATGTCGTATAATTTACGGCCTGTATATCTGAACAAAAAATTCCCTGTATTTAAAAATCACACTTATGCACACATATTTGATATTTTATTGTAATAAAATGTTATGTTTAATAATGTAATTTGAAATATCTTCAACAATTTAGCTAAAATTTAAAAATGTAAACAAATAATCTTAATGAAGTAGTATAAAACATAATTCAGCAAATCTAAAATAATAAAAAAAAAACGTTGTAAACAAATTTAAAATTTAAAACATGTTTTGGGCCCGCCGTGGCCGAGCGGTTGAGCCGCCGGTTTCGCCAATCGGACACGGAGGTGATCTGGGTTCGATTCCCAGCGGAGGCGAGTAATTTTTCTAACGAAAAATACTCGTCTTCGGTTCCATGGATGTGTGTGAATGTGTTGTGACGTCCAAATTAGTCGAAATATATGTTAATATAGATATTATATAATCAACGTTAGTGGCTGAATGGTAATACCTATGCCAAACAAACCAAAAAAAAAAACATGTTTTGAACAAATTTAAGATTTAAAACATGTTTAAAACTAAACCGTTTAAAACACGGCGGCTGTTTCTGAACATGTTTAAAACACTGTTTTAAAACAAAGTGTTTTAAACATAACAACCTTGCTACTATTGTAATAAAAGGCAATTTAATCGGTTTAGACTTTATCGTGGCGACAGAAGAACAGACATTTTTCAAAAATGGTCTTAATCAACTCGTGGGACCTCAAAATGGATAAATCCACTAAAATTTTTGATTTAAAAACTTTTGCGATAACAATATTTTCCCTTTGTTTTGCGTATGGGGGAAAGTAAAAGATGATTCAAATTATATTTTAACGATTTTTGTTTCTGGGATTCGTGATTCGAATAAATTTAAATTAGAGGATTCTAATTCGAGTTTCAAATACTTTTTGGGGATTCTACCCAGCTCTGATTATAATTCTACTTTACGTTTTAAATTTAACTTTTGTTTAATAAATTAAAAAAATACGCAATATGCTTCAAATTAATTATTCAAGTAAATTTTAAATAAAATTACGTATTAAGCTTAACGTAATTTTTTTATCACCGCATATTTGTTAGAGTTAAATATTATCTATCCTAACGAGTGTCTTTCACTCCCTGGTTAAGCAAAAAGTACATTTTCGGGCTTTTCTAAACTCTAAATTTTTAACTGTTTTCTATTGTAGGCGTTCACTTTATGGTACATCTTAAATACACTTGTAAATAGAACACTTTTTACTTTGTTTAACCACTATATTTTGCACTTAATTTGTGACTATACTTTCGACTATCTAGTAGTCATTATCAAACTTAAAGTGATTTTAAACAAAGTAAAAAGTGTTTCATTTACAAGTCTAAATATTCGCCTTATGCGCCAGGCGTATAAAAGCTGGTTTGAAATAAAGTTCTAAAAACACATTAACAACAACTGAGTAATGACACATTACTCTTTTACTTGAATAATTAATCGTTTTCTCAAATAAAAACACATTAAGAATTTGTGTATTGCTAAATATCAGAGCTGGGCAGGATTCGAATCATTCAGGATTCGATTCCCGGATTCGAATCCTTTTAGAGGATTCAAAAGAGGTATTCGAATACTTTAGTGAAAACGGATTCGTGATCCGGATTCGTTACATTTTTTTAAAAGGATTCGTATTCGAATCCAGACGTAGATGATTCGAATCCTAATAAAAGGATTCGAATTCTTATAAAAGGATTCGAATCCTTATAAAAGGATTCGAATTCTTATAAGAGGATTCGAATCCTTATAAAAGGAATCGAATTCTTATAAACGGATTCGAATCCTCATAAACGGATTCAAATCCTCCTAAATAATTCGAATCATCGCTATTAAGGCTGGGATTCGAATTCGATTAATTCAAATAGTTAAATATTCTAATATGAATATTTAAATCACTAAATTATTCATATTTGAATATAAATATTTAAATTTTCGAATAATTCAAATATTTGTGAATGCATATTTGGTTACTTAACCATAAAAAATATCCAACGTTAATAGTATATTTTTAACTTCACTTGAAATCAGTGTTTTATACGCGTGGCGCATGAAGTAAAATTTCGAGTTTAGAAAAGCCCCGTGAAAATTTGTCTCGGGTCGCTGCGCGACCCGAGACAAATTTTCTACGCGGGGCTTTTCTAAACTCGAAATTTTACTTAATGCTTAGTCTGGGAGTGGACAACACTCGTTCTTAGAAGTTTCAAAGGGATCACTCTAGATTACTAAGTTTATTACCATTTTACTAAGGCTACAGCTCGAAGGACCAACCATGGTCTTCGGAGACCGAAGGACTACAGGGAATCGAAGTTTCTTTACAAGAAAACAACGAATATCTGAAGGTTTACAGCATGGATAGAAAAGAAATCATCTAATTTTGAAAAAATATCGAAGTTGGGTTGGTTTTCAGTGCATTTTTAACTTCACTTTAAATCAGTGTTTTATACGCGTGGCGCATGAAGTAAAATTTCGAGTTTAGAAAAGCCCCGTGAAAATTTGTCTCGGGTCGCTGTGCGACCCTAGACAAATTTTCTACGCGGGGCTTTTCTAAACTCGAAATTTTACTTCATGCTTAGTCTGGGAGTGGACAACACTCGTTTGAACTTCAAATTTAACTCTTTTAAAAAATCGACGTATGTAATATAAAAAGTCATTCATTGAAATCATGCTCTGTTTTCAATGGGTGAATATTCTAATCCTAAAAAAAACGTTTTTATTTAATTTTAAAGTTGCATTAAATACAATAACAAACTGAATAAATCGACAAAAATCTAGAAATATCGAAAATCTCGACATGTAGAAAATCTTGACGGTCCACTCCCAGACTAAGCATGAAGTAAAATTTCGAGTTTAGAAAAGCCCCGCGTAGAAAATTTGTCGAGGGTCGCGCAGCGACCCGAGACAAATTTTCACGGGGCTTTTCTAAACTCGAAATTTTACTTCATGCGCCACGCGTATAAAACACAGATTTAAAATGAAGTTCAATAACACATATATCATCATTAATTAAAATCATTATATAATCAGATATTTAGTCGGTAAATGAACATTTTTGTTAATAGAAACTGATGGAATAAAGTATTACTGGTTGCAAATAATTGATTCAAATTTATTTTTAAAGGATATATATCCGTGATTCAAAAATTAGGATTCGAATCTTTGATTCGAATCATATTTTTCACTTACGAATCCTTTATTCGAGTATTCGTGATTCGAATCATATTAGGTGATTCGGATTCGTGATTCGAATCCTGTTTTTGAGGATTCATCCCAGCTCTGCTAAATATAGGTATAAATAGCTATTTAACCAATATATTTTATAGCAAACATTTTATTACATTAATTAGAGTATAATGCGTGAAATTACCTTTAATCCAAAAACGTAACTTATTTATACATCTGTAAAGCTTGATGAGAGCGAACTGATATGGAATTAATTAAAGCCCTTTTCGTTGCGGGAGGGTAATAATTCAATTTTGGATTCTGGTCTCTATCTCGTCCTCATCTCTCAACGAATGCAGAGGGAAAAGGGGCGCTTAATAAAGCCACTCATTAATTAAATCAGCGCCGAAGAAAATTAGTTGTGATGCTGTAGCCAGCGTTTCGATGATTAAATATATCGCCTCCGGATTAAATCCCCCGCCAACTATTGTCTGATATCCGTTTCCACCCCTCCGAGTACAGTAGATTATGTGTGAATGGGCTAATTAAAGCCACAAAAGACCGTAGAAAACCGCAGTCCCTTGTTTTTAAAACAGATGGACGGAAAGGCAAGCAGATAATTCGTTATTATTGTCTATTGTACATTATATAAAGAAAATCATTAGTTTTTTTTTATTGTTGAAAAAGAAACTTGTATTAAATGTTTACAAGTATAAAATGGAATACTAATATATTCCTAAGAAACATATCATTGATTGCCGACTTTTTCAATTACCAGTAATTTGGTAAATTTTGAATCAAAACAGTCGAACACTTTAATGACCTCGTGTTAAACGAGCTAGGTCAAATGTTGGACCATAATAATATTGTTACAATGTTAGACATTAATTTCCTAATTAAAAATATTGTATGTCTCAGTGGGTTTTTAAAATTTCCCACATATGTTTGTATGGAGGGTACTTAGAAATGTCAAAAATGTCAAAACATGTTCAATGAGAAACATTAAATTAAATTTATATAAATATTAATATTAGGAACCGTACACTAAGTTTTTCCATTTAAGTATACTTTTACATGTAAAATTGACACTTTTCGCATTTTTCAAAATATTTAGTTACCCTTGACTCTTTCGAAAATATTACAAGTGTCTTTTTATTCAGCTCGTAAAACTGCACTACTTTGCCAATTTAACCGTTTCTCTATGTCTTATAGTTTTCGAGATCCCCACAGAGAACACGAACAAAAAACTCATTCTGTATATGAACTCATTTTGATGTCTCAAGTTTTTTTTTCAAGATTTTTGAAATTAAAAAAATATTTTAGCATTATGTTTAAACTTTTGGAATTTCTTCACTTGGTGAATATAAGTAGCACTTAATAATTTTAAAACAATTAATTATCAATTTTCAAACTATTCGAAAATTAAAAATAAAGTAAGTTTGTTTTTCCCCTTTTAAATATTTTTAATAAAGAATTCAATAAGTTTGTAAACAGTGTTTTCACTCCTTGGTTCAGCATGAAATAAAATTTCGAGTTTAGAAAAAACTGAAATTTGGATTAGCCGGCGTGCGAGCGAGGCGTACTAAACATTGATTTAATATTAAATTCAAAACATACTTCAAGCTATAAATTAGAAGTGTTTGTTTATAATTGTAGTACATTGCGTGAAAAAAAATAAAGATTTATATTTCCATTTTTTTCTGAATCAAAATTAGATTTAGTTAATAAAACTGACGAAAATCATTTGTGTTAAGGTCGGAAATTCACATGTTATTTGGCCATAAGATCGAACAACGATTAATCTTCCACACTGATGAAAATATATCTTTGATACTTATATATATTGCACATTGAAGCTTTGCGAATAAATTGAGACTATTCTTTTTTTCAAAAAAATGTTTCTTAGATTATATATAAACCAAATGATAGAACACTCTCAAATGATCACATAAATCCGTGCAATACTTAATAGGAAACATTATTTCTTCTTCATATTGGTTTAATTTATTGAAGTAATTATTATAAACATGTTGTATAAAATAGATTAATCTGAAATATATGATAAATAAAATTAATCGTTGCTTACAAATCTCCATAAGAACAATGTAAATTTTGATTATGCTTTTAATAAATAGGGAGCAGCATCGTGCTATTTTAGTTATATCTTAAAAATATACTAAAATTTCCAAAAACATGTGAAAAGAAATTAGGTTTGATATGTAGAATTCGTGTACGGTATTTGTGGCCTTGAATTGTGAATGTAATTTTTCTGCCGCGAACTGTTCATTGATTATGTTGTTGATACACAACAAAGAAAGACATTATTAAAATATTTCTTAATATATTATTTAAATATAAGTGCATTTCTGAATTCATGTTTTGAATAGGAATGTGGAATGCCGGTATATGTTGATTCAAGTGATGAGTCGGAAAAATTCCTTTTTCATTTATTTACCAAATTGAATGTGCGACACTCAGCAATTTGATTACCGAGGCACTTAGTCAGCTTAGCGTGTAGAGTTCTAATTGGGTTATTATAATTTCTCATTTTTTGAACGGCGAGCTTAAAGTGGCGCCTATCCAGCTTAGAGGGTAGACCTCATCTCGTGTTCGCATCTATTCTTTTTATGTGCTTCATTGCAATTTACAAAAATAAGGAGTGCATGCGACAGTCATGTATGACATTTGATTTTTCATAGTAATTATTTAAATCACTTATGTAGTTGCAAATAACATAAATATATATTTTATGGTGCCAGAATTTAACTGTTTGTCTACAACATAAATACAGGATTTTTTTTTTAGGTAGACATATGCATAAGCTGTAAATTTTCCGACATCCGTTGTTTTTTTTAAGAGTTCAATTTGAAGCTTTAAACGAGTGTTTTCCACTCTCAGACTAAGCATGAAGTAAAATTTCGAGTTTAGAAAAGCCCAGAAAATGTTCACAGGCCTTTTCTAAACTCGAAATTTTACTTATATAGTAGCACTACACTCCATATGGAGTCTGGCTGCTTCTTTTCTGAAGCTTTCATGATCCGATTTTTGGGGTGGATCAATTCCCATTGATACTATTTCTTCTCTTCCAATTTTCGTTTATAAATATCCTTTCACTTTGTTCACTAATTCTTTCCATTCTTTTCTATTTTTTATCTTTGCTTCCCAATTCTTGATTCCCATTTTCCTAAGGTCATCTTCGACTTCATCCCTCCATCTCGATCTGGGTCTTCCTTTTCTTCTTCTTCTTCCCGGGTTCCATTCAGCCACTATCCTAATTGCAGCTGTTTGTTTCGACCTCCATACGTGTCCCAGCCATCTTAATCTTTGTGCCTTTATGTTCGTTATTATATCTTCCTCCTCCATTTCTTGTCCTAACTCACAGTTCGTCCTTCTGCGATATTCATTGTCATTCTCCCTTATGGGCCCAAGTATTATTCTCATTATCTTTCTTACCATTATTAATAAATCATTGTGTTCTTTTTGTGTCATTGTCAATGTTTCAGCGGCGTAAGTCATTATTGGTTTGATCATTGTTCGATAAACGTCCATTTTTATTTTTTTGTTGATATGTTGCTCTTTAGTATGTTCGTGTTAGCATATACTGCTCTATTAGCCGCTTGTATTTATTCTTTAATTTCTTCTTGCCTCTTTCCGTTGTTTGTTATCTGTACTCCCAGATATTTAAATTTGTCAACCACTTTAAATTTATGTTTTCCTATTTTCACATGTCCGTTTTCATCGCTTCTTTCGCATCTCATAAATGTTGTTTTGTCAGTGTGACTTTTCATTCCCATTTTCTTTGCTTCTTTCTCCATGTCTTCCAGTACCGATATCATTAGTTTCTTTTGCTTCGCGACTACTACTATATCGTCTGCATATGCTATGATTTGTGTACCTTGCGTCCTCAATGTTTTTTTGTCAACATTTCTGAGAATATAGTCCAGTGCTAGATTAAATAACGTTGCTGAGAGAGTATCACCTTAACGCACTCCTTGATTTATTGGGAATTCTTGTTACGGGGTGGGGTGCTTCGCAGTTGGAATTTATATAAAATCTTCGTTAAACAATTGAGGTGTTAAACGAAGACCCACATCGCAACTTCCGGCTAGCTATTTAGTCACTTAATAATAAAATTATGCTTACCAGGGTAATCACTTCACTGATTCTAAGTTAAAAGGTTAATGAAAGGTTTGAAATTGAACTTTAAAAGTAAATGAAAACTTTAGTCAAAGAGTAACAAAATGTATTAACACGAAACAAATTAAACAACGAATATAAATTTACAAATGAAGATAGAAAAATAAACAAGCAAAACAAAAAAACAAGAAATACAATTAAAAAATAACTTACGTACGACCACTGGGTCGTAAAGAATACTTGTAAAAACTTTCGTGGACGCGGACGCGGACCGAAATTTAGCGTAGTGACGATACACGGTTCGAAGACTTTTTCGAAGTGATGTTGACGGGTCAACAGACTTTTTTGAAGTGATTTTAGCCCTTGAGGCCGGCGGTATTTATTTGGTTTTTGGTCAACCCTCTTCCGTCTTACCCCTCTGGCGACCACCAACTTTCGTTGGCCGAAAGAAAAATGGCCAAAATAAATAGTAAATATAATATTTTGAAATACAAAATATGTCATTGTATGCGCGATATGATTCTGCGTCCGGGCATATATGACATATTTTGATTCGAGCTAAGAACGGGGTTTAATAGACGTTTAATTTAATTAAGCCGAAGGGGTTGACCGAATTTGCCTAAAAGTAATACCAACGATCTGGAATGATAAAGCGCATCGTTTGGTATACCTAGCAACAATATGCATAAACAATTACGCCTACCAACTCCAAAAAACCTATAAACAATAGGGGTGTTATGCCTGGATTTAGAAAATGTATAATAATAAGGAAAATACTGAATAGAAGTTTATGAAACTTCGTCCAAGCATAACGGGGAGCATAGTAATTGTTAATACATATTTGTTGCTATGTGGAACCTCGTCTAAAAGCAAATTAGTAACAATTAAATATCATGACAGCTCGCGGTTTATATCCTTCTGGTTCGAACTAACCATATCGTGTTTGGTGTCGTTCGAATCGTCTTCTTTTCAGTTATCCGATGAGGGTTGTGTCGTTCGCGTATGTATTCTACATACGCGAACCACGTAGGGGATGTTCCTATCCCTTGCATTCGGCGGTTTTATAACCCCTGACGTCATGCCCGATTCTTTTGTGCTTCGCACGTACGTTTCGCTCGCGCGATCGGGCCGGTCGCAGGTAGCGGCGTCCCATCGCAGATGTGGCGAACTCGGGGATAACCGGGAAATCCGTATATATTTTGGACAACCCTGGAACTGGAAATAGCGGATGCCGTAGAGTTCTACCCATGGATGGCCGAGAGGAGTTTTGAGCTGGCTTGAGCTGTCTGATGTTCGAGGGCGCTATTTGACGAGATTCCACTAGGCAACCTATCTAACTTAAATAATATCAATGTATGGCGCGAACTTTACTCATTTGGAAAATAATAGAGAATGAAGCAATATTGTGTACTAAAAAATAGAATGAGGTGAATTGGGACCGTTGTTCTGAATATTAAAATATGTAACAAAATAACGCCCGTGGTTATGTTGCAGCTGAAATTTTGCTGAATGAACAAGTTGACGACGCTTACGGAAAAGCGCCGGTAACATTCTTCTGTTTTTCCATACTCTGTTTGGACACTGGCCACCGTTTTTTTCATTGTCATTTGTATTAGTCTTCTCAGTTTAGCATTAATATTCATTTCTTCTGTTGCTGTTATTAATGTGACTCTATTTATCATGTCAAAGGCTTGTTTAAAATCAGCAAAGAGCAATTCAATATTGGAGTGTGTTTTCTCCATGACTTGTTTGAGTGTATGTATTGCATCTATTGTTGATCTTCCTTTCACGAAGCCACACTGGTAATCCCCAATGATGGTTGCAGCTTTTCTTGCTAATCGCTTCTGTATAATTGCGGTCAATATTTTGTATGTGGTGTTCAACAGTGTTATACCCCTATAATTTGTGCATGTTTGCCTGTCCCCTTTTTTGTGTATTGTTACTATTGTCCCGCAATTCCACTCCTTGGGCATTTGGTTCACATTGCCAGATATTCTTGATGAGTTTGTATATTCATTTTTCAAGTAGTTTTCTACCATGTTTTATTAGTTCTATATTAAGGCCGTCTTTTGCTGGATGTTTATCGTTTTTGCTTTTCTTAATGATTTCAGCTATTTCTTCCTCTGTAGGTTCTTTTATATCTTCTATTTCATTTTCGTTGTGCTCATTTTCTAGTACATCCTCATTTTCTTGTTCGGTCGATAATAATTCCTTGAAGTGTTCTTTCCAGATTTTCTTAGTTTCTTCTTCGTTTTCAGCTATTTTTCTAGTCTTGCTTTTTATGTTGATAGTTTTTATTTTTCTTGGTCGCCTCTGTTAATTAATTCTTTGGTAATATCTTCTCGTATTTTTGTTTTATCTTTGTTCTTATATTTCTTTAATTTTGTTTTCCAACCATTTTCTTTTTATATTTCTAAGCACTTTTTTACTGTCCATTCTTCTTTCTTCATATACCCGTCAATGCTTGTGATCTTTTTTCCTTAACCAGTTCAATCTAGCGTTGGCTTTTTCTTCTATTATATTTCTACACTGGTCATTCCACCAATCATTTCTAGCTATCCTAGTTTGTACGCCTAGTTGTACTTCAGCTGCTTTGCTAATACACTCCCTGGAGCACCATTATGTATCGATGGAGATTTCGTCTTTGCTTAGTGTTTGTAGATGTTTTTCTATGTTTCTCATATAGATTTATTTTTCTTTCTCATTGCTTAATTTCTCAATTTGCCATTTCCTTCTCTTTGTTCTTCCACCTTTCTCTATAATTATCTTTTGTTTAATCGTAGTCAAAACTAGTTTATGGTCAGAGTCTGCACTGGCCCCTTTGTACGTTCTTAAATCTCTGATTGATGCCTGTCTTTCTTTTTTTATAAGTACATGATCTATTTGATTTCCTCTCTCTTGGGATGGTGGTGACCATGTTATTTTGTGTTTAGTGGGGTGGGTAAATTTTGTACTAGCTATTACCAGTCCCCTTGCCGCTGCTAAATTGCACAGCCTGTTTCCATTGTCGTTCGTCGTATTGTGTATGGTGAATTTTCCAGCAATTTCCTTCATTCTATCTTTTTTCCCCACTTGTGCGTTAAAATCACCTAATAGTATTACCGTGTCTTGTTTTTTCCACGGTTTTTTCTATTTGTGCGTATATTACATCTTTGTCTTCATCGGATGCCATTTCCTTAGGGGCATATACATTTATTAATGACATGTTAAATGGTTTACTTTTTATTCTGATGTATGCTAGTCGACCATTTATCGGTTGTTATTCAATTATTTGCTTTCTTATTTTATTTGTCACAATGAATGCAAATCCATTTCTACCTTGTATTTCTTCCCCTGCGTAAAATACTGCAAAGCTGTCCTTTCTTATTTCACCACAACCTTTTCATCTTGTTTCTTGCAAAGCTATTACTTCTACATACATTTCACAATATTTTAGTATTTTATACGCGTGGCGCATGAAGTAAAATTTTAATTTTCGAAAATTGTACCTCATGCTTAGTCTGGGAGTGGAAAGCACTCTTTTAAAGTTTCTAATTGAACTCTTTAAAAAAACAACGAATGTATAAATATTTACAGAAAATAATCTGAATTTGGTATACGTATACTTTAAAGAAAAAGTAGCTGCATATACTCATATGGAATATCAAACTAAATTCATTAATGGTGAAGGCATCTGTTTCATTATACAGTTCTAAGTATGTCGATAGAAATTAAAATCTTAAATATTTATCTAGTTTACTTGTGTCTTCTGTAATTCAATATCCATTCACACGGCGCTATGTAAACAAACAAACAACGCGATCCGCAACCATCATTTTTATTATTCGTTGTGTTAAAATTTGGCAGGCACTATAAACAAATACATAATCAAAACTACTTTCTTCAATTTTGCTATCTCTGCGCCATCTCGTACCCCAGAAACACACAACCAGCAAAAATTGGCCCTCTTAAAGAAAGTTGATTAGTATCATCAAAAAGTACAAACAAGTATAAGAATTTTTTATTGTGGAGGCTTCTACTTCGATATTCATGTTAATTAAATAATAAAACACTTTTAAATTTGTTTCTATTACACTTTTATATCAGAAAAGTGTTATACAAATAAAGTTAAAACTGTTTTATTGTTAAGTATAAGAATGTCACCATGGAAGATAAGCTGCGGTAAATATTGCAATTTCAAATTGTTTGCTAAACATGTAAACCTACTAGATATTCGTATGTATAGAAAAGGTTAGGTAACATTACGGGGTCGATGAACATTGTCATTCTTTTAAGGGGTCAATGATAGAAAAAGGTTGGGAAACCCTGGTCTAGACAAAACGCGATTTGTCCGTATTTCGTGTTTTGTCTGCAACAGCAGAGCTGTTCCGAGTACAAATAAAACTCGAGTATTAAGTACAAGTACCCCACGAAAATTGTACTCGAGTACTAAGTATAAGTACGTAATCACGAGTACTTCAGTACATTTATGAGTACAAAGTACTAAGTACAATAAATAAAAATACGAACAGATATATTTCAATAATGTTTTTATATATTTTAAACTTGACACTAAATCAGGGTTTTATACGCATGGCGCATGAAGTAAAATTTCGAGTTTATAAAAGTCTCAATTTGGATTTAGACGCTACGCGTAGAAATCCAAACGTTCAGGCTTTTCTAAACTCGAAATGTTACTTCATGCTTAACCTGCGAATGAATGACACTTGTTAGAATAATTTTGAAAGATTTGAATAAAAAAATGGCAGGAAATGTTAAAATTATCACCTGAATCTGATTTAACCGATCATGCATTATTGTTAAATATGTGTAACCCAACTTAACAAAGTAACATCTATCTAAGGACGGTCGAGTATTCGGTAAGAAGGATCGATAGAATCGAAGATTTTGGAGAGATCGCGTACGTCACAAATCCGCGCTGAATTTAAATGTGGTTCCTTCCTTTAGAAAATTACAAGTAATTAGAGTAACTGAATATTAATTGTTACTATTAAATTATATTAATAATGTAAACATTATTTTAGATAAAAGACATAATCTGATTTTTAAATAGCATTAGCAACATAATATATTTCTACATTTAATTCTGCGTAATATTGCTAACCATATGTATTTTATGCTTTATTTTTATTATGATATGATACAAATTTCCCATGTATAAGCATTAACAACTAAAATTACAAAACCGGGCTGGCTTAACTTCAAATTTTATAAGTTAGCATTGAAGTGACAAAATAGTTGTTCGCACAAAACGGATTATAATAAAGCTGAGAGCTCTCATATTTAAATATAATTGTTGATAACGTATAATTATTAACTAATGTAATCAATTAAACTAAAGGATATGTAGTGTTACTATTAATTTGACATATTTTTAACACAAAATAATTCAAATAGTTTATTTATATAAATATTTGACTGTTTTGTAAATTGTAATTAACAGCCTTCATTTATAATAAACTTTAAGGTACTGCCAACTCTAACTTACTCCAATTTAATCATTCCAGGAGTAAAAATATTAGCAATTTAATTATATAAAACACTTTAACTTTGTTCGGATAACATACTATTTTTTAGTTATGACTGTAGTTTCTATTATACAATACAATTATATAATGTAAATACATGTTTCAGACAGCAATCTTTGTTGTTTTTAAAAACATAATATTGGTAATTTAAATAATTAATTCTTGTAAATAATCTTTGTTTCAAATATGTTCTAATTATAACCCAATCAACGTCAACATATTTTTTTAATTTAAATACAAGTAACACAAACTATTATTTTAATTTATTTATTTATTTACGGAATCTCCTTTTACACAAATCTACAAGGATTAGTTATATATATAGATGTAGTAAAAATTACAATAAATTATACACTTAACACTAACACAAAGTCTTTATTTATTACCACTTATTTATAACACTAAATATTAAAAAATCTATCTATGAAAGATAGACTCAAAAACGTAACTAAATACAACGTCATTTCTCTCTCTCTCTCTCTCTCTCTCTCACACACGAACTAGGAACTGCGGAGAAAGGGGTAAGGGAAAACATGGAAAAATCCAATTCTGTCATACCTTGTAACACATATGTGTTCATATGTGTTACTCCCATCGACGTACCTTGCATCTTTCCTAATCCAACCAAATTCCATAACATGACATCTAAAGCAAACCGAACTAAACAAACCGAATTCTAATCTAACCTAACTCTGTTAAATGACATCTAACTTGATTCCATAAAGAGATATCTGACCTAACCTACTTCAACTCCACAAAGTCACATCTAGACTAACTAAACCCAACTCTACAAAATCAGTTCCAACCTAATCTCATTAAATGATAACTAACCTAACCTAATCCAACTCCACCAACTCCACCCAACTCCACAAAATACATCCAACCTAATCAAAACAAACTTAAAAAAATGAATTCTAACCTATCCAAATACCAAACTTATTCCACACTTTTGGTACACAACGTGTTAGAAAAAATTAGATAAAAAACGCTGCAAAATCTGTAAAAAACAATTATTAAGAATATATTTTAAAAATCCACTTTACTGGCTCATTATTTTTTATATTTTATTTCGGAAACGGATTCCCATTTACAAAATAAATTTAAAAAAATGTCGGGTACGTTTTTTGATAAAATATCTCACTAAACAAAATTTTTATAACTCAAAATGTTTTGGGAAAATTAAAAAGAATCCAACAAAAAAATTTGTAATGTGATCTAGTAAACTCAAACAAAATTTCAACTTTTTTGAAGCAAGAATAAAAAAGTTCGTAATTGTTTATTTGTGACAGTTACGACACACATTTGTGACATATTTTAAAGGAACGAGTGTCTTCAACTCCCAGACTAAGCATGAAGTAAAATTTCAAGTTTAGAAAAGCCTGCAAAATTTGGTTTGGTCGCGTAGCGAAGCGAAGCGACCAAACCAAATTTTGCAGGCTTTTCTAAACTCCAAATTTTACTTCATGCGCCACACGTATAAACCACTGATTTAAAGTCAAGTTAGAAATATATACTGCTGAGATGTGATGGATTAATATTTACCGACATAGCGAAAAAATAGCAAATTAGTTTTTTATGAATATTTTATAAACATTAGTAAGAAAAATATAATAAATTTAGTTTAGACACGTTTCCAAATTATTAATATTTAACACATTATATTATTATATGTTATACACATTTTTTTAAATTTAATTGTCTACTATTTAACAAAGAATTGTATTGGTAAATTGGTAAATTCCCATTTTTCAAGGCCATAAATATTAATCCATCACATCTCAGCAGTATATATTTCTAACTTGACTTTAAATCAGTGGTTTATACATGTGGCGCATGAAGTAAAATTTCGAGTTTAGAAAAGCCTGCAAAATTTGGTTTGGTCACTTCGCTTCGCTACGCGACCAAACCAAATTTTGCAGGCTTTTCTAAACTCGAAATTTTACTTCATGCTTAGTCTGGGAGTTGAAGACACTCGTTCCTTTAAAATATGTCACAAATATGTGTCGTAACTGTAATAGACAAAAAAATATAATATGGAGCGACCGCGACCGGACCGGGCGCCGTCATTTGGGGAGCCGAAAACGCGCAAATCACGTTGTTCTGTCTGTATGTTCTTGTAATAGCTTAATCACGGATAAGCAACTGCATAGAAAGAGCTCTTATTTTTGTGTTTGGCGGGAGGGGGGAGGGAGGGCGCTACCATGAGATCCCGCACCACCTAAAAATGTTGCTACGTCCGCCACTGAATATATCATACGTGAAAAATACGACAAAAACCAACTTAAATAAGATACAAATACAAGGTAGGGCATTTAATTTGCTTTTGCCAAATATTTAGAAAACAACGCATTTCACGCAGAAATTACTTGAGTAAAAAATAATCGTACAGAAGGTTGCAATAATTATGTAATATTGGTTTTCTCACAGGTGACGCTGTTGTCGCTAAAACAAATCCAATTCAATCTTTTTTAATCGAAACTCTTATTTTTGATTGCAGTTTCGTATTCCTCGTAAAAATATATAAAGAATTTACTTAATTTATTTTTTTATCAGCCTGTAATCGAGAAAGGTGAAACATTAAAGACGTTCTAGTGTCTCAGAATAAAACACTTGTTTTTAGAATGTCAGCATGTACAAATGACAAGGAGCATTAACATTTTCACAATTAAAAATGTTACCATTTTACTTTATAAAAAAAATAACTGGAATTTGACCAATATTGCATATTTTGTGGATAATTTCTTTAACTGAGCAAAAATAAAAAATGATATCTACAATAAGCCGTAATTCTGATTTGACGGGATCCACATTACAATGGCCCTACTTACAATTGCGGAAAATGCTTCCTACAAGATGGCCTACAGCTCGGACATCGATTTGATCAACCCTTCTTTCTCTCTGTTTCGAAACACTTTCTTTGTTTTTTCAGCAAATCACACGAACGTCTGACCGCATTATCATTTTTGCCATTAAAGCGCCATCTATAAGGCTGACAAAAACATAAGTTAATTTTATGTTTTTTCTTACAAGGAATCTGAATCTGCAATAAAATATAGGGGTTCCTGTTTAAAAAAATTAAGTTGAAATTGTTTTACAACAGCGCCACCTGTGAAAAAAAAAACGAATATTACATAATTATGGCCCCCTTCTGTACGATTATTTTTTACTCAGGTAATTTCTCCGTAAAATGCTTTGTTTTGGAAATATTTGCGAAAAACCCTTTAAATGCCCCACCCTGTATAATAAACGCATTATTGTTATATACCGGTTGCCCCACTAGTGCGTTCTCAGCTCTTAGTAAAGATACAAAAAATCGGTTAATGGTTGACTGTTGCTCTATAACCTTAATATATTTGAATATGTACAGGGTGGAAAATAAAACAGTAACAGATGCAACGTTTTTATTTCAAATGGATTATCTTGTATACAATTTGCAAATTTTTTTAATTACTCAAAAAATAGTACATACCTATTATTTCATTAAATGATATTGCAAAGCTAATTTATAGAGAAAAGCATAGTGTTCTCTATATTCTTCACAATAATGAAAACGGAAAGTTTATATGCTGTTTAATTTTGGAGATATTTAATGTTCCAATATTTCGATAAACTCCGAACAGCAAAAATATTCCATGTTCACCCTCTCTATCTATTCGCTATAAGTTACAAACGTCCACAGTTTACATTTAATTTATCCCTATCCTGCTAATCACATGTATATTTGTTTCTATCGACACAATAAAAAGCAGAGCTGGGCAGGATTCGAATCATTCAGGATTCTATTCCCGGATTTAAATCCTTTAAGAGGATTCAAAAGAGGTATTCGAGTACTTTAGTGAAAACGGATTCGTGATCCGGATTCGTTACATTTTTTTAAAAGGATTCGTATTCGAATCCAGACGTAGATGATTTGAATCCTGATAAAAGGATTCGAATTCTTATAAAAGGATTCGAATCCTTATAAAAGGATTCGAATTCTTATAAAAGGATTCGAATCCTTATAAAAGCATTCAAATTCTTATAAAACTGATACTCTATTGGACGCGTTTCCATTATTTGACGTTACTGCCTGCAAAATAGTACTTGGTAATTTTATACTTTATATACTTGTTATTTATATACCCCGAACGCCTACTATTCATAATCTTGAATCGTTTTTTAAACATATTTGTAACATATGCAATCACGCAGATAATATATTAATTATGGGAGACTTTAATATTCCTTGTTATGTAAACGACTGTAACAATGCGAATAACCTCTTATGCAATGCAACTCGTAACTTCACGTCATATCTTAAACAAGTTAATTCCACATTAAATAGTTACAACAAAATATTAGATCTCATATTTACAAATTTAAACTGTTCCTTTATAGAAGGCTATAATTCATTCATCAAGCAAGATTATTACCACCCAGTTTTACTCTTCAGTTTTGAATTAGTGTATTCCCAACCTGCTAGTTTTTTTATCAAACTCATCTAATAATAGAAATTATAATTTCAAAAAATGCAACATAGTCAAATTCTATTCGGAACTAAGTCGTTGCGATTGGTCACAAGTTAACTCGGAGGTGAATTTGGAGGACGCTGTTGATGCTATTTATACCACTGTGTATTCTTGTTTAGATAAATATGTTCCTTTACACAAGCAAATCAAAAGTCAATTTCCTTGCTGGTTTACCGCTGACGTTATTCATAGTATCAAAGTCAAAAACATTAAACGTAAACTATACTTACGCACTAAAAGTCCAAACTCATTAGAGCAGTTTCGAGCAGCTAGGTCTCAAAGCAAACGCCATATAACTACAGCTTATAAGGATTATATTAATAACATATCCTCCAACATTTCAACTAATCCGAAGCAATTCTGGTCATTTATTAATTCAAAAAAAACGCACTACTCGTATTCCTGGAGTCATGCAACACAATGGTTTCACAATAGATTCGCCTGTTCCTATTGTAAACGCTTTTGCTGATTTTTTCAATAACATATATACAAGTGCTTCACAAATTAATACGCTTCCCGATACGCACAATAATTTCCCTGTTATTAACATATCGTCAATTAATTCCGATGTTATTCATCATGCCATATGTCGCTTGAATAATACAATGTCCTGCGGCGCAGATGGAATTCCAAGTTTTTTAATAAAAGATGCTGCTTTTCTCTTAATAAAACCACTTGAAACAATTTTTAACCTTATTCTTAAATCATCGATATTTCCGTCAGTTTGGAAAGAATCAAAAATATGTCCAGTGCTTAAGTCTGGTGATTCCAAGGAAATCGCTAACTATCGACCCATTTCCTTGCTGTTAAATTTCGCAAAAGTATTTGAAATAGTCATTTACAATTACATTTATCCAAAGGTTAAAAATTATATTTCTACAAATCAGCATGGCTTTATGGAAGGTAAATCTACGACGACCAATTTGTGTTGCTTTAGTGAATATGTCTGCAGTGAGCTCGATCATAAGGGTCAGGTTGACTGTATATATATATAAATAAACTTGGAAATTACGGATTTCATGTCAACCCGATTAACTTATTCAAATCTTATCTATCTGACCGCCATCTATATGTCTCAATCAATGGTTTCTCATCTAAAGCGTTTGTTGCTCGTTCGGGTGTACCCCAGGGATCCAATTTGGGGCCATTATTATTCCTTCTCTTTGTTAATGACATTAGTGTTTTACTAGATTGTAACCATTTATTATTTGCAGATGATCTCAAAATATGTTCTAATATTGAAACACAATCTTCCTGTCTAAATTTACAAAATATGCTTGATACAATTGCTGCATGGTGCTGTGATAATCATTTAACTCTAAACATTGCTAAATGTAAAGTAGTTACTTATTCGCGTAAATGAAATCCAATGTTATTCAGATATTCCATTGGAAATCAACCTTTGGAAAGACTCTCAACTTTTAAAGACCTTGGTGTTACCTTTGATGCTCACTTCAATTTCAAAACTCACTACAATACAATCATATGTAAAGCCAACAGAACTCTTGGGTTTATTATTCGTAACACTAGGTCTTTCAAAAATGTAGAAGCACTAAAAGTTCTATACAATTCGTATGTACGTTCTGTACTTGAATACGGTTCGATCATCTGGAATCCGATATATCACACACATAATCAATCTCTTGAAAATATCAAACGTAAAGTCTTCAAGTACCTGTGGTATAAAAGGCATGGAAACTATCCTCCGCAGGGTTTCAGCCACGACTTGCTTTTAAATGAATTTGATGCGGCCTCGCTACAATCACGGAGAAATATTCTGGGTCAATTATTTTTATTTAAAATCCTTGACAGCATGATTGATTGTCCAGACCTTTTATTTAAAATTAACTTTAATATCCCTAGATTATCTAGTCGACATTGTACGTGCTTCCATATTAATTAACACTGCGCGGTCTAACGTCCTTGAATTCTTCCCATTGCGTCGTATCTGCGCATGTCACAATAATCTCGATTGTGACATATTTAACTGTAGTCTGAGAGAATTCAAGGCATTAATTTCTATTGTGGAATTTAACATTTAAGGCTAAGGTTTTTTTTACACTTAATTTAATTTAATTTATTTAGCTTGTAATTTATATACACATTTCCTTATATATATATATATTTTTTTTTTCTTTTTTTAAACATTTTTATTCGAATGATTATTTTAGTTTATAGTTGTTACTCTGTAATTGGGTTTTTGCCTGTTGGGTAATAAAGATTATTATTATTATTATTAAAAAGATTCGAACCCTTATAAAAGGAATCGAATCCTCATACACGGATTCAAACCCTCCTAAATAATTCGAATCATCGCTATTAAGGCTGGGATTCGAATTGGATTAATTCAAATAGTTAAATATTCTAATATGAATATTTAAATCACTAAATTATTCATATTTGAATATAAATATTTAAATTTTCGAATAATTCAAATATTTTGAATGCATATTTGGTTACTTAGCCATGAAAAATATCCAACGTTAATAGTATATTTTTAACTTCACTTGCAATCAGTGTTTTATACGCGTGGCGCATGAAGTAAAATTTCGAGTTTAGAAAAGCCCCGTGAAAATTTGTCTCGGGTCGCTGCGCGACCCTCGACAAATTTTCTACGCGGGGCTTTTCTAAACTCGAAATTTTACTTCATGCTTAGTCTGGGAGTGGACAACACTCGTTCTTAGAAGTTTCAAATTGAAGGATCACTCAGCTCGATCACTCACATTAAATCAGTGTTTTATACGCGTGGCGCATGAAGTAAAATTTCGAGTTTAGAAAAGCCCCGCGAAAATTTGTCGAGGGTCGCTGCGCGACCCTCGACAAATTTTCTACGCGGGGCTTTTCTAAACTCGAAATTTTACTTTATGCTTAGTCTGGGAGTGGACAACACTCGTTTGAATTTTAAATTTAACTCTTTAAAAAATCGACGTATGTAATATAATAAATCATTCTTTGAAATCATAGAAAAAGATGCAAAATTTTACCTAAAATTAACTTTTAGAGTTAACTTTATAATTTGCTCGGCTATTAATGGGTGAATATTCTATCCTAAAAAAACCGTTTTTATTTAATATTAAAGTTGCATTTAATACAATAACAAACTGTGAATAAATCGACATAAATCTAGAAATATCGAAAATCTCGACACGTAGAAAATCTTGACGGTCCACTCCCAGACTAAGCATGAAGTAAAATTTCGAGTTTAGAAAAGCCCCGCGTAGAAAATTTGTCGAGGGTCGTGCAGCGACCCGAGACAAATTTTCACAGGGCTTTTCTAAACTCGAAATTTTACTTCATGCGCCACGCGTATAAAACACTGATTTAAAGTGAAGTTAAAAACGCACTGAAAACCAACCCAACTTCGATATTTTTTCAAAATTGGATGTTTTCTTTCCTATCTATGCTGTAAACCTTCAGATATTCGCTGTTGTCTTGTGAATAAACTTCAATTCCCTGTAGTCCTTCGGTCTCCGAAGACCATGATTGGTCCTTCGAGCTGTAGCCTTTGTAAAAGGGTAATAAACTTAGTAACCTAGTGATCCTTTAATTTAAAACTTCTAAGAACGAGTGTTGTCCATTCCCAGACTAAGCATGAAGTAAAATTTCGAGTTTAGAAAAGCCCCGCTTTTCTAAACTCGAAATTTTACTTCATGCGCCACGCGTATAAAACAGATTTAAAATGAAGTTCAAAAACACATATAATCATTAATTAAAATCATTATATATTCAGATATTTAATCGGTAAATGAACATTTTTGTTAATAGAAACTGATGGAATAAAATATTACAGGTTGCAAATAATATATTCAAATTTATTTTTAAAGGATTTGTATCCGTGATCAAAAATGAGGATTCGAATCTTTGATTCGAATCATATTTTTCACTTACGAATCCTTTATTCGAGTATTCGTGATTCGAATCATATTAGGTGATTCGGATTTGTGATTCGAATCCTGTTTTCGAGGATTCATCCCAGCTCTGATAAAAAGTACTCATTGTACATCGAAATGTAATCGAGTACACCCAAATATACTTGACTACATTGAAATGTATTCAAGTACAAAAGTATTAACACGAGTACATTTTGCGGTTAAAAAGGCGTCGACTACAAGTTTACTTAAAAAATAAAGTACTCGTAGACCGAGTACCGGGTACATAAAAAGTACTAAGAGTACAATTTTTGAGTACTTGTACTCGAGTACCGCCCAGCTCTGCGCAACAGTAAACAAAATGAGCTAACTAACTTCATTTCAGATGGATTTTATAAAGTTTATTAATAACATATCCAAAACATAATATAATGTTCGCTTTGCGCGATTGGTATGGATGAACCATTACATGCATCTACATAATAATGAGAAAATCCTAATATTTTCTAATTAATAATTATTTTGTGTGTATCTGTACTTTTTTCTGATCTTTATGTTAATTAGTTGTTTATTATTTGTTATATTAAGTTGTCAGAACTTACTTGGAATTCTGTTGATGGCCCTGAGGGGTCGTAAGACTCGTATCGTCCTGATAGCGGATAAATTGATGTTTTCGACGTTCAGACAGTATTCCAATCCGCCGGCAAATACGATGAACATGTCCAACCGATTCCACGAATCGGCCAGATATGCTCCCTTGCCCCAGACCCCCATCGCCACCATCTTTACCGTCATCTCCAAGGCGAAGAACAAAAATATCACGTCATCGAATAACTGAAACAAAAAATATAAAAATAACACATTTTTTTTCTATTAAAGAAATGGTGATGGACGGGAAATCGGGTTGGGGTTGAAATTATTTTAGGAAATTAACGGCGACTAAAAGGGCGAGACTAACCCTTCGACCGCTCAGCCACCGCGGCCCACAGTGTCGGGAAACGCGCTCGAACGGTCCTGCGGTAGAAGAGGAAGCCAAAAAAATCTACATAATTTGGGAATTCTGTCTATACCATCGCATTCTAGATACATTAAAACCTAGGAATCCCAAATATCTATTAATGTAGATGTACAATTGCCCCGCAAATAATTCACGAAGTTAAACAATTTGAATTAGTAAATTTCGACAGAAAATAGTTGCACATTAATATTAATATTTACCCATTTTAATGTGACTTAATAAAATCGCCTTTTTTCTGTAAAAAATTTAAGTATTGTTAAAGTGCAATGCTGCGAAGGTTTAATAAAATTTTACATTAAAATGAACTCATTATCAAGATACCATATGAATTCAGCTTTTGTTGTATTTAAAACTCGTGCTGAAACCTTACAAAAAGTCTACGTAAATGACAGAAGATTTCATAGTTCATTTTAAAGACGCTAAACCAATTTTAGCTTTTCTTATTTAAAAAACCTCTGACTGGTGCTCAAACCTTATAAAACCCGTAGGTAACTTACTCTGCAATTCCATTTTCATTTAATATTTTTTTTTTTGTTTAAAGAAACAAAGGGACACGTTGTAACGAACTTAGGTGGAAAAAAAAGAAAAGCAAAAGCCATTCCGTCTGACGAGAAGGGGAGGAGGACAAGGGCAAAGAGAGGATCCAGGCATTCCGGCGTTTAATTAATTTATAATTAGAATGTCAATATTGTCAGCTCTAATTGGTTTATTAATCACGAATTCGAGCGGACAGCTTTTCCGTTTTTCATTTTCAATTTAAGAAACAGCACAATGTTTATTAAAGGAATCGAACTCAGATGAAGCTAGGAAAATATGTGAAATTTCATAATTAATTTTGATGAAAATGTGTCATTAGGCCCGTTCATCAAAGACAGACGTTGGGAGTTTACTGAAATCTGTTGGGGTTGACGGGTTAAAGCTTTTAAAATGACCGAATACCCTTCATCAGATACTAAGGCCGTAGGTAGAATAAAAAAATAGGGGGGGATATAAAGATTTCGGGGAGGGTGTTACTAGTAAAAATATTCTTTTTGCTCGTTCATCGCCGCTTTTACATACAAAAATTTAACATTTTGAAAATTTCGGCTCTGGCTACGGCCTTGTCAGATACCAACATGCATCACAAACAAATCCAAACATGTTGAATGTTGAACATTTTGATGAACGGGCCCATTCATTTTATAATAGCGTCCATTTTGAAATTTCTAACGAGTGTTTCTATTTCTTGATTAGGCATGACGTAAAATTTTGACTTAGAAAAGCGTAAACATTTACCTTATGCGATATCGAGGAATGAAAACAATCACTAAAAGTTAGAAACTGAATGTTTCTATAAAAGCAACAATTTGCCGGCGGGGCCTGTCAAAACTTTATGTCCAACTTATATAAATTTAAAAAATGTATACCAAATGTTCGATTATGCACCGATTTAATTGAACTAAAAACCAAAGTCAATGGCCGTTTAAATACTAAGAAATGACATTAATATTATTTTTCTCCAATAATAACTTCATTGTTAAATAATAGCCAATTTAAAATTTGTAAACGGCTGTTTGTTATTTTTAATTCTTATTTCATTAGACCTTATTTTTCTAAATCCATTAATGCACAGTATATTGTTTTTAAAACATTCTGTCGTCGAAAATTAATTCAAATAAGTCTTCTATTTAAAATTATATTTAAGAAAAAATGTAATTAGTGTGCCTTTAAACAAATACGCGAATACATTAATTTTAAAAATTCGAACTTCACTTTGAACCAGTGTTTTATGTTCGTGGATCATGAAGTAAAATCTCGAGTTTAGAAAAGCCCCGTGACAAATTTTCTACGCGGGGCTTTTCTAAACTCGAAATTTTACTTCATGCTTAGTTTTGGAGTGGAAAACACTCATTTCATCATTAGATATTATTTTTAGAGCTTACATCGTTAATATTTTTAGTGTTTAAATCAAATTTGGAGGTTACGTTTGTAAAATCCTGTTTGTTTACACCAATCTTTGAGGTTATGTTTGTTGAATCCTGTTTGTTTACATCAAATTTGGAGTATAGGGTTGTTAAATCTTGTTTGTTTACATCAAATCTGTAGGTTAGGTTGGTTGAATCTTGTTTTGTTTACATCAAGTTTATAGATTAGGTTAATTAACTCTTGTTTGTTTACATCAAGTTTGTAAGTTAGGTTAATCAAATCTTGTTTGTTTATATCAAATTTGTAGGTTTGGTTAGTTAACACCTTTGTGTTTATATGAAATTTGGGGGTTAGGATTATTAAATCCTGTTCCGTAACATCAAATTTTGAGGTTGGATTAGTTAAATCTTGTTTATTTGGAAACATTGTCTAACATAGAATAAATAAGTAGTGCAAGTGTTAAATTAACATATTTTTAAGAAATAAAGTATTTATTAAATAATTAAGCAGTTTTTTTATTTGTGAATAATTTATTATTATAATTTTTAGGCATAAACATAAAATTGAAATCAACATATCGGGATAATTGGATTCAGAAAAACAATTTTCAATATAATTAATTAAGAAAAGTATATGCAGCCATGTAAAAATTCAATGTTAAGTATTATTTGCAAATGAAGTTAATTTAAAATATATATATATATATATATATATATATATATATATATATATTTCAATAAATAATAATTTATGACGTTGGGCGTTTATTATCGATTAATTGTGCAAAATAAGTTGTCAAAATTAGCATTCTTAGGTTTAGTAAAGATTTATTTTGTTTATGTTTTTTTGTGAATCACAATTGGAAAATGAACTAAGACTAACGAAAGTCATCAACATTAAAGAACGTTGAGTAGAATAATCAATATGATGATTCTACTGAAAGTTCTTTATTCTTGATGACTTTCGTCAGTTTTAGTTAATTTTCTATTTGTGATTCACAGAAAAACATGGACAAAATAAATCTGTATGTTATCTTTTAATGTATTATTATTATTATAGATAAAGTATGGGTTTGAACTTATTTTAAATCAGTCTTTTACACGCGTGCCGCATGAAGTAACATTTCGAGTTAGAAAAAGCCTGAACATTTGGATTTGCCGGCGTGACTCGTTTTAAACTAAAATTTTGATTATTATTGATTTAAACGCTAATAAAGTTTGTTAAAATCGAATTTATAATTGAAATTTAAAAACTGTATTGAATTATTAAAAATAGTTATTTCTTAAAAAAAATGTGACAATTAAAATTGCATTTATAAAAATAAGATACTTTGTTTGTATCAATAAGACATTGTCAAAACAAAAAAGACAAACAGAATATGTTGATAACTACAGTAAATTTATATAGGTTACAGAATTCCATTAAACATTTCAAAACAAATTAGATTAGTAAGGGGATTTAAACTTTCATTTATTAAAATAAGATATGAAAATACAGAAGTCACAACAAAACAAAAATGATGTTCAATGTAGTTCCATAACTTTGATTAAGCTTCTAGAAAGTTTGAATCAATATATCCTGTGTTTTCAAACACAACAACTATTGTAAACAACATAATAAATTGATAATGTAATAACATAATTGATAATGTAATAACATAATAAAAATCATCTACCACAAAATTCAAAGAATCGACACATATTATATAGTATGTGTAATAAAATAAAACCTCTAGGGTGCCATAGAATAAATTGTAGGGTAACAACTCTGAAATTATACATTATAATTATTATGTCTGACGTTATATATGACAATTCCTCAAGCGTGTAGCCAACTTAAACTTAAAAAAATTAAATCATGGCACTCTAGAGGATATTTTTATTGAACATACGATATATTGGAGAGTTAAATATTACATTTGTACGACCTGTTGATAAGTAAAAAAAGGTATTGGTTTGGCGTGACGCCATACGAGGCACATTAAATGGAATTAGTTCCATTAAAGGTATACTATCTATATGGTTACTTGTTAATCTTTTACCGAACACAGTGCAGCTCCCTACGTTTTACTAGTGAATTTAATTCAAATGTATCAAGTAACAAAGAGTAATCATAGTTTCTTTCGGAAATTCTCTTGTAATTTTAAAATTTAGATATTTAATGAAGCGTCTTTGTATCCTTTCTACTAAATTTGTTTGTAATAGTAATGTGGTGTCCTTACCAAGAAGGCGTATTCGAGCTTATTTCTAGTGCATAGTACAGATTTTCAAATACAGCAGAGTTATGAAAGTGCTTGGCATTAAACATAATAAATCCCAATAATTTTGCAGCAGATTTTGTAATTGTGTTTATTTGTATATCGAATGACAGTTTTTCATAAAAAGTAATACTCAAATCTTTAAAACTGTTTCCCGTTCCCAATGGTGTATTTGCAATATTATAGTCACAGACTAGTTTATTTACTTTCTTGGTATACCTCATGACTGCAAATTTGTTAGCATTTAAATAGAGTTTGTTGATATTGCACCAATTAGATATTATTTCTAAATTCTGCTGCAAACATAATGCATCCTGTAGCGCTGTGATTTTAGCATACATTTTTATGTCATACGCATAGGCTAAGCAATTACAATTTAAGCATTCCGGTAGGTCATTGATAAATACGATAAACAGCAGTGGTCCAAGATTTGAACCCTGAGGCACACCAGATGTAGACACATATTCAATTTATTTAAGACCGTTATAACATACAGCATTTTTTCGATTGTGCAAGTAAGAATTTATAAATTTGCATAGGTCATTACTAAAACCAAAACATTAAGTTTTGTTATTAATACAGAATGATTCAATGTATCAAATGCAGGTGTGAAGTCAGTATAGATGACGTCTAGTTGTTCACGATTGTCCAGTACATTACATACATCTTGACTAAAGCATGCCAGATTGGAAGTTGTTATGGCAGTATTGTATCTATATTTATATCTTGAAATTGGTTATCAATGTACAAACAATATTTTTACAATGTAATTTGCGTTTATTAATACTATCATAATTTTTATTATAGATACAATATTGTATATATCCAGTATAAAAGTAATTCAGTTTTCAATATTGTATCTACAATGAAAATCAATGATAGATATTCAATGTCTGTACAATATTGTGTTAATAATAAATATAATTGAACAGTCAATAATAGATATTCAATTCCAGTACAATAATGTATCAATAATAAATTCTATTGATCTTTTAATATAGATATTCAATCCATGCATAATATTGTTTCAATATTAAATACTATTGATCATTCAATAAAGATATTCAATACATGTCAATATAGTATCAATAATGAATAACATTGATCACTCAATTTTGATCACGATTGCGCAGTTGCAAGATTGTTTATTTCTGATTTAATGCGTGTACAATATTGTATTAACAATGAATACCATTGATATTTCAGTATTGATATTTAATCCATGTAGAATATTGTATCAGTAATGAGTAGCATTGAACCTTCAATATAGATATTTTATCTATTTACACTGTTGTTTCAATAATGAACACCATTGATCCATCAATATAGATATTTAATCCACGTACAATATTGTAACCAGACCTGAATTGACAATGTGTGACGAAAAATGTGAATATGTTGTAATTTAAACATCTTGGCTACTACTTATTTTTAAAAACTATTTTTAAGTGTATTTCTATCTTCGCAATATTTCAGCGTGTAATACGCGTGGCGCATGAAGTAAAATTTCGAGTTTAGAAAAGAATGAAAATTTGGTTTGGTCGCGTAGCGCTAAGCTCTACGTGCTTCGCGACCAAACCAAATGTTAATGCTTTTCTAAACTCAATATTTTACTTCATGCTTAATCTGGGAGTGGAAACACTCGTTCGAAACTTCAAACTAATTGCTCTAACAAAATCGACGAAAGCCTGAACATTTACAGCGTATACATTATGTATATTTAAAAGAAATATTCCCAGTATGTAATATAATGTCATTCATAGAAATCTTAAAAAGAAGTGCACAATTTTACCTAAAATTAACTTTAAGAGTTAACTATAAATGCTCAGTCATTAATGGGTTAATAATGAATACCATTGACCCGTTAATATAGATATTCAATCCATGCACAATATTGTTTCAATATTGAATACCATTGATCATTTAATAAAGGTATTCAATACATGTCAATATTGTATCAATAATGAATAACATTGATCATTTAATTTTGACCACGATTGCGCAGTTGTAAGATTGCTGATTCCTGCTCAACTGACACGAATGAAAATGCAAATTTAGTTTCACATTTTGACTATAACAGTTGATATAAGTCGGAGGCAGCCGACATATGAGCTATAATAACAGTTGACATAAGTGGGCGCAAGCCGACAATTAACCAATCGTGCCAACTTGACACGAGTTTGAATTGAAATAGTTCGAGATCGCCGTTATTGTTTTTCGTTGTGACAGTTACGATACACATTTTAGCAGTTGTAATGTATTTTAAAGTAACGAGTGTCTTCCACTCCTAGACTAAGCATGAAGTAACATTTCCAATTTAGAAAAGCCCCGCCTAGAAAATTTAAATTGTCACGGGGCTTTTCTAAACTCGAAATTTTACTTCATGCGCCACGCGTATAAACCATTGATTTACAGTAAAGTTAAGAATATATAACGCCTAAATGTGGTGGTAATCAATATTTACCGAAATGTACCGAAAAAAATGCAAAAATTATTTTTTTTGTGTTTAGGAATAATAATAATAATAATAATAAAAGTAGAATAAATACAGTTTGAGCAAATTTATCAACATATTGTTGATCTTTAAATCATCAAATCTTTAACAGGGAAAGTGCTATGATGGACACATCACGGTTTTTTTAATATTTAATATAATGTTTAACTTATTGTTTAATTCGGGAATATTAAATGTATTTGTTTAATATGCACATAAATATTATAATGTTTTTTATAGTTGAAATATGCTTAATATATTCAGTTTTTGTCATTTTAAACATAAATTACTTGAAAATGAAAATAATTTTCTTTTTTGACTCGAGTATAGACTTTTGTCCAAAATATCATCATTTGGCAGCACTGTGCGGTTGCTTGAAAAAGTAACGTCTTCATTATACTATAATCTGTTTAATAACTAGGAGGAGCGTTTTAAATTTCACGCGCCAAAACCTACAACTCTAATTGGCCGAGAGCGCGCCCATTTTACACTATGCTAATTACGTCATTATTAGACGCAACAGCTGACATAACCTTAATTCGAAGCGTTACCGAGTTGCAACTTTGTCTGTTTTGTAATAACCTTTTGTGCGGTGTTTTTTAGCTTAGTTAAAAGTTAGTTTTGTTATATTGTTGTGGTGGATTATGGACCCAGTACAAGCTCGGTGATATTATCACCTTCACCTCAAAAAAAGCGTAAGAAGTTGGATTTTGGTTAACTATATCTGTCTGAAAAACAGTGAATAATTAATATGTATATGCAGATGATAACAGATGATCCACATATGAAAATGACTGCTGTTGTATCAGAAATTGTTGGTGCAGTAGGTGAGATATCAAATAGCATAAGAATAAAATGTAAATTAAACATTTTATGAGTTGTAAATTCCACTGTCTATCGTACCATTAGCGAATATAAGAAATCCGGAGAGATTTGTAGCCCTAAACAGCTTGGAGGACATAATTACAAGTTTTGATGACGTAGTGAAGAGATCCGTGCATAGTTTCTTTTATAAAAATGGACTGCCAACTTTGAATAAAGTTTTACAAGAAGTAAACGATAGTGTTATAAACAAATCAATTTTAAGTAAGATAGAGAGACCAAAGCTGGGCAGGATTCGAATCATTCAGGATTCGAATCCTTTTTGGAGGATTCAATCGAATAATAATTATGTAATAATCTAGTTATCAAAATTTTGATTAATATTGTTTGAAGTAAAACTGACATGGTAGCCACAATCTTAAATGTTAATTTTTTCCGACATTTTCCTGACTAAAGATTTTTTTCCTGGTCTTTAAATATAACTTTCTTCTGTGGGAAAGCCCCATTCTATTTAATAGTTTTCATTGTTGTTGCTAATATTTAAGTTAATTTTATAAATGTTTACGTGTTTTGAAATTTGCCTGCTAATTTTGACAAATTTAATAATATCATAAGGCTTTTATGTTAGTGTTTTGGTCAATTTGAATATAACTCTATGACTTTTCTCTGACTTTCCTCGTTTTAATGATATTCAGTGATTTTTTTATTTACGTAATTTCAGGCATTAGTCGATTTTATAATAGAGTTCAGTTTGAAGTTTTGAACGAGTGTTTCCACTCCCAGGCTAAGCATGAAGTAAAATTTCGAGTTTAGAAAAGCCCCGTGAAAATTTGTCGAGGGTCGCGCAGCGACCCGAGACAAATTTTCGGGCTTTTCTAAACTCGAAATTTTACTTCATGCGCCACGCGTACAAAACACTGATTTGAAGTGGAGTTCAGAAACACACAAATACATCTTTAACCAGAGTAACAGGGAGTTAGATATTTAGTCTGTTATCAACGATGTTCAGTGGTAATACTAAATAATTAGATTTTAAATATTTTTGTTAAAACAACTGGTAACGATATTTATATATTAATGGTTGCAAAAAAATAATAAAATCGAATGTATTCTTAAAGGATTTGTATTCGTGATTCGAAAATACAGGATTCCAATCCTCGATTCGAATCATATTTATCTCTTACGAATCCTTTATTGGAGTATTCGTGATTCGAATCATATTAGGTGATTCGGATTCGTGATTCGAATCCTTTTTACGAGGATTCGTCCCACCTCTGATAGAGACACATTATTGTATAAATTCCATATTATATTATGAACATAATGTAAATATGTTTTATTTCACAGATATATGGCGAGATGCCGTATAAGCATTTTAATTGAACTGACGGAATCGTAAGATGGAAAAGAAAATACTTAACCACAATTAAGAAGTACAAAATGGATATTTGATTTTATTTAAAGAGTAATTATGAAATTCTTTAAAATTGCCGCCAAATGTATCTAGTGATATTTCTGGTAACTTTACATAGAGTAAATTGGGCTTTGGCACTTACTCCTTCTAGTTTTTAAACAGACTATAGAGGCATATGGAAACGAAGTATTTCCAGATATGTATAATAAAATATTATTTTTATTCAGATGTACTACAAAGTGGATGCCAATGTTTACTACAGTGTTATTAGTTTTAATACAAAATATCGCGTGCAGTTGGTATAACATTTCTTGGACTAATTGCGCAACACTGCCCACAATGAACAAAAAAGTGGGTTCGTTTAATATTTGATTATTACTTCCAAAAATTAAAATGTTGAAAATGAATGCAATATTTCATTTCTTTAAGCTTAAAATTAAATTTAGAAAAAGTAAAACAAATATTTCATTTAATTTAATCAAATTCTTGTTAAAGTATTAAACACACATCATTTCTTTATGTAAAACACGAGGATTATCCCGCCAGAATCCACAGGTACGCCTTTTCTTATCTCATGATTAATAACGACATTCATCTGCCTTTCTGGAGACGTTCGGGCAGGGCGTCAACTGATGAAGATTGATGTTACCTTTATCGGGGGTGAAACTTTATTAGGCCCACAGAGGGTGGCGGAATTGTTATTTTACATTTTATACGCGATAAATTACACGGGGCGCAAACTCCGAGAGAGAAATTTCCGAGAGGGACGTGTTTTCTTTTTTTTAAGGGCTGACGAGGGTGTCACTGCATGGAAATTGAAAAATGTAATCTCACACCTAACGCGAAATACAAGAGATGAGAGTATGTGCTAGGGAAAATAAGGGTTTATGAGGGATGTAGTAGAGATAATTTCTTGTCTAGAGGGGGATGAAGATTAAGGTTCAATCAAATATTTTGGCACTGGCTTGATGAGGAATTATTGCTATTATGTTCCTTTTATACATATAAAATATAAAACTCGCTCCTATTTTATAAGATTAATAAAAGATTTTAGAAAATTGCTACAAAGCAGAGTTTTATGTTATGCAAAATAAAAATGTCAAATTTATAAGTATTCTTGCTTTCTAGTTACAATAAATTAAGATTAAAATAAAAAACGATTTAAATAAAAAAACGAGCTTAACGATTACCTGACGACTTTTATTGCGAATAAAATACTAAATATACTGCCTTTCAAAAAAATCAGAACACAAGGTATTTATTGGACGATTCTAATGAAATTTACAGAATTTGATCATGTAAATGAACTGCATCGATGATCAAAAAATCAATTGTTTTGGTTACTATTTAATCGTATTTTTCCTTGATTTCACCATTATGAAGAGCTGCTGATTTTTTAATGTAATTGCTTCTAATATTCAAGTAGCCTCTGAGTAGTTTGACGTTTCAGTTTGTAAAACATAAAAAGATGCCCCGTGTTCGTCGGCGTGCACAATATCATCATCTAAGTGAATTTGAAAGGGGTCGCATTATTGGAATGCGAGAAGCGGGTTTTTCGGTTCGTGCTACTGCTGAAAGGGTAGGCCGTAGTGTATCGGTGATCGTACGCTGCTGGTCTAGATGGTCCGAAGCTGGGGAGAATCGACGTAGACTTGGATCAGGACGTCCAAGAAGCACCACTGAGCGTGAAGATCGAGCTCTTCGTCTTGCAACTTTAAGGGACAGATTTACAACGTCGCGGGCATTGGGAAATGACTGGTTGGCTCTAAATGGCCAAAGAGTATCCATGGCTACTGTTTACAGAAGAATCCGCAGTTTTGGTATAAGATCCTACCGTCCACAATTGTGTCTACCTCTTACTCCGCAGCATCGCAGAGCAAGACTTGATTGGTGCAGGGAAAGGCAACATTGGACCCATGAATGGAATAACATTATCTTCAGCGATGAGTCTCGGTTCTGTTTATGGGCTCATGATGGTCGCAGAAGAGTGAGACGTCGACGCGGTGAACGCAGAATTTTACAATTTGCTGTTGAAAGACATATAGCTCTTACATAGGAAGTTAAGGTTTGGGGGCGATAGCATATGGTAGTCGGTCTCCTCTAGTTTTTTTAGAAGCAAGTCTTAACGCGATTCGGTATATTGACAACATTTTACGGCCAGTGTTAGTGCCCTATATAAATGGCTTGCAGAACCCCAATTTTCAGCAAGATAATGCTCGACCTCACACAGCGGCTATTACAAGGCAGTTTTTTGATAGTGCCGAAATCAATTTGTTACCTTGGCCATCTCGTTCTCCAGATCTATCGCCAATAGAACATGTTTGGGATATGATAGGTGTTAGAATAAGTAACTTACAGCGCCCTGCTAACACCATTACAAACTTAGAGGTCAAATTATCGAAGTTTGGAATGAAATACCCCAAGTCGATATTGACAGCCTGATTTCTAGCATGCCTCGACGTATTAATGAGTGTTTGGGAAATCGTGGAGGCCCAACACATTATTAATTTTTATTCATTTGTTTTTTTGTTTTTCAAGTTGATTTTTTGATCATCGATACAGTTCGTTTACATGATCAAATTGTGTAAATTTTATTAAAATCGTGCAATAAATACTTGGTGTTCTGATTTTATTTGAAAGGAACTATATTCAAGAATATTTAATACACGTTTTATTAAATATTTCGGAATTAACTTGATACGGAATTATTGCTATTATGTTCCTTTTGTAAATTTAAAACATAAAACTTGGCGAACATTTACTAATAAAAATTGTTTTAAAAATGTATTTATTATATATAAATACAAATTCTGACAAATTGTTAGTTCTGTTTGAAGCACGAAATTGGCACATTAAATAATATTAAACAAACAAAAAAAGAACAAAACACGCTAATATTAAAAAAACACTCTAATCAACAAAAAATCATCAAGATTGATAAATTCAACAATTAAAAATTTTATATGAAATCGTCAAAATAAACAAACATTGGCAAATACGTTAAAATGTACAATTTTAACAAACAAAAAACCCAATTATGTTTTTTTGATTGCTGTATTTTTTAAGTGAAGAACAAATATCACAAAAAATGCCAAAAATCATAAATTTGAAATAATAATAATTATTATTATTAATAAAACCCATAAAAACCAACAATCACTAGAATAATATAAGAAAAAATGGCCAAGTCGACGAGAAAAAAAAAATCCAAAAAAATCAGAAATAAACACCAAAGTAAAAATTGATTAACTCCACAATATTAATTATGTATAATTTTCACAAAAAAAAAACAAAAAATGGTGATATGTCCAATATAGTACTTTTCCCTCGTCAGAAATATATTGATAGTTAAATACTGCCGGAAATGTCAAAATATAGGAATAGTGTCAAAATACAATGATTTAAATATTAAAAAAGTGCACTTACAATTAATGAACTATTCACAAAATTGTGATTTATCAATTTTTTACTGTATCTCGATAAGTATTGATCCCATCACATTTAAGCAGTATATTTTTAGACTGTAAATCAGTGTTTTTATACGCGTAGCGCATAAAGTAAAATTTCGAGTTGAGAAATTTTACTTTATGCTTAGTCTGGAAGTGGAAGACATTCGTTCGACATTTGTCAATTGCTTATTTTGTTTTATTCTGGTTTATACAAAAAAATATATAAAATATTAAGAAAAGTCGTAAAGTGATTAATATTAAGAAAGCATATGAAATTTGTTAAAAATGAAAAAAAGGATAATTTTATTCTGATTGAATAAAATATTGGAATCAACAATTATTTATAAAATTCGATAATAATCTTGGATATTACGAAAAGTGTCAACAATTTAAAAATCGATGTAAAAATTACCATCTAAAATATTTAAGATTAATTTACAGGTTATGTTACATTATGATTTTTTTCACAGACATGTATTTAGAATCCAAACAAAAACTCAAAATAAAAATATAGCATGCCATTTAAAATAAGGAAGTTTGTGTTGACTTTCGGCATAAACGGAAGTCAAATAATCTTGTCAATATTTTCATTGAAAAAAGCACACTTTTGACGTAAACTGACATTTTTTTCATGATTTGTCGAAAACGACAATTTGACAAATTAAAACAAAAAACAAAAAGTAAACGAGTGTCGTCCACTCTCGGACTGAGCATGAAGTAAAATTTCGAGTTTGAAAAGCCCCAGCGTAGAAAATTTATCGAGGGTCGCGCAACGACCTGAGACAAATTTTACGGGGGCTTTTCTAAACTCGAAATTTTACTTTATGCGCCACGCGTATAAAAACACTGATTTATTCTTTGTTTAAAATATTCTTTTAATTTCATAAAAATAATATAATATGCGCATCAATTAAAATTTAAATTATTGAAATTTGTAAACACATTTTTTAACAATTGTTGACATTTCATCACTTTGCGAAATTCGTGAAAATGTTAACGTTTTCAATAATTTTAACATTTAATATGTCCATTTTGACATTTATCGACTCGGCCATTAGTTCACCGAGACAACAGATATTATTTGTCGGCGCCAGCAGATATTTTAACAATAATTAGAAGTTCATATACTTTTAAGGCCCAATTCACACCGAACAGGCGTCGGGCGGAAACGCGACGCAGGCGAGGCAATAAGCGCAACGCTTTGCCGCCTCTTCAGTATAATGAAATGAGTCAAACCACACCGAGATGACGAAGCGCAGGCGCAGGCCTCTCCGCCCGCGTCTGGCTGTTTTCACGCCTCTTAAGTTAGTTTGAAGAACGCCTCTTAATATTAATCGGCTATTTTTTTGTTTATTTTGGATAATATGCGAGATGATCCACAAAGGGTGAACCCAAAACATCTCTGATTGTTTAAGTTTAATGAAATTAATGGCCAATTGCACCACAGCTAATTAACTTTAACCAATAATTAGTACTTCCTAAACACAATAATTGGGATCTTACAAATTTAAAACATTTTTATATTGACGAATTTTTTAATTAATCAGAGGGTTAATCGTGATTAAAATCTTAACCACGATTAAGTATCTGCGGTACAGGTGTGCTTAAGAGGAATATATAATTTTAAATTGTACTCGCATTGTAAAGCTCAACTGTTTCGCCATACTGTGGCTTCTTCAAACAAAGAAATGGTTTCCAACATGTTAGAAATTATTGTTAGAAATTTCTCTCCACTCTTTCCTAGACTCAGAAGCGCCATTTACACATGCAGTTTTAACTGCATGCTGGACCGCGTTCTTTAGTCGACGAATTTTGTCATTCTTGTTTCTGCGCAAAAGTTGCATTTACACGTACACTTTTGCGTCAATTCCCGTCATGTGGCATTTAATCGTCGACAAAAAAGTGTACGTGTAAAGGGCCATATTCTATCTTCGATCATCCGGTTTGTCCTACGTACATTTTAGGGCAGTATTTGCAAGTTAGTAAGTAGACACCACTTTGCTGAGTTTTTACAGTTTTGTTTTTATTGTTATTAATGATTTTACAGCCCTTAGTGTGGACTAACAGCTTTTCTATAATAAGTATTTCTTTTGTAAGGATAACAACTCTATAGATACTCTCGTGGGATAACCTGAAATAATTTTGAAACCTATCCGGATACATTTCCAGCTTTCTCATGACATAAAATTTGCTTTTTTTCGATTTTTCAACCACAAAAGATGAACACAAAACCTTCTCTGGTTTGTCCTCGTCTCTTTCGTTGTCTGAAATCATTTTGAAAAATATCATTTGATCTGTCAAATTGTTTCTCGCGGTAATCGCACTTCGTCGCCGCCTTGTCTATATGCATTGAGCTCGCCTGCGCTTGTGCCTCGTGTCGCTTACGCCGTGCCTACGCCGCGCCTACGCCGCGCCTCCGCCATTTCGGTGTGAATTGGGCCTAATGTGCCGTTTTGGTGGGATACCCTGCATTACTAACACTTTGTTATTATTGAGCTACAGAGTCAGGTAAATGAGCAAAGTTGTGGGAAATTTAAAACAATCACAATAGTCAAATTAGAAAAACAATCGAACGTCGTATTTAAGATATTCAGAAAATAAACGGTTTTTTTCAAATGGAACACCCTGAGTGTTTTATTCGAGCCTGAAACGTTGCTTATTTTCACTATAACTGAATTTGGAACTCAAATTATAAGAAAGTTAGTAATGGTGCGCACTTAATTCTAAACACCCTGTATATACTGTGTGTGTCAGATAAGAGGCGAACATACGGATTTAATATGTAATACTATAATATATCTACAATATATTTAATGCTTTAGAAGGGTTCCATTGCCAAAAAAGTTTGAAAACCGCTGAACTAAATAATTGAATTAATAGATCCCGTTTTGATCGTACAGATAATAATTTTCCACGCTCTAAAATTTAAGGAAATAAGCACCAAATAAGTATATTAATGCAAAATAAGCATAAAACCAAAAAAAAAATCGAAAAAAAAGCAAAAAAATAATTTAGTGCCAAATGATTTAACTTTTCATAATTCATACACATTTTAATAATTCATGTTGATGCTTTTAATTTTCAACATAAGCTGTTTGCTTAGAAATCCGAGCTCTAGATACAATGCTATAAATCATAAATGTACAGGGTGCAGCTTTTTCGATGACCTTCAAGTAAAGTACCATAAATATGAATTAGTTATAATTGAGGGGTCCAATGCAATAACCAGCCAAGTCCAGTTTTATAAAATGTTGAGGAGAGACAAAAAAAACTGTTTACATGCAAGAAAAAAAAAACATAATGATTATTATGCATGCAACTAACAATACACCAATGCACTGCAAATTTAAACCAGATTGTTGCATGCTATAACACTGAATTTTAAACTTTATAAGAATATTGATTACTTAACCCATTTTCTCATAAAAATGTATTTGGCTGATTATTGCATTGGACCCCTATTTTTTTTTATAAAGTCATTAGATAAAGTGACAAAATTATTTTTTCATAAACGTGGTTCAATTAGTTATGAACTAAGTATATTCAGATACGAGTAAATAAATAGAACAATGTCTGTGTCTTTAGACAGCACTTTATAAATATTCATTGAAATAAATAAGTAACTCACCTCGAGTATGTGACATCTGTTGGTGTTGCACTCTTCGTCCATGCATGGTTGATACATCCCCAGGGTAACGCAGTTCAGCAGGATGATTATCATTGATATTCGTTCGAACCATGTAAGTTTTGTTAAGGAAATATTCAAAGAAAATAAATTGATTTGAAGATAAATTAAAATGTACGTCAATTGTGTATCTACTCAGATAATAAAATAAATTTGAAAACATACTGTTAGCTTAAATTAGGTATCAAATAACATAGAAATTGTTATTTTTAACTGCAGTTTAGGTATAAATTCTGTATACAAAAAATGGTCTATCTGCACGTGTTTTCTTTAGAGCAAATTTATTTCTAAAGTGAACATAAGTAAAATTGGCCTTGAAATTGAGCTGAAAACAGCAATTATGGTAAATCCCTGTGCATTCAAGTATCGATTTATTGATTGAACTACCTCTTGAATTATCCCAATATCGGCCATATCCGCTTATGTACATGCACGTTGTATCTATTACACAGAGCACCCCTTCCGCAATAATCCCTTTTTATTATAATGCCGAAACCCAAGTTCGCAAGCAACGGTATCAAATCTAAACAACCGGAAATCCGATATTAATATTTAGCCAATTTACTCACGTCAGCGTTTCAAAATCTCCCTCTCTCACTCACTCCCTTAACAGGCGGCGGTGCAACGGCAACGATAATCTCTCCTGCCATTACGTATCTAATCCCACCACTATACTCCCCGGAACCCACCCCCCGGAACCGACCCCCTAGACCGGATTAAACAAGCGAATCCGACATGAGACCGAAATCTCCCCGAATAACCGCATGCTTGCCTCTAACACGGCTGATAACTAATTTTCGATCCTCTGCAACCGCCCTCCAAAAAAGGACTCCTGAAATTAAAGAAAAGAACAATTAGTAATTAGTATGCAAGCGTGTTCGGAAATATCATGATAATTATATAAATATAAAAATATTAGATATACAGAGTGTCTCGTTGATGTGGGGAAGTGGCTTAACCATAGATTCTTGAGATCAAAATATGATGAGTTATGTTAAAACTTATCTATATCCAAAATTTTACGGCTAAGCCGAAATTAATCTTCAATATTAATAATTTTATTTATAACAATATAATATAACAAGAAGTATAAAAAAAATAGCACTACAACATAAAAACTAAAATATGTTTTTATTTGCGCACCTTATACAAATTTTAAAAACACAACTTGGCAGATTAGTTCATTTAAAAACTTGTTTGTCTTTTAATAATGATTGATATCTTATACGGGTTTGCCACAAAAAAATAAAATGCAAATAAATTATTTTTTATTATTTAGTAAAAACGAAATCTAGTTTTTCGGGTGATTTAAAAACATGTTTCTTCTTTGTCGCCGCCATTGTTTAACAAATGTCAATCGTGTATAATATGAATTAACAAGTGTTTTTTAAGAATTAATTGTTATCTTCATTGTGGTTTATAATTATTCATATTTCTCCGGAGCAAACAGATACAGGGAGTTTTTCTTTTAGGTATATATTATTATTATATGTCCGTGTTCCAAATTCAGCCTGTTTTCCGTAAATCTTTAGATATTCCTTGTTTTTTTAAGTTCAATTTGAAGCTGTAAACAAGTGTTTTTGAATCCCAGACTAAGCATGAAGTAAAATTTCGAGTTTAGAAAAGCCCTGTGAAAATTTGTCGAGGGTCGCTGCGCGACCCTCGACAAATTTTCTGGGCTTTTCTAAACTCGAAATGTTACTTCATGCACCACGCGTAAAAACACTAAAATATTGTGAAATGTGAAATATTCGAACTTCACTTGAATCTGTGTTTTATACACGTGGCGCATGAAGTATAATTTTGTGTTTAAAAAAACCCGAAAATGCTCACGGAGCTTGTCTAAACTCAAAATTTTACTATAAGTATAAATGAAATTGCCAATTCTTGGTTGCAGAATACTTCAAACATTAAAAGTGCGATTCTTTTCGCAATCTACAACAAGTTAGTCTTACAAAGACTATATCAAACACTCATTGAAACAACTACTTCCCGGGCTAATACCCCGACGGACATACTGAGGAGAGATAAATCTCGAAACGCGTCTATAGATGGCCTGAATAATTTGACCCAAATTGTTACATTTGCAGTAGGTTACTGTATGTAACAGCAAACACTTGTTGTATAATTCAATGTCCGTCGGGGTATTAGCCCGGGAAGTAGTTGTTTCAATGAGTGTTTGATATAGTCTTTGTAAGACTAACTTGTTGTAGATTGCGAAAAGAATCGCACTTTTAATGTTCAAAATTTTACGTCATGCTTATTCTGGGAGTGGAAAACACTCGTTTAAAACTTCAAATTGAACTCTTTTAAAAAACAACGAATGTCGGAAAATTTATAGCTTATGCATATGTTTACCTATAAGAAAAAATCACTGTAGTTACCAGAGCTGGGATGAATCCTCAAAAACAGGATTCGAATCACGAATCCGAATCACCTAATATGATTCGAACCACGAATACTCGAATAAAGGATTCGTAAGTGAAAAATATGATTCGAATGAAAGATTCGAATCCTCATTTTTGAATCACGGATACAAATCCTTTAAAAATAAATTTGAATCTATCATTTGCAACCAGTAACATTTTATTCTATCAGTTTCTATTAAGAAAAATTTTCATTTACCGACTAAATATCTGATTAAATAATAATTTTAATTAATTATGATATATGTATTATTGAACTTCATTCTAAATCAGTGTTTTATACGCGTGGCGCATGAAGTAAAATTTCGAGTTTAGAAAAGCCCCGTGAAAATTTGTCTCGGGTCGCTGCGCGACCCTCGACAAATTTTTTACGCGGGGCTTTTCTAAACTCGAAATTTTACTTCATGCTTAGTTTGGGAGTGGACAACACTCGTTCTTAGAAGTTTCAAATTGAGTGATCACTCTAGATTACTAAGTTTATTACCATATTACAAAGGATGCAGCTCGAAGGACCAATCATGGTCTTCGGGGACCGAAGGACTACAGGGAATCGAAGTTTCTTTACAAGAAAACAACGAATAACTGAAGGTTTATAGCATGGATAGGAAATAAAACATCAAATTTTGAAAAAATATCGAAATTGGGTTGGTTTTCAATGCGTTCTTAACTTCACTTTAAATCAGTGTTTTATACTCGTGGCGTAATAAAATAATTGAAGTTTTTTTTACAAGAAAACAATGTATATCTGAAGATCTACAGCATGGATAAGAAAGAAAACATCCAATTTTGAAAAAATTATCTAAGTTGGGTTGGTTTTCAGTGCGTTTTTAACTTCACTTTAAGTCAGTGTTTTATACGCGTGGCGCATGAAGTAAAATTTCGAGTTTAGAAAAGCCCCGTAAAAATTTGTCTCGGGTCGCTGCGCGACCCTCGACAAATTTTCTACGCGGAGCTTTTCTAAACTCGAAATTTTACTTCATGCTTAGTCTGGGAGTGGACCGTCAAGATTTTCTACATGTCGAGATTTTCGATATTTCTGGATTATTGTCGATTTATTGATAGTTTGTTATTATATTAAATGCAACTTTAATATTAAATAAATATGGTTTTTCTTAGGAATAGAATATTCACCCATTAAGAGCCGAGCAAATTATAAAGTTAACTTTAAAAGTTCTTTTTAGGTAAAATTTTGCATCTTTTTCTATGATTTCAATGAATGATTTATTATATTACATACGTAGATTTTATAAAACAGTTAAATATAAAGTTCAAACGAGTGTTGTCGACTCCCAGACTAAGCATGAAGTAAAATTTCGAGTTTAGAAAAGCCCCGCGTAGAAAATTTGTACAGGGTCGCGCAGCGACCCGAGACAAATTTTCGCGGGGCTTTTCTAAACTCGAAATTTTACTTCATGCGCCACGCGTATAAAACACTGATTTAAAGTGAAGTTAAAAATGCACTGAAAACCAACCTAACTTCGACATTTTTTCAAAATTGGATGTTTTCTTTCCTATCCATGCTGTAAACCTTCAGATATTCGTTGTTGTCTTGTAAATAACTTCGATTCCCTGTAGTCCTTCGGTCTCCGAAGACCATGATTGGTCCTTCGAGCTGTAGCCTTTGTAAAATGGTAATAAACTTAGTAATCTAGAGTGATCACTCAATTTGAAACTCCTAAGAACGAGTGTTGTCCACTCCCAGACTAAGCATGAAGTAACATTTCGAGTTTAGAAAAGCCCCGCGTAGAAAATTTGTCGAGGGTCGCGCAGCGACCCGAGACAAATTTTCACGGGGCTTTTCTAAACTCGAAATTTTACTTCATGCGCCACGCGTATAAAACACTGTTTTCAAGTGAAGTTAAAAATATACTATTAAGGTTGGAAATTTTGTATGATTAAATAACCAAATATGCATTTACAAATATTTGAATTATTCGAAAATGTAAATATTTATATTCAAATATGAATAATTTAGTGATTTAAATATTCATATTAGAATATTTAACCATTTGAATTAATCGAATTCGAATCCCAGCCTTAATAGCGATGATTCGAATTATTTGGGAGGATTTGAATCCGTGTATGAGGATTCGAATCCTTTTATAAGGATTCGAATCCTTTTATAAGGATTCGAATCCTATTATAAGGATTCGAATCATCTACGTCTGGATTCGAATACGAATCCTTTTAAAAAAATGTAACGAATCCGGATCACGAATCCGTTTTCACTAAAGTATTCGAATACCTCTTTTGAATCCTCTAAAAGGATTCGAATCCAGGAATCGAATCCTGAATGATTCGATCCTGCCCAGCTCTGGTAGTTACTTGTATTAGGAAATTGAATATGGTATATTCAAATTTTATATTTTTGTGGCAAAACCGTACAAGATATCAAACATTATTAAGAGACAAAAAAGCTTTCCAATGAACCAATATTTGAAGTAACATTTTTTACATTTTTTATAAGGTGCGCCAGTAAAAACATATTTTAGTTTGTATGTTCTGGTAATACTCTTTTCATACTTTTTTGCCAATCAATGATGACCATAATAAATAAAATGATGTATTATATTATAATAATCAACTATAATAAATTTCACTTAAATTGAATATAGCGCTCAATCGATACAAATAAAATTAATAATATTTTGTTGAACTTTAAAAACTAATTCCAGCCTAACCGTAAAGTTTTGGATATAGATAAGTTCTGTTAAATCATCATATTTTTATCCCAGGAATCTATGGTTAAACCTTTTCCCCACATTAATGGGACACCCTGTATATCGCTGCTTTGCTTTGATAGTGGCACAACTGAAAAAAGTGATTTATTTTTCAATACAGTTATTTAATGAATACAGCTCTAAGAGACATACATAAAAATACATGCAAAAAATAAGATAATTCGAGTGAAGATAGAGACTTTAATCTTTAAATAAAAGTGTCTTGTAAACTTTTGCAAGCACGTCCTGAAAAGTTAACAAATTTCACTTGTGCCATTCTCAATGCAAAGCGGTGATATCGATATTTATCCGATATATAGTGAGTGGTTCATCCCAGAGGTAACAAGCGACTATGTTGAATTACTCGACGTTTTAAATAAAATCGCAACTAAGCAACATTTCGAATTTGCAATTTCACCTGTGTTTATGCTACAATAAAAAGTTAGCAATCCAGTAATGAATTTAAAATTGATGGGTAATTTATTACCATGAAAGATGCATGGTTTCCGGCAAGAGACAAATTTTAAGATTCACGTGTCTAAACAAATTTTAAAATCATGTATTTGAGATGTGGTTGAGATAAATACGCAAAGTTGTTATCTCAAATGCTCTTTGCAAGTGTTGCCGTTCCCTCAGGAATCAATGAAAACGTAAACAAATGACCGCTGTATTCAGAATCAAAAGATATATCACTCGACCCACTTTTCCTATTTAAAATCGGAGGGGGTGAAGTTATGTTAGGTTAAGGGATTGAGGTTATGAAGGTGTAAATGTCATCAAAAGTTATCTTCCTCAAAAAAGCAAAATCGACGTATCTTAGCGATTTTTTTTAAAAATGCCGCTTAACTCAGCAAAGTCGCTCGTTACCTCTGAGATAGACCAGTCAATGTATATCAACTTCTTGATGATTATTCTTGTAAAGAAATATTATCATTTATATTATTAACGATATTGTATAGGGAGTTTTTCGTTTAAGTGTACATGTCACAATTACATCGTGTACAGGGTATTTCATCTAAAACTCCCCTGATAAATTTAAAATAAAAATTAAAAATATTATTAAAGTTTTGTTTGTTGAAATCAATAGATGTTATTCAAGGCTTCAAATTAAAATATAATTGGTATCACTCATAATTACATAAAAATAATAATAACAATAACATAACTCAATTATGTTAAATTCGAATTCAAAACTATTTGAATTCGAGAAAATAAGCTTACACTTCTTATAGTTTGCACACTTTAAACATAATATATAAAATTACGAAAAAACTATTCGTGAAAATGCAAACAGTGTCTTAATTAAAAAGACAATTTAAGACGATAAATATCCTTTGAAACAACTACTTCCCGTGCAAATACACCTCCGGATATTGAATTATACATTCGAATTCGAATTTATCTTGTTTGAACTGTACCGTAAGGTAAATAATAAGGTCTCACATTCTTCATACCTGCTAATGACATAATCCCCTTTTTTACCTATAAATACCGACCATCATTTTCACTCATTACATTTCTGTGTACCTGTTCATTCCACACACAACACTTTTTCCAAGTAAGTTTGTTTTAATTTTATTCCTAATTTTTTAAACGTCATAAGCAAAGCTATACTGAAGAGAGATAAATCTCGAAACGCGTCTATAGATGGCCTAAGACATTAGTTTTAATCCAAGTCCTTTCACTTCTAATTTGTTGCTATCTCTCCTTTCATTTTAAATTGTATTGTTAGTTGGTTTGAAGAGAATTTGACCTGAACGTTACATATACTTTAATAGAGCGTTGTAACAAATCAAATTAAATAAGATTTTAAATATTTCATTGTATAATTCAATATCCGGAGGTGTATTTGCACGGGAAGTAGTTGTTTTAAAGGATATTTATCGTCTTAAATTGTCTTTTTAATTAAGACACTGTTTGCATTTTCACGAATAGTTTTTTCGTAATTTTATATATTAACTCAATTATAGTCGACAGTTCTTAAAAAATTGACACACATGTCAAAAATAGTCGTCATTTTCAAAATATAGCGTTAAATAACATCTATTGATTACAACAAACAAAACTTTAATAATATTTTTAGTTTCTTGTTAATTACTCTAAGGAGTTTTAGATGAAACACCCTGCATATGATTTATTTTCAGAAGAAATAGAAAATATTTCATTTATGACAGACTTCCAGACTATCATAAAGAAACGTGTGAGGACCTTTATTGTAAATTGAAATTATTTCAGTTAAAAAAAAAATGGTTCACTTTTCCTATAATTTAAACAATTGATAATTGACACTAAATTTATTTCACTCTTAACAATTAGTTGAAGATTTCACTTAAAGTTAGTGATTTATACGCGTCGCGCATAAAGTAAAATTTTGAGTTAAGAAAAGCCTGAAAATTTGGATTTGCAGGGCCGTGATTCGCTTCGCTCGCGCGCCTCAGCAAATCGAAATTTTCAGGCTTTTCTAAACTCGAAATTTTACTTCATGCTTAGTCTGGGAGTGGAATCTCTTGTTAGACGATCAATCAGAAACTTATTTTGTAGTAAAACTTATGACATAAAATAAATAGAGTTGATGTTGTTTTATTTTGTTGTTCAAATTTAGAACCAACACAAATTTGTGTTCTTTATTTGTGCTTTCGTAAACTTAGCGTCTACAAATTTAAAATAAGAATTATGATAAAAGTTATAGAGAATGAGCAAACCTTGTTTTATTGCAGAATTAAATTAAATCCAACATTTGACGAGCAAATTGTTAAAGCTAAAATTATACCGATAATATGTAAAATAATGCTTAATAAATAAACTACCAAAGAAACATTTTGATAATAATATTATAAAGATTATCTAATTATAAATTTAACAACTTAAATTCTAACGTTAAAAAAATTTGTATCGACTAATTTAAAAAAAAATTGCAAAAGTTAAAAATTATCAGAAATTATTCAAATAAATTGAATTTAATTAATTAAAAAATTGACTAATATAATAAATATATATCACAAATAAAACACTTTTAGTTTAAAAATGAGTAGTTGTCGTTGTTGAAACTATAGTCACTTAATAAAGTCTCAGTTATACAAACATAAAGAAGTTGAATCCTCCATTGTTAACTAATATAAAGTTTCATCTAAAACTCCCCAGACTAATTAACAAAAAAATATTTGTTTATTAAAGTAAAGTTTCTTTTCGAATCTGCTAAAAAGTTTGAGTGTCTTTTATAACTTTTTTCCAATAATTAGATAAATAAATGTTAAACAAAAGAAAGTTATATTCTTGTTAATATTAGTGTTTTATAATTATTAATGTATTTTAAGTTATGTATGCTAATTTTCAAAACTTGTACTACTTAAAATATGTGTATTAAAAATTCTTGCAAATATAAAAATTGGTTATAACTTAAAAATAGAAAATGAAATTTAAAATATGCATATGATAAAAATGTCTATAAATCCTCCATTCTTTTAGAAAAAGTCACTTCTAAAGTTTTTCTCATCGAATCACATTTTTCTGACGCTTCTGACAGCGAAACTGTAATTATGAGTTATACCAATTCCATCTTAATTCGAAGCCTTGACTAACATCTATAGAATAAAACAAACAAAACCTTACTAATATTATTAGTTTCTTGTTAATTAGTCTGGGGAGTTTTAGGCAAAACACCCTGTATGCTGTATTTAAATATTCATCTATTGGTTGTTTTTTAAATGAAATCAATTTACAGCTTCAAACGAGTGATTTTCACTCCCAGATTAAGCAAAATGTAAAATTTTGAGTTTAGTAAACCCTGAAAATTTGGCTTGGTCACTCCGTGAAGCACCGCATTTCTTTTTTATTAGGTTTCGTAATTTTTCGGCAATCTCTGGTAACTTTATAATTTGGTACATTTCTTAATCTTGCACAGGAGTCGAATCAAACTTAATTCTTTTGTAAGTAAGGTATCTAGAAATGTCAACAATTTCGTGAAATGTTCAATAAAGTTAAGATTCTAGAAATATTTAATGTTCAGATTTGAGGAAAATTAACCACTGCTCGGCAATTTATTGCAAATAATCAAAGTGATGTAAATAAATTATTTAAATTTGTATAAATATTATTACTACTGTTTTTTTTAAATTTAAATATACTTTAACATATATAAACATATGCAAAATTAATCAACATGCGATCAAACCTATATATACTTAGGTTTGATCTCATTTTGATAAATTTTGCATATGTTTATATATGTTAAAGTATATTTAAATTTTAAATAAAGAGTAGTAATAATATTTATATAAATTTAAATAATAAAACTTCATAATATTTCAGTGTTTATACGCGTGGCGCATGAAATAAAATTTTGAGTTTAGAAAAGGTTAATTTCAGGCATTTCTAAACTTAAAATTTTACTTCATGCTTAATCTGGGATGGGAAACACTCGTTAGAAGCTTCAAATTGAAAGCTGAAAGCAAAAACAACGAATGTCTTTAATTTCCCTGAATATTGCATTATTCATCAAATTAATTAAATAATTAAATTGTAGATATTTGTATGATTGTCTGATAATTATTAAAATTCACTAAATAAATGAAATTGATTGAACATTTTATAAGTTAATGAAATCCTAGAAAATTCACGAACATTTTTCACGTTCAAGTGAAAATAACAAAAAATATTATTGGGATATATATTTTGATTTTCACATATTGGAAGACCAATAATTGTGTGATATACCCACTAAGTTTTATTAAAATTTGGTAAATAATAATCAAAATATGAACTCTTGAAATTTCTATATCACTTAAAATAATCAAAATTGCCTCCCGTTTCACGTTCAAGTGAATATAACTCAAAAACTATAAATAGGTTTTTTTTACATATTTTAAAAGAACAATAGTTAAGTGATGCTCATTAAGTTTTATACAGATATCTTAAATAGTATCCAAGTTATGATTTCTTGAAATTTCAATATTACTCGAGTTTATCAAAATTGTCTCCCGTTTGACGTTTAAGTGAAAATACTTAAAAACTATTGATAGTGGTATATTTTAACTTTTACCTATTTTACATGAACAATATTTGATTAAACTGACACAAAATTTTTAAAAAAATATCACAAATAATGTATCTATCATCTATCCACACATCCCCCATGTAACTTAATTTTACCTGCCATCATTTTTGTTAAATGCTAATTGTTTCTACATATTCATGTTTGTGATTATATTGATTTACTACTTTTCAATATTTTGCTATACATTTGTATAACTATAAAATACTAAACTACAGTTGGCTCATCCATAAATGTATCATGGAAATAATTAAATTGAATTAAATATACCTGAATAAAACGCAAGTTAAACTAAGGTGACCTGATTTTTTCAAGACATTTAATTTCCAAGTTTTCAGCCCTTATCCTGACTCGTTCTTTTTTACCTCGAGTTTAAGGCCCTATTCCCAAATCGTCCCAATCGAAAAACAGTAATACGAGAGCCTAAAAGTATTAAATGTATTATAAAATATTTATAAATCTACAATATTCAGTCAAGCCATACAATCATTTGTGCGTGGCTTGACTGCATTTAGTAAACACCGGATTACGTTGACTTTTTTAAGAAACTACTTGTATTTGTCCTTGAAAATGACGAATCTAAAATCCGTTTTTATCGGAAACCTACAGTTTAACTAGAATTTGTATTCAAAGTTGATTTTGTTGTAGGTTTCATCCCCTTTTTCACAATTTCATGCACATATTCAGTATAAAGTGAAATTGAATTTGCCAATTGTTTGCAGAATATTTACACAATATAAAAACGAATTAAAATTAATATCGACTATTCTGTTTGCATTTACAGAAAAATCTATATTCGTTTTAATTCGTTTATATATTTCACACATTTAGTACTTAATGAATATACAACATAACTCTTTACAATCATTTAAACATAAGTAATATATTTGTTTTGTCCAGTTGTATGCTGTCTCCTGGTTTTAAGACACAACCGGTAGTTTCGAAAATGGCGCTTAGATAAAATATGAGTTTGAAAAAAACGTTGTATTTAAACACCGGAATTACAATTCCAAATGTACAAAAAGATATAAAAGAGTATGAGTTACAAACGCGTGTATCTACTTTGATGACAAAAATGTAAGTGTCGAAAATATACAAAATCAAAACTTAAAAATAGGGGAGGGTGTGGTATTTGGCGCATGATCAGAAAAGAAGCGTTGGTGGGTGGAATGCAGATTTAGGGGTTCGAGGAAATAATCTCAAAACCTGGCGTCCCGTTACTTCCAGATGTCAGCGTATCCATTCGTACCCGTGACATTTGGAATTAGGGTTTATTTATTGCCCAAACAAGTGCCTCTCGAGCGCATCATAGACAATACAATTGAGTAAAAGTTATTTACTCCTGAACAATATACACACAGTATATTCATAATGAAATCGTAGCAAATTCACGAAACAATCACAGACATTGTTAAAAATAGGAATATATAACTGAAATCATCGAAAATTGATGAAATACTTGAAATAAGTAATCCCACGAAAACGATAAAAATTATGAGTTAGAAAAATGAGAGCATAGAATAGAATACATTTTTATTTTTAGTGTCAAGTTACATTAACAAATCAGTTGATCATTGGAAAATTATTGAAAACTAGAGAGATCAACAAAATAGACATAAAAAACAAATATTTTTAAAATATAAATTATTTTTCTTTGTTGTATTGTTGTTAGCCTGTCTATTTACTATTTTTTGCTATAGTTTTGTATATTTATATTGACTAAACTTGACTCACTCAGAAAAGGATCATTATTTCTGTTTGGAAATAAATCAATTGGATTGTATACAATTGGATTTCATAAAAATCACGATAATTTATATTAATCTTATAAAAAATTAAAGATCAAACATTAAACTTTAGCAAGATTTCAATAATTAATACAGCGAGTTTTTCTTTTAAGTATACATACTCCAATTACAGCGTATATGCTGTAAATCTTGAAGCTTTATACGAGTGTTTTTCACTTCCAGTTTAAGCATGAGGTAAACGAGTTTATAAAAGCCTGAAAGTTTGGATTGGTCGCGTAGCGAAGCGGAGTGACCAATCCATATTAGGCTTTTCTAAACTCGAAATTTTACCTCATGCGCCACGCGTATAAAACTCTGATTTAATTAATGTTGTCAATGTTTTCGATTATCTCAATTATTAAGACTTTTCGATAAATTTTAACTACGTGTCAAAATGTGTCGCGTTGCTTACGCAAACATATTTACGAAAATCATTAAATTTATACAGGGTGCCCGTTATGGAGCTCAAGCATGGGGATCTCGGTTATTTGAAGAGATACAAGGTCGGTTAATTAGGGCAAAGTTGCCCAATCTGGAGTATAACATAATGCCGTTTTGAAACATAAAATATTCCGAATACTTCCGAAGATATCCGAAAAAAATCGATTCTTTTTTGCGAGACTATTTGAAGAGATACTTTAAAACAATTTACACTTCACCATTGCCACTTTGTACGCTCTAGAACGTGGTGATATAATAATAAAAATTCGACGTTTCGATGTTCGTCAAACATCATCAACTTTGTTTTTTCTTATGGGCGCCATCTTGGATTTTTTATTTTCAAATAAAGTTTTTTGTTCTTATTACGGTGATGTGTCATGTGTTGGGGCTGGGTCTAGCAGTTTGATGGAAATGCCAAAAATCCAGTGTTTGCAAAGAGTGCCTTGGAAATGACAGCTACACTTTTGTATAATAGGGTTATTTTTGACACTTCGACTGAATTTCGCTTCTCCTGACCTACAGTTACAAAACTAGTATAAATTTATAACAAAATGCCGTTTTCAGTTGAAGAAAAACGCGATATGCTAGAACTTCATTTCGCATTGAAATGTGCAAGTTACTTCGGATGTGTTCGGATATGTTGAGGGGTATCTAGAAAGACAACAACCTGCTCAAAATTATTTTCTGATTCTTCATAGAAATTTAGCTGAGTTTGGTGCATTTTCTAAGCCTAGAAGACGTGTTCATAGGCCCAACGGAAATGAAATGAAAATTTTAGAAGCAGTAAGTAAAATGTTAAAACCTGAAAAACAATAAACGGGTTTAAATTTAATTCTCCATTACATTCAAAATAATCTTTCTACTTCGACAAGGGCTATAACACAAGAAATAATAGATACATTCATTTCTTCTGCTGTAGCCCTTGTCAAAGTAGAGTGGAAAGTCTTGAAAAATCGTCCCTTTAATATTCATATCAAGCAAGTCTTGCATCCAGGAGACACTGAACGAAAAAGAAGTTTTGTAGGAACATCATGACGCCGTTATTGCAAAATCCTCATTTTCTTTCTAACGTGATATTCACGAATGAGTGCAAGTTTACCAACACAGGCATGTTCAATCGTCACAATGAATGTGTATGGTTCGTCCACACGAGCACCAAGGATGACTATCTATGGGTTAGTTTATTCGGCGATAAGATCATTGGCCCGTACATTAACGAACACAATTTGACTGCAGATGGGTATTTGCACTTTTCAATGACCTACCCGATCGATTACATCGATGACAACATTTGCCTCAACCACCTAAATAACCTTTGGTTCCAGCAAGATGGAGCTCCACCACATAACGCTAGGAAAGTGTCTGATTACTTGTCGGAAATATTTCCCGATAGAGTCATTTCAAATAGAGGGGACGTACGTGGGCCGGAACGTTCGCCAGATCTTTCTCCATTAGATTTTTATTTATGGGGAGCTATAAAATACATAATTTATAAATCTGTACCCACCGATATCAATGACTTGCGAAGAAAGAGCATTTCAACTTCAAATACCAAAATAAGAAGAAGGGATGTTTTAAGATCAATATAAAATTTAAGAAGACGCATACAGGCGCATATGCTTAGAGATGGAGGGTGAGCCATTCGAACACCTCTTATAATTGTTTTTTAATTTATTCGTTTCTCATGCTCGTTTCATTCTATGTTATGAATTTGAATAATATTTTTGTACTTTTTATATCTTATAATAAAATAGGAATAGATAACAATTTTGCGTTAGTTTTGTATTATTCTTTAATAAATTACTTTATTAAACAAAAATGTAGCTGTCATTTCCAAGGCACTCTTTGCAAAAACAGGATATTTGGCATTTCTATCAAACTGCTAGACCAAACCCCAACACATGACACATCACCGTAATCAAAAAAAAAGCTGTATTTGAAAAAGTAAAAATCCAAGATGGCGCTCATAAGAAACAACAAAGTTGATAATGTTTGCCAAAAATGGAAACGTCGAATTTTTATTATGATATCACCACGTTGTAGAGCGTACAAAGTGGCAATGATAAAGTGTAAATTGTTTTGAAGTATCTCTTCAAATAGTCTCGCAAAAAAATAAAAACGCTTTTTGATAATTTCGATTTTTTTCGGATATCTTTGGAAGTAGTTGGAATATTTTATGTTTCAAAACGGCATTATGTTATACTCCAAATTGGGCAACTTTGTCCTAATTTAACCGACCCTGTATCTCTTCAAATAACCGAGATCCCCATGCTTGAGCTCCAAAAACAGGCACCCTGTATTTATCAACTCTTGCGGAATTTTGATTTATTTTACTAATTTTTAAAAATATAATTTTATTTTTATAACTTCAAAATTGCAATAATTAAATAAATAAATGTCTATTTGTTTCGATATTCTTGATATTATTTAATTTTTTAAGTTGTCCCCTATTTAAGAGCTCCTCTGATTATTATATTTTGCCCCCTCTTGAAAATATTTTACGGGCGCCCATGCCCTATATACAGGATGTTTAGAAATAAGTGGGCACCATTACTAGCTTTGGTATTATTTAAGGTACAGAGTCGGCTAAATGAGCAAAGTAGTAGGAAATTTCATTACAATCACAATGGTCAAATAAGAAAAACACTTTAACATCGTATTTTTAAGATATTAGGAAAATAAGCATATTTTTATATGGAACAACCTGTACATTTTATTGGCGATCGATAAAGAAGATTATTCTTAAGTTATTACACAAAATAACAAATAAGAAAGTTATTCACATATTTCTGCTTTGTTCAATATAATCAACAAGCCCTAAAAACAAAAAAGAATGACCAAAACAAGGTCTGTTGTATTGTAAAATTTAAAGTGGTTTTAATCGTTGTGTGCATTGTTATACAATTCTGAGCATTTTCAGGGCTTCTTGTATATCTAAAATCATCCTTTTTGCTTTAAATAATGCTTTTTGCATAAAATAATGCTTTTTTGCAAAAAATAATGCGTTTTTTGCTAATATTAATAGTAATAATAACAATAATAAACACACTTTATTAAATTTAGAGACAGTACATAAGCAAATATAACAATTGAAATTGTAAAAACAATTATCATCAGTACTCTAACAGCCGCCAATTGAACACGTCAGATAGAGAGTACAAGCATATAGTATCGTACACTTAACTCATCAGAGTGATAGTTTAAATTAGGAAGCAATTGATTATTACACTACTTCATATATCCATGAAGTCTGCAATGGAATAGAACTCTTCCCCATTTAAACATTTCGCCAGTTTTAATTTGAATTCACTTTCGTTGGATATATTTTGTAAAGAGTTTGTCAATTTATTGAACATCATCAATCTTATGTAGCAAATAAGGGATTTTTCGTAGAGTGTTAGTTGATGGAGAGGGAATGCATATTTATCAGTATTGCGTGTATTGTAGGTGTGATTGAAATGATGTGCGTTGAATTTACTTTTATATTTGAAATTAAATACAAGTATTTCGTATACATATAAGGTGTAAAGAGTAAGAATCCCTGCATTTCTGAAATGTTAACGACAACTATCTCTATAATTTATGCGAAGAATTATTGTTAGAGCTGGTTTTTGGATAATAAAGATGGTTTTTACATAGCTCGAATAACCATAGTGTATACGACCGTATCTTATTATACGTTTAAAATTTGATTTATATATTATGATTAATGTGTTTTCATCTAAGACTTGCCGTAATATTCTTACCGAATAACATGTTGTATTTAATCTTTTAATAAGGTGGTTGCAGTGTTGAGACCAGTTTAAATTCATATCTATTATCATACCGAGAAATTTGGTGCTACCTTTAATTTCGAAAGTATCATTTTGTAAATTAATTGTTCTTAGGGGGATCGCTTTATTTTTTGTTTTTATTGTGTTGAATAATAATGTATTTTTTGACATCCATTCCGGAGTGTCTTTAAAGGTTTTTAAACATTTTTGAACTAAATCCGCCTCATTAGAGCTTAATACCAGGAGACTCGTGTCATCTGCGTAAGTAGTTATAGCAGTGTTTGTGTTCCTAGTGCTTTTAGGTAAGTCGTTTACATATATGAGAAATAGTATTGGTCTCAGAATACTACCTTGTTAAGGTGTTTCAATATTGCTTGTTTTTGTACTAGATACTTTTCCGTTCATTTTTATTCTATGTGTTCTATTTGCCAAATATGTAAGAATTAAGTTTAGACCGATTCCCCTAATACCATAATGGTCTAGATTTTCCAGCAATAGTTCATGTATCATCGTGTCAAATGCCTTTGAGAGGTTTAGAAAAATCCCCAAAGGCAACTCCGACCTCTTAAGTGCATCCATAATCTTAGTTATATAATCAAATATGGCAGTGTTTGTGGATTTTTTTTACAAAACCATTTTGAGCCTCACCTAGTAGATTATGTTATTTAAAGTAATTTATAATACGTTCTCTTATTGCATTCTTCACTATTTTGAAAAAAACGGACATCAAGGTGATTGGTCGGTAATTATGAAAGTTATTTGACTCGCCTTTGTTTTATATAAACTGGGAATATTATACCCTCCTTTAAGCACTTTGGAAACATTTCTTTTTCGAAAGTTATGTTTATTAGATGTGTAAGAGGTCTAACAAGGTTATATTTAGCATATTTAATTATTGATGTTGACATCTCATCGTAACCGTGCGATGTTTTGTTTTTTAATGCATTGATGATATTGAAGATTTCTGTGAGGGTGACCGGTTTAAAATAACAAGAATTTACTTGCCTTTCCACAGAGCATATATAATTTTGCTAGCTTCCTTTGTCGCTATGTTGTTAAAATAGTTGTTTAGATCATCTTCCTTACTTTGCATGTATTTGTAGTTGTCAGACTGAGTGTTATTTATATCTAGTAGATTATTTATTATCACTTCGCAATATACAGTTTCTAATTTCATCCTTTTTTTGTTGGCGGATTAGAGCCTCATATTCTTTTTTTATTGTCGAATATAAACATTTTGCGTCAGCGTTGAATAATTTTGCAATAGATAGATAGCCAAGAATTCTTTTTGTACTATTGATTGACGGGCCATTTTTGTAGGTTACCTTTTTTATATTTTGAGAGATTGTTACTTCCGGGCAGGATTTATTTAATGCAGCATTGACAATGTTCATAAAATTTGTCCAAGCAATGTGAACACTACTTTCCATGTATAATAAATTATGCCAATTTTCTTCCTAATTAAAAATATTTACAAACTTATTTAGGTTAGATGAAGTTAGTTTACATTTCTTTTTAGTAGCAGGGGATTTGTTACCAGCCGTTTTAATTTTCCAGGTTAATGTTTGGGCATCATGATCTGAAATATGTGTTTCAAATGTAGATTTCCTGTGTTCGTCATATTAGTAATAATATTGTCAATAGAAGTTTGAGAATTTTGTGTTATACGCGTTGCACAGTTGATAGTCGCGATCGCATTGGAAGATTGTAGTAAGTTATTAAATTCAGTGGCTTCTACTGATTCGCCATTTAAATCAATGTTAAAATCTCCGGCTATTAAACATGTCACTTTTTCTGCTAGCAATTTTTTTAATAGTGATTCTAATTTAGTAAAAAAATCATTAATAGTGTTAGTTCCTGGCGCACATTATACTATTGTACACACATATTTTTTATCATGTTCAGTCCATTCAACCCCCAAAATGTTCCATTGATCGCCATCCTATTTATATCCGTTGTTCCCTTGCATGTGAAGTCATTTCGGACGAAAAGGGCTGCTCCTCATACGCTGTCCGATTTCTAGTCGTCGCATACTGGTCGAAATGCTCATTCTAGCTGAACATTTCGTCAAAAATCAACTGTTTACAAAACAGATTTCTTCTTGGAATATGGGTAGTTTAATGTCCAGAGGATGCGCAGGTAAAGTCATAAACCCCTCCGATCTTTGGTCCAGTAGTTATCAGTACCCACCAGAGCTGGGCAGGATTCGAATCATTCAGGAATCGATTCCCGGATTCGAATCATTCAGGATTCGATTCCCGGATTTGAATTCTTTTAGAGGATTCAAAAGAGGTATTCGAATACTTTAGTGAAAACGGATTCGTGATCCGGATTCGTTACATTTTTTTAAAAGGATTCGTATTCGAATCTAGACGTAGATGATTCGAATCCTTATAAAAGGATTCAATTCTTATAAAAGGATTCGAATCCTTATAAAAGGATTCGAATTCTTATAAAAGGATTCTAATCCTTATAAATGGAATCGAATCCTTATAAAAGGATTCGAATCCTCATACACAGATTCAAATCCTCCTAAATAATGCGAATTGTCGCTACTAATGCTAGGATTCGAATTCGATTAATTCAAATAGTTAAATATTCTAAAATGTATATCTAAATCACTAATTTATTCACATTTGAATATAAATATTTAAATTCTCGAATAATTCAAATATTTGTGAATGCATTTTTTGTTACTTAACCATGAAAAATATCCAACGTTAATAGTATATTTTTAACTTCACTTGAAATCAGTGTTTTTACGCGTGGCGCATGAAGTAAAATTTCGAGTTTAGAAAAGCCCCGTGAAAATTTGTCTCGGGTCGCTGCGCGACCCTCGACAAATTTTCTACGCGGGGCTTTTCTAAACTCGAAATTTTACTTCATGCTTAGTCTGGGAGTGGACAACACTCGTTTGAATTTTAAATTTAACTGTTAAAAAATCGACGTATGTAATATAATAAATCATTTATTGAAATTATAGAAAAAGATGCAAAATTTTACCTAAAATTAACTTTTAGAGTTAACTTTATAATTTGCTCGGCTCTTAATAGGTGAATATTCAATTCCTAAAAAGAAACCGTTTTTATTCAATATTAAAGTTGCATTTAATACAAAAACAAACAGTGAATAAATCGACATAAATCTAGAAATATCGAAAATCTCGACATGTAGAAAATCTTGACGGTCCACTCCCAGACTAAGCATGAAGTGAAATTTAGAGTTTAGAAAAGCCCCGCGTAGAAAATTTGTCGAGGGTCGCACAGTGACCCGAGACAAATTTTCACGGGGCTTTTCTAAACTCGAAATTTCACTTCATGCGCCACGCGTATAAAACACTGATTTAAAGTGAAGTTGAAAACGCACTGAAAATCAACCCAAATTCGATATTTTTTTAAATTGGATGTTTTCTTTCCTATCTATGCTGTAAACCTTCAGATATTCGTTGTTTTCTTGTAAATAAACTTCGATTCCCTGTAGTCCTTCGGTCTCCGAAGACCATGATTAGTCCTTCAAGCTGTATCCTTTGTAAAATGGTAATAAACTTAGTAATCTAGAGTGATCCTTTAATTTGAAACTTCTAAGAACGAGTGTTGTCCACTCCCAGACTAAGCATGAAGTAAAATTTCGAGTTTAGAAAAGCCCCGCGTAGAAAATTTGTCGAGGGTCGCGCAGCGACCTGAGACAAATTTTCACGGGGTTTTTCTAAACTCGAAATTTTACTTCATGCGCCACGCGTATAAAACACTGATTTAAAGTGAAGTTGAAAACGCACTGAAAATCAACCCAAATTCGATATTTTTTTAAAATGGGATGTTTTCTTTCCTATCCATGCTGTAAACCTTCAGATATTCGTTGTTTTCTTGTTAAATAAACTTCGATTCCCTGTAGTCCTTCGGTCTCCGAAGACCATGATTGGTCCTTCAAGCTGTATCCTTTGTAAAATGGTAATAAACTTAGTAATCTAGAGTGATCCTTTAATTTGAAACTTCTAAGAACGAGTGTTGTCCACTCCCAGACTAAGCATGAAGTAAAATTTCGAGTTTAGAAAAGCCCCGCGTAGAAAGTTTGTCGAGGGTCGCGCAGCGACCCGAGACAAATTTTCACGGGGCTTTTCTAAACTCGAAATTTTACTTCATGCGCCACGCGTATAGAACACAGATTTAAAATGAAGTTCAATAACACATATATCATCATTAATTAAAATCATTATATAATCAGAAATTTAGTTGGCAAATGAACGTTTTTATTAGTAGAAACTGATGGAATAAAATATTACTGGTTGCAAATAATAAATTCAAATTTATTTTTAAAGGATTTGTATCCGGGATTCAAAAATGAGGATTCGAATCATTCATTCGAATCATATTTTTCACTTACGAATCCTTTATTCGAGTATTCGTGATTCGAATCATATTAGGTGATTCGGATTCGTGAATCGAATCCTGTTTTTGAGGATTCATCCCAGCTCTGGTACCCACAGTGCACACATCGTTTACGTCGTTCAGATGTGGATTTACGCGCTCCAAACCCCCAAGTTTAATTTCTTTTTTTACATTTGTGTTTCCGGCAAAATATAATTTGAAGATGAATATATATTCTAGTGGTATGTATACAACATAGTTTTAAATATTTTTCATATAACTTTAGTCAACATAGATACACTAATTTAAATTAAGTAAAGAATTCTACAGTAAAATTTTACAACGTTAAAATTGAAAAAGGTTAAAGTATACATTCTTAGTCGTTCTTCGTGATGAATCTTTGTTTTCTATACATAATAACTAATTAGTTTAATATATAAATCATATTTAGCTGCCCGTTTTTGCCCGTTAAAAAGTAGTGATTTTTTTTTTTAGGTAGCGTAATAATTTCTCAGAGAACATTAATCGATGTTTGGCGCGCTCAAAAAAACGCTAGAACAAATAATAAAGCAGTCTATCTCTTTGTGATTGATATTGTGACTATTATAATTGTATCGCACACAGAAAATTTATATTTATTAATTCATATAATAAATAATTATCACAATTGACAATCAAATGGCAAACCTCTCACAGAACAATTTTAAATTTTAAAAATAAGTATTCTAAGTGGCTAAACGAAATGGATGTGTTCTCTACTGAAGGTTGACCAAACGGACTCCAACCTGGATGTTCTAGTGGTAAATCCAGGGGTTTATCGACCGCTTACCATTCAACAATTGAACACAGAGATGTTAAAGTTATTAGTAGAATCAGAACAAGCATCTTTACCAGAGGATTCTGACTCCGAATAATTTCTGGCTTTGGTGTAAATTGTTTATATGATGTATCTAGATTCTTTATACTGCTTGTATATAGTTTACATTCTTATTTATATATATATATATATATATATATATATGTGCAATTTTCAGTTTTTGTTTCTATTTGAATAATTTTATAATTAAATATAACACAATTATACCATTTTAAATGTTCTTTTTTAATAATTCGAAGGGAAAGGGTTGTAATATAATTACTATTTTCAGATAAAAATCGTATAACAAAAATGCGAATCTTCAAATTTTATTTTAAAAAGTTTTCGTAAAAAAATAAAATTAAAATTGGGGTGGTGAAGGGTAAAAGAGAAGAATTATTTAATATTGAGTCATTTATATTTTTAATCAAATATTTTCTTCGACTCCGAACAATTTAAAGTAGACTAAATCGCTTTATTGCGAAATGTTCAGCTAGAATGAGCGTTTCGACCAGTGCGCGTCGGTCTGGAGTAAGATGTCACCAATTTAATGTTTTCGATTATTGTTTTATTTATGTTACTGCTTGTTTGCTGGTGTTCTGTGATTCCTAATAATATGCAATCTGTGTGAGATTGAAGCATATTATTTATATTAAATGTTTTATTTTTAATAGATCTTACATTCATATGTATACTCAATGACATTAGAAGCGTAACACCCAGAAGGAGTTATTATTTTAACTTGATTTTTTGCCAGTATGGTAGTCTTACATTACATCAAGAATAAAATGATTACATTTTCAAGAAATTTTATTAAAAGACAATCTAAAAAAAATTAATAATGTGTTTGGCGACCCCTTTGCTGTATACACTCCTGTAGACGTCTGGGCATCGACAAAATGAGATGGTCGATGTCTTCTTGAGGCATCTCGTTCCAAGCAACTTGAATGTCATCGATCAACTGTGCTAGAGTCTGTGGAGGATGGTGCAAAGAGAATATTCTTCTTCCCATGATATCCCACACAAGTTCAATGGGATTTAAATCCGGCGAACGGGGCTGCCACGCCAAAACATTAACACCAGCTTCATTAAGAAAGTTCATAGTTCGACGAGCAATATGGGGACGTGCGTTATCTTGTTGAAAAAGTACGTCTGGGCGGCCATCTAAATAAGGCAACAAAGTCGGTCGTATGACGTCTTCAACATAACGCGCAGCTGTCATACTGCCTCGAATGAATACAAGAGGTGATCGACTACCATAAGCAATAGCCCCCCAAACCATTACTCCAGTAGTCCTGTGTACATGCCTCTCAATAGCAAACCTAAGATCAGGTCGTTCTCCACGGTAGCATCGTACCCTTCTACGGCCATCATGCGTACCTAGACAAAATCGTGATTCATCGCTGAATACGACATCGTGCCATTCTGCCTCCCAATGCTGCCGTTCTCTGCACCATTGCAACCTTTGGCGACAGTGTCTCGCTGTTAAAGGAAGCACTAATCTTGGACGGTACGAAAGAAGCCCAAAGGATTGAATGCGGCGATATAAGGTTCGCATACTAACGGGCCTACCTTCTTCTCCAATCCATTGATGACCGATTTGACGCGTAGTAGCGAAACGGTCTCGCAGGGCTATTTGTCTTAAGCGCCGATCTTGACGTTCTGTGGTACGCCTTGGTTGACCAATTGGTCTTCTTCTTGCTCCTCTACCTTCTTCTGTCCATACCTGATACACACGTATTACAGTTGCTGCAGTGGAATCAATACGGCGGGCAATTTCGCGATAGGACATACCGACATCTCGATAAGCAACAACTCGACCCCGGCCAAAATCGCTCAAATGGTGATATTGTGGACGTCTTCGGACTCGAGGCATTTTATTTAAGCTTAACACACTTAACGGAAACACGAAAACTAAAAACATCTGTACTAAACAGCTCATATAAATAGTTTTATCAAAAAAGAAAAAGTAAAATATTTTTTTTTTCTAAATAAATATAAAAGGCACAAGGTTGAAATTGTTATCAATGTATGCTTTAAATATAGTCACTCTGTTGCTAAAATATGAATTCAAAAAAATCATTCCTTCTTGGTGTTACGCTTTTAATGTCATTGAGTATATTAATGACACTAAGTTTTCACTTAATGTGCGTACTAAGTCAGGTTTTGAGTTTTCATTCGGTCAGCTATTTTCTTTCGCTCGGCGAAAAAAAAAATATTTTTGAGTTTTCAAATTTTCTGGCCATTTGTCTCTATCAGTAAAAGTGTTCTTGTATTCTTCTTAAAATTTTACTTTGAAGGCGGATTCTCTTTCAATTCTGATTTCCAGTTTATGTTACCTTTAAGAGGCCCTTTGGGCAGATATTGTTACGTATATACTGTTCTACGTCATTTTCAGTAGTGTTTGCAGTTGTTCTATCAATGAAATAGTATGCTAACCGCGGTGCGGCTATCATTTTATCATTGTTTGTATTTCCTGTACCCATAATAACGCGATTTTGTTGTCTTCCCCCTTTTTTTACAGGTTTCCATTCGTCAGCATCCCCTTGTGTTTGTGTTTTTTGATTTGGTTTTTGTACATCGTCTCTTTCCGTTTGTGCGTTTGTCCTTATTTTGATCTTCTTATCGCTCGGGGCAGTAATAATCTCTGGAGGTTTTTGTGTAGAGTTTGGCTTTTGGTTCTTTTCATTATTCATTTTATTCGATTTGTAATTGAATGAACTTGTGTCGCCTATCTCTTGCTGATTAGTGTTACTATCACTAGAATTTATTTCTGGCCTTTTATTCGGTTTACAGTTTTCTCTTTCGTGCACCGTTTTATTAAATTTGTTCAATAAATATTTATTTGTTTCTATTAATGCCTCATTGTTAAATTTTAGCGATGTATTTATTTCTTTAAGTTGATTTATTGTTTTTGTTAAATATTCCAGTTTTAGCTATTTACCACTGCGATTTCGTCTTCTTCATCAAAAGAGGTTAGGTCCACTTCTGAATTGCTATTTTGTGGCCAGAGCAAACATGCAGATCCAGGCATGATCGATGGATGGTATTAGTTATCCCACTCACTGCACTGTCTCGCATCTGTAACTTTGTGCTTGCATTTCTGACACTTAGTTTTCGCATTAATTTCATCAGTTGTTACCATTGGCGGCGCCATTTTACTTTACTTTACTATTGGTGCTTTTTAAAGCACCTTTTTTCAATATTTTGTGCTTAGAAATCCGAGTTCAAGTTATAAGATGTGATAGGGCTAACGTCAATACAGGTTGGAAGGGCGGAGTGATTCGACTGTTAGAAGTCCAATTGAAGAAACTGCTGCAGGTGATATATCTGATTAAACAGAAAAAATCCTTGTCTAATGATGACATAGCCAACTATGGTTTTTATTTAAAAAAATGTAAGTTTGTGTGTTATATCTCAAAAACTAATATCGATAGAAAAAAATCTGATAACATTTTGTTATTAACTGTAAAATTATCTAAAACCGTTTCTATCTCTTTTAATAACTAAGAAAAATCGAATTGAAAAAATCGACACTTTTCACATTTTTCAAAATATCTAGTTACCCTTAACTTTTTTGAAAATTTTATAAATGGCTTGATATCCAGCTCGTAAAACTGCACTACTTTGCTCATATAACCGTTTCTCTATCTTTTATAGTTTCGGAGATACATAGAGAACAAAAAAATCACCTTGTATATAAAATTTACATTTTTCTACAATTTTTGTTATATCTAATTAATTCTTTTCGTTTAATTTTATTTGATAGTTTCAGCGTAATTTTATTATAAATTGAATCGGCTCGATTTAGACAGAAAACGTAATTAAACGCAATCACCTTTCCCGGCCGCTTTCAAACTAATGACAAAGGCACAGGAGACTACGCCGCATCCACTTTTGCATTATTAAATTCCCAACGTACAAACAATAAATCCCCGTTGCAGCCCCTTTCGGATACACACACGCCCGTGTTCGTTTTATTTTGTTTATTTGTTACTCTTTTCAATGCGCTCTCACAACAGGTTTTTCTACTTTAACTGATTTCCGTAAATAGAATAAATAAAACATGTGGATGCTGTAGAAATGTAATGAAATATTTATTTCAAGTTAAAAATACAACATTGTCTAGATTTATATAACGAATTTTTCTTTTAAGTATACAGAGAGTTTATCTTTTAAGTATTCGTATCCCAATTACAGCGTATATGCTGTAAATCTCCAGATATTCGTTACTTTTTAAAAGAGATCGAATTTAAGCTTTAAATGAGTGATGAGTGTTTTCCACTCCCAGGTTAAGCATGAAGTAAAATTTCTAGTTTAGGCAAGAGTGAAAATTTGGTTTGATCGCAAATTCAATAATAATAACTATTGAAAAAGCATTAAAATTGATCAAAGTAGGTTTTTTTCAAGTCATGTTAAAAATACAGTAACAGAAATTCTGTTATCTTTATCAGTAAAAGTCAGGAAAAATTAACATTTCAGATTGGTTGCCACTATGTATCAGTTTATTCAAATAATCTTAAACAGCACTTGATTATTCGATCATAATTTATTTTCAATTATGAAAAATAGTATATTCTACAACGAGCATATATACACTTGCGTCATCAGATCAAAAAAAATATGCTGCTTGAAAGACAATTTAATATGCTTTAATATGAGAAATTTATTAAATTGTATGTTGGCTTAACATAGTGAAATTAATACATGAAACAAATTAACTTTTTTTATTGCAAAAATTAATATTGTTATTAACACTTATCTAAATTAACACTTAATTTTTACTAATGGGTATGACCCCCTCTTGCACTAATAACATCTCTCATACGATTGGGCATAGATCGAATCAAGTTCGCTATTGTTTCTTGTGGGATGTTAAGCCACTCTGCTTCTACTGCAACAATAAGCTCTGGGATCGAAGTTGGGGCACGAAGTCTAGCTCGAATTCTTCGTTTTAGCTCATCCCATAAATGTCCAATCGGGTTTAGGTGCATGATGGCCACTCCATAACCCGAAAACCGACTTCTGAAATGTAATCTTTCACGATTCTTGCGGTGTGGGGCCTCGCATTATCATGCATAAAAAGGAATTCGTCTCCAATGTAGTCGACATAAGGTCGGACTGCTAAAATCTCCTCGATGCACCTAGCACCCGTTAAACATCCTCTCTCGTGACCACGGTCGCCCCTGCGGATGAAAGCAGGGTCAGTTCGTGCTCCCATAGAAATTGCACCCCAGATCATGCAGGAACCACCTCCATAAGCAATCCGTTCTTCAATGCAGCATTCTGCAAAGCGCTCTCTTGGTCTCCGGTACACTTTTTTTCTTCGGTCGCTACCATAGAGGCATATCCTAGTCTCATCTGAGAACAGAACAGACCCCCACTGTTCCACTGTCCAATTCAGATGATCCCGTGCAAAACGCAGGCGTGCTTGACGATGAGCTGGGGTAAGTTTTGGACATATCGCAGGTGTTTTAGGGGTCAGGTTACTTTCCTGCAGTCTTCGTCTTAATGTCCACTGACTAATAGCCACTCCTCGCGTTTCACGGAGCTGTTGTTGCACTTGCACCGCATTAAGGTGACGATTTCTTAATGTTGGTGACACAATAAAGCGGTCATCACGAGCCGTTGTAAATCGCTTTCTGCCTGTTCCCGGTCGCCTATGAAAGGATCCAGTCTCCCCATATCGTTGAGTCACTCTTCGAGCCGCTGCGCGTGTCATATTGAGTTGTTGAGCAACTGCTAGCTGGCTAAGTCCATTGTCGATTAAGGCAATTACTTGGGCGGCTTTTTCCGGTGCAGTATGCATTTTACTAACACACTTGAAAACTAATCAAATTACGAAAAACGAATATTGTCCAAATTTCAATTGCAAAGGCAATAATTGCAATCTTTCACAAGTCTGTTATTCTCGTTATAATCACCACATAAATACGTTTCATTTTTTTTACCGGTTGAAACGATAAGCAATCTTGATAAATTTTAACTAATATTAAAGCAAATTAAATTGTCTTTCAAGCAGCATATTTTTTTTGATCTGATGAATAGTTTCTAAAAAAAAACTAGTTAAAGTCAAAAGTTAACAGTGGGCCTATTTCTATGCACGCAAGTTTATAATGATATCTATTAATCACGAAAATGAGGTTTGCGGAAGAGCCGAAGGCGAGTGACGCAAGTAGTTCGAGTGATTGATAGCGATTATATGCCAGTTATACACTATACTTTCTATACGACGACAACAATATTAACACAACCTTTATTATATATATTTATCAAATACGCGTCAGTGTTAATGGTCGGTTTTGTTTTATAATAATCATTTATCTGTATGATTACATTGCGTAATATGGTTAATTTCACTTTAGCACAAATATAAACAATCGTTCAACAATAAATAATACTCACATAGTCTACCGTTTCGCCTAAGTTACATAGAAACACGCTCTTTACACAAAAAACGAACTCTTCCGTTTGAATAGAGTTTTCACGGTGTTAACGTTTGTTCCGCTTTAAAAAACACTCGCGACGGATAGAAGCACAATTGTTTAACCGATTTGAGAATGATTTATGTTTACAAACGCGTTTTACTCGGGTCAAACTAGTGAGAACGGCGGAGATGTTGACGCGTTACTTCGACTTTAACAAAATGTCGTCGACGACGTCATCAACACCATGGTCAAATGTAAAACAAAAGCAACTGATTTAACTAGCCCAGCGCTGTTACTGCATAACGGCAAAAAACCGAACTAGGCAATTATTTGTTTTCGTGTTAAAAAAACACATTTATCACGCAAATCCCGTGTTTAATGTACTTGAGTGTTGAATGCCCCATTTATGCTGCCCACACAATTAAATAATGCACATATTATAAGATTGTCGTGAACAAAAGATTTTTTTTAAATAGATTTACAACTATTTGTTATTTTTTCAATTTAAAGTTTCTAACAAATGTTTCCACTCCTTGATTAAGCATGAAGTAACATTTCGAGTTTAGAAAAGCCTGCAAATTTGGATTTGCCGAAGCGCAAGAGAAGCGAGTCGCGCCGGCAAATCGTAATTTTCAGGCTTTTCTAAACTCGAAATTTTACTTCATGCACCAAGCGTATAAACCACTGATTTCATGTAAAGCTCATTGCGCCCTTTATACAAAAAATATACAATAAAGTGTAAATAAGAAACGATGGGAATTGAAATAAGCATAGGCCCATCTGGTATTGATAAGTAGTTCACCTGCATAATTCGGAATCATCTGTTTACACGTTCTTTTTGGTATTATTTGTTTACACTTTATTTTTAACCATTTTTTAAATGGATTGAGATTTGTTTTAAAAACAGATTTTATTTTCTATATTAACGAAAACTAATTTTCCACTATTTATCGACCATTTAGGAAACCCATCAATCTATTTAAATTATGTGTAAAGTGTTTGTTTTAAACATGACCCATTCTCAGGGTGGCAAAAACTACGTGGATAATTTTATCGGGCCCCCATGTGTACGTGTGTGAAAATCTATCTGAATCACATCACCATCACCTGTTGACACAGGAAAACCGGCTGTTGGGAATACTGAGGCGGAGGTCTCACTTCCGGTGAGAGTCGACTATTATTAGATTGGAAAGTTAGAGGCTTTTAATTCTGTTTGCCTTCGCTAACAATTGTGGGAAAACGTATAGCCGAAATCCAAGTTAGCGTTTCCCTGAAGGAGCCGAGAAACTTCATTTCCGCAGGCGGTTACGGATAGAAGGGGGCGTATGTATAGTTGCAATTATAGTTTCACGAACACGGCTGGATATGGGAAATGGGTCGGATATCAATATTAGGTAAACATATTTGTAAACAATGATCTAAGGTAGTTTTAAAGTTTGCATGGGTTTTTCTTTGTTACCTGTATGAATTTAGATATACAGGGTGAGTTTTTTTTTCATGTTGTTTATGGAGATCTCGGACACTATAAGAGATAGAGAAACGGTTAAATGGGCAAAGTAGTGCAATTTTACCCCATACCCCATGGTGGGGCACATTGGGACATCGGCAGTAGGTATGTATATTGAAAACAAAATTATAATCGCATTTGCTTATTGTCTAAATCTATTTTAATATTCAGAGAGTCAAACTTGTCATCAAACTTACCATAATTAGCCAAATGTGAAGTACTTGAAATAGGAAGTGGTTCAAACAATTTTGACTTTATATCATTCTTGAAAATGATAACTTATAAAATTGACAAACAAAATACAGGATGTCCGTATTTCGACAGAATATATGGGAATCTCAGTTATTTGAAGAGATAGAAAGTCGGTTAAATTGGGGCGAAGTTGCGTATTTTAGGGCCTAATAACAATCTGATAACAATTTTGAAATATCTTTTTTGTTTTCGAGATATCAAAAAAAACAATTTTTTTGAAAAATTGTTTTTATTTTTTTTTTATTTAAAAACTACTTAATCTGGACAATTAGAAGTTTGACAATGTACGGGCACTTTTAAATGAGGAATCTAGAAGCGTATTTTTTTAAGATAACTATAACATTTACCCGGGGACCATAGCCAACTTTTGTTTTTCTTATGGGCGCTATTTTGGATTTTCATATTTTTTAAAAGAAGAGTTCTGAACTCAGTGATGTATCACACTCATAATTTGTTTTAGATTTGATATTTAAAATTATAATTTTGTTTTTGCAAAGAGTGCCTTGAAAACAATGACGTCATATATTAATCAATAAAATATTTACAGCAGTCAATCATTGTTAGCACACAAAATTAATTAATAACTGTCAATCTTTTGTAATAAAAATAATAAGTATCGATTATCACACAAAACATAAAGTTAAAATGATGATGTATCCATTATAGCACTTCACCCGTTTAAGATATGATGACTTAAATATCAACAGTAAGGAAAAGTTGAATCAACTAAATGTATTCTACTTTTATTATTATTATTCCAAAACTATTCACAAAAAAATTAATTCTTGTATTTTTCGCTGCATCTCAATAAATATTGATTACCATCACATTTAAGCGTTATATACCTTTAACTTTACTGTAAATCAGTGGTTTATACGCGTGGCGCATGAAGTAAAATTTCGAGTTTAGAAAAGCCCCGTGAAAATTTGTCTCGGGTCGCTGCGCGACCCTCGACAAATTTTCTACGCGGGGCTTTTCTAAACTCGAAATTTTACTTCATGCTTAGTCTGGGAGTGGAAGACACTTGTTAGTCTAAAATACATTACAACTGTTAAAATATGAATCGTATTAGTATTTTGTCATTAAATCACTATATTGACTGTATTTGATATGGTAATTTAAGTGACTTACAATCATAACATCACAATAGCCGAAATACAGTCCATAGAGAGATATAATCAGACAAAATCCTAGCATAGTCAAAAGACAGTCAATTAAGCTTCTTTCAGTCACAATAGTCAAAACACGGTCAATAAAGATATAATATGATAAAATCCCATGATAGTCCAAAGACAGTCAAGCAATTTATTAAGATTCAAAATGTCACACTAGTATTTCGTTTATAAACAAAAACATTTTCTATCAGTACAGTAATTAATGAGCTAGGTGCTCATTTTCAGGGGTAATATGTATGCAAATTATGGGTCCTAGGACCCAAAAACAAAAGATTAAAATTTTACATATAAAATGTACAAGAATTTATAAGTGTGGTACATCGTTGAATTCAGAAAAACATATTCTGCCAAAAAATATTAAAATCCATAAGAAAAACAAAAGTTGGCTGACTATAGTTACCTTAAAATAAAATATGTTACTAGTTTAATCGTTAAAAAGTGCCTCTATATTGTCAAAATTGTAAATATGTGAATTCAATAGTTTTTGAATATTTTTTTTGACAATATCTCAAAAACAAAAGAAGATATTTTAAATGTGTTTTTTGATTATTATTGAGCCCTAAAATACGCAGCTTTCAACCAATTTAACCGACTCTCTATCTCTTCAAATAACCGAGATCCCCATACATTCTGTTGAAATACGGGCACCCTCTATATGTTGACATCGTTTACTGAGTGCCTAAAAAAGTTGACTTAAAAGTATCCATATTTAGCAATTTTATAATTTGGCCTATAAATTTAGTTGTCCCAAAGTACCCCATCTCTAATGTCCCAAACTGTCCCATGCGTTAGAAATTCGTTTACATGTGATGAATCTATATTTCCCAATGTTAAATGGGAATAAAATATGGTTTATGTAGTGCACAAATATCTATTCTCTAGCATGGTACTTCATTAACAATTTGAAATGCTACCTCAACAAATATTTACTACGCGAGTGCCTAATAAAACTTACTTTGTGCAGTACTTTATGATGTTTCTGTAATAACTTCATTAAATCTTGTAATTTTGTCACAAAAAATTATAGAAAGATAAAAATCTAGTGTCCGAAGGTGCCCTATGTCCCAACTTGTCTTATTCTACCCTATATTTGAACAAATTTATAACTGCAATCAGAAAAACGTATCAAAATAATAACAACAAATAAATAGCAAAATGAAACTAATTTAAAATTAAAACTAACTTAATGATTTTAGTCGTTGCCTATACAAATAGTCAAAATCACGGAAGAAGTCCTATGAACATTCATGTAATTTGCATTTTTTTTTTCAAATGTATTTTAATATTAAAATGGCTGTTTCGCTTACTATTTACTCAAAAGTGAACTACTAAACTCTGTTAGTCAAGTCAAGATATTTATAGTATAGATAACAACAAAAATCATTATTCGTAGTTAATTTTAATTTTAAAATAGTTTAAACTTGTTATTTATGTATTGATATTATTTCAATAAATTATACTAATTACAGTTATAAATAAGTTCAAATATACTCCTAAGTAAACAATGAACGCATCCGGTAATTTTGACATCCCATAGCATACTCCATTTCAATATTTTTTCATAATCATTGGTTTACTCAGACCTTTGCTAAATGAAGTATAAACGTTTTTAAGAGACCCCATTATTATAAAAAGTATTTTACCGTTTGCACATAAGACAAGAATGCAGTGTGAATAATCCAACAGCCTAGTAGATTTTATTTTATATTATGTTTATAAGCTGCTCGATCACTGGCATAGCAAGGTCAGGTGGTACCTGGTGCGGATCATTATTTGTCATTTAATATTTAATTTCGTCTTCTTTTAATCACTTAAAAATGTGTGGAACCCCCCCCCCTAGATCCTCTGTTATGTAACTTAGCTGCAAATTTTGAAATAATATCATCAGAATCAATTCTTTCGAGAGAGAGTCGAGCCTGACTCGCTTATGCATTAATTTAACTTTAAAAATCATGTATGTAAGTAATATTTGTGTTAATCTTAATTCATTTAATGATTTTAAATGTGTTAATCGAGATAAATTCAGGATTTCACAATAATACAATAAGTAGTATATGTTTTTGAACACACAATGAACCAGTGTTTTATACGCGTAGCGCATGAAGTAAAATTTTGAGTTTAGAAAAGCCTGAAAATTTGTTATTTTTGGGGCGCGGTTCGCTTTGCTCGCCAGCTCCGGCAAATCCGAATTTTCTGGTTTATAAATACTAGAAATGTTACTGCATGCTTAATCAAGTGGAAAACACTCGTAAGAATAATGTCGAGACAGTTAAATTCAAATGGTGATATAGGTGGTCGACGTTGCTGTAACCATTTTTTAGAAAAAGTAGTTAACCCAGATTGTTTCGAGTATTAATAATAATAATCCTTATTTTTCTATTATTTTGAGATAACAAATTGTTGATCCATCCAACTTAAATTAATATTTATTAAAAACGTTGATTTATAAGAAATTTTAAGTTTGTACTAAATTTAACTTTTTGTGACAAAAGCACACTCCAACTTAAAATAAATCCCTATTATTTCGAAATACTGTTTTTACAAAGAATTTCAATTAACTTAAAAATTGAATGTATTTTTAGCAAAGTTGTAAGAAAAAAAAAATCACTTTTACAAATGTTTTACTTTACCCACTGACGCTCTCTTGCTTAAATTATTTAAAACACATGTTTGCCATTTTCTCACATCCTCAGTTATGTCACCTCCCCTCGCATCCTCCGTGGCCTCTGTGCGTGGCGTAAAATACCCCCAATCTATCGAATTTTCACTATCTCCAGCTAGGATAAAGATATCTTGATGAGGTTTTACACAATATTTTTTATGGTTATTAACCAACGTAACTAAAGTATACCTCCTAATTTAAAGTTTTTAAGAAAGCCGATAAAATATGTTGATTGTCTTAATTGCGCCCTCTGGTGCTTCATGTCAAAAGTAAAGTAGAAAAGAGTAAATAACGTTTTGAAGTACATTTAGTTAGCAATCAAATAAGCTTAAGATTATTAAATTCAGTTAAACCTTGCTACGGTTACAGCCATTTAAATGAGTACACATTTGTATTCTCCCCTGCATCTTATGAGAAAGCCAAAAAAAATCGAGAAAATTCTTAAAATTTAGTAAAATTTAGCGTAGATTAAGATTTTTATATTTTCGACATAGCCTAATTTGGCATTTATTTAATAAAAATTGTGTTTATCTTGTACGATAGATACACTAGCGGCAAAGCAAAAAAAACGTAAGAATTATATCCAGCTATTCTCTTAGTCATTTTTACAATGAATTTTTTACCGTACAAGCTACGATGTATAGTTTTTGAGATATAGCCGATGACCACCCTTAATCAAACACCCGGCAAGAAGAATATTTCTTTGAAGTGTACATATTCTGATGCGTGATCTGTATATTTTGAGGCATTTGTTGTTTTTAAAAAGGTTCAATTTGAAGTTTTTAACAAGTGTTTCCAATCCTTGGTTAAGCATGAAGTAAAATTCTGAGTTAAGAAAAGCCTACAGGCTTTTCTAAACTCGAAATTTTACTTCATGCGCCATGCGTATAATATACTGATTTAATGCAGAGTTCAAAATATGCACTAGTTACGATTGATCTTGCTAATATATCTTATGGAAAATCGCTCCAATTTTTGTAGCGCCAGATTTGGTTACAGTTAGACAAAATAAATATTTGTAGAATTTATTACCGCAAGATCAAACTTAATCATATTTTGAACTTCCCCTGGAATCGGTGTTTTATACGCGCCACTCCTAGATTAAGCATGACGTAAAGTTTTGAGTATAGAAAAGCCTGAAAAGTTGGATTATTCGCTCCGCTTCGCTACGCGAACAATTCAAATTTTCAGGCTTTTCTAAATTCGAAATTTTACTTCATGCTTAATCTAGGAGTGGCAACACTCGTTAGAAACTTCAAATTAAACGGTTTTGTAAAATCCAGAAATGTCTAAAAATGTTCAGTGCATACATTGCGATGTGTATACTTAAAAGAAAATTACGTAGAAGTGAAAAATATCCTGAATTTATTTTATTTCTAGTTTATATTTATAAATATTACACTTTCTATCTGTTTCACTTTCGGTGTTAAATTTGTATTCGGAAAGTTTGTTCGGCGTAAAATAGACGGTATTATATTGCAGCTGAAGTTTTCCGAGGGATAAATTCAAAGTCGACCGCCGCAATAACCGCGGGCAAACAAAGGTGGACCCGATATTGAACGGCCGCAATCCAGCTCAGTCAGTTACTTGTCGGATTTCAACAAAGCCTGCAATATCTTTTTATAATAAAACCATAAGAAAAACTGACATTTCCGCAAAAGAAACAAGGAGCAATATTACACAGATAGGAATTATTATGAGGTAATGTAAATTGGGGATTTTATCAACCCGGCGCATTCACCATTAATTTCTCTTAGTAACAATAATAATAATTTCGGTAGCATTCAATTCTCGGTCCGTTGGTCTGTCCGTCTGTCGGTCTGAAGGTCTGTCGGTCTGTTTGTCTGTCGGTCCGTCGGTCCGGTTAGTAGGTCCGTCGGTCCGGTTAGTAGGTCCGTCGGTCCGTCGGTCCGTCTGTCCGTCTGTCCGTCGGTCCGTCGGTCCGTCGGCCCGTGAGTCCGTCGGTCCGTCGGTCCGTCGGTCTGTCGGTCCGTCGGTCCGTCGGTCCGTCGGTCCGTCGGTCCGTCGGTCCGTCGGTCCGTCGGTCCGTCGGTCCGTCGGTCCGTCGGTCCGTCGGTCCGTCGGTCCGTCGGTACGTCGGTCCGTCGGTCCGTCGGTTCCTCGGCCCGTCGGTCCTTTGTCCATCGATCTGTGGGTCTGTCGGGCTGACGGATTGTTATCAAATTGTGTATTTCAGTTCTATTCCATAATATCTCGCGCCCAGTTAAAAATGGGTGAAGAGCAGAAACCACCGGAAGTAGATGTTTACTCTTAGCGTTTTCTTCGTATCTCGTAAATTATTAACATTGTCGAAAAATCTTTAAAACATAAGTTGTAGAGAACCAAAAAATAAACATTTAATGATTACATGCTTTTTGTCGTAGCTTCTTTAGTTTCCTTAAAAATGATAAATATGATTTTTGTAAACATCGTTTAACCCCTGAGCCAAAAAGGTCATCGTGCCAAATAAAAATTCCCCACTCCTCTTCTAATTGTAGCAAAACAACAAGAAACATTTTGTTTAAGTAGCTCAATTTTCACAGGAGATATAAATATTTTTTTAGTTTTTCCGATTTTTAGAAATTTACGATTTTCAAGGGCGAAAAATACGTGAGTGGAAGAGAGATCTACTTATGCAGGTTTTAATGTTAAATTTTGATTTAAGGCCTACCCCTTTCGTTTATTTGGTAAAAAAAAAAAATGGTGATGTGTCCATCATATCACTTTTCCCGTTAAAGATATGATGATTCAAATATGAAAAATATGGAAAAGTTGCTAAAACGAATGTATTCTTTTTCAATTATTATTATTCCCAAACTATTCACAAAAAAAGTAATTCTTGCATTTTTTTCGCTACATTTCGGTAAATATTGATAACCATCACATCTAAGCGTTATATATTTTTAACTTTACTGTAAATCAGTGAAAATTTGTCTCGGGTGCGCGACCCTCGACAAATTATCTACACGGGGCTTTTCTAAACTCGAAATTTTACTTCATACTTAGTCTGGGAATGGAAGACACTCGTTACTTTAAAATATGTCATAAGTGTTAAAACGTGTATCGTAACTGCCACAAAAAACATAACATGGCGATCTCATTATAGTTCAATTTAAACTCGTGTCAAGTTGGCACGATTGTCATTATAGTTTAAATGTCCGCTGGTGCCGACTTATATCAACTGTTATTATACAGGGTGTCAACGCTATACCGTTCGTTAAAAGTTTATGGTGTTGCCGTTGCATTAAAAATATGAACAAAATCCTCGTCACACGGTTGAATCAGTTCTCCTTATGTGAAATATTTTTAACTTTCTATCACTTCCGGTTCCACTGAAAGAAACACCAAATTTGTTATTTTAAATGGAACACCCTATATATTAGTCTTTTTTGATTCCTTGTTTAAATTGCAACATATTTTATCGGAACATATGTACACTTATCTCTTATAGTTTTCAAGAAAAAAAAAAAAAAAAAAATCTAAAATTTTGACCTCTAAAAGACATCTTGAAATCTGTCTGTAACTTCTCTTAAAAATAAGATAAAAATATGAATTATATCTCTACTTGTACCTAGAGGATACAATAATTGGAAATTGTCAACTTTGACAATAAGCGTTCTTAAAATGTCAATCTTTAAGTGCCCTCTTCAATATCCCATAATTCAATTTTTTTTAAATAGAATGACCCATGGAACTATTTGGGGGAAAATTTACTACAAAAAACTATTATACAACTATACTCCTGAAGCAAGTAGTTTTCGAATTATTTTAAAGATTCGTTTTTCGTCGCATTTATGCAGGGTATAATGCGTGAATAAGTCGTAATTGAAATTTAGTAAGCGACTCTAGTATGCTTTTGTTTTGTCGCGATTGTAATGCGAAATGTCAAATAATAAACAGAATTAGTACAAAGTATTACAGAAATCAACAAAATGAATAATTACAAAAAATCAACAAATTATCTATTTATTCAATAATATTAAAACACTTAACTTTGTTTTACCACTTTAAAAGAGGTAAAACAAAATTAAGTGTTTTAATATTATTTTATAAAGATGTAGCACAAAGTGAACGCCAACCAAATCAAAGATCTATTTATTCTTTATGCATAGCAACTGCCAATTGGACAAAATTTGATTCCAATCTTCTAAATCTTGTTTTATTCATCGGCGGCAAATATGGACAAGTTTCATTAAATACTCTACTTATTCGAGTAACAATTCTAACGCAGTTGCCATGTTTAAGGAACAAATTGATAATTTGCTGATTTGTGTTATTATTTATTTTTTCTGTATAACTTCGTACTAATTCTTAGTATTATTTGACATTTCGCATTACAATCGCGATAAAACAAAACCATAGTAGTTGCCTACTAAAATTCAATTGCGACTTTGCGCGCATTATACCCTGCATAAATGTGACTAAAAACGAATTATTCGAAATAATTCGAAAAATACTAGCTTTAAGATTATAGTTGTATAATACTCTTTTGAAGTATATTTTCCCTCTAATAGTACCATGTGATAAAAAATGGGTCATTCCATTTAAAAAAAATAATATGACAAAATCCGTTTAAAAAAATGGAATTACGAGATATTGAAGAGGGCACTTAGATAGCGACATTTTAAGAACACTTATTGTCAAAATTTACAGTTTCCAATTATTTTACTCATAGAAGCATCCTCTAGGTTCAAAGAGAGATATAATTCATATTTTTATCTTATAAGAGAAGTTACAGAAAGATTTTAAGATGCTTTATAGAGGTCAAAATTTTAGAAATATTTTTATTTCTTGACAACAATAAGAGATAAGTGTACATATGTTCCAATAAAATATGTTGCAATTTAAACGAGGAATCCAAAAAATTACTAATATGTAGGGTGTTCCATTTAAAGTAACAAATTTGGTGTAACTTCTGGTGGAACCGGAAGAGATAGAAAATTGAAAATATTTTACATGTGGAGAACTGATTCAACTGTGTGACGAGGATTTTTTTTTAATTTTTAGTGCAACGGCAACCTGTGACGATTCGACCCTAGTTATTATACAAATTTATACATTTGTATTATTATTTACGTTGTGTTGTGTGTGTAGTAACCCTTTTATTTATTTACAAGGTTCGTTATTTGTGTCAATATGTATTATCGTAAATACTGTGTCTTTCTTCCCTTTTAATTTGACTAGGAGGATGTGTGGACAATAAATAAAACAGGATATGAGCTTAACGTATGCAAAATTTATTGACCTTTTATGACATTTCCAATGAATTGGTATGTCTTATTTTATTTATATTCACAAAATACATTATCAAACGTTTGTGCTTAGAAGCCATGTGCATTTAGTTAAACTCAAAAAAATGTATGACTCTACTTGTGGGAGCAAAATTAACTAGCCCCTGCATTTGCATTACGAGATGAGAAACCCACAAAAACCATCCCGGAGTTGTTAGCGAAGCATATGTAATATAATAATATTAATAATAATAATAATATCCCTTATATTTCTTTGTACTGATTTATTCCTTCCAATCGGCTTTTACGTATTTGTAAAAGAATTGGGAAATAATTCATTTTGTTTGTAGCGATTTATTCCATCCAATCGGCTTTCACGTATTTGTAAAAGAATTGGGAAATAATTCATTTTGTTTGTAGCGATTTATTCCTTCCAATCGGCTTTTACGTATTTGTAAAAGAATTGGGAAATAATTCATTTTGTTTGTAGTGATTTATTCCTTCCAATCGGCTTTTTCGTATTTGCAAAAGAATTGGGAAATAATTCATTTTGTTTGTAGTGATTTATTCCTTCCAATCGGCTTTTACGTATTTGTAAAAGAATTGGGAAATAATTCATTTTGTTTGTAGCGAATTATTCCTTCCAATCGGCTTTTACGTATTTGTAAAAGAATTGGGAAATAATGCATTTTGTTTGTAGCGATTTATTCCTTCCAATCGGCTTTTACGTATTTGTAAAACAATTGGGAAATAATTCATTTTGTTTGTAGCGATTTATTCCTTCCAATCGGCTTTTACGTATTTGTAAAAGAATTGGGAAATAAATCATTTGTTTGTGCTGATTTTGTTTTACTTTGTCACCATGTTCACTCGTACTTACAGTTATTTCAATCTCAGTTTGAACTTACACTTAACTTCCCCTCGCCGTACTAAAATGATTGGGCTCTTTTTCCCTCTCGCGACTGCAGCGTCACTGTCCTATTTCCCCTTTCGCCTGATCTTTTATACGGCGATTAATTCGAAAATTTGGAGGTGGAAATCGGCTTCCACCGCTCGCGATTCTTCCCGGAATCCCCTCTCGTCTATCTAGTTCATTAACCCTTACTGCTGATCGTGTTTTATTTTCAGATCTCTCCTTCTAAAACCTACATATGCATTTTTTTCTCGCGCTCTTATCTTAATGACTTCAAGTGTTTCTGTCGCGTGCTTCCCTAACTATTCAACAAGAAAAATAAACTGAAATCTCATTGAACTCGATTCCTAATAATAATAATGATAATTTTCTTTATACATTTTAGACGAAAATAATATTTGCACATGACCACCCTATGACCCATTACAAACCCCATAAACATTTAACGAACGGTTTAGCGTAGACACCCTGTAGTCCAAATGTCGGCTAGCGCCGACTTAAGTCAACTGTCATTATAGTCCAAATGTCGGCTAATGCCGACATATGTCAAGTTGTCCGGATGGACTAAATGTCGGCTCGCACCGACATATCAACTGTCATTATAGTTCAAATTTCGGCTACTGCTGACTTATGTCAACTGTTATTATAGTCCAAATGACGGCTAATGCCGACTTATGTCAACTGTCATTATAATCCAAATTTCGGCTAATGCCGACTTATGTCCACTTGACACAATGGGCAAAATGTCGACTAGCGCCGAGTTATGGCAAGCTGGAACGATAGACTTGTCAGTCAACCTAGTGCTTTACACTCATAAATTCACATTTTGACTATTGTGACATTATGACTGTAAGTCAATTGGTTAATTGTTTTTTTTTTACTATCGTAAGATTTTGTCTGATTATGTCTCTATTGATTGTATTTCGACTATTCTGGTATTATGACTGTAAGTTCCTTGGTTGACTATCTTTTAATTTATTAGGATTTTGTCATTAAATCACTATATTGACTGGATTTAATATAGTGATTTAAGTGACTTAGTCATAATACCAGAATAATCGAAATACAGTCCATAGAGACATAATCAGACAAAATCCTAGCATGGTCAAAAGACAGTCAATCAAGTGACTTACAGTCACAATAGTCAAAACATGGTCGATAAAGGTATAATATGACAAAATCCTATAATTTATTGACAAAATCCTATCATACTTAGAGACTTATAGAGAATTTTGCCATAGTCAATAATCAGGTAATTACTAGATACTATCATTCTTAAAAAAAACAGTTCACCAAATGACTTTTAGTTATTATACAATAAAATAGCTGTCAGCCAATTAAATAAATTTTTTCGACTAAAAAAGAAGTTTTGGATATATTGAAGTTTACTCGTACTGCCAAAATAGAGAATACCAATTTTAACAATGACTTGAAACTACTACAGAGAGACTACTTAACACGTTGATCGTCACCTTTATAACAATAAAAATAGTACCTTAGGTTGCTGAATAATAAAGCAAACATTTGAAGGGACATAAACGTTTTTAAACGTTCACGCCACCTAGTTTACAGTCTATTTAGTTATACTATAAGCAAGAGTAGCTACAGGTGAAAAGGGCATAACAGTCAGATATATAAACATCCAGCTATTTTGTTAAATCCCTATGTTCGCCCCTTATCCCAGACACTCGGTATAATGTAAAATGGAGAGTTCGGTAATAAATTAAATTAAATTCACAGCCGACTAAGCGATTTTAAGTTTAAGTTAAGTTAACGACACAGTGATGATAAAAATGTCGTTATAGTCAAATTTACTGTCATTTAATTATATAGATTACATGTTGATTATATTGACTGTCTTTACTATTTTGACAATTATTTGACTACCACTTCCGGTTTCCGCATTTTCACCAAAAGTTGACCGAATACTACTATTGTAATAACAATCTTAGGTTTATAGTATCATTAACAGCTCAATCGGATTAGACTTTATCGTGGCGAGAGTAGGACAGCCTTTTTTAAAAAATGGTCTTAATCAACTCGGAGGACCTCAAAATTTTTGATTTAAACATTTTCGTGAAAACAGTACTTTCCCTTTGTTTTGCATATGGGGGAAAGTAAAAAAATATTTTTTTAACGCTACCAAAAAATTCCTTATTTTTTCTACAATATAAATAGCAAACACATATTTAAAAAAAAAAATTTGGGCCGATAGACGTACTTTTATTAAGCGAAAAAGTGGTAAAATAATAATTTTACCAGTAGAAGACATTATTGTACAAATTCAATTCAAAAAGTAATTTGAATGAGAAATTAAATATTCATATATTACTTTAATTTGGTACCGACCTGTGTTGGCCACAGCAGACTTTTATCAATATTGGCTTACATATATCGTTCGTTTTGAGATTAAATATGAGACCTATTTTTTTGTGCAAATAATATTCTTTTGCATTTTGCTGTGCTACCCCACTATTAAATATTATAAAAGATATGTGAGTATGCTAAACTGTAATGCATTGGTGTCAACTGTAATTTTTAGTTTAAATATAGTAAGTATATTTCATTTAGTTTTTTTTTTAATAGGATATTTAAGTGCACTCCCCACTTCAGCATATAATCAATATCGATTTCTAGAAATCTTGTGTATATCAATTATTATGCATAATAGTTAATCTGTGTAATTTTCTTCGAGTTTAACGAAGGGTGAACTATTTTGTATGATAATAATAATGTGCAGAGTTTAGTAATTAAGTATAATTTAATTGTAATCAATTCGTACTGTTTGGAGTGTTAGATTAATGGGCTAAGTCGTCACTTTGCGAGAGAGACCACAACGCGCATATAAATTGCATTGTCGATAAGTGACACTTCCATTCTGTTCGACGCTAAAGCGGGTAGTTTGTTACCGAGAGAGTTTGATTTATATATAGGTTTGTGCAGGAAATTCGCATCCTACTTACCGTAAACGCAATCTTGTTTGTTATGGAAATTTAATTGGATTAAACAGGAAAATTGCTATATCTTTTGAGTGAATTGAAATATCTAAAAATAAATCGTAAAATATCTAATAGTACACAATATGTTTAATACGTTGATCGCAGCGCAGCAATCACTTGTGCCGCAGTTAAATTTGCTATTAGGTCTCGCGGCATGTACCTTGTGCCGCATCCAGAAACAACTTTTAACAAACCGTGGCATGCTCTTCATGCCGCGGAATTAGTATGGTTTGAACGTTTAAAAACGCTTATCTCCCTTAACATTTTTGTTTTATTATTGTTATAATTAATAATATTTGTATAATTGGTACAAAAACTTAAGCAGCGGCCTAAGTAATATTTTTATTTTTATAAAGGTGGCGATCAACGTGTTAATAATATTCAAGAATATAGAGCTCGGTAATATAGACTAAATATTTACTATTTTATATGTAGATGGATGTAAAAGTTTTAATTAAGATATATAGTATTTAAAAATAAGTGAAATAAATCAAAAGCTTTAAACTACGCGTTCACTTTAATATTATAAGCTTAACATTTCTGTCATTACTGAATAATTAAACAAAATAATACGATAGCTAATCATGATTTATCAGTATTGGGAAAATTAAAAAGTAACAATTTTGATTTAGATATAGATTTTATGTAGTATTACACCAAAAATGTAAACTTCACTAACTCATTTTGGCAATCAACGTACATAGACACTGTTGTATTAATATTTAAACAGTGTGGTGTATTGAGGGTGTTAAAAAGGTGATTACTGTGGGGATACAAGACGTCGATCGAAACGCGTCTCGCCGATAAATTGGCGTGCTATTATGGAAATCATCAGGGTTATAATGAGCATGGCGCCTTCCTTCCGCACGATAACACTTGGTTTTTACGGCTTTCCGAAGAAAGTAGGTCGATGTGTACAGCTCAAATTGTTATTGAATATCGAAAACGACTCGCTGAAACATTTATTATTAATGAATTATGATTAAAAACGAGGCGCGATTCGAAATAGCGAGTTATTCCATTACTTGTATAAGGTTATAAAATTTGCTGACTAACAATTTCCAGAAAGAATTAATTATATACTTACTGCGTTATTAATAAGCATTAGACGGGAATTTTAATGCTTTACTGAAAAAAAGACGAACATTCTGGTAGAGTCATCAAACTGTGGTAATGGTATTATATAGTAATAAAACTGCAGTGGTATTTTCAAAATTTTCGGAACCATTATTAACAATTTATGTTAGATCTTCAGAATTACAAATCAGAAAGCTATAAAATATTATGAAACATACATTAAACCAAAGGAGCGTCAGATTTTTGATAAAATTAAAAGTAATGTTCAAGAAATGAGCAGTTGCTTGGTTTGCAATAAAATGAAATCCATCTATTTAAAAAAAAATACAAAACGTAAACGTTAGATGACATTTTTTCAAAGTGCAGAAAATTTGTAATTTTATTTAAACCCTATAAAAATGCAAGTAAATGTTACACATTTTAAAACAATATTGGGACGATTCGAATGGAAATAATCGCTTCTATCGATTATTAAAACAATATCACAACTCCATATCTTTCAGACTGGATCCATATTGACTATTAAAATACTCCATCTCGAAATACAAGGGTCATTCCATAAATAATGCACATCATTTCCTTACATGTTTCATTTTTTTTTGATATAATCTCTTTTCAATCATTCAACATAATCTCCCTGTTAATTAATGACCAAGTCTCAATATATGAGGAGCTTTACAATAACATCTAATGCGTCAGAAACCTTTTTTAGAGATGAATAACGACGTCCTCGCATAGGGTGCTTTAGCTTTCTGAAAAAGTCAAAGTCTAGTTGACTTATGTTAAGATTTTAGGGTGGATAAGGTAACACCTCCCAACTGTAATAGCACAGCTTATCATTTACAACATTGGCAATGTGCAGGCGTGCGTTGTTATGAAGAATGAGTGGCCCAGCCTCGAGCAACTGAGGTCGCGTTTTCAGCATTTTTCGGTTTAGTTTTTGAAAGAAATCACAATAATATACTGGTGTGACACTTAATCCACATAGAGCTCCGTCTGTCATGATGATTTTATGGTAATCATAATCAAAGATGATAATTTGATTGACCCTAGATTGAGCTCGACAAAACTTATTTGAGAATGATTGACGTCTTCACTTGTTTGACTGTAATTTTAACTCTGGTTCAAAGTCTTCAACCCACATTTCATCAATAGTAATGATTCGATGCAACAAAGCTTGACGACCTCAATACTTTGATCTTTGATCCTCAATAGTCACAAGACCTGAGACCGGTGTGGGCTCCATTTCTAACTCGCATAATTTAAAAACAGAACACCGTATCGATAAAACACAAACACTGGTATCTTCCTTGAGCCTTGAACTACAACTTACGTAACAATTACTATCGGCGCGTCCTGCAAGCCGCAGTGTTGCTAAAATGTGCATTATTAATGAAATGACCCTCGTATCTTGTATATAACTTAAATGATTTCTTAAATTATTACTCGAATGATCTCTCAATAAATCTCAGATTGTATCATTGATTTTTCTTTTTTCACTACCCTTCGAATTACAATTATTGATCATAAAGATCATTTTGATTAAATGAAAATGTGTCATTAATAATCTATGCAATATTCGATATAATAATCGATGTAATATTTAATGTTATAATCAATATACAATAATAAATTATATCCAAATATTTCAATAATTGAGTAATTCGATTACCGTATCTCGATTATTCCTATGCCGACTTGACACAAGTTTGATTTGAATCATATAATAAGATGGTCATGTTATTGTTTTGTTTTTTTGTGACAGTTACGATACAAATTTTGACAGTTGTGGCATATTTTAAACTAACGAGTGTTATCCATTCCCAGACTAAGCATGAAGTAAAATTTCGAGTATAGAAAAGCCCCGTGAACGTGGGGCTTTTCTAAACTCCAAATTTTACTTCATGCGCCATGCTTATAAACACTGATTTAAAGTTAAGTTAAAAATATATACTGATTAGTTGCAATGGATCAATATTAATTGCGATATAAAGAAAAATGCAAAAATTACTTTTTTCTGAATGTTTTCGAAATAATAATACGAAATATACAAGAAATTTTGTTTGAGATACTTTTCCATATTCTTAATATATTAATTACCATATCATTAACGGAGAAAATGATATAATTGACACATCATCATTTTCATGTTGTTAACCATTTTTTTTTATCAAAAACCCTTTATTCCAGCTAAAAATAATCATATTTCTAATTATAATTTTTAATACAGGGTGGCGCAAAATGAACGTTATGGTGTAAATGGTTTATAACGTTATAACAATAAATCTCCTGGTTTCAAATGTTCGTCATCAAGATTCAGTAACGAACCTCCCTGGTGCCAGAAGACTACTTACGGCCGGCAGCCGGCAGACTACGAGCAACGGGCTAATTATGCTGTAGCGTTACAGCAAAAAGCAGGCGAAAACCCCGATTTCATTCACAATTTGATAATGAGCGACGAAATCCATTTCCATTTAAATGGATTTGTCAACACACAAAACAGCAGAGTAAGGGCTACGGAGAATCCAAGAGCAGTTCATCAGCGACAGCTGCACCCAGTCAAGTGTACCGTTTGGTGCGGTGTATCGTCCGAAAGGATCACTGGGCCATATTATTTGAAAATGCAGCCGGAGCTCCAGTTATCATCAATACTGTCCTTTACCGTAACATGTTGGACAATTGTTTGAGGCCGGCAGTAGCAAACAACCCTGAAATGTGGTTTCAACAAGATGGCGCCACGGCACACACTGCAAGGAACACAATGGTTCTGTTACGGGAGATCTTCGGCGAATACATTGTATTGCGTAAGAGCAATTTTAATTGGCCGTCGCGTTCGCCGCATTTGGCCGCTCCAGACTTTTTCGTTGGGGATATTTAAAAGAAAGAGTATACTTTAATAAACCACAGACCATCTCAAAACTGAAAAGCAATATTCGCAATGAAGTCCGTGTCATAACCCCTGAAATTTTGTGAAGTGTCATGCAACATGTGTTGGAAAGGGCACGACGTTGTAAAGCGGAAAATAGGCGACACCTGCAAGACATAATTTTTCACGTTTAAGTTAACAATATTTTCCATTCATATACTATATTTTGACATAATAATGATAAAAAAGTATTCATAAATAAAAAAGTTATAAAGCATTGAAACCATATCGTTCATTTTGCGTCGCCCTGTACATCCAAGCGACAAGACGAATAAAATAAGGAAATTCCTTTAGCGCAATTAGTAAAACTCTCTCTGAATTTACACAACTCCAAATTCAAAGACAACTTGAGGGGCAATTAACAAAAAACTTTAATCGCGTTTCTTTCTCCCGGCACAAATTTCTCCGTCCCAATGACATCATACGCCAACTTTAAAATTACATCAAAGGAAGCACTTGAGAGCACCAGGAAAAACACTCGGGCACGACACATGAACTATGCGCGTCTTAAAACTGGGTATAAAATGGACATTAAACAGAGACCCAAGACGCCGCACGCTGTTCATTTCGAGAATCGAGCGCCTTCAAATGCTTTTTACGAGTGGCGCCCGACGCTTAATTGCTCACTAAATCGTTTTATGAATTGATTAACTTATCTATTTACACACATACATAAGACAACATTCTTTAAACCAAAAATGAAACATTAAAATCGAACATTCGCGATGCGGTAATAGAGAAAATAAAAGCATAAAACTGAAATACTCAATATAAAAGTCAAAAATAGTTATCTGTGATCAAGACTGATTACAGATGACTTATTGACTTGATTACTTTTTCCAGTAAATTGTGTGTTAGAAATAGGATGATTTGAATATTATAAATATGAAAGAGAGTTTTAATCAAAGGAGTGTACGGAATATGAAAGGGAACGTTTACTGTCTAAACACTTTTACGAAATATTCGTAAATTTATATATTATGCTTGAACTGTGCAAACTATAAGACACTTTTATTATCAATTCTTACAATTTATGAAATATTCACAAACAAAAGGTGAATTATGGCAGATTTAAGCAATACATTTTAAACTTGACAAAAAGTCATTGTTTTATAAGCGTCGAGCATGAAGTAACATTTTGAGTTTAGAGAAGCCTGATCAATTTGGTTTTTATAACTTATAACTTTTATAAACTTGAAATGTTACTTCATACTTAATCTGGGAGTGGAAAACATTCATTACAAGCAGCAACCGTCAAAATATATCATAGTAGTCACAAATAACATATTGTTCAAATACATCAAAACTTTTTTACATCAATTTATTAATGGAGTAACTGTTAAAATATCTTAGGTCAAAGTGACACAAAAAATCATAATCTCTGAAAAAGATGCAATTGTCCAAGTATAAAAATAATAAAAATCTACAGATTGATTCTTATGAAAATAAAATAATATAACTAAATAATAAAAGTACATAAAACTATGTTGTTTTTAAAACTGACAGAAAGTAAAATGATTAACACTAAAGAAAATAAGGTAACATTCCTGATAGTTGTTAAACTTGATGAAAATATTATATATTAGTATTTTGTGTGAGATTTAGCTTCCATAATTTTCTCAAGAGCAAAAATTAAATTCAGTATAATGTTCATTTTTCATAATTATAACAGATTCATAAAAAATGTGGATATTTATTAATTTATTCTGCTTATTTTAGTTCAATATTAGAGATACAAACTGAAATTAAAATTTTGACGTGCAAATTCTCTACACATTTCTAATACATTAGAAAACAAAACCTAATATTTACCGTTCACTGAAGGAAAGTAAAATTTAAGTTCTACTTGCCGTTTTGTTATGTATGTATTGCAACTTGCTAAATACAACCTACCGCCCTGATGAGGTAAAAAAAAGTAATGATTTGAATTTGATATTCCATATTTTTAGACAACCAGTTAAATTCTTGCAACACAAAATATAAATTCAAGTTATTTGCAGCTGCATAGGTAATTTAAATTTATTTATAATTTTACATAATTTAATACCTTAGACAAGTTTAGCGGTTGACACAGTAAGCAAAATTGCTGCGCGCTGCACACCTTAATTTGATATACTGCAACGAACCACACAAAAAGAATAGATGCTAACTCTCCAAGCTGAGTAGTCTAAACCGCGTGCAGCACAAAAAAGGAAATTACAATATTCCAATTCGAACTCGGGACCCAACAAAACGCTAAGCTGACTCGGTGCCTTGGTGGTCAAATCGCCGAGTGCCGTGAATGTGCGGCACTCGGCGATTTGATCACCGAGGCATTTGGTAAATTATAAATGAAAAATGAATTTTTCCGACTTAGCACTTAAATCAACATTTACTAGCATTCCACATTCCTATTCAAAACATGAATCCAGAAATACAAAAATATTTACAAAATGTATTGGGAAGAATTTTAATAATGTCTTTCTTTGTTGTGCATCAACAATATAATAAATGAATGAAGGGTCCGTGTCAGAAAAACCACACTCGCAACTTGAGGTCGGGAGCCAGGAGCCCGTGTCGCGACAAATATCGTACACGAACTCTACATATCAATCCTAATTTCTTTTTACATGTTTTTAGAAATCACAGTATATTTTTAAAATACTACAACCGGCACTATGCTGCCGCTATTTATTAAAAATTTAATCAAAATTTACATTGCTCTTATGGAGATTTTCAAGCAACGATTAATTTTATTTATCAGTTATTTTAGATCAACCTATTTATATTTTATATAAAATTACGAAAAAAACTATTCGTGAAAACGCAAACAGTGTCTTAATTAATAAGACAATTTAAGACGATAAATATCCATTGAAACAACTACTTCCCGTGCAAATACACCTCCGGATATTGAATTATACAATGAAATATTTAAAATCTTATTTAATTTGATTTGTTACAACGCTCTCCTTTTATTTTAAATTGTATTGTTAGTTGGTTTGAAGAGAATTTGACCTTAACGTTACATATACTTTAATAGAGCGTTGTAACAAATCAAATTAAATAAGATTTTAAATATTTCATTGTATAATTCAATATCCGGAGGTGTATTTGCACGGGAAGTAATTATTTCAATGGATATTTATCGTCTTAAATTGTCTTATTAATTAAGACACTGTTTGCATTTTCACGAATAGTTTTTTTCGTAATTTTATATATTATGTTTAAAGTATGCAAACTATAAGAAGCGTAAGCTTATTTTCTCGAATTCAAATAGTTTTGAATTTGAATTTTATCTTGTTTCAACCTATTTAATACAATATGTTTATAATAATTACCTCAATAAATTAAAGCAATATGAAAAAGAAATAATGTTTCCTATGGAAGTAATACACGGATTTATGTAATCATTTAACATCTTTGAAAAAGCAAAGCTTCAATGTACTATATGTATAATTTTTAATGCCCTATTTTCATTATTGTAGAAGATTAATCATTGTTCGTTCCTATTGCCAAATAACATGTTAATTTTCGTCCTTAAGAGACTTGTTTGATGTGTTCCCCGTTTATTACCAGTTGTATTTGTTGTTAGGTTTTTAAAAGTATCATGGTCTTTGATTTCATTAGGTATATTTAAAGGTCGTATTCATTGCTTTTCGCTTCTAAACTGCTCATCATGCGTGTTAGATTTATCATGTTGTCTGCTAGCACATCCGTGTCATCTGTATATTGGATATAATTGATTGCTCTACCATTTACGATGATTACTGCAGGGTCATCAGAAAGTGTTTTCCCGAATATGGCGTCGGAATAGACATTAAATAACATGGAAGAAAGGACACACCACTGGCTGACACGCTTTCGTATATTAATGCCACTGGGCAGTTCATTTTCGATCTTAATTTTTAACTGTCTGGCCTTAATAAAGGTTTGACACTATTCCGATATCCAGATAGTCAATAAACATGTCTGTAAATATGTTCATGAGCTTTTCATGTTTTACATTATCGAAAGCGTTGGTAAGTCAATATAGCAGACATACACGTCCTTGTTAACGCCCCGACACTATTCCGATGTCCCGATAGTCAATATCCATGTCTGTTAATATGTTCATGAGCTTTTCTTGTTTTACATTATTGAAAGCTTTGGTAACGTCAATTTAGAAGGCATACACGTCGTTATTAACGTCCCGACAGCGTTGAACCAGTTCACTAAATGCCTAAAGTGCTTCTCTCGTTCTAATTTCGTCGCAGAAACCGAACTGAGTGTATGTCACTGCCGCCCCGCATTTTACACAGATTCTGGTGTAAATTATCCTAAAAAACACCTCAAGTATATGTCCCATTAAAGCTATCATGCAGTAATCGTTGCAATCTGCAGCATGCTGTTTTTTGTGGCAGGGGGATGAACGTAGATACTAACCATTCTTGTAGTATGATCTCGGTTTTATATATTTTGTTCATAAGATCTGTGAGGATGTTGATATTTTTGTCTTCCACCAACTTGAGCATTTCGCAATATATTCCGTCTGGGTCTGTGGCTTTGCTCGCTGTTGTGAATTTTATGGCATGTTTTACTTCGCTGTTCTGTACTTCGGTGCCATTTTTCTCGAAGTGGTTCAGATTATAAACTACAGGTTTAATATTATATTTCAATTTGACTGTTTCAGTATGATAATACTTCCTTTGCTATTTATACCTACTATTTCACGGATTTTTTTGTGAACTGTAAAGCTGTCGTGCTTGTTCTGCAGATCTTTGATTTCGCTACATTTGTTTATCAACTGTTGTTCTGTAGCTTACCGAATTTTCATCTTTATGATTTTCTGAATATCATGATTAGAGATGGGCAAAACGGTTCACTTAAGTGAGTGGTTCCAAACCGATTCGTTTCTTTTAGTAAACCGGTTTTTTTTTACCGGTTCAACGGTTCTTTTAGTACATTTGTACATTTGTTTTCATTTACTTTATGTCACATGTTATGTTTTCATATATATATATGAGGTGAGGTGTTTATGTTTTCTATGTCAATCTCGGAAACTATAAGAGATAGAAACACCCTGTCCATTTGTCGCTTTTTTATTGTTTTATATAGTATCAAAGTATATTAAAATAATAGTACTTCATTAGTTGATGACGTTGCGTTGAGCGTCACAAAAAGGGAAATTTATGAAGGTGTCCAATCTATGAAATTCAGCAACTCTTGCGGTCCTGACGGCATCCCATCTAGTTTTATTAAAGCATGAATTTGCACTATTACAACGCCGTTACTACTACTTTTTAACTGTTCTTTGAGATACAGTAACTTTCCAGAATTATGGAAAAGAACATATCTAAGACTAATCTTTAAATCGGGTAGAAGGGATGATATTAGAAATTACAGAGGTATTGCAATTCAATCCTCAGTTCCAAAACTCCTAGATAAGCTAATATTGGTTAAATTGGCATGGTCAACAAAACATATTTTAATAAATGAGCAGCATTGTTTTCGTAGTGGCCGATCTACCACTACTAATTTAATGATGTTCCAGGATTATATAGTGAGATCGTTTGAGAATGGCTTCGCAGTTGATGCTTTTTATTTAGATATGTCAAAGGCATTTAATAAAGTTTGCCATGCGGTTTTACTACTTAAATTAAAATCTATGGGCTTTAACCACTCTACTATATCTTGGCTACAAAGTTTTCTATCTAACCGTAGTCAATGCGTCAAAATAAGGAATTATTTCTCTAATGCTTTCTTGGTCCCATCTGGTGTTCCGCAGGGATCCCACTGCGGCCCCCCTTTGTGTCATCTATTTATTAATGATATTTCTCAATCAATACATCACTCACGATTTTTGTTGTTTGCAGACGATCTCAAAATATTTAAAGAAATACGATCTATCGATGATTGCTCCCTACTCCAAAGCGATTTGTGTCTGGTAGATGACTGGTGTCACTCCAATGGTCTTAATTTCAATCTGAATAAATGTAATTGCATCACATTTTCTCGTAAGAAAACCCTGACCAATTTCAATTATATGATTAAAGAGAAGACTATAGCAAGAACAGAGTTAATTAAAGACTTAGGTGTTTGGTTCTGTCACAAATTTAACTTCCAACATCATATTAAGCTCATGTGTAATCGCGCCTAAAAAATGCTTGGGTACATCAATCGGAAGTCTAGCGATTTGTCGGCCTCTTCTCTAAAACTTGTTTACTTTACGTATGTTCGCTCCCATCTTGAATATGCATCTTGTATATGGTCACCTTATCAAGAAAATTGAGATTGTTCAAAATAAGTTAATTAAACATTTAAGATTTAAACCAGACTTTAATCACAATTTGCAGGCGTCATTTTGCAGATATGTCGTTATTATTTGGTATTGTTAATGGAAGTATCGATTTTCCCCCATTGCTCTTTAAAATAAATTTTGCATTTAAGTCTGATGGTCGCACAAGCCGCAACCCTCCGCTTTTTCGCATACCTTTCCACCATACCAATTATGGGTTTTACAGTCCTCTCTCTCGCCTTATGCGTACGGCGAACTCACTAGTGAGCCATCCAAACTGCGATTTGTTCTGTGGTGAGCAATCTAGGTTCATCCGTTTTGTAAAAGGAGTAGGGTCGTGCCATTGTTGTCATCTCGGGGTTGGTGACTGATAGCGGTATTTTTATTTTTTCTTTCTCTTATTATTGTTTACTGTCAGTTTTTGCTACAAATTGTTTTTTGTTATTGTTGTATTTTAAACTTAGTAGTATACATAAATGAATTTTATTTTACATGTATATATTATTGTTGTAAAAATGGTCTAATCCGTTAAATAAATAAATAAAAAATAATAAAAAAAAAAATATTGCACATGATAGCCTTGTATATTATAAACCTTTTTCTGTATTTTTCTATAAGCACCCAGTTATTTATTAGTAACACTGAAAGTCGTGGATAACAGATAAAATATCTGATTCTACGATATTTTATTTATAGATAATGTTTTGCTATGTTTTTTTAACTTAATTTTAATTAGTGTTTTGTACGCGGGGCGCATGAAGTAAAATTTTGAGTTTAGGAAAGCCTGAGTTTGGATCCAAACGCTCAGACTTTTCTAAACTCGAAATTTTACTTCATGCTTAGTCTGGGAGTGGAAAACACTCGTAAAAGTTAAAGTCATCACATGCTAATTAAACGTCCATGTATTTAATGAGTTTTATCTCTAAAACAGGAACGCCGGTATCATAAAATTTTCAAATTTTCCAATTTTATTTGTCAAATCAACAGAAGCCATTTACGAAAATACAGAAATATAAACACATCATATCTAAATGTGACGGCAATTCCACCTGTGCAGTGAAAAGGGTTGTTACTTTGACTGTTAATACACAAAATTGAGAGTGATATTTAGATTTTTAAGGTGCTTTTAATTTTAAACAAAATCTATGAGATTAAAAAGAATTCAAAGTGCATTTAATTTTTTTTTAATTCTATAACAAATATTTTCCAATTATTCAATGTTTTTTTTTTCTCAATGATACCCAAAAAATGTACCATCAGTAGAAATGGATTATACAAAAACACTCGGTTTCATATTTCATCACCCAAACCTACTGACAGTGGATACGATAAAACTTTGAAATTTTAAAACCTAATTGACGAAAATGACCGAAAATAGGAAATAAATCCCCAGAAATAAAAATATAATCCCAAAATGCAAACATCCCTCCTCTACCATATTCGATTTCATTTCAACATTTCATGACATTAGCGATCATTACGATTAGAGAACAGTTCCACCTTGACACTACTGACGACATTAACAATCATGACCTATTTTTACACCAAATATGACAGTGACACACATAAATAAATACAGGCGGAAAGACCATTCGTCGATAGCCAATTGACAGATAGATTTTTATTATTTTTTTTATTATTTTTTTTGTGGCTGTTGCCTGGCCTTGGGAACTTGCCCATTAGCCATCATCAATCTATATATTTTGTATTATCTTTTATATAATTAACAATTTGTAGAATTATACTTTTCATTCGAACAAACACACACACTCATACCACACCCAGGGTCACGACGAGACATAATTTTTTAATTAAAATCTCCCCGTGCACGGGAATCGAACCCGAATTGTAGCACGCCGAACGACACAGCCCGACGAGATTTTTATTTAATGTTATAGTTATTTGTACATACTTAATATTTGTTTGTTGTATTTACTGTTGATATCTGTCAATAAAGATATGTATATATATAGCAAATAAATAAGAAGAATAAAAATTATACGAATTAATAAAATCTCGACTAGTCATAGAACTTAATTGATAATAAAATAACGATAATCAATTGTCAATTGTTTTAATAATAAAACGAGTGTTTTCCACTCCCAGGTTAAGCATGAAGTAAAATTTCAAATTTAAAAAAGTCAAACGTTTGAATTTGGAATTTGGTCCAAATCCAAAATTCAAATTCAGACTTTTCTAAACTTAAAATTTTACTTCATGCGCCACGCGTAGACAACACTGATTTATTTTAAAATTCAAAAACACATACATACTTCATTACCCAAACCTACTGAAAGTGGAATTAAAGGTGTAAAATATACAGGACATTGATAAAGGAAAGGAGACAACTGATTTTCGAAAACTTATTTTAAATTCGTAATCCAAGTTTATATATATATAATATATCAAAAATACTAGCTTTAAATTTTTCACGTTTATTCCGACAATAATGTTAAAATACAATGATTTCGCGACACACTTGGAAAATTTTGAGGCACACACTTTGCTATAGTGATGAAAAATATTTAAAAAAATGGAAAATTGATGAAATATTCAAATAAAATCAAATTTGTGAAAATCATCTAAATTTTATAATTTTGAAGAAAAACTTTAAACGCTACTTTATTGACGGAATCCAATAAATTGCAAATCATAAAACATGACGATTATTATCAAAACATGTTGAAAATTTTACAAATGCCCAAAAATGTATCATTATTTCGAAGTAGTAAAGACTGATGGCACAAAAATTACGATATAACTTTGAAATGTTAACATAATTGACAAAAATCACCGAAATTAGCAAATATATAAGAATAGTTATAAAATCTATTTTGTGAAAAATTGTACGAATTATTGAAATCTCGAACTTTGATAGATCTCGATATTTTATTTTATAAGTTTTCTCTTTTCTTTAAGCTTTGATAATAAAACAACAATAATCAATTGCTCGAGCGAGCGACCGAGCCAAATTAGGCTTTTCTAAACTCGAAATTTTACTTCATGCGCCACGTGTACAGAACACTAATTTAATGTGAAATGGTCTTTAACCAATTGACAAGTAAAACAAGTTTAGTATGTCATCAATTGTTTAAATGATGTGAAAGTGCTATGATGGACAAATCACCATTTTTTTATCAATATTAGTTTTCGCCAGATCTGGGCAGGATTCGAATCATTCAGGATTAGAATCCTGGATTCGAATCCTTTTAGAGGATTCAAAAGAGGTATTCGAATACTTTAGGTAAACTGAATTCGTGATCCGGATTCGTTACACTTTTTTAAAAGGATTCGTATTCGGATCCAAACGCTTGTGATTCGAATAATCATATAAGGATTCGAATCCTCATAAAAGGAGTCGAATCCTCGGAAAAGTATTCGAATCCTCATAAAAGGATTCGAATCCTCATAAAAGAATTCGAATATTTATAAAAAGATTCGAATAGTTACAAAAGGATTCGAATCGTCAAAAATAATACAAATTAATCGTAAGGATTAACATGAAAAATTTGTTTTGTATGTTTTTAAATTTTTCGTTAAATCACTGTTTTATACGCGTGGGGCATGAAGTAAAATTTCGAGTTTAGAAAAGCCCCGTGAAAATTTGTCTCGGGTCGCTGCGCGACCCTCGACAAATTTTCTACGCGGGGCTTTTCTAAACTCGAAATTTTACTTCATGCTTAGTCTGGGAGTGGAGACACTCGTTCGTAAATTTTCGAATTATCATAAAGTTGTGTATTTATTTTCAAAAAAATCTTTCTCGGTTTATTGAACAAAAACAAAAGAGCTGAGGTGAAATGTGTTAAGGTAAAAGAGGTATATTTTTTCGTTGGCTACAACTTTGGTTTCAAACATTTTTTGACTTAGACGTCGAAAGCCATAGTGAAATTTGTTTAATAAAAAAACATCTAATGATTTCTGGTGATTTTTACCGCAAAACTTTTAGACATTTGATGGTATAATTAATATTGAATTACTGAAATAAGTATTTATTTTTAATAGATTCGTAAATATACGGTAAACAATGTAAAATATTTATTTAATTAAAATATTTAGAAAATAACAATACAATAAATTTTATATTAATATTATTATTATACTGGGTGTCCGTATTTCCACAGAATGTATGGGGATCTCGGTTATTTAATGAGATAGAGAGTCGGTTAAATTGGGCCAAAGTTGCATAATTTAGGGCCTAATAATAACCCAAAAACAAATTGAAATATCTTATTTCCTTAATGAGATATTGTAAAAAAAGTATTTATGAAAATTCGTTTTTATTTTTTTATTCAAAAACTATTGAATCCAGACATTTACAACATTGACATTATAGACACTTTTTAACGATAAATCTAGTAACATATTTTGTTTTAAGATAACTATAACATTTACCTAGGAACCATAGCTAACTTTTGTTTTTCTTATGGGCGCCATTTTAGATTTTGATATTTTTTGGAAGAATATTTTTTTACTGAATTCAATGATGTATCACACTTATAGTTTATTGTACATTTTATATGTACAATTTTAATCTTTTGTTTTTTCAAAGAGTGCCTTGGAAACAGTTGAGTAACTCACTTATTTGGCAACTCATAGGACCCATAATTTGCTTACATATCACCCCTGAAGACGGGCATCCGACGATACATACTTTAATAGTTGTGACATATTTTAAAGTAACGAGTGTGTTCCACTCCCAGACTAAGCATGAAGTAAAATTTCGAGTTTAGAAAAGCCCCGCGTAGAAAATTTGTCGAGGGTCGCGCAGCGACCCGAGACAAATTTTCACGGGGCTTTTCTAAACTCGAAATTTTACTTCATGCGCCACGCGTATAAACCATTAATTTGAAGTGTAGTTCAAAAACACACAAATACATCTATAATCGGAGTAACACAGAAATTTAGTCTGTTATCAACGATGTTCAGTGTTTAGTGTTTATAATAAATAATTAGGTTGTGAATATTTTTGTTAAAACAACTGATAACGATATATGGTTGTAAAAAAATATTAAAATCAAATTTATTCTTGAAGGATTTGTATTCGTGATTCGAAAAAACAGGATTCGAATCTTTGATTCGAATCATATTTATCTCTTACGAATCCTTTATTCGAATATTCCTGATTCGAATCATATTAGGTGATTCGGATTCGTGATTCGAATCCTTTTCACGAGGATTCGTCCCAGGTCTGGTTTTCGCGATATAACACAAACTTACATTTTTAAATGGAACCCATAGTAAGATTTAAAATAACAACACTTAGTTTGTTTTACTAACTATTTCATTTATTCCGACTAGTTTCAGATACAAGCCATTATCAAGGAATGTAAAACCATAGTTATTTACAATTTTATATTTAAAAAAAATGTGTTAGCCATGAAACAATAACAATTACACAAGCCAACAAAAAATGTGTGATTTAGATTTAGTAATTTTTCTTTTAAGTTTTGGTGGCTAATCTAATAAAGAATCAACATTTTTTTGTTTCCATCACGCACAAGATGTCATATTTATGGTTTTTCAAATATTTGCGAATCAAAATTAAATGACATTCTAAAAATTGCTACGCCACTAAGATTAAATTATATACAAATCAAGAGAATAGTATAGGGGAACTCCCGAAAGTAAAATTTAATTGCTGGGATTCCCTGATTTGCAAATACAATGATCATAGTTGGAAAATTTATGGGGATTTGAAAATTGTGGGACTTCTACTAGGACAACAGTCAGGGTATACAAAGTACCCATGTTTTTTGTGACTGAGACAGTTGAAGTAGACATCAACATTGGAAGAAAAAGGACTAGATAAGAAGAAATAATTTAACTCCCGGATTAAACAATATTCTGCACGAAAGTCTTGTTGATCGACAAAAAAATCTTGTTACCTCCACTGCATATTAAACTAGGATTAATGAAACAATACGTTAAAGCATTAAATAAAGATAGAGACTGTTTCAAATACCTTTGTAGAAAATTTCCCACTATCTCAGATGCAAAATTAAAGGAAGGAATTTTTATCGGTCCTTAAATAAGGAGATTAACGAAAGATCAAGAATTTGTTAATACCATGACCGAAACTTAGAAAGATGTATGGATTTCATTTACTAATGTTATTGAAGGTTTTTTGGGAAACAACAAGGATCCTGACTAGAAGAAAATTGTGAAAAACATGCTACAGAAATGCATGGAATTGGGACGTAATATGAGCATGAAAGTTCACTTTTTACACCTGCACCTTTTTACTTCCCCGAAAATCTTGGTGATGTGAGTGAGCAGCAAGGTGAGAGGTTCCACCAAAACATGAAAGAAATGGAACGCAGGTATCAAGGTCGGTGGAATGTTTCAATGATGGCTGATTACTGTTCGTCAATAAAAAGGCACAATCCGGCCCTGGAATACAGAAGAAAATCCACTAAACGAAGTTTTTCATCCAAAAGGGAAATATCTTCTAAAAAGAAAAGAAATTAAAGATTATTTAAGACTTTTTTAATTTAGTTTACTACACTGGCGAAAGAAATTAACGCATCATTTGTGATTTTTTTGATATCTTGGAATCGAGTTTTCTTTGAACACAAACATATTTTTACAATAAGAAATCTTATCAAGCATGTTGTTTTACATGTTGTGTTTTGTCTTTTGTTCTCATGGTTTTCTGTCAATAAATAAAATGAAGCACTTTTCATTAATCTGACTGCAAGAAAGGTTCATATAAAATTTCTTTTTGAGTTTGTTTTCAAGTAATTGTTAAAATTAAGTGCTAAATAGTGAAGAATGAATATGGATAGACGTCCGAATCTTAATTTAAGCAGTGAAGAAGCTGTGATTGTGGTTACACTTTCAGAAGAAGGTAGGAGTCAGCGTTACATCAGTCAGCGTCTTGGTGTTAATCAATCGACCGTATCCCGTGTCTTGAAGAAACATCGGGAAACTCAGGCATACTCAAGAAGGCCAGGACAAGGGAGAAAAAGGGCCATAACTGCTGTTCAAGACCGTTTTTTAATGATGCAGACGTTACACGAACGGTTTATTACGGCTCCTAGGCTACAAAATATGCTCGCAGAGATCCACAATGTTCATGTAAGTTCCGTTACCATCAGAAAAAGGTTACGTGGTTTTAAACTAACTCCGAAAACAGCGGCAAAAGGACCACAATTAACCGCAGACCATCGCAGAGCTAGGTTAACATTTGCGCAAGAACATGTAAACTGGTTACAGGCCGATTGGGCTAATGTTATGTTTAGCGACGAGTTCAGATTTTGTCTTTACGGCAGTGACAGACGAATGCATGTGTACAGACGGCCAGGTGAACGTTATGCGCAGTGTAACATTGTTCCGACTGTTATGTTTGGTGGAGGCTCTGTTATGGTGTGGGGTGGTTTCACTTTAGAGGCTCGTACGGAGTTGGTGGTCATACCAAGAGGAAGCATCACGGCAGCGTCTTATATTGCAAACATTTTAGAACCATCCGTAATGCCTTTTGCTCCCTTTGGAGGAAACGATTTCCTGTTTATGCATGATAATGCAAAACCACACAGTGCCCGAATTGTACAACAGTATCTTGACCTAGTGGGTATCAACACAATGCAATGGCCAGCCAGGAGTCCCGATCTTAATCCGATCGAACACCTATGGGACGCGATGGGCAGACGCCTTAGAGCACTTCCTCGGCGTCCAAGCAATCAACAAGAGCTTGGACAAAGATTGCAGGAAATTTGGGAAGATATTAACCAGGATGAAATTGGATCATTAATTAACAGTATGAGCCGTCGCTGTCAGGCAGTTATTCGAGCAAGAGGAGGAAACACTAGATATTAAGTCTTATAATCACATGTTAACTTTTTTCCTCTTTTTATTTATGACATTATTTTAGTCATTATTGAAAGAAAATGTGTTGAAAATCATTATTATAGTTTAGTTGGTTTTGTTGTTATTTTTTTTGTTTTTAAACATCAAAACTTTATTTTTAACTTAAAAAAATATGTGATGCGTTAATTTCTTTCGCCAGTGTATTTGTAGTTTGTTTTGGTCTCTATATCAATAAAAGTAGCTTATATTTTATTAATTATTTTCAACATTGATGGCCTGTGTTATTAAACAAGAACAGCTCTTTGTCATATACTACAAAGTTTGTTTAAATTTTGTCAAATGACCTTAATTCCATGTTTATGACTTTTTGTGAAGTTATGTGACAAATAATATTTATCATATGCATTCGAGGATGGCCGAAAATATGCTTTGGTTGAAGCACTTCTGGGTCACGCAGCTTTACAATGTTTGTAGGTCTTGTCGATTTTCTTGCTTTCAGTCTTACATGTCGCTTCGTTATTACTGGATTCTGATCGAAAGATACGTCTGCATCAGGGTATGTTTTGGCAGATGTTACACATTTTAAATTTTTTCAGGATTTTTTAAACTCAAAATTTTACTTCATGCAACTGCTTTAGCAGTCAATTTTCAACTTCACAATATTTAAGTGTTTTATAAGCTTGTCGCATTAAGTAAAATTTCGAGATTAGAAAAGCCCTTAAAATTTGGTTTGGTCGCTGTGCGAAGCGAGATTATCAGGCTTTACTAAACTTGAAATGTTACTTATTGCTTAATCAAGGAGCGGAAACACTCGTTAGTAGCTTCAAATTGAATTGGTCAAATTGATCAAAAACAACGAATTAATAACATTTACAGCGTATACACCAGGATATGTATAAAAGAAAAATTCCCTGTACATAAGTTTACCTTGTATATTTTCAAAAGATTTTATAGAAAATACTTTATTATTATAACTTTGTGTCAAATTTTAATACCTAAATTTATTCGTTCATTTGCATTATATCAAAGAGTAATTTCAGTGGGATTCATGGGACAGTTAATTAAGAAAACAGGTGCTTTGTACACAGGTGGGTCGTGTACACGAAATTCCTGTAGAATTCCTGCAACTCTGCGGTTTTTCGAGCTCGAATCGCGGGATCGTTCATAATGGCAACAAGTGGCACGTAATGCTCGAATTAATTCATTTCGCTGGATTATTTTCTGTTTGTCTGCATCCGATGAATTAATTTCCGCCAACAATAATAAATATTATCGTAAAAAGGACATAAGTAATTTAAAGTATTGTTATTTATTACTCCTATTTCTTTTTAAAGAATATATAAACGAATTAAAATTAATATCGACTTTCTGCAAAAATGTAGTCTCATTGAGACAAGTCTCCAAATATTCATTGAAACAACTACTTTTCTAGATAATACCCCGACGGATATTGAATTACACAATGAATATTTGAGTTACACGACAGATTTAATGTTCTATGCATATTTTAAATGCAAAATGCACCGCAGGTCAAATTATTCTCTCACCAAACTAAATGAACAAACAGGAAATTGAAATAAATTGAAAAAAAAACTTGTTATTAAACAAAATATTTTTTTTAATTCTGGATATTTAATTAAAACACTTGGTTTGTTTTAGTAATTTCTATTTTCTCCGACTATTTTCGAACCAGGAATGTTTCATAGTTTACATGAGATTCAACAACAGATGATAAAGTCTCCCAAGCGTAAAATATGACCAATAAATACTTGCTTGATCCATTAAACAGACTAACACCCTTATATAATCGCTAAAAGGTTAAATATAACTTTGAAATTTAGGGCACAGCGTCAAGTCTTCTCGGCGTGAGCCCACTTGAATCCCTTCAGCCTAAAAACCTTTTCCGTGTAATTACCCCAAACAACAGCACATTCAATTATCAAGTTCGCACGTCTCTGGATTCGCTCGGAGGCCCTGACGTTTCAATTTTGATCAAAAGCACTCCCCCCCCCCCTCTTCGCCAATTTATCGCCCCTGAAGACAGGACATAAAGGCCCCGGAAGTTTCCATTGGGCGCCGAGGAGGAGAAAATTTTAACAAGGCAGAAGGAAACTATTAAAAGTTTCCGCGACGTGCGAAATTTTAAAAAAGAGATTATACTCGTTTTAATATATCCATTCTTAACTTTTATCATTTTCTTGTTGATGTTTTTATTAAAAAGTCATTTTATGTTACCTTATATTCAACAATTTTTATGAATCTCAAAAATGTTACATTTATGGTACAAAACCAAATGATAATTTCTACAGTTTTTACACAGGGGTGTGCGAAATTCACAAGAGTCAAAATATTTGTTGAAAACTTATTACACATATCGCTGCTTTTCTTTGATAGTGGCACAACTAAAAAAAGAAATATTTTTTTTTAAAATACAGTTATTTAATTAATACAGCTTTAAGAGACACAAATAAAAATGCATGGAAAAAGTACGATAAATTGAGTGATAGAGAAGGTATTGAAGATAGAGACTATTGAAGATAGAGACTTCAATAATTAAATAGAAGTATCTTATACACTTTTGCAGGCACCTCCAGAAAAATGTACGAATTTCACTAGTGCCATTATCAAAGCAAAGTATCGATATGTCAATTATATTCACGTGAAACGTCTAAAATATACGATTTCCTGATGTTTAAAATTTATGATAATATTTAAAAATTATTGAAATTCATGATAAATTTTGGTAATTAACAAACTTCTTGGAAATTTGCACCTATATGAAAATTTTGAAGATTAATTGAAATTTTGGAAATTCACAAAAACCGTCTCGATTTTAAAAATAATGAAAATCTTGAAAAATTCATGATAGGCCTAGATTTTGAAAATTATCGAAAATTTTCGCATTTTACGAAAACCGTCAGAATTTTCAGTTACCGGCGATCTTGGAAATTTACGAAAAGCGTTTATATTTTTAAAATTGACTAAAACATTAAAGATTCATGAAAAATGGTCGAAATTATTACCAGTTTGTTTCAAATTTTGTATTGTAAAATGGTTATCCGTAAATAAACTATATAAATTTTGAAAATTAATTAAAATCGTGTAAATTTATAAAAATTAACGAAAGTTTAAAAAATTCACGAATATGTTTTAAAATTCGACGTAAATCTAGAACAGTCATGAAGAGTATCAACATTTTTAAAATTTATGAAATTCACGGAAACCGTCGGAATCTTGAAAATTTACGAAAATCTTAAAACTTCATGAAACGTGTAAAAGTTTTAAAAACTAATAAAAATCTTGGAAATTCACAAAAATAGAAAAATTGACGAAAGTATCAACATTTTTAAATTAGTTAAAATCTAATAAATTCAGGTATTTTAAAAATTAAACGAAAAGCGTTAGACCAATTTAAATTTTGGAAATTTATTCAAAATTCTCGAAACTGAAAATGAACATTTTTAAAATTAACGGAAAGGTACGAAAAATTGCCAATAATTTAAAAATAATATATAATTTTGAATTAAAGAAAAGAAAAGCAATTAAAATTTATTTCATCAATTTTTCAACAACGAAAATTATAATATAATAATATAAAAATATTTATTTATAACATAAAATTTTGATTGTAAATTACAGTGTTAATATTTTATAATGTACCGTAATTTGGTTATGCTAAAATATGATAATGTAAAAATTGTTGAAAATCTCGAAAAGTGATGGAATGTAAAAAATTAGAAACATTCTGAAAAAGTGTGAAAAATTGATTACATTTTGTTGGAACAAATCATACCACATGATGTCAGCGAGGCAAGGGATCACATTACCAGTTGTTGTTAGTTACGTCAATATACATGTAAATAAATGTATTGTGATATTAGTTAATTTTAAAAAAAATAATAAAAAGCGTTAAGACCGATCCACATAACTCTAACAGGTTATGGGCCCAGAACATTAGCAGAACATTAGCAGGACATTATCGTTCTTAGAGAAAGATACCGCAATAAAAACGGGAAAGTATGAGTGGATACTCAAAGATTGAGTCTCTTAACAAGCAAAATGATGATACTTGGAAACTTCAAATGGAAGCTGTATTGGTTAAATCAGACCTTTGTGACTACGTTGATGGTACGGAAATAAAACCTGATCCTGGAGACGAAAGATCTGCTGCGTGGGTAAAGAATGACAAAAAGGCTAAGTCCGATATTATTTTATCGATTTCGGGAAGTGAATTGAAGCAAATAAAAAACTGCATTTCATCGCGAGAAATATGGTTAAAGTTAAAAGACATTTACCAATCACAAGGACCAGCGAGAAAGGCAACACTTCAGAAACGGTTGACTTTGCATAAAATGTCTGAAGATACTGATGTACGAGAGTATTTAAAAGACTTCTACGGTACTGTAGACAAACTCGGGGATATGAAAATAGTGATACACAACGATCTACTAGCAATTATGCTTCTATATTCTCTACCGGCAAGTTATGCAAATTTTCGTTGCGCCATTGAAACGCGGGATACTTTGCCCACACCAGAAACACTTCGTATTAAAATCATTTAAGAGACGCAGGCACGAAGAAGCAGTTCAAATGAAAATACTTCGGATGCAGCAACGTTGACGATGAAAAACAGCGGAAGAGACGTAAGCAGAGATAAATTTAAAACCAAGGCAAATGTCAAGCAAAATTACAGGAGACGTCAGTCAGAAATACGGTGTTTTATTTGTAAGAAGATGGGACATAAACAGGCGGAGTGCTGGCATAAAAACAAGACAAACCAATCTGCAGGTGTGGCAGAAAATGAATGTTTACATATGGAAACATCATTTATATCAGAAAAAAGTGATAGTTGGTGTCTTGACAGCGGTGCGACTACTCACCTGTGTAATAACATAAACAACTTTTGTGAAATAAATTCAGTCAAAGGATCGTTAAACCTTGCAAATAATGCAAAGACGCAAATAATCGGGAGAGGAACGGTGCAGTTCAAAACAAAATTTAATAACAGTAAGAAGAACGTATTTCTTAAAGAGGCATCATATGTTCCAGATTTAAGAGTGAACCTACTATCGATTGGAAAATTTACCGATAAGGGCTTCACAGTTGTTTTTAAGAAGAACAAGGCAGAAAAAATTAATGGTAGCGGCAAAATTGAATATTGTGCAGGAAGGACAGGCGATTTGTATTATCTACGTGAAATACAGGAGAGTGCATGTTTGACTTCAGTCTACCAAACACCAGTTTCGATGTCACTTCAAACACTTCATAGAAGTTTAGGCCATGCCAACTTCAGATGCATTAGGGATGCTGTAAGTAAGAAAGTTGTTCGAGGGATTCAACTTAAAAGTGCTGATAAATATTTGGTATGTGAAGTTTGTGTCAAAGGTAAAATGACAAGAACCCCATTTCCTGCAGAATCGAATCGAAACACAGAGATAATAGATATTATTCACTCAGACGTATGTGGACCAATGCGTACGGAATCTCATTGAGGATCAAGATACTATGTGGAATTTATCGATGACTGTTCGAAATGGTGCGAGGTAAGATTTCTGAAAACAAAAAGAGAAGTTTTAAGTGCAACTAAGGAATTCGTTGCATTGGTAGAAAAACAGACAGGTAAAAAAGTAAAATGTTTGCAGTCTGATAACGGTCGTGAGTATAACAATGAACAGTTTGATGTGTACCTAAAAGCGCACGGAATAAGAAGAAGATTGACGGTGCCTTACACACCGGAACAAAATGGAATAGCGGAAAGAAAAAATCGCACATTAATGGAAACCGCGAGATGTTTCCTTCTGGGCGGAAGCGGAAATACAGCAAATTATTTACGAAACAGAACACCATCGAAGTGCTTAAAGGGCCGCACCCCATTTGAAATTTGGACAGGTGAAACGCCAAATATCTCAAATTTAAAGATATTTGGAAGTCAGGTTTACTACCTTAACAAAGGTCCAGAAAAGGGTAAGCTTGACGAAAGAGGATTAAAAGGTATATTTCTGGGATACTCCGATAAATGCAAAGGATTCCGCATATGGTCACAAGAAAAGAGAACAGTCTTGATATCTCGTGACGGGAAATTGATTAACGACAAGACAGAAACTACTTCAATAAATGACGGATGTGACGGATCTCAAAAGGAAAGACGTCAAATGGTAGAAATTGAACATAACATTTTGCCATCGGAAAATAATAATCAAGCAAATTTGGACGCATTACAAAACGAATTTAATGAAGTAGAAGGTCACGAGGATGCAGAAAATACAAATTTTGAAAACGGCATGGATGATGTAATAGAAAATAAGCAGGATAGTTATGATAAAAATAATGCAGTAGAACAAAATCAAAACTTAACTAGAAGTAGCGGAAGACCAAGGATAATCAGAACAGGCTTAAGAGGTAGACCTTCTAAGCAGTATCATTTTAACACAACAAAACAAATCAAAACGGACGAAAGTGAAAGTGAACACTCATGTCTGAGTGAATTTCCTATGAAGGAAGCAATGAAGAGTTCGGACGTATCAGAATGGAGAAATGCTATGGCGAATGAAATGATTTCCTTGATCAAGAATGAAACTTGGATATTAAAGGATCGCCCAGACAGCTGCAAAGTCATTGGCTGCAGAATGGTTTTGAGAAACAAAACAGGGCCGGGTGGAGCAATCGTTAAAAGAAAGGCTAGACTTGTCGCACAGGGTTTTAATCAGATTTCTGGTATACATTTTTCAGAAACTTTCGCTCCTGTCGCAAGATTTAGCAGCATAAGAATGATGGCTTCACTGGCAGCTCGATATAACATGGAGGATAAACAATACGATGTAACTACTGCTTATCTAAATGGAAATCTAGAAGAAAACATATACATGGAGGCTCCTAGGTCATTCGAACAAATTCTACTGGACGTAATCAATTTAGAAGGTAATAGCGAGATAGGACGAAAGGCAAAAGCGATGCTGCACGAATTCAGGGGAGGAAATAAGGTGTGTTTCCTACAGAAGTCTCTTTATGGTCTAAAACAATCCGGACGAAGGTGGTATTTCAAATTAGATGAAGCACTTAGGAAATTAGGTGCAGTGCCTACAAAATCGGATCCTTGCTTATTCAAAATTGGCTCGGGAACAAACATCACATTAATTGCTGTTTACGTGGATGATTTGTTAATAGCTTCGCAAGATTCAAATGCAATTTCTGAAGTAAGAAAAATGCTGGCGCGAGAATTCGAGCTGAGAGACTTAGGACGTGCAAATTATTATTTAGGAATGAAATTTTTCCAATCACAAAATCAAGTTACGATCAGTCTACATGGATACATTCAACAATTGTTGAAGAGGTTCTCCATGGCCGATTGCAACAGCGTCGCAACTACAATGGAAATGGGTGTAAGCCTCAAGAAGAATAAAACACCTTACTAAGATGAAGAAAACGTGCCTCACTTAACTACGTCAACACGTCCAGACATCGCTTTCGCAGTGAGCTACCTAGGGCAATTTAACAATTGCTTTGGTCCAGAATATTGGAAAGCGGCTAAGCGTGTTCTGCGCTATTTAAAGGGGAAGCTCGACGTTGGACTCGTATATAAAGCCAGCACAGAACCCATAACAGGTTTTGTAGATGCCGATTGGGGAGGAAACGTAAATGACAGAAGATCCCATACTGGATATATGTTTTTACTTGGAGGAAGTCCAATATCCTGGGATTCGAAGAAACAAGTAACAGTGGCACTGTGATCGACAGAAGCAGAGTATATGGCACTGACGAAATGTGCTAAAGAAGCTATTTACTTACAGAGAACGGTCTCTGAATTAGGTTTGGATTTTCTCGGGAAGTTGACAGTCTTCTGCGATAACCAAAGCGTTATTCTGAGAGAGAATCCAATCATTCACAGAATCCAATCATTCACGCAGAGAATCCAATCATTCACGCTCGAAGCAAGCACATTGACATACGTCATCATTTTGTAAGAGACGTGATCAAGGATAAACTGTTTTCAATAAAGCACGTATCTACACAGGACCAGAAAGCCGATTTCCTTACGAAAGGTCTTCAAAGAATAAAACATGACCGATGCATGGAACTAGCTGGACTGAAGTGCATTTCACGAACAAATGATTTTAAAGAAAGAGGAAATAATATGAACCTTGACTCGAGGGGGCGTGTTGGAACAAATCATACCACATGATGTCAGCGAGGCAAGGGATCACATTACCAGTTGTTGTTAGTTACGTCAATATACATGTTAATAAATGTATTGTGATATTAGTTATTATTAAAAAAAATAATAAAAAGCGTTAAGAAATTATTTATTAAATGGGCAGTATCTTTTTAACTTTACTATAAATCAGTGTTAAAAAATATTAGATCAATTTTACATTTTTAAAAAATACCGAACTCTTGAAAACTGACAAGGAATACAACGGAATATGTATCTTTAAGAAGACAAATAAGTACAATTCTAATTTCCTCTATTGTTACGTATTTACACATTCTTAATTCAATTTTAAAGTATTTTACACTGAACGTTACGTTACGGTTTTTCCGGGACAATGGACAATCCCGGATTATCAGCCCTAGTCACGATTGGCCAACTAGTTTTTTTTTGTCCCGAAAAAGTAAATATTTTTTTCCTTTCTTTTCAGCTTTGATTAAAACAGTTTTGTTTATTTTTTAAACACTGGAATACAGAATTCGTTTCTCAACAATTTATAAAAATTGTATGGTAATTGTATTAGTACTATTAATCAAATTTTTCACAATTATAATTGTCTTTTATTCGGAACAAAATTAGGTATTTTCGACTATTTTTAATTTCAATGAAAGGCAGTTTGTTTTAGTGTTGTCAACCTTAGAGCAGTTTTCTCATTCAATAATTTCTGGTGATTTTATAAAGATCTCATGTTTTGTTGATTTTTTGCATTTTTTGTATCATTATTAAAGAATGCATGCATTTTCAGCAATTGAATAAACGTTGCCTCCAACTGTTCATCTTTGAATTGTAATTGTGATACAATTATACAGGGAGTTTTTTTTTTCAAGTATACATATCCCAATTATAAGCTGTAAATGTTCAGATATTTGTTGTTGAACCATTAAACGAGTGTTTTCTACTCCCAGGTTAGGCATGAAGTAAAATTTCGAGTTTAGAGAAGTCTGAAAATTCGGTTTGGTCGCTACGCGAAGCGGAGCGACCAAGCCAAATTTTTAGGCTTTTCTAAACTCGAAATTTTAGTTTATGCGCCCCGCGTATAAAACACTGATTTCCGGTGAAGTTCACTTGCTTAGAATACCCTGATTTTCATGCTTTTGCAAACTCAAAATTTTACTTTATGCGCCTCGCGTATAAATTACTGAAATATTGTGTACTTGTAAAACACACACATCATCGTTTTAACAAGTTTTCAAACTCAAAATATTACTTCATGCGCCACGCGTATATATCACTGAAATATTGTGCAATTCACTGACATCATCGTCTTAGTAAAAATAATAATACATAACAAGATAAAAGCAATGATCTAATAATTACTAGATCGAGCATTCGCAGACCCGCACGTGCTGTGCCACGGCACCTACATCTGTCTATCCCTTATATACAGAGAGTTTTATGTAACACCGAACATGCCAGAAAATATTCAATGTAAATGTTCATATGTTCGATGTGTTCTGGGACGCATTGATGCACTGAGTGCGATTTTATTGGCTCTGATTATAGTAGTTCTAACGCAACTAACATTTAATGTCAAAATGAAATGTGTCATTCATTAATCGCCTACATCACTAATGGAATGTTAATATTAAACAGAAAAGAAACATGAGAAAGAGGAGAACAGATTTAGCTTAAATGCAAAAATAATATAAAAACAGATTCCTGTTACTTCCGGTTGCTAATATTTTAAGATAAGTTTATACATTGCTTCAATTTCACCGAAGATTATTAAGAACTTCGATTCAGCGTATTGTGTAAACCATTTGATCAGGACCACCCCAAGTACGTTGCTTTAGGTGAACCAGCAAAAATGCCCTCACAAAACTGCCTTTCGGCAGTTTTAAATATAAATATTCCAAATTTGAAGAGCGTGGCGAAGCAGGTATGCAAGTACCGCACCTAGGTCTGCTGCTAGCACAACAACACTGGGATATTAGGTGTGCTGCTTCATTTAGCAAACATTTCATACTCAATAAAGATAATGTAGGTGTATTTATTAATTTATTGAATGCGTAACTTACAATGAATTTAATTTTTTCTTTAGGTAAACTGTCAATTTTCGGACATTCGTTGTTTTTTAAAAGTTCAATTTGAAGCTTTAAACGAGTGTTTTCCACCCCCAGACTAAGCATGAAGTAAAATTTCGAGTTTAGAAAAGCCCCGTGAAAATTTGTCGAGGGTCGCGCAGCGACCCGAGACAAATTTTCTGGGCTTTTCTAAACTCGAAATTTTACTTCATGCGCCAAGCGTATAAAACACAGATTTCAAGTGTAGTTGGAATATACATAAATTTCACAATATTTTAGTGTTTTATACGCGTGGCGCATGAAGTAAAATTTCGAGTTTAGAAAAGCCCAGAAAATTTGTCTCGGGTCGCTGCGCGACCCTCGGCAAATTTTCACGGGGCTTTTCTAGACTCGAAATTTTACTTCATGCTTAGTCTGGGAATGGAAAACACTCGTTTAAAGCTTTAAACTAAACTTAAAAAAAACAAGGAATATCTAAAGATTTACAGTAAATTGGCTGAATTTGGAATACGTATACTTAAAAGAAAAACTTCCTGTATGTTTCACGACAGTATTAATCTTGATTGTCTTGAAATGCCGATGTCTCGCTTTGGACAAAAAAGTATGTTCTATATTCCCACACATTGCACTTACTATAAACGCACAAGATTTAATAACTGACATACTTTATTTTGACGATAGATCAACTCTATTTACATTAGTCCTAATTTGCATTAAAACAACTAGAACTTGTAACCAATGAAATCACAGTCAGAAGAGTGTAAATTGGGTTGATTATATTACAATTGGAAATCGTAGCCAATCACATCACACGCAATGCTTTGATGCGTCCCAGAACAAATCGAACATAGAAAAATTTACATTAAACATTTTCCAGCATGTTCGGTGTTACATAAAACTCTCTGTATACGAAATTGCTGTTGTTTGAAAAGAATGGAACGACGTTCTGGCAAAACGCGCGTGTTTACTATATGCTTTTATGGGAGAATATCAATTCATTCAATTTATTTGTCGTAATTTCTTACTAAAACAATACGAGTTCGTATTCACATTAGTTTTCACAGCTAATGAGCTATTTTGGGTAGGTGAAATGTTTAAGTACACAAATATAATAATCAAATCATTAACATAGTTTATTTGATATTGTTTAAAATAGACGGATTTCTTTGCTGAACAAAAATATTTTAAATTATAATAACTATTCTTTTATATTATTCTACGGGCTGGCGGAATCAGCTGCTGGATCGGACCGAATTCCGCTATTATTTCAGAATAACATAGTAAAAAAAACAATCATGCTGATTAATACAAATGTATTTATTGGTTATTGGTTGTTAAATATAATTAATTTGTTTTACGTCATTACGGGCCCTCTTATATGGACGTTTTGAGAGAGGAAGCGGAACGGGATGGATCGTTTTTTCCGCTCCGCTTTTAGCTATTATACGGAGCGGATTGAACACGTTTTGCAAGCGGGTGCTAGGCGAGTTCGCCTGAGTAATAAGCATGGACGAAATAGATTTAATTGCGTCATATTATTATTTATTTATCCTTTATTATTCATATACATTACTGTATTTATGTATTTAATGTTTTTATATTTATAAATATTATATACCTAAATTCCACATGCACTCCGCCCAGTGCAGCAACATTAAATGTTATTTTAATGTTGATGAAACATTACTTAAATGGATTTGTTCAGTGGGCGGTGGCTGAATTTCTAAGATAAATCTTTCTGTATCAAACATACTTATAAAATCACGTTTTAGCGCTAGGATATAGACTTTTACTTCTTTTTCCTTTTATTTAACCCGTATCCGGTACACAAATTTCTGTCAAAAATGTCACACACTTTGATGGGTAATAAATAGCCTGCATATTAAAAATAGACTGTGAAATGGGAATTTCCCTAGTCTGTTGGCCAATTGGAAAGTAAGGGAAAAGAGAAGCTGCCTGCGGTACAAAATTTACGAGCACAGAGACCGCTCTCAAAAAATTATTATTAATTCTTATAATTATTTTGTTCTCATCACACCATTTTTACAAGAGATGGGGGTGATTTTAAATTGTTAGTTATTTCATTTTTCGCAATTTCTAGAAAATATAATAGATTTTTTAAATCTTAAATATAATTACACTCATATTTTAGAGGTGGAAGTTTACCTAAAAATGTATAATTTATGTTTTTTGTTTATTTATTTATTTAAATTTTGGACACTTATCTAAACGCAAAAATATTTATTTTTGCATTACAACTAAATATGGTAAGGAAAATATTACGAAATTAACTCGCTTTGGCCGATTTTTTACAAAAATATTTAGGAAAACGCCCGCTTTGAAAACGCGTTTTACCCGCCCGTATAAGAACGCGCATAAGAAACCATGTGTTAAAACTAAAAAACGCGTCCGTCCCGCTCCGCTTAAATTTAAAAGGGCGCGAGCGCTGGCGTTTTTTCCGTCTACGGACTCTCATATAAACCTATGTGTTAAAACGCAAACGCTTGCGCCCGCTCCCGTTAAACCTCGCGTTCAAAACGTCCATGTAAGAGCTCCCTAAAGGATTTATTTTTATGATTTATTCTAAATGCAAAATAATAATTTAAAACTAAACAAATCAATTTAATGAAATGAGTTCTCACTAGATCTTAATAAAGATTTTTTGAAGAAAAATAATAATGGGTAAATAAGTTGTTTAACTTATTTGATTGCTTTCCATCATTAATTTAATGTACTTCGTAACTGCGAAATTAATTTGTTTTGTCGCAAAGATTCACATTTTTTAATGGGTTTAGATGTAAAGCCATTAATTTATAAAATACTACATATTCCACGAAAACATCAAGTCATAACCCTATTTACCTGTAAAAATGCAAATTCGATTCCTTAGAACAGCGGACAGTCCCTAGTGTGACAAGATTTCGAAAATCAACGGAAATTCAAGAAAACCAATAGAATTTTGAAAATTCCCGAATAGCTTTAACGTATTTGAATTTAACGAACATTTAGGAAATTCACGAAAATAACCAACATTTTACAAATCGACGAAAGTCTTATAAATTCATTCACGAAATTCGTGAATTTTGATAACTAACGAAAATCTATGAAGTTTATGAAAATCGTTTAACAATTAAAAAGTTAACGGAAATCTTTGAAACTTCACGAAAAGCATTAAGATTTTAAAAATTGAAGAAATTCACAAAAAAACCGTCATTCATTGTGAGATTCCTTTTAATTAATAAAAAATTTTAAAAAAATCATGATTTTTGAAAATTTACGAAAATCTTTAAATTTTCCGAAAGTCTAGACCCTGGGTCTCCAAACTATCTTCTTCGCGGGCCACAAATACAATTCTACATAATAAAGTCGGCCAAGATCCGATTAATTTTATAAAATTATGAAAAATTTAAGAAACAATTGTTACAATATTTCAAAATATGACATTTACAAAAAAAATTACAAACAATCGCGGGCCGGATTCATGCAAGTCGCGGGCCGGATTTGGCCCGCGGGCCGTAGTTTGGAGACAATTCATGAAAAGTATCATTTTTGGTATCAACGTTTAACCCAGAAAATTCACAAAAACCGTAAAAATCGTAAAAACTACGAAAATTTAAGAAATTCAAAACTGAAAATATTGAAAATCTCATAAAAAATTGAACTTTTTTAAAGCGAGAAAAATCTATCAAATTCACGAAAACTGCTAAGATTTTAGATTTTGAATTTTACTTGAGATCAGAGCTTTATACGCGCGGCGCATGAAGTAAACGTTTGAGTTGAGAAACGCCCGAATTTGGATTTGGACCAAATCTAAATTTTTGGGGCTTTTCTCAACTCGAAATTTTACTTCATGCCTAGTCTGGCAGTGGAAGACATTCATTCGACAATGGTTAATACCTTATTTTGTTTGTTTCTGTTTTGTAAAATGATGAATATTAGGAAAACAAATGAAATTTGTGAAAAACGAAAAAAAAAAGATGACTATGTCCATTTAAAATTAAATTATCAATGTTTACAACAAACGATAAAAAGTTTGGACATTTACGAAAAGAGTCGACATTTTCAAAAGTGACGAAAATCTTGAGATTTCACGAAAAACGTCGAGAATTTGAAATTTAAGGAAAATATTGGATATTCATTGTTCTTTTTTTATTTAACAAAAGTCTTACAAAATGAATAAAAGTTGTAAACAAGTTGACAACTATTAAACATCTTTGAAATTCACGAAACGAGTCGAAATGTTTAAAGATTATCTGAAATCGTCAACATTTTAAAAGGTGTAATAAAAACTAAAACCTTGCAAATTTACGAAAAGCGTCAACATTTTTTCTAAAATCTAGAATATTTATGAAATGTTCCAACATTCAAGAAATTGAGGAAATCCGTCAGAATTTTTAATATTAACGGATGAATAGTATCAAGATTTTAAAAATTAACAAAAATCTTGAAATGTTAAAGAAATCTTGGAAATTCAGGAATAGCGTTAAGATTATAAATAGAAAGATTAATATTTTAAAATTAATGTAAATCTTAACAATAATCTAAGAAATAACTAAGAATTGAGATAAATCTTCTGAAAATTGCCGAAAAGTATCATCATTTTTAAAATTAAGGGAAATCTCATATTTAAATAGTAATATATAATATTGAAAATTTCATTAAAAATGTATAAATCAACAATAGTTAAATATTATACGAAATTCTAAAAGTATCGAAAATCAAATGAAAATTTTATAAATTTATAAAAATTTTAAAACATCTATAATCTTACGCAAATCTCGAAATACTGAAAATCTCATTAAAATTTTATAAATCTACAAAACTGAAAATTTTACGAAAATCTCGAAATATCGGAAATCTTCATGAACATTTTATAATTTTAATATTGATCTTATGAAATGTTTCAAAATCGACAAATATTACAAAATATCGAAAATCTCATTAAACTATTCGTGGCAGTATTATCAATCTAAGGTAAAGGCTTTTAAAAAATAATTAACAGCATTAAATAATTGTAAATATTAAATCTTAATATCTGGTATCGAAAATTATCGATAATTTGAATATCGATACTTTTCACTACGATATTTTACTGTATCGACACCTGGCTATACAATATATTTTTTTACTTCCCCCCGTATGTAATACAAAGGGAAAGTATTGTATTCGTGAAAATTTTCGAATCAAAAATGTTAGCGGAAATATCCGTTTTGAGGTCCCCTGAGTCGAATAAGACCATTTTTAAAAAATGTCTGTCTACGGTGTGTCTGTGTGTCTGTGTGTGAGTCTGTGTGCGCTGTACCGCAAAAACCGCTGAAGATATCGAGATGAAACTTGAAACTTAAGCTTTTTGTTACAATCGAAAGAACTGAAAAGCTTTTGGTGAAAATCGGAAAACCAGAAGTGGTACTTTACTCTTAGCGTTTTTCAGTTTTTTAAGATTTTTTCAATAAATGTTCATCAAACAAAAAATTCTTTCAAATAAAAGTTGTAGATAATAACAAAATGAAGATGTATTTTTCACTTACTTTTTGTCATAGCACTCTTAGTTTTTGAGATATTTCAAAAGTTGTGTGTTTTATCTAGTTATTGGTGTGTGACAGTGTATGTGTCGATACAATTGAAAAATGTTTCAAATAAAAGTTGTAGGAAATGATAAACTAAAGATTTTTTGTAGATTCACTTTTTGTCATAGCACTCTTAGTTTTTGATATATTTAATAAATAGTGTTTTTTTTATCTAGTCATTGATTTGTGTCAGTGTATGTGTTGATACAATTGAAAAATGTTTCAAATAAAAGTTGTAGCTAATAAAATATTAAAGATTTTTTTGTATCTTTACTTTTTGTCATAGCACTCTTAGTTTTTGAGATACTTAATAAATAATGTTCTTTTATCTAGTCATTGGTTTGTCTCAGTGTATGTGTTCATACAATTGAAAAATGTTTCAAATAAAAGTTGTAGTTATCAAAAAGTTGAAGACTTTTTGAAAATAATAATGCTACAAATATTTTAAAAGTGATTTAATACGCAATTTACGGGGGAAAGTACTATGATGGACACATCACCATTTTTTTTTTTTAGGATCGGAACATCCCTATGCCACACCTGAATTCTCCATCGTGGTGAAGAAGAAATAAAAAAAACTGACACAAGATTTGTTTTCAACGTATTTCTAAAAACACTTCAAAAAACGCAGTGAAAACAATAAAATCCTCGTAACACGCCTGCAATAGTCATCGTTTTACCCGAACATCGGCTCCTCTCTGTCTAGTTAAGTTGCGGCCGCGTTTCTCTCTCTACGCTCGATCTGTTAGTAGATCATTGGACTAAACACATAAAACTGACCAAAATCATCACCATTGAAGAAAGTAGGTTACAACTTTGTCTAAGAATGTTAGTTTAGACAAACTTTCTCTTAATAGCCATCTAAGCGAATAGTCTCGTTTGATTTAGTAACTACTTTTGACGAGACAATTTTCTCTGAATTCTTGTGAGAAAAAATAACAATGACCTACATTGGGAACATCCCTTTGAATAATAATCACAGTCACAACTTAAAATCACCGATATTAAAAAGTAGTAATCACAATTAGCAACGTGAATAAAACAAAAACAATTATGTCCAACTCTAGTTCTCTCATACGTATTGGTGTACGAACATTTGGTGTTCGGGTTGTTTAAAAATGTGCATTTTCAGATGATCAAAGTTTACGTTATGCTAAATAAAGGGCTGTGGGGAAATAACAAATGAGTCCAATAAGTACCGAAAATTGTTTTTGACGCCATTGTGTAGTTTAGACCAAGTATTTTCACTTAAGCAAACTTGTTTCCCGAACAAATAGGTTATTCACGCCGAAAGAAAACCTATTACAGAGAAACATACAGAGTTCTGAGTTTTCATATTGTTCCCTTGTAAAATTTTAAAATTGGGACTCATTTGGTTTTTCCCCTTAACCTTTCAAATATCTACTCGTCGTATCAGTTCATAATATTACAGACTCAATTGACATTCAACGTTAATAACAAAACATGAATATATTGCATGCAAGTTATTAAATCTCGTAATTAACTCATATTTTATTAATGGTCAATCAATTGACGTCACATGCAATTGCTAATAAATTAAAATTATTAGCAAACTCCAATATACGCATCCAAAATAAAACTCGTGTGCATTTGTCCCGCAAATTTGTTTATTGCCAAACACTGCGCACGGTAGAATAATTGCCGACAAAATTTATTTGCTGAATACGGATAGATTCGTTGAAATGTTCAATGCCTAGTTATACAAGCTTACTAATAAAATATCAGATTGTTTTCATATTCTGATAACGTGATAATTATTCAATACGGGATGATTACGGATTGAAAATATAGAAACTACATAAAAAACTATTTATAATATAATTTCGCGTTAAATCAGGGGATGTCCAGATGCTTACTAACGCACAATTTTTCAATGATTTTAATCACGCGGCGATTTTAAAACGGCAAAATAAAATTTATAGCAGCGACTAGGGGGGGGGGGGATCTAAACCCCCGTAGCCCCTTCCTGGCTACGCCACTAGTCATTTGTAATAGTCGCTTGTGTTGTCCGGTCCTGTATTTGTTCTCAAATTTCGTCTCAAAATATTTTTCCATGTTGATCATTGATGTCATTACAAGTTTTTATTCAAAGGTCATTTTTATATTCTTGGATAAGTCGGTTTATGTCTTTATTTAGTCTAGTTGATTTCGATTTTAAATTACTTTCTTTTATCAGTCTAATGTCCCTGTATAATGTTAGTTTCTATTTAATCAATCGTAGGATATACAGGGAATTTTTCTTTAAAGTATGCATCTGCATACGCTGTAAATTTTAGGACATTTGTTGTTTTTTTTTAAAGAGTTCTATTTGAATCTTTAAACGAGTGTTTTCCACTCCCAGACTAAGCATGAAGTAAAATTTCGAGTTTAGAAAATTTCTAAACTCGAAATTTTACTTCATGCACCACGCGTATAAAACACTGATTTCAAGTAAAGTTCGAAATATACTAGTGAAGCAGTATACTAAAGACGTACATTCTAAACTTTACATCAAATCAGTGTTTTGTACGCGTGGCGCATGAAGGTAAATTTCGAGTTTAGAAAAGCCTGAAAATTTGGTTTTGTCGCTCCGCGCTACGCGACCCTGATTTTTTTTTATTTTGGTTAATTATTTTGCGGCAGTATCTGTGGGTCATTTCTAGTGTCTGCAGCTGCGTACTGATTGTTTGGTCCATCGATCTCTGGTTCTACTCTATTTATTATGCAGCAATATGATGACGCAGGCGTTACGCGCTGAGTGGAAGGGACGGCCGCGCTCTGGTGAGCCGCGGAGCTGTTTGTGCGGTCCATTCGTTAAATTCGTGAACAATTCCCTCGGCCTGTAAATTCTTCAGCCGGCTCTCTATCGTTTGTCTGTCTTGGTTATTTTTTAATAAAAACTTATAATGAGTCTTTATTAATAATGCATTAGGGTCGTATTGGTGACTAATTAATGCTTGTACTATTTGAATTCCACTCAAATCATTTACTGTTGAAAAATTAAATGTATGTTTATAGTTCTGTTGTGTGTTTTTTTCCAAAGGGATGGGATTCGTTGTGTGTGTGTCGTAGTTATTTGTGGATGTGTATAGTTGGTAATGCTGCTGGATTGTATTGTTGTTTATAATTGTGTTTGTCTGGACGTTGTCTGAGATGATTACGTTTTTGCTATGTGTCGGTTGTGGTTATTGCGATTGTGTGGTTTGTATGTGTTCTTGTATGATCTGTTTTTGTGTTGTAATTGTCTTAAGCATTTCGTGTAGGGTTTTTTTAATTCACTGGACGTCCTCGTCTTTTCCCAACCTTGGTTCAACTGCTAGCGTCCATTGTATTCCACATCATCCGCTATCCTTCGCAGGTAGCACCCCGAAGTAGTAATTTTTTGATTTGATATTTTGATTTGTTAAGATCACTGGGGCCGTATTCCGAATAGCGCAAATGTACTTTCCTTGTGTTTTCAACATAATAGCGTACCGAATCGGTATGCGCGCGCATCAGAGCTGGGCAGGATTCGATTCCCGGATTCGAATCCTTTTAGAGGATTCAAAAGAGGTATTCGAATACTTTAGTGAAAACGGATTCGTGATCCGGATTCGTTACATTTATTTAAAAGGATTCGTATTCGAATCCAGACGTATATGATTCGAATCCTTATAAAATAATCCGAATCCTTATAAAAGGATTCGAATCATTATAAAAGGATTCGAATCCTCATACACGGATTTAAATCCTCCCAAATAATTCGAATCATTGCTATTAAGGCTGGGATTCGAATTCGATTAATTCAAATAGTTAATTATTCTAATATGAATATTTAAATCACTAAATTATTCATATTTGAATATAAATATTTACATTTTCGAATAATTCAAATATTTGTGAATGCATATTTGGTTACTAAACTATATAAAATTTCCAACCTTAATAGTATATTTTTAACTTGAAATCAGTGTTTTATACGCGTGGCGCATGAAGTAAAATTTCGAGTTTAGAAAAGCCCCGAGACAAATTTTCTACGCGAGGCTTTTCTAAACTCGAAATTTTACTTCATGCTTAGTCTGGGAGTGGACAACACTCGTTCTTAGAAGTTTCAAATTGAGTGATCACTCTAGATTACTAAGTTTATTACCATTTTACAAAGGCTACAGCTCGAAGGACCAAACCAATGGACTACAGGGAATCGAAGTTTTTTACAAAAAAATGACGAATATTTATTTATTTATTTATTTATTAACGCAGGCCATTTCATACGGAACAGTTACAATAATATTACAAATATATAAACATATTACAGACATTTTAAAAAAATCTTAACTATTTTGCACTGAGTGCACGACGCAAAAAACTTAGAGTTCCTACAAATATATCAAATCCTGTGAGAGTGATAAATTGATTAGCATGCCTTAAAATGCGTGTAGTAGCCGACTGTTTCGCATAATCAGTTCTGTGGAAGGGTATGTGAAATATAACTACATTTCGCAGTGGTCGAGCGGGAACATGGAGCCCAAGAAGCTGTAGAAAGTCGGGACAGTCAATAGCTCCATCAAACACTTTTTTTACCAGCACAATATCTTGGTTGACACGCCAAGAACATAAACTCGTAATATTAACTTTATCGAGCAGGTCGCAGTAGTCACCAACTAGATGAAATTTGTAAGCTACAAATTTACCAAATTTTTTTTGTACTTTCTCGATTTTTTCAATATCAGCGCCGCTATAAGGAGACCACACGCAAGAGCAGTATTCCAAATGTGGGCGAACTAGCGCGTTATATAATACAATAATTGTACCAAGGTTCCGAAAATCTTGGACGTTGCGTTTGATAAATCCAAGTAATTGGTATGACTTTGCTACAATCTTTGAGATGTGCATTGAAAGAGATAAAGTAGTATTAAACGTAACACCTAGACCTTTTACACAATTTACGCGTATTAAAGGTTCGCCAAGCATGGAATACTGGAAATCTACCGTTGTTTGTCGTCTGGAGAACGTGATGACATTACATTTTTTTAGGTTTAAAGATAGCTTGTTAGTCTTGCACCAACTATCAAACGATTGTAAGTCATTATTAAGAACTTTGGCATAATCGACGGAACGGATTTTCATGAATATTTTCATATCATCCGCAAAGAGAAGGCATTCTGCATTGGAAAAACATTTAACTACATCATTAATAAATATATTAAATAGAAGGGGGCCCAAGTGTGACCCCTGAGGAACACCTGCCGTGACACAGATGGGACGTGAATGGCAGCGCCCAATTTTAATAAATTGGAATCTTCGACGATCCTATCCAACTTAGCAAAGTATTGTCAATACCAAAATCCCTTAATTTGTTCATTAGTAAGTTATGGTCGACCGTGTCGAATGCCTTGGAGAAGTCAGTGTAGATGGAGTCCACCTGACACCGCTCCTCAAAAGCACGAACAATATATGCATCATACACTAGAAGATTAGTAGAAGTTGATTTACCAGTACGAAATTCGTGTTGACGCATAGAGATCGAGGATTGCAGTACCCCTGTTAGGTAATCACAAAGTAGTTTTTCAAAAATTTTAGGTGCTACAGCTAAAATAGAGATCGGTCTATAATTGTCAACACGATTTCGATTACCAGATTTAAAAATTGGCTTGATATAAGCATTTTTCCAGCAGGTGGGAAAACTACCCTCACGTAGAGATGCATTGAATAAAAGCCATAATGGGCGACTAAGGGAAAAGGCACAATTACTAAGGAAGGTGGCGCTAAGTCCATCAGGCCCTGGGCTACTGTTGTTTTTTAAAGATGACAACTCATTCAATATATCTGATATACTTAATGTAGGAGGAATGCATTCGTTTATGTGATTGTTACTAAAAGTGGTCGAAGTTACATTAATATTTGATGACGAGTTTAGGTTCAGCGTATGATAAACAGATCCAAAAAAAATGCGCAAAGAGGTTAACTATGCTATCGGTGTCGTTAACAAGGGAATTTCCGTTCTCAAATGTTGCTGGAATCTGATTAGAAGCTTTTTAGACTTAACGTAAAAAAGCTTTTGGATTGTGTTTTAGGGAATACTCAACATTATTGATATGGTTTAAGTAACACTCGTTTGCCAGTCTCTTGCATTGATCACGAATTTTGCTAAATGAAACATAGTCTTCAGCTGATTGAGATGTTATGTACCTTTTATGGAGCGTTTTCTTTAAAAATATAAGATCTTTTAGCTCTTTAGTAAACCAAACTGGGAAACAAGATGTTTTTGCTTTGAGGCGTTTTTTAGGAACGTAAAGCTCAACAATTTCAAAAAGGGTTGAATAGAATTTATCACATGCTTCATTAATATCACAGCAGCTTAATAAATCATCCCACCTAACGTTAATAAATGCATTGTTTAAGGCTGTGTAGTCAGCATGCTTAAAATCAAAATCAAAAGTAAAATTATTTTCTGTCTCCAGTGCATTTTTAACTTCACTTTAAATCAGTGTTTTATACAAGTGGCGCATGAAGTAAAATTTCGAGTTTAGAAAAGCCCCGCGAAAATTTGTCTCGGGTCGCTGCGCGACCCTCGACAAATTTTCTGCGCGGGGCTTTTCTAAACTCGAAATTTTACTTCATGCTTAGTCTGGGAGTGGACAACACTCGTTTGAATTTTAAATTTAACTCTTTTATAAAATCGACGTATGTAATATAATAAATCATTCATTGAAATCATAGAAAAAGATGCAAAATTTTACCTAAAAAGAACTTTTAAAATTAACTTTATAATTTGCTCGGTTCTTAATGGATGAATATTCTGTTCCTAAGAAAAACCGTATTTATTTAATATTAAAGTTGTATTTAATATAACAACAAACTGTGAATAAATCGACAAAAATCTAGAAATATCGAAAATCTCGACATGTAGAAAATCTTAACGGTACACTCCCAGACTAAGCATGAAGTAAAATTTCGAGTTTAGAAAAGCCCCGCGTAGAAATTTTCACGGGGCTTTTCTAAACTCGAAATTTTACTTCATGCGCCACGCGTATAAAACACTGACTTAAAGTGAAGTTAAAAACGCACTGAAAACCAACCCAACTTCGATATTTTTTCAAAATTTTATGGTTTTTTTCCTATCTATGCTGTAAACCTTCAGATATTCGTTGTTTTCTTGTAAAGAAACTTCGATTCACTGTAGTCCTTCGGTCTCCGAAGACCATGATTGGTCCTTCTAGCTGTAGCCTTTGTAAAATGGCAATAAACTTAGTAATCTAGAGTGATCACTCAATTTGAAACTTCTAAGAACGAGTGTTGTCCACTCCCAGACTAAGCATGAAGTAAAATTTCGAGTTTAGAAAAGCCCCGCGTAGAAAATTTGTCGAGGGTCGCGCAGCGACCCGAGACAAATTTTCACGGGGCTTTTCTAAACTCGAAATTTTACTTCATGCGCCACGCGTATAAAACACTGACTTGAAGTGAAGTTAAAAACGCACTGAAAACCAACCCAACTTCGATATTTTTTCAATATTGGATGTTATTTTTCCTATCCCTGCTGTAAACCTTCAGATATTCGTTGTTTTCTTGTAAAGAAACTTCGATTCACTGTAGTCCTTCGGTCTCCGAAGACCATGATTAGTCCTTCTAGCTGTAGCCTTTGTAAAATGGCAATAAACTTAGTAATCTAGAGTGATCACTCAATTTTAAACTTCTAAGAACGAGTGTTGTCCACTCCCAGACTAAGCATGAAGTAAAATTTCGAGTTTAGAAAAGCCCCGCGTAGAAAATTTGTCGAGGGTCGCGCAGCGACCCGAGACAGATTTTCACGGGGCTTTTCTAAACTCGAAATTTTACTTCATGCGCCACACGTATAAAACACTGACTTAAAGTGAAGTTAAAAACGCACTGAAAACCAACCCAACTTCGATATTTTTTCAAAAGTTGATGTTTTTTTCCTATCCATGCTGTAAACCTTCTGATATTCGTTGTTTTCTTGTAAAGAAACTTCGATTCACTGTAGTCCTTCGGTCTCCGAAGACCATGATTGGTCCTTCTAGCTGTAGCCTTTGTAAAATGGCAATAAACTTAGTAATCTAGAGTGATCACTCAATTTGAAACTTTTAAGAACGAGTGTTGTCCACTCCCAGACTAAGCATGAAGTAAAATTTCGATTTTAGAAAAGCCCCGCGTAGAAAATTTGTCGAGGGTCGCGCAGCGACGCGAGACAAATTTTCACGGGGCTTTTCTAAACTCGAAATTTTACTTCATGCGCCACGCGTATAAAACTCTGATTTAGAAGTTCAATAACACATATATCATCATTAATTAAAATCATTATTTAATCAGATATTTAGTCGGTAAATGAACATTATTGTTAATAGAAACTGATGGAATAAAATGTTACTGGTTGCAAATGATAGATTCAAATTTATTATTAAAGGATTTGTATCCGTGATTCAAAAATGAGGATTCGAATCTTTGATTCGAATCATATTTTTCACTTACGAATCCTTTATTCGAGTATTCGTGATTCGAACCATATTAGATGATTCGGATTCGTGATTCGAATCCTGTTTTTGAGGATTCATCCCAGCTCTGCTGTGCATATACACCAATCTTGAACGGAACGGTTTAACGGTAGTGAACTGTCAACTTCAGTGGCGGCACTACCCCAAAAACTAAATTAAGCCCTTAAGAAGGACGTTGGTTATTGGTATTTTAAGATGTTAGATACCAATAACCAACCTCTTTCTACCTTCATTATTATTATTACTGGAGGCCGCGTAAAGGCTTTTCGGGTGGACAAAATTCTAGTCCCCCGCGTTGTTAAATAGTGTATTGTTATTCGACCAGTGGTGGAACTTAACCTCATTTTATATACTATTTTATAATGAGTCATAATGCTCACTTTTAGTAATTATTAAATTCAGATCCGAATTGTGTATTGTTTATTTGTTGCTCCTGATTATCCTCCAAGCCGGGATCTCTCTCAGCCCCCCTAACCTAACCTAGGATTGAGAGTAGCATGATGCCGGGCCCCAGATCTAGAGCTCGGACCGCCACCTCATGTGGGGGTCATGGTTGCTAATATATAATTATAATATAAATTATACTTTTGCGTTGTTCGGATATATCAGGAAATTACCCGCGTGACTTTAATGCGCATGCCTGCATAGTCTGCACCACCTCGATACATCAGGCACAAAATGTTCAGAAAGTTTAGAATATTATGGGCACGAAACTGCGTGAAATGTCCCAATCATCATCATTTGTATAATTGTTTATTTCTTCTTTTCATCATTGAATCCAAATTCGACATATTCTAAAGTTCAAGAATTGGCTGATTACTAATTATATCGATTGTTACCAACACTACAATTGATCCATGTCACATAAATTAACGATTATTACAAATAATTGCTTCTAGAATTTAACAGAAAAGTAATAACATTAATTATATAATTACTTTGTAATTATATTCTAATAATTACAACATTACTTTGTACGAATTTGTACAAATATCATTACAGAATATTATATCACTTTGTAACTATACATTTTATATAATTACATAGTAATGTAAGTACATTAAAAAGGAAATTACATTACAAAAAAATACTAGATTGTTTGACAAGTTTTGAATTTTGATTTAGAGCCTGCAAGGCGAGTAAATGTAAGGTATGAGCATGCAATACAGCTTTCAAAACGTGTTTAACACTCTGCTTTTCTTACGATCAAACAGCGGCGGTGCAGAGTATAATCGTTGCACTGAAAATTTGACAAAAATACTAATAACTAAAGTTGAATAGTTTGCAAAGTTTATGACATACATCATCCGTTCTAAAGACTTCAATCAATAGAAATAACAGTTTTTAACACGAAAATGTAATATTAAAATAACTTTAAATTTCTTGTAATGATTATGCTTTTATAAAAAAAATTAATTACATAATAAACTCACAATGTCGAATCAAAATTGACGCTTATTATATAATATAATTCTATTACTGGTTATTTAACTTGACAGTTCACATATAGACCACGAAAGTATGGGCTAGTTATACGTTTTAAATTCTCTCACAGAATTGTCTCCTTCAAAGTATAATAACTTCCTAAGTTGTCGATAAATCTTAGCAAAAAAGCCTATGCATCTAATCTAAAGTATACAAAAGTGATTATGAAATATAATTTTGTTAAAAATAAACGTTAATGTTGATACCTTTATTGTATTTTTGTCCATTTTCTTCTTAACGGTACACTCCCAGACTAAGCATGAAGTAAAATTTCGAGTTTAGAAAAGCCCCGCGTAGAAATTTTCACGGGGCTTTTCTAAACTCGAAATTTTACTTCATGCGCCTAATCATCATCATCTAATCTAAAGTATACAAAAGTGATTATGAAATATAATTTTGTTAAAAATAAACGTTAATGTTGATACCTTTATTGTATTTTTGTCCATTTTCACTGTTACTGTTACACTGTGCGGCGTTTATTGTTCTTCGTTACTAATAATTTAAGTTTAATAATTTTGAGACTGACGTCCTCAAACGTCTTTACTTTCAAAACTAGTTATCAAAATTTAATTTTCATAACTGTCATTACTTGTCAAAATACAAATATACAATTGTCACCTTTCAATGCACAGGTATAGCGACGAAATGTCTATTTTCGGGAGCGGTCGTAGGAAAATTAAATTACAATGTAATTAATTACATTATAAGGTAAGTATATAATTACATTACTTTGTAATTAATTAACGCCCAACACTGGTAATCATGCACACGTAGTGTGGCTTTTGTGGCTTAAAAAAACTTTAGTATAAACTAATATTTTGTTTTTAAATATTTTTTTCAAAATCTAATTAATTCAATTGTTAACTTCAATGTCTATTTACTCGAGCATCATATATTATTCCTTTTTGCCGCCGACAAAATCTTATTAACTAGTTTGTGGTGTGTGCGGAAGTAAAAACCGCACACGACCAGCTTAATTATTATATGGTGAGAAGAGGTCGAGGGCCGGGGGGCGAGAGCGGGGTTGTTTCGTAAGTACAGATTGTTTGGGCGGAAAAGGCATCCATCATGCCGCCCCCGAGACACGCCACGTTTTTGCTGCACGATTATTCTCCCTCATTGTGATATACATTATGCGAGTACAAATCACAACGCTTAGGACTTAGACTTCAACAAAACGTTTACGATTGTCCACTGTTTTTGTCGAAATATTCAATAAACACTGGGATGTTTATCTAATCATGTTTCGTTTATATCGTGAAATATAATCCTTTTTTAGTACAGATCATTTCTGTGTTATAATTAGGAATAATATGTATTTATTCAACTAGTTATGTTAAACTTGATGTTATAAAACTTGGAGATATTTGGGAAATTAGTAATAGCAATCACTTTTTCATCACCACTTACGTAATTTTTTTTTTGACATGTATAAAAATTATAAAACAAAAATTAAGCCCATTTTGGACTTCAACAAAACGTTTACAACTGTCCACTGTTTTCTCGAAATATTCAAACACTGGGATGTTAATCTAATCATTTTTCGCTTGTATCGTAAAATATAATGATTTTTAGTACAGATCATTTCTGTGTTGTAATCAGGAATGATATGTATTTATTTAACTAGTTACGTAAAACTTGATTGTTCAAAACTTGGAGATATTTGGGAGATTAGTAATAGTAATCACTGTTTTATTATAAAACAAAAATTAAACCCATTTTCTGTTTGATTTTCATTTCCTTATACATTTATTTTCAATATTACTTTTAAAACCCCTCTAAACTCACCGCGTGATTTTTCTTTTATAAATCCTATCGGCTTTGGTCTTTGAAATGCACAAAAAAAGGAACGGCGACTTTCAGTTTGAACGTAACATGATTTACGAGTAAGCGTGTCACATGGCCATAAAGATGCAAAACGTGCAATCATCCTTTATTGCGGCCGTAAATCTCGATTTTCACGGAAACGTAAATATTTCCACAAACCGCGCGAAATTTCAATTCCCCTGTGGTTTATTAAAAATAAACGCTACAAAAATTCAAATGTACAAATTGCAAATGTACTTGCATAAAACAAAATATTCAGATTTCTTTAGTATCCCTTTTATTTTATAACATATAGTTTTAGGGTATATAAAGCAAAAACATATATCCTACATTATTTTATTTTTCTGTTTCTGTTACTAATCAACAAATATGAAAAACTAATATCCGGTTGCACCAACGTAAGTTAAACCTTATTCAAAGATTATATTTATTTGCCAATTGAAATAGATCGGGATTTTTGGGAATATATACTGCCCGCCGTGAGTAAATGAACACCCAGTAAACGTGTTTTAGTTTTCTAATTGAATAAAAAATTGCGTAATTTTGAATATGTGGCATTCATTTACAATGGACTTAAACTAATTAAGCTTAAAAGTTTGGTTTAAAGATCCCAATTAATAAATAATGTCAAAATAAAAAATCAAACAATTTTTGGGCTTTTCCAAACGGAAAACGACGTATGTTTTATACCTGAGACGCTACGTTGGTTCAAGGTTCCTATTCTCGGCACAGCGTGAACCATGTGTAGCGGCGCCGAAATATCACTTTTACTACAAGAACGTGTAACTTTTCACTCGAGTGTCCTTTTTCAATTCTGTTTGATGGAGAGTGTTATAAAAGGTATGTAGAATATTTATGTATACAACGTTATCATTAAATTATACTCGCGTGTGTTAGAAATCATTTCGAAGATGTATCTACATAACGGTTTTTCTTGTAAAAAATGTTACGGTAAATTAGCAAAAATCTATCCAGCGAGAACCAAGAAGTTGAGATATAAAGCATACAATTTACAATGTTCTGTAAAACAATTTCTAAGAAAATTCTGCTAGTCTCTGCCCCAGTACTTTTAAGGTTAGAAATGCCCGACGCCTGTCAGCCGCTTTGTTAGGTCAGGGTCGACCATATACTTATTAGTCTATACCGCTAACTCCCTATCCACTGCATAGGCCAGATATGGGATCTGTTAGAGTGAATAATAGCGTGAAACGATCAAACTGCGCATAGACGAACGCATCGCCAAGCACCAATGAGTGTATGTCTCGTTGCCGGCACGCAGCGTTTTTTAAATTTAAAATTTGTAACATTTCGATATTGTGGTTAATGTATATCCCATTAAGCAAAGAAAAATAATATTTCTTGAACATCACAACAACATACAATGTACAGTCTATTTCATGAATGTTTACATTCACGTCATAAAGTATAAAATTCCGAATCAATCTGTTCAAGGTCATATGTATATGAGCGCATTCCCGTAACGTTAAAAAGGGGTTTTGTGTTTATTTTTTTTACTGAATCCTGCATTGAAACACTAGAACTTGCATTCCAACATGTAATCTTAGGAAGGACTCATGCCAATGAATACGTTATTGGAATGCACTTAAAAAAAATAATCCCGAAAGATTGATTACTGCCCACTAAGCAAATCCATTTAAGTAATGTTTCAACAATATTAAAACAACGTTTAATGTTGCTACAAAGTTGATATAACGTTATTTGTTTGTTCTTTGCTTAGTGGGTATTATGAGATTGACATTATTCCATGCACAATAATAATAAAATGCAATACAATTAATTTTAATATAAAATGATTTATTTTTATTTCTATGGTGTCTATTTCAAAAACTATGAATCTTCATTCGTTGAAATGGAAGCGATAGAAATCTTGTTTGTGTGAGTGTTCATGAGGCTATTTATTTTAAATTATCAAACTTTCAAACCACTATTAATAATAATTAACGACGTTAGATTTTAACCAAATAGCAACATTGCCTCTAAAATGACCCAAGAAGCAGGAAAATGCATAAATGTAGTATTACATGATAAATCCCATCGTATACTTGATCGAATCAACACCCGGTAATATGATGGAAGTTGAATTAATCATTATTACTGTCTGTTACATCATCGTCTGAACTACTCCCATCCCCAATACGAATAATAAATTCTGGCACATTATCCAGAACGTTTTGGCTGATGTGCTGTCGATAATTGATTCTGTCTGTCTAACAACAGAGTCCCACCTTTCCGGAGTACATTTTTCTAAGGATTTGAGCCACATGACCAACACTTCGTTGTCTCCATATCCTTCTTCGCCTATATGACCCACTGAGCAAATACATTGAAGTAACGTTGGATCAATATTAAAACAACATTTAATGTTATTACGATGTTGATTAAACGTTATTTGTTTTGCCTATGGTGTTATATTCAGCCGTAATATAACGAGTGGTATGATTATTATCGATGATATTTTGGAGTTGAAACCAAGCTGCAGATTCAACGAGTGCGCAGCACAAGTTGAATGTGCTGCTTCGGTTTCAACGACAAAATATCATCGATAATTAATCATATCACGAGTTATATTTAGTGAGAGAATATAACGAATAAAATAATGTGAGTCCCTTAACATTATCGACAGCTAAGATATTGTTGTTTCCCTATTGATTGAGAATTTTTTAACCGCACAAAAGTTCGTAAACTGCCGCCACTGTGATTCTTAATTCATGACGGTGTTTTTTGGCGTCGCACTTTTCACTTTTCTATTAATATCACTGCACGAAATTTTACCTATTTTGACGTTTCGAATGACAGGACAACTTAACACCCACCGCTTCTTTTGTTTTTTATCATCGCGGTGATAGACATGTACCTATGGCTTTCCTTGCATCTCATTGGTTTAAAATTCGTTCTAGTAGGCTATGAGTTATATTCTTGCAGTGATATGTCGGAAGGTGCAATCTTTCATGGCCATGTTCGAGCAAATATTCGTCTACCACATATCTGTTAAGTCCAGCATATCGTTTGGCTAGGGCTAACAGTTCCGCCTTGAACTTGCTACCTTCCACAGGTTTATTGCTATCTTGTAGCCAATATATGATTTGTGCCTTCGACCAAGACGTTTTGGGCTGCTTTTCTACTAACACGCTATGGTAAGGTGCATTATCCATAACTGTAAGTGACGGCTCTTCTAAATTTGGGATACCTTTCTGCTTACCCCACTTCGTATATACATCACCATTCATGTCACCATGCCAGTCTGCAAGTTTTTAAGTTGTTGCATAAATAAGAGAAGCATTCTCCACGAAACCTGTACTTTGACCAGCATACAAAATAACGACGCGCTTTTCCTCACCGACAGCTCACCTTATTTTAACAATTTACCTCATGGACTGCATCTAAAGGTAAAAGGGGACCTCCATTGCATTTTTCCTTGTTGAAGTAGTCCATTACTTTAATTATCATATCTTGGGCTACTTCAGTAAGCCTTTTTCCAGGCATTTTGAGTTTATAGTTATAAAAAACTATATCTAATCACCAAACAATTATTTCTACACTTACTTACACTAAACTAAATTAATAGACACTATGAAAAAACACGAAAAGCTCACGAAAAACTAAAACAAAAACAGAAATACTTGGAAACTTGAAAACTTGGAACGGATAGTGACGCTACTGACGTTTCTGGGAAGCGTTGTGCTGGGGTAGACATGCACTATAATGGCGTCTTTGTCTAATCCATCGCCTCACGTTTCCGAGCGGTGAGCACTGTTGTCGGTACTTATATCAGGAGTCACAAGACATACGTTTCTATTATTTACTACGACGATGCGCATAGAATAACTGTTTGTCTTAAATACGTACAAAAATTGATGACGTGACTGCCAACATTCGTGATTAAACTTTAGTAATGTTTGTTAAATATTACCTAAATGTGATTGTTCTATATCGGCATAAATATTTAGATGAAATACGAGTGAGAATTATGTTTAATTTTGTGTAATCATACATGTATAGTTTTGTTTTTGCTAATAATGCTTAATTTCTTCTATGAAAATGAAATATTTGTGTTTTATTTTTTTATTTTAAAATAAAATGGTCTTGGCTGGCCATGAGGTGGACCATGCCATACCACCCAGTGTCATTGCATCTGGGTGGAGTAGTTGCAAGGTACTTTTATTTTTAGAAAAATTTGTAAATATGCATTCTGTTTTGATTTTTCAACAAGTGAAGTGCTTCTCTGATCTCTTCTTTATATTCTATTTAATTACTTTATAATTTTATAGCTGTTTGCTAGACTTATATAATTTGTATTCGTATTTCATATGATGCGTCTTGAAAATAATGTGTTTTATTTGAAAAAATATTATTTTTGATTGATATATTTATACAAACATTATTGTATTTTATATTTTATTGTTATATTTCTTTATATTTTCTTTATACTTTATACTTTTTTATAATTTTAATTCATAAGTATTTTCAATGTCTTTATGTTTATTATGTATATATTATTTACACTATTTATATTGTATTGTTTGTTGTTTCTATTGTCACCTTAGTAACCCTCTTAAATATTATTTATTTATTCAATAGATTTGATTTAAAAAATAATATTATTAATTTAATAGTCACCAATTTAATAAACAATCACCAACAGCTAGGTGTTATTTTATTGCAAAATATCATGAATAACAATCAAAATTACACTATAGTAAAGGGACATAAAATGTTTAGAAGAATAATTACTCAAAAATAACTGAAACTGAAGTTAGAGAAAAAGAAACGATTCAAATATTGGAAAAAACATGAATAATTTATTTTAGTATTCAGTCGGTTTGAAATCTAAAACTGATTGATTACTGTTGTTTTGAAAGTTTGATTTTCTATTTCGGTAATTTATTAAACAAAATTGAATTTGTCTTCAATATTCCGGCACTAGGTACCCACAGACGTAATAAACAGCTGATCAGTTTAAATTTCTCCGAGCGGTAAATCCGGGCATGCGCATTTTTAGAAAACGCTCCTAAAAGTAGTGCATCCGAGTGGATGCTTTTCGACCAGAAGACGCGATATAGACTAATACAGGGTGGGCCATCTAGGGGTTTCTTTTTAAATCATAGGTTATTTTGACACTGACATCTTTTTCCCGCTCGAAATCTTGACAGAAAGTCGGTATCATTCCTCCGCGGTACGAAATGAGTCGCTTTACGGTTGAACAACGTTGGGAAATATTGAAAACTTATTTCCGAAGTGAGTGCTGTGTAGCCCAAACAGTGCCTTCGCTGAAAAGAAGTTTTGGCCGAAATGAATCACCCACCGCGCCTGCTGTACGCAAGTTTGTGCAAAAAGTTCGTGAGACTGGCATGCTAATGGATAACACTCATGGTCCTCGTTCTCGTACGGTGCGCACAGACGAGAATGTGGCTGCTGTAACCGAGAGTGTGAGACTCAATCCACGAACATCAACTCGCCGTCGATCTCAACAGCTCAACATTGCACGCACTAGCCCAGTGGTGGGGAAACTTTTTTTAAGACGGGCCATTTGTAATAACCAGACAATCGTAGCGGGCCAAAGAATAATGCTAATCGTAGGTAGGTAGTTTTTATGCGGGTCGTCACATTACGAAGTAAGAACGCGTTCAAACATTCTCACGACGGCACTCTTAAACGGGCCGGATTAAACCTTTCCGCGGGCCGGACTTGGCCCGCGGGCCGTAGTTTCCCCATCACTGCACTAGCCTGAGGAGAATTCTGCACAATGATCTCGGATTATTCGCTTACAAGGTCCAATTGACTCAGCAATTGAAACCGCATGACCATCCGCTTCGTTATCGCTTCGCAGTTTGGGCCTTAGAGCAGCTTGAATTGGACAACGATTTTGGGCGAAAAATCATCTTTTCTGACGAGGCTCATTTTCATCTTGGCGGCTACGTTAACAAACAAAATTGCCGCATCTGGGGCTCAGAAGACCCGCACGTTATTGTCGAGAAGCCAATGATCCCCGGAGAGTGACAGTTTGGTGCGGATTGTGGAGTGGTGGCATCATTGGACAATTTTTCTTCGAAAATGAGGCTGGAAACAACGTTTCGGTCAACGATGAGCGTTACAGAGCCATGTTATCCGACTTTTTTTTAATGAAATTGAAGACATGGATTCGGACGACCTCTGGTTCATGCCATGCCACACAGCCCATGCCACAATCGATCTTTTGCGCGCCAAATTTCCAAATCATGCTATCAACTGTCTTGGGGATGTCAATTGGCCGCCTCGGAGCTGCGATTTAACGCCTTTGGTTTTTTTGTGGGGAACTGTGAAGGACCGATGTTATTCAAGCACTTCAGGCCAATATCATCCAAGCAATCCGTGAGCTACAGCTCGAAACCATCAACAAGGTCTTGGAAAATTGAAGTGACAGAATGCGCTACTGCGAATCCAGCCGAACCAGCCACTTAAACGAAGTTGTGTTCCATAATTAATGAGAATGTTTGCTCTTACTAATAAAGCCATAATACATGGAAAAAAAAATAATTTTGTTCATTCTATTGCATTTTTAAAATGAAACCACTAGATGTCCCACTCGTTACATATATGGATTTGACGCAGAGGAGCACAGCAGGGGTCGGGGAGTCCCTGCTATTAAAAGATGTAGAATAATAAATATATAGTTGCTTTTTTTATTATATAATAATTAAATATAGTTTATTATATGACAAATGAGTTTTTTATTCAATTTTACACCGCATTATATCTGTATTTTAGAAACGCGTATTGATAAAATAATCTGTACTCGTCGAGAACTGTTCGAGATCATACGGAACGATTTGAATTCGGATTGGACACGCAACATTAATGTGTCCATTATATTACTTTCCCCATTAAACGTCCAGTCATAATCAGATAAAGTTTTGTTATATACTTGAAAACTTTTTTCTTATTTCTGTAATACTATGTTTTCAGTTTTGCACAAAATATTAATTATGTCAAAGTCAAACTACCGTTACTAATACAATTTTTTTTGATTTAGAGCAAATATTTGTTTCAAATAATCACATTTTAATAAAATATTTAAAAAAATAACAAAAAGAGCTACAACAAAATGTGTATGTACCATCAGTGGACATAAAATGTTGGTCAGGTTTTTTAAAGAATGGTTATAATATAAAGTAAATATGTAAATCAGTGGAAAATAAAAGGATAATTAGTGTTGACACATCAAATGACAATTAACTGACAAGTCCAAAGTTTGACACACACTAAACTAATTTTACGTGTCCCAAAATTTCTTTTTCACCGGTAGTACATTAAATACTAATTTTTCAAATATCTACAACTTTACTTAACAAGATTTTTTTTTATGATCAATATTAAAGAAAAATCGAAAATAATGCCAAGACATTCCATCTTTGTAACAAAATGTTATAACAAAATGTGGCATGTATTGGCATTTTTTCGATTTTTCTTTAATATTGATCATATAAAAAAATTTGTTAAGATAAGTTGCAGATAATCAAAAAAATAGCATTTAATGTACATACACCTTTTGTCGTAGGTCTTTTCGTTATTTTTTATATATTAAAAATGTGATTTTTTGAAATAACTATAATCTGTTTAATAACTAGGAGGAGCGTTTTAAATTATACGCGCCAAAACCTACAAGTCTGATTGGCCGTGAGCGAGCTCATTTTACACTATGCGTCAATATTAGATGCAACAGCTGACATAACCTTAATTCGAAGCGTTACCGAGTTGCAACTTTGTTTCGTAATAACATTTTGTGCGGTGTTTCTTTAACATAGTTAAAAGTTAGTTTTGTTTAAATTGTTGTGATGGATTATGGACCCAGTACACGCTCGGTGATAATATCACCTTCACCTCCAAAAAAGCGTAAGAAGTTGGATTTGGGTCATTTATATCTGTCTGAAATACAGTGCATAATAAATGACTGCTGATGTAGCAGACATTGTTGGTGCAGTAGGTGAGATATTAAATAGCATAAGAATATGCATCAAATAATAAAATGTTTAATTTTTAGGAGTTGTAAATTCTACTGTCTATCTTACCATTAGCGAATATAAGAAATCCAGAGAGATTTGTAGCCCTAAACAGCTTGGAAGACATAATTACAAGTTTTGATGACGTAATGAAGAGATCCGTGCATAGTCTTCTATAAAAATGAACTGAAGAAAAGAAGTAAACGATCATGCAGGCATGCCGAAGATGAGTTGTTTTACCTTGTATAGTTTTATGAAACAAATCAATATTAGGTAAGATAGAGACCAGAGCTGGGCAAGATTCGATTTATTCAGGATTCGAATTCTGGATTCGAATCCTTTTAACGGATTCCAAAGAGGCATTCGAATACTTTAGTTCAACTGGATTCGTCATCCGGATTCGTTACATTTTTTTAAGAGGATTTGTATTCGAGTCTAAATGTGGGTGATTCAAATCCTTATAAAAGGGTTCGAATTCTTGTAAAAGGATTCGAATACTTACAAAAGGATTCGAATTAAATTAAAATATTAAATATTAAAATAATTCGAATTAATTGTAAGGAATAATATGAAAAATGCTTTTTGTGTGGTTTTAAATTTCTCGTTAAATTACTGTTTTATGCGCGTGGCGCATGACGTAAAATTTCGAGTTTAGAAAAGCCCGAAAATTTGTCTCGGGTCGCTGCGCGCCCCTCGACAAATTTTCACGGGGCTTTTCTAAACTCGAAAATTTACTTCATGCTTAGTCTGGGAGTGGAAACGCTCGTTGGAAACTGCAAATTAAATGCTTTCATAACAACATTGAATGATTGAACATGTTTTTAAAGATAATAATCTAGTTTTGAAAAGTTTGTTTAATATTGTTTGAAGTAAAACTGACATGGTAGTCACAATCTGAAATGTTAAATTTTTCCGACATTTCCCTGACTAAAGACTTTTTCCCTAGCCTTTTAATATAACTTTCTTCTGTGGGAAACCCCCATTCTGTTTAATAGTTTTCATTGTTTTTGTCAATATTTAAGTTAATTTTATACATTTTTATGTGTTTTGTAATTTGCCTGCTGATTTTGACAAATTTAATAATATCATATGGCTTTTTTGTTAGTGTTTTGGTCAATTTGAATATAATTCCATGACTTTTCTCTGACTTTCCCGGTTTTAATGATATTCAGTGATTTTTTTATCTACGTAAATTTCAGGCATTAGTCGATTTTATAAAAGAGTTCAATTTGAAGTTTTGAACGAGTGTTTCCACACCCAGACTAAGCATGAAGTAAAATTTCGAGTTTAGAAAAGCCCCGTGAACATTTGTCGAGGGTCGCGCAGCGACCCGAGACAAATTTTCGGGCTTTTCTAAACTCGAAATTTTACTTCATGCGCCACGCGTACAAAACACTGATTTGAAGTGGAGTTCAGAAACACACAAATACATCTTTAACCAGAGTAATAGGGAGTCAGCTATTTAGTCTGTTATCAACGATGGTTAGTGGTAATAATAAATAATTAGGTTTTTAATATTTTTGTTAAAACAACTGGTAACGATGTTTATATGTTAATGGTTGCAAAAAAATAATAAACGAAAATTTATTCTTAGAGGACTTGTATTCGTGATTCGAAAAAACAGGTTTCGAATCTTTGATTCGAATCATATTTATCTCTTACGAATCCTTTATTCGTGATTCGAATCATATTAGGTGATTCGGATTCGTGATTCGAATCCTTTTTACGAGGATTCGTCCCAGCTTTATAGAGACACATTATTATATAAATTCCATATTATATTATGAACATAATGTAAATATGTTTTATTTCACAGATATATGGCGAGATGCTGTATAAGCATTTAAATTGAACTGACGATGTCGTACGATAGAAAAGAAAATACTTAACCACAATTAAGAAGTACAAAATGGATATTTGATTTTATTTAAAGTAAGTTGATTTTATTTTAAAGAGTAATTATGAAATTATTTAAAATTGCCGCCAAATTTATCTAGTGATATTTCTGGTAACTTTTTACAATGTAAATTGGACTTTGGCACTTACTCCTTCTAGTTTTTAAACAGACTATAATTGCTTTAAATTAGAAAGCATTGTATTAGTTTGATTTTGATATAATTAATATTTTGTGGAAAATTGAAAACATAAGTGAGGCTTATGAACAAAGTTGATTTCAAGTGACTAACAAAAGTTTATCTGATTATGACTGAACGTTTATTGGGGAAAGTACTATAATGGACACATTTCCATTTTATATTTCACAGTTGTAATAGTATAATCATTATGAGCAACCTTGAACGACCTTATCAAAATCCGAACAAAATGTAATGAAGTGGCAAGTCATATTTGATCCGCCATTTTGAATTTTGAAATTATACAATTTACTATGATATTCGTAATCAGCGACCACAAAAAACCCCTATTTACCAAATTATATGAAATTCCGAACAATTTGTTATGCAGCAGTCGGTCATATTGGATCCGCCATTTGGAATTTGAAAATATACTATGAAATTAGTATTCAGCGACCCCGAAAACCTCTATATACTAATTCATATGAAATTGCAAACAATTTGTAATGAAGAGATCGGCATTTTGGATCCGCCATTTTGAATTTTGAAATTATACTACGAAATTCGTAATCATCGACCTCGAAACCCCTTTTACACTAATTAACGTTTACATCTCAAACTACTTTCGATTTTTGGCCAACTTTTTTGAGATCCAGATCACTGTGCGGAGCGGCGTTGAGTATATTTACTTATTACTAGATTTTTTTTCAATGAAAAACCCGAAAAAATAGTAAAATAAAAATTGTCATTTTCATGAAAATACTAGTTGCCACAAAATATTGTATTTTGTTACTAAAATAAGAACTTTAAAATAATGTGATATTTTATTAATGAGATCCTATGTGGAACTAGTAAATGAACATTTTAATGAATCTACTGCGTATTCGGAAAATACATTTTGTTGACAATTAAACCGAACGCAGTGTTTGATAATAAATATTTCTAGACCCAAACGCAGAAGCGTGTTATTTTGAATGCGTATATTGGACTTTGATGATAGTTTTAATTTATTAGCGATTGCGTATGATGTCAATTGATTGATATTTAGTAAAATATAAATTCCGTATGAGATTTAATAAATTGCATGAATTTCATCACACAGGGAGTTTTTTTTATCTGCATACATACAGAGAGTACTTTTTTTAAAGTATACATGCTTCAATATACTGTCAATTTTCATATATTCGCAATATTTGAAAAAAGTTCTTCCAGATTAAGCTTAGAGCAAAATTTTAAGTTTAGAAAAGCCTGAAAATTTGGTTTGGTCGCTCCGCGAAGCGGGGCGACCAAATCAAATTTTCAAGCTTTTCTAAATTGAAATTTTACTTCAAACGCCACGCGTATAAAACACTGACTTTAAATGAAGTTCAAAATATACTACTAAAGCAGTATGCTAAAGATCTATATCTTAAACTTTACAATATTTCAGTGTTTTAGACGCGTGGCGCATGAAGTAAAATTTCGAGTTTAGGAAAGCCTGAAAATTTGGTTTGGTCGCGTAGCGCTACGCGACCAAACCAAATTTTCAGGCTTTCCTAAACTCGAAATTTTACTTCATGCTTAATCAGGGAGTGGACAGCACTTGTTTGTAACTTCAACTTGAACCCTTTTCAAAAACAACGAATATCTGAAGATTTAAAAGAAATGTGTACAGATAAAAAAAACCTTTCTGTATATATCATATACAGTGAATTTTTCTTTTAGATAAACATTTGTATAAGCTGTAAATGTTCCGAAATTCATCGTTTTTCAAAAGAGTTCAATTTGAATTTTTAGACGATTGTTTTCCACTCCCAGACTAAGCATGAAATTAAAATTTCGAGTTTAGAAAAGCCCCATGAAAATTTGTCGAGACTCGCGCAGCAACCCAAGACAAATTTTTTGGGCTTTTCTAAACTTGAAATTTAACTTCATGTGCCACGCGTATATAACACAGATTTCAAGTGAAGTTCGAATATACATAAATTTCACACCAGTTTAGTGTTTTATACGGGTGGCGCATGAAGTAAAATTTCGAGTTTAGAGAAGCCCAGAAAATTTGTCTCGGGTCGCTGCGCGACCCTCGACAAATTTTCACGGGGCTTTTCTAAACTCGAAATTTTACTTCATGCTTAGTCTGGGAGTGGAAACACTCGTTTAAAGCTTGAACTTTAAAGGAAAACAAGAAATATCTAAAGAATTACAGAAAATCGGCTGAATTTAGAACACGTATACTTAAATGAAACACTCTCTGTACATCATTAAATTATTTTTCAATTTCATTTATTTATAACAAGTATGGCCGCCCGCCGGCGAGTGCTAACTTCATTGCTAAACAAAGTGAAAAGTGTAGTGCTACTAATTCTAAGCTATGCGCCTGCGGAACCTTAGCCAGATCAGGTGTACAGTGCTCCATCTGCAAATCGTATTATCACACGACACAACTCGTGTGATACGAGCAAACGAGCAAAAATATGCTGTGAACTGCCATTAACGACCGGAGGAGTGAGCCCGAGCACCAGCGCCAACGGTTTAGAGTTTAATTTTCAAAAAGAGGCATATACCTTAATGAAGGAGCGGGTGATTGAGCTTAAGCAAACAAACACCCTTCTACAGGATAAAATCAAGTTACTGAAGGAAGAGATTGGTAAACTACGCAACACCAGTTCGCTACCGAAAGCATCAGCGGAGTCTGTCAAAAAAAACATAAACACGGCTCAAGGTGACAAGGACGCCTCGGTCGCCACAGCCGCCACGGACCCGAAGTACTCAGAAATCGCGCAGCCGCCTATTTAATTGCGCGCGCCTCCGAAGAACTCAGAAATAGCGCGGTCGCCTATCACTTTGCGCGCGCCTATAAACCTGAGCTCGCAAATAAACACAAACAAAAATCCTGACCTCGCAACCTCTAACCAGGGAATCGTAAACACCCTATCAGCGGAGGCTAAGGAAATGAATATGAAAAGCCCCAATAGTGAGTTACCGTTCACTACTGTTACTCACAAAAAAAAGCGTAAATTCCCCAAGAATACTTCAATTGTCGGTATCGGTGGCTCTATTAAATCCAAACTGGAGGCGGAACCTAAGAAGACATGGATATTTGTCAAACGGGTAAAGCACAGTGTAACCGAAGAAGATATGAAATATCACGTGGAAAAGCTTATTAACACATCTACTTTCTCATGTGAAAAATTAAAAACTAAGATGAATCGTCCGGCCTTTAAAATAGGCGCCGACCACAAATACCATGATTTGCTTATGGACCCAAAATCATGGCCTTCCGGAATTGTCTTCGATCGTTATATTTTTAGAAGATTTGCCCAGCATATAAAAATGTATTTTATCAACATTCAATGTTTAAGAAACAAAATAAACGAACTAGAAGCTTTTCTCATAAGCAATCGCAACATAAATATCGTGTGCATTAGCGAACACTGGCTCAAAGAGCTAGAAATTTCGGTCCTGTCACTAGAAAATTATAAAGTGGCCTCTAGTTTCGCTCGGAGAAATTTTCAACATGGAGGAGTGATGCAGCTCACCCACAATAATATAGAAAGCAAATGCCTTACAGATCTCAGTCTATCAGTAGAGAAACATTGTGAAATAGCTGCCTCATTCCTGCCATCTCTCGAGACTATTATTATTTGTATATATAGACCTCCAGATGCAGATTTTACTTTGTTTTTGTCAATTTTAGGTGATTTATTGGATAGTGTTGACTTTCGCCAAACCGTATTCCTTGGCGGAGACTTCAACGTTAAGTTTAATACCAGTGACTCCCGGGCAGGAAACCTATGCCACTTACTGGCTACTTATGGTCATTCGACCACAGTAAATTTTAATACACGTAAGCGTAATTGCCTAGATAACGTTTTTTCGAACTTGCATCCATCCAATATAAATACACAACCCTGAGACGCAGGTCTGTCCGACCACACTGGCATAGAGGTTAATTACAAAATAAATAACCTTCCAAATACTGGAAGACAAAAAATAATCCGTCCAATTACTAAAGTTGGCACAAATACTTACTTTCGGCTACTCGATTCAACAGACTGGAGTTTTATTAATAATAACAACAGCCCCGAATCTAAATTTAACACATTCACAGATATATTACACGAATACTGCATATATTCATTTCCTGAAACAAAAGTGTCGACAAGGAAAAATCATATAAAATGGTTTAATACAAAGCTGCATAACATGCGCGAAACGCTTTTATTAATAAAATCGGCATATAATAGAAACCCTTCATTGAAAGAATACTACACAAAATACAAGCGCGGTTACCACTCTGCTCTTATCGAGGCAAAAATAACAGCCAATGATTCCTTTATAAAAGACTCAAATAACAGCCCGAAAGGACTTTGGTCCTTAATCAATAAAAAACCATCATCACACCGTGATATAACCTGTGATATTAGTCCTAATTCTTTTAATACTTACTTTGCTAATGTGGCGGTGAACATTTCACAAAGCCTTCCTGACCCAACTCAAACACCCTCAACATTTATGTTAGACTGTTCCATTAACTGCTCAACATATTACTTGGACTAAAAAGCTCCCTATCGAGAGATATCTATAGTCTTACAACAGATTTGCTTAAGAGTGTTATAGATGTCATAGTTACTCCACTAACGAAGCTGATAAACATCTGTATTGAGGATAGCGTATTTCCATCATCCCTTAAAAAGGCGTATATCACTCCTATTTTTAAGAAAGGCGATCGGGAAAATGTTAGCAACTATCGACCAATTGCTATACTACAAGTGGTAGCAAAAGTATTTGAGAAGGTCTTACTAAATCAAATTATAGACTTTTTTGAGACCCATCAACTTCTTTCCCCCACACAATACGGTTTTCGGAGGGGGAAGTCTACGGCCGATGCGATCGTGAACCTAACTGAGGAAATTACTAGCAATTTCGAAGCTGGTATGCACTCAGTGACATAATTTCTGGACCTTAGTAAGGCATTCGATTGCATCGACCATGATATCCTTTTACGGAAATTGTATTTTTATAATTTCCATCCCACCACCTGTCGCTTAATTAATACGTACTTAATTAAGCGAGAGCAATCAGTCGTCATATGGCAAAGAACATCTAATCAGATTAACCTAAAATTTGGGGTACCCCAGGGATCAATCCTCGGACCGGTCCTTTTTTAACTTTACATCAATGACTTACCATCTGCGTCTATGTCCTCTATATTCTTTCAATTTGCAGACGATACCACATACATCAGCAAATCACATGATATCCTGCAAGCGAATATAGAACACGAGGTAGGTTAAGAAAGGATTGGTAACTGGTTTGTGTCAAATGGGCTATCCTTAAACACCAATAAAACTGTCGATTTAACATTCTCGCTGCGAACCGACATTTCCAGGAAGATAACAGCACGTTTTCTGGGTGTGTGCCTAAATCACAAATTATCGTGACACGGACATGGAGAGACAGTGTCAGGGAAATTATGCAAGTCAATATACCTGCTGCGTCAATTAAAATCAAGTCTGCCAGCTGCAGCCTTACGTACTGCATACTTTGCTTTGTGCGAATTCCACCTATCGTACAGCATTCTGGCATGGGGACATTCTGCTACTATGCAGCGCATGTTTGGCTTCCAAAGACGCGCGGTAAGGGTAATATCAGGTTTATTATACCAACATGACTGCAAAGCTACATTCATAGATCTTAGTATTCTAACACTCCCCTCATTGTATGTATTGGAATGTCGGATGCATGTTCGAAAAAACTTAGCATCTTAACCTACTCATACGGACATACACCATCACAACACTAGAGCAAGTCGCAACATTTGCCTACCAAACATTCGCTTATGTAAGTCACAGAATGGTACAAACTATTTCGGACCAAAAATATTTAATCTTTTGCCAGAACCGGTTAAATCTCTTGGTATTAAACAATTTAATAACACAGAAAAAACTACCTCAAGGGGCAAGCATTCTATAGCATGAACGAATGCTTAACCGATAAGTACACAATTTAATGCAAGTGCCCGGGAAGCGTCCCCTATCCAAAAAATCATTAGATTTTACTATATAACCAACTAGTTGTCTTGTTTATGTATTTATGTATTTTTTTTCAACTTTGTATTATATATGCACAGTATTGTAAGAAGTCATTATTTAATGTTTTGTTCTACTTTTTATATTTTATTATACACACTTGACGAATGTAAGCTGATTATGCACTTAACATGAATAACCTACTACTACTACTACTATTACTACTACTATTTTTATCATGTATGTAGGAGAAGTTAAAACTTGCGACTCATTTAGAAGAAAAACGAAGTACATGTGAATTACAAGCGATGTAATTGAACAATGAATTCACTCAATACACATAAGGGTACTAAAAACCTATGAGCCTTTTAAAATAATTCCAAAGAATGATTATTATTTTTTTAATCTGTGTAATTACATTTTTAATCCGATTAATTAATTCCCAAAACGCGGCACTCTTCTAATTGCTCTCGAATACAGCCCTGGCAATTATTAGCCCACCTGTGTGTGCGCCTCTATCTTAATTAGATCGTCCAAAAATGGTTCGTTCTTTGGTGGACCGGAAATTGCAGTGTCGCTAATTATGCGCGGGAAATTGCACGGCCGTGTGCGGATTAATTAAAATTGTATGATTGCACGTTACAACTTGTTTCTGTTTTTATTTCTACCCCTGCGCCCTCTCGGTCGTCCTTAACGAGGAGCGCAGCCGAAAAGGTCAAGGGTAGCTGCTAATGATGCACTAATGGAATTTTGCACCCGTCGATTTTCAATCGGACTGCATATTGTGGGTAGTAAGTAGGTGAAGGTTTTAATGAAGTTAGGGGCATATGTGCGAAGGAAAAAATTGGTATTAAAGGTCGGAATTAATAGACGCTCGATTTTTGAATGATTAGATTATATTGTGATATTACAGGAAATAGACGTTAACCCCGTAACGCGCAGCTCCGTGTCTAGCTACTAGCAAATGTTCGCATATTTTAATTGGGATTTTTGTACATGAGCGAGGAAAGCGTGGATATAATTTAATTACACGTAGTATAAGAGTATACTAGGTATATATACTCATAGTTGGTCATGGTATTGTAAATAATTACGTAAAAAAAAGAAAATTATTTTGTTTCGCCTAAAAATCTCAGGTTATATCATTCATCATAGAATGAAACAGACTCTTTTCAGCCGTTAGCTAGAGTGAGCGAGACCTATATAATAGTAATATACGGAAAGAGTCTGTTTCATTCTGGTAAAACGCAACATTAAAAATCAATAATCTGAGAATAAAATGGTAAACGTAGGTTAGGTTAGGGTTAGGTTTATATGGCAACAGCCGAGGCTGTTCACTTAGGCCCATAGGGCCCGTTGTGATACCATGAGAGATCCTTCCCCTATACAACCCAATTTGAGCACCTAATGAATCCGATCAGATCTCCCACCTTTATAGGTGAGAGCTTCGCCAGTTCACTTGCGTGGTGCAGACCGAGGTACTTCATTCGTTTCCCCTCAAGAGCAGGACATTGACCTAGATAGTGGAGTACTGTTTCTTCCTCCTCCTTATCTAGGCATTCTCTGCAGTAGTCATTGTATTTGAGACCCATCTTTTGTTCGTGTCCACCCAGAAAACAGTGACCCGTGGTGATGCGTACTGCCTTCCTTATGTCGATTCTGCTAAGTGCAATTAATCTTTTACTGTTTATAGTGTCACACATAGGCCATAGCTGCCTTGTTATGTGACACGTGTCTTCTTCCTTCCACCTAAGGTTAACCCATGATGTCATTTGGTCCCTTAATAGTCTCTTGCATTCCCCAGGAGGAATGTCGGCTGTAAGTTCAGTAGATAGGTCTCTCATCCTTGCCCCCATCCTTGCGAGGCCGTCGGCAATTGAGTTTCCCTTGATATCACTGTGACCTGGTACCCAGATGAGCCCCACATCACAGCTGTTAGCGAGCTTGTTAAGCACTTTTCTCCAGTCTCTGACCACCTTGGAGGTGCAGTAGGGACTATTTAATGTCCTAATGGCGGCCTGGCTATCGGTGACGAACCTGATATGGTTTACCTGAAGGTCGGTTTTACCTATCCAGTCCACTGCCACTCGGATAGCCATGACTTTCACCTGTAGGACGCTGCAGTGGTTTGGGAGTCGAAACGATTTTAAGAGGTTGAACTCATGTGAAAAAATTCCACCCCCTACTCTGTTTTCGGACTTGGAGCCATCCGTGAAGAGCCAGACTTCATTTTCCTGAACAATCTTGCCCTTTACCCATTCGGTTTTGTCCGGGATAGAAATGGAGAACTTGTTCCCAAAGGTAAGTTCTGGAAGACAGCTATCAGTCCTCAGTGGGATATCGACAAGCTCATTCAGGATCCTTCCATGGCCCTGTTTGCTACTATTCCATGTCCCGACCGAGTTGATCCTGATCGCTGTGGTAGCTGCAGCATACCTGCAGTAAAGGTCAACAGGAGCTAGATTTAGTATTACATCTAACGCTTTGGAGGGGGTAGATCTAACCGCGCCTTTTATGAGCAGTCCGGCTGATCTCTGTACCTTACCCAGTGCGGTCCGGTGAATTTTCTTATCAAGAGCAGTCCACCAGACTGCAGCGCCGTAGAACAGAATGGGTCTCACTACAGTCGTGTACATTCAGTGGACAACGCTTGGTTTCAGTCCCCAGTTCTTGCTCACAGCTCTTTTGCACGAGTACAGCGCGACCTGCGCTTTCCGTACTCTTTCCTGAATATTGGGCTTCCAACTTAACTTCCTATCGATTAAGGTGCCCAAATGGTAAACGTAAGATACATTTTTTTTTAGTGCATAAAGTTAAATTTCGAATTTAGAAAATCCTGCAAATTTGGGTTTGAGCGCTACGTCTAGTTGCGCGCCCAAACCCGATTTTCAGGCTTTTCTAAACTCGCAATTTTACTTCATGCCTAATCAAGTGGAAGACATTAGAATGGTATTAAGAACTTCAATGAAAATATTGGTTTTAGCTTATTTATTTTATTTTAACCCTTTCAGCCCTAGAATTTTTCTAGTGCCAAAAAAATATGCGAGGTACGAGTAGGACAGAAGACTATATACACCACTCACCGGTCTTGATTCTGGATTCCTATTTTTTGTTAAGAGTGCCTTGGAAACAGTTGAGTAACACTCATTTGACAACTCCAAGGACCTATAATTTGCTTACATATCACCCCTGAAGACAGGCATCCAGCTGATTAATTACTGTACTGATAGAAAATGTGTTTGTTTATAAACGAAATACTGGTGTGACATTTTGAATCTTAATAAATTGCTTAAATGTTTTTGGACTATCATATGATTTTGTCATATTATATTTTTATTGACCGTGTTTTGGCTCCTGTGACTGTAACTGGATTGATTGACTGTCTTTTGACTATGCTAGGATTTTGTCTGATTATGTTTCTTCATGGACTGTATTTCGGCTATTGTGATGTAATGATTGTAAGTCACTTAAATCACTATATCAAATACAGTCGCGGGTTCTTCAAGGTTCTCACTGTGGCCCAATACTGTTCCTGTTATTTATTAACGATATAAATAAATACATTAAAAATTGCAACTTCCTTCTATTCACAGATGATTTGAAGATTTTTCGTGAAATAAAAAATAACTCGGATATCACACTCTTACAAGATGACGTAAAAAACATTTATGAATGGTGTAGTGATAATGATTTGTTTCTAAACCTTCGTAACTGTTCGTCAATTTCTTTCAGTAGAGGTCAAATTTCTAAAAATATTTACTCCATCAACGGGAACGACCTACCTTCAGTCGCACACATTAAAGATCTTGGATTAATATTTGACTGTAAACTAACCTTTTATAAGCATATTGATACCATATGTTGCAAGTCATTGCAGACACTTAGTTTCATTACACGTTTTTCTAAGGACTTTTCTGTGATTACTCGAAAATTACTTTTTATTACGTTGGTGAGCTCACAGCTGGAATATGGTTCTTGTATTTGGTCCCCGTATTATAATGTTAAAATTAATCAAATTGAACGAGTCCAAAACAAGTTTCTTCTGTCAATATCGTTTAAAAATGGGATTAGAAGGGTTGACTATAGTCGTAGTTACATGTTGTGTTCGCTACAATTGATCTCATTGCATGAGAGGAGTATATATGTCGATCTGTGTGTATTGTACAAAATTATACACGGTTTGATATGTTGTAGCGAGTTATTTGGTAAGTTAAACTTTAATATTCCGTCTAAAACAAGACATATCAAAATAATTGAGAAGGATTTGTATCGTACAAACTACACCAGGTACTACTCCATTAATCGAATGATAAGAACACGTAATTTAGTTTGTTCCTCCCCTCATTTTAGATTATTTGATGCGTCATTGAATACATTTAAGTTTTATCTAAAATTAATAGATTTGTCGGCTCTTATTACCGATTTTTTATAAGCGTATTTTTAAAATCTATGTTTGTTAATTAGTAATGTTAATATATACTTGTAGAATTATTTACTTTATTTTTTATGTTATTTACTTTACTTTCTTTGTTATGATTTTTGTAAAAAAGGCATTGCCGTAAATAAATATTCTTATTATTATTAATATAGTGATTTAATTACAAAATACTAATACGATACATATTTTGAAAGTTGTGATGTATTTTAGACTAACGAGTGTCTTCTACTCCCAGACTAAGCATGAAGTAAAATTTCGATTTTAGAAAAGCCCCGCGTAGAAAATTTGTCGAGGGTCGCGTAGCGACCCGAGACAAATTTTCACGGGGCTTTTCTAAATTCGAAATTTTACTTCATGCACCACGCGTATAAACCACTGATTTACAGTTAAGTTAAAAATATATAACGCTTAGATGTGATGGTGATCAATATTTATTGAGATGTAGCGAAAAATGCAAGAATTTGTTTGTTTTGTGAATAATTTTGAAAAAATAATAACAAAAGTAGAATAAATTTAGTTTGTGCAACGTTTTCATACTGTTGATATTTATGTCATCATATCTTTAACGGGCTATGATGGACACATCACAATTTTTTTTACTTTATGTTTTGTGTGATAATCGCTACTTGTTATTATTATTGCATAAGATTGACAGTTATTAATTAATTTTGACTGCTAACAATGATTGACTGCTGTCAATATTTTATTGATTAATAGATATGACGTCATTGTTGCCAAGGCACGCTTTCCAAAAAAGAAAATAATATAATTTTAAATCTCAAATCTAAAATAAATTATAAGTGTGATACATTACTGAGTTTAGAAAAAATATTATTCTAAAAAATATGAAAATCCAAAATGGCGCCTATAAGAAAAACAAAAGTTGGCTATGGTCCCCTGGTAAATGTTACAGTTATCTTTAAAAGATATGCTACTAGATTCCTCATTAAAAAGTGATTGTATATTGTCAAAGTTCTAATTGTCCAGATTCGGTAGTTTTTGAATAAAAAAATAAAAATAAAAATCAGTTTTTTGTTGTTATATCAAAAACAAATAAAGATATTTTAAAACTGTTTTCAGATTATTTTTAGGCCCTAAAAGATCCAACTTTGCCCAATTTAACCGACTCTCTATCTCTTCAAATAATTAAGATTCCCATACATTCTGTCGAAATACGGACACCCTGGTAATATACAGTCAATAAAACACTACAAATTATTATACAGTTTCATAACAATATAAGGCAAGCTTACAATTTCGTATGTATTGTTCTTTTTTAATGTTTGATACAAAATACGATTAACTTAATTTAATGTGTGTTAAGATAAAACTAATATTCCTTTTTATATAGAATTTCTGTTAGATAAAAACAGTTAATAATTTTTTATATAACACAACTAAGATAACATTGTAATATAATATTTCTATTCCTGTAATTTCTGTTAGATAAGAACAATAATTATTTTTATGTTATCTAATTAATGTGTTGTATAACTCGGTAAGATTTTTTTCCTCCCATCATGTGTTAGTACTTAAAGTTCGCGGGAGAAAAATGTGGAGTGGCACAAGAGAGTTCGAATGTTCGAATTCATCCACTCGAACGTCGCGCTTTTCTCTTCTCGGCGAAAAGGGGCCACTCGTCGCTCCCCTGTAGCGGAATGTTTCGATGGGGATGAAGAGTTAAAGTTGGAATTATGAGCATTAATCTAAGTCTATTGCAGGATAATGGGAAATAAATAATACAACAATGGATGGTTTTTAAAAGTTAGTCTGCTAAAATTCAGAAAATTAATAAAATTGTTCGTAATTCAGGCATGAGCGTTCACAGACGAAGATAAGGGTACAAAAGTGTACAAACAGACCATTACATTTTTCAGTGATCGAAAATTAAATTTATCAAATTATAAAAATCATTAATGTTTGTGATTTGTGAAATAATAGCAATCTTAACATTTTTATTAGAACACTTATACAAAGTAGCTGATATTTTAGTGTCTAGCTTATATCTACTAAAATAATGAAGAAAAAAGGTCAACCTATTTTACAGAAAAAGGAAACATTTTTTTTTTAAACGGGATGCCCTGAATATTTTTGTGAATCAGATTCTCAATGAAATTCTCTTTACAATGATGTATCACAAGTATAATTTTAGTTGAAGAATTATTTCAAAAAATGAAAACTTGTCGATAGCACAGAACATAAAAGTTTTAAACATTGTTAATTGTTCTTAAATACGTAGGTACAATTACACCAATAAAAGCTTATAACTGTCAAATGTGTAAATTATTTGTTAATATGATAAAATTTGACAAGCGATTACAATAAATAAAATAATATTACTTGACTATAATAATTTCGTTATAAGGCATAATTTAAAAGCCAAATAGTACGTGTGATAAATCATTGTAAAGAGAATTTATCTAAGAATCTGATTCTCAAAATATATGCAGGGCATTTTATATAAAAAAATAATTGCTGACATTTTTTTAGAAAATGTGTAGGCCATGGAAACAATTAATGTTTCATCTTGTAGATCACGTTGCATATGATAAGTTTCATATCAAACTTTTTTCTGTATCTTTGATATTTTAGCAGATATATGCTGGACACAAAAAAAGCCACCCTGTTATAGATTTCGATTATTTTGAGATCTACAACTTTTAGTTGAATCTTTCAAGAAATATATATACAGAGTGACCCATTTTCATTTATCCACTGGAATATCTCCACAAATATGCATCGTACAAAAAAATGTTTCGAACAAAAGTTTAATGGTTTTGAGGGAGCCATCCTACCCTATGAAATTTTTGTCACCCCGCCACCTAGGGAGTGGGAGACGGGGAAACTTTGAAATATTAAACAAGAACCCCTATTTTTTATTTCAGATTCGGATTGTAGACCAAAAATTATATAGGTTTTATCCGAAAAAAAAAAAAAAAATGTAATTCGTGATAGATGGCGCCAAATGAAAACTTTCCCCATAAACCTTAAAAACGGCCTTTACGTAGACTTATATGAAATAGAGTATGTAAAGTTTACTTCCAGTTTTTATTAATTCCTGACAGATGGCGGTAGAATCGGCAAAATTAGATTCTTTTCAAAAATAGCGCATACGATTCGATTTTTAGTAAAAGTATTTTTATTTGAGCGACAAAGTTGAATAAAATCATTTTACCAGTAGCTGACATTTTATTGTACAAATTAACTTCAATAAGTCATTAGAATAAAGAATTTTATAGTCCTATATTATTTTAATTTGCGGTCGATACCTATGTTAACCATAGCAGATTTCTTTAGGTTTACCAAGAACGTTTTCATTTTTGCGACTACAAGGCCATCTACCACGAATTCCATTTTTTTATTTTCGAATAAAACCTACATCATTTTTGGAATAAAATCCGAATCTTCAATAAAAATAGGGGTTCCTGTTAAAGATTTCAAAGTTGGTTAAGAAAATTTCATAGGATACCATTAAACTTTTTTTCAAAACATTTTTTGTACGATTTTTTTTGTCGAGATATTCCAGTGGATAAATTAAAATGGGTCACCCTGTATACAAAAAAGCGCTAGCAGTGAAGTATCACTTCAGGTTTCCAGATGTGGACTAATAACTTTTCAGATGTTAGAGTTATAATTGTGTCCTTTTTATATCTTAATTAGTTTTGTCTTTACGGCACAATCTGACAGACAGACGGCCACACAGACTGACAGACAGACAGACAGACAGACAGACGGACAGACAAACAGACGGACAGACAGACAGACAGATAGACAAACAAACAGACTGCCAGACAGACATCCACACACACAGAGAGACAGACAGACACACAGACAGACAGATAGACAATCAGACAGATAGACAGACATACGACAGTCAGACAGACGGCCAGACAAATAGACATATAGACAGAAAAACATTTTTCAAAAATGGTCCTAATCAACTCAGGGGACCTCAAAAGGGATATAAAAAAGACCTTTTTTGGCATCATACCTCAAAACTAACAACACAGTTCTGACATTACAATTACAAATACATTTAGTCTACATTTTCCCTTTCCCACCCCAGTCACATCAAAATTTTACACCAGCCCATTTTCACCCATCCACTCTGTTCCTTCTGATCCTTATGATCCTTCTATTCCCACCAATCCACTACCCACGCACACCATTACCCTCCTATATGGCTCCAAGTATCCCTTCCACTTCCACATAACACACATCTTTCATACCTTCCACCCATCCATACCTTTCTACATCTTTCTCCCGATCCACACTTGCCAAAGCTACCTTTTCTCCCAGTGACAAATCATTCCTACTCAAGTACAGTGGCTTATCCCACCCCTCTCCAAACATCCTTGCCTTTCATGTACTTCTACCTCCTTAAATTTCACTCTCATCTACGCAGCCACATTCACCCCTTTTTACAGCCAGTCATTTGCCACCATCATCGATATTCCTACTCTTTCATACTTCTTTTTTCGCTTCCTCTTCCACTCACTCTTTTCTATTCCCAAACATGTCGTCCATACATATTTCACCATCCTCTCATTCTCTAGTTCACTCAACTCTCATATTTCACCACCATTTCCAACGCGTTCGCCATCATACTTCCCCTATTGATTTCCTGAAACAAAATGTAGCTAGAAGTTGATGTTTCCACTCATACTGGGAGTGGAAACATCAACTTCTAGCTACATTTTGTCTAGGAACCACCATTTCTCTCTTTCAATACATTCATACCCTTTCATTCCTAATGCTTCCAACCAATTTAGCGTGTTTGATGTATCCTCCGGTGGTCTTGAATATGAAGCCCAAATACCTAAACTCATTCACTCTTACAATCACCTCTTCCTTCCATTTCAGTTCACCCACTCTTCCATCCCTTCCTCAGTTTCTGAACCTCATCCACTTAGTTTTCTTAACATTTACACACAATCCTCTCTTATCCAGATACCTCTCCATACGCTGCAATACCTCTTTCATCTCCCCCCATTATCTCGCCAGCAGCACTACATGGTCAGCATAGGCCAACATCTATACTTTCGGTTTCCCAATCACTATCCCAGCCGCCCGCCCAATTTTCAACACTTCCTCCATTTCGCTCATATACAAGTTGAATAACAAGACAGCCCTGTCTCACTTCCGTCCATACTCTAAACTTTTCCGATATACTCTCCCACTTTCGTTCTCACCCACGTTTCCTTATACACCCTCCTCATCCATTCCGCAGCAACACATCTCCTCTTCAAGCATTTTATCATCTTATCTTTTGGCACAGTGTCATACGCAGCTTTCAGATCTAAAAATACAGCATACATACTATTTCAGTCTTCATTGTACCATCCTCGCTAATGTCAAAATTACTACTACTTCCTTTTCTATTCTGTTTTTGACCACCGTCATGGCGATTTTGTACCCGGTACTCATGATGGTAATCCCTCTGTAATTATCTACTATTGTTCTCTCTCCTCCTTAATGTACCCGGCACACTACCCCCACTCTCCATGATCTTGGAAGCTTCCTCCAAATCCCATTTAGCAACTCCCTGAAACTTCTCTTTCCGTCCACTGCGATTTCCTTCTACATTTCACCCTTCAGTCCGTCAAAACCCGCTACCTTTCCAAATTTAACTTCCTCAAACGCCTTCTTTACTTCCTCTTCCGTAAAGCCCTCAATTTCCCCTTCTTCCACTGACACTCGTTCTCCCACCCCTGCCGGCTCTTCCTTTAGAGACACCCCTTCACTTCACCTCTTCTCACGATACTCCACATTTCTTTTTCACTCCTACAAGCTTTCATTTCTTCCCCTATTTTCTCTAACTATTCTTTCTCCTTTTTTTCACACACCTTCTCATAGTGCGATCTTGTTGTTACAATCCTCTTCTCCCATCCTCTTTCCGCTTTTTACCATCTCACTGGGTTCCTTCGCCTCCCTTTTCTAAACTCAAAATTTTACTTCATGCGCCACGGGTATTAACAACTGATTTAAAGTAAAATTAAAAATATATACTGGTAAGATGCGATAGATATTTAATATGTTGAATTATTTTTCGATATTCACTAATATTTAAGAAAATATCAAGAAATATATAAAAAAAACGGTAGCAGTAAAGTACCACTTCTGGTTTCCAGATGTTGACTAAAAACATTTAGAATCATAGAATTATAATTGTGTAATTTTGGTATCTCAGTTAGTTTAGTCTTTACGGCACAATCTGACAGACAGACGCTAATAAACAGTCTGACAGACAGACAAACAGACGATCAGACAGACAGACAGACAGACGGACAGATAGACAGACAGACAAACAGACTGCCAGATAGATAGACAGACAGATAGACACACAGACACACAGACAGACAGACAGACAATCTGACAAACAGACAAATAGACACGACAGTCAGACAGATAGAAGGTCAGACAAACAGACAGATAGAAAAACATTTTTCAAAAATGGTCCTTATCAACTCAGGGGGCATCAAAATATGTTATTGATTTGAACATTTAAAAAAAAGAACACTTTCCTTTTGTATTCACACGGAAATATAAAAATTAGGTGTTTTCTCTATCTCAATATTAAAAACTAATCACGAATTAGTAATTGTGTTTTTGTGATATTTGTGAGTTAAACAAAAAACCTTCCTAAAAAATTCATTGTCTGTCGGTGATATTTGTGAGTTAAATAAGAATTCTAAAATAAATTTAATTGTTTGTTATTTTTTATGTAAGTGAAATAAATCACGCGTTTGATGTTTTACCTATTTTTTTTAAATGAATTGTGTTTCTGTAATATCTATGAGTTAAAAAAAACGACAAAAAAGAATTGTGTTTCTGTATTTATGTGCGTTAAAAAAAACCCGGTGACAAAAATCATTTCAGAACAATTGTTTATATTATTAGATGGTCATGTTATTGTTTTTATTTATGATACTTGCGACACACATTTTTATAGTTGTAACATATTTTAAACTAATTAGTGTTTTCCACTCCCAGACTAAGCATGAAGTAAAATTTTGATTTTAGAAAAGCCCCCCGTGAAAACTTTCACGAAGCTTTTCTAAACTCGAAATTTTACTACATGCGCAACGCGCATAAACAACTGATTTAAAGTAAAATAAAGTTGAAAATATATACTGCTAAGATGTGATAGATATTTATTATACAGGGTGACTGATTTTTTAGTGTCCAGTTTATATCTGCTAAAATATTAAAGATACAAAAAAGGTTAATATAAAACTTATCATATGCAACGTGATCTAATTTTTTCCATGGAAAACCTTTTTTACAGAAAAGTCAACATTTTTTATTTAAAAACCGGATGCCCTGAATATTTTTGAGAATCAGACTCTTAATGAAATTCTCTTTACAATGATGTATCAGAAGTACCATTTTACTTGAAGATTAATTTCTAAAAATTGAAAACCTGTTGATAGCACAGTACATCAAAGTTTTAAACATTGTTCATTTTTCTTAAATAAGTAGGTAAAATTACAACAATAAAAGCTTTTAACTGTCAAATGTGACAAGTATTGGCTAATATGATCAAATTTGAGAAGCAATTGCAATTAATGAAACAATATCACATGACTACAATAGTTCCGTTATTAGGCATAATTTAAAATCCAAGTAGTACTTGTGATAAATAATCGTAAAGAGAATTTATAATAAAAATCTGATTCTTAAAATATATACAGGGCATTCCATATGAAAAAATAATTACTGACATTTTTCCAGAAAATGTGTAGGCCATGGACTAAAATAATGTGTTCCATCTTGTAGATCACGTTGCATATGATAAGTTTCATATTAAACTTTTCTCTGTATCTTTGATATTTTAGCTGATATAAGCTGGACACTAAAAAATCAGCCACTCTGTATCGAGTGTACCATTTAACCTAACAAATCAAAATAATTTAAAAACACGCATCATACGAAAAAACGTTTTAAGACCAAACATTAATATTTCCTAAGGGTACATCATCCTGTTCTAAAATCAGCGCCCTGCTCAACTTCTAGTGGGTGGGGCGGGGGGGCAACTTTAAAATTTCAAATAAAAACCCCAATTTTGTATTACAAATCGGATTATACGGAAAAGAATACATGTTTTTACTAAAACAAAATTTTCATTCGTAATAATTATCTAACCAAAGTTGACCAAATTGGTCTTGTTATGTTTTGCATATTAACACTTCAGATTTGATTCAACTAGAATTTATAGGCCGAGAAATTCTTGTATCATAATTATCTAACCACAGTTGACCAAATTGGTCTTGTTTCATTTTGCATATTAACACTTCAGATTTGATTTAACTGGAATTTACAGGCCGAGAAATTCTTGTATCAATTATACGCAATCCGCTTTTGCGTTCAATTAAATCCCAATTAGGGGATTACCATCCCCCAGCATTGACAGCAATTAGCAAGTGCGGGAGGGTGGCGTGGGGGGTGGGGTGTAAAAGGGGGTTGTTATCGCACCGGTCGGCCATTAAGTTCGACCGAAGGAGGCAATAATCGCCGACAACAGCAACAATTAATTGCAATTTACCAGAAGGTAATTAATACTGACTTATTCAGAGGGTATTATTAAATATAGGGCGGCGACCCATTAGGAAACCTTAATGTGTAACCGAGCCCGAGCGTTCACTATTAATTACTAATTTAACTGATAGTCATCGATATTGCAAACCAGGGTTGTTAAAAAAAACGACTTTTTTTTCATTTTAAATAAAACATTCAGTTTTTTTACAAAACGTGTTCTTTTCATTTAAACGGTGTTTAAAACCTTAACAATCAAGAACATGTTTAAAGCGTCTTTAAAACATGTTTAAAACGTGTTTAAAATATATTTAAAGTATGTTAAAAACATAACCGACCTTATGAATAATCCACTAATCGCGACTAACGTGTGACTAACTTAGGTTTAGTAAGAAAATGAAATGTGTCGAATACATAGTCCAATTTTAGACGCGATTAGCGCTAGTCTACATTTTTAATTACACCTTACCTCTTAGTTTTACATGTGACTATACGTAACTTCATACGTCATTCGCGTAATTGTGAGCGTCAAAGTTCTATGCTTCCTAAAATAATGAACTGTGTTTTGTTCAAATTAGTGTTGTAAAGTTCCCAAATGAGCGCAAAAATCGTGTGCTACGCCTGTGTTCATAAAAATACGCACACTGAAGGAGGAACGAACTTCCTTAAACGGCCTTTACCCACATTCGTTCGTTCGTTTACAATTGTCTAACAAATATAGCTTAACTATTTATCTTCATCGTACGTACAGAGTACTGTCTTTCTTTTTGATTCAAGTGCAGTAAGTGCATTTTTGTAGGCACAGAGAAAGCTCACGTTTTTGTGCTCGTTCAAGAATTTTACAATACTAGTTTAAATCACTATGATGTCTATGCTGAATAGTAACCTATAGAGAGCGATACAAGATAATTAAAATCCACAATTGGTAATTGAATATTGCTAATTCTACGCTGAAAGAATCGGTTATAGTGTAAATTAGTTGGCGACATTGGCACAGAGAGCGTAGCAATCCTCGTTACATAGATAAATATCGTAAACTAAAGATAGGCGCTACTAACAAGTATGTATTAAAACATGACTATGCATACGGCGTACTTAGTACTTAATCGCAATTAGTTAATCACACGTTAGTAACAGTTTAATCACAGGAATATGCATAAGGCGGAACATTTTTAAAACTCGTTTTAAGTCACATTTATAAACACACAGTTGTTATAAAATTGTATATACATTTTAGCTAAACTGTTGACGATAATTCAAATTACAGTAGTAAACAATGCAATTGGAATAATCGTCAACAATTTAGCTAACATTTATTTTATAAAACATTATTTACAAAACTATAGGTAAATTACCGTCGCACAGAAAAAAATATTTTTTCAAGTGCGACGGTATAGACCAGTGATGGGGAAACTACGGCCCGCGGGCCAAGTCCGGCCCGCTGAAAGGTTTAATCGGGCCCGTTTAAGAGTGCCGTCGTGAGAATGTTTGAACGCGTTCTTACTTCGTAATGTGACGACCTGCATAAAAACTACCTACCTACGATTAAGCATTATTCTTTGGCCCGCTACGATTGTCTGGTTATTACAAATGGCCATTATAGAACCATTATACTTAAAGTATTTTGACTCAGATAACCCAAATTTGACTGTAAAAAGCTTAAAACCAATCAAAATATCGAGTATTCGACGAAAACTCCTAAAATAAGGCATAAAAACTGGAAAACTAAATGTTTTTGTTGAGAATGAGTGAAATTTCGTCTGATAAATGATGATACTTATTTTTTTTTGGTGACTTTTGATCCTTTTTATACAATTTGCAAAGAGAAAAAGCTCTATCATACACTCGAAGTCGAGTATTCGACGTAAACTTAAAAAATAAGACGTTATGACTTAAAAACGACGACGAGATTTCGCGTTTTCGATGAGGGTAGTGAATATGTCATCACAATCATGGTTGTTTTCAGTATTCAATAATCTGTCTCGAACCAATAAACTTAAATTTGACGTGAAAGAACTCCGCAATACACACAAGGTCGAGTATTTGATAAAGATTCTGAAAAAAATCTATCGGACTTAAAAATGATTGGAACATATAAGTTTTTTCTCAGCGGTTACGCAATTTTCATTTCGACAAAAATTTCCGGTTTCTGTAAAACTTACAAAAGAAGGATTACAAATTCCGACGTATGATACAGTCGGCGGGTTTTCGGTGCAGCACAAGGCAGAGGAGTGAAATGGTCGGAGGAGGTGGAGATACCTGTAAGGGTGACCGCGCACAGTGGGGCCAAATTGCCGAAAAAGCGCGCATAGACTGTGTTTCGTAATGTTACTGTATGTGAATCTCTGAAAAAGGTTTTCTATAGGTTTTATGGTCCGCACAATTCTAATCAATTATTATTCTGAACGATTGACAATTGACAACATTATAAAATTACGATTTTCAACACTATCGTGATGGCTATAGATGATTCATAGTAAAATTCATTGAGTTCAAATTATTTATCATTCTGATAGATTGTCGCATGAAATATTGTCATGACAACTGCCAATTTTATCAAAATAAATGTTTTCAACACATTTGTCATTGACTAAACTAATTTGATTTATTCCGATTTTTGAAAGATATTTTTGGTGCATGTCAAATACTAAATCATTTCATAATGTTATAATAGGTAAGGTAAGCGTGTTAAGCTAGATGAGTGTGTAACAACAAATATTTATTGTATAACTCAATATCCGTTGGTTTAGTTGTTCGGGAAGTAGTTTTTTCGATAATGAGGATGAAATTGGAGCTGAAGGCTTCAATTTACACCGAAATTTTTTTTCATGAAAGCATTTTCGATGACGTGAGATCATTTTTAATATGAAAGTTTAAATTTTACACTTTCGATTGATATTTGAAACGTCTCATATTTTGTCCCGAAACTCGAAATCGAATGTTTATGTTTATTGAACTTTTACTGTCAGAATGAATATTATATATGGATTTTTCAATGGGACTAATAATTTATTATTAAAGAAAATAGGATGATATGTAACCAAAATACGTAAGTAACGAAAATACAATTTTGACACTATTTGTAATTCCCGTTTCAAAGCCAACATTTTCACGGTCGCAAGTGGACACAGCTGCAATTAAGCTCAAAATATAGTATAGTATAGTATAGTTGAATGGACATCATTTTAGGAAAATCCCAGGTTTGTGCTTCGGTGTGTTTAAAAGTTACACCATTTTTAAGATAGACGTAAATTTCTATTGAATTTATATGGAGAAAGTACTATTGAGTTAAAACCTTCATATTGTGAACTTTGTCTTGATAAACCACATGATCTGGTATTGCTACAAATTTTAAATATCACTTAATATGAACTTAAACACCGCAAATAATTATCAATTTTGCCGTTACAATGACTTTTACTTTTTCTTCCTATGCGCGTTTTTTTTTTTCTAATTTGGGCCCATTGTGCGGCGGTCCACAGTTATTAGGCAATATGGCTTTAGAAGAGTCATGCGCTACTGTCGCAACATTTTACTCTATGTGTGACTCTTTTTGATTCAAATGACCTTCGGAGTGAAAGCCTCTTCCTTTTTCGGACATCATTAGATTGCCGTATATCGCTCATTGGTGACTAGCAGTGATCCGCTAACATATTTATGGACCATGTTCCCTTATAACGCTTCTCCATTTACTATAAATCTTGATGAAAACGTTTACCTTGCTCTTCACTAAAATCTCCACAGTTTTCAGAAAAGTCTTTCAGATGTGAATCTAAAATATGCAACTTGTAGCTCATGTTGCATCCTTGTTTTTGAAGTTTGTCAACCATATTTTTCACTATCTTTTTGTAATTTTCATCTCTTTTGTTTCCAAGAAATTTCAAACAAACTTCTTTGTAAACCAACCATGCTTCTCTTTCTCTTTTTGTCATTGTTGCAAGGAAATCTTCATCATGTAACATTTTACGTGTTTGAGAACCGTCGAATACTCTTTCACTTTTGCATCAGATAATTTCGGAAACTTACCCTAAAAATACGTGAAACATTTGCCTTTTATTTATTTATTTATTTACATCCTAATAACAAATACAAATAACAATGTTAAACAGATTTCTGAACAAAATGAAATAATAGCAAAATAAAAAAAAAACATACATTACAATATGGATATCTACTAAAACTAAAAAGAGCACTACTTTCAAGCACATATTTACAAATTTTTTTGAAGCGTTGTAAATTGACACCAAAAACATCAATTAATTTACAATGCATATTAATGTTATTAATTAAAACATTTCTAGGGCTGTTGTAAGCATAATTTGTTGCGTGATACTTGCTAGAAAGAAGCTGCTGCTGCCTAGTAATGCGCGTAGGAACATATAATGAAATAGATGAGAGTATCTCAGGACAATCAATTCTGCTATTTAATATGCGATACGCAAAACATAATGAAAAGTAGATTCTTGGTTTAACTAAAGGAAGGAACCCAAGATATTTAAGTATCATATCATAATCATGATAAAATACATGACAGCGAAAACAAATCAATTTTATCATTTTACGTTGTACATTTTCTAGCCGATCTACGTGACATTTATAATAGGGTGGCCATATAATTGCACAGTAATCCATAATAGGTCTTACAAAAGATATATAAAGAGATACAAAAGTTCTAATTGAATCAAAATGTGAAGTAAACCTACGAATAAAACCAAACATCTGCAACGCTTTGGAAGAGATTATGTTGATGTGATTATTAAATTGAAGTTTGGCATCAAACAAGACTCCCAAATCATTGATTGAGTCAACTCTCTGAAGAAGAAGATTATTTAATGAATACTCAAAATGTAATATTAAGTCTATTTTACGAGAAAAACGCATGGACTTGCACTTACTTTTATTTAAATATAAATTATTCTCATTACACCAAACCATGATCTGATTTAGATCATTTTGAAGGGTATTACAATCATGTATAGACTTTATATTTCGAATTATTTTCATATCATCTGCGTATAGAAGAACATTTAAAACAAGATTTTTACCAATATCATTTACAAATATAAGAAAAAGTAACGGTCCTAAATGGGAGCCTTGTGGCACCCCTGAGGTTGCGTTAATTATAATGTCAGATGTGATATTATTTACTTTAACTAACATTTTTCTGTTACAAATAAAGCACCGTAGCTATTCAAGCATGAGTCCCGAAACGCCATATGAGCTAAGTTTATACAAAAGCCTCGTTTGATTAACCCTGTCGAAGGCTTTGGAGAAGTCGGTGTAGATGGAACCCACAACCGAGCCTTCTTCCAAAGTATCTGATATAAAGTTTGAATAAATAAAAAGATTTGTTTCTGTAGACCTGGAAGGAAAGAATCCATGTTTTTGATCAATTATTGTGGGTAAAAAGTGCAGCATCATATATTTATAGAGAATTTTGTCAAACAGTTTCGGGATACATGACTGAATGGCTATAGGACGATAATTTTGTACATCCTTTTTGATACCCGACTTGAAAATAGGGATGACATAGCAACGTTTCCAAACAGTAGGAAACTTACCATCTTGAAGAGATTTGTTAAACAGCAAGGTTAGAGGAATGCATAACTCATTGGTACATGCTTTAATTATTGACGGAGGAATTCCATCAGGACCAGGAGAACTGTTTGCTTTGATATCAGAAAATGATTCTATGATATCAGATTCAGTAAGATGAAGATAATTGAATGTTATATTTGACTCTACGGTAAAAATAGGACCCACACCGGAGTGATTAGAGTGTGACTCTTGAAAAAAAAACTGGCGAATAAATTGGCTATATCTATATTAGAAGTAGCCATCGCTGTTCCTTTGTACATACATGATGGAAAAGTACCAACCCTATCTCTTTTAGATTTGCAATATTTCCAAAAAGCATTAACATTATTTGGTATGTTATTTTCAATATTACGAATGTAGATAAGGTGGTCATTTTGGTTAAGTCTTTTGCAATCTGATCTTAATTTGGAAAAGGTGTAATCTTTTATACATCCAGTATTCTTAATTTTTTTGTGTGCAAGACGTTTACTTTTAATTAACTTAATTAACGATGGCAAAAACCATTTAGGAAAATGAGACTTTACTTTTCTCCTAACTGGAACATGCTTATACAAGATATTGTATAATATTTCATAGAAAATATCAACAGCATCATCAATGCAACTAGATTCTAAATGGTATACCCAATTAATACTGCTTACTTCATTACAAATAGCATTAATATTGCAGTTCGTAAAGTCCAAATAAGATTCCTCATTTGAATCATCATTAGCAACTGCAGCATCAAAGTCTATATGTCTATGTTTTTGTCTAAAGATTTTAGGAATTGTTTTAATAATCCGAGTTTTATATGTAATGGTGGTATTAGAACGTTTTTCGGATCGACTAATGGTTAATTTTAAACATTATTCCTACCAGCTCGAAAAACAATTCTTTGGCCAAACCTTTTGTACGTAGTGCCTATCTCTGTCTCTACTATTCCATAAGCCCAAGTAACACAGATATTTTGTAAACCTACTTTGTTGATCAAGTAACATGGTAAGAATTTTCAAGACCCCACATAATCTCCACTTATGTTGTTTATACCTAATTTTGGATAATACAAGTCTCATGTTATTGTAGTTTATTATGTAATAAGACAGCCTTCATACTAACTTTGGAGGAATCTATAAATAGTCTTCATTGGCCATCTTGATAAATATAAGGTTTAAGTTCAGTCATCAATCCGTTGATGTCATTACAATAAACAATTGACTGCTCTAAGTCTTCTTAAAAAAAAAACCTGAAGTTTTCCTCTCTATTCCGATATGAGCTGGATTTAACATCACTTGATAGCAAATTGTCTTTTTTATTATCACCGCCAAATATTCTGTCCCATCTTTCGATAGTCCCAATTTTATCACCACATTCTCAAATTTTTCTTTTGACCAAATCTTTGGAACCATTACAGCTGTTGATGAACCCGTAGTGTAGTCTTCGTCTTGATCATCAGAATCACTCTGAATCGTATATTTACGATGGGATCTTCTGTTAGAATTCGTGATTAACATCAATTTCGTTATCAGATTTCAATTCGTTCACACCTACATTTTCTTTAGGTTGATCTACCTCCATCATTTCTATGTTTAATTCAGGATCATTTGTTTGTAAAGTAGGACAAATGATAGAATTAAGCTGAGGATATTCAATTTTTTTTCTTCAGTTCATCCCCACAACATTTGTCTTACAAAAGTAACATTGTTCCCTACTCTCAGGTTTTTTTTTTTGAAATTGTTGAAGTTCTATATTTTATTCGCTTATTTTTATCTTAGGTATCCAAAATCTTGTATCGAGCAGTGTATATGGTATTCGGGGTCCAATCAGCATTCAGATTTTTAACTTTCATATTGAAAGAACGTTCACAGGTTTCTTTAATTTTCTTGTTCATATTTGTTCGATTATGTAATACCTCATATTTGCTGCAAACGTAACAGAAGATGTCTGCATCGTTCACACAACCGTGCGAATTTCTTGTAGCATTGGACTTACAGGAAGCTAGGTTTCTCACTTTACTAGGGTTGCGGTTGCATGATAAGGTATCCCTCCTCTGCATCGTAAACTTTAAATCCACTTTTGACATGATGGCGTGTTCCTAACCTAGGAACTTAGCCGAAATCAATCTATTGCCCGCCGTCGCCACAGGGAGGTCTCCTAGTTGCAAAAGTAGACGACGAAAAATGTCCCGGAAAGGCATCCTTATTTCTTTGATGGTGGAAATACAAAACAAAACAAGTGTTTTAATCAAAGTTCTACTAATACAAAATATATCGAAAATAACATTTGACAAGTAGTGATCATCCTTATTTCGAACGAAATCGCCATATCTGGTCGTCGTTCTCAAGTCATGATATCTCATTTTTTGAGTTTACTTCGAATACTCAACTTCGAGTGTATGGTAGAGCTTTTTCTACTTAAAAATTGTATAAAGAAGACAAAAGACACGAAAATAATTAGTATCATAATGTTTCAGACGAAATTCCACCCATTCTCAACGAAAAAAACATATTTGGTTGTCGTTTTCCAGTTTTATGCATCATTTTGAAAGTTTTCATCGAATACTCGATATTGTGATTAGTTTCAAGCTTTTTTACAGTCAAATTTGATTTATCTGAGTCAGAACACTTTAAGTATAAGGGTTCTGAAATATAATTTATCGATACATTTTTTGTTTTTTTTTTGTTTATTGGGATCTTAACTAACATGGCCTGATGGGTCTATACCGTCGCATTTGAGAAATTCTTGTGTGCCGGTGTTATTATTAATACAATTTAACAATTTAAGCATAAGTAAGTAAAAACAACATAACACAAACGGAAAAATAACAAATTTAAACTTCATATTAAATTAGTGTTTTATACGCCTGGTGCATGAAGTCAAATTTCTAGTATAGAAAAGCCTGAAAATTTGGATTGGGGCGCTCGCTTCGCTCCGCGCCAAAATTAAAATTTTGAGGCTTTTCTAAACTCGAAATGTTGCTTCATGCCTAATCAAGGATTGAGAACCCTCATTTAATACATAATAAAAAAAATGGTTACCACTTTTACTTTAAATAATATTAAACAAAACTTGATTATTCGGTAATGAATCACTTCTAATTACAAAAAGTAGATTATTATTTAGATACATTTTCAATCACTTGTTGTTTCTATCAATTAATTTTAAACTTCTAATAAGTGTTTCCACTCCTTGATTAAGCATGGAGAAAAATTTCAGGGTTTTCTTTACTCTAAATTTTACATCATGTGCCACCGGTACAAAACATTGAATTAAAGTCAAGTTCAATAGTACTTTTTAAGTTTAATCTCACTTTAATAAATATTACACATTTTTATTTCGTGTGTTGTTTGAATTCTATATAATAATGATTCTTTATGTCATAAACTTTAAATCAGCAGTCGTTTTTTTAATAATGAAAATCGCATCTATGTTTATAAACTAGATGCGAATTTTTTACACTTGATCTGAATCATACTGTATAATTGAACATACAGTTGTGATAAAATTGTATGTTTAATAAAGTAATTTGAAATATCTTCAACAATTTAGCTAAAATTTTAAAATTTAAACAAAGCAATCATGATAAAGTAGTATAAAATATAGCTTAGGTAGTTTAAGATTTAAACAAAACGTTTTAAATAAATGTAACGTTCAAGACATGTTTAAAACAAAACCGTTTAAAACACGGCGCTTATTTTTAAACATGTTTGAAACACTGTTATAAAACAAAGTGTTTTAAACATAACAACCCTGTTGCAAACTCAACTTTGTTAAAAAAATATCTTCAAGAATTTAGCCAAAATTTAAAAACTAAAACATAAAGTTCATAACAAAGTAGTATAAATATAAAATATAGTTTAGGTAGTTTTAGATTATAAAAAAAACGTTTTAAATAAATTTAACGTTTAAGACATGTTTAAAACAAAACTGTTTTAAACATGACGCTTATTTTTAAACATATTTGAAACATTGTTTTAAAACAAAGTATTTTAAAAATAACAACCCTTTTGTCAACCCAACTTTGACGAAAAAGGAGAATTCTCTAAATTAGATTATTTAATAATACAATATCTTTAACTAACGCAAAAGTTAAAAAATGTTATTATTTTTTTACATAATTAATGTTATCAACAAAATAAAAATATTGTTAACATGTAAAAATAAAATTATATTCTAAAACTTGAAATAATAAAATATTTCAGTGCAAAATAACGATTGTATAATGTTGAACTATTAAAAAGTACATTGTGTGTGTGTGTGTGTGTGTGTGAGTCAGTAATTTCGAAATTAACTCGTGCATTATCCTTGTTTTACTGCACAGCCTTGTATTAATTTTAGGGGTCTTCATCAAAGTTTTACCAGGAAAATAGTGCTCGTTTAATGCCACTCGAATTTATTACACGGCGAAACGCACTGGGAATTACATTATGTTCCATTATTGAGCGCACAAAGGGGGTTTTCTCAGACCCAATACTCGTTATTTCGCAATAACACGAATTCTCTATTAACACAATTTATGTTGAACTACGGTATTATGTTGATGAAGAATACATTTTGAAAATATTGATCAAAATAATACGATTTTTATGTATTGGCACAGTTTTTGAATTTCTGTTAATATTAATTGTTTTGGCTATAGATGTGTTTAGTATTTGGGGTAAGCCAAAAACTATATTTATATATGAAAACAACACAAAATTGTGTCAAAGTTTTGTTATCATTAAAAACATTCACGAGAGTTTTCAATCCTTGATTAAGCATAAAGTAGAATTTCAATTTTAGAAAAGCCTAAAACTTTGAAAGCCTTAAAAGCCTTAAAAAGTTTTGAAACTTTCGCGTAGCGATGCGAGCGACCAAACCAAATTTAAAAAATTAAAAATGCACTGCTAAATCAGTATTAAAAATAAACCGATGAAGCAGGATTGAGCATATTTTAATTTGAACAATATTTTAATTTAATTCTGGAGGTTTTATTAAAACACTTGGTTTGTTTCACTGATCAGTGAAACAAACCAAGTGTTTTAATTATATATCGAGAATTAGATTTAAAAATGTTTCACCACAGGTTAAGTTTTGCCGCGGAGCGACCAAACCAAATGTTCAGGCTTTTCTAAACTCGACATTTTACTTCATGATTATTTAAGGATTAAAAACATTCGTTAGTAATTTCAAATTAAAACCGCTTCGCTACGCCGAGCAAATCTAAATTTTCAGGGTTTTTCTAAACTCGAATTTTTACCTTATGGTAAATTAAGGAGTAGAAACACGTGTTAGAAGTTACATTTAACAGTTTTAAAAAACAATTAATGCCTAAAATTTTACAGCGTATGCATCCAAATTTGTATATTTAAAAAAATATAAAGCGCATTTAAATTGTACAGCTAATAAACAGACTACAAAATTATTGTCATTGATGATACATTCATATGTCGATAAACTTATACAATGTCTACAACATATTAAGTCAAATATTTTCAAAGTTACACAATGGAATAAAATATAATTTTAAATAATTTTTAAATAAGAAATTAATTTGTTTAACAATCTATTAACTTTCACAAATCAATCCCGATTATAAATAATAATTCTTAGAAACAATATTTGGTATTGTCGTAATTTTTATAATTTTGTTATTAATTAATTATAATTATACAAATAATAGTTTGCATATTTATAATTAAAATTAGTGCTGCAATTAATTTGTTGCAATGTAAAATTATTCTGGCATTAGTGAACTTTGGTCAAAAAAAACAAAAACCAGACAGGATTTTTTTGTTGACATGAATGTGTGTATGTTTATATTAAATGTCCTTGAGGAGATAATGCTGTGGCGCGGCGGCTGCCGAGAGCAGTGCCGTCTCCACCGTATTTTCCAGCCGATAAATACGGCTAGTCCGTGACGCTGAAAACCCTACTGGTTATCACTCCTTGTAATAATTACTCAATGGTGGTACCAACTCACATTTAAATGCAAAAAATTCATAGCATGTTAGAGGATAAAACATTTTGCACATATGGTATTTACTAAGAATTTTAAAACCAAATATTAACTCAAATCCTGTACAAATACTCTATAAATTAGTTTGAATAAAAACATCATTCAAAATAATTAACCTTTTTAAATAATTATATATTCTCCATTTTCTTATAAAAAAAGATAAGCCTATATTAGATTGTAATAAAATTTATGAAAATTATTAAACATTATTAAAGAAAAGAAAAACTCTACAGACGATCAAGTTCCAATAAAATCCAGTACAGATATTTCAGTTGTTAGCAAAAAGCTACACTCAGTGAATTTTATTTTAAAGTTCATTCTCTTTTTAAATAATTGTTTAAACTAGTTAATAGTCGTAAATTAAAATATATTCTTAAATATTTTAATATTTTAGAAAAAAGTGGTACAGATATATGATTTTTTGCAAAGAAGATATAGTTTTCTGATATTAGGAATATTCAGTGAATTTTATTTCTAAATTTGTTTTTTACCGTCCGCACTATTATGTAAGGGAAGTATTGTGATCGGCCAAAAATTGATCTCCATTTTTTTACGGAATATCCGTTTTGGGGTCCCAGGAATCCGAATCAAGTGTTATCTAAATCATGTCGGTCTGGTATTTTTTTAAAGGTGTTTTTCCACTACTTGGTTAAGCATGAAGTAATTATTTCGAGTTTAGAAAAGCGTGAATATAGAAAAACATTTTAATTTGAATACTTCATACGCCAGGCGTATAAAACACCGACTTATTGTGAAGTTCAAAATCATATCAAGTGCTTGGAGCAATTTGCTTTTGGATTCTTGTTTTATTATATTTACATTTGATCAAATTACTCAAATGTTGAAAAGGCAAGATTTAGTTAGGCGAAATAAACATTTGTAAACGTAAGGTCAAATATATTTTGAACTTTACTTTAAATCAGTGTTTTGTACGGGTGGCGCAGAAGTAAAATTTAGAGTTTAGAAAAGCCTAAATTTGGCTTGGCCGCTCCGCTTTGCTACGCGACCTAGCCCAACTTTTCTAAATTCAACATATTACTTCATGCTTACTTGAGGAGTGGAAACACTCGTTAGAGGAATTAAATAGAAATTATGAAATCGGGATATCTATAAACTTAAAAGAATTATCCCTGTACCAATTATTATTGGATTTTTGTTTAATCTTTAACAATGAATATACTAAAGGGATTACAAAGTTATTGTAGAGAATAACACAATTGAATTGATACTCTTGAATAAAAGTGAATTGTAGATTTATGAATGCCCTTATCAGTCGTTTTAAATTTTTCATAACAAAACAAGTAAAAAGTTGAGCTACTCTTTTAATTTATCACACCTTCTTCTAAGTTATCCACGAATTCGATATTGTTTGTTCATTTCTTTAAAAATAAAAGAACATGTGATAAAAAAGTTAAAACGTGGATTACACTTTTAATTTATCACACTTTCTTTTAAACCCTCTACTATTTTGAAATTTATTTTCGTTTATTTCTCCGGAAATAATATAACGTGGGGTACTTCGCTTGCGATATTTTCGGTGAAGGCGCCGGGTCGTCTGGCGATCAGTCACTTTCCCGTTTCCACATCGTCCATCTCGCAGCGTTTATCGATTCCGACCCGCTTTGCGGCCCCGTTTCGCTTCGTCTGGGTCCGGGGTTCAAAACCGTTTCGACCCTATCAAATCAACAATAAAAATCCCCACAAAAAATAACACCCCATCCTAACACAAAAGGGGTGGCCAATAAATCCATAAAAGAATCAAGAAAAAAATACACCAACAAGAAATACAATTGAATATATCTACATCCATTCAGTAAATTGTCGTTAAACATAAGTAAACTCTATTATTGATATGTTTTTTTTACAGAAGTAGAAATATGGACAAGGCTTTTAATCCAAATATACAGGGAATATTTCTTACAAGTATACATATACATACGTTTTGTTAAGGAGTTAAATTTAAAGCTATAAACGAGTGTTTTCCACTCCCAGACTAAGCATGAAGTAAAATTTCTAGTTTAGAAATGCCTTAAAAATTGGTTTGGTCGCCTAGCGCGAAGCGCGGAGCGACCAAACCAAATTTTTAGGCTTTTCTAAACTAGAAATTTTACTTCATGCGCCACGCGTGTTAAACACTAAAGCCACTGAAATATTGGGAACAAGTGAACCTAAATTAATAAATAAAGCACTAATAACTATTCTTCTCACTTTTATTTTTATTCCATATGTACATTTCGGACACAATGTGACCCTTATCAATGGATTAATACTAACTAACAAAACTAAAATTTAACACATATATACACAAACGATTACATACAAAGCGGTGGGAGTGAAGGCAAGAAATTGGGAAAAAACATAATTAACAATTCCAAGAAAAAATAAGGGTAGCGCTATGAGCGGGGTAAGGGTATTAAGGCTATTCGGTATGGACAGGATAAGCGTATTGGGGAAACCCGGACTAAGGTGTACAAATTAAATCTAATAAGGTATTTTGGAGTGGGCTGAGATCAAAATTCATTAAATAATTTTCGGATTTTTTCATTTCGATAGCTTCAAGCATATTTACTTGATAATTCGACGAATGCTTCAGTAATTTGATATTTTTAACTGTGATTTTATGGCCGGTTTCGATTATGTAGTTAGCTACCGCTGATTTATCTGGATTTAGTTTACGTGCGTGTGCTATATGATCATTAAATCTAATTCTTAGGTTGCGTTGCATTTGACCAATATACAACTTTTCACAATTACTACAACTTATTGAATAAATACCTGATTGGACTAATTCTTCTATTTTGTTAAATGTATTCCCTAATACGTGGCTAAGTTTTGAATTAACATAGAAGGCTGGTGTTAAGTTAAATTTTTATATAATTTATTAAAATAGATTTCTGAGGTGGGGGAATATATTAGTCGAACGAATTTTTTATCTTTATTGGAATTGATAGGTGTTAAGAATGTGGTACTGTTAAGTTTATTTTTAAAGACATGTTTGTTAATTAATTTTAGAAAACCCACACATACTTTTAATTATCTCCATGCTAATTCTTATGCTCCAATGAAGTACAAGTTAGCAGCTTTCAATAGCCTCATCCATAGAGTCTTCAGCTTACCTACACAACATCGAGAGAAACCTTCAATACAATAGTCATACCATCTAAAAATTAATTAACAAACATGTTTTTAAAAATAAACTCAGTACCACATTCTTAACACCTATCAATTCCAATAAAGATAAAAAAATTCGTGCGACTAATATATTCCCCTACCTCAGAAATCTATTTTAATAAATTATATAAAAAAAATTAACTTAACACCAGCCTTCTATGTTAATTCAAAACTTAGCCACTTATTAGGGAATACAATTAACAAAATAGAAGAATTAGACCAATCAGGTATTTATTCAATTAGTTGTAGTAACTGTGAAAAGTTGTATATTGGTCAAACGCAACGCAACCTAAGAATTAGATTTAAAGATCATATAGCACACGCACGTAATCTAAATCAAGATAATTCAGCGGTAGCTAACCACATAATCGAAACGGGTCATAAAATCACTGTTAAAAATATCAAATTACTGAAGCATTCGTCGAATTATCAATTAAATATGCTTGAAGCTATAGAAATGAAAAAATCCGAAAATTATTTAATGAATTTTGATCTCAACCCACTCCAAAATACCTTATTAGATTTAATTTGTACACCTTAATCCGGATTTCCCCAATCCGCTTATCCTGTCCATACCGAATAGCCTTAATACCCTTACCCCTCCCATACCGCTACCCTTATTTTTTCTTGGAATTGTTAATTATGTTTCTTCCCCAATTTCTTGCCTTCACTCCCACCGCTTTATATGTAATCGTTTGTGTATATATGTGTTAAATTTTAGTTTTGTTAGTTAGTATTAATCCATTGATTATGGTCACATTGTGTCCGAAATGTACATATGGAATAAAAATAAAAGTGTGAAGAAAGGTTATTTATTAGTGCTTTATTTATCAATTAAATTCGATCTTCACGTAACTCACTCAATCAATTTAAGTGAACCTTACTTAGAATCAGTGTTTTATACGCGTGGCGCATGAAGTAAAATTTCGAGTTTAGAAAATCCTAAAAAATTGGTTTGGTCGCGTAGCGCTACGTGCTACGCGACCAAACTAAATTTTAAGGCTTTTGTAAACTTGAAATTTTACTTTATGCTTTGTCTGGGAGTGGAAAACACCCGTTAAAAGGTTCAAATTAAACTATTTTAGAGAAAAAACGAATACCTAAACATTTTCAGCATATGTAAACTTAAAAGAAAAACTCCCTGTATGTGTAAATTGGCAAATTAGTTGTAGATTACAAAAAGTATTAAATTTCTAATCTTTGGTGAAATATTCTACACTTAGTTAACATGTATCAATTTTAAATATAATTAAATTAATAGTAAATATTCATTTGTATATTACTCGAAAATTTATGTTTATATTATTTATTTGGTTTATTGCGTGTACCAGTAAACAGTTTTATTCGATTTCTTTATGAAGGAATAAAATTTAATAAGAATTCTTTACGAGTGGATTAAAAAATATTTATGTCAACAAAAACTATTTACGTGACAGATACTGATATAGCTGTTTGTGCGAGATGATTTACAGTCGTGCGAATGCAGCCAGAGTCTGATAAATGAGAGGATTCTGCAGAAAATCCTATTATATAAGTCGAACATAAAACTTAATTAGCATAGTAATCACTGTACTTTATCATTGAACGATTAATCTCTCACGACTTTACTCTGCATATTATGAAATAAATTTAATTAAAGTTTGCCCAAAAATTTGTTGATTATTAAAATAAAATATAAATCATGATTGTGAATAACACTAAAACGTATAAATCATAAAAAGTAACAGAAATTTAGACAGTAGGTTTACTATACGTCGGCTTACCTGTAATACCTTCTAAGTCCAAGTTTTGGCTATTTTGAATTTTTTTACGGAAATAACTATTTTAAATTACACAAAAAAATATAAAACACTAAAATATGTTGTTCATTATAACTGAAATAACATTCAAATGATATTGCATACAAAAAATCTAAAAGCAGGCTTCGAAAATAGTGGCGGCAGCAGGGTTTTTCTCTCATGAAAAGTTTTGTTTCCTTTACTTAGAAGGATTTACAGGTAAGCCGACGTATAGTAACCTGAATACAAACATCTGGAAGATAGTGCATGTTTGCTAGTAGTAATGTAAAACCTGAATGTTAGGTCATATTCTACGTCAGAGTTGCCTAAACGAATTAATATCTACAAGGTACACGATCCTTGTAGATATGTTTGGAGTTTAACAGACGATCCATTTTCCTTTCTCACCTTTCAAATGATTTAAAATGGCTTAGCCAATATGAAACAATCTTATATTTTCAAAATCACACAAATATTTTCAAGCCTAATTTCCGTTTAGACTTTGACTTGTTTTCACACACTGGCTTAGATTCATTACCTTCTGGAAGTCTAAACTTGCCTTTAAGTCTTATTTAAAACAAAAATGACTGAATATCTGAAAAAACCTACCAAAACAAATGCTTGGCGGGCACTAGACTATTCTCGGCCCTAGCAGATTTGTTCATTGAAAGCAAAAAGTTCACAAAACAGAATTAAACACAATTTACACTTTCACGGCTCCTTGCAAAAGTTCAGAACAAAGTATAATGTACATTTTGGAGGTGCCACATATGGAAAACTTTATTATTTGAAGAGATATTGAAAAATCGTTTTCGCGAGCCACTTTTTCGTGTTCTAATCAATAGGGAAAATAAAATTAATATATGTCTAACCGATTCCGCTCTGTAACCGGAAGTTGATAAAATGTCGTTTTTCTGAAGTTAATGTAACTCATTTCTATTTAGAGTTATAACCAAACTGTAAACACTTTTTTATGGCAACTTTTTGCGCCCATTAAAATGACGTACCTATTTTATTTCACGGACGTTTCGTTTTTGTTTTCTTATATCAAAATCACATTTTTCTTATGGGCGTACATGGTGATATGCACATCATTAAACAGCATTTTCAACTCTGATTTCAATGATGTGCTACACGCCTACTTTTGTTAAAAAGAGTCATTGACAAAGTTGCCATGACAACCAGTAAACAATTTCGTTACTAGGTGATGCTTGTAGTTTGTTTGAAAATATGACTACTATTGATGTGTTATATTGTGTTTTATAAATAAGCACTCTTGATTGACATAAACTGACATCGTTGAAATCGACATTCAACGAGTTACAGTAACTTCAGAAAAACGAAATTTTATCAACTTCTGGTTATAGAGCGGAAACGGTTAAGGATAGATCAATTTAGTTTTCGCCATTCATTAAAACACGAAAAAGTGACCCTGTCTCAGGAAAACGATTTTTCGATATATCTTCAATAAATTTCTTTTTGCATCTCAAAAATGCACTACCCTGTACACTACTATGGTTTCATCATGTTGAACATATTGTAGATGTTAATGCACTAAAAGCTTCGAATTGTATGTCAGATGGAGGTTTTATTAAAAGGCGATAATACACCTAAGAGATCTGAACCTAATTTTGAAAACATCAGTTATTTAAGTACGGGAAAAATCCCAATTTTTAAATTTGTTTTATTGCATTCTTAATTCAATACAATACAGGGTACCCGTATTTCAACAGAGTGTATGGGGACCTCGGTTATTAGAAGAGATAGTCGGTTAAATTGGGGCAAAGTTGCGATACATATTATGGCCCAATGATAATAATAATAATAATAATAATAATAATAATTTATTTCCCAACAGAAATACACATTTCAAATTACAGGGAAAAATATACAAAATTCTAGCAGAAAATTATTACATATACAATATTTAATTCAGTTAAACAATACTTAACGATATCTGACATAGTGACTAAATTAATACAGCGGACATTTGGTTAATAAATTGTTTACGACTACAACAAAAGATATCAGCAACGTTTTGAGAGTTATTATAATTGCGCATCATTGTATTGAGAGGGGAGTTGTAATATACATTACTTTGACTTCTATTACATACAAATTGTACGCTATTTCTACTACAAATCCTAGGTGTAAAAAAATTTAACTGAGCGAGTATACCGGGAGCATTTATATTGTTGTGAAGCAAATTGTAGAGAGTGGTTAATGAAGCGATCTTGCGTCGTGCAGATAAAGATTTTAAGTTAAACATAGCCAACAAGTCACTAACACTAGTTTGCAAATAATTATTTTTTTATATACCTTTGATCAAACTCTTATTTTTATGTTTAGAGGGCTTTGATAAAGCAACAATGATATTCGAAAATATATTATCACGTCAAACATTTTTGCTTGATAAAATGTTTCTTGCTTATTTGTACGAATGCCTGTGATTTAAAGTTTAGTGTTTTGAAGCGTGCGATATCAGAAAGTATTCTAAATTTTACAAAATGTCTAATAGATCGTGTACAACAGATTGTGATCGTTTTTGTTACGTTTGTGGACAATTGATATTTGCAAAAAAAGGAAGACCTATATCAGAAGCGCTGAAAACAGCATATCTGCATTATTTTAGATTTGAAAAGTGGGTACCACACGTTTTTTGTGAAAGTTGTAGGATGACTTTAGTGCGATGGGTGTCAGGAGGAAATGTATTTCTTCAATTTGGGGTTCCAGTATTATGGCGAGAGCTCATGAATCACGACAACGACTGTTACTTCTGTATTACACAGAGTTCTGGTTTTAATTCTAAAAACGAACATAAGATTGTTTATCCTGAAATTCTGTCTGTCACAATGTTAATACTTCAGTGAGACATCATACCACATCTTGTTTGTCCAGGTATGACACGTAGCCAAAGTAATGAGGAGCAGGATTTTGTTAAAGACGTTGACTCTGATGAAACTTTCTACATGTAAGGACGATAAGCCGCATTTAATTGACCAAAGTGAATTAAACGATCTGGTAAGAGACTTACAGCTGTCTAGATCCAAGGCTTCTTGCCTCTCCATTACAACAATGGAACTTACTGACACTAAACACACAAGTGACATTGTATAGGAAAAGGAGTAAAAGTTACAGAGATTTCTTCATTAAAAAGGATGAGTTTTGTGTCTGCCAGGATATTTCAGGACTTTTCAAGGCGATGGATCAAGAATATAAGCCAAACGAGTGGCAGTTATCCCTTGATTCCTCGAAATATAGCTTACAGGCCGTATTGCTTCACAATGGTAATACAAAACCATCTTTACCAATTGGCCATGCTGTAAACAGTAAAGAGACATATGACACAATGTCAGTTTCAATTAAACTGATAAAATATGAACAGCACTACTGGAAAATATGTGGAGATCTAAAGGTGGTTGACTTGTTATAGGGTTTACAAGGCGGATATACCAAATATGCCTGTTTTCGATGTTTATGGGACAGTCGGGCTAGAGAACATCACTACATAAAAAGTATGGCCTGCTCAGAATTAATTTGTTCCAGGACAAATAAATGTTAAAGAAGCATTGTTGATAGATCCACAAAACATAATTTTACCCCCATTACATATTAAATTAGGCCTCATAAAAAATGTTGTGAAAGCTATGGATAAAACCAGTGCTGGTTTCCAGTATCCACAACAAAATATTTCCAAGTATTTTCAAAAGCAAAACTAAAAGAGAGGATCTTTGTGGGTCCACAGATACGTAAAATCATAAAGATAAAGAATTTGACAATCTGTTGTCTTTGAAAGAAAAAATGCTTGGACATCGTTTAAAAAGGTTTTTAAAGGATTTTAGGGAAATAAAAAAGATGAAAGATATCAGGAAATTGTTGCTAAATTATCACGAGATGGGTATGAATATGTCTCCTAAAATACATTTCCTTCACTCGCATTTGGACTTCTTTCCTGAAAACTTAGGTAGCATGAGTGACGAGTAGGGCGAGCGTTTCCATCAGGATCTAAAGGTTTTTGAAGATCGGCTTTTGGGATGAAATTATGTTAGAGGATTACTGTTGGTCCGTTAGAAGGATACAACGAATTATAAGAAACAAAGTAGAATAAATCTTTTTTTTTTTTTTGTTGATTGAGAAAGTATACACTTGTCTTATTATTGATAAAATATTTCTTCAGCATGACGTGATGGATTATTTTAAATAGTTTTTCTGGACTCAGTGGCTTAAAATTTATAAGAAATTATAACTTTCAGCTAAGGTATATAAACCGCATAAACTAGTGTAATCTAAAAACAAATTTGAAATATTTTCTTTCGTTTTTAAGATATTGTTAAAAAAAGGAATTTTTTGTAATTTCATTTTTATTAGTTTATTTAAAAACGATTGCATCCAGACATTTACAACTTTGACAATATACAGGTATTTTTTAACAAGAAATGTAGTAACATATTTTATTTTAAGATAACTATAGCATTTACCCAGGGACCATAGTTAACTTTTGTTTTTCTTATGGGCGCTATTTTTGATATTCATATTTTTTTTCTGAATTTAATGATTTATCACACTTATAGTTTATTGTACATTTTATATGTAAAATTTTATCCTTTGCTATTGTAGAGTGGCTTGGAAACAATTGAGTAACTCACTTATTTGACAACTCCTAGGGCCCATAATTTGATAACAAGCATTCAGCTGAATAATTACTGTACTGATAGAAAATGTATTTGTTTATAAACAAAATACTGGTGTGACATTTGTGAATATTAGTAAATTGCTTGACTGTCTTTGGACTATTATAGGATTTTGTCATATTATATCTTTATTGACCGTGTATTGACTATTGTGACTGTAACTCATTTGATTGGCTGTCTTTTGACTATGCAAGGATTTTGTCTGATTATGTCTCTCTATGGACTGCATTTCGGCTATTGTGATGTTATGATTATAAGTCACTTAAATCACTATATCAAATTCAGTCAATATAGTGACTTAATGACAAAATAATAATAAGTATAAATGAAATTGCCAATTCTTGGTTGCAGAATACTTCAAACATTAAAAGTGCGATTCTTTTCGCAATCTACAACAAGTTAGTCTTATAAAGACTATATCAAACACTCATTGAAACAACTACTTCCCGGGCTAATACCCCGACGGACATTGAATTATACAACAAGTGTTTGCTGTTACATACAGTAACCTACTGCAAATTTAACAATTTGGGTCAAATTATTCAGGCCATCTATAGACGCGTTTCGAGATTTAAATAGGGAAGGCAATATTGGAATACTAAATATCGTTACCAGTTCTTCTACCAAAAATATTCAAATCCCAACTATTTATTATTAACACTGAAGATCGTTGATAACAGACTAAATATCTGATTCCCTGTTACTCTGATTAAAGATGTATTTGTGTGTTTTCGAACTTCACTTCAAATCAGTGTCTTGGACGCGTGGCGCATGAAGTAAAATTTCGAGTTTAGAAAAGCCCCGTGAAAATTTGTCTCGGGTCGCTGCGCGACCCTCGACAAATTTTCTACGCGGGGCTTTTCTAAACTCGAAATTTTACTTCATGCTTAGTTTGGGAGTGGAATCACTCGTTTAAAGCTTTAAATTGAACTCTTTTAAAAACACAACGAATATCTAAAGATTTAAAGAAAATAAGCTGAATTTGCAATACGTACTTTAAATCTTTAGATATTCCTTGTGTTTTTAAAAGAGTTCAATTTAAAGCTTCGAAACTTCAAACTCAATGCTTTGATAAGAACATTAAGTGATTGAAATTGTTTTTAAAGATAATAATCTAGTTTTAAAAATTTTGTTTAATATTATTTGAAGTAAAACTGACATGGTAGCCACTATCTGAAATGTTAAATTTTTCCGACATTTCCCTGATTCAAGATTTTTTTCCTAATAATATAACTTCCTTCTGTGAGAAACCCTCACTTTGTTAAATTGTTTTCATTGTTTTTGTCAATATTTAAGTTGGTTTTATAAATGTTTACGTGTTTTGTAATTTTTATGAAGCCTGTTGATTCTGACAAATTTAATAACATCATATTTTTTGTTAGTGTTTTGGTCAATTTAGATAAAATACCATGACGTTTTTCTGACTTTCCCGGTTTTAATGATACTCAGTGAATTTTTTATTGACGTAATTTTTAGGCATTCTTCGATTTTATAATAGAGTTTAATTTGACGTTCTAAAAGAGTGATTCCACTCCCAGACTAAGCATGAAGTAAAATTTCGAGTTTAGAAAAGCCCCGCGTAGAAAATTTGTCGAGGGTCGCGCAGCGACCCGAGACAAATTTAAAATAAAAATTACAAAACACGTAAACATTTATAAAACCAACTTTAATATTGACAAAAACAATGAAAACAATTTAACAGTGAGGGTTTCTCACAGAAGGAAGTTATATTATTAGGAAAAAAATCTTGAATCAGGGAAATGTCGGAAAAATTTAACATTTCAGATAGTGGCTACCATGTCAGTTTTACTTCAAATAATATTAAACAAAATTTTTAAAACTAGATTATTATCTTTAAAAACAATTTCAATCACTTAATGTTCTTATCAAAGCATTGAGTGTGAAGTTTCGAAGCTTTAAATTGAACTCTTTTAAAAACACAAGGAATATCTAAAGATTTAAAGTACGTATTGCAAATTCAGCTTATTTTCTTTAAATCTTTAGATATTCGTTGTGTTTTTAAAAGAGTTCAATTTAAAGCTTTAAACGAGTGTATTACACTCCCAGACTAAGCATGAAGTAAAATTTCGAGTTTAGAAAAGCCCCGTGAACATTTTCTGGGCTTTTCTAAACTCGAAATTTTACTTCATGCGCCACGCGTATAAAACACTGATTTAACGAAAAATTTAAAAACACAAAACAAATTTTTCATGTTAATCCTCACAATTAATTCGAATTATTTTTGACGATTCAAATCCTTTTGTAAGTATTCGAATCCTTTTGTAAGTATTCGTATCTTTTTATAAATATTCGAATCATTTTATAAATATTCGAATCCTCATATGAGGATTCGAATCACTCGCATTTTGATTCGAATACGAATCCCCTTAAAAAAATCTAACGAATCCGAATCACGAATCCAGTTTAACTAAAGTATTCGAATGCCTCTTTTGAATCGTCTAAAAGGATTCGAATCCAGGATTCGAATCCTGAATGATTCGAATCCTGCCCAGCTGTAACGGGTACATATAAATTACAATATATAAGTATCACGCTAAACGCGTATCGATATAGTCTTTGTAAGACTAACTTGTTGTAGATTGCGAAAAGAATCGCACTTTTAATGTTTAAATAATAATAAGTTAAAAGACAGCTAACCAAGTAACTTATAGTCATAATAACAGAATAGTCGAAATACAGTCCATAGAAACACAATCAGACAAAATCTAACTATAGTCATAAGACGGTTAACCAAGTCATAATGTCACAGGAGTCAACATGTGAATTTATGTCTGTAAATCACTAGGTTGACTGACATAAGTCTATCGTTTCAGCTTGTTATAAGTCGGCGCCAGCCGACATTTAGTCTCTTGTGTCAACTTGACATAAGTCGGCTCGGCCGACATTTTGACTATAATAACAGTTGACATAAGTCGGCGGTAGCCGGCATTTGAACTATAATGATAGTTGACATAAGTCTGCGCCAGCCCATAATTAGTCTATCGTGTTAACTTAACATAATTCGGCGTCAGCCGACATTTAGACTATAATGATAGTTGACATAAATCGGCGCTAGTCGACATTTGGTTGTTGACATAAGTTGGCGTAAGCCGACATTTAACCAATCGTGCCAACTTGACACGAGTTTGAATTAACCAATAATTAGATCGCCATGTTGTTGTTTTTCTTTGTGATAGTTACGATACATATTTTAACAGTTCTGATGTATTTTAAACTAACGAGTGTCTTCCACTCCCCGACTAAGCATACAGTAAAATATCGAGTTTAGAAAATCCCCGCGAAAATATGTGTAGCGACCCGAGACAAATTTTCACGGGGCTTTTCTAAACTCGAAATTTTACTTGATGCGCCATGCGTATAAACCACTGATTTACAGTAAAGTTAAAAATATATCACGCTTAGATGTGATGGTGATCAATATTTATTGAGATGTAGCGAAAATTGCAAGACACTTCTTTTGTGAATAGTTTGTGCAACTTTTCCATACTGCTGATATTTAAGTCATCATATCTTTAATGGACACATTACCATTTTTTTACATTAGGTTTTGTGTGATAATCGATACTTATTATTATTATTACAAAATATTGACAGTTATTAATTCATTTGGACAGCTATCAGTGATTGACTGCTGTCAAGATTTTATTGGTTAATATATATGACCTCACTATTTCCAGGGCACTCTGTACAAAAATATTTGAATTTTAAATATTAAATCTAAAATAAATTATAAAGTCTATTTCATGAATGTTTACATTCACGTCATCAATTATATAATTCCGAATCAATCTGTTTAAGGTCATATGTAATTGCGCGCATTGGCGTAACGTTAGAAATGGGTTTTGTGTTTAAATCCCGAAAGAATGATTACTGTAATGAGATTGACATTGTTCCATGTACAATCATAATAAAATGCAATACAATTAACTTTAATATAAAAATATTTATTTTCATTTCTATCGCGTCCATTTCAAAAACTATGAATCTTCATTCAAAATTTCTGAAATGGACGCGATAGAAATCTTGTTCGTGTGGGTATTCATGAAGCTATTTATTTTAAACTAAGTAATTTTCAAATCACGATTAAAAATAGTTACCGACGTTGGATTTTAACCAAATAGCGACCGTTCCTCTAAAATGACCCGAGAAGTAGAAAAATTCATAAATTTGGTATTACATGATAAATGCCTACGTATACTTGATTGAATTAACACCCGGTAATTTGGTAGAAGTTAAATTAATCAATATCACTGTCTCTAACATCATCTTCTGAACTACTCCCATCCCCAATACGAATAATAAATTATGTCACATTATCCAGAACGTTGTGGCTGATGTACCATCTGTCGATAATTGATTTGTTGTCTCCATATCCTTCTTCGCCTATATGAGCATCATATTGTTTTGCCTGTGCCCATATTAGTTCTATAGCGTTCAATTCGTAGTGATATGGTGGAAGTCGTAATACTTCATGGCCATGTTCGAGCAGATCTTGGTCTACCACATATCTGTTAGGTCTAGTATATCGTTCGGCTAGGGCTAACAGTTCCGCCTTGAACTTGTTACCTTCCACCGGTTTATTGCTATCTTGTAGCCAATGTGTGATTTGTGCCTTCGTCCAAGAAGTTTTGGGCTGCTTTTCTACCAATACGCTGTGGAAGCATTTTCCACGAAACTTGTACTCTGATCAGCATGCAAAATAACGAAGCGCTTTCCATCACCGATAGCTCTACTTGTTTTATTAATTTCCCTCATGGACTGCATCTAAAGGTAAAAGAGGGCCTCCATTGAATTTTTCTTGGTTGAAGTAGTCTATTAATTTGATTATCATATCTCGGGCTACTTGAGTAAGCATTTTTCCAGGCATTTTGAGTTTATGGTAATAGAAAACTAGATTTAATCACAAAACAATTATTTCTACACTTACTTACACTAAACTAAACTAATACAGACTATGAAAAAACACGAAAAACTAAAACAAATAGAAATACTTAGAAATTTGAAAACTTGGAACGGATAGTGACGCTACTGACGTTTCTAGGAAGCGTTGTGCTGGGGTAGACATGCACTATAATGGCGTCTTTGTCTAATGCAGCGTCTCATGTTTCCGAGCGATGAGCACTGTTGTCGGTACTTGTATCAGGAGTCACAAGACATACGTTTCTATTGTTTACTACGATGATGCGCATATAATAGTATAAAATGGTAAAATAACTGCTTGTCTTTGATACATACATAAATTGATGGCGTGACCGCCAACATTCGTGAAAAATACCTTAAGTGTGATAGAGTTCAGAAAAAAATATTCTTTCAAAAATATGAAAATCCAGAATGGCGCCCATAAGAAAAACAAAAGTTGGCTGTTGTCCCCGGGTAAATATTACAGTTATCTTAAAAAAATTTGCTACTAGATTCATTATTAAAAAGTGCCTGTATATTGTCAAAGTTATAAATGTCCGGATTCAGTAGTTTTTAAATGAAAAAATAAAAACGATTTTTCAAAAAATCAAATTTTTGTTGATATCTCAAAAATAAAAACAGATATTTCAAAATTGTTTTCAGATTATTGTTAGGCCCTAAAATACGCAACTTTTCGCCAATTTTTCTTGAAATAACTCGAATCCCCATACATTCTGTCGAAATACGGAAACCCTGTATGGAGTTTATCGTATGCAATAATGCCAATATTATGTAAAAAAAGGTAATATCGACAAAAATATAGATTATTTTGCACGAGAATATCGATATTTCAAATTATCGATATACAGGGCGTTCCTAAATTGATGCAAAAGGTTTTAAAGGGTGATTTTTCAACAAAATTTAAGGGAGGACATTTATATAATTTTTTGTTTAAGCCCCCGACCTCTCCAAGTTACAGCCGTCTAAAGTTAAGGCAAGAAAATAGTTCCTATTTCATATATCCACTATGGAAGAATTTAGAAGAATGAAATTTTGCAGATAACTGCTTCTAATAAAATGGCACTTTTTGACGATTTTTGTAACTTTAAAATGTTATTACAAGGAAGTGAAAAAATTAGCCCCTATAATAGTTTGCATCAGAACATTTTAATGCATCTACATTTTTCTATTTCAAATGGAGGGATTCAATATGAAACTTTTTTGTCTCTTGAAAATTTCTCCTAAAACTGTTAGTTGAATCACAAACAAATAAAATAATACATAGGCTCATTTCACATAATTCAAAGATTGACTATTATTTGTTAAGAAAAATCAAGAAGGTGATACTATTTTCTCAAATTTTGAGAGTTTTATACGTATGGACTGAAAACATGTTGCACAATTAAATAAGACTTTATTGAAAGAATGGCATTTTTGGAACTTGGAGAGGAAGGGGTTTTAAACAAAAAATCATATGAAAGTCCTCCCTTTATTTTTGCTCAAAAATCACCCAATAAAATCTTTCGCATCAATTTAGAAACACCCTGTACATCAAACATCGTTGCGTGATGTAGACAGTAAACAAAAATTGTTTTGTCTGGCAACAAATCATAATATCTATATCTGTAGAAATGTAGAGTATACAATAATGAAAAGCGTGTTTATTTAAGTGTGAAACGTTACGGTATAATTGCGACCGAAAATAATAGAAACCGAAAACCAATGGAACGAGAAACAAGAGTCGAAGTCGAACACAAGCAGAAATTGTGTGGCTCGGGTGTGTGTAGGAAGTGGAAAAAGCAGAAGCAGAAGCAGAAAACGCCCGCTCCGGTTCGGCGTGTTCCCGGGGGATTTGCATTCACGGTCTGAAACATCTTTCGGGCTTTAAAGCCGGATTACGACTTCCGGTGAACGACTCGATTGCACCGCCGTCATCCGTCTATTTGGTCCTTTGGTATTGTGACCGGGTGGCATTCACTGCCGAGGGCCTGAAATAAAAGGACGGCGAAGAAAGGGAGGGATCGGATCGGCGGTCAACACAATCCAACCACCGCACCGATGAAAAATCGAACACTAAACACCGCCGACGATTTCAAAAGCGGGTTTTCTGCGGTAAGAAATTGTGGGTTGAGTGATAGATAGTGGGCATGCACAATCGATAGTGCATTAAGGGTAAATGTATTTCTGCTTTTGCTCGCTTCTTCAAGTGTGAGAAATTATACTCGTATAAATTTTATTTACACCGAACAACTTATCAATGTGTAACTTTTTTGTTTTGTCAACAATATTCTCTGCAGAATGCAAATTATTTATTTTTGCAATTGTTAATGTTCACTTAGAATTAATAATTACAAAACTACATGTTAATATCATTTTCATAAATAATTAATCACTTTACAAACAATTGTAAATGGTAGTAATTTATATATTATTCAACATACATTTTATTGGTAATATAGTTATTCAAATTTGACTCTTCAAAAATAAATAAAATTTGTCAATTATTATGTCAACCACAATATGTTGCATTATGGATATTTTACTTTAACGGAATGCATATCAACCTCTGTTATATTTTTATCAGTAAAATACTAGTTAAAAAGGGTAAAAAGATATAAACGATTAATCAGTAAACACTATTTTACGCAAAATTTCGTTGTTTTTATTTAATATATTAACGCCGCTTTACACACACAAGAATTCTCGCAGAAATTTGTTTAAGAATTGTATATACAAGTTTTGCTATAATTTTATATATAAAAATATTAGTCCCTGTATTACACAGCAGAGAATTATATTCCAAAGAATTACTACCATACGCACGCGCACTACCGAAAATATCATATTTCTCTTTTGCTGCGATCGCAGTGGCAAATATACAGGGTGTCTACGCTAAACCGTTCGTTAAAAGTTTATGGGGTTGCCGTTGCACTAAAAATTTGAAAAAAAATCCTTGTCATACGGTAGAATCAGTTCTCCTCATGTGAAATATTTTCAACTTTATATCACTTCACTTCATTTTAAATAAAACACCCTATATATTAGTGATTTTTAAAATTCCTTGTTTAAATTGCAACATATTTTATTCGAACATATGTACAATTATCTCTTATGGTTTTCAAGAAAAAAAAATATTTCTAAAATTTTGACCTCTAAAAGGCATCTTGAAATCTGTCTGTAACTTCTCTTAAGAATAAGATAAAAATATGATTTATATCTCTACTTGTACCTAGAGGATGCCTTTATGAGTATAATAATTGAAAACTGTCAGTTTTGACAATAAGTGTTTCTAAAATGTCAATATCGAAGTGTCCTCTTCAATATCTCGTAATTCAATTTTTTTAAATGGAATGACCCATTTTTTATAACATAGTACGATTGGGGGGAAGATTGCCCACAAAAAAGTATTAACAACTATACTCCTAAAGCAAGTGGTTTTCGAATTATTTCGAAAATCCTTTTTTCGTCGCATTTATGCAGGGAATATTGCGCGCATAAGTCTCAACTGAATTTTAGTAGGCAAGTAGTAATGCTTTTGTTTTGCAAACGGCAACCTCATAAACTTTTAACAAAGGGTTTAGCGTAGACACCCTGTATATCCTGGGGATTTCATTACATTTAGAAACGACGACTATACATTTTTAGATATTCGTTGTTAATTTGTATAGAGTTTAATTTCAAGCTTTAAACGAGTGTTATCCACTCCCAAGTTAAGCATGAAGTAAAATTTCGAGTTTAGAAAAGCCTGAAAATTTGGTTTGGTCGCGTAGCGCGAAGCGGCTAAACCAAATTTTCAGGCTTTTCTAAACTCGAAATTTTACTTCATGCGCCACGCGTATTAAACACCGATTTCAATTTAAGTTTATTTGTTTACAATATTTCAATGTTTTTAGTTTTTAATATGCGTGGCGCATGAAGTAAACTTTCGAGTTAAGAAAAGCCTGAAAATTTGGTTTGGCCGCTCCGCGCTTCGCGCTACGCGGCCAAACCAAATTTTCAGACTTTTCTAAACTCGAAATTTTACTTCATGCTTAGCCTGGGAATGAACAACACTCGTTAGGGATAATTTATATTATTTTTTCAAGTGTTTAATGACTTATTCTCATTCTTGATTTATGAGTTACGATTTCTTCTTTAAATTCAATTCACACAAAAATCAGGTTAAAATAAAATTTTGACTTTAAGTGGAAATAACTTAAAGACTACAGAAGGGGAATTTTGTAATTTTTAAATATTTTGAAAAAGCATAGTTTTCTTAACACCGCAGACAGTTTTATGTAAATTCATGCTTGGTTTTTTGAGTTGTGATGTTTTTTTAAATACAACTTCTTCAAAATTCAGAATGAACAATAAACTACGTGACTACTATTGTACATTTTTGGATATTCGTTGTTTTTTTTTTAAGAGTTTAGTTTGAAGCTTTAAACGAGTGTTATCTACTCCTAGGTTAGGCCTATTAAAATTCAATTGCGGTTTATGCGCGCATTATAAAATTCGTTTTTCGTCGCGTTTAATTCGAAAACTACTTGCTTTAGAAGTATAGTTGTATAATACTTATTTATAAGAAATCCCCCCCCCCCACCCACTCGTACTATGTGATAAAAATAGGGTCATTCCATTTAAAAATATTGAATTACTAGATATTGAAGAGGACACTTAGATATTGACATATTAAGAATACTTATTGTCAAAATCGACAGTTTCCAATTAATTCACTCATAGAGGCATCCTCTAGGTATAAGTAGAGATGTAAATCATATTTTTAAGAGAAGTTAGAGACAGATTTCAAGATGCCTTTTAAAAGTCAAAATTTTAGAAATATTTTTTTTTTCTTGAAAACTATAAGATATAGGTGTACATATATTCGAATAAAATATATTGCTATTTTAACGAGAAATCTAAAAAATTACTAATACATAGGGTGTTATATTTAAAATAACAAAGTCGGTGCTACTTCCGGTGGCACCGGAAGTGATATAAAGTTGAAAATATTTCACATGAGGAGAACTGATTCAACCATATGACAAGGATTTTTTTCAAATTTTTAGTGCAACGGCAACCCCATAAACTTTTAACGAACGGTTTAGCGTAGACACCCTGTATTTCAAAACGAAAAAGCACACATTTAGTTGCACAAATTGGTATTAATAAAAATTCCCCACTACCGTTTGTAATAATAACGAGTAACGACTAACATTTAGGTTATGAGAAAGCACGTAAACTGCATCTGTCAAAATTCTTTTCTAATTATTTTGAACATGCCTAATATTTTTCTCGCGAGGATTCTCGCGAAAAAAAAAATGTAATAATTGTTGTATTACCTTGAATAAAATAATAATATTTTTTCGTTGATTATATTAACATTTCTGCGAGAATTCTTGTGTGTGTAAAACGGCTCTTAAATGATATTTTACAAACATTTTATCGCATCATTTTTTTATCTTCATACAGCAACTAATATAGAAATTTGTATGACCTTAACTTAAATTCTCGTAGAACTCTTATGTATGGAGGATTTTTGAATATTAAATGATTATGCAATATTATTTAAGGATAATATTGAACACTCTTTGACATAACACAAATTGTTTTATAATAATAATAATAATATCGACGAATAATATCGACTGACTTCTGACTCTTCGCTTGTGAAATTTATTTAAACAGTCGGTTCTATTACACTGTTTTAGGAGGGTCATTTTATAAATAATGCACATAATTTATTATTGCCTCTAATGTTTATTGATTTGATATTATCTCTTTACAATCCTTTAATATAATCTCCTTGCTTCACAATGACCAAGTCTTAATGTTTGAGAACCTTCAGAATTCCAACTAATACGCCATCTTTGTTCATCTAGCGAACGGCTCGGGTACCGGCGTCAGATAGTTCTTCTAGAGATGAAGAACGACGTTTTAGCATAGGATGTTTTAACCAGGGGGGGTTGGATTGGTGAGCAGCTGGTAGAACTACATTTTGTAAAACTATATAATGAAAGGATTATTTCTATATTAAGAAGAAAATTCTTTAAAGTTTAACTTCGTAAATACCTAGCAATAATCAAAATATGAATATAATATTGATTTATCGTCTAGATTTTCTTAATAATGCATTGTTGTCAACATTTATGACAACAGTGTACTTATGTCATGCTTAAAACTTGAAATCGGTCCACGAATAAATGCCAATCATTAATAGTTTATCTATGTAAGTTATTTTGTGTCTAAGTACGATATGCTAATGTGTAATAATCATCATCCTGTTAAATCTAAATTCAAAAAACATTAATTTCAGCTTCCCCAATATCTCAAGACAAGATTGCAATGGTTAGCAGCAACTAAGAGCGCCTTCAACACAAATATTTTACGCAAAGATCTTTACAAGTACATCGTTCAGAATTTCTTTACGAAAGAACATAAATTATAATGCAGTTTAAATAATGTCTATCGAAGATATTTAATATTGTTTACAATATAATAAACAAAGTATATAATTGTGAAAACATGATTTTATTTCTAATTTCTTTATATCTTATATGATTAATTAGTAAATTTAATAATAATAACGATAATGCATTCAAACTCCCGCCATTAGCATAGATTCATACCTTACATTGAAGTTTTATCCGGTTGTATTCCGTGCTATTAGTTCATTCAACTCGCCACCGCAAGCGCTAGTGGGCGTTTCCATAGATTACTATGGGATCCGACCCTCTTATAAATTAAGTTATTTATGGTTTTAACTTTCTAAATACGACGAAGTCTAGTTGATTCATGTTAGGACTCTATGATGGATGAGGTTCAACTGTGTACAGCTTATCATTACGACATTGGCAATATGCGAGCGTTCGTTGCTGTAAAGAAGTGAGGTTTTGTGCATTTTTCGGTTCAATTTTAAAATGAATTTTCAATAATATACTCTTGTGACATTTCATTCACATGAAACTCTGTCATGATGATTTTATGGTAACCATAAGCAAAGATCATCATTTGATTGACACTCGATTGAGCTTGACAAGATTTTTTTGGACGTGGGGATGATTGGCCTCTTAACTCGTTTAACTTTCTTTTTTCTACTCTAGTTCAAAGTGTCTAATCCACATTTCATCAATAGTGATAATTCGATTCAAAAAAGCTTGACCTTCAACGTCAAATCGTCATTTCAACACTTTGATCCATGATCTTCAATAGTCACAGTACCCAAGACCACTGCAGTCTACATTTCTAACTCGCGCTATAAAAAAACAAAACCCTCTATCGATAAAATACAAACACCTGCGTCTTCCCTGAGCCTTAAACTACAATTTGCGTACTAATCACTATCGGCGCCTCCTTCATTTTGCGGTGTTGCCAAACTGTGAATTAATAATGAAATGACCTTAGTATAAGGTTCGAATTGGTTGAGATAAATGGTATTGGTCAATCAGGAAATTTTACACAAAGTAGTACATGTTTTCCAGAAAAACCTTTTACTTCTTTGTATACATTATTAATATCTAATTCTAGATATTTACTTAAAATACTTGGTTTCTTTCACTAATTTATATTTTCTCCGACTAGTTTCGGCCATTGGTCATCTTCAAGGAGGAATGACCAATGGTCGAAACTAGTCGGAGAAAATATAAATTAGTGAAACAAACTAAGTGTGAATTAGATTCAATAATGTTTTACCACAGGTTAAGTGAGAAATTAATTAAATACATTATTGATATGTTTAACTTTCTTGCTTACGTCTGCTTCAAATGCCAGAACAGCAAATATCACTTGCTTGCGACAGATTTTATTTATTTTTGAAGGGAAGAGTGTGAATTGGGGTGACTATATTACCATTAGAAATCGTAACTAATCACATCGCACTCAATGCTTTAATGCTCCTCAGTACAAATCGAACACAGCAAAATTAACATAGAGTACATTTTAGCATGTTCGGTATTACATGAAACTCTCTGTATATGATATTAAGCAGCACTACCCGAACTTATTTACATAGAGGGAATTTTTCTTATAAGTATACATAGAGAGAGTTTTATGTAACACCGAACATGCTAGAATCTACTCAATGTAAATTTTCCTATGTTCGATGTGTACTGGGACGCATCAAAGCATTGAGTGCGATGTGATTGGCTACGATTTTTAATTGTAATATAGTCAACCCAATATATACTCTTCCTTTCAAAAATAAGTTAAATCTGTCAGTTATCTCAAGCAAGTGATATTTGTTGTTCTGGCATTTAAAACAGACTCCGAAGAAGAACGGATAGTTATACAATGTATACAAAGGAGGAGGAGATTTTTCTGGTGAACTTGTATCATGGAGGAAACAGTTTTCGAAATTCACGAGATTTATTTTCTGTTAAATTTCCTGATCGCCCAATCCCATCCATTTCAACCATTTCGGACCTTATAAAACAATTTAATAGAACCGGCTGTTTAGATCAATTTCACAAACGAAGAGTAAGAAGTTATGTTGAAGAATGTCCAATAGTATCTTTAAATACTATTGCAAAATCACTTCATATTTCAAAATCCTCCGTACATAGAGTTCTACGAGAATTTAAGTTTAGATCCTACCAATTTCAAAAGCACCAGTTGCTGTATGAAGATGAAAAAATTAAGCGATCAAATGTTTCTAAAATTTAATTTAATATGGTAAATGAAAATAACGACATTTTGCGGAAAATAGTGTTTATTGACGAATCATCTTTTGTCTGGATGGATCAGTAAATTCTCAAAATTACAGGTCAGTTATTCCTATTTAATTATATCCTTTCTAGATCCATTATTCCTTTTCTTTTAGGTATTGGTCTACAAGTAATACCTATCTTCAAAATTTAACTCATACTCAGTACAACAAGAGAATTAATGTATGGATTGGAATTCTAAATCTAAATTCTAGTAAATTTTTAACACTTCTTCAAGTGATATTATACCAGGCATACAGAATTTAAATATTAATAACTCATTTTTTCAAATGGACGGAGCTCCTCCACACTAGGAATGAGGTAACGAGGTTTTTGAACCAGCATTTTCCTCGTCGGTGGATAGGAAGATATGGTCCCATATTTTGGCCTGCACGTTCGCCCGACCATTTTCCAAATGATTTTTTTCTGTGGGGGTATATGAAAACAAAAATTTATAGTAATATTCCAGTTAAAAATGTGGAATAACTTCAGACTCAAGGACGGTTAGTATGTGAACAAATGAATCCAATTTTTTAAAAAAATGCCATATAATCATTTTATCATCGTCTAGCATATTGCTTAGAGCCAGAAGGAGGTTATTTTAAAAATTTATTATAAATATTACTTGTTTCTAATAAACTATATTCTTTAACCTATTGGCTAAGTATTTAATAAAAGGTGAATAGTAGAATTATTTATTTGGTTCTTTTAAATTACTCTTAAGAAGGCATCTTTAAGTATTTTACTGATTAAAAATATAACAGAGGTTGATATGCATTCTGTTGAACTAAAATATTCATAATACAACATATTGCACTTGACATAACAATTGACAGATTTAATTAATTTTTAACAGGAAGAGTGTAAATTGGGTTGACTATATTACTATTAGAAATCATAGCCAATCACATCGCACTCAATGCTGTGATGCGTCCCAGTACACATCGAACATAGGAAAATTTACATTGAGTACATTTTAGCATGTTCGGTGTTACATAAAACTCTCTGTATATCATAATACATGAAACAATTTAATTTTAAGTATAATTTTTAACTATACAATGGAAAACAGTGGCGGCTCCTGAAAAAAATAGTGTGGCTATAGAGACAAACATACATAGAATATTTTCTGTCAAGTATGCATGCCTATGTATATACAAGGTGTCCCATTTTAAAGTACCACCTAGAACCTCTATGTTTTATACAGATTTGGATAGAGCGTGGAAAAGTAAGTACGTTTTATCTAAAAACATGTTTTGTTAGTTTGATAGATGGCGCTACAACCAATAGTACGCCAAATATTATACAGACAAACGTTAATATTATATGAGGTGTTCCATTTAAAATAACAACGTTATCCAGTAATTTTAAGTCACTTTGTATATGCAAACATTATTTTATGTTATAAAGAAAATGATTCTTCGCAACTTATGTATGAAACTGCTTTTTGTATTTTTAATATTGAGTGAGGTATAGAGCTTACCATCCTCGCCCAAGCACCCTGCATATTCTAAGGAATTGTTTACATTTGATATTATTTCTGGTTAAACCAGAAGTGTTGTAAACGTGGCCGATTCATCATTCAAATCAAATTTGTTTTTACTTATAATCCAGTTAAACTTTTCAACGATATCTAAAAATATTAAAAAAAGTTAATTTGGAGATCCTGTTGTGGGTAAATCCGTATAGCATTAACATTTAATAAATTAAATAAAAATGGTAATTTTTAGATTTTCATTTTATTTAAAAGTGTCCCACTATTAGTTAAATTGATAAAAGTCAAATAAAATTTTACCTTATAAAATAATTATTAAATCCCGCAAGGTTGTTAAAATTTTACACTGTGCATAGGAGCGTATGTCGGTTCGAGAAAGCATTAAATCACAAATTAGAAAATATAAAAAGTGTGTATGACTGGTCAAAAAGTCTAGTTGCTAAGACCATTTAACAACAAGAAGACATTAGATCGTCAAAGGGCGGATCTTGAAGGAATTTATCTTTTTAAGTTAAATTTAAAGCTTTACACGAGTGTTTTAATTTTAATTAGGAATAGAGTAATATTTTGAGTTGGGAAAAGCCCACAAAAGCCTACCAAATGTTCAGGCTTTTCTAAACTCGAAATGTTACTTCATGCGCAACGCGCATAAAACACTGTTTCCAAATAAAGTTAAAAATATACATATTTAGCATACTGCTTTAGTGGCATATTGTAAACTTCAGAATATTTCAGTGCTTTAGACGCGTAGCGCATGAAGTAAAATTTCGAGTTAAGAAAAGCCTGAAAATTTAGTTTGGTCACTTCGCTTCGTAGAGCGACCAAACTAAATTTTTAGGCTTTTCTAAACTCGAAAATTTATTTTATGCTTAATTTAGGAGTGGAAAACACTCGTTTAAAGCTTCAAATTTAACCATTAAAAAATTTACAGCATATTCGCTGTAATTGGGATATGTATACTTAAATGAAAAACTACCTGTAGCTTTGAATTGGAGCGACCAAACCAAATATTCAGACTTTTCTTAACTCGAAATTTTACTTTATCCGCCACGCGTATAAAACGCTAATTTAAAGTAAAGTTTAAAAACACACAAATACATCTTTAATTAGAGTAACACGGAATCAGATATTTAGTCTGTTATCAAAGATATTCAGTGCTAGTAATAAATAATTAGATTTTAAACATTTTTCTTAATAACAACTGGTAACGATGTTAAAATGTTAATGGTTGCAAAAAAATAATAAAATAAAAATAATTTGGAAAGGATTTGTATTCGTGATTCAAAAAACGGGATTCGAATCTATTATTGGAATAAAATTTGTCTCTTACAAATCCTTCATTCGAGTATTCGTAATTTGAATCAAATAAAGTGATTTAAATTTGTAATTCGAATCTTGTTTTTGAGGATTCGTTCCAGCTTAAATTGATACTTGTAGTTTTGATTGGAAACTGTTTGTAAAAATAACCTAAAAATATTTGCAAAAATACATTATACTTTGTGTTGAGGCATTGTTCAATATACGAATAAAACATCGTAAATGATTTATCTTTTATATCAGCTGTAAAATATTTAATATTTGCGCACGTAAAGCTTTTGCCTGAATGCTTTTGTATTTATGGCTGATAAGAAAAGTTTTAACCGATTAATTGAGCAGTATGATCCGATATTATGAATATCATGATTCTGACTGTTGCCAGGATATCTGCATCGATGTTAGTAATTAGTAATTACATTATCTAGATAGGTTGCCGTGGTTTTATATATTCCTGTTGGTGAGTTAATTAAATATTTTAAACTAAAAGTTTATATCAGAATTAAATTCTAAACTGGTATTGTTTTGTTGCAGTACATCAATATTGAAATCACTACATATAATAAAATATTTATTGCTATTTGTAAGGTTTCGTTTTATAATTTTTTCGATAAATACTTGCAGTTTGTAACTGGGTCTATTACTAAACCAAGTTATATTTATTTTTAGCGAATTGCGAGCAAAACCAAAAGACAAAGCTCTTGAGGATACCAGAAAAAATTTGAGAAAGAACATCATCATAAGCCAATGCAAATCAAATTTGTAATATCGGTAAATGATTATTAATAATAGGAGTCAGTGGCGGCACGTGAAGCCATGAGCCAAGACTTGCAGTGTACTCTAATTTTACGTTACTTGGCCTAAGCAAGCAAAGTTCTGTAAGAGTTAGCTAAAAACCACATCGATTAAACGTATCGCAAACAATATCATCCCCTAATCGCTATTCATTTTACCCGTCATTCCGTGGTGAACTTGTGTAAATATCACCAACTATACGCTGAGAGTGGTTTGTGTTTAAGGGGGTGCGAATACAGCCCCCAATTAACGAAGACCCTTGAATTGTCGCGCTGTCGGCATGGGCGGCCTTGCCCACCCCCTTTGCCCGTCTTCGTCTCGTGCGAAGTGTTAATTAATTCTGGTAGCAACGGCAACAAAAGTTCACGTCTGCGATAAAGTGACCCCAAACTGCGACCCAATTCACAACTTTTTAATGAGCGACGGGACAACAGCAAGCTAAAGGCGGAGAAATATTTAGAGGGTAGAAAAAACAGGGGGTGGAAATAAAGAACGATTAATGCTAACTTTTATAATTGGCATTTACATGTTTTTTGTGTGCTTTAAATTTAATGCTATACATTTAAACATTAAAAAGGAATTCTGTAAACATTGAAACTTATTTGAAAGTATTATATGGTATAATGTCTCAAGGGCAATAATAATTCCGCATTCATTTTGTTTAACCCGAAAGTCTGGTGCTTTGTAATTGCCCAACGCAAGGCGGCCAATTACCTGAAGCAACATACTTAAGTGATCAATAAAATTCCGTAATTATCATTGCCCGATGTGCATTCGGTCAGATAAGTTATTGAATAGACACGTATACATATATATATATATATATATATATATATATATATATATATATATATAATCTTAGGTATATGCATAAAATGTTTCAACAAAAATAATGTAAACAAACTTCAAAAGTAATGTATCAGATAAAATGTCATTGATTGCATGGAAGTATAATTTGCTTATATGTTATTTTAAATTATAACACAAATTATTTATTGAATGTACAGGGTGCAGCATTTTCGAAGGTTTCTTCAAGTAAAGTAACATTATTTTCAATGATAGACAAAAACTAATATATGCTTTCAGCCAGAGCTGGGACAAATCCTCGAAAAAAAGGATTCGAATCACGAATCTGAATGACCTAATATGATTCGAATCACGAATACTCGAATAAAGGATTCGTAAGAGATAAATATGATTCGAATCAAAGATTCGAATCCTGTTTTTTCGAATCACGAATACAAATCCTATAAAATTAAATTTGATTTTATTATTTTTTTGCAACCATTATTAAATATATATCGTTACCAGTTGTTTAATTATTTATTATTAACAGTGAACATCGTTGATAACAGACTAAATATCTGACTCCCTGTTACTCTGATTAAAGATGTATTTGTGTGTTCTGGACTTTACTTCAAATCAGTGTTCTGTACGCGTGGCGCATGAAGTAAAATTTCGAGTTTAGAAAAGCCCGAAAATTTGTCTCGGGTCGCTGCGCGACCCTCGACAAATTTTCACGGGGCTTTTCTAAACTCGAAATTTTACTTCATGCTTAGCCCGGGAGTGGAAAACTCTCGTTTGAAGCTTCAAATTAAGCTTTATAAACAAAACGAGGAATATCTAAAGATTTACAGAAAATAGGCTGAATTTGGAATACGCATAATTAAAAGAAAAACTCCCTGTATCTGATTGCTCGGAAGAAATATGAATAATTATAAACCATAATGAAGATAACAATTAATTATCAAAAAACACTCCTTAATTAATATTATACACAATTGGCGTTTGTTAAACAATGGCGGTGACAAAAAAAATACATGTATTTTTAATCTTCCAGTAGAAATGCTTTTTATGTTAAAAAAAGTAAACTATCTATCTTTCAGCTAGTAGTACAAGTTCTTTCTGCTAGCAGCAATCGTCCTTTTAGTAGTAGATGAAACAACTACTATGTTGTTCCTTCTACTATTACTAGGACTTTCTGCAACTAGTTGTAGCACAGGCTCCGTCTGCTGGTGGCAAGGCACGATAAGCCAGAACCATCTGAACTAGACGCTCTGTTAATAGCAGTAGTTTTTTCTGCTAGTAGAAATTGTGTTTTTTGCTATAAAAAACGACTGCTAGCGCTTTCTGCTACTAGTGATAGTACAGGCTCCTTCTGCCGGTGGCAAGATTTGAAGCTAGAACCATCTGAACCAGAAGCCTTGTCTGCCAATAGCGGTAGTTGTTTCTGCTAGTAGAAATATCGTGTTCTGCTAAAAAGTAAACGTTTCCATCAGTAGTAGTAATTTCAGCTAATAGTACAATTTCTTTGTGCTAGTAGCGTTCGTCCTTTCAGTAGTAGAAAAAAAAATACTATTTTGTTCATTCTACTACTACTACGTGTAGGTCTTTCTACTACTAGTACGGACGGAACCTATACTACAGGTTCCGTCTGCTGATGGTAAGACATCTGAAGCTAGAACCATCTGAAATAGAAGCTCCGTTAATAGCGGTAGTTCTTTCTGCTGTAGTAATTCTTTTAGCTAGTAGCAGTTGTTCTACAGACCGTAGCCGGAGGAAGGAGGTGGGGGGTTCAAACCCCCCCTGAAATTTTCAAAATGATAATTTTTTGTATGTAAAAGCGGGACTGTAAGAGCAAAAACAATATTTTTCCTTAAGCCCCTCACCCACGAAATTGTTATAACCCCCTCCGATTTTTTTTTCTGGCTGCGGCCTTGGTCGTTCCTTCAGCTTAATAGTAGTTTTTTATTCTACTACCACTAGTTTTTTCTGTTACTAGTAGTAGTAGCTCTGTCTGCTAATAGCGGCAGTTCTCTCTGCTAGTAGACAAATCGTTTTTAACAGAAAAAAAGTAAACGTTACATTTTGTAGTAGTGGTTCTTTCGGCTAATAGTACTTAGTAGTACTAGTACAGGCCTCGTCTGCTGGTAGCAAGATATCTGAAACTACAACCATCTGAGCTAGAAGTTCTGGCCGGTAATAGTGCTAGTTGTTTCTGCTAGTGGAAATAGTGTTGTCAGCAAAACAGCCTATTTTCTGTAAATCTTTAGATATTCCTTGTTTTTATATTAAGTTCAATTCGAAGCTTTAAACGAGTGTTTTCCACTCCCAGACTAAGCATGAAGTAAAATTTCGAGTTTAGAAAAGCCCCGTGAAAATTTGTCTCGGGTCGCGCAGCGACCCGAGACAAATTTTCTGGGCTTTTCTAAACTCGAAATTTTACTTCATGCGCCATGCGTGTAAAACAGTGATTTAACGAGAAATTTAAAAAGACACAAAAGACATAATTCATGTTAATTCTCACAATTAATTCGAATTATTGTTGACGACTCAAATCCTTTTGTAAGTATTCGAATCCTTTTATAAATATTCGAATCCTTTTATAAGGATTCGAATCACCCACATATGGATTCGAATACGAATCCTTTAAAAAAAAAACGGAACCAATCCGGATCACGAATCCAGTTGAACCAAAGTATTCGAATGCCTCTTTTGAATCCTCTAAAAGGATTCGAATCCAGGATTCGAATCCTGAATGATTCGAATCCTGCCCAGCTCTGCTTTCAGCGATCTATTTTAGAGCATATATTATGTGCCTAATCAAAATTTGTCTATTTTCAATTGTTTTCAAGTTGTACGACAAAACTCAAAATTTGGCTATTTTAAAATATTGAAATAACTTCCTTATTTAAAAAGATATTGACACGCGGTAAAGACTTTCTTAAGACACCTTTTTAAGTAGAATACGCTGACCATAAGAGATTTTGTTTTACGATTAACCTTAATGAGATATAACATACAGTTGTATTATTTTAAATACAAATTATAGTTGGCCAAGACTTTATCGCTTACATTTTTTGTAAGCTATTTAAAAATATATCATTTGTCATATTTTAATTTAACTTTATTGACTTATTCTAAGTTTCTTTAAATTTTAAATTAGTATATCAAGAAAGCCACGAATAAAAATTAATAAATTGTAAAAAATAACAATATAAAGATTTAACTGTCTTCATTATATTATAATATTTACCTAATTAATATCAATAAATAATAGTTGTAAATATTTTTCGAATTAAAAACCATTTATATGCAGACACGTTAATTTCATTTTATAAACGCAAATCGTAATGAATTTTCCAATAGCTAAGTAAATATTATTTTTAAATTCTTCAATATCTCACTTTTTATAATATTCCTGAGAAAGAATAAAAGTTTTAGTCCGTAAGTTCTAAACCAGCTATCAGAAAATTAAATATTTTATTGTATTTATTATATTATGTTTAGCTATATTACGCGTTTATTAGGATTTTGTTTATTCTGAATGTCTTTTTTTAATAAACAAATAAATTGAAGGTAATAAGGTAATAATGATAGTTGAAGTTTTTTATTGTTGTTGTTGTTTGCTATTCATTTAATTTATCATGGCTTTCTTGATGAATTAATTAAAATTTAAATAAACTTGAAATAAATAACTAAAGTTAAATTAATATATTGCAAATGATATATTTTTGGTAAGCATGCAAAAAATGCGATCGGATGAAGTCGTAGCGAACTATGATTTGTATTTAAAATAATACAACTTTATGTCATATCTCGTTGAGATTAAACGTCAACCAAAATCTGATATGATCAGCGTATTCTACTTAAAAAAGTGTCCTACAAACGTTTTTACCGCGTGTAAATATCTTTATAAATAAGGAAGTTATTTCAATATTTTAAAATAGCCAAAATTTGAGTTTTGATGTATAACTCGAATACAATTGAATATGCTCCAAAAAAGAGCTCTGGAACTGTATTAGTTTTTGTCTATGATTGATATTTATGGTACTTTACTTGAAGAAACCATCGAAAATGCTGCACCCTGTACAATTCATTTATAATTTCCTACCCCGCACATATCATCAGAAATGTTCCAAATACCTGCTATTGTGTATATGAGTGTTGTTTCTTCAATTTATTAGTCTCTTTCTGTAATATTTTCGTTCCGAAACGCAGAAATTGAAAACTCATGTGAGCCAACTGAAAGCAGTGGTATTTTCAGTTCAAGCGAATTGGAAGCAAAGGGCTTTTCACTTTCAGCCAATTGGAAGCAGGGGTCTTATCACAAGTGATAATTCACCTCGGGTAATTGACGTTCTAAGTTTTTGTAGAATTCTCTGTGAGACGAAATTGGAGCAATTCCATTGGTTGCTTACTTTTTAAAGAACTTATCACCATAACCATATTTAAAATTGTTATTTTAATAATGCCCGGTGTTATAAAACGTTTTATTCCATAAATAAAATTTACTTTAGGAATAAATTAATTTATTGTGTGTTATAAACACAACATAACTTTATTTAGCTAATAAATCTCCTCAGTAAATTATTTGTTTGTTTTTCTACCAAGTAAATTTTATTCTCTAAATATTTTGACAGTAAAAAGTTAAAAGTGTATTATGTTATTATAATTATTTTAGATACTACTACTTGCATTTATTAATTTCATTACGGTTATCAGAAGCGACCCGTTGACATAACCAGGAATTGTTATACATATGCATACGCTCTTTAGTTCCATTTTAAGCTTTAAGCGAGTGCTTTCCACTCCTAGATAAAGTAACATTTTGAGTTTAGAAAAGCCTAAAAATTTGGTTTGATCTCGTAGTGTGGAGCGACCAAACCAAATTTTCAGGCTGTTCTAAACTTGAAATTTTACTTTATGCGTCACGCGTATTTAACACTGAAAACATTGAAATATTGTAAACAAGTGAACTTCACTTGAAATCAGTGTCTTATATACGTGGCGCATGAACGAAAATTTCGAGTTTCGAGTTCGCGCTACGCGACCAAATCAAGTTTTCAGACTTTTCTAAACTCGAAATTTCATTTGATCCTTAACCTAGGAGTGGAAAACACGCGTTAAAGTCTTGTATAATTTTGAATAAGCTTTTTTTCTTGTTCTGTGTAATTCTGTCCTATTTCTATTCTCCATAATTATAAGGAATTATATTAGATTTCTAATTTGATTGACAATTCAATTTGAAAGATTGGAAATTCCACCTATCACTACAATGAAAACGTATAATTTCGGTCGGTAATCAACTAGCTAAATTATTTATTTCTAGAATTGCTATTTATTTGATAGCTTTGCTTTATAATACGCAATTTTATTTGCCTATTATTTTGTTACGTAAATAAATTTACTCCAGAAATAAATATTTAATGATTTATTAATCGTTTATAATACCAGGCATAAAAATTAAACAAATAAGTGTAAATCAAACAAATAACTTTATTTAATCCCTTAACTCGGATAGAAATCGCATTTTTTCCAAAGCAATATCGCAACATAAGTCGAACGTCGTTTTTCATTAAAGTTCCATCTGTAACTAAAACGCGATCAGTTGGCTAATGAAAAGTCAATCGGGGCCCAATCCAATCCAACAAGTCACGACCTCCTCCCTCTTCAATAATTCATCGGGAAAATATGAGATCGATGAACGGCTTAAATCACGACGTCAAAACTTGGGCGCCGCTCCCATTAATAAGCCTAACGATCGCAAAACGGAAACTATGACAGTAGTAAACATTCGCCGGTTAATTTATGGGAAAAGTTTTGCGGGCGCTGGTTTTAATTGAGATGTTGTTTTAATGCCTCGGCCTTAATTTAATTAAGAAAGTACAAGGGTTTATTGATGGCGGAACTTTATAGGATTTTGTTTGCCAACAGTTGGGTTGTTTAGAACATTAGCTGGGATTTAGGTATGTAATCAAAGAAATCTATTATTAAACAATATAAATTATAGAAAACTGGGCTTTCTTGATATTTGTATTCTTTAAAATAAAGCCCTGCTGTGGACGAACAATTGCTGTATACAAACGTTTAGTTTGCCAGCTATTGACAATGCTATTTAAGCTAACGGGCATTAGATGGCGTTTACGCTTTCGAACATATGTAAATTGCACAGGCCATAATTAATGGCCAAAGATGTTCAGTATTCTTCAAGCACTGGTTCGGGACTATACTGATGATGGCGTTGAAGCCTGACACGCGTATATAATTATCCGGTGAATGAATGAGTACTGAACACAAATTTATATTCTTGATCCCAGTATCCCGGTGGGATGATCATTTTGTCCCGGTTATCTAAAAATATTAGATCCACTTTACTAGATAATTAAGTAATTATCTGTTTTGTAGTATTTTCTACAGATTTACCATACAGTTCTTTTAAGTAGGTTTATAAAATGTTCAGGCATTGTTTATAAAAAATGGTGACGTGTCCATCATAGTACTTTCCCCCGTAAATTGCGTATTAAATCACTTTTAAAATATTTGTAGCATTATTATTTTCAAAATATCTTCAACTTTTTGATAACTACAATTTTTATTTGAAACATTTTTCAATTGGATCAACACATACTGACACAAACCAATGACTAGATAAAAAACACTATTTATTGAATATCTCAAAAACTAAGAGTGCTATGACAAACAGTGAATCTACAAAATATCTTTAGTTTTTCATTTCCTACAACTATTATTTGAAACATTTTTCAATTGTATCGACACATACACTGTCACACACCAATAACTAGATAAAACACACAACTTTTGAAATATCTCAAAAACTAAGAGTGCTACGACAAAAAGTAAGTGAACAATACATCTTCATTTTGTTATTATCTACAACTTTTATTTAAAATAATTTTTTGTTTGATGAACCTTTATTGAAAAAATCTGAAAAAACTGAAAAACGCTAAGAGTAAAGTACCACTTCCGGTTTTCCGATTTTCACCAAAAGCTTTTCAGTTCTTCCGATTGTAACAAAAAGCTTAAGTTTCAAGTTTCATCTCGATATCTTTAGCGGTTTTTGCGGCACAGCGCACACAGACACACAGACAGACAGACAGACAGACAGACAGACAGACAGACAGACAGACATTTTTCAAAAATGGTCTTATTCGACTCAGGGGACCTCAAAACGTATATTTCCGCTAAAATTTTTGATTCGAAAATTTTAACGAATACAATACTTTCCCTTTGTATTACATACGGGGGAAAGTAAAAAGTGTTCAATTTAAAATGGATTTAATTTTATAAAGAAACGTTCATATAAACGTAGGTATTTTGTCAGTTAAAAACCTAGTAGCAATTATTTAGCAATACAAAATGTAATCATTTTAAACTATAACCTATTGAAAATAGCTTATATTATTGTTCAAAGAGACAATATTTTAAACGAGCAATAACTTCTGAACAAATTAAGATATAACATGCGTTTATGTTTATATGAACATATTATCTTGAAATTAAATCAAATTGGGACAATAAAGAAATGCTTCTTTGTATTCATTGCCAACGTTTGTAAAGAGGTTAAAGAATCACCCTGTATCTAAGACGATGTAGCCCTCGCTCTGGATATGTTTTACAGCGCAGGTGATTGAATTCAAGAATCGGTCTATAAATCTTTTTGCTCGATAAATTCAAGCTTTAAAGTTATGCGTAAAACGCTTTATTTTCTATTCTAAACAAATTTAAGAAAGCATATTCTTAAAAAAAATTGGGACTACAGGGAGTTTTTCTTTAAAGTATACGTATTCCAAATTTAACTTATTTTCTCTAAATTTTTAGGTATTTGCTGTTTTTTTATTTAAGTTTATTTAAAGCTTTAAACAAGTGTTTTCCACTCCTAGTCTAAGCATGAAGTAAAATTTCGAGTTTAGAAAAGCCCCGCGTAGAAAATTTGTCGAGGGTCGCGCAGCGACCCGAGACAAATTTTCACGGGGCTTTTCTAAACTCGAAATTTTACTTCATGCGCCACGCGTATATAACACTGATTTCAAGTGAGGTTCAAATATACATAATGTTCACAATATTTTAATGTTTTATACGCGTGGCGCATGAAGTAAAATTTCGAGTTTAGAAAAGCCCAGAAAATTTGTCAACCAATGTTCACGGGGCTTTTCTAAACTCGAAATTTTACTTCATGCTTAGTCTGGGAGTGGATAACACTCGTTTAAAGTTTCAAATTGAACTCTATTGAATAACAAATGTACAGCTAATGCATGCTTACCTAAAAGAAAAATTCATTGTATAAAGTAATGCTTCTTTGTATTCAATAGACTCATCATACGCCATATTATTTCAGCTATTTTAGCAACCAATAAAAGCGAAATTGAATATTTACGAAATAAAGTTCAAGTTTGGGAATAACTGATTGGGTAACAAATAGATATCAACGATTTTGACACTCTCGCATCCGTCACTTTTCACCAACACTAAGCACTAGCTTTTGCTCATCGTAGTAGGTTAAGGAAGGTGTGCAAAACGTAGTGGGCTACGTTTAGCATACCTTCCGTTCTAGACTAACGGTGAGCTTACGTGCATTTGCCTTCCTTCTGTCCTGGATACACACAGACAATACCCAGACCAATTTACTGACACGCCACTCGAAAATTCGGGGGCCCGGAGCGAATCAAGCCGCCGCTTTATGTACGTTAACGTCCGCAGTTCGTTACGCGCCCAATTAGATCGGGATAAAGAGCAAATGGACGGAATCAAGGTGGCGACGATCGATTTACAGGAGATTTCGGCCTGATTTTATTCGCTCCTAAAATAATCACAGCGAAATTTATTGAAGGGATAATTACTGTGGGTCCTCTTTAAATGATATAATATTTTAATACAATTATATAATCAATAGTAATGATAATAATTATTAATTTACTATTAATTGCAATACCATGTAACACATACAGGGCATTTTTCTTTTGAGTATACAGTATTGAATAACTAATATACGAGTATATGAGTCGCTTATTTTCAAAACACCCTAACACATTTAAAAAAAAATGGATTTAGGGGTTTTTAAAAATAGGCGACTTATATAATTCATTTGTTCAGGCATTCGTTGTTTTTGACAATCGTTGAATTTGAGTCTTTAAACGAGTGTTTTCTACTCCCAGACTAAGCATAAAGTAACATTTCGAGTTTAGAGAAGCCCCGCGTAGAATGTCGAGGGTCGCCCAGCGACCCGGGACATATTTTTACGGGGCTTTTTTAAACTTTTAATGTTACTTCAACAACTGATTTAAAGTAAAGTTGAAAATATATACTGCTAAGATGTGATAGATATTTACTACTTACTTTACTTTAGTTAGTTTACTTTAGATTAGAAAAGCCTGAGTTTGGATTTGGACTCTACGCGTCCAAATCCAAACTCTCAGACTTTTCTAAACTCCAAATGTTACTTCATGCGCCACGCGTACTAAACACCGACAACACTACAATATTGTGAACAGGCGAACTTCACTTGAAATTAGTGTTTAGTACGCGTGGCGCATGAAGTAAAATTTCGAGTTTAGAAAAGCCCAAGTTTGGATTTAGACGCTACGCGTCCAAATCCAAACGCTCAAGCTTTTCTAAACTCGAAATTTTACTTAATGCTTTGTCCGGGAGTTTTCAGAAACAACGAACGCCTACACAAATCGGGATGTGCATACTTAAAAGAAAAAATTCCCGTATATAATAAAATAACAAATATTGTTTATTCGTTTATGCATGCTAAGTATTAAAATCAAGGCTAAATTCTACAAGGTTTTGTATGCTCATATTTTAAGTATAAAACTCAATTTTCAAATGAATATCTCTGCATATAAAAAAAACGTATGACATCGATTTTATCAGGTCATTTAATATTTTTATGCCCGGTATTATAAAACGTTTTATTCACTAAATAAAATTTACTTTGGGAATAAATTATTTTATTCCAAAGATTTCGGTATTATAAACACAAAATAACTTTATTTGAATTTGAATTTATTTATTTACGGAATCTCCAGTTTACAATAGATTAATACATATACATCTTAATACAATACATTGACCAAACAAAAACAAAATCTCCCCAGTAAATTATTTGTTTGTTTTTCTGCCAAGTAAATTTTATTCTATAAATAATTTGACAGTTAAAAGTCAAATGTGTATTGTATTATTATAATTAGTTTAGATTCTATTACTTGTATTTATTAATTTCATTACGGTTATCACGTCTACCATATCATCCGTGTTAAATTTAAGTTCGCGCATAGTACCTTCCCTGACAGTGATTCATTTGAACCACAAGACATTCTAAGGAGTCGAAGACCTAGAGTTTTTCAAATCAGACATAATCAGGGATTTTTATACTTATGCATACGCATTTTGAAATTAGATCCATTTAAAGTTTTAAACGAGTGTTTTCACTCCCAGACTAAGCATGAAGTAAAATTTTGAGTTTAGATAAGCCTGAAAATTTGGTTTGGTCGCTCCGCGCTTCGCGCTACGCGACCAAATCAAATTTTCAGGCTTTTCTAAACTCGAAATTTTACTTCATGCGCCACGCGTATTAAACACTGAAAACACTGAAATATTGTGAACAAGTGAACTTCACTTGAAATCAGTATCTTGTACGCGTGGCGCATGAAGTAAAATTTCGAGTTTAGAAAAGCCTGAAATTTGGTTTGGCCGCTCCGCGCTTCGCGCTACGCGACCAAACCAAATTTTCAGGCTTTTCTAAACTCGAAATTTTACTTCATGCTTAGCCTGGGAGTGGAAAACACTCGTTAAGGTCTTTTATAATTTCTAATGAGCTTTCATTTTCTTGTTCTGTGTAATTCTGTCCTATTTCACGGTTATTCTCCATAATTAGAAGGAATTATACTAAATTTCCAATCTGATTGACAATTTAATTTAAAATATTGACAATTCAATTTAAAAAATGGGTGGTTCCAGCTATGGCCACAATGAAAATGTATATTTCGGTCTGTAATCTACGAATTAAATTATTTATTTCTAGAATTGCTATTTATTTGGTAGGTTTGCTTTATAATACGCAATTTTATTTGTCCATTAGTTTACTAGGTAAATAAATTTACTCCACAAATAGTTATCTAATGATTTATTAATCGTGTATAATACCGGGCATTAGAGACATAAAACGCAACATTATCGTATGTTTATTTTTATTATTTATTATTATTATAAATCAATTTATTAATTCGGAAATATCAAAAATTTTATATTTTTTGGTTTGGTTTTGTGTTATTGTCAGTTAAGATGAATATAGTGTTTATAGAACATCACACGAAAGCAATGTTTTAAACGCCGGGCGCATAAAGTAAATATGTCGAGTTTAGAAAACCCTGAAGATTTGGATTTGCCGGCCACTTCGCGCCCGGCAAATCCAAATTTCCAGACTTTTTAAATTCGAAATATTTACTTCACACTTAAACAAGGATTGCAAACACTCGTTAGAATAATATTTATGATCTAAATTTAAAAAAAACTTCAATAAAAGAAATAATTTCAATATCTTTATTCTATACATGTATTTTTTTCTCTTCTTATATTTCTATACTTGTTGATAAATGTGCTATGTAAATACACTTGATCATTATTCATCAATCGCAGATGTTTTTCTGCCCTCCTTTCAGAAACTTTGTGCATCTACAATTATATTAGCCCCTGAATAATTCAGAATGCTTCAGGTGAATAGGCGAGCCAAAAAAAAAACAGAATGAGAAAGAGGCCGTCTTGATCGATGGATGCGGAGAGATGCATCCCGCGGGATTCATCCCGCAGGACCCTTTACATATGTATTTATAGCCGATAGGTCCCCTCGGTGTCTATGATAATTCTGTACAGACGGGAAACTCGTGAGGATTTATTAACTTCTCCTTTTTTTAAAGGAAAACTGTTGCTTCTATTGTGAATATTGCAGCATTTATCAAGCTAATAAATATTCAATATATTATACAACCAAGTTTTGGCAATTTCATTTATACTTCATGTTTAAATATAAGAATATAATAATAATAATAATAATAATAACTAATAATCATTTATTTCTCAGCAGAATAAATTCTATTTACAGAGAAAAATACAGTTTTTTTTTTAAATATACTAACTAAAAATAAACATTAATACTAAAAATAAACATAAATACAAAATGGTAGAAATAAAGTAGAGTAGTGGATAAATTATATGGCATATTTGATAACATAAAAACAAAAGAAAAGACTTATATTAACGGTGACAATGAGGTTCTGATATCAAAGGAGGTTACATTAAATATATCCATGTCTGGAACATTGTTACAGTGTCGTACCATGCGGTTTAAGGGAGAATAATGGAGAACATTAGTTCTCGACACGGTGTATGCAAATGTACATCTGCTTCGGGAATTCAATCTTGGTACATATAAAGTATCTGTACTAAAAAATTAATTACTTTTTAAAATTTTCTAAAAAAGTAAGTAAAAACAGATGAATAGCACAGATGTCTGGTTGAAATTTAATCACATCATTTAAAATATTCAGTAGTTTGATCACTTTGATCAATATAATTATCTGCGATGCATTTATAAGCTCGTGACACACTTAAAATAGATGTTATGCATTTTCTATGATGTGAATAATAATAATCGATATATTGGGAATGCATTAGCTTTCCGGTGACATTTGTTGTAAGTGAATCGCATGTGTTATTATTCAATGAAAATAAATAAGCAGTTTCGGCATGGAGTAAACATGTTATTGAAAACTATGAGTAGTGTATTTTTTCCAGATTTTGAAATATTTTTAAAAAGTTAAGTGAAATTAATATCCACAGTTTTACAAGAACCCATATACATGGGGATGTAAAATTACCGGTAATTTAAAGTTGGGTAATATTCTTTGTAATACTACAAGAATCATCGTAATAATTTGTTATTTAAAGTTAGATGTAAAACTTACTGTACAGCAAAAAATCATGTATTCCCAAAAGTTGTATAAATTCGAAATATAAAGTTAATCAAATGGCACAATTATAGTAAGTTCAATTGTTTTTTTAATATTTACTTCATGTTTAATTAAGAAGAGGAAAACACTCATTAGGAAATTCAAATTAAAGGATATCAAAGACATTTTACCAACATATCAATCTGTAATTTAACGTAACCAGTGTCATTAATTTCTAATCTAATCTATTGAATAAGTAATATATAAAGAATGGAACTCAAAGCGGTAAAAACGTAATGATGAAAAGAGGTAACTTTCATAACAATTCCCGTCTGTACGATACTGACGTCGTTGAAATTACGACCAAGTCTTTAGCTACAAGTCAATGGATGAAATATTATTTACAAACGATATGATTCACGATTTGCGATCCGGACTCGACGCCTAAAATAATAAACAACGGACCAGAGCTGGGACGAATCCTCGTAAAAAGGATTCGAATCACGAATCCGAATCACCTAATATGATTCGAATCACGGTTACTCGAATAAAGGATTCGTAAGAGATAAATATAATTCGAATCAAAGATTCGAATCCTGTTTTTTCGAATCACGAATACAAATCCTTTAAGAATAAATTTAATTCTATAATTTGTTTTTAACCATTTATATATAAATATCGTTATACACGATTCCATTTGTTTCTGGATCTCGCCTAGCCATGCTTTCGTGTTGTTATGTTGCAGTATCAACATTTACATTTTTTATTAATTGGCACTCCTGATTCCTTATTTTAACAGTGTTGCAATAATTTATGATATCATAAGTAATCCTCTTTTTAATTTTCAAGAGGTTTATTGTTAATCTTGCAACAATTATTTCGCCACGCGGTCGCTTCTTCGAGCATTTTATTATTAAATCAAATTAATCTAGTGTTGCAATGCTGTGTCAATGTCAAAATGAAAAATAATTTCAGGCACATATTAAATATTAACATGCCAAAGATTATCTCTGAATCAAAAAGGTTACAAATTCTGAAATCCTACAAACATTTTAGGCAAAGTAATCCAAATCCACAGCATCACAATATTATTACGATTTTAATAGATATTTTTGGGGTATGTCTAGTATTTTAATTATCATATATATTTAATTAAAGATAATTACGTTTCAGGTAGGGAGATCTTCATTACAATTAATTTTACGACAAAGACCTGACGAATTGAAATCTACTACTTCTGGCAAACGATCTAAAAACAGCCATTTTTGGAATCACCTAGCTAGAAAAGATCTGCAACAACTAATTTGGCAATATAACTCTAGAAATCAGTATTTTACTTTGAGAGATCTTTTGAATGATATGAAAGAAAATTATGAGTTCCATGGGAGTAGAACAACACTTTATAGGGTTGTTAAAAGTATGGGGTATAAATTCAAATTAATTAATGTGCGCAAAATTCTCTGTGAACAAAAACATGTTGTTTCAGCTAAAATTATTTTCCTTAGAAAATTTTTACAGTATCAAAATTCCAGTGAAGATATCCAATTCGTATACCTGGATGAAACATGGATATATCAGAACGGATCCGTGGTTCGACGCTGGGTACATGAAACGGATATAAAAAGTAATCCAACTAAATTCAAAAATGAAGGCAAACGCTTCACCATTCTACATGCTGGGTATAGGGGTGGGTTTTTGGATGGGTGCGATTTTTTATTACATTCGAAAAACAATGACCGAGATTACCATGCCACAATGGATGGTAATACTTTTCAAAATTGGGTGGTTAATCAACTTATTCCTGCTTTGGCTAAGCGTTCAGGGAAATGTGTAGTTATTATGGATAATGCTGCATACCATTCTGTGCAATTAGACAAAACTCCTTCATTTTCTTGTAAGAAATGCGAAATGCAGGAGTGGTTGGTTAAACACAATGTAAAATTCAATCCAAAATTAACCAAAAAGGAACTATGGGCTTTATTTATACCTTTTCGATCAAATGACAAAATTTACGTAGTTGATGACATTTTGAGAAAGAACGCCATACCATTGTCAATACAATCCAATTGAAATGGCATGGGGGTTTTGTAAGACTTACTACAATAAGCACATAAATTCTAAGCAACCATCTAAGGATCATGTTCAGAATTTATGGCTTGAGTCTCTCTCAAAATGTACATCCGATATGTGGCAACATTTCTGTGATCATTGTGAAAAACGTATTTCGGATGACTGGACAAAACACATGGGGAACCTTTCTTTTGAAACCATTCCTCCTTTTATTATTTCGCTTGGGGAATCTGGCTCAGAACAAACATCAGAAGATTCAGATGCAGGTTCTCTTGACTAAATAATAAAAGTGGAATGAGGGCTTAAAAATTGTTTGACATGAAAATTATCAGTATCACAAGAGGGTGGGAATAAATTTGCAATTCTACAAAAAAATACTGAGGGCCAACAGAAGAGAGAATGACCAAAATTAAGGTGGATGGATGGAGTTGATCAAAATGTGTTAACGGGAAGACCCAAGCGAGAAATACAAATGGATGACGAAATAAGTTTGCAGAGCCGAATTCATTATATTTGTTATATACAATATTATTGCTGTGTTTGTATGTACAAAAACCAAGTAGTAAATTTTATTAATCTTAAAACTGCATATTATTATCCTTTTATATCTGAAAATTTGTAAAACAGGCAACAGTGTAAGATCACAATAGTCAGAAATTATAACCTTAAAATCTAACATCTGACAGTGACATTTAAAAACCCTGATTTAAAACACAACCAGCCCCATTTACAATACTTAAACTGTCACTTTTCCATAGCTAGGCGAGATCCAGAAACAAATGGAATGGTGTATACCAATTGTTTTAAAAAAATATTTAAAATCTAATTATTTATTATTAACACTGAACATCGTTGATAACAGACTAAACATCCGATTCCATGTTACTTTGATTAAAGTAGTATTTGTGTGTTTGTGAACTTCACTTCAAATCAGTGTTTTGTACGCATGGCGCATGAATTAAAATTTCGAGTTTAGAAAAGCCCGAAAATTTGTCTCGGGTCGCGCAGCGACCCGAGACAAATTTTCACGGGGCTTTTCTAAACTCGAAATTTTACTTCATGCTTAGTCTGGGAGTGGAAAACACTCGTTTAAAGCTTCAATTTGAACTCTATTATAAAATCGACGAATGCCTGAAAATTACGTAGATAAAAAATTCACTGAATTTCAATAAAACCGGGAAAGTTAGAGAAAAGTCATGAAATTAAATTAAAATTGACCAAAACACTAACAAAAAAAGCCATATGACTGTATTAAATTTGTAAAAATCACATACTAATTTATAAAATTAACTTAAATATTGAAAAAAACAACAAGAAAAAATCTTGAATGGCTACCATGTCAGTTTTACTTCAAATAATATTAAACATAATTTTGAAAACTAGATTATTATCTTTAAAAACATTTTTAGTCAATTAATGTTCTTATCAAAGCATTCAGTTTAAAGTTTCGAACGAGCGTTTCCACTCCCTGTGTGTCTTATTGAAATTTCGCATTTACCACAACAAACCACAAACCTTGCAAATCTTGAAAGCAGATGTTTTACGAACAACAATTCAAAATGTTGTAAAACGAGCACAATCAACATCAACTCATGATGACCATCTCCTGAGTTGATGTTGATTGTGCTCGTTTTACAACATTTTGAATTGTTGTTCCTAAAACATCTGCTTTGACCAATATAATTTTTTTAACTTTATAGTATCAATTTTACACCTTTAAATTAACTTTCAGTCAAAACATTGCCTATTTTTTCATTTCTAATAAAATGGCACCCAATTCATAATATGACATTACTTTTGCCTTTTATACACGAGACAAAAAGTTTATATCTTAAGAAATGTTAATTTTTGTTTTTTTAACATAGATTTTCTGTCCTTGTTTACGCACGAAGTAAAATATAGAGTTTAGAAAATTCTGAAAATTTGGTTTAGTTGCGTAGCGAAACGGATAAAACACTGAAATATTGTGTAATTGAAAATATACTGGTTTTTCTTATTATGTTTGAATTTCATAGCAAATTCAGTTTGATTTCATTAGATATATCTATGTCCCGAGAAATACACGGAGTCCTTCTGACGTCACACATGAAATTCCTCGCGTGACGTGAAAAGTTAATGTAATCAAACTAACAAGGTCGACTCGGTTTTAAATTAGGACAACCTTATACACTAACCACCTTGATTGCTGACGTCATGCGTGGAAGTCCTCACGTGACGTCAACAATCATGGTTATTAAACAATACAAGGTCCGCTCGGTTTAAATCAAGACAAACTTACTTACACACCTTGGTCGATGTCGTCATGCGTGGAAATCCGTACGTGACGTCAAAACCAAGATCATTACTGTGCAAGGTTGTCTCGATTTAAACCGATCCGACCTTATCACGCGCGAAAATCCTCACATGACGTCAAAATCACAGTCATTACTGTATAAGGTACACTCGGTTTAAACTGAGAGTTTTGTATAACGTTGTCTTAATTTAAACGAGTGTTTTCCACTCCCAGACTAAGCATGAAGTAAAATTTCGAGTTAAGAAAAGCCCCGTGAAAATTTGTCGAGGGTCGCGTAGCGACCCGAGACAAATTTTCTGGGCTTTTCTAAACTCGAAATTTTACTTCATGGGCCACGCGTATAAAACAGTGATTTAACGAGAAATTTAAAAACACACTAAAGACATTTTTCATGTTAATCCTCACAATTAATTCGAAATATTTTTGACGATTCAAATCCTTTTGTGAGTATTCGAATCCTTTTATAAATATTCGAATCCTTTTATAAGGATTTGAATCCTATTTTATGGATTCGAATCACCCACATTTAGATTCGAATACGAATCCTTTTAGAAAAATGTAACGAATCCGGATCACGAATCCAGTTGATCTAAAGTATTCGAATGCCTCTTTTGAATCCTCTAAAAGGATTCGAATCCAGGATTCGAATCCTGAATGATTCGAATCCTGCCCAGCTCTGCAACGGACACATTTTGCGCACACGTATTTATTATTTTAAGTTGTTATATCAGTGGTGTCGGATTACGACAGAAATATTCAGATACGAATGAAATGTTTTAGGAGAAGATTCTCGTCGTTTTTGAAGATTATGACTAGAGCTTGGTTTTCTAAGCAAACAGCTGAACAATAAAAGCATGAATTAATAAAATGTGTACGAATTATAAAAAGTTGAATCATTTGACACTACATTATTTTTGCTTTTTGCTATTTTCGATTTTATTTCAGTTTTGTGCTTATTTTGCATTTAATTTTTAATTGTTTTCAAACAAAACTGATCATCATTCATTTCTTTCTTAGCTCTGATATTTTAGGGAAAATATACAGGGTGGCCCAAATTGGATGTTACTATAGGGAATCTCGGTTATTAGAAGAAATAGAAAATAATCAGTGGCGCGTCCTTGAGATCTTTTTTCGAGGAAAACTCAATGTCGAAAACAGAAATTGGCTATCGCCTTTTGTTTTCTAGTTATAGCCAAAAATTCAATATTTTCCATAATCGATTTTTATTAATATCTCAGTCATTTATTATTTTATCAAGATGAGAATTGTATGTTCTACGTTTTCGAGGAGAATTGAATGCAATTTACAGCTTATTTCTATCTTCATTAATAAAAGAGATACAGCAAAAAGTTATATTTTTTTAAATAGAAGTTATAGTTGGCTGTGCTATTAATAAATTTGTTATTTTTTTTCTCTTTTTATTGATATATAATATGTTGATGTTATATTTGCAATTTATTGAGATATCATATATTTTTATTAAATTTTAAGTATTTCTCATTAAACGCAGTAGGCTTGTAAATGAAATGATGCCTGTTACGCATGAAACAAAAAAACAGCAACGTTGTTATTATATTAGTTGTTTGTTGTATTGTGTTGTGTATTAATAAAGTAAGTGTTCAAAAATAAAGTACTAAAATTATGAAAAGTTTGATATGTTAGAATGCTCTATTCAAAGCAACAGTAATTCAAATATTGCATTGGAAACATATTATATTTGATATCCGGAGAGAAGACAGCCCGATAAATCCATATTCTAACGGTTGAAGACATATCTCATCAACCACGGTTCCTTTACTATCCCGAGATCCAGAGAATATAATATATTAGACGCAGAAGAAGCTGAATTTAGTGTTATTGGGGCTGTAATTGAAAATCCAGAAATATCAAATAGGCAAATAAAAGAAGAACAAAGAATTTCAGAATTTCTAGAAATCGTGCCTTAAGGATTCCGAAAAAAAGAAAATTCCGTCCTTACACGATTAAAAAAAGACACCATTTGAACCCTGAGAATTTTGAACGAAGATTAGAATTTTGTAACTGGTACAAAGCTAGATGTTTAACAAATCCGAACTTTTACAACGACAATATTTGGACCGACAAGGCATACACAAGCTCCGCGGGAATATTTATTAGGCACAATGCCCATTATAGGGCAATAGGCCCAACCCTCATCGGACTGTTGATGTTAAGGCAGAAGGTAGATTTGGTTTTAGTGTTTGGTGTGCTCTACTGGAAAACCGAAGCTTGTGTTACAAAATTTACGAGGGAAACTTGAATGGACGTCAATATACAGACATTTTACAACAAAATATTACTGAGAACTACTTGGACAATTTGCCATTAGTTCAAGGGGAACATATGTATTTCCAACAAGACGGCGCACCTCCCCATAATTGCAGAGAAGAGACAAATTTATTAAATGTTAAAATAAATTTAAATGTCAAAATAAATTTAATAGTGCGTCGGATGTTGATTCATTTCAATTTGTCATTTGATTCGTTTTTGTTTTATTATTATCAACTTCTGTTTTTCTAATGATAGCGTATGGATATCATTGACCTGTAGTTTTTACTCTAAAAATATATTTGTATGTGGTATGTGGTATGGACACAATCACTTTATTTAAACAAAAAATGCTTGCTGACAAAACAACCTGTAATTATTCTATAGTACTATTTTTATCAAATAATATTTTGTATTAATCTAAGCAACAACAAAAACAATGTTTGAAAACAATCAAATGGCTAAAATTCATAAAAGTTCATGTGTGACATGTCATTGAACTCAAGGTGAAAAATGCAGTTCAGTGAATGGGCATTTCGCCATATGGTTCCATTTGAAAAATAAAAGTTGATCTTAATGAAACAAAAAACGAATCGCCTGACAAATACAAATTGATCACGATGCGCCATAGCATTTACTTTAACAATGTTTTTAAAGATTTTCATTAAAATTACAAATAAGAAAGATATGAACGATTATAGAAAATCGTGGTTTTCAGTCTTTTTTCAATAACTTCGTAGTTTTTTAAAATGTCTAGTTTTCTAAACAGAATCTAAGTAAGCACATAAAACTGCACAATTTTGCTCATTTAACCGAATCTCTATAATCGATATAAACAAAGTTACTCATACTGTCCTACTACAAAAACTTGATCAGTTACTACCGAAACAATATGCAGAAATATTAACATCCTATATATCTAACAGACTCTTTAGAATTAAACAAGAAGATGAGTACTCTGACCTGAAAGACATAAATGCGGGTGTTCCACAAGGAAGTGTCGTCGGTCCCATTCTTTATTTATTGTATACTAGCGACATACCAATTCTAGATGTAAAAATAGCTACATTTGCAGATGACACTGCTCTCCTGGCAGTTGACAATGACTTGGAGAATTCTGGTAGAAAACTACAGAAAACATGCGATAAAGTAGTAAATTGGACAAAACAATGGAAAATTAAGCTAAACGAAGTAAAGTCAATTCACAGTAACTTTACCAATATAAAAAATAACAGAATGGTTACCATTAAGCATTAATAGCACAATAGTTCCCCATGGAAATACAGCTAAATATCTTGGCATTACCATTTAAGCCAAACTGCGGTGGAAAGAACATGTGAAGAAGAAAAGAGTTGAACTTGATCTCAAACACAAACAATACTATTGGCTACAGGGGAAAAAATCCAAGTTATTAATCTACAATAAATTATTAATTTTCAACCAGGTATTAAAGCCCGTGTGGCTATTATATGGCATTCAACTTTGGAGATGTGCCAGTAATAGTAATATAAAATCAATCCAAACCTTTCAAAATAAAGTCTTACAGAATATAGTAAACGCCTCGTGGAATCACAGTTCATATATATAGTGGAATGTTCGCAACTCTAACCTTCATAGAGATCTTGGAGTAGCGACTGTTAAAGAGATTAAAAAGTATGCTGGGATGCATAAAACCCGCCTTTTTACCCATGTAAATGCAGACGCTCTTTAACTGCTGGGCAATTAACACATCAACCGAAGATTGAAGAGAAAGAAACCATCAGACCTTGTTTAGTGAGCTGTGACTAAAAGCAGAGCACGGTGCGCGGGTGTACCTACTACATTAAAAATATCTGGAGAAAGTCAATGGACAAACTCTAGTTTTAAATTTTTAATATCTACTATTGTAAAATTAATGGTTAGTCTATTAGACTAGTTTTAATAACCCTAAGATATACACGATATATACCTTAGTTAATATTTTTTTTTTAAATACTGTCCTACTGAAAGTGCGCACCATTGCTAACTTTTTAATAATTTTAGTTGAAGAGTTGGCTAAATAAGCAAAGTAGTAGGAAATTTAATGACAATAATTATTGTCAAATCAGAGAAACAGATAATAGTCGCATTTTTAAGATATTAAAAAAATAAACGATTTTTTTAAATGAAACACCTTGTACATTTTATTTCCAATCGATTGAGAAGATTATTCTTAGCAAACATGTTATAGTACATAATTAATAATTAACATGAATAATAAATAAGAAAGTTATTCATATTTTTCTGTTTTTTTTTTCAATACAATCAAAAAGACCTAAAAGCAAAACAGGAATCTAACAAATTACCAAAACAAACTCTGTTTACTGTACCTATCAATGAAATTCTGACTTAAAGTGATTTTCGTCGTTGTGTGCATTGTTATACAATTTGGTTTTACTAAATAAAACCGTAATATGTGAATAGCTTTCTTATTTATGACTTTTTTGTAATGATCTTCTTTATCGATCAGTAATAAAATATACAGGGTTACATTTAAAATTAAATGTTTATTTTCTGAATATCCCAAAAATAAGACGTTTAATTATTCTTCTAATTTGATCATTGTGATTGCTATTAAATTTCCTACTATTTCGTTCATTTACTCGACATTGTAGCTTAAATAATAACAAAGTTGGCAATGGTGCATGCTTAATTCTGAACACGCTGTATATATTAAATTTATACTTTTATTGCTTAAAATAATGCTTTGTTTTGCATAAAATAATGCTTTGTTTTGCATAAAATAATGCTTTGTTTTGCATAAAATAATGCTTTTTTGCTTAAATTTGTGCTTCTTTAAGAGCTTCTTTTAAATTTGTTTGTGCATAGAAATCCAAACTTTAGTAATTACACTATGTTAGTTTTAAAAACATCTGAATATTCTTTGTTATTATATACATTTGAAATTGTATCCTTAAAATATTAGGAGTAATCACTTTAGGCCTTTGTTATTTTATTTCCAACGCTTCCATTTTATTGTTTCCAGTTTTAAAACAAAAAATGAATGAGATTTGTAATTCATGCAAGTTTAAAAAAAATCGGATGCATAATGGATTTTTATGAATATTTTTCAAATATGAATATCTTCAGAATATTCTTGAAATAAAATTTTAGGGTCTCTGTAAATCAATCATAATTAAATATTCAGTGTCAGTTTTATAAAAGTATGAGAAATGATTAATTTTTCTAATTGTTTCAAAAACAAAATGTGTGTTTCTTTAGAAAATCCTTAAAGAAATCGTGTGAAATTAAACTTCTCTAATTTTTTTCAAAGTGATTCGACTTTGTTCTTTCGATTTTTTAACTATTGTTGACTTATTTTTATAAAATAAAACTATTATGACATGAAAAATAGTTATTAGACAAACAATTAATTGAAACCTCTATAAAAAGAGATCAAAACAAGATGATCAAGAATTTGATTTTTAAACTGTAATGTACAGGGAATTATTATTTTATGGATACATGTCCGGATTTTTCAATATAAAGTTTCAGACACTCGTTGTTTTATTAGAAACATTCATTTTGAATCCACTAACGAGTGTTTCCAATCCCAGATTCAGCATGAAGTAAAATTTTGAGTTTAGAAAAGCCTGAAAATGAGGTTTGGACACGTAGCGAAGCGGAGTGACCAAACCAAATTTTCAGGCTTTTCTAAACTCGAAATTTAACTTCATGCGCCACGCGTATTAAACACTTAAAGCACTGAAATATTGTGAACAAGTTAACTTCACTTGAAATCAGTGTTTTATACGCGGGGACACATGAAGTAAAACTTCGAGTTTAGAAAAACCTGAAAATTTGGTTTGGCCGGCGACAAATTTTCTGTTTTTTTTAAACTAGAAATTTTACTTCATGCTTAACCTGGGAGTGGAATATACTTGTTTTAAGCTTTATATTAGACTCTTTAAAAAAAACGAATATCTAATGATTTACAGCATATAATTGGGATATGTATACTTAAAATAAAAAGTCCCTGTATCCCTGTATCATATATTTGATCAATTGTAAGATTTCATATATTTTTAATTTATTTTATTTTTAAATTGAATGAAAGTCAAATAACTTGCAGAAAAAACTTTGTATATATTTTTATTATTATTCTAATTATAAATTCTTGTTTTGGACTTAAAGGTGAAGAAAACTTATAAATTTAACTTTAAATAAAAACACATTCTAACCTTTCTTCACAAATTTATTTTATACCAGATATATCATTTCGGTCACAAGGTGACCATTATCAATGGTTTGATATAGTATCAAACCATTGGTAATGGTCACCTTGTGACCGAAATGTATATCTGGTATAAAATAAATTTGTGAAGAAAGGTTAAAAAGTGTTTTTATTTAAAGTAATTGTCATCTTCACATATCTCACTCATATTCATTATAAATTTAAGTTTAAGTTTTAAATTGGTTAATGTATGAATAACAATCAGTTTATCGATCTCCAGGTAAATCACAAAATCGATGTTTTAGGGGTTAAATACATGGTACATTAATAGCATATAATCACTCACCTTTAACGAGTGTCTTCCAATCCTTGATAAAGCATGAAGTAAATTTTCAGGCTTTTCTAAACTCGAAATTTTATGTCATGCGCCACGCGTATTAATCACTGAAATATTGCGAAGTTTAGGCTCATACGAATCAGTTAATAGTAATAATAATAATAGTAATAACAATAATAGTAATAATGGTAATAGTAATAATAATAATAATAATAATAATAATGTTTATTGCCCAACAGGAAACAAATTCCCAATTACAAGACAATTTAGTATTAACAAAAACAGTTTTAAAACTATAAACTAAAAATAATCAGAATTATTGCTAGCTAAAAATAATAACATTTCATTTCGTAACTAACAAAATTCTAATAAGGATGTTAACGATTGAAAAAATACGTCACAAGTTGGTGGAAGTTAATTAAACAAATTGCAGATCACATTAATAAGTGATTTTAATTCAAAATTGGTTCTATTATAATTCATATTGAATGTGGTCTCATATCTATTGGTAAAAGTTTGAATATGCAAGCCAACTAGCTGTAAAATATCAAGGCTGTCAATACGATCATGCAGAAACTTGTGCAAGAACGTGATGCCCAGTCTGTAACGTCGGCATTCAAGAGATTCGACATTAAATTTGTCTATACATAGCAGAGCTGGGCAGAATTCGAATCATTCAGGATTCGATTCCCGGATTCGAATCCTATAAGAGGATTCAAAAGAGGTATTCGAATACTTTAGTGAAAACGGATTCGTGATCCGGATTCGTTACATTTTTTTAAAATGATTCGTATTCGAATCCAGACGTAGATGAATCGAATCCTTATAAAAGGATTCGAATTCTTATAAAAGGATTCGAATCCTTATAAAAGGATTCGAATTCTTATAAAAGGATTCGAATCCTTATAAAAGGAATCGAATCCTCATTCAAGGATTCAAATCCTCCTAAATAATTCGAATCATCGCTATTAAGGCTGGGATTCGAATTCGAATAATTCCAATAGTTAAATATTCTAATATGAATATTTAAATTACTAAATTATTTATTTTTGAATATAAATATTTAAATTTTCGAATAATTCAAATATTTGTGAATGCATATTTGGTTACTTACCCATAAAAAATATCCAACGTTAATAACATATTTTTAACTTCACTTGAAATCAGTGTTTTATACGCGTGGCGCATGAAGTAAAATTTCGAGTTTAGAAAAGCCCCGTGAAAATTTGTCTCGGGTCGCTGCGCGACCCTCGACAAATTTTCTACGCGGGGCTTTTCTAAACTCGAAATTTTACTTCATGCTTAGTCTGGGAGTGGACAACACTCGTTCTTAGAAGTTTCAAATTGAAGGATCACTCTAGATTACTATGGTATGGTATGGGGTCGGTGGGTCGTGTGGCCTCTGGGCCTTTCGAAGTTACCTCGACCTAAAAGATCTTTTGTAACTATCCCTGACCTACTTGAGTCCCTCAATGTCTAGACTTCTTATGAAGTCTACTATAACTTGAGGGTTAATGTGTACCAGTTCCTCGGTGTTTAAAGTGGCCGATGACAGGTAGTTCCCTCTTTGAAGGGACAAGGCAGGGCATTCACAAAGTAGGTGCTCTGCTGTTTCTTGTGCCTCGTTGCAGAACCTGCAGTTGGCATCAGTTGTCTGACCCATCTTGGTGAGGTGGTACTTCAGAGGACAGTGTCCAGTTAGAAGGCCGGTTATGAGCCTTAGGTTGCCCTTGCTTAACCTGAGAAACTGTCCGGCTCTTACGGCAGAGAAGGCGATGAACCTTTTCGCCTGCCGCAGACCAGGTGTGTCTCTCAGGTGAGTTCTAGATTACTAAGTATATTACCATTTTACAAAGGCTACAGCTCGAAGGACCAACCATGGTCTTCTGAGACCGGAGGACTACAGGGAATCGAAGTTTTTTACAAGAAAACAACGAATATCTAAAGGTTTACAGCATGAATAGAAAGAAAACATCTAATTTTGAAAAAATATCGAAGTTGGGTTGGTTTTTAGTGCATTTTTAACTTCACTTTAAATCAGTGTTTTATACGCGTGGCGCATGAAGTAAAATTTCGAGTTTAGAACAGCCCCGCAAAAATTTGTATCGAGTCGCTGCGCGACCCTCGACAAATTTTCTACGCGGGGCATTTCTAAACTCGAAATTTTACATTATGCTTAGACGGGGAGTGGACAACACTCGTTTGAATTTTAAATTTAACTCTTTTAAAAAATCGACGTATGTAATATAATAAATCATTCATTGAAATCACAGAAAAAGATGCAAAATTTTACCTAAAATTAACTTTTAAAGTTAATTTTATAATTTGCTCGGCTATTAATGGGTGAATATTCTATTCCTAAAAAAAACCGCTTTTATTTAATATTAAGGTTGCATTTAATACAATAACAAACTGTGAATAAATCGACATAAATCTAGAAATATCGAAAATCTCGACATGTAGAAAATCTTGACGATCCACGATCCCAGACTAAGCATGAAGTAAAATTTCGAGTTTAGAAAAGCCTCGCGTAGAAAATTTGTCGAGGGTCGCGCAGCGACCCGAGACAAGTTTTCACGGGGCTTTTCTAAACTCGAAATTTTACTTCATGCGCCACGGGTATAAAACACTGATTTAAAGTGAAGTTAGAAACGCACTGAAAACCAACCCAACTTCGATATTTTTTCAAAATTGGATGTTTTCTATCCTATCCATATTGTAAACCTTCAGATATTCGTTGTTTTCTTGTGAATAAACTTCGATTCCCTGTAGTCCTTCGGTCTCCGAAGACCATGATTGGTCCTTCGACCTGTAGCCTTTGTAAAATGGTAATTAACTTAGTAAGCTAGAGTGATCCTTTAATTTGGAATTTGTAAGAACGAGTGTTGTCCACTCCCAGACTAAGCATGAAGTAAAATTTCGAGTTTAGAAAAGCCCCGCGTAGAAAATTTGTCGAGGGTCGCGCAGCGACCCTCGACAAATTTTCACGGGGCTTTTCTAAACTCGAAATTTTACTTTATGCGCCACGCGTATAAAACACTGATTTAAAGAGAAGTTAAAAACGCACTGAAAACCAACCCAACTTCGATATTTTTTCAAAATTGGATGTTTTCTTTCCTATCCATGCTGTAAACCTTCAGATATTCGTTGTTTTCTTGTGTATAAACTTCGATTCCCTGTAGTCCTTCGGTCTCCGAAGACCATGATTGGTCCTTCTAGCTGTAGCCTTTGTAAAATGGTAATAAACTTAGTAATCTAGAGTGATCCCTTAATTTGAAAGTTCTAAGAACGAGTGTTGTCCACTCCCAGACTAAGCATGAAGAAAAATTTCGAGTTTAGAAAAGCTCCGTGAAAATTTGTCGAGGGTCGCGCAGCGACCCGAGACAAATTTTCACGGGGCTTTTCTAAACTCGAAATTTTACTTCATGCACCACGCGTATAAAACAGATTTAAAATGAAGTTTAATAACACATATATCATCATTAATTAAAATCATTATATAATCAGATATTTAGTCGGTAAATGAACATTTTTCTTAATAGAAACTGATGGAATAAAATATTACTGGTTGCAAATAATAGATTCAAATTTATTTTTAAAGGATTTGTATCCGTGATTCAAAAATGAGGATTCGAATCTTTGATTCGAATCATATTTTTCACTTACGAATCCTTTATTCGAGTATTCGTGATTCGAATTATATTAGGTGATTCGGATTCGTGATTCTAATCCTGTTTTTGAGGATTTATCCCAGCTCTGATACTTAGCAATATTAACATTAAGGTTGGAAATTTACATGTTATTTGGCCCTAAGAGCGAACAACGATTAATCTTCCACAATAATATACATAGAGCGTTAAAACGTATACATATTTTGCATTGAAGCTTTGCGAATAAATTGATTTTTTTAATGTTTCTGAGATTAAACATAAATTAAATATTGGAACACTGTCAAAGGATCACATGAATCTGTGTATTACTTCCATAAGAAACATAATTTGTTATAAACATGTTGTATTAAATAGATTTATCTAAAATAAATAAAAAATAAATTCATTCGTTGCTTAGAAATCTCCATAAGAGCAATGTAAATTTTGATTTTACTTTTAATAAATAGGGGGCAACATCGTGCCTTTTTAGTAATATTTTAAAAATATACTGTAATTTCTAAAAACATGTGAAAATAAATTACGTTAGATATGTAGAATTCGTGTACGACATTTGTTGTGACACGGGCCCCTGGCTCCCGGCTCCCGACCTTGAGTTGCGAATGTATTTTTTCTGACGCGGACCGCTCAGTCATTCATTATGTTATGGATACACAACAAAGAAAGACATTGTTGAAATATTTCCCAATACATTTTGTAAATATAATTGCATTTCTGGATTCATGTTTTGAATATGAATGTGGAATGCCAGTAAATGTTGATTCAGGTACTGAGTCGGAAAAATTCATTTTTAATTTATAATTTACCAAATTGAATGTTTTTTCTTATTTTCGACATTTTAAAAGATTTGCATTGATTTTTATTATGTTCATTTAAAATAATAATAATAATCATAATTATTAGACCCCGTGAATTTAGAAGATTTTAGTTAATTTTCAAGGTTCAAGAATTTTTATTGAATTTCCAAAATTTTGGTTAATCTTTAACGCTTTTCGCAACTTTTCCAAGACTTCCTTTAAATTTTAAAATTCCTGAATTGTTTAAATTTTTCTTAATTTTAAAAATCTTGATTCATTTCGTCAATTTACCAGTTTTTTGTGAACTTCCCTAAGATTTTTATAATTTTTTTAAATTTTGAAGCGTGTTATAAAATTCCTAGTTTCATTTACTTCATACAATCTGACGGTTTTTGTGAATTTCGTAAATTTTTTAAATGTTAATGCTATTCATGAATGCTCGAGACTTTCATCATATTCAAAATGTTAGCAATTTAATAAACTTCTTTTTCATGAATTTGTACGATTTCAGTTAATTTTCAAAATTTCATTTTTCGTGAATCTTCTACGTTTTAGTAAATTCTAAAAATCTAATCTAAAATTTCGAAGATTTCCGTTATTCTTCAAAATTTTCATACAAGTGTAAATTTGCAAGAAATTTTAATCATTTTTAATAATTTTAAAACGTATTATGAATTTTTCAGCATCGATTATTTATTTAGACGTTATATTAATCGTTAACGATTAATAAACGTTTTAAAGAAAGGCCTCATATTTTTGTCAAATAAATATCTTTGAAATTTGCGAACCCGAAATTCAATCAGGGATTCGAACCGTTATTTTTTTCGTTCCGGTTTTCGGTCCGAAAAAAAATAACGTTTTTTTGTGGTTTTTTACTTTCCCCCGTATGTAATACAAAGGGAAAGTATTGTTTTCGTGAAAATTTTCGAATCAAAAATTTTAGCGGAAATATCCGTTTTGAGGTCTGCTGAGTCGAATAAGACCATTTTTGAAAAATGTCTGTCTGTCTGTCTGTCTGTGTGTCTCTGTGTGTGCCTGTGTGCGCTGTACCGCAAAAACCGCTAAAGATATCGAGATGAAACTTGAAACTTAAGCTTTTTGTTACAATCGGAAGAACTGAAAAGCTTTTGGTGAAAATCGGAAAACCGGAAGTGGTACTTTACTCTTAGAGTTTTGCAGTTTTTTCAGATTTTTTCAATAAATGTTCATCAAACAAAAAATTCTTTCAAATAAAAGTTGTAGATAATAACAAAATGAAGATGTATTGTTCATTTACTTTTTGTCATAGCACTCTTAGTTTTTGAGATATTTCAAAAGTTGTGTGTTTTATCTAGTCATTGGTTTGTCTCAGTGTATGTGTTGATACAATTGAAAAATGTTTCAAATAAAAGTTGTAGTTATCAAAAAGTTGAAGACATTTTGAAAATAATACTGCTACAAATATTTTAAAAGTAATTTATTACGCAATTTACGGGGGAAAGTACTATGATGGACACATCACCATTTTCTTTTTCAGTACAGCTCCAAGTAAGTGATTGTTTTAATTTTTCAAATGTATTTATTTCATATTAAAAAAAAATGTTGATGTGTTCATCATAGCACTGTCCTCGTTATAGATATGATGATTTAAATATGTAATAATAATAATAATAATAATAATTTATAATAAATTATTATTATTATCGCCTTTACGAAATAAATATTTTTATATTTTTTCGTTATACTTAGTAAATATCTATCACATCTCAGCAGTATATATTTTCAACTTTACTTCAAATCAGTGTTTTATACGCGTGGCGCATGATGTAAAGCCCCGCGTAGAAAATTTTCTACGCGGGGCCTTTCTAAACTCGAAATTTTACTTCATGCTCAGTCTGGTAGTGGACGACACTCGATTAATTTAGATTTAATTTAGATTTTCAACATATCGAGATTTTCATTAATTTTCGTGAATGTTTCAGCATCGGATAATTACCGTAGACGTTATATTAATCTTTAACGAATTATAAACGTTTTGAAATTTGCGAGCCCGAAAATTAACGAAATTCTTGAAAATTCATGAATACCGGCGTTTTTTTAAATTAGCAAAAATTTAGAAAATACATAACAGGTGTCAAAGTTTTAAAAAGTGACGAAAGGAGTCAAGAATTTGTAAATCAGCAATAATCTTTTTTTTGTAAAAATTTTAAAAATTGTTATAAATCTTGGAAATTAAAAAAAGTTTAAAGTTTAACAAACGTATTGAAAAATTCACGAGTCGTCAAATTTTGAATATAATTTAAATCTTGGAAATTCACGAAAATTGATAAGGTTTTAAAAATTATTCAAAAATTTAAAAACCCTTAAGATTTTGTAAACTAATGAAAATATTGTAAAAAGCCATTGATTCTTTTTTAACGAGGGTTTACCACTCCCAAACTAAGCATGAAGTAAAATTGGACCAATCCAAATTCTGGCTTTTCTCAACTCGAAATTTTACTTAATGCGCCACGCGCATAAAAGCACTGATTAATTGTTAAGTTGAAAATATTTAAAACATTATTTTATTATAGTTTATCACTTTTCACATACTTCAAATTGTTGTCAAATTTTAATATTTCTTGACATTTTATTACTTCTTGACATTGTTTCCACATTTTCTCAAATTTAAATATTTCATCAATTTTTTCAAAATTCAGGCAAATTTAAACATTTTTACCATGCATTTCATCATTTTTCGATGATTTTCGCACCATGGACAGAGCATAAAATTCTAGATAAAGACATTAAACTCTATTAATAATATTATTATATATACACATTAATAAATGTTTATATGTAATATATATTTATAATGCTTGTAATTCATAATTATTTATATAATAAAAATAAGTATTGGAAATAGGACAAGCAATAAAAGTTGAAAGTTTGTCGATTGAAATTAAAATTGTGTATATTTATTTACCCAGTTTACTTGTCTACTAAGATTTAATACCTATTCATTCGTTCGGCGATATTTAAACAAACAACGCGCTCCGCACTCATAATTTTTATTATTCGTTGTGATCAAATTTGGCAGGCACTATGAATCAATGCATAGTCAAAACTACTTTCAGCAATTTTGCTATCTCTGCGCCATCTCGTACCCCAGAAACACACTACCAGGAAAAATTGGCCCTCTTAAAGAAAGTTGGTTAGAACTTATCAAAAGAATGTTAATTTAGACAAGCTTCATTTTAAATGTATCTAAGCAGATTATTCGTTAATTTAGTAACTACTTTTGATGAGATAATTTTCTGTGAGTTTTTGTGAGAAAAAATACTTCTTTATTTTTATTTGAATTCCTATTTGCGAATATCTAATTCCATATATTCGCAACATCCCTAGTGTCCTGATTTCTGAACTTAGAAATTTGGTCACACACCTTAAAGGGATATTCCACTGAAAAATGTTATTTGAATATTTTAACGAAAACAAAAACAAAACCTTTGCTATGCAAAGGGGACACAGGAAAAATCATCGCGTAGTCCCGAGAAATAACCAAGCTTTATTTTTAAACCCTAGAGCGGTTTAATCAATATAAGTGTAATATTTATTTATTTACATCATAAAGCAAAACCCGGTTTAAACTCGGATATATTTTCCAAAAAAGAAAAAACGGAAATCCGTCCCGAGCGCCCTTTGTTTTCCCTGTACATATTTAGATAGGGATATTAACGAAATCTCCAGCTCTCCTCGCTCCGCAAGCTGTATCTCTCCGTGTACACACACACATACACACACATTTGTTATATTTCATGCTGAGAGGATTTTGGGAGATTCGCCTGCAATAACTTCACCTTCGCCAAACATAATAACATTTCGTTTTCAATAAAATCACGCCACGCGAGAGAGGAGAATAAACAGGCCTCGCGGGCATTATCATAAATATTTTCTCCCCCCTATTTTTTTTTTGTCTTTTTCCTTTTTCTTCGAACGCAAATAGCTAAATATCAGATTGATGGAGAAAAAAGAGTAAATAACAATATTGAATCAAATTTATACGGAGAGTAAATCCTTTGAAAAGCTTATTTTCTGAAATTCAGAGAGGGAATTATTAAATTTAACAAGGTTTTGGAATACAAACCACTTTTGTTTCATTTTATATACAAATAAAATATTGATGAGGCATTTTATATTAATATAATTTCTCGAATAAATTTGATAAGTTGCGCTAGTGTACCATATTTTCTTGACGAACATATTTCATAAATTCAATCATTTAGGATATTTTTATCTAAGCGCAGAAAATTCAACATACAAGGAATATTTTAAGTATACATATCCCAATGTATTCGCTGTAATTTTAAGGCAATTGTTGTTTTTATAACCGACTTTAACTTGAAGCTTCTAACGACTGTTTCTACTCTTTGATTAAGCATGAAGTAAAATTTCAAGTTTACAAAGCCTACAAATTTGAATGGGTCGCTCTGCTTTGCGGACCCACCAATCCAATTTTTTAGGCTTTTCTAGACTCGAAATGTTACTCCATGCGCCAGGTTTATAAATCCCTGAAATTCAAAAGCACATACTTCATGCTTAGTTAATTCGATATACAGGGTGCCCGTATTTCGACAGAATGTATGGGGATCTTAGTTATTTGAAGAGATAGAGAGTCGGATAAATTGGGGCAAAGTTGCGTAATTTAAGGCCTACCAATAATCTAAAAACAATTTTGAAATATCTTTTTTTTTGTTTTCGAGATATCAACAAAAAACTGATTTATTTGAAAAATAGTTTTTATTTTTTTATTCAAAAAGTACTGAATCTGGACATTTAAAACTTTGACAATATACAGGCGCTTTTGAATGAGGCATATTTTTTTTAAAGATAACTATAACATTTACCCGGGGACCATAGCCAATTTTTGTTTTTCATATGAGCGCCATTTTGGATTTTCGTATTTTTTTGGAGAATATTTCTTTTTTTGAACTCAGTGATGTATCACACTTATAATTTATTTTAGATTTGATATTTAAAATCATGATATTTTCTTTTTTACAAGAGTGCCTTGGAAACAATAACGTCATATCTCAAAATTAATTTATAACGGTCAATAATAATAATAATAATAATAAGTATCGATTATCACATAAAAAGTTGCACAAACTAAATTTAGTCTACTTTTATTATTATTTTTCCAAAACTATTCATAAAAAAAGTAATTCTTGCTTTCTTTAGCTACATTTCGGTAAATATTGATCACTATCCCATCTAACCGGTAAATATATTTTAAACTTAAACTGTAAATCAGTGGTTACACGCATGGCGCATAAAGTAATATTACAAGTTTAGAAAAACCCCGTGAACATTTGTCTCGGGTCGCGGGGCTTTTCTAAACTCGAAATTTTACTTCATGCTTAGTATGGGAGTGGAAGACACTCGTTAATATAACATACGCATGGCCGTCTTCAGGAGTGATATGTAAGTAAATTATGGGTCCTAGGAGTTATCAAATAAGTGAGTTACTCAACTCTTTCCAAGGCACTCTTTACAATAAACAAAAGATTAAAAGGTTACTTACAAAATGTACTATAAATTTGGTTAGGTCGCTCCGCTTCGCTACGACACCAATCCAAATTTTCAGGCTTTTCTATACTCGAAATTTTACTTCATGCTTAATCAAGGAGTGGAAATACTTGTTAGAGGCTTCAAATTGAACACTTTTATGAAAAGAGCGAAGCCTCAACATTTACAGAGTAAACATCAGGATGTGTATACTCAAAAGAAGAAATCACTGTCTGAACTACACGTTTTTATTTCATTTTCTTGAAATATTTTGCAAGTAAAATTGAAAAATTCACTTTTAATTTATATATTAGCTTCTTACAATAAATTCAAGATTAAAATAAGCATTAGTGAAACAAAGTGTTATGCATAAATTTATAAGTATTATTATCGGCAGCTTTTAGAAATGCATAAAATTAATTGGATCTATAAATCAAAATATCAATGAAAATAAAATAAATGTCTCTATCAGTTCCCTACCTTTCCGTCTTGTTATTTATTATTTTATATTATTTTATGAAACTCAATAACTAACAAAAAATAACGTTAGTAAACTAATAATCACAATTCTCGATTTATTTATTTATTTTTCTTAAATACTCTAAGGTCCATTTGCATCTTGACTGATTAACTTTAATAATCGACTAATCATTAATTAAACTTCTAGTTAGTTCAAAATTCGAGAATATAAGATTGTTTTAAATTTGCAAGATATCCTAAATATGTCTCTTTCATCAATATGTGATTGTCTAAATAATTTGTAAATTAAATAGTTGCGTTTTTAAAAAGAGCTAATCACTGATAGAATTTCCATTTGCAAAACAAAACTAAACACCATATCGGCTTGGTCAATATAAAAGGCATTACAGAAAATGTAAACAAGGCACTTTATCGTACACGCAGACCTAAGCAGTCTAGATGTTAAAAATTATGTAATAACAGGCGCCGCCTTGATTTAACGTTGCTAACATTATCAAAAATATCCATGCGCGATGCTAAAACACCAAAATATAAAGTTTCCCATAACTCGCTTATTTTTGAGAATCGGACAAGTGTTTATAAAAACTTTTTTGCTTGACCTTTAGAATACACCCCCTAAGTGACGGAAAAAGTCGCAAATCACTCTGTATCCGTTAAAAGATAGCCTTCTTGCAGGTGAAAATATAGTGTTGCCACAGGCCAACAAACAGCTTTGTCTGAGATAAAAGTTAACTTTGGCCTTATCGCAGGTCAAAGTATTGTCCAGTCGTAGGCCAAAAATCAAGCCTTATTACAGGTCAAAATATAGCCATATAAATTATGGATATATTTTGATCTGTAACAAGGCTCTACTTAGACCTACGACAGGACAACGTAGAGCCTTGTCACAGATCCAAATATAGCCTTATCGCAGGTCAAAGTACAGCCTAGCCGTGGATCAAAATGTAGCCTTACCACGGGCCAACATAGAGCCTTATCTCAGAGGATCCTAGGTCAAGATAAGGCCTTACTGTAGGTCAAAGTTTTGCCCCGTCTTCAAAATAGGGCTAAGAGGTCAAAATATAGCCATATACGGCTAATATTTTATCTGGAACAAAGCTACTTTTTGGCCCACAATAGGCCAACAAAGCCTTGTCTCAGTTCCAAATACAGTTCTATCGCAGGTAAAAGTATAGTTTAGTCATAGGTCAAAATGTAGCTTCATTGAGGGTCAAAATAGAAACGTCTCACTGTCAAAATATAATTTTATTATAAGTCAAAATATAGAGTTGCTTTATTTTAGGTGAAGGTTTCAATTATTGCTTTATTTTAGATAAAAACATGCCCTTATAACAGGGTAAATATTGTCTTATAGCAGGCGAAATATAGCATTGTTGCAGGTCAAAAAATAGCCTCAGTAAGCTATTGATAATGAGCACGTAGTGCTCGAAATGAAAATGTAGCATAAATACATGTTTTTAATGAAAAAAGTGTTTGTTAAGTCTAAATATATTCATCTCTTCACGTATACTTAGACCAAATACAAAAAATAGTCTTATTAGAGGTCAAAATACAACATTAGTCCAAGTCAAAATACTTACTTGTTCTGAGTCAAAATATATCCTTATTTGAATCCAAAATCTAATTGTATCGCAGGGCAAAATAATTAAAAAAAAAGATCGAACTTTCTATATTTTGTCACTTTACAAAAAATGATAAATGCACCAACAAAATCAACTTTGAATAAGAATTGTGACTAAGCGATGCCAAATAAAAGTAGAAAATATTGATAAGAAAGAGAATACATTTTTTTTTCAAATATGTTTTTACATAAAAAATGTAACGACCTCAAAAATAGTGGTTGCCACGGACCTCACATTTTCTCAAAAAACAAAAATTGATTTAAAATATAATAATCTAATTCAACTACTTCTTTTGCACTAAAAAGTTAGACAGTTGACAAGTTATTTAGTTGATATTTTTGCATGTATTTCTACCGGCCCATAAGCTAACCAAGTCATTGGCCCGCCGGGAAATATATCATTTTCCCGTACGGCCCATCCGTCCCTGAAAATAACAGTAGTTATTATGTTATTGTAATCAAAATTGACATACGTTTTTTAAAACATTAATTTTCTGTGATATTGCCATAAAAAAAATTGTGAACGTCAGTAATTTTGTAAAAAACGTTACATATTGTTTAATCAATCACAATAAGACATAGACAGGATGTCCCGTTAATGTGGGGAAATGGCTTAACAAGTTAGATTCCCGAGATCAAAATATGATGATTTAACAAAACTTATCTATATCTAAAAGTTAACAGCTAAGCCGGAATTAGTCTTAAAAAATATATTATTAATTTTATTTATAACAATTGAACGCTGTATTCGATCAGACTAAAATTTATTATGGTTGATTATCATAATATAACACATCATTACAGTTGCTTTGGTCATTATTGATTGACAAGAAGTATGAAAAACAATAGTACCACAACATAAAAACTAAAATATGTTTTTATTGGCGCACCTCATAAAAATTTAAAACATATATCTTGAAAGATAAGTTCACGGTTTTGCCACAAAAAAATAAATGCAAATGAATTATTTATTATTATTGAGTAAAAACGAAATCTACATTTTCGGGTGACAAACGTCAATTGTGTATAATATTAATTAACGAGTGTTTTTTCAGCATTAATTTGTTATCTTTATTATCGTTTATAATTATTCATATTCCTCCGGAGCAAACAGATACAGGGAGTTTTTCTTTTAAGTATACGTATTTCAAATTCTGCCTATTTTCTGTAAATCTTTAGATGAGACTCTAAGTGTGTTCCGCGGAACCTTAGGATTCCGCGATACGCCTGTAGGGGTTCCGCAAGAATTTAGAAGAAAATTCAAAACACCTCTCTCTGGTCAACCGTTCTGACGCCGCGTATCACGATTCACGAAGCGCAGCCGAACTTAGTCGCCTCGTACAATTTATCTACTTGTAAGGGCTTTGATAAAAGCCGCCTCTGAGATTAGACGCTATAATTGTGAACAAGCGACTTTTGGCTCTTACTGCAAAACGTAAAGTCAAGATTGTTTACAACGTATTTTTTGTATTTCTATTTTTATTTCGGCTTTTTATTTATCAAAGGCGCCGACTCGTGTTTTTGAGAATGTTCGAGATCGAGGCTAGGACTATAAAACCGACTATCGCGCCTCGACACTTAGTCAGTCGACGACTAGCGTTCGCAACGATAAGTACCTACCTGTTAGAAACAAAGTGTTCATTGTTCTACTGCTGTATTCTGATTGTATCAGTTTTGTACATTTATTCTTTGGACTAAACTCTTCTACACAGTAACGATCGTGCATTATTTTGACCCCACTATCCTGACATGTAACATTATTAATAAAGAAGTATGGAACGTTGGCTTCAAGGCGTTAAACGTGTTGCAACAACATCTTCTAACGAAGCCGAATGTTCAAAAGCGCGGATTATACAGCAATTACCGATCTAGACGATGATGCAAGGACGTCAAGTTTCACGGTTTCAAAGGCGAAAAAAAGGAAGTATGATGAATCATATATCAGTTTCGGATTTGTTGATTCCAACGGCTCACCTCTCTGTATGTTATGCAGTAAACTGCTTCCTAATAGTTTCATGGCACCTGCCAAGTTGCGCAGATATTTAGAAACTGTACACCCCGAGTCTAAAGACAAGAATAAAGAATTTTTTGTTCGTAGAAAAGAACAGTTATTGGAAAGTCAAAAAACGATGATGCATGTAACCCAAACTATCAATCAAAAGGCCATGGAGGCATCATATTTAGTTAGCTATCGCATTGCACAAGCAGGTGAAGCGCACACTATTGTTGACAATTTAAAAAACCATGTGTGTTAGACATAACAAAATGTATACTCGATGAAAAATCTGCAAAGCATCTTTCTACTGTGCTGCTATCAAACGATTCTGTTTCACGGTGAATTCATGATCTGGCACGCTACATCAAACAAGAACTAGTTACACGTCTACAAAAAACACAATTCGTCTTGCAAATAGATGAGTCGACTGATGTCGCTGGTCTGGCTATCTTGCTGGTTATCGTGAGATATACATATGAAATTTTTTTTGAAGAAGACATGGTTATGTGTTTACCGCTGCCCACAAACATTACCGGAGAAGACATTTTTAATAAAAAAATATATTTTTTGAGGAAAATATTTTCAGTAGGAACGATTGCATTAACATTTGTACAGATGGGGCCAAGGCGATGACGGGTATGACAGCAGGAGTAGTGTTACGAATAAAAAATAAAGCGCCTAATTGTAGTTCCAGCCATTGTACTCTGCATAGACAAGCACTGGCGATGAAGCAAATGCCGTCAAATACGTATTATTAATAATTTAAGAATTCAATGTTTCTGCTAATTTTGTAAATGGTACATTGGTATATGTAACTGCAGGTCTAATGGTATTATTTTCCTTGTGTAATTTTATCAATTCGTATTATCTTCATACGAAGACTTTTTTAATACTAACGATATCGAATTGTTAAAAAAAATCCAGCAAAAAAGTTCCAACAACATTTTAACCAAGAAGTGAACGAAACGAACATAATACTAACAGATAGAGAAAATTATATGCTTAAGTGTATTTTCGTACATCTTTGAAAAATACAGAGGACTCTTGTCTATAATTCGAATGCAAACGTTTACGCTTGGACGGATGTTTTCGCTTAAAACATGCAAATGTCATGCGGGGAAAGTTTCGCCACGGCCGTCGTATAAAAGTTGTTAAGTGCTCGAACATAAAGTTGGTTTATGCTGATGCCTCCCGCACTTCGACCTAAAACCATTAATCCTAGCCTCCACCGAAAACCGAAACTAAACCGAAAAATATTCCAAACTCATAACGAACAAAAACAGGAATCATTATAATTTTTAAATCCACAATTAATAATTTAGTTCAATAAACAAAAAATCGTAGAAATACAAACTTCTATACAAACAGTTGTATATTCATTGATTTATAAATTATTGAATTATCAATTATTTCTTCATAAATAAAACACTGTTTATCACTTTGTTTGTATAACAATTGGTTTATTTGGTGACTATAGTTTCGATACTACACGTATCATTATCAAACCGTTAGTAACAAAAAACTACAAAGGAACATTATTTATATTTGCAAATTTTCTAATAACAGCGTTAAAGAGGGGGGTGTATTTAAGGTCAAGCTGGTCGTTAATTACGGGAATTTCCCGATTAGCGCGGGCTCTATGAATCTCCAAAGACTCCAGGAGGTCCATCTTTCTACCCTTCTCGGCAAAGTGAATAACTGAAAGTACATCCTCGCCAAAAGAATGGTTATTTTCAATCAAATGTTTGTTACAATCATTACAGGTTAATTTAAACCTGTAATGATTGTAAGGGAGTGTATATAGGTCAATCTGGTCGTCATTTTAAGACCAGACTCAGTGAGCATCTTTACTCTTTTCGGCATAGATTAATTGATAAGTCATCTTTCGCCAAACATTTGATTGAAATTAACCATTCTTTTGGCGAGGATGTACTTTCAGTTATTCACTTTGCCGAGAATGGTAGAAAGATGGACCTCCTGGAGTCTTTGGAGAGTCATAGAGCCCGCGCTAATCGGGAAATTCCCGTAATTAACGACCAGCTTGACCTTAAATACACCCCCCTCTTTAACGCTGTTATTAGAAAATTTGCAAATATAAATAATGTTCCTTTGTAGTTTTCTGTTACTAACGGTTTGATAATGATACGTGTAGTATCGAAACTATAGTCACCAAATAAACCAATTGTTATTGTTTATGTTCAATAATGTATAACGAAGTAGAAGTCTCTATAGTCAGTGAATTAATTATTTCTTCTTCATTTTCTTTTTCATTTTAAATAAATCTTATTACATTTAAAAATATTATACATATTGTTCCTCAATAGAAGTAATATAGTATTTCTGAAAGTTGAACGCCCCGTATTATCAACACATTTTAGAAGACTGTTAAGCTTAAATGATATTTAAGAGTGAATATGCAGTATTACCAACCAGTTTAAATAGCGTTTAGTGGATAAATACCCGTTAGCGTTAAATGCCGAAATATCTCCCTGTGACAATTTTAATGGAGATTTAACTTGCCGTTTCTAATTTTGAGGTTAAATTACAGTGATTTCCGTTCGGTTGTCGTTATAAATGAGGCGTTGAAAAGAAAGGTGGTGTAAGTCAACTATTTAGCGAACAAATATAAATGAGTCTAAAGTTCAGGGAACATTCAAAAATTAAGCTTAGTTATTTTGTAACCATTGCTCACTATAAGAAATAAAATGATTCAACTTATTATTGTAAAATGAATACTATAATCTGTTTAATAACTAGGAGGAGCGTTTTAAATTTCACGCGCCAAAACCTACAGCTCTGATTGGTCGAGAGCGCGCTCATCTTACACTATGCTAATTACGTCATTATTAGACTCAACAGCTGACATAACCTTAATTCGAAGCGTTACCGAGTTGCAACTTTGTCTGTTCCGTAATAACCTTTTGTGCAGTGTTTCTTTAGCATAGTTAAAAGTTAGTTGTGTTTATATTGTTGTGATGGACTATGGACCCAGTACAAGCTCGGTGATAATATCACCTTCACCTCCAAAAAAGCGTAAGAAGTTGGATTTGGGTCATTTATATCTGTCTGAAAAACAGTGCATAATAAATATGTATAAGCAGATGATAACAGATGATCCTCATATGAAAATGACTGCTGTTGTATCAAACATTGTTGGTGCAGTAGGTGAAATATCAAATAGCATAAGAATATGCATCAAATAATAAAATGTTTAATTTTTAGGAGTTGTAAATCCCACTGTCTATCGTACCATTAGCGAATATAAGAAATCCGCAGAGATTTGTAGCCCTAAACAGCTTGGAGGAAATAATTACAAGTTTTGATGACGTAATAAAGAGATCCGTGCATAGTTTTTTTTATAAAAATGAACTGCCAACTTTGAATAAAGTTTTAAAACTATGATGGTTTACATGCAGGCATGCCGAAGATGAGTCGTTCTACCTTGTATAGTTTTATGAAACAAATCAATTTTAAATAAGATAGAGACCAGAGCTGTGCAGGATTCGAATCATTCAGGATTCGAATAATTCAGGATTCGAATCCTGGATTCGAATCCTTTTAGAGGATTCAAAAGATGCATTCGAATACTTTAGTTCAACTGGATTCGTGATCCGGATTCGTTACATTTTTTTAAGAGGATTCGTATCCGAGTCTAAATGTGGGTGATTCGAATCCTTATAAAAGTATTCGAATCCTTGTAAAAGAATTCGAATACTTACAAAAAGATTTGAATCGTCAAACATAGTTCGAATTAATTGTGAGGAATAACATGAAAAATGTTTATTTGTGTGTTTTTAAACTTCACGTTATATCACTTTTTTATGCGCGTGGCGCATGACGTAAAATTTCGAGTTTAGAGAAGCCCAGAAAATTAGTCTCGGTTCGCTGCGCGACCCTCGACAAATTTTCACGGGGCTTTTCTAAACTCGAAATTTTACTTCATGCTTAGTCTGGGAGTGGAAACGCTCGTTCAAAACTTCAAAGTGAATGCTTTGATAAGAACATTAATTGAAAATGTTTTTAAAGATAATAATCTAGTTTTAAAAATTTTGTTTAATTTTGTTTGAAGTAAAACTGACATGGTAGCCACAATCTGAAATGTTAAATTTTTCCGACATTTCCCTGACTAAACATATTTTTCCTGGCCTTTTAACATAACTTTCTTCTGTGGGAAACCCCCATGCTCTTTAATAGTTTTCATTGTTTTTGCCAATATTTAAGTCGATTTTCTAAATTTTTAGGTGTTTTGTAATTTTCCTGCTGATTTTGACAAATTTAATAATATCATGGCTTTTTTGTTAACGTTTTAGTCAATTTGAATAAAATTCCATGACTTTCCTCTGACTTTACCAGTTTTAATGATATTCGGTGAATTTTTTATTTACGTAAATTTCGAGCATTAGTCGATTTTCTAATAGAGTTCAATTTGAAGTTTTGAACGAGTGTTTCCACTCCCAGACTAAGCATGAAGTAAAATTTCGAGTTTAGAAAAGCCCCGTGAAAATTTGTTGAGGGTTGCGCAGCGACCCGAGACAAATTTTCGGGCTTTTCTAAACTCGAAATTTTACTTCATGCGCAACGCGTACAAAACACTGATTTGAAGTGGAGTTCAGAAACACACAAATACATCTTTAACCAGAGTAACAGGGAGTCAGATATTTAGTCTGTCATCAACGATGTTCAGATAATAAATAATTAGGTTTTGAATATTTTTGTTAAAACAACTGGTAACGATATTTATATATTAATGGTTGCAAAAAAATTATAAAATTAAATTTATTCTGAAAGGATTTGTATTCGTGATTCGAAAAATATTTATCTCTTACGAATCCTTTATTCGAGTATTCGTGATTCGAATCATACTAGGTGATTTGAATTCGTGATTCGAATCTTTTTTGCGAGGATTCGTCCCAGCTCTGATAGAGACACATTATTAGATACATTGCATATTATATTATATTATAAACATAATGTAAATATGTTTTATTTCACAGATATATGGCGAGACGCCGTATAAGCATTTTAATTGAACTGACCATATCGTTCGATGGAAAAGAAAATACTTAACCACAATTAAGAAGTACAAAATGGATATTTGATTTTATTTAAAGAGTAATTATGAAATTATTTAATATTGCCGCCAAATTTATCTAGTGATATTTCTGGTAACTTTTTATGGTGTAAATTAGGCTTTGGCACTTACTCCTTCTAGTTTTTAAACAGACTATAGACGCTGAAACATACATTTCAAGAAAATTTTAAACTTTGACTTACACCATTTTACCAATTACCCCGTTGCTATAAAATGGAATTGCGCAAAATCTTTATTACTGTGGTGCAGTAGGAGTCCGATATCTTTAGCATTATTTTGTGTACTGTTTAAACTTTAACACAAATTATGATGTATGGGAGGTATAAATTGAAGCAACTTTAACATATATTGCTTCTTCATGGTCGATACAGGAAAGGAATCGGCATACAGATGATCAAGTTTAATGTTTTTAAGCGCTGCAGGTCGCTCTTTTTTTGCAAGAAGTATATTGATGCAATCAAATGGGAAATCTTCATTCAAAGTGTCCTTATATAATATCTTGGATGGACTATCCTTTTTGAATCTTAGCCATTGAATTTTAAGCTAGTTGACTAGTTCGTTCCTTTCGTTTTTTTACGCTTTGAAATTGCTTCTTCCAGTTTTTTTGTCGAAAAGAAATCAACAACTTGGATTTTATAAAAACAAAAGGTTTTTTTGTCTTTGATTTTTGTATGGTTCTAAACCAGTCATCTGCCACATAAACAGTTTTGCCCTTCGCGTAAGTTTCTATTGCACCAAAGTCCCTATAATTAGGAAGATAGGAACGTCCTGATACTAGGAACTTGTGGTCAATAGTCTTAACATTTTTGAATTCTTCCACTATCTGTAACCACATTAAGCTCATTTTTATATTGCGATTTTGGCCAGTACATGCATCACTGTAAGCTATAATATATTCATAGTTAGAAGTATAAGTTGAAATATGTTTTTTTTATGCAAGAAGACTTTCTTATGAACCTCGGGATGCTATGGTTTCATCCCAAGCATACATGTTACCAATTTCATTTCCAAGATTATGACAACCAAGATTATAAACATATATATTTCTCTCGTAGTATGCAACAGAACAAGACAAAATTGGGAAGGGTAATGCTTTCTCTAAATCAAAACTAAATGCGTATATTTTTCCTGCGTTTGAAATACTTTTTGTTTGGTCTTCCTTCACCGAACTGCAAGCTTTTTCTGCTTTACATAAATGCAATAGTTTTTCGGTTTCATATGTCTTCTTCTTTTCGGCGCCCGTTTCTATATCAATCTTAATCTTAAGCGTATCACATTTTGTATATGTATCTTTGCTGGTGTATAAAAGTGCAGATTGAAATCCTTGTGAAAGACATTTCTGTAAATGGCTTCGCTTACTTTTGGTTCATTCCTTTCATCACATTATTGAACATAAAGATTATACATAAAGCGAATATTTTATTCTGAAGGAAAGATAACTTCTATTCGGATTGTGTATTCTAGTATAGTGTGATTGATACGCAGGAAATTCGCTGATATGATCACTCACTGATTGTCTCATTCCATCGGGTGTCCTATTTGCCGATGGGTGTCTACCTTTTAGATATTCTCCCGTTCAAAAATTTTGAAGTTTTTACAAGGCTCTCGTTATGCCACCATCTGAGATTTGGAATGTCTTGAGAAAGTATGATTTGCACACTTTAACAGACTTTGATTCTATATGAATAAAGTAGGTGTTACTACAGCTTTTGCTTTGGCTAGAATTATTTCTTGGTCTGACCAGAGAAACTCTCTATTTTCTAGAAAGCATTAAATACTTTCATCCTATCATCAAGGGTAATATTATCAAAATATTTAAATCAGCAATTGCAGTTCAAGTTGGTAAAATGTTATCCATCAACATTTTTTCCTTTTTGCTGGTATACGGAAGTCCTAAATTGCCATTTCTTTTGCGTACATTTTCAAGATGCTGTCCAGGTTCTTTGAACCGCCTTCTTCCTTTTTTCTTTCGTTTGAAAATATTCTCCAAATCTTCTGGTTCTGTATCTTAAGAAAAAAATTGAGTTAGGTAGTAAAGGTTAATGAATATACGTCTAAATATCTGTTGTGCTTCCATTATTGTCATTTATTGACAGCTCAAATTCTGATTCCGATTCTTCATAGAGCTCCGATTCATTAGATTCACTAATTTCAATTCACTTTTTGTGTAAGAGTTACGTATAGTCGAATGGTTGAAAAGTAAAATGGTGTAAGACTGACTTGCACCACTTTTCCTCTGAATACGTTGTAAACTACATTACCGACTTAATGTTTTGAGCGACATCTGTGACACAATAGTCGATTAATACAAATTGTGTATATTCTTAATGTTGTCAACGAAAACTAACGGGTGGGCCATCTAGTGGTTTCTTTTTAAAAATGCAATAAAATGAACAAAATTATTTTTTTCCATGTATTATGGCTTTATTAGTAAGAGCAAACATTCCCTTTATTTATGGAACACAACTTCGTTCAAGTGGCTGCCGCGGCTGACTTCGCAGTAGCGCATTCTGTCACTCCAATTTTCCAAGACCTTGTTGATGGTTTCGAGCTGTAGCTCATGGATTGCTTGGATGATATTGGCCTGAAGTGCTTGAATCGTTTCTGGATTGTTGGCAAAACATCGGTCCTTCACGGTTCCCCCACAAAAAAAAATCCAAAGGGGTCAAATCGCAGCACCGAGGCGGCCAATTGACATCGCCAAGACGGCTGATAACACGATTTGGGAATTTGGTGCGCATGGGCTGTGTGGCATGGCGCACCATCCTGCATGAACCAGAGGTCGTCCAAATCCATATCTTCAATTTCATTAAAAAAAGTCATTTTCGAAGAAAAATGGTCCAATGATGCCACCACTCCACAATCCGCAACAAACTGTCACTCAAAAGATGATTTTTCGCCCAAAATCGTTGTCCAATTCAAGCTGCTCTAAGGCCCAAACTGCGAATCGATAACGAAGCGGTTGGTCATGCGCCTTCAATTGCTGAATCAATTGGACCTCGTAAGCAAATAATCCGAGATCTTTGTGCAGAATTCTCCTCAGGCTAGTGCGTGCAATGTTGAGCTGTTGTGAACGACGGCGAGTTATGTTCGTGGATTGAGTCTCACACTCTCGGTTACAGCAGCCACATTCTCGTCTGTGCGCACCGTACGAGAACGAGCACCATGAGTGTTGTCCACTAGCATGCCAGTCTCACGAACTTTTTGCACAAACTTGTGTACAGCAGGCGCGGTGGGTGATTCATTTCGGCCAAAACTTCTTTTCAACAAACGCACTGTTTGCAAACTTATTTCCAAAGTGAGTGCTGTGTAGCCAGCACTCACTTTGGAAATAAGTTTGCAATATTTCCCAACGCGGTTCAAGCGTAAAGCGACTCATTTCGTACCGCGAAGGAATGATACCGACTTTCTGTCAAGATTTCGAGCGGGAAAAAGATGTCAGTGTCAAAATACCTAATAACCTAGAAACAACTAGATGGGCCACCCTGTATAATCATTCAAGGTAGTCAAATTTTACCAGCGACTCTTCGGATAAAGAAATATTCAATTATGGACAAAAAGATTCATATGAGTATTTATCAACAACATGACGATATAAAGGTAACAGAAGCCGCCAAAAAAATATAAAAATGCGCCGAAAAAAAATTTTTAGAACGATTGCGCTTCAACATTGTATTAGGTAAATAATACAAACTAATATACAGGAAGTTTTTCTTTCAAGTATACGTATTCCAAATTCAGCTTATTTTCTTTAAATTTTTAGATATTCGTTGTTTTTTTTTAAGAGTTCAATTTGAAGCTATCAACGAGTGTTTTCCACTCCCAGATTAAGCATGAAGTAAAATTTCGAGTTTATAAAAGCCCCGTGAAAATTTGTCTCGGGTTGCGCAGCGACCCGAGACTTATTTTCTGGGCTTTTCTAAACTCGAAATTTTACTTCATGCGCCACACGTACAAAACAAAAATATTGTGAATTTGTGTATATCTGAACCTCACTTGAAATCAGTGTTTTATACGCTTGGCGAATGAAGTAAAATTTCGAGTTTAGAAAAGCCCAGAAAATTTGACCATTGACAAATTTTCACAGGGCTTTTCTAAACTCGAAATTTTACTTCGTGCTTAGTCTGGGAGTGGAAAATTCTCGTTAAAAGTTTCAAATTAGGCTCTTTTAAAAAACAACGGATTTCGGAAAATTTACAGCTTATGCATATGTTTACCTAAAAAAAATGTTCACGTATTTTTTTTTTTTTTTAGAAGAGTTCAATTTGAAGCAATAAACGAGTGTTTTCCACTCCTAGACTAAGAATAAAGTAAAATTTCGAGTTTAGAAAAGCCTCGTGAAAATTTGCAGCTACGCGTTACCAAGCAAAATTTTGAGGCTTTTCCGAACTCGAAATTTTACTTCATGCTTAACCTGGGAGTGGAAACATTTGTTAGAAGTCAATTTGAATTAAATAATTCAGCAGAAAAATACAATTTTACAAACACAAACATAAACACTGTTCCAATCTCACGTTAATTAAATTTGAAGTAATGTAGTAGTTAAAATACTTTAAACTAAATTAGAGTGACGTAGGAACATGTAAAAATGCTATGTTGCCACGATAATTTTATGAATAATTTAAAACTAGCAATTAGTAGGTGTGTAAATTTCGATCTATCAATACGAACATGTTATTTGTAAGTAACAATAATTCTAAAAATATTGTTTATTTTTATTTATTTTGGGTTTTACGTCATCTATTTCCGCTGCTAAGGCCAATCATGACGCCGGAGATTAGGTCTACAGCTATCCGGGAATTTTGCCGAACCCGGTGGGAGTTCCAACCCACCGGTAGGGATCTTTAACGTGCACGCAACATCCAGGCAGTACACGGGTCCTACATGCATTTAACGTCATATCCGAGAAGACGGAGTGTTTGGCATTTTTATCCTAACCTATATAAATGCAGACAACTTGTTAGGCCGGTATTTGAACCCCGGTCCGTGGCGTGGCAGTACAACACTCTAACCACTACACCACCAAGCTGCCCTTAAAAATATTGTATAAATACTTAATGTTTAAAATTGACCATTAATCCTGTAGAGTGTCCGATCCCTTAGAAGACCAGCGATGTCATAAGGCATTATCCTTTACTTAAAGTAAAGATAATTTTATTTTGCGCGACTGGGCTCAAACGGGTTAAGTTATTATTTCTTTTCTCCTTTGTATTTTTATGTTTGTATCATAGATAATTACGTTTTTATTTACCCTCCTAAAATTAGGTATTAATTTATAACCCCAAATAAAAAACCGCACATTATGAATAAACCTATTACCTTTTATTGTGTCGCATAAAAAACGACGTATTTCTGTTCTTTTATTGCGGCGACCTTCGCGTCCAATTTTTCGAATGGAATTTTGTCTCTCTTTTGGCACGTCGGATATTTTATTATTTTATTATGCGGCCGAGTCATATAGCGGTGTACGTGTGTATAAAATGTGTGTGTTTACATAGGTCCGGATTTCATTCAATATATACTGTCGACTGCTGGCTGTTGGCTGTATCAATCACCGATAAAATTTATATATCGTGGAAACCTCTATTTCTCTAAATTTCTCTCGAGCCTGGACCAGGTCCAAAATGAAATTTCTTATGAAAATAAAAAGAAACGGTATGGATTTCTAGAAATGCTGAGAAAATTTACATATTTACTCAGATGAGTCTCTTTTTATACATTTTTTGTATACACTTAATTAATATTACATTCAAGCAAACACAATTTTATTTGGAATACTTTTCGAGAGAATCGTGTTGCTTACAATCAAGGAAATCTCCTCGTTATATTCAATATTGTGATCAAGTCACTCGTAAGGGTCTATCAACTTGGCCCCCCCAACTCAAAATTTACAAACAAAAATGTTGCGCCCGAATGATCTCAACTTGCGCTAACTTTCGCCTAAATATTAAAACTTGCGCTGTTAAGGGTAGAAAGTTATAGCGATTTAAAAATAGGAAGGGATAAGTTGACGCCCGCCCCCCCTTTTCCGAATTTTAAACTTTTTGCTTCACAATGTATTCTATAGAACTTGCGCTATCGATACAACCTACTTTTAAAAGTTGCGCTGGAAAAATACACCCTTTATAAACAGAGTAAAGAAGGGTGCCAACCCCCCTAACTCACATGTTTAAGGTTTTTCCGAATCAAACACGAAGCTTAGAAGTTGCGCTCACTTGCGCTGGCAATTTTTTTTTAATATCAGTTTACAGAAAAAAATTATAACATGTTCTATATAATACACAAATCCAGTGAGCGTATTTCCATAACCTCTATACAATTATAGAAAAATAATGGAAAAAACATCCTTAAGTCACACCCACTATACTTTGTCGTCCAAAAGCATCCATGCTACGCTTTTGGACGACAAAGTATAGTGGGTGTGACTTAAGGATGTTTTTTCCATTATTTTTCTATAATTGTATAGAGGTTATGGAAATACGCTCACTGGATTTGTGTATTATATAGAACATGTTATAATTTTTTTCTGTAAACTGATATTAAAAAATAATTGCCAGCGCAAGTGAGCGCAACTTCTAAGCTTCGTGTTTGATTCGGAAAAACCTTAAACATGTGAGTTAGGGGGGTTGGCACCCTTCTTTACTCTGTTTATGAGGGGTGTATTTTTCCAGCGCAACTTTTAAAAGTAGGTTGTATCGATAGCGCAAGTTCTATAGAATACATTGATGCAGCAAAAAGTTTAAAATTCGGAAAAGGGGGGGCGGGCGTCAACTTAGCCCTTCATATTTTTAAATCGCTATAACTTTCTACCTTTAACATAATATTTATTTCTATGATTGTTGCAAATTTATTCCAGTGCCGTATGAAGATACAAACAAATATTATTATTACCAAAAAAAAAACTCAGATTTCAAAGAGTAATAGTAATAATTATAATCTAACGACAAATATAACTTTAACAATGCAAACAAATTTAATTTAAAACAATAAAAAAAGTTGCGCTATTTTCCCAGTAGCGTCACAAATTTATTTATTATTATTTCATAAAAATTAATACTTTTAAAAATTTATGTAAAATTCTGATTTTAAGAAGAGATATTACTTTAACAATTAATAAAAATGTATATTCTTAGAAAGATTACTAAATTGTGGTGCAATAAAAGTCATTTAAATAAAATCAGACAATGTATTATAACAAGCTATCCGATGATCAAGAGTATCTAAATCAAAATATCTCTAAATATTTAATTCCTTAAAATAACCAGAAATAATCAATGAATACCCCTTTTATCACTGAATATTTAATTTAGCAAAAATCTTCACAAATCTGTAAATGATGTAGGTAATCATTTATTTGTTCCAACAAATCTTTATGCATCTCTACCAGAGCTGGGCAGGATTCGAATCCTGGATTCGAATCCTTTTAGAGGATTCAAAAGAGGTATTCGAATACTTTAGTTAAACTGGATTCGTGATCCGGATTCGTTGCACTTTTTAAAATGATTCGTATTCGAATCCAAATGCGGGTGATTCGAATCCTCATAAAAGGATTCGAATCCTCATAAAAGGATTCGAATCCTCGTAAAAGGATTCGAATCCTCATAAAAGGATTCAAATCCTCGTAAAATGATTCGAATCCTCGTAAGAGGATAAGAATCCTCATAAAAGTATTCGAATACTTAAAAAAAGATTCGAATAGTTACAAAAGGATTCGAATCGTCAAAAATAATTCGAATTAATCGTAAGGATTAACATGAAAAATTTGTTTTGTATGTTTTTAAATTTCTCGTTAAATCACTGTTTTATACGCGTGGCGCATGAAGTAAAATTTCGAGTTTAGAAAAGCCCCGTGAAAATTTGTCTCGGGTCGCTGCGCGACCCTCGACAAATTTTCTACGCGGGGCTTTTCTAAACTCGAAATTTTACTTCATGCTTAGTCTGGGAGTGGACGACACTTGTTTGTTAGTAATAAAATCAAAAATCAAGTAAATTAATGATTTGTGTCAAATTTAACATTTTGATAAATTTTGATGATATTTGCCAGATTTGAAATTATTAATTGTTTTTCGGTAGTTTCGCCAAATATAACATTTTGATGAATATGAATTGACATTCCGAATCAAATGTTTACACTTAACATGTCGATTTATAACATTTTTATAAGATTTTCAACAAATCGATATTTTCATAAAATTATCATCATTTCGAGATTTTCGTCGATTAATCAAATTTTCATCAGATTTTGCAATATTTTCTAAATTTTCCTTAATTTATCAAATGTTGATGAAATTTTCAATATTTCGAGATTTTTAATTAATTTATGAAAATGTTTATCAGATTTTCAACATATCTTGATTTTTGATATTTTGTCATTTTTATCGATTTATAAAATGTTGATGAAATTTTCGATATTTCGAGATTTTCTCGTCAAATATATAAAATGTATATATGTAAGATTTTCAATATTTTTATTCAGATTTGTAATGATTTTCAAAAATTATTGAATCATTATTCGAACGCACAAATTTGAGATTTTTTTTTCTACAAGACATATTTAATCATTTTTAACATTGAATGACATTTTTCATATTTTTTACCTTTTGAGATGACATTTTTGACAATAGATTATATTCTTGATATAAGACTACGTTTTTTGACATTAAATGACATGATTCACATTTTTTACTTTTCTACAAGACATATTTAATCATCTTTGACATTGAATGACATTTTTCATATTTTTTACCTTTTAAGATGACATTTTTGAAAATAGATTATATTCTTGATATTAGACTACGTTTTTTGTCATTAAATGACATGTTTCACATTTTTTACTTTTTTACTATTTCTGATGTTGACATTAAATGACGTATTTGACATTAGATGGCAGTTCTGTCATTTTATATTTTTTTACTTATTTGACATTAGACGACAATTTTGACATTTGATATTTTTGATATTACATATTTACTTGTTTTACATTAGATGACAATTTTTATATTATTAGATAACTTTTTTGACATTCTTACTGATTTTAACAGAAATTTTCGTTATTGTAAGAACGTTTTTGTCAAACTGTCACGTACTGACATAAAATGATAATTTTGACGTAAATCTTTTTTATGAACACGGCGAACTTTTGACGTTTTTGATATTTTTTATATTTACGAGATGACATTTTGGTCATTTTGTAGTTTTTGGCAATTTTAAAATATGTCGATAACTTCTAAAAGTGAAAACAGATTTAATGTTTTTACCTTTACTTGAAGTCAGTGTTTAATACGCGTGGCGCATGAAGTAAAATTTCGAGTTTAGAAAAGCCCCGTGAAAATTTGTCTCGGGTCGCTGCGCGACCCTCGAAAAATTTTCTACGCGGGGCTTTTCTAAACTCGAAATTTTACTTCATGCTTAGTCTGGGAGTGGAGACACTCGTTCGTAAATTTTCGAATTATCATAAAGTTGTCATAAAGTTGTGCATTTATTTTCAAAAAAAATCTTACTCGGTATATTGAACAAAATCAAAAGAGCTGAGGTGAAAAGTGTTTAGGTAAAAGTGGTTTATATTTTCGTTGACTACAACTTTTGTTTGAAACATTTTTTGATTTAGACGTCGAAAGCCATAATCGTTGAGTTGTTGATCTCCACTAGATTTTTTAGTTTCTAATTCAAAAACAAAAGAGCTGAGGCGAAAAGTGTTTAGGTAAAAGAGGTTTATTTTTTCGTTGGCTACAACTTTTGTTTCAAACATTTTTTGACTTAGACGTCAAAAGCCATAGTGAAATTCGTTTATTAAAAAAACATCTAATGATTTCTGGTGATTTTTAACACAAGACTTTTAGACATTTGATGGAATAATTAATATTAAATTACTGAAATACGTATTTATTTTTGAATATATTCGTAAATATACGGTAATCAATGTAAAATATTTATTTAATTAAAATATTTAGAAAATAACAATACAATAAATTTTATATTACTATTATTATTATTATTATACAGGGTGTCCGTATTTCAACAGAATGTATGGGGATCTCGATTATTTTAAGAGATAGAGAGTCGGTTAAATTGGGGCAAAGTTGCATAATTTAGGGCCCAATAATAACCCCAAAACAAGTTTGAAACATCTTCTTTTGTTAATGAGATATTGTCAAAAAACGAAGTTTTTGAAAAATCGTTTTTATTTTCATATTCAAAAACTATTGAATCCAGACATTTACAACTTTGACATTATAGGCACTTTTTAACGATAAATCTAGTAACATATTTTATTTTAAGATAACTATAACATTTACCTAGGGACCATAGCTAATTTTTGTTTTTCTTATGTGCGCCATTTTGGATTTTAATATTTTTTTACTGAATTCAATGATGTATCACACTTATAGTTTATTGTACATTTTATATGTAAAATATTAATCTTTTGGTTTTTCAAAGAGTGCCTTGGAAACAGTTGAGTAACTCACTTATTTGGCAACTCCTAGGACCCATAATTTGCTTACATATCACCCCTGAAAACGGGCATCCGACGATACATACTTTAACCATTGTGACATATTTTAAAGTAACGAGTGTCTTCCACTCCCAGACTAAGCATGAAGTAAAATTTCGAGTTTAGAAAAGCCCTGCGTAGAAAATTTCACGGGGTTTTTCTAAACTCCAAATTTTACTTTATGCTCCACGCGTATAAACCATCTTTAATCAGAGTAACACAGATATTTAGTCTGTTATCAACGATGTTCAGTATTAATAATAAATAATTAGGTTTTGAATATTTTTGTTAAAACAACTGATAACGATATTTATATGTTAACGGTTGTAAAAAAATAATAAAATCAAATTTATTTTTAAACGATTTGTATTCGTGATTCGAAAGAACAGGATTCGAATCTTTGATTCGAATCATATTTATCTCTCACGAATCCTTTATTCGAGTATTGGTGATTCGAATCATATTAGGTGATTCGGATTCGCGATTCGAATCCTTTTAACGAGAATTCGTCCCAGCTCTGATCTCTACATACGCCAATTTATCCCTAAAGATTTAATTCCCTATGACCATTTTTACAAAACGTTAAATATTCTATTAAAATCTTAAACGATTCATTTTCCAAAAATATAACTTAACAAACCATTAATTCTCTCCTTGATTACTATTTGTGGTAAAATCGTTAGCTCTGCATGGCTATTCAATTCCATGCTTTCTAACAATACAAACAATATTGGTTTCTTGGAAATTATCGCGAGTTTAATCGAAAACCACAAACTTCCTTGACGTTGCTGATTAAGTGTCAATCATTTTGTCACAGTTTATTCATTTTGTAGCTAGCACTGTAAGTTTAATGAAACCTGACGTTAGTTCTAATTTAAAAAATTCCTAAAATTGCAATATTAATTTCAGTCAATTTCAGAATTAAACCGGCAAGGAGGCGACGGCCCCAGGTGCATCAAGCGGAGGAGGGCCATAAATTTGTCGCATAAAATTTCATAAATTTAAATCAAAATCCTTAACCCTTCCAGCTTTGGAATTTTTGTGGTGCCCAAACATTGTTTTTGCATACTGCATATTGTTTATTACTATCTCAGATATACAGAGAGTTTTTCTTTTAAGTTTACACATCTCAATATACTGTATACGCTGTTAATCTTAAGATATTCGTTGTTTTTACGAATATTTCAAACTAAACTTTTAAACGAGTAATTTTCACTGCCAGATTAAGCATGAACTAAAATTTCGGGTTTAGGGAAGCCTGAAAATTTGGTTTGGTCGCGTAGCGCGAAGGAACCCCTATTTTGTATTACAGATTCGGAGAGAGAAAAAAAAATATGAAGGTTTTATTCGGGAACTTTTTTTTATGTGCGCTGAAATCGATAAACTGTGTTTTTCTAGAATAAGCCATCAAATAATTGTTTTCATGACAATTTGTTATAAAAAACAGGTCAGATTGATAAAAATTTAAACACTTTCAACAATTTAAAATTTATAATTGAATAAATTCAAATTCAGAAATTTGAAAACTGGAAAATATTTATTTTAATGCAATAAATACGTTTTTTAAATATTCTTTGTTATTAATTCATTAGCATTTTTTTTTTTATTTTGGGTTTTACGTCATCTATTTCCGTTGCTAAGGCCAATCATGACGCCGGAGATTAGGTCTACAGCTATCCGGGAATTTTGCCGAACCCGGTGGGAGTTCCAACCCACCGGTAGGGATCTTTAACGTGCACGCAACATCCAGGCAGTACACGGGTCCTACATGCATTTAACGTCATATCCGAGAAGACGGAGTGTTTGGCATTTTTATCCTAACCTATATAAATGCAGACATTCATTAGCATTAAGACTGACAATAATACGTTACTCATACGCAGCAGAGCTGGGCAGGATTCGAATCATTCAGGATTCGATTCCCGGATTCGAATCCTTTTAGAGGATTCAAAAGAGGTATTCGAATACTTTAGTAAAAACGGATTCGTGATCCGGATTCGTTACATTTTTTTGGTTTCTTGGAAATTATCGCGAGTTTAATCGAAAACCACAAACTTCCTTGACGTTGCAGATTAAGTGTCAATCATTTTGTCACATTTTATTCATTTTGTAGCTAGCACTGTAAGTTTAATGAAACTTGACGTTAGTTCTAATTTAAAAAATTCCAAAAATTGCAATTTTAATTTCAGGCAATTTCAGAATTAAACCGGCAAGGAGGCGACGGCCCCAGGTGCATCAAGCGGAGGAGGGCCATCAATTTATCGCATAAAATTTCATAAATTTAAATCAAAATCTTCAACCCTTTCAGCTTTGGAATTTTTGTGGTGCCCAAACAATTTTTTGTATACTGCATATTGTTTATTACTATCTCAGATATACAGAGAGTTTTTCTTTTAAGTATACACATCTCAATATACTGTATACGCTGTAAATCTTAAGATATTCGTTGTTTTTACGAATATTTCAAACTAAACTTTTAAACGAGTATTTTCCACTCCCAGATTAAGCATGAACTAAAATTTCGGGTTTAGAGAAGCCTGAAAATTTGGTTTGGTCGCGTAGCGCGAAGCACTGATTTAAAGTGAAATTTAAAATGTGCTAGGTTTGATCACATATTTATTAATTTTACAAATGTTTATATGAAATATGTTAAAGTATATTTAAAATAAAAATATCGCTGTTTGACAATATTTATCAAAAATCACAAATTTTAAATATTTATTACTAATTAAAAAAAAAATCGTCCAAACCAATATACATCATAAAATCTTAGCTACATTTGATAATTTGTAATTATATTATAATTTTACAAAATCTTCAGAACTGTGAAAATTAGGATAAATTGACAAAAATCTTACCAAATTAACAAAAATGTATAATTCCAAACGAGTAATTTATTGAAATGTTACCTAAATATTAAAACTATTTAAAAGATAACTGCTTTTTGAATCCGCTTCAGTATGGGATGCAGTCGCAATTTTATGCGTGTGATATCATAAGTTGTCTTCTGTTTACTGTCTACAAGAAATGGTTTTAAATATTTATTATATTAAAGTGATATGTTATGTCGTGTTGTTATGTTGCTAATATGTTGAGCTATTATGTTGTCTACTTGGTTTTCATAATAAACAGTTTTTTCAGATATTGTGTAAATCAATAGATATGCTTTTCTTAAGCTTTTAACTAAGTATTGATATGTTTTTGACTAGGCCCATATTTCTATCAAATATTGAATCCAAGTAATAGGGTTGCCTTTTATATTTCGGGATTAGAGAACAAAAATAAATATTAATTATTGAAAATCGCTATATTGTTTTTCAAAATATTCCCCATTAAGATCTATACACTTTTGTATGCGTTTGAACCAATTGTCGAAGCACTTTTGCCACTCTGATTGAGGTATCTCCAAAACATGCATTCTGAACGCATCAACCGCTTCTTCAGGTGTCGAAAAACGTTGACCTCTCATTTTATTTTTTACGGATGGGAATAAAAAGAAGTCATTCGGTGCCAAGTCAGGACTATATGGCGGATGACTCATCAAATCGATGTTTTGCGTGCTCAAAAATGCAGTTGTTTGAGCCGATGTGTGAGAGCTCGCATTGTCGTGGTGAAGAGTGATCCGTTTTTGGCGGTTGGTTTTCCTGATTTCTTGGATGACAACTGGCAAACAAATGGTTGTGTACCACTCAGAATTGACTGTTCTGCGTTGTTCTAGTGGTACGGTTGCGACATGTCCAGTTTTTCCGAAAAAACAGGCGACCATTTGCTTGGAAGTGCTTCGTGCGAGAACAACTTTTGTTGGAATTGGCTCATCTTGAAACACCCATACGGTCGACTGCTGTTTACTTTCGGGCTCATACGCGTTAATTCATGATTCATCACCTGTCACGATGTCATAGACGTGTTTCGAAGCACCGCAATCGTATTTTTTGAGCATTTCTTTGCACCAATCGACACGAGCCTTTTTTTGAGCGATTGACAAATTGTGTGGGATCCAACGCGAACAAATTTTTTTTGACAGTCAAATGTTCATGCAATATTGAATGTATGCTGGACCCACTAATGCCTAAGATTGTCTCAATCTCACGATAGGTCACATGACTATCTTGCAATATTTGTTTGCGCACAGCATCAATGGTTTCCGGAACAACAACTGATTTTGGACGACCTCCACGAAATTCGTCTTGGAGTGAACTACGACCTCGGTTGGAGCTTCATCGCCAAAAATTGAATTAAGTTCATCCATGCACTGTTGTTGAGTTAAACCACGTCGAAAGTTGTAAAAAATAATCGCACGAAAATGTTCACGATTTAATTCCATTTTTTGGCCGAGATAAATCTTTTAAGTTAGTGTAAACGACACAAATAACGCTCATATGTCAAAACGTTCTGAGTACGTATAACCTCAAAAATGTCAAACTTTACGATAGAGCTCTCAGTTGCCAGATTGCAACACTAGGGTTGCCCAATCCCGAAATATAAAAGGCTACGAGGGTTGCCTTTTATATCTGATGATAGCATTGTATTTTTGTGCAACATTTGCTATATTCTGAATATTCTAAAATGGATATGAAAAATGTTATGTCATTAATAAAATGTCCATACTTAATTTAAAGAAATATTTATGAAAATCGGCTTGTTTTTAATATCGCCAAAATTTTCAATAAAACATTTCCGCATCCCAAATTGAATAAAACTAACTTCCAATCTGTGCGAGTCGATTTCCTGTTATTTACGGATTAAGTTTCGATTTTCCCGATAATCATGATATGTTGTCGTGAACAGCCGAACGCGGGGGCAGAAAATACACCCCTCTCCGCCGGGGAAAGGGAGGGCTAGTACACGGGAGACGGTATTCACTGGGGCGGTGAAAATTGTCGCGTCCGCCAGAAAACTCGATTCAATTGTCGGAACGGGACGGCGGTTTATCTGTTTTATCGACCGGACTTTGACGTCACTTACAGTTCCGGCTTGGGAGTAGGATTTGTTTATATATGTGTAATGGTGTATGATGGTGTGTGTGAACGTCTATGTGTGAGAAAGAGAGAGAGAGAGTACACGTGTTGAAGGATTTTCCTTCCGGTTTATTTGTTGGTGTGTTGTTGTAGTTAGTCTTTTCAATTCCCGCAGGGTTTATTTGCTCGAAAGAGATTTGCTTTCAAGTTTACTTTGAGTGACAATTATTAGCACTAATTATCATTCAAAATAAATTCGAATTTGTTTTCGGAGGCTGGTAGAAAGAAGAAGAAGAACAATTTATGTTTTACATTAGTATATTACAGAGCTGGGATGAATCCTCAAAAACAGGATTCGAATCACGAATCCGAATCACCTAATATGATTCGAATCACATTTTCCAGATTTTACAAAATTAGAACAAAGACCTGTCAAGATACATTTTTCGATTTTATTAGTTTTTGGGATTTCGTTGAATCGTTTATTATAGCCAGGGGTAAAATTCCTAAATGTCAGTTATAACATGAATTTAAATGGCTATAAATTAAAGTTTACAAAAACAGTAGCATTGTAAGATTTAATGAAATAACAATCTGTAAGAAAATTTAATCGAATGGCTTCGTTATTACGCTACACACGTACTTGATTTAAAGATTATTGAAAAAAGTTGTATTCATAGAAATTAGTCTCTATTAAAAACATAGGGGGCAGATTTTGTTTTGTATACGTTGTACAGATCCCCTTGGATGATATTAAGGTGATTAATCAAAAGTCGAGCGCGTGCTGGTGTGCTGATGTAGTTTCGAAAATAGTTTTGGAACGAGGTCAAGGTGTGCGAATTATTATTCGTCAGTCCGGCGGAACATTGTTTATTGCTCGTACCAGTAAAAATAGCCAGAGTCGGAATTTTCACCTACGACTCTTGAGAAAACGGCGAAAGAGGAAAAGCCGAATCAATATTTCCCGCGTAAACAAAACTTATCTTAATAAATCCTGCTCCTTGAGGGTTAAATTTCTCGAAATTCTATTAACGGAGTCCCTTAGTGACTAGGCGAATTTGTTGTGTAATTAATAGGGTGAATACGACGTACTCGGAAACGACCGCTAGTTTAATTAAAATTAAACAAGCGTGGAAAAATAGAAAAGTCAAGATGAGATAGTTCGAGGGACTTTTGTGTGGAGTGCAGATAGTTAAATTGATTTTGTCTTGTTAACTCTTGCGTCTAGATAATTTTCAAATTATCCTCTTTTAATAGAACTTATTGACTAGAATAACATATTTAGCATATACAGTAGAAATGTTTCGATCCCAAAAAAGGATCGATATTGAGTATTGATTACATCATACAGAGAGTCTTATGTAACACCGAACATTTTTACAAAAATAATTTTTCTTTTAAGTATACATATGCATACGTCGTACATTTCCCGACGCTCGGTTTGTCAAAAGAATTTAGTTTATAGCCTTAAGCGAGTGTTTTCCACTCCCAGGCTAAGCATGAAGTAAAATTTCGAGTTTAGAAAAGCCTGAAAATTTGGTTTGGTCGCGTAGCGCGAAGCGCGGAGCGGCCAAACCAAATTTTCAGGCTTTTCTAAACTCGAAATTTTACTTCATGCGCCACCGGTACAAAACACTGACATATTACGAAGTTTTAAACACATCGCTAAGCTTTATATTGAATCAGTGTTCTGTATCGGTAGCGGATGAAGTAAAATTTCGAGTTTAGAAAAGTCTGAAAATTTGATTTGACAAAACCAAATTTGCAGGCTTTTCTAAACTCGAAATTTTACTTCATGCTTAGTCTGGGAGTGGAAAACACTCAATTTAAGCTTCAAATTGACCTCTTTCAAAAAACAACGAATGTCTAAACATTAACAGACTACACATCTGGGATATGTATACTTTAAAGAAAAAATCCCTGTATTTGTTTTGTGACTATAAGTTAGATAATTATACGGAAAAAAACTATTGTTTAATAGTCAAAACGTTAGTAATTTGATTCATTTAGTTGTATACGTTGTTAATTTTCAGGCTTTCGTTGTTTTTGAAAAACATTCAATTTGAAGCTACGACGAGTGTTTCGAATCCTTGATTAGGCATGAAGTAAAATTTCGAGTTTAGAAAAGCCTGAAAATTTGGATTGGTCGCTCCGCTTTTCTAATCTCGAAATTTTACTTCATGCGCCACGCGTATAAAACACTGATTTAAAGTATAAAATATACTTCTTAAGTTTGATCTCAGGTTAATACATTTTTACAAATATTTATTTGATCTAACCGAATCTTGCGCTTTCAAAATTCGTAAAGTTTGCTTTGGAATTTGTAAGTTTAATTAAAATAAAAAAATGTGGAAGCAAATTGTTTTTTGCGCATGAATGTTGGAAGATTTGGATTACATGAAATAAATATTTGTAATATTTATAACGTAAAATTAGGCTGAAGCAGTCTATTTTGAACTTTACATTAAATAGGTGTTTTTCAGGCGTGGCGTATAAAGTAAAATTTCGAGTTTAGAAAAGCCTGAAAATTTGGACGCTCGGTTTGTCAAAAGAATTTAGTTTATAGCTTCAAGCGAGTGTTTTCCACTCCCAGGCTAAGCATGAAGTGACATTTCGAGTTTAGAAAAGCCTGAAAATTTGGTTTGGTCGCGTAGCGCGAAGCGCGGAGCGGCCAAACCAAATTTTCAGGCTTTTCTAAACTCGAAATTTTACTTCATGCGCCACCGGTACAAAACACTGACATATTACGAAGTTTTAAACACTTCGCTAAGCTTTATATTGAATCAGTGTTCTGTATCGGTAGCGGATGAAGTAAAATTTCGAGTTTAGAAAAACCTGAAAATTTGGTTTGGTCGCTCCGCTTTTCTAATCTCGAAATTTTACTTCATGCGCCACGCGTATAAAACACTGATTTAAAGTATAAAATATACTTCTTAAGTTTGATCTCAGGTTAATACATTTTTACAAATATTTATTTGGTCTAACCGAATCTTGCGCTTTCAAAATTCGTAAAGTTTGCTTTGGAATTTGTAAGTATAATTAAAATAAAAAAATATGAAAGCAAATTGTTTTTTGCGTATGAATGTTGGAAGATTTGGATTACATGAAAAATTTATTTGTAATATTTATAACGTAAAATTAAGCTAAAGCAGTATATTTTGAACTTTACATTAAATAGGTGTTTTTCAGGCGTGGCGTATAAAGTAAAATTTCGAGTTTAGAAAAGCCTGAAAATTTGGACGCTCGGTTTGTCAAAAGAATTTAGTTAATAGCTTCAAGCGAGTGTTTTCCACTCCCAGGCTAAGCATGAAGTGAAATTTCGAGTTTAGAAAAGCCTGAAAATTTGGTTTGGTCGCATAGCGCGAAGCGCGGAGCGGCCAAACCAAATTTTCAGGCTTTTCTAAATTCGAAATTTTACTTCATGCGCCACCGGTACAAAACACTGACATATTACGAAGTTTTAAACACTTCGCTAAGCTTTATATTGAATCAGTGTTCTGTATCGGTAGCGGATGAAGTAAAATTTCGAGTTTAGAAAAGCCTGAAAATTTGGTTTTGTCGCTCCGCTTTTCTAATCTCGAAATTTTACTTCCTGCGCCACTCGTATAAAACACTGATTTAAAGTATAAAATATACTTCTTAAGTTTGATCTCAGGTTAATACATTTTTACAAATATTTATTTGGTCTAACCGAATCTTGCGCTTTCAAAATTCGTAAAGTTTGCTTTGGAATTTGTAAGTTTAATTAAAATAAAAAAATGTGGAAGCAAATTGTTTTTTGCGCATGAATGTTGGAAGATTTGGATTACATGAAATAAATATTTTTAATATTTATAACGTAAAATTAGGCTGAAGCAGTATATTTTGAGCTTTACATTAAATAGGTGTTTTTCAGGCGTGGCGTATAAAGTAAAATTTCGAGTTTAGAAAAGCCTGAAAATTTGGATTGGTCACTACTCGATCAATCCAAACTTACAGGCTTTTATAAACTCGGAATTTTACTTCATGCTTAATCATTTAAAAGCACTCCTTAAAAACTTTTAACTGATAAAAACAAGGAATTCCGGCAACTTTATCAAAGACTGTAATAATCAGGATATGTATACTAAAACAAAAACTTTCTTGTATATTTGAATAATTAAGATGTTCTAATAATTTTTATATTATTGGCATAATATTGAGTTTTACTCTAAATCCAACTTAAAGATTTTACAGTAAAAAATCTAGAAAAATCTATTAATTTTATCCTTTACTCTCACAAATCCCTTAAGACTCAATCAATCTTCAAATACTTGAAGTTCAAGGAGGAAACAAAATACCATCAATCGAAACCTTTCACCCAAACTAATTTACCGCATACTTGATCGTACATAATCGTGCGGTTTTACTGTAACTATTATTATACATGAATAGAGCCGATGTTTATTCCTAGTTTTAGCGTTTTGACATTAAAGCACGGCCGCCGGAGTTTTAAATGTCGCGGTTTCCACGGACTGTGGACGTTTCATTGTGCGCACTTTGTATTTTATCGCCGCAAGGAAGTTGGTTTATAGCTCAGGAGGCTCGATTCTATCTCCATGAAAATACAAAGTTTGCTCGCTCGCGGATAATTGAATGTAAACATTGGATTCTTCTGCATTATTCATATACCGCCCCCTATCCCATATCTTTCTGGCGTGCTATTATTTACAACTTGTTTAAATACCGAGAGTTGAGCACAAATAAAAATATGTTTTCCTGCTGTCCTTGGGAATTTATAGGAGTCAGTGGTTTGGGACTCCGCGTTATGAAAATAGTGTGCGGTCGATGGGACGACGAAAACAACAGAGCTGTTAGATATTTAAATTGCAAAAAAATTGGTATTAAACGGACAATTTCAAATCAATCCTCTTGTGTTACTGATCCGGCAAGTTCCTAACATCCCAACCGAATTTACTTAGAAGAAGAGTATCTGTCGAATTAGTAAGTCGTGTTTAAACTAATTAAATTGTTATTATAGCCAATCGTTCAGGATTCGAATCCTTTTAGAGCAGGGGCTCTCAACCTGTTTCAGGTCGTCCCCCCCCACGATAACTCTACGCCCCCTCCCTCATTTTATTTGGGTTTTTTAGTAATATTGAAACACCATTATAGCCTTATTTCACTTCACCTAGTCTTTAGGAAATCTGTCGCGCCCCCCTGATATCTTGCCGCGCTCCCCTTATGTGGCGTGCCCCTCCGGTTGAGAAACCCTGATTTAAAGGATTCGAAAGAGGTATTCGAATACTTTTTTGAAAAATGATTCATGATCTGGATTCGTTACAATTGTTTAAAAGGAATCGTATTCGAATCCAAATGTAAGTGATTCGAATCATTATAAAAGGATTCGAATCCTCACACTGGATTCGAATCCTCAGTACGGATTCAAATCCAAATGTAGGTGATTCGAATCATTATAAAAGGATTCGAATCCTCAAACTGAATTCGAATCCTCAGTACGGATTCAAATCTCGACAAAAGATTCAAATTATCGCTTTTACTTTAGATAATACGCTGTTTTACAACTGTTTTTAGAAGATGAATAATCAATAGAAATAAATTATTACAAAGTTAAATAGTTTAAAAAGCAAATCAAAGCTACTAGATACATCATTTTTTTATGGATTCGACCAGAGTTGGGACGAATCCTCAAAATAAGGATTTGAATCACGATTCTCAATCAATTAATATGATTCTCAATGATATTTATCAAAAACTCAAAAAACAGCCCGAAAGCACTTTGGTCCTTAATCAATAAAAAAACCATCAACACACCGTGATATAACCTGTGATATTAGTTCTAATTCTTTTAATACTTACTTTGCTAATGTGGCGGTGAACATTTCACAAAGCCTTCCTGACCCAACTCAAACACCCTCAACATTTATGTTAGACTGTTCCATTACCTCAACATATTTTTTGTTTAAGAAAACCAGTTCTGTACAAGTCAGAGATATAGTACTTGGACTAAAAAAACTCCCCATCGAGAGATATAGTCTTACAACAGGTTTGCTTAAGAGTGTTATAGATGTCATAGTTACTCCACTAACGAAGTTGATAAACATCTGTATTGAGGATAGCGTATTTCCATCATCCCTTAAAAAGCGTATATCACTCCTATTTTTAAGAAAGGCGATCGGGAAAATGTTAGCAACTATCGACCAATTGCTATACTACCAGTGGTAGCAAAAGTATTTGAGAAGGTCTTACTAAATCAAATTATAGACTTTTTGGAGACCCATCAACTTCTTTCCCCTACACAATACGGTTTTCGGAGGGGGAAGTCTACGGCCGATGCGATCGTGAACCTGACTGAGGAAATTACTAGCAATTTCGAAGCTGGTATGCACTCAGGGACATCATTTCTGGACCTTAGTAAGGCATTCGATTGCATCGAACATGATATCCTTTTACGGAAATTGTATTTTTATAATTTCCATCCCACCACCTGTCGCTTAATTAATACGTACTTAATTAAGCGAGAGCAATCAGTCGTCATAGGGCAAAGAACATCTAATCAAATTAACCTAAAATTTGGGGTACCCCAAGGATCAATCCTCAGACCGGTCCTTTTTTTACTTTACATCAATGACTTACCATCTGCGTCTATGTCCTCTATATTCTTTCAATTTGCAGACGATACCACATACATCAGCAAATCACATGATATCCTGCAAGCGAATATAGAACACGAGGTATGTAAAGAAAGGATTGGTAACTGGTTTGTGTCAAATGGGCTATCCTTAAACACCAATAAAACTGTCGATTTAACATTCTCGCTGCGAACCGACATTTCCAGGGAGATAAAAGCACGTTTTCTGGGTGTGTGCCTAGATCACAAATTATCGTGGCACGGACATGGAGAGGCAGTGTCAGGGAAACTATGCAAGTCAATATACCTGCTGCGTCAATTAAAATCAAGTCTGCCAGCTGCAGCCTTACGTACTGCATACTTTGCTTTGTGCGAATCCCACCTATCGTACAGCATTCTGGCATGGGGACATTCTGCTACTATGCAGCGCATGTTTGGCCTCCAAAGACGCGCGGTAAGGGTAATATCGGATTTAGGATACCAACATGACTGCAAAGATACATTCATAGATCTTGGTATTCTAACACTCCCCTCATTCTATGTATTGGAATGTCTGATGCATGTTCGAAAAAACTTAGCATCTTATCCTACTCATACGGACAAACACCATCCCAACACTAGAGCAAGTCGCAACATTTGCCCACCAAACATTCGCTTATGTAAGTCACAGAATGGTACAAACTATTTCGGACCAAAAATATTTAATCATTTGCCAGAACCGGTTAAATCTCTTGGTATTAAACAATTTAAGAACACAATAAAAAACTACCTCAAGGGGTAAAGCATTCTATAGCATGAACGAATGCTTAACCGTTAAGTACACAATTTAATGCAAGTGCCCGGGAAGCGTCCCCTATCCAATAAATCATTAGATTTTACTATATAACCAACTAGTTGTCTTGTTTATGTATTTATGTATTTGTTTTCAACTTTGTATTATACAGCGTGTAAACGAACTACTGTACAGGCTCTCTACCACATAAGGGGCAGCGTTTAAATAAACAATACCTGCATTTGAAATTACCATACCTTTAGTAGATAGCACACAAATAATTATTAATAATAATAGGCCACATGTTTGTGGTATCTGGTATACGCGCACATTGCGTATTTTAAGAGAGATTCCACATAGACTGGTAGTTTTTAAACGATTTGGATATCAAATTACACGATCCAGAGAAAAGTGGGTCAGATTGTGAAGAATTATGTCTATGTTATCGTTTTCATAAGTACCCATTGCTGACTAAATTCCGAATATTTTCTAAACGTGTTAATGAAATTCAATATTTTTCCTTATTAGGTTCACACTTCACTTTATCTCCACTCTTATTGAAATGTTTAGATAAGAGCGGCGAGGATGGATGATTTTTAAACATAAAAATAGTTTGCTGTTTAGTCTATGGTGAAACTTATTCCATGAAACATCTACATTTTGTAACATGGCGCGATACGTTTATTCAAATATTGAATTGGCAGACTTGTTTCTTATTTACGGTGAAACTCGGTGTAATTCCGCGGAAGCTGTAAGAATTTATCAAGAGCGATTTCCTGAACGACACTTACCACCGCCAAACCGATTTAGAAATTTATTACAAAGAGCACGCGACACTGGAAGTTTGCAGCCCGTCGCCGGAGCCTCGGAGGTGGTGACCGTCCAATGCGATATTTACGAGCGGAAGATGAAATTTGGAATCTGTTGGAACCCCATGATTTTCTCAAAAGAATTGCATTTTGTCAATGGATTTTGGCACAAAATGTTCAAAATCCTAACTTTACCAAAGACATTTTAGTGACCGACGAATCGTGCTTTACGCGTAATGGAAGATTTAATTTCCATAATATGCATGTTTATGCAATAGAAAATCCTCGTGTTACGCGTAGAACTCATTTCCAGCATCGCTTCTCCCTTAACATCTGGGCAGGTATTTTAAATGATCAATTAATTGGGCCATTTATGTTCCCATTTAATTTGAATGGAGAACGATATTTACGATTTTTGCAAGATGGTCTTTTAGATCTTCTAGAAAATGTACCCTTAGCGGTTCTTAGAATAATGTGGTATTTGCAAGATGGTGCGCCAGCTCACTATGAAAGGCGCGTTAGAAGATATTTAGATGATGAGTTTCCAGGACCTTGGGTTGGTCGTGGAGGCCCTGTACCATGGCCTCCAAGAAGTCCAGATTTAAACCCCTTAAATTTTTTTCTTTGGGGATACTTTAAAAGTGAAGTCTACACTACGGAAATTGACAATGCTGAAATGCTGATACAACGAGTAAACGCCACGGCTAATACCATTCGTGAAAAACCTCGTGAAATGTTTGCTACTGTTCGTGCAAATTGGATACGTAGAGCCCAAATGTGCATTGAGTGCGGCGGACGTCAATTTGAACACTTATTGTGATTTTTATTATACGTGACCCAGTTTCATCTAGTAATTCTAGACAGTGTGTGTGTGTTTGTGTGTGTAGTGCATGCTAAGTGATTTATACGTCTCGCAGTAGTAACAGTAAATAAACAATACCACAAATGAGTGACCTAGTTTCATATAGTCATTCGAGACGAGACGAGTGCGAGACGAGTGCGAAGTGATTTATGCACCTCGCAGTTTACAAAGTAAATAAAAAATTCAACAACTTACGCATCCACGAAAAATATCATGAACACAGGTAACCAGAAGTTCTCAAAAAGTAAAAAATGCATGAAAAATTATGAAAAATCCAAATTTTTTTTTCCGATTTTATTTTAGCTGCAATTGGTGTCAAAATATTTTGTGTATACGCCCTTAAAAGGATGTACATTAGTTCGATTACACGCTGTATATGCACAGTATTGTAAGAAGTCATTATTTAATGTTTTGTTCTACTTTTTATATTGTATTATACACACTTGACGAATGTAAGCTGATTATGCACTTAACATGAATAAACTACTACTACTACTACTTCTACTATTCTTGTTGGAGTTACGTGAAGTGTTAGTTATAGTTATGTAAGTAGTTAAATTCCTTTATCTTCACTGCATCTTATCTTCACTGCACGATGTGCCCTTTTTTAATAGTTAACGTATTTGACAATACGTTAAACTATTGAAAACGGGCACATCGCGCCTAAAATGTACATTTAGAATTAAAATAAAACAGTGAAGATAAAGGAATTCAACTACGAACATATCTATAATATGATTCTAATCAAGAATACTCGAATAAATGATTCGTAAGAGATAAATATAATTCCAATCAAAGATTCGAATCTTGTTTTTTCGAATCACGAACATAAATCCTTTAATAATAAATTTGATTTTAGTACTTCTTTGCAACCATTAACATTTTAATATCACTACCAGTTGTTTTAACAAAAATATTCAAAACCTAATTATTTATTATTAACACTGAACATCGTAGATAACAGACTAAATATTTGATTCCGTGTTACTCTGATTAAACATGTAATTGTGTGTTTTTGAACTTCACTCGCAATCAGTGTTGTATACGCGTGGTGCATGAAGTAAAATTTCGAGTTTAGAAAAGCCTGAGTTTGGATTTGGACGCTTCGCGTTCAGGCTTTTCTAAACTCGAAATTTTACTTCATGCTTAACCTGGGAATGGAATTACTTGTTCAAAGCTTCAAATTGAACTCTTGTAGCAAATCGGCGGATGCCTGAAAATTACGTAAAACAAAATTCACTGAATATCTTCGATATTTGTTCTACTACCTTCTTGATGGAACCAGATTTTCACATTAGGTAAAGTTAAACACTTGTATTATTCCATGTATTTATTTTGAGTTGCTGAAAATAAAAACATGGATCAATACAAGTGTTTAACTTTACTCACTAAATATCGTTAAAACCGGAGAAAAGTCATAGAATTTTATTCAAATTGACAAAAACACGAAAAAAAGCGTTTTAAATAAATCGTGAAAAGTAATAAAATATACGGAAATTATGAATAATATAAAAATTATTGACAAGAATCACGAAACAATAAAAAAATATCAATATTAGCAGAGTAATAAGAAATCATGAAAAAATACTAATACCGTCAATAATTATAGAAATCTAGAAAATGATGGAAGTTAGTAAAATTGAATAATAATTGCGCAATGTTCAATTTTCAAGAATCCTCATTCTAGTTTATTTTATTGAAAAATTTTGTTAGCGTTGACAATATTAATTGTCATTATTTATTATAAATGTTGACAATTTATATTTCCATTATAAATTATATAAATTTAGACAATAACAAATTATATAAACATAATGTACAATGAGAATATTAATGAAAATTGTCAACATTGTAATTGGTAAAATAAACTAAAAATGACAGAAATCTTATAAATTAAACACTATGCAAATAATATTCATTTAAAAAAAAATTTTAAAACATTAAAATGATTGTTTCATTTAAATTAACTTAATCGGCAAAAAAATTTCAATATTAACAAATTCAAGAAATATAAAAGTAAAAAAAAACTTGTTAAAAATGAAATACGACTAAATCTATATTTTTAGTAATTTTGTTCTCTTTGTATGTATTATTTTATTATTTTGAAAATTTATCTTTCTAATATACTTCTTAATGAGTTTAATATTTATGATAGTGCTTGAACGAACACCATTTACAATGAGTTTAAAATTAATAAATATAAAATTCGGGTGGGGCCGTATGAAGAGAAACTTCGGAAATCATCGCCGTTTCATGGATAGGTATAGTAGGAATGGAGAGAATTTGTGTGAATCTTGAATTTTCGGCCAGCGACGACCGGCCCCTCTTCAGGTTACCGAGATACCCTATGAAAATATCGAATTTTTGCCACCCTGTACAAAAGACTCCATGAAAACTTCCACACACTTTTTGCAACCCCGATAGCTGATCGTGTGACTAGAAGAATAACATCTTATGGTGAAGCAAATTTATTAAAGAGAGTATTTAAAAACACGAAATCAAAAAATGCAATAGATTAACTTTTATAAAATTAAATAGGTACCCAGTAAACCCTAAGTTACTGGTCGAATGTTGGCCAAATTTTGGCCGATTGTTTGTATTGCTGGTTTAATGCTGGCATCGGCAATACATAAAAATGCTAGTAACGGCCGTACAACGAGAACACGTTAAACATATTCATTAATCCCACAGGACATGGCCCGTTGCCGGCAGAATACCAGAGCTGAAATGAATTCTCGAAAACAGGATTCGAATCTCGAATCCGAATCACCAAATATGATTCGAATCACAAACACTCGAGTAAAGGATTCTTAAGAGAAAAATATGATTTATCAAAGATTCGAATCCTCTTTTTTGAATCACGGATACAAAACCTAATTATTTACAGATTAAATATCTGAATAATTAATTATTTTAATTAATGATGATATATGTGTTATTAAACTTTACAATATTTCAGTGTTTTATACGCGTGGCGCATGAAGTAAAATTTCTTGTTTAGAAAAGCCCCGTGAAAATTTGTCTCGGGTCGCTGCGCGACCCTCGACAAATTTTCTACGCGGGGCTTTTCTAAACAAGAAATTTTACTTCATGCTTAGTCTGGGAGCGGAAGACACTCGTTAGTTTAAAATACATCATATTGTAGTGAAAAGTATCGATATTCAAAATATCGGTTCTTATTTCGAATTTAAATAATATTTTAAATTTGAAATATTAATTCTGTTTTAACAATATTGTTTACGCTACTTATACCTTTTCCTTAAATATTCCTAAACATAAATGCTTTTAAGCACATTTTTTGCGCTGATACATTTACGTAGATTCGAAGTTTTTCCTTTAAAATTAAACACTAATTGATAATTATAACGTTAACATGACGTTTTTGTGTTTATTGAATTTTTTAAATAATTTTTGTTTTTATATAGATTTATTTCTTTTTTGGTTATTACAATAATAATCCAGCGATACCAAAATAAAGTACTGAGGAGTATTGTCAATGCTCCTTGGTATTTCCGAAACAGTGACCTCCACAGGGACTTGGAAATGGATACTGTTAATGAGACAATACACAAATTTGCCAAGAGTCATGAACAGCGACTTCTTCAACACGTCAACATCGAAGCCATCCAGCTCCTCGATAACACGAATTTGACCAGAAGACTACAGCGGACTAAACCGTTCGAGTTAGTTTAATATTGTGTTAGTGCAAAAGCAGAGCATAGTGCTAGTGTACACATTAATTAGTGTAATTAAGTTATTAAAATCTAAGGGATACTAATGAGTAAACCCTTAGTATTAAACCTTTAGTAAATTAAGTTAGCTAAATATTACTCATTGATCCATTTGTGATCAGATTGTAATTATAGTAAAATACAACTAAGTGTTTTGCAAATAATAATAATAAAAAAAAACAATAATATTGATTTTCTTTTTGTAATTTATTTTTTGATTTTAAATGAATAAATATTTTCCTTTTTGTATTTTATAATTATGAATAGTTTTGTTCTATTTATTGCTGTTGTAAATACTTATAATAAAGTTGTTAAATTTACATTTCTTTTTAAAATTTATTATAAATATTTATCTTAAATCCTGAGATCATTATTAATGAGGTGTATTAAATTTCCTACGAATAAAATGATATTCTCATGTAATTATGATTATTTTAAAATAAATTTCATAATTTGTTGTAATAAGTAGCCACTTGACTACAATTTTTAAAAGTGGCAGAAAAGAGAATATTGAAATTATCGTGGAGTAGCCTTGCAATCCACACTACCTAAAATATTAGATCTGTTAGTTTCTCAACAAATAGTGTGAAACTGTAAAAATATAATAGTTGATCAACAGCACGGTTTTTTAAAAAAATAGATCAACTGCATCAAATCTTACTTTCTATCATACATACCTGTCGAACGCTTTAGAGAAAAGCTGTCAAGTTGATGCTATTTATACAGACTTCTCTAAGGCTTTCGACCGTGTTAATCGAATTTTGTTACATAAATTACCGTCTCACGGTTTTGGGGGCACTATTTAAATGGTTAGTAAGCTATTTAACAGATAGAAAACAGGTAGTCAAGATAGGTAATATAATATCTTCAGAAATTAGTGTTATTTCTAGGTTCCCACAGGACTTCCATTGCGGACCAGTATTATTCGTACTATTTATTAATGATATTATTAGCTAGTATATTAAATATAGTAATTATCTTCTATTTGCTGATGACCTGAAATTTTTGTAATCTATTAAATGCCTGGATGACCAACATTAATTACAGTTGGATCTGAATAGTTTGTTCACGTGATGTGAAAGTAACAAATTATTTTTTAACTTAACAAAAATTTTATTTTATCGCCGTAACATACTGGAATTTAATTATGCGATATGTAATCATACATTGCATTGCATCGATAACATCAAGGACCTGGGTGTTATATTTAATTATAATTGAAACTTTAGCCAACACATTAAACGCATATCTAACAAAGCGTTGGGCGTCCTTGGTTTTATTGGACGCTTTTCGAAAGATTTTGATGTTTCCGTTTTACGTATATTATATACTTCCTTGGTCAGACCTTACTCGGAATACGCATATGTGGTTTGTCTCCTTAAACGAGGGTACTTTCAGCGGAGCTGAAGAAAGTACAGAGTCACTTTTTGCGCTTGGTTTCTGCTAGGATAGGCAACACTAGATACCAATTTAGCAATAGTACTATGCATAATAGGTTATGTCTCAGCTCGTTAGAAAATAGAAGAATAATAAATGATTTGTGTTGTGTGTGTGCCGAAGCTTATTAGAACAATTAGACTTTTATGTGCCTTCTAGAGGTCCCAACAAATCGAAATCATTATTTCATTTGCGCATTCATGCAGTTAATTACGCAAAATTTTATCCAATATGCAGAATGAAGAGTTACTGTAACGAATTAAACAATAACAATTATTTTTTATTACATCATTCTTTATTTGCAACATTTAAGGCTAATTTGAAACGCATCAATTTATCCGCTATTGTTAATAATGTTTTATCTTAATTTTAATGTCTTAGTTTGTGAAACTTTATAGACTTATGTATTTTAATTCGATATTATATTATACAATATAGTCTTTACTGTCATATTTGGCTTATCAGTTACTGATATTAATTTGAATCTGTCATTTGTATAATTTATTAGTTTATAAAAAAAAATGATTGATAAGGCTGATAAATGTTGAAAGTTCATATTCACTTTTATATAATGGCGGAGATATTTATGAATAACTTAGAAGAGGGATTATCTCAATTGCCGGCCTTTAAGAAATGTGTTTATTGGTATAGGTACGTTGATGATGTAATTTTAGCGTTCAATGGCACCGACAGACAATTAGATTCGTTTTTACATTTAATAAACATACAACATAAAAAAATTCAATTTACAAAAGAAATAGAAGTAGATCATTCCATTAATTTTTTAAACCTTAGGATAAAGAGAACTAATAACAAACACGAGTTTTCGATTTTTCACAAACCGACACACACAGACACGACGATTAATTATAAATCGAATCACCTAATGTCTCAAAAGTTAGCAGCTTATCATAGTATGATACATAGGTTATTAGCAGTCCCCATGACACAAAGTAATTATGATAGGGAATTAAAAATAATATTTCAAATTGCTTACAAAAACGGATTTAAAAAATCAATAATAGAAAAATTAGTACAGAAAAAACAAAGAAATAAATTAATACGTTCCATTTACCCAATTATCAAAAACAAATCTATAAAAAACTACTTTTCATTAACATTCACAGGAAACAATAGTATTAAAATCGGGAAAATGTTAGGAAAAATGAATATTAATATAGCATACAGGACAAATATCACCTTAGGAAAAATAATTAAAAACAATAAAGACAAAAAAAATAAAACTCAACAAAGTGGCGTCTATTTGCTAACTTGCAAAGACTGCCCCAAGAAATATGTAGGACAAACCGGAAGATCGTTTCAAGAGAGGATAAAAGAACATTTAACCAGCTTCAAACAAAAGAAAACAAACTCCACATACTCCAACCACCTCATCGAAGAAAACCACCACTTCGATGAAAATTTCCAAGTCCTACATCTAGAAAGGAAAGGTCGGAAACTCAACATCATGGAGTGTTTAGAAATCAATAAAAGAACATTTTCAGGACATCTTCTCAAAGATCAAACAGATTTAACTAATTCGCCCCTCTTAAATTTACATTTTTTCGAAAAACCCACCCCCCATAAACATTGTATATATACCCGACCCGACAAATTGTATTTATCATTTCTTCGCCTGAAGAAGCCACAGTGTGGCGAAACAATTGTAGCGTTATTACAATATATATTTGAAAGTGTTTAAATTGTTTTATTTATATAAAAGTTATTAGTTTATGTATTTGTCTTTATTATTTTTTATTATTTTAATTTTAACTCGCGTACAGTAAGAGTAACATGAATATGTCTAATACAATGGTTATTTCTCTGTAATTCACTCTGTATATATAAATATACTAATTGTTATATATTTGAAGTTATAATGATATTGTAAATTTATGTAAAAGGAGATTGCGTAAATAAATGAAATGAAGAAATGAAGATGAAGTACCATAATAACAACTGAATTGCTTGTAATAAATGATAAAATGTAATATTTTGAACAAAATAACAACCAAACTATTACGGACCATTGACATTTGCCAATGGCGGGCAGGCAATTGATGTCCGGCAACTATATATTATACCGTTACTGACCCATTGCAATTGTGTTTTCTGGGTGCTCATTTAAGTTGGTTCGTAATTTTAAATTTTAAATTTTAAAACAAAACAGGCCAAATTCTTTCTAATATCAAGGGAAGTCTGTGAATTTTTTGAAGATCTAAAAACAATTCATAGATTTTGTTAGAGAAATCATGATTTTCTAGATGAACATTTTTATTGTAAAAATATCTCAAAAATTGCACATAAATGTAAGAATCTACGTGAAATTTTGTTTCTTACAATATTTTAAAAATAAAACCTACTTGAAATTATGCTAATTTAACAACAATCAATCAAAATATATCTATCCTAACAACCTACTATTATTAGATTTTGCGAACAGAATTAATATGTTTTCATTTTTCACATTTTTTTCATTTCATAGCATGAAATTTCGAGTGTAGAAAAGCCTGAAAATTTGGATTTGCCGGGGCGCGCGATCGAAGCATATCCAAATTTTCAGGCTTTTCTAAACTCGAAATTTTACTCCATGCGCCACGCGTATAAAATACTGAAATATTCTAAATAAATACTACCTACTGTATTTAATAATATGAATTAATTGGCAAAATTGAAAACTTTAAAAGACCATCTCGATGAACAAATTAGCTGATTCCGAAAATTGACAAAATGCACGAGTATTTTCATAACAAATAATTTATTTAAAAATTTGGTTAAGAAATACACTTCATTTGTTTCATGATTTTAGTTTCAGTTTCCTGACACGTGTTTCAGTCTTTACAGATCATTCTCAAAGGTTAAACTAAATTATAAATGAAGAAGTGTATTATATATGTGGGATGGTTAATTATGGTTAATTGCTTTAGATTCGCCTTTTTGCATTGCTAATGTTTTATTAAAAAACAATTTCTTGGAATCTCTCTGGTGAAAATCCTGGCCGCGCCCATGAAAATGGCTTTAAAGCCCTATGGATAAACATTCCTAAATAAAACGAAATCAAACCATCGCACTAAACTTTTAATTAATGAAAGACAATCCTGTAAATCCAAATATAGCACTAGATATTTGGATTTACGCTAGAAAAATCCGTTAAGCAAAACTTCACTAAACTAAAACACTTCGTATTCTTCTTGCGTAATTTGCAGCTCTGTCCACCAGCCACAGAAATTACTGTCGTAGATAACTAAATAAATAAACACTACCACTTAAAATCTCGACATCAAACTCGAAAACCGATCAATATTTTCTAAAAAGGGCAGACACGAAATACACCGCGTGAATAATCTTAACTGAAGTTGAATAGGTGAATAAATAGAGGTGAACTTGAAATCGGCGAAGAATGCAATTTGTTGTTCGATGTTCGCCTGCGATTTTTGCGTGTTTGATGATAAGCGAGTGGATTTATTGATTGAAACCGGTTTTCAGTGTTAGTGTTTCGTTAAATAATTGCGAATATTTATGCACTTAAAAATTAATCTGGATTCGAATCCTTTTAGAGGATTGAAAAGATGAATTTGAATACGTTTTCTTCGACCAATTAAGAAATCAATAAATATATGTTTCGAGACCCTAACAAAACATCCACACATTTTTTCTGACTGTTTTACTGGTAATCTATTTTCTTTAAAATACACCGATATTATATCATTTCGATAACTTACTTTAAATAACAAAATAAATACTATCTATGTATTCATTCTTACCAATTTAAATAGATGTAATATTTCACAGTTATTCCATTAAAAAATGCAATTTTAATAAAAAAATATTATGCTTGATAAAATGCGAACTGTAAATATAAATTTAAAACCAAATGTATTGATTTCGTTTCCAAAGCCCACTATGTTAATACTAACGATGTATTTTTTACAAGAAATTTAAAATTTTATTTTTGGGGATTCTTCAGGGAGACCCTGTGGATGTTTTGTTCGGGTCCTTATGTTTCCAGTTTTTCATTTAGGAAACCCATAAATCTATTTAAATTATGTGTAAAGTGTTTATTTTGAAGTGGGTACACGACCTGCTCTCGGGGTGGCAAAAAACTGCGTGGATGTTTTCATCGGGTCCTCCTGTACAGCTGCTCAGGTTATGAGATTGGCCAATCAATCTTCATCAACGAGGTTGAAAGGAATGAAAGATGTTCATGACAACTCAGATTTGTTAAAAGCTAACATTTTTGGTAACTATATCAAACAATATCATATTTTATATTTTTGTCTTCGAAAATTGATATTTTTACCAGCGCCGCAGTAAGGGAAAATGGCGCCTGGGGCTAAATATCCAATTCGCGCACGCCCTTTCCTCCAATAAAATCAGTCACATTTGTGCCTTTACAATGCGTCTCTTTTACGCGACGTTTTAATTCACGATTAGATGCGCTCTAACATAAATAGCGATGAAACCTGCTCAGTGAACGCAATCACAAACTTACAATTCTTTATATTTTCAAAACAAAGCATATTTAATCATTAATCAATAAGTTAAAAAATACTTAATTAGCGTTCATTTTGAAGCTTCAAACAGTATTTTCCACTTCTAGACAAAGCATGAAGTAAAATTTTACTTCATACGCCACGCGTACAAAGCGCTGATTCAATGAGAAAGTTTTCAACTTTTACTCCCGCAATTTATGGCGCCCAACAAGGGCAAAGCGTTAAATTTGGACGCTCCCGATTTATGGCGCCCAACTAGGGGCCACAGCGTTAGCCTGATCCCACGTTGGGCGCCAAAAAACCTTAAATCCAAGCGATTCTAATATTTTTAAACGAGTGTTTTTCACTCCCAGATTGAGCATGAAGTACATTTTTGAATTGGTATATATACAGGGTGAACGTAAAGGTATGGCCAAACCTTCAGAAAACATTCCGCACACACACCTTTTGTCATACGCGAGTTACTTTTGCATACCAAGTTATTTGGCTATCGATAGGTTATAGACAATAAAAACAAATAAAAAACAGTATATACATTTTTTTTCTTATGAGTATTCCTTAAAATTTATTGTAAATTGCTCGAATTTTGAGAGCGCGAGATTTCGTTAAAATTTCTTAAACATATGCAGTATATCTAAAACTGGTCAGTGTTTTATACGCGTGGCGCATGAAGTAAAATTTCGAGTTTAGAAAAGCCTGAGTTTTTATTTAGACGCTACGCGTCTAAATCCAAACGCTCAGGCTTTTCTAAACTCGAAATTTTACTTCATGCTTAGTCTGGAAATAGAAAACACTTGGTAAAGGTAAATCTTTAAATTCTATTAATTATCCACGTAACGTATCTAATTTACAATTCTTAAAAACTATATAAAAAATTTTACCAATCAAATTAAAGCGTATTTAGTCATTAATCAATAACTTTAAAAAACAAATTAATAAGCATTCACTTTAAAGCTTAAACGAGTGCTTTCCACCCCCAGACAAAGCATGAAGTAAAATTTCGAGTTTAGAAAAGCCAGAGCGTTTGGATTTGCACGCGTAGCGTCCAAATCCAAACTCAGGCTTTTTTAAACTCAAAATTTTACTTCATGCGCCACACGTACGAAACGCTGAATCAGTGGGAAGTTTTAAATTAAAATGCTTGCGATTTATGGCGTCCAACCAGGGGCCACAGCGTTAGCCTGGCCCCAAGTTGGGTGCCAAAAAACCTGAAATCCACGCGTTCTCAGTAATTTTAAACGAATGTTCTCCACTCCCAGCTTAAGCGTGAAGTAAAATTTTGAGTTTAGAAAAGCCTGAGCGTTTGGCTTTAGACCCGTAGCGTTCAAACTCAATCTTTTCCGAACTTGACATTTTACTTCATGCGCCACGCATACGAAACACTAACTCAGTGTGAAGTTTATACCTTTTACTTTCGCAATTTATGGCGCCCAACAAGTGCCCAGCGTTAGCATGGCCCCACGTTGGGCGCCAAAAAACCTAAAATTTATGCAAGTATTGGACAATTTCTAGATAATTAAAATAACACTTACACCTTCTAAGATGTTGGACAATTTGTAGATGACAGAGAATTACTGGTGTGTGTGACAATTTGTAGATAACAAAGAACTTACTCCTTACCTTGATTTAAGGTTTAGTAAAAAGATCGTAATATTTTGAAGTAATCTTGTTTGTAAATAAATCATAAATTGAAGCGTGCCATATGCTAGAAGTCGTAAGTACCAAATGACATATTTTACAGGAAATACATAAAACGTGAATGAAAGTACTATGGCACTTATGACGTGTTGATAATTGAGTTCCTATTTCTGCCACTTCTAGTAGCACTATCGCCCCGGCAAGTAGTGTACAAGTAAAGCATGACATTTATATAAAACGCATTACCTCAAAATTGGCACTTACGACTTCTTGCGTATGGCACGCTTTAATTATTAAATCAACTCTGAAAGCTCTCTGTCTGTATGCTATGGGTAATATATTTTTAATAAATACTTCGGCGCTGTTAGCGCCCTTCCGTTAGGTGCGTTTGGGGCCGTTGCCCCCTTAGCGCCCCCCTTACTGCGGTGCTGATTGTTACCCTATTTGCGGCGTAAAAATTTATTTCATTTCCTATTTCATGCCCCAGAGACAAAATTTCACCGTAAAACACCTGGAACAACATTTTGAAGTAACTGTAACGGTGAGAAGAGATATATAAAGTGTAGGTAAATAAGAAAATTCAAGATCATTAATATATTTCTTTTGTAAACCCTTTATTTTTATACATGCAAATGAGCTGTTAACGATTGTTGCAATCAAATAACGATACAATCAGATTTAATTAATAATTAAGTTTCACGCGCAAATCGTTTAATGATAATTCATTGTCTGCGTGCGTGTCACCCTCACCCCCAAACTCATCCCTCTCATTCGCACTCACAATCACAAATCGATGATAATTACAGCTCCCATCTCATACAGCTCAGACTCCGGTTCAGAGGAGGAGAGGGTTGGGCGGCCGGCCGGCCGCTCGGAAGCTGGATACTGAGACAGGTGGGGTGGTTTTATTGATCGTTCACCTGCGCCGTGCCCTATATATAGCCCATATATTAAACATACATGCTGTACCCAACCAACCCCCAGCCTACAGAAATACACACTACATCTCTCCGCGCGTATTTCTGTAATAATCAGCCAACTCGGATCGATGGTTCGCATGATCCCGAAACGGGGGTTGGGGGGTGAAACAGCCCGGGGTGATTTTGCATTCCATTGCCGTACGCCACGTGGGGGTGTGACTGTGCATTTGAGCGGCGCCACGCGGAGCACACATTTCCGATTCAACAAGTTATCGATTGAATTTTATGGAAAACTGGGTTAAGTTTACGGACCTCCGATAACTTTCGGGCTATTAGCGGCACCTATGCAAGTTTACATTTGCGGGTTTTATGGGGGTTTTAAAGAAGGATATATTCTCCGGTAATAAAACTCGGGTTTGCGAAAGCTGTGTTGTATTTCATAGACCCCAACTAACTTTTAAGTGCTTTATGCTTTCGTTTCATTCATGGCAGGAAATAGGATATATTATGTGAAATTTATTGCTATAAATCTGATTCATACATTTCTCTAACAAATAAGGAACTTTATTGCAGTAAGTCGAACGCTTAATAGACTTTAGTGAAGTTTTAAAACTTAAATTATGTAACAACACATTATTTGAATTCCTTAGTAACTTTTATTACAAGTACACTCTAATTATGTTTTAATACACTTATGCCCGTTTGCACTCGATTAAAATCACCGATTAGTAAATCAGTTCGATTAAAATCACCGATTAGTAAATCAATGATTAGATTAATCAAGGTGCTTCGTTTCTAACTAACATTCGGTCAATAAATCAGGATCATAGAAAATATAAGATAGATTACAAGTCAAAATGTTGGAGTTTTTAGTTATTTAATGTAGGTGAATATTGAAAACCTTGTTTTTACTTCCCCCCATATGTAAAACAAAGGAAAAGTATTGTTTTGCAACAATTTTCAAATCAAAAATGTTAGTGGATGTATCTATTTTGAGGTTCCCTGAGTTGATTAGGATCATTTTTTAAAAAGGTCCCACCATTGTATAGCCTAAGCTTTTTATTGCAATCTTAGGAGGAAAACCGGAAGTGATAGTTTACTCTTAGCAATTTTTGGATTTTTCTTTAATAATGATTATACAGGGCGAACGACGGGAATCGGACGTTTTCTAAATGGTCAGTACTCACTTGTATTCTTATAAAAAAGCAATTATATTATACAAAAATATCTTCGTAATTACAAGCTATTTCAATTGGATATAATGAATCCATGATAATTTCAGACAGGTGGTGTCCACAGGGACGGCCCTAGCATTTTTATGCCTAAGTTTGTAGACCACATTGCTACTAGTACTCAAATGCCATCTGTTGTATCATGGCGATCTACTAATATCGAAGACCCTATCAAAACATCCACACTATTTCGCTACCCGTAAAGCTGGTCGGCCTACTATCTACTTTTTTAAAAATACTCTTACTCGTATGTATTAACTTTTAAAAATTCAAATAATACAAGTATATTTCGCGCTTTCTTTATTAAAGTATGCAATTTAAATTAAAAGTAGTGTGTTTAATGTTACGCAAATTGTAAGTATTTTCTTTAAAACTAATCGCGTTGGTTTTGCTAAAACAAACAAAAAATCAATTTTGTACAAGAAATATCCGTTCTTAAAAATCTCATTCTTGGGCATTCTTCAGAGAGACTGTGTGGATGTTTTGATCGGGTCCTTTAAAATCGTCTTCACCGACAAATCTAGGAAAAAAAGGACCCACCATAACATCTATATTTACCACAACACTCAGCGGATAGAGCAATTTAGGTAGTCATCGGAAAGCGTCTAATTTCTGACTTTAGGAAGGAACTGTCCTTTATATCTTCTTTCCGTCTTTTGAGACCAATTTTCGATTCAAAGTAAATCACAATAAACAGTACCTATTTTCATTTCTCGATTACCTGAATAATCGGCATTTGTATTATAAAGAATGTATAAAGTATAATGTGGTGTTTACTAATAATTGTTAGTCAATTAATATAACAATTATAATCATTTATTGTCAAATTATAGTCAGGATTGCGATTTGCGGGAGCAAGAAATAAAAGAAGTCAGAAATGTAAAATAATTAATATCTTTTGACATATATTATTGATTGCCACTGAACAATAAGGGCACATGTTTTAAATGTTTCACGGAAATTCTTAACATCAAACAATTCAATAATATAGTCAACAGTCACAACACAACACTTGACCTAGTCCTCTGTAATTTTAATATCAATTTAGATGTTATTCTCTCTAATGACCCTTTAGTTACCGAAGATAACTACCACCCTGCGCTAGATATTGTTGTACCACATTATCTTGCTATGTGTACTACAACGGTTTTAAATCTTCTGAATTCTCACCGTCAATTGGTGTCCCACAGGGCTCCAGTCTTGGCCCCCTTCTCTTCAACATTTTTATTAATGATTTGCTGGGGATGCTCACCTGCCCTGTGTTAGCATACGCCGACGACCTCAAAATTTACCAGAGGATCCAATGTCAGAACGATGTCGATATGCTGCAATCGAATCTAAATATCATATCTAACTGGTGCTCCCGTGTAAATTTAAAACTCAACGTAAACAAATGCAGCGTTATAAACTACAGTCGGAGACGCAATGCTCTTACAAGAACTTACCATATTTTAGGAGATTATCTGTCGGTAGTTGAATGCTTCAAAGACCTAGGAGTTACTTTTGACAAGAAACTCACTTTCACTACCCATATTGGAGCTATTCGCTCCGCAGCCTCCAGATCTCTAGGTTTTATACTGAGAAACGTTCGTGAATTTCGAAACACTGATGCTGTAAAGTCATTATATTAACACATGTTTTGCGAGCGTGCATGTGTGTGTGTGTGTACTTAAGCAGCATTAAATCTGGTAAATTGCACTTTTAATAAATTATTTCGCGTCGCACTTAACCACCTCAATTTTGTCGCATTGCTGACCGAACTGCAAGTTGAATATCACTATTAATCTTATTAATGTTATAAGTTTATTTTGATTATAACCTGACTTTCTGTCGATTCATTTATTGCCCTCGTTTATCCTTAACAATTTTCCATTCGTTCATATCTGTGTATACATTTTTTTTTGTTCTCCCGTGGCCTTCTCGTTTGTGACTTGTTAGTCACCACGATAGGCCCCGTTGGTGTGAAGCGAGTGTCCTCAGTCTTTTATCCTTTTTTCCTTTGCCGTAATTTTCATTGTTATTAATTCATTCACAAATTAATCATTGAAATATGGTTAATTTCTGTGGCATATGCGAAAGAGGAGTTACACCGAACACGCCCTATATTAAATGTAGTGGTTGCAATAGATACATTCATAGTAAATGTTCAGGACTAAAGGATGATGAAGTTTCCCTTATTACATCACAAAAGCGTAAATGGAGCTGCCAAAAATGCGCTACTAAAAATAATCCACTAACACTGAATGCTATACAGAATCTTCTAACTGAACAGTTCAATTCCTTTAAAGAGGAAATTAAAAAATACATAACGCAACGTTTTGATATTATTGCATCACGTATTGCCCAGTTGGAAGATAAGTATGCAAACATTGAATCGGATGTATCGTGTGAAGATGTAATTAATGAAGTTGAAGAGAGGCAGCGTCGATTATCAAATGTAATCCTCTTTAACATAGAAGAACCCTCTGCATTGCACTTAATGAGAATATTTCTACAGATACGCAAACAGTAAATAATATTTTGCATCGTAGAAAAATAACTGTTAAACCTCGCAAAATATTTAGATTAGGTAAAAGAGGTGATAATAATAAACCGCGGCCTTTAAAAATAATATTCGAATCTAAAGCAGCTGCTCTTTCTGTACTGAGCAGAAATAAAAATACTGGCAACGACGAAATCATTTTTTATGCTGACAAAACCAAATTACAGCATGAATTTTACAAAAAACTGAAACGTGAACTTGAAACCAGAAAGGCAAACGGAGAATCAGATTTAAAAATTGTGTACAGGAATGGGAATCCCTACTTGACCAAAGCTGCACAACAATGAGATCTATCGCCCACAGGAAACTTTTCAGCCTGCTACCAAAATGTTAGAGGTCTGAATACCAAGCTAGTGGAATTTTTCAACAACGTTTTGTGTCACAATTATGACTTCATTTTTATAACGGAATCCTGGCTTACGGATAGTGTTAGTGATAGTGAACTGCTTGGTGATAACTATAAAATATTTAGATCGGATCGCGATGTAGTTCGTACCGGAAGATATAGGGGCGGCGGTGTTTTAGTGGCTGCGAAATATACAATAAGTATCGATAGTGTATCTACGGAACATATCAAAACAAAAATTCCACTAATCGATCTTTTAATATGTAAAGTTAAACTTCATTGTATTTGCTTTTATATTGTTGTTGTTTACATACCACCAGATACTCTAATTGCTGATATTAGTTTATTCTTTAATGAAATAATGCTATTTAAATTTAACGATAATCCGATTATATTTATAGGAGATTTTAATTGTCCTTCTCTAACAGCGGGGCCGTTGTCTGATAAAGCACTGTATATTTCTAATGCTTGTTCGTTCTTGGGTTTGCAACAATTGAATAAGATAACGAATTGTGCAGGCAATACTCTGGATTTGGTTTACACTAATTTAGATTGTCTTATTCAAAGAGATCTTGATCCATTACTCCCTGAAGATGTATTTCATCCCGCTTTCACATTATCCGTTCAATATAATCGGAACATGTCTCCTATTAATATTAGTCGAATGAAATTCAACTTTAGAAAAGGTGATTATGTTTCCTTGTAGTCTCACTTAGGTTCAGTAGATTGGACTTTTCTTCAGACGTACTCTAATGCTGAGCTGGCTCTTGACGAGTTCTATAAAATCGTTAACTACAGTCTACATCAATTTATTCCTAAAGTTAAACCTAAAGATAGACATGCATACCCAGTTTGGTTCACACGAGATATAATCCAACTTCTTAAAGAGAAAAGTTATTATCGTAAACATATTGATCGCGATGCAACTGCACTGCACCATTTTAAGAAAATAAGGTCACTGATAAAAATTAAAATGAGAAGTGCTAATAGAAAATATATTAACGACATTGAAAATCAACTCACTGAAAATCCAAAACACTTTTGGTCATTTATTAACTCAAAAAAATCTAATCCGTCTAGGTTTCCTTCTGAAATGACGTACAATGATGAAATATTTAAAACACCGGTTGATATAGCAGAGGGGTTTAGACATTTTTTTGAATCAGTTTTTTTACCACAATCTCAGTCTACTTTAAATATAAATCTAAATCACAGTAATATTCCTAATTTTAAATTTAACGAAATTTCATATAAAACAATTCGTAAGCATTTACAGAAACTACCTAACAAGTTTTCTTCAGGCTGTGATGAAATACCAGCTTTTATACTGAAAGATTGTGCGTCTGTGCTGAGTCATCCGCTTTCAATTATTTTTAATATGTCTGTTAGTAATTGTATATTTCCCGATCAATTAAAAGTTGCATCAATATGTCCTATTCTGAAAACATCATTGAATCGCTCTAATCTTGAAAACTACAGACCGATAGCTTTACTTTCGCATATAGCTAAAATATTTGAAAAAACCCTGTATGATCAAATTTATTCACATGTGTCACCATATTTATCACAGTATCAACATGGTTTTGTACCTAAGCGTTCTACCGTCACTAATTTAGCTATTATTACCCACGATATAGCAAATTCATTAGATTCTACTGGACATATTGATGTAATTTATACCAATATATATCTAAAGCTTTTGACAGGGTGGACCATAGTCTTTTGTTAGAAAAGCTAAAGTATTTTGGCTTTTGTTCTAATTCAAGTTCACTTTTGGCGTCGTATCTCTCTTGCCGTGAATCCTATGTTACAGTTAACAATTTTAAGTCTATGTCGTATTTTCCGACTTCTGGGGTTCCGCAAGGATCTATCTTGGGCCCACTTCTTTTTAATCTTTTTATTAATGATCTGTCAAGCGCACTAAATTGTAAACATTTATTATACGTGGATGATTTAAAGATCTATTCTACCATTAATACTATTGATGATTGTTTACGTTTGCAAGACCAACTAAATATTATCTCTAACTGGTGTAACAACAACAACCTTAATCTTAATCCCGATAAATGTAAATATATGACATTCACTAAAAAAACTAAATACATTACATCGAATTATACAATTAACAATAGTGATATCGAACGAGTGCGATCTTTTAAGGACTTAGGCGTATGGTTTGATGAAAAATTTACATTCAACAATCATGTAGAAATGCTTGTAAAGAGTTCTTTTAAGGCATTGGGATTTATTCATCGAAATTCTGCAAATTTACAGAATCCTAATGCCTTAAAATCTCTGTTCAATGTATATGTGAGGTCAAAGTTGGAGTATGGATCATTGATTTGGTATCCCCAGACCCAGCAGCAAATCAACTTGGTTGAAAGTGTTCAACGCAAATTCGCTAAGTTCTTGTACTTCAAAAATACTGGTAATTACCCGGCAAGAGGCTGTGACCATGTGTTATTGCTTGATCGATTTGAACTCGAATCACTTAAACAAAGACGAAATAAATCATGTGTTTCATTTTTATATAAATTAATTCACAATCATATCGACTGTGCTGACATTTTACAACTAGTCAAAATCACCTCTAAGTGTGATGTGTAACGTGGTCAATGATCTACCCCCAACTTGTGATTTATTTTATGATCACCTATCGTCAATTGTCGCTCTATGTTAATTTAAGTATTTTTTGAATGTGTTACTCTACTTACTTTTTGCTGTACATTTATGTTTTCTATATTGTCCTGTAATTGGGTCTTTTTGTTTCCTGTTGGGCAATAAATGTATTTATTATTTATTTATATTTATTTATATTTCGCTTTTGTATCAAGTAAATTGGACTACTGTAGCTTAGTCTGGTATCCGATAAGTATTAGGCATTCCCTTCTAGTAGATCGCGATTTTTAAAATTTTTGTCTTACAAATTTGACGGTACTTATCCATCCATTCAAGCGAATCAAGAACTTCTACTTGAAAGGCATAACATGATAGCATTATCGACCAGACGAGACTACCACTGCGCCACAATTCTCAGGAAACTAGTACACGGAACAATCGACTGCCCCATTTAATTTCCGGGATACCCTTCAATGTTCCTCAACAATCAACCAGAATCTCTTCATCATTCTGACTACCCACACCAGGGACATGTGTTCTGCAGCGGTCACCGATCTTCACAATGTGTCGTTGCGCAGAAAAGTCATTCGATGATTTATTTCAGAGCTGGGCAGGATTCCAATCATTCACGATTCGATTCCCGGATTCGAATCCTTTTAGAGGATTCAAAAGAGGTATTCGAATACTTTAGTGAAAACGGATTCGTGATCCGGATTCGTTACATTTTTTTAAAAGGATTCGTATTCTAATCCAAACATAGATGATTCGAATCCTTATAAAAGGATTCGAATTCTTATAAAAGGATTCGAATCCTTATAAAAGGAATCAAATCCTTATAAAATTCTAATCCTGACACATGGATTCAAATCCTCCTAAATAATTCGAATCATCGCTATTAAGGCTGGGATTCGAATTCGATTCAAATAGTTAAATATTGTAATATGAATATTTAAATCACTAAATTATTCATATATGAATATATATATATATTAAAATTTTCGAATAATTCAAATATTTGTGAATGCATATTTGGTTACTTAACCATGCAAAATATCCAACGTTAATAGTATATTATTAACTTCACTTGAAATAAGTGTTTTATACGCGTGGCGCATGAAGTAAAATTTCGAGTTTAGAAAAGCCCCGTGAAAATTTGTCTCGGGTCGCTGCGCGACCCTCGACAAATTTTCTACGCGGGGCTTTTCTAAACTCGAAATTTTACTTCATGCTTAGTCTGGGAGTGGACAACACTCGTTTGAATTTTAAATGTAACTCTTTTAAAAAATCGACGTATGTAATTTAATAAATCATTCATTGAAATCATAGAAAAAGATGCAAAATTTTACCTAAAATTATCTTTTAGAGTTAACTTTATCATTTATTCGGCTCTTAATGGGTAAATATTGTATTCCTAAAAAATACCGTTTTTATTTAATATTAAAGTTGCATTTAATACAATAACAAACTGTGAATACATCGACATAAATCTAGAAATATAAAAAATCTCGACATGTAAAAAATCTTGACGGTCCACTCCCAGACTAAGCATAAAGTAAAATTTCGAGTTTAGAAAAGCCCCGCGTAGAAAATTTGTCGAGGGTCGCGCAGCGACCCGAGACAAATTTTCACGGGGCTTTTCTAAACTCGAAATTTTACTTCATGCGCCACGCGTATAAAACACTGATTTAAAGTGAAGTTAAAAACGCACTGAAAACCAACCCAACTTCGATATTTTTTTAAAATTGGATGTTTTCTTTCCTATCCATGCTGTAAACCTTCAGATATTCGTTGTTTTCTTGTAAATAAACTTCGATTCCTTGTAGTCCTTCGGTCTCCGAAGACCATGATTGGTCCTTCGAGCTGTAGCCTTTGTAAATTGGTAATAAACTTAGTAATCTAGAGTAATCCTTTAATTTGAAACTTCTAAGAACGAGTGTTGTCCACTCCCAGACTAAGCATGAAGTAAAATTTCGAGTTTAGAAAAGCCCCGCGTAGAAAATTTGTCGAGGGTCGCGTAGCGACCCGAGACAAATTTTCACGGGGCTTTTCTAAACTCGAAATTTTACTTCATGCTTAGTCTGGGAGTGGACAACACTCGTTCTTAGAAGTTTCAAATTAAAGGATTACTCTAGATTACTAAGTTTATTACCAATTTACAAAGGCTACAGCTCGAAGGACCAATCATGGTCTTCGGAGACCGAAGGACTACAGGGAATCGAAGTTTATTTACAAGAAAACAACGAATATCTGAAGGTTTACAGCATGGATAGGAAAGAAAACATCCAATTTTAAAAAAATATCGAAGTTGGGTTGGTTTTCAGTGCGTTTTTAACTTCACTTTAAATCAGTGTTTTATACGCGTGGCGCATGAAGTAAAATTTCGAGTTTAGAAAAGCCCCGTGAAAATTTGTCTCGGGTCGCTGCGCGACCCTCGACAAATTTTCTACGCGGGGCTTTTCTAAACTCGAAATTTTACTTTATGCTTAGTCTGGGAGTGGACCGTCAAGATTTTTTACATGTCGAGATTTTTTATATTTCTAGATTTATGTCGATGTATTCACAGTTTGTTATTGTATTAAATGCAACTTTAATATTAAATAAAAACGGTATTTTTTAGGAATACAATATTTACCCATTAAGAGCCGAATAAATGATAAAGTTAACTCTAAAAGATAATTTTAGGTAAAATTTTGCATCTTTTTCTATGATTTCAATGAATGATTTATTAAATTACATACGTCGATTTTTTAAAAGAGTTACATTTAAAATTCAAACGAGTGTTGTCCACTCCCAGACTAAGCATGAAGTAAAATTTCGAGTTTAGAAAAGCCCCGCGTAGAAAATTTGTCGAGGGTCGCGCAGCGACCCGAGACAAATTTTCACGGGGCTTTTCTAAACTCGAAATTTTACTTCATGCGCCACGCGTATAAAACACTTATTTCAAGTGAAGTTAATAATATACTATTAACGTTGGATATTTTGCATGGTTAAGTAACCAAATATGCATTCACAAATATTTGAATTATTCGAAAATTTTAATATATATATATATTCATATATGAATAATTTAGTGATTTAAATATTCATATTACAATATTTAACTATTTGAATCGAATTCGAATCCCAGCCTTAATAGCGATGATTCGAATTATTTAGGAGGATTTGAATCCATGTGTCAGGATTAGAATTTTATAAGGATTTGATTCCTTTTATAAGGATTCGAATCCTTTTATAAGAATTCGAATCCTTTTATAAGGATTCGAATCATCTATGTTTGGATTAGAATACGAATCCTTTTAAAAAAATGTAACGAATCCGGATCACGAATCCGTTTTCACTAAAGTATTCGAATACCTCTTTTGAATCCTCTAAAAGGATTCGAATCCGGGAATCGAATCGTGAATGATTGGAATCCTGCCCAGCTCTGAAATAAATCATCGAATGACTTTTCTGCGCAACGACACATTGTGAAGATCGGTGACCGCTGCAGAACACATGTCCCTGGTGTGGGTAGTCAGAATGATGAAGAGATTCTGGTTGATTGTTGAGGAACATTGAAGGGTATCCCGGAAATTAAATGGGGCAGTCGATTGTTCCGTGTACTAGTTTCCTGAGAATTGTGGCGCAGTGGTAGTCTCGTCTGGTCGATAATGCTATCATGTTATGCCTTTCAAGTAGAAGTTCTTGATTCGCTTGAATGGATGGATAAGTACCGTCAAATTTGTAAGACAAAAATTTTAAAAATCGCGATCTACTAGAAGGGAATGCCTAATACTTATCGGATACCAGACTAAGCTACAGTAGTCCAATTTACTTGATACAAAAGCGAAATATAAATAAATATAAATAAATAATAAATACATTTATTGCCCAACAGGAAACAAAAAGACCCAATTACAGGACAATATAGAAAACATAAATGTACAGCAAAAAGTAAGTAGAGTAACACATTCAAAAAATACTTAAATTATCATAGAGCGACAATTAACGATAGGTGATCATAAAATAAATCACAAGTTGGGGGTAGATCATTGACCACGTTACACATCACACTTAGAGGTGATTTTGACTAGTTGTAAAATGTCAGCACAGTCGATATGATTGTGAATTAATTTATATAAAAATGAAACACATGATTTATTTCGTCTTTGTTTAAGTGATTCGAGTTCAAATCGATCAAGCAATAACACATGGTCACAGCCTCTTGCCGGGTAATTACCAGTATTTTTGAAGTACAAGAACTTAGCGAATTTGCGTTGAACACTTTCAACCAAGTTGATTTGCTGCTGGGTCTGGGGATACCAAATCAATGATCCATACTCCAACTTTGACCTCACATATACATTGAACAGAGATTTTAAGGCATTAGGATTCTGTAAATTTGCAGAATTTCGATGAATAAATCCCAATGCCTTAAAAGAACTCTTTACAAGCATTTCTACATGATTGTTGAATGTAAATTTTTCATCAAACCATACGCCTAAGTCCTTAAAAGATCGCACTCGTTCGATATCACTATTGTTAATTGTATAATTCGATGTAATGTATTTAGTTTTTTTAGTGAATGTCATATATTTACATTTATCGGGATTAAGATTAAGGTTGTTGTTGTTACACCAGTTAGAGATAATATTTAGTTGGTCTTGCAAACGTAAACAATCATCAATAGTATTAATGGTAGAATAGATCTTTAAATCATCCACGTATAATAAATGTTTACAATTTAGTGCGCTTGACAGATCATTAATAAAAAGATTAAAAAGAAGTGGGCCCAAGATAGATCCTTGCGGAACCCCAGAAGTCGGAAAATACGACATAGACTTAAAATTGTTAACTGTAACATAGGATTCACGGCAAGAGAGATACGACGCCAAAAGTGAACTTGAATTAGAACAAAAGCCAAAATACTTTAGCTTTTCTAACAAAAGACTATGGTCCACCCTGTCAAAAGCTTTAGATATATATTGGTATAAATTACATCAATATGTCCAGTAGAATCTAATGAATTTGCTATATCGTGGGTAATAATAGCTAAATTAGTGACGGTAGAACGCTTAGGTACAAAACCATGTTGATACTGTGATAAATATGGTGACACATGTGAATAAATTTGATCATACAGGGTTTTTTCAAATATTTTAGCTATATGCGAAAGTAAAGCTATCGGTCTGTAGTTTTCAAGATTAGAGCGATTCAATGATGTTTTCAGAATAGGACATATTGATGCAACTTTTAATTGATCGGGAAATATACAATTACTAACAGACATATTAAAAATAATTGAAAGCGGATGACTCAGCACAGACGCACAATCTTTCAGTATAAAAGCTGGTATTTCATCACAGCCTGAAGAAAACTTGTTAGGTAGTTTCTGTAAATGCTTACGAATTGTTTTATATGAAATTTCGTTAAATTTAAAATTAGGAATATTACTGTGATTTAGATTTATATTTAAAGTAGACTGAGATTGTGGTAAAAAAACTGATTCAAAAAAATGTCTAAACCCCTCTGCTATATCAACCGGTGTTTTAAATATTTCATCATTGTACGTCATTTCAGAAGGAAACCTAGACGGATTAGATTTTTTTGAGTTAATAAATGACCAAAAGTGTTTTGGATTTTCAGTGAGTTGATTTTCAATGTCGTTAATATATTTTCTATTAGCACTTCTCATTTTAATTTTTATCAGTGACCTTATTTTCTTAAAATGGTGCAGTGCAGTTGCATCGCGATCAATATGTTTACGATAATAACTTTTCTCTTTAAGAAGTTGGATTATATCTCGTGTGAACCAAACTGGGTATGCATGTCTATCTTTAGGTTTAACTTTAGGAATAAATTGATGTAGACTGTAGTTAACGATTTTATAGAACTCGTCAAGAGCCAGCTCAGCATTAGAGTACGTCTGAAGAAAAGTCCAATCTACTGAACCTAAGTGAGACTACAAGGAAACATAATCACCTTTTCTAAAGTTGAATTTCATTCGACTAATATTAATAGGAGACATGTTCCGATTATATTGAACGGATAATGTGAAAGCGGGATGAAATACATCTTCAGGGAGTAATGGATCAAGATCTCTTTGAATAAGACAATCTAAATTAGTGTAAACCAAATCCAGAGTATTGCCTGCACAATTCGTTATCTTATTCAATTGTTGCAAACCCAAGAACGAACAAGCATTAGAAATATACAGTGCTTTATCAGACAACGGCCCCGCTGTTAGAGAAGGACAATTAAAATCTCCTATAAATATAATCGGATTATCGTTAAATTTAAATAGCATTATTTCATTAAAGAATAAACTAATATCAGCAATTAGAGTATCTGGTGGTATGTAAACAACAACAATATAAAAGCAAATACAATGAAGTTTAACTTTACATATTAAAAGATCGATTAGTGGAATTTTTGTTTTGATATGTTCCGTAGATACACTATCGATACTTATTGTATATTTCGCAGCCACTAAAACACCGCCGCCCCTATATCTTCCGGTACGAACTACATCGCGATCCGATCTAAATATTTTATAGTTATCACCAAGCAGTTCACTATCACTAACACTATCCGTAAGCCAGGATTCCGTTATAAAAATGAAGTCATAATTGTGACACAAAACGTTGTTGAAAAATTCCACTAGCTTGGTATTCAGACCTCTAACATTTTGGTAGCAGGCTGAAAAGTTTCCTGTGGGCGATAGATCTCATTGTTGTGCAGCTTTGGTCAAGTAGGGATTCCCATTCCTGTACACAATTTTTAAATCTGATTCTCCGTTTGCCTTTCTGGTTTCAAGTTCACGTTTCAGTTTTTTGTAAAATTCATGCTGTAATTTGGTTTTGTCAGCATAAAAAATGATTTCGTCGTTGCCAGTATTTTTATTTCTGCTCAGTACAGAAAGAGCAGCTGCTTTAGATTCGAATATTATTTTTAAAGGCCGCGGTTTATTATTATCACCTCTTTTACCTAATCTAAATATTTTGCGAGGTTTAACAGTTATTTTTCTACGATGCAAAATATTATTTACTGTTTGCGTATCTGTAGAAATACTGGGAGTGTTGTCCACTCCCAGACTAAGCATGAAGTAAAATTTCGAGTTTAGAAAAGCCCCGCGTAGAAAATTTGTCGAGGGTCGCGTAGCGACCCGAGACAAATTTTCACGGGGCTTTTCTAAACTCGAAATTTTACTTCATGCGCCAGGCGTATAAAACACAGATTCAAAATGAAGTTCAATAACACATATATCATCATTAATTAAAATCATTATATAATCAGATTTTTAGTCGGTAAATGAACATGTTTGTTAATAGAAACTGATGGAATTAAATATTACTGGTTGCAAATAATAGATTCAAATTTATTTTTAAAGGATTTGTATCCGTGATTCAAAAATGAGGATTCGAATTTTTGATTCGAATCATATTTTTCACTTACGAATCCTTTATTCGAGTATTCGTGATTCGAATCATATAAGGTGATTCGGATTCGTGATTCGAATCATGTTTTTGAGGATTCATCCCAGCTCTGATTTATTTATATAAAATGTAACTTAAATGTTGTTTCTACTCTTAATACTTGTAATTTTCTGTATATATTTTTTTTCTTGTTATAGTTAATTTGTTTGCATTGTACCTTCTATTATATTGTCCTGTAAGTAGGAAATCCTGTTAGACAATAAAGGCTATTATTATTATTATTATTATTTTATCAATTTTTGAAAATGTCACAAGAATGTGCTTATCGATTTCTTGAATAAGTTTATCACTTGGTGAAACATTATTGAACTAATAATATTTACAGGATAAATCAATATAATACTATGTTTATCCAGGTAACTTTTTCACCTTTTCCCAATTAATTCATACTATCATACAGTTCTTAGTATTTACTTTCAGTTTCATATTTTCCGTGGTTTATACGCGTAGCGCATGAAGTAAAATTTCGAGTTTAGAGAAGCCTGAAAATTTGGATTTGCAGGCTTTTCTAAACTCGAAATTTTATTTCATGCTTAATCTGGCATACTCGTTGAAACTTCACAGTGAACGCTATAAACTAGAAGCCCCCGAATCACAAAATAATCAACAATTTTTAGTGAAAATAACAAATCTGCTTTGTCGTCTCGTAAATCCAAAATTTGGTAAAATATTTTAATATTTCGAGATGGATTATTGAATATGATTTCTATGTAATTCCTCAGAAGTTTAGGTAATTCAAAAAGAACGAAATTTATCGCAAAAGCGAATTTAATAAATGTTGAAAAATAAATTATTATTGTCATTATGTCTACACTTTAATTTTTGTCAACGCTGAAACTAATTTCGCTCTTTCTCGCAAAATCTATGTCGGTTCTATAAAAATTCGGTCTTAATTTGCTTTGCGATTGTAAAACATAAACAATTCGTTTTGGATAAAAAAAAACTGAAGCGTCAGATTTATGAAAGTTTCAGGATATATTCAACCAAAAAATGAGCTTCTCTTCTCTACACAATCTCAGTAGATTTTATCAAAATCCGACGTTCATTTGTTTTACTATGATCGATTGAAAAATGCGAACAATTCGTTTTTGATTAAAAAAATAAAAATATTGTAGAAAATTACTAAAAAGACATATACTTATGAATTTTTCAGGAATTGTGAAACGAGAGAACGAGCTTGATTTAGGTGTAAGCATTCTTTAATTGGAAAATTAATTACAACAACTAAAACTGACTAAAATTAAAAGAAAAAATGTAAATTTATTTTGAATTGAAAATATCATAAAACGCGGATTTATATGATTTTTTGTTTAAATCATGTGAAAAAAGAGGATGGATTTTATTTTTATATAAGCGCTAGTAAAAGTTTTCTCAAGTTTAAAATAAATTACAGCAGTCCTAAAAATTAACTAAAATTGCATTAAAAAAAATGTTAATTCATGTTGCATTTTAGAAAATATTAAAAAAAACTACTGAAATGTTTGGTTTCGTTATTTTTTCAGGACTTATGAAACGACAGAGAGGGCTTTTCTTCTGTTTAGGTATACGTTATATTATTTTAATAATAAATAACATTAAAGTTGACGTGAATTATTATCAAAAAATAATTAAAACTGAAAAATATCGTGTTACGATTAATTTTTTTTTAAATTTTAGAAATGTCAGATTTTCATGAAATAAGAAGGTGAGCCTTATTTTTGTGTCAGCATGAAATAAAATTCCTTTAGTAGGAAATGAATTACGGCAGCACTTAATTGAGTAAAATTTGAAGAATAAATGGAATTTCATGTCAATTTAAACAAATCATAAATCACGTAGGAAGTGAACGCATTTTATTCGTATGTAAATGCGAATTTAATAAATTACAACAGCTCGAAGTTGACTAAAATTGTATGAAAAAATAAGTCGACAAAACTGTAAATCATGTTGCATTTCAAATAAATCGTCAAATATACAGGGTGTCTACGCAAAACCGTTCGTTAAGAGTTTATGGGGTTGCCGTAGCACTAAAAAATTGAAAAAAATAATTTCAACTTTATATCACTTCCGGTTTCACCGGAAGTAGCACCAAATTTGTTATTTTAAATAGAACACCATATATATTAGTAAATGTTTAGATTAATTGCTTAAATTGCAACATATTTTATTTGAACATATGTACACTTATCTCTTATAGTTTTTAAGAACAAAAAAATATTTTTAAAATTTTGACCTTTAAAAGGCATCTTAAAATCTGTCTGTAACTTCTATTAAGAATAAGATAAAAATATGATTTATATCTCCACTTCTGCCTAGAGGATGCCCCTATGAGTAAATTAATTGGAAACTGTCAATTTTGACAATAAGTGTTCTTAAAATGTCAATATCTAAGTGCCCTCTTCAATATCTAGTAATTCAGTTTTTTTTTAAATGGAATGGCCCAATTTTTACCACATGATACGATTGTGGGGATAATTTCCTACAAAAAAGTATCATACAACTATACTCCTAAAGCAAGTAGTTTTCGAATTATTTCGAAAATTCGCTTTTCGTCGCATAAGCCGCAATTGAATTTTAGTAGGCCAGTAGTATGCTTTTGTTTTGTCACGATTGTATTGCGAAATGTCAAATAATAAAAAGAATTAGTACAAAATTTTACAGAAATCAACAAAATTAATAATTACACAAATCAACAAATTATCAATTTATTCTTTATACATAACAACTGCCAATTGAACAAAATTTGATTCCAATCGTATAAATCTTGTTTTATTCATCGGCGGTAAATGTAAATAAATTTCATTAAATACCCTACATGTTCGAGTAACAATTCTATCGCAGTTGCCATGTATAAAGAATAAATTGATTATTTGTTGATAGGTGTATTTATTCTTAAAAGAAAAACTCCCTGTATCTGTTTGCTTCGGAGAAATAATAATAAACCATTATGAAGATAACAATTAATTCTCAAAAAACAATCCTTAATGAATATTATAAAAAAAATTGTTAAACAATGGCGGCGATAAAGAATAAACATGCGTATTTAATCACGCAAAAAACTAGATTTCGTTTTCACTAAAAAATAAAAAATAATTTATTTTTCTGTGGCAAAACCGTACAAGATATAAAACATTAAACTTTCAAGTAGTATTTTTTAAATTTTTATAAGGTGCGCCAATAAAAACATATTTTATTTTTTATGTTGTGATACTACTTTTTTTTATACATCTTGTTAATCAATATGACCATAATAACTAAAATGGTGTGTTATATTATGATAATCAACCATAATAAATTTTAGTCGGATCGAATATAGCGTTCAATAATTAAAAATAAAATTAATAATATTATTTTGAACTTTGAAGACAAATTCCGGCTTAACCGTAAACTTTTGGATATAGATAAGTTATGTTAAATCATCACATTTTGATCCCAGAAATCTATGGTTGAGCCATTTCCCCACATTAACGGGATACCCTGTATATTTATAATATGCATATAAAATGGCATGTAATTACAAAGATTTTTGTATAATAAAATATTTTTTATTGAAAACCAAGCGAGTACTGATCATTTAAAATGTGGCCGGTCCCGTCAGTCACCCTGTATAAATAAATCTTGTTAATGAAAGTTGTAGATAATATGAAAATTAGCTTTTATGTCTATTTTATTACACAATTAATTATGCGATGAGAAAAATTGTATTTTTTTGTTTCAGCCATCAAATATATATTATTATAAAACACAAATTTTGATTTTTTTGGTGAAGAAAAACACTTGTTTTGTTCCATGAGTCTATTCTCAGTTTACTGACACGTGTTTAGGTCTTTACAGATCATTATCAGTTCAACCTTCGATAATAATCTCTAAAGACCGAAGTGCGTGTCAGGAAACTGAAAATAAAATCATGGAACAAAACAAGTGTTTTTCTTCACCAAATTTGTATATTATGTTCCATCAAGAGTGTAGTGCAACAATCATTAAATAATTTTTATGTTATTTTTACTTCTATTCTATTCAGTTTATAATAGTGTAACATTTTTTAAGTTATCTCTCTCGAGCGCTTTAATTATTTTTCGTGAAAAGCTTGCTTTTATTTTAGAATGTAAAAAACAATTCTAGTCTAAATTTTTTTTTCATCGCTATTAGTTTTTCTTTTACCTAAATATTAAAAGGGTGGTGACGTGTCTTTCCCCGTTATTTTGACAACTGATTATCAACATAATAAATTCATTTCACTTTAACAACCAATTGGTTAAAGATTTCACGGGGCGAGCGCCTCGGCAAATCCAAATTTTCGTTCATTTCTAAACTTGAAATTTTACTTTATGCTTAACCTGGGAATGAAAACCCTTGTTAAACGACCAATCAGAAAAAACATTACCGAAGTTCAAAATGATCACGAATTATTCAAAATTTAATTTAATAAAATAAATATAAATCAAATTCAATTTTAACTTTGAATTGATTTGATATTTTGGAATATCCAGTAAAGATAATCAAATTTCAGTTATAACCAACTAAAGTTTATTTCTTTCTGTGTAGATTATTAGATTTGTTTGTTGATTTGATAATCAGCTAATTTTTTACAATTATTTGAAAGAAAAAATTCTCATAAAATCGTCGATTTTATTGCATAATTTCAACGTTGGCTGAATATTTAAAAAAAATCTGTTCAGATAATTTAATTTTTAGTAAAATCTGTGAATATCATGTGGATACAGTTTTTTCAAAGAAAGTATTCTTCCAAAATTGTTAATTTTTTGCAATATTTCAACTTTGGCTGTATATTTTAGGAAAACGCGTCAAAATAATGTAATGTTTTTTAATGAGATGCAAGCGAAATAAATTTCAAGAAAATTTTATGTTGATTGTTTAAAAGTTTTTTATTTTAGCATTACACATTATTTTTAAACGAAATAAATTTGTTAATCACGTTTTTCGTTTTTCTTTTACGAAATTTCAACATTGATTTGAAATTTTGGAAAATTCTCTGGAAATAATTAAATTTCCATTATAACTAATTAAAGTTTATTCCTTTCTGTGTACATTCTATGAATTTTGGTTTATTATCCTAAAATCATTTAATTTCTTGCATAATTTCAACTTTGGCTAATATTTTGGAAAAATGCGTTGACATAATTTACTTTTCTGTAGAGGAAATGCAAGTACAATATATTCTAAGTAAATTCTATGCACTTTATGTTGATTGTATAAAACTTGATTTTTTATTAAACACGAATTTGTATTTGTTCTTAATTTGCACAAGAAATGTATGTGTTAAATTTTACAATAAAAGCGACTGCAAAATACATTTCTGATTAATCTTCTAACGACGGTTTTCACTCCTAGGTTAAGCATGAAGTAAAATTTCGAGTTTAAAAAAGCCCGAAAATGTGACCAAACGAAATTTTATAAGCTCAAAATTTTACTTCATGCGACACGAATAGAAAACACCGACTTCAAGTGAAATCTTCAACCAGTTGTTTTAGAGTGAAATATATTTAGTATGTTGTACAAACAATATTAATTATTAAAATATATTTAGGTCAGAATTTTGCTTTTCACAACCTTGAAATATACACAAAGTAAACAATATAACAATTTCAGTACGTGTATTATATATACAAACATCTTTATACAGACAATACAATATACGGTACAAAAATGTATACCTATCATACATGTTAATGTTAGTCTGTCCGGGCTATCGACCAAAGGTCTTTCTGCCCTACGTGTATTATTATTATATTTTTTTAAATATCCTTGAAACAGGCAATTTTAATTATTTATTAATCTTATTCAACATTCACAACATTTTAATTCTTTTCGGTTTTGAATAGTTTAATCAATTCTAATTATATCAATATTTTTTTACAATTAAAAAAAACAGATCTCCCTTTTTTTCTTTATGCAATTCTTGCACAGAGAAGAGTAAATTCTAGTTTATTCTCCCTATTTTCTTCTTCTCCTTTTTTAAACTTTTCCTCGTCTTTCCCCTTTCAAACTTTTTGTCGTAGCTCTCTTAGTTATTTTTTAATATATTTTTTTTAATGAGAATTTTTGATTTGTTTGCTTTAAACCAGTTAGCATTGATATTTGTGACAGTATTTTTAATTTAACATGATTATTATTTTGTAAAAACAAAGTACATAAATGAGGCGTACGAACAAAGTTTTACAGGAATAAGAAACATATGTTGAAACATTTCCGAAAGCTATTGGTTTCAAGTATCTAACCAAATTTTATCAGATCCTACTGATCGAGACTGGACGTTTATTAGGGACAGTACTATGAACAATAAGTTACACGAAATGTATGTAATTTGTGGTTAAAGTATTGTTTATTTTAGACTGTATTTATACAAATATCATAATTAATACATATTTTTAGATGTCACAGAGAAGTGAAATGATTATGCTTAAACATAAGGTGACCAGATTTAAAAGTTCGATAGTGGGGATTCAGAAAAATAGAAAATCAGCGAATAATTGAATTTTTAGAATAAATAAAAGAAGTAGGCTGAAATACCCCAGGGTGGATAGCAAATTTACAGAATTTAGATGTATGAGTTGTAATTACTTATTAGAAATTATTACTTTTAACATAATAAATAAAATTACGAAAAAACTATTCGTGAAAATGCAAACAATGTCTTAATTAATAAGACAACTTAAGACGATAAATATCCGATAGAAGCGTAAGCTTATTTTCTCGAATTCAAATAGTTTTGAATTTGAATTTATCTTATTACTTTTATATTAGTATGTATTCTGTAAATAAAGATGTTGTATATAGAGTGTCCCAAAATTGCTTGGTTTTAAGAGCTGTATAACTTAAAAATATTTTCATGTATACAGGGTGTGCCATAAAGACAGTATTGGATGCAACTTGCTTATTTTAAATGTATTACCCTGTATATTATTTGGTTAATATATCCCTTAACAAAATTTCGAATTATTTTAGCAAAAGCATTCGATTTAAATCGTACCGCTTAGGAGTTATTTGACATTTATAGATTAATATCATGTTTGTGGTAGTATCGTAAACCTAAAATATCTCAGAAAGTAAATAAGATAGTGAGTTGCGGTTATCTCCACGGTCTTGAGTATAGAGGGCGCTATCGGATGCACTATAAAGTTGTTGTGATTAAGTTATTTGGCTACGATATAAAAATAGTCGAATTTATAAATGTTCAATCAAAGGTAACTTGATTTTTTCAAACAGAACCATGTAATTTTAAAGTTTTTTAGATAATTATATTACATCTACAGATACAAAATTATCAACAAACTCGAAGGAGACTTTTAATTTGAGTTGATTGTTGTAAAAAAAAGTAATATGGTTCTATTTAAAAAAATCAAGTTACCCTTGGTTGAAGATTTATAAATTCAACTATTTTTATTTCATAGCTAAATAACTTAGGCGAAACAACTTTATAGTGTAGCCAGCAGAGCTGGATTCAACAGAGGTATTCGAATACTTTAGTGAAAACGGATTCGTGATCCGGATTCGTTACATTTTTTTAAAAGGATTCGTATTCGAATCCAGACGTAGATGATTCGAATCCTTATAAAAGGATTCGAATTCTTATAAAAGGATTCGAATCCTTATAAAAGGAATCACTAAATTATTCATATTTGAATATAAATATTGAAAATTTCGAATAATTCAAATATATGTGAATGGATATTTGGTTACTTAACCATGAAAAATATCCCACGTTAATAGTATATTTTTAACTTCACTTGAAATCAGTGTTCTATATGCGTGGCGCATGAAGTAAAAATTTCGAGTTTAGAAAAGCCCCGTGAAAATTTGTCTCGGGTCTCTGCGCGACCCTCGACAAATTTTCTACGCGGGGCTTTTCTAAACTCGAAATTTTACTTCATGCTTAGTCTGGGAGTGGACAACACTGGTTCTTAGAAGTTTCAAATTGAAGGATCACTCTAGATTACTAAGTTTATTACCATTTTACAAAGGCTACAGCTCGAAGGACCAACCATCGGAGACCGAAGGACTGCAGGGAATCGAAGTTTTTTTACAAGAAAACAACGAATATCTGAAGGTTTACAGCATGGATAGGAAAGAAAACATCTAATTTTGAAAAAATATCGAAGTTGGGTTGGTTTTCAGTGCATTTTTAACTTCACTTTAAATCAGTGTTTTATACGCGTGGCGCATGAAGTAAAATTTTAGAAAAGCCCGCGAAAATTTGTCTCGCGTCGCTGCGCGACCCTCGACAAATTTTCTACGCGGTGCTTTTCTAAACTCGAAATTTTACTTCATGCTTAGTCTGGGAGTGGACAAGACTCGTTTGAATTTTAAATTTAACTTTTTTAAAAAATCGGCGTATGTAATATAATAAATCATTCATTGAAATCACAGAAAAAGATTCAAAATTTTATCTAAAATTAACTTTTAGAGTTAACTTTATAATTTGGTCGGCTCTTAATGGGGGAATATTCTATTCCTAAAAAAAACCGTTTTTATTTAATATTAAAGTTGCATTTAATGCAATAACAAACTGTGAATAAATCGACATAAATCTAGAAATATCGAAAATCTCGACATGTAGAAAATCTTGACGGTCCACTCCCAGACCAAGCATGAAGTAAACTTTCGAGTTTAGAAAAGCCCCGCGTAGAAAATTTGTCGAGGGTCGCGCAGCGACCCGAGACAAATTTTCACGGGGCTTTTCTAAACTCGAAATTTTACTTCATGCGCCACGCGTATAAAACACTGATTTAAAGTGAAGTTAAAAACGCACTGAAAATCAACCCAACTTCGATAGTTTTTCAAAATTGGATGTTTTCTTTCCTATCCATGCTGTAAACCTTAAGATATTCGTTGTTTTCTTGCAAATAAACTTCGATTCCCTGTAGTCCTTCGGTCTCCGAAGACCATGATTGGTCCTTCGAGCTGTAGCCTTTGTAAAATGGTAATAAACTTAGTAATCTAGAGTAATCCTTTAATTTGAAACTTCTAAGAACGGGTGTTGTCCACTCCCAGAGTAAGCATGAAGTAAAATTTTGAGTTTAGAAAAGCCCCGCCTAAAAAATTTGTCGAGGGCCAAATTTTCACGGGGCTTTTCTAAACTCGAAATTTTACTTCATGCGCCACGCGTATTAAACACAGATTTAAAAAGAAGTTCAATAACACATATCATCATTAATTAAAATCATTATATAATCAGATATTTAGTCGGTAAATGTACATTTTTGTTAATTGAAACTGGTGGAATAAAATATTACTGGTTGCAAATAATAGATTCAAATTTATTTTTGAAGGATTTGTATCCGTGATTCAAAAATGAGGATTCGAATCTTTGATTCGAATCATATTTTTCACTTACGAATCCTTTATTCGAGTATTCGTGATTCGAATCATATTAGGTGATTCGGATTCGTGATTCGAATCCTGTTTTTGAGGATTCATCCCAGCTCTGGTAGCCAGTAGCGCTTTCTATTCTCAAGAGAATGGCGAAATCTGCAACTCTCTATCTCATTGAGTTTTAAATATATTTTAGCTTTACCAAACCACTGCAAACATCAATTTCGTTCATAAATGTCAAATAATTCTGAAACGGTACGACTTAGACCAAATGTTTTTAATAAAATGACACTCAATTTTTATGAGCAGTTCAAAAACCAAATAATACACATGGTGATCCATTTAAAGTAAGCAAGTTACATTTGTTACTGTCATCATAGCGAACCCTGTAGATATAAGAATATTTTTAGGTTATGCAGCTCTTAAAATCAAGTTTGGTGAAGAAACAATTGTTCTATCTTTAACGTGAGCTAACATATCCCCGAGAACGCACTAATTACTAATTCAATTACTAATTTAACCAAAAATCCGCTTATATTAATTTTAATATATATTTATTATACTGAGCAAACTATTATGTTAGATTAGGTTAAATTAGGTTTGTGTATTTAATTTTCAATATGTATTTATACTACCTCAATGACAAGTGTGAAACTGTTTTGGTTAATAACACAATAAAGATCTATTTATTCAAACAAATTAACATTTTTAGATAAAATTTTAATCAATTTTCTTTAATGTTAATTATTTTCGACAGTTTTGTTTCTTTAATTTTGTTATGTATTAATATTACTAAGGTGTTTTTGAACTTCACAATATATTAGTGGTTCATACGCGTGGCGCATGAACTGAAATTTCGAGTTTAGAAAAGCTTAAAAATGTAGATACAAATTTTCAGGGTTTTCTAAACTCGAAATATTACTCTATGTTTAATCAAGGAATGAAAACACTTTTTTATTTATTGTTGAAACCTATCATGGAAACACTGAATTGTTAAAAATTCTTATTTTCAATCGAAGGTATAACAATTTGAAGTTTAATTGTGTTTTAAAAAGAAATACTGAGTAACTCAATTGTCTTACATGTTAATCAACGTTTTTATGTTCTCCACAAAATTGTGTATTTGCAAAGGCTTAAAATTTAAAAAAACATGGTTTAACAACGCAAAAATTCGATTTATTCATAGTTAATACAAAGAAAGGTATTAAAATGACCATTTGAAAAAAAAGCGCAGTACATTTTTTTTAACGTAGAGAAAATTTCTATCATATAATGGCAGATTTCATTAAAACTTTTAATTATTTAGTTTATATTTCCACAGTTGAGTATTCTAAAATAATACAAAAAAATGGGTACTTGTTTTCACTACGATCAATATAAACAATATTGATAAAGAAAAAAAAATATGTTACGTAGAATTTATTGCAATTTCATTAAATAGTTATCAATTCCCTCAAAATTTTAAACTTGGACTAATTTTAAGTTTTGCTAAATTATTCTATTAATTCCACAATGAAACAAATTCCATCGTGAATTTCTTAAACAAAATCCGTAATGCACTAGGTTTAGATAAAACATGAATATTTACATTTGCAGTGTATTGCAAATGTTAATATTCAAAATTGACTAAAATGCTGCAACAAAGAAAATGTATTTATAAATGATAACCCTGGTGCATATCTTGAAATTAATATATTTCATGATCATTCAGCTAATTATTCACGGTTTCGTTACAAAAATTAAATGTTTTAACACTTGAAAGAAAACAAAAAAATGTATGCATGTAAATGTATCACAGTTACAATCAAATAATAAACATAAACATACAAAAAATCAATAGAGGGGGGAGAGGAGGAAAATGTATGAGAGGGTAGGGCTGTCGGAGGCGAAGGTAGTGGAATGGCTAGGAAATGGGGTGAAGGTGGATGAGTGGGTGAGGGGGAAAGGGAAGGAGGTGGAAGGGCAAGAAAGGCAAGGGCGTATTGAGAGAAGTGAGTATAATGATATGTATGGGAGGTGGCAGGTGTATGGAAGAGTGCCGAAGTATTTGATAGAGAAGGGATGGGGTAGAGAGGATAGGGTGATTGTGGCAAGGGCGAGGTGTGGATCGGAGGAGAGAGGAAGGAAAGTATGGATGGGGGAAGAATATGGAAGGTGTGTGTTGTGTGGACAGGGGAAGGATACGTGGGGACACTTGGCGGAGGAATGTGAGGGGGTGAAAGAGGAGTGGCTGGGAGCGAAAGGGAATAGAAGGGTAGTGGAGTGGATGAGAGAGGATGGGATCGGGGTAAGGACGTTGGAAAAGCTGGGGAGGGAGAGGGAAAAGAGAAGGGAGGGCAAGAGGGATACGGGAATGGAGTAATAACGAATAAATTGTAAATAGTTTGTAAGATATGTCAATAAAGGTCTTTTTTTTAAATGTAGAAACTTTTCTCTATCGTTGATAAATGCAGAAATGCAGAAATTAAAAATACATCATGTATTCAACAAAATATGAGAGATATGCAGCTGAAAAAGTGCAAGTATAAAAGTACAATTAGTAGCAAAACAAAGAAAAAAGTACTGTTATAAAAGCTTTCAATTTGAAGCTTCTAAAGAGTATTTCCAATCCCAGATTAAGCATGAAGTAAAATATCGAGTTTATAAAAGCCTGAAAATTTGTTTACGTTGCATAGCAAAGAGGAGCGAACAAACCAAATTTTCAGGCTTATCTTAACTCGAAATTTTACTTTATGCACCAGGCGTATAACACTGATTTAAAGTAAAGTTCAAAATATTTCATATTTTTTTTCATTTTATTAATAATTTTTATCAATAATTTAAAACTGACTAAAAGCATATACATTTTGAGCTTTTAATACGAAATGCATTGTACTACCATTAAACTATAATGATATTAATAGCAATTCTATCAATAGGGCTGTTTGTAATTAAAACATCACTTAATTATTCACATATTTCAATACTATTACTTATCAATTTATTATATACGTATTACTGTATTATGTCTTAATTTATGTAAAAGGTGATTTTTGCAAAATAAAGAAAATTATTATTAGACTAAGTTGTTCCTGTTTTGTAAATAGAAAAAGTAAAAAGATTATTACAGAATATGTTAGCTCTGTCGACATTATTCATAATATTTACAAATGATTCATCGATGTACCATCAAATAATTACGCACAAAATAATAAACAACGCTGGCCTCATCAATCTATGGATCTGCTTGATTATAATCATATGGCCGTTGCTCATAATAACAGGTAAACAACTGTTTCACAAAAAAATAAATCAGCGGCTACTCAAAATCAAATAAATATTATGAAATTTCCAAAACTTTTGAGCTTGTTTTTAAATCTAATATATTGTGATAGTACATGTAAAATATTTAATATACATTTTTTAAAAGTACAATATTACTATCTGTTTATAACATAGGGCTGCGATTAAAATCCGGATATTTGTGGTACCGGATATTCTAATATTCAGATACCCGTATAAAATAAAAATTATTCGAATATCCGAATATTTGGATATCAACTATTCGAATAATCCGCATTATCCGGATATTAGCAATATTCTGATATTTTGAATATCCACATTATTATCCGTAGCGACACGTAAAAGCAACGTTGCCTTAGCACGGTGAGAAGTAGAGATGTTCCAATCCTAAAAAAATATTGATATTGGGTATCGATTATATCGTATAGCCAAGTATCGATACGGTAAAATATCGTAGAGAAAAGTATCGATATTCAAATTATCGATAATTTTTGATACCATATATTTTATTTGAAATAAAACAACACAGTTGGGAGGGTTTCACTTTAATTGTTGAACACTGCAACATGTTTCACCACACAGTGGCTTCATCAGGCAGATGAAATAATGATTTTACAAAGTACAGGTAAGAGCTTATATACTAATGCAATTAAGTTAATAGAAGGGGGGGGTTAATAAGGTAATTAGGCTGAAACTAATACAAACAATTTTGAGCGGCTAAATATTGATTAGGGGTGAGTTGTTTACTTCTATTTGGTCATTTAATAGAATACCTTTTTTATTATATTTATTAATTTCTAATTCTTCTAATAAGTTTAATTTACGACTTTTGTTACATTCGTGCAAAATTTTGAATTTAGGGTTAAAGTTATGTTGGTATTCGATTAAATGATTGGCGTAGGTTGAAGAGGTTTTCTTAAATTGAAAGCATTTTTGATGTTCTGAAATGCGATCTGGGAAGCTACGTCCAGTTTGTCCAACGTATACCTTAGGGCAATCTCCACACTCTAGCAAATACACGCCAGAGTTCGTAGTTTTATCAGATTTGTCTTTAGAATTATTGATGAATTTATTAAGTGAGTTGACCGTTCTAAAAGAAGGAGTTAGGTTTAAGGATCTGAGTTTTTTGCTGATGGCAATCGAAGGGGGGCCGTTAAATGTTAATGAGCAATATTTATTACTCTGATTTTGAAAATTGGTGGGATATACTAATTTCAGGGCTTGTTGTCTTTGTTTTTTAAAAAGGATGTCTAAGATGAGCTTTTGACGAAAGCCGTTGTTATTAGCTATTATGAGAATTCTGTTGAGCTCATTATTAAAATTATTAATTGATAGGGGGATAGTGGTTAGCCTATGCAACATGGAATGGTAAGCTGCTAATTTATGTTGCATAGGATGGAATGATGTGCTATGGATCGTAGTATCTGTATGGGTCGGCTTGTGAAAAATATTGAATTCATGTTTGTGACCTGGATGTGAAATTGTTAAGTCTAAAAAATTAATAGATTTATTAGATTCGATCTCCCTAGTGAATGAAATATCCTTGTGAATTGAATTAATGAAATTTAAAAGTTGATCTAGCTGTCTCTCCGTTCCTGTGAAACAGGTGATAATATCATCAACATATCTAAACCAGTATAGGCATTTATTAAAAAGTGGGTGTTTACTAATTATTTCTTCTAATGAATTCATGAAAATTTCGGCAAGTAACGGACTGAGGGGATTACCCATGGCTAATCCTTTGTTTTGGATGAAGAAGTTGTTATTGAATTGAAAGTAATTTTGTCGTAAACATTCATTAAGGAGATCAAGAATCTCCGACTTAACAATCGGATTAGTCCCCCGGGCGGTCAGCAATCCCTCAACCAGGTTTACCACCTCTTGAGGCGGCACGCTAGGAAAGAGATTACTGACGTCAAAGGACACCAACCGGCTGTTCATCGGAACTTTGAGGTCTTTAATTCTAGTGATTGGGTCTGATGAACAGCCGGTTGGTGTCCTTTGACGTCAGTAATCTCTTTCCTAGCGTGCCGCCTCAAGAGGTGGTAAACCTGGTTGAGGGATTGCTGACCGCCCGGGGGACTAATTCGATTGTTAAGTCGGAGATTCTTGATCTCCTTAATGAATGTTTACGACAAAATTACTTTCAATTCAATAACAACTTCTTCATCCAAAACAAAGGATTAGCCATGGGTAATCCCCTCAGTCCGTTACTTGCCGAAATTTTCATGAATTCATTAGAAGAAATAATTAGTAAACACCCACTTTTTAATAAATGCCTATACTGGTTTAGATATGTTGATGATATTCTCACCTGTTTCACAGGAACGGAGAGACAGCTAGATCAACTTTTAAATTTCATTAATTCAATTCACAAGGATATTTCATTCACTAGGGAGATCGAATCTAATAAATCTATTAATTTTTTAGACTTAACAATTTCACATCCAGGTCACAAACATGAATTCAATATTTTTCACAAGCCGACCCATACAGATACTACGATCCATAGCACATCATTCCATCCTATGCAACATAAATTAGCAGCTTACCATTCCATGTTGCATAGGCTAACCACTATCCCCCTATCAATTAATAATTTTAATAATGAGCTCAACAGAATTCTCATAATAGCTAATAACAACGGCTTTCGTCAAAAGCTCATCTTAGACATCCTTTTTAAAAAACAAAGACAACAAGCCCTGAAATTAGTATATCCCACCAATTTTCAAAATCAGAGTAATAAATATTGCTCATTAACATTTAACGGCCCCCCTTCGATTGCCATCAGCAAAAAACTCAGATCCTTAAACCTAACTCCTTCTTTTAGAACGGTCAACTCACTTAATAAATTCATCAATAATTCTAAAGACAAATCTGATTAAACTACGAACTCTGGCGTGTATTTGCTAGAGTGTGGAGATTGCCCTAAGGTATACGTTGGACAAACTGGACGTAGCTTCCCAGATCGCATTTCAGAACATCAAAAATGCTTTCAATTTAAGAAAACCTCTTCAACCTACGCCAATCATTTAATCGAATACCAACATAACTTTAACCCTAAATTCAAAATTTTGCACGAATGTAACAAAAGTCGTAAATTAAACTTATTAGAAGAATTAGAAATTAATAAATATAATAAAAAAGGTATTCTATTAAATGACCAAATAGAAGTAAACAACTCACCCCTAATCAATATTTAGCCGCTCAAAATTGTTTGTATTAGTTTCAGCCTAATTACCTTATTAACCCCCCCCTTCTATTAACTTAATTGCATTAGTATATAAGCTCTTACCTGTACTTTGTAAAATCATTATTTCATCTGCCTGATGAAGCCACTGTGTGGTGAAACATGTTGCAGTGTTCAACAATTAAAGTGAAACCCTCCCAACTGTGTTGTTTTATTTCAAATAGTATTATGGAATTTCATCATGTATCCGCCTCATCAATTAAATACCATATATTTTAGATTTAATATTTACAATTATTTAATGCCGTAAATTATTTTTTAAGGAAAACTATCGTTTTATCGATTTTTAAAATTTTCTTGAGATTTTCGATACTTACACTAAAAAAGACTATTATTCCTTATTTCACTTTTTATTTGTCAATAACAAACTGAGTTTGTTATTGATAATGAGAACTTTGTGTCTCGAAATGTACATCTAACGATACAAATAAAAAGTGAAGTGAAAATATCGAAAATCTTTTGGAAATCTCAAAATATTGAAAATGTCATTAACATTGTATAATCGACAAAAATTGAAAAGTTTACGAAAATCTCGAAATATCGAAAATCTTCATAAACATTTTATAAATTGATGTAAATCTCGAAATATTGATCTAATGAAATTTTTCTAAATAGACAAATTTCACCAAGTTTCAAAATTAACTGTATGTTTTTGAGTTTACGTGGAGTGATTATTACACTAAAAAAGACTCCTTCTTTTTTAGTGTAATAATCACTTCACGTAAACTCAAAAACATACAGTTAATTTTGAAACTTGGTGAAATTTGTCGAAAAGACTCCTTCTTTTTTAGTGTAATAATCACTTCACGTAAACTCAAAACATTTTGAGATTATAACGTTTTTTATCAGATTTTCGTAAAAGTTTCAATTATTGTCGATTAATACAATTTTAATGAGATTTTCAAAATTTCAGGTTTTTGTCGGTTTTTAGGTATTTCGAGATTTTCGTCAATTTATAAAATATTCATGAGATGTTTAATTTTTCGAGATTTTCGTAAGATTTTCAATATTTCGAGATTTTCAATTTATAAAATGTTGAGATTTTTAATATGTCGAGATTTTCGTCAAATTATAGATTTTTTAAAAATTTTTCAAGATTTCAAGATTTTTAATATTTCGAGATTGTCGTAAATTCAGAATTTTATATTTCAAAAATGTTCTCGATTCGTCGTGATTTCGTTTTATGAATTTTCATCAATTTCTAAAATCTTGAAAATGTTCATGGCTTTCTCAGATTTCTATCAAAATGTTGATACTTTTCATGAATATTCAAAAGATTTTTCTTGAGTTTTAATGAATTTCTTACACTTTCGTAATTTTTATAAATGTCAGTACTTTCAATAATAATAACAATAATATTTTTGATCAATTAAAAAAAACGTTGACGCTTTTCGTTCATTTGCAACGTTTTAATTTGAATTATTTTTCAAATTGTGACGATTTAGGTTAATTTTCGAAAATTTCGACTCCTTTCGTGAATTTTAATGATGTTTAATAGTTGTCAATATGAAGATAAAATTCAAATTCAAAACTATTTGAATTCGAGGAAATAAGCTTACGCTTCTTATAGTTTGCACACTTTAAACATAATATATAAAATTACGAAAAAACTATTCGTGAAAATGCAAACAGTGTCTTAATTAATAAGACAATTTAAGACGATAAATATCCATTGAAACAACTACTTCCCGTGCAAATACACCTCCGCATATTGAATTATACAATGAAATATTTAAAATCTTATTTAATTCGATTTGTTACAACGCTCTATTAAAGTATATGTAACGTTTAGGTCAAATTCTCTTCAAACCAAATAACAATACAATTTAAAATAAAAGGAGAGATAGCAACAAAAGATAGCTTTGCTTATGTCGTTTAAAAAACTGGGAATAAAATAAAAACAAACTTAGTTAGAAAAAGTGTTGTGTGTGGAATGAACAGGTACACAGAAATGGAATGAGTGAAAATGATGGTCGGTATTTATAGGTAAAAAAGGGGATTATGTCATTAGCAGGTATGAAGAATGTGAGACCTTATTATTTACCTTACGGTACAGTTCGAACAAGATAAATTCAAATTCAAAACTATTTGAATTCGAGAAAATAAGCTTACGCTTTTTATAGTTTGCACACTTTGAACATAATATATAAAATTACGAAAGAACTATTCGTTCCACACACAACACTGTTTCCAAGTAAGTTTGTATTAATTTAATTCCTAATTTTTTTAAACGTCATAAGCAAAGTTATACTGAAGAGAGATAAATCTCGAAACGCGTCTATAGATGGCCTAAGACATTAGTTTTAATCCAAGTCCTTTCACTTCAAATTTGTTGCTATCTCTACTTTTATTTTAAATTGTATTGTTAGTTGGTTTGAAGAGAATTTGACCTAAACGTTACATAAACTTTAATAGAGCGTTGCTACAAATCGAATAAATAATATTTTAAATATTTCATTGTATAATTCAATATCCGGAGGTGTATTTGCACGGGAAGTAGTTGTTTCAATGGATATTTATCGTCTTAAATTGTCTTATTAATTAAGACACTGTTTGCATTTTCACGAATAGTTTTTTCGTAATTTTATATATTATGTTGTCAATATGTTATTAAGTTTTATTAATTGTCTAAGATATTCGTTAAATTTTAAAAATTATAAGTTATCAGTGAATTTCCAACATTTTCGTTAATTATCAAATACTCGACGTTTCTCATGAAATCTCAAAATGTTCGTCACTTTTCGTAAATATCCAAGCTTATAATCGATTGTTGTAAAAATTGATGATTTCAATTTTAAATGGAAAAAGTCTTAATTTTTTTCATTTTTAACAAATGTTATTTGTTATCTTAATATTCATCATTTTACAACTTTTCTTTAAATTACTATTTTTTTGTCTACAAAACAGAAATAAACAAAATAAGATATTGACAATTGTCGAACGAATGAATGAAGAAAAGCACAAATTTATCAATATCACCTTTTTAGCTACGTTGTATAAAGTGTTTTACTGAATTACCACACATAGGTTTTCCACAAATATTCATTACTATGTTATAAAACACTTACCCAAGATTTTGAGTAGATTTCATCCATTAAGCCGTCTACCTGAAAATAAAATGTTTACAATATAAATTTGATCATTTTAAACTAAGAACTAGAGCTTCCTTTAGTATGTACATTTGTTTTAATGTTACATGAATACATTGGTTATTCGAAATAAATATTTGTGAAATAAATTATGTTTTATACATAAAGTCTATTTTACCAATAATTTATAGACATATCACATCATTGTTTTATTTAAAGTCGTAAAATATATAATAAAATGAATAGAATTAGATTATTTACCTTTAACGAGTGTTTCTATTCCCTGATTAAGGATGAAGTAAATTTTCGAGTTTAGAAACACTGAAAATTTGGATTTTCCTGCGCGTGAGCGAAGCGAAGCGTGCCAAAAAATCCAAATTTTCAGGCTTTTTTAAACTCGAAATTTTACTTCATGCGCCACGCGTATAAAACACTGATTTAAAGTGAATTTTATAAACACATACATCATTTTGTAAATATTTAAAACAATGATTATCGGCAACCTAATATACAATAACTGTATTGTTTTCGCTATAATTATTATTTTAAACAAATGATTCAATACATCCAAGCATAATTACTATGTATACAGAATAAAAAGTCGAAAATTTGATTAAGTATTATTGTGTAAATGTGTTTGAATTAATATTATTATAATTTTATAATAAAAACGACATAAATCTGCAATCTCTTGTGATTTTACAGCTATACAGGGAATGTTTCTCTCAAGATGCATAAGCTGTCAATTTTTAGGCATTCGATGTTTTTGAAAAATTTAAATTTAACATTTCTTGATTACGCATGAAGTAAAATTACGAGTTTAGAAAAATCTGAAAGTTGAAACACTCGCTTAAAGTTTTAAACTGAACACTTTTTTTTAAAAAACAACAAATGTCTAAACATTTCCAGAGTATGCGTCGGCATATTCAGTCTGTTTGATTTATTGTGACACAGCACATATGTCCGTTATTAGTACAGATAGAAAAAAAAGTTAAAGACAAAAGTTTTAGTATTTTTTTTGATCTATTCAATTTTAGTGTCAGAAAAACAGTTGAAAATCAAATAAACACGTGAAAGCTATTAGTTTCATTTTCTTTAATGGAACACCCTGTATATTTTGTTTATTTCAAATAGGCATTAATATTAGCCTTAAAATGATACCACATAAGTACCCCTTTATTATAGAAATAACACGACAATTGCCAATAAATGAAATTTATCAGTTGACATAAATAACTATTTAAAGTGTCTGTTCAAAGTGACGTCCGTTGTTTGCAATTCATTCTTCATATCTCTTCATTAAATTTCGTCGTGCTTTTTGCAACATCCGTGGTGTTATTTGGCCACATGCCATACGAATACGATTTTTCAGATCGTCTAGATTTTCTGGACGAGTAACATAAACTTTTTGCTTTAAAAATCCCCAAATAAAAAAATCTAAAATAGACAGATCTGGCGATCTTGCTGGCCAGTTTATGGGGCCACCATTTGCAATCAATTTCAAACCAAACTTTCTTTCCAAAATATCTTTGACATTTCTTGCGTTATGGGGAGGAGCTCCATCTTGTTGGAACCACATATCTCGACGTATTTCTAGGGGGATATCATCTAAATAATCTTCAAATTCTATCGTAAGAAAGTTGGCATATCGCTCCGCATTTAATGTTCCTTGATAAAAAAAATGGTCCTATTATGGTATCACCTAACACACCAAGCCACACATTAACTGCAAATCTTTGTTGGAATCTGCATTCTCGAATTTGACGTAGATTCTCAGTATCCTAGTAATGGTCGTTTTTTCGGTTGGAGATTCCGTTGTTGTTGAAATTTGATTCATCACTCCAAAGAATTAAATTTAATAAATGTTGATTGTTGCTAAGCCAATTACAGAATACTATCCTCCTGTCAGAATCACCATCTCTTAAACCTTGTACTAACTTAATTTTATATGGTCTCATTTTATGTTTTCTCAGAATAGAAAATATTTTATGCATACTTATTCCTAAGTCAGCCACTGCTTCGCGTATTGAATTACGTGGATGTGCTCTAAAATAGGCCAATATCAATACTTCATTATTATCTTCTCTTTCTTGTTTTCTCCTTCGTAATTTATTATTAAAAGACCCATTTCTCCGTAAATTTTGTTCAAGTCTTGCAAAAGTGCAATAATGTGGTTGTCTTCTTTCTGGATACATGTTTCCATAAGTGATACTAGCTTCTCTAGAACTATCGTTGCATCTAACGAAGACCTTTAGCATATCCATTTTTTCATCATTAGAATAGTAATTATCACCCATCTTTAAAGATTTGAATCAACAACACGCAAGACGGGAAGTTACTACACCACTTTGACATTAAAGCGTTAACAAATTGTTTTATGTCAATTGTTATCCATGGCAACTGATAAATTTCATTTATTTGCAATTGTCGCGTTATTTGTATAATGAAGGGGTACTTATGTGGTATCATTATAAATCTAAGGTTATTACCTATTTGAAAGAAACAAAATATACAGGGTGTTCCTTTAAAGAAAATGAAGCTAATAGCTTTCACGTGTTTATTTGATTTTCAATTGTTTTTCTAACAATGCTACTGAATAGATCATGAAAAATACTAAAACTATTGTCTTTAACTTTTTTTTCTATCTGTACTAACAACGGACATAAGTGCTGTGTCATAATAAATCAAACGGACTGTATAGGTACTTAAAACATATTCCCTGTAGAGGTTTTTACAAATATTAAAACATTCGAAAAATCCAATTTGTAGTTTTCCAAATACCGTGCGATCATTTAAATTATAATTTAGAGTAGGTGGCATTTTTTGTGCGGTTGCCTAGAATGCTAATTGAACGAAGAATTAAATTTGAGGTTAGTAGTTAGTCAGTAGCAGAGCTGGGATAAATCCTCAAAAACAGGATTCGAATCACGAATCCGAATCACCTAATATGATTCGAATCACGAATACTCGAATAAAGGATTCGTAAGTGAAAAATATGATTCGAATCAAAGATTCGAATCCTCATTTTTGAATCACTGATACAAATCCTTTACAAATAAATTTGAATCAATTATTTGCAACGAGTAATATTTTATTCCATCAGTTTCTATTAACAAAAATGTTCATTTACCGACAAAATATCTGAATATATAATGATTTTAATTAATGATGATATATGTGTTATTGAACTTCATTTGCTGCGCGACCCTCGACAAATTTTCTACGCGAGGCTTTTCTAAACTCGAAATTTTACTTCATGCTTAGTCTGGGAGTGGACAACACTCGTTCTTAGAAGTTTCAAATTAAAGGATAACTCTAGATTACTAAGTTTATTACCATTTTACAAAGGCTACAGCTAGAAGGACCAATCATGGTCTTCGGATACCGAAGGACTACAGGGAATCGAAGTTTATACACAAGAAAACAACGAATGTCTGAAGGTTTACAGCATGGATAGCAAAGAAAACATCCAATTTTGAAAAAATATCGAAGTTGGGTTGGTTTTTAGTGCGTTTTTAACTTCTCTTTAAATCAGTGTTTTATACGCGTGGCGCATGAAGTAAAATTTCGAGTTTAGAAAAGCACCGTCGAAGGACCTTCGACCTGTAGCCTTTGTAAAATGATAATAAACTTAGTAATCTAGAGTGATCCTTTAATTTGGAACTTCTAAGAACGCGTGTTGTCCACTCCCAGACTAAGCATGAAGTAAAATTTCGAGTTTAGAAAAGCCCCGCGTAGAAAATTTGTCGAGGGTCGCGCAGCGACCCGAGACAAATTTTCACGGGGCTTTTCTAAACTCGAAATTTTACTTCATGCGCCACGCAATCATGATCTTCGGAGACCGAAGGACTACAGGGAATCGAAGTTTATTCACAAGAAAACAACGAATATCTAAAGGTTTACAATATGGATAGGAAAGAAAACATCCAACTTTGAAAAAATATCGAAGTTGGGTTGGTTATCAGTGCGTTTCTAACTTCACTTTAAATCAGTGTTTTAAACCCGTGGCGCATGAAGTAAAATTTCGAGTTTAGAAAAGCCCCGTGAAAATTTGTCTCGGGTCGCTGCGCGACCCTCGACAAATTTTCTACACGAGGCTTTTCTAAACTCGAAATTTTACTTCATACTTAGTCTGGGATCGTGGATCATCAAGATTTTCTATATGTCGAGATTTTCGATATTTCTAGATTTATGTCGATTTATTCACAGTTTGTTATTGTATTAAATGAAACTTTAATATTAAATAAAAACGGTTTTTTTAGGAATAGAATATTCACCCATTAATAGCCGAACAAATTATAAAGTTAACTCTAAAAGTTAATTTTAGGTAAAATTTTGCATCTTTTTCTGTGATTTCAATGAATGATTTATTATATTACATACGTCGATTTTTTAAAAGAGTTAAATTTAAAATTCAAACGAGTGTTGTCCACTCCCCGTCTAAGCATAATGTAAAATTTCGAGTTTAGAAAAGCCCCGCGTAGAAAATTTGTCGAGGGCCGCGCAGCGACTCGAGAGAAATTTTCGCGGGGCTTTTCTAAACTCGAAATTTTACTTCATGCGCAACGCGTATAAAACACTGATTTAAAGTCAAGTTAAAAGTGCACTGAAAACCAACCCACCTTCGATATTTTTTCAAAATTAGATGTTTTCTTTCCTATTCATGCTGTAAACCTTCAGATATTCGTTGTTTTCTTGTAAAAAAACTTCGATTCCCTGTAGTCCTCCGGTCTCAGAAGACCATGGTTGGTCCTTCGAGCTGTAGCCTATGTAAATTGGTAATAAACTTAGTAATCTAGAGTGATCCTTCAATTTGAAACTTCTAAGAACGAGTGTTGTCCACTCCCAGACTAAGCATGAAGTAAAATTTCGAGTTTAGAAAAGCCCCGCGTAGAAAATTTGTCGAGGGTCGCGCAGCGACCCTCGACAAATTTTCACGGGGCTTTTCTAAACTCGAAATTTTACTTCATGCGCCACGCGTATAAAACACTGATTTCAAGTGAAGTTAAAAATATGCTATTAACGTTGGATATTTTTTATGGGTAAGTAACCAAATATGCATTTACAAATATTTGAATTATTCGAAAATTTAAATATTTATAGTCAAATATGAATAATTTAGTAATTTAAATATTCATATTAGAATATTTAACTATTTGAATTATTCGAATTCGAATCCCAGCCTTAATAGCGATGATTCGAATTATTTAGGAGGATTTGAATCCGTGTATGAGGATTCGATTCGTTTTATAAGGATTCGATTCCTTTTATAAGAATTCGAATCCTTTTATAAGAATTCAAATCCTTTTATAAGGATTCGTATCCTTTTATAAGAATTCGAATCCTTTTATAAGGATTCGAATCATCTACGTCTGGATTCGAATACGAATCCTTTTAAAAAAATGTAACGAATCCGGATCACGAATCCATTTTCACTAAAGTATTCGAATACCTCTTTTGAATCCTCTAAAAGGATTCGAATCCGGGAATCGAATCCTGAATGATTGGAATCCTGCCCAGCTCTGGTCAATAGTGCCAATCTAATTTAAAATTTAAAGCCTACTCTAAATCATGTTTTAAACGATTTCACGGTACTTTAAAATAAACATTCTGTAAAATTTTATCTGATTTCCATAGAAAATAATTAAAATTCCTGATTTTCACGAAATTTGTAAACATATCTCTTCCAAAATATTTACTATCTAAAAATACCCACATTCTTGACATTTTCGTTTAAAGTCAAAATTATGTTTATCTTCATTATTACGTGAGCTTAAAAAACATCCTTAGATAATCAAGAAATTTGTTGTATATATCAAATGATCTTGACTTTATCAAAATATGTTAAAATTTAAAACTATGGAAAAGTTTGCTTGATGAAATAATTTCTTACCTAACCCGTGATGAAACATATTTAATTAATAGTAGAACATCGATTAAAATACTTGCGTTGTTTCAGTGATTTAAATCAGTGAAACAAACCAAGTATTTTAATCAAAGTTCTACTATTAAGAGTTAGCTTGTGTTTATTTAAAGTCAAAAATATATTACTTTAGTTTGGCTTCTAAAATATGATAGACAAATTGTATGTAAGTATAAATGAAATTGCCAATACTTGGCTGCAGAATACATCAAACATTAAAAGTGCGATTCTTTACGCAGTCTACAAAAATTTGTCTTAGAAAGCTGTATGTAGGAATGCAAATGCTTATTTACTGGGTTTATATATTTGTTATAACAGTTTCGGGTAATTTTAACATTTTGAGTTTTTTTCCTCAATTGAATGATTGTGATTTGCTCGAAGAAACCTAAAGTTTATTCTTTCTTCAAAACTAAAATCTTGCAAATATGACGGAAATATGAAATATTTTCACTTTTTGCAATAACATTTCGAGTTTAGAAAAGCTAAAACTGAAAGGGACTTCGAAAGTGTTACCAGCTCTAAGTGTCGGATAATGACATCTTAAAAATCACCAGATATAATACCTACATATCCCAGAGCAAATTTCTTAAATTTTGAAAGCTCAACATTCAGTTACACGAAATGAACGTTTAAAATCTAATAACATGAGTTCAAACATAAGCAGAGTTTTTTAAAATATAATGGTTTGTAAATTAAATTCACTTGGTTTTGTTTCACTTATATGTATTTTATTTTCTACTAGTTTCGGCTTAATGCCATTATCAAGAATGATAATGGCATTAAGCCGAAACTAGTAGAAAGTAAAATACATATAAGTGATACAAAACCAAGTGAAATTAATTTACAAACCATTATATTTTAAAATGTTTTACCAAGTGATTAATGAGAAAAAAGTGTCCGATATATAGAATATTTTAAACTTCACTTTAAATCAGTGATTAATATGGGTGACGTATGAAGTACAATTTCGAGTTTTGAAAACCCTAAAAATTGAACAAATGTTCAGGCTCTTATAAACTCGAAATTTTACCTCATGCTCAATCAAGCATAAGCTTTAAATTGGACGCTTTTTGAAAACAACGATGGCCTGAAATTTTACAATGTGTATATCGAGGTATGTATACTTAGAAGAAAAATTCCCATATGACTTATTAGGTATCTCTAATGTGGTTTCAAATGTTTTAACCTTTAAAAAATGTATTTGTATTGAATATCTTGTAAAAACTGTTATAAAACAGCGTATTATTTTAGTAACAGCAATTCGAATCTTTTGGGAGGATTCGAATCCTCTTTGAGGATTTGAATTATCTAAATTTGGATTCGAATACGAATCCTTTAAAAAAACTGTAACAAATCCAAATCACAAATCCTTTTTAAAAAAGCATTCGAATACCTCGTGCAAATCCTTTAAAAGGATTTAAATCTAGGATTTTAATCCTAAATGATTGAAACCCTACCCAGCTTTGATTTAGGGTACTTAAAAATACTCTTATTGCAATGAATATTTTTGTATACCTTTAAATATTAAAATAATAGACGTTTCTTATGTTGGATTTCAAAATATTTTGTATCGGCCTTTATCGTATTTAATTTCTATCTGGTTTTATGTCTAAGAAAGGAAAAAAAAGTGACAGATCCGAAATATTTCGAACGGATGAGATTTTAATCAAACCGTCAATCAAGCCGCGCCGCGTCACATTATTTAATATCAATCCGCCGAATTCCCATCGCGCGCCCCTATCGCGATCGGTAACAGGGTTGAAATTCACTCTTGAGGGGGGGAGAGAACTTTAATTGACAGCTTCCCGGCTGCATAAGCGCCTTACCAGAGATTACGACATTTCCAAAACGCGCTCTCGCCCCATTAAAATCCACCCTTCCTCTCTCTTCCAACCCCCTAAACAAAATCGATAATTACGAGAGATGAGGAGGTGATCACCGCAACTGAAGAATGTCAGAGATTTCCATTACGATTTTAATATCCGAGCTTTTGCGACATGTTTAACGTGATTTAATTTCATTGGAATACTGAAATATGGAAATACGTATTATTTAAATGCATTTTTCAATTATATTTTCACTGAGATTTTATATTTACGTTTTTAAAGCTTAGCTTAATTGTTGAAGATATTTCAAATTGCATTACTAAATATAACATTTTATCACAATAAAATATCAAAACTGTGTGTCAGAACTGGGCAGGATTCGAATCATTCAGGATTCGATTCCCGGATTCGAATCCTTTTAGAGGATTCAAAAGAGGTATTCGAATACTTTAGTGAAAACGGATTCGTGATCCGGATTCGTTACATTTTTTTAAAAGGATTCGTATTCGAATCCAGACGTAGATGATTCGAATCCTAATAAAAGGATTCGAATTCTTATAAAAGAATTCGAATCCTTATAAAATGAATCAAATCCTTATAAACGGATTCGAATCCTCATACACGGATTCAAATCCTCCTAAATAATTCAAATCATCGCTATTAAGGCTGGGATTCGAATTCGATTAATTCAAATAGTTAAATATTCTAATATAAATATTTAATACACTAAATTATTCATATTTAAATATAAACTTTTAAATTTTCGACTAATTCAAATATTTGTGAATGCATATTTGATTACTTAACCATAAAAAAATATCCAACGTTAATAGTATATTTTTAACTTCACTTGAAATCAGTGTTCTATACGCGTGGCGCATGAAGTAAAATTTCGAGTTTAGAAAAGCCCCGTGAAAATTTGTCTCGGGTCGCTGCGCGACCCTCGACAAATTTTCTACGCGGGGCTTTTCTAAACTCGAAATTTTACTTCATGCTTAGTCTGGGAGTGGACAACACTCGTTCTTAGAAGTTTCAAATTGAAGGATCACTCTAGATTACTAAGTTAATTACCATTTTACAAAACCTACAGCTCGAAGGACCAACCATGGTCTTCGGAGACCGAAGGACTACAGGGAATCGAAGTTTTTTTACAAGAAAACAACGAATATCTGAAGGTTTACAGCATGGATAGAAAAGAACACATCTAATTTTGAAAAATATCGCGTGGCGCATGAAGTAAAATTTCGAGTTTAGAAAAGCCCCGTGAAAATTTGTCCCGGGTCGCTATGCGACCCTCGACAAATTTTCTACGCGGGGCTTTTCTAAACTCGAAATTTTACTTCATGCTTAGTCTGGGAGTGGACAACACTCGTTTGAACTTCAAACTTAACTCTTTTAAAAAATCGACGTATGTAATATAAAAAATCATTCATTGAAATGATAGAAAAAGATGCAAAATTTTACCTAATATTAACTTTTAGAGTTAACTTTATAATTTGCTCTGTTTTCAATGGGTGAATATTCTAATCCTAAAAAAAATTGTTTACATTTAATTTTAAAGTTGCATTTAATACAATAACAAACTGTGAATAAATCGACATAAATCTAGAAATATCGAAAATCTCGACATGTAGAAAATCTTGACGGTCCACTCCCAGACTAAGCATGAAGTAAAATTTCGAGTTTAGAAAAGCCCCGCGTAGAAAATTTGTCGAGGGTCGCGCAGCGACCCGAGACAAATTTTCACGGGGCTTTTCTAAACTCGAAATTTTACTTCATGCGCCACGCGTATAAAACACAGATTTAAAATGATGTTCAATAACACATATATCATCATTAATTAAAATCATTATATAATCAGATAATTAGTCGGTAAATGAACATTTTTGTTAATAGAACCTGATGGAATATAATATTACTGGTTGCAAATAATAGATTCAAATTTATTTTTAAAAGATTTATATCCGTTACTTAAAAATGAGGATTCGAATCTTTGATTCGAATCATATTTTTCGCTTACGAATCCTTTATTCGAGTATTCGTGATTCGAATCATATTAGGTGATTCGGATTCGTGATTCGAATCCTGTTTTTGAGGATTCATCCCAGCTCTGCTGTGTGTGCATAAAGGTGAATTTTAAATACAGGGATTTTTTCTTTTAAGTATACATAATAATAATAATAATAATAATAATATTTATTAGTCAAAAATGTACATACATACATATGAGACACGCCAATATACATATAGTAATCTTAACAATTAATTATTAAAATATTCGCTAATATTATATATAGATTTATTTAAGAGATAGGCGTGTAATTTATTACAAAAAGTTTTCATACTGCTATTTGATTCTATGTCGACTGGCAGTCGGTTGAACAGTAGCGCACCAAGTACATTGGGGGAGTTCTTAAAAATATTTAATTTGTACTGTTTTATGTAAAGATTATCAGCTATCCTCGTAGGGTAGTTATGTATTTATTTGTTTAATATAAATGCAGGATCATTTTTGTTTTTATAGACGTACAGACATAGTTCGTAAATAATTAGAGATGGTAGGTGTTAGTATACCAAGCTTCTTGAAATAGTCTTTACAGGAATCTGTTCTACCGATACCAGCCATCGCTCGAAGGGCTCCTTTTGGGCAATGAACCCTTCTCGCCATGAACTAGACATTCCCCAAAAGCAGACTCCATATCTCAATCGAGACTGAATGACGGCATGAAAGAAATGTTTAAGCTGACATAAAGTAAGATAATTTTTGAGAATACGTATGTTACAACAATATTTGTTAATTGTTGAAGCTAGTTTTCCGCAGTGTATATTCCAGTCGAGTTTTTGATCAATATATACTCCTAGAAACCTCGTATTATCAACTGGCGACAGCTGGTGGGTATCTAGTGTAATATTTAGTGTCAAGTCTTTCTTAGTTTGTTTGGTACTAAATCTAATGTACGTAGTTTTTGATAAGTTTATAGAAAGTTTGTTGAAGGCAAACCAGTGGGATAAATTATTTAATGTTGCATTACAAGAGTTCTCTAAAATAGGAGATTTATGATGGCTTACAATAGCTGAGGTATCATCAGCATACATGAGAATCGAAGCGTTGGAAATGTGATTGACAATATCATTGATATAGATTAAAAATAATAGAGGTCCGAGGATGGATCCTTAAGGAACACCTATATTGGTTATTACGTAGTGTGAATTTATGTTATAGGGGGTATCATGTTCATAGTCAGTTATTTTTACTAGTTGTCGTCTATTAGAGAGATATGAATTGAACCAGTACATATGCAACACTGTAAATATTACGAAATTCGTTGTTCTTTTAAAAGATTTCAATGTGAATCTTTAAACGAGGGTTTTCCACTCCCAAACTAAGCATGAAGTAAAATTTCGAGTTGAGAAAAGCCTGAAAATTTGGATTAGCCGCGTAGCGAAGCGGAGCGGCCAATCCAAATTAGGCTTTTCTAAACTCGAAATTTTACTTCATGCGCCACACGTATAAAACACTGAAATATCGCAAAGTTTAAAATATACTGCTTTAGCAATCTAATATGTAGATATGAATAAAACGTGAGTCAAATTCTGCGCTGAACAAATTGTTTAAAACAGGGATTATAGGCAACCTTATAATTATAACGTATATTAGGTTGCCTATAATAATTATACACATGACTTGTATATTATACAAAAAAGATATGTTAAACTAAAATAAACATTTTATAATTACATGATCAATATTACCATTAATTATTGTAGTAATTCCTTTCTTCACTTATTACTTTTATTTTACTAGATGTACATTTCGAACACTAAGTGCTCATTTTCATTAGTAATAAAATTAATAAATATATTTATTTTGTGACACTGTCAACTAACGAAATAAATATTTTTATCAATTTTATTACTATTGAAACTGAGCACCTAGTGTTCGAAATGTACATCTGGTATAATAAAAGTAATAAGCGAAGAAAGGAAGTGAAGTAAAGAATTACTACAATAATTAATGGAAAACACTTCACCTAAATAAAAGAAGAATATCATTATTACTATTGGTTAATCTTGTTCATTGTTGAATTCCAACGTAAGTATTTTTCGTTCTAAAACATAAAATATAATGAAATTGTCTAGAATATTTAAAAAATATTATTTTTGTTTTTCTTTGCATAAAGTAATAATTTTTACTTGGGAAAAGTGTTGGTAATCGTTTTCAAAGTTTAGGGCCTTTCAAATGCTGAACGGTTGGTAAACAGTTTAGCGTTTTGCTGAGGAACGAGAGGAAAACTCGTTGTTTTCAATTGTCGAACTTTGGCGATCTGAATTTCAAATATCGCGGAGAAGGAAGAGACGAAAGTAAAACAGGGTCGACGATGGCGGAATAAATCGCGCGTTTAGCAAAACTTATTTGAATGCTTGCTAAAGGATGATGCATCGCAAGTAAGAGTTATAAAAGTACCTACTATTTTGTTTTAGGATACTTTTTTAATAAAAGTTCTATGTCGTTGCTTTCAAGGTAAAAGGTAAGTTGAATAAATTACGAGTAATTTTGAAGGTTGGATATATTTATTTCAATTTATTTTTATAGCGTGATTATAAAACCTATGATAATAATAATAATAATGTTTATTTGTGCTAAAGCAGTGCTTACATACGTCAAGGTGTACATTATCTGTGATAACAGAATAATAAAGAAAAACACACATATAATATAATATAAATCATTAAAAAGAAAAGAAAATCTAAAAATATTGTGTACATATAAGTTATAGTAGAAGGTGAGCAACAATGTTTGCAGACAAGTTAAATTTTCCGCGAAAAAATCTGGGGAATTTGATGGCTCCAAGCTAATGCCAAGGAAAAATTAATAAAGAGTAACTAGATTTTACACTAGCAGCGTCGTGCGTCGTATTTTGTCATTGTGTTCATTAATTCTTCGAATTTAGTTATTTAACCTTCTATTTCGTAGATATCAGTTGTTATCAGGATCACTTTATGTAAATCTTTGTTTTGTGGTAAGTGATTTGCTGTTTTTAAGATTAGAAAATTATTAAATTTAAGTTTCATTCTAAATTTACAGAGTGTAAGTGTAATCGCCGTTGTTAACCGTGATGTTTACACCACAGCATGATATTCTTATCTTAAAGGCTCATTATCGAGGTGGAACTATGAATAAAGATGGCACATGGACAATCGTGTCTGAATCAATTTAATCATGTATTCCCCGATGTCGACATTCTTTATAAAACATTTACAAATATTATTTTCAAATACACAAGGCTTAACTTACTTCAATTTACTTTGTATATTCAATTAAAATTGTAAAACTTAATTATATAGTTATGATTAAATAGTTAATTTATTTTGAAAAAAAATGTGTGCTACGCCATTGGAAAATTAATCTAGGGGATTTTCTTTTCATATGATCAGATATACCAACATGCGTATTTGGTTACCTACCTATCAATCTGCAACCATTGTTGCTTACTCTGTAAAATATAATATAATAACATTCGATTGTAAATATATAAGTAATTCATAATAAAAATATAAATCGTAACTAGAATGTATACTTTAGAAAGTCCTCGATGATATAGAAAGCATTTTCAATAAATAGTAGCATGATTTTCTTTTTAAATTGTATTATATTAGGTTCCCTAAGCTTGTTACGTAAATGATTAAAAAAATTCAGACCATAATAGTTTACACAATTGCCCATAGGTACAACACAAATACACAAATAATAAATACATTTACGATGCGTGTTTTTTTTTTTATCAAACAAAATATACAGAAAGTTTTTCTTTAAAGTATTCGTATTCCAAATTCAGCTTATTTTCTTTAAATCTTTAGATATTCGTTGTGCTTTTAAAAGAGTTCAATTTGAAGCATTAAACGAGTGTTTTCCACTCCCAGACTAAGCATGAACTAAAATTTCGAGTTTAGAAAAACCCCGTGAAAATTTGTCGAGGGTCGCACAGCGGCCCGAGACAAATTTTCTGGGCTTTTCCAAACTCAAAATTTTACTTCATGCCCCACGCGTATAAAGCGCTAAAATATTGTAAAATGTATGTATATTTGAACTTCATTTGAAATCAGTGTTTTATATGCGCCACGCATGAAGTAAAATTTCGAGTTTAGAAAAGCCTAGAAAATTTGTTTCCCGTCTAACCTCGAAATTTTACTTCATGCGCCACGCGTATAAAACACTAAAATATTGTGAAATTTATGTACATTTAAACCGCACTTGAAATCAGTGTGTTATATGCGTGGCGCATGAAGTAAAATTTTGAGTTTAGAAAACTCGAAATATTACTTCATGCTTAGTCTGGGAGTGGAAAACACTAGTTTAAAGCTTAAATTAAATTCTTAAGAAAAACAAGGAATATCTACAGATTTAAAGAAAATAAGCTGAATTTGGAAAACGTATACTTCAAAAAAAAAAACTCCCTGTATGTTATATTTTTGAGTTGTAACTCAAAAAGTAATATAAATACTTAGTTCCGTTATCTAACAATATTGAAATTGAAATGACTTAAAAATGTTCACGCTTTTAACTTGAAGTGCCCTTTTAGCTCGTAAAATGAGCTATATTTTTAGGGTGCCATAACGTTTTCACGCTACATTCATGCAGGGCCGGTGCACAGTGCTGCATCAGTGGAAAAAAACCTAAACTCAGATTATTTTTTAATCGAAAGTGCACTCGATTTTTGTAGACAACATCTCAAAGTATCATTCTACATAACCCTTGGTCAAAATAGTTTTTCATAAGAAACAAAAATTCTTGCGTAAATACATAACTCTGCAAAAATACGTATGTTTCGTGCATTCTTATTAATTTATTTTCGATTTAATTTTAATTTTTTTCCAAATAACACTATATCGTAATATAACTATGCTAGAAAAATGAAAAAAGGCAAACGAAATTCTAACTTAGTTGTATGTATGTATTAAAGGAAATTCAAAACTAGCTACACTAAGCTACACGATGGGATATGTTTCTCTTAATAGTATGTATTAAAACATAACTTCCCTGATAAAATCACTTGGTCATATTAGCTTATTTAAAAGTTATAGCTCTTTTAGTTGAGGAAGTCAACTATTTGATTTATGTTACAGTTAACTTTATAATGTTTTCTTTCTCACCAACTATAATACAATATTATAATATATTATTCTTAGTATTGTTGGCTGAGCTATAAAAACCATAAAAAAATTGCCACAGAAAAAAAAACAAGTAGGAGAAGTTAAGGCAAAGTAAAAGGACAGGGCAAAGTGAAAAATATAGATATTTCTTTCATTTTAAATTTGGCGGGTAAACATTCTATGCCTAGATATATGTTTGTTTCAATAGTTGGCACCACTCACGTTCATGAATGGCGGATCAGTTCTGTAAAGTTATTTAAATTAAAAAACACTTGGTATTGTTTAACAAATTAAAACTTTATTCCGACTAGTTTCGGTTTGTTAGACCATTTTCAAAGGTATTCCTTTGAAATTGGCCTGACAAACCGAAAGTAGTCGAAATATAGTTTTAATTTGTAAAACAATACTAAGCGTTTTTTAATTTAAATAACTTTACATATTCTAATATGTTTTACCAAGTGCCAGATGAGAAATTAATTCATATATACAAGAAAGGATCAGTTCTATTATTAAAGTAAAATTTTCAGTGTTTGGTCATTTAAAATTGCAAGTATGAGAGTTATAAATTAAGGAATTTTTATTTTGGTTTATCAAGATAAACAAATAAGTAACGTGCATGATGTAAATGAGTGTCTTTAGAGCAAGAATTGATAAAAAAACTGCTTTTTATAGTTTTTTTTTTTAAGAAAAACCAAACAACATAGCTGAAGTGAAGAAAATATGGTAACAGCATTGAGGGCAATCCGTGAATATAATGTGCGTTTTAGTACTGCAGCCAGGAACCATGGTATTCCAATAGCTACATTGTTCAGGAAACTGAAAAAAGAAGGAAATATTAACGCAATCAGTAAATAGAAGTTTGGAAGGTTTACAACAATTCTCACCAAACAACAAGAGAACGAATTAGTTAATTATCTGCTGAATGTTTGATTTGACTATCAATGAAGTGAGGTCTTTGGCATATCAATATGTAGATATGAACAATATCAAATATTCATTCAACAACAATATAAAAACTGCTGGTAGGGACTGGATTGCAGCTTTTTTAAGAGAAATAAAGAAATATCTCTTCGCCTACCAGAGAAAACGTCCGCAGCAAGAGCGTCTGCTTTCAACATGGAAAATGTGAAGACATTTTACAACCTTCTGGATACTGTTGTAAGTGAGCACAGCTTTCCTCCTGACAGCATTTTTTACTGCGACAAGACAGGAATATTTACAGTTCCTAATAAAGTCTTAAAAGTTATTTCAAAGAGAGGGAAAACGCAAGTTGGGTGTTTAACCTCTGCTGAGAGGGGGACATTAGTAACTGCAGAAATTTGTTTTAGTGCGGCTGGTCACCATGTGCCCCCTCTTTTGATCTTTCCACGAGGAAGGCACAATAGTTTATTTAAAATAGAATTGCCACCAGGTTCAGTTGTAGTTCCACATAAAACAGGATGGATGCAAACAGATATTTTTGTACAGTGGTTCAAACACTTTTTAAAACATACGAAATCATCTAAAAGCGATCCTGTTCTACTTATTCTCGATATGTAAAGAACATAGAACTAATTGAGTTGGCCAAAGCACGCCATGTAAAAATTGTAGTGATACCACCTCTCACATCACATAGGATGCAACCACTCGACGTTGATTTATGTTTCCGCTAAGCGCGTATCATGAGCAAGCAGTGAAAGTATGGCTACAGGAAAACCCAGAAAACACCTTCAATTTCCTGTTTACGTGACAATGCTCTAGAAACTGAAAATTTAGATGATTTGTTACAGTCTGCTGTATCCCCAAGAGACATTTTGCTATTCCACAAGTTCAGGCCCAACCTGTTGAAGAAACAAGATGCATAAAAGGGGGACGTCAATGATTTTTACAAGATCACCCTACCTTCTTGAGCTTAAAGCCGCTGATGAACTAATAACTGAGAAAGAAGTAGTAAAACGTAATAGAGCTCGGGTTCAACTTTTTATTAAAAAAGACACTTCAAGTTCTGAAAGCGTTGGCACTGACATGAATTTTGAAAGTGACACAGATGATGATGTGGACTGGACAGACGAGGCTCTTATAAGCGAAAGACGTGAATTGACAAGTGAAATGATTAATGTCGGTGATTGAGTGGTTGTAAAATATAATGAAGATCAGTTCCCAGGCCAAGTTATCAACAAAAACCTCAGAGGAGTTGAAGTTAATGCTTGGAAAAAATTCAGAAGGATTTCAAATGGCCCAACAAGGACGGCTTGCTCTTTTATGAGTGGGATAATTTCAAACGCCGAAGGTTTTACCATGTGCCAGAACTGTCATCATATGTTCATCCTTAACTTATATTTTTGTAATATGATAATATTATGTGGCAAACTGGTACTCTTTAATAGAATTTGCAAAAATAAATATTAATATAATCTATTACCTTATAAAAACAAAATAACAAGCCATGCCTCTAAAATTTCACTTTACCCCAACAGGTGGGACAGAGTAAAAAATGTGCAACTCTTAATTAAAAGTCATTTTCGAAACAATATTTATAGAAAAGCAAAACTGTTTATACACGAATTGGAAGGTAAGTAAATGTAATCGTACTAGAAAAAGAAGCAAAACCATTTCACTTTGCCCCGACTTCCCCTATAATGGTCATTTACATACAATAGTAAGTATAAAACAAAATACAAAATAAGCTTTGGACTTGTTTTTCTCGATTGTTGATATTAAAATAAAATGTGCTAATGCTAATATCTGCTTAATTAGAAGTTATAGCTTTTTAGTCAAGGAATTCAATTGATACAACTGTTGCGGTTGCCTAACAGGATTATTTTTTTTTTATTTTTTCTTTCTAAAGAGGCACAAGAAAGTCGGAATAAAGATTACAAATATTTTAGGACCTACCACAGTACAAAAATATCTCGTTTAGCTTCAAATGAAAATGGTTTTAATGCAATGATAATATCAAAACTCGATTTTATGTCTTTATTTTTATTTGTTTTGTTTTAAATATTTTAACTATACAGCGTATTTCAGCAGAATGTATGGGGATCTCGGTTATTTGAAGTGATAAAGAGTCGGTTCAATTGGGACAAAGTTGCGTATTTTAAGGCCCAACAATAATCTAAAAACAAATTTAAAATATCTTTTTTCGTTTCCAAGATATTGTCAAAACGGATTTTTTTTTAAATTTCGTATTAATTTATTTATTCAAAAACTATTGCATTTAGACATTTACAACTTTGGCAATATACGGGCACTTCTTATTGGGGAATCTAGTAGCATATTTTATTTTAAGATAACTATTATATTTACCCGGGGACCATACCTAACTTTTGTTTTTCTCAGGAGCGCCATTTTGGATTTTCAAATTCAAGTGATGTATCACACTTATCATTTATTGTACATTCAATATTTAAAATTGTATTTTTTTTAAAGAGTGCCTTGAAAACATTTGAGTAACTCACTTATTTGACAATTCCTAGGTCCCATAATTTGCTTACGTGTCACCCTTGAGGACAGGCATCAAGCTTATTCATAAGTGTACTGATAAAACACGTATTTGTTTATAAACGAAATACTGATAATAATTATGCGTTATGCGTTAGTGTTACTTATACTACTACTAGAAGCTAGATTTTTCAATAAAAAGTAATACAAAATTTAAGAAATTCATGTTTATTGACATAAAATGTATACCTTAGATTTGCAAGGTATATCCAAAAATAAAACACATAGTCAAAAATGGTTTACAATTATTCACTCAAATTTGTCTGAAATGGGTAGCGCTATAACCTAATTCTGATACACCTTAAATGAAGTGTGTAAAGAATAATAAACTGTTATCGTTGCTCTTGATTTGAACACGACGCTTTTTTACTTTATGTTATGTGTGATAATCGTTACCGATTATTATTTTTACAAAAGATTGACAGTTATAAATTCATTTAGGCTGCTAATACTGAGCGACTACTGTCAAGATTTTGTTAATTAATAAATCTGACGTGATTGTTTCCAAGGCACTCTTTACAAAAAAGAAAATGTTATTATTTTAAATATCAAATCTAAAATATACTATGAGTGTGATACATCACTAAGTTCAGAAAAAAAAACTCTTTTAATAAATATAACAATCCAAAATGGCGCCCATAGGAAAAACAAAAGTTGGCGATGGTTCCCGGGTAAATGTTAAAGTTATCTTGAAATAAAATATACTACTAGATTCCTTATTAAAAAGTATAGTTCATATTTTCAAAGTTAAAAATATCTAGATTCAACAGATTGTGAATAAAAAATTAAAAACAAAATTTCAAAAATACATTTTTTTGGTGACATCTCGAAAAAAAAGATATTTTAAATTTGTTTTTAGATTATTGGCGGGAACTAAAATATGCAACTTTGCCCTAATTGAACCGACTCTTTATCTCTTCAAATAACTGAGATCCCCATACATTCTGTAGAAATACGGACACCCTGTATTTTATTTATACCGTTCGTTTGCTTTTTCGTGCTCACCATTGCCCAGTAGTTCCCCCAGCGGTCAAAATTTAAAAATATTTATGTCTACACTATTGCATATAACATTGCTTACTACTTGATAAGTACTCTTATTTAATGTAGGTATAAAAATGGAACCTGTAAAATAAAACAATATTTTGTTTTCAAACATCCGAAGTAATAGTTCGTTGCTAGTGCAAAATTGTATTATCAGTGCAACATTAGCAACATAATTATTTCTCTCTCTATTATCCTTCATTTTTGCGATTGTTTCGTAATGGAATTTTAAGAAGAAGGTATGTACTCTATTTTCACGCACTTTTTAAAGTATACATTTCGAAATATATATTCTGCTTCCACAAAAACAATATTAAACATTTTAATTTTATTTATTTGTTTGAGAAACTTTTATCTAATTTCAACCACGCACCCTTATACATAAAATATCAAAATTTGTTACTTAGAGCCCATAGAACGTGAAGTTAATTGATTTATCTTAAGCTGCTCTTTTTAAATAACCTTTAAACAGGGTGTTTCAAATTCAACCCCCACCATGGGGATCTCGCCTATTATCGTAGATAAATAGTATGTTTACATTCGGCACTTTTGCAGAATTGAATGCTTTTTAATAATCCGTTGAAAAGAGTTACTCAAATTCTTTGTCTTCGAGTAAAATCAAAAAATTTAAAAAAAAATATTTTTCTTTTTTATTCGAGGCAATATTTAAAAACAGTAGTAAAAACGTTATTATAGCACTTTTTTTTATTATCTAACAGTTGGCGTAATTGATTTCTTTATAAGATGTTTCGTTTCTTTTGAACCATCATTCACTTTCTTATTTCTTATGGGCGCCGTATTTTTATCAGATCTAATTGCTTTATTTTGTAATGGCAACGATATAACACACCATACATTTATGTTCATAAATTAACATATAATCGTTAATAGTATATTGTACATATGATGCTTATATCTCATGATAGCAAGTTTGGGGCACGACGCCGTAGGCGAGTGCCCCAAATGCCGAGTGAGATATAAGCCATATCCACTCGAGTTTTACAGTTGACTTTTCCTACGACTAGTGAAGGAAACGGAATTATTAGTTATACATTATTACAATAGTTATTTGTTACACATAAAAATATAATTATAAAAAGTACAATGAACGTATGTAATTTCAAAATTAATTTCATAACTATTAATATTTTTTAACATAGCATATTATTCTTAGTAATATGGTTTATGTTGTAGGAAGTACAATGCCCACAGCAAAGGGATGCATAAAACTAGATTTAAAAAAAAATATATTTAAAAGTTTACAAAAAATAAGTATTACCTATTATTTATCAATACGAGTATCAGTAATATCCAGTTTCAACGAATAATTGAATTGATCTAAATCCCAGATTCATACTTATAACTCCAATTTTATAAATTTTACACTTATGTACATACAAGGAGTTTTTCTTTAAAGTATACGTATTACAGATTCAGCTTATTTTCTTTAAATCTTTAGTTATTTGTTGTTTTTTTAAGAGTGAAGCTTAAAACAAGTGTTTTCCACTCCCAGACTAAGCATAAAGTAAAATTTCGAGTTTAGAAATGCCTCGTGAAAATTTGTCAAGGGTCGCCCAGCGACCCGAGACAAATTTTCTGAGCTTTTCTAAACTCAAAATATTACTTCATGCGCCACGCGTATAAAACACTAAAATATTGTGAACTTTATGCATATTTATACCTCACTTAAAATCAGTGTTTTATACGCGTGGCGCATGAAGTAAAATTTCGAGTTTAGAAAAGCCTAGAAAATTTCTCTCGGGTCGCTGCGCGACCTGAGACAAATTTTCACGGGGCTTTTATAAACTAGAAATTTTACTTCATGCTTAGTCTGCGAGTGGAACAATCTCGTTTAAAGCTTCAAATTGAACTCTTATAAAAAACAACGAATGTCGGAAAATTTACAGCGTATGCACATGTTTACCTAAAAGAAAAATTCCCTGTAAATCCTCTGGCTTACAGGGTTTTCATATGCAAATTTAATATTTATCGCGCGATTTTTCTGGTAGGTATTCTTGCTCTGTATCTTTGGCAAACTCCAAGGAAGTACACGAATCACTTTCCCACTCACTATACATAATGTTATTAATTAAAAGGACAATTTAAAAAATTTCTTATGACGGAATCTCTTGACAAGTGTCGTTTATAAAACTTCAATCGGCTCAGTACAAGTTGTTACCCGGTTACGAAAAACAAACGTAACTAACAAATTTTTATATCCTAACAAGAGTGGATATGATGCTTATATCTTTACACCTTAGTGTGCAAATATGATACAAATTTCAGGGTAGGAGTAGGAAAATATTATTTTTTTAGCGCTAACTAAAAATCTTCCCTGCCATGGAATTGAAAACAATGAAAAGAATCTAAATTTAATTGATAAATCATTAGAATGATTAAAATTGCACATTTACCAACCAGGAAAACTTTACAATATTATGAAATGTAAATCTCATATTTTGCACTGAATTTTTAAAATTTCCATAACCGTTTAAATTTATATTATATTATGTTTTATAAGCGTGGCACATGAAGTAAAATTTTTAGTTGAGCAAAGCCTGAAAATTTGTCGATGGTATTGTGAAGTTTAAAATACACTGCTAAAGCAGTATGTCAAAGCAGTGTAATTTTAACGTTAAAACTAGTTGTTTATACCCGTGGCGCATAAAGCAAAATTTTTAGTTTGCAGCATATACGCTCTAATTAAAGTATGTAACACCCTAAAGTAAAACTCCCTGTATAAAATAAGTAGTTGACTTATCTTAATTTACCACTTAAAGGGTTAAATTAAATTAGTAAACCAATACCAAGTGTTTTAATTAATATTTTCTACTTGACTTATGTATTGTTTTATTAAACAATCTTAACATGTATTAAATTCTGTGTAAATTCAGGCAATTCTATATTGAATGATTTATTTACTTTATGTTTAAACACAAAGAAGAAACGTCTGTTGAACGAATATTAAAAGCATATTATTATAATTATCTGTACTGTATTAATCAAAATTAATGATTCTTAAATGCAATTTTAATTGATATATCATAAGAATGATTAAAATTGTACATTTTACTAAACAGGAAAACTTTATAATATTATGAAATGTAAATCTCATATTTAGCATTGAATTTTAAATATTTCCCTAACCGTTTCAATTTATATTCGTCTTACTTTATTTTCTACACTAAATTCCCACATACATAATACTTCAATTAAATTGTACATCTCGTTGTCGGTAGCTTACATCTGTTGCACGGATGGCGTCGCGACGCCCGCTAAAATATTCACATACATATACACGTAGAAAACTGTGTGTCTGTGTGTGTGTATATGTGTGTGTGTGTATTTGCAGTTTTAGTGACATTTCCTCGTTCAAGTTGGTAATCCCATACCGTTGTTTCAGGATTAATGCTTTATAAGTCCGGCAGGCGTTGCATGTAAAACAGGGTCACCAATTAAAATTGCAATCGGACCAAACACCCGCCAGAGCGGCGGGAATTTTAGGGAGGGTAATAAAAAGTTCGAGTGCAATTCGTGACAAACGACTGCGATATATTCATCCAGTCTAGGGTTAAATTATGATATTTGCATATGTTTATGTGTGGACATACGAAGATATAAGTTTTATTATTATAATAACAAAACATTCATTGTATAAGTTTCAGTGCTTCGTAAAATCCCAGAACATTTATAAATTTACAACATTTTAGCATAATATTTAGTTCTACCACCTTTCAGAGCTAGATAGAAATCAAATCCTCTTAGAGGATTCAAATCCATTTAGAGGATTTTAAATAGGTATTCGAATACGTTAATAAAAAAGGATTTGTCATCCGGATTCGTTTTAATTACTTAAAACGATTCGTATTCGAATCCTTTTATTTGATTTTTATATTAATTCTTAAATTGTTTTTAAGTTGGCAAAATACAATATTTTAGATTAGGGAATCTATAGTCTGTTTAAAAACTAGAAGAAGTGCCAAAGCCCAATTTACACTATAAAAAGTTACCAGAAATATCACTAGATAAATTTGGCGGCAATTTAAAATAATTGTATAATTACTCTTTAAATAAAATCAAATATCCATTTTGTACTTCGTAATTGTGGTTAGGTATTTTCTTTTCCATCGTACGATATCGTCAGTTCAATTAAAATGCTTATACGGCATCTCGCCATATATTTGTGAAATAAAACATATTTACATTATGTTCATAATATAATATGGAATTTATATAATAATGTGTCTCTATCAGAACTGGGACGAATCCTCGTAAAAAGGATTCGAATTACGAATCCGAATCACCTAATATGATTCGAATCACGAATACTCGAATAAAGGATTCGTAAGAGACAAATATTTATTTATTTATTAACGGAATCTCCATTTTATTACATAAGTGTACATATACATATTGTAATATATGACAAAAATAACAAAAAACATAAAAATCATATAAAGAATTACATTGATTACAACCGCCTAAATTATTACTGAACAAAAATAACAAAAACCATATAAAGAGTTACATTGATTACAGCCACCTAAATTATTACTGAACTAAAGATCTAACAGTCAATGACATTGGATAGCCTAATACGACGTAACTGGACCTTAAACTGATGAATTGATGGTGTAAGTAAAACAAAGTTGGGATTATTGCTAATACCATTGGCATACCTCATCATACGATCGATGGGATTAGACATTCCGTATCTGGTCGAATGAAAACGTAAACGGAATATAGGCCTATGTTTAGCTTGAAGACCACGAGGTATAGTGAAATTTAGCGCCTCTACCAAATAACAACAGTTAATTAGACCATAATTAGACCAATCGAAGATTCGAATCTTGTTTTTTCGAATTACGAATACAAATCCTTTAAGAATAAATTTGATTTTATTATTTTTTTGCAACCATTACCATATAAATATCGTTACCAGTTGTTTTAACAAAAATATTCAAAACCTAATTATTTATTATTTCCACTGAACATCGTTGATAAGAGACTAAATATCTGACTCCTTGTTACTCTGGTTAAAGATGTATTTGTATGTTTCTGAACTCCACTTTAATTCAGTGTTTAGTACGCGTGGCGCATGAAGTAAAATTTCGAGTTTAGAAAAGCCCGAAAATTTGTCTCGGGTCGCTGCGCGACCCTCGACAAATTTTCACGGGGCTTTTCTAAACTCGAAATTTTACTTCATGCTTAGCCTGGGAGTGGAAACACTCGTTCAAAACTTCAAATTGAACTCTATTATAAACCCGACTAATGCCTGAAATTTACGTAAATAAAAAATTTACTGAATATCATTAAAACCGGAAAAGTCAGAGCAAAGTCATGGAATTATATTCAAATTGACCAAAACACTAACAAAAAAGCCATACGATATTATTAAATTTGTCAAAATCAGTAGGCAAATTACAAAACACGTAAAATATATAAAATTAACTTAAATATTGGGAAGGAAAAAATCATTAGTCAAGGAAATGTCGGAAAAATTTAACATTTCAGATTGTGGCTACCATGTCAGTTTTACTTCAAACAATATTAAACAAAATTTTGAAAACTAAATTATTATCTTTAAAAACATTTTCGATCATTTAATGTTCTTATTAAAGCATTCACTTTGAAGTTTCGAACAAGCGTTTCCACTCCCAGACTAAGCATGAAGTAAAATTTCGAGTTTAGAAAAGCCCCGTGAAAATTTGTCGAGGGTCGCGCAGCGACCCGAGACAAATTTTCTGGGCTTTTCTAAACTCGAAATTTTACTTCATGCACCACGCGTATAAAACAGTGATTTAACGAGAAATTTAAAAACACACAAAAAAATATTTTTCATGTTATTCCCCACAATTAATTCGAATTATTTTTGACGATTCAAATCCTTTTGTAAGTATTCGAATCCTTTTATAAATATTCGAACCCTTTTATAAATATTCGAATTCTTTTATAAATATTCGTATCCTTTTATAAATATTCGAATCACCCACATTTAGACTCGAATACGAATCCTCTTAGAAAAATGTAACAAATCCGGATCACGAATCCAGTTGAACTAAAGTATTCGAATGCCTCTTTTGAATCCTCTAAAAGGCTTCGAATCCTGAATGATTCGAATCCTGCCCAGCTCTGGTCTCTATCTTACTTAAAATTGATTTGTTTCATAAAACTATACAAGGTAGAACGACTCAACTTCGGCATGCCTGCATGATCGTTTACTTCTTTTAAAACTTTATTCAAAGTTGGCAGTTCATTTTTATAGAAGAAACTATGCTCGGATCTTTTCACTACGTCATCAAAACTTGTAATTATGTCCCCAAGATGTTTAGGGCTACAAATCTCTCCGGATTTCTTATATTTGCTATTGGTACGATAGACAGTGGAATTTACAACTCCTAAAAATTAAACATTTTATTATTCGATGCATATTCTTATGCTATTTGATATCTCACCTACTGCACCAACAATGTCTGATACAACAGCAGTCATTTTCATATGTGGATCATTTGTTATCATCTGCTTATACATATTTATTATGCACTGTTTTTGAGGCAGATATAAATGACCCAAATCCAACTTCTTAAGCTTATTGGAGGTGAAGGAGATATTATCACCGAGCTTGTACTGGGTCCATAATTCATTACAACAATATAAACAAAACTAACTTTTAACTATGCTAAAAAAACACCGCACAAAAGGTTATTACGAAACAGACAAAGTTGCAACTCGGTAACGCTTCGAATTAAGGTTATGTCAGCTGTTGCGTCTAATAATGACGTAAGTAACACAGTGTAAAATGGGCGCGCTCTCGGCCAATCAGAGTTGTAGGTTTTGGCGCGTAAAATGTAAAACGCTCCTCCTAGTTATTAAACAGATTATAGTGAATGTTGATTGTCCTAAATGTCATAGTGACATTGTTATTTCAATTTTGATTTTGAAATCAACGCTCTTCATTCTTATCAAAATGTCTAAAAAGAAGAATATCATAGCAAAATATCGAAAACCTAGGGTTATTTTATCCCTTCGGAAAAAAAACAGCAGTAGTCAGATACATTGGAGAACTCAAAACAAGAAAGAGCTTTGTGAAAGAGCTTCTCGGATTTTTGATGTAAGTTTTATGTATTAATTTTCAAATCATCATTTTCAATACTGAATTAAATTAATTTTGCAGTCATTAACTATTACAGTTTTTGGAATTGTTTTGAAAGTATAAGCTAATCGGTAAAGTTAAAGTTCAAAATAGCCGTGGCCGCAAAAAATAACCTCACATTAATATGTCAAAACCTAGTAACTTATAAGGCTGATTCACTTGGTGCAAAAATGGTGCACTAGAGAAGGACTTAAAGTCGCACCCTCTAAGGGCACCCTTGTACCATTTAGACGCAGGAGGAAACTAGAGAGCCTAGGACCTCTCTTTCTAAATGGTGTTAACCTAGAAATGTCGGGTGAGGTGAAATACTTTCACTAATCTTTGACTCCAAGCTCACCTGGACCCCGCACATCTCAAAAATCAAACGTAAATCGGAAATTACTCTGGCGGAAATTAGACGAACGTACGACAAACAATTGGGGCTCAGACCAGGGATATTATACTGTCTGTATACCAGAATGGTCAGACCCGCAATCATGTATGCTGCTTTGGTGTGGTAGCGTAAAGTCACGCAACACACAACCACACAAACCCTCAGCAAGATTCAAAGGCTTGCTTGTGTCAGCATAACGGGGGCTATGAGAACCACGTCCAATGCAGCCATGGAGACGCTCCTAGACCTCATACCACTTCATATTCTGATAGTTGGGGAGGCAAGATTGGCAATCCAAACGCTGCAGCTATTATCAGTCAACATAAGAGTTGACACGCCACACAGAAGACTCTTGATAGACATAGGGGGACCTCTCTTGCAGATGAGGTCAGACCATATGACAGATATCTTGAAAACGCACTCTTTAAAGACACTATTCCAGACCGCAATTAATAAATCAGACACAGGTACTGGATCAGGAATCTACAATGAAAACATGAAGACAGGCTATCCCCACTCGCTGGGCTGCCTGGCATCAGTCTTTGAAGCCCAAATATTCACAATTATAGAATGTGCGAGAACCAACATAGAGAAGGACTGTCGTGACAGACAAATCTATATTATGTCCGATAGCCATTCGGCACTGAAGGCTCTAAAGAGCCAAAAGACTTAATCCAAACTGGTGTTGGACTGCTTCGACACAATGAATCACCTGGCGAGACAGAAAGTAGATTCGCAACAAACACAAGGAATACTGGGTAAACAGGCCAGGCTTTAACCACAGTAAAGCCATTATAAATGGACCTAATTCTAACCAAGCTGCAGAACTACTGACACTAAGTAGGGCACAGCTAAAAACAACTATATGACTACTAACAGACCACATGACTGTTAAAGAGCACCTAAGGAAAATCGGTCTATACAACGGCGTCACAAGTTGTCGGCTCTGTAGTAGAGTACCGGAAACAACAATGCACATCCTGTCTAGCTGCAATGCGCTGGAAAACAAAAGACAGCTCATATTTGGCAACAGTCAAATAGTACTAAATGATTTCCACACGCAACCCCTGAAGGACCTGCACAAGCTAGTGCAGGGGATCGAGTTTGGAATAATTGCCTGAGTAAGACAATATGGGATAGTACAATAAGCCACCTAGGCTGCAGTGCATCCGGATCCGCAAGGAAGACGCCCCCCACAGGAAAAAAAGGCTGATTCAATAAAATATATTTATTATACCTGGTGATTACTTACTGAAATTTTGACATGCAAAATTAATATAAAAATCTAATGAAATTTATTTGAATTTTTTAATCTATTCGAATCTTTCTTTTAGGGTTCGAACACTACGAACCGTCAAAAAAGATTAAAATCCTCGTGACGATTCAGATTCATGATTGGATTTTTTTTGAGGAGTCTACCCAGCTCTGCCACCTCTCAAATATTTTATTTTGTTTCTGTAAAATCAAATAATGCATCTGAATTGAAATAGAATACAAATCTCCATTACATATTCACCCTGACAGCAGTAAATCCGCACGTGAAAATCCAACAGCGTGCGCGAGAATCTCGCGCGATTTACGCGTCGCACATTTTTCTTTCCAGCAAATCCCTCAAACCCTTTGCGCGACGTGTGAACCCCCGAAATAATTAAATTACAGATTTTTTTGCTATGCGGAGTCTGGGTTATTTTTTTCCAGAGCGTCAGGTTGGCAATAAAGGATATTTCCAAGGCACGGCATCCACGACCCTCTTACGACAAATTGCATGTACATAAGTGCTCGCGGTGGCGTTGAATTTCCAGCTGAAAGGGCTCACGACTTTTCGTCGTGTAATCATTTGCGCAAAATGGGAAGACGGAATAAAAAATAAGAGAGGAGGCCGGGTTTTTGAATGAATGAATGCGGGCAGGCATTTGTGGTTCTGATTTTAGTAAATCATGGTTATTATTACATCATTTTTGCTTCCAAGATATAAGGATTTTTTAAGGTTGATACAGTCAATGTAGACTTTCTACTGAAATGGTGAAAGTCAAAATGTAGATAAATGTTATTCCAAATTGTCGGATTTACTCTTTAAATTTCATGAAATTAAACGTATACATATCAAAGCAAAGGTCTATTTTGAGCGGTGGGTAGGATTCGAATTATTTAGAATTCAAATCCTGGATTCGAAATATTTTGGAGTCGAATCATTTTAAAAGATTCAAGTTACTTGACTACTATATTAAAAAATCTGCTGTGGCCAGCATAGGTACCGACCGCAACCTAAAATAATATAGGATAAATTCATAATTACAAATACTTAAGTTAATTTACACAATAAAATATTCGCTAGTGGTAAAATGATTTTTTTTCAAATTTTTCTCCTAAAAAAACGAAACTTTCCGTCGGTCTAAAACAATAAAAAATAGTAATGACATTTCTGTTGTTGTCTTGCTATAACTAGAAGAACAGTAGGGATTTTTTTTTTGTACCATGACTACCTTTTTGGCTTGAAAAATGGGTTAAACGATGTTTAAAAAAATCAAATTAACCATATTCAAAAAAACTAAAGATGGTACGACAAAAAGCATGTATTCATTATAAGTTTATTTTTTGATTCTCTACAACTTTTATTTCAAAGATTTTTCGACTATGTCAATAATTTACGAGATACGAAGAAAACGCTAGGATTAAACATCCACTTCCGGTTTCCAGTCTTCACCCATTTTTCACTGGGCGCCAGATATTACGGAATAAAACCCAAATACAATATTTGATGACAATCCCATGAGCCATTTTCGCTGAAATCGTGTCACAGACCGACCGACTGACAGACTGATATCATTGAGATAACAGTTGATTTTGATTCCTAGGACCCCAAAACGGATATTTCATAGTATTGCGGTCGGTGAAAAAGATTTTTCCGGATTCGTTACAATTATTTGAAAGGATTCATATTCGAATCCAAGTGTAGGTGATTCACATCCTTTTAAAAGGACTCGAATCTTTAAAATGGATTTGAACTCTCAAGAAGGTTTCGAATACTAATATTTGATTTAAATCATCGCTATTATTACATTGTGATTGCGATGGTTACAACATTTTTTATTCAATAATGTGAAATAAATAATTTTTAAAGTATCAAACCTATTAGATATGACACACGTATTTTAGAAGCATACAGGGATTTTTCGTTCAAGTACACTTATAAATTAGAACCATTATTGAAAAATGTCTCTGTCCATCTGTCTGGTCATCTGTCTGTCCGATTGTACTGTACAGACTAAACCAACTGAAATATTAAAATAACACAATAAACTTAAGCTTATTATTACAATGCTTAGGACTAAAAAGCATTTGATCAAAATCTATAAACCAAGAATGGTACTTTACTTTTAGTATTTTATAAATTTTTCTTGACGTTTTGATAAATATTGATAATATTGAAAAATATTTGAAGAAACTTTTTATCGTAGCCTTCTTTGTTTATAAGTTATTGTGAAAAAAATTGTCGTTAGAAGAAATATTTAAATAATTTGAATGTTTTTCAATTGATTTTGCAAGTCGCCTTACAGAATTACAGTAACATAAATTAATCTAATGTTTTCGAGATACATAAAATTAACTTCTGAAATTAAATAAAAATAGTGATCTGTTCATTATTGTACGTTCTCCGGAAAACGACCAGGGCGTTTCTCTATTTTCCGCAGAAAGTACAATGATGAACACATATTCTTAAATTTTGGAAGTTCATTTTATGTATCTCGAAAACATTTGACTAATTTAGGTTACTGTGATTCTGTAAGACTTGACATATTGTAAGATCTTCGCTTTTAATATTTCTAATTTTAGAACAAAACCTACTATTATTTAAGTAATCGCTCTGTGTTACATTAAACATTTATTAAGAAATTATTTTAAATCAACTTTATTCTTACTTACTGTTATCAACTTGTTGCGCTTGTAATTTTATCCATGAAATCAAAAAATATATCGAATTTGTGCTTATGCAAAGTTATTTCACGTTTGCTCGTTCGAACGCAAACCAACACGTTGGCTTTTCTATGAATTAAGTACGATTTGCGCTATACCTCTTTAAATAAAATAAAAATAATTCAACCAACAGATTTTTATAAAACAAAGTTACAGATATTAGTCTGAATTCTAAAATTCAACAAAAATGAATAAATAATTCTCTCCACATCTCAATTAAGAATTTAGAAAACGAAATAGTAAATTAGCACAAAGAAAACATTATTAAATTTGACTACATTTTTATAATATATAAAATTATTGTTACTATTATGATTTAGTTCTTGTTCGGAACAATTATTAAAAAACTCCACGGCACGAGTCAAAAAAAGAAACTAAGAAAATTGTCGGTATTTTGGAGTTTAAAATACACCGCAAAAGAAATGTGCCAAAGCAGTATAATTTTTAACTTCACTTTAAAATTAGTTGTTTATGCCAGTGGCGCATGAAGTTAAATTATGAGAAAAACAACGAATATCTGAATTGTATATGCTGCACATCATACTAATTGAAATATATATACTTAAAAGTAAAAGTCCCTGTATAATAAAAATAGTTAACTTTAATTTCTCACTTAAACGGTTAAATAAAATTAGGAAAACAATACCAAGTGTTTAAATTAATAGTTTCTAGTTGATTTATTTATTTTTTTATTAAACAATCTTAACATGTATTAAATTTTGTGTAAATTTAATCAATCCTAATTGAATAATTTCTTGTTCAATTTTCTACAATTTTTAAAACATATTTTAAAGTAATATTCTGTTTATATTTAGTGTTTGTCATTTTCTTAAAAAAAAACGTGTCTTTAAAATAGTTAAGATCCATTCGTTTTGTGTACCGGGTGGGCAAATAAGCGAGGTAAGCGGCTGTATCTCAGAATCTAACGATCGTAGAGAGTTACGGTAAAAAAATTTATAGGTAAAGTGGGCAAGGGAAAATGCTGGAAATTATTTTCAAGTTTCCAAGATGGCTGCCAGTGGGCGTTTCCACCATCTTGAATTACATAAAGTTACGTTTCTCGCGATTTTTCCCAATGAATATAACAAAAAAGTATTTGCGTTTTAATTTTAACTTAAAGTGGAACATTTTTTGTAAAAACAATTTTTCTCTACCTTTCGAAATAAAGTGGTGGAGGGTATTTAAATGTTGTTTTAAATAAATGCCTGTAACTTCGGAACGGCTTAATAGATTTGGATAAATTTGGTATCATTGAAAAGAGCATTTCTTGGGCTTAGGTTTTTCGTAATTATGATAGTTGTGACCTACACGGCCGCCGATAGAGGGCGTTATTCGATATTATAACCAAAATATTGGATTTTCTCAAAAAAATTAAATGCGATGATATGATTTTTTTTAGACTAGAAAATAGACAAATGACCAACCAATAAGCCTGCGCAAACCGCATCTTAAGATCTAATAATAATAATAATCTTAATAATAAAGATACAGGCATTTATTTAATACAACATTCAAATACCCCCCACCACTTTATTTCGAAAGATAGAGAAAAATTGTTTTTACAAAAAATGTTCCACTTTAGGTTAGCATTAAAACGCAAATACTTTTTTGTTACATTCATTGGGGAAAATCGCAAGAAACGTAACTTTATGTAATTCAAGATGGTGGAAACGCCCACTGGCAGCCATCTTGGAAACTTGAAAATAATTTCCAGCATTTTCCCTTGCCCACTTTACCTGTAAAATGTTTTACTGTAACTCTCTACCATCATTAGTTTTTGAGATACAGCCGCTTACCTCGCTTATTTGCCCACCCGGTACATTCAGTAATTTTCATGTTAGTGAAAGTGACAATCGAATGGTTTTTTATATTTTTTAGACACTTTTGCTAAATTTCGCGGATTTTATTTTAATGAAAAAAAAATGCCTGTTTAAAAATTGGATTGATTGATTTCCTTGTTTCATATCTTTATATTTATTGGAGTGTTAAATAGCATTCGATAGTTAGTTTTTTTTATGACAGTTTGATACTGGTTCAACTTTTGTATTATGTTTAAGAAGAGGACAAGGACGATTATGTTTTTGAATAATAAATTAAGACACAAAATTTAATCTACAAAAAAACAATCAAAGTTAATTTTAAGCGTTCTAATGTTATCCATGGACATACAAAGTGTGAGCATTTAATTCATTAGACCTGAAGTGTTCTTGATTAAGCTTACACCTTATTCTCAGCAATTAAGACGAATAGTAAATATAGCCATATTTAATATTTTTTTAATAAACACTTGTATAAACAATTTAAACTTACATTATCTCTAGTCTTAGTTTAAAATGATGGGACAATAGGAATATAGTATAAAAATTAACTCAGGTTAAAATGTATACACAATTGATACAAAGATCTTTATTTATAGAATTTTCATGTTATTTATAAATACAAACAGATTATAAATTGTATACAAAAATTAAAATTGATTCTATAAAATGGCTATCGACTACAAAGATATTATTATTATAAATATGAATTTTATTTTATATAAAAATGTTCGGGCACATAACCCGGCCCATCCGCCAAGTTTTAATAATAAATGTTATTAAATTGATACAGAAAATGTTTTATTCAAGTATACATAACGCGAAATATTCGTTTTATATTTAATAGGCATACGATGTTTTCAGGCCTTTCTAAACTCGAAATTTTACTGAATGCCTAATCAAGGTGTAGAAACACTTAAGGCAACGAATGGACATCCCGTTACACATCCCGATTTATATGATGTAAATGTTCAACATTTACATCATATAAATCGGGATGTGAATACTTAATATTTTATTAAATAACTCAGAGTTTATATTCAATATAGACAAATTACCGCACATTTGTTTCTTTAATTTGAATGTTTGTTATCCTTAATATAAAAACAACGACGTTTTTATTTATATTATTGTGGGTTTATTCTTAACCCTTTGGGCTCTGGCAGTGGCATTTGCCACCACTGACATTTGGTAAACATACTGGGAATGTTTCTTATAAATATAAATACATGTATGTTCATGAAACTTTTCCGATACTCGTTTGTATTTTAAAATCGTTTATTTTATGTATTTCTTAAACGAGTGTTCTTCACTCCCAGATTATGCATTAAATAAAATTTCGAGTTTAGAAAAGCCTGAAAATTTGTATACGCTATAAATCTTAACAAATTTGTTGCTTTTACAAATATTTCAAATTGAACTATCAAACGTGTGTTTTCCACTCCTAGATTAAGCATGAAGTAAAATTTCGAGTTTAGAAGAGCCAACAAAATTGGTTGGGTTCTAAACTCGAAATTTTACTTCATGCGCCACGCGTATAAAACCCCGGTTTTAGGTGAAGTTCAAAATAATCTACTAAAGCAGTATGCTAAAAACGTGTATTATGAACATCACATCACTTCAGTTAGTACGCGTGGCCCATGAAGTAAAATTTCGAGTTTAGAAAAGCCTGAAAATTTGGTTTGGTTGCTCCGCGCTTCGCACTACGCGACCAAACCAAATTTCCAGGCTTTTCTAAACTCTAAATTTTACTTCATGCTTAATCTGGGAGTGGAAAACACAAGTTTAAAAGTTCAATTTGAAATATATAATAAATCAACAAATATGTAAATATTTACAGCGTATACAGTATCAGAGCTGGGCGGGATTTGAATCATTCAGGATTCGAATAATGGATTCGAATCCTTTTAGAGGATTCAAAAGAGGCATTCGAATACTTAAGTTCAACTGGATTCGTGATCCGGATTTGTTACATTTTTTTAAGAGGATTCGTATTCGAATCCAAATGTAGGTGATTCGAATCCTTATTAAAAGATTCAATTATTTGTAGAAGGATTCGAATACTTACAAAAGGTTTTGAATCGTCAAAAATAATTCGAATTAATTGTAGGGATTAACTTATTTTTCTTGTGTGTGTTTTTAAATGTCTCGTTAAATCACTGTTTTATACGCGAGGCGCATGAAGTAAAATTTCGAGTTTAGAAAAGCCCAAAAATTTATCTCGGGTCGCTACGCGACCCTCGACAAATTTTCACGGGGCTTTTCTAAACTCGAAATTTTACTTCATGCTTAGTCTGGGAGTGGAAACGCTCGTTCGAAACTTGAAACTAAATGCTTTGATAAGAACATTAAATGACTAAAAATGTTTTTAACGATAATAATCTAGCTTTCAAAATTTTGTTTAATATTATTTGAAGTAAAACTGACATGGTAGCATCAATCTGAAATGTAAAATTTTTCCGGCATTTCCCTGTTTCAAAATTTTTTTCCCTGACCTTTTAATATAACTTTCTTTTGTAGGAAACCCCTATTTTGTTAAATTGTTTTCATTGTTTTTGTCAATATTTAAGTTAATTTTATCAATTTTTACGTGTTTTGTAATTTGCCTGCTGATTTTGACAAATTTAATAATATCATATGGCTTTTTTGTTAGTGTGTTGGTCAATTTGAATATAATTCCATGATTTTTCTCTGACTTTTCCGATTTTAATGATATTCAGTGAATTTTTTATTTAGGTAATTTTCAGGCATTCGTCGATTTTATAATAGAGTTCAGTTTTAAGTTTTGAAGGGGAGTTTCCACTCCCAGGCTAAGCATGATGTAAAATTTCGAGTTTAGAAAAGCCCCGTGAAAATTTGTCGAGGGTCGCGCAGCGACCCGAGACAAATTTTCGGGCTTTTCTAAACTCGAAATTTTACTTCATGCGCCACGCGTACAAACCACTGATTTGAAGTGAAGTTTAGAAACACACAAATACATCTTTAATCAGAGTAACAGGGAATTAGATATTTACTTTAATCAACGATGTTCAGTGTTAATAATAAATAATTAGGTTTTGAATATTTTTGTTAAAACAACTGGTAACGATATTTATATATTAATAGTTACAAAAAAATAATAAAATTAAATTTATTCTTAAAGGATTTGTATTCGTGATTCGAAAAAAAAGGATTCGAATCTTTGATTCGAATCATATTTATCTCTTACGAATCCTTTACTCGAGTATTCGTGATTCGAATAATATTAGGTGATTCGTATTCGTGATTCGAATCCATTTTACGAGGATTTGTCCCAGCTCTGTACAGTATATTGAGATATGTATAGTTGAAAAAACTCTGTATATCTGAGATAGTAACAAAAAATATGCAGTGACCAAAACATTTTTTTGTGCACCAGAAAGATTCCAGGGCTGAAAGGGTTAAATAAATGCATAGATTAAGAATATTAGAATATTACTACTTACTCTGTGGCAAAACTCCTTAAGTAGGAAATTAAAAAATTAAACTGTAATTTATATTTAATTTGACAAAATGCAAATCCTTATCAGAACATTTTTACTATACTGGGAGTTTCTTTTTTAAGTATACATATTCCAATTACAGCGTACATACTGTAAGACTGCACATATTCATTTTTTTAATGTATAAATTAAAGCTTTAAACAAGTGTTTTCTACTCCCAGATTAAGCATGAAATAAAATTTCGCGTTCAGAAAAGCCTGAAAAAACCGGAGCGACTAAACCAAATGTTTAGGCTTTTCTAAACTCGAAATTTTACTTCCTGCGCCACACGTATAAAATACCGAAATATTGTGAATATCACAATATGCTACGAAAGCAGCATGCTTAAGACGTTCATTTTAAACTCAACTTAATGCCCGTGTTTTATTCGCGTGGCGCATGAAGAAAAATTTCGAGTTTATAAAGGCCTAATTTGGTTTAGTCACTCCGCGAAGCGGAGCGACCAAACCAAATCTTAAGGCTTCTCAAAACTCGGAATTTTACTTCATGATTAATCTGGGTGTCGAAAACACTTGTTTAAAGCTTTAATTTAAACATTAAAAAAATGAATATGTGCAGTCTTACAGTATATACGCTGTAATTGGAATATGTATATTTGCATCTTTAAAAAACAACAATCCCTGTATACGTTTCTTACAAACACTGTTTAAGTTTTGTATAAATAAAATTATGAATAACAGTAGAATTTTCAAAAAATGTGTTAATTTTCACAATTATTGTTTCGCTTCTTCAGGTGAATGAAAGGTTATTGTAAACTTTCATTTATCTAAATAAGCAATATATTTTCAAAATAATTGTTGTGAAAATAAACACACTTTTTCGAAAATCACAATGTTACTCATAATATTATTTATACAAAGTCAATATAAATTGTCAAGATCTTAACGTCTTATCAATCAACCAACTGTTTAAGTTCCTTGAAAAGCAAGATATAAAATAAGAAAGCATAAAAAGCCCAGGTGCGATATTCTTAAATTTATACACAAAAAAATAAACCCGCTTCGAATAAAAATCGCTTTCCGAAAACAACGTTGACACGCCATCGATCAAAACCCTCTTCCCTTAATCCACTCCTCTACCTCCCCCGCACCCTAATATAATAAATCCCCCTTTCTCCGTTTATTTACGTCCCTCTTAAGGACGCCGTCAATTTTTCCCTCCTCCTTTTTATTATATATCGTGTTTCCGGTCGGACATAAATCGAAACGTTATCGATTCACCCTCGCAGATGAAAATAAAAAATCCAGATAGGGCACGCGCCCCGAAACTACAGAGTCAAGGCTGCCACGAGGATTGCTCTTCGGTCGGTAATCAATTAAATCCGGTCTTCCAAGGATTAATCCTTGATTAAGTTTCCAACACCGGAACTCGATCACGAGTTTCACCTTCGTGAATACATCAGCGGAGAAGGGCAGATGGTTTTTTGTTTCGTAGTTTATTTGAGTTTAAAACTAGGGTTTAATCGAGTTGGAGACTTCGTTGATGTCGTTAAATTGATTAATTTAAATTAGAGTTGAAAGGAGCGATTTTAATAGTATATTGTACAACGAGCATATTATGGAATTCGGTTGGACGTTCTAAAAAATGTTATTAGTACTATAATATCACCTATGACAAAACTATTAAATAGATGTATTAGAAACCAAATCTTCCCCGATGCACTAAAAAAGGCATTAGTAATACCTCTCTATAAAAAAGGCGAGCATTCTAATCCCAGCAACTATCGACCAATTTCCCTATTACCCATTATGTCAAAAGTATTCAAGAAAGTTTTGTTCAATCAATTAACGGAACATTTTGAAAATTGCAACTTATTCTGCGCCGAACAATTTGGTTTTCGTAAAGTTCGATTAACTACGGAAGCGGTCTGCGACTTTACGGACATGGTTGTTGACTGTTTCGAAAGAAAACAAATTTGCAAATCGTCATTTTTAGACCTATCGAGGGCCTTCGACTGTATCTCCCATGCTACTTTAATTATAAAACTGTACTTTTATAACCATCATCCGAAGAGCTGTAGATTGAAATCATCAAATTTATCTAACAGGACACAATGCGTTTTTTCGCAGGAAAACATGTCATCTGCATTGCCAATAGTACATAGTGTACCTCCAGGGTTAATACTGGGTCCTTTACTCTTTCTAATATATATTAATGACCTACCTTATTCCATTTGTAACTTGTATTGTATGCGGATGACACTATGCTCTTAAATGAGGCCAACAACCCAGAAAGTACCAACTTATTGCATAGGGAGGCAATGTTAAAAGCCTTAGATTGATTTCAAAGCGAAAAGTTAAAACTGAATGAAAGTAAATCTGTTACTATGCAATTTTCAGTAAAAGTGGAAGAAGAAGAGAAAACGACAACAAACATTCTTGGCATATACTTAACATCATCGTTGTCATGGGGCTCACACAGTGACGTACTTGCTTCTAAACTTTGTTCTGGCATATTTACATTACGCTCTTTAGTGAAGCAAGTATCTCAAAATGTTGTTCGTGTAGCTTACTTTTCCCTCTTACAAAGCCACATGTATGGATTGATAGTCTTAGGTCATTCTCCGTTAAGGCACAGAATTTTTGACTTATAGCGAAAAGCAGTTAGAGTTATGTCCATTATTCATTATTCTGACGACTGTCGCCAATCATTCATAGACACGCGTATTTTAACGTTTCCATCCTTATACATCTATGAATGTTTACTGTATGTGAACCCCCGCCAATTTCAGACTCGCGGTGATATAAATACAAACAACACGCGGCAAATAGACCAGATACATCGAAAACAGGCATAAAATACCACTGCATAAGGTTTTACAACTCACTTCCTGATCACATTAAAGATCAGCCAATAAATAAATTTAGTTCGATTGTTGGTTCTCAATTTGTCAGGGATCGTTTGTGGTGTTATTTTAACGGAAAAACTTATATTTTAAGTGAATAAGTGAGTGAACGTCATCACTATCTAGTGCTACGAGCTACGACTAAGGTTGGATTAGTCTTAAGTATTGTTTGTTATAAAGCAATAATATACGAAGCAATTGTGGTTAGGTGAACAGTGGTTCATTCATTATTTTCTGCAACGTTGCCAGCTCTCGTAATTTTACTTTTTCGCAAATAAAATGCCATCTACTTGCGGTAGCTGTCAAGTTAAGCTTGGTCCTCGGTCTAAAACATTGAAATGTGCAGATTGCCGTGTACGTTATCATGTAGATTGTCTTGACAACTATCACTAAAAGATATAAGTTATTATATTGAGGAATTTGCCAAAGAAGACGGGGACCACTGGATTTGCGACTCTTGCGAACCGCCGCCATCCAACTCAGATGTGAATGCGCGCGTGGGCACCGCGCGCGCCTCTCCCATTCATCGAGTTTCACTCGGGCGTACGGGAGGTCAGGGTTCCAATTCCTCGCTTGCTGATATGATTAGAGCTATATTTGTTGATGAGTTTATGCCACTTTTCAGTATTGAATTGGATAATGCTTTACGCGATATGAAAAAGGACATTAAGACGCTGGATGAAAGACTAACAACTCTTGAGGCCGCCGCCGCGAATAATAATATTAATGTTGATAATTCAATTCATTCTAACCCGCTCTCTCGTGTAATTAACAATGCGGATGCTGTACATGAAATCGAAGAGAGGCAATTACGATCGTGTAACGTAATAGTATATAACTTGCCCGAGCCTACAGGTACTCAGGATGAAAAAGCTATGAAGGATACGGAGGCATTAGGTACAATCCTCAACCCGCTTGTTGCTTTTGCACCTGCAAATGTTATACGTCTAGGTAAACCTAGTACTGATAAGGTGCGACCGATAAAAGTATTCTTTGCAGATAAGAAAGAGGCAATTGCAGTTTTGAAGGCTACCAGAACTGCCGATACGGGCGATGTTCACTTCAATAATGACATCACGCCAATGCAGAGAAATTACTTGAAAAAACTGAGAGACGAGTTACAGGAGAGAAAGTCTCGCGGGGAAATTGATATAACAATTAAGTACTCTAATGGTCATCTATCTATTGTGAAGTCTACCAATACGAATAAAAAAAAACTAAATATTAATTATCAGAATGTAGGCGGTATTAGAGGTAAAATGAAATCGTTTATGTCTAATGTAAATGTATGTGTGTATGATATCATTGTATTGGTAGAAACTTGGCTTGATGATACAATATGCGATGCGGAGTTGGGCCTAACAGACTTCTCAATATTTAGAGTAGACAGATCCATCCAGACTAGTAATAAATCCAGAGGGGGAGGTGTGTTCATCGCCGTAAGAAAGTATTTAAAAACCGTAGTTATTCAAACGAGTAGTAATGTAGAGCAGATATTTGTAAAAGTAAATGAGAAGTTAATTATTGGTTCCACATACATCCCACCTTCTTCAAATATAGCATCATATGTTTCTAATGCCGAGGAGTTGGAGAAAATCTGTATGGAAAATCCATAGTTCGAATTTCTTTTCTGTGGCGACTACAACATTCCAAACGCGGTATGGGATACTGGTGAAGATATATTAGGAATCAATAATAACAGTTATCCAGCTAGTGTTTTAGCAAATGCCCTCAGCTACTACCAACTTCAGCAAAAGAACAATATTCCTAATAGCAGAGGTGTTTTCTTAGACTTATTTTTTTCTAATATTTGTGATTTAAAAGTAAAAATTGCTAGTAATATTTTGTGTAATGAAAGTGTTCACCACATGCCATATGCAATGAGTGTACCGATGACCGCAGCAGTGTTCACCAGAGAAAATGCAGAGTGGATATATGACTTTAAAAATGCAAATTACAGTGCTATTAATAACTACTTAGCTAGTATCAATTGGGACCAAGTGTTCGGCTATTCTATTAATGAGAACGTTAACAATTTTAACAATATTTTATGTTCAGTTTTTAAGATGTTTGTGCCTGTTACGTATTTAAAATCTTCGCATTATTCCAAGTGGTTCAATAATAACTTAATTAAATATACAAGATTGAAAAAGGAGGCTCATATGAAATATAAAAATTATGGCTCTCGAACACATTACGAATTATTTAAGAACTTGAGGAAACAATGTAAAGATCTTAGTGAGCAATTATACAGAAATTATATTGACCGTGTCGAAACAGAAATAAACAGTGATTCCAAACAATTTTGGGATCACGTTGATGTATGTCGCAAAACGACGGGATATCCAAGTGAAATGTATTTTCATAAGGAGTTAAGTCACAATACAGAACACAGTGTGGAGTTGTTTGCCAAACATTTTTCCCAAGCCTATAATAATAAGCAAGGTAATGCACTAGCTAATTATCAGGGTAACGCATCTTTTGATCTGTGTAATCTCAGTGTTTCAATTGAAGATGTGTTCAATGCCATTGCCTCGCTACCTGTGTCGTGCAATGCGGGCCCTGATGGTATCCCTGCATTCTTTGTAAAGAGTTGCATATATACTTTGTGTAAGCCTATTCATGCTATATTTACAAGTTCCCTTTCGTCGGGTGTATTTCCTGATGGTTGGAAGGACAGTTATGTCGTCCCTATATATAAAAATGGTGCGAGGGGTTATATTGAGAACTATAGAAGAATATCCATCCAATCAGTAATCCCAAAGCTACTGGATTTGTTAGTTTCGGAACAACTTATCAGGTCATGTTCACAAGCAATCATTAATGAACAGCATGGATTTTAGAGGGGCAGATCTACTACTACAAATCTAGTCGTGTACCAGACCCATTTATCAAACGCCTTGGAGAATGAATCACAGGTCGATTCAATATATACGGACTTTTCCAAGGCGTTTGATCGAGTGCAACATAACATATTAATAAATAAATTAGAATTAATGGGTTTCGGTGTAAACATTACTAAGTGGATGAGCAGTTACTTACTGAATAGGACACAACGTGTACACATAGGGAAGCATCTGTCGAACTTTATAAGGGTAACCTCGGGTGTACCGCAGGGCTCGCATTGTGGACCCCTTTTATTATTGTTATTTATTAACGACATTGGGTCGAATATTAAAAGTAGTAATTTTATCCTGTTTGCTGATGACTTGAAAATGTTTAGGACCATTAATGCTGCAACTGATCAGATTCAACTTCAGGACGATTTGAACAGCATTGCATTATGATGTAAAAATAATGAACTGGAGTTGAATTTGAAGAAATGCAACTATATTTCATTTTATCGTGGGAAAAAAAAGAATTTTGATTAATCACTAGACGGGAATGTGTTAACACAAAAATCAGTTATGAAGGACTTGGGTATATTATTTACATCGAAGCTAAACTTTTCCAATCATGTGTCACATATATACAATAAATCATTGAAACTAATGGGTTTCATTAATAGGTTTTCGACAGATTTTAAAATGAGCACTGTTAAAAAGCTGTATGTTTCCCTAGTTCGTCCTCATTTGGAATATGCATCAAGTGTTTGGTCACCATACAATACTAACTCCATTACTCAGCTTGAAAGAGTACAGGGAAAATTCGTAAGACTTATGCATTTCCGAATGGGTGGAAGAAGTGCTAATTTTAGTCACAGTGGAATGTTAAAGCAATTGAATATTAAGTCATTAGTTGATAGGAGAATGTTTTTAGATATGTCGTTTTTATATAAGCTTATCAATGGTCTCATAGATTGTAGTGAGTTGGTTGAAAGGCTTGAATTCAATATACCGCGCGGCCCACAGTCACGACACAAACCGTTGTTTCGCATTGCCTTTCATCCCACTCGTTACGGTATGTACAGCCCTATGGGCCGACTGATGCGGTATGCAAACAAACTGGAGAATGACAACAATTTTGTTTTGTTTATTTCTTCATTTGCAATTTTCAAATCCAGATTGCACCGCATTCATTTATCCGATGTCCTTTCTGAGTGTTAATTTTAAATCGGTATTTATTAATATTTGTGTAGCTATTTTAATTTTTATTTTGTTATTATTATTATTATTATTATTATTTTGTTATTTATTTGTTATTGATTATTTGGTGTCTTATACCTGTGATATATTGCTGTTGCGTTATAACTTATCTTGATCTGTGATACCATCTGTGATACCACATTATATATACTTTTATTTATTTTCACTTATTTAAATATGTATATTTTTGTTTATTAGTATCACTAAGATTACCGTTTCTGATGTTCCTGTTTGCATTTATTGCCGCCACTTGGGTTAGTTATATGTTTTACTTCTCCGTGAATATACTTGTGACTGATGAATATACTGGTGACTTATGTTTAAGAAAATGATTGTCATTATTGTATTGTATAAAGAAGATTTTCCGTAAATAAATTGAAATTGAAATTAAATTAATCATTTAAAATTATTTAATTAAAAATGTATTTTACAGTTAAGAATATTTGGAAAATTTTAAATTTTAATTCTAATTTCTAATTCTTGTATATTTTTTTTATCGATTTTAACCCAACATATTTTATTTATAAACCAGATTAGTGCATTTTTTATTTTTCGTGTTTATTTGTAATGTAATTCGTTATCGTTATTATTTATTTATTTCTTACATTTTATTATTTATTTCACCGTGACTTTTATATGTTTTTGTACATATTTATATTAATTTTATTTTATAAATGACTGATAACAACATTGTAATTTAAGAACAAAATATTTTACTATTGCTGCTGTGTCGGTGTAAGTCCATTAATAATGTTAATATATTTAGTTTTAAGCTTTTCATTTTACTAGTATAATTTGACCTGTGTAACACATGTATGTGATAAACACTAATAAATTTAATTTAATTTGATTTAATTTAATATAATGATAGCTATTAATCACGAGAACGGGGTTTGCGAAACGAGCTGAAGTCCAGTGGAACAAGTCGTTCGAGTGAATAATATCCATTATATGCGAGTTATACACTATACTTTCTTCACGACAAAAACAATATATAACACTACATTTATTATATATATTTATCAAATACGCGCCAGTCTTAATGGTCGGTTTTTTTTATAATAATTTGACAGATACATGATGACAGATTGCGGTACTATGATTTGAATGTATAATAGGGTTAATTCGACTTTAACACAAATATGAACAATCGTTCAACAATAAATAATACTCACACAGTCCACCCTTTCGCCTAAGTTACATAGAAACACGCTCTTTGCAAAAAAAAATTAACTCTTCCGTTTGGATGGAGTTTTCACGGTGTTAACGTTTGTTCCGCTTTAAAAAACACTCGCGACGGATAGAAGCACAATTGTTTAACCGATTTCAAAATGATTTATGTTTACAAACGCGTTTTACGCGGGTTAAACTAGTGAGAACGGCGGAGATGTTGACGCGTTACTTCGTACTTTAACAAAGTGGCGTCGACGACGTCATCACCACCATGGTTAAATGTAAGACAAAAGAAGCTGATTTGACTAGCACAGGGCTGTTACTGCATAGCGGCAAAAAATACAACTAGGCAATTATTTATATTCGTTTTAAAAAAAACACATGTATCACGCAAAGCCCGTGTTTAATGTACTTGAGGGTTAAATGCACCCCATTTATGCTGCTCACACAATTAAATAATTCACATATTATAAGATTGTCATGAACAAAATTATTTAAAGCAAAGACAATTCTTTCAAGTATACATACACATACGTTTATTTAGAGTTCAATGTGAAGCGTTAAACGAGTGTATTCCTCTCCCAGACTAAGCATGAAGTAAAATTTCGAGTTTAGAAAATCCAGAAAATTTGGTTTGGTCGCGTAGCTGAGAATGTGTCAAGAAAAATGTAAATATTTTGCTATTTCAATATATCGATTTTTTTTCCTAAAAAAAAATTGTCATTTTATTTGTTGCTTTACAACAGAGCTGAGATGAATCCTCAAAAACATGATTCGAATTACGAATCCGAATCACCTAATATGATTCGAATCACGAATACTCGAATAAAGGATTCGTAAGTGAAAAATATGATTCGAATCAAAGATTCGAATCCTAATTTTTGAATCACGGATACAAATCCTTTAAAAATAAATTTGAATCTATTATTTGCAACCAGAAATATTTTATTCTATCAGTTTCTATTAACAAACATGTTTATTTACCGACTAAATATCTGATTATATAATGATTTTAATTAATAATGATATATGTGTTATTGAACTTCATTTTGAATCTGTGTTTTATACGCCTGGCGCATGAAGTAAAATTTCGAGTTTAGAAAAGCCCCGTGAAAATTTGTCTCGGGTCGCTGCGCGACCCTCGACAAATTTTCTACGCGGGGCTTTTCTAAACTCGAAATTTTACTTCATGCTTAGTCTGGGAGTGGACAACACTCGTTCTTAGAAGTTTCAAATTAAAGGATTACTCTAGATTATTAAGTTTATTACCAATTTACAAAGGCTACAGCTCGAAGGACCAATCATGGTCTTCGGAGACCGAAGGACTACAGGGAATCGAAGTTTATTTACAAGAAAACAACGAATATCTGAAGGTTTACAGCATGGATAGGAAAGAAAACATCCAATTTTGAAAAAATATCGAAGTTGGGTTGGATTTCAGTGCGTTTTTAACTTCACTTTAAATCAGTGTTTTATACGCGTGGCGCATGAAGTAAAATTTCGAGTTTAGAAAAGCCCCGTGAAAATTTGTCTCGGGTCGCTGCGCGACCCTCGACAAATTTTCTACGCGGGGCTTTTCTAAACTCGAAATTTTCCTTCATGCTTAGTCTGGGAGTGGACCGTCAAGATTTTCTACATGTCGAGATTTTTGATATTTCTAGATTTATGTCGATTTATTCACAGTTTGTTATTGTACTAAATGCAACTTCAATATTAAATAAAAACGTTTTTTTTAGGAATAGAATATTCACCCATTAAGAGCCGAACAAATTATAAAAGTTAATTTTAGGTAAAATTTTGCATCTTTTTCTATGATTTCAATGAATGATTTATTATATTACATACGTCGATTTTTTAAAAGAGTTAAATTTAAAATTCAAACGAGTGTTGCCCACTCCCAGACTAAGCATGAAGTAAAATTTCGAGTTTAGAAAAGCCCTGCGTAGAAAATTTGTCGAGGGTCGTGCAGCGACCCGAGACAAATTTTCGCGGGGCTTTTCTAAACTCGAAATTTTACTTCATGCGCCACGCGTATAAAACACTGATTTAAAGTAAAGTTAAAAATGCACTGAATACCAACCTAACTTCGATATTTTTTTCAAAATTGGATGTTTTCTTTCCTATCCATGCTGTAAACCTTTAGATATTCGTTGTTTTCTTGTAAAATAACTTCGATTCCCTGTAGTCCTTCGTTCTGCGAAGACCATGGTTGGTCCTTTGAGCTGTAGCCTTTGTAAAACGGTAATAAACTTAGTAATGTAGAGTAATCCTCCAATTTGAAACTTCTAAGAACGAGTGTTGTCCACTCCCAGACTAAGCGTGAAGTAAAATTTCGAGTTTAGAAAAGCCCGGCGTAGAAAATTTGTCGAGGGTCGCGCAGCGACCCGAGACAAATTTTCACGGGGCTTTTCTAAACTCGAAATTTTACTTCATGCGCCACGCGTATAAAACACTGATTTCAAGTGAAGTTAAAAATATACTATTAACGTTGGATATTTTTCATGGTTAAGTAACCAAATATGCATTCACAAATATTTGAATTATTCGATAATTTAAATATTTATATTCAAACATGAATAATTTAGTGATTTAAATATTCATATTAGAATATTTAACTATTTGAATTAATCGAATTCAAATCCCAGCCTTAATAGCGATGATTCGAATTATTTAGGAGGATTTGAATCCATGTATCAGGATTCGATATTTATAAGGATTCGATTCCTTTTATAAGGATTCGAATCCACTTATAAGAATTCGAATCCTTTTATAAGGATTGAATCCTTTTATAAGAATTTGAATCCTTTTATAAGGATTCGAATCATCTACGTTTGGATTCGAATACGAATCCTTTTAAAAAAATGTAACGAATCCGGATCACAAATCCGTTTTCACTAAAGTATTCGAATACCTCTTTTGAATCCTCTAAAAGGATTCGAATCCGGGAATCGAATCCTGAATGATTCGAATCCTGCTCAGCTTTGCTTTACAATATGTCACTGTTTTATACGCGTGGCTCATGAAGTAAAATTTCGAGTTTAGAAAAGCCTAACTCGTAGCACTACGCGACCAAACCAAATTTGAAGGCTTTTCTAAACTCGAAATTTTGCTTAATGCTTGGTTTGGGAATGGAAAACACTCGTTTGAAACCTTAAATGGAACTTTTTTATCAACGAATACCTGAAAATGTACAGAATATACATTATGTATATTTAAAAGAAACATTCCCAGTATGTAATACTCATACAATAAGTCATTCATGAAATCATAAAAAGAAATGCAGAATTTAGGCTAAAAACAACTTTTAAGGTTAACTCTATTATTGTTTGGTCATTAATAGGTTAAAATAATAAGCTTTAAGTTGAATGTAAAAATGAATATGTATTACAAGTTAGAGTTTGCTGCAAAAATGTATTAAGTGTTGTAAATATTAAAAAAAAATAATTTGTATACACATGTTTGACATAATTGGTAAAATTCTAATATTTAAGTAAAGCTTAATAACGTTTTAGCTAAAATAAGTGTGCTGCTAAATGGCAACACGACGCATTTAAGGGTTAACATATATGTTATGCACCTTCTAAGTGGATGTAGTAGGTGTTATGTATTCAAAAACCCACTTGTAATATGAGTGTAATCAAAAACATTTTACGCAAAAAAAATGACGTCTGAAATATCATTCTAAGTACCGTTAGCCTAATATGGAAGTCAAAGTCCAAAAACCTCGAGGGAAGAAAAAATATATGTACATTTTCAACTGCAACTTTTTAGTGTGCAATTGTTCAATAATAATAATAATAATCGCTTTATTGTAGGAACAAATACAAAACAAAATACATATTCAATTACATAACATTAGTATATATATGTATACGTTACAAAAGGAATAGGCCTTAGCTCGGTGTTCACCAGCTAGTCTGCCGACTATTCCTAAAAAAATACTTATAAAATAATACGTATAATAATAAAATTGATAATTTATATATTAAGCAATACATAATTTTAGCGAGCTAGTTTTCTAAAGTGTACAGTACTGATAAACCAGCAAATATACCGACATTTCCTAGCACTTCTAATGCAACCTATATGCCAATAAAATTATTTAAAAGTCCTCAATTTAGTTGGCGTTCACTTTGTGGTACATCTTCATAACAATTTAATTAAAACACTTAACTTTGTGGTAAAACAAAGTTAAATGTTTTAATTAAATAAAAGTGGTAAAACAAAGTTAAGTATTTTTTTTAAATTGTTATTTAAAAGTGATATATTTCATGAAATTAATGATTTGAAAAGCAGCAATGTCACAGGCCCTGACGAAATCCCTATACTATTTTTAAAGAATTGTATTTTTTTTATCACATCGCCATTATTTATTTTATTTGATGCTTCTGTCACACAAAATATCTTTCCTGACTTTTGGAAGAGAAGCTGTGTTACACCACTACTTAAGTCTGGCAAAAGGGATGATGTATCAAATTACTGGAGTATATCAATACAATCCGTTATACCTAAATTACTCGATAAACTTGTAGCCGGAAAACTAAATTGGATGTGCAAAAACATACTCATAGATAAACAGCATGGATTCCGTGCTGAAAGATCTACATCAACAAATCTTTTAACCTTCACTTGATTTATCATTAACGCCTCCGAGTCTAACCATTCTGTTGATACTGTTTACCAATTTTGCCAAGGCATTTGATCGTGTTAACCACGATATTTTAGTTGCTAAATTATCTGCATTGGGATTCCATGTGGATGTTGTCAAAATAAAGAACTTTTTATCAAATACTATTCAAGTGCCATCGGATGTTCCCCAGGGTTCGCATTGTGGTCCATTACTGGTCTTATTAATGACATATCATTAATGACATATCACTGGTTATAAAACATTCCTCATTTTTGCTCTTTGCTGATGACTTGAAAATGTACAAAGAAATTGTGTCTATGGATGACTATTTACTGCTGCAAGATGATTTATTATCGGTTTACAATTGGTGTCGAAAGAATCATTTGTTTTTTAATGTACAAAAATGCAAAACTATAGAAGTTTCTTAAAAAAAAACAAGTGTTATACAATTTAAAATTGATGGTCTCCACCTTAAACAATTAAGTGTTACTAAAGATTTGAGTATAATCTTTGATAGAAAATTGTGTTTTGCCAGCCATATTAACGCAATGTGTAATCGTGCTAGAAAGATGTTAGGTTATATAAAACGAATGGGCAGAGACTTGTCACCAGCAGCATTTGAATGAGTTTATTTTGCATTTGTACGTTCGCATCTGGAATATGGATCGCGTGTATAGATACCAAATCAAAGTGTTTATATTAATTCTTTGGAAAACATTCAAAACAAATTTTTAAAAGTACTTGCGTACAAGTTAGGCTTTGATACCAGCACAAATTTAGATACAATTTTGTCTATCCAATGTATTGATAAACTAAGTATCCGCCGGGTGTATGCTGATTTGTTATTTTTTCATAAATTAAAATTAATTAACATTAATTCACATATCTTCTGTCGCAAATTACTTTCTCTATTACTTAATCTAATCTCTCAATTCGACATTTACCCTTATTTAGTATCCAGTTCCATAAGACAAATTATGGGAATAATGGTCCACTTACAAGGTTTGTGGGTACAGCAAATAAACTATCACTGCATCCAAATTTTGATATTTTTAATTGCTTCTCATCCTCACAATTTATTAGCAAACTTAAGCGTATAAATGTTTGTTATTTGTCTTAGTATTGTATCTGTTAACTGTTGAGGCTTCTACTTCGTTATACATCATTATTAACATAAATAAGACACTTAAACTTTGTTTGTACAACTGAGGTTAGTATTGTAAGTTTATTTCATGTATAAGTATTACTGTATTTTTCTTGTAGTTATAAAATGTTGTCAACATGTATTTTGTAAAATGGATCTTCCGTTAAATAAATAAATAAAAATAAATAAATAAATAGCAAGTTGCATTTGCAAACAACAAAATGTCAGTTTAATGCCACTCAAAACGATCTGTAAATTGACAATTTATTGTTTGTGAACACAGTTTGCTGTTTAAAAATTGAGCAACAGCAAATTACGCCAAAAAGTGTACAAGTGAATTTGATTCAGAGCTGGGACGAATTCTCGTGAAAAGGATTCCAATCACATATCCGAATCACCTAATACGATTTGGATCACGAATACTCGAAAAAAGGATTCGTAAGAGATGAATATGAATCCTGATTTTTCGAACCACGAATACAAATCCTTTAAGAATAAATTTGATTTTATTATTTTTTTGCAACCATTAACGTATAAATATCGTTATCAGTTGATTTAACAAAAATATTCAAAACCTAATTATTTATTATTAACACTGAGCATCGTTGATAACAGACTAAATATGGGTTACTCTGATTAAAGATGTATTTGTGTGTTTTTGAACTTCACTTCAAATCAGTGTCTTGTACGTGTGGCGCATGAAGTAAAATTTCGAGTTTATAAAAGCCCCGTGAAAATGTGTCCTTGAAGTTTCGAACGAGCGTTTCCACTCCCAGACTAAGCATGAAGTAAAATTTCGAGTTTAGAAAAGCCCCGCGTAGAAAATTTTCACGAGGCTTTTCTAATCTCTAAATTTTACTTTATGGGCCACGCGTATAAAACAGTAATTTAACGAGTAATTTAAAAACACACAAAAGATTTTTTTCTATATTAATCCTCACAATTAATTCGAATTATTTTTGACGATTCAAATCCTTTTGTAAGTATTCAAATCCATTTGCAAGTATTTGAATCCTTTTATAAATATTCGAATCCTTTTATGAGGATTCGAATCATCCGCATTTGGATTCGAATACTAATCCTCTTAAAAAAATGCAACGAATCCGGATCACAAATCCAGTTTAACTAAAGTATTTGAATGCTTTTTTTTAATCCTCTAAAAGGATTCGAATCCAGGATTCGGATCCCGAATGATTCGAATCTTGCCCAGCTCTGATTTAATCCATTAGAATTTGTAATTTATTGCAATGTATTTATTATAAATAAGTACCGTTGAAAAATAAATAACGATAATTTACGTCAAAAATGTTATATTAGGTTAATTTTGACATTCTTATCAATCATATTAACTTCCTTTCAACCGGAGCTGGGCAGGATTCGAATCATTCAGGATTCGAATCCTAGATTCGAATCCTTTTAGAGGATTCAAAAGAGGTATTCGAATACTTTAGTTCAACTGGATTCGTTATCCGGATTCGTTACATTTTTTTAAGAGGATTCGTATTTGAATCCAAATGTGGGTGATTCGAATCCATATAAAAGGATTCGAATCCTTATAAAAGAATTCGAATCCTTATAAAAGGATTCGAATATTTATAAAAGGACACGAATATTAATAATAGGATTCGAATACTTACAAAAGGATTTGAATCGTCAGAAATAATTCGAATTAATTGTGAAGATTACATTAAAAATGTCTTTAGTGTGTTTTTAAATTTCTCGTTAAATCACTGTTTTGTACGCGTGGCGCATGAAGTAAAATTTCGAGTTTAGAAAAGCCCAGAAAATTTGTCTCGGGTCGCTGCGCGACCCTCGACAAATTTTCACGGGGCTTTTCTAAACTCGAAATTTTACTTCATGCTTAGTCTGGGAGTGGAAAACACTCGTTTAAATAAAGACAACCTTATACAAGACTGTCTCAGTTTAAACCGAGACCTTATACAGTAATGACTTTGAATTTGACGTCATGTGAAGATTTCTGCGCGTGTTAAGGTCGGCTCGGTTTAAATCGAGACAACCTTGCACGGTAATAATCTTGATTTTGACGTCAAGTACGGATTTCCACGCGTGACATCAACCAAGGTGTGTAAGTAAGTTTGTCTTGATTTAAACCGAGCCGACCTTGTATTGTTTAATTACCTTGATTGTTGACATCACGTGAGGCTTTCTACGCGTGACGTCAGCAATCAAGGTGGTAATTGTATAAGGTAGTTTTAATTTTAAACCGAGTCGACCTTGTTAGTTTATTTACATTGACTTTTCACGCCACGCAAGGAATTTCATGTGTGACGTCAGAAAAACTCCCTGTATTTCTCAGGACATAGATATTTCTAATAAAATCAAACTGAATTTGCTATGAAATTCAAACATAATTAGAAAAACCAGTATATTTTCAATTTCACAATATTTCAGTGTTTTATCCGTTTCGCTACGCAACTAAACCAAATTTTCAGAATTTTCTAAACTCTATATTTTACTTCGTGCGTAAACAAGGACAGTAAATATATGTTAAAAAACAAAAATTAACATTTCTTAAGATATAAACTTTTTGTCTCGTGTAATATAAGGCAAAAGTAATGTCATATTATGAATTGGCTGCCATTATATTAGAAATAAAAAAATGGGCAATGTTTTGACTGAAAGTTAATTTAAAGGTGTAAAATTGATAATATAAAGTTAAAAAAATGATATCGGTCAAACGACCATCTCCTGAGTTGATGTTGATTGTGCTCGTTTTACAACAATTTGAATTGTTGTTTGTAAAACATCTGACCCCAAATTGGTGATTTCTTCTTCAATTTTGGCTTTGAAGACTTGCAAGGTTTGTGGTTTGTTGTGGTTAATGCGAAATTTCAAAAGACACACAAGGAGTGAAAACGCTCGTTCGAAACTTCAAACTGAATGATTTGATAAGAACATTAAATGACTAAAAATGTTTTTAAAGATAATAATCTAGTTTTCAAAATTATGTTTAATATTATTCGAAGTAAAACTGACATGGTAGCCACAATCTGAAATGTTAAATTGTCCTGACATTTCCCTAATTCCAAATTTTTTCCCTGCCCATTTAATATAACTTTCTTCTGTGGGAAATCTTTATTTTGTTAAATTATTTTCATTGTTTTTGTAAATATTCAAATTAATTTTATAAATTTTTATGTGTTTTGTAATTTGACTGCTGATTTTGACAAATTTAATAATGTCATATGGCTTTTTTGTTAGTGTTTTGGTCAATTTGAAGCTAATTTCATGACTTTTCTCTTACTTTCCCCGTTTTAATGCTATTGAGTGAATTTATTATCTACGTAATTTTTAGGCATTCGTCGATTTTATAATAGAGTTCAATTTGAAGCTTTAAACGAGTGTTTTCCACTCCCAGACTAAGCATGAAGTAAAATTTCGAGTTTAGAAAAGCCCCGTGAAAATTTGGCGAGGGTCGCGCAGCGACCCGAGACAAATTTTCGGGCTTTTCTAAACTCGAAATTTTACTTCATGCGCCACGCGTACAGAACACTGATTTGAAGTGAAGTTTAGAAACACACAAATACTACTTTAATCAGAGTAACAGGGAATCAGATGTTTAGTCTGTTATCAACGATGTTCAGTGTTAATAATAAATAAATAAAACAACTGGTAACGATATTTATATATAAATGGTTAAAAAAATTATAAAATCAAATTTATTCTTATAGGATTTGTATTCGTGATTCGGAAAAACAGGATTCGAATCTTTGATTCGAATCATATTTATCTCTTACGAATCCTTTATTCGAGTAACCGTAATTCGAATGATATTAGGTGATTCGGATTCGCGATTCGAATCCTTTTTACGTAGATTCGTCCCAGCTCTGCTTTCAACAGTGTTGTATTCTTTTACTATTTGTTTACACAAAATGTTAATCGACGAAACTAATTACAATCTAATAAATTTCGAACTCGTGTTACTACCAAAATATTTTTATTTAATAAAATGCCAGTTATGCCATTAAATGTCGATATAAATTTCGTATGTCGAAGATGACATAAAATTTCAATAATCACGTAAAATACTGATAAAAATTTACTAAAATTACAAGGAAAATTACTGAAAAAAAAGTCAAATATGATACGATGTTCATAATTGATTTATGCTAGATTTTTCGAATATCCAAAGACAATTCCGCTAGAAAATACGCTAGCCGCTAGATCGAAAACCTCGCAATTTGAGTTTAAAATCCGCCGGATCTAGCGGATTTTCCGCTGACTTGGCAACACTGACAGTGTTTTCGAAGTATGACTCAAGTTTAAATTTTCCACTCATTTTTGACGTCATTACTTTTCGATCCTATCCTTTAAAAACCCATATTTTTGCTTAAAATACTGTAAAAATCGTTCCTTTCAACTCTAATTGAATCGGTTATTTGGAAAAGAACACATCTACTTCAGAGTAAATTTTACAGTAGGAAGAAAAAACTTTTTAATTTAAATGTTCATATACATAAAGTCATATACATGTTATTGTATGTTCGCTGGTATTCGAATAAGCCAATTCAAAGTAATTTTTCGTGGATATTTGAAAATTTTATATTATAAAAATTAATTTATATTTAATGCATTTGTGCCCTTTTCCAAACTTATTCAGAATGAAACATAAAAATAAAGGCAATTTACATTATTTATTAAAGAAAATATATGTTTACATAATAGGTAGAACTTAAGTAAGTTTATAAAAGCACAATAGGATTTATATCAATAGGTATTGAAAGTCTTCTTCAGGAATTTCTTCAGAAACTCCTGTTGGCCAGGCAAATACCATAGTGTAAAATTCTGTGCTTTCCTCGGGAATATACTGGATTAAGGATTTCAAATTATCAACTTTTTTTTATTGATTGGAACCTTGTCAGTATAGGCTTTATACGCTTCCCCAGCAGGAAGATTAGTCCTGGACCCAGCAGGCTTTGCTAGTTGAAAAGAGAACGAGGTGAGCCCATCTATATATTGGAAAACAATAAGCACTCCAGGATTTGTTGAATCGTATCTAAAGTGATTGTAATGTGAAATCTGAATATGTACTCTTTGATCTCTAGGGACTTTCCTTTTTTGTGTTTCAATAGACTCGGTAGTTTTTTTATAGTGTGTTGGCCACCATTTTTTATAGTCTATTATTTGAGAATTTTGTATTTCTTTCACATCAAATTTTCCGGATACAGATACCTTTTTGATGAGCTCCATATATTCTTGATGAGTATAGATTCTATCGACTCTTCTTATTTTTCTTTTGACAGTTCCAAAGTCTCTATCACAATCGTTAAATGAATGTCCTCTCAGGGGGAAATAGTGTATAATTTTCTTAAACCTATTGTTTGCCGCCAACGTCATTAAAAATCTTACCACAGTATGATTTTTGTTTGGTCCCGGGCAATCGTCAGAAAATATGTAGAGCTCATCTATACTTTTATCAACATGCTCATTAATGTACATATTTAAAAATGTACATACTTCATTCGGGCCTTTTAATGCTTGCCCCTCGTGGTATGAATAGAATGTTGCCTTTCCAGTCTTCAAGTTGTGGATGCAAAATTCATATACCCACAGCTGTCGCAGATAAAAAATTTCTTGTACAGGAATATTTGGTAACGGCAAATTCTGCATGTAGTCGAATACTAGACCCATGACATTATCTTTCTCAGCGCAAAGTTCTTTTATCTCAATTTTTTTTTGAGAAGAACTTTTTTGCTCTTCGTTTATGAACTACAAGTGAAGCAGCAGCAACACGCTTGGCGTTATCATTTAGATTGGGATCTCTCAACTTTTGTCCGTATTCCTCACAGTATGAACACACATCCCCTTGCGGTCTACCAAATCTCAAATTAAAATTTTCATGGAAAAACTTTAAGAAAAAGTCGTACTTTACTTTTCCTTTTAGGTCTAAATTTTCATCAATAATCATGTTGTGCATAACTTTCACATTAAGTGTAGCCGGTAAGTATTTTTTGGTTATAGTATTGGAGTAGTGGACTTCTTTAACATCGAATTTTTCGATAAGCTCTTTTATTTTGGTACAAATTTCTCCAGAAACATCATTATGTCTTGATCCTACTTCTTTCCCACGTCTATCTTTTGGTGTGGTATCGGATGCTGATAGTAAACTGAGACGTCTTACTTTTTTCATTGTAATCCCATGTAAACTAACAAACGCCTGTTTGCACACCTTAATGCGTTGCCCTTCTAAGCAGATATGATATGAAAAAGTAAGGGCCTTGGGTTTGGGTTTTTCGATGACAGAAACTTTACTTTTTCTCTTGATGGAACAACTTTCGATGAGACTTTGAAGAAATGTATCTTGTGCATCTTTGTCATCAAAACTATTTACCCGATCTATAATATTCTTCTTTTGGTCTTCACTGAAGTTACTAAAACATTTCATTTGGCACCTACAAAAACCCAAAAAAAAGTCAAAAATATTTAATGTTTTATAATTTCAAAACTTCTACCTGTAGTCCGGACCTGTTATTCTGGCACTAATGACTTTCCCAACATGATTAAGATGTTCAATTCCTTTCACTTTGGCCCTTTTTATAACATTTGATTTATAGTTTTCCGTATTCAAAACTCCTTTCTTGCGTTATGGTAAATTATTACCATCAGATTCGCTTCCACTTAACTCACTCATTTCGCTTGAAATCTTTATCTGTTATTAATCTTTGCAAACACCAAAATTCACACCCGATTCAATGACAGTCAAATTCTAACTGAAATCTGACAGCGAGAACCAGCGCCATGATGTGACAAAACACATGCTTGATTATTTCGAAAAGGTCACATGTGCGTCGAATGTAACTTTTTCGAACCAAACGCAGTGGAGCGGGTATATGTTAGAGCGTTTCTAGCGTGATATTTTGTTCCCTTTTCGCACCAAACGCTGCGTCTTCAATAAACTTGTTGAAAAATAATATAAAACGAAAATGGCCGAAAATGTCTTTTATGCCCTTTTCCAAATAATCGATTCAATTTAAATTATTAATTTAACGACATCAACGAAGTCTCCAATTCGATTAAACACTAGTTTTAATACATCCGTTTTAAAGACAAAATATATTACAGGCTATTTTTAAAATGGGTATATTAAAATGAACATCAGATATGACATTTATATCCTGTTGAATTTGAATAAAATAAAATACACAGGGTATGCATAACCTACATTAAACATGGTATATTAAGATTCTATATTCAATAAACATCTAGGTTATGTATACCCTGTGTATTTTATTCAAATTCAACAGGGTATAAATGCCATATTTGCGTTTGCAAATTATTACAACATCCACCACTTCCTCCACCACCATTTCCTCCGACATATACATGCAACACGTTTTATAATTTAGCGGGCGTAAACAATGAAAATTGTGTAATATTAATTCAACTAATGGATGTTGATTCGTATCGCGTATATATCGGACATATCGTCCGGTGTTGTTGTTCAGGGATATTGGGGGATGGGGGTTGAAATGTGCTTCTGAATTGATTATTGCGGGTGCGGGTTTTATCCGCTCCTGTAACGGATCGACGGCCGTCCCCCGTGCAAAATGTAATTGTTTTTTGATTGAATGAATGGATGCGGTTTACTTGTGTACACAGAAAGATTGTAATTACAGAATGGAGAATATTTTTCATTTAATCGAATTTCAGATTTTTACAAAATTTGCAGAGATTATTGAGAAATAAATAAATGTTATTATACCTTTCAGGTTTTTTTAAACTCCTAGTTTTACATCAATAGTCACGCGTATAAAACACAGATTTTTTTGGATTCTACTTTGTGTCAACGGCGATTTTTTGCCGAAAAAAAAGTTAAAATGATATTTGGTGGGTTGAGGTATATTATTTAAACTTGAAATATATGGCAAAGTGTTTATTATGAAATCGGACTTACAGTTTGCTTAACATTTCTTGTTGAAAATTACGAAATGTTAAATACAGGGTGTCCCGGTAATGTGGAGATATGGCTTAACCATAGATTCCTGGGATAAAAATATGATGATTTAACACAACTTATGTATATCCAAAAATTTACGGCTAAGCCGAAATTAGTCTTTAAAGTTCAAAAAAATATTATTAATTTTATTTGTAACGATTGAGCCTTATATTCGATTTGACTGGAATTTATTATGGTTGATTATCATAATATAACACATCATTTAACTTATTATGGTCATCATTTATTGACAGAATGTATGAAAAACAGTAGTACCCTTACATAAAAACTAAAATATGTTTATACTGGTGCTCCTTATAAAAATTAAAAAAATATTACTTCAAAGATTGGTTCATTTGAAAGCTTCTTTGTCTGTTAATAATGTTTGATATCTTGTAGGGGTTTTGCAACAAAAATATGAATATGGTATCCTCAATTACCTTGGCAAAATCCTAATACAAGCAATACACAGTTACTTTTTCTTTTAGGTAAACATATGCATAAGCTCTACATTTTCCGACATTAGTTGTTTTTTAAAAGAGTTTAATTTAAGGCTTTAAACGAGTGTTTTCCACTCCCAGACTAAGCATGAAATAAAATTTCGAGTTTAGAAAAGCCCCGTGAAAATGTGCGTGACTCGAGACAAATTTACTGCGCTTTTCTAGACTCGAAATTTTACTTCATGCGCCATGCGTACAAAACATACATTTCAAGTGAAGTTCGAATATACATAAATTTCACAACATTTTAGTGCTTTATTCGCGTGGCGCATGAAGTAACATTTTGAGTTTAGATAAGCCCAGAAAATGTTCAAGGGGCTTTTCTAAACTCGAAATTTTACTTTATGCTTAGTTTGGGAGTGAAAAACACTCGTTTAAAGGTTCAAATTGAACTTTAAAAAAAAGCAAGGAATATCTTAAAATTTACAGAAAATAGGCTGAATTTGGAATACGTATACTTGAAGGAAAAACTTCTTGTATCTGTTTGTTCCGGGGAAATATGAATATCTATAAACCATAATGAAGGTAACAATTAATTCTCTAAAAACACTCGGTATTTAATAGTATACACAATTGACGTTTGTTAAACAATGACGGCAACGAAAAAAAACATGTATTTTTAATCACCCGAAAATCCTAGTTTTTCGGGTTTTTCGGTTTCGGGCGTTTTTATTAAATAATAAAAAAATAATTGATTTGCGTTTTATTTTTTTGTTACAAAACCGTACAAGATATCAGACATTATTAAGAGACAGAACAGCTTTTAAATGAACTAATCTTTTAAGATTTATTTTTAAAATTTTTATAAGGTGCGCAAATAAAAACATATTTTAGTATGTATGTTGTGGTACTATTGTTTTTATACTTCTTGTCAATCAATGATGACCATAATAACTGAAATGATGTGTTATATTATGATAATCAACTATAATAAATTATTTTAGTCGGATCAAATATAGCGTTCAATTGTTATGAATAAAATTAATAATATTTTTTTTTAACTTTAAAGAATAATTCCGGCTTAACTGTAAACTTTTGGATATAAATAAGTTATGTTTAATCATCATATTTTTATCCCAGGAATCTATGGTTAGGCCACTTTTCCACATTAACGGGCACTCTATATAAAATCAGTAAATCAATACCAACTGATTGAATTAATAGTTTATAGTACATATAGTTTAAATTAATTAAAGATATTTAATAATATTTATTTTTAATAACTTTTCAAGACAAGAGTCCTTATGTTCGAATTGGTTTTGAAATTTTACGCTAGCAAAACCTACATTTTCGTCTGTAAGTAACACTTAGACAATATTAAGTTATATTTTATAATGCCTAAAATATACCTAATTAAAGTGTAAAATTACTATCTGAATCTATGTCGTGCTAAGATAGAAGACAATTTTACATCATTATTTTTCGTTTTTTCACCTAAAGAGGGGTAATATATATTATTTCTAAGATAGATGATAATACTTTATTCAATATAATCTTGTTCGACTTTCTATATAAGTGAAAATACTCCTCTTTCGTTACCTATATCCTATTACTCCCGACTTTCCCTGGAAATAAGAAGAAATAAATAAAAACAACCTCTCCTGGCTTGGGGAGTACAAAAAGAAGTACGGTGGGGGGATCGATAAGGAATCAGGGCATCATTTGTAGCTCGTACACCGAAGTGAAAAAGGGGGATACATTCCAGCCCTCCCTAACCGGGAATAGTAGCATTCACGAAATTCAATCAACCCGAGCAGATTTATCTTCTTTCGGGCGCTTCCTGAGCGTAATTAGGGTCCATTATTTCAGCGTGCGTGGCCCCCGCCGAGAAAAGATGGAGTTTTCCCTATCTATCTGGGGCGACGCTCAACAAGTGCGCGTCGCGGTGCCCGCCAGCCATAACCATTGTTTCCCTCTCTTCCTCATCCACCTCCCGGCTCGTTCCTACCAACCCTGATAATTGAAAAAGTTTTGTAGGTGTTTAATGAAAACGCGCGCAACAACCGTATCTGAATTTCCCGTTTTATCTGTTGGTATGCGGAGGGAAAAAATGGGGGGGAGGATTGATAATTTTCGAAGTTAAGTAATGAAGTTGGCGTGGGTGTATAATGTTGGGAATTGGGTGGGGTGGGGGTTTGTTTTTAATAGGGGGTTACAAATTGGCGCTCGCTCAAATGGGGGTCAGTTAATATAATGCTACACAATTTGTTCCTTAACAACTTTTAGTTGAAGGGATGGATTTCATCCTTTGTGTTCGGGTTTATGTTTAATAGGAATTTAATAATATTTTTGATAAAAATATCTCTCTGAAGATTAGAAACATTAATTAATAGGATGATAATAATTATTCTAACAAGTGGATTAAATCATATGTTCTATAAGGAAAAAACCTCCAGAGTGTCATGGAAAATATTATAGGTTGGCAACTCTGAAATTATATACATATTATAATTAGGTCGCCCAGATGCAAAACCATAAGCCATAAGCCTATTTTTTGATTTTGAGGTTTTGATATCACTAGATGCTATTCATCTCAGGCCACAATTATAAAAATAAATTGACTTTCAAAACTCATCCTAAACCTTTTAAAATTAGGTTGCTATATTTCTAGCTACAAAAGCTGACATATTTTTCCAGTTGCAAAACCTGCAAACTTGTTACAAATGTCATATCAGCAAATCGGATGCAAAACCAGATATAATTTGTCTTGCTTCCATTCGATACAACGCTGATTCAACATGGTTTTAATTTATTTAAAAGACGCTTATTATTGTTTGGTAATGATGGCACCCATGCACTGTTAATTCAAATAGCTAAATGATAACAAAATAAGGCTTTGAGAAAAAAAAAGGAGCATTATCTTTTTATTTCAAATCCTTGTAATATTATCATTTTGCCAATATCAATTATAAAAATATTGTGGTGTAATATTGCTGAAAATAGTCTCCAATATATTTTTTTTGATAAAACTTAAACAATGTCCAGTGTTACATCCGAACATATTTTAAAGATGGCCATCGCTAGAGTTACAAGACCTGACATATTTGCAGTTAGGGTGCAAAACCTGCTATTTCCAGATTTAAATCCATAATATCTAATTAATTTTTTAAGCACGATATCAAATTATAAGGATATCTTGCCCAGGAGTTACGAAATCATTTTGCAACAAGTTTGTTGAAACACTTAGGGAGCTCTTAGATGGACGTTTTGAACGCGAGGCGGAACGGGAGCGGGCGCAAGCGTTTGCGTTTTAACACATAGGTTTTATGAGAGTCCGCAGACGGACGGGTGCGAGGCGGAGAAAACGCCAGCACTCGCGCCTGTTTAAATTTGAGCGGAGCGGGAAGGACGCGTTTTTCAGTTCTAACACATGGTTTCTTATACGGGTGGGTGAAACGCGTTTTTAAAGCGGGCGTTTTCCTCAATATTTTTGTAAAAAATCGACCAAAGCGAGTTAAATTCGTAATATTTTCCTTACCATATTTGCGTTTAGATAAATGTCCAAAATTAAAAAAATAAACAAAAAATATAAATTATAAATTTTTAGGTAAACTTGCACCTCTAAGATATGAGTATAATTATATTTAATATTTAAAAAATCTATGATATTTTCTAGAAATTGCGAAAAATGAAATTACTAACAATTTAAAATCGCCCTCAAACTCTTGTAAAAGTAGTGTGATGAGAACAAAATAATTAAAAAAATTAATAATAATTTTCTTGAGAGCGGTCTCTGTGCTCGTAAATTTTGTACCGCCAGCAGCTTCTCTTTTCCTTAACTTTCCAATTGGCCAACAGACTAGGGAAGCGCCCATTTCACAATCTATTTTTAATATACAGGTTATTACCCATCAAAGTGTATGAAATTTTTGACAGAAATGTGTGTACCGGTTACGAGTTAAATAAAAGGAATAAAGAGAAAGTCTATATCCTAGCGCTAAAACGTGATTTTATAAGTATGTTTGATACAGAAAGATTTATCTTAGAAATTCAGCCACCGCCCACGGAACAAATCCATTTAAGTAATGTTTCATCAACATTAAAATAACGTTTAATGTTGCTGCACTGTTGATATAACGTTATTTGTTTGTTTTTTGCTCATAATGTCTATGTATAATAAAGGATAAATAAATAATAATTTGACGTAATTAAATCTATTTCGTTAATGCTTATTACTCAGCGTAACACAACTGAATGATAGACGGCGCCGAAGGCACGGCGGCGAACTCGCTTGCAAAACGCGTTCAATTCCCTCTGTATAAGAGCTAAAAGCGGAGCGGAAAAAACGATCCGTCCCGCTCCGCTTCCACGCTCAAAACGTCCATATAAGAGCGCCCTTATGGCTGGGTTTTCATCTGGCCGACTCAATTAATATGTCTGTTTTATATGTTAATTCCAAAAACGTGTAGTCAACTTAAATTAAAGCAAAAGAATAAATCATAGCACTCTAGAGGTTTTTTGCTATTGAACATACGAGATACATTTTTAGTCATACTGTATTATATATTTTTAAATGGTCTCCGTTGATTAAATAAATAAAAATTAATAAACATACCAGGAGATGATTCAGAGAGCAATTTTAGAGGATGGAGGAAAGGGGCAATTTTAAAATGTAGGTTACATTCTACTAATCAATTACTCGATTAGAATTTAATGTTTTTAAAGATTTAGTGATCTTTTACAATTTTGTCCTAGCATTCACACATCCAAAATGTTTATAACAGTTCCGCTTCGCTCCGCGACCAAACCAAATTTTCAGGCTTTTCTAAACTCGAAATTTTACTTCATGATTAATCTGGGATTCAGAGCTGGGATGAATCCTCAAAAACAGGATTCGAATCACGAATCCGAATCACCTAATATGATTCGAATCACGAATACTCGAATAAAGGATTCGTAAGTGAAAAATATGATTCGAATCAAAGATTCGAATCCTCATTTTTGAATCACGGATACAAATCCTTTAAAAATAAATTTGAATCTATTATTTGCAACCAGTAATATTTTATTCCATCAGTTTCTATTAACAAAAATGTACATTTACCGACTAAATATCTGATTATATAATGATTTTAATTAATGATGATATATTGAACTTCATTTTAAATCTGTGTTTTATACGCGTGGCGCATGAAGTAAAATTTCAAGTTTAGAAAAGCCCCGTGAAAATTTGTCTCGGGTCGCTGCGCGACCCTCGACAAATTTTCTATGCGGGGCTTTTCTAAACTCAAAATTTTACTTCATGCTTAGTCTGGGAGTGGACAACACTCGTTTTTAGAAGTTTCAAATTAAAGGATCACTCTAGATTACTAAGTTTATTACCATTTTACAAAGGCTACAGCTCGAAGGACCAATCATGGTCTTCGGAGACCGAAGGACTACAGGGAATCGAAGTTTATTTACAAGAAAACAACGAATATCTTAAGGATTGCAGCATGGATAGGAAAGAAAACATCCAATTTTGAAAAAATATCGAAGTTTGGTTGATTTTCAGTGCGATTTTAACTTCACTTTAAATCAGTGTTTTATACGCGTGGCGCATGAAGTAAAATTTCGAGTTTAGAAAAGCCCCGTGAAAATTTGTCTCGGGTCGCTGCGCGACCCTCGACAAATTTTCTACGCGGGGCTTTTCTAAACTCGAAATTTTACTTCATGCTTAGTCTGGGAGTGGACCGTCAAGATTTTCTACATGTCGAGATTTTCGATATTTCTAGATATATGTCGATTTATTCACAGTTTGTTATTGTATTAAATGCAACTTTAATATTAAATAAAAACGGTTTTTTTTAGGAATCGAATATTCACCCATTAAGAGCCGACCAAATTATAAAGTTTACTCTAAAAGTTAATTTTAGATAAAATTTTGAATCTTTTACTATGATTTCAATGAATGATTTATTATATTACATACGTCGATTTTTTAAAAAAGTTAAATTTAAAATTCAAACGAGTGTTGTCCACTCCCAGACTAAGCATGAAGTAAAATTTCGAGTTTAGAAAAGCCCCGCGTAGAAAATTTGTCTCGGGTCGCGCAGCGACCCGAGACAAATTTTCGCGGGGCTTTTCTAAACTCGAAATTTTACTTCATGCGACACGCGTATAAAACACTGATTTAAAGTGAAGTTAATTAAAAATGCACTGAAAACCAACCCAACTTCGATATATTTTCAAAATTAGATGTTTTCTTTCCTATCCATGCTGTAAACCTTCAAATATTCGTTGTTTTCTTGTAAAAAAACCTTCGATTCCCTGCAGTCCTTCGGTCTCCGATGACCATGGTTGGTCCTTCGAGCTGTAGCCTTTGTAAAATGGTAATAAATTTAGTAATCTAGAGTGATCCTTCAATTTGAAACTTCTAAGAACCAGTGTTGTCCACTCCCAGACTAAGCATGAGTTTAGAAAAGCCCCGTGTAGAAAGCGACCCGAGACAAATTTTCACGGGGCTTTTCTAAACTCGAAATTTTACTTCATGCGCCACGCGTATAGAACGCTGATTTCAAGTAAAGTTAAAAATATGCTATTAACGTTGGATATTTTTCATGGTTAAGTAACCAAATATCCATTCACAAATATTTGAATTATTCGAAAATTTCAATATTTATATTCAAATATGAATAATTTAGTGATTTAAATATACATATTAGAATATTTAACTATTTTAATTAATAGAATTCGAATCCCAGCCTGAATAGCGATGATTCGAATTATTGGGGAGGATTTGAATGCTTTTATAAGGATTCGATTCCTTTTATAAGGATTCGAATCCTTTTATAAGAATTTGAATCCTTTTATAAGGATTCGAATCCTTTTATAAGAATTCGAATCCTTTTATAAGGATTCGAATCCTTTTATAAGAATTCGAATCCTTTTATAAGGATTCGAATCATCTACGTCTGGATTCGAATACGAATCCTTTTAAAAAAAATGTAACGAATCCGGATCACGAATCCGTTTTCACTAAAGTATTCGAATACCTCTGTTGAATCCTCTAAAAGGATTCGAATCCGGGAATCGAATCCTGAATGATTCGAATCCTGCCCAGCTCTGCTGGGATTAGAAACACTCGTCTAAAGCTTCAAATAAAAAGTTTTTAACAAAACAACGAATGTCTAAAAATGTACATGACAAAATCGTGTTATATATACCTAAATGAAAAATATCCTGTGTTTATCTTTTCATTTTATTGACTTCAGCATTTCTGTTCTACTTTTATTATTATAATTTAAAGTATTTTCTAAATTCAAATACCCATTTTTGATAAAATTATAATGTTTTATATTGTAAATAGATCTCTAAAACAAATAAATAAATTAATTAAATTTCATCGATTTGTACGAAAAACAGACATCGAAAAAATTATAATTGGATTTTGTTTTTTGTTTCAATTTTAGTTTAAGAATTTTGTTTTCATATTTGTTGCTTTTTGCGATTTCATTTCAATTTATGTTTTTTGACAATTTTTAGAAAACCTGCTGTGGCTAACACATGTACTGACCGCAAATTAAAATAATATAGGATTATTAAACTCATTATTCCAATTATTTATTAAAGTTAATTTGTACAATAAAATATCTGATACTGGTAAAATGACCAGTTCTTAACATTTTCGCTTAGAAAAATACTTCCTGTCGGCCTAAAATATAAAAAACTCATACACACCGTAAAAAAAAATAAGACATTTTTGGTACCAATAAAAAAATATTTTTTTTACCAAAAATCGAAAGGTAGGCCTTAAATCAAAATTCCCCACACATCTCCTAATTACAGCGAAACAATAACAAACATTTCATTGAGCTAGCTTAATTTTGACGGGAGGTTTAAATATTTTTTAGTTTTTCCTATTTTAATCAATTTAAGGGTGGGAAATCTGTAAGTGGATTTCCCACCCTTAAATTGATTTAAATAGGAAAAACTAAAAAATATTTAAATCCCGTCAAAATTAAGCTAGCTCAATGAAATGTTTGTTATTGTTTCGCTGTAATTAGGAGAGGTGTGGGGAATTTTTATTTGGTACCATGACCACCTTAATGGCTCAAGAATGGGGTTGGGCGATATTTAAAATAATCATATTTACCATTTTCAAGAATACTAAAAGAGCTACGACAAAAAGTATGTATTTATTAAATGTTTATTTTTTGATTCTCTACAACTTTTATTTCAAAGATTTTTCGACCATGTTCATAATTTAGGAGATACGAAGAAAACGCTAAGAGTAAACATCCATGTGGAGACACGTCAGAGCACGTCAGGAAAAGCGCTCGCCAGTAGCGAGCGAACGCACGCGTCTCCACCTACGTCACGCGGTACGAGCGGGGATGAAAGAGCCGGACCGGAAGGCTTAAATAGGGCGCACACCCCCACAAACAGCATCAGTTCCTTCTACTCTACCTAGCTAGGTGGAGGAACAGGCCGGGCGAGCTCACCATAGCACGCTGGGCCAAAACAGGATCCACACGGTGATGCCGGATTCTGCCCCAACCACAACAACCTCCGAACCGGGTACCCACGCCCGCTTCCGCAAGAGGCTCCGGAACGCGATATGAAGGTCGGCTAACTACCTGGTGGCACCGCGCCCGCTGTCTCCGTTACCACCATCACCCCGGAAGGCGCATAGGAGCCGAAGGACCTCCCTATACCTGGTGGTGCCACGTCCGCTCGCTCCGATACCTCCGTCACCCCGCAAGGCACGCAGGAGCATCGCGGAGGGACACCCACGTCATCGGCTCGTCGACAGGAACAGCTCGAGGACACCGGCCTACCCGACACTACGGCGATTGCACGCGCCGCCTCTGCCATACACCGGGATCGACCCTCTATGAGTCTCCCTACAGGACCCACGCAGATTCAGCGTCCGAACGAGAAGCCGGAGGGCCGCTGAAGCGCAGCACCTGTATCCATATAAATGTGTAAATAAATCCATTGTAAATATGCACCGTAAATAAAAACATTAACCTTGAATATAATACAACAGCCCCAAAATCCACTTTCGGTTTCCGGTCTTCACCCATTTTTCACTGGGCGCCAGATATTATGGAATAGAATACAAATACAAAATTTTATGACAATCCCATGATCCATTTTTGCTGAAATCTTGCCACAGACAGCCCGACCGACGGACCGATATCGTTGAGATAACACTTGATTCGGATTCCTGGGACCCCCCTAAAACGGATATTTCCGTAAAGAAATGCGGAGTCAATTTTTGGCCGAGCACAATACCTCCCTTACACAGTAGTGCGGTCGGTAATGATATATTACGTCACGACAGTGGTATGCAGCATATTACATATGAGCGGATTATGTTGCGCACGATTCGCGCAACGGCTAGTGCAGTACTCGGCGAGTATGTAATTGCCATACTACTCGAGAAACGTACGATACTATACCTACGCCCTAGCAAAATAATGCTAATTGTCATGAAAGAACAACTTATTTATTCAATAATTTTTGATAGTAACATAACATTGATTAAAACTAAATTACTACTTGATCAATATGTATACATCAAAGAAATGTCATTTGGTTGTGCGGTAATCAATCAACTGTTCAGCTGTCAGCATGTAATAAACTTGTCGTGCATGTGTAGGTAATAAATAAATAAATAAACCTTTATTCACGGATGTACCATTTTACAGAATATATAAATATTTTACAAAATAACAATTTAACACACAAAAGATAGGAGCAACAACATTAATGACAACATAGTAATCTTTTAACAATTCTCATATACTGGGGAAATGTATTAGAAAAAATATCAAAGTCAGGATAAATTAATAAAGAATTAGCTGTACGCTTAAGACGTGTAGTCGTAGTGTGGAAACCATAGTTTGTGTTATGGAACGGTATGCGAAACAGCGGCGGGTTCCGACATAGGCGATTGTCAAAGTTTACAGAAAAACACATGCGAGAAAGAAGAGCCGGGCATTGGATGTCCCCATTAAATAGTTTGTTAAGTAATGACATATCAGCAAAGTACCGCCTGCAACATAGTTAATCAATATTTAAATCAACGCTAACATTTACATTATTTACATTATTATGTCTCGACTTAAATGCTAGATATTTAATAAATTTGCTTTGAATATCTTCAATACGTTTGATATAAATCTTTTGATACGGACTCCATACACATGAAGCGTATTCTAGATGCGAACGAACGTATGCAAAATATACAATTTTAAATGACAATACCGACAGATCCCTAGACAAACGTTTAATATACCCTAGCATTTTAGTCGCGGATTACATATAAAATTAATATGATGTTCGAAATTGAGTTTAGCGGCAAACCAAACCCCAAGGTTTCATTATATTAACTTTTGAAACCATTTTGCCATCAATATGGTAATTAAAATCGCATGTTACTATCTTACGTGAAAAAGTTAGAGATTTACACTTGTCAATATTGAAACTGAGACCGTTTAAAATGCACCAGTTAGCTAAGGAGAAAAGATCATTTTAAAGTAAAAGACAATCACCAATATCACGTATTTCTCTAAATAACTTTAGATCATCAGCAAATAATAAAAAAATTGAGTATTTAATTGATTAAGAGATGTCATTAATAAAAATAAGGAATAATAAAGGACCACAGTGCGATCCCTGGGGTACCCCAGAAGGAACGCAGAAGATGTCAGAGAGATGGTTTTTTATTTTGACACATTGTGAACGGCCCTGTAAAAAGCTCCGAAACCTTGAGATGACTGATTGGTTAACTCTTAATGCACTTAATTTTTATAATAAGATATTATGTGATACCTTATCAAAAGCTTTAGAGAAGTCCAAATACACCGTGTCAACTGAACACCTATTTTCCATAGAGTTAGTAATATAATTTTGAAAACACAATAAATTGGAAGTGTTAGACCGGCCTCCACGAAAACCATGTTGTTCGTCAATTAAAACATGTCTAGTCATCCATTCCAGTTTTGATGATATAAGTTTATCTAAAAGCTTGGGTATACAAGATTGTATTGTGATACATCTATAATTACAAATATTGTCTCTACTGCCTGATTTGAAAATAGGTGTTACATAACTTCTTTTCCATATGTTGGGAAAGATACTTTTATTTAAAGAATAATTAAAAATTAGGAAAAGAGGTGTAGTTAATGAATAAATACAATTTTTTATAAAAATAGAGGGGACACCATCGGGCCCTGGGTTACTATTAGCTTTAATAGATTCAATGCCAATAAACACTTCACTTTTAGTGATATTCCAAGGAACATCAATCACTTCTTTGTCAAAATTCTGCATAGGTATTGTTTGAATCGTAATTGTAAACTGATGAAAAAAAATTCGCAAAAAGATTTACGCACTCCGAACCGTCACTGCTAGTTTCATTATTGTAGTGCATTACCTCTGGGTAACACGAATCGCAATTTGTGGCCCTTGCAAAATTCCAGAGCTGCTTCGGGTTGTTTGAAATATTGGAATTGACTGATTCAATGAATTTATTATATAAATTAATTTTTAGATGATCACAAGCATTTCGCAGTTGTTTAAATTGACGATAATTGTCAGAAGTTTGATTGCATTTATATCTTTTATGAGCATTTTTTTTATTATGAATGAGCCTAATCAGATCATTCGTAAACCATGATGGATATGATGATTGTCTTATACGTTTGATTGGGGTAAACGCAGAAATAACTTCAGCTACTATTTTATAAAAACATTCCACAATAACATCAATATCATCACCCTTCAAAATGTTTACCCAATCTAGCGAGGCAAGATGGTGGTTAATAGCAATATAATTGGCTCTAGAAAAGTCGTAAATATATTCTTCAAATTGAAGGGGTTTTGTTGTTTCACTAAAATGTGCACTTATGCAGTATGGAATATGATGATGGCTTATGGGAAGAATTAAGTCAATCGCTTTAGACACAGAGAACTCCGGTCTTCCAAAAACTAAATCTAAAAAAACATTATTCTTGTTGGGAATTGAACAAAGCTGGAGTAGATTGTGATAGACAAATCAAAAAGTAATGTCAATCATACGCGTCAAAGGTAAAAATATATTATAATAGATTTAAATTACTAATTGTTTAATCGAGTTATGTCAATTATTTAATAACAATACATTTTTTTTTATTCCTTACTTCACTTTTATTTTTATTTGTAAGGTGTACATTTGGAGTGCTAAGCGCACATTATTAATTATAATAAGTGCTTAGCTTTTGAAATGTACATATCACGAATAAAAATGAAGGTGAAGTAAAATGTAACAAGCTTTTTATTGTGATTTTGATTACTTCTTACTATTTTTTTTAGATTACACTATTTTGTTTACAGTCCAGTCGCCAGAGACGAAAATACCATCCAACCTCTAAAAATCATCCGAATTAGCTGAAAATGTGTATGCTTGTTAAGTACTGGGCTCCTAATAATATGAAAAAGTTTTCGCGTTTGCCAAGAATAATTTAAACTTTTCATATTTATTTCCGGAACTCGAAAGCGGATATTTATGGTACAGGTATTGAAGCTTATACTGACAGAATTAATATTCGCTATGGATTTTGCAATGGGACTCATACATTTTAATAATATGTGGAAAATCATAAAAGATCGCCATAACCTCGCAGCGTTCATATAATTAACAGATTTATAGAATCTGACTTCCTCTATGGTGAAATGTAATTATTCTACAAGAAAGCTAAACTCTTGCCCGTCAAAATGCATTTTTATTTTTTCCTGTGGGACACTGCAATTAAAATTTACCAAATTTTTACCGTCGACTTGTTATACGTTTGCTCAAATGTGTCACTTCGTGCGCGCAATTGAAATTCAAAATGACCCGTTACTTGAATCGTTATTTCTGAGAGAACGGTTTATTTCATAAAAAGTGCTAAGGAACTTTCTTGTTCAAAATCCTCTCAGATGAATTTCTTGTTTGATTTTTTTTCCATCTGCAGATCTCTGGGAAATCGATGTTTTCGGTTATTTACCGGAGCTGGGCAGGATTCGAATCATTCAGGATTCGATTCCCGGATTCGAATCCTTTTAGAGGATTCAAAAGAGGTATTCGAATACTTTAGTGAAAACGGATTCGTGATCCGGATTCGTTACATTTTTTTAAAAGGATTCGTATTCGAATCCAGACGTACATGATTCAAATCCTTATAAAGGGATTCGAATTCTTATAAAAGGATTCGAATCCTTATAAAAGGATTCGAATTCTTGTAAAAGGATTCGAATCCTTTTAAAAGGAATCGAATCCTTATAAAAGGATTCGAATCCTCATACACGGATTCAAATCCTTCTAAATAATTCGAATCATCGCTATTAACGCTGGGATTCGAATTCGATTAATTCAAATAGTTAAATATTCTAATATGAATATTTAAATCACTAAATTGAATATAAATATTTAAATTTTCGACAAATTCAAGTATTTGTGAATGCATATTTGGTTACTTAACGATGAAAAATATCCAACGTTATTAGTAAATTTTTAACTTCACTTGAAATCAGTGTTTTATACGCGCATGAAGTAAAATTTCGAGTTTAGAAAAGCCCCGTGAAAATTTGTCTCGGGTCGCTGCGCGACAAATTTTCTACGCGGGGCTTTTCTAAACTCGAAATTTTACTTCATGCTTAGTCTGGGAGTACACAACACTGAATAAAGCACTATTAACCTTTCTTCACACTTTTATTTGAATTATCAAATGTACATTTCGGACACAAAGTGACCATTATCAATGGATTAACACAGTGTTAATCCATTGATAATGGTCACTTTGTGTCCGAAATGTACAAAATTTTTAATTCAAATAAAAGTATGAAGAAAGGTTATTAGTGCTTTATTCGACAAATTAATTTGATCTTCACGTAACTCAAAATCAATTTATTTAAGTTTATTACCATATTACAAAGGCTACAGCTCGAAGGACCAACCATGGTCTTCGGAGACCGAAGGACTACATGGAATCGAAGTTTTTTTACAAGAAAACAACGAATATCTGAAGGTTTACAGCATGGATAGGAAAGAAAACATCTTATTTTGAAAAAATATGGAAGTTGGATTGTTTTTCAGTGCATTTCTAACTTCACTTTAAATCAGTGTTTTATACGCGTGGCGCATGAAGTAAAATTTCGAGTTTAGAAAAGCCCTGCGAAAATTTGTCTCGGGTCGCTGCGCGACCCTCGACAAATTTTCTACGCGGGGCTTTTCTATACTCGAAATTTTACTTCATGCTTAGTCTGGGAGTGGACAACACCCGTTTGAATTTTAAATTTAACTCTTTTAAAAAATCGACATATGTAATGTAATAAATCATTCATTGAAATCATAGAAAAAGATGCAATATTTTACCTAAAATTAACTTTTAGAGTTACCTTTATAATTTGCTCGGCTCTTAATGGGTAAATATTCTATTCCTAAAAAAAACCGTTTTTATTTAATATTAAAGTTGCATTTAATACAATAACAAAATGTGAATAAATTGACATAAATCAAGAAATATCGAAAATCTCGCCATGTAGAAAATCTTGACGGTCCACTCCCAGACTAAGCATGAAGTAAAATTTCGAGTTAAGAAAAGCCCCGCGTAGATAATTTGTCGGGGGTCGCGCAGCGAACCGAGACAAATTTTCTATGCGGGGCTTTTCTAAACTCGAAATTTTACTTCATGCGCCACGCGTATAAAACACTGATTTAAAGTGAAGTTAAAAACGCACTGAAAATCAACCCAACTTTAATATCTTTTCAAAATTGGATGTTTTCTTTCCTATCCATGCTGTAAACCTTTAGATATTCGTTGTTTTCTTGTAAAAAAACTTCGATTGCCTGTAGTCCTTCGGTCTCCGAAGACCATGATTGGTCCTTCGAACTGTAGCCTTTGTAAAATGGTAATAAACTTAGTAATCTAGAGTGATCCTTTAATTTGAAACTTCTAAAAACGAGTGTTGTCCACTCCCAGACTAAGCATGAAGTAACATTTCGAGTTTAGAAAAGCCCCGCGTAGAAAATTTGTCAATTTTTCACGGGGCTTTTCTAAACTCGAAATTTTACTTCATGCGCCACGCATATAAAACACAGATTTAAAATGAAGTTTAATAACACATATATCATCATTAATTAAAATCATTATATAATCAGATATTTAGTCGGTAAATGAACATTTTTGTTAATAGAAACTGATGGAATAAAATATTACTGGTTGCAAATAATAGATTCAAATTTATTTTTAAAGGATTTGTATCCGTGATTCCAAAATGAGGATTCGAATCTTTGATTCGAATCATATTTTTCACTTACGAATCCTTTATTCGAGTATTCGTGATTCGAATCATATTAGGTGATTCGGATTCGTGATTCGAATCCTGTTTTTGAGGATTCATCCCAGCTCTGTTTTTTACCCACTGCGGGGGTGGTTTTTGGGGGAAGCCCAGAGGTAAGAGTGGTCAACTTTTTTCATCTTATAAAGAGTCTCAGTACTTGACATGCACATACATTTTCAGCTAATTCGGGCGATTTTTAGAGTTCAAATCTCTGACGACTTGACTATTATCAATTCTACGAGTTTTATCGATAAAAATCCCCAAATGTTATTTTTCTTTTTGATGCAATTTTTATATTTTTTATCAGTTTCTTTTTTGATATTTGATAGAGGGCACGAATGCATCAACAACGCACAAAAAATGCAATTTAGAGGTTTGTAAAAGTACATTAAACACGTGCCCACAGTTTTTGGTAAACATTTAAACTATAATGACAGTTAACATAAGTTGGCGCCAGCCGATGTTTAGTCCATCATGTCAACTTGACATAAATCGGCGTCAGCTGATATTTGGACTATAATGACAGCTGACATAAGATGGCGCGAGCCGACATTTGGACTATGATAACAGTTGACATAAGTCGGCGGTAGCCAACATTTGAACTGTAATGACAGTTGACATAAATCGGCGTAAGCCGACATTTAACCAATCGTGCCAACTTGACACGAGTTTGAATTGAACTATAATGAGATCGCCAACGTTATTGTTTTTCTTGGTGACAGTTACAATACATATTTTAACAGTTGTGATGTATTTTAAAGTAACGAGTGTCTTCCACTCCTAGACTTAGCATGAAGTAAAATTTCGAGTTTAGAAAAGCCCCGCGTAGAAAATTTGTCGAGGGTCGCGCAGCGACCCGAGACAAATTTTCACGGGGCTTTTCTAAACTCGAAATTTTACTTTATGCGCCACGCCTATAAACCACTGATTTACAGTAAAGTTAACAATAGATAACGCTTAGATGTGATAGTGATCAATATTTATTGAGATGTAGCGAAAATTGCAATAATTATTTTTTTTGTGAATAGTTTTGGAATAATAATAATAAAAGTAGAATAAATGTAGTTTATGCAACTTTTTCATACTGATGAAATTTAAGTGATCATATTAACGGGGAAAGTGCTATGATGGACACATCACAATTTGTTTACTTTATCTTTTGTGCGATAATCGATACTTATTATTTATTATTACAAAAGATTGACAGTTATTTATTAATTTTGACTGCTAACAATGACTGACTGCTGTCAAGATTTTATTGAATAATAGAGTTGAAGTCATTTTTTTCTAGGCACTCTTTGAAAAAAAGAAAATATTATAATTTTAAATATCAAATCTAAAATAAATTATCATTCTCTCAAAAATATGAAAATCCAAAATGGCGCCCATAAGAAAAACAAAAGTTATCTATGGTGCCCGGGAAAATGTTATAGTTATCTAAAAAAAAATATGCTATTACATTCTCCATTAAAAAGTGAGGATATTTTCAAAGTTCTAAATGTCCAGATTCGGTAGTTTTTGAATAAAAAAATTTAAAAAAAAATTGTTTTCAGTTTTCTGTTGATATCTCGAAAATAAAAAAGATAATTATAAACTTAACCGACTCTATTTCTTCAAATAACTGCGATCCCCATACATTCTGTCAAAATACGGACACGCCGTATACTAAATCATATTACAATGTTTATTAATTCGCTTTGTAAATAAAAAATAATTTTCAGAAATGAAATCTAAAAATTAATAAGCGAGTAAAATAGATTTGAAAATAAGTTCCTAATTATTTTGTTTACAGTTCACAGGGTGATTCATTTTTATGATCTCAATTTACAATATTTTCCATAGCACTTTAGAGGTTTTTTTATTAAACATGCAATACGTTATTGTATTTGCATTTTGATATTCTCAAGACTATTGATAATTGTGCTCCGAGTTTCTAAAATCATTAAGGAAAGTCACATTTGCTAAAGTGTTTCTCAGATTCCAAATATATAGACAAATTGTTTTTAAAAACAATAGATGTAAGCGTAGAAGAAAAGTATATAAAACAAAAAACAAAGTTTATTAGTCAGCTAATTTTAATGAACAATAAATATATCAAAAGGAACATATCATTATTTATTTAGAATAGATGTTGTTTGTGTAACAAATCAGATTTATCAACCGAAAAGCTGTACAACACATCCCCGTTTCTCCCTCTAAATAGTGTCTAATACCTTGATAAATGGCGAGAAGGGTTTCGCATTTATCAATTCCCTGGGCCGTCAATAAAATCCCCCTGGGCCGGTCTTTACTTTCCGAAGGGCTGAGAAACTCGCAAGACTGTTTGCTAACTTGATCGCGACCGGGGCCTAATTTACTTATTCGCCACAGCAAATTCTTATCATAAAGTCTTCTCGAGGGTGGCGCTAAATACCTGTTGAGTTAGCCAATTAAGTACTTAGGGAAAGGGTGTTGGGTTGCATGCGTGGTGCAGAGTGGTATTTTAAAAGGGGGGCAAAAGGAATAAATTAGGCGATGTGGGCGCCCCGCGCTCACCATAAGTGCATCTTAGTATACACTAGGTTTTCTTGAAGGATACAGAAGCTAATAAGATCTTTGTGAAAAAAGTGCAGAATAGCAAAATTGAGGTCAGGTGCATTAAGAATAGCTTCTACATTTTGTATAAGGGTATACGTCATTAATTAAGGAATACTGAACGTATATGATCATTAATATAGTATTTTAAAATGTTTGAGTCTGAAGTTTAATTAAAGATAAACTAATTCACTATAGTTTTGTCTAATAACTATTAGTCAAACCAACATTTTTACATACAGGGAGTTTTTATAGAAGAATACAAGAAGAATTACAACATTTAATTATAATTGGGGTATATGTTGTAATTCTTGTTTTTTAAAAACGAATTCAATTCAAAGCTTTAAACAAGTGTTTTCCACTCCCAGGTTAAGCATTAAGTAAAATTTCGAGTTTAGAAAAGCCTAACAATTTTACTTCATGCACCACGCGTATAAGACGCTGATTTCCAGTGAAGTTCGCTTGTTCACAATATTTCGGTGTTTTCAGTACTTAATACGCGTGGCGCGTGAAGTAATATTTCCAGTTTAGAAAAGCCTGAAATTTTACTTCATGTTTAACTTGCGACTGAAAAACACTCGTTTCAAGCTTCAAAATGAACTCTTAAAAAGTATACAGTATTTTCAAATTTCTCTAAACTCGAAATATTACCTGGGAGTAGAAAACACTCATTTAAAGCTTCAAATTGAACAATTCTAAAAAAATAGTGAAATTTGAAAATGTACAGCACATAATTAAGATATGTATACTTAAAAGAAAAGCTCTCTGTATATGACTGATGTAAAACTTATTATCTTTGAATAAATATATAAATAATACAATAAATGGCTGTGATGAATAACGAGTATCGTATATGTTATATATTCCTGGGCTTTGAACCGGAACTGAACTGAAAACCGTAAACCGGAAAAACACGTTTTTTTGCTCGGAACAAAAGCCAGAGCTGAACCGGAAAAAATGTCGGTTACTTTCGGTTCGCTCGTAACTTTTTTCAAAAATATTAAAATATCATGAAACAAAAAGTAAACATTTGAAAAATAATGCAGCTTTGCTCTAATGTATGTTTCAATTTAATATTAAATGAAACAAGTAATTATTCTTCTCTACTGGTTTATTTTAATCACTAGATGTACATTTGGTTCACCGAGTGAACATTTTCAATAGTTACACTAAACTAAAAACCTAAGCTTAAGGTTACTAAAGTGGAGAAAAAGGATTACTTGTGTCATTGAATATTAAATTCATCCTCACGTAACTCATACCGCAACATTTCTGTTTCAATTGTTTGCAATAATAATCTGAGCTAAAATTTCGAGCCAAAGTCGATTAATGTTTTGCCAGTCACTTTGTTTATTGTTCAAATTTGATTGTGTAAATAATGCATCATAACTTTATTCAGAAACAAAAAATGTTCATAAAACAAAAGGAATGCAACACAAACGAGGCTTTTGTAAAATCTAAGCTTTAGTATTTTAAAACGTAAGTAGAAGCTCAGAATTTTAGTCAAAATTGTATTTTAATGAAATTTAATAATTTAAAGAATCCGTTATATTTGTTTTTAGAAACAAAATATTCTTATAAAACAATAAAAAAACAACAAGAATTTTATACAATCTAAATTTTATTTATTTGAAACTTAATTAGAAGTTTAGATTTTTACCCAAGAATTTTGTTATAATAGTTTTATACAAGGTGGTCCATTTCATAGGTAAATCGGGGGGTGAAGTTATGTTAGGTTAAGGTTATAAAGGTGGAAATGTCATCAAAAATTGTCCCCCTCGAATAAAAATCGACATGTCTGGGCGATTTTTTGAAAAACTTCGAGTAATTCAACAAAGTCGCTTGCTTTGTTGAGTTACGCAAAGTTTTTGAAAAAATCGCCTAGACATGTCGATTTTTATTTGCAGGACAACTTTTGATAGCATTTTCACCTTTATAACCTCAACCCCTTATCCTAACCTGACTCCACTCCCCGATTTTAAATAGAGAAAGTGGGTCGAGTCATATATCGTTGGAAAGATTTTTTTAAATTCTGTATACAACGGTATTATTTGTTTTCAATTTCTTTGATTCCTGATGAAATAGCAACATTTCGGTATTGTAATTTCACCTGTTTAACGCGACAAAAAAGTGAATAATCCAGTAAGGAATGTAAAATGAATGGGTGATTTACTAACATAAAAGAACAAATAGACCAAATATCAAAATTCACACGTCAAAACAAATTTTAAAATCGTGTATTTTAGATGTGGCTGAGATAAATGGACGAAACTTGTTACCTCAAATGCAATTTCAAAGTGTTGCCATTTCTTTGGGAATCAATGAAAACGAAAACAAATTACACAAATTACAACGATATATCACTCGACCCATTTTCGATATTTAAAATCTGGGGTGGAGTTAGGTTAGGTTAGGGAATTGAGGTTATAAAAGTGGAAATAAAAGTTGTCCCCATCGAAACAGAAATCGACGTCTCTTTGCAATTTTTTTCAAAAATGTTTCGTAACTCAACAAAGTCGCTTGTTACCGCTGAGATGGACCACCCTGTATGTTCTATTGTTTAATTTATATTATTTTAATCTCAACTGTTTTATCAAACTTATTTTGTATCTATTTATTTATTTATTTACACCCAACAGACATACAGTCCACTTACAGGGATTTAGACTAAAATTACATGTTATAACACAAATATATATAAGTAAATACAATAATTAATAATATCCTAATATATTAAGTAGCTGACAAGTATAAAATTATGATTTTATAGTAAAATTAAGACAAGTGTAATACTTAAAAATTATTGTCAGAGTACAAATAAAGTATATTATTATATTAATATTTAAAATTGTTGCTTGGAAATTCATAAAGTTCGCTTATTAGACTTTTTCATAATTAGAACGTTTTTCAAAAACAAACAGAAACAAACTGTTACAAAATTATCTTGTGTATAATCTAAACTTCAATTGATTAAATCAATCAAAATCTTACATTTTCAGTCAAAACAGATGAATATTTTGAATTGTTGCGTCAAAATTCAAAAAATTCGTTTGTCGGATGAATCCGTGGTAACTTTTTTTTATAATTATAACATTTCCATAAAACGCGAAGAAATCAACAGATAAAGAAGGCTTTTATATAATTTAAGAGACAATTGTTTACACCTTAATCGGAAACTTAAATTGAAATAATTCTAACTAATATATTTGTAAGTTTGAACTAAATTAGTGGACCCTGATGAGAACGCGATATTTTGAAAAATAGGAGTTTCTATGAAGATTTGTAAAACATTAATGCGTTGTCGAAATAACTCAAAATTTGTTTTCAATTTTTTTTAAATTTCATTTATTCAGTCAACGGAGTCTATTTAAAAAATATACGATGTAGAACTAAACATATAATATTACACATTAAAAAATAATTAAAATTATAAATATAAAAAACAATAAAAAATTACAATACACGCATGATCACAGGTTAAAATAAATAAAGCATTTTCTAAAAAAATAATTCACTTCGATATTTTGTGCAAAAATCTTTTCCAAAACAGAATTCTTAATATTGTTAAACATGTTTTCCCTTTTTATGTGATTAACGAATGTTTAATAGAACACATGTACATAAACTTCAATATTTAAAAAAATCAGTATTTAATTTTTCATATTTAGATTTTCTGTTTATTTATTAATATTTTAGACAAATTTACAGCTAACAGTAATTGTTTTTAGTATACAAAACCCGGTGCTTAGTCTTTATATTTTCAGGCATCGTTTATTTTTGTGATGCGTTCAATTTGAAGCTTCCAACGAGTGTTTCCACTTCCAGATTAAGCATGAAGTAAAATTTCGAGTTTAGAAAAGTCTTAAAATTTGGTTTGGTCGCGACCAAACCAAATTTTTAGACTTTTCTAAACTCGAAATTTTACTTCATGCGCTACGGGAATAAACACTGATATTAAGTAAAGTTCGAAATATACTACTACTACTACTTATTCGTTTGATTTGAACGATCTTTGCTATTTAATTTAGTACGAATAAAGATTTGATTTGAAGAAAATATATTTATATGGAATGTTCAATTAAAAAACCTCTAAAGCGCCATGATGTAATTTAATCTTTTTTTTTAAATTTAGGCTGGAATTGACATATAAAACGTCAGACATAATAATTATAATACATAATTTCAGAGTTGTTAACCTACCATATTTTCCATGGCACTTTAAAGGTTTTTTTTATTGAACATACGATATTATGTTTGAATTATAAAACCTTAATCAAATAAAGCTTAAATGTGTTATTTAACAATACTACCTCATATGTTATTAAAAATATAATAATTTCCAATGTTTGGAAATCGTAACAAAAAATCAACAGAACAAGGTTGTCATACAATTAAAAACATTTAAAAATTATTAATACATTTATTTACAACAAGAGAGTTATACATTCATAATATAAATGCATCATACAACTAAATGTTAATACTTATTTATACATTAAAAATAAAATTAGTGGAAATAGGACTAAGAACAACTATAATGTTTATCTAATTCTTTGCCCTTTAAGTGAAAACAAAAAGCTTATTAACAGGTACATGGAAAAAATAACTTACAAAAAATATCATTTAGGTGATCCACAAATTATGGTCAAATTTAATGATCGTATTACACGAATATGTTAAAATCATCTACTAGGAGCTGAACCGAAAACCGATAAAACCGTAATTTTTACCGGAACGAAAACCGGAACCGAACCGATACATTTTTGTTTATTCGAACCAGAACAAAAACCGAAACAAAAAAAAAATAACGGTTCGAAGCCCTGATATATTCTAATATTTTGGAAACTTAAAATATTCATATTTTGTGTTTGTGTCCCTAGCTGAAAAAATGGTGATGTGTCCATCATAGCACTTTCCCCGTTAAATATATGATGATTTAAATATCAACAATATAGAAAAGTTGCTTAAACTAAATGTATTCTACTTTTATTATTATTATTATTATTATTATTACAAAACTATTCACATAAAAAGTGATTCTTGCATTTTTTTTCGGTACATCTCAGTAAATATTAATCATCATCACATCTAAGCGTTATATATTTTAAACTTTACTGTTAATCAGTGTTTTATACGCGTGGCGCATGAAGTAAAATTTCGAGTTTAGAAAAGCCCCGTGAAAATTTATCGCTGAGCGACCCTCGACAAATTTTCTACGCGGGGCTTTTCACAAGTGTTAAAATGTGTATCATAACTGTCACAACGAATAAAAAATAACATTGCGATCTCATTGTAGTTCAATTCACACTCGTGTCAAGTTGGCACGATTGGCTCAATGTCGGCTTGCGCCCACTTATGTCAACTGTCATTATAGTTTAAATGTCGGCTGCCGTCGACTTGTGTTAGTTATTATTATAGTTTAAATTAGATATTTAAAAAAATAATAATAAAATAACTAAAAGAGCTCCGACATACAGCGACAGAATAACATAATTACAGAAGGACAGACATTTTTCAAAAATGGTCTTAATCAACTCGAGGAGGTATATCCAGTAAAATTTTTGATTTGAAAATGTTCGCGAAAACAATACTTTCCTTTGGTTTGCATATCGGGGAAAGTAAAAAGGCTCAGAACTATTAGTAGAAAATAGTCTATTCTAGAGAAAAGTAGCGTAACGTTTGTAATATTACCCGAGCAACGTTTTATTATCAGATCGTGCAAGGCCGAGAGGGTTGCTTTTTTGGTTGTACTTGAAAGTGCAATTTGGCTCGGGCCTAGTGGGCCTAGTGGAAAACTATGTATAGAAATATATCATACGCAGAATGTGAAGTAAAGTGATTTCGTTATCTAATCACCGAATTTCTAGGAAGAAAACGAATGATGTGTCAATGTAATACTAGGTGGCACAAAAGTCATCATCCTATCGGAAGATGTTATAATTTTTGCAAATGGCGGCTAATGTCAGTTTTGCTTTGAGATTTGTGAAGCAAACATATACAAAATACACGTCAACAAGACATGAATCGCTATACTCTTCAAGAAATCGGAATAATTGCATTTTCGGGTCACATAATCTCTCGTTTTGGTGATTTGCACTGGCCGGCAAAATTGCTCAATTTAACCGTTCCAGACTTCTTTTTGTGGGGTTTTTTGAAGTCACGAGTCTATGTCAACAAGCCTCAGGCTCTTGAAGCCCTCAAAGAGATTATACGTGAAGAATCCGAGAACTTATCGATGGAAGTTCTGGCAAGAGTGATGGAAAATGCCATAAATCGAGCCCGTGTAATCATAAATTCTGCCGGCGCACAGTGGGGTATTTGACCCAAAAAGCTGGCCAAAACTATTTTTTTATTTAAAAGGGCCCTTTAGCAGTTTTTTATATTTGTGTAAAATAATCGATCGTTTATCCTAAGTATTAAAAAGTGGCAACGTAAATTAAAACAATAAAATCATGAAAAACTAAATTTATTCAAAATAATTCCCCTTTCTCGCTACTTTCATCATTGATCTTGGGTGAAGCAGTGTTACTAGGATCAGCAGGCAGTAGTAAATTTAATGTCTTTAGAAAAAGACCCCAACTTCTTCTTTGGAGTCTTTCTCAGGCCCGTGAGCAGTGGATCAGACGTTATTAAAAGGCGATTTAAGACTTACAAATTATAAGATTCTGTTGAAAATGATCGGGAATAATTTAATCTGTATGATCTAATATGTTTATTCCTAGCTTTTGCGGCTTTCTCAGATAGCTGCCCAATTGGTAGAACTGCAGTGGAAATTACCTCCGATCCATGTCGGAGCACTTTGTGAAGAGTGGGTGACATAGGATACCAACTGTACAACTTGACATACAATTCCTCGGTCTCCGAAGCGTAATTTTAGAAAGCATCGATGTTTATTTTATGTCCGCTTGATAATGTCTCCAGAATAATCTTTAATCTATATATGAGACTCGCATCTATTCCAGTAATCGAAGCGGATAGCTCATGATCAGCAAAAAACATTCTGCTTGTATTGCCATCATTGCTATGTCTAAAATTTGCCTTAGGTACGTCCACAATTAGTCCAATCTCTTCTCTGAATCTATCTTGTTTTTTTTTCTTTCTTTGTTGTACAAGATCTTTGTCGATTTTGTTTTTTTGTTGCCAGTTTTTTATAGGTAGGTTGTAGGCGACACGAAGAATATTTTCAAAAATCGGAATATGGAAAGGCTAAATTTCAACCATTCTTCCTTAATGGATCTTTTCTTCTTTAAATCATTGAATTCTTTCGATGGGGCACGACATATGTAACACCGCATATGGAAATCGCGTGAGTTGCTGTATTGCACACCTTTCCATCTACCATGGTAAACAACATACTGTGCTTTATTGTCGTTTCTTCCAATTCAGTAGGTTTGAGAGCATTTATTTTGGATTCTACATACTGAATTTCTCCGTTTATAACATTAAGAGTCTCACGTATAAATCTAATTCTTATAGGCCTCGAGTACCTGGGCGATAAGGGAGTCGGATTTTGCTACACTACGTTCTTTCCCTTCTCACCGCAAAGTAATTGTAATGGCACCACAGAACTCTGGAAAACGTTGCTATCAGAGTCAGATTCATTATCGAATCTCATTTTATATTGCACCTGCTGTGCCCCATCACATCCCCATTAATGGATCAATACCAATGATTTGTTATCGTTTTCTTTTAATACGCCCACCACATCCTTTAAATGCAAAATTAATTTTGAAGCCGTATGGTCCAGTAAACTGTGTAAGTCTACTTCTGCACTCTGTAGGATTCTGTGATGGGATAGCAATCTTTTTTGGCTTTTTGGAGAATGTTGTAGCAAGAAAACAACCTGTTGTTACTAGACCGCACTATTTCGTATTGTGGCCGTGAAAGATCTGCTTCTATGTACATAGAGAAGGCATCTAAAGGTGATAGTTGACGCAATGGCTCTTCTTTACTCTGCGTTAAGGCTGCTCTGTACTTTTGTGCTCTAGTTGGGCTATTTGTAAGATCTATTAGGACTATTGAATAAAAAAGGGTATAGCACCAATACAATATTGTAATTCATCTTGTACACACCTGTTTTCAGTAATGTTGTACTGCTATTAAGCCAATCACTGTTTCTTTTTTAAAGACGGCTTTCTTCTTGTGTGCGACTAACCATCTCATTTTGAATTCGTGTTTAATTATGGATAATTTATGCTTGACAAATTTTCGGTTTCTATCGTTTTGGAAAACTTACCAAGCATTTTTTATTCCATAAAGTCAAGTTTGTTCTTTGGAAAGTCGACTCATTCAAACTTTTGACTATTAAATATACAGGGTGTATTTGAAATAACGAACAGGCTCTTAACCACAAAGAGATTATATTATTTCTAAACATAATTCACAATTATTTTGTTTATAGTTGTAACAATGAGCCCGCAATTAATTATTAAAATAAATGAGTAAAAATAGACAACATTTTTGAAGCACTGGCAATTAGAAATAATTTTTAAACGGCATGCGGCATCAGCTTTATCAAATTACAACAAGCGCTTAAGGAAAATATCGGAGTGCACTTAATGCAAGGTCGTCACGCCGTATTGGGTCAATGGAGCGGGTCGACGGCCGGGCCTCGGGATTTATGGCACACTTGTAAAAACATTTATTGCTTACACATTTTTAGAAACTTACAATGAATTAAGTAGGGGTGGCAAGGGCGGATTTCAAGTAAAAATATGTTGCTGAAACTTATTCAGACAAACATCTTTTTTTTGTGAAAATGGCGCGACACATTTATTCTAATATTGAACTAGCCCATATGTTAATTATTTACGGCGAAGCTAGGTGCAATTCCGCGGAAGCAGTAAGGCTTTATCAGGATCGGTTTCCCGAACGGAATTTACCAACACCAAATCTTTTTCGGGAGTTACTTCAAAGAGCACGTGATACAGGAAGTTTGCAACCCGTTGGCGCAGTTGACAGAGGTGTTAACCGAGCAGATCATTTGTTTGCAGTGGAAAATCAAATTTTAAATTTGTTAGAAGCGGATCCCGGCTTAAGTACACGGATTATCTCTCGGCAGTTGGGTGTTTCTCATAGCTTTGTGCATAAAATCATCCGCGAAAATAATGTTCACCCCTGTCATTATCAACGGGTTCAACATCTTCAGCCAAGTGATTTTCAACAGAGAGTTGCGTTTTGTGAATGGCTTTTAGAACAAAGTGCCCGAAATCCAAACTTCACTAATAACATTTTAGTGACGGATGAATCGTGCTTTACGCGAAATGGCTGTTTTAATTTTCATAACATGCATGTTTGGGCAGAGAATAATCCCCATTATACGCGCTGATCGTATTTTCAGCATCGTTTCTCCCTTAATGTTTGGGCAGGCATTGTAAATGACCAATTAATTGGACCTTTCATTTTTCTATTTAATTTAAATGGCGGCCGTTATTTAGATTTTCTAGAAAATGACCTTCAAGATCTTTTAGAAGATGTGCCTCTAGCTGTGCTGAGACAGTTATGGTTTCTGCACGATGTTGCACCTCCGCACTACGATCGGCGTGTTAGAAATTATTACAATGAATTTCCAGGACGATGGGTTGGACGTGGAGGTGCTGTTCCACGGCCTCCTAGAAGTCCGGATTTAAATCCATTAGACTTTTTTCTTTGGGGGTATTTTAAAAGTGAAGTGTATGTCGAGGACTCAGACAACGAGTTCACGACGCAGCTAACGCAATAAAAGAAAAACCGCGGCAAATGTTCACTTCGGTTCGTGAAAACTGGCTAAGGAGAGCCCAATTGTGTATTGAGTGCGAAGGGCGTCAATTTGAACATTTAATTTAGTTTCATGTGACTTTTTATAAAACAATTGTGACCGACTTTTAATTGTTTTATACGTGACCTACTTTTAACAAATTGCACGCACTAGTGTGTGGTAAGTGTTATCGTAGTAAAACTGCTATTTTACTGCTATTTGTACATGAAAATAACATGTGTAGAAGATATCAATTTACTAGCTCAAGTCAAGTGCATTTTTCTTAATGAATGTGAATGAACTTGAGGAATGTTTATCTTTTACAAAAAAACGTGATTACACTTCAAATTTCGAAGGCAAAGACTCTCGCGTTTAAAGTAAACAAACACGCATTCCACGCAGACCGAATTAAACGAGAAAAGCATTGGTTCTCAAAATGTATAGAAAAAAACTCGAAAAATGTTGAAAATTCAAAAAAAAAATTCGAAAAAATTTTGGTAGAGATGGGTTCACACATATTTTGTGTATGTGCCCTTAAATGCCTGTTCTTTATTTCAAATACACCCTGTATGTCTTTCTGAGTCATGAATTTCACACAAGATGGTTCTGTAATTCAACATATACATCATATTGTATTTTTGAAATAATGCAACAAGTGCTGTATATAAAATCACAACAAATGTATCCGCGGCATCCCGCGGATTTTTTTTATAATATGCCTTCTACAATAGGTGTACTTTAATTTCAAGTACGAACGACTACTCAGAAAAGTTCAAAAATAAAGTAAAACACAAAAATGTACTTACGTAAATTATGGGCCCCGTACTGGCCAAGATTTTTATTAAATTGCAATAAAATCATGTTAAATCAAAGTACACACCTGGGTCTGAAGAATCCATAACATAAAATTCACACACTTGCTTTTAAAAGAAAACCACGGTGGTTTGTCGTGACCGTTAACTCGCCAATTTACATTGATTTATATAAATGGTGACTTTTGACTGAAAACAACGCACTGTGTTGTGTACCAATAAACAAAATATGGCCGCCCTTGTTTTCGTCGGCTCATTCGTTACTCTAAAATATGATCTACGAATAGGAACTTAATATTTTCGAAAGTTGATTTATGGCCAGCTTTTCGGGGAAAATACCCCACTGTGCGGCGGCCACTTGGCCGATATCATCTTTTTGATTTAATGGAAAATAAATTAGGACATCAAATAAACACAACCCAAAAGCAGAACTAAAGTTTTTCGTTTGTAAAAAAATTACAACCAAAGAACATCGGGTTACAACTTTTGCGCCACCTTGTATAAACAAAAACATTTGTCTTGATTTTTCGTACCACTTTTGTCTCTAATACGCCTACTATTGGTATGATAGACATATTTCGGCTCTCTCTTTAAATCTCATAGACTATATTAAATAACAATTAAATTAACTTAGATAAAATAATTAATTGCTTGCCTGATATTTTAACGAGAAAAATAATTGTGTTGGATCAACCGATACATTAGCTTTGCGATATTTTTAACGATGAGGCAAAGTTGAGTATAATGTCTTGATGTTATCATAAAACGTGACGAGCCATTAGATAAGAAAAATAAAAATTTTACTTCCTTGAGCACAAGCACATACTTAACCAATTTTTTTTGCGCCCCTCGTTGCTGTAAAAACTAATAACGCTCCCATAAAACGGCAATTGATGGCCGATAATGCACCACCACGTCCGTAACGTGAACAATACAGATGACCCAACATTATCATTCCTTACGCTTTGGGGAGGAGAGAAGGCTAATATTTGAACTGTTAAAAGGGAGCCGACCGACATTTTCCTCGTCCTAATGAATCGCCCTCTTTGTATTATGTAATGAATGCCCCGTGATGGCTCCGGGGGAATACCCCGTTTGTGTGCGGACGTGCGACCGGGGATTTACCGGCACACCAGCGCCGGACGACACAATATTTAATTAGCAGTAAATAGATTGTATATGTATGTGTGTATATCTGCGGTTTGTTTTAATTCCCATTTTCGTAATTGGTTACGCAGAAGGTCATTTAAGTTTAGTTTATACCTTTTTAATAAATTATAATAAAAAGTCCGGCGATTGCTTGTGAATTCATAATGTAATATCGAGGAAGATGAATTTAACTTATATTTCACTATCAAGTTTAAAAAGCCTGAACTTTGCGTTGCTCGCCTTGCTTTGCTTAATTATGTAACCGAAACACTCGTTAAAAGCTTTAAATTCAGTGTTGCCGATTTTAGGAATTTTACCCCAAATTGGGGTATTTAAAGATGTGTGTTTTTTTTTTGGTTGATTTATATATTTGGGGTTAAAATGGGGTATTTTACCCCTAAAATTATTTAGTTTATTATCTTATCGCAATTGTTTTTAATTTCTTTGTTAAATTTACAGATACGAAATCTCTGCTGTAATTTTATTATTATGAGATGAGACAAAAATTATGCCAAAACCTCAATTGCTTCTACAAATCAAAATTAAATATTATTATGAGATAAAACAAAAATTATGCCAAAGCCAATATTGTGAAAATTAAGTATGTTAAAATTGGCATTCTAAGACTTATTTGTAAATGCATATTGATAATTCTAATCACTATTCTTTAATGCTAAATACTTTCACAGTTTCAGTTAAGTTTTCAAATTTGTGTGAATTCAAAAATTAAGTTTTATACAACCAATACAAAATTCACAGAATTTACTTAGCATTGATTGCACCTGCATTTGCTTTACAGACAATTAAATTATGTCAACGGAGTTTTTCAAAATATTCAGTCAAGTTGAAATTGTGCAATAAATTGAACGACTTTAGGAGAATGTTTTTATTGAGAGAATTGTAAAAAATCAATCCGTTGATTTTTCACAATACAATCAAATCAACCTAAACTTCATAGAATCTATACAGAAATTAATAAACTTTGATTGGCTACAATAGAAATTTAAATTTAAATTTTAAATTTAAATTTTCACTGAGTTTTCCAAAATATTAAATCATATATGGTAAATTAAACAAAAAAGGTGGTTAACGGATTTATTTCAATTCCTTTCTAAATAATTTTTAATATAAAGATAAACGTCGTTTTTATTTTAGGGTGTGAAAAAAAAATGTGGTCCAAATTTAGATAATGAATTTTTTTACAAATTTGAAAAAAAATTGTAAAAAATTTAAGTTTTATACAATCAACATTAAATTCTCAAAATTTACTTGAACTTTATTTCGCTTACATGTTATGCAAAGAAAATTAAATTATTTTGACGCATTTTCCTAAAATATTCAGCCAAAGTTAAAATTATGCAATAAAATTAACAATTATGGGAGACTGTTTTCTTTAATTGTAAAAAAATTAAATTTTACACCATAATTATAAAATTTACAGAATCTACTTAGAACTGATTGCACTTACATCTTGTAGAAAGAAAACTGAATTATATCACCACATTTTCTTAAAATATTCAGCCAAATTTTAAATTATGCAAAAAAATCAACAATTTTTGGAAAGTGTTTTCTTTGAAACAATTGTAAAAATTAACAACTTATCAAATCAATATAGAATTCTAAGAATCTACACAGAAATTAATAAACTTTGATTAGTTATAATTTAAATTTGAATATCTTTACTGGATATTCCAAAATATCAAATCGACGGTAAAATTTGATTTGATTTATATTTATTTTATAAAATTAATTCCATTCATTTTGAATAATTCCTGATCATTTTCAATTTTTGCAATTTTGTTTCTGAATGATCGTCTAACAAGGGTTTCCACTCCCAGGTTAAGCATGAAGTTAAATTTCGAGTTTAGGAAATCCTGAAAATTTGGATTTGCCAGGGCTCGCGAGCGAAGCGAGTCGCGCCTCGGCAAATCCAAATTTTCAGGCTTTTCTTAACTCGAAATTTTATTTCATACACCACGCGTACTAGACACTGACTTTAAGTAAAATCATCAAGAAATATGTAAGAATAAAATAAATTTAGTATGTTTATTACCAATTGTTTAAATGACGGGAAAAGACACATCACCTGGTGTATTTTTGTATTATCTACAACTTGTATTAACAAGGTATTTCTATATGATAATTTTAAAGATAAATAAATAAAATGCTAAGAGTGAACGACCACTTACAGTTTCTGCATTTCCCCAAAAGCTTTTCCGATCTTAGGATTGTAATAAAAAGCTTAAGTTCATAGTGTTATCCACTGCATAAGGTTTTACAACTCACTTCATGATCACATTAGAGCTCAGCCAATAAATACATTTGTGTATGAAACTAACGACGATGTCGGCAAACCTTAGTAAATTAAAGGCAGAGCTGGGCAGAATTCGAATCATTCAAGATTCGATTCCCGGATTCGAATCCTTTTAGAGGATTCAAAAGAGGTATTCGAATACTTTAGTGAAAACGGATTCGTGATCCGGATTCGTTACTTTTTTTTAAAAGGATTCGTATTCGAATCCAGACGTAGATGATTCGAATCCTTATAAAAGGATTCGAATTCTTATAAAAGGATTCGAATCCTTATAAAAGGAATCGAATCCTCATACACGGATTCAAATCCTCCTAAATAATTCGAATCATCGCTATTAAGGCTGGGATTCGAATTCGATTAATTCAAATAGTTAAATATTCTAATATGAGTATTTAAATTACTAAATTATTCATATTTGAATATAAATATTTAAATATTCGAATAATTCAAATATTTGTGAATGCATTTTTGGTTACTTAACCATGAAAAATATCCAACGTTAATAGTATATTTTTAACTTCACTTGAAATCAGTGTTTTATACGCGTGGCGCATAAAGTAAAATTTCGAGTTTAGAAAAGCCCCGTGAAAATTTGTCTCGGGTCGCTGCGCGACCCTCGACAAATTTTCTACACGGGGCTTTTCTAAACTCGAAATTTTACTTCATGCTTAGTCTGGGAGTGGAAATACTCGTTCTTAAAAGTTTCAAATTAAAGGTTCACTCTAGATTACTAAGTTAATTACCATTTTACAAAGGCTACAGCTCGAAGGACCAACCATGGTCTTCGGAGACCGAAGGACTACAGGGAATCGAAGTTTTTTTACAAGAAAACAACGAATATCTGAAGGTTTACAGCATGGATAGGAAACAAAACATCTAATTTTGAAAAAATATCGAAGTTGGGTTAGTTTTCAGTGCGTTTTTAACTATACTTTAAATCAGTGTTTTATACGCGTAGCGCATGAAGTAAAATTTCGAGTTTAGAAAAGCCCCGTGAAAATTTGTCTCGGGTTGCTGCGCGACCCGAGACAAATTTTCTACGCGGAGCTTTTCTAAACTCGAAATATTACTTTATGCTTAGTCTGGAGTGGACAACACTCGTTTGAATTTTAAATTTAACTCTTTTAAAAACTCGACGTATGTAATATAATAAATCATTCATTAAAATCATAGAAAAAGATGCAAAATTTTACCTAAAATTAACTTTTAGAGTTAACTTTATAATTTGCTCGGCTATTAATAGGTGAATATACTATTCCTAAAAAAAACCGTTTTTATTTAATATTAAAGTTGCATTTATTACAATGACAAATTGTGAATAAGTCGACATAAATCTAGAAATATCGAAAATCTCGACATGTGGAAAATTTTCACGGGGCTATTCTAAACTCGAAATTTTACTTCACGCGCCACGCGTATAAAACACTGATTTAAAGTGAAATTAAAAACGCACTGAAAACCAACCCAACTTCGATATTTTTTCAAAATTGGATGTTTTCTTTCCTATCCATGTTGTAAACCTTCAGATATTCGTTGTTTTCTTGTGAATAAACTTCGATTCGCTGTAGTCCTTCGGTCTCCAAAGACCATGATTGGTCCTTCGAACTGTAGCCTTTGTAAAATGGTAATTAACTTAGTAGTCTAGAGTGATCCTATAATTTGAAACTTCTAAGAACGAGTGTTGTCCACTCCCAGACTAAGCATGAAGTAAAATTTCGAGTTTAGAAAAGCCCCGCGTAGAAAATTTGTCGAGAGTCGCGCAGCGACCCGAGACAAATTTTCACGGGGCTTTTCTAAACTCGAAATTTTACTTCATGCGCCACGCGTATAAAACAGATTTAAAATGAAGTTCAATAACACATTTATCATCATTAATTATAATCATTATATAATCAGATATTTAGTCGGTAAATGAACATTTTTGTTAATAGAAACTGATGGAATAAAATATTACTGGTTACAAATAATAGATTCAAATTTATTTTTAAAGGATTTGTATCCGTGATTCAAAAATGAGGATTCGAATCTTTGATTCGAATCATATTTTTCACTTACGAATCCTTTATTCGAGTATTCGTGATTCGAATCATATTAGGTGATTCGGATTCGTGATTCGAATCCTGTTTTTGAGGATTTATCCCAGCTCTGATTAAAGGGACACTTACCGATGTATATTCCTCTTTTCTTTCCGGTCTGGCCAGACTGAAGTGGACTGTATTTAGAGGTTGAAAAGGCACGCAATTGTTCTCCATATAACACACAATCTTAAAAATACAATGACAACGACTATCTCGGCGGACGTCTCGCGCAGAAGTGTCAAGAAGTATCCCAACGAAAAATAATAAGACTTGCCAACATAATCCTAAATTAACCATATATGGCGCGAAAATTAAATTAATTACTTACCTGAGATTCAATTTACGACACGACGAAATAAATAATTTTAAATTCCCGAAATTAGATAAATTCACAAATTGTATCAAAAACCAAATAAAATAAATAAATGAACTACTAAAAAAGTTCAAAGTAATAATTAGAAATTATTTGATTGGGAGTGATTTTTACAGTTAGAAAGAATATTTGAAAAATTTTAAATTTTAATTTTAACTTTAAATTTATAATTCTTAACATATTTTATTTATATAACCAGTTTATTGCATTTTTTATCTTTTGTGTTTATTTGTAATGTAAGTCGTTATTTCAATTATTTATTTATCTATTACATTTTATTATTTATTTCGCCATGACTTTTAGATGTTCTTTTGTACATTCAAACCTACCTATTCTAATTCGAATACTAAAATATACTGCCCTTCAAAAAAATCAGAGCACAAAGTATTTATTGGACGATTTTAATGAAATTTACAGAATTTGATTATGTAAATGATCTGCATCGATGATCAAAAAATCAATTGTTTTGGTTACTATTTAATGGTATTTTTCCTTGATTTCACCATTATGAAGAGCTGCTGATTTTTTAATGTAATTGCTTCTAATATCCAAGTAGCCTCTGAGTAGTTTGACGTTTCAGTTTGTAAAACATAAAAAGATGTCTCGTGTTCGTCGGCGTGCACAATATCATCATCTAAGTGGACCCATGAATGGAATAACATTATCTTCAGCGATGAGTCTCGGTTCTGTTTATGGGCTCATGATGGTCGCAGAAGAGTGAGACGTCGACGCGGTGAACGCAGAATTTTACAATTTGCTGTTGAAAGACATACGGCTCTTACACAGGGAGTTATGGTTTGGGGGGGCGATAGCATATGGTAGTCGGTCTCCTCTAGTTTTTTTAGAAGCAAGTCTTAACGCGATTCGGTTTATTGACAACATTTTACGGCCAGTGTTAGTGCCCTATGTAAATGGCTTGCAGAACCCCATTTTTCAGCAAGATAATGCTCGACCTCACACAGCGGCCATTACAAGACAGTTTTTTGATAGTGCCGAAATCAATTTGTTACCTTGGCCATCTCGTTCTCCAGATCTATCGCCAATAGAACATGTTTGGGATATGATAGGTGTTAGAATAAGTAACTTACAGCGCCCCGCTAACACTGTAATGGAACTTAGAGGTCAAATTATCGAAGTTTGGAATGAAATACCCCAAGTCGATATTGACAGCCTGATTTCTAGCATGCCTCGACGTGTTAATGAGTGTTTGGGAAATCGTGGAGGCCCAACACATTATGAATTTTTATTCATTTGTTTTTTTGTTTTTCAACTTGATTTTTTGATCATCGATGCAGTTCGTTTACATGATCAAATTGTGTAAATTTTATTAAAATCGTGCAATAGTTACTTGGTGTTCTGATTTTTTTGAAAGGCAGTATATATGATACTTGAAATATATGAATATTCAAATAGTTGAAATGTTTAAATATTCGACTATTGAAATATTTGAATAATTAGAATATTCGAATAAATAAAATATTTGAATATTTTGAATATTTTTCTAAACTTTAAATATTTACTTCATGCGCTGAAATCACGCTAAATTATTTTGATATTCAAAAACAGATATTTCATCTTTAACGTATAACCTAATTTAACCAAAAGTAGAGTTAAAGTTGGGAAATAAAAGTACAGGATATTCCTGAAGGAATGATCTAATTCGTTTTAAAAACTATAAAATTTATATCGAATTTTGGGGGTTAGTTACAGAGCTGGGCAGGATTCGAATCATTCAGGATTCGAATCCTGGATTCGACTCCTTTTAGAGGATTCAAAAGAGACATTCGAATACTTTAGTTAAACTGGATTCGTGATCCGGATTCGTTACACTTTTTTAAAAGGATTCGTATTCATAAAGGATTCGAATCCTCATAAAACGATTCAAATCCTTATACAAGGATTCGAATCCATTATGGGGCCCACAATCGAGAAAATATCCGATCCGGTCCTCCGCCATTTTGCTTGCCAACGCAATAACTTATCCGACTAAAATAAATATTTACGAGTAGCCAAAATATCACTTATTAAGGTGTGCCCTGTGCGCCCTTACTAAAGGGCATTTTTTAAAAGGATTCGTATTCGAATCCAAATGCGGGTGATTCGAATCCTCATAAAGGATTCGGATCCTCATAAAAGGATTCAAATCCTTATAAAAGGATTCAAATCCTTATAAAAGGATTCGAATCCTCGTAAAAGGATTCGAATCCTCATAAAAGGATTCGAATCCTCACAAAAGGATTCGAATCCCCATAAAAGGATTCAAATCCTCATAAAAGGATTCGCATTCTTACAAAAGGATTCGAATAGTTACAAAAGGATTCGAAACGTCAAAAATTATTCGAATTAATCGTGAGGATTACCATGAAAAATTTGTTTTGTATGTTTTTAAATTTTTCGTTAATCACTGCTTTATACGCGTTGCGCATGAAGTAAAATTTCGAGATTAGAAAAGCCCCGTGAAAATTTGTCTCGGGTCGCTGCGCGACCCTCGACAAATTTTCTACGCGGGGCTTTTCTAAACTCGAAATTTTACTTCATGCTTAGTCTGGGAGTGGACAACACTCGGTCTTAGAAGTTTCAAATTGAAGTTTACTAAGTTTATTACCATCTTACGAAGGCTACAGCTCGAAGGACCAATCATGATCTTCGGAGACCAAAGAATTACGGGGAATTGAAGTTTTTTTACAAGAAAACAACAAATATCTAAAGGATTTCAGCATGGATAGGAAATAAAACATCTCATTTTGAAGGAATATCGAAGTTGGGTTGGTTTTCAGTGCGTTTTAAACTTCGCTTGAAATCAGTGTTTAATACGCGTGGCGCATGAAGTAAAATTTCGAGTTTAGAAAAGCCCCGTGAAAATTTGTCTCGGGTCGCTGCGCGACCCGAGACTAATTTTCTACGCGGGGCTTTTCTAAACTCGAAATTTTACTTCATGCTTAGTCTGGGAGTGGAAGACACTCGTTCGTAAATTTTTGAATTATCATAAAGTTGTCATAAAGTTGTGTCTTGGTTTATTGAACAAAAACAAAAGAGCTGAGGTGAAAAGTGTTTAGGTAAAAGTGGTTTATTTTTTCGTTGGCTACAACTTTTGTTTGAAATATTTTTTGATTTAGACATCGAAAGCCATAATCGGTGAGTTGTTGATCTCTACTAGATTTTTTAGTTTCTAATTCAAAAACAAAAGAGCTGAGGTGAAAAGTGTTTAGGTAAAAGAGGTTCATTTTTTCGTTGGCTACAACTTTTGTTTCAAACATTTTTTTAATTAGACGTCGAAAGACATAGTGAAATTCGTTTAATAAAAAAACATCTAATGATTTATGGTGATTTTTAACACAAGACTTTTAGACATTTGATGGTATAATTAATATTAAATTACTAAAATAAGTATTTATGGTTTAATATATTCGTAAATATATGGTAAACAATGTAAAATATTTATTTAATTAAAATATTTAGGAAATAACAATACAATAAATTTTATATTATTATTTTTTTCCTCCAAATATTCTAATAGTTTTACACTATACAGTCTGTTTGATTTATTGTGACACAGCACATATGTCCGTTATTAGTACAGTAAGAAAAAAAAGTTAAAAACAATAGTTTTAGTATTTTTCATGATCTATTCAGGAGCATTGTCAGAAAAACAATTGAAAATCAAATAAACACGTGAAAGCTATTAGCTTCATTTTCTTTAATGGAACACCTTGTATATTTTGTTAATTTCAAATAGGTAATAGCCTTAGCTTTATAATGATACCACATAAGTACCCCTTCATTATACAAATAACGCGACAATTGCAAATAAATAAAATTTATCAGTTGCCATGGATAACAATTGACATAAAACAATTTGTTAACGCTTTAATGTCAAAGTGGTGTAGTAACTTCCCGTCTTGCGTGTTGTTGATTCAAATCTTTAGAGATGGGTGATAATTACTATTCTAATGATGAAAAAATGGATATGCTAAAGGTCTTCGTTAGATGCAACGATAATTCTAGAGAAGCTAGTATCACTTATGGAAACATGTATCCAGAAAGAAGACAACCACATTATTGCACTTTTCCAAGACTTGAACAAAATTTACGGAGAAATGGGTGTTTTAATAATAAATTACGAAGGAGAAGACAAGAATGAGAAGATAATAATGAAGTATTGATATTGGCCTATTTTAGAGCACATCCACGTAATTCAATACGCGAAGCAGTGGCTGACTTAGGAATAAGTATGCATAAAATATTTTCTATTCTGAGAAAACATAAAATGAGACCATATAAAACTAAGTTAGTACAAGGTTTAAGAGATGGTGATTCTGACAGGAGGATAGTATTCTGCAATTGGCTTAGCAACAATCAACATTTATTAAATTTAATTCTTTGGAGTGATGAATCAAATTTCAACAACAGCGGAATCTCCAACCGAAAAAACGACCATTACTGGGATACTGAGAATCCACGTCAAATTCGAGAATGCAGATTCCAACAAAGATTTGCAGTTAATGTGTAGCTTGGTGTGTTAGGTGATACCATAATAGGACAATTTTTTTATCAAGGAACGTTGAATGCGGAGCGATATGCCAACTTTCTTACGATAGAATTTGAAGATTATTTAGATGACAACCCCCTAGAAATACGTCGAGATATGTGGTTCCAACAAGATGGAGCTCCTCCCCATAACGCAAGAAATGTCAAAGATATTTTGGAAAGAAAGTTTGGTTTGAAATTGACTGCAAATAGTGGCTCCATAAACTGGCCAGCAAGATCGCCAAATCTGTCTATTTTAGATTTTTTTATTTGGGGATTTTTAAAGCAAAAAGTTTATGTTACTCGTCCAGAAAATCTAGACGATCTGAAAAATTGTATTCGTATGGCATGTGGCCAAATAACACCACGGATGTTGCAAAAAGCACGACGAAATTTAATGAAGAGATGTGAAGAATGTATTGCAAACAACGGACGTCACTTTGAACAGACACTTTAAATAGTTATTCATGTCAACTGATAAATTTCATTTATTGGCAATTGTCGTGTTATTTCTATAATAAAGGGGTACTTATGTGGTATCATTATAAGGCTAATATTAATGCCTATTTGACAAAATATTCAGGGTGTTCCATTAAAGAAAATGAAACTAATAGCTTTCACGTGTTTATTTGATTTTCAACTGTTTTTCTGACATTATGATTGAATGGATCATAAAAAATACCAAATCCTTTGTCTTTAACTTTTTTTTCTATCTGTACTAATAACGGACATATCTGCTGTGTCACAATAAATCAAACAGACTGTATACACACATAATTATGTTTTACAAATACTTTTATACATTGTAGACCTTTATTTTTTGTTTTCTATCTTATTTTGTTTTTATATTTTTCTAGTTTAGTTAGTTTGTATAAGTAAATTCTAATAGATTTAAAAGTAAATGGAATGCATAAAACAAGTACTTGTACTTAAAATGTAGACCATTGGACGCAACAATTTAGGATATAAGTAGTAACAAAAAAATAATAAAAATGTGATATATAAGTGTGATGATCTGTAAAAAATCTATTGGAATTGAATAAATTGAAATTGTTATTATTATTATACAGGGTGTCCGTATTTCAACAGAATGTACGGGGATCTCGGTTATTTAAAGAGATAGAGAGTCGGTTAAATTGGGGCTAAGTTGCGTAATTTAGGACCCAATAATAATCCAAAAATAAATTTGAAATATCTTTTTTCGTTAATGAGATATTGTCAAAAAAACGTATTTTTTGAAAATTCGTTTTTATTTTTTTATTCAAAAATTATTGAATCCAGAAATTTACAACTTTGACATTATAGGCACTTTTTAACGATAAATCTAGTAACATATTTTATTTTAAGATAAATATAACATTTATCTAGGAACCAAAGCTAAATTCTGTTTTTCTTATGGGCGCCATTTTGAATTTTTATATTTTTTTACTGAATTCAATGCTGTATCACACTTATAGTTTATTGTACATTTTACTTTGAAAAACCAAAAGTTAAAATTTTACATAATTTTAATCTTTTGGTTTTTCAAAGAGTGCCTTGGAAACAGTTGAGTAACTCACTTATTTGGCAACTCCTAGGACTCATAATTTGCTTACATATCACCCCTAAAGACAGGCATCCGACGATACATACTTTTACAGCTGTGACATATTTTAAAGTAACGAGTGTCTTCCACTTCCAGACTAAGCATGAAGTAAAATTTCGAGCTTAGAAAAGCCCAGCGTAGAAAATTGTCGAGGGTCGCGTAGCGACCCGAGACAAATTTTCAAGGGGCTTTTCTAAACTCGAAATTTTACTTCATGCGCTACGCGTATAAACCACTGATTTGAAGTGTAGTTCAAAAACACACAAATACATCTTTAATCAGAGTAACACAGATATTTAGTCTGTTATCAACGATGTTTTCAGTGTTAATAATAAATAATTAGGTTTTGAATATTTTTGTTAAAACAACTGATGACCATATTTATATGTTAATGGCTGTAAAAAAATAATAAAATCAAATTTATTCTTAAAGGATTTGTATTCGTGATTCGAAAAAGAAGGATTCGAATCTTTGATTCGAATCATATTTATCTCTTATGAATCCTTTATTCAAGTATTCGGGATTCGAATCATATTGGGTGATTCGGATTCGTGATTCGAATCCTTTCAATGAGGATTCGTCCCAGCTCTGGTTAATTACAATTCATGTTACCTTAACAAGTTGTCTTTACGATATGTGGCGTTAGCTGTCGACATTTCTAAATGTGTTCACATGTGAGTTCACATATCGAAAAAGAATTATGTGCAGGGGAGCATACAAATTTTACTTTTATTAATGCTGAAGCATATCCAAGAAAAGGTTGGGAAACATAGACCTAGATGTTAATAGATTCTGTAAGGTCGGAAATTCACATGTTATTTGGCCATAAGAACGAACAACGATTAATCTTCCACAATAATGAAAATAGATCTTTGAAATAGATTGCACATTGAAGCTTTGCGAATGAATTGACACTATTTTTTTTTTCTAAAAAAATGTTTTTTACATTATACATAAATCAAATAATGGATCACTCTTAAATGATCACATAAATCCGTGCAATACTCCTATAGAAAACATTATTTCTTCTTTATATTGCTTCAATTTATTGAAGTAAGTATTATAAACATGTTGTATTAAATAGATAAATCTAACATAAATGATAAATAAAATTAATCGTTGCTTAGTGTTGCGTTCTTACTTAACGGTGAACTTGTGGGGTTGTAATTTAAACACTTAGTTTTGGGGGATAACTTAAACTGTATTCTGTACCGTTCAATTGTCAAATTCACACACTTTCTGCATTGCACATTCCGCAAGTGCCGAAACGGAAAAACATTAAATAAAGCATCTGGCGCTACAATTAAAAATATATTTAAATAAATGGGCGCCAAAGACGAAACACTACACTTAGAAATCTCCATAAGAGCAATATTAATTTTTATTATGCTTTTAATAAATAGGGGACAGTATCGTGCTATTTTAGTAATATTTTAAAATTATACTGTAATTTCCAAAAACATGTGAAAAGAAATTGGGTTTGATGTGTAGAATTCGTGTATGGCATTTGTCGCGACACGGGTTGCCGGTGCGCGGTCTTGAATTGCGAATAAAATTTTTCTGCCGCGGACTGTTCGTTGATACCCAGCAAAGAAAGACATTATTAAAATATTTCCCAATACATTCTTTAAATATAAGTGCATTTCTGGATTCATGTTTTAAATAGGAATGTGAAATGCCGGTTATGTTGATTCAAGTGATGAGTCGAAAACATTCCTCCTTCATGTATTTACCAAATTAAATGTGCGACACTCGGCGATTTGATTACCGAGGCACTTAGTCAGCTTAGCGTCTATAGTTCGAATTGGGTTATTGTAATTTCTCATTTTTTGTACGGCTTTATACTCAGCTTGAATTGTCGCCTATTCCTTTTGTGTGCTTTATTGCAATTTACCAAATTAAGGAGTGCAGCACGCGACAGTCATGTATGATATTTGATTTTTGATAGTGATAATTTAAATCACTTATTTAATATTTTAAAGAAAAACTCCCTGTATATACTCATATGGAATATCAAACTAAAAACATTAATGCTGAAGGCATCTGTTTCATTATACAGTTATATGGATGTCGATAGAAATTAAAATAGTGAATATTTATCCAGTTTACTTGTGTCTTCTGTAATACAATACCCATTAATTCATTCGCACGGCGCTATCTAAACAAATAACGCGCTCGGCACTTATCACTTTTATTATTCGTTGTGATAAAATTCGGCAGGCACTATCAAAAATACATAGTCAAAACTACTTTTTGCAATTTTGCTATTTCTGCGCCATCTCGTATCCTAAACACACACAACCAGCAAAAATTAGCCCTCTTAACGTGTCACTCTAATGGATTTCATAGATTCCTGAATCGTGTTTCTTTAAAGCAAAAGGTGGAATAAGCTCGAAAACTCAATTTAAGCAAAATAAATTCATCTCCCTTTACGAGACCGAGCAGCATTGGATTCCTTTTCCGGGTTATTGATGTCCGGTCCCTTGACTAGGGTCAATCCGTCTTGGTAATTACTCATTTGGAGGCGTCCGGATGCTAATAAATAACTGATCGATGTGTCGGGGACACGTGGACCGAAAACAGAATAGAAATCGGTAAATTATCGGGAGAGAAAGGGTCACGAGAATAATTCACGAGCCTTTCGCAACCTTTGCAAAACACAAGCCCGATGAATGATTAATACAATTTTAAATGAAGCTCTGGGGAAGGAGATTAAAAAAAAAAACGTGTATACACGCATGATTAATGGTATGCGAGCTTGAATCCAGAAAAAAAAGAGAGGGAGTTATTAACGTTTCTGGGGTTTAACTTTTATTATGCGGAAATCATCCGGATCATTAGTCACGAGCTTTTTTACGAAGAAGGGTTTATTGTAATTGTAATGATTTTCTTATAAATAAATTGACTTTCGGCTTTATGATGATTTTGAATGAAATAGAAAATTATCTGAAAGCCCAAAAGCCAGCTTATTAATAAAAAATGGTAATGTGTCCATCATAGTACTTTCCCCAACGGACGTCTAGTCTCAATCAGTAGGGTCTGATGAAATTTGGTTATATACTTGAAATCAATACCTTTCAGACATATTAATTTTTCAACATATTTTTCCTATTCCTGTAAAACTTTGTTCACAAGCCTCATTTATGTGTTTCCTTTTCCACAAAATACTAATCATCTCAAAATTAAAATACCGTCACAAATATCAATGCTGGCTGATTTAGAGCAAACAAATCAAATACGACAATAAGTTTAAAAGAGCATAAGCATGAAGTAAAATTTCGAGTTTAGAAAAGCCCCGTGCAAATTTGTCGAGGGTCGCGCAGCGACCCATGACAAATTTTCTGGGCGTTTCTAAACTCAAAAATTTACTTCATGCACCACGCGTATAAAACACTGAAAAATTGTGAAATTTATGTATATTTGAACTTTACTTGAACTTCACTTGAACTTCAAATCAGTGTTTTATGGCGCATGAAGCGCATGAAGTAAAATTTCGAGTTAAGAAAAGTCCAGAAGATTTTCACGGCGCTTTTCTAAACTCTAAATTTTACTTCATGCTTAATCTGGGACTGGGGAGCACTTATTTAAAGTTTCAACTTTAACTCTTATAAGAAGCAACGAATATCGGAAGATTTACAGCGCATGCATATGTATACTTAAAAGAATAAATCCCTGTATCTTTGTATAACAAAGATTTGTTTAAGATATATTATTCCTAAACCTTAAGTAAGGTTCTACATTTTAATTTCAGTTAGTATTGAAACACAATAGTCAAAATTCAACAAATCTACGTAAAATTGGCAAAATTGTAACACAATTACATACTTGGTTTTGAGATAACCTTAAATTTTACTGAGAAACCATGGCCAATCTTTGTTTTTCTTATGGGAAATATTTTAATTGTAAACATCTAGCTTTATTGACTTTTGAGTAAAAAATAAAACCGAAATTCCAAAATTTCACTTTATTGAATGACTCAAAAGCCGAAAAAAATAAGTGCATTTTTTCGCCCTACAAAATGCGCAACTTTGACCCTCTTTAACCTACTTTCTATCTCTTCAAACAACCGAGATCCCCATACATTCTGTCAACCCCTGTATAGTCAATGTTGTCAAAAGGCAGTCATTATAGTTCAGTACAGTAAAGACAGTCAATATAATCAACATGTAATCTATGAAGTCTAATCACAGGTCAATTGACTATCACGAAATTATTACTATAAATCACTTTGTAATTTTTTTTACCACTATACAATTTTGATTTCAAATTACATATTGGGCTGTCCTTTGACTATGGTAGTGTTTTGTCATGTTATTTTTCTATCCACCGTATTATGACTATGTCACTTAAGTCACTCTTTTTTGACTATGATGATATTTAGTACTTACATTTCTCTGTCGACAGTATTTTGACTATTGCAGCATTGACCATAAGTCTATAAGCATAATAGGATTTTGCCATTAAAACACTCTGTTAACTGTAATTTAACCGAGATAAGATTTTGCCATTAAATCACTTTGACGACTGCATTATAACTATTGTGATAATATGACTATGTCACTTAGTTGACAGTCTTTTGACAATGAATGGATTTTTTCATGAAATGTCTCTATCGACTATATTTTGACTGTTGTGATATTACAACTGTAACCCACTGTTTTGACTATGATATTTACATAAGTCGGCGTAAACTACCATTTAGTCTATCGTGTCAACTTGACACAAGTCGGCGCAAGCCGACATTAGACTGTAATGAAAGTGCGCTAGCCGACATTTGAACGATTGTTTTAACTTGACATAAGTCGGCGCCAGTTAAAATTCAGTCCACTGTGTTAACTTAACATAAGCCGGCGTTAGTCAATATTTGCACTATAATGACAGTTGACGTAAGTCGGCGCTACCCGACATTTAAACAACTGTTTCAACTTATCATAAGTTAGCGCCGTTTAGTCCATTGTATTAAATTGACATAAACTGGCGTTAGCCGACATTTGGTCTATATTGACAGTTATCATAATTCGGTGTTGTCAATTTGACATAAGTTGGCGTCAGCCGATACTAGTCTATTATGTCAATGGAGCGACCAAACCAAATTTTGCAGGCTTTTCTAAACTCGAAATTTTAATTCATGATTTAGTGTGGAGTGTTAAGAACACTATATTCATCTTATCAATTGACATTTTAATCAAATTATATACATTTTGTTAATATTTATAATTTCTATAAAACTTACTTGTTATGCATTTCGTTGTCAATAACTTCTAAGATTTCTATAAATGTTTTTATATTTCACATTAGTAAATGTTAGTGAAACTTATTAGTGTTTTAATCAATTTTTACTGTCCGACTTTAACAAATTTTGACGGTTTTTGTAGATCTTTTTAAATTTATTGATTTTGTTGTTATCATGGAAATTTTGTTTATTCCGTTCTACTTTGTTACATTCTCGAAATTCGGTCTAAGGTTTAAACTTTAAAATGTTCCTATCGAGTAATTTTTTTTTAATTTTGGACTTTTCTAAATCCTTATTAATCGCTTAATCGTTCCAAGTCTACATCAAATTTCCTCTTAACTTCAAACTTTCTAAAATATTAACTATTTGTTTTGTTCTACTTCAAAAAATAAGTAGTATAAAAAACAAAAAACAACCCTTATACATTATAATTTATTATACAAAATAACAAACTTAATCCCGAATTTCGCACAGAATCCAATAAGTCAACTGTTACAATAATGGAGAAATTCATTTCTTGTTAGCGCTCAAGAATAGTTTTCCGTGCGGTAATTTCGTTAATTCCCCCAAGTCCCTGTCGGGTTCTCTGTCCCGTATCAAATGCGGGGGCCCATCGGATAATTGAAATAGTTACCGCCTAAGTAAACCCGAGGACGGTTGATGTTGCCGTTTTCGCATCCACCTTAATTATTTGCACCCTCTCAGACGTCTCGGCAAATATACAAACAACGCACGCCGCGCCGTCCTCTCGTAAACATATTTCACTTAATTGGATCACACCGCAAAACTTGTTAACTATTACTCTCATCAACAAGGGTTATGAATTTGAAAATTAGTAGAAGACAAAATCGCTATTATTATACTGTCCAATTAAACGTAACATGTAGGGAGGGAAGGGAGGTTTACAATAACAGTGCGATGAGAGACTTTTTTTTGCGATATAAGGTCATTTAAGGATTTTATCGAGATCTGAAGTTTCTAAAATTGAGAAAGTTTTCATCAAAAACTTCACCTAAAATGGACTAAAGAAAGATCACATTTGCAATAATACACGTAATTTTAGGCGAAAGAAGTTAAATAATTTTAATTCGATAAGTTTTTCAGTTTTAGACAAAAAGAGTTAAAAAAAATTAAAATAAAAATGTTGTGATTCGTGCCTTCTTACCAGTAGCTGGCAATATTTTCTTTTAATTTAAAGAAGTATCATCTGTACAAATCAGAGTTAACATTTTATCTATGGAGGACAAAACATGTTGTAATATATACATACCAGACATTATAAAATCTGTTAGACATAATCATTTCGCCACTGACTCAACCTACTAACCAATGTATTTGCGAAAGTAGTTTTTCAGATTACCTTAAGATATCGAAATGCATACCCGTGCACAAGAATGGAAATTCCACTAAGCTTAGCAACTATTAGCCAGTATCAATCATTCCTATTATATGTAGAAACAATTTTGGAATTTGAACAATATAATCAAATATCAGTTTATCTCAAAGAAAATAATCTATTTTTAGTAGTATAACCTTTATTTGGCATAATCCAATACAAACAAAATTCTTAAAAAACTAACACTTTCTCTGTAAAATATAAATAATAGTAATAATAAAATAAAAATATGAAATCAAAACTACATTCTTCTCTACCCGTCGCAAAGCAACTAACTACATCTTCCTGGCCTTACTCTCATTACTTTCTTAACCACCTCTATCCCTCTTCCGCTCTCACACAAACTCTCGACACGCGTACTACCTTTCATACCTATTTTTATCCTCATTGCTGGGCATGCATTCATCTAGTACTCTCATTCACCCTTCTCTCTCCCACAAAATACACATCTCACATATACTTCTCCCATCTATACCTTCCTTCCTCTCTCCTCATTTCCACATCTGAGCCGCGCTAACAATCGTACCTCATTCGCACTTAATGTCTTAAAATAGCCCAGCGTTCCTGCGTGCACTTGAATTATTTTATAGTCAGGGTTGTAGCTGCTTTTTCTTATTTTTTTCCTGGCGCTCCTGTAACTCAACATCCCTCAACCTCTCACTATATTCAACCTCAAGCATTTCCCCCCGCGTTATTTTCTCCCTCACCATCAACCCCGACCATCCCACTTTCTGGTCCAATCTTTCTCTCTCTATCATCCATCTAACACCCACACCTTTCACTTGAAAATCCCTGTAACACTCATACCACGATTCTCTTACCAGCCTTTCTTCCCGAAACCCACTCACCTTTCTCTCAAACTTTACCACTCTCTTTGCAGCCACCCATTCTACTGAGATTCTCTGGCACTCCTGCAATACTATATAATTTGGAGTCGTCCTTTCCAGGCCCATTATTCTCTTCAAGTATTGCAGATGTACCCTTTCAATCTTATCATTCCTACTCACTCCCCACACTTCAACTGCATACAACAATATCGCTCTTATACATGCATCCCACCATACCATTTTCATCCCAACATTCGCCCTAAGCATGTCCTCCCATATTCTCCGCATCCGTGATATCGCAACTCTCACCTTCTTACATACAAAATCAATATGTCGGGCTCTGCTACCATTTTCAGCAAACATATACCCGAGATATTTAAATTCTCTCACACGCTCTACTTCCTCACCCATCCATCTAAGTTCTTCTACCTTCCTTCTTCTACCCCCCTTCTTACATACCGTCTACGTCGTCTTTTTTACATTCACAGTCAATCTCCTTTTCGCAAAATACCTTTCAAGCCTCTCTTTCATTTCCTTTAGTTCACTCATAGTCTTTGCAATTACCACCACATCGTCCGCATACGCTAGGCTCCACACTTTCTTGCTTCCCACTACTATTCCACCTGCCTGTCCCAGCTCTAAGACTCTCTCCAAATCGGCAACGTACAGGTTGAACAGTAGTGGGCTAAGTGGACACCAGAGCTGGGCAGGATTCGAATCATTCAGGATTCGATTCCCGGATTCGAATCCTTTTAGAGGATTCAAAAGAGGTATTCGAATACTTTAGTGAAAACGGATTCGTGATCCGGATTCGTTACATTTTTTTAAAAAGATTCGTATTCGAATCCAGAAGTAGATGATTCAAATCCTTATAAAAGGATTCGAATTCTTATAAAAGGATTCGAATCCTTATAAAAGGAATCGAATCCTCATACACGGATTCAAATCCTCCTAAATAATTCGAATCATCGCTATTAAGGTTGGGATTCGAATTCGAATAATTCAAATAGTTTAATTTTCTAATATAAATATTTAAATTACTAAATTATTCATATTTGAATATAAATATTTAAATTTTCGAATAATTCAAATATTTGTGAATGCATATTTGGTTACTTACCCATTAAAAATATCCAACGTTAATAGCATATTTTTAACTTCACTTGAAATCAGTGTTTTATACGCGTGGCGCATGAAGTAAAATTTCGAGTTTAGAAAAGCCCCGTGAAAATTTGTCTCGGGTCGCTGCGCGACCCTCGACAAATTTTCTACGCGGGGCTTTTCTAAACTCGAAATTTTACTTCATGCATAGTCTGGGAGTGGACAACACTCGTTCTTAGAAGTTTCAAATTGAAGGATCACTCTAGATTACTAAGTTTATTACCATTTTACAAAGGCTACAGCTCGAAGGACCAACCATGGTCTTCTGAGACCGGAGGACTACAGGGAATCGAAGTTTTTTACAAGAAAACAACGAATATCTGAAGGTTTACAGCATGAATAGGAAAGAAAACATCTAATTTTGAAAAAATATCGAAGTTGGGTTGGTTTTCAGTGCATTTTTAACTTCACTTTAAATCAATGTTTTATACCCGTGGCGCATGAAGTAAAATTCCGAGTTTAGAAAAGCCCTGCGAAAATTTGTCTCGGGTCGCTGCGCGACCCTCGACAAATTTTCTACGCGGGGCTTTTCTAAACTCGAATATTACATTATGCTTAGACGGGGAGTGGACAACACTCGTTTGAACTTTAAATTTAACTCTTTTAAAAAATCGACGTATGTAATATAATAAATCATTCATTGAAATCACAGAAAAAGATGCAAAATTTTACCTAAAATTAACTTTTAGAGTTAACTTTATAATTTGCTCGGCTATTAATGGGTGAATATTCTATTCCTAAAAAAACGTTTTTATTTAATATTAAAGTTGCATTTAATACAATAACAAACTGTGAATAAATCGACATAAATCTAGAAATATCGGAAATCTCGACATGTAGAAAATCTTGACGATCCACGATCCCAGACTAAGCATGAAGTAACATTTCGAGTTTAGAAAAGCCTCGCGTAGAAAATTTGTCGAGGGTCGCGCAGCGACCCGAGACAAATTTTCACGGGGCTTTTCTAAACTCGAAGTTTTACTTCATGCGCCACGGGTTTAAAATATTGATTTAAAGTGAAGTTCGACTTCGATATTTTTTAAAAATTGGATGTTTTCTTTCCTATCCATATTGTAAACCTGCAGATATTCGTTGTTTTCTTGTGAATAAACTTCGATTCCCTGTAGTCCTTCGGTCTCCAAAGACCATGATTGGTCCTTCGACCTGTAGCTTTTGTAAAATGGTAATAAACTTAGTAATCTAGAGTGATCCTATAATTTGAAACTTCTAACAACGAGTATTGTCCACTCCCAGACTAAGCATGAAGTAAAATTTCGAGTTTAGAAAAGCCCCGCGTAGAAAATTTGTCGAGGGTCGCGCAGCGACCCGAGACAAATTTTTACGGGGCTTTTCTAAACTCGAAATTTTACTTCATGCGCCACGGGTATAAAACACTGATTTAAAGAGAAGTTAAAAACGCACCGAAAACCAATCCAACTTCGATATTTTTTCAAAATGTGATGTTTTCTTTTTTATCCATGCTGTAAACCTTCAGATATTCGTTGTTTTCTTGTGTATAAACTTCGATTCCCTGTAGTCCTTCGGTCTCAGAAGACCATGGTTGGTCCTTCAAGCTGTAGCCTTTGTAAAATGGTAATAAACTTAGTAATCTAGAGTGATCCTTCAATTTGAAACTTCTAAGAACGAGTGTTGTCCACTCCCAAACTAAGCATGAAGTAAAATTTCGAGTTTAGAAAAGCCCCGCGTAGAAAATTTGTCGAGGGTCGCGCAGCGACACGAGACAAATTTTCACGGGGCTTTTCTAAACTCGAAATTTTACTTCATGCGCCACGCGTATGAAACAGATTTAAAATGAAGTTCAATAACACATTTATCATCATTCATTAAAATCATTATATAATCAGATATTTAGTCGGTAAATGAACATTTTTGTTAATAGAAACTGATGGAATAAAATATTACTGGTTGCAAATAATAGATTAAAATTTAATTTTAAAGGATTTGTATCCGTGATTCAAAAATGAGGGTTCGAATCTTTGATTCGAATCATATTTTTCACTTACGAATCCTTTATTCGAGTATTCGTGATTCGAATCATATTAGGTGATTCTGATTCGTGATTAGAATCCTGTTATTGAGGATTTATCCCAGCTCTGGTGGACACTTCTGCCTAACTCCTCTCTCTACTTCAAAACACTGCGACACCTTCTCACCCATTCTGACCTTGCACCACGTTTCCCCATATACTTCATTCACCCAATTCACCAATTGCTCCGACACACCCAATCCTTTTAAACACTCTATCATTCGTTCTCTATCTACCGAGTCATACGCAGCTTTCAGATCTACAAACAACAGGTATACTTTCCCTCTTTTGCACAACTCTCTCTCAATCAGCCAATGTAGCTATCTGCTCCACAGTTGATCGTCCTCTCCTAAAACCAGCCTGGACTTCCGGTAGCATTTTTTTCTCCTCCACTTTCCCCTCCAGTCTTTCTTTCACCATCATCATCATTAGTTTGTATAAGCTATCCATCAGTGTGATTCCTCTGTAGTTGTTAACCACCATTGCATCTCCTCCCTTATGCACAGGCACTACAATCCCTTCCCTCCACCTCACTGAAAACTGCAAATCCCCTCTCCATATACGATTCAGTATAGCCAACATTTCAACTTTTTCTTCAGCACTGCACATCTTCCAAGCCTCCGCCTTTATATTGTCCGGCCCTGCTCCTTTATCACCTTTAATGTCCCTTAACGCCCACTCTAACTTCTCCTCACTGAAGTCCTCCGCTCTGTTGAACCGCCCTCTGTTATCTATCTCCCTTCTTTCCCTGCCTCGAGACCCTACCAGCTCCTAGAAATATTTCCTCCACACCTTAATTGGAATGCTATCTCCTTTCGTTCTAGTTTTTTTTATTCTCTTCTTTAAGTATGTCCATAGCTGTTTTTCATCTCGTATCTTCCCAACTACCTCCAATTCATCCTTCATGCACTTCTCTTTGTTTCTTTTGCAAACCTCGTCAAACTCGCACTTAGCAGCTCTCACATCCTCTTCTCTCCCACTCCCTTCCCTACAGTCACGTATTGCTCTTCTTAGCGCTTTCTTAGCCTCTTTGCACTCCAGGTCGAACCATTCCACTCTGCTTTCTGGTTCCACCTCTATATTCTGTCTGGTCATCGCTTGTTTGACTTCTCTCCTATGTTTCTCTAAAGATCGTATCTCTTCAAAGCACACATCCCTAATTTTCTCCCTATAGTTCTTCTTTGCCTTATTCGACCAACTCCATATTTCCCTCTGTTCCACATCTGCTTGCTTCTCCTTATGCCCTATCTTTATTCTATAACCACTGTGATAACATGTATTTATGGATATCAGCGATTTTGACTGGAGGGAATGTGGCGTATGAGTTATATTCTCAGCCGTAATATAACGAGTGGTATGATTATAATTGATGATATTTTGGAGTTGAAACCGAACTGCAGATTTAACGAGTGCGCAGCACAAGTTGAATGCGCTGCTTCGGTTTGAACGACAAAATATCATTTATAATTAATCATATCACGAGTTATATTTTGTGAGAGAATATAACGAATAAAATAATGCGAGTCCCTCAACATTATCGACAGCTGTGATATTGTTGTTTCCCTATTGATTGTGAATTTTTTAACCGCACAAAAGTTCGAAAACTGCCGCCACTGCGATTCTTTGTTTATGACGGTGTTTTTTGGCGTCGCACTTTTCAATTCTCTATTAATCTCACTGCAAGAAACTTTTCCCCAGCGATTTTCGTCCATTTTGACAGGACAACTTATCACCGCTTCTTTTGTTTTTTATCATCGCGGTGATAGACATGTACCTACAGCTTTCCTTGCATCTCATTGGTTGAATATTCGTTCTAGTAGGCTGTGAGTTGTATTTTCATATAATCAATTTGAATTTAGAAGAAAGACAATTAATGCAATTGTGGAACTTATCGATAATATCTTAGGTGGTCTGGAGATGAAATCGTTTGCATTGGTAAATTTTATGGACTTGTCAAAGGCGTTTGATGTGTATCACATCAATTGCTTATTGACAAGTTGCACAGTTACAATTTTGTCCCATCTAGTTGCTAGATGATTAGGTCTTACCTAAAGAACAGAAAATAGACAGTATCTTGTAAGTTATACATTATAACAATGGTGTATCTCAGGTATCGCTTGTTGAACATGATGTACGTAACTTAGGGCCATTACTGTTCTGGATATATGCTTATAATTTTCGACAAATATTTTCTAGTGGTGAGATTTCAATGACATAATTTAAAGATGTTACTTTATTGATAATTAAATAAAAGTCACTTGGTTTGTTTCACTACTATTTTTTATTCTCTCCGACTAGTTTCGACTTATCGTCATTCTCAAGGAGTAATACAGAAAATTATTTTACAAGATATATATACATATTTTTGTGAAGGTCAGGTAATAAGGGCTTTAAGAATTGGAGAGTTCCAGATGTCTTCGTACTCATTTACAATGTGTTTTCCCTGTTTTATTGCTTTGCTTATTTCCAGGCCTTCTCTAAAATTTAATTCTCGTCCCTTATTACCCGAATATAATATTTTGAAATCGTCTGAATTAAAGAAGTGGTTGGATGCGATGCAATGACGGGCAAACCCCGTTGTTTGTTTGTTATTTACGATGGATTTTTTATGTTCCTCAAGTCTTTCTTCAAAACTTCTACCTGTTTGCCCAATGTATATTGCATCGCATTCACCACATTTTATTTCGTAAATACCGCATTTTTTATTTATATTGGTGGGTGGTTTATTATTTACAAATAGTTTTCTAAGGTTAAGTGGATTCGTCATAATAATATTCAATTCATTCCCCTTTATGCACTTTTTTATTTTTTGTGATAGGCCGTTGATAAAATTTAATTTATTCCAGTTTTTGATTTCAATATTACTATCATTGTATAGATATTTGAATAGTTTATTTTGTTTTTTTCTCTTTATTAATTTGTCTATGATTTCTGGATTATAACCATTATTAATTGCTATTTCTTTTATTAAATTTACTTCCTGTTGATGATCTGTTATTGTAAGTGGTATATTTATAAGTCTATGTATGAATGAATGGAACGTGCTAAATTTTATCTGGTTATGTGTATTTGAACAGTTAGGTATAATTAGATCAGTGAATGTCTCTTCTCTGTAAATATTGTATTTTAAATTTTTATTTGCTATTTTTGATATCGTAATGCCTAGGAAATTTAAACTATTATTTTCTTCTATTTCTGTGGTAAATTGTATTTTTGGGTTTATTGTATTTATGAATTTTTTGAACTGTTCCAATTGTCTTGAAGTACCCGTCCAAACACAGAACACATCATCGACATATCGAGCCCAAAACTTTACTTCTTTACTTTCTGATTTTTGTAAAAGATATTTTTCGAAATGTGAAATGAAAATTTCAGAAAGTAACGGCGATAACGGTGAACCCATGGGTAATTCATCTGTCCTGTCGCCACGATAAAGTCCAAACCGATTGAGTTGTTAAGATGACACTATACACTTAAGTTTTTTATTACAATAGTAGTATCCGATTAACTTTTGGTGAAAATGCGAAAACCGGAAATATTAATCATATAAAAAAATCTTTAAAAGAAAAGTTTTAGATAATCCAAAAATTAGCATTTAATGTATATACACTTTTGTTGTAGCTCTTTTAGTTATTTTTTTAATATTTTTGTAAATATCTTAATTGTTTTATTATTTGAATAAATTGCTATAAATCAGTTAGCATTAATAATTGTGTCGGTAGGTTGACATTGACATGATTATTGTTTTATAAACAAGGGAACCCATAAGTGAGGCGTACGAACAATGTTTTACAGAAATATGAAGAATACGTTCAAATGAAATAAGGCAAGTGAACTTCTAAAAGGTATTGGTTTCAAGTATCTAACCAAATTTCATCAAACTTTGCTGATTGTGATTGAACATTTAATTAGTTCAAATCATAAAATATAGATGAAAACCCTAGCCGACCAGTGGCGGATTTCCTATTAGGCTAAGTAGGCTTAAGTCTACGGCGGAAAATTTTTGACGCATACCTAATTTCGAATTTGAGGCTTTTATGAATTTTAATTTAGATGGGAAACTATTTCTCTCCGCTGAATTCCCCTGGGGGGCTGTGTTGCCAACTCTAAACCATCAAAGGTCTAAAAGTTTTATGTTAAAAATCCCCAGAAATCATTAGATTTTTCGGTTTCTCATTAAACGAGTTTCAATTATGTTAATAACGAAAAACTGAAATAATAAAGAACTTTGTAAGACTGACGAATTTTCAAAAAGATTTTGATACCATTTTTCTTTTTTGACATATATTTGCTGATTTAAAACTGAATGAAGACTGAAGAATTTTCAAAAAGATTTTGATACTATTTTTCTTTTTTGAGATATATTTGCTGATCTAAAACGTTTTTATAAACATTTTTAAGCAATATCTTTTTGAAAATTTATAAATTTAATGCTTACTTATTCCTCAATGTATCACATTATTTTATAGTTTTTCAAAATTGTTTAAACAAAAGTTATAGATAACGAAAAAACATACAACTTTTACCTGAACACTGTTTACCTTAACTCTATTGTTTATGATCAGTATACGAAACAGCCTAGGGAGATATCTATTTGATAATCACTCACAAATTGCTGCTTTATTAGTAACTTAATCAAAAAAAGTTTCAAACAGAAGGTAATGAAAAATCACAACCCAAAATTTTGTATAATCACTTTTTACCTCAGTTCTTTTGTTTATGAACTAAAAACTAAAAAATCTAGAGGAGATCAACAACTCACTGACTGCGGCTTTCATCTTCTCAATCAAAAAATGTTTTAAACAAAAGTTGTAGCTAACGAAAAAATAAACGACTTTTACCTAAACACTTTTCACCTCAGCTCATTCGTTTTTGTTCAATAAACCGAGAAAGATTTGTTTGATATATTTTGCTAATCACTCATCAACAGAAGCTTTATTATCAACTCAATCAAACGAATCTTCAAACAAAAGTCCAGACAACGAAAAAATACACACCTTTATGATAATTCCGAAATTTACGAACGAGTGTCTTCCACTCCCAGACTAAGCATGTAGTCAAATTTCGAGTTTAGAAAAGCCCTGAGCAAAATTTGGCTCGGTCGCGCAGCGGCCGAGCCAAATTTTGCGGGCATTTCTGAACTCGAAATTTTACTTCATACGCCACGCGTATTAAACACTGATTTCAAATGAATTTAAAAATATAGAAACATATTAACTTAATAAAAAAATGTCTTAGATAAAAGTTGTAGCCAACGAAAAAATATACAACTTTTATATAAAGAATTTTTACCTTAGCAAATTTGTTTTAGATCAACAAACGAGAAAGTCTAGCCCAGATTTATTCCTTTAGTAATCACTTACCAACTGTAGCGTTATTATCGAACGAATCGACAAATTTCAAACAAAAGTTGTACATAATGAAAAACAAACAACTTTTATCTAAACACTTCCTACCTTAGCTCTTTTATTTTTGTTCAATAAACCCAGAAAAAAATGTTCGGAAATATTTCGTTAATCACTTAGCCAACTGTAGCTTTATTATAGATTTAATTTTGACATTTTATTGATTCTTGTAGTCACTATGCGATTTGAATTTTCACTACAGTTAAATGACAACGATACAAAGAGCCAATATACACTGCGTTTTTTTATCTTTGAACATAAAAATGATCAAAATATGTCAAAATTATTTAAAATTGTGAAAAACATCAAAATTACCAAAATGTTCAAAAATATAAAAAAAATTAGAACTTGTAAATATAAACAAATATCATAACGTCAAAAATTTGGCGTGTTAATAAGTCAGTACGTGACAGTTTGACATTTTCTTACGAAAACGAAAATGTCTGTCAAAATCATTTGTCAAAAAAATAAAAAATATCAAATGCTATTTAATGTCAACATCAAAAATGTTAAAAAAGTAAAAAGGTCATTGTTTATCAAAAGTAACATCTAATGTGAAACATGTCATCTAATGTCAAGAAACGTATTCTAATATCAAGAATATAATCTATTGTCAAAAATGTCATCTAGAGAATAGGCGGCAAAATATTTCAGCCTACCGGCGGCAAAATCGTAAATCCGCCACTGTAGCCGACACCGGTAGCCAATATTTGAACTATAATGACAGTTGATATAAGTCGGCACAAACCGACATTTAACCAATCGTGCCAACTTAACACGAGTTTGAATTGAACTATAATGAGCTCACCATGTTATTGTTTTTTTTTTGTGACAGTTACGATACAAATTTTAACAGTTGTGATGTATTTTAAAGTACCGATTGTCTTCCACTCCCAGACTGAGCATAAAGTAAAATTTCGAGTTTAGAAAAGCCCCGCGTAGAAAATTTGTCGAGGGTCGCGCAGCGACCCGAGACAAATTTTCACGGGGCTTTTCTAAACTCGAAATTTTACTTTACGCGCCACGCGTATAAACCACTGATTAACAGTAATGTTAAAAATATAAAACGCTTAGATGTGATGGTGATCAATATTTACCGAGATGTATCGAAACGATGCAAGAATAACTTTTTTTGTGAATAGTTTTGGAATAATAATAATAAAAGTCGAATACATTTAGTTTGAGCAACTTTTCCATATTGTTGATATTTAAATCATCATATCTTTAACAAGGAAAGTGCTATGATCACCATCGCCAATTTTTATTTGTATTATTATGCTATCTTTAATATGATTAAGAATGAATTGTGTAAACTTTTGTATTGACACTAATAAATTTAAAAAAATCGGTATAAACATTTGTAAAATTAATGAGGATGTGATCAAACCAACAGTGACTTAATAAGGCACAGTGGCGACAACTAACTCCCTGTCATCCACCACGATGAGTCAAAATTAATCAAGAAAATAGAGCATAATACAAACACCTGATATTCAATTGTAACAGTGAGTGTTTGCTATCTTTTACTTAAGGCGTCATCCATGAGCGGGGTCTTTTCCCTTAATTTCGAAATAGAAACATATGATATTTAATACGTCAAATGAAGGGATTCAGGTAGATTCTATTTACCGTTGCAAATTTTTGTGGTACGATTTTGGGGTTCGTAAAATAAAACAGAAACTTCAGACAAACTTGCTGTGTAAAACTTTAAACCTTATTTACACCGCTGTTTGTCCACCATGTTGGGTCAAAGTTACTAACAGCTAATCAAAAAAGTATACCTCAGTTGTCGCCACTGTGTTTAATTAGGTCACTGCAATCAAGCCTAAGCAGTATATTTTGAACTTTACTTTAAATTAGTGTTGTGTACGCGTGGCGTATGAAGTAAAATTTTAAGCTTAGAAAAGCCTGAACGTTTGATTTCGAAAAGTCATTATATGTACACTTCTATGCAATACAATAAAGCAGAAGTCTCTTAACCATTTTTCAATATTCTTGTTGTATAATTTGGGTCTGTGTTAATTGCGTAGCAGCAGTTTCAATAAATGATAAAACACCATAACTTGAAATACAAGTATGTCAGATCATATAGGTTTATCACTTAATATTTTCATGCCTAACCTAGGAGTACACATTCTGCCTAATGAGAATTGTCGCCCATTTACCAATAAAGGGAAAATTATATTTCACCAGTTATTATCAAACGCTGACTGGGACTTTGTGCATTTTGACATCGATATTAATCTCAAAATTAACTTATTTAGTCGTCAGCTAGCTGAAAAATATGAACTTGCGTTTCCATTGAAACAATATAATAAACAAACATTTGTAAAAATTGTGTGGTTCAATGATGAATTGCGGTATCTCAGAGAACACCTACAATATCTTAATGTAGTGTACGAACAGTGTCCATCAAATGCTAATAAAATAACACGAAATGTTTTTAAAAGACGTTACAAAGAAACAATAAAATTAACCAAAAAACTAGCCAATGAAAATTATATTTCAACATCTAGTAACAAACAAAATGCATTACGCACTGTCATTAACATTGTCAAAAATACAACAAGCTGTAATACTAATTGTGATATCTCATGTTAATATTTTAATTTGTTTTTTACGGGTGTGGCGGATCAATTACTGAGTAAGCTTCCGACTGATAAATTTGACCCAACCAACTTCACACCATACGTGGCAAACCAATTCACTTTTAAAAAGGTGTCAGAGATAGATATTAGAGACGCGATCGATGATCTGAAAAATAACAAAAGCTTGGATATCCATTGTCTTTCCAGTAATTTAATAAAATTAGTTAAGGATATAATTGTATTACCTCTCACTAAATTAGTAAACTAAATACTTATGACGGGTGAATTCCCCGATGAACTAAAACTTACAAAGGTAATACCAATTTTCAAAAAGGGTGATGCCAATCTTATTGATAATTACAGACCAATATCTTTAGTCTCGATCATTTCTAAAATTATTGAGAAAGTAATCAAGAAACAAATAACATTTTTTCTTGAACATGAAGGATTACTAAATAAAAAACAATTTGGATTTCGAGAAAATCGATCCACTACCTTGGCTATCGAAGCCTTTGTTCAAAATACTCTGGAATGTTTTGAGCGTGGTCAATATGCATTAGCCTCATTTCTGGACTTAAGCAAGGCATTTGACTGCGTTCAACATTCTGTATTAGTTGAAAAACTGCGCAAATACAAGTTTGATAATGTAAGCTGTAATCTAATTCAATCTTACCTATCCAATCGAAGACAGAAAGTATGCATTCGGGGGAAGTCATCGAGTTTCCGACGTATTAGTCATGGTGTACCACAAGGATCGGTGCTAGGGCCGTTATTATTTTTGATATATATTAATGACTTTCCCTAGCACCTAGAAAATTGTGATATTTTTCTTTTTGCGGACGATACAACAATTGTCAAAGTAGCATTTTCCCTAGTAGATGTTCAAGACAAAAACAAAACTTCCCTTCTTAATACTGAACAATGGTTTAACATGAATAAGCTTACGGTTAATCCGTCTAAAACCGTAAATATGATTTTTACACTAAAGAAAACAGATGCTGTCCAGCCCGCGAACACAAAATTCCTAGGCATACAATTGGACAATGCACTAAAATGGGAACAGCATGGTGCTGAAATAGCAAAAAGAATGTCTTGGGGCATTTATCGGTTAAAAATTCTGTCATATTCGGTGTCTGGATGGATACTCAAAACTGTGTACTACGAGTGTTGTCATTGCTATCTCCAATACGGTATTTTTGGTGTGGGGTCCTTCGGCATCTCGACATAGGCTTTTCGGCTTACAGCGCAAAGCTATTCGCACCCTTACCGGACTTGGATACCAAGACGACTGTAAGGAAAAATTCAAACAACTCCGTATTCTTACTTTACCAGCCATATTTATCTTGGAGTGTTTATGTTACGTCAAACGAAACTTACACGCGTACACAACTCATGAACACCATGAGTATCCTACCAGACACCGAAAGGAAATAAAGCTACCCCAAATTAGACTTAAAAAATCACAAACGGAAACTAATTATTTCGGCCCGCTTCTCTTTAATAGATTATCAGAAAATACACGTAATTTATATTTTATTAAATTTAAAAATGTCATTAAAGAATTTCTGCTGGAATTATCGCCTTACAACATCGAGGAATTTATTACTTTTGGAGGTATTGTTTAATGAAATAGTCCGTTTTAAAATTTATTTACTTATTTATATATTAAATTTTATCTTATTTATATATTCAATTTTATCTTATTTACATAATTCATTTTATCTTACTTATAGGTATATTCAATTTTATCGAACTTATATATTCAATTTAATCTTATTTATTGACTAATTTATAGTAGATTATTAGTATTTGTTTAATTTGCCACAATTATACACACATTCTCAGGTTTCATCTTATTGTATTATGTTATTATCACTATTACATACTTAATATTTATCTTGTATACTATTTACTTGACTTGTGTGAGGATTTTTCTAATACACTAATAAAGAATTAAAAAAAAACACCATTATTAAAAAAACAAAACTAAAACCTTTTGGAAAAAAAAACGCTCATAATAAATACAACAAAGCCGAAATAGAAAAACCATCTTCTATTTTAGTTAGAATTCGAATGCTTGAATGTTGTCTAAATGACGCAGCATTTTGACATTAGGCAAATTGACATATTTACATATTTTCGTAACTAGGAAACTCATGATGTCCGTTTTAAACTATAACATATTTTGTGTGCTTAATGTTATCGCACAGAAGTGTACACCTAAAAGAAATACTTAATATATTTATCTTTTCATTTTATTGATTTCCACATATACTATACTATACTATTTTTATTAATATTTTCCAACGTGTTTTTTTTAATTCTAATAAAAATTTTAAATAAAATTGTAATATTTTATAATCCAGATGGATCGGCAAAATAAATAATAACATTTAATTTAATCCTTTTGTGTGTAAAATAACAACCATCGAAGAACTTATGATTGAATTTTCTTATTTGTTGAAATTGTTAACATTTACAAATTTTATTGATCGGTAAATTTGAATGTTTGTTAGTTCTGACGATTTCATTAAAAATTTATCAATTCTGGCGAATTTTAGAAAAAAAAAGTGTTATCTTTTCGTAGTATTTTACAGAGCTGGGATGAATCCTCAAAAACAGGATTCGAATCACGAATCCGAATCACCTAATATGATTCGAACCACGAATACTCGAATAAAGGATTCGTAAGTGAAAAATATGATTCGAATCAAAGATTCGAATCCTCATTTTTGAATCACGGATACAAATCCTTTAAAAATAAATTTGAATCTATCATTTGCAACCAGTAACATTTTATTCCATCAGTTTCTATTAAAAAAAATGTTCATTTACCGACTAAATATCTGATTAATTAATGATTTTAATTAATTATGATATATGTATTATTGAACTTTATTCTAAATCAATGTTTTATACGCGTGGCGCATGAAGTAAAATTTCGAGTTTAGAAAAGCCCCGTGAAAATTTGTCTCGGGTCGCTGCGCGACCCTCGACAAATTTTCTACGCGGGGCTTTTCTAAACTCGAAATTTTACTTCATGCTTAGTCTGGGAGTGGACAACACTCGTTCTTAGAAGTTTCAAATTGAGTGATCACTCTAGATTACTAAGTTTATTACCATTTTACAAAGAATGCAGATCGAAGGACCAATCATGGTCTTCGGGGACCGAAGGACTACAGGGAATCGAAGTTTCTTTACTAGAAAACAACGAATATCTGAAGGTTTATAGCATGGATAGGAAAGAAAACATCAAATTTTGAAAAAATATCGAAATTGGGTTGGTTTTTAGTGCGTTCTTAACTTCACTTTAAATTAGTGTTTTATACGCGTGGCGTAATAAAATGATTGAAGTTTTTTTACAAGAAAACAATGAATATCTTAAGGTTTACAGCATGGATAGGAAAGAAAACATCCAATTTTGAAAAAATTATCGAAGTTGGGTTGGTTTTCAGTGCGTTTTTAACTTCACTTTAAGTCAGTCTTTTATACGCGTGGCGCATGAAGTAAAATTTCGAGTTTAGAAAAGCCCCGTGAAAATTTGTCTCGGGTCGCTGCGCGACCCTCGACAAATTTTCTACGCGGGGCTTTTCTAAACTCGAAATTTTACTTCTTGCTTAGTCTGGGAGTGGACCGTCAAGATTTTCTACATGACGAGATTTTCGATATTTCTAGATTATTGTCGATTTATTCACAGTTTGTTATTATAATAAATGCAACTTTAATATTAAATAAATATGGTTTTTCTTAAGAATAGAATATTCATTTTAAGAGCCGAGCAAATTATAAAGTTAACTCTAAAAGTTCTTTTTAGGTAAAATTTTGCATCTTTTTCTATGATTTCAATGAATGATTTATTATATTACATACGTAGATTTTATAAAACAAGTAAATTTAAAGTTGAAACGAGTGTTGTCCACTCCCAGACTAAGCATGAAGTAAAATTTCGAGTTTAGAAAAGCCCCGCGTAGAAAATTTGTCGAGGGTCGCGCAGCGACCCGAGACAAATTTTCGCGGGGCTTTTCTAAACTCGAAATTTTACTTCATGCGATACGCGTATAGAACACTGATTTAAAGTGAAGTTAAAAATGCACTGAAAACCAACCTAACTTCGATATTTTTTCAAAATTGGATGTTTTCTTTCCTATCCATGCTGTAAACCTTCAGATATTCGTTGTTTTCTTGTCAAAAACTTCGATTCCCTGTAGTCCTTCGGTCTCCGAAGACCATGATTGGTCCTTCGAGCTGTAGTCTTTGTAAAATGGTAATAAACTTAGTAATCTTGAGCGATCACTCAATTTGAAACTTCTAAGAACGAGTGTTGTCCACTCCCAGACTAAGCATGAAGTAAAATTTCGAGTTTAGAAAAGCCCCGCGTAGAAAATTTGTCGAGGGTCGCGCAGCGACCCGAGACAAATTTTCACGGGGCTTTTCTAAACTCGAAATTTTACTTCATGCGCCACGCGTATAAAGCACTGATTTCAAGTGAAGTTAAAAATATACTATTAAGGTTGGAAATTTTATATGATTAAAAAACCAAATATGCATTTACAAATATTTGAATTATTCGAAAATGTAAATATTTATATTCAAATATGAATAATTTAGTGATTTAAATATTCATATTAGAATATTTTACTATTTGAATTAATCGAATTCGAATCCCAGCCTTAATAGCGATGATTCGAATTATTTGGGAGGATTTGAATCCGTGTATAAGGATTCGAATCCTTGTATAAGGATTTGAATCCTTTTATAAGGATTCGAATCCTATTATAAGGATTCGAATCATCTACGTCAGGATTCGAATACGAATCCTTTTAAAAAAATGCAACGAATCCGGATCACGAATCCGTTTTCACTAAAGTATTCGAATACCTCTTTTGAATCCTCTAAAAGGATTCGAATCCAGTAATCGAATCCTGAATGATTCGAATCCTGCCCAGCTCTGGTATTTTAATATTTTTCTCTCTTTAATAAAAATTCTTAAAAAAAATTAATGTTATTTATTGTATCAAAAAACTGTCATGCATGAATGCTGACGATGTCGATGCTGGTACGATTGATGGTATTGCTAATTAACACGTTAAAACCGCAATGCGCGACAAAAAATACGAATCAATCAGCAGTGTTTCTCTTTTTTGTACATGTGCGTGTGTTTGTGCAGTGAAATAATTTGCATTTAAATTAGCCGAGCCCCCATCAATATCGGTTAAACGCGGGATTAAGGGGGCTGCCAGGATGTATGATTGAAACGTCAGGTCGGGATTACCAATTTTCAAAAGCTCATACAGTTTATAACCGAATAATTTGTGTACGTTACATTTGGGATCATCGATAATAATCGTTAATTATCGTATGATAAAATTTACAATTAAAAAAGAGTAATATTTATTTCCAGAACACAGCCACAAATTTCCTTTATGAGGAGTTTATCGTGACTTTACGCTACAATAAAATGTTTGTTTGCGAGACTGTCACAGAATTTCGTGTCCGAAACATGCATACCGGGTGTTCGATTAAAAATGTCAAACGCCATAACTGAATGAACGCAAAAAACAAATTCAGAGGCAGTTTCAATACTACAAATTGACAGTATTTATATATTTTTTCAGAGTTAACATCATTGCCCAATAATAGTCAACTTTAAATTTTTAAAAAGCTGCATATATTTTTTTAATTTTGTTATATTAGATATTGTTTTTCTAAATCCAATTATGTCCGATATGTTTATTTTAATTTAATAATTATGCTAGCAAAAATTATTATAAACCTTGCTCACATGATTTTTTGGCAACAAATGTAGTGCGCCTTAAAAATAATACTTTTTAAATTTATTATACATTGACTTATTATATTACATACTGATTTTTTTTCTTATAGATATACATACATACCGGGTGTAACACAAAACAGGATCATCCCCGTTAGTTGTTTTATTAATTGACTTATCAGTTTGAAATTTTTCTACATTTATACTAAAAATAATTTAGAGTTCAATGGTTATAGTATTTTTCAAGCTCTAGTGCTGAGCAATAAAAAATAATCTCGAGTACCGCCAATAAAAAATACAATGCCTCTTTAAAATTGTAGCCGCTACTGCACTAGGCATGATTTATAGGGGGTTGGTTTCAGAGGGTTTCTACCTGCGAAAAATGTTTCCATATTTTCGGTATTCTGACAGGAAATATCTTAAGTAATTTAAACAAAATATAATTCTAAAAATGGCAATGTGTCCGTCACAGCATTTTCCCTAATATTTAATAAGTAGATTCATCTTTACAATTAGCTATTCAATGATGTTTGCGCGTAACTTCTTTGCAACGCTTTTTAGTTCATCTCATTTTAAATTTAAACAAAATAACTAGATCACAGAGACAAAGGGTTAAAAAATATTATATGTCAAATAACGAAAAACATTACTTTATTATTGTCTACAACGTTGTCTTATAACATTTTAAAAATTGTGTATATTAATATTTTAATTGTCTATATCTATATCTGAGTCATCACTGTCAGAGTCTTGTGTATTTATAATAAATTGATAATTTGAATCAAACGTATTATACTCTTTTTCAATACGTATTGTATGTTTAACACATCTTGACCACTGGCCGGCAGATATATTTTTTATTTCTTTTTTGACTAAATCTATTACTGATTTATTTAAATTTGGAGTTACATTATTCTTCCGCACATTTCCTTTTAATTGAGCCCATATTAACTCAATTGGATTAAAATTGATCGATATAATATGTTTTTCTTTTTTTACTACGACTATTTAGAACTTTAATCAATTGGGATTTGGTATAATGTTCTTCAAAAAACAAATTATTTTCATATAAATATTTTGCTATTTCATCTTTTTTATTTGCCGCTGTGGGTGCTTTGTCAATTTGGCAACTATGATAAGAAGCGTTATCTAAAACTATTACTGATTTTGCAGCTAAGTTTGGTATTAAATTATTTATGAACCAATTTTCAAATAATGATGCTGTCATGTCATCATGATAGTCAAGATGACATTTTGAGATTTGATTCCCCGATAGCAGTAAACAATCGTTTACCCAACCATTTTCATTCCCGCAGTGTAATATGGTTATTCTTTTCCCCCTTGATGGGGGAACTTTCAAAACGCAGTTTTCTGTCTGGTCAGTCCACATTTTTTTCGATGTATCGTGGGTATCGAACCACGTTTCGTCCAAATAATAAATACTTCTTTCAGAGTTTCTGTAATCTTGAATCTTCTGTAAATATTCATACCGCCATTTCCTTACTTCTTCTTTCTCCATTAGATGTTTCCTTTTATCGATAAGAGTGAACTTGAAACCATTGCATTTTAGTGATCTCCACAACGTTGTTGGACTGCATGATATGATCTCTCTCTCCTTTAAAATATTATTGATAGTTGCTAGTGTAGGAGCCTTTTGTTGTTTAATAGATTCATACGTTATTTTTCTTATATTATAAAAAATGTTTGGTGTAATTTTTTTAACACCTTTATCCTTGCGACATTTTCTCTTGCAGGTAGTTTCTTTAACTATCTTGCTAATTGATCTCGCGGATGTATTAGTTAAAGCTGATGTCACCTCCAAAAAAATTGGCAACTCCGAGTATGTCTTTAACACCTCGATATACGTCTTTTATTATTTGTTTAGCACCAAACGTAAATATTTGACGTTTTACTCCGTTGTTCCGTCGAAGAGGACGGCAAGTAGGTAATTCTATAACTAAAGTAAAAGTAATTATATTAAATGTTTTTTGTGCTATTTAAATTTATTTGTCTACAACTTGATCAAAAAGCAAACATTTTCGCACAGATTTTCGTGCGTATTTTTGATTCTAAAAAGTAATAAGATAAAACGTATAATTAATCTACAATTAAGAATTAAGTTTTTGAATAGCTTTTAATTAAATTTAATTTTATCTTCATTAGCAGAAATTTCCCCCTCCACATAATTACTGTCTTGCCCCTCCCCCCGAGACAAAATTCTGGCTGCGCTACTGGTGAAGCACGTACTTTACGCATTGTTTCTGACTGACATTTTCCGTTGTCTTCTTGACATTAATTTCTATTCACCATTTCCAATTACAATTGTAGATGAAAAATTGTTTATATTAGGTGCGTGAATATGTTTTTAGTTCATTTAGAAGCGCCTTTTAGGATTTCAACCTTACGGTCTCGATCTAATAGGCATTTTCGTTAACTAAAAAACTTACCTTGGTTTTTTACTGAAATGTTCTTTGTAATATTGACTGCATTAATTTGCTCATCAATATGTTGGTTTGGGTGTTGGTTCAGGTCCCAAGGTCGCCACATTTTTTTCTGATTAATCTATAAAGTCTGTAGTATATCCTAGTATCTCAAACGTCCAACTCCATAGTATCACAGAACTATTTACTTAAACACTTTAATATCACCCAAGTCACAAATCAAAATTGTAGTAGGAGCGAAGTCACCGTAAAAAAACAGAACTGTAGTTATCACACAATTTACAAATCAAAATCCGTACAGTTAGCGAAGACGTCGTAAAAATCAAAATCGTAATCCGTAGTAGAAACAAGGTCGTTATATACAAAAAATCCCAATTTCAGTATTAAAAATCAAAGTCCGTAAGAGTATCGAAGTCGTCGTAAACAAAAAAAGTACCAAAAAGAAAAACACTAGCGAAGTATACACTAAGGCAACTGTTGATAAAGTGACAATTTGCTCGCGAAGCAAAGCGAACTAGATCTCTAATTACAGGGATTTACAGATTAGTACAAGCATCAAGCCTACCTAAGTAGAGTTTTTCCAAAAAAAAAATTATTTCATTAAACCAAGAGCTGTGCGATCACACTGTGCGCCGCGCCGTGCTGTATTCGTAGAAACTAAGAAGATCGATGTTTCCAATATTCGATGCACAGTCGCAGGTAGAAAATTTTTCTTGGGCGATACCCATAAATCACGCACTGTGCGCAGTAGTTAGTTACAAATTTACAATGTTGTAAAGCAATTGTATTTTTATTGCGGGTACTCGAGATAATTTTTATTGCTCAACACTAGAGCTTGAAAAATACTATACTAGGAAACTTTAATAGCACATCCGGTATGACCGGAAGTGACATCAATTTTGAAATAAAAAAAACCTATATTTTTGTTTGTTTTCGGAAACAGGATCTCATTTTATACAAATCAATTGTTTTTTTCAAAAAAAAGTTACTAGTGCCATATTTTTTTCAAAAACTAATAGTATATATAGGTTACTGTGATCACCCGAATATCTTTTGTTTCGTATCATAGACGTGTACAAAACAAATATTACCAAGTTTTGTTTCCAAATTTGGCCAACAGATGTAAGTCGATCGTTTTGTTTTTAGAATCTATTTTTTAAAACGGCAACACCCCGGATCATTATGAATTTTTTTAATTGTTAATATACTACTTATTCAAATGTACATATTTTTTTACATTCTCCATATATTAATAACATATCCACTTTTTTAGTTTGGTTACAGGACATTTTAATAAATTGTTACCACAAAAATATACACGCACAAATGGATTTGTTAGATAAAAACAAGTTTTGTTTTTTAGTTTATTGATTTATCATTCATTTCATCGTTTTAAATGCCAAACATAGCCTACTAGATATTTCATTGTTATTTAAACTTGGCTTATGTGATTAAAAAATACCGCAGTTACCAAATTAAATGCGTATACTTTTTTAAGTTTTTTCCAAGTTTCAAATAAATACGTTTGGGTAGGTGGTATGCTAACCTTTTAAAAAATCATAATAATCTGCCATGTTGCCATTTGAAAAAATTGAGTTATTAAAAAAAACGATCGAATTACAATTTATAGGCATCTGTTGGCCAAATTAAAAAACAAAAGTTGGTAATATTTATTTTACACACGTCTATGATACAAAACAAGAGATATTCGGTTGATCACAGCAACCTATATACACTATTAGTTTTTGAAAAAAAATATGATACTAGTAATTTTTAGGGCGATCACAGCAACCTAGATGAACAATTATTTTTTGAAAAGCAATATGACACTAGTAATTTTTTATCTTTTTAACAATTTATTCGAATGTGAAATGAGATTCTGTACCCGAAAACAAAAAAATATGTAGGGTGTCACATTTCAAATTTCAAAATTGAAGTCACTTCCGGTAAAACAGGAAGCGCTATTAAAGTTACATAATCACCACTGAACTCTAAATTGTTTTTAATATAAATGTAGAAAATTTGAAATTTATATCTCAATTAATATAAAAACTAAAGGGGTTGATCCTGTTTTGTGTTACACCCGGTATTGTATACCAGAGCTGGGCAGGATTCGAATCATTCAGGATTCGATTCCCGGATTCGAATCCTTTTAAAGGATTCAAAATAGGTATTGGAATACTTTAGTGAAAACGGATTCGTGATCCGGATTCGTTACATTTTTTTAAAAGGATTCGTATTCGAATCCAGACGTAGATGATTCGAATCCTTATAAAAGGATTCGAATTCTTATAAAAGGATTCGAATCCTTATAAAACGAATCGAATCCTCATACACGGATTCAAATCCTCCTAAATAATTCGAATCATCGCTATTAAGGCTCGGATTCGAATTCGATCAATTCAAATAGTTAAATATTCTAATATGAGTATTTAAATTACTAAATTATTCATATTTGAAAATAAATATTTAAATTTTCGAATAATTCAAATATTTGTGAATGCATATTTGGTTACTTAACCATAAAAAATATCCAACGTTAATAGTATATTTTTAACTTCACTTGAAATCAGTGCTTTATACGCGTGGCGCATGAAGTAAAATTTCGAGTTTAGAAAAGCCCCGTGAAAATTTGTCTCGGGTCGCTGCGCGACCCTCGACAAATTTTCTACGCGGGGCTTTTCTAAACTCGAAATTTTACTTCATGCTTAGTCTGGGAGTGAAAATACTCGTTCTTAAAAGTTTCAAATTGAAGGATCACTCTAGATTACTAAGTTAATTACCATTTTACAAAGCTATAGCTCGAAGGACCAATTATGGTCTTCGGAGACCGAAGGACTACAGCGAATCGAAGTTTATTCACAAGAAAACAACGAATATCTGAAGGTTTACAACATGGATAGGAAAGAAAACATCTAATTTTGAAAAAATATCGAAGTTGGGTTGGTTTTCAGTGCGTTTTTAATTTTACTTTAAATCAGTGTTTTATACGCGTGGCGCATGAAGTAAAATTTCGAGTTTAGAAAAGCCCCGTGAAAATTTGTCTCGGGTCTCTGCGCGACCCTCGACAAATTAGTAATCTAGAGTGATCCTTTAATTTGAAACTTCTAAGAACGAGTGTTGTCCACTCCCAGACTAAGCATGAAGTAAAATTTCGAGTTTAGAAAAGCCCTGCGTAGAAAATTTGTCGAGGGTCGCGCAGCGACCCGAGACAAATTTTCACGGGGCTTTTCTAAACTCGAAATTTTACTTCATGCGCCACGCGTATAAAACAGATTTAAAATGAAGTTCAATAACACATATATCATCAATAATTATAATTATTATATAATCAGATATTTAGTCGGTAAATGAACATTTTTGTTAATAGAAACTGATGGAATAAAATATTACTGGTTGCAAATAATAGATTCAAATTTATTTTTAAAGGATTTGTATCCGTGATTTAAAAATGAGGATTCGAATCTTTGATTCGAATCATATTTTTCACTTACGAATCCTTTACTCGAGTATTCATGATTCGAATCATATTAGGTGATTTGGATTCGTGATTCGAATCTTGTTTTTGAGGATTTATCCCAGCTCTGGTGTATACGCTGTAAATTATAATTTTATAAAAGACTTCAATTCAAAGTTCGAACGAGTATTTTTACTCCCAGATTAAGCATGAAGTAAAATTTGGAGTTTAGGCTTTTCTATACTCGAAATTTTACTTTATGCGGCACGCGTATAAAACACTTAAATATTATAAGTATAAATGAAATTGCCAATTCTTGGTTGCAGAATACTTCAAACATTAAAAGTGCGATTCTTTTCGCAATCTACAACAAGTTAGTCTTACAAAGACTATATCAAACACTTATTGAAACAACTACTTCCCGGGCTAATACCCCGACGGACATTGAATTATACAACAAGTGTTAGCTGTTACATACAGTAACCTACTGCAAATGTAACAATTTGGGTCAAATTATTCAGGTAACGTGATCGCCAGTCTAAGGTGTCAAATTGTTTAGAGGGAATGGCAAAGCTATACTGAGGAGAGATAAATCTCGAAACGCGTCTATAGATGGCCTGAATAATTTGACCCAAATTGTTACATTTGCAGTAGGTTACTGTATGTAACAGCAAACACTTGTTGTATAATTCAATGTCCGTCAGGGTATTAGCCCGGGAAGTAGTTGTTTCAATGAGTGTTTGATATAGTCTTTGTAAGACTAACTTGTTGTAGATTGCGAAAAGAATCGCACTTTTAATGTTTAAAATATTATAAAGTTAGAAATACACTTTAAAAATGAGTAATGATCAAAATATTCAAATAACAAAATATTTACATTTATCTTTTTACATTCTCAAGTCAGGTTAAATAAAAGAATGTATTAAATTAACTTATTTAGTTAGTAATTAAAAAATAAAATAATAATAGTGCGCATACTGGGTTAAATTATTACTAGCACTATTTATTTATTCTAGTCTACATTAAGTTTTAACATAGGTACTTATTTGTTGGGTCGTTAGTATTCATGTTTTACATAACCTCACAATCAATGACATCAGTCACATTTTTGCAAGGCACACTAATTAACATTTTTGAAAAATATAACTTTAAATAAGAGATTTTGTTTTTTTTCTTTTTCGACAATAATATTGAAAAAACAAGAATTTGGGCATTCATGTATTTAAAAAATGTATATCTAATATAATTAAAACAAAATATAGGCAACTAAGTTGGCTATTATTTGGCTATAAAGTCATTATTGAAAAAAAATAAATATTAATGTTATTTATTAGTATTTAAACGGCTATTGACTCTGGTTTTTAGTTCAATAAAATCGGTCAATAAATAACAGAGTTATGGCGTTGGGCGTTTTTTTATCGAACACCCGGTATAAATATTGTCACAAAAGTGTTATTTGTGTGCTTATCAATATTCAATTCTACTTTTATGTGTCATATAAATTAAAACTTGCAGTTTTTTGTTATGGTATTGTAATTGTTGGTAGTGTATAAATTATAATTCTGTAAGTTTTAATTTATATTACATATAAAAGTAGTATTAAATATTGGTAAACACACAAATAAAATAAACTCAGACGCACTACGGTGAAGTTAACAATTGAAAACCAATAACTGAGCCTCACAAAAGTCAACATACACGTACAATCAGCAGTTTTACAACCAGGCAAGTTGGATCGTTTCAATTCATTATGCAATTCAGAAAGTTATTATTATTTTAAGTTAACTACTTAAAAACAAATATCATATTATTAGAACTCTTATGACGCGATGTTATGGACAAAATAGATTTGGCATTTTTAATACTATTTCTTGAATAATTTTCTCACTTATCACTTGGTGAAACATTTTTAAATATTGATAATGAAGGTTTAAATTAAATTACACTTGGTTTGTTTCACAATTTTCTACTTTACTATTTACTCGACTAGTTTCGCGTTTTACAGCATTATCAGGAGTCTGATAATGCTGTAAAACGCGAAACTAGTCGAGTAAATAGTAAAGTAAAAAATTGTGAAACAAACCAAGTGTAATTTAATTTAAACCTTCGTTGTCAATTTTTAATACTCTTGAAAGTTAAATAATCTGAAATTTCATTTAATTTTTTTTTATGCAAGGAGTTTTTCTTTTCAGTATAAATATCCCTATGTACATGCTGAAAAATATTGAAGCACTATTTGCATATGTATTAAGTAGAATATTTTGAACTTTACAATAATTCAGTGTTTTACACGCGTGGTCCATGAAGTAAAATTTCGAGTTTAGATAAGCCTAAACATTTGGATTTGCCGTGGTGAGCCTCGCTTCACTCGCGCGCCCGGTGAAATCCAAATTTTCAGGCATTTCTAAAATCAAAGTTATACTTCATGTTTAATCTGGGAGTTGAAACATTCGTAAAAAGCTTTAAACTGAACGCTGAAAATACCACGATGAATACCTGGACATTTACAGCGTATACAATCAGATTTCTATAGTTATTTAAAAGAAAATTTCCCTGCACATTTTTCATGTTTTCGCAATCTGATGATGATTATAATATAATCAAGTGAATCCAATTTTGATACAATTTTATTAAACAGTGAAAATGGTCAAAGTAGTGAAAATGCATTTTTTCTATTAAATGTAATAAAATGCCATTTAGAAAAATTAAGGCCAAAGATACATGGTATTTCAATACAGAGATTGTTTTGTTTCTTTATAAAATAAAAATTATTTAACCTTCGGATTTTAATAACTCTTACAGAGTTCTAAAATTCAGTATTTTCTGCGTATATTCAATGAAACACAATTGTAAACCAATCAATATTTTACAAAACCAAGTACAAATAAATTAAGAAAATGAAAACACCATCAAATTTGTCTACATAATTAGTAAAATATTTAAAAAAATAGAGTAATTTCTAATTATCAGAGCTGGTCAGGATTCGAATCATTCAGGATTCGAATCCTGGATTCGAATCCTTTTAGAGGATTTAAAAGAGGCATTCGAATACTTTAGTTTAACTGGATTCATGATCCGGATTCGTTACATTATTTAAGGAGGATTCGTATTCGAATCCAAATGTGGGTGATTCGAATCTTTATAAAAGGATTCGAATATTTATAAAATGATTCGAATACTTACAAAAGGATTTAAATCGTCAAAAATAATTCGAATTAATTGTAAGGATTTATACGAAAAATGTCTTTTGTGTGTTTTTAAATTTCTCGTTAAATCACTGTTTTATACGCGTGGCGCATGAAGTAAAATTTCGAGTTTAGAAAAGCCCAGAAAATTTGTCTCGGGTCGCTGCGCGACCCTCGACAAATTTTTACGGGGCTTTTCTAAACTCGAAATTTTACTTCATGCTTAGTCTGGGAGTGAAAAACACTCGTTTATAGCTTCAAATTAAACTCTTCTAAGAAAAACAACGTGAACATTTTCTTTTAGGTAAACATATGCATACGCTGTAAATTTTCCGACATCCGTTGTTGCCCAAAATAGCTTGATTTAAAACTTTTAACGAGTGTTTTCCACTCCCAGACTAAGCATGAAGTAAAATTTCGAGTTTAGAAAAGCCCCGTAAAAATTTGTCGAGGGTCGCGCAGCGACCTGAGACAAATTTTCTGGGCTTTTCTAACTCGAAATTTTACTTCATGCGCCACGCGTATAATACGCTGATGTCATGCTTAGTCTGGGAGTGGAAACGCTCATTCGAAACTTCAAACTGAATGCTTTGATAAGAACATTTAATGACTGAAAATGTTTTTAAAGATAATAATATAGTTTTCAAAATTTAATATCATATGGCTTTTTTGTTAGTGTTTTGGGTAATTTAAATATAATTCTATGACTTTTCTCTGACTTTCCTGGTTTTAATGATATCCAGTGAATTTTTTATTTACGTAATTTTCAGGCATTCGTCGATTTTATAATAGAGTTCAATTTAAAGTTTTGAACGAGTGTTTCCACTCCTAGGCTAAGCATGAAGTAAAATTTCGAGTTTAGAAAAGCCCCGTGAAAATTTGTCGAGGGTCGCGCAGCGACCCGAGACAAATTTTCTGGGCTTTTCTAAACTCGAAATTTTACTTCATGCGCCACGCGTATAATACGCTGATGTCATGCTTAGTCTGGGAGTGGAAACGCTCATTCGAAACTTCAAACTGAATGCTTTGATAAGAACATTTAATGACTGAAAATGTTTTTAAAGATAATAATCTAGTTTTCAAAATTTAATATCATATGGCTTTTTTGTTAGTGTTTTGGTTAATTTGAATATAATTCCATGACTTTTCTCTGACTTTCCTGGTTTTAATGATATCCAGTGAATTTTTTATTTACGTAATTTTCAGGCATTCGTCGATTTTATAATAGAGTACAATTTAAAGTTTTGGACGAGTGTTTCCACTCCTAGGCTAAACATGAAGTAAAATTTCGAGTTTAGAAAAGCCCCGTGAAAATTTGTCGAGGGTCGCGCAGCGACCCGAGAGACATTTTTTGGGCTTTTCTAAACTCGAAATTTTACTTCATGCGCTACGCGTACAAACCACTGATTTGAAGTGAAGTTCAGAAACACACAAAGACATCTGTAATCAGAGTAACAAGGAATCAAATATTTAGTCTGTTATCAACGATGTTCAGTGTTAATAATAGATATTTAGGTTTTAAATATTTTTGTTAAAACAACTAGTAACCAGTTAGCTATTGATAATGGGTTCTTAGTACCCGAAATGTACATCTAGCAAGAAAAATAAAAGTGAAGAAAGGAATATAAGTGTGTTTAATTAAGGAACTAGTAACGATATTTATATATTAAGGGTTGCAAAAAAATAATAATATCAAATTTATTCTCAAAGGATTTGTATTCGTGATTCAAAAAAACAGGATTCGAATCTTTGATTCGAATCATATTTATCTTTTACGAATCTTTTGTTCGAGTATTCGTGATTCGAATCATATTAGGTGATTCGGATCCGTGATTCCAATCCTTTTTTCGAGGATTCGTCCCAGCTCTGCTAATATAAATGCCAATCATTTTGAAAATAATTTGATATTTATTTAGAAAATTTATTGAAACTCCACATTACAAGTTGAAAATAAAAAACTGATAACATTTGTCGATGGTTTACATTTTGTCATAATGAATGCAATAATAATATTTGGAAAACAGGCGATTTTAAATGTTCAAAATATACACAATTGAAATTGAGCAACAGTATTAAGATTGAATACTATTATTTAATTTCATCCACCTCTAAATTCAATGGTCAGAATCGATAAGTATTAACTTCATAGATTATAGATTTTCGTAAGAAAAATGTCACGTTTCTCTAAATTTGGTTGTTTGTTTGTTTGTTTGTTCATTTGTCGCTACAATACCATCATTCTGCCATTATTTTAATCTTAAATTTAATCTTTAGTCCTCGCAATCTCTCTTTTTACTTTTCTTATATTTGTGTACTTTTTTGTTAAACAAACAAAATGTACTTTACATTTGACAAGAAAATCTAACATTTTATTTTCGTAGTACCATTTAAAAAAAAATTCAACATAAAAATAATATAATACGAAGTACTTTTGTAGCATTATATTGTAACCAAAAGACAAAACTGCTGGTTAGCAAAACAATAAAGGCGTCAACAACTAACAAGACTGCAAGGTTAATAACCTAAATTCATGGCGTTAACTGAAGAAGTTCTGAATAATGCAAACAGCATGTACAAATTATTTCCATAATAACTATTTTTTGTTTTCAAAATAAACAGAATTGCAATATGAGGCAAAGTAACTTTCTTAACCCTCGCCCGGCGCATTCGCCAAAAAATGGGAACGAATTCATCGAGAATAAGAAATCAATAGAATATAATAAATCACTTAGTAGGATTTTGTTTTCCAATAAGAATTTTATTTCTATAATCTGTTTAATAACTAGGAGGAGCGTTTTAAATTTCACGCGCCAAAACCTACAACTCTGATTGGCCGAGAGCGCGCCCATTTTACACTATGCTAATTACGTCATTAATAGACGCAATAGCTGACATAACCTTAATTCGAAGCGTTGCCGAGTTGCAACTTTGTCTGTTTCGTAACAACCTTTTGTACGGTGTTTCTTTAGCATAGTTAAAAGTTAGTTTTGTTTATATTGTTGTGATGGATTATGGACCCAGTACAAGCTCGGTGATAATATATGAGATATCAAATAGCATAAGAATATGCATCAAATAATAAAATGTTTAATTTTTAGGAGTTGTAAATTCCACTGGCTATCGTACCATTAGCGAATATAAGTAATCCGGAGAGATTTGTAGCCCTAAACAGCTTGGAGGACATAATTACAAGTTTTGATGACGTAATGAAGAGATCCGTGCATAGTTTCTTCTATAAAAATGAACTGCCAACTTTGAATAAAGTTTTAAAAGAAGTAAACGATCTTGCAGGCATGCCGAAGATGAGTCGTTCTACCTTGTATACTTTTATGAAACAAATCAATTTTGAGTAAGATAAAGACCAGAGCTGGGCAGGATTCCAATCATTCAGGATTTGAATCCTAGATTGGAATCCTTTTAGAGGATTCAAAAGAGGCATTCGAATACTTTAGTTCAACTGGATTCGTGATCCGGATTCGTTACATTTTTTTAAGAGGATTCGTATTCGAGTCTAAAAGTGGGTGATACGAATCCTTATAAAAGGATTCGAATCCTTGTAATAGGATTTGAATACAGACAAAAGGATTTAAATCGTCAAAAATAATTCGAATTAATTGTAAGGAATAACATGAAAAATGCTTTTTTTATGTGTTTTTAAATTTCACGTTAAAGCACTGTTTTATGGCGTGGCGCATGACGTAAAATTTCGAGTTTACAAAAGCCCAGAAAATTTATCTCGAAAAAATTTGACCCTCGACAAATTTTCACGGGGCTTTTCTAAACTCGAAATTTTACTTAATGCTTAGTCTGGGAGTGGAAACGCTCGTTCGAAACTTTAACGTGAATGCTTTGATAAGAACATTAAATGATTGAAAATGTTTTTAAAGATAATAATCTAGTTTTCAAAATTTTGTTTAATATTGTTTGAAGTAAAACTAACATGGTAGCCACAATCTGAAATGTTAAATTTTTAGCGACATTTCCCTGACTAAAGATTTTATCCCTGGCCTTTTAATATAACTTTCTTATGTGGGAAACCCCCATTCTGTTTAATAGTTTTCATTGTTTATGCCAATATTTAAGTTAATTTTATAAATTTTTACGTGTTCTGTAATTTGCTTGCTGATTTTGACAAATTTAATAATATCATATGGCTTTGTGGTTAGTGTTTTGGTCAATTTAAATATAATTCCATGAACTTGTCTCTGACTTTCCCGGTCTTAATGATATTTAGTGAATTTATTATTTACGTAATTTACAGGCATTAGTCGATTTTATAATAGAGTTCAATTTGAAGTTTTGAACGAGTGTCTTCCACTCCCAGGCTAAGCATGAAGTAAAATTTCGAGTTTAGAAAAGCCCCGTGAAAATTTGTCTCGGGTCGCGCAGCGACCCGAGACAAATTTTCGGGCTTTTCTAAACTCGAAATTTTACTTCATGCGCCACGCGTACAAAACACTGATTTGAAGTGGAGTTCAGAAACACACAAATTCATCTTTAACCAGAGTAACAGGGAGTCAGATATTTAGTCTATTATCAACGATGTTCAGTGGTAATAATAAATAATTAGGTTTTAAATATTTTTGTTGAAACAACTGGTAACAATATTTATATATTAATGGTTGCAAAAAATAATAAAATCAAATTTATTCTTAAAGGATTTGTATTCGGGATTCGAAAAAACAGGATTCGATTCTTTGATTCGAATCATATTTATCTCTTACGAATCCTTTATTCGAGTATTCGTGATTCGAATTATATTAGGGAATTCAGATTCGTCATTCGAATCCTTTTCACGAGGATTCGTCCCAGCTCTGATAGAGACACATTGTTATATAAATTGAGATCCCGTATAAACATTTTAATTGAACTGACGATATCGTACGATAGAAAAGAAAATACTTAACCACAATTAAAAAGCACAAAACGGATATTTTATTTAAAGAGTAATTATGAAATTATTTAAATTTGCCGCCAAATTTATCTAGTGACATTTCTGGTAAGTTTTTATAGTGTAAATTGGGCTTTGGCACTTACTCCTTTTAGTTTTTAAACAGACTATAAGTAACTAGAAATGTAAAAGATATACCTCAAATTACACGTGACCTTATGATCTAAAAATAACCTTGATCTCTGTCATCACTTTGATAATCCAAATATGATGTAAAAACGCAAAGTTGTCAAAAGGTTCGCGGTATCGAAATTAAGACAATCTTAAAATGTTAATGACCTATATTTATGACGTTACTTGAAGAAGTCCTCAATATCCAAGGCCATTAGCCTCCATAAGGTCGACTATATTAAAATAAAGCTGACATCAATAATAAGTAAGTCACTACAAGACTTCCAATTATGAAGGTAATGTTGTTAAATCCGAAAAAGGTTACCTGGATCAAATGAGAAACCCCTTATACAGTTTAGTAAACGCCATTCGTGCGATAACGTTATTATTTTTTGTTAATTAAATTACTAAATTGGTTAATTTGGTACATTGTATTATTTGACCTAGCTTAAGAATGTGTTAAGAAAGTGTTTTATACCCCTGGCGCATAAGGTAAAATTTTGAATTAGAAAAGCCTAATTTGGATTGGTCGCTCCATTTAGCTATGCGACCAACAAATGTTCAAACTATTCTAAACTCGAAATTTTACTTCATGCTTAATCTGGAATTGAAAACACTCGTTAGATGCTTCAAACTGAAAGCTTTTAAGAAAACAACGAATATCTGTAAATTTATACCGAAAAGTCGTAATATTTATAACTAAAACTAAAAGAACTAAACTAAAAGAAAAAAATTAATATTGCATTATTTATTAAATTAATTCAATAATTAAATTGAAGATATTTATATAATTGTGCGATAATTATTAAAATGCGCTAAATACGCGAAATTTAATTGAAAAATCACAGGTATTGGCTAACATAAAAAAAACAATAGAATAAGTAATCAATTGATAACAATCAAAGTCATAAGTAAGAGAAAAATTAAAGTTCAGTGAATCACATTAATAGAATATAAAATTAAAGAAATCAACGAGATAGACATACAAAATCAAATACTAATAAAATATTTATTATTTGTATATGTTGTATTTTTTTGAGTCTGTCTATTTACTATTTTTTGCTATAGTTATGTTGAGTAAACTTGAATCACATGAAAGCACCACAACTTCTATTTAGAAATAAATTAATTCGATTTTATTGAATTGGATTTTATGAAAATCGCCATAATTTATATTACTCCTAAAAAATTGTTCGAAATCTTAGACATTGACAAAAATAAAACATGAAACTTTAACAGGATTTCAGTTATTAATACTGAGAGTTTTTCTTTTAAGTATGCATATTCCAATTTCAGCGTATATGCTGTAAATTTTAAGATATTTTTTTATTTAAGAGGACAATTTGAAGCTTTGAACGAGCGTTTTCTACTTCCAGATTAAGCATGAATTAAAATTTCAAGTTTACAAAAGCCTGATTTTTTCAAGCTTCTCTAAACTCGAAGTTTTACTTCATGGGCCCCGCGTGTACAACACCGATTTGATGTGAAGCTCAAAATAGAATATAATTAAATATTTTTTTTTTATTGATGCATCATATGTCTTATTTCAAATACTTCGCAGCGTGTTTAAATTCAATATTAAAACACGCGCGTGTTTTAAAGTTGCTAAGGACAACAACGTCAATTCAAACTTAAAGTAAAACATAAATGTCACTATCTATTAAACTTTAATAACTCGTTCATTTTATTTATAATAAATATTGAATATACAATCTGTATTATTTGAAAAATTAATATTTCCGTGCTTTAACTCGGAATCAACATTGCTCACATGAACATTGGTAACTGATTTACTTCCAGATGTGCATGCATTCGTATTTCCGCTAATAGCATTTGATATAATATTGGAAACACTGTTTTTATTGTTGATGGACTCTTCGACATATCCAGTAGCCACCGATGCCGATTTCCAACCAACTTGCCGCTGTATTTGATCTATAGTCATCCCACCGTTGGCCATAATAGTTGCAGAAGTACGCCGGAACGCATGTCCTGTGTACTTCTTTGGTTCGTCTAAGTTAAGGAAAAGTGCAATTTGAAATGGGCATAAACCAAAAGTATTAATACCCACTACTTGTTTAGTACACTTTCCCTTATCAAAGCGTAAGAAAACACGGTCAGTACTCACATTTTGAGGACGCAACAACAAATATTTCTTAATAAACCCAACGTAGGGTATACCATTACTGTCAGCTACAGTAAAACGCCGAGCCTTTTCTGTCTTAGACGGACGTATGAGAATAAGTAAGGTATTACCCTCTTCCTTAATGTCGGATAAACGCATATCGCACAATTCGCATCTGCGACAAGAACCAAAGATTCCAAAAATGGCAACAACTTTCAAAAACAAATACGTTATATCTGAAGCATCTTCAAAAAACTTTCTTAAATCTTCCTCTCTAAAGGGATAGGACTTTTTTGCGTTAGAATTCTTACTAATCGCCTTCATAAATGCTTGCACTTTTCCAAATGATTTGATATCCACTCCCTGTTGTAATCGTAACATACATTGTAATTTGGAATGTATGGCCCACATTGTGGACGACTTGTACTTCTCTGACAATTCCTGTAAGTACGCAAGCATAACTTGTTCTGTTACACTGGCAACTTGGCATTCTTCCATCCATTTAATCAAACGGTTGTACTCTTTTTTGTAGGCTACTTCCGACTTTTGCGGAATCAACCGATTCTCAGCTTTAGCGCTCAAGCTATCAATCTTTGATTGCATTTTCAAAGGGTAATGACAAACTGATGAAAAATTGATAATTTGTTTATTTCACACCTTGACAACCAAAGGTACATTGATTCCGTCATCTTAAACAAGCTCGAAATTTCAAAATTTCGGGCCAATTTATGGTCTTTAAATGCATCAATAAAAAAAAATAGCGTAAAGTATGCGTGGATATCTGGTCTTTAAAGCACTTACTCTATTGCAAGCACTCCGGCTGGCGCCGTCGTGCTTGCAAAATCGTGCGTGCTTTAAAGACCTAAATATCCACTTATACTTTAATATACTATTAAATAAACCACTTCAATGGTTATTAACATTATGTAACAGTAAAATATAATTAAAATAATATCTCTTCTGGGAAAACCATTTTTCATCTTTTACGCATGCGCATGAAAGACTGTCACCATTGTTACCGAAACAGCTGGTTAATATACCGCAATTTACGGTAAATTACCGGTGGTAATTACCAACGTAATTTACCAATAACCAATCCTCTTGTTATGGATTGGTTGTGTCAACTCGTTTCATGAAAATAATCTATCATTTTTACGTTTAGTCAATAAATGAAAAAACTATTCCCATACCGAATATTATTCTCCAATAATCCACCTGTTAGTAATAAGTAAAGCGTGCGTGACTGTGAAACTGATTAGTTCCCGGGGATTTCCGAGGAGAGAGGACGTGATAGAACTTTCATCCCCCTTTTCGAAGATGTCGCGCCGACGACGGGGGTTTCTTTGTGTTGCTTTTGGAGAACCCTCGAGTAATCCACTTAGCTTACGAGGGAAATTTCCAGGAGGAGGAGGAGGAGGCCAAGGTAATCGATTTATGCGTCGGCCCGACTTCGTTCCAGAATTAGGTGGAGACGACGCGGGCGATAGAAAAACCACCCCCAAATCCGTGATTACCTTATCCGATCTTGATCGAAACGAATTTTTAGAGCTGTAAACTGTGTGTTGCTATTTTTGGAATAAAAGAAAGTCGTGTGAAAGGGTTATGACCCTCAAAATAATGTATTGATTAGCCTGTTTAGGCCGTGTATATTCGTAACAAAATTATACAGAGAATTTTTTTTTCAAGTATCAGATCTGGGCCAGATTCGAATCATTCAGGATTGAAAAGAGGCATTCAAATACTTAAGTTAAACTGGATTCGTGATCCGGATTCGTTATATTTTTTTTAAGAGGATTCGTATTCGAATCCAAATGCGGGTGATTCGAATCCTCATAAAAGGATTCTAATATTTATAAATGGATTCTATTACTTACAAAAGGATTCGAATACTTCTAAAAGGATTTGAATCGTCAAAAATATTTCGAATTAATTGTGAGGATTAACATGAAAAATTTGTGTTGTGTGTTTTTAAATGTCTCGTTAAATCACTGTTTAATACGCGTGGCACATGAAGTCAAATTTCGAGTTTAGAAAAGCCCGGTGAAAATTTGTCTCAGGTTGCTGCGCGACCCTCGACAATTTTTTTTTTCTAAACTCGAAAATTTTTTTTTTCGTCTGGGAATGGAAACGCTCGTTCGAAAATTCAAACTTATTGCTTTGACAAGAACATTAAATGGCTGAAAATGTTTTTAAAGATAATAATCTAGTTTTCAAAATTTTGTTTAACATTGTTTGAAGTAAAACTGACATAGTAGCCACAATCTAAAATGTTAAAGTTTTCCGACATTTCACTGATTAAAGATTTTTACCCTGACCTTTTAGTATAACTTTCTTCTGTGGGAAACCCCCAGTTTGTTAAATTGTTTTGATTGTTTTTGTCAATATTTAAGTTGGTTTTATAAATTTTTACGTGTTTTCTAATTTTTATGATGCCTGTTGATTTTGACAAATTCAATAATATAATATGGTTTCTTTGTTTTGGTCAATTTGAATAAAATACCATGACTTTTCTCTGACTTTCCCGGTCAGTGAATTTTTTATTTACGTAATTTTCAGGCAGTCGTCGATTTTTTAATAGAGTTCAATTTGAAGTTTTGAACGAGTGTTTCCACTCCCAGACTAAGCATGAAGTAAAATTTCGAGTTTAGAAAAGCCCCGTGTAGAAAATTTGTCTCGGGTCACGGGGCTTTTCTAAACTCGAAATTTTACTTCATGCGCCACGCGTACAAGACACATTTGAAGTGAAGTTCAAAAACACACAAATACATCTTTAATCAGAGTAACACAGATAGTTAGTCTGTTATCAACGATGTTTAGTATTAATAATAAATAATTAGGTTTTGAAAATTTTTGTTAAAACGGCAAATAAAAATATTTATATGTAAATGGTTCTAAAAAAAATAATAAAATCAAATTTATTCTTAAAGGATTTGTATTCGTGATTCGAAAGAACAGGATTCGAATCTTTGATTCGAATTATATTTATCTCTTACGAATCCTTTATTCGAGTATTCGTGATTCGAATAATATTAGGTGATTCGGATTTGTGATTGGAATCCTTTTCACGAGGATTTGTCTCAGCTCTGTTAAGTATATACACCTCGATATACCGTTCGTTTGTTTAATTATGCTCACCATTGGGATCTCGTATAATATTAGAGATACGAATTAGACAGAAGTTTCCATTTTGAATGGAAAATAAAAGTACGTTGACGAATTTGAACTAGCTTTATTGGTTTTTGAATTATGGCGAAATAAGTCAAAATCGTCAGCCTTTATTTATTATCAATAACTTTATTATTTACAAAGATTCGCAAGCTGAAATTTTATATAAACCTAAAATAACGTCTGAGAAATGCAAATATATTGATACAGTTTATCTTCAAAAGATAGGATATAAACGTTCAATTTATCTTGCAATGTAGATACCAAAAGTTTTAATAAACCTAAAATAAGTTAAATAACAACCAAGAAATACATCAGTATTGACACATTTTATACAAGATGTCCAATTTAAAAAAATACGATGCCACCGTTCAATTTGTCTTGCAATGTAGATACCAAACGTTTTTAATATAAATATTACATACAGGGTGGAACCTTTAACGTGTTTTCCGCAAACATTTCGAAAACAAAGCATTTTACGCAGAAGTGAAAAATAATCGTACAGAAGGGGGCCATAATAATGTTATATTGGCTTCCTCACAGGTGGCGCTGTTGTTGCTAAAACAATGTTAACTCAATTTTTTGTAACAGGAATCCCTATATTTTATTGCAGATTCAGATTCCTCGTACAAAAATAAGGATAATTTCTTTAACTCTTTTTTAACCTGATAGATCTAAAACTCGATATATTATAGAAATTTAATGTTTAAAGCATTGATATTTGATATTTGTGACGGTATTTTGACTTTGACATGATTAATATTTTGTGGAAAAGGGAACACATTAATGAGGCTTACGAACAAAGTTTTATAGAAATAAGAAAAATATATTGAAAAATAAGATAACTGCTTTTCTGAATATTGATTTCAAGTATCTAACCAAATTTCATCAGACCTTACTGGTTGAGACTAGACGTTTAAGGGGAAGAATACTTTGATGGACACATCACTATTTTTTTGTTATAGTATATGTATATGACATTGTAAATATCCTAAAATAAATGTTTTATTTCATGTTGTTTTGTGTTTGTATCGTGAAATTTATTGATAAATAAGATAAATAGAAGTTAATTTATAAAACACACAATAATCATAAATCGTTATAACAACTATTTTTTAAATAATTATTTGTCACTATGATTGTCATTGACGTTTTTAATGTTCATAATTCTGAGAAACATATGTACACTTCTGTGCAATATAATTAAGCACTCAAAATATGTTGTAATTTAATACGGACATGATAAGTTTCCTAGTTACAAGAGAATGTAGATATGTCAATTTCCTTAATGTCAAAATGCTGCGTCAATTTGACAACAATTCAAAAATTCCAATTCTAACTAAAATAGAAAATGGTTTTTCTATTTCGGCTTTGTTGTATTTATACCGAGTGTTTTTTTCAAAAGGTCTTAGTTTTGGTTTATTCATAAAGGCGTTATTTTCAAGTTATGGTGTTTGGTGATTTATTGAAACTGCTGCTAGGCAATTAATACAGACCCGAATTAAGCAACTAAAATATTGTGAAAACTAGTTATGAGACTTGTGCTTAATTTTATTGCACAGAAGTGTACATGTCAATTAAATAAAATAACTAGTCATCGGATTAGATATAAAAACTAAAAACAAACTATAAGCGTAAATAATAAAATTTCGGCTGATTCCTACTTTTAAAACTAACTACAAATATTGTAAAATTGTGCAGAATTTCAGCTTTGCATACTTATTTTTTTTTTTTTGTTGCAAACACTAGAACCAATTTTTTTTTGATCAACAGTTACTAGGTATTTTGTTATTTGAGAAAAATAACAAAATTACCTAATTCTTCCGTTTTGATTTAATATAAAGATACATTTATTATATATATAAATCTTTATTGGCAAATTTTGGTAATAGTAATAGTACAAAAATAAATTACAATTAAATAAAGTAAAAATTAAATAATTTGCCAATTGGCTATCGACCGTTGGTCTTTCTGCCTGGAATTATAGAGTTCTGTCCTTGTCAGTTATTGTGTAGGAAATGTCTTGATTGCTAATGTCGTCCATTGTCTAGTCAAATGAATTTAATTGTCGTGATCACTAGGGTTATGAAATGATGAAATGAAATCATGAATTGTAGAGGTAAAACGTTTACGTTTAGGAGTGATATTAGGGTTTCGAGAAATGCATAAAGGGTGGAGGAGATTATAAAGGGTGGGGTTTGAGGCGAATTTATCAGCTAAATAGGATAGGCGGGTTTCGATGGGGGTAACTTTTGTTAGTTTGTACAGCAGGAGGTTGGAGGGGTTGTGCAGTGGGTTTTGGGGGTGGCGGATTTTGGTAAGCACTCTTAGGGCCGATCTTTCGGCGACTTGTAAATTTTTGAGTGTAGTAGGATGGATAGCAGCATAGTCAAGTAAGGGGCGGCATATCATTTTATATATGTGAACGGCTATTTTTGTGGTAATTCCTTGTTGTTTGGAGGTCAGACCTTTAAAATGAGCCGCCCGATTCTTGATTTTTGCTTTGAGGATTGTGGAGTGAGCTTTAAAAGTAAGGTTGGGGTCAAAGAGGATACCTAAATATTTGCAAGTGGTTGAAGGGCGGATAACTTGATTGTTTAAAGAAATTGAGAATGGGGATTGGTTTGCTCGGTGAAAAGGGATTAGAAGCTGGGTTTTATTGGGGTTTATGGAAATTCGCCATTTCGCAAACCATGTTTGAATGGTGTCGATAAGGCCCAGTAGAGTGCTGAGGGCTTTTGGGAGTGTGGGAGCATGTGCGATTAACGCAGTATCATCGGCGTATAGGAAAGGGTAGGCAGATTTATCAAAATAGTTAGGATCGGGGTTGTACATATCATGGACGAGAAGGTTGTAAAGAAATGGTGATAGCGGGGATCCTTGTGGGAGGCCTTGCTCAGGAGTAAAAGCGCTGGAAAAGGTGTGGCGCATTTTAACTTGAAGGGATCTGTTGTGCAGGAAACTGTCTAAGAGGTTGATTAGTTGTGGAGGTATATTAAGGGAGCTGCACTTAAACAGCAAGCCCTGGTGCCAAACTGAATCAAACGCTTTTTGAATGTCTAGGAATATTATGGCAGATTTACGACCTTCAAGGCTTGCTGTTTGACAGTTGGACGTGAGAATGGATAAAGGTAGAGTTGTGGAGCGGTGTTCGAGGAATCCGAACTGGTAGGGAGGGATAAGGTCCGCTATGCAGGACATGCGTTTGTTTTTGATTATGGATTCGAATAATTTTCCGAGGACTGGGAGAAGGGTGATGGGGCGATAATTGCTAGGATCTAGTGGGTCATTTCCGGGTTTGGGTATACAGGTAATTATACCCCGCTTCCACTCTGGCGGTAACACTTGGGTAGAGTATATATGGTTAAATATTTTTAGGATATAGTTTGTTGGAAGAGATTTCAGGATAATTCTAGGAAACTTGTCATAACCGGGTGTCGTGTTTTTGCCCTTTTCGAGGTTTTCAAAATATTCTTCCTCCTTTATAGCATCATTTGGGGGAAGAGGTGTTTGGGTGATTTTAAAAGACGCATACCAGGAGTTTACAGTGTCGAGGAATTCATTGTCATAGACTGTGTGGTCAGTCATTGTGTACGTGTGTTTGAAATAAGTCGCAAAGATGTTAGTAATGTCGATATCGTCCGTCACCGTATTTTTTGTCATTGGGTCTGTGATTTTTTGGATAAAATCGATTTTCCGGTACTTGCTAAGTTTTTTAATCTCCTGCCAGTAGTGTTTACCCTGTAGGTCGTTTATTTGTTCGCACGATTTTATCCAGAGATCACTTTTGTACTGTACATTTATTATTTATTTGTAGATTGCGTAAAAAATTGCACTTTTAATGTTTAAAGTCTTCTGCAACGAAGTATGAAATTATGTATAGCAATATAAGTTTATCTTTTGTAACTTCAAGAAAAGGCTCTAATAATCACATTAATTCAATTTAAATCTCTATAAAAATGGAGATTATATTTAAAAAATATAAAGTTCTTTCAGTTTTTTTCAAGAATCTGAAATGTGTGTTCACTTTATTAATATTCGATAACGTGGAATAAATATTTACAAGATTCAAATTATATCACAGATTTACTTAAAATACTCGATTTTCCAAACTTGTAACAGAATGTTTAATTTTATTATTTAGACCGTAATAATTAAAAAGTTCAAATTCTACTCTATATCTGTCAAGCAAGGATGTTGGATGATAAATCCCTAACATTTGCTAAAAAGGTAAAGCGAGTGGTAGAGCTGGGCAGGATTCGAATCATTCAGGATTCGATTCCCGGATTCGAATCCTTTTAGAGGATTCAAAAGAGGTATTCGAATACTTTAGTGAAAACGGATTCGTGATCCGGATTCGTTACATTTTTTTAAAAGGATTCGTATTCGAATCCAGACGTAGATGATTCGAATCCTTATAAAAAAGGATTCGAATTCTTATAAAAGGATTCGAATCCTCATACACGGATTCAAATCCTCCCAAATAATTCGAATCATCGCTAGTAAGGCTGGGATTCAAATTCGATTAATTGAAATAGTAAAATATTCTAACATGAATATTTAAATCACTAAATTATTCATATTTGAATATAAATATTTAAATTTTCGAATAATTCAAATATTTGTGAATACATATTTGGTTACTTAACCACGAAAACATTTCCAACCTTAATAGTATATTTTTAACCACTTGAAATAAGTGTTTTATACGCGTGGCGCATGAAGTAAAATTTCGAGTTTAGAAAAGCCCCGTGAAAATTTGTCTCGGGTCGCTGCGCGACCCTCGACAAATTTTCTACGCGGGGCTTTTCTAAACTCGAAATTTTACTTCATGCTTAGTCTGGGAGTGGACAACACTCGTTCTTAGAAGTTTCAAATTGAGTGATCACTCAAGATTACTAAGTTTATTACCATTTTACAAAGGCTACAGCTCGAAGGACCAATCGTGGTTTTCGGAGACCGAAGGACTACAGGGAATCGAAGATTTTTTACAAGAAAACAATGAATATCTGTAGGTTTACAACATGGATATTAAAGAAAACATCCAATTTTGAAAAAAATATCGAAGTTGGGTTGGTTTCCAGTGCATTTTTAACTTGACTTGAAATCAGTGTTTTATACGCGTGGCGCATGAAGTAAAATTTCGAGTTTAGAAAAGCCCCGCGAAAATTTGTCTCGGGTCGCTGCGCGACCCTCGACAAATTTTCTACGCGAGGCTTTTCTAAACTCGAAATTTTACTTCATGCTTAGTCTGGGAGAGGACAGCACTCGTTTGAACTAAATTTAACTCTTCTATAAAATCGATGTATGTAATATAATAAATCATTCATTGAAATCATAGAAAAAGATGCAAAATTTTACCTAAAATTAACTTTTAACGTTAACTTTATAATTTGCTCGGCCCATAATAGGTGAATATACTATTCCTAAGAAGAACCGTATTTATTTAATATCAAAGTTGCATTTAAAATAATAACAAAGTGTGAATAAACCGACAAAAATCTAGAAATATCGAAAATCTCGACATGTAGAATATCTTGACGGTCCACTCCCAGACTAAGCATGAAGTAAAATTTCGAGTTTAGAAAAGCCCCGCGTAGAAAATTTGTCGAGGGTCGCGCAGCGACCCGAGACAAATTTTCACGGGGCTTTTCTAAACTCGAAATTTTACTTCATGCGCCACGCGTATAAAACACTGATTTACAGTGAATTTAAAAACGCACTGAAAACCAATCCAACTTCGATATTTTTTCAAACTTGGATGTTTTCTTTCCTATCCATGCTGTAAACCTTCAGATATTCGTTGTTTTCTTGTAGAGAAACTTCGATTCCCTGTAGTCCTTCGATCTCCGAAGACCACGATTGGTCCTTCGAGCTGTAGCCTTTGTAAAATTGTAATAAACTTAGTAATCTAGAGTGATCCTTCAATTGGATACTTCTAACAACGAGTGTTGTCCACTCCCAGACTAAGATTGAAGTAAAATTTCGAGTTTAGAAAAGCCCCGAAAACTCGAAATTTTACTTCATGCGCCACGCGTATAAATCACTGATTTAAAATAAAGTTCAATAACACATATATCATCATTAATTAAAATCATTATTTATTTTTAAAGGATTTGTATCCGTGATTCAAAAATGAGGATTCGAATCTTTGATTCGAATCATATTTTTCACTTACGAATCCTTTATTCGAGTATTCGTGATTTGAATCATATTAGGTGATTCGGATTCGTGATTCGAATCTTGTTCTTGAGGATTCATCCCAGCTCTGGCGAGTGATGGGGCACCATTTGCCGGGTAGGAATTTCAATTGTTTAAAATTCGGGTTTGTTGAATTTACTGTCAACTCGACAGATTGAAACGCAGCCGTTTTGCGGCAGTTTTGTGAATTGTATCATAGACAATATGATAGTTTCATTTAGTGTCAAAGACTGTAAAAATCGGCATTCTAAAGATAATTTAAGACAATTTTTCTAGTAAGTATTATCATAATAGTTTTATCATTACCAAAATTATTAAAAAATAGGCCTTTGCACTACGTATTTAAGACAAACGTTTAGTATATAAAATATAATACAAATATGCAATTGTATATTTGAGGAATCGAGCACAAAACCCGATAAATTAACTTTTTGACGGATACTTATAATTTTGGGTGAGTTCTATCCAAATTCATTAACAGTTGTGAGCAATTCCTCCTAAATATCCTTTAAAATTCATATGAAAATTTCAATTTGATAGGTGTATTGATTGACTCAAAACCCGTTTTTTTGTGTATATTGAATAATTCAGTTTTTTGGATTTATCGGTTTTGCGCGCGAGCTCCACATATGTGTTATTTTGTTAGGGAATTTCATAATTCTTAATATTTTTTTTGTTTTCAAGAAGAACTAATCAACTGATTAAGTTGTGTGTTACAAGTTGGCAATTTGCGAAATTTACTAAATATTCAATCAGTCTTAAATTAACTGGTAAATACAGTTATACATAATGTTATTGTAGTTTTACATTGAAAAATAAAGAGATTTTACTACTATGGCTTAATGCTGTTGGAAGGTACCATTTTATACCTTCAAAGTCATCAAAAATTTGCAGTGACCATTTCTTGGATCATAATTATTTGGTGAGACCAGGAACTTATGTGAAACATTTACCTGAGGCAGTACCGCACATATTTCCAGGAAAAATTGAAGGAAATGAGCCACATGAGTTGGCTTTAATTTTAAGCATTCTAGAAAATTATTTAAAAGTTCGATGACATACTTACATAATATTGTACTGGGTGATCCATTTCGAGGTTCCTACTTTTTTAAAGAAAAAATAAAAAAACACAGAAAATTCAAATTTATTGAAGAATGTTTATTATCATTTGAAAGAACATTCTTTGGCATTTATTTTTTGAAGATTATGTCTATCAAATGTTGGCCGTTGCTACGTCGCAGATGGTCCATCCGTTGAGTCCAATTTTCGATGACTCGTTCGAGCATTTCGACTGGTAACTGGCGAATGACACGCGTGATGTTTTCCTCCAAGGCCTGAATCGAAGCGGGTTTGTTCGCATAAACTTTAGACTTTACATATCCCCACAGGAAAAAGTCTAACGGTGTGATATCACACGATCTTGGTGACCAATCGACCGGCCCAAAACGTGAAATTATGTGCTCACCGAAATGTTCTCTCAATAAATCCATTGATTGATGTGATGTGTCGGAAGTGGCGTCGTCTTGCTGAAACCAAATGTCGCCGAGATTACGAGCTTCAATTTCAGGCAACAAATAGTCGGTTATCATAGCACGATAACGGTCGCCATTGACGGTTACGTTCGCACCGGCATCATTTTTAAAGAAATATGGACCGATGATTCCACCGGCCCACAAACCACACCAAACCGTTGTTTTTTCTGGATGAAGTGGCAGTTCTTGAATCTCTTCAGGTTGCTCTTCGTCCCAAATGCGGCAATATTGTGTGTTTACATACCCATTGAGCCAGAAATGGGCCTCATCGCTAAACACAATTTGCCTCGAAAACGTCGGATCTTCTTGGAACTTTTCAAGAGCCCATAGAGCGAAGCGATGTCGCTTGGGAAGGTCGAGCGACTTCAGTTGTTGCACAAACTGTATTTTGTACGCTTTCAATTTAAGATCTCGACGTAAAATGCGCCAAGTCGTTCCATACGTCAGTCCGAGTTGCTGCGAACGGCGCCGAATCGACTCTCCACAGTCTTCGTGTACACTCTCAGCTACGGCCGCTATATTCTCTTTACAGCGTGCTGGACGTCGGTCGAATATTATCCAATTCGGTCGAATATTATCCAATAATGAATTCTGGGTCTCAAAATGGGTGATGCTGTGGCGAATAGTACGCTCAGTAGGCCGATTATGTTGACCATAAGTTATGCGAAGCGTACGAAACACATTCCTCACAGAACGTGACTTTTCGTAATAAAGTTGAACGATTTGTAAACGTTGTTCAGGCGTAAGTCTTTCCATTATGAAATGCCAAACAATACTAAACAAAAATAACATGACAGCATGACACGACTCACACGTGATCTGTCAAAAAAAGGCTATTGAAAAAAGTATCTCTACTTGGATCACCTTTTACTTCAAAAATGTTTTAAATCCTGCCTTCTGCTGGCACTTTTCCCGATGAATAAAATCCCCTGACTCTCCCGGTTTTCTCGGTTGGTCGCTACCATGAAAAAAACTAATTTAGTTGAAATTTGTTAATGCGGTTATATTTTATACCAAAAATGGAAACTTTTGTCTGACTTAACCGTTTTCGAACCTCAAATGGATTACGAGATTTCATTAGCGAGCACGATAAAGCAAACGAATAAGTTGTTTTTAAATAGCGTTCACAATAAATTAAATGTCAACAAAATTATTCCTTATGTTTTACAATATTTTTTTGTATGTTTAACTATAGAAACAGCCCAGAAGAAGTTAAAAATGTAGCAAAATATTGGCTCAATATTAAATAAAATACAAATAGTATTATTATTTAATAATTAAACTATAAATTAAACAAAATTATATTTAATTGTAGCAACAACCCAAAAGAAGCTAAAAAGATATGGCAAAATATCTTCTCTTTATTAAATAAAATATAAATTGAATAATTTTCAAAATAATTTTATAATAATTACCAACAAAGTTAATAAGTGTTTCATTTCTAGATTAACCAAGAAATTACGAGTACCAATCTTTTATCAAGTATAAAGTAAAATTTCGAGTTTAGAAAAGCCTGAAAGTTTGATTTCATCGCGTAATGAAGCGATGCGACCAGATTTGCTATTACTTTTTTTTTAATCAATATTTATGAAATATTTTCTTAAATTAATACTGACACATTTTTTAAATTTATAAATTTTTAATATTTATTATTTAATTCACCCACTAACTCAATAATTTGATTGAATAACAATGGTGTTATTACGATCTTCCTTTTTATTACATTTTTCCGGCGGAAATCCCGCGAAGGAAAATCACTCGATGGCGAACACGCGAAACGTTTTAAAAACTTTGCCATAACTCGCCCGTCTGTAATCCATGAAAATTCCAGCAAAGAAGTTTTAAGAGGAAAACGAGAAATGAGTTTTTCATTACAATAAAATTTCCCAAAAGGACATAATAACGAACAAGCACTCAACATATAATTACTTACGTAATATATCCATTAAATTACCAATATTTGGACAAAAATACTGATCTCTGAACTGTACTCATTAAAGTTTTGTTTGCCAGAAAGATATTGATTACCATTTTTTTTAACGTTTTGTGGTTTCTTTAGATTTTATAAAATTTTCAGGCTTTCAGTTTTTTTTTATAACAGCATTGCATTTGGAACATTTCTAACAACTCGAAATTTTACTTCATGCTTAATCAAGGAGTGAAAATACATTAAAAACTTTAATTTGAACCTTTACACAACGAACGAATGCCTAAAAATGTGCGCGAAAGACTGAAATCAGTGAGTGTCGACATTAACCGGAGAATGTCGACACACACCAAATACGTTGGTGAAAAACCGAATATATTCCTATATTATTACACATTCGGACCTTCGCCGGTATATGTTGACAAACACAGATACGTTTTGGAGGACCCGATTAAAATACCCACACAGTCTCTGCCCAATGCCCAAGAATGAAATTTTAAAGAGCGAAGGCTTTTTGTACAAAATTGATTCTTTTGTTTTAGCATAGTGGGCTATGAAAACAAAACCTGCATAATTGGTTTTAAAGAAAATATTTACAATTCGCGTAACATTAAGCACACAATTTTAAATGTAAATTGCATATTTTAATGGAGAAACTGCAAAATATTACAAATACATCAATTTTAAAAATCCGGACTTCATTTTGGACCAGTGTTTTATACCAGTGGCGCATGAAGTAAAATTTCGAGTTTCTAAAAGCCCCGTGAAAATTTGTTTAGGGTCGCGCAGCGACCCGAGACAAATGTTTTGTGTTATTGAACCCTACGACAATGTTACCGGAAGTGAGCCTATACAACTTTTAATGTAAATGATAGTTAATAGGACGGAATCAGTAACGAGAAGTGAAATGTGCAATGGAGTTATACGCCTGGTGTGTGCATAAATGTATATATATCGTGAATAAAAACTAAGATTTCATTCTAATAATCTTATTTAATCTAACTTAACCTAACCTAAACTAACCTAACCTAACCTTTTTTTTTTTTTTTTTATTTTTTTTATTTTGGGTTTTACGTCATCTATTTCCGCTGCTAAGGCCAATCATGACGCCGGAGATTAGGTCTACAGCTATCCGGGAATTTTGCCGAACCCGGTGGGAGTTCCAACCCACCGGTAGGGATCTTTAACGTGCACGCAACATCCAGGCAGTACACGGGTCCTACATGCATTTAACGTCATATCCGAGAAGACGGAGTGTTTGGCATTTTTATCCTAACCTATATAAATGCAGACAACTTGTTAGGCCGGTATTTGAACCCCGGTCCGTGGCGTGGCAGTACAACACTCTAACCACTACACCACCAAGCTGCCCAACCTAACCTAACCTAGCCTAACCTAACCTAACCTAACCTAGCACATCCTCATATTAAGCACCGTGTGAACAACACGAGTCAATTTCTATTAAATAAACAGCCGGGAAAGAAAATCTTTACCTCCAAGCAACGAATATGTTACGAACCATAAAAAGAAAATGTCTTCCTCCTCAAATTGGTAATATCGTACGAATACAAGTTTCTGACGTAAACCGTGGTCGTACAAATCCCCGAAATATGTTAGCGGTTGTTGTTCAAATAGAAGACTCCGACTTTTATAAATTAGCAAACAAAAATGGTACTCTCAAGCAGCTTCACACCCGTAATCAATTCGTATATTGTAGAAAGAAATTACTTTCTATAAATGCAATTTCTCGTCAAGAACTGACGCCAAAAAATGCAGCTGCAATTAATTCGAGAAGTGCAGGACAAGGTTATAAACGCTGTCATTGCAAAAATAAGTGCATTTTAAATGCAGCTAGAAAAGCAAGGGACTCGCGTGCAATTCAAAGTGTCATTATAATTTAAGTTGTTGCAATAAATAAGATTGTATAATTTAAGACTCTCTCTTTGTTATGTGTAAGTTTGTTCTTGATTTTTTAAATGAAGTTTATTTACATTTTATTACTTAAGTTTTCTACTAAAACTATTTTTATTCAACAATTACCATCAGCACATGCTAAATGTCATACACCAAGCGATTGTGTGTATGCTATCACCGGAGAATGTCGACATTAGCCAGATTTCGGTCTTTCACGGTAACATATGCATCAGATATGTATACTTAAAAAAATCCTCTTTACTGCGATATTGTTGTTATAAATAGTAACCACAAGGTTTAAAAATAATAACCTGCGTTAATCTTAAAATATAATTTGATTAGTAATGGGAATAATCGAAATAAGATAATTAATAAGACAACTCAAGACGATAAATATCCATTTAAACAACTACTTCCCGTGCAAATACACCTCCGGATATGGAATTATACAATGAAATATTTACAATCTAATTTAATTTTTTACCTATAAATACCGTAAATAATTTTCACTCATTCCATTTCTGTGTACCTGCTCATTCCACACACAACACTTTTTCCAAGTAAGTTTGTTTTAATTTTATTCCTATTTTTTTAAACGTCATAAGCAAAGCTATACCGAAGAGAGATAAATCTCGAATCGCGTCTATAGATGGCCTAAGACATTCGTTTTAATCCAAGTTCTTTCACTTCTAATTTAATGCTATCTCTCCTTTAATTTTAAATTTGTATTGTTAGTTGGTTTGAAGACAATTTGACCTAAACGTTACATATACTTTAATAGAGCGTTGTAACAAATCAAATTAAATAAGATATTAAATATTTCATTGTATAATTCAATATCCGGAGGTGTATTTGCACGGGAAGTAGTTGTTTCAATGGATATTTATCGTCTTGAGTTGTCTTATTAATTAAGACATTGTTTGCATTTTCACGAATAGTTTTTTCGTAATTTTATATATTATGTTTAAAGTGTGCAAACTATAAGAAGCGTAAGCTTATTTTCTCGAATTCAAATAGTTTTGAATTTGAATTTATCTTGTTTGAACTGTACCGTAAGGTTAATAATAAGGTCTCACATTCTTCATACCTGCTAATGACATAATCCCCTTTTTTACCCATAAATACCGTCCATAATTTTCACTCATTCCATTTGTGTACCTGCTCATTCCACACACAACACTTTTTCCAAGTAAGTTTGTTATAATTCTATTCCTATTTTTTAAACGTCATAAGCAAAGCTATACTGAAGAGAGATAAATCTTGAAACGCGTCTGTAGATGGCCTAAGACATTCGTTTTAATCCAAGTCCATTCACTGCTAATTTAATGCTATCTCTCCTTTTATTTTAAATTTATATTGTTAGTTGGTATGAAAAGAATTTGACCTAAACGTTACATATACTTTAATAGAGCGTTGTAACAAATCAAATTAAATAAGATAGTAAATACTTCATTGTATAATTCAATATCCGGAGGTGTATTTGCACGGGAAGTAGTTGTTTCAATGGATATTTATCGTCTTGAGTTGTCTTATTAATTAAGACATTGTTTGCATTTTCACGAATCGTTTTTTCGTAATTTTATATATTATGTTTAAAGTGTGCAAACTATAAGAAGCGTACCGTAAGGTTAATAATAAGGTCTCACATTCTTCACACCTGCTAATGACATAATCCCCTTTTTTACCTATAAATACCGTCCATAATTTTCACTCATTCCATTTCTGTCTACCTGCTCATTCCACACACAACACTTTTTCCAAGTAAGTTTGTTTTAATTTTATTCCTATTTTTTAAACGTCATAAGCAAAGCTATACTGAAGAGAGGTAAATCACGAAACGCGTCTATAGATGGCCTAAGACACATATGGGCAACCCCCGGCCCAGGGGTCGGATCCGGCCCACTGTAAGATATGATCCGGCCCGCGAGACCTTTTAAAAGAACCCGATTACAAAAATATTGCATTAGGTACTTGTACTCACGGGAGTGACAGTGAGGCGGCAAACATCAAATTCTTTGATGTTTGCCGCCTCACTCTTTGATAATCGCCGATACTCGACTTGCTCGATCAAATTCTTGGAAGTTTGCCGCCTCACATCAAAAGATTTATTGCTTCTCAATTATTCTAAACTAGTTTATTCCAGATTATTCGTTCATATTGCCTATATAAGCGGGTGGATGGCCCGAACGTTAGTTCAGTTCTATTTGAGCTACCGAGGTGATAACTTGGACAGGCGATATCCTAGCGAACTGCTCGAGCCGTCAACTTGCTTTGTGACTTTGTGTGCATCTTGAGTGGTTACTAACTATAGTTTGTTATTAAGTTTATTGAACGAAAAGTAAACAAAAATGATGTCTGGTGGAAAGAAACGAAAAGTAGATATAGAGGGTCGCCATTTTCAAGAAAAATGGACTGAAGAATTCTTATTTATCTTGCACAATAGTAAGCCTATTTGTTTGCTGTGTAATGAATCCATTTCAGTAATGAAAGAATTCAATATAAAGAGGCATTACTCAACTAAGCATGCTACGCTACACTCACTGACAGGTCAATTAATAACAGACAATATCCAGAAGCTTACCGCAAATTTGGAAAAACAGCAACAAATGTTTCATAAACAAAGAACACAACTTGATAATGTTGTGAAAGCTAGTTTTATAGTTAGCTCAAAATTGGCAAAGGCATTAAAACCATTTGCCGAAGGAGAATTTATCAAGGAGTGTATGTTAGAAGTTTGCGGTATTATGTGTCCTGAAAAGAAAATAGAATTTGAAAAAAATAGTTTGTCAAGACGAACTGTTGTTCGACGTATAGAAATGATGGCTAATGATATAAAAACAACATTGACTGACCGTATGGCTGGTTTTGAATCATTTTTTATAGCATTAGACGAGAGCACCGATTTGTCTGACACAGCTCAACTGGCTATATTTATTCGAGGTGTTGATAACTGTTACTGAGGAATTGCTTGTTTTACAGCCGCTAAAAGGAACCACTACAGGAGAGGATATTTTTATTGAAGTTCAAAAGGTATTCACAAGTTTTGGCTTGCCATGGTCAAAATTAATTGGAGTATGCACTGATGGTGCACCTTTTATGGTCGGCTTATCTAAAGGTTTCATCGGAACTTTGAATGAAAAAGCAACAGAATTAAATGTGCAAAAAGATGATTTGATAGTCCTTCATTGCATTATCTACCAACAGAACTTGTGTTCTAAGTCCGTTCGACTCCAGAATGTTATGAATGTGGTAGTAAAAACCATCAACTTTATTCGATCCCGAGGGCTTAACCATCGTCAGTTCAAGGCGTTTTTGGATGAAATATCAGCTGAATATAACGACGTAACATATTATTGTGAAGTCAGATGTCTGAGCAAAGGAAAAATGTTGAAACGGTTATACGAGCTTAGAAATGAGATAGCAGACTTTATGAAAATAAGAGATAAACCACTATCTGAATTAAGTGACCCAAAATGGATATGTGACTTAGCATTTCTGGTCGATCTTACAGGCTCTTTGAATGATTTAAATTTGAAACTTCAAAAACAAGGACAGTTAGTAAATGAGCTATTTAAAAGCGTTTCAGACCAAACTACGCTTGTGGGAGTCACAAATGCTGTCTGGTAACAGTTACCATTTCAACACGCTCTCTGCGTATGAAAATATTGCTTATGCTCAATATGCTGAAGAACTCAAGTTACTGTCGGAACAATTTTCGAACAGATTTTGCGACTTCAAAAACATGGAAGACTGTTTCAGTTTATTTGCTAATGGAGTTGATCGAGATTCAAGAAAACTCACTCCTAAAATCCAAATTTGAAGACGTAGAGTTGTGCGATTTCTAAAAAATACCTAGAAGAAGACAATTTTCCGCAGCTTAGAAAATTCGCAAGAAGATTTATTTGTGCGTTTGGCAGTACTTATAAATGCGAACAGTTCTTTTCATTGATGAAAGTTAATAAATCAACACATCGTACAAGACTGTCTGACGATAATTTGGAAAATTCTTTACGTCTTTGTGTCAGTGGAATTAATCCAAATATCGATGGATTAGTTTCCCAAATTCAAGCTTAAGTGTCTCATTGATTTCGGTGTATTTAACTTTCGTAGTTTGTAACAATTGCAAATTTAACGATTTAATTATAATGTACCATTTTATTTAATTTCATTTTGTTATTTTAATAAATTGTACTATAATAACATTGTCGTATTATTTCATGTCTAATATCCATCGCAAATAATATTATCACTACTTTAAAATGCACCAAGTACTTTAAAACGCGGCCCGCGAACGTATTTGCAGGCTAAAGTTTGGCCCTCAACATGTCAAAGGTTGCCCATACCTGGCCTAAGACATTCGTTTTAGTCCAAGTCCTTTTACTTCTAATTTAATGCTATCTCTCCTTTCATTTTAAATTTGTATTGCTAGTTGGTTTGAAGAGAATTTGACCTAAACGTTACATATACTTCAATAAAGCGTTGTAACAAATCAAATTAAATAAGATTGTAATATTTCATTGTATAATTCAATATCCGGAGGTGTATTTGCATGGGAAGTAGTTGTTTCAATGGATATTTATTGTCTTATTAATTAAGACATTGTTTGCATTTTCACGAATAGATTTTTCGTAATTATATATATTATGTTTAAAGTGTGCAAACTATAAGAAGCGTAAGCTTATTTTCTCGAATTCAAATAGTTTTGAACTTTAATTTATCTTGTTTTTATTTGAAAGATTTTTCGACTTTGTTAACAATTTACGAGATATGAAGAAAACGCTAAGAGTAAACATACAATTCGATCTTTACCTATATTTAACTGGGCGCGAGATATTATGGAATAGAACCCAAATACAAAATTTAATAACAATCCCATTAACTATTTTTGCTGAAATCATGCCACGGACCGACCCGCCGACAAACTGACATCATTGAGATAACTCTTGATTTGTATTCCTGGGACCCCAAAACGGATATTTCCGTAAAAAAAATGGGCGGCAATTTTTGGCGGACCACAATACCTTTCTTACACAGTAGTGTGGTCGGTAAAAATCCAATTCATATATCGAAAACCAATCCATAATTATTATTTTTTCAACGTGATTTTGAGTATAGCGAGGCAAAATACATAGGAAACATATAGCGGCATATCATTTTGTAATCCAGTGTTATTATTGGAAATATTGTACATTATAAAGTTTACTATTTTTGAGTTATCAAAAGTGTACTTACATTTATATTTGTATAACGTGAGATCAAGGTAAAAACGAAGCTCAGTGTGTAGAGTAGAAATAAACTCACCTGGAAAAAAAAAAACAAAATTGTTAATGCATACATCTTAGTTTAAATTAATCATGTGTTTACATGTTGGCAATAGGAACGGAAAAATCAACGAGAAAATTAATTTGTTGTAACTGTGATACAGCGAGATAAAATATTAACGAAAAGAATAACACAAAGGACAACTAATGTTCTCCCATTTATAAAAAGCTCTGTCATTTTAATTTTTGTTCAAATTGTTTTTATTAAAGTAAAAATATAACAGTCATGAAGGTGAAGGTTGTAAGTTTGTATCAATAGTGACTTATATTGAAAATGTACTTATATACAGAGTGTTCCATTCTATTTCGATTTTATTATTATCCGTATACAGGGGCCCGTATTTCGATAGAATGTATGGGGATCTGTTATTTAAAGAGATAGAAAGTCGGTTAAATTAGGGCAAAGTTGCAGATTTTTGGGCCTAATAATAATCTGAAAACAATTTTGAAATATTTTGTTTTCTTTTCGAGATATCAACAAAAAACTATTGATTTAAATAGTTTTTAATTTTTTATTCAAAAACTACTGAATTTAGAGATTTAGAACTTTCACAATATACAGGCACTTTTTAATGAGGAATCTGGTAGCGTATTTTTTTTAAGATAACTATAAAATTTACCCGAGGACCAACTATTGTTTTTCTTATGAGCACCATTTTGGATTTTCATATTTTTAAAAGAGGATTTTTTTCTAAACTTGATGTACAACACTCATATATTATTTTAGATTTGATATTTAAAATTATGATATTTTCTTTTTTGCAAAGAGCACCTTGGAACAATGATGTCATTTCTGTTAATCAATAAAATCTTCACACCAGTCAATCATTGTTAGCACTCAAAATAAATTAATAACTGTCAATCTTTTGTAATAATAATAATTATCACACAAAACATAAAGTAAAAAAATGGTGATGTGTTCATCATAGAACTTTCCCCGTTAAAGATATGATGACTTAAATATCAACAGTATGGAAAAGTTGCACAAACTAAATTTATTCTTCTTTTGTTAGTATTATTCCAAAATTATTCACAAAAAAATTATTCTTGCATTTTTCAATACATCTCAATAAAAATTGATCGCCATCACATCTAAGCGTTATATATTTTTAACTATATTGTAATTCAGTGGATTATACGCGTGGCGCATGAAGTAAAATTTCGAGTTTAGAAAAGCCCTGTCAAAACCGCGCAGCGACCCTCGACAATTTGGAAGTGGAAGACACTCGTTAGTTTAAAATACATCACAACCGTTAAAATATGTATCGTATTAGTATTTTGTCATTAAATCACTGTTTTGAATGTATTTGATATAGTGACTTAAGTGACTTACAATCATAACATCACAATAGCCGAAATACAGTCCATAGAGAAACATAATCAGACAAAATCATAGTCAAAAGTCATAGTCAAAAGACAGTCAATCAAGCCACTTACAGCCACTAGAGTCAAAGCACGGTCAATAAAAATATAATATGACAGATCATATGATAGTCCAAAGACAGTCAAGCAATTTATAAAGATTCAAAACGTCACACCAGTATTTCGTTTATAAATAAATACATTTTCTATCAGTACAGTAATTAATCAGCTGGACGCCCGTCTTTAGGGGTGATATGTAAGCAAATTATGGGTCCTAGGAGTTGTCAAGTGAGTGAGTTACTCAACTGTTTCGAAGGTTCTCTTTACAAAAACCAAAAGATTCAAATTTTAGATATAAAATGTACAATAAACTATAAGTGTGATACATCATTGAATTTAGAAAAAAATATTCTTCCAAAAATATAAAAATCCAAAATGGCGCCCATAAGAAAAACAAAAGTTGGCTATGGTCCCCGGGTAAACGTAATAGTTATGTTAAAATAAAATATGTTACTAGATTTCTCGTTAAAAAGTGCCTGTATATTGTCAAAGTTGTAAATATCTGAATTCATTAGTTTTTGAATAAAAAAATAAAAACGAAATTTGACAATATCTCAAAAACGAAAAATGATATTTCAAATCTGTTTTTAGATTATTATTAGACTCTAAAATACGCAACTTTGCCATAATTTATTTATCTCTTTAAATAACCGAGATCCCCATACATTCTGTTGAAATACGGGCACCCTGTAGAGAGTGCTATGGTTTTTCTATAAATTATTTTTTCTTGAGTTGAGGTCTAAGTGGTAACCTAACCAAATGTGATGTTATCAACTTACACTCTATTTATAAGGAATTCAAAAATTTCAAAATCGTTATTTTTATAATTTTGCAAATTTTAATAATTTTCATAACTTTTTACTTTTTGATTAAAAAAAAACACGACTGTTACTCGGAACTTTTATATAATTTTGTATATTTTAGATCTGATTCTGCATACAACCGATATTGCAGTTGAAACTGAGGTAGTATCTGAGCCATTAGTACCTGTTGATAAATATCACCCACCCATAATTTTTGAAATTACGCTAAACAATAATCCGCCAGGAAAGTTTAGAAATCAAGACATTGAACCACAATACAATTTTAGAAGAGCCAATTTTCCTTTATTATATCAGACACTACAAGATTAAAACTGGAATGAGGTAATTTCTATAAAAGATCTCAATGTAGCTTGTTCAGTTCTCTATACAAATTTGCACGCGATATTTGACGCTAGCGTTCCTAAAATTAAATCTACTATCAAGAAAAACTATCCTACTTGGTTCTCAAAAAATACAATAAAGCTGATCATATCTAAAACTCGATACATACAACTTCAGAAGCGATCAAAAGCCAAAAGGTATACTTCCTTAATCAGAAACAAACGAAGGCAGATTAAATTATAAATCTCTAAGGATTACAGCGATTATGTATCGTGTGTTGAGCAGTCTATAAAAAATGATCCCAAAAATTTTTTTGAGTTTGCGAACAATAAAAAATCTTCATCTAGGATCCCGAGAATTATGAACTATAATAACAAAGTTCTAGAAACTGAACAGGAATTTGTAAATAGTTTCGCAAATTTTTTTAATAGTGTATTTAGATCTAACGATATTCCTGTTAACTATCAATGGTTACCCTCCCAATATCACCTAGGGTTTAACATACACAAAATTACTGAAGAAGATGTTATTGCCGAGTCCAAGATTCTAAAAGCGAAGTTCACAGCTGGCCCTGATAAAATACCGCTTGATATGCCAACTTTAGAATCGCGCAGGCAACTATCTTCTTTATTATTTCTATTTAAATTATTACATAATCGCATTGATGATATAAACTTACTTTCTAAACTTAACTTCTATGTCCCTAGGTTAAACTCTAGGTGTTCCCACACCTTTGCGTATCCTACATCTAGAACAAATGCTCTTTATTACTCTCCTTTAGTTCGAATCATTCGAAATTGCAATAATAACCCAAATATTGATATATTCAATGTAACGCCCCAGCTAATCAGGAATGCATTTTTATAAGTAATTATCTATAGCGCACAACCTTATATATATATATATATATATATATATATATATATATATATATATATCCGTACTTCAAGATTTATACACTCCAAATTTTCCATGTTTTCTTTATAAGTATTATTATTAGTAATAGTTACGCTATATTTTAGATATCATTATACATTTCTCTGTAATTGGAAGTAATTCTGTTGAGAAATAAAGCATTATTATTATTATTATAACTATTTGTTTGTGCTCATAATTTCCATAGAGTGAGAATATTATTTGCCTTTTGTGTTTTGCGTGAATGTTTTTAACTAGCTTCGAAAATATCTGTTTGTAGTTGGGTGGCTTCGCACAGTTATTTGATTATCTGTGTAAATTGGATGAACGCCAAACATCATAATAGGTTGGACGTGATTTACGTGATCGTAAGTCATTCGTGAATAATACAATTCGCCTCGATTTATGCATATGAATGGAATTTATATCAAATTGTGTGCTAATTTATACAATAACTAATACAGAGTAAACAGATTATTACTAAGAACATGGTTTGTAATGAAAAAATCAATAAAATTATAATAAACAGTTTAATCATCGATGTAAAGGTAAAAATAAAATAATATATAAGGACAATTTTGATAATTACTATTTTATTAAAAGCCGAATGTCAAAATAAGAAATTGTAAAACATTTTTTGTAGTGAAACAAACCAAGTGACTTTCATTCAATCATCAACAATTCTTGAATATGATAATTAATTAAGATGATAGAGTAGAATGTTTCTTCATATGTTTAATTACTTTCTCACTTAATCCGTGGTGAAACAGTTTTGAATTTAATTCTGGATATTTAAGTGAAACAAACCAAGTGTTTTAATTAAATATCCAGAATTATATTTGTTCATGTTTTCACCTTCACGAAAATAGATAATATTTTTTTAATGTGCGGTTTCACCAATTTCAGTTAAATCTTATTCGAAGAAAGTGTCTATTTCAATCACAAATAAACTTCTAATTTGTCGATTGAAATAGACAATTATGTCATCAACATCAATGTCATGTGAACTGATTAATTTGTTAATATGTATGTAACTATTACTAGATTATATTTGATAAATAACATAAAGTCGAATCAACTTACGTTTGTGAAACCTGGCATTATTGATTTGACTTAATTAATAACTTTCATGTTACTAGTTATAGTTTAATTAGAATATGAAAAACCCAAAATTTTGTTTTAATTGCATAACATAAAATATTTACATTTCTTGAATTATTGTTTTGTTTACGTCCCACAATGTTGTGAATACTCCTGTGTTTAAATAAATGAAGTAAACTCTTGAGTTTTATAATTTCTAATATGAAATGGCAGTTTTATTTCAAAAACAAAAAACTTGAGATTATTCAAAATCTGCAACTTATTTGTCTTGGAAAGACTAATATCAGTTTTATTTGTGTCCAAAATATATTGATATATATATATATATATATATATATATATATATATATAAATTAGAATTAACGACCTGCTTATAAGTACCAAATAAGAAATAACAGCGCACAAGGTCATGATGTAAAAGTTATTATTTTTTTTTTTTATCAAGTGAGTGTGCAAGGAGGACAGAAGACGACGACGATCGTTTCGCTCTTTTTATGAGCTCCTCAGGCCGCCACATCCATCATCCCATACACACTCACTTGATATCTAGAAGTTGTATATATACTGACTTCGCTAACCATAAGCCGGTATTGACGTCAGTATTTATAAATGCTACTGCATTGATAAGGGCATTGATCTCATTTTGCTTCTACAGTTAGTGTCGGTTTTTAGTTTAAACCATCGACTAGCATCGGAGCGGCGAGAAACCCGAACCAATGCGATGATAATATTCAGAACGCCGAATTAAATTAAATAAATTAGAATTAACGACCTGCTTATAAGTACCAAATAAGAAATAACAGCGCACAAGGTCATGATGTAAAAGTTATTTTTTTTTTTTTATCAAGTGAGTGTGCAAGGAGGACAGAAGACGACGACGATCGTTTCGCTCTTTTTATGAGCTCCTCAGGCCGCCACATCCATCATCCCATACACACTCACTTGATATCTAGAAGTTGTATATATACTGACTTATCAATGCAGTAGCATTTATAAATACTGACGTCAATACCGGCTTATGGTTAGCGAAGTCAGTATATATACAACTTCTAGATATCAAGTGAGTGTGTATGGGATGATGGATGTGGCGGCCTGAGGAGCTCATAAAAAGAGCGAAACGATCGTCGTCGTCTTCTGTCCTCCTTGCACACTCACTTGATAAAAAAAAAATATATAACTTTTACATCATGACCTTGTGCGCTGTTATTTCTTATTTGGTATATATATATATATATATATATATATATATATATATATATATATATATATATATATATATATATATATATAAATATATATATATATTTATAGTGCAATAAATCCAAAAATTATTTCACGCACGAAATCATAAAATAGCTATAGACATAGAATTAATTATCTTATCCTCACCTATAATCTGTTTAATACCTAGGAAGAACGTTTTAAATTTCACGCGCCAAAACCTACAACTTTGATTGGCCGAGAGCACGCCCATTTTACACTATGCTAATTACGTCATTATTAGACGCACCAGCTGACATAACCTTAATTCGAAGCGTTACCGAGTTGCAACTTTGTCTGTTTTGTAATAACCTTTTGTGTGGTGTTTCTTTAGCATAATTAAAAGTTAGTTTTGTTTATATTGTTATGTTGGATTATGGACCCAGTACAAGCTCGGTGATAATATCACCTTCACCTCCAAAAATTGATTTGGGTCATTTATATCTGTCTGAAAAACTGTGCATAATAAATATTGATACGCAGCTGATAACAGATGATCCACAGATGAAAATGACTGCTGTTGTATCAGACATTGTTGGTGCAGTAGGTGAGATATCAAATACCATAAGAATATGCATCAAATAATAAAATGTTTAATTTTTAAGAGTTGTCAATTCCACTGTCTACCGTACCATTAGCGAATATAAGATATCCGGAGAGATTTGTAGCCTTAAACAGCTTGGAGAATATAATTACAAGTTTTGATGACGTAGTGAAGAGATGCGTGCATAGTTTCTCATATAAAAATAAACTGCCAACTTTGAATTAAGTTTTACAAAAATTAAACGATTATGCAGGCATGCTGAAGATGAGTCGTTCTACCTTGTATAGTTTTATAAAACAAATCAATGTTAAGTAAGATAGAGACCAGAGCTGGGCAGGATTCGAATCCTTTTAGAGGATTCAAAAGAAGCATTCGTATTCGAGTCTAAATGTGGGTGATTCGAATCCTTATAAAATGTTCACTGTGGGGGCTTCTACTTCGTTATACAACATTATTTACACAAATAAGACAATTAACTTTGTTTGTATAACTGAGGATTTTATTGTGACTATAGTTTCGACAACTTTACCTTGTCATTATCAAACATAGAGTAATTTAAAACAAACAATTCGTCAGGTATATATACGTGTAACCGTAATTTTTTCGTATATATACCTGACAAATTGTTTGTTTTAAATTACTTTATGTTTGATAATGACAAGTTAAAGTTGTCGAAACTATAGTCACACTAAAATCCTCAGTTATACAATCAAAGTTGTTTGTCTTAATTGTGCCTTATAAAATGATTCGAAAAATGTTTTTTTGTTTCTAAATTTCTCGTTAAATCACTGTTTTATGCGCGTGGCGCATGAAGTAAAATTTCGAGTTTAGAAAAGCCCAGAAAATTTGTTTCGGGTCGCTGCGCGACCCTCGACAAATTTTCACGGGGCTTTTCACAACTCGAAATTTTACTTCATGCTTAGTCTGGGAGTGGAAGCGCTCGTTCGAAACTGCAAAGTGAATGCTTTAATAAGAACATTAAATGATTTAAAATGTTTTTAAAGATGATAATCTAGTTTTCAAAATTTTGTTTAATATTGTTTGAAGTAAAACTGACTTGGTAGCCACAATCTGAAATGTTAAATTTTTCCGACATTTCCCTGACTAAAGATTTTTTCTCTAGCCTTTTATTATAACTTTCTTCTGAGGGAACCCGCATTCTGTTTAATAGTTTTCATTGTTTTTGCCAATATTTAAGTTAATTTTGTAAATTTTTCGTGTTTTGTAATTTGCCTGCTGATTTTGACAAATTTAATAATATCATATGGCTTTCCCGGTTTTAATGATATTCAGTAATTATTTTATTTACGTAAATTTCAGGCATTAGTCGATTTTATAATAGCGTTCAATTTGACGTTTTGAACGAGTGTTTCCACTCCCAGGCTAAGCATGAAGTAAAATTTCGAGTTTAGAAAAGCCCCGTGAAAATTTGTCGAGGGTCGCGCAGCGACCCGAGACAAATTTTCGGGCTTTTCTAAACTCGAAATTTTACTTCATGCGCCACGCGTACAAAACACTGATTTGAAGTGGAGTTCAGAAACACACAAATACATCTTTAACCAGAGTAACAGGGAGTCAGATATTTAGTCTGTTATCAACGATGTTCAGTAATAATAATTAATTAGGATTTGAATATTTTTGTTAAAACAACTGGTAACGATATTTATTAATGGTTGCAAAAAATTTATAAAATCAAATTTATTCTTAAAGGATTTGTATTAGTGATTCGAAAAAGCAGGATTCAAATCTTCGATTCGAATCATATTTATCTCTTACGAATCCTTTGTTCGAGTATTCGTGATTCGAATCATATTAGGTGATTCGGATTCATGATTCGAATCCTTTTTACGAGGATTCGTCCCATCTCTGATAGAGACACATTATTATATAAATTCCATATTATATTATGAATATAATGTAAATATGTTTTATTCCACAGATATATGGCGAGATGCCGTATACGTAATTTAATTTAACTGACGATATCGTACGATTGAAAAGAAAATACTTAATAACAATTAAGAAGTACAAAATGAATATTTGATTTTATTTAAAGAGTAATTTTGAAATTATTTAAAATTGCCGCCAATTTTATCTAGTGATATTACTGGTAACTTTTTTTAGTGTAAATTGGGCTTTGGCACTTACTCCTTCTAGTTTTTAAACAGACCATAAATACTTTAATATTCATTTTCATCTTTTCATTAAAATCAAAATATTAAGTTTTACAATTACTATTAATATATTATAATTTAATAATATAGAAAAAACTTATAAAACTGATTTATTAAGGAAAATATAATCTTTAATTCGCAGTGCTATAAATAAATTAAGGAATTATTTCGTTTCGTACACAGAATCATAAATAAGGGATAAATATAGATAATTGGCTTTTCGTTAACCTTGAATTGAAATGAATTTATTATTGGATTTCAGCCATTCACGAATACTAAAGTATCAAGGCAAACATGTACCCTTATCAGGTTCTGTCAGTTATTTGTATCGCCAGTTAAAGTAATAATTACAAATATGTATGTCCATTAGTGAAATTAGGAAATTTAACACAAAAAATCAACTGATGAAATTCTAACATATTCTTATTTTATTTCAAATTTGTTAAAATCTTCTTAAACACTTAATGGTATGCATCACTAGATTATGCATGTCTTTTAAATATACGTCCCAACATCGTTGTTGTTGAATAACGTCCAATTTAAAGCTGCAAACAAGTGTTTCCACTCCTTGATTTAAAATGAAGTAAAATTACGAATCGCAGAGCGCCCTAATCAAATTTTCAGGCTTTTCTAAACTCGAAATTTTACTACATGCGGCAGGCGAATAAAACACTGATTTAAAGTATAGTTGGAAATACACTGCTTAGGTTTGATCTCATGTTATTTAATTGTGCAAATGTGTATATGGAATATGTAAATGTATACTTAAATGAAAAAATCCCTTTGTGTATCTAAATGTTATTTTAAAACAAAAGTCTTACAGCCATTTTTTTATTTTGAGATTATTTTTTTACATGAAATGATTACAAAATTTGTGTATATTAACGAAAAATATTAAATGTGACAAAAAATATTTATTATACATTTCTATTTTCTAAAAAAATGCCAAGATTGTGTATTATCGAAATATTAATAAATATTATACATCAAGTGAATTAAACACGATTTTATTCACGAAAAGATTTTTGATTTCACGAGCGCCTCGGCGCGAGTGAAATCATTTCTTTGGGTGAATAAAGGTGTTTAATTCACGTGGCGTATATATGTTTTTATTCAATTTTGACGAAATTGTAAAGAAAATGTACCTTACATTTATTTTTAAATAAATTTTTTAACTCACTAGTGACCTAAAAAAATTTTAGTTCACTAGTGAATAAAACCTTGTTTATTGCGGTTGTTATGGAGTTAATAATGTCGATTTAAATTAACAAAATTGAATAATAAATAATATAACAAATTTTTGAACTCACTAGTGACCTAAAAAAATGTTTGTTCACTAGTGAATAAAACCTTGTTTATTACGGTTGTTATGGAGTTAATAATGTCGATTCAAATTAACAAAATTGAATAAAAATAATTTATTTATGTATACATTTTTTACATAAAAGATAAAATTCCAATGTCGAGTTTTTTTATTACTATAATATGCTCTGTGATTTCAAACGTTTCATTATCGGAATTTAAAAAAAACAATAGTTTCATTTAGATACAAAAATGAATGTTGTGTATTTTCTATCTGTGACGTTTCACACTACAAATGTATAATTAAGATATTTATGTAATTATAAATGCAAATAAAGGCATTTATTATTATTATTATTTATAAAGATCAATAGGTTTTTTAAACGTTTAAGCTAGATTAAGAATATTGTCAAATGGAAACATAATGCATTTTAAAGTTGAAGTTTTCTAATATTAGACGCAATTTAATTAAATCTTACAGAGTTTTTCTATTGCATTTTACTTTATATCAAATATATATATCCTTTTATTTCAAATATGTTTCCTATTTATCAAATGCATTTCCTTATACACCACTACACTTCCCTATATATCAAAACCTTATGACAGTTTGTCAATTACATTTTACTTGTCAGCAGTTCGTCAAAAAATGCATGCTAACAAGAAACTAAGAGGACTCGTTATCCGACGTAGTGTTACATATGTATAAATAAAAATAAAATATTTTCAGAAGCAAGTTATTATTACTGCAAAAATATTCAAAAAAAAATATTAAAGGGCAAAGTTTTTAGCACTTAGTGAAACTCATTTCGGAAATCGGGAAATCTTTTGGCATATATTTGACAAGGTGAAAGTTATTTGGGATATAGTGAATCTCATTTGATCAATAGTGAAATGCAATAGAAAAATCCTGTATTTACCATTAAATTATATATTTGTATGATCATATAGATTTTGCACATGAATGGACAGCTTTTCATAATACAGTGTGATCAACAATGATTGTAGACAAGTTAAATTTCCCGCCGAAAAATCTGGGGAATTTGATCGCTCCAAGTTCAAGCCAAGGAAAAATTAAAAAGCAGTAACTAGATTTGACATTAGCAGCGTCGTGCGTCGTATTTTGCCATTGTGTTAATTTATTCTTCGAATTTAGTTATTTTTCATTCTGTTTCATAGACATCAGTTCTTATCAGGACTATTTTGTGTAAATCTTTGTTTTGTGGTAAGTAATATACTGTTTTTAAGGTTAGAAAATTCGAAAATTTAAGTTTAATCCTAAATTTACAGAGTTTAAGAGAATTCGCTTTTGTTTACCGTGATGTTGATGCTTTCATCCTGAAGGCTCATTATCGAAGTGGAACTATGAATTAAAATAGCACATGGACATACGCGTTACAATCGTGTCTGAATCAATTTATTCAAGCCTTCCCCGATGTCCACATTCCTTACAAAACATTTTCCTTGCATAAAACCTGCATTCTTGACCGTTTTGAGGGAAAGAATTGTATCTGTAAGGGCAAGTCAGCTGGAAGACTGCCTATCTTAACAGAAGAGGTTGTTGGCGACGTTCAACAACGACTTGAACAAAGTCCAACAAAATCTTTAAGAAAACTTTCAGCTCACACAGGTATGTTCTTAATTTTAAGGTGCTTACAAATTTTAATGTTTAACCTTTTACAGGAGTATTGTATGCGAGTTGCATAAAAGCCGTACAAAAAATCTGTATTTGCACCCGTATCGGGTATCGGTAGTTCAACAACTTCAGCCACTTGATTTCTAAAAAAGAATTGATTATTGCAATTAGTTTAATCAGAATTTAAATGATAATGGTATGTTGGAGAAGACCTTTTTTACTGATGAGGCGTGGTTTCATTTGTCAGGATATGTGAACAGCCAAAACTATCGTACGTGGGCTACAGAAAATCCTTATACTTTTATTGAAACAGATTTACATCTACAAAAAATTGGTGTTTGGGTAGCAATTTCGAGACGTTGGATAATTGGCCCAATATTTTGCAACGAAACCATTAATGCGGAGTGCTACCGAATGATGATGACGAATAGATAATGGGTTATTTTCAGCAAGATGAAGCCACTTCTCATACTGCGTTGGCGACATTAAATTGCTTGAGGGAATTTTACGATGATCGCTTGGTAAGCGACGGATTATGGCCACCACGTTCGCCAGACCTCACTCCGTGCGATTTTTATTTATTCAGGCATCTAAAAAATAAATTATTACCATCAGCGACGACTACAACTATGAACCTCAGCAATATACCTTCATTTTCTTTTGCGGAAGTATGTGATAGAATGATCTTTAAACATTTAAAGAAGCTCCCAAATAGATTTTCGTCAGGTCATGATAACAACCTACCAGCTTTCTTACTCAAAGATTGTGCTTCTATTCTCTGTTATCCACTTGCACTTATTTTTAACCTGTCTCTAAAAACATCAATTTTTCCTAGTAAATTTAAAATTACATCGATTTGCCCTATACCGAAGACGTCCACTAATCATCGAGATATTGCAAACTATCGACCAATAGCAATACTTTCTCATATTGCTAAAATATTTGAGAGAACACTGTATGATCAAATTTATTTTCATACTTCTCCATATTTATCACATTATCAGCACGGTTTTATTACACATGATATTGCTAGATCATTAGATTCATCCGGGCAGATTGATGTAATATATACTGACATGTCAAAAGCGTTTGACAGGGTTGATCATACATTGTTACTTAAAAAACTTAATTACTTTGGTTTTTGTGATCATTCCACTTCACTCATTTCACTTCTTTCATGTCGTGAATCATATGTACTGATAAATAATGTTAGGTCAAATTATTATTTTCCAAGTTCGGGGGTCCCTCAAGGCTCCATACTGGGTCCATTATTATTCAATCTTTTCATTAACGATCTTTCCAATCTACCAGAGTGCAAAAACCTTTTATATGCTGATGATTTAAAGATTTTTTCAACAATTACGAATTCAGATGATTGCATAAGTTTTCAAAATCAACTTAATGTTATTTCGAATTGGTGCAGTACAAATAAACTTAATCTGAATAGCAATAAGTGAAAATTTGTCTCCTTTACCAAAAAAATCCAAACCAATTAAATTTAACTATGTCGTGAGTAACAATTCCATTGAGCGAGTCAATGTCTGCAAAGATCTTGGTGTTTGGTTTGATGATAAATTTACATTTACTCCTCATATGCAATCTCTTGTTAAAAGTTCCTTTAAAGCATTAGGATTTATCCATCGTAATTCTGCGAACTTGCGAAATTCGAATGCTTTGAAATCTCTATTCAATGTGTATGTACGTTCAAAGTTAGAATATGCTTCATTAATTTGGTATCCACAATCTCAACTTCAGATTATTCTTGTGTAAAGTGTTCAACGAAGATTTCTTAAATTTCTATACCTGAAGACTGAGGGGCATTATCCTGAGAGAGGCTATGATCATTCTCGTTTGCTTGAGAAATTTACTGTCGAATCTCTTGAGTGCCGACGTTACAAGTCTGCTATCTCATTTATACATGAACTATTTAATAATCATATCGACAGCCCCGATATTTTAATTAATTAGTTTGCATATTCCTACTTTCAACAGTAGATATAAGACTACATTTAATATCAATTATAATAGATTAAATTTTGGCGCTAAATCACCCATCAGCATAATTTATAATAACTTTAATCAACTACCTTCAACTTGTGATATCTTTTTTGAATCCCTAAAATCCATAATCGCTTTATGTCAATCAAATAATTAGGTTTTTATAATTTTTTTTTCATAATGTTATAATACACTATTATTGTTGTTATTCTTGTACATTGTCTTGTAATTGGGAAATCTTTGTTTCCTGTTGGGCAATAAATATTATTATTATTATAAGGTATTTAAAAATCGAGTGCATACCCTAAACGAGCTTAAAGCAGCAATTGAAGAAAAGATAAGAAACATAAATCCGGAGGACCTTCAACGTGTATTTCAAAATAAAAATCGTAGAGTTAACATTTGCCTAGAAAATGAAGGCCATCATTTTCAACATTTCTTATAAAATTAGGGATGCTAACTACATTTATTAAAATTACAAAATACCTTAACTTACTTCAATTTACTTTGTATATTTAATTTAAACTGTAAAAATTAAATATATAGTTATAATTAAATATTTAATTTATTTTGGGAGAAAATGTTTGCTACGCCAATGAAAAAGCAATCTAGGGGATTTTCTTTTCATATAATCAGTTGTACCAACATTTTTTGGTGGAAAATTTAACTTGTCTACAATCATTGTTGATCACACTGTATATTAAAGACAAATTTGATTTGACTTTTTTAAGAGAAATATTATCTAAAATTTTAAAAGTTAGTAAGATAACCACTCTAATTAACAAATTAACATTCATTATATACAGCATAATTACTATACAGGGTTGGGCAAAAGTATGGAATCACCGGATTTCTGGCTAAACTATACGTGCGATGAAAAAATACTCTTAATATAAATGTTTGTAGTCGTTTTAATCTATTCAAGGATGTAATGTGATTTACAACAGCTATCTAGAGGTATGACGTCATTGGTGTTATTTTTAAATGGAACACCATGTATATTTTAAACTTTTAGGATAAACACTTGTTAAACAATTACAATGATGTCGAATTTGGTGGGTGTGCGACTTGTGGTTTTTACATTATTAAATAAAGTAATCAAAGCAAAATATAGCTGTTTACTGTTGTTTGTTTCGTTATTATTTATTAATGTAATTTAATGGCTAACGTTCATATTATTTATGTCAGGAATATTTTTTGTGTTCCTCTGTAAATTATTAGGATTATAATTTTTATTTTAATATTATCCTAATAATATCATATATCATCCAAGAGGAAGTAAAAACAAAGAATTATTTGGAGGGGAAAAAAAAGTTGCAACTTTTCTGTACGGAGATTAAACTGTAACCTGCCTCGAGGGGGTCGCGATGGAATTAATCATCATCCGCTATAAATAATAATTTCGTGGAAAAGTTTTATTGTCCGGAAATACGGAATGAATAATGGTAGAATAAAAATAATCCACGGGATATACCTATAGTTTATATATATATATATTACACTTCTTTCTGTCCCCAAAATAAAATTTACTGTTATAATATTGTATAAAGATTTCAATAAAAAAATATTGTAAATATATACCGAGCTTTAACTACCAAACTGGTTTAGTCAGTACTTAAAGAATAGAAGACAATCTGTCCCGATTGTTAAGAACGGTCGAATTTGTATGTCAAATACTGCATTAGTTAATATTGGGGTACCGCAAGGGTCTATATTAGGGCCGATCTTATTCATCCTATATATCAACGATATTGTAAACACAATACCTGTTGAAATGTTTATTTATGCAGACGATACGTCAACTATTCTGAGTGATATTGATGACAAAGCTCTGAGCAACAAATCTATTGATTTGATACGTTCACTACAAACTTGGTTTTCCAGCAATAATCTATTTCTAAATACGAACAAAACATATTGTATAAGATATAAAACAAAACAATCAACAATAAACTTAAATATCAATATTACTTTAAATGACATAAATATACAGAAGTCAAACGCAATAAAATTCCTTGGAATAGAAATGGATTATTGCTGTGACTGGAAAAATCAATGTGATACGATTATAAAACATCTAAATAAAACTTCATTTCAAATGAGATGTCAGAAATGTATTGAGTACACAACAATTGATACAGGTATACTATGCTAATGCTAATTCACGACTTATATATGGTGTATGCTTATGGGGAACTTCGGTTCATTGGAACTCCGTATTCATTGCACAAAAGCGAATCATAAGATCGATGGCAGGCATTCGGCAAAACCAATCTTGCAAGCCATACTTTCAGTACTATAAAATACTACCATTTCCTTGTTTAGTCATGTATGAGCTAGTGATATACATAATTACAACACAAGGCATTGTAATACATTTAGCATTGAAAATTGCCGGCTAAATATAAAAAAAAAACGTTCACCAAACATTCTCGGGCCAAAACTATACGATAAATTACCACATTATATTAAAAATGCAATATCCACCCAATTATTTAAAATTATATTAAAAGAATTTTTGCTTGATAAATTATATTACACTTTGAGTGATATGTTATAATTTTTAAATGTACATGTATGATAATTATGTTTTGATGTAATTTGTTTGCTCTCTTTAATTTTTTATTTGATTGTTTGACACTTCCAAAATTGTAATTGTATATTTTTTGTATATGATAAAAAAAAACCTGGCCATGAAAATATAGTCTTAGTTATAATTAGAGTTCAGATTTCTAAGCAAACAGCTTATGCTGAAAATTAAAAGCATCAACATGAATTAATAAAATGTGTACGAATTATGGAAAGTTGAATCATTTGAAACTAAATTATTTTTTTTTGCTACCCGGAGCGACCAAACTAAATTTTCAGGCTTTTCTAAACTCGAAATGTTACTTCATATTTAACCTGGAAGTGGAAACCCTCGTTAAAGGTGTCATTGAATGCTATTAAGAGTAAGATATTGTGATTCACACCGATATTGAATTATCGGTAATGGAAAAAGTTGGTAAACTTACAATCTTAAATGAGCATCTAATAGATTTTATGAATCAAATTAAAACGTGTTTAATCAATAATGAATTAATTGATTACTGATAAACTGGAATGTGTGCTATACTACAATTTACCAGCACAGTTCATTTAGATAAACTTGAAAAATATATTGTAACATTAGTAATAATATTATTTTCATAAAAACCCCAAGTAGAAATTCTACATTGTTACAAGATTGACTTACATTTGAACAGTACAACTTGATTCAAACTTAAATTACAAGTTAAAATTCAAGATTAAGACAATTGTATCAACTTGACACAAACATGTGTCAATCTTGTGTTAATATTTATGTTCTAGTTGTATCTCAATATTGTTACAACCTAGTGTCGTGTTCACATCCCAATATAGGTACAAGATTGTAGAATTAAAATTCTATATTTTATCAAAATTGCTACAAAATGTAATTTCTACTAGGGAAGATTGTAGAATTACAATTATATATTGTTTCAATATTGCTACAAGGCAGAGCTGGGCCGAATCCTCGTAAAAAGGATTCGAATCACGAATCCGAATCACCTAATATGATTCGAATCACGGTTACTCGAATAAAGGATTCGTAAGAGATAAATATGATTCGAATCAAAAATTCGAATCCTGTTTTTTTCGAATCACGAATACAAATTCTTTAAGAATAAATTTGATTTAATATTATTTTTTTAACCATTTATATATAAATATTGTTACTAGTTGTTTTAACAAAAATATTTAAAATCTAATTATTTATTATTAACACTGAACATCTTTGATAACAGAACATCTGATTCCCTGCTACTCTGATTAAAGTAGTATTTGTGTGTTTCTGAACTTCACTTCTAATCAGTGTTCTGTACGCGTGGCGCATGAAGTAAAATTTCGAGTTTAGAAAAGCCCGAAAATTTGTCTCGGGTCGCTGCGCGACCCTCGACAAATTTTCACGGGGCTTTTCTAAACTCGAAATTTTACTTCATGCTTAGTCTGGGAGTGGAAAACACTCGTTTAAAGCTTCAAATTAAACTCTATTATAAAATCGACGAATGCCTGAAAATTACATAGATAAAAAATTCACTGAATATCATTAAAGCCGAGAAAGTCAAAGAAAAGTCATGAAATTATATTCAAATCGACAAAAACACTAACAAAAAAGCCATATGACATTATTAAATTTATCAAAATCAGCAGGCAAATTACAAAACAAGTAAAAATTTATAAAAATAACTTAAATATTGACAAAAACAATAAAAAAAAATCTTGAATCAGGGAAATGTCGGAAAAATTTAACATTTCAGATTGTGACCATGTCAGTTTTACTTCAAATAGTATTAAACATAATTTTTAGATTATTATCTTTAAAAACATTTTTAGTCATTTAATGTTCTTATCAAAGCATTCAGTTTGAAGTTTCGAACAAGGGTTTCCACTCCCTGTGTGTCTTTTTGAAATTTAGCATTTACCACAACAAACCACAAACCTTGCAAGTCTTGAAAGCCAACATTCAAGAAGAAATCACCAATTTGGGGTCAGATCTTTTACGAACAACAATTCAAAATGTTGTAAAATAAGCACAATCAACATCAACTTAAGAGATGTTAATTTTGACCGATATCATTTTTTTAACTTTATATTATCAATTTTACACCTTTAAATTAACTTTCAGTCAAAACATTTCCCATTTTTTTCATTTCTAATAAAATAGCAGCCAATTCATAATATGACATTACTTTTGCCTTATACTACACGAGACAAAAAGTTTATATCTTAAGAAATGTTAGTTTTTATTTTTTAGCATAGATTTACTGTCCTTGTTTACGCACGAAGTAAAATATAGAGTTTAGGAAATTCTTAAAATTTGGTTTAGTTGCGTAGCGAAACGGATAAAACACTGAAATATTGTGAAATTGGAAATATACTGGTTTTTCTTATTATGTTTTAATTTCTTAGCAAATTCAGTTTGATTTTAGTTTTTCTCACGTCACACATGAAATTCCTCGCGTGGCGTGAAAAGTCAATGTAATTAAACTAACAAGGTCGACTCGGTTTTAAATTAAGACAACCTTATACACTAACTACCTTGATTGCTGACGTCACGCGTGGAAGTCCTCACGTGACGTCAACAATCAAGATAATTAAATAATACAAGATCGGCTCGGTTTAAATCAAGACAAACTTACTTACACACCTTGGTCGATGTCGTCACGCGTGGAAAGTCGTACGTGACGTCAAAACCAAGATCATTACTGTGCAAGGTTGTCTCGATTTAAACCGAGCCGACCTTATCACGCGCGGAAATCCTCACATGACGTCAAAATCAAAGTCATTACTGTATAAGGTCAACTCGGTTTAAACTGAGACAGTCTTGTATATGGTTGTCTTCATTTAAACGAGTGTTTTCCACTCCCAGACTAAGCATGAAGTAAAATTTCGAGTTTAGAAAAGCCCCGTGAAAATTTGTCGAGGGTCGCGCAGCGACCCGAGACAAATTTTCTGGGCTTTTCTAAACTCGAAATTTTACTTCATTCGCCACGCGTATAAAACAGTGATTTAACGAGAAATTTAAAAACACACTAAAGACATTTTTCAAGTTAATCCTCACTTCGAATCGTTTTATAAATATTCGTTTCCTTTTATAAATATTCGAATCCTTTTATAAGGATTCGAATCCTTTTATATGGATTCGAATCACCCACATTTGGATTCGAATACGAATCCTTTTAAAAAAATGTAACGAATCCGGATCACGAATCCAGTTGAACTAAAGTATTCGAATACCTCTTTTGAATCCTCTAAAAGAATTCGAATCCAGGATTCGAATCCTGAATGATTCGAATCCTGCCCTGCTCTGCTACAAGGTGTAATTTCTATAACAAATAAAATTGTTCAAGAACTTTATAGATCATGAAACTTATGAGAAATTTAGACATTTATTTAGAGCATTATATTTTGAATTAAATAAGCTTTTGTTTAAGCTCTTAGTCGTTTTGCAACTCAATAGTTTATTTATTTAACGGTACAACACCTTTTTACATGGTAATTAACAAAAGGCGCTTTTACTGCAAGCAATTAATCAATCATCTAGATTAATTGCGTATAGTAAAAACTCCTAAAAAAATCCAACTGTAGGTCTTAAATTGTTTATTTTATTGCGAAATGAATTGTTTTTTAGCATTAATAGAAAGTTGTAAGATTCTTTAATAATATAACATTTTGATTCGTTAATTAATATTTTTGTAATCAAATTCCTGAAGAAAATGTTTACTGAACATTTTCACAGATATTCCCCAAAATCACTAGAAACATTTTTTTCATAGTGATTTTGTTTTCACACTTCACAATTTTTAAACCATAAAAAGATAAATATTTGTTTATTTAAACTTTGGACTCTTGTAGGTGAGCGTAATTTTTGAGTTAAATAAACATTCCACACCTAAAATTAAAGCTTAATTTATTATTAATTACAAGCATGTAATAATAAAAGTTAAAAAAAATATCTATACAAAAATATATTTGATATTAGATTAAGTCTTTGTAAGGCAAATTTATTGTTGATTTCGTAAAGAATATCCGCACTTTTAATGTTTTGAATTATATTTGGAATTAAATAAGATTTCATTTAAACTTTATGTTTTATTAAGCTTGAAACGCTTAAAATTGTATGTTTATTTTTAGAATCAGTTGTTTTCAGTAATTTAAATACACGTTTAGAGTTTATAACTATTATAGCAACATTTTTAAGTTTCATAATCGCGTTATTTAAAGTACAAAAATTACTTAATTAGCACAAATTCTCTCAAAATAAAGAGGAATGTATGATCAATTTTACTAAGTATCTTGTACTTGCAGAGCATCGAAATTTGTCTACTTAAATGATTATTAATACAAAACAAGATTTGAAAAAAATCAGACATATGGAACACCCTATACATTTTATTACCGATCGATGGTGAAGATTATTCTTAACAAAAAAGTTATGTAAATATGTAAACCAGCTTTCTAATTTATCTTTTTTTTGTAATGATGTATATTACAAAAAAAAAGATAAATTATAAAGCTGGTTTCCATATTTACATATTCGGCTTTGTTCAATAATAAATATAAAATAATATTCTAACAAATGATCAAAACAAAGTCTGTTTGTTGTATCTGTCAGTGAAATTCTCATTTACAGTGATTTTTGTTACCCAATATTGAATATTTTTAAGGCTTTTTGATTTTATGAAAAGAAACAGTAATATGTGAATAACTTACTTATTTATGATGTTTTCGTAATGATGTTAAGAATGATCTTCTCTATCGATCGGTAATAAAATATACAGGGTATTGCGTAAAAATGTATATTTTTAAATATTTAAAAAATACAACGTTCAATTGTTATTTTGATTTGATCATTGTGATTGTTATCAAATTTTCTTCTACTTTGCTCATTTAATTGACTATTTAGCTCAAATAATAATAAAGTTAGCAACGGTGAATACACTATATGTAAGTATTCCTAAAATAATCCTTTTTTGCCTAAAATAATGCGTTTTTGCATAAAATGATGTATTTTTCCCTTAAAAGAATTCTTTTTTTGCTGAAATTGGTGCTTTTTAAAGCGCTTTTTTTCGATTTTTTTATGCTTAGAAAAATATATAAAATTACGATAACGTTCGTGTAAACAGCACACAATAAGTTTTAAATAATAAGAGCACTAATATATCGGCCATTCCATAAATAAGTGCACCCTTTTTAGGGGTACATCAGGGATTTTAGCAAATTTCACATATATTATAAAGGCTATTAAGACATGGCTTTTGGTTGTTACTAGAGGTTAAACAATTGTTAATTGAGTTCAAAATAAAATTCTACTAAAAGTTTATATTGTTATAACTTTTGACACAATCATTTGTTTAACCTCTAGTAACAACTAAAAGCAATGTCTTGATAGCCTTTATAATATATGTAAAATTCGCTAAAATCCCTGATGTACCTCCAAAAAGTGTGCACTTATTTATGGCATGGCCGATATATCCATTAAAACAACTACATTCCGTGAAAATATACCACCGGATATTGAATTATACAATGAAATAATTAAAATCTTATTTGAATATTTTAATACTTTCATACGTTAATTAAATCTACATCGATTAAAATCTAGTAATAGTTACATACATAAAAAATCAATGAATTTAGATCAAATTAATGTTTATGACATAGAAAATGTCTATTCCAATCGACGAATAATCTTAATCAACTAAGATTTAGACATTAGAATTTTCATTAATTATAATTTATTGTCATGGCGTATTTTTGTTGTTGTTGATGGAATATTTATTGATTGTGGTATAAACATAACAACTATTCTAATGTAGAAAGAGTGCTCATAACTGCGATTAATCTTTGAGTAAAGTCATTTTATTTTCACGGTGCCCCATTATTTAGTAAAATAGTAAAAATGCAATATTTAGGTACTATTTGTAATTTTAGCATTAATCAAAATAAATGAGGCTATTTATAAAGGCAGGTCACAAAAATCTCCGTTGATGAATAAAACTTCGCGTAAAAGATACATTGTGGCTTACTTTTTTCCTTCCGTTTTGAATAAAAAGTAATGAATGAGTAGCCATTTATCTCGGATAAAAACGAGACAAGAAGAAGGGTTAAAACGTGACCGGTGTCCATAGAATTAAATAGATAAATAGGTAAGATAAATAAACCACTACAATAGCTTCAGTAGAAATACAATATAACTAGAACAGTCGGTGTATTAATAAGGAAATACATTATTTATCTAAAAGTACTTTTGTTATGATTACGATTGTTATAATTGATAAGTAAAATATGTAATTTATTTTAAAGGATGCATGCTCGTAATCAGAGACCCGCGGGCTGGGTTGGATACCTCTGATTACAACTACGATAGTAGCTTAAAATTAAACTCATTAAAAAAACTCGAATGTCTCAAAGTGCACAAGCATTGGAATATACAGGGTAGCCGTCGAGGTATCTGATATACTTCGTATATGAATTCAATGACTAATTTTAAGCAAAAATGATCCTATTCACTATTCCCGAATTTCTAATGATTCTTGAAATATCGAAGTTTGAAGCTGAAAAAATGTGGTATATTGTAATAAAAGCGCAATGAGAGTGCAATTATTAAAGCAGCTCAATGTGACCACCGCCTTGTGCTGAATTCATTCCTCTGTCGGAGCTTTCGTTTCCAGTTGCAGTTCTTCATATTGTTTTACTTCATAAAACGCTGCATTAATCTCCTGGATGAAGTGATATCTATTTCGTTGAATAGTTAAGTGTCTTCAAATGTCCCCACGTGAAATAATCTAGTAGGTTGAGATTCGGAGGTCGCGGTGGCCAACCTATCCATCGATTTTGATACTCATCATAGAGGAAATTAGTGACACCTCTTCCAGAATGGGCTAGAGCACCAACATGCAAAAATAACATTGTCCATCTGATTTCGAGAGGAATGTCCTCAAGTAGTAGAGGTAGTCCGTTCTCCAAAAAAACTCGGTACATTTCGCTGTTCAAAGTTCCGTCCTAGATATGTGGTCCGATAACTTCATTATTAAGCAACAATCAACATTTTTTCCTAAGACCTCTAGTGATTTACTATAGCTTCAAACTCCAAAATTTCAAGAAACATTAGGAATTGCGGAAAAGTTAATAGAATAATTTTTGCTTAAAATTAGTCTTTGAATTCATATACGAAGTATCTCGAATCCATTGACGTCCAACCTTTATATACTTTAATGAAACATTTCCTATATGGCTAAAAATATAAATTCTACTATTTGCGGTTTTTGCATATAAAAAAAACAAAAACGAGACTCTGTTGGTCATCAATCGTTTTATAATAAAAAAAACTATCATTTGTAAAGGAAGTAAATTGTATTTGTCGTGTGTCGTTTTAGATCTGAAAAAACTACCCCCAATAAACATCTGTTGCGAGGGTCTAATCTGGGGGTTGGCCGTTGGAGATTTTTCAAGCCGACCGAACGAGGGCGAGGAGGCGGTCTGGAAGAGCTGAAAGGCGGAAGTCGGGGGCGGCGCGTGCCGTCCCCGCATCTGGGTCAGGGACGTTCTTGCGCGACCCAATTTCCCCGTTTTCACCTCCGCCAAACTTGAAATTATCGATCGCGATAACGATTTTTATGCAAGTGATTTTAACTGAAACTACCTGTTGAAATCACTTTTATAAAAATCTTTACTATGAGTCCTAACACAAAAATGTTCGAACACCGCGTATTTCTTTAAAAGGACATATTTAAATAACAAACTAGGAGTCATTTATTGAATATTATCATATAAAAACACAGAATTTTCAATATTATTATATAGTTAAACAATATTAAAAACAATATCAGAACTTAATACACAGGTAAAGTGATAATGTTAACAAATTTCTTTGACACAAATATTCGGACAAGTATTACTTAAGTTAGTCTAATAAGGAGTAACATCACCTATGGGTTTTACATTTGTTGCAATACGAGCAGGTATACTTCTAACAAGAGATTCATTCACGTTGTTTAATGGTAAAAAAATACCAATTTTTTAATAATATATTGGATAAATCAACAACACTACGCTGTGGGCAGAGTTGTTATGTTTAAAAAAACTTTATTTAAAAACAGCCGTCGTGGTTTAAACCGTTTTGTTTTGAATGTTAAACTCGTCTAAAACATGTTTTAAATGTTAAATTTATCTAAAACGTTTTTATTTTTATTATTATCGTAAATTTGCTTAACTATATTTTATACTAGGAATGTTCAATATAAAACGATATCTTGGAATATCAACATTTTGGTGCAAAATAATAGACATTTGTATCAATATTTAATTTTCCGATATATAGTATTGATACAATATGGTCGGTATCGTTACATACGATACTAGTATTAACGCCATTTATTGTATTAAGAAAGAAATAAAAAAAATATTCAGCTATAATATCACAAGAGCATCGAAAATAATCGATTATTTTACGAGTAACAAGACGTAATCTACGAAAAACTACGAGAGCGTAGCTCGAGTGGTATTTTAAGGATTATGTCGAGTTACGAGTGAAAAATAATCATTGTGATCATCGAGTGGCATTTGTTACGATTATATAATGAATACCTGGTAAGTGATCGTCCGATGTCTGCTCAAGAAATATTTTCGCTCTTCACAAAATGCCAAAACTGCTTCCAAATGTGTTTGTGCATATTCACCTTGTTCCCAGCGTTAAAGATTCAATTGTTTCGCCTATTTCTAAGCCTGAAAGCTTTTCCGTAGCGAATCATTGCGATTTTAATTGACGTTTGTTGAGAAATATGAGAAATACAAAACGTTCTTGTAATGACAGTTATTAAATTATGGCTCTAGATATAAATTGTAATTCATTATTTTTGCTTTGTTGGACCCACCGAAAAATCAAAGTGATTATACCACGTCGTCAAGGGTATATCAGTTTATCGATTACCTGGTAACTAAGTAGAATTCTCAATTACTATTGGCTACATTTATGGTGAGTTATGTAATCAAGTTAAAACTTGCAGAAAAGAAAAAGTCAATATTATACAATGATATTTTCTTTTAAGTATACTTACACATAAAACAAATTGATCGAATTTTGAAAAAAAAAAATGATAAGCAGTATATTATAAACTTCACTTGAAATCACTGTTTCATACGCGTGGCGCATGAAGTAAAATTTCGGTGTTTAGAAAAGCCTAAAAATTTGGATTTGCCCTGTCAAATCCAAATTTTCAGGCTTTTCTAAACTCGAAATTGTACTTCATGCTTAATCTGGTAATGGAAAACACTCGTTAGAAGCTGACAACTGGACGTCTTGTGTGACTTCATTCATGCGTGTTCTAGAGAAACAGGAAAATAGAAATTTCGGAAACTACAAACAATAATGATTAGTTTAGGCATCAATATTAATTTTATGTGCCCCATTATTTTCACGGTGCCCCATTATTTAGTAAAACTAAATAATTGACTTTATTCATGCGTGTTCTAAAGAAACAGGAACATAGAAATTTCTGAAACTACAAACAATAATGATTAGTTTAGGCATCAACATTAATTTTATGTGCCCCATTATTTTCACGGTGCCCCATTATTTAGTAAAACTAAATAATGGACTTCATTCATGCATGTTCTAGAGAAACAGGGACATAGAAATTTCGGAAACTACAAACAATAATGATTAGTTTAGGCATCAACATTAATTTTATGTACCTGTATTTAAATGTTTTTTCTTGAAAATTATATATTTAATTTCAATGCCAGATTTTTATATTATTAACAATGATTGTTAAGCTATACAAGGTGTCCTACCAAAACCGTACAACAGAAATATACAGAGTTATAATTAATGTAGAGTGATGAGATTTTCAACATTTGCGTAATCGAGTGTTTAAATAAAAATATTTTTAAGGTCATGCGACTTCCACTTGTACCAAAAGTCGGTGCCAACTTCCTTATTTTAAATGGAATGCAGTATTTTTTATTGCAAATTTGGATTCTGCTTGAAGTAGCGTAAAAAAAATCATTAAGTAATATTACCCTGAAATTTAATCGTTTTAGAGATTTTTTTTTAATCGCATCTCCGAACAAAAGAAAATCAAAACGACGCAATGTTGGCTGTAAGAAGCTCATACCCAATCGTATTCAATGCTGATTTTTTTTTAATAATAACGTAAAACGTGTTGAATATTTCATACGGCTATCTTCGTTTGTTTTCGAGATATTTGCATTTAATTAAAAGAAGTGAAATAATAAAGGGGTTTCAAAATACCAACTTTAAACCATTAAATCTCGGTTGTTTTTAATAAAACATCATGTATATTTGTACATATTATGACGCAGAATTCAATTCTATACTTATCATCTATTATTTTCAAGATATTTTTACATAAAAAGTTTGTTTATTAATGCATTGATAAAATATTAAGAAAAAAATAGAGCTTAACAAGATTCATTCACGAAAGATCAGTCTTTGTTTCACCGAAAAAACAAAATCGTGTTGCTAAAAACAAAATTGCAGCATACAAATTGTTTATTGTTTATTGAAATGTTAATAAAATTTAAGCCGAAATCCGCAATAGCTGTTTTTTGTCAATATCACAAGTACGAAAATCATGGAAATTAAAACAAATAAAAACTTCAGGCATTTATATTACTTATCAGTTCTGAAGACTGTTTTTATACTTTATTTCTTATTTGAAACTTACGAAATTCGCTTGGAAATTACCATTCTTGATTTTCCAACACGAAAAAACAAATAATTCCGCTCAAAGTTTAAATTATGAGGCGATGAAGTAAATGTTTTATTTTCTTTAAAAATGATTGATTGTTTTGGGATTCGTCGACATTTCTTGAAAAATGCACCAATAATTTTTTAATTCATGAAATTATTAAAAAGTCACAAAAATTACTTAAAAATACCCATTCTTTATTTTCCAATGCGGAAAACAAAAAAAAATCTGCTCACATTTATAAATACAATCCGCCGCTTGTTTGTTTTTGTTATAATTATATAAAAAAAAAACATTGATATTGTTACAATCATCACAATTAAGTTAAAAATAATTTCAACTTTGAACGGCTGTAATTTCATTTCCAGTGAACGGATTTTGATTATTTTTCAAATGTCGGAACAAAATTTGTTTATATTAAAAAATAAATCTTCTTAATTTTATTTAACTCGACACCCTAAAGGGTAAAAGGGATTTTAAATGATTATATATATATATATATATAATTTTATTTAAGTTCGGCTTTTGGTTGATTTTTCATATTTTTAAAAATAATAATTTTTTATTTAATTTGAAATATCCTTTGCAAATTTTCAAAATATTGAATAGCTTTAATTATTTCCCTCAATTTTTGTCTTGATTTACGACCCTTATCAATTTTGTTAAAACTATACTGGTAATCCAATTCTATAATAATAATAATAATGACTTTCGTTAACTACAAAGACCAATGAATGTGGTCTTTCTGAATGTGCTGATTGTTATTTGACCACGTTGGCTATACTGACTACATGTTCAATATATTGACCATTTTCAATATTATTGTTAGCAGATGCAGTTAAATTTATACTTAGCAATATTGTCTAAAATGTTATTTTACTGGAAATAAAATTGCAAACACTTAAATTTAACTAAAATATGTAATGTATTTAAAAGAATGGGGATATTTTGTTTCAATAACTACAAAGAAACATTTTTATAATCAGATTTTATTGATATTCATTCTTGAAAAATCTGCCTAATTTATTTTACTACAGAATTCACAAAAATATTCAGAATTTATAAAACCAAAGACTGAATTTCCATAAAAAAAACCTTCCACTCTATGTATTTTTACTTACAGTTTTAAAATAAAGAAAACTATAAAATTGAGATTTTGATTATTGTGTAAAAACTGTTTCCACTTCCCCGGCAAATCCAAATTTTCAGGCTTTTCTAAACCCGAAATTGTACTTCATGCGCCACGCGTATAAACATTGATTTGTTATATGTATTATTTTTTCTAAAAATTGAATTTTGATAATTTTGCAACCGGAAATAAACTATTTCTGGCAATATTATTTATCTTAGGGAAAGAGTCTTTTAAAAATTAATTTGCAGTATTAAATAATTATAAATATTAAATGAAAAATATCTGGTATCGAAAAGAATCGATATTTTAAATATCGTTACTTTATATTACGATATTTTACCGTATCGATACTTTGATATATGAATTAATCGATACACAATATTGATACTTTTTTGGGATAGGAATATCCCTATTTTATACTACTTTATTGAGATTTTTTGTTTACGTTTTTAAATGTTAGCTAAATTGTTACAAGATATTTTAAATTACATAATTAAACACAAAATGTTATTACAATAAAATATTACAATTGTGTGTGCACAAATGTTTTCTATAATATTTAAGTATTAATTATTTGCAGACCAATCCATAACAGTAATGTTATGATCTTTTAACTATTATCTCGTTGTTTTTGCGGTTTGGCAAGATCGTCTTGTTAGAAAATCAATTCTCTATCTGGTGACAATTGGCAAATCGAAGATTATAAGTTATTTTCTAAAATATGTTGGTATTTTTAAGCGTTATTAATTCTTTTTGTGGAGTATAATTCTCCTAAGTATATTTGCTGACATATTATCCTAAATTAGATCACAAAAAAATTAACAGCACGTTTGATGAAACGCTTTAGTATTACTTCTAATAACTATTTTTCTCATTTCTCCAATACTCGAGCAAAATCGTCACTATAAATGATTTTTTTCCAATTCTCAAATATTCATATTGCCTTTTCTTAGCCCAAGCACCTATCTTTGCTTTTCTGTTATAAGTGGCTTTTCTTTTACCTATTATTAAGAATTTCAATAACAATAAACAATAATAATAATAATAAAGCTTTTGTTTTCGGCATACTTTATAAAAATGTAAACCTGTTTTGTGTATACATTGTCTACATGTTCCTCTTGATATATTTGCATTTGTTTGCTCAATAACGATTAGATGTTATTTCACTTAAAGTGTCCCCTATGTCCAGATTTATAAGTTTTCACTAGCGTATTTTGATTTCTTCGCGTAACTTTTTATGGCCATCTAGAATATTTTCTAGCTATTTCGATTGAAGTCAGCTCTCCAATTTCGCAATATTTAAATCTTCACCTATTTTTCGAAAAAAAATCTCCTTTGTGATAGAAATTTATAATTAGCTTTAGAATTGTTGAGTCTGTTATTTCACCGCGATCGGTTTTTTTATAATTAATTAATTTGATAGAAGCAACCGGACATTACAAGAAATTGTTTATTTGCTATTGATTCCAACCATGATACTATAAGTACAATGTTTTTTTTTTGTTTATTTAAATGCGTGTTCGAATATTTGTGTGTTAATAAATTCAAATAAAATACATTTTTTTCTAAAAGTTTTAACTTTTTGGAAAAATATTTATAAATTTAATATAATATTTGATACAAGATATATGCTTATAGTAATAATGCCAAATAAACGTTTAAAATAACTGATTGAAATCACTAGTAAAAATGTTTTATTTAACTAGAATAGAAATAAATACAACTTATTTAACTCAACAGTAAATTTCATGTGGTATCGAAATGTCATTATTTGTTTAGTAACTTACTTAATTAATTACATAGAAAAACTTTACAGAAGTGGACTTTATAAATTTGACGGTGTCTAATGATATTTAACATATTAATACATATAATTATAAATAAAAACTTTTAAAATTGTTTAACTACTGTATTTTGTACATAATTTGTGACTATAGTTTCGACTACCTAGTAGTCATTATCAAACCTAAAGTAAATAAATATTACATGTTAAAAAATATTTTCACCCCTTCGAAGAGAGGGGTGTACATTAGGTCAAAAAGGGATATTCCGTTAAAAAGGGATATTCCGGGATTAATTCGGACCTTGTGCACTTCTAGTGCTTTTAGTAAATCCATTTTACGACCTTTTTAATACACATCAAATTTTAGCAAATATTAAAACAAAAGTGCAAAAGAACATGGTATATTATCTAAAGAAAACGTTAAAAAGTCGTATATACTAGATATGGGTCGTTCGTAAATAATTCGTTTGAAAAGAACGATTCTGTACGGTGATTTGAATGAACTGATTCCGTATTTCAAGAAGAATTGATTCGTTAATGATTCATTCACTCAAGACGACCGACCAAACGAATTTGGCCGAGCGAATCGTATTCCCGATTTAGATTTATATATGCGCACAACTTCAACTCCGCTTTGTACATGCGGTCTGAATCTAAATCCGTCCGAATCGGATGACTATTACGTTCGCTCAAATCCTCGCACAACTTCAACTCAGCTGTCTACATGTGGTCTGAATCCGCCCAAAACGATACTTCACGACTTGCGAAAACGAATCCGCTGCGTCAACCTTAATTGGTATTTTGTACGACTCGACGCGTAATTTTATCAGCTAATGTTTGTTCTCTACTCATGAGACAAATCACAGAATGTTTGCGAGATGAATTCGAGGCACCGAAGTTTTATTTGGAATAGCTTTACTAAATTTTCGACTGAAAAGGCAAAATTATTTGATAATTTAAAACTAAATATAATAAACACTTTTGAAGTATAGTTAAATTTCTATATGTTCGCTCCATTTTTTATAGACACATATATTTAGAATAAACCTATCATCTTTGCTTAAATTATACAAGTCGTACAAGTCATTTCCTTTAAAACGGTATTCGCTCGTTCAACTGAAATCATTGGTTGTTCGGTCATCTATCTCGGCGCCGCTACCGGGTGTTGACTTGGCGCAGAGCTGGGCAGGATTCGATTCCCGGATTCGAATCCTTTTAGAGGATTCAAAAGAGGTATTCGAATACTTTAGTGAAATCGGATTCGTGATCCGGATTCGTTACATTTTTTTAAAGGATTCGTATTCGAATCCAGACGTACATGATTCGAATCCTTATAAAAGGATTCGAATTCTTATAAAAGGATTCGAATCCTTATAAAAGGATTTGAATTCTTATAAAAGGATTCGAATCCTTATAAAAGGAATCGAATCCTCATACACGGATTCAAATCCTCCTAAAAAATTCGAATCATCGCTATTAAGGCTGGGATTCGAATTCGATTAATTCAAATAGTTAAATATTCTAGTATGAATATTTAAATCACCAAATTATTCATATTTGAATATAAATATTTTAATTTTCGAATAATTTAAATATTTGTGAATGCATATTTGGTTACTTAACCATGAAAAATATCCAACGTTAATAGTATATTTTTAACTTCACTTGAAATCAGTGTTTTATACGCGTGGCGCATGAAGTAAAATTTCGAGTTTAGAAAAGCCCCGTGAAAATTTGTCTCGGGTCGCTGCGCGACCCTCGACAAATTTTCTACGCGGAGCTTTTCTAAACTCAAAATTTTACTTCATGCTTAGTCTGGGAGTGGAAAAAACTCATTAAAGTTAAAGTCATCACATTCTAATTAATCGTCCATGTATTTAATGAGTTTTATATCTAAAGCAGGGATGGGTGATCATAAAATTTGTTAATTTTATCATGCGAATACTTCAGTATTTTTTTTTTATTTTAAATAATTTCATGTATGCTCACTCAAAAACAAAACACTATTTTTCTTTTTATAATATTTTACTTTATTTGCTAATTCAACAGAAGTTATTTACAAAAGCACATAAATATAAACGCAAAATATCTAAACATTGAGCAGATTTCTTTTAAAATAAACAGTGTATCAACCAGATCAAGTTAATTAAGTGAACAAACCAAGTGTTTTTATTCAATTTTGAAACCTTTAATACTTAAAAAATGTTTTACCAATAGTTAAGTGAGAAATGAATTAAATAAACAGATCATGTTCTCTAATGATTTTTTCTGCACAAATCACCTGAGAAGGGTGATCTTCTCAGGTGATTTGTGCACGAAAATTATCAGTTATGGTTTGAAATTATAACCAAGTGTCTCAGCTTTGCGACATATTTCATGATTCAAAGAAAAGCACGATTGAAAAGATGGTATCTCTAGATAATTCAATGCAATATATTTAGTGTAATGGGTCATAGACACTATTTATTATTTTAAAATTATAGAATTTGTACGCTGTGAACCTTTGTGATGTCAGGATAATTCAAAATTTGTATGTGTTTACTTGTGTCAGGGTGGGCCGGGGTAACTTGCTTTTTTGTAAAGGGCACCGTAAAGTAACAGCAGGGTGGGGAAAGAGTCAATGGAAGAGCCTGGATGGGAATTTCATGTCCCTACCCATTTTAGTCGGAAGAATACTTTGGTTGAGAGAGCAGAGCGCTTTTACCGTAGAGGCCTATTTATCAGGCTAATTATTCACGGTAAACGTGAATTCAGATTGTTATTGTAAAATGATCCAGGAGTTTTGTTTTGCTTGCTCTCGAACAATGTGTGTGTGGTTCCAGCAAGACAGGGCCGCAACCCACACAGCTAGGACTTGCAATGCATTTGTTGAAAGAAGTCTTCCCTGCGCTCCCAAAGAGGGGCACGTTCGCCTGATTTAACCCCGTGTGATTATTTTCTGTGGAATAATCTCAAATAAATCGTCGAAACACCCTGGAAAACCTACAGAAAAATATATGAGTCGAAATTGTCAATACGCCGAACTGAATGCTTAAAAGAATGGATCGAAACTTTAGAATTTGCCTGAAGCAGTGTATTGACAATTGAAGACGTTTTTTTTATTTCATTTTCAAATAAGCAAGTTCTTACGCCCTACCCTGTATATATATACTTTGTATTTTTAGTCACATCTTATTGTTATTTGTGTGTAAAATTTATGTTTATATGACTAATGTGATATTTTGTATGTGAATTTAAATTATCGTAAATGTTCCCTCTAATTGGAACGTTGTTCTGTTGGGTTAATAAATGAATAAATAAATTAATAAATGTGAAAGGGATGTTACTTTTATTGTAAATACACAAAACTGAGAGTGATATTTAGAATTTCTACTGATTTTTAAAGTGCTTTTAACTTTGAACAAAATCTGTGAGATTTAAAAGGATTCAAAGCGCATTTACAATTTTAAACATTTTTAAAACAATTATTTTCCAATTTTCCAATGGTCTTTTTTTTCTCAATGTTTCCCTAAAAATATATCATGATTTCGAAGAAGTGGTAAAAATACATGATACAAAAAGTACGATATAATTTTGAAATTTTAAAACATAATTGACGGAAATGAGCGAATAAATATAAATAATAATCATATTTTACAAAACGTTTAGAAAATTGTACGAATTATTAAAATTTCGATTTTTTATAGAACTGAATTGATAATAAACAACGATGTTTTCTTTCCCATCCATGCTGTAAACCTTCAGATATTCGTTGTTTTCTTGTAAAAAAACTTCGATTCCCTGTAGTCCTTCGGTCTCCGAAGACCATGGTTGGTCCTTCGAGCTGTAGCCTTTGTAAAATGGTAATAAACTTAGTAATCTAGAGTGATCCTCAATTTGAAACTTCAAAGAACGAATGTTGTCCACTCCCAGACTAAGCATGAAGTAAAATTTCGAGTTTAGAAAAGCCCCGCGTAGAAAATTTGTCGAGGGTCGCGCAGCGACCCGACACAAATTTTCACGGGGCTTTTCTAAACTCGAAATTTTACTTCATGCGCCACGCGTATAAAACAGATTTAAAATGAAGTTCAATAACCCATACATCATCATTAATTAAAATCATTATATAATCAGATATTTACTCGGTAAATGAACATTTTTGCTAATAGAAACTGATGGAATAAAATATTACTGGTTGCAAATAATAGATTAAAATTTATTTTTAAAGGATTTGTATCCGTGATTCAAAAATGAGGATTCGAATCTTTGATTCGAATCATATTTTTCACTTACGAATCCTTTATTCGAGTATTCGTGATTCGAATCATATTAGGTGATTCGGATTCGTGATTCGAATCCTGTTTTTGAGGATTCATCCCAGCTCTGACTTGGCGGACGCAACATAGGAAATCCCATGTAAATTTTAAAATGTGCATATTTTGGCTCCCCTATTTATTTTAGAAACAAAATGTATTTACCTTTTTTGTAGAGAGAAAAATTCTGAATTCATTCGTGTTAACGGTTATTACTTTAAGTTTCTCTAAGTTAAAATAATTAAGAAAAAGTAATATGATTTTATAAAAATAATGACATGCCATGGAATTGAAACAACAATTGCGGATGTCACGATGGCAAAAGATATCGCTGTCACTTGATTAAAGTAAATGTTTACGAAATGATTTACAATACACAAGAAATAATCCTCCTAATTAAGTGGTATTATGCAGACCACAGTTATCAGGATGTTTGCGATATGTTTTCTTTCTTTAACCAAGTGACAGCAACATCTTGTGCTATTTTGACATCCGCAATTGTTGTTTCAATTCCATGTTATGTCATTATTTTTATAAAATCACATTACTCTTTCCTAATTATTTTAACTTAGAAAAACGTAATGTGTTAGGTGTGTTTAAATTCAGAATATTTCCCTCTACAAAAAAGTTACATTCATTTTGTCTCAAAAATAAATAGGGTAGCCAATATTTAAACAATGTCTTAGTCTTAGTCTGGGAGTAAAAAATACTCGTTTTAAGCGTCAAATTTAACTCTTTAAAAAAAGCGTATGTATATGTATACCTAATAGAAAATTCCCCGTATGTGTTCTTAAAAGAAAAATTCCCCGCATTAACGATTAATCCGATGACTATTTGCCAAATTAACTGAATGCGCTTTCTATTCAACTAACATTTTTGTTAGAGCTTACCCAAAATTAGCATAAATGCATTATTTATTTATGTAAATACCTGAACTATTTAGTAGAAGTGGAAATTGGAATTATACCACTTAAACTCAAATTTAAAACGATTGTGCACATAATTTAAAATGATTTCTGTCTGGGTTTTTGCTGATTTAGTTTTACGAAGACATTGTCAAAATGTGACCTTTAACCGTAAAATTTTAAAGCTGCATACCGGAACATACGTTTGCGCATGTTCCATCTAAAAACCATAGCAGACATATTCTGAAGATTTCTATCTCTTTTCACACACGTAATCTAATGACATCAAAATATTATCGTATTACATGTATTGGTGCAGAAAGCACTACAAACCAAGAAACCATGGGACACGTCTCGTAAATCGTACCTTACATAGAGGCATCTGGATTTCATAGGTGGGGCATGGCAAAAAAAAGATTGGTAAGAAGGAAGTAGTTTACTGCAGCTACTCCACGGTAGATTTTAATATATATATCAAAATGTTAAATCTACACCTTACACGTATCTAAATGTCTCACTTACAATGATCTCTAATATCTTCTTCTGTTACAGAGAAGAGATCAAAGAATCCGCAAAGGAACCGCCGACGACGGGATAATGCGGGAAAGGTCGTATATCAAATTGATTTGTATACACAGTGAGCCTCGTCTGCTCCCTCTGCGTGTGTGTGGATGTGGATAATGTTCGGTGTTTGCCGTTCCACTTGTACATGTCTGCGAGTGCTCCCCTATTTCGCAATATTAACGGATCGAAGAGGAGGAACAAAGCCATTTCAGAGTCACCGAACACAATACAATACAGTGCGGAGAACTGGGGGGATGGATGTATTTGCGAGGAAACATGTGCTCCTGGTACGGCTTTTATTTTATATGTACAGTATTTGGTTTTTACAAGAGTTAATATTGATATATTCAATGACAATGAAGGACTTGACAAAAGTTATTCATATAATTTAAATAGTTGAGTCAGCCTAATTTATATTTTAGCAGATGTCTAGACAGAAAAAAAATCCTAATAGTTAGATCGGCTATTGCTTAGATTTTCAAATAATTAGTAGCTTAGACCAGTGGTTCTTAGCGAGTCTTCGATGGAAGGCTGGTCTTTTGTAAAGTTTGATAAAGTAGTTCGGCAAAATTTTACCATCGATGAAACATTAATGTAATTTATTGTGTATTTGACTTTGCAGCACAGTAATAAGCTTCTACTAGACGTGTTCAATTGAAACCCATCTTTGATTAACTATGCCTTTAAAACAACAATGATTTAAAGGATGTTGGATGATAGTAGTGTTTGTAAAGAACACATCACATTAGTCTGAGGCAAAAGTATAGATAACTGTGGAAGGCTTTTTCAATCAGTAGACACAAACACTCAATGAGCAAGGTACATCGGTTAGTAAAGCAATGGTAAAATTGTCTAAATTGTGACGGTATTTATTTTTAATTTGATTGTTTAATAATTATTTTATAAAGCAAAGATGGATTTTAATTGAACGAGTCAGTAAATATAATACTATGAACAGAAAATAAACAAGAAATGTTCAAAATTACTAAGTAATAATAATGAACTTGGAATAAAAACACGATCCCTTTCTTCACAATAATTTTTATTTTGCTAGATGTACGGTTATGAGAGACAAAAACTAGTACAGCAAAATATTTGGCTATGTGAACTGGACTCACTTTGATTTTTCAAATTGTCAATCAAATTGACAACTCTGAGAAAATGTCAAACGAAATTAAATTTACGTCAACATGCCTCAACTGACTGAAACGCAAAAAGCGATAATACCGATCCGTTTAGAGACGGTATTATCATTAGAGACATTGTTAATAAAGTGCATGTCAACAAAAGCAGCGAATTGTTGGCCAAGAATAAATTGTTGTTAACCTGTACATGACAAGTTTGTTTTACAAGAAAGAAAATATGATATTTTAGAAGTGGTAAATGCTCCCTGCTGTACTTGTGTTTTGCTCCCGCCACTGTATCATCGGTGGACATAAAATGTTGGGACAAATAAAAAAATGGATAATACCCTCAGTCAGACCCGACTAACAAGTTTGTTAACATAATCAGATTTTTGCCGGTCAAGTCATGTTTTTTAAAAAAAACTTTATAATATGGAGTGACAATGAAAATATATAAATTAAAGGAATTACCAAGACAGAAAGAGATTTTCATTATTGACACATAAAATGACAATTAATTGACAAGTCCAAAGTTTGATATATACTACAAAACTTTTACGTGTACCAACATTTTATTTCATTATCGATAGCTTACATACTAGTTTACACTGGAAGCGGTGTATTTATACGTAAAAGAAAATTCGGGAAATTACGTTCGTAAAGGGATTATTGGGAAAACACTGGATGAAGTTAACAAACCTGTTAGTCGGGTCTGATTGGGACGTTTGTTTTGCTGTTTTTTTTTTATTCCTATTGCTTCCAACGTGTTTATTTTATTTTTTGATAACCAATTTAGAAGTTTTGTGTTGTTTATCGAAATTTTATGATCTATTGTTATGGTATCATATGCTACCGCTGATTTTTCAGGATTCTGATTTTTAGTGTGATAAATATGTTCTTGAATCTAGTCTTTGTGTTTATCCTAAATACAGTTTATCAGATTGATTACAGTTGATAGAATATATTCTTGATTTTAGCAAGTTATCTGTTTCATTGAATGAATATTAGAATCAACACAAACGTGTGCTCTTCTATCAGTTTCAATGTATTTTTAACTTCTTAAAATATAAATTCTCAACCAAACTTTCTAAACGATTGACCCAAAGTTAACATTTTGGAAAATTACGGCGAATTCAATATCTATTTTTTTTTAAATATAAAACAATCGTGGAATTGTAAAGTCAACATAAAATGTGGTAATATGCCGTTTCTTTAATAATCAAGTTATAATAAACATTTATTTTAAATCCAGTGATTTTTCGTAATGTCATGAAAAATTATCAACAAAGAAACCACTGAATTTAGGAGAGTATAAATAAACTTTGACCAACTGAAATGTTATACTCATTAAATTTGTTTAATTGATTATTGACAATATCAAATTAGTATCTACAGATCATAGAATAAAAACTACTTCTTAATGGGTATATTTGGTTTAATACAATCGTAAATAGAATAAATAGATTTTTAAACCAAAATCAAATTCACGAAATCTATATAAAAATTTAAAAAAATGGCCTAATACAATAAAAACTGAATTATCTCTACATGTTATTCTGAAATATTTGGACAAAATTTACAAACAAAGTTAATTAATTTATTTTTTATCATAGGTATAACAAAATGCTTAGAAAACATAAGATTATGTTAATTCGAACTGAAATTTTTTAACTTTAACGCCTGATACAAAGAAAATTAAGACATTTCAAAACGTTTTTCAAAAACATTTAACCATAGATTGTTGCCTAGTTACCACAAGGCTATTTTGTATTTTTAATAATCATTTGTTTGTATGTAAATTGTTCTAAAACCAGCATTTAATATTGAAGAAGGCAGCAAGTTCAAAATAACCACTTAAGCAGTATAATTTAAACTTTACGCTAAATCAGTATTTTATACGGGTGGCGCATGAAGTAAAATTTCGAGTTTAGAAAAGCCTGAAAATTTGCTTTGGTCGCTCCGCTTCGCTACGCGACCAAACCAAATTTTCAGACTTTTCTAAACTCGAAATTTTACTTCATGCTTAATCTGGGAGTAGAAACACTCGTTAGAAGCTTCAAATAAAAACAAAAACGAATACCTCTACATTTACATGCATCAACAGGATATGTACACTTGAAAGAAAAGTTCGCTGTATATCTTTTGTGGGTTTTTTATGTCTATTATAGTTGTTGTGTAGATTTGATTTTGCATTTTAGGTACTTTAAAGAATTGTTGTTTTGATAGTGATTATCATGAATGGCTTCTTGGCCCAGATGTGGATATTTTGCCTAGATTATTATATGCCAAAAGCTACGTTCCAGTATATTTACTATTTTGTCAATAAGAGAGTCGATAAGTCGCTCTTCGCTCTTAGCTTACTACTATGCTCATGTTTAAAGTCATATTTTGGGGACAAACAAGTCAATCACATAGATTGTTTATACTTCAAAAAAATATTTATCGAAGAATTATGCATGCAAATTACAGATAAATCTGTCGTTACTATTTTATAGATCTGCGGATAATGACATTTCATTCATTGTACAGGGTGGTGCATTTTGGAGGTGCCACATATGGAATACTATTTTATTTGAAGAAATATTGAAATATCGTTTTCGCGAGCCAGAGTCCCTCTTTCGTGTTTTACTGAATGGTGAAAAGAAAACTGATCTATCTCTAACTGTTTCCGCTCAAAACAATTGTAAAAACTTTCTTTTGGCAACTTTTTGCGCCCATTAAAATGACTTACCAGTTTTATTTCACAGAAGTTTTGTTTTTGTTTTCTTATATCAAATACACATTTTTCTTATCGGTGCATATGGAGATATCATATCGTTAAACAGCATTTTTAACCCTGATTTCAATGATGTGCCACATGCCTCCTTTTGTCAAAAAAAAGTCATTGGCAAAGTTGCCATGACAACCGGTAAACAATTTCGTTAATAGGTGATGCTTGCAATTTGTTTAAAAATATGACTATTATCAATGTGGTATATTTTGTTTTATAAATAAGTACTCTTGATTGACATAAACTGCTATTTTGCTTGTCATATACGACAAAAAATATTTTTTCACAAAGGTACACAAGTGGCACATCGTTGAAATCGGCATTAAAGGCATTAAAAATGCTGTTCAATGATGTGCATATCTCCACATGCGCCCATAAGAAAAAAGTAAAGTTTTTTCGCGAAGATGGTTTTGTAATATCTCTTCAAATAAAAAAGTTTTCCATATGTGACACCTCCAAAATGCACCACCGTGTATATATATAAATCCTTTTTGTATGTTTTCTGTCACAAAAATAAATTTTATACAAATTCTAAACTTAACAAAATTGCAGCAACTAATAACCGGAATAAACTTGCTGACATTTGATCAACTTCCGGTTATAAAGCGGAAACAGTTAGAGATAGATCAATTTTATTTTTGCCATTGATTAAAATATGAAAAAGTCACTCTGGCTCGAGAAAACAGTGTTTCAATATCTCTTCAAATAAAAAAGTGTCCATACGTGGCACCTCCAAAACGCACCACCCTGTACACGGTAAATCATCATAAATGTACTCTCCCCCCACTCCTCTCTAAGTTAGTTACATCCTTTTTTACATCCATTTCCTAATATTTATTATTTTACGACATTTCTGACGATTTACTAAATTTGACATAATTTTTGTTTGTTTAATGTTTATGTTGTTTATGGTGATAATCTCAATAATCCTAGCTACGCCAATGACTATTGTAATATATATTATGTCTACTAACAGATTAAAAGAAAAAATTATAGAACAAATACAAAAAAATCAGATTTTGTCCAGGCGATCATGTAAAGACTAAAATATATTGTCTTTACATGATCGCCTGGACAAAATCTGATTTTTTTAATTTAATTTTAATTGTTGCATTTAAAATTTGTGAAATGAAAAAGGTGATTTTATTAATTTGTGTGTTTTATTGTATTATTTAGGTATTTTTTAATTGTTGCATTGTGTCAATAATAATTCTTTATTTTTCGAATTTTAAATTAGCTACAGTTTTGTAAATAACGAAAATCGACTGTATGTTTATTTAACTTATCGTCTTCAAATAAGTCTCCGAGCAAGATATGAATCTTTTACACCTATTATGAATTACTCTGTTTGTTTTATATATGATAGTTCAGTCGTTTTTTGCTTGGATTTGCAAATAATTGGTTATTTAGACAATAACATATATAGGGTATATTGTTTATTTTACAGGGTGTCTACGCTAAACCGTTCGTTAAAAGTTTATGGGGTTGCTGTTGCACTAAACATTTGAAAAAAAATCCTTGTCATACGGTTGAATCAGTTCTTCCACCGGAAGTAGCACTAAATTTGTTATTTTAAATAGAACCCCCTATATATTTGTATTTTTTTTTGATTTCTCATTTAAATTGTAATATATTTTATTCGAACATATGTACACTTATCTCTTATAGTTTTTAAGAAAAAAAATTGTTTCTTAAATTTTGTTCTCTAAAAAGCATTTTGAAATCTGTCTGTAACTTCTCTTAAGAATAAGATAAAAATATGATTTTAATCTCTACTTGTAACTAGAGGATAAGTGTTCTGGAAATGTCAATATCGAAGTGCTTTCTTTAATATCTCGTAATTCAATTTTTTTAAATGGAATGACCCATTTTTTTATTACATAGTAAGATTAGTGCGAAAATTTTCTACAAAAAAGTATTACACAACTATATTCCTAAAGCAAGTAGTTTCCGAATTATTTCGAAGATTTGTTTTTCTTCGAATTTATGCAGGGAATAATGCGCGCATCCGTCGCAATTAAATTTTAGTAGGCAAGTAGTATGCTTTGGTTTTGTCGCGATTGTAATGCGAAATGTAAAATAATAAAAACAATTAGTACAAAGTTATACAGAAATCAACAAAATAAATAATTACTCAAATCAACAAATTATCAATTTATTCTTTACACATGGCAACTGCGATAGAATTGTTACTCAAACATGTAGAGTATTTAATGAAACTTATCCACATTCGCCGCCGATAAATAAAACAAGATTTAGATGATTGGAATCAAATTTTGTTCAATTGGCAGTTGCCATGTATAAAGAATACACTGATAATTTGTTGATTTGTGTAATTATTTGATATTTCGCAATACAATCGCAACAAAACAAAAGCATATTACTTGCCTACAAAAATACAATTTCGACTTATGTGCGCATTATACCCTGCATAAATGCGACGAAAAACGAATTTTCGAAATAATTCTAGAACTACTTGCTTTGGGAGTATAGTTGTATAATACTTTTTTATAAGAAATGTTGCCCCCAATCGTACAATGCGATAAAAAATGGGTAATTCTATTTCAAAAAATTGAATTACTAGATATTGAAGAGGGCACTTAGATAATAATATATAAAGAACACTTATTGTCAAAATTGACAGTTTCCAATGAATTTACTCATAGAGGCATCCTCTAGGTATAAGAACAGATATAAATCATATTTTTACCTTACTCTTAAGAGAAGTTACAGACGGATTTCAAGATGCCTTTTAGAGGTCAACATTTTAGAAATATATTTTTTTTCTTGAAAACTATAAGAGATAAGTGTACATATGTTTGAATAAAATATGTTGCAATTTAAACAAGGAATCTAAAAAATTACTAATATATGGGGTGTTCCATTTAAAATAAAAAATTTGGTGCTACTTCCGGTGAAACTGAAAGTGATATAAAATTGAAAATTTTTCGCATAAGGAGAACTGATTTAACCGTATAACAAGGGTTTTTTTTTCAAATTTTTAGTGCAACGGCAATCCCATAAACTTTTAACGAAAGGTTTAGCGTAGACACCCTGTACATATTCCGATGTATGCGCTGTAAAATTTTAAGCACTCATTGCTTTATTTAATCCGTTTGGAGTTTGAAACGAGTGTTTTTACTCCTAGATTAAGCATAAGATAAAATTTCGAGTTTAGAAAAGCCTGAAAATTTGGTTTGGTCGCGTAGCGAAGCGGAGCGACCAAACCAAATTTTCAGGCTTTTCTAAACACGAAATTTTACTTCGTGCGACACGCGTATACAAAACTAAAATATTGTTAAATTAAAAATACTGCTAAAACAGTATTAAAAATAAACTGCTGAACAGGATTACAAATATACTGCTAAACAAGAATATTTTGAATGTCACAATATTTCAGTGTTTAATACGCCTGGCGCACGAAGTAAAATTTTGGAGTTTAGAAAGGCCTAAAAATGTTAAGGCTTTTCTAAACTCAAAATTTTACTTCATGCTTAATTAGGGATCAAGGAAACACTCGCTCGTGCCTTTAACTCATTAAAAATAAGCAACGAATACCTTAAAATGCATACGCATCAAGATATGTATACTTGAAAGAAAAATTCTCTCTATGTACACTTAAAAGTAATATTCGCTGTATACTTTAAGTTACTGTATATAATTAACATACAGAAAGTTTTATGTAACACCGAACATGCTAGAATGCACTCAATGTTAATCTTCTTCTTCTTGCGTTTTTAATGGCCTCAGCTATATAGCTCTGTTGACCAGCCACAGCGGAAAAGAAAATAGGGGATAGGATAAAGTGAAAAGGGGATTAGGACAGATGGAAATGAATTACCCTTAAAAAAATGAATTAATAATTAAATAAATGTATCAGTTTCGTGTAATAAAGAATATAGAATGATGTAAGTTTTAATAAAATATTTAGATAAAACAGATAAAATAGAAAAAGGGGCTGGGTGACCAGTTGCTATAAGACGAGAGTACACATTTTTACATTTCTCAGAATAATTGTTACATGAGAAGAATATATGATTCAAATCCCCAATGTCACCACAAGAACAGTTTGGAGAACTTATGCTTCCTATTTTGTATAAATGACTGGGAGAAGAGTTGTGACATTTCGTTGTTTAATTTAACATATTGAATACAATTTTACAAACATTTTATTGCTTAATTTTGTCATAGTAATGTTGGAGTTTATAGCACCTAAGCTTAAATTCTTGTAGAACTCTTGTGCACAGAGGATGTTTAAATATTACATGATTTTGCAATAGTAAGGATATTATTGGGCACTCTTCGACATAACAGAAATTGTTTAATTTCATCTTTTCCGATAATATCGACGAACTTCTAACTCCTTGCTTGTGAAATTTATCCAAACAAACTGTTTTATAAGGTTCGAAATGGTTGAAATATATGATATTGGTCAATCAGAAAATTTTACAGAAAATAAATGATGGGGATTTCTTAAACTGTTTTCTTCATAGTATAAGTTTACCAGAAACATATTTTCCTCCTTTGTATACATTATTTATATGTTCCACTCTCCGTTCTTCGTCTACATCTGCTTGAAGTGCTAGAACAGCAAATATCACTTGCTTGCGATAACTGACAGAATTCATTTATTGTTAAAGGGAAAAGTGTAAATTGGGTTGACTATATTACAATTAGAAATTACAATCGTAAATCAATGCTTTGATGCGACCCAGTACACATCGAACTAGGAAAATTTACATTGAGTACATTTTAGCATGTCCGGTGTTACATAAAACTCTCTGTATATTTTAGAGTATTTTAATGACTAAACTACCAATTGTTTGTAATCTTCTTAAGGAAATTTATCTACTTCACTGTCGATTTGTTAGTAGTCTAATGCCAATTTTATTAACATTTCTTGAAATATTTCAGTTTGATTCCAAGACGACTTATAAAATACATTACATGAAAATAACGATCAATCCAGCCGTCATGCGAAGGACACAGAGCAGACAGAATTTCCCGAAGTTAGCCCATTGTTCGAATAAGGGGCCACATCTTGTTCGAGCGTCGTAAATGGTAATTTGCGGATTAGTTCCGTGCTAAAGGGGGGATATTATTCCATTTCGCGCGGCCCATTAATCCGCAAAAGCCGGGTGGTTTCCAACCCCCTCTCGAAACTTTCCGGTATCACTCAAAATGTCCGGTGCAGAGGGAGTGTGTTAACGTTGTCGGGAAACTTCTGGTGCGAATATGTGCGTCTAAGTTTATTAAAGGGCCGCCGGCGTCGCGACGCCGCCGTTTTGCTTTAATATCTTTGAAAGAAAGGGGAGAGGAGGGTGTCGTGAATACGATGGCACATCTGCGGACGAGACACGTGACTCCACGAATGGTCGTTTCTGGTTATATTAAAGTTTCTGAGTGGATTTTTATTGCTAAGAAATTCAGAAATAAAAAAAAGTGCTAAATTAAAATATATAATATATATATATATATATATATATATATATATATATATATATATATATATATATATATCAACATTTAATTTGTAGGATATGATAATTCAATTTACTCATAAAATAGATAATTCATTTAACAAAGAATAAGATTACAAATGTACCTATCACCGCCTTAAATTCTTTGTATCTACCAGAGCTGGGATGAATCCTCAAAAACAGGATTCGAATCACGAATCCGAATCACCTAATTTGATTCGAACCACGAATACTCGAATAAAGGATTCGTAAGTGAAAAATATGATTCGACTCAAAGATTCGAATCCTCATTTTTGAATCACGGATACAAATCCTTTAAAAATAAATTTGAATCTATCATTTGCAACCAGTAACATTTTATTCCATCAGTTTCTATTAAGAAAAATGTTCATTTACCGACTAAATATCTGATTAAATAATGATTTTAATTAATTATGATATATGTGTTATTTAACTTTATTCTAAATCAGTGTTTTATACGCGTGGCGCATGAAGTAAAATTTTGAGTTTAGAAAAGCCCCGTTAAAATTTGTCTCGGGTCGCTGCGCGACCCTCGACAAATTTTCTACGCGGGGCTTTTCTAAACTCGAAATTTTACTTCATGCTTAGTCTGGGAGTGGAAAACACTCGTTCTTACAATTTTCAAATTGAGTGATCACTCTAGATTACTAAGTTTATTACCATTTTACAAAGGATGCAGCTCGAAGGACCAATCATGGTCTTCGGGGACCGAAGGACTACAGGAAATCGAAGTTTCTTTACAAGAAAACAACGAATAACTGAAGGTTTATAGCATGAATAGGAAAGAAAACATCAAATTTTGAAAAAATATCGAAATTGGGTTGGTTTTCAGTGCGTTCTTAACTTCACTTTAAATCAGTGTTTTATACGCGTGGCGTAATAAAATAATTGAAGTTTTTTTTAAAAGAAAACAATGAATATCTAAAGGTTTACAGCATGGATGGGAAAGAAAACATCCAATTTAAAAAAGTTATCGAAGTTGGGTTGGTTTTCAGTGCGTTTTTAATTTCACTTTAAGTCAGTATTTTATACGCGTGGCGCAAGAAGTAAAATTTCGAGTTTAGAAAAGTCCCATAAAAATTTGTCTCGGGTCGCTGCGCGGCTGCGAGGCAAATTTTCTACGCGGGGCTTTTAATTTTACTTCATGCTTAGTCTGGGAGTGGACCGTCAAGATTTTCTACATGTCGAGATTTTCGATATTTCTAGATTATTGTCGATTTATTCACAGTTTGTTATTATATTAAATGCAACTTTAATATTAAATAAATATGGTTTTTCTTAGGAATAGAATATTCACCCATTAAGAGCTGAGCAAATTATAAAGTTAACTCTAAAAGTTCTTTTTAGGTAAAATTTTGCATCTTTTTCTATGATTTCAATGAATGATTTATTATATTACATACGTAGATTTTATAAAACAGTTAAATTTAAAGTTCAAACGAGTGTTGTCCACTCCCAGACTAAGTATGAAGTAAAATTTCGAGTTTAGAAAAGCCCCGCGTAGAAAATTTGTCGAGGGTCGCGCAGCGACCCGAGACAAATTTTCACGGGGCTTTTCTAAACTCGAAATTTTACTTCATGCGCCACGCGTATAAAACACTGATTTAGAATAAAGTTCAATAACACATATATCATAATTAATTAAAATCATTATTTAATCAGATATTTAGTCGGTAAATGAACATTTTTCTTAATAGAAACTGATGGAAAAAAATGTTACTGGTTGCAAATGATAGATTCAATCTTATTTTTAAAGGATTTTTTTCGCGGGGCTTTTCTAAACTCGAAATTTTACTTCATGCGCCACGCGTACAAAACACTGATTTAAAGTCAAGTTAAAAATGCACTGAAAACCAACCTAACTTCGATATTTTTTCAAAATTTGATGTTTTCTTTCCTATCCATGCTGTAAACCTTCAGATATTCGTTGTTTTCTTGTAAAAAACTTCGATTCCCTGTAGTCCTTCGGTCTCCGAAGACCATGATTGGTCCTACGAGCTGTAGCCTTTGTAAAATGGTAATAAACTTAGTAATCTTGAGTGATCACTCAATTTGAAACTTCTAAGAACGAGTGTTGTCCACTCCCAGACTAAGCATGAAGTAAAATTTCGAGTTTAGAAAAGCCCCGCGTAGAAAGTTTGTCGAGGGGCTTTTGTTTTCACGGGGCTTTTCTAAACTCAAAATTTTACTTCATGCGCCACGCGGATAAAACACTGGTTTCAAGTGAAGTTAAAAATATACTATTAACGTTCGATATTTTTCATGGTTAAGTAATCAAATATGCATTCACAAATATTTGAATTATTCGAAAAATTAAATATTTATATTCAAATATGAATAATTTAGTGATTTAAATATTTGTATTAGAAAAATTAACTATTTGAATTAATCGAATTCGAATCCCAGCCTTAATAGCCATTATTTAGGAGAATTTGAATCCGTGTATGAGGATTCGAATCCTTTTATAAGGATTCGATTCCTTTTATAAGGATTCGAATCCTTTTATAAGAATTCGAATCCTTTTATAAGAATTCGAATCCTTTTATAAGGATTCGAATCCTTTCATAAGAATTCGAATCTTTATATAAGGATTCGAATCATCTACGTCTGGATTCGAATACGAATCCTTTTAAAAAAATGTAACGAATCCGGATCACGAATCTGTTTTCACTAAAGTATTCGAATACCTCTTTTGAATCCTCTAATCCGGGAATCGAATCCTGAATGATTCGAATCCTGCCCAACTCTGACATGTATATTATCTACGTTATTTATAGAAATGTAATATTATATGAAATAATAACGTAAAATCCCGCCCCGTCATTCTCTAAGCGACACTCTACCTTCCACCTCATAGAGTCCCGCCCAGACGCAGCGATAAGAGTCACGTGCTGTATTCATTCTCACTAGTCAAATTTCGTGTAGAACATTTCTCAAAAACTAAAGGGTTTATATTATTTTTGTTTGCGGGATTGGTCTCATTAAGGCTAAAAGCATGTGTTGAATTAATTTCATTGCAAATAAAAAAATGTCAATTTTAAAAATGGTTTTTCTCCGATATTAATAAACATTTTTTCTTTAACATTTTTTAGTAGATGCTGTGAGTTGTGGTAAAAAACGATACGGAAAACGTATTTTCTTCATCCTGATTTGTTTTCGAGAGATTTGCTACACAAAATTTTAGACACGAATTTGCCCTTCTTAAAAAAATACCACGTATTTTGTGTTTTTCGATATATTCAATTTTTAAGATCATATCAAAAAAATAAAAATACGCTAAGAGTTAACTACTACTTCCTGTTTTTACCAAAAGCTTTATGGATCCTAAGATTGTAATAAAAAGTTTAGGTTTAAGGTTTTTTTTTTATTATTTGCAAAACACTTAGTTGTATTTTACTATAATTACAATCTGATCACAAATGGATTAATGAGTAATATTTAGCTAACTTAATTTACTAAAGGTTTAATACTAAGGGTTTACTCATTAGTATCCCTTAGATTTTAATAACTTAATTACACTAATTAATGTGTACACTAGCACTATGCTCCGTTCGAGTAAGTTTAATATTGTGTTAGTGCAAATCACAATATTAAACTTACTCGAACGGTTTAGTCCGCTGTAGTCTTCTGGTCAAATTCGTGTTATCGAGGAGCTGGATGGCTTCGATGTTGACGTGTTGAAGAAGTCGCTGTTCATGAATCTTGACAAATTTGTGTATTGTCTCATTAACAGTATCCATTTCTAAGTCCCTGTGGAGGTCACTGTTTCGGAAATACCAAGGAGCATTGACAATACTCCTCAGTACTTTATTTTGGTATCGCTGGATTATTTCTATATTGCTCTTTTTGGCACAACCCCACAGCTGGATGCCATATGTCCATACGGGCTTAAGAATTTGTTTATACAGCAGTAATTTTTTGTAGATTGACAGGGTGGAGTTCCGACCAAGCAGCCAATACATTTTTCGAAATTTGATGTCCAGTTCTTCTTTTTTCTTTTTGACATGAGCTCTCCAGCGTAGCTTAGCGTCCAGTGTAAAACCCAAATATTTTGCTATATCAGCATATGGTACCTGGATATCATTCATACTAACAGGGATATGTTGATTTCTTTTATTTCTGAAATTAACGTGGACCGATTTAGTCTCATTCAATTTGATTCGCCATTGCTTAGTCCGGATGTTAATTTTATTTATCGATGTTTGCAGATTTACTGCTGCTTCTTCGTGATCTTTGCCTACAGCCAATATAGCAGTGTCGTCGGCAAATGTGGCTATCGTATCATGGTCTAATTCAGGTATATCGCTGGTGTATAATAGGTAGAGGACTGGTCCTAGCACAGTGCCCTGTGGCACACCTGCCTTTATTTCTTTTAGTTCAGAGTAAGCATCTTCCTGCTTAATTCTGAAAACTCTATCTGAAATGTATGATTCTAGTATTTGTGAATATAGTCTGGGTAGAAGTTTTCTTAATTTGTATTTAAGTCCGTCGTGCCACACTTTGTCAAAAGCTTGCGCTACATCAAGAAAGATAGTAGAGAAACCTTTCTTTCTTCCAGTGACTTTTCAATTACGTTTGTTATTCTGTGGACTTGATCTATAGTTGAATGACATTCTCTGAAACCAAACTGATGATCTGGTATTATGTTTTTGCCTTCAATAATTGGTTTTAATCTTTTAAAAAGTATTTTTTCAAACATTTTTGAGATTACAGGTAATAAAGAGATTGGTCTGTACGAAGAAACTTTATTTGGTGGTTTTCCAGGTTTAGGAATCATTATCACTTCTGCTACTTTCCATATCTTAGGAACATATTTTAATCTAAACGATGCATTAATAAGATATGTAAGTTTTACTATTGCTTTACGAAGTAGTTGTTTAGGAATTTATCAGTAATTAAGTCAAATCCTGGAGCTTTCTTAGTGTTAATGTGATCTTTAATTATCATTTCAATTTCTCTTGGGGTAAAGGGTCTGATTTCACCTTCTTCCTGGGTAATATTTTCCCAGTCCAGAATGGCTACACCCTCATTCGGTTGGAAAGTCCATTCAAGATATTCGACAAACCTATTAGCCTTTTGATTATTGCGATTTGCATATGTCCCATCTGCACTTCTAATTGAAGAATTCTGCAAGATTGGTCTCTTCAGTTTCTTAGTAGCTTTCCAGAGTGAATAATCAGTTTTACCGTCATTTGTTAGTCCACTTAGATATTCACTAATAGTCATTTTTAATTTTTTGAATCTCTCTTTTGAGTTGTTGTGTTATTTACTCTAGTTTTATCTGCTGGGCATCTAGATTGGTGCCAAATTCTTCTGAGTCTTCTCTTTTCGAAAATAAGGGCTCGAATTTCTTTGGGGTAAATATTACGTTTGGTTCGTGGGGTAATAATAGGAGTATTATCCCATGTAGCTTGTTAGATATTATCAAAAAAAAAATCCGCTTCATAGTCTAGCTGGTCTTCGTTTCTTATTGAGGATGACAAGTTGATAGTGTCTTCAAGTTGAAGTTTAAAGCTCTACCAATCGGTAAATTTGTTAGTCAATGTAGCAGGTATTTCCTTTTGTATAATACTATCGCTTAGAATGAGGACAATCGGAGAATGGTCAGAATTCATATTCCAAGCCTCTTCCACGTGCATGTAGTTGACAGACACATTTCGTGTTATGAAAAAATCAATTAAATCTGGAATTTTATTACGATCTGTAGGCCAGTATGTTGGTTTGCCACTTGAAATTGTTTCGCATTTTAGTTGGTTGACTGCCTGTAGTAGTTCCTTTCCTTTTGTAGTTGTCAGTCTAGATCCCCATTGAATGTGTTTAACATTAAAGTCGCCTCCAATGATAAATCTATATCCCTGTTTATTTAGAAAGTCTAAATATTGTTCTTTTTTGAGAGCATGTCTAGGCGGACAGTAGACTGCAGAGGCAGTGATATCGATAGGTTTAAGGTTTGATCTCAATATATTTAGCGGTTTTTGCTGTACAGCTCAGAGACAGCCAGACAAATGGACAGACGGGCAGACAGACAGGCTGACAGACAGACAGACAGACAGACATTTTTCGAAATCAATTCTGACAATTTGAACTGATTATGATGTCAGAATATTTGTTTATGATATTCAATATTATATCCCACCAGAAATTTCAATTATTTTTATAATAAATTAATCATTTTATACAAAAATAAGTTATACGATTTTAAAGTGAACATCTTTAGAATCACATAATCTAATTTTAAGAGAAATGATGATTGAATGCATTGGTGAGATTTTGAAGCGACCATACTCAGAATCTCTATAACTTTATTTTTAGTAAAGTTATTGAAGTTATTATTAAATTATGAGATTTTAAAATTGTTCTTGTGTTTTGAATTATTAGAAATTGAAATTTCTCAACGAATTTTGATGATTTTAAATAATTTTAATCACATGCAATGTTTCTTTAATTTTTTAAATGAAATTCTACTAAAAAGTCGAGTTATCTTAGTGAAATTCTTTACTTTTCAGCATCAAATATAAACATTTCGTAGTCAGTTCTGAGAATTTTAACCAAATTTGGCGACATATGTTTTACTTGTGATTCTTCAAAATAATCCTGGTGACTTAACTTAGGCAAGACATTTTAATTTTCTTAATTGTAATCCGTTTTTTTATATACAGATAACGTTCCGAATTTCTAACTAGACAAGTTATATGTGTTATTGTGAAATTGCACATAATCCAAGATAAATAAATTGTATGCCAGGTTTTGCATGAGTTTATGAAATAATTAATTAAATTGGTTGGCTGTTCTGTGTTTAATTGAATCAATTAAATTTGTCATTGTAAAATCATTTAATAGGTAATTTCTAACGAGTGCTTCCACTCCTAGATTAAGCATGAAGTAACATTTCGAGTTTAGAAAAGCCTGAAAACCAAATTTTCAGACTGTTCTAAACTTGGTTTTTACTATAACTTTTACTTTATGCGCTACGCGTGTTAAATAAACACTGATTTGATGCGAAGTTTTAAATATGTTACTAATATATTTAAAAATTTATGATTTTAAATTTATTAAATATTTGTAGTCCAGGGCAGGCAAGTGCCTTTCCCTGCCCCTCCCCCCTTCCTTGGCTACGCCCAAAGATTCGAATCCTGTTTTTTCGAATCACGAATACAAATCCTTTAAGAATAAATTTGATTTTATTATTTTTTTTGCAACCATTAATATATAAATATCGTTAACAGTTGTTTTAACAAAAATATTTAAAACCTAATTATTTATTATTAACACTGAACATTGTTGATAACAGACTAAACATCTGATTCCCTGTTACTCTGATTAAAGATGTATTTGTGTGTTTCTGAACTTCACTTCAAATCAGTGTTTTGTACGCGTGGCGCATGAAGTAAAATTTAGAGTTTAGAAAAGCCCGAAAATTTGTCTCGGGTCGCTGCGCGACTCTCGACAAATTTTCACGGGGCTTTTCTAAACTCGAAATTTTACTTCATGCTTAGTCTGGGAGTGGAAAACACTCGTTTAAAGCTTTAAATTGAAATAAAAAACGAATGCCTCATAATTACGTAGATAAAAAATTTACTGAATATCGTTAAAACCGGGAAAGTCAGAGAAAAGTCATGAAATTATATTCAAATTGACCGAAACACTAGCAAAAAAGCCATAAGAAATGTTAATTTTTGTTTTGTAACATAGATTTACTATCCTTGTTTACGCACGAAGTAAAATATAGAGTTTAGAAAATTCTGAAAATTTGGTTTAGTTGCGTAGCGAAATGGATAAAACACTGAAATATTGTAAAATTGAAAATATACTGGTTTTTACTTATTATGTTGGAATTTCATAGCAAATTCAGTTTGATTTTATTAGAAATAGCTATGTTCCGAGAAATACAGGGAGTTTTTCTAACGTCACACATGAAATTCCTCGCGTGATGTGAAAAGTCAATGTAATTAAAGTAACAAGGTCGACTCGGTTTTAAATTAAGATAACCTTATACACTAACCACCTTGATTGCTAACAAACTTACTTGCCCTACGTGACGTCAACAATCAAGGTAATTAAACAATACAAGGTCGACTCGGTTTAAATTAAGACAAACTTACTTACATACCTTGGTTTATGTCGTCACGCGAGGAAATCCGTACATGACGTCAAAACAAATATCATTACTGTGCAAGGTTGTCTCGATTTAAAAAGAGCCGACCTTATCACGAGCGGAAATCCTCACATGACGTCAAAATCAATATCATTACTGTATAAAGTCAACTCAGTTTAAAATTAGACAGTCTTGTAAAAGGTTGTCTTCATTTAAACGAGTGTTTTCCACTCCCAGACTAAGCATGAAGTAAAATTTCGAGTTTAGAAAAGCCCCGTGAAAATTTGTCGAGGGTCGCGCAGCGACCCGAGACAAATTTTCTGGGCTTTTCTAAACTCGAAATTTTACTTCATGCGCCACGCGTATAAAACAGTGATTTAACGAGAAATTTAAAAACACACAAAAGACATATTTCATGTTAATCCTCACAATTAATTCGAATTATTTTTGACGATTCAAATCCTTTTGTAAGTATTCGAATCCTTTTATAAATATTCGAATCCTTTTATGAATATTCGAATCCTTTTATAAATATTCGAATCCTTTCATAAGGATTCAAATCCTTTTATATGGATTCGAATCACCCACATTTGGATTAGAATACGAATCCTCTTAAAAAAATGTAACGAACCCGGATCACGAATCCAGTTAAACTAAAGTATTCGAATGCCTCTTTTGAATCCTCTAAAAGGATTCGAATCCAGGATTCGAATACTGAATGATTCGAATCCTGCCCAGCTCTGTAATAAACAATATTCTTAAATAAATTTATTAAAATTTGTATAGACATGCATAATACATATGAAAATCTGATTAATTTCCCAGTAATTAATTCATGAATGGGCAAACTGTTGGCGTGTCGTTTGTGTTTGTGTGCCGTAGTGAACATCCGTTGAAAGTTTAGCAAGCCGCCAATTGACATATTAATGTGCGGCCGGTGTCGAGTGTCGGGAGAGCGGCGCGGCGCGTGCTCTGCTGTCAGTTTGGAATTTTCCGAATGAAAAGCGCCTGAAACGCTTGGACGCTTTCCAAGAGCGCATCCGGTTTGCACGCGCCGAATTAAAATATTATCGACTGCTCGTATACAAACACAAATACGTAAATAGACCGCAGACTTATCGATTCACGTAAATGGGCATGCGGAAGTACGTAAAATCAATTTCTTGAAATTAAATTGAATAAGGAATGCTGTTGATGTCGTTTTTGGTGAATGCACCGGGCATATAAACGTGCTGTTGAAATAAAAAATAAAACACAGTTATATAATAGTTTTGTATCAACTTTTGTAGAAAAAGCCAAGGTTACTGTTTGCTTTTGATATATTTTATTTGATTTCTATTTACATGTATTTCTCTGAACTGATTTTACTTTTTTATTTCAGCACCAGTTTGAGACTAAATTATGGCCACATCATAACTTTTAATGGTACTATTTATTAAGGTTTCATATTTATGTACGAGCGTTTTAGCTATGTAAAAAGTTAAAATAAAATAATACCCTAATATTTGTTGAAATTATACCGTATGCCATTTTTCGTGTATGTGGGTGAAAATTAGGTCATTACCTAAAGCTGAGAGTTTGACATATTTTATTTGATTTCTATTTACATGTATTTCTCTGAACTGATTTTACTTTTTTAATTCAGCACCAGTTTGACACTAAATTATGGTCACATCATAATTTTTAATGGTACTATTTATAATGGTTTCATATGTATGTACGAGCGTTTTAGCTATGTAAAAAGTTAAAATAAAATAATACCCTAATATTTCTTGAAATTATACCGTATGCCATTTTTCGTGTATGTGGGTGAAAATTAGTTCATTACCTAAGGCTGAGAGTAGGATGCGGAATTGCGGTCGTCGGATCATTAGTTATTTAGAGGGTGCGAGAAATAAAGGCAAGACGCCGTCGGACGGGGTAGAATAGGGAAAAAGGAAACTTTGGCAAACTCGATTTGTTCCCTCGCGTTTATTTCCGGAATTAGATTCATTCGAGCAGTGTCGGACTCCGGTGGATGAATGCGAGATGACCTACGAGACGCCGTTCACACGGAAGAATCTAATTCACTGATATACACGAAGTAAGACCTGCATTTTGATAAACCCAGAGAATTGATAATTGGATTGCCTACTAAAGTATTTTTAGAAGAGAAATATCTTTATTTTGATATAAAAAGCAGTGTAGTAGCTAGACGTCAGAGCTGGGCAGGATTCGAATCAATTGGGATTTGAATTCTGGATTCCAATCCTATTAGAGGATTCAAAGAGGCATTCAAATACTTTAGTTAAACTGGATTCGTGATTCGGATTCGTTACATTTTTTTAAGAGGATTCGTATTTGAATCCAAATGCGGGTGATTCGAATCCTTATAAAAGGATTCTAATCCTTATAAAAAGATTCAAATTTTTCATCTTAATCCTCACACTTAATTCGAATTATTCTCGACGATTCTAATCCATTTGTAAGTATTCGAATCCTTTTGTAAGTATTCTAATCGTTTTATAAATATTCGATTCCTTTTGTAAGTATTCAAATGCTTTTATAAATCATTCGAATACTTACAAAAAAAATCGAATATTTATAAAACGATTAGAATACTTACAAAAGGATTCGAATACTTACAAATGGATTAGAATCGTCGATAATAATTCGAATTAATTGTGAGGATTAACATGAAAAATTTGTTTTGTGTATTTTTAAATTTCTCCTTTAATCACTGTTTTATACGCGTGGCGCATAAAGTAAAATGTCGAGTTTAGAAAAGCCCCGTAAAAATTTGTCGAGGGTCGCTGCGCGACCCTCGACAAATTTTCTACGCGGGGCTTTTCTAAACTCGACATTTTACTTCATGCTTCGTCTGGGAGTGGAAACGCTCGTTCGAAACTTTAAACTGAATGCTTTGATAAGAACAGTAAATGACTAAAAATGTTTTTAAAGATAATAATCTAGTTTTCAAAATTTTATTTAATAATATTTGAAGTAAAACTGACATGATAGCCACAATCTGAAATGTTAAATTATTCCGACATTTTCCAGATCTAAGATTTATTTCCCTGATCTTTATATATAACTTTTTTCTATGAGAAACCCCCATTTTGTTAAATTGTTTTCATTGTTTTTATCAATATTTAAGTTGGTATTGTAGATCTTTACGTGCTTTGTAATTTTTATAATGCCTGTTGATTTTGACAGATTATATAATATCATATGGCTGTTTAATTAGTGTTTTGGTCAATTTGAATAAAATTCCATGACTTTTCTCTGACTTTCCCGGTTCTAATGATATTCCGTGAATTTTTAATTTAGATAATTTTCAGGCATTCATCGATTTTATAATAGAGTTCAATTTGAAGTTTTGAACGGGAACGGGAATTTATCGAGGGTCGCGCAGCGACCCGAGATAAATTTTCGGGCTTTTCTAAACTCGAAATTTTACTTCATGCGCCTCGCGTACAAAACACTGATTTGTAATGAAGTTCAAAAACACACAAATACATCTTTAATCAGAGTAACACGGAATCAGATATTTAGTCTATTGTCAACGATGTTTAGTGTTAATAATAAATAATTCAATTTTGAGTATTTTTGATAAAACAATTGGTAACGATATTTATATGTTAATGGTTGCAAAAAATAATAAAATCAAATTTATTCTTAAAGGATTTGTATTCGTGATTCGAAAGAACAGGATTCAAATCTTTGATTCGAATCATATTTATCTCTTACGAATCCTTTATTCGAGTATTCGTGATTCGAATCATGTTAGGTGATTTGGATTCGTGATTCAAAGCCTTTTTACGAGGATTCGTCGCAGCTCTGCTGGATATACAGCGCAATCAATTTAAAACTTCTAACAAGTGTTTTCACTCCTTGATTAAACAAAAAGTCAAATTTCGCATGTTTCGTTTAAGAATTATTGTTTATGTTCCTCAATTTTAAAAGGTGAACATTAATGTTAATTGTAAGAACTATCTCCTTTTTAAGTATAATAGTTGCCAAATAGCTTCTAAAGGGTGATTCAATTTGAATTTCCACATTACAATCTAAAATATTTTTGACACGCCACTGTATTTGTCAAGGGTAGCGTGTGATTTCTAACCTAAAAAGTTAAACAAAAGTAGTCATGGAACAATATACGCAAGAACAACGTGTTAAAATTATCCAAGCATATTATGAAAATTGCCGATCGAGGAAAAGTGCATTTCGTGCTTTACGTGAAGTTTGTGGTGCGCAAAATCGACCTTGTGAGAGTACAATTTGGAATGTGGTCCAAAAATTCGAACAAACTGGATCCGTAGCTAACATCAAAACCCCTCAGCGTGCTCGTAGAGGTCGTTCGGAACAAAATATTGCCATTGTTCGCGAAAGCGTGGCCGAAAATCCAAGCACATCGATTCGTCATCGATCGCAGCAAGTGGGCCTTACGTATTCCACTACGCAGCGAATTTTAACAAAAGATTTGAAGTTACACCCGTACAAACTCCAAATAACACAGGAATTGAAGCCTCGAGACCATCAACAGCGCCGTGTGTTTGCCGAATGGATAAGAGAACAAGGGGTAAATTTTTCAATGAAAATTATCTTTAGCGATGAGGCACATTTCCACGTTGATGGCTTCGTAAATAAGCACAATTGTCGTATTTGGGGATTGGAAAATCCAAGAGAGATTGTTGAAACGAAAATGCATCCTCAAAAGGTCACTGTTTGGTGTGCCTTTTGGTCCGGAGGCGTAATTGGCCCATTTTTTTTCGAGGATCATGCGGAGAACTCTGTTACGGTTAATGGCGTTCGTTATCGGAGCATGATAACAGATTTTCTTTGGGAGCAGTTGGAAGATATGGATATCGAAGATTTATTGTTTCAACAGGACGGTGCCACCTGCCACACAGCAGGAGAAACGATACAATTACTGCGCGGCAAGTTTCCCGGTCGCATAATTTCACGTAACGGTGACTTCAATTGGCCGCCGCGATCGTGTGATTTAACTCCCTTAGATTTTTTCCTTTGGGGGTGTCTGAAGAGCAGAGTATACAAGAATAAACCGAACACCATTGAAGAGCTAAAACAGGAGATCAGACGCGAAATAGCCGGCTTAGAACCTGATTTGTGTCTTAGAGTAGTCGAAAATTTTAACAAACGAATTACGTCATGTCACATGAGCCGCGGCTGTCATTTACATGATATCATCTTTCACACATAATTGTAATGAACTAACCTTAAAGGGCAAATATTTTTTTTATATTTTTCAACTTCTACGTGTTTTTTTATTATTTTTAATGTGGAAATCCAAAATGAATCACCCTTTATTTGTAGACGTTTACTCTGAATGCGGACGATATATAAAGGGTTTCTCAAAATTAACGCAAGATTTGAATTAAATGGAAAACACAGTTTTTTGTCTTTAGATTGTTATTTTTTATTAAATCATAAAGTACATAGGATAGGGTTATTTATGGAATACTACATTGGGCAAATGGCCTCCACGGCTTTGCTGGCACATACTCACTCTTTGGTCGAAATTTTCCGGGACGAATGGTCCCGGAAAATTTCGACCAAAGAGTGAGTATTTCATTGATGCTGTATTTCATTGATGTAGCGTTTAATTTCCTCCTGTAATTTATGGATGGTTGTGGGCCTGTTGACATAGACCTTTGACTTCAAATTACCCCTATAAAAAGAAATCTAATGGTGCTAAATCACACAATCTAAGGGGCCAATTCTGGTCACCGAAACGAGAGAGTACACGACGAGGAAACGTCTTATGCAGTAATTGAATTGTTTCACGGGCTGTATGGCATGTGGCACCGTCTTGTTGAAACCACATATTGGTCACATTAATATCATCCAATTTCGGCAGAAAAAAACTGTATTATCATGTCACGATATCGTGCACTAGTAACATTCACTGCTTGACTAGCCTCATTTTAAAAAAAGTATGGTCCAATGATGCCCCCACCCCAAAATCCGCACAAAAAGTGACACGTTATGAATGTATTTGTTTTTCAATAATCACATGAGGGATCTCTGAGCCTCGGTACGGTAATTTTGGCGATTAACAAAGCCATGCAGATAAAAATGTGCTTCATCGCTTTGCTCGAAAAATCAGCATCGACTTGTTGATGTTCAATAATCCATTCACGAACTCTTTTCGCTGTACATGGTCATTAGGCTTCAGTTGTTGTGTTAATTGAATTTTGTAAGCATGGAGACACAGATCTTTTGTAAGTATACGCTGTAGAGTTTAGAATTTGCAATTGAATCAGTTATTTGGAAAAGGACACATCTACTTCAGAGTAAATTTTACAGTAGGAAGAAAAAACTTTTTCATTTAAATGTTCATATACATGTTATTGTATGTTCGCTGGTATTCGAATAAGCCAATTCAAAGTAATTTTTCGTCGATATTTGAAAATTTGATATTATAAAAATTATTTTATATTTAATGCATTTGTGCTCTTTTCAGAACTTATTCAGAATGAAACATAAAAATAAAGACAATTTACATTATTTATTAAAGAAAATATATTTTTACATAATAGGTAGAACTTAAGTAAGTTTATAAAAGCAAAATAGGATTTATATCAATAGGTATTAAAAGTCTTCTTCAGGAATTTCTTCAGAAACTCCTGTTGGCCAGGCAAATACCATAGTGTAAAATTCTTTGTTTTCCTCGGGAATATACTGGATTAAGGATTTCAAATTATCAACTTTTTTTTTATTGATTGGAACCTTGTCAGTATAGGCTTTATGCGCTTCCCCAGCAGGAAGATTAGTCCTGGACCCAGCAGGCTTTGCTAGTTGAAAAGAGAACGAGGTGAGCCCATCTATATATTCGAAAACAATAAGCACTCCAGGATTTGTTGAATCGTATCTAAAGTGATTGTAATGTGAAATCTGAAAATGTACTCTTTGATCTCTAGGGACTTTCCTTTTTTGTGTTTCAATAGACTCGGTAGTTTTTTTATAGTGTGTTGGCCACCATTTTTTATAGTCTATTATTTGAGAATTTTGTATTTCTTTCACATCAAATTTTCCGGATACAGATGCCTTTTTGATGAGCTCCATATATTCTTGATGATTATAGATTCTATCGACTCTTCTTATTTTTCTTTTGACAGTTCCAAAGTCTCTATCACAATCGTTGAATGAATGTCCTCTCAGGGGGAAATAGTGTATAATTTTCTTAAACCTATTGGTTGCGGCCAACGTCATTAAAAATCTTACCACAGTATGATTTTTGTTTTGTCCCGGGCAACCGTCAGAAAATATGTAGAGCTCATCTATACTTTTATCAACATGCTCATTAATGTACATATTTAAAAATGTACATACTTCATTCGGGCCTTTTAATGCTTGTCCCTCGTAGTATGAATAGAATGTTGCCTTTTCAGTCTTCAAGTTGTGGATGCAAAATTCATATACCCACAGCTGTCGCAGATAAAAAATTTCTTGTACAGGAATATTTGGTAACGGCAAATTCTGCATGTAGTCGAATACTAGACCCATGCCATTATCTTTCTCAGCGCAAAGTTCTTTTATCTCAATTTTTTTTGAGAAGAACTTTTTTGCTCTTCGTTTATGACCCACAAGTGAAGCAGCAGCAACACGCTTGGCGTTATCATTTAGATTGGGATCTTTCAACTTTTGTCCGTATTCCTCACAGTATGAACACACATCCACTTGCGGCCTACCAAATCTCAAATTAAAATTTTCATGGAAAAACTTTAAAAAAAAGTCGTACTTTACTTTTCCTTTTAGATATTTAATTGATGAGGCGGATACATGATGAAACTCCATAATACTATTTGAAATAAAACAACGCAGTTGGGAGGGTTTCACTTTTATTGTTGAACACTGCAACATGTTTCACCACACAGTGGCTTCATCAGGCAGATGAAATAATGATTTTACAAAGTACAGGTAAAAGCTTATATACTAATGCAATTAAGTTAACAGAAGGGGGGGGGGGTAATGAGGTAATTAGGCTGAAACTAATACAAACAATTTTGAGCGACTAAATATTGATTAGGGGTGAATTGTTTACTTCTATTTGGTCATTTAATAGAATACCTTTTTTGTTATATTTATTAATTTCTAATTCTTCTAATAAGTTTAATTTACGACTTTTGTTACATTCGTGCAAAATTTTGAATTTAGGGTTAAAGTTATGTTGGTATTCGATTAAATGATTGGCGTAGGTTGAGGAGGTTTTCTTAAATTGAAAGCATTTTTGATGTTCTGAAATGCGATCTGGGAAGCTACGTCCAGTTTGTCCAACGTATACCTTAGGGCAATCTCCACACTCCAGCAAATACACACCAGAGTTCGTAGTTTTATCAGATTTGTCTTTAGAATTATTAATGAATTTATTAAGTGAGTTGGCCGTTCTAAAAGAAGGAGTTAGGTTTAAGGATTTGAGTTTTTTGCTGATGGCAATCAAAGGGGGACCGTTAAATGTTAATGAGCAATATTTATTATTCTGATTTTGAAAATTGGTGGGATATACTAATTTCAGGGCTTGTTGTTTTTGTTTTTTATAAAGGATGTCTAAGATAAGCTTTTGACGAAAGCCGTTGTTATTAGCTATTATGAGAATTCTGTTGAGCTCATTATTAAAATTATTAATTGATAGGGGGATAGTGGTTAGCCTATGCAACATGGAATGGTAAGCTGCTAGCTTATGTTGCATAGGATGGAATGATGTGCTATGGATCGTAGTATCTGTATGGGTCGGCTTGTGAAAAATATTGAATTCATGTTTTTGACCTGGATGTGAAATTGTTAAGTCTAAAAAATTAATAGATTTATTAGATTCGATCTCCCTAGTGAATGAAATATCCTTGTGAATTGAATTAATGAAATTTAAAAGTTGATCTAACTGTCTCTCCGTTCCTGTGAAACAGGTGAGAATATCATCAACATATCTAAACCAGTATAGGCATTTATTAAACAGTGGGTGTTTACTAATTATTTCCTCTAATGAATTCATGAAAATTTCGGCAAGTAACGGACTGAGGGGATTACCCATCGCTAATCCTTTGTTTTGGATGAAGAAGTTGTTATTGAATTGAAAGTAATTTTGTCGTAAACATTCAGTAAGGAGATCGAGAATCTCCGACTTAACAATCGGATTAGTACCCCGGGCGGTCAGCAATCCCTCAACCAGGTTTACCACCTCTTGAGGCGGCACACTAGGGAAGAGATTACTGACATCAAAGGGCACTAACCGGCTTTTCATCGAACTTTGAGGTCTTTAATTCTAGTGATTAGGTCTAATGAGTTTTTAATAGCAAATGTGGATTTGAATTTTGTGTGTTCGCAAATCTGACTAATTAAATATTTTGATATATTACGACAAGGAGCCGAAACATATGATACTACTGGCCTAATAGGAGAATCTTCTTTATGGATTTTTAACAATCCATAAAGTTTAGGTGGTTTGGAATTCATAGGGATAAGGAGTTTTGACTGAAACTCGGAAAGGATGGCATTGCAGTTTTTAGTGATAGACTTAATCTCTTTTGTAAATTTAATGGTGGGATTTGATTTTAGTTGAACGAAGTTATTTGAATTGAGAAAATGTAGGACTTTCTCAATGTAGATTGGTTTGGGGATTGCAATAACTGAATTGCCTTTATCTGCTTTAGTGAAAACGATATTGTTTTTAATTGATTTATCCTTAAGGGATTTCGCTGTTAGGAGTTCTGAATTTTTAGAAATCAGTTTTGAAACTTGTTTGTGTTTCAAAATCTCATTCTTTAAAACACATTTATTTTCGATTGAATTATTTTTTGAATTAGTAAGAGCAAGTTCTGTTTCCACTCCGAATATTTCCAAGTCTGAAGGGCTTGGGAGTGTTTTGATGTTATGTTTGAAACCTTTTTGTAATAATTCAATTTCTTGATTGTTAAATTGAGTCGGAGAAAGGTTAATAAATCTCTCATAAAAAACTACACTGTTTTCGGGGGATGTCGATGAGGGTTTGGATTTTAAATTGACTAGTTTTTGGAATTTTGTGGATTGGGAAAGAAACTTTTTGTGAATAATGGGTTTAATTTTTGAAAAAATGGTATCTGATAAAACATCGAACTCAACGTTATGTCGTCTAAAAGTAAGTTCAGAGCGGATTACCTTAAGGTACACGGAGATGACATCGCGTTGGGAAAGGCACTTTTTGAAATCTGCCTTCAACCATACCTTTTCTGCTGATTTAACTGCTAAACGGGCTGATTTGCTGTTATTCCCAGTTCTAACACTAATATATCTGGGAATAACACCAAACTGCATACATTTATGTAAGAACCGGATATTTAAATGTATGCCCTAACATTTTATTCTTTAATTTAAAGGATTAGGACCTAAATGGTGTTGGTTTTTAGTTAATTTCCACAAAACGAAAATAAATAATATTTTATAAAAATACAAAAATGATAAGATAACAAAAACTAAATTCCAAAATATATCAACTCAAAAAATAGAACACATTCAAAATATTATAAATGTAAAATGTTTTAACAATCTTCTTTCTCGTCTGAGAAAAATATATTATCGTAAAACACAAAGCGCCGTCATATTCGTTAAAATGAAAGGCAGTCGTTAAAAAATCCTTGATTTCCTATTCATTGCCGCCTTACGGACTGTCGTTAGTGAATTTATTTAAATATTTAAAACATTGAAAACGGAAAGAATTCAATCTCAAATTCGATTTAGAAAAATCTGAAGAAGAATTCGTATATCATAAACTTAATACAGGATTCACGAGTGGATAGAACTCCCCCAATTATAATTACTCAAATCTGGTACATTTTATTACAAACAAATAAAATATAATTAGATATCAGAGCTGGGCAGGATTCGAATCATTCAGGATTCGAATCCTTTTAGAGGATTCAATAGAGGCATTCGAATACTTTAGTTAAAGTGGATTCGTGATTCGGATTCGTTACATTTTTTTAAGAGGATTCGTATTCGAATCCAAATGCGGGTGATTTGACTCTTTATAAAAGGATTCGAATATTTATAAAAAGATTCGAATACTTACAAAAGGATTCGAAACGTTAAAAATAATCCAAATTAATTGTAAGGATTAACATGAATAATTTGTTTCGTGTGTTTTTAAATTTCTGGTTAAACCAGTGTTTTATACGCTTGGCGCATGAAGTAAAATTTCGAGTTTAGAAAAGCCCCGTGAAAATTTGTCTCGGGTCGCTGCGCGACCCTCGACAAATTTTCTACGCGGGGCTTTTCTAAACTCGAAATTTTACTTCATGCTTAGTCTGGGAGTGGACAACACTCGTTCTTAGAAGTTTAAAATTGATGGATCACTTTAGATTACTAAATTTATTACTCAAAGGATCGTTTTACAAAGGCTACAGCTCGAAGGACCAATTGTAGTCTTTGGAGACCGAATGACTACAGGGAATTGAGGTTTAAAGAAAACAATATCTGAAGGTTCACAGCGTGGATATGGGAGAAAAAATCCAATTAAAAAAAAAAAACCGAAGTTAGGTTGTTGTTTTCAGTGCATTTTTAGCTTCACTTTAAATCAGTGTTTTATACGCGTGGCGCATGAAATAAAATTTCGATTTTAAAAAAGCCCCGTGAAAATTTGTCTCGGTCGCTGCGCGACCCTCGACAAATTTTCTACGAGGGGCTTTTCTAAACTCCAAATTTTATTTCATGCTTAGTCTGGAAGTGGAAGACACTCACCTTAAAATATGTCACACGTATTAAAATGTGTATCGTAACTGTCAGAATAAAAAAAAATTGATATGTCTATCATAGTACTTTCCCACAAGTTAAATACTTGAGCTTTTTAAACAAATGTTTCTTATTCCTGTTAAACTTTGTTCATCTTTAACCTGGGATTGGAATCACTGTTCAAAACTTGAAATTGAACTCTTTTATAAAATCGACGAATGCCTCAAAATTACGTAAAAATAATTCACTAAATATCAATAAACCCGGGAAAGTCAGAGAAAAGTCATTGAATTGCATTCAAATTGACTAAAACACTGAAAAAAACGTTTGAATAAATCGCGAAAAGTAACAACATACACACAAATTATGAAAAACATCAAAACTATTGACATTTAGTAAGAATCACATGTATAACAATTTTCTTTCAAATCCACACTGTGAACTTTCAGATATTCGTTATTTTTTTTTTTTTAAAATAACTTCAATTCCCTGTAGTCCTTCGGTCTCCAAAAACTACAACTGGTCCTTCGAGCTATAGCCCTTGTAAAACGGTCATTTGAGTAATAAACTTATTAATCTAGAGCGATTCATCAATTAGAAACTTCTAAGAACGAGTGTTGTCCACTCCCAGGCTAAGCATGAAGTAAAATTTCGAGTTTAGAAAAGCCCCGCGTAGAAAATTTGTCGAGGGTCGCGCAGCGACCCGAGACAAATTTTCACGGGGCTTTTCTAAACTCGAAATTTTACTTCATGCACCTCGCGTACAAAACACTGATTTGAAGTAAAGTTCAAAAACACACCATAACATCTTCAATCAGAGTTACACGGAATGAGATATTTAGTCTGTTATCAACGATGATCAGTGTTAATAATAAATAATTAGGTTTTTAATATTTTACTGAATACAACTGCTAGCAATATTAAAATGTTAATGGTTGCAAAAAAATAATAAAATCTAATTTATTCTTGAAGGATTTTTATTCGTGATTCTAAAAAACAGGATTCGAATCTTTGATTCGAATCATATTTATCTCTTACGAATCCTTTATTCGAGTATTCGTGATTCGAATCATATTAGGTGATTCGGATTCGTGATTCGAATTCTTTTTACGTGGATTCGTCCCAGCTCTGTTAGATATAAACTACATTCTATGTTTTATTGGAAGTTCTTTATATTTGTATTTGTATTAATTGCAATTCTATAATACAGGGTTTTTTTTTAGGTATAGATATCACGATTTTAATGTACATTTTTAAACATTCCTTGTTATATTCAAATCTTTCAACTTGAAACTTTTAACGAGTATTTCCAATCCCAGATTAGGCATAAAGTAAAATTTCGAGTTTAGAAATGCCTGAAAATTTGGTTTGGTCGCGTAGCGCGAAGCGCGGAGCGACCAAACCAAATTTTAGTATGGGGACACTTTGCCCATGATTTTTTTCCAATGGACATTTTTCCCATGATTATTAGATTTCCCATAATTTTTTCCCACAGCTATTACTTCTGATTCGATTTTCATGTTGTCGAATATTTCAAGTATTTCGAATACTTCGAACTTCCTAACCTGCGTTTGTCATAGCATTTGTCATTCGTTCACCATCATTCGTATCAAAATTAACCAAATTATAGCGGGAGCTTTATTACCAATTACCCTGGAGCTTATAGAGAATGGAAGAGGAGGCCGGTTTCTGCACATCGACGGCTATCTATACTACAAGCATTCCGTCACAAAAAAAGGTCTCGTCAACTGGAGTTGCCGGAAAAAGGGTCAATGCTATGCCAGTGCGCAAACAACCGCCATATCGGGTACCCAGCTCCTCCTTACTCGGGGAGGCCCAATGGTTTCTGAGCATCTAGGCCACGCACCTAATCTCGAAGAGGTCGAAGCTGTTCGTGTCGTGCGGGCCATCAAACGAAAGGCTGCTGAACATCCTGAGATGCCCCCTGTCCAGGTTATGCGTACTCTGGTTGGCGTGCCGAGTAGCGTTTTATCGCAGTTGCCAAGCAGACCGAATATGCGGAAGGCCATTACGCGGGAAAGACTAAAAGATATGCCGGCAAATCCAGTTGCGATGGATGATCTTGCTGGTATTCTGGATAAATATAGAGTCACTCTACTGGGTTATTATTGCTTTGATACACTTTGACTTTAACTTCGACTTTTCTTTGACTTTTACATTAAATTACAGGCGAAAATTTCATTTTATACGATTCTTATGAAGACGATGACTTCGATTTGGCATGTGGACGCGTTATCGTTTTTGGAACAGCTGAGAATTTGAGGAAACTTCAGAAATGCAGAACGTGGTTCGTCGACGGAACTTTTAAAGCAGCCCCTACAATTTTTACTCAGCTCTTCGCAATTTTGGGATCCATAGACGACATCGGTCAAGAAGCCGCCCTTCCCTTTGTGTACGCTCTGCTGGCAACGAAAGATGAATCTGCGTACAGAAAAGTCTTCGATGTCGTCGAATCACAATGTATAGAACTGGGCCTGCCACTTCGCCTTCCTCAAATTCTCATGACCGATTTCGAACTCGCCATCATCAATGCGGCCTCAAAATCGTATCCGACAGCAGATGTAAACGCGTGTTTTTTCCATATGACGCAGTCGATTTTTAGGCGCGTTCAAGCGGAAGGTTTGCAAATCAGATACAATGACCGGGAAGATTGCTCCATAAAGGAGGCATCGCAAATGATGGCGGGTTTGGCATTCGTTCCATCGGATAAGGTTGCAGAGATGTTCGACATCTTCGCAGAACAGGCTCCTGACGATTTCATGCCCCTCGTCGACTATTTTGAGTTAAATTATATTCGCGAAAAACCTGCCAGGGGACGTAGAAAGGCCGTTACTGTTCGGTATCATCTTTCGTTATGGAATCAGTATGATTCGGTGCTGAATCATGTAGCTAGGACGAACAACATTAGCGAAGGATGGCACAATCGTTTCCGCGTGATCACTGGCAAAAATCATCCCAGTTTATACGCTTTTCTGACGGAAATACAGAAGGAACAGTCGGATACTGAGACGATGCTGCGGCAGTCGGCCCTAGGGCAAAAAATTAAAAGGAAACAAGAGCCTAACCGAAAAATAACCGAGGACAGGATTTTCAACATCGTCTCAAAATTCGAAGATTATACAGACGGCGAAGACATTTTAGAATACCTTAGACTGATTGGATACAATTTAGAATTATGATTATTTACACTTGTCTTTGTATACAATTTGCACTTTTTTAATAAAATGATATTATTGGAAAATAGTTTTATTGGCAAATAGTATTATTGGAAAATGTTATCACGGGAAAAATGGCAAGGGAAAAAAATCCTGGAAAAAACGGCATGGGAAAAGTGTACCACAATCCAAATTTTCAGGCTTTTCTAAACTCGAAATTTTACATCATGCGCCACGCGTATAAAACACTGGATTTAAGCAAAGTTTAAAACATACGTCCAGAGCATAGTGGCATATTCTAAACTTTACAATATTTCAGTGTTTTTTTTTTGAAAATTTGGTTTTGTCGCTCCGCGCTTCGCGCTACGCGACAACCAAATTTTCAGGCTTTTCTAAACTTGAAATTTTACTTCATGCTTAACCTGGGTGTAGAGAGCACTCGTTTAAAGCTTCAAAATGAACTCTATAAAAAACAACAAATATCTGAAGGTTTACAGCATATACGATGTAATTGGGATATGTATACTTAAAAAAAACTCTCTGTGTAAAGTTCATTATACTAGGAGATACAATACTCAATACATAAGTTCAAATAAATATGTTTCTTCGCGTTCGCGCCTTGCGCTTTACTCATGAATAGCTGCCAAAAAACACTAAAAGATACCAACAGTTCAACAGTGTGTTGTAACATATGAATTTAAGCACACATTTTACAATAAGAAACGCCATATATAATGTATGAAAAAATACATATAAAAATTTAAGAAATTATTGTTAAAAGTATGTAACCCCTAATAATACCCCTAAAGTCTTGTCCTCCCTAAATGTCCCCCTAAACAAAGATAAAAACCGTAAGTTTGGGGGGAAACCCCTTAAGTTGGCAACACTGGCTGTCAAAAAGATTTTCTTAGGGTTGCTAACAATTTACTGTACAAATGGCGGCAAACTCAAATCTTGCGTTCATTTTGGGACAACCTTTAATAAACATAACATCCATTATATCTCAGTCAGAAAGGTAATGAAAACAGCTGATTGCGCGACACTGGCACTGTTGTTGCGAATTCATGAATATTTTCTAGATACTACGCGCCGAACAAAGACAGAATAATTAAGCACGCCCTAGTATGGTATATTCAGTGTCGAAAGGGTAAAACTTTCCCATTTCTAGGTAATATTTAAATTAGGTGAATGAATAAATTAATTTTGAATTTCCTGTTTATTCCGAGTGTTATTATTTCGATTGCAAAATTATAAAGGGTGTTCAAATTCTCCCATGTTTTAAAATGCAGTTTAATACACTCGAACAAACTGGTGTGTAAAGTAGGGCTTATAAGCACGACTTACCAGATTAGGACACGAGCTGCCAGATTAGGGTTATTGATAATAATGGCAATTTTATAAATAAGGCTGCAGAGCTGGGCGGGATTCGAATCCTGGATTCGAATACATTTAGAGGATTAAAAAGAGGTATACGAATACTTCAGGTAAAAATAATTCGTGATTCGGATTCGTTACATTTTTTTAAGAGGATTCGTATGCCAATCCAATTGCGGATTGGAACCCTTATAAAAGGATTATATTTATCAAAAAAAAAAATGCGAATACTTACAAAAGGATTCGAATACTTACAAAAGGATTGGAAACGTCAAAAATAATTCGAATTAATTGTAAGGATTCGCATGAACAATTTCCTTTGTAACCTTCAGGTTAAACCAGTGTTTTATACGCGTGGCTCATGAAGTAAAATTTCGAGTTTAGAAAAGCCTAAACGTTTGGATTTGGATTGGATTGGATTTGGATTTGGCGAAGCGTCCTAATCCAAACGTTCAGGCTTTTCTAAACTCGAAATTTAATTCATGCTTAACCTGAGAGTGGACAACACTCGTTATGGAAATTATCAATGCGGTTAACTAAATGTCACAATGGCGTAAACTATTATGGACCACAACTATACAATGCAATTCCTGATGCAATAAAGTCGTTGTCCGCACTTGAGTTTGAACATAAAATTAAATCATATCTACAGATGAAAGCCTTCTATAGTGTTCATGAGTGCCTAACCTCAGCACCTCTGTGACACATAGTCACATATTGATTTTAATGTGTTTGTACTTGTATATACTTTATATTTTTTATATTTTTGATATTTTAATATTTTTATTATTATGACGATTTTAATATGTTTGTACTTGCATATATTTTATTTTTTAATGTCTTTATTATTATTTATTCAAACTGTGATCACATTTTGTTTTAATCACTAATTTATATTTCTTAATATTACTGTATGTTTAATCACTACTAATTATACTCACTGACTTATGTACACCGATGTAATACATGAATAAACTTTACTTACTTACTAAACTTTACTATATTTTTACTCATTCACGCTATAGGTAACATATTTTTTCACGTTATAGGAATACATTCTTTGCATACTGTACTATAGTTCTAAATTGATTTACATTCTAATTCTTCTTATAGCAGGTATTCAAGAAAAAATGCCCAACGCTGTAACTCTATTATTTATTGACCGATTTTATTAAACTAAAAACCAAAGTCAATGGCCGTATAAATACTAAGAAATTATATGATTTTATTTTTAATAATAACTTCATTGCCCAATAATAGCCAATTTTACATTATTAATTGGCTGTCTATAATTTTTAAATTTTATTACATTAGACATAATTTTTCTGAATCCAGTAATGCCCAATTTCTTGTTTTTTGTTAAATATTTTGGTCGAAAAAAATTTAAATAAATCTATTAATTTTAAATAGAAGATTTATTTACATCTTTTTCGACCAAAATATTTAACAGAAAACAAGAAATTGCGCATAATTGGATTCAGAAAAACTATGTCTAATGTAATAAAATTTAAAAATTATTTATCAAAAATTATAATTAGTGTGCCCTTATAAAAAAGTGTCAAATGTCATTTATTGTGAGGTTATGTCAAATGTGACTAATAACCACCCAACAAATAAGTACTTACGTTACAACTTAAGGTAGAATAGAATAAATAAAAATAGCGCAACATTATTTTTTATTTTTTATTTAATTACTAACTAAATAAGTTAATTTGATACATTGTATTACTTGATCTGACTTGAGAATGTGTGTGTGAAATTGGTCCTTAATTAAATATTTCTTAATTTTAAAGTGTATGTCTAACATTACAATATTTCAGTGTTTAACACGCGTGGCGCATTTAATTAAAAAAAAGAATTAATTAAATATTAAAGTTACATTTAAAATAATAACAAATTGTGAACGTATAATGAATTAGCTAACGGGACACAAGGAATAAATATAAACTAATAAAAAGTATTAAAAGGGCAATTTTTTTCCAAAGCACACTACATTAATTGCCAAAAAACCATGTGAACAAGATTTATTATAATTTTTTTCTGGTATAAATATTAAATTAAAATCAACATATCGGGCATAATTGGATTCATAAAAACAATGTCTTATATAATAAAATGAAAAAAGCATATGCAGCCATTAAAAAATTTAAAGTTAAATACTATTTTAAAATTAAGTTAATTTTAAAAAAAATATATATTTACTGCCAATTTATAGTATTGAAATAGCCATTGACTTTTTATTTAAGTTCATTCGAATCGGTCAATAACTAACAGAGTAACTTAAACAATGTTTAAGAGTTTTTCAATTTTTAAAATCGTTTGCTACTTTTAAAGATTTTATATAAAATTAAAATATTTTTTTAAATTCAAAATTTGTAATTTTCAAGATATTTATTTTAAATTTGATTTCATTTTGATGTTTTTTTTATACAATTGAATTTTATTCAATCAAAAAAAAAAAATTAAACTTGTAGATTTTGAATGTTTGTCAATGTTTGTTTATATTGACAATTTTATTGAAAGTTTATGTTTTTTGACAATTTAAGACTATTTATATATACAGAGTGTTTCCTAGCTGGAGGCGAAAAATAAAACGTTGTATACATTTTTTCAATTCGAAACAGAAAATCTGAGTAACTTTTTTGCTTATTTCGTTTCGTTTTCGAGATAATCGGATATAAGAACGTGCTCACAATATCGATAAAAGAAGGTTGCCTTCTGTCAGGAAATCTTAATTGATATTCACAACATGCAGTAATTCCCTAGATTACCATTACAGAATCCGTAAACAAAAATAATATCTGCGTACTCTTCGTTGTTGAACTGCATTTTTTAACAAATTTTATTAACATAACCAAAGAAGCGAAGAAAACTATTGTGATAAACATCAAAACTCAAACACTTAATTTTTAAAATTGAATTTGTGTTCAGTATTCCGGCACCAGATACCCACAGACGCGTTTCGGACTTCAAGGTCCTCCTCAGTGTGGTCCCGACCCAGTGCTGAGGAATACTAAACATATCTAATTATTTCAAGCCAATATGTGAAAACTATTAATGGATTCAATAACTAACGCCATCTAATGCTCCATAGTGACATCGTCAATGACACAAATACACAAGTGCATATACAGGTCACTGTTTCGTCCACGAATGAGCTAAACTTTTTTTGTGAAACCAGAAAACAAATATCAAAATTGAATTTGTTTATAATACTTTATAATAATTTATTTGTCAAATCAGTAAACAAAAACCTAATACAAGCTTTGTGGGGGTTCCATCGTCGATTTCACGTAAAGGGACAGGTGACATTCTGCCAGTGCTTCTTTAACAGAGACACCACAAAGTTAATTGAGAGATGCACGTTTGTTATGAACGGTGTTTAGTTTTAATAATAAATAATTAGGTTTTAAACATTTTTGTTAAAACAACTGGTAGCGATTTTAAATGTTAATGGTTGCAAAAAAAATAATAAAATTAAATTTATTTATAAAGGATTTGTATTAGTGATTCGATCATATTTATCTCTTACGAATACATTGTTTAAGTATTCGTGTTTCGAATCATATTAGGTGATTCGGATTCGTGATTCGAATCCTTTATGAGAATTCGTCCCAGCTCTGTAAGGCTGTAATAGTTTCTTCACTCCTTTAGTAAAGCAAGTGTTAGTGTTTTAATTATCATTTATATTTTTTTGTCTGAGTTGCAACATATTTATATATACATACATATATATATATGTATATATATATATATATATATATATATATATATATATATATATGACAATCCGATATTAGCAGGTAGTATATATATATATATATATATATATATATATATATATATATATATATATATATATATATATATATATATGTATGCCTATAAAATATAATAAGGTCACATCACAAATCACGACGTTTTTCTATAAAATGTTTCGATTTAATCGTTATTAAAATGATGATCCGTATCATATACAATATCCAACCATATCATCCACGTAGAAGAGACATTTTTCACTTTAGCGAGGGCTGAAATTTAATTTCGCAGCGATCAAAGCGACGACCATTAACTGACAGTTTACATGTGGCAACTAATAACTTCATGAATATTCGATGAGGCAGATGATGGGACGCGTCATCTAATTAGTATCGAAAACCGTGCGGGCTGGAGCTAATCACTAAATATACCTCAACAACCCTGCGGACCGTAAACACGCGAAATTCCTGTAAATATGTAAAACCGATGGAGAGTCGCAAAAGCTCCGATTAAATCAAAGCGGAAAATTTACATAAACATCAAAAGAAATGAGAATCATGTGACAAACAAATTTTGTCAATAAAACCAATTAAAACCAAGTGGATAAAGGATCATGGTGTATAAAAATAAATTAGATTTCGCTTGCCCTTTTTATTGGAAGAATGTAGAGAGTTAGGATCAACAACGGTAATTTTTTTATAATAATCCCACTGAGCAAAACACCATCAAATAACGTTATATCAACATTTTAGCAACATTAAACGTTGTATTAATGTTGATGAAACATTACTTGAATGAGTTTGTTCAGTGGGATGAACCTATACCCATAAAATTCACCCAAAATCTACATAAATGCTTAGTTAGTCCATTAAATTAACATGATGTTCGTAAAATTACTATTAACTTTTTTTGTGGTTTTATTGGCCTTAGTAACTATGACCATTAATTAGCCATCAATCTAAATTTTAATGTTTTAACCAATTCTATATTAAAATTACATCTAGGACGCTACAACACATTCACACTACAACCATGGACCCGGATGGAATCATTTATTATTCATAAACGATTCCATCGGGTGGCACCCGCACCCGCGACCTCTGGGTCTGTGGGCAGGGTCTCTACCCACCCGGCCACCGATGCCCCTACTATTAACTGTTTTGTGTTGTAGGCGTTTACTTTGTGGTACATCTCAAATACACTTGTTAAAAGTTTCAAAATGAACACTTTTCAAAATCAACGAATTGCGACTGGAGCAAAAACTCTAAAATCTTCCGAATTCTATCTCTTTCCTAAAATGTTGGAGGGTAAGGGGAAAGAGACCGAGCACTCAAGGGGTAATCCATTATGAAAACCAACCGCATTTTTTGGGTGTCAATGACAATCCTATATTACCAGGTAGTAAGAAGTCCATCTGTTTTCAGCCGGCGCGTGGCGTTATCTTTTGTCCGGTTTGGGGTGGTTTTGATAAGAAGATTTATTTGATATTTATGAAATTATTTAAAATGTAATTATAATTAATACGACATTTGTAAAATAAAGTCGAGAATTATGTCTACGTGTACAATTTTAGGTCAATAATTTTTGTTAAAACGTATCTGACGTTTACATCTTGGTAAATATTGATCATCATCACATCTAAGCGTTATATATTTTTAACTTTACTGTAAATCAGTGGTCTATACGCGTGGCGCAGGAAGTAAAATTTCGAGTTTAGAAAAGCCCCGTGAAAATTTGTCTCGGGTCGCTGCGCGACCCTCGACAAATTTTCTACGCGGGGCTTTTCTAAACTCGAAATTTTACTTCATGCTTAGTCTGGGAGTGGACAACACTTGTTCTTAGAAGTTTCAAATTGAAGGATCACTCTAGATGACTAAGTTTTTTACCATTTTACAAAGGCTACAACTCGAAGGACCAATCATGGTCTATGGAGACCGAAGGACTACATGGAATCGAAGTTTTTTTACAAGAAAATAACGAATATCTAAAGGTTTATACCATGGATAGAAAAGAACACATCCCATTTTGAAAAATATCGAAGTTGGGTTAGTTTTCAGTGCGTTTTTAACTTCACTTTAAATCAGTGTTTTATACGCTTGGCGCATGAAGTAAAATTTTGAGTTCAGAAAAGCTCCGAAAACATTTTCTACACGGGGCTTTTCTAAACTCAAAATTTTACTTCATGCTTAGTCTGGGAATGGAAGACACTCGTTAGTTTAAAATACATCACAATTGGTAAAATATATATCGTTGGAGTCCGTCTTCAGGGGTGATATGTAAGCAAATTATGGATCTTAGGAGTTGTCAAATAAGTGAAGTTACTCGAATGTTTTTAAGGCACTCTTTACAAAAAACAAAAGATTAACATTTTACATATAACATGTACACGGTGAGCGAAACTTGATGTCTCTGCTCTATTATTAGAAAAGGAAAAACGGTAGAAAATATCTGAAAAAAAGTTTATAAATGGGATTGAGTAAGGTCCATTTTAATCCAAAATTGCATAATTTTCTAAATTTTGAAACTAAAGTAATAACGTCATCGAAAATTTTTGATACATACCTATATTTTTAGATATTTTAAAAGAGCTAACTTTTCTGAATAAACTTTGTAGAGAAAAAAATTTGCTATCTTCTTTCGTTAAAAAATTAAAAGCAAACTTAAAAGAAAGTATTATGAAAAATTCACAATTGTCACGACTTAAACAAGTAGCCTTTGGAAGCAAATAACAAAGCTGCATTTTTCAATAATTAAACTAATGGTTGACAAATATTGTTTTGTTGTCATTTGATTTTAGATTTCAGATTTTTTCTATCGATTTTCCTTTTCATAAATAGTTCACGTCGTTATTTTAAATGTATATTACATATGAGACTATTGAAATGAATAAAGATGGTTAGTTTTCTTCTGGATTTCAAATTGCACTATAAATTGATAATTTTAATAGTCATATGTAATTTACATTTAGGTTGACGACGTGAACGCCATCTACTGCCAATAGTCTTGTCTATTGTACTCACAAAATGATTACTATAAATGTCAATTGATTGTGTATTTTAAATTCCAGAAGAAAACTAAACATATATAACCATTTTAGTGGTCATGTGTAATTTACATATAAATTGACGATGTGAACACCATCTGCTGCCAATTTTGGAGTAGTGCTATTGACAGTAGATGGTGTTCATGTCGATAATACAAAAATAATGTATATGTTTATTATAGCACTTTTTCCGTCATTTAAAGAATTGGTGATTGTCATACAAAACGTATTTCACTTGCGAATTGGTTGGTTATAGACCATTTCACATTAAATCAGCGTTTTATACGCGTCGCGCATGAAGTAAAATTTCGAGTTTAGAAAAGCCTAATTTGTCTCAGTCGCTCTGCTGCGCTACACCCGAGCCAAATGTTCAGGCTTTTCTAAACTCAAAATTTTACTTCATGCTTAATCGGGGATTGGAAACACTCGTTAGATGATCAATCATAACTAGGGTTATTATGTTTAAAACACTTTGTTTTAAAACAGTGTTTTAAACATGTTTAAAAACAGCCGTCGTGTTTTAAACGGTTTCGTTTTAAACATGTTTTAAATCTCAAATTTATTTAAAACATGTTTGAAACGTTGTATTTGTTTAAAACCGTTTTTTTTTATTATCTTAGCTGCTAAAAATAAATATTTGCTAAATTATATATTATATTAATTCATTAATATTTTTTGTTTGTTTTTAAATGTTAGCTAAATTGTTTAAGATATTTTAAATTACATTATCAAACATAACATTTTATTACAATAAAACTGTGTGTGCATAAATGTGGTTTTTAAATACAGGGATTTTTTCTTTCAGGTATCCATAAGCATACACTGTAAATTTTTCGACGTACGTTGTGGTTTGTTCAAGATTTCAATTTAAATCTTTAAACGATGGTTTTCCATTCCCAGACTAAGCATGAAGTAAAATTTCGAGTTTAGAAAAGCCTGAAAATTTGGATTGGCCGCATAGCGAAGCGGAGCGGCCAATCCAAATTAGGCTTTTCTAAACTCGAAATGTTACTTCATGCGCCACGCGTATAAAACACTGAAATATCGTAAAGTTTAAAATATACGGCTTTAGCAATCTAATATGTAAACGTGGATAAAACGTGAGTCAAATTCTGCGCTGAAAAAATTGTTTAAAGCAGTGATTATAGGCAACCCAATAACTCTAACGTATATAACCGTTGTTGTAAGTGTTTGTTTTTTTAACTGCACTGTAAATCAGTGTTTATAAGCGTGGCGCATGAAGTAAAATTTCGAGTTTAGAAAAGCATAATTTGGATTGACCGCTCCGCTTCGCTGCGCGGCCAATCTAAATTCTTAGGCTTTTCTAAACTCGAAATTTTACTTCATGTTTAGTCTGGGAATGGAAAGCACATGTTTAAAGCCTTAAATTAACCGCATTAAAACAACGATTTTCCACAAATGTAAAAAACGCTGTAATTATTGGGATATGTACACAAAAGAAAAATGCCCTTGATATTCTGTTTTAAACACGTTTTAAACGTGTTTTAAACACGTTTTAAACCCAGATCATAACCTTATTTTGCATTTTTTTAATTGCTAGATTAGCGTGCTCTATTTAATCGATTTAATTAAAACGTAACCAAATAATACCATTGCATAACATATTGATTAATGAGTTAAATTGTTGGAGTCATCAAATGAACATGAACGACCGTTTAAAACACTTTAAAAAGAGAAAAAAAGGACAACTACCTGCTATTCTAACAGATAAAGTCATAAATTGTAACATCAATACACCATAAATTGTGGTTTCTTTTCTTCCATTATACTCCCGCGCTTATAGAGGGTGTCTGTCTTCAAAATTTGCTGGATTAGATATTTTGGAGAGGCCCTAACGAATGCCTAAAAATTTACACACTACACATCGGGGTGTGTATTAGGGTGGGTCGATTTTTTTCAAAGAGTGAGAGTGGGTCTCATTTTATCTATTCTTAGAAAAAAAAGTCCATAGGACTATGGGTCTACGGTGAATTTCGAGCCGCATTCATTTTAATTGAAGATTTTACTGCTGCTGGCTGTAATATTTATTTGTATTTTAGTTCTGACTTGAAATATTTCCTATTTTTATTTATATGTTAGGTTTTTGGGTATGGAGAATTCGATGTTGATGTTTATGTTTGCCTTAAACATCCCGAAAGAGGGCGCTGCAAACATTTGAACGTATATTTGGACCATTTTTAAGGAATAAGTTCATACAAACGTTTCGAATACATTAATTAATTATTTTAATTATTATGAAAGTCATTTAAAAACGAAGAAGAGCTGCAGTAAATCTTCAAATAAAATTGTTTCCGCTCAAAATTCACCGTAGGCCTAAGATCTTATGGACTGTTTTTTCTTAGAATTAAACGTAGAATCAGAAAAAATAGACACACTCTCTAAAAAAAAGTCTCACAAATCGGCCCGCCCTAAATTGTTTACACTAAGCAATTAATGTGTTAATATTATGTTGCATTACAATTAGATCTTCCTGACAGACAATACGTTTGTATAGTATAAGATCGTTTGCGAAAAACAAATATTTACAGTTTTTAAATATGTTGCTTAGATCATTAATAAATAGTAGCAGTATTTAAAACATATATGTAAACTTTTGTTTACATACATTTGCAGCGTTATGTACATTTAATAAAAAAAATCTCCAATATGTAATATATCTAGATAGATACATAGAATCTTGATTTTCAATGACAGAGTTAGAAATAATATAACTTGTACATGCAAAATTGTCATGAATATAATAATTATATCAACAATAGTAAATCTAGCGTACATTAAACATTAAGACATACTATATAACTAAGAGCTGAATATAATATTCATATTCATTCATAGAAATCATTAAAAGAAGCAGAATTTTTTCTAACATCAACTTTCAGAGTCAACTCTGTAATTGCTCGGCCATTAATGAGTTAATTTAAAGTTTGGCATTTTATAGAAAGCCGAAGTATTTGATGTAAAATCACTTTAAATTGATATTTTTATAAACTGAATTGACTATCAAGGTAAAATTTAATAAAAAATATCACATATTGGTGAAATAAGTTCAAATGATCAGAATTTATTAAGATAAGACTGTTGTTCATATTGCTATACAGAAAAGTAAAAATCTTCTAATTGCAAAGTAAAGGATTCGATAAAAAAATATTGGATTTTAGAGTGAAATAATGTTTTAAAAATCATACGGTGCCATAATTAGGTAAAAATCTCGGAAATATTTTATCAGGTCAGTATATTTAAGACTCATATTATAGTACAGAAAACTAAGATATCTGGCTTGAAATGTTGTTTATAAGTTTTTAAAGTAAAGAAGTTCGTAAAAACCATTGGATATTTCGATATGTTATCAAAATTACTTCAAATTCTTAGAATTGATCAAGAAGTAAAAAATATTTTTGACACAAAATAAGTTCAAAAGATTTGATTTGTTGTAGGCGATTACTCTGATACATGTTTAAATATTATAATTTTCTACAAATTCCTGTTGATTTTTTATGACTTTTGTAATGTTATATTATTGAGGGGTAATTCTATGTCAAATCAATACAGTCTTCTAATTTACCATCTCAGATTACTTATTGCCATTATATAGGCAATAAGTAGATATCAAGCCGGTTTAATGATATATGCATTTATTTCAGAAAACGGGGTCACAATCGAAAATTACTAAGTTTCTAAACTACTACTCTACAAATTGAGCTAGAAATGTAGAAAAAGTCTCGTTTTTCTAGCATTATTTATGAAATTTTCTATGGTATACAACACAGACTGCTTTTTTTAAAATTTATTTTATACAAAATCTATAAAATAAATTTTAAAAAAAGCAGTCTGTGTTGTATACCATAGAAAATTTCATAAATAATGCTAGAAAAACGAGACTTTTTCTACATTTCTAGCTCAATTTGTAGAGTAGTAGTTTAGAAACTTAGTAATTTTCGATTGTGACCCCGTTTTCTGAAATAAATGCATATATCATTAAACCGGCTTGATATCTACTTATTGCCTATATAATGGCAATAAGTAATCTGAGATGGTAAATTAGTTCATAAAAATAAATATCCATTTATAGTGATTTTACATCAAATATTTCGGTTTTCTATAAAGTGCCAAACTTTCAATTAACTCATTAATGGCCGAGCAATTATAGAGTTAATTCTAAAAGTTAATTTAAGGAAACATTCTGCTCTTCTTTTAATGATCGCTATGGATGATTTATTAACGTACGCGCTGTCATTTTTAAGGCATATGTCGATTTTATAAAGGCGTCCAATTAAAAGTTTCGAACGAGTGTTTCCACTCCCAGACTAATCATGAAGTAAAATTTAGAGTTTAGAAAAGCCCCGCGTAAAAAATTTGTCGAGGGTCGCGCAGCGACCCGAGAAATTTTACTTTATGCACCACGCGTATAAAACTTTGATTACTAATGAAGTTCATAAACATACTTCATAACAATAATATCGTATGTTTGATAAAAACAATCTCTAGAGTGCCATGATTTTTTATTTTTTAAATTTAGGTTAGGTAACACGTCAAACATAGTAATTATAATATATAATGTCAGAGTTTTTTAATTAAACATACGATACATTACAATTCATGAATTCATATTTTTCTGTGATTCAAATTTAGAAAGTTAACTAAAACTGACAAAATTAATCAAGATTAAACACGATTGAATCATCAATTTCTATGATGAAATTATTTCTCACTTAACCCGTGGTGAAACATATTTAATCAATAATAGAATTTTGATTAAAACACTTGGTTTGTTTCATCGATTTTTATTTTTACTCCAACTAGTACATATCTCCTTGAGAATGACCTACGGTCGAAACTAGTTGGAGTAAAAATAAAAATCAGTGAAACAAACTAAGTGTTTTAATCAAAATTCTATTATCAATTTGTAAGTACAAATAAGTCTAAGAATGCCAATTTTGACCAACTTATTTTGCACAATATCTGATTTTGATTTTTCTTGATTTTCATCATTCTGCGAAATTTTATGTACAGGATGGGCCGTTTAGTGGTTTCTTTTTAAATCATAGATTATTTTGACACTGACATATTTTTCCTGCTCAAAATCTTGACAAAAGTCGGTATCATTCCTCCGCGGTACGAAATGAGTCGCTTTACGCTTGAACAACGTTGGGAAATATTGCAAACTTATTTCCAAAGTGAGTGCTGTGTAGCCCAAACAGTGCCTTTGTTGAAAAGAAGTTTTGGCCGAAATGAATCACCCACCGCGCCTGCTGTACGCAAGTTTGTGCAAAAAGTTCGTGAGACTGGCATACTAGTGGACAACACTCATGGTCCTCGTTCTCGTACGGTGCGCACAGACGAGTATGTGGCTGCTGTAACCGAGAGTGTGAGACTCAATCCACGAACATCAACTCGCCGTCGATCTCAACAGGTCAACATTGCACGCACTATCCTGAGGAGAATTCTGCACAAAGATCTCGGATTATTCGCTTACAAGGTCCAATTGACTCAGCAATTTACCATACGCTTCGTTATCGCTTTGCAGTTTGGGCCTTACAGCAGCTTGAATTGGACAACGATTTTGGGCGAAAAATCATCTTATCTGACGAGGCTCATTTTCATCTTGGCGGCTACGTTACCAAACAAAATTGCCGCATCTGGGGCTCGGAAAACGCGCACGTTATTGTCGAGAAGCCAATGCATCCCCGGAGAGTGACAGTTTGATGCGGATTGTGGAGTGGTGGCATCATTGGACCATTTTTCTTCGAAAATGAGGCTGGAATCAACGTTTCGGTCAACGGTGAGTATTACAGAGCCTGTTATCCGAGTTTTTTTTAATGAAATTGAAGACATGGATTTGGACGACCTCTGGTTCATGCAAGATGGCGCGCCATGCCACACAGCCCATGCCATAATCGATCTTTTGCGCACCAAATTCCCAAATCGTGTTATCAGCCGTCTTGGCGATGTCAATTGGCCGCCTCGGAGCTGCGATTTAATCCCTTTGGATTTTTTTTTGTGGGGAACCGTGAAGGATTGATGTTATGCAAACAATCCAGAAACGATTCAAGCACTTCAGGTCAATATCATCCAAGCAATCCATGAGCCACTGCTTGAAACCATCAACAAGGTCTTGGAAAATTGGAGTGACAGAATGCGCTGCTGCGAAGCCAGCCGAGGCAGCCACTTGAACGAAGTTGTGTTCCATAATTAATCTGAATCGTTGCTCTTACTAATAAAGCCATATTACATGGAAAAACATTTAATTTTGTTCATTTTATTGCATTTTGAAAAAGAAACCACTAGATGGCCCACCCGTTAGAAGCAATTGAGGTTTCTAAGTTTTAAACTAAATTTGACATCTTGCGAATGCCTAAGGCAAAAATAAATATCAACATTGAATTCGTCACACTCAAAACCCCCATGAACCCTAAAATATAAATAAAAATAGGAAATATTATCAATCATAACTGAAATCGAAATAAACATTACAACCGGCTGCAGTAAAATCTTCAATTAAAATTATTGCGGCTTGAAATTCACCGTAGACCTATGGTCCTATTAACTTTTTTTCTTAGAATTGAACGTAGAATCAGAAAAAAATAGACTCACTCTTTGAAAAAAAATCTTCCTTACAATTCGGCCCGCCCTAGTGTGTATACTTGAAGGTAAACATCCTTGAATGTAAAAAATATCCCAGGAACTAACTGTTATTAATTACTTACCTTTAAATAATTATTAACTCCTAGCCTATCCAATTATTTCAAATTCACGTAGATGTGTGTGTATGTTTGCAACAGCTAAACAAAATCGTTACAAGTACATAACACCCTCTCTACATTGTCATCCCTAGCAATTTTTCCATAAACCCATTTCCATCCTTTATTATTTTTCCTGCACGGGTCGATGATTAACGAGTCCCACGCGTTTGTTATTATTAATTAGCGGCTTACTCGCGCTTGTTTCTAGCGACGTGTAATTGTTTTACGCCGGCCGTAAAATGTAAAACTACGCCTCTGTATTACTTTCAGATTGTGGCCAGATGTTCGTTTTTACTGCCCGACTTCGGCCAACTGCCGTCCATTTTCACACATACACACCGAGAATTCGAAATACACGCTCAGCTGCGATTTTAAGTTTCCTGAAATTAAATGTTATCGCTGAAGTTTGCAAAAGATAACTAGATGCAGTTTTATGTAGAATGATTAAAGTTATCATTATTTTGTAATATTGCCTGAAAGTGGAGCGATTATTCAAATTTACATAATACAAAGTTTGTGGCTTAATTGCTTAAAGTAAGCTACTTCAACTAAAGTTAAATAGAAGAATTGGTCTTGTTATTAAAATCATATTAATCTAACTTACTCACCAAGCATTCAAATTATTAAATTTCATGGCTATAAATTCATTATTTATTATAAAAGCAACGAATCCTTGAACATTTACAAAGTCCGATAGACACTTTGATATGTACACTTAATACCGGGTCCGGCAGCGTTACCTGACGGTTTTTAAAACACCACAACTCACTTAATTTTCCCGATATTTTATTAAAATGTTTTTTTTTTGTAAACAGGAAGATTGGAAGTTTATAACGTATACAAAAACTTAAAAAAAAATCTCAAGTAGCGAAAATAACATTAGGTAAATGACGACCTACGTTTTCGATGCACAGCTGAAGTCGGGTGGTAAATGGTTGTGTAAATAAGCACAACTTCCGTTACTAGGCACCGCAAAATTCCCAGGAGATTCATCAAAGGCCTTTTCATAGTGAAAAGGTAACCGTATAGGCTGTTGTGTGTAAATCAGGAGTGATCGGACTATTTTTTCTTGGAGGAAAACGGCCGCACTGTAACAGTAAATACCGAACTTTATGTAACCATGATCCGGGAATACTTCCTCCCCGAATACGTCGGCGTCGAATTCCTGTCAGGAGGGTTTGTTTTCAACAGGATGGGGCAACTGCCCACATGGCACGTGTATCTATGGAGCTGCTGAGAATATCGTTTCGCGGTAGGTTAATCTCACATCGCGGTGACATACCTTGGCCGGCACGTTCTCCGGATTTGCCACCATGTGACTTTTATTTGGGGGGTTACCTAAAGGAAAAAGTGTACCTTGACAAGCCTCGTAATTTGGGCTAACTGCGTGATAATATTCAGCGACAAATACGTGCGATGCGATACCTCGAGCAACTTTGCAAGGAGTGTTGACTAACTTTACTACCCGACTTCAGCTGTGCATCGAATTTACTTAATGTTATATTCGCTACTTGAGGTTTTTTCTGTTTTTGTATACGTTATAGGCTTCCAAACTTCCTGTTTACAAAAATCATTTTTTTAATAAAATATCTTGAAAATTGATTAAGCTCTGCTGTTTTAAAAACCTGACGGACCTTGTAGAAAACTTCATTGTATGATTAAAATATGTATTAGAACTAGAAATACTAGGAGACCGAAAACCTTGATTTAAAGTAGTTTAAACATTTTCTGTCATTGTTTTAAAAATTACGTCAAAACAGCAACAGTATGTTCATCAGAAACAGACTAACACAAAATTTGTTAAAACTAACTAAATTGTTATTATCAAAATTAGTAATTAGTTCTCAAAAAGACTGAGTTAAAATTAAAAAAATAGACGGAAAATTCAAATGAAAGTTTGTCAGTTCTATGTTCTGTATAAATGCCATGATTTTTACAAACTTTTTTAACTATAATTAGATAGGTTCTAAACGTTAAATGATTTAAATAATTTATCCTTCTTATAAAACGAATTTTTCTTCTAAGTATATATATCCTAAGTCTCTTAATTTGTAGGCATTCAATTTGAAGCTTCTAACAATAGTCCAGTCGTCAGAGATCTGACCTGTAAAAATCTTCCGAATTACCTAAAAATTCTCCTAATAACTCCTAATAAGATAAAAAAATCCACTCCTACCCCCGGGCTTCCCCTGACAACCACCTCCGTAGGGGTGAAAAATAGATGAAGTCAGATTCTACAAATCTGTTAATTATATGAACGCTGCGAAGTTATAGCGGTCTTTTACAATTTTCCACATTTTAATGAAATTTATTAGTCCCATTAAAAAATCCCTATGGAATATTAATTCTGACAGTATAAACTTCAAAGGAAAAAAATGAGAAGTTTGAATTATCCTTGGAAAACACGAAAATTAAACCTTCACATTTTTTCCAAATAACAGTTTAAAACTGGATTTTTTCAACTTTTTAAAAATTCCTCCATAAAATAGAAACCTTCAGCTTCAATTTCCACCCAACTGTTTTCGGGGAAGCATTTTCGATGACGTGAGATCATTTTTAATATGGAAATTCAAATTCCGCGTTTTTCTAAAATACTTGAATATTAAAATATTTGAATATTTAAGTTATAAGTTATTACTAATTAAAAATTTGAACTATTCAATTATTCCAATATTCGAATAAATAATGATAATTCAATTAAATTTTAGAATAATTCATAAATGTGAATATGTTTTTAAATTAATGTTCAAATACTTAAATTTGAAAAATTCCAAGCCTTAATAAATACAAAAAAATTAAATTCTAGAATTAATCCTAAAAAATATGGGGAAAATAATAATTAAAAGCATGAATGTTCTATTCGTTACTGAAACGAATAAAATGTCAAACATATATTTAAAAATCCGCGCTCTTCGTCCATAAATTAATTTCCCCGTTAAAATATTTGAAAAAAAATCCAATTACTCGCGCTAAATAAATACCCAGCTAGGATTTAATTTAATATCGCATTTTTCTAACTCGATTGAAATCCTTTTTCCCTCGCAGTCAAAAAGGTCGCCGACTGAGCGGCGCAAAAATGCAATTTTTGTGGCAATTTAAAATTTCCATAAATCGCCCATTTTCACGGCAACCGGCAGCGACACATAACTCGATAAGCAAGTTTTTTATTATTTTTTAAATTATTCAACACCCACGTCCATCTCCTCTCTTCTTTTCCCAATTAATTAATTATCGCGCGCAAGACTCATTTGATTCAATTATCGTTTTCCTCTCCGATAAATTTAAGTAATTATAAGTTGATTACGATGGGGAGTTTTTCCTAAGTAGCAAAAAATAAAAATCGATTGATATTTGAATTGTAATTTAATTACTGCATAAAAAAATGAATATTGCTAATTGCATCAGTTATGCTTAGAGAGAAAATGCTAAGCCCGGGGTAACTAACATTTTCGAGGCTTTATTATTTCATAAAACAAGTAAGTCTTCTTTCTCTTACCAATATCTTGTACTTTTATTTCACATCTTTAACTTTACTTTTAGCTACTGCAAGTAAGATAAAATTAATGTTTTATCATAAATAAAACCACAATAGGTTTATTTTTTCAGGCAAAAGTTGAATAAATATTTTATGTTTTAAATCACGAGACCGTAGGTTGAGCGATTTGGTGACTTTGCTCGAGTTTAATTTGCTAAAAACAGCAAAAATTTAGTGAAATATTTAAATTTTGCCTGTATTAAAAATAAAACTCGGGTGGATTTCGTCATGATTATTTTACGAAAACGCACATTTCAACTTCATATCCTTAACTTTAAAGTTAAATTAAAATATTACCTTATTTTTTAATAGTTTAAGTATCATAAGCTCGTATTAATGGGTATTGCAGAAAACTGTAAACTGCTTCAAAAATTCCAAAGTTTAAGTGTTTTGTAAGACAGAACATCAACATTTTCCTTAATTTCTTCATTCTTGTTATCAAAGCGATACATACATCTTAATTAATTTTATTCATAAAACGACCGCTGTCAGCGTTTAATGTTTGTGTCAGTTGAGTTACTATGATTACTGTAAAAGTTTTTCCATTGAATATGAAAACGGTCTATATGTGAAGTCCATTAAGTTTAAATAAATGAAAAAACCCTTTAGGCACCACTCAAATCACGTAGTTTTTGTATTTATTAAACCACGCCACGGGGTACGAATTTAGCCAATTTTATTAGTTATCAATACTTTAATTAAAATAATCAGAATAAATCAGTGTTTCATACGCTTGGCGCGTGAAGTAAAACTGAGCTTAGAATTGCCTGAAGTTTTACTTAATGCTTAGATTAACGGCCGAGCATTTGTAAAATTCTGCACTTCTTTAATGATTTCTAGGAATGACTTATTATATTTATATTACATATTAAGGATTTTTCTTTCATATATACAAGGTGTGTATAAATTGGCGGATAATCTACACGTGGTGATATTCTTCGTAAAATTTTAAGCAGCATATCTTAACTCTAAAATATTGTACCATGCTTCCTAAACCTTCACGAGGTCCTCAAAGTTTAAACATCCCATCGTTTCATATGTGTTATTATTCGATAATAATTTACAGAAAACCTTGCAATAAATGTAGCTTAATGTCCATTAATAGATGACTAGTTTAAAGAATATTTGCCAGTGTGTGCAACCTTTCTATTTTAAATGTGTGTTTTTACCACTTCTTAATTAGCTTGTTTTCATATAAAGTACAGCCGGCAACGTCGACTCGCGCTTACGTCACAAACAAATTTTGACACTTACTGTCACGATTTTTTTAAAACTTGCTAGTTCGAATTTTGTGCCAATTCCGTTTTTCTCGTTATTATCAGTTTGTACCCGCCTTTCAGTGTTTTTGTGTTTCTGTGTTATTTTCGTGTTATTGTTTTGTTCATTTATAATGGATTTTGAGTTTAATGAGTACGCCCACATGTACATGGCTTACGGTTTCTGTAATGGAAATGAAAATATGGCAAAAATAGAATACCGAGCACGTTTTCCAAATCGGAGGCATCCTTCTACAAATGTATTTCGAAGGTCGGCCACGACAGAGGCGAACAGTACAACTAGAAGAGCAAGTTATAGGTGCACTAGAAGAAGATCCCACCGTCAGTACCCGACAATTAGCTGCCATATTAGATATCCCCAGTAACAAGACCGTTCATTTGGTTCTACAAGAGAACTTTCTACACACATATCATCTAACGAAGGTGCAGCCCCTCTATGAAAATGATAACATATACCGAACACATTTTTGCAACACCATTTAAAATAGAATTCGTGGCGATGGTGGATTCACGAGACGTATTCTTTGGAGCGATGAGAGTATGTTTACTAGAGATGGGGTATTTAACAATCATAACAGTTACTATTGGGCTGAGGAAAACCCCCGAAAATTTCGAGAACATGGTCACCAAAGAAGGTTTTCCGTTAATGTTTGGCTAGGCATTATCAACCACACTGTTGTAGGGCCAATTTACTTACCACATCGTCTTCATGCTAATGATTACATCAATGTTCTAGAACAAATTATGAGTTGCCGTTAAATTTACGAGTAAATATGATACACATGCATGATGGGGCCCCTGCTCATTTTACCCGTATTGTAAGAGACTGGCTGGACGAGCAATTCCCAAACAGTTGGATTGGTCGCGCTCGTCCTATCGTTTGGCCTCCAAGATCATCCGATCTTAATGCATTAGATTTTTTTGTTTGGGGCTTCATCAAAGAAAAAGTTTACTCTACGCCTCCACAAAATTCTGACGAAGTTAGAAACAGAATTGACATCCGAAATACTGGGGCGAGTGATGAATACGATACAAAAGAGATTTCAACTATGCTTAGAAGCAGATGGGTTTCATTTCGAACAAAATACGTGAATTGCATTATGCTGTGTCATTAGAAGCACAAAAATGCCGCAGTACTGCAGTTAACATAAATTACTCGACTACCGCAATCCATACGCTTCGCCAATACCTCCTAGACGACGCGTTCTTCTAAACAACTTCCAAAAGAGACTATTTTCGACACGTTTACTCATACAGAGTTAACATTGCATATACGTCTGTAAATAAACCCTGCTCTACTATTATTACTCTTTTGAGACAACCCACATAACTAATCACGAGATTAGTAAAAAAACATGGCAGCCCGTGAATGCGCTGTTGCCTAATGTCCATTTCTTTTAAATGCCTCCTGATGGTATATGAAGCATGATACAACATTTTTACTTTTTTTTTTTCTTGAAAAACTAACGTCTACATTTTCTATTCAGAATTTTATGTAGAATGTCGTCACGTGTAGCTTAGCCGCCAATTTATACACACCCGATATATAATGTATACGCTGTACATTTTCAAACATTCGTCGATTTTATAAGAGCGTTCATTTTGAAGTTTCCACCGAGTGTTTCCACTCCCAGATTAAGCATTTATCTTTATGAACCACACGTGTAAAACACTAAAATAGTGTGAAGCTAGAAAAACACTTAAAAATGTATATATTTTCGACAGCGTAAACGCCATCTAATGCTCATTTGCTTAAGTAGCATCATCAATAGCTGACTAAACCATAACGTTTGTATACAGCTAAACGTTTGTATACAGCTAAACGTTTGTATACAGCTAAACGTTTGTATACTAAAAAAAACTAAACGTTTGTATACAGCAATTGTTCGTCCACAACAGAGCTTTATTTTATTATTAAGCAAATGGGCATTAGATGGCGTTTACGCTGTCGAACATATGTAAATTGCACAGGCCATAATAAGTGGTCAAAGATGTTCATTTTTCTTTAAGCACTGGTTCGGGACTATACTGATGATGGCGGTAAAGCCTGAAACGCGTATATACGAATTCATACACTTAAAAAGACTCTTAAAATAAGTAATAATCAAAATATTTAAATAACAAAATGATGTTAACATTATTCTTCACACATTATCAAATCATGTCAAATAATGTAAAATTTGAAATTTAAAAACTTACGGGTTTCACTAACCAAGTGATTGATGAAAACATAGTGAAAGACAAATAATACAATGTATTAAATTAACTTATTGAGTTATTTAACTAAGAAAAAAAAATTAGGAGTAGAAGACACTGTAACTTTAACTCACTAACTCTGAGCAAATATTAAGTTAGATTACAAAAATTAAAGCCCTATTATAAATAGTCTTTTATTTTTAATATCAAACATCACTGCTTAATTGACAAGTAGAATGAATGAAATACATTTCTTTGGAATTTTGTTCACAGTTTCAAGGATTTTACTTCTTTTACTTTAATATATTTGTCACCTTTAACATTTTTGTGAATTTTCGTAAATTGTTTTTGTAGATATCCAGCAAACATTTCTCTTTCAGATCATATGAAATTGCAAAAATACCCTGTCTAGTTTTTATCTTGTAAATTTACGAAAAGCGTTAAAAATTAAGTAAAATTATGGAAATTCACTAAAAATTTATTTAAAATTAACTTTAATATCCCTAGGTTATCTAGTCGACATTGTATGTGCTTCCATATCAACACTGCGCGGTCTAACGTCCTTGAATTCTCCCCATTGCGTCGTATCTGCGCATGTCACAATAATCTCGATTGTGACATATTTAACTGTAGTCGGAGAGAATTCAAGGCATTAATTTCTAGTGTGGAATTTAACATTTAAGGTTAAGGTTTTTTTTACACTTAATTTAATTTAATTTATTTAACTTGTAAATTATATATACATTTCCTTATATATATATATATATATATATGTATATATATATATATATATATATATATATATATATATATGTATATATATATATATATATATTTTCTTTTTTTTAACATTTTTATTTGAATGATTATTTTAGTTTATATTTGTTACTCTGTAATTGGGTATTTACCTGTTGGGTAATAAAGATTATTATTATTATTATTATTATTATTATTATTATTAAAAAATCGTCAAAACTTTGATCACTAGCTAAAATCCTAAAAATGCATCAACAATTTCAAAATTTTAATCGAGTATCTTTCACTCCCAGATTAAGCATGAAGTAAAATTTCGAGTTTAGAAAAGGCAGAAGAATTTTGGGCTTTTCTCAACTCGAAATGTTACTTCATGCGCTACGCATACAAATCACTGATTAAAGTGAAGTAATTGGCATTTCACCTTGAAAAATATCATGAATACCAACTGTCATAAAAATTATAAAAATTCTAAACAAAACCATAAAGCCAACATTTCACTATTGCTGTCAGTTTAAAACGAACAATTGACTATTAAAAAGAACATTTTACTATTATCGCCACATTATAACATACACTTGTTTATTGTAGTCTTTTTATAGTGAACATTTTACTATTATAGTGATCCGGGACTGTAGATCACTGTAATAATCACATTTTGCCAACATGTGACCATTATTGTCACATTGATACGAACATTTTACTATTAGCGTCACAATATATCAAATATTTGACTATTGAAGAACTGCAATAGTCAAAGTCTTAGGTCTTACTGTCTATATATATATTCATTACTGTCAAAATAGTTAATATAATTGATACAATGAAATGCAAGTCAATTTATAGTTAGTACAGTCATGATAGTCAATACAGTCAAATTACAGTTTTTTTTTTTATTGAAGTATAAATATTTGTCAGTGTCACTATTAATTTTTAATTTCTACATTTTAACACAATTTGTGAAAACTTTGACCAACCATATTTCAGGGCATTTCCGACAATTTATAATTTATTAAAATTAAGTTAGGTTTAATGACAAGTTGCGATGAAACTAATGTTATTTTTCTAACCTAACCCCTCCCTGTTTCCATCATGACATTTTGACTATATGTGAGGTATTTGAACTAAGGATCATTGTGACATTACTGTGTGTCAATAGTTTATTGACCATTATGAAATGTTCTCTTAAAATCACTTAGCCTATTGGCTGTGATAGTATTTCATCATTTAATTACTATTGTAATAGGTTAACGGTAATTTTACTATTATAGCATTTTGGTAGTTATTCATCATTATATGACTATTGTAACATTTTGACTGTAGTTTCATTATTATGGCATTTTGATAGTATTTCATCCTTAAATGACTATTGTATCATTTTTACGGTTTTTTGCTATTATGACATTTTGATAATATTTCATCATTAAATGACTATTGTAACATTTTGACGGTAATTTCGCTAGTATAACATTTTAATAGAATTTTATCATAGTCGACTGTATTTTCACTATTATGGCATTTAAATAGTATTTCATCATTAAATTGACTGTAATTTTCCTATTATCTTTTGAGTATTTTTTAATTTGTACCAAAATTCAAATTCTCCGTCAATAAAACGACAGTAAGTTTATTACGTCAATTTTTAATTGTTTCAATGATGAAACAAATTACACTCCCAGACTATGCATGAAGTAAAATTTCGAGTTTAGAAAAGACTGAAAATCTGGTTTGGCCGCGTAGCGAAGCGGAGCGAAGCGGAGCGACCGAGCCAAATTATGCTTTTCTAAACTCGAAATTTTACTTCATGCGCCACGCGTATATAACAACGATTTAATGTGAAATGGTCTTTAACCAATTTATGAGTGAATTAAGTTTATTAAGTGCTATGATTGACACATATTTTTTTTAGGGTTACGTCTAGCTCTTCGTTCAATTTGAAGTTAAGAACGAGTGTTTCCACTCCCAGATTAAGCATGAAGTGAAATTTAGAGTTTAGAAAAGCCTGAAAATTTGGTTTAGTCGCGTAACGAGGCGGAGCGACCAAACCAAATTTCCAGGCTTTTATAAACTCGAAATTTTACTTTATGCGCCACGCGTATAAAAAGTAAGAAATACAATGAAACCAATTTAAAAAAAGACCAATAATCGAAATATTTAAATAACAAAATATTTACAATTTTCTTCACACATTCTCAAGTCAGCTCAAATAATATGTATCAAATGAAGTTATTTAGTAATTTAATTAACTAACAATTAATAATGTTGCGTTATTGAATTAATGGCGCTTAATGGGCAAACTCAAAATTTTACAATGAATGCTTGAAAATGTGGCACAGCATTTATAGAAAGACCTCCAGTCGATAGCCCAAATTGACAATAAATATTTTTTGATTAAATTAGATGTATTATGACTTTAATAATATTATCTTGTCAATAAACATGTATTATTGTTGAACGTATACAATTCCTTACGTAAATCATAATTCAGTAGTAGTACTGATATTTAAAGAAAATGTATACATTAAAAATATGAACATTTATATTTGTGCGATTTGCCTACATTTGCATTCGTGTACTTGTCTGTCAGCGAGTAAAACACAAAGCAAGTTTGGACAACAGTTCTCAACATCAAACGCCGCCACCGTCAAGCTATTGAAGGCAGAACTGTTTAGGTTTTACGTTTTCGAAAGGGTCGCACCATTTAAATTTTAAATTTATTAATTCATGACAGAAAAAGCAGGCGATTAACATAAAACCGACGATAATGAAAGAACGAACACGCCGAAACTCAAATAATTGGGCCAGCCGCAACATGGATTAGAATTTGTGCCGATCTTGATACGAAGAATGGAAATAGTTTATCGATGCCAGAATATATTTATATTTTGAATTAGTTATATTACGTGGGTGGTTTATAAGTATAATAAAGTTCTATTACACAATCCGTTTAATGACGGGACATCTTAAAGGATCCACTCCTCAAACCTACTCAAGCTAAATATTAATCAGTAATGACATGACAATAGCTTAGGTTCAGTAACTATTTAAAGCGAATGGCTTAGCAGTTTCTACAAAATAATTTTAAAATTGTGTAATAACACAATGTTACACAATATACACGAATTGAGCTATGAATTGATTTTTAACCCATTCTATCCGCCAGATTTCGTCACGTGCATTTTCTTTCAGTTCCCAAACTTACAGATTTAGTTCAATCGAAGGTAATTATCTTCTAACGTCATCGTCACCCCAAGTGAGTATTATGCATACTTTCAGGGAGTCTGTTTTTCTTGAAGGTAATTAAAAATTGGAAACTCGCTGGACTAAGTGTATAGTCTAGTGATGGGCCAACTCAAGTGAGATTAAGTGAATCATTCGATTAATAAACTCATCGATTATTTAATAATGTATTATTATCATTCAAATGATGGTTCGAATGATCATTCATATGATAATATAACGTTTGTTTATCATCTTATAAACACAACAGATAACAAAACACAACACAACATTCAACATACATTAGTACCAGAGCTGGGATGAATCCTCAAAAACAGGATTCGAATCACGAATCCGAATCACCTAATATGATTCGAATCACGAATACTCGAATAAAGGATTCGTAAGTGAAAAATATGATTCGAATCAAAGATTCGAATCCTCATTTTTGAATCACGGATACAAATCCTTTAAAAATAAATTTGAATCTATTATTTGCAACCAGTAATATTTTATTCCATGAGTTTCTATTAACAAAAATGTTCATTCAATAAATATCTGATTAAATATTGATTTTAATTAATAATGATATATGTGTTATTGAACTTCATTTTAAATCTGTGTTTTATACGCGTGGCGCATGAAGTAAAATTTCGAGTTTAGAAAAGCCCCGTGAAAAATTGTCTCGGGTCGCTACGCGACCCGAGACAATTTTTCTACGCGGGGCTTTTCTAAACTCGAAATTTTACTTCATGCTTAGTCTGGGAGTGGACAACACTCGTTCTTAGAAGTTTCAAATTAAAGGATCACTCTAGATTACTAAGTTTATTACCATTTTACAAAGGCTACAGCTCGAAGGACCAATCATGGTCTTCGGAGACCGAAGGACTACAGGGAATCGAAGTTTCTTTACAAGAAAACAACGAATATCTAAAGGATTACAGCATGGATAGGAAAGAAAACATCCAATTTTGAAAAAATCTCGCAGTTGGGTTGGTTTTTAGTGCGTTTTTAAATTCACTTTAAATCAGTGTTTTATACGCGTGGCGCATGAAGTAAAATTTCGAGTTTAGAAAAGGCCCGTGAAAATTTGTCTCGGGTCGCTGCGCGACCCTCGACAAATTTTCTACGCGGGGCTTTTCTAAACTCGAAATTTTACTTCATGCTTAGTCTGGGAGTGGACCGTCAGGATTTTATACATGTCGAGATTTTCGATATTTTTAGATTTTTTTCGATTTATTTACAGTTTGCTATTGTATTAAATGCAACTTTAATATTGAATAAATGCGGTGTTTTTTAGGAATAGAATATTCACCCATTAAGAGCCGAGCAAATTATAAAGTTAACTCTAAAAATTAATTTTTGGTAAAATTTTGCATCTTTTTCTATGATTTCAATGAATGGTTTATTATATTACATACGTCGATTTTTTAAAAGAGTTAAATTTAAAGTTCAAACGAGTGTTGTTCACTCCCAGACTAAGCATGAAGTAAAATTTCGAGTTTAGAAAAGCCCCGCTTAGAAAATTTGTCGAGGGTCGCGCAGCGACCCGAGACAAATTTTCGCGGGGCTTTTCTAAACTCGAAATTTTACTTCATGCGCCACGCGTATAAAACACTGCTTTAAAGTGAAGTTAAATATGCACTGAAAACCAACCCAACTTCGAAATGTTTTCAAAATTAGATGTTTTCTTTCCTATCCATGCTGTAAACCTTCAGATATTCGTTGTTTTCTTGTAAAAAAACTTCGATTCCCTGTAGTCCTTCGGTCTCCGAAGACCATGATTGGTCCTTCGAGCTGTAGCCTTTGTAAAATGGTAATAAACTTAGTAATCTAGAGTGATCCTTCAATTTGAAGCTTCTAAGAACGAGTGTTGTCCACTCCCAGACTAAGCATGAAGTAAAATTTCGAGTTTAGAAAAGCCCCGCGTAGAAAATTTGTCGAGGGTCGCGCAGCGACCCGAGACAAATTTTCACGGGGCTTTTCTAAACTCGAAATTTTACTTCATGCGCCACGTGTATAAAACACCGATTTTAAGTGAAGTTAAAAATATACTATTAAGGTTGGAAATTTTTCATGGTTAAGTAACCAAATATGCTTTCACAAATATTTGAATTATTCAAAAATTTAAATATTTATATTCAAATATAAATAATTTAGTGATTTAATTATTCATATTAGAATATTTAACTATTTGAATAAATCAAATTCGAATCCCAGCCTTAATAGCGATGATTCGAATTATTTGGGAGGATTTGAATCACTGTATGAGGATTCGAATTCTTTTATAAGGATTCGATTCCTTTTATAAGGATTCGAATCCTATTATAAGAATTCGAATCCTTTTATAAGGTCTCGAATCCTTTTATAAGAATTCGAATCCTTTTATAAGGATTCGAATCATCTACGTCTGGATTCGAATACGAATCCATTTAAAAAAAATGTAAGGAATCCGGATCACGAATCCGTTTTCACTAAAGTATTCGAATACCTCTTTTGAATCCTCTAAAAGGATTCGAATCCTGGAATCGAATCCTGAATGATTCGAATCCTGCCCAGCTCTGATTAGTACATAAATGTGCAGAGAATTCTATAAAAATTATTTCTCTACGACACAATACTTTCATTCCAGGTTGAAATATAGTTTAAGCCAGTTATTTTGCCGCACCTTGTAATTCGTTATTTTACATTACTTTGAGTAACTATATGTTAAATACCCGCTTCAGTAAATATTTACTGCATAATTATAAGTTACACTTCATTGTTTTTTATTTTTTAATTTCTTAATTTTGAACATTTCCACTCAAATAAAATAAATCCTACGTTATTTTACATTACTTGGAGTAACAATGTTGAATATCTGGTTCAGTAAATATTTACTGCATAATTATGATTTAGATAGTCGTCCTGTTGGGTTTTCGGTTAAAAATTTGTTTTTTAAAGGGGTCATTAACGTCTGTGTAAATCACAATTACCTCGTGTAAATAAATACACTGTGTATGTGTATATACTTGTGTGTGTGTTAGTTGGGCAGTCGTATTTTTAACAAACGCGTGTGGGCGTGCACACACATAATAATAATAGCCCGAACTGGACCTACTCTCTCTGTTTCTCCCGTTTTTGCGCGGACGGGAACAATCGGGAAATACTCAGAAATAGAACCTGGAAAATGAGCACTTTCCAGCTTCTAAAACGAATACTCACCTCTCGTTCTGGATGGATTGTTAACACTGATGAATTTTGGTATGTAAATATAAACTTCCTATATGGTTTTTGCAGTAATAAAAAGTTTATGATGTTATACAGGGTGTCCTACCGAAACCACACATTAATAGGATGTGGACTTCTAATTAGAGCATTGTAATGATATTTTCAGCATTTTTGTTCTCCTGGGTGGTTTTCATATAAATAAAACTAGTGAAAATATAGAGGTTTTGAAATTTTATACCACATTCAGTCAATTTTAAATTTCGGTTTTATAAATAGAACACCCTGTATACATAGCAAAATTTAATTCTGCGTTAATTTATACAAGCACTCCCTACCTATCTTCTTTCGTCTTTACGATATTTTCATAAGTGCAAAGTCTATGTTTAAAAAAAATGGATTTTAATACAAGAATTTATTTGAAAATTAAACAATTACAAATTATGATAATATACCTGAGAAATAATTAGTTTATGTTTCGCAAAGCTGAACTTTAAACTAGTTTACCTAAATTACGGATTTTAGTGTAGGATTGTATTTAATGATCAAAAACCTACCAAAAGCTGAACTTTTATAAAATCAAGAAAGATTTTGGAAAATAAACAAATTTTTTTCCGACGTTTAAAATAGACATAATCCGATAGTTGGAAATGAAATTACAGACGTTCAAAGTTGATTAAAATATTTTCAACATTAATTTTACTTCATGCGACACGCGTATAAAACAATGATTTCAAGTGAAGTTCAAAATATTCCGCTAATGCAATATTTTGAAGCAGTATAGTTTTAACGTCATGTTAAATCAAATTTAACCAATATAACGCAATGCGTTTTATCACATGGGAAAGTTTCATCTACTTTTCCCATTATACACGGTGTACCACAAGGGTCTATATTAGGCCCTTTATTATTTCTCATTTATATCAATAACTTGCCAAGTTCAGATGATACTATTATATTAAGTAATACCCCCCCCCCCCCCCAGCCACTACAACAAGCGCATTACATAAGGAAACACTATCAACGGCCTCCTCTTGGTTCGATACCAATAAGCTAAATCTTAATGACAGCAAGTCAATTACTGCTAGTTTTGCTGTCAAAGATCCAAACCTAGAGGTAATATTGACAAAATTTCTGGGTATTAACATTACATCTGATTTGTCATGGGGTACGCATGGCGAGGAACTTGCTTCAAAACTATGCTCTGGGATTTTTGCGTTACGATCACTAGTCAAACCAGTACCAGCGAATGTTATGAGTGTAGCATATTTCTCACTACTACAAAGCCACATTTTCAATTTCAATTTCAATTTATTTACGGAAAATCTCCTTTATACAATACAATAATGACAATCATTTTCTTAAACATAAGTCACCAGTACATTCATCAGTCACAAGTATATTCACGGAAAAGTAAAACATATAAATAACCCAAGTGGCGGCAATAAATGCAAATAGGAACATCAGAAACGGTAATCTTAGTGATACTATTAAACAAAAATATACATATATAAATAAGTGAAAATAAATAAAAGTATATAAATAAATGTATACCATGTATAATGTGGTATCACAGATGGTATCACAGATCAAGGTAAGTTATAACGCAACAGCAATATATCACAGGTATAAGACACCAAATAATCAATAACAAATAAATAACAAAAAATAATAATACTAATAATAATAACAAAATAAAAATTAAAATAGCTACACAAATATTAATAAATACCGATTTAAAATTAACACTAAGAAAGAACATCGGATAAATGAATGCGGTGCAATCTGGATTTGAAAGTTGCAAATGTAGAAGTAAACAAAACAAAATTGTTGTCATTCTCCAGTTTGTTTGCATACCGCATCAGTCGGCCCATAGGGCTGTACATACCGTAACGAGTGGGATGAAAGGCAATGCGAAACAACGGTTTGTGTCGTGACTGTGGGCCGCGCGGTATATTGAATTCAAGCCTTTCAACCAACTCACTACAATCTATGAGACCGTTGATAAGCTTATATAAAAACGATATATCTAAAAACATTCTCCTAAAAACTAATGACTTAATATTCAATTGTTTTAACATTCCACTGTGACTAAAATTAGCACTTCTTCCACCCATTCGGAAATGCATAAGTCTTAAGAATTTCCCCTGTACTCTTCCAAGCTGAGTAATGGAGTTATTATTGTATGGCGACCAAACACTTGATGCATATTCCAAATGAGGACGAACTAGGGAAACATACAGCTTTTTAACAGTGCTCATTTTAAAATCTGTCGAAAACCTATTAATGAAACCCATTAGTTTCAATGATTTATTACATATATGTGACACATGATTGGAAAAGTTTAGCTTCGATGTAAATAATATACCCAGGTCCTTCATAACTGATTTTTGTGTTAACACATTCCCGTCTAGTGAATAATCAAAATTCTTTTTTTTCCCACGATAAAATAAAATATAGTTGCATTTCTTCAAATTCAACTCCAGTTAATTATTTTTACACCATAATGCAACGCTGTTCAAATCGTCCTGAAGTTGAATCTGATCAGTTGCAGCATTAATGGTCTTAAACATTTTCAAGTCATCAGCAAACAGGAGAAAATTACTGCTTTTAATATTCGACCCAATGTCGTTAATAAATAACAAAAATAAAAGGGGTCCACAATGCGAGCCCTGCGGTACACCCAAGGTTACCCTTATAAAGTTCGACAGATGCTTCCCTATGCGTACACGTTGTGTCCTATTCAGTAACTGCTCATCCACTTAGTAATGTTTACACCGAAACCCATTAATTCAAATTTATTTATTAATATGCTATGTTGCACTCGATCAAACGCCTTGGAAAAGTCCGTAAATATTGAATCGACCTGTGATCCATTCTCCAAGGCGTTTGATAAATGGGTCTGGTACACGACTAGATTTGTAGTAGTAGATCTGCCCCTCAAAAATCCATGCTGTTCATTAATGATTGCTCGTGAACATGACCTGATAAGTTGTTCCGAAACTAACAAATCCAGTAGCTTTGGGATTACTGATTTGATGGATATTCCCCTATAGTTCTCAATATTACCCCTCGCACAATTTTTAAATATAGGGACGACATAACTGTCCTTCCAACCATCAGGAAATACACCCGACGAAAGGGAACTTGTAAACATAGCATGAATAGGCTTACACAAAGTATATATGCAACTCTTTACAAAGAATGCAGGGATACCATCAGGGCCCGCATTGCACGACACAGGTAGCGAGACAATGGCATTGAACACATCTTCAATTGAAACACTGAGATTACACAGATCAAAAGATGCGTTACCCTGATAATTAGCAAGTGCATTAACTTGCTTATTATTATAAACTTAGGAAAAATGTTTGGCAAACAGCTCCACACTGTGTTCTGTATTGTCACTTAACTCCTTATGAAAATACATTTCACTTGGATATCCCGTCGTTTTGCGACATACATCAACGTGATCCCAAAATTGTTTGGAATCGCTGTTTATTTCTGTTTCGACACGGTCAATATCATTTCTGTATAATTGCTCACTAAGATCTTTACATTGTTTCCTCAAGTTCTTAAATAATTCGTAATGTGTTCGAGAGTCATTATTTTTATATTTCATATTTTACATGGATTGGTTGTATGGGGACATGCACCAAATAGGCACAGAAACTTTGGCTTGCAGAGAAAAGCGGTAATAATTATGAGTGGTTATGGTTATATTAAAAACTGTCGGTTAGCATTCAAAGATCTTGAAATATTAACTTTGCCATCGTTTTACATTCAAGAATGCTTGCTGTTCGTTAAAACCAACTATAGTTAATATCATACCTGAGTTGAGTTGATTAATAAATATAATACCAGACAAGCCCAAAACATCCACCAAAATCAGCTTAGACTAAGCAAATCAAAAACAGGAGTAAAATACTATGGAATTGAATTCTTCAACGCACTCCCAAGCCACATAAAAGATTCGCCAGCTACAAAATATAAAATAAATATTAAAAATGCTGCATTGAAAATGCATTCTACAGTTAATTTATCAATGAATGTTAATTTATTTTGTGTTTGATTTTAATATGTAATCTTTTTAATTGTATTTTTTTAACTATTAGCGTAATTTTGTACAAATTTTAAATGTTATTATATCTTGTATTATACTTTTTAGATTGTGCGAGTTAATTTGATTTTATTATGTTATCTTTTTAATGTATATTTTTAACTATGCGCGTTCGATATTAATATGTTATATTTTTTACATTTTACATTCATTATTGAAATCTCTAGGTGATCGGACTACCTTAACCAAAGATTTCTAGGATTAAAATAAAATGATTTAACACAACTTATCTATATTCAAAAGTTTACGGTTAAGTCAGAATTAGTCTTCAAAGTTCACACAAATATTATTAATTTTATTTATAACAATTGAACGCTATATTAGATACGACTGAAATTTATTATAGTTGATTATCATAATATAACACATTATTTCAGTTATTATGACCATTATTGATTGACAAGAAGTATAGAAAACAATAGTACCACAGCATAAAAACTAAAATATGTTTTTATTGGCGCAAATTTTTCTTTGTTTTTCTGTGTCTAAAACATGTTTAACAAACGTCAATTGTGTATAATATTAATTAACGAGTGTCTTTTGAGAATTAATGCGTACATTTTAATTATTTGCAAAGAATTAATCTTTGCATTTATGAAAATGAAGGTTACATTAAGCATTTACTAAGAGTCGAATTATTAAACAATTATTTACAAATAACCATTTATTTTCATTCGATCAAGTAACTCTATAATAAATAATTCTCTTTGATAAATTGATGTTATTTATTTTCATTTGATTAGGTAACTCTTTAATAAATAAATAATAAAGATACCATATTTATATTTTATTTTTTTGTTGCAAAACCGTACAAGATATCAAACATTATTAAGAGACAAAAAAGCTTGCAAATGTAGTAATATTTCAATATTTATAGGCAGCGCCAATAAAAATATATTTTAGTTTTTATGTTGTGGTACTACTATTTTCATACTTCTTGTCAATAAATTATGACCCTAATACCTGAAATTATGTGTTATATTATTGGTTATCATAATAAATTTCAGTCTGATCGAATATAGCGTTCAGTTGTTATTAATAAAATTAGTAATATTTTTTTGAACTTTGAAGACTTGCTCCGGCTTAACCGTTAACTTTTGGATATAGATAAGTTGTGTTAGATCGTTATATTTTGATCCGTGGAACTATGGTTAAGCCATTTCCCTACATTAACGGGACAGATATGATGATTTAAATATAAAGAATATTGAAAACTGTCGTAAATTAAATTTGTTCTACTTACATTACCATTATCATATTTACAAAATATTCACAAAAGAATTCTTTTTTACAATTTTTTACTATATCTTAGTAAATATCCATTACATCTCAGCAGTGCATATTTTCAACTCTACTTTAAATCAGTACGCGTCTCACATGGAATAACATTTCGAGTTTAGAAAAGCCCCCAAAATTTGGCTCGGTCGCCACGCTTTTCTAAACTCGAAATGTTACTATATGCTTAGTCTGGGAGTAAAAGAGACTCGTTAGTTTAAAATATGTCATAATTATCAAAATGTGTGTCGCAAGTGCCATAAATAAAAACACTAACATGACCATCTAATAATATATTTTAAATAACTGTTGTCTGAAATTAACAATAGTTCTAATGTCGGCTGACGCCGATGCGTGTCAAGTTTGATAGATTGGACTAAATGTCAAGTTGACAGAATAGACTAATATCGTCTGACAGAGCTCATGGTAAGTTGACACAATGAACTAAATGCCGACTATCGTCGTCTCAAGTCAAGTTGACACGATAGATTAATCTTAATCAATAAAGTGACTTAGAGTCATAGTCCAATAGTTAATATACAGTTGACAAAATCATATCATAGTTAAAAGACAGTAAACCAAGTGACTTAGACTCATAATATCCCAATAGTCAAAATACAGTGTTTTAATGACAAAATCCGAATGAGGTAAAAGACAGTCAACTAAGTGACTTACAGTCATATAAGCACAACAGTCGAAATACAATCGATAAAGACTTTTTATAATAAAATCCTAGCATAGACAAAAGGCAGCCAAATCCTAATAAGTTAAAAGACAGTCAACCAAGTGACTTACGGTTATATTGACACAATAGTCAAAATACAGTCGATAGAAAGATTGAATTATAAAATCCAATTATAGTCAAATGACAGTCAACCAAGTGATTGACAATCATAATGTTTGACTATTGTGACATTATATAAAATATCAAAATATAGCCAAAAAAGATATTATATGACAATCCTATGCTAGCCTAAAGAGTGTCAACTGTGCTATTTACTGACAAAATCATATCATATTTAGAGACTTGTAATCAATATTTCAACAGACAATATACGGTCGATAAGGAAATGTAACTACTAAATACTATCATAGTAAAAAAATAGTCAATTAAGTGACTTACAGTCATAATACAATCAATCGACAGCCGACCAAGTGATTTTAAGTGAAAATTATACAGGGTGCCCGTATTTCAACACAATATATGGGGATCTCGGTTATTTAAAGAGATAGAAAGTCGGTTAGGGGCAAAGTTGTGTATCTTAGGGCCCAATAATAATCTAATATCAAATATGAAATATATTCTTTTGAGATATTGTCAAAAAACGGATTTTTTTAAATTTTGTTTTTATTTTTTTATTCAAAAACTATTAAATCCAGACATTTACAACTTTGACAATATAGAGGCACTTTTTAATGTGGAATCTAGTAGCATATTTTTTCTAAGATAACTAAAGAATTTACCCAGGTATCATAGCGAACTTTTGTTTTTCTTATGGGCTCCATTTTGGATTTTCATATTTTTTGTAAGAATATTTTGTTCGGAACTCAGTGATGTAGTATTTGAATCTAAAAATAAATACGATTTAAAAAAATACGCAATTTTTTCCCAATTTAACCGACTCTCTATCTCTTCAAATATCTAAGATCCCTATACATTCTGTCGAAATACGGACACCCTGTATAGCGGTAGAAAACCAAACGACCAGTGATTACAGTAAACATGCCGTGAGTCAAATCAAGTATCTATTAATTTTATAGATTACATGTTGATTATTTATTTAATGGAATTGACCATTGTTCACAGTTATAAGACATACATGTAAAATACAATACATTTATGTATAATAAGTAACTAAAAATACAAAAATATAACACTTTATACGCAAAAACTAACAGTAAAAGGTAAAAATGACGCTCTCAGTCACCAATTTCGAGATGACAACAATGGCATGACTCTAACCTTTTCACAAAACGCATATTGACAGTCTTTACTATATTGACTGCCACTTGATGACATTGACTATTATTCGATTATGTTGACTACATACTCATTATTGACTACTATTTATATATTGTCATTTAACAACATTGACTTCCATCCCGGACAAAACCGAATGGGTAGAGGGCAAGATTGTTCAGGGAAATGAAGTCTGGCTCTTCACCGATGGCTCCAAGTCCGAAAACAGAGTAGGGGGTGGAATTTTCTCACATGAGTTCAACCTCAAAAATTCTTTTCGACTCCCAAACCACTGCAGCGTCCTACAGGCGGAAGTCATGGCTATCCGAGTGGCAGTGGACTGGATGGTAAAACCGACCTTCAGGTAAACCATATCAGGTTCGTCACCGACAGCCAGGCCGCCATTAGGACATTAAATAGTCCCTACTGCACCTCCAAGGTGGTCAGAGACTGCAGAAAAGTGCTTAACAAGCTCGCTAACAGCTGTGATGTGGGGCTCATCTGGGTACCAGGTCACAGTGATATCAAGGGAAACTCAATTGCCGACGGCCTCGCAAGGAAGGGGGCAAGGATGAGAGACCTATCTACTGAACTTTCCGCCGACATTCCTCTTAGGGAATGCCAGAGACTATTAAGGGACCAAATGACATCATGGGTTAACCTTAGGTGGAAGGAAGAAGACACGTGTCACATAACAAGGCAGCTATGGCCTATGTGTGACACTATAAACAGTAAAAGATTAATTGCACTTAGCAGAATCGACATAAGGAAGGCAGTAGGCATCATCACGGGTCACTGTTTTCTGGGTGGACACGCACAAAAGATGGGTCTCAAATACAACGACTTCTGCAGAGAATGCCTAGATGAGGAGGAGGAAGAAACAGTACTCCACTATATAGGTCAATGTCCTGCTCTTGAGGGGAAACGAATGAAGTACCTCGGTCTGCACCACGCAAGTGAACTGGCGGAGCTCTCACCTATAAAGGTGGGAGATCTGATCGGATTCATTAGGTGCTCAAATTGGGTTGTATAGGGGAAGGATCTCTCATGGTATCACAACGGGCCCTATGGGCCTAAGTGAACAGCCTCGGCTGTTCCCATATAAACCTAACCTAACCTAACAACATTGACTAATTATCGAATACGTTGTGACTATATGCTATTTATTGACTGCCATTTGACAATATTGATGTTAATTGATAATATTGATTCATGCTGATTATTAACTACTGTTTATTATTGACTGTGATTTAACAACATTGACTATTCATGCTGATTATTAACTACTGTTTAATATTGACTGTGATTTTTTTTTGTTTATTTTTTGTTTTTTTTTTTTGTTTGTTTTATTGGCCTTGGTAACTATGACCATTAGCCATCAATCTATATTTTATTGTTTTAACTAATTCTATATCGAAATTACATCTAGGACGCCACAACACATTCACACTACAACCATGGACCCGGATGGAATCATTTATTATTCATAAATGATTCCACCGGACGGGACTCGAACCCGCGACCTCTGGATCTGTGGGCAGGGTCTCTACCCACTCGGCCACCGAAGCCCCTGACTGTGATTTAACAACATTGACTATTAATCGATTATGTTGCCCACATGCATGCTAATTGTTGACTACTATTCATTGACTGTCATTCGAAAAAATTGACTATAATAACTAAATTGGCAATTTTCGGAGTTTTACGTCATTTCTCATTATGATTTGATTTTGACTAATTTAACAATTTCCATTAAAATCGAAATGTTTACATTGGAAAAGACAAAAATGACATTATACTCATAAAATTTAAATATACGACAAGCTAATTTATGATAAAGTCGATTTTTATTTTCTCCACCGATTAAAAAAAAACAGTTAATATTTTGGAAAATGCTGTAGACATATTTACATTTCGATTGCTACCAGTTATCGTTTATTAATTTCTAAGTAAATTTATTCTTAGATGTTGACTATTTTTGTTAGATTTAGGTAATTAATAATTTTTATTCTCAAAAAAAAAGCGAGATGGAAAGAAAATTAACTATTCTAAAACTGTGTGAAAACAACGAGTTCTATTACAAAAAAAACTTCAGAAATAGTCTTAATCGAGTGAGAGAACCTCAAAACGAATATTTCCGCAAACATTTTTGATTCAAACATGTTCACGTTCCTATTGTATTACATATGGGAATGTGCGTGTTTGAACCAAAATAAACCGATATTTCTTTCGGTTCTGTTTCGGTTTTCGTTCGGCCAAAAATAGCGGTTTTTCCCGGTTTTCGGTTCAATTCCGGTTCAAAGCCCTGGATAAAACACAAAAATGCATTTAATGTATTTTGCATATCTGCTTCACAATTTACGTTTTTTTACAAAAATAAACATAATCTACCCTATTAATATGCAATAAATCTAATGATTATAATATTAAGACAAAAAATTCTTTCTGTTAAAAAACCGAAATAACAAGAAACTTTTATAAATACATAAAAGAATATTTTGAAATCCCATTGTAATTTTGTACATTTTTTTTACATGCACAAGATAATAATTTATAATGTCAGTATGAAAATCTGTCTTTGGATTTGTATGCGTTGTTGTAAAGAATAGTTTACACGGACATAAATAGGGAATTCTGTTTGTGTGGATAGTTTCTTGTGTGTATGTTTGTGGGGGATGATTTATGTTTGTACATTGGGCAAACACGTTTGAATTAATCATGAGAAAGCATCAATAAAGTGTACTCCATTTAAGAGCATATTTCAACTGTATGACTTGTCTACGTAAATGGAATATTTCAGCAATTACTTATGTATTTAAGCCTAGAAATAATTGATTGTGAAGCTAAAAGGTGCAGTTTATTTTAAGAGTGTAATCAGATATCAGAGCTGGGACGAATCCTTGTAAAAAGGATTCGAATCACGAATTCAAATCACCTAATATGATTTCGAATCACGAATACAAATCTTTTAAGAATATTTTTTTGCAACCATTAATATATAAATATCGTTACCACTTGTTTTAATAAAAATATTCAAAACCTAATTATTTATTATTAGCACTGAATATCGTTGATAACAGACTAAATATCTGATTCCATGTTACTCTGATTAAAGATGTATTTGTGTCTTTCTGAACTTCACTATAAATCAGTGTTTTAAACGCGTGGCGCATGAAGTAAAATTTCGAGTTTAGAAAAGCCCGAAAATTTGTCTCGGGTCGCTGCGCGACCCTCGACAAATGTTCACAGGGCTTTTCTATACTCGAAATTTTATTTCATGCTTAGCCTGGGAGTGGAAACACATGTTTAAAACTTCAAATTGACGAATGGCTGAAAATTACGTAAATAAATAATTCATTGAATAACATTTAAACCAGGAAAGTCTGAGAAAAGTCATAGAATTATATTCTAATTGACCAATCGAATCACGAATCCGAATCACCTAATATGATTCGAATCACGAATCCTCGAATAAAGGATTCGTAAGAGATAAATATGATTCGAATCAAAGATTCGAATCCCGTTTTTTCGAATCACGAATACAAATCTTTTAAGAATATTTTTCTTTTGCAACCATTAATATATAAATATCGTTACCAGTTGTTTTAATAAAAATATTCAAAACCTAATTATTTATTATTAACACTGAATATCGTTGATAACAGACTAAATATCTGATTCCATGTTACTCTGATTAAAGATGTATTTGTGTCATTCTGAACTTCACTATAAATCAGTGTTTTAAACGCGTGGCGCATGAAGTAAAATTTCGAGTTTAGAAAAGCCCGAAAATTTGTCTCGGGTCGCTGCGCGACCCTCGACAAATTTTCACGGGGCTTTTCTAAACTCGTAATTTTACTTCATGCTTAGCCTGGGAGTGGAAACACATGTTTAAAACTTCAAATTGACGAATGGCTGAAAATTACGTAAATAAATAATTCATTGAATAACATTTAAACCAGGAAAGTCTGAGAAAAGTCATAGAATTATATTCTAATTGACCAATCGAATCACGAATCCGAATCACCTAATATGATTCGAATCACGAATCCTCGAATAAAGGATTCGTAAGAGATAAATATGATTCGAATCAAAGATTCGAATCCCGTTTTTTCGAATCACGAATACAAATCTTTTAAGAATATTTGTCTTTTGCAACCATTAATATATAAATATCGTTACCAGTTGTTTTAATAAAAATATTCAAAACCTAATTATTTATTATTAACACTGAATATCGTTGATAACAGACTAAATATCTGATTCCATTTTACTCTGATTAAAGATGTATTTGTGTCTTTCTGAACTTCACTACAAATCAGTGTTTTAAACGCGTGGCGCATGAAGTAAAATTTCGAGTTTAGAAAAGCCCGAAAATTTGTCTCGGGTCGCTGCGCGACCCTCGACAAATTTTCACAGGGCTTTTCTAAACTCGAAATTTTACTTCATGCTTAGCCTGGGAGTGGAAACACATGTTTAAAACTTCAAATCGACGAATGGCTGAAAATTACGTAAATAAATAATTCATTGAATTACATTTAAACCAGGAAAGTCTGAGAAAAGTCATAGAATTATATTCTAATTGACCAAAACACTAACAAATAAGCCATATGATATTATTAGATTTGTCAAAATCAGTAGGCAAATTACAAAACAAGTAAACAAATTAACTTAAATATTGACAAAAACTGAAAACAATTTAACAAAATAGGGATTTTCCACAAAAGAAAGTTTAATTAAAAGGCCAGGGCAAAAAATCTTGAATCAGGAAAATGTAGGAAAAATGTAACAATTCAGATTGTGATTCCTATGTCAGTTTTACTTAAAATTATATTAAACAATGTTAAACATTTCATGTTCTTATCAAAGCATTCAGTTTGAAGTTTCGAACAATCATTTCCACTCCCAGACTAAGCATGAAGTAAAATTTCGAGTTTAGAAAAGCCCCATGAAAATTTTCGGGCTTTTCTAAACTCGAAATTTTACTTCATGCGCCACGCGTATAAAACAGTGATTTAATGAGAAATTTAGGAACACACAAGACACATTTTTCATGTTAATCCTCACAATTCGAATTATTTTTGACAATTCAAATCCTTATGTAAGTATTCGAATCCTTTTATAAATATTCGATCCTATTATAAATATTCGAATCCTTTTATAAGGATTCGAATCACCCACATTTGGATTCGAATACGAATCTTCTTAAAAAAATGTAACGAATCCGGATCACGAATCCAGTTGAACTAAAGTATTCGAATACCACTTTTGAATCCTCTAAAAGGATTAGAATCCAGGATTCGAATCCTGAATGATTCGAATCCTGCCCAGCTCTGTCAGATATAATAAACAATATTAATTTAAAAATATAATGTAGATCTTACTACTTATATTATATATTATATTTATGGAGAAATCCAGATTAATTAGCTATTTTCCGTTATACGAGTATTATTGTTTGTTAAATGTTTCTATAATTTTGAACGCACTAATCATTGTATCATACAGGGAAGGGAGTTTTTCTTTTGAGTATACAAAACCTAATTACAGCGTATATATTGTAAATCTTCAGATATTCGTTGTTTTTTTTTTTTATTTAGAATTCAATCAATTACAATTCAAGCTATAAACGAGTGTTTTCCACTCCCAGATTACGCATGAAGTGAAATTTCGAGTTTAGAAAAGCTTTAAAATTACTAAAATATTCGCGAAGCGACCAAACCAAGTGTTCAGACTCTTCCAAAATTGAAATTTTACTTCATGCGCCACGCGTATAAAATACTAAAATATTGTAAAGTTAATAATATGCTCCTAAAGCAGTATGTTAGAAACGTAAATTTTAAACTATATACTCGTGGCGCATAAAGTAACATTTCGAGTTTAGAAATGCCTGATAATTTGGTCGCTTCGTTACGCAATCAAACCAAATTTTAAAGCTTTTATAAACTCAAAATTTTACTTTATGCTTAATTGAGAAGTGGAAAACACTTGTTGCCGCCAATTCAGGACTTAGCCGCGATCGCGGATTAACGGATATTGTGAAGGCGCGGGTTCTTTACCTGAAAGGGATGAAGCGCTCATTATGTACGCTCTCAGGCACCCTGGAGAGAAGACAGGCTGCATTACGTCATTGTGTCGGATGGGACCGCCCTTGGACGGAGTAGAAAGCTTCTTCGCGGAAGAGCATATTCGTCAAAATTATGCGATGACATGTTCTAGGCGAACAAAAGGGCCATAAACGGTCAAGGCGGACATCCCAAGGACGTGCAGGGCCACAGCACGGACAAAATTAGCGGCAACAGAGCGTACGAACTTTCTTCCCCCGGAAATTGTAAACACCAATAGGGTGGCACCTAGATCATCCCACTCTTCGGAAGAAGGGAGAATAACCACCCCTAACAGCTTCGAAGAGAGCAAAATAAGAAAAACGCATCATTTACCATCCAGAAACCGAACCGCAAACATATATTTTCATTCCTCTGCGATAGAGATTCATTTCTTAGTTTTTTACTTTAAATAAATCGTGCAAAATCAACACTTGATTTTATAATTATTGGGAGCTTCCCATTTGGTCCTTCGAATTATAGTGTAAACATTAAAGCCTAAACACTCATTTAAAACTTGCTTCGAATTAAATTTGTTTAAAAGAGCAACGACTGCCAAAAGCTGTACAACGTACGCATATGTATACTTTCTTTCTTTTAAGTATACGTATGCATATCCATGTATGTTTATATAGGGTGGGGCATGGGAACTAAGTGGTTTTAGAATAATTATAAAATTAAAAATTTTAAAATTTATTCGTAAAATAATCTATCAAAAAGTACATAGCATTACATTATTATTCACGTTCAGAAAATTAAATCTGGCATGTGATGACCAGTTCTGTTAACTTTCTTCTATGGGGATATCTAAAAGAACGTGTTTACAAGGACAAGCCACGTACATTGATAGACTAGAAAGGGGCGATTTGCTAAATGGAGTGGAGACTAACTTTCTTTATTGCAAGTTGAATGCGTTGAAGAAAATTGGTCTTCACTCTTTCCAGCAGATTTCTTCTGATTCGGGTGATTTGCTGACAGATCGCCTCTTTCAGCTCTATCAATGGCTTGTCCTTGTAAACAAGTTCTTTTAGGTATCCCCATAGAAAAAGTCACATGTGGACAAGTTACAGCTCCGAGGGGGCCATAACACGTCACCAAATCTCGAAATGAGATGATTCGGAAACAGGAGTCGAAGAACAGCCGTTATTGCTCTGTCGGTATGTGCCGTGGCACCATCTTGCTGAAACCACAAATGCTGATGATCAATATTCCGTCTTTGTAGCTACGGTATGAAAAATGTTTTCACCATGGCAACGTAATGCTCACTTGTTACAGTAATGGTCACCCCATTTTGTTCATAAAAATAGAAATCGATGATGCCTAATTTTCTGCTGACAGTGTAATGCGGTGAGAAAAAGAATGCAACGCCACATAACGCACGCCCTTCCTTTCTATAAGGAGAAAGCATTGTTAAAAAAAGGTTTTTTCATTTTAATTAACACAAACCGTTTTTAACAAAACGTTTTTTTCATTGAAACAGCGTTTAAAACATAAACAATGAAAAACATGTTTAAAACGTGTTTAAAACATATTTAAAACACGTTTGAAACTCGTTTAAAGGGAACATTTTTAAAACATGTCTTAAATCACATTTATGCACACACAGTTGTGATATTTTATTGTAATAAAATGTTATGTTTAATAATGTAATTTAAAATATCTTCAAAAATTTATCTAAAATTTTAAACATTTTACTAAAGTAGTATAAAAGATAATAAAAAAACGTTTTAGATAAATTTAACGTTTAAAGCAGGTTTTAAACAGATTTAACATTTAAAACATGTTGAAAACAAAACCGTTTAAAACACGACAGTTGTTTTTAAACATGTTTAAAACACTGTTTTAAAAAAAAGTGTTTTCAACATAACAACCCTGGGAGAGATTGATACTCCTTCCAAAACCACTTGGTTCCCGTGCCCCACCCTGTACTTATATTTGTTACTATGTAATTGGTTTTCTGTTAGATAATAAAGGAGTATAATTAATAAGTTTTAAATTCAAAACTATTTTGAATTTAAAAATAAATACAAATATCATCGTAGTTTTATATTTGATATAATTATTATAAGACATGACTATTAAGTGCTACCATAGATTACTATTTACAAACAATTTTCTACTATTGTAGAGTTTAAAGAGATCACTAAGCAATATATAATACTGCTGATGTAGTCTAAAAAGAGTATTTTTGCTTCTAAAAGAAAATATTAAAGACACTATTAGTAACTTATAGTTACTTTATTTTCATTTTTACATATGATATTTCAAAAATCGCTTATACTTTGCAAAAAATTACATAACATTAAACGTAAAACAAATAAAGCTTTCAATAAACCATTAAAAATTGTATTTTGCATGCAAAGTGTCAATAAATTATAGCAAACTTTTATTGATTTTAACTTAAAATGTACGCTACATCAATATATGGTGAATGCGAAGGAAATTCAATGATTGTCATGTAAATAAAATTGAGTTTAAAGGCCACATTAAAATACATAGATTCATTGGAAAATCTCATAATGTCTCTTTGCAAGACAATGTTTGGGACAGAGTGAATTAGTGGCGTAGATAAAGGGAAGATTTAGAGAATCAATTTTCCCCTTTAGTCTTGAAAACTATTTTCTGTTAGCGATTTATTTTGTTATGATTTTCGTTTTATTTTTATAAGTCAAAAATAGAACTATTGTACTTGTTTTTGTGAATCTTTAGAAACATAAATTTATGAAACAAAATAAGTCAAATCCGCCCATCGTAAAAAGCTATTTACGCCACTGATTCGAATCAGGAATTCTTGAATAAGGGATTCGTAAGTGCAAAATATATATGATTTGAATCCTGTTTTTCGTATCACGGGTACAAATCCTTTAAAAATAAGTTTTAATTTATTATTTTTTTGTAACCATGCACATGATTAATATCGCTACCAGTTTTTATCAACAAAAATGTTCCAAATCTAATTATTTATTATTACCCCTGAAAATCGTCGATAATGGACTAAATACCTAATTGCCTGTTATATTAATTGAAGTTGATGTGTGTGTTTTAAACTTCACGCTGAATTACTGTTTAATACGCCTGGTACATAAAGTAAAATGTCGAGTTTTGAAAAGCCTAAAATTTTACTTCATGCTTAATCAAAAACTGAAAACCCTGGTTTAATAATAAAAACAAAATTATAGGCATAAAGTGATGATATATCAAATAATATCAAACAAAACTTGATTATTCAATAATAAATCACTTCCAATTATAAAAAGTAGACTTTACAAAAAATGTCATTCATTTATTGTTTTTATGAAAGCATTTAATTTGAAAAATGCATGTCAAACTCAAAAGGTACCACGGGTCAGATAAATTTATTTATTCATTTGTATTTAGATTCCGTACGAATATTTCAGTGTCAATCTTAAAACCTACTACTAATAATAAACATTACACACATATATAATTGTAAAAAAAATGTTAATAATTATTGTCTAACAAATGGATTGCACATGCACACGTCTAAATTACAATGTAACAATAGTTTGCGAAAGTAGTTTTAACTAATAAAAAATTCTACCACTGAATAATAAAGATTTATATTGAAGTATTCCTTTGCTGATTTTTTGAATTTGTTTTTATCAATCATTTCTTTTACTAAGGTTGGCAGATGATTATATATTTTGATTCCCACGTCATCTGTACTTCTTTCTTGTATTCATATTTTATAATTTGTGTCAAACTCATTTTTATGATCAAAAATAAATAGTGACATCCAAAATAGATGTAGTGAGAATAAAGTCATTATTTTTAGGGCTTTAAATATAGGCCTGCATTGTTCTGTCTATGTCACATTTTAGATAATACGAATCATTTTTATCTGCAATAAGAGTAATCTGTTTAAATGAATCGAACTTTCCCAAATAATTATGCTATATTCGAGGTGGCTTTTAATACAGGCATTATGGAAAGTTAGCATGAGATTTTTATTTTCCCATTTTTTTAGGTTTATGAGAGCGTAGTGCGCATTATTTAATTACTGGTCGATTTGTTGAATCTGAACCTCCCAAGTTAGGTTGGTATCTACGTAGAAATTTGGTGCTTTCTACAACTGGTATTGATTTGTTTCAGCTCTTGACCAGTATGCTGACATTATCTGTACGTTTTGTTTGTACTTTGAAATGAATTACATTTGACTTAGAATTTTTAATGGAAAACCATAAATACACAAATAAACGCAAAAAATAAAAAGGAAACCCGTATACGAAAAATCCGAACAGACAACAAGACACTAACAACAGACGTAAAAGAAATTGCAGATACAATAAACTCGTACTTTGCAAACATCGGAAAAGTACTGGCAGAACAACAAATTAAAAACGCAACTACAAAACCAACCACAACACTAACAACGTGAACAGACATTCCAACTATGAATTTCAAACCAACCACATTTCATGAAATTAACCACATAATAACTAATTTAAAAGACCGAAAAGCACCCGGATTTGACAACATAACATTCTAAAACAAAATAAAGAAACCCTAACACCCATACTAACAAAAATAACAAACACCGTACTAAACGAAGGAACATTCGCAGACTATATGAAGAACACTATAGTAATACCGATACATAAAAAAGGCGACAGAACAAACCCAGAAAACTACAGACCTATCCTCATTAAATAAAATACTCGAAAAGGGAATTCAAATCCAACTATGCGATCACCTATACAAAAATAATGTTATCCACCATCAACAATATGCATTCCAGCAGAACTCTGGAACATTGTCGGCAGCGTATGAATTAATTGACACAGTAAAAAACAACCTAGGTAAGAAGAAAATAGTGGCAGCCATATTTATAGACATGAAAAAAGCCTTCGATAGTATATCAAAAACAATGCTAACCGACAAACTTAACGCCATTGGAATCAAAGACACCGAACTAAAATAATTGCAGTCATATCTTACAAAAAGACCACAGGTGACAAGAATCAATGAAACCTACCACCAATCCTGTATATAATATATATCAATGATATATTAGAACTAAATATAACAGGAATGCCATTTATATACGCCGATGACACGTGCATCATATATACCGGAAACGACGAAATGAAAATAGAACGAAAAATAAATGAAGACTTAAAAATTTTAGAAAAATGGTTCTACAATAATCTGCTAACAATAAAGCAAGAAAAAACCACGTTCGTGATCTTCAATCCCAAAAAACAACCTGTAAAAATAATAATTAGAATAAATGGAAAGTACATTAAACAAATCAATAACACTGAATACTTGGCCTGAATATTAATATGAATTTAAAGTGGGATAATCACATAAATAAAATTTTGAAAAAAAACTCGACAACAATAGGAGCACTATGGAAAATAAGAAAATATATACCCGAAAACAGAAATAGAGCAGTATACTATGCCCTATTTACTTCCCACATTAATTACCTCTCCAATATATGGGGAAATACAACCGCCAAAAACATTCAGAAGCTACAATGTCAACAAAACAAAGCACTGAAAATACTGTACATACTAAATAAAAGAACAAGAACGCAAAAACTATTCGAAATCACGAAAGAACTAGATTTAAAAAAACTAATAACTTACAATAACCTATTACTTATATACAAAATACAACATAACTTAATAAAAACAAGGATCAAAATTAAACCCAACAAACAAATACACAGTTATAAAACCAGAAGAAAATCAGACCTCAGAACCGATAAATTCAACACCAAAAAGTACACGCAAAACTTGACGACAGACAAGATAAACATTTTCAACAAACTTCCAAAATACGTAAAATCTCTAAAATTGATTCCATTCAAAATAAAAATAAAAAACCTACGAATAAATAACGAAATAAACTGACCGAAAATATGAAAATGTAAAATTCACAAGAATCCTTCAATACCGTTAGCCCGAGATCGGGTACTACCCAGACATCACGAGGCGAGGAAAGAAGGAATTAAACCCAAGGTACCAACTACAATGAGGCGCAGATGAATACAAATAATTTTAACTTATGTTACTATATATATATATATATATATATATATATATATATATATATATATATATATCATTGTAATTGTACGAAATAAACTCTTTAAAAAAAATATAAATTATTTTTTTTACACCATTTTTCAATTTCCTGTATTGCGTAATTACAGTGCTTGATTGTATCTGCTAGTTTGTCGTTTTGCATTATTATACTTGTGTCGTCGGCATACTGACAAATCAGTTTCAGTGTTAATTTGATAATTGTTTGACAAATCTTTGCTATACAGGGTCGCTAAAAAGTATGGATACAGCTAAATATTTTTAGAACGGTTAAGCATAGTTCGTTTAAATTTGGGATACAGTTAGAATTGTTTAAATTCCATCACCTTCGATTTCTTCAATTTTCTACCATCATTCACTTGAAAATATAAGGCTAATTTTTTTTAATGGCGCGGGTAGTCCAATTTGTTATGTTTAAAAAGATAATTTTCTTCTGAATTCTTTGATGTAACACACGCATATTTTATTTGAATTAAATTTTAAAATAAATTATCGAACCTTGGAAGCCTTGGAAATGTTGTCTTTATTTATCGTTAGTTGTACGCCGCCTGTACTTTGACTAAAAAATAAATAAAAGTTAATAATAAATGTAAAAATAAGACATTTAACTATAACAGAACACATTTTATTAAAAAAAGGTTAAATACGAAATACATTTTCAGATTTTAATTTTGTTTGCCTTTTAACAAATATAAAGGTGGGCATGTGTTACATTAACAAATTTTCCCACCCGTACCATTTTAAAAAAAATCAAGTTAGCCTAGTATTTTCAAAATAAATGATGGTAAAAAATTTAAAAAAATCTGAGATGATAAAATTTAAACACTTCTAACTGTATCCCAAATTTCACGAACTCTGCTAAACCGCTCTGAAAATATTTAGCTGTATCCATACTTTTTAGCGACCCTCTATAATAAATACAGTATTAGGGAAAGTATTCCTCCTTGAGGTAACCCAGCTTCCATTATTATTTTCTCTGATCGATGTACAGCATTTTTTTCATAAGCATTATCCTGGGTTATCTCTACAAATTGTGTTCGTTTTGCTAGATAACTTTCAAACCACTCCAATATCTCACCGCTTACAACATAATGTTTTAATTTGTTTATTAAAAGCGTATAATTTACCGTGTCGAAGACTTTGGTGAAATCGTAGAAGATACCAGCGATATTTTTATTTTTATCTAGGGAATCACTTATAGATTGTACTGTTTCGCGCAGAGCCAAGTGTGTTTGACAGAAGTTTGTTATTCTCAAAATATGTGGTCAGTTTTAAATTCATTGCTTCACAAATATATTTGCCAAAAATTTATTGTTTATTATATATTATGTTTAGAATGAACAATTCATAATATTTTTCATTGGATGTACCAGAAATTCTGCCACAGAGTGTAGAATATTCCCCGGTCATATGATTTTTGTTTCGATATCGATTTCAATATTTTAAGTATTTCTCTGTCAGTTAATTCAGGAATATTTATTTTTGGTTGATCGTTAATAGCTTCCCAATCGTAACTGTTGTCAAATAATGCTAATATTGATATGGGCCGCAAAAAAACGATAAAAATATTATTAAACATTATGTATTGCAGCGTTTTCGATAGTATAGCAAGAATGTCCTAAATCGTGAGCGTTTTTGATTGATATTTTTTCTACATTGGTTACATCTTTGTCGATCTGTTAAGAAATTGAGATTTTTTTTTAAAATTTGAATCATTTAACCTATTTTCGCATCCATATTAAAAATCACCAATTTTTTGTATGAAATTAAGACAAGTATTTTTTATTCTAGGTTAAACAAAATGAAGTAATTTGCGATAGCATAGGAACATCTCAAAGTTAATTAACATTATTTCAACCGTAAGCCTATGCATTTTTTTCCTATTGTGGAATATTATTTTTGCTTGCTAAAAAGAGGTCTAATTATTTAGTTTATAATTCTGCAAATCTCATATTTAAGTAATTTTTCACGATATTTTGAATTTACAGTTCTTCTGTTATTTAATTTATAATTTAATTCTATGAAAATCTGATTGTTTTTAATGATTTTTTTAAATTACAACACGAGTTTACTCATTTTTAAATAATTGAGCTCATGTAATTTATCATCCACGTGAGAATATGTTCTTATACTTACATAAAACCAAAGTTTATTATTTCTTTTCATATCTCCTTAAAAGTTAATAAAATATGTGAATAGTTTTACATGATATTCGTTTTAAATGAATGTAAAATAATCGTTTTTCTTATTTTTAATCATTTTTGGTCAAATTTAAGTTCCTGTCGTGAATTTTACAAAAATAAAGCACATTGTTTCTTTCCACAATTCCTCAAAAAACCATAATTAAAATCTTGTATTTTAGTATTTGTTTATGCATTTAAAAAGCAACATGCATTATTTGTTTTTATTACTTATTCAAATGGTTGGTTAACTTTAAGCTCCTGCCATGTATTTTCTTAATAGGAAATTTTATTTATGCTTACCCGAAAATATTACTTCCTTTCTCGTTTCATACTTACAAAAAATATTATAAACATCTATTGTTTGATTAATTTCTTATGATTTTTGCAGACAAACCATGAAATAACTGATTTTTATATTTACAATGATATACCTATATCATTGTAGTTAACAGAGCTGGGATGAATCCTCAAAAACAGGATTCGAATCACGAATCCGAATCACCTAATATGATTCGAACCACGAATACTCGAATAAAGGATTCGTAAGTGAAAAATATGATTCGAATCAAAGATTCGAATCCTCATTTTTGAATCACGGATACAAATCCTTTAAAAATAAATTTGAATCTATCATTTGCAACCAGTAACATTTTATTCCATCAGTTTCTATTAAGAAAAATGTTCATTTACCGACTAAATATCTGATTAAATAATGATTTTAATTAATTATGATATATGTATTATTGAACTTCATTCAAAATCAGTGTTTTATATGCGTAGCGCAATCAATATCTGATTAAATAATGATTTTAATTAATTATGATATATGTATTATTGAACTTCATTCAAAATCAGTGTTTTATATGCGTAGCGCATGAAGTAAAATTTCGAGTTTAGAAAAGCCCCGTGAAAATTTGTCTCGGGTCGCTGCGCGACCCTCGACAAATTTTCTACGCGGGGCTTTTCTAAACTCGAAATTTTACTTCATGCTTAGTCTGGGAGTGGACAACACTCGTTCTTAGAAGTTTCAAATTGAGTGATCACTCTAGATTACTAAGTTTATTACCATTTTACAAAGGATGTAGCTCGAAGGACCAATCATGGTCTTCGGGGACCGAAGGACTACAGGGAATCGAAGTTTCTTTACTAGAAAACAACGAATATCTGAAGGTTTATAGCATGGATAGGAAAGAAAACATCAAATTTTGAAAAAATATCGAAATTAGGTTGGTTTTCAGTGCGTTCTTAACTTCACTTTAAATCAGTGTTTTATGGCGTGGCGTAATAAAATAATTGAAGTTTTTTTTACAAGAAAACAATGAAAATCTGAAGGTTTACAGCATGGAGAGGAAAGAAAACATCCAATTTTGAAAAAATTATCGAAGTTAGGTTGGTTTTCAGTGCGTTTTTAACTTCACTTTAAGTCAGTCTTTTATACGCGTGGCGCATGAAGTAAAATTTCGAGTTTAGAAAAGCCCCATGAAAATTTGTCTCGGGTCGCTGCGCGACCCTCGACAAATTTTCTACGCGGGGCTTTCCAAAACTCGAAATTTTACTTCATGCTTAGTCTGGGAGTGGACCGTCAAGATTTTCTACATGTCGAGATTTTCGATATTTCTAGATTATTGTCGATTTATTCACAATGGTTATTATATTAAATGCAACTTTAATATTAAATAAATATGGATTTTCTTAGGAATAGAATATTCACCCATTTAAAGCCGAGCAAATTATAAAGTTAACTCTAAAAGTTCTTTTTAGGTAAAATCTTGCATCTTTTTCTACGATTTCAATGAATGATTTATTATATTACATACGTAGATTTTATAAAACAGTTAAATTTAAAGTTCAAACGAGTGTTGTCCACTCCCAGACAAAGCATGAAGTAAAATTTCGAGTTTAGAAAAGCCCCGCGTAGAAAATTTGTCGAGGGTCGCGCAGCGACCCGAGACAAATTTTCGCAGGGTTTTTATAGACTCGAAATTTTACTTCATGCGCCACGCGTATAAAACACTGATTTAAAGTGAAGTTAAAAATGCACTGAAAACCAACCTAACTTCGATATTTTTTCAAAATTTGATGTTTTCTTTCCTATCCATGCTGTAAACCTTCAGATATTTTTTGTTTTCTTGTAAAAAACTTCGATTCCCTGTAGTCCTTCGGTCTCTGAAGACCATGATTGGTCCTTCGAGCTGTAGCCTTTGTAAAATGGTAATAAACTTAGTAATCTTGAGTGATCACTCAATTTGAAACTTCTAAGAACGAGTGTTGTCCACTCCCAGACTAAGCATGAAGTAAAATTTCGAGTTTAGAAAAGCCCCGCGTAGAAAATTTGTCGCGGGTCGCGCAGCGACCCGAGACAAATTTTCACGGGGCTTTTCTAAACTCGAAATTTTACTTCATGCGCCACGCGTATAAAACACTTATTTCAAGTGAAGTTAAAAATATACTATTAAGGTTGGAAATTTTATATGATTAAATAACCAAATATGCATTTGCAAATATTGGAATTATTCGAAAATGTAAATATTTATATTCAAATATGAATAATTTAGTGATTTAAATATTCATATTAGAATATTTAATTAACTATTTGAATTAATCGAATTTCTATCACAGCATTAATAGCGATGATTCGAATTATTTGGGAGGATTTGAATCCGTGTATGAGGATTCGAATTCTTTTATAAGGATTCGAATCCTTTTATAAAGATTCGAATCCTATTATAAGGATTCGAATCATCTACGTCCCTCTAAGCAATTTGACACCTTAGACTGGCGGTCACGTTACTGTTCAGTCTAAGGTGTCAAATTGTTTAGAGGGAATGGCAAAGCTATACTGATGAGAGATAAATCTCGAAACGCGTCTATAGATGGCCTGAATAATTTGACCCAAATTGTTACATTTGCAGTAGGTTACTGTATGTAACAGCAAACACTTGTTGTATAATTCAATGTCCGTCGGGGTATTAGCCCGGGAAGTAGTTGTTTCAATGAGTGTTTGATATAGTCTTTGTAAGACTAACTTGTTGTAGATTGCGAAAAGAATCGCACTTTTAATGTTTGTTAATATTTGCCACCACACAAATCTGCATTAACTGTTAAAAAATGGAAAGCACTGGTTTTAAATTGAAGTTCAAAATATACGTGTTTAGCATACTGCTTTACTAACATATTTCAGTTTCTAATACGCGTGGCGCATGAAGTAAAATTTCGAGTTTAGAAAAGCCCCGTGAAAATTTTCTATACGGGGCTTTTCTAAACTCGAAATTTTACTTCCTGCTCCACCTGGTAGTGGAAAACACTCGTTTAAAGCTTCGAATTGAACTCTTAAAAAAAGAAACAACGAATATGTCAAGATATGCAGCATATACGCTGTAATAGGAACATGTATATTCAAAAGAAAAACTCTCTATATAACATCAAAAATACTCTAAATTTAGAAAACTGATACAAAACATGTCAAATTAATATATTTTCTGTTATTTCTGCGAAATTATTTAAACTGGGTATTTCTTGAATAATATTAGTTCAATCCCAATTTGATATTGCTGATTCCCAATTTGATGTTTATTCCCAATTTGATTGTGATTAAACTGTTTCAATTTAATAGCTCATTCCCAATTTGATATTGATTAGTCTCAATTTGTAGAAATTAATTCATGAGTATTACTAATAAATAAAGAGAATATTATTAGTAATCAATGGTATTACTGAGTTTCTCTCTGCAATTGTTCGTGCATCTGCATGGTGAACCGCAACTCACGAGGTTTAATACTTTACTTGCTTTTTGCTGTTGAATATTTTTACTTTCCCCCGTATGTAATACAAAGGGAAAGTATTGTTTTCGTGAAAATTTTCGAATCAAAAATTTTAGCGGAAATATCCGTTTTCAGGTCCCCTGAGTCGAATAAGACCATTTTTGAAAAATGTCTGTCTGTCTGTCTGTCTGTGTGCGCTGTACCGCAAAAACCGCTAAAGATATAGAGATGAAACTTGAAACTTAAGCTTTTTGTTACAATCGGAAGAACTGAAAAGCATTTGGTGAAAATCGGAAAACCGGAAGTGGTACTTTACTCTTAGCGTTTTTCAATTATTTCAGATTTTTTCAATAAATGTTCATCAAACTAAAAATTTTTTCAAATAAAAGTTGTAGATAATAATAAAATGAAGATGTATTGTTTATTTACTTTTTGTCATAGCACTCTTAGTTTTTGAGATATTTAATAATTAGTGTTTTTTATCTAGTCATTGATTTGTGTCAGTGTGTGTGTTGATACAATTGGAAAATGTTTCAAATAAAAGTTGTAGGTAATAAAACATTAAAGATTTTTTGTATTTTCACTTTTTGTCATAGCACTCTTAGTTTTTGAGATATTCAATAAAAAGTGTTTTTTATCTAGTCATTGGTTTGTGTCAGTATGTGTTGATCCAATTGAAAAATGTTTCAAATAAAAGTTGTAGTTATCAAAAAGTTGAAGACATTTTGAAAATAATAATGCTACAAATATTTTAAAAGTATTTAATACGCAATTTACAGGGGAAAGTACTATGATGGACACATCACCATTTTTTCCTAAAGTGCTCCTACTTTTTCATATGACTTGTTTAGAAGTTTTGTCTCTTCTTTGTCTTCAAAGAAATGGCGGGAATTTTTCAGGTGTTGTTTCTGTTACTCTGGTTAATGTTATCATGTTATTACTGCAAATTTTGATTTCTTTTTTAGTGAAACATATGCTACAAAAAAGAAATAAAATACATAGCTTACTTGTATTCAAAGGCCCACCATCGTTTGGTAGCACAAAGTCTTAATCAATAACACTCTCGTCAATTGTGCCATGCATTTCATCACTTGAACTGAAACTCTCACACGAAATCGATTTTTTTCGTAAGGTGTAATAATACCTCTTGCCATTTTGACGGGGCTTATCATATTTTAAAGTGATGTTTATGCAAAACCTCTTAAATGTAATAACTTGATTTTAGGTATGGTGACGATATCTGTTGGACGATGATAAGATTTCATCTACTGTGGCTTATTACATAACTGCTTAGTCTAATCCAAAAAAAAGGCAAATTTTTTTGTTTGTGTGGCTTATCATGTTATTACAATAAGCCCTTCAAGTATTACAATTTTTAAAAATTAAAAAAAAAATAACTATCAATAAATGTATTGTTATCATTGATCAATTGGTAAAACTGTTGTAACGTGAGCTAACAACGTTTTCACTTTTACTTTTAAAGAGTAATTTAGGAAAAAGGTAAATTTTAATTAATGATGCACACAGATTCAGGTTTAACTTAAGACTGCTTTTATTCGTCTATATAAAAAATGTCTGCACGGATGTGCATAAAATAAAACGATTTTGCGCACAACATAATTATTTGGCGCTAATTATTATACATTTAAATATCTCTACACCCTTACCCTTAAAATTAAAGATAATTAAAAAATTTACAAAAAAAAAATAAACACAATTTTATTGTTAGGAATTATTTACATTTGGATCTTAGAAAATAAGGTGGTTCATGTGGTTCTGGAATGCTTTCAGTTTTAACATCAACCAACTTATTTTCGACATTTCCAGTGTCAACCAAAATTGTTTCTTTTACTACTTCATTGTTCTGTTGGTGAGCACTTTCCTTCGCTCGTATTTGATTTGAGTGTCTTCTCACTCTTTTGTCGTCACCAACGTTCAAGTCATACGTCACTTTACCGAACTTTTTTACTATTTCTCCTTCCATAATGGCTGAGCGGGTTTTTCAAAATCACGCACTGACACTTGTTGACCGTTTTCAAAAAAAGCTTGATTCTTATTTTCGGGTATATTGTTTTGCCTATTTAATTCAATAATTGATTTTGTATTGGGTATCAGTAAATTATATCTGGTTTTTAATTCACGTCCAAACATTAATTTTGCTGGGCTTTCGTTAGTGATATTATGTTTTGCAATTCTGTAATCGAACAGAAATCTTAATAAAGCGGTATCCAAATTTTCATTCATGAAATATGCCTTTTTTAATGCTAATTTAATTGTTTTTGCATTTATTTCAGCAGCTCCGTTACTGGCTGGATGGTATGGTGGTGAAAATGTATGCACTATACCATTCTTTTCTAAAAAATATTCAAAATCACTGGATGTAAACGGAGGCCCGTTGTCTGAAACTAATGTATCCACAAGTCCAAAACGTGCAAATAACGATCTTAAACATAATATAACGGATTCTGCTGTAGTATTTTGTAATTTAAAAGCTTCTATCCATTTAGAGTAGGCATCGGTAACAATTAAATATTTGTTACCATATAATGGCCCTAAAAAATCAATGTGAATACGTGACCACGGTTTTTCAGGAACCGGCCACGATGAAAAACATTTTACAGGGTTAGGTCTGAAAGTATTACATGTATTGCAGTTTGAACATAAATTATCTATTTGCTCGTCCATACTTGGCCACCAGAAATACGATCTCGCAATCGATTTCATCTTATTTCTGCCCAGGTGTGAGCGATGTAAATCATTTAGAATTAAATTACGTAATTTGCTAGGAATAATAATTCTGTATCCCCACAATAGACAACCATGTTCTATATGAAGCTGATCTTTTCTAATATAAAAAGGTTTATCCTTATCGCAATTTAGTTCATTCGGCCAACCATGTAAACACCATCCCAATATTTTATTTAATGTGATATCTTTTTTTGTTTCTAACGCTACAGTTTTGTGATTAAATTTAATCGCTTCATTTAAATATAATAAATTTCCTATATCATCATTTTCATTTTCAGAAACATTTAAATTATTTACAGGTAACCTTGACAATGCGTCTGCGCAATTGTTACTAGAGCTAACATATTTAATTTCGTACTGATATGCTGCTAAAATGACTGACCATCTCTGTAAACGACTAGCTGCCATAATGGGAATTCCCTTCTTGTTTCCAAAAATAGCCAACAGTGGCTTATGATCCGTTAATAAAGTAAAAAAATCGCCCATACAAATATTGGTGAAATTTTCTAATTCCAAAAATTATAGAAAGTGCTTCTTTATCTATCTGTGAATAATTAACTTCACTTTTAGTTAAAGTACGCGAAGCATAGGCAATGACTTTACTAGTTCCATCAGGATAAGAATGTGCTAAAACTGCACCCAACCCATATGAGCTTGCATCACATGACAACGTCAACGGTAATTCAGAATTGTAATGCATTAAAAAATTTGATGAAGTCATGTCTGTTTTTATTTTATTAAAAGAATTTTTACAATCCCTGCTCCAATGCCATTTGACATTCCTTTTTAGTAACTGATGCAAAGGATATAATTTAGAACTCAAATTTGATATAAATTTTGCATAATAATTTACAATGCCAAGAAATGACTTTAATTCAGTTATATTTGTTGGACTTCTCGCTTTAATTTTTGCCTCAATTTTATCTTCAGATTTATGTAAACCATTAGCATCTATTTCATAACCTAAATAAGATATCTTTCTTTGAAAAAAATTGCATCTATCAAACCTAACTACAAGTCCATATGGTTTTAATTTATTTAATACTAACTTTAATCTGTTCATGTGCCCCGCTGTATCTCTGCCAGTAATCAGTATATCATCAAGAAATACTGAGACACCCTGTATATCAGAGAATATCTGATCAATGATCTTTTGAAAGATTCCTGGCGCGGATGCAACCCCGTATGGTAATCTGTTGTACATGAATAAACCTTTATGTGTATTTATTGTTACTAATTTCTTTGATTCTTCATTTAATTCAATTTGAGCATATGCTTGACTTAAATCTATTGTACTAATTAGAATTCCACCACTTAAATTAGCAAAAATGCTTTCTATTCTCGGCAAAGGATATTTATTTATGTGAAGTTGTGGATTTACTGTAACTCGAAAATCGCCACAAATTCTAATATTGCCATCCCTTTTAACAATAGGCACTATAGGTGTTGCCCATTCACTATAATCTGTAGGTGAAATTATTCCTTCCTTTAGTAATTTATTAATTTCATTTTCAACTTTTTCTTTCCTAGCAAAAGGTAGAGGTCTGGCTCTGCAGAATACTGGTTTACTATTTTCTTTTAAAAACAAATCTACTTTCCCACTGTTAAATGTCCCTAATTTTTCACTAAATACTTCAAAGTAGTCTCTCTCTTAAATTATTTATTTCATTTTTTATTGAATTGTCAACTAAATTTAAAATACTTAAATCATGACTTATTGATATTTTCAAAATTTTAATCCATTCACGGCCTAATAGTGGAGGTCCGCCATTAGGTATAATAAATAATTTTAAATTATAAAAAGTTTTATTATTATACTCAATATTTACTTTAATATGCCCTAATGCTGAAATTTGATTACCATTATATGATTTAAAATTACTATAATCTTTTACCATTACTTTATGTTTAAAATGCTCTCTGTGCGTTTTTTCTGCAATTGCTGAAATACCTGAACCCGTGTCAATTTCCATTTTTAAGCAGGTACCGTCTATATTAATTTCTGTTTGAATCGGCCCAGAATTATTTTGAATAACAAATAAATTTAAGTTTGAGTCTGAGTCACTAGTATTTACATTTTTATCAATAAAATGATTTGATTTACTGAAACCCTTTACAAATTTGCAAATCGATTTAATGTGTCCTTTTTGTCCACAATTATGACAAATAGCCCTTTTAAAATAACAATCAGCATCATTGTGATTGGTCATGCCGCAATGGCAACACTTCGAATGTATCTGCGTATTACGCTGAGAACGGTTGTGAGGCTGCTGTGTTGTGACGTAGTTCCTGCTGCTTGGTCCTGCTGCACTCGCGGCGGCTGCATTGTACCTGCTGTTCCACGTATTGTGTCCATTGCTGGCAACATTGCCTTTCCTCCTTGCTGCAGATTTCGCTGTCGTCTTCATCCCGCTTGCCAACGATCGACGCTCCCAATGATGCACAGGGGTCACTTTTTCCATCACATGCGAATCACTTTCTGCTCGCTCCATGTTGATTGCGATATTTACAGCGTTTTGATACGTTAAAGTTTTCTCCGAAAAAAGGCTGATTTTAATGGATTCACTTCGAATTCCATACACCAATTGGTCTCGGAGATTTTCTTCCAATGCACTTTTAAACTCACACGTTTTTGCTAAACTCTTCAATGCCGTGATATAATCCGAAATTGTTTCCGATTCTCCCTGCTTCCTTACGCGAAACTTGTACCTTTCGGCGATTGCTGACGGAGCTGGTTCCAAATGCTCATTCACTGTTTTCACTAATGTGCTGTACGTATCACACAAATTTTCCATCAGTTCGTAAGTTTTGTCTCCTACGACTGTAAGTAACACGGCCACTTTATTATCATCTGCCACACTATTCGCCTTAAAAAATTGTTCGAGGCGTGCGATGTATGTTGACCAGTTTTTTACACCAATTTCGAATTCGCAGATTCTTCCGATCGACATTTTTATTACTTTAATTAGGTTTACGTTTATCCTCGTCGCCAATGTGTTGTAACGTGAGTTAACAACGTTTTCACTTTTACTTTAAATGAGTAATTTAGGAAAAAGGTAAATTTTCATTAATGATGCACACAGATTCAGGTTTAACTTAAGACTGCCTTTATTCGTCTATATACAAAATGTCTGCACGGATGTGCACAAAATAAAACGATTTTGCGCACAACATTATTATTTGGCGCCAATTATTATACATTCAAATATCTCTTTCATATGATTTTTTAGAAGTTTTGTCTCTTCTTTGTCTTCAAAGAAATGGCGGGAATTTTTCAGGTGTTGTTTCTGTTACTCTGGTTAATGTTATCATGTTATTACTGCAAATTTTGATTTCTTTTTTAGTAAAACATATGCTACGAAAAAGAAATAAAATACATAGCTTACTTGTATTCGAAGGCCCACCATCGTTTGGTAGCACAAAGTCTTAATCAATAACACTCTCGTCAATTGTGCCATGCATTTCATCACTTGAACTGAAACTCTCACACGAAATCGATTTTTTTCGTAAGGTGTAATAATACCTCTTGCCATTTTGACGGGGCTTATTATATTTTAAAGTGATGTTTATGCAAAACCTCTAAAATGTAATAACTTGTATGGTGACGATATCTGTTGGACGATAATAAGAATTCATCTACTGTGGCTTATTACATAACTGCTTAGTCTAATCTAAGAAAAAAACAGAATTTTTTGTTTGTGTGGCTTATCATGTTATTACAATAAGCCCTTCAAATATTACAAATTTTAAAAATTAAAAAAAAAATATAACTATCAATAAATGTATTGTTATCATTGATCGATTGGTAAAACATGATTATATTTTTTTTAAATATTAAATTGAAATATAAAATGACTTGATTTGTATAACATTTTTATTAACAAACTGAATTGATTTTATTTGAATTTAGACACTTTTTTAATTTCAAATTAAAATCAAACTACTTGATTTAAAAAGTAAATAATTATACGCATTGATTTTTGATAATTACTCGTGTAATAACAAAAATAATCTTTGTTTAGCATCTTTTGATATACAATAACATAGAAATATACAGTATGTTTTTTTATATACCACCAGAAAATATTAAACAATATATTGATTTAACAAGAATAGTGATGGAGTGCAACACGTTTGAATTCGACAATAAATTCTACAAACAAACTTTCGGAACAGCCATGGGTAATCCACTCTCACCTTTCCTAGCTAACGTTTTTCTCAACCACCTCGAAAATCGAGCTAAAAACACAATAAACGGCTTTCCGAGAGTTTGGTTCAGATACGTTGATGACGTAATAGCAATCATCAACACTAAAACCAACATGGGAAACTTGTTGTCGAGTTTAAACAGTTTGTGCCCCAGCATTTCATTTACACACGAAAAAGAAAACAACAATCAACTTCCCTTCTTAGATTTACAAATAATTAAAAATAATAATACACTAGAATTCAACATATACCGAAAACCTACACACACATACAACTACATTCACTCATCCTCAACATCACCCATTAAACACAAACTAGCAGCATTTAATAGCATGATTTACAAAGCAATAAACTTACCTTTATCAAATGAAAACAAAAGAAAAGAATTAACATTTATAAAAAACATTGCACAATCTTTAGGTTACAGCAAAAACACAATAGAAAAACTCATCAATAGACATAAAATGAATCATAAAATTAAATCTAGCACAAAACTCAATACATCAAAAGAAACTAATAAGAGAAAATATGTTAAATTCATTTACAATCCAACTATTTGTCACCAAATAAATAAAGTGTTCAGGAAATTTAATCTAACAACTGCGTATTACAGTGAATCGAAAGTAAAATCTTATTTAAATAACACTTTAATCAATAGTGATAGTCTACACAAATCCGGTATATATTCAATTAACTGTAACAACTGCAATAAAATATACATTGGTCAAACTCAACGAAATTTAATCAAGAGATTCAAAGAACACAATTACCACATAAAAAACCAAAACCCAGATAAATCAGCAATAGCTTTCCATAATTTCCAAACCGGCCACCAATTCTCATTACACAACGTAAAATTATTAAAACAATCAAACAGTTTCAGATTAAACATGTTGGAATCAATAGAAATGTACAAATGTAAAGACAAGTTGTTAAATTTCGATTTAAGCCCACTGGAAAACCCGCTTTTAAATCTCATTCCGAAAAACAATTGTAAACCGGCAAACAACTCTCCCATTATCAATAATCCCGGTCCACCAATAGATACCCGACATAATTAGATTTAGGTTTTTCCACTAATCCCTATACCGTATATAAACAGTTGTAATTAGTCTTAAAGCATTCAGTTATTGAAAATGAGTACATGGTACTCGAAATGTACATTTAACAAACAAAAATAAATAAGTGAAGAAAGGAAATTAAATCGTGTTTTATTAGGGATTTATTACTTCACATAACTCAAAACAAATAGTGAATATGTTTTTTTATATCGTGGGCTACAACATTTTCCATGCTAAAAATCAGAGCTGGGATGAATCCTCAAAAACAGGATTCGAATCACGAATCCGAATCACCTAATATGATTCGAATCACGAATACTCAAATAAAGGATTCGTAAGTGAAAAATATGATTCAAATCAAAGATTCGAATCCTCATTTTGGAATCACAGATACAAATCCTTTAAAAATAAATTTGAATCTATTATTTGCAAGCAGTAATATTTTATTCCATCAGTTTTTATTAACAAAAATGTTCATTTACCGACTAAATATCTGATTATATAATGATTTTAATTAATGATGATATATGTGTTATTAAACATTATTTTAAATCTGTGTTTTATACGCGTGGCGCATGAAGTAAAATTTCGAGTTTAGAAAAGCCCCGTGAAAATTTGTCTCGGGTCGCTGCGCGACCCTCGACAAATTTTCTACGCGAGGCTTTTCTAAACTCGAAATTTTACTTCATGCTTAGTCTAGGAGTGGACAACACTCGTTCTTAGAAGTATCAAATTAAAGGATCACTAGATTACTAAGTTTATTACCATTTCACAAAGGCTACAGCTCGAAAAACCAATCATGGTCTTTGGAGACCGAAGGACTACAGGGAATTGAAGTTTATTTACAAGAAAACAGCGAATATCTGAAGGTTTACAGCATGGATAAGAAAGATAACATCCAATTTTGAAAATATCGAAGTTGGGTTGGTTTTCAGTGCGTTTTAACTTCACTTTAAATCAGTGTTTTATACGCGTGGCGCATGAAGTAAAATTTCGAGTTTAGAAAAGTCCCGTGAAAATTTGTCTCGGGTCGCTGCGCGACCCTCGACAAATTTTCTACGCGGGGCTTTTCTAAACTCGAAATTTTACTTCATGCTTAGTCTGGGAGTGGACCGTCAAGATTTTCTACATCTCGAGATTTTCGATATTTCTAGATTTATGTCGATTTATTCACAGTTTGTTATTGTATTAAATGCAACTTTAATATTAAATAGAAATGGTTTGTTTTAGGAATAGAATATTCACCCATTAAGAGCCGAACAAATTATAAAGTTAACTCTAAAAGTTAATTTTAGGTAAAATTTTGCATCTTTTTCTATGATTTCAATGAATGATATTATATTACATACGTCAATTTTCTAAGAGTTAAATTTAAAATTCAAACGAGTGTTGTCCACTCCCAGACTAAGCATGAAGTAAAATTTCGAGTTTAGAAAAGCCCCGCGTAGAAAATTTGTCGAGGGTTGCGCAGCGACTCGAGACAAATTTTCGCGGGGCTTTTCTAAACTCGAAATTTTACTTCATGCGCCACGCGTATAAAACACTGAATTAAAATAAAGTTAAAAATGCACTGAAAATCAACCAAACTTCGATATTTTTTCAAAATTAGATGTTTTTTTTCCTATCCATGCGGTTTTCAGATATTCGTTGTTTTCTTGTAAAAAGACTTCGATTCCCTGTAGTCCTTCGGTCTCCGAAGACCATGGTTGGTCCTTCGAGCTGTAGCCTTTGTAAAATGGTAATAAACTTAGTAATCTAGACTGATCCTTCAATTTGAAACTTCTAAGAACGAGTGTTGTCTACTCCTAGACTAAGCATGAAGTAACATTTCGAGTTTAGAAAAGCCTCGAGTAGAAAATTTGTCGAGGGTCGCGCAGCGACCCGAGACAAATTTTCACGGGGCTTTTCTAAACTCGAAATTTTACTTCATGCGCCACGCATATAAAACACTGATTTCAAGTGAAGTTAAAAATATACTATTAACGTTGGATATTTTTCATGGTTAAGTGACCAAATATGCATTCACGAATATTTGAGTTATTCGAAAATGTATATATTTATATTCAAATATGAATAATTTAGTAATTTAAATATTCATATTGGAATATTTAACTATTTGAATTAATCGAATTCGAATCCCAGCCTTAATAGCGATGATTCGAATTATTTAGGAGGATTTGAGTCCGTGTATGAGGATTCGAATCTTTTTATAAGGATTCGAATCCTTTTATAAGAATTCGAATCCTTTTATAAGGATTCGAATCCTTTTATAAGAATTCGATTTTTTTATAAGGATTCGAATCATTTACTTCTGGATTCGAATACCAATCCTTTGAAAAATATGTAACGAATCCGGATTACGAATCCGTTTTCACTAAAGTATTCGAATACCTCTTTTGAATGCTCTAAAAGGATTCGAATCCGGGAATCGAATCCTGAATGATTCGAATCCTGCCCAGCTCTGCTAAAAATTATACCTTGTGTTAATGTATTGTATCATATAATTTTGAAATAAATTTTCATTGTTATGTTATGTTATGTTATGGGGTCGGTGGGTCATGTGGCCTCTGGGCCTTTCGAAGTTACCTCGACCTAAAAGATATTTTGTAACTATCCCTGACCTACTTGAATCCCTCAATGTCTAGACTTCTTATGAAGTCTACTATAACTTGAGGGTTAATGTGTACCAATTCCTCGGTGTTTAAAGTGGCCGATGACAGGTAGTTCCCTCTTTAAAGGGACAAGGCAGGGCATTCACAAAGTAGGTGCTCTGCTGTTTCTTGTGCCTCGTTGCAGAACCTGCAGTTGGCATCAGTTGTCTGACCCATCTTGGTGAGGTGGTACTTCAGAGGACAGTGTCCAGTTAGAAGGCCGGTTATGAGCCTCTTGCTTAACCTGAGAAACTGTCCGGCTCTTATGGCAGAGAAGGCGATGAACCTTTTCGCCTGCCGCAGACCAGGTGTGTTTCTCAGGTGAGCACTTTTGGCAGCATCTTCCCATTCCCGGATCATCCCCTTGATGCGGACTTTAGTTATTCCACTGTAAGGTTCTGGTCCGACAAATGGAGTCTTGGACCCTTCCTTAGCAAGGTTGTCGGCAATTTCATTGCCTTTGATCCCTGCGTGTCCCGGAAACCAGACCAGTTTGACTCTGTTGTTCCTAGTCAGCTGCTTTAGGGATAGCTTGCACTCCCAGGCAGATTTAGACTTGCATGTAGGCGATGTTATTGCCTTTAATGCAGCTTGACTGTCTGAGCAGATGCAAACCCTCTGTTTGTTGTATCCCCTGTCTAAACATATGTGGGCGCATGTGTTCAGGGCCTCGATTTCTGCCTGAAATATCGATGGGGATCGTCCCAAGGCCCTAATTTTAATTGTTAGTAATAAATCAATTATTTTCTACATGATGCGTTTAATTAGAATAACTTAAACATGTTTTATTTCAGTAAAAAAATAGAAATATTTAATATAAATAACTGACTCAAAATATTCAAAGTGCCTTGAATTTCCAAAATGTCTGGTTGATTAGTGAAACAAATAAACCCACTCAATATTTCATAAATACATCCGTTGTTTTTGTGATTATAGGTCATACTGAAAATTAACAACTCGGATTATTCATAAATACATAAATTTTCATACAGTTTCGTGTCGAATTTAAACACGGCAATTATGCAAATCGGCGCAATAACGAACAAAAAAATATATATATATAACAAAATTGTGAGAGGACATGAAAACGCGACGCCCGAATTTCCCCCCGACACTAATCGACCAGTGCGGTTTTGGCCCTCGTAAAAATGCAAATGCCTAATTTTTATCTCGATCCGGTAATAAGTAAGCGCAAAGGGGGTTAAACATTCATAAATACACTCACGGAATTCCGCATTGCGTTTCATAATAGTTTAAACATTTATTAAAGGGTTTTTTTAATAAATACTTTTTTGAATAAGTGGAATTATTACTGTTTTTTTTTAAATAATAATCCTAACTAGTGATGTTAGTGGAAATTTATGTCGGCAATTTATTAATTAATAATTTACTGTAAATTACGGTATATTACCCTGTTTCGATAACATTGGTAACATTCTTATATGCTCATGCACAAGAGATGATAAAATCTAAAAAAAATACTTCCCTTGAGAAAATTACATTCTATGTTTATTTACTACTCATTATCTAGTATTAAATAAACATAAAGTATAATTTTCTCTCGGCAAGTATTTTTTTAGATTTTATATACTTCTTAAATGTTTTATTCCAAATCAATTAATAACTGCATATTTTGAAAATATTTTCGGTTTTCAGTGTTATATACGCGTGGCGCATGAAGTAAAATTTCGAGTTTAGAAAAGCCTCAAAATTTGGTTTGGTTGCGTAGCGCTACGCGCTACACGACCAAACCAAATTTTTAGGCTTTTCTAAACTCGAAATTTTACTTCATGCTTAATCTGAGAGTGGAAACACTCGTTAAAGTTAAGTTATTAATTACTAATGTTCCATGTAAAACATCGGTATTGTATCTTACCGGGAAATGATCGGTAAACCGGTTTTGATTCAGAAACTTAATGAATTACGGGGAAACCGGCCCAAGAAAAATATATTCCCAAAAAATATTCTAATCTTCTGTGGTTATTTTAATGGATTTTTTTATTTTTAAGATTTTTATTATTTTATATTGAGTTTATCAATTTCGACAAATTTTCAGTGAATTGTGTTGATTTTGTTAATTATTACGAATTCGCAGAGAAATTACTAGAACAATAAAATTGATATGTCTAACTTGGTACTATACTTGAAATCAATAGCTTTTACCTACCTTATTTTTTAACAAATGTTTCTTATTCCTCTTAAACTTTGTTCGTAAGCGTCACTTATAAATAAATAGTCTTTATTCAATATATGAAACATGAAATACATCAATACAGAAATGAACATAACAGATAACATATTTATGGCGTGAATAAAAAAAAAAGGTTAATATACAAATATAGTAAAATACAAATGCTTATACTAATTATACACATTAAAATAGTTTAAAAATTCTACAGTTGAATATGGTTCAATAGTTAAAATTAAATCAAATACGTTGGATTTGAATTCCTTAAAATTAATTATTGCTTTTAAATTCATCGGTAGTTTGTTATAAAATTTCACACAAGCATAAAACGCGCACTTTTCCGATAGAGTCAGTTTGTGAGTAGGGTAATTTACATTATTTTTGTATCTCGACATTTGCCTTTGTGTTGTATCAAACAGATGTTTAAATTTTTGACAGAATATAATGCACTCAAAGAACCTGGGACCGTTAATATATTATTTTCTTTAAACTTTCCTCTACAAGATGATAGTTGTTTTATTTGGAAAATAATTCTGATTGCTCTCTTTTGCAATTTAAAAACCTGAATAATATCTGCTGAAGCCCCCCAATGAATTATACCATAACGGACCTGAGACATAAATATAGCGTGGTAAGCATTCAGTAATCCGCTGATCCCTAAAACTTCTTTTAGTTTTCTTAAACAAAAACACTTGATACTTAATTTCTTACAGAGGATTTCGATGTGGTGCTTCCAATTTAAATTACTGTCCAAATAAACACCTAAACATCGAACAGACTCATCAACTGTAACTTGACTATGATTAACCGCAATTTCATTTATATAAGTCGGATAGTTTTTATTTTTATTTGCTCTATATATTATGTAGTGTGTTTTATCTGAGTTAAGGACCATCTGGTTACCTAAACACCAATGTTGTATTTGGTTTAATGTTTGAGTCAATTCTGTTTGTAAATCAGTTATATTTTGTGCAGATATTATTAAGTTTGTATCATCTGCATAGCACGCGATGTAATTTTTATTAACTGATTCTAGAAGAAATATGTCATTTATATAGGTTACAAACAGAATTGGCCCAAGTACACTTCCTTGTGCAACCCCTCTGCTCAGAACCATACTACTCGACCTTACTGTTTTCACATGATTTTTTATTTCCACAATCTGCTGCCTGTCAGTTAGGTAAGATTTAAACCACTGATTTAGGATTCCCCTTACCCCATATTGATTCATTTTGTCCAACAGTATGGTATGGTTAATCGTGTCGAAAGCACTTGAAAAGTCCAGGAATATCCCACATGTTATATTACCCTTTTCTAGCGACTTCATTATCTCCCTGACATAATTGAAAAGTGACAATTCAATGTTTTTATTTGGCAAATACCCATATTGCCTATTGTCTAATATTTTGTTTTTGAATAAAAAATTAAGCAATCTGTCTGACACCACTGATTCGAATAATTTTGCAAATGTACTTAGCATGGTAATCGGCCTGTAATTATCTAATTGTTGCTTATCACTTTTTTTGAACATCGGCTTGATGAGTCTATATTTAAAAACCCTAGGGAAAATCCCTTCCTGTATTGACAAATTAAAAAGTTCAGCTAAAGGTTCTGCTAGTATATGTATTATATGTTTTAATAGGTAGTTAGAAATGTTATCAATACCGCTACTTTTTTTATTTTTCATACTTTTAGTCTTTACTATTAATTCAGTGGGTGTTATCGGTGCAAAATACATGCACTTATTTAGCATCGGTATTTTATTTGTGTATATTACTTTCGGCAATGTGGCTACTAATTGTTCCGCTTTTGTAGTAAATTTTGTGTTGAAGCTATTTGCTAACTTATTGAAATCGTCAATCTCAATCTCTACTGTAGTTTCTTGATTTTGTCGAGTCAGTTCCTTTATTATATCCCAAGTTACTTTTTGTTTATTATCCGCTGTGTTCATTTTCTGTTCATAAAATTTTCGTTTTTGTTCTTTTAATAAATTATCATATGTTTGTTTATATTTTGTATACAACTTTTTGTACTCCGGAGTATATGTTGACAGAGCATTATAAATTAACATTTTATTTTAAAAAAATTTGATTCTTTTTCTTTTTATTTGCACTAGTGGGAATGCGCCTAAAAAATAACGAATGAATTTTGCTATAAAGTAATTGAACCTGCTATCTACGTCCGATACACTTGCTTCGCTTTCCCACCGTTCATCCTTAATATGATTGCAAAAGTAATTGATCTTATTTTCATTTATTAAATATTTCTTGCCGAGAATTTGTTTCTGTGTATTATTTTTATTTTTTAAACTGACAGTCTGTGCAAAATGATCAGAGAGCCCAGATCTTATAACAACTGCTGAACAATCATATTCGATATTCGTTATTATGTTGTCCAGACAACTATTTTTTCTTGTAGGCTCATTTATTAATAATTTTGCCCCATAAGAGTTTACAATATTTACAAAGGAATTTGTTTCATAATTATTTTTTAAAATATTAATATTAAAGTCGCCTAAGATTATAAACGAAATTTTTTTATCACTTAGTATGTCAAGCATAATCATTCATTTAACGAAAAAGTATTTTATATCGCGGTCTGGCTCACTATAAACAGTTAGAATTGCGATTTGTTCTTTCGATGCACAACACAAGATACCCGCACACTCAAACACTGTTTCTTCAGCCAGTTGATTGATGTCGTGTAGCTCGTGTGTTTTTGTTTCCATTCTGGCATATATAGCTGCGCCTCCGCCTTGTTTTTTTGATCTACAAAAGTGAGATGCTAGCTTGTAACCCTGTATTAATACACATTTTATTAATGCGCTATCACACCAATGTTCGGTGAGACAAATTATGTCTATGTTGTTTTCTTCTTCTATGAACTGTAGTAATTGATTCGTTTTATTCTGCAAAGATTGGATATTTTGATGTGCAATTTTCATAAATAAATTATTATTAGAAGTGCACATTTGATTAGTATTGTTTATGGATTTTGTGCGTTTGAGTTGGCTTTTGGAAAATGTTGGTTTTCATTCTCAGTTTTTTTATGCCGAGGGAAATAGTACTTGTTGACAAACGTGCCGCTTGGCCAAAAGTTGAGTGAGTTAAAAGTACTCTTGAGGTAAAATGGTACTCCAACTTTAAATGCAGTCCCCATTGATTCGGATTTTAAAATTATTTTTTAAACGTTGTATTCCCTTTCTTCTTTTTCTCTTAAGCACGCTAGAACATCTTTACACGTAACCTCATTTTTAAAATTGCCCTTGCTTTCCGATGTTTCGCCAGCATTCCCATTTGCTATTTTCTTAGAAGTATTTCGAAAACTTCTTCTTTTCGATACATTCCAGTTTTCCTTTTCCTTTTCGTCAGGTTCTTTAGTTAAGTTGATTATTTTCTGTTTTCAGTTTTCCCAAAACATTAAACATGACAAGGTCACACTAACGTCATTTAGCAATAGCTCACTTATTCAAAGTAATTAATTCGAAAACATCACATTTTTAAAACAATATTAATAAAATAACAAAAAAAGGTACGATATATATAAAGTGAATATGCATTAAATGCTAAATTTTTGATTATCTACAACTTTTCTTAACAAGATTTTTTATCTCACAAAAAATGCTAAGAGTAAACTAGCATTTCCGGTTTCTGCATTTTTACCAAAAGTTAATCGGATACTACTATTGTAACAAAAAACTTAAGTTTATAGTGTCATCTTAACAGCTCAATCGGTTTAGACTTTATCGTGGCCACAGAATTACCAAATTACAGAAAAAAATACTTTCCCTTTGTTTTGCAAATGGGGGAAAGTAAAAAGAAAGATAATTATTCTAGTTTGAAATTGGGAAATATCCTTCATTTTTCTAAAATGCCTAAATATTAATTTAAATATTTTTAATAATAATATATGTTATTACAGAAATGCCCATTATACAGAAAAAATAGAAAACTAAAATAAAATGAAAAAGAAAAAATATTTGGAAAATTGTAAATATTTGTATGTAATAGTTGCAGGTAAAAATAGATTTCGTAACCATCTTTGTTTTCGAGAAAAATTGAAAATACGCATAGAACTATTTTTCTTTTATAAAAATCGACATTATCATAATGTAAACAATATTTATTTCAAATATGAACACTATATTATCCCATTTTCAAATTTAATGTATCGATTAACAAAAGTATAAACTATTATACGCATATTTTTAATTAATTTTGAAAATGCAAGAAAATAAAAAAGCAAGGACACGACGGCCCCAGGCACATCAAATTTAATAAACTTTAATCAGAAATTTTATATTATATAAGTAATCTATATTTTAAATTTTCCATTAAATCCATTAAATTAAAATTTCGAGTTTAGAAAAGCCTCAAAATTTGGATTTGCTAGAGCGCGAATCGCTTTGCTCGCGCCTCCCGATGAATCCTAGTTTTCAGGCTTTTCTAAACTAGAAATTTTACTTCGTGCTTATTCTGGGAGTAGTAGACACTTGTTACTTACAGTCAAAATACAGTCAATATATCATTACTGTCAAAATACTGTTGACACAGTGGTTAAATGTGCAAATACTTTCAGTCAAAAGGCGGCCAACCGGGCGACCTAAAGTCAAAATGCCATAATAGTCGAAGTACTATAGACAAAGTGATTTAATGGGAAAACACCGTCATAATAAAAAACAGTCGACTAAGTGACTTACAATCAAAATATCATAATTGTCAAAATACAATCGACAGAATGATTAATGTGTCATAGTAAAAAAATTATCGACCAAGTGACATAACATCAGAATGTCACAATAGTCAGAATACAGCCAGCAGAGTGATATTTAATGTAAAAATACTGTCATAGTCAAAAGACAGTCGTTCAAGCAGTAAGTCTAAACATCATAATTGTTAAAAAAACAATCGATCGAGTGATAATTATGGAAATATTGTAATAGTCGATAGACATTCGAACTAGTAACTTACAGTGAAAATATCACAATACTGAAAATGCAGTCGACCGAATGATTACTATAAGAATACTGTACAGTCTAACTAGTGGTTTGCAGTAAAAATGTCAAAATAGTCAATATTCAGTCGATTGAATGAATAATATGAAAATACTATCACGGTCAAAAGACAAAGGAACTAGTGTGATTAATATAAAAATACTGGTATAGTCAAATACAGCCGAACTAATGATTTACAGTGAAATTGTCACAATAGTCAACATACAGTCGATCGAGTAAATAATATAAATATACTGTAATAGTCAAAAAGCACAGGAACTCTAGTGCCTTACAATTAAAATATCAGAATAGTTAACATAAAGTCGAAAGGTACAATAATTTTGAAATTTAAAATAATAGATCCTATATATGTTTTGGTTTTTGGATTCAGGATGACATTTTGCATACGAATAAATTGATTCCTTGAGATTTGGCTGGACTTGACTAGATTCGAGAAAATATTGTAGTTTCTGATTTTATTGTTTTTCCTTTCACAAGTTCCAAACAAATACAATTGAATAGGTAGTATATTAACCTTTTAAAAACTATGTTTTTGTTTCCTACAAACACTTTCGTATTTAAATTTTGTTTGTATCTTCATAAATAACCGAGTCATAAAAGATAATAAAAACCGGCATAGTTTGAGAATCGCCCTGTATCTTCTAAACCAATCTAGTTAGCGTAGTTCTTATTGCGTCATTTAAATAAACACTAAAAAAGAGAACGGGACACACATCTTAGTTTTTTTGTATCTCTTGCCGTTTAGCTTATACCCTATAATATCAACGAAAAAAAAAAAACACATTGTGCAGTGCGTTTTATACTATTTTTAATACCTATTTAGAAGTAACAGTTGTTTTAGTGACTTAACGTATGCGGCTTCTTGAACACACACACAAAATTAGGTTAGGAACGTGTCATGTCAAATGGCCGACATCTAAACCATTATTGTTAGGGCATTGGTAGAGTAACTTGATATTCCAAACAACCAGTGGCGGCGTAGGATCACACATATTAATTAATTACATAATATGGAATATAATAATTTATATACAGAGAGTTTTATGTAACACCAAACATTTTCATAACGAGAATATTTCTTTTAAGTATACATATGCATTTCGTTTTACATTTTCCGACGCTACGCGACCAAACCAAATTTTCAGGCTTTTCTAAACTCGAAATTTTACTTCATGCTTAGCCTGGGAGTGGAAAACACTTGTTTAAAGCTTTAAATTGAATTCTCTTGATAATCAGAGCGTCGGAAAATGTCCAACGTATGCATATGTATACTTAAAAGAAATATTTTCCTTATGGAAATGTTCGGTGTTACATAAAACTCTCTGTAGACGTTATGCTGTTATGTTATTATAATAAAACTAAATGTTCTACAAAACATTATACAAATGTTCTCATTTTAGCAACTTGACATTTATTTAGAAATAAAATTCTTTTCAACTTGATTCCAGGCATTTCCAATAAATGTTTTCTTCCGTCCTGCTTTTTGAAGCTAAAGCCCATTTTCTTAAATCCCAAATATAAAGAACTTTTCAAGATCTCAATTTCTGATAATTCTTCCATAAATTGTCAGTGAATAGTTTCTAAAGTAATATGTTTCTTTTGGGCATACATTTTGTAAATCATTGGCCTTAAAAATTGTTCTTCGTAATTCGATTATTGCCCAGGGAAACGTTTGCAGACATATTCTTTCTAAATTCGAAATCCGTTGATCTGTTTTTATCTTGTAAGTTGTATAATGTGCTTTGTGGAACTTTTAGGACTTCGGACGCTTTTTGAATTGCCCTAAATCGAGATCCTAATTCATTTTGAAAATGGCTTACTACATTAAGTATTCGCTTTTTAGATTAATCGGAATATCTCATTTTAGTAGGGTATTTTTGCGTTATTTAATGAGATTAAGAGACATCAAACTTTTGACGTAACATCTATTTAGTAATCGACGTTCATTTTTGTTGGTAATTTTTGGTTTCACCAATGGGTATTAAAAATACTATATATCTAACTTTAAATGACTAATTGTTGCCATGTTTCCGAGAATTTTACCTAATTTTAAAATAATTTACATCTCTACTCCTAATATGTACTAAAAACATATTATATTTAATAAGTGTTGATGGTTTTATAAAATAAAAAATGTACTTACCCAGACAGAATACGGCTTTTGTAAGGAGTCCTTTTTTGTCGAATTGAGAGGATCGTCGAAAATTTGTATAGTATGTTGCAAAAAAAGGATATGGATTGGAGATAAGGGCCAGACACCAGCTCCTCGGCCTGGTGGTTTGGGTCAGGTAGCCGAGGGAGATCGGTGCGATCCCGGGGTAGGGCAAGTTTGGGTCCACCTCGACTCCTGATCCGGATCCTCCCGATTCGCTCTCTGAAATAAATACTAAATAGAATTAAGAAATGTTACTTATAAGACTGTTCTTATTTATCATAATTCTTTATAGGTACTACATTGTCGCTATTAGTACTGTCCTTTACAAACATTTAAATTTAGCGCTCTTTTTCATAATTCTATTCATTCATATGGATGTTATTCAAAATGGACAAATGTTGATATTTACTCATTCATTAGGCTCATCGGTCGGGTCCGGTTTGGTTCCCTAAATACTCAGAAGTATTTAAATTTCTAGCATGCCGAAAGCAAACGCATGCAAGTTATTTTAAATATGTGGTAAGCTTTGGTTGTAGCGTTTATGCGTGGTATTAAACCTGTTTATTCTTTTCCCGTCGAGTGGAAAATCTAAATTAGTAAGAAACATGCCTGAGCATTCATAAAGCAAATCTGAGCACATGTTAGCGATTTGTTTTTGTAAACATGTTGACAATGCAAAACACTATAGTTATAATAAATGGAGCGTATACGTCTGAAATAGGAATCTTTACAACAACCTTTAAAAATAATGTTTTTAAACAAAATTTAAATATGACATAAAACGTTGTCGGCATTTAAAGAATTTCAAATTCCACAATCAATAAATACATGGCCAGTTATTGTTGTCGCAATCGTTACTTTGTTTTTATTAATCATTTATTACTATAATTTAGATGTTTATCAGGAAATTAGCGGGACACCAAGAAAAATTTAAACAAGTCGACTGAAATAATATGAACAAAAGCATTAAAGAATTTGCTCAATCGCCATTTGTATGATTTTTGAATGATACTTCATAATTTAGGAATGAAAGTATGTCTCGCACTTTTAAAATTCGAGCAATTTTCTTTGGTATATGCAAGAATAACTAAATGAAACAATCTGAAAGCAAATTGCTTAAGACGGTTGAATTTTGGAAGATTTATTTGCCTGAAATAAACAGTTGTAAGTATATTATGTACATTATTCATTTGTAAATAAAACACCTTTTACTTTGTTTAACCACTGAATCTTACATTTAATTGTGTGACTAGATTCGACTATCTAGTAGTCATTCTCAAACTAAAACAAACACTTTAGTTTGAGAATGACTACTAGATATTCGAAACTAGTCACACAATTAAATGTAAGATTCAGTGGTTAAACAAAGTAAAAAGTGTTTTATTTACAAGTGTATTTAAGATGTACCACAAAGTGAACGCCTAAAACACCAAACAGTACATTATTCATTATTATGAACATGCATTATTATGATTATTACTAACATTATTCGCTTCGCTTCGCGACCAATGCAATTTTTTTGACTTTTCTAAACTCGAAATTCAACTTCCTATTTAATCACGGATTGAAAACACTCGTTCGATACTTCAAATTGAACTTTTCTACAAAGAACGAAAACCTCAAAATGTCGTCGGTGCACAAGAAAAGCAGAATTCAAAAACACTTTTTTTGTGAAAAAAAAATTTGACGGCTTAACTACGGAGTTGCAGAAACAAAGTTTCGAAAACCACAATGATACAAAAATTGAAAGAATAAGAAAGAATGGAAAATACCATTTTAAAAGAATTGGAATTATTGCCAAGTACTTTTATTTCAATACAAAAACTAGGAAATGCAAATTTTATTAAATCTTCTTGCAGAAATAAACTTAGCGACGATTTAACTGCATGTTGTGTGAAACTACTAAATTCGGAATATAATAATATGTATTATTGTTCAATTTTTACTTTCCCCCATATGCAAAACAAAGGGAAGATATTTATTTTATGTTGATGACATAGAAAATGTCTATTTTGATCGGCAAATAATTCAATCTTTGAATAAGATTTGACTGAAGTTGGTGAAGCAGGACATTAATTTATACATTTGAGCGATAATTACTAAAATGATCAAAAATAATTTTACAACTTCAAGAAAATCAACAAAGTTTACGAAAACTTGTAAAAATCATTGATGTTGGTTGAAATACGAATATTCAAATCATAAATTATAGATGAAATCCCTAGAAATAAGTCAACATTTGAAGAAACTTGCTTAAACGTTCAAATCACTGGCGCTCAGTCGTTTGCTTATGGAAAGATTCGTTCTACTCTCATCTTCTAAATTCTTATGATTTGTGTATATCAAGGTTTTCTACCATTGTTTAATAAATTTAACAATATTCTCATTTATTTTCACATGTCGATGCTTTTTGCAATGTCTAGTTGCATCAATGCTTTTCAGTCAAGTCTGATACATTCATTAAAATATTCAATATTTATCGACTTTTTTGAAATTACGTTACATGTACGAGGGGTGATCAAAAAGTAAGGTTACACAATGTACACGTTTCATATGGGCTTTGTACCCCTAATTTTTGATCGTATCATTTCAATTAGTTTCATAAATATCGCCTACTCTTATTAAATTTCATGACTTAATAGTTGTCATATAATTTTCAACCGTATTTACGAATTTCAATTATTTTAATAATTTAAGTCTCCATTTACTGGATTTACAATTAATTTTTATTTATTTTGTCATATTCGATGACTTTTAGAATCAGAAATGTTATAAAATTGGGCAATAAAATAGAAAAAATCCACAACATTCACGAAAACTTGTAAAATTCATCGATATTTTACAGGGTGCCCGTATTTCAACAGAATGTATGGAGATTTTGGTTATTTGAAGAGATAAAGAGTCGGGTAAATTGGGGCAAAGTTGCGTATTTTAGGGCCCAATAATAATCTGAAAACAAAGTTGAAATATCTTCTTTCGTTTTTGAGATATTGTATTTTGTTATTCAAAAACCATTGACTCCAGACATTTTCAACTTTGACATTATATAGGCACTTTTTAACGAGAAATCTAATAACATATTTTAGTTTAAGATAACAATAACATTTACCCAGGGACCATAGCTATCTTTTGTTTTTCTTCTGGGCGCTATTTTACATTTTCATATTTTTTGAAGATAATTTTTTTCTGAATTTAATGATGTATCATACTTATAGTTTTTTGTACATTTTATACAGAGAGTTTTATGTAAAACCGAACATTTTCATAACGAGAATGTTTATTTTAAGTAAACATAAGCATACGTTGTACGTTTGCCGACGCTCGGTTTGTTAAAAGAATTTAATTTGAAGCTGTTTTCCACTCCCAGGCTAAGCATGAAGTAAAATTTCGAGTTTAGAAAAGCCTGAACATTTGGATTTGCCGGGCGGAGTGAAGCGAGCCCGGCAAATCAAAATTTTCAAGCTTTTCTAAACTCGAAATTTTACTTCATGCGCCACCGGTACAAAACACTAATGCAATGTAAAGTTTAGCGGTGTGTTTTAAACTTCGTAATATGTCAGTGTTTTGTACCGGTGGCGCATGAAGTAAAATTTCGAGTTTAGAAAAGCCTGAAAATTTGGTTTGGCCGCTCCGCGCTACGCGACCAAACCAAATTTTCAGGCTTTTCTAAACTCGAAATTTTACTTCATGCTTAGTCTGGGAGTGGAACACACTCATTTCAAGTTTCAAATTGATTCTTGAATTTTGGAGGCGTACACTTCGTGGTGCATTTTCAATTTTGATATAAAGAAAACACTTAACTTTTTTATACCACTTTTATTTTACTTTCGTGACTAGTTTCAATTACACGGTAATTATTTTCAAACTAAGTACTTAAAACACGGGTTACACAGGTATATATATTAAATCTAAAAAGCTTCGAAGAGAGGGGTGTACATCAGGTCAACCTGGTCGTTAAGGATGGAAATTCCCGGATTAATTTTTGTTTTGTGGATTTCAAGGGCTTCTAGTAAATCCATTTGTCTACCTTTTTCGGTGAGATGGATAACCGAAAGTACATCCTTGCCAAAATGATGGCTTGTTTCTAACAAATGATTCGCAAAAGTTTAATTGCCATGTTTTAACTTGTACGATCTATAATGTTCCTTTAATGGGGTTCGAAAATTATGTATAAGTGAAGAATTTACAAATTAACATGTCCAGATTGTGGAAGAGTGTACAACGGACAATCAGGTCGTAAGCGACCCGAGACAAACTTTCACGGGGCTTTTCTAAACTCGAAATTTTACTTCATGCGCTACGCGTATAAACCACTGATTTACAGGTAAGTTAAAAATATATAACGCTTAAATATGATGGTGATCAAAATTTATTTAGATGTAAATATGTAAATAGAAGAATTACTTTTTTGTGAATAGTTTTGGAATAATAATAATAAAAGTAGAATAAATTAAGTTTGTGCAACTTTTCCATACTGTTGATAATAATAATAATAATACCAACTTTATTGCCCAACAGTATACACCAATAACAGGACAACAAAAAATAATCAAAAATCAATAAAAATCATAATAAAATAAAACTAAAGCTAATTAGTAATGATAAATTTGAACTACATTAGGAACAAAAAAAAACAAAAATAATAATATCAATGACGCAACAGAATCAACCTATAACTTACAAGTTACATTTCAAGATTAAGTTATGTAATATACAACCATAGTACAATCATAATAACATAAAACCGGGACACTGCAGGGGCGCCTATACAAAAATGTCATCAAATAATTTATTCGCATTTTTACTGATTACGTGTAACGGTGACTTTTGTAATGTAATCGTTCTGGCAGTGGGAGTGTAAAAAGTAACAACATGCCGTGACGCAAATCTCGGTACCAAAAAGTTAACCCTTGATAACAGCACAGGACAATCAATTTTGTTGTGGATTAAGCAATGCATAAATGTAGCACTAGAAGCTTCCCTACGTTTAAATAGAGAGTGAAAATCATGCTGCTGTAGGAGAGATTCATAGTCTATCCTCGTCTCTGGAAAGACCCGTCACATTTAAAACTTAGGAATTTTAAGCACCTTCTCTGTATTTTTTCCACTGCAAGTGACAAGTAATTATAGTGAGGGTAACAGACTAAAGAAGCATATTCCAGACGACTACGAACAATATAACATTTTAATGACGTCACAACTGTTGAAATGTTTGCTCGTACTCATAACGAAGCCCAGCATTCTTGAGCCAGATGCACATACAGATAGAATGTGCTGTTTAAAAGTGATTTCACTATCAAAAAGCACACCCAGATCCTTTATTTCTGTTAATTTCTGTAAAACTTGCCCGTTAATGTTGTAATGGTAGTTCATTCGATCCAAGCGTCCGCGAGCAAACGTAACGGTGGAGCACTTGCTTACATTAAGATTCAGGTTGTTATCCTTGCACCACTTGTATATCATTTCAAGATTATCTTGCAAAATAATTGAATCCCTTGAATCACTAATAGTAGAGAATATCTTTAAATCATCAGCGTATGCCAGGACGTTACAGGATAAAGAATTAAGAAGATCATTAATGAAAATAACGAATAAAAGAGGCCCCAGGTTCGAACCTTGGGGTACCCCGGAAGTAGAAGTAAATTCAAAAGACTTATACCCATTGTAATGTACATAATTACACCGACAGGACAGATAAGATTTCATAAGATTAATGGTACGTTGCCCAAATCCAAAGGTTGCAAGTTTATTTAGTAGTATTTTGTGATCGACACAGTCAAACGCCCGGGCGAAATCAGTGTATATCACGTCTGTCTGACAACGATTTTCTAATGATTCACTAATATATTGGGTGACAATTGCTAAATTAGTAACTACAGATCGACCCTAAATAAAGCCATGTTGATGTGGAGAAATTGATGACCTAATATGATTATAAAAAGGTTTATACAGCACGTGTTCAAAGACTTTGAAAAAATTCGACAAAATGGCTATTGGTCTATAATTTAATATGTTGGACTTGTCACCCTTTTGTATACTGGAGTCAAACGCGCACGCTTCCACAAATGGGGAAACGTTTGCGTCCGAATGGCCAGGTTAATGATTGACAACATGGGTTTGACAAATATGAATTTACAGTCTTTTATGAAGAAACTTGGCAATTGATCTTCACCAGAGGTTTTATTATTTTTTAATTTATTAAAAGCAGCAAGTATTTCGCATTCCTCAACGTTAGAGAAATCGAATGAGTTACTGTATGTGCATGGTTCAGAAATCGTGTCATTAGTGGGCGCGGAGTAAACATTAGAGAATGCAGTAGCAAATGAAATAACAATATCATCCGGTTTGTTGTAAGTAACATCATCATAATGCATCTCAGCAGGGATTCTCGAGGTTCCACTTTTGGTTTGTACGAAGTTCCATACTTTCTTAGGATTACTTACAATATCACGTTCAGCTTCAGCTATGTAAACTCGATAGGCAGCGTTAATCAAATTTTTACAAATTCGTCTGGTTCTGTTAAAGTGTGAGTGATACACATTCATTTTTGTGGATAGTCACTTACGCCGATAATAAGCTTTAGTAAACCATGCGGGATAGGTAGAACCGGATTGGCGATATAACGGAACCGTAGAATCCAAAACGTTAGAGATTAAAGAGTAGAATACAACCAGCGACTCATTAACATCCTTAAAAGTATCTAAGACAGACCAATCGACAGACAGTAGTAAATTGTATAGTTTCAGGTAGTCGGCATTGCGGAAATCGTAAGACATGCTATTACTAGCGGGGAATGATGCAGATTTAGTAGCATTATACAGCGTGTAAACGAATTACTGTACAGGCTCTCTACCACATAAGGGGCAGCGTTTAAATAAACAATACCTGCATTTGAAATTACCATACCTTTAGTAGATAGCTCACAAATAATTATTAAAGATCAATAATAATAATAGGCCACATGTTTGTGGTATCTGGTATACGCGCACATTGCGTATTTTAAGAGAGATTCCACATAGACTGGTAGTTTTTAAACGATTTGGATATCGAATTACACCATCCAGAGAAAAGTGGGTCAGATTGTGAAGAATTAGGTCTATGTTATCGTTTTCATAAGTACCCATTGCTGACTAAATTCCTAATATTTTCTAAACGTGTTAATGAAATTCAATATTTTTCCTTATTAGGTTCACACTTTACTTTATCTCCACTCTTATTGAAATGTTTAGATAAGAGCGGCGAGGGTGGATGATTTTTAAACATAAAAATAGTTTGCTGTTTAGTCTATGGTGAAACTTATTCCATGAAACATCTACATTTTGTAAAATGGCGCGATACGTTTATTCAAACATTGAATTGGCAGACATGTTTCTTATTTATGGTGAAACTCGGTGTAATTCCGCGGAAGCTGTAAGAATTTATCAAGAGCGATTTCCTGAACGACACTTACCACCGCCAAACCGATTTAGAAATTTATTACAAAGAGCACGCGACACTGGAAGTTTGCAGCCCGTCGCCGTCGCCGGAGCCGCGGAGGTGGTGACCGTCCAATGCGATATTTGCGAGCGGAAGATGAAATTTTGAATCTGTTGGAAGCGGATCCTGGTTTAAGTACCCGTATTATCGCCGCTCAGCTAAATGTATCGCACACATTTGTCAGCAGTGTTATACGAGACAATAATTTTTATCCGTATCACTACCAGCGTGTACAACATCTTCAATCCCATGATTTTCCCAAAAGAATTGCATTTTGTCAATGGATTTTGGCACAAAATGTTCAAAATCCTAACTTTATCAAAGACATTTTAGTGACCGACGAATCGTGCTTTACGCGTAATGGATGTTTTAATTTCCATAATATGCATGTTTATGCAATAGAAAATCCTCGTGTTACGCGTTGAACTCATTTCCAGCATCGCTTCTCCCTTAATATCTGGGCAGGTATTTTAAATGATCAATTAATTGGGCCATTTATGTTCCCATTTAATTTAATTGGAGAACGATATTTACGATTTTTGCAAGATGACCTTTTAGATCTTCTAGAAAATGTACCCTTAGCGGTTCTTAGATGAATGTGGTATTTGCAAGATGGTGCGCCAGCTCACTATGAAAGGCGCGTTAGAAGATATTTGGATGATGAGTTTCCAGGACGTTGGGTTGGTCGTGGAGGCCCTGTACCATGGCCTCCAAGAAGTCCGGATTTAAACCCCTTAGATTTTTTTCTTTGGGGATACGTTAAAAGTGAAGTCTACACTACGGAAATTGACATTGCTGAAATGCTGATACAACGAGTAAACGCCGCGGCTAATACCATTCGTGAAAAATCTCGTGAAATGTTTGCTATTGTTCGTGCAAATTGGATACGTAGAGCCCAAATGTGCATTGAGTGCGGCGGACGTCAATTTGAACACTTGTTGTGATTTTTTTCATACGTGACCCAGTTTCATCTAGTAATTCTAGACAGTGTGTGTGTGTGTGTGTGTGTGTGTGTGTGTGTGTGTGTGTGTGTGTGTGTGTGTACGTCTCGCAGTAGTAACAGTAAATAAACAATACCACAAATGAGTGACCTAGTTTCATCTAGTCATTCGAGACAATTTCAATATTATTTTCGGAAGGGGTTGGATTTTGAATTTCTTGGTATAAATTCTGGTCAAAATATATTATCTCCGAACAACTACCAAGAAATTCAAAATCCAACCCCTTCCGAAAATAATATTGAAATTGTCACTTCTACATCATTAGAAGAGCAAAACAGAAGAGTAACACGAAGCCAAACAAGAAATTCACGCATCAAGTAGTACGTAAAAGTCAAACAAGTGGTTGCTAGAGCAATGGAATTTTGATAGTTATTCCTGACGATGATGACTGCGACGTCATCGAAACGTCGAATTAAAAATAAAATGGACCAGAGCCAAGAAAATACGCGGGACCAAACCCGAAGAAACAGTGATACATGTTACGCCCGCGAAAATCTACGTTTTTAACACACACATATATATATATATATATATATATATATATATATATTATATACATCGCAATTACTTTATGCAAAACGCCAGGCCAAACCTAACCCAAATTTGATAAACTTTTGATTTTGATAAACTTAATAAAATTTTTACCAATTTCGAAAAAAGGTTCGCCAACACTGCAGTAAAGTAAAAATAGATAATATAATAATACAACACAGTTGGGAGGGTTTCACTTTAATTGTTGAACACTGCAACATGTTTCACCACACAGTGGCTTCATCAGGCAGATGAAATTATTTCATCTGCCTGATGAAGCCACTGTGTGGTGAAACATGTTGCAGTGTTCAACAATTAAAGTGAAACCCTCCCAACTGTGTTGTTTTATTTCAAATAGTATTATGGAGTTTCATCATGTATCCGCCTCATAAATTAAATATAATAATATATAATATCTATCCAATTTAAATTAAGTAGTGAAAATCATAATTGTTGATATAATATCAATATCGATATAACTCGTGCATCAATATTACGAGTTTAGCTAGCCAGTTAGCGTCGCTGTTAATGTAATAAATGATTGATGTTTAATTAGTGGAGCCAGATCAGATGCAATGCTCGCCCATTGAACGTTAACAGATAATCTCTGTATCGATTGCCCTTTTGGTTTTCGCCCTTTCACCACGAACGACACACGATTTATACTGTACATTCATTCACGCCCACGTAGGCGCTCTTTTTTGTGGGCCAGCCTGACTGGAAGAAGAGGGTTGACAGCGTTTTTCTGGTCTGCCGACACCCACCCCACGATTTTCCACTAGATCGACTTGAAAATAGACGTGAAATGAATGTATTTATTGAGGTGTATCACATCCAAGTATAAGATAACACCACCATTTATATTAAAATTGTTATTTTTTGCAATACTTATGTGCCTTTAAAGTTGACATTTTTAAAAAACACAACTTCTCAAGATACAGTAATGGGCAAAAGTATACACTGCGTTTTATTTGAGTATGTCCATAGGGATTTACATGGTAAAAAATGTACCCCATGTTAACTTTTGTTGTCGTACAAAATTCAAACAATGTTGAGAAGTTATGTTTTATTGATAAATCAACATTTTTTCTACGAAATGTGCAATGCTAAAAGAATTTCCATAAGCTTGGTTATTATTTCTTTATTTTTGCTTTAAAGTTGAAATAATCAAGACTACAATCAACTTGGCAAAAATGTCATAATGTAAGTATTTGTTTTGCTAAACTTGAAAGCTAAAATCAAGAATTCTAACTTGTTTATGTCCTTCTGAAAATGAACATTTCGTAGAAAAGTGTTTGATTTAGAAATAAAAACAAAAAATTGTTTCAAATTTGGACAACAAAAGTTAACATGCGATACAATTTTTACCATGTAAATACCTATGGCTATACTGAAATAAAACGCACGGTATAGACAATTATATTTTCTTCGAAATATTTCAAAGGTTTCAAACTTGAAATAAATACACATTGGAATGAAACTATGTTGCAAAATATTAACAATACATATTTATCATTTTTAAACATTTCCATAAACTTGGTTATTTATTATTATTATTGTTATAAATCTATAAATTGGTTGGACAAAAGTATATAGACATAACGAAATAGTGTATTGTACAACGAGCATATAATGATAGCTAATAATCACGAGAACGAGGTTTGCGAAGGCGAGCAGAGCAAGTCGTTCAAGTGATTAATAGCCATTATATGCGAGTTATACACTATACTTTGTTCACGACGACAACAATATACAACACAACATTTATTATATATATTTATAAAATACGCGTTAGTCCTAGTGGTCGATTTGGTTTTATAATAATTTGACAAATAAATTATGACAGATTGCGGTATTATAATTTTGTGTAATAGGATTAATTCCACTTTAACACAAATATGAACAATCGTTCAACGATAAATAATACTCACACAGTCTACCCTTTCGCATAAGTCACATAGAAACACGCTCTTTGCACAAAAAACGAACTCTTCCGTTTGGATGGAGTTTTCACGGTGTTAACGTTTGTTCCGTTTTAAAAAAACACTCGCGACGGATAGAAGCACAATTGTTTAACCGATTTAATAATGATTTATGTCTATTAACTAGTGAGAACGGCGGAGATGTTGACGCGATTGTTTCATACTTCAACAAAATAGCGTCGACGACATCATCACCACTATGGTCAAATGTAAGACAAAAGAAGATCATTTGACTATCACAGCGCTATTACTGCATAGCGGCAAAAAATTGAACTATGCAATTATTTATATTCGTGTTAAAAACCCTCATTTATCACGCAAATCCCGTGTTTAATGTACAGGATGAGCGATCCTCGATGTCTCAGCTCTATTATAAACAAAGGAAAAACGATAGAAAAAAATCTGAAAAGAGGTTCATAAATGGGATTAAGTAAGGTTCATTTTAAACCAAAATTGCATATTTTTCTAAATTTAGAAACTTAAGTAATGACTTTATTGAATTTTTTTTTCCAGAAATATACCTATATTTTTGGATATTTAAAAACAGCTAATTTTTCTGAATAAACATTTTACAGAACAAAATTTGTTATCTTCGTCCGGTAAAAAATTATAAGTAAACTTAAAAGAAAGTATTATCAATAATTCACAATTGTCACGATTAAACAAGTAGCTTTTAAAAGCAAATATCAAAGTCACATCTGTTAATAAATAAAAATTATGAATTATCATTAATTAAACATTAAAAAACACTTAATATGTTACTATACTGCTATTAGATATTTATTTATTTTTCTACGGACTTCTCCTTTTTACAACATTACAAAAAACGTATAAAAACAAAATAATAATACGTATAAGTTTCAACGAATAAATATCCCGCCTAACACTAAACAAAAAATACTAAACAAATGATCACAGAAAAAAACGACGTATTCTAAACACTTATCCAATCCCGCCTTACTTCTATTACTCAAATGAAATGTTCCAAGTTAACAGATGGTGTTTTGTAAACTTTGTTTTTCCAAGTTCCCTACAAGGAGAAGTCTAGTAGGGTCAAGTCCGGTGATTTAGGCGCCCACAGTATCGATGCATTTATACCTATCAAATTTTCTCTATGTTTCATTTAAATATTATTAGACAACTCGTGCTTTATGCCGTGGAGCTCCTTCATGCTGAAAACACATGTTTGCTCGCAGCTGTAATGGCGCATTTTCGAGAAGTACAGGAAAAATATGGACCAATGAAATGCTGATTAATAATAGCACACGAAACGTTAATACCGAAGAGTCCGTAGTTTTTAATCGGATTGACAAAATGTGGATTTTTAGTCGCCTAAAAATGTTCATTTTTTATTAGGCTTACCATTACTAACAAAACGGCTTTTATCTGTCCACAACACATGCTGAAAAAATCGATTGTCATTGATCTCTAGGTTTACCAGAACTTGGGGAACATAATTTATTCTTCGTTGTTGATGTTGATCTGACAAGTGTTCTAAGTTGTACAGTTTATAATCGTAGTAACCATTTCCCTTCAAAATTTGTTTTACCGAACTATATTTTAAATTCAACTCACGACAAGCTTGCCAAATCGAGTTCCTGGATAGTCTTAGAAATACTGCAAAACAGTAGCAACAGTATTGTCAGAATTGATCCTTTTAGCAATGTGTCTTCCCTTTCGAGCAGAAAATGCCTCGTTAATTGTTCTAATCTTGCAAATATTTTTAAGGTTAGAATAATACGTTCAGGGTATCTCTAGGCGTATAACTGAACCGCTCTTTGAGAGTTCTTTTGAGATTTTCAACAAACTAATGACATGTCGACTTTTTCGTTGCGCAGGAACATTTTTCAAAAACTAATGGTTGACAACAAAACAATATTTGTCAACCATTAGTTTAATTATTGACAGATGCGACTTTCTTATTTGCTTCCAAAGGCTACTTGTTTAAGTCGTGACAATTGTAAATTTTTGATAATACTTTTTTTAAGTTTGCTTATAATTTTTTAAACGGACGAAGATAGCAACTTTTTTTCTCTGCAAAGTTTATTCAGAAAAATTAACTTTTTTTAACTATTTAAAAATATAGGTATGTTTCTGGGAAAAAAATATTCGATGACGTCATTACTTTAGTTTCAAAATTAAGAAAAATATGCAATTTTGGCTTAAAATGAACCTTACTAAATCCCATTTATGAATCTTATTTCAGATTTTTTCTATCGTTTTTTCTTGTCTTATAATAGAGCTGAAACATCAAGTTTCGCTCACCTTGTACTTGAGTGGTAAATGCACCCCATTTATGCTGCCCACGCAATAAAACAATGCACATATTATGAGATTGTCGTCAACAAATAATATATTACGTCACGAGAGTGGTATGCAGCACATTAAATACAGAGAGTTTTATGTAACACCGAACATGAGAATTTTTCGTTTAAGTATACATTAGCATACGTTGTACATTTGCCGACATTTAAAGAATGTAATTTGAAGCTTTAAACCAGTGCTTTTTACTCCCAGGCTAACCATGAAGTAAAATTTTGAGTTTAGAAAAGCCTGAAAATTTCTTTTGGTCGCGTAGCGCGAAGCGCGGAGCGGCCAAACCACATTTTCAGGCTTTTCTAAACTCTAAATTTTACTTCATGCGCCACCGGTACAAAACACTGATGCAATGTAAAGTTTAGCGGTGTGTTTTAAACTTCGTAATGTCAGTGTTTTGTACCGGTGGCGCATGAAGTAAAATTTCGAGTTTAGAAAAGCCTGAAAATTTGGTTTGGCCGCTCCGCGCTTCGCGCTACGCGACCAAACCAAATTTTCAGGCTTTTCTAAACTCGAAATTTTACTTCATGCTTAGTCTGGGAGTGGAACACACTAATTTTAAGTTCAAAATTAAACTCTTCTAAAAAAACGAGTATCTAAAGATTTACGGCATATGCGTTATAATTGGGACATGTATACTTGAAAGGAGAACTCCCTGTATGTACAAGTTTAGGCATTAATTACGATTGATTGGCTACAATATGTAATGGTCATATAGGCAACCCAATTTACACATTATTTTAAAATTAAAGGTGTCAAATTGTATTGGATGACAATGTTCGGTGTTACATGAAACTCTCTGTATGAGCGGATATGATGCGCACGAGCCGCGCAGCGGCGACTGAAGTATTCCGCGAGTATGTAATTGCCATACCACTCAAGAAACGTACGATACTTTACATATGCCCTAACAAAATAAACAATCAGCAACAGAACAACTTATTTATTAAATCATATTTGATAGCAACATGACATTGATGAAAACTAATTGACTACTTGATCAATATACATCAAAGAAATGTCATTTGGTTGTGCGGTAATCAATCAGCTGATCAGCTGTCAGCATGTAATATGTTTGTCAAAGCTATTACGTGCATGTGTAGGTAATGTCAATCATACTCGTCAAGATGACAGTGTGGTATGATGCGGTTACTAGATAGGGCGTAGGAAACATATTTACTATAACAATGATGAAATCATCTAATTTTGACAATTAGATGATTTCTTTTAAAAAATGTGTTCAACACTTAGTAGGGTATCTCTTATTGTTAATTACTGTCTGGCATCTTTTTGACATTCAATGAGACGTTTATTAATATAGGCACTATCAATACTATAATATTTTTCTTTTAATCCGTGATTTTTGTAAATATCTTTATATTTTCTGTTGATCTGGTACCACAAATACTCAACCAGATTTAGGTTGGAAGTGTTGAATACAGTTTGAACTTTTTTGCAGTCGTTATCATGTTGAAACGAAGGTCGTAGTGGCATATTATTCTGCACCCAGGGAAAAATACTCATGTTTTAATATATCCCGACACATAAACCTATCCATAACGCCTTGAATTGAACTATAATAATGAGATCGCCATGTTATTTTTTTTCTTTTCTTGTGACAGTTACGATACACATTTTAACAGCTGTGATTTATTTTAAATTAACGAATGACTTCCACTCCCAGACTAAGCATGAAGTAAAATTTGGAGTTTAGAAAAGCCCCGCGTAGAAAATTTGTCGAGAAAAATTTTTACGGGGCTTTTCTAAACTCGAAATTTTACTTCATGCGCTACGCGTATAAAACACTGATTTACAGTAAAGTTAAAAATTTATAACGTTTAGATGTGATGGTGATCAGTATTAACCGAGATGTAGCGAAAAATTGCAAGATTTACTTTTTTTGTGAATAGTTTTGGAATAATAATAATAAAAGTAGAATACAGTTAGTTTAAGATAGAAATAACCACAAATCATAACAGATTTACCTAAATGTTTAATTGTGAGTTATGTATATTTAGGGTCTAAACTTTTATTAACACGGCATCTTACATAACGTGTGTTCTCAAATCCAAACGTATTAAACTTGAACCATTGAATATAGATATGGAAGGAATGGCAACGCCGGGTAAATGAAAATCGTCACGTTGAAGTTAGAGCCTACTAAAGTAAAGTAAAGTAAAGTAAAGTATTTATTTACGGATATCTCCTTTGATATTACAAAAAAATTACAATAATAAAATTATAATCATAAAATTAATACTACGTAAATAGATATAAGTATATAACATAAGAAAACACATGTAATAAAAACGGATCTATACAAAACCTAATAAAATGAACGACAAGTATAGATGATTGCACAATTTAAAATAGCTTCAATACTTACAAAAACCACTCATTGGCGATTTAGAAATTATTTCACCAATATTCCCGCGTTTTAATTGTGACAGAAAATGTGAGTGTGAACTATCAAATAAATCAAAATATGGATTTAGAGATATTAAATTTGAGTACCGCATAAATCGCGAAAGCGGGCTATTGTAGCCACAGTTTGTCTTATGAGTTTTAACTCTAAATATTGGAATTTGCCTGATGGGACGATTTACCACATTATAGTGAAAATTGACATATGATAACAGTGTCGGGCATTTGACTTCATCCGAAAATAGCTTATAAAACAATGACAAATCGGCATAGATTCTACGATAGCACAGCCTTTCGATATGTACGCATGAATAGATATTATCAACATTAAAGTTTAACCCCATATCAAAACCCAGTTTAAATGCCATTGTTTTTAAGAATTTCCTCTGTATATTTTCAATTTTATTGACAAGGGTTATTTGAGCTGGTGACCAGACGAATGATGCATATTCCAAATGGGAACGAACAAATGCGAAAGCTTAAACGATATAGGTGACAAATCGTCGGACATTCTTTTTATGAATCCTAGCATTTTTAATGCACGGTTACATATACAATTAATATGATTTCTGTTATTTTTTCTAAGATACTATTATTTATACTATAATGGCGATGAATAGTATTTAATTTTCTAGAAAAAGTAATTGAATTGCATTTCTTAATATTAAAAAATAGATGGTTATCACAAGACCATTTGAAAGTAGAGTTTACATCGTCTTGAAGTAAAATACAATCTTCGGCAGTTACAATTTCCTTAAAAATCTTTAAATCGTCAGAAAATAACAGAAATGAAGAGTTTTTAATTACTTGAGATATGTCGTTTATGAACAATAAGAACAGTAACGATCAACAGTGCGAGCCCTGGGGTACACCTGAAGGCACAGAAATAGTATTAGATAAAAAGTTCTTGATTTGAACACACTGCGTACGGTTAGTTAGGTAACTAGTAATCCATTTTATGACAGCAGCATGAAATCCCAGCGCAGATAACTTCGCAATTAAAAAATCATGATTAACACGGTCGAAAGCCTTTGCAAAATCTGTGTAAATAACATCGACTGAGTGTTTATTTTCAAAGGCCTTAATAATCGAGGAAGTAAACGTTAGAAGGTTAGTAGTAGTAGATCTTCCTGGCTGAAATCCATGCTGCTCGTCAAGTATACTAGTTTTACACATCCAATTCAACTGAACGGATACCAATTTATCGAAAAGTTTAGGTATTACTGATTGGATAGATATGCCACGATAATTATTTACATCATCTCTTTTCCCGGATTTGAAAAGTGGCGTGATATAACTCCTCTTCCAAAAATCAGGAAAATATCCTAATTTTATGGACGTATCAAATAAAATAGAAATAGGAGGAGTTATAGAAAATATGCAATTTTTTAAAAAACTAGATGGTATACCGTCAGGACCTATGCTGTTACTGGATTTTAAATTATTTATTGCGTTGAATATTTCGGACTTTGACAGTTTAATAGGCAAATGAAGTACTGTAGAATTACTAGTAAAGCAGGGTGTATGTGCGGGTTTGTCACTACTATAAACTGATTCAAAAAACTGGGCGAATAAATTAACGCACTGAGAACCATTACTGCTACAGTCATTGTTGTAATACATGACATCGGGAAAATCAGGTATACACGTTTTACGATTAACAAACGTCCAAAAATGTCGTGGATATTTTATTATATTTGCATTAGCCGATTCTATGTAATTATTATATAATTGATTACTAAGATTAGAACATTTTGTACGTATTTCCTTGAAATGTAAGTAATTTTCAGTATTCTGATGGTCTTTAAATATTTTATGAGCGTTTTTTTTTGCTTAATTAACTGTATAAGCCGTGAATCAAACCAGACAGGATATGCAGAAGATTTAATGCGCTTAGTTGGTACAAATGATTCTAGAGCAAATTGCAGTACTGAATAAAATACATCTAATATATTATCTAGAGTGCCAACTAAAATTGTTTCCCATACAATTGATGATAAGTAGTTGTTAATAGAGATGTAATCCGCGTTATTAAAATCGTAAATATATTCGTTAAATTGCATGGATTTAATAGGGGGTTTTAAAGGGAATGAGATTAAATATGGCACATGATGTTGTATAACATCGAATAATAAATCAGTTGCAGCTGTAACTGTAAAACCTTCATGTGCGAAAATTAAATCAAGAAAGACATTATTATCATTAGGTAAATCGCAAATTTGATACATATTTAAATAACTAAATACGTCAGAAAGAATTTGAGCCGGATAAAGAGCTGTATTATAGTTAATAAGTCCGAGATCATCATTGGACCAGACTGCTGTTGGAAGATTATAGTCCCCGCAAATAAGAAACGTATAATTAACATATTTATCTGCAAGATATTCAATAGTCGAACAATGATCCTTATATTTATCGATGGCAGACCCAGGAGGAATATAAACCGCACCTATTATTAATTGTATATTATTTATAGAAGTTATAGATACGAAAAGCTGTTCCACTGAAGTAATTCCGATATCAATAATATTACAAGCAAAACTATTATGAATCGCAATTAGTACTCCACCACCACGACACTTGGTACTGGAATGTAAAAATCGATCCTGTCTGAAAACAGTAAAGTTATGAAGCTTAAGTTCTATATTATCTATATTATTGTCCAACCAGGTTTCTGTAATAATTATGACATCATACACACTTATAACCAAATTTTCTTCACCATTTTTCTTCCGATCTTCTAGAGTCATCTTTAAATTGTTAAATTCATTCCTTTGTATTTTTGTTCTATCATAACCAAATTTGATCACATTGTCCTTCAGTTTTGAGGTTTTTGAAATAATGTTTTTAACAATATCATGGTTCTGCACAACTAATTTTATTGGCCTAGGTCGAGCACTTTTACGTCCTACTCTGAATAAATCTGTTGGCGCAATATCCAAAGAGAGTTTCTTTAATGTGGTTTGAATCGCTGTAAGATCCTCTTGATTAATTATGCTAGAATCCGTTGCCGTTGATTCAGGAACATTATATGCCATGACGTTGTAACTGCGTTTACGACGATCTTCAAGCTCGTAGATTAAATCAAAATCATTATTAATATCGTTCACTGTTTGCATGCTGATTTTATTAGAATTCAAGCGTTCTTCAATAATAGCAATATTGTCTTCTAATGTTATTATTTTACAACCCAATGAGTTGAATTTATCATTGAATGTATGTAGTAGTTGATCGAAGTCGTGTTTAAAGGGCTGCATATGCTTTTGTAATAAATTATCAAAAATAGTTTCAATTTGAGATAATTGACTTTTATTGAAACTACCGATTTGTTTACATTTGTTACAGATCCAATTAGTGCTACGATTTCTCTTTAGACACGATATTTCCTCTTCGGATAGTCCAGTGCACTTAGAGTGAAACCATTTATCACATTTTAAATAAAATGAGTTCGGGCTTATATTGTTTGAACATTGATCGCAAGTGAATCCCATTTTAAAATAATATCAAAATGAGATATTTGTTCAACAGATTAATTAAGAATTAAACAGGGACACAACACCCAGGGGGCTATCAGGGTGATTAACACAGACAAAAAACAGGTAGCCCACGGAATAGGAATACAAAAGAGTACAAAGAGTAAAGGATATTGATAGTAGCTTGCAAAATAAAAGTAAAATATATATATAAAAAGTTTAAAAGTTTTTGTGTATATGTGTGCACTCGGAATACAAATAAGACGGCCTTGAGTGAAATGGAAATTTCCACACAATTTATTATAAAAATTATTAATAACTATGTAATTTATTAATCAACCGTCATGAAACTTTATATGCTAGTTCATAGTACCTTATGTTAGTGGGTCACCAAATTTGGAGTATTTGTGATTTGTTGTACCACTAAAAAACCTCAATTAACTCGGAGCACAATCACGAACGAACACACATGGCAAAGCATCGACATCTACGCATCAAAGTAAAGAACTACGCCCTAGCACAAAAAGCTGTTCAAATAATGACATCTTGTGCTTGTGTGCCAAAACTGAATACCCTAAGACAGTCATGGACAGATTTCTGCCTAAAATATTGTTTGAAAACACAGACAGAGATACCATGGTCGCTCCCTCCATATGGACAAGATTAATTTGATTCGTTCATACCTAATTTGGACAACCAGATGTGTAATGAACACACCGGAACCTCGTCCTGCACTTTTTTCTCGACGTTCATATTTGTTTTATAAACGTACAGTTGCGAGAGAAAAAACTAGTACAGCATAATATTAGGCTTATGTAAACTGCACTCACTTTGATTTTTCAAATTGTCAATTAAATTGAAAAATCGGCGGAAATGTCAAACGAAATTTAATTATCGTCGACATGCCTCAACTGACTGAAACGCAAAAAACCGATAATAACAACCCGTTTAGAGACGGTATTAGCATTAGAGACATCGCATGTCAACAAAAGCGCCGTTTTGATGGCCAAGAAAAAAATAATGTTAATCTGTACATGACAAGTTTGTATAATAAGAAAAAAATACGATATTTTAAAAGTGGCTACAGCTCCCTGCTGTACTAGTTTTGTCGCAACTGTACATGCCGTTGGTTTGCTTTATCGTGCTCACCATAGGGATTTCGTAAACTACTAGAGATACAAAATAAAACTGCATTAAAAAAATTAACTTAACTGAGTCCTTAGAAATACAGGGTGTTAGGTAAATGCACGGCCAGCATTTAGCTGGTAATAGTATTCATGAAATGTGAGAAAAAAGCTTAGTAACATTTTTGCCAAAAGTTGCTCAAAAACCTTTACAAAAATTAATAAATAAAACTACAAATTTCGTTAGCCGCCTACGATTACCTTTGTCGTTTAGTTTAATTTATAAAATATTTAAGGTATATATTAATTTTTCTAAAAATTTATTTCATAAATAAAACTCAACGAGTTTTTTTTTACTATGAACATTATGATCCCACCTTTAAATGTATAAAGTTAATTAACAATAGCATGAACTATTATATACCGTGTGTCTGCGGATTACTGTCCGGATAGGAAAAACATTTTATTAACCATTTTTCGACAACCATTAATTCTTTAGAAAAAGTTCTGGATGACTTGAAAACAACATTTTCATTACCAAATCTAATTTAATTTATATTTTCGTATATTTTTTTAACACTTATTTAATTAAAATAATTGCATGTTTAATAAATTACCTCTTTTCAATCAAGTTATGCTATATACCATGTGTCCCCGGATAAGTGCCCAGATAGGTATACATTTTTATTATCATTTTTTCAACAAAAATTCATTCTTTATAAAACGTTTTGTCTCTCTTAAAAAACCATTACCATAAAGACATTAAAAATTTAATATAAGGGTCTTTACAATGGATAATGAATAAATTTAGCTTATAAGCTTAAAATAAAAATGTTATAAGAAGACAAAAATGTATTTAATGGCTGGAAGAAAAGAGGGGGTAGAAATTAGTGGTAGCGAGTAAACATGTAATGCAGTATGCCAATAAAGGTTTTTTTGTATTTAATGACGTAATTAATTTAAAAATTCTGGGAATGTTTCTCTTAATTATATACAGCTAATTTTTATTTAAAGTTGTTCGTTGTTTTTTTTTAAGTTCAATTTGAAGCTTTAAATCGCGTGTTTTTCACCCCCAGACTAAGCATGAAGTACAATTTTCAGGCTTTTCTAAACACGAAATTTTACTTCATGCGCCTCGCGTATAAAACACTGGTCTTAAGTGAAGTTCAAACGATATGTCGGTACAATACTGTTTTAGTAGCATATTGCGAACTTCACAATATTTGAGTGTTTTATACGCGTGGCGCATAAAGTCAAATTTCGAGTTTAGAAAAGCTTCGCAGAGCGACCAAACCAAATTTTAAGGCTTTTCTAAACTCGAAATTTTACTTCATGCTGTCTAGGAGTGAAAAACACGCGTTTGATGCTTCAAATTGAACTTAGAAACAACGAATGTCGGAAAACTTACAGCGTGTACTTCAAATAAAAATTAACTGTATATTATTAAAAGAAACATTCGCAGTATATTTAAACTAATTATGCCATTAAATACAAAAAAACCTTTATTGGCATACTACATTACATTTACCAAATCAAATTTTAAGGCTTTTCCAAACTCGAAATTTTACGTCATGCTTAATCTAGGAGTGGAAAACACTCGTTTAAAGTTTCAAATTGAACTCTTAAAAAAAGAACGAATATGTGAAGAATAATTGGGATTTGTATACTTAAAAAAAAAACTTCAGTTTCATATAAATAACTTTAGTTTATTTAAAATATTTAAAAAAGATTTAATTTTTATTATATGTTAATTTTTATTGGCAATTATTTTGGAAATATACGATACATAATTACAAAAATAAATAAATTTAATAAAAACAAAATTGTTTATATACTGAATGACATTAGAAATGCAACACCTAGAAATAACGGTCTTTTGCAGTCGATTTTAATAAAATGTATTAATCATATTTTTGTTTATTATCAGTCTCATTGTTGTTGTCGCTTCAAGTAGGCATTATTAAAGCCTTGTACGGTGGACATCAATGTCTATATAACGTATTTTTGTAAATGATAATATTTTTAATTAACATTTTATTTATTGGCTATATACCGGGTGTGCGATAAAAAAACGCCCAACGCGATAACTGTGTTATTTATTGAACTAAAAACCAAAGGCAATGGCCCTTTAAATACTAAGAAATGACATTAATATTGTTTTTATTTATTAATAATAATATAAAATTTGTAAACAACTGCGTGTATTTTTTTTATTTTTATTACATTAGACAATATTTTTCTGAATCCAATATTGCGCAATATGTTGTTTTTTTAACAATATTGTCGTCGAAAATAAATTGAAATAAATCTTCTATTTCAAATTATATTTTTCAAAATTAAATTAGTGTGCCTTGGAAAAAATATCCAAATACATCAATTACGAAAATTTAGGCTTCACTTTGAACCAATATTTTATGCCCGTGGCGCATGAAATAAAATTTCGAGTGTAGAAAAGCCCCGTGAAAATTTGTCTCGGGTCGTTGTGCGACCTTCGAAAAAGTTTCTACCCGGGGCTTTTATATACTCGAAATTTTACTTCATGCTTAGTCTGGGAGTGGAAAACACTAATTCCGTCCTTAGGCATAATTTTTCTGAACCCAAAAATGCGCAATATGTTGTTTTAAAAAACATTGTTGTCGAAACAAAATTAAAATAAACCTTCTATTTAAAATTATATTTTAATTAGTGTGCATTGGAAAAAAAGTGACAAATGTCATTTATTGTAAAGTTATGTCTAACTATTTCGGTTTGACTATAACCCGCGTACGGCAGCTCAATGTCTGAAGGCGGGTCGTGGTAAATTAAATTCAAAAATAAATATGTTTAGAGTGCCACTTGGTTTAATTTTAAAAGTAATTAAATATTATTTTCCACCCGAACCAAGAAAGGGTAAAGAAAAGATAAATAGATGTTAAGTTCAAAAAAACAATTGTATTTATTATAAAGTTCAAAATTAACGTGTGTATAAATTATCATAGATATTGGAACTTATTGAAAAGTATAAATTAAACTGATGATTGATGAAAACGAGATATTCAAACTTAATCTAAGTTTGACTTTAAATTTAAAAAAATATATATTACTCAGTAATTAAGTTAACTCAAACAAAATTCGTATTATATAATTTGGTTTATGCTTAAAATACAGCTCAATTAATTAATTATTACATAATTCCTCAACCCCAGAAAAAAATGACGTCACCTTAATCTTTACACTTTGTAAATTATAATCATAACTATTTGCCTTCTTAATAAGAGTAATAAATTATTATCTACATTCCTTTAATTGTGGGACATAAATTAAATAAACTAATTCGCCGTGGCCGAGCGGTTGAGCCGCTGGTTTCGCCAATCGCTCACGGCGGTGATCTGGGTTCGATTCCCAGCCGGGGCGAGTAATTTTTCTAACGAAAAATATTCGTCCCGGAGTCCATGGGTGTGTGTGAATGTGTTGTGACGTCCAAATATATAGTTATAGGTAATTAGCAATAAGTTAAAGAAATAAAACAAATATAAATATAAATAAAATGATGTTGGCTAATGGGCAAGTTCCCAAGGCCAGGCAAAAAGCCAAACCCAGCGATCACACAGATCACACGCCGAGCACACAGCCCAGAAGATAATCCAATCCACCAAAAGTCCGCGGATTCACGTTCGCGAGCGCCACAAAAAAATATCCCCGTTGCCAATATTCAACAAATCAATTTAGATTGAATTAAAGACCACAAACCTTTATTTAGAAAATAACGCATTTTTGTTATCGAATTAAAGTTCATTCATTGTTCAATTAATAAATAGCAATTAGGAAATAAGACAAAGAAAAATGGAAAAATTAATTAAAAATATTGAATCACAATTATGTATAAGTGGTTGCATACGTTAAGACATTAAATTTAAATTAAATAATAATTTAACTAATGTTTTATATAAATTATTGTGCTTTTGTTAACGGTGGTAATTATGACCGTTACATGACATAACACATCAAAGACTCCACATCGCCTAAATCAATTTTAGAGGTTACATCGTTAAAATCTCCAGTGTTTAAATTAAATCTAGAGGTAAAGTTGGTAAAATCCTGTTTATTTACATCAATTTTTGAGGTTATATTTGTTAAATCCTGTTCGCTTACATCAAATTTGGAATTTAGGATTGTTAAATCGTGTTTGTTTACATCAAATTTGTAGTTTAGGTTGGTCAAATCTTGTTTGTTTACATTCATTTTGTAGGTTAGGTTGATTAAATCTTGTTTGTTTACATCGAAATTGTAGGTTAGGTTGGTTAAATCTTGTTTGTTTACATCAAATTTGTAGGTTAGGTTAGTTGAATTTTGTTTATTTAGAAACATAATGTAGCATTAAATAAATAAGTAGAGTAAGTGTTAAAATAATATTCGTTCTACTTCATGCGCCACGTGAATACAACACGGTTATATTGTGAAGTTTAAAATATACCTCAAAAGCAGTATGCTATAGTAGAATATTTTTAACTTCACGTAAAGTCGGTGTTTTAAATGCGTGGCACTATAATAGAATTTTAAGTTTAGAAATCCCTGAAAATTTGTTTTATTTTTCTATTATTTTTTTTCCGACGTTCCGGTATGACTATTTACAAAAACCAGTGCTAATTACGATCGTGGGTTAGATCTTAAAATGTATGTCAATTTATTATACATACATATTGAGAAATCGTCCCGTATACTAGTTTTTATTACAAGTAATTATATTTAAATATTCGGAACTAAATTATCAAACAATAACAACACCCGTTTTATACCTCGATTTTGAAAATAATATGTTTTCTAATACTGATATTATAATTCTAATAATATTGTAACACACTCATCTCGAAACCCCATAAAAGATGTTTCTTGTCATATGAATAAATAAATAAATCAAGTAACACTAGCCTAAAAGTGGTGCGTAATCGGAGATGCAGTCGAGACGAGCAGTGAATCCGTGGCGAAAGAGAAATAGAAAAACAAGATAAATTCAATTTCACAACTATTTGAATTCGAGAAAATAAGCTTACGCTTCTTATAGTTTGCACACTTTAAATATAATATAAAATTACGAAAATGTTATTCGTGAAAATGCAAACAATCTCTTAAGTAATAAGACAACTTAGGACGGTAAATATTCATTGAAACAACTACTTTCCGTCTTATTTAATTTAATTTGTTACAACGCTCTATTAAAGTATATGTAACGTTTAGGTCAAATTCTCTTTAAACCAACTAACAAATGCACATTTAATTAATTCTTCTTTCATTTTAAATGTATATTTGTTAGTTGGTTTGAAGAGAATTTGACCTAAACGTTACATATACTTTAATAGAGCGTTGTAACAAATCAAATTAAATAAGATTTTAAATATTTCATTGTATAATTCAATATCCGGAGGTGTATTTGCACGGAAAGTAGTTGTTTCAATGAATATTTATCGTCTTAAGTTGTCTTATTAATTAAGACATTGTTTGCATTTTCACGAATAACATTTTCGTAATTTTATGTTATATACAAAAACAAACTAATAAATATATTTTTATGATGTAAACACTTTATTATTCAAAATAGTTGATTCTGAGTATCTATTTTTAAAGAAATAAATATAAATATGTTTAAATTGGTTAAATTGACGATTAGTGTAAATATGTAAATATATATATATATATATATATATATATATATATATATATATATATATATATATATATAGGGTGTCTACGCTAAACCGTTCGTTAAAAGTTTATAGGGTTCCCGTTGCATCAAAAATTTGAAAAAAATCCTTGACATTCGGTTGAATCAGTTCTTCTCATGTGAAATATTTTCAACTTTATATCACTTCCGGTTCCACCGGAAGAAGCACCAAATTTGTTATTTTAAATGGAACACCCTATCTATTAGTAATTTTTTGGATTCCTTGTTTTAATTGCAATATATTTTATTCTAACATATGCACACTTATCTCTTAGTTTTCAAGAAAAAAAATGTTTCTAAAATTTTGGTCTCTAAAAGGCATCTTGAAATCTGTCCGTAACTTCTCTTAAGAATAAGATGAAAATATGATTTATATCTCTACTTGTACCTAGAGGATGCGTCTATGAGTAAAGTAATTAGAAACTGTCAATTTTGATAATAAGTGTTCTTAAAATGTCAATATGTTCTTAAAATGTCAATATCTCGTAATTCCATTTTTTTAAATGAAATGACCCATTTTTTTATCACATGGTACGATTTGGAGGAAAATTTCCTCCAAAAAAGTATTATACAACTATGCTCCTAAACCAAGTAGTTCTCGAATTATTTCGAAGATTCGTTTTTCGTCGCATTTATGCAGGGAATAATGCGCGCATAAGTCGCAATTAAATTTTAGTAGGCAAGTAGTATGTTTTTGTTTTGTCGCGATTGTATCGTGAAATCTCAAATAATAAAAAAAATTAGTAAAAAGTTATACAGAAATCAACAAAATAAATAATTACATAAATAAACAAATAATCAATTTATTCTTTATATCGTATATTCAATAAAATAAAACCTCTAGAGTGCCATGGAAAATATTATAAGTTGGCAACTCTGAAATTATACAATTTAATTATTATGTCTGACGTTTTATATGTCAATTCCTAAAGCGTGTAGCCAACTTAAATTAAACAAAAGATAAAATCATCTCACTCTAGAGGTTTTTTTTTATTAAACATACGATACATGGCAACGGCGATAGCAATGTTACTTGAACATGTAGAGTATATAATGAAACTTATCCACATTAACCGCCGATGAAAAAACAAGATTTAGAAGATTGGAATCAAATTTTGTTCAATGGGCAGTTGCCATATATAAAGAATAAATTGATAATTTGTTGATTTGTGTAATTACTCATTTTGTTGATTTCTGTAAAACTTTGTACTAATTCTTTTTATTATTTGACATTTTGTAATACAATCGCGACAAAACAAAAGCATACTACTTGCCTACTAAAATTCAATTGCGACTTATGCGCGCATTATACCCTGCATAAATGCGACAAAAATAACGAATTATTGTTGTTGAATTTTCAAATCGGTCGATAATAACGCTACATTTGGTGAGTGAGATTACTAAAGGAATAAATCTGGGCCAGACTTTCTCGTTTCTTGATCAAAAACAAAATAGCTAAGGTGAAAATTGTTTATACAAAATTTGTGGGTTTTTTCGTTGGCTACAACTTTTATTTGAAATATTTTTTGATTAAGTTAATGTGTTTCTATATTTTTAACTTCACTTGAAATCAGTGTTTAATACGCGTGGCGCATGAAGTAAAATTTCGAGTTTAGAAAAGCCCCGTGAAAATTTGTCTCGGGTCGCTGCGCGACCCTCGACAAATTTTCTACGCGGGGCTTTTCTAAACTCGAAATTTTACTTCATGCTTAGTCTGGGAGTGGAGGACATTCGTTCGTAAATTTTCGAATTATAATAAAGTTGTGTATTTTTTCGTAGTCTGCAATTTTTGTTTGATTGAATCGATAAAATAGCTACAGTTAATGAGTGATTAGCAAAATATATCAAATAAATCTTTCTCGGTTTATTGAACAAAAACAAAAGAGCTGAGGTAAAAAGTGTTAAGGTAAAAGTGGTTTATTTTCTCGTTGGCTACAACTTTTGTTTGAAACATTTTTCGATTGAGACGTCGAAAGCCATAGTCGGTGAGTTGTTGATCTAATCTAGTTTTTTTAGTTTCTAGTTCATAAACAGAAGAACTGAGGTGAAAAGTGATTATATAAAATTTTGTGTTGGGTTTTTTTATTACCTTTTGTGTGAAACTTTTTTTGATTAGTTACCTATAATAAAGCAGCAATTTGTAAGTGATTATCAAATAAATATCTCTCCTAGGCTTTTTCGTATAGTGATCATAAACAAAAGAGTTAAGGTGAAAAGTGTTTAGGTAAAAGTTGTGTGTTTTTTCATTACCTACAACTTTTGTTGAAAACATTTTTTGAAAAACTATAAAGTAATGTAATACATCGAGGAATAAGTAAGCATTAAATTTATAAAATTTCAAAAAGATATTGCTTCAAAATGTTTATAAAATAGTTTTAAATTAGCAAATATATGTCAAACGAGACAAAGAAAATATTTTTGAAAATTCTTCAGCCTCAGAAAGTTCCTAATTATTTCAGAGTTTTTTGTTGTTAACATATTTGAAATTCGTTTAATAAAAAACCGAATAATGTAATGATTTATGGTGATTTTTAACAGAAGACTTTTTAGACATTTGATGGTTTAGAGTTAGCAACACTGTTTACTGTTTTAATAATAATAATGGTCATTGCCCAACAGGAAACATTCTCAATTACACGATAATTTAGTATTACCAAAAAAGTTGTAGCCAACGAAAAAATAAACCACTTTTAAAATCATAAACTGCAAAATAGATTCAAGTCATATTGTTAGTATGATTAATTATCATGTACCGCCTAGACATGCACGTAGCCGCATGCTACTTCATAACGAATTTTGCAGGACGACTTGCAGTTTAAATTGCCCCATGACTCGATTAACGCGCACGGTTAATGACATTTGTAGCGGTATTGACTTTTTTAACTCATCTTTAGGTTTAATTAGGAGGAGTCTCGCGGATGGTGTGCACTAAATGTTATAACCCTATAGTGGTTTACGCAGATTAACATATGTGTCTTTGTGCATATTTGTGATTCATGTTTTGTGTCTTACATTTTAGTTATATGTTTTTGGCTCTACATTGTAAATGGCTTGTCCGTTAATAAAGAATTATTATTATTATTATTATTACCTGAACACTTTTCACCTCAACTCTTTTGTTTTTGTTCACTCATTAATTGTAGCTTTATTATCGATTCAATCAAACACAGCTTCAAACAAAAGTTGCAGACAACGAAAAAACACACAACTTTATGATAATTCGAAAATTTACGAACGAGTGTCTTCCACTCCCAGACTAAGCATGAAGTAAAATTTCGAGTTTAGAAAAGCCCCGCGTAGAAAATTTGTCGAGGGTCGCGCAGCGACCCGAGACAAATTTTCACGGGGCTTTTCTAAACTCGAAATTTTACTTCATGCGCCACGCGTATAAACCACTGATTTCAAGTGAAGTAAAAAAAATAGAAACATATTAACCTAATCAAAAAATGTCTCAAATAGAAGTTGTAGCTAACGAAAAAACACACACATTTTTGATAAACAATTTTTACCTTAGCTATTTTGTTTTTGATCAAGAAACGAGAAAGTCTAGCCCAGATTTATTCTTTTAGTAATCTCACTCACCAACTGTAGCGAAATTATCGACCGAATCGAAAAATTCAACAACTAACCACTATAGCTTTCGAAATAATTCGAAAACTACTTGCTTTACGAGTATAATTGTATAATACTTTTTTGTAGGAAATTTCCCCCCCAATCGTACCATGTGATAAAAAATAGGTCATTCCATTTAAAAAAATTGAATTACTAGATATTGAAGAGGGCACTTAGATAATGCCATTTTAAGAACACTTATTGTCAAAATTGACAGTTTCCAATTAATTTACTTATAGAGGCATCCTCTAGGTATAAGGACAAATATAAATCATATTTTTATCTTATTCTTAAGAAAAGTTACAGATAGATTTCAAGATGCCTTTTTGACGTCAACATTTTAGAATTTTTTTTTTCTTGAAAACTATAAGAGATAAGTGTGCATATGTTCGAATAAAATGTGTTGCAATTTAAACGAGGAATCCAAAAAGTTACTAATATATAAGGCGTTACATTTAAAATAACAAATTTGGTGCTTCTATCGGTGGAGCCGGAAGTGATATAAAGTTGAAAATATTTCACATGAGGAGAACTGATTCAACCATGTGGCAAGGATTTTTTTCAAATTTTTATTGCAACGGTAACCCCATAAACTTTTAACGAACGGTTTAGCGTAGACACCCTGTATATATAATATTTTAAAACTATAAAACTACGAACATTGATTTATTCTTTAACTTTCTCATCCTAAAATTTCAATAATATTATTATTGGTGGTAACAACGGCATACACAAAGAGCACTATTTATCTTTTTTTTGAGCGAGTGGTATGCCCTTAATGCCGCTCATTGGCGTAGAGTTATTGATAATTCAGCGAATAATTAAATAAAATTATAACAAACCTTAAAGATGTTTATTTGTTTATCTATATAATTTTGGTCACCACTGTATGTCCAAATAATAAAACACATTATCTGCAACTAATCAAATTAGCAACATTTTAGTAAAACCATTTATTGCCCGTTTCTGTATCGGTTATTTAATTACAAGGACGTTATCAGAGGCAAAGTGCGTATAAATATAACAAATTATTCATCCGCATTATTCATTTTAATCTTTAATCGAAGAAGAAATAATAGTAACCTTAATTACCCAACAGGCAAAAAATCAATTACAGAGTAACAAGTATAAACTTAAAATAACATTCTAGCAAAGAGGATACTATAGTATCCTCTGTAAAGTTAATTATCCAAGTGCCAGATGAGAAATTAATTCAAGAAATTATAGTATCCTCTTTGATTCTAGTAATAAATGGCAATTAATCAATTAAAGTGTTGAATTAATTTTACTTTTGTATTTTAAAATAATTTTTAAAGGTCAATCGTTCGATAGAAAGAACAAAAGAGGAGAGATAAGCGAAAATCAACAAGTGCCCGTGGAGGAAACGTGACATCGAAGAGGGAATGTGGTGAGCTAAAAGCCACCGTCACCGTCCACTAATCCCATGTCCGTAATCCCTAATCCCCATTCTAGACAAGACACTCACATTACCATGTAATTGGACTAACTGTGATTTATCCTTCTCTCGGGGCATAATCACTGTTTATTTTATTTACTGTTTACTATTTACTAACGCACACTCACCACGAACACGCGCACATGCCGCTCCGCGCAAAAACTGAGTTTGAGAAGAATTATTTGTAGTAGAGGTCGTACAAATTTTAAATAAAAGTATCAAACGATTTACGTTTTTGGACCGAGCGGTTGGTGTTTTAAAAAAGGTTTTTATTTTGTTTAATATATTTTATTTCAGACTAACACTTATAATACGAACAATACGCGTCTCTACTAGGAACTATCAGGAACTATTAAAAATCATCACGAACTGACAATAATAGCGTGCATTAGATTATATATAAGAATAAATGCGAATAATGCAGAGATAATGTTTAATAGAATACGCATAATTAATTATCATAAAAAATACAATGAAAGAGAAACATAACTAACGGGGATTTTTTTTAAGGATATATATCCCGATAATTTTAGAGTTTGGTAAATTTGCAGAAACTCGTTGTATTTTTATTAAACGTGAGATCAACTTAAGCAGCATATTTTAAATTACACATTAAATAATTGTTTTTACGAGTGGCGCATGAAGTAAAATTTTGAGTTTAGAAAAGCCTAAATATTTTACTTCATGCTTAATCAAGGAGTCACCTCAAAGCTTCTAGCAAGTGTTTCTACTCCTTGATTAAGCATGAAGTAAAATATTTAGGCTATTCTAAACTCAAAATTTTACTTCATGCGCCACTCGTAAAAACAATAATTTAAAGTGTAATTTAAAATATACTGCTTAAGTTGATCTCACGTTAATAAATATTACAAATGTTTATTTCGTGTAAAGGAATTTTTTTTAGGATTTTTGTTTAATTATACTTACATATCCCAACAAAATTAGCTCGGATTTTGAAAGCGAAAGATTTGGTCAAACCACAGTTCATATATATCCAGTTAGCCAGTCCTCATATAAATTTTGGGTACACGCGAATGGGAGCAGAGCGCTGGATGCTAAATTGGTGTATATAGCTGCTTATATACACCAGTCTGGCTTCCTGCGGTCGGTCGGTTACAACTATTTTACTCCAGATGTCGCGAAATCAAGTCTCAGAGAGAGAGTGGAGAGAGACAATTTCTTTCTCCCTCTATTCCGCGCTTCTCGTTGTAACATATTCCAGATGTTGATTTTTCAATCTTGAAAACACGTTTTTTTTTCTTTTAACGAGCTAAGGATGCGTGTTACATTCATTCGTGCGTTTCCTTCTACAATTTTATTTTCTGCGTTATAAGAGAATAGATTTTATGAAATTATATGTGAACGTTGTAAAATTCATTAAGTATTATTTATTTTGTACAAGAAACTTAAAATACAAAACTATTTAACTTTTGATAAAAAGTAAAACAAATACATCAACTTATCATTTTATTAACTAATCAGATCAATCCTATTGATCAGATCAAATCTACTGATCGATAAGGGTTTCTTTTTTAATTAAAGGGGTCAGTGCAAAATGCAGTTAATTCATTTTTTTTAGTTTTTGAATTATTAGCGTTTGAAGTTTTTAATCCATCAAGCGCCGTTGATGCATACACGCAATATTATTGTTTTTTGATAATTAAGTTACTAAATAAGTTTATTTGATATATTATATTATTTGACCTGAATTGAAAATGTACCAAGAAAAATTTAAATATTTTGTTCTTTAAAGTGTATTATAAATACTTCACAATATAACAATGTTTTATACGCGTGGCGCATGAAGTAAAATTTCGAGTTTAGAAAAGCCTAATTTGGCTCGGTCGCTCCGCTTCGCTACGCGCCCGAGCCAAATTTTCAGGCTTTTCTAAACTCGAAATTTTACTTCATGCTTAGTCTGGGAGTGGATACACTCGTTCTTAACTTCATATTGCACGTTTTTATATAAAATCGACGAATGCCTGAACATTGACAGCGTATACATTACATTGTTGAGGCAATAATTTTTTGAAAATCCATTATCACTTTAATATAATAATAATAATAAACTATTTATGATTTTTAACTTTTTATTAAATTCACGTATACATTATGTGTATTTAAAGAAAAAATTCACAGTATGTAATGCAATAAGTCATTCATAGAAATCATAAAAAGAAGTGTAGAATTTTGATTAAAATTAACTTTTAGAGTTAAAATTGCTTGGCCGTTAATGGGTTAAAATAGTTTTAAATATACTATGTGTTCCATTTCAAGGCGCATTGTATGTTTCATGTAAAGATTTCCAGAGTTTGTATCGCTTATTGAACCAAATCGATTACAATAAAATTAAAATCATTTTTTTACCTACTATCAGTATTTTCGAGGTATTATTTTTGAGTTCTCCTCAGTTTCATTTGAAATATAGCTTGAAAATAGTGAACGATTATACGAAAATAAAATCGTCAAAACAGTAGTTGCTACGAAAAGTCAGTGTTTGGCATCAAATTTATTAAAACACAAAGCAATAATTCAATTCAAGATGAGTGTTTATTCTGCAAAAGAAAAAAATCAGATCCCAAAATAGACTCAGTATATATTTTAATCACGATGCGTATTTTATTAAATGAACCATACTTTTAATAAATATTAACAGTTTCAGAAATTTGTGGTTTTTGCACTGACTACTTTAATTATCCGTTTACTTTGAACGATTGTTACATGATCAACTTGTACTTTTCCGATTGAAATTTTATAAACGCTTATTGTGTGCCATTTGACCAACACCGACAACACTCAGCGGGCACTAAAATGTTACCTAATTTTTGGATTAAAATTTATGGCATCCGTCGTGCGGCTGCATGGGGATAATTTGAAAAAGAATAAGCAGAAATATTTTTCGATATTCTTAATACTTCCCGAGATACACGAAATGTTATATAGAGAAAGTACAAATTATATAAAAATCATGAAACTTTATAACGACCTCATGGCTATCTTTTTTTTGTACGAAAATATACGTTTTAGGGTCCCAGGAGTCAAAAACAAGTGTTATCCCTAATATTTGAGATAATTGGCTCAAATATTGAAATATGTTGAAAAGTCTCGTTAAGTGATGATAATCAAAAACATTTAGAAAACAACAAGATGTCTTTTAATAGAATAAGTATAATAGATTTTCTCTGAGAAGTGTAATTGCAAAAATTATTGAATACTCTATTTCCAGTTTACAATGTTTTGTATGTCAGGTTAATTCAATTATTTCAGTGGTTTTATTCTTAGTCAGATTACATTTACAAAAGGTACCGATGGGATTATGTTACAGACTAAATAGGTAAGTAAAAATAATTCAAAATGATTTAAGAAAACCCGATCAAAAAGTGTCTAACTAAAATATCGGTTAGTGAAAAACATGATAAGAAATTACCGAATTGGATTCTGCGGATACGGATTAAATGTGTCAACAGTAAATAATCTTTTTAAATCCCAAAATATTTATGGTTTTTAGAAGGTTGCGGATTATCTGTAAGTTGCAGTGGTATGGTTCTGGTCGCGCAATACTTGAGGGTATACACCATAATAAAAACGTGGTCGAAAAAATGCCTACAAATAGGTAAAAACAGATAGATCACTTCGAAGAATTTGATTTTTCATCCCTTCTATAAAGCTATCCCCACTAAAATAATGAATATTGTCCAAATAGAAAATAGTCAAGGAAAAAAGTTAATTCGATATTCGAAATGATTAATAACATAAATATATTAAAAATCTATTAATTTTTAAACACGTTTTTATTAAAAATATATATAATAACTAAAAATGTTGAAAATATATTTTACATTTTTTCATTGTAAAATGACTTTGTTTATTTATACAAATTATGAATATTTGAAACAATAATCTATTAATCTAATAATTTTAACAATTTTTTTATTAAAAATATATAAAATAACTAAAAACGTTGAAAATATATTTTAGAATTGTTAATTTTATTGTAAATTTGTTTTTATAAAATATATTCCCGAATTTCATAATTTGGAACACGCTTGAAATCTCAAAATAATAGAAATATTTTCGAATAGACTTTTTGTGGTGATAATAAATTTTATTATTCGTCTACCACAGTTCATATACAGGAAGTTTTCCTTTAAAGTATACATATTTCAAATTCACCTTATTTTCTTTAAATCTGTAAATATTCGTTGTGTTTTTAAAAGGGTTCAATTTGATGCTTTAAACGAGTGTTTTCCTCTCCCAGACTAAGCATGAAGTAAAATTTCGAGTTTAGAAAAGCCCCGTGAAATTTTGTCGAGGGTCGCGCAGCGACCCGAGACAAATTTTCGGGGCTTTTCTAAACTCGAAATTTTACTTCATGCGCCACTCGTATAAAACACTAAAATATTGTGAAACTTAAGTATATTTGAACCTCACGTAAAATCAGTGTTTTGTGCGCGGGGCGCATGAAGTAAAATTTCGAGTTTAGAAAAGCCCAGAAAAATGTACAGTGTATTCTGTATATTGAGTTATTTATACCTAAAAAACTCTCTGTATAACTAATCAATAATATAAATTATTTACCAAATTTGGTACATACCAAAGTTTTAATTGAATTTATGATGAAAAAAAAACAATCAAGATAAAAATAATATCAAATGAATTCTTTAATGTAAACTCATTGAATTTTATTTTTTGATTTTTAGTTAAATTTTAGGTTTATTTAGGAGCTTTTTAAATATATCTGATTCCCAAAGTCCATAATTTTGAACACGCTGGAAATCTGAAAATAAAAGAAATGTTTCGGAACAGTTTATTTTTTCTGAAGGTCATCAAATTTATCATCGTACAAGTTGTGTAGACGGGATCAAATTACACGACGAAATAAGAGCGAGCGCGTTTGTGTGTGTGTGTGTGTGTGTGTGTGTGTGTGTGTGTGTGTAGACGCAACCGGAGCAGTTTTCTCTGGAATACTTCTACGTTTACTCTATTCATAAGTAGATGGACCCACTTCCCGACCACAGTCTCTCCTTTTCTATCCTCGAAAACTCGGAATCCAGTTCTCCCATAAGCAATGTCTACCCTAGGTCAGACGAAATAAATATTTATAAAATGTATAAACTTCAGATTAACTTAAGCAGTATATTTTGAACTTCACATTAAATCTGTGTTTTATAAGCGTAGCGCATGAAGTAAGATTTCTGAAAAATGTAACTTTATGCGCCACGTGTATACACTGATTTAGAGTAAAGTTCAAAATAAATTGCTTAAGTTTAATCTAAAGTTAATACATTTTACAAATACTTATTTTGTCTAACCAAATTTTACGCTTTTAAAATCATTTTAGTTTTTTAATCTAAGAGTGGAAACACTAGTTATAGTATACTAAGTATCGAGAACAGTACGGATTTGTTACCGGTCAAAAACAATTGTTTGGCGGAGGAACGAGAGGAGCGAGCGATGACTCCAATTATTGTCTGAAACTTGTATTGTATTTACTGTTCGAGATGCTTATGACGTTTTGTCAAATTTGATTAGCGAAATTTGACTCCTTTTAATTCTAATTGAGTCGTTTTTATCAGTTGTCATGAATGAGCACGTTTATTGAACGGTAAGTAAAACCCAAGTTTCACTTACCGATGCTTTATTAATAGCAACTTGGCAATCATAACCAAAATGTTCTGGAAATTCTTAAATTGAACGCTATTATAAAATCAATACATGCCTAAAAATGTACATACGAGATATACCGGGTGTTGACTTGGCGGACGCAACATAGGAAATCCCATGTAAATTTTGACATGTTCAAATTTTGGTTCCCCTATTTATTTTAGAAACAAAATGTTTTTACCTTTTTTGTAGAGGGTAATATTCTGAATTCATTCGCGTTAACGTTTATCAATTTACGTTTCTGTAAGCTAGAATAATTAAGAAAAAGTAATGTGATTTTATAAAAATAATGACATGCCATAGAATTGAAACAACAATTGCGGATGAATGTTTTCGAAATGATTTCCACTATAGAAGAAAAAATCCTCCTAATAAAGTGGTATTATGCAGGCCACAGTTATCACGATGTTTGCGTTATGTTTTTTGTCGTTAATTAAGTAACAGCAATATCTTGTGCTATTTTGACATCCGCAATTATTGTATCAATTCCATGGTATGTCATTATTTTTATAAAATCACATTATTTTTTCTTAATTATTTTAGCTGTAAATTTTCTGACATTAGTTGATTGTTAAAAGAGTTCAATTTGAAGTTTTAAACGAGTGTTTTCCACTCCCAGACTAAGCATGAAGTAAAATTTCGAGTTTAGAAAAGCCCCGTGAAAATTTGTCGAGGGTCGCGCAGCGACCCGAGACAAATTCTCTGGGCTTTTCTAAACTCGAAATTTTACTTCATGCGCCACGCGTATAAAACATTAAAATACTTTGAAATGTATGTGTATTTAAATTTCACGTGAAAACAGTGTTTTATACCCGTGGCGCATGAAGTAAAATGTCGAGTTTAGAAAAGCCCAGAAAATTTGTCTCGGGTCTTTTCTAAACCTGAAATTTTACTTCATGCTTAGTCTGGGAGTGGAAAACACTTGTTTAAAGCTTTAAATAGAACTTTAAGAAAAACAGTGAATATCCGCAATTGTTGTAGCAATTCGATGGTATGTCATTATTTTTATAAAATCACATTACTTTTTCTTAATTATTTTAACTTAGAGAAACGTAAAGTGTTAAGTGTGAACATTCATAAATTTAGAATTTTTCCCTCTACAAAAAAGGGAAATACATTTTGTCTCTAAAATAAATAGGGAAGCCAATATTTGAACACTTTAAAATTAACATGCGATTTCCTATGTTGCGTCCGCCAAATCAACACCCGGTATATACTTAACAGAAAAAATCGTTCTATGAATCCATTGTTTTCTAATGCTTATATTTGTTACGAATTTTTATTTATTAAACCGATTAAGCTGTTAATATGACACTATAAACTTAAGCTTTTTATTACAATAGTAGTATCCGATTAACTTTGAGTGAAAATGCGAAAACCGGAAGTGATAGTTTACTCATAGGATTTATTTGGATTTTTCTTTAGTATTGATCATATAAAAAAAATCTTAGTAAGTCTTGTAATTGTGAAATGTTTCCTGCTGGACAATAAATGGATTTATATTATAAAATCCCATAAACATTTTTTAAATTGACGAAAATCTCGAAATATTACAAATCTCATGAACATCTCATCAAAATTTCCAAAATCTAATATATTTACAAAACCTGCCAAGGTTTTAAAAGTCGACTGAAAATTTAAATATAAAACAAGCAGTATATTTTGAACTTTAACGCTCGATATAAATCAGAATTATTATCAGTACTTCTATACTCGACAAAATGTGACATTTTTCAATGGTTGAATACTGACCTTCTTCTAGTAAAATAAACTAATATAGTATTTGAAATAAAACAACGCAGTTGGGAGGGTTTCACTTTTATTGTTGAACACTGCAACATGTTTCACCACACAGTGGCTTCATCAGGCAGATGAAATAATGATTTTACAAAGTACAGGTAAAAGCTTATATACTAATGCAATTAAGTTAATAGAAGGGGGGGGGGTAATAAGGTAATTAGGCTGAAACTAATACAAATAATTTTGAGCGACTAAATATTGATTAGGGGTGAATTGTTTACTTCTATTTGGTCATTTAATAGAATACCTTTTTTGTTATATTTATTAATTTCTAATTCTTCTAATAAGTTTAATTTACGACTTTTGTTACATTCGTGCAAAATTTTGAATTTAGGGTTAAAGTTATGTTGGTATTCGATTAAATGATTGGCGTAGGTTGAGGAGGTTTTCTTAAATTGAAAGCATTTTTGATGTTCTGAAATGCGATCTGGGAAGCTACGTCCAGTTTGTCCAACGTATACCTTAGGGCAATCTCCACATTCTAGCAAATACACGCCAGAGTTCGTAGTTTTATCAGATTTGTCTTTAGAATTATTAATGAATTTATTAAGTGAGTTGACCGTTCTAAAAGAAGGAGTTAGGTTTAAGGATTTGAGTTTTTTGCTGATGGCAATCGAAGGGGGACCGTTAAATGTTAATGAGCAATATTTATTATTCTGATTTTGAAAATTGGTGGGATATACTAATTTAAGGGCTTGTTGTTTTTGTTTTTTATAAAGGATGTCTAAGATAAGCTTTTGACGAAAGCCGTTGTTATTAGCTATTATGAGAATTCTGTTAAGCTCATTATTAAAATTATTAATTGATAGGGGGATAGTGGTTAGCCTATGCAACATGGAATGGTAAGCTGCTAGCTTATGTTGCATAGGATGGAATGATGTGCTATGGATCGTAGTATCTGTATGGGTCGGCTTGTGAAAAATATTGAATTCATGTTTTTGACCTGGATGTGAAATTGTTAAGTCTAAAAAATTAATAGATTTATTAGATTCGATCTCCCTAGTGAATGAAATATCCTTGTGAATTGAATTAATGGAATTTAAAAGTTGATCTAACTGTCTCTCCGTTCCTGTGAAACAGGTGAGAATGTCATCAACATATCTGAACCAGTATAGGCATTTATTAAACAATGGGTGTTTACTAATTATTTCCTCTAATGAATTCATGAAAATTTCGGCAAGTAACGGACTGAGGGGATTACCCATCGCTAATCCTTTGTTTTGGATGAAGAAGTTGTTATTGAATTGAAAGTAATTTTGTCGTAAACATTCATTAAGGAGATCGAGAATCTCCGACTTAACAATCGGGTTAGTACCCCGGGCGGTCAGCAATCCCTCAAAAAAAAAAAAAAATTAAACTAATATAGTATTAAAAATTATGAACTAGCCTCATTTAATTGTAGGGAATTGTTTAGAGGCCGCCGCACAGCATTATTTATAAGACTAGACAACAATATATAATTTGAGTGTGTTATTTGTAGAGCTGGGAATTTTGATGTTCGACGTATTCGACTATTCGAATTTCAAAATATTCGACTAGTCGACTTATTCGACTATTATTCGAAAATATTCGAACCGATTAAAATATTCGAACCGATTAAAATATTCGAACAGATTTAAGTATCCGATCCGATTAAAATATTCGAACCGATTAAAATATTCGAACCGATTGAATATATATATACAGGGTGAGTTTTTTTCGATGTTCTCTATGGGGATCTCGGAAACTATAAGAGATAGAAAAACGGTTAAATGGGGAAAGAAGTGAAAGAAGAATATCTGAACCGACTAAAATATCCGAACCGATTAAAATATTTGAACCGACTAAAATATTCGAACCGACTAAAATATCCGAACCGATTAAAATATTCGAACCGATTGAATATATATATACAGGGTGAGTTTTTTTCGATGTTCTCTATGGGGATCTCGGAAACTATAAGAGATAGAAAAACGGTTAAATGGGGAAAGAAGTGTAGTTTTATAGGACGAATAAAATGACACTTTCAAAATATTTGAAAAAGTCAAGGGTAACTAGATATTTTGAATAAAGTAAAATGTGTCAATTTTTTGAAATCAATATATCTCAATTATTATCATAGATAGAAAAAAACTGTAAGGGACAAAGTTGTAGAAAATTTTACACAAATTAATAACAAAAAATCAAAAAAAAAATTCGCCCATATTTTGGGAGATATGACACAAACTTACCTTTTTTTAAATGGAAACAATAGTTGGCTATGACTTTATTAAAAGGGCTATTTTTCCCTTCAATTCGATATAACATATGCCATAGTTATTTTTAGAATAAAGTTTTACTGGAAAAAAACGTATATCTCGAAGTAGATAAAAGGCAAAGGGTTCACATATGGAATATTTTTAGTACTGTCTCTAAGCTAAGTACTAATCTCAGAAAAGTTATAAACTATTATACAGGGTGTGTCAAATTTACTACCGATTTTTTTTTTTAATGGAACACTCTGAATATATTTACTTATTTTGAATCAGACGTTCTTTATCCCAAAAGAGATTGACATTATGAGGTGAGAACTATTATAATATTTAATATGATATAATTTGAAAATTTTAAACAAGTGGTTTTAAAAAAAAATATTATTATTATTATTATATATTTTGCAAAGCAAAATAAAAATAATTTTATTAAAAACTTAAATGGTGTTACTGATGAAAATAATTATTTTTATTGCAAAGCAACACAAAAGTATATATTTTAGTTTTCTGTAAGTAACACCATTTAAGTTTTTTATAATTCTTATAATTTTACTTTTATTTTTAAACATTTACTTAAGTACAATAGTTTTCAGTAGCTGATTCCTATACATTGCTGCTTTAAAGGTTCCAGGATCAAAAAAAAAAAGTCCTGTTAATAGAATTATATCTTTATTAAAAATAAAGAGACATATTTATTTTATCGTTATTTCTAAAAAAAGGCTCACATATAGAACAAATAATATATATTGTAGAAACAAATAACTCAAATAAGTAAAACTAAATAATTATATATATTTAAACAATTATAATATATTACTGTTACAGAAACGAATGTTCTATTGAAAAAGAAATTTGTGTGGGAAGAACCAAATGTAAGATTTTGAGAATTGAAGGTACTAGGTAGCTTTAAATGTATAGAATATATGAATAACTGCAACTTTGACACTATTTAATTTACATCTAGATATTACAAAGTTTGTTTGAAGATATATAGCGCAATGAAAAAATATATTGGGTTACAGTTATATTGACTTGCTCCATTTAATTGAATTTACGATTAAATCTAATATGCATAAAGTAATGCATTCAATTTATTTACAGTAATATACATAATCGTTTTTACAACTCTTTTGAATATACCTCGTTCAAGAAACAAAGATGTTTTACAGTTTTCCCTTTTAAACATGATCGTTTCGCGCTTACAATATTTCCGGCTTTAGAAAACGCGCGTTCGGTACGAGCGGATGTAGCAGGGATACATAAATACTTTTTGGCAAATTTTGATAGGTGTGGATATTTTAATGTATTAATTTTCCACCACAATCAACTATTTTCTGTTTTGTCAATTTCAGGTTCAGTCAAGTATAAATCTACTTCATTGATTTTTCTTTTGGAAGTAGAAGGAAACAAAAACTCATAATCTCCTTGACTCTTTTCAAATCTCTCTTCCTCTACAGTTGATGTGTTTTCCATTTTATTTTTTAAATATTCGCAAATGTCTTCTATGGAACCTGTATACCTTTCGCATTCTTTATATCTGGGATCGAAAAATGTTGCAAAATCTATTGCTTCTAATTGAGGTACTTCAGAATTTAACCATTTAAATCTTTCTTTAATTTGTCCTTCTAAAGTTTCCTTTAACAATTGTACTTCTAAGTTATCATCAACCGCTGGAAGTAAAAACATATTTCTAATTGACTGAATAATAGAATACATTCGTGATAATGATGGATGCTTACCAGCGGATAAAATTTTTGTAGCCACTTCGAATGGTTTCAAAACATTATTTACATGTTCTATTATATCCCAATCTGTCACACTTATTGTTAATTTAGTCGCTGTTTTTCTACTAGTTGCATTTCGGTCAGCTAGAACAGCAGCTATTGCTTGTTTCTGTTCTAACAACCTATCTAGCATATAATAAGTTGAGTTCCAACGGGTTTTCACGGATTGAATTAATTTATGCTCAATGATAATGAGCTGCTTTTGTTTTTTTTTCAATATAGAATGGGCAAAATTTGATCGTTTGAAATACCCTACAAGAGCAATACATTTATTGATAATATTGTTAATGGATGGTAATCCCAATGCTTTATTTACAATTAGTTGTAATGTATGTGCTATGCAAGCAATATAATTTTGAATATTCAAGCTTTGCGCCGCTTTTACAATATGGAATGCATTGTCATTTACTACAGCTACAATTTTTGGTTCATTTTCTGACATTAAGACCCATTCCATAAAAATATCTTTTAATTTATTACTTACATTTTCAGAAGTATGTCGTTCCTCTAAAATTTCAGTAGATAAATTAAAGAAATGTAAATTCCAGTTGGTGTCAATACCATGGCACGTTACCGTTATATAGGAATCTACATTAATTGCTGACCAGCAATCAGTAGTAATAGCTACGGATTCAATATTTTTTAGCTGATTTTTTACATTTATGACTTCTTTTTCATATAAAACACTGAGTCGGGACTTTATAGAATGTCGGGTAGGTATTTTGTAACTGGGCAAAATTGTGGTCATTAACTTCTTAAATCCTTTCCCTTCGACATGTGAAATCGGCAACATGTCGGTGCAGATCATTTGCGTTATAACAAAACTTATATGGTCCTGCCGTTTCGGGTGTAACACTTTAGGTTGAAAGAAGACTTCAGACAATTTCAGTTGTTTGGTTGGTAGTGGATTATTAAATATACGACTGGTTGAGGTTGAGTATATTGATATAGAAACAGTAGAGGTGGAGATCTCCTCTTGAGAGGTATTCTCTTCAAAAGTATTATTATTACTTATATTTTTGATAAATATCTTGAAATATTTACTATAATTACTAATATTAATTTAATGGTTTTTAATATTGCAGAGTCAAAACCGATTAGACTATTCAAAAACTAATATTATGTTCGATTATTCTTAAAGGATGGAAAATTCTAATAATGAAAATAATAATGAATAGAGAAATGGAACCGAATAGAACAGTTATTTAAAACCGAAATGAATATTCGCGCCAAATAGACTAATCGAAGGTACGATTAAAATCTCCGAACTAACTAAAATATTCGAACCGATTAATATATTCGAACCGATTAAAATATCCGAACCGATTAAAATATTCGGACCGATTAAAATATCCGGACCGATTAAAATATTCGGACCGACTAAAATATTCGAACCGACTAAAATATTCGAACCGATTAAAATATTCGAACCGATTAAAATATTCGAACCGATTAAATTATTCGAAACCGATTAATAGTCGGTTAGTCGGATAAACAGTGTATTCGAAAAATTTTTTATTCGGCTATTCGAACATCTGATAATCGAATATTCGACTTATTCGACTATTTTGCTCAGCCCTAGTTATTTGTGATGTACCATTAATTAAAAAGGTTTTTGAATACAGTGTTATGTCGATATTTAACAGCAATGAGAAATATACAGGATTTTCACTATACTGTTCGCCAAATTCTAATTATGATTTATTTATAATAAATAAACTAAAAGACTTATGTAATTATTTCGTGTTTAGGTTTAAAAAGAATGTAATTTTCACTGTAATATTAATTCGTACAATTTATTTTACACAAATTAAAACCTACACAAATCACAAACAATTTACAAACCTTAATTGATAATATATTTCTAAACTTTTCATGGTTTAGATCCGATACAATAAAACGTGATTACACAGATATTAAAAGAGTAAAATTTTATCATGATGTAGCATGCCAAATGATGATACATTTTTGTTTGACTCAACTGATATAGACTCAAAATTTAGTACTTTTACAAATAAAATATTACTCTTATATCATAAAAACGTTTCCACAAAGGAATCAAACTTTTTGTTTGTCTGAAATCTGAAATCCAATTTTTCATTTTTTGTAATAAATCAGGAACCAATCAAAATATCCCGTAGTTCTTTTTAGATTCTCAATTAAATTAGAAAAAGTTACGCTTTATCATAACGATTGAGAACCTGAAAATAAATCCGGGATATTTTGATTGGTTCCTGATTTATTACAAAAAAAAATAAATTAGAATTTCAGATTTCAGACAAACAAAAAGTAAATCTTAGATAGACAAGAATGTAACAGATAGTTCAAATAACCTTAAAAATCTTCATTGGGTAAAAAGTATCCTTTTTATTATACTAAGTACATTAATGTTAATGACATTTATAATGAAGCAAAAAAGGAACACAAACTTCTCATTAAAACTACTAAAAAGCGACATATTGATGGACTTATAGCAAAATAAAAAAAACAAAAGTATAACGATATGGTCATTCATAAATAGACAAATGATCAAAAGACAAAAAATATAACAATCAAATATAATGGAAATCCAATAGATAATCCACAAGAACTATGTAATATATTTTAAGAACACTTCATATAAATAAAGCAGCCGGATACGATGAAATTCCGGGCTTTTTAATTAAAGATATCTATCGCATTGATAATAGCAGGTTATTTTACGTATCTAATAAAACAGGCCTTTGAACAAGGTATCTTTTCAACTGTTCTAGAGGAAGTAATTGTCATACCAATTTATAAAAACAAAGAAAAGCGCGATATCGAAAATTATTGGCCGGTGTCTGCGCTATTATTTTTGCCAAAATATTTGAAAAAACGTTGTTAGACCGATGATTATTATTCGAAGAATTATACATGTAAATTATAGAAAAAGTAGTCGTGATTTTTTTTAGAAATCTGCAGATAATGACATTTCATTCATTGTACACTTAAACCGGGCGATGCAACGGCTTAAGACATATAGGAAATCCAATGTAAATTTTAAGTGGGCCAATTATTGACTCCTCTTAACTTTTGCAGAAACTTGTACTGAAACTTTTTAAAGTACTAGATTAAATAAGAATACCTACCAACCCTGAATACTTTCTACTAAGCCGTTTTGAATTTATTTGAAAAATTATGTCTTAAAAAAATGTAATTTGCACAAGATCCTAATACTGCAGTCACCAGTAACTATCGTGTCCTCATATAATTTTGTAAATGTAAGAAAATGACTCTGACATTGACAACCTATTTATATTGATAGTTACTGGTGACTGAAGTATTAGGATCTTATTCCAAATCATTTTTGTTAGGACATCATTTTCAAAACGGCTTAGAAAGTATTCAGGGTTGGTAGGTATTCTTATCTTATCTTATTTAGTACTTTAAAAAGTTTTAATACAAGTTTCTTCAAAAATGTATAGAGGAAACAATAATTGGCCTCTCTAAAATTTATATTGGATTTCCTTTATGTCCTAAGCCGATGCATCACCCGGTAAATCCTGTTTGTATGTTTTCTGTAACAAAAATATATTTTGTACAAATTCTAAATTTAACAAATCTACAGCAACTAGTAACCGGAATATATTTGCTGTGTCTTCTCATTATACATTATTTTAAAAAAAAATCTATATTACATGTTGTGTAACTCTATTCAATAATTTACAACAAAATATAAAACAATTATTATCACTTAATGACTTCAAATATCAGCTTAAACTACTGCTAATACAGAAAGCATACTATTTAATAGCAGAATATTTAACTGATTAATGTTTGTTCTTTGCTTTCTTCATATTGAAATATTTCGTATGTTTTGTATGTGTTTCTGTTTAATTTATTTGTACTAATTGTATGTTAATATATGTTATGTTATTGAGGGTCGGTAGGTCGTGTGGCCTCTGGGCCTTTTGAAATTACCTCGACCTAAAAGATCTTTTGTAATTATCCCTGACTTACTTGAGTCCCTCAATGTCTAGACCTCTTGTGTAGTCTACAATAACTTGAGGGAATGTATATCATGTCATCAGACTTTAAAGTGGCCAATGACAGACAGGTAGTTTCATCTTTGAAGGGACAGGGCAGATAATTCACAAATGAGGTGCTCTGCTGTTTCTTGTGCCTCGTTGCAGAAGGCCGGGTTCGAGTCTTAGGTTGCCTTAGCCTGAGAAACTGTTTGGCTCGTACGGCAGAGAAGGGGATAAACCTTTTCGCCTGCCTCAAGCCAGATGTGTTTCTCAGGTGAGCACTTTTGGCAGCATCTTCCCACTCCTGGATCAATCCCTTGATGCGGACTTTAGTTATTCCACTATAGAGTTCTGGTCCAACAAATAGAGTGTTAGAGCCTTCTAAGGCAAGGCTGTCGGCAATTTCATTACCTTTGATCCCTGCATGACCTGGAACCCAGAGCAGTTTAACTCTGTTGTTCCTGGCCAGCTGTTTTAGGGATGGTTTGCACTCCTAGACAGATTTAGGCTTACATGTAGGTGATTTTTATGCCTTTACTGTAGCTTGACTGTCTCAAGCATATGCATATCCTCGTTTTATTGTAGCCCCTTTCTAAACATACCTGGGCGCGTGTGTTCAAGGCCTCGATGTCTGCCTTGAATATCGATGGGGACCGTCTCAAGACCCTCAATGACTCGAATCGAAGGCCAGTGATACCGATTCCGACTTCATTCTCAGATTTAGATCCGTCAGTGAACCAAACTATCGAATAGCCTTTTAACTGTTTGACTTTCACTGCAATTTTATGGCAGCCTTGGATAGCCACTTTAATCGTTGTATTGGAGTCGTAGACAGTTGATATGTAGTCTTTGGGCATGTATACCGCTCTTTCGCACACAGTGCTGAAGATTTTAAGGTGCCCACTAAAATGTCTATATTTCGGAGGATGAAGGATTTCACGTGCAGATGCAGAGTGTGCCAGCCTTTGAACCTTGCTGAGCTTTGTTTGGGTTGTACTCTCCGTTGTCTGGGTGATTATTGGTATTGTCGCCGTTATGAAAAGCCAATATATCATCTTGGGAAGTAAACTCCATCTTCTGCCAAATAGTCTACGGCAAGCCCATATTGCCTTTACTGCTTTTGTGGTGATGTTGTCTATATGGGTTTTCCAGTTTAGCCTCTGGTCAAAATTTTATGTTAGATTTTAAGCATAGTTTATACTCAGTTATGACTATTGTAATACATATTAGTATTTCTCTTTAAAAAATAAATCTATAGGTTTCGTGTATGTTGAAAAAGCAGGAAAAATAGATTTATCAGTTTCTAAATGGTAAGAAAACGTTGAAACAGATGACACCGAATGATGAGGGTGAATTATTTATCATTGCGAGATGTGCCTATCCTAATTTAAATTCCTATCGTTTCAATTGTACATTTATAGCATTAACTAAGTTATGTAAATTACTTACTTAATGCTTATAGTTTAATTTTTAGTGATATTATTATAAATACGATTCAATTTAAAAAAATCAAATACATTTTTAAGTACTGCAGTCATTTTCTGTTTCAGCGCGCCTATACCGTTTTTAAAACTATTTAATTGTTCATTTTCTCTTGCGAAATGAATGGCCCTCACTTTAAAGCTCTATTCATTAACATCCTCAAATAGAAAGCAACCATCGCACTACCCTCTTTATTAATGAAAAACGATCCTTTAAATCCCAATTTCTAGAGCTGGGTGTTTTTTTACACCCGATGAAAATATATGTATGACAAGTCCTCAGAGTTGTCAAAATTGTGTGCGGCTTGCAGTAGTGTCATTGATCGTGGAAGTTTTTAACCAAAATGTTCATATAAAAATTAACACAAAACTTGAAACATCAATTGAAAATACATGTTATTTTAAATTTCCTTTTTTAACAATAAAATAAAAAATAATTTCGACTTATGATTACCTATATCTAGAAGCTATTAGTAATAGTTTGCAGAATCCCAAAACAATCTGTAAGTGGCGTATAAGTAGACGGTTGCGAAATGTTCTCTTTGCGTTTACACGTGTTGGCGTCAATATTTATGCACTCGGTCCAGATTCCATCACGCTCTTTCAGCGCGACAGACGTAAACAAAATTAAGGCAAGAACGAGGGGAAAGGATAGATTATCTCTGACTCGTAAACATTACCTCCGAGCTTGATGGAAAACGTTCTTAATAAATCACACTACTTTTAAACGATGAAAACTTAAAAATATGAACGAACACGTGTAAACAACATTCTGTTTACAATATACACTACATTACTTACACTCTGTATTTCCCGGATATTTTTTAATGTGTTCAACGAACACTCCATTGAAATCATGTTTAATCAACAATATAAAAAAAACATAAATATGTTAAACCTTCATGTTTTTTTGACACGACTGCTTATGTGATCGCTAATGCAAATAATAAAATTCGTTCAATCTGACATCATACTAAATATGATTGGTGACAACGATACGATCCTGGTTGGCAGTCAATCAAATTCGTTAAATGTTACATCGTCAAATGATTGGTGAAAACAAAACAATCCTGGTTGGCAATCGCCAATTCAACCAATGAACTTCGTTGAGTGTGACATCATACTAAATATGATTGGTGTAAACGATGCGATCGTGTTTGCAATCGCCAATCAGCGTTGCCAACCTAGGGAGTTTACCCCTAAACTTAGGGTTTTTATTTTTGTTTAGGGGGACGTTAAGAGAAGACAACATTTTAGGGGTATTTTTAGGGGTTACATACTTTTAACAATAATTTCTTTAATTTGTATATGTATTTTTTCATAATGTATGAAAAAATACATATGGCGTTTCTTATTGTGAATTATGTGTTGTTAAATTCACATGTTAAAACACATATTATTGAACTGTTAGTATTTTTTAGTGTTTTTTTTTTCTATTGTTGGCAGCTTTGTATGAGCAAAGCGCACAACATATTTCTTTGAGCTTATGTATTGAGTATTGTATTTACACAGAGAGTTTTTCTTTTAAGTAAATGCTGTAAACCTTTAGATATTAGTTGTTTTTTAAAAGAGTTTATTTTGAAGCTATAAATGAGTGTTATCCACTCCCAGATTAGGCATGAAGTAAATTTTCAGGCTTTTCTAAACTCATAATTTTACTTTATGCTTAATCTGGGAGTATAAACACTCGTTAGAAGCTTTAAATTGAACATTGAATGTCTGAAATTTGCAAATCGGGTTATTTCATTATTTAATTAGTTTTATTTTAAATTATGATTAGTCAAAGTTTTTTATTTAAAAAAAAATAATGATGTTAAAAAAGATTTGTGTTAGTGATTCGTAAATAATGATTCGAATTAAATTTTATCGCTTTATTTATTCGGGGATTTGTGATTTGTGGTTCAAAACTATTAATTGAGAGGACTTGCATTCATAACTCGAATCCTTTTTTTTAGGATTCCAAACAGCTCTGCTACGTATTATATATACTTTGTATTTCTCGGATAATTTAAAGAACACTCCATTAAAATCGTGTTCAGTCAACACTACAAAAAAAAAAAAAACGAAAACGATTTAAATAACGCATGACATGACATGACATCATACTAAATATAATTGGTAAAAACGACACGATCGTGTTGGCGATCGCCAATGCAGCCAATAAAATTCATTGAATGTGACATGATACTGAAGATGAATAGTTGTTTACGCGATTGCTTGCGCCTTCCATTTAAATGAACCTTAAAACGGTATTGTGTTTAATTACTGGAATATTTCTATTATTCATAATCCAACGCCAATGCAACCAATAAAATTCATTGAATGTGACATCATACTTAATATAATTAGTTGTTTAGGCGATTGCGTCCGCTATCTGAATATTAAATAAGCATTACATTAATTTATTTTTAAAAGAGAAATACTAATATGTATTACAATAGTCATAACTGAGTATAAAATATGCTTAAAATCTAACATAAAATTTTGACCAGAGGCTAAACTGGAAAACGCATGTAGACAACATCACCACAAAAGCAGTAAGGGCAATATGGGCTTGCCGTAGACTATTTGGCAGAAGATTGAGTTTACTTCCCAAGATAATATATTGGCTTTTCATAACGGCGACATTACCAATAATCACCTATGGTTCCCTTGTCTGGTGGACAAAGACAACGGAGAGTACAACCCAAACAAAGCTCAGTATTATTAAACACATTAATATGTTTAATAAGTAAGACACTTCTATTATCAAATGTATGGCCAATGCAACCAACGAAATTCATTGAATATGGCATTATACTTACTATTATTGGTTGCTTAGATGAAGGTTAGATAAAAATATAAATATAATTGATGTTATTGTCATCTTATATTAACTATGAAAATTGTCATATTACTTACAGTGTTATTGTTATTATTGTATAGCTTCACGTCTATAAAAAATACGGGGTTGTTGTATATCGATTTACCTTGATTTTTGAGATTCTGAAAATGGAATCGAGGTAAACGTGTATAGGACGCACGAATCTAAAGTTCGTTGCTTAAGGCGACTTACCGTTTGGCCACAAATTAAATTTTAAGTTCCACTTTTGAGGTTATATATGGTCGTATTTTCGGCTATATAAGCACATTAGGGATACCTATTACACACATAGTGAAATTTGTTTCAAAATGATGACGTAAATTATCCAAATTGTAGTGCTATCTTTATTAATTCAGTTAATATCACGATATTAATTTTACACTAAAATTGACGTCTACTGACGTTTATTTAAAATAATGGATATATAATTCAATATTGATTAGTAAATCATTGGTTTTCTAATATACGATATAAAAAATAGATGGCGCTAGATGTATTAAAATGTAATAAATATTAACTGTTTACGAAAGCTGTCATTGACATCTTTGGGAATGATGTAAAATATTAATGTTAATATTTAAATATTCAGGGGCTATTCCGTACATGCAAAGAGACTTACGCAATTTATTTTGTTGCAAAATTTTCTCCTATCCTAACCTAACCTAGCAGTATGTAGAATAATTAATGTGCGCAAAGAGATTTAAGCAATTTATTCTATTGCAAACATAACCTAACCTACAAGTATGTGAAATAGTCACCGTGCGCAAAGAGACTTACGCAGTTTATTCTATTGAACACCTTTCTCCTAACCTAATCTAGAAGTATGTGGAATAGTCATCGTTTGCAAGGAGACATACGCAATTTATTCTATTGGAAACCTTTCTCCTAACCTAACCTAACCTAGAAGTATGTGAAATATTTAACTTGCGCAAAGACTTCCGCAATTTATTCTATTGCATAGAAAGGTTTGCTAACCTAACTTACAAACATGTAAAATCGCCTAAGCATTATAAAATGTTTATCTGCATCTTATTATTTTATAGAAAAATGTGTAGCTATACTAAGCCTTAAATCAGATAATTTTGCTTAGTTATGTGGTTCTATTAAATTATTTTAATTGTATTTAAATTTAGCTGTGTGTCTACTAACCAAACTGGATATGCCGTACAAATTTAATTTTAGTAAAAACAGTGAATTAAATATAACAGTAATATTTGTAGGTGTTATTATATATTGTTACATTATTTGTTAATATTTTATTATTGCAGTAAATATCCTAGTTATTGTACGAAGGTGCCACCTTTATTTTATATATGTATACATCTATTGACTTATGTAAACTGTATTAGTTCTGGCATCAATAAACTATTATTAATCTATTTTTTATATCGTAAATTAAAATACCTATGATTTAATAATCAATCTCGATTTATATATCCATTATTTAAAATAAACGTCAGTAGACGTCAATTCTAGCGTAAAACTAATATCGTGATATTGGCTGAATTAATGAAGATAACACTACAAATTGGATGAATTACGTCCTCATTTTAGAGATAATTTTATCATGCGTGTAATTTGTATCTGTAATGTGCTTATTTAGCCGAAAATACGACTATATATAACCTCAAAAGTGGAACTTAAAATTCGATTTGCGGCCAAGCGGTAAGTCGCCTTAACCAACTAACTTTAGATTCATGCCTCCCATACACATTTATCCTGATTCCATGTTCAGAATCTCAAAAATCATGGTAAATCGATATGCAATGAATCCCAAAATACTTTTATTAAAATTTAGAAATCAAATCTAAAACAGATTAATATACTTATAAAAATACATCTATAGTGTAAGATTTTAAAGAACATCTTATATCAGATTTACGTTTTGTCATACCTGGCATAAATGTCAAATTGTGTTAATCATTAGCTCATTAATTTGCCTTGTTCTTATAGTTGTTGTGTTGTTTCTTCTTCTTTCGTGTGAATGGGCAGTTAAGGACCGAATAAAATAAAAACACTCATATAAAACTGGTTTAGATTAACATTGACAGGAGCGGATGATAAATTCACGTACAACCTACTTCATTTTTTTTTTGAAAATTTTATAGCCAACCCAATCGGGTTTTCAACTAAACACCTGATATAAATTATGTTGACAATGCAGTCAGTTTATTTTATCTACTTATTTATTTATCCAATTAAATTTTATAAAATTGACTCCTAAGAATGATATGCTATGCTATTGTCAATTCCATTAAATTTAATTCAAGTTTATTTTAGGAGTTGTATGTCTATTGATGCTCGCTTTCTTTTGATAGCGTCAAATAGACATATTTGTATTTTTAACTATTCCAGTGGTTCAGATCAAGGTACGTCGAGTGGCACATACATATGTGTATAGGTTATGCTTCATTACAGTCTTCATGACAGCCTCACTTGTTTTCAGCAGCCACCTTACCCCAGGCACATAGATCTTAGTCATGAGAGGCAGACAATGTGGCTCTCTTCGTGTGTTTCGCGTCATAGCACAATTCTGTTGCCCCCATTCTATCTCATTCTAATCCAGTGATCCTTATATACACTATTCACTTGATCGTCCTTGGTTCAGATGTTGATAACATTTAAATACTAATGTTCATTTTCTTAGATAACAAATATCCAAATAAAATATATGCTGCTTGAGTATCCTATAAACCATAAACATAACTTAACTCGACAGCAATAATTTGTTATAACAATAAATATTTCAATTATTCATTTGTTTTTTTTAGAAAGTTATTACCGCCGTAAATGTCTATGATTTATAGTTTAAGGTTTTGCTTATTTATCAGAATTTATGGTAGATAAGCGACACCATAAATCAGAGTTCTATGAAATTGTTAATATGTTATCCTCGTTTTCTTTATATAAGCACGAGTTGGGTGTATATTTATAGCGAATAAAAACCTGGAACCTAATATCTGCGGATTTAAACCAATTAGTAACAGGATCTGTTACACAAGAATACGTATGAAGTTCCGAAACGTGTGAATATTTTCTATTCACGCCCCCACAAAGGAGAAAAACAAAGATGTGAAGGAACAATTCTATTCACCACTGGAAAGAGAACAAGACAAGGTGTCAGGAAATAACACAAAACTGGTGGTAGGTGACTTCAACGCTAAGATTGAGAAAGAAGCAGAGTATACCCCCATCACAGTCTGCACCATACCACCAACAATAATGGAGAGAAAACAATACAGTTCGCCACTAGCAATAATCTACGTATTAGAAGCACATCATTCCCACAGAAATGCATCTACGAAGGCACGTGGAAATCTCCAGATGGAAGAACGGCGAACCAGATAGACTGTGTATTGGGAGATAGCAGATCCTACTTAAGCATTACAGTTGTTAGAACATACAGGCCCCCTTGGAGTTGAGAGAAAGAACCAACGAAGGGAAAAGAGATAAACAATTTAAGCTAAGAAGTATAACGTAGAAAGACTAAAAGATGATGAAGTATAAACCAAATAGATAACTATAATGAACGAAATGCTGGAAACCCCACTGAGACTGAAGTTGAAAATAGGTAGGAATCAATTAAAAATAATATAGTATGTGTTGCAGAAAAGGTGCTGGGAACACAACAGACTACAGACTGTGTAGACAGACATGACGAAAAAAGGAAGAGTTTTCCCGGCTAAAAAGGACGCGAAACAGACCTGTAGAAGGAACAATGGCGAGTTTTGAATGCAAGAGTAATAGAAATACAAGAGAGGTTAGACGTTTCTATGAAAACATAAAGAGAGCTATTGACCAAGGGAAACAGTGTGCAAGATCAACACTGTATCTGGTAAGCACGGATGAGGTACTGGAAAGATGAAACACATACTTTGAAGCGTTGCTGAATAGTCCTCAAAGAGAGCCTATTGAACAAGAAAACCTGCTGTATAACGCTGCGCAACCTAAAGTCGAAGAACCAACGTTAGTTGAAGTTGCGCAATGTATACGCAGATTAAAGAATAATTAGGCACTAGGGATAGATGGGGTTCCGTATGAATTATTGAAGTACGAAAGAGAAGATAATTTAGACGGGACCACATCTATCCCCAGTGCCTTATTATTATAAAGTACGGAGGAAACGAACTTCTTAACACCCTACATAACCTAGTTATTACCATCTGGAACGAAGAAACGATCCCAAAAGAATGGCAAATAACTCGAGTGTGCCCTATCCACAAGAATGACAGTAAATTATAATGCGATAACTATAGAGGTATCTCGTAAAAGATTTTTACAGATATCTTACGACTTAGAATAACTCCGTATGTGAAGAAAACATAGAAGAAGACCACTCTGGGTTCAAAAAGCGAAGGGATGATCGACCATAGATTCTCTCTTCACAGTCCGACAAATAATGGAAAAAGCCTGGGAATACAACTCTGGTATGTACCAGATATTCGTTGACTATAAGCAGGCGTACGATGGAATAAATCGATAGTCCTTATACAAAGCAATGAAGAAAGCAGGAATACCAGCAAAATTGATTAAACTGACACGTATGATAATGAATGCCTCACAAACCAAAGTTAAGATACAACAGAATAACACAGACGTATTTGAAATAGGACAAGGAGTGCAGCAGGGGGATGGTTGGCCCCTATTCTATTCAATATTGCATTAAATAAGGTCTTAAAAAAACCTAATTGAATCGAAATGAAACTATCCTGAACAAAGAACAGCAGATAGTGGCCTATTCCAACCGATATAGACATAATTTTAAGATCAAAACTAGCGGCAAGTAACAAATATAAGAAACTACAGAAAAAAGCATTTATGTCGGACTAGAAATAAAGATAGAAAAAAAGGCCATGGAAATAAAAATATCAATAAGATTAGGGGATAACTGGATCATCGGGAAAGATCGAAGTGGTACAGGAGTTAACTTACTTGAAAAGTAAATTAGATGAAACTCACGATGCAATGCAGGAAGTAAGAAACAGAATCATGAGAGGAAGCAGAGCCATGTGTGCTCTCTACAAGATTTTAAAATCTAAGCTAATTTAAGAAAAAAACGCTGATATTATAATATATAGGACCATCGTCAGACCAGTTGTCACCTAAGGCAGTAAGACCTGGACCCTCACGAAGAAAACAGAAGAGATGCTAGCCGTGTTTGAACAGAAAGTGCTTGGAAAAGTATTTGACTATGTATTTTATTAAAATCCAACAACTCCGATGAGCAGATCACGTTGAGAGAATGGAAGAAAGTAGAGTGCCAAGAAGACTCCTCTAAGGCCAACTAGAGAGAAATAGACGTAGGGGGCGCCGAGGGCCCGCTAGCAGGATAACATCCAAAAAGACGCGGATAAATTACTAGGTGTAAGGAATTGGAAGAAAGCGGCAATGCATCGCTTAATCAAAGATGTGGGGGAAACAATCTTCTTAACGAAAACTTCATTTGTGAAGTAACAAACAAAAATAAATGTATAAATATCCATTGGACTGTCACAAAAAAAATCAATATTTTTTTATTATTCTCTTCGTCAAGTATATTGTTCCCTATTCAAGTTCATTAGAATTCCCTATATGTCAATCAAATCGAACAGTATTTAGAGGTCCATCAAGTCCAAAACATTTTAAATACTTCTTCCCAATTTTTTACGTTTCATAACACCAATCTGCATAATGACGGATGTGAATATGGGGATAAATTATTCCATTAAAAACCAAAATATTGTGTGCGTTTTATTAGCCACATCCGTTCTTTATAGTTTATATTGATGATTTTCTGCCGACGTTTTGACGTTACAATGTAGATATATAGACTTTAAAAATAACTTCTTCCTTATGTAATCTTGAATGACGGGTGATTGGCATCTAAATTGTCATTATAAATAAAGCAATAGAATGTTAATCAAAGCGAAAACTTCATAAAGCACATCGGGACACTAAAAAAATTAAGTTATTGAAGTGGAAAGTCGAAATCAGGGTTTTTAGGCCTCTAAAAATGGCTTGTATTTATCAATATAAACTTCAAAGAACGGATGTGACTAATGAAACACACACAATATTTTGTTTTTTCATGAAATAATTTATCCCCATATTCAGATCCGTCATTAATGCAGATTGGTGTTATAAAACATGTGAAAAATTGGGAAAAAGTATCTAAAACCTTGATTTAGACTTGATAGACCTCTAAATACTGTTCGATTTGAGTAAAATTTAAGGAATCCTAATGAATTTGAATAGCGAACAATATACTTGATGAAGAGCAAATAAAAAATATCGATTTTTTAAAATGTTCAAAATTACTAACTTCGCACAATGGACCAGACTAGAGCAATCTACGAGCCGGGCCTTGGCTACTAATGGTCTCATACCATGTATCTCTGGCCTGGATCCAGGTGCCATTTTTGTTCAGGGTTTCACTTCGAAAGTGCGACATAACAATTAATATATCGTGCGGTATTGTAAACGGCATTGTCTTAATAAATTCGGAGAAACAATAAACATGTGACAACATAACTTCTGAATAATGTTTGTAAACTTTTAAACATAAAAATGTACTAATGTAGGGATTTTTTTTGCCAACCCCGGACACTTAAGATTGATCACCCGGTATATCATTATTCATACTCGATTTGATAGATATTAGACAAGGTTCTTTTTTCAAGGAGACAATTCAATCTAATTTAGGAAAAATATTTAAATACTCTTTTTAACAAGTCAAGAACATACACTCTTTAATAAATACAAAAACTAAGTACATTATATTTTTCGTGTCAGTTATTAAACATTTATTTTTTATAGGTATGCTTGTTCAATTGTGTAAGAATTTAATATTTGTTGCACCAATATAGGTAAGTTGAAAATGAATTAAAAAGATAAAAAAAGTTCATTATTGTGTATACATACCTTCGTTTACTATTATTAATCATCACGCATTTAATGTCAAATGCCGTTCGGAGACCTTAATGGTGATTTATCGTGGCCGACTCGCGTATTATCCGCACTTAATCGATTATCATTATTACAAAAGCCATCTTTCAACTAATTTGCTCAGCATCAGTTGAGTGATTAATTGATTTCACTTTATCGCGTCTACTTGTTGTAATTATGTGTACTATTTTCCTCTTTTTAATTATTCATATTATCTTAAGAATTAACAGAGGCGTGCTTGCAATTTTAATTTAGTGCTTAATAATTCTGAGCGTTCATTATGGATGAAGAATGATTGAGTGTATGACAAGTACAATTAATCGATTGTGAAACCCATTCTGTAAAAGTTGTTTTATTGTTATTAATAGTTTGTTGTAAAATAGCAGCAATTCAAATTTGTTTCTTTAACTGCACTTTAATAATAGGTAAAACGAGGGCCGCAGTAAGGAAAACTTGCGCCCGAGGCCAAAAATCCAATTGGTGCCCCCCAACTTGACAGTTATAATCAATTCATGACATTATAAACTTAAATGTCAACTAATGTTAACTATAACTATGGGCAAATGCTATTGGACATTCGTCGACGCCGACTTATGTTCAATAAACGTCAACTGTCAAAAGTGTCAGCTGTCAAAAATATGTAAAGAAATATACGAAACATGCGTAAAAATTACAGGTTTGTGCGCACTTCACAATCTTGACAAATACAAAGAAAAATTGTCAAAAATGTAAAACAAAACACAATTACGTTAACTTTAACTTCACTTTATACGCAATCTATGTAATTGGCTCTCCTAAATACCATGTCAAAAGTAACATGATAAGTCCAAACTTGTCTTGAAAAAATAAAAACGCGCAAAAATTGTGGAAACAACAACAACGAAAGCAGAGTATTCCAAGTCACTATTGACAGTTGATATATTTAACAAAATAATGACCATTTTAAAAGTTCTTTGTTTTTCTATTTTGACCGTTCTTGTAGATACACACATACAGCACCGCAGTAAGGGGTGGGGCGTCGGCCCCAGGCGCACATAACGGAAGAACGCTGACGGTGCTAAAGTATTTATAAAAAATATATTACATAGCATACAGACAAAGCTTTTGGACTTGATTTAATAATTGAAGCGTGCCATATGCAAAAGGCTTTAAGTAAACCTTAACTTAAGGCAGGTAGTAAGTTCTTTGTTATCTACAAATTGTCCCACACCAGTGATTCTTTGTCATCTACAAATTGTCCAAAATCTTAAAAGGTGCGTGTTCTTAATTATCTAGAAATTGTCCAATACTTGTATAGATTTGAGGTTTTTTGGCGCCCAGCGTAGGGCCATGCTAACGCTGGGCCCTTGTTGGGCGCCATAAATTGCAAAAATAAAAGGCAAAAACTTCACACTGAGTTAGTGTTTCGTACGCGTTGCACATGAAGTAAAATTTCAAGTTTAAAAAATATTGAGTTTGAACGCTACGGGTCTAAATCCGAACGCTCTGGCTTTTCTAAACTCAAAATTTTACCTAATTGGGCACCATATATCGTAAGCACCTAAATTTAAAACTTCTCACTGAATCAGCGTTCCGTACGCCTGGCGCATGAAGGAAAATTTTGAGCTTAGAAAAGCCTGAGTTTGGATTTGGACGCTCAGGCTTTTTCAAACGCTCAGGCTTTTCTAAACTCGAAATTTTAGTTCATGCTTAAAGCTTTAAAATAAACGCTTATTAATTTAATTTGTTTTAAACTATTTGATTAATGACTAAATACGCTTTAATTTGATTCGTAAAATTTTTTATATACTTATTCACAATTGTAAATTACCCGTGATTTAATAAATTAGTGAATCTAAACCGGTTTACCATTAATTCGCCGGGAAATCATTAAATCGTTGTTTCAGGGATAAAATTCAGTAAATACGTTACGTAGATATTTAGTAGAATTTAAAAATTGACCTTTACCAAGTGTTTTCCACTCCCAGACTAAGCATGAACAAAATTTGAGCAATTTACAATAAATTTTTAGGAATACTTATAAGATTTTTTTATATACTGTTTCTTATTTGTTTATATTACGACTTTTGCTTAGTTATTGGACGATTGACAGGGTATAGTGTCAATCGTCCAATAACTAAGCAAAAGTCGCTCGCGTATGACAAAAGGTTGAACACCGCTGCTATATAACATATTTTCTTCTTCTGTGTGCGGAATGTTACCTGAAAGTTTGGCCATACCTTTTCCTTCGCCCTGTATATACAGAGAGTTTTAAGTAACACCGAACATTTTCCTAACGAGAATATTTCTTTTAAGTATACATACGCATTTCATTGTACATTTTCCGACGCTCGGTTTATTAAGAGAATTCAATTAGAACTTTAAACGAGTGTTTTCCACTCCCAGGCTAAGCATGAAGTAAAATTTCGAGTTTAGAAAAGCCTGAAAATTTGGTTTGGTTGCGTAGCGCGAAGCGCGGAGCGGCCAAACCAAATTTTCAGGCTTTTCTAAACTCGAAATTTTACTTCATGCGCCACCGTTACAAAACACTGACATATTACGAAGCTTAAAACACACCGCTAAACTTTACATTGAATCAGTGTTTCGTACCGGTGGCGCATGAAGTAAAATTTCGAATTTAGAAAAGCCTGAAAATTTGGTTTGGCCGCTCCGCGCTTCGCGCTACGCGACCAAACCAAATTTTCAGGCTTTTCTAAACTCGAAATTTTACTTCATGCTTAGCCTAGGAGTGGAAAACACTTGTTTAAAGCTTCAAATTGAATTCTCTTAATAAATCGAGCGTCGGAAAATGCACAACGTATGCATACGTATACTTAAAAGAAATATTCTCGCTATGAAAATGTTCGGTATTACATAAAACTCTCTGTGAAATGAAAATTGGATATTTGGCCCCAGGCGCCGTTTTTCCCTACTGCAGCGCTGCATACATACCATAGCCCACATATCAGAATGATGACGATTTATATAAAAAGTTAGTATCTTTTTGGTGTTGGTTGATAATTTTTGTATAGTGTGTAAAATTGTCGTTGATATAACGCGACAGTGTCAGTTGTCAAGATATAGGCAGTCAGTATAGTCAAACGGCTATCAATACCTAATGTAATAATTAACAATCCCTAATTTACGAGTTTTTTATAGATCTTCTGTGACAGTTAGGATATTTTTGGAAAGTCTTTAACAATTATAATATCTCATATACTGCCAATAATGACTTTCTGTGACTATAATGGAATATTATTTTTGACATATGGATAGGAATTCTTGACAGTATTGTTTTTAATTATTTTATGTTATTATTATTGACATTAACTGAAATATCATCAATTTATGCTAATAACTAACTTCTCTGACTGAAATGGAATGTCATTTATGACATGTAAATTGGCATTATTTAAGTATTGTAGTAATTAGGATTTGTTTCAGTTATTATATTTTATTTTGATACGTTACGTTTTTCATGATTAGTAATCTTTTATTATTATACATTTTACAAAGATGATACATTTCCGACATTTTGTTAGTAGCTAGAAATCAAATATAATAAAGTGTTGTAGTAATAGGAAATGGTCTATTATTGGTTAACGTGGCGAAAAGTTTGTAATTATGCCTGTGTGAGTAACGTTTCCTTTTAACCTTTATATATAAATGACACGAATAATTGAAATTATATTTTATAACGTAGGTTTCCACTCCCAGACTAAGTATGAGGTAAAATTTCGAGATTCGAAAGCCTGAAAATTTAGATTTGCAGGGGCGCGTGAGCGAAGCGAGTCGCGCCCCGGCAAATCCCAAATTTCAGGATTTTCTAAACACGAAATTTTACTTCATGCGCCACGCGTATAAAACACCAATTTAATGTGTTTAAAATAGGGGTGGGGGTTCGACTATTCGAGAATATTTAGATATGAAACATCAAATTAGTCAAATATTTAAACAATAAACTCTTTGAATTTGTAAACTTTTAGTTTTAGAAAATATATTAATTTATAAACTTTTAGTTTTAGAAAATATATTAATTTATAAACTTCTAGTTTTAGAAAATATATTAATTTATAAACTTTTAGTTTTAGAAAATATATTAGACATTTTCTAACACTAATTTATTGAAATATTTAAATATTCAAATTGCTCAATTAATCAAATATATGAAAAAGTGAGTGATTTAATAATGTGGTATTTGAATATTCACGAATATTTCAATTCAGAGCCCTAGTTTAAAATATAGATTCGTTATTTAATTTTAAATTTACGAATTATCGGATCTCGGGCTTCGATGGCGCCCCTCTGCTTGATGCGCTTGTGGCCGTCGCCCCCTTGGCCCCCTCCTTACTGCGGCACTGTGTAAAACAAATGTAAATATTAAATATATTACAACTTTGGTTTTAAATACAGAATAATAAAGAGTTTCTGTATTTGGGGCCAAAGTTGTAATATTTTTTTTAAGATAAAAACATTTTTTGAATTAATACTAGTACTAGTAAAAATATAAATATTTAAAATACCCCGTCTGATTTTTTATAACGATTCTATTTATCTTCATTTGCCCTATATTTTTAAATACTATAAGAAATATCACCATTTTAAGATCTCAACTCGCACAAAACCGAACTGTCGGAAATTTGTAGCATTCCATAAATACAATACAATTCTCTCGGCAGCGCTGAACACGTTTTCGTCTTATTTATAGGACGATAAATCACGATCGTCGCCTGTTTTATTTAAGACGGTCTCTCCGCCGGTGGTAAATATAAAATTAAATTACATTTTTTCCTTGCGGCGCGGGCTCCGGTGTCCCATTTGTTCCGGCTCGATTGAATGGGCCATTGGGGCGCGATCGATCGATCGCTCTGGGTAATAAACAAACTGCAGGTAATAATATTAAACAAACAAAATAAAATATATAAAAATAATGATACATATTAATTGTTTCTTTATTAATTAGTGTATAGGTCTCAATAATCTTGATATTGATTCGTTTTTATTCAACCCTTTTAAAGAATGAAGAAGTTATGAATTTTCGCTGTGTATATTTAAAACATAAACTGTTTGGATCTAATCATTTTGAGATGAAAAGGGCGCGGCGATTTATTTTCTCCCTGCCCGGTGCTAATTCCGTTCACAGCAGAGGGCGCGCGGCGCCCGGGGCTTATTATTAATTTATTTTTTAATTATTTTCGCGAGCGGCGCTTTTTTCCGGATTTTTCCGGACTAATCGAATTTTAATGGGGATTTACCGACGGTGAACAGATTACTAGCCAATGTTCAACTTTGAACAACCTTTTTTTTACTCACAAAAAGGCAGATAAGTCAATTCCCTTTCTAATTAATTATAAAACATCACCAAAGAGAAAATAAAGTAGTTTATATTTCAATATGAACTTTAATTAGTTATTTTGATTATTACTATTTGCTATAAATAAATACCACCTTATTAATTGATATTATCAATACAGCTATAACATAGTTCTAATGATGATATTAAAAATAATTGAGTTCAAAATATACTACTCACTCGTCTATGTCTATAATCGATAATCTAGGGATTTCGATATACAGTAAAGCTCCACTAACTCGAACTCAAATAATTCGGATTCTCCAGTTATCCGGACGAAATTGAAACATTAGTTATTTACATTACGTATTCCAAAATCCGGATTACCTGTGGTTCAACGATGAGTCGGGATTTCCCTGATCGTTAATAACATTATGGTTCCAAAGAGATCACACAAAACATCAACTCTAGCAAATTCAAAAAGGTTTCAATAATCCGGATGTTTCCCTAATTCGGATTGCCTCGGTTTTCATTGATCCGGATTAGCGGAGCTTTACTGTATATCGTTATTTTGAAATATCGATATTTTCATGCAAAATAGTCGATATTCATACGGATATTCAATTGTTTTTATACCGGGTGAGCATTTTCAATCCGGAACATATAATATAATTAAGGGTGAGCATTTTCAATCCTGAACGTAACAATTCACAAAAAATTATTCAATTTAATTGCATTTTAATTACAACCTAAAGATTAAAAACAAATTGAACAACTTTTAAAAATAATGGTAACAATTAAAATAATCCTCCATTTTGCGCCAAACAGTACCCTAGCCCAGAGGTCTCCAAACTACAGTCCACGCCATCATGATTCTGGCCCGCGACCAGAGATACATTTTGCGTAAATACAATATTTTATAACGATTTAGTGCTACATTTTTTTTAAATTAAGATACAATTAGTGATGTAAAATAACCGGTAATTAAAAATTGGGTAATATTCTCGGTAATATTACTGGAAAAATAGTAACAATTGTTAATGTCAAGTTCGACATAGAACACACACAAATTCCAATAAATTATTCTATGATTTTGTAAAAATTATAGGTTTTTACGAATCTTTCAACAAACTGTCATCGTTCTCTAAGAAAGAAGATAGTTACGAAAAACTTGAAAATAGAAACATTTTCCAAAATTTTATTATCTAAAACTTTAGTTTGAACCACTTTTCTGTATTACAAATAGATATTGAGTTATTTGCAACTTTTGCGAAATAACAAGATCTACATGATGGGCGTATTTGTTTTTATACAGGGTGATCCATAAAGTATCTAACAGAAAATGTCAATTGTTTTTTTCTAAATCAAGAAGGCGAGTGTTTGTCAGTGTTTATCAATAATTTATAAAAGAGCGTTTTCTACTCCGTGGCTAAGCATGAAGTAAAAATTTGGATTTGGCCACAGTAGCGATCAAATCCAAACGTTCAGGTTTTTTAAAACTCGAAATTTTACTTCATGGGCCATGCGTATAAAACACCGATTTTATGTGAACTTCAAAATAGACTGCTATTAATTATTTTTAAATAAATTACTATTAGATTATTACTATCATTATGTAACAGTAAATAAAAATACATACAAGTTTTTAAAAATGATTATACAATTATTTGATGATTTGCAAAGGAAAAAGTGTGGAAACTCCTGCGGGTTCGATTCTGCAAGTCGTGAAAAATCTTTTCGGGCGGATTCAGACCACATGTACAAAGCAGAGTTAAAATTGTGCGCGGATTCGGGCAAACACATTAGTCATCCGATTCGGGCGGATTCAGATTCAGATCGCATGTTCAAAGCGGAATTGAAGTGGTGCGCGGATTCGAGCAAACGCATTAGTCATCCGATTTCGGCGGATTCAGATTCAGACCGCATGTACAAAGCGGAGTTGAAATTGCGCGCGATTTCGAGCAAACGAATTAGTCATCCGATTCGGGCAGATTCAGACCGCATGTATAAATCTGAATCGGGAATGCGATTCCGCTCGACCAAAATCGTTCAGTCGGTCGTCTCCAGTGAATGAATCATGAACGAATCAATTCTTCTTGAAATACGGAATCAGTTAATTCAAATCACCGTACAGAATCGTTCTTTTTGAACGAATCATTCACGAACGACCCATATCTATTACATATACTTTGATAGAGCGTTGTAACAAATCAATCAAAATAAGATTTTAAATATTTCATTGTATAATTCAATATCCGGAGGTGTATTTGCACGGGAGGTAGTTATTTCAATGGATATTTATTGTCTTAAGTTGTCTTATTAATTAAGACACATTGTTTGCATTTTACACGGAAAACATTTTCGTAATTTTATATATTATTTAAAGTGAGCAAACTATAAGAAGCGTAAGCTTACTTTCTTGATCTCAAATATTTGTAAATTGGAATTATTCTTACAAAAGCCATATTAAAGAATATAATAGTGATATGTTTTTTTTTCCAAAAAGGTTAGCATCCCTGGGAGTTTGCTTAAAAATGTCTAAAACTTAAGATTTATTATTGACACGATAAATCAAAAGTAGTATAATTGAAAACGTCTTTGAAAACTAAGCCAGTTTTGTAGGAAACATATTTTTGTTATTGACATCCGTTTTGAGTAATATTGGATTTGAGTTACCAAGTATTAATATACTCAATGACATAGAAGCGTAACACCAAGAAGGAATGATTTTTTTGAATTCATATTTTAGCAACAGAGTGACTATATTTAAAGCATACATTGATAACAATTTCAACCTTGTGCCTTTTATATTTATTGTGAAAAAAAATATATTTCACTTTTTCTTTTTTGATAATACTATTTATATGAGCTGTTTAGTACAGATGTTTTTAGTTTTCGTGTTTCCGTTGAGTGTGTTAAGCTTAAATAAAATGCCTCGAGTCCGAAGACGTCCACAATATCACCATTTGAGCTATTTTGACCGGGGTCGAGTTGTTGCTTATCGAGATGTCGGTATGTCCTATTGCGAAATTGCCCGCCGTATTGATTCCACTGCAGCAACTGTACTACGTGTGTATCAAGTATGGACAGAAAAAGGTAAAGGAGCCAGAAGAAGACCAATTGGTCAACCAAGGCGTACCACAGAACGTCAAGATCGTCGCTTAAGACAAATAGCCCTGCGAGACCGTTTCGCTACTACGCGTCAAATCGGTGATCAATGGATTGGAGAAGAAGGTAGGCCCGTTAGTATGCGAACCTTATATCGCCGCATTCAATCCTTTGGGCTTCTTTCGTACCGTCCAAGATTAGTGCTTCCTTTAACAGCGAGACACTGTCGCCAAAGGTTGGACTGGTGCAGAGAACGGCAGCATTGGGAGGCAGAATGGCACGATGTCGTATTCAGCGATGAATCACGATTTTGTCTAGGCACGCATGATGGCCGTAGAAGGGTACGACGCTACCGTGGAGAACGACCTGATCTTAGGTTTGCTATTGAGAGGCATGTACACAGGACTGCTGGAGTAATGGTTTGGGGGGCTATTGCTTATGGTAGTCGATCACCTCTTGTATTCATTCAAGGCAGTATGACAGCTGCGCGTTATGTTGAAGACGTCATACGACCGACTTTGTTGCCTTATTTAGATGGCCGCCCAGACGTACTTTTTCAACAAGATAACGCACGTCCCCATATTGCTCGTCGAACTATGAACTTTCTTAATGAAGCTGGTGTTAATGTTTTGGCGTGGCCGCCCCGTTCGCCTGATTTAAATCCCATTGAACATGTGTGGGATATCATGGGAAGAAGAATATTCTCTTTGCACCATCCTCCACAGACTCTAGCACAGTTGATCGATGAAATTCAAGTTGCTTGGAACGAGATGCCTCAAGAAGACATCGACCATCTCATTTTGTCGATGCCCAGACGTCTACAGGAGTGTATACAGCAAAGGGTTCGCCAAACACATTATTCATTTTTTTTAGATTGTTTTTTAATAACATTTCTTGAAAATGTAATCATTTTATTCTTGATGTAAGACTACCATACTGGCAAAAAATCAAGTTAAAATAATAACACCTTCTGGGTGTTACGCTTCTAATGTCATTGAGTATATATCATGGCTGCCTTATTTTAAAAGTAAATACTTAGGGTTACTAGTATTGAGACCAGAATAGCTCAACAGTGTTTAGAAGTAAATATAAAACAGTCTAAACCAGTTCAGTGGACTCGGAGTGGGATCTAGAGTCAAAGCTGTGGAGTCGGAGTTTAAGTATTTTTGTGATGAGGGAATCGGAGCTGTGAAAATTTCATATAGCTCCAACTATGATTTTCAATATATTTATTTAAATATAATTGTGCTAAACATTTTTCGGTTTCCTTCCTAAATTTGAACCTAAATAGAGTGCTTAATTACAATAGAAATTTAATTTAACGATTCCATAGGCCTAATTAAAACACATCTGAGAGATCTAAGTCACATTTGAAACTGAAGCTTTTAAAATAAGTTTGCTATGAAAAATTCAAATTTAATAACTTTAATCAGATATTTCTCAAAATCGATGCCAGTGACAAAAATATGTTTCCTACAAAACTTGCTTATTTTTCAAAGACCTTTTTAATGACAATACTTTTGGCCTATCGTGTCATTTGAAAATCTTGAGTTTTTGAAATTTTTAAACAAACTTTTAGGGATGCCAACTTTTTTGAAAAAAAAAACAATATCACCATTAAATTCTTTAATATGGCTTTTGTAATTGTTCTGTTTATTTAATAATAATTAATAATAATAATAATGACAATTTTCATTTATAATAATTTTATTTTTTGCAATCAAATCAACACAAATTCTTAAAGGGTAATATGAATTTGTGTGTTGATTCAAACTTCGTTTTTAATAATAATAATAATAATATTTATTACCCAACAGGACATCTCAATTACAGAGTAATATAACAAAAGTAAAAATTCTTAAAATAATATATATAAACAAAACAAAATAACAAAAATAAAGATAAAGATCACGTGTGATAAGTTCATGTTCTATTTAAAGAAAATAAATTAAATATTTAGAAATTATAATAATAAAATAATGACAAATTAACAAAGAAATAACAATAGTTAGTCTATGCAGCCGTTTGTTGTTATTAATATCAAGTACCAGAAATGATGTTCTTAAATTCACGTAAGTCCAAGTGAAAAATATCACAATAAGTGACAAATGTGTTGTGATACACACAAATGCGACGCATCGGGGACAGTTCCAAGACATTAGTTTGAGCATTTTGAACATAAAAGCTGCTACAATGACGTGTCGAGAGTCTAGGTACATAAAAATGTATGTTTTGCAAAAGTTCCGAACAATCAATTGCATTATGTAATAACTTAAACAAGAAGATTTGACCGTGAATATTCCTACGTTCGACTAAAGTAACTGCGTCAAACTCTTCTAAAAGTAACTCATGACTGAAACCTTGAGGGGGGTAGGTACCATGCTTTTTATACCACAAGTATTTATAAAATGTTCCACCGATTGAATAGACCGATTGAATAGACGAAATATAAATTGGATTCCAAACAATTGAGCCATATTCAAGAATCGATCTCACATATGAGTTATGCAACCTTTTTAAATAATTAATATTACTGAATGATCTAGTATTACATATGATGAATCCAAGAGCTCTGTTAGCTTTCGAGATAATAGTGCTGTAATGATATTTAAACGTAAAAAGCGAATCATAGGTTATCCCTAGGTCTTTAAATACAGAGAGCCTTTCAATTGACTTATTATCAACGGTATATGTATATATGATCGGATTTCTTTTACGCGAATAAGTCACAACTTTGCATTTAGCTACATTGAGATAGAGGTTATTAGTTTGGCACCATGTACAAAGTATGTCGAGTATATTTTATTATTTTAATTGCAAACAAGATGAAGAGTCATCGATAGTTGAAAACATTTTAAGATCATCGGCAAATAATAAATGTTTACAATCTAAAATGAATCTCAAGTCATTTATAAAAAGAAGGAAGAGTAGCGGTCCAAGGTTTGAGCCTTGGGGTACACTAGAACAAGCCAAAAATGTCTTTGATTTAAATAACTTAATTAAATTGATATGGAAACCGTAATTATTAAGTTTTTGCAATAGTACAGCATGATCAACACGGTCGAAGGCATTCGCAAAGTCTGTATATATACAGTCGATCTGACCTTTACCATCAAGTTCGCTGCCCACATACTCATTGAAGCAACATAAATTAGTCATTGTTGACCTGTTTTCCATGAACCCATGGTGATAACTTGAAATATAGTTTCTGACTTTCGGGTATATGTAATTATAAATTATTATCTCAACAACCCTAGCAAAGTTGGACAACAAGGTAATAGGTCTGTAGTTGCTGATTTCCTTGGAATCGCCAGATTTAAGTACGGGACATATTCTCGAATTCTTCCAGATTGAAGGAAAAATAGTGAATTTAAGTATTAGATTAAAAATTGTTTTAAGGGGTTCAATTAAAACAGAAGCACAATCTTTGATTAAAAAACTTGGGATACCATCCATGCCGTAAGACATGGTATTATTTAAATGTTTTATTGCACTATGAATATCGTCAGAATTAATTAAAGTTATGTTAATAGATTGATAGGTATTATAGGTTTCTGAGAATAAATTGACAGGTGAGCTCCTAACATAGACACTTTGAAAAAAATCGGCAAAGGCGTTTACAATAGCAAGAGGTGAGTTTAGTTCAACATCATTACAGTGCATAACTCCTGGAATTCGTGTAGTACGTTTTTTAGAATTAATAAAATTACAGAACTGCTTTGGATTCGACGTAATGTTGTTTGACAGTGTGTTAATGTAATCTGTATAAGCAGTAGATATAGCATATATGCTATGCGCCCTAGCAGCATGATACAGGTTAAGAGAATCTGGGCTCTTAGTGCGAAGATATATTTTACGTTTACGATTTTTGTCGTTTATGCTACGAATAACTGAAGCTGTAAACCAACAAGGATATTGTTTTTTAGATTGCTTAAATATATTTATCTATACAATTATATAGTGTGGTATAAAAAACATCAATAGCATCGTCCAAACTATTCATAGAATTAACCTCCGTCCAGTCGCACAAACTTGGTTCCGAATAAAGCTTGACAAACTATTAAATTAATTACACAAGGGGTTACTAATATTATTGTGGTCGTCTATATAGTTTGGAATATTAAAATCACCCATAATTAACACATTATCAGCTGGATTACATAAGTTACAAATGTGGTCCAGAAATGACTCTAGACACTCGACTGTTGGCGTGCGTGGTATATAAACAACGAAATCAAATAATATAAAGTTACCGAATACAATTTTACAAGCAGTAACATCAAACAAAGGAAACATTTCTGCTAAGATTGACGTGTTAACCTTATAGGAATCAAATTTCTTCTGAATTGCCAATAACACACCGCCGTTTCGAGAAAAAGTGGTAGCATTGTAATTGCGATCTTGCCGATAAACACTGTAAGTAGAGTTGGAAAATAATTCATTATTTAGAACAGTGTCAGTCCCTGGCTTTCAGTAATGCTAACAATTTGAAATTCGTTGCTTGCGATTAAACAATTAAAATCATCAATCTTATTTTTTAAGCTTCTAACATTTTGATACAAACAGAAAATGTTAGTGTTATTACAGTTGTAGCTTATTGAGAGTTTTTTTGTTTATTGCCAACAGAAGGTGGCGCATTACTATGCTTATTGTTCTCAGTTATATAAGGAGTCTCATTTCTATATCTTATTACAAGGTTGACACTACCGTTTTTTCCTGTTGTCCATTTCAGTTTTAAGATCTTTAAAGAACATGTTTGGCTTCGGCAGGGTAATTAAAAGCTACTTTAATAGGCCTCATCTTGTTGGTCGAAAAGTTTCCGAGTCTCCAGACTTTTACTGGATTAATCGACACACTTCGACCCTGTAAAACTGTAGTTACACAATTTAGATCATCCGCGGCCCTATTATTAGTATCTTTAGCTGAGGATTCAGGTTGGTTATACAGAATTAAATTACAGCTACGGAATCGTCTGTCTTCAACTTCTTCAATCACAGCTTCCATACTGTTAACCTCATTAGAGCTAGATGCGTTGTTATTAGCTGCTTCTAACACGAGAATCCTAGATTCTAGATTGTCAATACTTGCCGAAGTAAATTGAATTGATCGGTGAGAGCTTTGTAAACAGTATCCAGTGTAATTACCATTTGCTGTCCCGTAGAAGGAATTATATTACATTTAGGGCATATGTATTAGCTGTTATATCCACACATACACACATCGCAGATGTGTGCATTTCTTACAAGGACCGCTGCATTTTATGGATGGTGTATGGGGGGTTACAGCCTGGTCGCAAGCTCCACATTTATTTTTTGGAAGTTCAGACGATACAGCTATAAATGCACTTTATAGCGAAGATTACTATTGTAAAAAAATGGGAAATAAACAAACAAGCAAGGTACATGCACCGACGTGGCCTATCGTGGCGACTTCTAAAAAACAAACAAGGTTGGTTGGCCTAGAAATAATATAACATAACCGTTATACAAAGGAGAGAAAGGATTGTTTAACAAGTAAGTAAAAGTGCCAGTCCGTCTCTGTCGCAGTGCATACGCGCGAGTTGAGGGAGTTGCAGCGAGCACTTTTCACCTTTAGAGGTTATCTTCACTGGTAAAATTTGAGTATTTACTTACGCCAGAGAGTTGAAAAGTAACCTACACCTATTATTTATAATATATTATTCACTGATGAAACCAAAATCTATTTAATAACTATTATAAGTGAAATATGATAACTAGCAAAATACACGTGACACAGGACCGTACGTGACGATGTTTATGCTAGGATAAAAAAGTATTCCAGCTCTCTAGGACTAGCCGTTTTATCAAAAATAGATTGATACGGATGCTCTAGGACATTCAGTATGTATAATGTTATAAGTGCAATACGTATGTTACGTATTAGGTATATTAAAGTGGTTTATTTAAAAATAATTAATAACAGTATATTTTCAACATCACATTAAATCAGTGTTTTATACGCGTGGCGCATAAAAGAATTTCGAGTTTAGATGAGCCTAAAAATTGTAATAGTTCTAAATAGATAGAAAATCAAAGAGTACAATTTATTGTACGTTCATTTTGTTTATTCTATAAAAGTAACATTAATAAGAGTATCTGAGAATTTAGAGATCATATATTTGTACATTACTCTTATATAATTGTGTCATTGTTCTTAATTCTTTACTTATATCTTAATTTGTATACTTGTTGTAAGTTTGTGTAATAGTCCCTTATACAATTTTAACTCTTGAACAGTTTTACTTTTAATTTATAAGTTTAAAATTTTGTCTAACAGTATTAATTTTTGTATACTTCGGTGTGTTAATGTTCTAATGTATAATTATGTATCCCATATGTTCTGACCTGTGTAAACTTTGTATCCATTACATAAATATACGAATGGAATTAAATAAAATGGTTTTGTTGAAATAAAAAAAATAAATACATCGATAAAATCGAGACAAAACGTTGACATTAATTTATAGTTGTAAAGAAATTCATAAATCAATAACATTAAAAATAAACATCTTAAAAATTCACAAATGAAACACTTTATAGCAGGGTTATTAAAAACACGTTTTTTCTTTATTTTAATTAAAACAAACAGTTTTTTTACAACACGTGTTTTTTATATGAAACAGTGTTTAAGGAATAAAAACATGTTTAAAACGTGTTTAAAAATAACCAGCCTTATTTATAGACGTTAGCATAAGCTTTAACACAGTTCTAAGGATGATTTTGACATTTTCGGATTAATAAAACGTTTTAGTAGATTACTATTTTAAGTTTACAACTAATAATTTAATAGGCCTAGTTTGTCTTACACATAACCACAATTTTCATTACAAAATAGGGTTATTTAGAATGCATTTAATAATGCAATAAATGGTAAATGTATAAACCATATCAGAATCTTTTAAACTTCACTTGGAATCAATGTTTTATACGCGTGGCGCATGAAGTAAAATTTCGAGTTTAGAAAAGCCTGAAAATTTGGTTTGGCCGCGTACCAATGAAATGAATGGCGATTGATGTGTAGGGCCGATGTGAGAGATTGTCCCACTAACTAATCGCAAGTGTGTCGAGTGTGTGATGCTAACTCCGAGATAGTTTTTGTGGGTTTCCCATCTCGTAATGCAAATGCAGGGGCTAGTTAATTTTGCTCCCACAAGTAGGGTCATACATTTTTTTGAGTTTAACTAAATGCACATGACTTCTAAGCATAAATGTTGGGTAATATATTTTGTGAATATAAATATTTTAAGACATACCAATTCATTAGAAATGTCATGAAAGGTCAATAAACTTTGCATACGTTAAGCTCATATCCTGTTTTATTTATTGTCCACACATCCTCCTAGTCAAATTAAAAGGGAAGAAAGACACAGTATTTACGATAATGCATATTGACACAAACAGCGAATCTGATAAATAAATAAAAGGGTTACTACATACACAACACAACGTAATCAATAACACAAATTATAAATTTGTACAATTCCTAGGTATCGACTAATTGTTTTCATTTTTATAAAACAGCTGGTAGTTATTTGTGGCTAATTTTGATACTGTCATTAAAATATTCCTGTCAATATTATCTATCTTGCCGTCACTCAAGATAAATAATATTGCTAGAACATTTTTAATGACAGTTACAAAAATATAATTTGCAGTAATAAATAAATATAATGATTAAATCTTAAATATCTGGCATCGAAAAGTATCGATATTTTGAATATCGATACTTTTCATTACAATATTTTGCTGTATCGTTACCTACTTTGCTATACGAAATAATCGATACTCAATATCGATACATTTTTCAGGATATAAACATTCCTACTATAATCCCTTGCCAACACAGCTAGATTTTATATTTGATCCCACGTTAATAAATTTTAGAAATGTTTATTTCATCTAACCTAATTTTACGCCCAAGGTAACTGTTCCAAGCTAACTACGTTCCTAATTAATAACCTATTAAATTACATTTCATCGCCTGAAAGATGATTGCAACGCTTTGGTTTAGAATGTAAGCTCGACTTGAATTTGGGGTTCTAAATATTTATACAGGGTGTCCGTATTTTAACAGAATGAATGGGGATCTCGGTTATTTGAAGAGATAGAGAAACGGTCAAATTGGAGCAAAGTTGCGTAATTTAGAGCCCAATAATAATGTAGAAACAAATTTGAAATATCTTCTTTCGTTTTTGAGATATTGTCAAAAAACGGATTTTTTGAAATTTCGTTTATATTTTTTTATTAAAAAACTATTGAATCCAAACATTTACAACTTTGACATTATACAGGCACTTTTTAACGAGAAATCCAGTAACTAATTTTGTTTTAAGATAACTATAACATTTACCCAGGGACCGGAGCCAGCTTTTGTTTTTCTTATGAGCGCCATTTTCGATTGTCATATTTTTTGAAAGAATATTTTTTTTTTGTAAAGAGTGCCTTGGAAACAGTTGAGAACTTACTTACTTGACAACTCCTAGGACCCATAATTTGCTTACATATCACCCCTGAAGACGGGCATCCGACGATACATACTTTAACACTTGTGATGTATTTTAAACTAACGAGTGTTTTCCACTCCCAGACTAAGCATAAAGTAAAATTTCGAGTTTAGAATAGACCCACGTAGAAAATTTGTCGTGAGTCGCGCAGCGACCCTGAACAAATTTTCACGGGGCTTTTCTAAACTCTAAATTTTACTTCATGCGCCACGCGTATAAACCACGAATTTGTAGTAAAGTTAAAAATATATAACACTTAGATGCGATGGTGATCAATATTTATTGAGATGTAGCGAAATATACAAAAATTACTTTTTTTCTAAATAGTTTTGGAATAACAATAATACTGTTGATATTTAAGTCGTCATATCTTTAACGGGGAAAGTGCTATGATGGACATATCACCATTTTTTACTGTTTTATGTGATAATCTATATTGATAATTAAATAAAAGTCACTTGGTTTGTTTCACTACTATTTTTTATTCTTTCCGACTAGTTTCGACTTATCGTCATTTTCAAGGAGTAATACAGAAAATTATTTTACAAGATATATATACAGAAATCATAAACAAATTAATAAAGAGAAAAAAACAAAATAAACTATTCAAATATCTATACAATGATAGTATTATTGAAAACAAATACTGGAATAAATTAAATTTTATCAACGGCCTATCACAAAAAATATTATTATGCCGAATCCACTTAACCTTAGAAAACTATTTGTAAATAATAAACCACCCACCAATAAAAATCAAAAATGCGGTATTTACGAAATAAAATGTGGTGAATGCGATGCAATATACATTGGGCAAACAGGTAGAAGTTTTGAAAATAGACTTGAGGAACATAAAATATCCATCGTAAATAACAAACAAACAACGGGGTTTGCCCGTCATTGCATCGCATCCAACCACTTCTTTAATTCAGACGATTTCAAAATATTATATTCGGGTAATAAGGGACGAGAATTACATTTTAGAGAAGGCCTGGAAATAAGCAAAGCAATAAAACAGGGAAAACACATTGTAAACGAGTACGAAGACATCTGGAACTCTCCAATTCTTAACGCCCTTATTACCTGACCTTCACAAAAATTTGTATATATATCTTGTAAAATAATTTTCTGTATTACTCCTTGAGAATGACGATAAGTCGAAACTAGTCGGAGAGAATAAAAAATAGTAGTGAAACAAACCAAGTGACTTTTATTTAATTATCAATATTGTAAACATGTTTCATCAAGTGAATAATGAGAACCAAATTGAAGATAATCTATACTTATTATTATCATTACAAAAGATTGACAGTTAATAATCAGTTTTGACTGCTAACAATGATTAACTGCTGTCAATATTTTATTGATTAAAAGATATGACATCATTGTTTCCAAGGCACTCTTTGCATAAAAGAAAACATTATAATTTTAATTATCAAATCTATTAATTATGCGTGTTGTATATCACTGAGTTCAGAAAAAAATATTCTTAAAAATAATGAAAATCCAAAATGGCGCCCATAAGAAAAACAAAAGTTAGCTATGGTCCCCGGGTAAATGTTATGGTTATCTTGAAAAAAAATATGTTACTAGATTCCTCATTAAAAAAGTGCCTCTATATTGTCAAAGTTCTAAATGTTTAGATTCAGTAGTTTTTGAATAACAAAATAAAAACAATTTTTCAAAAAATCAGTTTTTATTTGATGCCTCGATATTGAAAGCCCGTATTGCTCAATAAAACGAAAAAATGTATCCCGTATATTTCCAAACAAATACATTTGCACATCATTTTTGATATTGGCATTAAGCCGAAACGAGTAGAAAAATAAAATACATATAAGTGAAAGAAAACCAAGTGAATTTAATATACGAAACCAATACACTTTTTTTCTGTATTCTCGTATCTGTTTAGAAGCTAAATATAAGTAGACAAATGGGGAATACTTAAATTAATTGATATTTCACGTCTTGTGATATTCTGATCACATATGGTTATAAAAGCATACTTCACAACGTCGATTATTAATTTGCTATTGTTTTTACACTGTGCGTTTTAACAAAAATATATATATATCCAAATTGAAATTACGTGGACGTAAGCAGATAAAGAATAATGGAAATTTATTATTAAAGCGACAGTAACATAAAACTCGGGTATAATGTGCCCTCGGGGGAGAAACAGACGGACTGTAGATTAAGTGGATTCCCGTGTCTCATTTAATGACAAATTGATCCGTATAGCCGAGTTTGACCTACGCGAACCTGTTTGTTTTTAATTAAACATGGACCTGCTAACAAAATGTATTCTCAACAGAGATAAATTAAATTCAATTTAATAGTTAAAAAAATTAACAGCTTCTGTTAAATTATATCGCGTTTATATTTATGACGTAGCGATTATTCAAGTTAAGTAATTGGGCAACCCTATAAAAATGCATAGATAATACTTGTAGAAAACATTTCTTGGATTTATTTTTGCCTCAATATTTATTTATTTTTTTTTCTATTTTGTTTTGATTTTCTATTTTATTATTATTATTTTTTTTAAATGTGCCACGAGAGTAAAAATATTGAGAATTAATTATCAAACTTGTTCCTTATTGATCATTTGGTAAAACATTTCTACTGATATATAGTATACAGGGTGTCTACGCTAAACCGTTCGTTAAAAGTTTATGGGGTTACCGTTGCACTAAATATTTGAAAAAAATCCTTGTCATACAGTTGAATCAGTTCTCTTTATGTGAAATATTTTCAACTTTATATCACTTCCGGCTCCACCGGAAGAAGCACCAAATTTGTTATTTTAGATGGAACGCCCTATATATTAGTAATTTGTTAGATTCCTCGTTAAAATTTCAACATATTTTATTCGAACATATGCACACTTATCTCTTATAGTTTTCAAGAAAAAAAAATATTTCTAAAATGTTGTCCTCAAAAAGGCATCTTGAAATCTATCTGTAACTTCTCTTAAGAATAAGATAAAAATATGATTTATATCTGTACTTATACCTAGAGGATGCCTCTATGAGTAAATTAATTGGAAACTGTCAGTTTTGACAGTGTTCTTAAAATGTTATTATCTAAGTGCCCTCTTCAATATCTAGTAATTACATTTTTTAAATAGAATGACCCATTTTTTATCACATGATACGATTGGGGAGAAAATTTCCCACAAAAAAGTATTATACAGCTATACTTATAAAGCAAGTAGCTTTCGAATTATTTCGAAAGCCATTGTTGGTGAGTTGTTGTTGAATTTTTCGATTCGGTCGATAATAACGCTACAGTTGGTGAGTGAGATTACTAAAGGAATAAATCTGGGCTAGACTTTCTCGTTTCTTAATCAAAAACAAAATAGCTAAGGTAAAAATTGTTTATAAAAAATTTGTGTGTTTTCTCGTTGGCTACAACTTTTATTTGAGACATTTTTTGATTAAGTTAATGTGTTTCTATATTTTTAACTTCACTTGAAATCAGTGAGTTTAGAAAAAGTCGAGTTTAGAGAAGCCCCGTGAAAATTTTCTACGTGGGGCTTTTCTAAACTCGAAATTTTACTTCATGCTTAGTCTGGGAGTGGAAGACACCCGTTCGTAAATTTTCGAATTATCATAGAGTTGTGTGTTTTTTCGTTGTCTGCAACTTTTGTTTGAAGCTTTGTTTAATTGAATCGATAATAAAGCTACAATTGATGAGTGAACAAAAACAAAAGAGCTGAGGTAAAAAGTGTTTAGGTAAAAGTGGTTTAAATTTTCGTTGGCTACAACTTTTGTTTAAAACTTTTTTGGTAATACTAAATTGTCGTGTAATTGGGAATGTTTCCTGTTGGGCAATGACCACTATTATTATTATTAAAACAGTAGACAGTGTTGCTAACTATAAACCATCAAATGTCTAAAAAGTCTTCTGTTAAAAATCACCATAAATCGTTACATTATTCGGTTTTTTATTAAACGAATTTCAAATATGTTAACAACGAAAAACTCTGAAATAATTAAGAACTCTCTGAGACTGAAGAATTTTCAAAAATATTTTCATACTATTTTTTTTTGAAATATATTTGCTGATTTAAAACTATTTTATAAACTTTTTCAAGTAATATCTTTTTGAAATTTTATAAATTTAATGCTTACTTATTCCTCGATGTATCACATTACTTTATAGTTTTTCAAAAAATGTTTTAAACAAAAGTTGTAGGTAATGAAAAAACACATAATTTTTACCTAAACACTTTTCACCTTAACTCTTTTGTTTATGATCAGTATACGAAAAAGCCTAGGTAAGATATTTATTTGATAATCACTCACAAATTGCTGCTTTATTAGTTACCTAATCAAAAACAGTTTCACACCAAAGATAATAAAAAAAACATAACACAACATTTTACATAATCATTTTTCACCTCAGTTCTTCTGTTTATGAACTAGAAACTAATAAAACTAGTTTAGATCAACAACTCACCGACTATGGCTTTCGACGTCTCAATCGAAAAATGTTTCAAACAAAAGTTGTAGCCAACGAGAAAATAAACCACTTTTACCTTAACACTTTTCACCTCAGCTCTTTTGTTTTTGTTCAATAAACCGAGAAAGATTTTTTTGATATATTCTGCTAATCACTCATTAACTGTAGCTATTTTATTGATTCAATCAAACAAAAATTGCAGACTACGAAAAAATACACAACTTTATGATAATTCGAAAATTTAAAAATTTACGAACGAGTGTCTTCCACTCCCAGACTAAGCATGAGGTAAAATTTCGAGTTTAGAAAAGCCCCGCGTAGAAAATTTGTCGAGGGTCGCGCAGCGACCCGAGACAAATTTTCGCGGGGCTTTTCTAAACTCGAAATTTTACTTCATGCGCCACGCGTATCAAACACTGATTTCAAGTGAAGTTAAAAATATAGAAACACATTAACTTAATCAAAAAATATCTCAAATAAAAGTTGTAGCCAACAAAAAAACCCACAAATTTTGTATAAACAATTTTCACCTTAGCTATTTTGTTTTTGGTCAAGAAACGAGAAAGTCTAGCCCAGATTTATTCCTTTAGTAATCTCACTAACCATCTGTAGCGTTATTATCGACCGAATCGAAAATTCAACAATTATTCGTTTTTTTGTCGCATTTATGCAGGGTATAATGCGCGCATAAGTCGTAATTGATCTTTAGTAGGCAAGTAGTATGCTTTTGTTTTGTCGCGATTGTATTGCGAAATGTCAAATAATAAAAAGAATTAGTACAAAGTTTTACAGAAATCAACAAAATGAGTAATTACACAAATCAACAAATTATCAATTTATTCTTTATACATGGCAACTGCCAATTGAACAAAATTTGATTCCAATCTTTTAAATCTTGTTTTATTCATCGGCAGCAAATGTGGGTAAGTTTCATTAAATACTCTCCATGTTCGAGTAACATTGCTATCGCCGTTGCCATATATCGTATGTTCAATAAAAAAAACCTCTAGAGTGTCATAATTTTATCTTTTGTTTATTTAAGTTAGCTACACGCTTTAGGAATTGACATATAAAACGTCAGACATAATAATTATAATATATAATTTCAGAGTTGCCAACCTATAATATTTTCCATGGCACTCTAGAGGTTTTATTTTATTGAACATACGATATAAAGAATACATTGATAATTTGTTTATTTGTGTAATTATTTATTTTGTTGATTTCTGTATAACTTTTTACTAATTATTTTATTATTTGACATTTCACAAAATAATCGTGACAAAACAAAAGCATACTACTTGCCTACTAAAATTTAATTGCGACTTATGCGCGCATTATTCCCTGCATTAATGCGACGAAAAACGAATCTTCGAAATTATTCGAAAATTACTTGCTTTAGGAATATAGTTGTATAATACTTTTTTGTAGGAAATTTACCTCCCAATTGTACCATGTGATAAAAAATGGGTCATTATATTTAAAAAAAATTGAATTACGAGATATTGAAGAGGGCACTTCGATATTGACATTTTAAGAACACTTATTGTCAAAATTGACAGTTTCTAATTACTGTACTCATAGAGGCATCCTCTAGGTACAAATACAGATATAAATTATATTTTTATCTTATTCTTAAGAGAAGTTACAGACAGATCTCAAGATGCCTTTTAGAAACCAAAATTTTAGAAATATTTTTTTTTCTTGAAAACTATAAGAGTTAAGTGTGCATATGTTCGAATAAAATATATTGCAATTTAAACAATACATCCAAAAAATTACTAATATATAGTGTGTTTCGTTTAAAATAACAAAATTGGTGCTACTTCCGGTGGAACCGGAAGTGATATGAAGTTGAAAATATTTCACATAAGGAGAACTGATTCAACCGTATGACAAGGATTTTTTTCAAATTTTTAGTGCAACGGCAACCCCATAAACTTTTAACGAACGGTTTAGCGTAGACACCCTGTATAGTATAGTATAAAAACGCGTCTCTGGGTATCCGGTGCCGGAATACTGAACTCAAATTCAATTTTAGTATAGACTAGTTTCGGCTTAATGCCATTATCAAGAATTCTTGAAAATGGCATCAAGCCGAAACTAATCGAAAATTTAATTTAGTAGTAAAACAATGCAAGTGAATTTTAATTAAAAACCTATACATTAATTATTAACAATCTCGAAAAAGAAATGCATTATTGAATAAATTATTAAAATATTAAGAATATTTGGTAATGTACAAGACTGATAATTCTATTATATGTCGTTCTCAATGTAGCCAGATTACGGGGGTTTTCCTCAAAACGGAGGTAAATTAAGAGTATGAGGTGTGTTTTATGGAACTGCGATCAATTTTGGATTTTTGTACTACAATTTTATACATGTATGAATAATTAATATTAATACAGTATAACATTATACAGGTTTTTTTTTTGAGAATACACATCCCGATACATACGCTGCAGAGCTGGGCAGGATTCGAATCATTCAGGATTCGAATCCCGTAAGAGGATTCAAAAGAGGTAATCGAATATTTTAGTTAAACTGGATTCGTGATCCGGATTCGTTAACCTTTTTTAAAAGGATTCGTATTCGAATCCAAATGCTGGTGATTCGAATCCTCATACAAAGATTCGAATCCTCATAAAAGTATTCGAATCCTCATAAAAGCATTCGAATCCTCATAAAAGGATTCTAATCCTTATAAAAGGATTCGAATATTTATAAAAGGATTCGAATAGTTACAAAAGGATTCCAATCGTCAAAAATAATTCGAATTAATCGTAAGGATTAATATGAAAAATTTGTTTTGTATGTTTTTAAATTTCTCGTTAAATCACTGTTTTATACGCGTGGCGCATGAAATAAAATTTCGAGTTTAGAAAAGCCCCGTGAAAATTTGTCTCGGGTCGCTGCGCGACCCTCGACAAATTTTCTACGCGGGGCTTTTCTAAACTCGAAATTTTACTTCATGCTTAGTCTGGGAGTGGACGACACTCGTTTGTAAGTGATAAAATCAATTAAACTAGTGATTTGTGTCAAATTTGACATTTTGATAAATTTTGATGATTTTTGCTAGATTTGAGATTTTTAATTGTTTTTCGGTAATTTTGCCAAATATAACATTTTGATGAATATGAATTGACATTCCCAATCGAATTTTTACACTTAACATGTCGATTTATAACATTTTAATAAGATTGTCAACAAATCGATATGTTCATAAAATTATCATCATTTCAAGATTTTCGTCAATTACTCAAATTTTTACCAGGTTTCGCAATATTTCCTCAATTTTCCTTAATTTATCGAATGTTGTTGAAATTTTAAATATTTCAAAATTTTTAATTAATTTATGAAAATGTTTATCAGATTTTCAACATATCTTGATTTTTGATATTTTGTCATTTTTGTCGATTTTTAAAATTTTGATGAAATTTTCGATATTTCGAGAATTTCTCGTCAAATATATAAAATGTTGATATGTAAAATTTTCAATATTTTTATTCAGATTTGTAACGATTTTCCAAAATTATTGAATCATTATTTGAACACACAAATTTGAGATTTTTTTTTTCTACAAGACATATTTAATCATTTTTGACACTGAATGACATTTTTGATATTTTTTACCTTTTGAGATGACATTTTTGACAATAGATTATATTCTTGATATTTGACTACGTTTCTTGACATTAGATGACATTTTTCACATTAGATGTTACTTTTGATAAACAATGACATTTTTTACTTTTTTACTATTTCTGATGTTGACATTAAATGACGCATTTGACATTAGATGGCAGTTCTGACATTTTATATTTTTTTACTTTTTAACATTAGACGACAATTTTGACATTTGATATTTTTGATATTACATATTTAGTTGTTTTACATTAGATAACAATTTTTATATTATTAGATAACTTTTTTGACATTATTACTGATTTTAACAGAAATTTTCGTTTTTGTAAGAACGTTTTTGTCAAACTGTCACGTACTAACATAAAATGATAATTTTGACGTAAATCGATTTTATCAACACGCCGAATTTTTTACGTTTTTGATATTTTTTTATATTTACGAGATGACATTTTGGTCATTTTGATGTTTTTGGCAATTTTAAATAATTTTGACATATTTTGATAACTTTTAAAACTGAAAACAGTTTTAATATGGTTTTATATTTTTGAACTTTACTTTAAATCAGTGTCTTGTACGCGTGGCGCATGAAGTACAATTTCGAGTTTAGAAAAGCCCCGTGAAAATTTGTGTCGGGTCGCTGCGCGACCCTCGATAAATTTTCTACGCGGGGCTTTTCTAAACTCGAAATTTTACTTCATGCTTAGTCTGGGAGTGGAGACACTCGTTCGTAAATTTTCGAATTATCATAAAGTTGTGTATTTATTTTCAAAAAAATCTTTCTTGGTTTATTGAACAAAAACAAAAGAGCTGAGGTGAAAAGTGTTTAGGTAAAAGTGGTTTATTATTTCGTTGGCTACAACTTTTGTTTGAAACATTTTTTGATTTAGACGTCGAAAGCCATAATCGGTGAGTTGTTGATGTCTACTAGATTTTTACTTTCCCCCGTATGTAATACAAAGGGAAAGTATTGTTTTCGTGAAAATTTTCGAATCAAAAATTTTAGCGGAAATATCCGTTTTGATGTCCCCTGAGTCGAATAAGACCATTTTTGAAAAATGTCTGTCTGGCTGTGTGTGTGTCTGTGTGCGCTGTACCGCAAAAACCGCTAAAGATATCGAGATGAAACTTGAAACTTTAGCTTTTTGTTACAATCGGAAGAACTGAAAAGCTTTTGGTGAAAATCGGAAAACCGGAAGTGGTACTTTACTCCTAGCGTTTTTCAGTTTTTTCGGATTTTTTCAATAAATGTTTATCAAACAAAAAATTCTTTTAAATAAAAGTTGTAGATAATAGCAAAATGAAGATATATTGTTCATTTACTTTCTGTCATAGCACTCTTAGTTTTTGAGATATTTCAAAAGTTGTGTTTTATCTAGTTATTGGTGTGTGACAGTGTATGGGTCGATACAATTGAAAAATGTTTTAAATAAAAGTTGTAGGAAATGAAAAACTAAAGATTTTTTGTGGATTCACTTTTTGTCATAGCACTCTTAGTTTTTGAGATATTTAATAAATAGTGTTTTTTATCTAGTCATTTATTTGTGTCAGTGTGTGTGTTGATACAATTGGAAAATGTTTCAAATAAAAGTTGTAGGTAATAAAATATTAAAGAATTTTTTGTATCTTCACTTTTTGTCATAGCACTCTTAGTTTTTGAGATATTCAATAAATAGTGTTTTTATCTAGTCATTGGTTTGTCAGTATGTGTTGATCCAATTAAAAAATGTTTCAAATAAAAGTTGTAGTAATCAAAAAGTTGAAGACATTCTGAAAATAATAATGCTACAAATATTTTAAAAGTGATTTAATACGCAATTTACGGGGGAAAGTACTTTGATGGACACATCACCATTTTTTAGTTTCTAATTCAAAAACAAAAGAGCTGAGGTGAAAAGTATTTAGGTAAAAGAGATATATTTTTTCATTGGCTACAACTTTTGTTTCAAACATTTTTTGACTTAGACGTCGAAAGCCATAGTGAAATTCGTTTAATAAAAAAACATCTAATAATTTCTGGTGATTTTTAACGCAAGACTATTAGACATTTGATGGTATAATTATTATTGAATTACTGAAATAAGTATTTATTTTTAATATATGCGTAAATATACGGCAAACAATGTAAAATATTTATTTAATTAAAGTATTTAGAAAATAATAATACAATAAATTTTATATTATTTTTATACTGGGTGTCCGTATTTCAACAGAATGTATGGGGATTTCGGTTATTTAAAGAGATAGAGAGTCGGCTAAATTGAGGCAGAGTTGCATAATTTAGGGCCCAATAATAACCCAAAACCAAGTTTGAAATATCTTATTTCCTTAATGAGATATTGTCAAAAAACGTATTTTTGAAAATTCGTTTATATTTTTTTATTAAAAAACTATTGAGTCCAGACATTTAAAACTTTGACATTAAAGGTACTTTTTAACGATAAATCTAGTAACATATTTTATTTTAAGATAACTATCTCATTTACCTAGGGACCATAGCTAACTTTTGTTTTTCTTATGGGCGCCATTTTTGATTTTGATATTTTTTGGAAGAATATTTTTTACTGAATTCAATGATGTAGCACACTTATAGTTTATTGTACATTTTATATGTAAAATTTTAATCTTTTGGTTTTTCAAAGAGTGCCTTAAAAACAGTTGAGTAACTCACTTATTTGGCAACTCCTAGGACCCATAATTTGCTTACATATCACCCCTGAAGACGGGCATCCGACGATACATACTTTAACAGTTGTGACATATTTTAAAGTAACGAGTGTCTTCCACTCCCAGACTAAGCATGAAGTAAAATTTCGAGTTTAGAAAAGCCCCGCGTAGAAAATTTGTCGAGGGTCGCGCAGCGACCCGAGACAAATTTTCACGGGGCTTTTCTAAACTCGAAATTTTACTTCATGCGCCACGCGTATAAACCATTGATTTGAAGTGTAGTTCAAAAACACACAAATACATCTTTAATCAGAGTAACACAAAAATTTAGTCTGTTATCAACGATGGTCAGTGTTAATAATAAATAATTAGGTTTAGAATATTTTTGTTAAACCAACTGATAACGATATTTATATGTTAATGGTTGTAAAAAAATAATAAAATCAAATTTATTCTTAAACGATTTGTATTCATGATTCGAAAAAACAGGATTCGAATCTTTGATTCGAATCATATTTATCTCTTACGAATCCTTTATTCGAGTATTCCTGATTCGAATCACATTAGGTGATTCAGATTCGTAATTCGAATCCTTTCAACGAGGATTCATCCCAGCTCTGATACGCTGTACATTTTCCGACATTCGTTATTTTTAAACGGTGATCAATTTGAAGTTTCTAACAAGTGTGTCCACTCCCAGATTTTGCATAAAGTAAAATTTCGTATTTAGAAAAGCCTGAAAATTTGGTTTAGTCGCGTAGCGCCACGAGTATAAAACACTCAAATATTATGATGTTTAAAATATACGGCTAAAGCAATATATTTTGAACTTCAGGTTAAATCAGTGTTCTTTAGAAAAGCATAAAAATGTTACTTCATGCACCACGCGGCATGAAGTAAAATCTTCGTGCTTTTCTAAACTCGAAATTTACTTCAGGCTAAATCAAGGAGGAAAACACTTATTCGAATCTTCAAATTAACCACTTCTAAAAACAATGAAAGCCTGAACATTTACAGAGTATGTATCGGGTTTTGTAAACTTAAAAAAAATCCCTATACAGGGTGAACAAAATTAGATGTTTTTATAGGGTATGTCGGTACTCCGAATAGTTAACTGCTTTAACATACTGGTTTAGCAATATATTTTTAATACTATTTGAAATAAAACAACACAGTTGGGAGGGTTTCACTTTTATTGTTGAACACTGCAACATGTTTCACCACAAAGTGGCTTCATCAGGCAGATGAAATAATGATTTGACAAAGTTCAGGTAAAAGCTTATATACTACTGCAATTAAGTTAATAGGAGGGGGGGGGGGGGGGTAATGAGATAATTAGGCTGGAACTAAACAATTTTCAGCGACTAAGTATTGATTAAGGGTGAATTGTTTACTTCTATTTGGTCTTGAACAAGTTTCTCATCTTTCACGTGGTGAAACATATTTAACTATGATTTAATAAAGAAAACACTTGGTTAAGTTTCACTAATATTTTGGTTTTTTATTCCAACTAGTTTCGACTTTGAGTCATTCTCAAGGAGAATGACTCAAAGTCGAAACTAGTTGGAATAAAAAACCAAAATATTAGTGAAATTTAACCAAGTGTTTTCTTTATTAAATCATTCTATTTGGTCATTTAATAGAATACCTTTTTTGTTATATTTATTAATTTCTATTTCTTCTACTAAGTTTAATTTACGACTTTTGTTACATTCGTGCAAAATTTTGAATTTAGGGTTAAAAACCACCAAAAACAAAAAAGTGAAACCCTCCCAACTGTGCTGTTATATTTCAAATAGTATTATGGAGTTTCATCATGTATCCGCCTCATCAATTAAATATATATTTTTAACTTTATTAGAAAGTGAAAGTGAAATTTCGAGTTTAAAAAAGCCTAAAAATTTGGATTTGGTCGGTGTGTTTTATAAAAATTAAAATAAATAAAATTTGTAGAATCTACACAGAAATGAATAAAATTTTGACAGGCTATAGTTGAAATTTAAATATCGTCATAGGATATTTAAAAATATCAAATAAAAAATGTGAATCTTAAATATTCATGAGTATTTTTTTATTGAATTAAATTATATTAATTTAGAATAATTTCTGATCATTTTGAACTTTTGCAATTATTTATTAGGCTTTATTTTACATAACTTACGCTTATCCAATTTGTTCGTCAAAGTTTAGTAACATACAAATAACGCACAGGAAATTGTTTTCCTTCTAAATTTGAAGTAAGAAATAACATCAACTCTATTTATTTTACGTCATAAATTTGACAATAAAGGAAATTGCAAACTAAGTTCCTCATTGATTGTCTAGAATAAACATAAAATAAAATTACGAGTTTTGAAAAGTCTAAAATGTTGGATTTGCTGGGGCGCGCGAGCCAGGCACCCAAACAAATCCAAATTTTCAGGCCTTACTAAACTTGAAATTTTACTGTATGCGCCTCGCGTATAAATCACTAACTTCAAGTGAAATTTTCAACTAATTGGTCAGAGTAAAATAAATTTAGTATGTCAATTATCAACACGTTAAACAAACTGTCGCTAAATCCAAACTTTCATCTTTTTAGTAAGTCTCTCTGTAAATTCGTATCCGGTCTCAAACGTATTCAGGTGTGTTGTTGTATGTAACATGCCACATCCATATATGTATATATATAACATGTATGATCTACATTTTGTAATAGCTTTAAGTATTTTGTATATTTAAATGTATAAAAATGGATTTTTTCCGTAAATAAATAAATAAATAGTTTAATTTTGTTGATTGCAGCGCCATTTATCAAAGTAACAAAAAATGTTTTTAGATAAAACTCACTTACTTTTCCACGTTCTATCCAAATCTGTAATAAAAAATTGGGGTTCGCCTTTAAGATTTCAAAGCTCTCTTCCCCAGCCTCCCATCGGGGTGGTGGGTTGAATTTTCTTACTGAATTTGATGTCCCTCTCCAAATCATTAAACTTTTATTTGAAACATGTTTTAATTCGATGCATAGTTCTAAAGATATTCAAGGTAGTACTTTAAAATGGGACACCCTGTATGTTTATTTTCAGTATTAGATAATCTAAAAATCCTAAAATCTTCAGTAAAATTACTTAAAAATATTGCAGATGTTAAAATTGATTAAAACTTGAGTTAAAAGAAAAATATATGTTAGTTTCTTTTCAGTATTAGATAATCTAAAAATCCTAGAAGCCTTAGGTAAATCACTTAAAAATAAAACAAAAAAATGGAAATTGTTTCTTTTTAGTATTAGATAATCTAAAAATCCTATAATAGCCAGTTAAATAAGTTGAAAATAAAATTGTAAATGTTTAAAGTTGAATGAAACTTAGAAGAATAATATATGTATATGTTTTATTTCAGTTTTAGATTATCTAAAACTCCTAGAAGCTTTAGTTAAATAACTTAAATGCAAAATTTCAGATGTTTAAAGTTCTTTCTTTTCAGTATTAGATAATCTAAAAATCCTAGAATCATCAGGTAAATGACTTAAAAATAAAATTGCAGATATTTAGAGTTGAGTGTAACTTAACTTAAAAGAACAAATTTAGAATGGTCCCCAATCGAAAATTTAGTACAAAAAAGTATATTACAACTATACTCCTTATTATTATTATTATAAATGTCAATATCGAAGTGTTCTCTTCAGTATCTCCTAATTCAATTTTTTTAAACAGAATGACACATTTTTTATTATTTAGTACAAAAAAGTATTATACAAGTATACTCCTAAAGCAAGTATTTTTAGAATTATTTCGAAGATTCGTTTTTCGTCGCATTTATGCAAAGTATAATGCGCGCATAAGTCGCAATTGAATTTTAGTAGGCAAGTATAATAGTATGCTTTTGTTTTGTCGCGATTGTATTGCGAAATGTCAAATAATAAAAAGAATTAGTACAAAGTATTTCGGAAAACAACACTATTTCTTGCTCTTCCTCATTTTTCATAACTAGCTTTTGTCGATGTCTTTTTGCATTAACTTGTCCAAATTGAACAAAATTTGACTCCAATCTTCTAAATGTGGATAAGTTTCATTGAATACTTTACATGTTCGAGCAACAAGTCTATTTCAGTTACCTTGTATAAAGAATAAATTGATAAATTGTGTAATTAAACATTTTGATGATTTCTGTAATACTTTGTACTATTTTTTTTTTATTATTTGACATTTCTCATTACAATCGCGATAAAACAAAAGCATGCTTGCCAACTAAAATTCAATTGCGAATCATGAGCGCATTAGACCCTGCATAAATGCGACGAAAAACGAATCTTCGAAATAATTCCAAAACTACTTACTTTAGGAGTGTAGTTATATAATACTTTTTTTGTACTAAATTTTCCCCCCAACTGTACCATGCGATAAAAAAATGGGTCATTCCATAAAAAAAATGAATCAGGAGATACTGAAGAGAACACTTATATATTGACATTTATAATAATAATAATTGTCAAAATTGACAGTTTCCAATTATTTTACTTATAAAGGCATCCTCTAGGTACAAGTAGAGATATAAATTAAATTTTAATCGTATTCTTAAGTGAATTTACAGACAGATTTCAAGATGCCTTTTAGAGGTCAAAATTTCAGAAATATTTTTTTCATACAAGATAAATTCAAATTCAAAACTATTTGAATTCGAGAAAATAAGCTTACGCTTCTTATAGTTTGCACACTTTAAACATAATATATAAAATTACGAAAAAACTATTCGTGAAAATGCAAACAGTGTCTTAATTAATAAGACAATTGTATAATTCAATATCCGGAGGTGTATTTGCACGGGAAGTAGTTGTTTCAATGGATATTTATCGTCTTAAATTGTCTTATTAATTAAGACACTGTTTGCATTTTCACGAATAGTTTTTTCGTAATTTTATATATTATGTTTAAAGTGTGCAAACTATAAGAAGCGTAAGCTTATTTTCTCGAATTCAAATAGTTTTGAATTTGAATTTATCTTGTTTGAACTGTACCGTAAGGTAAATAATAAGGTCTCACATTCTTCATACCTGCTAATGACATAATCCCCTTTTTTACCTATAAATACCGACCATCATTTTCACTCATTCTATTTCTGTGTACCTGTTTATTCTACACACAACACTTTTTCCAAGTAAGTTTGTCTTAATTTTATTCCTAATTTTTTTAAACGTCATAAGCAAAGCTATACTGAAGAGAGATAAATCTCGAAACGCGTCTATAGATGGCCTAAGACATTAGTTTTAATCCAAGCCCTTTCACTTCTAATTTGTTGCTATCTCTCCTTTCATTTTAAATTGTATTGTTAGTTGGTTTGAAGAGAATTTGACCTAAACGTTACATATACTTTAATAGAGCGTTGTAACAAATCAAATTAAATAAGATTTTAAATATTTCATTGTATAATTCAATATCCGGAGGTGTATTTGCACGGGAAGTAGTTGTTTCAATGGATATTTATCGTCTTAAATTGTCTTATTAATTAAGACACTGTTTGCATTTTCACGAATAGTTTTTTCGTAATTTTATATATTAAATTTTTTTCATTTTAAAACTATAAGAGATAAGTGTACATATATTCGAATAAAATATGTTGCAGTTTAAACGAGGAATCCTAAAAATTACTTACATATAAGGTGTTCCGCTTAAAATTATAAATTTGGTGCTACTTCCGTTGGAACCGAAAGTGATAGGAAGTTGAAACTATTTCACATGAGGAGAACTGATTCAACCGTGTGACGAAGATACTTTCAACTTTTTGGTGCAACGGCAACCCCATAAACTTTTAATAAACGGTGTAGCGTGGACTCCCTGTATGTATATGAAATTGCTAGCTTTACTTTTTCACTAAGAGATTATTCTCTTTTTCAAAAAGCAAGGCATGTCACTGTAGCGTTAATAAATTTGATTTTCTCAATAAATCTGAGGAACATTCTAAGGAATGTAAACCTGTATTCATATTTTTTTGTGAATTTTTTGTTTTTGAAATACTGTACCCGAAAGTGGGATGCCTCGCTTTTTGAAAAGAGTAGTAAATACTCATCATATTACATTTTTCTTTTCATATAGTGGATTCAAGAATGCCGTAAAACTAAGACATCTACGTTTTATTATCCTGATTATAATTTTACAAATAAATATTTCTGTAAATATAACATCCATTTCTTGGATTTGTAGCACGTCGTTGAAATATGCGGCATTAAAACATTTCAAAATACCGCAATAAAAAAGTTACGTCCCAATTACCTTGCCCTAACAACGTAAAAATAATAAAAATATAGGAGTAATTTTTATCATCGTCATAAAAAAAACCGGCGAGGTACACACGTCTGATTTACAGAATAATCCTCTCGGATTTATTTTCTATTTATCTGCATTTCCATGCACAAACATCCCATTCCGGCTCGGCGTTTTATTGCCCGGTCGGGCAATTGAATTTCTATTTTTAAGCGTTTCACCATCTCGTGTCATCGCCATTTTACAGAGGTACCACACACACACACACACACACACACACACACACACACACAAAGATATTCAAATAGAATATCTACGTTATGTTTTTTTTACTCGATTTTGCAGGAAATTAAACAAGTTTGTAAGTTGGGAACGCGCCCTCGGGCGGCTTTCAGGAACGCTGAAAGCTTTTCAGTGCGGATAGAGTTTCGCAGATTCGAGGAAGGTGTAAAAAGAGAATAATAAAATGCGGAGATGAACAAAAATATATTCACAAATTTATTATATGAAATAAAAAGGAAAATATAAATTCGATTTATTACTAAACTATATTTCGTCTTAGTTGAATTCGAAGTTTTATACCAAATAAATTTTACTTCATGCACCAGGCGTATAAAACATAATTTTGAATATTGATTGGCCCCCCCAATCAACATTACAAACTATGTTTTATAAGCCTGGTGCATGAAGTAAAATTTATTTGGTTTAAACCTTCGAATTCAACGCTTTTAAAAAAGCAATGAATGCCTGAAATTTTACAGCGCATGCATCGGCATATGAACACTTAAAATACAAATTCCTTGTATGTATAAATAATTTAGATTCCCAAATTTCACACATTTTTTAGATCTTCAGCAGATTCGTCATGTTTTCTTAACGTTTTAAATGTAGGTAATTACAAGTTTTTTTTATGCGGTGTAAAGCTAAATTACTCAACGGAACTCACGAATTAAATATAAACCAATAAACACAGACTAATAACAAATGATTGGCATTACTTTACAATATATTTTTTTAAATTCTTTATTAGTGTATTAGAAACATCTTTACTTAAGTCAAATAAACACACAAGATTAATAACAAGTAAATAGTAATAATAATATTAAAAACCTGAGAATATCTGTATAGTTGTGGTAATTTAAACAATACAAATTAGATTTAATAAGAAATTGTCATTAAAAAAAACAGTAATTGAATATATGGTATATGAAAAATCAAAACGGCATTGTCGATCCGAATTTATTTTTCAAGGCACACTATATTTATCGCCAAAAACTCATTGAAACAGATTTATTATTATTTTTTCGGCTATAAATATTAAAATATAATCAACATATCAGGTATAATCGGATTCAAAAAAACAATGTCTAATATAATAAAATAAGAAAAGTATATGCATCCATTTAAACATTTTAAGTTGACTATTATTTTTCAATGGAGATTTTGAAAGGATATATAATTACTGTCATTTTATTTTATTTTAACGGTCACTGACTGTTTTTTAGTTCAATCAAATCAGTTAATAAATAACAGAGTTATGGCGTTTTGTGTTTTATCGAACACCCGGTAAAATGCATAAAAATAAAAACTAATAAATGAACTAGTAAAGAACCAGTTTTAATAAGAAAATTACACAGATTATCAAATTATTGAGAAATTAACAATTTTCATTTTAACGTTGGAAAAAAATATTTCAACATATTTAACTTGGAATCAATCAAAGTGAACAGAAATTATTTAAAATGCAAGGAATTTAATTTAATAGAAAAATACACTAATAAATTAAATATTATACTGTTTAGATTTAAAAATGTAAGTTGTACGTTATTAATTGAACTTCAGCCAGATTTAAAGAGAAGGGAAAATTGAAATTTCAATATTCAACTTATTGTGTTTTACTTAGGTAAATTTCATCATGATTGTACAATCTGTTGATGTTTTTATAAATTTTTATGATATAATATTTTGATTGATTTAATTGCAAAATTTCAACTTGCAATCAATATATTAAAGCAGTGATGCCCAACCTGTGGTTCGCGAGACACGTGTGACTTTTGGCAACTTTTAATGTAGCTCATTTTCTTAACTTGCGTATAGATATTTGTTATATCTAAACATTAATAAGAGATGTAAGTGCTTTTAAATTTAAATTAAATTAGTGGATGACTCAAAGAGAAAAACATCATTTTGACCACATTATAAATTTAGAGAGCAACATCAAGAATAATAAGAAAATTGCAACACCATTCAGCCTTCGACGACATAAAAGAAGAAGAATATTATGAAATACTTCATAAAGGTAAAAATACATCGCCTGGTCACGATAATATACCCAGATTGATCCTTAAATCCCTGCCCGATCACATTCATGAATACATACTCCTTATATTTAATTACATCTACCGATCCCAAGCTATCCCAGACGAATGGAAGAAGGGCATTATCACTTGCATACATAAGCCCGGAAACGACGCAACTCTGGTATCAAGTTACCGCCCAATTACCCTTCTCCCTGTACTCGGTAAATTGTTTGAATCCTTAATCCAAAAAAAAGTCACTACCCACATTTTAGATCTTATCCCTCCTTATCAATTTGGTTTTATTGAACATCGCTCAACGTCCCTTCCCTTAACAATCCTTACCTCGAATTGCCAGACAGCACACCTCGAAGGTAAAAAATCTGCAGTACTATTACTCGACATACAAAAAGCGTATGATTCGGTCTGGTATCGTGGTGTGCTGTTCAAGTGTAATTCGTTAGGTATCCCTCTACACTTAATTAAAATCATAGACAGTTTCCTATCCAACAGATCCTTAAGCGTCAGAATCCGTAATTCATATGCACATTCATTTACCCCACTACAAGGTCTACCTCAAGGTTCCCCTCTGTCCCCCATGTTATATAACATCTTTGTCCATGACCTTTACAATCCAGATCCTCTCTATTTAAATCCTTCCGCATACCCTCTACTATACGCGGATGATACCGCCCTTATAACCCACGCTCCCACTATTCCTAAAGCCTTAAGCACTCTTCAAGGGCTGATAGATGGCATCCAAACCTGGTTCGCGAAATGGAGAATCTCCATTAATCCAAATAAAACCCAACTTCTCATTCCCTTCCACCGCCATCTAAACTCCCCTTACCATATTTTAATCAATAATCATCCTATCTCACCGTCACCTAACTGCAGATACTTAGGCATTACCCTCGATCCCAAACTAACCTTTATTAACCACACTCGAAGCCTAAAAACAAAGATAAATTGCAGGGCGCGCCATTTTAGATCGCTGACATTCCGAAAAGAAGGAATAACTGTAAAGACCGCAGTTCATATATACAGAACTATATGTCGCCCCCTGCTAGAGTATGCCCCGATCCTATTTCACAATCCTCGTCCCAACGTGTTGAAAAATATAGAGGTCGCCGAGCGATCAGCCCTAAGAGTGCTAACGAAAATCAGACACCCTAATAACCCCCTACATAACCCCTCCAATACTCTCCTGTATGAAATGTGCAATATTCCCCCTATTAATCAACGCTTAGAATACCTCGCCTTAAAATTCGCCACAAATCCTAATATCACTACTATCCTCAATCATATGTGTCTACCCCGCAACCGTAATATCCACCCTAAATTCAAATATCCCACATCTACCATTTATCAATTCATCTCATTACATCAACCGGACCCCGACAATAACGTTAGCGATCACGACTTTTAAAAAACAGACATAGACAGGACAAATACAGGCTGAAAGACCGCTGGTCGATAGCCAGTTTCCGAGTTAGAAAAAATAAACAAAATCAAAATGTATTGTATTATATGTATTATATTTGTTTTGTAGTCAACTCAGAAATAAAGATGTTTTATTATTATTAAGAAAATTGCCACAAATAAATATTATTAAAAACTCGCTGTATATTTTCGAAATTACATTTTCGTTTTAATTCCAATCGATACTAGCATTTCTACAAAATTCATATCCAACAACGTTTTTTATTCGTTTTGTAAATAAAAGTCCTTTTTCAGAAATAAAATCTGAATATAAATAAATTTATTGTTTCAGTGTATGACGCAATTTTGTCAATCCCGGTCACTAATTAGGCCTGATATTTAATAAAAATGTTTTGGACACTTGTAAGCGATAAAACCCCCTTAAAGCTCGTAGATGAGAAACATTATCTACTCATAAATAAAACGTTTCAACGATTAAACTGCTAGTTAGTTTTTTTTTTAACAATGAGCTTATCAAAATCAAAATGCCGATAGTAGATAAATAATGAAAATATGTATGACTGCCTGCATTTAGTTAACATTGTATGTACCAGAATACAAGAAACAGGCAAAAAAATGCAATATCAGGTTTCAGAAAATGTTTTTCCTACACCGTATTTCTATCTGAATCCTTAATCAACTATGCATTTTTTTTAACAAATTACAAGTATTCATTGTTTGAGGATTAAAACGTTTAAATTTCATAAATTAACCCCTTCGACCCTGACAGTGGCATTTGTTAAATGGTAAACTAAAACTTGGTAAACATATTGAGAATTTTTCTTTTAAATATACATACATGTTTGCATGAGCTGTAATGTTTCCAATAATCGTTTGTTTTTTAAAATTTGAAGTCTTAAACGAGTCTTTACCACTCCCAGATAAAGCATGAAGTAAAATTACGAGTTTGGTTGCGTAGCGAGGCAGAGCGACCAAACCAAATTTTATGTGAAGTTTTAAATATTCTACTAAACAGAGCTGGGCAGGATTCGAATCTTTCAGGATTCGATTCCCGGATTCGAATCCTTTTAGAGGATTCAAAAGAGGTATTCGAACACTTTAGTGAAAACGGATTCGTGATCCGGATTCGTTACATTTTTTTAAAAGGATTCGTATTCGAATCCAGACGTAGATGATTCGAATCCTTATAAAAGGATTCGAATTCTTATAAAAGGATTCGAATCCTCATACACGGATTCAAATCCTCCTAAATAATTCGAATCATCGCAATTAAGGCTGGGATTCGAATTCGATTAATTCAAATAGTTAAATATTCTAATATGAATATTTAAATCACTAAATTATTTATATTTGGATATAAATATTCAACATTTTCGAATAATTCAAATATTTATGAACGCATATTTGATTACTTAACCATGAAAAATATCCAACGTTAATAGTATATTTTTAACTTCACTTGAAATCAGTGTTTTATACGCGTGGCGCATGAAGTAAAATTTCGAGTTTAGAAAAGCCCCGTGAAAATTTGTCTCAGGTCGCTGCGAGACCCTCGACAAATTTTCTACGCGGGGCTTTTCTAAACTCGAAATTTTACTTCATGCTTAGTCTGGAAGTGGACAACACTCGATATTTTCCAAACTTTTTCTCTTCGTTCATGTCTACAAAAATATATTTATCACCCAAAAAGTTATTTCTTATTACTAATAGGAAATAAACTAGCTTAGATATATGTATAATAGAAGAAGAAATTTAATTATTATTTAGTTTATCATAATGAATTTTTCTCTTCTTTAATATCTCATACAAAATTTCACAATTTCATATTTCCCCCTTAAATGAAAGAATAACTTTTCGCCAACAATGGCCTGATAGAGCGCGATAAGCAGCAGAAGCCGAAGACTACTCTCTTCGGGATTAATCCCGCTCGCCTTTTCCCAAATCCGGTCCGAAACTTTAAAACTGTAATCCCGAAAGTTTATTTTTCATTAGGCGTCCATATGAAAATGTTCATCTTCCTCATCACCGCTGTCATTTTCCCTTGTATATAAAACTTTCCTTCCTTCCTTCCTTCCCGACCTACTTTAAACAAAATATAGACTAAAAGGGGAATATTGTATGTGAGTTGAATGGAGTGTATAATAACGCAGACAACGTCTTTAAAATCTTTGAACAGTTTCGGCAGAGAAAATAATTATTAATTAAAATAAAGTGTATTTTAATACGTAAAGTTAATGTTGATTCATTGTTTTGCTTAAAATCTACAACATTTTCTAACGAGCGTTTGTTCTTATTATTTAAAGCATAAGGAGGATGTTTCAAGTTTATATAAGCCTGAATATTTAGATTTGACAGGAGAAGCGAAATCATAAATAAAAAATAGTGATGTGTCCGTTATAGCACGTTTCCGATCACCTAAACAATTGATAATTGACATAATAAACTTATTTCTCTTATAAATTGGTTAAAGACCATTTCATATTAAATCATTGTTATATACGCGTGGCGCAGAAGTAAACTTTCGAGTTTAGAAAACCTTATTTTCAGGCTTTTCTAAACTCGAAATTTTACTTCATGCTTAGTCTGGGAGTGGAGGATACTCGTTTGTTACATCATTGAAACAATTGAAAATTGATGTAATAAGTTTGTCGTTTTATTGACGGAGAATCTCAATTTTGATACAAGATTCATAAGATAATAGGTAAATTACAGTCAATTTAATTATGAAATACTATCAAAATGCCATAATAGCAGTGGCGGTTCCTCAGTAAGTGCACATGTGCACGGTCACTCCCAAATTAATGCCTGCAAACATATTTAAATTTCCTCATTCTTTAAATAGTTTTATCAATCCATTCTACTTGTAAAATAAATCCCAAACATTATTTTTTCCGCTAGACGCTATCCGATGCGTCGCCCTAATATCCAAGCGCAAAGCAGAGAACGTCGAGTGCCACCGACCCGCTCGTGCACTGCACATGTGAATTTTAAATCTAATTGTTGGAACCTCTGCCCCCCGCACTCTTTCTTCCCCGCGACAGCCCAGCGACGTTCAATGCTTTAAGCTGGCTCGTGTGCACATATAACTAGTGCACATCGTGGTCGGATTGATATCGGCGTATCGGTTTTCCAGAATGGCGGAGTGTTTGAACTTTATTATTACCGTGCAATATTTAAAGACAATCAAATTTTCTTCGCTATCTTTAGAGGAAAAAATGAATATCAAAAGTGTCGGTCGTCCAAAACCCAATTTGTTAATAACGAATGTTACAAAATGCAAAAGTCGGGAATATAAACGAAGTTTTAAAATAGAGACATATGAAAAAACAGAATGGTTGTGAGGGTGTGATGTTAGTAATAGTCTTTACTGTTTTCCGTGTTTGTTATTTGGAAGTGATGAGGCATCAGAATGGACAAAATCCGGTGTTAAAGATTTAGTACATCTATCAGCAAAAATTAAAAAACATCAACATACAAAGTTACATCTATCTGCTAAATCAGGATTTAATTTGATAGGTAAACAAGATATTCGGCAACAATTAAATAGTGCATACCGATTAAGCATTGAAAAACATAATGAGCAAGTAAAAAAAAATAGGTATGTTTTATCTAAAATTATTAACTGCAATAAATTTTCTGGTGCTTTTGAGCTTGCTCTCCGTGGACACGATGAACAAAAAGATTCATTAAACCCTGGTATATTTAGAGGCCTCATCAATTTTTCTGCGGAATTGGACTTTGCACTAAGGGATCATTTGCAGCAAGCTACCGTGTTTAAAGGCACATTAAAAGACATTCAAAATGAGTTATTAGAATGTATGCTTTTCGTGTGTCAGGCAAATATCATAAGAGAAATTGCCGCTTCAAAGTTTGTGTCCGTTATGAGTGACGAAACAAGTGACATTTCAAATATTTTCCAAATAGTTATAGTTTAGCGTTATATTTTAGCAAACGGCACCCCGGTTGAACGATTTTGGACTTTTGTAAAACCAAATGAACACGATGCTGTTGCCTTAGCTGGCTGCTTAGAAGAAGCTTTAAATTATGTTTTGAAAAAATCGGATCAGTTAATTTCCCAAAGTTATGACGGAGCAAGCGTCATGAGTGTCGTCCATGGTGGTGTGCAAAAACTGATTTAAGATAAATTTAAATATGCCCATTATATTCATTGTTATGCACATCAATTAAAATTTATAATGTCTCAGGCAACAAGCATAAATACAAATGTGCGTATATTTTTTTCTGATTTGAGTGACATTACCAATTTTTTTTCTAATTCTCCACAAAGAGTTGCCGTATTAGATGAAGTGGTTGGAAATAGGGTCCCTAGAGCATCTGCTACAAGGTGGAACTTTAAAATTAGAACCGTTAACACTGTATATGAAAACAGAGAAGCACTTATAAAGTGTATGGGAAAAATTCAATCCACACCCAGATAATCTGATACCATCAGAAAAGCAGGTGCACTTTTAAGGTTATTGCATGACCTTACATTTGTTTTTTGGTTGACAGTGTTTCATCGTATAATGCCCCACGTTGATATTTTATATTTACATCTCCAAAAAAGGGCTACTGATTCCGTAACAGTAAAACGATGCATAACTGAGTTTGACAAAAATATTCAAAAAGAAAGAGATAACATACATACTATTAGAGAAACCGAGTTAGCAGACATTGATGAAAGTCAAGCTAGGAAAAGAAGGAAGACAGATGAGAGAAATTCTTATAATTCCACGACTGCGCAAGCTAAGGAAGTGTGCGACACCATAATTGCAGAAATAAAAAGAAGGTTTTCGTTCACAGGCCATTTGGAAATAGCACACTTATTTTCGGTGGAAAATTTTGAAACATTCATCAAATTTTCCTATACTACATTTAGATTCAGCAACTCGAAACTTTCCATTTTTAAATAAAAGCATATTGAAGATAGAATTGGACATAATATACAGGAGAACAGATTTTAGAGAAGTTTCCCGAGCAGTCCACTTACTTAAATTTTTAATTGAAAATAATTTGCAAAGCGATTTTTCAGAAACATTTTCAGTGCTACAAGCAACTGTTACGATGCCCATGACAACCGCAGAAGCGGAACGTTGTTTCTCCACCTTAAAGCGAATACAATGGGCCAGGATAGACTAACTGCCCTCGCGATGTTATCTATTGAGAAACAAATGATTCAAGAAATTCCAAATTTTAATTAATTGGTCATTGAAGAATTTATTCCAAAAAAGGACAGACGCCTTAATTTTCAATATAAAACGTGTTTGTGAAATATAAAAACTATCATATTTTTAAAAACAATTGTTTGGCGAGACCGAAATAGTCAGCTAGGTAAGTTACTTAATTTCTAATTTCTGATTCTTAATAAGTTCCTTTAATTTCTACAATTTGATAGCTCAAAAATAGTTTTTAGGCGTGGCACCCCAAAAATGTTGCCTGTGGCGCTTACTGTCTTTCCAATATTGTGCACCCCCAAAGAATTAAACCACGCGCCGCCACTGCATAATAGTGAAAATATAACTCGTGTCATTTTTTATAGATGACGTAATCACAGCGGTGATAGAATTCCATCACCTTGTTTTGGTCGTTGCTACGAAAATTATTTGTCAAATCTGACAGTCGATAATTAAAAATGTCAACCGAGCGATGGGGTGAGGTTTCCAAGGCGGAAATATAGTGAAATTCATTATATTCTCTCATCGAATATAACTCGTGGTATGATTAATAATCGATAATTTTTATTCGTGAAACCAGAGTGGCACATTCAACTCACCCTTCGGACTCGTTGAATCTGCAGCTCGGTTTTTCTTGTGAAAATTATCGATGATAACAATGCCACTTGTTATATTACAGCTGAAAATACAGTCGACTATCATGAAATACTATCAAAATGTTATAGTAGCGAAATTACCGTCAAAATGTTACAATAGTCATTTAGTGATGAAATACTAATACCGATCGAGCCTCCCTCATTAAAAAACCGCAAGACCGTTTCATCACCTCATTTAACATCGATACCCATGTTTCATTTTCGGGTAGCAGAATTTTTGTTGTAATGTTTAACCTTGACCAACCTGATAGTACTCCTCCCACCATCCCAATCCCAGGCGTACCTGCTACCGTTACAAATATTAAAAATGGCTAATGTGTGCTTTTTATATAACATTAACTCCATCTCCAATAAATCCCATCTCTTATCCCATTACTTAGCCAACAATCCTGTTCATGTCGCCATGCTTGTTCAAACTAAACTCACGACCCTCTTCAGTTTTCAAGATTGGCGCTCTATTCAAATCCTAGCCTCTATTCCCAACCAAAAAGGCGTGGCGGTTCATTAGCTGCTGCAATTCCTGGCATAAAAACCACCAGTCTCCCATCTCTTGTTATGAACATATTCCTAGTATACATACACATCCATTACCCAATTGATGATTCCATTTTCACTAAGGCATCCCTCTACGACAACGTCATAATCATTGGCGATTTGAATCTTAACAAACATAAATCCCGACATCTCTCCCTATTCCTTACCAACTCTAACTTCGTCCGTATAACTACCCATCCCACATCTATCATAAATGATGAACAATCGACCACTCCAGATATCTTCCTATGTACACAAAGAATTCGCCACCTCATTCATCCTGTAAAATTAATTCCTGACCTTTGTTCTGATCATTTGGCCATACAAATTCTTATAAACACTTAACTTTAATTAACCCCACCACCCCCATCGTTCTACTTCAATTTCCGCAAATGTAACATGGATAACCTTCAGACATAACGGATCACATCACTAGCCACCCAAATATCGACCTATCCTCTGTCCTACAATTCAATAGCACCCTTTTACAATCTATCCAAAACAATACTCCATTTCAAAAACAACATTATAAACACCCTCTCCCAAGATTCATTTTATAACTAATAAAACATAAACGACATATATATAAAGACATTTAACAAACTGACACTCCCAGACACCGACAAACATTTAACAAACTGATCAAGGACATCAAAATATTAATCAGCCAATACATAACAGAGAACTAGCTTAAATGCTGTTAAAGCATCAATGACGCGCAAGGCAAATCATACTGATCAGAAATTAAAAATTGCCAAAATACAAGAAAACAGACAGAATAACAGCAATTAAAGACCCAATAACTTAAAAGACCATAACTGACAAAAACAAAATAGCAGACATATTTGAAAATTACTTTGACACTACATACAGACCAACAGAAGATGGTGGGACGCGCAGAACTTTGGGTTCTTTTCGCGTGACCGAGTTACTGGTTCAATATTTTTTGTGAAGAAAGTAAACACTTTGTGTTTGATAAAAACAATAACAAGATTTATTTCACTATTTACAAAATGTCTACAAAGTGTTAGCTATATAACTGATGTTTGGCTAAAAGTCCGAGCGATAAAATTACAGATTATGATTACTTGTTGTCGAGAGCTAAATTGCGAATATTCTCTCAAATTTTGAACTGACTGAAAGCAATTAGAATATTTAGAAACCGCCCTAAAAGTTGGGGGTGATTTGTTGTCATTGGTAGGTTCAAAACACACCACCCATAAGGCGTGATTCGGTACCTGCTTTGCTCGTTGCGGGCGCAATTTCCTAGACTCCAAACAAGTGTACAAGTTTCTCTTACTTTCAGGAAACTTGCAACCCCATAACGGCTACTATTAATGCAAACAAAGGGTCTGCAGCACTCAGTTCAATACGCCTTAAAAACTAACGGAACAAATTTTAAAAACTACATTCTACACAATATCTACAATAAATCAATTAATGATCCTTAATTCAAATACGTCACATATCATCAAAATATGATTGAAACAGGGAGGGGTAAGGTTCGAAATACAACGTTAGTTTCATCGCAATTTGTCATTTAACCCAACAGTTTATAATTTAATGAAATAAATTAAATTATAATCTGTCAGAAAAGTCCTGAAATGTGATGGTTGGCCAAAATTCTCATTTCGTGTTAAAAATGTAAAGATTCAAAATTAATAGTGACACTTTGATAAAAAAAAAAACAAACGAAATACTGTAATTTGACTGTATTGACCATAATGACTATATTAACTATAAGTAGACTTGCATTTCATTGTATCGATTATATTAACTATTTTGACTGTACTGAATATTATTCGACAGTATCGATTATATTGACTATTTTGACAGTAATGACTGTATCGATTATGTTGATCATTTATATTTTTACTTAAAAAAAATCCAATGTCAAAATAGGCGTCATCTTGATTATAGTTTACTATAATAGGCATATTTTCACTTAAAAAGACTGCAATAGTCAAATGTTCTTTTCAATGTGACGATAATAGTTAAATATCCGTTACAAAGTGATAATAATAATCAAATGTTGTGGTTGTCATGGACCATAGATCACTGTAATAGTCATTTTTAACTTAAGACTTTGACCATTGCAGTTCTTCAATAGTCAAGTGTTCGTTATAATGTGAAGCTAATAGTAAACATTTTGCATCAAAGTGACAATAATAGTCACATATTGGCAATATCGGGACTGTAAATCACTATAATAGTCACATTTTGACTATAAAAAGACTACAATAATCAAATTTATGTAATAGTGTAGCGATAATAGTGAAATGTTCTTTTTAAACTGAAAAAAACCATAAAGCCAAAATTTCACTATTACTGTTAGTCTAAAACGAACAATTGACTACTATCAATTGTTCGTTTTTAACTGACAGTAATAATGAAATTTTGGCTTGATGATTTTATTTATAAATTTTATAATTTGTATGACAGTTGGCACTCGTGATATTTTTCAAGGTAAAATGCCAATTACTTTACTTAAAATCAGTGATATGTACGCGAGGCGCATGAAGTAACATTTCGAGTTCTTCGGACTTTTCCCAACTCAAAATTTTACTTCATGTTTAGTCTGGGAGTGGAAGATACTCGTTTAATATTTTTAAATTGTTGATGAATTTTTAAGATTTTAGTTAATTAATAAAGTTTTGACGATTTTTATTGGATTTCCGTAATTTTACACAATTTTTAACGCTTTTCGTAAATTTACAAGATTTCCTTTATTTGCGAAATTCTGACGTATTTTCTGAATTTCCGTTGGTTTCAAAATGTTAAGTTTAACTTTAAAAAATCAGGAAAACCGTCAGAATTTCAAAAATTAACTGAAATCTTGGAATTTTTTGAAAAATCAACATTTTTTAAGGAAATTTTAAAATGTATGAAAAGTATGAAAACTTTTGCAAATTTAGAAAATTCGTCAGAAATTAGAAAATAAAGTAAATTTACAGTAAATTTAAAATTATGGAAATTCACTAAAAATCGTCTAAACTTTAATAATTAACTAAAATCTTGGAAATTTATCAGCAATTTAAAAATATTAAACGAGTGTCTTCCACTCCCAGACTAAGCATGAAGTAAAATTTCGAGTTGAGAAAAGCCCGAAGAATTTGGAAAATCCAAATTCGGGCTTTTCTCAACTCGAAATTTTACTTCATGCGCCACGCGTACAAATCACTGATTTAAAGTAAAGTAATTGGCATTTCACCTTGAAAAATATCACGAGTGCCAACTGACATAAAAATTATAAATAAAACCATAATGCCAAAATGGCACTATTACTGTCAGTTTAAAACGAACAATTTATAGTCCAAATTAGGCTTTTCAAAACTCGAAATTTTACTTCATGCGCCACGCCTAAGCACTGATTTAATGTAAAGTTCAAAATATACGTCGTGTTGATTAATTTTGCATATGTTTATATGGAATATGTAAAAGTATACTTAAATGAATAAAAATAAGTTAGAATCTTATCCGGATAGATTTCTAGCTCCTTTGACATAAAACTTGACTTTTTTTGATTTTCCAACTACAAAAGATGAACCTAAAACCTTCTCAGGTTGTTCAAATGTAATAAAGCTAAGAGATCTAAAAGCCCTTGTCACTTTTGTTATCTGACATCACTTTGACAAATATCATATGATCTGTTAAACTGTAATTATTTTGAAAAATTCACATTTTTAAAACAATTTTAATAAAATAACTAACGGCTGGTTTCATAATAATTGGGTTAACAAAAGTTGACTTTAAGTTAAAGTCGACTTTAAATATTGATGCGTTTTATATTCAATTTCTGATCCCACTTTAATAAAAGTAGACTTTAAGGTAATGAATATAGATTGGTAGCGCCTTTTTATAGTTATTTTTATTGTATAATGTTGCACAGCCCTCATTTTGATTGTTTATACTTCAATTATGTCATTGGAAATGCCACAACAAACAATAAGTAAAAATAATAATTATATCATTTTTGTGAAATGAAAAGAAACTTTAGAAGAAATCAATGTTTTTATACGCGTGGCGCATGAAGTAAAATTTCGAGTTGAGAAAAGCTAGAATTTGGATTTGGACGCTGCGCGTCCAAATCTAAATTCTGGCTTTTCTCAATTCGAAATTTTACTTCATGCTTAGTCTGGGAGTGGATAACACTCGTTCGATAATTGTCAATAGCTTATTTTGTGCTTTTCTGTTTAATTAAAAAAATAGTCGTGAAATGGTAAATATTAAGAAAAGCTGTGAAATTTGTTAACAGTGAACAAATAAACTATGATTTTTGCCAGTAAATAATGACATCAATTTTTAAAAAAATGACATAAATTTTTTGTGAGTGTGTGTGTGTGCATCGAGTGCATTTTAATTTGGTTCAATCTCAAAAAGTGACACGGATGTGACCTTGTTTAGTAAATAGTTTAATGTTAGTGCCCGTAGACCTGTAGATGAGAGTGTCTTTGCTTAAAAGCAACCGATTAAGTTATTTTTCTTATTAATAGTCATATGGCTCAAACTAACCTCAAATAATTTTCTGTTGTTCGAACACCATTCATACATTAATTCAAGATTGTTTATTCTGAGATTAAATTAATTTTATTATACTGATGAGCATATTAGCCTAATGAATAAGAATCCGACTGTCACGCAGTGGACACAGGTTCGCTTCCACAGCCAGGAAAGACTTTTATTTATGAATTATTTATTCTTTATTTAAGTAAATTAAAATGAACATATATTATAACGCCTTTTCCTCTGTTCTCTATTGTTTACCCTCCCGTGGGCCACCTGTGCTTGTTTTTATTAATTCACCCTGATAGCCCCCTGGGTGTGTTGTGTCCTTGTCTTTGTCCTTACTGTTTTTACTATTTAAATTGCATTTTTGATACATTTTTATGAATCTAATTTAATTCAATTTAATTTAACTCTAATTTTAACCTGTAAATTGCGCTGCATATACTATTGTACTATGAATTGCTATAAATGTACGAGATCTGTTGCGTCTGCATTTACTTGTGCGTATTGCAACTCGGTTTTTCATTATAGCTGCTTAAAATATTATAAAGGTTTCTCTGATATTGATCAAAATATTAAGTCTTTATCACAATGCCCAGACTGCAAAGCCTTTGATAAAGATAGAGTTGATAATAAAACACCTACAACTCGATCACAAACAACTAAATTTCCAGCTATCTCTGATTCCGTATCAGGTGTTAACATTTGCAATGACGTTAATCATTGCTCTTTACACTTTGAGGTAAAGGTATTGAAACAGGAAATTGTAGAATTGAAATCATTTTTTAAGGCAATGAAACATGATTTTGATCTCTCTACAAAAAACCTAATTCTTGCCAATAATAATGGGATAATCATCATTACTTCTGCAATATCATCCTTATCTGATTCTGCAGACACCAATAGGTGTGTTAACGTGGAAGAATGTAATAACTCGAACACTTCTAGCAAACCTATAACTATTAAACACACTGCAAATAAAAACATTAATAATAATAATCAAAATCTAAAAAAATTGAAAACTACCGGTAATTCAGTCACAAGGATTAGCACCACTTCTTCAGCGTCTACTGCGCGGCCTATTGGCGAACCTACAGTTAAAATCACTGCTTCTAATTTATGCTTAGACGCGAATAGTGGCTTAAATACTGCGATTACTACCAACTCAAAGGTGAACAGTTCTAATGCATCCCACGTTTTCTGCGGTACTGCTAATAGCACCGTTATTAAGTGTGCTCCTAAAAGAGTTTTTTACTATGTTGGCAACTGCGCCCCAAACACGAAAGTTGACGATATTAATTCCTGGCTAAATAGTATGGATGTACATAACACAGTATGCATTCCACTTATCAGCAATAATCTGTACAGTTCTTTCAAAATTGGCATCAGTAGCGATGAAGTGGATTCTATTATGGTAGCTAATAAATGGCCAAATGGTGTTACTGTTCGTCTCTTCTCAAATCGATTGAAGAAACGGAAATCGAACGCTTTTTTACCAGGAACAACAGCGTCTTCGGTAATAATATAACCCAATATTCTACATCGTCTGTAAATGTGGCTGCGCCTATGCCCAAACTACGGGTTTATTACCAGAATGTTCGCGGTCTTCGGACAAAACTAATGGATATAACTACAACAATACCACTAATGGATTATGATGTTCTTATTCTAACGGAAACTTGGCTTCATCACAACATTGCAAATGCTGAGTTAGGTTTTGATAGTTTCAAAGTTTATAGGTGTGATCGTGATTATGTTGCGTCAAATAAATCTCGTGGTGGCGGCGTTCTTATAGCGGTCTCTAATAGTTTTGACTCTCATGAGATTATAGGAAAAAGTTGTATTTCAGATGAACTGTATGTAGCTATTAATTCTGAGTGCTACTCCATTCTTGGTGGCGCAGTTTACATACCCCCAAACTCTGATTTGTCGGTCTATTCAAGTCATTGCAATGTTATAGAATCGATGACTGATTACGGTATTATGTTCATTTTTGGTGATTATAACTTACCAAATGCAACTTGGATTAATGAGGAGTTTGGCGTACGTAATAACACTGCATGCCCAAAATCAGAATTAGTAGCTAACATATATAGTTATTTAAATTTACATCAGGTTAATTCTGTAAGAAATATAAATAATGCGCTTCTTGACTTAGCATTTATAGACTCTATTTTATCTTTGGATTCTCTACTTGAGGCAACATCTTTTCCTCTTGTATCGTGCGATAAGCATCATCCAGCTCTTAGCTTGAACCTGCATCTACCATCAGAATATGTCAACTCTTGGACAGACAATACTGTTGGTTTTAATTTTAAGAAAGCGGATTATTTATCCCTTAATAACCTGTTTATTAATACACATTGGGATTCTATTTTTAATGATTGTAGTATTGAATTAGCTTGTGATACATTCTATACCTACATTTTCCAAGCATTTGAAATGCATGTCCCACTAAGAAACAGGTATAACATTAAAAATAGTTATTCTAAAAAATCTCTAGTTATTCTAAAAAAAACGTTACATAAAAAGTACATGTTGTCACGCTCTCAATCTGATTACTTAGCATTTTCCTCAATAAGAGATGAGTGCAAGCTCTTATCCAGATTGTGTTACAGTAATCACGTAAAGAATATTGAGTCCGAAATTAAGACAAATCCAAAATCATTTTGGTCTCATGTTAGATCGAAGAGGTGTGGGGATCGTATGACGGCGAATTTTCTTAGGGATAATAAGGTTGTCAACGATAGAAGAAGTATAGCTGATTTGTTTGCTGATCATTTTGAATCAGTGTATAGACCTCCATGTCCGCATAACAAACAAATGATATCTTCATCGGTTTGGCCATCATCTCTTCACTTAAATCGAACACCTGACATAAAAATCACGGAGGTCCTTAATGCATTACAAACTCTTAAAGATAACTATTGCCCTGGCCCCGATGGCCTGCCTGCTTCCCTATTAACAAAATGTGCATCCGCGCTTAGTAGACCAATATGGTTACTTTTTAAATTGTCACCATCTAGTGGTTGTTTTCCACCTTACTGGAAATTAACAAACATAATTCCAATATATAAGAATGGCGATAACAAACTTGTTCAAAATTATCGCCCTATATCCATAATTGCAACAATCCCAAACATTTTTGAAAAATTGATGACGGATTTCTTAACGAATTCATTGCAATCTTCAATCTTTCACAAACAACATGGGTTTCGAGTGGGGGCATCTACGGAATCTAATTTATTGTTATATGATTCTTACATTGTCAACGCCTTGGAACGCGGTTTTCAAGTTGATTCCATCTATACCGACTTCTCCAAGGCGTTTGACTCTGTTGATCATACGTTATTACTCAACAAGCTTCATTATGTTGGCATTACTGATATTCTTTTACGTTGGATGGAGTCCTACTTAACAGATAGGTTGCAAGTGATTAAAATTGGGCAAATAACATCAAGACCCCTAAAGGTTACTTCTGGTGTTCCTCAGGGATCACACCTGGGTCCCTTGTTCTTCAATATATTTATAAACGACGCTACAAGATGTTTTCATTATGCCAATTGTTTACTTTTCGCTGATGATATGAAAATTTATATGCGTATTGAATCGACTCTTGATGCAACGAACCTGCAAAAGGAACTTGATCAATTTTATAGCTGGTGTAACGATAACAGATTAACGCTAAACATCAAAAAGTGTAATATCATTACTTTTTCACGAAGTACAAGGTCGGTCATTACAAATTATGTTTTCAACGATGTAGCAATAAATCGTGTTGATAAAATAAGGGATTTGGGTGTCACTGTGGATTCAAGGTGGTCATTTGCACACCATATTTCAAATATTGTCACGAAAGCCTATCAGATGCTGGGTTTTGTAAAGCGTAACAGTAAGAACTTTACAAATAGTAGAACGCTGGTAACACTATATAATTCGTTAGTGCGACCCCACTTAGAATATTGTTCAACGGTATGGTCTCCATACACTGAATGCGACATTAATAAAATTGAGCAAGTTCAAAAGAAATTTATAAGGTACCTTGCCTATAAATTTAGTACCGATCAGCCCTACTTGGATCTTTTGACGACTTTTGGCCTTCTCAGCCTTAAACAAAGGCGTGTAGAAGCTGACATTAAGTTAGTATTTAAACTACTTAATGGATATTTGGATTGCCCTGATCTGTTGGAATTGGTTGGTATACGGGTTCCACCGCGCTCTCTTCGGTCTGACATTACATTCCACATCGGCTACAGGCGCACGGATTTTGCGAAATATTCCGCTTCTGTTCGGGTTTTGCGTCACGCAAATATTTTAAATTTTGACTTTTTTAATGGGTCTTTTTCATTATTAAAGCGCCTTTTAAAAGATTTGTAACTTTTCTTGCTTAGTTTTAAGTTTAGTGTTTGTACATATTTGTTTTTTTTGTATATTGTATTTTTAATGTAAATGGCAAGCCGTTGAAATAAATAAATAAAAATCTTGTAAATTCACGAAAAGCGTTAACATTTTAAAAATCGAAATCTTGAAAATGTATGTAAAACGTCCTAGAGTTTAAAAATCAACAAAACTCCATGAAATTCACGAAAATCCTCAAGAACATATTTTTTTTTAAATCTCAAAAAAATATTAAAGACGTCAATTGTTCCATCTTAGAAATTTGCAAAAGATGTCGAAATTTTGAAGATTAACGAAAATCTTAAACATTCACGTAAACCGACGACAATTTGAAAATAAACTAAAAGCGTGGGCATTTATGAAGATCGTCTACGTATTCACGTTATACGAAAGTTTAGAAAATGCACAAGAACTTCCGAGATTTTAAAAATCGGCTAAAACTCATAAAAAATGTCCAAGTTTTTTAAATTAAAGAAAATTATGGAAATTATCAGAATTTTGAAGATTAACTGGAATCTTGTAAATTCATAATACAAAACGTCCTAATTTTTAAATTCAATGAACATTTTGATAAAAAGTGTGTTACGATTAACTAAAACTGAGAAAAATCATTAAGTTTAATGTTCTTAATTTTCATTAACATTTTATTTAATAATATACTGGGCATTTTTCGTTTAGGTACAAGCTATATATTTGCCGACATCCGTTGTTTTTTAAATGAGTTCAATTTGAAGCTTTTAACGAGTGTTTTCCACTCCCAGACTAAGCATGAAGTAAAATTTTGAGTTTAGAAAAGCCCCGTGACAATTTTCTGGGCTTTTCTCAACTCGAAATTTTACTTCATGCGCCACTCGAATAAAACACTGATTTCAAGTGAGGTTCAAATATACATACATTTTACAATATTTTGGTGTTTTATACGCTTGGCGCATGAAATAAAATTTCGAGTTTAGAAAAGCCCGGAAAATTTGTCTCGGGTCGCTGCGCGACCCTCGACAAATTTTCACGGGGCATTTCTAAACTCAAAATTTTACTTCATGCTTACTCTGGGAGTGGAAAACACTCGTTTAAAGCTTAAAATTGAACTCTTTTAAAAAACAACGAATATCTAAAGATTTAAATAAAATAAACTGAATTTGGAATACGTATACTTTAAAGAAAAACGCCCTGTATAAATAACATATTACAAACATTTGCAGCTATAATTTTGTCGTTTTATAGAAAACTGAAATATTTGATTATCCATATATCATTTCTAAAAGATTCATTGAGCTTTAAAGTATAATTTGTTTTCAAAAATCACATGTTGTTAAAATTAGTTCAAATCATTACAATTTAGTAAGACAAAACTATTTTTCATATTGCTCTACAGAAATTTTACGTTTACGACCTGATGATGAAGGTTTTTTAGGTATTTTGTTTAATATAGTGATAAATAGTTACATAACACAAATTATAAATGAATAACAAATTATGTTGAAATGAAATTTACGTCAAAAGCAATATCTTTTTCTAACGTTATGCAAAAATATAACAATACCTTTCATCACTAAAACTTTTGTTTTCTGGCGCTATTTCTTCTTAAGTTAATGAATTCCAATAAAATCATTAAAGGAATTAATTGTACCAACAAAGAGGAATTACATTTATTTCAACTTCTTAACAGTGAAAACAACATAATTCAGTGCAATAAAAAACAAATAAATTGTCACAATCGAAAAAGGTAAAAGGTCTGTATCAATTTGCATTCAATTGTTTGCTGAATTGGCTGAATGTACCACTTAACGAAATAAAATAAATTTAATAAATTAACCTGGTCGATTCAAGTAAACTCTTATCTTCAATTTGTATTTGATAATCAAAATTTGGGGAAAAAATCCGTACCGCTGAATGCATCAACACAATTTTCAGTGAAATTAATGGCCCTGGCTTCGCAGCCATGTCAAGTACGCGATTAGTTGTTTTTAACATTTGAGAATATTTTTAGGTTAGTTTTAAAGCCGGCTTTATCTATTGAAAGTGAAAAAAGCGGTATTTAACTTTAAAGCCGACTTTTGTTTTAAATTTGCATTATGAAACATAATTTTACATTAAAGTCGACTTTAAATATTTAAAGTAGGTTTAACTTGATTATGAAACCGGCGGTAAAAGAGCTACGACATAAAGTAAATACGCATTAAATGCTAATTTTTCGGTTAACTACAACTTTTAACAAGATTTTTTTATATGATCAAGATTAGAGAAAAATAAAAAAAAATGCTAAGAATAAACTACCACTTCCGATTTCCGCAATTTTCACTAAAAGTTGATACTACTATTACAATAAAAAACCTAAGTTTATAATGTCATCTTAACAGCTCAATCGGTTTAGACTTTATTGTGTCGACAGAAGGACAGACATTTTTCAAAAATTGTCCTAATCAACTCGGGGACCTCAAAATGGATATATCCACAATTTTTTTTTTTTCGCGAAAACAATACTTTCCCTTTATGTTGCATATGGGGGAAGGTAAAAAAACAGTTTATTTTTGTATTTGGCTTTTGCCTGCCCTTGGGAATTATTTATATATATTTTGTATTAATTATTTAACATTACAATTTGTAGTATGCTATTATTTCATACAGACAAACACTCACATTTATACCACACCCTGGGTCACGACGAGAAATTATTTTTAAATAAAATCTCCCCGTGCACGGGAATCGAACCCGAGTTTGTGGCTCGCCGAGCGATACAGCCCGATGACGTTACCGCTCGGCCACCACCTGCCCAAAAAACAGTTTAAGAAATATTAATTTTCTTATTACGTATAATCTTTATCTACAAAATGAATGTATGTATTTATTTATAATGTTTTTCTATTTTGCATGATAAAAAATGATAAAAAATATCGCATTTCCAGATTTTAACTTCAGACAAGCGGGACGCACCCAGGAGGGCAGAAAGTCCTTCTCGTCCCTTTATCTGTTTTAGTATCAAAGAAAACCAGAGTCGAAACGCTTTAATTAACTTTCGGCGTTCGCGAGATTGTTAACGAATCAATTATACACACCAAGAGGGAAAAATAACAATGAGACAATGGCCGTAGCTTTCGTTATTACAACAAGGGATTGTTTGTTGTAATAACGAAAGCCCCCCTCTTGAATATCCAGAACAAACGGAACAAAAACCTCTTTGACGGGAAGGATTCAGTTTCGAAAAAATTACGCGTGTCAGATTTGCAAAGTCAATTAAAGATGACTTGATTTTGTTCTAGCCTTTATAATTTTTAAATAAGAATTAAATAATGTAAAATTTTCGATGATGAAAAAATACAAGTAATTTAAATCGTGCCTAAAATCCCCACACTTGTTGCCTAAATAACTATTTTAACACTAACAAATACAAGAAACTGGTTGCATTAAAAGAGAACCGTGTTTTTATTTTATATTTCAATAAACAATTTTGTAACTGTGCCACTATTGTTATTACAATCACCTATGATAATGTTGATGACGCGATAGTATATCTATTTCGGCCGCACAAAGGGCTGGAGGTAAATTTTGCCGGATTTCCAAAAGCTTTTGTTAAAGAGATGTTATCGAATTTCAATGGTCTCACTGCACCGCACTGTGCACAATTCCGGATTTAAAGCTCTGCAATGATTGAAACAATGCGAACGTAAACCACGCTCGTCATCGTGACAGACTCTATTACCGTTTATCCAAAATATACTATTAAATTCAATTAATTTATAAATAAAATTCACTACAGAAGTCCACATTTTGTAATGAAACTTACAAAATAATATGTCAAAAGCAATGATAAGAAGACAATAGTAAATCTGAGAAAAATTAAATCGTTCAGCGGAAGAGTTTCAAAATGTTTTTTTCGAGATATTGGTTTAAACATATTTTGTTTTTGTATTATTCTTACGAGTTTTTGCGTAGCGAAGCGACCCAACCAAATTTTCAAGCTTTTCTAAACTCGAAATGTTACTTCATGCTTAATCAAGGAGTAGAAACTCTCGTTAGTAGCTTAAAATTTAACTCATTAAAATAAACAAATGCCTCAAAATGCATGCCCATCGGGATATCTATACTTGAAAGAAAAATCCCCTGTATGCTTATGTCTGCAGTTACCCCAATAAAAATTCTCAGGAGCCGCCACTGGATTACATATGTATTTGAAAAAGTTCTCTAGAAAGAAGTAAAATATACAGTGGTTGAAATTACGTCTAGCGGATGAAAAGGAAATGCAAATATTTTTCCGGGTCGCGTCTGCACAAACAAGGGACGTCGATATGGGGGCGTCTAGACGGGGTCAGCTCAGGTATGTCAAACTCATCCCCTCGTGCAAGGGCGGTGCGCGATTTAACATTCATAAATATGACGTGTATTTCAGCGTCTAATGATACCCGAGGCAATACATTTTATCGATCAAATATGTGCGCGGTGTAGAAACAATTTTATACTTTATAATAAACCTTCAGTGAAAGATATTTGAATGTTATTAAGTTTGACTCATTTGTTGAATTATTTTTTATATTAATAATAGGCGTAGCCAGAATTTTAACCAGGGGATGCCGACATCCCCTGGTTAAAATTCTGGGAGAGTAGCCAATGCTGGCAATAGACAACAAATATATCAGATAATACCGGGGGGGGGGGGGGGGCATGAAAGTATTGCCTACGCAATTACTCAGGTAATATAAATTCTAGACATTTGAGTTTTGGGATGTATATACAGAGAGTTTTAAGTAACACCGAACATGCCAAAAAATGTTCACTGTAAATTTTCCTATGTTCGATTTGTTCTGGGACGCATCAAAGCATTGAGTGCAATGTGATTGGCTACGATTTCCAATGGTAATATAGTCAACCCAATTTACATTCTTCTATTCTTCTGCGATTTCATTGGTTACGATTTTTAGTAGTTCTAATGCAAATTAGGACTATTGTAAATAGCGTGCATGTAACGTCAAAATAAAATATGTCAGTTATTAAATCTTGTGCGTTGATGCTAAGTGCAGTGTGTGGGAATATGGAACATACTTTTTTATCCAAAGCAAGTCATCGGCATTTCAAGACAATCAAGATTAATACTGTCGTGAAACATACAGGGAGTTTTCTTTTAAGTATACGTATTCCAAATTCAGCCAATTTTCTCTAAATCTTTAGATATTCCTTGTTTTTTTTTTTAAGTTGAATTTGAAGCTTTAAGCGAGTGTTTTCCACTCCCAGACTAAGCATGAAGTAAAATTTCGAGTTTAGAAAAGCCCCGTGAAAATTTGTCGAGGGTCGCGCAGCGACCCGAGACAAATTTTCTGGGCTTTTCTAAAGTCGAAATTTTACTTCATGCGCCACGCGTATAAAACACTAAAACAGTGTAAAATTTATGTATATTCAAACTACACTTGAAATCTGTGTTTTATTCGCGTGGCGCATGAAGTAAAATTTCGAGTTTAGAAAAGCCCAGAAAATTTGTCTCGGGTCGCTGCGCGACCCCTGACAAATTTTTACGGGGCTTTTCTAAACTCGAAATTTTACTTCATGCTCAGTCTGGGAGTGAAAAACACTTGTTTAAAGCTTTAAATTGAACTTAAAAAAAAAACAGGGAATATCCGCAATTGTTGTATAAATTCCATGGTATGTCATTATTTTGATAAAATCACATTACTTTTTCTTAATTATTTTAGCTGTTAATTTTCTGACATTCGTTGTTTTTTAATAGAGTTCAATTTGAAGCTTTAAACGAGTGTTTTCCACTCCCAGACTAAGCATGAAGTAAAATTCCGAGTTTAGAAAAGCCCCGTGGAAAAATAAATGTGTGTGGTTTGTATCTGTTTGTGCTTGGATACACTAAAGCAACTAATTGTTATTATAATCATTATTGAATTACCTTCGACATCGGAAAGGGTGGAGTCTCCACTGTCCTCGGCATCCCTCCTGTGACGTGACAACCCCGAATCGGAACGACAGTGGATGTAACCTCCAGGATAGTAGTGCATCTCCACGTCTCGTTATGACCACTTGCCATTAGATCTCATTGTTCTTGGCTACCACGCACTTTTCTACCCTTTTCTGCCACCACAGAAACATCCAGCACGCGACCGTCTATCTCTCTCACACTCTTTACTCGTTCTCGTGCACACGATCCCACACCAACCCCTGCTTCGCACACTACACCCCTAAAAAAGAAGAAACAGTAAAATTAAGAATTATTATATACATTTAAAAATTGGGTAGGTAATATTGTTGTTAATATCAAACGTTGCAATTTAACTGTAGATAGGGGTAAATAAAGATTATTTTATGATAAGTTATTTTTTAAACGAAATGCCTAATTTATTTATTTATATATTCATTTATTATCCGACAGATTTATAAGATCTAATTACAGGATAATTTAAAAAATACAATTATAGCGCAATATAATATAGGCGCAACACATTCATATACAGAGAGTTTTATGTAACACCGAACATATTCATAACGAGAATTTTTCTTTTAAATATACATATGCAGACGCTGTACATTTTACCACGCTCGGTTTATTAAAAGAATACAATTTAAAGCTTTAAACGAGTGTTTTCCACTACCAGGCTAAGCATGAAGTAAAATTTCGAGGTTAAAAGCCTGAAAATTTGGTTTGGTAGCGTAGCGCGAAGCGCGGAGCGGCCAAACCAAATTTTCAGGCTTTTCTAAACTCGAAATTTTACTTCATACGCCACCGGCACAAAACACTGATTCAATGTAAAGTTCAGCAGTGTGTTTTAAACTTCGTAATATGTCAGTGCTTTGTACCGGTGGCGCATGAAGTAAAATTTCGAGTTTAGAAAAGCCTGTAAATTTGGTTTGGCCGCTCCGCGCTTCGCGCTGCGCGTCCAAACCAAATTTTCAGGTTTTCTAAACTCGAAATTTTACTTCATGCTTAGTCTGGGAGTGGAACACACTCATTTTAAGTTTCAAATTGAGCTCCTTTTAAAAAAACAACGATTATCTAAAGATTTACGACATATACGCTGTAATTGGGACATGTATACTTGAAAGAAAAACTCCTTGTAGGTAAAAGTTGAGGCATTAATTGCAATTGATTAACTACAATTTGTAATGGTCATATAGGCAACCCAATTTACACATAACCTAAAAATTAAAGGTGTCAAATCGTATTTTATGAAAATGTTCGGTGTTCTATAAAACACTCTGTATACTTTACATTACAATTATATCAACATAACTTGAAAACTAAAAAAATAAAAATAAAATTTGTTACCGGCGCTTTTCCGTAAGCGTCGTCAACTTGTTCATTCAGCAATATTTCAGCTGCAACATAACCACGGGCGTTATTTTGTTACATATTTTAATATTCGGAACTACGGTCCCAATTCACCTCATTCTATTTTTCAGTACACAATATTGCTTCATTCTCTTTTATTTTCCAAATGAGTAAAGTTCCGCCATACATTGATATTATTTAAGTTAGATAGGTTGCCTAGTGGAATCTCGTCAAATAGCGCCCTCGAACATCAGACAGCTCAGAGAAACGTACGTGCGAAGCACAAAAGAATCGGGCATGACGTCAGGGGTTATAAAACCGCCGAATGCAAGGGATAGGAACATCCCCTACGTGGTTCGCGTATGTAGAATACATACGCGAACGTCACAACCCTCATCGGATAACTGAGAAGAAGACGATTCGAACGACACCAAACACGATATGGTTAGTTCGAACCAGAAGGATATAAACCGCGAGCTGTCATGATATTTAATTGTTACTAATTTGCTTTTAGACGAGGTTCCACATAGCAACATATATGTATAAACAATTACTATGCTCCCCGTTATGCTTGGACGAAGTTTCATAAACTTCTATTCAGTATTTTCCTTATTATTATACATTTTCTAAGTCCAGGCATAACACCCCTATTGTTTATATGTTTTTTGGAGTTGGTAGGCGTAATTGTTTATGCATATTGTTGCTAGCTATACCAAACGATGCGCTTTATCATTCCACATCGTTGGTATTACTTTTAGGCAAATTCGGTCAACCCCTTCGGCTTAATTAAAGTAAACGTCTATTAAACCCCGTTCTTAGCTCGAATCAAAATATGTCATATATGCCCGGACGCAGAATCATATCGAGCATATAATGACATATTTTGTATTTCAAAATATTAATATTTAATATTTATTTTGGCCATTTTTCTTTCGGCCAACGAAAGTTGGTGGTCGCCAGAGGGGAAGACGGAAGAGGGTTGACCAAAAACCAAATAAATACCGCCGGCCTCAAGGGCTAAAATCACTTCAAAAAAGTCTGTTGACCCGTCAACATCACTTCGAAAAAGTCTTCGAACCGTGCATCGTCACTACGCTAAATTTCTGTACGCGTCCGCGTCCGCGAAAGTTTTTACAAGTATTCTTCACGACCCAGTGGTCGTACGTAAGTTATTTTTTTAATTGTATTTCTTGTTTTTTTGTTTTGCTTGTTTATTTTTCTATCTTCATTTGTAAATTTATATTCGTTGTTTAATTTGTTTCGTGTTAATACATTTTGTTACTCTTTGACTAAAGTTTTCATTTACTTTTAAAGTTCAATTTCAAACCTTTCATTTACCTTTTAACTTAGAATCAGTGAAGTGATTACCCTAGTAAGCATAATTTTATTATTCAGTGACTAAATAGCTAGCCGGGAGTTGCGATGTGGGTCTTCGTTTAGCACCTCAATTGTTTAACGAAGATTTTATATAAATTCCAACTGCGAAGCACCCTACCCCGTAACAAATTAACAAAGACATGAAGAGGCGTAGTGTATGTCGAGAGTTCCAATAACCACATCTAACGTAATCTAAAAAATTATATGTTATTTGTTCAACATGTAATATAATGTAAAATGAGCAGTAAGCATTGATAAATTTATATGAAATATATCAATAGCATAAGGCAGCAAGTTTACCGAGTTACACATAGACATGATGGGTGAATTGAAATAGTGTGTTGTATTTGCTCGATTATTATAAAATGTGTTCCTATGTCTGCTACCTGACCTAGGAACAGCAAAGTTTAGCCTAAAGATAAGGTATGAATCATGCAACTGGTAGTTAATTAATTTGTAAATAAAAATAATTTGAGACGTACGTCTTTTATTTTGTAAGGATATTATGATAAATTCTCTTTCAAGTTCAGCTGAGCTGTATCCTTGAACAGGATATTGTAAATGTGTTCTAAAGTAGAGGCATTTCAAAATTTTCCTTTGCATATTTTCAAGGTCCTTCATGTAAGTTTGGTAGCATGGATTCCATACTACGCTACAGTATTCCAATTTACCTCTTATTAATGCATAGTAGAAGTTAATTAGGAGCTTTATGGTTTTAAATTGTTTTGTGTTTCTTAAAAGAAATCCGAGCATACAATAATATTGACTAAAGTTTTACAAGAATTGAGTAAATACGAGAGTTGCTTTTTATATTTCGGGATTGGGCAACCCTAGTGTTGCAATCTGGCAACTGAGAGCTCTATCGTAAAGTTTGACATTTTTGAGGTTATACGTACTCAGAACGTTTTGACATATGAGCGTTATTTGTGTCGTTTACACTAACTTAAAAGATTTATCTCGGCCAAAGAATGGAATTAAATCGTGAACATTTTCGTGCGATTATTTTTTACAACTTTCGACGTGGATTAACTCAACAACAGTGCATGGATGAACTTAATTCAATTTTTGGCGATGAAGCTCCATCAAGGACCAGTGTTTATCGATGGTATGGTTAATTCAACCGAGGTCGTAGTTTACTCCAAGACGAATTTCGTGGAGGTCGTCCAAAATCAGTTGTTGTTCCGGAAACCATTGATGCTGTGCGCAAACAAATATTGCAAGATCGTCACCTATCGTGAGATTGAGACAACCTTAGGCATTAGTGGGACCAGCATACATTCAATATTGCATGAATATTTGACTGTCAAAAAAATTTGTTCGCGTTGGATCCCACACAATTTGTCAATCGCTCAAAAAAAGGCTCGTGTCGATTGGTGCAAAGAAATGCTCAAAAAATACGATTGCGGTGCTTCGAAACACGTCTATGACATCGTGACAGGTGAGGAATCGTGGATTTACGCATATGAGCTCGAAAGTAAACAGCAGTCGACCGTATGGGTGTTTCAAGATGAGCCAAATCCAACAAAAGTTGTTCGCGCACGAAGCACTTCCAAGCAAATGGTCGCCAGTTTTTTCGGAAAAACTGGACATGTCGCAACCGTACCACTAGAACAACGCAGAACAGTCAATTCTGAGTGGTACACAACCATTTGTTTGGCAGTTGTCATCCAAGAAATCAGAAAAACCAACCGCCGAAAACGGATCACTCTTCACCACGACAATGCGAGCTCTCACACATCGGCTCAAACAACTGCATTTTTGAGCACGCAAAACATCGATTTGATGAGTCATCCGCCATATAGTCCTGACTTGGCACCGAATGACTTCTTTTTATTCCCATCAGTAAAAAATAAAATGAGAGGTCAACGTTTTTCGACACCTGAAGAAGCGGTTGATGCGTTCAGTATGCATGTTTTGGAGAAACCTCAGAGTGGCAAAAGTGCTTCGACAGTTGGTTCAAACGCATGCAATAGTGTATAGATCTTAATGGTAAAAATTTTGAAAAACAATAATGCGATTTTCAATGATTAATATTTATTTTTGTTCTTTAATCCCGAAATATAAAAGGCAACCCTCGTAGAACTGTTCCTTATTTATGAATAAATTTTATTTATTTCTCCGCATAAACCTTCTTTACAAGTAGTTTTCCCTTCTTCCAACTGAACTTTTTCTCAAACTAAATAATATTGATAAAAGTTTCTTTATTTTTCAACCAGTTATATTGTTTCTTGTTTGTGTCTGAATTGATTTTATTTCTTCTCAAATAACGGCTCAGTAGCGGATTTAAAGCATTTGAGGCCCCTGGAGCACAAAAATGAGTCCCCCTCATCCATCAAATTTACAGAAGAAAATATATACAGGGAATACTTTAAGTATATACAGTAGGGTGGATCACATTTTCTTTTTGATTTTTATTTGGTAATATTCGTATTGCACGATACATTCTAAGAAAAAAAAAGTCCACTAGACTATATCTCTAAATCCATTTTTGAGCACTCGTATTTTTAATTTTAACTATTTTTCATAATTTGTACAACAGTATCACATTTTAGATGTATCTTCTGCAATTAATTTTAATTTTTTATTAAGGCTGGGATTCGAATTCGATTAATTTAAATAGTTAAATATTCTAATATAAATATTTAAATCACTAAATTATTCATATTTGAATTTTTAAATTTTCGAATAATTCAAATATTTGTGAATGCATATTTGGCTACTTAACCATGAAAAATATCCAACGTTAATAGTATATTTTTAACTTCACTTGAAATCAGTGTTTTATCGGCGTGGCGCATGAAGTAAAATTTCGAGTTTAGAAAAGCCCCGTGAAAATTTGTCTCGGGTCGCTGCGCGACCCGAGACAAATTTTCTACGCGGGGCTTTTCTAAACTCGAAATTTTACTTCATGCTTAGGCTGGGAGTGGACAACACTGGTTCTTAGAAATTTCAAATTGAAGGATCACTCTAGATTACTAAGTTTATTACCATTTTACAAAGGCTACAGCTCGAAGGACCAACCATGGTCTTCGGAGACCGAAAAACTACAGGGAATCGAAGTTTTTTTACAAGAAAACAATGAATATCTGAAGATTTACAGCATGGATACTAAAAAAAACATCTGATTTTGAAAAAATATCGAAGTTGGATTGATTTTCAGTGCATTTTTAACTTCACTTTAAATCAGTGTTTTATACGCGTGGTACATGAAGTAAAATTTCGAGTTTAGAAAAGCCCGCGAAAAATTGTCTCGGGTCGCTGCGCGACCCTCGACAAATTTTCTACGCGGGGCTTTTCTAAACTCGAAATTTTACTTAATGCTTAGTCTGGGAGTGGACAACACTGATTCTTAGAAGTTTCAAATTGAAGGATCACTCTAGATTACTAAGTTTATTACCATTTTACAAAGGCTACAGCTCGAAGGACCAACCATGGTCTTCGGAGACCGACGAACTACAGGGAATCGAAGTATTTTTTACAAGAAAACAACGAATATCTGAAGGTTTACAGCATGGATAGGAAAGAAAACATCTAATTTTGAAAAAATATCGAAGTTGGATTGATTTTCAGTGCATTTTTAACTTCACTTTAAATCAGTGTTTTATACGCGTGGCACATGAAGTAAAATTTCGAGTTTAGAAAAGCCCCGCGAAAATTTGTCTCGGGTCGCTGCGCGACCCACGACAAATTGTCTACGCGGGGCTTTTCTAAACTCGAAATTTTACTTCATGCTTAGTCTGGGAGTGGACAACACTCGTTTGAATTTTAAATTTAACTCTTTTAAAAAATCGACGTACGTAATATAATAAACCATTCATTGAAATCATAGAAAAATATGCAACATTTTACCTAAAATTAACTTTTAGAGTTAACTTTATAATTTGCTCTGCTCTTAATTTGTGAATATTCTATTCCTAAAAAAAACCGTTTTTATTCAATATTAATGTTGCATTTAATACAATAACAAACTGTGAATAAATCGACATAAATCTAGAAATATCGAAAATCTCGACATTTAGAAAATCTTTACAATCCACTCCCAGGCTAAGCATGAAGTAAAATTTCAAGTTTAGAAAAGCCCCGCGTAGAAAATTTGTCAAGGGTCGCGCAGCGACCCGAGACAAATTTTCACGGGGCTTTTCTAAACTCGAAATTTTACTTCATGCGCCACGCGTATAAAACACTGATTTAAAGTGAAGTTAAAAACGCACTGAAAACCAGCCCAACTTAGATATTTTTTCAAAATTGGATGTTTTCTTTCCTATCCATGCTGTAAACCTTCATATGTTCGTTGTTTTCTTGTAAATAAACTTCGATTCCTTGTAGTCCTTCGGTCTCCGAAGACCATGATTGGTCCTTCGAGCTGTAGCCTTTGTAAAATGGTAAAAAACTTAGTAATCTAGAGTGATCCTTTAATTTGAAACTTCTAAGAACGAGTGTTGTCCACTCCCAGACTAAGCATGAAGTAAAATTTCGAGTTTAGAAAAGCCCCGCGTAGAAAATTTGTCGAGGGTCGCGCAGCGACCCGAGACAAATTTTCACGGGGCTTTTCTAAACTCGAAATTTTACTTCATGCGCCACGCGTAAAGAACACAGATTTAAAATGAAGTTCAATAACATATATATCATCATTAATTAAAATCATTATATAATCAGATATTTAGTCGTTAATGAACATTTTGGTTAATAGAAACTGATGGAATAAAATATTACTGGTTACAAATAATAGATCCAAATTTATTTTTAAAGGATTTGTATCCGTGATTCAAAAATGAGGATTCTAATCTTTGATTCGAATCATATTTTTCACTTACTAATCCTTTATTCGAGTATTCGTGATTCGAATGATATTAGGTGATTCGGATTCGTGATTCGAATCCTGTTTTTGAGGATTCATCCCAGCTCTGATGCTTAGTCTGGGAGTGGAAGAAATTTGTTACTTTAAAATATGTCACAAGTGTTAAAATGTTTATGATAACTGTCACAAGAGAAAAATAAATAACATGGCGATCTCACGATAGTTCAATTCAAACCCGTGTCAAGTTGGCACGATTTCTTAAATGTCGGCTATCGCCGACCTATATCAACTGTCTTTATAGTTCAAATGTCGGCTACCGCCGACTTATGACAACTGTTATTATAGTCCAAATGTCGGCTGGCGCCGACTTATGTCAACTATCATTATAGTCCAAATGTCGGCTGACGCCGACTTAGGTCAAGATTATACGATGGACTAAATGTCGACAATCGCCGACTTATGTCTACTGTCATTATAGTTTAATAATAATAATAATAATTTATTGGTGCTATCACATTACAAGTATGTTTACGCAGCTCAAATTAAATAGAAAGTAAAATATATATACATAGATAAATTGTTATAGTAATATATTAAGGTAATCAAAAGTTGTCATCCAAGAATTGTTCCCAGGAGTAATAGGCTTTTTTACAAAGTAATAGATTTATATTTCTTTTGAATGCGACAATGGGTAAGCATCGGATTGCAGCAGGGAGTTTGTTGTAGAATTTGAGCGACCAGTAGTTAACACCGTCTCTCGATTTATTAAGTCTACGAAAAGTACACATGAGATTTTCTTTGTGTCGGGTATCATATCCGTGAATATTAGCCGCAGATATGTAATTGTCCATATTTTTCCTGATAAACAATAAACATTGAAAAATGTACAGGCATGGTAATGTAAGTATATTCATTTTTATGAATACATGCTTACAGTCATCCCTGTAATTTACACTGCCTAATATTCTAACAGCACGTCTTTGGAGTGCAAAGAGCCTATGTCTACACGCCGAGTGCCCCCAAGTAATCAAGCAGTAAGACAATAGTGATTGGCATGTGGCAAAATATGAAGTTCTGAGAACAAACGGTTGTACATAGTTTGCTAGATTCCTTAACAGAAATATATTTTTGCTCAGTTTACTAGCAATGTAGTTACCATGCTCGTTCCAAGTAAGCAGTGGATCGATTTGAACTCCAAGGAATCGAATTGATTGAGCGTTGATGTTTGTCGTTTCGGAGACAAAAGCACATGTGACCTGTCTTCTCAGCATTTAAATGTAGCCGATTTGAAAGCAACCAATTTTTACATGATTCCTGTTCATTTATACTGATCTCCACAACCCTGTCAGAGAAATTGCCTGATGTAAAGAATGTTGTGTCATCGGCATAGAGAATCACATCACTTTCCTTGACATTAGAAGGAAGATCGTTAATGAAAATGAGGAATAGAAGTGGCCCAAGGATTGAACCTTGGGGTACACCGTGCTTCAGAGACAGAGGTGTAGAGACCTGAGATCCCACTCTTACAATCTGCGATATGTTGGTTAGGTATGATGCTATGAGATCACGAGCACCTGAACAAAAACCATAAGAAACTAGTTTAGAAATTAATATTTCATGATTGACAGTGTCAAATGCTTTGCTCATATCTATAAAGGTAGCCAATGCGAACTCCTTATTCTCAAAACATTCAATTATTTTGCCAATTAGTAAATACTCTAATCATCACATGTTGAAACACCCTTACGGAAGCCGTACTGTTCATTGCAGAAAAGCTCATTGCTCACAAAGTAGTCATATATTTTGTTGAAAATAATTTTCTCGAAAATTTTAGAGAAAACAGATAGTTTAGAAATAGGACGATAGTTGTTCGGATCGTCCATTTCCCCCTTCTTATGAATTGGTATAACAACTGCGATCTTAAGTACGTCAGGAAATACATTTGATGTAATACAGTTTATAAGTATCACAGTAAGAGGACCTAATATTACTTCCTTGCAAGATCTGATAACTTCAGTAGAGAATCCATCAAAATCTTTTGACCTACTGATTTTTAGGCTTTGTATTGCATTTCGTACATTGCTTGTTGATATTTTTTTGAAGCAAAAATCTGCCCGCAATGACAGTACCGCATCCTTTGGGTTGACAAATTTCGTAAAACTACTTACAATTTTTTCAACTTGTTGTACAAATGATAAGTTAAAATGTTCCGCAGAAATGTTAACGGAACTTGTTTTATTTTTTCTGTTTAAATGTCAGCTACCGCCAACTTATGTCAATTGTTATTATAGTCCAAATGTCGGCTAGCGCCAACTTATGTCAACTGTCATTATAGTCCAAATTTCTACTAACGCCAACTTAGGTCAAGTTGAGTACGTCAGGAAATACATTTGATGTAATACAGTTATTAAGTATCACAGTAAGAGGACCTAATATTACTTCCTTGCAAGATCTGATAACTTCAGTAGAGAATCCATCAAAATCTTTTGACCTACTGATTTTTAGGCTTTGTATTGCATTTCTTACATCGCTTGTTGATATTTTTTTGAAGCAAAAATCTACCTGCAATGACAGTACCGCATCCTTTGGGTTGACACATTTCGTAAAACTACTTACAATTTTTTCAACTTGTTGTACAAATGATAAGTTAAAATGTTCCGCAGAAATGTTAACGGAACTTGTTTTATTTTTTCTGTTTAAATGTCAGCTACCGCCAACTTATGTCAATTGTTATTATAGTCCAAATGTCGGCTAGCGCCAACTTATGTCAACTGTCATTATAGTCCAAATTTCTACTAACGCCAACTTAGGTCAAGTTGAGTACGTCAGGAAATACATTTGATGTAATACAGTTATTAAGTATCACAGTAAGAGAACCTAATATTACTTCCTTGCAAGATCTGATAACTTCAGTAGAGAATCCATCAAAATCTTTTGACCTACTGATTTTTAGGCTTTGTATTGCATTTCTTACATCGCTTGTTGATATTTTTTTGAAGCAAAAATCTACCTGCAATGACAGTACCGCATCCTTTGGGTTGACACATTTCGTAAAACTACTTACAATTTTTTAAACTTGTTGTACAAATGTTAAGTTAAAATGTTCCGCAGAAATGTTAACGGAACTTGTTTTATTTTTTCTGTTTAAATGTCAGCTACCGCCAACTTATGTCAATTGTTATTATAGTCCAAATGTCGGCTAGAGCCAACTTATGTCAACTGTCATTATAGTCCAAATTTCTACTAACGCCAACTTAGGTCAAGTTGACACAATGGGCTAAATGTCGGCTAGCGCCGACTTATGTCAAGCTGAAACCATAGACGTATGTCAGTCAACCTAGTGATTTACAGTAATAAATTCAGATGTTGACTATTGTAACATTATGACTCTAAGTCATTTGTTTTACTGTCTTTTGACTATGGTAAGATTTTGTCTGATTATATCTCTGTCGACTGTAAGTATGTCGACTATTCTGGTATTATGACTGCAAGGCACTTGGTTGGCTGTCTTTTAATTTATTACGATTTTGTCATTAAATCACTATATTGACCGTATTTGATATAGTGATTTAAGTGACTTATATTCATAATACCAGAATGGTAAAAATACAGTCCAAAGAGACATAATTAAACAAAATTCTAGCATAGTTAAAAGTCAGTCAATCAAGTGACTTACAGTCATAATAGTCAAAATATAGTCAATAAAGATATAATATGACAAAATCCTATAATAATCCAGTCACCACAGTCAAGCAATTTATTAAGATTCAAGTCACAAATGACAATATACAGTCAATAAAGTAATTCAATGAGAAAATCCTATCATACCTAGAGTCAATGTTGCAATAGTCAACTATCAGGTGATTACTAAATACTATCACGCTTAAAAAACAGTTCACTAATTGACTTATAGTTGTAATACAAGCAGTTTACAGCCTACTAAGAGATTTTAAGTTTAAGTTAAGTTAACGCACAGTGATTATTTGATGATAAATATGTCGTGATAGTCAAATTAACCGTCATTCAATTTTATAAATTACATATTCCATTAAGATGGAAGAACAGTTGGGTATTTATTACCCGATACTGAATCTAACCTCGTGATTTGTGTACCACGATTTTATAGTTTTTTTTTTTTTAGAGTACCTTTATGTTACTGAGTATACAAATAAAGTTATTATTATTATTATTATTATTATATTGACTGTCTATTACCTAATTAGTCACATAAATAAACTCCACAAAGAACTAAAAAGTTGTCTGCATTTCTCACCTAGTTAAATGAAATGAGATATACAATATCGATGAATTTTAGTAATTATTATAATTTTATAAAATTTATGATTCTGAAAATCATCGAAAATGACTAAATAAATAAAAATGTATTCTAAATCCAGTAATTAGAGACTTCAACTAATAAAATAATTGAAATTCGTCAATACGGTTGAAAATCATGTGACAATTATTTTGTCATGAAATTTAATAAAAGTAATCGATATTTATAATTATAGACGAAAAATATAAAAATTTTCAATGTTTAATTTGTTTTCCGAAAATTAAGAAGATTACGAAAAATATTAATAAATAAAATATGATGAGTTTTTTATTACCTTCAACTTTTGTTAAAAAGTTTTTCTAATATTTTCACATTTAAAAAAATTTCAGAAAAAAAATTTAAAAAAACTGTTAAGGTACACATCCACTTCCGGTGATCGAAATTTTACCAAAGGGTTTGCAGTTCTTCAGATTATTAAATAATGCCTACGTGTACAATTTCATTTTAAAATCTCTGTTCGTTCTTGAGATACACCATTAGACATACAGACATCCAGACAGCCAAGCATAAACACACACACCCACAGCCAAACACACGCAGACATATTTCATAAGTGGTCGTATTCGTCTCGATAAAAATCAAAATGGATATATCCATTGAAATTTCGGATTCGAAACTGTCCACGGTCAAAATACTTTCTTGTACGGAGAAAGTAAAAATAGTTAAAATCCGGGTGCTCAAAAATGGATTTAGAGATATAGTCTAGTGGACATTTTATCTTATAAGACAAATATGACCGAATGAAAGTGAAATTTTTGTTTGTATAACAAATTAACCCACCCTAATATACAGGGTTGTCCAAAAAACGTTACCACTTAAACAGGATTGACTTTAATTTTCTATTGTTGCCGACTTACTTTGGAAGAGAGAAGGAAGGACGCAGCTTGAATGGAAGCATTTGGTTTACCCCCAGTAGTAAGAAAAAAATATCAGCAATGGTTTCAGAAAAAAGAACACAACATTAGGGACTGTGTTCGTCATTTCTAATAGTACTTCTGCAGCTCGTACACGAGCAATTTGGTCAGCAGCAAAAAGGGCCTGAATCATTCGAATGCGGCTTGGAGGATCCTTCTGAAACCAGATTTTAAATATTTTATTGTATAATTCAATATCTGGAGATGTATTTGCACGGGAAGTACTTGTTTTGATGGATATTTATTGTTTTAAGTTATCTTAATAATTAAGCAGCGACGGCTCGCAGCCTAACTTCAGGGTCGGCCACAGTGCCAAGGAACACAAAATTTGAGGTTGGGATCGCGCTTTATAAATACAAAGAATTGCACTACGAAGTCATCTTTCAATAACGGATACATATTACCTTGGGTCTGTGGCCTACCCTGAAGTTATGCTGGGAGCCGTCGCTGTAATTAAGACACATCGTTTGCATTTTAAACGAAAAATGTTTTCGTAATTTTATATATTAATGGATTCACTATTATTCGCAGCATGCAGTTTTATAAAACATGAAATAATTCAAAAACAAGTAAAGACATTTTAACATTTTCAGCGTAGATTGTAGAGACCACTGTAAAAAACCTATCTTATATTTTTTTGATGCCGTAGGAAGTAAATAAATAATATTTAAAACAAATCATCGACTAACGCACCACCCGGTATTCTTATACAGGGTGTCCTATTTTGAGGACAGTATGGGTAACTTTGTTATAATTAATGATAGAGATTCGGTTGAATGGGCAAAGTTGTGTAGTTTTATGTGCTTATTTGAATCCCATTAAGAAACAATAGAGATTTTGTAAACCTTCGAAGTAATTGAGAAGATGGAAATAACCCATATCTTTCTTGTTCGTAATTTTATTCAAAATCTGTAACAACGTTGTCAAAGTAAATGCTATAGCGTAACAGATGGTGATCGATTTTAATATATTTAGCAATTCGTTTTTGTTTTATTAATATCAACTTTTGTTTTTCAAATATGAAAATATGGTGATATGCATATCATTAAACTGCATTTTTTGTTCTGATTTCAGTGATGTGTAACACCTGTACAATTTTTTATTTGATTTTTTTAATTATTTTAAAACAATTTAACTGTTACTTTAGTCGGTTGTTATTTGTTTGGTCAACTCTTTTCGATTAGATAAAGTATATGTTGCCATGGTTACATACCATAAACAAATAAATATGTGAAAAACTGCATGTGTGGCATACCGTTGAAATCAGCGTTAAAAATACAATTCAATGACATGCGTATTATCATACGTTCCCATTTGAAAAACAAAAGGTAATATTTATATAACAAAATCTAATTGCCAGATAACTCACAATAGATCTGCAAAGGTCGCGGTGGTACAGGCCAATGGGGCCACCCCTACGAATATCTAATTACCAGATAAATTAAAATTTATCACTATCTGATGCGTCATAACATTTATTTTGGCAAAGCTTTTACAGATTTCAAAAATACTCACCAATAAGGTAGATATGGACCATTTTCAAAATTCAATAACTTAAAAGTTTTTCAATTATTTAAATGTTTCTTAGTGGAGTCGAAGTGAGCACATACAACTACACAACTTTGCCTATTTAACCAAATCTCTATCATTGTTAATAACAAAATTACCCATACTATCATACTCAAAATAGGACACCCTGTATGTAAAAGAGCAGACGTTTTGTATATTTACTATGCATTTAGGAATTTTCATGTTGTTGTAATGATTCTAATTTATTATTTCTATATGTGTTTTCTTTCGCATTTATAATTTTATTAAATGAATACCATTTCAACCGCAATTGTTCTATAATTCTCAAAAACAAACTGTAAGAGATAGAAAAACAGTTTAATGGGCAAAGTAGTGCGAAATATAATTGTTTAAAAAAGTCAAGGGTAACAAGGAATTTAGAAGAAAAGTACATGTTGTCCATTTTTTTAAATCGATTTTTCCCGTTTATTATAAGAGATAAAGAAAAAGATAAACAAAGTTTGGATCATTTTACACTAAATAATGAAATAATATTACAATTTCATTATTTAGTGTAAAATGATCCAAACTTTGTTTATCTTTTTCTTTATCTCTTATAATAAACGAGAAAAATCGATTTAAAAAAATGGACAACATGTACTTTTCTTCTAAATTCCTTGTTACCCTTGACTTTTTTAAACAATTATATTTCGCACTACTTTGCCCATTAAACTGTTTTTCTATCTCTTACAGTTTCCGACATCCCCTTGACTTTTTTCTTCTAAATTCCTTGTTACCCTTGACTTTTTTAAACAATAATATTTCGCACTACTTTGCCCATTAAACTGTTTTTCTATCTCTTACAGTTTCCGACATCCCCATAGAGAAAATAACTCCTCACCCTGTATATACACAGGTCTATTTTTTCTAATTGAACGCACCCACCGGAACGTCGGCCCGGTACCTTTTTTCGGCGTATTTGTATTTTTTATGCCTATACCATTATTAGGTAATGCATCAAGCAAATCGAACGTGATGATATATGTAGCCATCCCTTGGATTTTTTTAGAGTGTTGGCCACTATATGTGAATGCATACAGAGAGTTTTATGTAACACCGAACATTTTCATAACGAGAATTTTTCTTTGAAGTATCCATACGCTTACGTTGCATATTTTTCAATGCTTGGTTTATTAAAAGAATTTAATTTGAAGCGAGTGTTTTCCACTCCCAGGCTAAGCATGAAGTAAAATTTCGAGTTTAGAAAAGCCTGAAAATTTGGTTTGGTCGCGTAGCGCGAAGCGCGGAGCGGCCAAACCAAATTTTCAGGCTTTTCTAAACTCGAAATTTTACTTCATGCGCCACCGGTACAAAACACTGACATATTACGAAGTTTGAAACACACCGCTAAACTTTACATTGAATCAGTGATTTGTACCGGTGGCGCATGAAGTAAAATTTCGAGTTTAGAAAAGCCTGAAAATTTGGTTTGGCCGCTCCGCGCTTCGCGCTACGCGACCAAACCAAATTTTCAGGCTTTTCTAAACTCGAAATTTTACTTCATGCTTAGCCTGGGAGTGGAAAACACTCGCTTAAAGCTTCAAATTAGATTCTTTTAATAAACCGAGTATCGGAACATGTGCAATGTTCGGTGTTAAATAAAACTCTCTGTATGTATGAGAATTATTTATCAATATTATAAAAACAACCTGCAAAAGGTTATATAGATCCGTAGCGCGTGCATGTATGAACGCGCGTTTCGTGGCATGATTTTTTTTTCGAATAAATTGTTTAAGCGCCAATCTCCAACGTTTGAAACACACTAGCGGGATCATAGCCTTAACGTATTCTATTAAGCATATTTCAAAACTCAGAAAACTAAAGTCCTAGATTTCCAAGAAGAAATCTGTATGTAATTTGATTAAAAGACTAAGCTAAAAGTTGTAAATTTTTTAAAATGATGTAAATTCCTTGCGCCAGTTATGTGTTTGCATTGACTGATACGCTGATAGAAACAAATCAATTATTTTCGGGGTCGGATTTATAAAAATAATATTTCTACATAAGGTTATAGAGGAGCCGATGTCTTGCAGGTAATTCCAGACTTCTACTTTTTTTTCAATTTTATTACGGCCCAACTAAAGTTAAAATGTAGTAGTGAAAATTATCCGTTTTTAATTATTTATCTAAGCAGTACTAATTGTTTAAATCAATCAAACTACATGTCATTTAGTAGAATGATATAATTTTATCGTTGTGTCAAAAAATTTGACGATAGAACGTGTGGTCGTAAAGTTGTGATTTTTTTAAGATGCTACATTCAGAAATATTCCAACTTTGAGAGTGAAGTTTATAAAAAAATCTGATATTTTAGTTTTATGAGTTTTGAAATCCTCCGCCCCACCAGTCAACGAGGATGCTAATTTTAATATGGCTACGTCAACAGCGACAAGAAACATCCATGGCAAACCAGAAAATAAACAAACAAACGATGAATGGAACCTCGTCCAAAGAAAGCACAAAAAACTAAATTCCGCAAAAACGATAGTGGGCTCGAAGAGCGGTGTACAGATGGCCCCACAAAAAAATGCATGGATATACATAGGAAATTGCTTGCAAACGGTCACAAAGCAATCTATTACTGACTACCTCAAAGAAACGCTTCCGTTTATCGAGGTCAAGGAAATAAGCGAATTGGATACAAAAGGAAAATATAAATCATTTAAATTAGGATCTGATTTTAAGCACTTGGATCTACTAATGTCAGACGATACTTGGCCAGAACGTCTGAAAATAAGAAGATTCAACTTCCCGAAAACATCTAATCAGAAAGAAAATTTTATAAACAAATCGACGCAAGCGCAGCTCACATACAACCAAACTTGACTCAGGAAAGTGATTTTTTTCAATCTATAGTTTATAAATATCCAATGTATTCGTAAAAAAATTAATGAACTAGAAGTATTTTTACTAGAATATTCATGCTTATTTAATATAATATGTATCAGTGAACATTGGTTACAAGATTGTGAAATTCCAGCACTTGATATTCCAAATTATAAATGCGCATCTAACTTCTCCAGATCAAACCACATCCATGGAGGTGTGATGCAGCTAATAATAAATAGTACGCAATTTACTGAAATTAACAATATGAATTCACTGTCAGTGGAAATGCACTGTGAAATTGCTGCAACTCACGTTCCTCTGCAGAATATTATCATTATTAATATTTACAGGTCACCAAACGGCGACTTTAATACATTTATGGATGTTTTAGGAAGCCTGCTGCACTGCATCAACTTTAATAAAAAAGTTATATTGGGGGGAGATTTTAATGTCCATTTTCTCTCCGGTGATCAACGAGCTCATGATGTGACCGGTCTTCTATTATCATTCGGTCTCCGAGGCCTGGTTTCCTTTTATACGAGAAACAACAATTGTCTAGATAACGTTTTTTCGAACAATCCAGCAGCAGAAATATCCACCTTTCCAATAGACTACTGCTTATCAGATCACGTTGGAATACACATCAAAATGCTCAAAACAGCCTCGATGGGAACAAATACTGTTAGAATGGTAAGACCCATCACGGAAAGGGGTAAATTTAAGTTATACCATATATTGCAAAATACCGACTTCTATTACCTCGATAAATGCCAGTGTCCAGATTCAGCTTTCGCAGACTTTATTTACTTATTGGAAACACATTTTTTTAATTGCTTTCCTTTAAAGAAACTAAAAACCTTGAACAACAATATCGTCTGGTACAACAATGATCTAAAACAAATGCGTGAAACTCTTTTCTTTATGAAAGAGGCTAGTTCTCGATCATTTGATTTAAAGGCAATTTATTCAAAATACAAAACCGAATATAAAATTGCACTTCAGCATGCAAAAAAAGAGGCAAATCTAAATTACGTTAAGAGCTCCAATAACAAACCAAAGGCAATGTGGTCATTAATAAAAAGAAACTCTAACTGTGATAAACCAAACTGTAATATAGATCCTAATGATTTTAACACATACTTCACTACGATAGCTGAATCTACTCTAATTAATCATCCTCAGTCAAATTTAGACCCACTGATGCTTATAAATCCACATACTATTGGTAACAATTTCTTCTCCTTCAGAGAGGTAAGTGAAGTCGAAGTTAGAAAGTCGATTGTGTCCCTAAAAAACTCGAACTCAAGAGACATATATGGTATGACATGTGGATCCATTAAATACATAAAAGATGTAATCCTATGTCCGCTAACAAAACTGATAAATAACTGCATTCGAAATAATGTTTTCCCAACAAGTTTAAAACTAGCTACTGTCATCCCTCTGCATAAAAAGGGTTCGCATGCTGATGTTGGTAATTATCGTAAAATTTCGTTATTGCCTATATTATCAAAATTTTTTGAAAAATTGCTCCTAAAACAAATACTGAATTTTCTGGAGGAAAACGATGTATTAAGCGATAATCAATATGGCTTTCGGAGGGAACGTTCAACTACCGATGCGGTTCGAGCTCTTGTTGAGGAATTGATCTATGGCTTAGAAGCTGGCCAATATACAGCAGCATTATTGTTTGACCTCAGTAAGGCTTTTGACTGCGTTCCTCACGACGTCCTACTCCGAAAGCTGTATTTCTATAATTTCAGTCCCGAGAGCTGTCGTTTATTGACTTCCTACCTCCAGAATAGAACACAACAAGTCAAAGTTAAGGAGCAGACATCAAATTTTGCAACAGTGTCATGCGGCATGCCGCAGGGGTCGATATTAGGACCACTCCTGTTCCTAATATATGTAAACGACCTACCGGCCTACATAGAAGAAGGACACACTTTAATGTACGCAGATGATACGACATCTATAAATAGAGGCACAGATTTGCAAAACACACTGCAAGAGAGAGAGCTCATAAACAATCAGGCATTACCGTGGTTTAATTAAAATAAACTATCGCTAAACACTGCAAAGACGGTTCGCCTTTTATTTAAGCTTATATCAGGCAATAACGAACATGGACATTGCAGGTTTTTAGGCATCAACATCGACTCTAAATTGAGCTGGAGGGAGCATGAAAAGGTACTTAGTCTGACACTTAGAAGGACTATTTTCCTGCTTAGGAATTTGAGTAGCAATCTTGATAAACCCGCACTACTCACCGCCTATCATGCTCTCTTCCAGTCGAAAATTCAATATTGCATACTTGTTTGGGGACACTCTGGTATAGCCCCTGGGATATTCGGCCTACAACGTCGAGCAGTTCGAGTAATAGCGGGCATAGGTTACAGAGACAACTGCGAGGATGTCTTCAGGAGTCATGGGATACTTACGTTACCCAGTTTGTACATATTCGAATGCTTGCTACATGTTCATAAAAACGTAGATCATTACAAAAAAACTGATCACACACACAGCACGAGAGGTTGTGAGCACATTTATCAAGAACAATTACGGCTATCTAAGTCTAGGAGTGGTGATAATTTTTATGGGCTTAAATTATATAACTATCTACCACAGGCTGTAAAGTCTTTCCCCCATATAAAGTTCAGGAAAAGTGTAAAGGCATATTTAATATCCAAGGCTTTCTTCAGCATTAATGAATGTATTACTCAAAAATTTACAGATCTTGTAACCAAATAATTGGTGCTTTTTATTGATTTTTTTTAATTGTTTTAACATGTAGTATTATGTATTTATTTTGTATCTGGTATTTTATATTTTCACGTTTGTATTAACTTAACTTTTATACCTTATTTGTATTGACGTTTGTAAACCTTTGGTGACAGCAAGAATAAATTTACTTACTTACTAATGGCCTCAATAGAATGCCTTAAGTCATTTTTTCAAATTTTTAGTTTTCAATTTGGGTCTAAAAACCGCTAGTGGACCTCGCGAGCTCGCGCTGACACACTGTGCATTGGGTTGCTTAAGTTCAGCATGACGTAATTTTACCATGCAGTTGCACCTCTATTTATCCACCATTCAATGTTATTACTTTAATATATAATAGTTGTTATAAACTTCTCTATATTTTATTAAATAAATCCTAATATCTCATATTATCTTTCATTGATTTTAAAATAATGCCTATTATCGTAAGTCTACTTTCAATTGTTTATCGGTGAAATTTCTTTGAAATCCAATTTGGAAGGCAACGCGAGGAATCGCAAAAATATTTATAAAGCAATCGTCGGGCTTGATTCTCGCGGGAGAGTAAAAAAAGCGGAAGACTCGGATTTCGGGATATGTAAAACGAGCATTAAGCGGATTTTCTTTAAAGTGATTCCAATAAAATAAAAGCCGATGGTATAAATATTTATTCGTATTGAAAGATAAAATTGGATTCTAATTTAATCGATGAATGCAATTACAAATAAAATAAATGCGAATTCAAAGTGTTTTATTATAAATTTATTTTAATAATATCTAGCTATGAGCTATCAAGTTATGAAATAAATTAGTGTAAAATGTTAATAAATTATTGATACGAAAAATAGGTCTGTTAAATACAGGGAATTTATCTTTTAGTAATACATATCAACATTTTGCTATGTACATTTTGAGACATTTGTTGTTTTATTAAATACATTCAATTTGAAGCCTCTAACGAGTGTTTCCAATCCCAGATTAAGCATGAAGTAAAATTTCGAGTTTGGAAAAGCCTGAAAATTTGGGTTCAGGCTTTTCTAAACTCGAAATTTTACATTATGCGCCACGCGTATACAACACTGATTTAAAGTAAAGTTCAAAATATAGTGTTTAGGTTTGATTCCATGTTCATTAATTTACAAATGTTTATATGGAATATATGAAAGTACACTCAGGCGAAAAATCCCTGTATATAAAGAACATTTTACGGTTTTTTAAGATGCAGAGTTCTTGTTTTCACGTGTTTTGCTCACTTTAAATTAAAATGATAATATTACTTGAAGTTTCTTGTATGACAAAATAAAGGATTTGTTGTTTCAATCCTGATAATTTCAATAAATTATTTAAACAATTAAAAAAGTTACAGGACCTTAAAGAATTAAAAAAAAAATACATTTATTGGTTTGAGTGTCAAGCCAGTCTTCATCTCAAATTTTGAGTTGAAGACACGCGACCAAAATCAGGTTTTTCTTAAACTCGAAATTTTTCTTCATGCTTAATCTGCAGAATTGGGTACGATTTGAGGATTCGAATCACGAATCTGAATCACCCTCTATGATTCGAATCACGAATACTTGAAAAAAGGATTCGTAAGAGATAAATATGATTCGAATCAAGGATTCCTGTTTTTTCGAATCACGAATACAAATTCTTTAAAAATAAATTTGATTTTATTATTTTTTGCAACCATTAACATATAAATATCGTTTCCAGTTGTTTTAACAAAATAATTCAAAACCTAATTATTTATTATTACCACAGAACATAGTTGATAACAGACTAAATATCTGTGTTACTCTGATTTAAGATGTATTTGGGTGTTTTTGAACTTCACTTCAAATCAGTGTCTTGTACGCGTGGCGCATGAAGTAAAATTTCGAGTTTAGAAAAGCCCCGTGACAAATTTTCTACGCGGGGCTTTTCTAAACTCGAAATTTTACTTCACCTGGGAGTGGAATCACTCGTTCAAAACTTCAAATTGAACTCTATTATAAAATCGACGAATGCCTGAAAATTACGTAAATAAAAAACAGAGCTGGGATGAATCCCCAAAAACAGGATTCGAATCACGAATCCGAATCAGCTAATATGATTCGAATCACGAATACTCGAATAAAGGATTCCTAAGTGAAAAATATGATTCGAATCAAAGATTCGAATCCTCATTTTTGAATCACGGATACAAATCCTTTAAAAATACATTTGAAACTATTATTTGCAACCAGTAACATTTTATTCCATCAGTTTCTATTGACAAAAATGTTCATTTACCGACTAAATATCTGATTAAATAATGATTTTAATTAATGATAATATATGTGTTATTGAACTTCATTTTAAATCAGTGTTTTATACGCGTGGCGCATGAAGCAAAATTTCGAGTTTAGAAAAGCCCCGTGAAAATTTGTCTCGGGTCGCTGCGCGACCCTCGACAAATTTTATACGCGGGGCTTTTCTAAACTCGAAATTTTACTTCATGCTTAGTCTGGGAGTGGACCGTCAAGATTTTCTACATGTCGAGATTTTCGATATTTCTGGTTTTTTTGTCGATTTATTCACAGTTTGTTATTATATTAACTGCAACTTTAATATTAAATAAATACGGCTTTTCTTAGGAATAGAATATTCACCTATTTAAAGCCGAGCACATTTTAAGTTAACTCTAAAAGTTAATTTTAGGTAAAATCTTGCATCTTTTTCTATGATTTCAATGAATGATTTATTATATTACATACGTCGATTTTATAAAAGAGTTAAATTTAAAGTTAAAACGAGTGTTGTCCACTCCCAGACTAAGCATGAAGTAAAATTTCGAGTTTAGAAAAGCCCCGCATAGAAAATTTGTCTAGGGTCGCGCAGCGACCCGAGACAAATTTTCGCGGGGCTTTTCTAAACTCGAAATTTTACTTCATGCGCCACGCATATAAAACACTGATTTAAAGTGAAGTTAAAAATGCACTGAAAACGAACCCAACTTCGATATTTTTAAAAAATTGGATGTTTTCTTTTCTATCCATGCTGTAAACCTTCAGATATTCGTTATTTTCTTGTAAAAATACTTCGATTTCCTGTAGTCCTTCGGTCTCCGAAGACCATGATTAATCCTTCGAGCTGTAGCCTTTGTAAAATGGTAATAAACTCAGTAAACTAGAGTGATCCTTCAATTCAAAACTTCTAAGAACGAGTGTTGTCCACTCCCAGACTAAGCATGAAGTAAAATTTCGAGTTTAGAAAAGCCCCGCGTAGAAAATTTGTCGAGGGTCACGCAGCGACCCGAGACAAATTTTCACAGGGCTTTTCTAAATTCGAAATTTTACTTCATGCGCCACGCGTATAAAACACTGATTTAACAAGAAAACAAAAAACACACAAAACAAATTTTTCGTGTTAATTCTTACAATTAATTCGAATTATTTTTGACGATTCAAATCCTTTTATAAGTATTTGAATCCTTTTGTAAGTACTCGAATCCTTTTATAAATATTCGAATCATTTTATAAATATTCGAATCCTTTTATTATGAGGATTGGAACCACCCGCATTTGAATTCGAACACGAATCCTCTTGAAAAAATGTAACGAATCCGGATCACGAATCCAGTTTAACTAAAGTATTCGAATGCCTCTTTTGAATCCTCTAAAAGGATTCGAATCCAAGATTCGAATCCTGAATGATTCGAATCCTGCCTAGCTATGTTAACCTGGGAATGGAAACACTTGTTGAATGTTTCAAATTAAACGATTTTATAAAAACAGGGAAATCCTGAAGATTTATGTATTCATCGTAAATGTATACTTGAAAAAAAAATTTCTTGTATCAAGGTTTTATCAAAATTAACCTCCTTTTATTATTAGGATTGGAACCACCCGCATTTGAATTCGAACACGAATCCTCTTTAAAAAATGTAACGAATCCGGATCACGAATCCAGTTTAACTAAAGTAATCGAATGCTTCTTTTGAATCCTCTAAAAGGATTCGAATCCAAGATTCGAATCCTGAATGATTCGAATCCTGCCCAGCTATGTTAACCTGGGAATGGAAACACTTGTCGAATGTTTCAAATTAAACGATTTTATAAAAACAGGGAAATCCTGAAGATTTATGTATTCATCGTAAATGTATACTTGAAAAAAAAATTCCTTGTATGAAGGTTTTATCAAAATTAACCCAAATTGTTGTTGGATTTATTTAATGTTTAAGAAACCATTAATATCGGTTTTTTCTTTTTTTCTTTCTCTTCCAAAATAATAACTCGAAATTCTTTTTCAGAATAATCAACTGATAATTAATTTTGGATGGTTTTGAACATAAATAAATATCCAGTGTGAAAGGTAAAAAATGGACTTTATATTCTTTTTCGTGTTTACTAATTGATCCCGTGTAGGATTGCGTAGAATAAAAATTTCATTTTCTTGGAGGCCTTCCAAAATATTCGAGGAAACGAGAAACGTGTGTCTTGTCATTATTGTGATTGAAAGTGCAAAAAAATGCAATAACTTTGTATGTTCACTAATCACAAGGTACACACATACCATGTACCGAGTGTTTGATTAAGCGTGGCCATCAGCTGTATCTCAGAAACTATACATCGTAGCATGCTGTGGTAAAAAAAATCATCGTAAAAGTGGTCAAGAGAAAACGCTTGAAATTATTATTAAGTTTATAGCTTCGCCGCTAGAGGGCGCAATCTCTATAGTAAAAGATTAAAACAGTTTTTATCAAATAAATGCCAAATAGAGCTATGTGGAAAATTTGAAAATCCTAATCTACGCTCAATTTTACTGTTTCTTTGACTCTCACATAAGATGCAGCGCAGAATGAAAATGTCTAATTATTTAAATGACCGTAACTTCACTTAATATTCTCTGAATTTCATCAACTTGAGCTTAATTAATCTATAATTGAATGCAATTTAAAACATAATTCACTCTGATTTATTTTAGTTTCGATATTGTAATGATTCGACCCTAGGTATTATACAAATTTATAATTTGTATTTTATTTACGTTGTTGTGTATGTAGTAACCCTTTTAATTTATTTAACAGATTCGTTGTTTGTGTCAATATGCATTATCGGAAATACTGTGTCTTTCCTCCCTTTTAATGACCAGGAGTATGTGTGGACAATAAATAAAACAGGATGTGAGTTTAACGGATGCAAAGTTTATTGACCTCAATTATGACATTTCTAATTAATTTGTGTTTCTTAAATTATTTATATTCTCGAAATACTTTATTTTCGTTTGTACTTAGAAGCCATGTGCATTTTAGTTAAACTCAAAAAGTATATGACTCTACTTGTGAGAGCAAAATTAAATAACCCCTGCATTTGCATTATGAGATGGAAAACCCACAAAAACCATCTCGGAGCTTACCAGACAACCAACTAGCGGGAACACTCCTCTGATTAGCAGGCAGATCCCGACGTCATCCGTTGATTGTTTTGTGTCATTAACTAGCGGGAACATAACTCTGCAGTACTAACTCGGGACGACCACACCCGTTAATTGTGATCAGCAATTAACTAGCGGGAACACTCCTCCGTTTTCCACGCACAGCTCGACCACACCCGTCAATTGTTTTTGTGCTATTAACTAGCGGGAACATAACTCTGCAGTACTTACTCGGGACGACCACACCCGTTAATTGTTTTCAGGCAATTAACTAGCGGGAACACTCCTCCGTTTTCCACGCACAGCTCGACCACACCCGTCAATTGTTTTTGTGCTATTAACTAGCGGGAGCATAACTCTGCAGTACTAACTCGGGACGACCACACCCGTTAATTGTTTTTAGGCAATTAACTAGCGGGAACACTCCTCCGTTTTCCAAGCACAGCTCGACCACACCCGTCAATTGTTTTTGTGCTTTTAACTAGCGGGAACATAACTCTGCAGTACTAACTCGGGACGACCACACCCGTTAATTGTTTTCAGGCAATTAACTAGCGGGAATACTCCTCCGTTTTCCACGCACAGCTCGACCACACCCGTCAATTGTTTTTGTGCTATTAACTAGCGGGAACATAACTCTGCAGTACTAACTCGGGACGACCACACCCGTTAATTGTTTTCAGGCAATTAACTAGCGGGAACACTCCTCCGTTTTCCAAGCACAGCTCGACCACACCCGTCAATTGTTTTTGTGCTATTAACTAGCGGGAACATAACTCTGCAGTACTAACTCGGGACGACCACACCCGTTAATTGTTTTCAGGCAATTAACTAGCGGGAACACTCCTCCGTTTTCCACGCACAGCTCGACCACACCCGTCAATTGTTTTTGTGCTATTAACTAGCGGGAACATAACTCTGCAGTACTAACTCGGGACGACCACACCCGTTAATTGCGATCAGCAATTAACTAGCGGGAACACTCCTCCGTTTTTCACGCACAGCTCGACCACACCCGTCAACTGTTTTTGTGCTATTAACTAGCGGGAACATAACTCTACAGTACTAACTCGGGACGACCACACCCGTTAATTGTTTTCAGGCAATTAACTAGCGGGAACACTCCTCCGTTTTCCACGCACAGCTCGACCACACCCGTCAACTGCTTTTGTGCTATTAACTAGCGGGAACATATCTCTGCAGTACTAACTCGGGACGACCACACCCGTCAATTGTTTTCAGGCAATTAACTAGCGGGAACACTCCTCCGTTTTCCAAGCACAGCTCGACCACACCCGTCAATTGTTTTTGTGCTATTAACTAGCGGGAACATAACTCTGCAGTACTAACTCGGGACGACCACACCCGTTAATTGTTTTCAGGCAATTAACTAGCGGGAACACTCCTCCGTTTTCCAAGCACAGCTCGACCACACCCGTCAATTGTTTTTGTGCTATTAACTAGCGGGAACATAACTCTGCAGTACTAACTCGGGACGACCACACCCGTTAATTGTTTTCAGGCAATTAACTAGCGGGAACACTCCTCCGTTTTCCACGCACAGCTCGACCACACCCGTCAACTGCTTTTGTGCTATTAACTAGCGGGAACATAACTCTGCAGTACTAACTCGGGACGACCACACCCGTCAATTGTTTTCAGGCAATTAACTAGCGGGAACACTCCTCCGTTTTCCAAGCACAGCTCGACCACACCCGTCAATTGTTTTTGTGCTATTAACTAGCGGGAACATAACTCTGCGGTACTAACTCGGGACGACCACACCCGTTAATTGTTTTCAGGCAATTAACTAGCGGGAACACTCCTCCGTTTTCCACGCACCGCTCGACCACACCCGTCAACTGTTTTTGTGCTATTAACTAGCGGGAACATAACTCTGCGGTACTAACTCGGGACGACCACACCCGTTAATTGTTTTCAGGCAATTAACTAGCGGGAACACTCCTCCGTTTTCCACGCACAGCTCGACTACACCCGTTAACTGTTTTGTATTCTTTTTTGTTGTATAGTTTTTATATTTGTTGTATAATTTTGATTTTTGTTGTGTTATTCTTATTTCCCTCTGTGATTTGGAACTTGTGGTGCTTTTCGTGATGTTCTTCTTCCGAACTGTTTCTTGACTCCCATGACTCTCCTCTTGTTTTCCCCTCCGCACAGCTTTTATTACTCTGTTTCCCACCCGATCGTGGAGATGGAAGATTTCGCGCAGACCATATATGGTTATAAAATACCACCCATCCCTGACGTCACGCAATTCCCCCGACTTCGCAAATTCGTTGTGTTTGCGCTTGGTTAAACCTTGAACTGAATCTTTCTGTATGTCTTAGCATTTCTCCACGCGCCGGTACTTGTTTATTATTTTAAGGCGATGCTGCATTTGTTATTTCTTTCAGATAAAATATTTTGATCGACTAATGTTATTCTCGTATTTACTGAATGTTGATTTTTCTTTAATATTTTCTTGGGTGATTTTTGTATTAATATTTTAATTTGATTTCGTCAAAAATAATATTTGCACATGACCCCTACTGACCTATTACAATATTAAACGCCAGATGGTGCACTTGAGACTATCAACATATTTTCTCAATCTTCTTTAAACTTTCAAATTAGAAGGTATCTATAAGATGCAATTGTTAAATTAAAATGAGAAATAGTGTGAAAACTGATGAAAACCGCATCTCGATATCTTTATCCTAACCGGAGATATATTGAATATTTGGCAGAAAGGGGTATCTTTCACAAATAGCATCCTCTGACACTTAATATAGGCACTAAAATAAATCAGAGTACTTTAGAAGTACATTCACTTATTTATCAAATTAGTCAGAGTTTATTAAATTCGGTTAAACCTAACTAAAAGTACAACCATTTTAATGATTAGACTTTTCAATTCTTCACTGCATCCTATGTGACAGCAAAAAGGTAGTTGAAATGAAACATTTGGAATTGATTAAGATTTACATATTTTTAACATACGAGGCCTGTTCAGATAAAAACCGAACAATTTGAATTACGCGCCAACTGAGATATTTAATGAATGCTGTCGGCAGCACTGCCTTGCGCATAACCTCTTTGTAAGCGAATATTCTTCGATTGTTGCTATCTCGTTTAGTTTATGAGATATTCTTATTTGAGTGCAACGTGTTTAAGTGGCAGAGCTGGGATGAATCCTCAAAAACAGGATTCGAATCACGAATCCGAATCACCTAATATGATTCGAATCACGAATACTCGAATAAAGGATTCGTAAGTGAAAAATATGATTCGAATGAAAGATTCAAATCCTCATTTTTGAATCACGGATACAAATCGTTTAAATATAAATTTGAATCGATTATTTGCAACCAGTAACATTTTATTCCATCAGATTCTATTAACAAAAATGTTCATTTACCGACTAAATATCTAATTAAATAATGATTTTAATTAATGATGATATATGTGTTATTAAACTTTATTTTAAATTAGTGTTTTATACGCGTGGCGCATGAAGTAAAATTTCGAGTTTAGAAAAGTCCCGTGAAAATTTGTCTCGGGTCGCTGCGCGACCCTCGACAAATTTTCTACGTGGGGCTTTTCTAAACTCGAAATTTTACTTCATGCTTAGTCTGGGAGTGGACAACACTCGTTCTTAAAAGTTTCAAATTAATTAATCACTCTAGATTACTTAGTTTATTACCATTTTACAAAGGCTACAGCTCGAAGGACCAATCATGGTCTTCGGAGACCGAAGGACAACAAGGAATCGAAGTTTCTTAGCAAGAAAACAACGAATATCTGAAGGTTTACAGCATGGATAGTAGAGAAAACATCCAATTTTGAAAAAATATCGAAGTTGGGTTGGTTTTCAGTGCGTTTTTAACTTCACTTTAAATCAGTGTTTTATACGCGTGGCGCATGAACTAAAATTTCGAGTTTAGAAAACCCCCGTGAAAATGTTCATTTACCGACTAATTATCTAATTAAATAATGATTTTAATTAATGATGATATATGTGTTATTAAACTTTATTTTAAATTAGCGTTTTATACGCGTGGCGCATGAAGTAAAATTTCGAGTTTAGAAAAGCCCCGTGAAAATTTGTCTCGGGTCGCTGCGCGACCCTCGACAAATTTTCTACGCGGGACTTTTCTAAACTCGAAATTTTACTTCATGCTTAGTCTGGGAGTGGACTGTCAAGATTTTCTACATGTCGAGATTTTCGATATTTCTAGATTTTAATCGATTTATTCACAGTTTGTTATTATATTAAATGCAACTTTAATATTAAATAAATATGGTTTTTCTTAGGAATAGAATATTGTAATAGTTAATTTTAGACCCGAGACAAATTTTTGCTCTGATTTAAAGTAAAGTTAAAAATGCACTGAAAACCAACTCGACTTCGATATTTTTTCAAAATTGGATGTTTACTTTGCTATCCATGCTGTAAACCTCCAGATATTCGTTGTTTTCTTGTAAAAAAACTTCCAGAGACCGAATGATTACAGGTATCCTTCGGTCTCCGAAGACCATGATTGGTCCTTCGAGCTGTAGCCTTTGTAAAATGGTAATAAACTTAGTAATCTAGAGTGATCCTTTAATTTAAAACTTCTAAAAACGAGTGTTGTCCACTCCCAGACTAAGCATGAAGTAAAATTTCGAGTTTAGAAAAGCCCTGCGTAGAAAATTTGTCGAGGGTCGCGCAGCGACCCGAGACAAATTTTCACGGGGCTTTTCTAAACTCGAAATTTTACTTCATGCGCCACGCGTATAAAACACTGATTTCAAGTGAAGTTAAAAATATACTATTAAGGTTGAACATTTTTCATGGTTAAGTAACCAAAAATGCATTTACAAATATTTGAATTATTCGAAAATGTAAATATTTATATTATGAATAATTTAGTGATTTAAATATTCATATTAGAATATTAAACTATTTGAAATAATCGAATTCAAATCCCAGGGATAATAGTGATGATTCGAATTATTTGAGAAGATTTGAATCCGTGTATGAGGATTCGAATCCTTTTATAAGGATTCGAATCCTTTTATAAGGATTCGAATCCTTTTATAAGGATTCGAATCCTTTTATAAAGATTCGAATCGTTTTATAAGAATTCGAATCCTTTTATAAGGATTCGAATCATCTACGTCTGGATTCGAATACGAATCCTTTTAAAAAAATGTAACGAATCCGGATCACGAATCGGTTTTCACTAAAGTATTCGAATACCTCCTTTGAATCCTCTGAAAGGAGTCGAATCCGGGAATCGAATCCTGAATGATTCGAATCCTGCCCAGCTCTGTTAAGTGATAATGGCGATTTTTGAAATGTGCGAGTTTCTGAAGCAACGATACCATGTAAAATTTTCCGTGAAACTGGGTAAAACGTTTACAGAAACGTTTAATCTTCTGAAACAAGCTTACAGAGATGATGCTCTGAGTCGTACGCAATGCTATGAACGGTTTTCACGATTTAAAAGTGGTCGTCAGTTAATTCAAGATAATTCTCGACCGGGAAGGAGTTCCACTTCAACTGATAACTTCCATGTTCAGAAAATCAGCGATCTGGTTCGTGCAAATCGCCTATTGACTGTCAGATAACTTGCAGAAGAGGTTAACATGTTATCTGGGTCATGCCATGCAATTTTGACAGAATAATTGAACATTCGTAGAGTTGCAGCAAAATGTATTCCTCGTTTGATGACCGAACAACAGAAAGATGATCAAGTGGACATTTGTCGGTAACTCCGGTAAGAAGCCAATGATGATATAATATTCATGTAAAAAATCATAACGGGAGACGAAAGCTAGGTTAACAGCTACGACATTGAGACAAAAGTTCAATCATCACAATGGATTGGCAAAGGATCTCCACGTTCCAAGAAAGCACGTCAGTGTGGATCGAATATCAATGTGATGCTCGCAGTTTTTTTTTACTTTCATGGAATTATACATTTTGAATTCTTGCCTCAAGGTGAAACAGTAAATTGTGTTTACTATCAGGGCGTATAGCGTGAAAAAAATTGCAAAAAGAGATCAGAATTCTGGCAAGACAACTCATGGTTCCTGCAACACGATAATGCGCCCGTACACGATAATGCGCCCGTTCCTCAGTTTTGTGCCAAAAATCAGGACAGTAGTCCTCCCTTATTCGCCAGACCTAGCTCTATGCAATTTTTTCATATTTCCAAAATTAAAATCAGTGCTGAAAGAACTCTGTTTTCAGAGTATTGAGGTGATCAAAGTTAAATCGTCATAGACCTTACAGGTCATCTCAAATGAGGCTATCCAGGACTGCTTCGCGAAACGGATACACCGCTGGGAAAAGTATGTGAATAGGGGAAGGGAGTACGTTGAAGGGGACAAAAACCAATAAACTGTAAAACGAATAATATAGTTTAAAAAAATAAAGTTCGGTTATTATCTGAACAGACCTCATATGTAACTTAATTTAGCATTTTGGATAAAATATTTTTTTTATCGTTTGCGATAGAAATTGCGCGCTCTACGCGGGACACTAGATTTAATTATTGTATCCGTTTTCGTTTGTTATATTTTTTTTGTTATAGTTCGAATAAAGTATTGTAATAAGTGTTTTAATTGTAGTAAATATACGCTGTATTAAACATTCTACTAAACTTAAATATTCCCCTGGCCTATTATATTTTTAGATTTCAAATTATCTTGGATTTACTTAGCTTTCCAAAACATATAAATGGGGAAAAGTGATGTTTTTGACCTCTTGAACATAGAACAAAACAGCCTAAGGGCTTACTAGATTTTAACATATATTTTTATATGGTACGCGGTTGAAAATGGGCAAACCTACCAACATTTTTCCTATATCTTCGGTTAGGATAAAGATATCAGGATAAGTTTTTCATAATTTTTCTCAGTATTTCCTTATGAAATAAACTGACATAGAACTATAGCTTACTATTTGATTTTTTAAAGAAAATCTAGAAAATATGGCAAAAACGCCCTCTGTCGCTTAATAAAAAAACTAAAATAAACGAGAATAAAATTGGAGTTAAAGTGCTTTCACTTTCCTATCAAATGAGACTAGTTTGAATAATTTCGGTTAATCCTGCAAAGAGATGTAAAATGCGGGCATGCGGTGGAAACTGTTCGGAGGGTAAATACGGCATCAGCATGCGCGAAGTGCGATCGCAACCTGAGTCAGCATATTTGTCTAAAATCCTCGGCCGAATTTCGGTCTGTTTCGTTCGTTCGATGCGTTTGGTGGGAATCGCAGGCATATTTTCGGTGAAACCGAATACTGTGTAATCGGATATCCTTATTGCGTTGTTTGTATTTCATGTTTATACGAGAATCTTACAATTTAAAATGCTGGATTGTTCGTACCTACTAATTATTTCACATTCAATGCTATATTTTGATTTAATATTGAAATAGTTTATTATAATTATAACGATTCATTTGCAATAATTTAAAGAAATATCTTAAATAAATATTAGTAAATAAAATTAAAATAAAGGACCACTATCAACGTTGCAATTTGCATATTTAAAATGAGCACATAATATTAAGTACATTTTCTTTGATATTATTTTATATTTAAAAGATAATTATAATTATTATTATTATTACATTATAATCATTTATGTAAATTAAAATAGCTATGTAATATTAAAAATATTCTTTTCTTGTAAATAAGAAATTCAAACAAAGCGGTAAGGATATCCGATTACACAGTATTCGGTTACAGCGAATGTAGACCCGCGATTCCCTTCGAACGAACGAACCAGACCGTCATTCTACCGCAAGTTTAGTGAAATACGCTGACTCAGGTTGCGATCGCACTTCGCGCACGCAGACCCCGCATGCCCCACCGAACAGTTTTCCCCGCATGCCCGTATTTTACATCGCTAATTTGGCGATAGATGTTACTCCCTCTAGCAGATGAGTTGAGAACCTGAAAGTAATTTCCAGTGATTTGTTTTTTCCACTTTTGCTCTCCAATTTTTTACCCCTATATGCTACGCTGCATAGTTTCTAAGATACAGCCGGTGGCCACGCCCAATCAAACACCCGGTATGTCACTCAATGACGTTGCACTAATCATACTAGACTTTTAAACTGTTTTTCTCAAAATGAATTTACAGGGTGTTAATGAATTGCAGAGACAACATTCTAGGATTTGAAGTACACATGAAAACAAGTATTTTTTGTTAATAAATGTATAGCCAAAAGTGTATACAGGGATAGAGACTTTTAAAGATTTTTCAAGAAGCGCCTAAATGTATTAAACTTAATTTACTACCTACATTTTGTTTACATTATGACGAGAATTAATGCAAGAAAAGTCAAAAAATATTACATTAATATTAACATAGTGGAAACATTTTTAAATAAAAGTTGTAAAGAATCAAAAAATAAACATTTAATGAGTACAGTACAAAAGATAGAGAGTCGGTTAAATTGGGGCAAAGTTGTGTATTTTAGGGCCCAATAATAATCTATAAACAAAATTGAAATATCTTCTTTCGGTTTTGAGATATTGTCAAACACGTTTTTTTTTTTAATTTACTACCTTCATTTTGTTTACATTATGACGAGAATTAATACAAGAAAAGTCAAAAAATATTACATTAATATTAACATAGTGGAAACATTTTTAAATAAAAGTTGTAAAGAATCAAAAAATAAACATTTAATGAGTACAGTACAAAAGATAGAGAGTCGGTTAAATTGGGGCAAAGTTGCGTATTTTAGGGCCCAATAATAATCTATAAACAAAATTGAAATATCTTCTTTCGTTTTTGAGATATTGTCAAACACGTAATTTTTTTTTAATTTCGTTTTTATTTGTTTATTCAAAAACCATTGAATCCAGACATTTATAACTTTGACATTTTACAGGCACTTTTTAACGAGAAATCTAGTAACATATTTTATTTTAAAATAACTATAACATTTACTAAGGGACCATAGCCAACTTTTGTATTTCTTATGGGCGCCATTTTGGATTTTCATATTTTTTGGAAGAATATTTTTTTCTGAGTATAATGATGTATCATAGTTATAGTTTATTGTACATTTTATATGTAAAATTTTAATCTTTTGTTTTTTGTAAAGAGTGCCTTGGAAACAGTTGAGTAACTCACTCATTTGACAACTCCTAGGACCCATAATTGTTGTTACAATATATCACCAGTTGTGATATATATTAAACTAACGAGTGTCTTCCACTCCCAGACTAATCATGAAGTAAAATTTCGAGTTTAGAAAAGCCCCGCGTAGAAAATTTTTACGGGGCTTTTCTAAACTCGAAATTTTACTTCATGTGCCACGCGTATAAACCACTAAAGTTAAAAATATATAACGCTTAAATGTGATGGTGATCAATATTTATTGAGATGTAGTGAAAATGGAAGAATTACTTTTTTTGTGAATAGTTTTGGAATAATAATAATAAAAGTAGAATAAATTTAGTTTGTGCAACTCTTACATACTATTGATATTTAGGTCATCATATCTTTAACGGGGAAAGTGATATGCTGGACACATCACCATTTTTTTAATTTATTTTTTGTGTGATAATCGATACTTATTATTATTATTACAAAAGATTGGAGTTATTAAATCATTTTAACTGCTAACAATGATTGACTGCTGTCAAGATTTTATTGATTAATAGATATGACGTCGATATGACATCACTGAGTTCAGAAAAAAATATTCTTTTAAAAAATATGAAAATCCAGAATTGCGCCCATAAGAAAAACAAAAGTTGGCTATGGTTCCCGGGTAAATGTTATAGTTATCTTAAAAAAATATATGCTACTAGAGTGCCTGTATACTGTCAAAGTTCTAAATGTCCAGATTCAGTAGTTCTTGAATAAAACAATAAAAATGATTTTTCAAAAAATCAGTTATTTGTTGATATCTCGAAAACAAAAAAGGTATCTTTAAATTGTTTTCAAGTTATTATTAGGCCCTAAAATACGCAACTTTGCCCCAATTTAACCAACTCTCTATCTCTTCAAATAACTGTGGAAATTCGGCCACCCTGTATATACTTTTTGTCGTAGCTCTTTTAGTTTTCTTGAAAATGGTAAATATGATTTTTTTAAACATCGTTTTAAGCATCGTTTACTCCTATCCTAATTTAAGCGAAACAACAACAAACATTTCATTAAGCTAGCTCAATTTTGACGGGAGAAATAAATATTTGTTAGTTTATAATATTTTCAGAAATTTACAATTTTCAAGGGTGGAAAATACGTGATTGGGAGAGAGATAGAATTATACAGGTTTCAATTTTAAATTTTGATTTAAGGCCTGCCCCTTTCGATATTGTATAAAACAAAATTAATGCTATCAAATATTTCCTATTTTTTTTTTAACGGTGTGCATACTATTTTTTTTTTTTTTTTTAGGCCGACGAAAGGAATTTTATTTAAGCAAAAAGTTTTGAAAAGAATCCTTTTACCAGTAACGGAACTTAATTTTATTGTACAGGGTGGGGCAGAAAAACCTATCCGATTTCAAAACGTTATAAAATTAAAACCACTCAACTTGACAAAAAAAATGTTTATTAACATATCGCAAATTTTATGCCATTTTTAAATTTAAGTTTTGAAAAGCACATCACTCAAATGTCGTCCTTGGGAGCGGATACACTGATTTAGGCGCTCGCGGTAGCTTTCCATGACTTTCACCGTCATTTCCACAGGAATTTCTTCAATTGCCCGAGCAATTTCCCTTCGTACAGCAAGAAGGGTCCTTGGTCGATGCTGGAATACCTTCGATTTGAGGTAACCCCAAAGGAAGAAGTCACATGGAGTGAGATCCGGTGAGCGCGGCGGCCAGCCAATATCACTTCTCAGAGAAATGAGTCGTCCGGGAAACATTTCCCTGAGAATGTCCATTGATCGTCGCGATGTGTGGGCAGTTGCACCATCCTGTTGAAACCACACATTTTCCACGCCACTTTCTTCCATTTTTGGTTGAAGAAAATTTTCCAGCATGAAACAATAGCGCTCGCTGTTGACCGTTACGGTTTGCCAATTTTCTTCAAAAAAGTAAGGCCCCCAGACGCCTAGGCGCGAAAGAGCACACCACACAGTCACTTTTGGGCTATGGAGGGGTTTCTGATGGATTTCCCGAGGATTTTCGTCACTCCAATATCGAAAATTCTGCCTGTTTACGGCGCCACAAAGGTGAAAATGCGCTTCGTCCGTGAAGAGCACAACATCGTCTATTGGGAGTTCTCGGAGATCGCGATACAGGTTCATACGGGTTTCAAAATCCCTTTCAATTAATTCCTGTGCAACAACCATTTTGTAGGGATGCATTTTGAGGTCCCGGTGCAAAATTCGCCGAATACTGCGGTTGGAAATCGCCAAAGCCAGCGAATGTTTTCGTGCCGAACGACGCGGGGAACGTTCAATCGCGGCTCTCACATTGGCGACGTTTTCAGGTCCTGTTGCTGTCCTGGGACGTCCAGGCGACTTCTTTTTCAATGCTGAACCCGTCTGTCGAAAATTTGACACCCACACTTTAATCGTAGCGTGATGTGGAACAGGATCATGACACCCGAGTCCGAAATGAATTCGAAAAGCACGTTGTGTAGCAATTATCGAACCGCCGTTTTCGATAAACCGCTCAATAACAAAAGCACGATGTTTACCAGATCAAGGCATGTTGACTAATGATGGCATAAATGGCATAAAAACGGCTATCTAACGGTTTTTACCCCACTACTCTACCTGTTTCCTCTTCTGAGAAAAAGGGATTTGAAATCGGATAGCTTTTTCTGCCCCTCCCTGTACAAACTATCTTTGATAAATAATTGAAATAACGAACTTAATAATCCTATATTATTTTAATTTGCGGTCAAATCTTCAAGAGGCTTTATTTTTTAGAAGAAATACTTTTGTCTACATATTAATTAACAAATGTTGCTTGCTTTGTTTTGATGTGCTTCTAGGGCTTGAAGTTGTAAGGACACGCTTCTAGGGCTTGCATTAACACGCTATATATTAAATTATATATCCTATATTTTAAGTGGTAAGTTCAATAATTAGCTAAAACTTTTATTTGTTTTTTTTAACTCTACAAAAAAAAATATTTACACACAATGTTTTTATGATGAATCCTTTGCACATTTTTTAAAGAGTTTAGATTACACAAACTAATGTTGATAATAATTCATAGAACATTTCGTAAGCTAACATTTTCTTTAAAATTACACTGATTTTAAAATTAGAATAAAATATTAAATATTTACTGCCAGTTTTTTAACCGTGATTTGCGTTAAGCTTTTTCTTATTTATGTTCTTTTAATCGGGTTTCAAGGAATACATAAATGATCTCTAACAAAAAATTTAAAAAACAATTAATGGAAAAGACTATAACATAATTTTGACTAACTCAGTAAATTTAGGTAAAATGTTAGTTATTAAAAAAATTAAAACAGACAATAGCCATAATAAGAGAAGTGTATGAACTGAAATGTGATGACTGATGCAATATACATAGGACAAATGGGTAGGTCCTTTGAAACCCGATTAAAAGAGCATAGAACGGATATTTTAAATAATAAACAGACCACCGGTTTCGCGAAACATTGCATCGCATCTAATCACTTTTTCAGTTCATACGATTATAAACTGTTGCATACAGGTAACAAGAGATTACTTTTAAATTTTCGGAAAGGACTGATAAGTAAAGCCATTAAGGCGGGCAAAAACGTGGTCAACGACAACGTGAAGCTTTGGAATTCCCGATAATTAAATCGCGTATTACCTGAAACGCCGACATCTATAGTCTGTTTAAAAACTAGAAGGAGTAAGTGCCAAAGCCCAATTTACACTATAAAAAGTTACCAGAAATATCACTAGATAAATTTGGCGGCAATTTTAAATAATTTTATAATTACTCTTTAAATAAAGTCAAATATCCATTTTGTACTTCTTAATTGTTGTTAAGTATTTTCTGTTCAATCGTACGATATCGTCAGTTCAATTAAAATGTTTATACGGCATCTCGCCATATATCTGTGAAATGAAGCATATTTACATTATGTTCATAATATAATATGGAATTTATATAATAATGTGTCTCTATCAGAACTGGGACGAATCCTCGTAAAAAGGATTCGAATCACAAATCCGAATCACCTAATATGATTCGAATCACGAATACTCGAATAAAGGATTCGTAAGGGATAAATATTATTCGAATCGATGATTCGAATCCTGTTTTTTCGAATTACGAATACAAATCCTTTAAGAATAAATGTTATTTTATTTTTTTGCAACCATTAATAAATAAATTTCGTTACGAGTTGTTTTAACAAAAATATTCAAAACCTAATTATTTATTATTACCACTGAACATCGTTGATAACAGACTAAATATCTGACTGCCTGTTACTCTGGTTAAAGATGTATTTGCGTGTTTCTGAACTCCACTTCAAATCAGTGTTTTGTACGCGTGGCGCATGAAGTAAAATTTCGAGTTTAGAAAAGCCCGAAAATTTGTCTCGGGTCGCTGCGCGACCCTCGACAAATTTTCACGGGGCTTTTCTAAACTCGAAATTTTACTTCATGCTTAGCCTGGGAGTGAAAACACTCGTTCAAAACTTCAAATTGAACTCTATTATAAAATCGACTAGTGCCTGAAATTTACGTAAATAAAAAAATCACTGAATATCATTAAAACCGGAAAAGTCAGAGAAAAGTCAGGGAATTATATTTAAATTGACCAAAAGACTAACAAAAAAAGCCATATGATATTATTAAATTCGTGAAAATCAGCAGGCAAATTACAAAACACGTAAAAATTTATAAAATTAACTTAAATATTGGCAATAACAATGAAAACTATTAAACAGAATGGAGGTTTCCCACAGACGAAAGTTACATTAAAAGGCCAGGGAAAAAATCTTTAGTCAGGGAAATGTCGGAAAAATTTAACATTTTAGATTGTGGCCTCATTTTAGTTTACTTCAAACAATATTAAACAAAATTTTGAAAACTAGATTATTATCTTTAAAAACATTTTCAATCATTTAATGTTCTTATCAAAGCTTTCACTTTGAAGTTTCGAACGAGCGTTTCCACTCCCAGACTAAGCATGAAGTAAAATTTCGAGTTTAGAAAAGCCCCGTGAAAATTTGTCGAGGGTCGCGCAGCGACCCGAGACAAATTTTCAGGCTTTTCTAAACTCGAAATTTTACTTCATGCGCCACGCGCACAAAACAGTGATTTAACGTGAAATTTAAAAACACAAAAAAACATTTTTCATGTTATTCCTCACAAGTAATTCGAATTATTTTTGACGATACAAATCCTGTTGTAAGTATTCGAATGCTTTTACAAGGATTCGAATCCTTTTATAAGGATTCGAATCACCCACATTTAGACTCTAATACGAATTCTCTTAATAAAATGTAACGAATCCGGATCACGTATCCAGTTGAACTAAAGTATTCGAATGCTTTTTTGAATCCTCTAAAAGGATTCGAATCCAGGATTCGAATCCTGAAAGACTCGATTCCTGCCCTGCTCTGGTCTCTATCTTACTTAAAATTGATTTGTTTCATAAAACTATACAAGGTAGAACGAATCATCTTCGGCATGCCTGCATGATCGTTTACTTCTTTAAAAACTTTGTTCAAAGTTGACAGTTCATTTTTATAGAAGAAACTGCACGGATCTCTTCACTACGTCATCAAAACTTGTAATTATGTCCTCCAAGCTGTTTAGGGCTACAAATCTCTCCGGATTATTTATATTTGCTAATTGTACGATAGACAGTGGAATTTACAATTCCAAAAAATTAACAATTTTATTATTTGATGCATATTCTTTTGCTATTTTATATCTCACCTATTGCACCAACAATGTCTGATACGACAGCAGCCATTTTCATATGTGGATCATCTGTTATCATCTGCTTATACATATTTATTATGCACTGTTTTTCAGACAGATATAAATGACCCAAATCCAACTTCTTACGCTTTTTTGGAGGTGAAGGTGATATTATTACCGAGCTTGAACTGGGTCCATAATCCATCGCAACAATATAAACAAAACTAACTTTTAACTATGCTAAAGAAACACCGCACAAAAGGTTATTACGAAACAGACAAAGTTGCAACTCGGTAACGCTTCGAATTAAGGTTATGTCAGCTGTTGCGTCTAATAATGACGTAATTAGCATAGTGTAAAATGGGCGCGCTCCCGGCCAATCAGAGCTGTAGGTTTTGGCGCGTGAAATTTAAAACGCTCCTCCTAGTTATTAAACAGATTATAGCATATAACACCAAATCGTTTCTTTTGTACATCATTCTTGAATATGGCATTAAGCCGAAATTAGTTAAAATAAAATATTTTGAGTAAAACAAACCAAGTGAAATACCTATATCTAGTAGAAATGTTTTACCAAGTGAATAATGAGAAACAAGTTAATAATATTTTAAGATAATCATTTATTTAAAATTTATTGTTTATGTATTTTTTTGTCTTTCTAAATATGTCAAAATATACGGGGCATCCCTTTAAAAAAATATATTGTTTTGCTAATAACTCCAAAACCTGAGGTTCACTTGTTTACACCATCGAAATGTACGCAAAAAATACTACTAGTTTGCTAATTTAACCGACTTCGTAGCTCCAAAGATAACAAAGTTACCAATGGTGACCCGATAATTTAGAACACCCTGCATATCTGGATATGTATAGTTTAAAGTAAAAATCCGTGTATGTGTACAATCAGTTATTATTATATGATATTAAGAACACATAACGACACAAATCAGCTTCCAATTAGAACTAAAACGATACTATTACCACTTTTATTAAAAGAATTATAAAATTACAAATGAAACTTCTACATTTAACTAAAACTTTATTCGTCTAGGTTTTCTAAGAGCAATCTTTTGTTGCAACATTAATGTCTATCGTATCACACACTTACTGCTCTATATTGCTTAACCTAAAAGTACTTACAAAATGTAACCACGTTTCATTGCAGGCTTTGTAACCTTACTTTCTGATCACCTCTCGTATATAAAAATATGAAATTTAATAGTTAACATTTTCAGTTTAGCCTACAAGATGTTATTATTATTTATTGTGAAATTTTGCCGCCCCCAAAATGTGCCGCACGGGGCGGGCCGCCCCCCTCCGCTACTTCTTCTGAATATAGGATTATAAAATTCATTATTTCAATGACTTACTGAAGTTAATTTGAATAATAAAATGTCCGCTACTAGTAAAATCATTTTTTTCAACTTTGTTGCTCGTAAAAAAACTCCTTCCCGTCGGTCTAAAGAAATAAAAATAGTGTTCACACCGTAGAAAAAATTAAGGAATTATTTGGTAGCATTATTATTTTTTTTACCAAAAATCTAATATTCACGATACTACTGCTATCTATCAGGAGTTAACAAAACTCTAGAAGTAAACTTTACATACTTTTTTTCATACAAGACGACCGCGAGCCCCGTAAAGGCCGTTTTTTCAGGTGTACGGGGAACGTTTTCATTTTTGCGACTACAGCACCATCTATCACGAATTCAAAAATACGTCTCGGATAAAATCTACATAATTTTTGGTGTAGAATCCGAGTCTTAAAAAAAAATAGGGATTCCTATTTAAGATTTCAAAGTTGCCCCCTCCTCCCGCCCCTGGCGGGTGGGGGTGGCGAAAATTTCATAGGATCGGATGGCCCCCTCAAAACCATTAAACTTTTGTTCGAATCTATTTTTATACGATGCATATTTGTCGAGATATTCCAGTGGATAAATTAAAATTGGCCCCCCGGTATTTGCTGTTTATACTCGTATTAGCAAAACCTATCTTTTTTCAAACGTATACAAGGATTAATTAGTGACATGGAAAAATATATTTATAATGTGTGTTAGTTATCTCTATTGATATAGGCTACAAAAATTTGACAAAAATCGCGTCATAATTTTTGAAAGAATTATAAAGTAATGTCCATTGTTTTCATCTGTGATGACAGCAAAGTATTTAATTGAACACAAATTAAATTCAAAAGACAAATTAATGGCTTTAGGCACAACCGTTTAAAAGTCTAATATGATTAGTAAACATACAAAGTTATTGCATTTTTTAGTGTTTTCAATCAGAATAATGACAAGACACACGTTCCTCGTTTCCTCGAATCTTTTGGAAATCCTCCAAGAAAACTATAATTTATATTCTACATAATCCTACACGGGATCAATTAGTAAACATGGAAAGGAATACAAAGTCTATTTTTCTCTCTCAATCTGAATATTTATTTATGTTCAACACCATCCGAAATTAATTACCAGCTGATTTTTCTGAAAAAGATTAAACACATACAAATGATAAATCATTGTTTTAATTACGAGTTTTTATTCTGGAAGAGACCCGAATAGAATAGAAGTTTTCAAAATATAAAATATAATTTGAGAAAACATCGATATTAATGGTTTGATAAATATTTATAAAACTTTTTTATAGGGAATTTTCTTTTAATCTACATTTTCTTCAAGAATTATTGGTTTTTATAAAATTGTTCAATTTGAAACATTCAACAAGTGTTTCAAATTCCAGATTAAGCAAAAAGTAAAATTTCGAGTTCAGAAAAGCCCAAACATTTCATTTGGTGGCGTGGCGAAGCGAAGCGACCAAACCAAATTTTCAGACTTTTCTAAACTAGAAATTTTACTTCATGCGCCACGCGTATTAAACACTAATTTAACGAAAAATTCCAAATACACTGCTGTAGAAAACTACGTAAGCAGCAGAGCTGGGACGAATCCTCGTTAAAAGGATTCGAATTACGAATCCGAATCACCTAATATGATTCGAATCAGAAATACTCGAATAAAGGATTCGTAAGAGATAAATATAATTCAAATTAAAGATTCGAATCCTGTTTCTTCGAATCACGAATACAAATCCTTCAAGAATAAATTTGATTTTATTATTTTTTTACAACCATTAACATATAAATATCGTTATCAGTTGTTTTAACAAAATATTCACAACCTAATTATTTATTATTAACACTGAACATCGTTGATAACAGACTAAATTTCTGTGTTACTCCGATTAAAGATGTATTTGTGTGTTTTTGGACTACACTTCAAATCAATGGTTTATACGCGTGGCGCATGAAGTAATATTTCGAGTTTAGAAAAGCCCCGAGAAAATTTGTCTCAGGTCGCTGCGCGACCCTCGACAAATTTTCTACGCGGGGCTTTTCTAAACTCGAAATTTTACTTCATGCTTAGTCTGGGAGTGGAAGACACTCGTTACTTTAAAATATGTCAAAACTATTAAAGTATGTATCGTCGGATGCCCGTCTTCAGGGGTGATATGTATGCAAATTATGGGTCCTATGAGTTGCCAAATAAGTAAATTACTCAACTGTTTCCAATGCACTCTTTGAAAAACCAAAAGATTAAAATTTTACATATAAAATGTACAATAAACTATAAGTGTGGTACGTCATTGAATTCAGTAAAAAATATTCTTCCAAAAAATATCTAAATCCAAAATGGCGCCCATAAGGAAAACAAAAGTTAGCTATGGTCCCTAGTTATCTTAAAATAAAATATGTTACTAGATTTATCGTTAAAAAGTGCCTATAATGTCAAAGTTGTAAATGTCTGGATTCAATAGTTTTCAAATAAAAAAATTAAAACGAATTTTCAAAAATACTTTTTTTGATAATATCTCATTAAGGATATAAGATATTTCAAACTTGTTTTTGGGTTATTATTGGGCCTTAAATTATGCGACTTTGCCCCAATTTAACCGACTCTCTATCTCTTTAAATAACCAAGATCCCCATACATTCTGTTGAAATACGGACACCCAGTATAAAAATAATAATAATATAAAATTTATTGTATTGTTATTTTCTAAATATTTTAATTAAATAAATATTTTACATTGTTTACCGTATATTTACGAATATATTAAAAATAAATACTTATTTCAGTAATTCAATATTAATTATACAATCAATTGTCTAAACGTTTTGCGTTAAAAATCACCAGAAATCATTAGATGTTTTTATAATAAATTAATTTCACTATGGCTTTCGCCGTCTAAGTCAAAAAATGTTTGAAACAAAAGTTGTAGCCCCCGAAAAAATATACCTCTTTTACCTAAACACTTTTCACCTTAGCTCTTTTGCTTTTGAATTAGATACTAAGAAATCTAGTGGACATTAACAACTCGCCGATTATGGCTTTCGACATCTAAATCAAAAAATGTTTCAAACAAAAGTTGTAGCCAACGAAAAAATAAACCACTTTTACCTAAACACTTTTCACCTCAGCTCTTTTGTTTTTGTTCAATAAATGGATTACTAGTTACCTAACTAACCGTACGCAGTGTGTTAAAATCAATAACTTTTTATCTAATACCATTTCTGTGCCTTCAGGTGTACCCCAGGGCTCGCACTGTGGACCGTTACTGTTCTTATTGTTCATAAACGACATATCTCAAGTAATTAAAAACTCTTCATTTCTGTTATTTGCTGACGATTTAAAGATTTTTAAGGAAATTGTAACTGCCGAAGATTGTATTTTACTTCAAGACGATGTAAACTCTATTTTCAAATGGTCTTGTGATAACCATCTATTTTTTAATATTAAGAAATGCAATTCAATTACTTTTTCTAGAAAATTAAATACTATTCATCGCCATTATAGTATAAATAATAGTATCTTAGAAAAAATAACAGAAATCAAAGATTTGGGTGTAACTTTTGATGCCAAGCTAATTTTTGCCAATCATACTAATTGTATATGTAACCGTGCATTAAAAATGCTAGGATTCATAAAAAGAATGTCCGACGATTTGTCACCTATATCGTTTAAGCTGGTTTATTTCGCATTTGTTCGTTCCCATTTGGAATATGCATCATGCGTCTGGTCACCAGCTCAAATAACCCTTGTCAATAAAATTGAAAATATACAGAGGAAACTCTTAAAAACAATGGCATTTAAACTGGGTTTTGATATAGGGTTAAACTTTTTTGTTGATAATATCTATTCATGCGTACATATCGAAAGGCTGTGCTATCGCAGAATTTATGCCGATTTGTCATTGTTTTATAAGCTATTTTCGGATGAAGTCAAATGCCCGGCACTGTTATCATATGTCAATTTTCACTATAATGTGGTAAATCGTCCCATCAGGCAAATTCCAATATTTTGAGTTAAAACTCATAAGACAAATTATGGCTACAATAGCCCGCTTTCGCGATTTATGCGGTACTCTCTAAATCTCTCTCTCTCTAAATCCATATTTTGATTTATTTGATAGTTCACACTCACATTTTATGTCACAATTAAAACGCGGGAATATTGGTGAAATAATTTCTAAATCGCCAATGAGTGGTTTTTGTAAGTATTGAAGCTATTTTAAATTGTGCAATCATCTATACTTGTCGTTCATTTTATTCGGTTTTGTATAGGTCCGTTTTTATTATACAGGGTGTTCATTTGAAAACTTCCCAACGCGAATTTATGGAAAACCACTGATTAAAAGAAAAAACGCCGAGACACGTCCAAAGATTTCCCAAGGGGGGCAACTTTTTAACCAAAAACGACTTCACCCCCTTTTACCCGCTGCCCCCGGGGTCATCCCCTTAAAAATTTTAAATGACAAGGGGTATCAAGTAATAGCTTGTTTGAAAGGTTTTTTAAAGTGCTTTATTTTGACGTTTGTATTTTTAAAATAGGTCGATTTGTTTACGGAAAAATTTGAAATATCTTTATTTATCTTAATTTGTTCAGATAGAAAAAAAAACACACGAAAATATCACTTTTTATTTTATTAAGTGTTCAAAATGTTGCCCGTTATTGGCCAAACAATGATATAGGCGATGTTCAAATTCCTGCCGGACATTTTCAAAAACATGTTGTGGGAGATCATGGCAGCTTTCGGTGATGTGTTGACGAAGTTCATCTAAACTTTCAGGTTGGGGAGTGAACATAATAGATTTTAAATGGCCCCATAGAAAAAAGTCTAATGACGACAAGTCAGGAGATCTAGCAGGCCATTCTATAGGCCCTCTTCGCCCAATCCATTTATCTAAAAACTCGTCGTCTAGCCATTGCCGAACCGGAAGAACATAGTGAGGAGGAGCGCCGTCTTGCTGGAAATATATTTCAGCCTCATCAAGTATAGGGTTTCCATCGTCTCCGATTTGGTTTTCAATGGTTTCAGTGATAAGCGGATTGATGGTATTTTCCAACATATATAAATAAATGCCTCCATTTAAATTCCCATTAATAAACAATAACCCAATCACATTGTTTCCTAAAATGCCTGCCCATACATTAATTTTTTGGGGGTACTGAGTATGCCCTTCTACAAAAGCATGAGGATTTTCATTGCTCCAATACCTGCAGTTATGCTTATTAACAAATCCATTTAGATAAAATGTGCATTCATCAGTGAAGCAGATATTCTTTACATGAATGGTATTATCATTAATCGCTGCAGTCATTTGTTCACAAAACTCAACTCGCCTATCGAAATCACCCTCGGTTAACTCTTGCAATATTTGCATTTTGAATGGATAAAATTTATGTAATTTACTAACTGTGTGTACAGAGCCTAATGAAATACCAGTCGCATCACCAATTTTGCGTAATGAAGTATTAGGATTTATGCCAAAATGACCCAAAACTTCAATTTGAGCGGCTTCATTTAAAACTCTATGATGATTACGTTTTTTTTTTTTGCAACAGATCCAGTTTGAGTAAATTTAGTAACAAGGTCCAAAACATACCTATGCGAAGTTATCTTGTCCGGATGTCTGGCGTTAAATGTGACGGCAGTTTGCCGAGCACATTGATTTTGGGCACCATAAATTAGAATAATTTCCACTCTTTCGGCTAGTGTGTAAACCATTTTGGAAGTAAAATATGAATCAATAAATTTATTTTCACTATCCCAAGATTGTCACAAAGGTAACTGACAGCAAATGGAATTGTTTCTTTTCCATAGCAACTAACCCAAACTAAACAGGTATAAGAATAAATGTTATCTCCGTATTGATGAAAAGACGGCGAAAAAAATTAGGGTTTTTATTTGGTTGCTGCCAAGTTTTGTTGGTTTTTGAACACTTATTAATAGAATAAAAAGTGATATTTTCGTGTGTTTTTTTTTTCTATCTGAACAAATTAAGATAAATAAAGATTTTTCTAATTTTTCCGTAAACAAATTGACCGATTTTAAAAATTCAAACGTCAAAATAAAACACTTTGAAAAACCTTTCAAACAAGCTATTACTTGATACCCCTTGTCATTTAAAATTTTTAAGGGGATGACCCCGGGGGGCAGAGGGTAAAAGGGGGTGAAGTCGTTTTTGGTTAAAAAGTTGTCCCCCTTGGGAAATCTTTGGACGTGTCTCGGCGTTTTTTCTTTTAATCAGTGGTTTTCCATAAATCCGCGTTGGGAAGTTTTCAAATGAACACCCTGTATGTGTTTTCTTATGTTATATACTTATATCTATTTACGTAGTATTAATTTTATGATTATAATTTTATTATTGTAAATTTATTTTGTAATATCAAAGGAGATATCCGTAAATAAATACTTTACTTTACTTTAAACCTAGAAAGATTTTTTTGAAAATAAATACACAACTTTATGATAATTCGAAAATTTACGAACGAGTGTCTCCACTCCCAGACTAAGCATGAAGTAAAATTTCGAGTTTAGAAAAGCCACGCGTAGAAAATTTGTCTCGGGTCGCTGCGCGACCCTCGACAAATTTTCACGGGGCTTTTCTAAACTCGAAATTTTACTTCATGCGCCACGCGTATTAAACACTGATTTCAAGTAAAGTTAAAAATATAAAAACATATTGAAACTGTTTTCAGTATTAAAAGTTATCAAAATATGTCAAAATTATTTAAAATTGCCAAATCAAATCAAATCAAATCAAATCAAATTGTTTATTGGTCCTTCATTGTTTAATTTTACAATATTAGACACGTCAAAGAAATAAATATATGATATAAATAAGTAAAAATAGAATATTACAATATAAACTACAGAGTATAAGGACATTTGATTACAGTGATACATTAAAATGTTGATATGCATGTATTAAATAAAAAATAAAAAATAAAATTTGGTCAGTTGGATAATTTTAAGTTATTTCCGAATGATTAAAATGTTCAAAATCTTCTATACTGTAGAATGCATTTATTTGGAGACAAGCTTTTAATTTGGACTTGAATTTACTTAGTGTCAATCCTGTCAGCGACTCATCAAAAACATCAAAATGACCAAAATGTCATCTAGTAAATATAAAAAATATCAAAAACGTCAAAAATTCGGCGTGTTGATAAAATCGATTTACGTCAAAATTATCATTTTATGTCAGTACGTGACAGTTTGACAAAAACGTTCTTACAAAAACGAAATTTTCTGTTAAAATCAGTAATAATGTCAAAAAAGTTATCTAGTAATATAAAAATTGTTATCTAATATAAAACAAGTAAAGATGTAATATCAAAAATATCAAATGTCAAAATTGTCGTCTAATGTCAAAAAACTAAAAAAGTATAAAATGTCAGAACTGCCATCTAATGTCAAATACGTCATTTAATGTCAACATCAGAAATAGTAAAAAAGTACAAAATGTCATTGTTTATCAAAAGTAACATCTAATGTGAAACATGTCATCTAATGTCAAAAAACGTAGTCTAATATCAAGAATATAATCTATTGTCAAAAATGTCATCTCAAAAGGTAAAAAATATCAAAAATATCATTCAATGTCAAAATTGATTAAATATGTCTTGTAGAAAAAAAATCTTAAATTTGTGTTCAAATAATGATTTAATCATTTTTAAAAATCGTTACAAATCTGAATAAAAATATTGAAAATCTTACATATAAACATTTTATATATTTGACGAGAAAATCTCGAAATATCGAAAATTTCATCAAAATTTTATAAATCGATAAAAATGACAAAATATCAAAAATCAAGATATGTAGAAAATCTGATAAAAATTTTCATAAATTAATTAAAAATTTCGAAGTATTGAAAATTTCATCAACATTCGATAAGTTAAGGAAAATTGAGGAAATATTGCAAAATCTGATAAAAATTTGAGTAATCGACGAAAATCTCGAAATATAATAATAATATATATATAATAATATATATTGGTGTTAATACAAGATTGTTTACACAGGTCACAGGTAATTTGAAATACTACTATGTATAATAACATTCACAATAGCGACCACTTAACATATTAAAAGTATACATTATTTATAGCAGATCACAGATTATTGGTATGAAACAGACATCTACTATGAATAAACAAAACATGTTAAAAATATGGTTATATATGATAAAATAATTTTCTGGACAAAACTAACATATTAAAAGCATAAATTACAAATAATTGATATAAAACAAACATTTACTATGAACAAACAGAAACATGATGAAAATATGGTTGTATATAATAAAACATTGTTTTGAACAAAACAAACATATTAAAATTTGTGTTTCTTGCACTCCTGAAAGTATTCCTCGAAGGAATAGAAAGCATTTTGAGCCAAAAACGATATACACCAAACTTTTAAATGTTTTGGTTTTAGCTGTTGGATTTGTGTAGGAAGAGCATTAAAAAATTGTATACAGTGGTATCGTATTCCGGTTTTAGCTTTTGTGAGCCTTTGAAATTGTATCCGGATATCATTTTTTGCTCTTGTATTGTGCTCATGATAAAACCTATTACTTTCGTATTTATCTTTATTGTTTGTTAAATGCAAAACGCATTCCAGTATAAAAACACACGGGACTGTTAAAATGTTCAAATCTATAAAGCATTGTTTACAGTCCGATCTATAACTTATTCCTGCCAGCACTCTAATAGCTCGACGTTGCAAACGAAAGATGTTTGACAAGATGCTTGAATGACCCCACAATATAATTCCGTAGGACATGTGCGAATGAAAATATGCATAATAGATATTTGTTAGCATTTTGGTCGTGATAGACCTGGATAAGTTTCTTAAGACATATACTTGCTTGGCAAGTCTGGCTTCAAGTTCTTGTCCATGCTTTATCCAGGTTAGTTTTGAATCGACAAATATGCCTAGAAATTTTATTGATGAGTGTTCTATAGGTTGGTTTTGCTTTAAGGTGAAAAATATTTTTTGAGTTTTGTCCGCATTAAGTTTAAGGCAATTACAATCGAACCAACATTTTATAGAGCTCATATCTTCATCAAGACAATTCTCTATCTCCATTACGGTACTACCCCTAAATGAAATTGTGGTGTCATCGGCATATAGAACACTTGAACCATGCTGTAACTGGAGAGGCAGATCGTTAATATAGATCAAGAATAGAAGGGGACCTAAAATAGATCCTTGTGGAACACCGTGTGTAATGCGTTCCTCGCTGGATAATATATTGTTGAATATTACCCGTTGTCTTCTATTCAATAAATATGAAGATAACAATCTGCAACTGACTGGATTGAAGTTATAAAAGTATAGCTTTTGCAATAGAATTGTATGGTTGACGCAGATCAAGCAGACAACTAGCGGCAATATCATTATTTTCAAAGCAGTCAATTGCAAACTGAATAAATTCATTTGCGGCCTTTACTGTCGATCTCCCCTTCCTGAATCCAAACTGTGTCACTGATAGGATGTTGTAGGATTCAAAATAGTTTGTTATTTACTCACAGATTATCGATTTAAATATTTTAGAGAGTACTGGCAGAATACTTATCGGACGATAATTATTCAAGTTTAGTCTGTCGCCTTTTTTAAATACTGGAACACAGTTCGCTATTTTCAACACTTCTGAAAAAACCACAGATCTTAGGGAATTGTTAATTAGGTGTGTAATAGGAGTTATCAGTATGTCTACCGCAGTTTTAATTAATTCCAAATTTAGACCGAATATATGCCTGCTAGACTTGTTTTTTAATTTAAATATTGTATTCCTCACACTAACGGAAGACACCTCTTGGAAATTAAATGTTGGTGTTTGATTTAATAAAGTACCGTTTCTTAACATAAGTTTCATTGGATCGTAGTCGGATTTATTAATAGATTTTATCACTTTTTCAGCAGCGTTTGCAAAAAATGTGTTCAAATCATATGCACTAATATCTGTGTCATTGTTTATTTTGTTAGTATGCATTTTAGATTTTACGATATTCCAGATAGCTTTAGATTTGTTACTAGATGAAGTAATATATCGTCCATTTGCTTTTAACTGCTCCTCTTTAACTTTATATTTGTAAGTCATATTAAGTGATTTATATGCAGAATTGGTGTATTTATTATTATATTTGATATTCAGACTTCGAAGTAATTGTACTTCGTTTCTTAATTTAATAAGTTCAGGTCCAAACCACTTTAAGGTTTTACTATTTGAACATCTTATTTCCCGCTCGGGAAAGGCTGAAGTATAGCAGTGATATAATCGGTCAGATAATACATCCCAACCCTCATCAACACTTTCAGGACTGAATGCAAATTGTTTCCAGTCAAATTGGTCTAACATCTTATGAAACAAAAATTTACCTAGTTGTGTAATAGGTCTTACGATTTGAGTTTTACCGCATGCGTGTGATTGATTTCAACGTATAGTCCTAAGTGATCAGAGACCCCTATATCGTATAATGTTATATTGTTCCATCCATTTATGTTTGAAAATATATTATCAATGCAGGCGTTTCCTCTTGTAGGTTGATCAGTTAATTTACATAATCCATAACTTGAGAAAAGATTACTTAGCTCAAGAGCTCTGTTGTCATATTTATTAAAATATACGTTGAAATCACCACAGATATAAATCTTGTGTGATAAAATATTTATGCGATTTAGCATTTTTTCTATGGTTTCAAGAAAGGCTGTGTATAGGCCATCTGGTGAGCGATATACTGCAATGACTACTACATTGAGGGAATTTAATAGTATTCCTGACATTTCGCAAATGAGTTCAATTGAAAGTTCTTTGACAACATTTAAGACTGTATACTCAACGCTTGCTTTCACCATAAGTAGTGAACCTCCATGTTTAGAGATAGATCTACTATAACATTCTGCAATACGAAAATCATTAATATTATAAGCATAAGATTCGTTTGGTGTGAGCCAGTGTTCGCTTAATGCAATTACAAGTACATTTTTATCAATTACAAATGCTTCAAGCTGTTCTAATTTATTTCGGAGGCATTGAATATTCATATAGAATATGGCATTATTTTTTAAATCGGTGTTAGAATTTCGATCGTTCGTCTTTCGTTCGGGGGATGAGGTGGGTGCTTGAAAATAAAACGTCCTACTTTTGATAATGATGATAATTTTATGAAAATATCGATTTGTTGAACATCTTATAAAAATGTTATAAATCGACATGTTAAGTGTAAAAAATTGATTGGGAATGTCAATTCATATTCATCAAAATGTTATATTTGGCGAAATTACCGAAAAACAATTAAAAATCTCAAATCTGGCAAAAATCATCAAAATTTATCAAAATGTCAAATTTAACACAAATCATTAATTTAATTGATTTTATCACTTACAAACAAGTGTCGTCCACTCCCAGACTAAGCATGAAGTAAAATTTCGAGTTTAGAAAAGCCCCGCGTAGAAAATTTGTCGAGGGTCGCGCAGCGACCCGAGACAAATTTTCACGGGGCTTTTCTAAACTCGAAATTTTACTTCATGCGCCACGCGTATAAAACAGTGATTTAACGAGAAATTTAAAAACATACAAAACAAATTTTTCATGTTATTCCTTACGATTAATTCGTATTATTTTTGACGATTCGAATCCATTTGTAACTATTCGGATCCTTTTAGGAGGATTTGAATCCTTTTATGAGGATTCGAATTCTTTTACGAGGATTCGAATCCTTTTATGAGGATTCGAATCCTTTTAAGAGGATTCGAATCCTTTTATGAGGATTCGAATCCTTTTATGAGGATTCGAATCACCAGCATTTGGATTCGAATACGAATCCTTTAAAAAAAGTGTAACGAATCCAGTTTAACTAAAGTATTCGAATACCTCTTTTGAATCCTCTAAAAGGATTCGAATCCAGGATTCGAATCCTGAATGATTCGAATCCTGCCCAGCAGTGATTTATACGGGTGGCGCATAAAGTAAAACTTCGAGTTTAGAAACACCTGAAAATTTGGTTCTTTATTTTATAGTATTTTCATATTTTGTACTATAATTTATTAATTTAAATGTAGGTAAATAAGTTTGTTTTATAATATTGCGTATTGTACATTAATATACAGTGAGTTTACTTTTAAATATACATGCATAATGATCTGTACTTCGTAAATTTTCAGGCATTAGTTGTTTTTTAAAAGCGTTCAGTTTGAAACTTCTAGCAAGTGTTTCCACTCACTGATTAAGCATGATATAAAATTTTTAAATTAGAAGCCTGCAAAATTTTACTTCATGCTTAATCAGTGAGTGGAAACACTTGCTAGAAGTTTCAAACTGAACGCTTTTAAAAAACAACTAATGCCTGAAAATTTACGAAGTACAGATCATTATGCATGTATATTTAAAAGTAAACTCACTGTATATTAATGTACAATACGCAATATTATAAAACAAACTTATTTACCTACATTTAAAGCACTTAATAAAATATGTTTTCTTTTCTTTTTGGGAAATGTTCATTTCTTTACTAATCACTGAATAAATTGATTCGAACGTGTATAATGGCCTATATTTTAATGTATGGTATTTTTGTCAATTGTTAAATAAGTAGTAATTTATTTATTATTGTAATTTAATTCAGTTTTACAAAAAGTATATTTTATAATTTGAACATGTTTAAAACTTTTTCAAGTATTTTTATCTCTAGACTGAATTAAATGAGTTCCGTTAATAAAATGAATAAATGTCGTGATAGATAAATGTCTACGTGCAAAAATTTTCAAATAATCATACATTTGGTCTTTTCAGAAAAATCAAATGAAAGTTATACATCGTTACTCACAATTATTCTGTTTTTCATAGTTCCCATTCCGCCTGTATTCATGTCTATATCTTGATTTTACTAGTAGTAATTTTATGCTTACCTGTGCCGCTTAGGTTATCATTCGAAATATCATCTACAAAATAAAATTCTTCGAAGTCTGCGTACATTACGACTAAACTTACATATTTCACTGACGGAAAATAAAGAGGCAGTGACAAATACATCATTGCTATAAAAACATTTGAGATCACACGGAGAGAGCGCACAACCAAACGTTTTCCGTGCGGTGCACAGTGCTTCGAGCAATAGACAAAAATCAAAAAAGGAACATTTAATTTTAAGGATTTTCATATTACCACAGTAAAGTAGATAAGCCATTACTCCAAGAATTCCATTTAACAGCTACCTGGGTTTCGCTAATTTCTTATTAATGTACTCTCAAACCGAGGCAATGATGGAGCGGATACTTGTCTTTAATATCAGTTCTATATTATCAATTGTTCTAAGCGTTATACTACAATTGCTAGGAAGTGTTTTTAAATAATCTATGATGGATTCTGTAGCCCAGGGTATGTAGTTTAAGATAAGTTTAAGATAAGATAAAGTTTATCTTTTGGTGTACGATTTACTCCGCAAATAATTTTTAAACAAACTCCTAAATTTTGTATGAAATTTATGCGATTACAAACTTTGAGGGGACTTTTAAAAAAAAACGTATCAAAACGTGTTGGGGTGTTAACATCCCCTTATTAGTACATTATTATACTTCAAAATTTTATAAGGATCATCTGCTTCTGACTGCTCCTTTACAAGTTATGATTTTTTATGGAGAGGTACCGTCACAAAAAAAATTGATCTAGCAAATATGTGGATAAATGCTCAGAAAAGTGACCTTAAACAGTGTGTATTCCACGAAATATATTCGCGTTTGAATATTACGGGTTGTGATAGTGAAATACGTGAAAGCATTAAATGTTTGAAGTTATTTTTAAGTGAATTTACCAATATTATTTAAATATAGTATTATTAATCATTATGTATGCGTTATAACAAGGTAATACTAATTTAAAAATTTTTACAAACGCGCTTAAGGGGTTTTTATCGCTTATAAGTGTCCAAAACGTTTATATCAAATACAAAGCTCAATTAGTGACCGGGATTCATGTAAAAAATACAGGGAGTTTTCTTTAAAGTAAACGGATTGCAAATTCAGCTTATTTTCTTTACATACATACACTGACACAAATCAATGACTAGATAAAAAACACTATTTATTAAATATATCAAAAACTAAGAGTGCTATGACAAAAAGTGAATCTACAAAAAATCTTTAGTTTTTCATTTCCTACAACATTTATTTGAAACATATTTCAATTGTATCGACACATATACTGTCACACACCAATAACTAGATAAAACACACAACTTTTGAAATATCTCAAAAACTAAGAGTGCTATGACAAAAAGTAAGTGAACAATACATCTTCATTTTGTTATTATCTACAACTTTTATTTGAAAGAATTTTTTGTTTGATGAACATTTATTGAAAAAATCTGAAAAAACGGAGAAACGTTAAGAGTAAAGTACCACATCCGGTTTTCCGATTTTCACCAAAAGCTTTTCAGTTCTTCCGATTGTAACAAAAAGCTTAAGTTTCAAGTGTCATCTCGATATCTTTAGCGGTTTTTGCGGTACAGCGCACACAGACACACACACAGACAGACAGACAGACAGACATTTTTCAAAAATGGTCTAATTCGACTCATGGGACCTCAAAACGGATATTTCTGCTAAAATTTTTGATTCGAAAATTTTCACGAAAACAATACTTTCCCTTTGTATTACATACGGGGGAAAGTAATAATAAACAGTAACTCGATTTGACATTAGCAGCGTCGTGCGTCGTATTTTGCCATTGTGTTAATTCATTCTTCGAATGAAGTTATTTTTCATTCTGTTTCATAGACATCAGTTCTTATCAGGACTACTTTGTAAAGTTTTTGTTTTGTGGTAAGTGATTTGCTGTTTTAGAGATTAGAAAATTAGAAAATTTAAGTTTAATCCTAAATTTACAGATTTTAAGAGAATTCGCTTGTGTTTACCGTGATGTTTGCACAACAGCATGATGCTTTCATCCTGAAGGCTCATTATCGAAGTGGAACTATGAATGAAGATGGCACATGGACTTACTCATTACAATCGTGTCTGAATCAATTTATTCAAGCCTTCCCCGATGTCCACATTCCTTACAAAACATTTTCCTCGCATAAAACCCGCATTGTTGACCGTTTTGAGGGAAAGAATTGTATCAGCTGGAAGACTGCCTATCTTAACAGAAGAGGTTGTTGGCGACATTCAACAACGACTTGAACAAAGTCCAACAAAATCTTTAAGAAAACTTTCAGCTCAAACCGGTATGTTCTTAATTTTAAGGTGCGCACAAATTTTAATGTTTAATCCTTTTACAGGAGTATCGTATGGGAGTTGCATAAAAGCCGCAAGAACAATTTTGCATTTGCACCCTTATAAGGTACTGGTAGTTCAACAACTTCAGCCACTTGATTTCCAAAAAATAATTGATTATTGCAATTGGTTTAATCAGAATTTAAATGATAATGGTATGTTAGACAAGACCTTTTTTACTGACGAGGCGTGTTTTCACTTGTCAGGATATGTGAACAGCCAAAATTATCGTACGTGGGCTACAGAAAATCCTCATACTTTTATTGAAACGGATTTACATCCACAAAAAAATTGGTGTTTGGGTAGCAATTTCGAGAAGTTGGATAATTGGCCCAATATTTTTCAACGAAATAATCAATGCGGAGCGCTACCGAACACTCATTCTAAATGAATTTTTGGATCAATTGCATGATGACGAACAGATAATGGGTTATTTTCAGCAAGATGGAGCCACTCTTCATACTGCGTTGGCGACATTAAATTACTTGAGGGAATTTTACGATGATCGCTTGGTAAGCGACGGATTATGGCCACCACGTTCGCCAGACCTCACTCCGTGCGATTTTTATTTATTCGGCCATTTCAAAAATAAGGTTTTTAAAAATCAAATGCATACCCTAAACGAGCTTAAAGCAGCAATTGAAGAAGAGATAAGGAACATAAATCCAGAGAAGCTTCAACGAGTATTTCAAAATAAAAAACGTAGAGTTAACATTTGCCTAGAAAATGAAAGCCATCATTTTCAACATTTATTATAAAATTAGGGATACTTACTCTACGTTTATTAAAAATACACAAAACCTTAACTTACTTCAATTTACTTTGTATATTTAATTAAAATTGTAAAAATTTTATATATAGTTATGATTAAATATTTAATTTATTTTGGGAAAAAATGTTTGCTACGCCAATGGAAAAGCAATCTAGGGGATTTTTCTTTTCATATAATCAGTTGTACCAACATTTTTTGGCGGAAAATTTAACCTGTCTACAATCATTGTTGATCACACTGTAGTAAACTGATCTCGTAACAATATCACATATATTGTAATTATAAAATCACCATGTACTCAGTTATGTATAAAATTACAGTAAACACTTAACTTTTAATTTTCAATAAATTCACATTTGCCGTTTACGAAAATCAATTCGGGTTGCAGCAGTGGAGTAACAACAAAATCGTTGGCCATCAACGCAACTAGAAATTATGGTTATAGAAGTTAGAGACAAATTAGAATATGTCAATCACAAAATTTATTTTTTACGTTATAATCCCAGTCATTGGAAAAACATTTTAGTAAGCGGATCTTTTTTCCAATTTTAATACACTTTGGGCCATCTATTTTTTTATACCAAAAGCTAAAATACTCATAATGTAAACTTGAATAATAACCAATCTAGAATTATATATCCATTAGTTTAAATAAACGTCAGCAGACGTCAGATTTAGTGTGAAATTAATTGTGATTTTAGCTGTATAAATGAAGATAATACTACAATTTTGATTAATTACGTCATAATTTTGGAGATAATTTCATTATGTGTACAATGTATACCTTTAATATGCTTATTCACCCGAAAATGTCAACGTATATAACCTCAAAATCGGAACTTAAAATACGATTTGCGGCTGAATGGTAAGTCTCCGAAAGAACTTTATCCAAACATTTATGTGTCCCACACATATCTACACCCGGCTCAATTTAAAACAATTCAAAAATCGAAGTATTTCTATCTGGAGAATAACCAAAGTTTGCATTAAAAGTAAGTGAAAGAATAATTGAAATGTTAGAAATATAGAGGATTCATGTAGATTGATCACTTACAATTTGTGGCAGAACCAAGAGGAAATTATTGTCATTCAAAACGCATATTAATTTAATAATGTCACTAATTCAATGTGCTAATGTCCAATTTAACTGAGGTTTGTGTTCTAGAGATTTCCGTTCGTTCTTGTTTGTCGTTCTTTCTACGAGGAGTTTTTCTTTTAAGTATATATATCTTAAGTACAGCATTTATCCTTTAAATTTGCAGATTCAAGCTTTAAGCGAGTGTTTTCCACTCCCAGGTTAAGCATGAAGTAAAATTTCGAGTTTAGAAAAGCCAGAAAATTTGGTTTGGCCACGTAGCGAAGCGGAGCGAAGCGGAGCGAAGTGGAGCGAAGCGGAGCGAAGCGGAGCGAAGTGGAGCGAAGCGGAGCGAACAAACCAAATTTTCTGGCTTTCCTAAACTCAAAATTTTACTTCATGCGCCACGAGTATAAAATACTGATGAAGCTTAAGCAGTGCATTACGAACTTCACTCTGAATAAGTGTTTTATACGCGTGGCGCATGAAATCAAATTAGGCATAAAGTAAAATTTTGAGGTTAGAAAAGCCTAAAAATTTGGTTAGGGCTACGCGACCAAACCAAATTTTCTGGCTTTTCTAAACTCAAAATTTTACTTCATGCCTAATCTGGGAGTAGACGACACTCGTTTATAGCTTCAAACTGAACTCTTAAAAAAAACAACAACGAATATCTAAAGATTTACAGCATACACGCAGTAATTGACATATGTATACTTAAAAGAAAAACTCCTTATATAAAATAAATACACAGGAACTTAGAAAATATTATTGAAGTTTTTAAAATTGTATCTGAAAAGTTGATTTGAACAAATCTACACATTTCTAACTGAAAATAAACGCCATAAGTTGGCAGTTGATTATACATTTTGTAAATTTTTATGAAACCTGCAATTTTTATTTAAAGTTTTTTTTGTAATTAACAGTATTTTAAGAAATACTGACAATAAACAAGGCTAGTTCATTAATTTTTACACCTAACAAAAATGTTAACTATCTTAGTAATCGCAATGAGTCGCACAATTTAACAAGACTTATCGTAAATAAGACATCTTGAGGATCTTTAAAAAACAGGTAGTAGTTTATGACAATGTATGACGCAAAACACATGAATGTTTTTATCAAATGTTTATATTTTTTTTTTTAATTGAATAATGTATTATGTTGTTGTTATATTATATTATATTTTCATAAATAATAGCTACACATAGGCGGAAAAAGACACCAAAGAGAAAATATTCTTCAGCTTTGATCAAACGACGCAATTATGAAATAATTGATAATAAAATGAATCAACAACAAATTAAATAAGTTTACTTCAATTTTGCTTCTTGATATCGCAGAGAATTTAAAGTAAACTGAAATAATTCTGTATCAGGAATCTTTTTCTGATGTATTTGAATAATGTGTAGCAATGCATTTGTAAATTTCATATTTCAATAATTTGAATTTTGTCCCGATAGAACGGTCAAATCGCACAGTATACTCTCGCTACGCAACCGAACCAAATTTTCATATTTTTCTAAACTCGAAATTTTACTTCATGCTTAATCAAGGAGTGGAGACACTCGTTAGTAGTTTCAAACTGAATGCTTTTTAAAAACAACAATGTCTAAGATAAAATCCTGCTGAGTTCAGGCATTCGTTGTTTTTTTTATGCGTTCAATTTGAAATTTCTAAGCAGTGTTTCCACTCCTTGATTAAGCATGAAGTAAAATTTTGAGTTTAAAAAAGCCGCAAAATTTAGTTTGGCTCTAACCAAATTTTCAGGATTTTCTAAGCTTAAAATATTACTTCGTGTGCCAGACGCATACAATGTGGAGTTAATAGTAGTTCAACGGTTTAGGATACTTCTTTTGCAGTATATTTTAAACTTCATAATAGCTTGTTTTATAGGCGTGGCGCATGAAGTAAAATTTCGAGTTTAGAAAAGCCTAAAAGTTTGGTTTGGTGACTTCGCTTCGCTACGCGACCAAATAAAATTTTTAGGCTTTTCTAAACTCAAAATTTTACTTCATGCTTAATCAGCAGAGCTGGGCAGGATTCGAATCATTCAGGATTCGAATCCTGGATTCGAATCCTTTTAGAGGATTCAAAAGAGGGATTCGAATACTTTAGTTCAACTGGATTTGTGATCCGGATTCGTTACATTTTTTAAGAGGATTCGTATTCGAATCGAAATGTGGGTGATTCGAATTCTTATAAAATGATTCGAATATTTATAAAAAGATTCGAATACTTACAAAAGGTTTTGAATCATCAAAAATAATTCGAATTTATTGTGAGGATTAACTTGAAACATTTCTTTTGCGTTTTTTAATTTCTCGTTAAATCACTGTTTTACACGCGTGGCGCATGAAGTAAAATTTCGAGTTTAGAAAAGCCCAGAAAATTTGTCGAGGGTCGCTGCGCGACCCTCGACAAATTTTCACGGGGCTTTTCTAAACTCGAAATTTTACTTCATGCTTAATCTGGGAGTGGAAACACTCGTTTTGATAAGAACATTAAATGACTGAAAATGTTTTTAAAAATAATAATCTAGTTTTCAAAATTTTGCTTAATATTATTTGAAGTAAAACTGACATCATCGAATCCCTAAAAACGGTCTCGTCCTGGTTCTTAAGTAATCAGCTCAATCTTAATGACTCTAAATCCAGGACTCTTACTTTCTCACTCTCCAAAGAAGTGAAAGAAAAGGCCTCAGTAAAATTTTTAGGTATGCATATCGATTCTAAATTGAACTGGGATTCACATAGCGATGCTCTTGCTAATAGACTGTCCTCCAGCATTTTCGCCATACGTAATTTAACAAAGATTGTTTCAGAAGAAACATTACGAGTGGCTTATTTCGCTCTGTTTCAAAGCCACATGGTCTATGGACTGATTGTATGGGGACATTCTGCTATAAGGCATCGAATTTTTGGTTTACAGCGCAGAGTTATCCGCATAATGTCTGGCTGTGGGTATACATAGGATTGTCGTCAGGTCTTTATACACATGAAAATACTAACCTTGCCATGTTATTATATTCTTGAGTACCTGACGTATATTATAAATCATAGTAACCTTTTCCAGACCAGCTGTGATATTCACAATTATGATACAAGACACAAATCAAATATTTATTCAAAGGGGAATAGGTTAACTAAATCACAGACGGGTGTTAGATACCATGCCATTCAATTTTATAATGTCCTTCCTGATCAAATTAAATCCATAGAAGTAAACAAATTTACAAAACTGATTAAAGAGGTCCTTCTTACACAAGCCTTCTACAGTTGGGAGGAGTACCTTGAGTACGATTTTGCCACATTAGTATAGTAGCGAACTAACATTCTACTTCGTTTGATTTCTTTCTTTTAAATCGTTTGTATCGTTAGTAATTCTAATAATCGTCAGTCAAATTTTAAGTAAATATATATATATATATTTTTTATTATGTTAATTTATTTATATTTTAAACACTATTTTTATCCCTTGACTTTTAAGACATTAATTTTACTACTTTTGACTGCTCTCTTTTAAATCGTTTGTATCGTCTGTGATTTTTTAATTTTATTTTAATGTTTATTTATTTATTATTTTAAAACTGTATTTGTATCAGTTATGTGTTTCTATTGTTTGGGGTTGGTGATCTCACACTTCTTCTCACATCTGACATCTGATTTTTATTTTTTTAAATTTTTTGTCACAGGTATAGATATTATTATTCATATTTACGATTATTATATATATTGTTACTACTATTTTTATATTATATGTATTATTGACGTGTGTAAAACAATTGTTAAAGCACTAATAAAAAAAATATACATGGTAGCCACAATCTGAAATGTTAAATTTTTTAAAAAAATTTTCCCTGCCCTTTTAATATAACTTTCTTCTGTGGAAAACCCCCATTTTGTTAAATTGTTTTCATTGTTTTTGTCAATATTTAAGTTAATTTTATAAATTTTTACGTGTTTTGTAATTTGCCTGTCGATTTTGACAAATTTAATAATATCATGGCTTTTTGGTTAGTGTTTTGGTCAATTTTTATATAATTCCATGACTTTTCTCTGACTTTCCCGGTTTTAATGATATTCAGTGAATTTTTAATTTACGTAATTTTCAGGCATTTGTCGATTTTATAATAGAGTTCAATTTGAAGTTTTGAACGAGTGTTTCCACTCCCAGGCTAAGCATGAAGTAAAATGTCGAGTTTAGAAAAGCCCCGTGAAAATTTGTCTCGGGTCGCGCAGCGACCCGAGACAAATTTTCGGGCTTTTCTAAACTCGACATTTTACTTCATGCGCCACGAGTACAAAACACTGATTTGAAGTGAAGTTTAAAAACGCATAAATGCATCTTTAATCAGAGTAACAGGGAATCAGATATTTAGTCTGTTATCAACGATGTTCAGTGTTCATAATAAATAATTAGGTTTTGGATATTTTTGTTAAAACAACTGGTAACGATATTTATATATTAATGGTTGCAAAAAAATTATAAAATCAAATTTATTCTTAAAAGATTTGTATTCGTGATTCGAAAAAACAGGATTCTAATCTTTGATTCGAATCATATTTATCTCCTACGAATCCATTATTCGAGTATTCGTGATTCGAATCATATTAGGTGATTCGGATTCGTAATTGGAATCCTTTTTACGAAGATTCATCCCAGCTCTGTTAATCAGGTAGTGGAAACACCCGTTAGAAATTTTAAACTGAACGCTTTTCAAAAACAACGAATGCTTGAAAATGTACACAGTTCACATGAATGTATACTTAAAACAAAAACTGTCAGTATGTAAATTATTGTAGATTGTAAATTAATTGTAAATTGATTATAATGGGGACTCATTCAAAATATCCACACAATTTTTGGCACACGTTAGCTGGGCCTTATTAATTCTTATATATAATAATATTGAAAAAAATTAGTACCACTCGTATGTACTAACTTTGAGAAAATTAAATATCTGTTAATATTTCACAGTTTCTCCATTTGAAAATACAATTTAAATTTAAAATTAATGTGTTTAATGTTATGCAAACTGTAAATATTTTATTTAAAACCAATCGTTTTGATTTTATTTTAAAATCTATTAGCATAGGCTAAAACAAAAAATGTATTAAGTGTAAGAAATCTCCGCTCTTTAAAATTTTATTCTTGGATATTCTTCTCTGTGAATGTTTTAATCGGGTTTTTTATAATGGAGATTCCGTAAATATAGTGAAACTTAAAGTAATGATTAGTTATTTCTACCTTATTTTTTTTTTCGATTTTCTTTTTGGTAACCCCTCTCATTTTAATCACAGATCCACTACTAATGTCGTACACTACTAAAAATTGACTTTACAATAGTTTTAAAATGTGAAAAAATGAATCATAAATATTTAAACAGACAGACAGCGCCCTTCGACACGAGCACAATTAAGAGGTCGCGAGGTGGAGTTTTTGCAAACGCCCTAACAAATCATTAAAAATTTACAATTGCTAATTGAAAACAAAACTACGTAACTTTAATTAATTACCTCAACAATTAATCACACTTCTAACAGTTTTTTTTTTCTTGCCTTCGATTCTAATCAAAACTCGAGCACTATTTTTTTTATAAAACAAAGTCACTTAATCCTAAACTCACTCACGCACTAGAATCGCCGCCCCCTTGACCCGCGGGGTAGCGAAAATTAATTCCCCCTCCCCGTGAAACTTCGACCTGTTATTATTTTTTTTTTGTTGTTTTTTCGTTTGAATAATTGTATGTGTGTGTAAGTGTGCAGCACGGAAAACGCGCGTCCTGCGTGCACGGGATGGCGTCGCGACGCTCGCTGGACTACACTGAAGCACTGGAGGAGAGAAGCAACAGCGTCCCGGCGCGGCGTGGTGCTTCGGGATGTGGGCGCAAGCGTCGCGGCGCCCGCCTCGCCGGGGCCTACCTGTAGAGATCACACGCAAAAACCGGGATCGGGGGGATGAGGCCCCCGAAAAATAGGCGCTCTTTGAAATTCGCTCAATTTTTGTGCAGGCATGATTTTTGCGAGAAAACTAAAATTGGGAAATAAAAAATAAACGTGATGAATTTCTAGGAACGTTTGCAGGGAACGTGGAAGATTTTCCTGTTGTACAAGCATTATTTTTTGTTCGTAGGAAATGGGTGTAAGAAAACGTGGTTGAATTTATTTTGAGAGAATGAAAGAACTTGAACTGCATTATCCTAACTAACAAGAGCAGCGCGTTGTAACTATTTGTACTAAGTGATTTTTGATGATCCCTCTAATATCTTTTATTGCTGCTATTATCGGCAAACTATAGCAATTTTACCATGACTTAAACTAGAAATGTTCCGATTCCAAAAAATATCGATATTGAGTATCGATTATATCGTATATCAAAGCATCGATACGGTAAAATATCGTAATATAAAGTGCCGATATTCAAAATATCTATACTTTTCGATAACAGATACTATAGATTTAGTATTTATTATTTAACAATGCATATTAATTATTAAAAGTAATTTACCTAAGACAAATAAAATTGCCAGAAATAGTTTATTGGCGGCTACGATATTACCTTTTGTAAAAAAATATTTATAATAAGTCAATGTATTATACGCTTAGCGCATGAAGTAAAATTTCGAGTTTAGAAAAGCCTAAAAATTTGGATTTGCCATGGAAACTCGAAATGTTACTTCATGCTTAATCTACGATTGTAAATCACTCGTTAGAATTTCTTATGGACTTGAATTGAATCGTCTAGCATTAATCACAAATAAATGACTGAATAATAGGCGAGTTTGCGGCTTTAATCATAATCCTAATTATAATTATAATCAATAATCACGACAAACGGTCAATAACTTGAATATTACCGAAAATCGTAAAGAATATATGAAAAGCGAGTACTTTTAAATGTAACGAACATTTAGAAATTCACGAAAATAGTCAAGGTTTTAAAAATGTATGAACAAAACATTTTTTTAGTTAACGAAAGTCTAGGAAATTTAGGATAACCGTTAACATATTTAAAAATTAACGGAAATCTTGGATGTTTACGAAAACCGTCAATATTTTGAATTAAAAACTCGAAAATTCACGAACAGATGCTAAGTATTTAAGAATCAATTAAAATCGTGATATTTTATGAAAAGCGAAAAATATTTTAAATTAAAATGTCGACATTTTTAAAATTAAAAAAATCTACGAAATGTAGGATAACCGTCGGAATTTTGAAAATCATGAGAAAATCTTTTCAAATTCCTTTTCTTCTTGAAATTACTTTTGTTTTATGAATTACGGCAAAACCATTTTACAAACAAAACAACTAATATACCGGGTGATTCGTTTAACATAGAATAGCGTATATACCGAAAAATACGCTTCGTACAGAAAAAATAGCAGAATCCAAAGTTTAATATTGTCGTGTGAGGAATCCGCTAAAATAGAAACTCGCCAAACGTGATTCATACTGTTATTGGAAAATGATCCAAGAGTTTCTTTTGCCTACTCTCAAAGAACTGGATATCGTGTGTGTAGTTTCAGCAAGATGGGGCCACAACCTACACAGCTCGAACTTCAGCGCATTTATTAAAAGAAGTCTTTCCCTCGCGGCTGATCTCCCTGAAGAGGGCACTCTCGCTTGATTTAACCCTCTGTGGCTATTTCCTGTGGGGGTAATCTTAAATGTTGAGCTTATAACAACTTTGGAAGACCCACAGAACAACACCCGAGCCGAAACTGTCAATATACCGATCGGGATGCTTGAAAGAGTAGACCTGTTTGAAATGTTATTAAAAAATCGGTTCAACAACTGGCAGAACAGTCGACTGTGAATTTCTTAAGAGTTCGAACAATATTATTTTCATACCTGGATTTTATAGCACAGGAAAGGTCTTAAATCTTCTTACTTACCTGGACAATTTATCTCACTCAAGTTGGGTTGGTTTACAGTGCGTTTTTAACTTCACTGTAAATCAGTGTTTTATACGCGTGGCGCATGAAGTAAAATTTCGAGTTCATGCGCCACGCGTATAAAACACTGATTTCAAGTGAAGTTAAAAATATACTATTAAGGTTGGAAATGTTTTCGTGGTTAAGTAACCAAATATGTATTCACAAATATTTGAATTATTCGAAAATTTAAATATTTATATTCAAATATGAATAATTTTGTGATTTAAATATTCATGTTAGAATATTTAACTATTTGAATTAATCGAATTTGAATCCCAGCCTTAATAGCGATGATTCGAATTATTTGGGAGGATTTGAATCCGTGTATGAGGATTTGAATCCTTTTATAAGGATTCGAATCCTTTTATAAGAATTCGAATCCTTTTTTATAAGGATTCGAATCATCTACGTCTGGATTCGAATACGAATCCTTTTAAAAAAATGTAACGAATCCGGATCACGAATCCGTTTTTACTAAAGTATTCGAATACCTCTTTTGAATCCTCTAAAAGGATTCGAATCCGGGAATCGAATCCTGAATGATTCGAATCCTGCCCAGCTCTGATATGGAATATATAAAAGTATAAATTCAAATTCAAAACTATTTGAATTCGAGAAAATAAGCTTACGCTTCTTATAGTTTGCACACTTTAAACATAATATATAAAATTATGAAAAAACTATTCGTGAAAATGCAAACAATGTCTTAATTAATAAGACAACCTAAGACGATTCAATGGATATTTATCATCTTAAGTTGTCTTATTAATTAAGACATTGTTTGCATTTTCACGAATAGTTTTTTCGTAATTTTATATATTATATATAAAAGTATACTTAAACAAAATAAAATATTATTTTTAAACCTATCCGGATATATTTCTAGTTCTTTCATCACATAAAACTTGCCTTTTTTCAAATTTCCAACTACTAAGATGAACCCAAAACCTTCTCAGGTTGTTCAAATATAATAAAGTTAAGAGGTCTTGCCTGAAATCACTTTGGCAAATATCATATGATCTGTCAAATTGTAATTAATTCACATTTTTAAAACAATTTTAATAAAATAACTAAAATAGCTATGACATAAAGTGAATATGCATTAAATGCTAATTTTTCGATTATCTACAACTTTTCTTAACAAGATTTTTTGATATGACCAATGATAAGGAAAAAATAAAAAAAAAAGTGCTGAGAGTAAACTACCACATCCGGTTTCGGCATTTTCACCAAAAGTTGATCGGATACTACTATTGTAATAAAAAGCTTAAGTTTATAGTATCTTAACAGCTCAATCGGCTTAGACTTTATCGTGAGTCTTAATCGACTCAGGGGACCTCAAAATAGATATATCCACTAACATTTTTGATTTTAAAATGTTCGCGAAAACAATACTTTTCCTTTGGACTTAGATTAAAAACAATATCATATGCCATCTATAGACTCGTTTCGAGATTTGTCTGTCTTCAGTATTTCTTCGCTTACGACTTTTTAAATTAGACATTTGAAAATGAAATTGAAATAAACTTACTTGGAAATGTAATGTGTGTGGTGTGTAGAAGTAAACAAATGGATTGAGTGAAAACTTGTTCATACCACACACATCATGTTTTCCATATAAGCTTCAACGAATATTCTCGTAATTTTATATTTTAAATCACATATGGGCAACCCCCGGCCCGCGGGCCCGATCCGGCCCGCTGTAAGATATGATCCTGCCCGCGAGACATTTTGAAAAAACCCAATTAAAAAAATATTACATTAGGTACTTATACTCACGGGAGTGACAGTGAGGCGGCAAACATGAAATTCTTTGATGTTTGCCGCCTCACTCTTTGATAATCGCCGCCACTCGACTTGCTCGATGAAATTCTTTGAGGTTTGCCGCCTCACGGGCAACACATCAAAAGCTTTATTGCTTCTCAATTATTCTAAACTAGTTTATTCCAGATTATTCGTTCATTTTGCCTATATAAGCGGGTGGATAGCCCGAACGTTAGTTCAGTTCTATTTGAGCTACCGAGGTGATAACTTGGACAAGCGATATCCTAGCGAACTTCTCGAGCCGTCAACTTGCTTTGTGACTTTGTGTGCATCTTGAGTGGTTACTAACTATAGTTTGTTATTAAGTTTATTGAACGAAAAGTAAACAAAAATGATGTCTGGTGGAAAGAAACGAAAAGTAGATACAGAGGGTCGCCATTTTCAAGAAAAATGGACTGAAGAATTCTTTTTTATCTTGCACAATGGTAAGCCTATTTGTTTGCTGTGTAATGAATCCATTTCAGTAATGAAATAATTCAATATGAAGAGGCATTACTCAACTAAGCATGCTACGCTGCACTCACTAACAGGACAATTAAGATCAGACAAAATCCAGAAGCTTACCGCAAATTTGGAAAAACAGCAACAAATGTTTCATAAACAAAGAACACAACTTGATAATGTTGTGAAAGCTAGTTTTATAGTTAGCTCAAAATTGGCAAAGGCATTAAAACCATTTGCCGAAGGAGAATTTATCAAGAAGTGTATGTTAGAAGTTTGCGGTATTATGTGTCCTGAAAAGAAAAAAGAATTTGAAAAAATTAGTTTGTGAAGACGAACTGTTGTTCGACGTATAGAAATGATGGCTAATGATATAAAAACAACATTGACTGACCGTATGGCTGGTTTTGAATCATTTTCCATAGCATTAGACGAGAGCACCGATTTGTCTGACACAGCTCAACTGGCTATATTTATTCGAGGTGTTGATAAGGAGTTCACTGTTACTGAGGAATTGCTTGCTTTACAGCCGCTAAAAGGAACCACTACAGGAGAGGATATTTTTATTGAAGTTCAAAAGGTATTCACAAGTTTTGGCTTGCCATGGTCAAAATTAATTGGAGTACGCACTGATAGTGCACCTTCTATGGTCGGCTTACGTAAAGGTTTCATCGGAATTTTGAATGAAAAAGCAACAGAATTAAATGTGCAAAAAGATGATTTGATAGTCCTTTATTGCATTATCCACCAACAGAACTTGTGTTCTAAGTCCATTCGACTCCAGAATGTTATGAATGTGGTAGTAAAAACCATCAACTTTATTCGACCCCGAGGGCTTAACCATCGTCAGTTCAAGGCGTTTTTGGATGAAATGTCAGCTGAATATAACGACGTAACATATTATTGTGAAGTCAGATGGCTGAGCAAAGGAAAAATGTTGAAACGGTTTTACGAGCTTAGAAATGAGATAGCAGACTTTATGAAAATAAAAGATAAACTACTATCTGAATTAAGTGACCCAAAATGGATATGTGACTTAGCATTTCTGGTCGATCTTACAGGCTATTAGAATGATTTAAATTTGAAACTTCAAAAACAAGGACAGTTAGTAAATGATTTGTACAGCCATTTAAAAGCGTTTCAGACCAAACTACGCTTGTAGGAGTCACAGATGCTGTCTGGTAACAGTTACCATTTCAACACGCTCTCTGCGTATGAAAATATTGCTTATGCTCAATATGCTAAAGATCTCAAGTTACTGTCGGAACAATTTTCGAACAGATTTTGCGACTTCAAAAACATGGAAGACTGTTTCAGTTTATTTGCTACTCCTACAACATATATTGTACAAAATGCTCCAATACACTTACAAATGGAGTTGATCGAGATTCATGAGAACTCACTCCTAAAATTCAAATTTGAAGACGTAGAGTTGTGCGGATTCTACAATAAATACCTAGAAGAAGACAATTTTCCGCAGCTTAGAAAATTCGCAAGAAGATTGATTTGTGCGTTTGGCAGTACTTATAAATGCGAACAGTTCTTTTCATTGATGAAAGTTAATAAATCAACACATCGTACAAGACTGACTGACGATAATTTGGAAAATTCTTTACGTCTTTGTGTCAGTGGAATTAATCCAAATATCGATGGATTAGTTTCCCAAATTCAAGCTCAAGTGTCTCATTGATTTCGGTGTATTTAACTTTCGTAGTTTGTAACAATTGAAAATTTAACGATTTAATTATAATGTACCATTTTTTTAAATTTCATTTTGTTATTTTAATAAATTGTACTATAATAACATTGTCGTATTATTTCATGTCTAATATCTATCGCAAAAAATATTATCACTACTTTAAAATGCACTAAGTACTTTTAAACGCGGCCCGCGAACGTATTTGCACGCTAAAGTTTGGCCCTCAACATGTCAAAGGTTGCCCATACCTGTTTTAAATCAAGAAAAGAATTAAAATAGTACAGTTTTGAATCCGCTTTACATCATTTGATATTTTCACGTAATGAATACATTTCACACCACCTCATTAATTCTCCTCCACATTTGTAATAAACTCTTTGATCCAGTCGAACAAGCACTGCGGTGGGAAACTTTTCCGCCTCGCACAAGAAAACTAATAACCCGCGTTGTGGTTGTTAAAACTGTCGGATTCGTTGATTAGGAACGGGAACGGAGCGTTTGTTCCGGGACTGGAGCGGGCGGGTGGGAAAGATATCTTAATTCCGGGTGAATAATTCAAAATGTTTGGTTTAGATGAGCCCCCGCCAACCTTCATCCCGCACCACCCCCCCATGCAACTTTGATATCATCCGGGGTGTTAGTTTAATGGAATCCACGTTTCATCTGTGTACGTGTGTTTGTGTACGGGTTTGTGTACGCAATTCTGGATTATATGTTAACCAACCGAAAAGATTACAAACCCACCGCCGACGCCGTCTTTGTTGTGCGTGCGGTTTTTTAAATATTCAGAGGGTGTTTCGGGAACGACCTCCCCCACTTTTCCAACCCCCCACACTCCGGAAACTGGACGGACCTTGAGAATTTTAGATTTTATGGAATGCTCAGAAGTTAAATTTTGCATGTGAATGGGGATTAATCAACGTTTTCTCTTATAAGAGGCGGCTTGTTAGGGGAGGCAGGTGCCTCACCAAAAAAATTTTGATGAAATAGATATAACATTTCTGATAGAAATGGATATAGTACGTGGTATATCCACAACGTAAGTTCTGTTTGACTGGTTAAAGAAAGCAAATACATGTTCAAAAATACAGAGAGTTTTATCTAACACCGAACATTTTCATAACGAAAATATTTCTTTTAAGTATACATATGCATTTCGTTGTACATTTTCTGACGCTCGGTTTATTAAAAGAATTCAATTAGAACTTTAAACGAGTGTTTTCCACTCTCAGACTAAGCATGAAGTAACATTTCGAGTTTAGAAAAGCCTGAAAATTTGGTTTGGTCGCGTAGCGCGAAGCGCGGAGCGGCCAAACCAAATTTTCAGGCTTTTCTAAACTCGAAATTTTACTTCATGCGCCACCGGTACAAAACATTGATTCAATGTAAAGTTTAGCGGTGTGTCTTAAGCTTCGTAATATTTATTTATTTATTTATTTATACATATAGACGGTCAAGCCTTTTTGAAGATAAAATACAGATTTTTAAAATATTACAATTAAAACAAATATAAACATAAAATAAAAACACCTACATACTAAATACAATAAATAACATACAATATTTCTTTTATAACGAGAACAGATTAAATTAAATTAAATTAAGTGCATTAAGTGTGCCTTGAAAGTGTTGAAGGAGTTTCCAAAAAAATCGAGCGATAATGCGACACTGTTAACATACCTGGCGATCCGTGGCATGGGACTGTTCATACCGTACGTGGTTCTATAGTGACCTATATGTAGAAGATCATTCGATATTAAAGCTCGACCCTGCACATTGAGGTTAATCAAATTATGCAGATTTATGCAATTTATCATCCCATTAAGTAATTTGTACATAAATGTTATGTCCATTCCCTTCCTTCGAATGTGCAATTCAGTAAGACCAACATATTGACAGGATTGCTGGGGCGTAAGATATATGCCAACAATGCTCAACTTATATGCTAAGACCTTGGAAAATTTGTATTGTATAGACTCTAATCTGTCTACATGCGTTTTGAAGGATGGTGACCAAATAAGGCAGCAATAATCCAGGTGTGATCTGACTAGTGCATTATACAGAATCACAAGAGCACTTACATTAATAAAATCAGTTGTAGATCGTTTAATAAACCCTAGCATTTTATTAGCCTTGTTCACTATGTAGTCAATATGTAGCCTGTAAGACAGTTTAGAGTCCAACATCACTCCAAGGTCCCGGATACTATCTACTCTGCAGAGAGAGGTATCATTCAAATGATAATTAAAATATGTTGGTACTTTACAGCGTGAAAACGGCATAAACTGACATTTACTTATATTTAGTGCCATATCATTATTTGTGCACCAGCATTGTATTAATAACAGATTATGTCTAATGATTGAGCAATCATTGATGTTGTTTATTTGGAGGAATATATTGAGATCATCCGCGAATAATAAGTGTGGACAAGTAAGTATATCGGATAGATCATTTATGAAGATCGAGAACAGAAGCGGTCCTAAGTGAGAGCCCTGCGGAACCCCTGATGTTGCCCATATTTCATTAGAAATGTACCGATTGATTTTGACGTATTGAATATGTCAGTGTTTTGTACCGGTGGCGCATGGAGTAAAATTTCGGGTTTAGAAAAGCCTGTTTGGCCGCTCCGCGCTTCGCGCTACGCGACCAAACCAAATTTTCCGGCTTTTCTAAACCCGAAATTTTACTCCATGCTTAGCCTGGGAGTGGAAACACTTGTTTAAAGCTTCAAATTGAATTCTCTTAGTAAACCGAGGGTCGGAAAATGTACAACGTATGCATATGTATACTTAAAAGAAATATTCTCGTTATGAAAATGTTCGGTGTTACATGAAACTCTCTGTATATATATATATATATATATATATATATATATATATATATATATATATATATATATATATATATATATATATATATATATATATATATATATATATATATATATATATATATATATATATATATATATATATATATATATATATATATATATATATATATATATATATATATATATATATATATATATATATATATATATATATATATATATATATATATATATATATATATATATATATATATATATATATATATATATATATATATATATATATATATATATATATATATATATATATATATATATATATATATATATATATATATATATATATATATATAGTAAAAGAATCATTCAACCTTCAACTATTTTTCGAAATAACTCCTACAATTTTATAGGCACTTGTCATAGCTAGGCACACGCTTTTGTATTACCTCATTATAAGAGGTTGCGGCCCGTAATGTCAACCAAGTAACAACATGTTCTTTGATCTCATCGTCATTGTTGAACCTCTTGTCCCCAAGACTCATAGAGAGAGCAGACATTTTATACTTTCGGTTTTCAATAATAATTGTTTTTAACAGCAGCAACCAGTTTATTACTAGTCAAACATGGAGCTTGTCATCAAACACATTATCACGTCCTTCACATTCTTCATTGAAAATGTGATAAGTGATTCAATGGTAAGAAGATGGGTAAAAATGTCTTTCCCATTGAATCACTTATGGCGAATCCAACATGGTTGACTTAAAATTACAAAATAATCCAATTTTAATCAAAATTGGGTTATCCTGCACTTCAGGGTCTCGACAAGATTTTATAAACCAATGAACTTCTTGAAAAAACTATTAATTATTCTCTAATGAGTGTTTTCAATTCCTAAGTAAAATTTTAAGTTAAGGAAAAACCTGAGGAATTTGGATTTGGACGAAGCGTCCAAATCCAAATTCTGGCTTTTCTCAACTCGAAATTTTACTTCATGTGCCACGCGTATAAAACACCACTTTCACGTCAAATCAACAAACTTAAAATTTTAGATTTAAAAAAAATTTTGTTCACTTATTGAGTGTATATAGAAAAAGGAAAATATCTAATTTTATTATTAAATGTAAAGCCGTTTTGAAGATATACGCATTTAAATTTCAGGGTTGAAATCGCAATTCGGTCAATTTTCAAATTACTATTACTGCTCTGCAAATTGAACTACAGATGTTATACAGGTCTCATTTTTAGGATTTTTTTGAAAATGTTTTAATCCAAGTCCTTTCACTTCTAATTTGTTGCTATCTCTCCTTTAATTTTAATTTGTATTGTTAGTTGGTTTGAAGAGAATTTGACCTAAACGTTACATATACTTTAATAGAGCGTTGTAACAAATCAAATTAAATAAGATTTTAAATATTTCATTGTATAATTCAATATCCGGAGGTGTATTTGCACGGGAAGTAGTTGTTTCAATGGATATTTATCGTCTTAAATTGTCTTATTAACTAAGACACTGTTTGCATTTTCACGAATAGTTTTTTCGTAATTTTATATATTATGTTTAAAGTGTGCAAACTATAAGAAGCGTAAGCTTATTTCTCGAATTCAAATAGTTTTGAATTTGAATTTATCTTGTTTGAACATAATACTGACAACGAACCTGAAATAACGGAAATAGAATTGACTGAGGTAATAAAAAAGTTGAAGAATGGTAAATCGCCAGGCCCAGACACAATCACATCAGAAATGATAAAAAAACATTGACAAACAACGCAAACAAATACTGTTACTGATGATAAACAAGATATGGAAGGAAGCTAAAATACAAAAATTACAAAAATCACAGACACTAAAAATAATATCGTTTCTTTATCACAGCCCTTAACTATAAATAAAGGAATTCCGCAAGGGAGCATCCTAGGCCCTTTGCTGTTTGTTATATACATTAACGATATCTCTAAAACAGTTCCAGCGTATAGTAAAATCTTAAATTACGCTGATGATACTAATCTACTAATCAGCGGAAAATCTATTTCTGACATCGAACATTTGAGCAACGACTGTATTAACAACCTAGAAATATGGTTTAAAACAAACGATCTAATACTAAATGAGTCTAAAACCAATATTGTATTATTTAAGACAACTGAAGCCATAAACACGCCCCCACACATCACTATAAATAATAAATTATATCCAATTATAAATAGTGTCAAATGTCTTGGAATTATATTAGATAACACCTTAAAATATAATCACCATATTGACTATATCTGTAAAAAACTAAGCGGAGCGTGTTATGGACTTAGGGTATTAATCAAAAACACAAACCATCGCATTGCTAAACTATTTTACTCTTCAAACATTGAATCCCAATTAAGATATGGTCTGATATTTTGGGGTGGCAGTACTTCTGCAGGGAAAGTGTTTACACTGCAAAAAAAGGCAACAAGAATATTACTTACACAAAAAATAAATGCAAGCTGTAGAGGTTTGTTTAGAAATCAAAAGATATTGTCCTTTTATGGTCTCTACATTTACGAGTGTTTGAAATTCTTTTTAAAATACAGGTCGCTATTCGGGGACGTGTTTTACTCAACTAGATACCCTAGCAGATACGGTCAAGTATACAAGTTACCACATCATTCACTCAATAAATTTAAGCAAGGTTGTTTTTACTCATCCCTTAAAATGTTTAACCATCTTCCATTGTCAATTAAAGTAATAAATGATTACAACAAAGCCAAAAGAAAAATATATGAACTCTTATGTGATCTTGAGCCATACTCTATGTCAGAATTTTATAATTTTAAATTTTAATTACGTGAACTTTCCATGTTATTATTTATTTATTTATTTTATCGATATTTCACATTGAATTTATCTATCTAAAATTTATATATATATATATATATATATATATATATATATATATATACCTTTGTGACGATTTACATGTACAAGTATTATTTTGTATGTATTTGTGGAATGTAAATAAATTATTAAATTAAATTAAATTACCAAGAGAATGGACAAAAAACACTATAGTACCCATATTTAAAACAGGAGATAAATTATTGTGCTCCAACTACAGAGGCATAACTTTAATAAACACCATAATAAAGTTAATAGAACAATTAATAAGTAACCGTCTGAGAAACAAACTGGAAAACACATGGGCGGAACAACAATGCGGTTTTAGAGTTGGCCGCAGTATTCAAGACCATATATTCATCATACAGCAAATAACAGAAAAGGCAAACAAAGAGAATAGAAAAATATACCTAGGGTTTATCGATCTAGAAAAAGCCTTCGATAAGGTTAATCGAAAGAAACTGTGGGAAATTCTTACCATGAGAGGTATAAACACAAATCTGATTAGACTTATAAAAAAACATATATGAGACAAGCACAAGTGCAATTATAAAGAATGGACAATACTCAGAATATTTCAAAACATACACGGGTCTACGGCAAGGTGATAGTCTGAGCCCCACTCTTTTTATCATTTATATGAATGAAATAATAAAAGAATGCGAAAGCAGAGAAAAAAAAATATCATGTGGGATTTAGACATCTACAGAGAATACAAATATCAGAAGGTGCGTTTGCAGAGGACGTTGTTGTTATTGCCGGTACAGAAAAAGATCTACAACACAACCTACTGATATGGAACGAAATACTCGAGAAATACAAAATAAAGATCAACAAAACTAAGACCAAAGTCATGACAATAGGAGACGAAGAAGAACAAATAAATATATACATAGAAGGCGACAAACTCGAACAAGTGAAATCATATAAATATCTCGGAGTACAGATAAAAAACAACGGAAAATATGACCTTGAACTGAACACAAGAATAGAAAAAACGACTAAACTATATTATACAATGAAACAGAACTTTATAGACAATAAACAAATATCGAAATCGACTAAGCTTAAAGTATTCCAATCCATATACCGACCTATTCTCACATTTGGTTGTGAAACGTGGATACTGGACAATAAATTAAAAAGCAGAATACAAGCATTAGAGATGAAATATTTGAGAAGAGTTAAGGGAGTATCCAAACTTGACAGAATACGGAACGAAATAATCAGAAATGACTTGAATACCTTGCCAGTTTTGGAGTACATCGAGAGGAGACAGCTCGGATGGTGAGGCCATCTGCACCGACTAAATTCAGGAAGAGTAACTAGACAGATATGGGAAGCGCGAATATACAATAACAGAAAAAGGGGAAGACCTATCATGGAACAGCGCTATAGAGAAGATCTTGGAAGACCGAGGAACATCATGGACAGAGGCCAAAGAATGGACAAAACACAGGGAAAATTGGACAAATTTCGTATGCAGAACACAACAACAGAATTATTACAAAGAATCACATAACTATTTATAATTAAGAAATGTTATTTTGTTATATACAACTTTATTTTTAGAATTAATATGTTAATTTACACACTCCACACTCTTTATGGGTAGACGGGGTTTTTGATAATATATATATATATATATATATATATATAAAAATGTTTAAAATAATATTTATAATAATTAATGCAATCATGATCGGTTCATATTGAAAAAAAATAACTCGTTAAGTTTTATTTGCAAAATATTTTTTGTATTTTTGCAGGGATCGCTCGTGAACCGTTGTCGCCCAGTCGAGTTTAGTATATAACGCACGCGACTTGACGCCAAATACACAAGCGGGCGACTGCATCGCCCGATACAGCTCCAATCGTCCACTTGTACATTAGGCGCACAATCGCGCGCCTTATATGACCAACTGGACTCAGCGGCTCCGGTTCACGAGCAATCCCTGCCAAAATTCGCCCAGTAATTATTACATACACATAAAATATTTCTTAAATAAAGCTCAGCGAGTTTATTTTTTTAATATGAACCCATTATGATCTCACTTTAAAATGTATATGGTTAATTAACAATTAAATGAGCTATTGTATGAATTATTTTAAACATTTTTGGAAAATGCGATTTTTGAGATATTCAAAATCAAAATTTTGATATTAATAAAAAAAACATTGAAAAAAGCTTCAGTTTTTTGTGTTGTATATCATAAAAAAGTTTATGAAAAATGCTACAAAATGAAAAAAGTTTCACATCTCTAGCTCAGTTTGGAGACTAGCTATCGTAATTTAAAAATGTTGCGATTTGCGATGTTGACTCATTTTTCTAAAATTTAAATGCATGTATCTTCAAAACGACTAGACATTTTATCATAAAATATATATTTTTCTATTTCTGTATAAAGGCAATAAGTGAACAACATTTAAAAAAAGTCTGAGATGGTAAGATTTAAGACTGTGTTTATTTGACATGGAATTACCCCACTGATTTATAGTTAGATTAAAAATATACTGCTCATTGAATAAAAAAAATCTAATATGTGCATCAATAAATTCTTCACAGTTTTTCCGAATGCTTCCAATTTTTGGCATTTCATCACTTTTTATTCCGTTATTCTAAAATGGCTAAGAAACACTGCTCTAATCTTAGATTAGACAAAAAGAAAAAGACACAAATTGTAGATACAGATAATTGCACCACCTAACACTCATTCATTTAGTGATTCCTCAAATAAATTTGCCTTATCACTAGAAAAACCCGCGAGCCGCCACTGCCTCTTATAATTCATATTTGAAAGATGGGTACGAAAACTATAGGTAAAGGATTTTGCATGGTAATCAAAAGAGGCGTTATCATTTTATTTTAAGTTGGGAATAATTATTAATTCAATGCAGAACTTTGCATACTCGTTAGTAATACTAATATGTACACCGGATTGCAACGCTGATGTAATTCTCGGTGATTCGTGGCCATTGAGCGAAAATTATGTGCTTTGTATACGGATTGTGCATTTGCCTGAATGGACTTTATGTTCTTGTGTCCTAAATTCAATTTGGTAATATGAAGTACAGTGCCGAATCAATAAATAAGCATACTAGGCGCCAACTTTAGATATATGATTTATTTATATACACTGCGTTTTATTTAAGTAAGTAAGTAAGTAACTTGTTTATTGCTAGTACCACAGGTTTACAAACATCAAGGAAAGTACACATTTAAAAAAACATGGTATTGTATAAAATAATTGTCTTGTATCCTATTACAATTAAAAAAGTTAAAATTTAAAAAGAAGGCATAAATACACTAATATAAAAGTAACACGTTAAAAATATAAAAATATAATATAAAATACAATTTACAACACAAAATAAACAAAAATAAGTAAATTAATAAAATTATTTAAGTATGGCCATAGGGATTTACGTGGTAAAAAATGTACACCATGTTAACTTTTGTTGTCGTACAAATTTGAAACATTTTTTTTGTTTTACTGATAAATCATAATTTTTTCCATAAATGTACAATGCTGGAAGGACTTAAACATGTTAGATTTCTTTATTTGCGCTTTCAAAATTGAATTTAATAATATGAATAATTAAGCCAAAAAATCAACTTGGCGACAATGTCATAATGTAAGTATTTGATTTATTAATAGAAACAAAAAAATGTTTCAAATAATAGCCTTTAATTTAATTCTCCTATCTTTCACGACCCATACCCCCCCAAGTGATTTCATAATCCTTAAATATCTCTGAAAGTAAATAGATAGATAAGATAAAGAGTTGTGGTTTTCGCTATTCTCTTAGGAATAGAGGGCGCTATCGGTTACACTATATAGTTGTTGGGCTTGAGTTGCAAAATAAAAATAGTCGAGTTTCCAAACATTCAATCAAGGGTAACTTGATTTTCTTTAAATGGAACCGTGTTAATTTTTGTAACACCAATCGAATGAAAATGCAATTTTCTTTCGATTCGGTTTATCAAATTAAAATAAATATCTAAAGCATTGTCATTTACAGTTTTTTAATAACTGAGAAAAATCGATTTGATAAAATCGACACTTCACATTTTTCAAAATATCTAGTTACCCTTGGAGTTTTCAAAAATTTTACAAATGTCTTTTTATTCACCTCGTAAGACTGCACTATTTTGCCCATTCAACCGTTTCTCTAATATTATATACTGGGTGGCCATGAAAGTATTGCCTACGCAATTACTCAGGCAATATAATGAATACTACTTTCGGCTTAACGGGAAGTGAAATCATTGTCTTATTTTAAACAACTTTTATCTAAATTGTAATATTGGTCTCTAAATTTCCTTTGCAATGATGTATAACAAGTTAATATTCACGTTAAAACTAACCTCAAAATTTATATTTTTCGAAATTCACTTAGTAGGCAGAGAAATTGTAACTGGGATGACACATCAGAAAATGGGCCCTGAAATAGTCATGTTACCTGAAAAGAATTTCTAATTACATCGAATATTTTTTCCAGTTAACGGCGAAAAAAGGTAAATGCCAAAATTAAAATTTCCAAAATTCTAATTTATGAACGCACTGTAATATAAAAACTTTAAATAGCACACCCTACTTTTTCTGTTTCTGTTTCTGTTTAAAATTCCCTATTCAATTATGTATTGCAAGTTGATATCAGTTCAAGACTTGACTGTATTAGAGTTTTTAAAAATTGACACTAATAATAGCTGAAAAATTAATGATTCTTAGATAAAACAAAGACGTTGAATAGACTGTCACAGACAATTCACAGCCCACTTTGTGATGTTTCATTAATGTTACAATTCCTCGGCTTACTAAGTCAATTTCGAAAACTATTAATTTTGAGGTTATTTTTAAGGTAAATATCAACTTGCGATACATCATTGGAAAGGGAATTTAAAGAGAAATATGAGACGTTAAAAAAAGGCTAGTGTTGTAATTCAAAATAAGAAAAATTATATCCCTTGCGGTACAAGCGGAAGTAGTATTCCTAGTTAATACTATGCCAAAATCAAGCTATAGGTATTAAATATATATCCCAAAGTTCAAATACCATTTATATTGCCTGAGTAATTGCGTAGGCAGTACGTTCATGGCCACCCGGTATATATATTCATTGTGTTTTAAGAACCATTTTGTACTTATTCAAAATTCGCTGAAACGATGAGTTTAAATGCGGACTTATATAATTATTCACACGACGTGAGTGCCAATAGCATAACTTATACATTCACAAGAATAAATTTCAACTAAAAATGAAAACCTACAGCACAGTTTGTTATTGTCAACCTTTACAAAATGTTGAACGCAAAAACATTGTCTGTTTTGTGTATTATGGTGATCGCTTTTGGATGCGGTAGGATTTCTTAATTAAATCTAAAACTAAAAGTAGAAAATATTTTATGTATTTTGAAAATTAAAATATAAACTCAGTGTTTTATTAATTCTATAAAAAGAAGATGCAGAAAAATATAAAACATTATTTTTAAATTTTTGTGAAGAAAAACACAAGTTATGTTCCTTATTTTTGTTTTCTATTTTTTTTTTTTTAGTATTAACGAATCCTGCGCCAACTATTTCTCCAGTTGATTGGAAAAAATGGACTGTTGCCCAAGATACAATACCTATGAAGCCAGTCGATACAATATATGTGAAGCCAATTGATACAATAATTGTAAATCGAGTCGCTCCAATAATAGTTAAGAAATTGTTGGATAAATTATTAAAAACTATATAGTTGAAGCTGTTAGTTGTTGAAACTCAATAATATCACTTTAATAAAACACTTAATTTGTTTTGGTTTTAAAATTATATTTATTGTACTACAACAATTATTTCACCACATTGTGGCTTCATCAGGTAGATATACAGTGTGGTGAAACAATTGTTGTAGTACAATAAATATAATTTTGAAACCTAAACAAATTAAGTGTTTTATTAAAGTGATAAATTATTAAATTAAATGTATTTTAAAAGTATGTGAAGAAGTAAATAAAATGGATATATATATATATATATATATATATATATATATATATATATATATCTCATACTTATTCTTAAATTCCTGCAATTTAAATTGTCTACAGAAAAAATGCTCGTCTTGATTTCCACTCCTTAATTAAGCATGGAGTAAAATTAAATTTATAATAAACCGGCTAAATCAGTATTAAAAACAAACTACTAAAGCAGCGTTAAAATATACTGCTATATAAGAATATTTTCAACTTTACTTGAAATCAGTGTTTTATACGCATGAAGTAAATTTTCGATACAAAAAAGCCTGAACATTTTCAGGCTTTCCTTTTTGTTCATTTAGGCTAGGCGGTGTTCGTTATTTTCGAAGTTTTTACATTTTTATCAATCTACTAAATATTGTTTCCGTAATTTTCATCAATTTACTTAAATGTTGATAATATTTATTAATGTCATAAGTAATTAGTTTCCATTGTTTATTTATTTATCAATTTTCAAGATTTTAACATAATTCTTACTTGAATCAGATATTATTAAAATATTCCGTGTTTGAAATTAATAATTAATCCGCGTTGAATTTTTAGAAATGTTCTGTATGACCATTTTAAATTTATTTTTCGAAAATATTATAACTTTTCAATTAAAGTGCATTTAATTTTAGACAAAATATGTGGGTGTAAAAGGATTAACACTTCTTGAAATCAAATAATTATCAGATGTCTTTTGCATTCGTTACATTTCAGTGTTTTTTTTTATTATTTTGTCCGTCACACAAAATTCCATATTAAATAAACAAATACAAAGTCAAAAATGTCTAAAAGAAAATCAATTATTCTCATTTATGGAAATCTACTTTATATCATAACTTAAAGACGTGAAAGAATTATATTTTTTTGTCGAATATTAAAATATACTCATTTGGATTTTAAGAATTTTAAATAAATTCAACCATCGATACGTTTTTGTTAAGCCTTTAAAATAAATTGTAAAATTTGGGAGGCTCACAACTTTAATTTACGGTACAATATTATCATTTTCTGAACTGAATAATTTAAAATGGTAATTTTTGAATAATGTATAATTTCAGTTACAGTATGTAAAAGTAAAATACCTTATTCTGAAAAAAAAATCAACTAAACTTCAGATTTACTTGTATGAAATTCATAATAATTACTATTACCATTCCTTCAACGTTATCAAATTAAAAATAATTGGTCAAGCTGGAAGGAAAATCGTATACGCCAAAAGTTAACTAAAACATCACTCCATTTATTTTAGTCATAAATTTTACAATAAAAAAACTGCACAATAAGTTTATGATTGATCGTCTAACGAGTGTTGCTAATCCCGGATTGAGCATGAAGTAAAATTTCGAGTTTAGAAAAGCCTGAACATTTGGCTCGGGCGCGGAGCGCAGCGGAGCGACCGAGCCAAATTAGGCTTTTCTAAACTCGAAATTTTACTTCATACGCCACGTGTATAAAACACTGATCTAATGTGAAATGGTCTATAACCAATTAACAAGTAAAATACGTTTAGTATGCTAATCATCAATTGTTTAAATGACGGAGAAAGTTCTACGATGAACATATCATAATTTTTTGTATTTGTTTGTGTATAACTTTACAGAAATACATTTATGAAACCTAGATAACTAACCCAAATCCCCCCATCACAAAAAGCTATCTACGCCACTGCAATAAAGTATGTATGATCGTAGTTATGTAAGTGTATGTGTTTTATTAAATCAAAATTTGTTTAAAAATGTAAAGTATTGTTCTAGATAGTTTGGGAAGCGCTGCACGAACATATAACAAAAATGACAATAATAAAAAAAACCGCTACAACTATATACTGAATGCTATGTAGGCCCATGCTAGATTATGGATGGCTTTATACTCTTTTTAACTACTTTACCTACTGTTAAAGCCCACCTTCAAATAGCACAAACAATCCACCAGAGCTGGGCAGGATTCGAATCTTTTTAAAGGATTCAAAAGAGGCATTCGAATACTTTAGTTCAACTGAATTCGTGATCCGGATTCGTTACATTTTTTTAAGAGGATTTGTATTCAAATCTAAATGTGAGTGATTCGAATCCTTATAAAAGCATTCGAATATTTATAAAAGGATTCGAATATTTATAAAAGGATTCAAATATTTATAAAAGGATTCGAATACTTACAAAGGGATTTGAACCGTTAAAAATAATTCGAATTAATTGTGTTCGCGCCTATCAATGCGCGAATCTAAAATTGTATTAAATGTAGGAATTACGAACGTTATTAGTTCAAAATACGATTTTAGCCATTATTTTAATTGCTTGTTTTCGCCCAGGGTGCGGACTTTATTGCCAGTACGTGCCGATCCCCGAGCAAACAGACCATAAACCTTTTGTACAAAATTTTTAGCTAGACAATGCCGTTCCTCTGGTACGTATCTGATGGCGGGTACTAGAAGATAATACCGAGTTGAAGGTTTATGGATCTGAATCGTAAAGTGCGGCCCTGGGAAAGACAAATTTCTGTTCTTCGAACTGCATCCGGCATTCTTCTATCACTCTCTTACCTTTGACTTTTTTTTCTTGTCTTTGTTACTTTCATCCCTTCTTCCCACTTTTTCGAGTTGCCTATTTCCCTCAATCACAAAAACTTATCATTCTCTCGCCATCGTCTGATTGAGTAAGTTGTTCCTTATTACGTGAAACTTGTATTTTTTTGTGTCATATTGCTTTATATTTTTTGTCTGTGTTGCATTTTAATTCTTTAACTTAAACTTTTACTGTGTTCATTTTTTCTAATTTCGTGGGTGTATTCAATTTATTATTTGTGCATATTTTCTAACTTGTCTAATTTAATTCATTATTCAATTCATGTGTTTCTTTGCTTAATTTTATTTCAATTTGATTAATTTTATTTGTAAATATTTGTTATTTTATTCTTGATGCATATTTTTATGTGTAAAAAGAAATTTGTTCCTTAATATTGTGTTTAAGTAATTTTGCAATCAAATCGCGCAAACCGCGTAACCAAATTGTAAGGATTAATATGAAAAACGTCTTTTTAAATTTCTTGTTAAATCACTGTTTTATACGCGTGGCGCATGAAGTAAAATTTCGAGTTTAGAAAAGCCCAGAAAATTTGTCTCGGGTCGCTGCGCGACCCTCGACAAATTTTTACGGGGCTTTTCTAAACTCGAAATTTTACTTCATGCTTAGCCTGGGAGTGGAAACGCCATTTCGAAACTTGAAACTGAATGATGCTTTGATAAGAACATCAAATGACTAAAAATGTTTTTAAAGATACTAATCCAGTTTTCAAAATTTTGTTTAATATTATTTGAAGTAAAACTGACATGGTAGCCCATTTCTCTGATTCAAGATTTGTTTCCTTGGCCTTTCCTCCTTCCTTTTTTTTTTGCCTGTGGGAAACTCTCATTTTGTTAAATTGTTTTCATTGTTTTTGTCAATATTTAAGTTAATTTTATAAATTTTTAAGTGTTTTGTAATTTGCCTGCTGATTTTGACTTTCCCGGTTTTAATGATATTCAGTGAATTTTTAATTTACATAATTTTCAGGCATTCATCGATTTTATAATACAGTTCAATTTGAAGTTTTGAACGGGTGTTTCCACTCCTAGGCTAAGCATGAAGTAAAATTTCGAGTTTAGAAAAGCCCCGTAAAAATTTGTCGGGCTTTTCTAAACTTGAAATTTTACTTCATGCGCCACGCGTACAAAACACTGATTGGAGGTGAAGTTCAAAAACACACAAATACATCTTTAATTAAAGTAACAGGGAGTCAGATATTTAGTCTGTTATCAACGATGTTTAGTGTTAATAATAAATAATCAGGTTTTAAATATTTTTGTTAAAACAACTGGTAACGATATTTATATATTAATAATTTCAAAAAAATAAAACCAAATTTATTTTTAAAGGATTTGTGTTCGTGATTAAAAAAGACAGGATTCGAATCATTGATTCGAATCATATTTTTCTCTTACGAATCCTTTATTCGAGTATTCGTGATTCAAATCATATTAGGTGATTCGGATTCGTGATTCGAATCCTTTTTACGAGGATTCGTCCCAGCTTTGCAATCCACTACATAACCCTCCTTTCACCCTTCTCTACAAAGAGACAAATGTCTCAGAGTATCCTACAAGAGCAACAAAAATGATTCACAAATTCGCCTCAAACGTCAATATAGAAGACATTGAATTGAACATTTAACAACTTAACGTGACAGAATTATACCAACAGTTACCCAAAAACCTCGAAAAACAATATTGAATTAATAATGGATAGTAGAAGACAATAAAGCACATCATCTGATCCCTAAGTTTCTTTTAATTAAAATTTAAGAGGTATAAATTATCTAATTCTAAGTTTGTATTCACTAAAATTTAATTCATTGTAATAATATAAAATCATTTAATAATAATATAGTAATTAGTAGTAATTATGAAGTGATATACACTAAATATCTTTACGTTATTAGTTTTGTGTAAATATACTTAACGCCATAAGTAAATGAACACATAGTAAACGTGGGTGAATTTCGATGAAATATTCAGAAAAGTAATTTAATCGTGCCAAGAAACGATGAAAATTTCAACAAGTTTAGTTTATTACATCGAGTTGCCATAAACAATAAAACAAAAATTCTTGGATTTTTTATTTTGACATTATTTATTAATTTGGCACCAAGCTTTTAAGCCTAATTAGAAATAGAAGAAAACAGAGTTTTAGATAATTTTACACTACATAATAAAATGTTATCAGATATTTTATACTGACATTAGTTTTTAAATTATAACACAAACTTGCAATAATTTTTTTTTTACTTTCCCCCGTATGTAATACAAAGGGAAAGTATTGTTTTCGTGAAAATTTTCGAATCAAAAATTTTAGCGGAAATATCCGTTTTGAGGTCCCCTGAGTCGAATGAGACCATTTTTGAAAAATGTCTGTCTGTCTGTCTGTCTGTCTGTCTGTGTGCGCTGTACCGCAAAAACCGCTAAAGATATCGAGATGAAACTTGAAACTTAAGCTTTTTGTTACAATCGGAAGAACTGAAAAGCTTTTGGTGAAAATCGGAAAACCGGAAGTGGTACTTTACTCTTAGCGTTTTTCAGTTTTTTCAGATTTTTTCAATAAACGTTCATCAAACAAAAAATTCTTTTAAATAAAAGTTGTAGATAATAACAAAATGAAGATGTATTGTTCACTTACTTTTTGTCATAGCACTCTTAGTTTTTGAGATATTTAATAAATAGTGTGTTTTATCTAGTCATTGATTTGTGTCAGTGTGTGTGTTGATACAATTGGAAAATGTTTCAAATATAAGTTGTAGGTAATAAAATATTAAAGATTTTTTGTATCTTCACTTTTTGTCATAGCACTCTTAGTTTTTGAGATATTCAATAAATAGTGTTTTTTATCTAGTCATTGGTTTGTGTCAGTATGTGTTGATCCAATTGAAAAATATTTCAAATAAAAGTTGTAGTTATCAAAAGTTGAAGACATTTTGAAAATAATAATGCTACAAATATTTTAAAAGTGATTTAATACGCAATTTACGGGGGAAAGTACTATGATAGACACATCACCATTTTTTTCTCTAAACTGAAATTAACTAAGTTACAATTTTTGATTTTTTTTAAAACAAACATATAGTTGGCCATGAATAAATGACAATTATAAAACAATTGCGGCTTTATGTAATACAGGAGTTTGTTTGTCAAATAACGTTATTGTGAAGTTATATTTAAAAAGAAATGGAAATTAGGAGGGCGAAATGTCCATATAAACCAGCTGTTTTCAACACTAAATTAATTGACGCAAATACAACAATGAAACTAACTGTTACAAACATTCGCATTTTTTTTATAACAATCATTATTTCATGGCTAACTATTATTTTTGTAAATAAAATAGAAAATAGTTAATAACTCAATTGTTTTTGCAAATAGGTATGTCAAGTGATGTATCTGATTAAAGAGGGGAAAACCTTGTTCTAATGATAACGTAGCTACCAATGTAAATTTGTGTTGTTATATCTCGACAACTAATATCAATAGAAAAAATCTGATCAAATTTAATCATTTAGTGTAAAATTATCCAAAACTTTGTCCTTTATAGGGATAATCTTTTTTAATAACCGAAAAAATCGACATCTTTGACATTTTTCAAAATATCTAGTTACCCTTGACTTTTTTTAAACATGTTTCATAGGTTTTCCCCTCTTGACATACTTATTTGTAAAAAGAATTGAGTTATTAACTATTTTCTATTTTATTTACAAAAGAAAAAATGTTTTTTATTCAGCTTGTAAAACTGCACTTCTTTGCCCACATAAAGGTTCCACTATCTCTTATAGTTTCCGAGATCCCCATAGAGAGCATGAAAAAAAACTCACTCTGTAGATTTATTGTGTTTTAAGAACCATTTTGTATTTTTTCCAAATTCCCTGGAACGATTGAATTTAAATACGGACTTATAGAATTATTCACACGTAGTGAATGCCAATATCAAATGTATACATTCACAAGCATAAATATCAACCAACTAAAAATGAGAAGTTACTGCACAGTTTATTATTGTCAACTTTAAAAAAAATTTGAACCCAAAAACATTGTGTGTTTTATTTATTCTGGTGATCGCTATTTGATGCGGTAAGATTTCTTAATTAAATCTAAAATAACAAATAGAAAATATTTCATGTATTTTAAAAATATAAACTCAAATACAATGTTTTATTAATTCTATAAAAAAAATATGCAGAAAAATATGCACCGTTAGTTTCAAATTAAGTAAAGAAAAACACAAGTTATATTCCATGTTTTTGTTTTCTATTGACTACATTATTTTCTTTGTTGTTTTTTATTAGTATTGGCGAATTCTGCACCAACTATTTCTCCAGTTGATTGGAAGAAATGGATGGTTGCCCAAGACACAAAAATTGTGAGACGAAACCCTCCAACAAGATTTTAGAAATAGTTGGAAAATTAAATAAACCAGAATAAAATAGTAGTTTTATTTTAAAACGAAGTAAACAAAATGATTATGTAACTATCATACTAATTCCTAAATTCCTACAATGTAAAATTTCTATAGAAAAAACTGCTCAACAAGAATATTTTAAACTTCACTTTAAATCAGTGTTATATAAGCGTGGCGCATGAAGTAAATTTCGAGTATAGAAAAGATTAAAATCTAGGAAAGCCTAAACGTTTCAGTTCATACGTAATCAAGGATTGGAAACACTCGTTTATGGCTTTAAATTTAACTTATTAAAAAAAAACGAATGATCCAAAATGCATACGCATCGGGATATGTATACTTGAAAGAAAAATTCTCTGTATGTTTATGTCTGCAGCCCCACCAATAAAAATTTTTACGAGCCGACACTGAAGATATGCATTATTTATCTAATAATAATTTTAAAAAATAACTGCTTAGAAAACCTAAATATTTTGTGTGTTTGAAGAACGATATTTGTATCGTATGTTTAATAAAGAAAACGTCTAGAGTGCCATGGAAAATATTGTAGGTTCGCAACTCTGAAATTAAATATTAAAATTATCATGTCTGACTTTTATATGTCAATTCCTAAAGCTTGTAGCCAACTTAAATTAAGAAAAAGACTAAATCATGGCACTCTAGAGGTTTTTTATTGAACACATGATACTTCCTTGCAATTCATTGGAACATAAAAATTTAAATATGGACGATTAGGTATATAATATTATGCGCACGTCATGCATGGTCATAGCAAATTTATTCATAAGTATAAATATTAACTAAACGTACGTACTGCGACGTTTAATTTCGATTACCTTTAAGAAATGTTTAACTTAAAAACATTGTGTTTCTTCTTTATTATGGTGATCGCTTTTGGATCCGGTAAGATTTGTTATTTAAAATAAATCTAACAATTAAAATAGAAAATCGATAAGACATTTTCTATTTTAATTGATTAAATTTAATCATTGATTAGCACTATTTAACATACAGGGATTTTTTTTCAAGTACACATATTCTGATGGATCTAAATGTTGAGGCATTCATTTTTTATAGTTCAATTTGAAACTTTTAACGAGTGTTTCCACTCCCAGATTAAGCATGAAGTAAAATTTCTAATCAAACCAAATTTTTAGGCTTTTCTATACTCGAAATTTCACTTCATGCAAGGAGAGGAAACATTCAATAGAAGCTTCAAATTGAACGCTTTTTGAAAACAACGAATATCTAAAAATACACATTGGGATATGTATACTTAACAGACAAATTCCCTGTAAAACAGTTTTAACTAGAATAAAAATAAAATATGAAACAAAAACATATTGGACACATTTACACTACTTATTTAAATATATGGAAAACAAATATTAACACTTGTTCAACAAAATGTAATGTAATTTGTATTTTTAATTCCTTATTTGATGATTAATTAATTGAAGAAGAAAATTGTTGTATAGGGTGTTCCATAAAGAGGTTCTATTTTAATTAGTTATAAACATTTTTTTTTTATAGCCAGCATATTTATTTTAAAACAAAGTACAAACTTCACGATTAGTTGTGGAAAATGATATCTGGTAAATGGCCACCTTTAAGCCCTTGAATTGCGGTAATGTTCTCAGATGACCTGGCGATACGAGTACGACCTGGCAATTTTACATCAGGAATTTATCAATTTTGCTCAAATTTAGTCATAAGTTTCACAATGGCACGGTGAGAAAGTGATTCATAAGAACGCTGCAATCTGTCTAGGCGCAATTTTGACCAAATTGATAATGAATTTTCACTATTTCAAATCGTACACTTTTCACTTGAAAAGTGTAAAACAATCATAACAGTATAAACATGCCAGGGAATTTAAAATGGGACCTCTTGATGAAAAATCCTTTACTACTTAAATAATATAATTTAATAATAGATTAGAAGCATATTTCATAATCCTTAATGGATATTATAAAAATGCCATAACAGTGAAAATACAGTCGACTATGATGAAATATTATCAAAATGTTATAATAGCGAAATTACCGACAAAATGTCACAATAGTCATTTAATGATCAAATACTATCAACATGCCACAACAGTGAAAATACAGTCGACTATAATGAAATACTATCAAAATGTCATAATAGCGAAATTATCGTCAAAATGTTACAATAGTCATTTTGGGGTTGTTGTATTATATTCAAGGGAATAGTTGATTGGCTAATGTTTTTATTAACAGCGGTACGTATTTACAATGGATTTAATTACACTAGCCATACTCTAAGTGTGTTCCGCGAAACCCTAGTGGTCCGCGATACCCCTGTAGGGGTTCCGCAAGAGATTAGAAAAAAATTCAAAACACCTCTCTCTGGTCGACCGTTCTGACGCCGCGTATCACGACCCACGAGGCGCAGCCGCCGATATCTACTTGTAAGCGCGTAGTCGCTTTAATAACAGCCGCCTCTGAGATTAGACGCTATAATTGTGAACAAGCGACTTTCGGCTCTAGCTTTAAAACGTAAAGTCAAGATTGTTTACCCTGCATTTTTTTTATTTCTATTTTTATTTCGGCTTTTTATTTATCAAAGGCGCCGACTCGAGTATTTTTGAGAATGTTCGAGATCGAGGCTAAGACTATAATAGAGACGATCGCGCCTCGACACTTAGTCAGTCGACGATCAGCGTTCGCAGCGATAAGTACTTACCTGCTAGAAACAAAGTGTTTATTGTTCTACTGCTGTATTCTGATTGTATCAGTTTTGTACATTTATTCTTTGAACTAAACTCTTCTACGCAGTTACGATCGTGCATTATTTTGACCACACCATCCTGACTGTAACATTATTAATAAAGAAGAATGGAACGTTGGCTTAAAGGCGTTAAACGTGTTGCAACAGCATCTTCTAACAAAGCCGAATGTTCAAAAGCAGTACGCGCGGAGTATACAGCAATTACTGATCCAGACGATGATGCAACGACGTCAAGTTCCACGGTTTCAAAGGCGAAAAAAGGAAGTCTGATGAATCATATATCAGTTTCTGATTTGTTGATTCCAACGGCTCACATCTCTGCAGGTTATGTAGTAAACTGCTTTCTAATAGTTCCATGGCACCTGCCAAGTTGCGCCGACATTTAGAAACTGTACACCCCGAGTCTGCAGACAAGAATAAAGAATATTTTGAACGTAAAAAATAACAGTTATTGGAAAGTCAAAAAACTATGATGCATGTAACCCAAACTATCAATCAAAAGGCCACGGAGGCATCATATTTAGTTAGCTATCGCATTGCACAAGCAGGTGAAGCGCACACTATCGCTGAGAATTTAATAAAACCATGTGTGTTAGACATAACAAAATATGCTCGATGAAAAATCTGCAAAGCATCTTTCTACTGTGCCGCTATTAAACGATACTGTTTCACGGCGAATTCATGATCTGGCAAGCTATGTCAAATAAGAACTAGTTACACGTCTACAAAAACACGATTCGTCTTGCAATTAGATGAGTCGACTGATGTCGCTGGTCTGGCTATCTTGTTGGTTATCGTGAGATATCCATATGAAAGTTCTTTTGAAAAATACATGCTTATGTGTTCACCGCTGCCCACAAACACTACCGGAGAAGAAATTTCAATAAAATAAATATATTTTTTGAGGAAAATAATCTCAGTTGGAACGATTGCATTGACATTTGTACAGATGGGGCCAAGGCGATGACGGGCATGACAGCAGGAGTAGTGTCACGAATAAAAAATAAAACACCTAATTGTAGTTCCAGCCATTGCATCCTGCATAGACAAACACTGGCGATGAGGCAAATGCCGTCAAATTTAAAATTACTTATGGATGAAGCGGTAAATATAATTAATTTAATCAAATCACGACCACTACAATCCCAATTGTTCTCATTATTGTGTGAAGATTATGGCAGCAAACATAAAACACTGTTGCTCCATACAGAAGTGCGATGGCTGACTCGGGGTAAATCTTTAACAAGGCTATTGGAACTTAATTGGAACTTAGAGCCGAGTTACAAATGTTTCTTTCAAATACTTTTTTTAATTTGAAAGACCGTTTGTATGATAAAACTTGGTTGTTCCGACTGTCTTTTATGGCAGATATCTTTCAAAAACTGAACGAATTAAAGTTATCATTGCAAGGTAAACAGACAACAGTGGTCCAGGCCTGTAACAAAATAATTGCTTTCAAAAGAAAATTAGATTTTTGGATTATTTGCGTTGGAAAGCGAGACATAGAAAGCTACTGTCATTATGGCACACCCTCTATACATACAAATATTTTTAAGTTATGCAGCTCTCTAAAATCAAGCAACTTTAGTGAAGGAACTTTTTTTATCTTTAACGTGGGCCGAGATATCCTTCGAGAACGCACTAATGGGACTCCCTGTATATTGATAGTATCGATTATATTGACTATTTTGACAGTATTGGCTGTATCGGTTATGTTGATTATTTTGACATTACTGATTATATTGACAAATTAATTATATCGACCATTTTGACAATACTAACTATATTGACTGTATCCATTTTCATTTTGATAGTCAAAATAGACTTTATCCTAACTATAAATCACGATAATAATCATATTTTTACTTAAAAAAAGACTCCAATAGTCAAATTTTTATTTTAATAGTCAAAATAGGCTTTATCTAGACTATAGATCACTATAATAGCCATATGTTCACTTAAAAAAAGACTGCAATAGTCAATTCTTTTTTCAATGTAAATATTATAGTTAAATAAATAAATAAATGGACCATATATCACTGTAATAGTCACATGTTGACCTAAGACTTTGACTACTGCACCTCTTCAATAGTCAAATGTTCGTTGTAATGTGACGCTAATAACGCTAATAGTATAATTTTCGTATCAAAGTGACAATAACACTCACAAGTTGGCAGTATCGGGACTGTAGATCACTAAAATAGTCACATTTTGACTATAAAAAGACTGCAATAATCAAATTTATATTATAATGTGGCGATCATAGTGAAATGTTCTTTTTAAAGTGATAATAATAGTCAATTGTTCGTTTTAAACTGACAGCAATAGTAAAATTTTAGCTTTAGGGTTTTATTTAGAATTTTTATAATTTTTATTTGTTAACTTGAAAAACGTTGAAGTTTTTATGAAACTCCAAGATTTCCATTATTTACCAACATTTTTATGAAAAGTATCAACATTTTTAAGATTAACGAAAATTTAGGAAATTTAGGAAAACCGTCAGAATTTTGAAAATTTAAGAAAATCTTGGAAATTTACGAAAAGAGTTGTAAATTAACTAAAACTACCTAAGATCTTGAAAAATAATCGACACTTTTTAAAAACTAAACGAGTGTCTTTCAATCCCAGATTAATCATGAAGTAAAAGTTCGAGTTTAGAAAAGCCTAAAAATTTTGATTGGTCGCGTAGCGAAGCGGAGCAACCAAATCAAATTAGGCTTTTCTAAACTCGAAATTTTGCTTCATGCGCCACCCGTATAAAACGCTGATTTAATGCAAAGTTTAAAATATACGTATGTTCATATGAAATATGTAAAAGTATACTTAAATGAAAAAAAAAATAATTTTGAAACCTATCCGGATACATTTCTAGCTCTTTCATGACATAAAACTTGCCTTTTTTCGATTTTCCAACTACAAAAGATGAACCCAAAACCTTCTCAGGTTATTCAAATGTAATAAAGCTAAGAGGTCTAAAACGTCCTCGTCACGTTTGTTGTCTGAAATCTCTTTGACAAATGTCATATGATCTGTCAAACTGTAGTTAATTCGAACAATTCACATTTTTAAAACACTTTTAATAAAATAACTAAAAGAACTACGACATAAAGTGAAAACGCATTAAATACTAATTTTTCGATTATCTACAACTTTTCTTAACAAGATTTTTTTATATGACCAATATCAAAGAAAAATCCAAAAAATGCTTAGAGTAACCTACCACTTCCGGTTTCCGCATTTTCACCAAAAGTTGATCGGATACTACTATTGTAATAAAAAGCTTAAGTTTACAGTGTCATCTTAAAAGCTCAATAGGCTTAGACTTTATCGTGCCGACAGAAATACAGTCATTTTTCAAAAATGGTCTTAATTAACTCGGGGGACCTCAAAATGGATATATCTACTAACATTTTTGATCTGAAAATTTTCTTGTAAACAATACTTTCCCTTTGTTTTGCATATGGGGGAAAGTCAAAATAGGTACCTTTTTTCATTTAAAGATTGCTATAAACAATATTTGTGAAGGCCAAAATTCAAAATCATAATATGTTACGTATTGATTGCTTCTTTTGCTTATTTTAAAATGATGATTATTGAAGAAATACTTTATGTTTTATTTGCATTCAAACGCAGAGCCCAAAACTTTTGAAACGGACATTAATTGAGGAGAAGATATTCAAACAAGATAAATTCAAAGTCAAAACTATTTAAATTCGAGAAAATAAGCTTACGCTTCTTATAGTTTGCACACTTTAAACATAATATATAAAATTACGAAAAAACTATTCGTTAAAATGCAAACAATGTCTTAATTAATAGGACAACTTAAGACGATAAATATCCATTGAAACAACTACTTCCCGTGCAAATACACCTCCGGAATTATACAATGAAATATTTAAAATCTTATTTAATTTGATTTGTTACAACGCTCTATTAAAGTATATGTAACGTTTAGGTCAAACTCTCTTCAAACCAACTAACAAATACAAATTTAAAATGGAATCCATTTTAAATTTGTATTTGTTAGTTGGTTTGAAGAGAGTTTGACCTAAATCCATTTTAAATTTGTATTTGTTAGTTGGTTTGAAGAGAGTTTGACCTAAACGTTACATATACTTTAATAGAGCGTTGTAACAAATCAAATTAAATAAGATTTTAAATATTTCATTGTATAATTCAATATCCGGAGGTGTACTTGCACGGGAAGTAGTTGCTTCAATGGATATTTATCGTCTTAAATTGTCCTATTAATTAAGACATTGTCTGCATTTTTACGAATAGTTTTTTCGTAATTTTATATATTATGAGAAGATATTCCTTTATGACAATTAGAAATTTAACATTTTTCATTCAAACAAAACTTTGTATAAATAAAAATCTGTATTTCTTGAATCTAAAATTATAACTTCATATATTTTAAAAGTGGTTTACTTTTGGTTCTAATAGATTTTAGTTCTATTATGGGGCGACCAATTTTGAATTTTTAGTGACCCCTAAAAATATCTTAATTTTATGAAAAAGCCAAATATAAAGACAACCAAAGTTATTTGATGAAGCAATTTTAAAGTGCCCGCCGTTAAAATATCTAAATTTTAGTTATTTGAACAACAAACACTTGTAGTTGCAGATTTAAGAGGTGAAAAGAAAACATATCATAAAGTACGAATTGAGAAATTGCAAGATTTGATAATACTTTCCTAAAACCTATTAACGCGAAATCAAAAATACGCAGTATATTTTAAACTTTGCAACATTGCCAATGTATTATACGCGTGTCGCATGAAGTAATATTTCAAGTTTAGAAAAGCCTGAAAATTTGGATTTGCCGAGGCGCGACTCGCTTTGCTCGCGCGCCCCGGCAAATCTAAATTTTCAAGCTTTTCTAAACTCGAAATTTTACTTCAAGTTTATTCTGGGAGTGGAAAACACTCGTTAAAAATTTTAAATTTAACTCTTTCATAAAATCAACGGATGCTTGAAGAATTACACTGTGTATATCGGGATATGTATAAGTACTTAAAAGAAAAATTCCTCGAGAAAATATAAAAAAGTGATGATTTTTAGAAAATCTATTTTGTGTCTTGAATTATTAAATTACACGATATCTTGTCGTTTTCTAAATTTTTCTGATTTGCGTCACTTAACTAGACTTAACTTTCTCAATTTTTCAATATCTATGCCAATTATCTCAATTATTAACACATTTTGATGATTTTCTCCAACATATTCAGAAAAATCATTAAAATGTAAAATTTGTAATTTTATTAATTTAAATAATTACTTAATTTGCAATAAATGTTTGTTTGTTTCGTCGTTTTTAAAGATTTTCTCAATTTTAAAATTTCACGATTTTCATCATTTTTTCCGAACATTGTAAACTTACGTTAATTAAACAATCTGTTGATTTTTATACAATTTTCACTTTCCTCATATATTTTTAATTAAAAAAAAATATTTGTATATCTTGGAAAGTGTTAAGATTATCGAAAAATCTTTAAATAAAGAGGTAAAAAATACTTGTAATTGGTAAGTTTTCTAGTTATTTTCTTTTTTTTTAATTAACGAATAGATACAAAATTCATGATGACAGATGAAAATGTGACAAGATGCTAGAATTGTCAAAACTTTTCGCGCTCGGCACGGCGTAAAAATCCCGAATAATAATTTGATTATACACGACTTTAAGTAGGTAATTCTACAGATCTAAAACTTTAATTATTCGTCATTATTTTTGTTATATTTCTAAAAATTACAAATAATTAATATTTAGAGTATTTGGAGATTTGATCATTTTTAACTTTGGTGTTTATTTTTGATTTTTTTAAAGATTTTCTTTTCAAGTCAACTTTTTCTTACGCGTATTTTATTTATTTGCTTTTTTTCAACGAGCTTTCTTGGTTTCTTAAAATTTTATTTAAAATGTTAATTTCCATGATTTAATTAAAAGTTAAGATGTTAGGCAGTTTTTAGAATAACTATAATATGAGTGATTGTAATTTGTTTAACTATTTTATTATTATTAAATTATTCTTTTTATTTTCTTAAACATTGTTCATCAAAAAAATAAATAAAAAATTAAAAACTGCAGATAATCAAAAAATTAACATTTATTGTTTATACACTTTTTGTTGTACAACTCTTCATTCCAAAAGTGAATTTTCACTGAATTTCGTTTTTTTTTGTTAGAATAAAAATTACATAATTAAATAAATCAGACAACTAGTCAGAATAATCAAAGAATTATTTGTATAAACTCACACATAACTTAATAAACTTTGACTGATTGCAATAGAAATTTAAATATCTGGGCTAGATTTTTCAAATGTCAAATCAAAGTTTGAATTTCGTAAAAAAGTGATTGTACGATTTATGTTGTTAGAAATTAAAAAAAATTATTAAAGTATTATACAATCAGCATTTCATAGAACTTATTGCACTTACATCTGCTTTGAAGAAAATAAATTATCACAATAAATTCGAGTACAGGTAAAAAATCGACATAAAATTCAGTAAATCTATGCAGAAATTACTAAAATTTGATTGGTTACAATTGAAATGTAAATACTTTACTGGATTTTCTATAATATCGCAAAAAAGTGATTAACCGTAATTTGTTTAATAAACACATGTATATTTCTTAAATGCGTGCATTTTTTTAATAAATTTAATTCTATTTATTTGGAATCATTTCTGATCACTTTGTTAAAAAATATTCGATTTAATTTTTTTCAAGTTACAATAATAGTTGTTAAATGAATAATTTGTTAAAATGTACGATCTTATTAAAATTGGTTCTTTGGTGGTATATTTAATAACCCTTCAGTTGTTATAACTATGGTACAATTTAAGCTTTTGCAATTTGTTCGTCAAAAAACACTATAATGCACACGAATTTGTTTTTGTTCTAAATCTGAACTGAAAAATAACATAAACTCATAAACTTTATTTTATGTCATAAATTTAACAATAAAGGAAACTGCAAAATAAGTTTCTCATTGATCTTCTGACGAAGGTTTCCACTCCCAGATAGAGCATGAAGTAAAATTTCGAGTTTAGAAAAGCCTGAAAATTTGGATTTGCTGTGGCGCGCGAGCGAAGCGAGTCGCGCCCCAGCAAATCCAAATTTTCAGGCTTTTCTAAACTCGAAATTTTACTTCATGCGCCACGCGTATAAATCACTAGCTTCAAGTGAAATCTTCAATCAATTGGTTAGAGTGAAATAAATTAGCTATGACAATTATCAAGTTTTCAAATTACGGGTAAAGATGGAAACATCACAATTGTTTATATTTTATTTAAGATTAATTATTCTGTCAAATTTGTGCTCCGAATGGAACTAACATTTTGTGAATTAAATAAAACAAAACACGTTAACTTTGTTTGTATAACACACTTCTTTTATTTTTTGTCAATTCTTTAATCGTATTATTTGCGTATTTAATGTTATTATTTATGTAAAAATTCCCTGACTTTTCGCTAAGAGGGCCGAATTTCCCTGACTTTTCCCGATGAATAAAATCTCCTGACTTTTCTTTAACTTTCCCGGTTTTTCCGATTGGTCGCCACCCTGTATTAAAAAAAACAATGAGGATAAATGAAAACCGTTATTTTCTTTACAATTTTCAGTGTTAACAAAGCCAACTTCAGGGCCTTACATTGAGTGGCCAAAATGGACTCTGTCACCAGATTGGAAAATTGAAAAACCTGTAGATAGCATAATTTAAAGAATTAAATAAAATGCAAAGTGGGAAATAAAATTGTATACTTTTATTATGAATCCAAGTGAATACAATTATTGTACATATTTATCATAAACTGTATCACTCTTTAAACTCATAATCTTAACCGATACTGAAATATCGTGAAGTTCGGTCTTAACGTTTTCACCAATAATGTAGAAAAAAGCAGTAAAATATAAAATCAGCCAAAGCAACAATAAAAATAATTGCTAAAAGGAAACTCCTACTTTCGGTTTTTGGAATTTAGCCCAAAAGTTGATGCAGATCTATTATTTTAGTGTAGAAACTAAATATGAAATTTCATAAGTCTAACTCATTGCGTTTTTGAGTTATCGACAGTCACAGACAAGCAGACAGACACACGGACATAATTTCAAAAATGCGTTTTTCGAGCTCGTGGAGATCCAAAACGTGATAATCCAATAAAATATCAAGGCTGATTTTTTTTATTGGCCTTAATATCTAGACCAGTGATGGGGAAACTAAAAATCCGGCCCGCGGAAAGGTTTAATCCGGCCCGTTTAAGTGTGCCGTCGTGAGAATGTTTGAACGCGTTCTTACTTCGTAATGTAACGACCCGCATAAAAACTACCTACCTACGATTAAGCATTATTCTTTGGCCCGCTACGATTGTCTGGTTATTACAAATGGCCCGTCTTAAAAAAAGTTTCCCCACCACTGATCTAGACCATTGGCCATCAATCTATTTATATATTTTAACATTTCAAAACACTTATTTTCATTAAATGTTTCAGTGTTAACGAGTCCTGTAGCGTTATTAGGACCATATGAAGATTGGACGACATGGAATTTACCAGATTGGGCACATGTGAAATCAGACGGTTAGAAAATTCGTTAACCCGTTGTTGTGGACGAAATAAAAAACGATCTATATAAAATTATGTAGTTTTATTATAAATCCTAATCATTTTGAGGCTTTTCTATACTCAACGTTTTACTTTGTGCCCACGGATATAAGGACTGACTTAGAAGTTCAAAATATTATTTAGATCAGAAACGACCGAGTAATTATAGAGTTAACTCTAAAAGTTGACTTAGCTCAAATTCTGCACTTCTTTTCATGATTTTTGTGAACGACTTATTATATTTCATACTGGGATTTTTTTTTAAATATACATAATGTATACGCTGTACATTTTTAGACATTCGTCGATTTTATAAAAGCGTTCAATTTAAAGTATCGAACGAGTATTTCCACTCCCAGATTAAGCATGAAGTAAAATTTAGAGTTTAGAAAGTTTAGAAAAGCCTACAATTTTCAGGCCCTCTAAACTTAAAAATTTACCTCATGCGTCACGCGTATATAACACTGAAACATTGTGAAATTACAAATACACTTGAAAATGTTTTTTTTTTAATGAGTAATAATACAAATATTTAAATAACAAAATATTTACATTTTTCTACACACATTCACAAGTTAGGTCGAATAATACAAATTAAGGGGCTCAGTTGAAAAGTAGTACAAGTGATATGAGATTGATTTGTGTATATTGGAGATAAAGTTCAACTTTTATAGAAAAATCAGTGGATGTCTAATCAATAACGTTGTATATTATATTGAGAGATACACATGGAAGGACTGTGCCAGCCTTGACCTCCTCGCGAGAGAAGTGCAGAAAAAGATCCTGAAGGCATATAAATTGACCTGCCCACCTTAAAGGAGAACAGACAGAGACAGTCACGCCATAGTAGTACCCAGATCTCGACTCTCTAAAAGATGAGGCTAGGAAAGCATTTAATAGAGCTAAACGCTCTAGACTAAGCTCCGACTAGGCCATTTACAAGCCTTACCTTAGAGAGTACAAAAAAAGCCTTATAAGTCAACCGCTGAGTAGTGAGTAGAATCGAAAGATCAATGGATAACAAAGAGTCCGCCCTAGGTATTTTTGTTGACATTGAAGATGCGTTTGATAAAACGATCATACCGAAGATAATAAACGCGCTAAACAAACGCGGAGTACCATCAAAAATGTGTGACTGGATTGGTAATGCACTTGCCAACCGATTGGTCACACACAGTGACAAAGGTGGAGAACGTATCACCTGCAAGATTTACAGAGGCTGTCCATAGGGAGGTGTCCTATCTCCTTTACATCATCGAAATCAAAAGTGACAAAGATATAAGAGCCTTTTGGCAATGTCATCAGGCAGTGGGGAAAACCTGGAGTTAAAACTGCGCACGACGATATGGCTGTATACAGCTGTCATAAGGCCTATGCTAACATATGGAGCTTTAATTTGGTGGCCCAGTTTAAGTGCAACAGGCGCCATGCACACAACTCCGACAATGGCGATGGAGGTCATACTTAATGTACTTAATATTCACTTGGTAAGGAAGACTATTGCGACCATACTTCGCCTTCAAAGTACCGGTATTTGGAACAGTAACAACTGCGGGGAAGTCAGAGGTTACCTCTGACGGAAGGTCTGCAACGATATACCTCTATTAGAGGCTGGCGCTGACTACTGTATACCGACACTAATAAGGAATGCACCCTACACAGTTAATATCCAACCTACAAACATATGAGGGTCGGCTGTAAGAATCAACACTGATGGCTCAAAAAGGAAGGATAGATCAAGGATTGGAGTTTTTTCTAGAACCCTAAGGATCTATACGAAAATCCTCATGGGTAAGTATGCGACCGTCGCTCAACTGGAGACGATGGTTATAACACTTGCGGCCACATCATTTTGAGCCATAAAGTATTAAATGATCCTAACAAACAGCAGGCAAACCTCAATGTCTCTGAAGAAGTTATACACCACTTCACAGACAACATTAGAGTGCCATAAAAAACTACGACAGGCAGCAATGCATAACAATATTGAAATCTGCTGGGTGAAGGGGCACGACATAAACATAGGTAACAAGAGGACTGATACACTGGCCAGAGCAAAAGCTGGGAAGAACGTCATCTCACCGGAGCTGCTAGTGCCATTGACACCCCTGGCACTATGTAAAATGTTACATTCCAACGCACTTGATAAATTCAGAAAGCGACGGGATGATTCGGAAAGCTGCAAACTCTCGAAGGAGACGTTACTGTACCCTAACGAGAGTTCAGCTAAATAGTACCTGCAGATGACCAGAAGGAACCTAAGACGGATAACCGCTGTTCTAACCAGTTACTGCGGGCTCAATGGACACTTATACAAGATGGGAATAGTTGACTCCCCAACTTGTAGAGGGTGTGAAATGGAAGACGAGACTGCCAGGCACATCCTTAGCGAATGCCCGACACTCTCGTCTACGAAAGGATCCATACTGGATGAGAGATGGCCGATGATGGACATCATCAGGGATTTACCAACCTCAGAAATACTTGACAATCTAGACAAGTTGGGATGGTTGAGCTGAGGATGAGTGACTCGTAGTGGGAGGCAGCACAACGGACCTAATGAGGTGTAAGTGCAGTGCAGCAATGCCCCCCTATACCAGATACACATATTCAATTGTACCAATTTTTCTATCACTAAATATGAATCTCTTTTGTAGATATCTGTACTTATAACAATTTTTAAGAATATAGCACTTGTACTACTTTTCCACTGAGTCCCTCAATTATCAAATAACTTATTCGGTAATGTAATTAACAAAAAATTAATAATGTTGCGTTATTATCAATGGCGCTTAATGGGTTAACTAAAAAAAAAGTGCATAGAAAATCGACAGCACTTGAAGAGTTTTACCTTTAAACCTGTCATACTTCTAATTAATATTTAGATTTCACATTATCTATTCATTCCGTACAGCAATATTTCCGGTTATCAATTTTCATGCAAATGGAGTGTATAAATTATTTAAATGATTGTGTAAATTGCTCTCTGGCATAAATACAATACCTAATTTACAAAATTAGTCGCCTTTCAATAAACAAAAGCAACAATCGTCATAGTCAATAAAAACGGTAACATTAATAAAATTTATATAAATATTAATATTAAGAACTATATTGTTCAAGACAACAATTCTTTTAAAAATCACTAGAATTCTAAACAAAAAAGTCAGACTACCTACTGACATTTATCGTTGGCGTTTGAAGTGAGAAATCGTCTATTTCAAGAATAATTATAATAACACTCATGACAGTCTTCTAACAACTTGCCGCTTCGAAAGTGACGTTTGACGCACTCTATTGACAATCGGAAATCCGCATATCCTGATTTACTAGACCGGGAATATCACCAAAAAGCCCAGTAATAAATATCTGTATATTTCAGTCTTTAAATATTTTGTAAATTGTATTTAAACAAATATTTACGATGAAAAAACATTTGATTATTAGTAGGAACATATTAAAAAACTGTAAAAATTCAATGCGTTTCGGAATCCTTTTAAAACTCACAGATTTTCTTCAAAATGGAATGCGCTTTAAAATACAGTCAAGAAATTTCAAATAAATATCATTTTAGATTTTTTATATTCAAAGCCAATGTTGAAATATTTCCGAAATATAAAAAAGCTATGTTTGATTTACGATGTTCGTCTAAACATTTGTAATAATTTAACGCGTTTTTATTAAACACAGAAAGGCATATAAATTGCAATAAAAACTTATTAAATCATCGTTTATTCCGTGGATATTAAATATTAAAAAAATCCATACACTTAAAACCCATCGATGGATTTTTACAAGATATTGCTCTTGCTCTGAAAGATGGTTTTTAAATTATTTCCTAATAAATTAATTATAAAGTGTGAATGAAATATATTTTTTAACTCGCCGCCTCGAAAGTGAGGTTTTGAACACCGTTTTAACAACTCGAAAGTCGCATTTCCACGAGGCACGAGGTTAGGAAGTTAAATCCACGCACGCAAAATTGCTGAACTGTCATTTCAGTTGAATTATATAATAATTCTCATTTATGGAATGTAGAAGTTGTGGATTTTAAAGAATGACAAAAAATAATGTATTATAAGAAGTTTGCAAAAGGGGTTGTTGGTTTGAAGATAACAAGTAAAGTATACTACATGCTGAATAAGTTTATCGTAAGTGAGCTACATGTGTAAGCTACGATACAGAGAGACAACTGTAACGGATTGAAAGAATATTTGCCCTAAGGTGTCTACGTAGGGAAGTATGCCTGAAAATCTGAGAAGAGAAAACATGATTAGAGGTATATTAGATAGGTACTTCTTAGAATTTAATTTCGCATCAATTGGGAATATTTTTAAGCAAATCTATTTTTCAAGTTAAAAAATGAACATCGGGATAAGTCTCGTTATGTCGGCCGTGTCTCGGAACGTCGAAACTGACCCATTCGGCCTCTAGTGAGCAACCTCAGTGTACAAAGTTTCGTTCTTGAGGGAAAGAATTTGAGTATTGGATTTTTCAAACGCTCACCAATAATCGAATTCTGCACGGATTTCGTTGGGCTCCACCAACGACCCGATGTCTGATTTGGACACAATAAACTAAACAACGGTACGCGGCCGGCGCCCGACTCAAAAGGGACACGTAAAAATAACTCTTGTTGGCAACTTTTTTATTCAGCCGATTTGGGGGTCAAAAGTAGTCGCATTGTATCGGCGGGGGTGATTTGCCTTGAAATTGACCATAATCAAGCCATAATGAAAATTGTATTTCGTCGTTATTTTGTGAGTTAAACAAAAATGTTCAGAAAACACAAAAAAACTGTTTAAAACAAATTATTTAAGTAGTTCTTTACAAACAATTTTTTTAATGAATCATTGTATGAGATAACTTTACTTCATAGGAGGTTTCATAAACTCATCGGGCTGATAACGTAGAGTCCCTTGACAATAGGACCCTATTTTATAAAAAAAAAATCACATAGGGCAACAAATAAAGTTACAAATATGTAACGTAAATTAAAATATATATTTAAAATGTTTCTTTCAAGTATGTATAAACGAAATTTATATTTGTAATATTTATTAACGTGAGATCCAACTTCATTTTAAATCAGTGTTTTATACGCGTGGCGCATGAAATAAAATTTCGAGTTTAGAAAGCCTGAGTTTGGATTTGAACGCTTCGCATCCAAATCCAAATGCTCAGGCTTTTCTAAACTCGAAATGTTACTTCATGCTTAGTCTAGAAGTGGACAGCACTCGTCAAAAGCTTGAAAACTGAACGCTACAGCCACAGAGAATTGATAAAAATTGATGAAATTTCGAATAGATTGCGATATTTGGGAGAACTTGCTAGAGCCAGGTTGTAATAGAAGGGAGATACGACGTCCCTTTTGATCCCAGAAAGAGTAGAACAGGGGAGTTCTCCTATAAGCTTTTTATTCTCGCAATTTGTTGAATTTTTTAGAGTTAGGTTGTAAAACAAGGGAGATACGACGTCCCTGATGACTCCAGAAAAAGTAGAACATGGTGAGTTCCTCTTTATGCTTTTTATTTTAGGAGTTTGTTGAATTTATTAGAGTTAGGTTGCATATTAAGGGAGATACGACCGCCCTGATAACAACAGAACGAGTAAAGTAGGGTGAGTTCCCTTCTATGCTTTTTATTCTGGAAATTTTTTGAATTTTTTAGAGTTAGGTTGTATAATAAGGGAGATATGACATCCCTGGTGACCCTAGAAAAAGTAAACCAGGGTGAGTTCCCCTTTATGCTTTTTATTCTAGGAGTTTGTTGAATTCCTTAAAGTTAGGTTGTACATTAAGAGAGATACGACGGCCCTGATAACAACAAAAAGAGTAAAATAGGGTGAGTTCCCTTCTATGCTTTTTATTCTGGGAATTTTTTGAATTTTTTAGAGTTAGGTAATAAGATAAGGGAGATACGACGTCTCTGGTGACCCCAGAAAGAGTAGAACAGGGTGAGTTCCCCTATATGTTTTTCATTCTTGGAATGTATCGACTGGAACCAATTAAACAATTCTTTGTTTTGTTTTTTCTCGAATACGATTTTGAGTACAAATTATCTGAACTAATTATTCTGTATGCTTAATCTTGGCGGAAAAAACAATTGTAAGAGGCTTTAAACTGAACATTTTGTTTCGACATTCTTCTTTTGTAGATGTGACGTTTTGTTTGGATTGAATTGAAGTTTATTGAATTGCACGAAAAATTACAGAAGTCGAAAAATGTTGTATGATGTTTACACATTTTGTTGATTTGGTAACTTTTTATGGTTTTTATTGATATTAGTGATGGTTGACTAAAATCTTTAAAATTTACTTTACTTTCAGCAAACTAAACGAGTGTCTTCCACTCCCAGATTAAGCGTGAAGTAAAATTTCGAGTTTAAAATAGCCCGAATTTGGATTTGGACGCTGCGCGTCCAAATCCAAATTCTTCGGGGTTTTCTCAACTCGAAATTTTACTTCATGGGCCACGCATACAAAACACTGATTTCAAAGATATTGTTGGCATTTCACATTGAGGAAAATGCGAATGCCTACTGTTACAATAATTTTTATATTATGTGATATTAATTCCTTTTTATGTTCAATGAGAGCATTTATTTTGGGATATTTCTAATTTGAAATAAAAAAATGTTATGAAACCATAAATAATTCTTCATTGTGTTGACTGGTAACATCTTAAAATAAACAAATATTTAAAATCATCAAAAATAAATTATAAAACATTACAAAAATCACAATACTTTCTGATATTTCAAATTCACTTTAATTTTATTTTACATTAATTTGATCGGCTAATTTTTTACATTAGCTGTTTGGCTCAATTCGTTCAGTTTGAAACCTCAAACGAGTGTTTTCCACTGAACATAAAGTACAATTTCGAGTTGAGAAAAGCCCTAAAAATTTGGATTTGGAAATTCAGGCTTTTCTCAACTCGAAATTTTACTTCATGCGCCATGCCCACAGAACACTCTCTAAAGTTAAGTTTTCGTTTTTACGATTCATGGTATAATTTTCAATTCGGATTGGATTTTGCGCACTTTTAGACTATTTAAGTTTTGTTTTGAACTCGGGTGAGAAATCAACTCAATTTGTTGTTTTAATTAGCAGAAATTGCGGTGAAATTGACATTTTTATTTCAGAGTTGGAAAAACGATCATCGATTTTCATCAAGTTTTACGATTTTCTTGATTTCATATGTGATTTATTCTTTCGTTTTTCGAAATCTTCAAAAAATCATCAAAAATCCATTTTCAGACCGATTTCGATGCGTATTCATGTGCATTTACATCTTGCAGTCGCAATTTCGACGCACCTTGTACCCGTGATACCCGTTTGCACTGAGGATAATTTTAAATTGGGCTGCACAAGGCAACAGTTATCAAAATAATTCTTAGTTTTGATAACTGTTGTCTTATGTAGCTCAATCTAAAATTATTTATATAAGTGATCTTACAGCATTATTGTGATGATTTTGCTCATTCCAAAAAATATTGTGCAATCCTTGTGCGTGAACAATTTTGCCGAATTGACGCATTTGAAGGCACTTGCTCGGAAAAATTGTTTTCCCACACTTGTTTTGTAAATAACTATTTCAATGTATTAAGGTTTCATGTCTTCATAATTTTTATTCTTTTTTATAACAATTAACAGGCTCAGTCGAAAAGTAGCACAAGTGACATGAGATTTATTTGTGTAAATTGGAGATAAAGTTTAACTTTTATAGAAAAATCTGTGGACGTCTAGCAATAACATTGTATGGTATATTATAAGATACACATTTTCAATTGTACCATTTTTTCCATTACTGAATATGAATCTCATTTGTAAATATCTATCCTTATACAAAGTTTTAACAAAATTGCACTTATACCACTTTTCCACTGAGCTCCTCCATTATTACAGTATTCTTATTTTTGCTTTATTTTATTTTTTTAGCGAATTATTATAACTTTTGCCTTTAATTGGTTAAATCTGAAGGGCAATAAATACATTATTATTATTATTATTATTATCTGTCGTGCCTCAAGGTTCACACTTTAAACCAATGTTCTTTTATAAATTATACTGCTCTATATTCTAGAGGTATGTGAATATAAAGCAATATAATTTATAAAAGGACATTGGTTTAAAGTGTGTCATGTCATGTATGTTGTAATGAGAATATTTACAGTCAAGTATCAGTCATTAGTACATACTTAAAATAGTAAATCATTACAAGAATATTTAGAAAGTATAAGTAAATTGAAGCTGTTAATTCCAAAAAGTATATTTTTATTTAATAATTATAAATTCTATTATTAAAATTTGATTATGCAATAAGCAATGTGACTGATAGTGATGTCAATATTTTTAATTTTAGATAAACATAAATTCTTTAGAAATCTGCGCAATATTGATACAATATTCGTTCTTCCTCAAATGTTAATGTAAGATCCCAGTATTTTCAAGTGGAACACACTATTGCAGTTTGTTATGGTGACAACTCAGTGAATTGTGAAAACACGGACGCTGACATTTTTGCAGTTGCGTTTGCATTTGTGCAAAATGCAGGACTCGTCCGGGCCGGGCAACAGTTTCAAATTATTAAAATTCCCATCATCTGTTTGTGTGTGTGTCGCTCGTCCGGCTCTATATTTCATCAATGGCGCGCGGGCGCTCGGCCACAACGGCCCTCTCATAAATATTGAAATATGACTGCGATGATGAAAATTGAGCAGATATATTAGGAATTTTAAAAGCACGCACACACGCGAACGCGCAGAGCTAAATATTTATAAACATTCGCGCCGCGAGAGGTCGATATTTAAAAACGCGCACGAAATGTATGTTAAAAGTGATTTCTCTCGGAAGGGTTTTACTGGCTTTGGATCGAAAATAGATTTGTTTGGGTTAAAACGAAGAAATGAGTAAAGTTTAATTTCATTCAACGATTTTTTATAGAAGAGAATGTGTTCGGAACATGATTCATAATTCATATTACCTACTTTTTTTAACTAATGTCAATCTTCACCATTCTTTGATCGATTTAAATAAATCTAACCAATATTTGTGATTGTAATTTACAGGGTGTCCCATTTTGAGTAGGACAGTATGGGTAACTTTCTTATTATTAATGATCGAGATTCGGTTAAATGGACAAAGTTGTGCTGTTTTATGTGCTTATTTAGATTCTACTAAGGAGCATTTTAAAAACTAAAAAAACTAGTGATAGTGATCCATTTTTAATCATCTGGCGATTAGTTTTGTTTTATAAATATCACTTAATGTTTTTCAAACGGGAACATATGGTGATATGCATATCAATGATTTGTATTTTTAACACTGATTGTAACGGTGTGCCACACATGCAGTTTTTCACATATTTGTTCGTTTATAGTATGTAACCATGGCAACAAACACTTTATCTAATCAAAAAGAGCACTTGACAAAATAAATTACTACCAATCAATACTAACATTTTTTAAAATAAGGTTTTATTTGTATCTTACCAACTAAATTAACAATTGAACTGTAAGAAAACAATTTGAAAAAATTAAATAAAAAAATTACTGGTGTTACACATCATTAAAATCAGGGCAAGAAACCTTGGGTTCCTATTTGAAAAACAAAAGTTGAAAATAATAAAACAAAAACGACAAAGAAATTAAAATTAATCATTATCTGTTGCGCTATAGCATTTACTTAGACATTGCTGTTACAGATTTTAAATAAATTTACAAATAAGAAAGATACGGGGTATTTTCTAAAATCGCCTATTTTAGTTTTACAAAATCTTTGTTGTTTCTTAATGGGATCTAAATATACGTGAGGACAGGATTGGCCATAACTTAAAAATAAATGTCAAAAGTATGTTTTTTTTTCTTGTTCTAAAAATACCAAGTAATTTTGGTCAACGTTTCATGGACGTCCTGACTAATTCTAACCAAATGTTCAAGCTTTTTCTAAACTCGAAATTACTTCATGCTTAATCAGGGAATGAAAACACTCGTTAGAAGCTTCAAATTGAACGTTTTTTAAAAACAACGAATGCCTGAACATTTACAGCTTAGGTATGCATCAGGATATGTGTACCTTAAAGAAAAAATCTTTGTATATTTTTACATTTACAAGAATTATTTTAATAAAGAAGAAAAGAGAAAGTGTTTAAATAATAAGACAAAAAACACGGTATCGCAAAAACGCAAAATATACCGTATTCTTATACAAATAACTTAAACAAATATAATATTTCTTAAGTATAATTGCAAAAGCTTGGCTCACCTATTAATTTTAATATTAAAAAATAGTTTTATCTTTAATGTTATTAACAAATAAACGTAAGTCTAGTAAAATACATACAGTTATTGTCTTCATTTTTTTCAAAATAAATTCAAGCTCTCCTACTTTGAATAAAACTTAGTAACACTGTGAAAAGAGTGTAAATAGTTATGATTATTTTTTTTAATATAAAAGTTACTTTGGAAAAATTAATTATTTATATCGAATTTTAATTTCAATATGTACAAATATACATATTTTCTTTTCTTTATGAAATAAAAATAATTCAAACTTCGGGTTTTGAATAAAAAAAATGTAGAGATATTAGTCAAAATTCTAAAAACTAGGCAATTTTTTTTTCTTGCGCTTATTAATCAATGAAACAAAATTCTTAAATAAATAAACAAGCAATGTGTTATAAAACCAAAAACTAATAAATTAGCGAAAAGAAAGTACTATAAAATGTAACCACATTTCTATAAAATAGTTAAAACTAGTGTTATTCCTAATGATAAATGATGATCATTAATAAATTATTATCTCTTCAAAAAATGTATAAAAAATCGAGTTAAAAAAACTACTGATACTATTGTAGATGTTTAAATGAGTTTACATTTTTTGTCCTAAATTTAAAAAGATAGGTACTGAAAGTCAACTTCAGTTTTTCAAATTTTTTTAACATAATTTAATTACATTTTTCTCTTTTACGATTTACAGGTGCAATCAATATATTTAGAAAATATATAAACACTTCACAACACAAGTTAAAAAAATGGTGATGTGTCCATCATAGCACTTTCCCCGTTGAAGATATGATGATTTGAATATCAATTAAACCAATTACGGTTTAAATTAAAACATCTTTCTATTTTTGGCCAACTTTTCTGAGATCCAGACCACTGTGCGCCGTAGTCTTTGAAAGAGTCATTAATCTAAATAAAACAAAATTTACATTTTAAACTATTTAACCAACCACTTTTAGCAGTAAGCCTGTTTTTCGGTACACCCTGTACAAACAAACAAAAAATTAAGAGCAAAAACACCAACAATCAATTATTTTATTAACAGACGGCGCACAGTGGTCAAAAAGCTAGTCAAAAGTCGGTAAATATATACAAATTGGTGAAAATTCGAACTTTAAGGAATTTAAAGGTTGCTGATTGTCAATATCATATTTTAATTTCATAATTCAAATTGAAATAGTAGACTGTTGTAATTCATACTAATGTTAACATTTGTTATAATTAGAGCTCGGATTTTAGAGCAAACGGCTTATGCTGAAAATTAAAAGCATTAACATGAATTAATAAAAAGTGTACGAACTATAGAAAGTTGAATTATTTGATACGATTTTTTGTTGCTTTTTTGCTTTTTTTTCCTCTTTTTTTGGTTTTGCGCTTGTTTTGCATTTATATGCTTATTTGGTACTTATTTCGTCAAATTTTAGATGGTGAACAATTATTACCTGTGCGATCAAAACACGAACTATTAATTCCCGTATCTAGTTCCGTACTTTTCAATCTTTTTTAACGATGGAAAAGGTTAAAGCATTAAATATTTTACGGAGCCAAAATTAAATCGGGTCGCTGATTTATTGTAGATTTATTATACTTCGTGTCGCCTAATTTTTTTCTTAATTTTTGTTTACTCTTGTACTTTCTCTCTAAGTCCATGGAAATAGGAAATTTTGAAATGTTTAAGCAGATTCTTGGGGAAAAATATCATAATTCGATTCTTTAATGCGGCTTTTGTAATATTATTTTTGTCCCAACTCTCTATAGTCTGTTTAAAAACTAGGAGTAAGTGCCAAAGCCCAATTTACACTATAATAAGTTAGCAGAAATATCACTAGATAAATTTGGCGGCAATTTTAAATAATTTCATAATTACTTTTTAAATAAAATCAAATATCCATTTTGTACTTCTTAATTGTGGTTAAGTGTTTTCTTTTCCATCGTACGATATCGTCAGTTCAATTTATATAATAATGTGCCTTTATCAGAGCTGGGACGAATCCTCGAAAAAGGATTCGAATCACGAATCCGAATCGACTAATATGATTCGAATCACGAATACTCGAATAAAGGATTCGTAAGAGATAAATATGATTCGAATCAAATATTCGAATCCTGTTTTTTTGAATCACGAATACAAATCGTTTAGAATAAATTTTATTTTATTTTTTTGCAACCATTAATATATAAATATCGTTACCAGTTGTTTTAACAAAAATATTCAAAACCTAATTATTTATTATTACCACTGAACATTGTTGATAACAGACTAAATATCTGACTCCCTGTTACTCTGGTTGAAAATGTATCTGTGTGCTTCTGAACTCCACTTCAAATCAGTATTTTGTACGCGTAGCGCATGAAGTAAAATTTCGAGTTTAGAAAAGCCTGAAAATTTGTCTCGGGGCGCTGCGCGACCCTCGACAAATGTTCACGGGGCTTTTCTAAACTCAAAATTGTACTTCATGCTTAGCCTGGGAGTGGAAACACTCGTTCAAAACTTCAAATTGAATTTGAAGTTTCGAACGAGCGTTTCCACTCCCAGACTAAGCATGAAGTAAAATTTCGAGTTTAGAAACGCCCCGTGAAAATTTGTCGAGGGTCGCGCAGCGACCCGAGACAAATTTTCGGGCTTTTCTAAACTCGAAATTTTACTTCATGCGTCACGCGTACAAAACACTGATTTGAAGTAGAGTTCAGAAACATACAAATACATCTTTAACCATTTAGTCTGTTATCAATGACCCAAAACAAATTTTCTGGGCTTTTTTAAACTCGAAATTTTACGTCATGTGCCACGCGCATAAGCAGTGATTTAACGAGAAATTTAAAAACACACAAATAAATGTTATTGTTATTCCTAACAATTAATTCGAATTATTTTTGACGATTCAAATCCTTTTGTAAGTATTAGAATCTTTTTATAAATATTCGAATCCTTTTATAAATATTCGAATCTTTTTAGAAGGATTCGAATCCTTTTATAAGCATTCGAATCACTAACATTTAGACTCGAATTCGAATCCTCTTAAAAAAATGTAACGAATCCGGATCACGAATCCAGTTGAACTAAAGTATTCGAATGCCTCTTTTGAATCCTCTAAAATGATTCGAATCCTGATTGATTCGAATCCTGCCCAGCTCTGGTCTCTATCTTACTTAAAATTGATTTGTTTCATAAAACTATACAAGGCATAACGACTCATCTTCGGCATGCCTTCATGATCGTTTACTTCTTTTAAAACTTTATTCAAAGCTGGCAGTTCATTTTAATAGAAAAAACAATGCACAGATCTCTTCACTTCGTCATCAAAACTTGTAATTATGTCCTCCAAGCTGTTTAGGGCTACAAATCTCTCCGGATTTCTTATTTTCGCTAATGGTCCGATAGACAGTGGAATTTACAACTCCTAAAAATTAAACATTTTATTATTTAATGCATATTCTTATGCTATTTGATATCTCACCTACTGCACCAACAATGTCTGATACAACAGCAGTCATTTTCATATGTAGATCATCTGTTAGTATCTGCTTATACATATTTAGTATGCACTGTTTTTCAGACAGATATAAATGACCCAAATCTAACTTCTTACGCTTTTTTGCAGGTGAAGGTAATATTATCACCGAGCTTGTACTGGGTACATAATCCATCACAATATAAACAAAACTAACTTTTAACTATGCTAAAAAAATACCGCACAAAAGGTTATTACGAAACAGACAAAGTTGCAACTCGGTAACGCTTCGAATTAAGGTTATGTCAGCTGTTGCATCTAATAATGACGTAATTAGCATAGTGTAAAATGGGCGCGCTCTCGGCCAATCAGAGTTGTAGGATTTGGCGCGTGAAATTTAAAACACTCCTCCTAGTTATTAAACAGATTATAGGATTAGCCGTTTCCTCAAAAAAAATACCGTATAAGGGTGCTTTGAAATACCCTATATGCATCATGTTTAGAATTAAGTGCGCACCTTTGCTAACTATGTTATTATTGAATCAAACACTTACTATGTTTTTACCACAAAATATTTATTGTATGTATATATATTATATTACACAAATATACACATAAATTCACGACTTAAGTTTCGACGTTTGACGGTCATTATCAAGTGAAACAAATTACAAAGGGGGAGTTACATTTATACAGGTAAAACAATTTAGAGTGAGGGTAGCAAAACAAATTAGGTTAAACAGGTACAAAGATTTACACATTAAAGGATTTCAAAGAGCGGCGTGTACACTAAATCGGTTTGTTAGTTTAACAGATTAACTAGGGGGTTCTTGGTTCGTTTGAAAATTTCGGCGGATTCGAGCAGGTTAAGCTTTGTGCCTTTGGTACAGTTATGTAAAATTTTAATTTTATTTATTTCTGGAAATGAATGTTTGCACTCTAATACGTGGTTAGAAAAGGAACTGGAGTCTTGGTTCAATCTAAATGCGCGAAAATGTTCCGAATATCTCTTTTCGAAACTACGACCGGTTTGGCCTACATACACACTATTGCATTCGGAACAAGGGATTTCATAAACACCTGATTTCTTTAAAGGATTAATTTTGTCTTTTGAATTGAATAAAATGTTGGATAATTTGCAACTGGGTATAAACGTAGTTACGGTCGCAACCATCATTATGATTATGTTATTATTGTTATGAATCTGTCATCGGCAATCGAGGCCTACGTGACTTCGGGCGTGAGAGTGAAGCCGAGAATCGCGAAGATGCGAAGGTGGCTGAAAATATGCAGATGAGGGAATAACGGGAACTTGAAGAAAAGGGCATTCAAGAGCGGGCGTTGTCGAAGAGTGGTTGGTTTACAAACATCTGTTAGTTTGTGAATAAATCGAATTGAATTGCTGAGACGCTGATCTTTTATTTTACGTTAAATTAATTTATAACATCAGAAGTGGGAAAAAGGACCCGATAATAGTAATTAGGTAGTGCAATAGTTAGTGTTATTTGTGAATAGCAGCGTTATATTGCGAATAGCAATAATAACAGTGCCCAAGCCCGAGAGGAGGAAGCGCTCTTCCCGCGCGAAAAATCGTAGCCGTTCAGCTGGACATCGTACACGGGGCGAAAAAGAACACCATCGTCGCCGACATGGAGGGCGTAGACGAAGTCCAAGCGCAGCTAGCTTGAGTTCGGAAAGTCCAGCGGCAGGCCGAATGATTCCGGGTCGCAGAAAGGGCTCCTCAGCGGATTCGATGTCGCAACTAGGGGAAGTTTTGTTGAAGGGTATGGACCGTTTGGTCAACGCGAAGGTAAATAATGGAAGACCAACGGTAAGCATGCCATTCAATATCATAATTGAACAATTTAATCCGTTAAATAATAATATTAGCGATTGGATTAGTGCCGTAGATGAATTTGTTTTTATGCATGGGACGACAGAACCACTTCACATCTGGCACTAAGTAAACTAAGGGGGCCGGCTGAAGTGTGGTATAGAAGTTTACCAACACGTATATTTTCTTGGGGTGAGTGGAAAGAAATGCTATCGGAAAATTTTCGCGTAAAAAGAAATTTACATAAAGCAATTAGAGACATGGTGGACTTTATTTTAAAACCAAATCAATCCATGTACACCTATGCGTTTGAAAAGATAGCATTAATTAATAAATTAAAATTGCCAATAAGCGACGAGGATAAAGTCAATTTAATAATGGGGGGGATACCAGATAAACAAATTAATTTCGCGGTAGAAACCGCTAATATTACAGAACCTAGCGTTTTAGCTAGTCATTTTAAAGTGCTAGGTGAGACGCGAAAATCAGATACAAAAAAAATAAACACGCCAACCGAAACAAACAAAAGTTCTGAGCTTCGCTGCTACAGTTGTAGACAAACAGGCCACATGAGAAAAAATTGCCCTAACCTAAATAAACAAAAGGCTATAGAATTTCACCACATCAATTATTTACGGAAAAGCACTAATGATAAATTTTTCAAAAATGTTTTGCTTAATAATGAATTAGTGAGATGTTATATTGACCTTGGCAGTGAATGCTCAATCATAACAAAACAAAAAGCTGAGCAACCCTTTTTAAAATTAAAACCAACTAAAAATGTTGTCTTATCCACCTTAGGCAATTCAGAAATCAAACCGCAATACACTGTTCAAGCAACATTTAAATTAGATGGAATCAAAAAGGTTTTAGAATTTTATGTTGTAAATTCTTGTGTAATGGGGGTCGAAGTAATCATTGGGCAAAATTTTACCGAGTTAGACGATATTATGTACACAAAAAATAAAGATGTACTATCATTTTCACAAGCCAAAAACTCTCAAGTTTTAAAAGACCTCCCTCAAACTATGAAGTCAGCAATAAATGTAGGCACTAACCATCCCGAACAATAAATAAATTTGTGCGATATTTTAAAACAGTATCCAGTGTGTACAGCAAGTAATCTTTCGCAGTTAGGGGCTTTCACGGCGTCAAAAATGGAAATAAAATTAACCAATAATAAGCCCATTGCTCAAAGGCCTAGACAGTATTCCGATTTTGAAAGAACAGAAATTAGAAGTATTGTAGATAATCTTTTAAAAATGGAATTATCAGAGAATCTGAGTCCCGTACTTCTAGTAAAAAAGAAAGATGGGTCAAAAAGACTATGTATTGATTACCGAGCAATAAACAAAATCACAATATAGGATAAATATCCATCACCGCAAATAGAAGAGCAATTAAGGCGACTTTCTGGGTATCAGTATTATTGCAGTCTAGATTTATTCTCGGTGTATTACAAGGTACCGATGTCACTAGAATCGATTCCCATAACCGCGTTCATAACACCGGACGGACATTATGAATTTTTACATATTTCTTTCGGGTTATTAAATGCACCCGCGGTTTTTCAGAGAGCTTTAAACATAGCATTGGGGCAGTTGAGGTTTAGTAAAGTCCTGGTTTATCTAGATGATGTGCTGATACCAACCAAAACTCCTCAAGCCGCTTTATTGATTTTACAAGAGGTTCTAGAGGTTTTCAAAAAGAATGGGTTTACTCTAAATTTAAAAAAATGTTATTTCTTAAAATCAGAAATAGAGTATTTGGGATATAGAATTAGCGGATCTACTATTCAACCCAGTTTAAACAAAATTGAGGCTGTTCGGAATTTTCCGAAGCCACAAAATATACATCAAGTTAGGCAGTACTTGGGATTGACCGGATATTTCCGAAAATTCAGTAGGAACTATTCTGCCAAATACCGACCCTTAACCTTACTGCTTCACAAAGACTCTACTTGGGAGTGGGGGAATATGCAGGATGTGGCATTTGATGGATTAAAACAAAGCTTAGTTTCGAACCCAATATTAACTCTATTCGATCCTGATTTAACAACGATCTTGCATACAGATGGAAGTAGGTGGGGTTTAGCTGGCATTTTAGTACAACTTCATAATAATAAAGAAAAGGTGGTAGGGTATTACAGCCGACAAACGTATGACGCTGAACAGAAATTCCATTCTTACGAATTAGAGGCTTTGGCGATTATATCGTCAGTGAAAAGGTTTCGACAGTATTTACTGGGCAGAATGTTCAAGATAATCACTGATTGCGCGGCTTTCAAAAGTACATTTGCCAAAAGTGAAGTGAACGCCCGTATTGGTTGATGGGTGCTTGCGCTAAACGAATATCACTATGAAATTAAACATCGTAGTGGTCAACAAATGCAGCATGTCGACGCATTAAGCCGGAATTCGCCGACCCAGTATAAGAGTGTTTGTCTGGCTGTAATACATGAATCCGATTGGTTGTTAGCAGCACAGCAGCATGACAAACAAATCCAACATATTAAAAAACAATTAGAATCTGGGGAAATTGAAAAACATAAAGACACCTTTAATAATTATTCTTTGAAAGGGAGTAAAGTTCACATAATTACCGAATTTGGACACAAATGGGTGGTGCCGAAGTTAGCTCAATTCCACCTATTGCGAATGGCCCATTATGATGTTGGTCATTTCGGAATTACAAAAACATACGAATTGGTTGCGAGTCAGTATTGGTTCCGCAAAATGAGACGGTTTATAAAAAAATATGTCAGTAATTGTCTGAATTGCTTGTTCTTTAAATCTGTGCTTGGGAAACCTCCTGGATATTTACACCCTATCCCAAAAATCCCTAAACCCTTTCACACTATTCATATAGACCATTTGGGGCCTTTTGTAAAATCAAAATCTGGGAATACTCAAGTTTTTGCAATAATTGATGCATTTACAAGGTTTATTTTAATATACCCCGTAAAGAACACGAGAACCAAACTTGTTATTAAATGCCTGAAAGAAATGATAAAGGTATTTGGAGTACCCCGTAGAATTATTAGTGACAGGGGAACATCATTTTCAAGTAACGCCTTCCAGTCATTCTGTGCAGAAATAGGCACTAAACATTATTTAAATGCAGTAGCTATGCCAAGAGGTAACGGTCAAGTAGAACGGTATAATCGCACCATTTTAAATTCATTGGCTACAATGGGAGCTAATACCGAGAATAACAAATGGGATGAAAACATTCCAAATATTCAACTAGGACTAAACGGAACCGTTAATTCTGGGATAGGGGTAACGCCTAGTCAAGCATTAATGGGTTATCGTGTATTTTCACATGGAATATTAGACAATGACGAAAGGTCGGAAGTGGACGTGACCAAGGTACGGGAGCGTATGAAGGAATACGTGGAGTACCAGGCCGAGCAGAAGAGGCGGTTCGATCGAAAACGGTCGGAAGCACATCAGTACGCCACTGGGGATCTGGTGCTGCTGAAAACGAAGAGTGCTCCTGCGACAGGAGTTAGCCAGAAGCTTCTACCAAAATGGAGAGGCCCGTTCCGAGTTTCCGAGGTTCTGGTTTCAAGGTGGTAGACATTCCTGGATCCATGCGGGCTCAGATTGCATATGATAGCGTGGCTGGCATTGACAACATGCGGCCATGGATTCACCATGACAGTCAGTTAGGCTGACTGGCTGAGTGAAGTGTCAGGGATACTGGTCTCCGTCGACGGGCTCTGCAGTGTAGCGCTGTAGTTGAAGGTCGTCTGATGGAGAGGTATTGGAAACCTGAGCGATCACGGGGAATAAGTGTTGGGCCAGCACTTCGTGGTCATAATTAAGTAGATAGTGGTACCATTAGAATTAAGTGCAGAGTTAGTATCCTCATTGTTGTGTGAATGTTGATCTTGGCCAGTGATCATATTTTGTTAGTATCATTTTTGTATGTACAAAGGTCACACTTCGAGTTCCTGTAACAGATGCCTTAAAGGCATAATAGATATCGTTCAATTTCACTCATACTGTTACATTTCAGTTACGTCAGGAGAGGCCGACTGTTATGAATCTGTCATCGGCAATCGAGGCCTACGTGACTTCGGGCGTGAGAGTGAAGCCGAGAAACCCGAAGATGTGAAGGTGGCTGAAAATATGCAGATGAGGGAATAACGGGAACTTGAAGAAAAGGGCATTCAAGAGCGGGCGTTGTCGAAGAGTGGTTGGTTTACAAACATCTGTTAGTTTGTGAATAAATCGAATTGAATTGCTGAAACGCTGATCTTTTATTTTACGTTAAATTAATTTATAACATTATTTTAGTTACAGAGTCGGATAAATGAGCAAAGTAGTAGGAAATTTAATGACGACCACAATGGTCAAATCAGAGAAACAATTAAACATCGTATTTTTAAAATATTAAGAAAATAAACGATTTTTAAATGGAACACCCTGTAAATTTTATTACCGATCAATAGAGAAGATTATTCCTAACTAAAAAGTTATAATTTATTGTTACAAAATTAATAAATAAGAAAGTTATTCACAAATTTCTGTTTTGTTCAATACAACCAAGAAGCCCTAAAAACAAAAAGGATTCAAACAAATGATGAAAACAAAATCTGTTTATTGTATCTGTCAGTAAAATGTAAAGTGATTTTCATCGTGCATTGTTATTAGCGCTGGAAATTATAAAATAACATTTTAGCCAAAACCCTAGTAGAAAATTCCCCGTTTAGCAATACTTTACCCCCAAAAATGTTCAATTGTCTCTATAAAATTATATTTTAATTCAACTTTGATAAATCTATATTTCAAAACAGTTTTTTTTAATTAAAATTCAACAGAAAGAAAAATATATTATAAATATGTACAATAAAATAATTTATTAAGATACGATTGACAGTGATTTTTTTCAGATTTTTAAAAAAATCATAATTTTCATCGAAAATCGCATTTCTGGTAAAGGTGTGAAAAATTTTTACAAAAAAAAATATTTTTAAAAATATCCAAAACAATCAGACACTCATATTTTGAAAATATCCAAAACAAATCTAAGACACTTATATCAATATCAGTATTAATGTGTGCTATTTGTTCTTGCGGGAAGGAATTGTTATTGCGGCAGGAATTTGATCTTTGAGCGCACGTACTAAGCACAATTTTTGAGTCCCAAAAACGTTTTGTACATCAAATTAAAGCCCTTTGAATAATTAACAACAAGCTTTTCGAATAAATAAAATCAATTCACTAGTTCATGAAACAGATAACTTTACATACATCAAGTACAAAAATTAAAAATGTGCTTTTTTGAATAAATCGTCGATTAAGGGTAAAATGTTCAAAATAAACAAAAAATATTTGCAAGAGATGTGTTAAAAATTGAATAACCTTTAAATCGCTGTTAATTACAAATGTGAGTTTTATGTTTTCTACAGTTTTTAAACGATTTTTAAAGCCGAAATTTTGGTGAAATATTTTTTTTCTAAAGAAAATAAATCTATAACATTATTTCTAATATAGATAAGATTAACTGAGATTTTTTTCGGATTTTTCCAAAAATAAAAATTTTCGCATTTTTGGTACGGTTATGAAAAAAATTCACAAAAAAATATTTAAAAAAAATCCAAATCAATCAGAGGCACTCATATCAACATCAGTAATAATATGCGCTATTTGTTTTTGAGGGAAAAAAATATTTCGCGAAAATTTGACACTTAAAAATTTCAGAAAATACAGTCTGTTTGATTTATTGTGACACAGCATATATGTCCGTTATTAGTACAGATAGAAAAAAAAGTTAAAGACAATAGTTTTAGTATTTTTCATGATCTATTCAGTAGCATTGTCAGAAAATCAATTGATAATCAAATATACACGTGAAAGCTATTAGCTTCATTTTCTTTAATAGAACACCCTGTATATTTTGTTTATTTCAAATAGGTAATAACCTTAGCTTTATAATGATACCACATAAGTACCCCTTCATTATACAAATATCGCGACAATTGCAAATAAATGAAATTTATCAGTTGCCATGGATAACAATTGACATAAAACAATTTGTTAACGCTTTAATGTCAAAGTGGTGTAGTAACTTCCCGTCTTGCGTGTTGTTGATTCAAATCTTTAGAGATGGGTGATAATTACTATTCTAATGATGAAAAAATGGATATGCTAAAGGTCTTCGTTAGATGCAACGATAATTCTAGAGAAGCTAGTATCACTTATGGAAACATGTATCCAGAAAGAAGACAACCACATTATTGCACTTTTTAATAATAAATTACGAAGGAGAAGACAAGAAAGAGAAGATAATAATGAAGTATTGATATTGGCCTATTTTAGAGCACATCCACGTAATTCAATACGCGAAGCAGTGGCTGACTTAGGAATAAGTATGCATAAAATATTTTCTTTTCTGAGAAAACATAAAATGAGACCATATAAAATTAAGTTAGTACAAGGTTTAAGAGTGATTCTGACAGGAGGATAGTATTCTGTAATTGGCTTAGCAACAATCAACATTTATTAAATTTAATTCTTTGGAGTGATGAATCAAATTTCAACAACAACGGAATCTCCAACCGAAAAAACGACCATTACTGGGATACTGAAAATCCACGTCAAATTCGAGAATGCAGATTCCAACAAAGATTTACAGTTAATGTGTGGCTTGGTGTGTTAGGTGATACCATAATAGGACCATTTTTTTATCAAGGAACGTTGAATGCGGAGCGATATGCCAACTTTCTTACGATAGAATTTGAAGATTATTTAGATGATATCCCCCTAGAAATACGTCGAGATATGTGGTTCCAACAAGATGGAGCTCCTCCCCATAACGCAAGATATGTCAAAGATATTTTGGAAAGAAAGTTTGGTTTGAAATTGATTGCAAATGGTGGCCCCATAAACTGGCCAGCAAGATCGCCAGATCTGTCTATTTTAGATTTTTTTATTTGGGGATTTTTAAAGCAAAAAGTTTATGTTACTCGTCCAGAAAATCTAGACGATTTGAAAAATCGAATTCGTATGGCATGTGGCCAAATAACACCACGGATGTTGCAAAAAGCACGACGAAATTTAATGAAGAGATGTGAAGAATGTATTGCAAACAAGGACGTCACTTTGAACAGACACCTTAAACAGTTATTCATGTCAACTGATAAATTTCATTTATTGTCAATTGTCGTGTTATTTCTATAATAAAGGGGTACTTATGTGGTATCACTATAAGGCTAATATTAATGCCTATTTGAAATAAACAAAATATACAGGGTGTTCCGTTAAAGAAAATGAAACTAACGTGTTTATTTGATTTTCAACTGTTTTTCTGACATTACGATTGAATAGATCATAAAAAATACTAAAACGTTTGTCTTTAACTTTTTTTCCATCTGTACTAATAACGGACATATGTGCTGTGTCACAATAAATCAAACAGACTGTATATACACTACGAAATATGATTTTTGAGCGCTCGGCATCAAATTAAAGCCCTTTTAATTGTAAACTTTTCGAATAAATTAAATAAATTCACTTCTTTATGAAATAGATCACATTAAAGTGCAAAAATTGAAAAATGTGCTTTTTTGAATAAAACGTTGAATAAATGTTAAGATCGGAAGTTTACATGTTATTTGGCCATAAGAACGAACAACGATTAATCTTCCACAGTAATGAAAATAGATCTTTGAAACTTATACATATTGTACAGGGTAAGCGAAACTCGATGTCTCAGCTCTATTATACGAAAAGGAAAAACGATAGAAAAAATCTGAAAATTGAGATTGAGTAAGGTCCATTTTAAGCCAAAAATGCATATTTTTCTAAATTTGTAAACTGAAGTAATGACGTCATCGAATATTTTTTTCCCCGGAAACATACCTATATTTTTTGATATTTAAAAGGAACTGATTTTTCTGAGTAAACTTAGTACAGAAAAAAGTTGCTATCTTCTTTCGTTAAAAAATTATAAGCAAACTTAAAAGAAAGTATTATCACAATTGTCACAATTTAAACAAGTAGCCTTTGGAACCAAATATCAAAGACGCATCTGTAAGTAATGAAACATTATTAATTAGTATTATTAATTATCATTAATTAAACATTAAAAAACACATAATATGTTACTATATTACTATTATTTATTTAATAATCTACGGATTTCTCCTTTATACAACATTTCAAAAAATATATAAAAACAAAATAATAATACGCATATGTCACAATAAATAAATATCGCGCTTAACACTAAACAAAAAACACTAAACAAATTATTACAGAAAGAAACAAAGTATGTAGTACAACAAAATTTCCTACTTCTTCTAAACAGGGTTGTTAAAAAAACGTTTTTTTTTTTCATTTTGATTAAAACAAACAAAACAAAACAAAACGTGTTTTTTTCATCGAAACAGCGCTTAAAACATTAACGATTAAAATCATGTTTAAAACGTGTTTAAAACATGTTTAAAACACGTTTAAAACGTGTTTAAAACAGAACAACAGGGCATTTTTCTTTTGAGTATACATATCCCAATAATTTCAGCGTTTTTTAAATTTGCGGAAATTCGTTGTTTCAAAACGGTTAATTTGGGGCTTTTAACGAGTGTTTTCCACTCCCAGACTAAGCATGAAGTAAAATTTCGAGTTTAGAAAAGCCTAAGAATTTGGATTGGCTGCGTAGCGGACAATCCAAACGAGGCTTTTCCAAACTCCAAATTTTACTTCATGCGCCACGCTTAAAAACACTGATTTACATTGAAGTTCAAAAACACATACATACAACAACAATTATAGACAACCTAATATATGTTAGAGTTATTGGGTTGCCTATAATCCCTGTTTTAAACAATTTGTTCAGCGCAGAATTTGACTTACGTTTTATTCACATTTACATATTAGATTGCTAAAACCGTACTTTTTAAACTTTACGATATTTCAGTGTTTTATACGTGTGGCGCATGAAGTAAAATTTCGAGTTTAGAAAATCCTAATTTGGATTGGCCGCTCCACTTCGCTACGCGGCCAATCCAAATTTTCAGGCTTTTCTAAACTCAAAACTTTACTTCATGCTTAGCCTGGGAGTGGAAAACCCTTGTTTAAAGATTCAAATTAAAATCTTTTGAAAAAGCAACGAATGTCGTAAAATTTATAGTGTTCACAATTTCCCGTATTTAAAAATCACATTACTGCACACACAGTTTTAAACACATAGAATCTCCGCCTTACTTCTATTACTGAAGCCTAACGTAACATTTCTCTAGATAGTTCATCGCAAGCAGAGCTGGGATGAATCCTCAAAAACATGATTCGAATCACGAATCCGAATCACCTAATATGATTCGAATCACGAATACTCGAATAAAGGATTCGTAAGTGAAAAATATGATTCGAATCAAAGATTCGAATCCTCATTTTTGAATCACGGATACAAATCCCCGAAAAATAAATTTGAATCTATTATTTGCAGCCAGTAATATTTTATTCCATCAGTTTCTATTAACAAACATGTTCATTTACCGACTAAATATCTGATTATATAATGATTTTAATTAATGATGATATATGTGTTATTGAACTTCATTTTGAATCTGTGTTTTATACGCCTGGCGCATGAAGTAAAATTTCGAGTTTAGAAAAGCCCCGTGAAAATTTGTCTCGGGTCGCTGCGCGACCCTCGACAAATTTTCTACGCGGGGCTTTTCTAAACTCGAAATTTTACTTCATGCTTAGTCTGGGACTGGACAACACTCGTTCTTAGAAGTTTCAAATTAAAGGATTACTCTAGATTACTAAGTTTATTACCAATTTACAAAGGCTACAGCTCGAAGGACCAATCATGGTCTTCGGAGGCCGAAGGACTACAGGGAATCAAAGTTTATTTACAAGAAAACAACGTATATCTGAAGGTTTACAGCATGGATAGGAAAAAAAACATCCAATTTTGAAAAAATATAGAAGTTGGGTTGGTTTTCAGTGCGTTTTTAACTTCACTTTAAATCAGTGTTTTATACGCGTGGCGCATGAAGTAAAATTTCGAGTTTAGAAAAGCCCCGTGAAAATTTGTCTCGGGTCGCTGCGCGACCCTCGACAAATTTTCTACGCGGGGCTTTTCTAAACTCGAAATTTTACTTCATGCTTAGTCTGGGAGTGGACCGTCAAGATTTTCTACATGTCGAGATTTTTGATATTTCTAGATTTATGTCGATTTATTCACAGTTTGTTATTGTATTAAATGCAACTTCAATATTAAATAAAAACGTTTTTTTTTTAGGAATAGAATATTCACCCATTAAGAGCCGAACAAATTATAAAGTTAACTCTAAAAGTTAATTTTAGGTAAAATTTCGCATCTTTTTTTATGATTTCAATGAATGATTTATTATATTACATACGTCGATTTTTTAAAAGAATTAAATTTAAAATTCAAACGAGTGTTGTCCACTCCCAGACTAAGCATGAAGTAAAATTTCGAGTTTAGAAAAGCCCCGCGTAGAAAATTTGTCGAGGGTCCCGAGACAAATTTTCGTGGGGCTTTTCTAAACTCGAAATTTTACTTCATGCGCCACGCGTATAAAACACTAATTTCAAGTGAAGTTAAAAATATACTATTAACGTTGGATATTTTTCATGGTTAAGTAACCAAATATGCATTCACAAATATTTGAATTATTCGAAAATTTTAATATTTATATTCAAATATGAATAATTTAGTTATTTAAATATTCATATTAGAATATTTGAGCCGTTTATTTTGAAAGTGACCTAAGTCCATTTATGTTTAAATTGAGATATTTAAAAGTTTGCATTTCATTAATATTAAAAATATACGTATAGGATAGCAATGTTCCACACTGCTTAAATTTATCTAAGAGAGTTAAATTTACAATTCCTATTAAAATAATACCAAAAATTATGTGAATAATATTTGTTTTCTTACCACAAATGGATTTAAGCCACTTTCAAAATTAACACCTATATATGTTATAAAATTTGAAGGAGCTTAAGTCCATTCGACATATTTTAAATTGCTTCAAATTGAAAAACAATTCTCAATTTATTTTATGTATCTTCACAATACTTTAAAAATACAATTTATACTATTCAAGAAATGTTCTAACTATATAATTTACATAAAAATTGACTGTTCATTTACATTTTGTGTATGCGGGAGGAATTTAAAGAAGTCATGGTGTTCCGGTGGTATATATCGTCCATCATGTCCTTGTACTTCGATGTCGTAATTGGTCTTACACTTTTATAAAGTGGTGTCAATATAATATTTTCAAATTTTCTTGGTCTACCCCGACGTGGTAATAAATCCAGGATTTTAAACTCTTCATTCTCATCCATTGATATCTTATAGAAAATTTTATATGGTTCATTTCTCAAAAAACGCATCCAGACTATTTGTAACCAATTTATTGCTTCTCCGTTAGAATTCTTCAACCTTTTAAAAACTGCTTTTTGATAACATTATAATAATCTTGAGGAACAAACATTAAATTATTTTTCTTTAATGACATTTCTACGACGCCAAAATCTCTATCATTCGGTAAAAACGAATGTCCTGATATTAGGAATTTATGATCTATTATTTCTACATTATGTTCAACAGTTTGGACAAGTTTTAGCCATGTTAAAGCTACTTTAATGTTTCTATTTTGTGCTGCACACATGTCACTGTAAGCTATAATATGTTTTTGACTTCTTAAATTTTGAAGATGTTTCAAAATAAAATGCATGAAGCTATTTCTTGTGAACCTCTGGATGCAATAGTTTCATCCCAAACGTACATGTGAACATTATCATCATGAAAATTGTGAATTCCCAAATTTAGAACGTACATATTGCGTTTATAGTATGCTACTGAAGTAGTCAACTTTTGGTAAGGTAATGCTTTTTGCAAGTCGAAAGAAAATGCAAAATAATGATCTGGATTACGTAATGCCACTTTTGATCTTGTTTTAATGATTTCCTTGCTCATTCTGCTGGTCTTAAATGAACATCATGTTCTTTCATAAGTTTATTCTTTTCATCATAATCATCCGATGCTTTAATTTTAATGTTTAATAGGTCGCATTTTTGGCATGTATCTTTGCGGGGTTGGTGGAAATGCAAATTAAAATCCTTTTTAAATATCTTTCTGTAAGTCCACTCTTTAACTGCTTTTCTATTATTTTCCTTGCAATACAGCTCGTAGAAATTAAACATTTTTTTTAGAGTTAGATCAGGATGTAAATATTTTCTATTAGGGTTATGAGATCTAGTATAATGGGATTCAAATTTGGAAAAACTTTTAATATGGTTTTGAACATCCTTTTTCTCTTCGTTAGAAATCCTTCTCGATGATCCAGCCATATGTCCACGTAAATCATTCCCTACATTTGCCGAGTTTAATACACGTTTTAATCGTCCTTCAGATATATTAAAGGTATCCAAAAAGAATTTTTTACAGAAGGAAACTTTTCCGTTTTTAGAATTTAAAAAATACCTAAAACTATAATTTCTTGGCGAACTTTTTCCGTTTTTTGGACGTCTTCGTTTCATAGCATAACGTTCGGTAGCTTCATATAGCAATACATTTTGCTTATTAAAATCTCCAAAATTCCAAAACTTCTCAAAAGTATTCTTTCTTTCTGTATCTTCATAATTTTTTATACAAACTTTACGACAAAGGCAATTTTTATTTTGAAACACTTTTACAGGTATAATGTTTCCAGTTTGAGGATAGTATTTTTTCCCGGTATTTCGTTTAATTTTTCGAAATTTTTGAATGTAGGTGTCACCATTCTTTTCTCTAAATCTTACTCCAGAGGTATTGTCGTGAAAAGCCTCACCTGCATCTTCATCTTCAAATGATGAATATTGTTCTAAAATTCTCCTTCTCTTGCGATTCTGGTTAAAATCAATATTTTCCAACTCGTCTTCACTCTCTGAATTAAATAGTCTTGTACTTTTATTCATACAAAAAGGTGTAATAGTTTCTATAAATTTAATATTTTATCTTAAAATTCAATTGTAAGTGTATATTAAGTGAATATTTTCACTGCAATAATTAAACATAATTAATACTGATTAATGATTAAATAAAATTACCTTCATCACTACCTTCATAAATTTGAAGATGCGCACTTTCGGACATTATTACTAATTAAGTGGACTTAGGTCACTTTCAAAATAATGTTTTTTAATAAATAATTGATTGTGAAAACGTATGTGTTAATAATTATCATATACTTTAAATATTCTTAATCGCAAATTGTTATTTATGACAAATAACGTAAAATAATAACCATTTCTACCGTCATCAGAAAAAAATTCAAAAATGGATTTAGGCCTCTTTCAAAAGAAACGGCTCATTTAACTATTTGAATTAATCGAATTCGAATCCCAGCCCTAATATCGATGATTCGAATTATTTAGGAGGATTTGAATCCATGTATCAGGATTCAAATTTCATAAGGATTCGATTCCTTTTATAAGGATTCGAATCCTTTTATAAGAATTCGAATCCTTTTATAAGGATTCGAATCCTTTTATAAGAATTCGAATCCTTTTATAAGGATTCGAATCATCTACGTTTGGATTCGAATACGAATCTTTTTAAAAAATGTAACGAATCCGTTTTCACTAAAGTATTCGAATACCTATTTTGAATCCTCTAAAAGGATTCGAATCCGGGAATCGAATCCTGAATGATTCGAATCCTGCCCAGCTCTGATCGCAAGCATGTCTGATTTTTTCTTTTAAACGTTCCAAGTTAACAGATGGTGTTTTGTAAACTTTGTTTTTTAAAGTTTCCTACAAGGAGAAGTTTAGTGGGTTCAAGTCCGGTGATTTAGGCGCCCGCTGTATCGGTCCATTTATACCCATCCAATTTTCTCCATAAGTTTCATTTAAATATTGTTAGACAACTCGTGCTTTATGCGGTGGGGCTCCGTCATGCTAAAAACACATGTTCGCAGCTGTAATGGCACATTTTCGAGAGGCACATTTAGTTGTTCTTGAAGAAATTGCAAATATTACTCACTGCGTAATACTCCTTCGTAAAAATATAGACCAATCAAATGCCCATAAATAATACCACACCAAATGTTTATACCGAAGTATTTTTGGTTTTCAATCGGATTGACAAAATGTGGATTTTCAGGGGCCCAAAAATGTTCATTTTTTATTGGGCTTACCGTTACTAACAAAACGGCTTTCATCCGTCCACAACACATGCTGGAAAAATCGAATGTCATCAATCTCTAAGTTTACCATCACTTAGACACAATAATTTATTCTTCGTTGATGTTGATCTGACAAATGTTCTAAGTTGTGAAGTTTATAATCATGGTAATCATTTCCTTTCAAAATTTGTCGTACCGAACAATATTTTAAATTCAACTCACGACAGGCTTACCGATTCGAGTTCCTTGGATGGTCTTGAAAATACTGCAAAACAGTGGCAACAATATTGTCAGAATTAATCCTTTTAGCAATTCGTCTTTCAGAGCTGGGATGAATCCTCAAAAACAGGATTCAAATCAAAGATTCGAATCCTCATTTTTGAATCACGGATACAAATCCTTTAAAAATAAATTTTAATCTATTATTTGCAACCAGTAATATTTTATTCCATCAGTTTCTATTAACAAAAATGTTCATTTACCGACTAAATATCTGATTATATAATGAATTTAATGAATGATGATATATGTGTTATTGAACTTCATTTTAAATCTGTGTTTTATACGCGTGGCGCATGAAGTAAAATTTCGAGTTTAGAAAAGCCCGGTGAAAATTTGTCTCGGGTCGCTGCGCGACCCTCGACAAATTTTCAACGCGGGGCTTTTCTAAACTCGAAATTTTACTTCATGCTTAGTCTGGAAGTGGACCGTCAAGATTTTCTACATGTCGAGATTTTACGATATTTCTAGATTTATGTCGATTTATTCACAGTTTGTTATTGTATTAAATGCAACTTTAATATTAAACGGTTTTTTTTAGGAATAGAATATTCACCCATTAAGAGCCGAGCAAATTATAAAGTTAACTATAAAAGTTAATTTTAGGTAAAATTTTAAACCTTTTTCTATGATTTCAATGAATGATTTATTATATTACATACGTCGATTTTTTAAAAGAGTTAAATTTAAAATTCAAACGAGTGTTGTCCACTCCCAGACTAAGCATGAAGTAAAATTTCGAGTTTAGAATAGCTCCGCGTAGAAAATTTGTCGAGGGTCCCGAGACAAATTTTCGTGGGGCTTTTCTAAACTCGAAAGTTTACTTCATGCACCACGCGTATATAACTAACTGACACCAGTAGAACAATGACTAAACTTCGCGACAAAGCACTGCAGGACTTCAAGAGAACTCGTCTTCCAGCTAAGTGGGATTACTATAAGAGCCTTCGAAACTTAGTTACATCTTCAATACGTAAAGAAAAACGCGCTTACCTAAACTACGTAGCAAAAACAGCTCTACGAAACAGCTTTGGAAAGACTTAAACACACTTAACATATACAAGCGGAATGCATGGTCTATATCTCCACTTCTTAGTAATGCCGATCAAATTAATAACTATTTTGTGACTTCATCAAGCAATACAAATACGCCTGATAGCCATTACATGCACTTCTACAAAGGCGATGTCAGAGATGGCATAACAGACACGTTCGATTTTACTCTCGTTGCGGAACAAAATATTCTCGAAATAATAAATAAGATCAAATCCAAATCCACAGGTGTAGATGATATTAATATTCTACTACTCACTTTATGCGTTTCATACCTTCTACCGTACATTACGCATATTATCAATCATTGTTTAACCTCGTCATGCTGTCCGGAAGTTTGGAAATAAGCTCTGGTGATCCCACTTCCCAAAAAACCCACTGCACTCGAACTGAAAGACCTTCGACCAATCAGCATCCTTCCAGCCTTATCAAAAATTCTCGAAAAAGTCGTAGAAATTCAACTACAAGGCCATGTTCATAAATTTAATATCTTACCTAAAAATCAATCAGGATTCAGGAAACTTCATAGCTTCAAGACGGCACTTCTAATAGTAATAGATGATATAATTAAGGCCACAGACGTTAACAACATCACAGCATTGACATTGATTGATTTTTCTAAAGCCTTTGACACGCTCAACCACGATGTGATGTTAGCTATTCTGCACTACGTTGGCCTTAGCACGGCTGCTATCCAGTTTTTCAAAGCCTACTTGGTAAACAGATTTCAACGCGTCAAACTCGACACGACCATGTCCGAACCATTGCAACTGCGCTCGGGGGTACGACAAGGATCTGTACTGGGTCCGCTATTGTTTGGCATTTATACCAGCTTCATCTTTGCAAACACCAAATCTCGCTATCACCTGTATGCTGATGACACGCAGGTGTATTTATCATTCGATGCTAATGACAGTGACAGGGCAATTGGTCAGCTGAGTAGTGATCTTTCCAACCTAAGCACCATTTGTAAAAAAACACTGCCTACAAATTATTCCAGCAAAATCTGCACTTTTACTTTTTGGAAAAGATAGTACCTTGATAAAAGTAAAAGATACTGTATCTCTCACCTTGGAAAACGAACAGCTATTTCCCATTAAGTGTGCAAAGAACCTAGGTATCCTCGTAGATACTAAATTAAGATTTAAACAACAAGTTAGCAAGCTAATACAGTGTTCCTATGGCAAACTAAAAGTGTTGTATGGGAGTAAAGAATGCCTTAGTGTAAATCTGCGAAGCATGCTATGCGACAGTCTGGTTCTTTCTACCTTCAATTACTGTGACAGTGTCTATGGGCCCTGCATGGATGCCACGGATCGTCGAAGAATCCAGAAAGTCCAAAATGCATGCCTGAGACTCATTTTCGGAATACGTAAATTTAATAAAATCTCCTACACACTCGAGAAACTAAATTGGCTCAATATGGAAAAAAGAAGAAAATTACACGCGGCTTGTCTTTATCAAAAAATTATCAACACCAAGCAGCCTTCTTATCTCTATAATAAGATAACATTTAGAACCGATGTTCATAATTTAAATCTTCGTTTTAAACACGTGATATCTACGCCAAAATGTCATTATAAAATATTCGAACGGTCCTTTACCTACCAAATTATGAAAGTTTACAATAGTATACCTGAACAATTCAAAATGCTATTCCCCGCTACTTTCAAAATTAAGATGCGAAATAATTTACTAATTGAACAGACTGCTTTGGTGAACTCTAATATCAGATGTTAAACTGATTCCTTGCACTCCAAAACATGTAAAAAAAATTGCTGACGTGAGATTTCTTCTGTATTCTTACTTCTTTCTTACTTATAAATGCACTTTTACCCCCCACTTGAATTATATTCTTAATATGTCCAACGGTTGTATGGAACATCAGTTTAATTAATTGTTTTTAATTAAACTGAATACAGCCGTTTTGATCAACAATTGCGTTTATATGTATTGTATTTTTTAATTGTGTTATTTGCTGCATACGTTGATCAATAAACAGTTTATAATTATTATTATTATTATTTAAAGTGAAGTTAAAAATGCACTAAAAACCAACCCAATTTCGATATTATTTCAAAATTAGATGTTTTCTTTCCTATCCATGCTGTAAACCTTCAGATATTCGTTGTTTTCTTGTGAAAAAACTTCGATTCCCTGCAGTCCTTCGATCTCCGAAGACCATGTTTGGTCCTTCGAGCTGTAGCCTTTGTAAAATGGTAATAAACTTAGTAATATAGAGTGATAGTTCAATTTTAAACTTCTAAGAACGAGTGTTGTTCACTCCCAGACTAAGCATGAAGTAAAATTTCGAGTTTAGAAAAGCCCCGCGTAGAAAATTTGTCGAGGGTCGCGCACCGACCCGAGACAATTTTTGACGGGGCTTTTCTAAACTCGAAATTTTACTTCATGCGCGACGCGTATAAAACACTGATTTCAAATGAAGTTAAAAATATACTATTAACGTTGGATATTTTTCATGGTTAAGTAACCAAATATCCATTCACAAATATTTGAATTATTCGAAAATTTAAATATTTATATTCAAATATGAATAATGATATTAGAATATTTAACTATTTAAATTAATCGAATTCGAATCCCAGCCTGAATAGCGATGATTCGAATTATTTAGGAGGATTTGAATCCGTGTATGAGGATTCGAATCCTTTTATAAGGATTCGCTTCCTTTTATAAGGATTCGAATCCTTTTATAAGAATTCGAATCCTTTTACAAGGATTCGAATCATCTACGTCTAGATTCGAATACGAATCCTTTTAAAAAAATGTAACGAATCCGGATCACGAATCCGTTTTCACTAAAGTATTCGAATACCTCTTTTGAATCCTCTAAAAGGATTCGAATCCAGGAATCAAATCCTGAATGATTTGAATCCTGCCCAGCTCTGTCGTCTTTCCTTTCGAGCAGATATTGCCTCGTTGTTTGCACGTAAATTGCGTTCCAATCTTGCAAATATTTTTAAGGTTGGAATAACACGTTCAGGGTATCTCTGGGCGTATAACTGAACTGCTCTTCTAGGGTTCTTTTGAGATTCTCCATAAACTAACACATTAAAATATGGATTATCATTAAATTAATATTTGTCTATACAAAAGTAATAAATAAATAATAGAGTAAAAATATTAAAAAGAAAATGCTTACACGTCAAAATTTATTTATAGATGTAATTTTTAACAAGAAACAATTTTGAACTATTTAAGTTTCTAGTTTTTCTAGAATTTTGGGTCAAATTTGAAATTTTATTAAAAAAAACACTTAATTTAAGACGATATGCGTTTAGATTATTTTTTTTTAAATGTCTAGAAACTGTAGATTTTTTTTAAACCCACAGGTTTTGTTTAAAAATAAATGGATTTTAATAATTAGTTGAACACTCGCGCGCGCGACACCGTAGCAGACGGACGTACACAGCGAATTTTCCGAATAAACTAATCGGCATAAAATAATTATATCCCACTTGTGGGTGGTATTCCACAAAATATGGAAGCAGAGGAGGACAGCTGGGGCTCGGATGGGACTCAGATGGATACAGAGGAGTTCAAAACCCCTAGGAAGCGAGGTCGCCCCGCGAAGTTCTGCAAGAGTAAAGCAGCAAAAAAGTCACACGCCTCAGGTAATCTTAACCTACCGAAAACGACAAACAAACTATTACAGTCAGTACTAAAACAAATGAACACACAACAAAACCAACAGTCACAACAACCCTCAACAAGCACACAGTCACAACCCCAGTTACATCAGACACAACCCCAGACACAACAATCACAACCCCAGCCGCAACAAGCACATCACAATTACATTCAATTACAACCATCAGAAATCTCAAATATCACCCACCACACACCACAGCAAGGCACTACACAATTACAACAAACACACATAATAACATCTAACGAAAAACGTTATCAGCAAAACTACAAAAACACATTCACTTTCACAACTGTAAACGACCTGTCAAGAATTCGCTTTGCCGTAATTTGGTCTGATCACAAATTCGACAATAATGCGCTGATAATTAAAACGAGATTTGGATTTTTAATTAAATCAAATAATGATACACAAATAATTGAAAACAACCTAAAAACATTACACTCAGAGAGAATTGTACATGAATTTCGTCCTCTACAAACGACCCGAGGTCGAGATAATACAGCCCCAGAAACTCAACGCAGCGCGCCAGCGCCGTCGTACTGCTGTATCATAAAAGGCGTGGAGCAGGAGATTGATGATTCCACAATCAGTGCTAGCCTGCAGGCGCACGGGATAGCACACCGATACTGCCGTCGCATCATCGCTAAGAGGGACAACTTTGCAACACACATGATTAGAGTGATCACACCATCGCTAGAATCTTTTACTAAATTATTACACGAACAATTTAGATACATGTGTAAAATTTACACCGTAATAGAAAGCAAACCCCCAACACCTATCCCGGTCCCATGTAGCAGATGCAATAAATTTGACCATATCACTACAAATTGCAATGAAACGGTCACCTGCGCAAAATGTGGAGCTTCACACCCGACTTCAACATGTCTGACAACGCTGCCTATTAAATGCAAATCGTGTGGAGAGACAGATCATGGTGCCTGGTCTACAAAATGTACCAAGAGGCCACTAAAACCCATCGAGGGGATACCCAACGTGAAGATAATTACTCAAAATAAAAAATCTGCGCAATTAGACAAGGACCTGACGAAAAACTCGCGAATTCACAATCCCATCACAGTGCATGACTACATCATAGACATATACACGACAAAAATTAACGAACCGACGACAACAGACAGAGAATCACTTATTAAAAAACTTAGAACAAGATTCATGGACTCATTTCATGTCCACACTCATGTTAATTTTTCAGGTAACAAAATGTTCATCGTCATGTTCGACCTCGACTCCCCTAATATAATCCCTCCCGTTGCTCCTCTATCTGGTGTCCACACAGGTTTCTCACAGATAAATACAAATAATGTCTAGTATGAACTTTATTTATGGTAACATTAATTCCCTATCCAACAAATCCCACCTCCTATCCCACTACCTCTCACATAACCCCATACATGTCACAATGTTAGTTGAAACAAAATCCAAAAAACCTTTTTCATACAATAATTGGTCCTTCATTCAGATCCCCGCCTCAAACCCCCTCCAAAACCAGCGCGGAGGTTCAATAGTGGCAGCTAGACAAGAAATTAAACTGGGCAAAGCCAATCCCCCAAAAATTAATAATGTCATGAACGAGTGTCTACACTGCACAATCGATCTTCCCCAATTCACCCTCCACATTTTCCTACTCTATATTCATCATTCCTCTCACATCGAAGACACCATACTCACAAAGGCATCCCTGTACGATCACGTTATCTTAATCGGGGATTTTAACATCAATAAAGCCAAATGTAAACAACTCTCCTCATTTATATCACACTCTAACTTCGTCAGAATTCACACAGATCCTACCTTCATCATGTCAAATACCCAATCCTCCACCCCAGACGTCCTCCTTTGTACAAGTAATATCCACCATCTTTTCCACAATGTAACGCTTATCCCGGACCTGTGCTCCGATCACCTGGCAATTCAATTCTCCCTCAGGCTAGACCCCCCAATCCCCACTCCCCCAAATATAATTCCCCGCTACAAAAACTGTGACATAGATAAAGTAACCGCCGAAATGACAGAATTTATTTCCTCCAACAAACTTATTTCCCAAAACTACATCTCCCTTTTCCTAGAAAAATTATCACAATCGGTCAATCAAAACACACCAACAGCCACAAAACGCCCCTTCAAATATCCCCTTCCTAAATATATCCTACGCCTAATAAAATATAAGAGACAGCTTTACAGGGACTTCAGACAAACAGAGGACGTGACACTTAAACAGAAATTTAATCAACTTAACAAGGACATTCACAAACTCATTACAAATTATAAAACAGATCACTGGATAAAGGCCTGTGAAAAAATTAATGACTTGCACGGCAAACAATATTGGCAAGAAATAAAAAAACTTTGTAAATATCGCAAAACAGACTTTATCCAGAAGATCTATGATCCAATGACTAATTTAACTGTTACGGACGATAACGCTTGTACTGACATTTTTGCTAGACATTTTTCTGAAATATACTCAATGAATGACAATGACGAATATGACAACGACTTTCGAGACACAGTGAATTCCTGGTACACCACATTTAAAAATACCCAGTTCCCCCATACTCCTGCCGATGATATAAATGAGGAAGAATATTTTGAAATCTTAAATAAGGGTAAAAATACCGCCCCCGGTTACGATAACATTCCTAGATATATCCTTAAATCCTTGCCCTATGAAATCCACTCCCATATAATTGACATTTTCAACCAAATTTACAAATCTCAGTTAATCCCGAGGGAATGGAAGAAAGGTATAATCACATGCATTCACAAACCAGGCAACGACTCTTCAAAAGCGAATAATTATCGCCCTATAACCTTGCTTCCAGTCCTCGGGAAGCTGTTTGAATCTATCATAAAAAACAAACTTATGCAACATATCTCCAACATACTCCCACCTTACCAATTTGGCTTCCTAGAACACCGCTCTACCACAATCCCATTATCCATTCTAACCTCCAACTGCCAAACAGCAAGCCTCGAAGGTCAAAAATCTGCCATCTTATTTCTGGATATTCAAAAAGCGTTTGACTCTGTATGGCACAGAGGCCTGCTGTTTAAATGCAACGCCCTAAAAATCCCATCACACCTAATTAATATTCTTGATAGTTTCCTACACAATAGAACACTCCAAGTTAAAATCCGTCGTTCCATTTCAATCCCATTTACACCCCAACAAGGTTTACCCCAAGGATCACCTCTCTCACCACTCCTGTATAATATCCTTGTATCAGATCTATACAATCCTGACCCAAAATACCTTAACAAATCCGCTTATCCTTTATTATACGCAGACGACACGGCTTTAATAGCACATGCCTCCACTCTCCCCATAGCACTTAGCACTCTACAGGGCCTTATAGACACCATACAAACATGGTTCGCTAAATGGCGAATCTCTATAAATCCCAACAAATCACAGCTCCTAATTCCATTTCACCGACCCAACTCATCCCCATTTTCAATATCAGTAAATAACCACATCATCCGCCCCTCAAACTCCTGTAAATACCTAGGCATAACCTTTGACACTAAACTTACCTTCAAAACCCACTCCTCAATTCTTAAAGCAAAGATCAGACAAAGGGCGACGTATTTTAGAAATCTCACATTCAGGAAACAAGGCATTAGCACTGAAACAGCAGTTAATATATATAAGATGATATGCCGCCCTTTGCTTGACTACGCTGCAATCCTCTTTCACAATCCACACCCTCGCTCCCTAAAAAATATTCAAATTGCTGAAAGATCGGCCCTCAGAGTGCTAACAAAAATAAGACACCCACAAAATCCTCTACATAATCCTTCAAACACCCTCCTATACGAACTAACAAAAATACTTCCGATAGAAAACCGCCTCAACCAACTTTCCCAAAAATTTGCCTCTAATCGTTTTTATTACAATCTTCTTAAAACCCTTTGTATCCCTCGTAATAAAAATATTGCCCCTAAACGAAAATTCCCCTGCACCACAATTTATGAATTCATCTCTTCACTTCATGACATTAATGATCACGACGTTTGAGACAGCCGTTAGACAAGTACAAGACATTAATGATCACGACGCCAGTATGACAGTTAGAGTCAGACAAAGACAATAGACAACTATAACATAAAATGACAGAGACAAAACTAAACAAATTCAGGCGGAAAGACCAATGGTCGATAGCCGATTGGCAGAAAATTATTTATGTACCAAATTTATTGTAGTTAAAATATTTAAATGTTTTTTATACGAAAATTCTGTCAATAAAGATGTTAAATATATAATTAGTTGAAATATGTAAAATTACTTGGCTAGTTTTTCTAAAATTTGGGGCCAAGCTTGAAAACGTGTTAAAAATGGTCCAATTAGGATGTTGTAAACTTACAGATTTTGTTAGATGAATAAATGCAAAAATTGATTAAGTGATTGATTAATAGTTACATAGATAATATCTTAATTAAATTTTAATCTATACTTTATTGAATCGTAATAATTTTGGTCCCTTATGATCTAATTATTAATTATTATTAAAAACAAAATTTTTATTATGGTACCTCTTTCTTCTCTTTATGGGACATTTCATCGAAACCCAACACGAACGCTAGTTTCGTTAAAGCTGCTTCCATAGTCATGTCAAAACCTGGAATTACACCAATATTTTCCAGTGCCTGAAAGAAAAAATAATGGTGCTTTAAATTTGTATTGAGCAAAAAATAAAAACGAGAAATCATCGTCAAACTTTAAACTTTAAAGTATGAAAAAAGTATTTGTGTTTAATAAACTATAGAGAAATATTATATTTTATATTTACATGTCTGCAAACTAATAGCATAAGGTATTTTTCTTTACGAATACAAATTAGTTTTGAATTTGAAATAAACTTATTATCTATATTTTAATCAACACTTAACTGTTAATTGTATTAATTGATAATCAATTGAATTCTAAAATATTGAGTTGGAAATTATAGTTATACCGTGTGATCGCTAAGAACATGATTTAGAGTAGGCTTTGAATTTTAAATTAGATTGGCACTACTGACTGTTTACAAATAGTTTACCATAACCTCAAATTTATTCTAGCATTCAATTAACATTCTGGGCAACTGCACAAGAAATGCCGCCTACTCTAAATCACAATTTAAGCGATCGTACTGTAAAATAAATAACAGTACAAAAAATATTTATCGGTTGTTTGCTATAAAATCATAAATAATTGAGCTAACCCGACGCATTCACCATTATTACGTCACACAGTGGTCCCGAATTCAGAAAAGCTGTCCATAATATAAGGGCTTAAGGCGATTTGTCTGAAATTGCAAATATCGTGGTTTTTGAGCATACTGATTCAGAATTTAATTTTAAAATATCAAAAAACAAAATATCGGACCACATGTGACCGACAAAAAAATAATTATGACAGATGACCTACAAGTCGGCGACAGCCGACATTTGGACTATAATTACAGTTGACACAATATAAGCCGACATTCAACCAATCGTGCCAACTTGACGGGAGTTTAAATTGAACTATAATGAGATCGACATGTTTTTTTCTTTTCATTGTGACAGTTACGATACACATTTTAACACTTGTGACATATTTTAAACTAACGAGAGTCTTCCACTCCCAGACTAAGCATGAAGTAAAATTTCGAGTTTAGAAAAGCCCCGCGTAGAAAATTTGTCGAGGGTCGCGCAGCGACCCGAGACAAATTTTCACGGGGCTTTTCTAAACTCGAAATTTTACTTCATGCGCCACGCGTATAAAACACTGATTTATAGTAAAGTTTAAAATATATAACGCTTAGATGCGATGGTGATCAATATTTACGGAGATGTAGCGAAACAATTTATTTTTTTGTGAATAGTTTTGGAATAATAATAATACAAGTAGAAGTATGGGGACACTTTTCCCATGATTTTTTTCCAATGGACATTTTTCCCATGACTATTAGATTTCCCATGATTTTTTCCCACAGCTATTACTTCTGATTCGATTTTCATGTTGTCGAACATTTCAAGTATTTCAAATACTTCGAACTTCCTAACCTGCGTTTGTCATAGCATTTGTCATTCGTTCACCATCATTCGTATCAAAATTAACCAAATTATGGCGGGAGCTTTATTACCAATTACTCTGGAGCTTATAGAGAATGGAAGAGGCGGCCGGTTTCTGCACATCGATGGCTATCTATACTACAAGCATTCCGTCACGAAATAAGGTCTCGTCAACTGGAGTTGCTGGAAAAAGGGTCAATGCTATGCCAGTGCGCAAACAACCGCCATATCGGGTACCCAGCTCCTCCTTAGTCGGGGAGGCCCAATGGTTTCTGAGCATCTAGGCCACGCACCTAATCTCGAAGAGGTCATGTTCATGTCGTGCGGGCCATCAAACGAAAGGCTGCTGAACATCCTGAGATGCCCCCTGTCCAGGTTATGCGTACTCTGGTTGGCGTGCCGAGTAGCGTTTTATCGCAGTTGCCAAGCAGACCGAATATGCGGAAGGCCATTACGCGGGAAAGACTAAAAGATATGCCGGCAAATCCAGTTGCGATGGATGATCTTGCTGGTATTCCGGATAAATATAGAGTCACTCTACTGGGTTATTATTGCTTTGATACACTTTGACTTTAACTTCGACTTTTCTTTGACTTTTACATTAAATTACAGGCGAAAATTTCATTTTATACGATTCTTATGAAGACGATGACTTCGATTTGGCATGTGGACGCGTTATCGTTTTTGGAACAGCTGAGAATTTGAGGAAACTTCAGAAATGCAGAACGTGGTTCGTCGACGGAACTTTTAAAGCAACCCCTACAATTTTTACTCAGCTCTTCGCAATTTTGGGATCCATAGATGACATCGGTCAAGAAACCGCCCTTCCCTTTGTGTACGCTCTGCTGGCAACGAAAGATGAATCTGCGTACAGATTCTTCGATGTCGTCGAATAACAATGTATAGAACTGGGCCTGCCATTTCGCCCTCCTCAAATTCTCATGACCGATTTCGAACTCGCCATCATCAATGCGGCCTCCAAATCGTATCCGACAGCAGATGTAAAAGCGTGTTTTTTCCATATGACGCAGTCGATTTTTAGGCGCGTTCAAGCGGATGGTTTGCAAATCAGATACAATGACCGGGAAGATCGCTCCATAAAAGAGGCATCGCAAATGATGGCGGGTTTGGCATTCGTTCCATCGGATAAGGTTGCAGAGATGTTCGACATCTTCGCAGAATAGGCTCCTGACGATTTCATGCCCCTCGTCGACTATTTTGAGTTAAATTATATTCGCGGAAAACCTGCCAGGGGACGTAGAAAGGCCGTTACTGTTCGGTATCATCCTTCGTTATGGAATCAGTATGATTCGGTGCTAAATCATGTAGCTAGGACGAACAAAATTAGCGAAGGATGGCACAATCGTTTCCGCGTGATCACTGGCAAAAATCATCTCAGTTTATACGCATTTCTGCCGGAAATACAGAAGGAACAGTCGGATACTGAGACGATGCTGCGGCAGTCGGCCCTAGGGCAAAAAATTAAAAGGAAACAAGGGCCTAACCGAAAAATAACCGAGGACAGGATTTTCAACATCGTCTCAAAATTCGAAGATTATACAGACGCCGAAGACATTTTAGAATACCTTAGACTGATTGGATAAAATATAGAATTTTGATTATTTACACTTGTCTTTGTATACAATTTGCACTTTTTTAATAAAATGATATTATTGGAAAATAGTATCATTGGAAAATGTTATCACGGGAAAAATGGCTAGTTTTCTGCTGTTTATTTTCGAAATAGCATTACAAAAAAGGTGGAGTTAAGCTTTTGACCGAGCACGGCAGAACAAATAACTTTTTCCTTCATTAAAGTAATATTTTAATTAATTTTCATGCAGATTTTTATTAGCATTATCAAAATAGTAAATTATTTCGACAATTTTCATTATGCAGTCAATAATTCTATTTACTTTAAGGAAGTGAATCGATTTCAGAGATCTAAATTCCGTTAACTACACGCTTATCAATCTACAAATACAAAACTCGTAAAAATCCAGCAATTGTGCTCGCCAGATGTGTCGACATTTTCGTTGTGCGTTAACATTTTTCAAAATCAAATGACAACAAAACAATATTTGTCAACCATTAGTTTAATTATTTACAGATGCGACTTTGTTATTTGCTTTCAATGGCTACTTGTTTAAGTCGTGACAATTGTGAATTTATGATAATACTTTTTTAAAGTTTGGTTGTCATTTTTTAACGGAAGAAGATAGCAAATTTTCTTCTCTACAAAGTTTATTCAGAAAAATTAGCTCTTTTTCAATATTCAAAAATACAGGTATGTTTCTGGGAAAAAATATTCAATGACGTCATTACCTTAAATTCCAAATTTAGAAAAATATGCAATTTTGGCTTAAAATGGACCTTACTCAATCCCATTTATAAACCTCTTTTCAGATTTCTTCTATCGTTTATCCTTTTCTCATAATACAGCTGAGACATCGAGTTTCGCTCACCCTGTACATTTGCTTTGCAAATAAACTGACACTATTTTTTTTCCAAAAAACTGGTTCTTAAATTAAATATAAATTAAATAATGAAACACTGTCAAACGATAACATAAATCTGTGAAATACTTTCATTAGAAACATTATTTCTTCTTCATATTGCTTTAATTCATTGAGGTAATTATTATAAACATATTGTATTAAATAGATTTATCGAAAATAAATGGTAAATAAAACTAATCGTTGCTTAGAAATCTCCATAAGAGCAATGTAAAATGTTATTATATTTTCAATAAATAGGGGGCAGCATCGTGCCTTTTTCGTGATATTTTAAAAATATACTATGATTTCTAAAAACATGTGAAAAGAAATAAGATTTGATACGTAGATTTCGTGTACGATATTAGTCGCGACGCGGGCTCCTGGCTCCCGGCTGCCGACCTTGAATTGTGAATTCATTTTTTCTAACGCGGACTGTTTATTCATTATGTTATTGATACACAACAAAGGAAGATGTTGTTGAAATATTTTCCAAAACATTTTGTAAATATAATTGCATTTCTGGATTCGTGTTTTGAATAGGAATGTGAAATGCCAATAAATGTTGATTCAAGTGCTGAGTCTGAAAATTTTCTTTTTCATTATAATTTACCAAATTGAATGTGCGGCACTCGGCAATAATTAATATTTAATTTTTAATAGTAATCATTTAAATTACCTATGCAGTTGCAAATAACTTGAATTTATATTTTATGTTGCTAGAATTTACCTGTTTGTCTACAATATTTTAAATAATAATATGAAATATCGAATTTAAATCATTAATGGTGGAGGCATCTACTTTGGAATGTAGTGTACACACCATTTCATTTAATAATTATTATTATTGTATCGTATCATATATTTATATTGTCACACTCTTTATAACTGCTTTAATATAATTAATTATAACCTTGCTTTAATTACTACTAAATTATAGATTAACTCATTGCCCAGATAACATTGAAAACACCAAATAATTCAGTAGCTCCAACTTAAATATTTTTCACATTTTTATTTTATCATTAGTAAATACCATGTTTGCACGATCTGCCATTTTTATGTACTTACTACAAGGGCAGTTAAATATTCTGGAAAGAAATATTTGTTATTTCATTATATATGTAGATAAAGATAACTTTGGATAAATAACATGCTCCCTTGCCTAAGTGCATTTTATAAAGAATGCGTCTTGCCAGAAATTATATTAAAAAAGATTCCGAGAGGCAAAAAATGTAAAGAGTCGGATGCCATAAACAACGCTATGAAAACTAATTTGACAAATAAAACAAACAAATAAATAAAGTGTTATAACGTTTCGCATTTATTTTATATTTTTATATTATACCATTATACTTATTATATAGAATATTCAGATCCTGAAAGATCCTAAAAAGATAATAAATGTTGGCATTAGTAAAAAACATATAACTACATGTTTATACCGTGTGTCTCGTTTCAAGAAGCATCAGCAAAAGTTTCAATTTTAGTTTGTATCTTTATTATTAAACTAATATGAGCTGGATAATATAAAATCTTTTCTATACCTGCTAGCATTATTTTCAAAGTTGTATTTTTGTTTTCTCTTTAGTGATTTATTTGACATATAGCTTAAAATTGTGAAGAAATATTCGAATAGAATCCTCAAAATAGTAGTCGCTATAAATAGTCAGTGTGTGTCATCTAAATTTATAAAGTCACAAAACATTATTTGAATTGAACAAAAGTGTTCATACCACAAAAGAAAAATATCAAATCATAAAATTGACTTATGCTGGACATTTTTCACGTGCTAAGTGCTAAGTATTTCTGACTTATTTAGTATCAATCAACAATTACTAAAAAAAAAAAAAAAGACCTTTTACTATGAGTGTTCAGAAATTAAAGGAGAATGTGTGTGTGAACGATGAACATATCGTTGAATCGAAAAGAGAAAATCTGAAGAAACTATAACAAATGTATTAGCAAATCATTAAGTGTAAGAAAGAAGTCTTCAAATAATATTTTATATTCATTATTCACATACGCATTCTTTTCAAATGTTGAATGGTCTAATAATTGTTGACTAACTGGACACGGTTTTAAATTTTATAGGAAATAAATGAGAAATTGTAAGTGCAGTCTTATTGTGTTTAGGTTTAGAGGGGGGGGATATTAGGGTTTAACCCACCCCTCCCAAAATTTTCAAAATGTAAATTTATGTATGTAAAAGCTTTTGCATACAATTTCGGGAGGGGGTGTGTTGAGCCCCATATCTCCCCCCTCTGGCCTTGGTTAAGTGTACCTTTTAATTTAATTCGATTCAACACAAATAATGAATTTCTGCCTTTGAACTGGAGTCTGAATGAAGTCGGTATATACATCAATTATATTTTCTTAATATGTATACTAGGGTGTCCCAAGGCATTAGGGAGATTATTATTATTATTTTTTTTTTTTTCTGTTTGACCTCAAAAAAGCAAATAATAAATATTATTGAGATTGGATAAGGATAACCCGTGCCGACTTGATGCCAAACATAAGATATGATAATTTCTACTGAGTTAACATGGAAGGATTCTAGAACTGAATGTTAATTTGGTAAATAAAACACGAATATGCCCAAATCATATATCTATTTAATATTTAATATTTAGAAAACATTATTTTTAAATTTTCTTTTCAAAGTTTGCTTTTTACAGTCAGGATAAATCTTCTGATGTTCTTGTACGCAACATAATAAAAATTGCTTCTGTTCCTCATTAACCGTGATTAAACCATGAAAGTCTTGCATCAACTTGACCGCTCTTTCAGCTGAATCGTTGATGGCCCTAAGCGTTAAAACCGTTTTTCTTCAAACGAAGCATTATTTGACCACAAAGTAGGACATTCGTAGAGAAAACTGTCATTAATTTTAAGACGTTCAAACAAGGATTTGCTTTTGGCCGAAATGAAGTCATAGATGTTTTTCTCTGAAATAAAAAAGGTGAAATACAGTTAACAAAATGATCATATAAACAAACAACTAAAAACCAACTTCTATATTTACTTATCAAACTAACCGTATAATGGACCACAAAGTTCTTCCTGCGATGGGATGTAACGTTTACCATGGGTTGACACATTTTCGTTGGTTAAATTTGCAACCATTTTTACTTTCGTTTCTTGGTCCACATCATCGTCAAATAGTGACAAGACAGATACTTCATCAGTCAAATACCACAAATGCTGGCTTAACTTCTGTAAAGCTGCTTTCGAGATGGTTTTATCAACATTTTCGTAAGCCTTCATTGACTTCAAAAAGCACAAATCTTGATAAGGTGCCTTTACAGCCAAAATACATTGGATCCATGGCTTGACGTATGATGTCACGATGAATAGGCACACGTCTAACAGTGCTGTTTTATCCTTGCTTGTAATTTTCAATTGGGCACTAAACAATGACATTTTCAATGAATAAATTGCTCTCGCCATCCATCGAGCATGGTGCATGGCACCTGGAGGTCGAATTTTAAGTTTTCTCTCTGTGTCTCCGCCTATAAATGTAACACAAAGCTCTATCAGCTCTCGATAGTCATTTCTGACTAAATCTTTGGTAAGTTCAGTTCGGTAAAACTCAAGTAAATTGTCAATTTCGAAAAAAGTCAGGCACGGTGTAAGCTTTTCTCTATAGCACTGTATTTTATCAGTATCAACACTTTTCCAGTTATCTCGGAACTTTTTGAAGAACGGACTATCAGGGCTTGTAGTCACAGGACTGAATTTCGCTTCGAACACGCTTTTTAACACCAATTCATATACGTGATGGCGGCAAGCAAAAATAAGCGTTTCTCTATCAAGTTTTTGTTCGAGAAGCACGCAAGCGCCATTAATACGTCCTGTATTTGAAGCGGTAGTATTACAACAAAGAATGTGCACTTTATCTTCAAGATTCCAGTCTACAATTGCGTTCCAAACAGCTTGCGCATGCTCCCTTCCTGAAGAGCGTTCCAACCTTGGCACAGAAATAAGTTGTTCTTTGTTTCCATATGAAATAACTATCGGAAGACGTTCTTCTTTTGATTTCCGAGCATCTAAAGCAGGCAACAGTTTTCCATCCCAGTGAACAGTCACAACATCTGGTACCTTCTTTTGAAAAACAACTTTTATGGCTTCCGCACGCTCTTTCCGTTTAGTCGTACGAATTCTTTGAATTGAGGACTTACTTATTGGAAATTCGTCGGTATTATGTCCAAGTGCCTCAATGGTAGCTTCAAGAATATACACAGAATCTCTCATACTTAGCTGACACCTATCAAGCGCTGCTACTAATTTTGGAGTGATGAAATCTTTCCTCGTAGATGTTTTACTAGTTCCGGGTTGTGTGTCTTCGATCAGCGTTGGCAAATTTGCTTGTAAATCCATATTTCCATTAGAATCCGAAGATGAATCATTTTGTAACGGTTCATAAGATGGCGTCAACGAAGTTGGCGCGGAGAAATATTTAGCACGCCGCTTTTCTTCCTCAACAGTTCTAATGCGTGCCCTTTCCTCTTTATCAGCCAGTTTTTTGTCAACCCCAGCTAAGTGGCCAGGTCGGCCTGGTTCTCTCTGGCACTCCAAGAAGGTTCTATCTTCATTTATTTTAATAATTTCAAACGCATCCGCGTGTGCAATATCAAACAGATTATTTAAGTTGTTGATAAACTCTTGTCGGCGCTCCTCAAAGATACCTAGTGTTTTTTGTGCATTTTTTTGCAAGTTTCTTTAAACTTGATATAATTTCACAAGTTTCTTCACGCAATTAGGTCAAGATTTTGTAGGTATTCGTGCCTTTTCCCAAAAGATAATGCACTCGCGAATAGTGAGATTTGCGCTTTTATTAACAGTTAATTAAATTCACTTCACGAATATTGTAAAATAAAACTGCCAGAATTTGTTCATTAGAAGGAAGTTTTGAACCCGTTATTTGATGTTTCACGTCCCCTATTAAAAATATACTCTTTTTAGAACTGCGTAATTCCACCGACATGTTGGATTATTGAAAACGATGAGTTTACTAACGAAATAGCAAGTAATAATAAGCACATCGATGCGTCAGCTCGCGTTCGCTTTAGTCAGCAAGAACAGACATGTATCGATGCAAGTCGGCAAGGGTTGCCGTGGTCCTGCGTTCACGAAATTTAATGTACAATTGTTTTGACACCAAACAAATATAATAAATACCCTCTTAAAAAAAAACACTTTAATTTTTTTGGGACACCCTAATGTATACACATAAATAAATGTGTATATGTAATATATTTTTGATTTTAATTCATAGTAATACAATAAAAATAAGTATTGGAAATGAGACAAGCAAAATCCGTTGTATTCAGTTTACTTGTCTAGTGTAATTTAATACCCATTCATTCGCCCGGCGCTGTCTAAACAAACAAACAACGCGCTCCTCCACGCTCATAATAGAATTCGGCAGGCACTATAAACCAATACATAATCAAAACTACTTTCAGCAATTTTGCTATCTCTGCGCCAACTCGTATCCCAGAAACACACACACAACTAGCAAAAATTGGCGCTCTTAAATTTTGAAAATAAACAAAAAATATTTTAAAGAGTATATTTTGAGCTTCGCTTGAAATAAGTGTTTTATACGCGTGGCGCATGAAGTAAAATTTCGAGTTTAGAGAACCCTGAAAATTTGGTTTGATGGCGTAGTGCGCTATACTTTTTATTTCCTATGTGTATGGAAATATAAATGTTAGCGCACAGAAAAATGTTTTTTAAATGTGCATTTAAAAAAAATATTTTTCTGTGCACAAAAATATTGTTCATTACTCGATATTTTTTATTACTCCACTTTAAAAATGTTTATAACAGTTATAAAAAATCACATTGTGAGGGGTTGGTTACAATAATTAGATAAGTGTACAGGAAAATATTTTCCCGTGCTTATGTCTCATGTAAAGTACACAAACAAAAATTTCATGTGCGCTTTACTTTTTGTATTTCTTATGTGCATTTGAATAAATATGTTTGCGCACAGATAAACGTTTTTCCATGCGCTTAAGAAAATATTTTCCTGTACACTTGTTAAAAATATCGTCCTCACTGGAAATAATTATAACAGTTATACAATATTATATTAAAAGGTGTCGATTAAAAAAAAATAGCTTTGGATAATATCATCCTGTGCACTGAAAAATTAGATAAGTGCACAGGAAAATATTTTCCTGTGCACGGGAAAATAGGAAAACTGCACAAGAAAATATTTTCCTGTTCACGGAAAAAATAGAGAAGTGCACAGGAAAATATTTTACAGTGCATATTTTTCGTATAGAAAATGCACAGAAATAAACATTTTCTGTGCAATCAACTTTTAATTATTTTAGCGCTCTCAAAAATGTTTTTTTGTTTGCTTGAAAAAATATTTTCCTGTGCACTTATAAAAAAAAATCTTTTAAGTATACAAATGGACGAGCTGTAAATTTTCCGATATACGTTGTTTTTTAAAGGAGCTCAAACTGAAGCTTTAAACGAGTGTTCTCCACTCCCAGACTAAGCATGAAGTAAAATTTCGAGTTTAGAAAAGCCTGAAAATTTGGATTTGCTGGGGAGCGCGATCGAGGCTAATTGTAAAGTTCAAAATACACGCTTTTAGCATACTGCTGTAGTAGTATATTTTAAACTTCACTTGGAATCAGTGTTATGTACGCGTGGCGCATGAAGTAAAATTGCGAGTTTAGAAGAGCCTGAAAATTTGGTTTGGCCGCTCCGTGCTTTGCGCTACGCGACCAAACCAAATTTTCAGGCTTTTCTAAACTCGAAATTTTACTTCATGCTTAGTCTGGGAGTAGAAAACGCTCGTTTAAAACTTCAATTTGAGTCATTTTTAAATACGACGAATATCTGAAAATGTACAGCGTATGCAGTACATTGGGGTATGTTTACTTAAACGAAGAACATAGTCTAGACATGTAAAAATACTTAATTTTACCCCCAAATATATAAATTCCCCCCAAAAAACCCACACCTCTTTTTATACCCTTTTATACCATAATGCTTTTTGCATAAAATAATGCTATTTGCATAAAATAATGTCTTTTTTGTTAAAATTGGTGCATTTTATGCGCTTTTTTCAAATTATTTGTGCTTAGAAATCCGAGCTCTAGTTATAATATATTTTTTACAGCTAAGAAAAATGTATTAATTTGCATTCGAGATACTAAAATATATAATTCTAAAACGACATAAAGATTCCATACATACAAATCTTGCTTTTATAACAATCAGACGATTTTGATTATTTATTTATTTTTTTGTTTTTATATATTTTTTTAAGCTAATTTTTGTAAATATACATAGTACATTTTAGGAAAATCCTCTGAAGCATTTTTTAAATTTTAAAATGTAATTCTTCAAAACCAACTTGCCACAGTGTGTTAATCTGATTTTGAAGAAATTACATTTTTAAATTTAAAATAAACGCCTTAGAGGATCTTTCTAAAATGTACTATGTATATTGATTCTTCAGATGAAGAAGAATTATTCTTCACCTGAAGAAGCGACAGTGAACCGAAACAATTGTCGCATGTACAATAACATGTTTTTAAAAGCAATAAGTATTTTATTTGATCTAAAATCAAAGTGAAAATAAACGTATATCTATTATCTGCCTCAACATTTAAATTTTCAAAAATTGTTCATGTAAGCATTAAGCCTATAAGAAATCAAATGTCCAAGAACAAATCATAGCATGCGAGACAGATAACTTTTTGACAGCCTTGGGTATCTTTCAAAGTTATGAAAATATTACGCCTTTAAGGAAAGAATTATCCTTATTAAATTGTACTTCACGATTAAAATGAAAATAGTTAAAAGGCCAATTAGTGAAATCCTTCATCATCACCCTTTCGCCGATTTATCCCAAGAACGAAATTCCGGACGGGCTCTTCGCGCGGAATTAATTAAACGGCGCCGCGGTGGCCTTTTGTCTATCTCCATCTCCGGAATAATCCGGGAATTATTGTTTTATTTGTGCGGGCGTAAAATCCGGGAGTCGACAACACGATGTCGTTGACTCTCTTCCTTCTCCTCCTCGGGGGCCAGGAGGGCAAGAGGAAGCCGATTCGGAAATGGGTATGCGTCGTGATATCGCTTCCCTTAATCAACGAGACTCCACTCTAGAGTTTGGTTAACTAGTTTTGTCACATGGTGTGATTATGAGAGTTGTTGGGAAACTTTTCGAGGCACCCTTTACCGCATTAAGGTAATGAAACGTCGGCGGAAATGGAAGGAGTATGTGCTGTGTACACAGAGTTGTTTTTGTACAAAATGCGTTCTCCTGTGTTTTATTTCAGCATATAATTTTAAGTAAGAAATGATAAATGTATCCATAACTGAGACAAACATATTATTTAAAGTCGATCATAGAACAAAAACAATATTAATGGTTTGTTAAATGAAAAGAAACAAAATATCTCACAACCAAGGCCGTTGCCAGAAAACAATATCGGAGCAGGTTATACAAATTTCGGGGGGATAATGGTAAACATGTTTTTTTTTGCTTTTAAAGGGGCGGACTTGATGGCGCATGAAAATTTGGAGTTTAGAATCCTAAAAATTTAGTATTGCGTATAAATGTGTACTACATTTTTTAGATTTAACCGGCTTGGTTTTAGGGGTTTTTGTGTTCTATTAATGTTCTGTTAAAACTTTCGTCATTTGTCAAAAGTCGAAAAGTGTCAAGTTTCACGTGTTTAATGTTGACACATCGAAAATGTCGATATCGACACGGTTTATATAGATTCATCAAAAATATCAAATTTGATTGAGTTGTTCGATGTCGGTACATCGAAAAGTGTCAAATTGGACGTGTTTAATCTTGGTACATCGGTAATGTCCTAATTTGAGTTATTTAATGTCGATATATCAAAAAATTGTCAATATTGACGTGTTTTATGTCGACAAAAACGTAAAATCGAGCCGAGTGTATTTTAAACTTGACAATATTTAGGTGCTTTGTACGCGTGGCGCATGAAGTAAAATTTCGAGTTTAGAAAAACCCTAAGAAAATTTTCACGCAGGCTTTTCTAAGCTCGAAATGTTACTTCACGCTTAACCTGGTAGTGGAAGACACTCGTTTAGAAATGATAAATGTCAATGTCAAATGTCACGTGTCAATGTCGATTGAATAATGATTAATGAAATATCATGTGTGTCAAATTTTCATGATATTTTCGATATTTCTAGATTTTTGAAGGTTATTAAAATTTTCATCATGTTTTCAATATTTCGAGATTTTAATCAGATCTTCGATATTTAGAGATTTTCGTGGGTTTATTAAACTTTCATCAGGTTTTCAATATTTCGGGATTTTTGATTTTTTAATTTTTCTGCAGATTGCCAACATTTCGAAATTTCCATCAGATTTTCGATATTTCTAGATTTTCGTTAGTTCATAAAAAAAATTGTTAGATTGTCAACGTATCGAGATTTTTGACAATATTTTAAATTTTCATCCGATTTTTAATATCTACTATCCTTTTCAAAAAGCGAGGCATGTCATTTTCGGATGCTGTATTTTCAAACGAAAAAATCTTGGAAAATATATAAATACGTATCTACATTCCTTGAAATGTTCCTCATTTATTTTGAGAAAATCAAATTATTATCACATTTATTTACTGAGATATTAATAAAAATGTTTAAAAAGGTACCTACATTTTTGTGGATTTTTACTAAGATCAACTTAAACATTTTATATAAATTGATTGGCTACATCTAAGAAATTGAAAAAAATACATGTAATAGATTAGACTTATATTTATCTAACGACGCAAATTAAAATTAAATGTGTCCACCTTTTATTCCCTGATTTAAAAAAAGTCGACACCTACGTTCTCGGTTATTTTACAATCAATTTACATACAAATAACAGATATATATTACACAATTATATTGCAAAATGTATAAAACAAATTATGAATATATCAAATATTGGATTTTTAGTGGATTAAAAATTGTTCGAAGAGATATAAAATAATGACGGTGAAAGTAAGGCGTGGGGAATAGTCCCGCTCGGTTCGGCGTCGTTACGATGCGGACGATGATGAAAGGTTTATAACGAAAGGGAAGACAGCAGTTATTTACAATTGGATTTATTTTATAATATTTATATTTACAATCACGATAATGGGATGGTGGATTAAAGAAATACTTAATTAAAATAAACGTGTATTATCTTCATAATATTTTTTTTAAAATAAACATTAAAGAGACGGTTTCAAAGTTGAAATGAATAAGACAAATTATTATGTAAATAAAATAAACTTGGCGAAAATGTCATAATTATTATTATTATTAACAAGTAAATGTTATAACATCACAAGAAAGTTTATTGATTTATTGATAAAAACAAAAAATGTTTCTTTGTTCGACAACAAAAGTTAACATGTGATACAATTTTTACCATGTAAATCACTATGGCCATACTTAAATAAAACGCACGGTATATAAAATATTAAAATTAAAATAAAAAATATGTTTCAAGAAAAATATAATACAACAAATATAAAATAAATATTATAAAATAATAAAAATGTACTATATAAAAGACAAAAAATATAAGATAAATATTAAAATTATTAATGTATTTATTTAACATTTAATAAATGTAGAAATAAATAAAAATTTAAAACAAGGACAAAAATAAATTATTAATAAGAATTTAGAACAAAAATATAATTTTACATAAATATAAGAAACACAATTGTCATTAAAGTTACCCAGATTCACTTCCGCTTTCACTACCGGTTTCGCTGTCTGTCGATTCATCCGCTCTAATATTAATAATTAATGGTTCCACTGCGACATCAACAAAATGATCTTTTTTATATAATCGTCTTCAATTTTCTTTGTATGTCTTATACAATTGGGCCACAAAGTATCAGGAACGTTTCCCATGGCTTCATTGCATAAATTTAAAACATCATTTATTTCAAATGTTTTGTTCTTTTTTGCCACATAATTTTTAACAAATGACCAAATTAGCTCTATCGCATTAAACTCACAGTGAGCTACTGGTAACCAAATAAGTTTAACAGATTCTCCTCTAACCTCTTCTGCTATTTTATCTAATAGATACATTTTTGGATAATGGTGCACCTTTGCAAATGATAACAGTGCGGGTCTTGACATTTCGTCAAATGATTCATATTCAGATGGCAATCGTACATTCTTTTTAATAAGCCAGTCAACTATGTTTGCCTTTCTCCATGCAGTTGTTGGATTTTTAAAATCTGGATGCAACATAGTGTGATAAGGTGCTTGGTCAATGACTATCACTGAATTATCTGGTATAATTGTCAGAACATGTCTAAACCATTCTTCAAAATGTTTGGCATTCATCTCATCGTGGTAGTCATTAGAATTTTTGTTGCCAATAAAACACTTCATCCATCCAAAAAATCCAAAAAACCATCTTCACTCCCTATGTGGAGAATAATTACTGTTTTCCCAGCTCCCGATGGAGTTATTATTCCACCACGGTATCCATTTATTTCCTGGATGGTACCTCTGCAGTAATTATAATTGTCTCGTTTTTCATCCGGTAAGATCTGTTCACACCAACCAAATTTTTTAGAGTGGTTGGCTCCACACTAAGTCTCGTCCGTATAAAATATTTTCCAGTTATCATTTCGATATCGTTTCATTTTATTTAAGAAATGTCCACGTGCTGCAGAAATTGTGTTGCTCTCCATTAAAATTGGCCGTTTATTCAGTTTCATATACTTGAAATTCAATTTAATTAAAAGTCTGTATAAAGTGGTACATGAAAACTTGGATAAATCGGCAATATCTTCTTTCAATTTTTCATGAACCATTTGAACGGATGGAAAAGACTTTTCCAAATAGAAACTCATCACAGTACGTCTAATAACTCCTTGCAAAAACTCATCAAACACAATGGGTTTGCGTCCAGGTGATGTGCGGGGGGAACATATATCTTCGAATTTTCTTTGATCAGAACTAACACGACAAACACTACGAACTGAAATAGCTAAACACGAAGCTGTTCTATTTACGACAGATTCAATGTCAATGTTTTCCTTGCCGCATCGTTTCTCTTCTTCAAAAAACTTTCGCGCATTTACTATCATTTTTTTCTCCTTACTTGAGAACGGTGATTTTCGTTTATCTTCCAGTATTAACAATTTGTCGCTCTGCGATTGTATTAACAAAAAGTCTAAGACTGAATAATTATAACGAAAAGGGCAATACTTATAGAAACATTTAAACATAATTTACCTCCCACCTTCATAACAAAACATTTCTTAGTACCTCTAGCCAAAACAACCAATAATCCCTTTATAGCCTTTTCGAGAATTAACGAAAGTGTAAACACAGAAATAGAACCCTTGATTACAAACATCCTTACGTAATAGACAAATAGGTCGTCTAATCCCTTAATCCCTTTTCGGCTAATTCGATCCAACCTTTAATGGCTGTAATAAATTGTGGAATTTTTCGGTGGTAAAAATAGTTATTGCCGTTTTGTGATCGGATTATGTCTTTCTAAATTTTAATCCAAGTAAAACTGTTTACAAAAAGTAGGCAAGTACCTATTTTTGTTTATATGTATATTACAGGCGCGCACCCAGGGGGGTGGCTGTTTACAAAAAGTAGGTAGGGACCTATTTTTGTTTATATGTATATTATATGTATAATATTATATGTATATATAAAACCACTATAAAGTTTTCCAAAACATAAACTTATAATTATATTTTATATATTTTTTTGCTAATGTATTTTTTTTAATTTTACAGTTGTAATGGTTTATTTAAAAATTCGCTATATTGTATTTTTTGAAGATAACAGACAGACAGAATTTGGCAAATTTCTGGGTACGCGCCTGTGTAAATTCATATTTAATATACTTTATTTTCATTCCCACCAACAGAACACATTAATAAAATCATTTTAAAATAAATGAATTAAATATTTCATATGCGTTTCAATACTTATTGAGAATCGTACATAGAAGGAATTATATAAAAATGTTCGTGTCAGTGCGGTTAGCATTAACGGCAAGCGTATGGTCGCCGTACGAACGTTGAGTTAGCATACTCGCTTCTCTCTCTACGGCCTGAAAACTGATTTCGATATAAAAACAACTCGATTTTAATGATACACCTGTACTTGTTTTAAGAATAGTATTCAATTATTCATCACATAAAATGTACACATACGTTATGACAAGTCCCATTTTAATCCGATTTTTAATAACCGAGATTGTAGATTTTCATTTTTTACGCTATAATTGTAGTAATAAAAATATTTAACATATTTTGTTTAATCCATCACATTCGAAATAGATTCTAGTAACCACCTTATTTTTTTCATTAATCTTAAATATTTTATAACGAAGATACACGCAATGAAACTCGACCGTTTGAAAAGTTCTTGAAAAAACACTACCTTTTTTTGGTAAACATACGCCGAATATATATTATCTTTGACATTAAAATTCTAAAAAAAAAATCATCACATGTACAAATGATGTATCTTTATGTGGTTTAAATTTCAAAACAATCTACCCCATCGACTTCAAAATATTTTACTTCAACGTGACATGCCTCGCTTTTTGAAAAGGATAGTAGAGATGTTCATCAATTTGTAAATTGCGCAGGCTTTACTAAACTCGAAATTTTACTTCATGCTTAATATGGGGGTGAAAACACTCTTTAGAATAATAGACGGGGACTTGAATAAAAAAAAAATAATTTAAAAAAAATACTACTTAAATCTGATCTATGATTAGAAATGTCTAACCCAAGTCCACAAAGTGACATTTAACTTAATCTAACCCAACCCAACAAAATAATTTCTAACCTAACCTAACCTAACTCCATAAAATGTCATCTTACCTAACCATTCTTAATCGAGGAGTGGAAAACACTTGTTAGTAGTTTCAAATTGAACAATATCGTTGTTACCCCAATGTCGATTTTTTTAATGGTAAAAATATTGTTTTTGCTTTTACATAGAAAAATTTAACATTTTAAAAAATTCGGGGAGAGGGGTTGAACCCCCATGTGCTTCCCCCACGGCTACGGCCTTGCTCACATCCACTTTAATATACGTGGGCTAATCAAACAAGCCTTTGTCTAAGCACTAGGAGTGGTATTTATTTGTGATTTAGCTGTTAAGGTCTTTAGGTTGGGATGCCTAGAGTTAAGAAACCACATCAGCCGGCTTGTTCTGTCCCTTGTTTAGTAGCTATAACAATAAATGTGAAGAGTGGGCCTGTCTCTTTTGCGCAACGCGTAATTCTAAGGTTCCTCACCCGTGAAAACGTGAAAAAGTTTGAAAAGAAGATTTAGTGCATCGAAATCAAGCGAGAAGCAAAAGCCAAGGCTACGGTTTTTTGAGACTGGCGAGGGGTCCTCCTGGTGGATTTCTTACACAGACGTCGAACCAACGACGCAATTTGCTAATGCTACGTCTTGGATAAAGTTAGTTAGTTAAAAGACGATATTGTTCCATCTTTAAAGAATTGCTCCTCTATCACTACGCTAGACTCTATAAAGCAGCTGTGTGATGCAAATTACCTGGCAAACACTTAAAGCATCGACCTTACGGTCCAGACCAGTCACCATGCGATTTCCACTTGTTTGGACTCCGAAAAAAAAACACTCAGAAGCAAGTGATTTGAAAGCAACGAGGAAGTGGAAACGTTTGTGCCCAAATGGTTACGTACCCGCTTAGCTTTATTCTACGATAACAGAGTTAAAAAACTTTCAAAACTTTGGTAAAAATGTGTTTTAAATAGACGATACCAGAGCTGGGATGAATCCTCAAAAACAGGATTCGAATCACGAATCCGAATCACCTAATATAATTCGAATCACGAATACTCGAATAAAGGATTCGTAAGTCAAAAATATGATTCGAATCAAAGATTCGAACCCTCATTTTTGAATCACGGATACAAATCCTTTAAAAATAAATTTGAATCTATTATTTGCAACCAGTAATATTTTATTCCATCAGTTTCTATTAACAAAAATGTACATTTACCGACTAAATATCTGATTATATAATGATTTTAATTAATGATGATATATGTGTTATTGAACTTCGTTTTAAATCTGTGTTTAATACGCGTGGCGCGTGAAGTAAAATTTCGAGTTTAGAAAAGCCCCGTGAAAATTTGTCTCGGGTCGCTGCGCGACCCTCGACAAATTTTCTACGCGGGGCTTTTCTAAACTCGAAATTTTACTTCATGCTTAGTCTGGGAGTGGACAACACTCGTTTTTAGAAGTTTCAAATTAAAGGATCACTCTAGATTACTAAGTTTATTACCATTTTACAAAGGCTACAGCTCGAAGGACCAATCATGGTCTTCGGAGACCGAATGACTACAGGGAATCGAAGTTTATTTACAAGAAAACAACGAATATCTTAAGGTTTACAGCATGGATAGGAAAGAAAACATCCAATTTTGAAAAAATATCGAAGTTGGGTTGATTTTCAGTGCGTTTTTAACTTCACTTTAAATCAGTGTTTTATACGCGTGGCGCATGAAGTAAAATTTCGAGTTTAGAAAAGCCCCGTGAAAATTTGTCTCGGGTCGCGGCGCGACCCTCGACAAATTTTCTACGTGGGGCTTTTCTAAACTCGAAATTTTAATTCATGCTTAGTCTGGGAGTGGACCGTCAAGATTTTCTACATGTCGAGATTTTCAATATTTCTAGATTTATGTCGATTTATTCACAGTCTGTTATTGTATTAAATGCAACTTTAATATTAAATAAAAACGGCTTTTTTATGAATAGAATATTCACCCATTAAGAGCCGACCAAATTATAAAGTTAACGATAAAAGTTAATTTTAGATAAAATTTTGAATCTTTTTCTATGATTTCAATGAATGATTTATTATATTACATACGTCGATTTTTTTTAAAAGTTAAATTTAAAATTCAAACGAGTGTTGTCCACTCCCAGACTAATCATGAAGTAAAATTTCGAGTTTAGAAAAGCCCCGCGTAGAAAATTTGTCGAGGGTCGCGCAGCGACCCGAGACAAATTTTCACGGGGCTTTTCTAAACTCGAAATTTTACTTCATGCGCCACGCGTATAAAACACTGATTTAAAGTGAAGTTAAAAATGCACTGAAAACCAACCCAACTTCGATATTTTTTCAAAATTAGATGTTTTCTTTCCTATCCATGCTGTAAACCTTCAGATATTCGTTGTTTTCTTATAAAAAAACTTCGATTCCCTGCAGTCCTTCGGTCTCCGAAGACCATAGTTGGTCCTTCGAGCTGTAGCCTTTATAAAATGGTAATAAACTTAGTAATCTAGAGTGATCCTTCAATTTGAAACTTCTAAGAACCAGTGTTGTCCACTCCCAGACTAAGCATGAAGTAAAATTTCGAGTTTAGAAAAGCCCCGCGTAGAAAATTTGTCGAGGGTCGCGCAACGACCCGAGACAAATTTTCACGGGGCTTTTCTAAACTCGAAATTTTACTTCATGCGCCACGCGTATAGAACACTGATTTCAAGTGAAGTTAAAAATATACTATTAACGTTGGATATTTTTCATGGTTATATTCATTCACAAATATTTGAATTATTCGAAAATTTCAATATTTATATTTAAATATGAATAATTTAGTGATTTAAATATTCATATTAGAATATTTAACTATTTGAATTAATCGCATTCGAATCCCAGCCTGAATAGCGATGATTCGAATTATTTAGGAGGATTTGAATCCGTGTATGAGGATTCGAATGCTTTTATAAGGATTCGATTCCTTTTATAAGGATTCGAATCCTTTTATAAGAATTCGAATCCTTTTATAAGGATTCGAATCCTTTTATAAGGATTCGAATCATCTACGTCTGGATTCGAATACGAATCCTTTTAAAAAAAATGTAACGAATCCGGATCTCGAATCCGTTTTCACTAAAGTATTCGAATACCTCTGTTGAATCCTCTAAAAGGATTCGAATCCGGGAATCGAATCCTGAATGATTCGAATCCTGCCCAGCTCTAGACGATACTATGTAAAATAATATTTTTTCTGTGAAAAATAAAGGCTATTTTATATTTGATCCACCCACGTATATTAATCAATCATAATACATGAACAATTTTCTCCTGTAGCTTTTTAAAATAATTTACCACTAAAAGTAAGAATCTTAATTATAATTGACAACTTGACGGCAAAACAGGTTAAATCTCATTTTCCTAGTATTCAGAGTAAAAGAAAAAATTAGACCAAAACCACTCACTGAGGCTTGGAGCTCAATCTCTTGCAGGACCTACCTTCTGTTACAAGAATAAAATATAACAATAAATCAAAAAATAACAAAACTGGAAGCAAACGAGAATTAAATTAATAAAATGAAGTCGGCAAAACTCCGGTCTTCAATGCCACCAGTTTTCCTTTACACCGGATTTTCAATCTTTACATCAACACAACAAACTGTGATATCAACACAACAAACTGTGAAATCAACACACACTTGTAAACCGCACAGAAAAACACACGGAATTACACAAGGAATAAGTCAGAGAATCAGCATGGTTTTGTACCGGGTCGGTCAACAAATACAAATCTTTTATGTTTTAATCAATATTTGTTGAAGGCTTTCGAAAATAATAGTCAAGTTGATTGCATATACCTAGATTTTTCGAAGGCCTTCGACAGAGTCGATCATAATATTCTATTACATAAAATAAGATCATTAGGTTTTAATGATATGGCCGTTCGTTGGCTATCTGACTTTTTAAGTAACAGATTTCAAATGGTAAAAATACACAATTACATTTCTAAACCAATTTCTGTAACATCAGGGGTTCCGCAAGGAACTCACTCTGGGCCAATATTATTTTTACTATTTGTAAACGACATTGAAGACATTATTACTAACAGCAAGGTTATATTGTATGCTGTCGACATCAAAATATATCGGATCGTCAAATCGTTTGAAGATTGTAAAAGCCTGCAGGATGACAAATAAGATTAATGACTGGTGCTACTCCAATAAATTACACCTTAATGTGAAAAAATGCAATCTTATTTCATATTGTAGAAAACGCTCCAGTCTCAATTACGCATACAGCATTGATGGAAATGATTTAGCTAAATCAGCAGAGCTGAAAGATTTAGGAGTGACATTCGATAATAGGCTTGCATTCAACTCACATATCAGTAACGTTTGCTCCAAAGCTTTAATAATGTGGGGTTTTGTCTGGAGGGTGTGTAAAGATTTGGGTCCATCGTGTTTAAAACGATTATATTGTGCATTGGTTCGCTCCAACGTTGAATATGCTTCGGTAATATGGTCTCCATATCAATCAACACATATTAATAGATTGGAACAAATACAACATACGTTTTTACGTAGCATGGAGTTCAAATTGGGTAGATGTCATAGGCAAGGTTGTTACGAGGAAATAATGACCGATTTGAACATTAGACCTCTAGCTGATCGTCGCTTAACAGCAGATTTATGCATGATCTACAAAATAGTAAACAATTTAATTGATTGTCCTAATATTTTGGAGCAACTTCATTTTTATACTCCATCCAACTGCTGAAATCTGAGGAATACGCCCATTTTCCGCTTGCAGACATTCACTAAAAACTACTCCCACTACAATCCACTGGCCAGAATGATGAGGACAGCAAATAGCTTGGCCGATAGGGAGTGGTTCGATTTATTTAATTCAAATTTTGATAGTTTTAAGTGTAAACTGAAGAGGTGGCTCTAGATTTGTGATTTTTATTGTTATTATTTTGTGAATAGTTTTAATTTTTTGAATGGCTCGAAATAATAATATTAATAGTATTATTTAATGTAATGTAATTTTGATTGATGTTTGAATTATTAGTGCTCTATTTTTGTTAAAAGGGGTTTTCCCGTATAAATAAATAAATAAAAAAAATAAGCTAACAACAAGTTATTTAATCTAGGAGCAACATTTATTAAAACAAATTTAAATTTATTAACAAGGGTTTGCTAACAAGATGTCGGTCCAGGGAAAAGCAGACGCTGTTGTTGCCTGCGTGATTAAAGTATGAAAATGCAAGTGTTTGAGGGGCTTTCTTTATTGCTGAGGCATGCGTTCTTCGTGCCATATTCTTTTTATCAGTGAGCTAATTCTCTTTCTTAATTTATCTCCTACATACTTTAATTGTTCTTTAGTGTTCCGCATTCATCTTCTATATCTTGGTCTGTTGGCTCTTTAACTACATTTTGTTCGTTATTGTCCGATACTCTTAGCTCCCCATTTTGTTCTTCGCAGTTTTCCAAATTTAATATTTTATCGAAGTAGTAAACCCACTGATTTAATTTGTCTTCCATATTCCCAATTAACTCTTCGTCTTTATTCTTTAAGTATGGCGTTACTCTTTGTCCATCTTGGTAAAAGTTTAAAATGTCTTGATTTTTGTAATTTTCTTTCATTATTTCCAGATACTTATTTATGTTTTTTACCGACCGCACTACTGTTTTCTTTACGGAAATATCGGTTTTGGGTGCCAAGAATCCGAATCAAGTGTTATCCTAATGATGTCGCACAGTAGTCTGGATCTGCAAAAAAGTTTCCAAAAATCTAAAAAATTATAGTCACCGAATGAGTTTTGCACCAAGGAATCTTGTAGAATAGAATAGAATAGAATAGAAATTTTTATTAGTGCTAACAACATAAAGTCTTACACACGTCAAATATCATTAATATTTACTATAATAATATCTAAATTATAAAATAAAGTTATAACAAAATTTAAAGAAACATTAAGAAAAATAATAAGTAAATAGAGAAGGACATCGAATACACCAGTGGATGCAAAACATCATATGCCTTCACTGACTTTCTGCAAAAATTCTTCTAGTGAGTAGAATGCGTTTTCTAAGAGTATTTGTTTGATTTTGGTTTTGAATAATTTTGTGGTAGTGCGTTTAGTAGACGAATCGAGTAGAAACGGGGACCTGTTTTAGCTTTCGATAAACGAAATGAATTTAGGCGGATATTATCCCGCTTACGAGTATCGTGCTCATGTATGTGTCTGTTGCTTGTAAATGTGTGCTCATTTTTCTTGATATACATCAAGCATTCAAGTATAAACAGACAAGGTACCGTAAGAACGTTTAACTGTTTGAACGCTTCACGGCAATCTTGCCTGTAGGACAGTCCTGCGGTAATTCTCACTGCTCGCCGTTGAAGCCTAAATATATCATTGGTAATAGAGGAATGACCCCATACAAGAATGCCGTATGCAATATGTGATTTAACAAGTGAATGAAAAGCAGTTTTGACCACACCCAAGGACACTGATCTCTTCATATTACGCAATAAATATGTGTTTTTAGAGAGTTTGGTTTTTAAATCATGTCCGTGATATTCCCAACTTAACTTTGGGTCAACGATTATTCCCAGTAGCTTGGCTGAAGTTGTTGGCGAGGGTGTAAATTGCTTCAAAGAGAACGTCATTTCAACAGTTTTTGACAGGTTTAGCTTGAGTTTGTTGGAGTTTAACCAATTCATTACAGTAAGTTTGGTGTTATTGAGGGCGGCCACAGACTGATCGAGAGTATTTCCTTTAGCAGATATAGTTGTATCATCCGCGTAGAGGACCATAGACGCGTGGGAGATCGTTAATATACAGAATAAAGAGAAGCGGTCCTAAGATAGATCCCTGAGGTACGTCATGCATTAAATCTCCCACATCGGATCTATCCTCCCCCTGGTGAATGATTTGCTTTCTGTTTGTTAAATAAGACATGATCATACTGATGGCACTAGGATCGAAATTATAGAAGTAAAGCTTTCGACATAGAATAGCATGAGCAACACAGTCGAAAGCCTTACTTAGATCCAGCAGGTTGCATGCTATTACCTTGCCCTCTTCGAAACAATTTATTATGTCGTCCACAAATTCGTTAATGGCCATCACTGTCGATCGACCCGGTCTAAAACCAAACTTAGCATCGTTTAACAGCGTGTTTTGTTCTAAAAAGCTATTTATTTGTTCAAGAAATATAGATTCCATTATTTTGGAAAATAATGGCAGAATTTAAATTGGTCGATAGTTGTTTGCATCGTCGAAGTCACCTTTCTTGAATATGGGAATGCATTTACCAATCTTCAGAGCGTCTGGGAATGTGTTATCGGTAATACACCTATTAATTAATTGAGTTAATGGGCTTATAATTATGTCGACAATTTTCTTTAGAATTTTAAGGTTAATGCCATATATATCCGTACTCCCTGTTGAGTTTGATCCCTGTATGATAGATCTTACTTTGACGCAAGACACTCTAGCAAATTTAAAATAATCTGTACATTGACCAATCATCAATTTTATAGGATCGGTATTAGTATCAGTGATAGATTGTATGATGTTGTTGGCAGCTGATAAAAAAAAAGTATTAAGGTTATTTGCTGAGATGCTGGGAGTGTTATTAAGTTTATTAGTTGGGCGCTTAGAGTTTAATATTTCCCACATTGCTTTGTTACAATTGCTAGAAAAGTTTATGTAACTAGCGTTTACCAGCCTTTGTTCACGATTGATCTCTTTTTTGTACATGGATTTTTGCATTTTTTAATATTCAATGAGTTCCGGTGAAGGTGAGCGGCTAATGGCTTCCCTAATAAGATGTAATTGATTCCTCATATCGAAGCTTACTTGAAAACCCCTTGATTTTTATTTTCTGGTGTACTTGTTTAATCATAATTTTGGGATATGATTTATCAACGTTATTTACAATTATTTTTATAAATATATCCCAGGCATCGTTGGTCGCTAGGCTTTCCATATTGGGCCATACAGTTTCACTTAGCAGAGTATATAACATTGTACTACCTTGTTCGGTGATGGGACGAATACATTTAGCTATGACCGGATCATTATGATCAATGGGAATATTTATTAGTATACCGTTATGGTCAGATACACCAATGTCAATTACTTTTGCTATGTCATTAAGGATTCTATCATTGGTAAATATATTATCTATACACGCTTTACCTCTTGTTGCACTAGATATTACTTGACGTAAACCATACGAGACGAAAAGATTGCATAAATCTGTAGTATTCGTATCCGTATAGTATTAAAATGAACGTTAAAATCGCCACAGATATAAACTTTATAAGATGTTAAGTATAAACGCTCCAACATATCAGTGAGTATATCAAGAAAATGTGAAAAGTTCCCACTTGGGGAGCGGTATACGGATATTATTATTAAATTTGAATTAATAAGCATTATGCCCGACATTTCACAGACAAGTTCTATTGATAAATCAAAGAGAAATTGTATTTCAGTGTATAAACAGTTGCGTTTGACCATGATACAGGATCCGCCGTTTTTAGCTGTTCGTCTACTAAAGCAACTCGCGTTTATAAAGTTGTTAATTTGACAAAAATGCGCTTCCTCATGCGTGAGCCAGTGTTCAGTAAAAGCCAATACATCGATGTCTTTATCTCTTAAAAACGATCCTAGTTCCGCAATTTTATTACGTAAACATTGGATGTTAATATAAAATAGTTGAAAAGAAGTAAGTGAGGATTCTGCACTTTTTATCAGTTTTCTTGAGTAGCAGCAGTTGTCTGATGAGTTCGGCGATTGAATAAAAAACGTCTCACAGATGTTCCGTTCGGCCAGGTTTTTGGATCGTAAGCCGTATTTAATTTTTCGAACGGAATGGTGACCTTGAAAGATGTATATTGGTCCGGGCACTTCGCCTTTAATTGTTCGCATTCAGCTTCGATCATGAATGACTGTAGGTGAGAAATTACGGTGTAAGATTATCTATATCCAAAAGTTTACGGTTAAGGCGGAATTCGTCTTCAAAGTTTAAAAAAATATTATTAATTTTATTTATACCAATTAACCGCCATATTAGATTCGACTAAAATTTATAATGGTTGATTATCATAATAAAGCACATCATTTTGGTTATAACGGTCATCATTGATTGACAAGAAAAATAAAAAACAATAGTACCACAACAAAAAAACTAAAATGTTTTTATTGGTGCACCTTATAAAAATTTAAAAAATACCTCTTAAAAGATTAGTTCGTGTAAAAGCTTTTTTGTATCTGTTACTATTCTTAAATTCGAAGGAATTATACTGCCTTTCAAAAAAATCAGAACACAAGTATTTATTGGACGATTTTAATGAAATTTACAGAATTTGATCATGTAAATGAACTGCATCGATGATCAAAAAATCAATTGTTTTGGTTACTATTTAATGGTATTTTTCCTTGATTTCACCATTATGAAGAGCTGCTGATTTTTTAATGTAATTGCTTCTAATATCCAAGTAGCCTCTGAGTAGTTTGACGTTTCAGTTTGTAAAACATAAAAAGATGCCCCGTGTTCGTCGGCGTGCACAATATCATCATCTAAGTGAATTTGAAAAGGGTCGCATTGTTTGAATGCGAGAAGCGGGTTTTTCGGTTCGTGCTATTGCTGAAAGGGTAGGCCGTAGTGTATCGGTGATCGTACGCTGCTGGTCTAGATGGTCCGAAGCTGGGGAGAATCGACGTAGACTTGGATCAGGACGTCCAAGAAGCACCACTGAGCGTGAAGATCGAGCTCTTCGTCTTACAACTTTAAGGGACAGATTTACAACGTCGCGGGCATTGGGAAATGACTGGTTGGCTCTAAATGGCCAAAGAGTATCCATGGCTACTGTTTACAGAAGAATCCGCAGTTTTGGTATAAGATCCTACTGTCCACAATTGTGTCTACCTCTTACTCCGCAGCATCGCAGAGCAAGACTTGATTGGTGCAGGAAAGACAACATTGGACCCATGAATGGAATAACATTATCTTCAGCGATGAGTCTCGGTTCTGTTTATGGGCTCATGATGGTCGCAGAAGAGTGAGACGTCGACGCGGTGAACGCAAAATTACACAATTTGCTGTTGAAAGACATACGGCTCTTACACAGGGAGTTATGGTTTGGGGGGCGATAGCATATGGTAGTCGGTCTCCTCTAGTTTTTTTAGAAGCAAGTCTTAACGCGATTCGGTATATTGACAACATTTTACGGCCAGTGTTAGTGCCCTATGTAAATGGCTTGCAGAACCCCATTCTTCAGCAAGATAATGCTCGACCTCACACAGCGGCCATTACAAGACAGTTTTTTGATAGTGCCGAAATCAATTGGTTACCTTGGCCATCTCGTTCTCCAGATCTATCGCCAATAGAACATGTTTGGGATATGATAGGTGTTAGAATAAGTAACTTACAGCGCCTCGCTAACACTGTAATGGAGCTTAGAGGTCAAATTATCGAAGTTGGAATGAAATACCCCAAGTCGATATTGACAGCCTGATTTCTAGCATGCCTCGACGTGTTAATGAGTGTTTGGGAAATCGTGGAGGCCCAACACATTATTAATTTTTATTCATTTGTTTTTTTGTTTTTCAAGTTGATTTTTTGATCATCGATACAGTTCGTTTACATGATCAAATTGTGTAAATTTTATTAAAATCGTGCAATAAATACTTGGTGTTCTAATTTTTTTGAAAGGCAGTATATATCTGGTTTAGATATAATAAAAATAATAAAATGCGTTTAACTCGTATATTCGTCAAACACCAATATATACAAAAATGTACAAAAGTTTAAAATGTCGCGACCGTTCTTATTGACGTTTCGTGATCGTCTCTCTTCTCTCGTCTGTCCCTTGGTTACTCCACGGGGTGGTGGGTGGAGTCTTATAGGTGTAGGTGGTGGTAATAAGTGATATTAGCTTTATATCGCTCACCCGATGGTTATTTTAACTGTTTTCTTCACACTCTCTCACAGGCTATTGATTCCATCAACATGAGTAATAAAACAATATACATTGCAGCTGATTTTAATGTAAGATTTGATAATAGAAACCATAATCATTCTCTTTTGATTGATTTTGCTAAAAGCTTTGGCTTAAATTTTAAAGTGAATTTTCCTACGCGTTTCAATAATTGCATTGACAATATTTGCTCTAATAGCACCGTAGCCTTTTCAGTCCAGCCAATGGAGACGGGTCTCTCGGATCACATCGGCATTTTATTCAATATTCACAACGAAACGATCACCAGCAATAAACGTTGCTATAAAATCAACCGACCTATAACTATGTCTGGGAAAAACTATTTTTTCCAGTCTTTGGAGACAATATCATAGAGTTTTCTGGACGACATAACTGATACATCGTCCTGCTTCGATATCTTCTTACACACGTTCTTGAGTCATTTTAATTCAGCTTTTCCAGAAAAACGAGTACTTGACACCTTCAAAACGAAAAAACTCAACTGGTTCAATGTGCACTTACAAAATATTAAAAATACACTTGAACTAATTTCTGATGCTTTTAACAGGACTACCGATCCAGAATTAAAAGTCATTCGAAACAGATATCGAGCAACCTACAAAAAAGAAATTCATATAAGAAAGTTCGAACACAACCAAAAGTATCTAAATTCGACAAATTTCGCTCCAAAAGCTGTGTAGAAGGTGATAAACTCAAGTCGTAATACGCAAAAAAAATAGTTGCAGTCCTAATATTTCTCCAAATGATTTTAACAATTTCTTCTCTTACCATCCGCTGAAAATGATCCTATCAGTTTCATGTGCATTGATCCTCCTACATGTAGTATCATCCAGCACGGTTTCTTCAGTTATAAATAAACTTAAAGGTAGTCATAGCAGAGATATCTACGGCTTACGTGTGGATGTCATCAAGGCAGTTCTTACACCTATTCTACTTCCGCTAACAAAATTGAGTAATCGCTGTATACGGGATAATGTTTTTCCCGATTGTTTAAAGTTAGCATTAGTCATACCACTGCATAAAAAAGGAGATAAGTCTGATGCAGATAATTACCGCCCTATATCTCTACTTCCTGTGTTTTCCAAAATAATCGAAAAAATCTTAGAACTGCAATTATCTGACTTTTTTGAGGACAATGAAGTTTTGTGCAATAATCAATACGGCTTCCGCAAGAATCGCTCTACAACTACTGCTATTAGTAATTTTGTGGAATTAATCAATGACTGCTTTGAGGATAAGCACGTATGTCAAGCATCTTTCCTCGATCTTTCAAAAGCTTTTGACTGTGTCTCCCACTCAATACTCCTAAGAAAACTTTACTTTTATAACATCCACCCAAACAGCTGCAGATAAATTATGTCATATTTATCCAATAGAATGCAGCATGTCTTGGTCAATAGTACAAAGTCCACAGCAGTGCCTATCTTACATGGTGTACCACAAGGATCAGTCCTCGGGCCTCTCTTATTTGTGATATACATAAATGATTTACCGAGCTCTATCGGAAATAGTAAATCGATTTTATATGCCGATGATACCACGATAATTAATACATCGAAATTTTGTGAATCGTGTAATTCAGAAAACAGGGAGGCACAGTTAAAAGCGAGTAGTTGGTTTGAAAGCAACAAACTTAAACTGAACACCAGCAAATCTGTCACACTGACTTTCTCTCTAAGAAATAATGATGCAATTGAAGGAGTTAAATTTCTAGGAATTAACATTTTGTCCAACTTGTCGTGGCAAAACCACGGCGATGCCCTAGCATCAAAGCTGTGTTCGAGTTTGTTCGCTTTGCGCACACTGTCAAAGCAGGTATCTAAAGAGATACTGAGAACGGTATATTTCTCACTTTTCCAATCACACATGTTGTACGGTTTGATAGTCTGGGGTCACTCTGCAATCTGGCGTAGGATTTTCGGTTTACAGCGCAAAGCTGTACGCATCATAGATAACCTCGCATTTATGGAAGATTGTCGAGCTAGTTTTGTACACTTGGATATTCTCACTCTACCATCTCTATATATTTATGAATGTCTGACATATATTAAGAGAAACTTAAATCTGTACAAAGCACATCCGAGTTGTAACAACTATTGTACCAGACAAAGTGAGAAGATATACCCAAACTCACTCAGGCTAACCAAATCTGAAACGGGGGTAAGGTATTACGGTATCAAGTTTTACAATTATTACCCAGAGAAATTAAGGATTTACCATTCAACAGTTTTCAAACCCGTGTAAAATGTATTCTGGTTAAAAATGCTTTTTACGACTTGAATGAGTACCTGCTTTTTAATTTTAATTGAGTGTTATGAATACAAAAATGGTGATGTGTCCATCATAGTACTTTCCCCCGTGAATTGCGTATTAAATCACTTTTAAAATATTTGTAGCATTATTATTTTCAAAATGTCTTCAACTTTTTGATAACTACAACTTTTATTTGAAACATTTTTCAATTGGATCAACACATACTGACACAAACCAATGACTAGATAAAAAACACTATTTATTGAATATCTCAAAAACTAAGAGTGCTATAACAAAAAGTGAAGATATAAAAAGTCTTTAATATTTTATTACCTACAACTTTTATTTGAAACATTTTCCAACTGTATCAACACACACACTGACACAAATCAATGACTAGATAAAAAACACTATTTATTGAATATCCCAAAAACTAAAAGTGCTATGACAAAAAGTGAAGATACAAAAAATCTTTAATATTTCATTACCTACAACTTTTATTTGAAACATTTTCCAATTGTATCAACACACACACTGACACAAATAAATGAATAGATAAAAAACACTATTTATTAAATATCTCAAAAACTAAGAGTGCTATGACAAAAAGTAAGTGAACAATACATCTTCATCTTGTTATTATCTACAACTTTTATTTGAAAGAATTTTTTGTTTGATGAACATTTATTGAAAAAATCTGAAAAAACTGAAAAACGCTAAGAGTAAAGTACCACTTCCGGTTTTCCGATTTTCACCAAAAGCTTTTCAGTTCTTTCGATTGTAACAAAAAGCTTAAGTTTCAAGTTTCATCTCGATATCTTTAGCGGTTTTTGCGGTACAGCGCACACAGACACACACACAGACACACAGACAGACAGACATTTTTCAAAAATGGTCTTATTCGACTCAGGGGACCTCAAAACGGATATTTCCGCTAAAATTTTTGATTCGAAAATTTTCACGAAAACAATACTTTCCCTTTGTATTACACACGGGGGAAAGTAAAAATGAACGTATTTTATATGATTCACTTTAATTTTATCAACCTATATTTACTTATTGACTTACTGGACTTGATTTAAATTATTGTGTGTGTATTTTAATTCGAAATCATGTGATGTATACCTTTTTTCTTTTTTATGTATTTTATTAAGTGACTTATCTGTAGCTTTTAGTGTGTGCTATTTTTAATTGTACTTTGTTTTATTTATTATTATTATTGATTTATTTTTACCTATTTTTATAGATTTGTATGTATTCAATACCTCAATACCACGTGCCACTTAAATCTGTTATTTTTATCTAACTATACATTGTTTCTATCTGATTATATATTTTAATACTTACTTTTAAGCTTCAAACATGTAATGACAAGTGTAAGGATCATAACACAATAAATAAATGATGAAATGATTCTAATTGGTCATGATAATTCATAATTACCACCACCTTACCGATGTTGCCAAACTGCAATTTGCATCTCGAGCCTCTCGTTCGGGTCTGGTATGCAGCTGTCGGTTAATCCGCTCAACCGTTTGCGTTTGGGCGGTTTATGATTCAATTGTTCCCATCGCGCACTTTAGGTAAACACCATAAAAATCACTTCTTGGTAACTGCGATTAAACGAAAACATAATAAAATACGCATTAAGGGACAATATTTATAATATTAATGTAAATGTGAAAGGTCGGAGTTACGGCGAGCCAGGTAAAGCCGTAACAGTATCTTCCTAATGATTGATATCTTGTACGGTTTTGTCACAAAAAAATAAAATGCAGATAAATTATTTTTTATTATTTAGTACCAGAGCTGGGCAGGATCATTCAGGATTCGATTCCTGGATTCGAATCCTTTTAGAGGATTCCAACCCTCCCAAATAATTCGAATCATCGCTATTAAGGCTGGGATTCGAATTCGATTAATTCAAATAGTTAAATATTCCAATATGAATATTTAAATCACTAAATTATTCATATTTGAATATAAATATTAAAATTTTCGAATAATTCAAATATTTGTGAATGCATATTTGGTTACTTAACAATGAAAAATATCCAACGTTAATAGTATATATTTAACTTCACTTGAAATCAGTGTTTTATACGCGTGGCGCATGAAGTAAAATTTCGAGTTTAGAAAAGCCCCGCGTAGAAAATTTGTCGAGGGTCGCGCAGCGACCCGAGACAAATTTTCACGGGGCTTTTCTAAACTCGAAATTTTACTTCATGCTTAGTCTGGGAGTGGACAACACTCGTTCTTAGAAGTTTCAAATTGAAGGATCACTCTAGATTACTAAGTTTATTACCATTTTACAAAGGCTACAGCTCGAAGGACCAATCATGGTCTTCGGAGACCGATGGACTACATGGAATCGAAGTTTTTTACAAGAAAACAACGAATATCTGAAGGTTTACAGCATGGATAGGAAAGAAAACATCCAATTTTGAAAAAATATCGAAGTTAGGTTGGTTTTCAGTGCGTTTTTAACTTCACTTTAAATCAGAGTTTTATACGCGTGGCGCATGAAGTAAAATCTCGAGTTTAGAAAAGCCCCGCGAAAATTTGTCTCGGGTCGCTGCGCGACCCTCGACAAATTTTCTACGCGGGGATTTTCTAAACTCGAAATTTTACTTCATGCTTAGTCTCGTTTGAACTTTAAATTTAACTGTTTTATAAAATCTACGTATGTAATATAATAAATCATTCATTGAAATCATAGAAAAAGATGCAAAATTTTACCTAAAAAGAACTTTTAGAGTTAACTTTATAATTTGCTCGGCTCTTAATGGGTGAATATTCTATTCCTAAGAAAAGCCGTATTTATTTAATATTAAAGTTGCATTTAATATAATAACAAACTGCAAATAAATCGACAATAATCTAGAAATATCGAAAATCTCGACATGTAGAAAATCTTGACGGTCCACTCCCAGACTAAGCATGAAGTAAAATTTCGAGTTTAGAAAAGCCCCGCGTAGAAAATTTGTCGAGGGTCGCGAAGCGACCCGAGACAAATTTTTACGGGGCTTTTCTAAACTCGAAATTTTACTTCATGCGCCACGCGTATAAAACACTGACTTAAAGTGAAGTTAAAAACGCACTGAAAACCAACCCAACTTCGATATTTTTTTCAAAATTGGATGTTTTCTTTCCTATCCATGCTGTAAACCTTCAGATATTCATTGTTTTCTTGTAAAAAAAACTTCAATTATTTTATTACGCCACGCGTATAAAACACTGATTTAAAGTGAAGTTAAGAACGCACTGAAAACAAACCCAATTTCGATATTTTTTCAAAATTTGATGTTTTCTTTCCTATCCATGCTATAAACCTTCAGATATTCGTTGTTTTCTTGTAAAGAAACTTCGATTTCCTGTAGTCCTTCGGTCCCCGAAGACCATGATTGGTCCTTCGAGCTGCATCCTTTGTAAAATGGTAATAAACTTAATTATCTAGAGTGATCACTCAATTTGAAACTTCTAAGAACGAGTGTTGTCCACTCCCAGACTAAGCATGAAGTAAAATTTCGAGTTTAGAAAAGCCCCGCGTAGAAAATTTGTCGAGGGTCGCGCAGCGACCCGAGGCAAATTTTCACGGGGCTTTTCTAAACTCGAAATTTTACTTCATGCGCCACGCGTATAAAACACTGATTTAGAATGAAGTTCAATAACACATATATCATAACACAGGTTTACAAAAAAAAAAGTCCGGACTATTTGACCATGGTATGCCGGGGTATTTTTGCGTCCTGAATCCGATCCCGGGGTCAGCTGAGCCCCATCACGTCAGAAAAACGAGATTTCAAGGTCACTTAGAGGTTAAAATGGTCATTGTTTGGAACTGGACCCGGGACAATGTTGCCGCATGAAATTAGTTCGTGTTTTCGATCTGGGGGCACCACTATACAAAGCGACCCATTTCTCGATTTATAACAACACTATAAAACGAATATTATTGAGATATATGAAAAATGTTATTAATAATAGTATATTATTCAACAAGCGCATAATGAAAGCTATTAATCATGAGAATGAGGTTTACGGAACGAGCCGCAGGCGAGTGGAGTAAATCATTCGAATGATTAATAGCCATTATGCGCGAGTAGAATACTATACTTTATCCACAACCACAAAATGTATATTCATTCTTGCTACTGCAACTTTTCAAGAATAAGAACATAATTCATTAAATCATTTACTTTTAATTATAACTAAGAAATACATATAATAATACTATTTATTAGGATTAATGTTAATAGTAACGTTAGAACAATTATTAAACACAATAGGGGGCATTGAAGTGGGTACATCAAGATTTACGGTTTGATCCAAAATATCGAAATTAACGGAATTTGTGCTGGAAGATGCAGCTGTTACATTATTTGCTGTCGATTCTATTGACGATGCAATTTTTCTGGCCGTTTCCTTTTTGTTTTCCAAAGAATCGTTAATATAGCCTTCTGCAACCGCAGTTGACTTCCATCCTCCATGACGTTTTAACGCAGTGATGTCTCCACCAGCATCAACCAAAATGGTGGCTGAGGTTCTTCTAAAGCTATGGCGCCTGTATAATGCTCAGGATTGGGTAATTTAAAAAAACTGGCGATATCCCTTCCCATTTTTGTAAATTTATTAATACCAATTCGCTGTTTAGTACACTTTCCATTTTGAAAATTTTGAAATAAATAATCACCGTTTATCTGCTTTCGGAGGCACAAATATTTTTTTATAATGTGGTAAAAATTACCAGATACTGTAAATTTCCTACAAATTTTAGTTTTTGTGGTTGGCACCTTAATCATATAGCAGGAATTAAGGTCTTCTTTATCTTTAATTTTCATGTTATACAGCTCATTTGAACGACAAGCGCCCATTAAACCCATAATTAATGCAACCTGAAGAAAAAATTACTGCAATTTTTAAAAAATATTAAAATAATTTAAAACTTACTTATGTTGCAAGAAATTTGTCATCCGGTGCATTTGCAATGAAACTGTTAACATTTTCTGGGGAGAAAGTGTTGGCTTTTTTCGGAGTAAACCCTTAATTTTTTCTTTTCAAAAAAGCTAGAAGTTTGCCATAGTTTCCAATATTGATGTTTTCAAAGATTTTCAATGTACTTTTTAGCATCGAATACTTCTGCCACAACGATGAGGTGTTGTATTTTTTTGATAATTCAGTAAAATACACCAAAACTACCGACTCAGTTGAAGAATGTGCTTTTTTCTCCTTTTTCCATTCACAAAACGTGTTGTATGTACTTTGGTATATTACACAATGAAACACTTTTAACTTTGTTTGTATAACACGTTTTATTTAATGTGACTGCAGTTTCGACAAATTTAGCTTGTCATTATCAAACAAGGAGTAACTTAAACTAGGGGTTTTACAGGTATATATACACAATTACAAGACAGCGGTAAAAATGGGGGTGTACATTAGGTCAACCTGGTCGTTAATTAAGGGAATTCCCGGATTAGCGCGAGCTTTGTGTATCTCTAGTGCTTCTAGCAAATTCATTTTACGACCCTTTTCGGCATGATGGATTATGGTAAGTACATCTTTTTCAAAAGTGTGATTTTCGTCTAAAAGGTGTTTTGCAAAAGACGACTTATCACTCTGTTTAAGCCGAAAAGAGCGCAAATGTTCCCTCAATCTTATGTTGAAATTACGACCAGATTGGCCAATGTATATCCCTTGACAATCTGCGCAAGTTAATTTATATATTCCGGATTTATTAAATTTATCTAATTTTGTTTTACTATTAAAGATATGGTTATTGATTTTACAGTACGGTTTAAATGCAACTTGAATATTATGCTTTTTTAGGATATTTTTAACTTGAAAACTGACATTACCAAAATAAGTTAACGATTTATATTTAATTGTTTCTTTTTCAAATGATATTCCAGCGTATAATAGATGTTTGATGTTATTAAATTTCTGTTTTTTAAGAAGTCTATCAACCAAATCACAACCATAACCATTGTTAATAGCCATAGCTCTAATCAAGTTAATTTCCTTCTCGAAAAGATTAGCTGACAAAGGGATTTTTAAGGCTCTATGAATCATTGAATTGAATGCAGCAATTTTATGTTTATAGGGATGTCTGCATTCAATTCAATGATTCATAGAGCCTTAAAAATCCCTTTGTCAGCTAATCTTTTCGAGAAGGAAATTAACTTGATTAGAGCTATGGCTATTAACAATGGTTATGGTTGTGATTTGGTTGATAGACTTCTTAAAAAACAGAAATTTAATAACATCAAACATCTATTATACGCTGGAATATCATTTGAAAAAGAAACAATTAAATATAAATCGTTAACTTATTTTGGTAATGTCAGTTTTCAAGTTAAAAATATCCTAAAAAAGCATAATATTCAAGTTGCATTTAAACCGTACTGTAAAATCAATAACCATATCTTTAATAGTAAAACAAAATTAGATAAATTTAATAAATCCGGAATATATAAATTAACTTGCGCAGATTGTCAAGGGATATACATTGGCCAATCTGGTCGTAATTTCAACATAAGATTGAGGGAACATTTGCGCTCTTTTCGGCTTAAACAGAGTGATAAGTCGTCTTTTGCAAAACACCTTTTAGACGAAAATCACACTTTTGAAAAAGATGTACTTACCATAATCCATCATGCCGAAAAGGGTCGTAAAATGAATTTGCTAGAAGCACGGGGTCACAAAGCTCGCGCTAATCCGGGAATTCCCTTAATTAACGACCAGGTTGACCTAATGTACACCCCCATTTTTACCGCTGTCTTGTAATTGTGTATATATACCTGTAAAACCTCTAGTTTAAGTTACTCCTTGTTTGATAATGACAAGCTAAATTTGTCGAAACTGCAGTCACATTAAATAAAACGTGTTATACAAACAAAGTTAAAAGTGTTTCATTGTGTAATTAACATGTATAACGAAGTAGAAGCCTCCACAATACAGAACTTTGGTATATGTTGCGAGACTTTTTAGGCAACAAATTGATGGAAGCGATTTCTGCCGCGTCCCTTATTTCCGGGGGTGTCAACAAGTCAGGATCGGATTCCATGTTGCTTCTTTCACCTTCGATAAACTATTAACCACACTATCACAACACAATTAACACAATTTGCTTTCAATTTATAAATTGTTTTTGTTTATGTCAAAATTGATTAACATGAGGTATCCTGATTTTGTAGTGATTTCTTATTATTCACAGTTGAGCAGTGATAAGTCAAAATATTACTCACAGGTTTCATAACCTATTTATAATAAACGTCATTATTATTGACTCTTAGCATGTATAATTATAATATTATAGAGTGGTTGTGGATAAAATATATTAAATGTTTTTTTTTAATTAAGCGGAATGCATTCCGTTTTTTGATTACATAAAATTGATGATTTTAAAATCCATTATAAAACAAATATAAAAAAATAAAATGCATTGCGCATATATCAGTAATAAAATAGGCTTATTTTGTACAATCAAGTATCTAAATGTTTATTATAATTTAATTAACAACGAACTACTGTTTTTGTATTTAGGCAACTCAATATACACTGCCATTTTCAAATCCATTAGCTCTATCTTTTTCTCCATTGGAGTAGCACTGTCAACCTCTCGAGTGAGCTTTCACAAGCGACTGGTTTCTGTTGGTCATTTAATCAAGTGTTTTCGGCTATTCACTTCATTTATTTTAAAGAGAGAAGAACTCAGGCTATTCCGGCACCTTAACTCCAACTTCCCCGGAAGTGGAAAATCACTCGGGAAAATGGCTAAGTGCTTGAAGAATAGAGAGTCTTTCTGTGTTCTGTGTGAGGAATATCATCTTAAGACGAACTTGGTGAATTTCACAGAGACCATATCTGCACAATTTAAGTCGTGTTTTCCCAATTCCGAAGGTCCAGATAACAACCCATGGGCCCCAAAAGTTCTTTGTCGCACATGCCAAGCGCGTTTGAGATGTTGGCAGACTGGCTCTAGGAAAATGATGTTTTCTTCTCCTATGACCTGGCGGGAACCAGAAAATCACGAACGCGATTGCTACTTTTGCAGAAACGTTAAGCCTGGGTTAAATTCCAGGAACAGAAAATCGCTGAATTACGTGGTCACCTCGTCGGTTACCATGCCAGTGATAGCTGATGTTGACCTTGATGAACGTATGGTTGTTGATGGCGAAGATGAAGGAGGTAAGGAAATAGAACCGGAGCAAAATGAAGGGGAGTTCTCACAATCTCCAATCGACGTGGACGATGACAGCGAGAATGATCAACTCCAGAATTCAATGTGGAATCAAATGGAACTCAATGACTTAGTTCGAGATCTGGGGCTATCTAAGGACCAGTCTGAACTGTTAGCTTCTCGTATAAAAGAAAGAGGTTCTCTGGAGAAAGGAACAATCGGGACCTATTACAGAAATAGGGATGAGCCTTTCCAGAAATATTATGACCAGCATGATTCATTAGTATTTTGCAGAGATATAGAAGGTCTATTCGGCGAATTCGGAGTTGAACATGATTCGGATGATTGGCGGCTATTCATTGATTCATCAAACAGGAGTTTGAAAGCTGTTTTGTTGAACAATGGCGATAACCTCGCGTCAATTCCAATAGCTTACTCGACAATATTGAGTGAGAACTACTGCAATCTGGACTATTTGCTCCAAAAAATGAATTACAGCAGGTACAAATGGAAAATATGTACGGATTTGAAGGTAGTAACAATACTTTTGGGACAACAGAGTGGATTTACAAAAGACCCTTGTTTTCTCTGTGAATGGGATAGTCGAGCTCGTGATGAGCATTATGAAAGGAAGGTTTGGCCATCAAGGGAGAATTTTCTTGTTGGTCAGAAGAACATAGAGCAAGAACAGTTAGTGGATCCCAAAAGTATTTTACTACCTCCGCTCCATATTAAATTAGGGTTGATAAAACAATTCATCAAGGCTCTTAAAAAAAGAAGTAGCGAAGCCTTCCAATATCTCTACAAAAAATTCCCAAAGTTGTCAGATGCCAAAATCAAAGAAGGGGTTTTCAATGGGCCGCAAATAAGGGAACTTATAAAAGATCCAGAATTCCCGAAGACGATGACGGTGGATGAGGAAGAAGCATAGACGAGCTTCGTGAATGTTGCCCAGAAATTTCTTGGAAACAATAAAGACCCAAACTATAGGGAATTGGTGGAGAGCTTGCTCTATCAACGGGATGGAAGGTACTCCACAGTGATTACCAACTAGCTCAGGTTGGTTGAGTTAAAGAGAGATGAGCAACTAACTTTTGAAACACGTATGCTGTTTTAAATTATTTATTTTAAAACAAAATAAAACAAAAAAAAACATTAAAACAACAAACAGAATAAGAACAAGAGAAGCACAGTGCACGAGTTACAGGGCAGACTTGGTGTGGCGTCGGCGTCGCGATCGGGATTTCTACTAGCCCAACGGTGGCGTCTGGCTAGTGGTGGCTTCCGGATGGAGGCGGCGTCCAAGTACCAAGACGGCGTCTCGGTGTGAGATGGCGTCTGGCTGGATCCGGAGGCAGCAACAAACACTACGCTCGTAGTGCGGGACGTCAGGAACGACGGCGGAACGGCTAGCGTTGGCGTCGGGCAAAGTTTCTTGGCGTCGGTGGGTTGCTAGACTGGCCTGGATCCGGCGGAAGCAACGAACGCTGCACTGGAGCGTCGTTGTGGCGTCAAGGCGACTGCGCTGGCAATCGGGTTCTCGGCGTCCTAGTCCAAAAACAGGAACGACGGCTGGGTCGGCGTCGGTTGTTTCCTGTTGTTGGAATCTTCTTCTGGCGGCAGGAACGACGGCTAGGACGTCTGGCGTCGGCGTCGGTCGGAGCTTCCTGGCTCAGACAGAAGAGTTGAGGAACGGTAGTTCCTCCTGAATCCACATGCTGCCCCTGTACAGCACAAGAGACTGCCTTCCTGGATGCCGTTCCCCGGTATTTATGCCACGAAAAATGGCGTGGAGAAGGGATGATTTTGAGGACTACCTGACCGTTGGCAAAGAATTCGCTAGAAAGTAATTATTTCAGACAACATAATTACTTCCAGCGAACCCTCAAATCCAAACAACCGTTAAGCTGCAATTTGAAAGAAGTATAGAAATTTATAATCTCTCTTCTTTCAAATTGCAACGGTGGTCATTAGTCCTCTCCCTTAATTGCCGATTTCGAAAAACCCGAGGGACAATCCGCCACACTTGCCCAGGTAGATGGTGGCCCGGGCACGGTTCGAACCGCGGGAGATAATCTTTTGGACCGGTCAATTAGTTAATTGCTGGGTACGAACTCATTTTAAATAAATGAAGAATTGTAAATGTTATTTACAATTCTTGTTGCCGGAGATTAAAATAATCCCCGGTAACAGCTCCGGAATTACAAAGCTATTGGATGTTTGATGAGCTTGAAGGTCCATTTCTTGGATTCACATTCGGACAATTTCTCAGAAAACCTTGGACATTATAGCGAAGAACAAGGTGAAATATTTCACCAAGATATAAAAGAAATGGAAAGACGCTACCAAGGTTTCTGGGACATCAACATGTTGGCTGGAACTTGAAGAGGGATACGACCAAGGGGCATAAGAGAAAGGCAATTAGAAGGAGTTTTGAGCAAACCTGCAGACCCCATAAACAAGCGCGGAAAGATTGAAAAATTAGGAGGGAGAAAAGTGAGAGGCAAGGGGACTCACTGTAAACAAGCACCCCGAAGAGACCAGAATCTGCAACAATTGGGAGGGAGAAAAGTGAGAGGCAAGGGGACTCACTGTAAACAAGCACCCCGAAGGGAACAGAATCTGCAACGTCCACGTCGTTGTTCCTGGGTGATGCTAATAGCAGAGTTCAGTTTAATAGCAGGGCTGGGTTCCCTGTCAATATCTCACAGCGAACGGATCGCCGGAATTGGATGCCTTGACAGGGAGATCGAAATCCGCGAGATAAAACAATCATGGCAACATTTTATCCACTGGGGTGGCACTGTGATAGTCCCGATCGAGATTTAGGGCTCCTTGCCGATGTTTGGAAGATATTCAAGACCTAAACAGTTACCCTCTAACTTAACAGATCGCTTGAGAAATTGTCCCGGGTCCAGTTCCAAAAAATGACTATTTTAACCTCTAAGTGACCTTGAAATCTCGTTTTTCTGACGTGATGGGGCTCAGCTGACCCCGGGATCGGATTCAGGACGCAAAAATACCCCGGGATACCATGGTCCAGTCAAATAGTCCGGACTTTTTTTTGTAAACCTGTGTAATTAATTAAAATCATTATTTAATCAGATATTTAGTCGGTAAATGAACATTTTTCTTAATAGAAACTGATGGAATAAAATGTTACTGGTTGCAAATGATAGATTCAAATTTATTTTTAAAGGATTTGTATCCGTGATTCAAAAATGAGGATTCGAATCTTTGATTCGAATCATATTTTTCACTTACGAATCCTTTATTCGAGTATTCGTGGTTCGAATCATATTAGGTGATTCGGATTCGGGATTCGAATCCAGTTTTTGAGGATTCATCCCAGCTCTGTTTAGTAGTAGTTCGTAGTTTTTCGGGTGATTAAAAAAAAATACATGTTTTTTTTGTCGCCGCAATTATTCAACAAACGTCAATTATGTATAATATTAATTAACGAGTGAATTAAGTGTTATCTTCATTATGGTTTATAATTATTCATATTCCTCCGGAGCAAACAGATACAGCGAATTTTTCTTTTAAGTATACGTATTCCAAATTCAGCCTATTTTCTGTAAATATTTAGATATTCCTTGTTTTATTTAAGTGCAATTTGAAGCTTTAAACGAGTGTTTTCTACTCCCAAACTAAGCATAAAGTAAAATTTCGAGTTTAGAAAAGCCCCGTGAAAATTTTCTGGGCTTTTCTAAACTCGAAATTTTACTTCATGCGCCACTCGTATAAAACACTAAAATATTGTGAAATTTATGTATATTCGAACTTCACTTGAAATCTTTGTTTTGACGCGTGGCGCATGAAGTAAAATTTCGAGTTTAGAAAAGCCCAGAAAATGTTTCTTGGGTCGACCCTCGACAAATTTTCACGGCCCTTTTCTAAACTCGAAATTTTAGTTCATGCTTAGTCTGGGCGTGGAAAACACTCGTTTAAAGCTTCAAATTGAACTCTTTTAAAAAACAACAGATGTCGAAAAATTTACAGCTTATCCATATATTAACCTAAAAGAAAAATTTACTGTTTGTTGGTTGTATTAAGATTTTGCCAAGGAAATTGAGGATACCATAATCATATTTTACATTTTTGTCGCAAAACCTTACAAAATATCAAACATAATTAACAGAGAAAAAAGCTTTTAAATGAACCAATTTTTGAAGTTATATTTTTTTAAATTTTTATAAGGTGCGCCAGTAAAAACAAATTTTAGTTTTTATGATGTGGTACTACTGTTTTTTATACTCCTTATTAATCAATGATGACCATAATAACTTTAATGATAATAAATTTCAGTCAAATCGAATATATAATATTTTTTTGAACTTAAAACACTAATTCCGGCTTAACCATAAATTTTTGGATATAGATAAGTTGTGTTAAATCATCATATTTTTATTTCAGGAATTTATGGTTAAGTCATTTCCTCACATTAACGGGACACCCTGTATATCGAGGTATGTATACTTAAAAGAAAAATTCCCTGTATACGTGAACATAGTTATTCAAATTTACCTAAAGGTCCTCCAATTTGAATCACCCAGCGACCAAAAAATGTGTAAAGAAGTAACTATAGAATGTAATTTCATCGGTTTAAGGTTGCGATTTATTATAGGTAAAATTGGGTAGTAACTAGTTCTAGCACCATTGATGTTCTGATTACGGGACAACATTGCATGCTACATCAAAATAATGCTTTTGTTTACAATTTTTCAGAAGAACTATAGTCATCTATGATCTTACTTAACAATTTTGACTTTTAAATCGACAATTTGAGAATAACAAGGAAACAATTTAAAACAGCTCAATTTATTTTCATTAAAATCTCTTAATAGTTAATTAACACATTCAAAACATTCCTCATATAAAATATATTAGATATATTACAACAAAATTATTGTACAAACAAATTAATAAATTAAATATCCTCGAAATATCTAAGTCCTATCATATCTTACTAAGATGTTTTGTTTCCTCATATACATAACCAACAGTATGTATAACTACCAACCTCTGAGACTATCACAATTACAATTGTCATGTTTATAATTAATTATTCTCAATGACCAATTATTCTTAAACATAAGATCAAAATTTTAATAATCAAATGAAAAAAAAATCAGTATAAATGAAATTGCCAATTCTTGCAGAATACTTCAAACATTAAAAGTGCGATTCTTTTCGCAATCTACAACAAGTTAGTCTTACAAAGACTATATCAAACACTCATTGAAACAAGTCTTTGTAAGACTAACTTGTTGTAGATTGCGAAAAGAATCGCACTTTTATTGTTTGAAAAAAAATCACTCTTTATTTCTACTCATTTAATAATATACAGGGATTTGTTATTTAAGTGTACATATGCCGTTACATTAACTGTACATTTTCAGGAGTTCGTTGTTTTTGATAAGCGATCAAATTGAAGATTCTAAAGAGTGTTTCCATTACTTTGTTAAGCATGAAGTAAAATTTCGAGTTTAGAAAAGCCTGAAAATTTGGTTTGGCCGCGTAACGAAGCGGAACAACCCAACCAAATTATCAGGCTTTTCAAACTGGAAATCTTACTTTATGCGCAACGCCATGAAACCATTAAATATCGTGAAATTTAAAATATACTACTAAGTAGTGTTGGGCGTTTATTTATTACAATGTAATTAATTACAAAGTAATTACATTACAAAGTAATTACATTACAAAGTAATGAGATTATAAAGTAATATATTACTTTAAAATTATACGAAATGCATAGTTACAAAGTGTTGTATTCATTTGTAATTATATTCGTATAATTACATTGTAATAACATTACTTTGTAATTATACGAATATAATTATAAAGTAATTATACAATTAATGTAAGAAAAAAATATTCCGCCACTGGCTCTCCACCTCAGTGTGCCTTAAAATAGATATTGGTACTAATTGTTTTTATTCAAAAAGTAATTACAATTACAAGGTAATGTAATTACTTTTCCAGTAATTATGATTACAAATTAATGCATTACTTTTCCGATAATTTTAATCACATAGTAATGCATTACTTTTCTCAAATTTATAATTACAAAATAATGCATTACTTTTCCAATAATTATAATTACAGAATAATGCATTACTTTTTCCATAACCATAATTACAGAGTAATTATAATTACAAATGTAATTTAATTACATTATTGCCCAACACTGCTTCTAAAACAGTATGCTACAGAAGTATATTTTGAACTTCACAATGTTTCAGTGTTTTATACGCCGGGCGCATGAAGTAAAATTTCGAGTTTAGAAAAGCCTGAAAACCTGGTTTGGTCGCACTACGCGACCAAACCAAATTTTCAGGCTTTTCTAAACTCGAAATTTTACTTCATGCTTAACCTGGGAGTGGAAAATACTCATTTAAAGCTTCAAATTGATCTCATTTAACAAAAACAACAAATATCTGTAGATATGCAGCATATACGGTGTAATTGAGATATGTATACCTTAAAGAAAATCTCCCTGTATAACATATTATTTACTTAATGGAGTAATATTTCACTACTCAATTACTAACAGCCAATCACATGCCGGTTTTTTATTACTCAATTGAATAATCGGCAAATTTCGCATTTGTCTAAGATGTACTTTTTTATGTTTATCATCTAAAATCCATCGATTATTTCAAGATTGCTTTGAGCAATTAATGAATACATTTAATAAGTAATAACAATTTGCTTGCCTAATATTTTTTTATGTCAAGCGATTTTAATTGAGGACTCTAGAAGCCAAGGGACATAAGTGGAAACTTAAACAAAGAGGAGTTACAAATGTAAACATTTTTTAGAAACATTAATTGAGTCACCCAGATGCAAAACCAGGCATACACCTTTTTTGATTTATTATTTTGGTATCCTTGGATTCTACTCCTCTCAGGCTACAATTATAAAAATAAATTGACCTGTAAGACCCATCCTAAACCCTATAAAATTAATAATAATAATAATAATAATTCTTTATTAACGGACAAGCCATTTACAATGTAGAGCCAAAAACATATAACTAAAATGTAAGGCACAAAACAAGTTTAAAAAATCCTGTAGTTTGCAAAGCTTGCAACATTTCTCGATTACTAAAGCTAACATATTTTTTCAGTTGCAAAACATGCCAACTTTTTACTTAGTTTTACATAATTTTTCTTGTCCCCGTTCGATAAAATGCATATTAGACGCTACTTTCATTTATTTAAAAAGGCGTCCCAAAATCAGTTTTTGTCATTTTGCCACATGTTTGTCAAAACACATATGGTTAGTTTTGCATCTGGGTGACTCAATGTATTTGTTGGCAACAAGATATTACTGATATTGGTAAATAATAGGTAATACACATTAATAATTCAGGGCTATTTCATACACGAAATGTTAAATTTAACGCACATGTTATTCCAACATCACAGTCTAAACGCGTTTACTACTTGATTTGTATACTTAAGTATTAAGAATATATACATTAAACTTAACATTGGGCGTACGGAATTGGGGGGATTGACTGCGAAAATTATTTGAATTGCTATCTTTTCTGAACTTTGGAATATTTTTATAAAATCAAGTTTTATGCGTAACCTAACTGAAAAAGAAAAAGGGGGAACAACAATAGAAAGGATTACACAAATAAACAAAACCAACGTGTCTACACATCAAAATAAATTATGTTATTTTACATTTTTTATATTTTACATGTATTTATACTTACTAGAATGTTATTTTAAGTTTATACTTGTTACTCTGTAATTAGGTTTTTTTACCTGTTGGGTAATAATTATTATTATTGTTATTATGCACTTGTGATCCTTGACTTCTAGGGTCCTCAATTATCATATTACCATCTGCCATCATATTTTTATATTATACGTTTTCACAAATAAATATATACAAATTCATTTACTATGTAAAACCTTTACTATTTATATTAATAATAAATATTAGTTGCCCTATTAATAGACTATGGAACAGTAGACTTTTAAGACTCCACTAAGAAATATTAAGCATGCTTGGTAAATTTAGGCAAACCCTGCTTAGTGGGATCTTAATAACAATTTCCAGGGTGAGTTAAAATTCTGTTCCAAAGTCTGTCCAATAATAAGAGGAGTATTTAGGGTATTTAGTCTTAATCAGAACTAGACGTATCCGAGGTGAGTAAAACACCGCCCGATTTTAAGGATTTCCTCAACATTTCGGGATCGGTGATGGGAAGTCCGCAGGCTAAATTCCTACAGACGTAAACAGCCGACTTTCCTTGCACGGGTTTAAGCTTTGACAGAATTTCGTGGCGTTTGTACAAAAGCTTCGATCTGCCTTCGGGGCCGTCCAAAAGCGCAACCTGGCGGCCCGGTATAAAAGCAGAGCGGATTTCGTCCAAGAGGAGCTGGGTATGTCCATCATCCGCATTTCCAACAATAAATATCTAATAATAAACAGAAGAAAAATTAATAACCACTTTAGACGATTTTTATTATAAGTTATTGCTCCACGAGATTTCCGGTGTCATTTGATTGTTTCTGTTATTGATCATAGAGCTCATTCCATTTAAATAGGCAAACTAAACGGGCGTCTTTTTATCAGGGTTGTTATGTTTAAAACACTTTCGTTTTAAAACAGTGTTTTAAACATGTTTAAAAACATCAGTCGTGTATTAAACGGTTTTGTTTTAAACATGTTTTAAATGTTAAATTCGTTTAAAACCTGTTTTAAACGTTAAATTTGTTTACCTACGCCCGCATCATACTACACTGTCATCTTGACGCGTATGATTGACCTTACCTACACATGCACGTAATAGCTTTAGCAAGTATATTACATGCTGACAGCTGAACAGCTGATTGATTACCGCACAACCAAATCACATTCCTTTGATTTATATACAGAGAGTTTTAAGTAACACCGAACATGCTAGAAAATTTTCACTGTAAATTTTCCTATGACGATTTGTTCTGGGACGCATCAAAGCATTGAGTGCGATGTGATTGGCTACGATTTCCAATGGTAATATAGTCAACCCAATTTACATTCTTCTGGGTGCGATTTCATTGGTTACGATTTTTAGTAGTTCTAACGCAAATTAGGACTAATGTCCAATGGTAATATAGTCAACCCAATTTACATTCTTCTGGGTGCGATTTCATTGGTTACGATTTTTAGTAGTTCTAACGCAAATTAGGACTAATGTAAATAGGGTACATGTAACGTAAAAATAAAATATGTCAGTTATTAAATCTTGTGCGTTTATGGTAGTGGTGTGGGAATATGGAACATACTTTTTTGTCCAAAGCAAGACATCAGCATTTCAAGACAATCAAGATTAATACTGTCCTGAAATATACAGGGAGATTTTCTTTTAGGTATAAGTATTTCAAATTCAGCCTATTTTCTGTATATCCTTAGATATTGCTTGTTTTTTAAGCTCGATTTAAAGCTTTAAACGAGTGTTTTCCACTCCCAGACTAAGCATGAAGTAAAATTTCGAGTTTAGAAAAGCCCCGTGAAAATTTGTCGAGGGTCGCGCAGCGACCCGAGACAAATTTTCTGGGCTTTTCTGAACTCGAAATTTTACTTCATGCGCCACGCGTATAAAAGACTAAAATATTGTGAAATTTATGTATATTCGAATTTCACTTGAAATCTGTGTTTTATATGCGTGGCGCATGAAGTAAAATTTCGAGTTTAGAAAAGCCCAGAAAATTTGTCTCGGGTCGCTGCGCGACCCTCGACAAATTTTCACGGGGCTTTTCTAAACTCGAAATTTTACTTCATGCTTAGTCTGGGAGTGGAAAATACTCGTGTAAAGATTCAAATTAAACTCTTTCAAAAAACAACAAATATCGGAAAATTTACAGCTTATGCATGTTTACCTAAAAAAAATCACTGTATCTTTAATTCATTGTAAGTTACGCAGTCAATAAAGTAATAAATACACCTACATTAACTTCATTGAGTATTATGTTAGCAAATAAATAAAAATTGCAATGTTTGCCGAATAAAGCAGCACACCTAAAACCCCAGTGTTGTTGTGCTGGCAGCAGTACTAGGTGTGGTACTTGCAAACCTGCCTCGCCACGCTCTTCAAATTTGGAATATTTATATTTAAAGCTGTCGAAAGGCCGTTATATCAGCACAATGGGCCTAATGAGGCCTAAGTGCAGTGCAGAAATGCGCACTCCCCAAAGAACCAGGCAGTTTTTGGACGGCATTTTTGCTGGTACACCCAAAGCAACGTACTTGGGGTGGTCCTGATCAAATGGTTTACACAATACGCTAAATCGAAGTTCTTAATAATTTCTAGTGAAATTGAAGCAATGTATAAACTTATCTTGAAATAATAGCAAACGGAAGTAACAGGAATCTGTTTTTTTTTATTATTATTTTTGCGATTAAGCTAAATCTGTTCGCCTCTTTCTCATTTTTCTTTTCTGTTTAATATTAACATTCCATTAATGATGTAGGCGATTATTGAATGCCACATTTCATTTTGACGTTAAATATAAGTTGCGTTAGAACTACTAAAAACTAAAACTGCGCTAGAACTACTAAAATCAGCCAATGAAATCGCACTCGATGCTTTGATGCATCCCAGAACACATCGAACATAGGAAAATTTACATTGAATATTTTCTGGCATGTTCGGTGTTACATAAAACTCTCTGTATATCAAGTAGTAATTTAGTTTTCATTAATGTCATGTTACTAGTAAAAATTATTGAATAAATACGTTGTTCTTTCATGCTCATTGTTTATTTCGTTAGGGCGTAGGTAAAGTATCGTACGTTTCTCGAGTGGTATGGCAATTACATACTCGCGGAATACTGCACTCGCCGCTGCACGGCTCGTGCGCAGCATATCCGCGCATATGTAATATGCTGCATACCACTCTCGTGAAGTAATATATTATTAAAACGTTCTTTGTTATCTTAAATTAGTTAAACTATATTTTAAACTAATTTATTATACATTTTTTGTTTACGTTTTTAAATTTTAGTTAAATTGTTGAAATTATTTCAAATAACATTATTAAAAATAAAATGTTATCACAATAAAATATCACAATTATGTGTGCATAGATGTGATTTAAAACGTGTTTTAAATATGTTCAACTTTATTAATAGAATTGCCGTTATTGGCATTATAGTTTAAGGCTAGTAAATCTCTACTAGACGCATACAAATCCTCATAAAAGGATTCGAATTCTTATAAAAAGATTCGAATCCTTATAAAAGGAATCGAATCATTATAAAAGGATTCGAATCCTCATACACCGATTCAAATCTTCCCAAATAATTCCAATCATCGCTATTAAGGCTGGGATTCGAATTCGATTAATTCAAATAGTTAAATATTCTAATATGAATATTTAAATCACTAAACTATTCATATTTGAATATAAATATTTAAATTGCCGAATAATTCAAATATTTGTGAATGCATATTTGGTTACTTAACTATGAAAAATTTCCAACCTTAATAGTATATTTTTAACTTCACTTGAAATCAGTGTTTTATACGCGTGGCGCATAAAGGAAAATTTCAAGTTTAGAAAAGCCCCGTGAAAATTTGTCTCGGGTCGCTGCGCGACCCTCGACAAATTTTCTACGCGGGGCTTTTCTAAACTCGAAATTTTACTTCATGCTTAGTCTGGGAGTGGACAACACTCGTGCTTAGAAGTTTCAAATTGAAGGATCACTCTAGATTACTAAGTTTATTACCAATTTACAAAGGCTACAGCTCGAAGGACCAATCATGGTCTTCGGAGACCGAAGGACTACAGGGAATCAAAGTTTTTTTACAAGAAAACAACAAATATCTGAAGGTTTACAGCATGGATAGGAAAAAAAAACATCCAATTTGAAAAAATATAGAAGTTGGGTTGGTTTTCAGTGCATTTTTAACTTCACTTTAAATCAGTGTTTTATACGCGTGACGCATGAAGTAAAATTTCGAGTTTAGAAAAGCCCCGCAAAAATTTGTTTCGGGTCGCTGCGCGACCCTCGACAAATTTTCTACGCGGGGCTTTTCTAAACTCGAAATTTTATTTCATGCTTAGTCTGGGAGTGGACAACACTCGTTTGAACTTTACATTTAACTCTTTTATAAAATAGACGTATGTAATATAATAAATCATTCATTGAAATCATAGAAAAAGATGCAAAATTGTACCTAAAATAAACTTTTAGAGTTAACTTTATAATTTGCTCGGCTTTAAATGGGTGAATATTCTATTCCTAAGAAAAACCGTATTTATTTAATATTAAAGTTGCATTTAATATAATAACAAACTGAATCAATCGACAAAAAATCTATAAATATCGAAAATCTCGACATGTAGAAAATCTTGACGGTCCACTCCCAGACTAAGCATGAAGTAAAATTTCGGGTTTAGAAAAGCCCCGCGTAGAAAATTTGTCGAGGGTCGCGCAGCGACCCGAGACAAATTTTCACGGGGCTTTTCTAAACTCGAAATTTTACTTCATGCGCCACGCGTACAAAACACTGATTTAAAATGAAGTTCAATGACACATATATCAGCATTAATTAAAATCATTATTTAATCAGGTATTTAGTCGGTAAATGAACATTTTTGTTAATAGAAACCGATGGAATAAAATGTTACTGGTTGCAAATAATAAATTCAAATTTATTTTTAAAGGATTTGTATCCGTGATTCAAAAATGAGGATTCGAATCTTTGATTCGAATCATATTTTTCACTTACGAATCCTTTATTCGAGTATTCGTGATTCGAATCATATTAGGTGATTCGGATTCGTGATTCGAATCCTGTTTTTGAGGATTCATACCAGCTCTGGTTATCAGTTAGTTTTAAAATAATGATAAAATGAACGTGGCAACATTACATTTTCATGTGTTCTAACTTCATTGTAATCAAGTAATTTAAAAGGTATGTTACACTGGTTGTTTTATGTTTGTGAAAATGTATTTCTTCTAATAAATTATTAGATTGAATTTTGTTTCTAACGAGTGTCCACTCCCAGACTAAGCATGAAGTACTCGATGAAACCAGTTGGCACCAGCAATGGGGCCGACTGGTAGCTGCAGGCAGAGGCTACCGAGCGCGTCTCCAGGTGGTGGATAGGAGCGTGACCGAGCATTCGGCCAGTAGCTGGCATAGGGTCGGGCAGGTGGGACACCCCCGCATGACCGGCCTAAACCCGTTGCCGCGAACCAACTTCCCCCAAGCTACGGTGTACAGATATCGTGCCAATAGCTGTATGGCACAGGGTTAAGTGTCGCGAACGATTCCGTTGGGATACCGGGCGACCTCCCAACGTAGTGAGCCTTCTGTGCGTATCGGGGCACTGCGCACAGCGACCGGTTATTTCCTCCGTACTCGTGGGACCAAAATGGAACCTAAAACCAAAACAAAACCAACAACAACCATAGGGGGCTCTTCGGAGAACCGTACCTCCACTGGTGCCGCCGCAGCCGAACCCGAACGCCCTAAACAGCCATCGGGGGCGACCAAGCGACGCCAGAGGAGAGAAAAGCTCGCCCTGAGGGCAGGGACGCCTAGGCGAAACCTACCTCAGGGAAAGCCGACGTTAGGGGGGGGGGGGGGACGCATCCGCGATACCCTGGACCAACGTCAGCACCCGGCTCGTCAGGGACGCCAAAGCGAAACCTGTCGAGCGACTGCACACCTCCGGGACTCCTCAAGAGACCGGCGAAAACCCCAAGGGAGGAGAAAGGGCCTCCGCCAAAGAGGACCTTCAGCGATATCCTTACGGGCATAGCACTCGCTATTATACCGAAGGGATATCCCGAGAATAGCATCAGTGCAGAGGAGGCCGAGGTTATTAAAACCTCGATCATCCAATGCATTGATGCCACGGCGAAAGGCGAAGCATCGCCGAGATTTCAGGAATGCACCCACAAAGGGGGATTCCTGAAAGTAATATGCTCCGACATGCAAACCAGAGCATGGCTCGAGAGCATCTCCAAGGAGAAAAACCTCCTGGGGAACGGGAAGGAACTTCGGATCATTGATCTGAAGGACTTACCGGAACCCAGGAGAGTGCTAACCTGGGCTCCAGGACCACCCATAGAGGCGACCACCTTCCTCAACAGAATATCGGTGCAGAACAACCTGAGCACCGATACCTGGAGAGTGGTTAACGAGAGGCCGGACCCCAGGGGAACTCAGTACATCTTACTGATGGACAAGTTCTCTTGGGGGAAGGTCAGCGAGAGGAAGAAGCTGCACTTCGGCCTCTCGACGATCACCCTCAGGGCCCTGGCGGCAAAGACCGGCGCCAAACCTGAGGAGACCACAGAGGAAACAATGGAAGACATTCCATTGCCCGGAGAGGGAGCAATGGACAGCAGTCCGTTGCCCAAATCACCGAAGGGTAAGTAATGTTCAAATTACTTCAAATTAATATACACCACTGTAGGGCGGCATCCGCTGCCCTCAGTGCATATATCCTTAATGAGAATATTGACATTGCACTTGTACAAGAGCCATGGCTCTACAAGGGAATTGTAAAGGGGTTAAACATACAGGGCAGGCGACTGATAGTGGCCGAACCTATGTGTAACCCACGTACATGTATAATCGTAAAACATGAACTGAATCTAATGCCCCTATGGGACCTATGTTGCAGAGACCTAGTGGCAGCACGGCTGGAAGTAGTGGAAAGGGGAACACGGAGGGAGTTTATACTCGGATCCGGTTACCTTCCCTACGACCAACCAGGACCACCGCCGCCAGACATCGTCCAGCGGCTGATAAATCGCGGGAGCCACGATGGCATACCGCTGATCCTTGGATGCGATGCCAACGCACACCACATCATATGGGGGAGCACGGACATCAATCCAAGAGGTGAGAAACTATTAGATTTTATCTTAGAGAATGACATTGAAATAGCAAATATTGGAAATGTACCCACGTTCGTAAACGCGGTGCGAAGCGAAGTAATTGACATTACTCTGCCTCTCGCAAGGCAAGTGAACTGATAAAACTTTGGCATGTGTCTGATGAACCATCACTATCAGACCATAGATATATACGATTCGATATCGAATCAGAAAAACCAACGGAAACCCAAAACAGAAACCCGAGGAGAACTGACTGGGACCTGTACAATGAGGTACTAGCCAGCCGAATCGGGGACTGTCCAACAGGAGCGAGAACAACGCATGAGCTGGAGTTCATGGTGAAAAGCATCACGGACTCCATCAATACGGCGTTTGAAGCAAGCTGCCCAAGAACTACCAAACCCACTTCCACCAGGGTCACCTGGTGGAACAGGGATCTTGATAGGGCAAAGGCATGCACCAGAAGGCTATTCAACATAGCCAAGAGAAACGGTGAATGGGCGCAGTACAAAACGGCCCTCACGGCATATAACAATGCCATTAAAAAAGCCAAGAGAGACTCTTGGCAAAAATTCTGTGGGGACATAGAAAGTGAACCCACAAGCTCCCGTCTACTTAAGACGCTCAGCAAAGATCATGCTGGGAACATCGGCTCACTGCTGACCAAAGATGGAGAGTACACAGACTCGGTAGAAGGGACCCTGCAAGTATTACTGCAGACGCACTTCCCGGGTTCTGTAATACTTGAAAATCCTGTATCCGGGGACCTAAGCGAGCCCAACACATGGGCTCCAAAACAGGACTGGGACACAGCGAAAACAATTATCAAACCTGGTGACATTGAGTGGGGAATTAACACGTTCAAACCATTCAAATCACCAGGTCCTGACGGGATATATCCTGTCATGCTACAAAAGGGGATAGCAGCGCTGTGGGGACCACTATGTGATATCCTCAGAGCTAGCCTTGCCCTTTCATACATTCCAAGCAGCTGGCAGGCTGTAAGGGTGGTATTTATTCCCAAACCAGGGCGTGCTTCGTATGCCCTGGCCAAATATTACAGACCGATCAGCTTGTCATCATTCATTTTAAAACTACTAGAAAAACTAGTAGACAGGCACATACGGGAAGGAGTCCTAAAGGACTCACCACTACACCGTCAACAATATGCCTACCAAGCGGGAAAGTCATGCGAACTGGCAATCCACCAGCTAGTGAGCAGATGCGAAAGGACCATACAATGCAAAGACATTGCGTTGGGGGCCTTTTTGGACATTGAAGGGCCGTTTGGCATTTATGCCCTGGGGTACGCAGATGATCTGACCATTCTAGTTAGCGGGAAGTTTGGGACCACTGTATCAAGCCTGATGCAGAGGGCACTAACTACCGTGGAAAGATGGTGCAAGAACGAAGGGTTAGCTGTAAACCCGGCCAAAGCGGCGATAGTCCCCTTTACCAGGAGACGAAAAACCGATGACATAACATCGCTACGCATGTATGAAATGGAAGTCCCAATCAAAAATGAAGTAAAATATCTAGGGGTCACACTTGATACCAGATTGAACTTCAACTTCCACCTGGAGAACATCAGCAAAAGGGCCATGAGAGGACTTTTTGCGACCAGGAAAATGGTAGGACGCACATGGGGACTGAGACCCAGTATGACCAAATGGCTATACACCGTGGTCATAAGACCCATAGTGACATACGCGGCGCTCGCTTGGGGAGAAAAAACCCAAACCAAGAGCGCAGCCGTAAAACTCGAAAGAGTGCAACGACAGGCGTGTCTGCTGATTACTGGGGCAATGAGAACAACGCCCACAGCAGCCATGGAACACATATTATCGCTTCCACCACTACATCTATATGTTATGAATGAAGCCAGACAGGCAGCCTACAGACTGCACATAAATGGACACACTTTAAATGTAGGGTCATCTAGACCGGAAACATTTAAAGTGCTACAAGAAGAAGAAATCCTAAAAATGAGGTCCGATTTCACTAAAATCGTACACCCATCCCGCAGATTCAAAATAATCATACCACAGCGGAGTGAATGGACAAATGGAACATACCCGGGAACGAGTAAAGGAACCATCTGGTACACAGACGGGTCCAAAAACACTAAAGGAACCGGGGCTGGTATCTATGGAGGCTGTAACCGGAGCAAACAATTCACGGTTGCTCTGGGGAAACATGCCTCCATCTTCCAGGCTGAAGTGGCCGCCATTGACTGGTGTGCCCACCACATAATGGAGTCGGGACTCAACAAAGGACCAATTACCATTATGTCGGACAGCCAGGCAGCCCTAAAAGCGCTAGCCTCGCCGATAGTTCAGTCCAGACTGGTTATAGACTGCATAAACAGGCTGGACGCACTGGCGACAACAACAAAAACACAGCTAGTATGGATACCCAAGGACCAAGGAATTATTGGACACTTGGGGGCCGACTTGCTGGCCAAACACGGGGCAACAGGTGAATTTATAGGACCTGAACCCGCTTTCGGAATACCACATGAAACCGGAAAGGAAATAATCCGGCGCAAGTTAGCAGAGAAGCATACAAAGGCATGGCACAACCAAATGGGAATGAGGCACACGAGACTCTTCCTAGATGGCCCGGTACCTGATAGCGCATTAGCGCTGTCAGGACTGAGCAGAATGAAACTAAGGAAAATCACAGGACTAGTTACTGGGCACTGTGACCTGAATAAGCACAAACATAGGATGGGTCTTGAGAAAAGCCCCCTATGCCGTGGGTGCTTGGAAGAAGAGGAAACTCCCCAATACCTACTGTGCACATGCGAAGCCTATAAATGGCAACGCACGGAGCAACTCGGGAAGCCCGTGCTTCCTGAAGAACAGCTCAAGAACATCCCCTGGCCCAAACTCCTGGACTTCTTAGAAGACACAGGAATATACAGGGAGTAAAATATCCAGAGGAGCACAAAAGGACCACGGAGACCGTAGTGCAGGGACGCTAAGCGATACCACCTCATGTGGAAAAAAAAAAGCATGAAGTAAAATTTCGAGTTTAGAAAAGCCTAGAAATTTGGTTTAGTCGCGTAACGCTACGCGGCCAAACCACATTTTCAGGCTTTTCTAAACTCGAAATTTTACTTCCTGCGCAACGCGTTTAAAACACTGATTTCTTGAAATCTGGTTATTGTCGATCATGTTCATCATTTGCTCGCAAAATTCGATTCGGCGGTCCGGGTCATCCTCCGTTAATTCTTGGAGTGCCTGCATCTTGTAAGGATACAGCTTGGCTGATCTAAGAATTTTCAGGACAGTAGTATGACTAATCTCGTTGTCACGGGCCAGTTGCCTGGCTGGAGTCACTGGATTTTCTTGAAGAGTTAATAATACGTTTAGCCTGGTATCTGCTTGAACAGTGGGATTTCGCTGTCTGGGCACAACCCTGACATGACCCAAATTGTTGTATTGTGTCTCAATTTTGCTTATGGTACCTTGGCTAATGGGTGATAAATCCGGATGCTCTTCTCGAAATAACTGAGCAACCTCAAGCTGACTTCGTCTTCTGTTACCATAACCGATCATCATCAGGATCTCGATTCGGAGATTTTCGGTTAAATACTGCATTTTATTATTATCACTAGTAACTAAGCAACGCAGTTCCATAGCATCAAAACACATGTCAAAAACATACAACTTTACGCCGAAACATGTTCAATGTAAAAGTGGTTTTCTTTTTTTTATCACGTGGGCTTTGTAAATATTCAAGAAATAAATAGTGTGTTGTATTACTTGCGAAGAGACCTTTCAAACGAGGTGTCACTTGACATACCTTTCCATTTGAAAAAAAAGTCAGAGGTGGCTGCGCTCTTCCAGGAACAGATAAACAAGCAGCATATACATAGAAATGAGGGCAAGAAAAAACAATACTTAGCGTGTTTCGGGATTTTTTGCAAAAATCGCCTATATCGAAGTTATGAATTTTATTCCAGTTAAAGTTTCCACACTGTATATAAATACATACACATTCATATATATAAATAAATTTTAAATAACCGTATTTTGTTATGACAGTTGAGGTTATGTATAAGAGTTAAACTCTGGCTATTAGTTGTAAACTAACAATAGTAATCTACTAAAACGTTTTATTAATCCGAAAATGTCAATATTATCCTTAGAACTGTGTTAAAGCTGTATGCTAACGTCTAATAATAAGGCTGGTTATGTTTTAAACACGTTTTAAACATGTTTTAAACACGTTTTTAATTGTTAATTTTAAACACTGTTTCAGTGAAAAAACATGTTTTGTAAAAAAAATTTTTGTTTTAATTAAAATGAAAAAAAAACGTTCTTTTAACAACCCTGCTTTTTATCTCTGTGGAGTTTATCAACTTCACTAAATAAATAATTTGCCTAAAAATCCTAACATTTCAATACATTGATTAGATTTTGATAAGTTAAAGAAGTCGAGTCTTAGGAACTTAGATTTTTATGTGCACAACTGTGTTCTAATTTCTGGCCTAGTTAAATAGAACGAGTTCTACGTTTCCACTCATTCGAATGTAATGTTTTTGTAAGAAGAAAAAAGACGTACTTGTGTTGGTTCGGTGTGGTAACTCATCAAAGCGGAAGTCATCTCCGGAAGGGCGACCGGAACTTTCAACAACCTCTCGGAATAAGCGGACAGAATTTTCGCCGCCTTTTCTCTGTAGTCCTTCCTGTTCAAATACGCACCGAGTCTCAGCAAATTGCTCACGGAGACGGAGTTACCGCAAGGCTCGGCTCCGTCATGATCTGTAACGTTCGAAGAAAAGAAACACTATGAAAAAGAAAACTGACACGTAAAAAAATAACTATGAAAAAAAAACTAAGAAGGAAATAAATAGTTAGGAAGAAAGAAAAGTAGATATTTAAAAAAAGTTATTTTAAATATACAGGGTGTTCTAAATTAAGTGCGCACCATTGCTAACTCTCTTATTATTTAAGCTACATAGTCGGTTAAACAGGCGAAGTAGTAGGAAATTTGATGGCGATTACAATGGTGAAACCAGAAAAACAATTGGACGTCGTATTTTCAAGACATTAACAAAATAAACATTTTTTAAATGGAACACCACTTTATAGAGAAGAATATTCTTAGCAAAAAAGTTAAAATACATCATTACACAAAAATCACAAACAAGGAATTTAATAAAATCAAGATACTGCGAAGAAATAAGATTTTATAACAATGTTCAAAAACGTTCCCGTCCTTCTCAATGCACTTTATCAATCTTCGTTAAACGCCGCGAGTTGCTTTTAATATAGTGCGTGCATCAATATTTCTAATGATCGCAGTGACAGAGTCCTGGAGGTCATCAATTGTTTGATATTGCACCTTATTAACTTCATTTTTCAGATACCACCACAAAACAAAATCTAACGGTGTCAGGTCCAGTGATCGCGGAGGCCATTGAATAGGCCCATTAGTACTCATCCAGCGATTTCCAAACAGAGCAGTTAATAATTCATTTGTACCATTGTAATTATGGGCTGGGGCACCATCATGTTGAAAATGGACGAAGGGTCTCTCCAATAAATTTAAATTATCGAATGGCAAAAATTCAATCTTCTTTCATTATCACCAGGATGTAAACTCTGTACTGGACGATATTTATAAGGTACATATTTATTTTTCTTCAAAATTGTATGAATTGTGGTTATAGAAAGCCCTGTATCTTGAGATAATTCTTGGATAGAATTATTTGGATAGCCTTGAAAATATGCCAATACACTGATTTCAGTTTCTTCATTCAGAAAACAGCTTCTTTCTCCTCTTTCTTTAAAAAAGTTCTTCATTCTCCCTTAATTTGGGATAGAGTTTCCAAGAATATCGGCGGTCCGGTGTCCTGCGTTCAGGAAACTTCTCACTGTAATATTCCAGCGCTCGTTTCGAATGTTTTCCACTTACTATGTATGCTTCTAACATATCACACTTTTCCAAATGGGTAAACTCCATTTTTTATATGATATATCAATAAACACAGCGATTAAAACAGGTTTAGTACATAATTTACAGAATGATAATTGAACTGACAGTTACAGAAAACACATTTTGTTTTCAGTATATGTTACAATCTTATTTCTTTGTGGTATCTTGATTTTATTGAAAACAGAATAGTAATATGTGAATAACTTCCTTTTTTGTGGCATTTATGTAAAGATGTATTTCAATTTTTTTGCTATGCATATTCTTCTCTATCAAGTGGGGATACAATATACCGGGTGTTTCATTAAAAAAAATGTTTATTTTGTTAATATCTTGAAAATACGTTCAATTGTTTTCTGATTTGACCATTGTAATCGCCATCAAATTCCCTATTACTTTGCCTCGTTGATTGTTGAGGTACTTATTTTTTGAAAATCCATTATCACTTTAATATAATAATAATAGTAAACTATTTATGATTTTCAATTCTTTTTATTAAATTCACTACAACTGTTTCGCTACACTGTAGCTTCTTTAGGAGAAGAAAATATATTTCTTGACCTGAAGAAGCTACAGTGTAGCGAAACAATTGTAGTGAATTTAATAAAAAGAGCTGAAAATCATCATTGTATACTACTCATTATATACTACTTTGCCTATTTAACCGACTATGTCACTTAAAAAAATAAGAAAGTTAGCAATGGTGAGCACTTAATTTCTAACGCCCTGTATACTTAACTTATCACATCGTCGAATGATACTATATAAAGTCAAGAATCTTCTACCCAAACTAACTTCTAGAAAGTAAGAACACACAAAATCTGCTCGTGTATGTGCTACGGTAAATACTCCATTTTTTATATGATATATTTCATTTTAACAGAATGTGTGGGGATATCGGTTATTTTAAGAGATAGAGAGTCGGTTAAATTAGAGCAAAGTAGTGTATTTTAGGGCCCAATAATAATCTAATAACAAATTTAAATTATCTTCTTTCGTTTTTGAGATATTCTCAAAAAACGGATTTTTTTAAATTTCATTTTTTTTCATTTTAATTTATTGAATCCAGACATTTACAGCTTCGAAATTATAGAAATCTAGTAACATATGTTATTTTAAGATAACTATAACATTTACCCAGGGAATATAGCCAACTTTATTTTTCTTGTGGGCGCCATTTTGGATTTTCATATTTTTTGAAGAATATTTTTGTCTGAATTCAACGATGTATCACGCTTATAGTTTATTGTAACGAGTGTCTATAAACTGTTGGCATCCCGGTTGCTTTCAAAAACAAATTACATATCTTAGATTAAGTCATACGATTCGGTAAATCTCGGAAACGTCAAATAAATGTAATTATATGTCTAAATTACGACGTGTGTTTCTGAAGTCAGAACCTACTGAGATGCTGACAGTTTATAATCACTCGTTACATTTTATATGTAAAATTTTAATTTTTTGTTTTTTGTAAAGAGTGACTTGGAAACAGTTGAGTAACTCACTCATTAGACAACTCCTAGGACCCATAATTTACTTACATATCACACCTGAGGACGACATCCAGCTAATTAATTACTGTACTAATAGAAAATGTATTTGTTTATAAACGAAATACTGGTGTGAGTTTGAATCTTAATAATTTGCTTGACTGTCTTTGGACTATCATAGAATTTTATTGACCGTGTTTTGACTATTGTGATTGTAGGTGGCTTGATTGACTGTCTTTTGACTATACTAGGATTTTGTCTGATTTTATCTGTATTTCGGCTATTGTGATGTTGTAATTGAAAGTCACTTAAATCACTATATCAAATACAGTCAATATAGTGATTTAATAACAAATTACTTACAGTCATATTACCAGAATAGTCGAAATACCAGCCCATAGAGACATAATTAGACAAAATATTACCATAGTCATAAGATAGTTAACCTAGTGACTTACAACCATAATGTTACAATAGTCAAAGTGTGAATTTATCACTGTAAATCACATAAGTCTGACATAAGTCTACCGTTTCAGCTTGACATAAGTCAGCGCTAGCCGACATTTAGTTTGTTGTGTGAACTTGACATAAGTCAGCGTTAGCCAACATTTGGACTATAGTGGCAGTCAGTGGCGTAGCCAGGAAGGGGCTCCGGGGCTTAGAACCCCCCCCCCCCTAGTCGCTGCTAATCAATTTTATTTTGTCTTTTTAAAATCAATGAAAATGTGTGCGTTAGTGCACACGCCCTGATTAAACGCGAAATTATATTATAGTTGCTTTTTATATAGTTTCTATAGAAATATTTTATGTTTATGCAAATTATATTATTCTGTCTAAACTGTGTTTTCTTTCTGCGCTTCAGTTAGAACATGTAAAAATCCTGGCTACGCCACTGACATAAGTTGGCGCCAGTCGACATTTGGACTATAAGACCAGTTGACATAAGTCGGCGATAGCCAATATTTGAACTATAACCTTATATTAAAATATATTAAAACACAACGTATTCCCTGGGGCCTGAAAAACGTCAAAAATTACACATATTCTAAAAAACAAAAATGATGACGATATATGGAATTATCGTCCTATATCTTTAATTAGCAATTTAACGAAAATATTTGAGATTATGTTATATAAATTACTTTACAGTCATGTCGAACAATTGTTATCGCCCAGCCAGCATGGGTTTTTCAGTGGTAGGTCAACAACGACAAATCTGTGCAGTCTGATGAACTATATATCGACAATCTTGGATAATCGTGGCCAGATAGACGTAGTGTATATTACGATTGAACGAAGGCTTTTGACATGGTTAACCATGACCTCTTAGTTAAAAAAACTACACACATTTGCTCTAAGCGATTCCTTAATAAAACTCATTTAATTTTATTTAACGCAAAGAGAAAATTATGTATAGTATAAAGGGTATCGATCTCATGTATTTATGTCTACAAGCGGTGTGCCACAAGGCTCAAATCTTAGGCCTTTATTATTTCTTTTGTTTTTCAATGATGTCGTCAACTGCATAGATTCGCCATGTTTGATGTACGCTGATGTAAAAATGTACAGATCTGTAAATACAATGGATGACTGTAAAGCCCTGCAAAAAGATATTACGAACATTTGCAATTAGTGTGAATTAAACCACTTAAAATTAAATGTAACAAAATGTAAGCAAATGACGTTTACCAGAAAGCGTGAAATTATTAATAATAATTACAAAATAGGTAATATCAACCTTGAGCGTGTTACTAATTTTAAGGATCTAGGTATTTTATTGGATTGCAAATTAACCTATATTGACCACATTAACACCATTACTAATAATTGCTACAAACTACTCGGGTTTGTTATATTATAAAATGCAACATTCATATCCTGTGCAAGGCTACCCAACAGAACAATAGGGCAGGAGTTTCAAATCATCTCACTCTCCCACCGGCGAATACTGACTAAAATTCTATTTGTCTATAAATTAATTCATAATAAAGTTAACGTTCCTTCCTTATCTACTATCACAGCTCAACTTCAATGTACCGCGTCAGAATAGTAGGCAAAAGCAAATGTTTTATATACCTAATGCTAGAACAAACCACCACCTGAATTCACCTTTGTTGGCAATGTGTAAAGCGGTTAACACGTATTTTGCAATGATATAGATATATTCAACATTGAAAGTGAGCGCAGCCTAATATCAGAATTAGTAATGAAGTTTCTATTTTTGTTTGTTTGTAACGAGGGTTGCCTTCTATATTTCGGGATTGGGCAACCCTAGTGTTGCAATCTGGCAACTGACAGCTCTATCGTAAAGTTTGACATTTTTGAGGTTATACGTACTCAGAACGTTTTGATATATGAGCGTTATTTGTGTCGTTTACACTAACTTAAAAGATTTATCTCGGCCAAAGAATGGAATTAAATCGTGAACATTTTCGTGCGATTATTTTTTACAACTTTCGACGTGGATTAACTCAACAACAGTGCATGGATGAACTTAATTCAATATTTGGCGATGAAGCTCCATCAAGGACCAGTGTTTATCGATGGTATGGTGAATTCAACCGGGGTTTAGTTCACTCCAAGACGAATTTCGTGGAGGTCGTCCAAAATCAGTTGTTGTTCCGGAAACCATTGATGCTGTGCGCAAACAAATATTGCAAGATCGTCATGTGACCTATCGTGAGATTGAGACAACCTTAGGCATTAGTGGGACCAGCATACATTCAATATTGCATGAACATTTGACTGTCAAAAAAATTTGTTCGCGTTGGATCCCACACAATTTGTCAATCGCTCAAAAAAAGGCTCGTGTCGATTGGTGCAAAGAAATGCTCAAAAAATACGATTGCGGTGCTTCGAAACACGTCTATGACATCGTGACAGGTGATGAATCATGGATTTACGCGTATGAGCCCGAAAGTAAACAGCAGTCGACCGTATGGGTGTTTCAAGATGAGCCAAATCCAACAAAAGTTGTTCGCGCACGAAGCACTTCCAAGCAAATGGTCGCCTGTTTTTTCGGAAAAACTGGACATGTCGCAACCGTACCACTAGAACAACGCAGAACAGTCAATTCTGAGTGGTACACAACCATTTGTTTGCCAGTTGTCATCCAAGAAATCAGGAAAACCAACCGCCGAAAACGGATCACTCTTCACCACGACAATGCGAGCTCTCACACATCGGCTCAAACAACTGCATTTTTGAGCACGCAAAACATCGATTTGATGAGTCATCCGCCATATAGTCCTGACTTGGCACCGAATGACTTCTTTTTATTCCCATCCGTAAAAAATAAAATGAGAGGTCAACGTTTTTCGACACCTGAAGAAGCGGTTGATGCGTTCAGAATGCATGTTTTGGAGATACCTCAATCAGAGTGGCAAAAGTGCTTCGACAATTGGTTCAAACGCATACAAAAGTGTATAGATCTTAATGGGGAATATTTTGAAAAACAATAAAGCGATTTTCAATGATTAATATTTATTTTTGTTCTCTAATCCCGAAATATAAAAGGCAACCCTCGTATTATTAGTTAAGTATTAGTTTAGTTCTACAATTTTTGTACTATTCATTACTTTAAACGAAAAAAGTGTACTATTTAGTTCTAGTTATATTATAATTGATTATGATAATTTACCCTGTAATCGGCCTCTTTGGCTGTTGGTTAAATAAATAAATAATGACAGTTGAGATAAGTCAGCTAGTCCGATACATATTTTAACAGTTGTGATGTATTTTAAAATAACGAGTGTCTCACTCCCAGACTAAGCATAAAGTAAAATTTCGAGTTTAGAAAAGCCCAGCGTAGAAAATTTTCGGGGCTTTTCGAAACTCGAAATTTTACTTCATGCGCCACGCGTATAAACCACTGATTTACAGTAAAGTTAAAAACATATAACGCTAACATGTGATGATGGTGATCAATATTTATTGAGATATAGCGAAAAATGCAAGAATTACGTTTTTTGTGAATAGTTTTGGAATAATAATAATAAAAGTAGAAAAAATTTAGTTTGTGCAACTTTTCCATACTGTTGGTATTTCAGTCATCATATCTGTAACAGGGAAAGTGCTACGATGGACACATTACCATTTTTTACTTGGTGTTTTGTGTGATAACGATACTTATTATTATTATTACAAAAGACTGACAGTTATTAAACAATTTTGACTGCTATCAATGATTGACCGCTGTCAATATTTTATTGATTATTGAAAAAAATATTCTTTCAAAAAAAATGAAAATCGAAAATGGCGCACATAAGAAAAACAAAAGTTGGCTATGGCCACCGGATAAATGTTATACAGGGTGTCTACGCTAAACCGTTCGTTAAAAGTTTATGAGGTTGCCGTTGCACTAAAAACTTGAAAAAAATCCTTGTCATACGGTTGAATCAGTTCTCCTCGTGTGAAATATTTTCAACTTTATATCACTTCCAGTTCTAGCGGAAGTAGCACCAAATTTGTTATTTTAAATAGAACACCCTATATATTAGTAATTTTTTGGATTCCTCGTTTAAATTGCAACATATTTTATTCGAACATATGTACACTTATCTCTTATAGTTTTCAAGCAAAAAAATATTTCTAAAATTTTGACCTCTGAAAGGCATCTTCAAATCTATCTGTAACTTCTCTTAAGAGTAAGATAAAAATATGATTTATATCTTTACTTGTACCTAGAGGATGCCTCTATGAGTATATTAATTGGAAACTGTCAATTTTGACAATAAGTGTTCTTAAAATGTCAATATCGAAGTGCCCTCTTCAATATCTCGTAATTCATTTTTTTAAACGGAATCACCCATTTTTTATCACGTGGTACGATTGGGGGAAAGATTTCCTACAAAAAAGTATTAACAACTATACTCCTAAAGCAAGTGGTTTTTGAATTATTTCGAAGATTCTTTTTTCGTCGCATTTATAGGGAATAATGCGCGCATAAGTTGCAACTGAATTTTAGTAGGCAAGTAGTAATGCTTTTGTTTTGTCGCGTATGTAATGCGAAATGTCAAATAATAAAAACAATTAGTACAAAATTATACAGAAATCAACAAAATGAATAAATGCACCCATCAACAAATTATCAATTTATTCTTTATACATGGCAACTGCGATAGAATTGTTGCTCGAAAAGTAGAATATTTAATGAAACTTATCCACATTTGCCGCTGATAAATAAAACAAGATTTAGAAAATTGAAATCAAATTTTGTTCAATTGGCAGTTGCCATGTATAAAGAATAAATTGATAATTCGTTGATTTGTGTACTTATTCATTTTGTTAAATAATTCGAAAACTACTTGCTTTAGGAGTAGAGTTGTAAATACTTTTTGTAGGAAATTTTTCCCCCAATCGTACCATGTGATAAAAATTGGGTCATTCAATTTAAAAAAATTGAATTACTAGATATTGAAGAAGGTACTTAGATATTGACATTTTGAGAACACTTATTGTCAAAATTGACAGTTTCTAATTATTTTACTCATAGACGCATCCTCTAGGTACAAGTAGAGATATAAATCATATTTTTATCTTATTCTTAAGAGAAGTTAAGTCAGATTTCAAGATGCCTTTTAGAGGTCAGAATTCAAATATATTTTTTGTTCTTGAAAACTATAAGAGATAAGTGTACATATGTTCGAATAAAATATGTTGCAATTTAAACAAGGAACCCAAAAAATTACTAATATATAGGGTGTTCTATTTAAAATAACAAACTGTTAACTGTTGAGGCTTCTACTTAGTTATACATCATTATTAACATAAATAAGACACTTAAACTTTGTTTGTATAACTGAGGTTTTTTTATTGTGACTATAGTTTTGACAACTTTAACTTGTCATTATCAGACTACAAGTAATTTAAAAATAACAATTTAGCAGGTATATATACAGAAATTACGGTTACAAAATGGCTTTAAAAATGGGGGTGTATATTAGGTCAAGCTGGTCGTTTATTACGGGAATTTCCGGATTAGCGCGCGCTCTGTGTATTTATACAAACAAAGTTTAAGTGTCTTATTTATGTTAAAATAACAAATTTGGTGCTACTGCCGGTGGAACCGGAAGTGATATAAAGTTGAAAATATTTCACATGAGGAGAACTGATTCAACCATATGACAAGGATTTTTTTCAAATTTTTAGTGCAACGGCCACCCCATAAACTTTTAACGAACGGTTTAGCGTAGACACCCTGTAGTTGTCTTAAAAAAAAACTACTAAATTCCTCATTAAAAGTGCCTGTATATTATCAAAGTTCTAAATGTCCAGATTTAGTAGTTTTTCAATAAAAATTTAAAAACGATTTAAAAAAAACAGTTTTTTTCTTGCTATCTCGAAAACAAAACAAAACATTTCAAAATTGTTTTCAGATTATTGTTAGGCCCTAAAATACTTAACGTTACCCCAATTTAACCGACTCTCTATCTCTCAAATAACTGAGATCCCAATACATTCTGTAGAAATACGGACACCCTGTATACATGCAATATGCATAGATGTGCATATCCCTGTAAGTATAAACATTCAACTCCGTATTTGGTAAATGTTAAATCAACTAACATTTACCCGTCAGTTTCGGAAAATAAATATATGTTCATAGATATTCTATCTACATTTATCAATCAAATTGGGAAATATATTCCAATTTTCCAATTTTTTACTATTCCCGTTCCCCGTGGACAAATTTAAATCACTCATATTTTACTCAAAGCCAATAATTCCCAAGACTTAATCATTCGGGCAATTACCTTCCAACTTCCCATTTGAATCCGCTTACTATCCAGCAAATTTAATTCGCCGTGTTTGTAAACGCGTGTGCAAAATCGACTGATTTCGAAGTGAGTTAAGGGCGAATCAGTAACCTGCCCGTGTGCCCCATCCCAACCCTGCTCAACTCGATATCGGAGTTGTATGAAATTACATCAGGAGGTCTGAAAGCTTCAATTTCCTCCGGACTTTATTACCTTCTGTCAGATAGCCGCACAAACACACATTACATTGCACACACGCTGGCTGACACGAGACATACATGAACTAATAATAACGGTTGTTGGTTCATTATGGCCTATTGATTTTTTTTTTCATAGTAAATATATTAATGAATCTATTATTAATAGTTTACTTTTCCATCAATAGCGAATTTTTGTTCTATATTGCAGTGGTTCCGCAGGCGATAGGAGGTAATTAGAGTTTAAAAGCGGGCACCTCGAGATTAATTTTTATTTTATTTATTACTTCTGTCAAAGTTTATATAAATCCAGTTAGCCAGTCTCTATATAAAACCGCGTTTGGATGCTGCATCCAGAAGTGAGATCGGTGATTAGTGTATGTAGTCGTCTGTCTTACTCTTACCCCACATTCTGACAATAGTCTCTCCTTTTCTACTCGGTCTCCAGTTCTCCCATAAGCATTGGCTCCCCTTGCTTATATGTTCGCGAAATTAAGCTAGATTTTAATTTTATTTACAGCATTTATTATTTTTTGTTTAGTAGACTGTAACGATCGATTTCGGATTGCACACCATGCAATATTTCTATGCGGATATACAAAGAGAAGCCGAAATGTGCAAACGATCAAATTATAAAAGGCTCAAACCGCGGATTTTAACAACAAATCCCACAGGACTGCCGGATCCGTGCAGTTCAACAAGCCGCGATTTAGCTGTTCGGCTTTTCGTTTTTTTTTTTAAGGGATAAATATTTACGTGCACACATACCAGAGCTGGGCAGGATTCGAATCATTCAGGATTCGATTCCCGGATTCGAATCCTTTTAGAGGATTCAAAAGAGGTATTCGAATACTTTAGTGAAAACGGATTCGTGATCCGGATTCGTTACATTTTTTTAAAAGGATTCGTATTCGAATCCAGACGTAGATGATTCGATTCCTTATAAAAGGATTCGAATTCTTATAAAACGATTCGAATCCTTATAAAAGGATTCGAATTGTTATAAAACGATTCGAATCCTTATAAAAGGAATCGAATCCTTATAAAAGGATTCGAATCCTCATACACGGATTCAAATCCTCCTTAATAATTCGAATCATCGCTATTAAGGCTGGGATTCGAATTCGATTAATTCAAATAGTTAAATATTCTAATATGAATATTTAAATCACTAAATTATTCATATTTGAATATAAATATTTAAAATTTTCAAATAATTCAAATATTTGTGATTGCATATTTGGTTACTTAACCATGAAAAATATCCAACGTTAATAGTATATTTTTAACTTCACTTGAAATCAGTGTTTTATACGCGTGGCGCATGAAGTAAAATTTCGAGTTTAGAAAAGCCCCGTGAAAATTTGTCTCGGGTCGCTGCGCGACCCTCGACAAATTTTCTACGCGGGGCTTTTCTAAACTCGAAATTTTACTTCATGCTTAGTCTGGGAGTGGACAACACTCATTTGAATTTTAAATTTAACTTTTTTAAAAAATCGACGTATGTAATATAATAAATCATTCATTAAAATCATAGAAAAAGATGCAAAATTTTACATAGAATTAACTTTTAGAGTTAACTTTATAATTTGATTGGCTCTTAATGGGTGAATATTCTATTCCTAAAAAAAACCGTTTTTATTTAATACTAGCATTTAGCCCGATTTACCAACCGGGGAGCCGAGGGCCGAATTAAGGAAATGTAGAAATGTAAAGAGATTTGCATAATTAAAAAAAAATAAATGATGTTGAAGAAAAATATATGTATAATAGTAGCAAGGGGAAAGGGAGGGGGAGAGGCGTTGGTGCATGAGCCGAATGGTGGTGACTGCAAGGTAAATCGTTGTTTTGTAGTGGTTATGGAGTGGATGGATGTAAAGGTCCGTGAAAAGGTTGGATAGATGGTCGCTTCGCTCCAGCCGCTCGCTTCGCTCGCTTGCCTTGCTCGCTTCGCTCGCACATAGAGAGGGTAGTTGCTCCTTTATCCCCGGAAAACAAATGTTCTCTAGCGCAATTTTTGGACCGAAAATTTTCTGAAACACCGGGAAGGCGGCCATTTGTTGGCTCGAAAATAATTTGCTGAGCACCGCGAGGTCAAACCATACCACCCTACGTTTAAACAAATCGTTTTGGAGCATTTTAAGTCGGTCAAAAAAAATAATCAAGAAAATCACGGTAGTAGACCACCCTGTATATACACGTTAAACTTAAAAATTAATTAATTTTAATTGTTTTGTTTCGTCTTGTTTCATCTTGTCGGTTGCGGATAATTATTCGAAATCGAAATGTGAAAACCAAATTCCTCTATCGCAATTTTTCGACCGAAAATGTGCTGACAGCCCGTGAAGGCGGCCAATAAAAAAAAAAAAAAAAACGTCCCAACACCGCTAAATTTAATCCTAGCGATCTGCGTTTAAACAAAACATTTTGGAGAAAAAATAAAATCCATCGATTAAATGCGAGATTTAGACACCCGGTATATATTTTTATGAAATTTCCTCGATAGAAAAAATTCTCGATAGATAGGTCGTGTTTCTAATGGAATTCTGAACACGATAGACGCAAAATTTTGAAAATCTATTTTTTTTTTTGCAAAATCGATTAAATGCGATATTTTTTTTAATCGGGCGATTTGAGCGCTCGGAAGTGTCGCGTTGGAAAGCCCAGGTCAAATCCCATCGAAATTGTGCTATGCGCGACCTGAAAAAGTTCCGTGTGAAGCAAGACCAGCGTGTAAAGTATTGAGGTTAGGAAATCTTCCGCCCAGCGTAAAATTAAAAAAATGGTGATGTGTCCATCATAGTACTTTCCCCCGTAAATTGCGTATTAAATCACTTTTAAAATATTTGTAGCATTATTATTTTCAAAGTGTCTTCAACTTTTTGATAACTACAACTTTTATTTGAAACATTTTTCAATTGCATCGACACATACACTGTCACACATCAATAACTAGATAAAACAAACAACTTTTAAAATATCTCAAAAACTAAGAGTGCTATGACAAAAAGTAAGTGAACAATATATCTTCATTTTGTTATTATCTACAACTTTTATTTGAAAGAATTTTTTGTTTGATGAACATTTATTGAAAAAATTTGAAAAAACTGAAAAACGCTAAGAGTAAAGTACCACTTCCGGTTTTCCGATTTTCACCAAAAGCTTTTCAGTTCTTCCGATTGTAACAAAAAGCTTAAGTTTCAAGTTTCATCTCGATATCTTTAGCGGTTTTTGCGGTACAGCGCACACAGACACACAGACAGACAGACAGACAGACAGACATTTTTCAAAAATTGTCTTATTCGACTCAGGGGACCTCAAAACGGATATTTCCGCTAAAATTTTTGATTCGAAAATTTTCACGAAAACAATACTTTCCCTTTGTATTACATACGGGGGAAAGTAAAAATGGTGATGTGTCCATCATAGTACTTTCCCCCGGAAATTGCGTATTAAATCACTTTTAAAATATTTGTAGCATTATTATTTTCAAAATGTCTTCAACTTTTTGATAACTACAACTTTTATTTCAAACATTTTTCAATTGGATCAACACATACTGACACAAACCAATGACTAGATAAAAAACACTATTTATTGAATATCTCAAAAACTAAGAGTGCTATGACAAAAAGTGAAGATACAAAAAATCTTTAATATTTTATTACCTACAACTTTTATTTGAAACATTTTTCAATTGTATCAACACATACACTGACACAAATCAATGACTAGATAAAAAACACTATTTATTAAATAAATCAAAAACTAAGAGTGCTATGACAAAAAGTGAATCTACAAAAAATCTTTAGTTTTTCATTTCCTATAACTTTTATTTGAAACATTTTTCAATTGTATCGACACATACACGGTCACATAACTAGATAAAACACACAACTTTTGAAATATCTCAAAAACTAAGAGTGCTATGACAAAAAGTAAGTGAACAATACATCTTCATCTTGTTATTATCTACAACTTTTATTTGAAAGAATTTTTTGTTTGATGAACATTTATTGAAAAAATCTGAAAAAACTGAAAAACGCTAAGAGCAAAGTACCACTTCCGGTTTTCCGATGTTCACCAAAAGCTTTTCAGTTCTTCCGATTGTAACAAAAAGCTTAAGTTTCAAGTTTCATCTCGATATCTTTAGCGGTTTTTGCGGTACAGCGCACACAGACACACACACAGCCACACAGACAGACAGACAGACATTTTTCAAAAATGATCTTATTCGACTCAGGGGAACTCAAAACGGATATTTCCGCAAAAATTTTTGATTCGAAAATTTTCACGAAAACAATACTTTCCCTTTGTATTACATACGGGGGAAAGTAAAAATGATTCTCGGATCCCCGCTGCCTTAACGTTCTTATTATGGGAGATTAAAGTTGCATTTAATACAATAACAAACTGTGAATAAATCGACATAAATCTAGAAATATCGAAAATCTCGACATGTAGAAAATCTTGACGGTCCACTCCCAGACTAAGCATGAAGTAAAATTTTGAGTTTAGAAAAGCCCCGCGTAGAAAATTTGTCGAGGGTCGCGCAGCGACCCGAGACAATTTTTTTTTTTTTTTAATTTATTTGTAAAAGGACATATATACAATATGTATTACAATGGTCATCGAATAGTAGTGGCAAATCATCAATTAAAATAAATAAATATATAAACAAAGCTACAGATAACAGTAAAACAAGGTAGTACTAAACAGTGCAGGCAGAGAAATGCCTGCAGATGTCTTGTGATTAGAGGAAGAATGTTACTGGTTAATTTTCTACTGGTTTAAGTTTCTGTCTTGGAGATACTAGCTGACTGAGTAGTATGCCTTTTCTATTAGCATATCTTTGAGCAAATGTTTAAATTTGTTGAAATGTGTCAGCATTTTTATATTGCAAGGCAGGTGGTTGTAAAGGGTCAGGCACATGTAATAGGGACTTTGATTGTATAGTGTGGTCCGATGCGTGGGTACCGCAATATCACTTTGATAACGAGTAGCAGAGCTCCTGTTGTATGTTTGATTGGTTGCAAATTTATTCTTGTGTAGAAAGACATATAAGCAGCAATTATATATGTATAATGAATAAAATGTAAGTAGATTCAGTGCTTTGAATAGAGGTTTACAGCTTGCTCTACCTTTTGAGAATGTAATTCTCCGGATAATTTGTTTTTGGAGTCTAAACAGTCTAATAGCGTCAGGCGAGACACCCCATATGATTATGCCATACGTTAGGTGGCTACAGACGTATGCATGATAGAATTTCAAGAGAGCGTTTTTATTGACCGCAGCCCTCATTGACAGCACAGCATAGCTGGCGGATCTTAGTTTTCAGCTTATTTTTTCGATTTGCTCTTGCCAGGATAAGGTTGGTGTTATAACTATGCCCAGGAAACTTTCTCTTTCTAGCCCTCTGATATTAGTGTTATGCGCTGTAAGATTAGGAACTTGATCCAGAGAGCGGCTTCTAGGATTTCTAAACTGAATGAATCCTGATTTGTCGGGATTCAAAAGTAGGTTGTTATTTAGGCACCACTCTTGAAAGACCTCGACAGCTAGGCAGGCGTTGGCGTATGCAATATCCGGGGTATTACCGGTGACTAACAGCGAAGTGTCGTCGGCGTATTTGCAAACCCCAACGCCTGGCATGCTTGAGAAAGCTGCGTCCAGGTCATTCATAAATACTATAAAGATAAAAGGGGCTAGAATCGAGCCCTGGGGAGTGCCTTGTGTGATTTCTTCGATTCTGGACAGGTATTCGTGATTGGCTATATCATCCGAACTCGATCGAATAGTGACTCGTTGCGTGCGGTTATTTAAAAAAGACTTTATAAGACTGTGTGCGTGCGTGTACCATAGGCATGCAATTTTTTCAACAACAGATCATGGTCGACGAGATCGAACGCTCTAGACAGATCGAAATAAATGCCAAGTGTCACATCACCCCTGTCGAGGATAGCGCCCTCGCTGTTGGTGAATCGAATAACGTGTCGACCGTAGACTTGTTTTTGAGGAAACCTGATTGGGTGTTGTGGAGCAGATTGTATTTTGTGAAGTATGACACCAGTTGTGTTAGGATAGCCTTTTCAAATATCTTTGGGAAGTAGGACAAGAGCGAGATTGGTCTATAATTATTAATATTACTTCTATCTTTCTTTTTATAAACGGGGCAAACATTGGCGAATTTGAGTCGTGTTGGAAAAATGCCCTGTTCAAACGATTCATTGATTATGTGAGTGAGCGGTGTTATTATTTGAATTGCCACATCTTTGATTATAAAACCAGGAACATTATCAATGCCGGGGGATTTATTTATGGGTAGTTCATTTATGATGTTAAGAACTTCCTGTTCGACCACTGGGTGGAGAAAAAACGATGCAGATGTGTATCTTTCCTCTCTCACACTATCAGTAGCCACATCCCTTTTATGTGGGTTTGATATTTCCTTAAAATGCTTACTGAACATATCACATAATTTTTGGGGATCGGTTATTGTTGCTGAATTGTCAATTAGCACGATAGGTTTTTTGTTTTTATTGTTATTATTATAGTTATCATGCGATTTTATGATATCCCATACCGTTTTATTTGGGTTTTGGGAGTTTATTAGTAACGAAGTGAAATATTCAGTTTTGGCATGTTTTATTATTTTTTTATGGTTTGATTTTGCTGTTCGATAGGCACTTAGCGATTGTTCATTGTTAATTAATTTACAGGCCCAGTGAAGGTCTTTTAATTTTTTGGCACTTTTTATAACTTCTTGGGTTATCCATGATTTATTGATGTTCCTTAGTTTTGTTTTTTTGAGTGGAAAAGCGTTATTAAATTCATTCAAAAATGTATTTATAAAATGGGTGCATTTTCCATCAGCGGTGAGACCGTCACTTACATATATATTTGAGAAATTGATATCGGCAATGTTGTTGTAAAATTTAATTCTGGAATCTGTATTATACATACGTTTTAAAATAAATTTATTATTTTTGTTTTTTGATAATATATCAAGACAAATTAAAAGGGCACTATGATCAGAGAAACCGCACTCGATGGTGGACGCAGGGGCTTCGGCCCTAGTGAAAATGTTGTCAATGAGGGTCGCAGTCACTGGAGTCACGCGTGTAGGGGTATATTTAGTTGTAGCCGATAGATTGTATGACTTCAGTGTATCTACGAATACAATAGATTCTCTGCTTCTCAGGTTTAAATTTATATTGCAATCAGTGCAAATTATTAGGTTATCATATTTGTTGTTTACATTTTCCAGAAGATTATTTAGATTATCAATAAAATCACTAAAGTGTGATTGTTTGTGCGAGGGAGAGCGGTATATAGACATTACTAACCATTTACAACCACCTACCTTTATCAATATAGCACAGTATTCAAATATTTTTTCTATTGATCTAACATCACAAGACACCTGCTCAGCATGGAAGGTGTTGTTGTTTTTATTGGTAAAGATAGCAGTTCCGCCGCCACTTCCGGCATGAGTAGGAGATAAGCTCATATCCATTGATTGAGAAGTATTTGATTTCTTCTTCAGTAAACCAGTGTTCCACCACGCAGAAGACATCACAGTTGGTAGATTTTAAGAATATGGAGAGTATGTCTGTTTTGTTGCGCACACTTTGCGCATTTAGATGCAGGACGGGGCTTTTCTAAACTCGAAATTTTACTTCATGCGCCACGCGTATAAAACACTGATTTAAAGTGAAGTTAAAAACGCACTGAAAACCAACCCAATTTCGATATTTTTTCAAAATTGTATGTTTTCTTTCCTATCCATGCTGTAATGTAAACCTTCAGATATTCGTTGTTTTCTTGTAAATAAACTTCGATTCCCTGTAGTCCTTCGGTCTCCGAAGACCATGATTGGTCCTTCGAGCTGTAGCCTTTGTAAATGGTAATAAACTTAGTAATCTAGAGTGATCCTTTAATTTGAAACTTCTAAGAACGAGTGTTGTCCACTCCCAGACTAAACATGAAGTAAAATTTCGAGTTTAGAAAAGCCCCGCGTAGAAAATTTGTCGAGGGTCGCGCAGCGACCCGAGACAAATTTTCACGGGGCTTTTCTAAACTCGAAATTTTACTTCATGCGCCACGCGTATAAAACACAGATTTAAAATGAAGTTCAATAACGCATATATCAGCATTAATTAAAATCATAAAAAAATCAGATATTTAGTCGGTAAATGAACATTTTTGTTAATAGAACCTGATGGAATAAAATATTACTAGTTGCAAATAATAGATTTAAATTCCGTGATTCAAAAATGAGGATTCGAATCTTTGATTCGAATCATATTTTTCACTTACGAATCCTTTATTCGAGTATTCGTGATTCGAATCATATTAGGTGATTCGGATTCGTGATTCGAATCCTGTTTTTGAGGATTTATCCCAGCTCTGACACATACACACGGACATACACGCTTCAGAAATTTCATTTCAATAGGATATTTAACGTGAACTATTTAATAAAAGCTAAATTCGACCCGAATGAATAAGTTAATAAATGCAAATAAACGATATTATGTAATTGGACCCTAATTGGTTTAGTGACATGAGTTGTTTGAAAATTAAAACGATTGACCTTGCTTTTGGCGACTCGACCGTCACCCGAATGCCAATAAGCACACAATATGCAGAGATTTTTTTTAAGTATACATATCCAGATGTCATCATCATCATCATCATTTGCCTATATGTGGATCCATTTCTAAATGTAGTAGACCTCTCCAATATTTCTCCCCTCCTCTCTGTTTTGTGCTTTCTGCATCCAATTGTGGTCCGCCGCCCTCTTGATGTCATCGGACCATCTTGCTGGCGATCTATCTCTAAGCAGGGTTGTTATGTTTAAAACACTTTGTTTTAAAACAACTTTTAAAACATGTTTAAAAACAGCCATCATGTTTTAAATGTTAAACGAGTTTAAAACATGTTTTAAATGTTAAATTTGTTTAAAACGTTTTTACTTTATTATCGTAAATTTGCTTAACTATATTTTACACTAGGGATGGTATATCGATATTTTGGTGCAAAATAATCGATATTTGTATCGATAATTAATTTTCCGACATATCGCTAGTATCGATACAATATGATCGGTATCGTTACATACGATACTAGTATTAAGCGCCATCTATTGTATTAAGAAAGAAATAAAATAATATTCAAGTTAAAACCTGCAGAAAAGTAAAATATTATAGAAGGATTTGTTTGTTTTAAGTATAGTTACACATAAAGCAAATTGATCGAATTTTGAAAAATATGATAAACAGTATATTTTGATCTTGAAATGAGTGTTTTATACGCGTGGCGCATGAAGTAAAGTTTCGAGTTTAGAAAAGCCTGAAAATTTGGATTTGCAAATCCAGATTTTCAGGCTTTCTAAACTCGAAACTTTACTTCATGCTTAACCTGGGAGTGTGAAACACTCGTTAAAGCTTGAAATTGGACGCGTTGTGTGACTTGATTCGTACGTGTTCTAGAGAAACAGGAAAGGAAAATAGAAATTTCGGAAATCACAAGCAAACAGTTAGTTTAGGCATCAACATTAATTTTATGCACCTGTATTTGAATGTTTTCTCTTGAAAATTATATATTTAATTTCAATGCCAGATTTTTATATTATTAACAATGATTCTTAAGCTATACAGGGTGTCCCACCAAAACCGTACAACAGAAATATACGGAGTTATAATAAATTTTCAAGCTCATGCAACTTCCGATTGTACCGAAAGTGAACGCCAACTTAGTTATTTCAAATGGAATGCAGTAATTTTTATTGCAAATCTGTGAAATACAGTGAAAAAAATCATTGAGTAACATAACCTCCAAATTTAGTCGTTTTACGCCCGGTTTCTCCAACGCATCTTAACTAAATAAAATTGATATTATAAATAAGACGTTCTTAAAATGTTGCACCAACCATAAATCAGATCTTAAAATCATAAGAAGGTCTTACATTATAAGACGCCAAAACTGGCATCTTAAGAAGCGGATTCTAACCTAAAAGTCAAAGGGACTTCTAATCTGCCTAACGAATTTGTAAAATGAAAGATGAATTATTTCAAGCGTTAGCTATAAGTGGATATGATGTAGATTTCGTAGATATGGCAAATATTTCAAAACAAAAGAAAGTAACTTGTCAACAATACCTTGTCATATTTATCAACGGGATAACTTTTTCAAAAAGTTCGATAGCAAGCAGTTTTGTTCTCGATCTAAGCTTTCAAAAGAAAGTGTATTCAATATTCTCCAACCAATTTTCCTCCACCAGTTTTAAAAATGTCTCTCTTGTTTTCAGCAGCAATCTTTCTCATTGCGTGTTTTAAATTTATCCACGTTAAATTTTCGTGTAATAAGCGCCCAAGCTTCTTCTTTTTCGCGGTTGGTTGCCGCTTTTGTTGTTTTATTTCCACTATTTTATAGATCCACACAAGTTTCCTTTGGATTTTCGACATTTTCAATGACACTAAACAATCGGCTACGGCGGATAATGGTTAAAAATAGATTTGACATTAGAGAAAGCAAAAAGCAGCCACAATTTTTTTGTTGACATTAATGTGTGTATATTTATATTAAACGTCCTGGACAAGATAACGCTGCGGCGGCTGCCGCGAGCATTTCCCAGCCGATAAATACAGCTAGCGCGTGACGCTGAAAACTCTACCGGTTACCACTGTTTGTTATAATAAACACAATGGTGTCGCCTTGTCTTGCACCTTTCTTCATGGTTACGGGTTTTGTTGTATCATGTAGTTTTATAGCTAGGGTAGCGCTACTATATATGCTTTCGATGAGTGACGTATATCTATGATCGATCCGGCAATCTTGCAACGATGATAGGAAGGTCCACGTTTTGATAGAGTCGAAAGCCTTTTTGGAGTCGATGAATGCGAGGCAAAATGGGATGTTGTATTTATTTGTTTTTACACGATAGTTTTTATTGCTTATATGTGGTCATGTGATTCAGATAGGGGAATGCAGCCCTATCTGAATCCCGCCTGTTCCACTGGTTGGTACTTGTCTAGTCTCTTTGCGAATTTTTGTTAGTATCTTAGTGTTGGTGTTGATTCAATCAGGTATACATAGGGATTTAACATGTAAAACTGCATTTATGCATTTTCCTGCTTCCAGGGTTATTTTAGAAGAAAAGTACAAGATCATTAAAAATTAAGAAAAAAATCCTACGTATGTAGGTCGCTATCCGATTAAAATTCGACGCCGTTTACTATTTTATTTTTTTTTTTTTGTAAATAAGCAAATTAAAAAAGTTTGACTCAAGCCAGGAAGCAGAACACAATATGGGCGTTTTTAGCACGGGATTACGGCCATTTAGAAGTCTAATACTCGACTTTTATGCCTGAATTCATCAACGCCGCACCCGTAGCTTTTATTTAAGGCCTCTTCGACGATTCTGGCGCATTCGTATAAAAAATGATGAATGAAGACGAGTGTTCCTGAGGCTAATTATTTGCAATTTTCATAATTTTCATAACTCGATAAAAAATAGTAAACTATTTCCAATGTTAACTAAAGAGCTACCTTGTAATTTTCCTCTAAAATGACCCTGGAATCAGAAAAATGAATAAATATGGTTTTACATGTTCAATCCCTATGTATACATGATCGCATCAACACCAGGTATGTGAGATAGAAGGCTGATAGGTCTATAGTTATGCAGGTTGCTTCTGTCTCCTTTTTTGTGTAGAAGTTTAACAATGCTGTTGTTCCAGTTATCTGGGATACGCTGTTCGTATACACTGATTAAATAGATCTTTGAGTTGCTTCATTAGTATTTTCCCCCCTTCTTCGGGCATTTCTAGTGTTATGCCGGCGTCTCCTGCTGTTTTGTTGTTCTTAAGGCTTTTAATTGCATTTTCGATTTCATGGGTCTCTATATCAGGTACATCCTCTGAACCCTCATTTATAATCCTTCTATTGCTGAACCTCCTTGCTCGGTCAGCAACCTCATCACTATACAATTGACTATAGAATTCATGTGTTTTTTCTAGTATTTAGTCTCTATCGCCAACAAGATTTTTTTGAATCTCTGATCTCTGTCAGTATTTGTTTCATCAGTATTCTTTCTCATCTCCATAATCTGGTACTGCCACATGATTTGATGTTTCTGCGAATCTCCTTGCTCAGTTCTCTGCACCTGGGCGTGTTTCTTTGTTGCGCTTGGGCTAGCGCCCGGCATTCTTCCATTTTTGCATTTGTTTCTCTACTTAGTCTGCTTTTTAAGCCCTATCTTTTTGTTTTAATTTTAGTGCTTGCTCTTATGATAAAATCGGTTATTATCTTCCTCCTCTAATTCGGCGATCTTGATTTGTTTCCGGAGTTCTTCTGCGTATCATTCACTATTTTCCTTAATAACTTTGCCTCGGGGCGACTTTATGATGTTGTGTCTGAACTTTCTTAACTGTTTGATTACAGTGCCTCGCACAAGTCTGTGGTCGCTGCCCAGTTTAATACTAACACGTCTTAGAATATATTCTTGTGGCCTGCCATTATAAAGTCGGTTTCATCTATTGTTTTGCCGTCTGGGCTTGCTTATGTCCACTTTGTTATCCTTCTTTTTTTAAAGAAAGAAGTCGGTATGAAGAGTCCTTGATTTTCACAAAAGTTTATCAGCATATCACCTCTCTAGTTTCTGCCGCCGTATCCGAAGTCGCCTGCTGCTCTTTCATCATAATCTTGTTTCATCCCCACCTTGGTGTTTAGGTCTCCTATTATGATGTTTTTCGTTGGGTTCTCTCTCATGCAGTCACTTTATTGTTCGTAGAAGCTTTCTACCGCCTCACCTTGATAGCTCGACTTGTACTATTTTGATAGTATCCGTCTCGTTGATTTTTATTGTGATGTATATTATTCCATGAAATATTGCTTTAAATGAGGTGATTTTGGAGTACGTCCTCGAGTTTATTAAGAAGCCAACTGCTTCATGTGATAAATCGTCTTCGGCCTTGTAGAAGAATATATTTCCTGATTGAAGTTGTTTTGAGCTTTCGTCTCGTCTTCTGACCACAGAGAGTCCGATTATCTCCCACTTTATCTGGTCTACTTCGTTATCTAGCTCGGTAACATGTTCATCCGATGCCAGTGATCTTGCATTGAAAGTGCACATTTGCATTTTGTATTTCTGCTCAATTTCTTGGTAAACTTTCCTCTTTGATTTTATTGAAGATTTGCTTCCCCCAGAATCCATGAGGCTGGCTTTGTTAGCGTGAGATTGTGGATGTTTTATCCTACCCACCTGGGGTAATTTGTTTTTGGTGTTCAACATTTCTCATTGGTGTTTTTTTTAGATTAAACATACCTCGCTTGCCGTGCTTGTCTTGGTGTGTGTATTTCAGCCGCCCAATATATGACGCTGTTTGTAGCCGCTCAATCTGGGACTGACGCTACTTTAGCCATATCTGGCCCTCCTTACTTAGTTTGGCCTAGGAGTCAAAGCAGTCTGCCGTGGTGTGGCTGATGCTTTTAGCAACTTCTTGGAGCCATAAGTAAGAGTTGTGGATCCGCTGGTAACCAATGTCCTAAATCCATCCCATTTTAGGAGGCGACTGTTTTAGAAACAGAGGTACTATACCTAGCCGATCTACCATACACCACCACCCCCGAAGTATACGCTTTATATTTTCGGGCATCCGTTGATTTTATAAAAGTGTTTAATTTAAAGTTTCTAACGAGTGTTTCCACTCTTTGATTATGCATAAAGTAAAAATTCGAGTTCAGAAAATCCAAATGTTAAGGCTTTTCTAAACTTTTACTTCATACGCCACGCGTATAATGCACTCTTCAGATCCTAAGGGGGAGGTTAGAGGATAAGTCTATCGTCAGTTCAGTCCATGATTGTGGTGAGAATGGCGCCAAACTGATCATGTGACTGACGGACTAGACCGACGGATTATTAGATATTATGATAGCTTTCATCAATCTGTCAATCTATCGTTAATTCAGACTGATTGTGGCTAAGCCTTATTACACACGAACCGCAACCGCGCCGCGAGTCTACATGAACCAACGAAACTAAACATACCAATCAGTCGCTTTGCTCGTTCGTATTTTCGTATTTTAAATTTCCGCGGCCAGCCACGGCTGTTGCGGCCCGTATATATCGAGTCAATGAGTGAATCCCATTCTACTTCCACACGTGATTAATTAATTGCCAGTCGAATTCGCAAACTATTACGCAATGAGTCTGGAACTTTAATTAACACCGCAATCCGGCGCGCATATTCTCTTTCGTTCAGAACAAAGGATTAATTAATAGTTAGTGTTTTTTTATAATTTATAGGTACATGAAACCGTTACTTTGTACTACGAGTGCGTAGTGATAATTGATAGTTATCAATTTAACGGCAGAAAGTCTAACATATGTTGTAAGTTTTTGTTTTAATTTAGGAATCTCATATTACTTTATCATTATTGCGAAATCCACATAGTAGTAAACCATACTGAAGCAACGATGCTAACAGCAATGTATGTAAACAGAAAAGATACACGAAAATACCTCCCACACTACAGTAACTTATAGCGTTTTCGGATTACCAGGCAAAATTGCCCTTAGTGTGCATTTAACATGCACCCGCTTTGCACTATAAAGGCGGGTTTTGCTAAGCAGAGTGTTTTTAGTGCCACGTACAACGTAATACGTTCGGCGAACACGCTGGCACTCCTCAGAAGGAATGAAATGTTATTGTTCTTCTGGACGACCTAAACAGGCTCATCACAAAGTCAATGGAGGACAAAGAGATAGCTGCGATCGCATTCCTAGATATAGAAGGGGCGTTCAACAATGTCACAACTAACTCGCTTATATAGGCACAAGCAAGAAAAGGCGTGCCGCCAAGCCTCTACCAATGGATAAGGGCTAGCCTAGACGAAAGAACAATCATATCCACCCTAGGAGAGCACACCATTGAAGCTAGAGCCAGCGAAGGCTGCCCGCAGGGAGGGTTACTATCTCCATTGCTATGGGCAACTTTAGTGGACGACTTACTAAGGAAACTCTCCAAAGAAGGCATCCACTGCCTAGGTTATGCGGATGACTTGGCAAAACACAAATTGTCGTGTTCACAAAAACAAGAGTGTTAGAAGGCCTAAGGCGGCCACCGACGCTCGGGGGCACAAAATTCCCTTCGTCAAGATTACCCCCAGGTATTTAGCCTCCTAAATACCTGGGGGCAATCTTCGACGACAAAATGACGTGGAGGACGCACATCACGAAATCCGCCAAAAAAGCTTCAATAACATTGGGAAAATGTCGAAGAATGTGCGGAAAAACTGGGGCTCAACCCCAAAATGACCCTCTGGTTATATACAAGGGAGATCATGCCCATGATAACCTACGGGGCAGTAGTATGGTGGACAAGGACGGAGCAGCAGGGAGCGATAAGGCTCCTAAACAGCACACAAAAACTAGCATATCTCAGTGTCACAGGAGCCCTAAGCACTACCCTGACAGCAGCCCTAGAAATCATCCTGAACCTACCACCACTGCACATCTTCATACAAGGGGGGGCAAGGGCCGTAACATACAGACTATGCAAGGACAGGCCATAAACCGATCACACGGGAAAAAGTACCAAAGGCTAGAAGAGCTGAAGGCAAACCCTACAACAGGAATACCAAGCGATGCCATGGTCAAGAAATATAATTTCGATAGAAAATACAACGTGATTCCACAGAAGAAAAATTGGGCGGAAGGCCCACCTACCAACACGGAATCAAACTGGTATATTCACGGCTCAAAGACAGATGAAGGAGTCGGAGCCGAAATATACAGCACAAAACCCGAGATAAAGATTTCTGTCAGTCTGGCGAGGGACACCACAGTGTTCCAGGCAGAGGCGATCGCGGTTCATCTCTGCATTGGAGAAATAGCAAGGCAAGACAACAAGCACCACACAGGTCGATTCCAAGCTAGTGTGGGACTGTGTATGCGCTCTCAACAAAATGGGAGGTCGCAAAAAAGAGAAAATGGTATAGGTCCCAGGACACAAGGGTCATCAAGGGAACGATAAAGCAGATGAACTGGCCAAACAAGGCTCGTCAAGCGCATTCACTAGCCTGGAACCCTCCTGCGGTATCGGAAAAATTATGAATCAGAAAATTCATAAAAAATTGGAAGGAGACACAGACTCAAACTTTGTGGACGAACACACCAGGGCAAAGGCAGGCGAAGCAGTTTCTCAAAAAAACAATCGCCGACTTTTACGACCGATCTTCTCAACCAAGACAAGAAAACCGTTAAGGCTCAACTAACACATGAGGAAAATAGGTCCGGCAGAGGATACGATATGTAGATTCTACCAGGAAGAAGAGGAGGACCCTCTCCACATCCTGTGCCAATGTGAGGCCCTAGCAAGGGTTAGATACCTAAAGCTGGGCAACACTAAACCAAGCGCAGAGAGCTACACCCAAGGCTCATCAAATAGGCGAAGCTCGAGCACGTCGTCTAAGATAACAGGGATCCACAATAGATCCGACCGATCTTCTCAACCAAGACAAGAAAACCGTTAAGGCTCAACTAACACATGAGGAAAATAGGTCCGGCAGAGGATACGATATGTAGATTCTACCAGGAAGAAGAGGAGGACCCTCTCCACATCCTGTGCCAATGTGAGGCCCTAGCAAGGGTTAGATACCTAAAGCTGGGCAACACTAAACCAAGCGCAGAGAGCTACACCCAAGGCTCATCAAATAGGCGAAGCTCGAGCACGTCGTCTAAGATAACAGGGATCCACAATAGATCTGCAAAGGTCGAGGTAGTACAGGCCAAGAGGCCACCCCTACAATTATCAACCTATCTATTGTTCTCCTACAGGGCACACTACGTTCCACGCCAGCATTGTATGTACTGAGCTATATAGGAGAACAATAGCATTACATTCCTACTGAGGAGTGCCAGCATGTTGCACTAAGCGTATTACGTACGCTGCTTAGAAAAACCCGCCGATTTCCGTATTTCACATGCTTGTTTGGCATTTGAAAACTCACTGTGGCAACAACCTCGTAGGAACAGCCATTTTGGGACAAAATAATAAATTGGAATACAAACGGTAAACCGACAGTAACCCTCATGACAAATACTAACCTAATCCAACCTAGAAGCATGTAGAATTAAGTTTAAAAACACAATTATTAGTAATAACTGTAAGTTGTCCAACAGGGCTTAGATCTCAAGGCGATATAAGCATGAGAAGTAGAATTTAAAACTTACCAAAAATATTACAAATTTGAACCAATTTCTTTTCCGGTTCGATATAATTTTATAAATGTGATGAGGCTAAATATTATCAATTTCCAGACACGCACAAGCCTCGTGCAGAACAAACAATGCTGCGGGGGTGCTGGAGGAAACTAAGAGGGGTAGAAATAAGACAGACTGGCGGATGGATTGCTTAGACGGGGGCCTGTCATAATATTTGCGCCAATTTCCTGCACGCCCCGTAACAACTTCATAACCGCCTACGTGTGTCAGGGTCGGGGAATTTTGCGCCGACGGTGCACCCCGCGTAATTGGACATGATGAAGTGTGTGTATCAGCATAGGGGAAAGGTTTGACGTATCGGTTTCTGATAAAAACGGAAAAATCAATACTCGAGATAAAAACAATGTGAAAATAGAAATAGAAGCAAACAGTTACTTTCGGTTATATTAATAATTGTTAATAGAAAATTTCAAAATGCTCTACTAAGCATAAATAATGCTTAGTGACTCCCTAAAATTGTCTACTAACAAAACATAGTATGTACAAATCAGAGCTGGGCAGGATTCGAATCATTCAGGATTCGAATCCTGGATTCGAATCCTTTTAGAGGATTCAAAAGAGGTATTCGAATACTTTAGTTAAACTGGATTCGTGATCCGGATTCGTTGCACTTTTTTAAAAGGATTCGTATTCGAATCCAAATGCTGGTTATTCGAATCCTCATAAAAGGATTCGAATCCTTGTAAAAAGATTCGAATCCTCATAAAAGGATTCTAATCCTCATAAAAGGATTCGAATCCTCGTAAAAGTATTCGAATCCTCATAAAAGGATTCGAATCCTTATAAAAGGATTCGAATATTTATAAAAGGATTCGAATAGTTACAAAAGGATTCGAATCGTCAAAAATAATCCTTACAATGAACATGAAAAATTTGTTTTGTGTGTTTTTAAATTTCTCGTTAAATCACTGTTTTATACGCGTGGCGCATGAAGTAAAATTTCGAGTTTAGAAAAGCCCCGTGAAAATTTGTCTCGGGTCGCTGCGCGACCCTCGACAAATTTTCTACGCGGGGCTTTTCTAAACTCGAAATTTTACTTCATGCTTAGTCTGGGAGTGGACGACACTCGTTTGTAAGTGATAAAATCAATTAAATTAATGATTTGTGTCAAATTTGACATTTTGATAAATTTTGATGATTTTTGCCAGATTTGAGATTTTTAATTGTTTTCCGGTAATTTCGCCAAATACAACATTTTGATGAATATGAATTGACATTCCCAATCAAATGGTTACACTTAACATTTCGATTTATAACATTTTTATAAGATTTTCAACAAATCGATATTTTCATAAAATTATCATTATTTCGAGATTTTCGTCGATTAATCAAATTTTTATCAGATTTTGCAATATTTCATTAATGTATCGAATGTTGATGAAATTTTCAATATTTTAAGATTTTTAATTAATTTATGAAAATGTTTATCAGATTTTCAACATATCTTGATTTTTGATATTTTGTCATTTTTATCGATTTATAAAATTTTGATGAAATTTTCGATATTTCGATATTTTCTCGTCAAATATATAAAATGTTTATATGTAAGATTTTCAATATTTTTATTCAGATTTGTAACGATTTTCAAACATTATTGAAGACACATTTGAGATTTTTTTTTTTCTACAAGACATATTTAATCATTTTTGACATTGAATGACATTTTTGATATTTTTTACCTTTTGAGATGACATTTTTGACAATAGATTATATTCTTGATATTAGACTACGTTTTTTGACATTAGATGACATGTTTCACATTAGATGTTACTTTTGATAAACAATGAAATTTTTTACTTTTTTACTATTTCTGATGTTGACATTAAATGACGTATTTGACATTAGATGGTAGTTCTGACATTTTATATTTTTTTACTTTTTGACATTAGACGACAATTTTGACATTTTTGATATTACATATTTACTTGTTTTATATTAGATAACAATTTTTATATTATTAGGTAACTTTTTTGACATTATTACTGATTTTAACAGAAATTTTCGTTTTTGTAAGAACGTTTTTGTCAAACTGTCACGTACTGACATAAAATGATAATTTTGACGTAAATCGATTTTATCAACACGCCGAATTTTTGACGTTTTTGATATTTTTTATATTTACGAGATGATATTTTTGCCATTTTGATGTTTTTGGCAATTTTAAATAATTTTGACATATTTTGATAACTGTTAAAATTGAAAACAGTTTTAATATGTTTTTATATTTTTAACTTTACTTGAAATTAGTGTTTAATACGCGTGGCGCATAAAGTAAAATTTCGAGTTTAGAAAAGCCCTGTGAAAATTTGTCTCGGTTCGCTGCGCGACCCTCGACAAATTTTCTACGCGGGGCTTTTCTAAACTCGAAATTTTACTTTATGCTTAGTCTGGGAGTGGAGACACTCGTTCGTAAATTTTCGAATTATCATAAAGTTGTGTATTTATTTTCAAAAAAATCTTTATCGGTTTATTGAACAAAAACAAAAGAGCTGAGGTGAAAATTGTTTAGGTAAAATTGGTTTATTTTTTCGTTGGCTACAACTTTTGTTTGAAACATTTTTTGATTTAGACGTCGAAAGCCATAATCGGTGAGTTGTTGATGTCCACTAGATTTTTTAGTTTCTAATTCAAAAACAAAAGAGCTGAGGTGAAAAGTGTTCAGGTAAAAGAGGTATATTTTTTCGTTAGCTACAACTTTTGTTTCAAACATTTTTTGACTTAGACGTCGAAAGCCATAGTGAAATTCGTTTAATAAAAAAAATCTAATGATTTCTGGTGATTTTTAACGCAAGACTTTTAGACATTTGATGGTATAATTAATATTGAATTACTGAAATAAGTATTTATTTTTAATATATTCGTAAATATACGGTAAACAATGTAAAATATTTATTTAGAGTTTAGAAAAGCCCCGTGAAAATTTGTCTCGGGTCGCTGCGCGACCCTCGACAAATTTTCTACGCGGGGCTTTTCTAAACTCGAAATTTTACTTCATGCTTAGTCTGGGAGTGGACGACACTCGTTTGTAAGTGATAAAATCAATTAAATTAATGATTTGTGTCAAATTTGACATTTTGATAAATTTTGATGATTTTTGCCAGATTTGAGATTTTTAATTGTTTTCCGGTAATTTCGCCAAATACAACATTTTGATGAATATGAATTGACATTCCCAATCAAATGGTTACACTTAACATTTCGAAAACTTTTGTTTGAAACATTTTTTGATTTAGACGTCGAAAGCCATAATCGGTGAGTTGTTGATGTCCACTAGATTTTTTAGTTTCTAATTCAAAAACAAAAGAGCTGAGGTGAAAAGTGTTTAGGTAAAAGAGGTATATTTTTTCGTTAGCTACAACTTTTGTTTCAAACATTTTTTGACTTAGACGTCGAAAGCCATAGTGAAATTCGTTTAATAAAAAAAATCTAATGATTTCTGGTGATTTTTAACGCAAGACTTTTAGACATTTGATGGTATAATTAATATTGAATTACTGAAATAAGTATTTATTTTTAATATATTCGTAAATATACGGTAAACAATGTAAAATATTTATTTAATTAAAATATTTAGAAAATAACACTACAATAAATTTTATATTATTATTATTATTATACTGGGTGTCCGTTTTTCAACAGAATATATGGGGATATAGGTTATTTAAAGAGATAGAGAGTCGGTTAAATTGGGGCAAAGTTTCATAAATTAGGGCCCAATAATAACCCGAAAACAAGTAATATCTTATTTCCTTAATGAGATATTGTCAAAAAACGTATTTTTGAAAATTCGTTTTTATTTTTTTATTCAAAAACTATTGAATCCAGACATTTACAACTTTGACATTGTAGGCACTTTTTAACGATAAATCTAGTAACATATTTTATTTTAAGATAACTATAACATTTACCTAGGGACCATAGCTAACTTTTGTTTTTCTTATGGGCGTCATTTTGGATTTTGATATTTTTTGGAAGAATAGTTTTTAATGAATTCAATAATGTATCACACTTATAGTTTATTGTACATTTGATATGTAAAATTTTAATCTTTTGGTTTTTTAAAGAGTGCCTTGGAAACAGTTGAGTAACTCACTTATTTGGCAACTTCTAGGACCCATAATTTGCTTACATATCACCCCTGAAGACAGGCATCCGACGATACATATTTTAACAGTTGTGACATATTTTAAAGTAACGAGTGTCTTCCACTCCCAGACTAAGCATGAAGTAAAATTTCGAGTTTAGAAAAGCCCCGCGTAGAAAATTTGTCGAGGGTCGCGCAGCGACCCGAGACAAATTTTCACGGGGCTTTTCTAAACTCGAAATTTTACTTCATGCGCCACGCGTAGACCCATTGATTTGAAGTGTGGTTCAAAAACACACAAATACATTTTAAATCAGAGTAACACATAAATATAGTCTGTTATCAACGATGTTCAGTGTTAATAATAAATAATTAGGTTGTGAATATTTTTGTTAAAACAACTGATAACGATATTTATATGTTAATGGTTGTAAAAAAATAATAAAACCAAATTTATTCTTAAAGGATTTGTATTCGTGATTCGAAAACAGGATTCGAATCTTTGATTCGAATCATATTTATCTCTTACGAATCCTTTATTCGAGTATTCCTGATTCGAATCATATTAGGTGATTCGGATTCGTAACTCGAATCCTTTTAACGAGGATTCGTCCCAGCTCTGGTACAAATTAAAACAGTTTTAACACTTTTGACTAACTTCTATTAAAAGGCAAATTGTTGTTTATATAAAATGTAGTCTCTTCGCTAAAACTTAGCATGTCATGGCATGTCAAAAAAAAAACACAATTACTTCAGTAAATCAGATTAGGCATGTAAGGTACGATTCACAAGAAGTGTCCCATGGTTTCCTTGATTTGTAGTGCTTTCTGCACCAATACATGTAATATGAAAATAGTTTGATGTCATCAGATTACGTGTGTGAAAAGAGACAGAAAACTTCATAATATGTATGCTATGGTTTTTAGATGGAACAATCAAAAGTGTATGTTCTGGTATGCAGCTTTAAAATTTTAAGGTTAAACGTCACATTTTGACAATGTCTTCGTAAAACTAAATCTGCAAAAACCCAGTCACAAATCATTTTAATTAATGTGCGCAATCGTTTTAAATGTGAGTTTAAGTGGTGTAATTCCAATTTTCACATCTACTAAATAGTTCAGGTATTTACAGAAATAAATAATGCATTTATGTTGTTTTTGTATAAGCTCATACGCTATTTTTTAAAGAGTATAATTTGAAGCTTAAAACGAGTATTTTCCACTCCCAGACAAAGCATGAAGTAACATTTCGAGTTTAGAAAAGCCTGAAAATTTGGTTTGGTCGCGTAGAGCGAAACGCTACGCGGCCAAACCAAATTTTCAGGGATTTCTAAACTCGAAATTTTACTTCATGCTCCACGCGTATTAAACACTAAAAGCACTGAAATATTGTGAACGAGCAAACTTCGCTTGAAATCAGTGTCTTATACGCGTGGCGCATGAAGTAAAATTTCGAGTTTAGAAAAGCATGAAAATTTGGTTTGGTCGCTCCGCCCTACGCAACCAAACCAAATTTTCAGGCTTTTCTATACTCGAAATTTTACTTCATGCTTAACCTGGGAGTGGAAAACACTCATTTAAACTTCAAATTGAGTTCTTTTAAGAAAACAACGAATATTTAAAAATCTACAACACGTAATTGGGATGTGTATACTCAAAAGAAAAAATTCACAAGAAATTATGATTTAAAGCTTTTCTTATAGAGAGAACACTAATATACTTACGACCTAAACAGTATGACATTGCCATGTAACGTCAAAATTTGACACAACTAGGAAAAATCGTTGCAGATTCAATTGTCGACATACTCTAAAAAATTTGAACCACAAGTCATAGGACATCTCTCCCGAATTCCACTATATCACTTTTATGTTTCAATTAATCATACACACGCGAGTAACAAAGACCAGTAGATAAGTCACTTTTTTGATGTTGAGATGTCCAATGAAATCAAATAGTAGATTGTTTGACAAGTTTTAAAAGCTTTGTATTGCATGCGAATACCAAATTGCATTTGCAAGCCCGCAGGGCTAGTAAATGCAAGGTATGAAACATGCAACGCAGCTTTCAAAACGTTTTCAACACTCTGCTTGGCCTACGACCAAACAGCGGCGGCGTTAATTGTTCTTCGTCACTACTTATTTTATTTGAATAATTTTGACACTGACATTTAAGGACTTTACTTTCAAAACTAGTTTTGAAAATTCAATTTTTAAGCGTGACATTACTTGTCAAAATACAAATATACAATTGACACCTTTCGGTCGTAGGAAAAAGAATAAACTTACCCTCTTTGTCGCGAATTATAACATTGGCGTCCGAATAGCTGGTGAAGTAACCGGAACCCTTCGAATCCCAAAACTCCTTGTCCTGTTTGTCCTGAAGCGTCTCGGCAAACTCCAACCAGCTGCTCTCCAAAGAGGACTCGTACAAATCGATCAAACCACGAATCAGAAACACGTAATCGTCAAGAAAACCATAAATTAAATCTTCCCTATAAATAAACATATAAAACAACCATCATATTTATGCATCTGATACAGAGAGTTAACTACATTAATGTTTGAGTAAACTAGATGGTAGTCGCCAAAGCAGTTACCGATATTCGTCAAATACCAGGCGATTTATTATCAAACAAGCTATGAAAATTGAATTTAAGGTGGTAGCACTGGGTAGCACTTCATAAATCTTGACGGCAATTTGACAAATCAAATAATTTGAGTTAATTATGTTTTGTAAAGTTGACAGCTAGGTTAGGTTAGATATCAAATCTTTACAGAACAAATCCTAAAATTAGATTAGATGACAAGTTGTGCAGTAAGGTTAGATGACACATTGTGATGTGGTTGGATTACGTTCGACAACAAATAGTGGTTAGGTTTTAACTTCATAAAGCAAGTATTTTAGACACTAGAATCTAATCCACCCTAATCCGAGTAACTGCCAAAAAGATTAGTTCAGGTTAGGTTAGTAGACAAATTGCAAACTTGGATGAAAAACTGTTAGTTAGATGAGGCAACTAACCTATGTAATTGTCATGTAACCTACCCTAGGACAGAGCTGTTCCAAGTACAGGTGAATGTATTCGAGTACTGAGTACAATTACTTCACACAAAATGTACTTGAGTACCAAGTACAAGTACGTAACAATAATTAATTAGGTACCTATACGAGTACAAAGTACCGAGTACATGAAGTGGCTGAAGAATATGTCAATAATAAAAAAATATACGAACAAGTACAGTCTTTGTTAAAAGAATGTTATTGTATATTTGGAAATTCATATTAAATTAGTGTTCTATACATGTGACACATGAAGTAAATGTTCAGGCTTTTCTAAAATCGAAATTTTAGGGTGGAAATTTTTAGTCTGGGAGTGGAAAACACTGTTTAGTATAATACTGGAGGACTAAAATTATAGTGGATTAAGTTTAAAATAAAATTGATATGTCTATCATAGTACTTTCCCCCAAGTTAGATACTTGAAATCAATAGCTTTCACCTACCTTATTTTTCAACACATGTTAAACTTTGTTCGTAAGATTCACTTATGTTTTCAGTTTTCCACAAAATATTAATCATGACAAAGTCAAACTAACGTCATTTAGCAATAACTCACTTATTCAAAGTAATTAATCCGAAAAATTCACATTTTTAAAACAATTTTAATAAAATAAGAGAAAGAGAGAAAGTGAATACGCATTAAATGCTCATTTTTCCATTATCTACAACTTTTCTTAACAAGATTTTTTTATATAATCTATATTAAAGAAAAATCCAAAATAATGCTAAGAGTAATCTACCAAAAAAAAAAAGTTTAAGTTTATAGTGTCATCTTAACAGCTCAATCGGTTTAGACTTTATTGTGGCGACAGAATTACAGGACAGAATTAAAGACAGACATTTTTCAAAAATGGTCTTAATCAACTCGGGGGACTTCAAAATGGATATATCCACTAACATTTTTGATTAAAAATTTTTCGCGAGACAATACTTTCCCTTTGTTTAGCATATGGGGGCAAGTAGAAAATACCACTTGAATCTGATTAAACATGATTATGATTAGAATTATCTAACCCAAGTCCACAAAATGACATCTAACCCAAGTCAACTAAATTAATTCTAACCTAACTCCATAAAATGACATTAAACCTAACCATGCTTAATCAAGGAATGAAAAACATTTGTTTGTAGTTTCAAATTGATCAATATCATTGTGATTTTACATCAATGGTCAATATTATCATTTAATACTAATATGGCATCAAACTGTCATTCCGTTTGTCTGTCATATAAAAGTGTTCAATTTGAAATTTTAAACAAGTGTTTCTACTCTCGAAAGCAAAAGTTTGAACATTTGATTTAATCGCTCCACTTCTTTTCCCAACCAAACCAAATTTCTAGGCTTTTCTAAACTCATAATTTTACTTTAGGCGCCACACGTATAAAACACTGAGTAAATGGAGAGGTCAAAATATTCATGCAAGATTGATCAACCGAAAAACGTCGGCTCAATTAACCTAATTTTAATACGTCACCTAATTTAGCATTAGGTTAAATAATTGGTAACTAATCTAAGGTATGATCTGATATCTTAGTATCCAGCCATTAACTTAGGTAACGGCAAGAGTGGTGTTAGGTTAGGCCAGTTAACATAAGTAACCAGCAACTCATATAAGAAACTGACCGAGCTGGTTGAAAAGATCGACCAACTCGATCTTTTGCAAGAATCGAGTAGTCGATCCTTTTTGATCCATTTTACTCATCGCTAGTTAGCAATGAGGTAGTATATTAAATTTGGTTCTGTGGCAACTGGTTCATTATGGCTGCGTTACTGAAAGAACTTCATGTTTCAAACTGAGTCACTTGATTCACCAGCACACTGAGTATGTGTGGGACTCACTGAGTTGACTCTTTGAGTTAGAAGTACATACCTCTGAAGCAAACCATAAATATGATTGCTTGATTCAGCGACTGTCAATTCAGAAACACTCGTTTGCTTAAACTTTTAGGTCCAAACTGAGCGCAGCAGGACTTCATTTTCAAAACTTACGTAAACCTAATATCACCAGTTGTTTCCCCGTAACAACACCTCACGAGTCTTTCATCTTTGTACAAATGCTCCTTGATAAAACTCGCCGCATCTGCCGCCCTCTTCGTATGCTCCTTTTTCTTCAGTGCGAACCCGGCTTTTGCAAATCCACTGATCATCAAGCCATTCCAAGCTGTCACAATCTTCGTATCAACATGTGGTTTCGGCCTTTTCTGCCTTTCGTTGTACAAAATCTTATGACACTTCAGCAAGATCTCTTTGATTTTTTCAACGGGCAATTTGAAATGTGCCGCTGTATCCTCGTAGGACCCGGTACAGCCAAGGACGTTCTTGTTGACCAGCTCGTCGTTGTGATCATAGCGGGCAGCGACGTTTCCACTCTTCTGAACGTTGAAGTGATGGGCGTAAATGTCGAAGTGGGCGACACCGTCAGTTATTTCGGTAAGGAGGGATTTGATTTCCTCGTATTCCCACACGCAGAAAGCACCTGAAAATAAAAGATTTTTTAGATAAACCTTACCTAGATAACTATATATTATACACCTAACAATACCTTATGTTTTCACTTATGTATCAATTGTGTAAAACACCTACCTTCTTTTTTACTTGTTGAGTCTGCTGTAGGATAAGAATCAGCATCCTCAGCCCCGTAGAATCCCCCCATTTTATGCCCCAAATCTCTCCCGACGTAATTCAATATATCCTCCACAATTTCTGCAAAGAAGCCATCCCTGGAAATCACGAAGGCATCCGTGTAACTAACGGCCAACTGCCCCTGATCGTACAACATTTTCTCAAAATGCGGCAGATGCCACAATTCGTCCACCGAGTATCTAGCGAAACCCGTATTGACATGATCGTGAATCCCCCCGTAGGCCATCTTTTTAAGAGTATTGTAACACATTTCCAGGGCTTTAGCCCCATCCAAGGTTTTCTGATTCTTGCTGTACATGTGGAACAAGAAATTAAACATGATCGGTTGTGGGAATTTCGGCGCGTCGGAAAACCCACCGTTTTCCAAATCGTAAGAGCTTAAAATTTGTTGGTAGCACTTATCCCAGCTGGCTTCACTTGGAACAGGCGCGTTCCGTACTAATTTCATTGCAACGTGTTGTTTTAATTGTAAAGTCGAAGATTTAGCTTCGTCTTTTAAAACTTTATGCTGTTCTTTCCATTGTTTAGCGATCATTTCCAAGAGGCTTTTAAAACCGATTCTGCCATACATGTCCTTAGGGGGAAAATATGTGCCCCCAAAGAGGGGTTCTAGCTCGGGGGTCAGGAAGACGGACATGGGCCAACCTCCGCTACCGGTGGTGCGTTGGACGAAGCACATGTATATCCGATCAACATCCGGGCGTTCCTCTCTGTCGACTTTAATGCTTATGTAGTGTTTGTTAAGGACTTTTGCAATTTCCTCAGATTCAAATGATTCTTTTTCCATTACATGGCACCTAAGATAAACAACACAAAATTAGAAAAACTGGAATTTTTACACATCATTTGCTCATAATATAACGTAGTTTGACTTTTAACATATCATGTACTTTAATTAATAATTATCATAACACTCACCAATGACATGTAGAATATCCGACCGACAAAAATATTGGTTTGTTCTCTATCTTCGACCTCAGGAAAGCCTCATCCCCCCACGGATACCAATTGACCGGATTACTCGCATGCTGCAGCAAATACGGCGACCTCTCCGACCCCAACTTGTTCCTCTTCTCTGGCGGACCTCCTGTAGCCATTTCTCTGCTGCTCGCATCAAAACAAGCCCCCGTAGTTGAATTCGACAACAACTGTACGTTTTCCCTACGAGAAACTCACGAAGGTCAGAAACTCTACGACCCTGACATTCCTGACAGGACTCACCTCTTGTTAGATAACACTCGAGTGTTGTTTGTTATTGTTTTTACACTATCCTGATTGCTGTTGACTGCACTTAATTTCTTGACACTAATTAATCTGCGTAATTGCGTTTGCAGTGAGGGCGACTGCTTTACGACGCTGAACATCGCTTCACGCGATCATTCTAACATTCCAACGGCATTTCTAAATTTGATTTTGTTAATCCGTAATAAGTAATTTTGACAGATTAAATTAAGGTTGAATTTTCTCTTATTTACAACGATAGCCAACATACGAAACATTACAATAATTTTCAGATGTGAAACCATGTTATCAGCATATTTAAACAAAACATCATTTTACTTTTAATCATTGAAAACTACGCTTAAAAATTCGTATTAACCACTGGTAATGTGAATTTTTAAATAAAACACCAAATTATTTAACTTTTGGGCCCGTTCATCAGAAACAACAGTTAGGATTTTACTGCCAACTGTTAGGGAATTCTCTGATGGCCGGACTGTTAATCGTGAACGTGTTTGGGATTTTTGCAATCGTACGAATAAACCGGCCGGTGTACACATTTTGAATGTTGAATATTGTATATTTTGATGAGCAAGGGCCCGAGAACAAAAAGGCTCTCGGTATGCATGTTAACATGGAAACTTTAAGATTCAACTAGCTTCCCGTTCAAGTTCTCGTTTTCGTTTTGATTGTGAATCAGCAATTGGGCCCGTTCATCAACTTGTTCAACATTCAACATGTTTGGATTTGTTTGTGATGTATGTTGATATATAATGAACGGTACTCCGGTTGGTCTATTTTGTACGATTGTAAAAATCTTAAACACGATCACGATTAACAATCCGGTCATCAGAGAATTCCCCAACAACTGACAGTAAACTCTCAACTGTTGTCTCTGATGAACGAGCCGCCCTTTAATCATCCGATTTCGACCGATTAACATTTCGAGCCACAGATATTTCGAACATTCGTGAAGTTAGCGTAATACCTTCACGACGTTTATTTCGTGAAATTATTTATTATTTATTTGTGCTTGCTATTTCTAATTTTCATTTACTTATTTCAACTCTTTGAATACCTATTGTGCTTTTTTAATAAGCAAATGTGCGATAAATTGAGTTACAATCACTTTATACAGAGGGTTTTATTTAACACCGAACATATTCATAACGAGAATTCATATTTTAAGTATACATATGCAGACGTTGTACATTTTATCACGCTCAGTTTATTAAAAGAATACAATTTGAAGCTATAAACGACTGTTTTCCACTCCCAGGCTAAGCATGAAGTAAAATTTCGAGTTTAGAAAAGCCTGAAAATTTGGTTTGGTCGCGTAGCGCGAAGCGCGGAGCGGCCAAACCAAATTTTCAGGCTTTTCTAAACTCGAAATTTTGCTTCATGCGCCACCGGCACAAAACACTGATTCAATGTAAAGTTCAGCGGTGTGTTTTAAACTTCGTAATATGTCAGTGTTTTGTACCGGTGGCGCATGAAGTAAAATTTCGAGTTTAGAAAAGCCTGAAAATTTGGTTTGGCCGCTCCGCGCTTCGCGCTACGCGTCCAAACCAAATTTTCAGGCTTTTCTAAACTCGAAATTTTACTTCATGCTTAGTCTGGAAGTGGAACACACTCATTTTAAGTTTCAAATTAAACTCTTTTTAAAAAATCAACGATTATCTAAAGATTTATGGCATATACGCCGAAATTGGGACATGTATACTTGAAAGAATAACTCCCTGTATGTACAAGTTGAGGCATTAATTGCAATTGATTAGCTACACGTTAGCTACAAATCGTATTTTATGAAATTGTTCGGTGTTATATAAAACTCTCTGTATATAGAAATATGGTATTTATGATTATCCCGCGCATTTGTTTCTGCTGTTCACAAAAGTACGACGAAAAAAATACCAAAAAAAGACGAAATTCCCTAGAATTTCCTAGAAAAACGCGTGCTATCTTCATTATTTCTCTATGGTGGCTGATTAATCAGAGTCGGTGCAAGTGGGCATAAGAGAAATAAATCCCTAATCTTGTTGGCCAATAAAAAAAACCGAATATACTTTTTAATTCTACAAGAAAAAAGTTGGTAACATCGACAACATACGCTTGGGTCAACGGAAATGCAATTATTAAAATTGATTACATAACAAATTAGAAACTTTCTACATAAAATTATTTAACACACAGTTTTGTAAAACCATTGGCTTAATTTAAAAAAAATTCATAAGTAATTTTGCTTATTATTTCTTAAAGAATTTGGAATTATTTAAAAATAAAATGACTAGCCTAGTACTTTATCTCCATCTTCATCTCTCTCGCACCCATAGTTATGCTGGCCCGTCCTCCTTCCACGCGGGTATATAAATAAAACCCACATCCGCTTTCTCCTTTCTGTAATAGCATCGAGCGAGCATGTAAGTTACCGTACTTCCCTTTATTTTAAGTTAAGTTTAAATGAACGGTTTTGTAAATAAATGTCAACCATTTCTTCAAAAATGCTGTGTTTGTGCGAATTAGTTAAAATAATTTTTAAAACGGTGAGTTTAATTTTTCAATGAATGTAAAAATGCCATCCTCCATTTTGTTTTCTTATAGCGCGGCATTGGATTTTCTTCGTATGAATTATTTTAGCGATTTTGTCGTAATTGTTGTTTTTGTTGAAACTGGTTGGAATAGTGCAGATATTTTGTTTAAAAATTATTAAGCCTTATGACCTGGGCAAGGTGAATCTGTGCTTTTCGGAGTTCTCCTAATCTCATAAGGCGATAGCAAATGTCTTGTTTAATCTCGGGCATATAATAATTATGTGCTCGCTTCATACCTGACAACATTTTGCTCAAAATAAAATGATTGTCCGTTTTATAAAATAATTTTTAAGGTTATGTTAACACGTGCAGAGATAACCTAAAAATGTGCTTTTCTGCGTTTATTTGGACTAGTAGATTGTATTTACAGTTACCTAAACCACCGTTGTTTTCGGGGGCACTGGAAGAATTATTACTCATAAAGCATGCCGGTTTCTAAATGTTGAGGTTATGTAAATATAGACGTGCAAAATTAACCTAGAAATTGTCTTTTGCATGCGTATTTCTATCGATGGATAATTGAAAGTATATGAATTTTTTGTTTCATGATTAACTTCAATATTACATGTTTTATTTTTATTAGTGAAAAGTAGTAAATAAATCAAATTTAAAGTTATTTTATTCAACAGATAAAGCATTGAGTTTGTTCGACTTTCAATAGAAATATCCAGTACAGCTGTTTTTCGGCGATTGTTGGCGCACGCCGCGTTTCGTGACGCCATTTTTTTTGGTGTTTGGTAAAAAATAAAATACCTAATTAACGAGTAATTTAAAATATGCGTTATTTGGTTTGTGTGCTAACGGTTGAAGTGACGGCATCCTGGCTATCTCTATTGGCCTAGGGGTCTATTGTGAACTCGGACGCATTTCGTCATTAATGGACTCAAAATATATCATTTAAATGAGCCAAATCATCAATGAATAAACTCGTCTGTTCATGATAGGCTTCCAAAAGTGTATGTTAAAAATGTATTTTTTTTTTTTAAGAATTGATATGAATTTATTTTTAATTCTATCATTTATTACAGTGATATCTCGCCAAAATGGTGAACGGTCGTATACCGTCGGTATGTTCCAAGACGTACGTGACCCCACGTCGTCCGTATGAAAAGGCTCGTTTGGACCAAGAATTGAAGGTCATCGGTGAATATGGTCTCCGCAACAAGAGGGAAGTGTGGCGCATCAAGTTGACCCTCGCTAAGATCCGTAAGGCCGCTCGTGAGCTCCTCACATTGGAAGAAAAAGACCCCAAAAGGTTGTTCGAAGGTGAGAATTACTGTGGAATTAGGAATGATATTTACTCTTTCCCATTCACTCTGATTTTATAACGTAATACTATTCAAAAATATTTATTTTTAAATCAATCAACAGTAATATTGCAGTTAAATGATAGTAATAACTGAAATGAGATACTTGTTACTATCTGGTTTAAAAAAAAATCAGGTTTTTGCTAAAGTTAAAATTTCTAAATAAAAAATATTTGAAACTATTGTTTTCTAAATATCTTAATTCTTTTTATAGGAAATGCGCTTTTGCGTCGTTTAGTCCGTATTGGAGTACTCGATGAGAGCAGGATGAAGCTCGATTATGTGTTGGGCCTGAAGATCGAGGATTTCTTGGAGCGCCGTCTTCAGACCCAGGTGTTCAAACTTGGGTTAGCCAAGTCGATCCATCACGCCCGCGTCCTCATCCGCCAGAGACACATCCGGTAAATGACCTCATATTTGACTTGGATTAAATTTCATGAGTGCCACTTCATTGCTACTCCTCGTCGGGAGTGTAATGTACGCCTCGAAAAAAAAACCTCTAGCAGAGGATTTGTTTTTGTAACGCTCAAAGGCCACTTAGATCTAAAATCTAATGTCTTTAAGCTCATTGATGTTTTTGTAAACATACAGTAAGTACATGTTGACATTTAAAAAAAAACAAGTAGTTTGATGTACTCCGTATGATCTAAAATGACTGATACAATTTACAGCATTACAATTTCATCGAAGGAAGAAATTCTGTAACTTTCCTTTCAGTTATGACAGATTCAAGAATGAATTTTAAAATTAGTATATCCAGTTTTCATACTTGATTACTAGTCCTAAAACAACTTGATTTCACTTAAAAGATTCTGTAACAGTTATTATTGATCATACTTTTTCACATGTAGGAGAATAAATAGCTTTGCAACCAATCAAGTTAAATCTGATACTAGATTGGCAGTGAAACAATTCCTTTGAGGATTAAGTATCGAGCCTAGAGTCACTAGAAAGTGTTTTAAAACTTTAACTGGTGCTAAATGTGCTCGAAGATCAAAGATACCAGCTCTTATGCCCCGAACTTGTTTCTTAATAGCAAGTACGGGTACCTCTGCGAGGCGACAATTATTAACAATAAACTCTTAATTTGAGATCACTTAAAAAGTAGATTTAGGTATTTATGAAATTGCTACAAGTGTTTATATACAGGGAATTTTCCTAAAGTATACTTATCCTGATTTGTAAATTTTCATACATACAAAAAAGGTTTTAATAAATGTTCAATTTGAAGCTTCTAATGAGTGTTTACACTTCCAGGCTAAGCATATGCTTCAAATTCGAAATTTTACTTCATGCACCACGCGTATAAAACACTGATTTCAAGTGAATTTCAAAATATACTTTAGAATACTACTTAAACAGTATATTTTAAACTTCACGTTATTTCAGTGTTTTATACACGTGGCGCATTAAGTAAAATTTTAGGTTTTTCTGAACTCGAAATTTTACTTCATGCTTAACCGAGGAGGAAAAACACTGGTTGGTGGAAGCTTCAAATTGATCGCTTTTCATAAACAATGAATGTCTGAAAATATACAAATGTATGCATACTTTAAAGAAAAGTTCACTGGGCAATTTTAAATTCACGCTAAGAAATCTTGGAAATTTTGATTTTATGTTTTGACAATAGAGTTTTAGTTTTGCTTTATCGTTTTAAAGACTGGAATGTTAGCCTCTGTACTTAATCTTGATCGTTGCCTAGTAACTGAAAGCGTTACCGGGCAACAAGCAAGTTTATTGTAGAAGTTAGCGTCACCGTATTTCGTAAAACGATAAACTAAAATCCTAACTATAACTTCAGTAAAGGCATTATTGGCTAATTTATCTTAATTTTATGTTTGATCTAGCAATCTCTGTGCATGTGTTGATGATTTAATTAATTTTAAGCACATTTGTTTATTTTCTTTTTTACTTCTTTGTTATAGTGTCCGTAAACAAGTTGTAAACATCCCATCCTTTGTCGTGAGGTTGGATTCGCAGAAACACATCGACTTCTCGATGAAGTCGCCCTTCGGTGGTGGCAGGCCTGGACGTGTCAAGAGGAAGAACCTCCGCAAGGGAGCTGGCGGTGGTGCCCCTGCGGAAGAGGAAGAAGATTAAACAAAATAACTTGCATCTCCGATATGTATTTGATTTTATATATTGGACAATAAAATTTGTTTATAAAAATACTAAAATGTTTCTATTTCCTCTCATTCCAACACAAAAAAATTCTGATAATTTAATGAACTTAATTGAATTTGCAGATTTTTTTTTCTCAGTCCAACAGCCATACCCATTAAAAAAAATCTTGAACTGTTCAATTACAAATTATTAAAATGAACAAATAGGCAATATATTATGATTTTTTAAATTAGGTAGCCAAATATGTTACCATTTCAATGGATATTTATTGAAGATAAATTCAAAACTATTTAAATTCGAGAAAATAAGCTTACGCTTCTTATAGTTTGCACACTAATATATAATAATATATAAAATTACGAAAAATTTATTTATTGTCTTAAGTAGTCCTGACCAAGATGGGTCAGACAACTGATGCCAACTGCAGGTTCTGCAACGAGGCACAAGAAACAGCAGAGCACCTACTTTGTGAATGCCCTGCCTTGTCCCTTCAAAGAGGGAACTACCTGTCATCGGCCACTTTAAACACCGAGGAACTGGTACACATTAACCCTCAAGTTATAGTAGACTTCATAAGAAGTCTAGAAATTGAGGGACTCAAGTAGGTCAGGGATAGTTACAAAAGATCTTTTAGGTCGAGGTAACTTCGAAAGGCCCAGAGGCCACACGACCCACCGACCCCATACCATACCATAAGTAGTCCTTATCAAGATGTATTGTTTGCATTTAATACCAACATTGTTGTAATTTTATATATTATGAACAAATGTATTTTCCAAGCTTTACACAATAATTTTAAATTATAACGAATTAAGTTCAGTAGAGTTGAGAATAAAATGAGCACAATAAATATTTTACCTACTGAAACAACATGATAATTATACCGGGTGTTGACTTGGCGGACGCAACAGGAAATCAAATAGGGCCTCTCCAAAATATCTAAACCAGCAAATTTTGAAGAGAGACACCCTCTAGAAGCGCGGGAGTATAATGGAAGAAAAGAAACCACAATTTATGGTGTGTTGATGTTACAATTTATGACTTTATCTGTCAGAATAGCAGGTAGTTTCCCTTTTTAAAGTGTTTTAAACAGTCGTTCATGTTCATTTGATGTCTCCAACAATTTAACTCATTAATCAACATGTTATGCAATGGTATTATTTGGTTACGTTTTAATCAAATTGATTAAATAGAGCACGCTAATCTAACAATAAAAAAAAAATGCAAAATAAGGTTATGATCTGGGTTTAAAACGTGATTAAAACATGTTTAAAACACGTTTAAAACATGTTTAAAACAGAATATACGGGGCATTTTTCTTTTGTGTACATATCCTGATAATTACAGCGTCTTTTAAAGTTGTGGGAAATCGTTGTTTTAATGCGGTTAATTTAAGGCTTTAAACGAGTGTTTTCCACTCCCAGACTAAGCATGAAGTAAAATTTCGAGTTTAGAAAAGCCTAAAAATTTGGATTGGCCGCGTAGCGAAGCGGAGCGGCCAATCCAAATTAGGCTTTTCTAAACTCGAAATTTTACTTCATGCGCCACGCTTTAAAACACTGATTTACAGTGAAGTTCAAAAAACACACACTTACAACAAAGGTTATAAGCAACCTAATATACGTTAGAGTTATTACATTGCCTATAATCACTGCTTTAAACAATTTTGTCAGCGCAGAATTTGACTCACGTTTTATCCACATTTCTATTTTAAATTGCTAAAGCCGTATATTTTAAACTTTACGATATTTCAGTGTTTCATACGCGTGGCGCATGAAGTAAAATTTCGAGTTTAGAAAAGCCTAATTTGGATTGGCTGCTCCGCTTCGCTACGCGGCCAATCCAAATTTTCAGGCTTTTCTAAACTCGAAATTTTACTTCATGCTTAGTCTGGGAGTGGAAAACCCTCGTTTAAAAATTCAAATTAAAATCTTGAACAAAACACAACGAACGTCAAAAAAATTACAGTGTATACTTATGTATAGCTGATAGAAAAAATCCCTGTATTTAAAAACCACATTTATACACACACAGTTTTATTGTAATAAAATGTTTTGTTTGATAATGTAATTTGAAATATCTTAAACAATTTAGCTAAAATTTAAAAACAAACAAAAAATGTTAATGAATTAATATAAAATATAATTTAGCAAATATTTATTTTTAGAAGCTAAGATAATAAAAAAACGGCTTTAAACAAATACAACGTTTATAACATGTTTTAAACAAATTTAAGATTTAAAACATGTTTAAAACGAAACTGTTTAAAACCCGACTGTTTTTAAACATGTTTAAAACACTGTTTTAAAATAAAGTGTTTTAAACATAACAACCCTGGTTATGATTGATCATCTAACGAGTGTTTCCAATGCCAGATTAAGCATGAAGTAAAATTTTGAGTTTAGAAAAGCCTGAATATTTGGCTCAGGCGTAGCGCAGCAGAGCGACTGAGACAAATTAGGCTTTTCTAAACTCGAAATGTTGCTTCATGCGCGACGCGTATAAAACGCTGATTTAATGTTAAATGGTCTATAACCAACCAATTAGCAAGTGAAATACGTTTTGTACGACAATCATCAATTCTTTATATGACGGAAAAAGTGCTATAATGAACATATACATTATGTTTGTATTAACGACGTGAACGCCATGTACTGTCAATAGCACTACTCAAAAATTGGCAGCAGATGGTGTTCACATCGTCAATTTATGTGTAAATTACACATAACTACTAAAGTGGTTATAGATGTTCAGTTTTTTTCTGGATTTTAAAATGCACAATCAATTGACATTTATAATAGTCATTTTGTGAGTACAATAGACAAGACTATTGGCAGTAGATGGCGTTCACGTCGTCAACCTAAATGTAAATTACATATGACTATTAAAATTGTCAATTTATAGTGCAATTTGAAATCCAGAAGAACACTAACTATCTTTATTCATTTTAATAGTCTCATATGTAATGTACATTTAAAATAACGACGTGAACTATTTATGAAAAAGAAAAACGATAGAAAAAATCTGAAATCTAAAATCAAATGACAACAAAACAATATTTGTCAACCATTAGTTTTGACAAATGCAGCTTTGTTATTTGCTTCCAAAGGCTACTTGTTTAAGTCGTGACAATTGTGAATTTTTCATAATACTTTCTTTTAAGTTTGCTTTTAATATTTTAACGAAAGAAGATAGCAAATTTTTTTCTTTACAAAGTTTATTCAAAAAAATTAGCTCTTTTGAAATATCTAAAAATATAGGTATGTATCTGGGGAAAAAAAATTCGATGACGTCATTACTTCAGTTTCAAAATTTAGTAAAATATGCAATTTTGGATTAAAATAGACCTTAGTCAATCCCATTTATGAACCTTTTTTCAGATTTTTTGTACTGTTTTTCCTTTTCTAATAATAGAGCAGAGACATCAAGTTTCCCTCACCCTGTACATTTTATATGTAAAATGTTAATCTTTTGTTTTTTGTAAAGAGTGCCTTAGAAACAGTCAAGTAACTCACTTATTTGACAACTCCTAAGACCCATAATTTGCTTACATATCACCCCTGAAGACGGCCATCCAACGATATATATTTTACCAATTGTGATGTATTTTAAACTAACGAGTGTCTTCCACTCCCAGACTAAGCATGAAGTAAAATTTCGAGTTTAGAAAAGCCCCGCGTAGAAAATTTGTTGAGGGTCGCGTAGCGACCCGAGACAAATTTTCACGGGGCTTTTCTAAATTCGAAATTTTACTTCATGCGCCACGCGTATAAACCACTGATTTACAGTAAAGTTTAAAATATATAACGCTTAGATGTGATGATGATTAATAGTTACCAAGATGTAAACGTCAGGTACGTTTTAAAAAAATTTATTGACCTAAAATTGTACACGTAGACATAATTTTCGACTTTATTTTACAAATGTCGTATTAATTATAATTACATTTTAAATAATTTCATAAATATCAAATAAATCTACCTATTAAAACCACCTCAAACCGGACAAAAGGTAACACCACGCGCCGGCTGAAAACATGGACTTCTTACTACCTGCTAATATCGGGTTGTCATTGACACCCAAAAAATGCTGTTAGTGTTCATAATGGATTAACCCTTGAGTGCTCGGTCTCTTTCTCTTTACCCTCCAACATTTTAGGAAAGAGATAGAAATCGGAAAATTTTAGAGTTTTTGGTCTAGTCGCAATCAAATTAGGGCCTCTCCAAAATATCTAAACCAACAAATTTTGAAGAGAGACACCCTCTACAAGCGCAGAAGTATAATGGAAGAAAAGACACCACAATTTATGGGGTGTTGATGTTACAATTTATGACCTTATCTGTTAGAATAACAGGTAGTTTCCCTTTTTTTTCCTTTTTAAAGCATTTTAAACGGTCGTTCATGTTTATTTGATGACTCCAACAATTTAACACATTAATCAATATGTTATGTAATGGTATTATTTGGTTACGTTTTAATCAAATTAATTAAATAAACCACGCTAATCTAGCAATAAAACAACTGCAAAATAAAGTTATGATCCGGGTTTAAATCGTGTTTAAAACTTGTTTAAAACACGTTTAAAACAGAACATACAGGGCATTTTTCTTTTGAGTATACATATCCCGATAATTTAAAGTTACGGAAAATCGTTGTTTCAATGCGGTTAATTTGAGGTTTTTAACGAGTGTTTTCCACTCCCAGACTAAGCATGAAGTAATATTTCAAGTTTAGAAAAAAATGAATTCAATGATGTATCACACTTATAGTTTTTGGTGCATATTAAAGTTAAAGAGAACTAACCATTGTAATCCATTTTAATAGTTTCATATGTAATTTACATTTAAATTAACGACGTGAACACCATCTACTGTCAATAGCAATAACGATACTACTCAAAAATTGGCAGCAGATTCTAAGAACGAGTGTTGTCCACTCCCAGACTAAGCATGAAGTAAAATTTCGAGCTTAGAAAAGCCCCGCGTAGAAAATTTGTCGAGGGTCGTGCAGCGACACGAGACAAATTTTCACGGGGCTTTTCTAAACTCGAAATTTTACTTCATGCGCCACGCGTATAAACCACTGATTTACAGTAAAGTTAAAAATATATAATGCTTAGATGTCATGATGATCAATATATACCAAGATGTAAACGTCAGATACGTTTAAAAAAATGTCATTGGCCTAACATTGTACACGTAGACATAATTCTCGACTTTATTTTACAAATGTCGTATTAATTTCAATTCAATTCAATTCAATTTATTAAATTCCAATAGATTTTTTTACAGATCAATTATAATTACATTTTAAATAATTTCATAAATATCAAATAAATCTTCCTATCAAAACCACCCCAAACCGGACAAACGATAACGCAACGCGCCGGCTGAAAACAGATGGACTTCTTACTATAATATATTCCATTTGTTTCTGGATCTCGCCTAGCCATGCTTTCGTGTTGTTATGTTGCAGTATCAACATTTACATTTTTTATTAATTGCCACTCCTGATTCCTCATTTTAACAGTGTTGCAATAATTTATGATATCATAAGTAATCCTCTTTTTAATTTTCAAGAGGTTTATTGTTAATCTTGCAACAATTATTTCGCCACGCGGTCGCTTCTTCGAGCATTTTATTATTAAATCAAATTAATCTAGTGTTGCAATGCTGTGTCAATGTCAAAGTGAAAAATAATTTCAGGCACATATTAAATATTAACATGCCAAAGATTATCTCTGAATCAAAAAGGTTACAAATTCTGAAATCCTACAAACATTTTAGGCAAAGTAATCCAAATCTACAGCATCACAATATTATTACGATTTTAATAGATATTTTTGGGGTATGTCTAGTATTTTAATTATCATATATATTTAATTAAAGATAATTACGTTTCAGGTAGGGAGATCTTCATTACAATTAATTTTACGACAACGACCTGACGAATTGAAATCTACTACTTCTGGCAAACGATCTAAAAACAGCCATTTTTGGAATCACCTAGCTAGAAAAGATCTGCAACAACTAATTTGGCAATATAACTCTAGAAATCAGTATTTTACTTTGAGAGATCTTTTGAATGATATGAAAGAAAATTATGAGTTCCATGGGAGTAGAACAACACTTTATAGGGTTGTTAAAAGTATGGGGTATAAATTCAAATTAATTAATGGGCGCAAAATTCTCTGTGAACAAAAACATGTTGTTGCAGCTAAAATTATTTTCCTTAGAAAATTTTTACAGTATCAAAATTCCAGTGAAGATATCCAATTCGTATACCTGGATGAAATATGGATATATCAGAATGGATCCGTGGTTCGACGCTGGGTACATGAAACGGATATAAAAAGTAATCCAACTAAATTCAAAAATGAAGGCAAACGCTTCACCATTCTACATGCTGGGTATAGGGGTGGATTTTTGGATGGGTGCGATTTTTTATTACATTCGAAAAACAATGACAATGACCGAGATTACCATGCCACAATGGATGGTAATACTTTTCAAAATTGGGTGGTTAATCAACTTATTCCTGCTTTGGCTAAGCTTTCAGGGAAATGTGTAGTTATTATGGATAATGCTGCATACCATTCTGTGCAATTAGACAAAACTCCTTCATTTTCTTGTAAGAAATGCGAAATGCAGGAGTGGTTGGTTAAACACAATGTAAAATTCAATCCAAAATTAACCAAAAAGGAACTATGGGCTTTATTTATACCTTTTCGATCAAATGACAAAATTTACGTAGTTGATGACAATTTGAGAAAGAACGGGCACGAAGTTCTTAGATTACCGCCATACCATTGTCAATACAATCCAATTGAAATGGCATGGGGGTTTTGTAAGACTTACTACAATAAGCACATAAATTCTAAGCAACCATCTAAGGATCGTGTTCAGAATTTATGGCTTGAGTCTCTCTCAAAATGTACATGCGATATGTGGCAAAATTTCTGTGATCATTGTGAAAAACTTATTTCAGATGACTGGACAAAACACATGGGGAACCTTTCTTTTGAAACCATTCCTCCTTTTATTATTTCGCTTGGGGAATCTGGCTCAGAACAAACATCAGAAGATTCAGATGCAGGTTCTCTTGACTAAATAATAAAAGTGGAATGAGGGCTTAAAATTTGTTTGACATGAAAATTATCAGTATCACAAGAGGGTGGGAATAAATTTGCAATTCTACAAAAAAATACTGAGGGCCAACAGAAGAGAGAATGACCAAAATTAAGGTGGATGGATGGAGTTGATCAAAATGTGTTAACGGGAAGACCGAAGCGAGAAATACAAATGGATGACGAAATAAGTTTTCAGAGCCGAATTCATTATATTTGTTATATACAATATTATTGCTGTGTTTGTATGTACAAAAACCAAGTAGTAAATTTTGTTAATCTTAAAACTGCATATTATTATCCTTTTATATCTGAAAATTTGTAAAACAGGCAACAGTGTAAGATCACAATAGTCACAAATTATAACCTTAAAATCGAACATCTGACAGTGACATTTAAAAACCCTGATTTAAAACACAACCAGCCCCATTTACAATACTTAAACTGTCACTTTTCCATAGCTAGGCGAGATCCAGAAACAAATGGAATATACCATATGTCCGTTATTAGTACAGATAGAAAAAAAAGTTAAAGACAAAAGTTTTAGTATTTTTTATGATCTATTCAATCGTAATGTCAGAAAAACAGTTGAAAATCAAATAAACACGTGAAAGCTATTAGTTTCATTTTCTTTAATGGAACACCCTGTATATTTTGTTTATTTCAAATAGGCATTATTATTAGCCTTATAATGATACCACATAAGTACCCCTTTATTATAGAAATAACACGACAATTGCCAATAAATGAAATTTATCAGTTGACATGAATAACTATTTAAAGTGTCTGTTCAAAGTGACGTCCGTTGTTTGCAATACATTCTTCACATCTCTTCATTAAATTTCGTCGTGCTTTTTGCAACATCCGTGGTGTTATTTGGCCACATGCCATACGAATACAATTTTTCAGAACGTCTAGATTTTCTGGACGAGTAACATAAACTTTTTGCTTTAAAAATCCCCAAATAAAAAAATCTAAAATAGACAGATCTGGCGATCTTGCTGGCCAGTTTATGGGGCCACCATTTGCAATCAATTTCAAACCAAACTTTCTTTCCAAAATATCTTTGACATTTCTTGCGTTACGGGGAGGAGCTCCATCTTGTTGGAACCACATATCTCGATGTATTTCTAGGGGGATATCATCTAAATAATCTTCAAATTCTATCGGAAGAAAGTTGGCATATCGCTCTGCATTCAACGTTCCTTGATAAAAAAATGGTCCTATTATGGTATCACCTAACACACCAAGCCACACATTAACTGCAAATCTTTGTTGGAGTCTGCATTCTCGAATTTGACGTGGATTCTCAGTATCCCAGTAATGATCGTTTTTTCGGTTGGAGATTCCGTTGTTGTTGAAATTTGATTCATCACTCCAAAGAATTAAATTTAATAAATGTTGATTGTTGCTAGGCCAATTACAGAATACTATCCTCCTGTCAGAATCACCATCTCTTAAACCTTGTACTAACTTAATTTTATATGGTCTCATTTTATGTTTTCTCGGAATAGAAAATATTTTATGCATACTTATTCCTAAGTCAGCCACTGCTTCGCGTATTGAATTACGTGGATGTGCTCTAAAATAGGCCAATATCAATACTTCATTATTATCTTCTCTTTCTTCTCTTCTCCTTCGTAATTTATTATTAAAACACCCATTTCCCCGTAAATTTTGTTCAAGTCTTGCAAAAGTGCAATAATGTGGTTGTCTACTTTCTGGATACATGTTTCCATAAGTGATACTAGCTTCTCTAGAATTATCGTTGCATCTAACGAAGACCTTTAGCATACCCATTTTTTCCCCAAAGATTCAGAATTGCTTAATCTAACAACGGGGATATAGTCCATGAAAAAATGCTCCTAGTTCAGTATGATGAAAATATCCACGACCGTGAATATTTAGTATACTTGAAGATTATCCACATGTACTAGGAAGAAAAAAGAGAAATAATGTAACACTCTGGTTTTAAATTTGTTTGACTGTAGACTTATTTAAAATAATACACAATAGGTTAAAATTTAAAAATATACATACTTACGGTTGTAATTATTTAACGCTTATCTCGAAACGATTTCGTCTTATCGGTATTTTTATGCCTTCAGATCCGACGGATCTCACAGCTGTTGATTGAAAACAAGCCCACGTTAGAAATTGCGGGAAATTTAAAGTTCCGACATATGCGCCCTCCCATCGAGTGGGTCGGTCAACTATATATGTGAACTTACAGAATCATATAGAGTCGATTGGGTCTGCTATGGAGTACACTCACTGATGACAATATGCATCAATGTTGAGATTAGAATATGTTACGCCACTGAACGGACCGCAGTAAATAAATATTTATTTATTAAATAACAAGGTAATGAATATTAATAAAGAATATATTTCACGTAGTATTATTGCGTAATTTATTTTGATAACATTTGTTACATGATTGTTATTTTATGTTATTTCGATTTCTTTATTTGACAATTTGACGGATGCGCGCCGTCGATTGTTTTGGCGCTGTCATTTGTTCGACGGCAGTCAGCTGTTTTTCGATTAATTTCAGTGTACGCGCGGCCTCTTATCACCACCAAAACTCTTTTTATCGCCGGCTATTTACGTAGTATTATTCAATAATAAAGCACGAGAAGTGTGTCAACTTCCGCGACGCGCTCATAACCCCATCGCACTTCGAACCAAAGGCAGGTTATGACTCACTGAAGGAATCCTTTGTTGGAATCCTTTTTTTCAATTAGATACAAGTCTACTCTGGAGAGAGGGCCTGAAGATGCCGACGAGAATTAACGACGATTTCGAGATAAACACGGCCCCCGAGGAATATGTCAACGACGATGAGGAGGATGATGAGGAGGAGGAGGAGGACGAAGACGAGCTGACGAAGATAATTAGGCCGGAAGGTGAGTGTGATGTGAAAATATTGTTATCTGTTCACTAAAAATAATTACCATGTTTATATACGAGCCTGACAAGTAACGTGTTTATATCTAACATTCTATGAGTTAGAATGTTTGATATAAACACATAACATGTTTCCTTGAAACATCCTAACAAATTAGAATGTTTGATGAAACACGTTACTTGCTCTCATATAAACATATTACTTGATTGAAGTAATCATTTATTTTTTCAGTGTATAATTAAGTCAGAAAGTGACTAAGAGTAATTTCTGAGAAATAGCTTCAATAATCGAGTAACAGTGGTTGATTTTTTCAGTAAACATATGTCTATTTAGATATAAACAAAGATTTATGTTAAAATAAAGCATTCTTGAGATTGTTTGTGTAAGCAAAACCATTTGTTCACTAAATTATAGCCTACTCCAAATGTGAGAGTATTTGCACACTTTCCGCATGAAACGAAAATCAAGTAAAAATGAGGATTTGTTTGTTTCTTATGTCGAGTCATAATCATATTTTTATCATCAGCTTAGTTTGCTTTTAATTTAATTAATAATGAATTCAAAAGTTGGGAGGGAACGAGTGTAGATAGTGTTTATTTTCACTGATTATTTGTATTTAGTGGAAAGTTTACTAAATTTTTTTATTGTAACGAGATAATAAAATAAAGGAAGCAATTAATAACCACCTAATTGCTAATTTTGAAGAGATGCCAAATTTGAATATCAACATAGCTCAATATACAGGGTGGGCCACGAATAACGCCCATTAAATGTTTTCGGGGTTCCTGACAGAGGAAAAATTTGAAAAAATTCTACATTGCACGGTTGAATGCGATCACCTCATGGAAAATATTTCGACTTTCTATCACTTCCGGTTGTACCGGAAATGGCTACCAACTTTGTTATTTTAAATGGAACATCCTATATATTAATTTTTTTTTAGATTCCCCGTTCAATTGTTTACCCTCTCATATGAATTTATGTCCACTTAACTCTTACAGTTTTTGAGTTAATAATTTATTTGTCAAATATTGACCTCAAATAGACGTTTTGAAAAATGCCTATAACTTCTAGTAGGGACAAAATAGACAGACGAGCGGCATCTTGAATTGTTACTTATAGATCCCTCTAGAATTAAAAAATTGACATCTGTCAAATTTGACAATAGGTATTTCAAAAATGTCAATATTTCAGTGCCCACTTAAAAACATCATAATTCAATGTTTTCAAATGGAATGACCAATATTTTATCTCATATGGTGATTGACAAGACAATTTGCAACATAAAGTATTATGTCTCCCTATATCTAGAGCAAGTAGTTTTTGAGTTATTTCGAAATTTCTTTCCTCCCAGAATGCTTGCACAATTGAATAATTCCTGTACTATTCACACATGCACCATACTAGGCTACTGTCAATATTCACTGAACCGAATCTAGAAAAATTCGTTTCTAACGTGTCAATATTTTTGAACACTTCGAGTAATATTATAATAAATAAGAGTAGCAATCGAGAAATTATGAATTTATTCGTCATATATGGCTAGTGCGACAGAATTGTTGTTTCAACGAAACTTATCCACACTTACAACTTACAAACAAAACAAAAGCAAGAAGATTGAAATAAAGTAATTTTCAAACGAATAATTAAATGCAAGAACAGAAAAAAAAAATTATAACAACTGTTCGAAATGATGACCATTAACGTATAAGCACTGTGCAGCACGTGTTGCGACACCCTCTGTTGTTGCTCGCCTAATTTCTTCTGCACTTAATTCCCCGAATGCAGCTCGCACCCTTGCTTCCAATTCTTCTTAGGTATTGACGACAGTGGCATAAACTTTATTTTTTATACGACCCCAAAGAAAAAAGTCGAGTGGAGTAAGATCTGGAGATCTAGTGGGCCAGTTCCACGGACCTAACCTTCGAATCCATCTATCTTCGAACATATTCGTCAGTTGCTGCGATATTTCGTGTGTGCAATGAGCTGGGGCTCCATCGAGCTGATACCATGAACTTATCCTTAAATTCAAAGGAAGCTCATCGAAAAAATTCTCTACAAAATTTCTTAAAATTTGTAAATATCTACCACTATTTAATCTTTCGTGGTACAAATAAAAAGTAACACGCGTGTCCATCAAAAGGCAAAATACGTTGAAACTAAATTTGTGTTGGGATTTATGTCCACATGCAACGCTTGCATGTGGATTTTCAGTTGACCACATGTGATTGTTTTTTCTATTGAAAATAACTTCACGAGAGAAATTTGATTCGTCGGTCCAAATAATTTTTTTTAAAAAGTCATTGTCTTCTTGATTTTTAGCCAACAAAAACTCACAAAAATCAATCCTGTTCACTGCATCTTGAGGAAATAATTCTTGCACCTAATTAAATTTATAATTATGCATGCGATATACTTTCAAAATTCTTCGCAGTGATGTTCTGCTTACTCCCAAATCCTCCTGGCAACTACGGGTGGATGCGCGTGGATTTGCTTGAAAATAAGCCAAAACATTCACTTGAACTTCCTCGTTCTGCGTTATTGGCTTTGGTTGATTTTTTTCTGCGTTTAGTTTTCCAAATTGTATAAAATTTGACTCCAGTCTTCTAAATTTTCTTCTATCCATCGGCGGTAAGTGTGGGTAAGTTTTGTTGAAAATTCTGCAAGTTCTTTCAACAATTCTGTCGCACTGACCATGTATATTCATTTTAATATTACTCGAACGGAGCGTTCAAAAATATTGACAGATTCGGTTCAGCGAATATTGACAGTAGCCTACTATGGTGCACGTGTGAATAGTACAGGAATTATTCAATTGTGCAAGCATTCTGGGAGGAAAGAAATTTCGAAATAACTCAAAAACTACTTGCTCTAGATATAGGGAGACATAATACTTTTATGTTGCAAATTGTCTTGCCAATCACCATATGAGATAAAATATTTGTCATTCCATTTGAAAACTCTGAATTATGATGTTTTTAAGTGGGCACTGAAATATTGACATTTTTGAAATACCTATTGTCAAAATTGACAGATGTCAATTCTTTTAATTCTAGAGGGATCTATAAGTAACAATTCAAGATGCCGCTCGTCTGTCTATCTTGTCCCTACTAGAAGTTATAGGCATTTTTGAAAACGTCTATTTGAGGTCAATATTTGACAAATATATTTTTAACTCAAAAACTGTAAGAGTTAAGTGGACATAAATTCATATGAGAGGGTAGACAATTGAACGGGGAATCAAAAAAAAAATTAATATATAGGATGTTCAATTTAAAATAACAAAGTTGGTAGCCATTTCCTGTACAACCGGAAGTGATAGAAAGTCGAAATATTTTCCATGCGGTGATCGCATTCAACCGTGCAATGTAGAATTTTTTCAAATTTTTCCTCTGTCAGGAATCCCGAAAACTTTTAATGGGCGTTATTCGTGGCCCACCCTGTATACAGGGTGTCCCATTAGTACATTCTCGGAGGATATCTCGGCTCATGTTAAAGATATAACAATTGTTTCTAAACCAAAGCTACTTGGTTTTAAAAGCTATATAACCTAAAAATATGTTTTATATACAGGGTGCGCCATAAAGACAGTGACGGATGTAACTTGGTTATTTTTAATAGATCACCTATATATTATTTGGATTTTGAATTTCACATAAAAATTGTCTGTGATTTTATTAAAAACATTGGGCCTAAATCGTATTGTTTTGGAGTTATTTGACATTAATGGACGAAAATGATGTTTGCAGTGGTTTTGTAAAGCTAAAATATTAAAATATAAAATTTAAAAATCAAGTTACTATTGATTAAAAATTTATAAATTCGACTATGTTTATTTCGTGGCCAAATAACTTAATCGCCACAACTTTAAAGTGCATCCAATAGAACCCTTTATTCTCAAGAGAGTGGTGAAAACTGCAACTCTCTATCTTATTTACTTTCAGAGATATTTTAGGTTTAAGAAACTACCGCAAATGTAATTTTTATCCACATGTGTGAAATAACTCCGAAATAGTAAGATTTCGACTGAATGTTTTTAATCAAATGATATGCAATTTTTACTAGGCATTCAAAAACAAAATAATATGCAGGGTGATCCATTCAAAATAAGCAAGTTGCATCCGCTACTGTCTTTATGGCACACCCTGTATACATGAAAATATTTTTAGGTTATGTAGCTCTTAAAACCAAGCAACTTTGTTAAAGAAATTTTTGTTATATCTTTAACCCGAGCCAAGATATTCTCTTAAAACGCACTAATGAGACACCCTACATATACAGGGTGTTTCTTAATATCTGGCATAAAATTTAATGAGAGATTAGGAACTGTAAATATGCAAATAATGTAAATATATTTTTTTAAATTACGAATCTCCAATTTAATTACTAAGGCCCAGTTGCACTAAAAACGTTGAATTCCAGTTCAAGCTGAACTTGAGTTCAAGGGGACAGTTCCTATTGTTCTAATGTCATTTTGAACTCGAGTTTGGAGTTGAACCAGTTCAACGTGTTAAGTGCAACTGACCCTAAAGTTACACTTACATATTAGAATTGACACAGAAGATTTGAACAAAGGTTTGTTTGACTGAGACAATCAGATTGAATTTATGTTTTACTCAATTATTTTACAGTTTCAAAAAGGCGCACACCTAGGGGGGTGGCCCACGTGATGCATTTGTTTAGACAATGGATAATAAAAAAAAATGTGCATCACTGATAACATAAATTGATAACATTTTTATCAGACTATTGTAAAATTGGGCCTTACTATAGGGATATTTGAAATGACACGTTGTCTCTACTTTGTTTGGCACTTTAATTGGCGTTGCATACCGGGTGTAACACAATACAGGATCACCCCCTTTTTTTATTAATTGACATATCAATTTGAAATTTTCTACATTTATACTAAAAATAATTTGGAGTTGAGTGGTTATTAGGAAAGCATACCATTTAATAGCACTTCACCGGAAGTGACATCAATTTAGAAATTTTAAAAGAAACCCTATATATTTTTATGTTTACGGTTACGGGATCTCATTGTTTTTTTTTTTTTTAAATTACGTATTATATTTTTTTCTAATAATAATTGTGCATCTAGGTTGCTGTGATCACCCTAATATTTTTTGTTTTGTATCATAGACATGTACAAAACGCCTTTAAATTGTAATTTGATCGTTTTTTTAAATAACTCAATTTTTTCAAATGGCAACATGGCGAATCATTATCATTTTTTTAAATGTCAATATACCACCTATTCAAATGTACACATTTTTTCGATATTCTTCATATATTAATAACATATCCACTTTTTCAGTTTGATTGTAAGACATTTTAATAAATTGTTACCACAAAAATATACACGCACAAATGGATTTGTTAGATAAAAACAAGTTTTATTATTTTAGTTCGTTGATTTATTATTCATTTCATCATTTTAAATGCCAAACATAGCCTACTAGATATTTCATTGTTATTTAAACTTGGCCTATGCGATTAAAAAATACCGCAGTTACCAAATTAAATACGTATACTGTTTTTAGTTTTTTCCAAGTTTCAAATAAATACATTTGGATAGATGGTATGCTTACCTTTTAAAAAATTATAACCATGTTGCCATTTGAAAAAATGGTGATGTGTCCATCATAGTACTTTCCCCCGTAAATTGCGTATTAAATCACTTTTAAAATATTTGTAGCATTATTATTTTCAAAATGTCTTCAACTTTTAGATAACTACAACTTTTATTTGAAACATTTTTCAATTGGATCAACACATACTGACACAAACCAATGACTAGATAAAAAACACTATTTATTGAATATCTCAAAAACTAAGAGTGCTATGACAAAAAGTGAATCTACAAAAAATCTTTAGTTTTTCATTTCCTACAACTTTTATTTGAAACATTTTTCAATTGTATCGACACATACACTGTCACACACCAATAACTAGATAAAACACACAACTTTTGAAATATCTCAAAAACTAAGAGTGCTATGACAAAAAGTAAGTGAACAATACATCTTCATTTTGTTATTATCTACAACTTTTATTTGAAAGAATTTTTTGTTTGATGAACATTTATTGAAAAAATCTGAAAAAACTGAAAAACGCTAAGAGTAAAGTACCACTTCCGGTTTTCCGATTTTCACCAAAAGCTTTTCAGTTCTTCCGATTGTAACAAAAAGCTTAAGTTTCAAGTTTCATCTCGATATCTTTAGCGGTTTTTGCGGTACAGCGCACACAGACACACACACAGACAGACAGACATTTTTCAAAAATTGTCTTATTCGACTCAGGGGACCTCAAAACGGATATTTCCGCTAAAATTTTTGATTCGAAAATTTTCACGAAAACAATACTTTCCCTTTGTATTACATACGGGGGAAAGTAAAAATTGAATTATTTATAAAAGAACGATCGAATTACAATTTAAAGGCATCTGTTGGGCAAATTAAGAAACAAAAGTTGGTAATATTTGTTTTATACACTTCTATGATACGAAACAAAAGATATTAGGGCGATCACAGCAACCTAGATGCACTATTATTTGTTGGAAAAAAATATGACACTAGTATTTTTTTTTTGCAAAAAAACAAATTGTATGTAAAATTAGATTCTGTACATGAAAACAAAAAAATATATAGGGTGTTCCATTTAAAATTTCAAAATTAAAATCACTTCCGGTGAAACTGGAAGTGCTATTAAAGTTTCATAACCACCACTGAACTCTAAATTATTTTTAATATAAATGTAGAAAATTTCAAATTAATATCTCAATTAATAAAAAAAACTAAAGGGGGTGATCCAGTTTTGTGTTACACCCGGTATATCACGAAATACATGTGGAAATCGTTCTAAAACGTTGCCAAATGTCTGTATTTAATAGCGGGAATTAGTAACTTCTGTTTTTCATTAACACATTCACTGCCATTCGGCGACACGCTCGGTACTTTTCGGGTGCCGCCGTCACCATTTGGCTACCAAGCTGCCCTTCTATTTCAAGGTTTCATGTATTTTTTTTAGATATGGTTATGTTTGTATTTTACATAGTTTTTTTGTTTTATTCTTATTAATATTTTTCTACATTGAAACTTTAATTTCAACCCACATATTTTCTAAAATCTAATCGCCATATGGCAACACTTGCATACTACTATAAAATTATACCTCACTGCAGAGCTGGGCAGGATTCGAATCATTCAGGATTCGAATCCTGGATTCGAATCCTTTTAGAGGATTCAAAAGAGGCATTCGAATACTTTAGTTCAACTGGATTCGTGATCCGGATTCGTTACATTATTTTGAGAGGATTCGTATTCGAATCCAAATGTGGGTGATTCGAATCCTTATAAAAGGATTCGAATATTTATAAAAGGATTCGAATATTTATAAAAGGATTCGAACATTTATAAAATGATTCGAATACTTACAAAAGGATTTGAATCGTCAAAAATAATTCGAATTAATTGTAAGGATTAACATGAAAAATGTCTTTTGTGTGTTTTTAAATTTCTCGTTAAATCAGTGTCTTATACGCGTGGCGCATGAAGTAAAATTTCGAGTTTAGAAAAGCCCAAAAAATTTGTCTCGGGTCGCTGCGCGACCCTCGACAAATTTTCACGGGGCTTTTCTAAACTCGAAATTTTACTTCATGCTTAGTCTGGGAGTGGAAACGCTCGTTCGAAACTTCAAACTGAATGCTTTGATAAGAATATTAAATGACTGAAAATGTTTTTAAAGATAATAATTTAGTTTTCAAATTTTTTTTTAATATTATTTAAAGTAAAACTGACATGGTAGCCACAATCTAAAATGTTAAATATTTCCGACATTTCCCTGATTCAAGATTTTTATGCCTGGCATTTTAATATAAGTCTCTTCTGTGAGAAACCCCCATTTTGTTAAATTGTTTTTGTTGTTTTTCGTTATATTTATTTTATAAATTTAATAAAATCATATGGCTTTTTTTAAAGTGTTTTAGTCAATTTAAATAAAATTCCATGACTTTTCTCTGACTTTCCCGGTTTTAATGATATTCAGTGAATTTTTATTTAAGTAATTTTCAGGCATTCGTCGATTTTATAATAGAATTGAAGTTTTGAACGAGTGTTTCCATTCCCAGGCTAAGCATGAAGTAAAATTTCGAGTTTAGAAAAGCCCCGTGAAAATTTGTCGAGGGTCGCGCAGCGACCCGAGACAAATTTTCGGGCTTTTCTAAACTCGAAATTTTACTTCATGCGCCACGCGTACAAACCACTGATTTTAAGTAAAGTTTATAAAGACACAAATATATCTTTAATCAGAGTAACGGAGAATCAGATATTTAGTCTCTTATCAACGACGTTCAGTGTTAATAATAAATAATTAGGTTTTGAATATTTTTGTTAAAACAATTAGTAACGATATTTATATACTAATAGTTGCAAAAAAAAAATCAAATTTATTCTCAAAGGATTTGTATTCGTGATTCGGAGAAACAATTTCAAATTAATATCTCAATTAATAAAAAAAACTAAAGGGGGTGATCCAGTTTTGTGTTACACCCGGTATATCACGAAATACATGTGGAAATCGTTCTAAAACGTTGCCAAATGTCTGTATTTAATAGCGGGAATTAGTAACTTCTGTTTTTCATTAACACATTCACTGCCATTCGGCGACACGCTCGGTACTTTTCGGGTGCCGCCGTCACCATTTGGCTACCAAGCTGCCCTTCTATTTCAAGGTTTCATGTATTTTTTTTAGATATGGTTATGTTTGTATTTTACATAGTTTTTTTGTTTTATTCTTATTAATATTTTTCTACATTGAAACTTTAATTTCAACCCACATATTTTCTAAAATCTAATCGCCATATGGCAACACTTGCATACTACTATAAAATTATACCTCACTGCAGAGCTGGGCAGGATTCGAATCATTCAGGATTCGAATCCTGGATTCGAATCCTTTTAGAGGATTCAAAAGAGGCATTCGAATACTTTAGTTCAACTGGATTCGTGATCCGGATTCGTTACATTATTTTGAGAGGATTCGTATTCGAATCCAAATGTGGGTGATTCGAATCCTTATAAAAGGATTCGAATATTTATAAAAGGATTCGAATATTTATAAAAGGATTCGAACATTTATAAAATGATTCGAATACTTACAAAAGGATTTGAATCGTCAAAAATAATTCGAATTAATTGTAAGGATTAACATGAAAAATGTCTTTTGTGTGTTTTTAAATTTCTCGTTAAATCAGTGTCTTATACGCGTGGCGCATGAAGTAAAATTTCGAGTTTAGAAAAGCCCAAAAAATTTGTCTCGGGTCGCTGCGCGACCCTCGACAAATTTTCACGGGGCTTTTCTAAACTCGAAATTTTACTTCATGCTTAGTCTGGGAGTGGAAACGCTCGTTCGAAACTTCAAACTGAATGCTTTGATAAGAATATTAAATGACTGAAAATGTTTTTAAAGATAATAATTTAGTTTTCAAATTTTTTTTTAATATTATTTAAAGTAAAACTGACATGGTAGCCACAATCTAAAATGTTAAATATTTCCGACATTTCCCTGATTCAAGATTTTTATGCCTGGCATTTTAATATAAGTCTCTTCTGTGAGAAACCCCCATTTTGTTAAATTGTTTTTGTTGTTTTTCTTTATATTTATTTTATAAATTTAATAAAATCATATGGCTTTTTTTAAAGTGTTTTAGTCAATTTAAATAAAATTCCATGACTTTTCTCTGACTTTCCCGGTTTTAATGATATTCAGTGAATTTTTATTTAAGTAATTTTCAGGCATTCGTCGATTTTATAATAGAATTGAAGTTTTGAACGAGTGTTTCCATTCCCAGGCTAAGCATGAAGTAAAATTTCGAGTTTAGAAAAGCCCCGTGAAAATTTGTCGAGGGTCGCGCAGCGACCCGAGACAAATTTTCGGGCTTTTCTAAACTCGAAATTTTACTTCATGCGCCACGCGTACAAACCACTGATTTTAAGTAAAGTTTATAAAGACACAAATATATCTTTAATCAGAGTAACGGAGAATCAGATATTTAGTCTCTTATCAACGACGTTCAGTGTTAATAATAAATAATTAGGTTTTGAATATTTTTGTTAAAACAATTAGTAACGATATTTATATACTAATAGTTGCAAAAAAAAAATCAAATTTATTCTCAAAGGATTTGTATTCGTGATTCGGAGAAACAGGATTCGAATCTTTGATTCGAATCATATTTATCTCTTACGAATCCTTTGTTCGAGTATTCCTGATTCGAATCATATTAGGTGATTCGGATTCGTGATTCGAATTCTTTTTACGAGGATTCTTCCCAGCTCTGCCTCACTGCCACTGGCGTCATTTGGCGCAAAAAATCAAAATTTGATTCAGGTGAGTAATTATGCTATAACTCAATTTGGTTTAGTATTTATGAGCATTTAGAGCAATTTAGACACCAATAATTTCGAAAAACATAATTGGCTAATGTCAAACCATAGCTCAAAATTTGTGGCAGTGAACGTGTTAATTACAAATATAGTGATTAAACGGCAAATATGGAAAATAGAGTAGTAAGATTTTTCCAAGTGCATCCATTTTTTTAACCAACAATTTAATTTAAAAAATGTAGAAATGTATAATAAATTGAATTTGCCCTAACCCAGCCTAGATTCTTTTACTTTGACTTGCACATAGATGCCGCTTTAACTGGGTAAATATATACAGCGTGTAAACGAACTACTGTACAGGCTCTCTACCACATAAGGGGCAGCGTTTAAATAAACAATACCTGCATTTGAAATTACCATACCTTTAGTAGATAGCTCAGAAATAATTATTAAAAATAATTAATAATAATAGGCCACATGTTTGTGGTATCTGGTATACGCGCACATTGCGTATTTTAAGAGAGATTCCACATAGACTGGTAGTTTTTAAACGATTTGGATATCGAATTACACCATCCAGAGAAAAGTGGGTCAGATTGTGAAGAATTATGTCTATGTTATCGTTTTCATAAGTACCCATTGCTGACTAAAGTTTAGTGCGTGCGAAGTGATTTATGCGCCTCGCAGTAGTAAAAGTAAATAAAAAATACAACAACTTACGCATCCACGAAAAATATCATGAACACAGGTAACCAGAAGTTCTCAAAAAGTAAAAAATGCATGAAAAATTATGAAAAATCCAATATTTTTTTTCCGATTTTATTTTTGCTGCAATTGGTGTCAAGATATTTTGTGTATACGCCCTTAAGAGGATGTACATTAGTTCGATTACACGCTGTATTTTTGCCTGCAATCTGACTTTTGTCTCCTTAGTGATTTCTCGGATAATATCTCAGTTCTTGTTAAAGATAGACATTTTTATTTTTACCCTAAGACAGAGCTGTTCTGAGTGCAGGTAAAATATACTCGAGTACCGAGTACAATTACTCCACACAAAATGTACTCACATACCAAGTACAAGTATGTAACAATAAGTAATTAAGTACTTATACGAGTACAAAGTACAGAGTACATCAAGTGGTTAAAGAATATGACAACAATAAATAAATACACAAAAAAGTGCAGTCTTTGGTAAAAAAAAGTTTTTCTGTATTTTGAGTTTCACATTAAATTAGTGCTCGCTTCACTCCGCCCAGCAAATCCAAATTTTCAGACTTCTGTAACTCTAACTTTTACTTCATGCTTAGTCTGGGAGTGGAAAACACTCATAATACTGGGGGACTTAAGTTGGTCTGTCTCTTAACTGCTGGTGGGAAGCAAGCATCTCGAGTGTTTGTGCGGGCGATGCCATAAACCATCGTAAAGCGCTTGTAAAGCAAAGTCATAAACCCAAATTATTTCTGGCCAAGCTTTACCCCAAAATCGTATCTCAAAAAACCGATGAGAAGTTGGCCATAGATTTCCAGCCACGAATCCGGCGCCTCCACCATTTATAAAACTATAATTTTACCAACGTATTACTACGAATACAATAAAATTTCAAAGAAACAATTGATAATTTAATTAAATGTAATGCTGAGATATCTCTTACAACTTTTAAAAGTTATGATTTAGCATCTGGCATTAAAATTTGTATGTGTGATAAAAGAGGACATTTCAAACATTTTAAAAATGCTGTTTGGGGAGGTTTAGAAACGATTTCAATAGCCACAAATGTCCTCAGTAGTGTTATTACCAATATAAAACAATAATTGGAGGACCATCTTTCTTCAATTTTTTTTAACATGTTTTTCTAAATCGCCCACCTGAAGACAAGGCTTATTTTTCGAAAAATAAAAAGTTTGTGTTTGGGGCCTTTTAGAAATGATTTTGTTGGCCACAAATGTTCTCCATAGTATTAGTAACCATATTAAACAACAGTTGGAGGACCATCTTTCTTTAATCTTTTTAAACAATATTTTTCCAAACCGCTCACCTGAAGACATGGCTAATTTTTCGGAAAATAAAAAGTTGGTGTTTGGGGCCTTTTAGAAATGATTTTGTTGACCACAAATGTTCTCTATAGTATTAGTAACAATAATAAATAACAATTTGGGGTCCATCTTTCTTAATTTTTTTTTTAAACAATTTTTTTCCATACCGCTCACCTGATGACATGGCTTATTTTTCGAAAAATAAAAGTTGGTGTTTGGGGCCTTTTAGAAATAATTTTGTTGGCCACAAATGTTCTCCATAGTATTAGTAACCATATTAAACAACAATTGGAGGACCATCTTTCTTCAATTTTTTTTAAACTATTTTTTTCCAAACCGCTCATCTGAAGACATGGCTTATTTTTCGAAAATTAAAAGTTGGTGTTTGGGGCCTTTAAGAAATGATTTTGTTGGCCACAAATGTTCTCCATAGTATTAGTAACCATATCAAACAACAATTGGAGGACCATCTTTCTTTAATTTTTTTTAAACTATTTTTTTCCAAACCGCTCATCTGAAGACATGGCTTATTTTTTGAAAAATAAAAAGTTGGTGTTTGGGGTCTTTTAGAAATGATTTTGTTGGCCACAAATGTTCTCCATAGTATTAGGAACCATATTAAACAACAATTGGAGGACCATCTTTCTTCAATTTTTTTTAAACTATTTTTTTCCAAACCGCTCATCTAAAGACATGGCTTATTTTTCGAAAAATAAAAAGTTGGTGTTTGGGGCCTTTTAGAAATTATTTTATTGGCCACAAATGTTCTCAATAGTATTAGTAACCATATTAAACAACAATTAGAGGACCATCTTTCTTTAATTTTTTTTTTTAAACAATTTTTTTCCAAACCGCTCACCTGAATACATGGGTGAGCGGTTTGGAAAAAAAAAAGGTTTAAAAAAATGAAGAAAGATGGTCCTCCAATTGTTATTTAATATGGTTACTAATACTATGGAGAACATTTATGCCCAACAAAATCATTTCTAAAAGGCCCCAAACACCAACTTTTATTTTTAGAAAAATAAGCCATGTCATCAGGTGAGCGGTATGGAAAAAAATTTAAAAAAAAAATTAAGAAAGATGGTCCTCCAATTGTTATGTAATATTGTTATTAATACTATAGAGAACATTTGTGGCCAACAAAATCATTTCTAAAAGGCCCTAAACACCAACTTTTTATTTTTCGAAAAATTAGCCATGTCTTCAGGTGAGCGGTTTGGAATAAAATTGTTTAAAAAAAATTGAAGAAAGATGGTCCTCCAATTGTTGTTTAATATGGTTAATAATACTATGGAGAACATTTGTGGCCAACAAAATCATTTCTAAAAGGCCCCAAACACCAACTTTTTATTTTTCGAAAAATAAGCCATGTCTTCAGGTGGGCGTTTTAGAAAAACATGTTAAAATAAATTGAAGAAAGATGGTCCTCCAATTATTGTTTTATATTGGTAATAACACTACTGAGTACATTTGTGGCTATTACAATCGTTTCTAAACCTCCCCAAACAGCATTTTTAAAATGTTTGAAATGTTCTCTTTTATCACAGATACAAATTTTAATGCCAGATGCTAAATCATAACTTTTAAAAGTTGTAAGAGCTAACTCAGCATTACGTTTAATTAAATTAACAATTGTTTCTATGAAATTTTATTGTATTCGTTGTAATACGTTGGTAAAATTATAGTTTTATAAGTGGTGGAGGCGCCGGATTCGTGGCTGGAAATCTATGGCCAACTTCTCATCGATCAAAAATTCGTAAAGGTAAATCAACCTAAACATGTTAATTTGCGGTATTAACCATCATATGTTCCTATTTCAAAATTAAGCGAACAGCACCCGTCCATGGATGAAGCTTCAAGTGAAAGATGACTACACTCGCTGTCACAATTGAATATCAGATGTTTGTATTATAACCTATTCTCAGCCATAATATAACGAGTGGTATGATTATTATCGATGATATTTTGGAGTTGAAATCGAGCTGCAGATTCAACGAGTGCACAGCATGAGTTGAATGTGCTGCTTCGGTTTCAATGACAAAATATCACAGATAATTAATCATATCACGAGTTATATTTAGTGAGAGAATATAACAAATAAAAGAATTCGAGTCCCTCAACATTATCGACAGCTGTGATATTGTTTCCCTACTGATTGTGAATTTTTTGACCAGCACAAAAGTTCGTGAACTGCCGCCACTGTGATTCTTTGTTTATAACGGTGTTTTTTGGCGTCGCACTTATCACTGCACGAAACTTTACCCCAGCCATTTTCGTGCAATTTGACGTTTCTAATGACGGGACAACTTATTACCGCCTTTTTTGTTTTTTATTTTCGCGATGATAGACATGTACCTACGGCTTTCCTTGCATCTCATTGGTTAAAAATTCGTTCTAGTAGGCTGTGAGTTGTATTCTCTTGATTAATATTGCCTCATCACAGCGGATGACAGGTAGTTGTCACCACTGTATTTAATTAAGTCACTGTAGATTTCTATAATTTTGGACATATGCTGTTTATGAAATCAACGCCTCAATTTTATTGTAAATCAATTTGAATCATTGAATATATTTTATTTAAAGGAATCATTAAACTCTTAGTAGATATGAAAATCTTAAAATGATCTTAAAATACTTAGCAGCACTTGACTGTTAAGGTTATGCTTAGACTTATAATACTCTACAAACAGTGATTTTTTATTTTATTGGAGTCTTGACCTTTTGTATAGTTTTAAGTATTTACAGCGTCTTAACCCTCTCATGCGCCACGTCCACGTTTGTGGACACGTTTGTTTTTCTATTTATTTCCAAAAGTATTAGTTAAATTCTTATAGAAGTGATCTTAGTACACATTTGTGGACATATATTTTCGCTAGTTATTCATAGATGGCTGCAGCTGTACAGAATTGCATATTATATACACGATTCCATTTGTTTCTGGATCTCGCCTAGCTATGGAAAAGTGACAGTTTAAGTATTGTAAATGGGGCTGGTTGTGTTTTAAATCAGGGTTTTTAAATGTCACTGTCAGATGTTCGATTTTAAGGTTATAATTTCTGACTATTGTGATCTTACACTGTAGCCTGTTTTACAAATTTTCAGATATAAAAGGATAATAATATGCAGTTTTAAGATTAACAAAATTTACTACTTGGTTTTTGTACATACAAACACAGCAATAATATTGTATATAACAAATATAATGAATTCGGCTCTGCGAACTTATTTCGTCATCCATTTGTATTTCTCGCTTGGGTCTTCCCGTTAACACATTTTGATCAACTCCATCCATCCACCTTAATTTTGGTCATTCTCTCTTCTGTTGGCTCTCAGTATTTTTTTGTAGAATTGCAAATTTATTCTCACCCTCTTGTGATACTGATAATTTTCATGTCAAACAATTTTTAAGCCCTCATTCCACTTTTATTATTTAGTCAAGAGAACCTGCATCTGAATCTTCTGATGTTTGTTCTGAGCCAGATTCCCCAAGCGAAATAATAAAAGGAGGAATGGTTTCAAAAGAAAGGTTCCCCATGTGTTTTGTCCAGTCATCCGAAATAAGTTTTTCACAATGATCACAGAAATTTTGCCACATATCGGATGTACATTTTGAGAGAGACTCAAGCCATAAATTCTGAACACGATCCTTAGATGGTTGCTTAGAATTTATGTGCTTATTGTAGTAAGTCTTACAAAACCCCCATGCCATTTCAATTGGATTGTATTGACAATGGTATGGCGGTATTCTAAGAACTTCGTGCCCGTTCTTTCTCAAAATGTCATCAACTACGTAAATTTTGTCATTTGATCGAAAAGGTATAAATAAAGCCCATAGTTCCTTTTTGGTTAATTTTGGATTGAATTTTACATTGTGTTTAACCAACCACTCCTGCATTTCGCATTTCTTACAAGAAAATGAAGGAGTTTTGTCTAATTGCACAGAATGGTATGCAGCATTATCCATAATAACTACACATTTCCCTGAAAGCTTAGCCAAAGCAGGAATAAGTTGATTAACCACCCAATTTTGAAAAGTATTACCATTCATTGTGGCATGGTAATCTCGGTCATTGTTTTTCGAATGTAATAAAAAATCGCACCCATCCAAAAACCCACCCCTATACCCAGCATGTAGAATGGTGAAGCGTTTGCCTTCATTTTTGAATTTAGTTGGATTACTTTTTATATCCGTTTCATGTACCCAGCGTCGAACCACGGATCCATTCTGATATATCCATGTTTCATCCAGGTATACGAATTGGATATCTTCACTGGAATTTTGATACTGTAAAAATTTTCTAAGGAAAATAATTTTAGCTGCAACAACATGTTTTTGTTCACAGAGAATTTTCCTCCCATTAATTAATTTGAATTTATACCCCATACTTTTAACAACCCTATAAAGTGTTGTTCTACTCCCATGGAACTCATAATTTTCTTTCATATCATTCAAAAGATCTCTCAAAGTAAAATACTGATTTCTAGAGTTATATTGCCAAATTAGTTGTTGCAGATCTTTTCTAGCTAGGTGATTCCAAAAATGGCTGTTTTTAGATCGTTTGCCAGAAGTAGTAGATTTCAATTCGTCAGGTCGTTGTCGTAAAATTAATTGTAATGAAGATCTCCCTACCTGAAACGTAATTATCTTTAATTAAATATATATGATAATTAAAATACTAGACATACCCCAAAAATATCTATTAAAATCGTAATAATATTGTGATGCTGTAGATTTGGATTACTTTGCCTAAAAATGTTTGTAGGATTTCAGAATTTGTAACCTTTTTGATTCAGAGATAATCTTTGGCATGTTAATATTTAATATGTGCCTAAAATTATTTTTCACTTTGACATTGACACAGCATTGCAACACTAGATTAATTTGATTTAATAATAAAATGCTCGAAGAAGCGACCGCGTGGCGAAATAATTGTTGCAAGATTAACAATAAACCTCTTGAAAATTAAAAAGAGGATTACTTATGATATCATAAATTATTGCAACACTGTTAAAATAAGGAATCAGGAGTGGCAACTAATAAAAAATGTAAATGTTGATACTGCAACATAACAACACGAAAGCATGGCTAGGCGAGATCCAGAAACAAATGGAATGGTGTATAATCGTTTGTGAACAAGTCTCCATATGCTCTGTGTGTTTATAGTTAGTTTGTGCAAAGACAGTGGAAAAACAGTCGGTTTACGGCAAAATAAAGTATTTTTAGGTAAGTAAAAAATGTTTTCTTCTATAAAAATAGTTTGTCCTCAAAATTAATAACTCGCCCTCACAAAATAGTCCGTTATATTTACGAAAATTGATAAAATATATTTGTACACATAAGTGGACAAAACGCGCACAAAAATTGTAAACAACGTTTTTAGAAAAAAGAAAACATACGTTGAAATATCTCAAGTAATATTATTTTTTTTGTATAAATATATATTTTATAACTTTTTTTCTTTTTGTAACTTCAGTAGAAGTGGTGTTTGCTAAAAATGGATCATGAAGAAAATAGTATTACTGATGAACAGATGGATCGATTACTAAGAGATTGTGATCTGTATGATGAATCACTAACCAAAATTACAGCAAATTTACCACGTATTGCTTCGACTTCAAGCAGAAAGATTGATCCAAAACGTCATCTATCTCAAGCTGAACTAGAGAAAATATTGATGTCATCGGATAGTGAGTTAGAATATTTACCTGAAGATAGTGAAGGAGATTCTGATGGAAAAGAAAAAAATAAACATAATAAAATTGGCAATATCTTGACTAAAAAATCTATCAACGTGAAAAGTAAAGAAAGCAAAACGACTGAAAAATCTATCAACGTCACAAGTAAATAAAAAAACAAAATATAGCGAGTATGAAAGACGACGTCCATTGACCGACGCGGAAATTGAGTCAATGTTATATACCGATGATGACTCAGAAGATGGAATCATATCAGATAGCGATTCTGAAGACATAGAGTCCATGTTTAAAAATAATGGCGATCAAGAAGAAATTGTCGAAGAGGAGCATGATATTGAAGAGGCAGATATGGAGAAAACACAACTAGAAAAAAAATTGGACCCAGAAAAGAGAAAATAAAATCTACCTAGAAACCTGATTGCTCGCCTAATTGGGTTCTAAATAAAGAAAATTTGTTTGGTGCTAATATTCCTAATGCCAGTAAATAACATAAAGTACATGTTCATGGTGATTCACCAATAGATTACTTCAACCATTTTTTTTCTGATTCATTTTTGAGAGACAATTGTTTTCCAATCAAATGTATATGCCTATCAGAATAACAAAATAAATTTCAATCTGACACTTCGTGAACTCAAAATATTTTTGGATATTACAACAATGATGTCATACATCAAATACCCAAGAATTAGGCAATATTGGTCTTCTGAAGGTGATTGGTGAGGATGAATTTCATAGCAGATGCTATGTCTCAGAAACGGCTTGAAGAAATTCGAAGATATTTACATTTTCTAGTTGCTTCAACAATCAAAGAAAATAATACGGATAAGCTATTTCGCCTACGTCCTGTAATTGATCATCTTCATGAAACTTTTCATTCGGCTGTTGATCCTGAACAATTTACAGAGAGTTTTATGTAACATCGAACATTTTCAATGTTAATTTTCATACAGAGAATTTTACTTATATGCATACGTTGTACATTTTCCGACACTTGGTTTATTAAATGAAATTAATTTGAAGCTTTAAACAAGTGTTTTCCACTCCCAGGTTAAGCATGAAGTAAAATTTCGAGTTTAGAAAAGCCTGAAAATTTGGCTCGGGCGCGTAGCGAAGCGAAGCGACCGAGCCAAATTAGGCTTTTCTAAACTCGAAATTTTACTTCATGCGCCACCGCCACAAAACACTGATTCAATGTCAAGTTTGCGGTGTGTTTTAAACTTCGTAATATGTCAGTATTTTGTACCGGTGGCGCATGAAGTAAAATTTCGAGTTTAGAAAATCCTGAAAATTTGGTTTGGTCGCTCCGCGCTTCGCGCTACGCGACCAAACCAAATTTTCAGGCTTTTCTAAACTCGAAATTTTACTTCATGCTTAGTCTGGGAGTGGTATACATATGCATACGTTGTACATTTTCCGACACTTGGTTTATTAAAAGAAATTAATTTGAAGCTTTAAACAAGTGTTTTCCACTCCCAGGTTAAGCATGAAGTAAAATTTCGAGTTTAGAAAAGCCTGAAAATTTGGCTCGGGCGCGTAGCGAAGCGAAGCGACCGAGCCAAATTAGGCTTTTCTAAACTCGAAATTTTACTTCATGCGCCACCGCCACAAAACACTGATTCAATGTGAAGTTTGCGGTGTGTTTTAAACTTCGTAATATGTCAGTATTTTGTACCGGTGGCGCATGAAGTAAAATTTCGAGTTTAGAAAAGCCTGAAAATTTGGTTTGGTCGCTCCGCGCTTCGCGCTACGCGACCAAACCAAATTTTCAGGCTTTTCTAAACTCGAAATTTTACTTCATGCTTAGTCTGGGAGTGGAAACACTCGTTTTAAGTTTTGCATTGAACTCTTTAAAAAAAAACAAGGATCATCTAAAGATTTACGCCACACACGCTATAATTAGGACTTAAAAGAAAAACAACCCTGTTTGTACAATTTGTACTGAAATAAGTTGAGGCGTTGATTGCAATTGGCTATAATTTTTAATGGTCATACCTAAAAATTAAAGGTGTATTGAATGCTTTGATTTGAGAAATCAAACATACGAAAATAAACATTGAAAATGTTCGGTGTTACATAAAACTCTCTGTATGTCAATTGATGAAATGATGGTACCTTTTAAAGGACGCTCATCATTGAAACAATACTTACCAAAAAAGCTCAAAATATTGGGGATGTAAAATATGGGTCCGGGTAGGCACATCTGGATATGTGTATTGTTTTAAAATATTTCAAGGTATTTCTAGTAATAGGCAAGATATTTCTGAAATTGGTGCAGCCGGAGATGTCGTAAAAAGATTATGTCATGATATTGAAAACAAAAATTACAAAATTTGTGCCAATAATCTATTTTCAAATATCCCTTTGATAGATGCGTTAACGCAGAAAAAAAATTGATATACGGGAACAATGCGATCAAATAGGTTGAAAGGAGCTGACAAAATTTTGAAATCGGAGAAGTTATTGAAAAAAGATGGTCTTGGAAGTTATTCGTTTGCAACATCTGATAATAACATCACAGTGGTAAGGTGGCACGACAATAACTTAGTACACACAGTATCCAACTACGCAGGAGTATTCCCCATCGATACTGCTTAAAGATTTTGCCGCAAAGAAAAACAACGAATACAAGTTCCTCGACCATTTTCAATAAAGTTGTACAATCAACACATGGGAGGTGTTGATCTTATGGACTCTCTAACAGCCTTGTATACTAACCATACAAGAAACCGCAGGTGGTATATGAGAATATTTTACCACCTAATAAATGTAGCTATAGTAAATTCTTGGATTTTATGGCGTTCGGATAAGAACAATTTAATCGAAAAGTTGGATTTACGACAATTCAAAAGTCGCATTGCAACTGCTCTAATTTTCCGTGGAGATGGACAGATGACACGACAAAAGGGTCGTCCAAAAAGTACAACTCCTCCTGCTATAAAAAAAGAAAGCATACAGTGGTTCCCACAGAGAAAATATTAGATAAAGGGCCACATTTTTCAAAAAAACTTGAAATAAAAAATGCGGCACGTTGCAAAAGTGTAAATTGTTCAAAAAGAACGCGATAATAGCGCTGTTTCCCGAATGTTTTGAAGTATATCATACATTGTTCTACGTGAACAATACATTTAAAGTATACGCCTGGTCTCTTCCTCGCCGTGCAACTCGAGCGCCGCTCTGGCGGCAGCGCCGCTAAGTTGTTGACTGGGGCCGTTTAAATATCGTTATTAAACCTGTTACGGCAGATCGTGGGTTTTCATCGTTACATACCGTTTTGACGGCAAAACATGCCAACTATTGTGCAGTGCGGATTTCGAGCTGTCGATTTATATATATTTCGCGAGAAAAGCTTAAATAAAGGGCGAAAATTGCTACATAGCTTCCACGTCAGCGACGTCAAAGAAATCCAAAATGATGATTTCAATGACATCGTGGGAGTTGTTTTGCGGGAAACTCGCAGCATCGTTTGTAGCCGAATTCTGCCAGCAGTTCAAAATTGTCTCGTTCTGATCACACTCGCCAAATAAGCTCTCGTCAGTCTGCACCGATATCTCACAACTACCCAGTTGTTCTGGCAGTGCCGGGAGTGGATCGCCAGCCTCCATTAAGTCAGATGATTCGACTGATTCGGCTAGTTCTATAAACAAATGTAAACGTAAATATAAATGTAATTTGTAACTTATATTGCTCAAAGAAATTAAACAGAAATACTACATGCAAGGTTATGCAATAATTATTGATGAACACATTCAATTAAAGTTGTACCTTCAGAATTACGGGCCGAGTTCACACTTTTCTTCTCGTTGCGAAGGGCAAGTCTCTGTCTGCGAGCTTCACAGGATTCCTTTGCCGGTTTCCATGGGAAGATTGTCGGGTTAAAATTTTCCTCTGTGGGATTATTTGATTTCACACCGCCAACAAAGTGTTCAGCGCAAATTCTTGTGTGCTTCGTTGGCACCCAGGGTCCATTTTCATCTCTGAAATAAGGACACTTCAATTAAAAGATGACTTTTTATTCGCATTGTTGCATTCAAATTATTTTTCTCCAAGCATTATCACTGTTACTTTTATAGGTTAGGAATGCTGCTGGCAACATGAGGTTTGTTTTCATTTTAATATTGCAGATTGATTGAATAGTTCTATTCAGGTGAAATAGGAATGTTAACATTATTACTTACCCTTCTCGTCGTACACGCGCAATCCACAACTTCTTCCGCTGTACTTCATAATCACGATTCGGGAACGTATAAAATGTCAAACTGACATTTTTCAACTGCGCGTTGGGACAGTCAGGCACGCAACACACTTTTCCCTCCGATTTCCTGCTCATTTCGTCGCTTATTAATAACAAAAACACGCGTTTCACAGCTGTGCGGCATGCGAACCGCTTGCGCCTGTCAACGTGACTCCCAGTCAACAACTTACAGCTTTGGCCGCATGAGGGCGCGTCGGGCGTGAGAGACCAGGGCCCTGTTTCTCAAAACACTATTAACTATTAATAATAGTAAATGTCATATTAATATGAGTGAAATGTATGAGTACTCGTTTCTCAAATATATTAGTCTATTTTAATAGTTAATAGTTTAATAGTGAAAATTAATGACATATTTTATTGACTAATATCTGTCAAATATTCAGTTCTGTATCTTAAAATTGAAAACTATTATAATTGTTCTCATAATAATTGTTTATTTCCATAAGTAGTAATTGACTTGTAAGTTTTTAATTTGATAAAAATGTCTTCAAGTGAAAGTTCTGATGAAGAAGCTGTTATACATATACGAAATGCAAGAGTATATAGAACAAGAATTAATTATGAATTTATGGAAAATTCATATCAATTTAACGAAAGATTTAGAATGCAGGTAGATAAGTTTTATAATTTGGTGGAGATATTACGTCCATATCTTATCAGAGTAACTGAAAGAAGTAGAGCACTTTCACCTAAAATTATTGTTGAGATAGGATTGCATTGGTTGGGTACAGGGGCACAATAACATGCAATTGCAGATATGCATGGCGTATCAAAGGCAAGTGTGTGTCGTGCTGTACACAGTGTCGTTAATTCTGTTGTAGCGACGATCTTTCGACAATATGTTAAATGGCCAGAAAATGTACAAGAGATTGTTCAACGTTTCCATGCAATTGCTGGTATGCCTATGGTTTGCGGATGTGTTGATGGGACATTAATTAATATTGACGCTCCTTCAGATAATGAAGCTGCATATGTAGATCGACATGGTAAACATTCAATAAATACCGTGGTAGTTTGTGGACCAAATTTTGAGTTTTTTTATTCATTTGCAAATTGGCCCAGTAGTGTGCATGATGCTCGTGTATTACGAACAAGTGGTTTATACGCTCGCATGGAAAATGGTTGGACACCAATCCCTAATGGGATTATACTTGGCGATAGTGCGTATCCCCTAAAACAATGGCTAATTCCACCAGTAATTAGGAATAACAATGAAGTAGAAGCTCGATTTTTAAGAAGCCACAAGAGTATACGAAGGATAATTGAAAACTCTATAGGTATTTTAAAAGAAAAGTTTCCATGCTTAAATCATTTAAGAGTGAATCCAAGCTTTGCTTGTGATGTCTTCAACTGTTGTGTAACATTACACAATTTTCTAAAGGATAATTTATTTAATGAAATAAATAATTTGCAAGAAAATAACCAGGACGAGGAGCATGGAGAAATAATTGATCCCGATCCCATCCAAATCCAAGCAGAAATTAGACTTCAAGATATTATTAGACACTTTAGAAGATAGTAAAATTGAGTTTTTATTTACTAATTATTCTTATATTTAACAAATAACATGAAAATAAAAAAAAATGGGTTCGAAGAATTTCATTAACAAATTTTGAAAATATAATTATTTTGGTAACATTTCATTAACATATTTTGAATGACAGATCTATATTCTTTCTTTCTCGAAAATTTCTAATTTAAGTTTATAATTTTGTAATTCCAATTGTTCAATTTTAAGTTCTAATTTTCTTTTGTTTAAACATTTCTCTTCCTCAACATTTTTTCTTTTTGAATTTGTATGAAAAGATTGTCCTAAAACAGTAGTAGTTTAATAAAATTAGTATATGAACTGCATTTATTACAACCTTTGGATGTTGATGGCATTTCTAATGATTTAAACGTTTCTGCTTCATTAGCATTATTAATGCTTTGCACATCATCAACACTTGAGTTATATTCTAATATCAATAACGAGGGATTGTTTTCTTCCGTTAAGGAATCTTCCTTTCCCAATCCAACTACGCCCGGTGATTCTTTTCCTATAATATCCAAGACTAAGTTATCGATATCTGAAAACTTAGCTTGGATTCCTCCTCCAGTGCCGGTATGTTTGGCGTTATCAATTTTTTTCTGAATAAAATAAATTGTAAATTGTTATTATTTGTAAAAATTAAGTGCTTACTACTCACCATAGTCGAATTTCTAATGTTTGGCCAAAAAGTGTCTCGAATGTACGTGTAAGGTTTATCACTTTCTATCATGTTTAAACTCTTCGATATGTTGGCCACATTCTTCCATGTGGTTTGTTTTAATTCTTTTGTAACTTTATCAGAAAAGGCCGCAAACAGAATTGCCTTTTCTTTAAAAATTTCTCTTAAAATTGCAATTTTTGTGCCTTCGTTCTTTTTCATTATTATTTATAATGATTGACATATAAGTGACATCAGTAGACTATTAATAATAGTGGTCCATTTTAAGAGTATTACATTTTTTTTCGAGAAACATGTTTTATGAGTACTATTAACTATTAAACTATTAACTATTAACTATTATTTTCGAGAAACAGGGCCCAGGCGTATAATATTATATGTGTCTTTATTTCTTACCATAAGTGCACTGTGTACACATACAGAGAGTTTTATGTAACACTGAACATGCCAGAAAATATTCAATATAAATTGTCCTATGTCCGATGTGTTCTGGGACGCATCAAAGCATTGAGTGCGATTTCATTGGCTCTGATTTTAGTAGTTCTAACGCAACTTACATTTAACGTCAAAATGAAATGTGTCATTCATTAATCGCCTACATCACTAATGGAATGTTAATATTAAACAGAAAAGAAAAATGAGAAAGAGGAGAACAGATTTAGCTTAAATGCATAAATAATAGAAAAACAGATTCCTGTTACTTCCGTTTGCTAATATTTCAAGATATGTTTATACATTGCTTCAATTTTACTGAAGTTTATTAAGAACTTCGATTCAGCGTATTGTGTAAACCATTTGATCAGGACCATCCCAAGTACGTTACTTTGGGTGTACCAGCAAAAATTCCGTCACAAAACTGCCATTCGGCAGTTTTAAATATAATTATTCCAAATTTGAAGAGCGTGGCGAGGCAGGTTTGCAAGTACCGCACCTAAGTCTGCTGCCAGCACAACAACACTGGGGTGTTAGGTGTGCTGCTTCATTTGGCAAACATATCAATTTTAATTTATTTGTTTACATAATACTCAATAGAGATAATGTATGTGTATTTATTAATTTATTGAATGCGTAACTTACAATGAATTAAATATTTTCTTTAGGTAAATATGCATAAGTTGTTCATTTTCCGACATTCGTTGTTTTTTTTAAAAGAGTTCAATTTGAAGCTTTAAACGAGTGTTTTCCACTCCAAGACTAAGCATGAAGTAAAATTTCGAGTTTAGAAAAGCCCCGTGAAAATTTGTCGAGGGTCGCGCAGCGACCCGAGACAAATTTTCTGGGCTTTTCTAAACTCGAAATTTTACTTCATGCGCCACGCGTATATAACACAGATTTCAAGTGATATTCGAATATACATAAATTTCACAATATTTTAGTCTTTTATACGCGTGGCGCATGAAGTAAAATTTCGAGTTTAGAAAAGCCCAGAAAATTTGTCTCGGGTCGCTGCGCGACCCGAGACAAATTTTCACGGGGCTTTTCTAAACTCGAAATTTTACTTCATGCTTAGTCTGGGAGTGGAAAACACTCGTTTAAAGCTTCAAATTAAACTTGAAAAAAAAAACAAGTAATGTCTAAAGACTTACAGAAAATGTTTCATGACAGTATTAATCTTGATTGTCTTGAAATGCCGATGTCTTGCTTTGGATAAAAAAGTATGTTCCATATTCCCACACACTGCACTTATTATAAACGCACAAGATGTTCGGTGTTACATAAAACTCTCTGTATGTCAATTGATGAAATGATGGTACCTTTTAAAGGACGCTCATCATTGAAACAATACTTACCAAAAAAGCCCAAAATATTGGGGATGTAAAATATGGGTCCGGGCAGGCACATCTGGATATGTGTATTGTTTTGAAATATTTCAAGGTATTTCTAGTAATAGGCAAGATATTTCTGAAATTGGTGCAGCCGGAGATGTCGTAAAAAGATTATGTCATCATATTGAAAACAAAAATTACAAAATTTGTGCCAATAATCTATTTTCAAATATCCCTTTGATAGATGCGTTAACGCAGAAAAAAAAATGATTTACGGGAACAATGCGATCAAATAGGTTGAAAGGAGCTGACAAAATTTTGAAATCGGAGAGTTATTGAAAAAAGATGGTCTTGGAAGTTATTCGTTTGCAACATCTGATAATAACATCACAGTGGTAAGGTGGCACGACAATAACTTAGTACACACAGTATCCAACTACGCAGGAGTATTCCCCATCGATACTGCTGAAAGATTTTGCCGCAAAGAAAAACAACGAATACAAGTTCCTCGACCATTTTCAATAAAGTTGTACAATCAACACATGGGAGGTGTTGATCTTATGGACTCTCTAACAGCCTTATATACTAACCATACAAGAAACCGCAGGTGGTATATTAGAATATTTTACCACCTAATAAATGCAGCTATAGTAAATTCTTGAATTTTATGGCGTTCGGATAACAACAATTTAATCGAAAAGTTGGATTTACGACAATTCAAAAGTCGCATTACAACTGCTCTAATTTTCCGTGGAGATGGACAGATGACACGACAAAAAAATATAAAAAAAGAAAGCGTACAGTGGTTCCCACAGAGAAAATATTAGATAAAGGGCCACATTTTCGAAAAAAACTAGAAATAAAAAATGCGGCACGTTGCAAAAGTGTAAATTGTTCAAATAGAACACGATATATGTGCAAAAGATGCGAAATAGCGCTGTGTCCCGAATGTTTTGAGTTATATCATACATAATAAAATGGAATATTTCAGATTCTACGTGAACAATACATTTAAAGTATAATATTATAGGTGTCTTTATTTCTTACCATAAGTGCACTGTGTACACATATGTGTACATTCTATTTTTTCTCAAAATAATTGAAGTTTTCAAAAATTTTCAACTTTTTTTTTATTATTCTTATCAATATAAAGCTCAATTCCAACCAAAATTAATTTTTGTTTCACCACAAACTCTAATTTTGAAAAGTTGCGCATGAGAGGGTTAAAAATGTATGCAAATTTTCAAAGTTTTAGTAGAGTCTTAAAACTGTCTTGCAACTTATAATAAAAAGTAAGACTAAGCCAATATTTAAAAAAAAATTATATTATAACGTTCTTTACTTCTATTTGATTTAGATGAATTTTATGTGAATAATTGTATAAAAATCATTTGTACCATGACCTTTTTTTTCAATTATTGAAACAAAAAACTGAATAATGTTTCTTTATAAACTAAATTTAACTTTGAATCAATCATTTTCAAAAACATGTTAAATTTCTTTATAGCTATTGAAAATATATTACATTATTAAACAACTACTTGTTTACTTTGATTTTCATCTTTACAGACATCGTATTTATTAAAATGTTCATTATTCTCCTAACAAGATTTTTCACTGCCTGTAAATATTTCAGGCTTTTCTAAACTCGAAATATTTACTTCATGCGCAAGGCATCTAAAGCACAGATTAATTGGAAAATTCAAAAACATATTTCATATTTCTTGAATAATTTTCTCACTTATCAGTTGGTGAAACATTTTTAAATATTGATAATGAAGGTTTAAATTAAATTACACTTGGTTTGTTTCACAATTTTTTGCTTTGCTATTTACTCGACTAGTTTCGCGTTTTACAGCATTATCAGGAGTGAGAATGCTGTAAAACGCGAAACTAGTCGAGTACATAGTAAAGCAAAAAATTGTGAAACAAACCAAGTGTAATTTAATTTAAACCTTCATTATCAAAACATATTTCATCTATAATAATAATAAAACATCATTAGATTAAAAAAAGATTTTGTCTTTGTTTTTTGAGCGTAAAATAAAACAATGACAACAAAGAAAGTGGATTATAAGCATTGAAATTGTACAATCAATTCTAATATTAGTTTTAACAAGGTACACTAATTAACGCATGTTTATTATATTCATCATTTTTCTATAGGTTATGTTAAAAAGGTCTCTTAGTTTTTTAATTGTTCGTTAACTCACATTATATTCATATCTTCAAGCGACATCGCTATGGGTCCTGATTATAAAAGACTTAACTTAATCTATGAAAATCATATTCCGAGAGTGCGAATTTTAATCCATAATAATTAATTATGAAATTTCATAGCTAATATTTGTCAATAATTAGGTATATTTGGGCTAAATATTAAATATTTAGACATTCCACGTCAATATCTAAATATTTAATGCCTAAATAATATAGATCGATCGATATACCAATTGTCTTAAAACCCATTCAGAATTTTGTGTTATGATTTATTGAAAATTGCAATTTCGATTTCATGCATCATTAGACTTACTCCTGGAAAATGTTTCTTTACTTTAAATATACAGGCTAATTTAAGCAACATTTATTATCAACTAATAAACCATATAACGAGCAATACATGAAATTGGAATAGGGTTCACACGCGGACCAATTGGTGGTGTTAATTGTTGAAATTAATAAGTAATTTACATATTACGTAAATGCAATTTGTGACGTAAAGCATCACTTTTTGATAATTTGGCAGGTTTGACATTATACTTGCCACTCTCGACATCCCATCCTTTTTATAAATTATATTTTAAATTAAATAATAGATCACATTTAATAAATGTAATCCTGTTTAGAAGAGTTGCATACATTAGCTCAAAGAGCCGCATGCATTAGCTGAAAGAACTGCATGTGGCTCGGGAGCTGCCTAACCTAACATACCGGCTGTTGATGCAATCAGGTATACCATGACCATGAAACCACATTTATCCATTTTCCTGCTTCCGGGGTCAATTTTGAGGTAAAGTACAACAGTATACAAAAATTTAAAAAAAACCCTCATATTTAAGTCGCTGTTTAGTTAAAATTGAACATGATTTACAATTTTTTTATCGAGTTTTGAAAATTATGAAAATTGCAAATAATTAGCCTCAAGAACACCTGTCTTCATTCATCATTTTTGATACGAATGTGCTAAAATGGTCGAAGGTGCCTTAAATAAAAGCTATGGGTGTGGTGTTGATGATTTTAGGCATAAAAGTCGAGTATTAAACGCTACCCAGTTTGAGGCCAGTTTTTAAAATTTTCCTGTTTTTTTTTTAATTATAAAAATAATAAGCGGCATCGGATTTTAACCGGATAACCACCTAGATCTTTTTCTTAATTCTTGTTTGCTCTTGTACTTTTTCTCTAAAATGACCCAGAATGCAGGAAAATGCATAAATATAGTTTTACATCTTAAATCCCTATGTATACCTGATTGAATCAACACCCTGTATACTCTACACACCTTTGTTATTAGCAAGGCTGATAGAGTAGAGTATAGAGTAGGTTGGTCCATATCCGTGCATGCGCAATAGTAACTGTCAGTGGGTGGAATTATATTAATAATAAAAATTAATAGGGGTTATGTGAAACGTCAAGACGAACAAAATAAGTTAAATGAAATCTCATAATGGGCTCGTTCATCATGGACAAAAGTTGGGAGTTTACTGCTAACTGTTAGGGAATTCTCTTGTGCAGCCAGAAGCAATTCTGTCTGCCCTCAGAAACCTGCACATGGACGAGTCGATATGCCTCTTCATAGGGGAAGCACATTGTCTCATCGCTGGGTGGCTCGCACTCAAGAAGAGAGATTAATAGGGGTACCCCTCAAGGGGGGGTCCTCTCTCCGCTACTATGGAACGTAGTCATAAATGACCTACTGAAAGAACTAGAGTCTGTAGGGTGTAGGACAATTGCCTACGCTGACGATGTGACTATTATGATCTGTGGCAAACACTTAAACATCCTATCCGAACTTATGGAACAGGCACTCCGCAAGGTAACCCGCTAGTGTGAGAAGTGTGGACTAGGCTCAAAACTGAGCTTGTACTCTACACCAGAATACATAAAGTACCGAACTTCAAAGTTCCTACTCTAAACGGCACGGAACTGGTGGTAAAAGAGCAAGCTAAATATTTGGGCATTCTAATTGACAGGAAGCTTAGTTGGAAGCCCAATATCCAGGAGAGAGCATGGAAAGCGCTCGTCGCGCTGTACTCCTGCAAAAGAGCAGTGGGCAAGAACTGAGGACTGAAACCAACCGTTGTTCACTGGATATACACGGCCAGGGTAAGGCCCTCTATGTTCTACAGGGCCGCAGTCTGTTGGACTGCCCTCGACAAAAGGATCCACCAAACTGCACTCGGCAAGGCTCAGAGAGCCGCCGAATTGCTCATAACGGGGGCGGTCAGGTCCACCCCCTCCAATGCGCTAGATATAATACTAAATCTACCTCCAGGCGACCTCTACTGCAGATATGCTGCAGCTACCACAGCGATCAGAATCAACTCAGTTGGGATATGAAGCACTAGCAAACAGGGCCATGGAAGGATCCTGAATGAGCTTGTCGATATCCCCCTGAAAACTGACAGCTGCATTCCAGAACTTAATTTTGAAAATAAGTTCTCCACTTTCATCCCCGACAAAACCAAATGGTTAGAAGGCAAGATAATTCAAGGCAAGGACGTCTGGCTCTTTACGGATGGTCCCAACTCTGAAAACAGAGTAGGGGGAGGAATCTTCTCACAAGATTTCAACCTCAAAAAGTCTTTTAGACTCCCAAACCACTGTAACATTCTTCGGGCAGAGCTCACGGCCATCCGAGTGGCAGCGGACTGGATCCACAAATATGACCTTCAGGGAAACCGCATCAGGTTCATTACTAATAGCCAAGCCGCCATTAAGATACTGAATAGTTCGTACTGCATCTCGAAGATGGTCAGAGACGGTAAAAATGTAAAAAATTGCTAAATAGGCTTGCAAATAACTGTGATGTGGGACACATGTGGGTACCTAGTCACAGTGATATCAGGGGAAATTCAATTGTTGACCTTGCATGGAAGCGGGCAAAAATGAAGGACCGGTCTACTGAACTCTCCACCCACTTTCCTCTTGTGGAATGCAAGAGACTACTTAGGGACCAGATGATAGCATCGGTCAACCATAGGTGGAGAGAAGAAGATACGTGTCTCATAACAAGGCAGCTATGGGATACTATAAACAGCAACAGATTTATTGCACTTAGCAGAATTGACATAAAGAAGGTGGTAGGCATCCTCACGGGCGCCTGCCTCCTAGGCAGACATGCACAATAGATGGGTCTTGAGCACAACGACTTTTGCAGAGGATGCCTGGATGTGGAGGAGGAAGAGATCAAGAAGAGCTCTCGAAGGGAAAAAGGATCAAGTACCTTGGTATGCACTACGCAAATGGACTAACGGACCTCACACCTCTAGATGTGAGAAATCTGATCGGGTTCATTAGGTGCTCGGATTGGTTTGTATAGGTGGGGAGAGAGGGGAGATCTGACTCCTTTTCACCCCTATGGTATCACAACACCTTTGGGCCTGTGAGCGATCTAACTGCTGCCATTGGAACCCAACCTAACCTAACCTAGGGAATTCTCTAATGACCGGATCGTTAATCGTGAATGTGTTTTGGAGTTTTGCAATCGTACAAAATAGACCGACCGGAGTACTGTTCATTAGATACCAACATACATCACAAACAAATCCAAACGTATTGATTGTTGAACATTTTGATATCTACTATTAATTGAAAATGAAATTTGTTAGTGAGTGGAATTTTTCATCTGTTGCCTCACAACGGCATAAACCAACCTTCTCAGTATGTATTTTACCGACTGGGTTATTAGTTAGTTTTAAACTATTAATAGAGTGAACTTGGCAACATTGCATTTTAATGTGTACCAACTGTATTGAACCGAACCATTTAGAGGTTATGTCATATTGCTTATGTTTTTGAAAATGTGTTTCTTCCGCTGAATTATCTCATTGAAATTTCCTTCAAACAAATGATTCCACTCCTTGGTTAAGCATAAAGTTAAATTTCGAGTTTGGATAAGCCTGAAAATTTGGTTTAGTCGCATAGCGAAGCGGAGTAACCAACTTTAACTTAAGGGGGTCTTCCGGTATAATTGACCCAAACTTTGGATTTTTTTTCCAGGGAACTGGTAAGAGTTAGAGACCTGGGTTTTTTTTTAAATCTTTATTCATCCTTGCTCTACAATTGGGATTTTTGTCGAGTCGAAAAAATCAAAATGGCGTCCAATCAGCTCAGTTTCTTGAAGAGTATAGTTCAGAGAATGGAATGAACTACGAAAAAAAACTCATACTCATCAAAATTTATGAAATTCGAGATTAAAGTTATACCTGCGCGACCCATACCGCTCGGGATGCATTCAAAGGCCTGTAGCGACGTAAATATTTGCCGGATCGAAATATCCTCTTACCCACATATTCTAGACATGTTTAGCTTTGATTTCATACAAAAAAAAATCGATTTTTTGAAAAAATTATACCGGAAGACCCCCTTAAACCACTAGGAGTACAACGTTATTAATTTATTAGTTGTAAACTAACAGTAGTAATCTAATAAAAAAAAAAACCTTTATCGGCATAATACATCTACACTACCTACCCCCTCTCTTTCTCCTGCTTTCCCTCTCTTCCCCCTCTCTTTCTCCTGCTTTACCTCTCTTCCCCCAACTTCTCCCGCGTCCTTACCCCGGCCTCATCCTCTGTCATCCATTCCATCACTCTTCTATTCCCTGTTATTCCTACCCATTCCTCCTTTACCCCCTCGCACTCCTCCGCCAAATGACTCCACGTATCCCTCCCTCGCTCACACATTACACACTTCCCATACTCTTCCCCCCATCCACACCTTCCTTCCTCTCTCCCCTGACCCACACCTCGCCCTCGCCGGCACCACCCTTTCCTCCCTACTCCATCCCCCCTCCACCAAATACCTCTGCATTCTCCTGTGCACCTGCCACCTCCCGTACCTATCGTTGTATTCACTCCGCTCTATACACCTCTGTCTTTCCTTTGCTTCCACCTCCTTCTCTTTCACCAAATCTACAAAGATTACAATTACAATTGCCACCTCAAATTATTTGTATCTACTAGCAATTTAATAAAGTGTCTCTAAGGATCAGATAGGATAGGAGGATCAGGTAATATTCCTTGCTCAGTAATATCTGTCTTCTTTATTATCTGTCCATTTATATGTTCAAATTTTAAAAAAGTTCTAAATACAAGGAATTTTTCTTTTATGTATACTTGTTATGATTTTTCAATGTACATTTTTAGACATTCGTGATCTTATTAAAAACTTTCAATTCAAAAACTCTAACGAGCTTTTTCCACTCCCAGACTAAGCATGAAGTAAAATTTCGAGTTTAGAAAAGCCTGAAAATTTGGCTTGGTCGTGTAGCGCAGCGGAGCGACCAAGCCAAATCAGGCTTTTCTAAACTCGAAATTTTACTTCATGCGCCACGCGTATAAAACACTGATTTAAAGTGAAGTTCAAAATACACTGCTTAGTTCTGATCACATGTTCATTCATTTTACAAATGTTTATATGGAATATGTGAAAGTATACTTAAAAGAAAAAATCCCTGTAGGTGTTGCAAAGTTGCAAGTTGTAGTGTTCTCTTTTTTAAAAATCTTTGCATCGTGACAATTTATTTGAAAAATGATTTATTTGTCGCATTGATAATCATTTCCTAACATCTCAAAATTTGATGTTTAAAGAAGGACTACAACTGTTCGCAGTAAATACACCCTAAGTTTGGCCATAGTAAAAAAAAACAGTTTAAACAAAAACTGTGTAATATAACCTCTAAATGTATCTAGAGTGAAGTTAGAACACATACAAATTCCACCACCTTCATTTTATCTATAGATCAAAACTAATAGCGTCTGGATTTTGTTGTACTGCGCGATCATTCAAGACATAAATTAGAGTAGGGTTTGAATTTTAAATTAGATTGGCGCTACTGACTTGTTACACATAGTTTACCATAACCTCAAATTAATTCCATCAATCAATTAGCAAAAATGCCGCCTACTCCAATTTATATTATTATTACCAGTATCAAACTATAATGATATTAACAGTAATTATATTAATAATTGAACTTTGATTTACTCTTAAATATTTAAACGTTTGTAATATTTTTGATTAATAAAAATGAATATTTCTAAGCAATAAGACTTTGATTTGAAGTCATCCTGATTATAAACATATTTTCAACAATGTTCTATTTTCTCATTCAAAAAATGCCGTAAGTTAACTGAAGCAAAACAATTTACGATTCCAGTTCAAACTGATAACGCACAACAATTTCATGTCGTTGTACTCATACATGTATCTATACCCGATTAACATATCACCCGGATAATTTTAAACCATTTCCAACTCACACTTTTAAATAGTAAAGAAATATACATCGTCAGCACACACAAACTACTGCCACATTCCAACGACACATTGTTATTAATTTTATTTAGCGAATTGTGTATTATCAGTTTATTTATAATATTTTTTTCGTGTGGTTGCATTTTATGCTGATATGGCCCGGCCTTGAACGGAAGGTTCGCAATACATTTTTTTTTATTCCGTGGGTGGCGTTAGTCCGTTCAAGATGTCGTGATTGTCCGGTGTTTTTCTTTCTCTTTTTCCGCGCGGTGTGAAAACTTATCATGAAGATTAAGGCGGGGAACTTGACAGCCAACGGTGGGATTAAGGAGAAGTTTCCCGAGACGGACGAGCAGACTGTCGTTTACGGGTCTTACGGTGAGTTTTAAATAGAATTGAAGTGAAGAAAGGAACATTTTGTGGGTGTCGAGGATTGTGTTTGTTGTGGAGGTGGAAATTGTGTCCATATTGAATTGGGAAATGTTGTGATTTATGTTTAATATTTTATTTATTGTTATCGTTATATTATTTATTTATTAATATTTTACAAATTTTATATACTTACCAAGAAAGATAAATGTAAAAAGTTTTCATATTTTTCTTATTTTACAAAATCAAATAAATTCAACAATTTAGCACACATATACAGGGTGCTCGTATTTCGACAGAATGTATGGGGATCTCAGTTATTTGAAGAGATAGAGAGTCGGTTAAATTGGGGCAAAGTTGCGTATTTTAGGGCCTAACCATAATCTGAAAATAATTTTAATATATATTTTTTTGTTTTCGAGATATCAACAAAAAACTGATTTTTTGAAAAATTGTTTTTATTTTAAACTACCGAATCTGGATATTTAGAACTTTGACAATATATAGGCACTTTTTAATGAGGAATCTAGTAGCATATATTTTTTTAATATAACTATAACATTTACCCGGGGCCCATAGCCAACTTTTGTTTTTCTTATGAGCGTCATTTTGGATTTTCATATTTTTTCGAAAGAATATTTTTTTCTGAACTTAGTGATGTATCACACTCATAATTTATTTTAGATTTGATATTTAAAATTATGATATTTTCTTTTTTGCAGAGTGCCTTGGAAACAATGACGTCATATCTGTTAATCAATAAAATCTTGACAGCAGTTAATCATTGTTAGCACTCAAAATTAATAAATAATTGTTAATCTTTTATAATAATAACAATAAGTATACACCATTCCATTTGTTTCTGGATCTCGCCTAGCCATGCTTTCGTGTTGTTATGTTGCAGTATCAACATTTACATTTTTTATTAGTTGCCGCTCCTGATTCCTTATTTTAACAGTGTTGCAATAATTTATGATATCATAAGTAATCCTCTTTTTAATTTTCAAGAGGTTTATTGTTAATCTTGCAACAATTATTTCGCCACACGGTCGCTTCTTCGAGCATTTTATTATTAAATCAAATTAATTATTTAATCACCCAGCTAGAAAAGATCTGAAACAACTAATTTGGCAATATAACTCTAGAAATCAGTATTTTACTTTGAGAGATCTTTTGAATGATATGAAAGAAAATTATGAGTTCCATGGGAGTAGAACAACACTTTATAGGGTTGTTAAAAGTATGGGGTATAAATTCAAATTAATTAATGGGCGCAAAATTCTCTGTGAACAAAAACATGTTGTTGCAGCTAAAATTATTTTCCTTAGAAAATTTTTACAGTATCAAAATTCCAGTGAAGATATCTAATTCGTATACCTGGATGAAACATGGATATATCAGAATGGATCCGTGGTTCGACGCTGGGTACATGAAACGGATATAAAAAGTAATCCAACTAAATTCAAAAATGAAGACAAACGCTTCACCATTCTACATGCTGGGTATAGGGGTGGGTTTTTGGATGGGTGCGATTTTTTTATTACATTCGAAAAACAGTGACCGAGATTACCATGCCACAATGGATGGTAATACTTTTCAAAATTGGGTGGTTAATCAACTTATTCCTGCTTTGGCTAAGCTTTCAGGGAAATGTGTAGTTATTATGGATAATGCTGCATACCATTCTGTGCAATTAGACAAAACTCCTTCATTTTCTTGTAAGAAATGCGAAATGCAGGAGTGGTTGGTTAAACACAATGTAAAATTCAATCCAAAATTAACCAAAAAGGAACTATGGGCTTTATTTATACCTTTTCGATCAAATGACAAAATTTACGTAGTTGATGACATTTTGAGAAAGAACGGGCACGAAGTTCTTAGATTACCGTCATACCATTGTCAATACAATCCAATTGAAATGGCATGGGGGTTTTGTAAGACTTACTACAATAAGCACCTAAATTCTAAGCAACCATCTAAGGATCGTGTTCAGAATTTATGGCTTGAGTCTCTCTCAAAATGTACATCCGATATGTGGCAAAATTTTTGTGATCATTGTGAAAAACTTATTTCGGATGACTGGACAAAACACATGGGGAACCTTTCTTTTGAAACCATTCCTCCTTTTATTATTTCGCTTGGGGAATCTGGCTCAGAACAAACATCAGAAGATTCAGATGCAGGTTCTCTTGACTAAATAATAAAAGTGGAATGAGGGCTTAAAAATTGTTTGACATGAAAATTATCAGTATCACAAGAGGGTGGGAATAAATTTGCAATTCTACAAAAAAATACTGAGGGCCAACAGAAGAGAGAATGACCAAAATTAAGGTGGATGGATGGAGTTGATCAAAATGTGTTAACGGGAAGACCCAAGCGAGAAATACAAATGGATGACGAAATAAGTTTGCAGAGCCGAATTCATTATATTTGTTATATACAATATTATTGCTGTGTTTGTATGTACAAAAACCAAGTAGTAAATTTTGTTAATCTTAAAACTGCATATTATTATCCTTTTATATCTGAAAATTTGTAAAACAGGCAACAGTGTAAGATCACAATAGTCAGAAATTATAACCTTAAAATCGAACATCTGACAGTGACATTTAAAAACCCTGATTTAAAACACAACCAGCCCCATTTACAATACTTAAACTGTCACTTTTCCATAGCTAGGCGAGATCCAGAAACAAATGGAATCGTGTATATCGATTATCACATAAAAGTTGGTGGGCAGGTGGTGGCCGAGCGGTAACGTCGTCGGACTGTATCGCTCGACGACCCACAAACTCGGGTTCGATTCCCGTGCACGGGGAGACTTTATTTAAAAATAATTTCTCGTCGTGACCCTGGGTGTGGTATGAATGTGAGTGTTTGTCCGTATAATAGCATTCTACAAATTGTAATGTTAAACAATTAATTAATACAAAATATATATAAATAAATGATGTTGGCTAATGGGCAAGTTCCCAAGGCCAGGCAAAAGCCAAATACAACAAGACATAAAAGTTGCACAAACTAAATTTATTCTACTTTTATTATTATTATTCCAAAACTATTCACAAAAAAAGTCATTCTTGCATTTTTTCGCTACATCTCGGTAATTATTGATCACCATCACATCTAAGCGTTATATATTTTTAAATCTACTGTAAATCAGTAGTTTAAATGCATGGCGCATGAAGTAAAATTTCGAGTTTAGAAAAGCTCAGTGAACATTTTCTACGCGGGGTTTTTCTAAACTCGAAATTTTACTACATGCTTAGTTTGGGAGTGGAAGACACTCGATAGTTTAAAATACATCACAACTGTTAAAATATGTATCGTCTGATGCCTGTCTTTAGAGGTGATATGTAAGTAAATTATGGGTCCTAGGAGTTGTCAAATAAGTGAGTTACTCAACTGTTTTCAAGGCTTTACAAAAAACAAAAAATTAAAATTTTACATATAAAATGTACACTAAACTATAAGTGTGATACATCATTGAGTTCAGAAAAAAATATTCTTCCAAAAAATATGAACATCCAAAATGGCACCCATAAGAAAAACAAAAGTTAGCTATGGTCCCTGGGTAAATTTTATATATATCTTAAAATAAAATATGCTACTAGATTTATCATTAAAAACTGCCTGTATAATGTCAAAGTTGTAAACGTCTGGATTCAATAGTTTTTGAATAAAAACGACATTTCAAAAAATTCCGTTTTTTCACAATATCTCAGAAACGAAAGAAGATATTTCAAATTTGTTTTTAGATTATTATTGGTCCCTAAATTACACAACTTTGCCCTGACTTTCTATCTCTTCAAATAACCGAGATCCCTATACATTCTGTTGAAATACGGACACCCTGTATACCTGTTACTACACAGGTATAGGGTTAGACTCCACAGAGATAGAAATATCTTCGAATTTCTCGCCTAGTTAAATGAAATCAGTTCTAACTATTGATCAATTTATTTGATGTTATCCAATGATGGAGGAGTATTTCAATGTTCTTATTATATTTTCTCAAGAATCGAGTTTCGACAATATCAATGCAATTTTCAAGTGTTGCAACAAATTTACAATGATTCTACGATTAAATATTATCAAATAGTGGTGAATACAAGACATTCGTTTGTTCATTAATTTAGCACAAGGATTACAGGATGGTTTGAAAATTTCCACGGCACCATGTATCCTTTCCACGGCAACATGTATCCTATTTTATTTTAATCTTGTGATAGTTTATGAATAACTAAGTATGTTTTTAAACTTCATATTAAATCAGTGTTTTACACACCTGGGGCATGAAGTAAATATTTCTAGTTTAGAAAAGCCTGAAAATTTGGTTTGGTCGCTACACGACCACACCAAATTTTCAGGCTTTTCTAAACTCGAAATAATTACTTCATGCTTAATCGAGGAGTGGAAAACCCTTGTTAGAAAATTATTAAAACTTTTATTGACAACACTGAATTCTTAAAAAAAATTAACAACAGGATAATTAACCAAACTCATAAACATGATGAAAATCACTACAGTTTGTGTTTGTTTTTCATTTTCTTGAAGAAATCAGTATTGTCATTAAAGGTTTTAATAGCTAAGTAACTAGTGTTTTCCACTTCTCGATTAAGCATGAAGTAAAATTTCTAGTTTAGAAAAGCTCTTCTAAACTCAAAATTTTACTTCATGCGCCAGGCATATAAAGCAATGATTTCAAGCTAAGTTTAAAAAATACCATTAAAGCTGGGAATTTTTCAAATTTAAGTATTCAATTATTCATTCAAAACATATTCGAATATTTCAAATGTTCAAATATTTAAATATTCGTACAAAAACAGATTCTTACATTCCAATATTAATATTTTTAGGTATTCAAATGTAAGAAAAATTTAGTGATTGAAATATTAATATTTGAATATTCGATTACTTGAATTATTAGTTTTCGAATCTCAGCCTTACTTTACGCGACCAATCCAAATTTCTGACTTTTCTAAACTCCATATATTTACTTCATGTTTATTCAACTGGATATGGGGGTTCAAACCCCCCCGAAATTATCAAAATATAAAATTTTTGTATGTAAATGCAAAAACAATATTTTTACTATTAATCCCCCTTCCCTGAAATTTTTATAACTCCTTCTGATTTTTTTTCTGGCTACGGCCTTAAAATTATCTGTAGTTTAGTTCTCAATGATCACTTGATGAAACATGATTGATACAAGTATTCAATCATGATTAATAAAACTCACTCGGTTTGTTTCGACTAACATTACTTGATAATGACTGTTAGTCGAAACAAACTAAGTGATTTTTATTACACTTACGTGCAAAGAAAACGTCCCATTAATTATTTATTTATTATTTTTTTATAATAGCATTACTCAGTATTGCAAGAGTAATGCTATTATAAAAAAATAATAAATAAATAATTAATGGGACTCTTACTTTGCACGTAAGTGTAATAAAAATCACTTAGTTTGTTTCGACTAACAGTCATTATCAAATAGAACTTTTAGTATATTACGATAAAATAGACTATCAGGGTATAGAAAAAAACAACATATGGTACTTATCAATTTATTTAATGAACAATAATCATCACAAATTAAATTTAAAGATATGTTGTCCATTCTTCTACTGTTTTTGCTTTTTTGTTTTGATCTTCAGTGGATGTGGGAGTTAATCCACTAAAGGTTGCTGTGTTCATCATGGTTTTAAGTGCTGTAGATTGTGCAAAAGCTGTAGCTCTTTTTGGAAGATTGGCGAAGTCACTTGTGTGTGGCCAGAGTGCTTAATGTCAGCCGTTGTACCGACCAATTTCTATTTGATTATCTATTTTATCGTAAAATACCAAACGTTTTGTTCGTAATAACAGTGATTTTATTATAAAAAATAAAAAGATAGGTGGGCCGATTTCTATGCAATTAAGTATAGTTTACAAAAAAATAAACTAAATTAACCTAATCGTTATCTAACCTATCTTAACTGCCAACTAACATAGTCTTGTCATCTAACTTACGAGGAAGTCGACCGCCATCTAAACGAATAAAACTCATGATATTGTCGTCTTAAGGGGATTATAGCAGTATAACACGCCGATCGTGTTTTAAAGACCCACATAGTTTAGAGTAGCTCATCCGATGCCAAATTTACAGGATAAGTGGGGCGAATACAGTCAGAAAGAAAAGCGGCAGTTCGCTGTGCATTTGTGCATTGCTCCTTGGCATAAACGGATGGGGTCTCGCGTCGCGTGGAATAGACGAAAAAAAAGCGTATAAAAAAGATGGATCTAAGGAAAGTGTCGATTCGTATTATTTAAACACGCTGATAATACATACAAGCTATGTATTGTTTTTAATTCGTTAGAAAGCGTTATCGGATCCTGTGTTATTTTTCGGTATTTACAAAACCGATGATTCTTATTCTTGTCATTATAACACATTATTTTTTCTTTTAAGACTAAAGTTTCGACAGCCGAACAAACTATGTGTTTTATTTTATTAAATTAGAGATTATTTCTTAAAAATATAATAATAAAATAATTCATGTTCATAAGCTCCTTGTAAATATTTATATGCCGGATATATACAGGGTATCTACGCTAAACCATTCGTTAAAAGTTTATGGGGTTGCCGTTGCACTAAAAATTTGTTGAATTAGTTCTCCTCATGTGCAATATTTCAACTTTATAGCACTTCCAGTTCCACCGGAAGTAGCACCAAATTTGTTATTTTAAATAGAACACCCTACTTATTAGCAATTTTTTGGGTTTCTCGTTTAAATTGCAACATATTTTATTCAAACATATGTACACTTATCTCTTATAGTTTTCAAGAAAAAAAAAATTTCTAAAATTTTTACCTTTAAAAGGCATCTCGAAATCTGTCTGTAACTTCTCTTAAGAATAAGATAAACATATGATTTATATCTCTACTTGTACCTAGAGAATGCCCCTATGAGTAAATTAATTGGAAACTGTCAATTTTGACAATAAGTGTTCATAAAATGTCAATATCTAAGTGCTCTCTTCAATATCAAGTAATTCATTTTTTTTTTTTAATGGAATGATCCAATTTTTATCACGTAGTACGATTGGTAGGAAAATTTCCTACAAAAAAGTATTATACAACTATACTTCTAAAGCGAGTAGTTTTCGAATTATTTCGATAATTCGTTTTTCGTCGCATTTATGCAGGGTAATGACATTGCTTTGATGTACAGGGAGTTTTTCTTTAAAATATACGTATACCAAATTCAGCTTGTTTTCTTTAAATCTTTAGTTATTCGTTGTTTTTTTTAATGGTTCAATTTGAAGCTCTAAACGAGTGTTTTCCACTCCCACATTTTCCGACATTCGTTGTTTTTTAAAAGAGTTCAATTTGAAGCTTTAAACGAGTGTTTTCCACTCCTAGACTAAGCATGAAGTAAAATTTCGAGTTTAGAAAAGCCCCGTGAAAATTTGTCTCGGGTCGCGCAGCGACCCGAGACAAATTTTCTGGGCTTTTCTAAACTCGAAATTTTACTTCATGCGCCACGCGTATAAAACACAGATTTCAACTGAAGTTCGAATATAAATAAATTTCACAATATTTTAGTGTCTTATACGCGTGGCGCATGAAGTAAAATTTCGAGTTTAGAAAAGCCCAGAAAATTTGTCTCGGGTCGCTACGCGACCCTCGACAAATTTTCACGGGGCTTTTCTAAACTCGAAATTTTACTTCATGCTTAGTCTAGGAGTGGAAAACACTCGTTTAAAGCTTCAAATTGAACTCTTTTAAAAAACAACGAATGTCGGAAAATGTACAGCTTTATTCCCTGTATATTATTCAAGTAGTAATTTAATTTCCATCATTGTCATGGTACTATTAAAAATTATTACAATATATAAGTTGTTCTTTAATGCTCATTGTTTATTTTGCTAGGGCGTAGGTAAAGTATCGTACGTTTCTCGAGTGGTATGGCAATTACATACTCGCGGAATACTGCACTCGCCGCTGCGCGGCTCGTGCGCAACATGTCCGCTCATATGTAATATACTGGATGCAAAATGTCAAATAATAACAGTATATTACGTAACCAGAGTAGTACTGGTTACGTAATATACTGTTATTATTTGACATTTTGCATTACATACGCGACAAAACAAAAACATTACTACTTGCCTACTAAAATTCAGTTGCGAATTAATATACCTATAGAGGCATCCCCTAGGTACAAGTAGAGATTTAAATCATATTTTTATCTTATTCTTAAGAGAAGTTACAGACAGATTTCAAGATGCCTCTTAGAGGTCAAAATTTTTGAAATATTTTTTTTGCTTCAAAACTATAAGAGATAAGTGTACATATATTTGAATAAAATATGTTGCAATTTAATCGAGGAATCTAAAAAATGACTAATATATAGGGTATTCTATTTGAAATAACAAATTTGGTGCAACCAGGGACGTAGCCATGGGGGGGATGGAGGGGGACGCCCCCCCCCCCCCAAAGCTAAGGCAGTTGGCAAATTTTACTTTATAATGAAAAATTGCTAAACCAGTTGGCAAATCTAAAAAAATTATATGATATAAATGGATATGTTCCCAGAAAATGGGTTAGGGCTTAATGCAGTTGGCAAATCTCGGACGAAACAAATTGATGAACATTAATAAGTTTTACTAAAAGAAAATTTCAATTGGAATTAAAACAAATGAATCTAAATAATCTAGTTGGCAAACTATTATTATTCAATATTTAAGCAGTTGGCATAATTTAAAATGTAAAAGAAATTTTTTAATGTTTTAGATGTTCTTGTGTCGTTTCTAGAAAATAACTTGAATGAGGTTTTAAAGATTGTGAATCCTCTTGTTAAATTATTTTCTATGGCTCTGTCAAAGCAGAACATTAGCTCAGATACCATAGAAACTTTGACACCCTTATATCCTTGTGATAAGCCGGATGAGTTTGCACTGCAGGTGGAACTAGACGTCTTATTTGATATCTGCATTAAAAACAAAGTGAAATCGATGCAGGAAGTGATGAACACAGTGAAGGAAAATAAAAATGTGTTTGCGTTATCCTTTAAACTATGTCAGCTAATATATACAGCCGGGTTTTCAGTGGCAACAAATGAAAGAAGCTTTAGTTCATTGAAATTTGTCAAAATTTCATTGCGTTCTAGAATGAAGGAAGATCGTTTGGACGCATTAATGATTTTGAAAACAGAATCTGATATTACTGATAATATTGAATTATCAAATATTGTGAACTCCTGGGCTAAACTAAAGCATAGGCGAGTTATAATAAACTAATTCAAATTGTAAAACTCCATGTTTTATTAGGTATTGGTTAAATGTAATTATGTACATATGTTATAAAATATATTAGGAAGTACAAAGCACTATATTATTGGATAATAAATTAAGCTTAATTTATATAAATCAATGTACTACGTTATATTAATTTGTTAAAATAAAATAATATAAAAATAGACATTTTTATTTTAATTTTGAAGTTGGAAAATTATAGGTGTTTCCCCCCTCAAAAGTTAAGGCTTCGCTACGCCCCTGGGTGCTACTTCCGGTGGAACCGGAAGTGATATAAAGTTGAAAATATTTCACATGAGGAGAACTGATTTAACCGTATGACAAGGATTTTTTTCAAATTTTTAGTGCAACGGCAACCCCATAAACTTTTAACGAACGGTTTACCGTAGACACCCTGTATGAATAACGCGGAACATAGGATTTTCAATGATATTTTTTATATAGGAATATTATCTTTCCTAACTGCTATGGCCATGAAAATAATGTGTATTAATTTGGCCTCTGCCAAATTGGGTAAATACCCCAAATTTTCGGGAGAATTTAAATTTTTATTTTATCAAATATTCTAGTTTTTATGAATGCAACAAATAAATAATAAAATGACTTCAGGCAGACATTTTATACTCAACAAAAAATATATTTGAGATTTGTCATCTAAAATATTTAGGGAAGATATGTCAATTGGAGCACTGCACGGGCCTGAATTTTTCTTAGGCGATTTTCCCGTATCATATTCAATATTTAAATTATCTTAATTTTATATATATTTTTTACTTTTTCTAAAAACTACGCCTATAATCAGATAAGTATATTTTTTATTTATTTAGACCTGAAATGTTGACCGGGCCGGGTCAGGCAAAACTCAATCTCTCTTATTTTATGACCGGGTCGGGCCAAGCCGGGCCTTAAAAAATATATTGGGCTCGGTGCAATGTTGAGCAAGAAGCTTGTTATTTGAAATGCGTTCTAATAACTACCTTATTATTATTCTAGTTCTATTTTTTCTAAAATAATTAACAATGAATATGCACGCAGTTAAACCCTCCATTTTTTTAAACATTCGTCAAAAATATATTACCTGTGCTCAGTAAAAAATAGTTGATTTGTAACAACGTCATATTAGTGACGTTATTCTTACTATTCTTATAGTTTTGATATCATTGATTCGTTGATGAAGTCGCAGTTGGTTCAAATAGGTCTGGTTGCTAGAAACTTTACAATTTACTTTAATAGTTTTATTGCGAGAAGTTTAATGGCATTTAACAACTGCTTTAACAACGAAAGATTTAAGACGAAATAATGATTTGAACAAGACTCATTGTTATTTGATTGCTTCTGGCTTATTAATCAGCTTAAAAAACTTTAAAAATAATTTAATAATACCGACACTGTCAAATAATTAGGGAAGCCAATATCAAAGGTATATTACACATCTTTATTTAAATTAGTGAAACATTTCGTGTTTTCTATATTAGTGAACATGCAGTATAAAAAAATACTTATTCCATTAGTATAAAAAGCATAAAAATAAAACACTAGTACAATAAAATATCGATTATAATTGGGAAATATTAATTTCACGAGAACAAATGCTAACGACGCGAGCCGTTTTTGTTAACTATGATTGAGAAAAGAAAAACAAATGCGAAGCCGCGCAGCGTTCACCGGCCCAGGGATAAACGCTGGCCGCATGCTGCTCGCCCCTCCAATAATTGTGCAGATGAGTGTACAACGCGTTCAACTAAGAGAAGATCCGCAAGGCGGCGGTATTTTACAGTCTTATTTTTCAAGATTTTTATTTTAACCTGACTCGGGCATGAGTTATCGCATCTTTATGAAATGTTCACATTATATTCCTTATAGTATAAACTAGTAAGATATGGGAATATTTTTTTTAATTTTGAAAAATATAACATTATTTTTTTCATACCTCTGAAAGCAAATTGTTAAAAGAAAAAAGTACTTCGATATTTTACTAGATAATTGGGCTTAATATACGCTGTCAACATTTCAACTTTCTAGGACCTTTAGTTTTTAAATAAACCTAACATTAAATTTCAGACCACTGTTATATTCCCCTTAAGCACGGCCCTATTTTAGGATGAAATATTTTGAAAAAAATTGATATATTTAAAGGAAGGAAAATAGAAAGTACAAACTTTGTAATCATCTCATTAAAATGTTTTCTACTCTTATAGTTGTTTAATAAAAAAATATTAAACATTGCTAAATTAGCACAATAACGTCTTAAATTACATGTTCTTCTACAATATCTACACATATAATAAAAAACAAATTTAGTCACATTGTAAAAGATTCCTTTGCGAAGATTTGTCATTTTTTTCAATTATATATTTTACTTAAATAATGTTGCTAGAATATTGCACATAAAACAAAATTCCAGTGAATTTATAGTAGGATAGAAATACATGGAAAAAATACAAGTCTTCGCAGAGGAATCTTTTAGAACTTCACTAATTTAGTTTTCCAATATTTTTTATAGATATTGCAAAAATAAATCAAATTTAACATGTTGATCGTCGCGCGACATTCACTTATGCCGCAGTTGAATTTGCGTTTATACCCAGCGGCATGTACCTTGTGCCACATCGAGAAACAACTTTTAAAAAATCGTGGCATGCTGCCCGTACCGCGAAACTAATATGGCTTGAACTTTTAAAAACGTTGATGTCCCTTCAAATGTTTGCTTTATTATTCTGTTATAATTAATAATATTTCTAATAACGAATAAATTGTAAATAGTTTGTAAAATATGCCAATAAAGGTCTTTTTTTTTAATAATATTTGTATAATTAAAACAAAAACTTAAGCAATGGCCTGAGGTAATATTTTTATTTTTAAAAAGGTGGCGATCAGCGTTTTAAGATGTGATAACGCTAGTTTACCAATGTTTGATATGTTTTTATGAAATAATGGTTAAAGTAGGAAACATTGTATTGAGACAAGCACAAAGGTAATACGTTCCTTAAAGTATACATATTTTTCAAAATATTTTATCCCTACTGCAATATGCAGTTTTCAGTTTTATACGATTAGATAGCAGTGGATTTCCTCTTAATTTAATTCATATTTATCAAATGCCGTTTTATTTTATAGAATCATAGAAATATAAATTCATACATATATAATAATAAAAAAAAAATGTTGACCGTCCGAAGAATTTAAAAGTTATTATCGTCATTCTAAAATGCTTGTAAAACAAAAAACAAACTTGCAACTATTCCACATTCCTGTGTGAAATAATATTGTGCATGATAAGCATTATTTTAACTGTGAAACAATTAACGAATTGATAAGAACGTCATTAAAAATTGTAATATGTTTTAACATGTTGAATCATTGCAAATTATTACTTTCATTTTATATTTTTATTTATCATAAACATTTTTGTTTCTTTTACAATAATTTTCATTTCCCAAGTGTTTTATTTTATTTCAAATGTTATCATGGAGTTTCATCCAGGCATATTTTCACATATTTTGATGCAGAGTGAATTACATTTTTTTAAGAAATAATCAAATAGTACATAATAGTTCTTAATTTATACAATAAATTTTGTATTCCAATAAATTCACTAAGAGGGGTGTTGGGCCATGTAAAATTTGTATGCTAGGACTTCGGTTTCAGCGTTGTTATAAAATAATATTTTACAAATGTTCTTTTACAACCTTTGAACCTTTCGTAGCAAAATGACAGAAACAGATTTTTGTTAACTGTTTTATTTAACGCAGAAATATTGTTTGTTTAGATGTCTATTTCAACATAAAGTAATTTATTATTTATATGGAAATAAAAGTTCATATAAAGATTCTATTTTCACCAATTTATTATACAGGGTGGGGCAGAAAAACCTATCCGATTTCAAAACGTTATAAAATTAAAACCACTCAACTTGACAAAATTTTTTTTTTATTAACATATCGCAAATTTTATGCCATTTTTAAATTTAAGTTTTGAAAAGCACATCACTCAAATGTCGTCCTTGGGAGCGGATACACTGATTTAGGCGCTCGTGGTAGCTTTCCATGACTTTCACCGTCATTTCCACAGGAATTTCTTCAATTGCCCGAGCAATTTCCCTTCGTAAAGCAAGAAGGGTCCTTGGTCGATGCTGGAATACCTTCGATTTGAGGTAAACCCAAAGGAAGAAGTCACATGGAGTGAGATCCGGTGAGCGCGGCGGCCAGCCAATATCACCTCTCAGAGAAATGAGGCGCCCGGGAAACATTTCCCTGAGAATGTCCATTGATCGTCGCGATGTGTGGGTGGTTGCACCATCCTGTTGAAACCACACATTTCCAAGCCATTTTCTTCCATTTTGGGTTGAAGAAAATTTTCCAGCATGAAACAATAGCGCTCGCTGTTGACCGTTACGGTTTGCCCATTTTCTTCAAAAAAAGTAAGGCCCCCAGACGCCTAGGCGGGAAAGAGTACACCACACAGTCACTTTTGGGCTATGGGGGGGTTTCTGATGGATTTCCCGAGGATTTTCGTCACTCCAATATCGAAAATTCTGCCACAAAGGTGAAAATGGGCTTCGTCCGCGAAGAGCACAACATCGTCTATTGGGAGTTCTCGGAGATCGCGACACAGGTTCATACGGGTTTCAAAATCCCTTTCGATTAATTCCTGTGCAACAACCATTTTGTAGGGATGCATTTTGAGGTCCCGGTGCAAAATTCGCCGAATACTGCGGTTGGAAATCGCCAAAGCGAGCGAATGTTTTCTTGCCGAACGACGCGGGGAACGTTCAATCGCGGCTCTCACATCGGCCACGTTTTCAGGTCCTGTTTCTGTCCTGGGACGTCCAGGCGACTTCTTTTTCAATGCTGAACCCGTCTGTCGAAAATTTGACACCCACACTTTAATCGTAGCGTGATGTGGAATAAACCGCTCAATAACAAAAGCACGATGTTCACCAGACCAAGGCATGTTGACTAATGACAAATGGCATAAAACCGGCTTTCTAACGGTTTTTACCCCACTACTCTACCTGTTCCCTCTTCTGAGAAAAATGGATTTGAAATCGGATAGCTTTTTCTGCCCCTCCCTGTATAATAGTAACTCTTGACGTGTAAAAGACAGAAAGCAATACATGGAAGTTGTTTTAGAGATGGTTTAATCTCTGTGGTGATTTCCTTTCGCACTGGTTCGAAATTACCACTATTTCCGATGCGGGTGAATGAAGTTGAAATAAAATACTTCGTAGCACTTATTAAAATTTTAAACTTATATTCACCGTAAATAAAATGTACAGAGTTATATACACTGATTTAAATATAAAATATTTTGATGTGTTGAGGTTAGATTTTGAGTAAAATGTTGAGATGTTTGTCGTTTCAAGAATAGAATTGTTATGTCAGTTTCTACATTTCAAAAGAACCAAAAACTGAGTGTTGCAAAGTGGGGGTTGTGTTGTTATTGGTCAGCGATGGTCACGGGATGCAAATCTGTGGCAAAGGAAGGGATGCACCCTTCGTTTACCTAGATTGTATTATGCGTCGAAGGGACGCATTTCTAGGAATTAGCCACATGGCCATACAAATTATTTTTTCTGCGAATATTTCCCGAACGGACGAACAACAACACAACACCCCCCGTAGCTAACAGAGCCGTTCAACTTTACAACGGTCTATTAAAAGTACATTAAGATTTGAACTACATTCTTGTCGAAAATATACAAATATCTGGAGAAAATACAATCCAGCAATAAAGTAATAAAATAAAGATTAAGCAGAAAACATAAAATTGAATATTGAAACTGAAATGTGTTATAAAAATAAAATATTTACAGATACAAATATATGAATAAAAAAGGCTAAATATACAAATAAATTTACACATAATTTATGTACAATAAAGTGCCGCAACATGCCGCCCCCCTTGAAGTATGTTGATAGTTCAAAAGTCCTATTCATCAGTATTATCAATGGGAAGAATTGATAGCTTGGTGACGGCGCGTTTGTATATTCCCGTTGCCGTTTTTACTGAGACAACTCGAATGTTGTTATCATCTCCTGGGTGAACGTTTATTACTCGCCCGAGGTGCCATTTCGAGGGTGGTAGGTTATCTTCCTTAAGAATAACCATGGTTCCTACAGCAATGTCCAGTGTAGGCTGTTTGTTCCATTTTCCTCTTGGATGAAGTGTTGCAATGTACTCGTTCGACCACCGTTTCCAAAAATGCTGCGTTATTTGCTGTAACATTTGAAAGCGATTCAACCTGTTTTGTGGTAATTGGGTTAGGTCGGGGTCTGGAGGAGATGTTATAGGCCTTCCAATTAGAAAGTGTGCAGGAGTTAAAGGTTGGAGGTCATTTGGATCATTAGATAAGGGTGATATTGGACGGGAATTTAATACACCCTCAATTTGAACTAATACAGTTATAAATTCTTCGTACGTAAGTAAAACGTTTGCTGCTATGCGTTTTAAATGAGATTTAACCGACTTGACTCCCGACTCCCAAAGACCGCCAAAATGTGGTGATCTGGGAGGTATGAAATGCCATTGAATTGAATTTATAGCCGCGAAATTAATTATTTTATCGTTGTGTTCGGTATTATTTAAAAACATATTAAGCTCTCTTATTTCGGAATTAGCACCAACGAAGGTAGTTCCGTTGTCAGAATAGACGTGTTTAGGAGCTCCGCGTCTTGAAGTGAATCGCCTAAGAGCAGCAATGAATGCTTCGCTCGACAAATCAGTCACCAATTCCAAGTGCATTGCTTTAGTCGTTAAACAAATAAATAAACAAATATATGCTTTAATAGTATTAGGTTTGCGCAATTTCCTATCCTTAATTAGGAATGGCCCCGCATAATCAACCCCACAATTATAAAATGGCGGTGCTGGGTTTATGCGCGATGGCGGCAAATTTCCCATGAATGGAATTGTGGGTTTTGGATTACTCTTGAAGCATATTATACAGTCGTGCACACAACGCCTACATGCATCGCGACCTGATACTATCCAGTATGTATTTCTTAAGCTACAAAGTAACGTTTGAGGGCCGCAATGAAGCATGAGCTTATGTTCGTTAGCAATTACTAATTTTGTAAGTGCATGTTTAGCTAAGAGTAATATCGGATGTTTTTTAGAGTATGGTATGTCAGCACGATTTAAACGTCCACCTACTCTAATAATATTATTCTCGTCGAGAATCGGACTTAATTTTAGTATTTTGCTCTTATTACTTACAAAACCAAATGATTGAATGTCTTTTATTTCAGTGTAAAACATTGACCTTTGTGCTAGTTTCATTAAAATGGTCGTTGCATATTTCATTTCGCTAACAGATAAATGTTTATTGCGTCTCTGATTCGCATTATGCCTGCAGTTGTGTATGAATCGTAGGCAATAAGCTGTTACACGGTTTAATTTATTAAAGTTAGAAAATTTTGTAAATAATGTAAATTCACTTTTTTGTATATGATATGTTTGCGTCTTTCGGATTTCTAATATGCTTGGATCGATGTTTTCAGTGAATTCATTAATTGGCCACCCGGTATTGTTATACTGCAGCCATAAGGGCCCATTCCACCATATTGTGGATTCTTTTAATGTGAGCGCATTGGTTCCGCGGGTGATCAGATCAGCGGGATTGTCAAAAGTACTAATATGACGCCAATCGTCTCTGTTTGTGTGACTTTGAATTTCACCTACTCTGTTAGCTATAAAGGTTTGCCATCTCCGACTATCACCCTTGATCCAATGTAAGGTGATGGTTGAATCGCACCAAAGATATATGGAATCAAATGTAATGTCGAGGATCGTTAATAGCTTTTTAATTAATTTTGATAAAAGTAATGCCCCACATAGCTCAAGTCTGGGGATAGATGTGTGTTTTAATGGCGCTACCCTCGATTTCGAGCATATGAGATTAATAAAAGAATTGCCACTTATCCGTGGATTTAATGTAAACACATGCCCCATATGCTGCTTCTGACGCATCACAAAAACCGTGAATTTCTATGCGTGTAGGTGAAGGACATATTGTGATACGATTAATTTTAATTTCAGACAGAAATTGCATGTCTGTATTGTATTTAACCCACATGGAGTGTAAATTCAATGGTATAGACTCATCCCAGTGTAATTTTTCTTTCCACAATTGCTGCATAATTAATTTTGCTTTAATTGTAATCGGAGAAATTAATCCCAAAGGGTCGTAAATTTTTGAAATAGACGACAAAATGAATCGTTTTGTGGCTTTATGAGTGTGGTTAAAATTGTCAGATGCGGTAAAATGTAAGTAATCAGATTTTGGGTTCCATAACACCCCTAGTGATTTGATTGAATCTGTTTCTCCTAATTGAACTGACATATCATTATTTAATCCATTATTAATTGATGAGTGATTTGATATCCACTTATGAAGATGAAACCCGGCGCTTGCTAGAATGCTAGTTATATCTTCTTTGATTTTTACAACTTCACTGATAGTATTGCCGCCAGTCAGCATGTCATCGACATAAAAATCATTTTTGATTATTAAACTGGCAATTGGAAATTTGTCTTGATTGATTTTTGACAACTCGTTAAGCGTACGTATTGCCAAAAATGGCGCAGAAGCCGTACCATAGGTGACGGTATTTAGTTCAAAGCAAATTAATTCTGAATTAGGATTTGATCGCCAAAATATACGCTGTAACGATTTATCATCAGGGTGAATTAAAATTTGTCGATACATTTTTTCTACGTCTGCTGTTAAAACAATTGGATGACGTCTAAATCGTATTAAAATAGAAAATAAGTCATTTTGTATAGTGGGGCCTACTTCTTGGATTCTATTTAAAGATAAATTGTTGCCAATTTTCGCCGACCCATCAAATACTACTCTCAATTTCGTAGTTGTGTTAGATTCTTTTATCACGGGATGATGGGGTAAATAATAAGTTAAGTTTTTTAATGGGAATGTTTCTTTAATTTCACTCATGTGCCCTAGCGTCTGATATTCAGACATGAATTCGGTATATCTTGTTTTTAAGTCATTATTTTTTGCAAGTTTCTTTTCGAGAGAATAAAAACGTTTAATTGCTATATTGCGCGATTCAGTAAGATCGCATTCTGGATTAATAATAGGAATTTTTACAACAAAACGCCCATTAGCTAAACGCGTGGTATTTGAAACGTATTGATTTTCAGCAGTTGTTTCTATACGATCAAGATTAATGTCATTATTAATTTCTTCTAATTCCCAAAACCTTTTTATTTGATCGTCAATTGCCTGAGTCGTAGTTAAATTACACTTTACAGCATTAGTTGAGTCATATGCGGGAATATTTCCAGCTACGATCCAACCTAATTTAGTTTTCTGTAGTAATGGGAGGTTTTTTCCCAATTTAATTTGACCTATACAAAGGAGGTCCCAAAATAGGTTAGCTCCGATTAGCATATCAATAGTGTTTGGTTTATTAAATGATTCGTCAGCAAGTGTTATATTGCTAGGAATATTTAATATTTCTGCACTGAATGAATATGATGGCAAAGTTGATGTAATTGAATCTAAGACTAGACAATTGACGGTTGATTTATAACTATTATGTTTTGATCGGATAGTTAATTTTGTTTGGTTGCAAACTTCGGCACTACTATTTGAGATTCCTGAAATCATTATACTGCTAGTAGAAATATGCAAACCTAGGCTCTTAACTAAGTTGTGAGTTATAAAACAAGATTGCGATCCCGAGTCTAATAATGCTCGGCAATTTTGATAATTGCCGTGGTTGTCACACACTAAAATTTGCGCCGTAGATAATAACGTTTCACATTTAAAATTTGCAGCATGAAACGAGGTAGATTGTTTAATTGTTAGATTGGATGAATCTTGAGCAGCAATATTTTGTTTAGTTGATTGATTTTCTTTTTGTTGTGAATCTAAGTGCAATAATGAATGGTGTTTTTTCTCGCAAGTTTTACAAATTCCTGAATTGCGACAATCTTTATTAGAGTGGTTAGACTTTAAGCAATTCGTACAAAGACCTAATGAACGGGCACGATTGAGCCTATCACTTGGTGTCAAATTTAAAAAATCATCGCAAGTATAAATAAGGTGTTCCTTTTTACAAAGAGTACATGAAGGTTTATATGTAGAAATGTATGATTTTGTAGGTTTAGAATGAAATGAATTTTGTTTAACTGAGTTGTGTTTGAATGAGCTAGACGGTTGTTGTTGAAATTTTAGTTTTTGTAGTATGTCACATTTTTCATTGATAAATTTGTGTAAATCGTCTAATTTAGGAGATTTAATGTTGCAAGAATATGTTTGCCAATCTGAATTTGTGTTGTTATCAAATTTGTTTTCTATTAGATAAATTATCATTATATCCCAATGTTGTACTGATTCGTCTAAGAGCTTTAGTGAAATAATATTGTTTGAAATACTATCATTCATTTGTCTAAGTCCAGACAAACTTTGTTTAGATAAATGCGGAATTTCAAATAGAGCTTTTAGGTGATTATTTATAGCAATTTTCGTATTATGAAACCTATTTTTTAAAGTTGACCAAGCAATATCGTAATTGGCAGCTACAATTTCTAATGCCTTAATTGAATTGGCTGCTTCACCCGTTAAACAAGATCTCAGATAATGAAATTTTTGGATTTTGTCTAATGATTTATTTGAATCAATTAATGAGGTAAATGTTTCACTAAACGCTGCCCATTCTTCATACAAGCCACTGAATGATAATAAATTTAATATAGGTAATTGAACTTTACATTCAGTACTAGATTGACTATTAAGTGTGTCTAAATGCATTTTTAATTCTGATTTCAAGTCATGATATGTTTTTTCAAACGTGTTCCTATCAGCTTCATATTCCGGTTTCTCTCCATCGATTAATTCTAATTCTTCCATAAGAGTATAGTATTGTTGTAAGAATGGTTCTAACGTATCTAACCGTGACATAATTTTCATGCGAATTGATTTAGGATTTGCCTCAGTATCTTTTAATAAATCTGTATACGCGGTTCTAACTCTAGTCATGTTGCCTTTTAAAGCGCGACGTTTATTTAACAAAGCGGCTGCTCTAGGATCGGTAGCCATTGTGACTTAGTAAAATGTTCAAATATAAGAGTGTATTAAATAAAGGATTGGACTTACGAAGGATTGATTGAATTGCTGGCTTCAATGTTCGACGGGGATGCTCCGCTCGGGTGGACCAGTTGTCGCGTTCCGGAGAAGATACTCCCGGTGAATTTGAATAGCCGCGGTGATGTTGCACTTCTGCTCGACGGGGATGCTCGCCTCAAGTGGACCTAGTGTCGCGTTCCGGAGTAGATGCTCCCGGTGAGTGTGAAGTTTCCCACGATGATGAACGACCGCTTTCAATATTTCCCTCGTTGGCGGTGGTCGCCCGCTTTGTCTTCTTGTGTTGATTTACAGATTATCGAATAAGTATGTTTCGATATCCGGTTCGAAGGACCAATGTTTTAGAGATGGTTTAATCTCTGTGGTGATTTCCTTTCGCACTGGTTCGAAATTACCACTATTTCCGATGCGGATGAATGAAGTTGAATAAAACATTCGTTGCACTTATTCAAATTTTAAACTTATATTCACCGTAAATAAAATGTACAGAGTTATATACACTGATTTAAATATAAAATATTTTGATGTGTTGAGGTTAGATTTTGAGTAAAATGTTGAGATGTTTGTCGTTTCAAGAATAGAATTGTTATGTCAGTTTCTACATTTCAAAAGAACCAAAAACTGAGTGTTGCAAAGTGGGGGTTGTGTTGTTATTGGTCAGCGATGGTCACGGGATGCAAATCTGTGGCAAAGGAAGGGATGCACCCTTCGTTTACCTAGATTGTATTATGCGTCGAAGGGACGCATTTCTAGGAATTAGCCACATGGCCATACAAATTATTTTTTCTGCGAATATTTCCCGAACGGACGAACAACAACACAACACCCCCCGTAGCTAACAGAGCCGTTCAACTTTACAACGGTCTATTAAAAGTACATTAAGATTTGAACTACATTCTTGTCGAAAATATACAAATATCTGGAGAAAATACAATCCAGCAATAAAGTAATAAAATAAAGATTAAGCAGAAAACATAAAATTGAATATTGAAACTGAAATGTGTTATAAAAATAAAATATTTACAGATACAAATATATGAATAAAAAAGGCTAAATATACAAATAAATTTACACATAATTTATGTACAATAAAGTGCCGCAACAGAAGTAATAATCTCTCTGGATTCGAAGTAGTTTTACTTCCAAATAACCAATTTAAATGTTCCGCCATCTTATATGACGATCAGAAGTGTCATAAGAAGTTCAAGTGACTTGTCCCCTCTTAATTTGAACGTTCTGCCATCTTATATGACATTGTGATTGAAAAGTGACTATGAAGTCACTTATAAAAGAACCCACCGGACGGGATTCAAACCTGTGTCCTTCGGGTTTGTCTGCATGGTCTCTACTCACAACACCACCGAGGCCCCGCATTTTTTTTTGTAGAATAAAAATGTCTTTAGCCGCAGAACTGCTACCAAAGAACACTATGATATATCTAAATGTAGATTTATAATTTGAGTGATACATGGGAAGTAAATGTTTCTATCAAATTGTTTAGAATCCTAATTGTACAAGAAATACAATTTAATTTTTTCATTAATTGCAAACAATCTATTTTAATAATCATATTGATCTGGTTCTGGTTCTTTGAGGAGTGCGCATTTCTGCACTGCACTTAGGCCTCCTCCCATCGACCACCCAGCCTCAGCTCAGCCAGCCTACCTGGTTTAGATAGTCTAGTAAAGCCGAGGTGGGTAGATCCCTTATGTAGGCAATTGTAGGCCATCTTTCACCCAGTAAGGAGCCTCTAGTTGACAAAAGTGCTGGGCAATCACTGAGAATGTGTCCAGCAGTCTCGTCTTCCATGTTAAACCCTCCGCAGTATAGAGAGTCAACTATGCCCATCCTGTATAGGTGTGCGTTTAGCTCGCAGTGACCAGTCAGGGCAGCAGTTATGTTCGTTAGGTACCATTGATGGCAAAATCAATTTAAAAATTAATATATTGAAGGACCTTGTAGTTTGATTTGTCGCTAAATTTAGTTTCGAGTATCATATTAATTCTATATATAATCGCGTGGCTAAAATGCTAGGTTATAATAAACGTATGTCTAGGGATCTGTTGGTATTGTCCTTTAAAATTGTATATTTACCATACGTTGGTTCGCATGAACATAATAATTTAAATTTTGGACATAATAATGTAAATGATAGCGCTGGTCACCTATGTTGCAGGCGGTCCTTTGTCGATATGTCATTACTTTACAAACTATTGAAAGGAGACATCCAATGCCCGGCTCTTTTTTCTCGCATGTGTTTTTCTGTAAAACTTGACAAACGTTTATGACGTTATAACATGAATTATGGTTTCTATACTACAACTACACGTCTTATGCTGTTCGCGCCTAACAATTGCGCGAATAAATAATTGTATTAATTTCGGGAAAGCGAACCTTTTGGTCAAATTTATAATAACCTTTTAGAATTAGAAATTATATTTTAGTCCGTATTATTATTATTGCTTGCTTTCACCCAGGGTGTGCACTTTATTGCCAGTACGTGCCGAATCCCGAGCAAACAGACCATAAACTCTTTCTTCAAAATTTCTAGCCGGACAATGGTGTTCCGCGGGTACGTGACCGATGACGGGCACTAGGAGATAATCCAGAGTTTGAGTTTATGGGTATGAGTCGTAAAGTGCGTCCCTGGGGAAAGCGAAATGTGTGTTCTTCCAATTCTATCTATTTTTCTTCTATCACTTTCTTACATTTGGCGTGTTTTTTCTTGTCCTTGTTACTTTTCATCCCTACTTTCACCCCTACCTTCATCCCTACTTTTCTATTTTTCGTGTTAACTTTTTCCCTCAATGAGAAGAACTGAATCATTCTCTCACCATCTTCTAATCGAGTAAGTTGTTCCTTCTTTACGTGAAACTTGTATTTTTGTGTCATATTTGTACTTATATTTTTTGTCTGTGTTCCTTCAACTTAAACTTTCCTTTATTCATTTTCTAACTTCATGTGTAATTTCACTTGTGTATTTCATTTCATTTTAATCTTTCGTGCATATTTTCTTATCTAATTTAATTTGTTTCTTTACTTAATTTTGTTCAATTTGTCTAATTTTATTTGTAAATATTTGTTACTATTTGTTTTATTATTAACGATGCACATATTTATGTGAATAAAGAATTTTGTTCCTAAGTATCGTGTTTAAGTAATTTTGTAATCAAATCGCGCAAACCGCGTAAACATATGCGAACAGCAAATTCTTTGTTAATTTATCCTGGTTTTGATACTTTTTGTAATACATTTCCTGAGTTAATGAAAATTATTAAAAGATTACAATGTTGTCATTAATATAATTCTTTTTTGTATCTTTAGTATTGAATTGTTATTTTACAAAATACTTATTTCAAAGCTAGGTTATATTAAATCCGTGAATAAAGATTTATTTATTTAACACTGCTTTTTCCAATATAATTAGTAGTCGATAGTAAGTGCTATGTAACATAATTATTATTGTAAAGTAAAGTGTGTTTTATACCCTTGGCGCATGAAGTAAAATTTCGAGTTTAGAAAAGCCCAGAAAATTTGTCTCGGGTTGCTGCGCGACCCTTGACAAATTTTCACAGGGCTTTTCTAAACTCGACATTTTACATCATGCTTAGTCTGGGAGTGGAAAATACTCGTTTAAAGCTTTAAATTAAACTCTTTCAAAAAACAACGAATATCGGGTTTTTTTAAAGTTCAATTTAAAGCTTTAAACAAGTGTTTTCCACTCCCAGACTAAGCATGAAGTAAAATTTTGAGTTTAGAAAAGCCCCGTGAAAATTTGTCGAGGGTCGCGCAGCGACCCGAGACAAATTTTCTGGGCTTTTCTAAACTCAAAATTTTACTTCATGCGCCACGCGTATAAAACACTAAAATACTGTGGAATTTATGTATATTTAAACTTCACTAGAAATCTGTGTTTTATACGCTTGGCGCATGAAGTAAAATTTCGAGTTTAGAAAAGCCCAGAAAATTTGTCTCGGGTCGCTGCGCGACCCTCGACAAATTTTCACGGGGCTTTTCTAAACTCGAAATTTTACTTCATGCTTAGTCTAGGAGTGGAAAATACTCGTTTAAGCTTTAAATTAAACTCTTTCAAAAAACAACGAATATCGGGTTTTTTGAAAGTTCAATTTAAAGCTTTAAACAAGTGTTTTCCACTCCCAGACTAAGCATGAAGTAAAATTTCGAGTTTAGAAAAGCCCAGAAAATTTGTCTCGGGTCGCTGCGCGACCCTCAACAAATTTTCACGGGGCTTTTCTAAACTCGAAATTTTACTTCATGCGCCACGCGTATAAAACACTGAAATATTGTGGAATTTACGTATATTTAAACTTCACTTGAAATCTGTGTTTTATATGCTTGGCGCATAAAGTAAAATTTCGAGTTTAGAAAAGCCCAGAAAATTTGTCTCGGGTCGCTGCGCGACCCTCGACAAATTTTCACAGGGCTTTTCTAAACTCGAAATTTTACTTCATGCTTAGTCTAGGAGTGGAAAATACTTGTTTAAAGCTTGGAATTAAACTCTTTTAAAAAACAACGAATGTTGGGAAATTTACAGCTTATGCATATGTTTATCTAAAAGAAAAAATCACTGTGTTGCTTGTATTAGGATTTTGCTAAGGAAATTGAGAATACCATATTCATATTTTATATTTTTGGACACCCTGTTTATTGATATCTTGATCATATATTAAAACTAATAGTAAAACGTTGACTAATGCCCGTTTGCACCCAAGTCGATTAACTTAATCAGCAGCGACGGCTCGCAGCCTAACTTCAGGGTCGGTCAGAGATCCAAGGTGATATGTATCCGTTATTGAAAGGTGACTTTGTTGTGCAATTCCTTGTATTTATAAAGCGCGATCCCAACCTGTGGCCGACCCTGAAGTTAGCCAGCGAGCCGTCGCTGTTAATCAGTGATTAATACTTTTTAAAAACACAACAATTGTGTTTACAAATTGTTTACACAATTGCACATTGATAAAAGAGTTTAGGATATCTTACAAATTTATAACATTCTTATGTTCTAGAAATTTGACTTAATCAGAGGTTTAATAAATGATTAGTAAATGATTAAAGCTAATCGGTCGGGGTGCAAATAGGCCTTAATGTCGTATAAAATTTGAACACTCTGTATTTTATTAAATTTAAGAATACTTGTAAAAAATGTTGACTAATGCCCGTTTGCACCCAAGTCGATTAACTTAATCAGCAGCGACGGCTCGCAGCCTAACTTCAGGGTCGGTCAGAGACCCAAGGTGATATGTATCCGTTATTGAAAGGTGACTTTGTTGTGCAATTCCTTGTATTTATAAACCGCGATCCCAACCTGTGGCCGACCCTGAAGTTAGCCAGCAAGCCGTCGCTGTTAATCAGTGATTAGTACTTTTTAAAAACACAACAATTGTATTTACAAATTGTTTACACAATTGCACATTGACAAAAGAGTTTAGGATATCTTACAAATTTATAACATTCTTATGTTCTAGAAATTTGACTTAATCAGAGGTTTAATAAATGATTAGTGAATGATTAAAGCTAATCGGTCGGGGTGCAAATAGGCCTTAATATCGTATAAAATTTGAACACTCTGTATTTTATTATTCAAAAAATGCATCACCTTCTATTAGCTTTTTATAGCCAACATTACATCCCTTTCTATTTTCTGTTGTTCGGAGATACTAATTTTAATGTGAATTATGAATAATAATTTAAATTTAAAAAACTCAGTTTGTAGGTTAACCAAACAAGTGTTTTTTTAATTCAAAATATTATTTATGTATTTTAATCATGTTCCACCAAGTAAATAATGAGAACATAGTGAAAGTTATTAAATTATACAAAAGCACAATATTTTTTAAAAATCTCAAATATCTTAGAAATGGTTAAATTTAGAGGGTTTAGTTCTTAATTAAGGGGCTCAGTGGAAAAGTATTTTCTTAAAAATTGGTATAAGTACAGATATCTATAAATGAGATTCATATTTATAGTAATAAAAAAAATGGTACAATTGATTATGTGTATCTCTCAATATAATCTACAATGTTGATTAGACCTCTACAGATTTTTCTATCTCCAAATTACACAAATCAATCTTATGTCACTTGTACTACTTTCCACTGAGCCCCTCAATTATTTTTTTCACAGAATGTAGAGTCAAAACGCCAAATCTTGATTTATGACGTCATGAGTGGAACCTTAGTTGACCTTATGCTCGATTTAACTACCTTATTTATGACGTCAAATGAGACTTCCTCGTGTGACGTTAAACGTCAAGGTAATTAAATTATTTAAGGTCGACTATATTGAAATATTATTATAAGAAGTGTGCGTGTGAACACAGTAAAGTGGTGCTCCGCAGATAAAGTGAATCCTCGAGTGTTGTATAGGAAAGTAAAACTCGTGTTTTGGACCAGATTGGTATCTATCATCAGCCGACAAACTGTAAAAATTTGACAAACATATCTCCCGTGGTGTAAAAGTAATTACGCGAATTAGATCGGCACTGAGCGTACACGAATCCGTCTATTTCACGGTCGAGGTCAAGCGACGTATCTTTTTTGCTTTTGCGTTTTTTTATTGCGTACTGCAAAAAAAAAATTCACGAGTAGAATTTAAAACAAAACAAATAATACAGCTAGGAATAACTTTTTATAATACGCTCGGCTACAGCGCGCATAAAGAGACTGAAGAGCAAGAATGGCGACGGCAAAGAGGCAGAAAGAGAGAAAGGAGGTGGAGGGATGGAAAAGGCAGGAGGAGGAGGTCAGGAGGGGGTGTTTGGTCGAGGAGCGGGAGTGCAGAGATCGCCGCAAGGAACAGGGGAGTTGAGAGAGGGAGAGGGCGGGGATAAGAGGAAGGTGACAGACACCTCGTTTGAGACGGGAGGAGAAAAGGGAAGGGATGAAGAAAAGAGTGGTGAAGGATGCAATGGGAATTGTAGGGAGATGGTGGAATTAGTGTTAAAAGAGATAAGGAAGGAGAGGGAGATGTGGAAGAAGGAGATGAGGGAAGCAAGGGAGATGTGGAGAGAGGAAATGAGGGAGATGAAAGAAGCATGGAGGAGGGAAAGAGAGCAATTGCTACACAAAATAGTGGACCTGGAGGGGCAGGCGGAGAAGAGGGAGAAACAGGAGAGGAGGAACAACATCGTAATAAAAGGGAAGGTGTTAGAGGGGAAGGGAGAAGTAAAGGACTTCCTGAAGGAGGCGCTGGGCATAGACGCGGAGGTGCAGGAGAGTTATGTGGTGGATAGGGGGGAAGATTGGTGGTGGTAAAACTGGACGAAAAACTGAGTATAATGAGAAGCAAAAGTAAATTGAGAGGAATGCAAGAAAGGATTTTTATAGCCGAGGACCTGACAAAGGAAGAGAGGAGGGTGCAAAAACGCCTAAGAGAGATAGCGGGACAGGAGAGGGAAAAGGGGAAAGTGACAAGAGTGGGGTACCAGAAAGTGATAATTAATGGGGAAGAGTGGAGATGGAACAAGGAGAAGGGGATGTTGGAGAGGCAGGAGGTGGCAAAAAAGTAAGAAGGAAGGAGGTAGTGGGAGGGGAGGAAGGTGAAAATAGGATGATGGAGGAGGAAGTTGGGAAAAGTGTGGAGGTGGAGGAAGGGGGGAGGAGAGATGGGGAGAGCGGAGATAGAAGGGTCAAAGGAGGGAAGAGGCGGAAGAGCCGTGAGAGGAGCGGGGGACGAGGGAGCAGGTGTGGGGGAGGGGAGGAAGAAGAGGCGATAACGCTAAGGTTTTGGAATGTGGCGGGAATACAGTCTAAAGGGCAGGAGTGCAAGTGGAGGAGAGATTTTGAGGAGTGGGTAATCGGGAAGGACGTAGTGGGGATAGTGGAGACGTGGATGGTGAAGAAGGATTGGAGGGAGGTGAAAGGATGGTTACCAAGGGGGTTTAGATGGGAGATGAAAGAGGCGACCAAATGTGCGAAAAAGGGAAGGGCGAAGGGGGGAATGATTGTTGGATGGAAAGAAGACAGGAAAGGAAGCAAGGGGGAGATGATGGAGGGATGTGAAGGACTGGTGTGGGTGAAGTACCAGCGAGGGGGATACAAGATGAACGTGGGGGTGTTATATGTGAGTAAAAACTGGGGAGACGTAAGGAGGGAGATAGATGAAAGAGCAGGAGAAGGTGGATGGTGGGGGGGGATTTCAAGAATAGGAGAAGCGGGGGGAGGACTTAAGGAGGACGGTTCAATGAGGAAAAGGAGCTCGCAGGATAAATGTATAAACGGGGAGGGAAGGAGAATGAAGGAGTGGGTGATGGAGGAAGGGTGGGAACAGTTAAACGGGTGCACGGAGGGGGACTGGGAGGGGAAGAAAACGTACATAGGGGCAAGAGGGGCATCAGTGATTGACTATGTAGTGGTGAAGGGAATAGCAAGAGGGGAGATAAGGAGTATGGAGGTAGAGGAGGTGTTGGGATCGGATCACCTACCGTTAAAGGTGAAGATGTGGATAAAGGAGGGACACGGGAGTGAAAGAGAGCAGGAAAGCGAGGTTCTGGAGTGCGGGATAAAAGCGATGGAGGATATGAGGAGAAAGTTGGGGATAGTTAAATGGGAGGAGGTCAGCACGATAGAGGAGATGGAGCGGATAATAGTGGGGTGTGGAAGAAAGAGAAAGGGGGAGAGAAGACGGGCGGATGCGTGGCTTGATGAGGAATGCAGGCAGAGAAAAAAGGAGCTGAGGACACCGCCTTCCTCAGCTCCTTTTTTCTCTGCCTGCATTCCTCATCAAGCCACGCATCCGCCCGTCTTCTCTCCCCCTTTCTCTTTCTTCCACACCCCACTATTATCCGAGAGTGTGTAGGAGGCGTAGGGGGAGAAAGGAGAGTGGCGGAGGTAAGGAGGAGGTATGAGGATGTATGTGAGAAGAAGAAGCTAAAGGCGGTGGAAAAAGTAAGCGAGGATTTGAGGGAATGTAAGAACGAGGCGGAAATGTGGAGAATATTGAGGAGAGGGGAGAGAAGGAGGCAGGTAGGGGTGTCGCTGAGGGAATGGACAAGGAAATGCAGAGAAGGGAGCGGAGTACCAGGGGAGATTGGAGAAAGCAGATGTGGAGACAGAGGGGAAGAGTTCACGGAGGAAGAGGTGGAGAGGGCGTTTAAGGAAGTGAAGAGTGGAAAGGCGGCAGGGAGGGATGGTCTCAAGGCAGAGATGTGGAAGGAGATTGGGGAAAAGGGGAAGAAAAAATTCAGGGAGCTGTTGAATCAGATGTGGAGGGGGGAGGTGAGCTTTCCGGAAGAGTGGAGGGTTGGGATGATGTGTCCGGTATATAAAGGAGGGGATGAGAAGGAGGCCAGTAGCTATAGGGGGGTAACGATAACGAGCATTGGATATAAGCTGGCGATGATGATTGTGAGGAATCGCATGGAGGTGGAGGTGGAGGAAAAGGGGATACTACCAAAGACGCAGGGGGGGTTTAGAAGGGGGAGGGGGACGAGGGAGCAGGTTTTTACCCTGGCGCGAATGGTGGAGAGAGTGATGGAAGAGAAAGGATGTGTGTATGCGGTATTTATGGATCTGAAGGCAGCATATGACTCAGTGCCGAGGGGGAGTTTGATAGAGTGCTTGAGAAAGAGAGGAGTGAGTGAGGGGATGGTGAAGTGGGTGAGGAGAGTGTATGAGGAGACATGGGTGGTGGCGAAAGTGGGGAAGGAGGTGTCGGGGTGTTTTAGAACGTGTGAGGGTTTGAGGCAGGGGTGCCCGCTGAGCCCGATGCTCTTTAATGTATATGTGAGTGAATTGGAAGAGGTGATGAGGAAAGGGCAGGCGGGGGGAGTGGTGATGGGTAAAAGTAAAGTATGGATGTTGGCATATGTGGATGACGTTGTGTTAGTGGCAAGAGAGTATGAAGGGATGAAAGAGATGTTGAAGAGAGTGGAGAGGTTTATGGATAGAAGAGGAATGAATGTGAATGTAGTGAAAACGAAGTGGGTGAAGTTTAGAAATAAAGGGAGAGAGGGGAAGGTGAAAGAATTGGAGTGGAAGGGGGTAGTTATTGAGAGGGTTAAAACTTTCAAGTATTTAGGGTTTTGGTTTAAAGGAACGGGAGGGTATGAGGAGCATGTGAGGTGGGTGCAGAGTAAGGCGAGGAAGGCGTGGGGAATGGCGTGGGGCAAGTGGGGGAAGTGGATGGGGAACAATATGACGGTTGCGTGTAAAATATGGGATGCGTATGTGAGATCGGTGCTAATGTATGGAGTGGAAGTGTGGGGGACGAAAGGGTACAAGCTGATAGAGAGGGAGCAGATGTGGTTCCTGAAGCGCATGTTGGGGGTGGAGAGGTCCACGCCCAGCTACATAGTGCTTCAGGAGACGAACAGAGAGAGGCTAGAGTGGGAGGCAATGGTGAGGGTGGTGAGGTACGAGATGAGATTGTGGGAAATGGAGGAAGAGAGATTGGTGAAGGATGTATGGGTGACGAGTGTGTGTGGGGGTGAGGGTAGATGGAGGGGGGAGAGGAGGAAAATGTATGAGAGGGTAGGGCTGTCGGAGGCGAAGGTAATGAAATGGCTAGGAAATGGGGTGAAGGTGGGTGAGGGGGAAAGGGAAGGAGGTGGAAGGGTAAGAAAGGCGAGTATAATGATATGTATGGGAGGTGGCAGGTGTATGGAAGAGTGCCGAAGTATTTGATAGAGAAGGGATGGGGTAGAGAGGATAGGGTGATTGTGGCAAGGGCGAGGTGTGGATCAGAGGAGAGAGGAAGGAAAGTATGGATGGGGGAAGAATATGGAAGGTGTGTGTTGTGTGGACAGGGGAAGGATACGTGGGGACACTTGGCGGAGGAATGTGAGGGGGTGAAAGAGGAGTGGCTGGGAGCGAAAGGGAATAGAAGGGTAGTGGAGTGGATGAGAGAGGATGGGATCGGGGTAAGGACGTTGGAAAAGCTGGGGAGGGAGAGGGAAAAGAGAAGGGAGGGTAAGAGGGATACGGGAATGGAGTAATAACGAATGAATTGTAAATAGTTTGTAAGATATGCCAATAAAGGTCTTTTTTTTTAATTTTTTTATATTGAAATAAAGTCAACCTTGTACAATTTAATAATCTTGACTATTGACGTCACATGTGGAATTCTATATGTGATGTAAAATGTCAAGGTTATCAAACTGTAGAAGGTTAACTTTATTTTCTTAAAGTCGACCTTGATTTGTGAAGGAAAAAAAAATAATAGCCCTTTTATGATTCTTAAAAAAACGCGAGTTAACTGGCTAATGACCTTGTAGTCGAAGCCGGTAAGGTGGAAGGGGTTTTTAGTCAGTAGTCCGACACTCCGTCCGCAAATGGATTTTTCTTTAAAATTCTTATACAGTTGCGAGAGAAAAAAAACTATTACAGCAGGGAGCTTTAGCCACTTCTAAAATACCATATTTTTTTCTTGTAAAAGAGACTTGTCATGTACAGGTTAACAAAACATTTTTTCTTGGTCAACAAGACGGTGCTCTTGTTGACATGCAATGTCTCTAATGCTAATACCGTCTCAAAACGGGTCGTCACTATTGCTTTTTGTGTTTCAGTCAGTTGTGGCATATCGAGGTTAATTAAATATCATTTGACATTTCCGCAGATTTCAATTTGAATGACAATTTGAAAAATCAAAGTGAGTCATAGCCAAATATTTTGATGTATTAGTTTTTTTTTCTCTCGCAACTGTACATATCTCGATGCATACTCTGTAAATGTTCAGGCATTGGTTGTTTTTATAAAAGTGTTCAATTTGAAACTTCTAACAAGTGTTTCCATTATCAGATTAAGCATGAAGTAAAATTTCGAGTTTAGAAAAGCCTGAAAATTTGGTTTGGTCGCGTAGCGAAGCAGAGCGATCAAATCAAATTTTCAGGCTTTTCTAAACTCGAAATTTTACTTCTTGTGCCAGGTGTGTAAAACACTGATTTAACGTGTAGTTCTAAATATATTGCTTTAAAATATATTTTGAACTTTACTTTAAATCAGTGTTTTAATACAGGTGCATGAATAGAATGAAAATACTAATAAATTCTATATATTTTATTCTACTAGTAACAATAGTTTAACCTAAATTTTAATGTTTTTTTTTTTAATAAAGAAAATGAATACTGTTTTACTATAATCATAGTGCTAATAAATTCTAATTTTTATGCAGTTGATGACACTAGAGAATGTCTAAAAGCAAGACACGTGCTCGGAATCCTGGGTTTCCTGGGATTCGCCAACGTTTACGCGATGCGAGTGAATTTATCCGTGGCCATCGTAGCCATGGTCAACAATACTGCATTCCCGCAACCGGTCAGCAACAACACGATATACGACAATTGTCCAGCGTCTGGCACAAATGGAAGCAGTCCAATTCCACCAGTAAGTTAATAAATATACTATACTTTTTAGATTTTTAATTGTTTCTATCTTTAACTTAATTGTCACTTGATTTAAAAATTTATTAAAAATAAAAATCACATTTATCAATAAAATATGTCTTAACTTTCTTTGTGTAACACTATTTATTTTAACGTGAATGCAGTTTTGACAAATTCAGCTTGCCATTATCAAACATGTTAGATAATGGCAAGCTAAATTTGCCGAAACTGCTGTCACGTAAAAATAAATAGTGTTATACAAAGTTAAAACTTTTTTTATTGATATATTAATATGTATAACGAGATAAAAGCCTCCACTATACAAAAAATCACATTATTTATTTTTTAATTAAACAATCTAATTCGTTTTCCCTTTTAAATGAATGAAAAAAAAATTGCAGCATTATTAATAGATATTAGCATACAGCTTTAAACCGTATTAAAGCTGTATGCTAATATCACCTAATCAGTAAATTTTGAATTTCGCTTGGTCAGTGTTTTATATGCGTGGCGCATGAAGTAAAATTTCGAGTTATAAATGCCTGAAAATTTTACTTCATGCTTAATCAATGAGTTTCCCTTGACAAAAATAAATTGAAATTAAATAGTTCAGCAGAAGGAATAGATTTTTACAAACATAAAGAAAAACAGTGTAACATAACCTCTAAATTAAACTAAATTGAAGTTGATACGCATAAAAATGCAATGTTGCCACGTTTATTTTATTGATAGTGCAAAACTAATAGCATGTAGTTTTTGTTCAACAAATACAATATGATAGTATCGTGTTTGCACAGGTCTACTATCCTTTTTTAAAATTGAGGCATGTCACTTTGAAGTTAAATGTTTTGAATTTGGAGGAGTCGATTATTTTCAAATTAAACCATATAAAGATGCATCATTTCTACATATGCTATTTTTTTACTAGAATTTTATTTATAAAAATAATACATGTTCGACGTGTATTTAAAAAAAACTCTATTGGCATAATGTGTTACATATTTACTACCTACCACTACCCTCTCTCTTCCTCCTGCTCTCCCTTTCTTCCCCCAACTTCTCCAGTGTCCTTACCCTGGCCCCATCCTCTCATCCATTCCATCACTCTTCTATTGACTCTTACTCCCACCCATTCCTCCTTCACCCCCTCACATTCCTCCACCAAATGACTCCAAGTATCCTTCCCCCGCCTACACATTACACACTTACCATACTCTTCCCTCATCCACACCTTCCTTCCTCTCTCCCCTGACCCACACCTTGCCCTCGCCAGCATTACCCTTTCCCCCCTACTCTATCCTCCACCTCGGTATTTGGTAGTTGTAATCACTCCTCTCTATACACCCCTGCATTTCTTGCACTTCCACCTACTTCTCCTTCTTCTTCACCCACGCATCCATCTTCACCCCATTCCCCAGCCATTCCATCACATTTGCCTCCAACAAACCCACCCTTTCATACATTCTCTTTCTCTCGCTCCTCTATCTACCCCCTCTCCCACTCGTGCACCAATCTCTCATCCTCGAGATCCCATAACTTCACTTTGTGTTTACAAAAAAAAGTAGTGTTTTTTCATGCACTTTTCAAAACGGTCGAGTTTAACTGCCTGTATCTTTGTTATTAAATATTTTAGAATAATAAAAAAATAAGATCGTTACTAGTGTAATGCAATAAACAAAAAATATTTATTGTTTCTATTATAAGAATTATAGTGTAAAATATGAAGAACTACAATCTCAGTTATTCAACAAAAACAGATTAAAATAAAATTTGGACTAAGGCATGTGCAAATTTTATGAAAATTGGCAACAAATTTCCAAAACTTCAGGTATATTATGAAAATCAAGACAATTTTATAACGAAAACAGGTTACAGGCCGAAGAGCAAATGTTTTTTAACTACAAAAAATTGGACTAAGGCATGTACAAATTTTTTGTAATTAAAATTGGCATCAAATTTTAAAAAACATCAGGTATATTATTAAAATTAATACATTTTTATAGCGAAAACAGTTGACAGGCCACAGAGAAACGTTTTTTGCTACAAAACATTGAATATTTTATCTATTTATACTTTATTGTTTATATTCTGTATTAGAATTGTGTAATTAAAATTGTTGAATTTTTGTATAAATTTATCGTTAAATAACCAAGAACGTAATGCTCAACTTTCTTCAAAATAAGGGTTTACCGGGTTGAAATATTTACATTTTCTTTGCGGCACTATATTAACAAAGGATATATCTATTTGGTGATTTTTTTTTTTTTCGATATTTAGACCTGATCAATAAGTTTCTACGAAACGTTGAATTTAATCTTTGTAAAAAAACCAGAAAACTATTTTAGGTATTCTTATATATCGCGCAAATAATTGTGATAAAAATTGGATTTTTTCTAAAAATATAAAGAATATTCCAAGGAATGTAGACCTGTATTTATTTTCTATCTGTGATTTTTTGTTTTTAAAATACAGCGCCAGTATCATGCCTCGCTTTTTGAAAAGGATAGTAGTAGTAGAAATTAACTAGCACTATAATGATATTAACAGCAATTCTTTTAATAATAATCATTTTTAAACATTATTATTGTTATTTGTATAGAAAGATGGTGAGTTTGTTTGGGATGAAGCGACGCAAGGAATCGTGCTTGGTTCCTTTTTCTACGGCTACGTCCTTACACAAATTCCAGGAGGGCGTTTCGCCGAGCTCTTCGGTGGCAAGAAAGTCTTCGGGATCGGTGTGCTCATAACAGCACTGTTCACCTTGTTAAGTCCGATAGCTGCGAGGATAAACTTTCCCCTGTTCATCCTAGTCAGGATCTTGGAAGGAATGGGAGAGGTAAGAAAAACGGAGAGTAGAAAATACAGAAAGTAATTCATTAAAGTTGTTTTACACACACAAGAATTCTCTCAAAAATGTGTTCTTTGTTATGAGTGCATAAGCTGCATCTGTCAATAATTATTTTATAAATAATATTAAACGTGAGGATTTTCACAATAAAAATATTGTTAAAATTGCTGTATTACATTTGAATAACCTTAAATTATTTTTTCGTTAGTCAATATATTAATCATTTCTGCGAAAGTTTTTGTGTGTTTAAAACGCCTTTTAAGGGTAAAATTGTATAAAAATGTAATAGTAGGAAGTTTTAATTTATCGTTTTTTGAAATACGTTAATGCCTATGCTAAACTTGATTGTTGCCCAGTAACGCAGACGCTTACTGGGCAACAAGCAATTTTAGCGTAAACGTTAGCATTACCGTACTTTGAAAAACGATAAACTAAAACTCTCTAGTATCAAATAACCTATTTATTACTTTACTTACTTAATACAAACTGAAAGTATTGTTTTTGTGTAAATTTAGTTTTTAATATTCTGCAGGGAGTGACGTTTCCGGCAATGCATGCAATGTTGGCCAGATGGATTCCACCTTTAGAGCGGAGTAAATTCGCCGCTTATGTCTACGCAGGTAGGTTTATTTTAAAATTTTTAACAGAAATGTTTTGAATTCTATTGTGGTTCAGTTCATGTGCGACTGGCATTGATACAAATTATTTATTTTTATTTATAGGAGCCAATTTCGGAACTATTGTTTCGTTACCCGTCTCGGGCTACTTGTGCACGTTGGATTACATGGGGGGCTGGCCCCTTGCATTTTACATTTTCGGCGTCCTGGGCATCGTCTGGTTCGTGTTCTGGCTGTTATTGGTATACGACACGCCGTCAGTCCATCCTAGGATTTGTCGCCAGGAGCAAGCTTTTATCATTGCAAGTATAGGACCTCAGGTAAGATCAAAGTAAATCATTTCATTCAGAGCAGATTAAGCGCAGTGGCTGCTAAAATTTTTTGAAAAAACATTTTAGAAGTTACTGTAACATCAATAAGTACTAATGTTGAACGTACAAATTAAAATTATTGTTATCAAAATATAACTTATTTGCATATTAATTATAATAAATATATTTTTTTATAACTTTACCATTACTTTCCACTTGTTTTTTTCGTAGTAAGCCGGTTATTATATTTTATCAGTGTATCAGACTGGCGCATTAAATAATATTTCAGTACACTTAAATTACAGGCCATAGGTGAAAAACAGGTTGACATATTTTTACTAAGGATACAGCAAATTTTTGTTTTAAGTCTACATATCGATCAACTACTTCCGAAAATCCAGATTTTACGAAGATGTTCCCTCGTCAGTCAGACATTAATAACTTACTAATATTAGTATAAACGTCTACTCAAAATACTTAATAAAAATCAATCATTATGAAGTTATACGTGCCATAAAGACGAAATCAGAAGGATTGTGCAGCTCATATAATAATTAACTAGTATTTTGTGACTCCTGTCAAATTTACGCTGTAATTTTTCAGGCATTCGTTGTTTTTTGAAGCAATTTAAAGTTTCTAACGAGTGTTGTCCACTCCTTGATTAAGCATGAAGTAAAATTCGGAGTTTAAAAAAGCCTGAAAAACTGGTTTGATTGCGTAGCGAAGCTAAGTAATCAAACCAAATTTTCAGACTTACCTAATCTTGAAATTTTACTTCATGCATCACGTGTATAAAACACTGAAATACTAAAAAAAAAGAGAAGACCTTTATTGGCATAATACTCTATTACATCCATATCTACACTAATCACTGCCCCCTCTCTTCCTTCTGCTTTCCCTCTCGTCCCCTAACTTCTCCAGCGTCCTTACCCCGGCCCCATCCTCTCTCGTCCATTCCGTCACTCTTCTATTCCCTCTTATTCCCACCCATTCCTCCTTCACCCCCTCGCACTCCTCTGCCAGATGGCTCCACGTATCCCTCCCCCGTTCACACATTACACACCTCCCATACTCTTCCCCCATCCACACCTTCCTTCCTCTCTCCTCCGACCCACACCTCGCCCTCGCCAGCACCACCCTTTCCTCCCTGCTCCATCCCCCCTCCATCAAATACCTCGGCATTGTCCCATGTACCTGCCACCTCCCGTACCTATCGTTGTATTCACTCCTCTCTATATACCCTTGCCTTTCCTGTGCTTCTACCTCCTTCTCCTTCTCTTTCACCCACGCATCCATCTTTACCCCATTCCCCAGCCACTCCATCACCTTCGCCTCCGACAAACCCACCCTCTCATACATTCTCCTTCTCTCGCTCCTCCATTTACCCTCTCTCCCATTCACGCACGCCACCCAAACCTCCTTCACCAGTCTCTCTTCCTCCAGGTCCCATAACTTCATCTCATACCTAGCCATTCTCACCATTTCCTCACACTCTAGCTTCTCTCGTTTCCTGTAGTACTATGTATCCGGGTATCGACCTTTCCAACCCCAACATACGCTTCAAGAACCACAACTGCTCCCTCTCTATACACTCATACCCTCTCGTCCCCCATACTTCCACCCCACACATTAACACTGACCTCACACACGCATCCCATACTTTACACGCCACTCTTACATTGTTCCCCATCCACTTCGCCCACTTTTCCCACGCTATCCTCCACGCCTTTCTAGCCTTCCCCTGCACCCACCTCACATGCTCCTCATACCCTCCCGTCCCTTTGAACAAAAACCCTAAATACTTGAATTTTTTAACCCTCTCAATCACCTCCCCCTTCCACTCTAATTCCTTCACCCTCCCCTCCCTCCCTTTATTTCTCATCCATTTCGTTTTTCTCACATTCACGCTCTCAACCCCCTCTTATCCATAAACCTCTCCGCCCTTTTCAGCATATCCTTCATCCCTTCCCACTCTCTTGCCACCAGCACCATATCATCCGCATATGCCAACATCCACACCTTACTTCTACCAATTACAACAAGTTACCTACCTGAATTCCACCCTCTCCTTTTTAATTCCTCTACCACAACGCTCCGAAAATCGTCAATACCCGTTGGCGAACCCTGTATATTTTAAACTTCACTAGAAATCAATTATACTCTATAGACTGCTCATTGAAGAGGTACACAAACTTCGTGCGCTCTCCGATTACGATTTACAGGTTTTTGAAAATATACGTTCTTCGCTCATGGATAACATAAAAACTAAATGTATGGATACGTTCCTCGTAGCGAAAGGGTTTACTCATTGTTTTTATACATATCTATCATACAAAAGGAAATTTGTACAATAGATTTGTTCCTTTTATACAAAAGCAATGTAATAAAAACATTATTGTACGCATGCTATTAATTTTTTTTTTTTTTTTTTGATAGGACGATGACGACAAAGCTTCAATCCCTTGGTTGAAGATGGCTACCTGTCTTCCACTCTGGGCCATCCTGGTGACGCAGTGCGGCCAATCTTGGGCTTTCTATACCCAACTTACCGAGATGCCCACTTATATGGCACAAATTTTACATTTCGACATACAACAAGTAAGTCAGTTCTTATGCTCTGTGTCTGCTATCTCGTGGTTTTAAGACCACAACCAGTAGTTTTGGAATTGGCATTCAAATAAAATAAGTTTCCAAAAAATACATTGTATTTACATATTATAAGTGCAATAAGGTAGAAAAGTATAAAAGAGTACAAAACGTGTGTTTTTGTGATAAAAATGTAAAATAGTGTACAAAATCAAATTTGAGAAACTAATAATGGGTGGGGGTGTGGTGTTTGGCGCATGTTCAGAAATTAAGCGTTGCCGGTTGAAATGTAGATTAGGGGTTCGAGGAAATGATCTCAAATCCCAGCCTCCCGTTACTTCCAGATGTCTACGTGCCCATTTGTACACATGACATTTGGAATTCGGGTTGATTTATTGCCCACACTACTGACAAGTGCCTCTTGAGATGATCTCAAGATTGACACAATGCCAGTAATAAAACAAATTATTGAAAGCAATCGCGTATATAGGGGGGTTAGGGGGTTATAACCCCCCCCCCCTCCCCAAATTTGAATATTAGCAAATTCACATTTAAGGCCTAACATCAATTATAATGAGCATCATAAAAAATACAATTGAACAAAATGCTATTCACTCTTGAACATGCACTTCTATTATAATTTAAACAAAATTTGTTAATTGGTACTGTTATCGTATTAGTTTTAATAAAAATTTACAGAATTCCACTTTATCGGCGGTGCCCTATCTGACCAGCTGGTGGTTCGGCATCTTGACGAGCATCTTCGCTGATTGGTTGCTGAGTCAGGGATATTTATCACTTTCCACTTCTTATAAGTTATTCAATTCTATAAGTAAGTATGAATATGATCATAAAAATATAAATAAATTGTAATAACTGAAAAAATTCAATAACGGTTATTTTTATAATTTTTATTAAATTGACCAATTGTTAAAAAGCAATGGAAAGGTAATTGTCCTTTAGCCTAGAATATTCTGCATCTGTTTCATTTCAATCTATTTACAATATGATTTCGTAGAGTCCAGGGAGGTGACCGGGCAATGTAAATTGCATATTTTGATAATAGTCAAAACGGCTGCAGTTAGATGGTGGTAATCGCGAACTAATAATGAATTTCTAAGCGATTTTTGCGTTTTTGCAAGCTTAATAGGTCATTATTCTCATTTTTAAGTTAAAGTGTTTACGATTTTATTCACAATAAAAATATATATATTTATTTGTGCATTCATCTATATGAAAGATAGTGTCCATTCGTCAGTGAATTTCATATTACAGTTTTCTGTATTTCTTACTAAGCATACATACATCTACACGCACACCAACATAAATATGTGCATTAGTGTTAATGCAGGGGGGCCGTCACCCCATATTCAGGGGTGACGCCCCCCCTGGTAGAGCTATGAATCAGGGTTGTTATGTTTAAAACACTTTGTTTTAAAACAGTGTTTTAAACATGTTTAAAAACAGGTGTTGTGTTTTAAACAGTTTTGTTTTAAACATGCTTTAAATCTTAAATTTGTTTAAAACGTTTTTTTTTATTATCTTAGATTTGCTAAATTATATTTTATACTACTTCATTAAGATTTTTTGTTTACGTTTTTAAAATTTAGCTAATTTGTTGAAGATTGTTCAAATTACATTATTAATCATAACATTTTATTACAATACAATATCACAACTGTGTGTGCATAAATGCATACACTGTAAATTTTTTTTTTTTTTTTTAAGATTTCAATAAAATCTTTAAACGAGGGTTTTCCACTCCCAGACTAAGCATGAAGTAAAGTTTTGAGTTTAGAAAAGCCTGAAAATTTGGATTTGACACTGAAATATTGTGAAGTTTAAAATATACGGCTTTAACAATCTAATATGTAGATGTGAATAAAACATGAGTCAAATTCTGCATTGAACCAATTGTTTAAAATAGTGATTATAGACAACCCAATAACTCTAACGTATATTAGGTTGTCTATAATCGTTGTTTTTTGTGTGTGTTTTATGAACTTCACTGTAAATCAGTGTTTTTAAGCGTGGTGCATGAAGTAAAATGTCGAGTTTAGAAAAGCCTAATTTGGATTGGCCACTTCGTTTCTCTACGCGGCCAATACAAATTCTAAGGCTTTTCTAAACTCGAAATTTTACTTCATGCTTAGTCTGGGAGTTGAAAACACTTGTTAGAAGCCTCAAATTAACCGCTTTAAAACAACGAATTCGTGCAGATTTCAAAAACGCTGTAATTATCGGGATATGTATACTCAAAAGAAAAATGCCCTATATATTCTGTTTAAAACTTGTATTAAACATGTTTTGAACATGTTTTTAATTGTTAATATTTTAAACGCTGTTTCAATGAAAAAAAAACACGTTTTGTAAAAAAAACTGTTTGTTTTAATGTAAATGAAAAAACACGTTTTTTTGAACAACCCTGTTATGAATAAGTTATCAAAAACTTTGTGTCACATATATGTAACGGTGGTCGTGAACATGTTAATTTTCCACCCAAGTGAACACAATTATGTTTGACCTAATAAATATTGAAAACAGTTGTCATACTTTACTTATAACCTTGAGTTTAAATCATTGAAAGTAGCATACATTTCATTACATTTACCATAGTTTTTGCCTGATGGTCTATTAAAACTGCTTCTAAAAAAACGGTACATTCAATTTCTGCAGTTTTATCATTGAACTCAACTAATTGGATCTTACGGATACTACTTGAGGAGTCCTCATTAATCTACTATACGATGGAAAACTTTCCTCCTATAGAGTAACTTGAGTTTTTTATTTAAAAAAAATATGTTGCAGTAAAAGTGACCACACGTTATAGGTTATGTTATTCGAACATATTGAACAATAACAATAATGAATTTAAATGTAATAGCAAGTAGGTACAAGTAGAGCTTAAAATCTACAGCAAATGTTCAAAGTCTTCTCCTTCATTATTTAAACATAACCCCACTCTTCGTTTCATATTGTCAAACGCACTTACTTAATATTCTGGAGTAATTGAATTGCAAACATTTTCTATTGCTTCGGTAAGTTCTTCTATGGTGTGGAGCCGATTTTTATATACTGTATTTTAAAGGTAAGGAAAAATGAAGAAGTCGAGGATTGTTAAGTCTGGGGACCTTGGCGAGAACTTGTTCCTGCTGCTGTATGGGGTGTTGGGCTGTCTCGCTGAAAATATCCATTTCCAAGTTCGTCATCGTGTAATTTGGCTGATTTATAAAATGTTGCAATAAAATATGTTGGTAGCTATTTGCATTTAAAGTCTTATGAAAGAATATTGGTCTAATAATACGTTTTCATAGTATTACAACCCAGACTCCTATTTTTTAAGAATGTAAGGGCGTTTCAATAAATTCATGTGGATTTTTACTACACCAAATTCGCATTGTTTGTTAACATATCCTGTTAAATGAAACCACGCTTCATACGTAAAGAAGGATATGTCAAGGACATTGTTGTTGTTCATGTTATTTTGGAACCATTGGCATTAATTAATACGGTTTTGGAAATTGAGAGGCCGAGGCTCTTTCACACAGCAAAGTTTATACGGAAATTTGTGATGATATTTTTTAAAAATTAATTGACATTGCATATGAAAGATCTACTTGCTGTGAAAGCCTTCGAATAGATTTTTTGGCCAAATAATTTATTCATTCCTCTACATTTGCAACATTTTCAGTCGTCCATTTCGTTGGTCTGCCATTTGCAGGTCTTCTAATTGCAGCTCCTGTTTTGCAAAACTTTAGAACACATTCTTAAATAACAGAGCGCAAATCGTCGTAGGAAACTATAATATTGGGAAATGCAGTAATGAAAACCACATGTTTTTAAGTTACTTGGATGAAAAATTAGAAGGAACAGTACGAACGAAAATAAATTATCTATTATAAGCAAGTGTAGGTGTCTCCAAACATTGAAACAATTGTTATTGACATTAGCTATTATTAAGTTATCTGTTATTGTTGGGTTTTTCCAAAATACGAAAAGGTATGCTTACCCAAATTAAAAAAATACAACAGTTTTAATGTGAGGTTATGGCGATCGCGTAAGAACCTACGGGACTACATCAAAATTTGAATTATAGAAGAAACTAAAAAAATATGAATCGGAAAGTGGCATACTGTATAATACACTGGGATAGAGTCAAATCGAAGGGGGAAAGTATTTTGCGCACCTGCTTTAATAAAATAGTTGAATATTTTGTTATTAACATTGTAGATCTTATGAATAAAGTATATTTACATTAATATGTAACTTTTGAAAGAATTAAATTAAAAACATGCGATTTTCACCTTCTATTTTATCATGCTATCAAATACCAATGAAATATATAGGGTGTTCTGTTTAAAAAAAGGTATGTTTGATATCCATCATGAAAATTAATCACCCCGTATATTAAAAAATATTATCAATTAGTAGCATAAATTAGTAGCTATAAGTTTTATTTGAAAAATTTTTTTCTAAACTTATCACAAACTGAGATATCGAGCCGTTATATTACTTTTTGTACACTCTGTATTTAAATTCATATATGTATTCAATTTTACACTTGTGTCAAACGTCTAGGTTATAATCACTTTCTTAAGTACTGTGGAAAAGTGACTTAGGGAGCATTGCTTGACCGATTTTTTGACGTAAATTATTTGGTGTAACACTTTAGCAAGCAGTTATGATTTAGAGCACGGTTTGAGACACAACTAATACTTAAGTAACGTTTGACAAACCATTTCTATATTTGGAAATTGATTTAATAATTTTTGTTAAGGTTCAATCATTCCGTCTTTGGGACTCTTGGGTGTGGCTTGGTTGGGCTGTGACCGACTGGGTGTGCAGGTGATGCTGGCTCTTCCCGGTGCATTCGCTGGTGCTGTATACGCCGGCAACCAGATGAACCATATAGCTTTAAGCCCAAAATATGCGGGAACGATGTACGGCATCACGAATGCGGCTGCTAACATGTGTGGTTTTCTCGCGCCTTACGTGGTTGGATCCATCATCGAAGGGAGAGTAAGTACAATATAATCAAGGTGGCTACAACGCTACTGCAAACTTAACAAGCATACATGATCAATATTTTTGTACAAGCATGCTTGATACGTCTGTATGATTATTTTACCTATGCCCTATCTAGTAACCGTCACTGTCATCTTGACGCGTATGATTGACATTACCTACACATGCACGTAATAGCTTTGACAAGTATATTACATGCTGACAGCTGAACAGCTGATTGATTACTGCCAACCAAATGACATTTCTTTGATGTATATTGATCAAGTAGTAATTTAGTTTTCATCAATGTCATGTTACTGTCAAAAATTATTAAATAAATACGTTGTTCTTTCATGCTCATTGTTTATTTTGTTAGCTAAAGTATCGTACGGTTCTTGAGTGGTAGGGCAATTACATACTTGCGGAATACTGCACTCGCCACTGCATGGCTCGTGCGCAACATATTCGCTCATATGTAATATGCTGCATACCACTCTCGTGACGTAATATATTATTACTTGATTGTGCAAAATTATCAAATGGCTGCTTGTACAAAATGGTTGAACACACGTGCAATTATGTATGTAGACACCTTCATAAAAAAAACCTTTGCTGGCATAAAAACTTAAGATACAAAATCAAAATCTTATACGTTGCAATGGTCTTTCCATTTTAGCTCCCTCTGCTAACCCAGTCTTGCTACAATCCTTAGACCAGCTCCTTCCTCTCTCGTCTATTCAGTTACCCTCCTGTTTTGCCCCAACCACTTCTCACACACCCCTTTACACTCTTCCCCTAGATGATCTACCATACATTTCCCCTATCCAAACCTTCCTTCCTCTCTCCTCTGAACTTGGGACATTTATTGACATCAAAGGAGCCTTCGACAAAGCTTCCTTCCAAAACATACACAAGGCACTCAATAAATCAGGTGTCGACATAATGCTTTGCAGGTGGATAGGAAATATGCTACACAGCAGACAAGTCACAGCATCTCTAGCAGATGTCACGTTAAAGGCAACAGTCACCAGAGGCTGTCCGCAAGGCGGAGTCCTGTCACCGCTTTTGTGGACACTACTGGTGAATGAACTGATAGCGAAACTAAGCATCCAAGGATTCTATATGATGGGATACGCGGATGACATAGTAATACTCCTGAACGGGAAATACGAAAACGTCTTATGCAACAGAATGCAAGATGCACTCATAACTGTGGAAAATTGGTGCACCTCCAACTCACTATCAGTGAACCCCACGAAAACAGAAGTAGTGATGTTCACTAACAAACACAAGACAGGCTCATACACTCTACCTACCTTATTCAATAAACAACTAACGGTATCGAAAGAAGTCAAATACCTAGGAGTATACTTCGACTCGAAGTAAACTGGTCCAAACACCTTGAATACAAAACTGATAAAGCCTTCTGGCAATGCAGGAGAGCTATCGGTAATACCTAGGGACTATCACCGAAAATAGCACTCTGGATATATACAGGTATTATCAGACCGGCACTTGAGTATGGAGCTCTAGTTTGGTGGCCTAGGACGAACCAAACAGGAGCAATAGCAAAATTAAACCACATCCAAAGGCTAGCGTGTACATGAACAACTGGTGCATTTAGAACAACACCCACTGCAGCCTTGGAAACGATACTTTGCCTTCCACCACTTGATCTACATGTCAAAGAAGTGGCAAGGAATAGTGCAGAAAGACTGAAAGCCATGGGCACTTGGACAAACAAAACCTCAACAGGACATGGAAGCATTCTCAAATGGGGCCCGCCCCATTTGAGAGGCAAACTAGACCAGAAGATCCCCCAATACATCTTCAACAACAAATACACTGTGAACCGAAATGAGCAGACACAAACAAAGGACCACTTGATGTTCACAGATGGAAGCAAAACAAAAACAGGCTATGGAGTGGGCATATATCCGCAAATGTCTTCTCATAGAGAACCATGCTACCGCAACACAGACTGAAATTTACGCAATCATGGAGAGCGCCAGAATAATCTTAAAGAAGCAACTGAGAGAACAAAGCATAACTATCGTCACCAACGGCAGCGACACTCAACCGCATAACACTAACATGGACGAAAGGCCATAATATTAACGAGAGAAACAACAATGCGAACAAACTTAAATATTGGCAATCGGCAACAGTGCCGAATGGGTCTGACCATAAGGAGGCACTACAATGGGCCTAAAACTTGGCCTAAGTGGGCGCGGCTACCTTAATCCTTACCCTCCTGTTTCGCCCCAACCACTTCTCTAACACCCTTTTACACTCCTCCCCTAGATGATCTACCATACGTTTCTCCCATCCAAACCTTCCTTCCTCTCTTCTCTGAACCGCATCTATCTCTTGCCAGGGTTCTCTTTCTTATCCTTTTTTTGACAAGCCACCTTTATAAACAAATTTTATTTATTACTTGTCTGTGATAGAAATATATTTTAATTTCATTCTTTTTAGGAAACACTGGGACAATGGAGGGTGGTATTTTACTTGGCGGCCGGCATCAACATTGGCACGAATCTCTTCTACGTGGCATTTGCTAGCGCCAGGGAACAACCCTGGTCCCGATCACAGCGCCTCAACAATCTCAACTGACAGGTCGTGTATCTGGCCATGCTGGTCGACACTTAGCACCTCCAATTTCAAATAGGTCAATTGTACATATTTTAACACAAACAAACAAAACAAAAGCATTACTTAAAAGATTATATATTTAATATACACAGTGGCCAAGTTAGCCTTCCAATTTTAGGGGGGCTCAAGCCCCAGGACCGTAGAAATATAATATTACGTGCGACAACGGTTTTACAAATTATAAGGGGGCTAATTTTAAATTTAATGGGCTAGGACCCCCCAGAACTTCGCCACTCAATATGCAGGAAGATTTTCTTTTAAGTATAAATATCCCGATATATGTATAGTATACACTGTAAATTTGTAGACATTAATCGTTTCTGAAGAGCGTTTAATTTGAAGCTTCTAACAAGTGTTTCCAATCCCAGATTAAGCATGAAGTAAAACTTCGAGTTTAGAAAAGCCTGAACCAAACCAAATTTTCAGACTTTTCTAAACTCGAAATTTTACTTCATGCGCCATGCATGTAAAACACTGACTTCAAGTGATGTTCAAAATATACTACTATATTACACTAAAATAAATAAATGATTGCTTTAATCAAGTGTTTAGATACGAGCCTGCCAAGTAACGTGTTTCCTTTAAACATTCTAACTTGTTTGAATGCTTGATGCAAACATGTTACGTGTTTATTTCAAACATCCTAACACGAGCCCATTTTTCAGTGTAGGAAGCTAAAGATGTATATTTTAAACTTTACTATATTTCAGTGTTTTGTACGGGTGGCGCATGAAGTAAAATTTCGAGTTTGGAAAAGCCTGAAAATTTGGATCCAAATCCAAATTTTCAAGCTTCTCTAAACTCATGCTTAATGAAGAAGTGGAAATGCTCGTTGAAAGCTTCAAATTGAACGCTTTTCTAAAAGCAACAAATGTCCCAAAACTTACAGCGTATACATGAAAATATTTAGGTATACTTAAACGAAAAGATTAGTGCATGAAAATAAAACAAAAGTGAAAACTCTATCATAAGGAAACAAAAGTATATTGTAAGAAATATTTAAGTATTAAATAAAATTATAATTTATTATTTTTCAAACTCTAATGCTCTACAAAGAGAAAAGGAAAGTAGCTGAAGAATAAGATTATTTTTTCACTGGCTTCAACTGACCTCTAAATATTTAATTATTTATTAAAGAAAAAACGTTTATAAAAGCTTGATTTTACCAATGCTAGTTACATTTTATTTAAACAAGGCTGAAAGGGCAAAAGAAAGTAGCTAGAAAAATCTTGTTTTTTTAAATAACGTTTGTATAAAAAAAAACATTATTGGCTTGAATTGACCTCTAAATATTTAATTATTTATTTAAAAAAAAGCTTTATGGAAGCTTGATTTCACCAGTTCCAGTTACATTTGTTTTAAACAAGTTACTTTTTATTTCAACATTTTATTCAAGGAAAGAGCAAAAGAAAGTAGGTAAAGAACAATATTTTTTAAAATAAAGATTGTATAAACAAAATATTGGCTTGAATTGACTTCTAAATATTTAATTATTTATTAAAAAAAAAACCTTTATAAAAGCTTGATTTCACCAATGCTAGTTACGTTTTTATTTAAACAAGGCTGGAGAACTCAGGACAATGGCCATTAGTATGATTTTTGATTGTCCAATAAATAATTTCATTCAAACATTAAATTCAATTATGAGTTAAAATAGACATTTGCATTTGCATAAAAATAAAAAAAATTACGTTTCATGATTTTATAGCATTTATTTAACTATTTCTAAATGATATTTGATAAATAAAGGTCTTGACACACTTAGTCGAGACGTCTCATGTTGTGAACGTCTCGACTAAGTGTGTCAAGACCTTTATTTATCAAATATCATTTAGAAATAGTTAAATAAATGCTATAAAATCATGAAACGTAATTTTTTTTATTTTTATGCACACGAGCTATGTACATGCACTCATGTCGTGAACGTGTCGTGCTCGTCTTGTCAATGTCTTAGAGAAAGAAGAAAGTGTTTAAGATGAATTTTTCAAAAATAAAAGGAAATTATGTAATCTACACAATAAAACAATTAAACTTATTTATTTATTTATTAATATTATAAATGAAAACATACCTCATAATATCGTCTGATGTAATAACTGATCACGACACGTGCAAGAGAAATAGTAAACAAAACTGTGACGTTAATGGTTTTCTTTACTTTTTCTCTTGCACGTGTTGTGATCATGTGTCACATCTAAACTCTTGTTACATAACCAAATTGTTAGTAACTTTTTTTACTACCAACAAAATTGTCACCCCAACAAAGCCTATCGAATAAAATGTTAACAGAGTTTGCGTAACATGCTCATCTAGCACTCGCAATTTTGAGGTAAGCCGAACGTATTTAAACATGTGCTATTACTTTAGAACCCGCGTCGAGCGAGTCTCTTGCGACAATCATGTCACATACCGTACATGCGTGGCCAGACCTTAAGAATACAATGTGATGTAACTGACAGTGAAACTTTAAGGCAATCATTTCAATTTTTGTGATCACTCTCTTTATATACCACTATCTAAACGTATAAAACTTTGTGTATTGTCGTCTTAACTGCATCCTTATTTAGATATGAAATATTTAAAAAAAATTGATTTACTTTAAGAAAAGTACAAGCTTCGTGCTTGTCTCAATAAAATGTTTCCTACTTTTACCGTTATTTCATACAAAAATATTAAACATTGGTAAAGTAGCGTAATCAGGTCTTAAATTAGATTTTTTTCTGCAATATCTATAATAAATATTGGAAAACTAAATCTGTTACATTGTTAAAGGTTAATTTGCAAAGATTTGTATTTTTTTTTCCATTTGTTTCTATCTTAAAATAAATTCACTGGAATGTCGCATGATATTGAATTTTTCGAAAATTTGAAAAACTATTTTACGTGCGTCATTCTAGTGACATTATTTAAGTAAATATATGAATGAAAAAATCACAAATCTTCACAAAGGAATTTTTTACAATGTGACTGAAATTGTTTTTTATTATATGTTGTAAATATTGTAGAAAAACATGTAATTTAAGAGGTTATTATGCTAATTTAGCGATGTCTAATATTTTTTTATTAAATAACCGTGAGAGTAGGAGACATTTTAATGAGATCATTACCAAGTTTTTACTTTCCTTAAAATATATTCATTTTTTCAATATATTTTACCCTAAAATAAGGCCGTAGTTAAAAAGACAATATACTGAGTTTAATGCGTTCAGATATCAGGCAACGTCTTTTTAGGTACATTGTTACATAAAATAAGGCCACGGTTAAGACAACAATTTGCCGAGTTTTATGCGTTTAGATAGCGGTCGACTTTCTCTTAAGTACCTTGCTACATATGAGATCAAGTATCAATTAATATCAATGAAATTATCGAAAACAAAATATTGTGTATATTTAAACAAAACAGTATTTTTTTTCAAATCCGGTTCAATGAATATATAATCTTTTTAAATCGTGCCGTAGAAGACCAAAACACACACAAAACAAGCACACAAACGGGAGAAAGGTAAACTAAAACAATTGAAGTTTTGAACGAACAAAACTTAAACAATTGAAGTTTTAAATGAATAAAATTAAAACAGTTGAAGTCTTGAATGAAATTAATTAATATTTTGAATGAATACTTAAAATAAATTATTAATTAATTTGATTATTATTAATTCAAAACTTTACTTTTTAAAGTAGTCTTTTTTGTACAAATATTAGATCCACCGGAATTTTACGAACTGTCCATGTAAAAGTAAGTCATTAAGTACAACAGAAATCAACCGCACTAAATGGCTTTGATTTTCAGAATTACTTATTGGAAAATCGTACGACACCATCTTTTAATAAATATGGACCAATAGAAAAATTAATTATACAATGATTTCCGTGGTAATAATTAAATTACTTGATAATTTAATTTCTAGAAATTATAATTTAATTTACAAAATAAGTATGTATATTATTTAATAATTAAAATTAAATAGATGATTGTTATATATGTTTCCCTTGAAACAGGAGTCAACTGAAGAGGTGGAAGATGATGAAACATTAATAACATCAGATCCCTTCCTTTTTGGTATTACTCGATATTTTAGTTTTGAGTAAAATTAAAATTCAAATCATCTGTTACTTTTTATGACCATGTCGTTACGATTTTCTTACAAAATCAGCATTCGGGCATCAATTCATCAGTCATTTTCTTATCGTACACAGAATAACGTAATCGGCACTCTCGTTCCGCTCCTGCCCATTAATGCGTTGTTCTGTGCACTCTAAAAAATGACTGGTAAGAGTTAATGCTCTTATGAGATATAAGTGATAAATGTGTTGCAAAAAAGCAGCATTACTTTAAAAGTAAAAGTCTAGTGCGTACAAAATTCATTTAAATTAACTTCCTATGTACTTAATGGCTTTTACCTTAATTCAAATGAAATGTGCTCTCATTAATTTATTTGTGATGATTTATTGGCTCTCGAAGCTGTGGTTTTTAAGTTCTGCTCAAATATTTCTCTTATTTCATATGGGATTTTTAATCATTTACGGTCCAATAAAATGAAGGAGTTTAAAACTAAGGCTGGGATTTTTTTTAATTATTCTAAAACGTATAAAAATATTCGAATTATTTGAATATTCAAATATATGAATAATTCAAATATTTGAATATGTTTGGGAATGAATATTCCAATAATTCGAATATTTGAATATGTTTTAGAATAAAATATTCGAATAATTCAAATAGTTGAACATGTGTTAGAATAAATATTCGAATACTTCAATTTTAATATTCTAATATTTGAATATTTCAAATATTTGAATATTCGAATACTTTAAATATTTGAATACTTAAAAAAATGTACAACAAGGTAATTAATAAAACTCATAAAGATTATAACAATAAATACGGGTTATGTTTATTTTCCATTTTCTTTAAGGAATTGGTGTTGTCAATAAAGGTTGTAATAGCTGTCTAACAAGTATTTTTCACTCCTTGGTTAAGTATGAAGTCAAATTTTCAGGCTTCACTAAACTCGTTACTTTATTCGCTAGACGTATACGTCTGGCGAATAAAGTAACATTTCGAGTTTAGTGGATACTGATTTCAAGCGAAGTTTAAAATATACTATTAAGGCTTAAAATATTTCAAATTAAAGTATTCAAATATTCATTCAAAAACATATTCAAATATTTAAAATGTTTGAATATTTAAATATTCATTTAAAAACATATTGAAAAAATTCATTTTATTCGAATATTTTAATATTCAAATATTGAAATATATGAATATTCATGTATTTAAATATATGAAAAATTTTATGATTAAAATTTTCATATTTCAATATTCATCTATTTGAATTATACGAATCCCAACCTTATTTAAAACTGTCAAATATTTAAGAACCGCATAATGACACTTTGCTTGCTTAGCTATTAATTTACTGTTTTGTACTAGTGTAGCAGTTCATTACAGGTTTCTATATCATAATTAATCAACTGTAAAATCATGTCGGAGTATATCGCAAGGCGCAAAAAATTTTGTTGCATGTATTGCGACACAGGACCGAAAAGGGTTAAATTTGTTTTTTAAGTATTTATTTAATTATCAAATATGTATTTTATAACAATTATTTCATTTGTAAAGATTGTTCAAAAACGAGTACATTTGGAGTAAGAGTAAGGCCATTTTATACAGTCTTCTTTTCTTGTACAAATGAATTTTTATAGAAACAAAAAGTTACGTTTATCGATATCGCAAAGAAGAAGAAGCAATCATCTCCTGTTTCATCGACGTAAGTGTTTGTATGCGAAAATGTCTATCCAATTTTTTCTTGTCCTGTCCCGTGTGTGCTATACATGAAAAAATAAATGTATAATTGCCAATGACCTCATGCATTTTTGAATTTAATACGGTAACTACTGCGCCAGAAATCGGCAAAGGTGCCATGAGGCCTCACTACTTTTTCATGCCTTAGAACCAAATCTACTGCAGAATCAAATATAACTTACACGGTGCCGTACTCAAGGTACAGTTCTATTCAATAAAAACGCGTACAACTATTGAAACCGATTTCGACAGTATTGTGCTAATGTGATTTTGGCTTTTTTTTATTGTTTCCGTAGGTTATCCATTTCGCTAAGAGGAGCTTATCCGTACGTTTAGTTTATGAGCTCCATGTGCGAAGAGCGTATATTTTCAAAAGCCTGCAAACCGTGAGCGGAGAGCGCACGAAGTTTGCGTACCTCTTCAATGAGCAGTGTATACAGTATAATTTAAAAAAATCCATGGTCAACTTTTGTTTGTTTTGTTTTTCGCATTTTTCTCAAAGAAAATGTAATGCAAGCCTATAAAACGATTACACACGATATATGCCGGTATGAGCCTGTCGTACGAAATACCTACGGATACGCATTGTGTTTTCAAGCACCGTACACGGGGAATGCATTGAAATTCAAACTGCGTAGCGAAAGGATTAATAAATTTAAAACCGTTACGAATAGAACTGTACATACGAGTTGTATTTAACTTGCACGGCAGTCAACGTATTAATTACAATATTAGCTACTCGAATTATAACTTTTATAATGTATTTTATGTTTTATAAGCCTGTTCTAAACGTGAAAGTTTTCGAACAATCTCTAGACTACTTTTTGTTGTTGGACATGAAGGATGAAATGTTTGTTATTTTTTTATTATTATTATTATTTAAATAACTAAAGTGATATCTTACTTATCAAATGTGTATGTATAAGTATAAATGTATACTACTATAATGTATTTTATTATGATGAATATATTGAATATTATATTTTTATTTATGAGGTTTATGCATTTAATTAATTTTTTAGCCTTTAGGGAAATTTAATAGTTGAGGCTGTTACTTGATGAAATTCCATATCAAAAACTTTTGGTAAATAACACACTTGGTTAAGATTTCACTGTTTATTGATTGACACTGCAACAATTGTTTCACCACACAGTGGCTTCATCAGGCAGATGAATAATGAATTACAAACTTAAACTAACGCTTAAATACTAATGACGTGGAGGAGGTGGTGTTGCTTAGGGAAAGGGGTGGGGAGTGGTAGTGAATTATGTGAGAAATATATATGCATATAAACATACATAAGTATATACAAACGTTAACATATCATATAAACAGAGGATAAAATGTCAGGACAAATTAAATTAATAAATAAAGATAAGTATAAAAATCAAATTCACACAAGTAAATATATACATATACATACAGAAAAACGTATAAAAACATTAACCTATGCCATATACATATATACAACAAGCTAAAAATAAGAAAAATTACACCGTACAGAAATGAAAATATAGCTATATTTTCATTTCTGTACGGTGTAATTTTTCTTATTTTTAGCTTGTTGTATATATGTATGTATGGCATAGGTTAATGTTTTTATACGTTTTTCTGTAAAAAAAAAAAAAAAAAAAGACCTTTATTGGCATATCTTAATATCTTACAGACTATTTACAATTCATTCGTTATTTCTCCATTTCCGTATCCCTCTTACCCTCCCTTCTCTTTTCCCTCTCCCTCCCCAGCTTTTCCAACGTCCTTACCCCGATCCCATCCTCTCTCATCCACTCCACTACCCTTCTATTCCCTTTCGCTCCCAGCCACTCCTCTTTCACCCCCTCACATTCCTCCGCCAAGTGTCCCTACGTATCCTTCCCCTGTCCACACAACACACACCTTCCATATTCTTCCCCCATCCATACTTTCCTTCCTCTCTCCTCCGATCCACACCTCGCCCTTGCCACAATCACCCTATCGTCTCTACCCCATCCCTTCTCTATCAAATACTTCGGCACTCTTCCATACTCCTGCCACCTCCCATACATATCATTATACTCACTTCTCTCAATACGCCCTTGCCTTTCTTGCCCTTCCACCTCCTTCCCTTTCCCCCTCACCCACTCATCCACCTTCACCCCATTTCCTAGCCATTCCATTACCTTCGCCTCCGACAGCCCTACCCTCTCATACATTTTCCTCCTCTCCCCTGTATGTATATGTATATATTTACTTGTGTGAATTTGATTTTTATACTTATCTTTATTTATTAATTTAATTTGTCCTGACATTTTATCCTCTGTTTATACGATATGTTAACGTTTGTATATACTTATGTATGTTTATATGCATATATATTTCTCACATAATTCACTACCACTCCCCACCCCTTTCCCTAAGCAACACCACCTCCTCCACGACATTAGTATTTAAGCGTTAGTTTAAGTTTGTAATTCATTATTCATCTGCCTGATGAAGTCACTGTGTGGCGAAACAATTGTTGCAGTGTCAATCAATAAACAGTGAAATCTTAACCAAGTGTGTTATTTACTAAAAGTCTTTAGGGAAATGTTAATTAAAAAGGTAAGAAAGATACTTGAGTTAGGTTATCTAACCTAACTTAAATATTTACATTCAGGTGGATTCCTAATTGTTGTTACTAACCTAAGCCACCTCCACAATCCTAACCCTATATCAAATTCGTGCATCAACTTCAACTATTTAATTGGGTCGTACCATAACTTCCTAATGTTTGTATGTATTTACAAATTTAATTGAAAACTACTGCATTATAACAACAAATCAATCAATTATATATTCTACGTTGTTGTTTAAGACATCCTCTCACCTCTCAAACAATTATTAAAGCTGGTGAGCCACTCTTCAAGAACCATACCATTATCGAATTTTTCACCGCACATATGGTTTGGTAGATCAAAAATGGTGCAAAATCTAAATAGTACAATGGTTGCTAAAAAAACCTCCAAAATGAGCTCATGGATGATGCCTTTGACATTTTTTGCCGTATGAGGTCACGTGTTCATGTGGTGCAGGACAAATTGGCCTTGACATTGGGTGTTTTCTGCTGGACAGGCTTGTCCACGTAGTGCAACTAGACTATGTAGAGGTTCTTTTCGATCGGTTTGTTTTTCTATTCTACCAAATGTTTCTTTAGGTGGATATCTTGCTTTACTCTTCGCGTTGTTGTCTTTTATGCAGCCATCCATCACTTTCCTTTAGACAGGTTGATATAGATATCATTTTTGATACCCCGTAATAATTTTGTACAATAATGCAAATGGCCCGATCTGTTTCAGCATTTTTGGATTTCGTTTTAATTCGAAGAATAGCAGTTGCTGTAAATGATGATTTTTTTGCCGCATTTTTGCCCCACTTTATGAGGCTTTCATTTGCAAAAAATAGTATATTTAAGAAAACAATAAACGTGAATTTGTAGACCAAAAAAGCACATTCTAAACAATGTATACATTTTGCATTTTGTGAATCAAATCGTAGGAAAATAAGAGTGAACATAAAAATGCTACGATATTATGGTATGACCAAATTGTTTAAAAGCAGAGTTGCATTAGGATACATTACATTACTTAGTTAAATGACATATTGTGAAGTTAGTTACAATTACTGCACTGAACTCAATTTTTACTTTCCCCCATATGTAATACAAAGGGAAAGTATTGTTTTCGTGAAAATTTTCGAATCAAAAATGTTAGCGGAAATATCCGTTTTGAGGTCCATTGAGTCGAATAAGACCATTTTTGAAATATGTCTGTCTGTCTGTCTGTCTGTGTGCGCTGTACCGCAAAAACCGCTGAAGATATCGAGATGAAACTTGAAACTTAAGCTTTTAGTTACAATCGGAAGAACTGAAAAGCTTTTGGTGAAAATCGGAAAACCGGAAGTGGTACTTTACTCTTAGCGTTTTTCAGTTTTTTCAGATTTTTTCAATAAATGTTCATCAAACAAAAAATTCTTTCAAATAAAAGTTGTAGATAATAACAAAATGAAGATGTATTATTCACTTACTTTTTGTCATAGCACTCTTAGTTTTTGAGATATTTCAAAAGTTGTGTGTTTTATCTAGTTATTGGTGTGTGACAGTGTATGTGTCGATACAATTGAAAAATGTTTTAAATAAAAGTTGTAGGAAATGAAAAACTAAAGATTTTATGTAGATTCACTTTTTGTCATAGCACTCTTAGTTTTTGAGATATTCAATAAATAGTGTTTTTTTATCTAGTCATTGGTTTGTGTCAGTATGTGTTGATCCAATTGAAAAATGTTTCAAATAAAAGTTGTAGTTATCAAAAAGTTGAAGACATTTTGAAAATAATAATGCTACAAATATTTTAAAAGTGATTTAATACGCAATTTACGGGGAAAGTACTATGATGGACACATCACCAATTTTTAATTTAAGTTCATAATCTTATATAACCTAATGCAGCCATTTATTAGTATTAAATTATCATAACTAATTCGTCAATCAACCCAACCTAACTCAAAAATTTGTCATCTATCCCAGCACCAGTATTAGCAAGGGTAGACAATGCTTATGGGAGAACTGGATTCCGAGTTTTCTAGGATAGCAAAGGAGAGACTGTGGTCGGGAAGTGGGTCCATCTACTTATGAATAGAGGTAGAAGTATTCTAGAGAAAACTGCTCCGGTTGCGTCTACATACACACACACACACAAACGCGCTCGCTCTTATTTCGTCGTGTAATTTGATCCCGTCTAGACCACTTGTACGATGATAAATTTGATGACCTTCAGAAAAAATAAACTGTTCCGAAACATTTCTTTTATTTTCAGATTTCCAGCGTGTTCAAAATTATGGACTTTGGGAATCAGATATATTTAAAAAGCTCCTAAATAAACCTAAAGTTTAACTAAAAATCAAAAAATAAAATTCTTAGAGTTTACATTAAAGAATTCATTTGATATTATTTTTATCTTGATTGTTTTTTTTTTCTTCTTAAATTCAATTAAAACTTTGGTATGTACCAAATTTGGCAAATAATTTATATTATTGATTAGTTATACAGACAGTTTTTTAAGTATAAATAACTCAATATACAGAATACACTGTACATTTTTCTGGGCTTTTCTAAACTCGAAATTTTACTTCATGCGACCCGCGCACAAAACACTGATTTTACGTGAGGTTCAAATATACTTAAATTTTACAATATTTTAGTGTTTTATACGCGTGGCGCATGAAGTAAAATTTCGAGTTTAGAAAAGCCCAGAAAATTTGTCTCGGGTCGCTGCGCGACCCTCGACAAATTTTCACGGGGCTTTTCTAAACTCGAAATTTTACTTCATGCTTAGTCTGGGAGAGGAAAACACTCGTTTAAAGCATCAAATGGAACTCTTTTAAACACACAACGAATATCTACAGATTTAAAGAAAATAAGGTGAATTTGAAATATGTATACTTTAACGGAAAACTTCCTGTATATGAACTGTGGTAGACGAAAAATAAAATTTATTATCACCACAAAAAGTCTATTCGAAAATATTTCTTTAATTTTGAGATTTCAAGCGTGTTCCAAATTATGAAATTCGGGAATATATTTTATAAAAACAAATTTACAATGAAATTAACAATTCTAAAATATATTTTTAAGGTTTTTAGTTATTTTATATATTTTTAATAAAAAAATTGTTAAAATTATTAGGTTAATAGATTATTGTTTCAAATATTCATAATTTGTATAAATAAACAAAGTCATTTTACAATGAAAAAATGTAAAATATATTTCCAATATTTTTAGTTATTATATATATTTTTTAATAAAAACGTGTTTAAAAATTAATAGATTTTTAATATATTTATGTTATTAAACATTTTTTATTTAAACGTTAGAAAAATACAAAAATCTTTTTACAATGAAAAAATCAATTTGAAAAATATTTGATGGGTATTTTAATTGGAATTGATAATAAAAAAACAGAAATTATTTCAATAAAATAGATAAATTATTTACGAATACACAAAACTAAAAACATAGCAATATAGATTCATATAAACATTCATATATGTATACAAAAAACTAACAAACATTAAAAAACTATATTAAATATACATATAACTGTTTTCATATTTATTAACAATATTTTAGAAGCAGTTTTTTCGTTTTTTTTTATTCAGTAATAATTATACAGAATTGATCGAAGTGTAACACAAAATCATCAGAATATATTTTAAATAAAAAGCCAACAAATCAACACCTCATCATTTGCTTGTTTAATTTCATGACACTCCGGTTTTTAAAAATGCAATAAATAGCAAAGCTCGGTGTGTATATTTTTACTCTAACCAAATGAATATCATAATTTCCCTGAAATAATTAGGGAAGATAATATTTTAATTTTGAGAAATTAACATTAAAAATGCTACGTTCCGTTTCATCCATTTACACTCTGAATCACGTGTATGAATATCGAATTAACTCTTTTCCTTGACTATTTTCTTTTTGGACAATATTCATTATTTTAGTGGGGATAGCTTTATAGAAGGGATGAAAAATCAAATTCTTCGAAGTGATCTATCTGTTTTTACCTATTTGTAGGCATTTTTTCGACCACGTTTTTATTATGGTTATATACCCTCAACTATTGCGCGACCAGAACAATACCACTGCAACTTACAGATAATCCGCAACCTTCTAAAGACCATAAATATTTTGGGATTTAAAAAGATTATTTACTGTTGACACATTTAATCCGTATCCGCAGAATCCAATTCGGTAATTTCTTATCATGTTTTTCACTAACCGATATTTTAGTTAGACACTTTTTGATCGGGTTTTCTTAAATCATTTTGAATTATTTTTACTTACCTATTTAGTCTGTAACATAATCCCATCGGTACCTTTTGTAAATGTAATCTAACTAAGAATAAAACCATTGAAGTAATTGAATTAACCTGACATACTAAACATTGTAAACTGGAAATAGAGTATTCAATAATTTTTGCAATTACACTTCTCAGAGAAAATCTATTATACTTATTCTATTAAAAGACATCTTGTTGTTTTCTAAATGTTTTTGATTATCATCACTTAACGAGACTTTTCAACATATTTCAATATTTGAGCCAATTATCTCAAATATTATCGATAACACTTGTTTCTGATTCCTGGGACTCTAAAACGTATATTTCCGTACAAAAAAAGATAGCCATGAGGTCGGTAACAATTATTAAAATGTAAAATTTATAATGTTATTAATGTGACTAATTACTTGATTTAACAAGTTTGTTTGTTTCACAGTTTTTGATAATATTCTCAATTATAAAGTTTCATGATTTTTGTATAATTTGTACTTTCTCTATATAACATTTCGTGTATCTCGGGAAGTATTGAGAATATCGAAAAATATTTCTGCTTATTCTTTTTCAAATTATCGCCATGCAGCCGCACGACGGATGCCATAAATTTTAATCCAAAAATTAGGTAACATTTTAGTGCCCGCTGAGTGTTGTCGGTGTTGGTCAAATGGCACACAATAAGCATTTATAAAATTTCAATCGGAAAAGTACAAGTTGATCATGTAACAATCGTTCAAAGTAAACGGATAATTAAAGTAGTCAGTGCAAAAACCACAAATTTCTGAAACTGTTAATATTTATTAAAAGTATGGTTCATTTAATAAAATACGCATCGTGATTAAAATATATACTGAGTCCATTTTGGGATCTGATTTTTTTCTTTTGGCGAATAAACACTCATGTTGAATTGAATTATTGCTTTGTGTTTTAATAAATTTGATGGCAAACACTGACTTTTCGTAGCAACTACTGTTTTCACGATTTTATTTTCGTATAATCGTTCACTATTTTCAACTTATATTTCAAATGAAACTGAGGAGAACTCAAAAATAATACCTCGAAAATACTGCTAGTAGGTAAAGAAATGATTTTAATTTTATTGTAATCGTTTTGGTTCAATAAGCGATACAAACTCAAATTCCAATTACATTGGAAATCTTTACATGAAACATACAATGCGCCTTGAAACGGGACACATAGTATATTTAAAACAATTTTAACCCATTAACGGCCAAGCAATTTTAACTCTAAAAGTTAATTTTAATTAAAATTCTACACTTCTTTTTATGTTTTCTATGAATGACTTATTGCATTACATACTGTGATTTTTTTCTTTAAATACACATAATGTATACATGAATTTAATAAAAAGTTAAAAATCATAAATAGTTTATTATTATTATTATATTAAAGTGATAATGGATTTTCAAAAAATTAGTGCCTCAACAATGTAATGTATACGCTGTCAATGTTCAGGCATTCGTCGATTTTATATAAAAACGTGCAATATGAAGTTAAGAACGAGTGTATCCACTCCCAGACTAAGCATGAAGTAAAATTTCGAGTTTAGAAAAGCCTGAAAATTTGGCTCGGGAGCGTAGCGAAGCGAAGCGACCGAGCCAAATTAGGCTTTTCTAAACTCGAAATTTTACTTCATGCGCCACGCGTATAAAACATTGTAATGTTGTGAAGTATTTATAATACACTTTAAATAACAAAATATTTAAATTTTTCTTGGTACATTTTCAATTGAGGTCAAATAATATAATATATCAAATAAACTTATTTAGTAACTTAATTATCAAAAAATAATAATGTTGCGTGTATGCATCAACGGCGCTTAATGGGTTAAAAACTTCAAACGGTAATAATTCAAAAACTAAAAAAAAAAAATGACAACTGCATTTTGCACTGACCCCTTTAATTAAAAAAGAAACCCTTATCGATCAGTAGATTTGATCTGATCAATAGGATTGATCTGATTAGTTAATAAAATGATAAGTTGTTTTACTTTTTATCAAAAGTTAAATAGTTTTGTATTTTAAGTTTCTTGTACAAAATAAATAATACTTAATGAATTTTACAACGTTCACATATAATTTCATAAAATCTATTCTCTAATAACGCAGAAAATAAAATTGTAGAAGGAAACGCATGAATGAATGTAACACGCATCCTTAGCTCGTTAAAAGAAAAAAGAAACGTGTTTTCAAGATTGAAAAAATCAACATCTGGAATATGATACAACGAGAAGCGCGGAATAGAGGGAGACAGAAATTGTCTCTCTCTCACTCTCTCTCTGAGACTTGATTTCGCGACATCTGGAGTAAAATAGTCGTAACCGACCGACCGCAGGAAGCCAGACTGGTTGTATATAGGCAGCCATATACACCAATTTGGCATCCAGCGCTCTGCTCCCATTCGCGTGTACCCAAAATTTATATGGGGACTGGCTAACTGGATATATATGAACTGTGCTATTAGGTAATCTAAACCCATTTCATTTAATGCACAACTTGTTATTTAGCTCAACAACAGACTCTGTCAACTAACTTAAATTAACTTAGGTTGTATAGCTTTCATTATACCGTGCGAACGTTGGCTGTGGAACGCTTCAAATAAAAAATTCCCCGATCATCTGCGACCAAAATCCTCGAACAAGTCAACCTTAATTTTTGAACGTGTATCTTTTCTGATAGTTGGTAATTTTTATACTCTCACGCCTTTGCGTGTGACGTCGCACACAGGTCGAAACGCTCGTTCTAGCTGAACATTTCGTCGAAAATCAACTGTTTAGAAAACAGTGTTTTTGTTGGAATATGGGTAGTTCAATGTCCGGAGGGTGCGCAGGTAAAGTCACAAACCCCTCCGACATTTGGTCCAGTGGTTATCAGTGCCCAAAGTGCACGCATCGTTTATGTCGTACAGATGTGGATTTTACGCGCACCAAACGCCTACGTTTAATTATTTTTTTTACACTTGTGTTTCGTGCAAAATTTAAATTAAAGATGGATATATATTCTACTGGTATATATACAACAGAGTTTTAAATATTTTTTATATAACTTTAGTCAACACATAAATACAGTAATTTGTATTAAGTGAAGAATCTTACAGTAAAATTTTACAACGTAAAACTTGAAAAAGGTTAAAGTATACAATATTAGCCGATATTGGTGATGAATCTTGGTTTTTTATACATAATAACTATATAGTTTAATATATAAATAATATTTAGACACCCGTTTTGGCCCGTTCACAAGCAATGATTTTTTTTAGGTAGCGTAACCGTTTCTCGGAGAGCATTATTCGATGTTTGGCGCGCTCAGCCAACGCTAGAACAAAAAAATAAAGCAGTCTCCCGCTTTGTGATTGACATTATGAATAATAATATCGATGTATCGCACACTGAAAATTTAGATTCATTGATGAATAAAATAAATAATTTTACCTCACAATTGAGAATCAAATGGCAAACCGTTCAGAATACACTTTAAAATTTTGAAAATAAATATTCTCAGTGGTTAAACGGAATGGAAGTATTCTCTAATGAAAGTTTACGAAATAAACCCAACCTGGATGTTCTAGTGGTAAATCCAGAGGTCCGTATAAATCATTCACGGACTTGATGAACGTCTCAAAAAAACGGAAAGTTATGCCACTACTTGAAAATTACTCCTAGGAGGAACTTTCATTTGCCACCCGGGTCAGTCTTCGTGCATCTGGAAAAAGGGATAGTGCTAAGATGGTCGAAGAAGTCACGGAGCATTCACCGACAAGAGCTTCAAAAATAAAACGAGCGTGGAAGTCTCCAATGAAGCAACTAATTAAATATACACCCGAAGAAGCGCTTGCATTATATGTTGATGGGGATTTCAGCAAGCATTCCTATAAATTGATGCAGTCTGGAGCCAAGGTACGTCATGCAAACATTTACCCAAGCTATGATACTATTTTACAAACAAAAAAAGCGTGTTACAGATACTTCTGCACAAGTTTCAATACAAGCGCTTGTGGATCACACAAGTAAACGCTTATTAACTTCAATAGAAGATTTACTCGGTAAAAATGATGGAGAAATTGGAACTGAATTTAAAATTATTTATAAATGGGGCTGCGATGGCAGCTCTGGACATTCGCTGTATAAGCAAATATTTTCAGATTCTGAAAATGCCTCTCAAACTGATGAGTTTTTATTTTCGGCTTGTCTGGTGCCTTTTCAAATAAAATCCTTAAAAGATGATGCAATTGTCTGGCAAAATCCCAAGCCCTCATCTACTAGATTTTGCAGGCCAATTAAAATAATTTAGGAAGGTAAAATATTTACCTAAAATCGATAGATTTTATGAATATGGCATTTCATCTCTACACGCGTGGATTCGTTACTTGGAATGTCTTCTTCATATAGCGTATAGACTTGGTGTAAAGAAATGGCAAATTCGTGAGACGGGTGATAAAAATACAGTAGAGACAAGAAAACGTCAAATTCAAAAAGATTTAAAATCACAATTAGGTTTACTAGTTGATGTAGTCAAACCAGGGTTTGGGACAACCAACGACGGCAATACTGCTAGTCGATTTTTTTGAAAATTATACATTAATTGCACAAATTACAGGTTTGGACGAACATTTAATCAAAAGATTAAAAATTATTTTACAAGTCATTTCATGCGGACAAGCCACACATGTTGATGCAATTCGGGAGTATCTGGAAGACACCGCAAATCTGTATGTAAAGTTGTACCCATGGTACTACATGCCTGCTAGTTTGCATAAACTATTAATTCATGGGGTTGACATAATTCAATCTGCAACGTTACCAATTGGGATGTTGTCGGAAGAGGCATTAGAAGCTCGAAACAAATACTTGCGAAGGTACCGAGAGCGTCACACCAGAACATTTTCAAGAATACAAACTATAACGGATCTTTTCCATACGCTTTTATATTCCTCTGATCCTCTGATATCAAGTTTGTCAAAAAAACATATATTTCACGACCGCTTACTATTAAAAAATTGGACACAGAGGTGTTAAAGTTATTAGCAGAACAAGAACAAGCATCTTCACCAGAGGATTCTGACTCCGAATAATTTCTGGCTTTGGTGTAAATTGTTTGCATGATGAGCCCAGGTTCTTTATACTGCTTGTATATATTGTATATTATTATTTATAGATATGTGTGCAATTTTGATTTATTTGTTCCAATTTGAAAAATTTTATAATTAAATAAAACATTTATCAAAGTATTTTATTTTCAGTTTTTTTATAATTAAAATGGAAGGGGTTGTAATATAATTACTATTTTTAGATACAAATCATAAAACAAAAGTGCTTATAGTGAAATTATCTAAAAAAAAATTAAATAATTTTTCGCTAAAAATAAAAATAAAAATTGGGGTTGTGGGGGGTAGAAGGGGATAAATATTCAATATTGAGTAATTTATATATTTAATCAAATATTTTCTTCGACTGCAAAGAATTTAAAGTAGACTAAAACGCTTTATAGCGAAATGTTCAGCTAGATTGTGTGTTTCGACCTGTGTGCGTCGTCGCCATTTTTTTAAAAATGGAAATCGATTTTTTTTATACGACAACTTTTGTAAAGCTTTGAATTTTCCTTATAATGATATATTTTTTATTTTTTAAAAAATATAGGATTGCCATTAAAAAAACTTTCGAAGATTAAAAACACATTTTATTGCCATTTGTTATTATTTGAATTTTTCTTATTGTTGCAAAAATCAACTAATTCGAGATTTTAACTTGAAATGGGGAAATAAATATAACATAAAAATTAAAACAATTTTTTATTTAGAGCGTTCCACAGCCAACGTTCGCTTTACATGTTAGATAGAGAATATAACTTTTGGTTAGGTTAGATGAGAATCAATCAAGACTTATGGAAATACAAACGTTTGGTTAAGTAAAATGTAATTTACTTCAGTTACATTAGGTTAGATTAGTGATGGGCGTAAATAAAGGATTTCAATAATAGACTGATCGGTACCTGAATGATCGACTTATCATTCGAATAATCATTCAAATCACCTTATTTTGCCCACATTAAGAATATTTTTTTTTCTAGAGCCCCCCATTTTTTACTTTCCCACTTATGTAATACAAAGGGAAAGTATTGTTTTCGTGAAAATTTTCGAATCAAAAATTTTAGCGGAAATATCGGTTTTGAGGTCCCCTGAGTCGAATAAGACCATTTTTGAAAAATGTCTGTCTGTCTGTCTGTGTGTGTGTCTGTGTGTGTGTCTGTCTGTGTGCGCTGTACCGCAAAAACCGCTAAAGATATCGAGATGAAACTTGAAACTTAAGCTTTTTGTTACAATCGGAAGAACTGAAAAGCTTTTGGTGAAAATCGGAAAACCGGAAGTGGTACTTTGCTCTTAGCGTTTTTCAGTTTTTTCAGATTTTTTTCAATAAATGTTCATCAAACAAAAAAATCTTTCAAATAAAAGTTGTAGATAATAACAAAATGAAGATGTATTGTTCACTTACTTTTTGTCATAGCACTCTTAGTTTTTGAGATATTTCAAAAGTTGTGTGTTTTATCTAGTTATTGATGTGTGACAGTGTATGTGTCGATACAATTGAAAAATGTTTCAAATAAAAGTTGTAGGAAATAAAAAAACTAAAGATTTTTTGTGGACTCACTTTTTGTCATAGCACTCTTAGTTTTTGAGATATTTAATAAATAGTGTTTTTTATCTAGTCATTGATTTGTGTCAGTGTGTGTGTTGATACAATTGGAAAATGTTTCAAATAAAAGTTGTAGGTAATAAAATATTAAAGATTTTTTGTATCTTCACATTTTGTCATAGCACTCTTAGTTTTTGAGATATTCAATAAATAGTGTTTTTTATCTAGTCATTGGTTTGTGTCAGTATGTGTTGATCCAATTGAAAAATGTTTCAAATAAAAGTTGTAGTTATCAAAAAGTTGAAGACATTTTGAAAATAATAATGCTACAAATATTTTAAAAGTGATTTAGTACGCAATTTACGGGGGAAAGTACTATGATGGACACATCACCATTTTTTTTAATCATATGATAAATACCATTGTAAGTTGACGTATATAAAAGTTTAAAGTTGTTAACATGAAATTTTTATTCATTTATACTCTTATTCCACATCAGGTGATCTTCATATTCAGCGGGAATATTTCAAATGTGTCCCATCCTAATCAATTGTTATTAATTTATACTCTCATTCCACATCAGGTGATCTTGACATTCAGCAGGAATATTTCAATAGTTTCCCTTATTTATCCGTTTCATTGATTAAACTCTCATTCCAACCTTATCCATTGCATTTATTAAACCCGCTCATTCTATCCTTTTCTGTTGCATTTGATCTCCATGTCTCAGCAGGAAAATTTCAAACCTTTCCCATCCTTTTTCCCCTCACACAACCGGCGAACTGCATTAAACCATTCCGTCGTCTCTGTCTGTTACATTTGTCCAGCAGGAATGGCCATTCCGACTTTCTTGTCATCATCAGCAGGCGGTGTCAGCAGAGAGTTCCCCTAAACAGTTGAACGCGAGACTTCCTTGCGCGCACTGCTTAATACAATTTTATATACAGAATACCGTTTTGTTGCTTGATTCAATTTAATTTAATTCGTGCATCTAAGAGAATTTAAATTTATCTTAGAGGTTCAGTAAATAGGATAGTGTTGAAAAATCACGTGGAATATGAAACGCAATTTTTAAGAGTTAAGTAAAAGACATTGAGGGTTAAAATATAAAATCAAGTGTGATTTTTATGTTAATTTGAAGTAAAAAAGGATTCTGGTTTTCGCAACGAAATTGGATTAACACGAAGGGATTTAATAAACTGGTTAGTATAATTAATAACTGTATGTTTTAAAGTTTACGTGAAGTGATTATTACACATAAAAAAGACTGTTATTACTTACTTTACTTTTTATTTGTATCGTTCGATGTACATTTCGAGACACAAGGTGCTCATTATCAATAACAAACTGTTTGTTATTAATAATGAGCTCCTTGTGTCTCGAAATGTACATCTAACGATACAAATAAAAAGTGAAGTATCCAGAAAATTTGTCTCGGGTCGCTGCGCGACCCTCGACAAATTTTCACGGGGCTTTTCTAAACTCGAAATTTTACTTCATGCTTAGTCTGGGAGTGGAAAACACTCGTTTAACGCTTCAAAAAGTACTATTTAAAAAAAAGTGTAAGGAATAACAGTATTTTTTATGTGTAGTATAATTAATGAATTCTCATTCGCTCAATTTTCGCAGTGATTAAGTATTATTAACCTTTAATATATTAATTCTGTCTCATTGTGTCTCAAAATGTACATCTAACGATACAAATAAAAAGTGAAGTAAGGAATAACAGTTTTTTTTATGTGTAGTATAATTAATGAATTCTCATTCGCTCAATTTTTGCAGTGATTAAGCATTATTAACCTTTAATATATTAATTCTGTGACTTGGAGCTAACTGTTTGTTATTAATAATGAGCTCCTTGTGTCTCAAAATGTACATCTAACGATACAAATAAAAAGTGAAGTAAGGAATAACAGTATTTTTTATGTGTAGTATAATTAATGAATTCTCAATCGCTCAATTTTTGCAGTGATTAAGCATTATTAACCTTTAATATATTAATTCCGTGACTTGGAGCTAAAAAGGCCAATGTAATTTTTGTGGAAAGTAAAACAATTGTTCAAAATATAATATACATAATCAGATTGTATGCAATCTTATATGGAGTTTTTCTTTTAAATTCACATATCGAAATTATGTGCTGTAAATTTTCGGATATTAGTTGTTTTTTTAAGAGTACAATTTGAAGCTTTAAAAGAGTGTTTTTTACTCCCAGGTTAAGCATGAAGTAAAATTTCAAGTTTAGAAAAGCCTTAAAATTTGGTTTGCTCGCTCCGAAGATTCCGCATTTGAGAAAAACGCATTGAAAAAATTATTTTAATTCTAAATTACATAAAGTAGAAGTTGTATGTTTCAACTTTGGCTCATACGGGGAATTTTTCTTATACGTATACGTACAGGAAATGTTTCTTTTAACTTTACAAATGTATATTTCAACTTTGGCTCATACAGGGAATTTTTCTTGTACGTATACATAGAGGAAATTTGTCATTTAACTTTACAAATGCATACACTTTTTTTAAACAGTACAATTTGAAGCTTTAAACGAGTGTTTTCCACTCCCAGGTTAAGCATGAAGTAAAATTTCGAGTTTAGAAAAACCTGAAAATTTGGTTTGGTCGCGTAGCGCGAAGCGGCCAAACCAAATTTTCAGGCTTTTCTAAACTCGAAATTTTACTTCATGCGCCACACGTATAAAACACTGATTTCAAGTGAGGATCAAATATACATAAATTTCACAGTATTTTAGTGTTTTATACGCGTGGCGCATGAAGTAAAATTTCGAGTTTAGAAAAGCCCAGAAAATTTGTCTCGGGTCGCTGCGCGACCCTCGACAAATTTTCACGGGGCTTTTCTAAACTCGAAATTTTACTTCATGCTTAGTCTGGGAGTGGAAAACACTCGTTTAACGCTTCAAAAAGTACTATTTAAAAAAAAGTGTATCCATATGTAAAGTTAAAAGAAAAAATTCCTGTATGTATGTATACCTATAAGAAAAATTCCCTGTATGAGCCAATGTAAGTTGAAACATACAGTTTCTACTTTATGTCATTTAGAATTCAAATAATTTTAGATCAAAAGATTCAATGCGATTTTCTCAAATGCGGAATTTTCGACATTAGCATTTTTAGCTCCAAGCCACAGAATAATGAAACATATATTGCATTAATTAATACAACATATCTTCAATAAATATTTATAAGCTTCGCGCTACGCGACCAAACCAAATTTTCAGGCTTTTCTAAACTCGAAATTTTACTTCATGCGCCACACGTATAAAACACTGATTTCAAGGGAAGTTCACTTGTTCACAATATTTCAGTGTTTTCAGTGTTTAATACGCGTGGCGCATGAAGTAAAATTTCGAGTTTAGAGAAGCCCGAAAATTTGCCTCGGGTCGCTGCGCGACCCTCGACAAATTTTCACGGGGCTTTTCTAAACTCGAAATTTTACTTCATGCTTAGTCTGGGAGTGGAAAACACTCGTTTAACGCTTCGAATTCTACTATTTAAAAAAAAAGTGTGAACCATATGTAAAGTTAAAAGAAAAATTTCGTGTATGTATATAAGGAAAATTCCCTGTATGAGCCAAAGTTTAAACATACAGTTTCTACTTTATGTCATTTAGAATTAAAATAATTTTAGTTTAAAAGATTTAATGCAATTTTCTCAAATGCGGAATTTTCGACATTGGCAGTTTTAGCTCTAAGCCACAGAATTATTTCATACTACGCGACCAAACCAAATTTTCAGGCTTTTCTAAACTCGAAATTTTACTTCATGCTTAGTCTGGGAGTGGAAAACACTCTTTTAAAGCTTCAAATTGAACTATTTTCAGAAACAACGAATAAATAGCATACACTGCAGGCCAAAAGTGTGGATACACTTTATGAGTACCCACAAGAAATGATTCTGTAATAATAAATAATCAAAAACAAAAGGAACATGTTAGTAGTCATATTTTAAATAATTATTTACAATAAACTAATTACAGATTACTTTAACAAATAAGTTGTAGTTATCAAAAAGTTGAAGACATTTTGAAAATAATAATGCTACAAATATTTTAAAAGTGATTTCATACGCAATTTACGGGGGAAAGTACTATGATAAACACATCACCATTTTTTTTACTTACCATCTGTCGCGAATCTGAAACAGCTATTGCCACGATTATATTTAAACGTGTTATATTACACGCCCCTTAATTTTCTCTGGGTTTTTTACTGCCACCCTAAAAGTCTCAATCGCCCACGTTGAGAAATTAGCAATAATTTACGTAGATTATTTAACTCTGAAATAATAATAATAATCTTCTAGATTGAATTCATGTTTTTCTAAAAACATCAAATAAGTAGTATTTAAAACAATTACACAAGTTAATTGCTCCTGAATTTTTATCAAATTTAGTGAGTATGTTCAGCAAACTTAATACTTTTAAAATGTGTAAACATCCGAAAATTATTTTCACTTAACAAATATTCTTGTTTTTTACTCTAATTTTTGTCGAAGTTGCATGGATTTTCATAAAACTTTCTGAATGTTTTGAGAAAACTATGCAAACTGTGTAATTTTAGTCTGTTTTATGTAAGAGTTGAATTTGAAAAAAATAATAATATAACTAAAAAATGGTGATGTGTCCATCATAGTACTTTCCCCCGTAAATTGCGTATTAAATCACTTTTAAAATATTTGTAGCATAATTATTTTCAAAATGTCTTCAACTTTTGATAACTACAACTTTTATTTGAAACATTTTTCAATTAGATCAACATATACTGACACAAACCAATGATTAGATAAAAAACACTATTTATTAAATATCTCAAAAACTAAGAGTGCTATGACAATAAGTAAGTGAACAATACATCTTCATTTTGTTATTATCTACAACTTTTATTTGAAAGAATTTTTTGTTTGATGAACATTTATTGAAAAAATCTGAAAAAACTGAAAAACGTTAAGAGTAAAGTACCACTTCCGGTTTTCCGATTTTCACCAAAAGCTTTTCAGTTCTTCCGATTGTAACAAAAAGCTTAAGTTTCAAGTTTCATCTCGATATCTTTAGCGGTTTTTGCGGTACAGCGCACACAGACAGACAGACAGACAGACATTTTTCAAAAATGGTCTTATTCGACTCAGGGGACCTCAAAACGGATATTTCCGCTAAAATTTTTGATTCGAAAATTTTCACGAAAACAATACTTTCCCTTTGTATTACATACGGGGGAAAGTAAAAATATGTTAAAAGGTAAGCGGTAAATGTCATTCTTCATACACGTGCAATTAATATAAGTAATGAATTTCCTTTAACAAGTGATTTTACTCCTAGGCTAAGCATGATCTAAAATTTTAAGGCTTTTCTAAACTCTTTAGATTATGAAAATAACTACAGTTTAAGTTTGTTTTCCATTTTTTTCAAGAAATCAATATTATCATTAAAGGTTCTAATAGCTGTCTAACAAATGTTTTCCACTCTTTGGTTAAACATGAAGTAAAATTTTGAGTTTAGAAAAGCCTGAAAATTTGGTCTGGTCACGTAGTGAAACGGAGCGACCAATCCAAATGTTCAGGCTTTCCTAAACTCGAAAATTTACTTCGTACATTATGCGTATTTAACATTGACTTAAAGTGAAGTTGACATACTGCTAAAGTTTGATCTTACGTTGTATGGGCTCCCACTAAAACGAAATTCTGGCTGCGCCACTGTCATTTAAATTTGGTTATACTATACAATGGATAAACCATAGATTAATTTAGATCGACGACTCCTAGAGGGCCTCACGATTCGTAATTTTAGTTTGGTGCATCACCCGCTGTGAGGGCGCTGCATTCAAAAACGTCATCTAGCGCGGGGTGCGGGCGGTATATTGCCTATGGGTTGCGCGGTGCGGGGGGTATTGAAATGGGAGGAGAAAGGTGCGGTACGGGCAGTACCACGCGGCGTTTGAATTGCCACGCGATGCTAGAAATTATAAATGCATAATTAAAGTATGAAATGTATATTGCAAATATTCAATACATGTAATGTTTATAACTAATTACAAATTAATTAACCACATATCCTCTCTACAAATATTCTTCTTCAACAACTTATACTAAAGATTATATACACATTACAGGATTAAAAGATAAATTGTTATAAAATCCAAAATTAAATATAGAAAAAACGTAAATCAAATCTAGAAAAAATTGTGAATTACCTTTTTGTTGTTAAATGGGTAGAGGACAAGTATGAGGGTCACAATAGATCATAGTGAAGATCTCTTATTCGACCCACTCACTTTAATATTACAGTACATAATAGTAACCAAATAAATCAATGCAAAACATTATTAACCCAATATAATATACACTTAACATCCGAGGAAACAATGGCATACTTAGGGCTCACAACATTGCAACATCGTGTCATGGAATTAGATATATCTGTTTTCTTTACAAAATTTTAAACTGGAAAATCAATTCAAATCATATTGTAAGTATGATTAAGTATTATGTGCCACCTAGGCATGCACGTAGCCAAATGGTACTGTATAATGCATATTCTTTGTCGAATTGTAAATGGCTTGTCCGTTCAGTAAAGATCAATAATTATTATTTTACCCTTTTAGTGCCTTAAAAATTTAAAACATTATCTAGTCTGAGATTCCCATTTTGTCTGAAGGCTCTGGATTGTACTATGTATATTGTTATCAATTCTAAGAAATAAGAACTTATCGTTGGTAAATAATAAAAATATACTATTGCTGATTTCATTTCTACAGAATTTTTTTTAAATAAGACTTGAATAATAATATAATCAACAATACATTTTTGTACGATCAATCAATTTAGGTTCTTACTAAATTTATTTGCAGAATCGTAGGTTGCTTTTACCATATTGATATGAATAAATCACTACCTATGTACTTACTAAGTAAAACAAGTGAAATTGCATGAAATTCTTACAGCATATCACCACAAACCTATGTAATGATAATAATACAATCGTACAAAAAATACTATAAGTATCTTGAACTGTAAGTACTACCAGTGACAGATAATAACTGCAAGCAATTATCTTTGACTCTAATAAATCCTTAAAGTTCTTAATACTTGGTATACTATTTATTACTAATCAACAAAAAGTCATATAAATCTAAACTAACTTAACTTATTCTATTGGTGGATACTGTAAAGCTAATTTAATAGTATATAAATGATTCATCAAAACTGGTTTCAATATTAAGAGTTGTTGTTAATAATCTAAGGATAAATTAGTCCAAATTTTAAGAACTTAAAGTAATTTTTTACAAATATTTAAAATCAAGTATTAATGAGCTGTTTTCTTCTTGCAATAGCTAAATTCCGCACTTTTATTTTTTTATATTTCATAAAGGCCAATTTTTTGACATTATCATTGATCTTTCCATGTTCAATTCCTTTCATAATCCTATTTAGGTTTTGTACCCACATGTGAATATAAAAGGAGATCATGTAATTATCAATAATATCTATCAAATTATGGTCTGTGTAGGAGAATAAAATATCTGAATTTAATAAATTAATTTGTGTCTTTAAACATTGAACAATATGACCAAAACAACATATTTTTGGCAAATAAAAATGAAGGATTTGAAATGATTTTGAAACATATCGAAAAAAATTTGTGTTCGGCATCAAAAGAGCTTTTCTATTGTAATTCCTACATTCAATGTAGCAATGGAAAGACTCTTTCGTGTCGGACACTAACTCTTTTCTACATGTATTGCAGTCCCGCACTGTCTTCAATACATGTTTTCCCAAATATCAAGCTATGTAGGCATTTGTATTATCACGCAAAAAACTAAATGAATTTTGAAATGCAAACACATCAGGGATATTTGGAGGAGAAGTAATAACAGGAGGTAAAAAATCATTAGTTAATAATATTTGTAAAGAATTTAGTGCCCCTTCACAACCATCTTTTTCACAATTAAAATAAGGAGAATTTGTTGCAGTGAAATTATTAACAATCAGTGCTTTATACGATGCCTTAAAAGAGGAAGATGTTGGGTTTATATTTCGAGCACCATAGCTCCTTATATTTCCAAAGAAATTTTCTAAGGGGTCTTGATTAATGTTTCGAGGGCAAATAAATTCAACACCAATGCTGGATAACTTATTCCATAAGCATTGAAAACCTTTTAACGTTGTTATCCAGTTTGCAATGCATGGTGGAGTGAAATTACCATTTTGTCTTCTAAATTGAATTATCCTCAAAACATTAATAGCTTCATAATAAAATTCAACATGTCCGCTGTTATGATCAATCGGATATCTTAATTTCTTGTCACCTTCATTTGTTGAACCATTCACACTATCAAATAATTTATCAAAGAATAATAAAAACTCTGATGTGCCAAGCATTGTTTCTGTTTTAGATAACTCATTGCCATGTTTTACTGTGAATTTCATTGCAGCAGATGTGCGCTGAAAAAATATCTGTGAAGCTAACTTCACTTTCATTTTATTCATTTTGTTGGCAATCAGTTATCCTAGGCAGAAACTTACTATCAGGGTCCTCATTATCCAATTCATGTAGCTTCACAATATCCGACCAGCAAGCAGTGAAGTTTGTGCCCTTCCATTTAAATGTGGCGTTATAATTTAATAAATTGTTTCTAACACATTTAAGAAGGTGAGGTGGATCAAACAAGGGTATTATTTCCTGATCCTGTATCAGGAAACCACTAGTTCGATTCTCCTTACCTTCCAAAATGAGTTTACGATTTGATTCCTCCCTTAAATGTTTTATAACTTTAACATTGGTTGCATATTGATCACATATTGTGCAAACAACATGCAAACCGATGTCTTGTAGTTGTTTTATAATGATTTTTATATTCCTGGTTAGATCTGGAACACCCATACCATGTTCAACGAAGAAATATGCTATGGGTTGTTTCCATTTCATCAGTATTCCACGAATCATAAAAACCATCACATGGTCAGCAAAACGTAATTTGTTTTGCTGACCACAACATACAAAACCTTCAATGGAGGAATCAAATTTATTAAAATACATTCCTGTACTCAATGACATTTCATCAAATAAAAGTGCACAAAACTTCATATTCTTCTTCCATGTTGTCACACGTACGTTTTAACAAATCCATAATTGGTTGGTTAATTCCCGGACCAATAGGAATGCGGTTCAGTAAACTCTGGAGAGACTGTCTCGATGGAAGAGCAAATACTTTTGCCAAAAATCTGTACAATTTAGGGCTTTGTTTAAACATTGCTAACGCAAAAGATTTGTCTTCCATTGAAAAACGTCTTCCACGAGCTTCGTATGTTTCATTCATATACGACCGTAACATTTCTCCAGTTTTATGTGCTTCAGATGCACACTCAAGACGCTTCTTGATAGAAACGTTTTGGGCATGCAATTTTCTGGCAACCCGTTGAATGTCTTGGGCATACGAATGTAACACCTTTGCTTGAGGGGAAAGCTTTCTTTTTCGTGTCACATTTAAAGTTTTCAACAAATTTACTTTAAGACATTCCTTTTTGCTCCGGGAACGTACTTTGTGACAAAATGAATTATTTTGGAGGGAAACTTTGCTGGAGCCAGATGTATTGGGAAGGTGACAGCTAGTGCTGGAACTCGCCACTGGCTGAATGTTAGAATGTTCCATAACACGGGTCCCAATACAATCATTCTCCCTCGGCTGATCCACTTGTGAGAAACTGCATTGCAGATCATCTATAGCAGAATCGTCCAGTTTACCCACATTAGACCAATCCGTGAGTGCTATAAACAAATAATATACTAAGATATATGTATTTATGTATTTTTTTTAAATTAAAATTTATTGAACTCAAATAGATTCGTTTACAGATAATTATCACAATTTCAAATCACATTTTTTTGTATCTTATTTACAAGATTATAGTATCAAATAGTCAAAATTTTGAGTAAAAACAAGTACTGTTTCATGTTTTCCATTTCCATTAAAAAAATTTATTAATTTAACTTCGAGAAATAATGTAGGGACACTCCTCAGTTTTAAATTAGTCTTGCTGGTCTGACATTTTGTGCTCTCAGCAAAGTGCTTGTCGCAAACAAAATATCTTTGCACCACTTCTTTCTTCAATTTTTGATTCAGGTCCTCCCGGCCTACGGCTTCTAGCCACTTCTCGTAGACCTATACAAAAAATGTAAACTTAGATGTTGTCATTTAAGATTCTTATTGTTTTGTTTAAAGAAAATTTAGTAAAGTAAATAGAATAAAATCTGTATATATTTATGTTTGAATTAATCTTATGCAAAGCTTAATTAGTATTATTGTAAACATTTCTTAGCATTCTTATTACACCTAATTAACCAAATATAATTAACAATAATTTAAACAAAATTGCTTTGGAAATTATTGAAGATTAAATATTTTGAAGAAATAGTTAACCAAGAAATTATTTCAACTGCCCAGCAATGTGTAAATATTATTATTATAACCAATTTATTTTAGTTTTAAGTTTTAGTGAGATAACCAATTTGTCATATGAGCTGCAGATAATCCCTAAATGTAACACTCATTGTATATTTTTTTTAAATACAAGTACAAGCTAAAGTTTGAAAAAGTGTTATTTGTAACTGTTGATTTATCAATCTACTGTAGAAATCATCAATTCATATATAATATATGAAATATTCGAAGTTGCTTGCAATATTTGCTATAGAAATCAAATCAGACAATATGAATTAATTTTACAAGTTATTTTAATAATGGGAATTACTAGTTAACTAAGTTTTGAAAGTTTATTTTGATCACTGAATTTAAACTGGTTTAAAATAACAGGTACACTTTAATAATAAAGTAAATTTACATATTTAAATGAAATGATATAACAAATTAAGGCTTACCCCCATTTTTGTTTATTTTTCTCCAGATAATTTCGTCTAATCAGCATTCTTGTGCCCACTTGGGCCATCAGATGTTGATTGACATATGTTCCCCGCTTCCCGAAAACTACGAAATTGCGGGAAATTTGAAATTTCGACATTAGCGCCCTCGAAGCGGCTGATGCACCGAACTAAATTTATGAAATTACGAAATTATATGGAGTTGACGGCATAGATTAAATTAGATTGATAACTCATAGGGGGCTCCACGTATCATGATTTTAGTTAGCCGACCCACTCGATGGGACAGCGCTGCAATCGCAAATGACGTCATTGGGCGCGGGGTGCGGGCGGGCTTCTTGCTAAGCGGGGTGTGCGGTACAGGGGGTCATAACATTGAATGGAGGGTGCGGTGCGGGGAACATCGCACGATATTAAATTACCGTGCGATGCGAAAAATAACAAAGACCTAATGGACATGTTAAATGTACATTTTAAAAGTTATTACAAATATATTTCACTATATGTCAAAACCTAATTACATTTCACTTCTCAACAAAATGTCTGCAGTTCGTCAAAAAATGCATCTTAGAAATGAAATAAGAGGTCTGCGGTTATAATTATTTATATTTATTAACGCTCATCTCGAGACGATTTCGCCTTATCGGCATTTTGGTGCCTTCAGATCCAACGGATCTGACAGCCGTTAATTGAAGACGAGCCCACGTTAGAAATTGCGGGAAATTTGAAATTCCGACATATGCGCCCTCCCATTGAGTGGGTCGGTCAACTATATATGTGAATTTACAGAATCATATGGAATCGACTGGGCCTGGTTGACGGGGCCTGGGATAAACATTGTGGAAATAAAAAAATAATTTCCTATAGATTTTTTAGTCAATACGAGTATAAAATAAATACCAAAATTCCTCATAAACTGAACTTTTATATATACAAAAAAGTTAAATAATAGAAGCAAAAGACCCTGAATTAATCATCCGTACATTCGTTGATTCGTGCAACTCGCACAATAATTAGAAAACGCAATTATTACATAATTCGGCATAATTACGTGAAAACCCCGGTGCCATCTTTCGTCGAATAGCCGAACTTCCGCAATCACATGACGGCACGTGAATTCAATACGAGCGCAGTTGCTGATCTCAGTCAGGCTGTATTAGACGTGTGTCAAAATGTCCTATCCGAGTACTCTAAACGCAAAATCCGCTGCCAGGGAGCACGTCCTGGCCGTATCCAGGGACTTCATCTCCCAACCGAGACTCAGTGAGTATTCCCAACGAAAATCCCGAACCTTTAAACCCCAAAATGAACCCTTCAGGCAAAGTCTGTCTGGGTGGGTCAATGGTGCCCTTAAAATGGGTCATATGATTAAGATTCGATTATCTCTCACACTTGAGGATGATTGTGTTTATCACCAAAGGGTGTTTTTGGAAGAATCGCGGCAGGAAATTGGGTTTTAGTGAAAACAATCAGCTGTTTTGGGTTAATCATGTGATCACTCATGACAGCCACTCCTATGGTGGAAAAGTGGTATTTTTGTTGTAAATTATGATAAAAACGTTATTTAATCGTGTTCTGAAGTGATAAGGAGCTTCTGTAGTTATAACTATGCTTCATTTGATTAGTTGAGTTGAGCGTAATTGAAGATAGAAATAATTTAAACGTTATAACAATTTACTTGTTAGTGCAGATCACATGTGAACGATATTTATCATATTAGCTTAGCTTAGAGTTTTATTCGAGACACCCTTTAATATTTGATTAAAATAAGTAAGACATTATTGGTTTATATTTTATTCATTTTAATTTTACACAACACAAATTATACTCTACTTAGTAATTATATAAATACACGACACAGACACATATGAAAATATTTCAGAATAAATTATTTTAAATGAATAATAATCATTCAAGAATTATTTTATTTATCAGAAGTAGTTAAAATTAAGTATTAATTAAATTACCAATACTTGGTTGCAGAATACTTCACACATTAAAAGTGCGATCCTTTACGCAATCTTCAACAAATCTAATTTGTTGTAAATTACGTAAGGAATCGCACTTTTAATGTTTGTTAGTAGTTGAAATTGTCAAGAATAAATAATGTTGGTATTATTAATTCTTATCAAAATCAGAAAGTTATAGGTAACCTTGATAAAAATCACGAGAATTATGAAACAAAAATATAAAGTTGACTTGTTTTAATAACATATGAGACATTATTTCCAAATCAAATTTTCTGCTCTATTCAATGGTATAAAAATCCAATATGGCTGCCATTAGAAAAATTAAACAATTATGTCGTATCTTGGAAATGGGAAACTCTGTATAAAATATGTCAATTTAGTTGTGTATTTCCGATGTCATTTAGGGTACATTCAAAATTTTAGCTACTTATCTATCTAAATAAGGAAGCTATAGCAAAAATAAAATATTGTTGATTTTCACTTTTTCGCCATATCTTGAAAACAAATGACACTAGGTAAAATTTGTCAACGCAGTTATATTTTGTATTAGAAATGGAAACTTTTGTCTAATTTAACCGTCTTTGTATCTCCATTAGTTCCCAATGGTGAGCACGTTAAAGCAAACGAACGATATATGAAATTACTTCTCAGATTGTTTTTTCTTATTAGAGCACGTTCCATTTAACTAGGCAAGAAATTTGATAAACGAAATTGTACTTGGCTTTTATTATTGTAAGCAATCATAAAAGTCATGTAAAATTTCGTGTTTAGTACCTCAAATACACTATACTGATGACGACCAAATAGTCCAAAATGTGGTTGTAGGGTAGGCGTAGGCAATCTTTTTGGTGCAAAGAGCCATTTTTATAAAATGTTCAAATCAAAATTCACAAAGATCTGCAATGGATAGATAGGTATGATAAAAAGTTATCAATAGTAATAGCACAAGTGGGTTGAATACTCGAAATAATTTTGTACAATTATTATACGTTATATTTGAACTTTGGCAATTTAAACACGATGCTTCTGTAATACCATGTCTTACTTTTGAAATAATGTCTCATGATGTTCTTTATTTTCTTGTAAGGTTTAAGTGAATTTGAGCTGCTATGTTCTGTTATTTTCATTGTCTGTTGTTCCCCAACTCCATAGTGAATTAACTAACACCAGTTGCCCGATTTTAATGATTTGTGATTTTTTGTTTTTGGTATTCAGGCCTATCTTTTCCGCTGATGTTTTGGTCCATTTATTAATTGTATTTATTCCTGCGGGTGAATTTTTATACCAACTGCTATATGCGTTTTACTAGTGACCATTAACTGTTAAAAATAATCAGTCGGTTGTTATATGGACACTTCTCTTAGAGATCAATTTCTTAAATAACCTAACAGGACACATATCTGGATTTTCTATATTTGAAATTAGCCATTTATTGCACATTGCTAACTTCCACCTTGATGTGTTTTGGAAAATAGTGGATTATATTCTATACTACCCGTTAAATTTCCTCTGTTGTCAACTTTTTAAAATGTGATAGTAAGTAAAATACTGCTTCAATTCCTCTCCATGCAAGTTCTACTGTGGCGATATGGAAATATGTCATCTGCAGTCCGAGCGGCGTTTCTTCATCACATTGTTTGCAAATTTCTCGGTGCTCTTCATGAGTAAAGGTAGTAGAACTAACCTTTTGTTTTTCGGGAAGCTTTTGTAATTCCTTCTTTTTAATTATCGCACTTTTCTTGCAAATAGAAATAAAATTTCTTTAAACGGATCAAAAATTTTACCAAATTTATTAAAATGCTTCTCTTGTAATAATTTAGCACTTGTATTCTATAAAGTTTTTATCAAACATCCGTTATAATTTGTTCTATCAAGTATTCTTATGCTGTAGACAGACTTAAGTTCCTGCATCCATTTCGTATTTTTTTTCTATACAAAACATTGTAAACTGTTTCCAGGCAAATCGTTTTGATTTTGTTGTATTTGTCGGGACATTTTCTTTTATTTTTGCATCGACTGGACAATTTTCGAACCTGCTCACGTTTGACATGTTAGGCAAAACTGTGAAACTAAATCGTAGATTCAATAACCATAACGACTCGATTTAAAAACACCGGTTTCATTAGAACCAATACAGATACAAAAGTAACATGGGATTGTCGCGGCATGTCCTTGGTGCTCGACCAATAGAATTTAACTATTTCAGGTATGAGTTGAATTCTCAGATACAATTCTTTTATTACAACATACATCGAATAAAAAGCGACACATGAAATCTTCACAAATAAATTAAGTATCTATACAAATAAAATAAATAATTGTGTTGGAAATTTGTGAAAATTGAGAAATATGGTTATAAACTGTAACAGAGTTACGCGAATAATTGTATTTATTTGTTTTTCGTTTCTGAGATTTTTTCTACAGAAATATTTTGTTGTGAGATCTGAGATTCAAAGTTAGCAAAATCCAGGGAATAATTCTTTTAAGTATACTTATTCTGATATACGATGTAGGTATGCTGTAAATTTTCAGATATTTGTTGCATTTGAAAAGCGTTCAAATTGAGGCTTTAAACAAATGTTTCCACTCCCAGATTAAGCATCAAGTAAAATTTCGAGTTTAGAAAGGTCTGAAAATTTGGTTTAGCGCGTGTTAGTTCTCAATAAATCTTCATTAAACTCGTAAAAAACTTATTTCTCTAATTTAGATCTTTGTAACTAAAATTATTTTAGAAACAAGTTCCCTGACCTAACCCATTGATAATCTGTAACGTAGGATAGTTAATACATTTGTATCTATTCTATCATAACTTTCAGTTATTTAGATTTTGTTGTAAAAACCAGTTAAGAATGTAAGGGGGATCAACAATGTTCTCTAATTTCATAATCTACGAATTTAATGGTTTACCTTCAAAGCCCTGTTTACTATTCACAATTTGTCAAATTACGTAAGATTACAACTAAAATATCATTATAAATTGTCATCTATTACAAAAGATCTTTTAAGTCGACATAATTCGAACGGCTCAGTCGCCAAAACCACCGCTCAATATACCAACCTAACCAAACAAACATTAGGATGCTTAGGGAAAGGCAAGGAGGGGGATCGTCTTGATATATATTTTGACTCTTGAACATCGTTTTTGTATTTTGTTATTTGACATTTTTCTCTTTTTTTGTATAGCTTACAGAACAGTGTCCGGTGTAAATGGTCCCCTCGTAATCTTGGACGATGTCAAATTCCCCAAGTATGCTGAAATCGTCCAGCTCCGACTGGCCGACGGCACACTTCGCTCCGGGCAGGTCCTGGAAGTCAGTGGCAGCAAGGCTGTCGTCCAGGTGTTCGAGGGCACGTCGGGAATTGACGCCAAGAACACCCTCTGCGAGTTCACTGGTGACATCCTGAGGACACCCGTCTCCGAGGACATGCTTGGTAGAGTGTTCAACGGTTCAGGAAAACCAATCGACAAAGGTACAATATACAGGGAGTTTTTCTTTTAAGTAAACATATCCCAATTATATGCTGTAAGTCTTCAGGTTTATTTTTGTTTTAAAGGCATTCAATTTGAAGCTTTAAACAAATGTTTTTCACTCCCACATTAATCATGAAGTAAAATCTCGAGTTTAAAAAAGCCTGAAAATTTGGTTTGGTCGCTTTGCAAAGCGAAGCAACCGGACCAAATTTTCAGGCTTCATTAAATTTTACATCATGCGCCATGCTTATAAGACACTTATTTCAAGTGAAGTTCACTTGTTCACAATATTTCAGTGTTTAATATTTGGAAAAAGTAAAATTTAGAATTTAGTAAATGCCTGAAAATTTACTTCATGCTTGATCTGGGAATGGAAAACAGTCAATTAAAGCTTTAAATTGAACTCTTTTAAAAAATGCGTATGCATATGTATAGGTTTTAGTGGTCGCATCGCCTAATGAGGTCCATACTTAGGCCTTAAAGGCCCATTGTGATATGTATGCTTAAAAGAAATATTCCCTGTATATATAAAGAGAAACGAACTCTTTTACGCCTTTCTCTAGATCTTCCTTATCTTTTCTAATAAGGTGGTAAACAACAAAGAGGAATAAGACCTAGAGGAAAGCGGAATAAGACCTAGAGGAAAGCGGAATAACTAGTTAAAAGAGAACCTCGAGAGACTAAACAGTCAATACAGATTTCGATATCTTGTTATTCGGCAGTCTTAGAACATGTTCCCTAAAACTCTTTTCAAAGCTTTTTTATATTAAAAATTGATTATGATAATAATTAGGTCCACCAATTTTGGCTGAGGACTTCTTGGACATCCAAGGTCAGCCCATCAATCCGTGGTCGCGTATCTATCCTGAGGAAATGATCCAGACCGGTATCAGCGCCATCGACGTCATGAACTCCATTGCTCGTGGCCAAAAGATTCCGATTTTCTCCGCCGCTGGTTTGCCGCACAACGAAATCGCCGCCCAGATCTGTAGACAGGCCGGTCTCGTCAAGGTGCCCGGCAAGTCCGTCCTCGACGATCATGAGGACAACTTCGCCATTGTATTCGCTGCTATGGGTGTTAACATGGAAACTGCCAGGTAATATGTCAATAGACAAGATAGGATTATAATTGTACTTAAGTACCTACTGAGAAAATTGACCCACCTAGATCTAAGACAATGGAAATTCAGTAACTTAGTTTAGGTTAAGGTGGCAGCACCTTAGACCTAGATAGGCTCATTGTGATACCACAGTTATCCCTTTCCTGATTATAATAGGACCCATTAACTTAACTACTTATTACAGTTTGTGAATTAATATCTTAGTTGCAATCTCTTTAATTTAGATTCTTCAAGCAAGATTTCGAAGAGAATGGTTCCATGGAGAACGTGTGCCTGTTCTTGAACTTGGCCAACGATCCGACCATCGAACGTATCATTACACCACGTCTGGCCTTAACCGCCGCTGAATTTTTGGCTTACCAATGCGAGAAACACGTGCTCGTCATCTTGACCGACATGTCTTCATACGCCGAGGCTTTGCGTGAGGTGTCTGCCGCCCGTGAAGAAGTGCCTGGCCGTCGTGGCTTCCCAGGTCGGTTTCAATTACATATTTCCACTAAACTTACTTGTTACCCGGTAACGCAAATGATTACCGGGCAACTATCAAGTTCAGCGTAGACGTTAGCGTGCGTTACCGTATGTACTAAAAGGATAAACTAAAACTCTATTAATACGAATATAGTGTTTGCGAACATGTGTAAACACTGTTATTTGTTGGTTTGGACGGTAATTGAAAACAAGAAGTAATCTTTATTCGCGTGAATCATCAGAAAACGCGAACAAATGTTTATTCTTGTTTGCGGTTACCGGGCACACCAAAAACTAATCGTGTTTGCAAACATTCGTTTGGTGTGGAGGCTCCATAAAACTGTCGGTGATTTTTATTTATTTAGGTTACATGTACACCGATTTGGCTACAATTTATGAGCGTGCCGGTCGTGTTGAGGGAAGGAACGGTTCCATCACACAGATTCCGATTTTGACTATGCCCAACGACGATATCACCCATCCAATTCCCGATTTGACCGGTTACATCACGGAGGGTCAGATTTACGTTGACCGTCAGTTGCACAACAGGCAGATCTACCCACCTGTCAACGTGTTGCCATCACTTTCTCGTCTCATGAAGTCCGCCATCGGCGAGGGTATGACCAGAAAGGATCACTCTGATGTATCTAATCAGTTGGTAAGTTTTTTTAGAGCCTGATTGTCGTAATTAGGCACGTCGATTTCAATAACCAAGTTTTACAACCATTTAATATCTGAAGGAAATAAGGGACACATGCTCATAAAGTACTCAAAAGTTGTACAATACTTTTCATTTATTTGATACTCAGTCCACCAGTTCTTTATTTTATATGTGTGAGTACTTATACTCGACGCATTTCAGACCACAAAATGAACTCGAGTACATTTCGCTCCAACTGCCTAACTAGTGATGCATGGTGGTTCAAATCTTTGTTTTGACAGCTCTACCAATACTGATATTAGCGTGCCAGTCGACTGAATTCCTCTTAAACAAATGTGTAACTTCCACACCACTTTTCATCTTTTAAGTTTCGCTCTAGCTGTCAAAACAAACGAATAACAAGAGATTATAACTTTATGTTGACAGTTAGATTAAGTTTGTTTAAACCAATGGTTCCCAACTGATGTATTATGGTCTGGGAAATATTTTAGAAACATTAATTTAATTCAATATATTCATTTATCCCTCACCCATGGTGGGCGCCTCATGATTTCAGTGTGAATTTTCAAAAGGAATCAATTGAATTATAGAAAAGATGGAATCTGTCCAAAATATCTAGATCATTTTGACAGTTGCATAACTTCGGACAATTCCCAATCAATTTCTCGTGAAAAACTAACATAGTTTCATTTATTGCAACTTTGACAGCAACACCAGTTACTTCGTTGCTGGAATTCTAATTTTAAACATGCTAGAACTACATTTTTAAAATTTAAAGTGTGGTGAGGGTGGCGGAATAAGTGAATGTTGAGTGAGACATGTGATTTCGTTCCAGAATTGACACGAATTTACAGCAATTATGAGATGTCTTAAAACAAACGAAACATGGGCGATAACATCTCAATGGTGACAGTTGTGTTAAATTTATCCAAACAAATGATAACTAAAGTCAGATTTCGTCTTTCAAGTTTCTCTCTAACTGTCAAAACAAACAAGCTTCGGGTGATTACAACTATACGTTGACAGCAACATCTAGTTTGTCAAAACAAATGATAACAGGTCAACTACCTATCAACCGTTCAGTTGATGATTAGAGTGAAACTTCAAATATAACTAATTATTTGCTAATTGAGAACTACAATAAATAAAAATGAAAAAACTGCAGTTTTTTATTATTATTTATTATTGTTATCTTCCTTAATCACTCGAAGTACTCAGTAGGGGTACTTAATTACTTATTGTTACGTATTTGCACTTAGCACTGGAGTACATTTTGTGTAGTATACTTGTACTCAGTACTCAAGTATATTTTACTTTACTGGAAACAGCTTTGATGCTACCTAATATTAAGAATATATTTTCTAGGACGTTTATCTATTTTTTTTTTGTCGAACTTATTTATTTTTTTATTTACGGGAGTCCTTTTTTATAAAGTATTAACAATAATAGATAACAATATAATAAAAATAAACTTGATAATTAATAATAATAATTGTAACAAGGAAAATAATAGTAAATAGGCGATTATTATTATTAGTTGTGAATTATGTTTAATATTTTTGGGTTTAGAGGCAGCAAATTATTTAAAAATTAAAGATAAATATTTTATAGTGTTATAAAAAGTAAATAGGTCTTTTATTTCTAAATTAACATGTGTAACGAAGTAGAAGCCTCCTCGATACAAATTTGTTATTATTATTTATTTTGTTTAGTATGCTTGTTATGCCATCGGCAAAGATGTGCAAGCCATGAAGGCCGTCGTCGGTGAAGAGGCGCTGACCCCCGACGATCTGCTCTACCTGGAGTTCCTGACAAAGTTCGAGAAGAACTTCATCACGCAGGGCAACTACGAGAACCGCACCGTTTTCGAGTCGCTGGACATCGGCTGGCAATTGCTCCGTATCTTCCCTAAGGAAATGCTGAAACGTATCCCCGCCTCCGTATTAGCAGAGTTCTACCCCAGGGACTCACGCCACTAAACCCTCATTTCACACCTACAAAAACAAAACACAACTTAACATTGTAAATGTACTAATACTTGTAAGTAATGTAATTACTTTGTGCAATTATTTTTAAAAGCAACATCGTACTCTCCCTCCTTCCCTTCCTCTTATTGTACAAAAACAAACAGATGATTTCATGTACATTTAATTTTAAATTTTACGTCCATGCTGCTTAGTTTTAGTGAAAAATAAAAAATATAAATAAATATGTATATTTTAAATTTTAAAAAGAAAAATATTAAACGACAATATAATGTACTTTAAGTACTGAAGTAACGAGGCATAAACAAACGTATTTTATCTTGTTGTACAGTCCCACCAGCAGTATTTAAGTTTTTTCGAGGCGAATACATTTAGGATATACAAGAACGGTCGGTCGATGATGAGTTTTATTTTTTGTTGTCCAATGACATTCCATTAAGTGTTAAAAAGAAAGAGTTGGATTCACAATACTGTCATTTTACTGGTGCAGTGTTGTCGAAGCAAAATACAACAAAAAAAAATAGTGAATTTGGTGGACGGATTTTTTTCTTTTTGTTTGGTGTTACACAACTATTGTTAGATCATCGGTAGTGTAGAAAATAATTATGTGAATAAATATGTATGTTACAAATTGTCGTTTGTTTACCTCATATGTTCTGTAGTTACAATGGTTTGTTTGTCCTGAGTGATGTTGATAGAGGTGTGCTTGTCCTGAGTGATGTTGGCAGGGGCGTGCTGTCTGCCTCTAGGAATATAAGAAAATTGGAAGCGGACATACAGACAAGCGACTTTTGGATGCAACGACAATTGGATGCGACGTCATTTGTTTAAATAATGTAACTGATTCTAAGCTTATGCCTGCTAAAAATTTCAGACACAAAAGATGGATGTTATTTTTTGTGTTGTCCAAATTTTTATTAAAATCAGTACTTGAAAAATCGGTTACACTTTTCTAATCCAGTTGGTTCTAAATTTATCAAAAAAACTAAATAAATTAAACTTTTTTTTAAATTTGTTATCTAGTGTAATAATAAAATATAAAAGCTGTTGATATATACCAATTTATAAAATTAGTCTCGTATTTATTAAGCAATTTTCAATTACGTAAAAAATCGATTTTTATAACTTTCTCGCAATTAATTAACATGCTACAAATCTATTGCAAAACTTTCTCCTAACCCAACCTAACCTAGAAGTTTATGGAATAAGCATTGTGCACAAAATGACTTGTGCAATTTATTCTATTGCAAACCTTTCTACTAACTTAATATAACCTAAAAGTAAGTTTTAGTCCGTCATAACAAGTATGTTAAAAGAGGATTTGTAGCACAATGGGCCTAATGAGGCCTAAGTGCAGTGCAGAAACTCACACTCTCCAAAGAATCAAAGGATGTGAAATGAAGTACTTCTTGATATTATTTTAGAAATTTTATTTTCTGAACCGGTTTCGAACTAACAAACTAGAGGCAGACAAGTACGTTTGAGTATATAAATTTTTTTTTATAATTGTAAATTACATAAAATTTGTTAATAAAATATATCAATTTATTAGATTGGTCTCGTATTAGGCAATTTTCAATTACTTAAAAAAAAATCGATTATTTAATATATTTGTGTTCATTGTCGAATGCTATGCAGCGTCTAAGTGTCGGGTGTCCATTTGTCTCGCGTTTATATATCGACACGTCTGATTTTCGTTGCGTCCTTTTGTCGTGATACACCCTCACGAAGGCGATAGATAAAATGGCACGGGGGCATCAACTAATGCTATACCCCTCAGAAAAACAGGGGTTCTAGAAATCTACTTCCGCAAAATATTGAATTTACATTAGACTGTTTAATGCATCGTTTTCCAAACTGTATGAAAAATTGAATGAATATTATTTTTATTGAAACTAAACCAAACGAACTTTTAAGACACCAAGAAATTATACATTTTAAAACTGCTGCAGGTAGATATGAGCAAAAATATGCAAGTGCGTGTAAGTTGTCAATCAAGCTTTTAGAAAAATTAAAAATAACCACAACTTTACATCTAATCTAAATTTACAATTTGTCAACTAGCCTAACCAACTTAACAAATTATCATCCATCTATCCTAACTATTAGAGAGTTGGGGGGAAATTTAAGAACACAATCAGAGAGCGCATGCAACTGAACGCGGTGAACAAATGGTGTACTAGAGATAGACTTAAAGTCTCACCCTCTTAGGCCACTCTTGTACCATTTACACGCAATCTTTGACTCCAAGCTCACCTGGACCTCGCACATCTCAAAAATCAAACGTAAATCGGAAATTACCCTTGCGGTAATTAGACGAACGTACGACAAACAATGGGGGCTCAGACCAGGGATGGTGTACTGGCTGTATACCAGAGTGGTCAGGCCCGCAATCATCTATGTATGCTTTGGTGTGGTGGCCTAAAGTCATGCAACACAACCATAAAAACCCTCAGCAAGATTCAAAGGTTTGCTTGTGTCAGCATAACGGGGGCTATGAGAACCACGCCCACTGCAGCCATGGAGACGCTCCTAGACCTCACACCACTTCATATTCTGATAGTGGAGGAGATAAGATTGGCACTCCACAGGCTGCAGCTATCATCAGTCAACATAAGAGTTGACATGCCACACAAAAAACTCTTGGTAGACATAGGGGGACCTCTCTTGCAGATGAGGTCGGACCATATGACAGTCAGAAAACGCACTCTTTAAAGTCACTATTCCAGAGCGCAACAAATGAAACGACTTTAGGGAAGACATTCTCAAACATAGCATAATCTGGTATACAGATGGTTCTAAATCAGACACAGGTACTGGATCAGGAATCCACAATGAAAACATGAAGACAAGCTATGCCCACTCGCTGGGCTGCCTAGCATTAGTCTTTCAAGCCGAAATATTCGTAATTATAGAATGTGCGAGAACCAACATAGAGGACTGTCGTAACAAGCAAGTCTATATTATGTCTGATAACCAGGCGGCACTGAAGGCTCTAAATAACGAAAAGACTTCATCCATACTGATGTTGGACTGTTTCGACGCTCTGAATCACCTAGCGAGACAGAACAAGATCACACTTGTTTGGACACCGGGTCGTTCAGGTATCGAGGGAAATAAAAAAGCTGACGAGCTAGCAAGACAGGGAGCTACCATATAATTTATGGGACCTGAACCTGTTTTGGGCATCACAAAAAAGTCGAGCCGCCTAGAAGTCATAAAGTGGATTCGCAACAAACACAAGGAATACTGGGTAAACAGACCAAGCCTTAACCACAGCAGAACTACTGACACTAAGTAGGGCACAGCTAAAAACAACCATAGGACTACTAACAGGCCACATGACTGTCTATACAATATACAACGGCGACACCAGTTGTCGGCTCTGTGATATGGCACCGGAAACAACAATGCATATTCTGTGTAACTGCAATGCGCTGGAAAACAAGACAGCTCATATTTGGAAACAGTCAAATGGTACCAAATGATTTCCACACCAAACCCCTGAAGGACCTGCACAAGCTAGTGCAGGGAATCGAGTTTGGAATAATTGTGTGATAAGACAATATGGGGTAGTACAATAAGCCACCTATAATCTGTTTAATAACTAGGAGGAGCGTTTCAAATTTCACGCGCCAAAACCTACAACTCTGATTGGCTGAGAGCGCGCCCATTTTACACTGTGCTAATTACGTCATTATTAGACGCAACAGCTGACATAACCTTAATTCGAAGCGTTACCGAGTTGCAACTTTGAAAAGTGTAAGAAGTTCGATTTGGGTCATTTATGTCTGTCGGAAAAATAATGCATAATAAATATGTATAAGCAGATGATACCAGATGATCCACATATGAAAATGACTGCTGTTGTATCAGACATTATTGGTGCAGTAGGTGAGATATCAAATAGTATAAGAATATGCATCAAATATTAAAATGTTTAATTTTTAGAAGTTGTAAATTCCACTGTCTATCGTACCATTAGCGAATATAAGAAATTCTAAGAGATTTGTAGCCCTAAACAGCTCGGAGGACATAATTACAAGTTTTGATGACGTAGTGAAGAGATCCGTGCATAGTTTCTTCTATAAAAATGAGCTGCCAACTTTGAATAAAGTTTTCAAAGAAGTAAACGATCACGCAGGCATGCCAAAGATGTGTCGTTCTACCTTGTATAGTTTTATGAAACAAGTCAATTTTAAGTAAGACAGAGACCAGAGCTGGGCAGGATTCGAATCATTCAGGATTCGAATCCTTTTAGAAGATTCAAAAGAGGTATTCGAATACTTTAGTTCAACTGGATTCGTTACATTTTTTTAAGAGGATTCGTATTCGAGTCTAAATGTGGGTGATTCAAATCCTTGTAAAAGGATTTGAACCGTCAAAAATAATTTTAAATTAATTGTGAGGAATTCCATGAAAAATGTTTTTTTGTGTGTTTTTAAATTTCTCGTTAAATCACTGATCTTGCGCGTGGCGCATGACGTAAAATTTCGAGTTTAGAAAAGCCCAGAAAATTTGTCTCGGGTCGCTGCGCGACCCTCGACAAATTTTCACGGGGCTTTTCTAAACTCGAAATTTTACTTCATGCTTAGTCTGGGAGTGGAAACGCTGGTTCGAAACTTTAAAGCTAATGCTTTGATAAGAACATTAAATGATTGAAAATGTTTTTAAAGATTATAATCTAGTTTTAAAAATTTTGTTTAATATTGTTTGAAGTAAAACTGACATGGTAGCCACAATCTGAAATGTTAAATTTTTCCGACATTTCCCCGACTAAAGATTTTTTCCCTGGCCTTTTAATATAACTTTCTTGTGTGAGAAACCCCCATTCTGTTTAATAGTTTTTGCCAATATTTAAGTTAATTTTATAAATTTGTACGTATTTTGTAATTTGCCTGCTGATTTTGACAAATTTAATAATATCATATGGCTTTTTTGTTAGTGTTTTGGTCAATTTGAATATAATTCCATGACTTTCCCGGTTTTAATGATATTCAGTGAATTTTTTATTTACGTAAATTTCAGGCATTAGTCGATTTTATAATAGAGTTCAATTTGAAGTTTTGAACGAGTGTTTCCACTCCCAGGCTAAGCATGAAGTAAAATTTCGAGTTTAGAAAAGCCCCGTGAAAATTTGTCGAGGGTCGCGCAGCGACCCGAGACAAATTTTCTGGGCTTTTCTAAACTCGAAATTTTACGTCATGCGCCACGCGCAAGATCAGTGATTTAACGAGAAATTTAAAAACACACAAAAAAACATTTTCGGGCTTTTCTAAACTCGAAATTTTACTTCATGCGCCACGCGTACTAAACACGGATTTGAAGTGAAGTTCAGAAACACACAAATACATCTTTAACCAGAGTAACAGGGTGTCAGTTATTTAGTCTATCAACGATGTTCAGTGGTAATAATAAATAATTAGGTTTTGAATATTTTTGTTAAAACAACTGGTAACGATATTTATACAGTCTGTTTGATTTATTGTGACACAGCACATATGTCCGTTATTAGTACAGATAGAAAAAAAAGTTAAAGACAAAAGTTTTAGTATTTTTTATGATCTATTCAATCGTAATGTCAGAAAAACAGTTGAAAATCAAATAAACACGTGAAAGCTATTAGTTTCATTTTCTTTAATGGAACACCCTGTATATTTTGTTTATTTCAAATAGGCATTAATATTAGCCTTATAATGATACCACATAAGTACCCCTTTATTATAGAAATAACACGACAATTGCCAATAAATGAAATTTATCAGTTGACATGAATAACTATTTAAACTTTATATAGTTATGTGTATGTATTGCAAACAACGGACGTCACTTTGAACAGACACTTTAAATTTTAAAGTGTCTGTTCAAAGTGACGTCCGTTGTTTGCAATACATTCTTCACATCACTTCATTAAATTTCGTCGTGCTTTTTGCAACATCGTTGGTGTTATTTGGCCACATGCCATACGAATACGATTTTTCAGATCGTCTAGATTTTCTGGACGAGTAACATAAACTTTTTGCTTTGAAAATCCCCAAATAAAAAAATCTAAAATAGACAGATCTGGCGATCTTGCTGGCCAGTTTATGGGGCCACCATTTGCAATCAATTTCAAACCAAACATTCTTTCCAAAATATCTTTGACATTTCTTGCGTTATGGGGAGGAGCTCCATCTTGTTGGAACCACATATCTCGACGTATTTCTAGGGGGATATCATCTAAATAATCTTCAAATTCTATCGTAAGAAAGTTGGCATATCGCTCCGCATTCAACGTTCCTTGATAAAAAAATGGTCCTATTATGGTATCACCTAACACACCAAGCCACACATTAACTGCAAATCTTTGTTGGAATCTGCATTCTCGAATTTGACGTGGATACTCAGTATCCCAGTAATGGTCGTTTTTCGGTTGGAGATTCCGTTGTTGTTGAAATTTGATTCATCACTCCAAAGAATTAAATTTAATAAATGTTGATTGTTGCTAAGCCAATTACAGAATACTATCCTCCTGTCAGAATCACCATCTCTTAAACCTTGTACTAACTTAATTTTATATGGTCTCATTTTATGTTTTCTCAGAATAAAAAATATTTTATGCATACTTATTCCTAAGTCAGCCACTGCTTCGCGTATTGAATTACGTGGATGTGCTCTAAAATAGGCCAATATCAATACTTCATTATTATCTTCTCTTTCTTGTCTTCTCCTTCGTAATTTATTATTAAAATACCCATTTCTCCGTAAATTTTGTTCAAGTCTTGCAAAAGTGCGATAATGTGGTTGTCTTCTTTCTGGATACATGTTTCCATAAGTGATACTAGCTTCTCTAGAATTACGAAGACCTTTAGCATATCCATTTTTTCATCATTAGAATAGTAATTATCACCCATCTCTATAGATTTGAATCAACAACACGCAAGACGGGAAGTTACTACACCACTTTGACATTAAAGCGTTAACAAATTGTTTTATGTCAATTGTTATCCATGGCAACTGATAAATTTCATTTATTTGCAATTGTCGCGTTATTTGTATAATGAAGGGGTACTTATGTGGTATCATTATAAAGCTAAGGTTATTACCTATTTGAAATAAACAAAATATACAGGGTGCTCCATTAAAGAAAATGAAGCTAATAGCTTTCACGTGTTTATTTGATTTTCAATTGTTTTTCTGACAATGCTACTGAATAGATCATGAAAAATACTAAAACTATTGTCTTTAACTTTTTTTCTATCTGTACTAATAACGGACATATGTGCTGTGTCACAATAAATCAAACAGACTATATTAATGGTTGCAAAAAAATAATAAAATCAAATTTATTCTTAAAGGATTTGTATTCGTGATTCGAAAAAACAGGATTCGAATCATATTTATCTCTTACAAATCCTTTATTCGAGTATTCGTGATTCGAATCATATTAGGTGATTCGGATTCGTGATTCGACTCCTTTTTACGAGGATTTGTCTCAGCTCTGATAGAGACACATTATTATATAAATTCCATATTATATTATGAACATAATCTAACTATGTTTTATTTTACAGATATTTGGCGAGATGCCTTATAAGCATTTTAATTGAACTGACGATATCGTACGATGGAAAAAAAAATACTGAACCACAATTAAGAAGTACAAAATGGATATTTGATTTTATTTAAAGAGTAATTATGAAATTATTTAAAATTGCCGCCAAATTTATCTAGTGATATTTCTGGTAACTTTTTATAGTGTAAATTGGGCTTTGGCACTTACTCCTTCTAGTTTTTAAACAGACTATAGGCTGCAGTGTATCCGGATCCGCAAGGTCCACAGCAAGAATTGGGTCAGATTAAAGTTACTTTAGTTAGGTTACTAGTAGCGCAGAACATGTTTCGAGCTAATATATAAGAATATAATTCGGATAATATATAAAATTACGAAAACACTATTCGTGAAAATGCAAACAGTGTCTTAATTAATAAGACAATTTAAGACGATAAATATCCATTGAAACAACTACTTCCCGTGCAAATACACTTCCGGATATTGAATTATACAATGAAATATTTAAAATCTTATTTAATTTGATTTGTTACAACGCTCTATTAAAGTATATGTAACGTTTAGGTCAAATTCTCTTCAAACCAACTAACAATACAATTTTAAATAAAAGGAGAGATAGCAACAAATTAGAAGTAAATGGACTTGGATTAAAACTAATGTCTTAGGCCATCTATAGACGCGTTTCGATATTTATCTCTCTTCAGTATAGCTTTGTTTATAACGTTTAAAAAATTAGGAATTAAATTAAAACAAACTTACTTGGAAAAAGTTTTGTGTGTGGAATGAACAGGTACACAGAAATGGAATGAGTGAAAATGATGGTCGGTATTTATAGGTAAAAAGGGGGATTATGTCATTAGCAGGTATGAAGAATGTGAGACCTTATTATTTACCTTTCGGTACAGTTCAAACAAGATAAATTTTGAATTTATATAATTCGGATATTCAAATCATTTCAATATTTGAACATGATTTTGAATTAATATTTGAATATTTAAATATGAAGAATTCACAGCATTCAAAATGTATTTTAAACTTTAGTTCGGTGTTTTATCGAGTTTAGAGAAGCCTGAAAATTTAGATTGGTCGCTTGGCTTCACTACATGACCAAGTTAAACTTTCAAGCTTTTCTAAACTTGTAATTTTATTTCATGATAAAGGAGCGGCAACACTTGTTATAAGTTGAAATTTTTAAAAGGGTAATATTTGCTTAACATCTATACACAATTTCGTAAGGATATTTCTATGAAATTTATATAAAATAAAAATAACTAAAAAAATGTAATAGGAATAGTTTTTGGATTTTTATACATTTTAAAAGAGCAACTTGTACTAAATTTTTCAAAATTTCAGGAAGATAACCCAAAAAATTATCAAGATATGAAATGTTTATCCTTTTAAAAGCCGCATATAATTAGACTATTTCTATGTTCAATGAAAATATTTGAAAAATTACGAAGATAGTACTTTTTGAAATTATTTAAAAAAAAAGACTAATTTTTGCAAATTTTCTGAAAATCAAAAATTATGATATGATTTTTTTCATAATTTAAAAGATATAATTCATTTTTTGTTGTCCTTCGCTTACCAAATAGTTAAATATTCGAATATCTGGATGTTTTTGAATGAATATTCTAATAATAATATTTAAAAAATTCTTAGCTTTATCATGAACCAGTTTTAGGAATTTCCTTGATTTTTATTATTGTACATAAAATTAGTTTTCACTTTTAAAGTTGGGGAAAAAAAATTATAGTAAAAATATTTTTGCTTTTACCACAGTTCATACAGGGAGGGGCAGAAAAAACTATCCGATTTCAAATCCCATTTTCTCAGAAGAGGGAACAGGTAGAGTAGTGGGGTAAAAACCGTTAGAAAGCCGGTTTTATGCCATTTGTCATTAGTCAACATGCCTTGGTCTGGTGAACATCGTGCTTTTGTTATTGAGCGGTTTATCGAAAACGGCGGTTCGATAATTGCTACACAACGTACTTTTCGAATTCATTTCGGACTCGGGTGTCATGATCCTGATCCACATCACGCTACGATTAAAGTGTGGGTGTCAAATTTTCGACAGACGGGTTCAGCATTGAAAAAGAAGTCGCCTGGACGTCCCAGGACAGCAACAGGACCTGAAAACGTGGCCAATGTGAGAGCCGCGATTGAACGTTCCCCGCGTCGTTCGGCACGAAAACATTCGCTCGCTTTGGCGATTTCCAACCGCAGTATTCGGCGAATTTCGCACCGGGACCTCAAAATGCATTCCTACAAAATGGTTGTTGCACAGGAATTAATTGAAAGGGATTTTGAAACCCGTATGAACCTGTGTCGCGATCTCCGAGAACTCCCAATAGACGATGTTGTGCTCTTCACGGACGAAGCCCATTTTCACCTTCGTGGCGCCGTAAACAGGCAGAATTTTCGATATTGGAGTGACGAAAATCCTCGGGAAATCCATCAGAAACCCCTCCATAGCCCAAAAGTGACTGTGTGGTGTGCTCTTTCCCGCCTAGGCGTCTGGGGGCCTTACTTTTTTGAAGAAAATGGGCAAACCGTAACGGTCAACAGCGAGCGCTATTTTTTCATGCTGAAAAATTTTCTTCAACCCAAAATGGAAGAAAATGGCGTGGAAAATGTGTGGTTTCAACAGAATGGTGCAACCGCCCACACATCGCGACGATCAATGGACATTCTCAGGGAAATGTTTCCCGGACGCCTCATTTCTCTGAGAGGTGATATTGGCTGGCCGCCGCGCTCCTTTGGGGTTACCTCAAATCGAAGGTATTCCAGCATCGACCAAGGACCCTTCTTGGCTGGCCGCCGCGCTCCTTTGGGGTTACCTCAAATCGAAGGTATTCCAGCATCGACCAAGGACCCTTCTTGCTTTACGAAGGAAAATTGCTCGGGCAATTGAAGAAATTCCTGTGGAAATGACGGTGAAAGTCATGGAAAGCTACCGCGAGCGCCTAAATCAGTGTATCCGCTCCCAAGGACGACATTTGAGTGATGTGCTTTTCAAAACTTAAATTTAAAAATGGCATAAAATTTGCGATATGTTAATAAAAAATGTTTTTGTCAAGATGAGTGGTTTTAATTTTATAACTTTTTGAAATCGGATAGGTTTTTCTGCCCCACCCTGTATATATCCAGTTAGCCAGTCCCTATATAAATTTTGGGTACACGCGAATGGGAGCAGAGCGCTGGATGCCAAATTGGTGTATATGGCTGCCTATATACACCAGTCTGGCTTCCTGCGGTCGGTCGGTTACGACTATTTTACTCCAAATGCCGCGAAATCAAGTCTCAGAGAGAGAGTGAGAGAGAGACAATTTCTTTCTCCCTCTATTCCGCGTTTCTCGTTGTATCATATTCCAGATGTTGATTTTTCAATCTTGAAAACACGTTTTTTTTTTCTTTTAACGAGCTAAGGATGCGTGTTACATTCATTCATGCGTTTCCTTCTACAATTTTATTTTCTGCGTTATTAGAGAATAGATTTTATGAAATTATATGTGAACGTTGTAAAATTCATTAAGTATTATTTATTTTGTACAAGAAACTTAAAATACAAAACTATTTAACTTTTGATAAAAAGTAAAACAAATACATCAACTTATCATTTTATTAACTAATCAGATCAATCCTATTGATCAGATCAAATCTACTGATCGATAAGGGTTTCTTTTTTAATTAGAGGGGTCAGTGCAAAATGCAGTTAAGTCATTTTTTTTTAGTTTTTGAATTATTAGCGTTTGAAGTTTTTAACCTATTAAGCGCCGTTGATGCATACACGCAACATTATTATTTTTTGATAATTAAGTTACTAAATAAGTTTATTTGATATATTATATTATTTGACCTGAATTGAAAATGTACCAAGAAAAATTTAAATATTTTGTTATTTAAAGTGTATTGTAAATACTTCACAATATTACAATGTTTTATACGCGTGGCGCATGAAGTAAAATTTCGAGTTTAGAAAAGCCTAATTTGGCTCGGTCGCTCCGCTTCGCTACGCGCCCGAGCCAAATTTTCAGGCTTTTCTAAACTCGAAATTTTACTTCATGCTTAGTCTGGGAGTGGATACACTCGTTCTTAACTTCATATTGCACGTTTTTATATAAAATCGACGAATGCCTGAACATTGACAGCATATACATTACATTGTTGAGGCACTAATTTTTTGACCGGTTGTGTCATATGTTAATGCCCCATGTACCCGACTAGCTAAGAAGTTAAACAACATTATTATAGAACACACTAAATTCAAATCAAAGTTTTCAATTAAAAATAGCGTAGAATTAATTAATAAAATCAAAGACATATATTTACCTAACACAACAAAACTAGTGTCATTTGATGTTAAGAATTTATTCACGAACGTGCCTCCGACCGAAGTTTTCGCATTGATTAAAGATAGGCTAATGAAAAACAACACAAATCCCGTAATAAAATCGGAAATTCTGAACCTTTTGGAAATCTGCCTCTGGCAGAACTATTTACAGTTTGATAATAAATGTTTTCGCCAGAAGGAAGGCTTGGCCATGGGAAACCCACTAAGCCCCCTCATGGCGGAGATATTTATGGATAACTTTGAAGAGGGATTATCTCAGTTGCCGGTCTTTAAGAAATGCGTTTATTGGTTCAGGTACGTCGATGATGTTATTTTAGCGTTCAATGGCACCGACAGACAATTAGATTCATTTTTAAATCTGTTAAATTCACAACATAATAAAATACAATTTACAAAAGAAATAGAAACAGAGGGTTCCATAAATTTTTTAGACTTAACCATAAAAAGAATTAATAATAGACATGATTTTTCAATTTTTCACAAACCAACACATACAGACACAACGATTAATTATAAATCCAACCATCCAATCTCACACAAATTAGCTGCTTACCATAGTATGGTACATAGGTTACTATCAATCCCAATGGCACAACACAATTATGATAAAGAATTAAACATTATTTTTCAAATTGCATACAAAAACGGTTTCAAAAAATCTATAATTGAAAAAATAGTACAAACAAAACAAAGACATAAAACAATTAATTCTATTTACCCTATTATCAAAGACAAATCTATAAAAAACTATTCATCACTAACATACACAGGAGAAATAAGCAATAAAGTCGCGAAAATGTTGGAAAAAATAAATATTAAGGTAGCATTCAAAACAAATAATACAATAGGGAAAATAATTAAAAATAACAAAGATAAAACCTGTATAACTCAACAAAGTGGAGTCTATTTGCTAAATTGCAAAGACTGTCCTAAGACATATGTAGGACAAACCGGAAGGTCGTTCAAAGAAAGAATCAAAGAGCACAAAACCTCTTATGAACAAAGGAAAACCAACTCCACATACTCCAACCACCTCATCGAAGAAAACCACCACTTCGACGAAAACTTCAAAGTGCTTCACAGAGAAGAAAAAGGCCGGAAACTTAACATCTTGGAGAGCATGGAAATTAATAAAAGAAAATACACAGGACAACTTTTGAACGACCAATTAGACTTAACAAACTCACCACTCCTAAATTTAAATTTCGCTGAAAAACCCACCCCCCCATAAACATTGTATATATACCTGTACTGACAAATGTAATTTATCATTTCTTCGCCTGAAGAAGCCACAGTGTGGCGAAACAATTGTAGCGAGTTTACAATATATATTTGAAAGTTTTAAATTATTTTATTTTATTTATATAAAAGTGATAATAATAATAATAAACTATTTATGATTTTTAACTTTTTATTAAATTCACGTATACATAATATATAAAATTACGAAAAATTTCACGAATAGTTTTTTCGTAATTTTATATATTATGTTTAAAGTGTGCAAACTATAAGAAGCGTAAGCTTATTTTCTCGAATTCAAACAGTTTTGAATTTGAATTTATCTTGTTTGAACTGTACCGTAAGGTAAATAATAAGGTCTCACATTCTTCATACCTGCTAATGACATAATCCCTTTTCTTACCTATAAATATCGACCATATTTTTCACTCATTCCATTTCTGTGTACCTGTTCATTCCACACACAACACTTTTTCCAAGTAAGTTAATTTTAATTTATTCCCAATTTTTTTAAAAACGTCATAAGCAAAGCTATACTGAAGAGAGATAAATCTCGAAACGCGTCTATAGATGGCCTAAGACATTAGTTTTAATCCAAGTCCTTTCACTTCTAATTTTTTTTTGTAATCTCTCCTTCCATTTTAAATTTGTATTTGTTAGTTGGTTTAAAGAGAATTTGACCTAAACGTTACATATAATTTAGTAGAGCGTTGTAACAAATCAAATTAAATAAGATTTTAAATATTTCATTGTATAATTCAATATCCGGAGGTGTATTTGCACGGGAAGTAGTTGTTTCAATGGATATTTATCGTCTTAAGTTGTCTTATTAATTAAGACATTGTTTGCATTTTCACGAATAGTTTTTTCGTAATTTTATATATTATGTTTAAAGTGTGCAAACTATAAGAAGCGTAAGCTTATTTTCTCGAATTCAAATAGTTTTGAATTTGAATTTATCTTGTTTTCAAGTATACATTATGTATATTTAAAGAAAAAAATCACAGTATGTAATGCAATAAGTCATTCATAGAAATCATAAAAAGAAGTGTAGAATTTTAATTAAAATTAACTTTTAGAGTTAAAATTGCTTGGCCGTTAATGGGTTAAAATAGTTTTAAATATACTATGTGTCCCGTTTCAAGGCGCATTGTAGGTTTCATGTAAAGATTTCCAATGTAATTGGAATTTGAGTTTGATTTATTATCTTATTATCTTCCCTAATTATTTCAGGGAAATTATGATATTCATTTGGTTAGAGTAAAAATATACACACCGAGCTTTGCTATTTATTGCATTTTTAAAAATCTGAGTGTCATGAAATTAAACAAGCAAATGATGAGGTGTTGATTTGTTGGCTTTTTATTTAAAATATATTCTGTTGATTTTGTGTTACACTTCGATCTATTCTGTATAATTGTTACTGAATAAAAAAAACGAAAAAACTGCTTCTAAAATATCGTTAATAAATAAGAAAACAGTTATATGTATATTTAATATAGTTTTTTAATGTTTGTTAGTTTTTTGTATATATGAATGTTTATATGAATCTATATTTCTATGTTTTTAGTTTTGTGTATTCGTAAATAATTTATCTATTTTATTGAAATAATTTCTGTTTTTTTTATTATCAATTCCATTTAAAATACCCATCAAACATTTTTCAAATTGAATTTTTCATTGTAAAAAGATTTTTTAATTTATCTAACTTTTAAATAAAAACTGTTTAATAACATAAATATATTAAAAATCTATTAATTTTTAAACACGTTTTTATTAAAAATATATATAATAACTAAAAATGTTGGAAATATATTTTACATTTTTTCATTGTAAAATGATAATCTATTAATCTAATAATTTTAACAATTTCTTTATTAAAAATATATAAAATAACTAAAAACGTTGAAAATATATTTTAGAATTGTTAATTTCATTGTAAATTTGTTTTTATAAAATATATTCCCGAATTTCATAATTTGGAACACGCTTGAAATCTCAAAATAAAAGAAATATTTTCGAATAGACTTTGTGTGGTGATAATAAATTTTATTATTCGTCTACCACAGTTCATGTACAGGAAGTTTTCCGTTAAAGTATACATATTTCAAATTCACCTTATTTTCTTTAAATCTGTAGATATTCGTTGTGTTTTTAAAAGAGTTTAATTTGATGCTTTAAACGAGTGTTTTCCTCTCCCAGACTAAGCATGAAGTAAAATTTCGAGTTTAGAAAAGCCCCGTGAAAATTTGTCGAGGGTCGCGCAGCGACCCGAGACAAATTTTCGGGGCTTTTCTAAACTCGAAATTTTACTTCATGCGCCACGCGTATAAAACACTAAAATATTGTGAAACTTAAATATATTTGAACCTCACGTAAAATCAGTGTTTTGCGCGCGGGGCGCATGAAGTAAAATTTCGAGTTTAGAAAAGCCCAGAAAAATGTACAGTGTATTCTGTATATTGAGTTATTTATACTTAAAAAACTGTCTGTATAACTAATCAATAATATAAATTATTTGCCAAATTTGGTACATACCAAAGTTTTAATTGAATTTATGAAGAAAAAAAAAACAATCAAGATAAAAATAATATCAAATGAATTCTTTAATGTAAACTCATTGAATTTTATTTTTTGATTTTTAGTTAAATTTTAGGTATATTTAGGAGCTTTTTAAATATATCTGATTCCCAAAGTCCATAATTGCGAACACGCTGGAAATCTGAAAATAAAAGAAATGTTTCGGAACAGTTTATTTTTTCCGAAGGTCATCAAATTTATCATCGTACAAGTGGTGTAGACGGGATCAAATTACACGACGAAATAAGAGCGAGCGCGTTTGTGTGTGTGTGTGTGTGTGTAGACGCAACCGGAGCAGTTTTCTCTAGAATACTTCTACGTTTACTCTATTCATAAGTAGATGGACCCACTTCCCGACCACAGTCTCTCCTTTTCTATCCTCAAAAACTCGGAATCCAGTTCTCCCATAAGCATTGTCTACCCTTGCTTTTACATAGAAAAAATTAACATTTCTAAAATTTCTGGGAGGGAGTTTGAACCCCTATATCCACCCCCTGCCTACGGCCTTGCTTTCTTGTTAGTTTTACACCGGAAATAGATAGTAATAGATGGATTATCTTGCATATTTTCTCTCATTAAACCGATTATCCAGTGGCGGCCCTAGCAAAATTTTTAGGTGGTGCGAGATCTCGTTTTCGGCGCCCCAAATGACGGCGCCCGGTATGGTCGCACTGCCCTAGGGCCGCCATTGCGATTATCTATCTCTTACCGTTTAGAACTTTTTCATCAATATGCGATCGTGTAAACAATTTGAAAATAAAATTTTGGTGTTTTCAGGGAGTACTAATTACTGATTAAGTTAATAGACGAGTGCGAACAGTCATTAGTGTGAGTGAACCCCAAAACACATACTGAACAGATATTTTTTTAATTGTTCTTGTATTAAAAATAAGTCTTCACAACTTTGAAGAAAATCTTTTACATTGAAAAATATCAAAACATTTAAGACTAACTAAAAATCATTAACATATTGAAATTGTTCAAATTCATAAATAAAAGTCATCATATTTTGAATATTGATAAAAATATCAAACTTAAAAATTGTCGAAAATCATGAATGTTATAAAAATTACGACAGTTTTAGTTGCAATGTTTATTATGTAAAGTAAAATACCAGTTAATTAGTTTAGGTTATATGAAAATTACTTAGGTTAGGTTAGGTCAAACCTAACTTCACAATTTTTCATCTATCATATTCCAACTGAACAAATTGTCATCTAATCTTCCTCCAGACCAGTGGCTGCAGTTTCACGGATGGATATTATCAATTATTAATCATACCACGAGTTATATTCGATGAGAGGATATAACGAATAAAACAGCGACCAATCCAAATTTTCAGACTTTCACCACAAAAAGGTAATAGAATTCTATCATCGCTGTGATAACATGTATGAATGTAGCCATGTGACGCATGAGTTATATTCTCAAGTACCATTTTTATAAATGAAATAATTTCTTTATTTAAAAAGATATTAACATGCTGTAAAAACGTTTGTATGTAAAGCTTACAAAAAATGCAATCTATTGAAGTCAATGCAAACACAACTTTATGTAATATCTCATAAAAGTTAAACTAAAGACAAAATCTAATATGATCAGCATATTCTACTAAAAAAGTGTCATAAGAAAGTTTTGACCGCACGACAATATCTTTTTATGTAAAGAATTTTTACGTATAGCTCGCAAACAATTGAAGATAGGCAAGTTTTGATTTAATCGATATTTGTTTTTGAGTTTCGTGAAGAGTATAATCATAAATAATTAACACTGTTGTATCCTTTCTTCACACTTTATTTTCTAATGGTTAGATATATATTTCAGGTGCTAAGCACCCATTTTCAATAACAACTAATTCTTACAACTGTTGCGCGGTTTCTTTATACCTACAGTGGATTAAAGGGAAAAACCCCAGATTAAGGGAAGACCTTTGGGTAGGTTAACAAATTTTATTGCGTGTTGTTTATGGAAATAACAAATTTAGAAGCGGGTTATTTAAGGGACTAAAATCGAAGTTCAATAAATTATTTTTATTTTTACGCATTTCTATGGCTTCCAACATGTTTAATTGATACTTATTGGACTCTTTTAGGAGTTTCATATTGTTGATGCTGAATTTATGACCTGTTGTAAAGTTATGATGTGCAATTGCAGATTTTTCTGGATTCTGGTTTTTTATGTGATAACTGTGTTCTTTGAATCTAACATTTAAATTTCGGGTTGTTTGGCCGATATACACTTTCTCACAGTTATCACATTTTATTGAATAAATTCCAGATTTTTCAATAAATTCTCTTTTACTAAATGTGTTTCCTAAAAGTATACCACTTTTTGAATTTGTGTATTGTGCTGCCGTGAGGTTGAATTTTTTAAATAACTTATTTATATGATTATTTAGTCTAGGTACGTAAATGACTCTAGCATATTTAATAGGCTGTTTTTCTTGCTCCTGCAAACTCGTTATTGATTTGATCTTGTGAGATTTTATGCTCTTATTAATTAATTTTTGAATGGTATTAGGGTTATAATCTAAAAATTTTGCTATTTCCAATATTAACTTAAATTCTGCTTTCCTGTTTTCTTCTGAAAGTGGTAATTTAATCGCTCTGTCTATCATACTTTTAAATGCTGAAAGTTGATATTTAATCGGTGTCGAAGATGATGAGTGGATATAATTAAACGTATGAGTACCTTTTCTATATATATTAAAATCAAGTTTATTGTCGTTTCTACTTACAAGAATATCTAAAAAGGGGAGTTTTCCATTATTTTCAATTTCAACTGTAAAATTTATACTGGGATAAAGGTTATTTAATTCTGATTTTAAATTATTAATGTTAGTGGTGTTTTTGATGATGGCGAAAACATCGTCTACGTATCGGTACCAAATTTTAGGGAAATTGTCAATGGAGTGTTTGGCTTTATTTTCTAGGTGATTTAGAAAAATATTCGCTAAAAAAGGTGACAGGCGGTTACCCATGGCTGTGCCAAAAGTTTGTTTATAATATATATTATTAAATTCAAAAGTGTTACATTCCATGACAATTTCTGTGAGTTTAATGTATTGGTCTATTTTATTTCTTGCAATTAGATTTTTCGTTAGTATGTTTTCAAGGATTTTTAATGTTTCTTTGATTGGAATACTAGGAAACAGTGATTCTACGACGAAAGATAATATTTTTTCGTCTGGACCTATTTTTACGTTTCGGAGTTTATTACAAAATTCAATTGAGTTTCTAATGGAGCAATCGTTCTTAATTTGTAACGTTTGAAATTCTTTTACTAGCCATTTTGCTATTTTGTAGGTGGGTGAATTTATGTTGGAAACTATGGGTCTATATTTATTACCTGGTTTGTGTACTTTAGGTAAACAGTATAATCTAGGTAGTTTTGGATTTCTAACTTTTAATCTATAAGCCAAATTTTTATCAATTAAAGATGTTAGAGTTTTTAATGCGTTGTTTATTTTAGTGATATATAATTTAATTGGGTTTTTTGATTGTTTTATGTATGGACCTGAATCTAACATTTTGTTTATATCACTTAAATAATCCGCTTTTTTAACAATTACGACGCTGTTACCTTTGTCAGATTTTAAGTAAAATAGGTCCTTTTGTTTTAATGTTTTCACAATTTCTGTTTCTTCTTGCTGTTGTTTGTTCGGCCTGGTTTCTTCTTTGTAATTTTTTCTATCGTCTCTTTCGCTGCGATCCGGAATGTATAGGCATCTTCTGGCTTCAGTTGTGATGTTGCTGATTCGATGTCATTGATGATGATGATTTGATTTGGCATATGAAATATGTTTTAAAAAAGAGCTCTGAAAGTATACCGGGTGACCCATTTTAATTTATCCACTGGAATATCTTGTGAAATATGCATCGTAGAAAAAAATATTCCAAACAAAAGTTTAATGGTTTCGAGGGGGCCAACCGATCCTATAAAATGTTCGTCACCCCCACTCCCCGGGGGGTGGGAGTGGGGGGCAACTTTAGAATCTTAAATAGGAACCCCTATTTTTTATTTCAGATTCAGATTATACACCAAAAATGACGTAGGTTTTATACGAGAATTTTTTTTGAATTCGTAATAGATGGCGCTGTATTCGCTTAATTTATCCATTAGATTATCTCGACAAATATGCATCGTACAAATAAATGTCTCGAACAAAAGTTTAATGGTTTCGAGGTGGCCATCCGATCCCATGAAATGTTCGCCACGACTACCCTCCCGGGGGTGGAGGAGGGGGGCAACTTTGAATTCTTAAATAGGAACCCCTATTTTGTATTTCTGATTCGGATTCTACGGCAAATATTATGTAGGTTTTATCCAAAACATTTTTTTGAATTCTTGATAGATGGCGGTGTAGTCGCAAAAATTAAGACGTTTCCGGAAAAAATGAAAAATTGCCTTCAAAAAATCAAAACAAACAATTCGACGACGCTTGCTTGGGTATTTTAATTCCGACTAGTTTTTCTGACACTTCGTACACAAACCTCGATTTCTTGTGACGTGAGAACTGAGAACGCTTTGTAGAAGAATCCGGAATGAGCGATTATTCTCCGAATGAAACGGTGGATATTCTCCTTGTCCTAGGAGAATGTCGCCATTCTTATCGAAGAGCTGCGGCATTATACAGAAGACGATTTCCCCAACGGCAGCATCATCCCAATCATTCAGCGATTCGTCATATTGAATCGAGATGTAGGAGAGGAAATATTCAACGTCGACAGCGAAACCCCATCAATGATCATCGTATGAATCCGCGCATTTTAACAGTTTTAGCGATGATCCATTTGAACCCCCAGATATCACTTCGCGAAATACAGCACCAAATTGGCATCCCGAGAGAGACTGCGAGAAGATATTTAAAACACTCGAAGTATCACCCGTACCACGTGTGTTTGAACCAGGCATTAAGTGAACAGGATCATGAACAACGGCAAATGTTTTGTCAGTGGGCAATACAGCAAATGCAGAATGACGCAGACTTTTTCAAATTCGTGATGTTTTCTGACGAGGCTACATTCCGCAGTGACGGGTTATTGAATCTCCATAACAGTCACTATTGGTCGCCGGAAAACCCTCAGTGGATGAAGCAAGTGGACCACCAACACCGCTGGACTGTGAATGTGTGGCGCGATATTGTCAACGGGTACTTAATCGGTCCATATTTTTTCGAGGGCACTGTAACCGGTGCGAATTACTTGAATTTTCTTCGAGACGATCTTCCCGGCTTAATCGAACATGTGGATCTGGAGACAAGGATGAGACTGTGGTTTCAGCAAGATGGTGCTCCTCCACATTTTGCAAATATAGTGAAAACATATTTAGACCAAACGTATCCTGGCAAGTGGATAGGGAGAGGGGGTACAATTAGATGGCCAGCAAGGTCACCAGATCTGACAGCTCCCGACTTCTACTTGTAGGGGTTCCTGAAAGATACTGTCTATCGAGAAAGACCAACTACTAGAGACGACATGATTCAAAGGATCCAAGCTGCGTGCAACAGTATTCCGCGCAACACCCTTTTACATACAGTGAGGAATTTTGAACGTCGAATTCATCTTTGTCATGAGAACAATGGTGCGACTTTTGAGCATCTAATTGCTTAAATGGCTGTTGAAATGTCAGCCTTTGTTAGGGCTACTTGATGTACAAAAGAATTATTGTAAAAAGACTAATGTTTAAATAAATTTAAAAAATCCTACCTAACATGACGGCGGTAAGATGACGCTTCCTATGTAGATAGTGAACAAAATTATGAATAGGTATTTTGTGTTGCAATCCGTCTGCCCGTTGACGAAAAACAAGATTTATTTATCTACCAGCAGTTAAAAAGACTCGTGAAGTATATTTTACATACTTATTATTACTTATTTTCATTCCACGACTCACGGTCCCCGTAAATGCCGTTGAAAAACTAGTCGGAATTAAAATACCCAAGCAAGCGTCGTCGAATTGTTTGTTTTGATTTTTTGAAGGCAATTTTTCATTTTTTCCGGAAACGTCTTAATTTTTGCGACTACACCGCCATCTATCAAGAATTCAAAATAATGTTTTGGATAAAACCTACATAATATTTGCCGTAGAATCCGAATCAGAAATACAAAATAGGGGTTCCTATTTAAGAATTCAAAGTTGCCCCCCTCCTCCACCCCCGGGAGGGTAGTCGTGGCGAACATTTCATGGGATCGGATGGCCACCTCGAAACCATTAAACTTTTGTTTGAGACATTTATTTGTACGATGCATATTTGTCGAGATAATCTAATGGATAAATTAAGCGAATACAGCGCCATCTATCACGAATTCAAAAAAAATTCTCGTATAAAACCTACGTCATTTTTGGTGTATAATCTGAATCTGAAATAAAAAATAGGGATTCCTATTTAAGATTCTAAAGTTACCCCCCTCTCCCACCCCCGGAGAGTGGGGGTGACGAACATTTTATAGGATCGGTTGGCCCCCTCGAAACCATTAAACTTTTGTTTGGAATATTTTTTTCTACGATGCATATTTCACAAGATATTCCAGTGGATAAATTAAAATGGGTCACCCGGTATATTAGTTTTTGCCAGTCATTCATACTTATGGTACTTTACTTGAACAAACCATCAAAAATGCTGCACTCTGTACCTGGATCTGTAATATTTGCAGTTTCTCTATTGAAAATGCAATTTTAAATAAAAAGTATTGTGATTAATGTTATATGAACCGTAAGTATTTTATTTAAAACAAATTGCGTTTAATCGTGTTTCTAAACCCATTACGCAAAAACAAAAAAAAAATATTTTTTTACAAGATATCTCCGCTCTTTAAAATTTCATTCTTGAGCATTTTTCGAGGAGACTCTGTGGATGTTTTGATCCGGTCCTATAGTTTATGGTTTAGTTAAATAGCAGATTGGAAAGTTAGGTTATGTATTTTTTTTAATTATTATTATTATTATTACATAACATGAGTACATATATTTTCAACAAATTAACATCCGTTCTATAATATATTTCTATTATATTGAGCAGTGTTCTGCTCAACGTAATGAATATCCAGATGTAACAATAATAGTTCAAAGCACCTAAGTGAGTGAACACTTGTAGCGTGCTGGCATGAAGTTCTTAGAAATTTTGTGCAATATATGATACATAAATGTTGTTTTAGTTTACATAATGAGTACCGAAAAATAAATATATGATATGTGTTTATTATTCTAATATTTTTGAGAATTGAGGATAATTTTCGAAGATATAAGATTTTGAAAGTTGTGAGAATTTTTTTTTGTTATTTTGTTTGATATGTTGGGGAAGGAGAGTATAGGTTTTGGGGATTGTGTAGGTGAATGATCTGAGGCTAAAGGCTGATTTGCAATTAGGGATATAGAGTCTAGTCTTACTTCGTGTGTCATGGTTTGATCTCATGTAGTTTAAGGCATTACGATGTTTATAAGCATATGTACAGAGACTGTGGAAGTACAGGCATCTAATATTGGGTACATTCACAGAATATAATAGATGGGATGGGTAGCGTCTCTTTTGTTTAAAAATAATCTTAAGGATGTACTTTTGAATTATAGTTAGTTTTTGTAAGTGATTCTTGTACGTTCCGCCCCATACCAGTATACCATAGCGGATTAATGATTCAACAAGACTTTTATAGACTATAATTAATAATTTTCTTGATAGGAATTCACGTAATTGATAGAATTTATAAATTAGTTTTCTAATTTTATTTGTTATGTGGTCAGTTTGGTTATTCCATTTTAAATGTTGATCTATTATAATGCCCAGGTACTTAACGCCCTGCTCTCCCCGATCTCGACACACATGCCATCAATTGCTATAGATGTGAAATTGGGTCTATTTGCCTTTGTCATTGAGAATGCTACATACTGAGTTTTGACTATATTTAGAGAAAGTTGATAAGTATCTAGCCAATATTTAATTTTTTTCATTTCTCTTTGTACTTTTGCTTTTGTTTCATCCCATGACTTTCCATCAACGAGAACTACTGTGTCATCAGCATAGGATACAATTTTGGCAGATGTATCTATGGCTAATAAGGAATTAATGTAAATTACAAAAAGTATTGGGCCTAGAACTGTTCCTTGCGGTACCCCTATTTCAACAAGGAATCGGTCACTTATGGTATTGTTGACTTTCACTCTTTGTTCACAATTAGTTAAGTAGCTTTTAAGTAGGCTCAATACGATACCACGAATACCAATGCTTTCAAGTATGTTAAAGAGTTTTTTGTGACTAACTGTGTCAAAAGCCTTAGCTAGGTATAATAGCAGTTTGTAGTTAGTTTGGTTATGCCATGTGACAGATGATGGATATATTAGTTGCACTTGTAGAAATTTATTGGCCGTCGACTTTTACATTCAAATGAACTGAACAAATCTATAAACAAAATTTGACTTATGCTAAAATTATCGCAGTCATGGGATTATAAGAGGATTATTAAATAGGGAAAAACAAATGAAAGATGAATATAATGGCCCACTCTAAAGGCATTTATTTCCAAGGTATACAATATATTTCATATATTAAATTGTTGTCGAGAACAAAACACTTGCAAGTTATATTCAATATTTTTCTTCTTCTTTCATTCAGAGAGAACCCTCCTGGAAAATTTGGGGCCAAAAAGACTATACAAATACATATTTTGAATTACTATTGGATTATTATATGATAATACACACATAAATTTAAGAAATAATACACGTATTTCTTTAGTTACCCAACCAGAAATATTAAAATAATTACAGCTGATTTATTTCAACTGAGAACAAAAATTATATACGAAAAAATTACCATTAAGATAATTAATACAGAGAGAGAAATTAAACATTATATTTCATTCAACATTTATAATAATAGGTTTCCGATGGCTTATCACCATCAGAATTAGTAGAAATTAAAATGAACGTAAAAATTCTATATGTTTTGAATAAAGCGTTTACACTTTTTTCAATTATTTTTTTAAATTTTTTAATATTTTTTTTCTTTATTTTAGTGAAGTACAATAACTATTTGTTTTTTTTTTATTTTGGATAATTATATGTGGAAACTTTTTTATTTATTTTATTCATTTTCCGTTTTTTGTTTGCATGCAAAATTCTAAAGTACAGATTTTTTTTAATTCTTTTGTGAATATTTAATCATTTATTTTTTTCCTCCGAGATAATACAAACGATAAAATTCTTGGAAAAACCGTGCATGCAATATATAATTATACGAGAAAGCAAAAAGGCTTGTGATTTTTTTTTGTTTGTTTTATTTATACTTATAACGTTAATATGTTTAAACACATTTATTTATTCCATCTTCGATTGTTCGAATTGAAAATTTGTTTTCTTTACGTTTGTTTACATATACTGAAAATTGTTTTTTTCACTCATTTATATATTTGTATATAGAATTGAAAATTGTTTTTTTTTTCTTCATTTATGCATATTCGAGTTCGGTTAGGTTTTAATTTTAATTAAATCCCCTTTCTTCTTGTCACATTACCTCAAGAGAGAGAAAGAGTGAAAAAAAAAAAACGCAAAAAAATCGTAATGTGAAAGTAGTGTTATTATTTGTAACCCTCTTCTTGAAATTCGTTTTTACTGGTAATATGTATAAGTATGTGTTGGTAATCGATACAGATTCAAATACTAGTAGTAGTCGTTTTTATTTTTGCTTTTGTTTTTTTATTTTTTGGTAACGGAGGTTTTTAGTTTCTCCTGTTTTAATTAATTACTTGTTCGTAATGTGTGTGTTGTTTTTCTTTTTTTGCTATCAAAGATTCAAAGTGAATGAACCATATTTTTTTATATATTATTTATGTGTATATAAAATCGAGTGTTGGATTAATTAGGTTTGTATAAAGGGGCGTTTTTACACAGAGAATTGTGTTTTAAGTATTCTCGTTTACAAGTAAAAATCATTAAGAGTGTAGGAAATTAATAGCATTAGATTACTTTTATCTTTGAATCAATGAATTGATTATTTTAGATTTATAAATAAACTCTGTGAACTTTCTTATCAAGTATGTAAATTTTCCGGCATTCATTGTTTTTGAAAAAGTTCAGTGAAGTTCCTAATGAGTTAAGCATGAAGTAAAAATTTGTGTTTAGACAAGCCTGAAAATTTGAATTGGTCGCATAGCGAAGCAGAGCAACCATCCAAATTCTCAGTGTTTGTATAAAACACTGAAATACCCTGAAGTTCAAAATATACTTCTTCAGTATAACAATTTAGAAGTATATTTTGAGCTTCATTTGTATTCAGTGTTTAGTACGGGTGGCGCATGAAATAAAATTTCAAGTTTAAAACAGCCTGAAAATTTGGTTTGGTCGCTCCGCTTCGGTGCGTGACCAAACCAAATTTTCAGGCTGTTTTAAACTTGAAATATTATTTCATGCTTAATCAGGGAATGGAAACACTCGTTAGTAGCTTTAAATTTAACAATTTAAATTAAAAAATTCCCTGTATATTAAAAAAACAATGAAAATGAAAGAAAAACATTGCTCACAATAAAAAAGGAAAGTTGCTAATTATTTGAATTAAAACTTAAACGCAATTAATTTAAAAACGATTTTATTTTTAAAATGTTTGTTCTCCATTTTAAATTTTGGAGAGCAGTTTTTACCATTTACTGATAAACCAGTTTATCAGTATTACAATCCCTACTTCTAAAAGAGCTAAATGTTTTAAATACCGTTAATTCATAATTCATATTTATTTCTTTGTAGAAAATAAATACAAGATGTTTTATAAAAAAAAGGATTTTTTTTTTCTTTTTAGAGCAACTTGAAAAACCAAAGCCACTAAAGTTCAAACTTACATTTTCTATTATTTCAATGCCGTTGTGAACTTGAATTAGAGTCAAATTGGTTTGGTACAACCAACCCTTTTCTTGTTTCAATAATAAATAAAAAAACACTAACAATACAATTCTGCATATGCTGCTAATCAATTCAACACTCGACACACTTCCACTTGCCCGTTTTGCAAGCGCCCGTTTCATCGAATTATACTCCTCGTTAAACATACACAAAGTCTTGACAAACTAAAACATGCCTTATTTATAAATTTCGAGAAAAAAAAGTGTTGAATTTTTTCCGGTTGCTTGAAAATCACCACGAAATCAACGAAACATGTTTCTATGCTTATGTGTGTGAGAATATAAAAAGGTGAATGAATTAGTTTGTTAAGGCAATAAACCGATGTTTATACATGTATATAAATATCATAAATATAAATCACAGCAGCCGACTGATGTGATATCTCAGTCAATATATAATTATTAACACTTGTAACAAATATAGAAAAATATACATTTGCTCTCCAACCATATTTTTTTTACTTCATCATTTTTTCTATAGTAACCGTTTGAACACATAACTCAGTGCGGGGGCGGCCTTAAAAAAAAGACAGTCCGACGCCCACTTGACTTTCTTATGCACAACACTGTATGTTTTATACTTTTATATATATATTAGTCGTCGTTGAGCCACATATATATATTTATATTTTTAATTTAATAAAAAACAAGTCAATTGGTCAGAATCGCACTTTGTTTTCCGTCTTCGTTTAGTCTCGAGAGAGATAGAGAGAGAAGCACCAATAAACGAAATAAACAAGTCTTCATTCTGTCAAAAATTAAAGCCAATAAATAATACAATAATAATCATTGTAAATAGTAAAAATAAAGTCCGATGCTTTTTTCTTCTTCTTTAAATCGTAATTAAAAAAAACAAAACTTATCAGTGTGTAACTCGAAAATAATCAACACTTATATCAACGAACAGTTCGTTTTCACTAGCACTTTTTTGTTATCTAACAAGCCGCCTCGACGTTGGCGGCCGGCCCGTCGCCCTGGCCCTGGTGCTCGACGCCCTTGCCGACGGCGCAGTCCTCGCTGGCGGGCTGCTGCGGCTGCTCAGCGGTTTCTTCCTTGATCGCCTCACTGCCAGGAACGTCCCTGCGGGTTCGAAAGAAACAGTTAGTTTTTGTGTGAATGGGTCGGGTGTGGTAGTCACTACTAACCCGTTGTCAGTTTTGACACCGGCGGGATTCGCACGACCTCCACGGTTTGCACCGGCTGCGTTTTTTTGTTTGTTAGTTTTCTTCTTGTTCGTCGCCGGCTGGAAATAATGCCAATGTGATGTCGCCTGTATGTTTGTTAATTTAAATACAGAATAAAGAATAACCAGAGTATACAGGCATGCAACTTGTTCAATAGTTATGCTAAATATTAGCAGTCAAAAGGTTCTCATGTATAATCCATGATTGCTTAGAATGTAAAGAATGTACCGGGTGTAGCATATTCCAAATAAAGTGGTATTTGTATGATTGATATCGGAAACTAACCTAACTAACTAGCATCTAACCTAGCCTAACTAGCATCTAACCTAGCCTAACTAGCATCTAACCATGCCTAACTTAACTTGATCTCCTGGTACTTAATCATTGCAACCTAACCTGACTAATTTCTAACCAAGCCTAACTGTAATATAACTTAAAGTGAGTTGCTGGTACTTAACCATACCAACCTAACCACCATCTAACCAAGCCTAATTAACAATAATCTAACTTAACCTGAATTCTTAATACTTAACCATACTAGTAAATTAAATTTTTTAAATCCTTATCTCCATTATAAGAAAATGCTGCAACGACACCACTGCTTTTCTCTTTCTTCTGGTTATTTTTACTCTGTGGTATTGAATAAATCCTTCGCTTACATTATTTTTCTTGGTGGGGAACGTGGGTGCGCCCGGTTTTCTCTGCCGGTTGCCGCCGCCGCCTCTTTGGTTGAACTGTTGGGTGATGTAGTTATTGCCGTTGCCGCGAGGGACGTTGTGTCCAACGCCGCCGCGCATGGCAGCGCCTACCGGCTGCGGCTGTCGGACGTTCTGGTAGCCGTAATTGGCCCCCCAGGAGCCCACCACGACGCCGGCTATCTGCAGTTGGCCTCCTCTGGATGGAATCGGACGGTGGCGCAGGCTCGACGCGCCACGGGAAGACGGCAGTGGAACGGCTGGCAGACAATTCGGTGGCGGCAATCCAGGTCTTAAATGACCTTAAGAAAGACAATTAACATGATAAATAAAGTGTGGTAACATAAGAAGACAATGTTGGACACTACTAAAAGCACGGATTTGTTTGTGCGACTGGCCACAGCAGTTTAATTCGTATTCACAGTCCGGTTCTGTAAATCCATCAGAATTTTCAACATTCAGCATGGTTGGATTTTTTGTGATGTATGTTGGTATCTGATGAACGGTACTCCGGCCATTTTGAAAATGTAACCCGCTAACACTAATCGGTCTATTTTGTAAGATTGCAAAAATTCCAAATACGTTCACAATTGACAGTTCGGTCATCAGAGAACTCCTTTATAAGAAAATGCTACAGTAAACTTCAAACTGTTATCTTTGATAAATAGGATCATTTGGACTGCCTTTTAAATTATCTTTTAGAACAAAATGAAACGGAAATATGTTTATCGCTTTACAGGGAATAGTTCTTTTAAGTATACATTACAATTAAAATTTCGAGTTTAGGAAAGCCAGAAAATTTGGTTTGGTCGCGTAGTGTGCAGGTCGGTATTTCACGAGCAATCAGCACAACAATTCGTTGTTTGTGCACAAGTTTGCACATATTCTAGCTGACTCTTTTAAATAAATTTTGCAGTGACCATAGAAATACTTATGTGATGTTGAAAATTCAAACCTCAGGACAATAGATTTTGGTTGAGGGCATAGAGTAAATACTATTAGAGGCGGCACGAGTGGAACGCCTTAAGCCAAACCCGAGGTTCGCTCGACCAAAGAGTAATGCACTTGTTCAAACAAGAAAAATACAGAAAGTAAACTTATCGACGCATCTATTTCAAATTAGAATGGTGCGAATATAAAAACCAACGATATTCGAGAAAATAGAAATCTTATATCTGTTGATGCCTAACATACAGGGTCTGTCCCATAAATTAATGAATGTTAATGAATTTTCACAGGTGACCATGTAAGTATGCACGGCGCGACTCCTGGCGGTAAAGTAGTAGAGGGGTCTTGGGTACTGAATGCCACTGTTACGCAGTTAAATTTTGCGTTAAACTCGGCGCGGATATGTTAAAAATGCTTAGGCAAGCCTTTGGGTAGGACGCAATGTCACAGAACCTAACTTTCGAGTCTCATAAGAGGTTCCGGGAGGGTCGGAAGACCGCTGACGAGCGTTTGGGGCACTTGTCAACAATAAAAATTGACGATAAGGTCTAAAACGTGTGACAACAACGATCGAAGAATGAGTATCCGAATGTTAGCCGAAGAAAGTGGCGTACCCAAATTAATTGTTCACCGCATTTTAACCGAGGGTTTTGACATGAGGAAGGACCACATGAAGGAACAGGGCCTGTTGAAGTGCCAGGAATTGCTCGAACGCTACGAAACCGAGCCTGAGTTTTTGGAAAATGTAGTGACAGAAGACGAAAAATGGATTTTTTAGTATGACCCCTAATACAAACGTCAAAGCAGTGAGTGGCACACGAACGGGTCTCCTCTTCCAAAAAAGGCAAGGATGAGCAAATCGCAGATCAACGCAATGCTCATCGTGTTTTTTTACCAAAAAGGCATGATTCACAGTGAGTTCGTGCCCAAGGACAAATAGTCAGCCAATTTTACTGTTAAGTGCTCAAACGGTTAAGAGATAGGATGCGATGCGTCCGAAGGACATTTGTAACAACTGGATCCTGCATCACGACAATGTGCCGAGCCACACCGTGCTCATTGTTGCCGAGTTACTTGCAAAAATGGACGTGGCAACGCTGCCCCAGCCACCGTACAGACCCGACTTCGCACCATCGGACTTCTTTTTGTTTCCCAAAATAAAAAGAACTTTAAAAGGACACCAACATGGGACGCCGGAGGGGGTAAAAGAAGCTTTGAAGGCCTGCCTACGAGAGGTCCCCGTCGAGGCCTTCCAGGAAGCCTACAAGGAGTGGACAAAGCGTTGGAAAATGTGCATAGAGTCGGGAGAAGAGTACTTTGAAACATTTTAAAGAGATTGTAAATTTATGTTCAACAATCGTTAAAAAAAAATTACTGCATTTATGCTTGGCCGACAATCACGAACGTTTGCCAATCCCGTTTGGCATAGACGCACCCGAAAAATGACGCGTGACATTGGGACATACAGGGAATTTGTTTTAAGTATACATCCCGATGCATACATAACCTGTAATGTTCAGGGACTCATTTTCGAAAAAGTTCGATTTGAAATTTCTAATAAGTGTTTCCACTCCTTGATTAAGGCCCAGTTGCACCAAAAACATTGAACTCGAGTTCAAGATTAAAGTTCGTATTGTTTTAATATCACTTCGAACTCAAGTTCACAGTTGAACCAGTTCAACGTGTTTGGTGCAACTGGCCCTAAGTATGACGTAAAATTTTGAGTTCAAGCTAGAAACTGGATTAGTCGAATAGTAAAGCAGACCAAACCACGACCAGACCAAATTTTTAGGCTTTCCTAAACTTAAAGTGTTACTTCATGTTTAATCAAAGAGTGGAAAAGGTCATTAGAAGATTCTAATTCAACGATTTTCATAAACAACGAATGCCTGAACATATACAGCATATGTATATATCAGGATATGTTTACTTAAAAGAACAATTCCCCGTATGAGAAATATTTACTTACCGGCGTAATGTGGCATGGGAATTTTAGCGAACTTAACATCGAGTCCCTCTAAGATCGCCTTCCTCATCCTCTCCACTTTCACGACGCGCTCGATGTGGTTCTCGCACAAGTCCAAGAGACTCTTCGCGTGCGTGGACCTTGTCAGTGTGTGGTGGAACAATTTACCATCGAAATAGAGCCACGGGCAGCACATCAACCACGGCAGAGGGGCGCCGCAGGCGTCGTTCGCAAGCAGCGCCATCTCTACGCCTTGCATGAAAACGGCGGCTAGTTGGACACCACGACTCGTCACAACACTCAACTAAAACAGTCACAGTTATCAAATTTTAAGACAGTATGAGATAAAAATTGGAAAAAACTCATGATTTATTTATAGGAGAAAAGTGCTTACTGTTAACTCTTGTAGATACTGTGTATTCATCAATTCGGGATTGAATGCCTGGCACAGAAACACGTCTAGCTCATTTCTGCGCAGTATCGGCTTGTCCTGCGACATGATGTAGCGCAACACACAGGCCATGACCAGCATGTGTTGAGGCACGTAGGAAATGTTCAGGATGAGAGGCGTGTCTGAATTTAAGCAGGAGAGGAGAGCGCGCATTCGGCGTCTCTTGTCGTCGACTGATGGTCCGAACCACAATCTCTGGAGCGTAGGCACCGCCCATGGCAAAGGCACTGCCTTTACCTCTTCTGGCGTTTGGTATGGATTGCTGCGACTGTACACCCATTCTTTGACAATTACATCGGGCATCGGCGTGTTGTCCGGGATTTCCTTGCTCTCTACACATGTAAGTGTATAAATTGTGAAAAACAAAATTATTACTAGGTTTCAGTAATGTTAGTGTCGAATAATTATAGTAAGTTACATAAATACCAAAAAATCAATAAATAAACATTTTATATGTTGATGATATGGAAAATGTCTATTTCAATCAAAGCTGTTTGGAGTACAGGTAAAATGTACTTGAGTACCAAGTACAAGTATGTAACAATAGGTAATTAATTACTTATATGAGAATATGACAGTAATGAATAAATATATGAAAGAGTACAGTCTTTGGTAAAAAAAAAAGTTTAGTATATTTTGAATTTTATAAATTAGTGTTCATTACGCCCGGCGTATAGAGTGCGACCCCCATTATTATACTAACAAGTGTTTTCCACTCCCAGACTAAGCATGAAGTGAAATTTCGAGTTTGAAAAAGCTGGAAAATTTGGATTTCCAAATTTTCCAGCTTTTCAGAACTCGAAATTTTACTTCATGCTTAGTCTGGGAGTGGAAAACACTTGTTAGTATAATACTGGGAGACTTAAATGATAGTGGATTAAGATTAAAAAAAAACACTTGAATCTGATTAAACATAACCTACATTATGATTAGAAGTATGCAACCCAAGTCCACAAAGTGACATCTAACCCAACTCAACAAAATTAATTCTAACCTAACTCCATGAAATGACACTCCTCGATTAAGCATGGTCAGGTTTAACCATGCCCAATCGAAGAGTGGAAAACACTCGTTAGTAGTTTCAAATTGAATAATATCATTGTGATTTTACGTCAATGGCTGATATTATCATTTTATGCTAATATGGCATCAAAACTGTCATTGCTTTATATACTTAAGGCAGGATAACAAGAATGATTATTAGCATAAATTAATATTTTTTTTATTTTTATAAATACACGAAAAAGTAGTTTTTGGTAAAAAAAATTGAATTTCATATTGAATTAGTGTTCTATACAAGTGTTTTCCATTCCCAGACTAAGCTAAACTCGAAATTTTATTTCATGCTTAGTCTGGGAGTGAAAAACACTTGTTAGTATAATACTGGGGGACTTAAATTATAGTGGATTAAGATTACAAAAAAATATCACTTGAATTTGATTAAACATAACCTACATTACAATTAGAAATATCCAATCTAAGTCCACAAAGAGACATCTAACCCAACTCAACAAAAAACTCTAACCTAACTCCATAAAATGACATTAAACATTAACCATGCTTAATCGAGGAGAGAAAAATACTCGGGAGTAATTTCAAATTAAACAATATTTATTAGCATAAATTAACATTTTTTATTTTTAGATGATACTGTTATTAGAGCACTGCACAGGCAGAGCTTTGGTGCGGCAAGTTACCGGGCCGAGCCTCAAATTTTTTCAAGCGGGCCGGGCTTCCAATCCAAAATATGAGGAAGGGCCAGGCCAGGCCTGACAATTTATTTCAGTTTGCTTTTATTTTTAATTGAAAACTATATCTATAACCAAGTAAATATATATGTCGCTTATTTCCAAAAATCCCTAAATCTATTTGTAAAAAATGGATTAGGGGGTTTTTGGAATTAGGCGACTCATATATTGACAAATCTTTATAATAATAATCTTTAATAATAATAATAATAATAATCTTTATTACCCAACAGGCAAAAACCCAATTACAGAGTAACAACTATTAAAAAATATATATAAATATATATATATATATATATATATATATATATATATATATATATATATATATATATATATATATATATATATATATATATATATATATATATATATATATATATAAGGAAATGTATATATAACTTACAAGATAAATAAATTAACTTAAATTAAGTGTAAAAAAAAAACAATAATACAGTAGGTAGTCAATCGCCGTTAACCTTAAATGTTAAATTCCACACTAGAAATTAATGCCTTCAATTCTCTCAGACTACAGTTAAATATGTCACAATCGAGATTATTGTGCAATGGGGAGAATTCAAGGACGTTAGACCACGCAGTGTTAATATGGAAGCACATACAATGTCGACTAGATAATTTAGGGATATTAAAGTTAATTTTAAATAAGAGGTCTGGACAATCATTCATGCTGTGAAGGATTTTAAATAAAAATAATTGACTCAGAATATTTCTCCGTGATTGTAGCGAAACCGCATCAAACTCATTTAAAAGCAAGTCGTGGCTGAAACCCTGCGGAGGATAGTTTCCATGCCTTTTATACCACAGGTACTTGAAGAATTTTTTTTTATTATGAACTAGTGTTTTGAAACTTGATAAAAATTGAATTATTTAGACTAAAATATTGACCGAGCTTGTTCTATTATTTACTCGGGCCGGGATGAGCTTAAGTCAATTATATCATGACCGGGCTGGGCTTGCAAAATTTGCCAGCCGGCCGGGCCCAAGAACATCGGCCCGTGCAGGGCTCTAACTGTCATTTTATGTCGGTGCTGTTATTTCACTTTAAAACATCCATTTATGTTGTTACGTAGAAAGTTAGGTCAAATTAGATGCTAATCTAATAAGATTAGATATATTTTGGTTAATTGGATTACATTACTTGGCAATCTAAGTTTAGGTTAGATATATTTTGATTTAGTTGATCTAACCTAATAGGTTAGATACAACTTACAACAGTAATACAACTGTCATTAATATAAGGTTATTAGTGACAATCGTCTAATTTAACCTAACCATTTACTAATGGCACACAATGGGCCAAAAAATCATGAAAATGATTTCTTTTGTGATGTATGTTGGTGTTTAATGAACTCGGTAATCTATTTAGTACGTTTGCAAAAATCCCAAACATGTTCGTGATTATCAGTCCGGTGGTCAGAGAATTTCCCAACAGTTGGCAGTAAACTCCCAACTGTTGTCTCTGATGAACGAGCCCAATATGAAATTTCTCATACTATTGACATTTTATGTTAATAACGACACTCATCTCTAACCTAATATTAGTGACTGTCATTTAACATAATCATACGATATCTAACCTGGTAACCGGAAAGTTCACCGCCTTCAATTCACCGACAGAAAGTTCACAGACTTGAAAATTCACCAACCGGAAAGTTTGTCGAATGGAAAGTTCAGCGATGATTTATTTATTCAAATTTATTATTAAATTATAACATCAATACTTAATGATTTATAATCATATTGTAGATGCAGCTCATGTAGAAGCCTTGAAGATGCAAGAAAATATAAGTGATCGTGCAGTAAATAGTCCACAAGCACCTCACTACATATATAACCTAACCTAGAAGTAAGATGAATAGGCATCGTGTGCAAAGAGACATACGTAATTTATTTAGGACTAAATTGCGTATGTCTTTTTGCGCACATTGCTTATTCCTTATATTTCTTACACACGATGCCTATTCCACATATTTCTAGGCTAGGTTAGGTTAGGTTAGGAGAAAGGTTTGCAATAGAATAGTGTTTGTCTTTTTGAGCACGATGCCTATTTCACATACTTCTAGATTAGGTAAGGAGAAAGGTTTGCAATAAAATAAATTGTGTAAGTCTCTTCGCGCACGATGAGTATTCTACATACTTCTAGGTTAGGTTAGGTTAAGGGAAAGGTTTGCAATAGAATAAATTGTCTATGTCTCCTTACGCACGATGCCTATTCCACTTACTTCTAGGTTAATAGGCTGACTTAAGTTGATAGTGATAGGGAGCATACGTCGGCAGCATTAGTTAAGGTTGACGTCGATAATGTTACTTTTTGACAGTTTATATTGTGTGAGCAATGTTGATTAACAAAATTGACATTAAATGTGAACATTTATAGATTATCATTAATGTCAAGTTGAAAAAAAGTCAAATTTGTCATAAACTGTTTTGACAGCTGGATCAAAATGTACTTGAGTTTATTTTGAAGTATAGAAATGCGACGAATACAAGTACTTGGAAAATAAAGTATTTTTAGACTGAGTACAGAGTACACGGAAAGTAATCAAATTACAAATTTTGAGTACTTGCATGCAGAAAAAATGATTAAAATTTATTTATCGATTGAAGTCAGAGCTGGCCAGTACTAGAGTACAACTACTCAAAACCCAAGTAGGTTATGCTTAATTAGATTCAAGTGGTATTTTTTTTAATCTTAATCCACTAAAATTTAAGTCCTCCACAGAGCTGGGATGAATCCTCAAAAACAGGATTCGAATCACGAATCCGAATCACCTAATATGATTCAAATCACGAATACTCGAATAAAGGATTCGTAAGTGAAAAATATGATTCGAATCAAAGATTCGAATCCTCATTTTTGAATCACGGATACAAATCCTTTAAAAATAAATTTGAATCTATAATTTGCAACCAGTAAAATTTTATTCCATCAGTTTCTATTAACAAAAATGTTCATTTGCCGACTAAATATCTAATTAAATAATGATTTTAATTAATGATGATGTATGTGTTATTGAACTTTATTTTAAATTAGTGTTTTATACGCGTGGCGCATGAAGTAAAATTTCGAGTTTAGAAAAGCCCCGTGAAAATTTGTCTCGGGTCGCTGCGCGACCCTCGACAAATTTTCTACGTGGGGCTTTTCTAAACTCGAAATTTTACTTCATGCTTAGTCTGGGAGTGGACAACACTCGTTCCTAGAAGTTTCAAATTAAAGGATCACTCTAGATTACTAAGTTTATTACCATTTTACAAAGGCTACAGCTCGAACGACCAATCATGGTCTTCGGAGACCGAAGGACTACAAGGAATCGAAGTTTCTTAACAAGAAAACAACGAATATCTGAAGGATTACAGCGTGGATAGGAAAGAAAACATCCAATTTTGAAAAAATATCGAAGTTGGGTTGGTTTTCAGTGCGTTTTTAACTTCACTTTTAATCAGTGTTTTATACGCGTGGCGCATGAAGTAAAATTTCGAGTTTAGAAAAGCCCCGTGAAAATTTGTCTCGGGTCGCTGCGCGACCCTCGACAAATTTTCTACGCGGGGCTTTTCTAAACTCGAAATTTTACTTCATGCTTAGTCTGGGAGTGGACCGTCAAGATTTTCTACATGTCGAGATTTTCGATATTTCTAGATTTTTGTTGATTTATTGACAGTTTGTTATTATATTAAATGCAACTTTAATATTAAATAAATATGGTTTTTCTTAGGAATAGAATATTCGCCCATTAAGAGCCGAGCTAATTATAAAGTTAACTCTAATAGTTAATTTTAGGTAAAATTTTGCATCTTTTTCTATGATTTCAATTAATGATTTATTATATTACATACGTCGATTTTATAAAAGAGTTAAGCATGAAGTAAAATTTCGAGTTTAGAAAAGCCCCGCGTAGAATATTTGTCGAGGTTCGTGCAGCGGCCCGAGACAAATGTTTGCTCTGATTTAAAGTAAAGTTAAAAATGCACTGAAAACCAACTCAACTTCGATATATTTTTAAAATTGGATTATTACTTTCCTATCCATGCTGTAAACCTTTAGATATTCGTTGTTTTCTTGTAGAAAAACTTCGAGAGACCGAAGGACTACAGGTATCCTTCGGTCTCCGAAGACCATGATTGGTCCTTCGAGCTGAGCCTTTGTAAAATGGTAATAAACTTAGTAATCTAGAGTGATCCTTTAAATTGAGACTTCTAAGAACGAATCTTGTCCACTCCCAGACTAAGCATGAAGTAAAATTTCGAGTTTAGAAAAGCCCCGCGTAGAAAATTTGTCGAGGGTCGCGCAGCGACCCGAGACAAATTTTCACGGGGCTTTTCTAAACTCGAAATTTTACTTCATGCGCCACGCGTATATAACACTGATTTCAAGTGAAGTTAAAAATATACTGTTAAGGTTGGAAAATGTAAATATTTATATTAGAATATTTAACTATTTGAATTATTCGAATTTGAATCCCAGCTTTACTAGCGAAGATTCTAATTATTTGATAGGATTTGAATCCTTTTATATGGATTCAAATCCTTTTATAAGGATTCGAATCCTTTTATAAGGATTCGAATCCTTTTATAAAGATTCGAATCCTTTTATAAAGATTCGAATCCTTTTATAAGGATTCGAATCCCTTTATTAGAATTCGAATCCTTTTATAAGGATTCGAATCATCTACGTCTGGATTCGAATACGAATCCTTTTAAAAAAATGTAACGAATCCGGATCACGAATCCGTTTTCACTAAAGTATTCGAATACCTCTTTTGAATCCTCTAAAAGGATTCGAATCCTGAATGATTCGAATCCTGCCCAGCTCTGGTCCTCCAGTATTATACTAACAAGTGTTTTCCACTGCCAAACTAAGCATGAGGTAAAATTTCGAGTTTAGAAAAGCCTGAAAATTTGGATTTGGCGGGCTCACTTCGCTCCGCCCGGCAGATCCAAATTTTTTCACTCTTTTTTAAACTCGAAATTTTACTTCATGCGCCACGTGTATAGAACACTAATTTAATATAACATTCAAAATATACAAAAACAAAGATTCAACTTTTTTGTATATTTATTTATTGTCATATTCCTTAGTCACTAGATTACTCAGTACTTTGTACTTGTACAGGTACTTCATTACTTATTTTTACATACTTGTACTTGGTACTCGAGTACATTTTGTGAGGAGTAATTGTACTCAGTTCTCGAGTACATTTTACCTGTACTGGTGAATGAATGAATTTTGACCGAACCTTTATTTGTGTAAATAGAGAGGTTTATGGATAGAAGAGGAATGAATGTGAATGTAGTGAAAACGAAGTGGGTGAAGTTTAGAAATAAAGGGAGAGAGGGGAAGGTGAAAGAATTGGAGTGGAAGGGGGTAGTTATTGAGAGGGTGAAAACTTTCAAGTATTTAGGGTTTTGGTTCAAAGGAACGGGAGGGTATGAGGAGCATGTGAGGTGGGTGCAGAGTAAGGCGAGGAAGGCGTGGGGATTGGCGTGGGGCAAGTGGGGGAAGTGGATGGGGAACAATATGACGGTTGCGTGTAAAATATGGGATGCGTGTGTGAGATCGGTGCTAATGTATGGAGTGGAAGTGTGGGGGACGAAAGGGTACGAGCTGATAGAGAGGGAGCAGATGTGGTTCCTGAAGCGCATGTTGGGGGTGGAGAGGTCCACGCCCAGCTACATAGTGCTTCAGGAGACGAACGGAGAGAGGCTAGAGTGGGAGGCAATGGTGAGGGTGGTGAGGAGATGAGATTGTGGGAAATGGAGGAAGAGAGATTGGTGAAGGATGTATGGGTGACGAGTGTGTGTGGGGGTGAGGGTAGATGGAGGGGGGAGAGGAGGAAAATGTATGAGAGGGTAGGGCTGTCGGAGGCGAAGGTAATGGAATGGCTAGGAAATGGGGTGAAGGTGGATGAGTGGGTGAGGGGGAAAGGGAAGGAGGTGGAAGGGCAAGAAAGGCAAGGGCGTATTGAGAGAAGTGAGTATAATGATATGTATGGGAGGTGGCAGGTGTATGGAAGAGTGCCGAAGTATTTGATAGAGAAGGGATGGGGTAGAGAGGATAGGGTGATTGTGGCAAGGGCGAGGTGTGGATCGGAGGAGAGAGGAAGGAAAGTATGGATGGGGGAAGAATATGGAAGGTGTGTGTTGTGTGGACAGGGGAAGGATACGTGGGGACACTTGGCGGAGGAATGTGAGGGGGTGAAAGAGGAGTGGCTGGGAGCGAAAGGGAATAGAAGGGTAGTGGAGTGGATGAGAGAGGATGGGATCGGGGTAAGGACGTTGGAAAAGCTGGGGAGGGAGAGGGAAAAGAGAAGGGAGGGTAAGAGGGATACGGAAATGGAGAAATAAAGAAATAACGAATGAATTGTAAATAGTCTGTAAGATATTAAGATATGCCAATAAAGGTCTTTTTTTTTTTTTTTTTTTTTTATTTGTGTAATTATTGTGATGAAAAATCGTACCTTTCTTTTTGGCATGAACGAAACGATGATGGTGGAGATTGAAAAGAACCGCGTAGATCCTCTGTCTTAACGGTAAATAAATCTCATGTATGGGCGGAAACTCCCTGTTACCCTCATCTTCCATAACGCAGGGCAGGCGCACCTCCTTGGTGGCGAGCACATGCATTATCCACGGGCACATCAAACCCTTCTGGTGCCTCAAGGACGAGGTCCTCGAAACGTCGGCGGATACCGTCGGATTTATAATGTTTCCACAAGCTGAAACGAAACCACACTCTAATTTCAAGATAGTGAGGACGGATTTAGAAGGGTTAGTAATACTTACTGCTGTTTGTCGTGGATGTGTTTGTATTCGTCGATTGATTTTTCGGTGATTGGGGAATACTACCGGAATTTGAACTAGATGAACTGACTAGCAGGTTAACGCGCTGCATGCTCGAGCTGCAGGAACCGTTTGTGTGGCCGTTGAATCGGGACGTGTCCGACGTCGGCGGTGATTCTTCTATAATTTAAGGAACCATGAACAGACATTATTAAAAAAAAAGGAAATGTGACCATGATTGCACTTTCCACGTAAATCGTATGTTGTTTTTTACAGGGAGTTTTTCTTTTAAGTGAACATATCTTGATAAACACTTTGTAAACTTTCAAGAATTCGTTGTTTTATAAAAGTGTTCTATGTGAAACTTCTAACGAGTCTTTCCACCCCTTGATTGAGCATGAAGTAAACTTCAGAGTTTAGAAAACCCTGAAATTTTTCTTCATGCGCCACGCGTATAAAACACTGATTTACGTGAAGTTTAAAATATACTAGTTTAGCATACTGTTTTTGCAGTATATTTTAAACTTCACAATATTTCAGTGTTTTATACGGGTGGTGCATGAAGTAAAATTTCGAGCTTAGACAAGCCTGAAAAGTTGGTTTGGTCGCTCTGCTTCCCTAAGCAATTAAACCAAATGTTTAGGATTTTGTAATCTTGAAATTTTACTTCATGCTTAACCAGAGAGGGGAAACACTTGTTAGAGGTTTGAAACTGAACGCTTTTCAAAATGAGCGAGTGCTTAAAAATTTGCAGAGTACAAATCAAGGTAAGTATACTTAAAAAAAAATCCCTTGTAAATGAAATCTAAATAAATCTGGGAGGAAAAACATAAAAGCCAAATTTAATGAAAAAAAAATTTCGACCGCCCAGTTTTACAAAAAAAAAAACGAAATAACTCAAAAACTGTTCAAGCTACAGAAAAGTACAATATATCGATTTCAAGTATTTCAATGAGATCTACAACTTTTCATTGAAACATTTTTCAGTATTCTCAATACTTACCAAGATATAGCAAAACTTTTGAACAAATTACATTTAATGTCATTAACTGTAGCGTTATTTAACATTGTTGATGGCAATTCCACCTGTGCAGTGGAAAGCAGTGCAGCGAATCTTGGGACTTACCTTGGTGTTCTAGGCTTCCGGCCTTTGGGCTTCCTGAAGCGTTTCGCATGCATGCCTACTTTCTCTTCTAACTTAATGATAAGGATAATAAGACACAAATACTTTCAATGTTCTCTCAACCTCCATATTTGGTCTTCTTCTACGGACTCGCCGTTCGCGAGTTTATGCAAAGTCGCGCATGGGCATAGCCCCTTAAAAGGCTGCATCAGCGCAATACAAAAAAAAATACAAAACATGGCAAATTCATTACTTCTCGATGTAATTACCGAACAATTGTGTTTAATGTAAAATAACGTGACTATTTCACGAAATAATGGTTGAAGAAAGGATTAAAACTTACCGTGGGGACTACTTTTGGCTGAATCTGTGTCGATGCTGATTATATCCGAAGACAAAACTTGGTTGACCGTCGCCAACTTGTAATTCTGCAAAGTCTCTTGCTGGAAATAGAAACAATACAAAATAAATAACACTAGTTATAAGTCAATATTAAAAGTAGTATTTTTCTTTACCTCTTGTTCAGTCGTTTCTGAAGCGAACCCAGATGTGTCCAAATCATTATCCTCAACTTTGATTGTCAAATTATTATTATTATGGACATTTCTTTTCATATCCTTCTTATTACCTAATAGAAATAAAATTGCAACATACAGTACTCTGTTTGCTTCTGAAATTACGGCATATCTAAAGATAACTATAACTATATACTTAAAACAAAATCTTACAGATGATATCTCAATTCGCAATTTCATTATTAATCGGAAGTAATAATTCTAAATTTAAAGTACACTATCAGTTTATAGATGTTTTTATTTTATTCAAACGTAAAAGACTCCTAGATTACAAAAACTGTCTCGCAATAAAACCTTGATTCCATTTTTTTTGCATCCAAATAATTACGTTGGACGGACTTTCTGTATAATTAAGTCACCTATTTCCAAAAACCCCACAATCCATTTGTAAAATATGGATTTAGGGGTTTTTGGAAATAGGTGACTCAATTGCTTGTGGCATAGGTGTATTATTAGGGTTTGTCTGATAAGTAAAAAAGAACAAAAATGATGCAATGCAAGTTTTCCTTAAATTACTGTTATTTCCGCATCCTTAAAATAATTTGGCTTCTAGGGTCCGGTCCTCAATTATTTTTTGCATTAAACAGAAACCGTAAACAATGAAATTTTTTGGGTTTGACAATATACCTTTTGGAGTGCAGTATTTTAAAAATCCATTGGCTGTGCCGTTCAAATAATACTGTACAGATTGTTCAAACGGTCGGCAGCGTTTGTCCTTCAACGAGCCAAATATTTCCGTAACCAAGGCCTCCATATTCGAGTGTGGTGGGAGAGTACGTACAAAATCGGCTATGAGCTTCACAGCCGTCTCACCTTGCATCTAAACAAAAAAAAATCACAAATAGAAAAAAAAATAAACTCAGTAAGGATTACACAAAATCAGACATTTGGCTCCCTAGATCTAGAGGAGTATGATGGTAATGAAATTTAAGGATTTCTTATTTATACTCGTTCAATTTGCTAGGAGTTATCAAAACTATTTTAAATATGTAAAAATATGCTTACTTTAATTCATATTGCTTCAAACAATTGCAGCTTTGTTTTAATATAATTTAGTGGATATTGGTCCCTGACCATTCCACCATTTCATCTTTATATTTTTTGTATTTAAATTATATTTGGACACACCACAATCACATTCACACACATCCATGGACCCAGGTGGAATCAGTTTGTACTTTAAAATGACCCCACCCGGCGGGACTCGATTCCGCGACTTTTGGGTTAGGAGGCTGCCCTCTACTGACTACCCCACCGGGGTCCCCAAATCGCAGCTTTTACTTGATGTTAACAGACATTAGTATTCAAAAATTCAGCCCAAGAGGTGTCTCATCTCTTGTGAATCGTACCTTAGCATGTTTTTTATGTGTACTTACTTTAGTATCTTTAGTGCCCGCAGTTGACTGAATCTTCTTGTACACATCTTGCAGCTCGTTCTCCGGCAGCAAAAAGTTGCCGAGCAGGGAGGCCAGCACGCACATTTGCTCCTGCGTCAGGTTCAAGTGTTTGCTCAGTTCGGAAACCATGTATTCCTTGGTTTCCAGTGATCCCTAATAAAATTATTTTCAATTGCGTCAAAATCTCGACCGATTAATTTATAATCACTCACTTTGTAGGTTAACTTAATGTGCTCGGAGGAGAAATATCGCGGCGGATCGAACGCCACATATTCAGCGTTGTCCGCCAATAAACCGTGACAACCGTATTCTCGGCAATAAGCAATTACTTCTTGGTGATGGTCGTCCATTGTACACATCTAGATACACGTACATAAATCATCTCAATAAATAAATCTAAACGTAGATATATAAAACGGTGAAAATATTAGAATAGTTCAAAGAACATAAAATTAATGATTTAGGTGCACACTAAACCTCCAGAATTTAACCGCTTCTGAATCGCCAAAAATTTGTCTGAACTCGAAAGTAAAAAACACAAAAACAATTTGGGACAAATTTCCTGATTTGGGAGTACAAAGAAAAAAATATATGAACCTGCCAAATAACATGTCTCTATCAAATATTTTAGAATGTTTGATATTTGATGGAAAAACATTACTTGGCAGGCTCGTATATAAACATATTCAGGGCTATTCCGTACCTCAAACGTTAAGTTTTATAGTTGACTTTTAAGTTAGGATAGGGGTTAATATAGACATGTTGATCGGCGAACGTTAAAAGAGAAGACAGTTTTGATACCGGTTTAGAGAGAGAGGATGATAGTATTTTCAACTAGTAAAACATAGACAACAAACTTTAACATTCCATCAGCTCTCAGACGTAAAAATTCAACCTGATGCTGTTCACTCAAGAAACGTACGATACTTTACCTACGCCCTAACAAAATAAACAATGAGCATGAAAGAACAACTTATTTATTCAATAATTTTTGATAATAACATGACATTGATGAAAACTAAATTACTATTTAATCAATATACATGAAAAAAATGTCGTATGGTTGTGCGGTAATCAATCAGCTGTTCAGCTGCCAGCATGTAATATACTTGTCAAAGCTATTACCTGCATATGTAGGTAATGTCAATCATACGCGTCAAGATTATAGTGTGGTATGATGCGGTTACTAGATAGGGCGTAGGTAAAAATATATAACCTAAAAATAGGGCCACAAAATAATTGCATTTACTCATAATTTTTACACTTGGCTTACAAATGTTTACTAAACCTCCAAAGTTCACTTCATTAGCATCCATAAACACTATTTTATAGATAATTAATCCAGAAACTGTAAAACCGTTATCATAAAATCAACAATTGTGGTGCGTGTAATTTTCGAACGTAAACTTAACGTTTGAGGAACGGAATCGGGCTGATTACTTGATTAATGTATTTATTTTTTTTCAGTGTAAAATAAAGTAAACAATTTTGAATTAGTATTTGATGTTTATAAATAATTTATAAATGTACTTACCACACTAATACCTAAATGCCTTAGAGCCATACGGAGAGCAGTCTTGAGACAAATCGGTGCTGTCCACCAAATTTTCGGGGGCGGAGTAGCTTTCGTGTTAACGTGTTTCAAAACCTAATTTAACCTCAATTAATTATCGTCATCTGGTCTACGAGCATTCGCTAAACTCACCATTCCGACCCTTTGCCTGATGTTGGCCTGCTGAGCGACCCACTCACTCATTCGGCAGCTCTCGATAGTGCCGTTGAACACCACGGCCAACTCGATGTTGCCGCGTTCGACGGCCTGAGTCAGTAGTGACAGGAACTGTACCATACGATTCCATTGGCCACCGCAAGCCCAATCTAAATTTAAATGAAATACAATAAAAAAAGTAAGTAGAAGTAACAACTAAATGTACATATTAAGGCTGGGAATTTATAAAATTGAAGTATTCAAAATACACATTCTAAAACTTATTCAAATATTTAAATATTCGAATATTAACTCTGTTTTTTTTAATATCACCAAACTTAGGGTGGTTTTACTGCGAACAGTTGCAGTCCTGTTTTAACAGTAGGGTATTTTAAAAATCACATTTTCAGATGATGGTAAATGATTATCAATGTGACAAATAAATCATAATTTGTCACATAAATTGTTACGATGCACAGATTTTCATAAAACAGAACGCTACAACTTGCAACTTTACAACACATACAGGGATTTTTTCTTTTGAGTATACTTTCACAAATCCCATACAAACATTGTTAAATATCTTTATTGGTGTTAGCAACTTAACAAGTTTTACACAACTAATGAACATGTGATCAGAACTAAGTATATTTTGAACATCACTTTAAATCAGTCTTTAAATCAGAAAAGCCTGATTTGGCTTGGTCGCGTAGGCTTTTCTAAACTAGAAATTTTACTTCATGCTTAGTCTGGGAGTGGAAAACACTCGTTAGAGTTTAGAAATTGAAAGTTTTTAATAAGATTACGAATGTCTGTCCACAGGGCGCTGTATTGTAACCAAAAAGTCATGCTGAATAAAGGAATGAATAAGAAAGTAAAACTACAAATGTATAAGAGTGTAATAAGACCAATACTGACATATGCAGGAGAAACATTAACATTATCACAAAGTAGACAACAAAAATTAAGAATAGCGGAAAGAAAGATAATAAGAAAAATAGTAGGACCACTGAAGATAGGAGATGACATTCGAAGAAGAACTAACAAAGAGATCTATGAAGAACTAGAAGAAAGAGATATAGTCACTATAATCAAAATAGCGCGAATAAAATGGATTGGACATGTATGTAGAGCTGGACCACAAAGCAGTATCCGGGCCCTAATGGAATGGGAAGTGACCAGTAAACGGAGAAGAGGCAGACCTAAAAGCAGATGGAAAACAGAGGTAGAAATAGATCTCAGGACACAAGGAATATACAATTGGAGGGAAAAAGCACTAGATAGAAAAACATGGAGAAAAATAGCAAATACATATACCAGCCAGGAAAATCAATAAGACAAAAGGGGCTAATCCTCCCTAAGGATAGGATGAAGAGAGTTTCAAGAAGGAGCGACGAAACTCCATGCGGAGTGTAGTGCCATATGAATGAATGAACGAATGTCTGAAAATTTACATTGAAACCTAAAAGAAAAATTCCTTGTATTTAGAACATTTTTAAAATTTGAACATAAATGGGCAGATAATGAAGAAGACATATTCCTGAGCAAGGAATATTACCTGATCCTCCTATCACACCTGATCCTTAGAAACTTTTTATCAAATTGGTAGTAGATACAAATAATTTGAGGCGGTGACAGGTAAATACATTTGTACTCTTTCACATCTATTCTGTAACTTTTCCGTTATAAATTAAAGGCCGTTAAATAAACAATTTTTAAAGGCCTGTCAAAAAATATAAAAGGAATGAGTATTCTGTAGTTTCAAATTTTAAAGGACCGCTAAATTGGTCATATTTTAAAGGGTCCGTTAAAACTGGCAGGAGTAACATTTGGCAACGCCGTAATGCGAACAAAACACATGCAATTTTAAATCATGGTCTGCGCGAATTAATAAACAACAATTGCACCGTTACTAACGATACGGTTATTTACTTGTTGAAACTTTTGTTACGTTCTTAACAAAAGGACACAATTTTTTAACAGCAATGTCGCGTTCCCCCAGAACAACGAAAATTCAGAAAGAATTTATTATAAATTTCTTGGACGAACATAAGGAACTTTTGGGCGGAAGATTTAACCCAAACGAATTACCGAAAATTAATAAATTATGGGAAGAGTTAGCCAAGGAATTGAATAATATCGGACCCCCTAAAATTATTAAACAATGGAAAGAGGTAAATAGTGTTTAATACATTTCTAATTTAATACAATTATTAAATTATCTACAAAGAAGTACTTGTTTTGATTCATTCTATAATAGACTGTAAGTGAAATGAAAACAAGCGTGCGCAGGCGAGCTCGAGAAGTACGTTATAGTACAAGTGGTACCGGAGGAGGTGTTGGAGTAAAGCAATTGTCCGACATGGAGGAACGATTAATGAAATTATTATCAAAATTGACAACGGAAGGAGATAGCGGCTTGGTGGAACCAGGAATAGCAAAAGATATACCCATATGCATTGACTCCGCAAGTCAAAATACGCCAGAGAATGTACGTAATGTAAAATAAATTACTCATTGATTTTTTAACAATTTAATTATATTTAAGAATCTTAGTTCCAACAGTATTATTGCAATTGAGAGCGAAGAACATAATGGTAAAAAACTGCGTAGTTTGCGTAGGGTTAATTTTCAAACTTGATTTATTTTTTAGATAAACAGAATAAAATAAAAGAACCACCAAAAAAGAGCCGAAAATGTAAAAAAAGAGGAGAGTCAAGTGTAGTAAATTGCTTAACTCAACATGACAAAATTCTCGAAGAATTGGTCAAATCAAATTTCGCAATTGCTAAATCAATTAACGCATTGGCATTAGCTATAAAGCGTAAATTATAAATATGTATAATATATTATTACTATTTTTATTTGAGCTTAATAAGAAATATAATAATTTAAATAAAGGCATTTTGAACAATTTGGTTACGCACTTCTTCCCCTCTTCTATGCCAACCCCCATCTCTTAATAAAATGTTTTGGACATTAACATCATTTACTTCGTTATCTTCTTCTTCTATAATGTTTTCTTCAGGTAAGTCATCTTTATAATATTGTGCCATGTTATGAAGCACACCACAACAGTAAATGATTTTTCCTGCTGTGGTAGGATTATAGTGCAAAACACGATGCTTCAGTAAGCAACGAAATCTAGATTTTAACACAACATTTAATCGTTCGATAACATTTCGTGCCCTTATAAAACTGTTGTTATAATTTTCTTCAGGTGTATTTATATCTGGATTATCGAAGGGTGTCATAAGAAAAGGCTGAATAGGATATCCAGAGTCTCCTATTAGTACTGAGGAGTCTCCACGTAGATACAAATCTTCCATTTCAGTTCTTACATTTGATGCTTGCCATATTGCTGAATCATGAGTAGATCCAGGAAATCTAGCATTCATATTTAAAATTCTCAAATCAGTATCTGCAATAATTTGACAATTAATACTATAATAGCCTTTTCGGCAATAATATGGAAGAGCTGGGTATTGCTCAGGTGGTGAAATTATTGCAATGTGTGTACAATCAATTGCTCCTATACACCGAGGAAAATTGAATTTTCTGAAAAAGGCGTCTTTAATTTTATTTCTTTCATTCTCCGTAGAAGGAAAAACGATCCACATATGTAACAAATGTTCATATATGATGTTTGTGACTTCATTTATACACCGGCTCATACTAGGCTGACTCATTGAAAAATGATATCCCTGTGCAGCACTCAATTGGTAACTACCAGTAGCGTAAAAATGAAATGTGGCAAGAACTTTCAAATGAATAGGAACAGCAGTAACTCGTTCTCCGTGTCTCATGCGTTCAGTTATCATATTTACTATTATTAAAGCAGTATTCTTGTTGAATCGAAAAATCCTTTTAAAATTAGTCTCAGGTATTTCAAATGGATTGCTTAGATCTCGGATTTGCCTTTGATGCAACCTGAACGTGACGCTACAATTTGATTATGTTTTTTATTATTATACACTTACTTTATATTACTTACTTTTCCTCGTGTTCTATTATTTCTTGAACTAGAAATTCACCCACAATATCAAAAACAGCCATTTTTAACTAAAGTAAACGTCATTTATAATTTTAAGGTTAAAATAAACAAGCCTCTAAAATCTGTTATTTTAAAGGGACAATTTAAAGGGTTCATGTAATTTTTAACGGGAATATGAAATACCGAATACCAACATAATATTAAAGCCTCTTAAAATTTTAACGGCATTTAAAATTTAACGGAAATGTTACAGAATAACCCCCTATGTTAGTTAATTGAATTGTCATATTAATGTCAGATTTCCCTACACATAACCTACAAATTAAAAACTGATTTACAACATAACATGTGATTAATCTTGTCCTAACCTAAAGCACACAACCTGCATCACACCACTAAATTCGTGAAATGTCAAATTTTGTTATATTAAAAAAAATAGATTACACCTATGAAATTTTTGAATAATAGAATATATATTTCAAATGTTTGAATACTTTCAAATATTTGAATATTCAAATGCCTTTTATATATTTGCATATTCAAATTTCAATATGTTATTGAATAAATACCCGAATGCTTCAATTTAAAAAAGTTCTTAACATTAATCAAAACATGTAACAATATTTTATTTTAATCTTGTAATAGATTAACAATAACTAAGTATATTTTTTAACAACATATTAAATCAGTGATTTACACAAGTGGCGCATGAAGTAAATATTTAGAGTTTAGTAAAAAAAAAAAAGACCTTTATTGGCATATCTTACAAACTATTTACAATTTATTCGTTATTACTCCATTCCTGTATCCCTCTTACCCTCCCTTCTCTTTTCCCTCACCCTAACTAGCTTTTCCAACGTCCTTACCCCGATCCCATCCTCTCTCATCCACTCCACTACCCTTCTATTCCCTTTCGCTCCCAGCCACTCCTCTTTCACCCCCTCACATTCCTCCGCCAAGTGTCCCCACGTATCCTTCCCCTGTCCACACAACACACACCTTCCATATTCTTCCCCCATCCATACTTTCCTTCCTCTCTCCTCCGATCCACACCTCGCCCTTGCCACAATCACCCTATCCTCTCTACCCCATCCCTTCTCTATCAAATACTTCGGCACTCTTCCATACACCTGCCACCTCCCATACATATCATTATACTCACTTCTCTCAATACGTCCATGCCATTCTTGCCTTCCACCTCCTTCCCTTTCCCCCTCACCCACTCATCCGCCTTCACCCCATTTCCTAGCCATTTCATTACCTTCGCCTCCGACAGCCCTACCCTCTCATACATTTTCCTCCTCTCCCCCCTCCATCTACCCTCACCCCCACACACACTCGTCACCCATACATCCTTCACCAATCACTCTTCCTCCATTTCCCACAATCTCATCTCGTACCTCACCACCCTCACCATTGCCTCCCACTCTAGCCTCTCTCTGTTCGTCTCCTGAAGCACTATGTAGCTGGGCGTGGACCTCTCCACCCCCAACATGCGCTTCAGGAACCACATCTGCTCCCTCTCTATCAGCTCGTACCCTCTCGTCCCCCACACTTCCACTCCATACATTAGCACCGATCTCACACACGCATCCCATATTTTACACGCAACCGTCATATCCACTTCCCCACGCCATTCCCCACGCCTTCCTCGCCTTACTCTGCACCCACCTCACATTCTCCTCATACCCTCCCGTTCCTTTAAACCAAAACCCTAAATACTTGAAAGTTTTAACCCTCTCAATAACTACCCCCTTTCACTCCAATTCTTTCACCTTCCCCTCTCTCCCTTTATTTCTAAACTTCACCCACTTCGTTTTCACTACATTCACATTCATTCCTCTTCTATCCATAAACCTCTCCACTCTCTTCAACATCTCTTTCATCCCTTCATACTCTCTTGCCAGAGTTTAGTAAAGTCTGAAAATTTGGATTGTTCGCTCCGCTTCGCGAGCAGTCCAAAAAACTATTAAAACTTTTAATGACAACACCAGATTCATAAATTAAATGAACAACCAGATGATTAATGAAACTCATAAAGATTATAAAAGTAACTACGGTTTGAGGTTGTTTTCCATTTTCTTTAAAAAATCAGTGTTGTCATTAAATGTTCTAACAGCTGTCTAAAAGTGTTTTCCACTCCCAGGTTAAGGTAAAACTTCAGGCTTTTCTAAACTTTATTTTACTTCAAGCGCCATACACTGATTTTAAACGAAGTTTCAAATATACTGTTCAGGCTGGACATTTTTTAAATTGAAATATGTAATATTCATTCAAAAACAGATTCTAATGTTTGAAATGTTCAAATATTTAAATATTTGTTAAAAAGTTCGAATTCTTTGAATATTTAAATATTCGAATTTTCAAATATTTGGATATTCGAATATTCAAATATGTGAAAAATGTAGTTATTGAAATATTCACATTTGATTATTCGTCTTTCTGAATTGTTCGTATTTGAATCCAGCCTTTCAAAAAATTATTTCAAGGGTCTTAACTTTTTGGTGAAAATGGCCTGAAATATATTTGTTCATATTCTTTAACAAATGTGAGATATAGATCTCACATTTGTTAAAGTTGATAATATAATTTTGTTAAAGAACTAACTACATTATCTTTTAATTTATGTGCAAAATCTGACATTTGCATTTAGGTCAAACTAAATATATTCAAAATAATTAATTTAAGTGAAGATTAGAGGTTATGTTGTCAGAATTATTAGCAATTGTATTGAAATAAAGATGGTTGATTTTGATTATTATAAATTACTACAATAGAAAAATTACGATATTTCAGAAATAGTCCAACTTGTGATTTTTTCAAGTTTTAATTTCTCTCTATATTGGGAAAAATTGGACTTTCCCAATGTACAATTGCAATTAACTCAAAAACTATTATTTGAGTTTTTTGTGATTATAACATAACAATAATAATATTTATTGTGTGAGATATTTACAAATATTTAAACTTGTCAAAAAAAAAAGAGAACTGTTTAATTCTTGCGTAAGAGGGGGGTTAGATGATCGGTTGCTAATTCTGGCTTAAACATTGTGTAGCGCCATCTTTCAATTATCGCTTGAACTTCATAGTCACTTTTAATGTCATATTACATGGGAGATGTTAAAATTAAGAGGGCGTAAGATGCTCGTTTGACATACAGTGCCTTGATTAAACACAGTGGCGACAACTTTGGTATTCTTTTTGGCTGTTTGCCAATTCTAGCTTAAACATAGCGTAGCACTATCTTTTAATTACCACTTGAACTTCTTGTGTCACTTTTCAACGTCATATAAAATGGCGGAACATTCAAATTGGTTATATGGAAGCAAAACTACTACGACTCCAGAGAGATTATCGCTTCGATGTATTGCTTTCTGTCTTTCACACGTGAAGAGTGACCATTATACAGGGTTTTCGAACTTAAGTCGGCACTATTGCTAACTTTGTTATTATTTGAGCTACAAATACAGTTAAATAGGCAAACTAGTATTTTTTCCACCGATTACGATGGTGAAAATGGACTAAAAATTGAACATCGCGTTCGCGAATTATGTCAAAATGTTCCATTTTTTCAAAGGGGACACCCAATATACAGCGTGTTCTAAATTATCGGCACACCATTAGTAACTTTGTTATCTTTGAAGCTACGAAGTCAGTTAAATTAGCAAAATAGTAGTATTTTTTGCGTGCATTACGATGGTGTAAACAGAAAAACAAGTGAACCTCAGGTTTTTGATTTATTCTCAAAAACAACATTTTTTTTAAAGGGATGCGCTGTATATTTTGACATATTTAAAAAGAGAAAAAATACATAAACAAAAAAGTATAAATAAATTATTATCCTAAAGTTGAAGATAAAGGAGGTTTGGGTTATTAAAATACTGCATATTTTATAATAGGCTTACCTAGTCGAAATCAAAATGGCGATTAACAAACTATGTCGTATGTTGTCAAAGTATCCATGCCAATTTTCTTGTATAATCGGAATTTTGGCCATGCTATTTCATCATAACAAGAAATGTGACATGTTAGAGTGTTATTTATCATGTTCAAAATGTGCATTAGTTAATTATTTATTAATTTTAATGTTTTACGTACTAATTCAAAATCTTTTAATTAATTTAAATACACGTACACTAAATTTGAGCAAATTGTAAAAAAAAAACATTTTTTTTATGTCACATTTTAGGGTAATCATTCATTAAGCCTTTTTTGTTTGTGTATTTTTCTCTTTCTAAATAAGTCAAAATATACAAGGCATCCCATTTAAAAAAATGTTTATTTTGCGAATAAATCAAAAACCTGAGGTTCGCTTGTTTTTCTTTTTACACAATCGTAATGTACGTAAAAAAATAGTACTAGTTTGCTAATTTAACCGACTTCGTAGCTCTAAAGATAACTAAGTTACCAATGGTGGCCCGATAATTTAGAACACCCTGTACAAATTACCGTATGACATTTTATTCTAAAGTCAAAAATGACAAAGCTATTGATGATTTTCTAAATTAATCAATGTGGCTGTGTTCGTTTTAAATCTGCCTAACTACAACGTAGAAAGTAACAGGAATATCTACAGTATGGTTTATATTAAATTATTTTGTAACAGCGGAAAATATACTACTACTTTGCCTATTTAACTGACTTTGTAGTTCCAATAATAACGAAGTTAGCAATAGTGCTGACTTAAGTTCGAAAACCCTGTATAATAAAATGGTGGAAATAGAATCTTTATATGAACTTTTATTTCGATATAAATAAAACATTACTTTATTTCGAAATAGACCTCTAAACAAAAAATATTTCTGCATTATATAAGTTGAAAAAAAATATTTCGGCCATTTTGTTACGAAAGATTCAATGCATATCTTTGTAAATAAACATTTGCGAAATATTATCGTATAACAAAGCTGGAACCGTAGTACAATTTCCACGTTATGATTTTTTTTAGAACTCATTCCAAATCCAGTGAGTCCTTCTCAAGTGGATTTTGCAGGTTAATAAAAAAAGGCAATTTATATCAATAATGAAATTTTGCATCATAAACGAAGATTTAGGTAAACAACTCGTTTTAAAAATGCAAGTATTAATTATTGAATTAATTTCAATTGCCTTTGTTATCCACATAAATTAAATTATTACAACTTACCTGAGAAATAACCTCCGTACAATCGGTCGAGACAATTCTCCGCATCGATGATGAGCTTCAGCTTGTTCCCGATCGGCCTGATTTTGCGGTTGGAATTGTGCGGCTGCTGGCGCTGCGTGACATTCCTCGCAATCTTCAACAGGTCCACGGAGACGGCGCCGCCCTCCAAATTGGCACTCTCCAAAAACGCCTGCAGATCTTGGATACCCATTTTCCTCCAATATTATTTTGTTTGGCCTCTCCAACCCCGTCCGTCTCTCTCTCTCTCTCTCAACTCTATTTTTTTTTCCACTCGCAAATGTTTAGATGATGAATTTATATTCGACAGATGTAACTATTTATGGCCTATAAAGATAATAGCAATATTAGAAAGTATTCAGAATAATTTTTATCTTAAAATGTAAGTTATAACTTATTGCACAGATTTATTTTTTAAATTCCAAACATGAGATTTTTCAGCTGGTAAACTTATATTTAACTTCGGCTTTTGCAAGATTATTTCGATCAACTACTTCCTAACCTCATAAGTCCAAAGTGTAACATTTTACAGGAGATGCAGAGTACTAGTTAATTATTATATGAGCTGCGCAATACTTCTGATTTTCCTTTTATCGTACATATAACTTCATTATCAGTGATTTTCAATAAGTATTTTGAGTTGATGTTTTAACTTACAAGATTTCGGAAGTAATTGATCGATTTGTAATTATTTTAAAAATATCTTTTATATCAAAGTTAGACAAAAATTGGAAATCTTGACAATATAAACAATTTGACTATAGTCACAACCCATGGCCCTCTGAAATTTTTTATGCGGCCCATAGTAGGTATTGTAAATTTATTATTTTTTAATATATATTTATTATATTAATAAAAAATAAAAAAACATTTAAGTACCTATTATTAAATAAAATTGATGAAAGTCATCAACACTCAACCTCATCAGTATCATCAAAATTGTACAGAAAACATTAACAATTGTGTAAAAAACTGAACAGTGGTTTGTTTCACAAAATTTAAAAAACAGTTTTTATTCTGACTTCTTTCGATTTTTAGAGAACCACAGTGTTACCTTGAGGTTATATTGATCATCTCATTAGAAGTATGCCTAAGGGTACTCGTGAATGTATAACGCATGGTGGAGGACCAACACATTAAATTAAATAATTAATTAAATAATTATTTCTTGGTGTTCACTTTTCTTTGTCACTTAATATACATTTTCAGGCTGTCCTAAACTCCAAATTTTACTTTATGGTCCACTGGAATACAACAGTGATTTAAAGTAAAGTTCAAACACACATACGTGGAATTTTTCTTTTAAGTATGCATATCCCGATGCATATACAGGGTGCCCACGCTAAACCGTTCATTAAAAGTTTATGGAGTTGCCGTTGCACTAAAAATTTGAAAATAATACTCATCACATGGCTGAATCAGTTCTTCTCATGTGAAATATTTTCAACTTTCTATCACTTCCGGTTCCACCGGAAGTAGCACTAAATTTGTTATTTTAAATAAAACACCCAATACATTAGTAATTTTTTGAATTACTTGTTTAAATTGCAACATATTTTATTCAAACATATGTACACTTATCTCTTATAGTTTTCAAGAAAAAAATATATTTCTAAAATGTTGACCTTTAAAAGGCATCTTGAAATCTGTCTGTAACTTCTCTGAAGAATAAGATACAACTATGATTTATATCTCTACTTGTACCTAGAGAATGCCTCTATGAGTAAAATAATTGGAAACTGTCAATTTTGACAATAAGTATTCTTAAAATGTCAATGGCTTAGTGCTTTCTTCAATATCTCGTAATTCAATTTTTTTAAATGGAATGACCCAATTTTTATCACATGGTACGATTGGGGGGAACATTTGCTACAATAAAGTATTATACAACTATACTCCCAAAGCAAGTAGTTTTCGAATTATTTCGAAGATTCGTTTTCCATCGCATTTATGCAGGGTATAATGCGTGCATAAGTCGCAATTGAATTTTAGTAGGCAAGTAGTGTGCTTTTGTTTTGTCCCGATTGTAATGCGAAATGTCAAATAATAAATGATAAAATAATAATGCGACTTATACCCTGTGTTTAGAAAAGCCTAAAATTTGGTTTGGTCGCTTCGCTACACAACCAAACCAAATTTTCAGGCTTTTATAAACACGAAATTTTACTTGATGCTTAATCAAGGAGTGGAAACACTCGGTAAAAGCTTCCAATTGAACGATTTTCAAAAACAGAGAATGCCTGAACAAATACTACTTATACATCGGAATATGTATACTTGAAAGAAAAATTGCCTTATATTATTTTTCTATGATAATATTATGTTAAATGTGAAGCATAAATGTGTTTAATTTTGTCACTTTAGGAAAAAAACTAATCTAAAACTACGTGGCTCAACAATATAAAAGGTTGCTCATCACTGCTTTACAGAAACATTTTGAGATCATGAATGAAAATAACATGAAAGGCATCATATTCAATAGCACTCAGAATTTGTTATTTAAGGAAATGATTTCAAATAAACGTCAAACTTAGCAAATTTAAAACACAACTTACTTAAAGCCATTAATTTCGCAGAACTTACTTAAACCAACTGATTTTAAATAATTACAAAATTAAAGAAAAACAGTGTTTACAATTAATTCAATAGATAAATTTCGGCTGTCATTGGATATTAACTGAACTGTGCATCTTTATATCAAGGTTAGACAAATATTGTAAATAAACAAATCGACTTAGATAAACATTTTGAGGTTATAAACAAAAATAACAGGAAAAGTGTTCAATTTTCAAAGCCATAATTTTAAACAGGATTTATAATTTGTAACTGGCCCAAATATTTTAACGGATGATTTTAAGCAGACCTTAAACTTTGCAAACTGAACATTAATTATTGATAAAACAAACGATTATAAATAATGACACAAACAAATGACAGAATATAGAAAATTATTTACAAGAAACAATGATTAGGTATGGTATAATTAATTCACAGGATAAATTTCACACACCATTAGGTATTAATTAAATTGTGAATTTCAAAGTGGTTTTATTGATTTGAATGATATTCCCAATGACAAACAACCGGTACAGCGAAAAATCCTTAAGACGTTTTAACAAACAAGGGGCTTAATTTATTCAATTCAATAAAGACAGCACTTACTTATCATCAATACCTGTTGTCAGATGTGGGGGAGAGAAGAAAAAAAAAACAAGATAGAAGCACATAATAAAATGTCCGCCATTACTGTGGAACAAATCAATTTAAAAATAATTAATCAGATCCCCCGCAGTGTCCCCACAATCTCAACGCATCGTAACACGCCCAGATTGTTTTCTAATTCGATTTTATAAGTCAATCAGGGCCCCCTGTTCGCGTAGGCGGGTTATTATTGTGACAACTCACTGGGAGACGGATTCGCCGGTAAATTCGGGGGGCGAGTCAGCGGTTGAAGGGGCTTGTCAGACGCGATGGGCACTGCGGGGGCGTCGCGGGGAGGCTGCCCCGGGTGTTTGGGCGGTAGAAAAAGAGGGTACTCACGGGAAAACCATAGGATCACATATTATTTGCCGAACACATGAACGTAATGTTTACCGGATGCCGTACACTTAACAACAGCGCGCATGCCGGATGTTGATGTTGTTTTGTTCCGTTTTGGTTGCAACGGCGCGAAATTTAAATATAGTAAAGTGCAATTACCTCTTCAAAAAAATTGATATTAATGCTTAATATCTCTACGTTTTATCGACTATAATTTGATTTCATTGCTATTTGTAAGGTTTCAAAATATTGAATTTTAATAGATTACTTTAGAAACTTGTGTACAAACCTACAAAATTTTAAACTAATATGTGTAATAACAATAATAATCTATAATAATAAGTCAATACATCAATTTGAATTTTAAATCAATGTTTTATAACTAATATTATATTTGTAATATATTTGTAACTCGAAATTTTACTTCATACTTAATCTGGGAGTGAAAAAAAACACTTTTTAGACAGTAATTGAAATCTAATTTCTTGGATTTCTTTAATCTAAAATTGGGAGTGAAAACAAATAGAGTGGATGCTATATTTTTAAAAATATACTCTTTCTGTTCAATACTTTTATAATAAACTGAATTTGGTAGAATATTTTTGAGATTAGTTTTGACATCTTGGTACTTTGTAATCTGTAGTTTCGAAAATTGAATTTGGTATATTATTTTTAAGATTAGTTTTACAGAACACATATTTCACATCTAGGTATTTTTTATTAGTTTCGTATATTACAAAACTGTTTTCTTGTAAATATTTAATTAACCCCCGGATTTACTTGAACGGGTTTGAATTTCGTTTTCCGGGAAAACCGACTAACTTCAATGATTTTTATAAAATAAAAAACTACAGAAATCAACAGTTACAGAAAGCTACAATTTGAAATTGCAGTTTGCTGTAATATTTTATTAAAGGAATCTGGAATATTACGTTATTAAAGAAATCTGTAACATTATATTAAAGAAATCTGTATCAAACAAGAAAAATTTAAATTTAAAACTATTGGAATTCAAAAAAATAAACTTACGCTTCTTATAGTTTGCGCACTTTAATTATAATATATAAAGTTACGACAATATTTGTATAAACTGCAAACAATACGTCTTAATTAATAAGACAACTTAAGACAATAAATACCCATTGAAACAACTACTTCTCGCATTTGCACCTCCAGATATTGAATTATACAATGAAATATTTAAAATCTTATTTGTTTTTACAACGCTCTATCAAAGTATATGTAACATTTAGGTCAAATTCTCTTTAAACCAACTAATAAATACAAATGAAAAATGAAAGGAGAAACTACAAGAAATAAATAATAGAAATAAAAAGAACTTGGATTAAAACTAATGTCCTAGGCTATCTATAGACGCGTTTTGAGATTAATCTCTCTTCAGTATTGCCATAGATTAAATTAGATCGACGACTCCTAGGGGGCACTAGGTATCGTGAGTTTAGTTCGCCGACTCACTCGATGCGGCGGCGCTGCAATCAAAAATGACGTCATCATGTGCGGGCCGTGGGTTTCACGCAGTGCGGGACGCGCGGTGCGGGGGGACATACATATACCGGGGGGTGCGGTGCGGGGAACACCGCGCGGTGTTTGAATTACCGCACGATGCGAGAAATAATAACGACATAATTATGGTATAAAATGTATATTACATATAACTTAAAATGTTAACTTTTAAAAATAAATAGGAAAAACATTAATTACTTAATTTAAGTATTTACATTTAGATTTAATAAAACATTGATCACATTAATTGACTATAGGAAAATTTGCTCTAATACATATTTTGAAAACAATAAAATTTATTAACCATAACATAATAGTTATGTTACGGGGTGGGTACTTCGGCTTTAAAATAGTTATTAAAAAATAGCAACTATTTCACCACCAAGTAACTACCGACTAGCAAGCTCAATTCTTAATTAAGAAAATTCGACTGAAGCACTGATTCTATTTTATATAAAAAAAAAAATACGATTTGAAATAAAAAAATGGCTCTCAACTTTAACAAATATATTAAAAACACGAATAATAATTAACAAAACAAATAACAAGACAAGAATAAAAAAAAAATAACAACTTACACAGAATTACAGACGACTTACACTTTTGGATGCTGGATACAGAGTGAGTTCTGTGGTCCAGTGGTAGCTCTTTTATATCGAAAACCCTCTCAGGTACCCACCATTTCTCGCCACAGAAATATAATGAGAATAAATATTTAATATAAAAATATTGAAATATAAAGTAGATCAACATGTGTGAGATGAAATTATGCATCAGTACATATGTCACACATGTTGATCGGAGGCTAAAATGGTGGTTTCATGAGTTTTAATTTAATAACTCCGAAAGCATAAGTCGAACGAGAATGTGACTTAGGTCAAAAAATAGTAAGTTGCAATGCACAACTTTTGCTCTAGTTCCTATACATATGGGATACACTAAACCTTGCCTGAATCTTAATTAATAACAATTAATCCTCCTGACAGCTCGTCTTCTATAGCGTACAAAATTGAAATAACCCCCTCGTGTTTAGTGTCATTGGAATGGTCTTCCTCTCAGTTATCCGATGAGGGTTGTGACGTTCGCGTATGTATTCTACATACTTGCATTCGGCGGTTTTATAACCCCTGACGTCATGCCCGATTCTTTTGTGCTTCGCACGTACATTTCGCTCGCGCGATCAGGCCGGTCGCAGGTAGCGGCGTCCCATCGCAGATGTGGCGAACTCGGGGATAACCGGGAAATCCGTATATATTTTGGACAACCCTGAAACTGGATAGCTGAGAGGAGCTTCCACCACGAGAGGGTGAAGTTGAGCTGTCAGATATGCGAGGGCGCTAGTTGGTAAAACTAAACTAATGTATGGCGCGAACTTTACTCATTTGGGAATGATGAATACATATACAAAATAGCAGTTGACGGAACTTGTTAAAAAGTGCCGGTAACAGTTACTAAGCAATGCGATTCCGGTGAATGTGTGAAAGATATTTTCACACATTAACTTATACATAATTTTCGAATATAATGAACAATATTTAAATTATCTCTACCAAGATAACTGCGTGAATTGATGTCTACCTTATTTGGTCTAATTAATACTTCTAATGCTTAATAATTGATAATTCATGTTAAAACAAGAAGTATTATAAATGAAATACAAATTATTATAAATAAAATGCAGAACTAATATAGATACAAATAAGTTAATGTTCAAGATATGTGAAGGTATTAATTATAATATTATTAACAGTTTTCTTAATTTTGCAAGTATACTGTCGATTTTTTAACTATATACAATATTTAACCATACTTGGAAAAATATGACTAATCATTGCTAAATAATAAATCCACATTATCATTGATTTAATTTTTATAGAAGTAATGGTTAAATAAAAGTTAAATAATTATCAAATCAATAATACATTTTTATTATTCTACAACAAAAATCACATATATCCTAAACTATTGGTGATAGTCTGAAGCAAATTACTAATAATAAGTTTCAAGAACATCAAGTGCATGATCAAGATGCTCCTTATTAGAAGCATTTTGAGCATACAATTTTCTTGCAACCTTTTGGATATCTCGGGCATAGGAATGCAGCATCTTTGCTTGAGGGGAAAGCTTTCATTTTCGTGTTACATTTAATGTTTTTAACAATTTTACCTCCAGACATTCCTTCATGTTCAGTAGTCTTACTACTTTGTAACTAGATGGACTATTATGATGGGGTTTCAAACTGTTCCCAGTAGCAGAATTATCCCAAAGGGGTTTACTACTGCTCACGCCAGCAATTAAGGGAGAATTCTTCTTGTCAGTGAGAAACTCCACAGGTAACCCCACAGGAGATTCCACGTCCTTGGATGTTTCCAGAAGTTCTGGATCATTCACGAGCGCTATGAATAAAATATATATATTTAGATATACTGTTCTCCTTGCACGCTCGCTTAATAAAATGTATTTTTTTAATAAAAAGTAATGTGTGGTTTATATTAGGTATTTGAAGATATATGTGTATATATAAAAGTAACAAATATTTAGCTTACCAGCCGGTGTATCGAGGTATAATGTGGGAACAATCCCTAGTTATAAATTCGTTTTGCTGGTAAAGCATTTTGTCCCCTCATCAAAGTGCCTGTCGCAAATGTAATTAGACTTGATAAAGGTGCATCTTCGATTTTTAAAAAGGTCTTCTCTACCAACAGCCTTCAGCCACTTCTCATACACCTAAGAAAGAATATAAGTCTTAGATTGAGTTCTTCGTGCAGTATACATTTAAAATGTATATTTGCAAGTATACATGCTATATAAATATCAACTTTTAATGCATTAATAGGATTAAAAAATAGAGTAGTAATTATGAACAATATTTTAAATATTCCGACAAATAATTTATTTGTTTTTCATTTGATGGTATCAACTTTTTTAAATTTATAATTCAATAAAAATAAAAGGCTGAAAGCTAATGACCAAAAACAACTGTCAGAATAAAAATATATATATATTTTATAGAAACATAATAGATTCTATTTTGTTAAATTTATGTACTATTTCTGTACAACAAAATGTTAAATCTAAAGTATACGCTGTTCTTTAATTTTACCATCTAGGTATACATAACATATATCTTCGATTTAACACTTCCATTGCAAAGGCGAACCGAATATCCGTAAATTAGAAGTTATATCCCCCATGAAATAAATTTAATATTTATTTTTAAAGATTCAAACAAATTTTCTCATGTTTATTTTGATATATAAATGAACGATTGTAACAAATGTTAAAAGCTTACCCCATTTCTTGCTGTAAATCTGTGCATACGAATCTCTTTCTTTCCTCCCTCAAGGAGAAAGCGGGCACTGGTTGTTTTCAAAAACAACTCGTATCTCCGTGGCAGGCGAAATTTCTAGGAAGGACGGATTGGAATGCGGCCTGGTCCCCCTGGTTCGGGGGATGGTCACGCCATCCGTGGGGTTTATTGGGGGTACCGTTTTTAGCGACACAAAACGACAAAACGAAAGATCGGTACGCAGGCGGAAATTTATAAAATAAATTTCTTGCAAAAATCCGAACAAAGACATTAAGTTTCACTTAAGTAAAAGACGACTTGATCGAACGAAATTGACGAAACGAATACAAAATAGCTTAAAAATCGAAAATATTCCAATACTCACGGTTTTGTTTATTTATATTAATGCTCGTCCACGCCCGTCTCCAAAATATTTCGTTTTATCAGCACTTTTGATGAGGTGCTGATTGAAATATCTTTCTCAAAAAGTTCGAAACTGCGGGAAATTTGATTTTTGAGCCATCAGATGTTCGAAATTGCGGGAAACTTGAAATTTCGACATTTGCGCCCTCCCATCGAGTGAGTCGGTCAACTATATACGTGAACTTTCTGAATCATATGGAGTCGACAGGGTCTGAGTATTGCTGTAACAGCTAATTACAGACTACTGTAATTCAAAATTAAAGGATTCCGTAACACAAAATTACGGATTTCCTTATTTTAAAATTACAAATATTTGAAACTCTATTCCAACTAATATTTAAAACTACTCCGACCGGAACCATGGTTTTTTCGATCAGTGAATCGACTTGGACAGACCCTGCCGACTCCATATGATTCAGAAAGTTCACGTATATAGTTGACCGACTCACTCGACGGGAGGGCGCAAATGTCGAAATTTCAAGTTTCCCGCAATTTCAAACATCTGATGGCTCAAAAATAAAATTTCCCGCAGTTTCGAACTTTTTGAGAAAGATATTTCAATCAGCACCTCTTCAAAAGTGCTGATAAAACGAAATATTTTGGAGACGTTTGGATATAAATAAACATAACCGTGAGTATTGGAATATTTTCGATTTTTAAGCTATTTTGTATTCGTTTCGTCAATTTCGTTCGATCAAGTCGTCTTTTACTTAAGTGAAACTTAATGTCTTTGTTCGGATTTTTGCAAGAAATTTATTTTATAAATTTCCGCCTGCGTTCCGATCTTTCGTTTTGTCGTTTTGTGTCGCTAAAACCGGTACCCCCAATAAACCCCACGGATGGCGTGACCATCCCCCGGACCAGGGGGCCCAGGCCGCATTCCAATCCGTCCTTCCTAGAAATTTCGCCTGCCATGGAGATACGAGTTGTTTTTGAAAACAACCAGTGCCCGCTTTCTCCTTGAGGGAGGAAAGAAAGAGATTCGTATGCACAGATTTACAAGAAGAAATGGGGTTAGCTTTTAACATTTGTTACAATCGTTCATTTAAATATCAAAATAAACATGAGAAAATTTGTTTGAATCTTTAAAAATAAATATTAAATTTATTTCATGGGGGATATAACTTCTAATTTACGGATATTCGGTTCGCCTTTGCAATGGAAGTGTTAAATCTCGCGGCGAAGAAGTAGGGAAGGAAAAAAAGAAAAATTTCAATTTTTACAATACCATTTATTATAAATATAGTATTATTGTAATGAATGTTTGTAAATATTTGTAAATAAAGAATATTGTACTAAATCGAAGATATATATGTATACCTAGATGGTAAAATTAAAGAACAACGTATACTTTAAATTTAACATTTTGTTGTACAGAAATAGTACATAAATTTAACAAAATAGAATCTATTATGTTTCTATAAAATATATATATTTTTATTCTGACAGTTGTTTTTGGTCATTAGCTTTCAGCCTTTTATTTTTATTGAATCATAAATTTAGAAAAGTTTATACCATCAAATGAAAAACAAATAAATTATTTGTCGGAATATTTAAAATATTGTTCATAATTACTACTCTATTTTTTAATCCTATTAATGCATTAAAAGTTGATATTTATATAGCATGTATACTTGCAAATATACATTTTAAATGTATACTGCACGAAGAACTCAATCTAACACTTATATTCTTTCTTAGGTGTATGAGAAGTGGCTGGAGGCTGTTGGTAGAGAAGACCTTTTTAAAAATCGAAGATGCACCTTTATCAAGTCTAATTACATTTGCGACAGGCACTTTGATGAGGGGACAAAATGCTTTACCAGCAAAACGAATTTATAACTAGGGATTGTTTCCACATTATACCTCGATACACCGGCTGGTAAGCTAAATATTTGTTACCTTTATATATACACATATATCTTCAAATACCTAATATAAACCACACATTACTTTTTATTAAAAAAATACATTTTATTAAGCGAGCGTGCAAGGAGAACAGTATATCTAAATATATATATTTTATTCATAGCGCTCGTGAATGATCCAGAACTTCTGGAAACATCCAAGGACGTGGAGTCTCCCGTGGGGTTACCTGTGGAGTTTCTCACTGACAAGAAGAATTCTCCCTTAATTGCTGGCGTGAGCAGTAGTAAACCCCTTTGGGATAATTCTGCTACTGGGAACAGTTTGAAACCCCATCATAATAGTCCATCTAGTTACAAAGTAGTACGACTACTGAATATGAAGGAACGTCTGGAGGTAAAATTGTTAAAAACATTAAATGTAACACGAAAATGAAAGCTTTCTCCTCAAGCAAAGATGCTGCATTCCTATGCCCGAGATATCCAAAAGGTTGCAAGAAAATTGTATGCTCAAAATGCTTCTAATAAGGAGCATCTTGATCATGCACTTGATGTTCTTGAAACTTATTATTAGTAATTTGCTTCAGACTATCACCAATAGAATGCAGTTTAGGATGTATGTGATTTTTGTTGTAGAATAATAAAAATGTATTATTGATTTGATAATTATTCAAGTTTTATTTAACCATTACTTCTATAAAAATTAAATCAATGATAATGTGGATTTATTATTTAGCAATGATTAGTCATATTTTTTCCGAGTATGGTTAAATATTGTATATAATTAAAAAATCGACAGTATACTTGCAAAATTAAGAAAACTGTTATTAATATTATAATTAATACCTTCACATTTCTTGAACATTAACTTATTTGTATCTATATTAGTTCTGCATTTTATTTATAATAATTTGTATTTCTATTATAATACTTCTTGTTTTAACATGAATTATCAATTATTAAGCATTAAAAGTATTAATTAGACCAAATAAGGTAGACATCGATTCACGCAGTTATCTTGGTAGAGATAATTTAAATATTGTTCATTATATTCGAAAATTATGTATAAGTTAATGTGTGAAAGATATTTCAATGGTTATTAAAATTATTCGTTCGCTAATTCACCGGAATCACATTGCTTAGTAACTATTATGTTATGGTTAATACATTTTATTGTTTTTCAAATATGTATTAGAGCAAATTTTCCTATAGTCAATTAATGTGATCAATGTTTTATTAAATCTAAATGTAAATACTTAAATTAAGTAATTATTGTTTTTTCCTATTTATTTGTAAAAATTAAAATTTTAAGTTATTTGTAATATACATTTTATACCATAATTATGTCGTTATTATTTCTCGCATCGTGCGGTAATTCAAACACTGCGCGGTGTTCCCCGCACCGCACCCCCCGGCATATGTATATCCCCCCGCACCGCGCGTCCCGCACTGCGAGAAGCCAACGGCCCGCACTGATGACGTCATTTTTTGATTGCAGCGCCCCCGCATCGAGTGAGTCGGCGAACTAAACTCACGATACCTAGTGCCCCCTAGGAGTCGTCGATCTAATTTAATCTATGGACTTGGACGAACCTTAAAAATAGACATTTTTAGGTTAGTTCTAAGTCGATAGTCATGAAACACAAAGAAGTTTTTTTATTGTTATTTTATGCATGCGCAATCATGTCATAATTTGTAAATAATAGTTCAATAATATATATGTATCATTTACAAGCTATGGTTATTAATTAGAAAACAAATTTTATATAAACTTTATACAAAATCACTGCGCATGCGATTAGAGCCTGACTTGGAACGGAACATTTATAACCACCCAGCATTCGTCGCAGCGAACAGAGCGATCTGTCAGATTTAAAGCACCCACAAAAATAAAGCAAAAACGAGAAGTAGAAGAAAAGCCGTGAATTTTCTCTCAGAAAAGACAATTCGACGGAAACAAGCTAAAAATGGAACGTCTCAACGAGAACAAATCCCTCGTCCCGATGAACACCCTCCGCGCCCTGGAAATCGACGACGACTTCAACAAAGACCTGACTCGAAATGTTTACGAGATGAACAACGAGTGCCTGGTTTTCCAACAGAACGATTTGTTTCCCTCCGCTTTCCCTCTCATGGAGGAAATCCGACGGCAGGGAAAACTCTGCGATGTTATTTTAAAGGTGAGCGTGTGGAAAATTATCCCTTCTCAACACTATTGATAATTTGTGAATTCCGTAGATTGACGATCAATCGTTTAGTGCTCATAAGATCGTGCTGGCTTCCACTATACCCTATTTCCACGCTATGTTCACCAATGATATGGTAGAAAGCCGGCAGCAGGAGATTAAGATGCACGGGATTGAGGCGTGGTATGTTATTTTTTTAAGTACTAATGTACGGCTCTTATTTTTACGGTTGCTAAATATATTGGTATATCAACATTGAAGTTAATTTATCTCAAATCTTGTTTACACGATTTAAAAATGACCTCACTTTATTTATAGAAGACCATTGTTTTAAATAAAACAAGCTGTTTGTACAGTCGGTTCTGTTTTTTTTTATCATTTTAAGTTTGTCTTCTAGACATATCATTGTTTTAAATAAACAGTTTGTGAGAGTTTGATAAGAAAATAATTAAATTACATATTTAAATATTCCAATAATTTGAACGTTTTTGACCGAATATTTAAATATTCCAATAATTCAAATATTGGGATATGTTTTTGAATGAATAATTGAAAAATTCCTAGCCTCAATTGTACATAGTTGAACCTCTTTAATCCGAACTAAAAATTGCACAGGTTGATCTGGATTATCGAACTGTTCGGGCTATCGAACAAATGACAGAAAATATCTATTTTCTTAATTCTCTAAGAATTTCCACATTCTCACAATAAAAAATGCTATATTTTTAAATATAAATTAAAAACAACTGTACTTACTACATATGAATAACAAAATAAAGTACATATAGGCATATTACATAAATCTATATTAAAGTCAATAGTAAATGTAAGAAACAGTTTTTTTTTTTACATCAAAATGGCCAAGGCCTGGCTTTGGTTAAAATACCATTAGCCATCAATTAATTGATTTGTTAACTAAAACTTAATCTATGGTATCATTCATCCCCAGGATTTAACAGGGTCACAAAATCTTCTCGTCTAGGGGCTCATCGAGACATTTTCTAGGTACACACAGAATTGAGCCATGGTACATGGGTTCCCCAGAGAGGATTCAAACACAGGATTTTCATTCATACACTTAAATCTCTATTTTTGTATCATATTACAATCTATATCAAAATCTTTGCATTATTAACAAATTCAAATAACTTGTTGTATATAAATATACTATTTGACTGCAAAATACATACATATGAGAATGGGAGAGCCAATTCAGGGGAAATTGCCTCAAAAAAGATCTTCCTTTCATCCGAGTCCCTAGGGCAAAGCATTATTAAATGTTCGAGAGTGCCTCCTTCTCCACATTCACAAAACGGTTGTTTACTTGGTTGATTTTAAATAAATAAAATGGGCAGATTCCATGGTTACTTCTCAGGCGACAGAGTGTTTTGACAAACATTTTTGAGGTAATTCCGAGTCCCAAAAACCAAGGACTGGATGGAACTTTTGGAGATATATTTTTATAAAACATCCCATAGTTACTGTTTTCAAAGTATAATTGGAATTCTTTGCGAAATTATTTTTTAAAAGTACTCATTAAATCTTTTGATATAACAGGATGCTTTAATATTGTATCACTATAGAGACCTTCTTTTGCTAACTTATCCGCTGTTTCGTTTCCTGGAATACCTGCATGACCCTTTACCCATATTAAGCAAATATTATTCTTAAAAGATGGTATAAACATCTATTCATCAAATTATTCCACAATTTTAAGAAACAAAGACCTTTTTTTCATTAAAACTCACTCAACAAATTATTCTTACAATAACTCGATGAGTCGTTTGTTGAGACTTGCCAACTCCTTAAACAGAAATGGCTGGTTTGATTTGTTCAGTTCTAATAAATATGTGTTTAAAGCGTTATTAAACAAGTACTTAGAATTAGAATAGATATTGTTAAGATATAGTTGTTTTTTTTTTCCTTTTTTTTAATGCTCCGGTTTGTTTTAGTTTGTTTTATAAGGTTATTTTGGTAATACAAAAGTATCATATTTATTTTTAACTGGAATCAGAACGGATTACTTTTCATGTTTTATATTTTAATGTTTATATACATATTTTGTTATTAATTATTGTTTTTCCTTGCATTAACTATGACTTAGAATAGTTAATAGTTTTATAATTTTTAGTTCTAACTAGTTTTTAAGTTTACTACATGATGTATTTTATTTGAAATCGGGGACCTCCCGTAAATAAACTATTTATTTATATTTTAATATTTCTGCAGTGATGTAATTTAGCTTTGAAGCCATATTAAATGTATTAAAATAGTCTACAATACTCTTACAATCTGTAAATATTAATATATCTGTAGTAATTCGTATGTTTAAAGTGCTTAAATATTTGATGGCTTCAAGTAATGCTATGGTTTCCGCCAAATATACTGACATTATATCACCCAGAGAAAATGAACGCGTTATATTTCTAAACGGATCAACGAATGCACACTCATATAATCCTTCAGAACTGGACCCATCTGTGTAAATTCTGTATGAATTTGGCCATTTTGATGATATAAATTCATTAAATAATGTTCTCGTACTTATTGGAGATTGAGATATAGAGTAATAGTTGTAATAATAAGTTTTTATGGGATGAATCAAAGTTTCGTAAGGGATTGAATATAACAGGTTTATCATAGGTTTATATAATTTTGTCTCATATGGTTGTAACATTCGATAGCACTCCACGAGTACTGGTGATTTTTTTAGAATCCAATATCTAGTTGATAAATCTAGTACCGAAAGATCATATATATTTCTTAATAATTTTGAATTCTGAGCTAATAATGATAACAAGAAGTTCAAATCTAAATATTTTCTTCGAATGTAAAGTGGTTTCTCATTGCATTCCGCATGTAAGAAATTAGTAGGAGTGCTTCGTAACACTCCAATACATAATCTAAGACATTTGTTCTGTACTCGATCAATCTTTTTCAAATGACATTTGCTAGCATTACCATAAAAAATACAACCGTAATCTATTACTGAACGTACAAAAGATCTGTATATTAATAAGGAAATAGCCAGGTCCGCACCCCAATTAGTAGAGGACAAAACTCTCAAAATATTAATACCTTTCTCCACTCTTGATGTTATATAAGCTATGTGCGAATTCCATAATAATTTACTATCCAAGTACATTCCTAAGAATTTGACTACTTTAGTATGGTTATATAATTTCCCATCCAGCAATACTTGATTTGTTTGAAATCTGCTACGCGTAAAAGTACAAACTTTTGATTTTTCTTCTGACATGGTCAATCCATTATCAGCTAAATACAATTTTACTTTATTAATATTTGTATCCAATACTGAAAAGCAGTTGTTTATATTTTTATCTTTTGTAGAAATACAAAAATCGTCAGCGTATTGAATTATTTTTATGTTGTTGTCAAATATCAATTCCAAATCATATAAAAAGTGTGCATATAAAATGGGGCTTAGAATGCTACCCTGAGGTAACCCTGTACTTGTAGTTTGTGGGCCAAATACTTTATCATTAATATGACAAGACACTCTGCGCTCTGAGAATAAATTAGTAATTAATACTACAATAGAATCCGGGAAGTCCAATTGAAGCAATTTGTTTGCCAATAATGAAAGGTTTACGCTATCATATGTGCCTTGAATATCAATGAAAAAAGCAGAAACAGATTCATTCTTTGAGAATGCGACCTGTATATCAGTTATGAGGGCACCTAGTGCGTTATTGGTTGAGTTAAATCTACGAAAGCCATGCTGGGTGCTTGGGAACTTATTTTGTGATTCTATCCACCACTCTATCCTATTTTTTAAGATCCCTTCAAATGTTTTTAATACACACGATGAAAGTGAAATCGGCCTATATGAAGGTGCAAGCAATGGATTTTTTCCTGGTTTTAATATAGCGATAACTTTATATTCCTTCCATTCGGCTGGAATATTACAATTTTTCAAAATATTATTAAATATCCTAACTAGATGTTGTTTGGCATTTGGCGGAATGTTATCTATCATCTTGTAATTAATATCATCAAGACCGGGAGCACTATTAATATTCTTTTTGATGTTTAAATTTAATTCCTCATAGGTTATTTCATAATTTAAAAAGTGTTGACTAGTTCGGAAAGGTATAACTGTCGAGTTATAATTCTCGACCGAGGGAGGAGCTAATTTGTTTAGAAAATCTTCGCACCACTCACCGTCTACGGAGGGCGGTTTATTTTCATATGAAATATTTTTTATTTTTCTTATTTCGTTCCAAATATTTTTCATTGGTGTACTGTGATTTAAATTAGCGCAAAATTTTCTACTGATTCTTTTTTACTTTTAGAAACTGTTTTTTTAACAAACGCCATACATCTTTTGTACTCTATTAAATTTTGCATGTTATATTTTTTCATTGCTTGTGATTGCTCTTCGATTGCCTTCTTGCATTCTTCATTCCACCACGGTTTTGTGAAATATTTTCTGTTAGGATAATTATTTGTTTTATATACCGGAATAGCGGATTCTGATGCTTTATTTAAGTTATTTATAAATGAAGAATAATTGGAATTGTTTACACCAGAGGTTTCCGTTAAATCATTAATTTTATTATAGAATTTGCTCCAATTTGCTTTTCCTAGATTCCATTTTTTGTTTGAATTAAATCTTTTTAGGTTAGGATATAGATTAACTAATATGTTAATTGGAATATGGTCTGAACCTAACGTATTGTCATAAATATTCCAAGTTGAAATAGCAGCGATATCTGGAGTACAAATAGTTATATCTATAGCTGATAATGGCGAGTTTGGTCTGTTAAGTAAAGTGGGAGAACCGTCATTTATAAAACATAAGTCACATTCTTCTATAGCTTCTAATAGGTTAACCCCTTTATTATCAGTTTTTGAATCGCCCCAAGCACCATGATGACAGTTAAAATCCCCGCCAATCAAAAATGGCCCTTTAATACTTTTTAAAAATCGAATTCACATATTCCTACTAACAGTTATGCTAGGACTACAGTAAATAGACATGAATGTTACTGTTTTATTATTTTTAAAAGTGATTGAAATATCAGTTGCGTTAATTCCAATAATCTTGAAAAATGAATTGCATGGTTCGTACGGAATATTCTTCTTTGACAAAATACAGGCTCCCGATTTCCCGTTTAAATTATCGTCTCTAAATAAGTTAAAGCCAGAGAAAACAAAAGACAATTGGGGACTTAACCATGTTTCGCTTATCAAGCATAAATTTATTTTTTTTTCGAAAATTAAATACTCCAAAACCTGCTTTTTGTTTTTTATGGACCTGGCATTCCATTGAATTAACCTTAACTCAGCCATTGCAATGATTTAGACGTTAAAACAGACTTTATTTCATTTTTCATAACCGATTCTAAATTTAAATTTGTATCGTTGTTTTTGACTACATCAATAATTTTCATATACATTTCATGGATTAGTTCTGCTAAAGATTCTTTACTGTATGTAGAAGAATCTGCATTATTGTTTAAGGCCACTCCGTTACCGCTATTTACACGAGCTGGAGAAATTATTTCTCTATGTTGCTCACGAATATACAAATCTTTTTGGGAATAGTTGAAATCATTGCGTTTGCGCTTAATTAAGTTACCCCTTTCGTGTAATGTAGGGAACTCTTTCTCATTCATATTAATTATATTATTATTAGCAACCTTTGCATTACTAACACTATTAGAAACAATTCCCGAATAAGAAGATTCATGTTTATTTATAGCGTCCCTGTACGATATATTTTCTATGCTCATTAGATTTTTAATCGATTTTTGTTTTTTGAATTCAGGGCACTCTTTATGATTCGTTGAAACATGGGCCCCCGCACAGTGAATACACTGTATGGGTGTTAGATTTGTACATTCGTTAGAGTCGTGATCTTTAAAACAACGCACACAACGTTGTTGTGCTTTACATTGCGTACTTATGTGGCCATATCTTAAACATTTTAAGCATTGTATTACGCACTGGATATACGGTTCCACCGGACAGATAACACGAAAAATGTCCCTTTAAAAGTGATTAGAATTGATTGCGTCGGCTTATATACTACTTTATCATCGATCAGTACTCGTCTGTTCAATCGTGTTATTTCCAATATTGAAAATGATTCCCCAAAAATAGGTTTAATCATACTAATAATTTCCTGATCCGATATGTTAGTATCAACACCCTTAATAACCCCCAGTCTCTTTACCATAAATTGCGGTATGTAAGACACAATATTTTTACTTTTGAAAAATGTTGATTCTAATAGTTTATTAGCTGCAACACTTGTACGTAAAACAATTTTAATTCTGTTTTTTCCTAGTGACGCAATTTCAACAATTTCCTTGTCAACATCTCTGTGGTTTGAAAAAATTAGTTTTCCAATGGATATTGGATGTAATTTTCCAAGAGAGGAATTACTGCTTTCATTATTTCCCTCTAAATATATTTGAAAAGGACCATTGTCCTTTGGATCATAGCGATAATTTATTCTTTGTTTTGTATGACTATTCATATTCGTGTTATCTGTATTTATTGTATTGAACATCTGCGCGCCTGCACTTTTTGTGGAGCTGATCTCCACATTGCTAGGGGATGGATTGACCTTGGGTATATTTAACACGTTGTTCGTATTTTGTGAATTAATATTAGGACTACATATTTCACCAAATAAAGGGTCGTTAAGCACTTCCATCGCTTGAGATATGGTTCCAGTAGGAATCAGTAAAGGGTTTGTCTTATCTGTAACTGCTACTGAGTTTCCCAAAGGAAACCCAGCATTCTCGCCCATTGTGACTGCTTCTAATCCCTATTTCGTCTTCACTACACTTCACTATAACTATAAATATATTTTTATTAATATTGAAACTGAACTTCAAAATAAATTCTATCGATCGCTCCGCGTATGAATCGATGCTCACGCCATGAGAACACAATAGAAACTGGTAAGAAACTGTGAAAACGTTTGTGGTTTTGCTCTGTTTAATGTTCGCTATTTCTGCCTTTTTTTCTCGTTTTTCATTCCTGATAGAATTAGAATGTGGTGTTCTGATTCATCATTTTCTTCAGCCCACTTTAAACATGTTTCAGAACTTCTGACAGCCTCTTTGTGCTTTACATGTCCTGGTATCACGTCTACTTCTTTTCCTGTTTTTAATCAGTATCAAACCATTGATAATGATCACTTTGTGTCCGAAATGTACATCTAATAAAGAATAAATTTGTGAAGAAAGGTTAAAAGTGTTTTATTTCAAGTTCTACTTCTTCGTTGGAGCTTGATTCATTCTAAATTTTCTCAAGTTCTAATAGTTTTGAAATTAAATTATTCTCATTCTGAATATATTCCAAAATATCCATATCATTTGTGGATTCCCATGATTGTTCATGTCCGACAGCCCATTTAAGAGCTTCTTGTCGTGTGACATTTTCAGAAATTTTATTAGCACAGTAACCTCGTTTATTTGTCTTTCTATAGCCTCCAACTCCATTCTATCCCTCCACTTAATAGTGGAATATTATCATTGTCAGTCCTACCATCATCAAGAATTGGTGTAAGAAGTTTAGTCCAGGACTTTTGGATAAGTTCCGGTGTCACATCTTCCCATCCTCTTGATAATCTAATAACAACATCTTTCAAATTAACTTTCTTCAGTTCTGCAGTAATATCTGCACCTTCGGAAGCAACCATTTTTTTTAAAGTCAATTAACTTGATCACTTGATTCACATTTTGGTTCATCGGTTGCACTAAAGCAGTTACATTTGGCGGCAAAAACATTACAATAAAATCAAAAGTCCTTGGCTTCTAAATTCAGCTGTTGCATTTTTTTCGCACAGCTGGAGCAAAATCTGTGTATAACCAGTCCTTGAACATTTCTTAGGTAACCCAGGCTCTTTTGTGTCCTTGGTACCTCACCGGCAGCGGTTCATTTCCAAAAGCTCGTGGCTTTTGAAATTTGCCCACTACGAACAATCTTATTTTATGTGCGGAGGCATTCAAGCAGGGCATTAATGTAACTCGTTCCTCGCTCATTTTTTTACCTGGAACTGATGTTTCAGCTCAACAGCAGCCTCATCACTTGATAATTTTTCTCCTGTAATTCATAGTTGTTTAATTCCGTATCTGTTTTTGAACTTATCAAGCCATCTGGAGCTAGCTTTGAAATTGTCGTTGTGAGTCTGACCCTAAAAGAATAGTGATTTTTCATACAAAATGTCTCCCGATACGGGCACACCGAAAATAATTCAATTTTGTGTTAAAAAATCATACATGTGCACATAGTCAATCATATTTTTACCTCTAGGTCTTTGCTGTAAAAACTAGGTATACACCGCTTTATCAACTTCGGGATATGCATTTATTTTCAATGTTTTTCGCTTATTGGCCGAAATACTGGCTGTGGTAGAATACTCGTCTTTTTTTTTGATGTTGCAAATCGTTGATTTTTCCACATTGTATTTTTTCTATAGACTGGTCACTGTGGTACCCGCCTTTAAACTCTTAATAATCTCGATCTTTTCTTTAATCGATACAGTAACGTGTTTTCTTTTGGAAGTCATCTTAGCTTTAAATTTAAATAAACAGTAACAGACAAAGGTCTTATAAACAATAAACAGTAAACAAAGCAGTTCTTAGAGAATATGAAATCAAGGGATTCCCTTATTTAGGTAGCAGAATATATGCATCTACAGGATTCCCTCATTTAGGTAGCAGGAATCACTTTGCTGTTCGGATTAATGAGGCATTATTCAGATTATGGCTCCAAGTGGTCGCTGTTCGGATTACTGTATTACTGTATTTTAAACTTCATTTGAAATAAGTGTTCTATACGTATGGTGCATGAAATAAAATTTTCTGTTTACAAAAGTCTGAAAATTTTACTTCATTCTTAATTTAGGAGTGGAAGCACTTGTTAGACAACTATTAGAACCTTTAATGACAATACTGATTTCTCCTTGATTAAGCATGAAGTAAATATTTCGAGTTTAGAAAAGCATGAAAATTTGAATTGGTCGCGTAGCAACGCACAGCAACTAATCCAAATTTTCAGGCTTTTCTAAACTCGAAAAATGGGCAGCTTGGTGGTGTAGTGGTTAGAGTGTTGTACTGCCACGCCACGGACCGGGGTTCAAATACCGGCCTAACAAGTTGTCTGCATTTATATAGGTTAGGATAAAAATCCCAAACACTCCGTCTTCTCGGATATGACGTTAAATGCATGTAGGACCCGTGTACTGCCTGGATGTTGCGTGCACGTTAAAGATCCCTACCGGTGGGTTGGAACTCCCACCGGGTTCGGCAAAATTCCCGGATAGCTGTAGACCTAATCTCCGGCGTCATGATTGGCCTTAGCAGCGGAAATAGATGACGTAAAACCCAAAATAAAAAAAAAAAACTCCAAAAATTTACTTCATGCACCAGCCGTGTAAATCAATGATTTGAAATTAAATTGAAAAACATGCTTAGTTAATTTTAATTCATCATAAGATTAAAATAAAATAAGGATACATGTTTTGATTAATGCCACACTATGCTCCTCGTGCTGCTCATCGCTCTACTCCTTGCGCTGCGAAATTGCCCTCTCTGCCCACACACTGCTCTACTCGCGAAATTATTTGTAACGCTCCGCATTAGTCTTTTGACTCGCGCCCAAAAAACCAACAAAACAGGCATGACAAGGAGCATGATGTGAGGCCTGACGAGTAATGTTGCCACACTACGTCTCTGCCTCCTTTCCTCACTATTTCCCATGCCATTCGACAAGTGTGTGGCAGGGGTATTCAAATTGAAGTATTCGAATAATTATTCAAAAACATTTAAATTCTGTTAGAAGTAAATCTCAATTAAATAATTCCACAGAATAAATAGATTTTTACAAACATAAACAAAAACAGTGTAACATAACTTCTAAATTACTCCAAATTTAACTAGAGTAAACTTCAGGGAAAATATAACAACACTATCAGAGAGCGTATGCAACGTGCACTGAACGTAGTTAACAAATGAAGGGTTAAGGGGAAAAACCAAATGAGTGACAATTTTGAAATTTTACAAGGGGACAAAATGAAAGTTCAGAACTCGTATGTTTCACAGGTTATGACATTTCTTTCGTCATGAATAGCTGGTAACCCATTTTTTCGTTTCCCGTTAAGTTGGCCTATGTGAAAATATTTGGTTTATGCAACACAATAGCGTCAAAAATGGTTTTTGGTACTTTTTGGACTCATTTTGTTTTTCTCCTTAGCCCTTCAAATAGCTTGCTAGAGACATGCAGGAGGAAACTGGAGGGCTTTAAATGTCAGGTGAGGTGAAGTAAACTTTGACTCCAAACTCACCTGGACCTCGCACATCTCAAAAATCAGATGCAAATTACCCTTGCGGTAATTAGATGAATGTACGATAGGCAATGGGGGCTAAGACCAGCGATGATATACTGGCTGAATACCAGAGTGTTCAGACCGGCAATCATGTATGCATACAACCAACCATACAAATTCTAAGCAAGATTCAAAGGCTTGCTTGTATCAGCATAACGGGTACGGGGGCTATGAGAACCACGCCCACTGCAGCCATGGAGATGCTACTAGACCTGATACTACTTCATATTTTAATAGTGGGGGAGACGAGACTGGTAGATAGCTGACTGGTGATAACTGCAGTTAAAACTTATATAGAAGACTCTTAACAGACATATATCTTGAAATTGCACTCTTTAAAGTCACCATTCCAGACCGCAATGAATGGAATGGCTTTAGGGATGATATCCACAAGCAAAATATAATCTGGTATACGGATGGTTCTAAATCAGACACAGGTACTGGATCAGGAATCTACAATGAAAACATGAAGACAGGCTATGGTCAATCACTAGGCAAGCTTGGCATCAGTTTTTCAAGCATAAATTTTCGCAATTATAGAATGCGCGAGAACCAACATAGAGAAGGACTGTCAAGACTTCATCTGTACTGGTATTGGACTGCTTCGATCCACTGAATGACCTGGCCAGACAGAACAAGGTCACACTTGTCTGGACGCCGAGTCACTCCGGTATCGAGGGCAATGAAAAAGCTGACGTGCTAGCAAGGCAGGGAGCCACCATATCATTTATGGGCATAACAAATTTACTGTTCTATGCATAACTTATATGCAAAATGCAACATCAGGTCAAATCATTCTTTCACCAAACAGAATGAACCAAAACCCCCCTGCGTCTCCGGCAGCAGCCCCTTCTCTTCCAACTCCTCCTCTAGCCTATTTTTTACCACCATCATAGCTATGTTGTATCCCGTGCTCATCACTGTTATCCCCCTATAGCAATCCGCATCCTTCTGATCCCCTTCACTGTGTATCACTCTTCCCCTCCACATCTGATTCAGTGAATGAAAATTTCTTCTTCCTCACTTCCCCAATCTCCTTCCATATCTCTACCTTCAGCCCATCCCTCCCTGCTGCCTTTCCTCCCTTCACCTCCTTGAAAACTTTTTCGGCCTCCTTCTCCGTGAACTCTTCCTCTTCATTCCCTCGCCTGCCTTCTCCCATCCCCACTGACACTACACTACCTTCTCTGCACTTCCTTGTCCATTCTTTCAACGATACCCCTAACTGCCTCTTCCTTTTCCCTCTCCTCAGCACCTTCCACATTTCCACCTCGTTCCTGCATTCCCTCAATTCCTCGCTCACTCCACCGCCTGCGGCTTCTTCCTGTCACAAATACCATCATATCTTTTCCTTGCCGCCACCACTTTCCCCTCTTCTCCTCGATTTCTTACACATTCTCCCATTGCCTTTTTCAACTCCCTCTTCGCCTGTCTACACTCCTTATCGAACCACTTCTTTTTCCTTTTAAATCCCACTATCATCTTCTCTATTCTATTGACCTCTTCTCATCGAATCCTCACCAGCCTCTTTCTCATATCCTCCACCGCCTTTACCCCACACTCAAGGTATTCGTTTTCTTGCCCCCTTACCTTAACCATAGTAAGGCGATAATAAAAGGACCATACTCTAACCAAGCTGCAGGACTACTGATATTAAGTAGTGCACAGCTAAAAACAGCCATAGGACTACTAACTGTGGCCTGTTAGACTGTTAAAGAGCACCTAATGAAAATCAGAACATATAATAGCAACACGAATTGTCGGCTAAGCGATATGGCACTGGAAAGCAATGTACATTCTGTGCAGTTGCAATGCACTGGATAACAAAACACGGCTCATATTCGGGAACAGTCAAGTGGTACCAAGGATTTCCAGACGTAACCCCCGAAGGGCATTGAGTTCAGAATAGTTGTGTGAGTAAGGCAATATGGGGTAGTACAATAAGCCACCTAGGCTGCAGTGCATCCGGATCCACAAGGAAGACACTCACACAGGAAAAAAAAATTAGAGTGAAATTGAAATACATGATGGTGTTTCAGAACCAACTAATAGCATGTAGAATTTGTTCTATTAATACGAAATGTTAGTATCGTGTTGGTACGGGTCTAGTAGAAATGAATAATCTATTTTGATATTTACGGCAATTCCATTAATAAAATGTTTAAATATTTGCTAATACTTGTTGGTATAACAATTGATATTTTGAGAACTTTGCAATCACAAACCTTTGCAATTATTCAATAAATACTCATTTTAGAACAATGTGATTTCAATTTTTTCTGTAAATAAAGGCGTTTTTCAATTTTAAATAATTATTTTTAATTTTTTTCAACTTTGATGTTCAGTAATTTTATTTTTTGTAACGTAAATTAAAAACATCAACTTTATATATTACATGTCATAAATTTTATAATACAGGAAACTGCAGAATAGGTTTTTGATTGATTGTCTAATGAGGGTTTCTACTCCCAGACTAAGCATGAAGTAAAATTTCGCTGCGCTACGCGCCCGAGCCAAATTAAGCTTTTCTAAACTCGAAATTTTACTTCATGCGCCACGCATATAAAACACCGACTTTAAGTAAAATCTTTATACGATTGGTTAGAGTGAAATAAATTTATTATGCCGATTATCAATTGATTAAATGACGGGGAAAATGCTATGATGGATACATCATTATTTTTATAATTAATTGTTGTGTTATTTTTATTGAATTAATGCCTATTTAATTTTATCTGGATTAGTACTGCTTAAAAGCACAAACAATTTTATTTACAAATTGATTATACAATCGCATTATTCATTTAAGAAACATATTTAGGATATATTACTAATTTACAACATTTTTATGTTCTAGAATTTGGACTAAATAAGAGGTTTAATCAATGATTAGTTAATGATTAAAGTTAATTAGTCATGGTTGTAAAATGAAAACACCGTTGAATTTCGTTAGTATTAGTGAAATTTAACCAAGTGGTTTCTTTTTAAATTCATAGTGAAATATGTTTCTCAACGTGAAAGATGAGAAACTTTTTCAAGGTTAATTAGTCAGTTGCCCATTTGCACCATAATGGGCAAGTGTTTTTTTATCTACAACAAAACCATGTATTGTTAAAAAATAATCAAAATACAACAATTTGCAATTAATAAAATCTTAAATAATAAAATACTTCTAATAAAATAAAAGAAATTGTACATTATACAAATTTAAACATTCGTTATATGAATTAAATGGATAGCAGGCCCAAACAATACAACTATAATTTATCCCTAGATTAGATTGCGGCAAAAAAATTACTAGATTTCATCATTCTACCTGTGTAAATCTGGTTTCTCGTTTGTCCAGTCTTATAAAAAACACAGTATAGACAATTAATAATATAAACAAAATTTGTATACATTTTATTCTAATAAAATGTATACAAATTTTGTGTGTTTCGCACATTACTCTTTAGTTTAGATCAAAGTTTCTTGTATGAAGGCAAAATGCTGTATCTCAGAGAAACTCTAACAAACAATAGTTTGACTCATTTAAAACTACCAAAAAATCAACTGTCAATTCTTGAATGAATTTAATTTTTGTTGATTATATCTTAAACTTTGATTAAAATTCAACATATTTCTGGGGTGTTAAAGCTTTTACGTAAAAATGTAATTTATGTGATATTTTCTATTCGATATCTCTCATTTTTCAAATGATTCAATATGTTCTTGGGATTTTATGCAATTTTTGATACAGAGCATGTACTTTTTCAGTGCACTGGAAGCGTTAATAAATTTCGCTTATTCCGGCCGAGTGATCTTGGATAAAAACAACGTTCAAAACATAATGATCGGCGCGTCGTTTCTTCAACTGAACAAAGTAAGAGACGCCTGCGCCAATTATCTTCTTCAAAGGTGAGAGATAGTTATTTAAATATAACATGGCTTTATTTTTAACTATCAAGGATTTAACTAAATTTGTTTTAATATTGGCAAAAGTCAATTATTAGTGGATATTTTATCTTAATAATTGATCTCAACAACACTGTTCGTTTTTCTATATATCGAAATTCTTAAAAATGTGCTTTTAAGCATTCCAAGGCACAGATTTATTGAGAGACTTTGTAGTCTTTTAATTTTGTTTTTTCTAATTTCTAATCTCTCATTTTTAGTAGTTAACCTTAAAAGTGGCAGTCTGGGCTGAGAGGCGTAAAAATTAATCCAATTATCCATAACACGTTAGAACTGGCCTTGCTGGCAGTCTATATTTATATGTTACATCAGTTATTTAACATTTTGGAAATGTGGAAAGAACTCTTAAAAATGTTAATTTAGATTGCACCCACAAAACGCGTTGGGAATCCGACAGTTCGCCGACACGTTAGGCTGCACCTCCCTGGTAGAATCGGCTGATAAGTACATCGAGCAGTGTTTTCACGAGGTCTCCCTCTCCGACGAGTACCAGAACCTGACTTTAAACGAGGTGAAGAGCCTGCTGCAGAGGAACGAGTTGCGGGTGGAGAGCGAGGAGCAGGTTTTCGAGGCGTGCATGCGCTGGGTGAAGCAGCACGAAGGCAGGTCCGCGCACCTGCCCGAGCTGCTGTCACAGGTGCGGCTGCCGCTGCTCTCCCCGCTCTACCTCACGGACCGGGTCGCCACCGAGGAGTTAATAAGGACGTCGCACCAGTGCAGGTGATAGAGGTTGATTCCTGCTGGCGGTTCGGTTTTTGTAACGTTTTGTTTTGCTTAGGGACTTACTGGACGAGGCCAGGGTTTTTCATTTAATACCAGAGAGAAGGCCCCTGCTGCAGAGTTTTCGTACCAAACAGCGTGCCTGCGAGGTGCGGGGGCAAATTTATGTTGTGGGTGGTTTAAACAGACATGGTAAGCGCTGTGTAAATTTTAATTTACGAATCATTTAGACCAGGGCTGTTCAACCTGATGGCCGCATGCGGTCCTTGCAACACTTTTGTGCGGCCCGATTCAACAAACGCCGTTCTATATTTATTAATGTTTTTTTTAAATACTAAAGTAATTTTAAGTTTCAAGTAGGAAACCATATCCGTATTCAATTTGTCCGAGAATATATCTTTACTTTTTGTTCGCGCCGCTTAATTAAAGCCCAAAAATTATAAATTTGTGCACGATTTAGGCTTTATAGCTTGTTTTCGTCCGAAGCTCATTTTACGACAGTGTAATACGCCCTGTACCCCAACAAACAGATCATAAACCCTTTCAGCAAAATTTTGAATCGGACAATGGTGTACTGCCAATACGTGCTTCATTGCAGGCAATTGGAGATAATCCGTAGCTGAAGGTTTATGATCAGTTATTGTAAAAATGCAGCTATCGGAAATTTGAAACGTATTTTATTCTGTTTCGATTTTTTTACTCAGTTTTTCCTTATCTCTTTCCTCCACTTTTAACCCCTATTTCTTCCTAAACAACCAACCCTCATCCCTCAAAAACTAAAACTAGACACTTCTTCTCCAACTGCCGAATGAGTAAGTTATATTTATCCCTGTGAACTTATAATTTTTAACTGTTAAATCATATACAGGGTGTCCGTATTTCAACAGAATGTATGGGGATCTCAGTTATTTGAAGAGATACAGAGTCGGTTAAATTGGGGCAAAGTTGCGTATTTTAGGGCCTAACAATAATCTGAAAACAATTTTGAAATATTTTTTTTTGTTGTCGAGATATCAACAAAAAACTGATTTTTTGATAAATCATTTTTATTTTTTTATTCCAAAACTACTAAATCTGGACATTTGGAACTTTGACAATATACAGGCACTTTTTACTGAGGAATCTAGTAGCATTTTTTTTTTTAGATAACTATAACATTTACTGAGGGACCATAGTCACTTGTATCGTTATCTTTGTGAGTTAATTGAATTGTCAAATTAATGTCAGATTTCTTTTCACGTAACCTGGTTAATCTTGTCCTAACCTAAAACACAACCTGCATCACATCACTAAAAAATTTGATAAGTCATATTAAAAATAAAAACAGATTATATATTAAAATATTATATTCAACATTAATATTTTTTTTTTATAAATAAAACATTATCACTCTCCTCACAGGTTAAATTTCATGTTTCGAATGAGTTTGCACACCCAAATTAAGCATGAAGTAAAAGTATGTAAACAAATCTGCTTCGCTACGCTAAATCGCTAAATCAGTGTTAAACCCGTACTAAACATATACTGCTAAACAAGAATATTTTGAATTTCACTATATTTCAGTACAGTACTACGTGACCAAACCAAATTTTCAGATTTTTTTAAACTTGAGTTAATTTTTAAGTTTAGAAGAATCTGAAAATTTAGTTCATGCTTAATTGAGGAGTAGAAACACTTGTTTGAAACTTCAAATTAAACTCAACAACGAACAAGAAATGCCTTAAAATGTATACGTATCGGAATGTGAAAGAAAAATTCCCTGTAAATTTAAAAAATATAATCAAAACTGTATTTTAGGCTTATGAACTTTTGTAAAAATATTAAAAATATATCAAAAGTCTTATAAAAAATTAAAATATGCAAAAAAATTGATTTTACAAAAATATATACTACTAAGGTTGACAAAACTAATTTTAGCATTCGAAGCAATTTGGGTTGGCCAGCCCTGATTTGAAAGAATTGAACTATTCTATGTCTAGAACAATCTTGAATAAAGTGTCTTAGGGGGGTCGTAACACATTTAAATGTATAGGATTTCTTTTTCTTTTGAGTATACCTACGTATTAGAGACCTGCACGAGTACGTATGGAATCGGCGATTACAGATACAAATACTCATCGTTGCGATGCAACGATGAGTATAAACATACTCGTAATCGTACTCATGATTACACGATTATAGTTGTTAATTTATGTAGAATCGTATGAGTAATCGGTTATACAGGTACATTTTTCGCAATGATTTTAAACATTTATTAATATCTTTAGATACAACTGTTATGTAAAAAATATTATGTTTTCACTCAACTTAGCAAAGCACATCAATTGCAAAAATAAATAATCTTAAAAGGTGTATGTGTTGCAACGTCTACGTTTATTTCACATACAAAAATTGTTTTAAATCATTTTTGGGAACATGTTCCTCTGCTCAGCGATGGTTCAAATTGTGTTCTGTTTTAAATTAAAATATAATAAGTCGCTTAAAATTTCCTGACATAGGTGACTCGGCAGGTATTTGGAATGTATATGGCGTCAGTCTTATTATTATTGTTTTGAAAAATTGAAGATTAAGTTTAATAAAGTTCTGGCCGGACAATGTAGTCGGAGTCCAGCACTTTGTCTCTAACTCGGACACTTACCAGTCAATGATTTATCGGTAATTCATTTTACTAGTGACTGTCATGAATAATATTCTTTTTTTAATAATTTTAATACATTTAACAAAAAGATATCAAAAATTGGCACTTTGGCTATCGGATTAAGTTAATTACTATCACGTTGTTTTTTTACATACAAAAATAACGTGAATTTAACACAAAAATATTCATTACATCTTATAAACACGATTTACTTACAATAAACATAAAACATGTAAAGATGATTCGTCATGAAATGGCCTTGAAGCACGTTAAGGTCTTCAACAAATGGCCGAAGTTCTACAGAGATTATTAATGAATAAAACCCAATAGTTTATTTTCTGTAGTATCTTATTATACTATACTACGTTATGGTCTTTTAGAATAATTATATTTGTTCTAATTTTTGAAATCAAAAGAAAATGATGTTGCAAACACCATCAATTTTGAAATTTTTCGTTTCAAGATTAACCCCAATTCCAACAAGCCATTATTTATTTATTTATTTACGGAAAAAATCCATTTTTATACATTTAAATATACATATTATATATATTAAGCCAAAGCTTTAAATCCCTCCCTATTTACAACATCAAAAGAATGTAGATCACGAGCCACAAATTTTACACAATTGTTCATTATCTCCTGCCTACGCGTGTGGCCGTTCAACTATCATCCTCATGGTTGTATTTATTTTTAGAACAAGCGTTCTTCAAATTTGAAGGACTGCACCTTTTTCCGAATTGAAATATCGTCTCACATACCACACATATTACGAATAGTTCGATTTCTTTCGTTGCACTGTTGACAATCTTTTTAGAAAAAAGCTAGACTGCACTCGTACCCGACTCTTACAAACATTTTAATTTTTTTCAGAAATATAAATCTGTAATTGATATTGTTTACCAACAAACAACGAAATATATCGATCACCACTTATATGATACAATGTATTACAAATGTCAAACGATACTGAGAGTTTAAATCAAATTATTATTTTTGATTAATAATCGGTACAGCCTGACAGATCTGACATGATTATGTTTGAATTGTAATCGCTGATTATTAATCGTTACAGGTCTACGATGCGACGATGCCGTTCCACGAGTATGTAATCGTATCACGTAGCAACGTAATCGGCGATTATTAACAGGATATATTTTTACGTACTCGTGCAGGACTCTACTACGTATCCCAAAGCAAATTGTTAAAATTTTCACCCACTTGTCCCACTTAACTCCCCACCTAGGGGGATAAGTGGGACACCTTGTATACTATTTAAAACAAACGTTTTTTTTTTCAGGGGATTCTTTGAGCACTGTTGAGTATTATGACCCAAAAACCAACTCGTGGCACATAGCTCCACCGATGTCCACACTAAGGTCGCGCTTGGGAGTTGCGGTACTTCGCGGTAAACTGTACGCCTTTGGCGGCTACAATGGAAAAGACAGGTTGTCCAGCGTTGAGGTCTACGACGCCATTAAGAAAGAATGGTCCATGGTCAGTCCTATGCAGTGCAAAAGGAGGTGAGTAATATTGATGAATGTGTTAGTAGAAAATGTGATAATGTGTCTCTTCTATAGTGCTTTGGGAGCAACATCTTTGGGAGATATAATTTACGTGTGTGGAGGTTATGATGGTGTGACCTCTTTGAGTTCCGTCGAAAGATACCACCCGCACACGAACACTTGGTGTTCTCTGGCGCCGATGAATAAAAGCCGAAGTGCGGGTGCTGTTGTCGCTTGTCAAGGTGAGCTAAATTATAATAATAATTCAAACTAGCGTTATTGATATACGATTAACTTTCGTCTAAATTCAAATTCAATGCACAATAAAATTTCTTCGAAGTAATCAAGTTTTCTGAGCACACTTTGCTTTGGACGATTTACGAAAGAATTTGTGTCAGGTTAATTTGGGGGTCTCAGATATAATATAATCACTTTAGTTTATGTTAGAGAATAAGGGTTAAAGGTTAAAATCTTACTAGATCCTAGATGGGGCTCCGCATAGCTTTATATTGAACCTGTATAAAAATGTTGAGAATTACTGGTCACGCATGTGCAATACCACTAGGCCCGAAAGAATCATTTCTCTTGATAAATATTGAAAAATTAAATTCTATTTAGCGGCAACAATGTATGGTTCTAAGTTTATATAATTTTTAGGTTATGTTTACGCACTGGGCGGTCACGACGGTCTGTCGATTTTCGATTCTGTGGAGAGGTACGACCCCAACACGAACACATGGACAGAATCGACACCGATGTTAACGAAACGGTATGTGTTTTTATTTTTACCATAAAAGATTACACTTTTTGACTTTTCTTGCAGTGCTGCCAGCTCTATACCATCAAATGTCTAAAAGACTCATCTTAAAAATTAACAGAAATCACCTGCTTTTATTACCGGGCTTAAAAGACATTTAAAGTTTAGCGATTATCGTTTAACGCATAGGTTGTCAACCTGATTTTGCCTACCGCCCACTTTGAGAATACTTTTTTTTTCTAGAGCCACCCAATTTTTTTACTTACCATCTGTCACGAATCTGAAACAGCTATTGCCACGATTATATTGAAACGTGTAATATTATACGCCCCCTAATTTTCTCTGGATTTTCTAGTGCCCCCCTAAAAGTCTCAGACAGGGGGGCGTTATTGCCCACATTGAGAAAACATGGTTTAACGTTTAAGAAAATGATGTCTATCATACGAGAATTAAGGTTTAAAAATGTTAGGTTATCTGTCCGCTTGTCGACATTGCCAACTATTTTATCAAAAATTTGTGAAAATACTATTTTACAAGTAATTCTTACAATTAACAAGGAAGAAATTTAAAACTATTGTTTATAATTTCCAATTCATCCTTTTTACCGTTAATAGCTGACTCAGTAAATCTGGCATCACTTAACTCGAATAATAGAGTATACTTTTATATTTAAGGAAAGTAGAAAGTAACGAACTCTTAAACGCTAAACGTTCATTTTTAAAATCCTTAAACAGCCTATGAACGCATACTCATACGTTTTTCTCCGCTTAAATGCTAAACGTCTTATAAATTTGGCATAAGCCGCAGTTATATTGTAGGTTGGCACTCTGAAATTATAATTATTATTATTATTATAATTATTATGTCTGAAGTATTATATGTCAATTCTTAAGGGGATTATTGCAGTGTAACACGTCGATCGTGTTGGAAAGACCCACATAGTTTAGAGTAGCTCATCCGATGCCAAAATTACAGCACAAGTGGGGCGAATACAGTCAGAGAGAAAAGCGGCAGTTCGCTGTGAATTTGTGCATTGCTCCTTGGCATGAACGGATGGGGTCTCGCGTCGCGTGGAATAGACGAAAAAAAAAAAGCGTATAAAAAAGACGGACCGAAAGAAAGTGTCGATTCGTATTATTTAAACACGCTGATAATACATACAAGCTATGTATTGTTTTCAATTCGTTAGAAAGCGATCCTGTGTTATTTTTCGGTATTTACAAAACTGATGATTCTTATTCTTGTCATTATAACACATTATTTTTACTTTTAAGACTCCAGTTTCGACAGCCGAACAAACTATGTGTTTTATTTTATTAAATTATAGATTATTTCTTTAAAATATAATAATAAAATAATTCATGTTCATAAGCTCATTGTGAAAATTTATATGCCGGACATATATGAAAAAAACGGAACATAGTATTTTCAATGATATTTGGCCTCTGCCAAATTGGGGAGAATTTCAATATATATTCGGTCAAATATTCTAGTTTTTATAAATGCAACAAATAAATAATAGATTGCTGAGAGCTGCCCTATTTTTTGTATGTTTAGTACAGGGTTTACAAAATGATGATGTGTATAAATAGGCTCAGTCAACTTAGCCCCCCGAAGTTCGACTTTTTTGAAAAAAGCGATTGCGCTAGACCGGCCACAAAAATTAGAGCTAGCGCCATTTAGACAAGAAAACTACGGGGATTTGAACTTTCGGGGGGCTAAGTTGATGCTAGCCCCCCGAGTTTGGATTTTTTAAGTTTTTTTACACTATTCGGATTCCTCAGAGCTAGCGCTACCAATTTAAAAGCCAACGCCACTCCCACAGCCCCAAAAAATGATAAAACATTTTTAACCCTGGCCCCCTAAAATGAGATGTTTTAAATCAAATTGGGTGGAAAATATAACTTAGAGCTAGCGCCAACAGAATATGACAAAAATATTCTTTCAAAAATATCAGATAAAAAAAGTTCACATCCAAATTTTGATGCGAAAGCTTTCAGATCCTGTATGCGTATTACCATTTACTTCCTGAATTTTAATACAAAATTATGTTTGGCATATAATATACCGCTTCCAACAAATATTTCGGTGTTGTAATTACTTTATTTATGTTCATAGACACTGACTATTAGAAACATGATGCCTAGAAGACAGTAGCGTAACTGACAATTGTGTTTTCACTCCTAGCTAATTTAAATCGTTATAACTCAAGAACTTACCGTACGATTTAAAAAACTCTTTTGGCACTGTAATTACTATACTAGTGTTTATAAACACTGGCAACGAGATAGCTTGCGCTATATATTTATATATATATTTCTATATTAGTGAACATGCAGTATAAAAAAATACTTATTCCATTAGCAGTCAGAAAGCATGAAAATAAAACACTAGTACAATAAAATATCGATTATAATTGCGAAATATTCATTTTACGAGAATAAATGCTAACGACGCGAGCCGATTTTGTTAACTATGATTGAAAAAAGAAAAGAAAAACAAACGCGAAGCCGCGCAGCGTTCACCGGCCCAGAGATAAACGCTGGCCGCATGCTGCTCGCCCCTCCAATAATTGTGCAGATGAGTGTACAACGCGTTCAACTAAGAGAAGATCCGCAAGGCGGCGGTATTTTACGGTCTCATTTTCCAAGATTTTTATTTTAACCTGACTCGGGCATGAGCTATCGTATCCTTATGAAATGTTCACATTATATTCCTTATAGTATAAACTAGTAAGATATGGGAATATTTTTTTTAATTTTGAAAAATTTAACATTATTTTCTTTATACCTCTGAAAGCAAATTGTTTTAAAAAAAAGTACTTCGATGTTTTACTAGATAATTGGGCTTAATATACGCTGTCAAAATTTCAACTTTCTAGGACCTTTAGTTTTTAAATAAACCTAACACTAAATTTCAGACCACTGTTATATTTAATGTTAGGTTTATTTAAAAACTAAAGGTCCTAGAAAGTTGAAATTTTGACAGCGTATATTAAGCCCAATTATCTAGTAAAATATCGAAGTACTTTTTTTTTAACAATTTGCTTTCAGAGGTATGAAAAAAATAATGTTAAATTTTTCAAAATTAAAAAAAATATTCCCATATCTTAGTAGTTTATACTATAAGGAATATAATGTGAACATTTCATAAGGATGCGATAGCTCATGCCCGAGTCAGGTTAAAATAAAAATTTTGAAAAATAAGACCGTAAAATACCGCCGCCTTGCGGATCTTCTCTTAGTTGAACGCGTTGTACACTCATCTGCACAATTATTGGAGGGGGGAGCAGCATGCAGCCAGCGTTTATCCCAGGGCCGGTGAACGCTGTGCGGCTTCGCGTTTGTTTTTCTTTTCTTTTTTCAATCATAGTTAACAAAAACGGCTCGCGTCGTTAGCATTTATTCTCGTAAAATTAATATTTCGCAATTATAATCGATATTTTATTGTACTAGTGTTTTATTTTCATGCTTTCTGACTACTAATGGAATAAGTATTTTTTTATACTGCATGTTCACTAATATAGAAAACACGAAATGTTTCACTAATTTAAATAAAGATGTGTAATATACCTTTAATATTGGCTTTCCTAATTATTTGACAGTGTCGGTATTATAAAATTATTTTGAAAGTGTTTTAAGCTGATTAATAAGCAGAAGCAATCGAATAACAATCAGTCTTGTTCAAATCATTATTTCACCTTAAATCTTTCGTTGTTAAAACAGTTGTTAAATGCCATTAAACTTCTCGCAATAAAACTATTAAAGTAAATTGTAAAGTTTCTAGCAATCGGACATATTTGAACCAACTGCGACTTCATCAACGAATCAATGATATCAAAACTATAAGAATAGTAAGAATAACACCAATATGACGTCGTAGATTAATGTTATAAATCAACTATTTTTTACTGAGCACAGGTAATATTTGTTTGACGAATGTTTAAAAAAATGTAGGGTTTAACTGCGTGCATATTCATTGTTAATTATTTTAGCAAAATTAGAACTATAATAATAATAAGGTAGTTATTATAATGCATTTCAAATAACAAGCTTCTCGCTCAACATTGCACCGAGCCCAATATATTTTTTTCAAATTTGGCTGATTTTTGATGAGTCATATTTTGATAGTAAGTAAATAAGGAATAAATGAATTGTAATTGAATGTTATTGTAATCCTCTATTTATACGGTTCAGTCAACTTAGCCCCCCGAAGTTCGACTTTTTAAAAAATAACTGTTGCGCTAGACGGGCCTTAGCTGGCGCCACAAAAATTAGAGCTAGCGCCGTTTAGACAAGAAAGTTACGGGGGTTTGAACTTTCGGGGGGCTAGGTTGATGCTAGCCCCCCGAGTTTGGATTTTTCAAGTTTTCTTACAGTATTCGGATTCCTCAGAGCTAGCGCTACCAATTTAAAAGCAAGCGCCACCCCCACAACCCCAAAAGATTTTAAAACATTTTAAACCCTAGCCCCCGAAATGAGATTTTTTTAATCAAATTGGGTGCAGAATATGAAAAAAATATTCTCTCAAAAATATCAGGTAAAAAATAATTCACATCCAAACTTTGATGTGAGAGCTTTCAGCTCCTGTATGCGTATTACCATTTACTTGCTGAATTTCAATACAAAATCATGATTGGCATATAAAATACCGCTTCCAAGAAATATGTTGGCGTTGTAATTACTTTATGTATGTTCAAAGACACTGGCTATTACAAAGATGATGCCTAGAAAACAGTAGCCTAACTGACAAGTTTTTTTCAACAAAGTCGTACTTCGGGGGGCTAAGTTGACTGAGCCGTATAATGTAAGCAACAACTATCAAAACATTTAAGCTAAATATTTGATATGTAACATGGATTAGATATTTAGGTTTGCTTAGAGAGTTGCTCCTTTATCAGGCAAGAAATGAATCTTAAAACTTAATATGAGTAATAACCTAATAATATTTAAGTTGAATACAACATAATAACATACAGGGAGTTTTTCTTTAAAGTATACGTTTTCCAAATTTAGCTTATTTTCTTTAAATCTTTAGATATTCCTTGTTTTTTAAAAAAGTTCAATTTAAGGCTTTAAACGAGTGTTTTCCACTCCCAGACTAAGCATGAAGTAAAATATCGAGTTTAGAAAAGCCATGAAAATTTGTCGAGGGTCGCTGCGCGACCCTCGACAAATTTTCACGGGGCTTTTCTAAACTCGAAATTTTACTTCTTGCTTAGCCTGGGAGTGGAAAACACTCGCTTAAAGCTTCAAATTGAATTCCTGTAAAAACAACATATATCTAAAGATTTAATGAAAATAAAGTGAATCTGGAATACGTATACTTTAAAGAAAAACTCCTTGTATACATATTGTAGAATTAGGATATTGAGATAGATTGTGTTAGAATGAAAATAAAGTCAATTGAATAGGAACGAAAGGAGCTTAATCACAATTTTGTAGCATCGAAAAGATACCCATGTTTTGATTAGGTACATACATAACCCGATGTGTACTAGGTAAATTTTCAGGCATTCATTGTTTTTGAAAAGCGTTCAGTTTGAAACTCCCAACGAGTGTTTTCCACCGAGTAATAACGATTTAAGTTATCACGTAGTAAAAAAAAAAACAACCGTGAGGTACGCCACTGTCTTGCTAGCACTAGCTATCTCTTGAATAACTTTCTCATTTATCACTTGGTGAAACATTTTGAAATAATAATAAAGGATAAATTAAAAACACTTGGTTTGTTTCACTATTTGTTTCTATTTACTTGACTAGTTTCGCTTTTTACGGCATTATCAAGAGTGAACTTTGATAATGCCGTAAAAAGCGAAACTAGTCGAGTAAATAGAAACAAATAGTGAAACAAACTAAGTGATTTTAATTTATCCTTTAATATTACTAGCTATGTCGTTGTTAGTGTTTATAGACTTCAGTATAGCAATTACAATGCCAAAAGAAATTTGAAATCGTACGGTTAGTTTCCGAGTTATAACGATTTCAATTATCAAAAACAATCGTCAGTTACGCCACTGTCTTACTAGTGCAAGCTATCTCGTTGCCAATGTTTATAAACATTAGTATAGTAATTACAATGCCGAAAGAGTTTTTTAAATCGTACGGTAAGTTCTTGAGTTATAACGATTTAAATTAGCTAGGAGTGAAAACACAATTGTCAGTTACGCTACTGTCTTCTAGGCATCATGTTTATAATAGCCAGTGTCTATCAGAGCTGGGATGAATCCTCAAAAACAGGATCCGAATCACGAATCCGAATCACCTAATATGATTCGAACCGCGAATACTCGAATAAAGGATTCGTAAGTGAAAAATATGATTCGAATCAAAGATTCGAATACTCATTTTTGAATCACGGATACAAATCCTTTAAAAATAAATTTGAATCTATCATTTGCAACCAGTAACATTTTATTCCATCAGTTTCTATTAAGAAAAATGTTCATATACCGACTAAATATCTGATTAAATAATGATTTTAATTAATTATGATATATGTGTTATTGAACTTTATTCTAAATCAGTGTTTTATACGCGTGGCGCATGAAGTAAAATTTCGAGTTTATAAAAGCCCCGTGAAAATTTGTCTCGGGTCGCTGCGCGACCCTCGACAAATTTTCTACGCGGGGCTTTTCTAAACTCGAAATTTTACTTAATGCTTAGTCTGGGAGTGGACAACACTCGTTCTTAGAAGTTTAAAATTCACTCTAGAATACTAAGTTTATTACCATTTTACAAAGGATGCAGCTCGAAGGACCAATCATAGTCTTCGATGAGCGGGGCTTTTCTAAACTCGAAATTTTACTTCATGCGCCACGCGTATAAATCACTGATTTAAAGTGAAGTTAAAAATGCACTGAAAACCAATCTAACTTCGATATTTTTTCAAAACTGGATGTTTTCTTTCCTATCCAGGCTGTAAACCTTCAGATATTCGTTTTTTTCTTGTAAAAAACTTCGATTCCCTGTAGTCCTTCGGTCTCCGAAGACCATGATTTGTCCTTCGAGCTGTAGTCTTTGTAAAATGGTAATAAACTTAGTAATCTTGAGTGATCACTCAATTTGAAACTTCTAAGAACGAGTGTTGTCCACTCCCAGACTAAGCATGAAGTAAAATTTCGAGTTTAGAAAAGCCCCGCGTAGAAAATTTGTCGAGGGTCGCGCAGCGACCCGAGACAAATTTTCACGGGGCTTTTCTAAACTCGAAATTTTACTTCATGCGCCACGCGTATAAAACACTGATTTCAAGTGAAGTTAAAAATATACTATTAAGGTTGGACATTTTATATGATTAAATAACCAAATATGCATTTACAAATATTTTAATTATTGAAAATGTAAATATTTATATTCAAATATGAATAATTTAGTGATTTAAATATTCATATTAGAATATTTAACTATTTGAATTAATCGAATTCGAATCCCAGCCTTAATAGCGATGATTCGAATTATTTGGGAGGATTTGAATCCGTGTATGAGGATTCGAATCCTTTTATAAGGATTCGAATCCTTTTATAAGGATTCGAATTTTATTATAAGGATTCGAATCATCTACGTCTGGATTCGAATACGAATCCTTTTAAAAAAATGTAACGAATCCGGATCACGAATCCGTTTTCACTAAAGTATTCGAATACCTCTTTTGAATCCTCTAAAAGGATTCGAATCCAGGAATCGAATCTTGAATGATTCGAATCCTGCCCAGCTCTGGTGTCTATGAACATAAATAAAGTAATTACAACGCCGAAATATTTGTTTGAAGCGGTATATTATATGCCAAACATCATTTTGTATTAAAATTCAGGAAGTAAATGGTAATACGCATACAGGATCTGAAAGCTCTGGCATCAAACTTTGGATGTGAACTTTTTTTTACCTGATATTTTTGAGAGAATATTTTTGTCATATTCTGTTGGCGCTAGCTCTAAGTTATATTTTCCACCCAATTTGATTAAACACATCTCATTTTAGGGGGCCGGGGTTAAAATGTTTTATCATTTTTTGGGGTTGTGGGAGTGGCGTTGGCTTTTAAATTGGTAGCGCTAGCTCTGAGGAATCCGAATAGTGTAAAAAAGCTTAAAAAATCCAAACTCGGGGGGCTAGCATTAACCTAGCCCCCCGAAAGTTCAAATCCCCGTAGTTTTCTTGTCTAAATGGCGCTAGCTCTAATTTTTGTGGCTCTAGCTGGCGCTAGCTAAGGCCGGTCTAGCGCAATCGCTTTTTTCAAAAAAGTCGAACTTCGGGGGGCTAAGTTGACGAGCCTATTTATACACATCATCATTTTGTAAACCCTGTACTAAACATAAAAAAAACAGGGCAGCTTTCCGTTTAATTTTTTTCAATCTATTATTTATTTGTTGCATTCATAAAAACTAAAATATTTGACCGAATATAAATTGAAATTCTCCCCAAAATTTGGGGTATTTACCCAATTTGGCAGAGGCCAAATTAATACACATTATTTTCATGGCGATAGCAGTTAGGGAAGATAATATTCCCATTTAAAAAATATCATTGAAAATCCTATGTTCCGTTTTTTTCATATATGTCCGGCATATAAATATTCCCAATGAGCTTATGAACATGAATTACATTATTATTATATTTTTAAGAAATAATCTATAATTTAATAAAATAAAACACATAGTTTGTTCGGCTGTCGAAACTGGAGTCTTAAAAGTAAAAATAATGTGTTATAATGACAAGAATTAGAATCATCAGTTTTGTAAATACTGAAACATAACACAGGATCCGATAACGCTTTCTAACGAATTGAAAACAATACATAGCTTGTATGTATTATCAGCGTGTTTAAATAATACGAATCGACACTTTCCTTCGATCCGTTTTTTTATACGCTTTTTTTTTTCGTCTATTCCACGCGACGCGAGACCCCATCCGTTCATGCCAAGGAGCAATGCACAAATGCACAGCGAGCTGCCGCCTTTCTCTCTGACTGTATTCGCCCCACTTGTCCTGTAAATTTGGCATCGGATGAGCTACTCTAAACTATGTGGGTCTTTCCAACACGATCGGCGTGTTACACTGCGATAATCCCCTTAAAGCGTGTAGCCAACTCAAATTTTAAAGAAGATAAAATCATGGCACTCTAGGGGTTATATTTGATGAACATATGATATATAGACTTATAAACTAGGTGGCCTGAATGTTTAAAAACTTTTATGTCCCTTCGAATGTTTGCTTTATTATTCTGTTATAATTATAATATTTGTATGATTGAAACAAAAATTTAATGGCCTGAAGTCATTTTTTATTTTTTATAAAGGAGGCGATAAAGGTGTTAATGTTAGCAACGAAAAACTCTGAAATAATTTAGAACTTTGTGAGACTGAAGAGTTTTCAAAAAGATTATGATACTATTTTTCTTTTTTTACATATATTTTCTGATTTAAAACGTTTTTAAGTAATATCTTATTTTTATATGTGCTTATAATTCCTTAATGTATCATATTATTCTACAGTTTTTTCAATTAATTTGAGTGTTTTTTAATCTTTATTTTAGAATCTACAGTTATTTTAAGTTAAATGGCAGTCATGGATTAATCACGTTAGGTTAGATGCAAAAATTACAAAATTTAGGTTTGATAACTTTTGTAATTTTTATCTAATCTCATGCATTTACATAATATATACACTTTTGTGCAATAAAATTAAGCACAAGTCTTATGCCTATTTTTCACAATGTTCTAGTTGTATAATTCGGGTCTGTGTTTTAATTGCCTAGCAACAGTTTCAATAAATAATAAAACACCATAACACTTCTTTCCTACTCACAACGTTTCTTAACTCAGTAAATAATAAAAAAAAAAGACCTTTATTGGCATATCTCCACACTTTACATTGCATTACATTTACATTTACATTTGATTACCTCATTACATTCCCGTATCCCTCTTACCCTCCCTTCTCTTTTCCCTCTCCCTCCCCAGCTTTTCCAACGTCCTTACCCCGCTCCCATCCTCCCTCATCCACTCCACTACCCTTCTATTCCTTTTCGCTCCCAGCCACTCCTCTTTCACCCCCTCACATTCCTCCGCCAAGTGTCCCAACGTATCCTTCCCCTGTCCACACAACACACACCTTCCATATTCTTCCCCCATCCATACTTTCCTTCCTCTCTCCTCCGATCCACACCTCGCCCTTGCCACAATCACCCTATCCTCTCTACCCCATCCCTTCTCTATCAAATACTTCGGCACTCTTCTATACACCTGCCACCTCCCATACATATCATTATACTCACTTCTCTCAATACGCCCTTGCCTTTCTTGCCCTTCCACCTCCTTCCCTTTCCCCCTCACCCACTCATCCACCTTCACCCCATTTCCTAGCCATTCCATTACCTTCGCCTCCGACAGCCCTACCCTCTCATACATTTTCCTCCTCTCCCCCCTCCATCTACCCTCACCCCTACACACACTCGTCACCCATACATCCTTCACCAATCTCTCTTCATACAGTTCCCACAATCTCATCTCGTACCTCACCACCCTCACCATTGCCTCCCACTCTAGCCTCTCTCTGTTGGTCTCCTGAAGCACTATGTAGCTGGGCGTGGACCTTTCCACCCCCAACATGTGCTTCAGGAACCACATCTGCTCCCTCTCTATCACCTCGTACCCTCTCGTCCCCTACACTTCTACTCCATACATTAGCACCGCTCTTACACACGCATCCCATATCTTACAAGCAACCGTCACATTGTACCCCATCCACTTCCCCCACTTGCCCCACGCCTTCCTCGCCTTACCCTGCACCCACCTCACATGCTCCTCATACCCTCCCGTTCCTTTAAACCAAAACCCCAAATACTTGAAACTCTTCTCAATGACTACCCCCTTCCACTCCAATTCTTTCACCTTCCCCTCCCTCCCTTTATTTCTAAACTTCACCCACTTCGTTTTCACTACATTCACATTCATTCCCCTTTTATCCTGTAGCTGGGCGTGGACCTTTCCACCCCCAACATGTGCTTCAGGAACCACATCTGCTCCCTCTCTATCACCTCGTACCCTCTCGTCCCCTACACTTCTACTCCATACATTAGCACCGCTCTTACACACGCATCCCATATCTTACAAGCAACCGTCACATTGTACCCCATCCACTTCCCCCACTTGCCCCACGCCTTCCTCGCCTTACCCTGCACCCACCTCACATGCTCCTCATACCCTCCCGTTCCTTTAAACCAAAACCCCAAATACTTGAAACTCTTCTCAATGACTACCCCCTTCCACTCCAATTCTTTCACCTTCCCCTCCCTCCCTTTATTTCTAAACTTCACCCACTTCGTTTTCACTACATTCACATTCATTCCCCTTTTATCCATAAACCTCTCCACTCTCTTCAACATCTCTTTCATCCCTTCATACTCTTAACTCAGTAAACAGTGTTCACCAATCGAACAATTTGTCTAATAGAAAAACCAACTTCTATTTTAGTTAGAATTCGAATTTTTTAATTGTTATCTAAATGACTCGGCATTTCGACATTAAGAAAATTGACATATTGACGCAACTAGGAAACTCATCAAGTCCACTTTAAACTATAACCGTGCACTTAATTTTATTGCACTTTTAACTGTCATTCCAGGTGCATACGCTGAGTAAAATGTTTCTATGACAAGTAGAATAGTTAGAAATTAGATTAAATAACAAGTACTTAGGTTAAATTAGGTTGCAAATACTTGGTCGCATAGCAAAGCAGAGCGACCAACCCAATTTTTCAGGCTTTTCGTAATAGTTAATCCAACTTTTAACTATCATTCCAGGAGCATATGCTGAGTAAAATGTTTCTATGACAAGTAGAATAGTTAAAAGTTAGATTAAATAACAAGTATTTAGGTTGAGTTAGGTTACAGGCATTTAGGTTACATTATATTGCAAATACTTGGGTTTTCTTATCAACCAACCCTACTTTTTTACTGTCATTCTGAGTGCATACGCTAAGTAAAAAAGTTTAAGTTTCTATGACAAGTAGAATAAGTAGAAGCTACATTAAATGACAAGTACTTAGGTTAATTTAGGTTGCAGATATTTAGATTACATTTGATTGATTGGGTTTTTCATAACAGCTAACCCAACTTTTCTTACTGTCATTCCAGGTGTCTTCCATTAAGTTTCTATGACAAGTAGAATAGGTAGGAGTTAGATTAAATGACAAGTACTTAGGTTAGGTTACATTTGATTACAAATGCTTGGACTTTCATAACAGTTAACACACCTTTTTTAACAGTCATTTCAGGTGCGTACGCTAAATAAAATAGTTTAGGTTTCTTACAAGTAGAATAGATAGGAGTTAGATTAAATGAGAAGTACTTAGGTTAGGTTAAATTGCAGGTATTTAGGTTACATTTGATTACAAATGTTTGAGTCAAGTTCGTTTCAACATTTTCAAATTCAACTGTTTTAATTTTAATTCACCCAATTTTAATAGATAACTGTATTTCACTAGATTGTCACTAAAAATGTCCAACGAACATCAGAATTTAGTCATGTCTCAATCACAAACAATTTGTTTGAATCTAAAGTGTAAAACACCAGATTTGATGACAAAGTCACTGATTTGGCAACCCTGATTTTGTGTCTTTTTAATTTAGATGCCGCCTCGGAGTTGCGATGTTGGGTGGGAAACTGTACGCTTGCGGTGGCTATGATGGAAGCTCTTTCCTACAAACTGTGGAGATGTTTGATCCAATCACAAACAAGTGAGTTCAATATTTTAATCTGTCTGTAAAAGATAATTTATTTTGCTTACATTATTTAACTACTATTATCATCATACAGATGGGCATTTGTGGCGCCGATGAACGCCCAACGGAGCCGGGTCGCCTTGACGGCGAACATGGGCAAGCTCTGGGCAGTAGGCGGCTACGACGGCATCTCCAACCTGATCTCAGTGGAAGTGTACGACCCCAGCACCGACACCTGGAACTACGCCGGCTCGATGATCGCCCACGAGGGAGGCGTCGGGCTGGGCGTCATTTCCATTCCTTGATTCATAAGACAGCTGATTATCGACGATTGGCCCGAGACGTGAAGCGCCATCTCAGTGATCTCCCGATTATCAGCACGTGTCTTTCCCCAACCCCAAAACCCTCTAACAAAAACTCTCGATCATCTGTTGTTCTAACATTTTTCATTTCGAAAGTACAAAATGAAGGATTTACTCGAAAACATATCAAATGAATGTGTTTTCAAACAAACGTTAAATCTTGACTACTTAAAAAAAACGCTAACGGTCACTTGCTTAAACAACTCGAACTGAAAGATTATGTACAAAGCATATATACACATAAACCAGTGTTGCCAAGTTTTCTAGAACATTTCAGCCAAACATACCATCTGGTAATATTTAAAAATCATCTATTTATTTTCCATATGAACATTGTATTAGCAGCAATGTTTGTTAAAATTATCATAAAATGCACATGAACACTTAAGATGAAATCTGTACGATCTGGGTCAAACCCAGACAGGTGGCAACACTGACCTAAGCTTACTTTAACCCTTAAAAGTCGTTTTACCAGAAATCTTGACACATTTTATTTGTTGTAATTACTTAAAGTGTATAACTTAAGTGGGTGCGGCTGACGCTGCCTTTCCACCAAACAATCCGTAAAGTAGGGTTTCTCAACCAGATGGCACGACAAAATATAAGGGGGGTGTGACAGATTTCTTAAAGAGTAGGTAAAGTGAAGTAAGGCTATAATGGTGTTTCAATCTAACTAAAAAACCCAAATTAAATCAGGGTGGGGGGGGGGACCTGAAAAAGGTTGAGAACCCCTGCCTTAAAGTGTATTTGTGTACAAGTAAGGATTAAGATTAGTAAGCATATGAGTAAACTAATAATGAAGAATTTTTCAAATTTATTATCCTGCTACTTTAAAGTTTTTTATCTATAAATTCTGTTTGAATCAGTGACTTTTAAGCGTTAAATTATATTTACTATCTCATGCGTAACTGTACACACTTAATCTTAATTTAATTAGATTTACCACGACATAGTGAACGTTGGGTTTTTTTGTGATAAATCATCTAACAGAAAAAAACGCTGTATTTTCTCCGGTAAAAAAAATATGGTAAATCTTTTCTTGTTTTTCTAAACATATTGGAAAAACGAATGTGAATTTGTTTTCTTGTGCGGATTGAAGAGAGCCCCGTTAACAAAAAAATTATGTGATTGTGATAGTTTACATTTTAAGTTTAACTACCATCCAGAGATGGCTCCTCGAAAGTTGTATTTTCCTAACAAAAATTAATCCTTTTTAGTTTTAGTTGGTCTATTTGGAAAGATTTCTATACAGACTCGAAAATGTTCTTCTCTTGAAACTTGAAAAACTTATTTTTCTGAATGGAAGATGTAAAAAAATATCTTGTGGGAATAACTAGCAATAATACATTTCTATGTATTTGAAGGTTAAATATATGAAGAGTCTCTATTGATGCTATAGTCAGTGAAGCAAAAAATAACGTATTTGCGGAAGATGTTTTTTTACATTTTCGTACATAAAGTAACTTTTTATATTAATTAATAATATCTAATATGTTATCTCATTATGTGATAAATTTTTTTGGAGCCGTCTCTTTCCTACTTCTGATAATCTAGTCAGATTAATAATATTACCTAATGTTAGGCTATAAGGGTGATTTTTTTTTCTTAAATTTAATACTTAAGGGGTAAATTTTGTTCGTTTAATGAACGAAACACTTTGATTAATTCATGTAATTTAACCATAATATACAAAATTAGGACTATTCGTGTAAAATGCAAACAATACGTCTCAATTAATAAGACAACTTAAGACAATAAATACCCATTGAAACATTATTGTCTTAAGTTGTCTTAATAATTAAGACGTATTGTTTGCATTTTACACGAATAGTCGTAATTTTGTATATTATGTTTAAAGCGTGCAAACTATAACAAGCGTAAGCTTATTTTCTTGGATTCAAATAGTTTTGAATTTGAATTATTCATGTAATTTAAGTTTTAAAAAGTCATTCTTAATCTTCAAATAAATGATGTAATAAAAAGTAAAGGCATTAAGTGCAGAGAAAATCAACAGCAATTAATAGCCTTTAAAATAAGGTTGGGAATTTTTTTAATTTAAGTATTCGAGTATTTATTTAAAAATATATTCACGTATTCGAATTATTTAAGTTATTTAAATTATTTAAAGTACTTGAATTACTCAAATATTCGAGTATAGAAATATTGGAGTATCTCAATATTAAATTGGTTTTGAAATTCCGTTTATTTTAAGATCTCAATGTTTTTATTAATTGTGTAAAAATTTTTCGAACAAGTGTTTTCCACTTCTTGATTAAGCATGAAGTAAATATTTTTAGGCTTTTCTAAACTTGAAATATTTACTTCATGCGTCAGGCGTATAAAATACTGATTTCTAGTGACGTTTAAAACACACTATTAAATTTCTCATTCAAAAACATTTAAATATTTCAATCTTTTAATATATAAATAATTTAGTGATTGAAATATTCATATTTGAATAAAATTCATAAAGATTATAAAAGTAACAACAGTTTGTGTTTGTTTTCCATTTATCTTAAGAATTCAGTGTTTTCATTAATTGTTTAAATTGTTTTCGAACAAGTGTTTTTCACTCTTTGATTAATCATGAAGTAAATATTTCCAGTTTAGAAAAGCCTAAAAATTTCGATCTGTCACGTAGTGAAGTGGACAATCCAAATTTCAGGCTTTTCTAAACTCAAAATATTTACTTCATGCACCAGGCGTATAAAACACTGATTTCATTTGAAGTTTAAAATATACTCTTACTGCTTTTTAAATTTCTCATTCAAAAACATAATTAAATATCTGAATTATTCAGATATTCGTTCAAAAGCATATTAAAATATTTGAATATTTGCTCAAACACGTGTTTAAATATTTGAATTATTCAGATATTAGTTCAAAAACATATGCAAAATTTGCATTATTCAGATATTTGTTCTAAAATATATTTAAATATTTATATTATTCGTGTATTCGTTCAAAAATATATTCAAATATTTGAATTAATTGGATATTTGCTCTAAAATATATTTAAATATATATAATTAATACGAATAATTCAAATAGTTGAATATTCAAACACGAATATTTCAATCACTAAATTATACAAATATTTGAATATATTTTTGATCGAATGTACGAATCATTCGATCAAAAATATATTCAAATATTTGTATAATTTAGTGATTGAAATATTCGTGTTTGAATATTCAACTATTTGAATTATTCGTATTTCAATCCCAGCCTTACTTTAAACCAATAGCATTATTTTTGTTAATATAAAAGTATGTCATTAAGTGCCCAGAGAATTATTGGCATTTATTTTAATATTATCCTTATAACAAATGGCATTATTTTTTAAATTTAAAAGTCATAAGTGCACAGAAAATCGTTACCATTTAATTACTTTTAGCTTTTAATCTGATGACATTGTTTTTTAATTTTAAAGTCATAAGTGCACAGAAAAAGATTAGTATTTAATGACTTTCAGCACCAAATGTAATTACAAGTTTTTACATTCTATTGTTTAAATATTGTAATACATCTTTTCTGAATGGAATCATACAGTCAAACCTCGGTTATCTGAACTTCGGAGCCGACTTTTTAAAAAATCAATGCCCTATCTATTTCCCGCACCTCACTTTGACTGTAAATATTTTCCATCTCTTGGTATGGTTTTCAATCTACTAAAATTCGAATATTTCATATGTTTATAGTTTAATTATACAGGATGATTTATACCAGGAGGCGAAAAATTAATATTCTTGTTCGAAATTGGATTCTGAGCAAAAAATGAGAAATATCTTTTTTTTAGATCGGCCTTTATTTTGGAGAAATTGAGGTTCAAACTTTTGAAACTTATATTAATAATTTAGTCACAGTAAGAAAACCCACTAGTTTAACTTAGAAGAGATGTTCGAAATGTCCACTGCCAGCGATACAAGCCTGACAACGTAAAACTACAGAATTATAAACTGCAGCAAAACCTTGTTTATTTTAAATCTCAAGTGCAGTATTCATAATTCTGTCTCATAATTGCTCTTCATTCTGAATTTTCTCTGTATACAAATCTTTGATATTCCCGACAACTTTCTAAAGCATTGCCCTTGCAAAAGCCGTTTTTTTTTTTCTTAATCCCCATTTATTTTGCAATCTGTCGTATTTACAATTGTAGACATTCAGCAAATTTGTTTGGCAGGTGAAGTATGGTTCTGTGAAGATGATCATCCATTGACAATTTCTTCTACTTTTTCCATATTAATTTCTTGGCAACTTGGTGATGTTAGAATCTGTGTATTAGGTCCAAAGGGTCTATACGCTTTAGTCGCCTGACATTATTGTTAGTCAGTAGTCCTACTGCAAGGTGGTTTGGATGTTGTCTTAGTCGGGTCTTGTACTTGTCGCTTCTGGGTTTTATTTCCTGTTTGAGGGAATACTTGATTCGTGTAGTAAGAGCCAGTTTGGTACATACTGTGGCAGTTTAAGAATTACTCGTAAGACTTTGTTTTGATATCTTTCCAGGATCTCAATGTTCGAGTTACTTGCAGTACCCCACAGTTCAATGCCATACGTCCATATGGGTTTTAAAATGGTCTTGTAGATAAGTAATTTGTGGTGGATAGTTGTGATTTGGGCCCTAACAACCAATACATTTGTTGAAGCTTCTCACCGAGTTGCAGTCTTTTTTTCCATATGTGTGTATGCCAGGTTAATCTGCTGTCCAGATGCATCCCAAGGTATTTAACGACTTTTTCTTGAGCAAGTTATTGATTGTTTAGTGTTACAGGGGGACACATTTGTTTTCTGAGCGTGAACGTTATGTGAGTAGATTTACTCTCATTGGCTTTTATACGCCAAACTCTTAGCCAGTTTTCAATTTGGTTTAGGTTTTGTTGAAGGATATTGGAAGCCATATCTGGTTTTGTGTGGAGTGCTATGATGGCTGTATCATCAGCAAATGTGCAGACCGTTGTTTCTCTCATTGTTGGAAGATCTGCAGTGTAGATAAGGTAGAGTACCGGACCGAGTACGCTTCCTTGAGGTACGCCAGCGTGAATGGGATGTAGAGTAGTGTATTCATCCTGGTACTTTACTTGAAATAGGCGTTCGCTTAGGTATGATCTTAAGATGTTGTACAGGTTTTGTGGAAGATCTCTTTTTAATTTGAATAGTAGTCCTGGGTGCCATACCTTATCGAACGCTTGGCTGATGTCCAAGAAGGCAGCTGAGCAATATTGTTTCGTTTGGAAGCCTTGATTTATTTTTTGAACTACACGATGTATTTGTTCAACAGTTCCATGCTGTTGCCTGAATCCAAATTGGTAATTCGGGATAAGGTTTCTATCTACCAGGATCGGCTTGATTCTTTCGAGTAGGATTTTTTCAAAGAGTTTAGATATGATTGGAAGTAAGCTTATTGGTCGGTATGATTGTACTTGTTCTGGTTTTTTGCCGGGTTTATGAATCATTAAAATTTGCGCCACTTTCCACTGAGCTGGATAGATTCCAAGTCTTATAGCGCTGTTGAAAAGGATTGTCGGCATTCGAATACCACTTAGTGGCAGTTCTTTTAATATTTTTCCGGTTATGAGTTCGTAACCTGGGCACTTTTTGGAGTTTAAGTTTTGAATGGCATTATTAATCTCTGCTATTTTTACGCGTTTTATTGGCGATGCGTTTGTTGGGCATTCAACAGTTTCTAAGAGCTCTTTAATGGAGTGGTCTTCGTTTGCAGTGCTAGTTGATGGGGAAGGTTTGAATACGTTGCAGAGATGTTCGGCGAATGCGTTAGCCTTTTCCTTTGGGCTTTTTGCCCAGTTTCCATTGAATTTGATAGGAGGTATGGGGTCTTGTGGTTGCTTTAGCTTCTTGGTTGCCTTCCAGAGTGAGTTGTAGTTAGATGCAGTGGGAGATAGACGTCCGAGATAGTCTTGGGTGTATTGGCTTTTAATGTCTTTTAACAGTTCTTTTAATTCTTTGGTAGCCTGATTCAGTTTTGTTTTGTCTTGGGGGTGTCTTGTGTGGTGCCATAATTTACGAAGCCTTCTTTTTTCTTTGATTTTTTGTTTGACTATCTGGGGACAGTTTTCAATAGTTTCTTGTTGGGCGTTGTCTGGGGTAGAGTTCCAAGCTGAGGTTTGAATTACTAGGTTAAGGTTTTCTATAGCTTCATTAAAATCATGCTCTGATTTTAATAGACTATTGAAATCTAATCTTTCTTCAAAGAGTTCTCGGAAGGTGACCCAGTTAGTTTTGTTGTTACATAGTGATGGTGGTTTCTTCTTAGTTAGAACTTGAGTACTGTAGGTTAATATTACAGGAGAGTGATCAGAGGATGAGTCATAACAGGATTCGGCTTTTAGGTAGTTTGTACTGATGCCTTTAGTAACAAATATATCGATGCAATCAGGTGTTTTATTAATATCACTGGGCCAGTATGTGGGCTCCCTAGTTGATACGTATTGGCAGTTTAGGCTGTCAAAAACAAAAATAATGTCTGTATATTCTTCATTGGAAAACTACATTGTTAACAAAATTTGTATCTTTTTAATACTAAAAATTAATAGCAATACCCAAAGTATGTGACAACTGCCAACAACTAATAAATAAGTCTTTTGTTTCAAAGCGATTTCCATAACATACTATTTATTTTATGGACAAAAATTCAATTGGTTCCGAAAACTTCATGCCTCGTTATCTCTAAAACAAAGGCCGATGGAAAAAAAGTTATTTCACATTTATTGCTTAAAATCCAATCTCAAACATGAATATTCATTTTTCGCCTCCTGGTATAAATCACCCTGTATATTGTGCAATATAATTGTGTAATGTATAACTTGATTTTTTTGTATAGATGGATTGAACGTAGGTCTCGACTTTTTTTAAAATAGAGGCTTAATGGGTTGACATATTCAATTTTTATTTGCGTTGCTATATAAATATAGGTTTTATCTATTACCTGTATTTTTTTCAAATATTTACATATTGCCAATCAATTTCTATAAAACATTAAAGTTGATCCTTGTAAAAATACACAAAAATGTATAATCTGTTTTTTTTAATATGACTAATCAAATTTGACATTTCAAGAATTTAGTGGTGTGATGCAGGTTATATGTTTTAGGTTATCACATGTTATGTTGTAAATCAATGCAGGTTATGTGAAGGAAAATCTGACCTTACATTAGTGGTATGCAGCATATTACATATAAGCGGATATGGTGTGCACCAGCCCCGCTGCGGCTAGTGCAGTATTCTACGAGTATGTAATTGCCATACCACTCAAGAAACGTACAATACTTTACCCACGCTCTAACAAAATAAATAATGAGCATGAAAAAAAACACTTATTTATTCAATAATTTTTGATAGTAACATGACATTAATGAAAACTAAATTAGTGCTTGATCAATATATATCAAAGAAATGTTATTTGGTTGTGCGATAATCAATCAGCTTTTCAGCTGCCAGCATGTACTATACTTGTCAAAGCTATTACATGCATGTGTAGGTAATGTCAATCATACGCGTCAAGATGACAATGTTGTATGATGCGGTTACTAGATAGGGCGTAAGTAAATGTATTTATTTGTCTCTCATTTGTAAACGTCAATTTATCAATAGACAGTATTAAACAAGTAAGGTTATGTTTTCAAGCTACTGACTTGTAAAATTTTAACAAGTCAGTATACTAACTTGTTAAAATTTAACAAGTTAGTAGTGGAATAGTAATTTATAGTTTTTCTTGAATTGAATTTATTAAAGAAAAATACAATAAATACTATTATTCTTAAAATAATAATTAATTTAATCAAATAAACAACAGTATCCACAGAAATGTTTCATAACTTACTACATATTTTTTTGTAATTCCAATTTGATTAAATTTACCAAATAATTGTATTTTAATTAATTACAAATGATTGACAAATAAAATATATAACAATTTACGCAAGTTAACGGGTTTTACTGGCTCCAGAAGGTGACTGGCTCGTCTAGCGACTCGCCAGTCATATCCTTCTGTCCGCCAGTAAAAACCGTTTTAACAATGCTAATAATGTTAAATACTATTACCTATCACCGCCTTAAATTATTTGTATCTACTACCAACTTAAGTGTCTCTGAGGATCAGGTAGGATAGGAGGATCAGGTAATTTTCCTTGCTCAGGAATATCTGTCTTCTTTATTATCTGCCCATTTATATGTTAAAATTTTAAAAAAGTTCTAAATACAAGGAATTTTTCTTTTACGTATACATGCTACGATTTTTCAAGTAAATTTCAACATTCGTGATCTTATTAAAAACTTTCAATTTAAAAACTCTAACAAGTGTTTTCCACTCCCAGACTAAGCATGAAGTAAAATTTCGAGTTTAGAAAAGCCAAATCAGGCTTTTCTAAACTCGAAATTTTACTTCATGCGTCACGCGTATAAAACACTGATTTAAAGTAAAGATCTCTGCATCGTGACAATTTATTTGACAAATTATGATTTATTTGTCACATTGATAATCATTTACTAACATCTCAAAATTTGATATTTAAAATACCCTGCTGTTAAAGCAGGACTGCAACTGTTTGCAGTAAATACTCCCTAAGTTTGGTCATATTAAAAAAAACAGAGTTTATGTATAGTGAAATTCGGGAGAGATGTCCCATGTGGAGTGTGTGGTTCAAATTTCTTAGAGAGTATGTCTATAGTTGTATCAGCAAAGATTTTTCCTAGTCGCGTAAAATTTTGACGTTACATATCAAAGTCATACTGTTTAGGTCGCCAGTATATTACTGTTCTTTCTCTTACAAAAGCTTAAAATCATCATTTCTTTTGAATATTCAGAGAATGTCTACGTGCACTTACGTTAATAGTACACTCTGATTGAAACCAACTTAAAGAGCTAGACAATTTTACCTGGATTTTTATTTAGGTAGGAACTAAGCAGCTAAATTGTGAGATTAATCTTCTGAGCCTCTTAGCATGTACCATCGGTGGACATAGAATGTTGAGACAATTCAATAATTGAATAATGCCAAAGATGACCAAATTTATACCAGTTAAGTCTGGTTTTTAAAAGTAAGATTACAATATGGAGTGAAAGGAATAATCGAAACTATTAAAAGAAACTGATTTTAATTTTTGACACATCAAATGACAATTAACTGACAAGTTAAAAGTTTGATACACAGTAAAAACTTTTACGTGTCCCAACATTTTATTTCCACCGATGGTACCTAATTTTTTTTTGTAATAACAATACTTATAAACCTGCTTGTTTGTCATTAATTTTTTAATTTTAATTTGAAAAATTGTCGCATACACTTAAGGTAGATGCGGGGCAAGTTTAAAACCAATGTTAAATCGGTAATTTTTCATGTTATATTAACAGATTAGTCCGATGACTGCGAAACTTACTGAACACGTATTCGATTCAACTAACACTTTTGTTTGAGCTTACACAAAATAAATATAAACACTTTATTTCTGTAAAAACCTAAATTACTTAGTAGATGTGAAAAATGGAACTATACCACTTAAACTCACATTAAAAACGATTGTGCATATTAATTAAAATGATTTGTGGCTGGGTTTTCGGAGATTTATTTTTACGAAGACATTGTCAAAATGTGACATTTAATAACTGTATTGCAGAGCTGGGATGAATCCTCAAAAACAGGATTCGAATCACGAATCCGAATCACCTAATATGATTCGAATCACGAATACTCGAATAAAGGATTCGTAAGTGAAAAATATGATTCGAATCCTCATTTTTGAATCACGGATACAAATCCTTTAAAAATAAATTTGAATCTATTATTTGCAACCAGTAATATTTTATTCCATCAGTTTCTATTAACAAAAATGTACATTTACCGACTAAATATCTGATTATATAATGATTTTAATTAATGATGATATATGTGTTATTCAACTTAATTTTAAATCTGTGTTTTATACGCGTGGCGCATGAAGTAAAATTTCGAGTTTAGAAAAGCCCCGTGAAAATTTGTCTCGGGTCGCTGCGCGACCCCAGACAAATTTTCTACGCGGGGCTTTTCTAAACTCGAAATTTTACTTCATGCTTAGTCTGGGAGTGGACAACACTCATTCTTAGAAGTTTCAAATTGAAGGATCACTCTAGATTACTAAGTTTATTACCATTTTACAAAGGCTACAGCTCGAAGGACCAATCATGGTCTTCGGAGACCGAAGGACTACAGGGAATCGAAGTTTATTTACAAGAAAACAACGAATATCTTAAGGTTTACAGCATGGATAGGAAAGAAAACATCCAATTTTGAAAAAATATCGAAGTTGGGTTGATTTTCAGTGCGTTTTTAACTTCACTTTAAATCAGTGTTTTATACGCGTGGCGCATGAAGTAAAATTTCGAGTTTAGAAAAGCCCCGTGAAAATTTGTCTCGGGTCGCTGCGCGACCCGAGACAAATTTTCTACGCGGGGCTTTTCTAAACTCGAAATTTTACTTCATGCTTAGTCTGGGAGTGGACCGTCAAGATTTTCTACATGTCTAGATTTTCGATATTTCTAGATTTATGTCGATTTATTCACAGTTTGTTATTGTATAAAATGCAACTTTAATATTAAATAAAAACGGTTTTTTTAGGAATAGAATATTCACCCATTAAGAGCCGACCAAATTATAAAGTTAACTCTAAAAGTTAATTTTAGATAAAATTTTGACTCTTTTTCTATGATTTCAATGAATGATTTATTATATTACATACGTCGATTTTTAAAAAAGTTAAATTTAAAATTCAAACGAGTGTTGTCCACTCCCAGACTAAGCATGAAGTAAAATTTCGAGTTTAGAAAAGCACCGCGTAGAAAATTTGTCTCGGGTCGCAAAATTAGATGTTTTCTTTCCTATCCATGCTGTAAACCTTCAGATATTCGTTGTTTTCTTGTAAAAAAACTTCGATTCCCTACAGTCCTTCGGTCTCCGAAGACCATGGTTGGTCCTTCGAGCTGTAGCCTTTGTAAAATGGTAATAAACTTAGTAATCTAGAGTGATCCTTCAATTTGAAACTTCTAAGAACCAGTGTTGTCCACTCCCAGACTAAGCATGAAGTAAAATTTCGAGTTTAGAAAAGCCCCGCGTAGAAAATTTGTCGAGGGTCGCGCAGCGACCCGAGACAAATTTTCACGGGGCTTTTCTAAACTCGAAATTTTACTTCATGCGCCACGCGTATAAATCACTGATTTCAAGTGAAGTTAAAAATATACTATTAACGTGGGATATTTTTCATGGTTAAGTAACCAAATATCCATTCATAAATATTTGAATTATTCGAAAATTTCAATATTTATATTCAAATATGAATAATTTTGTGATTCCTTTTATAAGGATTCGAATCCTTTTATAAGAATTCGAATCCTTTTATAAGGATTCGAATCATCTACGTCTGGATTCGAATACGAATCCTTTTAAAAAAATGTAACGAATCCGGATCACGAATCCGTTTTCACTAAAGTATTCGAATACCTCTGTTGAATCCTCTAAAAGGATTCGAATCCGGGAATCGAATCCTGAATGATTCGAATCCTGCCCAGCTCTGCTGTATTGTTTCGAGTTTACGTGAAGTGATTAATCACAAATAGAAAGACTGTTATTCCTTACTTCACTTTTTAAAATTTAACCTTAAAATTTTAAAGCTGCATGCCGGAACATACCTTTCCGCATGTTCCATCTAAAAACCATAGCAGACGTATTTTGAAGTTTTCTGTCTCTTTCCACATACGCAATCTGATGACATCAAACTATTTTCGTATTACATGCATTGGTGCAGGAAGCACTACAAATCAAAGAAACCATGAATCGTACCTTACTTGTTTACACATTTTTATTATTATCTCGGTAAATAATTGTTATAAAATTTTTATTTTCTCAATAATTTTAATAAACATGCCAAGGAATGTAAACCTGTGTTCATATTTTTTTTGAGATTTTTTGTTTTTAAAATACAGCACTCGAAAGTGAAATGGCTCATTTTTTTTTAAAAAGATAGTAATTCATGACAATTTTTTTCAGATGTCTAGACAGCTCGAATCAAAAAGTAAAACCAAAACACAGACAGCCAAAAATACTCTTTAAGTTTTAAGTGTTAAAAAAACGTACTCCCAAAATATTTCATTAATTTCGATTATTCTTTGAACAGTATTAACCACTTCATGTACAGGGTGGTCTAATTTCGATGTTGCTTATGGGCATCTCGGTAAATATAAGAGTTAGAGAAAAACCGATGGCGCAGTCGCGATCTCTTTTTTTGAGACTAGGACTATGCCGAAAACAAAAAATGCACCATCTTGTTTTTTTCAGAAGTTATAGGGCAACATTGGGTTTTCTTGATTTTTAACTTTAATTAATACTTGCGTAATTTGTGAGACAGGCAAAAACTATAAATACCTTCTTAAGACACTTTTTTGAGTAGAATCCAGTGGCGTAGGCATTTTTTTATTTTATTCACACATTTTCGAGTTATAGCCAAATTGTTTTTTTGATTAAATGTAAATCATAGTTGGCTTGGACATAGTTGATGAGAGTGTTTTTCACTGATTTCAAAACTATATACTTTTGTAAATTAATCTTAAAAAACAGTGTTACTATAGAGTAAAAACTAGTTTTTAATCAGCTAAATAATATATTATGGAAGACAATAGCAATTTTTGATCATTTGCATGCTCAGTTTTAATTATGATAAACATTATAAACTAATGATATTTCAAATAATAATAATCCTTTTTTGAGTAATAAATATTTTATTATTTTTAATATTTATTGAAATTTTTATATATTAAGAAAAAAAAACTTATTTTAAATATTCGAACTGATGGCCATTATTTTTAATGCATCTTTGGCATCTACCTCTTACAGCTTGAATGGCGATACAAATTTGAATGTTGGGAACAGTTCCTATGAAAATCATGAAAATGTTCCAATACGTCTAAATTAATTTAGGCTGCTTGTAAATTTTATCCTGCAGGTATCCCAAAAAAAATCTAACGGTGTTAGATCTGGAGATCTAGCAGGCCACCTAACTGGTCTAAATGTTCCCAACCAATCGCTCCCTAAATTTGCATTCAAAAGTAATCTGCTCCATCTTGGAAGAACAGAACTTATTGCTGTTTCAATGGAATAATTAATTAAAATTGAGCATGCAAATGTTTAAAAATGGCTATTGACTTCCGTATTATATTATTTAGCAGATTAACATTTAGTTTCAACTCTATAGGAACACTATTTTCAAGATAAATTAACAAAAGTATATATTTTTGAAATCAGTGAAAAACACTCTATTTAACTGTGTCAAAGCCAACTATGATTTACATTTAAATAAAAAATAATTTAGCTATAACTCGAAAATGTATGCATAAAATAAAAAAATGCCTATGCCACTGGATTCTACTTAAAAAAGTATCTTAAGAAGGTATTTATAGTTTTTATCTATCTCACAAATTACGCAAGATACGAATTAAAGTTAAAAATCAAGAAAACCCTATTTTGCCCTATAACTTCTGAAAAAAAAAGATGGTGCATTTTTGTTTTCGGCATTATCCTAGTCTCAAAAAAAGAGATCGCGATTGCGCCATCGGTTTTTTTCTAACTCTTATATTTACCGAGATGCCCATAAGCAACATCGAAATTAGACCACCCTGCACATGCTCGTGTCTGTCAAGGGCGCTGCTTACTGGAAATTTTATACACACTTGTGTCAGTCACGGGCGCCGTTATATCAACAAATTTTACCTGCTCGTTTTCGCTTCGAACAACATTTTTATCAAAAAATAATGTGATCATTTTTTTACCAGAAATTGAAAATTAATGTATGCATGAAGTGGTTAAAATCCGTTTAAAACCGATTTCCCCCACAATACTTTCGATAATCAAGGTTTGACTGTATTTTACTAATTTTAGTGGGAATTTTTTTTCCATTATTGGATCGTATTCAAAAACTACATTTTTATTACGCACATCGTACACTCACTTCAAAAACCTTTGCAAAAATATTAAGTGTACTTAATAACAAAAAAGAAAGATAATAAAAGTTGTGTAAGTATTTATCATCAGAAGTCAAAATAATTTAGTTTTTATTTCTTTAACACGTTGGCTGTCGTATGAATCAAGTATGATTCACACTAAATGGAAGACTCCGTGTGTAAAAAAAAATGCGACAGTGAATATGTTAAGATCACTTTTTTGGGATATCATTTGTGAAGTGAGAGTGCGTCATCTTTAAATTTAAATATTCTAATTTTAAAATAACGTCCTGCTTTCAGTAGGACAGTAAAGGCAGTAGTCTTATTTCTAGAAAAAAAATAAAATTGTAATTCAATAATAATAATAGAGGTTTAGTTAAATTAATAATAAGAAAATATAGGTAATTTTCTTAGTATTAATTAAACTAAATCTCTATTATTAATGAATGGCAATTTTTTTTTTTTAGAAAAAAGACCACGGTTATTTTTATAAATCAATGTATAATGTTTTTATATAATTTTTAAGTAGTTAACTAAAAATTATATATAAAACATATACAGTAGAACCTCGCTATACTGGGCCTCGAGATACCGTGATTCGGATATATGTATATATATATATATATATATATATATATATATATATATATATATATGTACATATATATATATGTATATATATATATATATATATATATATATATATATATATATATATATATATATATATATATACATATATATATATATATATATGCGCGTGTGTGCATGTGACTATTATACAAATTACATATGTTCGGATATACTGTGTTTTCCTTATATCGTGCTAGGTATAGCCAAAAGCCATCCCGGTATAACGAGGTTCTACTGTACAACGATTTACAAAAAAAGGTGTGAGTATGGGTAATTTTCTGATTATTAATTTAACTAAATCTAACCATAGAGATTTGGTAAATTAATAATCAGAAAATTACCTGTACTCAGGCTTTTTTTGTAAATTAGTGTATATATTTTTTTAATACAAACTTGCCAATACTGTCCTACTCAAAATATAACACCCTGTATAAATATAAAACGAAAACCTGTTTAAAAATACACAAGTCATGAATGTGTTTCGCCAAAGTCTACTTAAACTATAATAATTCTAACGTTTATAAATAATGAGAATGTATATTGTTTTATTTTGCTACTGATATGAAAAAAAAAAATTATATTCAATATTTTGAGCAATAATGTAAAACAGCATAAAAAGTTAAAATAACTTCAAATTATAATAAGAAAATTAACAAATTTTCGCGCACCCTTGAAGAACCAAGAAATTACTATTGTAAGATTGTTATAAATGATGAGGTATTTAGTAAATACTACAACGAACACTTTTGTAAGAATGCGTACATTTTACTCCGGTTAAACGCAAAACTTTAAACGTCTTATAAACCCAGCACAAGAAATTATGATTGCAAAACTGTAATAATAGATGAACTTGAGAAGTGCATAACTTTGGTATTTATTTTCGCTCTTCTTCGAGTATAAGTTGAAGTGATCCCAAAGAAGTTCTGACACCAAATTACAGGCCAATCGAATAAAATTTAGAGGTCGCTCAAGTCGAAAGTATGAATTAAAATCTGAAAACCGTTTTTTTCTTTAAATAAAAATCAACGGTCTCTCTGAAACCAACAAATACGTTGCAGTAACGTATTATTTCATTAAAGTACTTGATATTCTATTATTATTGATACTCATAATCTATTTATTGTCGATTGTCTCGATTTTCACACTTCCGCAAAACTTGGTGTATATTTTCGGATGACCGGTATCCTATTCGCTCTTTTTGGTCTTAAATATTCCCTTATACATTAAACTATAAGTTAATCATTTAAAGCGGTAATTTTAGTCTCGATTTTCACACTTCCGCAAAACTTGGTGTATATTTTCGGATCACCGGTATCCTATTCGCTCTTTTTGGTCTTAAATATTCCCTTATACATTAAACTATAAGTTAAGGCCCTTTGCGCAACTTACTTTCACTTTATTTATGATGTACATCGAAATTTCACTAAGGTGCTCTGAGACGCGATTTCAGGATTTTTGTGGTTATTCATTAATGTATTTTGAAATTAGTTTGTGACGTATAATTATTCATTTTACCACTTAAATACATTATATACAAAGATATTATTCTAGTAAACTCGAAATATGGTGGAAGATGGAATTGCTGGGACATTTTTGGAAGTCCTCCTTGACAATACCAAATCGGTGTAATCTAATCAGAATCAAACTACTTACATAAAATTATTACAATCATATCAAAAATCACTACTTTAGACATTTTTCAAACTGGATTTTGTTGCATTTGGGAAACGCCGCTGATGATTTTGCACAGATTAGTATAAGTACTGCTTTTGCTCCTCCGAATTGGTAATTAGCGTGTTAAATTTCTTAACCAAAGCTACGGCTCGCTCAGCAGTGTCGTTAACCACTCGTAGATTGGACAAATATTGTCTACTCTGTTTGTAGCTTTCGATAGATTCCCATAAGCTTGGATCAACGTTAAGAAAATCTCTGTCAATTGCAAAACGCGAGAACAATTGGTCGGTTTGCTTTGAAACGAAGTCAGAAATATCTCGTTTTCTCCACAACTCTAGCTCTTCGGCACTATTGGCATTAATTTTCACGCGTTTTGACCGAAGTTCGCAGGCCGCATTGTTGTTCATGGCGTAGACAATTTTTTTCTTTTCATCCGTAGAAACATTTTCATCAAACAATGATAACCCGATCACTTCATCTGACAAGTACCATAAATGGTTAGTGAATTTGTTATGCGCGGCCGCAGCTACAATTTCGTTTTCGTTTTTATAATCAATTAAGTCATGCAAAAATGTCAAATCGTTGTTTGGGCTAGCTAACGTTTGCGAAGCGGGAACCACGCTTTAATATACACTTTAACGATAAATACATTTATGTCGCGTAATCCGTTTTCTCCTTTCTTCTTCAGTTTGAATTGTTTCCGGAAAAAGTACATCTTCAATGAATAGATGGCTTTAGCCATCCACCTAGCGTGGTGCACAGGTCCAGGTAAACGAAATTTGTAGTCGCTCTTCGGAGAGGAACCCAAGAATACGATGACCAGTTCCAAAAGTTCCTTATAGTCGTCTCTCAAGTTGAATTCCTGCAACAATTATTTTGCAATACAATGAAAAAAATCATGTAATTAATAAATATAAATTCATTTCACTGGTGGATAATGAGATTGTATTTGTACCCGTATTTGCTCAAAAGCGAATGTAAGAATGTCACTTTTTGATGACTGCAGAGCTGTTCGGACGGTCTCGTCAGCAATACCGGTCTCGAACTGGTCCATGTCTAAGGTAGGCCATGCCTTTGAAAACCTCTTAAAAAAAGCCATGTCAGGTCCTGAGGTTACCGTTGGTAAAGAACTCTCGAACACATTTCTCAAGACGATCTCGTAAATGTAGTGCCGGCACGGTAGATATAGTAAGTTTCTATCCAACTTTTGCTCCAACAAATGGCAGGTACCATTACGTTGTCCTAAAAATTAACACAAAATATGAAACGATGTATTGTTATTTGTAGTAAATATTGAAATAATGCATTATGATTCTGACGTAAGAAAATTATAATATATACCAGTATTTGTAGCAGTCGTGTCAAATGATAAGGCCTTAATGGAGTCTGTCAAGTTATATTCTAGAATCACTTCGAATACCGCTTCAGCTTGTGATTGTCCCGTCCCCGATGCCAGTTTTGGCACCGCCAGAAGTTCCTCAACGCCGTCGCCACTTACAACAACTGGCAAACGGTCCACAACATCCTTGCTTTGCAAATCCTGCATCAACTTCCCATCCCAATGAATGGTCAGAACGTTTTCTGATGCAATGTTGTGTTTTAGATCTGATGCAATCTCTTGTCGATACGCAGCTCTTCTTTGACGAATCGTCTCAATGCTCAAAGAGGTGTCGTCCAGGTTATATCCTAAAGTCTTTAAGGTCGCTCCTAAGATGTAAAATGCATTTCGATTACTTGTTCCTGTTCGGTCCAAAGCTTGAGCAACGTCTTTGGATATAATATCCAATCTCGTTGTTTTCGGATTTTCATCAAAAGCTTCCTCGGAGGACTGTGAATGTTTGACTAGGGAGTTCTGGGGGGGAATCATCTGATACCGAAGTCTCCCATTCCATGGGCATATCTGTTTCCGTTGGCGAATCGTCAATCTGCTCCTGTGGAAGTTGTTGTGGTTGTTCAACGCACCTGTAGAATATAATGTTTTATCAAAATCAGTCGATTATATATTATCAAATCCGAAATTTTTTAATGTATATAATCTATTGTAACATTTATTTTTTCAATAATATGTATTGATTGAAAACAGTTCTGAAAGAAACATTTATCAAATTACTTTCACTTTACTATATCACTTTTGTAGGAATAGACTGTAAAAATATTTTAAATATAAGCTATGTGATATTAAACATGCTTATGCATAATAATTGCCACACTTAAATATACTGCGAAAACTAATATTAAATAGTTATAGTGCACTAACCTCTAATATCAGAACTGCTGGAACGTGGGCGCAATTTACGTAGCTGATGTTGAGCGATATAAAGTCAATTTGCATCTTCATCTTGTATGAGATCTAACACATTTTTAGGTGTAATCTTGAAAACCTCATCTAAAGTTTCAGAAAACGTATCGATTGCAGTTTGCTGCGCGGTAGACACCCTGTTCCGGTCCTTTTTTAGCTTTAACCAACCCGAATGTAACGCCTCCAACTTCTTTACAGCATTAAATTCCGTTACAGTTGGAATTTTTGCGTTTATATAAACACTGGTAGCCTCCCTTATTGCGTCTTTTGCTGCTTCGTGAACCGTCTGATTTCGCGAAAAATGGTTGTAACACAACAAACTCAACACCGTTCTATTAGTTGGCAGGCCAACATCTCCGATCCGATCAATTTCCGGCCCCACCAAATAATGTTTATTGACGGGTTGAGGTGGCATGTTTTGACAGGGACGTCAGACTACAGACTGAAATAGAGGTTATTCGACTTTCGACATTGTGTTGTTTTGGTAGTTTGAACGATGCAGATGGCGCTGAACGATGCAGATGGCACGATTCGCCATCTGCATCGTTCAAACAGTACTACCTAGTCGGAATGAATCTTTGAAAAAACTCTGACAAACCGCAATTTAACCGTAACTTGATTTAAATAGTTATAGATCGATGTACACAATGTATTTAGGTGATCAAATATATAATTAGGCGTAAAAAACTAATTTCAATCAATAGCTACAAAAATCCTGAAATCGCGTCTCCGAGCACCTTAGTGAAATTTCGATGTACATCATAAATAAGGCGAAATAAAATTGCGCAAAGGACCTTAACTTTCAGTTTAATGTATAAGGGAATATTTAAGACCAAAAAGAGTGAATAGGGTACCGGTCATCCGAAAATATACACCAAGTTTTGCGGAAGTGTGAAAATCGAGACTTAAATTCCCGCCTAAAATGATGCACCCAATGTCTAATGTCGACAATAAATAGATTATGATTATCAATAATAATAGAATATCATGTACTTTAATGAAATATTACGTTACTGCAACGTATTTGTTGGTTCCACGGATTCCATGGATTTTTATTTAAAGAATAAACCGATTTTCAGATTTTAATTCATACTTTCGACTTGAGAGACCTCTAAATTTTATTCGATTGGCCTGTAATTTGGTGTCAGAACTTCACTGGGATCACTTTCACTTATACTCAAAGAAGAGCGAAAAAAAATTGTTTTCTGGTCACCCTAAATTATATATATATATATATATATATATATATATATATTCATATATATATGTATATATATATATATATATATATATATATATATATATATATATATATATATATATATACAGAGCGTTTTATGTAACACCGAACATGTTGATCCAATACAATTTGACACCTTTATTTTTTAAGTTATGTGTAAACTGGGTTGCCTATATGACCATTAAAAATTGAAGCCAATCAATCGCAATTAATGCCTCAACTTGTACACACAGGGAGCTTTTTCTTTCAAGTATACATGTCCCAATTATACCGTATATGTCGTGAATCTTTAAATACTCGTTAAAAAAAATCAATTTGAAACTTCAAATGAGTGTCTTCCACTCCCAGGCTAAGCATGAAGTAAAATTTCGAGTTTAGAAAAGCCTGAAAATTTGGTTTGGTCGCGTAGCGCGAAGCGCGGAGCGGCCAAACCAAATTTTCAGGCTTTTCTAAACTCGAAATTTTACTTCATGCGCCACCGGTACAAAACACTGACATATTACGAAGTTTAAGACACACCGCTAAACTTTACATTGCATCAGTGTTTCGTATCGGTGGCGCATGAAGTAAAATTTCGAGTTTAGAAAAGCCTGAAAATTTGGTTTGGCCGCTCCGCGCTTCGCGCTACGCGACCAAACCAAATTTTCAGGCTTTTCTAAACTCGAAATTTTACTTCATGCTTAGCCTGGGAGTGGAAAACACTCGTTTAAAGCTTCAAATTAAATTCTTTTAATAAACCTAGCATCGGCAAATATACAACGTATGCTTATGTATATTTAAAAGAAAATTTCTTGTTATGAACATGTTCGGTGTTACATAAAAATCTCTGTATATATACAGGGTGTCTCAGACCACCCTTACCAGCCTTTTATTTCGACAACGGTTGGTCGAATGTGACTGGGACAAAAAAATTTATTACCAAAGTGAACCCAAGGAATCCACTAATGAATTTATTTTTTACCGGAATAATCCGGAAGTACCCGGAACCGGAAGTAACTTTAAAATTTCAAATGGCAACATAGGTCGAGTATGGTATTAATTGATAGGTCTTTTTAAAAGAAACAACTTTTATTAAAATGTTTTTTTAATATTTTGCATATTTACAAAAATAAACAAAAAAAACTAAATTAAAAACTAGTTATCCATGCAACACTCAATTTCCTCAAGTAGGCTTTGCTTTTTTGTTATGTCAAAATAATTCGTGAATATTTGAAGTAACATAAATTATTATTATCAAAGTATTGAATGTGTCAACATGGTTTTTACAAACCTTGAAGGTTTTGATATGCTGATGATATTAGGTGAATGCGGCCAAAACTATCGTGCTGCTGAGCGAATTTATGTTGAGCGATACCCTCAACGAGCCAGTCAAAAAATGTTTTTCGGCGCCTTGCAGAATGAGTTAAGACAGTACAGTAAGCTACAGCCCAGCCACAACAACGGTCGAAGTATCAGAAAACGTGTACAAGATGAAAGAGCACCAGATATTCTTGCAGCAATTGCTCTGGACCCGAACATCTCGACTAGAAGAATTGAAATCGATGCTGGAATAAGTCGCTCCACTGCCAGGAGAGTTTTAAAAACAAACAAATTCGATCTACACCATATCTCTTTACACCAGAAACTTGAAGAGCGGGATTTTCAAGATAGGTTGAATTTTTGTGAATAGATGTCTCATAAAAATTATAATTTCCATTACAAAATTTTATGGACAGATGAGGCGACATTCAAAAGGAACGGAGTTGTTAATTTACAGAATGCTCACTACTGGAGTAATGAAAACCATCATTGGTTAAGAGAAGTTGATAATCAACACGTGTGGTATTTTAGGAAACCAAATAATTGGTTCGCATTTTCACCTAATATCATCAGCATATCAAAACCTTCGAGGTTTGTAAAAACCATGTTGACACATTCAATACTTTGATAATAATAATTTATTTAACTTCAAATATTCACGAACATCAATTATTTTGACATATCAAAAAAGAAAAGCATACTTGAGAAAATTGAGTGTTGAATGGATAACTAATTTTCAATTTAGTTTTTTTAGTTTATTTTTGTAAATATGCAAAATATTAAGAAAACATTTTAATAAAAGTTGTTTCTTTTAAAACGACCTATCAATTTATACCATACTCGACCTATGTTGCCATTTGAAATTTTAAAGTTACTTCCGGATTATTCCGGTAAAAAATAAATTCATTAGTGGATTCCTTGGGTTCACTTTGGTAAAAAAATGTTTTGTCCCAGTCACATTCGACCAAGCGTTGTCGAAATAAAAGACTGGTACGGGTGGTCTGAGACATCCTGTATATATGTGTATTATATAATAATAATAATACTTTACAGTTTAATCATTACAATATTATACTTTTAGCAAAAATTCATTAATATACCAAAACATTTGGGGGCATCAATAATAAAAAGAACATAAAATCAATTTTTTGGCTCACTTTATTACGATAATTTATATTTTGGAACAAAAATATATAGGGTTATATAGAATAGCTTTAAAAAAATTGATTATTTTACGACAATAGGCTAATTCAGGGATGAGCAACCCGCAGCCTGTGGTGCTTTCTTCAAATTTGCTTCAGTTTCTTATGTTTATTATATATTTTATATTGTCTTAGTTTTTTATAGTATACATATATTGTTAAAGGTTCAGTAAACATGTAATTTGTGTTTAAACTTTTAATACGCATTTTATGTGCGGCTCACCTTAGAATGTCAAAATTTTGGATGACCCGTTTGAAAAAAGGTTGCTCACCTCAGGGCTAGATAACCATAGATCTGATTTTCAATGAAACACTGATTTAATGTAAAGGTTAAGTTTGATTTTTTTTTAATTTGTGTTATGTTATTTTTAATCACCCTGTATATATGAAAGAGTGAATTTTTTGTAAGTATTAAACAACTGTAACTAATAAGATGCGAATTACATTATTGATCTAAAGATTAAAAAAAATCGAATGTTTAAATACAGTGTGTTCCATTTAGATAAAATTCTTAAAAGTTTTTAAATTTCAAGTCATCCAAAAATATCTGTAATAAATCTATAAAATTTAAACATCTGTAGTAAGTCTATATAATTTGTATTTATGATTGTCTAAGATTAATTACGAATTAGAATTAATCAATTGTGGATTGTTTGACAAGTTTTGAATGCTTTGGTTTGCATGCGAATACCAATTTGCACTTGCGAGCCCGCAGGGCGTGTAAATGCAAAGTACAAGCAGGGAATGTAGCTTTTAGAACATGTTTAATACTTTGCATTTCTTACGACCAAACAATTGTTAATTGTTTAATTGTTCTTCGTCACTACTCTTTTTATTTTAATAATTTTGACACTGACGTTTAAGGATTTCACTTTCAAAACTAGTTTTGAAAATTCAATTTTCAAGCGTGACATTACTTATCAAAACACAAATATACAATTGACAACTTTCAATGTAAAGATGTTGTGTCAAAATGTCTGTTTTCGGGAGTGGTCGTAGGCAAAATATTTATTTTTTGTTTGGTTTATCAAGTAATGTATTCTTTTGACAGTGATGACACTCAACATGTCTATTTTAATAAGCGATGGGCAAGATTGATCATAAAAGATCGAGTACTTGATAGTAACCAGCAACTATGCAGTATATGTTCTAAGTTACTAAATAACTGATCGAACTTCTTTAAAAGATCGAGCAGCTCGATTAGTTACTTATTAAGTAAATTATAAAACATACTCCCTAGTTGCTGGTTACTAACTTCAGTGGCAAGGTATTTAAGTTAAATACTATTTTAGGTTAGGTTAGTTACCAATTACTTATAGTAGCTAGTCTAACACAAGACTTAAGTTATGGCTGGTTACTATATCAGATCTGATCTTAGATTAGTTACCAATGCTGATATAGACAACTTAGTAAAACTAGGTTAGTTGCTAGTTACCAGAGTTGCTCTTATAACTTAGAAATGAAATAAAGTAATCAACAACTAACTACCATTATTTAGGGAACTGCTAAGTGTTAGGTCTAACCTAAACTAACTTCACAATATGCCATCTAATTTAACCCTAGCTCAGATGCGAACTCTTTAAATTAATTATATAATTAGTTTACCTAACACAAGTTAACGATATTATCTAAGAAATTAAGTTGGTTTAGGTTAGATGGCAGATTGTGAAGTTGGGTTAGGTTTGTGTAACTTTTTTTGGGTTAGGTTAGATTACCACTAACCCCAAAAAAGTTACACAAACCTAACCCAACTACACAATCTGCCATCTAACCTAAACCAACTTAATTTCTTAGATAATATCCTTAACTTGTTTCTCATTGATCACTTGGTAAAACATTTATATTAATATATAGGTATTTGATTGAAATTCACCTGGTTTGTTTTACTAATAATTTATTAGTAAAACAAATCAAGTGAATTTCAATCAAATACCTATATATTCTTAGATAAAGTTAGACGCCTGTTTCCTCAGGTAACTGGTACCCAACTTGATCTAAAAAATTGGTAAACTAACCTAACTTCAAAATAGTTATATATAACCTAACTTAACTTTAGAATCTGCTCAACTAACTTGATTTGGATGACAGCTAGGTAGCTTAACCTAAGTAGAATAAGCTTAGATAATCATCTAATTTGACTTAAGAAACCGGCATCTGAGCTAGGGTTAGTTTAAATTGCAGATTGTGAAGTTGGTTTAGGTTAGATGGTAGATTGTGAAGTTGGGTTGGGTTTTACGTAACTATTTTTGGGTTAGGTTGCATTACCATTTTCTTAGGTTAGTAGGCTCCTGTTTCCTTAGGTAACTGGTGTCTAACTTAACCTAAGACATTGATAAACTAACCTAACCTAAAAACAGTTATATATAATTTAACCCAACTTTACAATCTGCTCAACTAATTTGATTTGGGTGACAGCTAGCCAGCTTAATCTAGCTAGGGTTAGGTTAGATAAACTGTCACCAACTAATTTGACTGGTGACTAACTTAACCTGACAAATTGAGGACCAAACTAACCTAAAAACAGTTACATATGACCTAACCTAACTTCACAGTCTAATTAGTGTAAGGTTGTGACAGACGAACATTAACTTAGCTGGATTAGGCTGGTCGTCAGTTACTCACTAGGTCATATGTAACTTTTTTTAGGTTAGTTTGGTCCTCAATTTGTCAGGTTAAGTTAGTCACCAGTTTCTTAGATTAGTTTAAAAAAGCATTTAATTTGCACAAGTGTTTCTAGTCATTGATTAAGATCTGTCATCAACTAATTTGACTTGAGTAACTGACAGCCAGCCTAATTAAGCTGAGGTAAGTTAGTCTGTCATATAACCTGACACTTGTTAGGCTGTGAAGATAGGTCATTCCATATGTAACTGTTTTTAGGTTAGGTTGGTTTTCAATTTGTCAGATTAAGTTGGTCACCAGTTTACTCAGGTAACTGGCGCCCAACTTAACCTAAGAAATAGGTAAACTAACCACCTGAAAATAGTTAGATATAACCTAACCCAACTTTGAAATCTACTCAACTAATTTGATTTGGGTGACTGCTACCCAGCTTAATCTAGCTAGGGTTAGGTCAGATTTGTAATGTTAGTCTGTCATATAACCTGAGAATAATTAGACTATGAAGTTAGGTTATGTCATATGTAACTGTTTTTAGGTTAGGTTGGTTCTCAATTTGCCAGGTTAAGTCAATCACCAGTTACTTACGTTAGTTTATAAAAGCATTTAATTTAAACAGGTATTTCCGGTCCTTGATTAATACCTGTCATCAATTAATTTGTCTTGAGTGACTGTCCGCAAGCCTAATCCAGCTGGAGTAAATTAGTCTGTCATATAACCTGACATAAGTTAGACCGTGAAGTTAGGTTATGTGATATCTAACTGTTTTTAGGTAAGTTTGGTTCTCAATTTGTCAGGTTAAGTTAGTCACCAGTTACTTAAGTCAGTTTATTTTGTTCATTTGTTCGAAATGTTTGCAGTCCTCCATTAAGCATCAAGTAAAACTTCGAGTTTACTTCATTACTTCATGCCAGAGCTGGGATGAATCCTCAAAAACAGGATACGAATCACGAAATCGAATCACCTAATATGATTCGAATCACGAATACTCGAATAAAGGATTCGTAAGTGAAAAATATGATTCAAATCAAAGATTCCAATCCTCATTTTTGAATCACGGATATAAATCCTTTAAAAATAAATTTGAATCTATTATTTGCAACCAGTAATATTTTATTCCATCAGTTTCTATTAACAAAAATGTTCATTAACCGACTAAATATCTGATTATATAATGATTTTAATTAATGATGATATATGTGTTATTGAACTTCATTTTAAATCTGTGTTTTATACGCGTGGCGCATGAAGTAAAATTTCGAGTTTAGAAAAGCCCCGTGAAAATTTGTCTCGGGTCGCTGCGCGACCCTCGACAAATTTTCTACGCGGGGCTTTTCTAAACTCGAAATTTTACTTCATGCTTAGTCTGGGAGTGGACAACACTCGTTCTTAGAAGTTTCAAATTGAAGGATCACTCTAGATTACTAAGTTTATTACCATTTTACAAAGGCTAGAGCTCGAAGGACCAACCATGGTCTTCGGAGACCGAAGGACTACAGGGAATCGAAGTTTATTTACAAGAAAACAACGAATATCTGAAGGTTTACAGCATGGATAGGAAAGAAAACATTCAATTTTGAAAAAATATCGAAGTTGGGTTGGTTTTCAGTGCGTTTTTTACTTCACTTTAAATCAGTGTTTTATACGCGTGGCGCATGAAGTAAAATTTCGAGTTTAGAAATTTTCTACGCGGGGCTTTTCTAAACTCAAAATTTTACTTCATGCTTAGTCTGGGAGTGGACCGTCAAGATTTTCTACATGTCGAGATTTTCGATATTTCTAGATTTATGTCGATTTATTCACAGTTTGTTATTGTATTAAATGTAACTTTAATATTAAATAAAAACGGTTTTTTTTAGGATTAGAATATTCACCCATTGAAAACAGAGCAAATTATAAAGTTAACTCTAAAAGTTAATTTTAGGTAAAATTTTGCATCTTTTTCTATGATTTTAATGAATGATTTTTTATATTACATACGTCGATTTTTTAAAAGAGTTAAATTTGAAGTTCAAACGAGTGTTGTCCACTCCCAGACTAAGCATGAAGTAAAATTTCGAGTTTAGAAAAGCCCCGCGTAGAAAATTTGTCGAGGGTTGCACAGCGACCCGAGACAAATTTTCACGGGGCTTTTCTAAACTCGAAATTTGACTTCATGCGCCACGCGTATAAAACACTGATTTAAAGTGAAGTTAAAAATGCACTGAAAACCAACCCAACTTCGATATTTTTCAAAATTAGATGTTTTCTTTTCTATCCATGCTGTAAACCTTCAGATATTCGTTGTTTTCTTGTAAAAAAACTTCGATTCCCTGTAGTCCTTCGGTCTCCGAAGACCATGGTTGGTCCTTCGAGCTGTAGCCTTTGTAAAATGGTAATAAACTTAGTAATCTAAAGTGATCCTTCAATTTGAAACTTCTAAGAACGAGTGTTGTCCACTCCCAGACTAAGCATGAAGTAAAATTTCGAGTTTAGAAAAGCCCCGCGTAGAAAATTTGTCGAGGGTCGCGCAGCGACCCGAGACAAATTTTCACGGGGCTTTTCTAAACTCGAAATTTTACCTCATGCGCCACGCGTATAAAACACTGATTTAAAGTTTTTTTTTTTATTTAACACCTTTAATAATTAGCAATCTACCCATGGGCATTCATCTAATGGTTTAAAGTGCATTTCAACTGCGTGAGGTCAAGGTCTACATTAAGACTTTAACTAATTGTTCTTAAATATATGATGTGTTTTCATTATTTAATTTAATTAATTTCATTTCATTTCAATGTCTGTTTTATTTATACGACAATTCCAATATGTGGTGTCGCTTCAGGCGATAGGTCGTTTTACTGTTGTCCAGTAAATTCAGGGCTAGCAGGTTCGGATGCACTTCTAGTCTTTTGATGTATCGCGCAGTCACGCACTTCACTTCGTCTTTAACCTCGGTCATTTGTAAATCTCTGTGTATTTGCTCATTTCTTACATACCAGGGAGCATTTGTGATTATTCTTAATGTTTTTGATTGGAATCTTTGTAGGATCTCTACGTTTGAGGAACTCGCAGTGCCCCACAGTTGGATTCCGTATGTCCATATAGGTTTTAATATAACTTTGTACACTAGTAGTTTATTTTCAAGCGATAGTTCAGATTGGCGACCAATTAACCAGTAGAGCTTAGTGAATTTTAATCCCAGCTGTTTCCGCTTCGTGAAAATGTGCTTTCTCCAGCTAAGCCTTCTGTCAATCTGACATCCAGCTTGACATCTTCTGCTTGTGGTAGCTGCTGTTGGTTTATGTGAACTGGTGGACAGGTTCCTTTTCGCAGTGTGAAAGTTACATGCACTGACTTTGTTTCGTTTGCTTTAATCCTCCATTTTCTCAACCATTCTTGTATATTGTCCAGGGCCGCTTGTAAAAATTGGGAAGCTTCTTCAGCATTACGATTTACTGCCATAATAGCCGTGTCATCAGCGAATGTCGATGTGTTTGTATTTAGTGTTGTCGGTAAGTCGGCCGTGTAGATAAGGTAAAGAATTGATCCTAAAACGCTCCCCTGCGGTACCCCGGATGATATTGGGTATAGTTCTGATGTCGTTTCTTCGTACTTCACCATAAAGTATCTATCACTCAGGTATGATTTTAGTAGTTGATAAAATGGGTGTGGAAGGTCTCGTTTCAGTTTGTAAAATAGTCCTTGGTGCCAGACTTTGTCGAAAGCTTGACTTACATCCAGGAAGGCTGCTGCACAAAACTTTTTGTTTTCTAGACTGTTTCTGATAACTTCCACTACACAGTGTACTTGTTCTATCGTGGCGTGTTTGTTGCGAAAGCCAAACTGGTGTTCGGGGATGAGTTGTAGCTTGGTTATAATCGGTTTCAGTCGTTTCATTAATAATTTCTCCAGCAGCTTCGATAGGATAGGTAGCAAGCTTATTGGTCGGTAGGATGCGACTTCTTCGGCAGGTTTTCCTGGTTTTGGAATCATTCTTATCTGCGCTACTTTCCACTGCGATGGAAAATATCCCGTTCTTAGTACCGCATTGTAAATGTGTGTGAGATGTGTCAGCGCTTTATCTGGTAGCTGTTTAATGACTGTTCCTGTTATTAGTTCATAACCTGGGGCTTGTTTGGGATTCAAATCATTTTTGATTGTATTTTTGAGCTCTTTTATCTTTATCGAATTAATGGGAAGTGCTAGCTGGTGTGGAGATTCCAGAGACTAGATTATTTCATTATCTTCCTCTGTGCTGATTTCTCTAGAGTGAGGTTGGAATACATGAACTAGATGTTCTGCAAAATTGTCCACTTTGGCCTTATCATCCCTCGCCCAACTGCCGTCCGGTTTTCTTATTGGTGGAATATTTACTTGGCGTTGTTTGAGTTTCCTGGTGGCTTTCCATAGTGAATAGTCTGTCACTTCCGAGGGTGATAATTCTTCCAGATATTTTTTCACTTCCATGTTTTTTTGTGATGCAATTAGGTCTTTTAGATCTCGTACGGCTTTGTTAAATTTCGTTTTATCTTGGGGAAATTTTGTTTCCATCCAAGTTTTCCGTAGTTTTCTTTTTTCAAGAATTGCTTCTTGTACCAATTTTGAGATAGTTTGCCTTTTCCTAGAATTCTTTGTCACTGGAGTGGATTCCCATGCCGCTTCTTGTATCGCACGTGTTAGGTTCTCTACAGCTTTATTCCTCTGCGGTTTTTAGTGCAGTTTTGGTTTCTATTTTGTCTTCCAAACATTTCCTAAATAGTTCCCAGTTAGTGTTTTTGTTAGAGAGTTTAGCTGGTTCAGGTTTTTCAATTCCCGTGCTGCTTAGGGTAACCATTATTGGAGAATGGTCTGAGGAAAGATCTAGGTTTTGTTCTGCCAGCAAATGATTTGTTGGAATACCTTTCGTTACACAGAAGTCAATCACGTCTGGTATTTTATTTCTATCACTTGGCCAGTAAGTAGGCTTCCCAGTTGACAATGAGCTAAGGTTATTGTCTCTTATGGATTTGGCTAGTTCTCGCCCTTTGGTATTCGTGAGCCTGGACCCCCAACTTATGTGTTTGGCGTTATAATCTCCACCAGCTATGAATCGATTTCCTAGAGTGGTGGGCAATACACGTGGTGGGCAATACACAGCTGATATTGTGATGGGGCCTCGTATGTCCTCAATAACAACGTTTGTCGCTTGAATTTGATTTGTACAAAATTTTGAAGATTCATATTGCTTGATGGATTTTTTAATAACGGCTGCAGTTCCACCGTGCGCTTTGCCGTCTGGGTGCTGGGTATCATATATATTGTAGTTATGGATCCTTAAATAACTTTTAGTAGTGAAGTGTGTCTCGGAGATTAACATAATGTCGATATCATGATGTTTAATGAATTGGGCTAGTTCAGGTCCATGCTCTGTCAGTCCGTTAGCATTCCATATAGAAATTTTAATTGGGCAAGGCATTAAATTATTTTATCTAGAAATTTTGTTATGAGTTTCATCATAGTTCTAATATCTTCGGCTAGATTTTCTACTATTTTTTCTAATCTATCCATTCTATCTTGGGATTTCACATTTTTATCGTTGTTACTAGTAGAGATTTGTGCTTGTGTTTCATTCGTAGCTATAGAAGCATATGTTATTCCCTCAGTTGTCCGTTCTGTTGTAATTTTTAGTCTTAGAGCCGGAAATGTTCTTTGTTGTATTTCTTTGAAAACCGTGCAACCTTTGTAACTGGCAGGGTGGTTACTATCGCATAGAGCACATTTAAGATATTTTTTTTCTGTAATTTGACATGTCTTATTGTTATTATATCCACCACATTTTACGCATCGTTCCAATCTTTCACAGTACTTCTTGGTGTGGCCATACCGTTGACATTTAGCACACTGTGGTATTTGCCGTGTTTGTCTTGCAGGTTCTATTGTTATAATATTGTTTTGTAGGTATCTTACTGTGTAGATTTCTTTGTTGTTTGTTTTTGGCTCTAGATCGAGGAAAAACATTGGCAGAGGTTTCTTAGTTTTTCTACTTATTGCATTATGTATACTTCTAACTGTGTGTCCATGTTCAGTTATCTCAGCTTTTATAGTCTCAAGTTCTGTTGTATGGATGTAGGTTTTTAATTACTACGCGGAAGCTTCTGTCCTGTTTCACTTGGTAGGAATGATATCTCACATCTTTTTCGTTTAGTGTCTTTATTATTGATCTGTGGTTGTCAACAGTTTTTGGCATTATTTTGGTTTGGTTATCGTTTATGGTTTTTAGTATGTAACCGTTACTTGCAGCCGCATTTAAAGTATTATTTAAGAGGTTAATATCCGCTATTCCCGTGACAAAAATAGGCGGAGGTTTCGGGTTTGTATTCACATTCGAGTTTATCATGTTATTTTCTACAGGTTCGTTTACAACGTCTTCAGTGTTTGGAATGGTTTCCAAGAACTGGAACATGTTGGTTGTATTAATTTTGTTTTAAAATCTGTTATTAATTTTTGACCTGTGTTTCTTTGGTTGGCATCTGGTGATGATCGCTTTTGCTTTCGAGTATTATTCACATCTTGCCATGGTGTTTTGTCGGTTTTTCGTTTTTCGAGCTCTTCAGATATTTTTTTATTGGCTAATTCTAATGCCCTTTCTTCTATTAGTTTATCAATTGTATCTTGTTCATCAGGAGTGAATGTTACACTTTTTGTTTGTTCTTTTTGTGTGATTTTAGCTCGGGGTTCACTCAAAGAGTTCAACCGAGGTTTAACCTGTAACATACTTTTGTGAAATATTTGCTGACTGTATGTTTTTCCGTTAGTATGATTAGATGCAGCAGCATCATGGCTTTCTAGGATTGTTTCTGGGTCACTAACTCCTTGTTCGTTGCCCTTCTTTATTTTCGCCTCGTTTTTATTTGAGGTTATGTTTGCGGTTTTGCATTCCATGCAACTCAAATTATCTATTTCGCCGCTTGTATTTAGATCGTTCATCGATGCGATGGTCATATCGATGCACTTTAGGTGAAATTTCATTTTGCACTTTATTTTACACTGTATACAGTCTTCGTATCGCGTTGTAACTTTTTCGCACACACATTTATTTCAATTTTCAAGTTTCAAGTAAAGTTAAAAATATACTATTAACGTTGGATATTTTTTATGGTTAAGTAACCATATATGCATTCACAAATATTTGAATTATTCGAAAATTTAAATATTTATATTCAAATATGAATAATTTAGTGATTTAAATATTCATATTACAATATTTAACTATTTGAATTAATCGAATTCGAATCCCAGCCTTAATAGCGATGATTCGAATTATTTAGGAGGATTTGAATCCGTGTATGAGGATTCGAATCCGTTTATAAGGATTCGATTCCTTTTATAAGGATTCGAAACCTTTTATAAGTATTCGAATCCTTTTATAAGGATTCGAATCCTTTTATAAGAATTCGAATCCTTTTATTAGGATTCAAATCATCTACGTCTGGATTCGAATACGAATCCTTTTAAAAAAATGTAACGAATCCGGATCACGAATCCGTTTTCACTAAAGTATTCGAATACCTCTTTTGAATCCTCTAAAAGGATTCGAATCCGGGAATCGAATCCTGAATGATTCGAATCCTGCCAAGCTCTGCTTCATGCACACGACGTATAAGACACTGATAAATTAAAAACTCTAAAAAGTAAATTTGAAAATATGTTTCATATGAGATCGATAAAATCACTTGATTCTTGCAAATGATACGTTTTCAACAATCTGGATTAGTGATGGGATAATTTGGATAGAAATAATCGATTCATTCGATTATGATAATAATCGAAAATCTCAAGATCTTTCAGAGATCGCTCGAATGATTTCTTGAGTGATTGCTTGAGAGATCTCTCAAAAGATTGCTCGAGAGATTTCTCTAATGATTGCTGGAAAGATCTTTCGAATGATTGCTAAAACAATTGCTCAAATGATAACTCATTTAATTTTATATTCAAATTGAGTTTGTTTAAGCTTTTAATTAAGCCATACATTTCATTCCTGATAAGTTATTTTTATATTGCTATTATTTTATTGCGATAGATTATTCAGAAACGTCAGCTCGACCGTTATCGTCGACCTTTATCTTAACATAACAGTGGGCCGTAAACTTAACGTTTAAGGTACGGAATCGGGCTGTAATCTGAATTATGATTCGAGTGATCATCATTATTACTCGATAATTTCAGCAGCCATTCAAGCGAAAATTCGAGCAATTATTTGAGTAATTCACTGATTATAGAGGCTTCTACTTCGTTATACATTGTTGAACATAAATAAAACACTGTTTATCACTTTGTTTGTATAACAATTGGTATATTTGGTGACTATAGTTTCGATACTACACGTATCATTATCAAACCGTTAGTAACAAAAAACTACAAAGGAACATTATTTATATTTGCAAATTTTCTAATAACAGCGTTAAAGAGGGGGGTGTAATTAAGGTCAAGCTGGTCGTTAATTACGGGAATTTCCCGATTAGCGCGGGCTCTGTGAATCTCCAAAGACTCCAGGAGGTCCATCTTTCTACCCTTCTCGGCAAAGTGAATAACTGAAAGTACATCCTCGCCAAAAGAATGGTTATTTTCAATCAAATGTTTGGCGAAAGATGAGTTATCAATTAATCTATGCCGAAAAGAGTAAAGATGCTCACTGAGTCTGGTCTTAAAATTACGACCAGATTGACCTATATACACTCCCTTACAATCATTACAGGTTAATTTATATATTCCTGATTTGTAAATACTTGGTATCTGAGTCTTATGGTTAAAAATATGATTTTTAATTTTTGTAAATGGTTTCATCGCTATATTTAATTTGTGTTTTGCTAAAATATTTTTAATTTTGTGAGTTATATTTCCAAAGTAAGTAAGGGAACGATATGTTGCTTGTGTTTTAGGTTCGATTCCGGCATATATGTATTTTCTAATAAGTTTAATTTTGTATTGATTAACTATTTTATCTACTATTGACGTAGTATAGCCATTTGAAACGGCTATACTTTTAATAATATCTATTTCTTTTTTAAATGAGGTTTCTGACAACGGAACAATAAAAGCTCGGTTTACCATGGATTAAAAGTAAAAGTATAGCCGTTTCAAATGGCTATACTACGTCAATAGTAGATAAAATAGTTAATCAATACAAAATTAAACTTATTAGAAAATACATATATGCCGGAATCGAACCTAAAACACAAGCAACATATCGTTCCCTTACTTACTTTGGAAATATAACTCACAAAATTAAAAATATTTTAGCAAAACACAAATTAAATATAGCGATGAAACCATTTACAAAAATTAAAAATCATATTTTTAACCATAAGACTCAGATACCAAGTATTTACAAATCTGGAATATATAAATTAACCTGTAATGATTGTAAGGGAGTGTATATAGGTCAATCTGGTCGTAATTTTAAGACCAGACTCAGTGAGCATCTTTACTCTTTTCGGCATAGATTAATTGATAAGTCATCTTTCGCCAAACATTTGATTGAAAATAACCATTCTTTTGGCGAGGATGTACTTTCAGTTATTCACTTTGCCGAGAAGGGTAGAAAGATGGACCTCCTGGAGTCTTTGGAGATTCACAGAGCCCGCGCTAATCGGGAAATTCCCGTAATTAACGACCAGCTTGACCTTAAATACACCCCCCTCTTTAACGCTGTTATTAGAAAATTTGCAAATATAAATAATGTTCCTTTGTAGTTTTTTGTTACTAACGGTTTGATAATGATACGTGTAGTATCGAAACTATAGTCACCAAATAAACCAATTGTTATACAAACAAAATTATTTGAGTGATAATTCGAGTGATCTCTAGAGCAATCATTCAAATGATCTCTCGGGCAATCATTCAAGCAATGGCGGTAACTCAAGCAATTATTTGAGTGATGATTCGAGCAATCATTCGAGCGATCTTTCGATTATGAATTTAATTTAAACCATAGGTCCGATGCTAGTCAAGAAAAAAACCCAAACGTGTTTCATCCGATACACAAGACAAATACCAATTACAATTACATTGTGAAAATACAACATGGGTCAACAAATTTAAACTTTTTGTATGTAAGATTGATTAAAATAGGTGTATATAAAGTATTTTGTGATCCTAAATTCGATAATGAAATGCTAAATAATGTAACAAGTACAGTTTTTTTTGTTACAGGGGTTCGTAGTCAAAAACAGAGACGAAATATTTTTGAAATTTAATGTTTATTTAATACAAACATGTTAATATTTTTAAATTTAAGCAAAGACATTTTATTAAGGATCATGTGCAATAAAGATTATAGAATGTTATATAAAGATAACATTTTTAATCTGAAAATGTTTACAAAAATTATATTTTCCCTTTGTATTACATACAGGAAATATAATAATTTCAATAACTCGAAAATGGAACGTGCTAGGCCATTTCTACAAAAAGATAATTTAATAACTTCTTAAATGAAACTCAAAAATAAAATTTTCATTAATGTTACAAAAATCATGTCGACCTGTGTAATTGATTATTGATATCATTCGATTTTGCCTATCACTAATCTCGATACTTTAACTACTCGATCTTTAAGATACTTAACCTTGCCCATCACTAATTTTAATCGATGATGACACTAATTCTTTTTATTTATTCGTCGAATAAAAGAACTTTTTGACATTGATGACATTTAAAATCGGTAAAGTGCAAGTAATCGACAAATAACTGGATTTTAAAGAATTTTGAATGAAACTAGTTCGGAATGGAACACACTGTATTTTATATTCTGCGTCTGTAAATAATTATAAGTACTTATATTAAAATAATTCTAAAAGTGTACATATGTTCAAAATTTTCGAATCAAATCAAATTCTGCTGAACGTTATGATTCAATTCGAAGGTGTTTTCAAATATCAAAGACTTATTAAATTTTAGGAATACTATAATAATAATAATAATACATGAACGTACATAAAACAAATATACTTTTTATTATTAGAGATGTCTTATGAATTTTACATAGAGGGAATTTCCTTTTTAAGTATTCATATAATACATATGCATTTTGTAAATCTTCAGATATCCGTTGTTATTGAAAAAATTTCAAATTGAAGCTATAAATGAGTGTTTTCCACTCCCAGATTAAGCATGAAGTAAAGTTTCGAGTTTAGAAAAGCCTGAAAATTTGGTTAGGTCGCGTAGCAAAGTGGAGCGACCTAACCAAATTTTCAGGCTTTTCTAAACTGGAAATTTTACTTCTTGACCACGCGTATAAAACACTGAAATATTGTGAAATTCAAAATATTCTTAGCAGTATATTTTTAATCATGTTATAGCAGTATTTTTTAATACTAGTTTATCAATTATTTTTTTTAATTTCACAATATCTGTGGTTTGTACGTGTGACGCATAAAGTAAAATTTCAAGTTTAGAAGAGCCTGAAAATTTGGTTAGGTTTCTAAGCGACCTTACTAAATTTTCAAAACTGGATAAAAAATAGTAAACAACGTCAGATTTTAACGAAATAGCAACCTAAATAAGTAGGGGTTTTTTTATATTTTTGTTTATTCTTGTATGTTTCCTTTAAAACGACCCGTGAAGCAGGAAAATGCATAAATGTGTTTTACATGTTAAATCCCTGTGTATACTTGATCGAATCAACACCCGGTATACAGTATTGGGATATGTATACTTAAAAAACTCCCTGTATACAGCGGGGCCCAGTAAAGCCAAAACAGCTATTTTCAGGCCCTTGGCAATGGAATATTAAAAACACATTTTTCAAAAATCCATTGCCAAATGCCTTAAAATAGGTCTATCTAGATATCCTTGTGTACTCTGTATAATATGCAAAGGATCAAACAAAGAATACGAAAATATATGTAGGTACAGTAGAACCTCGCTATACCGGGTCTCGAGATACCGTGATTCGGATATATATCGGGGTCATTTTTCAGGTTTCTTTTTTTTTTTAAGATGTTAATTTTAACAATTGACTGCGTACCGCCCTGATTAGGTAAAACGTTCCGGCGTCATTATTGTATTATATAGTATGTCTTGTTATGTAGGTGGCTACTGCACATACCTGCATTAAGCCTATTATGTTAAGGGGATTAGTAAATACTGGCTCCCTTGAATATATGTATATATATTGAATATATATATGTATATACATATATATATATATATATATATATATATATATATATATACAGTACTCTCTCGCTAATCCGCCACCATAAAATCCGGACCATCGGCGGATTACTGGAAACGGCGGATTATAGTGTCTAGGAACAAAAAAATAAAAAACATATGTAGATATTTACTCATATGCAGATATATTTTGTATTAGTATGTAGGTTTACAAAAATGAATTGAAATTAGAAAATAAACTGACACGTAACTGATTACTCAGGTTTTGAAAAATACTGGTCTAGTTTGGCCTGTTTTTTGCCATAATAAATCTTCGTAATTACTTGATCACGCATTTTACGTAAATTTCTAACCATATCGTATGTCATTCCATTTTCCTGAGCCCATTTAATGCAAGTGTCAACACTTTCCAAAGCGTCCTCTGATTTGACAGTGCAATCTACATGTACCGACATTTCGTCTGATGAGCTATCAAAGGATGAGTCAAATGATTCATTTACAAGCTCATCTTCGGTTAAACGTGGCTCATATATTTCTGGGTTTTCTTTAAACTAATTTTCAACATCTTCACGTGTTAAACCTGCATTAGGATTTGTTGCAAACTGTATCAATTCCTGTAATGGAATTAGATCCTCTTCTTCCCAAGTGTCATCATCTTCACAAATTCTAGGCCACAATTTTTTCCATGATGATTTGATTGCTCTTTCTCCAACTTCGTCCCAGGCATCAGAAACTGTAAAAACTGCATCTTTGATATTCAACATTTTCAGAGTTTCAGAAATGTTTGCCTCTCGACTTATGGCGTTAAGTAAAATCTTCTTTTTGTAATTGTTTTTCATCATTTGTATCACATTTTGATCCATTGGTTGGAGCAGAGGCGTACAATTAGCAGGAAGGAAGAGTGTTTTTATACAGCCGTCACTAGATGATAATTCGTCATTTGGGCCGTGTCCAGGAGCATTATCAAGCACAAGAAGAGCTTTCTGTGGTAGATTTCGCGACTTTAAAAATTTTTTCACCTCAGGCACGAAAACATGATGAAACCAGTCGTAAAACAAATCTTTGGTTACCCAGGCTTTATTTTGACTCATATAAACAACCGGGAGATATATGTTCTTGAATGGCCTAGGGTTTTTAGATTTTCCAATAACTAAGAGTTTCAACTTATGACTGCCACTTGCATTTGAACAAGGCATAACGGTTATCCGCTCCTTGGATACTTTTCTGCCTGGAGCACACGTTTCACTTCTGTGAACATATGTTTTATGTGGTAAAAGTCGCCAAAATAAGCCAGTTTCATCGGCATTGTAAACTTGATCCGCCGTCAAATTAAGCTCTTCAATTTTTTTCATAAAAACTTCAAGAAATGGTGATACAGCAGCCTCATTGCTGGACAATTTCTCTCCAGTTATGGACAGCAACCTGATTCCAAATCTTGCTTTAAATTTTGTAAGCCATCCTTCACTAGCTCTGAAATCATTTTTCTTATAAATTTTCTCATAGAACTGGAGTGCTTTCTGTCGCAACACTTCAGCAGTTATCGGTGTGTGACGTTGACGCTCTTGTAAAAACCACGAAAAAAGTGTTTCTTCCAACTGTGGATATTCACCAGTTCTCATCGTTTGACGTTTTCCTATTCCAGACTCGGCGTTAGTGACATAGTTTTCGATCTTATTTCTGTTCTTCCGAATATCGTAAACCCAATATGAAACTGATTTGCTATGTCTGTAAAAGGCACACCACTATCCACTTTCTTTAAGATTTCCATCTTTTCCATTAAAGTTAAAGAAAGACGCGCGACCGTTCGTTTTTGTTCCTAGTGGTGGACTAACGAGTAGTTGTTTACGACTAAACGGCGATGTATAGAACATTCCAGAAAAAAAAGAGAGGGAGGTGATTGCGGCGGCGGATTACCGAACCAAACTCGTTCAATAACGGCGGATTACAGAGAGTCTATAGATTGGATCAACTTGCGAAAAAACGGCGGATTATAGTAGTTGTCGGATTATGGAGCGGCGGATTAGCGAGAGAGTACTGTATATTTATTTTTAGGTTTTCGCGAGCAAAATATAACTTGCTTGAGTTTTTTGGGCTGCTTTCTCGCGTTGGTTGCTTTATTTGCGCTCTACGTTTCAATAATGCAGATACATCGGACACAAATCAAGAAATTTTAGCACCTTCTACATCGAGTGGACCAATAACACGCAGCAGATCTAGACTACAAGTCCCTAGTTTACAAAACAAATGTACTGACAGTGAACGTGACATCCATCACTCAATATACAAAAAAGCTCCTGAGGATGGCAGAAGTGATGCTGCCGAAACGTAGAGCGCAAATAAAGCAACCAACGCGAGAAAGCAGCCCACAAAACTCAAGCAAGTTATATATATATATATATATATATATATATATATATTAGGGTGTTTCGAAAAAAATCGAAACAGCTGGCTCACCGCTTAAATTAAAGATTTTGGTCTACAATAGATGTGGGCAAAAGCATTTGCGATTGAAAAATATTTAGAGGGTCCCCCGAGCCCCCAAACATGCCATTTTTAGCCCTTTTTTAGATAATCGGCCAAAAACTTGCCTTATAGTCATCGGATCAAGGCGAATATTTTATATTTTGTGCCCAGATGAATATACTACAAGCAAAATATGCAAAACCTAACTTGGCGTTAGGTCTGGGTGAGCTACGAATTTTTTAAATAACTTTTTTCACAATTTTGAAGGTATTTTTCAACTGTTTTGTTAAAAAGTGGGTTTTAACGACAAGAAATCAAGTCACACCCGCGATAATTTGTCCTGAGAAGTATATTGAATAATGTAAGCATGCGAACTGCGTATCTCACCCATGTCCGATTATGTGGCATTATTATGTTTGTTTCTTAAAAAAACGTTTTAAATTAATGAAGAACTGGCTTACGCTAAATATTTCTTGCTTTCATTATAATAACTAGTTGTAAGCGTGCAACTGATGCTTTTGAGATCCATTAAATTCATAGATAACAGCCTGAAATTCTGCGTATAACGCTCAGTATGGATTTTTCCACATTTTCGTTTAAAAATACAGTACATCAATTAATTAATAAATTTCATTTTGTTAAAGAATATTTGGTTGAAACATGTGTTTTTTAACCTGCAATCGATTACAATAAATTCAAAGTCAGCAATCTTGTTCGATAACAACGTAGTCTTTTTTACTTTGGAATTTGGCCATCGTCGCACGTCCCTTTAGGGCACCAACTATACGGGCATGTCGGGAGTCATGTCCAATAACTGAACGCGAAGCTTCTGTTACCATTTTGATGTGTCTTTCTACCGATTGAGTGTGGCATGGGTAATCGAGCAGTTTCTTTAAACTTACGTTGTCATTCATTATCAGGTAGGTTAATCTGTCGGTTGGAAAATTTTTAATCAGAGGAGGTTCAGAAACTTCGTTCCAGTTTATCATGGATGTGTAATTCTGAGCCTCAAAATCTATGTCGGGTATTTTAAACTTTCGCAAGTTATCATTTGACGATTTTCGGCACTGCAAAATTTTGTTCATGGCATCTACTCTAACTTCCAATAAATCGTCAACGACCATTGCCAAAAGTAAGTTTTCAGGGTGGGCGAAATATGCATTGCGTCTTATTACGGGATCAATGACTTGTTTCACTGCTGCATCCAGATTTCGAGACAGAGAAATAGATTTCCAGAGGTGAAGCGCACTGTTGTAACATTCTGGATTCGCTTTGATGGAAAACCATACTGGTGTGTAGACTTTGATAATCAGATTAACAAGATTTTGCAAATTCGTTGAAGGCTCTGCAGTTGCTATGTACAGTCGCAAAATGCGGTTTGCTGTCGTAAGCCAACGAGAATGCGACATTTTTCCCGGAGTTCTGTTGCTTAAGTCTTCTGGACAATGACCTTTCGAAACTGCTTGGCTGATTTCGTAAAGGTATTGTTGATCTTTACTCAGGTTTCGCGAATCGATTTCAGGCAACTTCACTTCCGCTTCAACTAATTTAAACGAAACAACTGGTTTCTCTTCACAAGTCAATAAAGCTTTACTGATAGGACCAGAATGCTTACATTATTAAATATACTTCTCAGGACAAATCGCGGATGCAACTTGATTTCTTGTCGTTAAAACCCACCTTTTAACAAAAAAGGTGAAAAAACCCTTCAAAATCGTGAAAAAAAGTTATTTAAAAAATTCGTAGCTCACCTAGACCTAACGCCAAGTTAGGTTTTGCATATTTTGCTTGTAGTATATTCATCTGGGCACAAAATATAAAATATTCGCCTTGATCCGATGACTATAAGGCAAGTTTTTGGCCGATTATCTAAAAGAGGGCTAAAAATGGCATGTTTGGGGGCTCGGGGGACCCTCTAAATATTTTTTCAATCGAAAATGCTTTTGCCCACATCTATTGTAGACCAAAATCTTTAATTTAAGCGGTGAGCCAGCTGTTTCGATTGTTTTCGAAACACCCTAATATATATATATATATATATATATATATATATATATATATGCGCGTGTGTATGTGACTATTATACAAATTACATATATTCGGATATACCGTGTTTTCCTTATATCGTGCTAGGTATAGCCAAAAGCCATCCCGGTATAACGAGGTTCTACTGTATATATTTATGTTCTCTCTATTTACATTCAACGGTTGTAACGGTTGGAATTTTGTTTATTAAATGTGTACGGTGTTTTTCACATCTTTAATTAATATAACAAATATAAAAACTTCAAAATTAGTTGGAAGTATAGTAAGTTATAGAATGTGGCATACTTTAAATTATCTATATTTTTGTGGATCGTAAGACATCTCTTCTAATTATTACTATAGGTTATCTTGTCTGATTTAAATAGGCCAAATGTTCACCCCGACTGATGAACTCTAGCCATTGAATAAACTTTAGATTAAGTCAACATTCTAGAATACTAGAATGTTATAAGATATCCCAAACATGTCTCTTTCATCAGTATGCAGTTCTGTAAACAGTTTTTTTAATAACATTGTATTGTTTTCAAAAAGTAGTAATCACTAGTAGGGGGACATTTCTTCCACTCCATTTTTTCCACTCTATTTCTTCCGCTCTATTTCTTCCACCGCACTTTTCTTCCGCCAAGACTATTCTTCCACCAAGACTTTTCTTCCATCAATTTTTTTCCACAAATTTTTTTACAAAATTACATTTTTATTACAATTGTTTAAAACTTAATGTTATGACCAATCGCCCGCAAGTAGTTTACAATTTCTCCGTCTTCTTTTCTCCTTTCGTATTCGCGAACAATATTTGAAATTTTTTCCTCCCGCTTTACTCTACTCTGTTGTTCAGCTTTCTTTATTTTTCGACCGATGTCTAATTCACGAAACATTGTTTCCGTGTCACCTTGCTCCTTTTGCAATTCTACCAAAAATGCATATAAGCTAGGATGATCTTTCCCGACAACTACTGAAAAACGATTGTGCCAGCCCTCGGACATGTTATTGGTGCGGGACGTGTTCTGCCGGACCGCATCAAACATATTCCACAGGGACGGTAGATGTTGTGCTATGGTAGCGCGTCGCCTTCCTCTCGCTGGCCTGCCTCTAACATAATTAATTTCGAAGTAGTCTGCGATCACGGAAAACTCCTCTGGAACATCATCCAAAAAAAAATCGAATGACTCATCCACGTCTTCCAGCGGGACAAATGCAATGGCGCACATCATCTGTGCCGTTTCTTTTATCGACCGATCTTCAGGATCATTATAGGCCTGCTGGAGGCCTTCCGCTTGAATCCGGCGAAAAATCGATTGCCTCAAGTGGAAAAAGCAAGCCTTAACGTTGGTATTCGGCTGCAGTTCGGCTGCATTCAAAATCGCCAGTTCGAAGTCGGTCATGATTGTTATTAGGGAAAGGCGGAAACCATGCCTTTATATCTCGTTCCTGAAAACTTCGAAAACCTGATAAGATATTTATATTAGGTTAAATTATCAACTAAGTTATTCACTAGAAATTAGAAATACAGATATTAGACACCTTTTCATAAGCTTTTTGGGTTTTGTTCTCCATTAGTGCGTAAGCAACAGGTAATGCGACTCTTTGTTCAACTCCATTCGTGACTTGGACAAGACCCGCAAGGACAGCGAACAGTTGGAAAAAAATGGACGGTACAACTTTGAAAGTTCCGTCGACAAACCACATAGCGCTCCTTGCTAAACGCCTGAAATTCTCTTTTGTTGTGAATATCAATATTCTTCCGACGGATTCGTCCGCATCCGGATTATCCCGAGAATCATAGGTTAAAAATTGTTCTCCGCTTAAGGTGTTTGTATGTTTGGGGCAGGTCGCCCAGCTGGTCCATCGTCGTCGGATTTGTGGGCATATCTTTAAGGCGTTGCCGCTGAATCGCTTTTCTCAAATTACTCCTCTCTGGCAGTTCCGATAAAACTCCAGATGGGACCTGTTGGAGCTGTGTTCTCAAGAGCTGGGCCGGCGGAGCTTCGGGATGCTCTTCAGCGCGTCTTTTCAATCTGTTTCTTAATTTTAGCGCCTCAACGGCCTCAACATTTGGGGCATGATTATCATGCGGCGACTGGTCAGGGCCTCTGACAACTTCTACGACCTATTTTTATATTACTTATTAAAATAAAGTAAACTCCATCGATTTAATTTACCTGTCCATGAGTTAAATGAGCCATGGTGCTCTGCACTCAGGATACTCTTTGCATTTTTTAATACTAGTTGATCCGACCTTTTTTTTCTTCACTTTTATAATAGAGGTAGCCATCTATATGAAGGATTAGATTTTTGATTCCTTGTAAAAGTTCCACAATCATTTTGAATGAAACTGCAAAATTTTGCTAACGCTGGCGAACTGACAGAATTGACTTGTTTGGTTGTTTACTTTGAAGTTGGCTATAGACGTCAAATTTTGAATGTTTGAATAAAAAAAGTGGAACCAGAAATAGCGGAACTAAATTAGTGGAAAAAAGAATTCGGAGGAAAATATGTACAGTGGAAAAAAGAATTGGTGGAAGAAAGTACTGGTGGAAGTAATGGAGTGGAAAAAATGGGGTACAATCGTAATCATTAACTAACTAACATGCTCACTATCAGCCTATCGGAGAAAAATGTGATACCTGTTGTCTTTACAATTGCTTAAAAAGCTAATTGTTTTTAGCCTAGAACATCCCGCACCTTATTTATTTTTTAAATTGATCCAATCTATTTACGATATGATTTCATAGACCGAATTATAATGAAGTTATCAAAAATGTTGTGTCATATACGTGACGCTGGTAGCGAACGTATTAAGTTAATCGACTTGGGTGCAAAGAGACATAAAACTAGTGAGGGGATTATTTGAATGATAATAATCGATTTGTTCGATTATGAATATAATCAAACATCACAAGATCTTCGGGAAAGTGCTCGAGTAATTGCATGAGAGATCGCTCAAAAGATTTCTCCAGAGCTATCTCGAATAATTGCTCGAGACATCTCTGGAATGATTGCTCGAGAGGTATCTCTGGAATGATTGCTTGAGAGGTATCTCAAATAATTGCTCGAAAGATCACTCGCATGATTGCTGGAGAGACCTCTCGAATGATTGCTTGAATGATCACTCGTATGATTGCTCGAGAGACCTCTCGAATGATTGCTCGTAATGATCACTCAAATGCTTATTTCATATTCAAATTGAATTTGTTTAAACTTTTATGCCATATATTTTTTTTTTTATTACTAATATTTTATTTTGATAGATTATTCATTTATTCATTTTCTTAACAGGCCGCAGCCTAATTACAAGGTAAACTTACAAAAAATAAATTAAACTCGATTTATAACAAACCTAAATACTAACGAATGTCTATAAACTGTCGACATCCCAGTAGGTTCTGACTTCAGAAACATACGTCATGATGTGACACTACCCAATGACATGTAATTAAATTTATTTGAAGTTTCCAAGATTCACCAACTCGTATGACTTAATCTGAGATATGTAATTTGTTTTTCAAAGCAACCGACATGTCGACAGTTTATAGACACTCATTATACAGAGAGTTTTATGTAACACCGAACATGAGAATTTTTCGTTTAAGTATACATTAGCATACGTTGTGCATTTGCCGACGCTCGGTTTATTAAAAGAATGTATAAACAAGATAAATCCAAATTCAAAACTATTTGAATTCGAGAAAATAAGCTTACGCTTCTTATAGTTTGCACACTTAAAAGAATTTGAAGCTTTAAACTGGTGTTTTCCACTCCCAGGCTAAGCATGAAGTAAAATTTCGAGTTTAGAAAAGCCTGAAAATTTGGTTTGGTCGCGTAGCGCGAAGCGCGGAGCGGCCAAACCAAATTTTCAGGCTTTTCTAAACTCGAAATTTTACTTCATGCGCCACCGGTACAAAACACTGATGCAATGTACAGTCTAGCGGTGTGTTTCAAACTTCGTAATGTCAGTGTTTTGTCCCGGTGGCGCATGAAGTAAAATTTCGAGTTTAGAAAAGCCTGAAAATTTGGTTTGGTCGCGTAGCGCGGAGCGGCCAAACCAAATTTTTAGGCTTTTCTAAACTCGAAATTTTACTTCATGCGCCACCGGTACAAAAAACTGATGCAATGCAAAGTTTAGCGGTGTGTTTTAAACTTCGTAATGTCAGTGTTTTGTACCGGTGGCGCATGAAGTAAAATTTCGAGTTTAGAAAAGCCTGAAAATTTGGTTTGGCCGCTCCGCGCTTCGCGCTACGCGACCAAACCAAATTTTCAGGCTTTTCTAAACTCGAAATTTTACTTCATGCTTAGTCTGGGAGTGGAACACACTCATTTTAAGTTTAAAATGAAACTCTTTTTAAAAAAACGAGTATCTAAAGATTTACGGCATATGCGCTGTAATTGGGACATGTATACTTGAAAGGAGAACTTCCTGTATGTACAAGTTGAGGCATTAATTGCGATTGATTGGCTACATCATGTAATGGTCATATAGGCAACCCAATTTACACATTATTTTAAAATTAAAGGTGTCAAATTGTATTGGATGCAAATGTTCGGTGTTACATGAAACTATCTGTATATTACACAGATATTACTATATATTACAGATATAATCAAAACAAGAATAAAAACAAAAGATACATACATACATAATCGGTCCTCTTGTATCTTATGGTGTCGAGGTGTCGTAGCAGAATTTCTTCCATCCACTCCATCCATCCATCTCTTAAATTCGTTTTTCTTTCCATTAAGATTTTTATAACTTCCTCATTCCAGCTTCTTTTGGGTCTTCCTCTCTTTCTCTTTTTCTCAATTCCTGCCTTCCATATAATTTTTACTTTTCTAGCCTCATTCATTCTTACTAAGTGTCCGAACCACATCAATTGCCGAGTTTTGATAGCTGACTTTACTGGTTTGGTGTTACACCATTCGCGTATTGTATGATTATTCAAGCGATCCTTTAAGGTGACTCCTGACGCTGTTCTCAGATACCTCATTTCACACGCCTGTATCCGGCTTATGTCTTTATCGTTCAGTGACCACGTCTCACACCCATACTTTAATACTGGAACGAATACACTTTTGAATATTCTTATTTTTGTTGAGATGCCTACTTCTTTTTTTCTTATAAATGATTTGTTTAGGGCATAAAACAGTTTTGTGGCATTTGTTATTCTATTGTCAATGTCAGTTTCCATACTTCCATTTGCACTAATTATAGAGCCTAGATATTTGAAGTTATCAACCTGTCTGAGCCTACAGTTATTTATTGTTATTTCTGTTTGTTCTTTTTCTTTTGCTATAATTAGTACTTCCCCTTTCTCTATATTTATGCTCATGTTATTTTTTACCATTTCCTCAGTCCATACATTAATGTTCTTCTGTAGGTCTTTTTCCGAGTTAGCTAGTATGAGTAGGTCATCCGCATACATCATTTCTGATATATACACCTGCTGTAACTTATGGACACCTATTCTGGCAGCTTTTATATTTTTCATGCACGTCTTATATATTTTATCCATTAGTGTGATAAATAATAAAGGGCTCAGTACTCCGCCTTGTCTCACTCCTGTGGTCGTAATAAATTCGCCAGAGCACACATTATTTGTTCTTACTATATTTCTTGTGGTAAGATAAATACTCCTTATTGCTCTAATTAGTTTTTTATCTACATTCCGCTCTTCTAGAATGGTCCATATTTTTTCACGTGGGGCACAGTCAAAGGCTTTAGTGAGGTCTACAAAGCACATATATAGTTTGTTATCACGAGCCAACGTTTTTTCTACTAGTTGTCTTACGCAAAATATTAAATCAGTTGTTCCTCTTTCTGGTCTAAAGCCGCACTGGTTGTCATTAAGGGTTGGTTCTATTGTTTGTCTTAGCCTGTTTTCAAGTATGATTTCATAAATTTTTCCGATAACACAGTATTGATATTCCTCTATAGTTAGAGCAGCTTTTAACATTTCCTTTCTTAAATATTGGTAATACTATTGCTATTGTCCAGTCTCTGGGGACTACCCCTGTATTCCAAACCATTCCTATTAATTTGTGTAGACATGCAAAACCTTCCTCATTCATATATTTGACCATTTCTGCCTTAATATTGTCAATTCCTGCTGCTTTCCCATTTTTTAATCTTTTTACTGCGTCCTCCACTTCTTTTCTTGTAATGTAATTTTCTTCATCGCTGCTTTCGGGTTGTTCCCTGATTATATTAACTGTCTCTGTGCCACAATCTAATAATTCTGTGAAATGTTCTTTCCACCTGTTCACGATTAGCTTTTCATCGGTGAGTAGCTTACCTCCCTTATCCTCTATAAAGGTAATTTTGTTATTTTTATTTTTTCTGAGGTTCTTCAACGTACGATACAACAGTTTTGCATCACCCTGGCTGTGTTGTTCCATTTTATAACCAAACTCCTCCCATGTTTTTTGTTTTGCATCCTTGATCCTTGTTTTGACTATCTTATTTTGTTCTTTGTACAGGTGCCAATTTTGTTCGTTTTTGTTGGTCGGGTATTTTTTCCAGAGATTCTTTTTCTTCTTCACTTCGGTTTTTATTTGATCGTTCCACCACGCAGTACATTTTTTCGTTCTACCTTTAATTTTTCCACATGTTTCTTCTGCTGCCTTACATAACGTTGTTTTGAATGCTTCCCATAGTTTCTCAGTCTCTGTAATATTTGACCATTCAATTTTGGTCAGATAATGCTGTAAGGTTATCCTATATCTTTTTTTTATATCTGGTTGGAGTAGCTTGTGCACTTTAATACTTGGGATATTGTAGACTGCTGCTAATTTGGTTTTATTTTTATGGATGTTCAGCGTGGCCTTCACTAAATAGTGGTCGCTCCCGATCTCATGTCCTCTATATACCTTTACATCATGTACTTCTTTCCTATTTTTATTCTTTATTAAGAATAAGTCTATAAGGGACTTCTCACCTCGACTTTCCATAACACGTGTGAATTTACGGATATCTTTATGTTTAAAATGTGTATTTGTGTAAAAACAAAAGAGTTAAACTTAATAACAAATATATGAATAGTAAACCTAAATAAACACTTAATAATCACAATAATGTTTATTTTAAGCTCAGCAAAAATAAAAACCCCTTAAAGTTCGCTATTATAAACTGAATTATCATTCGAGTGACCATACGAGCAACCATTCGAGCAATCATTTCAGCTACCATTTAACCGATCAATGAGCAATCATTTCAGCTACCATTTAACTGAGCAATGAGCAATCATTTGAGTGATCTCTCAAGCGATCATTCAAACAACATCTTGAGCAACAATTCAAACGATATCTCGAGCAATAATTCGAACGATCTCTCTAACGATCATTCGATTATCAATTTAATTCAAATCAAAATAATCGATAATTGATATCAGCATTACTACATAAAACTGACTTTCAAATAAAGCCTCAATATAACCAACAACATTTTAATCATTTCCATAAATAACAATTCTCTTGACACTCCTAGGCTCATTTGCACCCTGATTGATTAACTGTAATCATCCACTAAACATTGAATTTATGACATTCTTCTATTCTAGAATGTTGACTTAATCAGAGGTTTATTAAGTCGAAATTCTAGAATAGAAAAATGTCATAAATTTGTAAGATAACCTAAACGTGTTTCTCTCATCAATATGCGATTGTGTTAACAATTTGTAAATACAGGTCTTGTGCTTTTAACCACTTCATGTACATGCTCGTGTCTGTCACGGGCGCTGCTTACTGGCAATTTTACATACACTTGTGTCTGTCACGGGCACCGTTGTATCATCTCAACAAATTTTACCTGCTCGATTTCGCTTCAATAATATTTTTAGCAAAAAATCATGAGGATCATTTTTTGACCAGAAATTCGAAATTAATGTGTGCATAAAGTGGTTAAGAAGTACTAATCACTGATTAAATTAATCGACTTGGGTGCAAACGGCAACTAGTGGATTACAAATCAATAAACTCGAAACTCGAGTTAAAATAGTAGGAGTATAATTTTCTTAAAAATACAAATTATTGAAACATTTTGATGATTAGCATTTTTGAGAAACACAGCAAGAATTAACAGTCGTACAATGTTAAACACAAGCGTGATTTTTGAGGAGAGTATGTTTCTCAAAAATTACACCTATGTTTAACATTGTACGACTGTTAATTCTAGCTGTGTTCCTTAACCTGATTTTTGACCTTATTGACTACAATTTTCGAACCTGACTTTTAACTTTATTAAACTTCAATTGGTCGAAAAATATATTACTATTTTTTTTATTTAAAGGAGGACTAATTACAATATCAAATAATTCTCATAAAATTGTTATAAATCAATGAATGTAAATTATTTGATATTGCAAAATTATAATTTTTTTTTATCAAGTTTCGTTTTTATTTGTGCCTATTTCTTTCAGACTACATCTATACATAATTAATAATTGAGTTATGTGGAGTATTTAATTACAATGAAAAATTAGCTTTAATTCTTACTTCACTTTTTATTAATTAGATTTACATTAAGCGTACTATAGGTTTCTTTTATGTATACATATTCCGATGTATACGTTTTAAATTTTCAGTCATTCAATGTTTTTATACTTCTGATGAGTATTTCCACTCCTTGATTAAACATGAAATAAAATTTCGAGTTAAGAACTTTGTACTTGAGATGTACACTTCTGTGCAATAAAATTAAGCACAAGTCTTATGCCTATTTTTCACAATATTCTAGTTGTATAATTCGGGTCAGCTTTAATTGCTTAGCAGCAGTTTCAATAAATAATAAAACACCATAACACTTCTTTCCTGCTCCCAACGTTTCTTAACTCTGAAAACAGTGTCTTTACTGATGTTCACCAATTGAGCAATTTGTCTAATAGAAAAACTATCTTCTATTTTGGTTAGTATTCGAATTTTTGAATTGTTGCCTAATGACGCGACATTTTGACATTAAGGAAATTGACATATTTACGTAACTAGGAAACTCATAATGTCCGGTTTAAACTATAACATATTTTGTGTACTTAATTTTATTGCACAGAAGTGTACATCTAACCAATAAGAAGTGAAATGAGGATAAAAAACAAGTTTTTCTTTGTGATTATATCGTATGTTCAATAAAAAAAACCTTTAGTGTCATTATTTAATTTTGTTTTTAAATTTAAATTGGCCATACGCTGTAGGAATTGACATATGAAACATCATAAATAATTATTATAATATACAATTTTAGAGTTGCCAACCTACAATATTTTCGATCAAACTCTAGAGGTATTTTGTATTGAACATACGATACATGATTATAATTAACTGTAAGCGATACAAGTGATATGAATTAATCTTTATTTAAATGCGTATGATTTGTAAATAGTATATATTATTAATTAAGGAGAGAAAGTGGAATAAATGATAACTACTGCCATATTTTTTAATAAAAATTAAATTAAATTATCGTCTTGAAATTGTACTTTGTTTTTTTATTTCTTCTTCCTTCATCCAGTTACGTAGCAAGGTCAGGTGATACCCGGAGCTAAAATAATTTGTCACCACATTCTTTAAATTTATAAACATATAGGGTGTCCCGTAAATGTGGGGAAATGGATTAACCATAGATTCCTGGGATCAAAATAATAATAATAATATAATATCATTTTTATAAGGTGCGCCAATAAAAACATATTTTAGTTTTTATGCTGTGGTACTATTGTTTTTTATACTTCTTGTCAATCAATGATGACCATAATAACTGAAATTATGTTTTATATTATGACAATCAACCATGATAAATTTTAGTTGAATCGAATATAGTGTTGAATTGTTATAAATAAAATGAATATTTTTTTTGAACTTCGAAGATTAATTCCGGCTTAGCCGTAAACTTTTGGATATAGATAAGTTATGTTAAATCATCACATTTTTAACTCAGGAATCTATGGTTAAACCATTTCCCCCACATTAACGGGACACCCTGTATAAATATAAGTAGTGTTAGATGGCGTTAGCTATCGAATTTCCTAATAGTTTTCATATGTTGGCTTGATATAGTCAGAAATGTTCAAATAAACTTTGCTGTTTTAATTTCAATCTTATTTAAGGGGAAAACATTATTTTCTACAAAGAAATGAAATCTGAGGACTCTATGCACTTGAAAAAGAAGGGACTATAATAACTTTAAACAAACATATTTCTGTCATTTTGTCACCCCCTCGGCAAGGACACCCGGGGTCGACGACACCCTCCTTGGTACACCACTGCCTTCATCCATAAAGGTAAGTTTAAAAATAATAATCTGCAGTAGAGTATGTAGAACAGGTGAAACTGAAAATCCTTAGAAAAATAACACAGAATTTTCATTACGGTTTGGATTAATGTTCAAGAGGATGAATCACAAAATGTTCAAGTTTAAGTTGGCACTAAACAAATTTAAGTAGTCACTAATCGAAATCAAGTTGTCACTATCACATTCAAGTTGTATTTGATTGGCGGCAACTTGTTTTTCATTATTGCCAACCTGTGTAGTACAAATTTGAACTTGAAAAGTTATAGAATATTTAAATTTATAGAGAAAAAGAAGAGAAAAGAGAGAAATAAGAACACTTTTTATTATAACTATTCATCTTTTCTTCTTCTCTCTAATTTCCGACAATTGAGCTATACATAAGTAAAATCATGGGTTTAGAAAAGCCGGAAAATTTGGTTTGGTCTCAATGAAGTAAAATTTCAGGCTTATCAATACTCATAATTTCACTTCATGTGCCAGGCAACAAACTCTGAGTAAATGTGAAGTTCAAAATATTCATACAAGATCTATCAAACAAAGATCGTCTGCTCAATTCTTGCAAATTATTGACTTGCTCGATACTTTAACTGTTCAATTATCACTTGCTCAATACTTAAGATACTTGAGCTCATTACTAGTAAAAATAAAATTGATATCTATCATAGTACTTTCCCCATGTAAGATACTTGAAATCAATAGCTTTGACCTACCTTATTTTTCAACAAATGTTTCTTGTTCCTGTTAAACTTTGTTCATAAGCCTCACTTATGTTTTTACTTTTCCACAGAATATTAATCATGACAAGGTTAAACAAACGTCATTTAGCAATAGCTCACTTGTTTAAAGTAATTAATTAGAAAAACTCACGTTTTTAAAACAATTTTAATAAAATAACTAAAAGAGCTACAATATAAAGTTAATACCCATTAAATGCTAACATTCGATTATCTACATTTTTTTTAACAAAAAAAAAAAAAACCTTTATTGGCATATCCTAAAGCTATTTACAATGTCAACACTATATTCTTACACTCTCAATACTATATTATTACCCCTCTCCTCCCTCCTTTCCTTTCCCTCCCCAACTTCTCCAGCGTCCTTACCCCTGCATATTAGCAATCTGATTTCCTAATTCTAACCCTTCTATTCTATTGAAAGTGAGTGGGTAGTTATGCTACCCTCCACTGCGACCGCAAGGATCTATTGTGGCTCACAATTAAGTCGAACATCCGACCTTACAGTTCACCTTCCAAGTCCATCTTCTTGATGAAGTCAAGGATCTTGTCAGGTGAAGTTTTCTCCAGGTCCTTCAGGTTTAGCTTCGGTGTGCCAAACACCGTGGTCCTGATCTGGTTGCCAGCTGGACAGGCACATATGACGTGCTCTGCTGTTTCATCATCCTCTAGGCATAGGCGGCACTCAGTGGTGTCGCTTAGTCCTAGTTTGTTAAGGTGATGCCTTAGACGGCTGTGTCCAGTGAAGAGAGCAGTTAATGTGTGAACATCTGATCTGCTCAGCTTCAACCATGAGGCCGTCCTGGCCGCAGATGGTCCACTTGTTACCGCTCTGAAATGTCTCATCCCAGGGCGGTTTTGCCAGAAATCCTGTGCCTCGTGTCTCATCCATCCGTTGTTACGGTCTCTAGCTGTTGATCTGGGTATCCCCAGAGCGGGTTCTGGTCCGATGTAGGCTGTACGCGCCCCCTCTCTGGCTAGGGAATCGGCTAATTCGTTTCCCTTCACGCCAGAGTGGCTTGGCACCCACATCAGACTGACCCCGTTTACCTGTGCCATTTGGCAGAGGGCTTCCTTGCAGTTCCGTACAGCCAGCGAGGAGCATCTAGAAGATGCCAGGGCCCTAAGGGCCGCCTGGCTGTCCGAACATATTTTTATTGTCCTGCCCGCCCAACCCTTTGAAAGGATTTCGTGGGCGCACATTTCAATGGCGTATATTTCAGCCTGAAGTATGGTAGCATACCTGCCAAGGCTGTAGTAAAGTTCAGTCCTTGGTCCGACGACTGCGGCTCCTGTTCCAGTGGACAGTTTTGAGCCGTCAGTGTACCAGTAGGAGTCAGCCTTTTCTGGGGTGATTTTGTGTCGCTCCCAGTCGTCCCTGCTTGGGAACAGGACCTTGTACGGCTGATCCTCGCAGTAGTCCGTGACTGCGTAGTCAGTCCTCATACTCAGGGTGTCATCCGCCTCAATGGCAGTTGACAGCCCATTTGGTGTGAAGACTATCACCTTCGGATGCAATAGGGCCGCGTGGTGATATCGATACGTTGCCAATCTGGCCTCGCCCTGTATTAGGATCTAACCCTTAGCGAAGCAACGTCTTATGGCAAAATATTTCTTCATTATTTTAAGCATTCTGCATTTTATTATTTTTCTTCCCTTCACATCTTGCCCTCTTTCTCCCGTCCCACTTTCTCCAGCGTCTTTACCCTAGCTCCGTCCTCCCTCATCCATTCCGTCACCCTTCTATTCCCTTTCACTCCCACCCATTCCTCACTCACACCCTCACACTCCTCCGCCAAGTGCCTCCACGTATCCTTCCCCCATTCACACAACCTACATCTCATATATTCTTCCCCCATCCATCTCTTCCTTCCCCTCTCCCCAGACCCACACCTTGCCCCCGCCATTATCACCCTTTCATCCCTGTTCCACCCATCCTCACTCATGTATCTCGGCACCCTCCCATGTACTTGCCATCTTCCAAACATATCATTATATTCACTTTTGTCTATCCGTCCCTGTCTCTCCTGCGCTTCCACCTCCTTCATCTTCTCTCTCATCCACGCCGCCACCTTCATCCCCCTACCCAACCATTCCTGTACCTTCCTCTCTGCCAGTCCTCCCCTTTCATACATTCTCCTTCTCTCTTCCCTCCACCTCCCCCCTTCTACTTTCATGCACGCCTCCCATACTATTCTCACCAATCTCTCCTCTTCTACTCCGCATTATTTCATTTCATACTTCACCACTCTCTCCACCGCCTCACATTCCAATCTCTCTCTATTCGTTTCCTGCAGCAGTATATATCCCGCTGTCGACTTCTCTAGTCCCAGCATCCGTCTCAGGAACCATAGCTGTTCTCTTTCAATCACCTCATACGCTCTCGTTCCCCATGCTTCTACCCCGTACATTAGTATCGGTCTTACACACGCGTCCCACACCTTGCATGTTACCTTAATACTATTCTCCATCCATCTCCCCCATTTTCTCCATGCCATTCCCCATGCTCTCCTCGCTTTACCCACCTTATATGCTCTTCATACCCACCCGTCCGTTTAAAAATAAATCCCAAGTATCTGAAACTTTTCACTCTCTCAATCACCTCTCCCTTCCATTCTAGCTCTCCCACTCTCCCCTCTCTCCCTTTATTCCTAAACCTCATCCATTTCGTTTTTCCCACATTCACACACATTCCTCTCTTATCCATATATCTTTCCACCCTTTTCAACATGCCTTTCACTCCCTCCCAATCTCTCGCCATCAACACTATATCGTCTGCATACGCCAGTAACCATACTTTCTCCTTTCCAATCACCACTCCCCCTTCCTGCCCCTTTCTCAACACCTCTTCTAGTTCACTTATGTATATATTAAACAGGACCGGACTCATGGGACACTCCTGTCTCAAGCCCTTCCATGTCCTGAACCTTCCCAATACTTCTTCCCCCACCTTCGCTTCCACCCATGTTTCCCTATACCTTACCTCCACCACCTATACCTCCACCACCTATACCTCCCTTACACACTCAACCACTCCGTCACTCACTCCCTTTCGCCTCAGACACTCTACCATATCTTCCCTCGGTACTTTCAGATCTACAAACACCGCATACACACACCCTTTCTCTTCCATCACTTTCTCTGTCATCCTCGCTAGGGTAAATACCTGGTCCCTCGTTCCCCTCCCCCTCCTAAATCCCCCTTGCGACTCTGGCAGCATCCTCTTCTCTTCTACCTCTAATCTGTTCTTCACCATAATCATCAGTATTTTGTATCCCGTGCTCATAATCGTCACCCCTCTATAGTTCTCTGCTTTCCTCTCATCTTTCCCTTTATATATCGGGCATATCCTGCCTACTCTCCATGCCTCTGGCATGCTCTCCCATCCCCTCCATATTCCATTTACTAGCTCTCGGAATTTCTTCTTCCCCCCTTCTCCTATCTCTCTCCACATTTCTGCCTTCAATCCATCTCTTCCGGCCGCCTTTCCTCCCTTCACCTCCTTGAACGCTCTTTCTGTTTCCTCTTCCGTAAATTCCTCTCCTCCAATCCCACGCCCTACTTCTCTTACTGTCCCTTGTTCACCGCACTCCTCCTTACACTTTCTGGTCCAGTCTTCTAACGACACCCCTATCCTCCTCATCTCTTTCCCTCTTCTCAATACATTCCACATTTCTCTCTCGTTCCTACACTCCTTCATTTCCTCCACTGCTCTCTCTGCTACTTCCAGCTTCTTCCTTTCGCACACCTTCTCGTATGCCCTTCTCGCTTCCATCATCCTCTTTCCCTCTCCTCCGTTCTTTATATTTTCTCTCATTACTTTCCTCACCTCCCTCTTCGCTCGTTTACATTCTTTATCAAACCACTCTTGCCCCTTCCTCCTTGTTCCCTTCACCTTTCTTCCGCATCCTATTATGGTCTTCTCCATCTCCTCCATTGAACTTATCTCCTCCCATTGCACCTTCTCTAATTTCCTCCTCATGGCCTTAATCGCCTCTCTCCCACTCTCTAGCTTCTCATTTCCTTGCTCCTGTTTCCCTTCTTCATTCCTTCCTATCCTTAGTTCCACTCTCAACGGCAGGTGATCCGATCCCATCACCTCCTCCACTTCCATCTTCCTCACTTCCTCTCTTGCTATTCCCTTGATTATCGCGTAGTCAATTACTGTTGATCCTTGTGCTCCCACGTATGTTTTCTTCCCTCCCCAGTCTCCTTCTGTGCACCCATCAGAATTTCCCAACCCTCTTCCGTCGTCCACTCCTTCATCCTCCTCCCATCTCCGTTTATACATTTATCTTGCGATCTCCTTTCTATTTCCATGCCGTCCTCCCCAATCCCTCCTCCCAATTCTCCCATCCTCGCATTAAAATCCCCCATGATCACCCACCGTCCTGCTTCCCCTATTCTATCGTCAATCTCTTTTCTCACTTCATTCCAGTTTTTATTTACATAGACTATCCCCACATTCATTTGTTCTCCTGCCTCCCGCCATCTCATCCACATCAGCCCCTCGCCTCCTTCCCTTGTTTCTACCTTGCCTCCTATCCTGCTCTCCCTCCATCCCACAATCATCCCCCCTTTCGCCCTTCCTCTTGCTGCACTTTTCTTTGCTTCCTTCATCTCCGATCTAAAGTTCACTGGCAACCATCTTTTCACTTCCTCCCATTCTTCTTTAACTATCCACGCCTCTACCATCCCTACTATGTCTTTTCCCACCATCCACTGCTCCATGTCCCTTTTCCATGTGCCCTCCTTTATCTTCGATTTTATTCCTGCCACGTTCCATACACCAATTGCTATCTTCCTTTCTTTCATCTCCTCCCCTTCTCCGTCGTCTCCACACCTCTCTGTCCTTTTGTCCTCCTCTATGTTTCCCCCCTTCCTTTCCTATGCACTTATCTCTGTCCTTCTGCCACCGCTTTAGTCCTACCCCTTTACCCCTTTTGTCATTACCCGCCCAATCCTTCTGCTCTCCTTCCTCTTCCTTCCTTCGATCCATCTCCTCGCCTTCCTCACGTTCCTGCCCCCTTTCCTCCACCTCTCCCCCACCCTTCCATCTTTCTACTTTTTTTCCTCTTCCTGCCTCTCTAACTCCTCCTTCTCCATGTTCCATCTCCACACCCTCCCATCCACCACTACTTTCTGTTATCCCACCCTCACCATTTTCCCCCTTTCCCTTTCCCTGATCGCCCACTCCCTAATCTCCTTCTGGACCCTCCTCTCTTGCCTAGTGAGATCATCATCTATATACACCTTTTCCTCCATCCCGTTTCGTAGCTTATTCTTATTCCGCATCACCTGTATTTTATCGTCTAGGTGGCCCAACTTTACCAATATCATTGGCGCCACCCTATCCACAACAAAGCTGTCATTCACCTTCACATCCACACCAAGGCTATCTTTTAGGAAGTCCTCCACCTCCCTTTTCTCCTTCAACTCCTTCCCTCTAATTATTATATTATTCCTCCTCTCCTGTCTCTCCCTCCTCTCCGCCTGACCCTCCAACTCCACTATCCTTCGCTTCAAAATATCTCTTTCCTGTTTCCACATCTCTTTTATTTCCCTCAATTCCTCTCTCCACATCTCCCTGGCCTCCCTCATCTCCTCCTTCCAGATCTCCCTCTCCTTCCTCATCTCTTCTCTGAACTGCTGCATTATCCGGATGCACTCTCCACCGCATCCTTCCTTCACTCCTTCCCCAGCCTTTTTCTTTCCCCCTCCCCGCGCACCATCCTCCTCCAACGACGTATCCGCCACCTTTCTTTTCTCCACAAACTCTCCTATCCCTTCCTGTCTCTGCGGTGACCTCCTCAAACTCCCTCCTCTTGAAAACACCTTCTGCATCCTCTCTCTCTCTCCTCCCGCTGCTTCCACTCTTCCACCTCCTTCCTCTCCCTCTGCTTATTCCCTCCCATTTTAACCTCAACAAAATGTGTCTAATACAACCGCTTTCCTGTTTATACCGCACTAACTTGTGCACCCTTTGCCACTGCTTATGCACTGGCACACGTATTACCGGAATAATAATACACACTCCTGTTCAATTTTCGAAATTTTCGGGTCACCTTCCAGCACAGTGTGGAAAAGCGTACCGTCCGCCTTCTCTTTTTTTTAACAAGATTTTTTAATTTGAGTAAACTACTGCCTTCGAGTTCCGAATTTTCACCAAAAGTTGATCGGATACTGCTATTGTAATAAAAAGCTTAAGTTTATAGAGTTATCTTAACAGCTCAATCGGTTTTGTGTCTTAATCAACTTTGGGGGCCTCAAAATGGATATATCCACTCAAATTTTTCATTTGAAAATGTTAGCGATGTATATCTATACAGGGAGTTATTCTTTTAAGTATACATTATTATCCCGATGTGCGCTCTGTAAATTTTCAGGTATTCGTTGCTTTTAAAAAGCGTTAAATTTGAAGCTTCTAACAAGTGTTTCCACTCCCCGATTAAGCATAAAGTAAAATTTCAAGTTTAGAAAGCCTGAAACTCGAAATTTTACTTCATGTGCCACGCGTATAAAACACTGAAATATTGTGAAGTTTAAAATATACTGCTAAAGTAGTATGCGATAGCAGTATATTTTGAACTATACGTTAATACTGTGTTTTATAAACCTTTCACATGAAGTAAAATTTCGTGTTTAGAAAAGCCTAAAAATTTACGCGACTATACAAATTTTTAGGATTTTGTAAACACGAAATTTTACTTCATGTTTAATCAAGGAGTAAAAACATTTGTTAAAAGTTTTAAATTGAACATATACAGAGTATGCATCAGGGTAAGAATACTTAAAAAAAAATTCACTGTACTTATTAACAACCAAGTATTGGCATTTCAATATATTTTATACCTAAGAATTTCTAGACAACAAAACAAGATTAGAATTTTTAAAGAACATAAAAAAGCATGGTTTTCAAAAAAAATTAAGGACCCAATATTTAATTAAAAAAGTTTAATCAAGAAGAAACAATCTGTTTCAACGGGGCCTCAAGGTAAAGGGCCAGTGCGTTGGCTTTCTCTTTTAGCATTCCGAAGCCCACGTTGTTCCTGGCGTAGAGACAGAGCAGCAAGTGGGCGACCTGAGTGATTGCGATCCGTCCCTCCATGCACTCCATAAGGATGACCTGCGGCCGGTCCTCGCGGAACACAGTCGTTCCGTTCTTCTCATAGGCGCACCAGATGTTGCTCGCGATGGCCGCTGTTACCCTAGCATCATTATCGCCATAACCGCTGTAGGCTAGCAAAGATCCTTCTGGATTTAATAACCTAACAAACAGTCCTCATGTGAATTTAAAAACATTTTACGGGCACACTAATAATTAAAGAGCAGAAAATGCTTTGTTCATTTATTAATAAGTTAGTTTAGTTTTATCCAAACAATCATATTTGTTTTATGCAACTGAAAATACATTTAAGGCAGTGTGAAATCCACTGAAAGTGTTCTAATCAATAATCTTTAAAATTCATACAATGATTGCTTAAAACGTTCACTACCAGCGTCACATATATGTGACACAAAATTTGTAATATTATAATTTGCTCTACAAAATCATATCCCAAACAGATAGATGAAATTGAAAAATGAGAAGCCTGCAGGAAGATCCCTTATTCCCTTATTAACAGCACCGATGGAATTTGTCATCAGTCAGAAGTCGCACTGAAATGACGTCATTTTGGGAAGAATTTACCGAACCGTATGAAGTAAAATAAAGTCAATTTAGTGCAAGGTCTCACCGATAACAAACTCCATGGGTGCTGTGAATACGGGCCCTGGGCTCAAAGATAATTACCTTTTTATAGCTTTTTAAGCAATTATTCAATTTAAGAAAATTATAAAGACAACTGGTTTCGAATTTCTTTTAGAGGGCCTGGAAGCGAACGTGTTTTAACACAACAAAAAAAGTAAGTGTTTCAATTAAACAACCTTTCATATTCTTACAAAGGTTATTAAACACAAAAGAGCTAGCCGTGAGATAAATGTTTACTTACAATGTATTCTCCACACCTCCTGTATTGGCTTGCCCCAAAACTTGAGAAAGGGCTTTCGGTTTTAACATTTTCTTGGATGTTTATTCGTGGTAAAAGTAATTAAGAAAATTCTTCAGAATAATTCGTTTTGTTTGTTATCAACAGCTGATTCAGTTTACAGCGTTGCCACTGCACGGACTAATTTTCAGAAAAATGGATGAAAATCAGTCAAATCAATTAATTTATAAACAACTTGCACTGCTGATTAAAAAACAAAACATATTAAAGGATAAGAATCATTTTTTTAATATAAAATTAGGAACTCGATCTATTGCTGAAACATTATTTGTGATGTTTTAGTTCGAAACTCAAACACGAACTTTTTTAAATTAAATTTAATTAAAGGTATTTTTTTGTAAATTTTCTCGGCCTAACAATTAAATTAAACCAAGCAATACATAAATAATACATATTTATAGTTGCAATTAAGTAAATAAAATGTGTTATTGAAAATGATTAATTTCTTAAACGTTGGTTGCACTTTTGTGCTTTTATAAAATATCATATATTTACACAATTTTAATATTATTTTTTAGTTTAATGATTCCATAATGTAAATATTGTAATGATATGTTATTTTAATTATTTAGTCTAAGCCTTATCAAACATTTTAAAATTTTAAAAGCAATGTGTTTCTATCTTAATAAAGCATTATCTATTTGTGGTCCCTTATGATTTTGTTAATTGGCAACATCGCATTTAACTTATCTGTCAGTGAAAATTCTTAAAAAAAAATTTAATCGAGCCTATTCTAATTAATACAAGTATTTTGCGGTTTGTTTAAATAAATTAGCAAAAATATGACTCTGGAGACTATCCCGAAGGATTTACGTGGACTTCGCGCTTGCTTGGTGTGCTCCCTAATTAAGGTAAACATTTGTAGTTTTGAGGTTATGTATGGATTAAATAAACCCTTAAACGGCTCAAAGTTGAGCAAGTATCAAAGTTTGGCATCGTTTTTGAACTTAAATGGTAATTTCAGACGTTTGATCAATTCGAGTATGACGGCTGCGAAAATTGTGATGAGTTTTTACGGATGAAAGGAAACAAGGACAACGTATATGATTGCACGAGTAACAATTTTGATGGGTAAAGTGTTTTTTTGGAATTAATCCTTAAATTAATTTAGTATGCACGTAATTAAGTTATTTCACACATTAGTCGAAATTAATAACACCAGTGTATGGTTAATTTTTCAGTACTGGCTTAGACCAAGTTTAGCTTAAGGTTAGTTTGAATTCTATTTAACATAATGCAATGTAAACAAAGGTTAATATAAGTCAGTATCAGCCAAATATTCGTGACATGTATCAAATTTCTCCTTGCTTGGTGTGCTGCAAGATGAAAATATTTGGCAGACACTGATGTAAGCCATAATCGCGGACTGATATCAAGTTTTGAACCTGAAATAGGTACACTGTTGTCATACATTTTGGCAACAATGCATTACTAAGAAAATCTGAATGATGAATCAATAGTATTGATATTATAAATATTGCTAGGTATTTACGAAGTCAAACTTTCAAAAATTGCACTTTTAAATATAGTAATAAACCTTTTATTATATAGTTTTCTTTTATTATAGAATAGGATTCTTCACATGACGTCAAAAGTCAAGGTTGTTAATTGTTTAAGGTCGGATCGATTCAATTTACCCGACCTCTTGCAACAAAAGACATTGCTTATTGACGTCACGTGTCGAATTCGTCATATGCCGTCAAAAATTGTATAAGGTCAACTCAATTAAAGTTAACCGACCTCACGTGTGGAATTCTTCACATGACGTCAAAAGTCAAAGACCTTGCCAATTTAAAGGCCTTGGTTATTGACGTCACGCGTGGAATTCTTCATATGACATAAGACGTCAAGGTTACTTCTAAGGCCGACTCAGTTCAACATAGTCGACCGTATGCGATTAATGACCTTGACCGATGACGTCGTGTGAGGAATACTTCATGTGACGTCCGAAGTCAAGGTTGTAATTTAAAGACCTTGGTTATTGACGTCACGCGTGGAATTCTTCATATGACATTAGACGTCAAGTTTACTTCTAAGGCCGACTTAGTTCAAAATAGTCGACCTTATGCGATTAATGACCTTGACCGGTGACGTCGCGTGAGGAATACTTCATGTGACGTCAGAGGTCAAGGTTGTAAGCTTTATTCGATGCAGACCTTATGCGATTGATATCTTTGTTTTATGACGTCACACATGGGGGCTGTAAAATTAGTGTGACATTTAGACTCAAAATTTAAGTCCACTTGTTTTTAATCTATTTTAATCTGCCACATTCAATTTGCGTTTTACTGACTGCGGTTTTAGTTTCAAAAGGTACTCTCAGCTATTCTTATTATTTATATTTTTATTAATAATTTACTACAATTCTGATTTCTACAGGGTGTCACAGAATAACTATTTCAAATTTTTAGAAATGCTAGAGGACAGTCTTATTTGATTTTTATTAATAAATTAGAGTCCCGAAATTTCTCGTTGTCACCAGAAACTAGAAATCTTAAAACTTATTAATAAAAATCTTCTGTGGCCAACACAGGGAAAATTAAACGTTGAAACTTGCGTAAGTCTATCTCACTCCCACTCACTAATTTTCTAACCTTGAAAATCGTATATTTCTGAAAATAGGAAAAACTAAAAAATATTTATATCATATAATTCATAATTGAATTATCATGGCTTTCTTGGCTCTAAAAAGCGGTTAAACGATGCTTAAAATAATATAGGATTATTAAATTCATTATTCCAATTAGATATTGAAGTTAATTTGTTCAATAAAAAGTCCGCTACTGGTAACATGACTTTTTTTCAATTTTGTCACTTAAGAAAAAAATACTTTTGCACACCGTACAAAAAAGTAAGCAATTTTTTAGTAGCATTAAAAAACTTTTTTTTTACCAACAATCGAAAGGGGTAGGCCTTCATCAAAATATAACGTTGAAACTTGCGTAAGTCTATCTCACTCCCACTCACTTATTTTCGAACCTTGAAAATCGTACATTTCTGAAAATAGGAAAAACTAAAAAATATTTATGTCCCGTCATAATTGAATTATCATGACTTTCTTGGCTCTAAAAAGCGGGTAAACGATGTTTATAAAAATATATACTTACTATTTTCAAGAAAACCAAAAGAGCTACGATAAAAAGCATATATAATCTATTTAATAACTAGGAGGAGCGTTTTAAATTTCACGCGCCAAAACCTACAACTCTGATTGGCCGAGAGCGCGCCCATTTTACACTGTGCTAATTACGTCATTATTAGACGCAACAGCTGACATAACCTTAATTCGAAGCGTTACCGAGTCGCAACTTTGAAAAGTGTAAGAAGTTCGATTTGGGTCATTTATATCTGTCGGAAAAACAATGCATAATAAATATGTATAAGCAGATGATACCAGATGATCCACATATGAAAATGACTGCTGTTGTATCAGACATTGTTGGTGCAGTAGGTAAGATATCAAATAGTATAAGAATATGCATCAAATATTAAAATGTTTAATTTTTAGGAGTTGTAAATTCCACTGTCTATCGTACCATTAGCGAATATAAGAAATTCGAAGAGATTTGTAGCCCTAAACAGCTCGGACATAATTACAAGTTTTGATGACGTAGTAAAGAGATCCGTGCATAGTTTCTTCTATAAAAATGAACTGCCAACTTTGAATAAAGTTTTAAAAGAAGTAAACGATCACGCAGGCATGCCAAAGATGTGTCGTTCTACCTTGTATAGTTTTATGAAACAAGTCAATTTTAAGTAAGACAGAGACCAGAGCTGGGCAGGATTCGAATCATTCGGGATTCGAATCCTTTTAGAAGATTCAAAAGAGGCATTCGAATACTTTAGTTCAACTGGATTCATTACATTTTTTTAAGAGGATTCGTATTCGAGTCTAAATGTGGGTGATTCGAATCCCTGTAAAAGGATTTGAACCGTCAAAAATAATTTTAAATTAATTGTAAGGAATTCCATGAAAAATGTTTTTTTGTGTGTTTTTAAATTTCTCGTTAAATCACTGATTTTGCGCGTGGCGCATGACGTAAAATTTCGAGTTTAGAAAAGCCCAGAAAATTTGTCTCGGGTCGCTGCGCGACCCTCGACAAATTTTCACGGAGCTTTTCTAAACTCGAAATTTTACTTCATGCTTGGTCTGGGAGTGGAAACGCTGGTTCGAAACTTTAAAGCTAATGCTTTGATAAGAACATTAAATGATTGAAAATGTTTTTAAAGATTATAATCTAGTTTTAAAATTTTGTTTAATATTGTTTGAAGTAAAACTGACATGGTAGCCACAATCTGAAATGTTAAATTTTTCCGACATTTCCCCAACTAAAGATTTTTTCCCTGGCCTTTTAATATAACTTTCTTGTGTGAGAAGCCCCCATTCTGTTTAATAGTTTTCATTGTTTTTGCCAATATTTAAGTTAATTTTATAAATTTGTATGTGTTTTGTAATTTGCCTGCTGATTTTGACAAATTTAATAATATTATATGGCTTTTTTGTTAGTGTTTTGGTCAATTTGAATATAATTCCATGACTTTCCTCTGACTTTCCCGGTTTTAATGATATTCAATGAATTTTTTATTTACGTAAATTTCAGGCATTAGTCGATTTTATAATAGAGTTCAATTTGAAGTTTTGAACGAGTGTTTCCACTCCCAGGCTAAGCATGAAGTAAAATTTCGAGTTTAGAAAAGCCCCGTGAAAATTTGTCGAGGGTCGCGCAGCGACCCGAGACAAATTTTCTGGGCTTTTCTAAACTCGAAATTTTACGTCATGCGCCACGCGCATAAAACAGTGATTTAACGAGAAATTTAAAAACACACAAAAAAACATTTTCGGGCTTTTCTAAACTCGAAATTTTACTTCCTGCGTCACGCGTACAAAACACTGATTTGAAGTGGAGTTCAGAAACACACAAATACATCTTTAACCAGAGTAATAGGGAGTCAGATATTTAGTCTGTTATCAACGATGTTCAGTGGTAATAATAAATAATTAGGTTTTGCATATTTTTGTTAAAACAACTGGTAACGATATTTATATATTAATGGTTGCAAAAAAATAATAAAATCAAATTTATTCTTAAAGGATTTGTATTCGGAAAAACAGGATTCGAATCATATTTATCTCTTACAAATCCTTTATTCGAGTATTCGTGATTCGAATCATATTAGGTGATTCGGATTCGTGATATTCGAATCCTTTTTACGAGGATTCGTCTCAGATCTGATAGAGACACATTATTATATAAATTCCATATTATATTATCAACATAATGTAACTATGTTTTATTTTACAGATATATGGCGAGATGCCTTATAAGCATTTTAATTGAACTGACGATATCGTACGATGGAAAAAAAAATACTGAACCACAATTAAGAAGTACAAAATGGATATTTGATTTTATTTAAAGAGTAATTATGAAATTATTTAAAATTGCCGACAAATTTATCTAGTGATATTTCTGGTAACATTTTATAGTGTAAATTGGGCTTTGGCACTTACTCCTTCTAGTTTTTAAACAGACTATAGTCATTAAATGTTTATGTTTATGTTAATAATTTACGAGATACGAAGAAAACGTTAAGAATAAACATCCACTTCCGGTTTCCGGTCATCACCCATTTTTCACTGGGCTACAGATATTGTAGAATAGAATCCATGACAATAAAATGACTCATGGCCATTTTCGCTGAAATCGTGCCACAGATGGACCGACATCATTGAGATAACACTTGATTCAGATTGCTGGGACCCCAAAACGGATATTTCCGTAAAAAAGATGGGTCAATTTTTGGTCGATCACAATAGCTCCCTTACACATTATTGCGGTCGGTAATAAAATCTTTATTTCAGTGTTATTACGCATTTTTGAAAATTAGGAATAGTTATTCTGACACCTTGTATGCATAAATAAAAAAAATAAATACCATTAAATATATATAGGGACAGAATGGCAACACCGGGTAAAAAAATCATCACGTTGAAGTTACACATTTTATATTCACTGTAAATACGGTTCATACACATATAATAATTACACAAGTACAATAACAAATTAATAATACCAAATTTTAAACAAAGTTTAAGTTAAGAGCAAACAATTTGATTCATGCCACCGAAATTCACACACTCGTACCAACCTTCGAAAATGATACAAAAAAAATATTGTCTCACTTTGAATTAAATTAAACTTAATTTATAACCTCTTTTTTTTATCACATATAATAAATTAAAATGAAATGTGATTCAATTTTCTGTAAATAATATTAAATAAAAATAATGAGTGTTTAAATAAATAATCAACTAAGTGCAGGTTACTTAGTGACTTTTACCTTTATATTATATTCTTGAAACTAAATAGAAGTGAGGGTTAATCTTTAAACAAATGAAATATATAATATCTTGAATTGTTTTATTTTGTTTCCAAACAGGATGGTGGCGGCGATGAGTCCCGAAGATAGCTGGGTCTGCAAATGGCAAAGAATAAGTAAGTCGTTTTATTCAAAATTATAAATTATTTAGAATTAAAATTTAGACAAGATAAGGGTCACTGTTTTTTCAATTTTAAAATAGTGGTCGATGTTTTGATAATTTCAGTGTTTTAATTTTAACAGATCGCTTCTGTAAAGGCGTCTACGCAATATCCGTTTCTGGTCGTTTGCCTGCGGGTATCGTACGGGAGATGAAGAGTCGTGGCATAGTATACCGACCGAGAGACACAAGCCAACGATAATAATAACAACAAGAAAAGTTAATTGCATTTATAATTTTTCTTTTTATCCGACGAATTAAAATCTGTAATAATTTTTGTCTTACCTTTTTCTTTTTTAATTAAATATTTGTTTTATCTCTACTTTATTTGTTTTCCTACAAAGATCTTGATAGAATGTGTGTAAACGATAATTTTTTAAACAAACCGGGTTTATTGAATTTTTCTTTTTAAATCTTGATATTAAAAGCTATTGCTCATTTTAGGTTGCTACATCTTGATAAAAATGCACATAAAATAGTGAATCAATGAACTATTTATCAGACTATTTCATAGTTAATTACAATATTATGTAGAATTTTATAATTAATTTTTTATACCTTATATTTTTAATTATATAATTCATTTTGATTTGTACAAATGTTACTATTTGGCGCGTAAAAGAGAAATGGCACTGACAAAAAGTCCCTAGATTGATACTGGTACGTATGGCTTAGAAAAATTGACTTTTATAGATTTAGGGCCTAATATATCGGTCTAGGACGTTTCATCGCCACCGATTCATCGCCGCCGTTTCATCGCCGGGCCAGTTCATCGCCGGCCGTTTCATCACCAGGCCTGTTCATCGCCAATATTTTTATAAAATAAATTTTGAAAGAAAGATCATATCTAATGATAAAATTTCAAATATTACCCAATTCTGGAAATTGTCCACTAATTTAATATTAGATTTTATAACCAAGTAATTGTTACTCAAACTTAATAAAAATCGAATGAGAATGATGTAATTTTTTGATATATGTCATTGAGTGCAATTCAGATTAAGGTTTACTATTTGCAAGCATTGAAACACAAATTTTGACCAAAAGTGGGAAAGAAAAGTTTATCCACGGAGGACATATGTATATTTTTGACAAAAACAGCAAGTCTGACCAATGTGCTAAATTTTGGCGGTGTGACCACGTAGGAAGTTGTAACGCCAGGATACACACAAAAAATGGAAATGTTATACATGAATTAAATGTACATTCGCATGATTCTTCAGCAATAAACGTGGAAGTAGCTGCCACTGTTACTGCTATAAAGCGACATCCTAACCCATCCAAACATACCCTAACATATCCTAACCTATGGTAGCCTATCGTAACCTATCTTAACCTATCCCAACCTATCCTAACCTTTTTTTTTTATATATATAGAGAGGTGGAATGCGTTACGCACCTTCCCTTCAACAGGGGGTGTGTGGGACTCCTGCCCTTCTAAGGGGAGCTACCCACTAAACCACCTCTCTTTTCGTCTAGGTAACCGGTGGGATCACTTTCCAGCATTCTTCGCCCGGATAACCTTTTTACTGCGCGTTGGCGCTTTTTCTATCTCTCTCTCTCTCTCACTCTTCTTGCTCTACTGGTTTGCCCTTGCCGCCGCCATCCTCCTTGTGTCGTCATCTTTCCTTCGCAGCACCATCTCCGCAAATACCTCCAGCGAATCCCATTTTTCCTGTGCCTCCAACATGAGTGGAACAAGCGTTTCGGCGTTCGCTTCCTCCCTCAATACCGTATACATCGTGCCTCTTTCTGTCTCCCACTGGGGGCAATCCAGCAGCGTGTGTTCGGCGCTATCCACCGCCGCGTCGCAGTATAAACACTGTTCGCTCTCGACTTTCCGGATCCGGGCCAAGTACTCTTGGAAGCACCCATGCCCAGAGAGTATCTGGGTTGTCCAATGTGTCGTGGACCCGTGACCTCTGCCCACCCACCCTTCAATATCTCGAATGAGTCTCTTCGTCCACTTGCCTTTCCCGTCCTCGTCTGCCTCCCATCTCTGCTGCCACTTTCGCATTGTTTGCGCGCGAGCTTCTTTCTTACAGATTTCCGGTTCCGCGCCCGCTTTCACTTCCTCGTACACTTTGACCCTCTCCTCAAGCAGGAGGTCTGCCGGAACCAAGGACGCCAAAACCTCCACTGCCGTCGTGGAGACCGTGCGGTACGCCCTTGTGATACGAAGGGCTCCAGTACGTTGTGCCCCCCTAAGCCGCCCCCTGTTTCTAGCGGTCCCCAGGCAGCCGCTCCATGCCGGTGCGCCATATAGAAGTTTCGACCGCGCTACGCAGGCCAGTATTCTCCTGCTTCCCTCCGATGGGCCTCCAATGTTTGGCATTAGCCTCGCCAACGCTATTTCCGTTCTGGCAGCCGATCCCGCCGCCTCTACTACCTGCCTACTTCGGTTGTGGTTGGCCTCCAGGATTACCCCCAAGTACCTTACTTCCTTCCCCACCGGTACTTCTACGTCCAATATGCGGATTGTGTCATTCCGGTCCCTTTGAGCCCTCCTTGTAGAAAGCCACGCGGCTTCTGTTTTCTGCGGGGCTAGCTCCAACCCGATCTCCCCCAGACATTGTCTTGTCATAGCCGTTGCTGCGGATGCATTGGCTTTCACTGCTGTGAGATCTCTGTGGGAGATTACTACCGCCAAATCATCGGCGAACCCGAACAGACGTACTCCCTCCGGCAGGTGGAGTGCCAACACCTCATCGTAGACCACGTTCCACAGCAGGGGGCCCAATACTGAACCCTGCGGTACCCCTCCGGATAAACTTATACCTCGAGCGTTTCCCTCGTCCTCGTAGAGTAGCCGTCTATTATTGAGGTAGCTGGCAACTACATTCCTCAGGTACCCCGGGATGCGTCTCCCCTTCAGAGTCGATGTAATTTTCTCCCACGGGAGCGAATTGAAAGCATTTCGCACATCCAGCGTTATCAGCACGCAGTGTTTTCTTCTACGAAGTGGGCCAGCATTTGCTTCCGCTTGCACTGCCTGGACGGCCAAAATACAGTCTACCGTCGACCGTCCCTTCCTAAAGCCGTACTGTCTGTCCGAAAGGCCCCTGCCCCTTTCCAGCTCTTCGCCTAGCCGATTGACGGGGATGCGCTCGAAGAGTTTGGCCACCCCATCCAACAGGCAGACTGGCCTGTACGCCGACGGGTCGTGCAATGGTTTACCTTTCTTGGGCAGTAACACCAACCTCGCTATCTTCCAGCGCTCAGGGAACGTTCTCTCCTGCAGGCACTGGTTGTATACTGCTAGAAAACACTCCTGACGTTCCATAGCCACGGCCTTCACCAACTCGTTTGGGATTCCATCCGGTCCTGGCACTTTCTTGCCGGGTAGTCTCTTCGTTGCTGCTTGGAGCTCCTCGGCCGTGATGAGGGGTACCTCCTCTAGGCGAGTTGGGACGGCCCCATGTTCGCTCCGCGTGTCCCTCTGCGCTGTCTGGAAAGTGCTTCGACCACCGTAGGGATTCCCCCCGGCACACTGGCTTCTGGACCCACTGGTCTCGCCCCCAGCTTTTTGCTGACCAAACGGTAGGGCAATCCCCAGATGTCATTGTCTACCTAACCTTACCTATCCTCACCCATCAAAACCTATCCTAACCTATCCTGACATATCCTATCGCAATTGGCCTGGCGATGAACTGGCCTGGCGATAAACTGGCTTGGCGATGAAACAGCCGGCGATGAACTGGCCCGGCGATGAACTGGCCAGGCGATGAACTGGCCCGGCGATGAAACGTCCCATTCCCCTAATATATCCAACTTCTAATAAAGTTCCTAGTAGTTAATAGGAACATTATAGTATATTGTTAAACAAGAGTGGATATGGCTTAAATCTCACTCGGCATTTGGGGCACTCGCCTACGGCGTCGTGCTTCAAACTTGCTTTTGTTAGATGTTGTCATATTATCCACTCTCGTTTTACAATATGCTATTATGTTCCTATTAACTACTAGGAACTTTATTGGAAGATGGATATCACGGCCCTTAATTACATGAAATAAACAATTGTAATATTTATTAACATGAGATCAAACTTAGGCAGTATATTTTAAACTTCACTGTAAATCAGTCTTTTAAACGCGTGGCGCATGAAGTAAAATTTGGGGTTTAGAAAAGCCTGTAAATCATGCTTAATCTGGGAGTGGAAAACATTCGTGTAATGCTTCAATTCGAAATCTTTTTAGAAACCTAAAATTTTCAGTCTTTTCCAAAATGGAAATTTTACTTAATGCTTAACTTAACCAAAGAGAGGGAACACTCGTTAGAGGGTTAACATTTTACGCTTTCAAGAAAAACAACGAATTCTTGAAAATTTACCAAATACTGAAATCATCTGGATATGTATAGTTAAAAGAAAAGTGCACTGTATGTCAAATCATTCATAAATATTGTATTCTATACTTATTAAAAAACATCAGATTCTTTTAAACGAAAACAATTTTACGTTTAATTATATGTAAATTGGGTTGTGTATAGTTTAAAGTATGCAACAGAGCTGGGACGAATCCTCGTAAAAAGGATTTGAATCACGAATCCGAATCACCTAATATGATTCGAATCACGAATACTCGAATAAAGGATTCGTAAGGGATAAATATGATTCGAATCCTGTTTTTTCGAATCACGAATACAAATCCTTGAAGAATAAATTTGATTTTATTCTTTTTTTTCAACCATTTATATATAAATACCGTTACCAGTTGTTTTAACAAAACTATTTAAAACCTAATTATTTATTATTAATACTAAACATCGTTGATGACAGACTAAACATCTGATTCCCTGTTACTCTGATTAAAGATGTATTTGTGTGTTTCTGAACTTCACTTCAAATCAGTGTTTTGTACGCGTGGCGCATGAAGTAAAATTTCGAGTTTAGAAAAGCCCGAAAATTTGTCTCGGGTCGCTGCGCGACCCTCGACAAATTTTCACGGGGCTTTTCTAAACTCGAAATTTTACTTCATGCTTAGTCTGGGAGTGAAAACGCTCGTTCGAAACTTCAAACTGAATGTTTTGATAAGAATATTAAATGACAAAATGTTTTTAAAAATAATAATCTAGTTTCCATAATTTCGAGTTTAGAAAAGCTCCGTGAAATTTTGAAATTGTGAGATTCATATCTTAATATTTTGTTGGAATATCCCTGTGAAATTTTGTGAAGATATTAAGTGAACATTGTTCTTTCAAAATATGTAAAAATCTAAAAATACCTCATCAATAGTTTTCTAGTGATTTCGAACTTAAAGGAAAAATATACTAATTTTATGCGATTTTTAGGAAGATAAAATTTTCAGATTCATATCTTGATATTTTTTTTTTTGAAATTAAGTGAGGATATTAAGTGAACATTGTTCTTTTAAAATATGTAAAAATCTAAAAATACCCCATCACTAGTTATCGAGTAATTTCAAATTCAACGGAAAAATAGACTAATTGTATGTGCTTTTTAGGAAGATAACATTTTCAAAGATTCATATCTTGATAATTTTTTAGAACATCCGTAAAAAAATTTGTGAGGATATTAAGTGAATCTTTCAAAATATGTAATAATCTAAATGTACAACATCAATGGTTTTTGAGTAATTTTCAATTTAACGTAAAAATAGATTAATTTAATACGCTCTTTAGGAAGATGAAATTTTCAAAGATTCATATCTTGATTTTTTTTTTTTGGCTAAACTCGAAATTTTACTTCATGCTTAGTCTGGGAGTGGAAAACATTCTTGTATATAATATCGATAACTTTTGATAAACACTTGCCTTGAGTTAGAAAAAAAAACAATCGATTTTTTTTAAATACTTTATGGATCACCCTGTATAAAAACAAATACGCCCATCTTGTAGATCTCGCCACAATAGCCTAATTGCGTGTATTATACTTTTCTGTAGCTCGAATATGTTATATATTATATATTTGAGTTATAACGTTTTTTGTCAAAATTGAGGTAAGTCGAGAACTTACGCTATTTTGTATTTCGCAAAACTTGCGAATAACTCAATAACTAATGGGAATACAAAAAAATCGTTCAATCAAAAGTTTTAGATAAGAAAATTTTGGACAATTTTTCTATCTTTAAGTTTTTTCGTAACTATCTTCTTTCTTAGAGAACAATAACAGTTTGTTGAAAGATTCTTAAAAACTTATAATTTTTAAAAATCATGGAATAACTTGATTTTGCGCATTACTGAAAAAATATATCATTAGTAATATTTAATGTCGTTTTTATTGTGCGCGTTGATAGAAATGATAAAGTTTGTTAATAATCTAAGCATTATAACATAAAAACATTTTATATGTACAGAGAGTTTAAACATTAAAAGTGCGATTCTTTTCGCAATCTACAACAAGTTAGTCTTACAAAGACTATATCAAACACTCATTGAAACAACTACTTCCCGAGCTAATACCCCGACGGACATTGAATTATACAACAAGTGTTTGCTGTAACATACAGTAACCTACTGCAAATGCAACAATTTGAGTCAAAAATTGGCAATTTCATTTATACTTATGTTTGAACGGTAACGTGACCGCCAGTCTAAGGTGTCAAAGTGTTTAGAGGGAATGGCAAAGCTATACTGATGAGAGATAAATCTCGAAACTCGTCTATAGATGGCCTGAATAATTTGACTCAAATTGTTGCATTTGCAGTAGGTTACTGTATGTAACAGCAAACACTTGTTGTATAATTCAATGTCCGTCGGGGTATTAGCTCGGGAAGTAGTTGTTTCAATGAGTGTTTGCTATAGTCTTTGTAAGACTAACTTGTTGTAGATTGCGAAAAGAATCGCACTTTTAATGTTTGAAGTATTCTGCTACCAAGAATTGGCAATTTCATTTATACGGAGAGTTTAAAGTTTAGTGACCACGATTTTTGCGTAACAACAACAATTTTTCAACAATTTTAGTAAATAACACACTTGGTTAAGATTTCACTGTTTATTAGTTGACACTGCAATACTTGTTTTGCCACACAAGCAGATAAATGATGACAATTTTTCAGTTGAAACAATTAAAAATGTTCGAAATAAAAATAAACACATTAATCACTGCACTCTGTTTAAGTTCCATTTGAAAAAAAAAACAAATTGGCAAACAAATAGTTGCAGTCCTCTCGATGAAGGTGCTATGACAATTGAAAATGTCAAAGTTGGTTTAAAAAATTTCGTCACAGTAAAATTTCATTAGATTATGAAAGCAGCCATGGCAGTGTATCCAGCCATGGCAATGTAAACTGAACAAATAATCATAACGAAGAGACACTAAAAATGGATTTGCCAACTGCTTTTTATTCAAAACTTGAAAAATTTTATAATAGAGAAATAAAAACTCTATCAAAACGTTGCTTTTAAAAACAAATTGCATATCTCAGATTATGCTATACGAAAAGGTAAAACGGTGTAAGTGTGTTCTTAATTATCTAGGAATTGTCCAATACTTGCATAGATTTGAAGTTTTTTGGCGCCCAATCTGGGGCCATGCTAACGCTGGGCCCTTGTTGTGCGCCATAAATTGTGAAAGTAAAAGTTAAAAACTTCACACTGATTAGTGTTTCGTACGCGTGGCACATGAAGTAAATATCAAGTTTAGAAAAGATTGAGTTTGGACGCCACGGGTCTAAATCAAAACGCTCAGACTTTTCTAAACTCAAAATTTTACTTTATGCTTGAGCTAAGAGTGGAGAGCACTCGTTTAAAAATACTTAAAACGCTTGCATTTGAGGTTGTTTGGCGCCCAACCTGGGGCCAGGCTAACGCTGTGGCCTCTAGTTGGGCGCCATAAAACCAAGCATCTAAATTTAAAACTTTCCACTGAATCAGCGTTTTGTACGCGTGGTGCATGGAGTAAAATTTTCAGTTTAGAAAAGAGTTTGGATTTGGACGATCAGGCTTTCTTAAACTCGAAATTTTACTTCATGCTTTGTCTGGGAGTGGAAAACACTCGTTTAAGCTTCAAAATGAACGCTTAATAATTTTTTTTTAACTTATTGATTAATAACTAAATACGCTTTAATTTGTTTCGTACATTTTTAATACAGGGTAATTATACGGTAATACATTTTAAATACAGGGTAATTATACAATTCCTAATAAATATGGTTACCGTACACTTTCCCGAATATATTTTCCCGAATGACCTTTTTCCCGAACGCCATATTTCCTGAAAATAGATATCCCGAATCCCATTTCCCGAATCCAATTTCCCGAAAGGTATTGTTCCTGAATAAAATATAAACTATTTAGAACAGAATATCATCGTACGGTTTACACTTATAGCAGTCCACTTTCGAGGATAATGCGTTTTGCAAATTTGTTACAGCGTTTTGAAAATTTTGATTTATTTGCTGATTCTATAAATACTTTTAAACGTAATTTGCTGCGTACCAATTTAGAAAGTATTTTTGCAAAACTCCATCACCTTAATATTTTTTGTTCCTCATTAATGTGCATAATTTACCTATTTTTAGGTAAATAGACTTTAGGTATTAGATATAAGTTATATTTTGTAATCATTGTATAAAATTTGAGATTTTCCGTTTTCGAAAGAAATAAATACAATAAATACAATTTTGAAACCTAAACAAATTAAGTGTTTTATTAAAGTGATATTATGGAGTTTTAACAACTAACAGCCTCAACTAAACAGTAAATATAAGCTAAATTCTGACTTCAGTTTCTGGAAGTATTCACCTAAACTAGAAAATCCCTATTTGGGTTTTGATAGTTTAGTTCGGGAAAAACATCATTCGGGAAAGTTGATTCAGGAAAGCAGTATTCGGGAAAGTGTTTTCGGGAAACGTATTATTCAGGAAAAACGTAGTTCGGGAAAAATATATTCGGGAAAATGTATTCGGGAAAATGGGCGGATACGAATAAATATACATAAATTTATTAGGAATTGTAAATTACCCGTGATTCAATAAATTAATGAATCTAAACCGGTTTACTGATATTTCACCGAGAAGTCATGATATCGTTGTTTCAGGGGTACAATTCATTAAATACGTTACGTGGATAATTAATACAATTAAAAGATTTACCTTTATCAAGTGTTTTCCACTCCCAGACTAAGCATGAAGTAAAATTTCGGGTTTAGAAAAGCCCCGTGAAAATTTGTCTCGGGTCGCGCAGCGACCCGAGACAAATTTTCTGGGCTTTTCTAAACCCGAAATTTTACTTCATGCGCCACGCGTATAAAACAGCGATTTAACGAGAAATTTAAAAACACACAAAAAACATTTTTCATGTTAGTCCTCACAAATAATTCGAATTATTTTTGACGATTCAAATCCTTTTGTAAGTATTCGAATCCTTTTATAAATATTCAAATGCTTTTATTAATATTCTAATCCTTTTATAAGGATTCGAATCCTTTCATAAGGATTCGAATCCCTTTATATGGATTCGAATCACCCACATTTGGATTCGAATACGAATCCTCTTAAAAAAATGTAACGAATCCGGATCACAAATCCAGTCGAACTAAAGTATTCGAATGCCTCTTTTAAATCCTTTAAAAGGATTCGAATCCAGGATTCGAATCCTCAATGATTCGAATCCTCAATGATTCGAATCCTGCCCAGCTCTGAAGTATGCAAACTATAAGAAGCGTAAGCTTATTTTCTCGGATTCAAATATTTTTAAATTAAAATTATTCTTGTCTATATTTCATTCAAGCTCTTTAATTTCTTAGAATAACAAAATCCAACGCAAAATAAATGACTAATCCTAACGTAAACTTTCTTATATCATTATCTTAAAGTCTAAATAATCTTCAAATTTTTATTTTCAACTCTTAGTTCTCTTCATGGAATTTCTAAAAAATGTGAAACGTTTACAAATACTGGACGATTGGCTTTAATACCCAATTGTTGATTTCTCTAATGTATCATAAGTGTACAATGCTTACATAATCATTAATTAGTTTATTTGCATGCTCTGTTTACGGATATCTAAAATATTTAATTAGAAAGAAAATTGTAAAATCAATACTTTCTTTTTGTATTCACACAGGGACAATAAAATTAAATATTCAGACATAAAAATTGGTATAGAATAAACTTGACTGACGATTGGCTAAATTTATAAATTAAAGTTCTGCTCGAAAGTTATTTAAACAAAACAATTAAAATACCCGCCGGAACACAGCGTTCTCTAATTAGTCACTCAAGTAAAATATAAGTTTAATAATAATTGTTAAGTGTAGAAAAATGTTGACTGAATTATTATTTTCGGTATTTTCTCATAGTAACATGCCAGCTCTCATTATACATACTCTACGATCCGCATTCAAAAATCCCGCCTCGCGAACTTTCAGCGACCTTGCGTTGGCGGCGCCGATGACAACACGCGCTCTCTCCTCCTCTACGTGAATTTCTTCTCTTCCGTTTTGACAAAGCCAGGTTGGTGGACGGCCAGTGGTTCCGACTTTAAATTCGTGTTTATCCCGGCCATCGCCCGAAAAATGCACCCCGGAAGCACGAATTAAAGGCGGCCCCGTGCCCGTGTTGCTCTCATCTGTGATATTTTTTGAATTTGACGAAATTTGTGATAATTGCGGTCTTTTGTAGGAAATGGTGCAGCGACTGGTTTTCAGGCGTCGCCTGTCGTACAACACAAAATCCAACAGGAGACGCATGTAAGTAATTGATATGTTTTAAAAAAAATGTTTGTGTCGAGTTATTTGTTAAAGTAATTGTTAACTTCCGTAGTTAGTGGATTGAGGTTATGTTGATCTGTTGTTTTGCACGTTTTTCATCGAAATCTACAAATTATGTTTTTGTTTTACACCAAAGCCAACTTTTATTATCAATTTAAAAGCAAAATTTCAGTGAAACAATTGCATTTAGATCTGATTAATGTAACAACATTTCCGAAAGTTTGTACAAGTTGCTGAATAGAATAGCAATAGTGAAAAGTTTATGTATAACTATCTTGTTAAGAAAAGGTCGTATAATATTTAAAGACTCCAGTGAGGAATGAATAGTAAGTTTTAGTTTAGCATTTTTTAAATTACATAATTCACATGGCAAAACCAATGTTTTTGTTGACAATATGACAATGGCAGGAATAATTTGAATGGTTCCGCAAAGAAATGCAGACAGGTGGATGGCATTTTGTTATAAACACACGACCGCTCCAAGAAAAAGAGTTAAGAATATATCGATGTGCATCGCAACCCTTGCTGAGTTAATTATGCCAAATTAATCCCAGATTGATATAAATTGCAACAATAAGATGTTTATAATACATGGTCGCTATTACGATTGGAAAAAAACAAAAACCTCCATGCAAGGATAGATATTAGGTTATGTGTCCACAGGTCCCTTGTTATGCCCCTGAGAATGAACCGTTTTCTTTTTGTTATAATTAAAAACTGTCACTTATCAAATATTAGCTCGATTAAATTTATATAAATTTCATAATAGTTACAATTATATGTCATATGTCCGTTTGCACCCAAGTTGATTAAGTTAATCAGTGATAACACTCCTTAAAAACACAGCAATTTTATGTTTAAATTATTTACAATATTGAATTATTATAAAAGAGACATGTTTGGGATATCTTACAAATTGCAAACATGCTTATATGATAGAATTATGACTTAATCAGAGGTTAAATCAATGATTAGTGGTTGATTAAAGTTAATCAGTCAGGGTGCAAATGGGCCATAGTTTGTTACATATGTTATATACAGTAGGTTTTTTTACAAAAATCTTGTAGTATAAGACCCCGAAGAATGAGACAAATAATCTCTGAAAGCTCAGTTGATTTCAATAAATTTATTACTTGAAATATGAAAGCCTACTCACTGGTCGATGTCCCTGTTACTAATCCCTAAATGTTTCAACGAAGTAGGATTGTAACTTCCATCTGGGTTTTTACTAAACATACAAGATAAACAGACCGAATGCAATGTGTATGCCAACAGTTGAGATCGTTGTAAACCGCTGTTCTGGATATCTATAGACTTTATTCTTCACATAACCTATACAAATTTCAACCAGTTTTAGGTCATGGCCCAAAGGTTTAGACCGCTGTTCTGGATATCTATAGACTTTACTCTTCACATAACCTATACAAATTTCAACCAGTTTTAGGTCATGGCCCAAAGGTTTAGACCGTAGGTTCTCAACGGTGATAACGGGGGGCAGTAGAAAACCCAGATAAAATTAGGGGGCGTATAATATTACACGTTTAAATATAATCGTAGCAATAACTGTTTTAAATTCGCAACAGATGGTAATTAAAAAAAAATTGGGGGCTCTAGAAAAAAATATTCTCAAAGTGGGTGGTGGGCAAAAAAGGTTAAGAACCTATGGTTTAGACATTTTGCTGTTCTTTCAATTTCTTTTAAGTTCATGTCTTGCAAGAATAGAATTAATAGATTTTATTTCTGTAGAAATATTGTTGGTCCAATTGTTGTCTTGATATACTTGCAAGATTCAATTTATTTGTGTAAAAAAAACTTATTTGGCAGTTAACATAAGATCAGACATAAAATCAAGCTGAATTCGATATGAAATGTAAAGTGAAGTATATTTTTCAACTACACATGATGCTTTATTATCAGGTTAGAGTACTGAATTTTCATTGCTGACAACTTTTATTACTGATTTGTAAAAACAAAAACAACTCAATCCATCTCTTTTAAACAAAAAACTAATCAGATGGTCTATTTACTCTTTCGCAGTGTTCGTACTCCGGGCGGTAAATTAGTATACCAATACCTCAAGAAACCCAAGAAGGTCCCGAGATGCGGTCAATGCAAGGACAAGCTCAGGGGCATCGTGCCGGCCAGGCCACAGGAACGTAGCCGCATGTGCAGACGCAAGAAGACCGTGAAGCGTGCGTACGGTGGTGTCCTCTGCCACAAATGTGTCAAGGAGAAGATCGTCAGGGCCTTCCTGCTCGAGGAGCAGAAGATCGTTGTGACGGTTCTCAAGGCCCAGAAGACCGCCACCAAGGGTAAAGGCAAATAGATTATCGTCTTTTGTTATATAAATAAAATAAAAAAATAATTTATATGCTGGGGTTTATTTTTGAAGCGATGCCTGTGAAGCCTGTTTTATAATCCGTTTTCCCTTCCCTCGTTTTCAGCAATGACATAGTAATCTTTATCTTTATAGGTTATAAAACATGTCTAATGGAAATCCTTACAAACGACCAAAGCTGTTCAGAATTTATTAATAAATATAACAGGAATTATTTTTCTGTAGAATCTTACTTTAATACTATACTATAATGTGCCAAAACAGAATAATAATATTCCTTCAAGTTTTTAAAATAAAGAATATAAAAATTTTATTATTACAATAAAGCTCCGCCAATCCGAACTCCAATAATTCGGATTCTTCAGTAATCTGGACGAAATTGAAATATTAGTTATTTACATTATGTATTCCAAAATCCGGATAACCTGTGATTCAACGATGAGTCGGGATTTCCCTGATGGTTAAAAAGCATCATGGCTCCAAAGAGACCATACAAAACATTAACTTTAGCGTAGTTTTGTGACTTTTTGAAAAGTTTCAATAATCCGGATGTTTTACTAATTCGGATACTGTATATATTAACATATTAAACGCCAAGTTAATTTGACACATTGTATTATTATTTGAATATTTTGATTATTATTCAATTTAAAGAAGTATTTTTAAGTCTATTTCTAACTTCACAATATTTCAGTGTTTTATTCGCATGGCACATGAAGTAAAATTTCGAGTTTGCAAAAGCCTGAAAACTTAGTTATCCGACCAAACCAAATTCATATCATCCAAGCAATCCGTGAGCTACAGCTCGAAACCATCAACAAGGTATTGGAAAATTGGAGTGACAGAATGCGCTACTGCGAAGTCAGCCGAGGCAGCCACTTCAACGAAGTTGTGTTCCATAAATAATGGGAATGTTTGCTCTTACTAATAAAGCCATAATATATAGAAATAAAAATAATTTTGTTCATTTTATTGCATTTTTAAAAAGAAACCACTGGATGGCCCACCCATTACAAATTAAGAAAATTTAATTGATGAATATTAATACAGACTTTATTCAGACTTCAGTTCAAAGGCACAAATTCATTATTTGTGTTGAATCGAAATAAATTAAATGGTACACTTAACCAAGGCCGTAGCCAGAGGAGGCCCATATTTTTAAAATATTAAATTTTTGTATGTAAAAGTTTTTACATACAAAAATTTAACATTTTGAAAATTTCGGGAGGGGTGGGTTCAGAGCTGGGCAGGATTCGAATCATTCAGGATTCGAATCCTTTTAGAGGATTCAAAAGAGGTATTCGAATACTTTAGTTAAACTGAACTCGTGATCCGGATTCGTTACACTTTTTTAAAAGGATTCGTATTCGACTCCAAATGCTGGTGATTCGAATCCTCATAAAAGGATTCGAATCCTCGTAAAAGGATTCGAATCCTCATAAAAGGATTCAAATCCTCGTAAAAGTATTCGAATCCTTATAAAAGGACTCGAATCCTCATAAAAGGATTCGAATATTTATAAAAGGATTCGAATAGTTACAAAAGGATTCGAATCGTCAAAAATAATACAAATTAATCGTAAGGATTAACATGAAAAATTTGTTTTGTATGTTTTTAAATTTCTCGTTAAATCACTGTTTTATACGCGTGGCGCATGAAGTAAAATTTCGAGTTTAGAAAAGCCCCGTGAAAATTTGTCGAGGGTCGCTGCGCGACCCTCGACAAATTTTCTACGCGGGGCTTTTCTAAACTCGAAATTTTACTTCATGCTTAGTCTGGGAGTGGACGACATTCGTTTGTAAGTGATTAAATCAATTAAATTAATGATTTGTGTCAAATTTGAAATTTTGATGATTTTTGCCAGATTTGAGATTTTTAATTATTTTTCGGTAATTTCGCCAAATATAACATTTTGATGAATATGAATTGACATTCCCACTCAAATTGTTACACTTAACATGTCGATTTATAAGATTTTCAACAAATCGATATTTTCATAAAATTATCATTTCGAGATTTTCGTCGATTAATCAATTTTTTATCAGATTTTACAATATTTCCTCAATTTTCCTTAATTTATCGAATGTTGATGAAATTTTCAATATTTCGAGATTTTTTATTAATTTATGAAAATGTTTATCAGATTTTCAACATATCTTGATTTTTGATATTTTGTTATTTTTATCGATTTATAAAATTTTGATGAAATTTTCGATATTTCGAGATTTTCTCGTCAAATATATAAAATGTTTATATGTAAGATTTTCAATATTTTTATTCAGATTTGTAACGATTTTCAAAAATTATTGAATCATTATTTGAACACACAAATTTGAGATTTTATTTTTCTACAAGACATATTTAATCAATTTTGACATTGAATGACATTTTTGATATTTTTTACCTTCTGAGATGACATTTTTGACAATAGATTATATTCTTGATATTAGACTACGTTTTTTTGACATTAGATGACATGTTTCACATTAGATGTTACTTTTGATAAACAATGACATTTTGTACTTTTTTACTATTTCTGATGTTGACATTAAATGACGTATTTGACATTAGATGGCAGTTCTGACATTTTATATTTTTTTAGTTTTTTGACATTAGACGACAGTTTTGACATTTGATATTTTTGATATTACATATTTACTTGTTTTATATTAGATAACAATTTTTATATTATTAGATAACTTTTTTGACATTATTACTGATTTTAACAGAAATTTTCGTTTTTGTAAGAACGTTTTTGTCAAACTGTCACGTACTGACATAACATGATAATTGTGACGTAAATCGATTTTATCAACACGCCGAATTTTTGACGTTTTTGATATTTGTTATATTTACTAGATGACATTTTGTTCATTTTGATGTTTTTGGCAATTTTAAATAATTATTTTGATAACTTTTAATGCTGAAAACAGTTTCAATATGTTTTTATATTTTTAACTTTACTTGAAATCAGTGTTTAATACGCGTGGCGCATGAAGTAAAATTTCGAGTTTAGAAAAGCCCCGTGAAAATTTGTCTCGCGGGGCTTTTCTAAACTCGAAATTTTACTTCATGCTTAGTCTGGGAGTGGAGACACTCGTTCGTAAATTTTCGAATTATCATAAAGTTGTGTATTTATTTTCAAAAAAATCTTTCTCGGTTTATTGAACAAAAACAAAAGAGCTGAGGTGAAAAGTATTTAGGTAAAAGTGGTTTATTTTTTCGTTGGCTACAACATTTGTTTGAAACATTTTTTGATTTAGACGTCGAAAGCCATAATCGGTGAGTTGTTGATGTCCACTAGATTTCTTAGTATCTAATTCAAAAACAAAAGAGCTGAGGTGAAAAGTGTTTAGGTAAAAGAGGTATATTTTTCGTTGGCTACAACTTTGGTTTCAAACATTTTTTGACTTAGACGTCGAAAGCCATAGTGAAATTTGTTTAATAAAAAAACATCTAATGATTTCTGGTGATTTTTAACGCAAAACTTTTAGACATTTGATGGTATAATTAATATTGAATTACTGAAATAAGTATTTATTTTTAATATATTCGTAAATATACGGTAAACAATGCAAAATATTTATTTAATTAAAATATTTAGAAAATAACAATACAATAAATTTTATATTATTATTATTATTATACTGGGTGTCCGTATTTCAACAGAATGTATGGGGATCTGGGTTATTTAATGAGATAGAGAGTCGGTTAAATTGGGCCAAAGTTGCATAATTTAGGGCCCAATAATAACCCAAAAACAAATTGAAATAATCTTATTTCCTTAATGAGATATTGTCAAAAAAAGTATTTTTGAAAATTCATTTTTATTTTTTTATTCAAAAAGTATTGAATCCAGACATTTACAACTTTGACATTATAGGCAATTTTTAACGATAAATCTAGTAACATATTTTATTTTAAGATAACTATAACATTTACCTAGGGACCATACCTAACTTTTGTTTTTCTTATGGGCGCCATTTTGGATTTTGATATTTTTTGGAAGAATATTTTTTACTGAATTCAATGATGTATCACACTTATAGTGCATTTTATATGTACAATTTTAATCTTTTGTTTTTTCAAAGAGTGCCTTGGAAACAGTTGAGTAACTCACTTATTTAGCAACTCATAGGACCCATAATTTGCTTACATATCACCCCTGAAGACGGGCATCCGACGATACATACTTTAATAGTTGTGACATATTTGAAAGTAACGAGTGTCTTCCACTCCCAGACTAAGCATGAAGTAAAATTTCGAGTTTAGAAAAGCCCCGCGTGGAAAATTTGTCGAGGGTCGCGCAGCGACCCGAGACAAATTTTCACGGGGCTTTTCTAAACTCGAAATTTTACTTCATGCGCCACGCGTATAAACCATTGATTTGAAGTGTAGTTCAAAAACACACAAATACATCTTTAATCGGAGTAACACAGAAATGTAGTCTGTTATCAACGATGTTCAGTGTTTATAATAAATAATTAGGTTGTGAATATTTTTGTTAAAACAACTGATAACGATATATGGTTGTAAAAAAATAATAAAATCAAATTTATTCTTGAAGGATTTGTATTCGTGATTCGAAAAAACAGGATTCGAATCTTTGATTCGAATCATATTTATCTCTTACGAATCCTTTATTCGAGTATTCCTGATTCGAATCATATTAGGTGATTCGGATTCGTGATTCGAATCCTTTTCACGAGGATTCGTTCCAGCTCTTGGTGGGTTCAACCCCATGGGGAGTATGGGGTTGAACTTAAACTTAAACACAATAAGACTGTACTTACAATTTCTCATCTATTTTGTATAAAATTTGAAACCGTGTCCAGTTAGTCTACAATTATTAAACCATTCAACATTTGAAAATAATGCGTATGTGAATAATGAACATAAAATATTATTTGAAGACTTCTCCTCTCTTACACTTAATGATTTGCTAATACATCTGTTATAATTTCTTCAGATTTCCTCTTTTCGTTTCAACGATATGTTCATCATTCACACAACAATTCTCCTCTAATTTCTGAACGATCATAGTAATTGTTAATTGATACTAAGTAAGTCAGAAATACTTAGCACGCGAATAATGTCCAGCAATAGTCCATTTTACGATCTGATATTTTTCTTTTGTGGAATGAACACTTTTGTTGAATTCAAATAATGTTTTGTGTCCTAATAAATCTAGATGACACACACTGACTATTCATAGTAACTACTATTTTGAGGATTCTATTCGAATATTTCTTCACAATTTTAAGCTATATTTCAAATAAATCACTAAAGAGAAAACAAAAATAAAACTTTGAAAATAATGCTAACAGGTAAAGAAAAGATTTTATATTATCCAGCTCATATTAGTTCAATAATAAAGATTCACACTAAAATTGAAATGTTTGCTTGCAAATTCTCTGATGCGTTTTGAAACGAGACACAAGGTATAAACATGTAGTTATGTGTGTTTTATTTAATGCCACATTTATTATATTTTTAGGATCTGTATAAAGAAATAAAATAAATGCGAAACGTAATAACACTTTATTTTATTTGTTTTATTTTTCAGCGGCCACACGCATCGAAAAGGATCGCCAAATAATCACTTCCGTTTTGCAGGCTCTCTCCGACGGTGGTTCTCAACCGCCGACTAACGCAAATACGCTTCGTCTCGGAAAATTTTCTGCAGAAAAACACCGACCTATTCAAGTTGACCTACGATCTGAGACTGCAGTCCTCATGATGATTAAAAATGCGTCGCGTTTAAAAGAATCACCGCTCTATAAAAATATATCTATCGCATTTGACAGAACGCCCCGCCAAATGGCATACTATAAAAAACTTAAATCTGAATTAGACGCACGAGTAACTGCTGGAGAAGTAAACTTAAAAATTAAATACTTTAATGGTCAACCTAAAATCATTTCTTTAAACTTGTGAGTCCCAACAGCAAACTCACCAGTATACATTGCTAGTACCAAAATGCTAGAAGCCTTAATAATAAAATAGACGATTTTAACTGTCTTGTAGCGTGTAATGATGTTCAAATAATTGGGATTACCGAAACTTGGCTCACCGAATCTGTTCAAAATATTGAATTGTTCCCGAATTCTACATATACTGTTTATAGGCAGGATCGTAAAACAGATGTATTCTCTCGTGGTGGTGGTGTTTTGTTAGCAATAAAAAAAAACATCGAGTCTTATAAAGTTAACACTGATACTCTATTGGACGCGCTTCCATTAATTGACGTTACTGCTTGCAAAATAGTACTTGGTAATTTTATACTTTATATACTTGTTATTTATATACCCCGAACGCCTACTATTCATAATCTTGAATCGTTTTTTGAACATGTTTGTAACATATGCAATCACGCAGATAATATATTAATTATGGGAGACTTTAATATTCCTATAGTCTGTTTAAAAACTAGAAGGAGTAAGTGCCAAAGCCCAATTTACACTATAAAAAGTTACCAGAAATATCACTAGATAAATTTGGAGGCAATTTTAAATAATTTCATAATTACTCTTTAAATAAAATCAAATATCCATTTTGTACTTTTTAATTGTGGTTAAGTATTTTCTTTTCCATCGAACGATATCGTCAGTTCAATTAAAATGCTTATACGGTATCTCGCCATATATCTGTGAAATAAAACATATTTACATTATGTTCATAATATAATATGGAATTTATATAATAATGTGTGTGGGAATCCGAATCACCTAATATGATTCGAATTCCGAATACTCGAATAAAAGATTCGTAAGAGATAAATATGATTCGAATCCTGTTTTTTCGAATTACGAACACAAATCCTTTAAGAATAAATTTGATTTTATTATTTTTTTTGCAACCATTAATATATAAATATCGTTACCGGTTGTTTTAACAAAAATATTCAAAACCTAATTATTTATTATTACCACTCATCGTTGATAACAGACTAAATATCGGACTCGCTGTTACTCTGGTTAAAGATGTATTTGTGTGTTTCTGAACTCCACTTCAAATCAGTGTTTTGTACGCGTGGCGCATGAAGTAAAATTTCGATTTTAGAAAAGCCCGAAAATTTGTCTCGGGTCGCTGCGCGACCCTCGACAAATTTTCACGGGGCTTTTCTAAACTCGAAATTTTACTTCATGCTTAGCCTGGGATTGGAAACACTCGTTTAAAACTCCAAATTGAACTCTATTATAAAATCGACTGATGCCTGAAATTTACGTAAATAAAAAATTCACTGAATATCATTAAAACCGGAAAAGTCAGAGAAGTCATGGAATTATATTCAAATTGACCAAAACACTAACAAAAAAGCCATATGATGTTATTAAATTTGTCAAAATCAGCAGGCAAACTACAAAACTCGTACACATTTATAAAATTAACTTAAATATTGGCAAAAACAATGAATCTGTTTAATAGTTAAACAGAATGGGGGTTTCCCACATAAGAGACTTATATTAAAAGGCCAGGGAAAAAATCTTTAGTCAAGGAAATGTTGCAAAAATGTATGTAACATTTAAGATTGGGGCTACCATTTCAGTTTTACTTCAAACAATAATAATAATAATAATAATAATTCTTTATTAACGGACAAGCCATTTACAATGTAGAGCCAATGACATATAACTGAAATGTATATTATATTAATATTATACAAAATTTTGAAAACTAGATTATTATCTTTAAAAACATTTTCAATCATGTAATGTTCTTATCAAAACATTCACTTTGAAGTTTCGAACAAGCGTTTCCACTCCCAGACTAAGCATGAAGTAAAATTTCGAGTTTAGAAAAGCCCCGTGAAAATTGGTCGAGGGTCGCGCAGCGACCCGAGACAAATTTTCTGGGCTTTTCTAAACTCGAAATTTTACGTCATGCGCCACGCGCATAAAACAGTGATTTAACGTGAAATTTAAAAACACAAAAAAACATTTTTCATGATATTCCTCACAATTAATTTTGACGATTCAAATCCTTTTGTAATTATTCGAATCCTTTTACAAGAATTCGAATCCTTCTATAAGGATTCGAATCACCCACATTTAGACTCAAATACGAATCCTCTTAAAAAAATGTAACGAATCCAGTTGAACTAAAGTATTCGAATGCCTCTTTTGAATCCTCTAAAAGGATTCGAATCTTGAATGATTCGAATCCTGCCCAGCTCTGGTCTCTATCTTACTTAAAATTGATTTGTTTCATGAACTATACAAGGTAGAATGACTCATGTTTGGCATGCCTGCATGATCCTTTACTTCTTTTAAAACTTTATTCAAAGTTGGCAGTTCATTTTTATAGAAGAAACTATGCACAGATCTCTTCACTACGTCATCAAAACTTGTAATTATGTCCTCCAAGCTGTTCAGGGCTACAAATTTCTCCGGATTTCTTATATTCGTAATGGTACGATAGACAGTGGAGTTTACAACTCCTAAAAATTAAACATTTTATTATTTGATGCATATTCTTATGCTATTTGATATCTCACCTACTGCACCAACAATGTCTGATACAACAGCAGTCATTTTCATATATGGATCATCTGTTATCACCTGCTTATACATATTTATTATGTACTATTTTTCAGACAGATATAAATGACCCAAATCCAACTTCTTACGCTTTTTTGGAAGTGAAGGTGATATTTTTACCGAGTTTTTACTGGGTCCATAATTCATCCCGACAATATAAACAAAACTAACTTTTAACTATGCTAAAGAAACACCGCACAAAAGGTTATTACGAAACAGACAAACAAAGTTGCAACTCGGTAACGCTTCGAATTAAGGTTATGTCAGCTGTTGCGTCTTATAATGACGTAAGTAGCATAGTGTAAAATGGGCGCACTCTCGGCCAATCAGAGTTGTAGGTTTTGGCGCGTGAAATTTAAAATGCTCCTCCTAGTTATTAAACAGATTATAGTTATGTAAACGACTGTAACAATGCGAATAACCTCTTATGCAATGCAACTCGTAACTTCACGCCATATCTATACCTTAAACAAGTTAATTCCACATTAAATAGTTACAACAAAATATTAGATCTCATATTTACAAATTTAAATTGTTCCTTTATAGAAGGCTATAATTCATTCATCAAGCAAGATTATTACCACCCAGTTTTACTCTTCAGTTTTGAATTAGTGTATTCCCAACCTGCTAGTTTTTTATCAAACTCATCTAATAATAGGAATTATAATTTTAAAAAATGCAACCTAGTCAAACTCTATTCGGAACTAAGTCGTTGCGATTGGTCACAAGTTAACTCGGAGGTGAATTTGGAGGATGCTGTTGATGCTTTTTATACCACTTTGTATACACAGTTAATCATTTAAACATACTTAATATTTATTTAAAATTTATATTTGCATTCTACTTATACAATCTTTACTTTACTTATTACATATGACTTGTGTAAACTCTTGGTGTTAAACACTAATAAATATTATTATTATTATTATAGATAAATATGTCCCTTTACACAAACAATACAAAAGTCAATTTCCTTGCTGGTTTACCGCTGACGTTATTCATAGTATCAAAGTAAAAAACATTAAACGTAAACTATACTTACGCACTAAATGTCCAAACTCATTAGAGCGGTTTCGAGCAGCTAGGTCTCAAAGCAAACGCCATATAACTATAGCTTATAAGGATTATCTTAGTAACATATCCTCCAACATTTCAACTAATCCGAAGCAATTCTGGTCATTTATTAATTCAAAAAAACGCACTACTCGTATTCCTGGTGTCATGCAACACAATATTTTCACACTAGATTCGCCTGTTCCTATTGTAAATGCTTTTGCTGGTTTTTTTCAATAACGTATACGCTAGTGCTTCACAAATTAATACGCTTCCCGATACGCACAATAATTTCCCTGTTATTAACATATCGTCAATTAATTCCGATGTTATTCATCATGCCATATATCGCTTGAATAATACAATGTCCTGCGGCGCAGATGGAATTCCAAGTTTTTTAATAAAAGATGCTGCTTTTCTCTTAATAAAACCACTTGAAACAATTTTTAACCTTATTCTTAAATCATCGATATTTCCGTCAGTTTGGAAAGAATCAAAAATATGTCCAGTGCTTAAGTCTGGTGGTTCCAAGGAAATCGCTAACTATCGACCCATTTCCTTGCTGTCAAATTTCGAAATAGTCATTTACAATTACATTTATCCAAAGGTTAAAAATTATATTTGTACAAATCAGCATGGCTTTATGGAAGGTAAATCTACGACGACTAATTTGTGTTGCTTTAGAGAATATGTCTGCAGTGAGCTCGATCGTAAGGGTCAGGTTGACTGTATATATACGGATCCTGCTAAGGCATTCGACCGTGTCGATCATACTACACTCCTAAATAAACTTGGAAATTACGGATTTCATGTCAACCTGATTAACTTATTCAAATCTTATCTATCTGGCCGCCATCTATATGTCTCAATCAATGGTTTCTCATCTAAAGCGTTTGTTGCTCGTTCGGGTGTACCCCAGGGATCCAATTTGGGGCCATTATTATTCCTTCTCTTTGTTAATGACCTTAGTGTTTTACTAGATTGTAACCATTTATTATTTGCAGATGATTTTAAAATATTTTCTAATATTGAAACACAATCTTCCTGTCTAAATTTACAAAATATGCTTGATACAATAGTTGCATGGTGCTGTGATAATCATTTAACTCTAAACATTGCTAAATGTAAAGTAGTTACTTATTCGCGTAAAGGTAATCCAATGTTATTCAGATAATCCATTGGAAATCAACCTTTGGAAAGACTCTCAACTTTTAAAGACCTTGGTGTTACCTTTGATGCTCACTTCAATTTCAAAAATCACTACAATACAATCATATGTAAAGCCAACAGAACTCTTGGGTTTATTATTCGTAACACTAGGTCATTCAAAAATGTAGAAGCACTAAAAGTTCTATACAATTCGTATGTACGTTCTGTACTTGAATACGGTTCGATCATCTGGAATCCGATATATCACACACATAATCAATCTCTTGAAAATATCCAACGTAAATTCTTCAAGTACCTGTGGTATAAAAGGCATGGAAACTATCCTCCGCAGGGTTTCAGCCACGACTTGCTTTTAAATGAGTTTGATGCGGTCTCGCTACAATCACGGAGAAATATTCTGGGTCAATTATTTTTATTTAAAATCCTTCACAGCATGATTGATTGTCTAGACCTTTTATTTAAAATTAACTTTAATATCCCTAGATTATCTAGTTGACATTGTATGTGCTTCCATATTAACACCGCGCGGTCTAACGTCCTTGAATTCTCTCCATTCCGTCGTATCTGCGCATGTCACAATAATCTCGATTGTGACATATTTAACTGTAGTCTGAGAGAATTCAAGGCATTGATTTCTAGTGTGGAATTTAAGATTTAATTGACTACCTACTGTATTATTGTTTTTTTTACCCTTAATTTAATTTAATTTATTTATCTTGTAAGTTATATATACATTTCCTTATATATATATATATATATATATATATATATATATATATATATATATAGAGTCGGATGCCATAAACCATATAATAATAATAATAATAATCTTTATTACCCAACAGGCAAAAACCCAATTACAGAGTAACAACTATAAACTAAAATAATCATTCGAATAAAAATGTTTAAAAAATATATATATATATATATATATATACAAGGTGGCCAGAGAAGGTGTGATAATCTTCAGGTAGTGTGATTAGTTGATTAATTTTGGATACAAAATCTAAATAAAAAAAATTGTATTCTTCCTCGTAACATATCACGTGGTCGTTAAAATATTAAACGTATCTCTGGAAATTAGTGTTATTTTCTATTATTTTGGAAAAAATCAATACAACTTACAATCAATTACACATTTGTAAAATTTAAATGACATAGGTGATAAATAAATTGGAAACTTTAATAAATGAATAACTTCTTCAGAAGCATTTTTTTAATAAAAATAGACCTGGCAACTATGTATTTTCATATGTAACCTTATTAAATTTCACTTGACTTTGACATATACTTGTCATCATTTATTTGTGTAAGTTTGTATAAGTTCATCATACTTTTTGAAGATGTACACATTCAACGAGTATGCAGATATGTACATGATATTTGGATTCTGCAATGGTAATGCAACTAGTGCCAAAGATGAGTACCAAAGAAGATATCCAAATCGCCAACAGCCCTGCGTAAATACGTTTAGAAAATTAGACTTTTGGGTCGTTCGTTTATAATAACATAGATGGAGGGAGACCTAGGGAACGTCGCACTGTTCACCTAGAACAGTGGTCTCCAAACTACGGCCCGCGGGCCAAATCCGGCCCGCGACTTGCATGAATCCGGCCCGCGATTGTTTGTAATTTTTTTTGTAAATGTCATATTTTGAAATATTGTAACAATTGTTCCTTAAATTTTTCATAATTTTATAAAATTAATCGGATCTTGGCCGACTTTATTATGTACAATTGTATTTGTGGCCCGCGAAGAAGATAGTTTGGAGACCCAGGACCTAGAAGAACAGATATTGAATGCAGTTCAAGAAGATCCCAATATTAGTACGAGACAAATAGCTCAACAGTTAAATGTCCCCAGTAAAACAACAGTCCATGCAGTATTGAAAGAAAATCGAATGCGTCCATTTCATGTAAGAAAAGTTCAACCACTGTACGAAAATGACAACGAGCGTAGACGTATGTTTTGTGAAAGGATTTTAGATCAAATTCGGGAAGAACCAAATTTTTTATTTAAAATTCTTTGGAGTGATGAATGTACATTCACTAGAGATGGGGTATTTAATTGTCATAATTATCACTTTTGGGCAGAAGAAAATCCTCGGGCGGTTAGAGAAATGGGACATCAAAGGAAATTTTCAGTTAACGTCTGGCTTGGTATTCTAAATTTACGTGTAATTGGGCCTTTTTTTATTCATCAAAGATTAAATGCCTTAAATTATGTAAATATTTTAGAAGAAGTTTTGGAGAATGTTCCACTAAATTTAGTAAACAACATGCTGTACATGCATGATGGTGCACCACCTCATACAGCAAGAATTTCAAGAGAATGGTTGGACGAACATTTTCCAAATAGATGGATTGGGCGCAATGGACCCATACTATGGCCAGCAAGGTCGCCGGATATGAATCCACTTGATTTTTTCGTTTGGGGATTTTTAAAAGAAAAGGTGTATGCAACACCTCCAGTGGACAATCTAGACGTCATGAATAGAATTCGTGTTGCAGTGGAATTAATTACTGAAGAGATGTTGCTCCGAGTAATTAATTCTATCCCACGACGGCTCCAGATCTGCTTAGAAACGGATGGTTATCAATTTGAACATTTACTTTAATCTTTCATTTTTGATGTATACTTCAAATATTAATTTTTGTAGATTTGTTAAATTTATGATTATTATTAAATTAAACACTTGTTTGATCCATTGTTGCCAAATTTACATTTCTTTAAATTGGCTCGTGAGGAGATATAAGCCACAATACAATATTTTTTTACTTAAATTTTTTGCTTGAAATTAATCAATGAACCATTCTACCTGAAGATTATCACACCTTTTCTGGCCACCTTGTATATATATATATATATATATATATATATATATATATATATATATATATATGTGTATCACTGTTTCTTCGGGTTTGGTCCCGCGTATTTTCTTGGCTCTGGTCCATTATATTTTTAATTCGACGTTTCGATAACGTCGCAGTCATCATCGTCAGGAATAACTATCAAAATTCCATTGCTCTAGCAACCACTTGTTTGACTTTTACGTACTACTTGATGCGTGAATTTCTTGTTTGGCTTCGTGTTACTCTTCTGTTTTGTTCTTCTAATGATGTAGTAGTGACAATTTCAATATTATTTTCGGATGATGACTGCGACGTCATCGAAACGTCGAATTAAAAATATAATGGACCAGAGCCAAGAAAATATGCGGGACCAAACCCGAAGAAACAGTGATACATGTTACGCCCGCGAAAATCTATATATATATATATATATATATATATATATATTTTTTAAACATTTTTATTCGAATGATTATTTTAGTTTATAGTTGTTACTCTGTAATTGGGTTTTTGCCTGTTGGGTAATAAAGATTATTATTATTATTATTATATGGTTTATGGTATCCGACTCTTTACATTTTTTGCCTCTCGGAATCCTTTTTAATATAATTTCTGGCAGTCTTGCGTCTGCATTCTTTATAAAATGCACTTAGGCAAGGGAGCATGTGATTTATCCAAAGTTGGTTATCTTTTTCTATTTTTTGAATAAAAATATCTCTATCTTTATCTACATATATAATGAAAGAACAAATATTTCTTTTCAAACATTTAACTGCCCCTGCAGTTACCGTTACCGTTTTGTATTCATAGCAACCTGGTAATGGCAGATCGTGCAAACATGGTATTTACTAATGATAAAATAAAAATGTGAAAAATATTTAAGTTGGAGCTAATGAATTATTTGGTGTTTCCAATGTTATCTGTGCGATAAGTTAATCTCTAACCTAGTAGTAATTAAAGCACGAAAGTTATAGAGAGTGTGACAATATAAATATATGATACGATATAATAATAATTATTATAAGAGGTGTGTACACTACATAACGAAGTTGATGTCTCCACCATTAATTATTTAAATTCGATATTTCATATTATTATTTAAAATATTGTAGACAAACAGTTAAATTCTAGCGACATAAAATATAAATTCAAGTTATTTGCAACTGCATAGGTAATTTAAATGATTACTATCAAATATTAATTATTGCCAAGTGCCGCACATTCAATTTGGTAAATTATAAATGAAAAAGGAATTTTTCAGACAGCACTTGAATCAACATTTATTGGCATTCCACATTTCTACTCAAAACACGAATCTAGCAATGCAATTATATTTACAAAATGTATTGGGAAATATTTTAACAACGTCTTCCTTTGTTGTGTATCAATAACATAATGAATAAACAGTTCGCGTCAGAAAAAATGCATTCGCAATTTAAGGTCGGGAGCCGGAAGCCTGCGTCGCAACTAATATCGTACATGAATTCTACGTATCAAATCTTATTTCTTTTCACATGTTTTTAGAAATCATAGTATATATTTTAAAATATCACGAAAAAGGCACGATGCTGCCCCCTATTTATTGAAAGCATAATCAAATTTTACTTTGCTTCTATGGAGATTTCTAAGCAACGATTACTTTTATTTACCATTTATTTTCGATCAATGTATTTAATACAACATGTTTATAATAATTACCTCAATAAATTAAAGCAATATAAAGAAGAAATAATGTTTCTAATGGAAGTATTTCACTTTATGTGATCGTTTGAGTGTTCCATTATTTAATTTATATTTAATTTAAGAACCATTAAAAAAAAAATACTGTCAATTTATTCACAAAGCTTCACTGTACAATACATATGTTTAAGTTTCAAAGAACTATTTTCATTACTGTAGAAGATTAATCGTTGTTCGTTTAGCCAAAAAAACATGTAAATTTCGGACCTTAAGCATAAAGCTACGAGACCAAATCAAAGTTTCAGGCTTTTCTAAATTCGAAATTTCACTTCATGCATCAGGCGTATAAAACAGTGATTTCAACCAAAGTTTTAAATATACTAGGCTGGGAATTTTTTAAATTGAAATACGCATTTAATTATTTATTCAAAAGCATATTGAAATATTTGAAATGTTTAAATATTTAGACATTGGCTCAAAAACATTAAAATATTCGAATATTCAAATATGACAAAAAATTAGCAATTGAAACATTCTTAATTGATATTCGAATATTAAAATATGCAAAAAATTTAGTAATTGCAATATTCATAACTGAATACTTGAATATTCGACTATTTAAATTAATGTATATTTACATATAAACAATTAGATACAAATTAAACACCATGCTCTGTTTCACGATAGTTTAAAACGGCAAAAAACCTAACAATTTCTATTTTTACAACAAAATAAAGAATCCAACAGAAAATTATTTTTATAAAATGTTCGCTATTCCCGCTATTCAATCACAGATGTCGCTAGCATGTACTTTTCCAAATCAAAACATTTGACAGCTCCGCCATAGGTTTACGAAAAAGTGAACGTTCCCTTGTGTGTGTAAGTGCCCGTGAACCTAAATATTTTGTGATTATCGCAAAAACGCAGTGCGAATTTGGATGAAATCAACCGAGTGAGAGGATAATGGTCGATTCAGGAGAATCGGGACCGAGGGCGCTCCACGCGCCCAACGTGGCCCCCATCGCCAGCTACATACAAACACGTAAGTCGCAGAGACGACATTTGTCCCCCTTTATTTCTGCACTTTTCTTTGATTTGTCCGCCCGGCGAAAACAAACGCGAATCTCGAGCAACGGCGGCGGCTATTGTTTAAACAAGAAAACAAAAGCGTTTTGTTTATGTTGGATACGGACGAGATATGTCAAATGTAAGTTAGGTTAGTGCGGGAGCCTCTGTATCAGTACGTCCAGTAGTGAAACAAACCAAGTGTAATTTAATTTAAACCTTCATTATCAATACGTCCAGTATGTTCCTCTATTTTCGGTTCCATTCAAAAATACGCAAAAACGACAGCCATCTGGATTATGCGTACTACAATAGTATTACAATCTGTGCTGTTTTTTTTTTGCTTTGTTTTTATCTCAAGTGTAAACATTGGCGAATGTCTTATAAGAATTCCAATTTGTTTAAATTGTTTTGATTCCTTTAACTATGTGACAGTTCGTATTGTTTCCATTTTAAATAAGGGAAACTTTGGAGGCGAATAGGTTTTTATTTGAATTTATTAGGGGTATAATGGATAGATGATTAATTTCAATTCTGTGCATAAATAATAATTAAATTAGAAGAGATAAGGTCATTGTTTTAAAAATATAATCTAACGTTTCTTGTACCAATGTAAATTTTGTTTTTCCAGAATTGTTAATAGTGTTTAAATACTCGCGAAGCTAGGGGCCTATAGTCTGTTTAAAAACTAGAAGGAGTAAGTGCCAAAGCCCAATTTACACTATATAAAGTTACCAGAAATATCACTAGATTAATTTGGCGGCAATTTTAAATAATTTCATAATTACTCTTTAAATAAAATCAAATATCCATTTTGTACTTTTTAATTGTGGTTAAGTATTTTCTTTTCCAGCGTACGATATCGTCAGTTCAATTAAAATGCTTATACGGCATCTCGCCATTTATCTGTGAAATAAAACATATTTACATTATGTTCATAATATAATATAGAATGTATATAATAATGTGTCTCTATTAGAGCTGGAATGAATCCTCGTAAAAAGGATTCGAATCACGAATCCAAATCACCTAATATAATTGGAATTACAAATACTCGAATAAAGGATTCGTAAGAGATAAATATGAATAGAATCGAAGATTCGAATCCTGTTTTTTCGAATCACGAATACAAATCCTTTAAGAATAAATTTGATTTTATTATTTTTTTGCAACCATTATTATATAAATATCGTTACCAGTTGTTTTAACAAAAATATTCAAAACCTAATTATTTATTATTACTACTGAAGTTGATAACAGACTAAATATCTGACTCCCTGTTACTCTGGTTAAAGATGAATATGTGTGTTTCTGAACTCCACTTCAAATCAGTGTTTTGTACGCGTGGCGCATGAAGTAAAATTTCGAGTTTAGAAAAGCCCGAAAATTTGTCTCGGGTCGCTGCGCGACCCGAGACAAATTTTTGGGCTTTTCTAAACTCGAAATTTTACTTCATGCTTAGACTGGGAGTAGAAACACTCGTTCAAAACTTCAAATTGAATTCTATTATAAAATCGACTAATGCCTGAAATTTAAGTAAATAAAAACTTCACTCAATATCATTATAACCGGGAAAGTCAGAGAAAAGTCATGGAATTATATTCAAATTGACCAAAACACTTACAAAAAAGCTATATGATAGTAATAAATTTGCCAAAATCAGCAGGCAAATTACAAAACACGTAAAAATTTATAAAATTAACTTAAATAATGGCAAAAACAATGAAAACTATTAAACAGAAGGGGTTTCCCACAGAAGAAAGTTATACTAAAAGGCCAGGGGAAAAATCTTTAGTCAGGGAAATGTCGGAAAAATTTAACATTTCAGATTGTGGCTACAATGTCAGTTTTACTTCAAACAATATTAAACAAAATTTTGATTATATCATTATTATGTTTAAAAACATTTACAATTATTTAATGTTCTTATCAAAGCATTCACTTTGAAGTTTCGAACGAGCGTTTCCACTCCCAGACTAAGCATGAAGTAAAATTTCGAGTTTAGAAAAGTACCGTGAAAATTTGTCGAGGGTCGCGCAGCGACCCGAGACAAATTTTCTGGGCTTTTCTAAACTCGAAATTTTACTTCATGCGCCACGCGTATAAAACAGTGATTTAACGAGAAATTTAAAAACACACAAAAGATATTTTTCAAGTTAATCCTCACAATTAATACGAATTATTTTTGACGATTCAAATCCTTTTGTAAGTATTCGAATCCTTTTACAAGGATTTGAATCCTTTTATAAGGATTCGAATCACCCACATTTAAACTCGAATACGAATCCTCTTTAAAAATGTAACGAATCCAGTTGAATTACAGTATTCGAATGCGTCTTTTGAATCCTCTAAAAGGATTTGTATCCAGGATTCGAATCCTGAATGATTTGAATAATGCCCAGCTCTGGTCTCTATCTTACTTAAAATTGATTTGTTTCTTAAACTATACAAGGTAGAACGACTCATCTTCGGCATGCCTGCATGATCGTTTACATCTTTTCTTCAAAGTGGTCAGGTCATTTTTATAGAAGAAACTATGCACGGATCTCTTCACTACGCCATCAAAACTTGTAATTATGTCCTCCAAGCTGTTTAGGGCTACAAATCTCTCCGAATTTCTTATATTCGCTAATGGTACGATAGACAGTGGAATTTACAACTCCTAAAAATTAAACATTTTATTATTTGATGCATATTCTCATGCTATTTGATACCTCACCTACTGCACCAACAATGTGTGATACAACAGCAGTCATTTTTATATGTGGATCATCTGTTATCATCTGCTTGTACATATTTATCCACAACCACTCTATAATATTATAATTATACATGCTAAGAGTCAATAATAATGACGTTTATTATGCACTGTTTTTAAGACAGATATAAATGACCCAAATACAACTTCTTACGCTTATTTGGAAGTGAAGGTGATATTATTACCAAGCTTGTACTGGGCCCATAATCCATCACAACAATATAAACAAAACTAACTTTTAACTATGCTGAAGAAACACCGCACAAAAGGTTATTACGAAACAGACAAAGTTGCAACTCGGTAACGCTTAGAATTAAGGTTATGTCAGCTGTTGCTGACGAAATTAGCATAGTGTAAAATGGGCGCGCTCTCGGCCATTCAGAGTTGTAGGTTTTGGCGCGTGAAATTTAAAACGCTCCTCCTAGTTATTAAACAGATTATAGGTACCATGAAGCAGTGAAAGCAAACTGCTCCAGGCGTTAGAATTTTGAAGGTGCAAAACTAGGTTTAATGAAATAATCATTTGTAAAATGTATTAACGTAAGATCAAATATGCACGGATTTTTTCTTTTTAGTATTCCTATGCATACGCTGTACATTTTCCGCCATTCGTTATTTTTTTAAAAGAGTTGTTTTAAAAGAGTTTCAAACTAAAACGATTGTTTTTCAGTACCAGATTAAGCATGAAGTAAAGCTTCAAGTTGAACGTTTTTCAAAAACAACAATTTACAGCGTATGCATCGAGGTACTTAAAAGAAAAAATCTCTGTATATTTTACAAATACAAAAAAGTAGAAGTGTTTAAATACTAAGACAAAAAAGAGGATAGCGCAAAAACATTAAATTACAAAATAAAACGTATTCTTATGCCCGTTTGTACCCAGGTGAACTAAATATTTTATTATCGATTTTTGGATAATTCTATTGCACCGCCATTTAATCAATGATTAAAGTTTCGATTAACCTCAAAATTTTAATCGGCCGATTTTGTCTGATTAAGTACTGACATTTGTCGAAAGTTACTTCAAAATGGAAATTGAATTCAATTTATTAGAAGACGACGATGAACTGGATGTAATTGATTTAATTAACTTTGATGTTCCACGTCATGTGAACCTAAAAATTAATTACTTTGATATCCTAAATCAGCGATGGGGAATCTACGGCCCGCGGGCCAAGTCCGGCCCGCGAAAAGGTTTAATCCGGCCCGTTTAAGAGTGCCGTCGTGAGAATGTTGAACGCGTTCTTACTTCGTAATGTGACGATCCCCATAAAAACTACCTACCTACTATTAAGCATCATTCTTTGGCCCGCTACAATTATCTGGTTATTACAAATGGCCCGTCTTAAAAAAAGTTTCCCCACCACTGTCCTAAATGATAGTAGTTTTCGAAAAAGATTTCGATTGAATAAACAAAGCACCTTATACCTATTAATATTAATTGAAGCACAAATAGAATTTGCAACTGATGGGTAATTTTGTAATAAGTAAGGGGTTGTTGTATATCGATTTACCTTGAATTTTTAGATTCTGAAAACTGAATCGAGGTAAACGTGTATGGGACGCACGAATCTAAAGTTCGTTGGTTAAGGCGACTTACCGTTTGGCCACAAATTAAATGTTAAGTTCCACTTTTGAGGTTATATATGGTCGTATTTTCGGCTAAATAAGCACGTTAGGGATACCTATTACACACATGATGAAATTTTCTCCAAAATGATGACGTAAATTATCCAATTTGTAGTGTTATCTTCATTAATTTAGTCAATATCACGATATTAATTTTACACTAAAATTGACGTCTACTGATGTTTATTTCAAATAATAGATGTATAAATCAATATTGATTAATAAATCATTGGTTTTCTAATATACGATATAAAAAAATGATGGCGCTAGATGTATTAAAATGTAATAAATATTAACTGTTTGGGCATCACAGGGGCTATGAACACCTGCCTCACTGGAGCAATGGAGGCTATGCTAAATTTCACACCTCTGCATCTGCACGTGAAAAGGGAAGCAGCACTAGACGCATTAAGAATAATCCAGACAGACACACCAAAATATGGATACCTTAACGGGCACCTAAAAATCCTCAACACTGTGTGTGAAAGAGCGATATACATGCCCAAAGACTACATGTCAACTGACTACGACTTCGACACAACGATTGAAGTGGCCATCCATGGCCGCCATGATGTTGGAGCGAGGGTCAAGCAGTTACAAGGCTCCTCGATAGTTTGGTTCACTGACGGATCCAAAACTGAAAACGGAGTCGGAATCGGTATCACTGGCCCTCGATGCGAGTTATCAAGGGCCTTGGGACGATCCCCATCGATATTTCAGGCAGAAATCGAGGCCCTGAACACTTGCGCCCACATATGTTTAGACAGGGGATACAACAAACAGAGGGTTTGCATCTGCTCAGACAGTCAAGCTGCATTAAAGGCAATAAAATCGCCTACATGCAAGTCTAAATCTGTCTGGGAGTGCAAGCTATCCCTAAAGCAGCTGGCTAGGAACAACAGAGTCAAACTGGTCTGGGTTCCGGGACACGCAGGGATCAAAGGCAATGAAATTGCCGACAACCTTGCCAAGGAAGGGTCCAAGACTCCATTTGTCGGACCAGAACCTTACAGTGGAATAACTAAAGTCCGCATCAAGGGGATGATCCGGGAATGGGAAGATGCTGGAAAAGTGCTCACCTGAGAAACACACCTGGTCTGCGGCAGGCGAAAAGGTTCATCGCCTTCTCTACCGTAAGAGCCGGACAGTTTCTCAGGTTAAGCAAGGGCAACCTAAGGCTCATAACCGGCCTTCTAACTGGACACTGTCCTCTGAAGTACCACCTCACCAAGATGGGTCAGACAACTGATGCCAACTGCAGGTTCTGCAACGAGGCACAAGAAACAGCAGAGCACCTACTTTGTGAATGCCCTGCCTTGTCCCTTCAAAGAGGGAACTACTGTCATCGGCCACTTTAAACACCGAGGAACTGGTACACATTAACCCTCAAGTTATAGTAGACTTCATAAGAAGTCTAGACATTGAGGGACTCAAGTAGGTCAGGGATAGTTACAAAAGATCTTTTAGGTCGAGGTAACTTCGAAAGGCCCAGAGGCCACACGACCCACCGACCCCATACCATACCATATCATACCATAACTGTTTACGAAAACTGTCATCGACATCTTTGGGAATGATGTAAAATATTAATGTTAATATTTAAATATTCAGGGGCTATTCCGTACAGCAAATTTAAGCAGTTTATTCTGTTGCAAACTTTTCTTCTAACCTAATCTAACCTAGCAGTATGTAGAATAACTAATATGCGCAAAGAGATTTAAGCAATTTATTCTATTGCAAACCTTTCTCCTAACATAACCTAACCTACAAGTATGTGGAATAGTCACCGTGCGCAAAGAGATTTACGCAGTTTATTCTATTGAACATCTTTCTCCTAACCTAATCTGGAAGTATGTGGAATAGTCATCGTCTGCAAAGAGACATACGCAATTTATTCTATTGGAAACCTTTCTTCTAACCTAACCCAACCTAGAAGTATGTGAAATATTTAACTTGGGCAAAAAGACTTCTGCAATTTATTCTATTGCAAACCTTTCTACTAACCTAACTTCAAAACGTAAAATCGCCTAAGCATAATAAAATGTTTATCTGCATCTTATTATTTTATAGAAAAATGTGTGGCCATACTTAGCCTTAAATCAGATAATTTTGCTTGGTTATGTGGTTCTATTAAATTATTTTAATTGTATTTAAATTTAGCTGTGTGTCTATTAACCAAACTAGATATGCCGTACAAATTTAAATTTAGTAAAAACAGTGAATTAAATATAAAAGTAATATTTGTGGGTGTTATTATATATTGTTATATTATTTGTTAATATTTTATTATTGCAGTAAATATCCTAGTTATCGTATGTAGGTGCCATCTATTTTTTATATCGTAAATCAAAATACCTATGATTTAATAATCACTCTTGATTTATATATCCATTATTTTAAATAAACGTCAGTAGACGTCAATACTAGCGTAAAACTAATATCCTGATATTGGCTGAATTAATGAAGATAACACTACAAATTGGATGAATTACGTCCTAATTTTAGTGATAATTTCATCATGTGTGTAATTTGTATCTGTAATGTGCTTATTAAGCCGAAAATACGACCATATATCAGAGCTGGGACGAATCCTCGTTAAAAGGATTCGAATCACGAATCCGAATCACCTAATATGATTCGAATCACGAATACTCGAATAAAGGATTCGTAAGGGATAAATATGATTCGAATCAAAGATTCGAATCCTGTGTTTTCGAATCACGAATATAAATCGTTTAAGAATAAATTTGATTTTACTATTTTTTTACAACCATTAACATATAAATATCGTTATCAGTTGTTTTAACAAAAATATTCACAACCTAATTATTTATTATTAACACTGAACATCGTTGATAACAGACTAAATTTCTGTGTTACTCTGATTAAAGATGTATTTGTGTGTTTTTGAACTACACTTCAAATCAATGGTTTATACGCGTGGCGCATGAAGTAAAATTTCGAGTTTAGAAAAGCCCCGTGAAAATTTGTCTCGGGTCGCTGCGCGACCTCCGACAAATTTTCTACGCGGGGCTTTTCTAAACTCGAAATTTTACTTCATGCTTAGTCTGGGAGTGGAAGACACTTGTTACTTTAAAATATGTCACAACTATTAAAGTATGTATCGTCGGATACCCGTCTTCAGGGGTGATATGTAAGCAAATTATGGGTCCTAGGAGTTGCCAAATAAGTGAGTAACTCAACCGTTTCCAAGGCACTCTGAAAAACCAAAAGATTAAAATTTTACATATAAAATGTACAATAAATTATAAGTGTGATACATCATTGAATTCAGTAAAAAATATTCTTCCAAAAAATATCAAAATCCAAAATGGCGCCCATAAGAAAAACAAAAGTTAGCTATGGTCCCTAGGTAAATGTTATAGTTATCTTAAAATAAATTATGTTACTAGATTTATCATTAAAAAGTGCCTGTAATGCCAAAGTTGTAAATGTCTGGATTTAATAGTTTTTGAATAAAAAAATAAAAACGAATTTTCAAAAATACGTTTTTTGACAATATCTCATTAAGGAAATGAGATATTTCAAACTTGTTTTTGGGTTATTATTGGGCCCTAAATTATGCAACTTTGCCCCAATTTAACCGACTCTCTATCTCTTTAAATAACCGAAATCCCCATACATTCTGTTGAAATACGGACACCCAGTATAATAATAATAATAATATAAAATTTATTGTATTGTTATTTTCTAAATATTTTAATTAATTAAATATTTTACATTGTTTACCGTATATTTACGAATATATTAAAAATAAATACTTATTTCAGTAATTCAATATTAATTATACCATCAAATGACTAAAAGTCTTGCGTTACAAATCACGAGAAATCATTAGATGTTTTTTTATTAAACGAATTTCACTATGGCTTTCGACGTCTAACGTCGTGTAGCCGACGAAAAAATATACCTCTTTTACCTAAACACTTTTGAAATTTTTTTTTGATTTTTTTGAAAATAAATACACAACTTATAATAATTTGAAAATTTACGAACAAGTGTCTCCACTCCCAGACTAAGCATGAAGTAAAATTTCGAGTTTAGAAAAGCCCCGCGTAGAAAATTTGTCGAGGGTCGCGCAGCGACCCGAGATAAATTTTCACGGGGATTTTCTAAACTCGAAATTTTACTTCATGCGCCACGCGTATTAAACACTGATTTCAAGTAAAGTTAAAAATATAAAAACATATTAAAACTGTTTTCAGTTTTAAAAGTTATCAAAATATGTCAAAATTATTTAAAATTGCCAAAAACATCAAAATGACCAAAATGTCATCTCGAAAATATAAAAAATATCAAAAACGTAAAAAATTCGGCGTGTTGATAAAGTCGATTTACGTCAAAATTATCATATTATGTCAGTACGTGACAGTTTCACAAAAACGTTCTTACAAAAACGAAAATTTCTGTTAAAATCAGTAATAATGTCAAAAAAGTTATCTAATAATATAAAAATTGTTATCTAATGTAAAACAAGTAAATATGTAATATCAAAAATATCAAATGTCAAAATTGTCGTCTAATGTCAAAAAAGTAAAAAAATATAAAATGTCAGAACTGCCATCTAATGTCAAATACGTCATTTAATGCCAACATCAGAAATAGTAAAAAATGTCATTGTTTATCAAAAGTAACATCTAATGTGAAACATTTCATGTAATGTCAAGAAACGTAGACTAATATCAAGAATATAATCTATTGTCAAAAATGTCATCTTAAAAGGTAAAAAATATCAAAAATGACATTCAATGTCAAAAATGATTAAATATGTCTTGTAGAAAAAAAAATCTTAAATTTGTGTGTTCAAATAATGATTCAATAATTTTTGAAAATCGTTACAAATCTGAATAAAAATATTAAAAATTTTATAAACATTTTATATATTTGACGAGAAAATCTCGAAATATCGAAAATTTCATCAAAATTTCATAAATCGATAAATATGACAACATTTTAAAAATCAAGATATGTTGAAAATCTGATAAACATTTTCATAAATTAATTAAAAATCTCGAAATATTGAAAATTTCATCAACATTCGATAAATTAAGGAAAATTGAGGAAATATTGCAAAATCTGATAAAAATTCGATTAATCGACGAAAATCTCGAAATGATAATTTTATGAAAATATCGATTTGTTGAAAATCTTATAAAAATGTTATAAATCGACATGTTAAGTGTAAAAATTTGATTGGAAATGTCAATTCATATTTGATGAATATGAATTGACATTTCCAATCAAATTTTAATAAATGTTATATTTGTCGAAATTATTGAAAATCAATTAAAAATCTCAAATCTGGCAAAAATCATCAAAATATATTAATTTAATTGATTTTATCACTTACAAACGAGTGTCGTCCACTCAAAGACTAAGCATGAAGTAAAATTTCGAGTTTAGAAAAGCCCCGCTTAGAAAATTTGTCTCGGGTCGCGCAGCGACCCGAGACAAATTTTCACGGGGCTTTTCTAAACTCGAAATTTTACTTCATGCGCCACGCGTATAAAACAGTGATTTAGCGAGAAATTTAAAAACATACAAAACAAATCTTTCATGTTAATCCTTACGATTAATTCGTATGATGATGATCGAATCCTTTTATAAATATTCGAATCCTTTTATGAGGATTCGAATACTTTTACGAGGATTAGAATCCTTTTATGAGGATTCAAATCCTTTTACGAGGATTCGAATCCTTTTATGAGGATTCGAATCCTTTTATGAGGATTCGAATCACCAGCATTTTGATTCGAATACGAATCCTTTTAAAAAAGTGTAACGAATCCAGATCACAAATCCAGTTTAACTAAAGTATTCGAATACCTCTTTAGAATCCTCTAAAAGGATTCGAATCCAGGATTCGAATCCTGAATGATTCGAATCCTGCCCAGCTCTGCCATATATAACCTCAAAAGTGGAACTTAAAATTCGATTTGCGGCCAAGCGGTAAGTCGCCTTAACCAACTAACTTTAGATTCCCTGATTCCATTTTCAGAATCTCAAAAATCACGGTAAATCGATGTGCAATGAATCCAAAAACGTACCTTTACATCAGCAACTGACATTTCGTCTCAATTTTTAAATAACATTTGTTTAAATAATTATTACCAACATAATCTAACTAACAATCGTAATTTCTACAATTTGCCAACATTAAATAATTAAATAGCCTAACATTTTTATTTATAATGTATATAATGTTTTCTATGAAGGCCGATTTACTAACCAGATGACGGTGTAAACAAAGCACCTTGATTAATCTAATCATTGATGTACTAATCACTGATTCTAATCGAGCGGGGTGCAAACGGGCATTAGACAAATAACTTATACAGATATAATTTTCCTTTAGTATATTTAAAAAATTTCACTGAACTACCAATCTGACTTATTATTTATCCGAAATGTAATACAGTCACTTGAAGGGGAAATTTGTAGGAACCGAACATACAAAAATAGGTACATTTTCTCAATATTCACGAATACGAGTTCGAGAAATGTCATGATTTTCACCTTTTCTAAAAAAAGAAATTTTCATTATTTCGTTATTCAAACGTTAGCAAAAGAACCGTCAATCTAGTAAAATGCATATATTTGTTGTCTTCGTTTGCTTCAAAATAAAATATAAAAGTGAATATTTGGAAAAATTAATTATTAATGTCGAATATATTTCAATATTCAGATATAAATATTTTTTTATGGAATAAAAATTATACAGCTTCAAATTTTGATAAAAAAAAGTATGGAGATATTTGCCTGCATTCTAAAACTTGACTAAATCCTTTTTCCTGCGATTATCAATCAATGATACAAAATTCCTAAATAAATAACCAATCAAAATTTTGCAAAACAATAGGTACAGGGTGATTTACCATAAATGTCCCCCGCTCCCCTCTAACTTTGTTATTTCTTACCCGTTTGAAAATAAAAAAAATGGTGATGTGTCCATCATAGTACTTTCCCCCGTAAATTGCGTATTAAATCACTTTTAAAATATTTGTAGCATTATTATTTTCAAAATGTCTTCAACTTTTGATAACTACAACTTTTATTTGAAACATTTTTCAATTAGATCAACACATACTGACACAAACCAATGACTAGATAAAAAACACTATTTATTGATAAATCTCAAAAACTAAGAGTGCTACGACAAAAAGTGAAGATACAAAAAATTTTTAATATTTTATTACCTACAACTTTTATTTGAAACATTTTCCAATTGTATCAACACACACACTGACACAAATCAATGACTAGATAAAAAACACTATTTATTAAATTTCTCAAAAACTAAGAGTGCTATGACAAAATGTAAGTGAACAATACATCTTCATTTTGTTATTATCTACAACTTTTATTTGAAAGAATTTTTTGTTTGATGAACATTTATTGAAAAAATCTGAAAAAACTAAAAAACGCTAAGAGTAAAGTACCACTTTCGGTTTTCCGATTTTCACCAAAAGCTTTTCAGTTCTTCCGATTGTAACAAAAAGCTTAAGTTTCAAGTTTCATCTCGATATCTTTAGCGGTTTCTGCGGTACAGCGCACACAGACACACAGACAGACAGACAGACAGACATTTTTCAAAAATGGTCTTATTCGACTCAGGGGACCTCAAAACAGATATTTCCGCAAACATTTTTGATTCGAAAATTTTCACGAAAACAATACTTTCCCTTTGTATTACATACGGGGGAAAGTAATAAAACATTTGAAATAGTTTTTTTGTGAGATTTTATACATCATATTCAAATATATAGGGTGTCCAAAATAAATGAACTATTAAGTAGTATTTGATTTTTTTAAATAGAACATTTAACAAACAACACAACACAAAGATAACGGGTTTGATGAGGTTATGTTAAACGACTAAGGAGATAAAGCCGGTTTTCTGATACTTATGCACAATGAGTCTAACATTGTGGATTGATTGATGTTGGTTTTTTAGAAGGAACACCCTGTATTTCACTCGAATATTGCCTATTGAGACTTTGAATTAAGACTTTATCTTAAAGAAATCACCCTGTACATAAATTTCAGCAAATAGAAAATATCATCAGATTTTAATCTTTGATCTTTATTTAACGGAAGGCCAATACATAAATATAAACATACAGACCAAGAAAATACAGGGTGTCCTGTTAATGTGGGGAAATGGTTTAACTATAGATTCCTGGGATCAAAATATGATGATTTAACATAACTTATCTATATCCAAAAGTTTACGGTTATGCCGGAATTAGTCTTCAAAGTTCAAAAACATTATTAATTATATTTACAACAATTAAACGGTATATTCGATCCGACTAAAATTTATTATGGTTCTATGTCATAATATAACACATCATTTCAGTTATTATGGTCATCATTGATTGACAAGAAGTATAAAAACAATAGTACGACAGCATAAAAACTAAAATATGTTTATTTGCGTACCTTATAAAAATTCAAAAAATACGTTTTGAAATATTAGTTCATTTAAAAGCTTTTTTGTCTCTTAATAATGTTTGTTATCTTGTACGGTTTTGCCACAAAAAATAAAATGCAAAGAAATTATTTTTTATTATTTAGTAAAAAAAAAAACGAAATCTAGTTTTTCGGGTGATTAAAAATACATGGTTTTTCTTCGTCGCCGCCATTGTTTAACAAACGTGACTTGTGTATAATATTAATTAACGAGTGTTTTTTGAGAATTAATTGTTACCTTCATTATGGTTTATAATTATTTTCTGTATATTATTAGATATTCTTTGAAGCTTTCAACGAGTGTTTTCCACTCCCAGACTAAGCATAATGTAAAATTTCGAGTTTAGAAAATCCCAGAAAATTTGTCTCGGGTCGCTGCGCGACCCTCGACAAATTTTCACGGGGCTTTTCTAGACTCGAAATTTTACTTCATGCGCCACGCGTATAAAACACTAAAATATGAAATTTATGAAATCTGTGTTTTAAAACCGTGGCGCATGAAGTAAAATTTCGAGTTGAGAAAAGCCCAGAAAATTTGTCTCGGGTCGCTGCGCGACCCTCGATAAATTTTCACGGGGCTTTTCTAAACTCGAAATTTTACTTCATGCTTAGTCTGGGATCGGAAAACAGTAGTTTAAAGCTTCGGATAAAACTCTTTAAAATAAACAACGTATGTCGGAAAATTTTAAGCGTATGCATATTTTTACCTAAAAGAAAAATTCACTGTGTGTTGCTTGTATTAGGATTTTTCCAAGGAAATTGAGGATACCATATTCATATTTTATATTTTTGTGGCAAAACCGTACAAGATATCAAACATTATTAAGAGATAAAAAAAGCTTTCAAATAAACCAATCTTTGAAGTATTTTTTTAAAATTTTTATTAGGTGAGCCAGTAAAAACATATTTTAGTTTCTATGTTGTGGTTTTTTATACATTTTGTCAATCAATGATGGTCATAATAACTTAGATGATGTGTTATATTTTGATAATCAACCATAACAAATTTCAGTCAAATCGAATATAGCGCTCAATCGTTACAAATAAAATTAATAATATTTTTTGGACTTTTAAAGATTAATTCCGGCTTAACCGTAACATTTTGGATGTAGATAAGTTGTGTTAAACATGATGATTTAATCCCAGGAATCTATGGTTAAGCCATTTCCCCACATTAGCGGGACACCCTGTATAAATGAATAATTCAACACTGATATCAGCACAATAAAAACAAACAAACAAAACAAACTAAAATAAACAAAAATTTTAATGCACGCAGTAAGGTGTAGTATCAATCAGAAAAGAAGTCAATATTGACTTTGTTGGCGTTTCGCGTAGAGGCCGAGTGCTGACCGTAATCTGTCCTAAATGGAACGTTAAATGTTGATTTTTTTCTTAATGTTCTAGAATTTATGTTACATTCCTATCCAATTCAAAAGGTCCGGACAATCGATTTGACAATTTACAATTTTTTAAAAAGAGTTAGGTTGTAGTTAAATCGACGTTGCTGTAAACTTTGAATGCCGAAATGGTTGAAGAGTTTTGCAGTGCTCTCAATAATGTTAAATCTATAACCTAAAAAATGAATAAACTTCCTTTGGATACATTCAATCCTGTCTTTGTCTTCCGCCATGTATAGAGACCAAACACAAGAACCATATTCCAAATAGGAACGCACTAAAGTACTAAGAGTATTTGAAATTTTGTATTATCATAGTAGGGTGCAAATATTTGTAAGTGGGCCGATAATATGTGGCATTATTGTGATTACATTATCTTAGCTGGGGATAATTAGCAATTGAACCGAAATGGATTATTAGTAAGTAAGTAAGTAAAGTTTATTCATGTATTACATCGGTGTACATAAGTCAGTGAGTATAATTAGTAGTGATTAAACATACAGTAATCTTAAGAAATATAAATTAGTGATTAAAACAAAATGTGATCACAGTTTGAATAAATAATAATAAAGACATTAAAAAATAAAATATATGCAAGTACAAACATATTAAAATCGTCATAATAATAAAAATATTAAAATATCAAAAATATAAAAAATATAAAGTATATACAAGTACAAACACATTAAAATCAATATGTGACTGTGTCACAGAGGTGCTGAAACTCATATGTTAGGCACTCATGAACACTATAGAAGATATGATTTAATTTTATGTTTAAACTCAAGTGCGGACAACGACTTTATTGCATCAGGAATTGCATTGTGTAGTTGTGGTCCATAATAGTTTACGCCATTGTGACATTTAGTTAACCGCATTGATTTTAAACAAATGTCATGCCTGTGTCGGGCATTATGTCCATGAATCTGAGAATGAGTGCTGTAAGACGCTAGATTCTTTTTTACGTGCATTATACATTCAATTATGTAAATACAGGGCAGGGTAAGAATATGTTCATCGATAAAAGCATGCTTACAGTCATCTCTAAATCCGAGACCAAGAACTGCTCTTAGTGCACGTCGCTGAAGTCCAAACAATCTATTTATTATGGTTGAGTGTCCCCACGTCAGTATTCCATATGACACTTGACTATGAAAGTGTGCGAAGTACGCAGCTTTGACAGCAGTGTGTGGCAGAGTTGTATGTAAGCGCCTTAATAAATAGATTGATTTGCATAATTTCTTAGCTGTCATATTCCCTTGAGCATGCCAATTTAGTTTACTATCCAGCTTAACCCCTAAGAATTTAGTTGAGTTTAATTCTATGTTAGGTTTTAGTGAAAACGTAACATCAATAGTTTTATTGGAATTTAATGTGAGCTTATTGGATAGAAACCAGTCAGAAATAATATTATTGCAAATGTTAGTCTTGTTAAATGCATAGGCCAAGTCACTCGCTCTATTCATGAAGGTTGTATCATCTGCGTATAATATTATTTTAGTCGCCGTACTGATTAACTCGGGTAGGTCGTTGATATAGAGTAAGAAGAGAAATGGGCCCAGAATTGATCCCTGGGGTACCCCGTTTAGTGTATTCACTGGTGATGATACTTTTTGACCAACCATTACTCTCTGTGACCTGTGGCTGAGGTACGAGTTAATCATACGACAACTTTTGGGATGGAAGCTGTAGTAGTACAATTTTCGCAGTAGAATGTCGTGCGAGACACAGTCAAAGGCTTTACTAAGATCTAAAAATGATGCGGTAGTGTACATGTTCTGATTAAAACCTTCTAGAACTTCTTCTACAAAAGCGCTGACTGCATCTCTTGTCGACATTCCCCTTCGAAAACCGTACTGTGAGTTGTTTAATAAGTCATTCCTTTCAACGTAGCCTACCATCTGACTAAGCAGGATTTTTCCAGCACTTTTGAGATAATAGGTAACAATGAAATCGGGCGGTAGTTGTTAACCTCAGATTTGTTCCCTTTTTTGTATTGCAATAATTGGAGAGTTTTTTTTAAATATATAAATATGTACACTTTTCATCATAACAAATACCTAAATGTGTAATACTGAATCAAATACTAATTCAACTGTACCAAATAATATTCCATAATTAATTATAAGGTGATTGGGTCAAAATGACCCGAAGATGACAACTGTAACAATTTTATCTAACAACGTTGATATTATCATTTCTTAAAAAAACCAACATACAATTTCGTAACATAACCGTGTGCCCAAGGTCCTGATTTTTTTGAAAATAAAATCAATACCAAAAAAGTTATGGCTGGATTCTACTTTGTGTCAACGGCGATTTTTCGGCGAAAAATAAGTTAAATTGATATATGGTGGGCTTGGGTGTATTATTGAAGCTTTAAATATACCCCGGCAAAGTGTTTATTACGAAATCGGACTCACCGTTTGATCAAAATTTCTTGTTGAAAATCACGAAATGTTAAATTTAGTTATATAATACCTACACCCATATTTATTTCAAGTTACAAATAAAAATAGCAATATCTACCAAGTTGATCCCGTTTGTATTGATAAAAAGGAAGCGTAAACACTAGTTTTTCGATAATTACTTACACTTACATTTTGCTCACAAATTGTATCCGAAATTAACGCTTTTTTGGAAGGTTATGTTCGCTATTCCTGGTCTAATTCTTTACTTATTATGTAACAACCACAGAGTTTTTCTTAGTTTCATTATAGCTCACTTTTCTTGAGATGATGCTTTCATTTTCATATAAAATAAGCTTACAAAAGGACACCAATAGACAATTCAGATATTTAGGTTATTGCTAAATAAACAATCTTCGTTTATCTTTGTTTGTCATGATATAAAATAAAATATGAAAAACCAGTGGGCGCCAATGCAAACATGGTGGGAAATTTAAAAAATGTATCTTTTATAACAAAGAATAGGCATCGTGCGCAAAGAGACTTACGCAATTTATTCTATTGCGAACTTTCTCCTAACCTAACCTATCCTAGAAGTATGTGGAAAAGTCATCGTGCGCAAAGAGACATACGCAATTTATTTTATTGTAAACTTTTCTCATAACCTAACCTAACCTAGCAGTATGTACAATAATCATCGTGCGCAAGGAGATTTAAGTAATTTATTCTATTGCAAACCTTTCTCCTAACATAACTTAACCTACAAGTATGGGAATAGTTATCGTGCGCAAAGAGACATGGAATGTATTCTATTGCAAACCTTTCTACTAACCTAACCTAACCTAAAAGTATGTAATCGCCTAAGCTATAAACTAGTAAAAATATTAAATTCAATCAAGCCTCTATGTTTTATTAGTCAGTATCAAAATTCCGTTTAAATTTTTAAACTTAAATTTTTCTGTATTAGATTTTTTTTATCAATTTTCATGAAATCGGTTCTTTTCATAACCACCACCGTAGTATCCCTATATTTAAGATAGTAGCGCAAACTGGCATCCATCTTGACGCCCTTAGGCGCCAAAATTAAACTAAACCAATCATATTCTATAATGATTGACGCGCGTCCTGTTCATTTGATTTAGTTTGTATTTGGCGCCTAAAGGCGTCAAGATGGCTGCCATTTTGTGCTACTCTTTTAAATACAGGGACACTACCTGGCGGGATTATTGCTTACTATACGTTTTGTATTATTTATGAATAAAACAATTACAAAAATAACGCACGAAAATAACAAACATAACTCTTCAGAATCGTAATTCAAAAACGTAATTTTCAAACAGTTAGTTTTGACGAAACGGTCCGATCTCTTTGCCGCGGGATTTTGATCATAAATAATACACCCCAAACCAGTAGATATCCAATACTGTTCAACATTTTTTTCACGCAGCATAACAAAATCCGTAGGTTAATACAGTACAGTAGGATTTTCTAAAGTAAGAAAAAGACAAAATATTTAGCAGACAAATCGTGATAATAACATGCCTACGTATTCGAAAATAAATGTTATCCTGTTTGTCAAATTTTACTTCAAATTTGCAATTGTCAACTGCCGCGATGTCTTATACTCTGGAAGAGATAATACAAGTTATGGGTATATGGTGGCAATTCGATAAGGGATACTGTTCATTTATTTATGGCAAATTTTAAGAACCAGCGAATTCCACATTGTTCAACAATTTCAAGAATTGTTCGTTCTTTTGAACAGACTGGATGTATTGCTAACAATAAATGCCACAGAAGACCAGGAAAGACGGGACATAATGATTTGCGCTATTGCAATAGAAGATTCGTCAAAATCCAGCTTTTAAATTGCTACAGAATTTGGTACTAACAGGGAAAAGGTTTGACAAGTTCTCAAACGAAATAGATACAAATCTAAAATTTCAACAGGTCATCAGGTATTTCCAAAAGATGACATTGAAAAAATGGTGGGATTCATTGCATTTCGATTTACCATGATTTTTGAGATTCTGAAAATGGAATCAGGGTAAAGGTGTATGGGAGGCACGAATCTAAAGTTTGTTGGTCAAGGCGACTTACCGTTTGGTCGCAAATCGAATTTTAAGTTCCACTTTCGAGGTTATATATGGTCGTATTTTCGGCTAAATAAGCACATTACAGATACAAATTACACACATGATGAAATTATCTTCAAAATGAGGACGTAATTCATCCAATTTGTAGTGCTATCTTTATTAATTCAGCCAATATCACGATATTAGTTTTACCCTAGATTTGACGTCTACTGACGTTTATTTAAAATAATGGATATATGAATCGAGATTGATTATTAAATCATAGGTAATTTAATTTACGATATAAATAGATGGTACTTTCGTACGATAACTAGGATATTTACTGCAATAATAAAATATTAACAAACAAACAATAGATAATAACAAATATTACTTTTATATTTAATTCACTGTTTTTACTCAAATTAAATTTGTACGGCATATCCAGTTTGGTTAGTAGACACAAAGCAAAATTTAAATACAATTAAAATAATTTAATAGAACCACATAACCAAGCAAAATTATCTGATTTAAGGCTAAGTATGGCCACACATTTTTCTATAAAATAATAAGATGCAGATAAACATTTTATTATGCTTAGGCGATTTTATGTGTTTTTAAGTTAGGTTAGTAGAAAGGTTTGCAATAGAATAAATTGCGAAAGTCTTTTTGCGCAGGTTAAATATTTCACATACTTCTAGGTTAGGTTACGTTAGGTTAGGAGAAAGGCTTGCAATAGAATAAATTGCGTATGTCTCTTTGCAGACGATGACTATTTCGCATACTTTTAGAATAGGTTAGGAGAAAGGTGTTCAATAGAATAAACTGCGTAAGTCTCTTTGCGCACGGTGACTATTCCACATACTTGTAGGTTAGGTTATGTTAGGAGAAAGGCTTGCAATAGAATAAATTGCTTAAATCTCTTTGCGCACATTAATTATTCTACATACTGTTAGGTTAGGTTAGGTTAGGAGAAAAGTTTGCAATAGAATAAATTGCGTAAGTCTCTTTGCGTGTACGAAACAGCTCGTGAATATTTAAATATTAACATTAATATTTATTACATTACATTTATTACATTTTAATACATCAATTTTTTGATATCGTAAATTAGATTCTAATTTACGATATAAAAAATAGATGGCGCTAGATGTATTGAAATGTAATCTTGATTGATGTGAATCAATCTTGATTTATATATCCATTATTTTTAATAAACGTCAGTAGACGTCAATTTTAGTGTAAAATTAATATCGTGATATTGACTGAATTGATGAAGATAAAACTACAAATTGGATGAATTACGTCATCATTTTGGACATAATTTCATCATGTGTGTAACAGGTATCCCTAATGTGCTTATTTAGCCGAAAATACGACCATATATAACCTCAAAAGTGGAACTTAAAATTTAATTCGTGGCCAAACGGTAAGTCGCCTTTACCAAGATTACTTTAGATTCGTGCGTCCCATACACGTTTACCCCCATTCCGTTTTCAGAATCTCAAAAATCAAGGTAAATCGATATACAACGAACCCAAATGGTGTTTTGAAAACGACGATGAACGTACAAATGCAAAAAATGAATGAAAATGACTCCGAATAGATTTGGGAACTCAATACCCACAAAAATTGAACGTTTGGGCAGGTATCATCGGAGATCATATTATTTGGCCCTTTTTCATTAAGGAAAAGTTGAATGGAGTAAAGTATTTGGATTTTCTCCGGCATTTCATTTTTCAGCAATAAGGCCACTTCTAGTAGTAGACTTCAATCAAATATGGTATCACCAGGATGACTGTCCTGTGCACGACATGGTTAATGTGCGTGGATTTTTAAGTACTACTCTTCCGAATCGTGTAAATGGTAGAAGAGGTGATATTAGGTGGGCAGCCAGGTCTTCCGATTTGCCTGTAAATGACTTTTTCCTTTCGTCATACGTGAAACAGAAAGTGTATAATCATGTAAGAGTTAAAAAAGAAGAACAGCTTCGCCAAAGGATTGTCAATGTGTTTGGAACCATTACACCTCTAATGCTTCATAACGTGAGAAGGAACTTCTATGACAGATTAGGGCACTGTTTAGCGGTGCAAGGATCTCTATTTAAACATTTATTATAAATTACCTTATTCATACAAGATAAATTCAAATTCAAGACTATTTGAATTTGAGAAAATAAGCTTACGCTTCTTAAGTCTGCACACTTTAAATATAATATATAAAATTACGAAAAACTATTCGTGAAAATGCAAACAATGTCTTAATTAATAAGACAACTTAAGACGATAAATATCCATTGAAACAACTACTTCCCGTGCAAATACACCTCCGGATATTGAATTATACCGTGAAATATTTAAAATCTTATTTAATTTGATTTGTTACAACGCTCTATTAAAGTACCGGGCTTTCATTAATTCCCGAACCCCACGTGACCAAAAATAATGGGCAACCAAATGTACAAGGTGGTATGGCTCACACAAAAATTCCCTAGATTTAAAAATATTTATTCGCCGGCGTATTTTTATGACGACTGAAAATATTATATTTAAAATGATTAAAAAATAGGCTCATCTTCAAAAATGTAACTAATTTTTATTAATTTTCGCAGTATTTGCTTATCCTAGCAAATTGACTCTGCAAAATAAATAGAAATAAAACTCAATGTTTCAGAATAATTAAACAATTTTTGCTTACCTGAAAATTGCGGGCGAATCTTGTAAGATCTCAAAGGTTGGTTTAACGATGCACCGCGCATAAACGTTTATGTCAAATTTGACTTTAGTAACGTTTGGTTACTTTTTTCAAAGCCTCCAACGTACAAATACAATAATTTACGCGGCAATTTTAAATTTAGTCACGTGGGGTTCGGGAATTAATGAAAGCCCGGTATATGTAACGTTTAGGTCTCTATGAAGAGTGTGAGACCTTATTATTTACCTTACGGTACAGTTCAAACAAGATAAATTCAAATTCAAGACTATTTGAATTTGAGAAAATAAGCTTACGCTTCTTAAAGTGTGCAAACTTCTTTTTTCTTTCTTTTACAAAAGCATAAAACCATAATTTCTTGTGCAGATACAGAGAATGTCTACACGTACTTCCGTTACACTGTGATCGAAACTAACAAACTTTATTCAGGTAGGAGATAAGTAGCTAGATTGTGAGATTGATCATCTGAGCTTCTTGTACCTAATGTACCTAATTTTTCCTTGTACAGGGTGACCCATTTTAGTTTATCCATTGGAATATCTTGACAAATATGCTTTGGACAAAAAAAAAATTAGAACAAAAGTTTAATGGTTACGAATTTAACAAACTTTATTCAGGTAGGAGATAAGTAGCTAGATTGTGAGATTGATCATCTGAGCTTCTTGTACCTAATGTACCTAATTTTTCCTTGTACAGGGTGACCCATTTTAGTTTATCCATTGGAATATCTTGACAAATATGCTTTGGACAAAAAAAAAATTAGAACAAAAGTTTAATGGTTACGAGGGGGCCATCCGATCCTATAATCTTTTCTTAACCCCCGCCTTTCAGGGGGCAGGGGAGGGGGCAATTTTTAAATCTTAAATAGGAACCCTTATTTTTTATTGAAGATTCGGATTCTACACCAAAAATGATGTAGGTTTTATCTGATTTTTTTTAATTCGTGATAGATGGTGCTGTAGTCGCAAAAATGAAAACGTTCCCGGTAAACCTAAAGAAATCTGCTGTGGTTAACACAGTCGGTACCTGTGTTGACCGCAGAGCTGGGATTAATCCTCAAAAACAGGATTCGAATCACGAATCCGAATCACCTAATATGATTCGAATCACGAATACTCGAATAAAGGATTCGTAAGTGAAAAATATGATTCGAATCAAAGATTTGAATCCTCATTTTTTAATCACGGATACAAATCCTTTAAAAATAAATTTGAATCTATTATTTGTAACCAGTAATATTTTATTCCATCAGTTTCTATTAACCAAAATGTTCATTTACCGACTAAATATCTGATTATATAATGATTTTAATTAATGATGATATATGTGTTATTGAACTTCATTTTAAATCTGTTTTATACGCGTGGCGCATGAAGTAAAATTTCGAGTTTAGAAAAGCCCCGTGAAAATTTGTCTCGGGTCGCTGCGCGACCCTCGACAAATTTTCTACGCGGGGCTTTTCTAAACTCGAAATTTTACTTCATGCTTAGTCTGGGAGTGGACAACACTCGTTCTTAGGAGTTTCAAATTAAAGGATCACTCTAGATTACTAAGTTTATTACCATTTTACAAAGGCTACATCTCGAAGGACCAATCATGGTCTTCGGAGACCGAAGGACTACAGGGATTCGAAGTTTATTCATAAGAAAACAACGAATATCTGAAGGTTTACAACATGGATAGGAAAAAAAAACATCCAATTTTGAAAAAATATCGAAGTTGGGTTGGTTTTCAGTGCGTTTTTAACTTCACATTAAATCAATGATTTATATGCGTGGCGCATAAAGTAAAATTTCGAGTTTAGAAAAGCCCCGTGAAAATTTGTCTCGGGTCGCTGCGCGACCCTCGACAAATTTTCTACGCGGGGCTTTTCTAAACTCGAAATTTTACTTCATGCTTAGTCTGGGAGTGGACCGTCAAGATTTTCTACATGTCGAGATTTTCGATATTTCTAGATTTATGTTGATTTATTCACAGTTTGTTATTGTATTAAATGCTACTTTAATATTAAATAAAAACGGTTTTTTTAGGAATAGAATATTCACCCATTAATAGCCGAGCAAATTATAAAGTTAACTCTAAAAGTTAATTTTAGGTAAAATTTTGCATCTTTTTCTATGATTTCAATGAATGATTTATTATATTACATACATACGCCGGTTTTTTAAAAGAGTTAAATTTAAAATTCAAACGAGTGTTGTCCACTCCCAGACTAAGCATAAAGTAAAATTTCGAGTTTAGAAAAGCTCCGCGTAGGAAATTTGTCGAGGGTCGCGCAGCGACCCGAGACAAATTTTCACGGGGCTTTTCTAAACTCGAAATTTTACTTCATGCGCCACGCGTATATAACATTGATTTAAAGTGAAGTTAAAAACGCACTGAAAACCAACCCAACTTCGATATTTTTTCAAAATTGAATGTTTTCTTTCCTATCCATGCTGTAAACCTTCAGATATTCGTTGTTTTCTTGTGAATAAACTTCGATTCCCTGTAGTCCTTCGGTCTCCGAAGACCATGATTGGTCCTTCGAGCTGTAGCCTTTGTAAAATGGTAATAAACTTAGTAATGTAGAGTGATCCTTCAATTCGAAACTTCTAAGAACGAGTGTTGTCCACTCCCAGACTAAGCATGAAGTAAAATTTCGAGTTTAGAAAAGCCCCGCGTAGAAAATTTGTCGAGGGTCGCGCAGCGACCCGAGACAAATTTTCACGGGGCTTTTCTAAACTCGAAATTTTACTTCATGCGCCACGCGTATAAAACACTGATTTCAAGTGAAGTTTAAAATATACTATTAACGTTGGATATTTTTCACGGTTAAGTAACCAAATATGCATTCACAAATATTTGAATTATTCGAAAATTTAAATATTTATATTCAAATATGAATAATTTAGTAATTTAAATATTCATATTAGAATATTTAACTATTTGAATTAATCGAATTCGAATCCCACCTTAATAGCGATGATTCAAATTATTTAGGAGAATTTGAATCCATGTATGAGGATTCGATTCCTTTTATAAGGATTCGAATCCTTTTATAAGAATTCGAATCCTTTTATAAGGATACGAATCCTTTTATAAGAATTGGATTCCGTTTATAAGGATTCGAATCATCTACGTCTGGATTCGAATACGAATCCTTTTAAAAAAATGTAACGAATCCGGATCACGAATCCGTTTTCACTAAAGTATTCGAATACCTCTTTTGAATCCTCTAAAAGGATTCGAATCGGGGAATCGAATCCTGAATGATTCGAATCCTGCCCAGCTCTGGTTGACCGCAAATTTAAATAATATAGGACTATATAATTAATTATTCCAATGACTTATTGAAGTTAATTTGTACAACAAAATGCCCTCTACTGATAAAATGATTTTATATAATTGAAAATATATTATAATACAGTCCCAATAATATCTTCCAATGTATTTAACCTTGTTTACAATAGAATAAACAATGTGTATAATTTTGATAATATGATTTTATTTAGAATTTCTTTATATTTTATATGAATAATTGGTAAAAATAATGATAATAACAATAAGGATTTAAAACTCCCGCCATTCGCGTGGATTCGCACCTAACTTTGAAGTTTTACCCGGTTGTGTTCCGTGCTATTAGTTCATCCATCTGGCCACCGAGAGCGCTAGTGGGCGTTTCCATAGGTTACTATGGGATCCGGCCCTCTTATAAATTAATTTCTCTATAGGTATACATAGAAAAATGTATAACTGAAAGAGAAACTCCCTGTACATATAGATTTGTATACCGATAAAAAATTCTCTCTATTGGGTAAACCACAAATCACAAAAATCTAACATTTTTCCTTACTCTCACGTTTGTCACATACATTGTAGCAAACATGAAAGTAAGGAAAAATATTTCCATTATCAAAATATGTTCATTTGAGTATCTCGAAAGATTTATAAACATCAATCATTGAATATTTATTGAATCATGCAAACATTTCTCCATACGTGACTCTGCATGGACTTTAATTTTTAAACAAATGAAGTCACACGTTTTTCCTGTGAAATAAATTAAGCCACATGGTCTAATTGATTTTACGTGTTTTTCATCTTCTGTGTAAATATTGATTGATTCCATACATCGTTGGTTTGATAATTTGATCAATATTAGGTACATTTAGTTAATGAAACCAATATTGTTTTAACAACTATAACTAATATTTAGTACTAATTACTTACTAATGCCTTTAAACCACTGATAGTCCGTTGAACATTATGTTTTTGATTTTTGAAACATTAATTCGTATCTTGTACAAGTTTCTCATCTTTCACGTGATGAAACATATTTAACTATGATTTAATAAAGAAAACACTTGGTTAAATTTCACTAATATTAGTGAAATTTAACCAAGTGTTTTCTTTATTAAATCACAACATTAATTCGTTTGAATATATTGAAAGTTTTGATTGAAGTATATTTTTAGATCAACAAAGTTTATTATTCTTGAACATTGCGGTCCAAAAAGTGCTAAAAAAAAAACAATCATAGTGTATTCTGATCAAATCGCTACTTTAAACTGATTTTTTTTGTATTTTTCTTTTCAGAAAATATTTTTTTAATGCGGATATTTTGGAGCAGTTTTCTTCTTCTTTTGTATAAAACTACATGTTCCGTTTGTAAATGTATATGTGTGTGCGTGTGTGTGATTTTTTTTCTACACCCACTGGCACCCACACGGGGAACTCGTCTTTTGCGCAATCACTCTTTCTTCGCTTATTTGGTCAAGACGGCCATATGGCGACCCACTAAGTGCATTCATAAAACGAACAGAAGGAAAATATAAGTAATCTCGAGTCCGTCGATGAAATTAACATCGTGTTTTTTTTCCCTTTTGGTTTAAGAGTTCAAAGAGTTGTAACTTGGAGAAATTCGACATGGATTTAAACAAAAAAACTGTTACTACAAGTAGTAATCAGAGTGCAAATAAATTGTAATTCAAGGGGTTAATAATATAAATATTTCCTTCTGTCTGAAAACATGGGCTATCGACCTTAGGTCTATAAATTTGAGAAACAAAATAAAGGCAGCTAATTTTATTTCTCAAATTTATAGACCTAAGGTCGATAGCCCATGTTTTCAGACAGAAGGAAATATTTATATTATTAACCCCTTGAATTACAATTGTTAACTGACATAGTAAATATATTTCACTCTAACCAATTAGTTGAAGATTTCACATGAAGTTAGTGATTTATTCGCGTGACGCATGAAGTAAAATTTCTAGTTTAGAAAAGCCTATAATCTGTTTAATAACTAGGAGGAGCGTTTCAAATTTCACGCGCCAAAACCTACAACTCTGATTGGCTGAGAGCGCGCCCAATTTACACTATGCTAATTACATCATTATTAGACGCAACAGCTGACATAACCTTAATTGGAAGCGTTACCGAGTTGCAACTTTATCTGTTTCGTAATAACCTTTTGTGCAGTGTTTCTTTAGCATAGTTAAAAGTTAGTTTTGTTTATATTGTTGTGATGGATTATGGACCCAGTACAAGCTATGTGATAATATCACCTTCACCTCCAAAAAAGCGTAAGAAGTTGGATTTGGGTCATTTATATCTGTCTGAAAAACAGTGCATAATAAATATGTATAAGCAGATGATAACAGATGATCCACATATGCTGTTGTATCAGACATTGTTGGTGCAGTAGGTGAGATATCAAATAGTATAAGAATATGCATCAAATAATGAAATGTTTAATTTTTAGGAGTTGTAAATTCCACTGTCTATCGTACCATTAGCGAATATAAGAAATCCGGAGAGATTTGTAGCCCTAAACAGCTTGGTGGACATAATTACAAGTTTTGATGACGTAGTGAAGAGATCCGTGCATAGTTTCTTCTATAAAAATGAACTGCCAACTTTGAATAAAGTTTTAAAAAAAGTAAACGATCATGCAGGCATGCCGAAGATGAGTCGTTCTACCTTGTATAGTTTTATAAAACAAATCAATTTTAAGTAAGATATAGACCAGAGACGGGCAGGATTTGAATAATTCAGGAATCGAATCCTTTTAGAAGATTCAAAAGAGGCATTCGAATACTTTACTTTAACTGGATTCGTTAACATTTTTTTAAGAGGATTAGTATTCGAGTCTAAATATGGGAGATTTCAATCCTTATAAAAGGATTCGAATCTTTGTAAAAGGATTCGAATACTTAGAAAAGGATTTGAATCCTCAAAAATAATTCGAATTAATTGTGAGGAGTAACATGAAAAATGTTTTTTGTGTGTTTTTAAATTTCTCGTCAAATCACTGTTTTATGCGCGTGGCGCATGACGTAAAATTTCGAGTTTAGAAAAGCCCAGAAAATTTACTTCATGCTTAGTCTGGGAGTGGAAACGCTCGTTCGAAACTTTAAAGTGAATGCTTTGATAAGAACATTAAATTATTGCAAATGTTTTTAAAGATAATGATCTAGTTTTCAAAATTTGATTTAATATAGTTTGAAGTAAAACTGACATGGTAGCTACAATCTGAAATGTTAAATTTTTCCGACATTTCCCTGACTAAAGATTTTTTCTCTGGCCTTTTAGTATAACTTTCTTCTGTGGGAAACCCTCATTCTGTTTAATAGTTTTCATTGTTTTTGCCAATATTTAAGTTAATTTTATAAATTTTTACGTACTTTGTAATTTGCCTGCTGATTTTGACAGATTTAATAATATCATGACTTTTTTGTTAGTATTTTGGTAAATTTGAATATAATTCCATGACTTTTCTCTGGCTTTCCCGGTTTTAATGAAATTCAGTGAATTTTTTATCTACGTAATTTTCAGTCATTCGTCGATTTTATAATAGAGTTCAATTTGAAGTTTTGAACGAGTGTTTCCACTAGCAGGCTAAGCATGAAGTAAAATTTCAAGTTTAGAAAAGCCCTGTGAAAATTTGTCGAGGGTCGCGCAGCGACCCGAGACAAATTTTCGGGCTTTTCTAAACTCGAAATTTTACTTCATGCGCCACGCGTATTAAACACTGATTTGAAGTGGAGTTCAGAATCACACAAATACATCTTTAACCAGAGTAACAGGGAGTCAGATATTTAGTCTGTTATCAACGATGTTCAGTGGTAATAATAAATAATTAGGTTTTGAATATTTTTGTTAAAACAACTGGTAACGATATTTATATATTAATGGTTTCAAAAAAATAATAAAATCAAATTTATTCTTACAGGATTTGTATTTGTATTTCGAAAAAACAGGTTTCGAATCTTCGATTCGAAACATATTTATCTCTTACGAATCCTTTATTCGAGTATTCGTGATTCGAATCATATTAGGTGATTCGGATTCGTGATTCGAATCCTTTTTACGAGGATTCGTCCCAGCTCTGATAGAGACACATTATTATATAAATTCCATATTATATTATGAACATAATGTAAATATGTTTTATTTCACAGATATATGACCGGATTCTGTATAAGCATTTTAATTGAACTGACGATATCGTACGATAGAAAAAAAAATACTTAACAACAATTAAGAAGTACAAAATGGATATTTGATTTTATTTAAAGAGTAATTGAGATATTATTTAAAATTACCGCCAAATTTATCTAGTGATATTTCTGGTAACTTTTTATAGTGTAAATTGGGCTTTGGCACTTACTCCTTCTAGTTTTTAAACAGACTATAAAAATTTGGACTTGCTGGGGCGCGACTCGCTTTGCTCGCGCGCTCCAGCAAATTCAAATTTACAGGCTTTTCTAAACTTGAAATTTTACTTTATGCTTAATCTGGGAGTGGAAAGCTTCGTTTGATTATTTAGAAACTTATTTTACAATTTTCTTTATTGTCAAATTTATGAAATAAAATAAATAGAGTTGATGTTATTTTTAAATTATACCGAAATTATGTAAAATAAGGTTTAATAAATAAACTAAAGAATCAGTTTTAATAATAAAATCACACAGACGTTGGAAAAAATTAAATCGAACAATTTTTAACAATATTGCAAAGTAAATAAAACACTTTTTACTTTGTTTAACCACTGGATCTTACATTTAATTGTGTGACTAGTTTCGACTATCTAGTAGTCATTCTCAAACTAAAGTAAATACAAATTACACGTTAAAAACTATTTATACGGCTTCGAAGAGGGGGGTGTACATTAGGTCAACCTGGTCATTAAGAAGGGAAATTCCGGGATTAATTCGGGCCTTGTGTATTTCTAGTGCTTCCAGTAAATCCATTTTACGACCTTTTTCGGCAAAATGGATTACTGAAAGTACATCATCGCCAAAAGTGTGATTCTCTTCTAAAAGATGGTTAGCATAGGTAGAACTATTATGTTTTAATCTAAAGGCTCGCTCGTGTTCTTTCAACCGTATTTCGATTCTACGACCAGATTGTCCAATGTACACACCTTTACAATTTTCGCAGTTCAATTTATAAATGCCTGATCTAACTAGGGGATTAAGTTTTGTTTTTGGGTTGAAAATTATATTATTAAGTTTATGGGGCGTTTTTCATATTACATTAATGTTACATTTTTTAAGGATGTTTTTAATTTTACAACTTATTGTACCATAGTAGCTGATTGTTTTAAAATGTTGATTATCTATTGACCTAATTCTAGGGTAGAAGAGTTTCTGCACCTCTTTCATTTCATAATTATGAATTAAATTGTCTATTAGTGAAGTTGTGTAGCCATTATTCAATGCTATTTCCTTTATTGTATTGATCTCTTTCTTTCTATCATTTATATTTAGCGGAATTTTAAATGCTCTATTTATCATTGTATAGAAACTAGCTTTTTTATGAATTTGTGGGTGGCGGGAGTGGTTAGGGATAACGGAATCAGTATAGGTCGGTTTTCTATATATATTAAAATTTAATTTGTTGTTCATTTTTGTAATGGTTAGGTCTAGAAAATTAATTTTGTTATCGGTTTCTGTTTCTACTGTAAAAGTGCAGAGGTGCAGAAATTCTTCTACCCTAGAATTAGGTCAATAGATAATCAACATTTTAAAACAATCAGCTACTATGGTACAATAAGTTGTAAAATTAAAAACATCCTTAAAAAATGTAACATTAATGTAATATTAAAAACGCCCCATAAACTTAATAATATAATTTTCAACCCAAAAACAAAACTTAATCCCCTAGTTAGATCAGGCATTTATAAATTGAACTGCGAAAATTGTAAAGGTGTGTACATTGGACAATCTGGTCGTAGAATCGAAATAAGGTTGAAAGAACACGAGCGAGCCTTTAGATTAAAACATAATAGTTCTACCTATGCTAACCATCTTTTAGAAGAGAATCACACTTTTGGCGAGGATGTACTTTCAGTAATCCATTTTGCTGAAAAAGGTCGTAAAATGGATTTACTGGAAGCACTAGAAATACACAAGGCCCGAATTAATCCCGGAATTTCCCTTCTTAATGACCAGGTTGACCTAATGTACACCCCTCTCTTCGAAGCCGTATAAATAGTTTTTAACGTGTAATTTGTATTTACTTTAGTTTGAGAATGACTACTAGACAGTCGAAACTAGTCACACAATTAAATGTAAGATCCAGAGGTTAAACAAAGTAAAAAGTGTTTTATTTACAAGTGTATTTAAGATGCACCACAAAGTGAACGCCTACAACACCAAGCAATCAATATTGCAAAGCTTTAAAATGATCAGAAATGATTCAAAATTAATAGAATTTAATTTAATAAAAAAATATACTCACAAAATAAATATACATACCGGGTGAGCATTTCCAATCCGGAACATATAATATACTTAAGGGTAAGCATTTTTAATCCGAAACGTAACTATTCATAAAAAGGGATAATTTGTTCGATTTACTTTTATTTTAATTATAAACTAATGATTTAAAACCAATTAGAATTCACTTAAAAGTTATAATAAACATTAAAATAACTCTCCATTTTGCACCAAACGGTACCCTAACCTATTATAAAATCCGTTAATGACATTCGTTAGTGTTTCAGCGTTAATACGTTAAAATTTTTCAAAAATTGCATTTCTTACAGAATCAATATTTGAGTGCTGTATTTGATAAATTTTGCTTTTTATATGGCCCCACAGAAAATAATCATATTAGGTACCTCCTCTATTTCCAGGTGCTACACTGCCTATGTTTTTAAATTTTTTTACAAAACTATGTATCTTTGATATGGACTAAATAGAATTGTTCGGATAATTTACAGAAAATAAAACACGCAACATTCCTTATGCTGCCTCTAGTGTAAACCGTTTTTACTATAAAAACTTTCTTTTTTACTATGAAAACTCAATAGTATAATTGATATATCGTTAACTTGTTTCTCATTGATCACTTGGTAAATTGAAATTCACTTGGTTTGTTTTACTAATAAATTATTTTTTTTATTGATGCATCATATGTCTTATTTCAAATACTTCGCAGCGTGTTTAAATTCAATATTAAAACACGCGCGTGTTTTAAAGTTGCTAAGGACAACAACGTCAATTCAAACTTAAAGTCAAACATAAATGTCACTATCTATTAAACTTTAGAAATACAGAAAGCCCGCGCTAATCCGGAAATTTCCCTAATTAACGACCAGGTTGAGTTAGTATATACCCCCATTTTTAATGCTATTTTGTAAATAACCATAATTTAAATCACTCCGTTTGATAATGGCAAGTTGAGTTGCCGAAACTGCAGTCACACAAATAAAAAATATTGTGTTATACAAACAAAGTTAAAGTGTTTTATTTTATTGAATTAACATGTATATCGAAGTAGAAGCCTCCACCGTTCATAATTTAATTTGTAATATCCTTTACATTGATTAAAATTTAGGACAAATGTTAATTTACCTAAAGACATCCTTCGTTGTCTAACCTAATCTTTGCAACTAGCATCTAATCTAACATACGCAACTAGCATCTTATCTAACCTACGCAACTAGTATCTAGCCTAACTTACGTAACTAGTATCTAACCTAATCTACATTTAGATGTCAGTTAGTTAGGTTAGGCTCATAATACAATAATTTATATTTGTTGTATAGATTGAGTAATGAAAAAGTAACTTACGGAACTAGTATCTAACCTAACCTATGCAACTAGTATCTAGTATCTAACCTACGCAACTAGTATCTAATTTAATCTATATTTAGATGTCAGTTAGTTAGGTTAGGCTCATAATACAATAATTAATATTTGCTGTATAGATTGAGTAATGAAAAAGTAACCTACGGAACTAGTAACTAACCTAACCTACGCAACTAGTATCTAACCTACGCAACTAGTATCTAACCTAATCTACATTTAGATGTCAGTTAGTTAGGTTAGGCTCATAATACAATAATGTTAATTATCATAATACAATAATGTTAATTATCATAATACAATAATGTTAATTATTGTATTATGAGCCTAACCTAACTAACTAACATCTGCTGTATAGATTGAGTAATGAAAAACTAACCTACGGAATTAGTATCTAACCTACGCAACTAGTATCTAGTATCTAACCTACGCAACTAGTATCTAACCTAATCTATATGTAGATGTCAGTTGGTTAGGTTAAGCTTATAATACAATAATGAATATTTGCTGTCAAGAGTGAGTAATGAAAAACTAGACATGCTATTGGCTGACATCAGTACGTGATAATCAAAATAATTGATAATTTTCACTATTTAAAAACACATCAAGATTGTGTACAATATTTAACATGAGTAGAAAAAGTCGCTTTTCCATACTCGTATGTATATTTCAATTTCGAAATTATTGGGATGTAGAAAATGACAGGTATCAAGTTAATGGAATGGGCGTGTTCGGTCGCTCACACGCATAATTTCTGAAATTATTACACGGGAAAGAGATAATTGATACACAAGAAAAAGAAAGAGAGGAGCGATCGCTTCGCGCTCAAGAACGATAAGGATAATCGATGAGAAAGAGGGAGACGGACATAATTGTTTCGGCCCGGGGCTCTCCGGAGAAACAGATAATGAGGGCGACCCCCTCAAATTAACCCACCCCAAAACTGCTCTTATTCGTAAATACCTATAATCACGAGTAAATGTTTGCTACCGGTTGGGATTTCATTAATATTCATACAGAAAATCAGTGTTTTCTTTCAAGCTCTGGAAAAATGGAGATCGTTTTTAGTGTTTCAAGGCTGCACTTGATTTTCAAGTAACTTGTGTTCAAATGACTTGATTTTTAAGTAACTTGTCTTGAGATAATGATTTGAATCTCAAGTTATCTGCCTTGAAATCATTTTAAATATAATATTTTATTTAGTATTCGAATACCTTTCGTATGTTCAATTAAAAAAACCTCTAGAGTGCCATGATTTAATCTTGTTTTTAAATTTAAGTAGGGTACACGCTTTATTAGACAAATAAAACGTCAGGCATAATTTTTATAATGCATCATTTCAAAGCTGCTAACCTACAATATTTTCCATGTCACTCTAGAGGTTTTTTTATTGAACATATGATACTTGAAAAAAATAAGAACTTGATTACTTATTTATTTTTTATTTAGGTAATCGAATACCAAATAAAATATCATAAGAAAATGTAAGCAGCATTTTGTATATTATTACTTTCTTCGATATTTTTACTTTCCCCCGTATGTAATACAAAGGGAAAGTATTGTTTTCGTGAACATTTTCGAATCAAAAATTTTTGCGGAAATATCCGTTTTGAGGTCCCCTGAGTCGAATAAGACCATTTTTGAAAAATTTCTGTCTGTCTGTCTGTCTGTGTGTCTGTGTGTGTGTCTGTGTGTGTGTCTGTGTGCGCTGTACCGCAAAAACCGCTAAAGATATCGAGATGAAACTTGAAACTTAAGCTTTTTGTTACAATCGGAAGAACTGAAAAGCTTTTGGTGAAAATCGGAAAACCGGAAGTGGTACTTTACTCTTAGCGTTTTTCAGTTTTTTCAGATTTTTTCAATAAATGTTCATCAAACAAAAAATTCTTTCAAATAAAAGTTGTAGATAATAACAAAATGAAGATGTATTGTTCACTTACTTTTTGTCATAGCACTCTTAGTTTTTGAGATATTCAATAAATCGTGTTTTTATCTAGTCATTGGTTTGTGTCAGAATGTGTTGATCCAATTGAAAAATGTTTCAAATAAAAGTTGTAGTTATCAAAAAGTTGAAGACATTTTGAAAATAATAATGCTACAAATATTTTAAAAGTGATTTAATACGCAATTTACGGGGGAAAGTACTATGATGGACACATCACCATTTTTTAATCTAGTGATTCCTAGCGTTTTAAGGGGGGACAATAAAAAATTAATAAAATGGCTATAATTATTTTTTTATACATACAGGGATTTTTTTATTTGAAGTATACAACATATCACGATGCATATTCTGTAAATGTTCAGGCATTTGTTGTTTTTATAAAAGTGGTTAAGCATGAAGTAAAATTTTGAGTTTAGAAAAGCTTTGCGGAGCCAGCAAACAAATTTTTCAGGCTTTTTTAAACTCGAAATTTTACTTCATGCGCCACGCGTCAGAGCTGGGATGAATTCTCAAAAACAGGATTCGAATCACGAATCCGAATCACCTAATATGATTCGAATCACGAATACTCGAATAAAGGATTCGCAAGTGAAAAATATGATTCGAATCAAAGATTCGAATCCTCATTTTTGAATCACGGATACAAATCCTTTAAAAATAAATTTGAATCTATTATTTGTAACCAGTAATATTTTATTCCATCAGTTTCTATTAACCAAAATGTTCATTTACCGACTAAATATCTGATTATATAATGATTTTAATTAATGATGATAGATGTGTTATTGAACTTCATTTTAAATCTGTGTTTTATACGCGTGGCGCATGAAGTAAAATTTCGAGTTTAGAAAAGCCCCGTGAAAATTTGTCTCGGGTCGCTGCGCGACCCTCGACAAATTTTCTACGCGGGGCTTTTCTAAACTCGAAATTTTACTTCATGCTTAGTCTGGGAGTGGACAACACTCGTTCTTAGAAGTTTCAAATTAAAGGATCACTCTAGATTACTAAGTTTATTACCATTTTACAAAGGCTACAGCTCGAAGGACCAATCATGGTCTTCGGAGACCGAAGGACTACAGGGAATCGAAGTTTATTTACAAGAAAACAACGAATATCTGAAGGTTTACAGCATGGATAGGAAAGAAATCATCCAATTTTGAAAAAATATCGAAGTTGGGCTGGTTTTCAGTGCGTTTTTAACTTCACTTTAAATCAGTGTTTTATACGCGTGGCGCATGAAGTAAAATTTCGAGTTTAGAAAAGCCCCGTGAAAATTTGTCTCGGGTCGCTGCGCGACCCTCGACAAATTTTCTACGCGGGGCTTTTCTAAACTCGAAATTTTACTTCATGCTTAGTCTGGGAGTGGACCGTCAAGATTTTCTAAATGTCGAGATTTGCGATATTTCTAGATTTATGTCGATTTATTCACAGTTTGTTATTGTATTAAATGCAACTTTAATATTGAATTAAAACGGTTTTTTTTAGGAATAGAATATTCACCCATTAAGAGCCGAGCAAATTATAAAGTTAACTCAAAAAGTTAATTTTAGGTAAAATGTTGCATCTTTTTCTATGATTTGAATGAATGATTTATTATATTATGTACGTCTATTTTTTATAAGAGTTACATTTAAAATTCAAACGAGTGTTGTCCACTCCCAGACTAAGCATGAAGTAAAATTTCGAGTTTAGAAAAACCCCGCGTAGATAATTTGTCGAGGGTCGCGCAGCGACCCTAGACAAATTTTCGCGGGGCTTTTCTAAACTCGAAATTTTACTTCATGTGCCACGCGTATAAAACACTGATTTAAAGTAAAGTTAAAAATGCACTGAAAACCAACCCAACTTCGATATTTTTTTAAAACTAGATGTTTTCTTTCCTATCCATGCTGTAAACCTTCAGATATTCGTTGTTTTCTTGTAAAAAAACTTCGATTCCCTGTAGTTCTTCGGTCTCCGAAGACCATGGTTGGTCCTTCGAGCTGTAGCCTTTGTAAAATGGTAATAAACTTAGTAATCTAGAGTAATCCTTCGATTTGAAACTTCTAAGAACGAGTGTTGTCCACTCCCAGACTAAGCATGAAGTAAATTTCGAGTTTAGAAAAGCCACGCGTAGAAAATTTGTCGAGGGTCGCGCAGCGACCCGAGACAAATTTTCACGGGGCTTTTCTAAACTCGAAATTTTACTTCATGCGCCACGCGTATAAAACACTGATTTCAAGTGAAGTTAAAAATATACTATTAACGTTGGATATTTTTCATGGTTAAGTAACCAAATATGCATTCACAAATATTTGAATTAATCGAATTCGAATCCCAGCCTTAATAGCGATGATTCGAATTATTTAGGAGGATTTGAATCCGTGTATGAGGATTCGAATCCTTTTATAAGGATTCGATTCCTTTTATAAGGACTCGAATCGTTTTATAAGAATTCAGTAGGGGTACAGTTTTACCACTCCAAATTTACCAATCCATTTTTACCACCGCATTTTTACCACCATACTTTTTTACCGCTATACAGTTTTACCACTAATATTTGTACCAATAATTATACAATAAAACACTTTTTTACAAATAAAATCAGTTTTATTCAAAATTGTATGTTGTGACCGATCGCCCTTAAGTATTCTGCAATTTCCCCTTCTTCTTTTCTGACATCGTAATCTCGGACTATATTTGTAATCCTATCCTCAGTTTTAATTCTGGCAAGGTTTTCCGTACGTTTAATGTTTCGCCCAAGGTCCAATTCCCGGAACATTGCCTCGGTGTCTCCCTGTTCTTTTTGAAGCTCGACGACAAAAGCATATAGGCTAGGATGATCCCGGCCGACGACTACAGAAAAACGGTTATGCCATCCTTCAGACATGTTGTTCGTGCGTGCCGTATTCTACAGAACTGCCTGATACATGTTCCACAGCATTGGCGGATATCGCGGGGATGTGGCACGTCGTCTTCCTCTTGCTGGTTTGCCTCGTACGTAAATGTTCTCGAAGTAGTCGGCAATATCAGCAAAGGCATCTGGAACATCCTCCAGAAATATATCAAAAGCCTCTCCGACATCTTCTACAGGCACAAAGGCTGTGGCGCACATCATCTGCGCCGCGATTTTGATTGAACGATCTTCACGATCATTATATGCCTGTTGGAGACCTTCAGCCTGTAAGCGACGAAAAATCGCTTGCCGCATATGAAAAAAGCAGGCTCAAATGTTTGCTCCAGGCACTGTTTCGGCTGCATTTATAATCGCAACTTCAAAGTCTGTTAAAATCGTCGTAACAGAAAGCCTGTAAGCATACCTGTCGCACTCCTCTCTTACAACATCAAAAACCTGGAAAGAAGTTTTAGTTATATTTATAGTTATACATTTGTACATATATTTAGTTTGATAAACACCTTTTGATATGCAGCTTCTGTTTTATTTTCCATCAGCACATAAACAACGGGTAAAGCCACTCTTTTTTCGGTTCCACGTATAACTTGATGAAATCCAGCCATCACAGCAAAAAGTTGAAAAAATATTGTCGGGACGACTTTAAAAGTCCCGTCAACGAACCAGATAGTGCTGCTTGCCATTCGTCGCAAGTTCTCTTTTGTGGCAAAGATCATGAGTCGTCCAACCGACTCAATCGCGTCGTCATTGCGAGAATCATAAATGAGGAACTCTTCTCCACCTAGAGTTTGTTTAAACTTTTGAGGCAGGTCGCCCAACTGCTCAAGGGTTGTTGGGTTTGTCGGCGTATCTTTTAATCGGCTCCGCTGAATCGATTTAGTTAAATTTTGTCGTTCCGGGAGTTGGGACAAAACGTCTGACGGAACCTGGTGAATTAAAATGTAATAACATTTTGTGTAACTTTATTTTAAACAATAACAAGTCGTCACGGAACCTGGTGAAGTTCAGTCCTCAACAGCTGAGCCGGTGGAGCTTCCGGATGTTCTTCCGCCCGTCTTTTTAATCGATTTTTTATTCTTACCGCTCCCACAGCTTCTAGATTCGGGGCGTGAGTTTCGTGCGGCGATTGCACAGGACCTCTAATTACTTCCACAACCTGTCCGTGCGTTCGCTGTGACCGCGTCACAGGCCTGGCTCTACATTCCGGATACTGCTTGCATCTCCAAAATATTCTTCCTTTTTTTTCTTCCGTTTTGTGATACATATATCCATCGATATGGAGGAATCGATTTTTTACGCCTTGTAATAACTCAACAGTTTGATAACTTGCCATGATTTACAGAACGATGCAAATTTTGACGAGTGACCAACGATTTAGGCGAATGACAAACCGATAATGACATTGACAGGTTAAGAATTGAAGTTGTCAGTTGTTATTCTAATTCGATTTTAAATAGCGGTAAAATATTGGTGGTAAAAAGAATACGGTGGTAAATACGTTGGTGGTAAAAAGAATTGGTGGTAAAAAAGGGACAGTGGTAAAAATGGAGTGGTAAAAATGGGGGCCAATCTAAGAATTTGAATCCTTTTATTCGAATCATCTACGTCTGGATTCGAATACGAATCCTTTAAAAAAAAATGTAACGAATCCAGATCACGAATCCGTTTTCACTAAAGTATTCGAATACCTCTTTTGAATCCTCTAAAAGAATTCGAATCCGGGAATCGAATCCTGATTAATTCGAATCCTGCCTAGCTCTGCCACGCGTACAAAACTCTGATTTAACGTAAAGTTTTAAATACACTGCTTCAGCATATTACTTAAGCAGTATATTTTAAACTTTACAATATTTGTGTGTTTTGTACGCTTGGCGCATGAAGTAAAATTTCGAGTTTAGAAGAGTTTGAAAATTTGGTTTGATCGCGACCAAACCAAACCAGGGAGTGGGACATTCGTTTGAAGTTTCAAAATTAACATTTTTATGTAATGAAAAAATGCCCGAAAATGTACTGGGTACAATAATATGGCTACTTAAAGAAAAAAATCCCTGTATATGATCTGGATCACTTGCGTGATCTACTTTGATCAGCTTTAATCTATAATCCTTAAAATATATGAAATGCATGAAAGTCGGCCGAATATCATAAAATAAAAAATTACTAAATTCTTTAAATTATTAAAAATCATTAATTTCTATTTCAGTCTAAAAAAGTCGGCCGAATATCATAAAATGAAAAATTACTACTCTTAAAATTATTAAAAATCATTAATTTCTATTTCAGTCTATTTTAGTTTATGAATCTAATAAAAAATTACAGATATACAGGGTAGGCCATTTTAATCAATCCACGCAAATAACTCCAAAGATATATTCGATAGCAAAAATTGACCATAACAAAGGTTGTATGGCTGGTAGGGGGACATCCGATGATGGCCTTTAAAGTGACCTTGAAGTTGACTTTCAAGGTCATCCGAAGACCAACTTACAAATTTTAAATGGCAACCCTGCTTTTTCAATGTTTATTTTGAAAGAGGGTCATCATGTTAGTATGGCTGCATAAATATTTTAATACCTCACATAAGAAAATTTTCGAGAAAAAATAACTTAAAGAAAATTTTAATAATAGACTTTAATTCAAAAGTTCAATACTTCACTTAAAAAGGAAACTAAACGATATATTCTGCCACTAACATAATGAAGCCGTAATACGGCAATCCGTTGACAAAACTAAACAATACAGAATAAAGAAAATTAAAACACATTTCCATTTTGCTGGATACATAAATTAATTCGGCACTGAAAGTCCTGAACTGTTCTTAACAAAACTGTCCTTGGAATATTTTGGCAAGCGGTCTGGATTGTACCTATCATATTATCTCTGTTTGTTGTTTCATGCTCATAAACAACATCTTTCAAATAACCCCATAAACAAAAATCCGGAGAAGTTGAATCTGGTGATCTTGGTGGCCATGCAACAGTTCCACCACGTCCAATCCACCTGTTATTACCATAACTCTCATTTAAATAATTTCTAACTATCCGGGCAAAGTGTGGTCCAGCTCCATCCAATTGAACCCACATCTCAATCTTGTTCGCAAATTCACATTTTCCAGTAGTACTGGGAGTGCATCTCTCAAGAAATTTAAAAAAAATTGCCCATTTACGTTACCGTTGAAAAAATGCGGACCAATCAAATGTCCATCTATGATACCACACCATACATTAAGACTCCAACGATGTTGATTATTGACCTGTCTATGCCAGTGAGGATTCACGTCAGACCAATAGTGACAATTGTGTCTATTAAGCTGTGCGTTGCTTTTGAAAGTTGCCTCATCGGAAAACTTAACATAACGAAAAAAAATGGGATCGTTCATTATTATTTGTTCTGCCCATTGGCAAAACTCTACGCGCTTCCTCATATCATTGTGTTAGCGAGATATGATAGGGGTGATAACGTAGGCTCTTCAATATTCTCAGTGAAGTACGTCTGGGTATGCCAGATTCTCTTTCAATATCATAGCTGCTAATATGAGGATTAATGCGAACCATTCCCAGAACAGTTATTGCACTAACGTCATTTTGGTTATAAATATGTCTTGGTTTAACACGTCGTAAATGTCCTTGTCGGGCTTTCAGATGGATGTTTCGAATTACAGAGTGATTGGGGTGCCGTCTTTGAAGATATCGATTCCGATACATTCTCCTAGAATCAACAGCATATCGACTCTCTCTACCGCTGGATAGTCAGCCATATTTTATTTGATTTGCAGAAGATATCTTGTCCAAGTGTTTACTTCTTCAAATGAAATTTCCATTGAAAAATGAACGAATGCATTTTGTAGTGAAATTTTGATTGACACTATTTATTTGCATGACAACCTCAACAACCAATTGTTTATCGCCCCTAAGCTCACGAACAACACTCATTTTTGAATTTTTATTTAAAATATTGATCATAATGTAGTACAATTACATATCTAGTTTAATTTTTGAGTTTTTTGAATTAGAATAAGTGAAGTAGGTATTGAAATGATATGTTGGTGGCAGGAAATATCGTTTAGTTTTCTTATTTAATCAAGTATTGAACTTTTGAATTGAAGTCTATTAGTAAAATTTTCTCGAAAATTTTCTTATGTGAAGTATTAAAATTTTTATGCAGCCGTACTAACATGATGGCCCTCTTTCAAGATAAATATTAAAAAAGTAGGGTTGCCATTTAAAATTTGGAAGTTGGCCTTCAAATGACTTTGAAAGTCAACTTCAAGGTCAGTTTAAAGGCCATCATCGAATGTCCCCCTACCAGCCATACAACATTTGTTATGGTAAATTTTCGCTATCGAATATATCTTCGGAGTTATTTGCGTGGATTGATTAAAATGGCCTACCCTGTAGAATAATCAACCTTTTTGATCTAATATTCTATAATTTATAATTGAATATTAACATGTTGATTTCTATATCTGCCATTTTTGATTAGATTACTACGTGTAAAATAAAATATATTATGAAACGCCAAGTAAGATATTTGAATATTTTAGTAATTCTTAAAAAGAGTATTTATTTTAAAAACAAAATCTGTCACTTTATAATGATTCAAGAGTCTTGAATTTTCACAACTTTTTAAAATACTCGTACTCAATATAACAGAAAAACACTGAAATATCTTTAAAATATTATCTTTAGAGTAATTTTGAATCTTGAACGTTTGGACACTTTCAAAATCAACAAGTTTTTAGTTCGGGCTTTTTTAAAAAAATATTTAAACTTTGGCTCTAAATACATAATATTGAAGTGCACATTTACATTTTCTTCACTAATTAATAAAGTGGAGATAAATTTTTAAACATCTGTGATTTTTTAAATGATTTAAGGGGGAGTATTTTTATAATTTTTTCAAAAAATCGTTTTTATTTTTATTACATAAATCTAATGCCACATGTCTGAAGAATATTTGGTTAAAATTATATGGCGTTCCGTGCATTAGTTCCGTCGCTATACGGCTTTCAATGAACCATTGTCCTGAGCGCGGACCGGCCGCTCAGGTAGCAATTCCGCCGCGCGCCCTGAACACGGAAAAACAGTTGTCAAACTTCAAACGCGTTTATCTCGAAACAAGATTTTTCAAATCTGCGGGAATTATAGCTTGCGAACCGTTCAACCAATCGACTTCTAGTTTTGACTGCCTAAAAGGAAATTGAATTTATGGGCCTCTGAACCTTTAAAATCGCAACATTTGGATGACTAACGATTTTTAACGGCATGCCAAAGTTGAAAAAATCATGCGAAAATTCGTACCTTTTTCAAACGGCCGCCATTTTGTTTCTATAAGGAATTTTTTCATGTTTCTTAGGTTCAGATGCTTCCTTGGAGTTTAAACTTTACTTTTTTTTTGGTTTCATGCTTCTAGGTGACGTATTGCGGCTTCTATCCATCCCGCAGATAACAAATATTTTCAAAACATGACTTCTCGGAGCCGCCATTATGGACGCCATTTTAAATTATTATACTTCGAAAAAATTCCATTTTGTAGACAAGAGATGAATAAACATTGTGCCAAAAACCGCAAGTGTCTAAGTCTTTTCAGTTTCCCCAAAAAAATTGCCAAACATCAGGTAGTTTTGGCACAATTATTAAAATACTCCCCCTTAATAACGCATTGAACTTTTACAGTTTTTGAAAACAAAGTCTTGTGATTATCGACCATTTTTTCAACAAAATGTAAATTTGACTGAAAATTATAGAAAAATGTGAGATAATAAAATATACATGACTATTTATTTAATAGTATGTTGTTTTACAAGTTTTGAAAGCTGCGTATTGCATGCGAATACCAAATTGCATTTACGAGCCCGCAGGGTAAGTAAATCAAGGTATGCATGCTCATACCTTGTATTTACTTACCCTGCAGCTTTCAAAACGTGTTTAACACTCTGCTTTTCCTACGACCAAACAGCGGGGCGTTAATTGTTCTTCGTCACTATTTTATTTTAATCATTTTGACACTGACGTTTGAGGATTTTACTTTCAAAACTAGTTTTGAAAATTCAATTCTTAACCATGATATTACTTGTCAAAGTACAAATATACAATTGACTCCTTTCAGTGCACAGGTATAGCGACGAAATGTCTGTTTTCGGTAGCGCTCGTAGGGAAAGATATTTTTAGAATAATCTTTATCAGAAATTACGATTCCTTTAACAAATTCAATAATTTTTTCTTCGCCAAAAAAAATCATAGACTCATCCTTCGATATTAGAAACCAATTTCAGGCTTATTTCTGAACTCAAAATTTTACTTCATGCTTACTCGAGGAGTGGATAATACGCGTGAGATTTTTCGTTTTTAGAATAATTTTAGAATAAGAACTTTAAGGAATGTCTGCATGAATATCTGTGTCAGAAACAATTATACTCCTTAAACGAACTCTGAAATACATCAAATAAAAAATAAATAAATAAAGAAATAAATAAAAAACGCCTTCTCGAAATAGGATATGTTTATGTTGATATCAGAGCTGGGATGAATCCTCAAAAACAAGATTCGAATCACGAATCCGAATCACCTAATATGATTCGAATCACGAATACTCGAATAAAGGATTCGTAAGTAAAAAATATGATTCGAATCAAAGATTCGAATCCCCATTTTTGAATCACGGATACAAATCTATTGAATCTATTATTTGCAACCAGTAATATTTTATTCCATCAGTTTCTATTAACAAAAATGTTCATTTACCGACTAAATATCTGATTATATAATAATTTTAATTAATGATGATATATGTGTTATTGAACTTCATTTTAAATCTGTGTTTTATACGCGTGGCGCATGAAGTAAAATTTCGAGTTTAGAAAAGCCCCGCGTAGAAAATTTGTCTAGGGTCGCGCAGCTTAGTCTTAGTCTGGGAGTGGACCGTCAAGATTTTCTACATGTCGAGATTTTCGATATTTCTAGATTTATGTCGATTTATTCACAGTTTGTTATTGTATTAAATGCAACTTTAATATTAAATAAAAACGTTTTTTTTAGGAATAGAATATTCGCCCATTAAGAGCCGAGCAAATTATAAAGTTAACTCTAAAAGTTAATTTTAGGTAAAATTTTGCATCTTTTTCTATGATTTCAATGAATGATTTATTATATTACATACGTCGATTTTTTAAAAGAGTTAAATTTAAAATTCAAACAAGTGTTGTCCACTCCCAGACTAAGCATGAAGTAAAATTTTGAGTTTAGAAAAGCCCCGCGTAGAAAATTTGTCGAGGGTCGCGCAGCGACCCGAGACAAATTTTCGCGGGGCTTTTCTAAACTCGAAATTTTACTTCATGCGCCACGCGTATAAAACACTGATTTAATGTGAAGTTAGAAATGCACTGAAAACCAACCCAACTTCGATATTTTTTCAAAATTAGATGTTTTCTTTCCTATCCATGCTGTAAACCTTCAGATATTCGTTGTTTTCTTGTAAAGAAACTTCGATTCCCTGTAGTCCTTCGGTCTCCGAAGACCATGATTGGTCCTTCGAGCTGTAGCCTTTGTAAAATGGTAATAAACTTAGTAATCTAGAGTGATCCTTCAATTTGAAACTTCTAAGAACGAGTGTTGTCCATTCCCAGACTAAGCATGAAGTAAAATTTCGAGTTTAGAAAAGCCCCGCGCAGAAAATTTGTCGATGGTCGCGCAGCGACCCGAGACAAATTTTCACGGGGCTTTTCTAAACTCGAAATTTTACTTCATGCGCGACGCGTATAAAACACTGATTTCAAGTGAAGTTAAAAATATACTATTAACGCTGGATATTTTTCATGGTTAAGTAACCAAATATTTATTCACAAATATTTGAATTATTCGAAAATTTAATTATTTATATTCAAATATGAATAATTTAGTGATTTAAATATTCATATGAGAATATTTAACTATTTGAATTAATCGAATTCGAATCCCAGCCTTAATAGCGATGATTCGAATTATTTGGGAGGATTTGAATCCGTGTATGAGGATTCGAATCCTTTTGTAAGGATTCCAATCCTTTTATAAGGATTCGAATCCTTTTATAAGAATTCGAATCCTTTTATAAGGATTCGAATCCTTTTATAAGGATTCGAATCCTTTTATAAGGATTCGAATCCTTTTAAAAGAATTCGAATCCTTTTATAAGGATTCGAATCCTTTTAAAAGAATTCGAATCCTTTTATAAGGATCGAATCATCTACGTCTGGATTCGAATACGAATCCTTTTAAAAAAATGTAACGAATCCGGATCACGAATCTGTTTTCACTAAAGTATTCGAATCCCTCTTTTGAATCCTCTAAAAGGATTCGAATCCGGGAATCAAATCCTGAATGATTCGAATCCTGCCCAGCTCTGGTTGATATGCATTTTTCTCTTAGTTCTTTTTTGCTTGTTTCCCGTCTATTTACTTTGTTTCTATTTATTTAATCTTATATTTTCTAACTTTGTTTCTATTTATTTAATTTTATATTTTCTAAATTGTGTTTTGCTGACACATTTTCATTTATATGTATTACCTTGCAGAGCTGGGACGAATCCTCGTTAAAAGGATTCGAATCACGAATCCGAATCACCTAATATGATTCGAATCAGGAATACTCGAATAAAGGATTCGTAAGAGATAAATATGATTCGAATCAAAGATTCGAATCCTGTTTTTTCGAATCACGAATACAAATCCTTCAAGAATAAATTTGATTTTATTAATTTTTGACAACCATTAACATATAAATATCGTTATCAGTTGTTTTAACAAAAATATTCACAACCTAATTATTTATTATTAACACTGAACATCGTTGATAACAGACTAAATTTCTGTGTTACTCCGATTAAAGATGTATTTGTGTGTTTTTGAACTACACTTCAAATCAATGGTTTATACGCGTGGCGCATGAAGTAAAATTTCGAGTTTAGAAAACCCCGTGAAAATTTGTCTCGGGTCGCTGCGCGACCCTCGACAAATTTTCTACGCGGGGCTTTTCTAAACTCGAAATTTTACTTCATGCTTAGTCTGGGAGTGGAAGACACTCGTTACTTTAAAATATGTCACAACTATTAAAGTATGTATCGTCGGATGCCCGTCTTCAGGGGTGATATGTAAGCAAATTATGGGTCCTATGAGTTGCCAAATAAATGAATTAACACGGTTTCTTAAATGGCAAATCTACAGTTACTAACCTGCTGGTATATAAGTCCTTATTATCGAATGCTAGGAGTCAGAAGTCGACTCTATTTACATGGACTTTTCCAAGGCGTTCGATAGAGTTTAGCATACTATATTATTGCATAAACTTGAGTTGATGGGAATTGGTACAAATGTAATTACTTGGTTTTGAAGCGTTTTAGAGGATAGAACTCAGCATGTCTATCAATCCAATTCGTTTCGGGAGTCTTCGGGTGTACCGCCAGGGCTCGCGTTGTGGGCCCATTTTGTTTTTGTTGTTTGTTAATGACATTATCTCTGTGATAAAATTAAGTAAGTTTCTCCTTTACGCCAATGACTTAAACATTTTTAAAACTATAGGTACAGCTGATGATCAATTTGCGTTACAGCAGGATTTGAAAAATGTTAAATCGTGGTGCGAAGCAAATAAACTATATTTAAATATGAAGAAATGTGTTTACATCTCTTTCTGCAGGCGAAATTATAGGAATTTTGATTACTGGATTGGTGACCATCAGCTCGAACGTGTTACTGAAATAAGAGATCTTGGTGTACTTTTTTCATCTAACCTTACTTTCGCGAAACACATAAATTTATATCTTTCACAATGTTCTCATTAATCACTTGGTGAAACATGATTAAAATAAAATTTGAAATAAAAACAATTGGTTTGTTTCACTAACGTTAGTGAATCAAACCAAATGTTTTTATTTCAAATTTTAACATAAATTTATGTTGTAATAAGAGCTTGACAATATTAGATTTCATTAGAAGATTTACTAGGGATTTTAGTTCGAGTACAGTGATGAGATTGTACTTGGTTGGCACTTGTACGTCCCCATTTAGAATATGGCTAGTCAGTATAGGCTCCATACAGGATGTCAATTTGAAAACAAGCCAGCCAGAATATCTTTGGAACCGTAACAGTTAGAGAACATTTTTCAAAACCGTTTCTACGATATGGAGGGGGAACCATTTTGACCCACATAACAATCTTATGCAACCAAACCCTTAGGCTGTAGTCACCCTTGCCCATTTTTTTTTAAATGGCACGACCCTACTTGTGATATATTTTTTATGTAACAATAAAAATTTTAGTTGGTACCACTGATTAGCATTTTGAAAGACCTTTGTAATGATATATCACAAGTGGGGTCATGCCATTTAAAAGAAATGGGCAAGGGTGGCTACAGCCTGAAGGGTTGGTTGTAGAAGATTGTTATGTGGATCAAAATGGTCCCCCCTCCATATCCTAGGAACGGTTTTGGAAAATTTTCTCTAACTGTTACGGTTCCAAAGATATTGTGGCTGGCTTGTTTTCAAATTGACACCCTGTATACTGGTACTGCAATGATATCTAATCAAACAGATTGAAATGGTACAAAGCAAATTTCTAAAACTAATGCAGTTGAGACTGGATGGTTCTAATACAATATTCAGCCATAGCCGAATTTTGCGTTGGCAGAAAGGAGAAAAATTCTGGACAATTTATTTTTATTTAAATTAGTTAATGGAATTTTAAATTTCATTGAGCTGGCGTAGTTTCAATATACCAAGAAATATTAAACATTAAAAGTGCGATTCTTTTCGCAATCTACAACAAGTTAGTCTTACAAAGACTATATCAAACACTTATTGAAACAACTACTTCCCGGGCTAATACCCCGACAGACATTGAATTATACAACAAGTGTTTGCTGTTACATACAGTAACCTACTGCAAATGTAACAATTTGGGTCAAATTATTCAGGCCATCTATAGACGCGTTTCGAGATTTATCTCTTATCAGTATAGCTTTGCCATTCCCTCTAAACAATTTGACACCTTAGACTGGCGGTCACGTTACCGTTCAAACGCTCAATCCAGACATAAACCTTTGTTTAGATTGACATTTCACTCTACTAACTATGGAATGTTTAACCCCATTGATCGTATGATGCGTTACGAAAACCTACTATCATGTAGTAACGATTTATTATTATTCACATTTCATTGTTTCAATTTAAAAACGGATTTAAGCGCATTACGATCTCTGATATTGTAAGGTAACCAGTAAAGATTGTTATTTACACTTTTTTTTAATTCAATATCATATTATTCGTGCTCAATTTATTGCTTTGATATTGTTTGCCAAAACACTGTCTACATACGTTTGTAATTTACCGTCTTTATTTAAGTGATATTTGTTTGTGATATTTTATACCGGGTGTTGGAAATCGTATGTTAATTTTGAAGTGTTTAAATATTGGCTCCCCTATTTATTTTAGAGACAAAATATATTGAAATTTTTTGTAGAGGGAAACATTATAAATTTATTAGTGTTCACACTTAACACTTTACGTTTCTCTAAGTTAAAATAATTAAGAAAAAGTAATGTGATTTTATAAAAATAATGACATACCATGGATGTGTACAACAATTACCGATATTCCCTGTTTTTTTTTCAAGTTCAATTTAAAGCTTTTAACAAGTGTTTTCCACTCCCAGAGTAAGCATGAAGTAAAATTGCGAGTTTAGAAAAGCCCTGTGAAAATTTGTCGAGGGTCGCGCAGCGACCCGAGACAAATTTTCTGGGCTTTTCTAAACTCGAAATTTTACTTCATGCGCCACGCGTATAAAACACTATAATATTGTCAAATTTATGTATATTCAAACTTCACCTAAAATCTGTGTTTTATACGCGTGGCGCATGAAGTAAAATTTCGAGTTTAGAAAAGCCCAGAAAATTTGTCTCGGGTCGCTGCGCGACCCTCGACAAGTTTTCACGGGGCTTTTCTAAACTAGAAATTTTACTTCATGCTTAGTCTGGGAGTGGAAAACACTTGTTTAAAGCTTTAAATTGAATTTAAAAAAAAAACAGGGAATATCCGCAATTGTTGTATCAATTCCATGTTGTTTCTTTAAGTTAAAATATTTAAGAAAAAGTAATGTGATTTTATAAAAATAAAGACATACTATGGAATTGAAACAACAATTGCGGATATCAAAATTGCACAAGATATTGCTGTTACTTGATTAAAGAAAGATATTTTTTCTTGTGTAGTGTAAATCATTTCGTAAACATTTACTTTAATCAAGTGACAGCGATATCTTTTGCCATTTTGAGATCCGCAATTGTTGTTTCAATTCCATGGCATGTCATTATTTTTATAAAATCAGATTACTTTTTCTTAATTATTTTAACTTACAGAAACTTAAAGTGATAAACATTGACATGAATGAATTCAGAATTTTTCACTCTACAAAAAAAATACATTTTGTTTCTAAAATTAATAGGGGAGCCAAAATTTGAACATTTCAACATTTACATGGGATTTCCTATGTTGCGTCCGCCAAGTCAAAACCCGGTATTCAATTATGATAGTATCTTTGCATTTATGTTTTGTAACATAAACTGTGATATTTCTATTTAGAACCGTAATGCAATCTTTACTAGTTATTCATATATTTATTTTATATTACCATTTATATATATATGGTTTTTACACTGTTGTCTATTATATTTATGCTATTTTTTTGTGCATTTGATGTAATGGTTAAGCAATATTAATTTAAACCTTAGCTATTGAACCATTGGATAGTCATGTAATAGTGCTTAATGCCATCAAGTTTGCTTAAAAAAAATATTTTGTAATTTATTGGGTATGGTAACTTTGTACAAATAACTGGATGTCTTATATTTGTAAAAAAAATGGTGAATTCCGTAAATAAAGTTTAATAATAACAATAATAAATTTATTTATAGAAACCAAAATCCTTCTGCTCTCACACCAACCAGTATTTCTTTATAAGAACACATTTCGTTATCGCGATTACCGCATTTCACACACGAGCAAACATGTGTAACTCGCGCGAGAGGAATAAGAAGAAACTGAAAAAAGAATAATCGTGAACAAGTCGAGCGTTTCGAGAACCCGTCGAAACATAATTGGATCGCCACCTTCGCGTCCAGACTCGAAGATCAGGCCAGCAGATACAGAGGAAGCCTTTCTCGAACGCTAATAAGAAGGGCAAGAGTCGATCACGCCAGATAGTAAAAATAACGAAGCGGAAAAAAAAGGATGAACGGATTGAGAGAAATAGTGGACATGACCGTGGAAGGCATCAGATCGAAATAAAAATAACGAGGTTGAGACGAAGGAATGAAGAAAAATATTCGTTGTAGTTACAGCTAAATCTAGATAGTAATAATAATGGAAAGAGGGAAAAAACAATCCATAATAAGTTTCACGCTAAATGTATATTCGAACTAAGCCACCATTGATCTTAGCCAGAACTGTGACTACGCAACGATTGGTCCTTCGAACTAAACAATAATACCCACTCGAAACAAAAAGAACAACAAAATTGTGCATGTGCATACGTGCCAGAAGGGCATTTGCATCGATTAGTTTCACTTGAATATTCTGTTAGTTCTGCACGGATTCGAGCGTGCCGAACGAGAAACAAGCGACAGCTACACCCAAACACACATTCTTCCTCCTCTGTAACTAATCTCGACTTTTTGCAAAAGGTCGTGTTGAATCGTACGGTAAATAAATAAATAAATAAACTAAAAAAATAATTCCGTGCCGCGGGCGAGATTGATTGTGCAGACACCCTCCAACTCGGGTGATTCGTCAAGCGCGTATCGCGAGCGATCGCTCAAAATTTTGACACGTCACCAAAACAATCTCCACCATCTACACATTCCCACATAATATTAACCTATTAAGATACTCGAATCGTACTCAGAAAAAAATATATATATCGTGTGAATACAATGAAAATGTAAAGAACTTTTTCTTTTAGTTATAAATGCAAGTTTGACTTACAGAAAAAATGTATCTAGTCCTTATATTAGTCTTTCTTTATTTCAGATTTTTATTTTTACTAACTATCTATCCCTATTGCAAGACGTTTTTTTTTTAAGGAAAAAGTGTTGTCTAGTCCTTATTATTAGTTTTTATTTCTTTCAGATTTTTATTTTTACTAACTTAAAGTTAATCCCTATTGCAAGACTTAACTTATGCAGACGTTATGTATTTATCGTAATTTATAGTCATATTACGGGCGCAGCCAGGATTTTGACCAGAAAGGAATAGATAAAGTCGAAAATATTAGTTACATATTTGGATTGATTGAGTTACTTGAAGATAATTATACTTTGATTAAAAAACACTTAGAACCATTCTTCAATACTTTATTTTGTAACCAAATGTTCATTTCGGACACGAAGTGTCCATTATCAATGGTTTGATAATAATATTAGTATCAAACCATTGATAATGGACACTTCGTGTCCGAAATGTACATTTGGTTACAAAATAAAGTATTGAAGAAAGGTTCTAAGTGTTTTTTAATCAAAGTAGAGTTACATAGTTCTCGAATTTACGTGCCAGTATTTGTCAGTACTTTTTTTATCAATCTGAATAAATTACGTGGAGTTCGTGTGAAAGTAATTTCTTGAGCAAAACAGTTGTTGCGGTTTGAGAGATGTAGGCCGAGGAATTTTCACTTTTTGCCCCTAAAAGGGCAACTGGCGAAAAGTCCAATTAGGACCTGATGTGTGTATAAGTAAATGCGTTCCACCGCTCAATTAGGGAAGATACGGTCTTAAATGTCAATCCGTTTTCGGTTTCGGTTTTTCAAAAGCCATTTTTTGTCAATTAATTACCCAATCCGATCGCTCTTTATTATGGACACAATTAAATTAAATTATTATTTACGACGGAATAATTACGATTTCACTTCGTTAGTACGAAGAGAAAAAAAAATCACAATGAGTTTTATTCAATCTAAACATAATAATAATAATAATAATACTTTATTGGTGCTCGTAACGTTAGTTTTACACAGGTCAAATAAGATACATTAAATTACATTATTAAAATTCATCAGGAGGACATCACATCAAAATTCCAAAAGTAATTCATATACAGTAAAATAATGACGATGATAAAAACATAATATAATATAAATAATAACATTTAAAACCTAAAACTTATAATTTAGAACAGAGCTGGGACGAATCCTCGTAAAAAGGATTCGAATCACGAATCCGAATCACGTAATATGATTCGAATCCCGAATACTCGAATAAAAGATTCGTAAGAGATAAATATGATTCTAATCAAAGATTCGAATCCTGTTTTTTCGAATCACGAATACAAATCCTTTAAGAAGAAATTTGATTTTATAATTTGTTTGCAACGATTATAATATAACTATCGTTACTAGTTGTTTTAATAAAAATATTCAAAACATAATTATTTATTATTAACATTGAACATCGTTGATAACAAGCTAAATATCTGATTCCCTGTTACTCTGATTACAGATGTATTCATGTGTTTGTGAACTTCACTTCAAATCAGTGTTTTGTACGCGTGGCGCATGAAGTAAAATTTCGAGTTTAGAAAAGCCCGAAAATTTGTCTCGGGTCGCTGCGCGACCCTCGACAAATTTTCACGGGGCTTTTCTAAACTCGAAATTTTACTTCATGCTTAGTCTGGGAGTGGAAAACACTCGTTTAACGCTTCAAATTGAACTCTATTATAAAATCGACAAATGCCTGAAAATTACGTTTATAAAAAAATCAGTGAATATCATTAACACCGGGAAAGTTAGAGAAAATTAATGGAATTTTATTCAAATTGACCAAAACACTAACAAAAAAGCCATATGATATTATTAAATTTGTCGAAATCAACAGGCATCATAAAAATTACAAAACACGTAAACATTTATAAAACCAACTTAAATATTGACCAGAACAATGAAAACAATTTAACAAAATGGGGGTTTCCCACAGATGAATGTTATATTAAAAGGCCAGGAAAAACATTTTAGATTGTGGCTACCATGTCAGTTCTACTTCAAATAATATTAAACCAAATTTTAAAAACTAGATTATTATCTTTAAAAACATTTTCAGGTATTTAATGTTCTTATCAAAGCAGTTAGTTTGAAGTTTCGAACGAGCATTTCCACTCCCAGACTAAGTATGAAGTAACATTTCAAGTTTAGAAAAGCCTCGTGAAAATTTTCAAATTTTCTGGGCTTTTCTAAACTCGAAATTTTACTTCATGCGCGTATAAAACACTGATTTCAAGTGAGGTTCAAATATACATAAATTCACAATATTTTTCTTTTGTACCTGTGGCGCATGAAGTAACATTTCGAGTTTAGAAAAGCCCAGAAAATTTCACGGGGCTTTTCTAAACTCGAAATTTTACTTCATGCTTAGCCTGGGAGTGGAAAATACTCGTTTATAGCTTCAGATTGAACTCTTCTAAAAAAAAAAAACAACGTGAACATTCTTCTTTTAGGTAAACAAATGCATAAGCTGTAAATTTTCCACCATCGGTTGTTTTTCAAAAGAGCTTAATTTAAAACTTTTAACGAGTGTGCACACGCTTTTTTTAAAGAGTTCAATTTGAAGCTTCAAAGGAGTGTATTCCACTCCCAGACGAGGGTCGAGGGTCGCGCAGCGACCCGAGACAAATTTTCTGGGCTTTTCTAAACTCGATATTTTACTTCATGCGCCACATGTATAAAACAGTGATTTATCGAGAAATTTAAAAAGGCACAAAAGACATTTTTCTTGTTAATCCTCACAATCAATTCGAATTATTTTTGATGATTCAAATCCTTTTGTAAGTATTCGAATACTTTGTAAGTATTCGAATCCTTTTATGAGGATTCGAATCACTCGCATTTGGATTCGAATACGAATCCTCTTACAAAAATGTAACGAATCCGAATCACGAATCCAGTTTGACTAAAGTATTCGAATGCCTCTTTTGAATCCTCTAAAAGAATTCGAATCCTGAATGATTCGAATCCTGCCCAGCTCTGATTTAGAATTAAAATTTTCAAACTTGAAATGTAAAATCCATAAAACACTTGAAGTTTAAAAAATGGTTATGTGTAAAAATATTCACCTATAAATACTTAAAATTGAAACGAACACATACACATTAAAATTTAAAAAAATTACATATAGTAAGTACACATTAAAAGACATTTGGAGTTGGATATCAGAATGAGTGGTCCAGGAAATCCTCCCAACAATAAAAATGTTTTCCAGTAGTAATGCTTTAATCTTAGCCTTGAATAATATCATGTCAAGATTTTTGTAGCTATTTGTTAGAACATTGAAAAATTTTAGGCCATAGTAGTTTACACCATTCTAGATCTTTGCAATCTTAAATTTGGAACATACAGGTTGGTTTGATACATATGGTTTAGAGGTTGCAATATATGGTTGTCGTAGCTAGACCTAACAAATAACAAACAATGCAGTATATATACTGCCTTTCAAAAAAATCAGAACACCAAGTATTTATTGCACGATTTTAATAAAATTTACACAATTTGATCATGTAAACGAACTGTATCGATGATCAAAAAATCAACTTGAAAAACCAAAAAACAAATGAATAAAAATTAATAATGTGTTGGGCCTCCACTATTTCACAAACACTCATTAACACGTCGAGGCATGCTAGAAATCAGGCTGTCAATATCGACTTGGGTATTTCATTCCAAACTTCGATAATTTGACCTCTAAGTTCCATTACATTGTTAGCGGGGCGCTGTAAGTTACTTATTCTAACACCTATCATATCCCAAACATGTTCTATTGGCGATAGATCTGGAGAACGAGATGGCCAAGGTAACAAATTGATTTCGGCACTATCAAAAAACTTTGTTGTAATGGCCGCTGTGTGAGGTCGAGCATTATCTTGCTGAAAAATGGGGTTCTGCAAGCCATTTACATAGGGCACTAACACTGGCCGTAAAATGTTGTCAATATACCGAATCGCGCTAAGACTTGCTTCTAAAAAAACTTGAGGAGACCGACTACCATATGCTATCGCCCCCCAAACCATAACTCCCTGTGTAAGAGCCGTATGTCTTTCAACAGCAAATTGTAAAATTCTGCGTTCACCGCGTCGACGTCTCACTCTTCTGCGACCATCATGAGCCCATAAACAGAACCGAGACTCATCGCTGAAGATAATGTTATTCCATTCATGGGTCCAATGTTGTCTTTCCCTGCACCAATCAAGTCTTGCTCTGCGATGCTGCGGAGTAAGAGGTAGACACAATTGTGGACGGTAGGATCTTATACCAAAACTGCGGATTCTTCTGTATACAGTAGCCATGGATACTCTTTGGCCATTTAGAGCCAACCAATCATTTCCCAATGCCCGCGACGTTCTAAATCTGTCCCTTAAAGTTGTAAGACGAAGAGCTCGATCTTCACGCTCAGTGGTGCTTCTTGGACGTCCTGATCCAACGAACCGAAAAACCCGCTTCTCGCATTCCAATAATGCGACCCCTTTCAAATTCACTTAGATGATGATATTGTGCACGCCGACGAACACGGGGCATCTTTTTATGTTTTACAAACTGAAACGTCAAACTACTCAGAAGCTACTTGGATATTAGAAGCAATTACATTAAAAAATAAGCAGCTCTTCATAATGGTGAAATCAAGGAAAAATACCATTAAATAGTTAAATAGTAACCAAACCAATTGATTTTTTGATCATCGATGCAGTTCATTTACATGATCAAATTCTGTAAATTTCATTAAAATCGTCGAATAAATACTTTGTGTTCTGACTTTTTTGAAAGGCAGTATACAAACAGGGAAATGTGAGAATTTTAAAATTAATAAAAGCCATTTTACAGTCATCTCGAAATCCCAGGTTGGATAGGATTCTAATGACCTTACGCTGAAGTCCGAAAATGCCGTGTCTTTTTACAGAATGGCTCCAAGCAGCTAAACTATAAGTAAGACGAGACTGAAAGAGCGCGAAATAGGCCGATCTGAGCATTTCGTATGTGACGTTATTTCTTAGTCTTCTCAAGATAAAGATGTTTTTATTTAGTTTTGTCTGCAAGTTCGTCGCCTTGACTGTCCCACAACAAGGAATTATCTATGTAAACACCTAGAAAAACAACCGTAGACATATTTCAGTTTTGTTGGCATTGAGACTCAATCGATTAGCAGTAAACCATGTCGTAGCCTTTAGTAAAAGATCTTTGTTTTTTTCATAGGCCGTCTCGATGTTATTAGATGAGTTAATTATAGTAGTTCATCAGCGAATAAAACCACTTTACCATCTTTCATGTACAGAGAAAAATCATTTATAAAAATTAGGAACAAAAGATGTTGATCCCCGTGGGGCATCACAAGTCGTTTCCAGGAATTTAGATTCGTTTCCTTTATACGTGACCGCTTGCTGTCTCCCAGTTAAAAAAGACAACAAGAGGCCACAGCTCTGTGGGTAGAAGTTGTACGAGTACAGCTTCCTCAGAAGCTGTGTGTGAGGAACACAATCAAAGGCTTTGGATAGATCAATATAGGTAGCAAAAGCAAAATGACCATTTTCAGAAGCATCAATAATCGATCCAGCAAGATCCAGTATACCGTTAAGTGTAGATTTTTCTTCCTTAAAGCCGTACTGTTCTTTACTAAGGATATTATTGATTTCAAAATGTTTAATTATTTGTTTGAGTAATAAATTTTGAATAATTTTAGAAAAAATCGGAGGCAAACTTGTAGGACGGTAATTATTACAATCACTTATGTTCGATTTTTTATGCATTTGATACTTTTAGAACATTAGGAAATACACTCGATCTTATACTATCATTAATTAGCTTCGTAAGTGGTTCAATTAGCACATCTAATACATGTTTGATTGACTGTTTTTCATGCCCTTGATTGTGTCCCTCACCACTGCTTCTGAAACAAGACGAAATGTGAATGGCGGCAAGTTAGAGGGCAAATATAGGATCAATATCACAGATAGGTAGTTCAATATTGATATTATTAAGAATGTTAACAAACAATTCATTAAACTTATGTGCCGTTATATCACATTTATCTATAACAGGTATAGATTTATTCCTATGGCTGTTCAAAATATTCCACATGGATTTTATAGGATTACTCGCTGAAGACACTAATCTATTATGTGCCTCTAATTTAGCTTGTTTGTCTTGCATGTCTTTTTTTAATTGCTTCATCTCGTCCTTGTTTACCTTTGCATTTGCCTCGCAAACTACACTTTACACTTTTGGTAACTTTGTTTGACTTTATAGGAAAACACGTTTCGAATTAGTTTGTAAATGTATTCAAAAATGTCTTTCAAGTATTGTTAGTTTTCTCTGCGCCGATAAAGCTCCAGTCCACATTGTTATGTTATGTTATGTTATGGGGTCGGTGGGTCGTATGGCCTCTGGGCCTTTCGAAATTACCTCGACCTAAAAGATCTTTTGTAACTATCCCTGACCTACTTGAGTCCCTCAGTGTCTAGACTTCTTATGAAGTCTACTATAACTTGAGGGTTAATGTGTACCAATTCCTCGGTGTTTAAAGTGGCCGATGACAGGTAGTTCCCTCTTTGAAGGGACAAGGCAGGGCATTCACAAAGTAGGTGCTCTGCTGTTTCTTGTGCCTCGTTGCAGAACCTGCAGTTGGCATCAGTTGTCTGACCCATCTTGGTGAGGTGGTACTTCAGAGGACAGTGTCCAGTTAGAAGGCCGGTTATGAGCCTTAGGTTGCCCTTGCTTAACCTGAGAAACTGTCCGGCTCTTACGGCAGAGAACGCGATGAACCTTTTCGCCTGCCGCAGACCAGGTGTGTTTCTCAGGTGAGCACTTTTGGCAGCATCTTCCCATTCCCGGATCATCCCCTTGATGCGGACTTTAGTTATTCCACTGTAAGGTTCTGGTCCGACAAATGGAGTTTTAGACCCTTCCTTGGCAAGGTTGTCGGCAATTTCATTGCCTTTGATCCCTGCATGTCCCGGAACCCAGACCAGTTTGACTCTGTTGTTCCTAGCCAGCTGCTTTAGGGATAGCTTGCTCTCCCAGACAGATTTAGACTTGCGTGTAGGCGATTTTATTGCCTTTAATGCAGCTTGACTGTCTGAGCAGATGCAAACCCTCTGTTTGTTGTATCCCCTGTCTAAGCATATGTGGGCGCATATGTTCAGGGCCTCGATTTCTGCCTGAAATATCGATGGGGATCGTCCCAAGGCCTTTGATAACTCGAATCGAGGGCCAGTCCACATTACTAAGCATATTGTGGAAGTTATATTTACCAAATATGTAATTGGACGAATGAATTTGGGAGCATTATTAACCAATCTGTGGGGTAAATTGATACTTACACTTACCCCATTATGATCGGAAAATGGTACAACAATTGGATTGACCATGGCTTTGACGTGACAAATGTTGGTAAAGACATTATCTAAACACAAAACTCCTCTGGTTTGAAAGTTGACTAATCCACCGATCCGATAGCCACACAGGTAGTCACAGAGTCGTTGGTTATTTGTGTCCTTTCTATTAATAAAATCACAGTTATAGTCACCACAAATAAAAATAAGATTGGACATGATATTATTAAGTATATCTAAAAATAAGTCTAAGTCACCTGAAGGGGGTCTGTAGATAGTGATAATTTAAAGATTTAAGTCATTGATTAAAATACCCGTTACTTCGCATTGCTTTTCGATTGAGAACTTATTTATATCGAGAGTGGTACATTTGTATCCATTTATTATTAATATCATGACACCACCATGCATAAACATTTTTCTGGAGAAGTGATTTGCAACTATAAAATTTGCAAGGTTAAAAACTTCTGACTCAATATCTGACAACCAGTGCTCAGTTAAGTAAATAATTGTAAAATCAACATCATTGATAAGAGCCTCTAATAGGCCACTCTTGGCGGCTGACATGGCTGACATGTATGTGTTTCATTTTTGATACATCTTTGAAATCAGTATCCTACTGACAGCCAATAATTGATTTCATTTTCCTTTTCCGTTGTTTTCTTCTATTCACCACAGTTGTATATTTAACATCTGCTTCTGATTCACTTGGCTTCGCGGTTGGGGGAGTTGAAGATTTTTTACTTGATTGCCCGATGTCTGTTTTGCGAAATTTAAAAAAAAATAATTCTTAGACGTCCAGCTCCTTAAACATTATGTTCTGCATCATTCTGGTGACAGTAAACCTTAGTTACTGGTGAATAACACAACCTGTCAAATTAAGAAATAACCTAACGTAAAAACAGTTACATATTATACAGGGTGCCGACCAACCGGGAAAACCGGCAAAGTCAGGGAAAAGTCATGGGATTTTATTCTTCGGGAAAAGTCACGGAAATTCCGCCTTTTTAGCGAAAAGTCACGTAGTTTTTAAATTAATACTAACAAATATGCAAATAATACGATTAAACAATTGACAAATTGTCAGTTCTGTTCGAAGCACGAATTTAACACATTAAATACAAATAATAAATTAAACAAAATCAAAAAAAATAGTGAAGTGACCATTATAGCACTTTCCCCGTAATTTTAACAATTGATAATTGGTATACTAAATTTATTTCGCTCTAACCAATTAGTTAAAGATTTCACTTGAAGTTAGTGATAAATACACGTAGCACATGACCTATTCACCACAATTGTAAAATTAATTGTCAAATTAAGAAATAACCTAACGTAAAAACAGTTACATATTTTACAGAGTGGCGACCAACCGGGAAAACCGGCAAAGTCAGGGAAAAGTCATGGGATTTTAATCTTCGGGAAAAGGCACGGAAATTCCGCCTTTTTAGCGAAAAGTCAGGGAATTTTTAAATTAATAATAATAAATATGCAAATAATACGATTAATGAATTGACAAATTGTCAGTTCTGTTCGAAGCACGAATTTAACACATTAAATACAAATAATAAATTAAACAAAATCAAAAAAATAGTGAAGTGACCATTATAGCACTTTCCCCGTAATTTGAACAATTGATAATTGGTATACTAAATTTATTTCGCTCTAACCAATTAGTTAAAGATTTCACTTGAAGTTAGTGATAAATACACGTAGCGCATGAAGTAAAATTTCAAGTTTAGAAATTTGCTGCCCCTAAACTCGAAATTTCACTTCATGCTTAATCTGGGAGTGGAAACCCTCGTTAGACGGTCAATCAGAAACTTATTTTGCAGTCAAATTTATGACATAAAATAAATAGAGTTAGTGTTATTTCTTTACTTTCCCCCGTATGTAATACAAAGGGAAAGTATTGTTTTCGTGAAAATTTTCGAATCAAAAATTTTAGCGGAAATATCCGTTTTGAGGTCCCCTGAGTCGAATAAGACCATTTTTGAAAAATGTCTGTCTGTCTGTCTGTCTGTCTGTCTGTCTGTCTGTCTGTCTGTCTGTCTGTCTGTGTGCGCTGTACCGCAAAAACCGCTAAAGATATCGAGATGAAACTTGAAACTTAAGCTTTTTGTTACAATCGGAACAACTGAAAAGCTTTTGGTGAAAATCGGAAAACCGGAAGTGGTACTTTACTATTAGAGTTTTTCAGTTTTTTCAGATTTTTTCAATAAATGTTCATCAAACAAAAAATTCTTTCAAATAAAAGTTGTAGATAATAACAAAATGAAGATGTATTGTTCACTTATTTTTTGTCATAGCACTCTTAGTTTTTAAGATATTTCAAAAGTTGTGTGTTTTATCTAGTTATTGGTGTGTGACAGTGTATGTGTCGATACAATTGAAAAATGTTTCAAATAAAAGTTGTAGTTATCAAAAAGTTGAAGACATTCTGAAAATAATAATGCTACAAATATTTTAAAAGTGATTTAATACGCAATTTACGGGGGAAAGTACTATGATGGACACATCACCATTTTTAGTTTAAATTTAGAACGAAAATAAATTCGGGTGTATTATTTATGTGTTACTAAACTTTGACAAACAAATTGGAAAAGCTTAAATTATACCGAAGTTATGTAAAATAAAGCTTAATAAATAAAATACCAAAGAACCAATTTAAATAATAAAATCACACAGATCAATAAATAGATTATTAATTTAACGACTTTTATTATAACGTAGAAAAAATTAAATTAAACTATTTTCACCAAAATTGCAAAAGCTCAAAATTATCAGAAATTATTTATTTTGAATAGAATTTAATTTAATAATAATAATAATAATATTTAACTTTGATTAAATATTTTGAAATATCCTGCAGAGCTGGGACGAATCCTCGTAAAAAAGATTCGAATCACGAATCCAAATCACCTAATATGATTCGAATCACGAATACTCGAATAAAAGATTCGTTAGAGATAAATATGATTCGAATCAAAAATTCGAATCCTGTTTTTTCGAATCACGAATACAAATCCTTTAAAAATAAATTTGAATTTATTCTTTCTTTGCAACAATTAACATATAAATATCGTTACCAGTTGTTTTAACAAAAATATTCAAAACCTAATTATTTATTATTAACACTGAACATCGCTGATAATAGACTTAATACCTAATTCCCTGTTACTCTGATTAAAGATGTATTTATGTGCTTCTGAACTTCACTTCAAATCAGTGTTTTGTCACCCACATTTGGATTCGAATACGAATACTCTTATAAATATGTATCGAATCCAGTTAAACTAAAGTATTCGAATGCCTTTTTTGAATCCTCTAAAAGGATTCGAATCCACGATTCGAATCCTGAATGATTCGAATCCTGCCCAGCTCTGATATCCTGTAACTATATTTAAATTTCAATTACAGCGAATCAAAGTTTATTCATTTCTGTGTAGATTCTATGAATTTTATGTTGATTTGATAATCTCTTGATTTTTTACAATTTTTTCAAAGGCAATATTCTTCTAAACAAGTTGATTTTATTGTATAAGTTCAACTTTGATTTAGTATTTTAAGAAAATGCGTTTAGGTAATTAAAAAAAAGTATTACATTTTTTCCGATTTCTGTATTTTTTAGAACAAATATCACAAAAAAATGTAAAAAATCATAAATGTTAATAATAATTTTTATTATAAATAAAACTTTCAAAAACCAACAAACATAATTTAAAATAAAAAACAAATAAATGATATAAGGAATAATGGCAAAGTTGCGAAAATCACAAATAATTACCAAAGTAAAAATTGATCAAATCTATAAAAGTTGGCAAATGCGACAATGTTAATTAAGTTTTGTTTTGATTTGTTTTGAGCTTTACGTCATCTATTTCTGCTGCTATGGCCTATTATGACGCCGGATATTAGATCTACAGCTATCCGGGAATTTTGCCGAACCCAGCGGGAGTTCCAACCCACCGGTAGGGATCTTTAACGTGCACGCAACATACAAGCAGTACACGGGTCCTACATACATTTAACGTCATATCCGAGAAGACGGAGTGTTTGGCATTTTTATCCTAACCTATATAAATGCAGACGACTTGTTAGGCCGGTATTTGAACCCCGGCCCGTGGCGTAGCAGTCCTACACTCTAACCACTACGCCACCAAGCTGCCCTATTAATTAAGTATAATGTTTACAAAGAAAACAAAAAATAAATGTTGTATGTTTCAAATTCAAATTTTAGATTTGCAGAATTACCTAATCGTTTAATTTTATTCTAAATGTCAAAAAAGCGAGTAGAGGCGTTTGAAATCTTGAAATCAATTTGCAAAGAAAGTGATATTTTACGTTTAACGACAATAAACATCGTGCACACAACACCGACTGTCAAAAAGTGATATTATCAATGTCGAAATTGACATTCAACTAATACCGTCAACTGTCTTACTTGGACTAAATCGTCGTCGTCCTCGGCTGACACCGGCTTATGTCATCTTTCACTATTGGCATGTGTCCGGTTATTGATAAACGTCAACATTCTAAATTGAGTGTCATCTTTAACGTTAAATATCAATACTGTATACTAAAGTATAAGAAATGTCAAGTCGTTCGTTTTGTGGGTTAGTCGAGTCTAATTTTTACCGTAAAACGTTACTAATTTTAGGTTAAGATCGCGATTGTTTAACTTTATCGCGATTGTTTACCTTTATCAAAATATATCTAACCAAAATATATCTAATCTAAACTTATTAGGTAGGCAAGTTATCCGATTACATTTTTAAAGTAATAACATAAATTTACGTTTTAAAGTGAAATAACACCACCGACTTCAAATAACATTATCGTTCCTACATCATATGTCAACATATATCTGTTTTTGTTTATGAAATATCAATTTCATAGTCAAAACGGGAAAATTACGTTGACATTGTCAATTTATGCTAATAATATAATTTTATTGGTCGTGTGTTGTCATTACTGTCGATATGGGGATGACAAAAGAATTGCATTTCACTTTGAAATTAAAATAACAATTGAGAATATTGACGTTTATATGGAGTTGGGTTTGGTTTAAATGTCATTATGTGGAGTTTGGTTAGACGTCACATTTTGGAGTTGGGTAAGGTTAGATGTGATTTTGTAGATTTAGGTTAGAATTCATTTTCTGAAGTTGGGTTGGGTTTAATAGGGTTAGGTTATATGTATTTTGCGGAGTCGGATTAGGTTAGTTTAGAAGTAATTTTATAGAATTAAGTTAGAATTGTATTTGTGGAGTTGGGTTTAGTAAGGTTATATGTCACTCTGTGGACTCGAGTTAGGTTAGATGTTACTTTCTGGAGTTGCATTACAATAGATGTTAGTTGATGGAGTTAGAGTTAGGTTGGAATTTATTGTATGGAGTGTATATAAAGATGGCCGCGAGAGCGATCGTTTCGCTAGCGAGCGTCTCGGAAGATACTACTTGCAATTATTGTAGTGCTTCAGTGAAAATAGTCGCAAAATGTGCCAAATGTGACCGCATTTATCACAACGGTTGTGCCTTAAAAGTGCCCGGATTGTACGTGGACGAAAACCAAAAAGTAATCTGTTGTACTCAGTTGCACTTAACCATAACCAAAAATACTGAAACAATCAACACCATCACGGCGATAAATAAAATCTGGGAAGAAATAGGAAACATGAAGAAAGACATCCTGACGGTTAAACAGGAAAAACCCTCAACCGGCAAGCAGTCCGCTGAAGGAAAATCCAGGAAAATTCCAAACAGCAGTGAAGTTGCAGTAAATCCGGACCGGGACAACACCGCTCCGACCGCTCCAGTCACCTCGAGGGAAAGCAAACAGGCAACACCGCACATCACACTGACAGCTGTCAGAAACGAAAACAACAACTCCAAGTCACCGATTCCGAAATCAAAACAACAGAGGGATGATTTTACAAAAGTAACCTACAAAAAATCACGTAAGTCGGCAAAAAAGGAGATCGTTGTGATAGGCACGGGCAGTACCCTGCACACAAATGTCAAATCGGACCCCCGGAAGGCATGGATATGTATCAAGAGGGTGAGTGAAACTGTGTCCATTGAAGATATCAAAAATCATATAAGCATGCTACTAAAACACAACAATTTTGAATGCAAACAATTCATCATAAATCATAAGCACCGTGCATATAAAATAGGAGTGCAGTTCAAGGAGAAGGACATCATTAACAACCCTTGCAATTGGGCAGAAGGGATCGAAATTGGACGTTATATTTTCACAAGGAGTGATGACCAACAAGAGAAATCGAAACTATGACTGGTTAATCAAAACAACAATAACAATCAGAGCCTGTTCCTATTTTTCATAAATATACAGAGTATCAAAAACATTATACTTCCGTTTGAAGCATTTTTAATTGAAAACAGTAATATTCAAGTTGTTTGTATGTGCGAGCATTGGCTAAAAGACCACGAAGCTACCTCCTTTAACGTAGAGGAGTATACCTCAACCAGCTACTTCGCACGACAACAACACATACATGGTGGAGTCATGCAATTAAATAAAACTAGTGTTCTCAGTAAACCTTTGACAAAAATTAATAACCTATCGGTCGAAGAGACTGGTGAGGTATGCGGCGCATATCTTCATGCTTATAACTTGATTCTAGTAAACGTATATCGGGCTCCCAGCGCTGATTTTAATCATTTTCTTGAAATTATGAGTAAATTAGTGGAAAGCATTGATCTAAATAAGCATGTCATAGTTGGTGGAGATTTCAATGTCAATTTTAACCCTCCAGATAGTAGAGCAATTAAACTCTGTGACTTATTTTTATCATATGGCTTAAGTATCTTAGTCAATTTTAACACGAGGCTTGAAAATTGCATTGACAATGTTTTTTCTAATATCAACCCTTCTAAAATGCATGCTACACCACTGGATACAGGGTTATCCGATCATATTGGCATTCTTATTAAGACCGAGATAGCTAATACACCACATTCTATTAATAAACGTAAAATAAAACCAATAACTGAGGAAGGAAAATTCAAAATGTATAAGTTTCTTCAAAACATTGATTGGACTATAATGCACGAGCTAGATGACTGCATTAATACTAAATTTAATTACTTCCTACATATATTACAGGAGTCAATAGAAAATGCATTTCCAACTAAAGTGATCACAAGTAGATCCAACACCTGCAAGGAATCGTGGTTCAACAACAGACTAAGGGCAATGAGGGAGAATGTCAATTTCCTTAGAGAAGCAAGTATACACGTACCCGACATAAAACCAATCTATCGAAATAAACTACACGATTACAAAAAATCACTAACGATAGCAAAAAAGCAAGCTGTTGAACAGTTTATTAAGAAATCCAACAACAATGTTCGTGCAATGTGGTCAGTAACAAAAAGCTCATTAAACAAAAACAAAGGCACAGATACACCCTGTACTGTAGATCCTGACATCCTAAATAACTATTTCTGTAACATAGCAACCTTACTTCAGGAGAAATTACCGGAGCAAACCATAGATCCAATTACATTAATGTGTAATGTTAACTGTAACACTAATTATTTTGAGTTTGGTGAGGTAAGCTCATTAATGAATGTATTAGAAAGAGCAGGTTTCCAGATAGTTTAAAGGAGGCATGTGTTACCCCAATATTTAAATGTGGTGACAGGTCTGATGCGAAAAACTATAGGCCAATCTCAATTTTGCCAATAATATCCAAGATTCTTGAAAGGGTGTTATGTAATCAAATAGCTGCCTACTTTGAGAATAATGAACTATTTTCTGACAGTCAGTATGGTTTTCGTAGGAGAAGATCGACAGGGGCCGCAGTTGTAGCCTTTGTTGAGAAAATATTAGAAGATCTTGAAAACAAAAAACATTCAGCTACAACATTTGTTGACCTCAGCAAGGCATTCGACTGTGTTCCTCATGATCTTCTCCTGCGAAAGCTGTACTACTATAATTTTCATCCAAAAAGCTGTCGGCTCTTGGTCTCATACCTGTCACTACGTCCTCAAAGAGTAAAGATTAATAATAACATATCTGAAAGCATGGGAATAAACAGTGGGGTGCCTCAGGGGTCAATTCTGGGACCCTTGCTCTTCCTGATATTTAATAACGACCTACCATGTCAAATAGATATGGGGTCGGTATTTTTATATGCAGATGACACTACCTTTAAAAGTGCTGCATCTAACATAAACACAGCGAAAACAAATAATGATACATCACTAGAAACTGTGTCTGAGTGGTTTATTTCAAACAGGCTGTCCATAAATGACACAAAGATTGTTCTCCTTATCACCTACTATCCCATTAGGAGTTGTGAAATTTCTAGGCATACACTTAGACTCAAAATTGAAATGGACGCCGCATGGTGACGAAACATGCAGTAAACTATGCCGTAACATCTATCTCTTGAGACTTTTGTCATGTTCACTGCCTCAGAAAGCCCTAAGATCGGTATATTTTGCACTTTGCCAAACTCACTTGACCTATGGTTTGTTGTCGTGGGGACACTCGAGCATCACACCTCGGTTATTTGGTCTACAAAGACGGGCAGTAAGAATAATTGCAGGTGCTGGCTATAGAGAAGACTGCAGAGAATTTTTTAGACAACTAAACATATTAACACTACTCTCATTATATATATTAGAATGTCTCCTTTATATATTTGATAATAGAGATAAGTATGTTACTCATACGGAGGTACATTCGCACTGCACTAGAGGAAGAGACAAGATCTACCCTAAATACGTAAGACTCTGTAAGACAAAGAATGGTGTTAACTATCTCGGTATTAAACTATATAACAAGTTACCCACCAGTGTCAAAAATAAGTCCAGGACTTTTTTTAAAAATTAAACTATATAACAAGTTATCCACCAGTGTCAAAAATAAGTCCAGGACTTTTTTTTTAAAATCAATCAAAACATATTTTACATCAAAAGCCTACTATAGTATAGAAGAATGCTTATTAGACAATTTTCACGATTTTTTAATTTAATTTGTATTCGTATTGTTTTTATTGTTTTTTACAGTTCTAACTAACTTATAAATTATTTTTATTATGTCATAAATCTACCTCTTAGTATAAGTTTTATAACATTTATATAGTGTGATTATTTTTTAATAGTGCTACACGAATCATTTTACTTTATGTGATATCAATCTACTATTAATTGTGATATATAGCGCAAGATATGATATTGTGACTTGTGTAATGGCTGTGCTAACTAACATGAATAAATTATTATTATTATTATTATTTTGATTTTGATCAGATTCCGGTTGTAATTTTGAAAATATATCACATTTTTGTGTTCAAGTCTATCAGAAATATTCTAACGAGTGCTGTCCACTCCCAGACTAAGTATAAAGTAACATTTAGAGTTTAGAAAAGCCTGAGCATTTGGAGCATTTGGATTTGGAGCGTCCAAATCCAAACTCAGGCTTTTCTAAATTCGAAATTTTACTTCATGCGCCACGCGTAGAAAACACTGATTTAACGTAAAATTCAAAATATAGTGCTTATGTTTGATTTCGCGTTTATAAGTTTTAGAAAAGTATTATCAAATCTTGCAATTTCTAAATTCGTTGTTTATAATATGTTTTCTTTTCGCCTCTTAATATAACTTAACTTTTTTCTCTCCTATATTTGGTTTGGTTGTGTGAAGTTTTTTTAAGGGGTCAGGGGAATAAATTTGGAATCAGGGAAGAGTCAGGCAAAAGTCAGGGAAATTTAACATTTCAAATTGGTCGCCACTATGATAAGACACGAAACTATTTGGTTTTGAATGTGTGATTTTAATAAAGATGTTTGCGTTAATACATTATAAAAGAAGAATCAGGATTTCAATCATTAACAAATTTTTTGCTCTAAATGTATGCAGTTTGCAGTTTTGCCTGAGATCCAATCGAGTCCTAGGATCTACGACAGTCATAATATTACCCTTAGCACTGGTACGAATCGATCCTGTTAAATTATGAAGTATGAAATAAGTTATAAATTTGTATTGTTTCAAATAGGAAACCAAACCTAATTTTTGAGTAACTTTTTTCTTTGTTTGTGTGAACGTGAGGGAGTATGTAATGAATAGTTGTATACAGAGAGTTTTATGTAACACCGAACATACGTCGTACATTTTTCGATGCTCGGTTTATTAAAAGAATTTAATTTGAAGCTTTAAACGAGTGTTTTCCACTCCCAGACTAAGCATGAAGTAAAATTTCGAGTTTAGAAAAGCCTGAAAATTTGGTTTGGTCGCGTAGCGCGAAGCGCGGAGCGGCCAAACCAAATTTTCAGGCTTTTCTAAACTCGAAATTTTACTTCATGCGCCACCGGCACACAACACTGATTTAATGAAAAGTTTAGCAGTGTGTTTTAAACTTCGTAATATGTCAGTGTTTTGTACCGGTGGCGCATGAAGTAAAATTTCGAGTTTAGAAAAGCCTGAAAATTTGGTTTGGCCGCTCCGCGCTGCGCGCTACGCGACCAAACCAAATTTTCAGGCTTTTCTAAACTCGAAATTTTACTTCATGCTAAGTCTGGGAGTGGAAAACACTCGTTTAAAGCTTCAAATTAAATTCTTTTAATAAACAGATAATCGGAAAATGTACGACGCATTTTCGGTGTTACATAAAACTCTCTGTATGTGTGTGGAAGGGAACACCAGGTGAACAGACTCGTAGGATTGTGATGGAGGAGGATCACGTGGGCACTCGTCTTTCGCGCGGGCAGTCATTACACCTTGTTCGCTTCTTTCGGCGTGTCATGTCGACAATCCCAGCAACAAATCGTTGTCGTCGTCGGCGTTTTGTCAGACTTCCAACAAACCTAATTCACGTTCTAATACTCAGCGTTTGTTCTACTTCCACAATTACAATAGTAAACTAAACATTTGTTCCATTTACACAATTACAACACTAGAATAACATAGACGTAATTTTTCTTTTAAGTACATATATCCCAATATATACGCTGTTTTTCAGGCATTCGTTTTTGTTTTTGAAAATCGTTCAGTTTGAAGGTTCTAACGAGTGCTTCCACTCATTGATTAAGCATGAAGTAAAATTTCGAGTGTCGAAAAGCCTTTCATCTCTCAGGCTTTTCTAAACTCTCTAATTTTACTTCATGCGCCACGCGTATAAAACACTGAAATATTGTAAAGTTTAAAATATGCATATGTTCGACAGCATAAACGCTATCTAATGCCCATTAACTTAAGTAGGTGAATGAATGAGTACTGAAAAAAAATTCATATTCCTGTTTAAAATATACTACTAAATAAATTATGAACTGTGGAGGCTTCTACTTCGTTATACATGTTAATTCAATGAAATAAAACACTTTAACTTTGTTTGTATAACACACTATTTTTATTTTCGTGACTGCAGTTTCGGCAATTCAACTTGCCATTATCAAACAGAGTAACTTAAATTACGGTATGGTACAGGTATATATATACACAAAATGGTTATTTACAAAATAGCATTAAAAATGGGAGTATACACAAGATCGACCTGGTCGTTAATTAGGGGGATTCCCGGATTAGCGCAGGCTTTCTGTATCTCCAGGGATTCTAGGAGGTTCATTTTTCGGCCCTTTTCGGCATAATGGATGATCTTAAGTACATCCTCGCCAAAAGAATGGTTTTCATCGATTAGATGTTTGGCGAAATTAGATTTTTCTATTTGATTAGGCCGAAAAGAGCGCTGATGTTCTTTGAGCCGAGTGCTAAAATTACGACCAGATTGACCAATGTATACTCCTTCACAATCGGGACAAACAAGTTTATATATACCGGATTTACTAAGATTACAATGTTTTGTTTTGTTATTAAAAATGTGGTTTTCTGTTTTACAATATGTTTTAAAAGCAACGTTAACATTATGTTTTTTAAGGATGTTTTTAATTTGTAGGCTAATATTACCGAAATATGTAATTGATCGGAAAGGTATTTTCAATATTGATGGATTACCAGCATATAATAATTTTTCGATTTTCTTGATATTATGTGTTCTCAACATGTTGTCAATTAAATTAGAGTTGTAACCATTGTTAGTTGCAATCTGTTTTATGGTATTAATTTCTTTGTTTAACGAAACAGCTGATAAAGGGATGCTTAAGGCTCTGTGGATCATTGTGTTGAATGCGGCTGTTTTGTGTTTAAGGGGATGTCTAGAGTTATTAGGAATGAGGGAATCTGTAAAAGTAGGTTTTCTATAAATATCAAAAGAGAATGAGTTATTGACTCTAGTAATGGAAATATCTAAATATTTAATATTATGGTTAACTTCCGTTTCTGCGGTGAATTTAATATTAGGGTGAAAGTTGTTGATAAAATCAATAAACTGTTTTAATTGTCTATCCGTGCCTACAAAACAAGCTAAGATATCGTCGACATAACGGTGCCACATTTTAATGTGTTTATGGGCTAATGGTGAATTTAAGATTTTTAAGGTTAGGTTATGCATAAAAATCTCTGCTAGCAAGGGGCTCAAGGGGGAGCCCATTGCTAGGCCTTGTGTCTGTTTGTAGAATTTACCTTCAAAAGAAAAATAATTATTGTTTAAAATTACCTCTAATGTATTTAAAAATTCAGTTTTTATGGTGATGTTGACGTTGTTTTCATCAAATGAGTTTTCTATTATTTTAATGCATTCTTTTGAAGGTACATTTGCAAACATATTTGTTACGTCGAATGATACCAGTTTGTAATTTGATTGAAGTTTGAAGTTTGTTAGCTTATTTGTTAGTTCTACGGAATTTTTAATTGAATATGGGTCACTGAAGTTTGTTAGTTCTCTGTATAATGAGTTTAATTGGATAGAAATCGTTCGGCCGGGAGAATTAATGTATGAAACTACTGGGCGGATAGGTGAATTCTCTTTATGAATTTTAACTAAACCATACAACCTGGGGGCAATTGAATTCATGGGGAGTAGTGTAAATGGGTTCAAATGTGAGAAAATTTGATTAGGGTTATTAGTGAACAATTTAAGAGCTTTTTGAAATTTGATAGTGGGTTCCGATTTCAATTCAATGACCTCCGAGTCTTTTAAGAAATTATTAACTTTCTACTACTACTACTAAATATATATATTCTAATATACTATTGCAGTATATTTTGAACTTCAGATGATTTCAGTCTTTTACACACTTGGCGCATGAAGAAAAAAAATGGAGTTTAGAAAAGCCGGAAAATGTGGATTGGTCGCTTCGCTTCGCTACGCGACCAAACCAAATTTTCAGGCTTTTCTTGACTCGAAAATTTTTCTTTATGCTTAGCCCAGGAGTAGAAACACTCGTTAGAACCTTCAAATTCTTTTTTTTCAAAAACAACGAATGCCTGAACATGTATTTGTGTATACTTACAAGAATAAAATGCTTGTATTATACAGGGTGGAGCAGAGGAACGCATGTTTTTCACAATTAAACCAGGTTTTGGTTCCTGGTTTAATTAGAAAAATAAAAACGTGTATTCAGTAATAGTACTATTATTGCATTTTTGAAATCTATACCTACATACCAGAGCTGGGATGAATCCTCAAAAACAGGATTCGAATCACGAATCCGAATCACCTAATATGATTCGAATCACGAATACTCGAATAAAGGATTCGTAAGTGAAAAATATGATTCGAATCAAAGATTTTTGAATCACGGATATTAATCCTTTAAAAATAAATTTGAATCTATTATTTGTAACCAGTAATATTTTATTCCATCAGTTTCTATTAACAAAAATGTTCATTTACCGACTAAATATGTGATTATATAATGATTTTAATTAATGATGATATATATGTTATTGAACTTCATTTTAAATCTGTGTTTTATACGCGTGGCGCATGAAGTAAAATTTCGAGTTTAGAAAAGCCCCGTGAAAATTTGTCTCAGGTCGCTGCGCGACCCTCGACAAATTTTCTACGCGGGGCTTTTCTAAACTCGAAATTTTACTTCATGCTTAGTCTGGGAGTGGACCGTCAAGATTTTCTACATGTCGAGATTTTCGATATTTCTAGATTTATGTCGATTTATTCACAGTTTGTTATTGTATTAAATGCAACTTTAATGTTAAATAAAAACGGTTTTTTTAGGATTAGAAGATTCACCCATTGAAAATAGAGCCAATTATAAAGTTAACTCTAAAAGTTAATTTTAGGTAAAATTTTGCATCTTTTTCTATGATTACAATGAATGATTTTTTATATTACATACGTCGATTTTTTAAAAGAGTTAAATTTGAAGTTCAAACGAGTGTTGTCCACTCCTAGACTAAGCATGAAGTAAAATTTCGAGTTTAGAAAAGCCCCGCGTAGAAAATTTGTCGAGGGTCGCACAGCCACCCGAGACAAATTTTCACGGGGCTTTTCTAAACTGGAAATTTTACTTCATGCGCCACGCGTATAAAACACTGATTTAAAGTGAAGTTAAAAATGCACTGAAAACCAACCCAACTTCGATATTTTTCAAAATTAGATGTTTTCTTTTCTATCCATGCTGTAAACCTTCAGATATTCGTTGTTTTCTTGTAAAAAAACTTCGATTCCCTGTAGTCCTTCGGTCTCCGAAGACCATGGTTGGTCCTTCGAGCTGTAGCCTTTGTAAACTTGTAATATACTTAGTAATCTAGAGTGATCCTTCAATTTGAAACTTCTAAGAACGAGTGTTGTCCACTCCCAGACTAAGCATGAAGTAAAATTTCGAGTTTAGAAAAGCCCCGCGTAGAAAATTTGTCGAGGGTCGCGCAGCGACCCGAGACAAATTTTCACGGGGCTTTTCTAAACTCGCAATTTTACTTCATGCGCCACGCGTATAGAACACTGATTTCAAGTGAAGTTAAAAATATACTATTAACGTTGGATATTTTTTATGGTTAAGTAACCAGATATGCATTCACAAATATTTGAATTATTCGAAAATTTAAATATTTATATTCAAATATGAATAATTTAGTGATTTAAATATTCATATTAGAATATTTAACTATTTGAATTAATCGAATTCTAATCCCAGCCTTAATAGCGATGATTCGAATTATTTAGGAGGATTTGAATCCGTGTATGAGGATTCTAATCCGTTTATAAGGATTCTATTCCTTTTATAAGGATTCGAATCCTTTTATAAGAATTCGAATCCTTTTATAAGAATTCGAATCCTTTTATAAGGATTCGAATCCTTTTATAAGAATTCCTTTTATTAGGATTCGAGTCATCTACGTCTGGATTCGAATACGAATCCTTTTAAAAAAATGTAACGAATCCGGATCACGAATCCGTTTTCACTAAAGTATTCGAATACCTCTTTTGAATCCTCTAAAACGATTCGAATCCGGGAATCGAATCCTGAATGATTCGAATCCTGCCCAGCTCTGCTACATACTATTACATACAGAGAGTTTTATGTAATACCGAACATTGTCATAACGAGAATTGTTCTTTTAAGTATACATAAACATACGTTGTACATTTGCCGACGCTCGGTTTATTAAAATAATTTAATTTAGAGCTTTAAACGAGTGTTGTCCGCTCCCAGGCTAAGCATGAAGTAAAATTTCGAGTTTAGAAAAGCCTGAAAATTTGGTTTGGTCGCGTAGCGCGAAGCGGCCAAACCAAATTTTCAGGCTTTTCTAAACTCGAAATTTTACTTCATGCGCCACCGGCACAAAATACTGATGCACTGTTAAGTTTAGCGGTGTGTTTTAAACTTCGTAAGATGTCAGTGTTTTGTACCGGTGGCGCATGAAGTAAAATTTCGAGTTTAGAAAAGCCTGAAAATTTGGTTTGGCCGCTCCGCGCTTCGCGCTACGCGACCAAACCAAATTTTCAGGCTTTTCTAAACTCGAAATTTTACTTCATGCTTAGTCTGGGAGTGGAATACACTCATTTCAAGTTTCAAATTGAACTCTTTTAAAAGAACAACGATTATGTAAAGATTAACAGCATATACGCTGTAATTGGGACATGTATACTTGAAAGAAAAACTCCCTGTATGTACAAGTTGAGTCATTAATTGCGATTGATTGTCTACAGTTTGTAATTGTCATATAGGCAACCCAGCTTACACATAACTTAAAAATCAAAGGTGTCAAATTGTAGTGGATGAAAGTGTTCGATGTTACATAAAACTCTCCGTATGTTTATTAGGTTCAAAAAATTATGTGTTCAAGATGACGTCCTTTTTGCCGGACACAGTTAGATCCTCTCCTAAAAGTTACGCACGGCTCTCACCAACATGTTGTTTCAGCAGAATAGCTTCAATTTCGTGACGAATGGAAATCTTGAGGTCATCGTTTGTGCGGGGCTTGTTGTAAGTCAAACAGAAATCACACATCGACAGATCGGGCGGGCGAGGGGGCTAAAGAACATCACCGTCATCTCAAAGACATTATTTTTTGAACCTAATTAATTATAGATTGTAAAAATGCAATAAAATGCAAGTTTTTTTTTTTTTTAATAAAACCAGGTTTTAGTTATCCAACTTTGAAAAACATGCGTTTCCTGTGCTCCACCCTGTATTACATATAAAATAATCTTATAATATAAAAAATCTTATAAAACACAACAATAACACAATAAGAGGTCGGTTTGATAATTGAAAACGTCACAAATAAATAGTCCAAAAGCCTGTCATACAAAGCCCAAAATATGTTGAAGAAGGTATTTACTTCTTCAACATATTTTGGGCTTTGTATCCCAGCCTTTTGGACTATTTATTTGTGACGTTTTCAATTATCAAACCGACCTCTTATTGTGTTATTGTTGTATTTTATAAGATTTTCTCGTCAAAAAAAATTATGATCAATAAAAAATGTAAAGAATGCCTAAGTTGTAATCAACGAAAGCTCTGTCTTTTTAATTAAGCCGGAATGCGCACCCTATTAAATGCCCCTCGTCCTTTCGTAACTCGGCTTGGAAAATATATTTAGCCCCGGCAGACGAGTGACATATCTGTTCGTTCCAATTATTTTTAGACACCCGAGAACTCTGTTATAACCATTGCCACTACTTTTATTTCTTATTCTAATATTATCAAGTAACTCAGATTCCACACAAAAAATTATTCGAATGACGAATCCGAATCACTTGATATGATTCAAATCACGTAAACTCGAATAAAGGACTCGTATGAGAAAATTATGATTTGAATCAAAGTTTTTTTCGAATCACGGATACAAATTCTTTCGAAATATATTTTAATTTATTATTTTTTACTTTCCCCCGTATGTAATACAAAGGGAAAGTATTGTTTTCGTGAAAATTTTCGAATCAAAATTTTTTGCGGAAATATCCGTTTTGAGGTCCCCTGAGTCGAATAATACCATTTTTGAAAAATGTCTGTCTGTCTGTCTGTCTGTGTGTGTGTGTCTGTGTGTGTGTCTGTGTGCGCTGTACCGCAAAAACCGCTAAAGATATCGAGATGAAACTTGAAACTTAAGCTTTTTGTTACAATCGGAAGAACTGAAAAGCTTTTGGTGAAAATCAGAAAACCGGAAGTGGCACTTTACTCTTAGCGTTTTTCAGTTTTTTCAGATTTTTTCAATAAATGTTCATCAAACAAAAAATTCTTTCAAATAAAAGTTGTAGATAATAACAAAATGAAGATGTATTGTTCACTTACTGTTTGTCATAGCACTCTTAGTTTTTGAGATATTTCAAAAGTTGTGTGTTTTATCTAGTTATTGGTGTGTGACAGTGTATGTGTCGATACAATTGAAAAATGTTTCAAATAAAAGTTGTAGGAAAGGAAAAACTAAAGATTTTTTGTAGATTCACTTTTTGTCATAGCACTCTTAGTTTTTGAGATATTCAATAAATAGTGTTTTTTATCTAGTCATTGGTTTGTGTCAGTATGTGTTGATCCAATTGAAAAATGTTTCAAATAAAAGTTGTAGTTATCAAAAAGTTGAAGACATTTTTAAAATAATAATGCTACAAATATTTTAAAAGTTATTTAATACGCAATTTACGGGGGAAAGTACTATGATGGACACATCACCATTTTTACTTTCCCCTGTATGTAATACAAAGGGAAAGTATTGTTTTCGTGAAAATTTTCGAATCAAAAATTTTAGCGGAAATATCCGTTTTGAGGTCCCCTGAGTCGAATAAGACCATTTTTGAAAAATGTCTGTCTGTCTGTCTGTCTGTGTGCGCTGTACCGCAAAAACCGCTAAAGATATCGAGATGAAACTTGAAACTTAAGCTTTTTGTTACAATCGGAAGAACTGAAAAGCTTTTGGTGAAAATCGGAAAACCGGAAGTGGTACTTTACTCTTAGCGTTTTTCAGCTTTTTCAGATTTTTTCAATAAATGTTCATCAAACAAAAAATTCTTTCAAATAAAAGTTGTAGATAATAACAAAATGAAGATGTATTGTTCACTTACTTTTTGTCATAACACTCTTAGTTTTTGAGATATTCAATAAATAGTGTTTTTTATCTAGTCATTGGTTTGTGTCAGTATGTGTTGATCCAATTGAAAAATGTTTCAAATAAAAGTTGTAGTTACCAAAAAGTTGAAGACATTTTGAAAATAATAATGCAACAAATATTTTAAAAGTGATTTAATACGCAATTTACGGGAGAAAGTACTATGATGGACACATCACCATTTTTTTTTTTGCAATCAAGTTTTAATGTTTGTGTTTCCCCATCAGTTATGCTCTGCTTGTTACATTTATCAATATATTAAAAATTCTTGCGACAAAATATATTACTGAGATCTCTCAATTATAACAGATGGTCTATTTCAGCGCTACCCAAAGTGTGGTCCGCAGGACATTCTGCCGGTCCGTGGCAAAATTGTATGACTAATTTAAATAAATAAATTAAAAAAGATTTCTAGTTATCTCGATATTTGTTTTCATTTAAACACAAAATTTGTCCACAAGCAGGATTCTTATTGTGATTATTAAGTTTGTCTAACTTGACATTTTAATAATAATAATAATTATAATAATAACTTTATTGCCCAACAGTTTTACACCAATTATAGGACAAAATTAATACATTTTTTACAGCTAGTCAACTAACATAAGATTATAAAATAAAATTTGATTAGAAATTAAATAGAAAAAAAAAATAAATTAAAATAAACATAATTATACATACTAAATTACTATTAATTGTTCAACTCAAGAACATCATTGTATACTCACATATTTTTGTAATGCGATGGTTCTAGCAGCTGGAATATAAAAGGTTTTAACGTTCCTTGACGCTATCCTGGGTACATAAAGGTTAATACGAGCAAGAAGGTCAGGACAATCTAACTTGTTGTGAATTAATTTGTACATAAATGCTGCACTGCCTTCCTCTCTGCGCGCCGATAATGAGATAAAATCATGTTTTGATAGTAACCACTCGTAATCCAGTCCGCTCTGTGGATATGAACCATCAGCTTTGAACGTAAGGAATTTTAGGCATCTTCTTTGAACTTTTTCTACCAAAAATGACAGATACATATAATGAGGGTTCCAAATTAATGAGGCATACTCTAAACGGCTACGTACTAACGCATAGTATAAGTTCTTAACTATGTCACAATCATTAAAGAATTTACAAGTGCGCATGATAAATCCCATAGTTTTTGAAGCAGTCGCACATATCGAAAGAATATGCTGCTTAAATGAAAGTCCACAATCAAACAGCACGCCTAGATCTTTAATTTCCTCAAGTTTATGAAGTGGCTGCCCATTAATGTTGTAATAATAATTAATTGTCTGCATGCGATTATGAGCATATGTAACTGATGCACATTTATTTATGTTTAGGTTTAGATTATTTTCACAACACCACCTGTATATTAGTTCTAGATTATATTGCAATTCTATTGAGTCATGGGATCCACTGATGCTCGAAATTTTTTTAGGTCATCAGCATACGCTAAAACATTGCAAGTTAATGAGGCAATTAGATCATTAATAAATATTATAAATAGAAGCGGGCCTAGGTTTGAACCTTGAAGAACCCCTGACGTAGCAGTAAATTCAAACGATTTAAATCCATTATAGTGAACGTAGTTGCTACGGCAAGATAGATATGATTTCATAAGGTTTAATGTGCGATAGCCCAGCCCAAACGTTGATAGTTTATTTAACAAAAGTGCGTGATCAACAGTCAAACGCTCGTGAAAAATCGGTATATATTATATCAGTTTGACATCGTTTTTCTAGAGATTCACTAATATACTGAGAGACAGTTGTAAGATTTGTACCTGTGGACCGCCCCTTCATGAAATCATGTTGATGAGGAGAAATTAGTGAACGTATATGATTGTATAAGGCAGTATACAAGACTTGTTCAGCAACTTGGGCAAAGTTGGATAAAATTTGTTTATTTATTTATTTATTCAAACGGTACACCTATTTAACAATATATAACAAGAAAGAAAAAAAAATATATACAAATTGATAACAAATAAACTTAAATTACAGTACACTTAGCATAATTTAATACAACAGAGCTAAATAAGAGTCATACAATTTAATTTATTTTTAAATGTTGAAATTGGAATATTAAACATATCAAGATTCGGATTAACTTTATATATATTATTGTAGTAACGCATCATTCTATTAATGGGTTCATTTCTACCATACTTTGTACGGCAGAAATTCTCGGGAAACAGTAACTTACTACGTGTATTACATGGTATAATAAAATTTAGGCGTGCTAATAAATGACCACAATTTATCAAACCATTAGCTAATTTGTACAAGAAACATAGATCCATTATAATGCGTCGCTCTTCCAATGATTTTAAGTTAATACGAGCAAGCATACTACTGCGACTATAGATTTCGCCATGTGATCTGGTGCGATAAAACATATATTGTAAGAATTTATTTTGCATACGTTCAATCTGGTAAATAGAATTATCAAAGTGTGGCGACCAGATACAGGTAGCATACTCTAATATAGATCTTACCAAGGAGCAATATAACATCCTAATAGTGTCTGTAGAAAATGCTTTGCCGAATCTTTTGATAAATCCTAGAGTTTGAAGTGACTTACGGCAAATACTGTCTCTGTGATTAGCAAATGAGAGTTTTCTATCAAATATAACCCCAAGATCACGTATTACGCTAACTTGTGTTAATACTTGGCCATTTAATACATACTGGGAGTGTGTACTCTTATTTCTATAAAATTGTATATAATAGCATTTGCTAATGTTTCAAAATAAACAATTATTCGCACACCAGTAGTTTAGGTTTTGAAGATCTTCTTGGATTAGTTCAATGTCTTGGGTATTTGAAACTGATCTGAATAATTTTAAGTCATCCGCAAACAATAATACTTCACAATGTTTTATACAATTAACTATGTCATTAATAAACAATGAAAATAGAATCGGGCCGCAGTGAGAACCCTGCGGAACACCAGATAGAACGCTAATTGGTTTAGATACAACATCATTGATTTTAAGTATAAATGAAATTGCCAATTCTTGGTTGCAGAATACTTCAAACATTAAAAGTGCGATTCTTTTCGCAATCTACAACAAGTTAGTCTTACAAAGACTATATCAAACACTCATTGAAACAACTACTTCCCAGGCTAATACCCCGACGGACATTGAATTATACAACAAGTGTTTGCTGTTACATACAGTAACCTACTGCAAATGTAACAATTTGGGTCAAATTATTCAGGCCATCTATAGACGCGTTTCGAGATTTATCTCTCATCAGTATAGCTTTGCCATTCCCTCTAAACAATTTGACACCTTAGACTGGCGGTCACGTTACCGTTCATGGCAAAGCTATACTGATGAGAGATAAATCTCGAAACGCGTCTATATATGGCCTGAATAATTTGACCCAAATTGTTACATTTGCAGTAGGTTACTGTATGTAACAGCAAACACTTGTTGTATAATTCAATGTCCGTCGGGGTATTAGCCCGGGAAGTAGTTGTTTCAATTAGTGTTTGATATATAGTCTTTGTAAGACTAACTTGTTGTAGATTGCGAAAAGAATCGCACTTTTAATGTTTGAAGTATTCTGCAACCAAGAATTGGCAATTTCATTTATACTTATGTTTGAACGGTAACGTGACCGCCAGTCTAAGGTGTCAAATTGTTTAGAGGGAATGGCAAAGCTATACTGATGAGAGATAAATCTCGAAACGCGTCTATAGATGGCCTGAATAATTTGACCCAATTTAATACAAAATTGATGATAATTAACAGTACATTTACAAGCTACAATATCAATTAATGGTACAAGATTCATAACAACCGTTATATCGACTGGTTCAGCGTAAATTTTATCCGAAAGCGCAAGTAGAACACCTCCTCCTAAAGATCTGCCAGTGACATTTGCATTTCGATCACATCTGAAGACTTTATAATCGCTTGATATCAGTTCACTATTCCTAATAGAGTTATTTAACCAAGTTTCAGTAATTCCTATGACGTCATATTCAGAGAAAGTCGATGAGGTGTAGAAGTCGTGAGTTTTAGTCCGAAGACCACGGGTGTTTTGGTAATAAATGCGTAAATCGGTGGTATTTCTGTTGGGCGGATTTAGTTTACCGTACTTTGTATAATCGTTGGAAGTCCACGAACATGTTTAATTTTAATGCCCTTTTCGCCAGCATCAGTTCGTTGTATTAATTCTCTTTTAATGCTCTGATAATACTCAACTTGGGACGGAGTTTGGTCACGAGACAATTTTATATTATTAAAAGAATCTGATATAATAAGTTTATTAGAGTTACGGAGAGCTGTAAAGACTGATTCCTCGCTATCTAAGCGTAATTTAACGGGTCGGCTGCGGGCAGATTGCGTGGAATCATATTTCCCAAGACGAATTGGTTTAACCTGTGAGACTTCAACATTAATTATAGGTAATAGTTGCGCGATCATTTTTCTGTCATTCTCAGTTTGTGCTATCTTCGTTTCACATTTAGATTCCTGTAATCCATATATAATAATATTTTGTTTACGCTTTTCGCGCTCCACTAACTCCTGAATAATCTCTTCTTTAATTTTAGCGTTTATTGATAGATTAGGCTGAGGATTGGCTTTTAGTAATTTAATTTCGTCTTGTAGTGCAACTATGGCTGACTTGAGGCCGTTGATGTCGTCACCTAACTCTTTACAATATTTACATGACCAAGTGAGACCATATTTCAAGTTAATTTTTCTAGCCTCAGCTTTAGTGATGTCCACACATGTAATTTTATATATTTTTTTACATATGCAACAATTTACACACACATATGTGAATTGAAGCATAGATGATCATTTATAACTAACTTTAATGCTGATGATTTTTGTCAGTATTAGTTAATTTTCTTACAAAAAACTACACTTCGCTTCGCGCCAGCAAATCCAAATTTTCAGTCATCTCTAAAATCTAAATTTTTCTACATGCCTAATTAAGAAACAGAAACACATTTGTTCACGACAATCTTATAATATGTACATTATTTAATTGTGTGGGCAGCATAAATGGAGTGCATGTAACACTTAAGTACTGTAAACACAGGATTTACGTGTTAAATATGGATTTTTAACACGAATATAAATAATTGCCTAGTTCGATTTTTTCCGCTATGCAGTAATAGCAAGGGGCTAGTCAAATCAGCTTCTTTTCTCTTAAATTTGACCATGGTGGTGATGACGTCGTCGACGCCATTTTGTTAAAGTACGAAGTAATCGTGTCAACGTCTCCGCTGTTCTTACTAGTTTAACCCGCGTAAAACGCGTGTGTTTTAAATCATTCTCAAATCGGTTAAACAATAGTGCTTCTATCCGTCGCGAGTGTTTTTTAAAGCGGAACAAACGTTATATATATATATATATATATATATATATATATATATATATATATATATATATATATACATATATATATATATATATATACATATATATATATATATATATTTATTAAACACGCGTCAGTTTTAATGGTCGGTTTTGTTTTATAATAATTTGACAAATGATGGCAAATTGTGTATTAGGATTTGAATGTGTAAGCATGAAATAAAATTTCTAGTTTAGAAAAGCCCCAACAGAAAATCGGGGCTCTTCCAAACTCGAAATTTTACCTCACCCGCCTAAAACAATAATTTCACATTTGACATTTGATATTGACATTTTATATTTCACATTTTACATTTGGTATTTGACATTTGCCGTATTTTGACAGATAGATTTTTATTAATCAGATGATGATTTTTTTGACACTTTGTTGATAATATCTTTAAACGTAATTTTCGAGTGTATATTATTAAATTAAAATTAACAAAATATTGTATATATTTTGAATCAAAATCCTGAACGTTGAACTTGAATGGTAATGGTCTGTAAATTTTATAAAAGTCCGTTTTTCCGCTATTTAAGATTTTCTATTTTTATCGTGTTTTTTACTTATTTAATAGTCAAAAATGGATTATAAAATTTTTTTGTCAATTTTCAGAATTTTTGTCGATTTACACAGTGTATGCAACGAGCAAAATGTCAAAAATTTCAAATGTCAAATACCAAATGTCAAATGTGAAATATGAAATGTCAATATCAAACGTGAAATTATTGTTTTATGTGGGTGGCGCATGAAGTAAAATTTCAAGTTTAGAAAAGCCCCGAGACAAATTTTCTCTTGGGGCTTTTCTTAACTCGAAATTTTACTTCATGCTTAGTCTGGGAGTGGACGACACTTGTTTTATCGATTTATATAATGTTGATGGGATTTTCAACATATCAAGATTTTTGTCGTTTTATAGAAGTCTCATGAGATTTTCAATATTTCGAGATTTTCGTCGATTTATAAAAATCTCATATAATTTCTGACAAAATATTGTGTCTAGAAAATACATGCCAAATTTAGTAAAAAACCTTTGATATGTCAATTATTATCACGTGAAAAGTCTAAAATATAGGATTTCTTGGTATACAGGAGAACAAGTGCCTTCATGCTCTCCTTGGCTACGCCTATGTACTAGGGTCATGTTAAGTTCAGAGATGACCTCATTTCATTTTTTTTATGTGTGCAACAGCTGTAAATATGTCTGATAACGTCTTACTCAAGTTAACATTTACTTGGGACGAAATGAAACCGTTTCGAGAAAATGTTCACACGTCGCAAACCAGCCCCAAACACACGAAACCTGCCATATTAACAAGCGTCCGTGCAACAACAACGACAACAAAAAACAAACAAAAAAAAAAACCGGACAAAGCTAGAGACGCCATTCTTGACGGAATGGCATTTTTACGGCCGCGCGGTTTTGAAAAACTGCTCCTAGCCGGCGCGAGGTGGACAATGCGACCGGACGGAATTTTAATCGTCCGGCGAGATCTCCGCAGCGCGCCGACGACGGCAAAAAGGCGGATTTTTATCCACCTTTCCGCACTAATTTAAAACAGTCACCCTATTCGGACAAACAAGCCGAGATTTGTGTAGACTTTGTTTATTTTGTTTTTTTTTAATTCTGTATTCACTGTTTCTGTGTTGTTCGGAACTAATTTCGACACGGATAGGCGCTCTCGGGACACGTTTAATCGATTCAAATCCGCGTGCTCGGAACGAATCAGGGAATTATGGACACCGACACACACACAAACGCACAGACGGTGGAATTATGGGCACACATACATGCATAACTAAGAAAGAGTCGGCCTTTGAAGCGCCGTGAACACAAACCGCGGGCCTCGACGTCTCTCGTGGGAATGGACGCCATTAAAACCCATTTTTAGATCGGTAGAACAATGTCGCTCGATTGCGAATAAAATTCGCTTTATTTGTACTCGTGAGTACTTGCGAGATTGCATCGTTCGCTTTGCTCGATTCCGCAACAAATGGGACTTTGACACTTGCTCTGTGTGTAATGATTGCTAGAGCAAGCTGTTATTAAAAAAATGTGAAGTAACTTTTAAAAATCCAATCTATCTATGTACTTGTAACCTAAATGCTTACTTGAAATTTTGAAAAATAACCCAGGTCTAACCTAATCTTCACATCCAGTTCTAATCAGGGTTGTTATGTTTAAAACACTATGTTTTAAAAGTGTTTTAAACATGTTTAAAAACAGCAGTCATGTTTTAAACGGTTTTGTTTTAAACATGTTTTAAATTTAAAATTTGTTTAAAACATGTTTTAAACGTTAAATTTGTTTACAACGTTTTTTTATTATTTCAAATTTGCTAAATTATATTTTCAACTACTTCATTACGATTTTTTGTTTTCATTTTTAAATTTTAGCTAAATTGTTGAAAATATTTCAAATTACGTTATTAAACATAACATTTTATTACAAGAAAATATTAAATATGTGTGCATAAATGTGATTTTTAAATACAGGAAATTCTTCTTTCATACACTAAATTTTACAATATTCGTTGTTTTTTTTAAAAAGATTTAATTTGAATTTTTAGACGAGGGTTTTCCACTCCCAGACTAAGCATGAAGTAAAATTTTGAGTTTAGAAAAGCCTAAGAATTTGGATTGGCCGCGTAGCGAAGCGGAGCGGCCAATCCAAATTAGGCTTTTCTAAACTCGAAATTTTACTTCATGCGCCACACGTATAAAACACTAAAATATTGCAAAGTTTAAAATATACGGCTTTAGCAATCCAATATAGGCCCTGACCGTACTCCCACGCAACATAAAATGCTGCTGAATGCTCGTGACGAATTAGAAGATAGGAAGACTAAAGGTGAAGCCAACTTGACCATAAAGTTTATAAAAGGTACACCGCGAGTAGTTTCCACTACCCAATGAGACGTATTGCCCACTGGAAATTTAACAGCATACTACCAAAACGTTCGTGGCTTAAATACTAAAACTGAATTATTTTACAACAGCGTAAGTGTATGTGATTACGACTTGATACTTCTAACAGAGACCTGGCTAACTTCTAGTGTAAATGATTGTGAATTATTTAGTAGTGAATATATAGTGCACAGAACCGACCGAGATCCTCTATTATCGTGAAAATCAAGAGGGGGTGGAGTTTTAATTGCGACTCGTAAAAATATCAAAACTGAACTTATATCTACAGCCAATATAAGTATCCAACTACCTCTTATTGATGTATTAATTTGTAAATGTAAGCTAAACTCATTTTGGTTATGCGTCATACTTGTTTATATCCCACCGAAAACTTCAGCGGAGGACTTGAGACAGTTTTTTGAACTTATAATGGATATCAATTTTGAAAATAATAAGATTCGGTTGATTGGTGATTTTAACTGCCCTACATTGTACACCAATTCGAAGAACTCATCGACACCTACATCATGTATTATTAATAACTCTTGCAGTTTTCTTAATCTGCATCAGTTTAATGATATAAAAAATAAATCCAATAACATTTTACATTTAATTTATTCTAATATCGATTGCTCTGTTGCCAGGGATTTATTGCCGTTTGTCGTTGAAGATGCATAACATCCTGCGCTAACCATTTCATTAAAGTATACAATCGATACATATACAATTAATGACGATCTATCTAATTTTAATTTTAAAAAAGGTAATTATTGCGCTATATATTCGTATTTATCACAATTCAATTGGTCTATCCTTACACGATTTACTGATGTAGATTTAGCATTTCAGGAATTTTATAGTATTTTGATGAATTCACTATTGCAATATATTCCTAGATATAAACTGAAAAACGCGAATAAAACCCTGCATGGTTTACATCGGAAATTATTAGTCTTATCAAAGAGAAGAATTGTATCAGAAAAAGAATGAAATCTAAGTCCCCACCCCTAAGTCTACAATTTAGAAGAATACGCTCTTTAATTAAAAGCAAAATTAAACTTTCATATATGAAATATATATATACACTTGAAAATCAGCTTACAACTAACCCGAAACAATTCTGGGCTTTTGTTAACTCTAAAAAATCAACCAAATCAAGAATTCCTACAACTTTGCTTCATGATAATATTCTTCTTGATGATCCCTGTGCTATTGCAAATAGTTTCCGTAATTATTTCGCATCAGTACATAGGCCCCCTTCTAATATTAATACTGATACTAAACACAGTCTTGTTTCTAATTTCCAATTCAACACTGCATCAGTGAACATGTCTTTAAACTTCTCAGAAAGGTTCCGAACAATTACTCATCAGGTAACGATAAATTGCCAGCCTTTCTTTTAAAGGATTGTGCTGCTGTACTATGCGAACCACTAACCACCTTATTCAACTTATCGATAAAATCTTCTGTATTTCCTAGCTGCTTATAAATTGCATCAATCTGCCCTGTTCCGAAAACTTCAAGCAAACAACAATCAATTGACAACTTTCGACCAATTGCAATATTGCCACATATTGCAAAAATATTTGAACGTATACTTTTTGATCAAATATATGTGCATGTAAAACCATACCTATCAAATATGCAACATGGATTTATGCCGTGCCGTTCCACAGTAACTAATCTTTGTCTCATCACCCACGACATTGCTGAAGTTTTGGACTCCAAGGGGCAACTTGACGTAATTTATACAGATCTGTCAAAGGCGTTTGACTTAGTTCCCCATAACATCCTTCTATCGAAACTTCAAAGATTTGGCTTCTGTGATTCCTCTATGGGATTAATTCATTCTTACCTTAATGAACGTAGTGCTTATATTTCCTTTAACACTTTTCAGTCGTCACCCTATTCTCCAACCTCTGGTGTTCCACAGGATTCTATATTAGGACCCTTACTATTTAATGTATTCATTAATGATCTGTCGGAAATATTAACATGTAGTCATCTGCTGTATGCAGATGACCTCAAGCTTTATTCCACTATCAAAAACATACATGACAGCCTACAACTGCAAGATGAATTGAATTTAGTTGCCCTCTGGTGTGAAAATAATGAACTCAAACTAAATATAAACAAATGTAAATATTTAACGTTCACTAGATTATCCAACCGTGTCAAATTTAATTATTCAATTAACAATTGTTACTTATAAAATGTTACTCTCATTAAGGATCTTGGAGTTTATTTCGACTCCAATCTTAATTTTAATCATCATGTTGAGTCAGTGGTAAAAAAATCGTTTAAAGCACTAGGTTTTATTTATCGCAGTACATCAGACTTCAGTAATATTAATGTATTAAAAAAAATATTTTATTCATATGTGCGCTCTAAGCTCGAATATGCTGCTTTAGTGTGGTATCCACAATCACAAAATCAAATTAAAATGATAGAAAGTGTACAGCGAAAATTCCTAAAAATGCTATCTTATAAGCGTAATGGTCTATATCCGGTTAGAGGATTTGATCATGATACATTGTTAAACACATTTAATTTTGAATCACTTGAATTACGTCGTCAAAAGACATCACTCATTTTCTTGTATAAATTACTACACAATTCAATCGACTCCCCTGAACTTCTATACAAAGTGCGGTTGCGCATACAAACTTTTTGCAGCAGACAAAAGTTTACGTTTAGTATACCACCATGTAGAACCAACTATAAAGTTAAATCGCCAATACTTATTATGTGTAGAGTTTATAATGCGTTACCTTATTCCTGCGACATATTTTATGACAACATTAAATCTCTATTATCACATTTGAAAGAGCAAATAGACTAAGTAAACAGCTGTTCGCGCCGTGGCACCCGCCACCTAGCGGATTTCTGTATAAGCAGCATCGGTGTCGGTTGCGCATGAGTTGCATGGTGTCAGTTGGTTTTTTTATTGTGTAACGTCATAATTAATGCTGTTCGTGGTATTTGTTCGTACAAAACTGATGTAAATATGCATCTCATAATAAGTTGCGGCTTTGAAACGGTTGACACAACCATTTTCCGACGGAAAAGCCTGTCGAAAGGTAGGAAGCTTTGTGAAAGTTCGCACGTAACCGACGTATCCGAAGAAATAAGAGGAGACGAGAATAATATCTTTCGCGGGGTTGTTTTACGAGAAACACCCGGGGCATTGAACTCCAAAGCAGACACCCTGTACTACAAACCGTTGGTAGAGGTAACCTATACAAAATTGTAATGTTTCTGTGTCATAATGAGATTTCATTTTCAACAAGTTCATTGTAGCACGTAGAATTGTTTGGAAATGTTGTTAAATTATTAATTTACTTATTATTTACAATTACAAATAGAACGCATAATAAGAAATATACGCATTTCATTTAAGCTTTTTAAGTTTCTGCTTATACAATTTGATATACAATTTCAAACAATGTTATTTTCCTTACTCGTAACAGAAGTGTCACTTTCTCCTACTGTTTCAGTTAGTGAGAGTGAACTTCTTCAACTTGTAAGACGAAATGTTGTATTTAACGGAGGTGGAAATGGTAATTTTACAGTCGTGTGAAAACTCGCTAAAAATTACTTTTCCCCCCTCGTTAAGTATTAGGGTATTTCAGATTAACGAGAAGCGGGTTGTTATTGACTCGCTTTGCACCTGTAAAGGTGGCAAAGGCTTCTGTAAGCATGCGGCTGCTGTGTGCTTATTTATAAACGAAGAGAATCTACAATCTAAGACATACTCATACTTCTGCTCACAACCCCCGTATGACGAAATGACAACCGGCACCGATGCTGCTTAGGCTTAAAACCGCGTGGCGGCGCTGCAATCGCCGCTTACTTAGCCTATAACTTAACATAATATTTTCACGTATCTGTATTTTTCGTTTTTTGTTTATTTGTATATGTATACACGCATACGGCCATGTAATTAATCTATTTTACATATTGTCTAGTAATTGGGATGTAATTTTCCTGTTGGGCAATAAAGACTTATTATTATTATTATTATTATTAAATACGTAGATGTAAATAAAACGTGAGTCAAATTCTGCGCTGAACAAATTGTTTAAAATAGTGATTATAGGCAACCCAATAACTCTAACGTATATTAGGTTGTCTATAATCGTTGTTGTATGTGTGTGTTTTTTGAACTTCACTGTAAATCAGTGTTTTTAAGCGTGGCGCATTAAGTAAAATTCCGCTTCGCTACGCGGCCAATCCAAATTCTCAGGCTTTTCTAAACTCGAAATTTTACTTCATGTTTAGTCTGGGAGTGAAAAACACTCGTTGAAAGCCTCATATTTATCGCTTTTAAACAACGAATTCCCGCAAATTTAAAAAAAACGCTGTTATTATCGGGATGGGTATACTGAAAAGAAAAATGCCCTGTATGTTGTTTTAAACACGTTTTAAACGTGTTTTAAACATGTTTTAAACAGGTTTTAAACATGTTTTAAACACGTTTTAAACATGTTTTTAATTGTTAATGTTTTAAACGCTGTTTCAACGAAAAAAACACGTTTTATTAAAAAAAAAACTGCTGTAATTAAATTAAATTTTTTTTTAACAACCCTGGTTCTAACCTAACCTTCATATCCAGGTCTATTCTAACTCTTAAGGTGGTCGAAGATTATTAATGATTTCGATAGCTAACGCCATCTAATGCTTCATAGTGGCATCGGAATACTGAACACAAATTCAATTTTGGTCGAAGATTACTAAAATATGTATAGTGCACACAATTTGTGTTTGTTCTAATATTGAACACAAATAGTATATTATTATCCAAAAAATTATATTGAATCTTTGAAAACAATGTTTTTATCAAAACTAGTGGCGGCTGTTTTTTTATTTAAACAAAATGAAATTATAGATAAGGAATTTAATAATATTTTAAATGAACTAAATATATGTTTTATCAGCCGCAACTGAATACAATAAGTAAGGTATTGAAGCCAGAGCTGGGCAGGATTCGAATCATTCAGGATTCGATTCCCGGATTCGAATCCTTTTAAAGGACTCAACAGAGGTATTCGAATACTTTAGTGAAAACGGATTCGTCATCCGGATTCGTTACTTGTTTTTAAAAGGATTCGTATTCGAATCCAGACGTAGATGATTCGAATCCTTATAAAAGAGGATTCGAATTCTTATAAATGGATTCGAATCCTTATAAAAGGATTCGAATCCTTATAAAAGGATTCGAATCCTCATACACGGATTCAAATCCTCCCAAATAATTCGAATCATCGCTATTAGGGCTGGGATTCAAATTCGATTAAATCAAATAGTTAAATATTCTAACATGAATATTTAAATCACTAAATTATTCATATTTGAATATAAATATTTAAATTTTCAAATAAATCAAATATTTGTGAATACAAATTTGGTTACTTAACCACGAAAACATTTCCAACCTTAATAGTATATTTTTAACTTCACTTGAAATCAGTGATTTATACGCGTGGCGCATGAAGTAAAATTTCGAGTTTAGAAAAGCCCCGTGAAAATTTGTCTCGGGTCGCTGCGCGACCCTCGACAAATTTTCTACGCGGGGCTTTTCTAAACTCGAAATTTTACTTCATGCTTAGTCTGGGAGTGGACAACACTCGTTCTTAGAAGTTTCCAATTGAAGGATCACTCTAGATTACTCACTTTATTACCATTTTACAAAGGCTACAGCTCGAAGGACCAATCGTGGTCTTCGGAGACCGAAGGACTACAGGGAATCGAATATTTTTTACAAGAAAACAACGAATATCTGAAGGTTTACAGCATGGATGTTAAAGAAAACATCCAATTTTGTAAAAAATATTACTTTCACTTTAAATCAGTGTTTTATACGCGTGGCGCATGAAGTAAAATTTCGAGTTTAGAAAAGCCCCGCGAAAATTTGTCTCGGGTCGCTCCTACGGAGGACTACAGGGAATCGAAGTTTCTTTACAAGAAAACAACGAATATCTGAAGGTTTACAGCATGGATAGGAAAGAAAACATCCAACTTCACTGTAAATCAGTGTTGTATACGCGTGGCGCATGAAGTAAAATTTCGAGTTTAGAAAAGCCCCGTGAAAATTTGTCTCGGGTCGCTGCGCGATCCTCGACAAATTTTCTACGTGGGGCTTTTCTAAACTCGAAATTTTACTTCATGCTTAGTCTGGGAGTGGACAACACTCGTTTGAACTTTAAATTTAACTCTTCTATAAAATCGACGTATGTAATATAATAAATCATTCGTTGAAATCAATTTCAATTTCAATTTCAATTTATTTAGTGTTAAAAGCATAGCTGTACACACGTCAAAATATACATGTAATAGTATAAGATCAGGTAATTACAAGACATAGAAGCACAGACATTTTTTACATGATCAGCGCACAATAGTATTTTTACGAAACACAAGACAAAAATTAAATATATAATAAAATTACTAATATTGTACATATGTTTATATTAACAAGTCACCGTTCAGAAAGTCATTAACACTGTAATAGGACCCTGAACACAGTAATCGTTTCACTTGTGATTTAAACATTTTTATGTTTAAAGATTTTAGATGATTTGGCAATTTGTTGTAAAATAGTGGAGCGTAATAATTTTCACTATTCCTTGTTCTATAAATACGAGTATATTTTATCTTAACGTTGTCAGAAATTCTTGTATTATAACTGTGATGTTCCTTTGTAATTGTGTACATATGTAGATTCGTTTTCACAAATAGCAGGCACCTTAAAATATATAATGACGGAACTGTTAAGATGTTTAAGTTTTTAAAGTTATTTTTAATGTCTTGGCGAAAATGTAATTGGAGTAGGGCTCGTATACATTTTCGTTGAAGCCCAAATATACGTTTAATATGTGTGGTATTGCCCCATGACAAGATGGAGTAATTTATTTGTGATTGTACCAGCGAGTAATAGCAATTTAACATGGTTGTTAAATTATTTAATTTAGTTTAACTGCGGATCAAGTACACATATTTTGAAATCTTTTTACAGATAAATTCAGCTTGATTACTCCACGTTAATCCCGGGTCCAGCACAACCCCTAAAAATTTGGTTTCGTTTTTGTTGACAATATCTGAGCAGTCCTTTAGACTGAAGATCATATTAGATGTTTTATTTTCATTCAGCAACAAACGATTGCTGATTAACCATTCTTTAACCTTCGATTGTGTATCCCCGAGACCATCCAGCAATACAGGGATATGTTTCTTTGATTGGTAGCACGTAGTGTTGTCTGCGTACAAAGTGAAATTTGAGTTAGGGTCACAATTTGTCAAATCATTGATAAAAATCAAGAATAGAAGCGGTCCTAGGACGGACCCTTGAGGTACCCCAGTGTGTATGTAATCTACATTTGAAAGCGTCCCGCCATGTATTGTCATTTGTTGTCTGCCTTGTAAATAAGAACTTAACAAAGCAATCGAATCATCACTGATACCATAAGAAGGCAGCTTACTTAGGAATATGTCGTGCGACACACAATCGAAGGCCTTTGATAGGTCGTAAAAGACTCGTCCGATGTATTCATTACGTTCAAATCCCGATAGAATGAAATTAGTCAAGTCCAGGATTGCATCACAAGTTGATTTATTTTGCCTAAAACCAAATTGAAATGCATTAAATAATTTGTTACAGTGGAAGTACTCAGTATAGTTGGTTATTTAAGATATACTCAAAAATTTTACCTATTGTTGGTATTATCGCTATGGGCCTATAGTTACCTGGGTCGTTAACGTTTCCTTTTTTATAAATAGGTATAATTTTTGAGAGTTTAAGAGATGTTGGAAATGTGGAAGAATCTATACATTGGTTTATTAATTTAGTTAAGGGGATTATTAAAATATCATTACAATCCTACTTGTGATATTTGTGAAAAGAGTCTCAATTACTGATAGGAATGTGTTAAAATTTGATAGAGGGGCTCTATACACAGTTATAATAATTATCTTACAGGTAACAATCTCTATTGCAGATAGTTCACAATCGTGTTCGACAGAGAGTAGCTCAATATCCTCTTTTCTTTTTGAATGTACAGATATGTGTACATAGATTGCAGTTCCACCATGTTTTTGTGTGGTGCAAAAATAAGAGATTAACTTGTAATTTTCAATTATACTACTTAAGGTTTGATCACTATTTAGCCAATGTTCGGTAAAACATAAAATATCATAAAAATCACCAGTTTCCAGAAACGTTTCAATTTCTCCGATCTTTCTAAACAGTGACTGAATATTAATACAAAATATGCTTAGGCATCTAGTTTCTATACTGGAAGTCTGCTCCGATCGCCTGGTAGAAAATCCGTTTTATGAAAATAATATTTTTTAGTAATAGTACCTTCCGGCCATAGATCACCATTTAGGAATTCTTTGTGTGAGTTATATGGAACACCAACTTTAAAAGAACTTATTCCTTTTGTTTTCACAGCAATTTTATGCATTCATATGCGTATGGTTTAATATTATTCAAATAGGTTTGTAATTCATTAGTTAAAACATTCTCATCATAACCTGATGTAAAAAACCAAAATTGCGCCGTTTAGGTTTAAGTTTCCGGTTAACTTGCGTCCATGTGTTATCTTTTGATATCTCATTGTTTACATTAAGCGTTCCTTCCTCTTTGTTGACAGATTTACGGCCTGAAGTTGTCCCCGTTGGTTGCGGTGTTGCCGTCTCAGAGTTGGTTAGATATTTAAATACTCCGCGATCACTATCAACGTTGCTGTTATGATTTACATTTTTATTTTTAATTTCATCTTTTTGATGTGATACTTTCGGTTTCGGTTTTTTTAGGGCTAGCGCCTGATGATAATTGTTCTGGAGCTCGAGTTAATTCCTCTTGGCCTTGAGATGAGGATCTAGTTCGTCGCTGGCAATTGTTTTTAAAAGTGATGTTACTTAGGTTGTCTATACTACAACTTTTATCGCAAAGGACCGTATTGCTCTTATAGTTAGCAATTATCAAGTCTCGTTGAATAATTCCTTCTTCTAACGAAGTTACCTTTTCATTTAGGAGAGTATTACTCCGCCGTAATTCCGTTAATAAGAATCTTAATAGTTTCATCTCCTGGTTTGTTGGTTTTGAGGTTAGTTCGATGTCCTCTTCAGTTAGTGGCCAATTACAACACTTTTTATACTTTGTAGCACAACTTGTGTGGTAAATACATCCACATTTTGCACATATTACACCATTTCTAGCTTTATTGCCACATCTGCACACTTTATCCGGCACTTTAACTGGCTCTAATACACTACTTGCCGTCGCCATTTTTTTTCCTGCCAGCAGTCATAGAAAAAAATGCAAAATTTTACCTAAAATTAACTTTTAGAGTTAACTTTATAATTGCTTAGTCTGGGAGTAGAAACACTCGTTTGAACTTTAAATTTAACTCTTCTATAAAATCGACGTATGTAATATAATAAATCATTCATTGAAATCATAGAAAAAATGCAAAATTTTACCTAAAATTAACTTTTAGGGTTAACTTTATAATTTGCTCGGCTCTTATTGGGTGAATATTCTATTCCTAAGAAAAACTGTATTTATTTAATATTAAAGTTGCATTTAAAATAATAACAAAGTGTGAATAAACCGATAAAAATCTAGAAATATCGAAAATCTCGACATGTAGAAAATCTTGAAGGTCCACTCCCAGACTAAGCATGAAGTATAATTTCGAGTTTAGAAAAGCCCCGCGTAGAAAATTTGTCGAGGGTCGCGCAGCGACCCGAGACAAATTTTCGCGGGGCTTTTCTAAACTCGAAATTTTACTTCATGCGCCACGCGTATAAAACACTGATTTACAGTGAAGTTATAAACGCACTGAAAACCAACCCAACTTCGATATTTTTCAAACTTGGATGTTTTCTTTCCTATCCATGCTGTAAACCTTCAGATATTCGTTGTTTTCTTGTAAAGAAACTTCGATTCCCTGTAGTCCTTCGGTCTCCGAAGACCATGATTGGTCCTTCGAGCTGTAGCCTTTTTAAAATGGTAATCAACTTAGTAATCTAGAGTGATCCTTTAATTTGAAACTTCTAAGAACGAGGGTTGTCCACTCCCAGACTAAGCATGAAGTAAAATTTCGAGTTTAGAAAAGCCCCGCGTAGAAAATTTGTCTCGGGTCGCGCAGCGACCCGAGACAAATTTTCACGGGGCTTTTCTAAACTCGAAATTTTACTTCATGCGCCACGCGTATAAAACACTGATTTAAAATAAAATTCAATAACACATATATCATCATTAATTAAAATCATTATTTAATCAGATATTTGATCGGTAAATTAACATTTCAGTTAATAGAAACTGATGGAATAAAATGTTACTGGTTGCAAATAATAGATTCAAATTGATCTTTAAATCATTTGTATCCGTGATTCAAAAATGAGGATTCGAATCTTTGATTCGAATCATATTTTTCACTTACGAATCCTTTATTCGAGTATTCGTGATTCGAATCATATTAGGTGATTCGGATTCGTGATTCGAATCCTGTTTTTGAGGATTCATCCCAGCTCTGATTCAAGCCCGAGGACAGGTATAACTATAACCGATTCACCTGTGATTCGCGAATGGTCTTTAAGAACAACAGGAACGAGATTACCTCTGGAGATTGGTCGTGGGCGCGAATACGGCAGCTCAACAGACTTCGTCGATTTATATGATTGGAACAAATTGCCCAATTAAGCGCACTTACTGAAACCGTCCAATTTCAAATCCATAATGGCATTCGCTTAAGTATATTCAAATTCACCGGATGGACACGTTTAAGAAGGATGTAGAAATGGATTTAGTAACAATAAAATTACGGGCCGATCACATTATATATCTCGAAAATTCTAGGCGCGTAAAAACATCAAATGAAACACCTCGATTAAAGAATTATTATTATTAATTTTTTAATAAATATTTATTTTCCTAATATTTAATACATACCGGGTGTTCGATAAAAAACGCCCAACGCCATAACTCTGTTATTTATTGATCGATTTAAATGAAATAAAAAACAAAGTCAATCGCAGTTTCAATACCATAAATTGACACTAATTATATATTTTTTCAAAATTACGTTTTTTTTTATTATTTTTGTATTAATGACCTTGACCTTAGTCATATAGTCAACTACCAAGAATTTAGGGATAGACAAAGAACAATTTTCTTCACACCCAGGTGTCCTTCAGGGTGACTAACATAAAGACAAACTAAATCAGACAACGGATTATAGGTAAAACCACATAGGAACCAAACATAGGATACAATTAAATACTATATTTTATTTATACCAAAAAGTCATACAGTGAAACATTAATACGATCATCACAGAATGACAATGCTCTGCACAAATTATAAGGACCATTTGTATATAAATTAAGTGTGTTCAAAAGGCATTTTCTCTCTATATTATATTTACCACAAATAAAAATGATGTGATTTAAATCCTCCTGCTCACCACAATCACATTTATCACTTTCTATCTTGTTTATTTTTTTCAAATATTTTTTACATAAACCGTGCCCTGTTTTTAATCTGCATATAGTTTTGATATAATTTTTGTCTTTGGAGGAACTTTGAAACCAACATTTTTTATATGGTGTCCCAACTACACTTTTATAAAGGAAGCCTTTGTCAGACTTCTCAAAATCTCTACCCCATTTGTCGAAAATACCTGAATAAAATAGTCTATTTAGATCAGAAACCGGACACTGAATACAATTATCGCCATTTTCATTACTTAATAAAGCACTTCTCTTAGCGAGATTATCGACAATTTCATTCTGTTTTATGCCGCAATGTCCCTTGATCCAAACTAATACAACTTGTTTGTCCGTTGTCGCTATATTATATAAATTCACAATTTCTATTAATAAACTATTTTTATTTGAAAATGGAACAAAATTTTTAATTTTACTTTTGCAATCCGAGAAAATAATAAACTTATTTGAAGAGGTGTCTTGAATAATAATTTTAAGTGCTTCTAGAATAGCTACTAGTTCTGCACTATATACAGAAAATTCTGCAGATAGTGGTATAAGTTTTTGATAGTCATCGGAATAAACTGCGCATCCAGTTTTTCCACTGACAACTGAGCCATCTGTAAAAAAATATTTAAAATCTGGATATTTATCTGATATATATGGTTGAAATTCAAAATTAATTAATTGTTCCGGAACGTTGTTAAAATTAACAGATGTAACCACTCGTGGAGATATAAAATTGACATTATACCCGATTTTATAAATTGGCAAAACGCTATGTTTTTGTGCCTTCTGAAATACATTAAAAAAGGTGGCTGTTATTTCATATAAAAGACATTGCGGTTTCTTCTCCCAATAGCTATCGGTAAGATATTTTACCGTGTTACAATACAATTTATTTCCTAATACTTGATAACAAGAAAATATCTTAGCAATCTTCTTACTACATAGATATTCTCGGCGGTACGTCAACGGTAATTCCGCTGCCTCTGAGAGTACGGCAATAATTGGAGTAGATGGTAGCAACCCTAGACATCTTCGTAAACACTTATATTGGAATCGATCCAGCCTTATTAAATTTGATTTTGCGGAGGAGCCATAGAATATGCAACGATAATCTAAGATTGATCTAATATATGCTTTGTAAAAAATAAGAGAAATTGAAACATCTGCACCCCAAGATAAATAAATTGTACGCCTTTTCTAGTTTTTCTGTAATAAAATGTGATTTCCATGTGAGTTTCCGATCTAAATACATGCCTAAAAACTTCACAACATTTTTGACCGGGACAATGTGATTTCCCATTTCGACTGAATCTGGGATGTGCACTCTTTTTTGACTAAAGAAACAACAGCTTGATTTAACATCTGATATAGATAAGCCATTTGTATACAGCCATTCGTCGAAATCCACCATGAATCTAGATAAAGTGTGTGCACCAGCATCAACATTTTTGCAAGGTGTAAAAATGCATATTTCGTCAGCATATTGTAAAATTTTTATATTTGAGCTAGTCATTTCCTCTAATTTAAGAGCATATATCACATAGAATAGTGGAGACAGTATGCTTTCTTGTGGCAAACTGAGAGACGATCTACGAGATTTGTTAAGAACTCTATTAATTCTAACGTATATCTCCCTATTTGAAAATAAGGAAATAATATTGTTAACGAATCTTTCGCTTAAATTTAAAGCTAATAATTTTTTATATAAAATATTCAAACAAACATTATCGTAAGCCCCACTTACATCTAAAAATGCAGCGAGTATAGATTCCTTTTCTGAAAAGGCTTCATATATACTTGAAATTAATTCCATCAGGTTATCTTGTGTAGATTTCCCTTTGCGGAAACCGAATTGATATTTTGGTAGAATATCTTTGGTTTCTAACCACCACTCTAGACGCCCTTTAATCATCCTCTCGACCGTTTTTAAAACACAGCTTGATAAAGCAATTGGTCTATAAGAATTGGCATTATTTGGATCTTTATTTGGTTTTAGTAAAGGTATTACAATAAAGCTTTTCCAATCACTAGGATATTCTCCCGACTGCCAAATGTTATTAATAACTTGTAAGAGTTTACTTTTAGCTGTATTTGCTAAATTGGCTATCATTGTGTAATGAATATTATCCATGCCTGGAGCAGTATTACTATTTTTTTTGATAGCTGCATCAAGTTCATTGATTGTAAATTTGGCCGTAAAGAAATCTTCTTGATCGAGTTCTTTATTATGTTTTTTATTTAATGTATTATCTACGACAAAATCCGGCGTTAATTTATTATGAAATTGATCTAACCATGAGTCATTAATATCTAGTGGATATCTGTTTGGTATCTTAAAATTAACCCGGCTCTATATGTCTTTTATAGGAGTAGAAGAATTCAGATTATTACAGAACGATTTCCAATTTTCTCTTTTAGAGGTTTTAATTACTTTTTTGAAATTGGCATCAGCTTTACTATATTCTATAAAATTAAATGTAGTTGGAGACTCTTTATATATTAAAAATGTCCGCTTTCTTAAATCTAAAGCCTGCTTGCAATTTGAGTTCCACCAGACAGATGGTACAGCTTTTTTACATACTATTTTATTGTAAGTAGGAATAGAATCTACTGCCGCTACATTAATAATATCTATAAACATCTCGTAAGAAACATGTTCGTACTTATCAAGGATTTCATCCGTTATGGAAGCATATTTGCTCCAATTTGCCTCATTAATTTTCCACGTTTTGTGTTGCATAATTGAAATATTGTTTATATTATTTAATTGAGAAGAAATTAGTATAGGATAGTGATTTGATCCCATTGGATCATTTAATACTTTCCAAAATAATGAATTAGTAATATTTTTTGAAGATAATGTGATGTCAGGAACAGAAGGATTTTTATTAGGGTACCTAACTAATGTTTCAGCACTATCATTCAATATCGATACGTCCAAATCATCAATGCATTTCCACAAATTGGTTCCCTTATGATCGTTATAGCTACAACCCCAGAGGTTGTGGTGATGATTAAAATCACCTCCTAATATAAATGGTTGTGGGATATTAATCAAAAATCTATACCAATCTGAATAGCTTAGATTTTTCTGCGGCTCTATATATACTGAGATTAAATATACTACTTCGTTTGAAGGTAATTTAATTGAAATAGCACAACAAGATATATTTTTTGGTATAAAGTTTATTAATATTGGATTAAACTGTATAGTATCCCTAATCAAGATCGCACAACCACCTTTCCCATCCGGTCTATCACTTCTTAAAATATTATAGTTCTTAAACTTAATAAACGTGCCTGGTTTGAGCCAAGTTTCTGATATAAAGGCAAAGTTAATATCATTATTCAGTAAATAATTAATCAAATGAAATTTATTAGCAATAATCGAACGAATATTCCACTGTAATATCTTTAAATTTTCAAGATACATTTTTAGAAGAGTTAGTAAATAGAGCTGACATAACCTTAGCGCATACTTCTTCCACTGAGGTAATAGAACTTGAACTATTGCCTGACATTAAATTCACAACTAAATTAACAATTCTAATTATCGTCTCTTTTTCTAAAGGTTCTCCACTACTACCTTGATTATTTAAACAAACTCCATTCGAACCTTCAATAGTTGAAGGTCTCACGATATTTTTATGTTGCTGCATAGTCTGTATCTCACCTGTATTATTAGTATTAAACGTGACTAAGGATGAATAGCTATTTGTGACTTTAACTGTTGCTTCCTTGTACGAAATATTCTCCGTACCCATTATATTTTTAATAGCTCGTTGTTTGTCAAACTCTCGGCAAGCCTTTGAGTCTAGCTCTTATGTGGTCCATTACAATAAACACATTTAATGACAATACTATTGCATGCAGGACTTTCATGTTTATCACCACAGTTTTTACACCTAGGCTCCCCCCTACATTGATTAGAAACATGGTCAAATCTTAGACATTTATAACACTGCGTAACTCTCTGTATGTAAGGAGAAACCGGACAGGAGACACTAAAAATGCCCACTCTACTTGGTAAATATTGTCCTGAAAATGTGATCATAATAACCGGGGTCGGTTTGAAAATATCTTTATTATCTACAACTATTTTTTTATTCATCCTTCTAACCGCAATAACTCTAATGTTGTTTCCGTCTAACGGGGTTATAAACCTCATTAGATCCTCTTCTGACATATTTGTATCTACATCCCTAACAACCCCAATTCGCCTAGTAAGATGCATCGGTATGTAAACATCGTATTCATACTCCTTCAAATATGAGGATTCAATTAATTTATTTGCACTTATTGCTGTACGTAATTGAACGCAAATTCTATTTGACCCAAATCGGTCAATAGCAACAATTGAATTGCTTATGTCTTTATGTTTTTAGTGTAACATTTTTCCGATCGACATTGGGTGCAATGAACTCACATTTTTATCTGCACTTTCAATATGGACTTTAAATGGACCCGTGTCCGTCAAATTATACTTTTCTAAACTTCATGCCTGGTCTGGGAGTGGACCGTCAAGATTTTCAACATGTCGATATTTCTAGATTTTTGTCGATTTATTCACAGTTTGTTATTATATTAGATGCAACTTTAATATTTACTAAATATTGTTTTTCTTAGGAATAGAATATTAATCCATTAAGAGCCTAGCAAATTATAAAGTTAACTCTTAAAGTTGATTTTAGGTAAAATTTTGCATCTTTTTTTAATAATTTTAATTAATGATTTATTATATTACATACATCGAATTTATTAGAGTTGAATTTAAAGTTCAGACGAGTGTTTTCACGCCCAGACTAATCATGAAGTAAAATTTCGAGTTTAGAAATGCCTTAAAATTTGGTTTACCAAATGTTCAGGTTTTTCTAAACTCGAAATTTTACTTCATGCGCCACGCGTATAAAACACTGAAATGTTGTAAAGTTATAAATACACTTAAAAAATGAGTAATAATCGAAATATTGAAATAACAAAACATTTACATTTTTCCTTTACTTTTATTCTACATTAAGTTGTAATGTAGATTTCGTTATTATTAATGGCATAACCTTACAATAAATGACATTTGTCAGTTTTCTTACAAGGCACACTAAATATAGTTTTTAAAAAAATAAGATTTAAAAAAAATCGATCAAAACATTGAGCAAAAACAAGAAATTGGGCGTTATTGGATTCAGAAAAATAATGTCTAATGTAATATAATTACAAAATTATAGGCAGCTATTTAAAAATTTTAAGTTGGCTATTATTTGGGAATAAAGATATTATTGAAAAAAATTAATATTCATTTCATTTTTTAGTATTAATCGGAGTATTTCGATCTGGAGAGTAACCACCGATTTTATTGAACTAAAAACCAAAGTCAATGGCCGTTTACCATTGACTTTGGTTTTTAGTTCAATAAAATCGGTGGTTACTCTCCAGATCGAAATACTCCGATTTTTGAATTGTTTTAAATTGGCCGGGTGTAGACATGTGTGGGACACACAAATGTTAGGATAAAGTTCTTTCGGAGACTTACCATTTAGCGGCAAATCGTATTTTAAGTTCCGATTTAGAGGCTAAACCAGTGATGGGGAAACTACGGCCCGCGGGCCAAGTCCGGCCCGCGGAAAGGTTTAATCCGGCCCGTTTAAGAGTGCCGTCGTGAGAATGTTTGAACGCGTTCTTACTTCGTAATGTGACGACCCGCATAAAAACTACCTACCTACGATGAAGCATTATTCTTTGGCCCGCTACGATTGTCTGGTTATTACAAATGGCCCGTCTTAAAAAAAGTTTCCCCACCACTGGGCTAAACGGTAAGTCTCCGAAAGAACTTTATCTTAACATTTGTGCGTCCCACACACGCTTACTTCCAGTCCGCTAGCAAACTCTCAAAAATCTTAGTATTTTGTTCTGGAGAAAACCCATTTTTTTTTGGATTTCAAACGATATTTCATTTACTGTCTCTTTTTCCAAAAGCCAATACTGTTCGGCTACAAAGTTTTCTATTGAACTCTTGGGATGGAAGAAGAATTCGCATATCACTTAATACGAAAATTCGTACGTGGGCATTGTTGCGAGTTGAACACTTGTTCATAAATTCAAAAACGAGCATAAACTCTCTTTTGTTCTCTGGCTATTTGCTTTGGCGATTCACTTACGACACAATTCACACTTTTATTAGATAAAAGCTGTACACATGCAATACATAAGAATGATACGTGACCTTTACAAAACTTGCTTGTCAAAAACATAACGCCTACTTTTTTTTACTTAAAAACGTCATTTAAAATGTTTTTCTTTATATAATAACTTTTCAAGGTTGCAAAAAGTTGCCCTCCCTAACGAAAAATGAAGGTGAGAAACCGTAGCGCAGCCCAGCTTTTTTGTAGTGCCTTAGAAGTAAACAAATTCTTTTATATTGAATATAGTGTCTAGTAAACACGCATAAACAGATTTTTCTTAGACATTTTTTAGCGAATGGATACCTAAGATTATGCACAACAAATATATACAGAGAGTTTTATGTAACACCGAACATTTTCATAACGAGAATTTTTCTTTGGAGTATCCATATGCATACGTTGCACATTTTCCGATGCTCAGTTTATTAAAAGAATTCAATTTGAAGCTTTAAGCGAGTGTTTTCCACTCCCGGGCTAAGCATGAAGTAAAATTTCGAGTTTAGAAACGCCTGAAAATTTGGTTTGGTCGCGTAGCGCGAAGCGCGGAGCGGCCAAACCAAATTTTCAGGCTTTTCTAAACTCGAAATTTTACTTCATGCGCCACCGGTACAAAACACTGATTCAATGTAAAGTTTAGCGGTGTGTTTTAATCTTCGTAATATGTCAGTGTTTTGTACCGGTGGCGCATGAAGTAAAATTTCGAGTTTAGAAAAGCCTGAAAATTTGGTTTGGCCGCTCCGCGCTTCGCGCTACGCGACCAAACCAAATTTTCAGGCTTTTTTAAACTCGAAATTTTACTTCATGCTTAGTCTGGGAGTGGAACACACTCATTTTTAGTTTCAAATTAAACTCTTTTAAAAAACCAACGATTATCTAACGATATACGGCATGTACGTTGTAATTGAGACATGTATGCTTAAAAAAATAACTCCCTGTATGTAGAAGTTGAGGCATTAATTTCGATTGATTGGCCACAGTTTGTAATGGTCGTATAGGCAACCCAATTTACACAGAACTTAAAAATTACAAGTGTCAAATTGTATTGAATGAATATGTTCGGTGTTAAATAAAACTCTCTGTATATAACACATTAGTTAATATCATCATGTAGAACTACAGGAACATTTTGAAAATACATGTTCAAGTCTTGTTAATTTGAAAGTGTTCAGCAGCGTGTCAAATAAAGGGGTAAACTGAGCTTATAAAAATGTATTTGAACAATAAAATTTATAAGCATTATTCTAGATATTACAAACTACAAATGACGTGAAACAACTTCTTGAAAAAACACTTTCATAATTTAGGATTTTTTCCACCTCGGCACTACTTGTTCGTCGGGCGTTTTCTATCGAACACCCGGTATACATAACAAAATATATTAATTATAATAAAATAAACGCTCATTCCTAAGATTATTGTTTAGAAGTTTCTCTTCTCGAAGCTATCAGCTTGTAGAGAAGGAAGAAATATCCAATTTATTTGTTACCTATTAACTAGTAACTAAATTAGTGTCTGTAAAATTATGTACGTAATATTATGATAACTCCAAAATTTTAATATTTTTACGCGCCTAAAAACTTACGAGATTATCATTATTATTATCTTAAAAATGAAGGAGTAGACTTAAAGATAAATTAAGTTTTGTTCATTTTTCACTTTGTCAGCCATTAACCATTCCTACAAACATCTCCAGCTCTGGCAGTGCGAAAAGAAAACAAATTACTTCACATTTCAAATAATTATAATATCTAACAATTATTTTATATCCAAGCATTTTCTTTGCGTGTTGTGTAAATATGCTCGTTTATTTATGTAAGTTTGAGGGTGTCAAATTGTTTGCGCTTTTTGGTGTGTGTGAATAAATTAGTGGGGAAAGGTGGTGCCATTTCGTGACTCTCGTTTAATATAAGAGTCGAAAACCTCCTCCCGGGCGTAGACTTGCCTCCAGATAATTGCCGCCATTAATTGAAAGGAAAACTGCACATCCTTTGGCCATCAATCATCGCCCAAACGATCGAATTACTTTAAATTGCCACCGTCAATTTTCTGTAAACGGTCTAATCGGAAATTACCATAGATACACTTATACATATTGATTTATATACAAGAAACATTTTATTAGAATACAGAATAATCATAAATAATCTGTCTAAAGACATATTTCATTCTTTTTTTTTTTCATTTCATTCTCCATAATTACAAAATAACTAACGATAAACAATTAGTAGATATAATAAAAAAAGTATATTATATAAACCAGCATTTCTGGGTAACGACGCCCTAAGAGTCAATAAAGTTTGACAGGGGGTCGATGATTGGCAAAGAGTCAATTGGGATCAGAGCTGGGATGATCCTTAAAAACAGGATTCGAATCACGAATCCGAATTACCTAATATGATTCGAATCACGAGTACTCGAATAAAGGATCCGTAAGTGAAAAATATGATTCGAATCAAAGATTCGAATCCTTATTTTTGAATCACGGATACAAATCCTTTAAAAATAAATTTGAATCTATTATTTGCAACCAGTAATATTTTATTCCATCAGTTTCTATTAACAAAAATGTTCATTTACCGACTAAATATCTGATTATATAATGATTTTAATTAATGATGATATATGTGTTATTGAACTTCATTTTAAATCTGTTTTATACGCGTGGCGCATGAAGTAACATTTCGAGTTTAGAAAAGCCCCGTGAAAATTTGTCTCGGGTCGCTGCGCGACCCGAGACAAATTTTCTACGCGGGTCTTTTCTAAACTCGAAATTTTACTTCATGCTTAGTCTGGGAGTCGACAACACTCGTTCTTAGAAGTTTCAAATTAAAGGATCACTCTAGATTACTAAGTTTATTACCATTTTACAAAGGCTACAGCTCGAAGGACCAATCATGGTCTTCGGAGACCGAAGAACTACAGGGAATCGAAGTTTATTCACAAGAAAACAACGAATATCTGAAGGTTTACAGCATGGGTAGGAAGGAAAACATCCAATTTTGAAAAAATATCGAAGTTGGGTTGGTTTTCAGTGCGTTTTTAACTTCACTTTAAATCAGTGTTTTATACGCGTGGCGCATGAAATAAAATTTCGAGTTTAGAAAAGCCCCGTGAAAATTTGTCTCGGGTCGCTGCGCGACCCTCGACAAATTTTCTACGCGGGGCTTTTCTAAACTCGAAATTTTACTTCATGCTTAGTCTGGGAGTGGACCGTCAAGATTTTCTACATGTCGAGATTTTCGATATTTCTAGATTTATGTCGATTTATTCACAGTTTGTTATTGTATTAAATGCAACTTTAATATTAAATAAACACGTTTTTTTTTAGGAATAGAATATTCACCCATTAATAGCCGACCAAATTATAAAGTTAACTCTAAAAGTTAATTTTAGGTAAAATTTTGCATCTTTTTCTGTGATTTCAATGAATGATTTATTATATTACATACGTCGATTTTTTAAAAGAGTTAAATTTAAAATTCAAACGAGTGTTGTCCACTCCCAGACTAAGCATGAAGTAAAATTTCGAGTTTAGAAAAGCCCCGCGTCGAAAATTTGTCGAGGGTCGCGCAGCGACCCGAGACAAATTTTCGCGGGGCTTTTCCAAACTCGAAATTTTACTTCATGCGCCACGCGTATAAAACACTGATTTTAAGTGAAGTTAAAAATGCACTGAAAACCAACCCAACTTCGATATTTTTTCAAAATTAGATATTTTCTTTCCTATCCATGCTGTAAACCTTCAGATATTCGTTGTTTTCTTGTAAAAAAGCTTCGATTCCCTGTAGTCCTTTAGTCTCCGAAGACCATGGTTTGTCCTTCGAGCTGTAGCCTTTGTAAAATGGTAATACACTTAGTAATCTAGAGTGATCCTTCAGTTTGAAACTTCTAAGAACGAGTGCTGTCCACTCCCAGACTAAGCATGAAGTAAAATTTCGAGTTTAGAAAAGCCCCGCGTAGAAAATTTGTCGAGGGTCGCGCAGCCACCCGAGACAAATTTTCACGGGGCTTTTCTAAACTCGAAATTTTACTTCATGCGCCACGCGTATAAAACACTGATTTCAAGTGAAGTTAAAAATATACTATTAATGTTGGATATTTTTCATGGTTAAGTAACCAAATATGCATTCACAAAAATTTGAATTATTCGAAAATTTAAATATTTATTTTTAAATATGAATAATTTAGTGATTTAAATATTCATATTAGAATATTTAACTATTTGAATTAATCGAATTCGAATCCTAGCATTAGTAGCGACGATTCGCATTATTTAGGAGGATTTTAATCTGTGTATGAGGATTCGAAACCTTTTAGAAGGATTCGATTCCTTTTATAAGGATTCGAATCCTTTTATAAGGATTCGAATCCTTTTATAAGGATTCGAATCCTTTTATAAGAATTCGAATCCCTTTATAAGGATTCGAATCCTTTTATAAGGAATCGAATCCTTTTATAAGAATTCGAATCCTTTTATAAGGATTCGAATCATCTACGTCTGGATTCGAATACGAATCCTTTTAAAAAAATGTAACGAATCCGGATCACGAATCCGTTTTCACTAAAGTACCTCTTTTGAATCCTCTAAAAGGATTCGAATCCGGGAATCGAATCCTGAATGATTCGAATCCTGCCCAGCTCTGATATGTATTCATATTTTTTTAAATTTAAGTTGGCTTCACGCTTTGGGAATTGACATATAAAACGTCAGACATAATAATTTTAATATATTGTTTCAGAGTTACCATCCTACAATTTATTTCATGGCAATCTAGAGGTTTTTTTAATTGAACATACGATATATTGCACCTGGAGGTATGTCTAGCGAATTATCAATTTTCTTAGTGCGAATCATAATTAAATCAGTATTTGTTAAAAGGGCGTAAGTCCATTTTTTTTCAATACTTAAATTTGGTTTTATTTCTAAAAAAATTAAAATTCTATAAATGAAAATTAGTAAAGTAAATTAGGTATCCTTTTTTATGGATCATCTATTATTATTAGAACTACTAACAGAACGTGTTGATAACACATTTTCCAAAATTATAAAATATTTAGTAACTTTAGAATTTAAGTTTTATGACATTTAATAGTTTTTTGCCGCCAAGTTATCAAAAACTTCTATAAACTTTTTGGGGAAAAGCGGCAGAATTAAAAAAAATATATTTGTCTTTTTACCCAGAAAATATTATTTTTATTTAGCCAATATTTCGCTGGATTTTTTCAGCTTCTTCAGGGCAATTTAAAAATATATTTGTTTTATTTATTTACAAACATTTTACACGTCGATATCTGCCAATTTTTAATTTTATCTAAAGAAGCCCAGTCATATTTTTAACTTACCCTGAAGAAGCTGAATAAATCCAGCGAAATATTGGCTAAATAAAAATAAACTTTTCTGACAAAAAAGACAAATATAATTTTTGAATTCTGCCGCTTTTTCCCAAAAAGTTTATAGAAGTTAAAGTTTTATGTTCCTGACTTACGCCCTTTTAACAAAATCTTTATTAAACTCCATATCAAAAGCAATTGTCTCCGCAAAAACGATCGTGGGCGAAAATCCGTTAGTTTTTATTGAGCGAAACGAAAAGTGTTGTGGGAAAGCCACTAACTCTTTTCGTGCACCAACACTTCGAATCCAGAAAGAATTTTTTTTAGGAACACACAATATAACGGAAGATATTCTATGGGAAATTGCATCTAAGTAAAATCTCACTCAATAGCATCAACAATCAACACGCAGTGCAAATTTTAAACAACTCTCTCGTATTTGAGATTTAATTTGAATCAGTAATGAATTACATTATGATACGAATAATAATAAAAAAATACAACTCTTATGCCTATTTGCACTCCGACTGATTCACCTTAATCATGTACTTATCATTGATTAAACCTCTGATTTAGTCAAAATTCTAGAATATAAGAATGTTATAAATTTGTATAATATTCTAAACATGTCTCTTTCAGGCTTTGTAAACGTACTTTTTGATCACCCTTCGTACATACAGAGAGTTTTATGTATCGATACGCATACGCTGCACATTTTCCGATGCTGGGTTTATTAAAAGAATCCAATTTGAAGCTTTAAGCGAGTGTTTTCCACTCCCAGGCTAAGCATGAAATAAAAATTCGAGTTTAGAAAAGCCTGAAAATTTGGTTTGGACGCGTAGCGCGAAGCGCGGAGCGGCCAAACCAAAATTTCAGGCTTTTCTAAACTCGAAATTTTACTTCATGCGCCACCGGTACAAAACACTGATTTAATGTAAAGTTTAGGAAGAAATTCTATGGGAAATCGCATCTAAGTAAAATCTCACTCAATCGCATCAACAATCAACACCTTATGCAGTGCAAATTTTAAATAACTCTTTCGTATTTGAGATTTAATTTGAATCAGAAATGAATTACATTATGATACGAATAACAATTAAAAGATACAACTCTTATGCCTATTTGCACTCCGACTGATTCACCTTAATCATGTACTTATCATTGATTAAACCTCTGATTTAGTCAAAATTCTAGAATATAAGAATGTTATAAATTTGTATAATATTCTAAACATGTCTCTTTCATGCTTTGTAAACTTACTTTTTGATCACCCTTCGTACATACAGAGAGTTTTATGTATCGATACGCATACGCTGCACATTTTCCGATGCTTGGTTTATTAAAAGAATCCAATTTGAAGCTTTAAGCGAGTGTTTTCCACTCCCAGGCTAAGCATGAAGTAAAATTTCGAGTTTAGAAAAGCCTGAAAATTTGGTTTGGACGCGTAGCGCGAAGCGCGGAGCGGCCAAACCAAATTTTCAGGCTTTTCTAAACTCGAAATTTTACTTCATGCGCCACCGGTACAAAACACTGATTTAATGTAAAGTTTAGGAAGATATTCTATGGGAAATTGCATCTAAGTAAAATCTCACTCAATCGCATCAACAATCAACACCTTATGCAGTGCAAATTTTAAACAACTCTCTCGTATTTGAGATTTAATTTGAATCAGTAATGAATTACATTATGATACGAATAACAATAAAAAGATACAACTCATACCTATTTGCACTCCGACTGATTCACCTTAATCATGTACTTATCATTGATTAAACCTCTGATTTAGTCAAAATTCTAGAATATAAGAATGTTATAAATTTGTATAATATTCTAAACATGTCTCTTTCATCAATTTGCCGCTGTGTAAGTAATTTGTAAATAATTCTATTGTGTTTTTAAGAAGTACAACCACTGATTAAGTTAATCAATTTAAGTGCAAACAGGCATTAACTAGATCAACTTATATCGTTTATTATTTAAGCAGTTATTTAACATTAATGTATTAATAATTTTATTGCACCAATATAGACTTGTTTGTTGTTGATCAAAATGAAACGGTATTTTTTCATTTTGACCAACGACAAACAAGTCTTAAAAAAAACTATATCGTATTTTAATACGTACATCATGTTTAAATCAAGAGTATTGTTTAATAATAATAATACAAATATAATTAATGCAAAGTGATATTTGTTCGTTGTAGACACTTGATAATCTCATTCCAGACTAATCAAACATTTCGCGCTTAATTCAAACAAGATATCGCACACTCACACACTGTTGACATTTCGCTACATGTACAAAGTCTTAGAATCTGGACGTAAAATCACGTTTCGCGCATGAGGAACTTATAAACATGTTTGCGAGTGTAACAAGTGCGGTGCCTCGTTAAAACCGCGTAGACGAAATATAAACCGGCATAAGGCGAACAAACTTTCAGGAATGCAACAACACTGAAGAACAATAATATATAAAGAATGACAAAGAACTGACTCATTATTTTATTTGACAAGCGTTTTCGATAGACGAATTGCCCATTTAAAGTTAATTTAGATTAGGCGATAAAGGGCCTCTCCAAAATATCTAAACCAGCAAATTTTGAAGAGAGACACCCTCTACAAGCGCGGGAGTATAATGGAAGAAAAGAAACCACAATTTATGGTGTGGTTGAGGTTACAATTTATGACTTTATCTGTTAGAATAGCAGGTAGTTTCCCTTTTTCCCTTTTAAAGCGTTTTAAACGGTCGTTCATGTTCAATTGATGACTCCAACAATTTAACTCATTATTCAATATGTTATACATTGGTATTATTTGGTTACTTTTTAATCAAATCGATTAAATAGAGCACGCTAATCTAGCAATAAAAAAAATGCAAAATAAGGTTATGATCTGGGTTTAAAACGTGTTCAAAACATGTTTAAAACACGTTTAAAACGTGTTTAAAACAGAATATACAGGGCATTTTTCTTTTGAGTATACATATCCCGATAATTACAGCGTTTTTTAAAGTTGTGGGAAATCGTTGTTTTAATGAGGTTAATTTGAGGCTTTAAACGAGTGTTTTCCACTCCCAGACTAAGCATGAAGTAAAATTTCGAGTTTAGAAAAGCCTAAGAATTTGGATTGGCCGCGTAGCCAAGCAGAGCGGCCAATCCAAATTAGGCTTTTTTAAACTCGAAATTTTACTTCATGCGCCACGCTTAAAAACACTGATTTACAATGAAGTTTAAAAAACACACACTTACAACAACGGTTATAGACAACCTAATAAACGTTAGAATTATTGGGTTGCCTATAATCACTGCTTTAAACAATTTTTTCAGCGCAGAATTTGACTCACGTTTTATCCACATTTACATATTAGATTGCTAAAGCCGTATATTTTAAACTTTACGATATTTCAGTGTTTTATACGCGTGGCGCATGAAGTAAAATTTCGAGTTTAGAAAAGCCTTATTTGGATTGGCCGCTCCGCTTCGCTACGCGGCCAATCCAAATTTTCAGGCTTTTCTAAACTCGAAATTTTACTTCATGCTTAGTCTGGGAGTGGAAAACCCTCGTTTAAAGATTCAAATTGAAATCTTGAACAAAAAACAACGAACGTTTCCAGTGTATGCTTATGTATACCTGAAAGAAAAAATCCCGGTATTTAAAAACCACATTTATGCACACACAGTTTTGTTGTAATAAAATGTTATGTTTGATGATGTAATTTTAAATATCTACAATAATTTAGCTAGAATTTTAAAACAAACAAAAAACTTTAATGAAGTTATATAAAATATAATTTAGCAAATATTTATTTTTAGCAGTAAAGATAATAAAAAAACGGTTTTAAACCATTCCAACGTTTAAAACATGTTTTAAACAAATCTAAGATTTAAAACATGTTTAAAACAAAACCGTTTAAAACACGACGGCTGTTTTTAAACATGTTTAAAACACTGTTTTAAAACAAAGTGTTTAAAACATAACAACCCTGGTTATGATTGATCATCTAACGAGTGTTTCCAATCCCAGATTAAGCATGAAGTAAAATTTTGAGTTTAGAAAAGCCTGAACATTTGGCTCGGGCGTAGCGCAGCAGAGCGATTGAGACAAATTAAGCTTTTCTAAACTCGAAATTTTACTTCATGTGCGACCAACCAATTAGCAAACTAAAACGTATTTCACTACGTTTAGTACGACAATCATCAATTCTTTAAATGACGGAAAAAGTGCTATAATGAACATATATACAATGAGAGCCAAAATGATTTGTTCATTTTTAATAGGAAATAACACATGAATTATTTTAAATGCAGAAATAATATAAATGACATCTTAAAAAGTAATAATGGGAGTTTTACTTTTTGAATATAGTGGGTTAAATGTCCGCCACCCTTCTCCACACACTCTTCTAAACGACGGACGAAATCTGCCATAACTCGTTGAAGCATATCCTGTGGAATAGCTTTAATTTCTTGTCGGATATTTCTTTTGAGCTCCTCTATATTTCTAGGCTTACTCTTGAACACTCTACTCTTTAAATATCCCCAAAGAAAAAAGTCTGGAACAGTAATATCGGGAGATCTCGGGGGCCAATTAAAATCACCGTTTCGAGAAATTAGTCTATTCGGAAATGTCTGTCGCAGGATCTCCATACTTATTCTTGCAGTATGACAGGTCGCACCGTCTTGTTGAAAAAAGTGATTTCTTTCTTCTTCTTCAATTTGCGGTATAAAAAATGTCTGGAGCATATGTGCATACCGTTGAGAATTGACTGTAACTGTTTCGCCGTTTTCTTCAAAAAAATATGGAGCGATGATTTTTGACGATGATACAGCACACCAAACAGTCACTTTTGGGGAATGTAAGGGTCTTTCATAGATTTCACACGGGTTTTCGGTAGCCCAGTATCGAAAATTCTGTTTATTTACCAAGCCATGTAAAGTAAAGTGTGCTTCGTCGCTCATGAAAAGATGTTGTGCGATATCGGGTTCCTCATTGCTTAATTCCAAAAAACCTTGACAAAACTCAACACGGCTTTGTTTATCACGATCAGTTAACTTCTGCACCATACAAAATATCAGTATTTTGTATGGATGAAACTTCATTTTGTGCAGCATTCTTCAGGTACTTGTTGCAGATAAATTTAACGCTGCCGCATGCCGCCGAACTGATCGATTTGGGCTACGCAGAATTGATTGTCTCACCCGTTCCTCATTTTCAAGATTGCATATAGAGCGAATCCTCCCGGCTGATTTTCTTCTCTCAACTGACCCATGATTTCGCCACTTCCTTACCCAATACGAAATAACAGTTCGAGCCGGAACATCACGAATATTAAAATGTAGACAAAATAAACGTTGAGTTTGAATAATTGAACTTAATTTAAGAAATTTTTCAACACAAAATATGCGTTGCTGTATGTTCCAACGCACCATTTTGACAACTGTCAAAATATCTCCAAAGTCTCCTCTTTCAAATTGTTATCAGTGATATAGCGATTAAAAAATAGTTATATTTGTTATTGCCTATTAAAAATGAACAAATCATTTTGGCTCTCACTGTATATAGAAGACGGGAGGTGAGATACAGGACCCTGTACTGCATCTCACCTCCCGTCTTCTGTAGCTCAGTTATTAATTCAAATGTTTGTTCTATAATTCCGCATGGAATGACATGAAAATATACAGGGGGTCTAATTTTAAATAAGAAAAATAAAGTGCTTTAAAGTTTGAAAAGTTTGACACTAAATTTTAGAGACTGTATAATTCATATGAATAAAACTTGGTTAACGGGACTGTCAGACCTTGTTTAATAAGTACATTGTATAATTTTATTAACGAGGCACTATTTTTATTTTTTATTAATTTTTTAAACCAATGGTGCAAAACTGAGTTTTTATTTTTTTTTGCTAAAATTACTAAACCAATTTCTATAAAATTTTAGGGGTATGTAGGTATCCATAGAAGGCACCCAAATAACGCACAAAATATATAACATGTAATCTAAAAATATATATCATAATGACGTCAAACTTTTTTGGGACACCCTGTATAATCAAAAATATTTTCCTGAAATACGCCCTAGGATACAGGTAAAGTCTGCCAAATATTAAAAGCCTAACTAAATTAATAACTGAGCTATAGAAGACCCTGTATAAAAATATATTAACGACGTGAACAGCATCTACTGTCAATTGCACTGCTCAAAAATTGGTAGCAGATGGCGTTCACATCGTCAATTTATATGTAAATTACACATGACTACTAAAATGATTATAGATGTTTAGTTTTCTTCTGGATTTTAAAATGCACAATCAATTGACATTTATAATAGCCATTCTGTGAGCACCATCGACAATGCTATTGGGAGTAGATGGCGTTCACGTTTTCTGGATTTTATTTTGGATTTTCATATTTTTTGTAAGAATATTTTTTCCTGAATTCAATGATGTATCACACTTATAGTTTATTGTACAGGGTGAGCGAAACTCGATGTCTCAGCTCTATTATATGAAAATGAAAAACGATAGAAAAATCTGAAATCTAAAATCAAATCACAACAAAACAATATTTGTCAACCATTAGTTTAATTTTTGACAGATGCGGCTTTGTTATTTGCTTCCAAAGGCTACTTGTTTAAGTCGTGACAATTTGGAATTTTTGATAATATTTTTTTTGTAAGTTTGCTTTTAATTTTTTAACGAAAGAAGATAGCAAATTTTTTTCTCTTCAAAGTTCAGAAAAATTTGCTCTTTTGAAATATCAAAAAATATAGGTATGTTTCTGGGGAAAAAATATTCGATGACGTCATTACTTCACTTCCAAAATTTAGAAAAATATGCAATTTTGGATTAAAATGAACCTTACTCAATCCCATTTATGAACCTGTTTTCAGATTTTTTCTATCGGTTTTCCTTCTTTTTTAATAGAGCTGAGACATCGAGTTTCTCACCTTGTAGATTTTATATGTAAAATGTTAATCTTTTGTTTTCGTAAAGAGTGCCTTGGAAACAATTGAGTAACTCACTTATTTGACAACTCCTAAGACCCATAACTTGCTTACATATCGCCCCTGAAGACGGGCATCCAACGATACATATTTTACCAATTGTGATGTATTTTAAACTAACGAGTGTCTTCCACTCCCAGACTAAGCATGAAGTAAAATTTCGAGTTTAGGAAAGCCCCGCGTAGAAAATTTGTCGAGGGTCGCGCAGCGACCCGAGACAAATTTTCACGGGGCTTTTCTAAACTCGAAATTTTACTTCATGCGCCACGCGTATAAAACACTGATTTAAAGTGAAGTTAAAAATTCACTGAAAACCAACCCAACTTCGATATTTTTTCAAAATTAGATGTGTTCTTTCCTATCCATGCTGTAAACCTTTAGATTTTCGTTGTTTTCTTGTAAAAAAACCTCGATTCCCTGTAGTCCTTCGGTCTCCGAAGACCATGATTGGTCCTTCGAGCTGTAACCTTTATAAAATGGTAATAAACTTAGTAAACTTAGTAGAGTGATCCTTCAATTTGAAACTTCTAAGAACGAGTGTTGTCCACTCCCAGACTAAGCATGAAGTAACATTTCGAGTTTAGAAAAGCACCGTGTAGAAAATTTGTCGGGGGTCGCGCAGCGACCCGCGACAAATTTTCACGGGGCTTTTCTAACCTCGAAATTTTACTTCATGCGCCACGCGTATGAACCACTGATTTACAGTAAAGTTAAAATATATAACGTTCAGATGTGATGATCAATATTTACCGAGATGTAAACGTCAGATACGTTTTAAAAAATTCTATTGACCTAAAATTGTACACGTAGACATAATTTCGACTTTATTTTACAAATGTCGTATTAATTATTATTACATTTTAAGTAATTTCATAAATATCAAATAAATATTTCTATCAAAACCACCCCAAGTCGGACAAAAGATAACGCTACTCGCCGGCTGAAAACAAATGGACTTCTAACTACCCGCTAATATCGGGTTGACATTGACATCAAAAAATGCGGTTGGTGTTCATAATAGATTACCCCCTGAGTGCTCAGTCTCTTTCCCCTTACCCTCCAACATTTTAGGAAAGAGATAGAAACTGGAAGATTTTAGATATTTTCGTGTCGTCGCGGCGATAACCTAACCTAACCCTAGGTTAATATCCACGATTTGTCATCTGAGAGAAATAAACCATAATTTAACTCAAGGAAGTGTACATCGGGATATTTATACATAAAAGAAAAATAAACCATAATTTAACCCAACGAAGTGTACATCGGGATATTTATACATAAAATAAAAATTACCTGTATGGTGAATGCGCCGGCAATTCCATGACTAGACATTCAAATCAACGTGAGTTGGCTTTGGATTTACAATTCGTATAGATATGACACTTTTAATGATTCATAGTGAAATTATGAATTAATCAAGGAGACGCATTTAAGTTTTATGATTAATCTCGAAATAAACGTATTTCATTTGATTTTTAAGTGTTTGTATACTAACTTTTTTGATATTTGATGGAAAGACAGTAGTTAAACCAACGTTTGATATTTCCGAATTTCCATAATAAATCTATTTAGAAATAGTTGACATTTTTCTCCGTCGTCCATTTAAAACTGAAAAGTCTTCCTGTTTTTGCCGGGTTTCTATAATTGCGGCGGATTTAATAAGCCCGTCCATTAATCATTGCGGTCTCATAATTCCATAGGAAAATGCCAAGTATTTGGCAAGCGCGAGTCCTTTGAGCAATTCGGCTCAGCCGCTCAGGTGCACCCGGATGACGAATGAACGAGCTCCAGAATTTACGATTTTTTTTGTGTCCGAGTCAGAAACGCGCACGTGTTTGCTGCAAATTTACGCAAACGGTAATTAATATTAAAAGGCTGCGTTGAGTCTAAAGAATTTAATTTGATTTAAATTATAAATTAAGAACGTTCGTTTAATGTACGAGTACAATAAAATCCGCTTGAATATGGGACATTAGGTAACCTTATTTATAATTCAATAACTTCACACTTTGCACTTTATCTTCTTTTTATGAGTATTATTAATTGATCGTATAATGAGGCTCGCTAATTTATATAACAACTGTGAATGGTTTGATATATTTAACAGTCCTCTAAGAAGTTTTAGATTTGGTATCATGCAAAATATTTTAGGATAATAAATCAATTTCATTATTAGTTTTCCTTATGTTATTATTGTTTTTAGATTTTGTTATTTCTATATAGAATAATTGCTGTAATTATTACCACCATTTATTAAATTTTAGTTATTAATGTTAATACGTTTTATCAATTTTTATATATTATCTTTATTATTTTGTACATATTCTTTGTAAAAGGGGTTTCCCGTGAGAGAATAAATAAATAAATGAATAATAATAAAAACATAATTATAGTTCAATGTTAGTTAATTTCAACTAGACCCGTACAAACACGATATTAACATTTCGTATTAATAAAACAAAATTTTGCTATTAGTTTTGAATTATTGATATAATGAACGTGGCAACATCGCATTTTCATGTGTTCCAACTTTATTCTAGTTTCATTTTAAATTATTTAGAGCATAGGTTCCCAACCTTTTTCATTCTACCGCTCCTTTATTAAAAAATAAATAGGACCCGATCAAAACATCCACACAGTCTCTCTAAAGAATGCCTAAGAATGAAATTTTAAAAAGCAGAGATTTCTTGTACACAATTAATTCTTTTGTTTAAGCAAAGTGAGCTTTGTAAACAAAACCAACACGATATATTTAAAAGAAATATTTACAATTCACGAAACATTAAGCACACTATTTTTAATGTAAATTGCATATTTTAATATAGAAACTGCAAAGTATTACAGGTATTTAAATTTCTAAAAGTTAGTACATATGAATAAGAACTTTAATTTTTTCCTTAAAAGAAATCATCAAAATTATACCAAACAAGTAGATAGAAGACCAGTTACGGCTGGCAAAAATAGTGTACAGTTTTTGATAGGGTCCCAAATAAAAAATAATATTTATTTAATAATTTGCCAAAAAATATAAAACATTTATCATCACTTAAGGATTTCAAATATCAGCTTAAATTACTGCTAATACAGAAAGCATACTATTCAATACAAGAAAATTTAAATGATTAATGTTTGAAATTGTTTTAATGTTTTGTGTGTGTTCTGTTTAATTTAATAGTACTTTTTATGTTAAATTTTAAAAAAATTATACATATAACAACTATGTTGACTATTGTAATACAAATAAAAAAATAAATCAGTCACCTTAAATGTTAACCGATGTGAAGATAGCCACGGATTTTCCAGCCACGGATCTTGGCGCCTCCACCATCACACGAATTATGAAACAGATTCCCCAGAATTTCAAAACTTCATAACTCCCAAACCACATATTTTATTTTCAAAATTTCTTCAATAATTGATTAAACAATATACATAGATCAAGTATAAATAACCAGCATGTTGTAACTCTTAATTGTTCTTTATTTAAACAATATATTGCTGTCCCGCGTATGTCACCTTTCATACTAAATATTAAAAAAATCATATCTTTAAAAACTCCTATTTTATTTTCCAAATTTCTTCACTAATTGTTTAAACAATATATCTAGACCGAGCATAGATGGTCAAAATGTTGTCACTCTTATTTGCTAATTATTTAAATAATATATTGTTGTCCCGCGTATAGCACCGTTCATACCAAATATTAAAAAAATCATATCTCTTAAAACTCCTATTTTATTTTACAGATTTCTTCACTAATTGTTTAAACAATATATCTAGACTAAGCATAGATGATCAAAATGTTGTCACCCTCATTTGTTAATTATTTAAATAATATATTGCTGTTCCGCGTATAGCACCGTTCATACCAAATATTAAAAAAATCATATCTCGTAAAACTCTTATTTTATTTTACAAATTTCTTTACTAATTGTTTAAACAATACATCTAGAACGAGCAAAGATAGTCAAAATGTTGTCACTCTCATTTGTTAATTATTTAAATAATATATTGCTGTTCCGCGTATAGCACCGTTCATACCAAATATTAAAAAAATCATATCTCGTTAAACTCTTATTTTATTTTACAAATTTCTCTACTAATTGTTTAAACAATACATCTAGAACGAGCAAAGATAGTCAAAATGTTGTCACTCTCATTTGTTAATTATTTAAATAATATATTGCTGTCTCGCGTATAGCACCGTTCATACAAAATATTAAAAAAATCATATCTCTTAAAACTTCTATTTTATTTTACAAATTTCTTCACTAATTGTTTGAACAATATATCTAGACCGAGCATAGATGGTCAAAATGTTGTCACTCTCATTTGTTAATTATTAAATAATATATTGCTGTCCCGCGCATAGCACCGTTCATACCAAATATTAAAAAAATCATATCTCTTAAAACTCCTATTTTATTATACAAATTTCTTCACTAATTGTTTTAACAATATTTCTAGACTAAGCATAGATGATCAAAATGTTGTCACTCTCATTTGTTAATTATTTAAATAATATATTGCTGTTCCGCGTATAGCACCGTTCATACCAAATATTAAAAAAATCATATCTCGTAAAACTCGTATTTTACTTTACAAATTTCTCTACGAATTGTTTAAACAATACATCTAGAACGAGCAAAGATAGTCAAAATGTTATCACTCTCATTTTTTAATTATTTAAATAATATATTGCTGTTCCGCGTATAGCACCGTTAATACCAAATATTAAAAAAATCATATCTCGTTAAACTCGTATATTATTTTACAAATTTCTCTACTAATTGTTTAAACAATACATCTAGAACGAGCAAAGATAGTCAAAATCTTGTCACTCTCATTTGTTAATTATTTAAATAATATATTGCTGTCTCGCGTATAGCACCGTTCATACAAAATATTAAAAAAATCATATCTCTTAAAACTTCTATTTTATTTTACAAATTTCTTCACTAATTGTTTGAACAATATATCTAGACCGAGCATAGATGGTCAAAATGTTGTCACTCTCATTTGTTAATTATTAAATAATATATTGCTGTCCCGCGCATAGCACCGTTCATACCAAATATTAAAAAAATCATATCTCCTAAAACTACTACTTTATTTTACATATTTCTTCACTGATTGCTTAAACAATATATCTAGACTGAGCATGGTTGGTCAAAATGTTGTCACTCTTATTTGTGAATTATTTAAATAATATATTGCTGTCCCGCGTATAGCACCGTTCATACCAAATATTAAAAAAATCATATCTCTTAAAACTCCTATTTTATTATACAAATTTCTTCACTAATTGTTTTAACAATATGTCTAGACTAAGCATAGATGATCAAAATGTTGTCACTCTCATTTGTTAATTATTTAAATAATATATTGCTGTTTCGCGTATAGCACCGTTCATACCAGTAGATAACTTTAGCCGATACGGGGACAATTCATTCCCTTCCCGGAAGTTCCGGTTTCCACTTCCGGTTTCCGGTTTCCACTTCCGGTTTCCGGTTTCCGGTTTCCGTTTCCGGTTTCCGTTTCCGGTTTCCGTTTCCGGTTTCCGTTTCCGGTTTCCGGTTTCCGTTTCCGGTTTCCGTTTCCGGTTTCCGTTTCCGGTTTCCGGTTTCCGTTTCCGGCCGGATGTAGATAAGATAAGGGGTTTCCGTTTCCGGTCGGATGTTGATTAGATAAGATAAGGTGTTTCCGGTTATACAGGATGCAGATAAGGGTTTCCTGTTATGCAGGAAGTAGAAAGGGTTTCCGGTTATACAGGATGTAGATAAGGGCCCTGGCTGGTAGGAGAAAGTGGTGGAAGGTGTGAGCGTTGAATATACATTGTCGCAATAATGCAGTTTACAAATACGGAACGAGAGCCTCTAATGGATCGCATTAACAGTGCCATAGAAGCATACCACGAAAGTAAATTAACCTCCGAACACTTAAAATATTTACCAGAATATTACTTGAAGAGGTTGGAAGGTCTGGAGCTTTTAAACATCTGGCCATTTTTACCGCCGAGCTTCAGGGACAAGGAAAGATTACCCTGTTTTGAACACTACAATACGGGAAGGACCCACATCGATGGACCACCCTCACCAAAATATAAGTGTCATCAGTGTTTGAACACATCGAAAATTTCATTCCCAGGCAGTGAGAACTCCACATAGCAGACATTTCATTCCCAGGCAGTGAGAACTCCACATAGCAGACATTTCATTCCCAGGCAGTGAGAACTCCACATAGCAGACATTTCATTCCCAGGCAGTGAGAACTTACCGATAGTTAAAATGAATTATACCACCTTTATATTATCATCAGGATTTGTGCTATTTATTGTAATAGTTGTATGTGTTATTTGTGGGGGTATTAAGGTTCCTGGGATGAACATAAAATTTAAATAAAAATATATTTAAATAAAAATTGTTTTTTATTTTTTATTATTCTTTACATAATTAAACAACTTTTCTACATTTACAATACTACACATACTGAACCTAATCCTATGTGATTGACAAGCATGCAGAGTTTTACTAAAATTAGGACATTGATCATCAAATTCTAAATTTACAACATTATCATAAAATTGTTTCAAGTAAGTAAATTTTTGACTACCCTTTACATACACAATATCCGCAGATAGTTTTTTAAATAGTTTTGGTAATTCACTTAAATCACTACCATTTGTGCTGTATGGGATCCCGTGATAATTGTTTTCCAGCCATCTAACTTGTTTCTTAGAGTCCAAGCTGAGATTACGAAATGGTGTAGGAGGCTTGAAGACGTAAACGATGGGATGTTTACCATCATAGGTGGCAGCAAGTTCTTTCGGGGTAAAGTCGGGTATGTTGAAACCCTGGATGTCTATAAACAAGACTTTTGGCGGCGGAGGTGTTGGTGGTGATGTAATTCTCCCTAAGAGTATTGGACTTAATACTTTTTCCATATTACGAACCCGTCTCTTGAAACGAAGTCTATCAAGAGTTTCTTGCATCCAGTTTATATCATCGTCACTGCCATCTAACGTGTATGTAAATGTTACAGGGATCAAGTCAAAGCATACTCGATTTGTGGTAGACATCGTTGAATGATTCTGGATTACTAATATTGTATTGAAAATTGTTTGCTTTTATAGCGATAGACTTATCTAACCGCAAGCTCAAACTTGTTAAATTATCTTTTTAACAATTCCCGAAATAGGTGTGTACTCAAGAAGAGAATCACTCAAAATGAGGCAGTATGCTCGGGTATTATCTTTAAAATTTTCAGTGGCCTCCATCTCAATGCGCAGGTCCACCGCTGAAGATTTTACACTCTCGTTTTGCTTGGACACGTCAAATACAAACATAGCACAATTATTGAAATCAGTGAATGATAAATAGGGCTTGTTTATTTGATTATAATAACTCTGCTGGAATTGACAGTACATGTTGTAGACAGTCAAGTAATCATTACTTTTAAAGTCCAAATTCAAGTGATCATATGGAAATGATTCCGAATTGAGATAAACTCTTATGTTCCTTATATTGTTGTGATCAAATATTGTTGCATCCGCATTAGCTACACCTTTTTTATTTGTTTGAAAGGCTACAATTACATATCTTGGTTTCTCCAAACTACTCGAGGTTTTAACGGCCCATATATCATCTCTAGATTTTTTCAAGGTTGGTAATTCATGTAATTCCCATTTTCGGAATGGAATTAAAATATTTGGATCATTTTTAATTTGTTCCATCAGTTTCAGTTTTAAATCATCATTCAGTTGAATATGTGGTACTCTCCATTCAATTTTATTCAGTTTAAATTTAATTTGTGAAACAACTTGAGCACTATCATCACACACAAAACAGTTTACATCACTAGAGGAGCGAAGTAAAATCAATTCCTGTTTAACATTAATAATCAGCTTTTGATAATCCTCGGCAAAACCCAATAAACATTTTAGAGGTATCAGCGCATAAAAATTTTTGTTGGGAAAATATGTTTTAATATGTCCAGTTTTAGCCCATCCAGCTATCCCTAATTCTTTCATATCCTCAAAATCATTATAGGATAATAATCCTTTCAAAGTACTCGCGATCCCTAAGTCTCGGGTTCGATCGATTTCCACACCATTTAATTCATACCTTATCTCTTCAAATAGGAAAGCAAACGCGTTTGTAACCAACTCAAATTTTTTACCAGCAGTGAGATTGTGTTCAACCTCACCACTCAAGTAAATATAACTGTTTCCAGGAAAGGTGTAAATGTCTTGATTTTGAATTGTTATTCGAATTTCATCGTTATTTTCAAAGTTTGTAGTTCTAGGCTGATAAGTGTGGTATTGATATTTACTGATGCGATCATCATACCGCACTTGTTCGAAAACGTTTTCCATAGTTTTTAATTCTATATCCAAGGGAGGTTAACCTTGACAGATTAATACGTGTTATCTGTTTGAGGGATGAACTCTGAATAACGGGATTGACAAATGTCCTATCGTTTTTATCAAAAACTATCCCCATGTTTTTAATTCTAGTCTAATCAAAATATTTTCTCCTCTAAAATTAATTAATTTGCCTTCTTGATCGATAATTCTAAGAGTAATATTATCAATCCTATCACGAGTATTTAACGGTAGATATAATATATTTTTTGGTTCTATATTTATTGCAAAGCCAGGATCAACTGAGGGGCTAAATTCAAACAACGTATGTGATAATTTTTCGTCGTAATAGGCACCTGAAGTAATATTACACTCAATTCGTACACTATCTACTTTAATTATTTGCACGGGTAAATCTGATGTATGTAGTTGACCGGCCTTTAGTAGCTTTTTCGAAAACCCTAATAATTTACCAATAGTTTTATCAGATGTAAAATCTATATCGAATTTACTTTTAAGTTCACACTGTAAGGTGTTATTATTGGGTTTAAGCGAAAATAGTTTATCAACTTCCTCTTTTTTCTTATCACCAAACAGCTGTTTTTGCAAATAAGTTTCAATGTCTGTAACCTCGTATGAGCCCGTAGGTATATTAACTGTTTTATTGCCGTAAATAAATTTATTGTTAACACCGAATTCAATATTTGGTATTGAATTATATGTATGAAGTCCAATTAACCCCAAACAGTACTGTCGATTTGGTTCAAGTTCTATAGGAGGATAATAGTTTGTGGAGAGTACACTGCTTGTACCTTGTAAGGTGAAGGTCTGAGACATGACTGACACATTTAGAAAAAATTTATTTATTTATATAAAAATTCTATACACAAGTGTCCACAGTTGTACGTATTAAAGGTCTGATATTGATCATGATTATATCTAATTTTACAATTTTTAAAATATTTAATTACTTCCATAGGTGGTGGAAGATTTCCGAAACTATCAAAGTACTGAACACTATTGCCTACTTTTTTATAAGCCACCCAATGCGTACCGCGACCATCCTGGGAATCCAAGTTAATAATACCCGCTTCTATATAAAGAGGTTTAGATGGTAGTGAATCACGCATAAACACTCCTCTAAAATGTTTCACGTTTCGAGCCCCTTTTAGCAAGTCTGTATCGGTTAGTGCGCGGTTGGGTAGCGAGTTTAACAGTTTTTTGTCTTGTGCTGTTTTAGAAAGAGTCCCATTCCTTTTCGATATGGTTTTAAATATAGACCTTTTCCCTGCTTGCCTAGAGCTATAGCCTCCATCGTTTTATTATGCCTCTGTGATTCCTCAAGTTTCGATCGAGCGTCCTTGGCACTGCTTATTGCCTTTGCAATGCCGGAGACTCCACCAGTGAGGGCTCCGAGAGCACTTAAACCGGCAAATATCGGGATAAGTGGCAAAATACCACCCTGCTTTGGAATAGGTATAATTCTAGGAGTTCGAATCCTCTTTTTTCCACCAGCAGCTCTTACAGCAATCTTTGCGGCTGATAATGCAATCTTGCTACTTTCTTTAACACCTCCAGGCTTATCAATTTTTCGACGAAAATTTTTTATAGCTTTCCGAGCCTTCATAACTACTCCACTTCTCAAAGCTGTTTTCTTAATACCCATCCCCGTTTTTGTCTTAATCTTCATCGCGTTGGTAACAGCCCACGCTGCTGCTTTTTCACCGAATTTAGAGTCCTTAGCCTTTACTCTACTCCACGCAGCTTCCGCCAAGATTTTATCCGCTTTATGTCTTTCGCTAATATCCTTATTCTCAGAGTAAGCAATGTCGTGTTGTTTGCAGGCAGCATCCAATGGATTAATGCCGGGGTCACCTCTTTTTAACCGTTTTTCCAAATGTGTGCCAGGTCCACAGTACTGATAGCCGGGGATATGTAATTCAATGGGTAACTTGTTGATTATGGAATTGATGAATCCTCTGCCGCTGTACGCAATCATTTGAGCGTTCATCAGGACTGCTTCGCTATATATAGCCCCTGAAAGATATCGTTGGTGACAGTACGATGAAAGTTGTTAAACAGAAACAATCTCTTACTGTAACAAATTTTGACAACGTAGTGGGGGATGTGTTAAAAAATAATAAGAAAAAACATGGGAATCTATTACCAAATTCTATTAGAGCAGTTATTTGCGGCCCATCTAACTGTGGCAAATCGAATGCAATGTTAACACTCTTGTTTAATGTAAACGGATTGAAATTTGAAAACATTTACATTTATTCAAAGTCTCTTTATCAACCAAAATATAAATACTTGCAAGATATCATTAGTGGGATACCAGAGATTGAATATTTCCCGTATAGAGAGAATGCTGAAATAATTAGCCCTGAAGAAGCTAAGGAAAACTCAATTTTTATTTTTGACGATGTAGCATGTGATAAGCAGGATAAAATCCGTGAATATTTCAGTATGGGTAGACACAATAACATTGATTCGTTCTACCTTTGCCAGACATATACTCGCATACCTAAACACTTGATTCGTGATAATGCAAATTTAATTATATTATTTAAACAGGATGATCTTAACCTAAAACACGTTTACACTGATCACGTAAGTAGTGATATGACTTTTGAAAAATTCAAGTCTTTGTGTGCAGAGTGTTGGAAAGAAAAATATGGTTTTATTACAATAGATAAAGATTCTGATGCGGGTAGGTACCGCAATGGATTCGATGAGTATATAATCATAGACTAAGCAACCACTCTCATCATTATCACAACAAACGTTGCGCGTGTTACGTCAAAAGGTTCATTAGGAAAAGAGGCTCATTCAGAAAAGAGGCTCATTCAGAAAAGAGGCTCATTCAGAAAAGAGGCTCATTCAGAAAAGAGGCTCATTCAGAAAAGAGGCTCATTAGGAAAAGAGGCTCATTATAAAAAGAGGCTCATTAGAAAAAGAGGCTCATTAGGAAAAGAGGCTCATTCAGAAAAGAGGCTCATTCAGAAAAGAGGCTCATCAGAAAAGAGGCTCATTAGGAAAAGAGGCTCATTAGGAAAAGAGGCTCATTAGGAAAAGAGGCTCATTAGGAAAAGAGGCTCATTAAGAAAAGAGGCTCATTAAGAAAAGAGGCTCATTCATTAAGATGAGCAACATTCAAAAGAAACTAATACAAGTTCAAAAGGATATTAGAAAAAAAGTGCTGGCTTTAAAATTAAATCGTAGTGAAGATGATGACAGATTGAAAAATTTTTTTCAACCAATTACGGAACCTTTACAAAGCTTAGTTAAGTCTAACGAAGAAATAATTAAGAGTAATGAAGATATAAAACGAGAAAATAAAGAAATAAAACAAGAAAATGAGAAAATCCAGGAAAAATATGATTTCAGTAATATTATTCATGTTGATAAGATTGCTCATTCATCTCCCTTTTCGCAATACAAACAAAAGCCAAAAAGGTTGGACTTTATAGATGATGGAGACGTTTTTACACACGAACCGTCGGAACAAAATATTTCAACAATTTCTCAACCTGATTCTAAGATAATTCGGGAATATTTGGATCAATTCGCCGCATTACCAAGACAATATGTGGAAAAATTAATAAATGAGGGGGGTGATGACTTTGACACAAATCATTTTCATCTAAATCAATGTCAGTATTGCCAATTTTAAATTTAGCATTATCCTGATTGAAATTTATACCATGAATTGTGTCAAAGTCATCACCCCCCTCATTTATTAATTTTTCCACATATTGTCTTGGTAATGCGGCGAATTGATCCAAATATTCCCGAATTATCTTAGAATCAGGTTGAGAAATTGTTGAAATATTTTGTTCCGACGGTTCGTGTGTAAAAACGTCTCCATCATCTATAAAGTCCAACCTTTTTGGCTTTTGTTTGTATTGCGAAAAGGGAGATGAATGAGCAATCTTATCAACATGAATAATATTACTGAAATCATATTTTTCCTGGATTTTCTCATTTTCTTGTTTTATTTCTTTATTTTCTCGTTTTATATCTTCATTACTCTTAATTATTTCTTCGTTAGACTTAACTAAGCTTTGTAAAGGTTCCGTAATTGGTTGAAAAAAATTTTTCAATCTGTCATCATCTTCACTACGATTTAATTTTAAAGCCAGCACTTTTTTTCTAATATCCTTTTGAACTTGTATTAGTTTCTTTTGAATGTTGCTCATCTTAATGAATGAGCCTCTTTTCTTAATGAGCCTCTTTTCTTAATGAGCCTCTTTTCCTAATGAGCCTCTTTTCCTAATGAGCCTCTTTTCCTAATGAGCCTCTTTTCCTAATGAGCCTCTTTTCTGAATGAGCCTCTTTTCTGAATGAGCCTCTTTTCTGAATGAGCCTCTTTTCCTAATGAGCCTCTTTTTCTAATGAGCCTCTTTTTATAATGAGCCTCTTTTCCTAATGAGCCTCTTTTCTGAATGAGCCTCTTTTCTGAATGAGCCTCTTTTCTGAATGAGCCTCTTTTCTGAATGAGCCTCTTTTCTGAATGAGCCTCTTTTCCTAATGAACCTTTTGACGTAACACGCGCAACGTTTGTTGTGATAATGATGAGAGTGGTTGCTTAGTCTATGATTATATACTCATCGAATCCATTGCGGTACCTACCCGCATCAGAATCTTTATCTATTGTAATAAAACCATATTTTTCTTTCCAACACTCTGCACACAAAGACTTGAATTTTTCAAAAGTCATATCACTACTTACGTGATCAGTGTAAACGTGTTTTAGGTTAAGATCATCCTGTTTAAATAATATAATTAAATTTGCATTATCACGAATCAAGTGTTTAGGTATGCGAGTATATGTCTGGCAAAGGTAGAACGAATCAATGTTATTGTGTCTACCCATACTGAAATATTCACGGATTTTATCCTGCTTATCACATGCTACATCGTCAAAAATAAAAATTGAGTTTTCCTTAGCTTCTTCAGGGCTAATTATTTCAGCATTCTCTCTATACGGGAAATATTCAATCTCTGGTATCCCACTAATGATATCTTGCAAGTATTTATATTTTGGTTGATAAAGAGACTTTGAATAAATGTAAATGTTTTCAAATTTCAATCCGTTTACATTAAACAAGAGTGTTAACATTGCATTCGATTTGCCACAGTTAGATGGGCCGCAAATAACTGCTCTAATAGAATTTGGTAATAGATTCCCATGTTTTTTCTTATTATTTTTTAACACATCCCCCACTACGTTGTCAAAATTTGTTACAGTAAGAGATTGTTTCTGTTTAACAACTTTCATCGTACTGTCACCAACGATATCTTTCAGGGGCTATATATAGCGAAGCAGTCCTGATGAACGCTCAAATGATTGCGTACAGCGGCAGAGGATTCATCAATTCCATAATCAACAAGTTACCCATTGAATTACATATCCCCGGCTATCAGTACTGTGGACCTGGCACACATTTGGAAAAACGGTTAAAAAGAGGTGACCCCGGCATTAATCCATTGGATGCTGCCTGCAAACAACACGACATTGCTTACTCTGAGAATAAGGATATTAGCGAAAGACATAAAGCGGATAAAATCTTGGCGGAAGCTGCGTGGAGTAGAGTAAAGGCTAAGGACTCTAAATTCGGTGAAAAAGCAGCAGCGTGGGCTGTTACCAACGCGATGAAGATTAAGACAAAAACGGGGATGGGTATTAAGAAAACAGCTTTGAGAAGTGGAGTAGTTATGAAGGCTCGGAAAGCTATAAAAAATTTTCGTCGAAAAATTGATAAGCCTGGAGGTGTTAAAGAAAGTAGCAAGATTGCATTATCAGCCGCAAAGATTGCTGTAAGAGCTGCTGGTGGAAAAAAGAGGATTCGAACTCCTAGAATTATACCTATTCCAAAGCAGGGTGGTATTTTGCCACTTATCCCGATATTTGCCGGTTTAAGTGCTCTCGGAGCCCTCACTGGTGGAGTCTCCGGCATTGCAAAGGCAATAAGCAGTGCCAAGGACGCTCGATCGAAACTTGAGGAATCACAGAGGCATAATAAAACGATGGAGGCTATAGCTCTAGGCAAGCAGGGAAAAGGTCTATATTTAAAACCATATCGAAAAGGAATGGGACTCTTTCTAAAACAGCACAAGACAAAAAACTGTTAAACTCGCTACCCAACCGCGCACTAACCGATACAGACTTGCTAAAAGGGGCTCGAAACGTGAAACATTTTAGAGGAGTGTTTATGCGTGATTCACTACCATCTAAACCTCTTTATATAGAAGCGGGTATTATTAACTTGGATTCCCAGGATGGTCGCGGTACGCATTGGGTGGCTTATAAAAAAGTAGGCAATAGTGTTCAGTACTTTGATAGTTTCGGAAATCTTCCACCACCTATGGAAGTAATTAAATATTTTAAAAATTGTAAAATTAGATATAATCATGATCAATATCAGACCTTTAATACGTACAACTGTGGACACTTGTGTATAGAATTTTTATATAAATAAATAAATTTTTTCTAAATGTGTCAGTCATGTCTCAGACCTTCACCTTACAAGGTACAAGCAGTGTACTCTCCACAAACTATTATCCTCCTATAGAACTTGAACCAAATCGACAGTACTGTTTGGGGTTAATTGGACTTCATACATATAATTCAATACCAAATATTGAATTCGGTGTTAACAATAAATTTATTTACGGCAATAAAACAGTTAATATACCTACGGGCTCATACGAGGTTACAGACATTGAAACTTATTTGCAAAAACAGCTGTTTGGTGATAAGAAAAAAGAGGAAGTTGATAAACTATTTTCGCTTAAACCCAATAATAACACCTTACAGTGTGAACTTAAAAGTAAATTCGATATAGATTTTACATCTGATAAAACTATTGGTAAATTATTAGGGTTTTCGAAAAAGCTACTAAAGGCCGGTCAACTACATACATCAGATTTACCCGTGCAAATAATTAAAGTAGATAGTGTACGAATTGAGTGTAATATTACTTCAGGTGCCTATTACGACGAAAAATTATCACATACGTTGTTTGAATTTAGCCCCTCAGTTGATCCTGGCTTTGCAATAAATATAGAACCAAAAAATATATTATATCTACCGTTAAATACTCGTGATAGGATTGATAATATTACTCTTAGAATTATCGATCAAGAAGGCAAATTAATTAATTTTAGAGGAGAAAATATTTTGATTAGACTAGAATTAAAAACATGGGGATAGTTTTTGATAAAAACGATAGGACATTTGTCAATCCCGTTATTCAGAGTTCATCCCTCAAACAGATAACACGTATTAATCTGTCAAGGTTAACCTCCCTTGGATATAGAATTAAAAACTATGGAAAACGTTTTCGAACAAGTGCGGTATGATGATCGCATCAGTAAATATCAATACCACACTTATCAGCCTAGAACTACAAACTTTGAAAATAACGATGAAATTCGAATAACAATTCAAAATCAAGACATTTACACCTTTCCTGGAAACAGTTATATTTACTTGAGTGGTGAGGTTGAACACAATCTCACTGCTGGTAAAAAATTTGAGTTGGTTACAAACGCGTTTGCTTTCCTATTTGAAGAGATAAGGTATGAATTAAATGGTGTGGAAATCGATCGAACCCGAGACTTAGGGATCGCGAGTACTTTGAAAGGATTATTATCCTATAATGATTTTGAGGATATGAAAGAATTAGGGATAGCTGGATGGGCTAAAACTGGACATATTAAAACATATTTTCCCAACAAAAATTTTTATGCGCTGATACCTCTAAAATGTTTATTGGGTTTTGCCGAGGATTATCAAAAGCTGATTATTAATGTTAAACAGGAATTGATTTTACTTCGCTCCTCTAGTGATGTAAACTGTTTTGTGTGTGATGATAGTGCTCAAGTTGTTTCACAAATTAAATTTAAACTGAATAAAATTGAATGGAGAGTACCACATATTCAACTGAATGATGATTTAAAACTGAAACTGATGGAACAAATTAAAAATGATCCAAATATTTTAATTCCATTCCGAAAATGGGAATTACATGAATTACCAACCTTGAAAAAATCTAGAGATGATATATGGGCCGTTAAAACCTCGAGTAGTTTGGAGAAACCAAGATATGTAATTGTAGCCTTTCAAACAAATAAAAAAGGTGTAGCTAATGCGGATGCAACAATATTTGATCACAACAATATAAGGAACATAAGAGTTTATCTCAATTCGGAATCATTTCCATATGATCACTTGAATTTGGACTTTAAAAGTAATGATTACTTGACTGTCTACAACATGTACTGTCAATTCCAGCAGAGTTATTATAATCAAATAAACAAGCCCTATTTATCATTCACTGATTTCAATAATTGTGCTATGTTTGTATTTGACGTGTCCAAGCAAAACGAGAGTGTAAAATCTTCAGCGGTGGACCTGCGCATTGAGATGGAGGCCACTGAAAATTTTAAAGATAATACCCGAGCATACTGCCTCATTTTGAGTGATTCTCTTCTTGAGTACACACCTATTTCGGGAATTGTTAAAAAGATAATTTAACAAGTTTGAGCTTGCGGTTAGATAAGTCTATCGCTATAAAAGCAAACAATTTTCAATACAATATTAGTAATCCAGAATCATTCAACGATGTCTACCACAAATCGAGTATGCTTTGACTTGATCCCTGTAACATTTACATACACGTTAGATGGCAGTGACGATGATATAAACTGGATGCAAGAAACTCTTGATAGACTTCGTTTCAAGAGACGGGTTCGTAATATGGAAAAAGTATTAAGTCCAATACTCTTAGGGAGAATTACATCACCACCAACACCTCCGCCGCCAAAAGTCTTGTTTATAGACATCCAGGGTTTCAACATACCCGACTTTACCCCGAAAGAACTTGCTGCCACCTATGATGGTAAACATCCCATCGTTTACGTCTTCAAGCCTCCTACACCATTTCGTAATCTCAGCTTGGACTCTAAGAAACAAGTTAGATGGCTGGAAAACAATTATCACGGGATCCCATACAGCACAAATGGTAGTGATTTAAGTGAATTACCAAAACTATTTAAAAAACTATCTGCGGATATTGTGTATGTAAAGGGTAGTCAAAAATTTACTTACTTGAAACAATTTTATGATAATGTTGTAAATTTAGAATTTGATGATCAATGTCCTAATTTTAGTAAAACTCTGCATGCTTGTCAATCACATAGGATTAGGTTCAGTATGTGTAGTATTGTAAATGTAGAAAAGTTGTTTAATTATGTAAAGAATAATAAAAAATAAAAAACAATTTTTATTTAAATATATTTTTATTTAAATTTTATGTTCATCCCAGGAACCTTAATACCCCCACAAATAACACATACAACTATTACAATAAATAGCACAAATCCTGATGATAATATAAAGGTGGTATAATTCATTTTAACTATCGGTAAGTTCTCACTGCCTGGGAATGAAATGTCTGCTATGTGGAGTTCTCACTGCCTGGGAATGAAATGTCTGCTATGTGGAGTTCTCACTGCCTGGGAATGAAATGTCTGCTATGTGGAGTTCTCACTGCCTGGGAATGAAATTTTCGATGTGTTCAAACACTGATGACACTTATATTTTGGTGAGGGTGGTCCATCGATGTGGGTCCTTCCCGTATTGTAGTGTTCAAAACAGGGTAATCTTTCCTTGTCCCTGAAGCTCGGCGGTAAAAATGGCCAGATGTTTAAAAGCTCCAGACCTTCCAACCTCTTCAAGTAATATTCTGGTAAATATTTTAAGTGTTCGGAGGTTAATTTACTTTCGTGGTATGCTTCTATGGCACTGTTAATGCGATCCATTAGAGGCTCTCGTTCCGTATTTGTAAACTGCATTATTGCGACAATGTATATTCAACGCTCACACCTTCCACCACTTTCTCCTACCAGCCAGGGCCCTTATCTACATCCTGTATAACCGGAAACCCTTTCTACTTCCTGCATAACAGGAAACCCTTATCTGCATCCTGTATAACCGGAAACACCTTATCTTATCTAATCAACATCCGACCGGAAACGGAAACCCCTTATCTTATCTACATCCGGCCGGAAACGGAAACCGGAAACCGGAAACGGAAACCGGAAACGGAAACCGGAAACGGAAACCGGAAACCGGAAACGGAAACCGGAAACGGAAACCGGAAACGGAAACCGGAAACCGGAAACCGGAAGTGGAAACCGGAAACCGGAAGTGGAAACCGGAACTTCCGGGAAGGGAATGAATTGTCCCCGTATCGGCTAAAGTTATCTACTCATACCAAATATTAAAAAAAATCATATCTCGTAAAACTCCTATTTTATTTTACAAATTTCTTTACTAATTGTTTAAAAAATACATCTAGAACGAGCAAAGATAGTCAAAATGTCACTTTCATTTTTTAATTATTTAAATAATATACTGCCTTTCAAAAAAATCAGAACACCAAGTATTTATTGCACGATTTTAATAAAATTTACACAATTTGATCATGTAAACGAACTGTATCGATGATCAATAAATCAACTTGAAAAATAAAAAAAACAAATGAATAAAAATTAATAATGTGTTGGGCCTCCACGATTTCCCAAACACTCATTAACACGTCGAGGCATGCTAGAAATCAGGCTGTCAATATCGACTTGGGGTATTTCATTCCAAACTTCGATAATTTGACCTCTAAGTTCCATTACAGTGTTAGCGGGGCGCTGTAAGTTACTTATTCTAACACCTATCATATCCCAAACATGTTCTATTGGCGATAGATCTGGAGAACGAGATGGCCAAGGTAACAAATTGGTTTCGGCACTATCAAAAAACTGTCTTGTAATGGCCGCTGTGTGAGGTCGAGCATTATCTTGCTGAAAAGTGGGGTTCTGCAAGCCATTTACATAGGGCACTAACACTGGCCGTAAAATGTTGGCAATATACCGAATCGCGTTAAGACTTGCTTCTAAAAAAACTAGAGGAGACCGACTACCATATGCTATCGCCCCCCAAACCATAACTCCCTGTGTAAGAGCCGTATGTCTTTCAACAGCAAATTGTAAAATTCTGCGTTCACCGCGTCGACGTCTCACTCTTCTGCGACCATCATGAGCCCATAAACAGAACCGAGACTCATCGCTGAAGATAATGTTATTCCATTCATGGGTCCAATGTTGTCTTTCCCTGCACCAATCAAGTCTTGCTCTGCGATGCTGCCGAGTAAGAGGTAGACACAACTGTGGACGGTAGGATCTTATACCAAAACTGCGGATTCTTCTGTAAACAGTAGCCATGGATACTCTTTGGCCATTTAGAGCCAACCAGTCATTTCCCAATGCCCGCGACGTTGTAAATCTGTCCCTTAAAGTTGTAAGACGAAGAGCTCGATCTTCACGCTCAGTGGTGCTTCTTGGACGTCCTGATCCAAGTCTACGTCGATTCTCCCCAGCTTCGGACCATCTAGACCAGCAGCGTACGATCACCAATACACTACGGCCTACCCTTTCAGCAATAGCACGAACCGAAAAACCCGCTTCTCGCATTCCAATAATGCGACCCCTTTCAAATTCACTTAGATGATGATATTGTGCACGCCGACGAACACGGGGCATCTTTTTATGTTTTACAAACTGAATCGTCAAACTACTCAGAGGCTACTTGGATATTAGAAGCAATTACATTCAAAAATCACCAGGTCTTCATAATGGTGAAATCAAGGAAAAATACCATTAAATAGTAACCATGTCATTTACATGATCAAATTCTGTAAATTTCATTAAAATTGTCCAATAAATACTTTGTGTTCTGATTTTTTTGAAAGGCAGTATATTTGTGTGTTTCTGAACTTTACTTCAAATCAGTGTTTTGTACACGTGACGCATGAAGTAAAATTTCGAGTTTAGAAAAGCCCGAAAATTTGTCTCGGGTCGCTGCGCGACCCTCGACAAATTTTCACGGGGCTTTTCTAAACTCGAAATTTTACTTCATGCTTAGTCTGGGAGTGGAAAGCACACGTTTAAAGCTTCAAATTGAACTCTATTACATAATCGACGAATGCCTCGACGAATTTCAGTCAAAAACATTGCCCATTTAGTTCATTTCTAATAAAATGGCAGCCAATTCACAATATGACATTACTTTTGCCTTATATTACACGAGACAAAAACTTTATATCTTAAGAAATGTTAATTTTTGTTTTTTAACATAGATTTACTGTCCTTGTTTACGCACGAAGTAAAATATAGAGTTTACAAAATTCTGAAAATTTTGTTTAGTTGCGTAGCGAAACGGATAAAACACTGAAATATTGTGAAATTGAAAATATGCTGGTTTTTACTTATTATGTTTGAATTTCATAGCAAATTCAGTTTGATTTTATTAGAAATATCTATATCCCGAAAAATACATTGAGTTTTTCTGACATCACACATGAAATTCCTCGCGTGACGTGAAAAGTCAATGTTATTAAACTAACAACGTCGACTCGGTTTTAAATTAATACAACCTTATACACTAACCACCTTGATTGCTGACGTCACTCGTGGAAGTCCTCACGTGACGTCAACAATCGGGGTAATTAAACAATACAAGGACGACTCGGTTTAAATCAAGACAAACTTACTTACACCTTGGTTGATGTCGTCATGCGTGGAAATCCGTACGTGACGTCAAAACCAAGATCATCACTGTGCAAGGTTGTCTCGATTTAAACCGAGCCGACCTTATCACGCGCGGAAATCCTCACATGACGTCATAATCAAAGTCATTACTGTATAAGGTCGACTTAGTTTAACCTGAGATAGTGTTGTATAAGGTTGTCTTCAATTAAACGAGTGTTTTCCACTCCCAGACTAAGCATGAAGTAAAATTTCGAGTTTAGAAAAGCCACGCGTAGAAAATTTGTCGAGGGTCGCGCAGCGACCCGAGACAAATTTTCACGGGGCTTTTCTAAACTCGAAATTTTACTTCATGCGCCACGCGTATAAAACAGTGATTTAACGAGAAATTTAAAAACACACCAAAGACATTTTTCTTGTTAATCCTCACAATTAATTCGAATTATTTTTGACGATTCAAATCCTTTTGTAAGTATTCGAATTCTTTTATAAATATTCGAATCCTTTTATAAATATTCGAATCCTTTCATAAGGATTCGAATCCTTTTATATGGATTCGAATCACCCACATTTGGACTCGAATACGAATCCTCTTAAAAAATGTAACGAATACGGATCACGAGTCCAGTTTTGAATCCTCTAAAAGGATTCGAATCCTGAATGATTCGAATCCTGCCCAGATCTGCCGGAGGGCGGTATTGCCCCTATTGGGAACTACTGATTTGGAATTCATGTTACACTGTTTTTGTTTATGTTTGTTAACATGTATGTTTCTGCTGAGTTATTTAATTAAGATTTACTTCTAACAAGTGTTTCCACCCTTTTTCATTAAGCATAAGGTAAAATTTCGAGAAGCCTGAAAAAAAAAAAAAGAATTAGTAGCGTTCACATCTTGCATTTATGGATATCAATTAATAACAAAATCGAGACATTTAAATTTTAAACCGAATAGTTGCAATAAATGACATGGTTTCATTTAAATAAAATCAATCAATATTTTATGTTTTATAGCCATTTAACTCAAGCGCAGCAATTTTATAGTGCAGCCGTTGATTTTTATTTTCTAATATAAAATCCAATTTGTTCTTAATGAACTTAATTAATCCAATAAACCACCCTGATACACTTAACTCAAACAGGTCACCGTTAGTTTCCCGTCCCTTCAAAACTAATCAATCCTGGTGCACTTTTTACTTTCAATTTTCCTGATTTCTAATTAACGTTGACGGTTCTTTGGATTTTTGTCGAGTTTTTCCAATTAGCATCGGCGGGGTTTTGGTCCAGACGACTACGAAAAGTAACGTTTCGTCCGACGATCTGGTCGGCACCGCGCGGCGCTTTTTTTGCCGTTTTCAGCAAATTGACGAAGCACGCGAACGGACCGCCATCCATGAGGGGGAAGGAGATTTAATAAGTGTAACGGGTCGACTGAGCTTAATTGGTCTTCGGCGGTGTGAGGATTTAATTACGGCGTCTGGACATTACCGACAGGCTAGCAGCCACTGGAAATGACATGCAATTTTAAATTGATTATTGAATCGAATTTATTCCTATCACAATCAGGGAATTGAAAGTGCATCTTGAATTGATAGATAATGAACGTATTTTATATCTCCATCAAGAAATATACGAGTAAACAACAGTTTTATACATTTGCAATGAGAAAATACCTCATCATCGGAGATAAATCAATCTAGTATTAAACTAATCAATTATTAGAGATGGGTAGGATTCGCCTCCTTTTAGAGCAGGGATGTCCAACTTTTAGGCCCGCCGTGGCCGAGCGGTTGAGCCGCTGGTTTCGCCAATCGTTCACGGCGGTGATCTGGGTTCGATTCCCAGCCGGGGCGAGTAATTTTTCCAACGAAAAATATTCGTCCCGGAGTCTATGAGTGTGTGTGAATGTGTTGTGACGTCCAAATATATAGTTATATGTACTTAGTAATAAGTTAAAATAAACAAATGTATACAAATAATAAAAAATTGATGATGGCTAATAGTCTAGAAACTAAGGCCAGGCAAAAGCCAAACCCAATAAAAAAAAAATGTCCAACTTTTTGCCTTCGCTAAAGATGAGTTATTTTGGGCCACAATAAAACGAAAGAATTTGTATTCCTGATTCGAAAATTAGGATTCGAATAATATTTTATCGTTTTTTTTATTTCGGGGATTCGTGATTCGAATAATTTGGATTCGTGGTTCTAATCCTTTTTTTGAGGAGTCAGCTCTGTTCATTACATTATTTTTGGCAAAAATTGAGAGACTTATCAAATGTATTTCTAGTAGGCAATTTCAGTAATTCGGTAATAAATTGCATAGGAAATTACTATATTCATGATTACGACGAGTCTATGCGTATGCGTTTGAGGTGACCTTTGGTTTATGATATAATTGTGAGTTAACGAGATTACAATTTGCGATCGGGCAGATGGTACAGAAGTTTCCGCGAATCGCGGGCGTGCGGGCTTTCAGATGCTAATCTGAAGACGGAATCGAATCTTCTCTGTTATTAATCAAAAAAGGTTGAATATTGTCGGGGTCAAAATGTCAACAGGGTTGGCCGAGAAAATGCAAAACAAAAATAAATGTTTAGGAAGAGCAAGGCGGAATGAGAAAATCTGTTGATCACCTTATTAACAGTATTTATTGATAACAGGAATAATCAAATGATTTAATTGTGGGGCTCAGTGAAAAAGTAGAACAAGTGACATCTGCTTTCTGAAAAACAGGAAAACAGGGAAAATACAGGGAATTTGAATCACAAAAAATATTCGTATGTAATACCACAAGAGGTTGGTTTTGGCCGGATAATTTTTTATTTAGACGAGTGCGTGGTTGCCTAGCAATTTTAACGAGAGAAAACTTGGATGACAAAAACACGAGAGCGAAGCTCGAGTGTTTTTGTCTATACAAGTTTTCTCGAGTAAAATTGGAAAACCACGCACGAGTTATTAAATGAAAAAATATCCTCCCAACACCAAACCTCGAGTGGTATTTGATAAGATAATTCCATGACAAAGGTGTATTGTCATTCTAAAATCTGTCATCCGCATTACGTAGTGATTTGACGGATTGAACTTAACGTCACTAATTCAGCGCGATCGTACAGTCGTTGGCATGGAGAACGTATATAAGATAATTTTAAAATATCCACTTGCATTTTTACTTCTGCGATTTTGTTTGTTAGCAAATATGCATGATTTTAGGTTGGAATGGAATTATCAGTGAAAACATAGGGAAAAAAGAAATTTACGTTAAAAAAATTAATGTTTTATGTAGAATTGGATGCTTTGATTATTCTTTAATCGACGCTTTGTGCATAAAAAGCATTTCATTACATTTAACTAATTAAATAAAATATTTAAATAAATATTTTAAGTTGATTACAAATTCTACATCATTTAAAGTTATAATATAACCCCAGAGCTGGGCGGTACTCGAGTACAAGTACTCAAAATTTGTACTCTAAGTACTTTTCGTGTACTCGGTACTCAGTCCACGGGTACTTTATTTTACCTCCATAAAGTTGGCACCCCCACTTCGCCAAAATCAAATTAAAATATGCCTATCATTTAGGACTAATTAAAGACTAATTTGTACCCACAAAATTAGAATTTGTACCAACTTAGTTTCGCCGGAAACCCGATTATTATTATGGGGGTGCTAGCTTGACTAAAATTAGCACCCCCACCATTCTCAATTGAAATTTAACCAGGTGCATCCAAAACTTTGAATTAAAGACTAATTTGTACCCATGTTTGTTTCTGATTGTTTAAACAATTATAAATTATTTAAACAATTTATACATTATTTAGCCAATTTATAACAAAGAAAGTAGTTTTCATAATTAATAAACAGAAATGTAGAGTATAAAATTAGGACTAATTAGTACCCCCAAGTATTTTGTTTTAAACAAATTTTTTGCTGATAAAATAATTTTCAATAGTAATATATTAAGTGCATTAAAAATGATCGAAACTGCATGAGTCCATTTTGATTGTGATTTGACAAAAAGTTGACTTTTTCAGTCAAATCATAATCAAAATAAACGAATGTAGTTTCTTAAAGGCAACGAGCTTTGAGTACTAAATTTTCAGAGCATTTTTAATGCACGAAATGTATTTAATAGACTATTTCCTGAAAAATACGATTTTTAATCAAGTTGACGTATTATTTAAAATATTAATTATCAATCAGTGTCACTTAATGTGTCAACATGAATCGCTTCGGAAGTTTTTCTTCGAAAGACATATCGAAAAATATCGAGAAAAATTCATCCGAAAATACAAGAAAGAGTAATGAGTTCGTTTTGAGACAATTTATGACATTCTGTGATGAAAGAAAATACGAGTTAGATCAAAAAACTTTAATTTTGAAAGATTGAGAGAAATTGATTGATACCTGACATGTGACGTCACAACAGTGCAATTTTCGCTGTAATTTTTCGTAGAATTTTCACCTACTATGTAATTTTCGCTGAAATTTAATTGTGATTGGGCAATAAAAATGAATTCTCGTAATATGATTGGTAGATATTTTTTGAAGGAAATAGTCCGATTAATTAATTTTAAATCTCGATTTTTCGTATAAATCCGTAATAAAAAGTTGGAACCACAATAAAACTAGATAAACTTGTGTTTCTAATTCAGGACTAATTTGTACCCACAAGCATTTTGTTCTAAACAATATTTTTGTTGATAAAATAATTTTCGGTTAAATCTCAAATTTCGATTTTCGGTATAAAACCGTCAAAGAAATTGGGATCACAATAAAACTCGACAAACTAGTGTTTCTAATTTAGGACTGATTTGTACCCATAGGCATTTTGTTATAAACAATATTTTTGTTGAGAAAATAATTTTCGGTTAAATCTTATATTTCGATTTTCGGTATAAAACTGTAAACAAATTTCGAATCATAATAAAACTCAACAAACTTGTGTTTTCAATTTAGGACTAATTTGTACCCGCAAGTATTTTGTTATAAACAAATTTTTGTTGATACTTTTATTTTCAGGTAACTATCAGATATCGATTTTCTTTATAAAACCATTCAAAATATTGGGACTATTGTTAAACTCGAAAAACTTGTATTTCGAATTTAGGACTAGTTAGACCCTCAACTATTTTGCTATAAACCGTTTTTTTGTTCATAATATGAGGTTATATCTCAGATCGCGAATTCAAGGATTTTTGTTATAAAACCATTTAAAAAAAATGACTACAGTAGAGCTGGGGAATCTTGTGTTTCGAATTGAGGACTTATTTGTACCCAGAGGAAATTTACATGTAAAAAAAATATTTCAATTCTCTATTCTATAATTCTTACCAATACGCTAGTAGTTATTTTCTCCCTTCCTCCTTTAACTCCGTAACGAGTGTCCATGACGGAATACATACTCATTTTACCTAATATTATGATATACAACAGTGAATGTGAAGTAATTGTAATGAAAGTTCATGACAACTATTACTTACTAAGGATTTGAATCTTTATAAAAGGATTCGAATATTTATAAAAGGATTCGAATATTTATAAAAGGATTCGAATATTTATAAAAGGATTCGAATACTTACAATTAATTAACATAAAATATGTCTTTTCTGTGTTTTTAAATTTCTCTTTAAATCACTGTTTTATACGCGTGGCGCATGAAGTAAAATTTCGGGTTTAGAAAAGCCCCGAAAATTTGTCTCGGGTCGCTGCGCAACCCTCGACAAATTTTTACGGGGCTTTTCTAAACCCGAAATTTTACTTCATGCTTAGTCTGGGAGTGGAAAACACTTGGTAAAGGTAAATCTGTAAATTCTATTAATTATCCACGTAACGTACTTAATGAATTTTACCCCTGAAACAACGATATCATGATTTCCTGGTGAAATATCGGTGAACCGGTTTATATTCATTGATTTATTGAATACCGGGTAAATTAAATTTGTATAAAAAATGTACGAATCAAGTTAAAGCGTATTTACGAGTAGTTTGTGACGGCGTACGGCAGCTCTTAGTCGGAGGCGGCGTCGGGGTTCAAAAGAAAGCAAAATTTAAAAAAAAACAAAAAATGACTTTTGGGCGCCACTTGGTTTTATCACTTTACCTTTTTATGTTTATCCCTGTATAAACCAAGAAACTATGTGGATGAAAATGTAGTTGAAAGTAATAGTAAAAAAAATATTAATAATAAATTATTTTAATAAATAATATCAAAAATATTGAAAATATAAACCAATTTAATTTTAACAAAAATGAACAATTGAAAAATAAAAAAAAGTAGAATTATATCGAGACACTTGAAATATCGAAACGCTTATAAATGAAAAATAATACTATAATAAAAATAAAAAAATCGTTATTAGATTAATTTCTCTACAACAATTATCGATTAATTAGGCGGCAAACACAACTAATAAGAAATAACCCTTATGTAATCAAAAACCTCTATCATAAATAACTAAGAAAATGTTTGATTATAAAAAATAAATAAACACGAGTAATTCATAAAAAAAATGACGTCATTTTCCTTTACATTAATATTACATAAAATATTCACTTTATTTTCTTAGGGCCACATAATTAAACCCTCACCTTCTGTAAAATTGCATTCCTGATTCTCACTTCAATCATTTATTCTAATCTTAGAAACGCATTTCAAATTAAAAAAATTAAAAAAAATAATATATAAATTTTATATGGATCTTATAAACAAAAATTTCTCAATATTTCCCAACATACTCAAAAGTATAATATTACACGAATCAAAAATAAAAAAACACTGCTAAATTAACTGAACTTGAAGTTGTATGACTCGAAACAAAACACAATCACTTATCTGAGTTTCATCAGCATCCACAGAATTATCTCCTTCCTCCTCACTTCAAAAATACTTTTTTTCTTCACTCCGCAACTACACACGTATCCAAATCCAGTAGCCGGAACCAATCAAAGCAGTAAGTAGGTCCCTCGGTAGATAGAATCGGTTTACCCTTCGGTTTACCCCCTCTCGGAAAATAATCCGCTCGGAAAAATTCCAAACACACACCGAAATCGGAAATTTAATTAAATTCAGTCAATTCACTTCCAAAACTTGACTGAATAAACGAAGCCTAAAAGCGAATTTTAGTCTTAGTAAAATGAAAAAAACAACCAGAGAAAAAGAACCCAAGAGGACATGAAAAATACATATTAGAAGAAAAATATTATCTACTACCTTTAGATATAATGCGGCCTCTCTCAGATTTATTATAACTTATACTAGTCGAAAGATCACACAGATGATTCGAAAATTTCTGGACACCGCACACAGCAGGTGTCTTTTATTCCACCTGGGCACACAGCTCCTCGCCGGTGAACACCCGGAATTCAATTCCCCAATCACCTAATTCATCTAATTTAACGCCCTCTATTCAAATTGGAAAATTATTGGTAATTTCGACTTATTGAATATTAAGACTCCGCTACACTAATGGATCATCCGCGCCTTTCAGTCTCACAGAAAGTGAAAGTTATGTTCGAAGAATTACTAATCACAACCTCCGCCGACTACCAACTTCTTATTTAGTATTAGAACATATAAATTATTCTATGTGTCTTGCCAGAAATCCGTGAATTCATTTCGCTACGAAGTCGCAGATGTGTGACTGCTCCTTATCAGCGAGTTGCCAACCGTTGCCTGTAAAAGTGACAATTAACCAACAAATCGGTAAAACTGAATTAAGTTAGATGAACCGTTTCTTTATAAGGAGTTACGTAACAAGTAAATAGCCTGACGGAACCCTGAACACTGCTACATCACACCGCCCTTCCCATTTAAGGATTCGTTGTAAAAAGTGAAAAATGTATTAAATTTATCGAAGCAAAAATATCCGTTTGTTTACATTTTTGTGATACTTGGGTGGCCGATAATAAATCTCGGTTTTTGAATTTAATTTAATTTAATTATTTTATATACCACTTATTTTGTTATTTCACCACTATTTTTAGGATAAAACAGGATAATGAAAAACGCGAACGTTACAAGTTATTAATCAATAAGTTAATAAAAAATTATTAAGCGTTCATTTTGAAGTTTAAACGAGTGTTTTTCACTCCCAGACAATTCATGAAGTAAAATGTCGAGTTTAGAAAAGCCTGAACGTCCAAATCCAAACTCAGCCTTTTCTAAACTCAAAATTTTACTTCATACACCGCGCGTACAAAACGCTGATTCAGTGGAAAGTTTTAAATTTAGATGCTTGCAAATTATGGCGCCCAACTAGGGGCCACAGCGTTAGCCTAGCCCCGGGTTGGGAGCCAAAAAGCTCAAATACAAGCGTTTTAAGTATTTTCAAACGAGTGTTCTTCACTCTTAGCTTAAGCATAAAGTAAAATTTTGAGTTTAGAAAAGCCTGAGCGTTTTGATTTAGACCCGTAGCGTCCAAACTCAATCTTTTCTAAACTTGAAATTTTACTTTATGTGCCTCGCGTACGAAACACTAATCAGTGTGAAGTTTTTAACTTTTACTTTCACAATTTATGACGCCCAACAAGGGCCTAGCGTTAGCATGGCCCCAGGTTGGGCGCCAAAAAAACCTCAAATCTCTGCAAGTATTGGACAATTTCTAGATAAAGAACACACTTACACCGCTTTACCGTTACGTATGGCATAATCTGAGATATGTAATTTGTTTTTCAAAGCAACCGAGATGCCGACGACAGTTTATATACACTCGTTATAATTTAATTGCTATCATTTCCAACTTCTTCTAGCGAACGTTTTGATAAAGTTTTTATTTCTCTATTATAAAATTCTTCAAGTTTTGATTGAAAAGCAGTTGGCAAGTCCATTTTTAGTGTCTTCTTTATCATGATTATTTGTTCAGTTTACACTACCATGGCTTGATACACTGCAATGGTTGCTTTCATAATCTAATGAAGTTTTTCTGTGACGAAATTTTTAAAACCAACTTTGACATTTTCAATTGTCATAGCACTTTCATCGAGAGGACTGCAACAATTTTTTTGCCAATTTGTTTTTTTTCCAATTGGAACTTATACAGCGTGCAGTGATTAATGTGTTTATTTTCATTTCGAACATTTTTAATTGTTTCAACTGAAAAATTGCCTGTGTGGCAAAACAAGTGTTGCAGTGTCAAATAATAAACAGTGAAATCTTAACCAAGTGTGTTATTTACTAAGAGTGTTGAAATTTGTGGTTCAAATTTGTGGTCACTAAACTCTAAACTCTCTGTACATATAAAATGTTTTTATGTTATAATGCTTAGATTATTAACAAACTTTATCATCTCTATCAACGCGCACAATAAAAACGAGATTAAATATTACTAATTACTAATGATATATTTTTTCAGTTATGCGCAAATCAAGTTAATCCATGATTTTTAAAACTCATAAGTTTTTAAGAATCAACAAACTGTTATTGTTCTCTAAGAAAGAAGATAGTTACGAAAAAACTTAAAGATAGAAAAATTGTCCAAAACGATTTTTTTGTATTCCCATTAGTTATTGAGTTATTCGCAACTTTTGCGAAATACAAAAAAGCGTAAATTCTCGACTTTCCTCAATTTTGACAAAAAACGTTATAACTCAAAAACTATTCCAGCTACAGAAAAGTATAATACATATTTGTTTTTATACAGGGTGATCCATAAAGTATCTAACAGAAAAAGTCGATTGTTTATCAAAAGTTATCAATATTATGTACAAGACTGTTTTCCACTCCCAGGCTAAGCATGAAGTAAAATGTCGAGTTTAGAAAAGCCTGAAAATTTGGTTTGGTCGCGTAGCGCGAAGCGCGGAGCGGCCAAACCAAATTTTCAGGCTTCTCTAAACTCGAAATTTTACTTCATGCGCCACGCGCGTAAAACGGTAATTTATCCCGAAGTTTAAAAACACACACAAATTCCAATAAATAGTTCTAAGAAGTTATTCCACGATTTTGTGAAAATTATAAGTTTTTTACGAAGCTTTCAACAAACTGTCGATTTTTTTCCAAGAAATAAGAGCTACGAAAAAACTTGAAGATAGAAAGATTATCCTAAATTTTATTATCTAGAACTTTCATTCTAACAACTTTTCTGCATTCCCATTAGTTATTGAGTTATTCGCAACTTTTGCGAAATACAAAAAAGCGAGCGCGCTCGCGTAAAATCTCGACATTTTTCAACTTTGACTAAAAAACGTTATAACTGAAAAACTATTCGAGCTACAGAAAAGTATAATACATGCATTTAGGCTATTGCGAGGAGATCTACAAGATGATATTTGTTTTTCTACACGGTGATCCATAAATTATCTATAAGAAAAAGTCACTTGTTTTTTTTTAAATCAAGAAGGCGAGTGTTTATCAAAAGTTATCAATATTATATACAATACTGTTTTCCACTCCCAGACTAAGCATGGAGTAAAATTTCGAGTTTAGAAAAGCCCCGTGAAAATTTGTCGAGGGTCGCGCAGCAAGCAAATTACAAAACACGTAAAAGTTTATAGAATTAACTTAAATATTGACAAAAACAATGAAAACAATTTAAGAAAATGGAGGTTTCCCACAGAAGAAAGTTATATTAAAAGGCCAGGGAAAAAATCTTGAATCAGGAAAATGTCGCAAAAATGTAACATTTCAGATTGTGGCTACCATGTCAGTTTTACTTCAGATAATATTAAACATAATTTTTATAACTAGATTATTATCTTTAAAAACATTTTTAGTCATTTAATGTTTATATCTAAGCATTCAGTTTGAAGTTTCGAACGAGCGTCTCCACTCCTTGTGTGTCTTCTTGAAATTTCGCATTTACCACAACAAACCACAAACCTTGCAAGTCTTGAAAGCCAGCATTGAAGAAGAAATCACCAATTTGAGGCCAGATGTTTTACGAACAACAATTTAAAATGTTGTAAAACGAGCACAATCAACATCAACTAAGGAGATGGTCATTTAACCGATATCATTTTTTTAACTTTATATTATCAACAATTTTACACCTCTAAATTACCTTACAGTCAAAACATTGCCCATTTTTTTCATTTCTAATAAAATGGCAACCAATTCATAATATGACATTACTTTTGCCTTATATTACACGACACAAAAAGTTTATATCTTAAGAAATGTTAATTTTTGTTTTTTAACATAGATTTACTGCCCTTGTTTACGCACGAAGTAAAATATAGAGTTTCGAAAATTCTGAAAATTTGGTTTAGTTGCGTAGCGAAGCGGATAAAACACTGAAATATTGTGAAATTGAAAATATACTGGTTTTTACTTATTATGTTTGTATTTCATAGCAAATTCAGTTTGATTTCATTAGAAATATCTATGTCCCCAAAATACAGGGACTCGATTTAAACCGAGCCGACCTTACCACGCGCGGAAATCCTCATATGACGTCAAAATCAAAGTCATTACTGTATAAGGTCCCTCGGTTTAAACTGAGACAGTCTTGTATAAGGTTGTCTTCATTTAAACGAGTGTTTTCCACTCCCAGACTAAGCATGAAGTAAAATTTCGAGTTTAGAAAAGCCCCGTGAAAATTTGTCGAGGGTCGCGTAGCGACCCGAGACAAATTTTCTGGGCTTTTCTAAACTCGAAATTTTACTTCATGCGCCACGCGTATAAAACACTGATTTAACGAGAAATTTAAAAACACACTAAAGACATTTTTCATGTTAATCCTCCCAATTAATTCGGCGATTTTTGACAATTCAAATCCTTTTTTAAGTATTCGAATCCTTCTATAAATATTCGAATCCTTTTATAAATATTTGAATCCTTTCATAAGGATTCGAATCCTTTTATATGGATTCGAATCACCCACATGTGGATTCGAATACGAATCCTCTTAAAAAAGTGTAAAGAATCCGGATCACGAATCCAGTTGAACTAAAGTATTCGAATGCCTCTTTTGAATCCTCTAAAAGGATTCGAATCCTGAATGATTCGAATCGTGCCCAGCTCTGGCGGGGAGTTGAGGAGACCCTCCCGAGTCCACATGCGAGTCCACATGCGGGCCTCAACTCTAGCCTCCTTGTGCTGCGTTACTATACTGCATTGATTTTAAGATTAATGCAATCAGAAGCCTGGTTTTAAATTCCGCCAGATTATGGCAGATTTCGCTATTTTAGACGTATATAAAATAGCGAAATCTGCTATAATCTGGCGGAATTTAAAATTTAGGGGAAACGCATGTTGACCTGAAATCGGTTAAACCAAAATTCATTTTTATAGAATGAGTATTCAAATAAAGCTGTTAAGCAATAGTATTTGTAGTTAATTGTTTCTTTTGATATCATATGACTTCTTTTTGCAATATTTTTTAGTATTAATAAAGAACTTTTTTATTTTTAAAATTACACAACTTACATACTGGGTTTTTCTATTGAATTTCACTATTGATCAAATGAGATTCACTATATCCCAAATATCTTTCACCTTGTTAAATATATGCCAAATGATTTCCTGATTTACGAAATGAGTTTCACTGTATACAAAATACTTTTCCCTTTAATATTTTTGCTGAACATTTTTGCAGTAACAATAACTTTCTTCTGGAAATATTTTATTTGTACTTATACATACAGGGAGTTTTTCTTTTAAGTATACGTATTTCAAAATTCAACCTATTTTCTGTAATTCTTTAGATATTCCTTGTTTTTTTTAAGTTTAATTTAAAGCTTTAAACGAGCGTTTTCTACTCCCAGACTAAGCATGAAGTAAAATTTCGAGTTTAGAAAAGCCCCGTGAAAATTTGTCGAGGGTCGCGCAGCGACCCGAGACAAATTTTCTGGGCTTTTCTAAACTCGAAATTTTACTTCATGCGCCACGCGTATAAAACACTAAAATATTGTAAAGTTTATGTATATTTTCACTTGAAATCTGTACTTATATCAATTATTAAAAAATAGCTCTTGTATAACTTTTCCACTGGGCCCCTCAATTACATTTAGAACATTTTTTAAGAAAACATTCGTTGTAGTTGACTTAATCTATGCTAAAATCTTGCCAAATAATACACAATAATTCAGATATTTTAAGATCTACTAAATTAATCGCGTTTATTGCTGTGATTTTTGGCGATTTTAGGTGTCAACAGAGTGTGCGAAACGTCACTTACAAGCCGGCGAGTTCGAAATCTTTAACAATTTCATGCGGTCATAATAATAAAAAATTCCTCGTCAACAAACATGAAAACATAACAATTAGGAGTTTATTACATTGCTTATTATTCATACCCAACAGTTAATTCGTTGCTTTAATCTCGAACGATCGCGCCCACGGTTATCTAACAATTTCTTTTTTTTCCGTTGTCATCTCTTCGGCGATTCCGATGTCGCAAAAGGGCGTTGTTGATTGTGCATTATGCCGTAGCCCACACGCATGCACACGACAATATCCGACAGGATAAAAAAAAAACCGAGAAAAAGAAGCCCAGTGGGCGAGTGCTCTATGCCCGTGCCCGCTTAGAAAGTCGTTCCCGGTATTTATGAATATTTAATGCAACGAATGACAATAAACCAAAAGCAGGGGAGACAGACTCTCTCATCCATATGAAAATTAACAATGAATTAAGTTTGTTAATATTCACGTGTGTGTGTTAATAAATTACGCATATGTGTATTTGATTAGCATAATATATGCATTTGAATATGAAATAATTAATGAAGGCAATAATTATCATTTATAATTAAATGAAACTATTAAATTTACCTAAATATGTCGAACAGTAATGATTTAATTTGTAATTACTCTTTTATATTTTTTGTTTCAGGTAAGTTTCAAACGTTGATGATTCTTTCTAGTCTCGTAAGTATTGCACGGTATTTTGTCAGCGGTGGGAAATTTCCCAGTGCGCCGATTAGTTTTGGTTAATTTTGGTTGTCAAATCTATTAACGTTTTAATAATATAATAAATAGGCAGGGTGCCGACCAACCGGGAAAGTCAGAGAAAAGTCAGGGGATTTTATTCGTCGAGAAAAGTCAGTCCAATTCGGCATTTTTAGAGAAAAGTCAGGGAATTTTTAAATTAATAATAATAATAAATATGCAAATAATACAATTAAAGAATTGACAAATTGTTAGTTCTGTTCGGACGAATTTGCCATATTAAATAATGTTAAACAAAATAAAAAATAGTGAAGTGTCCATCATAGCACTTTCCTCGTAATTTAAACAATTGATAATAATAATAATAATAATAATGTTTATTGGTGCTAATAACATTTACATGTTTTACACAGGTCATAGATCTTAGCAATTAAATTTAGAGTAATCACGGTAATAGCAGATGAGATATAATTTTGTCTAAAATGTACAAATGAATTACCGATAAATAATATAAGATATATCAAAAGCTACATTTACTACAATTGTAAATTTACATTTAAAATTGTAATAAAAACATTCCAAATTAAAAACACATTAAAATTACAATTGTATAATAAAATAAATAAATATGACACTTAAAACAGGATATTAAAATTACAATATAAATTAATTAAATACACGAAACAATTATTTTTAAAATGATGAGTGAAGTATAATAAAACTAAAATATTACAGTATATACTACTCTTCACTATGGGAGTTGACAAGAACTCATGAAATGAGTAGAATGCTTGGTTAGTTAAGTAGTTTTTACACCACTTTTTATAAAGCTTAGGGTCTAGTTGTTGTATATTACTGGGCAATATATTAAAGAAACTGATACAATAATATCTTGTGCCTGTCCTGGCCTTTGATAAGCGGAACTTACTTATTCGTAAATGATTTCTAGCACGCGTTTCATACATATGATAGTCCTTATTCCATGCATAAGCATCTAGATTGTTTCTAATATAGACTAGACACTCCAAGATATACATACAAGGGACAGTGAGAATCTTAAGCTGTATAAAGTTTTCTCTGCAGTCAGCTCTGTAGTTGATACCGGACATTACACGAATTGCTCTTCTTTGAAGCTTAAATACATCCTTCAGTATTGGTGAATGACCCCACAGTATGATGCCATACGCTATGTGTGTATGTATGTAGGCATAGTATGCATTTAATATTATTTGTGTATTCACTGATCGCGAGAGATTTCTCAACATATATACATTTCTTGCCAATTTTTTCTCTAGCCCTAAACCCTGTGCTTCCCAAGTCAACTGCGTATCTATAACAATACCTAAAAACTTAACCGATTGTTTCTCGGTTACTTCAGTTTTCTTAAGAGAAAATGCTAATTCGACTGTTTTGTTAGAATTCAATTTCAGTTTGTTGCAGTCGAACCAACAGTTGGCTCTCATGATTACGCTATCTAAACTCGCTCTCGTTTCTTCAATATGATTCCCACACAGTGATATAGTTGTGTCATCAGCGTATAGGACAGTTAGGACATCGGGACACTGGGTTGGGAGGTCATTAATATATATTAGAAATAGAAGCGGGCCCAAGATAGACCCGTGTGCCACACCATGCGTAATTTTGCGTTTATGTGACATGTTATTATTAAATACAACATGTTGGCTTCTATTTCACATGTAAGACATAAGTAATCTACAGCTTTCCGGGCTGAAGTTGTAAAAATTTAACTTCCTTAAAAGAATTGGTCTTGAGACACAATCAAAAGCTTTGCTTAGATCTAGGAGTTTACTTATCATTACATCGCCTTTTTCGAAAGCATCTATGATGTTGTTAACAAAAGAAGTGATTGCTGATGTTGTTGACCTTCCACGCCTAAAACCAAACTGAGAGTTTGATAAAATATTATTAGATTCCAAGAAAATAGTTATTTGCTCTACCATTATTAACTCGATCATTTTAGAGTAAATGGGCAAGATCGAAATTGGTCGGTAATCATTTTTGTCATTTTCATCTCCCTTTTTAAAAATTGGAATACATTTGGCGATCTTTAACGAGTCTGGAAATATACCTGTTCTTATTGATTTATTTATTAATTGGGTAATTGGGCTTACCAAAATATCAATTACCAGTTTTATTGCACAGATATTTAGTCCATATATGTCGCTACTACTTTTGTTTTTAAGATTTAAAATTGTATCGCGGACTTTTGCACAAGATACTTCTTCAAATTTGAAGTAATGCCAGTTTTTTTGTACATTTGCACAGGACATCATTACTATAGGATCGTCACCACAATCAGGGATGGTATTAATAATATTTTCTGCAATCGTTGCAAAATACTCATTAAATTCATTCGGAGTAATCATAACCTCTTTAGTATTATCAGTATTTTTTTGTTGTTTAGACTTAATAACATCCCAGATTGCTTTGTGACAATTTACGGATGAGTTGATGTAATGTTCATTAGATTGTTTCTGTTGTTCCCTTATAAGTAATTTATATTTTTTATTGAGCGCTTTATATTGCGATTCAGTGCTTTCATTTCTGTGTTTGTTTCTAATGACACGGAGCAAATGTAATTGGTCCCTCATTTGTTTGAGTGTGGGTCCAAACCATTGAATATTACTAGTATTATTAGTAACTTGTACTTGCCTTACCGGGAATGCAGTTTTGTATGATTGACTGACTATATTAATTAAAGTTGCCCAAGCGACATTTATATCAGTTCTTTTATTTTGTATCTCCCCCCAATCATAACTATTAATAATGTTCTAGAAGTTATATTTCCCTGATTGTGTAATTGGTCTTATTCTTCTTTTTGTATTCAATTTAGTGTGGTTAATATCAATACACAAGCCTAAATGATCGGAGACCCCAATATTAACTACTTTAGCTTTATTTATGTCAGTATCGTTATAGCAGTTTGAAAATATATTATCTAAACAAGCACCCTGTCTAGTCGCTTGATCTGTGGCTTTAAATAACCCATAACAAGCAAACAGATTGCATAGTTGTAAAGCTTTTTTATCAATTGAATTAAAAGACACATTAAAATCACCACACACGTAAATTACAATTGTACCGATGCTTAGACGCTCAAGTACATTTTCTAAAATATTAATACTTGGCATACTAAATATATTTTACTCTAACTAATTAGTTAAAGATTTTACTTGAAGTTAGTGATTCATACGCGTGGCGCATGAAGTTATTTTTCAAGTTTAGAAAAGCCTGAAAATAGAGTTGATGTTATTTTTTTAGTTTAAATTTAGAACGAAGACAAATTCGGGTGTATTATTTATGTGTTACTAAATCAAATTGGAAAATCTTAAATTATACCGACGTTATAGTAAAATAAAGCTTAATAAATAAACTACCAAAGAACCAATTTAAATAATAAAATCACACAGATTAATATATTATTAATCTAACAACTTCTGTTGTAACGTAGACAAAAGTGAAATTGAACAATTTTTAACAAAATTATAAAATGATCAGAAATTATTCATATTGAATAGAATTCAATAATAAAATACTCATAAAATAAACCTCAATTTTACTTCGATTTGACATTTTTAAATAACCTATAACGATATTTAAATTTCAATTATAACCAATCAAAGTTTATTCATTGCTGTGTAGATTCTATAAATTTTATCTTGATTTGATAATCTGTTGATTTTTTACAATTTTTTCAAAGAAAACGTTCTCCTAAACATGTTGATTTTATTGTATAATTTCAACTTTGGTTTAGTATTTTAAGAGACACATTTTTTCCGATTTCTGTATTTTTTAGAACAAATATCACAAAAAATGTCAAAAATCATGAATATTAAATAATAATAATTTTTATTATAAATAAAACTTTAAAAACCCAACAAACATGATGAAAAAAAAAAAAACAAATAAAATAAGGAAAAATGGCAAAGTTGCGAAAATCACAAATAAACACCAAAGTCAAAATTGAGTAAATCTACAAAAATTGGCAAATTCGACGATATTAATTACGTAAAATTTTTACAAACAGAACAAAAAATCAAGTTTTAAATTTATGTTTTAGATCTGTAGAATTACCTACTCGTTTAATTTTATTCTAAATGTAAAAACAATCTAGTTGAGGCGTTTAAAATCTTAAAAACAATTTTCAAAGAAGGTGATATTTTATCTTTAACTTGATATCGTTGACATTTTCAACACAAACAACAAAACAAAACCAACATATTTAGTTCTACAGAAAATATTTACAATTTGCGTAACATTAAGCACGCTATTTTTAATGTTAATTGCATATTTTAATGGAGAAATAGGCAAAATATAACAGGTAATTAAATTTCTAAAAGTTAGTACATGGAGTGTATACTTTATTTTTTATTTAAAAGAAATTATTAAAATTATGTCAAAACAGTAGATGGAAGACCAGCACTACGGGTGGTAATAATAGTGTGGATGTTTTGATAGTCTCCAAATTGTTGATTTTGTGGCTTAGTCAAGTCTAATTTTTACCGTAAAACGTTATTAATTTTAACTGTTAACTGTTGAGGCTTCTACTTCGTTATACATCATTATTAACATAAATAAGACACTTAAACTTTGTTTGTATAACTGAGGTTTTTTTATTGTGACTATAGTTTCGACAACTTTAACTTGTCATTATCAGACTACAAGTAATTTAAAAATAATAATTAAGCAGGTGGGTGTATATTAGGTCAAGCTGGTCGTTTATTACGGGAATTTCCGGATTAGCGCGCGCTCTGTGTATTTCCAGAGACTCCAGGAGGTCCATCTTACGACCCTTTTCGGCGAAATGGATTACTGAGAGTACATCCTCGTCAAACGTATGATTGTTTTCAATCATATGTCTCGCGAATGACGACTTATCGATCAAATTAAGCCGAAAAGAGCGAAGATGTTCCTTAAGTCTGATGTTAAAATTACCACCAGATTGGCCAATATACACTCCTTTACAATCACTACAAGTCAGTTTATATATCCCTGATTTATGAGTATTAGGTATTTTTGTTTTCGGATTAAAAATGCTGTATCTAATTTTTGTGAACGGTTTGAAAGCTATTAAAATGTTGTGTTTCGATAAAATATTTTTGATTTTTAATGAAGTACCACCATTGGTGGTTGATCGATAAGTCGCCATTCGCGAGACATATGATTGAAAACAATCATACGTTTGACGAGGATGTACTCTCAGTAATCCATTTCGCCGAAAAGGGTCGTAAGATGGACCTCCTGGAGTCTCTGGAAATACACAGAGCGCGCGCTAATCTGGAAATTCCCGTAATAAACGACCAGCTTGACCGTAAACCGTAATTTTTGTATATATACCTGCTTAATTGTTATTTTTAAATTACTTGTAGTCTGATAATGACAAGTTAAGGGGATTATTGCAGTGTAACACGCCGATCGTGTTGGAAAGACCCACATAGTTTAGAGTAGCTCATCCGATGCCAAATTTACAGCACAAGTGGGGAGAATACAGTCAGACAGAAAAGCGGCAGTTCGCTGTGCATTTGTGCATTGCTCCTTGGCATGAACGGATGGGGTCTCGCGTCGCGTGGAATAGACGAAAAAAACAAAGCGTATAAAAAAGACGGATCTAAGGAAAGTGTCGATTCGTATTATTTAAACACGCTGATAATACATACAAGCTATGTATTATGTTCAATTCGTTAGAAAGCGTTATCGGATCCTGTGTTATTTTTCGGTATTTACAAAACTAATGATTCTTATTCTTGTCATTATAACACATTATTTTTACTTTTAAGACTCCAGTTTCGACAGCCGAACAAACTATGTGTTTTATTTTATTAAATTATAGATTATTTCTTAAAAATATAATAATAAAATAATTCATGTTCATAAGCTCATTGTGAATATTTATATGCCGGACATATATGAAAAAAACGGAACATAGGATTTTCAATCATATTTTTTAAATGGGAATATTATCTTCCCTAACTGCTATTGCCATGAAAATAATGTGTATTAATTTGGCCTCTGCCCAACTGGGTAAATACCCCCAATTTTGGGGAGAATTTCAATTTATATTCGGTCAAATATTCTAGTTTTTATGAATGCAACAAATAAATAATAGATTGAAAAAAATTAAACGGAAAGCTGCCCTGTTTTTTTTTATGTTTAGTACAGGGTTTACAAAATGATGATGTTTATAAATAGGCTCAGTCAACTTAGCCCCCCGAAGTTCGACTTTTTTGAAAAAAGCGATTGCGCTAGACCGGCCTTAGCTAGCGCCACAAAAATTAGAGCTAGCGCCATTTAGACAAGAAAACTACGGGGATTTGAACTTTCGGGGGGCTAGGTTGATGCTAGCCCCCCGAGTTTGGATTTTTTAAGTTTTTTTACACTATTCGGATTCCTCAGAGCTAGCGCTACCAATTTAAAAGCCAACGCCACTCCCACAGCCCCAAAAAATGATAAAACATTTTTAACCCTGGCCCCCTAAAATGAGATGTTTTTAATCAAATTGGGTGGAAAATATAACTTAGAGCTAGCGCCAACAGAATATGACAAAAATATTCTCTCAAAAATATCAGGTAAAAAAAAGTTCACGTCCAAATTTTGATGCAAGAGCTTTCAGATCCTGTATGCGTATTACCATTTACTTTCTGAATTTTAATACAAAATGATGTTTGGCATATAATATACCGCTTTCAACAAATAGTTCGGCGTTGTAATTACTTTATTTATGTTCATAGACACTGGCTATTAGAAACATGATGCCTAGTAGACAGTAGCGTAACTGACAATTGTGTTTTCACTCCTAGCTAATTTAAATCGTTATTACGCAAGAACTTACCGTACGATTTAAGAAACTCTTTTGGCATTGTAATTACTATACTAATATTTATAAACACTGGCAACGAGATAGCTTGCACTAGTAAGACAGTGGCGTAACTGACGATTGTTTTTGATAATTGAAATCGTTATAACTCGGAAACTAACCGTACGATTTCAAATTTTTTTGGCATTGTAATTGCTATACTGAAGTCTATAAACACTAACAACGACATAGCTAGTGATATTAAAGGATAAATTAAAATCACTTGCTTGGTTTCACTATTTGTTTCTATTTACTCGACTAGTTTCGCTTTTTACGGCATTATCAACGTTCACTCTTGATTCACTCTTGATAATGCCGTAAAAAGCGAAACTAGTCAAGTAAATAGAAACAAATAGTGAAACAAACCAAGTGTTTTTAATTTATCCTTTATTATTATTTCAAAATGTTTCACCAAGTGATAAATGAGAAAGTTATTCAAGAGATAGCTAGTGCTAGCAAGACAGTGGCGTACCTCACGGTTGTTTTTTTTATGATAACTTAAATCATTATTACTCGGTGGAAAACACTCGTTGGGAGTTTCAAACTGAACGCTTTTCAAAAACAATGAATGCCTGAAAATTTACCTAGTACACATCGGGTTATGAATGTACCTAATCAAAACATGGGTATCTTTTCGATGCTACAAAATTGTGATTAAGCTCCTTTCGTTGCTATTCAATTGACTTTATTTTCATTCTAACACAATCTATCTCAATATCCTGATTCTACGATATACAGGGAGTTTTTCTTTAAAGTAGACGTATTCCAGATTCACTTTATTTTGTTTAAATCTTTAGATATATGTTGTTTTTACAGGAATTCAATTTGAAGCTTTAAGCGAGTGTTTTCCACTCCCAGACTAAGCATGAAGTAAAATTTCGAGTTTAGAAAAGCCCCGTGAAAATTTGTCGAGGGTCGCGCAGCGACCCGAGACAAATTTTCTGGGCTTTTCTAAACTCGAAATTTTACTTCATGCGCCACGCGTATAGAACACTAAAATTTTGTGAAATTTGTGTATATTTGAACCTTACTTGAAATCAGCGTTTTATACGCGTGGCGCATGAAGTAAAATTTCGAGTTTAGAAAAGCCCAGAAAATTTGTCTCGGGTCGCTGCGCGACCCTCGACAAATTTTCACGGGGCTTTTCTAAACTCGAAATTTTACTTCATGCTTAGTCTGGGAGTGGAGAACACTCGTTTAAAGCCTTGAATTGAACTTTTGCACCCAATTTGATTAAAAAAATCTCATTTCGGGGGGCTAGGGTTTAAAATGTTGTATAATCTTTTGGGGTTGTGGGGGTGGCGCTAGCTTTTAAATTGGTAGCGCTAGCTCTAAGGAATCCGAATACTGTAAGAAAACTTGAAACATCCAGCATCAACCTAGCCCCCCGAAAGTTCAAACCCCCGTAACTTTCTTGTCTAAACGGCGCTAGCTCTAATTTTTGTGGCTCTAGCTAAGGCCCGTCTAGCGCAACAGTTATTTTTTAAAAAGTCGAACTTCGGGGGGCTAAGTTGACTGAGCCGTATAAATAGAGGATTGCAATAACATTCAATTTCAATTCATTTATTCCTTATTTACTTACTATCAAAATATGACTCATCATAAATCAGCCAAATTTGAAAAAAATATATTGGGCTCGGTGCAATGTTGAGCAAGAAGCTTATTATTTGAAATGCATTATAATAACTACCTTATTATTATTATAGTTCTATTTTTTCTAAAATAATTAACAATGAATATGCACGCAGTTAAACCCTACATTTTTTTAAACATTCGTCAAACAAATATTACCTGTGCTCAGTAAAAAATAGTTGATTTGTAACATTAATCTACGACAACGTCATATTGGTGTTATTCTTACTATTCTTATAGTTTTGATATCATTGATTCGTTGATGAAGTCGCAGTTGGTTCAAATAGGTCCGATTGCTAGAAACTTTACAATTTACTTTAATATTTTTATTGCGAGAAGTTTAATGGCATTTAACAACTGCTTTAATAACGAAAGATTTAAGACGAAATAATGATTTGAACAAGACTGATTGTTATTCGATTGCTTCTGGCTTATTAATCAGCTTAAAAAACTTTAAAAATAATTTAATAATACCGACACTGTCAAATAATAAGGAAAGCCAATATTAAAGGTATATTACACATCTTTATTTAAATTAGTGAAACATTTCGTGTTTTCTATATTAGTGAACATGCAGTATAAAAAAATACTTATTCCATTAGTAGTCAGAAAGCATGAAAATAAAACACTAGTACATTAAAATACCGATTATAATTGCGAAATATTATTTTTACGAGAATAAATGCTAACGACGCGAGCCATTTTTGTTAACTATGATTGAAAAAAGAAAAGAAAAACAAACGCGAAGCCGCACAGCGTTCACCGGCCCAGAGATAAACACTGGCCGCATGCTGCCCGCCCCTCCAATAATTGTGCAGATGAGTGTACAACGCGTTCAACTAAGAGAAGATCCGCAAGGCGGCGGTATTTTACGGTCTTATTTTTCAAAACTTTTATTTTAACCTGACTCGGGCATGAGCTATCGCATCCTTATGAAATGTTCACATTATATTCCTTATAGTATAAACTAGTAAGATATGGAAATATTTTTTTAATTTTGAAAAATTTAACATTATTTTTTTCATACCTCTGAAAGCAAATTGTTTAAAAAAAAAGTACTTCGATATTTTACTAGATAATTGGGCTTAATATACGCTGTCAAAATTTCAACTTTCTAGGACCTTTAGTTTTTAAATAAACCTAACATTAAATTTCAGACCACTGTTATATTCCCCTTAAAGTTGTCGAAACTATAGTCACAATAAAAAAAAACTTAGTTATACAAACAAAGTTTAAGTGTCTTATTTATGTTATTAATTTTAGGATAGGATCGCGATTGTTTAACTTTATCGAGATTATTTAACTTTATCAAAATATATCTAACCAATATATATATATAATCTAACCTTATTAGGTAGACAAGTAAATCGATTACATTTTTAAAGTAATGACATAAATTGACGATTTAAAGTGAAATAACAACACCGACTTAAAATAACATGATCGTTCTACACCATATATCAACATACATCCGTTTTTAAAATTACCTTCAGCGTGTAAGGAAAGTAGTGTTATGGTTTTTCGCAATTTTTTTATTAAGCATCTCAGTGAATCTATTACCAATTAGTAACACTCTAAGTTAATACTTTGCTTATTTTTAATTATTTCATTTTCTTGCCCCACCACAAACTTTATTGTAACAATTGTATGCATGTATGTATGTAAGTTATATTTTACTTAGAATGTCTTATTTTCATTTTGGCCTAAAAGCAGAACAGTTCTATTAATCGCCAAGAAATTTTAATTAATGGAACTAACCTAGGTCCATTTGACCATATTAGTATTATTGCGTATTTAGCAGTGACGGCTCGTGATCTAAGGAAGTGGGTCGGCCAAATGTATTTTGGCGCATACGCACTGATACTAAATTATATATTTTAATAATATTCTCGGAGTTACAATAACATTTTTAAACATGTTATGCACATAATAATGTTATACCGGGCGTTGACTTGGCGGACGCAACATAGGAAATCCCATGTAAATTTTGAAATGTTCAAATTTTGGCTCCCCTATTTATTTTAAAAACAAGATGTATTTACCTTTTTTGCAAAGGGAACATTTCTGATCTCATTCCTGTTAACGTTTATCACTTTGCATTTTTCTAAGTTAAAATAATTAAGAAAAAGTAATGTGATTTTATAAAAATGACATGCCATGGAATTGAAACAACAATTGCTCATGTCAAAATGGAAAGATATCGCAGTCACTTGATTAAATTAAATGTTTTTGAAATGATTTACACTATACAAAAAAAAAATCCTCCTAATAAAGTGGTGGTGGTGGTGCAAAAGGGGAGTGTGCAGTTCTGCACTGCACGTAGGCCTCATTAGGCCCATTGTGCCACCTCCCGTAGATCACCCATCCTCAGTTTAGCCAGCCCACCTTGCTTAGGTATTCTAGCATAGCTGAGGTGGGTAGATCTCTTGTGTAGGCCATTGTAGGCCATCTATCACCCAATATGGACTCCCTGATTGACGATAGTGCCGGGCATTCACAAAGAAAATGCCATGCAGTCTCGTCTTCCATGCTGCAACCTCTACAACCTCCTTTTCTTGGTGAACAGGACCATCTCCGTTTTGGCAGGGTTTACCGATAGGGAGTGATCATTGCACCACCTAGAAACTATGTTTAGAGCTCCTTGCATCTGGTCGCATAGGGCGTCTTCAAACTTACCACATACTAATATGGCCAGATCATCAGGATAGGCTGTCACAAACAAGCCTAATTGCTGAAATTCATCTAGTAGGCTGTCTAGAACCATGTTCCATGATAGTGGTGATAAAACACCTCCCTGAGGACAGCCTCTGTCAATTTTACAGGTTATACGTTCCCTTCCCTGTTCCACTGTGACTAAATGATTAGCCAGTGCATTGCCAATCCATTCACACATTTTAGATGGTACTCCGCACTTGCTTAGCGCGTTTCCTATCTTCGGTATGGTCGTTTTATCAATTGCACCTTCTATGTCAACAAAAACACCTAAGGTGGATTCTTTAACATCCAATGTTCTCTCGATTCTGCTCACTACACTATGCAGGGCTGAATCAGTGGACCTCCCCCGTGTGTATGCATGTTGTGTCGCCATCAGCGGCTGTCTGACTAGAGCTGATGTTCTTATGTGCCATTCACAAATCCTTTCCTGTGTTTTAAGGAGAAACGAGGAAAGTGTAATTGGTCTGTATGCCTTGGGAGCAGTATAGTCTGCTCTACCGGGCTTCGGTATGAAAACAACCCTGTCTCGTTTCCAGACCTTAGGGACATATCCCAGCGCCAAACTGGACCGAAACAGCATCACTACAAACTCAGCTAGTTCATCCCGTCCCCACTGTAGCAGGGCGGGAAAGATGCCGTCGGGTCCGGGTGCTTTAAAGGCGGAAACGCTTGCAATTGCTCTAAGGGTGTTTTCTTCATTTATCACTTCATGAGCCAGTTCCCAGTCTTCTGGTATTGCCGAAGTGATTTCAACTACATCCCTAGATTGCGTAGATAGTAAAGTGCATCCAGGAAAGTGAGTCTTGAGCAATAGTTGCAGACTTTCATGGAGGTCGTCAGTCATGGTGCCGTCCTCCTTCTTCAGGACTCCCACAGATTGATGGTGGTCCTGTGATAGAGTTTTCTTAAGTCTGCTAACTTTAACTTCTTGAGTGCTTTCAATTCCTTCGCAGAAGGCACGCCCTGACGCTCTTTGACATTGCCTTATGAGCGTTTTGTACTCTCTAAGGCGGACCTTGTAAATGGTCCAGTCGGAGGCCTCTTTGGAGCGTTGTGCTGTATTGAATGCTTTCCTGGCCTCATCTTTTAAGGAGTCGAGATCTGGGCACCACCATGGGGTGGCCGCCCCTGTCTCAGGCCTCCTCTTAAGTGGGCAGGACAGTTTATATGCCCTAAGAATCTTTGCCTGCACTTCCTCCGCTAGGAGGTCTAGGCTGGCACAGTCCTTAGGGCATTGCTTCTTTATATCCTGCAATCCCTCACCAAGGTGCATACGGTATGCATCCTTATCCGTAAGTTTCGGATTCCGGTAAGGTTTGCTCGGACTCAATTTTAGGCCTAGTTGAAAAGTGATCCATCTGTGGTCAGACATGGACGCTTCCCGACTGACCTCCCATTTATCTATAATGTTAGAGATACCAATGGTAGCCAGTGTGATATCAATCACTGTCTGGCCACGCGTATTCACGAAAGTGGGTTTCGTCCCACGATTGAGTATTTCTAAATTATTACTAACTAAATAGTCATGTAAAGACTTACCTCTTCTATCAGAAGCTCTGCTCCCCCATGAGATATGGTGTGCATTTGAGTCGCAGCCCATGATCAGTGGTAGTCCCTCCTTCCTGCAATACTCAACAAGCCCTTCCATTCCCCTTGTAGGGGGCGGAAGGGCGGAGTCTCCAGGTAGGTAGACCGCCGCCAGAACTGCGTCTTTCCTTTTGCCCATCGCTCCACAAATTCTCACCACAGTAGTATCACCATCGGAAAGTTGTGGCAGCAGATGGGCTTCTATTTGCCTAGGTGCGTAGATGGCAGTCCTAGGTTTCGTGCTCGGTCTGTGAAATAAATTACCGGTTAATCTCCCCATACCACATATCCTGGATTTTACAATCCAGGGTTCCTGTATTAGGGCTACAGTATCCGTAGTTAAATCGAGGCGGCGGCATAATGTTGCCGTGGCCGCTCTCGAATGACTCAGATTACCTTGGATAAATCTAATTACCTTGATAGCCATTACCCCAGTGATGTGCGGCCGGTCCCGTTGCACCAATCTCCCTCCGACCCAACGAGTGTGGACTAGAGCGACTCAGGAGGTGTGGCGTCGGAGCTTTCTTCGACCAGTGGTGATTCCATAAGGACATCCTCTGGGACAGGCCCTTCCCTTGCTGGCGGGCCTGGTGGCTGCTCCGAATTAGACGTAGCAGCCACCTGCTCAGCCTGCTGAGGGGTGCAATTTTTAAGAAGAGGCGAGTTAGATTCCTCAGGTGTGATCTCAGTCACTTCCTGACTTACCCTACCCTTTTCCTCTTCTTCCTTCTTGGTAGACTTTACCTTCAGATACAAGGAGGTAAACCTATAACTGAGGCGGTTTCCCCTTGTACATAGAATCTTCCGATCCTCCTCGCCGACTCCGAAAACGAGCAGCTGCCCGGGTGGGTCTGCAGACTCAGCCCGGTGAAGGATCGGCCATTCACTTACCTTCAGTTCTGGGTTCTGTCTCGCCAGTCGTCTTACGATGATTTCCTCCCCTTCAGGGGTCTCGAAATCCTCCCTCGGAACCCAGAGGGTGGATCTTTGGATCTTGGGGAGGCGGTCTTCGGTAAGCGCGAAGAGCCTTGCCTCAGGCCATGGTTTGATCATCGCCACTATCCTCACAAGCCAATTCACAGTGTCCTGGTCCTCGCAGTGAATTTTTACAAACTCGCCTGCGTAAGACCAAGCCCTGAACCTCGGCGGAGTATTTGTGGCGATTTGTGGACCCAGCACCACCGAGTCAAGCTCTCTGAAGAGGGCCTGCCTTATCAAGGTGGCCCTCTCCGGCGAAAGCCTGCCAAAGGGATTGGATCCATCTGTGATCACCAGTCTAAGGTGACTCTCCGCTGCCTCTTTGTAGGATAAGCGAGGTGGACTCCTTCCTTGCTCCGCTGTTGCCCCCACCCGTTGGCCTTGATGGCGTTTCGGGGTTGGCTCAGAGGAGGTGGTGAAGCGCTGCCTCTTGTCGCCCTTACCTTTAGCTTTAGTTGCAGTCGCAACTGGCTGCTTCGATGGGTTTGTTTTGACCCGGGCCGGTCGACTTGGTCCGGGTTCAATCTTTTGGGGTTTTTTCCCTTCTTTTGAGGCGAGCCAGAGGCGGCTACCTTAGTAGTAATGACTGGGTTCGCACGAGCCTCTTCTTCCCTCTTCTTCTTCCTCCGTTTGGCCTCAGCCCCACATATTCGGCCTCTTTTCCTCCTGTACACCCGGGTGAAACCTGCCAGGTCATCCTGTGGTGGTCCTAGGGGACCAGCCGCAGGTTGACCACTTGCAGGAGCACCTGAGGACCCACCCACCTGTGGGAGCGGCGTGCCCGAGGGCCTTGCCACTTCTCTAGTGGGGGTGCTTTGTGCCAGAGCTGGCATCATTTGTGGCGTACCAGAAGGCTCGTCCACTTCGCTTGGTTTAAATGACTTCATACAGTGACCATTTTGTTTCATCTTTCCGGTTCCCACCCACCACGGAGTCCACAAGGGGAATGTCAACTTGACATCCAGGATTGCCGGTCCGATATAGTCCCTAGGAAGCGGTCTGCAGCATGAGAGGGATCCCCACCACAGAACTTCGGCTACCACACCAAAGCCCATAGTACGGTCCTCTTTGCGCCTACTACAGCCCAGGGTCTACCCTGTCGGCCCTCTGACGGGACAACGCAGCCGATTGATTGAAGTTGGGTAACTCCAACCGCCCATCTAGACGAAATCCAGGCCAGAGTGGTGTGTCGAATCCACGCCCCCGCAGGTGACGTTTCCTCTCAACCGCCAGGATTCCTTCATCCGTCGACACGGGTTGCCACGCACGGCACAAACACGTGGGGTTGGTATTTAGCCTCGCCTCCAGGAACAGCGATAAGGTACTCTGCTCCTGGAGGCGAGGAGCCCCCTCACCACGTCAAGGCCCCAACCATATTCGAGGGGGTAATAAAGTGGTATTATGCAGACCACAATTATCACGATGTTTGCGTTATGTTATTTGTCGTTAATTAAGTAACAGCAATACTTTGTGCTATTTTGACATCCGCAATTGTATCAATTCCATGGTATGTCAATATTTTTATAAAATCACATTACTTTTTCTCAAATATTTTAGCTGTAAATTTTCTGACATTCGTTGGTTTTTAAAAGAGTTCAATTTGAAGCTTTAAACGAGTGTTTTCAACTCCCAGACTAAGCATGAAGTAAAATTTCGAGTCTAGAGAAGCCCCGTGAAAATTTGTCCAGGGTCGCGCTTTTTTTTCTGGGCTTTTCTAAACTTGAAATTTTAGAATATACATAAATTTGACAATATTATAGTGTTTTATACGCGTGGCGCATGGAGTAAAATTTCGAGTTTAGAAAAGCCCAGAAAATTTGTCTCGGGTCGCTGCGCGACCTTCGATACATTTTCACGGGGCTTTTATAAACTCGAAATTTTACTTTATGCTTAGTCTGGGAGTGGAAAACACTCGTTTACAGCTTCAAATTATTATTACATATTAGCCTGCTATATATTTATTACAAAAAATTAGCAATATTTATTTCTGAGAAAATAATAATTTATAATTTTTGTTCAATCAAATTTACCGGTACGGCCTGGCCGACCCTGCCGTCCCTGACGAGCCGTCACTGGTATTTAGATACAAGGTGGCCAGAAAATGAGTGAACAGCTTTGCGTAGGGCGATCCGTTAATCAATTTTAAGGAGTAAAAACTAGGAAAATTAAAATAAAAAAAAATTAAGTAAAAAAATTAAACATTAAAAAAAATTATGAACAAATAAAAAGATTGTATAATTATTCAGTAAGCTTCACGAATTTATTATTTTAAATAATGTGACTATATTTTTAAATATGTGACTTTTTTTACATTTTGTGTAAAATAATTAATAATCGACAAAACATTACATAAACATTTGAAATGTTTGTCTGTATGTTAATAGAAATGATTATAATCAAAATATTTTCAAAATATTACTGATTTCTAGTGACATATTTATTATTTCAATGGCCTCGTGAGCCTTAACATAGAACTGTACAAAAAAAGACTTGGATTTTCTACTCAAAATTAATTAATGAATCAAGTTACTTTAAGCTTTTCACTCATTTTCTGACCACCTTGTATTTTGGAAACATGTATATTTATGTTAAATTGGTCATTTAGTGATTTATTATTATTATTATTATTATTTAATATTCTACCAATATTCTTATTGCCAAACAAATAATGTATTAAAATTGAGTTTGTGTTCAGTATTCCGGCACCGGTGTGGTCCCGATTCAGTACTGAACATTTCTGACTAGTCTGACTACTCCTATGTAACTGCTAAGAGTCAAAATAGGAAGAAGATAAGAAATTCGATAAATTTGTTTTGTATTTATCAACATCTGTATTATTACATTAGATGGGCTGTCTGCCTTGTGTGTGATTAAGCGCTCATTGGCTATGTGAGTGGTCGAATTCGTGTCTTCAAGTACTGCCTTACCGGTTCCCGGGAGCGGTGCTGATTCTTCATATCTTGCAAAACTTTCAATTTCCTCAATATATCTTTTTATTGTTGAGTGAAACAACTGCAAAGGCAAATAGTAATATATATAGTAACAAAAGAAATCAAAAATATATGTCATAGGTCCTACAGTATTTGCGTAAAACAAATAAATAAAGATATAAAATTATTTAATTACGCACACCAGTGCAATTGTTCGATGGCACTGCCGCAGTCAACGTGATACTATAATAACGATATAATATGCATTTTAAATGTTTCCATCTATTTTGTATTAAGTATTGTTATTTTGTTTTGTGGCGGGCTTTATAATAAATCGTACGCGGGGCTATTATAATATCGCGCAATCACTCATTAATTGGCCGTCATCTAGTTTTCTGGTAAATTGAATGCGCTCGGAATTGATACCGAGAAATTGATCATAGTTTGTAATTAAACCTAGCACCGGATCACTAGCTACTAGTAAATTACAGCGGCATGCGGAGGAAATGAGACACATAAAAAGTGGACTCATTAACATACTATATTAATTTACTCATTACAGGATATGAAGTGTTGTAAGTGATAGGTAGAAATGACTTTGCAGATTCGACAAACTCGATTTAAATACTCTGCTGCTACATACCTCAGCAAATAATAATAATAATAATAATGTTTATTTTCCCAACAGACATACAATCCTATTACAGGGAAAGTTAAGAGAAACAAAAAGTATGAACAACAGTTTTATAAAAAAAATATATAAGCAATAATTTTACCACTAGATACTACAACCTAAATTTTAAACAAATAATTACACAAATAATTTTAACAACAAAGAATTAAACAATTCCTTTATAAATAATATCGTATGTTCAATAAAATAATCTCCAGAGTGCCATGGAAAATATTGTAGGTTGGCAACTTTTAAATTATGTTTGTAAATAAAACACTTTTCACTTTGTTTTACCACTATATTTTGCATTTAAATTGTGACTATCAAGTAGTCATTATGAAACTAAAAACTTTTAGTTTGATAATGACTACTAGATAGTCGAAACTATAGTCACAATTTAAGTGCAAAATATAGTAGTTAAACAAAGTAAAAACTGTTTTATTTACAAGTGTAATAAGATGTACCATAAAGTGAACGGTTTCAACACAAAACATTTAAATTATATATTATAATTATTACGTCTGACGTTTTATATGTCAATTTCTAAACCGCGGAGCAAACTTAAATTTTAAAAAAAAGTAAAAATCATTGTACTCTAGAAGTTTTTATTTTATTGAACATACGATATAATTATATTTATTCATGGCACCTAAGTTATGGCATTAATGAGTGATGCTCTTGGCATATGAAATATAACCATATCAGAGCTGGGACGAATCCTGGTTAAAAGGATTCGAATCACGGATCCGAATCACCTAATATGATTCGAAACAGGAATACTCGAATAAAGGATTCGTAAGAGATAAATATGATTCGAATCAAAGATTCGAATCCCGTTTTTTCGAATCACGAATACAAATCGTTTAAGAATAAATTTGATTTTATTATTTTTTTACAGCCATTAACATATAAATGTCGTTATAAGTTGTTTTAACAAAAATATTCACAACCTAATTATTTATTATTAACACTGAACATCGTTGATAACAGACTAAATTTCTGTGTTACTCTGTTAAAAGATGTATTTGTGTGTTTTTGAACTACACTTCAAATCAATGGTTTATACGCGTGGCGCATGAAGTAAAATTTCGAGTTTAGAAAAGCCCCGTGAAAATTTGTCTCGGGTCGCTGCGCGACCCTCGACAAATTTTCCACGCGGGGCTTTTCTAAACTCGAAATTTTACTTCATGCTTAGTCTGGGAGTGGAAGACACTTGTTACTTTAAAATATGTCACAACTGTTAAAGTATGTAACGTCGAATTCCCGTCTTCAGGGGTAATATGTAAACAAATTATGGGTCCTAGGAGTTGCCCAATAAGTGAGTTACTCAACTGTTTCCAAGGCACTCTTTGAAAAACCAAAAGATTAAAATTTTACATATAAAATGTACAATAAACTATAAGTGTGATACATCATGGCATTCAGTAAAAAATATTCTTCCAAAAAATATCAAAATCCAAAATGGCGCTCATAAGAAAAACATAAGTTAGCTATGGTCCCTAGGTAGGTGTTATAGTTATCTTAAAATAAAAGATGTTACTAGATTTATCGTTAAAAAGTGCCTATAATGTCAAAGTTGTAAATGTCTGGATTCATTAGTTTTTGAATAACAAAATAAAATCGAATTTTCAGAAAATACGTTTTTTGACAATATCTCATTAAGGAAATAAGATATTTCAAACTTGTTTTTGGGTTATTATTGGGCCCTAAATTATTCAACTTTGCCCCAATTTAACCGACTCTATCTCTTTAAATAACCGAGTTCCCCATACATTCTGTTGAAATACGGACACCCAGTATAATAATAATAATAATATAAAATTTATTGTATTGGTATTTTCTAAATATTTTAATTTAATAAATATTTTACATTGTTTACCGTATATTTACGAATGTATTCAAAATTTATACTTATTGCAGTATAATATTGAAGGATAAATTAAAAACACTTGGTTTGTTTCACTATTTGTTTCTATTTCCTCGACTAGTTTCGCGTTTATTTCAGTAATTCAATATTAATTATACCATCAAATGTCTAAAAGTCTTGTGTTAAAAATCACCAGAAATCATTAGATGTTTTTTTATTAAACGAATTTCACTATGGCTTTTGACGTCTAAGTCAAAAAATGTTTGAAACATAAGCTGTAGCCAAGGAAAAATATACCTCTTTTACCTAAACACTTTTCACCTCACCTCTTTTGTTTTTGAATTAGAAACTAAAAAATCTAGTGGAGATTAACAACTCACCGATTATTGCTTTCGACGTCTAAATCAAAAAATGTTTCAAACAAAAGTTGTAGCCAACGAAAAATAAACCACTTTTACCTTAACACTTTTCACCTCAGCTCTTTTGTTTTTGTTCAATAAACCGAGAAAGATTTTTTTGAAAATTAATACACAACTTTATGACAATATATGATAATTCGAAAATTTACCAACGAGTGTCTTCACTCCCAGACTAAGCATGAAGTAAAATTTCGAGTTTAGAAAAGCCCCGCGTAGAAAATTTGTCGCGCAGCGACCCGAGACAAATTTTCACGGGGCTTTTCTAAACTCGAAATTTTACTTCATGCGCCACGCGTATTAAACACTGATTTCAAGTAAAGTTAAAAATTAAAAAACATATTAAAACTGTTTTAAGTTTTAAAAGTTATCAAAACATCAATATATCAAAATTATTTAAAATTACCAAATACATCAAAATGACCAAAATGTCATCTCGTAAATATAAAAAATATTTAAAACGTCAAAAATTCGTGAAAATTATTATTTCATGTCAGTACGTGACAGTTTGACAAAAACGTTCATACACAAACGAAAATTTCTGTTAAAATCAGTAATAATGTCAAAAAAGTTATCTAATAATATAAAAATTGTTATCTAATGTAAAACAAGTAAATATGTAATATCAAAAATATCAAATGTCAAAATTGTCGTCTAATGTCAAAAAAGTAAAAAAATATAAAATGTCAGAACTGCCATCTAATGTCAATCACGTCATTTAATGTCAACATCAGAAATAGTAAAAAAGTTAAAAATGTCATTGTTTATCAAAAGTAGCATCTAATGTGAAACATGACATCCAATGTCAAAAAACGTCGTCTAATATCAAGAATATAATCTATTGTCAAAAATGTCTTCTCAAAAGGTAAAAAATATCAAAAATGTCATTCATTGTCAAAAATGATTAAATATGTCTTATAGAAAAAAAAAATAATCTCAAATTTGTGTGTTCAAGTAATGATTCTATAATTTTTGAAAATCGTTACAAATCTAAATAAAAATATTGAAAATCTTACATATATACATTTTATATATTTGACGAGAAAATCTCGAAATATCGAAAATTTAATCAAAATTTTATAAATCGATAAAAATGACAAAATATCAAAAATCAAGATATGTTGAAAATCTGATAAACATTTTCATAAATTAATTAAAAATCTCGAAATATTGAAAATTTCATCAACATTCGATAAATTGAGGAAATATTGCAAAATCTGATAACAATTTGATTAATCGACGAAAATCTCGAAATGATGATAATTTTACGAAAATATCGATTTGTTGAAAATCTTATAAAAATGTTATAAATCGACATGTTAAATGTAAAAATTTGATTGGAATTGTCAATTCATATTCATCAAAATGTTATATTTGGCGAAATTATCGAAGAACAATTAAAAATCTCAAATCTGGCAAAAATTATCAAAATTTATCAAAATGTCAAATTTGACACAAATCATTAATTTAATTGATTTTATCACTACAAACGAGTGTCGTCCACTCCCAGACTAAGCATGAAGTAAAATTTCGAGTTTAGAAAAGCCCCGCGTAGAAAATTTGTCGAGGGTCGCGCAGCGACCCGAGACAAATTTTCACGGGGCTTTTCTAAACTCGAAATTTTACTTCATGCGCCACGCGTATAAAACAGTGATTTAACGAGAGATTTAAAAACATACAAAACACATTTTTCGTGTTAATCCTTACGATTAATTCGAATTATTTTTGACGATTCGAATCCTTTTGTAACCATTCGAATCTTTTTATAAATATTCGAAACCTTTTATGAGGATTCGAATCCTTTTATGAGGATTCGAATCCTTTTATGAGGATTCGAATCACCAGCATTTGGATTCGAATACGAATCCTTTTAAAAAAGTGTGACGAATCCGGATCACGAATCCAGTTTAACTAAAGTATTCGAGTACCGCTTTTGACTTCTCTAAAAGGATTCGAATCCAGGATTCGAATCCTGAATGATTCGAATCCTGCCCAGCTCTGAACCACATCATGCAAAATATCATTACATATTTGGAACATCATGCTTAGTGGTGAATTTGCGGTGGGGACATTTTTCCCCACCTGTTTTTCCCCATGTCTTTTTTTCCCCACCTATTTAAAATCGGAATTATTTTTTCCCCACTCATTTCAAACATTCGATTGTTCGAACTTTTTTCGAACTTATTTTCTTCATGTCACGTCTACCTTCATGTCAAACAAATTTAATGTCAAACGTCAGTTGTGTCAGTTGTGTCATCAAAATCAGTTGTGCTATCAATATGTCCGTAATTGAATTGATTCCTAATAAAACTGGATTTCTATTGCACGTCGACGGTTACCTCTATTATAAGCATACGGAAACATCAGGAGGAAATGTCAGGTGGAAGTGCAAGCAGAAACCTCGTTGTTATGCCTCGGCAACCACAACTGCACGCGGCCAAACTGTCGAAATTGTCCGTGGGGGACCGCTTGAGTCTGTTCACAAATGTATTCCAAATGCGGAAGAGGTTAGCGCGCTGAAATGCATCAATGCAATGAAAAGAAAGGCTCTCGAACATCCCGAAGCTCCTCCAGTGCAGATTATGCGAGCTTTGAGCGAAGTGCCTTCAGAAGTTCTGGCAGAGCTCCCCGAAAGAAGCAACTTGAAGAAAATCATCACGAGACAACGAAACAAAAATCTTCCTACCAATCCAGTCAATCTTTCCGATTTGGGCGAAATTCCTTCGATTTACAAAACTGCTTTGAGTGGTAATTTTTCACTGATCTGATTTCCAGTAATTCGTCACTAATTCCTTTTTCCAACTATAGGCGAGGCATTTCTGCTTTACGATTCCTATGAGGAGGCGGACTCGGATGAAGAAGTTGAAGATTCGGAACGAATTGTGATTTTCAGCACTCAACAAAATTTACACGCACTCGATAAATGTCGCACTTGGTTTTTAGACGGAACTTTCGAAACGGCACCCTCAATTTTTGTTCAATTATTTGTTATAATGGGTTCCGTAGTTCAAGTATCTAACGCTGGTTTAGAACAAGAAATAGCTTTACCCTTCATCTACGCGCTGCTAGAGAGCAAAAATGAAACAGCGTACGCAACAGTCTTCGACGTGGTTTTATCGAAAGGCCGGGAACTTGGTCTTGCCATGCAACCTCAATACATCATGTCGGACTTCGAATTGTCAATAATTAATGCATGCGCCACTTTTAACGCAACTGTAAAAGGATGCTTTTTCCACTTAAAGCAATCAGTGTATCGTAAAGTTCAAAGTGAGGGTTTAGTTACCGAATACACAAACACCGAAGACAGAACATTTAAAAAAAATGTACAAATGATGACGGCACTCGCATATGTACCTGTCGAAGACGTAGAACACTGCTTTGACATCTTCAAACGACATATTCCACCAAATTTTGCACCAATTGCAGAGTACTTCGAAGTTAGTCTCATTAGTCAAGTTAGTCTCACTATTTCACTTTAATTCTAATTACTGTATCTAATTAGGTGTATTATGTACGCGGAAAAAAAGCAGTTGGGCGACGCAAAGCCGTGAAACCCAGATACCCACCGTCTCTTTGGAGCGTCCATGAATCGGTTATCCAGAATCTTGCCCGTACGAATAACCTATCAGAGGGGTGGCACAACCGATTTCGTGTGGTGGTTGGAAAGAAGCATCCCAGTTTGTTCAATTTCATCAATCAGATTCAGAAGGAGCAAGGAGACACTAAAGCTATGCAGAGAGAACTTCGACTAGGACGCGTTGTTAAAAAATTAAAACCCAAAACTCAACAATTGAAAGAAGATCGAATTTTAAAACTTGCTGCAAATTACGATACTGATGATACTGATGATGACGTTTTAACATATTTGGAATCCATTGGCTACAACATTCATTTTTGTTAGTTTTACACATTTTTACAATTTTACACATGTATTTGTACCTTTTACATCTTTTGTAATAAATGTATTCTCATAGCAGGGAAATTATTATTTACTGGGGAAAATTATGATGGGGAAATAAACGATGGGGAAAATAAGTAGTGGGGAAAAAATGGTAGGAAAAATGTAGGTGGGGAAAAAATGGTAGGGAAAATGTAGGTGGGGAAAAACGGGTGGGGAAAAATGTCCCCCAGTCAAATTTGCATATGCATACGTATTTGTCATAGAAAAATAAAATAATCTTTTGTGGCGAGAAGAGATTCGTGGAACAAGAAAATTAATCTCTGAAAAAATATTCGGATCATCAATTGTGTAATTAATAACGCCATGCAAAAATAATAGCTTGTACGCTTTCGTCGACTGCGCAAAGATTTTAAGTTAAATATATTTAGAAGTTCTTCATATGTTGATTGATAGATACTCCTTATTTACTTTGAAATACAATTATGAAATAACCTTTTAAAAGAGCTAAGTCTGAAGGTTTTTCTCGTTTGTATTTCAGTGCTGTTTTTGTTAAAGTTCTCAATATTATTTTAACGAGTGTTTAAGCATGACGTAAATATTTCGAGTTTAAATATACAGGGAATTTTTCTTTTAAGAATACATACGCATAAGCTGCGATCCCAAGATCAATATGGCTACCTTCCAGGTAGATCAACAGAGACAGCTCTCAGCCGACTAACAAGGAGTGCCGAAGCTGCCCTGGAACACAAAGAAATTTTACTTGCTGCCTTCTTGGATATAGAAGGAGCATTTGACAATATAGCCTTTAACTCTATAACTGCTGCCCTGAGAATGCGGGGGTTGGAGGAAATTAGCTGCAGGTGGATAGACTGCATGCTAAGACAAAGGATGGTCTACACAACGTTCGCTGACCAGACACTAGCATCCAGGGTGGCCGGTGGTTGTCTGCAGGGAGGAGTTCTCTCACCCCTGCTGTGGAACCTGGTCATGGATGGCCTGCTAGTGGATCTCAGCAACGAGGGATACTCTTCCCTAAGATACGCGGATGACCTAGTCATACTCGTTGAGGGAAAATTTAACAACACGATCAGAGAGCGTATGCAACGTGCACTGAACGTGATGAGCAAATGGTGTGCTAGAGAAGGACTTAAAGTCTCACCCTCGAAGACCACCCTGGTACCATTTACACGCAGGAGGAAACTGGCGGGCCTTGGACCGCTCTTTCTAAATGGTGGCAACCTGAAAATGTCGGGTGAGGTGAAGTACCTAAGAGTAATCTTTGACTCCAAACTGACCTGGACCCCTCAAATCTCAAAAATCAGACGCAAATCGGAAATTACCCTTGCGGTAATTAGACGAATGTACGACCGACAATGGAGGCTCAGACCAGGAATGGTATACTGGCTGTACACCAGAGTGGTCAGACCCGCAATCATGTATGCTGCTTTGGTATGGTGGCCTAAAGCCACACAGCATACAACCATACAAATACTCAGCAAGGTTCAAAGACTTGCTTGTATTAGCATAACGGGGGCTATGAGAACCACGCAGACTGCAGCCATGGAGACGGTTCTAGACCTCACACCACTTCATATTCTGATAGTGGGGGAGGCAAGACTGGCACTCTATAGGCTGCAATTATCATCGGTCAACGTAAGAGTTGATACCCCATACAGAAGGCTCTTGACAGACATAGGGGGACCTCTCCTGCAAATGAGGTCGGATGATATGGTAGTCAGATATCTTGAAAATTCACTCTTTAAAGTCACTATTCCAGACCGCAACGAATGGAACGGCTTTAGGGAAGATATACACAAACAAAGTGTGATCTGGTACACGGACGGTTCTAAATCAACCACAGGTACTGGATCAGGAATCTATAATGAAAACATGAGGACAGGCTATGCTCAACCATTGGGTGGCCTGGCATCAGTCTTTCAAGCAGAAATATTCGCAATCATAGAATGTGCGAGAACCAACATAGAGAAGGACTGTTGAAACAGGCAAATCTATATCATGTCCGATAGCCAGGCGGCACTGAAGGCTCTCCAGAGTCAAAAGACTTCATCCAAACTGGTATTGGAATGCTTCAATACCCTGAATGACCTAGCGAGACAGAACAAGGTTACGCTTGTCTGGACGCCGGGTCACTCTGGTATTGCGGGTAATGAGAAAGCTGACGGCTTTGGATTTGCCGGCACCACTGCAGATGATATGAGTTGTCATTGTTTTTACGTTGCACAGTAGGCGAATTGCCTAAACTAGATAGCAATAATTAAAAATCATAAGTTTCTGATTCTCGTCAAAATACAAGGTGGCCAAAAAAATTGTAAAAAGGTTTACTTAGCTCGAATCGTTAATCCGTTTTGAGTAAATACAAATTAAAAAATAAATAATAAAAAAATTATTAACCAAAAAAATGTATTGTATGATTACCTCACGAGGCCATTAAAATTAAGAATATGTGACTAGAATTTGTTTTTAACATTTTGTATACAGTTTTTGCCGTTAACAATCGACTAAACATTACATAAACATTTGTAATGTATAGCTGGTTGTTGATATTTAGAATTTCATGACGCCGTGAGCGTTTATGAAGAAATTCTACTCAAAATTAACTAACGAATCATGTTACCTAAAGCTTTTAACTCATTTTCTGGCCACCTTATATATTTATTTGGGAAAAACATGATTTTAGATGCTTCTTCTTTAAAAAATAGTACATTTCGTTAGGAGTCCAGAAAAAAGGATTTTTCCGTGCGCGCGTGACATTTCCCGTGTGAGGCGTGTAATGCACACAATTTTTTTATTCTACTTATCTGAAAACAACAACATGAAACTAAATATTTAAATTATTGCTTTAGTTCTAAACTAAAAACATCTATGGTTGCAAAAAATAGAACAAATTCTAAAGAAATTTGTGCAGATTACCACTTTCTTTTTAATCCAAATATCTTTTTAACATGGCGAATCGGCACTACAAGGTGGACGAATTAATAGATTTGGCCTTTTCGGAAAAATAAAGTAGAAGTTATACATCGTCACTCACATACATATATTATATTTTGCATAGTCCGCCATTTATTAAAACTGTGTCAGTGTTCGTGTCCTTATCTCGATTTTACTAGTTGTAATTCTTCGCACACTTGTGCCGCTTGCGTTAATTTATCATCCGGAATATCAGCTAGAAAATCAATTTCTTTTAAGTGTAACTACATTGTAATAACATTTACGTGTTTCACTGACGCAAAATAAAACGTCGGTGCAAAATACATCCTTGGTATGGAAACATGGTCAGCGCACGGAATTAACTATTCTATTCTATTCTAGGGAGGGAGTTGTCAGCTTTTTTAGGGCAAGTTAAAATATTGGCTAAATAAATATAAAGTTCTGGCTAAAAATACAACTATAATTTTTAATTTCTTGAATTATTTCTCATGGGCACTTGGTGAAACATATTAGAATATGTAACGTTATTTAGTTATTAATAACTTAACATATAATTTTTAAATTCTGCCGCTTTTCCCCAAAACAGTTTATAGAAGAATAATTGGTTCTACATATATTCCGCCAGGAGCAAGCCTATCGTATTATGAGGATCATGCAACATCTTTAGATGGTATTTGTAGTAAGTTCAATGACTGTAAGTTTCTATTTTGTGGAGATTATAATTTGCCTAATGCGGTTTGGAGCATTAAATCGAACAAAACTTTAGCCAATGAAAATACTTCACATCAAGCTTATGCTTTATCTAATGTGTTAAATTACCTACCACCATATAACTCAAATTAATAGAATTCGTAATAAAAGAGGCAATTATTTGGATTTATTTTTTTCAAACATTGGTGAAGATATAGAAATTGCAAAGGCTATTGATCAATTATGCCGTTCTGATGTACACCATTATCCGTATATTTTAGAAGTAAATAATCAAAAGTTTGAATATCTTATTATGCCAGAAATTCGGATTCACGATTTTAAACGTGCAGATTATTTTGCTTTAAATAATTATTTTTCTTCTATCGATTGGGTTCATGCTTTGAACACTAATGATATTAATATTGCTACTAATAATTTCAATAACATTGTATATAGTGCATTTGAAAGGTATGTACCATTAAAATTAATAAAAGTTTCAACTTTTCCAATTTGGTTTAGCAGTAACTTAATTAAACTAACTAAACAAAAAAAGAAAGCTCATGCTGTTTTTAAAAGTTCTGGTCTTCAAACTGATTACGACTTAACAATGAACTGTACACATCCTATATTGCTAAAACAGAAGCAAATATAAACATTAATCCTAAGTCTTTTTGGAAACACGTAAATCAGTGCCGTAACTCATCTAGTCTTCCGAAAAACTTATATTTACGAGATAAATTTGCAAACTCAATTAATGATTCAGTACAATTATTTGCCGAATATTTTTCAGCGGCGTATACAAGTGATGATCAGTTTGTGGTACCCAATTTTGAAAATCAGCCAATAATAAATTTTTGCAATGTAAATGTTACTCTTACTGACGTCTTTAACTCATTGTCTAATCTGGATAAATCATGCAGCGCAGGCGCTGATCGGATTCCAGCCTATTTTCTGGAAAAGTGTAAATATACTCTAGCTAAACCAGTTCTTGATTTGTTTAATCTATCTTGATCTTCCAGTATTATCCCTCAAAGTTGGAAAAGTAGCTACTTGACACCAATTTTTAAAAGTGGCAGAAAAGAGAATATTGAAAATTATCGAGGAGTAGCCTTGCAATCCACAATACCAAAAATATTAGATCTGTTAATTTCTCAACAAATAGTGTGGAACTGTAAAAATATAATAGTTGATCAACTTATGAAGAATAGATCAACTGTATCAAATCTTACTTTCTACCATACATACCTGTCGAACGCTTTAGAGAAAGGCTGTCAAGTTGATGCTATTTATACGGACTTCTCTAAGGCTTTCGACCGTGTTAATCATCGAATTTTGTTACATAAATTAGCGTCTCTCGGTTTTGGGGGCACTATTTTTAAATGGTTAATAAGTTACTTAACAGATAGAAAACAGGTAGTCAAGATAGGTAATACAATATCTACAGAAATTAGTGTTACTTCTGGGGTCCCACAGGGCTCCCATTGCGGACCAGTATTATTTGTACTATTTATTAATGATATTGGCCAGTATATTAAATATAGTAATTATCTTCTATTTGCCGATGACTTGAAATTGTTTAAATCTATTAAATGCCCGGATGACCAACATAAATTACAGTTGGATCTGAATAGTTTGTCCACGTGGTGTGAAACTAACAAATTATTTTTTAACTTACAAAAATGCAACTCAATTTTATTTTATCGCCGTAACAGAATGGAATTTAATTATGCGATATGTAATCATGCATTGCTTTGCGTTGATAATATCAAGGACCTGGGTGTCATATTTAATTATAATTTAAACTTTAGCCATCATATTAAACGCATATCTAACAAAGCAAAGATGTTTCCGTTTTACTTAAATTATATACTTCCTTGGTCAGACCTCACTTGGAATACGCATCTGTCGTTTGGTCTCCTCATACGAGGGTACTTTCAGCAGAGCTGGAGAAAGTACAGAGTAGCTTTTTGCGCTTAGTTTCTGCTAGGCTAGGCAACACTAGATACCGCTTCAGCAATAGTACTATGCATAATATGTTGTGTCTCAGCTCGTTGGAAAATAGAAGAATAATAAATGATTTGTGTTTTCTATTTAAGCTTATACACGGCAAGATAGACTGCCAAAGCTTATTAGAACAATTAGACTTTTATGTGCCTGCTAGAGGTCCCAATAGATCGAAATTTTTATTTTATTTGCGCTATCATGCAGTTAATTACGCAAAATTTAATCCAATATGCAGAATGATGAGTTACTGTAACGAATTAAACAATAACAATAATTTTTTAATACACCATTCTTCATTTTCAACATTTAAGGCTAATTTGTTTTATCTTAATTTTAATTACTTAGTTTGTGAACTCATATAATTTTAATTCGATATTATATTATACAATCTAGTCTTTACTGTGATATTTTGCTCATCAATTTCTGATATTAATTTCAATATGTTATTTGTACAATTTATTAGTTGTTTATGTATTTGTCTTTGTACCGATTTGTTGATTTTATCTCTAAATAATGTATTCACTCTTTAGTATTTTTTATTATTATCATTTTAACTCGCGTAAAGTAAGAGTAACATGAACATGTCTAATACAATTGTTATTTTTCTATTATCCACTCTGTATACATAAATATACTAATATTATAAATTTATGTAAAAGGAGATTCCGTAAATAAATGAAATAAATAAATAACTTGACGGCAAAAAACGACTAAATGTCTTTTAGAAATATTGACTTACTTTTTTGGATTTAAATTTGGCGCCCCCTTATCGTGACATCCGCCCCTGGATATAATTTGAATTTTCAAAGGCTACAAACTCTGAAATATTTTAATCCTTAATGTTTTAGCATCTTTTATGATAAAAATAACTTGAATTTAATTAATATACTTTTTATTTTTCTACAAAACATTAATCATGATTTGTGTTCTCTTCTCGCTCCTCTCGTTTCCTTTTTGTAATCACGTCGGTTCAATTTGTTAAGCGGGGCCAGACTTCTCGGAGGTGTTGCATCAATTATAATCCTTGGCACCTGAAAGGGAGATTTCGAGTCGGGTTCACACTTCAAGGCCTCGACACGAACAACAAAGAAATGGACTACGACGAGAAAATTGATGGTGTAAATTGATACATAACTTATAAATTATGCACTGCTCTAAACCTGCTTATTACACTAAATAAAGAGAAAGACAGAGATTAAAACGGTCGTCATTGAAGTTGGTATGCAAGGAATTAGGTATGGAAGTATACCAATTCAAACAATTGAAATTTTAAAACATTAGAGGTGCGATTTTTTTCCCAACTGTAAATAGATTACATAAAGAATTGCAATCGCACTTTTATTGTTTGGATGTGTTCTACAACCAAGTATTGGCAATCTAATTCATTGCTTTGTGTTGTAGGTGTTCACTTTGTAGTACATCTTAAATACACTTGTAAATAAAACACTTTTTACTTTGTTCAACCACTATATTTTGCACTTAATTTGTGACTATAGTTCCGACTATCTAGTAGTCATTATCAAACTAAAAGTAAGTTTTGAACGTGTAATTTTTATTTACTTTTAGTTTGATATTGACTACTAGATAGTCGAAACTATAGTCACAAATTAAGTGCGAAATTTAGTGGTTAAACAAAGTAAAAAGTGTTTTATTTACAAGTGAATTTAATTCCTACCTATTGATATTTTCATTAAGATAACCAAACGAAATATTGCTGTAGTTTAAACAAATTTTTCTTTATTAAATGAAACTTACATACTGTAACGGTATAAAATTGATTTAAGGTTTTGTAAATTTATTTTATAGGGTTTTGTTATATGCAATTTTATTAGCATACGCTAATTTAATTCTATTTTTGAATTAATCGTGCATTGGATGAGCGCGCGCCCGTTTCTTGCACACCTGACCGCGCATCTGTGATTTCGGGGTTCGCGCAGATCGTCCTCAACGGACTGATTAGATTTTCAATTCTAAAGGTGAACGTGAATCATATATTTTTTTACAAATTTAAATAGAGCGAGTTTTGCTATTTAAATATCGATTTTTATATCGGATTTAAAGTAAAAATTAGATTCATAACTTCTGCGTTATTTGTGGTGTGATACAAATACGCATATCACTTCGGTGGATTACTTGTGGCACCTTAGATGTTAATCGATTCCAACACCATCGAGGGATCCGACATTTTGTTAAATCTTGGTGGAAATCTTTTATCAACACCCAATCCAAGTATTCTTATAGAACCGCCCACTATCGCAGGTATGTTTCGTAATGCTCATCTTCATCAATTTTATTATAATTGATTGATTTACTATGTTCGATTATTTATTGCTGTGAATAGGAAAAAAAGGAAAAAAAACGGGGAGAAACTACAACTTAAGTAATTTCAAAATTATTGAAACCGGTATTTTTAGGTTATCTATTTTAGTTCCGAATTTTCAATAATTTATTAATTGGAAAATTAAGAGTAGAAGGAAGAGATCGATGAGAGGTTGATCTTCTGGATTTTTTTTGGATTCCAATTGGATGAAGACTTGTTTATTGTGGGTTGATGTTCTTCTTGGATTCGTGTGCTGAAAGTCGTTTTAGAGAGTGGAGGAGTTCTTGGAGTAGTCAGGGAGTGCATCAAACACAGATAAGCCCAAATACAAATTGTTTTTTTTGTGTGTGTGTTGAACGTATAATTGAAATGCGTAGTTGTTTTTTTTATTATTTTTTTCTTTCTATTTAATATTAAATTTGATAAATTTTATGCAGTGGCGTAAGAAGTAATTGTACGACTGCGTGCTTATAGAGTGGTAATTAAGAAAGGAAAAAAACAGTAACTGAATTAATTCTCTAGGCGATTAAACCAAACTCAAACTAACATCCCTTAGCGCTAACGGACGCTTATTTGTATTTTTTTTACAGTTACGTACATTTAAGAATTAGACAAAATATTCTAGTGAACTGTATAGTACAAGTCTTAATCTTTTTTTTGATGTTGAAATTAATTAACTTTCGATTTTTTTTAAATTTACTAGCAATTTTAATTGGCTTGTTATTATGTTAATATGGTTTGGGGAAAATAAATTATATTATTATTTTTTGGGAAAAATAAGTATTTTCTTGAGTGGTCTTTCCATTGTTGGTTAATTAATAATTTTCGTGATTTTCATTTGTTCTGTTGATAATCGTCGTAATAAAATCACGTGGCGCCCAAAAATAAAATAAAATAAAATCCGAACCACCCCATCTTCATTGAGCAGGTCGGCCGGCGATTATTAAATGACATCGGGCAGAACTGGTAAGTGCGTCAACGTTACAATACAAACAATTTTTTCAATTGAAATTCTTATCAATTTTTCGAACCACATTCCTCAAACAATCCACGCATGCATGAAAATGTTTAATCGAAATTGTTCTCAGGATTCTTTCGGTGTATAAATACACGGCGTTTTCCAGTATTGTTATCAAGATTTTACATACCCGCGCGCAACAAATTTCTTTTATCATCCTGAGAGCGGAATGGAATGAAATTTCGAGAGTTTGGTGCGGTTTCGAAAAGAGCAGACGCGTTAATGAAGTGCTGATGGTTATCGTCGGATATTATTATAACTTGTTTTTGGGTTGTTAACAAGGGTCCGGACAAGTCGTGGAATTGAAACCATCCGGCGCTGAATAAAAACGAGTCCCGGTGAATTACAACAAAAAAATCTAACTTCTGCAGAATGTCAGCTTAAATTAGGTACAAGTAAAATGGACTTTTCACATTGCGGAGTTTGTTTGATCAAAAAAATAGTTTGGGTTAAATATTCTAGATGGAATTTTAATTTTGAGTATACATGGTTTGTCCGGAAAGTGATGAGAATGATGCCAGGACTTTTGTATATTTGAAAATATGATTAAATTAATTTAGTATTCTTGAGCATACATATTGTAGCATATTGGTTTATTTGAATTGAATTGTTTACGCAGAATTGCGCAGAATCGTTTATTATGTTTTTTTGTACTTTGTATTTTACAGACCAGGGAAGAATAAATCAGTTAATTATCGACCATGTGCGCGAGTATAATTGAAACCCTAAAATTCCTAAGTTAATCCTAAATGCAAAGTAAGCAAATAAGTTAAGACAGTTCACATATGTTCTTTGGGCATCAATACACTGTTTCTCGCGGTTTTAGCATATGCAGTATCAGAGCTGGGCAGGATTCGAATCATTCGGATTCGATTCCCGGATTCGAATCCTTTTAGAGGATTCAACAGAGGTATTCGAATATTTTAGTGAAAACGGATCCGTGATCCGGATTCGTTACATTTTTTTAAAAGGATTCGTATTCGAATCCAGACGTAGATGATTCGAATCCTTATAAAAGGATTCGAATTCTTATAAAAGGATTCGAATCCTTATAAAAGGATTCGAATTCTTATAAAAGGATTCGAATCCTTATAAAAGGAATCGAATCCTTATTAAAGTATTCGAATCCTCATACACGGATTCAAATCCTCCTAAATAATTCGAATCATCAGGTTGGGATTCGAATTCGATTAATTCAAATAGTTAAATATTCTAATATAAATATTTAAATCACTAAATTATTCATATTTGAATATAAATATTGAAATTTTCGAATAATTCAAATATTTGTGAATGGATATTTGGTTACTTAACCATGAAAAATATCCAACGTTAATAGTTTATTTTTAACTTCACTTGAAATCAGTGTTCTATACGCGTGGCGCATGAAGTAAAATTTCGAGTTTAGAAAAGCCCCGTGAAAATTTGTCTCGGGTCGCTGCGCGACCCTCGACAAATTTTCTACGCGGGGCTTTTCTAAACTCGAAATTTTACTTCATGCTTAGTCTGGGAGTGGACAACACTCGTTTGAATTTTAAATTTAACTTTTTTAAACAATCGACGTATATAATACAGGGCTTTCATTAATTCCCGAACCCCACGTGACTAAATTTAAAATTGCCGTGTAAATTATTGTATTTGTACGTTGGAGGCTTTGAAAAAAGTAACCAAACGTTACTAAAGTCAAATTTGACATAAACGTTTATGCGCGGTGCATCGTTAAACCAACCTTTGAGATCTTACAAGATTCGCCCGGAATTTTCAGGTAAGCAAAAATTGTTTAATTATTCTGAAACATTGAGTTTTATTTCTATTTATTTTGCAGAGTCAATTTGCTAGGATAAGCAAATACTGCGAAAATGGTATTTACAACGGAGCAAGGCGCGTTTATTTTGATGGCACATTTTCGTAGTGCTTCACGTAATATTGACGGCAACTGGAGTTATTCTCTGCAGTCTTGCATTGAGCAGTTTCATGAAGAATTTCCAGATGCGGTAATTGCGTATGATACTTTTAAACATCATAAGCAAGTTCTTATTAAAAGATATGAAGACAAACATTGCATTTGCAAAAGAAAATCCACTGGTAGACCGACAGTCTTAACTAATGATGTTGTCGAAGATATTCGAGTGAGGATGGAACGAAGTCCTAAGAAATCCGTACCGAAATTGGCAGCCCAATAAGGTAAAACAAATCCTATTGTTTGGGGTTTTTATATTTAAAAATTCCAGTATAAATTAACCGTGAATTAATAATGTGCTTCTTTATAGGACTCTCTGTTGGAACCTGCCATAAAGCACTCACAAAATCACTAAATATGCATCCTTACAAAGTCTCAGTAGTGCATCAATTACATCCACCAGACTTTATTCAGCGAGTACGATACTGCCAGTGGGTTAATGAACAGTTAAATAATGATGACGTACTTGATCTTACGTTTTTTTCTGATGAAGCGTGGATACCTGAACAGCCAAAATTACAGGACATGGGCGACAGAAAATCCCCATGTATTGTAGGAAACACCTCTGCATCCCCAAAAGCTAGGAATTTGGATAGCTATGTCTAGGAGAAGGATAATTGGCCCAATATTTTTTAGAGAAACTATCACTGCTGAACGGTATCGGTTAATTTTAGAAGAAGCTATTGGACAAATGCACGACGATGAGCTTCGATTGGGCTATTTTCAGCAAGATGGGGCCACAGCACATCCTGCACATGCAACCATTCGGTATTTAGCTGAATTTTATGAAAACAGAATAATTAGTAGAGGTGTGTGGCCTCCTCGCAGTCCAGACTTGACACCTTTAGATTATTATCTATTTGGTCGAATAAAAAGTAATATCTTCAAAAATAGGATCCATACTCTCGAAAATTTCGAAGTAGCAATTATGCAAGAGGTACAAAATATCACCGAAAATGAACTCCATCATGTGTTTGATAATATGCGGCGTAAGATAAATTTATGTGTAAGAGAAGAAGGAGGACATATAGAACACTTATTCTAATTTTTTTTGAATTTTAAGCTATTAATCTTTTTAGTTATTAGGTTTAATATTTGTTGTTTCTTTATTTGTTGTTAACTTTGTATGTTCTGTTTGTGTTTAAGAAAAAAAATTAATAAAAATTAGTTACATTTTTGAAGATGAGCCTATTTTTTAATCATTTTAAATATAATATTTTCAGTCGTCATAAAAATACGCCGGCGAATAAATATTTTTAAATCTAGGGAATTTTTGTGTGAGCCATACCACCTTGTACATTTGGTTGCCTATTACTCTTGGTCACGTGGGGTTCGGGAATTAATGAAAGCCCGGTATAATAAATCATTCATTGAAATCATAGAAAAAGATTCAAAATTTTATCTAAAATTAACTTTTAGAGTTAACTTTATAATTTGGTCGGCTCTTAATGGGTGAATATTCTGTTCTTAAAAAATCCGTTTTTATTTAATATTAAAGTTGCATTTAATACAATAACAAACTGTGAATAAATCGACATAAATCTAGAAATATCGAAAATCTCGACATGTAGAAAATCTCGACATGTAGAAAATCTTGACGGTCCACTCCCAGACTAAGCATGAAGTAAAATTTCGAGTTTAGAAAAGCCCCGCGTAGAAAATTTGTCGAGGGTCGCGCAGCGACCCGAGACAAATTTTCGCGGGGCTTTTCTAAACTCGAAATTTTACTTCATGCGCCACGCGTATAAAACACTGATTTAAAGTGAAGTTAAAAACGCACTGAAAATCAACCCAACTTCGATATTTTTTCAAAATTGGATGTTTTCTTTCCTATCCATGCTGTAAACCTTTAGATATTCGTTGTTTTCTTGTAAATAAACTTCGATTCCCTGTAGTCCTTCGCTCTCCGAAGACCATGATTGGTCCTTCGAGCTGTAGCCTTTGTAAAATGGTAATAAACTTAGTAATCTAGAGCGATCCTTTAATTTGAAACTTCTAAGAACGAGTGTTGTCCACTCCCAGACTAAGCATGAAGTAAAATTTCGAGTTTAGAAAAGCCCCGCGTAGAAAATTTGTCTCGGGTCGCGCAGCGACCCGAGACAAATTTTCGCGGGGCTTTTCTAAACTCGAAATTTTACTTCATGCGCCACGCGTATAAAACACTGATTTAAAGTGAAGTTAAAAACGCACTGAAAATCAACCCAACTTCGATATTTTTTCAAAATTGGATGTTTTCTTTCCTATCCATGCTGTAAACCTTTAGATATTCGTTGTTTTCTTGTAAATAAACTTCGATTCCCTGTAGTCCTTCGCTCTCCGAAGACCATGATTGGTCCTTCGAGCTGTAGCCTTTGTAAAATGGTAATAAACTTAGTAATCTAGAGCGATCCTTTAATTTGAAACTTCTAAGAACGAGTGTTGTCCACTCCCAGACTAAGCATGAAGTAAAATTTCGAGTTTAGAAAAGCCCCGCGTAGAAAATTTGTCGAGGGTCGCGTAGCGACCCGAGACAAATTTTCACGGGGCTTTTCTAAACTCGAAATTTTACTTCATGCGCCACGCGTATAGAACACTGATTTCAAGTGAAGTTAAAAATATACTATTAACGATAGATATTTTTCGTGGCTAAGTAACCAAATATCCATTCACAAATATTTGAATTATTCGAAAATTTCAAATTTTCACGGGGCTTTTCTAAACTCGAAATTTTACTTCATGCGCCACGCGTATTAAACACAGATTTAAAACGAAGTTCAATAACACATATATCATCATTAATTAAAATCATTATATAATCAGATATTTAGTCGGTAAATGTACATTTTTGTTAATAGAAACTGATGGAATAAAATATTACTGGTTGCAAATAATAGATTCAAATTTATTTTTAAAGGATTTGTATCCGTGATTCAAAAATGAGGATTCGAATCTTTGATTCTAATCATATTTTTCACTTACGAATCCTTTATTCGAGTATTCGTGATTCGAATCATATTAGGTGATTCGGATTCGTGATTCGAATCCTGTTTTTGAGGATTTATTCCAGCTCTGTGCAGTATATATAAATAACCTTTATTTGGCATACACTCCTACCAATCACAATTATAATTATGTAACTTAAAATAAACAATACTTTATTAAATGCCTCTAAATCAGTGGTCTCCAAACTACGGCCCGCGGGCCAAATCCGGCCCGCGACTTGCATGAATCCGGCCCGCGATTGTTTGTAATTTTTTTTGTAAATGTCATATTTTGAAATATTGTAACAATTGTTCCTTAAATTTTTTATAATTTTATAAAATTAATCGGATCTTGGCCGACTTTATTATGTAGAATTGTATTTGTGGCCCGCGAAGAAGATAGTTTGGAGACCCAGGCTCTAAATAATAATTAATCCTCATTTTCCACACCTCTTTCCTTACCTACTCCTCCCTGGTCTTTGATTTACCACTTCCATTATCACATTCATACCCCGTCCACTCTCACACATACTTTTAATTCGACTCATTCCTTTTATTCCATTCGTTACTTGTAAACCCCTACATTTCTGCATTCAGTGTTCCCATTCATCCTTTTCCGCCCCGCAAAACACACACTTCATATATTCTTCTCCCATCCACCATTTCCTTCCTCTTTTCTCATTCCCACATCTAAAACGTGCCAGTAGTCGTGCTTCTTCTTTGTTTAGTCTTCGCAAATTACTCGGGTGCCCCACCAGTACTTGTAATTCTTTGTAATGTGAGTTAGAGCTACTCTTATCTATTCTACCTTGTCGTATCTGCAGCTCTACATCTCCTGCTCTCCTCCCATACTCTATCTCAAGCCTTTTCCCCCTCTCTACTTTCTGCTCCTTTACTAGCCACGACCACCCTACTTTATTATATAAACCTCTCCTCTCAGTTATCCACCGTGCACACCTCGCCTTTCTCTGCCATTCCCTATAACACACACCTTAAGCTTCTTTTACCAACCTTTCTTCCCCTAACATACTTATCTTTCTCTCAAACTTTACTACTCTCGTTGCTGTCTCCCATTCCACAGTCATTCGTTGGCACTCTTGCAACACTATATAACTTGGTGTTGTAACTTCTCCTCCTATAATGCTTTTTAAGTATTGCCACAGTTTATATAAAGGGTCCGCCAATAAGCGCGCTCGATCTTTGACAGCTGATGGCGACCATGTTGTTTGTGGTAGAGTTGTCAAACCTAGTTGTTATTATTCAGTATATCTTCACAAATTACCATGAACCAATTCAGCCGCGAGCAACATGTGCAAATCATTAAAATGTATTACGAAAATCATTCATCGGTTCGGGCAACGTTCCGCGCGCTCCGCCAATTTTACGGTGCAATTGGTCGTCCTGCTGAGTCGACTATCCGTCGTTTGATAAACAAATTCGAGGCAACCGGTTCGGTGAACAATAAGCCAACACTGACGCGTCGTCGAAACGTCCGATCTGCCGCGAATGTCGCCGCTGTGCGCGCTAGTGTGCGTGAAAATCCGCGACAGTCAATTTCACGTCGCGCACAGGAACTCAGCCTTTCGGAAACATCACTTCGCCGAATCTTGCATCTGGATTTGGGCATGCATCCGTACAAGATCCAGCTGACACAAGAGCTCAAAATAAACGACCATAGACAGCGCCGTATCTTCGCTGATTGGGCTTTAGAGCAGTTGGAAGTCGACCCCGAGTTTGGTCGCAAAATCATCTTCAGCGATGAGGCACATTTTTGGATAAATGGAAATGTCAACAAGCAGAATTGCCGTTATTGGGCCGAGAATAATCCACAGGAGGTCCACCAGGTTGCAATGCACCCAGCAAAGGTAACTGTTTGGTGTGGATTTTGGGCCGGAGGCATCATCGGGCCGTATTTCTTCGAGAACGACGATGGTGTGACCATCATGGTAAACGGCGAACGATACAGATCCATGATAACGAACTTTTTCTGGCATGAAATCGACAATATGGATGTCGAGGATATGTGGTTTCAGCAGGACGGCGCTACAAGCCACACAGCGCGCGCCACAATGGATCTTCTGCACGAGCGCTTCGGAGGAATGGTTATCTCGCGCGGAGGCGACATCAACTGGCCACCGAGATCGTGCGATTTAACCCCACTAGACTATTTCTTGTGGGGTTTTCTTAAATCGCAGGTCTACGCAAACCAACCACAAAACACTGATGACCTCAAAGTCAACATACGCCACGCCATCGACGAAATACAGCCCGATTTGTGCGCCAGTCATTGAAAATTGGACTTCTCGTATGCGCGTCACCAAGCAAAGCCGAGGTGGCCATTTGAACGATATTATTCTCCATACATAATGCCTTCGAATACTCTTTCAAACAAAAAATAAATTTCATTTATACCTCTCACACAACTTGCTTAATTTTATTTTAAAGATCGAGCGCGCTTAGTGGCGGACCCTTTATATCCAGTTAGCCAGTCCCCATATAAATTTTGGGTACACGCGAATGGGAGCAGAGCGCTGGATGCCAAATTGGTGTATATGGCTGCCTATATACACCAGTCTGGCTTCCTGCGGTCTGTCGGTTACGACTATTTTACTCCAGATGTCGCGAAATCAAGTCTCAGAGAGAGAGTGAGAGTGAGACAATTTCTTTCTCCCTCTATTCCGCGCTTCTCGTTGTATCATATTCCAGATGTTGATTTTTCAATCTTGAAAACACGTTTTTTTTCTTTTAACGAGCCAAGGATGGGTGTTACATTCATTCATGCGTTTCCTTCTACAATTTTATTTTCTGCGTTATTAGAGAATAGATTTTATGAAATTATATGTAAACGTTGTAAAATTCATTAAGTATTAATTATTTTGTACAAAAAATTAATAAATCTCAAATAATGTATTATTTCTATCCTATTTTTTTGAATTTAACTGATACTGAATAATACTGGAATTGATTTGTAATTCGAATAATTTTTATTTAGAATAATATATACAACTTAACAATACTCGTCCAAATTGTAAATTTAACACAAATTAAAATTTACCAAACGAAAAAATAAGGATAATCTATCTATCCTCTATTTCAACAGAAGTATTGACAAAAAACTACAAATAAATAGTAAAATAATACAAATAGCAATTATATGTGTAATCAATAAGATAACAAAAAAAACAAACTTAGAAAAAATCAAATAAAATTTGATTGAACTCTTCAAAATTAACATAAATCATTAATATATGACATAATAATTTACCATATTTATATATCATATCCATATGTATTCGTATACTCTCTACATTTGTGGATATTCGTTGATTTTATAAAAGAGTTTAATTTATAGTTCGAACGAGTGTTTTCACTCCCAGATTAAGCATGAACTATAATTTCGAGTTTAGAAAAGCCTCGAGTAGAAAATTTGTCTCGGGTCGCTGAGCGACCATCGACAAATATTCACGGGGATTTTCTAAACTTGAAATTTAACTTCATGCGCCACGCGTACAAAACACTAAAACATTGTAAAGTTTAAAAAAATACTAGTCTTTATTTTGTTCTGTTGATTGACAAATTGTGTTGAATCTTCTGAGATGATTATACATACTAATATTATTTATAAATTTTGATCAATTTCGACACTTGTCAATTTTCAAGTAGATAATTTCCTTAGTTAAGAACATTTTATTTTCCAATCGTTAGATAATTAATTATTTATTTTAATTTTGGTAAAAAATTGCCTGCAACAGTTTTAAAATCTATGATTTTTTGGTATCTATAATGAGATTGCCATGTTATTTTTTTTTTCTTTGTGACAGTTACGATACACATTTTAAAACTTGTGATATATTTTAAAGTTACGAGTGTCTTCCACTCCCAGACTAAGCATGAAGTAAAATTTCGGGTTTAGAAAAGCCCCGCGTAGAAAATTTGTCGAGAATCGCGCAGCGACCCTCGACAAATTTTCACGGGGCGCCACCCGTACAAAACATTGATTTACAGTTAAGTTAAACATATACAGAGAGTTTTATGTAACACCGAACATTTCCATAACGAGAATTTTTCAATTAAGTATCCATATGCATACGTTGCACATTTTTTGATGATCGGTTTATTAAAAGAATTTAATTTGAAGCTTTAAGCGAGTGTTATCCACTCCTAGGTTAAGCATGAAGTAAAATTTCGAGTTTAGAAAAGCCTGAAAATTTGGTTTGGTCGCGTAGCGCGAAGCGCGGAGCGGCCAAACCAAATTTTCAGGCTTTTCTAAACTCGAAATTTTACTTCATGCGCCACCGGTACAAAGCACTGACATATTACGAAGTTTAAAACACAACGCTAAACTTTACATTGAATCAGTGTTTTGTACCGGTGGCGCATGAAGTAAAATTTCGAGTTTAGAAAAGCCTGAAAATTTGGTTTGGCCGTTTCGCGCTACGCGACCAAACCAAATTTTCAGGCTTTTCTAAACTCGAAATTTTACTTCATGCTTAGCCTGGGAGTGAAAAACACTCGCTTAAAGCTTCCAATTGAATTCTTTTAATAAACCGAGCATCAGAAAATGTGCAACGTGTGCATATGGATACTTCAAAGAAACATTCTCGTTATGAAAATGTTCGGTGTTACATAAAACTCTCTGTATAACGCTTAGATGTGATGGTAAACAATATTTACGGAGATGCAGCGAAAAATGCAAAAACTACTTTTTTGTGAATAGTTTTGGAATAAGAATAATGAATGTAGAATAAATTTAGTTTTAACAAGTTTTGCATATTATTGATATTAAAATCATCATATCTTTAACGGGGAAAGTGCTATGATGGTCACATCACCAGGGCTAGGCGGCGTTAACAATGTCACGTCGGCAATGTCGACGTCGACTATTTGAGGAACAATACTGACGTCGACAATGTCGACAATTGTTTCTATAAGTATACAATTTAAAGTATTCGGCACAATGCGATGCAGTATTGGCAAAATGTTTTGAAGTTTACAGAGTATCTAAAGCACCCAAAAATATCCATAACCACAACATATACATCGACTTTGTTGACGTTTTCGACATTGTCGACGTGTCAAATCGACAATTAAAGTCGACACGTCGAGGCCTATCCCTGCATACCATTATTTTTTTTGTTGGTACTAAACCAAATTAAAATAATGATTTGGAATTTAATCACCCACCCTTTTTCAATATACAATTCGTTTAGTTTTTTCGACAAACACGATATCAATCTTTGTTGATGCATTTTTGGTAACACGGCTTCTCCATGTAGGGCGCTAGCTTGACACGGGTCCGGAGAGTCCTCTATTTTTTGTTACCTATCGAATTTCTGTTTCGTAGTCCGGTTTTTTCTTTCCTCGTTTCATTTCGAAAATACAAAGGAGGCATTCCACTCCTTCGCCGACGGCGTATAAAATGTCACCACCTCGCGTCGACATCTCCGGTTACAATCTAGAGTCGACGCGGACTTATTTATGGGACGTCCGGCGAATTCTTATTCCTCAGCTCGAAGGGAAGGAATAATGAATAAATTTCATTGTCTGCCCGTGTGTGGTGGAAAAATGGGCGTCCGATTACCACAAAAAGACGGTTTTTAACATTCGGAAGAGTTTGTTTGGAATTACACTAACTATACGCTTTTCGATGTTTTGTTAATTATTTATAACATCTGTGGAAATCAGTTGTGTTAATTACTTCTGTAAATACCACCGGTAATTTATCGAAAATTACGGTATATTACCCAGCTGTTTAAGTAACATTGGTGACATTCTTTCGTGGGCATGCGTAATACAAGGTGGCCCATAAGTCGCGACGGTGTCGTAGTTAGTTAACATTTCTCTTTTTTTTTTTTGGCATAGGTTCTAGCCATTCAACCACTAGCGATGATTGTATTAATTAATTTAACATATATTTGGACGTCACGACACATTCACACCACACCCAGGGACACGACGAGAAATTATTTTTAAATAAAGTCTCTCCGTGCACGGGAATCGAACCCGAGTTTGTGGCTCGCCGAGCGATACAGCCCGACGACGTTACCGCTCGGCCACCACCTGCCCAAAACATTTCTCTTCTTAACATTTTTTAATCATTTATGGCTTATAAATAAGAACACATCTTAGAGATTATTTTACATTATGAATGACCGATAACATCTTTTAAATGTCTTCCGTTTTCGACTTCGCACTTATGAGCTCTTTCGATGACATGTTTCATAACAGTTCTTAGTGTCTGTGGCTCTAGTGCTCTAATTTCTGCACGACTGTTTTCCTTTAGTTGTGGAATTATCTAAGGTTTCTACACGAACACTCTCATAAAAAGAAATCAGGGGCTATCTGGAGACCACGGCGCACAGTGGTCCCAAATGCCGAAAATATGGCTAAAATATGAAGGAGTGATCCAAATTGAATGAAAATTAGTATATCGGGCTTCTTGAGGTCGCCTATTAAGAATCTAAAATTAAAAATTTGAAAAACAAAATGGCGGATTCAATATTGCGTACAATAATTATAAAAGTTGTCATATTTTCTTGAATATTCAGATACAAGGCTTTTCGAGGTCGCTTATTAATTACAAATTTAAATATCCAAATGGTAGATCCAAAATGGCGGCCAAAAATGATAAAAATTGTCATACTTTCATAAAATTTTGGATATAGGTTTTTCGTGGTCGCTGATTAAGAATCTAAAATTTAAGGTTTGAAAAACAAAATAGCGGACATAAGTTATAATCATTGTAATTATTTGATGACAGTTTGGATATAGGGTTTTTTAAGGTTTCTGAGTGAGAATCTAAACTTAAAAATGCAAAAAACAAAGTGACAGATCCAATATAATAAAGTAATTATTTAAAGAGAGGATCAGTTATTCTTAATATATAATTTAACATAAATAAATAAACATATTTATAATAAAACACATCAAAATTCTTTATATGAAGAATGCGAGAATTTTATGGTAGTTCAATAAGGCGCGCAGTGGTTTCGCGTCCTAAGTAAGGCGGCCTTAATTTGTTTTAATGCTTACTTCACTGTATTAACCAACTGCGAAGTGGACAGAGCAGCGGCTTGATCCAAAAAATCTGCTGTCGTGGTCGGTTTGAACAGGAGCGCTTGTCGTAGGATGGGTGAATCTAAACGCTAAAGAATCGTGGTTTTTAGTTCCTCACTTGCTGATGCCAAATGTCGGTGGCATAAACTCTGCTTCCTGAGGGCGAATAAACCTGGTGTAGCATCTCCTTGGGGTTTCGTTGTCAGCTCTATTAACTCGTCGTGTGCAATTACGGCGGGGTTTTGATGAATAGTGACTTGGCTTGTTCCCAAGTTACTTCGTCGGTGAAATATCCCCCATATTTGTCCATCCTGCTCAATGCGTGTCAATGTTTCTGTTCGTTCGTAAAATGTAGGCCCCTGAAATCGTCTTCCAATTCCGCAACAAATCTTCTTGGATCACGGCCGTCAAATTTCCGTTTGTCGTTTGATGTAGTAAGAAGGGATTGTCGCATAAGGGTAAGGAATTTTAAATTAGGATTAGGGTTAATTATAGGCTATATGCATATTTCGAACACAATAAAATATAGTAAAGTAATGAATAAACCAATTACAAACAGTTGAAACAACTTTACGTAACTAAAACCAAAATAAAATCATCAAGCAGTTGTGTTTTATTGAAATTTGAAGTCGAAATCTACTACTATCCTTATCTTTTTTTAAATTAAATAAATTAGTTCTTAAGTAGTTGAAATCGAAATTTACTAGATATCCTTCTTTTAGTTCTGTTATGTATTTGTAATTATTTTATTCCTTACTTCACTCTATTGGAAAATATAACTGACCGCTTAAGCGGGTTTAAAAATGAATAAACTGGACATTTTTAGGAAAACACTGTTGTTCTTCTTTGTTTGAACTGTTGTGCTGTTTAGACGTTTTAAAAAACATTTACTTACAATTAAATCGTCATTGAGAATTTAGTCAAAAATTAACAAGCGGTTCATTCTTGTTTTCTGGAACATTAACTTCTTCATGGTATCACACTCTGTTCTAAGAAACAGTCAAATCAGAACTGTAATTTCGTTCAAAATGCATCGATTTTGTTCGTTCTGCCTTTAAAACAAGTATTGCTCATTTTAAACCTAACCCAACTTAACCTAATATTTGCTAAATATTGATAATTTTTAAAATTAGTTGTATTATGTGTAACTGTTATTAGGTCAGGTTAGTTTTCAATTTGTTGTTTAAATTAGTCAGTCTCCAATTAGTTACTGAGGTTAATTCATAAAGGTGATTAATTTGAAATGTCTAACGAGTGTGTTCCACTCCTTGATTAAGCATGAAGTAAAATTTCGAGTTTAGAAATGCCTGAACATTTGTATTTGCCAATTTTCAGGCTTTTCTAAACATTTTAATTTGATGCGAAGTTTAAGATATGCTTAGAAAATTGATTAACGACTCACAATTTAAAAATCGCTAATAGAAATTGTCGATATAATAGTTGATATACAATAATCGATTATATCGTGATATTTTAATAATCGACTTATTTGGTTATCCTATCTCGATTATTGCCATCACTAGTTATAATATGTTTTAATATTAACGCAATTTAATATTCTAAAATCTTGTGGTTCTGCTAAGAACAAAATGATCGCAGTGGTCCCTGATCAGAAAAAGGTTAAGAACCACTGGGTTAGATAATGTGGGTAGCTTTTGATTAACTTAAGTAACTAACCGAACCTTAGGTACTTAAGTTAGGTTAGATGCTTATCAATTATGATACATTATGATAGTTGACTGTCATATAGGAAAACTGATAATTCAAAGAAATGTGGAATTTATGAAATACAGTGTGATGAATGTGATGCAATTTATATTGGACAAACCGGCAGATCTTTCGAAATCGGAATGAAAGAACATAAAAAATCTGTTTTAGATAATAAACCAACAACTGGCTTTTCCAAACATTGCATCGCATTCAATCACTCCTTTAATCCGCATAATTTTAAGATTTTGCATTCAGGTAATAAGGGATACGCACTAAACCTCAAAGAGGGCCTGGAGATTAACAGGGCCATAAAAATGAGGATAAATATCGTAAACGACAACGAGCAGATTTGGAATTCCCCAATTCTGACTTCTCTTATTACCTGAAACAAAAATATTGTATATATACTTAGGAAATAATTTTTTCTGTACATTCCTTTGAAAATGGTCTAACAAACCGAAACTAGTCGGAATAAAGATTTAATTGTGAAACAATACCAAGTGCCTTTCCTTTAATTTACTTTACATAGTCATATAGGTTATTTTAATTTAGATATTATTGAGAGATCGTTAATTACGAGTTACGATTGATCCTAACATATCAATGATATCACTTAATAAACCAGTTCGTAGTTTCGAAATCTTTATAATAGAAAATGTATGTACATAAAATCGATTCCCAACAAACTATGTTGCGCTTGCATCCTTTTTCTCTGTATTCAAAGTATGCCTTTGTGCTGCGTTTGGTCCGGGGAATGACATGACTAGAATTAAAATGGCGGTATCTCCATAAGGGGAACTCCACTTGCATTTTCCTTATTCGACGGCCGTTTTCCGCTTAGATTTCACGGAACGAACTCGATGACCATATGGTCGTCCGAAACCGTTCACTTCACCCGAAGAGGACAGAATAAAAGGAATCCGTCCATATGGTACGAGAGAGCTCGGAGAGGAGCGCGCGATTTTTTCGCGCCCACGTCGAAAATGTACTCCATTCACCACGAGACGAGATTTATTTCTCATTATGTGCTTTTTACTTAAATGTTTGAGTAATATGGTGCTCAAACAAAGAGAATTTGAGAAGATGGAAAGAAAACGGATGTTTCTTTAAAATCACAAAAAAGACTTAATAGACATTACTCTTGAAATCAATTGCAGCTACCTATAAGCACACGAGTTTTTTTAATGCCGGGACCGAGAAAATCTTCCAAGAAAAATCAGGGCCTTTCCAAAATATCTAAACCAGCAAATTAGGCTTTTCTAAACTCGAAATTTTACTTCATGCGCCACGCTTAAAAACACTGATTTACAGTGCAGTTCAAAAAACACGTTAGAGTTATTGGGTTGCTTATAATCACTGCTTTAAACAAGTTTTTCAGCGCAGAATTTGACTCACGTTTTATCCACTTTTACATATTAGATTGCTAAAGCCGTATATTTTAAACTTTACGATATTTCAGTGTTTTATACACGTGGCGCATGAAGTAAAATTTCGAGTTTAGAAAAGCCTAATTTGGATTGGCCGCTCCGCTTCGCTACGCGGCCAATCCAAATTTTCAGGCTTTTCTAAACTCGAAATTTTACTTCATGCTTAGTCTGGGAGTGGAAAACCCTCGTTTAAAGATTTAAATTGAACTCTTGAACAAAACACAACGAACGTCGAAAAATTTACAGTGTATGCTTATGGATACCTGAAAGAAAAAATCCCTGTATTTAAAAACCACATTTATGCACACACAGTTTTATGTAATTTAAAATATCTTAAACAATTTAGCTAAAATTTAAAAACAAACAAAAAATTTTAATGAATTAATATAAAATATAATTTAGCAAATATTTATTTTTAGCAGCTAAGATAATAAAAAAATGGTTTTAAACAAATATAACGTTTAAAACATGTTTTAAATAAATTTAAGATTTAAAACATGTTTAAAACGAAACCGTTTAAAACACGACGGCTGTTTTTAAACATGTTTAAAACACTGTTTTAAAACAAAGTGTTTTAAACATAACAACCCTGGTTATGATTGATCATCTAACGAGTGTTTCCAATCCCAGATTAAGCATGAAGTAAAATTTTGAGTTTAGAAAAGCCTGAACATTTGGCTCGGGCGTAGCGCAGCAGAGCGACTGAGGCAAATTAGGCTTTTCTAAACTCGAAATTTTGCTTCATGCGCGACTCGTATAAAACGCTGATTTAATGTGAAATGGTCTATAACCAACCAATTCGCAAGTGAAATACGTTTTGTACGACAATCATCAATTCTTTAAATAACGGAAAAAGTGCTATAATAAACATATACATTATTTTTGTATTAACGACATGAACATTATCTACTGTCAATAGCACTACTCCAAAATTGGCAGCAGATGGTAGTAGAGGGTTACAGCCGATTCTAGAACCTCCTCCTCATTTGAGAGGAAACTCCTCAAAATGATTAAAAGAGTTAAAACCTCCTGGTAGGGAGGAGGTGTCTTTTTAGAATCTCCAAAGAACCTTCTTTCCTCCTCCTCATAAAATGAAGAGGAGGAGGAGGTTACTTTACGGTTTTATTGATTCTAAAGAGGCAATATACTCTTAATAATTTTAAGATAGTTTTCACCAAATAGAAGAGGTATGGGTTCATAGAATCGGCTAAAAATATCACCCTTGAGTGCTTACAGTCCACGGTCTAACGTATTGTCTAGCATTCATTAAAGACAAATAATGTGTCTAATCAAAATCCAAAGGGGCCCTTACCCCCTTAAGATTTTCACCCGATACATTACAGCTTTTATGCGCTGTATCGCTATAGGCGGACCATGCACAAGACAAGATGTGTTCATATCGATGGTTCAAGGGCGACTGATGAATAATACATAAGATGTCATATATGAATCTATTAATAAATATTGTCAATGCGGTTAAAGTGTTGTTAGCAACATCGATGATTGAAGGTATTGAATGCCTTCAATTGGATTCTAATGAGTGGGTAAACGACCTCCTTTAGGCGGGAAAATCATAAAGTAGTTAGCCCTTTTCAGAGGAGAAGTATGTGAGGTCGTTGTGATGTAAAAATATATACAGAACCTCCCCCCAACATAATATTATGGGACTATATAAGATCTGCCAGATGGGTGTAACTTATTACAGTACACGTGTTGTTGTCAAGAATACATCTGCCAGAACTGTGTCACTAATTAGTGTTGTTGTCAATAATAAATTGAATAATAAGTAAGTATTTGTAATTATTTTGAAAATAAATTAATTTATTGATTGAAGTGAAATTTTAGTGAAACGACAAAACCCGAGTAATAAACAAATTATTAGAGCACATATTCAAAATAATGGGCCAATTGATAATGCGAATTGAGCAAATGACTCGGGATTTTTTGAAGAGGGTGAAGAATCTTTTTCGAATATAAATCTACCGAATCATGGTGAGACTACTACTGCTGATGTTCCATGGAATATCAACGATACCAACGATAATTCCAACCACAACAATCAACTTGTAAAACAAAAGAAGAACGCTATGAAAAATTTGCTGTCGTCGAATACGTATTTTTTAAATAAAAGTAATTCTAAATGGGTGTCGGTAGGTTTGGACATAGATCTTAATCTTGAACCAGGTGTTAGAATATTGGGTAAGGGTGGGCAAGGAATTTCTTTGAATGAACAGATGTGGACAGTATTTTTAGAACAAAAAGTGAATATCAACCAAACATTTTTTTTATGTAGATACGGATCAAACAATCAGCTTTAATGGAGTAAACATTTCATTTAGTTTAATGAATAATTGTCGTAAAGTTCACATCGTCAATTTATATGTAAATTACACATGACTACTAAAATGGTTATAGATGTTCAGTTTTCTTCTGGATTTTAAAATGCACAATCAATTGACATTTATAGTAGTCATTTTGTGAGTACAATAGACAAGACTATTGGCAGTAGATGGCGTTCACGTCGTCAACCTAAATGTAAATTACATATGACTATTAAAATTGTCAATTTATAGTGCAATTTGAAATCCAGAAGAAAACTAACCATCTTTATTTATTTTAATAGTCTCATATGTAATGTACATTCAAAATAACGACATGAACTATTTATGAAAAGGAAAATCGATAGAAAAAATCTGAAATCTAAAATCAAATGACAACAAAACAATATTTGTCAACCATTAGTTTAATTATTGACAAATGCAGCTTTGTTATTTGCTTCCAAAGGCTACTTGTTTAAGTCGTGACAATTGTGAATTTTTCATAATACTTTCTTTTAAGTTTGCTTTTAATTTTTTAACGAAAGAAGATAGCAATTTTTTTCTCTACAAAGTTTATTCAGAAAAATTAGCTCTTTTGAAATATCTAAAAATATAGGTATGTATCTGGGGAAACATTTTTCGGTGACGTCATTACTTCAGTTTCAAAATTTAGAAAATTATGCAATTTTGGATTAAAATGGACCTTACTCAATCCCATTTATAAACCTTTTTTCAGATTTTTTCTACCGTTTTTCCTTTTCTAATAATAGAGCAGAGACATCAAGTTTCGCTCACCCTGTACATTTTATATGTAAAATGTTAATCTTTTGTTTTTTGTAAAGAGTGCCTTAGAAACATTCGATTAACTCCACTTTGTAAAATATTTGACAACTCCTAAGATCCATAATTTGCTTACATATCACCCCTGAAGACGGGCATCCAACGATATATATTTTACCAATTGTGATGTATTTTAAACTAACGAGTGTCTTCCATTCCCAGACTAAGCATGAAGTAAAATTTCGAGTTCAGAAAAGCCCCGCGTAGAAAATTTTCACGGAGCTTTTCTAAACTCAAAATTTTACTTCATGCGCCACGCGTATATAACACTGATTTAAAGTGAAGTTAAAAAGCACTGAAAACCAACCCAACTTCGATATTTTTCAAAATTGGATGTGTTCTTTTCTATCCATGGTGTAAACCTTTAGATATTCGTTATTTTCTTGTAAAAAAACTTCGATTCCATGTAGTCCTTCGGTCTCCATAGACCATGATTGGTCCTTCGAGCTGTAACCTTTGTAAAATGGTAATAAACTTAGTCATCTAGAGTGATCCTTCAATCCTAAGAACGAGTGTTGTCCACTCCCAGACTAAGCATGAAGTAAAATTTCGAGTTTAGAAAAGCCCCGCGTAGAAAATTTGTCTCGGGTCGCGCAGCGACCCGAGACAAATTTTCACGGGGCTTTTCTAAACTCGAAATTTTACTTCATGCGCCACGCGTATAAACCACTGATTTACAGTAAAGTTAAAAACATATAACGCTTAGATGTGATGATGATCAATATTTACCAAGATGTAAACGTCAGATACGTTTTAAAAACATTTATTGACCTAAAATTGTACACATAGACATAATTCTCGACTTTATTTTACAAATGTCGTATTAATTATAATTACATTTTAAATAATTTCATAAATATCAAATAAATCTTCCTATCAAAACCACCCCAAACCGGACAAAAGATAACGCCACGCGCCGGCTGAAAACAGATGGGCTTCTTACTACCTGCTAATATCGGGTTGTCATTGACACCCAAAAAATGCGGTTGGTTTTCATAATGAATTGCCCCTTGAGTGCTCGGTCTCTTTCCCCTTACCTTCCAACATTTTAGGAAAGAGATAGAAATTGGAAGATTTTAGAGTTTTTGCTCTAGTCGCGAAAAATCAAAATAAAAATTTACGGTCACCTGCACCAAACACGCTGAACTGGTTCAATTCTGAACTTGATTTCAAAGTGAGATTAGAATAATAGGAACTGTTATCTTGAACTTGAGTTCAGCTTGAATTTGAGTTCAGCTTGAATTTGAGTTCAGCTTGAATTTGAGTTCAGCTTGAATTTGAGTTCAGCTTGAATTTGAGTTAAATTTTTTTTGTGCAACTGGGCCTTCGAATCTTTTGAACTTCCAGATTTCAGAAAAACACTCATCTGTGCTGGAGGTATTTAGAAGCGATTTTTTCTCAGAAGAAAATCTTGTCTGTCTTAGAAGACAGTTTTGTCTTGGTAAGACAGTATTCCGTAATTCTGAACTTGATTTCAAAGTGAGATTAGAATAATAGGAACTGTTATCTTGAACTTGAGTTCAGCTTGAATTTGAGTTAATTTTTTTTTTGTGCAATTGGGCCTTCGAATCTTTTGAACTTCCAGATTTCAGAAAAACACTCATCTGTGCTGGAGGTTTTTAGAAGCGATTTTTTCTCAGAAGAAAATCTTGTCTGTCTTAGAAGACAGTTTTGTCTTGCTAAGACAGCATTCTGTCTGTAGAAGATAGTATTCTCTCTCCTAAGATAGACTTGCGTATCTTCTAAGATAATCTTTACTCATATAATCTAGGATTAGGTTAGTTAAGTGTCTAACCAGACACCAAGAAACCTAATTACATAGCCACCATCTAACCTAACAATACTCTTCCTAGATGGTCCGGTACCTAGCAGCACATTGACGCTGTCAGGACTGTGTAAAATGAAACTACGAAGAATCACAGGACTAGTCACTGGACACTGTGACCTGAATAAGCAGAAACATAGGATGGAAATTGAAAAAAGCCCCCAATATCGTGGGTATTTGGAAGGGAAAGAAACTCCTCAATACTCATCTGTGCTGGAGGTTTTTAGAAGCGATTTTTTCTCATAAAAAAATCTTGTCTGTCTTAGAAGACAGTTTTGTCTTGGTAAGACAGTATTCTGTCTGTAGAAGATAGTATTCTCTCTCCTGAGATAGACTTGCGTATCTTCTAAGATAATCTTCACTCATATAATCTAGGATTAGGTTAGTTAAGTGTCTAACCAGACACCAAGAAACCTAATTACATAGCCACCATCTAACCTAACAATACTCTTCCTAGATGGTCCGGTACCTAGCAGCACATTGACGCTGTCAGGACTGTGTAAAATGAAACTACGAAGAATCACAGGACTAGTCACTGGACACTGTGACCTGAATAAGCAGAAACATAGGATGGAAATTGAAAAAAGCCCCAAATGTCGTGGGTATTTGGAAGGGAAAGAAACTCCTCAACACTCATCTGTGCTGGAGGTTTTTACAAGCGATTTTTTCTCAGAAAAAAATCTTGTCTGTCTTAGAAGACAGTTTTGTCTTGGTAAGACAGTATTCTGTCTGTAGAAGATAGTATTCTCTCTCCTGAGATAGACTTGCGTATCTTCTAAGATAATCTTCACTCATATAATCTAGGATTAGGTTAGTTAAGTGTCTAACCAGACACCAAGAAACCTAATTACATAGCCACCATCTAACCTAACAATACTCTTCCTAGATGGTCCGGTACCTAGCAGCACATTGACGCTGCCAGGACTGTGTAAAATGAAACTACGAAGAATCACAGGACTAGTCACTGGACACTGTGACCTGAATAAGCAGAAACATAGAATGAAAATTGAAAAAAGCCCCCAATGTCGTGGGTATTTGGAAGAGAAGGAAACTCCTCAACACCTAATATGTACATGCGAAGCCTATACAAGGCAGCGCACGGAGCAATTCGGGAAGCCTGTGCTTCCTAAAATTGAACTCAAGAAAATCTCCTAGCTGAAACTCCTGTACTTCATAGAAGACACAGGAGTACACAGGGAGTAAACCATCCAGAGGCGCATAAAATAACGCAGTGCAGGGACGCTAAGCGACACCACCTCATGTAATGACAAAAATAAAACCTGACAAAAAGAATGGTAATTACATAGCTTGCCATCTAAGCTAAATCTACAAATTATCATATACTCTAACCGATGTTCCTGAAATCTAATCTAAGATTAGGTAGGATTATATGAAAAAGTTTGTGGTGGTATTAGAATGGTTCCCAGCGTCGAATGGTAAATTCAGGTGACGCTAAGCTTGTACAACCTAATCTACAATGTTATTGTTCCTTTCCAGATAATAGCGCCTGCTGCCTTAATTTTATTCTATTTCTATCAGTTATACAGTACGGCCATTCCATAAATAAGTGCACACTTTTTGGGGGTACATCAGGGATTTTAGCGAATTTCACATATTTTATAAAGGAAGACATGGTTTTTAGTTGTTAATAGAAGTTTAACAAATTATTGTGTCAAAAGTTATAACAATATAAACTTTAAGTACACTTTTATTTTGATCTTAAAAATATCGTAAACCATTACTGATACAAAAAAAGTTATAATTGACTTTTTTATGCTTAAATGTTCAAAGTTTAAAATACATTTTTTTCCAAAACGAGAAAACTTTATTTAGATAGATTTTTTTTAATAAATAAAACACTGAAATCAAAACTAAAAATTGTAAATTGAAGAAAAGTGGTATTTATGAATTAAAATGTGATGATTGTGATGCAGTAGGACAAACCGGCAGGTCTTTTGATATCAGGTTAAAAGAGCATAAAAAAGACATAGAGAATAAAAAACAAACCACCGGTTTTTCTAAGCACTGTATCACATCTAATCACCATTTTTCTTCAAACGATTTAAAAATGTTGCATACAGGTAATAAGGGAATAACGCTTAACTACCGGGAGGGTTTAGAAATTTCAAAAGCCATAAAGGCAAGTAAAAATGTGCTAAACGACAACGAAGACCTTTGGAATTCCCGAAAACTCGAAACTGTATATATTCCCAAACAAATCCATTTGTACATCATTCTTGATAATGGCATTAAGCCGAAACTAGTAGAAAATAAAATACATATAAGTGAAACAAAACCAAGTGAATTTAATTTACAAACCATTATAAATAAAACAAATCTCAAAAAATAATCAAATACTCATGTTTTAATTTTCTTGAAAGAAATATATGATATGCCCCAATCCTTCCTTAGAATATTTCCGTTTTAAAAAGATAGGCACCTTAAAACTTTTTGAGATATGATTTTTTTAACAGAGCGCTGCATCGACGCGAGGCGCTCCCGCCATTGGTGTAATGGCCTGGATCGCGGTGTGTCCCGAGTCCCGCTTAGTAAATACAGAAAACTTTATTTATTCATTGTTTAACCTGAAATTAGGTCACTAATATAGTTTATTTAATTTTATAAATGATTTCCACTCTTAGCCGTCAAAATTATATAGCGATAAGGTCAGTGAAAACGCTATATATACTGATCTTATCACAATATAATTTCTTTTTTAATCGCTTGACGTAAATCACTTGAATATTGGACATTAAAATGGAAGAAAGAGTGGGCGAGGGTAGAGGTAATGGTTGAACACTACAGGAAATACAAAGATAATAATACTCAATTACATTAGAAGCGTAACACCCAGAAGGAGTTATTATTTTAACTTGATTTTTTGCCTATATGGTAGTCTTACATCAAGAATAAAATGATTACATTTTCAAGAAATTTTATTAAAAAACAATCTAAAAAAAAATAATAATGTGTTTGGCGACCCCTTTGCTGTATACACTCCTGTAGACGTCTGGGCATCGACAAAATGAGATGGTCGATGTCTTCTTGAGGCATCTCGTTCCAAGCAACTTGAATTTCATCGATCAACTGTGCTAGAGTCTGTGGAGGATGGTGCAAAGAGAATATTCTTCTTCCCATGATATCCCACACATGTTCAATAGGATTTAAATCCGGCGAACGGGGCGGCCACGCCAAAACATTAACACCAGCTTCATTAAGAAAGTTCATAGTTCGACGAGCAATATGGGGACATGCGTTATCTTGTTGAAAAAGTACGTCTGGGCGGCCATCTAAATAAGGCAACAAAGTCGGTCGTATGACGTCTTCAACATAACGCGCAGCTGTCATACTGCCTCGAATGAATACAAGAGGTGATCGACTACCATAAGCAATAGCCCCCCAAACCATTACTCCAGCAGTCCTGTGTACATGCCTCTCAATAGCAAACCTAAGATCAGGTCGTTCTCCACGGTAGCGTCGTACCCTTCTACGGCCATCATGCGTGCCTAGACAAAATCGTGATTCATCGCTGAATACGACATCGTGCCATTCTGCCTCCCAATGCTGCCGTTCTCTGCACCAGTCCAACCTTTGGCGACAGTGTCTCGCTGTTAAAGGAAGCACTAATCTTGGACGGTACGAAAGAAGCCCAAAGGATTGAATGCGGCGATATAAGGTTCGCATACTAACGGGCCTACCTTCTTCTCCAATCCATTGATCACCGATTTGACGCGTAGTAGCGAAACGGTCTCGCAGGGCTATTTGTCTTAAGCGCCGATCTTGACGTTCTGTGGTACGCCTTGGTTGACCAATTGGTCTTTTTCTTGCTCCTCTACCTTCTTCTGTCCATACCTGATACACACGTATTACAGTTGCTGCAGTGGAATCAATACGGCGGGCAATTTCGCGATAGGACATACCGACATCTCGATAAGCAACAACTCGACCCCGGTCAAAATCGCTCAAATGGTGATATTGTGGACGTCTTCGGACTCGAGGCATTTTATTTAAGCTTAACACACTTAGCGGAAACACGAAAACTAAAAACATCTGTACTAAACAGCTCATATAAATAGTTTTATCAAAATAGAAAAATTGAAATATTTTTTTTTTCACAATAAATATAAAAGGCACAAGGTTGAAATTGTTATCAATGTATGTTTTAAATATACACACTCTGTTGCTAAAATATGAATTCAAAAAAATCATTCCTTCTTGGTGTTACGCTTCTAATGTCATTGAGTATACATGAGCCGTTTATTTTGAAAGTGGCCTAACTCCATTTCTCAATTTTTTGTTGTTGACTGTAATAACTTTTATAATTTGAGGTTTTCAGTCATAAAAACAATTCTTGGTTGTGTATATTCACAATATATATTATATATTTTGAATATACTTAACAAGAATCTGTTATTTATGTCAGAAAACCTCAAATTATTTAGATTATTTCAGTCAACAACAATAAATTGAGACATGGAGTTAAGTTACTTTCAACATAAAAGGCTCATATAACAATTTTTTTTATGCTGTATGTACGTCATTCTTGAAAATGACATTAAACCGAAACTAGTTGAAAATAAAATAATTTATTAGTAAAACAAATCAAGTGAATTCAATTAAAAACCTATATATTAAGAGAATTATTTTACGAAGTGATCAATGAGAAACAAGTTAATGATATGTATTGAGTAATTATAGAATTAATGTCAATATGAGTTCATTAAGGTTTTGTTGTAATCCGCAAAAAAGCGAATCATTGCAGAGTAAGTTAAAATTTTTCACTGGCCTTATCGGTATACCGGGTGTTGACTTGGTGGACGCAACATAGGAAATCGCATGTTAATTTTAAAGTGTTCAAATATTGGCTTCCCTATTTATTTTAGAGACAAAATGTATTTCACTTTTTTGTAGAGGGAAAAATTCTAAATTTATGAATGTTTACACTTAACACTTTACGTTTCTCTAAGTTAAAATAATTAAGAAAAAGTAATGTGATTTTATAAAAATAATGACATACCATGGATGTGTACAACAATTACTGATATTCCCTGTTTTTTTTTCAAGTTCAATTTAAAGCTTTTAACAAGTGTTCTCCACTTCCAGAGTAAGCATGAAGTAAAATTTCGAGTTTAGAAAAGCCCCGTGAAAATTTGTCGAGGGTCGCGCAGCGACCCGAGACAAATTTTCTGAGCTTTTCTAAACTCGAAATTTTACTTCATGCGCCACGCGTATAAAACACTATAATATTGTCAAATTTATGTATATTCAAACTTCACCTAAAATCTGTGTTTTATACGCGTGGCGCATGAAGTAAAATTTCGAGTTTAGAAAAGCCCAGAAAATTTGTCTCGGGTCGCTGCGCGACCCTCGACAAATTTTCACGGGCCTTTTCTAAACTCGAAATTTTACTTCATGCTTAGTCTGGGAGTGGAAAACACTTGTTTAAAGCTTTTAATTGAATTAAAAAAAAAAACAGGGAATATCCGCAATTGTTGTATCAATTCCATGTTGTCATTATTTTTATAAAATCTCATTACTTTTTCTTAATTATTTCAGCTGTAAATTTTCTGACATTCGTTGATTTTTAAAAGAGTTCAATTTGAAGCATTGAACGAGTGTTTTCCACTCCCAGACTAAGCATGAAGTAAAATTTCAAGTTTAGACAAGCCCCGTGAAAATTTGTCAAGGGTCGCGCAGCGACCCGAGACAAATTTTCTGGGCTTTTCTAAACTCGAAATTTTACTTCATGCGCCACGCGTATAAAACAGTATAATATTGTCAAATTTATGTATATTCGAACTTCACTTAAAATCTGTGTTTTATACGCGTGGCGCATGAAGTAAAATTTCGAGTTTAGAAAAGCCCAGAAAATTTGTCTCGGGTCGCTGCGCGACCCTCAACAAATTTTCACGGGGCTCTTCTAAACTCGAAATTTTACTTCATGCTTAGTCTGGGAGTGGAAAGCACTTGTTTAAAGCTTAAAATTGAACTTAAAAAAACAGGTTATACCCGCAATTGTTGTATCAATTCCATGGTATATCATTATTTTTATAAAATCACAATACTTTTTCTTAATTATTTTAAGTTAGAGAAACGTAAAGTGATAAACGTTAACACGAATGAATTCACAATTTTTCCTTCTACAGAAAAGGTAAATGCATTTTGTTTCTAAAATAAATAGGGGAGACAAAATTTGAACATTTCAAAATGTACATGGGATTTCCTATGTTGCGTCCGCCAAGTCAACACCCGGTATAATTTTGATAGCTATAAGTGCAAATCCTTTATAATGTTAGATAAACTGTATTAGTGACTTCATTGCGGGTAAAACAATGAATAAATAAAGTTCTCTTGGTTTATTAAGCGGGACTCGCAGCACACACCGCGATTCGGGCCATTACACCATTGGCGGGAGCGCCTCATGTCAATGCAGTGCTCGGGTAAAAAAATCATATAATAATAATAATAATCCTTTATTTGCATAATAATAACATTCAACAAAAAAATATATATAAAGGTACATATTAGTGTAAAATTAGGAAAAATAGAATGTAACAAAATGCGCATCATAAGGCGGGATTCAGTGTTGGGGTAATCCCCAAACTGTTCTACCATCCAAACCTTAAATTAAATTAAATATTTACTTTATATGTGGAATACACTTTGTATCTACGAATTAAACAAACATGAAGAAATACTCTATACATATATATTTTGTGTTACATACATTGAAAATCTAGCCATCACGATTGTTATTTATTTATTTATTTATTCAACCAACGGAACAAGGTCCAATTACAGATTGAAGTTAATACAAATAAAGAAAAAACACAATAATTTTAATTAAAGAAAATGAACATTGTACATAAACGAAATTTTCAGGTTACTAAGCTAATAACAAGAAATAAACTAAAAGTAAAAAAAACTACGAAAATAAACTAAGAAAGATACTCAATGATCACATTGAAGAATTCTTTCGCTGATTTAAAGTTGAATATATCCACATCTGTATTTGTATTAAAGAGTTTGTTGTACGTAGCGCACATAGAATACATCAGCGATCTGACCAGTACGTTCGTTTTGGGTATTGGTAGCTGAAATAGACATTTAGTTCTTACACTACAGGGCACCAATATATTCAGTTGCTCCAACAATTCAGGGCAATCAATTTGACCATTGAGTACCTTAAACAGCGTTGTCACTAAATTCGCCTTACGGCGACATCCTAAGGAGTGCATTTCAAATTCATCTAACAACGCAGCATAATCATAATTAAAATCAGGATAAGCCCCGTACTTCTTAAAATGGATGGTTATTAGCACTTCTGTAAATGTATTTTAACTGCCAACTTAAACTTGCTCAAATTAAGATTTTTAAATTCATTTGGAATTCCATTATACATCCTGTATATTTGATAAGAAAATGACCGTTCATATAGAGAGGTGCGGTGTATAGGAGGATATAGGCCGAGTATTTAATGTGTGCACATCATTTTGAAATGTAATTTTATTATAGAGGTATTGTGGTGATTTATTTATTATCACTTTATGAAATAAACACAACTTCTGACATTCTCGCCTAGCAGCCATATTTAGCCACCCTGTTTCAATAAGTTTATATGAAATTCTGTCAAACTTTCTGATTCCAAATATAAAATGCAGGCATGAGTTTTGGACTTTTTGTATGCGATTATTAGTTATTCTATCAATAGCAGAGTTATATATTGGTGAACTGTATGTGAATTGCGACAAGACAAATGCATTACATAGCATGATCTTCATTTCTATGGATAGGCATGAACGTGAGGATACAATCTTTTTAGGTTAATATAGGCTGTGCTAATATATCTATTGATATGTTTTTTATATCTCAAAGAATTATCGATAATTACGCCTAGATTTTTAGCTTCTGTAACATTAGGAATATCAGCACCATTAATTGTTAAACTAATTTGAGAATGGATAAGGTTACAGGTATTATGCTTTCCAAACAGCAGAAATGAAGATTTGGTAGGATTTAGCCTTAGATCCAACATGCAAGAATGTTCGTAAATTCTTTGCAAGTCGGAATTCACATACATTTCAGCCTGGCGAAAAGATTCAGGTTTAAAAGAAAGGTATAGTTGGCTATCATCTGCATACATATGACCATGGCAAAATTTCAATTGTGAGAGTATATTAAATGTATAGATGGAAAATAAAAGAGGGCCTAGCACAAAACCTTGCGGCACCCCTTGCCTAGTGTCTAAGAAATTTGATTTTCTTTTATTCAGTTGCACACATTGTTTACGACCACTAACGTAGCTAGTTAGTAGTGAGACAGCAGATTTTTCTACCCCTATGTACTGCAGTATTAGCTTAAGTGTATCATACCTGACAGTGTCGAAGGCCTTACTGTAATCTAAAAGTACCAATATTGTTAAAAGTCCATTGTCTGTGGCTGATAAAATATCGTCCGTAATTTTTAATAATGCTGTCTCACAACTATAGCCTACTCTAAACCCAGATTGTAATTGTGGCAAGATTGTATTTTTGTCAACGTACTCCAGTAATTGCTGTTTTATAATTTTTTCGAATAATTTAGAAAGAGCTGGCAAAATACTGATAGGTCTTAGGTCCTTCATCTCAGTAGGTTTATTTACTTTGGGTATGGGTTTTATTATGGCAAGCTTCCAGCAATCTGGAAATACCCCGCCTAAAATGCAGCAGTTTATAATATGAGTGATAACTGGCACGATATGAGGAAAGCACATTTGTAGCATTACAGTATTAATATTAATCCAGTGGAAGATGATTTAATTTGGAATAAGAATTTTGTTACAGTGTCCTCATTTACCAATTTGAAATTAAACGGAACTGCAGATGGGTGGGACTTGTCTGCAAAATATGAGTTGACATGCATCGTTTGACTGTTTGAAGAAGGAATAATCTCTTGAAAATAAGAATAAAAGGTTTAGCGTGACCATACTTTTGAAAACGGAAAAATTCTTAGGAAGGATTAGGGTATAACATATATTTTTTTTTTAGAAAATTAAAACATGAGTATTTGATTATTTTTTGAGATTTGTTTTATTTATCAAAAAAAATCTATATAAATAAAGTTTTTTCGTTTTGGAAAAAAATGTATTTTAAACTTTGAACATTTAAGCACAAAAAGTATAGAATAACTTTTTTTGTCTAGATAACGGTTTACGATATTTTTGAGTCCAAAATAAAAGTGTACTAAAAGTTTATATTGTTATAACTTTTGACTCAATAATTTGTTTAACCTTTAGTAACAACCAAAAGCCATGTCTTGATAGCCTTTATAATATATGTGAAATTCGCTAAAATCCCTGATGTACTTCCAAAAAGTGTGCACTTATTTATGGAATGGCCGAGTATAATATAAAAGTATTATATCGCTCTGTGTGTTTCTTGAATTAGCGAATTCTGAAAAATGTCAGTTCACCGTCAGACCCAAAAATTTCGCCAATCATTTGGCATGCATTTAAACCACTTATACATGTATCGGGTGTCCAACAATTATTGAAGTTCTGGGTGCCTGTGCATATTTACAAATATTGAATGTAGGGTTTGTAAAGTCATAGCCTATTTTAAAGAAGTAAGAATCGACATTCATGTTTGATTCTACAGCCACCTAGTACTTCAATAATTGTTGGACACCCGATATATGATTTGTCATACAACAATGCCAGTTATGTATAGGTTAGACTACAGTGACTTAAATGAACACAGTAGCAACAACTGTGGTATTCTTTTTGATTGGGTTTTTAGTAATTTTGACACCAGAGCTGGGATGAATGATCAAAAACATGATTCGAATCATGAATCCGAATCACCTAATATGATTCGAATCACGAATACTCGAATAAAGGATTCGTAAGTGAAAAATATGATTCGAATCAAAGATTCGAATCCTCATTTTTGAATCACGGATACAAATCCTTTAAAAATAAATTTGAATCTATTATTTGTAACCATCAGTTTCTATTAACAAACATGTTCATTTACCGACTAAATATCTGATTATGTAATGATTTTAATTAATGATGATATATGTGTTATTGAACTTCATTTTGAATCTGTGTTTTATACGCCTGGCGCATGAAGTAAAATTTCGAGTTTAGAAAAGCCCCGTGAAAATTTGTCTCGGGTCGCTGCGCGACCCTCGACAAATTTTCTACGCGGGGCTTTTCTAAACTCGAAATTTTACTTCATGCTTAGTCTGGGAGTGGACAACACTCGTTCTTAGAAGTTTCAAATTAAAGGATTACTCTAGATACCTAAGTTTATTACCAATTTACAAAGGCTACAGCTCGAAGGACCAATCATGGTCTTCGGAGACCGAAGGACTACAGGGAATCGAAGTTTATTTACAAGAAAACAACGAATATCTGAAGGTTTACAGAAAAGAAAACATCCAATTTTGAAAACATATCGAAATTGGGTTGGTTTTCAGTGCGTTTTTAACTTCACTTTAAATCAGTGTTTTATACGCGTGGCGCATGAAGTAAAATTTCGAGTTTAGAAAAGCCCCGTGAAAATTTGTCGAACTTCGATTCCCTGTAGTCCTTCGTTCTGCGAAGACCATGGTTGGTCCTTTGAGCTGTAGCCTTTGTAAAACGTTAATAAACTTAGTAATCTAGAGTAATCCTTCAATTTGAAACTTCTAAGAACGAGTGTTGTCCACTCCCAGACTAAGCATGAAGTAAAATTTCGAGTTTAGAAAAGCCCCGCGTAGAAAATTTGTCGAGGGTCGCGCAGCGACCCGAGACAAATTTTCACGGGGCTTTTCTAAACTCGAAATTTTACTTCATGCGCCACGCGTATAAAACACTGATTTCAAGTGAAGTTAAAAATATACTATTAACGTTGGATATTTTTCATGGTCAAGTAACCAAATATGCATTCACAAATATTTGAATTATTCGAAAATTTTAATATTTATATTCAAATATGAATAATTTAGTGATTTAAATATTCATATTAGAATATTTAACTATTTGAATTAATCGAATTCGAATCCCAGCCTTAATAGCGATGATTCGAATTATTTAGGAGGATTTGAATCCCTGTATCAGGATTCGAATTTTATAAGGATTCGATTCCTTTTATAAGGATTCGAATCCTTTTATAAGAATTCGAATCGTTTTATAAGGATTCGAATCCTTTTATAAGAATTCGAATCCTTTTATAAGGATTCGAATCATCTACGTTTGGATTCGAATACGAATCCTTTTAAAAAAATGTAACGAATCCGGATCATGAATCCGTTTTCACTAAAGTATTCGAATACCTCTTTTGAATCCTCTAAAAGGATTCGAATCCGGGAATCGAATCCTGAATGATTCGAATCCTGCCCAGCTCTGTTTGACACAACATGGCGGACAAAAAGCGGCGTAACTATGAGGTCAAAAGATGTCAAAGCAATTTCCTCTAAAGTTTGTGTTTTATTTCACTTAGCCTAAAATCGTAACTTAAAAATTTGGGATATTACCCATCATATGTTTCTCTTTCTATTTCATAATTAACACTGTAGGTTAGACTACATTTATTTGATAATCAAGTAAAGTAATTTTGTCAAAAGATTATTCTGTGTTTCCTTAATGTTTTTCTTCCGAGGCATTCTTTCACAAATTCGATCTGGTTTTGTACGATTTACGTTTCTTTTGGTTCGGTGTTCAATTTTATTGTGAGATTGGCTGTTGTGATTTTATGATGCATGACTTTAGTGAGGCCTGGTTTAATTAAATGGCTTATCGTGTCAGGTTTGTCTCGGTTAGCGTACTGGGAAGAAAGAAACAAAACAAATCGTTATTTATACCTGAGTCCGGGACGTTAAATGGTTGATCGATTGAAACCGCGTTTTCCATATCAAATTCCAATTTATGTTTCCTCACTCAAACGTGTATTCCAAATTAACGACAAAAATATGGTTTTGATTAGAAGAAAAAAAATGTTGTTTAATAACTATATCACCAAATTATAAAATACCGTAATACATCTTTGACTAGTCTAAATGGTTCAGTTGCCAAGGCCATTAAACAAGAAGACGAAAAAGAAGTTATAAAAATATTAGAATTTTTAGTAAGGTTGACAATTTTTAAAAGTTTTCAAATATTTGAATCATTTAAATATTTGAATAATCGAATATTTGAATTATTCAAATATTTGGATAATCGAATATTTCCAATGTTTACATATTTGAATATGTCTTCAAATGAATATTCAAATACATAATCCCTATTTTACTTTCATTTTGTGATGAATTAAGAATAACTAAATATGATATCCTATTTCTTGAATAATTTTCTCACTTATCACTTGGTGAAACATTTTTAAATATTGATAATGAAGGTTTAAATTAAATTACACTTGGTTTGTTTCACAATTTTTTACTTTACTAGGGCAATAAAAGACGGAAAACACCTCGTCAACGACAATGAGGAGATTTGGAATTCCCCAATCTTAAAATCCCTTATTACCTGACTATATATAAGCTTGTCGGTATCTTTTGTAATTCACTCCTGATAATGCTGTAAAACGCGAAACTAGTCGAGTAAATAGTAAAGTAAAAAATTGTGAAACAAACCAAGTGTAATTTAATTTAAACCTTCATTATCAATATGTTATCCTAAATAAGTTTCTCATCTTTTACGTTGTGAAATATATTTAACTATGATTTTAAAAACAAAACGCTTCGTTAAATTTCACTAATAAATTCTTTTTAAAATCATAACTAAGTATTTTTTTGAACTTCATAATAAATTAGTGTTTTACACGCCTGGCGCATGAAGTAAATATTTCGAATTTAGAAAAGTTTAGATTTTGAACACGAAATATTTACTTCATGCTTAATCAAGGAGTGAAAAACCCTTGTTAGAAACTATCCAGATCTTTAATGACAACACCGGATTCTTAAAAGAAAATTAACAAGATAATACCGTGCGATCGTGATTTAAAGTAGGCTTTGAGTTTTAGATTAGATTGGCACTACTGACTGTTAACACATAGTTTAGCATAACCTCAAATGTATTCCATCATTCAATTAGTAGTCTAGACAACCGCACAAAAAAAATTGAAAAACCAATTGAGATGGTTAGATTCAACAATAAACTTAAGGCTAAGTATTTTTATAATTTTTTCAAAAAATCGATTTTTTTTAGTACATAAATCTAATGCCACATGTCTGAAGAATATTTGGTTATATGGCGGTCCGTGCATTAGTTCCGTTGCTATACGGCTTTCAATGAACCATTGTCCTGAGCAATTCCGCCGTAGTTGTCAAACTTCAAACGCGTTTATCTCGAAACATGATTTTTCAAATCTGCGGGAATTCTAGCTTGCGAACCGTTCAACCAATCGACTTCTACTTTTGACTGCCTAAAAGGAAATTGAATTTATGGGCCTCTGAACCTTTAAAATCGCAACATTTGGATGACTAACGATTTTTAACGGCATGCCAAAGTTGAAAAAATCATGCAAAAATTCGTACCTTTTTTTCAAACGGCCGCCATTTTGTTTCTATAAGGAATTTTTTCATGTTTCTTAGGTTCAGATGCCTCCTTGGAGTTTAAACTTTACTTATTTTTTGGTTTCATGCTTCTAGGTGACGTATTGCGGCTTCTATCCATCCCGCAGATAACAAATATTTTCAAAACATGACTTCTCGGAGCCGCCATTATGGACGCCATTTTAAATTATTATACTTCGAAAAAATTCTATTTTGTAGACAAGAGATGAATAAACATTGTGCCAAAAACCGCAAGTGTCTAAGTCTTTTCAGTTTCCCCCAAACATCAGGTAGTTTTGGCACGATTATAAAAATACTCCCCCTTAAGGTTATTTTTTTAAGATTTTGCTATTTACAAATTTAAAACAAAAGTCGTTAACAATTAAAGAATACTTGTGCATTTTTATTAGAATGTATTTTTTCTAAGAATATTAATTTCTACGGAATAACACATTCTGTCCTTAAAAGAATAGTTAAATTATAGCTTCTGTAATTTTGTTCAGGGTCCGTCGATTTTGTTCGTTCTTCCTTTAAAACAAGTATTAATCATATTTAACTAATCCTTGTGAGTTTTATTGAGCCATTAATACAATAACGCTACATTAATATTTTTTGTTAATTAATCACTAAATAAGTTGATACATTACATTATTTAACCTGACTTGAGAATGTGTAAAGAAAAATTTAAATGGTTTGTTATTTAATGTTTAAATTATTACTCATTTAAACAAAAAAATATTTTTGAGTGTATATCTAACTACACAATATTTAAGTGTTTTATACGCGTGGCGCATGAAGTAAAATTTCGAGTTTAGAAAAGTCTGAATATTTGGTTTGGCCGCTCCGCGAAGCGGAGCGACCAAACCAAATGTTTAGGCTTTTGTAAACTCGAAATTTTACTTTATGCGCCAAGCGTATAAAACACTTATTCAGAGTGAAGTTCTTAATATACTGATTAAGCTTGATCAGTATTTTATACGCGCGGTGCATGAAGTAAAATTGAGTTTAGAAAAGCCCGAAAATTGGTTTGGTCACTGCGCTTCGCTACACGACTAAACCAAATTTTCGGGCTTTTCTAAACTCGAAATTTTACTTTATGCTTAACCTATGAGTGGAAAATACTTGCTTTAAGTTTAACACTAAAACTTTAAAGCATAATAGCTGTAATTGGGATATGTACAGGGTGTCTACGCTAAACGGTTCGTTAAAAGTTTGTGGGGTTGCCGTTGCACTATAAATTTGAAAAAAATCCTTGTCATATGGTTGAATCAGTTCTCCTCATGTGAAATTTTTTCAACTTTCATCCACCGGAAGTAGCACCAAGTTTGTTATTTTAAATAGAACATCCTATATATTAGTAATTTTTTGGGTTCCTCGTTTAAATTGCAACATATTTTATTCAAACATATGTACACTTATCTCTTATAGTTTTCAAGAAAAAAAATATTTCTAAAATTCTGACCTCTAAAAGGCATCTTGAAATCTGTCTGTAACTTTTCTTAAGAATAAGATAAAAATATGATTTATATCTCTACTTGTACCTAAAGGATACCTCTATGAGTGTATTAATTGGAAACTGTCAATTTTCACAATAAGTGTTCTTAAAATGTCAATATCTAAGTGCCCTCTTCAATATCTAGTAATTCAATTTTTTTAAATGGAATGACCCAATTTTAATCACATGGTACGATTTGGGAGAAATTTTCCTACAAAAAAGTATTATGAAACTATATTCCTAAAGCAAGTAGTTTTCGAATTATTTCGAAAATTCGTTTTTCGTCGCATTTATGCAGGGAATAATACGCGCATAAGTCGCAATTGAATTTTAGTAGGCCAGTAGTATGCTTTTGTCAAAAAAAAGTCAAATAATAAAAAGAATTAGTACAAAGTTATACAGAAATCAACAAAATGAATAATTACACAAATCAACAAATTATCAATTTATTTATACATGGCAACTGCCAATTGAACAAAATTTGATTCCAATCTTCTAAGTCTTGTTTTATTTATCGGCGGCAAATGTGGATAAGTTTCATTAAATATTCTACATGTTCGAGTACCAATTCTATAGCAGTTGCCATGTATAAAGAATAAATTGATAATTTGTTAATGGGTGTATTTATTCATTTTGTTGATTTCTGTATAACTTTGTACTAATTGCTTTTATTATTTGACATTTCGCATTACATAAGCGACAAAACAAAAGCATTACTACTTGCCTATTAAAATTCAGTTGCGACTTATGCACGCATTATTCCCTGCATAAATGCGACGAAAACCGAATCTTCGAAATAATTCGAAAACCACTTGCTTTAGGAGTATAGTTGTTAATACTTTTTTGTAGAAAATCTTCCCCTCAATCGTACCACGTGATAAAAAATGGGTCATTCCGTTTAAAAAATTGAATTACGAGATATTGAAGAGGGCACATCGATATTGACATTTTAAGAACACTTATTGTCAAAATTGACAGTTTTCAATTAATACACTCATAGAGGCATCCTCTAGGTACAAGTAGAGATATAAATTATATTTTTATCTTACACTTAAGATAAGTTACAGATAGATTTCAAGATGCCTTTTAGAGGTCAAAATTTTAGAAATATTTTTTTTGCTTGAAAACTAAGAGATAAGTGTACATATGTTCGAATAAAATATGTTGCAATTAAAACGAGGAATCCAAAAAATTACTGATATATAGGGTGTTCCATTTAAAATAACAAATTTGGTGCTACTTCCGGTGGAACCGGAAGTGATAAAAAGTTGAAAGTATTTCACATGAGAACTGATTCAACGGTATGACAAGGATTTTTTTCAATTTCTTAGTGCAACGGCAACTCCATAAACTTTTAACGAACAGTTTAGCGTAGACACCCTGTATACTTAAAAGAAAAACTCCCTGTAGAAGAACCGACAAACAAGAACGAACGGAAATCTCTAGAACACAAACCTTAGTTAAATTGGGCATTAACACATTGGATTAGTCACAATATTGAAGAAAATATGCGTTTTGAATGACAATAATTTCCTTTTGATTCTGGGACAAATTGTAAGTGATCTAGTTGTACAGAGAGTTTTATGTAACACCGAACATTTTCATAAAGAGAATTTTTCTTTGAAGTATCCACATGTGCATACATTGCACATTTTCCGATGCTCAGTTTATTAAAAGAATCCAATTTGAAGCTTTAAGCGTGTGTTTTCCACTCCCAGGCTAAGCATGAAGTAAAATTTCGAGTTTAGAAAAGCCTGAAAATTTGGTTTGGTCGCGAAGCGCGGAGCGGCCAAACCAAATTTTCAGGCTTTTCTAAACTCGAAATTTTACTTCATGCGCCACCGGTACAAAACACTGACATATTACGAAGTTTAATACACACCTCTAAACTTTACATTGAATCAGTGTTTTGTACCGCTGGCGCATGAAGTAAAATTTCGAGTTTAGAAAAACCTGAAAATTTGGTTTGGCCGCTCCGCGCTTCGCGCTACGCGACCAAACCAAATTTTCAGGCTTTTCTAAACTCGAAATTTTACTTCATGCTTAGCCTGGGAGTGGAAAACACTCGCCTAAAGCTTCAAATTAAATTCTTTTAATAAACCGAGCATCGGAAAATGTGCAACGTATGCGTATGGATACTTCAAAGAAAAATTCTCGTTATGAAAATGTTCGGTGTTACATAAAACTCTCTGTATGTATTCTCTTTATTTATAACATTTCAATTATTTTTTCACATACTTTCAATGCAAACCTTTCGTCCACTATTGGAAATCCGATATGTTTCTCCTTAAATAGTTTCACTACAGTTCGAATGAGATTTTGAGCGTTTTGAGCATGATGATAGAAATGCAAACCTAAGATCCGACGTGCCAAACAATTAAAGATGTTCTGTTTCAACTATAATCCAATGATTGAAAACCGATAGAAGTTAATGAAGTCAGAGTAGAAGGGTAATCTGTTAACCCTTTCGCGTCGACTTTTTTATTTTTGAAAATTATAATTTTTTTTTAAATCTTTACTCTATGTATTGTCAGAAATTGGTTAAAACCGATATTTGACTTTTTGTACTTTTAATTTTTTAGATATGACGTTGGGACAAATATGTCCCTCCAGGTTTTATTGATGGGATATATATGTCCCTCTATATGTGTGGGAAATAAAAAAATATATCCAAAATCAGCATACATATTTATTCTAAAATTTTACAATGGTAGAAAAAAGATTTACATATGTAATGATGTAAAACAGTCCAAACATAATGCAACATTACACTTGCAGCATACAATCTTCGTTCGTTTCTCTTTTTACTTCTTATGACATCTGCGACATCTCTATATATTGTCAGAAATTGGTTAAAACCGATATTTGAATTTTTGTACTTTTAATTTTTTAGATATGACGTTGGGACAAATATGTCCCTCCAGGTTTTATTGATGGGATATATATGTCCCTCTAGATGTGTGGGAAATAAAAAAATATATCCAAAATCAGCATACATATTTATTCTAAAATATTACAATGGTAGAAAAAAGATTTATATATGTAATGATGTAAAACAGTCCATACATAATGCAACATTACACTTGCAGCATACAATCTTCGTTCGTTTCTCTTTTTTCTTCTTATGACAACTGTGACATCTTCTTCGTGTTGTTCCTTCGACAGGTAAATGTTCGCCAACATTTTGCAATGATAATGAAGACAGAGAAAGCCTTCCATATTGCCGACGACGTTTCACACTTGCATTTTCTTTTCCGTAACCGATAAGCTGTTCTGCTAGTGGTACAATAAAGTGGATAAGAGGACAATTTTTATGGCGTATTTCTTGATATAATACCCAGGCATTGACAACGCTTGTTAGCAACAACTTATAAAACACTTTTTTCCACCATTTGTTTGATTTTCTGTCTATATCATAAAAGCCTGCCAGCGGATCTGCCAGATCCACTCCTCCCATAAATTTGTTATAAAACAGTACTGGTTCAGGACATGAGACAGTAGTTTTGGAACCGTCTTTATTTTTTCTTTCCACCTGATCAATGGTTGCTTTGTGACAATTACTAAGCAAAACCACCTCCTTCGTGTCCTTCCACTTGAAGCAAAGCAAACCAGTATTACTAAAATGCATTTCCGTATCACCCCTTTTTTGAGTTTTTCAGTAAACGCTGGCAACAGTTTTCTATTGGTCATACATGTACCCACTGCGGGATATTGTAGAGTATTCATAAGATTGACCGAAGTAAAAAATCTATCAAAGCATAATGAAACATTAGGATTTCGGATGGTTTGTCAAAGCTTGTTTACCACTTTTTCTCCTAAGGTCCCTTCAGTTTGCTCAGTTTCTTTTCCAGAATAAATATTCAGGTCATAAACATAACCGGTCAACGAGTCACATCTCTGCCATATTTTGATTCCTCTTTTGATGGGCTTTAGTGGCAAATACTGCTTTAGAACAGACCTGCCCTTAAATTTTGCCATACTCTCGTTAATAGATTGATAATTACTGTCAGAACGTCCAGCCATAAATGTTTTTTTTTAGACAAGACATTACTTCATCAATATAGTATGTCTTACTGGCATCAGCCGGTTTTGCTGGATTATTGAAATATAGTTTGGAAAGAAGTAATAAAAATCGATCTCTTGAAATGGCTGATTTGAAAGCTTCGTTTCCCATAGATTTGTTAGTAGACCAGTACAATTGCATATTTGGAACTCGGTTATAACTCATAACCAGCAAACAACCTAAGACGATCATTATTTCTGAAGGATCAGTTGGTTCAATTTTAGAACCCTTGTCTTTTTTCAAAATATGTATTCGCTCATTGGTGTTCTGTGATATAAATATCAATAAGCATTTAGGAAATATTTTCAAAAATACGTCCAATTCAATACAAGAACGATTTACTGTTATCAATGGAACCCCTCGAGTTTTACCGTCTGGTAGATTCCTTCGAGGAGTAAAATTGCTGCTCGGAGTTTGCCACATAATTTGAGGTTGGGGCTGTAGTGGATCATTGCTTTTAGACATAGTGTCGAGCATAATTTTCTTTACAGGTTCATCAATTACTGCAGTGTATATTTCATTTAGTACTTGCAAATTATTACCTTCAATTTCGGAATCGGAGTTTTCCGCTTCAGATTGAGTATATTCTGAACCACTATCTTGAAATGGGTCTTCTTCTTCGGACTCATCCCACACATGATCGGCCATGTCTGCAACTCGTTTTCGGTTAACTTTCTTCTTCTAAAATAAATCATAATGATGTAATTCGGGAGGGATACATATGTCCCATGTAAGAATGCTAGTGGGACATATATAACCCATATTGATAATTTTTGCAAATAAGAATAACAAAAGGCCATAAACATTATAATATCACTTTGTATTACTTACCTCGCCATTGTAAAATCAAATTGAACTAGTTATAATCTTTGTTTACGGTAATTAACAGCACAAAATCCCCAAATTACCCGCTGCTACGTGCTATATTTCGCTAACGTAAACATACTGAAGGTTATTAGGCCGAAATTTGCGCGGGAATACGTGCAGGAAGTTCCCCGATGCGAGTGGGACATGTTTATATGCTCTATAAGTACGAATTGTTCCCTCTAGAATTTTTCAATTTCTTAGTGGGACAGATATGACCCATTAGACGCGAAAGGGTTAACTATACCATCGGTGGATATAAAATGTTTGGCCAAATCGAAAATTGGGTTAATTTATACCGGTCATTCAGGATTTTTCTAAAAAAGGTTATAATATGGAGTGACAATAAAAATATGTAAATAAGAGGAAAAGAAAGAGATTTTTAGTTTTGACACATCAAATGACAAGTCCAAAGTTTGACACACACTAAACAAATTTTACTTGTTCCAACATTTTATTTCCACCGTTGGCATATTTTTAAATTTTAAATAAATCATAGCATTATAATTAAATACATTCATTTTACTATGGAATTTGAGGTTATGTGTAACATGGATTTCATGCATTAAACTAGGACTACCATTTTATTAAATTATTAGTTGTAAACTAACAACATTAATCTATTAAATGTTTCATTAATACGAACATTTTAATGTCATCCTTGGTACAGTGTTTAAGCTGTATGCTAAGGTCTATTAATAAGGCAGTTTATGGTGTTCTCTGTCCAAGAACCATTCTGTTATATTTTGTTTCAAACATTTTGCCTTCCTTTTTTCTTGTTTCTTTTGATTTGTTGGTTGGATTATTTTTGAGCGTGTATAATCGGATATACGGAGCGTGGGTTGCTGGAAATGGAAACGGTGGAGAACCCGAGAAGGTATAACAATGCCGCGACCGTCCGTGTGTGACGTGACAAAAGGCGAGAGCGAAAGGGGAAGGCGAAAAGGCAGGAGTAACACGTGTTCCGCAGATTACAATATCTCGTCGGGACACCGCAGTGGTCACGATCCGCTTTAATATTCCGAGCTTAATCCGAGGCCTTAATTACGTTCCTCTTCGTTTGTATCGTCTGTCATGTGCGTCCATCCGTACACTATTACAAAAATAATATTATAAACATAAAAATTCAGTTCAGTCTGTATTAATTGCTAAATAATGGAGATACGCTAACAGAGTTAAGGCCAGTTGCACCAAACACGTTGAACTCTGAACTTTAGTTCAAAGTGACATTAGAACAATTTTAACTGTCAGCTTGAACTCGGGTCCATCTTGAACGTTCTTGGTGCAATTGGGCCTTAGTCGATTATTAAAATATCTCGATATAATCGATTATTGTATATCAAATATGGTATCACGACAAAAGGACGCGCGACTTTAAGACGCAGTCCTTTGGACGCGTTAAAAATGGACGCAACCAAATGGGACGCGTGGATATACAGAGAGTTTTATGTAACACCGAACATGAGAATTTTTCGTTTAAGTATACATTAGCATACGTTGTATATTTGCCGACGCTCGGTTTATTAAAAGAATGTAATTTGAAGCTTTAAACCAGTGTTTTCCACCCCCAGGCTAAGCATGAAGTAAAATTTCGAGTTTAGAAAAGCCTGAAAATTTGGTTTGGACGCGTAGCGCGAAGCGCGGAGCGGCCAAACCAAATTTTCAGGCTTTTCTAAACTCGAAATTTTACTTCATGCGCCACCGGTACAAAACACTGATGCAATGTAAGGTTTAGCGGTGTTTTAAACTTCGTTGTGTCAGTGTTTTGTACCGGTGGCGCATGAAGTAAAATTTCGAGTTTAGAAAAGCCTGAAAATTTGGTTTGGCCGCTCCGCGCTTCGCGCTACGCGTCCAAACCAAATTTTCAGGCTTTTCTAAACTCGAAATTTTACTTCATGCTTAGTCTGGGAGTGGAACAAACTCGTTTTAAGTTTCAAATTGAACTCCTTGTAAAAAAAACAACGATTATCTAAAGATATACGGCATATAAGCTGTAATTGGGACATGTATACCTGAAAGAAAAACTTCTTGTATGTACAAGTTAAGGCATTAACTGCAATTGATTAGCTACAATTTGTAATGGTCATATAGGCAACCCAATTTACACATAACCTAAAAATTAAAGGTGTCAAATCGTATTTTATAAAAATGTTCGGTGTTATATAAAACTCTCTGTATAGACGCGAGACAAATGGACGCACATTTGGACGCCTGCATATATTTATAGCATTCGACAAAGAAAACGAACATATTAAATAATTGAAAGAAAGTTAAAAAAAACGATTTTTTTTAAGTAATTGAAAATTTCTTAATAAATTCGAGACCAATCTTTTATATTTTATTAACAATTTTTGTATAATTTACAATTATTATAAATAGAGCTCGGAATTTTAAGCTAACCTTATACTGAAAATTTAAAGCATCAACATGAATTAATAAACTGTGTACGAATTATAGAAAGTTAAATCATTTGATACTACTTTTTTGTTGCTTTTTTGCCTTTTAAGGTTTCTTCCGGTTTTATGCTTATTTTGCATTTATAGGCTTTTTTTCGTCAAATTTTAGATCGTGGACAATTATTATCTGTGCGATCAAAAAAAGAACTATAAATTCATTTATTTAGTTCCGTAGTTTTCAAACCTTTTTTTGGCGAAGAAACTCTTAAAGCATTAAATATTTTATGGGGCTCCAAAATAAAATTTGGTCTCCGATTTATTGTAGATTAATTATACGTTATGACTCCGCATTTCCTTAGTTTTTTATTATGTTTCGTAATTTTTCGGCAATCTCTGCTAACTTCATAATTATCGTACGTTTCTTAATCTTGTGCAAGGGTCAAAATCAAACACAATTCTTTTGTAAGTAAGGTATCTAGAAATGTCAACAATTTCGAGAATTTTTTAACAAAGTTAAGATTCTAGAAAGATTTAATGTTTAGACTTGACGAAAATTATCAACTGTTCGGCAAGTTATTGCAAATAACCACAGTGATGTAAATGAAAATATTCATTATATTTATATAAATATTATTATTACGAACCATATACTGTTTTTTTTAAGTTAAGTGTACTTTTACATATTCCATATAAACATTTGCGAAATTAATTCACATGAGATCAAACTTAAGTAGTATATATTAAACTTAATAATATTTCAGTGTTTATACGCATGGCGCATGAAGTAAAATTTCGAGTTTAGAATAGCCTAATTTGGATTGGTTGCTCCACTACGCGACCAATCCAAATTTTCAGGCTTTTCTAAACTCGAAATTTTACTTCATGCGCCACCGGTACAGCAGACAAAAATACTTTGAAGCTTAAATTATACTACTTCAGCATACTAATTTAAAAATATATTTTAAACTTCACAATATATTACTTTTTCAGCCTTATCAATAGAATTGCCGTTATTATCATTATATAGGGAGTTTTTCTTTTAAGTATACATATTAAAATTATGTGCTGTAAATTTTCAGATATTTGTCATTTTTTTAGGAGTTCAATTGGAAGCTTTAAACGATTGTTTTCCAGTCCTAGGTTAAGCATAAAGTAAATGCTTAACCAAGAAGTGGAATCATTCGTTAGACATAAAATTTAATGAAATAATTCAGCGGAAGAAACATTTTTACAAACATAAACCATGTAACATAACCTCTAAATGGTTCAAATTTAATTAAATTGCAGTTGGTACACATAAGGGTGCGACGTTCATTTTATCAATAGTTCAAAACTAACTAATAACGTATAGATTTTTAAGGCGAGTCGCGCCCCGGCAAATCCAAATTTTCAGGCTTTTCTAAACTCGAAATTTTACTTCATGCGCTACGCGTATAAAACATTGGCAATATTGTGAAGTTCAAAATATATTGCTTATGTTTGATTTCGCATTAATAAATTTTAGAATAGTATTATCAAATCTTGCTATTTCTAAATTCGTGCTTTATAAATTATAAAGCACGAATTTAGAAATATTGGAATTTAGACATATTATAAATTATAATATGTTTATTTTTCACCTCTTATAACTTGAATCACTTTTTTATTTTCTATATTTGCTTTTGTTATATGAAAATATTTTAAGAGGGTCCGGGAAAAAAAAATCTGGCATCTGGGAATAGTCAGAGAAAAGTCATCGACATTTAACATTTCAAACTGGTCGCCACCATGATCTTATATATATATAAATCTTTATTGGCAAATTTTGGTAATAGTAATAGTACAAAAATAAATTACAATTAAATAAAGTAAAAATTAAATAATTTGCCAATTGGCTATCGACCGTTGGTCTTTCTGCCTGAAATTATAGAGTTCTATCCTTGTCAGTTATTGTGTAGGAAATGTCTTGATTGCTAATGTCGTCCATTGTCTAGTCAAATGAATTTAATTGTCGTGATCACTAGGGTTATGAAATGATGAAATGAAATCATGAATTGTAGAAGTAAAACGTTTACGTTTGGGAGTTATATTAGGGTTTCGAGAAATGCATAAAGGGTGGAGGAGATTATAAAGGGTAGGGTTTGAGGCGAATTTATCAGCTAAATAGGGTAGGCGGGTTTCGATGGGGGTAACTTTTGTTAGTTTGTACAGTAGGAGGTTGGAGGGGGTTTTGGGGGTGACGGATTTTGGTAAGCACTCTCAGGGCCGATCTTTCGGCGACTTGTAAATTTTTGAGTGTAGTAGGATGGGGGTTATAGAAGAGGATAGCAGCATAGTCTAGTAAGGGGCGGCATATCATTTTATATATATGAACGGCTGTTTTGTGGTAATTCCTTGTTGTTTGAAGGTCAGACCTTTAAAATGAGCCGCTCGATTCTTGATTTTTGCTTTGAGGATTGTGGAGTTAGCTTTAAAAGTAAGGTTGGGGTCAAAAAGGATACCTAAATATTTGCAAGTGGTTGAAGGGCGGATAACTTGATTGTTTAAAGAAATTGAGAATGGGGATTGGTTTGCTCGGTGAAAAGAGATTAGAAGCTGGGTTTTATTGGGGTTTATGGAAATTCGCCATTTCGCAAACCATGTTTGAATGGTGTCGATAAGGCCCTGTAGAGTGCTGAGGGCTTTTGGGAGTGTGGGAGCATGTGCGATTAACACAGTATCATCGGCGTATAGGAGAGGGTAGGCAGATTTATCAAAATAGTTAGGATCGGGGTTGTACATATCATGGACGAGAAGGTTGTAAAGAAATGGTGATAGCGATCCTTGTGGGAGGCCTTGCTCAGGAGTAAAGGCGCTGGAAAAGGAGTGGCGTATTTTAACTTGAAGGGATCTGTTGTGCAGCAAACTGTCTAAGAGGTTGATTAGGTATGGATGTATATTAAGGGAGCTGCACTTAAACAGCAAGCCCTGGTGCCAAACTGAATCAAACGCTTTTTGAATGTCTAGGAATATTATGGCAGATTTACGACCTTCAAGGCTTGCTGTTTGACAGTTGGACGTGAGATGATGATCTTATTTGTGTGAAATGTCTCAAATATATGTAAATGTAACATATTACATTTCAGAGCTGGGATGAATCCTCAAAAACAGGATTCGAATCACGAATCCGAATCACCTAATATGATTCGAATCACGAATACTCGAATAAAAGATTCGTAAGTGAAAAATATGATTCGAATCAAAGATTCGAATCCTCATTTTTTAATCACGGATACTAATCCTTTAAAAATAAATTTGAATCTATTATTTGCAACCAGTAACATTTTATTCCATCAGTTTCTATTAACAAAAATGTTCATTTACCGACTAAATATCTGATTAAATAATGATGGTATATGTGTTATTGAACTTCATTTTAAATCGGTGTTTTATACGCGTGGCGCATGAAGTAAAATTTCGAGTTTAGAAAAGCCCCGTGAAAATTTGTCTCGGGTCGCTGCGCGACCCTCGACAAATTTTCTACGCGGGGCTTTTCTAAACTCGAAATTTTACTTCATGCTTAGTCTGGGAGTGGACAACACTCGTTCTTAGAAGTTTAAAATTAAAGGATCACTCTAGATTACTAAGTTTATTACCATTTTACAAAGGCTACAGCTCGAAGGACCAATCATGGTCTTCGGAGACTGAAGGACTACAGAGAATCGAAGTTTCTTTACAAGAAAACAACGAATATCTGAAGGTTTACAGCATGGATAGGAAAGAAAACATCCAATTTTGAAAAAATATCGAAGTTGGGTTGGTTTTCAGTGTGTTTTTAACTTCACTTTAAATCAGTGTTTTATACGCGTGGCGCATGAAGTAAAATTTCGAGTTTAGAAAAGCCCCGTGAAAATTTGTCTCGGGTCGCTGCGCGACCCTCGACAAATTTTCTACGCGAGGCTTTTCTAAACTCGAAATTTTACTTCATGCTTAGTCTAGGAGTGGACCGTCAAGATTTTCTACATGTCGAAATTTTCGATATTTCTAGATTTTTGTCCATTTATTCACAGTTTGTTATTATATTAAATGCAACTTTAATATTAAATAAACATGACTTTTCTTAGGAATTGAATATTCACCCATTAAGAGCCGAGCAAATTATAAAATCAACTCTAAAAGTTAATTTTAGGTAAAATGTTGCATCTTTTCCTATGATTTCAATGAATGATTTATTATATTACACACGTCGATTTTATAAAAGAGTTAAATTTAAAGTTCAAACGAGTGTTGTCCACTCCCAGACTAAGCATGAAGTAAAATTTCGAGTTTAGAAAAGTCCCGCGTAGAAAATTTGTCGAGGGTCGCGCAGCGACCCGAGACAAATTTTCGCGGGGCTTTTCTAAACTCGAAATTTTACTTCATGCGCCACGAGTATAAAGCGCTGATTTAAAGTGAAGTTAAAAATGCACTGAAAACCAACCCTACTTCGATATTTTTTTCAAAATTGGATGTTTTCTTTCCTATCCATGTTGTAAACCTTCAGATATTCGTTGTTTTCTTGTAAAAAACTTCGATTCCCTGTACTCCTTCGGTCTCCGAAGACCATAATTGGTCCTTCGAGCTGTAACCTTTGTAAAATGGTAATAAACTTAGTAAACTAAAGTGATCCTTCAATTTTTAACTTCTAAGAACGAGTGTTGTCCACTCCCAGACTAAGCATGAAGTAAAATTTCGAGTTTAGAAAAGCCCCGCGTAGAAAATTTGTCGAGGGTCGCGCAGCGACCCGAGACAAAATTTCACGGGGCTTTTCTAAACTAGAAATTTTACTTCATGCGCCACCCGTATAAAACACTGATTTCAAGTGAAGTTAAAAATATACTATTACGGTTGGACATTTTTCATGGTTAGGTAACCAAATATGCATTCACAATTATTTGAATTATTCGAAAATATAAATATTTGTATTCAAATATGAATAATTTAGTGATTTAAATATTCATATTAGAATATTTAACTATTTGAATTAATCGAATTCGAATCTCAGCTTTAATAGCGATGATTCGAATTATTTGGGAGGATTTGAATCCGTGCATGAGGATTCGAATCCTTTTAAAGGAATTCGAATCCTTTTATAAGTATTCGAATCATCTACGTGTGGATTCGAATACGAATCCTTTTAAAAAAATGTAACGAATCCGGATCACGAATCCGTTTTCACTAAAGTATTCGAATACCTCTTTTGAATCCTCTAAAAGGATTCGAATCCGGGAATCGAATCCTGAATGATTCGAATCCTGCCCAGCTCTGTTACATTTACATATATTTGAGACATTTCATAGAAATTAGATCATAGTGGCGAGTAATTTGAAATGTTAAATTTACTATTACTCATTACATGTTTTTGAAACAAATAGAGGGGTCCGATGGTTTCAGAAAGTCATGTATACCCATTCAAAGTAATTTCACGACCTTGCACAAGAATTTGCTTCAGATTTCAGATAAAATTTAGTTGTGCCCGCACAGTACTTTTTAAACGCAAAAACATTTATGCTATTTTATTCATCGTTTTATAATTTTCACGAAGTAAGAACATGTTTTTTGTCCGCCGTACCTTAAATAATTGTTTTCACTTCATTTGTGCTGAAGAAATAATATGTAAATATTTAAAATTGGAATGATGTGGAACAAAATCTTAGACCACAAAAGCTACAATATTTAGAACTCATTCAATTTAGCTAGACGAGAAATTGGAATACATTTGTCCACATAGCTCAACTAAAAGTCTTAAGAAGCGAGTTGCTTAACTTATCAAAAGTAAATTACGGTGTCAAGATGTCATCATTTTTAGGAAAATTACTTAGTCACACATTTAAACTTCACAGACATTAAAATATCTATCTAGATGTCCGCATCACTAGGCTAGTTAAATGGAGCTAGTTCTACTTAGCATATTGATGCAAAATTCACTGTGCCAGATATTTTTTATAATTCACGATGAATTGAATCACCTACATGCGAAGAGATGTAAGTGACTAATAAATAAAATATATAGAAATACAGTTTTAAAGTTCAAGTTACATTAAAACAAATAAACAAAATAGTGATTATGAGTTTTTCTATTGCATTTAACTTTTTTTTTTTTGAGAGTAAATTTATTTAATATAGGGATAATACATGTCATCTGCTAAATTACAACACAAAGCTATACTGAACATAGTAACACGACCAGCCTTTAATTAAATACGTCAAACCAACATCGAAACAACAAGACGTGTATTAATCCTAGCTATTAAGATAATCGTTTTATCGAATTATATCGAATATGTATCCCTTTATCTCAAATACATTTCCCATTTATCAAATACATTTCCCTATATACCATTACATATGTTAAAACCTTATCACAGTTTGTCAATTACATTTTACTTGTCAGCAAAATCGCAGCAGCTCGTCAAAAAATGCATGTTAGCAATAAACTAAGAGGACTCGTTATCCGAAAAATAGATGCAAGTAGTGTTACATATGTATAAATAAAAATTAAATATTTCTAGAAGAAAGTAATTGTTACTGCAAAAGTGTTCAACAAAAATATTAAAGGAAAAAGTATTTGGTATATAGTGAAACTCATTTCGTAAATCGGGACATCTTTTGGCAAATATTTGACAACGTAATAGATATTTGAGATATATTGAATCTCATTTGATCAATAGTGAAATACAATCTATGCCACTGAGCTTCATATAATTTAAAAAAAATCTACTCTGAACTTTTATACCCTTGCGAGAGACAATAAAAAAGGCTGAGAATATAAAATCGTGAATACGAAAACGAACAAAACTGTTTATATGCATGTACTTTATGTTTGTGTTCGGGGTTGTTGAAAACGCGTACACAATCCGAGATATGCGTCTTTTATATTTATGAGGAGGTTTCTCGTATATTCCGAAGGTATTCTCGAGATCTGATACCGGTGCGAGTGAAACTGCATGTGAGGACAAGCGTATAAAAATGCGACCGACAAACAAAAAAGAAATAACAAAAAAACGCCGACTCAGAAGACCGAGCCAACTGAGCATTCTTCACGATTTCTACACAACAATATTGGTATGGTAAAGAATTTGAATTAAAAGTATTTGGACTGGCGATAGAAATTTATTAATGTCATTAATCTTAAAAAAAGAGAGTTATATTGAAAATATTCACTCTTGGATAATAACAAGTCTTCATAGTTTCAGTTCTGTAGAAATGCCTTTGCTTGGGCTAGTATAGTAAAAAATTTGAATTAAAATTATTTGGACTAGCGATAGAAATTTATTAAGATCATTAATCTTAAAAAGAGAGTTATATTGAAAATCTTCACTCTTGGATAATAATAAGAGTTAAGGTCGGAAATTCACATGGTATTTGGCCATAAGAACGAACAACGATTAATCTTCCACAATAATGAAAATAGATCTTTTAAACTTTTACATATTGCACATTGAAGTTTTGCGAATAAATTGACACTATTCTTTAAAAAAAAATGTTTCTTAAATTATATATAAATCAAATGATAGAACACTCTTGAATGACCACATAAATCCGAACAATACTTCCATAAAAAAACATTATTTCTTCCTCATATTGCTTTAATTTATTAAAGTAATTACTATAAGCATGTAGTATTAAATAGATCTATCTAAAATAAATGATAAATAAAATTAATCGTTGCTTAGAAATCTCCATAAGAGCAATGTAAATGTTGATTATGCTTTTAATAAATAAGGGCAGCATCGTGGTATTTTAATAATATCTTAAAATTATACTGTAATTTCTAAAAACATGTGGAAAGAAATTGGGGTTGATATAGAGAATTTGTGTACGGTATTTGTCGCGACACGGGTCCCCGATGCGCGGCCTTGAATTGCGAATGTAATTTTTCTGCCGTGGACTGTTCATTGATTATGTTATTGATACACAACAAAGAAAGACATTATTAAAATATTTCCCAATACATTTTTTAAATATAAGTGCATTTCTGGAGTCATGTTTTGAATAAAAATGTGGAATGCCGGTATATGTTGATTCAAGTGATGAGTCGGAAACATTCCTTTTTCGTTTATTTACCAAATTGATTGTGCGACACTCGGCGATATGATTACCGAGGCACTTAGTCAGCTTAGCGTCTAGAGTTCGAAATGGGTTATTGTAATTTCTCATTTTTGTGCGGCTTAGCTTACTACCGATGATAAGATAAAAATATATAGTTGTGATTAAAATTATTTTTTTAACTCTGACTTGTAGCTTAAAGCCTAACTAAGCCAGTTAAGCAATAACATTTTGGCAAAAATGTTAAATACATTTTTTATAATTTTTTTCCATCCTAACGACTCCAATAAAATGACCAGATTTCAAACTTAAATTAAAAATATGTAGTTGTGATTAAAATTATTTATTTTAACTCTGACGTGTAGCTTAAAGCCTAACTAAGCCATTTAAGCTATAAAATTTTAGCAAAAATGTTAAATGAATTTTTTATAAATTTTTTCCATCCGAACGACTCGAAAAAAATGACCAGATTTCAAACTTAAATTAAAAATATGTGGTTGTGATTAAAATTATTTCTTTTAACTCTGACGTGTAGCTTAAAGCCTAACTAAGCCATTTAAGCTATATAATTTTGGCAAAAATGTTAAATGAATTTTTTATAAATTTTTTCCATCCGAACGACTCGAAAAAAATGACCAGATTTCAAACTTAAATTAAAAATATGTGGTTGTGATTAAAATTATTTCTTTTAACTCTGACGTGTAGCTTAAAGCCTAATTAAGCCATTTAGGCTATAATATTTTGGCTAAAATCTAAAATGTTAAATGAATTTTTTATACATTTTTTCCATCCGAACGACTCGAATAAAATGACCAGACTTCAAACTTAAATTAAAAATATGTAGTTGTGATTAAAATTATTTCTTTTAACTTTGACGTGTAGCTTAGAGCCTAACTAAGCCATTTAAGCTATACAATTTTGGCAAATATGTTAAATTAATGTTTTATACATTTTTTCCATCCGAACGACTTGAATAAAATGACCAGATTTCAAACTTAAGTTAAAAATATGTAGTTGTGATTAACATTATTTCTTTTAACTCTGACGTGTAGCTTAAAGCCTAACTAAGCCATTTAAGCTATATAATGTTAGCAGAAATGTTAAATGAATTTTTTTAATAAATTTTTCCATCCGAACGACTCAAATAAAATGACCAAATTTCAAACTTAAATTAAAAGTATGTAGTTGTGATTACAAATATTTCTTTTAACTCTGAAGTGTAGCTTAGAGCCTAACTAAGCCATTTAAGCCATAAGCAAAAATGTTAAATGAATTTTTTATAATTTTTTTCCATTCGAACGACTCATTTCGAGTCGTTCGGATAAAATAAAATTATAAAAAATTCATTTAACATTTTTGCCAAAATTTTATAGCTTAAATGGCTTAGTAAGGCTGTAAGCTACACGTCAGAATTAAAAGAAATAATTTTAATCACAACTACATATTTTTAATATAAGTTTGAAATCTAGTCATTTTATTCGAGTCGTTCGAATGGAAAAAAATTATAAAAAATTCATATAACACTTTTGCCAATATTTTATAGCTTAAATGGCTTAGTTAGGCTCTAAGCTACACGTCAGAGTTAAAAGAAATAATTTTAATCACAACTACATACTTTTAGTTTAAGTTTGAAATCTGGTCATTTTATTCGAGTCGTTCGGATGGAAATCCTTTATAAAAAATGTATTTAACATTTTTCCCAACATTTTATTGCTTAAATGGCTTAGTTAGGCTTTAAGCTGCACGTCAGAGTTAAAAGAAATAATTTTAATCACAACTACATATTTTTAATTTAAGTTTGAAATCTGGTCATTTTATTCGAGTCTTTCGGATGGAAATAATTTATAAAAAATTCATTTAACATTTTTGCCAAAATTTTATAGCTTAAATGGCTTAGTTAGGCTCTAAGCTATACGTCAGAGTTAAAAGAAATAATTTTAATCACAACTACATATTTTTAATTTAAGTTTGAAATCTGGTCATTTTATTCGAGTCGTTCGGATGGAAAACATTTATAAAAAATTCATTTAACATTTTTGCCAAAATTTTATAGCTTAAATGGCTGAGTTAGGCTGTAAGCTACATGTCAGAGTTAAAAGATATAATTTTAATCACAACTACATATTTTTAATTTAAGTTGCGAGTCGTTCGGATGGAAAAAATTTATAAAAAATTCATTTAACATTTTTGCCAAAATTTTATAGCTTAAATGGCTTAGTTAGGCTCTAAGCTACATGTCAGAGTTAAAAGAAATAGTTTTAATCACAACTACATACTTTTACTTTAAGTTTGAAATCTGGTTATTTTATTCGAGTCGTTCGGATGGAAAAACTTTATAAAAAATGTATTTAACATTTTTGCCAAAATTTTATTGCTTAAATGGCTTAGTTAGGCTTTAAGATACACGTCAGAGTTAAAAGAAATAATTTTAATCACAACTACATACTTTTAGTTTAAGTTTGAAATCTGGTCATTTTATTCGAGTCGATCGGATGGAAATACTTTATAAAAAATGTATTTAACATTTTTGCCAAAATTTTATTGCTTAAATGGCTTAGTTAGGCTTTAAGATACACGTCAGAGTTAAAAGAAATAATTTTAATCACAACTACATATTTTTAATTTAAGTTTCGAGTCGTTCGGATGGAAAAAATTTATAAAAAATTCATTTAACACTTTTGCCAAAATTTTATAGCTTAAATGGCTTAGTTGGGCTCTAAGCTACACGTCAGAGTTAAAAGAAATAATTTTAATCACAACTACATACTTTTAATTTAAGTTTGAAATCTGGTCATTTTATTCGAGTCGTTCGGATGGAAAAAATTGATAAAGAAATTGATTTAACATTTTTGTCAACATTTTATAGCTTAAATGGCTGAGTTAGGCTCTAAGCTACATGTCAGAGTTAAAAGAAATAATTTTAATCACAACTACATATTTTTGATCTAAGTTTCGAGTCGTTCGGATGGAAAAAATTATAAAAAATTCATTTAACACTTTTGCCAAAATTTTATAGCTTAAATGGCTTAGTTAGGCTCTAAGCTACACGTCAGAGTTAAATGAAATAATTTTAATCACAACTACATACTTTTAATTTAAGTTTGAAATCTGGTCATTTTATTCGAGTCGTTCGGATGGAAAAAAATTATAAAAAATTGATTTAACATTTTTGTCAAAATTTTATAGCTTAAATGGCTCAGTTAGGCTCTAAGCTACATGTCAGAGTTAAAAGAAATAATTTTAATCACAACTACATATTTTTAATCTAAGTTTCGAGTCGTTCGGATGAAAAAATTTATAACAAAAACATTTAACACTTTTGCCAAAATTTTATAGCTTAAATAGCTTAGTTAGGCTCTAAGCTACACGTCAGAGTTAAAAGAAATAATTTTAATCACAACTACATTCTTTTAATTTAAGTTTGGATAAGCTATATTTTTATGGCTGGAATTAGTTTAGTTTTCTTTGTTTCATTAATAATATGCCCTTAATTAAGAAAAACATTTATTTTAATTTACGATCGATGGTGGATGCGCCGGGCAAATCCGTGGCTGGAAAATCTATGGCTATCTTAACATCGGTTAGCTTACTCAGCTTAAAGTGTCGCCTACCCAGCTTAGTGGGTAGATCTGGAGTCTCGTGTTCGCATCTATACCTTTTGTGTGCTTCATTGCAATTTACCAAATTAAGGAGTGCAGCACGTGACAGACATGTACGATATTTGATTTTTGATAGTAATCATTTAAATCACTTATGTAGTTGCAAATAACATGAATATATGTTTTATATTGCCAGAATTTAACTGTTTGTCTACAATATAAATAAAGGGAATTTTTCTTTTAGGTAAACATGTGCATAAGCTGTAAATTTTCCGACATGCATTGTTTTTTTACAAGAGTTTAATTCGAAGCTTTAAACGAGTGTTTTCCACTTCCAGACTAAGCATAAAGTAAAATTTAGAAAAGCCCCGTGTAAATTTATCGAGGGTCGCGCAGCGACCCGAAACAAATTTTCTGCGCTTTTCCAAACTCGAAATTTTACTTTATGCGCCACGCGTATGAAACACTGATTTCAAGTGAGGTTCAAATATACATACATTTCTCAGTATTTTAGTGTTTTATACGTGTGGCGCATGAAGTAAAATTTCGAGCTTAGAGAAGCCCAGAAAATTTGTCACAAATTTTCACGGGGCTTTACTAAACTCGAAATTTTACTTCATGCTTAGTCTGGGAGTGGAAAACACTCGTTTAAAATTTCAAATTGAACTCGTTTAACAAACAACGCATGTCGCAAAATTTACAGCTTATGCACATGTTTACCTAAAAGAAAAATTGTATTTACTCATATGGAATATCAAACTAAAAAGCCATCAATTTCGGTATACAGTCTTCTGTAATTCAATACCCATTCATTTTTATTATTCGTTGTGATAAAATTCGGCAGGCACTATAAACCAATACATAGTCAGAACTGATTTCTGCAATTTTGCTGTCTCTGCGCCATCTCGTATCCCAGAAACACAACCAGCAAAAACTGGCTCTCTTAAAAATCTCAAAATTTTATTGCATGCCATTGTTCATGCTTGAATGTAGTCATATAAAATATGAAACACTTTTACGTTATCACGATAACTATTTCCTGATTAAATACACGCATTATATTCAATTTTATGAATCCAAAGGTGAATGATTCGCAAGATAAACAAGCACGCACAGCAAGTGGCGTTGATAGTAGACTAGTTACGTTCATCATTGCTTAAGCGAACGAAAAAAACAAGAGAAATACGTTAAGGACGCGCGAGGAAGTGCAAGGATAACTTGTTATGCAATTCATATGTGCATGGATGATATTATTGATGGGGCTAAACAGTGGGACTGGTTCTGCCAGGGCTATTAAACCCGACGGGCCCGGTAATGAGGATGTAATTAGATGAGGCGGCTCCGCGAAGATGGACATTCTTTTTTTTTATTTTAAAGTTTTTTCGTTTTGGAAACGTCGATTTCTCACAGCAGTGCCCAGAATCCAGACCGGACTCCGGAGAGACGGTCTTTGCGATCGCAGAATGCTAATTTTCTTGATCTGTGTGTACCATCTAATTAAATCAGATCGCTTACAAGAATTAGCATAATAACGTTACGTTTATTCCGATCACTTAAGATAGGTTGGATGGAGTCAATGGTAACGTTTATTCAACTCTTACTTTTTGAGAGGAACATGTTATCGTTAGTAATTTACTTGCACTTTGAGTGTCAAAAGAGGTAGACTATTACTTTTTGCATGGTGTAAAATAATGCACAAAATAATATTCACATAAAACGCACAAACAATTCGAAATAGTCATTTAGGTAACTAGTGTTTGAAGTAGGGTTGTACCGCACGATTTGCGAGATTAGGGCATGGTCTAGGCGGATCCACGGGGAGGAAATGGAGCAAACGAAAAAATGATTATGTATTTTTAATACTATTTCCTCCCTATTGAAATGACGATTAAATATGGAAAAATCCAAGAGTTGCAACAAAAGATGTATAAGTATATTAGTAAATAGTAAACATTTGCAGCATGTAAAGTAATTTTAATTAAAAAAACATTTGGTATTGTTTCACATATTAAAACTTAATTTAGTTTCGGTTTGTTAGACCATTTTTAAACCATTTCAGACCTTTGATAATGGTCTAACAAACCGAAACTAATCGGAATAAAGTTTTAATTCGTGAAACAATACCAAGTGTTTTTTTAATTTAAATAACTTTACATATTCTAATATGTTTCACCAAGTGCCAGTAAATTAATTCAAGAAAACATTTGCAGAATGTATTAACGTAAGGATCAAACATAATGGGTGGGTGCATTTTCAAATTCACTTTAAGTCAGTGTTTTAACCGCGTGGCGCATGAAGTAAAATTTTGAGTTTAGAAAAGCCTGAAGATTTACTTTATGCTTAATCTAGGATTGAAAACCCTCGTTATAAGCTTCAAATTGAAAGCTTTCATAAAAACAACGCGACGACACGAAAACATCTAAAATCTTCCGGTTTCTATCTCTTTCCTTAAATGTTAGAGGGTAAGGGGCAAGAGACCAAGCACTCAGGAGGTAATAATCCATTATGAACACTAACCGCATTTTTTGATGTCAATGTCAACCCGATATTAGCAGGTAGTAAGAAGTCCATGTGTTTTCAGCCGGCGCGTAGCGTTATCTTTTGTCCGACTTGGGGTGGTTTTGATAGGAATATTTATTTGATATTTATGAAATTATTTAAAATGTAATAATAATTAATACGACATTTATAAAATAAAGTCGAAATTACGTCTACGTGTACAATGTTAGTTCAATAGAATTTTTTAAAACATATCTGACGTTTACATCTCGATAAATATTGATCATCACATCTAAACGTTATATATTTTAACTTTACTGTAAATCAGTGGTTTATACGCGTGGCGCATGAAGTAAAATTTCGAGTTTAGAAAAGCCCCGTAAAAATTTGTCGAGGGTCGCTGCGCGACCCTCGACAAATTTTCTACACGGTGCTTTTCTAAACTCGAAATTTTACTTCATGCTTAGTCTGGGAGTGGACAACACTCGTTCTTAGAAGTTTCAAATTGAAGGATCACTCTACTAAGTTTACTAAGTTTTTTACCATTTTACAAAGGTTACAGCTCGAAGGACCAATCATGGTCTTCGGAGACCAAAGGACTACAGGGAATCGAAGTTTTTTTACAAGAAAACAACGAAAATCTGAAGGATTACAGCATGGATAGGAAAGAACACATCTAATTTTGAAAAAATATCGAAATTGGGTTGGTTTTCAGTGCATTTTAAACTTTACTTTAAATCAGTGTTTTATACGCGTGGCGCATGAAGTAAAATTTCGAGTTTAGAAAAGCCCCGTGAAAATTTGTCTCGGGTCGCTGCGCGACCCTCGACAAATTCTCTACGCGGGGCTTTTCTAAACTCGAAATTTTACTTCATGCTTAGTATGGGAGTGGAAAACACTCGTTAGTTTAAAATAAATCACAATTGATAAAATATGTATCGTTGGATGCCCGTCTTCAGGGGAGATATGTAAGCAAATTATGGGTCTTAGGAGTTGTCACATAAGTGAGTTACTCAAGGCACTCTTTACGAAAACAAAAGATTAACATTTTACATATAAAATGTACAAAGTGAGAAACTCGATGTCTCAGCTCTATTAAAAGAGAAGGAAAACCGATAGAAAAAATCTGAAAAGAGGTTCATAAATGGGATTGAGTAAGGTTCATTTTAATCCAAAATTGCATATTTTTCTAAATTTTGAAAGTGAAGTAATGACGTCATCGAATATTTTTTCCCCAGAAACATACCTATATTTTTGTATATTTCAAAAGAGCTAATTTTTCTGAACTTTGTAGAGAAAAAAATTTGCTATCTTTCATTAAAAAATTAAAAGCAAACTTGAAAAAAAGTATTATCAAAAATTCCAAATTGTCACGACTTAAACAAGTGGCCTTTGGAAGCAAATAACAAAGCCGCATCTGTCAAAAATTAAACTAATGGATGACAAATATTGTTTTGTTGTCATTTGATTTTAGATTTCAGATTTTTCTATCGTTTTTCATTTTCATATAATAGAGCTGAGACATCGAGTTTCGCTCATCTTGTACAATAAACTATAAGTGTGATACATCATTGAATTCAGGAAAAAATATTCTTACAAAAAATATGAAAATCCAAAAGAAAATCCAGAAAACGTGAACGCCATCTACTCCTAATAGCATTGTCGATGGTACTCACAGAATGACTATTATAAATGTCGATTGTGCATTTTGAAATCCAGAAGGAAACTGATCTTCTATAACCATTTTCAATTTCAATTTCAATTTCAATTTCATTTATTTCCAAAAAGAATAAGTACATAGCATTCATGGGTGAATGGTTGTAAACGATAATATTTAGTAAACATAAAATTAGACTTATCATCTAGTATATAAATGTTGTAGAGGTAAAAATACATATCAATAAATATAAAACTTAATATCTAGGGCTAAAGCAAATAATAAATATAAAACTTAATATCTAGGGGTAAAGCAATAATTATTTAAAATACAATTGAATAGACTTAGTGTCTATTAGTAAAAGTATTAAAAAACATTGTATAAGGACAGTGCACAGAATAATTTAGTTTAAAATGTAATAGATTAAAAACTTAATATTTACATAACAAAACTTATGATCTAGAAAAAAAAAACTATTAAAAGATTTGTATAAGGGACAGTACACGAAATAATTTAGATTAAAACCTAGTAAAATAAAACTTAGTATCTAGATATAGAACATTTTAAAAATATTTGTATATGAGGACAAGTACAGTGTATAAGATCATCAACAGAGATAAACCTTCGGACATCATGTATTTATAAATAATATTCAACAGAATCACTTATTTATTGTCGTCACAATATTTAATATATTCATCCACCGTATAGAATGATTGTTCTAATACAATTGATTTTAATTTTGTTATGAGTATTTTGTCAGGAAGTGCTTTAATATGTTTTAGTAGTCATATGTAATTTTCATATAAATTAACGATGTGAACGCCATCTGCTGCCAATTTTTAAATAGTATCGTTACAGCTATTGACAGTAGATGGCGTTCACGTCGTTATTTTAAATGTAAATTACATATTAGACTATTAAAATGAATAAAGATGGTTAGTTTTCTTCTGGATTTTAAATTGCACTATAAATTGGCAATTTTAATAGTCATATGTAATTTACATTTAGGTTGACGACGTGAACGCCATCTACTGCCAATAGTCTTGTCTATTGTACTCACAAAATGACTATTATAAATGTCAATTGATTGTGCATTTTAAAATCCAGAAGAAAACTAAACATCTATAACCATTTTAGTAGTCATGTGTAATTTACATATAAATTGACGATGTGAACGCCATCTGCTGCCAATTTTTGAGCAGTGCTATTGACAGAAGATGGTGTTCACGTCGTTAATATATTTATATATATATATATATATATATATATATAATAATAATAATAATAATAATAATAATAATAATAATAATAATCTTTATTACGGAATCACCATTTTAAAGAAATAATACAAACAAATATATACCAGTGTTACAATAAATCAATACATATGCAAAAAAGAAATTACAAATTTTAAATAATATCAATGATTAATGCAAAAAATTAAATCACAGTTAAGAGATAACATAAAAATGAAAATAAGTTCTTCAGTAGTAATAACAATAATCGCTAATTAAAAAACAAATAAAAAAAATACACAAATAATAAAATACAAACCAGTTTTTTCAACAATAAAATTAATAAGAATTACATAATTACAAATCCAAAATTAAAGTATTTGCTTAAGTTTTCGCCCAAGGTACCAACCTCACTTACTAAGTAATTTGAAAAAAATAGGATTTGAATTACGAATTCAAATCATCTAATATAATTCGAACACATCTACTTAAAAAGTCACCTGGGATCTCATCAGGGCCACAACTGAAATTATTTGATAATGACGCAAGTTCACTATAAATGTCTTTAATATTAATAATAAATTTCTCACTTCCCGCAAACGCATTACACATCGAAGAGAGCCGCGGAGAAACACTATTTTGAACTTGGGACATTTTATAGTTTGCAGCAAAGTTATCTGCGAAGGAATCAGCTATATCCTGTACACTACGAAGGGTATTGTTACAATTAGACATAACTTTAGGGAGACCATCTTCTTTCTTCAGCTTCTGTATATGCCGCCAAAATTTAGTTGGTTGATTATTAATATCAGCCAAGTCTCAGTAAGTATTATAACATCATAACAACATAAATTCACATTTAAAGATATTTCTTCAATTTTTGTGCGCATACCGCTAACATTCTGAAGATAAATTTTCAGTTTTTTTATTTATGTTGTATACGGATTGTTTTGGTGGTTTTCGAGGCTCATTGTCCTTAACAATCTCAGGATTGTTGTTAATATATTTAATGGATAGATTTGTTTCACCGTCGTTCCTTCTCTCCGCTAATTTCTTGTACAACTCCTTAATATAGTTTCTCTGCATTTCAGTTAAGTCAGATTTAATTTGTATATCAGTTGTCGACTTATATTTGTGTAACGATTTTAGTATCAGTTTCGGAGTTTCAGCACATGAAAACATTACTTTGATTGGCCGAATTTTATTCTGAACCTTGCGACCCACTCTAATAATTTTATTTATAGTTGATAGAAGTTCAGTATTGGGATTTAACAAGTTATGTATTGCAGCTGTATCATCATTTATACGTATTTGTGTATCAGTGGATTGAGATTCCTCAACATTAAATATCATTAGGTTTTTAGCTCTAGTATTTCTTTCGCTAATTTCTTCAATAACGTTAAAATTATTATAATCCGCGGCAGCTTCTTGATCTTTCTTGATGCTCTTTATTTCTGCTTTTAACTGTTGATTTTCTTTGTCTGGATTGTTAAGTCTGACAATAATCGACTCCATAGTCAAAGAGAATTCATTAAGAGTTTTTTGCATTGTGGTAGTAAATGCGGACAAACGACTATCAATAACATTCTCAAACATTATTTGCATGTCAGATAAAGTATGTGTATTAGCTGATAATTTTGGGGGTGTATATATATATATATATATATATATATATATATATATATATATATATATATATATATATTCATTATAGCACTTTTTCCGTTATTTAAAGAATTGATGATTGTCGTACTAAACGTATTTCACTTGCTAATTGGTTGGTCGCACATGAAGTAAAATTTCGAGTTTAGAAAACCTTAATTTGTCTCAGTCGCTCTACTGCGCTACGCCCGAGCCAAATGTTCAGGCTTTTCTAAACTCAAAATTTTACTTCACGCTTAATCTGGGATTAGAAACACTCGTTAGATGATCAATCATAAGGTTGTTATGTTTAAAACACTTTGTTCTATAACACTCGTTAGATGATCAATCATAACCAAGGTTGTTATGTTTAAAACACTTTGTTTTAAAACAGTGTTTTTTGTTCAAGATTTCAATTTGAATCTTTAAACGAGGGTTTTCCACTCCCAGACTAAGCATGAAGTAAAATTTCGAGTTTAGAAAAGCCTGAAAATTTGGATTGGCCGCGTAGCGAAGCGGAGCGGCCAATCCAAATTAGGCTTTTCTAAACTCGAAATTTTACTTCATGCGCCACGCGTATAAAACACTGAAATATCGTAAAGTTTAAAATATACGGCTTTAGCAATCTAATATGTAAATGTGGATAGAACGTGAGTCAAATTCTGCGCTGAAAAAATTGTTTAAAGCAGTGATTATAGGCAACCTAATAACTCTAACGTATATTAGGTTGCCTATAACCGTTGTTGTAAGTGTGTTTTTTGAACTTCACTGTAAATCAGTGTTTTTAAGCGTGGCGCATGAAGTGAAATTTCGAGTTTAGGAAAGCCTAATTTGGATTGGCCGCTCCGCTTCGCTACGCGGCCAATCCAAATTCTTAGGCTTTTCTAAACTCGAAATTTAACTTCATGCTTAGTCTGGGAGTGGAAAACACTCGTTTAAAGCCTCAAATTAACCGCATTAAAACAACGTTTTCCCACAACTTTAAAAAACGCTGTAATTATCGGGATATGTATACTCAAAAGAAATATGCCCTGTATATTCTGTTTTAAACACGTTTTAAACGTGTTTTAAACATGTTTGAACACGTTTTAAGCCCAGATCATAACCTCATTTTGCATTTTTTTATTGCTAGATTAGCTTGCTCTATTTAATCGATTTGATTAAAACGTAACCAAATAATACCATTGCATAACATATTGATTAATGAATTAAATTGTTCTAGTCATCAAATGAACATGAACGACCGTTTAAAACGCTTTAAAAAGGGAAAAAAGGGAAACTACCTGCTATTCTAACAGATAAAGTCATAAATTGTAACATCAACCACACCATAAATTGTGGTTTCTTTTCTTCCATTATACTCCCGCGCTTGTAGAGGGTGTCTCTCTTCAAAATTTGTTGGTTTAGATATTTTGGAGAGGCCCTAAAACAACGACTGTCAAAATTCCCTGTATACCGTTCGTTTGCTTTATTGTGCTCACTATTGGGATTTCTAACTACTAGAGATAGTTAAATTAATCAAAGGATTCCACTTTTGTTACAAAGTAAAACTACGTTGACAAATTTAAGCGTCATTTGTTATCAACTTCTGGAAAAAAAGAACATATTAAACTAACTTTCTTTTTGTCATAACTTCGTTAATTACAAAGATAACCTGAAGTCTAAAATGTACCTATGATAACAGTCGAGAAATACAAGAAAATTGACATAATATATACAATGTGTTCTCTTCTTAAGATACGACATCAACGTTAAATTTTTTTTAATGGCAGCTATATTGTATTTTTACACCACTGAAAAGAGCAGGAAATTTGAACTGGAAATCATGTATCATATGTCAATAAAAGACAGCATTCATATTTAAAAATAATTGGAACACTCTGTATAAAAACTGTCAATTTTATTGTATATTTTAAGGATTACCTTAGGTTATGTACAAACTTTCAATTCTATATCTCTTTTCTTTCCAGACTTCTCTAAACTCGAAGTTTTACTTTATGTGCCACGCGTATAAAACACTAATTTAAAATTAAGTTGAAAATATATACTACCATATGGCTGGTAGATCAATATTTACCGAGATTTGTTGAAACTTTTTAAATCATAGTCTTTTTTGTAAATTTCCTAAATTTTCGTTACATATAAAAATGTTGACACTTTGAATGAATTTCCAAGTTATTAGGTAATTTTTAAATCCTTAACGCATTTCGATTTTCTTTCATTTTCAAAATTTTGTCGGTTTTTCTCAATTTCTGTTAATTTTATAAAATCTTGATAGTTTTCGTAAAACTCAAAGATTGCGTCAATTTTCCAAAATAATTGACCTTTTTAAGATTTTCATTAATTATAAAAATCTCGACGCTTTTTATGAATTTTCAATAATTCCGTTGATTTTCAAGATTTTAACTTAGCAATCATTGTTCATTTTCAATGACACATTTGAAAATTGACACGCGGCGAATTTGGAAATTCGTGACGCTTATTTTTTTTAAATTAATGATAATATTTTACAAATTAACTAAATATATTTTTATTATTATCTTGAAAATTCACGAAATACTTCAACATTTTCGAAGTTAACGAAATTTCGGAAATCCACGAAAATTGAGAAAAATCCTATAACCTAATGATCAGATCAGAAAGTATTAGAATTTTTAGAATTAAAGAAAATCTAGAAAAATCTGGAAAACCGTCAGAATTTTGAAAATTAAACGAAATTTTGTAAATTTACAAAAACCAAAAACCGTCAACGAAAGTTAACGAAAATTTAGGAAATTCAAGAAAATTGAGGGAAATCCTATAACCTTATGAAAAGTAGCAGAATTTTTAGAATTAAAGACAATCTAGAAAAATCTGGAAAATGGCAGAATGTTGAAAATTAAACGAAATATTGTAAATTTACAAAAACCAAAAACCGTTAAGATTAAAAAAAATTACAACACATGGAAATTGAATATTAACAATAATCTTGGAAATTCATCAAAGCTTTTTTTTACAAATAATGATAATGAAGGAAAGTTATTAAAACTGTTTAATTTTAATTTAATTTTAAAAATTGACGAAAATCTCAAATACCGTCGAGTTTTTATAAATTAAGGGAAAACTTAAATAAGTTATAGATTTTTCTCTAACGAGTGTTTTCCAATCCCGGATTAAGCATGCAGTAATATTTAGAGTTAAGAAAAGCCTTACGAATTTGAATTTGGAGAAACAGCTTTAAATTAGCAGTAGTTTTTTTTAAATAATGAAAATCAGATACAACGTTATAAACAAGATGTGCATTTTTTGACACTTGTTCTGAATCACCCTGTATAATTGAATACACAGTTGTAATAAAATTCAGTGTTTAATAATGTAATTTAAAATATTTTTAACAATTTAGCTAAAATTTAAAAACAAACAAATTATAACAAAGAAGTATAAAATATAGTAGTTTAAATAGTTTATATAATTTAAGATAAAAATAACATTTTAAAGATGTTTCAAACAAATTTAACGTTTAAAACGTGTTTAAAACAAAACCGTTTATAGCAAAACCGTTTAAAACACGACACTTGTTTTTAAACATGTTTAAAACAAAGTGTTTTAAACATATCAACCCTGCTATGTACCTGGGAATTTTTTCAAATTTAAGTGTCCGAATATTCATTCAAAAATATATTCAAATTATTCGAATATTCTCATTATTCAAATGTTTGGATATTCAAATAGTCGAATATTCAAATATTTAAATATTCGAATATTCAAACATTCGAATATTCAAATGTTTAAATAAATACTAAAATATCCGAATTTTTGAATTCATAGATTTAAATAGAAAAGGAAATTAGTTATAATTAGGAAGTAACTATTATAAGTTAAAGCAGTGGTCTCCAAACTACGGCCCGCGGGCCAAATCCGGCCCGCGACTTGCATGAATCCGGCCCGCCATTGTTTGTAATTTTTTTTGTAAATGTCATATTTTGAAATATTGTAACAATTGTTCCTTAAATTTTTCATAATTTTATAAAATTAATCGGATCTTGGCCGACTTTATTATGTAGAATTGTATTTGTAGCCCGCGAAGAAGATAGTTTGGAGACCCAGAAGTTAAAGTATTATACCTTGTAATAGTTACTTTGTGAGCTTTAACAGAGTGACGACTAATCGGCAAAATCATAGAAAAGTCAGGTTTTTTTTCATCCGGAAATATCATGGAAAAGTAAAAGAATTCAGGTTTCTTTTTAACAAAATGTCAGAGAATTTTAGATACAAAAATAAATATTATGTGCTGGCCAACAGAGTTGTATAGCTGAGGCCATTAAGTTTGCAAGAAGAAAAAAAAGATATATTAGGTTAGGTTAGGTTTATATGGCAACAGCCGAGGCTGTTCACTTAGGCCCATAGAGCCCGTTGTGATACCATGAGAGATCCTTCCCCTATACAACCCAATTTGAGGACCTAATGAATCCGATCAGATTTCCCACCCTTATAGGTGAGAGCTCCGTCAGTTCACTTGCGTGGTGCAGACCGAGGTACTTCATTCGTTTCCCCTCAAGAGCAGGAAATTGACCTAGATAGTGGAGTACTGTTTCTTCCTCCTCCTCATCTAGGCATTCTCTGCAGTAGTCATTGTATTTGAGACCTATCTTTTGTGCGTGTCCACCCAGAAAACAGTGACCCGTGATGATGCCTACTGCCTTCCTTATGTCGATTCTGCTAAGTGCAATTAATCTTTTACTATTTATAGTGACCCGACACCATATGGTAAAAGGGAATACTAATTATATAAATATATATACTATTTATAGTGTCACACATAGGCCATAGCTGCCTTGTTATGTGACACGTGTCTTCTTCCTTCCACCTAAGGTTAACCCATGATGTCATTTGGTCCCTTAATAGTCTCTTGCATTCCCCAAGAGGAATGTCGGCGGAAAGTTCAGTAGATAGGTCTCTCATCCTTGCCCCCTTCCTTGCGAGGCCGTCGGCAATAGAGTTTCCCTTGATATCACTGTGACCTGGTACCCAGATGAGCCCCACATCACAGCTGTTAGCGAGCTTGTTAAGCACTTTTCTGCAGTCTCTGACCACCTTGGAGGTGCAGTAGGGACTATTTAATGTCCTAATGGCGGCCTGGCTATCGGTGACGAACCTTATATGGTTTATCTGAAGGTCGGTTTTACCTATCCAGTCCACTGCCACTCGGATAGCCATGACTTCCGCCTGTAGGACGCTGCAGTGGTTTGGGAGTCGAAACGATTTTTTAAGGTTGAACTCATGTGAGAAAATTCCACCCCCTACTCTGTTTTCGGACTTGAAGCCAATTGTGAAGAGCCAGACTTCATTTCCCTGAACAATCTTGCCCTCTACCCATTCGGTTTTGTCCGGGATGAAAATGGAGAACTTGTTCCCAACGGTAAGTTCTGGAAGACAGCTATCAGTCCTCAGTGGGATATCGACAAGCTCATTCAGGATCCTTCCCTGGCCCTGTTTGCTACTATTCCATATCCCGACCGAGTTGATCCTGATCGCTGTGGTAGCTGCAGCATACCTGCAGTAAAGGTCAACAGGAGCTAGATTTAGTATTACATCTAGCGCTTTGGAGCTGGTAGATCTAACCGCGCCTGTTATGAGCAGTTCGGCTGATCTCTGTACCTTACCCAGTGCGGTCCGGTGAATTTTCTTATCAAGAGCAGTCCACCAGACTGCAGTGCCGTAGAACAGATGGGTCTCACCACAGTCGTGTACATCCAGTGGACAACGCTTGGTTTCAGTATTAGGTGTATTTAAATATTCAAAATATTCGAATATTCCTCCAAAACTACCGTCTAACTTCATCTATCATTGAAGTTAAGTCAAAACAAACGATCAACGAGCGATACTCACAATAACAATACTCTAACTTTATATGAATGATAATTATCTAATCTCAATGGTTGAATGTAAGATAACTACACTGATTAGCAACAAATGTAACTTCAATGATCACCACATATCCTAACCTTTATGACTACTGAATAACCATATTTTCATTCTTAATTTTTATTTGTTAGTTGGTTTGAAGAGAATTTGACCTAAACATTATAAATACTTTGATAGAGCGTTGTAACAAATCAAATAAGATTTTAAATATTTCATTGTATAATTCAATATCCGTATCCGTGTATTTGCACGGGAAGTAGTTGTTTCAATGGGTATTTATTGTCCTAAATTGTCTTATTAATTAATACGTATTGTTTGCATTTCACACGAATTTTCTTAATTTTTTATATATTAAATTCCTGTAAATTTACCAAACGCGTAATTAGCGGGATATGTATACTTAAAAGAAAACTTCCCTGTATATCTTTATTCGTAATATTAAAGAAAATAATTTGTCTTATTACTCGCCTGACTAGCGCAGAGCGAGGACGTACATTCTGCCTAAGCCGAGACGTACGATATTTATCAAAGCTAGTGCATTTAAAATCAAAGGTTCCTGATGGAGGATGACGATGAAAGTAGCGGAGATTACATCGATGTGGTGACAAAAAAACGGGGACGGCCACCAAGATACCCAGTAGCCAGTAAGGCCGCAAAAAAACAACACGTATCAGGTAACGCAAACTTACCCAAAACAACTAATAAGATACTCCAAGCCGCATTAAAAAAAATCAATACACAAACTCCATCACAAAATACGCAACAAGCAATAAGTGCTTCACAACCTCAACAATCACACAGTTTGTGAATATGAACTTGTTGTTGGTAGTGTGACCCCTACCAACAACAAGTTCATATTCACAAAACACAAATACAACTTACACACCAATGACATCCACCCCAAAATACAACAATAATCAAGAATACAAACACATCATCAAAACACACAGTGGATTTATTCTAAGAACAAATGTAGATACACAAACAATATCACACAATTTAAACACATTAAAAACACAAAAAATCGTCCACGAATTTCGTGCATTGTCATCGGGTCCACGGGTCAACATCGCAGCCGCAGCACAACCGCGAGGAACGCCGACCCCATCTTACTGCTGCATTATAAAAAGCGTCGAACCCGAGATCGAGGACACCAACATCAGCGAGCATTTAAACGCTCAAGGAATTAACCACAGATACTGCAAAAGAATAATTGCGAAAAAAGACAACTACAAAACACACATGATTAGGATGATTACAGCTTCACACAAGTCATTCACAAAACTTTTGCATAACAAATTTAGATTCATGTGCAAAATTTATAACGTCATCGAGAGCAAACCTCCTACACCTATTCCAGTGCCGTGCGGGCGCTGCAATAAATTCGATCACATCACAGCAAACTGCAAAGAGATGACCACATGTGCTAAATGTAATGGAACACATTCAACATCCACTTGTATTTCATCACTACCCATCAAATGCAGATCCTGCGGGGGCACAGATCACGGAGCCTGGTTCACTAAATGCCCGAATAGGCCACTGGAACCAATTCAAGGAATCCCCAACATGAAAATTGTAAATCAAAATAAGAAATCAGCTAACATAGACAAGGACCTAACTAAAAATTCACGCATTCATGCTCCTATCACCATCCATGACTACATAATTGACATCTATACCACTAATGTAAATTCACCCACGACAACGGACAGAGAGACACTCATTAAAAATCTTCGTTCACGATTCATCACCTCATTCAATATCGACACTCACGAAAATTTCTCAGGAAATAAAATGTTTATAGTTATGTTTGACCTTGAATCCCCCAATATAATCCCACCCGTAGAACCCATTTCAGGTATCAGAACAGGAATCGCACAACTAAATAAAAATGGCTAAATTAAATTTCATCTATTCCAACATTAATTCCCTATCCACTAAATCCCATCTACTCTACAACTACCTATCTAGTAACCCAATTCATGTATGTATGATGGTAGAAACGAAAACCAACAACCCATTTGTATTTAATAATTGGTCATACATTCAAATCCCTGCATCCATTCCCAACGTCAACCAACGCGGAGGTTCAATTGTAGCAACTAAACCCGAAATAAAATTAGGAAAAGCCAATCCTCCAAAAATCAACCACATAATGAATGAATGCTTTTGCTTAATTTTGTTTACATTGAAATCTCCGATCATGATAACATGGTCGTAGAGGGAAGCTTTAGTAAGGATGGTATCTTCAATAGAGGATGAATGGTGAATATAGACAAGGAAGATATGTAATTTAAAGGAAGCAAGGTCAATTGTGAAATGAGTACATCACAATTGACCTTGCTTCCTTTAAATTACATATCTTCCTTGTCTATATTCACCATTCATCCTCTATTGAAGATACCATCCTTACTAAAGCTCCCCTCTACGACCATGTTATCATGATCGGAGATTTCAATGTAAACAAAATTAAGCAAAAGCAACTCTCTTCATTTATGTCGAATTCAAATTTCATACGTATAAACACACCTCCTACATTCATAATGTCCCATAACAAATCCTCCACACCCGACATATTCATGTGTACCAGCAACATTCAGCACCTTATCCAAGACGTTACCCTTATACCCGATCTGTACTCAGATCATTTAGCTATTCAATTTTCATTGAAGAAAGACCCGCCTATTCCCTCACCTCCAAAATTAATATTCCAATATTCCAACTGTAACATTGACAAAATTACTCAAGACATGACCGACTTTATAAACTCACAATACACAATAAACCCAGCTTCAACATCACTATTTCTACGCAAACTAACACATACAATTCAGAAATATACTCCAACCTGCACAAGAACACCTTATAAGTATCCCCTTCCCAACTTTATCCTCAAACTCCTCAAACACAAACGACAACTATATAGAGACTTAAGACTGACAGATGACAATAACTTAAAAACTAAATTCAACAAACTAAATAAAGACATCCACAAACTTATATCAGACTACAAAGCAGAATGTTGGATCAGGGCTTGCGAAAACATTAATATTCTAAGCGGAAGGGAGTACTGGAATGAAATTAAAAAACTTTCCAAATATCGCAAAACGGACTTTCTTAACAAAATACGTGACCCAAATACTAACGAGACTGTGACAGAAGACTATTTAATTTCGAACATTTTTGCAAACTATTTTAAACAAACCTATACAATGACAAATAACGATAACTTTGATACTGATTTTTTAAATGACGTTAACTCCTGGTACATATCCCAAAAAAATAGCGACTCCCCATCCCATTGTCCCGAGGACGACATATCTGAAGAAGAGTTTTCGAGAATCTTCATAAAGGCAAAAATACAGCCCCCGGTCACGACAATATACCCAGAATTATCCTAAAATCCCTACCTGATCAAATTCACAACCATATCCTAAAAATATTTAACAATATATATGCCACTCAAATATTTCCTTCTGAATGGAAACATGGAATCATTACATGCATCCCTAAACCTAATAACGATCCTTTAGAAATATCCAATTATCGTCCTATAACTCTACTTCCAGTCCTAGGCAAATTATTTGAATCCATTATTAAATCCAAACTCCTTCAACTTATTTCCGCCAAAATCCCTCCATAGCAATTTGGGTTCATCGAACATCGATCTACTGCCCTCCCGTTATCCATTTTAACCTCAAATTGCCAAACAGCACACCTCGAAGGCCGAAAAACAGCAATTGTCTTTTTAGATATACAAAAAGCGTTCGATTCGGTATGGCATCGAGGTTTGCTGTTTAAACTCAATTCATTAGAAGTCCCTCAACATCTAATAAACCTCCTTAACAGCTACCTTACAAATAGAATCCTGCAAGTCAAAATCCGAAAAACTTTATCCTCAACATGTTATCCTCAACAAGGCCTCCCTCAAGGTTCTCCCCTATCCCCACTTCTGTATAATATTTTTGTCCATGACATTTACAACCCAGAACCTACGTTTTTCAATAAATCACTCTACCCTCTTCTTTACGCTGATGATACAGCTCTTATTTCCCATGCTCCTACGCTTCCTAAAGGTCTAGGTACTTTGCAGGGTCTGATAGACAGCATCCAACAATGGTTTGCGAAATGGAGAACATCCATAAATCCCAATAAATCCCAACTTCTAATTCCCTTCCACCGCACCAACAACTCCCCATTCCAAATAATAATCAACAATATATCCATTCGTCTATCACATACCTGCAAATACCTAGGAATAACCCTCGATCCCAAGTTTTCCCTCAAAACACATTCCCAAAACCTTAAAAACAAAATCAGAAGCAGGGCGAAGCACTTTAGATGTTTAACGTATAAAACAAAAGGCATCACCGCAAGTACCGCTGTACATATTTATAAATCCATCTGCCGACCCCTGCTTGAATACGCACCGATCCTCTTCCACAATCCACGCCCCATAGTGCTCAAAAATCTACAAATTGCGGAACGGTCAGCCCTCAGAGTACTAACAAAACTAAGACACCCACTAAATCCAAAACCCAAGTAACCCCCATCGAACAACGCCTTCAACAACTGTGCCAAAAAATAGCCACCAACCCCTACATCCTCGACATTTTCACATTATTATGTATCCCTCGCAATCCTGATATTCCGCCTAAATTCATACACCCCAACATAACAATTTAACAATTCATTTCATCCTTCCATGCAGACATTAGCGATCATGACGTTTAGAGGACCATTAAATTCACCGACATCGACTGTTAAACACTTCCCATTTTACAAGAGAAAAAAACTAATAAGTAATTTTTAAAAAATCCAGGCTGAAAGACCGCAGGTCGATAGCCATTTTACGGAATTGTTATCTTTTATATATATATATATATATATATATATATATATATTTTCTTATATAGAAGAATATACGCCATTATATTATTATTTAGCTAAGAACTGACAATTTCATTTATATTTTATATCGTATCATTTTAAGTTTAAAACCTATACAATATAAATATCAGAGCAGGATTCGAATCATTCAGGATTTGAATCCCGGATTCGAATCCTTTTAGAGGATTCAAAACTGGATTTGTGATCCGGATTCGTTACATTTTCTTAAAAGGATTCGTATTCCAATCCAAATGTAGGTGATTCGAATCCTAATAACAGGATTCGAATATTTATAAAAAGATTCGAATATTTCGAAAATAATTCGAATTAATTGTGAGGATTAACATGAAAAATGTCTTTTGTGTGTTTTTAAATTTCTAGTTAAATCACTGTTTTATACGCGTGGCGCATGAAGTAAAATTTCGAGTTTAGAAAAGCCCAGAAAATTTGTCTCGGGTCGCTGCGCGCCCCTCGACAAATTTTCACGGGGCTTTTCTAAACTCGAAATTTTACTTAATGCTTAGCCTGGGAGTGGAAACACTCGTTTATAGCTTCAAATTGAACACTTCTAAAAAAAAACAACGTGAACATTTTCTTTTAGGTAAACATATGCATAAGCTGTAAATTTTGCGACCTCCGTTGTTTTTCTAAAGAGCTTAATTTGAAACTTCTAACGAGTGTTTTCCACTCCCAGACTAAGCATGAAGTAAAATTTCGAGTTTAGAAAAGCCCCGTGAAAATTTGTCGAGGGTCGCGCAGCGACCCGAGACAAATTTTCACGGGGCTTTTCTAAACTCGAAATTTTACTTCATGCGCCACGCGTATGAAACACTGATTTCAAGTGAGGTTCAAATATACATAAATTCACAATATTTTTGTTTTGTATGCGTGGCGCATGAGGTAAAATTTCGAGTTTAGAAAAGCCCAGAAAATTTGTCTCGGGTCGCTGCGCGACCCTCGACAAATTTTCACGGGGCTTTTCTAAACTCGAAATTTTACTTCATGCTTAGTCTGGGAGTGGAAACGCTCGTTCGAAACTTTAAAGTATGCTTTGATAAGAACATTAAATGGCTGAAAACGTTTTTAAAGATAATAATCTAATTTTAAAAATTTTGTTTATTAATATTTGAAGTAAAACTGACATGGTAGCCACAATCTGAAATGTTAATTTTTTCCGACATTTGCCTGATTCAAAATTGTTTTCCCTGCCTTTTAATATAACTTCCTTTTGTGGGATACCCCATTTTGTTAAATTGTTTTCATTGTTATAGTCATTATTTAAGTTAACTTTATAAATTTTTACTTGTTTTGTATTTTGCCTGCTGATTTTGACAAGTCTAATAATATCATATGGCTTGTTTGTTAGTGTTTTATTCAATTTGAATATAATTCCATGACTTTTCTCCGACTTTCCCGGTTTAAATGATACTCAATGATTTTTTTCTTTACGTAATTTTCAGGCATTCGTCGATTTTATAATAGAGCTCATTTCGAAGTTTTGAACGAGTGTTTCCACTCCCAGGCTAAGCATTAAGTAAAATTTCGAGTTTAGAAAAGCCCCGTGAAAATTTTCGGGCTTTTCTAAACTCGAAATTTTACTTCATGCGCCACGCGTACAAAACACTGATTTTAAGTAAAGTTCAAAAACACACAAATACATCTCTAATCAGACACGGAATCAGATATTTAGTCTGTTATCAACGATGTCCAGTGTTAATAATAAATAATTAGATTTTGAATATTTTTGTTAAAACAACTGGTATTTATATGAAAATGGTTGCAAAAAATTTATAAAATTAAATTTATTCTTAGAGGATTTGTATTCGTGATTCGAAAAAGCAGGATTCGAATCTTTGATTCGAATCATATTTATCTCTTACGAATCCTTTATTCGAGTATTCGTGACTCGAATCATATTAGGTGATTCGGATTCGTGATTCGAATACTTTTTACGAGGATTCGTCCCAGCTCTGATAAATATTGTATTCCTTCTCTGGTTTAAGTAGCCAGAAAAAAAGCGATAACCATTCCTTCTAATTCACTGTTAAAGACAAGGCAGTAAAATCGTTAACTCCATTTAAGTGAAATACCGTCGATTTCACATTGATCCTCTTATGGAGACCGTCGAGTGCCTTTTACGCGAGAAATCTGCTCAATCAAAGTCGGTGCCATTTTCGAAACTGAAATTGATTTCACCGTGAAACCTACGTCTTTGTGTGTATTGTGAGAAAACAAGAAAACTATTTTTATGCCAGCTTCTAGAAGTATTCAATCAATTCTCTTAATAGGCTACTCGCTTGTGTGAACAAGATGGTCATGTTTTTAATTATTATATAAATATAAATGATGATTTCTTGTATTATTTTCTTACTAATCTTTAAATTTATTGTGAGCATTATTTACTAGTATCTGTTTCAAAAGTGTTGGCCCCTGTGTTTGAAGAGTAATTTAAAATAATCAGTGGTGCAAAATACGTAGATTTTTTTTCAGGTTAATAATTGAGGCGTTGATTTTATAAACAGCATTTGTCCAAATATGACGTTTTGAGAAAATCGAAAAAAACTGTTTACCTTAATAACCGTTGCTATACTGCTTATAAAATTTAAAGTGTTGTTACTTTGTACATGTGTGGTTTTTAAAATTATTTTCTTTAATACTACGAATATAGATATACAGGGAAGTTTTCTTTTAAGTATACATATCCCGCTAATTACGCGTTTGGTAAATTTACAGGCATTTAATATATAAAAAATTAAGAAAATTCGTGTGAAATGCAAACAATACGTATTAATTAATAAGACAATTTAGGACAATAAATACCCATTGAAACAACTACTTCCCGTGCAAATACACGGATGCGGATATTGAATTATACAATGAAATATTTAAAATCTTATTTGATTTGTTACAACGCTCTATCAAAGTATTTATACTTATACTACTATACTTTCAGCCAGTTTCTCAGGTAAGTATGAGAGACACAGTCCATGAGATAAGATCTAGTGCGTGTGGTGACATTTACGGGATAACAATTAAATTAATTAAAGATGTTATTATTGTTATTATAGAGCCACTTACCAAACTTATTAATTCCATAATTATTACTGGTAAGTATCCTAATGTGCTCAAAATATCAAAAGTGCTACCAGTTCACAAAATAGGTGATCCAAATGATTGCAATAATTACCGACCGATAAGCATACCTCCAATTTTCTCCAAAAATTGTGGAGAAAATCCTGTTCAAGCAAATTATTGGACATTTTGAGGAAAAAAACTCCCTAAGCGACGATCAATATGGGTTTAGGCAAGGCAAATCAACAACCAATGCAATACTAGATCTGTGCCAGAGCATTATAGCATCATTTGAGAAGGGTTAGTATTTGTTTGCCTCATACATTGATCTTTCGAAGGCGTTTGACTGTGTTTCTCATACATTATTATTGAGAAAATTATATATGTACAATTTCAGCCCACTAAGTTGTAGGCTGATGATATCATTTCTTTCTAGCAGATTACAATCTGCGTTTCACAATGGCGAAATGTCGGAATTGCTAGAAGTAAAATGTGGTGTCCCACAAGGCTCTACTTTAGGACCTTTACTGTTCTTATTGTTTGTAAACGATTTCCCTGACTATATGTCAAATTGCAAAGTTGTCCTGTTCGCGGACGATACAACAATCATCAATTCATCGCCAAACCTGAATGCTGGTTTGGAGGAAAATAATGTCTTGCTTGAAAAAGCAAACATTTGGTTTAATGCCAACCTCTTGACTCTGAATGCTAATAAAACCGAAACAGCCAATTACAGCTTGAATACGCAAGAGCCTTATCAACACAAAACGGCGAAGTTCTTGGGCATTCATATAGATAATCATCTACTGTGGAACAGCCAGGGCGATGTATTAGCTTCAAAATTAAATAAAAGCATCTTTGTTATCAGGGGTCTAAAAAACAACATCAGCCCTCACATGCTAAGAATCGCATATTTTTCCTTTTTTCAGTCCCATCTCTCATACAACATTGTGGCATGGGGACAGAGGCTCTTTGGTATTCAGAGGAAAGTGGTAAGAATACTTGATAACTTAGGTTACCAAGATAACTGCAAACCATCATTCATAAAGCTAAAAATATTAACACTACCTTGTCTCTATGTCCTGCAAAGTGTGCTATTAATTAAATCGTACTACGACGACAACAAATTAAACCAACAAAGGCACAATTATCACACGAGAACGAAAACTGACTTAAGCATTCCCAACCTCAGGCTCCAAAGATCCAGGAATTGTCAGAACTATTATGGTCTGAAATTTTTCAATCATTTACTGGATAGATTTAGGGAACTAAATATAGTAAATTTCAAGAAAGAAATTAAGATAATTCTTATCAAAAATGCCTTCTACACCATAGAGGACTTTCTAAAACATACATTTTAGTCATGATTTACTGCTCATATACTCTGTACGTATGTATAAATCGTTTTTATTTAAATTTTGTGTTCGTATACGCATTTGTGTAATTGTTTATATCAGTAAATCTTAAATACCTAAACTTGTAAAACTTGTAAACTCTGACTTGTGTAAGCTCTGCTATAACACTAATAAAACATTATTATTATTAAGCGAACTGCTTTTACCATCGGACAGCTTGCAAAATACTCTACCAAATGCCGCTAAAATGTCGATTTCTACAATTCTGGACATATGCTGTTTATGAAATCAACGCCTCAATTGTACATTTTTCTATAACATACTGACGTTTTAATTTTATTGAATAATTTAACAAAAAGATTTTATTCTTAGTTTCAATTTGGTTAAATGTTCAAGCTTTTCTACTAAACTCGAAATTTTACTTATACGCCATGGGTATAATACACTGAATTATTGTGAAATTAAAAATAAACTGCTAAAGCAGAATTAAAAATATTTATTGCTAAACAAGAATATTTTTTAAATTACAATATCCGCTTCGTTACGCAACCAAACCAAATTTTTAGGATTTTCTAAACTAGAAATTCTACTTCATCTTAATAAAGAATCGAAAACACTTGTATCTTTAAATTGAACTCATTGAAAAATACAACGACTGCCTCAAAATTTAAATGCAGGAAACATTTCTTATTCAATGCTTTTTAAATCTCTGTCGTTTGGTGTATAATTGAAAACTTCCTTAGTTTAAATGCATGGCATAAATTTACGTTGATTAAAGCTCGTAGAGATTACAATGGGGTAGGGGCATTGAATAAATTGTCTTTAACACGACAAGATGGGGCGTCTATAAGGATGCTGGTAGATGTTTCCCTTTCAACGCAACGAACGTTGACAATTTGTAAATTTATTGTCCGTATTTCACCAGCACTCAATTGAATTAAACTAAGATCTTAATAAGCGCAGAGGAAAAGTATTGTTTAACTAATATGTAGACATGATTGTATTTATCTGGTTTAAAAATAAGAATGTAGAGATTATATTAAAAAACTGATAGATATTATTTTCTGTTTGTAGACATCCATGATTGTATTTATCTGTTATAAGAAATTAGATGTGGAGATTATAAAAAAATAGTGATGTGTCCATCATAACACTTTCCCCGTAATTTAAACAATTGACAATTAACATACTAAACTTATTTTACTTTTAAATTGATTAAAGACCATTTCACATTAAATCAGTGTTTTATACGCGTGGCGCATAAAGTAATCGTTGATTTTATTACATAACTTTAACTTTAGGAAAATGCTTGGAGTTTATTTAATTTTCTTTTATTAAGATGTAAGTGCAATTGATTCTAAGTAAATTCAATGCATTTTATGTTGATTGAATAAAACTTTGATTTTTTACAATTTATCAAACAAAATAAATTTTAGAAACTTAGGTTAATATTAGAAAATAAAAAGTTAATACTTTTCGCGAACTACCAATATCTCTATTAATTTAAATAAAAACTTGACTGTTCTCGTAAATTTTAAAGATTTTCGTTAATTTTCAACAATACCGATTTTTTTAGGATCCTCATTCATTATAAAAATCTCGACACTTTTTATAATTATCGTTAATTTTCTATACTCCTGACGCCTGTCAGGATTTTTTTTAAATTTTGACTTTGCAATCATCGTCCATTTTCGAAAATTCATAAAATGCATATAATTTTTTTTTAAATTATTAGATTTTGAAAATTAACTAAATATATTATTATAAGTAATTTTGTTTTCTTAAAAATTCACGAAATACGTCAACATTTTTAAAGGTAATAACGCGTCATAAAGTGTCAAATTTTGAAATTGAAGGAACCGCATTTTAAAATTTAACAAAAATTTAGGAAATTCACGAAAACTGCAATGATTTAAAAACCTGGCGAAAATTCATTAGAAACATGAAAATTATAAAAATAAATCAAAATTTTAAAAATCAACGGAAATCATGGAATTTCATAAAAAAACTAAAGCATTTTTAAATTCAATAATTCTAAGAAAATTCACGAATATTGCCAAGAATTTAAAAATGAACGAAAATAAAAAAATTTTATCATTCTTAAAGTTACCGAAAGAATTGAAAATTCATAAAATGTATTGGAATTTTCCGAATTATCGAAAATCTAGGAAATTATGAGTTTCATCTGAACTTTTTAAAATTAAATAATATTTTGGAAATTTACAAAGACCGCCAAGATTTTAAAAAGAAATGAAAACAAGAATTTTAATATTAACGAAAACCTTGAAAATTCATGAATAAGTAATTTATTAAATTAATGATAGTGATAACATTCACGAAAACTGGATTTAAAAATTGACTAAAATCTTGAAAACCGTCAAGATTTTATAAATGAATGAATATCTTTGAAAAAGTTATTAATTACTCTCTAACGAGTGTTTTCCACTTCCAGACTAAGCATAAAGTAAAATTTCGAGTTGAGAAAAGCCTCAAGAATTTGGATTTGGACGCTGTTCGGTCTTTTCTCAACTCGAAATTTTACTTCATGCGCCACGCGTATAAAACACTGATTTAGTGTAAAGTTTAAAATATACTACTCATTTAATATTTAAATTTTCAGTCGACTTTCAAAACCTTGGCAGTTTTAGTAAATATTTTAGATTTTCGTAATTTTGATGACATTTAGTTTACCCACTTCTGGTTTCCGCATTTTCACCAAAAGTGGATTGAATACTACTATTGGTATAAAAAGCTTAAGTTTATTAGTGTCATCTTAACAGCTCAATCGGTATAGACTTTATCGTGGCGGCAGAAGGACAGACATTTTTAAAAAATGGTCTTAATTAGCGACGGGAATAATCGATATACTAATTAGTAATTAGTCTATTATTAAAATATATCGTTATAATCGATTATTATGCGGAAATTAGTATACACTAATTTAAGCAATTATTTTATCAGATAAATTAGTAATTACTAAGTAGTAATTACTAATTTATGCGATTATTTGATCGGGTAAAATAGAAGTACGAATTTAAGTGATTATTTGATTGGGTTAAATACTAGATACTAATTTAAGCAATTATTTGATCGGGTAAGATAGTATATACTAATTTAAGCGATTATTTTCTCGGGCAAATTTCTACTTGGTATACCCCTCGAAATAGTATCCCCTCAAAATAATATCCCGTCGAAATACCATCCCCTCGAAATACCATCCCCTCGAAATACCATCCCCTCGAAATACCGACCCTTCGAAATACCACCCCCCAAAAACCACCCCTCCGAAAAAACCATCCAACTTTGCCTGTAATATTACCCTACCCCCCCCTCCAAAAATACATTCTTGGAAAACCAACTGAAAGGTTAACTACTAATTTTCAAGTACTAATTTAATCGATTATTAAAATATCTCGTTTTAAAATAATAGATTATTAAAATATATCGATTATTCCCATCACTAGTCTTAATCAACTCGAGGGACCTCAAAATAGATACATCCACTAAAATTTTTGATTTGAAAATTTTCGCGAAAACAATACTTTCACTTTGTTTTGCATATGGGGGAAAGTAAAAAAGTGGTATTATTTTATATTTCTGGACATCTACAATAAAAGTGACTCATTATATTTTAGTTTCATTTAGGCAAAGGAATAACGGAAAATAAACATTAGGTCAGTATGGATTACAAATATTTTTTTTATATCTACTAATATTGTTTAATAAAATTGTTATTTTTTTAGGGTATCTTGTCTCATTTTATAAATTGACGTTTAATTTCTTTTAATTAATAGATATTTGAGAATGAAAAATTTGTCTCGCCGAGCCGACAAAAAGGGGTGATGTGATTGTAATCTTGTCTTCGCTTTCGACTATTAATGTTTTCACGTGTCCCGACTAACGAGCTGACCCGTTTTCGAACTTTTCATTTGCTCCGACACGTACGGAATCTTTCTACCATCTTGACGTGTGACGAATGATTAAAAATCACCACCAATTTATTTTAATTTTAACAAATTGTTAAGACTGTAACATGTATTTAAATTAAAATGTGGTGACTTTCGCCGCCATTTAAACATTTGATATTTAACAAACTAAATTTATTTGATTACAACCAATTGGTTGAAGATTTTACTTAAAGTTTTTGATTTATACTCGTGGCGGATGAAATAAAATTCATTCTTTTCTAAACTCGAAATTTTACGTCATGCTTAGTCTGGAAGTGGAAACTCTCGTTAGACGATCAATCAGAAACGTATTCTGCAGTTATTGTAAAATTTATGACATAAAATAAATGGAGTTGTAGCTTTTTTGTTCAGATTTTGAACAAACACAAAAGTTATAAAGAATTAAGAAACCTTCATTTATTGCAGGGTGAATTAAAATTAACCATTTAACCTTCCAGGCCGGGCGCCCTATATCTTGACATGAGGCCGGGCGTTGTGTCTCAGAGACTTTAGCAAATAAAAATAGTTGTTGTAATTTTTAACAAAAAAAATGCGGTGGTATTGTAAGAAACGCCTTTGTTTATTAGAAAATTAATAAAAGAAAATAAAATTAAAATTTCAAACATAACCTAAATTAAAAATATAAATTTCAGGTATTAAAAAATAAAAATCTATTGTAGTGGTACAAATATTAACAAAATTGAACTATTTCATTGTTAATAACTAAAAGATACATAAAATGAGAATTCTTAAATATTTTCGGCGACCTCGGAGCAAGGACGACACCAAGCTTGCAGGTGGCCCAAGCAAACACATTTTTTTGCATTTTTTGCAAAAAAATCTTGTTTTTTAATTTTTGACACAGAAAAAACATCGTTTTCGAGAACCTGGTCGTATTTCTTCATCCTCTTGTATTGCTTAAGTGCCTGCCACTGTTTGTCTTCGCTTCCTTACATTTCGTGGTAGATTAGTTTCCATGCTACGACGTTCCACATATTCTTTTATCAAAGATAATGCTAGATCTCTTAGAAATAGTCTTCTTGTAATATTAGATACCTTATTATTGGAGGCATATATAATTTGCGCATTAACACCTGCCATATTCATCATGGCATAAAAAATTACCATTGGCCATCTTCTGGTATTTCTGGCCACATTATACGTAGCACTCAGTTTGTCGAGAGTGTCGACGCCTCCCTTGGTTTGATTATAAAAAGATATAATTTCGGGCTTACACTTCTCTTTTGTGGATGCATCAATGACATCATCGTGATGTAAGCTCGATGATAGAATTACATTTATATATTTTTTCGGAATGTAAGACATAATTGTCACGTTTTCTTGATATCCAAATATAGATGAATAGACAGGTCGAGCTCTTGTATTCACAAATTCTAGTGGCAACTCTCTTTTATTCTTTTTTACAGTTCCTACATACGTTCATTTGTGATTATCAAAAAGCGTATTGATCAATTTGAAGCTTTGAACCAATTGTCGCAAGTTAAATTTCTGTTGGTTCCCGAAATGGGTTCTATCAGTCTTAGCACGATGCTGCAGGGGTCGTTATCGCATTTATGTGGACCAGGAGGCTGCTGCCCAACATATACTTCAAGATTTGAAGCATAGAATGTTTCAGAGTCAACCAGTGCAAAAATTTTAATTCCGTATTTGTTGGGTTTACTGGGGATATATTGTTTAAAGGAGCACCTTCCTCTAAAAGCTTCTAGCTTTTCGTCAATGGTAGCATTTGCTCCAATAGTATATGCTGTTTTACACTTGCGGACAAAGGAATCGAATAAATCTCGGATTAGCGCCAACTTATCCAACTTTGTTCTCTCGTCTCGTGTATCCAGATTATCAAAAGTAAACATTTGAGCAACAAATGAAAGCGATCGCGAGACATAGTCAACCAAAAGCGCTCCACTCCACGTCCATTTCTCTCCCATAATTCTTTGGTATTCAAACGGCTGCTTTTCAAAGTTCCTGCTAAGTACAATAATCCAAACATTGCCTTGATTTCGCATAGATCAGTTGGTTTGGCTCTTCTTTCTCTTGTATAACATTCAGATACATCGGAAAATTTACAGATTTGTGTTATATACTATTTGCTGCAACGTGTCGTCCGTGAAAAATAAAGACCAACATTCTAAGGCCGATTTAGCAGTTCTAGCATACGTTTCAACTCCTGGCAAGTGAACTATTATATTTTATTTTCTTGTTCTCACCGATTTGTTCTGGCAGTGCTTTCTCCATCTAGTGTTGTTATCTTTTCCTATAAAAGTAGGTACCCTACTAAGTTTTTTTGTATGAGCAACGTTTTCTGATTCCTCTAAATCGCCACAGTCTTGTTCCGATTCACTATCCGTATCCATCGGTTCAATAACATTATTTTCCGAAGCCAGTTCCTCCTCACAGTCGTCAGGTTTCTCGTCAGAAGAAACTTCTTCCCACAAACGAGCTAGCATTTCCTGCTCCTTTTCATAATTCATTTCTACGATACAAAATCATAAACTAGTATCACACAAATATAATAACAATTCATTTGTAATATAAAGCTGCAAAATGATAAAGTAAACAAAATAGTTGATAACTTACCAGAAACTTTTATTCGGATGACTTAACAAAATAACAGGGCGCCAGGCCGGGCGCCAGGTCTCACAGACTTTTTCCGTAATAAATTGGTAAATACCAGGCGTATACACTCTCTGCTTCCTAGGCGTGTACTGTAGCAGAAATTGATAAGGTACTATGCTGCACAACCCGAAAAAAAAATGTTGACGAAGATTGACGAATGTTTATTCGCGCGCCGGGTCTCACAGACTTCGCGCCCGGCCTGGAAGGTTAACGAACAAATTGCCAAAGCTTATTGTAACGTTTGAAAAAATTAAATCGCATAATTTGAAAGAAATTTGCAAGAGTTCAAAGTGATTAGAAATTATGCAAAATAAATGGATTATAATTTAATTTTAAAAAAATCCTTAAATCAAATTTCAACTTTAATTTGATATTTTAAAATATTATTCAATATCCAGATATTTAAATTTCAATTATAACCAATCAAAATTTATTCAGTTCTATCATAGAGTAAGTAGTAAGGGTAAGTCATTTGACAAATAGTGAAATATGTTGATATTAAACTGACATGTGGAATTTTCATTTGATAAAAAGGGAATTTCATTTGATACATGTTGAAAATCAAACGAAAAACCCTGCAATAACTACGAAAATATTAACAAACTAGTGAAGTGAATCACGCTCCAAAACAACGTTTAGTTTAGAACAAGAGAACAATTTGTGCTTCAACAAATACACTTGTGAACTGAGATTACTAATCTCGCACTCGAAACGACAATTTCTAAAACGACAACTTTAGAGATTAGGGGGTGTTTATTTGAAATTATTCGTGCATGCAATTATGCACTTGCGAATGACTTTTCAATAATAGGTTTATTTGAAAAAGTTTGCATACGCAAACTTAAATTCGTATGCGCAAATTCAACTGTTCTTTGCGATTACCCAAACACCACTTGCAAACAGACAGCAACTGTCAAATTCTCATTTAACTTGTGGGTTTTAAGAAAGATATTCCAAATCTTGTTCATATAGAAGCAGTTGTAAGCAGAACTAACAGAAGATCAAATTTAATGATTAAAAACACGAAATAATTAATTTGTAAAATGTTTACAAAATGTTAAATGGTTGAAGACCTCGGGTCAACAAATTAAGCCAACGTAATATACAACAATTTTGAGCAGTGGATAAATAAAAACAAACCACCTCTTAACTCAGAAAAGATATCGTGTATTCTGTTTCAAAATAAAAGATCAAAATTATTTATTCCTAATAGTATAAATATATCTAACATAACCATTGAACTGTTATCTAAGACGAAACTGTTAGGAATGAGCTTAGATAACCACTTAAGCTGGAACGATCACATTGATGCTTCAGCTACCAAAGTTAGTAAGCAATTATACGTACTGCGCATACCAGAGCTGGGATGAATCCTCAAAAACAGGATTCGAATCACGAATCCGAATCACCTAATATGATTCGAATCACGAATACTCGAATAAAGGATTCATAAGTGAAAAATATCCTCATTTTTTAATCACGGATACAAATCCTTTAGAGTAAGTTAAAATTTTTAATTTAAAAATAAATTTGAATTTATTATTTGCAACCAGTAATATTTTATTCCATCAGTTTCTATTAATAAAAACTTTCATTTACCGACAAAATGTCTGATTATATAATAGAATAGAATAGAATAGAATAGAATACCTTTATTATGCTTTTGCCATACATAGTATAGATACATTCGTCAAGTATAAATTAACATACATAATTTACATAATTTATGAACATTTAAGTCATATTACGGTAAATACATGCATACATAGACATTCACAATGACATGGTAAAATCTTCTACTGAGTAGGGTACATTCAGAAGTAGCATTTTCTTTAGATTATTTTTGAATTTATTTAGACTTAATTTTTTTAAATATTCAGGAAGTTTATTGTATAGTTGAATTCCTGCATATATCGGAGATTTCTTGTAAATTTCAAGTTGGCATTTCTTTACATGGATATTTGAGGAATACCGAGTGTTATAACAGCTTGTAAATGTATATTGCTGGAGTTGTCATTATATTATATTGTTTAAATATCGGCCTGCATGAATTGCCATATTTTACATTGAAAATTAATCGCAATACTCTCTTCTGGGCTATGAAAGCCTTCATGGCTACTGAAGACTGTCCCCATACGACAATTCCGTAGATAAGACGGGAGTACACTAGTCCATAGTAAACGGAGATTAAGCTATCTATATCTAAAATATGTTTTAACCTACATAGTGCAAAGTAAGATTTGTTAAGTTTACTCAGAAGACTATCGATATGAGATTTCCACGATAAATCTTTGTCAATTTTTAATCCCAAAAATGAGGTCACTTCGCTAATTGACAAGGTATTGTTATTTAAGTTGATTGCATATTCTGATGGTTTTATATGTGTGTTATAAAATTCTATACAGACAGTTTTTGAGTAGTTAATTATTAAGTTATTGTTAACACACCATAAATTAAATTGGCTTAAAATTTCATTTAATTTATTATTGCAGGAGTTTGCGTCTGGTCCATTCACTATGATAGATGTGTCATTAGCAAACATACAAACATGTGAATTTTTGATATGTTTAGGTAAATCGTTGATGAACAAAATAAATAATAACGGACCCGCCACGCTTCCTTGCGGCACACCTAGGGATACACCCCAATGGTCTGACATTGTGTCACTTATCTTTACAACAATTTCTCTGTTCTCGAGGTACAATTTGAACCAATTATTTAAGGGTCCTCTAATCCCTAATGTATTTAACTTTTCCAATATAAAATTATAGTCTAGATTATCGAATGCTCGTGATAGATCGAAGAAATCACCTATCACTTTATGTCATTTATTAATCATAGAGTAAATATGTTGAACAAAATCAATTGTTGCTGTTTCTGTTGATTTGTTTCGTCGGAAACCGTGTTGTTCATTGCAAATTCTGTTTGTTTTGTCCATGAAAGTCATGATTTTTTTGCATACAACTTTTTCAATGATTTTTGAGAATGTACATAGTAGCGAAATAGGTCTGTAATTTTTAAGATTACGCGCATCTCCTTTTTTTAGTATAGGTGTTATAGTAGACAATTTCAGATGATTAGGAAATTGACCTAGTGATATTGATTTGTTAATAATTTCTGTAAGGGTTGGTGCTATTTCATTACTGCATATTTTGATAAAAGTGATCGGTACTTCGTCATGACCAGTAGAGTGTTTATTTTTTAAATCTTGTATAATTTGGACGACTTTATACACACTGACAGGTTGAAAAAACATTGATTGTGAATTTATTGAGTCTGTTGTGCATTTCGCTGATATGCTGCCTTTAAAGTAATTATTTTTCATCTCTATAACATTGGATGTGAAATGTTTTCCAAATGCATTCGTAATTTCTTTAGTATTTGTAATTTCAAGATGGTCGACTATAATTTTATTTGGTGCCATTAATTTTTTGTTTGTGTTGTTTGTCTGTAATTTGACAACATTCCATGTCATCTTTGGGATATTTGAAGAAGTTGATATTAACTTAGAATAATATTGTTTTTTTGTATTGGAAATTTCCTTCCGATAATTTTTTTTAAAAGTTTTATATTCTTGCTGGATTCGAATTGAATTACAATTTTTACGTAACCAGTTTATCTCTTTTAATCTATTTGCTTTGGTTCTTAGTTCAATCGTGTACCATGGACATCGCACATCCCTTGTCTTGTTTTGTACTCGAGTATTTTTAGCCGGTATACATTCTTCAAAGCATTTTAAAAAATGTGTCCAGAATTCTTCATACATATCATCAATATTGGTGTAATCTCTATTAAAAATAAATGGTACAGTTTCACAATATTGTTGTTTAAATTTCAATATATTTACCTCATTAAAAGATCTACGTTTAATATATCTATCAATTGGCTTTTCAAACTCAGTATTTACAAAATGTTTACATGTTAAAATTTGGGCAGTATGATCTGAAATATTAGGTTCAATTACAGAAAATGTTGAATTATCTTTAACTGTTGTTAGAATATAATCTATTTCACTTTCAGTAATGCCAGATTCATGTATATATATATTCAGGTAGGCTTTCTGCTTAAATTGTAAGAATAGAGATTAAATGTTGTAAGAATATTGCGTAATGTGTTTGATTCATACGTGTTTTCCCGATTATTGATATTCAGATCACCACTGACAAATATTAAGGAATGTTCAATCGAGACATTACTTAATAGTTTAATAAATTCCTCAACAAAAATTTCGAAATCCCTATTTGGAGATCTGTATATACTTATTATGCATATATCATTAATGTTGTCATACTTAAATATTGTTACTGATGATTCAAAATGGATCTCAGTTAATTGAACTGGCAATTGTTTGCATTTAGCAAATATATCTTTTTTTGCGTATATTGCAGTACCTCCATGGATATGGTTGCTGCGACAGAAGGATAAGGTGTTAATATAATCGTAAATTGTATTTGAGTTCAATTGATCTTCAGTCATCCAATGCTCACTAACTGAAAGAAAATGCGGTTTATGATTGTTTAAGAATATTTCAATCTGGTCAATTTTGTTACTTAAGCATTGGACGTTTAAATGGACTATTTTAAAACAGGGAGAAGTACATGTATTTATGTTAATTCCGTTGTTTATATTCCTTCTTCCGGTTGGTGGTTCGATGAGGCTTCTCGTTGAAAATTTCTTCTCGGGAAACGGAATCTCTTGATTGCAGCTCCTTGTGGCCAGATCGTTGGGTCATACACTTTATTTACGTCGCCGATGGGAAACGACACTTTGAAGGATGTCTTAGTATCATCTTTACGGAGTTCAGCACAATCAAATTTTATAAGCGGCGTGTAACCTGTAGATGACTTATTAAATTTTCAGCTGTGGTTTTTGTATTCAGCCTATATACATGTAGATATCCTTTCTTTTCGATGGATTTTACAAACTCAGTAGTTGCATTTGATCCGATAATTGGTTTAAAAAAATGTTGTGGTTTCCTTTTATTTTTATTTATATTTTTAGGTCCAGATATTGTCCTTGTTTTAAACAGTTCTTCTTTACCCGATTGAATTTTTTGGGCAGCCTCCGTTTTTTTACCGGCTTATCATTTGGGTGCTGATTAAAGTTTAGCGAGCTCGATTCTATGTCCTTCATTTGTTTCATTGCGTTATCTACTATTGTAGTAATGCAGTGTTCGTTAGAATCCCCTGATGGATTAGTTTATTTTATCATTTGAGTGTTAGCTTTCGTGTTTGTAGATGTCTCTACCTTGTCGAAATTGGATTTTGTTTTGTATAAATTTATGATATGGCCTAAATCCGTAATGCGTGATTCAAGATGAAAATTCAATTTGTTTAGTGTACTCACTTGAACTTTGGGTGTCCCCGAATGGTCTGCACAACGCTCTACCACATATTCTCTGAAACAAAATAAGATGATTTAACTAAACTTATCTCTATCCAAAAGTGGTTCCTAAGCCATCTACGAGGCCTCAAAGATAATATTTTTTTTCATTATTTTTCAAATATTTTTATTTTGGAATTAGGTAAGATAACCTAATTTGGCACATTTAATTACATTGATACCATGCACTTTTTGCGATATGTTTCTTTATCCTACGTTTAAAGTAAGTGGTCAAACTAGGACCATCGACTTCTTAAGATACCTAAATCTTTTTATTCAACAGGTCAAATCATAAGGAATACTTTTTTTCTGCAAGATCATTCAATTTTACGTATTTTTTGTCTCTTATTAAATTTTGCTATTTTCCCCACAAAAAAAAAAATTATTTGTCAAAACAACAAACAAATAAAATTCTAAAAAAAAAAACTGATTCTTTATTTACAAAATTACAACGTGTCCATTTTAATTTTTTGCGACGTGTAAATTGTTGTATTGCTGAAAATGGCAATCAGTTTGAACATTTGTTGTGAAACTAATAAATTTGTGTTTATTGTTAGGTACCTATCTTTATTTCTACTTTGTTAATTGGTCTGAGAAGCAAAATATTGTTCATAATTTTATTACTTTTTTTTGACAAATATAAATATTTTTCTGTGGGGAAAATAGCAAAATTTTATAAGAGACAAAAAATACGTAAAATTGAATGATCTTGCAGAAAAAAAGTATTCCTTTTGATTTGACTTGTTGAATAACAATATTTAGGTATCTTAAGAAGTCGATGGTCCTAGTTTGACCACTTACTTTAAACGTAGGATAAAGAAACATATCGCAAATAGTGCACGGTATCAATGTAATTAAATGTACCAAATTAGGTTTTCTTACCAAAATAATAATAATAAGTCCAAAATAATAATATTTGAAAAATAATGAAAATATATAATACCTTTGAGGCCTCGTAGATGGCTTAGGAACCACTTTTGGATAGAGATAAGTTTAGTTAAATCGTCTTATTTTGTTTCAGAGAATATGTGGTAGAGCGTTGTACAGACCATTCGGGGACACCCTGTATGTGTTATTGAACTTCATTTTAAATCTGTGTTTTATACGCGTGGCGCATGAAGTAAAATTTCGAGGTTAGAAAAGCCCCGTGAAAATTTGTCTCGGGTCGCTGCGCGACCCTCGACAAATTTTCTAAGCGGGGCTTTTCTAAACTCGAAATTTTACTTCATGCTTAGTCTGGGAGTGGACAACACTCGTTCTTAGAAGTTTCAAATTAAAGAATCACTCTAGATTACTAAGTTTATTACCATTTTACAAAGGATACAGCTTGAAGGACCAATCATGATCTTCGGAGACCGAAGGACTACAGGGAATCGAAGTTTATTTACAAGAAAACAACGAATATCTAAGGTTTACAGCATGGATAGGAAAGAAAACATCCAATTTTGAAAAAATATCGAATTTGGGTTGGTTTTCAGTGCGTTTTCCACTTCACTTTAAATCAGTGTTTTATACGCGTAGCGCATGAAGTAAAATTTCGAGTTTAGAAAAGCCCCGTGAAAATTTGTCTCGGGTCGCTGCGCGACCCTCGACAAATTTTCTACGCGGGGCTTTTCTAAACTCGAAATTTTACTTCATTCTTAGTCTGGGAGTGGACCGTCAAGATTTTCTACATGTCGAGATTTTCGATATTTCTACATTTATGTCGATTTATTCACAGTTTGTTTTTGTATTAAATGCAACTTTAATATTAGGAGTAGAATATTCACCTATTAAGAGCCGAGCAAATTATAAAGCTAACTCTAAAAGTTAATTTTAGGTAAAATTTTGCATCTTTTTCTATAATTTCAATAAATGATTTATGATATTACATACGTCGATTTTTTAAAAAAGTTAAATTTAAAATTCAAACGAGTATTGTCCACTCCCAGACTAAGCATGAAGTAAAATTTCGAGTTTAGAAAAGCCCCGCGTAGAAAATTTGTCGAGGGTCGCGCAGCGACCCGAGACAAATTTTCGCGGGGCTTTTCTAAACTCGAAATTTTACTTCATGCGCCACGCGTATAAAACACTGATTTAAAGTGAAGTTAAAAATGCACTGAAAACCAACCTAACTTCGATATTTTTTCAAAATTAGATGTTTTCTTTCCTATCCATGCTGTAAACCTTCAGATATTCGTTGTTTTCTTGTAAAAAACTTCGATTCCCTGTAGTCTTTCGGTCTCCGAACCCATGGTTGGTCCTTCGAGCTGTAGCCTTTGTAAAATGGTAATACACTTAGTAATCTAGAGCGATCCTTCAATTTGAAACTTCTAAGAACGAGTGTTGTCCACTCCCAGACTAAGCATGAAGTAAAATTTCGAGTTTAGAAAAGCCCCGCGTAGAAAATTTGTCGAGGGTCGCGCAGCGACCCGAGACAAATTTTCACGGGGCTTTTCTAAACTCGAAATTTTACTTCATGCGCCACGCGTATAAAACACTGATTTCAAGTGAAGTTAAAAATATACTATTAACGTTGGATATTTTTCATGGTTAAGTAACCAAATATGCATTCACAAATATTTGAATTATTTGAAAATTTAAATATTTATATTCAAATATGAATAATTTAGTGATTTAAATATTCATATTAGAATATTTAACTATTTGAATTAATCGAATTCCAATCCTAGCATTAGTAGCGACGATTCGCATTATTTAGGAGGATTTGAATCTGTGTATGAGGATTCGAATCCTTTCATAAGGATTCCATTCCTTTTATAAGGATTCGAATCCTTTTATAAGAATTCGAATCCTTTTATAAGGATTCGAATCATCTACGTCTGGATTCGAATACGAATTCTTTTAAAGAAAAGTAACGAATCCGGATCACGAATCCGTTTTCACTGAAGTATTCGAATACCTCTTTTGAATCCTCTAAAAGGATTCGAATCGGGGAATCGAATCCTGAATGATTCGAATCCTGCCCAGCTCTGGCGCATACATTAAGTTAAACAAGTCGATTTTTGGAAATGTTCCTGTTATGTGCACAAATGCGTTTTTTTTTCTCGCAAGTTAAATGGAACGACCTCTAAATTTGTAAATGCGTTCATTTTTAATATTAAGCGAGTGTTTTCCACTCCCAGATTAAGCATGAAGTAAAATTTCGAGCGAAGCGGAGCGACCAAATCAAATTTTGAGGATTTTTTAAACTCGAAATTTTACTTCATGCGCCACGCATATAAAACACTCATCTAAAGTGAAGTTCAAAATATGTATGCTTAAGTTTGATACTCACTTCACATTTATTTATTTGGAACTACCTCCCAATACAAGAATAATCCATCGGTCTTTTACTACAGTTTTGGGCATCCAAAAAGGAAAATAATGCTTCTATTTTTAAGCTACCGATTTAAAATAAATGTTTAATAGAGTATTATTTAGCTCTTTATTTGCATTACTACATTGTGTAAAGCATATTATATAGAATTAATTATACAAATAATGACAACTGACAAACACAAATTGACAGAATATTAAAACTATAGAAATACATTACACTTTACCGCAACTTTGCGGTGTTGTCACGCATTTTTGTGAGTGATTTCAAATTAACTCCCGCAGATATTTGTTGGTTAGTACCAACCTAATTACAACTGATTCGAACGAGTATCCGAATTATTTTCTGAGATATTGCTCGAATAGTTCCTCGAATGGTCTCTTGATATATTTTTATTTAAAAATGGGGTATTTCAAATTCGAGGCAATTTGACTATCATAAAACGTACAATGCACGACGGAAAATCCAAATTTTTAAACTTTTCTAAAATCGAAATTGTACTTCATGCGCTAGACGTATATACAACAATGATTATAGGCAACCCAATATACATTAGCGGTATTGGATTGCCTATAATCACTGTTTTGAACAGTTGGTTCAAATGTATAAAATGAACAGAAAGCAAGTATACAAATAAGAAAAGGTTATAATTTTGCTTATCAGATATAAACTCTATTATGAGTGTGATACTTCACTGAATTTAGAAAAAAATATTTAAAAAAAAGTGAATAACCGTAATAAAATCCTTAACAAAAGTAAATTTAGGGTAAAATTTAATCTAAGTAATTTAAATATGCTACTAGATTCCTCATTATAAAGTGCTCGTAGCTAAATTGTATCTAGACATTTAAAACAATTGTTTTTGAATAAATTAATTAAAACGAAATTATAAACAAACAATTTTTTAACAATATCTCGAAAACAAAAGAAGAGCAATGAATGCATGCGTCAGTATCAAAGAGCGCCTACGAGCCTGAATCTAATAAAATGCTGAATTCGATTTATTTTAATAAATGGGGCGCGTGAACCCACTCGTATCCGGGGTGCTTAGTATCTTCGGGACGCTCCTGGTGTTAATTTCAAAATATGCAATTATCATATTATCAAGTGTAATCCCTTTCTTTAATCTGCCGAAAGCTGGAATTGTGAACAGTTTCAGTGTTACCATTTAAAAAAAATCATGTTGAAAACTACTTTTTATTCGAGCAAGTGACTTGTAACTAATTTATTGTTTTTATGTTTGTTTTAGGTAAGTTCGAACTCTGATGACTTTAAATTCACTCTGTCGTAAGTATTAAACTTTTATGCAATAATTCGTTTAAATAAGAAAATATTTCCCATGTGTAGGTACTATTTTGACAATAATTTAAGCTAGAACCACATCTCACTACAGAAAATCTAAGATTTTTCTATCTAATGTGTTATTCAGGAACTAACTGTCATATCGTGGACCCTGGTCTTACACAAATTAGTAATTTGTATAAAAAACCCGATATTGTGTTGTGTATGTAGTAACCTATTTAATTGAGTAACAGATTCGTTACAAGTGTTGATGTGTGCAAAAGAATTAAGATTATTTGTTCACCTATCTTCTCTTCTGAATGAAAACGCATTCTTGTTATTGTTTTGTTATGCTGAAGTTAACCTGTACTTATAAACTGAAAACGAAAGAAAAAGGTCAGGAAAGTATACTCAAGATTGAATAAAATTGTGTTTTATTAAAAAAAAAAAAAACACTGTTTATCACTTTGTTTGTATAACAATTGGTTTATTTGGTGACTATAGTTTCGATACTACACGTATCATTATCAAACCGTTAGTAACAAAAAACTACAAAGGAACATTATTTATATTTGCAAATTTTCTAATAACAGCGTTAAAGAGGGGGATGTATTTAAGGTCAAGCTGGTCGTTAATTACGGGAATTTCCCGATTAGCGCGGGCTCTGTGAATCTCCAAAGACTCCAGGAGGTCCATCTTTCTACCCTTCTCGGCAAAGTGAATAACTGAAAGTACATCCTCGCCAAAAGAATGGTTATTTTCAATCAAATGTTTGGCGAAAGATGACTTATCAATTAATCTATGCCGAAAAGAGTAAAGATGCTTATTGAGTCTGGTCTTAAAATTACGACCAGATTGACCTATATACACTCCCTTACAATCATTACAGGTTCATTTATATATTCCTGATTTGTAAATATTTGGTATCTGAGTCTTATGGTTAAAAATATGATTTTTAATTTTTGTAAATGGTTTCATCGCTATATTTAATTTGTGTTTTGCTAAAATATTTTTAATTTTGTGAGTTATATTTCCAAAGTAAGTAAGGGAACGATATGTTGCTTGTGTTTTAGGTTCGATTCCGGCATATATGTATTTTCTAATAAGTTTAATTTTGTATTGATTAACTATTTTATCTACTATTGACGTAGTATAGCCATTTGACACGGCTATACTTTTAATAATATCTATTTCTTTTTTAAATGAGGTTTCTGACAACGGAACAATAAAAGCTCGGTTTACCATGGAGTTAAAGGCAGCTAGTTTATGTTTATAGGGATGGCCTCACTCCACCCTTCCCCTCTGTTAAAACCAATGTTTCGTAGATTTAATTTATACTAAAATACGTCTCACTATAATTTTATGAAACAAATGACATCAGAGTGTGATTAAGTAAGGTACACAGTACCATGTCCATCACATCCGACCCCACACATCTCGACAAAATAATGAAAACTAAATCAATACAAATTTTCTATCAGGTGTATGCGCCATATAAATGTAATTAAGTAAGGTACACAGTACCATGTCCATTACATTGAACCTCTCAACTCCTTTAGAAAATCTACTCCCTACTTATAGATTTAATTTATATTAAAATACCTTTCATCATAATTTTATGAAACAAATGACATTAGAGTGTGATTAAGTAAGTTACACAGTACCATGTCCATCACATCTGACCCCACACATCTCGACAAAATAATGAAAACTAAATCAATATAAATTTTCTATCAGGTGTATGCGACATATAAATGTAATTAAGTAAGGTACATAGTACCATGTCCATTACATTCAACCTCGCAACTTCCTTAGAAAATCTAATAAATGTATTATAAAACATTTTCTAAACTTGTTTACCTAGTGAAGTTCGTGATGCTTGCAGAACGGATGACCAAAGAATCATCTCGATACCCTTTTTTGATCTAGTTTTATAGGCCACGTAAGTGTTTGCCCAGTTGAATCTTGAATACTGACATTTCGAAAAACTACTCAAAATTGTTTTGTACGCTTGCCCTTCGATCCGTGAGAATCGTTTACGTTACGCATTCTCTCCCTGATTCAGCGGAAAGCGCTCAAGCCTCCACTTGATTCCATCTTCCAGACTAAACAATGATAATGCTGCTCATGAGACAAAGAATTATAATAATAAGAATATAGAAATATACGCTAAACATTATCATTTCATACAATACATTTTACTATTTTTCGGAAACACCCCCTCAATATACCACATAACTAATCCAGATTTCTCTATTGCCTGTCATTTCTAAAGCCTTTAAAAGGTTGATTTTTAAACAAATATTGTGTTTTCCGGACGAACATGAATTACTAACTAACAATCAGTATAGGTTTCGTGGCGGACGTTCCACAGGGAGCGCTGTCATGGCATTTGCCGAAGAAATCAAGGCTGGTTTCGAAGCTGGTCAATACTCAGCGACACAATTTTTCGACCTCAGCAAGGCCTTTGATTGCGTTCCACATGATGTTTTAATACGAAAATTGTACTATTACAACTTTAGACCAGAAAGTTGACGGTTAGTATCTTCATATCTGAAAAATAAGACTCAGCGCGTCATATTTAAAGATCGCACATCTGCTCTTGCCGAGATTGGAAGTGGTGTGCCCCAAGGCTCTATCTTGGGGCCTTTGGTATTTCTAATCTTCGTCAACGATCTACCACCTTATATCGAAACAGGCACTATCATTATGTATGCAAATGATACCGCATCAATAAACAAATCTGATGATGATACAAGAGTACTGCAAACACAGAGAACACATAAATAACAAAGTTACACTGTGGTGTAACTCTAATAAGCTTATCTTCATAATCCCATTAATCATGGAAATGTCTCATTTCATTGTGTTGACATGTGACAAACGTCATTGCTCTACTAGTATTAGTGTTCATCACGGACTTGGTTGGCTGTGAAACAATACGCCATTTTTTAGCGCATCGTGGATTCAATACGACGCACAGTGGTCGATTTTCAAATTTAACTGAACATTTCGTTATTATTTGTTTTGTTTTTTTTTAATTCTGTCTAATAGAAAGAAATATTTTTTCAATTAAGTATTTAATTGTCATTTATGTTATGGACACATTTTCCACCCCACTACCAACCCCTAATCAAAGATTTTTTTGTAAAAAAAATCTTTTTTTTTAATATTTTAAACAAATATAATGAGTCATTCTTCGTAAAATAAAAAAAAAATAAAAAGTTTTAAACAACCCCCACCCATCTGATTTATATATAAAACACTCTCATATTTCAAAATAATTTAAAATTTTGTAACAAAATATGAGATTATTTTACTTGGAATGGTTCCTATAAAGATTACATGTTTATTTTATACTAGAAACACAAGGCCGTAGCTAGGGGGGTGGGGAATATGGGGGTTGGAACCCCCCCGAAATTCTGTGCGAAAATATAAAACGTCTTAGCGAATTTTGTAGAATTGTATGAAAATAACAAAAAACAAATTGTTTTGTAACCCCCCCCCCCCCCCCCCGTTTAAAATCTTTTTTTATTTTATTTGTGTTTAAGGGTAATCCAATTAATTGCATTAGAGAATGTTTCTATTATTAGAAACTATATATTTACAACATTATTTACACAAATATATTATATATACATATTATACATGGACACACTATATACACATAAATATATATACACATGTTCAATTGAAACCAGAATATTAGGTACATAATGCAAATACACATTTACACCAAACTATTCAGTATCACTGTCGGAGTTTGAATTATCTGATAAATCAAAATTATTTGAAATGTGTACCAATTTAACAGCCTCATCGTCAAATGTTTTAATTCTAGCAGATCTTGATATATGATTTCTTTTTGATATAGTTGAAATATATGGATAAGAAGAATATAACAATGTATGAAATAGGTCTGTGATGGTTTGTAAGCGGGAAAATTTTCGAGTGTGATGTTCTCGGTATTTCCTTAAATCTTTATTGCGAGCTTCTAGTGCCTCTTCGGATAACATCCCAATTGCAATATTGCTGATTGAATTATATCCGCACCATGAATTAAAATTTTATGCAAAGAGGTGGGCATGTAATACCATGGATATAATTCGATATATTTTTTTGCTGTTTCATCCAAATACAAACGAAACGCTTCTATATTTGTAGCTTCTCCGCAAGAAATGACTTGCAAAATTATTTTAATTCTTTTTAAAAAATTTTCGTCTAACCCTGTAATTTTTGATGTTGTCTTATATTCTTCAAAGAAACGACTTGCGGTATTACCATCATTTGTTGTTCCGAAATTAGGTTTTACCACATCAACTAATAATCCTAATTTAGATTTTAATTCCTTTTGAATTTTTAATTTTGTAATTTCTAATGTTTTTTTTTCATTGATATCTCGAACTTGCCATTTTTTGATATCGAGACGATATGCTATATGCAGCATGCATTCTAATGAACGAATCCAAGCATGTAAAGAAGAAATACCATAATCATAGTATTTTTCAATTTTCGGTAAATTTTTTACTTTTTCTAATTGATTCATTATTTTAGGGGTAGCTCCACATATAGCACACGTTTGAGTTGAAGTGTCTGTAACTGTGCTATAAGTCTTGCCATTAATCATAGTCATTTTAAAACTATGATTAATTATAATTTGTATATTGTTTAACTCTACATTCGTTGGTAAAATGGTTTCAATTTGATTTTCAATATCATTTACCACAAGTTTTATAATTTCTTTAGACTCCTTTTCAAACATAATCTTAATTGGTCTACAAAATCTAGTTGAGGATGGTTTCGGATTTTGCCATAAAATATTATCATCTTTTATTGATATTATTTGAAGAGGCACTAAGCACGCAGAAAATGTATATTCATCACTTTCGGACTCATTAGAGAATTTTTGCTTATATAATGAGTGACCTGAACTACCATCACAGCCCCAATTGTACATAATTTTAAACTCGTTTCCAATTTCATCAAATAAACTCAAATTTCCCAGAGAAATGAATAATCTTTGACTAGTATGGTCGACCAAGGCTTGCAAAGTAACTTCTGCAGCAGTTTCAGTGTATGATATACTAACTTCTGCGGGATAACATGCTTTATTTGCTTTCAAAATACTATCATAGCTTGGGTAAATATTTGCATTACGTACCTTACCCCCAGATTGGAATGCTTTGTAAATCTTCCGTCGATATATAACGCCAAGGCTTCTTCTGGTGTATATTTTTGAACTTTTTGTTGGGATGATTTCCAAGCCTGCTTAATACTGGAACCTCTTGTTGGTGAATTTGTTGTAACCTCGTTCACTATTTTTGCACTATCCCTCTTTCCAGATGCTCGTAAATTAACCTGAGTGGCGAACGCAATTTTCTCTTCGGAATAATTTTCCATCAATGGCCTAACTTTTCTTTTTTTCGAAAAATTTGATAAATCACTAAATGATTTGTACGGCCCTCTCGAAGATGGTCCAGGTACAGGTTCATCGATTGTATCAGTCATAGAAAATGTCTGTGTTTCGTTTAGCCACTCTGCATAATTATTTTCAAATCGGGAACATACTCTAAATACTTTTTGCCACTTAGAATTTAAAGATGACGTAAAAGAACGTATTTGATCTTTTAATATATTTATATTTTCATTTTGGTCTTGAACATTAAAGTTCATTAAATCAAAAATATATTTTTGAACGGCTCTGTTTTTCTCTTCCACCGTGCGCTCCATGCGCCAAACATTGAAGAGAGCGCTTCGGCGAACGGTTACGCGGCCTGAAAAAAAAGTATTACTTGAATGGTTGCACGTGGCTGCATATAATTTTTGTTTATATGATAAGTTAAATAGTTGCTCTATAACTGAAATAAATCCCAATGCGTACCGCTGCGTACAGAATATACTTTTTCTCTATCATACTTAAGAAATTTTAATTTACAATGAAAAATTGTATGAGTAATTTATGTCATTATTTATTATTGTTGCATAAAAATATAAAAACAAATAAACACAAATGATAAATACATACCAGTAAAATGTATATCCATCGTTGTTTTAAAAATTTCACTTCACACAACTGAAAACTAAATATTTAAAACTTATGCGTTTGAGAGCGTACAAACAACTAATGATCGGTGTCTCAATAGGGTGTACTTTAGGTACCGATAATTACCAGGAAAGAGGGTTGAGGGGATTATGCTTTTACCTGCGCACTAATGGGTCATTATACTAATGATATTTACACAAATATTCGTTTTTCTAAATACTTTATTTTTCGCGAAATGTTCGGCTAAATTTGAAAATCGACCACTGGGCGACGGCGGGTTGATTCATATATCCTTGTTAAAGAAAAACATTTTAAACATTTAATTTAAGAATGTATTTTAGAAGCTAATATGTTCTGTTTATGTGTGGTTTCTATCAGAGCTGGGCAGGATTCGAATCATTCAGGATTCGATTCCTGGATTCGAATCCTTTTAGAGGATTCACAAGAGGTATTCGACTACTTTTGTGAAAACGGATTCGTGATCCGGATTCGTTACATTTTTTTAAAAGGATTCGTATTCGAATGCAGACGTAGATGATTCGAATCCTTATAATAGGATTCGAATCCGTATAAAAGGATTCGAATCCTTATAAAAGGATTCGAATCCTCATACACGGATTCAAATCCTCCCAAATAATTCGAATCATCGCTATTAAGGCTGGGATTCGAATTCGATTAATTCAAATAGTTAAATATTCTAATATGAATATTTAAATCACTAAATTATTCATATTTGAATATAAATATTTACATTTTCGAATAATTCAAATATTTGTAAATGCATATTTCGTTATTTAATCATATAAAATTTCCAACCTTAATAGTATATTTTTAACTTCACTTGAAATCAGTGTTTTATACGCGTGGCGCATGAAGTAAAATTTCGAGTTTAGAAAAGCCCCGTGAAAATTTGTCTCGGGTCGCTGCTCGACCCTCGACAAATTTTCTACGCGGGGCTTTTCTAAACTCGAAATTTTACTTCATGCTTAGTCTGGGAGTGGACAACACTCGTTCTTAGGAGTTTCAAATTGAGTGATCACTCTAGATTACTAAGTTTATTACCATTTTACAAAGGCTACAGCTCGAAGGACCAACCATGGTCTTCGGAGACCGAAGGACTACAGGGAATCGAAGTTTTTACAAGAAAACAACGAATATCTGAAGGTTTACAGCATGGATAGGAAAGAAAACATCCAATTTTGAAAAAATATCGAAGTTAGGTTGGTTTTCAGTGCATTTTTAACTTCACTTTAAATCAGTGTTTTATACGCGTGGCGCATGAAGTAAAATTTCGAGTTTAGAAAAGCACCGCGAAAATTTGTCTCGGGTCGCTGCGCGACCCTCGACAAATTTTCTACGCGGGGCTTTTCTAAACTCGAAATTTTACTTCATGCTTAGTCTGGGAGTGGACAACACTCGTTTGAACTTTAAATTTAACTGTTTTATAAAATCTACGTATGTAATATAATAAATCATTCATTGAAATCATAGAAAAAGATGCAAAATTTTACCTAACAAGAACTTTTAGAGTTAACTTCATAATTTGCTCGGCTCTTAATGGGTGAATATTCTATTCCTAAGAAAAACCATATTTATTTAATATTAAAGTTGCATTTAATATAATAACAAACTGTGAATAAATCGACAACAATCTAGAAATATCGAAAATCTCGACATGTAGAAAATCTTGACGGTCCACTCCCAAACTAAGCATGAAGTAAAATTTCGAGTTTAGAAAAGCCCCGAGTAGAAAATTTGTCGAGGGTCGCGCAGCGACCCGAGACAAATTTTTACGGGGCTTTTCTAAACTCGAAATTTTACTTCATGCGCCACGCGTCTAAAACACTGACTTAAAGTGAAGTTAAAAACGCACTGAAAACCAACCCAACTTCGATAATTTTTTCAAAATTGGATGTTTTCTTTCCTATCCATGCTGTAAACCTTCAGATATTCATTGTTTTCTTGTAAAAAAACTTCAATTATTTTATTACGCCACGCGTATAAAACACTGATTTAAAGTGAAGTTAAGAACGCACTGAAAACCAACTCAATTTCGATATTTTTTCAAAATTGGATGTTTTCTTTCCTATCCATGCTATAAACCTTCAGTTATTCGTTGTTTTCTTGTAAATAAACTTCGATTCCCTGTAGTCCTTCGGTCCCCGTAGACCATGATTGGTCCTTCGAGCTGCATCCTTTGTAAAATGGTAATAAACTTAGTAATCTAGAGTGATCACTCAATTTGAAACTTCTAAGAACGAGTGTTGTCCACTCCCAGACTAAGCATGAAGTAAAATTTCGAGTTTAGAAAAGCCCCGCGTAGAAAATTTGTCGAGGGTCGCGCAGCGACCCGAGACAAATTTTCACGGGGCTTTTCTAAACTCGAAATTTTACTTCATGCGCCACGCGTATAAAACACTGATTTAGAATAAAGTTCAATAACACATATATTTTGTATTAATGTTTATTTTTAGTATTAATGTTTATTTTTAGTTAGTATATTTAAAAAAAAACTGTATTTTTCTGTGTAAATAGAATTTATTCTGATGAGAAATAAACGATTATTATTATTATTATTATATATCATAATTAATCAAAATCATTATTCAATCAGATATTTAGTCGGTAAATGAACATTTTTCTTAATAGAAACGGATGGAATAAAATGGTTGCAAATGATAGATTCAAATTTATTTTCAAAGGATTTGTATCCGTGATTCAAAAATGAGGATTCGAATCTTTGATTCGAATCATATTTTTCACTTACGAATCCTTTATTCGAGTATTCGTGGTTCGATTCATATTAGGTGATTCTGATTCGTGATTCGAATCCTGTTTTTGAGGATTCATCCCAGCTCTGGTTTCTATAAATAATGTAATTATGAAGATAAGTAGAAAATGAGCTTTAACGTGGAAATAAAGCGTTTCCAGACCCATGTCCTTATAACATATTTTCTTCCTCAATTTGTACCGAATGTTTCTTGAAGGTTTGGCCATACATTTTTGTTGCGCCCTTTATTTTTAGACAATTTTGGGATTTCTCTCACAATGACCTAGTGGTTACTTTTCAACAAATTTGTAAATACTGGTATTTTTCAAACATTTGAAAACATTCACTTATTTTACCACTTTTTAAAAATGGCAGTAGAAATACAGTTGAGAACTACCGTAAAATATCGTTACTGTCGTCCATTCCTAAAATATTTGAAAAAATAGCTACAGAATACCTTAATAACGACTTCGACTATCTTAACTAATAAACAGCACGGTTTTGGACCAGAATACTCTACCACATCAAATCTAGTTATCTTTGGTGAAGCTATTACTAGATCTTTGGAGGAATAATACGAAGTGGATACCATCTATGCTGACTTCTCCAAAGCGTTTAATAGCGTGGACCATGGTGTCCCGGTCTTAAGCGGATCGATTCATATTTAACAGATAGATCACAATTAGTGCTTATCTTTTCCTATATCTGTCACTTCCAGTGTCCCACAGGGATTACACATCGGACTACTACTTTTAAATATATTTATTACGATATTGTCCGTTGTTTTCAGCATTCTGAGTGCCTACTTTTTATGCTCCTACAGTGATGGCCAAAATTGACTTTCAACTTTCAACTTTCCTTTATTTCGTGTTATTACAAAAGTGTACACTCGTCATGGGTAAGATACATAAAAGTATAATGAATAAATAAAATTTGCGTAAAAAATAAATAAATAAATAAACAATAATAATAATTGATATATTTGGATTAAAAGGAAAACATTGCATTGTACAATATAAATATAAAACAGTGAAATGTATGGAAGTAATACAATATCATTACAAACACATTAAAATTCTATTTAAATTCAAATAGTGAATACGACAAGCAACCAGAGCGTGAACATTCATATGCTAAGGTCTTTAAAATCATCCTATAAGCATTCAGATATACTGTAAAATGCTTTTTTACAGAGATAGTGTTTTATTACCCTTTTAACAATTAAACATCTCTAAAGTCTGTTATGATTTGATTTAATTATTCATTAAATTATCAATAACTCTACTCCAATGAATGGCGTTAATAAGATATATGTTTGACATTCAGCAACTAGTTACAAAGAAGATAAAAAGATAAAAAGAAAGATGAAGACAAAATCATCTTAGGACGAAAATATACAAAGAGTTTTATGTAACACCGAACATTTCCATCCAATACAATTTGACACCTTTAATTATTAAGTTTCAAGTATACAGGTCCCAATTACAGCGTATATGCCGTAAATCTTTAGGTAATCGTTGTTTGTTTACAAGAGTTCAATTTGGAAGTTAAAATGAGTGTGTTCCACTCCCAGACTAAGCATAAAGTAAAATTTCGAGTTTAGAAAAGCCCCGCGTAGAAAATTTGTCGAGGGTCGCGTAGCGACCCGAGACAGATTTTCACGGGGCTTTTCTAAACTCGAAATTTTACTTCATGCGCCACGCGTATTAAACACTGATTTCAAGTAAAGTTAAAAATATAAAAACATATTGAAACTGTTTTCAGTATTAAAAGTAATCAAAACAATTATTTAAAATTGCCAAAAACATCAAAATGAACAAAATGTCATCTAGTAAATATAACAAATATCAAAAACGTCAAAAATTCGGCGTGTTGATAAAATCGATTTACGTCACAATTATCATGTTATGTCAGTACGTGACAGTTTGACAAAAACGTTCTTACAAAAACGAAAATTTATGTTAAAATCAGTAATAATGTCAAAAAAGTTATCTAATAATATAAAAATTGTTATCTAATGTAAAACAAGTAAATATGTAATATCAAAAATATCAAATGTCAAAATTGTCGTCTAATGTCAAAAAACTAAAAAAATATAAAATGTCAGAACTGCCATCTAATGTCAAATACGTCATTTAATGTCAACATCAGAAATAGTAAAAAAGTACAAAATGTCATTGTTTATCAAAAGTAACATCTAATGTGAAACATGTCATCTAATGTCAAAAAAACGTAGTCTAATATCAAGAATATAATCTATTGTCAAAAATGTCATCACAGAAGGTAAAAAATATCAAAAATGTCATTCAATATTAAAATTGATTAAATATGTCTTGTAGAAAAAAAAAAATCTCAAATTTGTATGTTCAAATAATGATTCAATAATTTTTGAAAATCGTTACAAATCTGAATAAAAATATTGAAAATCTTACATATAAACATTTTATATATTTGACGAGAAAATCTCGAAATATCGAAAATTTCATCAAAATTTTATAAATCGATAAAAATAACAAAATATCAAAAATCAAGATATGTTGAAAATCTGATAAACATTTTCATAAATTAATAAAACATCTCGAAATATTGAAAATTTCATCAAACTTCTATAAATTAAGGAAAATTGAGAAAATATTGTAAAATCTGATAAAAATTTGATTAATCGACGAAAATCTCGAAAGTATGATAATTTTATGAAAATATCGATTTGTTGAAAATCTTATAAATCGACATGTTAAGTGTAACAATTTGATTGGGAATGTCAATTCATATTAATCAAAATGTTATATTTGGCGAAATTACCGAAAAAAAATTAAAAATCTCAAATCTGGCAAAAATCATCAAAATTTATCAAAATGTCAAATTTGACACAAATCATTAATTTAATTGATTTTATCACTTACAAACGAACGTCGTCCACTCCCAGACTAAGCATGAAGTAAAATTTCGAGTTTAGAAAAGCCCCGCGTAGAAAATTTGTCGAGGGTCGCGCAGCGACCCGAGACAAATTTTCACGGGGCTTTTCTAAACTCGAAATTTTACTTCATGCGCCACGCGTATAAAACAGTGATTTAACGAGAAATTTAAAACATACAAAACAAATTTTTCATGTTAATCCTTACGATTAATTTGTATTATTTTTGACGATTCGAATCCTTTTGTAACTATTCGAATCCTTTTATAAATATTCGAATCCTTTTATGAGGATTCGAATCCTTTTATGAGGATTCGAATGATTTTACGAGGATTCGAATCTTTTTATGAGGATTCGAATCCCTTTACGAGGATTCGAATCCTTTTATGAGGATTCGAATCCTTTTATGAGGATTTGAATCACCAGCATTTGGATTCGAATAATAATAATAATAATAATATTTATTAGTGTTTAACAACAAGAGTTAACACAAGTCATATGTAATAAGTAAAGTAAAGATTGTATAAGTAGAATTCAAATATAAATTTTAAATAAATATTAAGTATGTTTAAATGATTAACTGTGACGTGGTAAGGAGAAAATAATATTATCCGTATATAATAAAATAAATAATAATAATACCTGAAAATAAATAAATAAATTAAATTTATTAAATATAGTTTTATATGCAAATCAATTAATAAATAAAAGTTAACACACACAAACAGACTAAGATTACTTAATATTAAGTGTAAATAAATATAATTGTAAATAAATTAAAATAAATAGTTAAAAGTGATAAAAACTAGTTAAAAAGATAAAACATCAATGTATACGTACGTCACAAACATGTTAAAAAGCAGGTTAAATAATAATATCGCAATTTAAAAATTCATTCAATGAGTAAAATGCATTTGACAGAAGATATTCTTTGATCACTATAATATATTCCATTTGTTTCTGGATCTCGCCTAGCCATGCTTTCGTGTTGTTATGTTGCAGTATCAACATTTACATTTTTTATAAATTGCCACTCCTGATTCCTTATTTTAACAGTGTTGCAATAATTTATGATATCATAAGTAATCCTCTTTTTAATTTTCAAGAGGTTTATTGTTGATCTTGCAACAATTATTTCGCCACGCGGTCGCTTCTTCGAGCATTTTATTATTAAATAAATCAAATTAATCTAGTGTTGCAATGCTGTGTCAATGTCAAAGTGAAAAATAATTTCAGGCACATATTAAATATTAACGTGCCAAAGATTATCTCTGAATCAAAACGGTTACAAATTCTGAAATCCTACAAACATTTTAGGCAAAGTAATCCAAATCTACAGCATCACAATATTATTACGATTTTAATAGATATTTTTGGGGTATGTCTAGTATTTTAATTATCATATATATTTAATTAAAGATAATTACGTTTCAGGTAGGAAGATCTTCATTACAATTAATTTTACGACAAAGACCTGACGAATTGAAATCTACTACTTCTGGCAAACGATCTAAAAACAGCCATTTTTGGAATCACCTAGCTAGAAAAAATCTGCAACAACTAATTTGGCAATATAACTCTAGAAATCAGTATTTTACTTTGAGAGATCTTTTGAATGATATGAAAGAAAATTATGAGTTCCATGGGAGTAGAACAACACTTTATAGGGTTGTTAAAAGTATGGGGTATAAATTCAAATTAATTAATGGGCGCAAAATTCTCTGTGAACAAAAACATGTTGTTGCAGCTAAAATTATTTTCCTTAGAAAATTTTTACAGTATCAAAATTCCAGTGAAGATATCCAATTCGTATACCTGGATGAAACATGGATATATCAGAATGAATCCGTGGTTCGACGCTGGGTACATGAAACGGATATAAAAAGTAATCCAACTAAATTCAAAAATGAAGGCAAACGCTTCACCATTCTACATTCTGGGTATAGGGGTGGATTTTTGGATGGGTGCGATTTTTTATTACATTCGAAAAACAATGACCGAGATTACCATGCCACAATGGATGGTAATACTTTTCAAAATTGGGTGGTTAATCAACTTATTCCTGCTTTGGCTAAGCTTTCAGGGAAATGTGTAGTTATTATGGATAATGCTGCATACCATTCTGTGCAATTAGATAAAACTCCTTCATTTTCTTGTAAGAAATGCGAAATGCAGGAGTGGTTGGTTAAACACAATGTAAAATTCAATCCAAAATTAACCAAAAAGGAACTATGGGCTTTATTTATACCTTTTCGATCAAATGACAAAATTTACGTAGTTGATGACATTTTGAGAAAGAACGGGCACGAAGTTCTTAGATTACCGCCATACCATTGTCAATACAATCCAATTGAAATGGCATGGGGGTTTTGTAAGACTTACTACAATAAGCACATAAATTCTAAGCAACCATCTAAGGATCGTGTTCAGAATTTATGGCTTGAGTCTCTTTCAAAATGTACATCCGATATGTGGCAAAATTTCTGTGATCATTGTGAAAAACTTATTTCGGATGACTGGACAAAACACATGGGGAACCTTTCTTTTGAAACCATTTCTCTTTTTATTATTTCGCTTGGGGAATCTGGCTCAGAACAAACATCAGAAGATTCAGATGCAGGTTCTCTTGACTAAATAATAAATGTGGAATGAGGGCTTAAAAATTGTTTGACATGAAAATTATCAGTATCACAAGAGGGTGGGAATAAATTTGCAATTCTACAAAAAAATACTGAGGGCCAACAGAAGAGTGAATGACCAAAATTAAGGTGGATGGATGGAGTTGATCAAAATGTGTTAACGGGAAGACCCAAGCGAAAAATACAAATGGATGACGAAATAAGTTTGCAGAGCCGAATTCAATATATTTGTTATATACAATATTATTGCTGTGTTTGTATGTACAAAAACCAAGTAGTAAATTTTGTTAATCTTAAACCTGCATATTATTATCCTTTTATATCTGAAAATTTGTAAAACAGGCAACAGTGTAAGATCACAATAGTCAGAAATTATAACCTTAAAATCGAACATCTGACAGTGACATTTAAAAACCCTGATTTAAAACACAACCAGCCCCATTTACAATACTTAAACTGTCACTTTTCCATAGCTAGGCGAGATCCAGAAACAAATGGAATCGTGTATACTTTAAATTTATTTAATGGCATGCATGCTATATGGTGCGGAAATTTGTTATAAAATATGATGCTATAGTAATTTGTACCAGTATGTACAGTTTGTAGTCGGATTTGGTTCTGATATAACTTATTTTTATTCCTGGTGTTATGCTCATGATGTTTGTGGTCTGGATATAAGTTTATATTTGTTTTAATATATATAAGACATTCCAGTATATATAAACAGGGCAATGTTAATATTTTGCTTTTAATAAAATATTGTTTGCAATCTTCTGTATATTTGGCTCCTGAAATTAGTCTTACGGCCCTGTGTTGTATGGAGAATATTCTGTGTCTTGATGCAGAGTGTCCCCATATAATGAGACCATATCTAATGTACGATTCGCATTACGCAAAATACGCTGTTCTTAAAGCTTGTATTGAATTTGTATAATATGATACACTGCGTAGGCAAAAAATATTTTTTGACAACTTCTTGGCTAAACTTTCTCCCTGAATGTCCCACTTGAGTTTGGGGTCTAAGTGGATGCCTAAAAATTTTACAGATTTTTCAAGCGTGATATCGGTTTTATTTAAGGTAAATAATATTTGCTTTGTTTTAGTTTCATTTAAAATTAAATTATTTTTATTGCACCACGTAGCGACTTCGTTGAGGGTATCATTACTAATACCTATGACATCCTCAACTGTATTAGCCACATTTACCATGGTGGTTTCATCTGCAAATAATATTCCATCAGAATTGATACAGTTTGGCATATCGTTAATATAAATTATAAACAGAATTGGACCCAAGGCTGATCCTTGAGGAACACCATGCTGTATGGGTAGCGTACTTGATATGTTGTTGTCATACTTCACCACTTGAAACCTATTTGAAAGGTAGGACGATAAGAGTTTTAGACTATTCAAAGTGAATCCATAATGTTTCAATTTGTCACATATCAATTCATGAGATATGCAATCAAATGCTTTACTCATGTCCAAAAAGGAGCCTACACAGAACCTTTTCTTTTCGAAACAATTTGAAACTATTTTAAGTAAAGATAGAATTGCGTCTGTCGTTGATTGTTGGGATCTAAAACCAAATTGTTGCGAATTTAATATTTGATTTAATTCCAGATACTCAACTATTTGTTCCTTTAATATAATTTCTACTACCTTAGAGATAATAGGGAGCAAAGATATAGGTCGATAATTTTGTATGTCATTAATATCCCCTGCTTTGTGGATAGGTATGATCTTTGCAAATTTCAATGCGTCAGGAAATATGCCTGATGTGATGATGCCATTGATTAATTTAGTTAGAGGTCCTTCACCCCTTTTATAATATCTAATGTAATATCATATATATCAGAACTTTTTCGAGATTTTAATTTGATTATAGTCTCACGTACTTTATTATGTGTGATTTCTTTAAATGAGAAAAATACCTTTTCTTTAAACTTAGAATAATTGTTTGTTTTTACTGACTGGTGAGCGGGTAAATTCTTTAAAAGTTCATTAGCAACATTGACAAAGTATGTATTAAAATTATCACAGGATAAATCACAGGTTGAGGTTTTATTTGACTTGTTTCGTAAATCATTTGTAATATCCCAAAAAGCTCCCAATTTGTTCTTTGATTTATTAATAAATTGGTCATAAGCCTGCTGCTTGGAGGATATTATACAACGTTTATATTTAAACCTACATTCTTTAAGAAGTTGTTCAAAATTTGTTGAAGGATATTTAGTGTGGTATTCTTCAACGAGGTGCAAGGTTTCACGCATATTTCTAACATCAGAGTTAAACCACTCAATACGGTGTGACTTAGCCTTTTTTTGCAGACTTTCATTGGAAAAGCCGTGTTTAATGCATTTGTTAGTGTAGTATGCAGGTCTTCCCACTTTTTATTTATTTGCACAGCTAGATTGTCAAGAAAACTCCAATCGGAATTTTCTAGAATAGTATAATAATTAATCTTACCTTCCAAAGAGAAAGGTCTACAAAAGAACTCCATATTTTTCTTTTCACGAGTATTAGTGCGTAGTGATAATAGTAAGCCCTGGTGATCGGATAGGCATGTATTGTAGCATTCAATTTTAATTTTAGATTCATGACAGTTAGTGAATATGTTGTCGATGCAATTATTTTTACGTGTGTTGAAATATACGGTTTTATGTAATCCATATGTTGCAAGCAGGTCAACAAGTTGCATTTCTCTAGGGTCTTGGCAGAAAACCTGATATTAAAGTCGCCAGCCATTACCACATCACAGTTATTATAATTTAACTTATCTAAAAAAGATGATAAAATATTGAGAAAAATATTGAAATCACCACAAGGCGAACGATAGACACATATAAAAAACATTTTAAAGGACACCATTGACAATTCACAATCTTTATCAACACTAACTTTATCACTTAGAGCATTATATTCACCAAAAGTTAAATTTTCATTAACATAAATTATGGTCCCACCATAATTGCTCTCTTTTCGTGAATAGAATGCCCTAGCTGCCATGTTGTTAATTTTTTAGACTTCGCATTGTTCTTGAGAGAGCCAATGCTCACAGATTGCAATTAAACTAAAATTTTCATTAAAAGTTAGCGCCTCTAATTCATAGAGTTTGTTTTTAATAGATTGTGCGTTAAGAAACAGCATTTTTATTTCAAATTGGTTTTCGGCTGAATTCTCCATAAAAAAATATTTATTTTCACATTTTGTGGCCAGATATCTGGCTGTTTCAGTTCTTCTAGTTTATCTAGTGGCACCCCCACCTTAAAGGAGGAATATTCCTCCTAGCTCCCTTTACTGAGTTATTCTGGGCGTTTGCTATGCCTAGAATTGTTTTTTGTCTAGGCCGTTTACTTTTGCGGGTTTTTACTTCTGTCCATTTTTCCTTTTCATCGAGTTTTTCGGGGCCGTTTGGTGTAGCGAGTGTTGCCGCTACATCGTTGGGTTGGTGTGAAGGTATCGCTGGAGTTATTTGGTTATTGGTTTGCTTTTCCGGTGTTTTGGTTTTGATTGTTATCGAAAGCTGTAATTTATCTATATTTTTAGATGATGCAGATTCTATGCGATTAATTGGCGTATTTGTCAATCTTTGTTGGTTTGCGGCTGGGCTAACAAGATTCTTCAATATGGCTCCTGCATGTGTATTAACAGAAATCGGTTTGTTATTATTATTATTATTATTATTAAAGGAAACTGTAGGTATTAATTGGTTCATAACTTGATCACTTGCAGGTTTCTTCAACAGTGCTATTATGTTATCCTTTTCGATAAGTAACTTTGTAGCTAGTTCATATTTATCTTCTTTTTCCTTAATAATTTATTTCAGCAATATTACCTCTGCCCTTAGGAAATCCATTGTTAGGTCCGTATCAGCAGTGGGTGTTGAAATTTCCGCATTTTCATCTTGCCTTCTTGACCCATTCGATTTGTTGGTTATATCCTCGGTGATTACACAGCAATTGATTGTTTCACTGCTGATTGAGAGATGTTTCACCTTTTTTACACATCCAGGATGATACACGGTATTACAAATGATGCACTTTAGACCAGTTTTGGCTACTTGTCTACATTTACAGCGTTTTTCTTGCGGACACTCTGAAATAACGTCTGAGTTGTTCGCCAAGTTGTTTAGAATACGAATCCTTTTAAAAAAGTGTAACGAATCCGGATCACGAATTCAGTTTATCTAAAGTATTCGAATACCTCTTTTGAATCCTCTAAAAGGATTCGAATCCAGGATTCGAATCCTGATTGATTCGAATCCTGCCCAGCTCTGATTAATAAAAAATTAGCGAAACTCAGGTAGTGTTAAATGGAATTCTTGGAGTAATGGCTTATCTACTTTACTGTGGTAATATGAAAATCCTTAAAATTAAATATTCATTTTTTGATTTTTTTTTTCATATCTCGAAACACTGTGCGACGCGTTCATTCCCGCCTGAGCCTTCAAAACAGTCTCACAGGAATGCTCATTTTGCCGCGTCGTGGGCTGAAAGTAAGTAGGGGCCCAAATTACTTCATGGGGATTTCCGAGTCACTTGGGGCATCTAAATTGGGTACACGGGGTTTTGTAACGAGCCGGGTAACAATCTAAAATCATCTTTTTTCAATACTCATTCCAATATCCCATTCGATAAAAAAAAATTTTGTTCCTTGAACAATTTTTCCGCTTTCGCGAGGGCACTCGCTCCTTATAAAAATGCGTTTACGCGGGAAAATTGTCTTCCAGCATTGGGTTCGTAAATTACTATTTTATATTATACACTTCTGCTTGAAGAATTATTGTACCATAGCTGCCTTCTGACTTTTATAATGTCATATTTTGTAAACTTTTATGCAACACATTTTTTCTCGCAAAAGAAATTTTATATTATTTATAACACGATCGCGCAAGAATTTGATTTACAATTTTGAATGAACAGAGGATTACCGACGACGACGGTGACAACAACAACAACCGAATAAAAACATTCTTTTCGCGGCTGTAAATCACCGGCGCCGGAGAGCGAAATAAATTTCTCGTCGTTCGAGAGCCTGATTTATTGGTGGCGTGGGAGGCGAGAGAATCCGCGATCGGGAAACTTGGAAATTCCCAAAAGGCTATAACTCAAAACGCGATTGTTACTGGAATTTTTATGGCTCCTTGAAAAATGTTTATAACATCCAGCAAAAAATGCGATAAATAATTTTAATCAGATTTTACATGTTTATTTAAAAACGTAGGATAAATACATTGTTGCACAAGAAATAGAAAATGTAGACTTTTGGAACATGAGCGCAAAATTCATTAAAACTTCCATACATTTTATCGATTTATTTATTTATTGCAAAATTGTCCTTAAATATAATTGATGTAATACATTTCTTGTACAGTGCGATCATTTAAATATGATTTAGAGTAGGCGGCATTTTTTTTGTGCGGTTGTCTAGACTGCTAATTGAATGATGGAATAAATTTGAGGTTATGCTAAACTATGTGTTAACAGTCAGTAGTGCCAATCTAATTTAAAACTCAAAGTCTACTCTAAATTATGTTTTAAACGATCACACGGTACAACGTTTAAGAATCTTTGCACTAAATATTCACATACTTTAAAGACCTTTCTGTTTTTTAATATTACTCACTGAAAAATAACTAATCGTGTAACTTTTCCGCTTATAGTTAAACCAAGTTCCTTCAATTATTCATGCAACACAACATTTTTGCGCAGAATGGAGAATTTGAAGAATTTAAACCATGAGCAATTTTAAATTGTGTATTTACTTTTATAAAAATTTCGCAATTATACAATTGAGCAAATATCAATCTAGCGACTAGACGACTGCACGCAACCATTCTGGGTGTACGTGTGAGGGCTCCTTTTTTAAAAAACAATCCAGTTTCCGTGATGATAATGAGACCCGGAGCGGTGTTGAATATAATTACCCGGAGGGATTTTTTCTATTTAGGAGTTGAGGTGCCTGCCGAGCCAGCGTTTCCACATTTTTCCGTCTGGTGGGCATCTCTTCCTTCGATTATACGTACGCATGCAAGACGTCCGACGGCGGCTACTCTTCCGGGATCTGCAGGAGGAGGAAAAACACTCGAGAAGAGGGGAAACCGTCTGGTTTTTCCGCACGGAGCACCTGCACGGAGATCAGCTCGTGCCGCCCGTTGGGATTAATGGCTTTATTAACTGCCGCGAGCGTTGTTTTGCATGCTCTCTGTGTCATGTTTAAGATAAATCAAAAGTCGAATTAAAAGTTAATTAAGGGAATTTCATGTGTCGGCTTCTATGTGGCGTTACGGGTAATTAGTCACTGTTGTAAATCTTGCGGATGCTTGCTGAATGGTTGAATATCTCCAGGAATAAAATATGTAACTAAATAGTATTTATACTCAATAAATTAAAGAATAGAAAGAACGCATAAAAAACAAGTTGTTCATTATTCAATTGTTATCAGTGGAATAATGGTGCCAATCACATGCCGTTTCATTACTCAATTGCTGTCGTCTAACCGTATTTCTAGTTTTTGATTACCTAATCACTATCGATTGGATATCCGATTTTTCTTGATATTTTCTTGAATATTGAACATATCGAGAAATCTTTTAAATAAAACTTGTAGGGCTCGTCAAAATCGTAGAATCCATGTACAATGGCGGCCGACGAAATGTGAACGGTATTTTGTTGTCATAGAGAAATTGTCTAATTTTGTACAGATTTATCAGAACTCTTAACAGTGGCGTAACTTAGGTTTTAAAGGACTATTATTCAATTGCTAATTACAATGCTAAACATATTTATTCTTAATACAAGTAGAAATTATGAAATTAATATTTTGTAGGACCACCATTTGCTGTGATAACTTTTGCCAAACGTGTACTCATGGATGAAACTAGATTCCTCATATTGTAGTTGTCAGCCAAATTCTCCCATGCATTTTCAACAATTTCGTGAAGTTCATTTGCATTCATAGGTCTAAAATCTCTTGAGTAAATCTTTTTTTGTAGGTATCCCCAAACATTCTCAATTGGATTGAGATCAGGGCTCTTCGCAGGTCAAGGCAATACTTGGATGCGGTGGTCATTTAGCCACTGAGTCACAATTCTTGCTGTATGGATAGGACTATTGTCCTGTTGAAATATAAAATTTTCCGGAAATGTTTGTGTTACTGAAGGCAACATTACATATTCTAAAATATCCCTGTATTTAATAGCATTTAAATGGCCATATATTTTCCAAATTATTCCGGGTCCGTTTACACTGACCCAAGCCCAAAAATTAACAGAAAAACGACCACTATTTGTTATTGGACGGGTGAATCCTTCTTCATACCTTTGGTTTATTGGTCTATAAACTCGTAGGCTCCCATCACTACATGATTGAAATACTTTTTCGTCAGAAAAGACGACCGAGTTCCAAAAATCATCCCCACGATACACAAATTCGTTGGCAAACTCCAATCTTCGTTGTTTATTGTTTTCTGAGAGAAAAACTTTCTTGGCTGCTTGATAATTTTGTAGACCTGCAGCTTTAATACGTCTCCGAGCAGTTCTAGTAGACCCCGCAAAACCCGTTACTTCTCGAGCATCTAAGGCACTATCAAATGGATTCTCTCTGAGATGATTCACCAATGCAACATCCTGTTCTTCATTAGATACCCTTCCTATTCCAATTCGGGGTGGCCTTCTTAAATCTTGTCTTATTTCAAATCGCCTTTTCAAATTATGTATGCAGGTTTTGCTTACATTCAAATCAGCAGCCACTCGGCTAAGAGACCAGTTTTCTTCTAGTTTAGCTATTGCCCTGCTCTTCTCGTCTAAAGATAGATGTCTAGGCATACTTTTTGGATGACTTTTATAAATCTGTCAATCAAATGTTTGTTTTCGCACAAACGCGACGCTCCTGATTAAAAGTCATATTCACATAGCTAATAAACATAGTTCACATTTCGTCGGCCGCCATTGTACTATACTTTTCTGTATCTTGTATAGTTGTCAAGTTCTAGCATTTTTTGTAAAACAGGGCGGTTCGACGAACATCTGAGAAGGTGCCAGAATTGTCAAAACTTTGCAGCAGACACCCCGGAGGCCATGTCTGAGGAGTCATTTCCGGCGTAAAATAACACGCCCGTCAATATGGTACTGGTTCGCAAACAAATGTTATCTATAGGGAACACCTTACTAGTTTGGAATAATGGAATTAGATACAATTTGTATAGAAATATAGTTTATATCATGGGTGACTAAGGCGTGGCCAGACGGGTGTCAATTGAGGCCCGCTGAGCTGGGCCATTGAACACAAATTTTAACTTTGTTACGTGTATTTTGGGTAAAAGTCATAATTTTAATTTAATTTATTCTAATGAATTAATATAGGCAATTTTATTTTCGCATTCGAATTTGAATATTAGATTTTTTGTGTGCGTTTGATTCTATTGTCTCTTGTTTCGCGGAGGAATTTTTGCACTGCGCTCCATGTTCGTCCGTTTTTAACACTCCAGGCGAAAAACGTTTCACACACCAAGTTCGATACGCGTAAATTAAGCTGAATTAATTATTAAGCCGTACTTTCCTCAAGAGGGATTTTTTTTTTTTTTTATTCATAAACATTTATCAATAACTTATACAATTATATAACAGAGTATGGTAATTAAAATAAAATAAACGCTTATTCCAAAGTATTGTAATTTAGTAGTTTCCTTGTCTCGAAGCTAATAGCTTGTAGAGACGGAGGAGACTTCATTATTATTTTTCTTATTAACTAGTAAATAAGATAACATATAAAAATCCAAGAAGAGAAAAAATAGAAAAGAAATAAGAAGAAAAATGAAAAATGAAAAATACAACATTATTTTGCTAACACAGTAATATAATAATAAAATTAACCTAACTATTACGCTTCCCTTCCCAAAATTTTTAAGGCAACATCGGGATCAACATCTTTCAATAGTCTCTTCAACTTGCATTTAAATTCGTTGTAGTTATGAATGTTTTTGATATTCAATTCTTTTGTTAAGTAATTATAGACTTTAGCAGTGTAATATAATATGTCTGATCTTCCTATCGTCTTTTTAATTTTTTTATTATATGCAAAGTTATTTTCTGCAATTCTGGTCTGGTAGATATGTGTATGCATGTATAATATTGATGGGTTAGTTTTGGTTTTAAATATGTATTTTGTAATCGCAGTGATATATATAGTTTATTTAGGTCCGGAACACCAGAATCCTCAAACACTTTAGCACTTGGGTACCTGTATGGCTTTTTTAGCATAATTTTTAATATCAATTTTTGCGCTATTTCAACTTGGTCTCGATGTGTTTTTAAGCAGCCTCCCCATACTGATATGCCGTAGGTGATAGTAGATTGCACAAACCCATAGTATACCATCTTTAGTGTGTCCCCTCTAGTCACGTTTTTTATTGTATTAAATAAGTAAACGAAGCTTCTTATTTTTTTAGTGACATGTGCCGTTTGGGAATCCCATCTTAAGTGTTGGTCAATTCGTATCCCCAGATAATCAATTGTTTGTACTCTGTTAATTTTTGAGCAATTACAGTTTTTTTCACACTGCGGTTTATGAATTATGATTTCGTTAAAACTAGGTAATGTATTCTTGTATGAGGTGAAGGAGATGCATTTGGTTTTTTTCTAAATTTAAGCTAAGTAAATTGTGATCATAAACTTTTTTTTAATTTGTTTATGGTTTCCGTTGCCTTATTGTACACTTCATTCCAAGTGCTCGCTACTACATGGATCATTGTGTCGTCTGCGTAGGATGTTATATGTATATTTTCCTTATCGTCACTTTTTATTAAGTCGTTGGTATATATAATAAAAAGGAGGGGACCCAGCATACTGCCTTGTGGGACACCCATACTTACTTCCTTGGCTTCGCTGATAATATTATTGACTTTGACATATTGCATTCTCTTATGCAGATATGACTTGATTAGTTCCAGTGGCTTTCCACGTATCCCATATAGCTCTAGTTTCTCGTATAGTATGTCGTGAGACAGGGTATCGAACGCCTTCGACAAGTCTAGTGCTATGGCCATGGATGGTTTTCCTTTATCCATTGCGTCATATACTGTGGTGATAAAGTGAACCAAGGCATCCTCCGTACCGCATCCTTCACGGAACCCGAACTGATTTGAAGCGAGTATGTTGCATTTTTTTAAGAAAGCACTTAATCAGTCATCTTAATTTCAATAGTGAATTATTTAGGGATTCGTAATAATTTAGGAAACCTCACTTCCACCTAGAGGTAAGCATATGTCTTCATGTTAGTATTTTACTAATTCGTGGGGGTGTTCTTAGGTTATTATTGAAATCTTCACACAATCATAAACTTTGATTGGTGAATTTTTGGTCCGGTTGGATTCGAGATTCGATTTTGAACGTGGTTGCTGATAAGCAGTGAATATCACGTGCTGGGAGAATTTGGTTCCGGGCTCCGAAAGAAAAAGACTTCATTGACTATTTGGTCCTGTAAGTGTAAGGCTGTTTCGGCAAAGGGAGAAGTGGTGGCTGGCTTGCGTTCTGTTCCTGTCAATGTTCCTGTATTTCGATTTCAACCCCTTGGACTCGAGTAAAGTTTGATAAGTATTTTCTTTTAAATTTTCCATCGTTGCAATTATCGCGAAAATCTGCATTTCTTTTAATCTGGTGGTAAAAATAGATATAATTAAATTTTGCTAATTATTTTGATCTTGATTTAAGAAGAAAAAAAATAACACAGTGAGTTATTTTTTTTTATAAATGAATATTAGTTTCAATGAATAACTCCGATTTTGAGAAATAATAATATTATTTAATTATTATTTACAGTTCAATTTATTAATTTTTTTTTTTGATGTGAAATTTATTATTCGTTAGAGAATATTTAAATTTTTATTTTGAAATTACGATATTAATTTATGCTTTGCATTTCGGTTTATTAGTTTTTTTTATCGTATGGCAAAATAAATATTTGTGTTTGTATGATTGCTGTAAGGGTACATATAGCTATATTTCTCTAGCGATATTTGTTACTAATTTAATTTAATCACGCCAATATATTTTACGGTATTATTTCATATTTTACATAATGATTATTTTTTTTCGGTCTAAATTCAATTCTATTATTTACAAAGTTAAACTGAAATTGATAATATTTTTCTTTTGTTTTAAGTGTTCGCTTTACATAATTAAAAACGTTTATTTCATTTCTTTTATATTGGACATTTTGTTTATTGGGGAATCGAATATATGTATTAGTAAAATCTGGGTTCGTGATTTTCCTTCATTGATTAGCTACCTTGTCGCCCGTAATCACGTGGCGCCCTTTTTTTATCAAATCTTATTTGGATCCCTCCCTTCTTCACTGAGTTAGTTTGGCCGAGCGGTAAGTACATATAGTAGCTAAAAAGTAGCGTCGCAACTTTTTATTCTACATAAAAGTACAATTGCTTCTATCAGAGCTGGGCAGGATTCGAATCATTCCTTTTAGAGGATTCAAAAGAGGTATTCGAATACTTTAGTGAAAACGGAGTCGTGATCCGGATTCGTTATATTTTTTTAAAAGGATTCGTATTCGAATCCAAACGTAGATGATTCGAATCCTTATAAAAGGATTCGAATTCTTATTAAAGGATTCGAATCCTTATAAAAGGATTCGAATCCTTATAAAAGGAATAGAATCCTTATAAAATTCGAATCCTGATACATGGATTCAAATCCTCCTAAATAATTCGAATCATCGCTATTAAGGCTGGGATTCGAATTCGATTAATTCAAATAGTTAAATATTCTAATATGAATATTTAAATCACTAAATTATTCATATTTGAATATAAATATTAAAATTTTCGAATAATTCACATATTTGTGAATGCATATTTGGTTACTTAACCATGAAAAATATCCAACGTTAATAGTATATTTTTAACTTCACTTGAAATCAGTGTTTCATACGCGTGGCGCATGAAGTAAAATTTCGAGTTTAGAAAAGCCCCGTGAAAATTTGTCTCGGGTCGCTGCGCGACCCTCGACAAATTTTCTACGCGGGGCTTTTCTAAACTCGAAATTTTACTTCATGCTTAGTCTGGGAGTGGACAACACTCGTTCTTAGTAGTTTTAAATTGAACGATTACTCTAGATTACTAAGTTTATTACTGTTTTACAAAGGCTACAGCTCAAAGGACCAACCATGGTCTTCGGAGACCGAAGGACTACAGGGAATCGAAGTTTATTTACAAGAAAACAATAAATATCTGAAGGTTTACAGCATGGATAGGAAAGAAAACATCCAATTTTGAAAAAATATCGAAGTTGGGTTGGTTTTCAGTGCGTTTTTAACTTCACTTTAAATCAGTGTTTTATACGCGTGGCGCATGAAGTAAATTTCGAGTTTAGAAAAGCCCCGCGAAAATTTGTCTCGGGTCGCTGCGCGACCCTCGACAAATTTTCTACGCGGGGCTTTTCTAAACTCGAAATTTTACTTCATGCTTAGTCTGGAAGTGGACAACACTCGTTTGAATTTTAAATTTAACTCTTTTAAAAAATCGACGTATATAATATAATAAATCATTCATTGAAATCATAGACAAAGATGCAAAATTTTACCTAAAATTAACTTTTAGAGTTAACTTTATAATTTGTTCGGCTCTTAATGGGTGAATATTCTATTCCTTAAAAAAAAAGTTTTTATTTAATATTGAAGTTGCATTTAATACAATAACAAACTGTGAATAAATCGACATAAATCTAGAAATATCAAAAATCTCGACATGTAGAAAATCTTGACGGTCCACTCCCAGACTAAGCATGAAGTAAAATTTCGAGTTTAGAAAAGCCCAGCGTAGAAAATTTGTCGAGGGTCGCGCAGCGACCCGAGACAAATTTTCACGGGGCTTTTCTAAACTCGAAATTTTACTTCATGCGCCACGCGTATAAAACACTGATTTAAAGTGAAGTTAAAAACGCACTGAAAACCAACCCAACTTCGATATTTTTTCAAAATTGGATGTTTTCTTTCCTATCCATGCTGTAAACCTTCAGATATATGTTGTTTTCTTGTAAATAAACTTCGATTCCCTGTAGTCCTTCGGTCTCCGAAGACCATGATTGGTCCTTCGAGCTGTAGCCTTTGTAAATTGGTAATAAACTTAGTAATCTAGAGTAATCCTTTAATTTGAAACTTCTAAGAACGAGTGTTGTCCACTCCCAGACTAAGCATGAAGTAAAATTTCGAGTTTAGAAAAGCCCCGCGTAGAAAATTTGTCGAGGGTCGCGCAGCGACCCGAGACAAATTTTCACGGGGCTTTTCTAAACTCGAAATTTTACTTCATGCGCTAGGCGTATAAAACACAGATTCAAAATGAAGTTCAATAACACATATATGATCATTAATTAAAATCATTATATAATCAGATATTTAGTCGGTAAATGAACATGTTTGTTAATAGAAACTGATGGAATAAAATATTTCTGGTTGCAAATAATAGATTCAAATTTATTTTTAAAGAATTTGTATCCGTGATTTCAAAATGAGGATTCGAATCTTTGATTCGAATCATATTTTTCACTTACGAATCCTTTATTCGAGTATTCGTGATTCGAATCATATTAGGTTATTCGGATTCGTGATTCGAATCATGTTTTTGAGGATTCATCCCAGCTCTGGCTTCTATTCAGTGTGGCCTTCCAAAAACGAAATAGAGCTATTTTGAATCAATTGACAGAGAATTTTTAAATACGCTGACAGGTAATTTTTTAGTTTTATGGGTATACCTAACATGACTAAAGACATTCGCCCGTAGTCAACTTTTTTAAAGGATTATCGAATTTTCTTTCTAGATGTGTTTTTAGTTTTCATATCCGTCGATTAGTTCGAGTAGTATAGCTAGCGGGGTTCTGTGACAGTCGATGGCCTGTCCATCCGAAGCACCAAAGATTTGACCTCTAAGGTCACCTCAGTAGCTGAAGAAGTTGTTCTTTTGCTGAAGAAGTGTTTTCGACAATGACCAAAAGGTCCCGCAACAGTGTTGCCAAAATATTTCTGCACAGAAGAAGTCAACAATTATTTCTGCACAGAAGAAGTCAGCAATGACCAGAAGGTTTTTTTACAGGGTTGCCATTTGTGAAGAAAATCTAACAGGTTTACCAACCAGTTCCAGTGTTACCAACTTGGTTTTAGGCTGTAAAAGAGGCGGCAAATTTGAAATGAAAGGTTGGTTGCAGCTGTACCAGGCTAGTGTTGTGTAGACTTTGATGATGATGCAATACAATTTCTTAGAATTCTGACAAGACACGACTTGTTTTGTGTAGACTTTGATGATGACGCAATACAATTTCTTAGAATTCTGACAAGATACGACTTGTTTTGCGTAGAATTCGTGCTAGGTTGTGCAATAATGTGATTTGTCAAGGCTGGACTTGTCAGAGGAAGATTCATGATAATACGTAAGTAAAAAACAAAATATAAAAAAAGTATAATTTATTTAAAAATAAAATGTGATTTGTCAAGGCTGGACTGGTCAGAGGAAGATTCAAGATAATAGGTAAGTAAAAAAATATATAACTCTTAAAAAAAAAAAAACATATATTATTCATAATTGAAGGAAAGGTAATTACAATTTTCTTGTATTTTTCTTTTGACATACTTAGCTAATTCTCCCGCATTAACAATGGAACATATACTAAATTTATTAGTATGAACAACACAACAACAATTAGTTTTTACAAATTTGGGGCTATTAGGGTCACATTCTATATTAACTACATTCTTATAGAATTTAGAAAGGTATCTTGATTTTTGATTTCCTTTAACAACAACAGTATCCGCTTTAAATTTCTTAATTATTTCAGATAATGCGCTTAATTCACTATCACCACTACTATAACGAATGGTATGATGATAACGTTCACAATATCGAACTGATTTCTTTGTTGTTGTGCTTAATTCGTTGAATGGTATCACTGGTTTAAAATAAAATGTTGAAATTTTGTATCCATCATAAGTAAATGTTAATTCTTTGGGTGTGAATTCATCATCAATCCGGAAGCCTTGAATGTCCACATATAATATTTTATTTTTTGAACCGATAATTTGTTGTTGAATGTGTCTTCTTAAAACAGATTCTAAAATCTTCCCCGTTTCTTCAATTCTGCGTTGGAATCTGTATCGATCTGCCGCCTCTTGTAGATTACTATTCATTGCATTTAACGTTATTAAATAGTAATGAATAACTGACACCAAATCGATTGTTATACGTCCCATATTGAATCTGAAATTTTAAAAAAAATACTAAGTTGTTATTTTATGTTGAATTATTATCTTACCGTAACGATTAGATATTTGTATTAGTAGTAAGTAATTATTTTCTATATATAATGAATTCATATTATAATTTATCTATATAGAATATCCCCACGGTTTAGTATCAGTATATATATAATTGATTATCCTTTTGTCATCGTAAGGACTTAAAGCAATTTTGTTTTGTTTAACGGTATAAACATCATGTTTATATGATTTTATGGTGTGTTGATGTTTTTCAATAACTGAATTATTGAATAAACATTGGAAATAATCATTAAATGATATATTTCTCAGTGATACCCGTTTAATTCCTTTAGCTTTTTTTGTAATACCAAAATTGATTAGATAATTATTGATTTCTTCTTCGGATATTTTTTGTAACAATAAATTTGCCTTTAGTGTTGCAGTTTGTTCATCATCAACAAATAATTTTATAGCGTACATTTTAGAGCGCAATCCAATAAATGCATGCATAATTTGACCGCTATTCTCATCTTTCATAAGACCCAAAACTTTTTTATTCACTTGAGGTATTTTGTAAATATTATCAATAGAATAATCAGAGGTGTCAAAACGGTCTAAATTATTTTTTATATGTTTATATATATTATCATGAAAGAAATGATATATTAATGAGTCTGTATCACAATAAAGTAATTTAGCATTATCTTGAAAATTAATTTTAATGTGGTTGTAGTGAAAATCATATAGAAAAATTTTTGAAATATCTAAAACTGAAAATCCTATGTATATCGGTTTATTAAATTTAATGTTCATTCGGTTCATTTCAATAATTGCCATATTATCATCAAAAATTAAACAACTATGAAAATTCGGTTGTGAAATATAATATTTCGCTCCATATCTTCCTGACCATTTAGTAACAATTTTGATGTCTTTATATTTCCTAACGTTTTCCATAGTCTTACCAAAAACAGCATTATTCATTAATTTGTATTGATTTTTTTCAAAATCATTTTTACTCAATTTTCTTTTTTCTGTATTTAATTCTATGTATTTTTTCATCCATTGTGATTGATTGAATTTAAGTATTCTGTGAATTTTTGTAATCTTTATTCCTAGTTTAACTGCTTGTTGTAAATTTCTATAATGAATAACATAGTTTTTTTTATCGTATAGTGTGGTTAATAATTTTGGAATTTTTGTTTTTGCTGTTGGTGGTATCAAATGTTCTGGACAAAGGGGTAGATCTTTATGCAATTCATGTATTTCATTAGGATAATGAAGATCTACTTCCAAAATGTATCCAAATTCATTGTTTTCTGAGACATCCATTAATTTAAAAGAAAGCACATCAATCCATTCAAAATTTCCTGTTGGCAAACTTTGACACATTGCTAACCCATATAAATTGTTTATGTCAAAATACATAAGATATGACTTTTCTTCATTGGGATTAAAGTAGTTTTTCATATATTCATTGTTGGCTTTTCCATATCGGTTGGAACACTGTGATATTCCCCCTCTGATTCCTCTTTCAATAAACATAATAATATCAATATCTGTTATTAACTCCAACTTTACATCAGTAATTTTAAGCATGGCATCGAAAGCAATCCCCGGAGCTGTATAATAATGAGCAGGATCAATTTGATATGTGTCAATGGAACAATTTCGGAAATTTTCAAAAATATCGGCTAGTAAAATTACATCAGTTTTTAGATACAATTCTGCGTATTCTTTTAAGTTTTTAATATTAAATGTTCTCCAAACTAAACAAGCGTGTTCGTAATCATCATCATTAATTTCAGAATCATTAATTATGTTAAAAAAACTACGTTTATTAGGTAATCGTTCATCATTCAATTTTTCCCAACAATCCAAATAGTCATAAGGAAATATACCTTTTTTCTGTAATAATTGAAACTGTTCATTATTGGAACAAAATTTTTTAGTGATATTTTTTTGAGAATCATCGAGATATGATGCTAATTTTGATATGGCTGTTGGCATAAATCTAAAAGAGTCTAAAAACCGAAAGTTAACATTAGTATTTTGGATATATTTTGTAAAGGAAATGTAACGTTCCTTATTTAGAGGTAGTACATTCATAGCACCTTCAAGCATACATAAGGCTTTAATTATGAAGTGACTATCATACCCAGATAAGTTGTGAAAAAATACTGGTATAAAATGATTGTCTTTATATTTAAGGTTACAAGCAGTATGAGCTGCACCTCTATATTCACCTGTAAAATGATTATGATCACGCACTTTTATTTCATATTGAGAAATCGATTTTTCACATATATGACATATCCTGGTATCTTTAAACTCATATTGTTGTGCAACACTTAAAGTTTTCATTTTAACAGGGTTTGATAATTTATCATTTAGTTTGTTTGCTATTTTTTCCAACTGACTAATAAACCATTGTTCACAATCCTTTCCTGTATATAATTGAAATTCCGAGAGAGACTCATCGTACGAACATTTTAAGTAATAAGCAATGCTAAACGGAATATGTTTTTGACATTTCTCAGTTTTTTTCATTTTATTTTCATCACCATACTTTTCTAAAATACTTTCTAAATCAGCATATATTACGAAAGGAACTTTTTCTTTGTGCTTAAAATTCTTAAATTGAATAATTTTTTCATTTTCTTTGGGTAATGTAATTTTTGATTCATTTACATTTTTACACAAAACAGAATGCTTTGTCAGTGTATTTTCGGATACGAAATAATTTAGACAACGATCACATAAATATTTTTTATTTCTTATGTTACCTAATTGTTTGTTAAGTAATCGTGATAAATTTGTAATCAGGCAAAAATGGTATACATGTTTTTTTGAAATTATATCAAAATGATTATCATCACTTTCAGAGTTATCATTATCAGTGTCAGGTATTATTAATAAATTTACACGAGGGGTGAAATCAAATTTACTTAGGCTCACAGGTAAAATTTCAGTTTTCGTAAATGTATATACATTAATCGATATATTATTGAGCGCTTCAAATTTTGGAATTTCCCTTAATGTAATGGGAAAATTAATATTATCATACTTAAGTACCTTACTAAAATGTGGATATGATGATATTCTATTTTTATTGTGAAAAGATTGAGCCGGATGAAGAAATGCTACAATTGACCACAAAAAACAATACTGATCATTATTTTCCAAGTTCAGTACAGCTTTTTTCTTGAGAATAAATTTTGGTAATTTTATTTTTATTCCATAATTTATTGGAGAATAATTGTTGATATTAATTTTTAGTGATAAAATTTCAAATAAAGCCCAACCTGAATCTCTCTCCTGAAATTCTTCTAATTTATGAATAATTTTATCAATTACATTTTCATGATACCACTTTTTTAAATTAGTGTTATGGTCAATAATATTATTTCTAGTGTTAAAATGTTTTATTTCAGTTTCTCCATCACTCGGTTTTATAAAATTTCCATAGAAAATAACATTAACTTTTAAGAGTGACTTTTGTAATTCTTTTTTTATTTTGATTGAAAAACTTCTATAGGAACGTTTAAGAAAATGCTTAGGATCTTTAGCACTCAAATTCGTTATAACACCAGTCCTTATTCTATTATTGAAACATGATTCAGTATCTTCCCAGACTAAATGCTTTTTTAAATTACTATTTGGTTTAAATTTACATTTTTTTGTATGCTTAATTGTTTGCTTATAATATTTTAACAATGCTAAATTTGCCTCCAAATGAGAATAGTTACCAATATTTGCATCTTTATTGTTTAAAATTCTTTTAATTAAAACTATTTGTTTCTTTAAAATATTAACCCATTTCATAAAATCATTTTGAGTTTTTAAATACCGTTCACCTTTTTCAATTTTTTTTAAAATATCTTGAGACAATTCTATTATTGAATTCATTATATATACAAAATAAATTACTTACCTTTCAGTTTGTTGGTATGATGATAATTATTTATTTCTTCTATTTATATAGGGGAAAGAAAGAAAGAAAAAGCCTTGAATACAAATTTAACCGCAATGAATATTTTCCTGTGATTCTTGAAATTTAAATAATGAAAAATAGTTTTCGTTACTCATGGAAATCTAAACCGCGAAGAGATAATTGAATAATCGTAATTACTGGAAAACATTTCTCTGTGATTCTTTCATTCCTTCGGGAAATATAAACCACAAAGAGGTAATTGCATAATGAAATACGTCATTAATAGCAGTGAATAATTAGATTTTTCTGTATATAAAGCACTAGCATATGTTCAGAAAATTATCTTCTACCAAAATCATCATCATCATCATCATGGCAAACCTTCCGTGCACATTGCTACTTCAAACGAAGGAACCCTTTGAACTAACTCCTAAAATGTTAGTTGTTATATGTAAACAAATATTTAGGTAAGTTTTATTTTTGGTGTTTTGGTATCAGTCTAGTAAAATCTAGCATTAACTTTCTTTTGTTTTATGTTTTTGTTTAGATTTGGGGTAAAACAAATTGCCGAAAGAAAACATAATCAGGTTAAAATTTCGTTATCCTATACCCCAAAGGGTGATACAATTAAACGGAAACTGGGGAATCTCCCAGTTAATTGTTTACGCTTTTGTGTAGAGAACGAGGAAGAGATGCAAATTCTGGAAAAGGCTGCATCTAAGTACGTCTTCAACATCAGCGAAGATGACGAGTTGCTGGCCCTGGCAGAAGGAGAACCAAAATCAAAGAAAAATAAAATAACGCCCGCTCGATACACTGATGATAATGATGTAATAGAACTAGATGAAGAAGAAGAAGAAGTAGCAAAACCTACTACATCAGGTGCATCAGGAAAGAAAATAGCGTCTCTTCGAAACCTAGTTGCTGAAATGGATGATGATGATGATTTTGATAGTCAAAAGTTTCATGTTCTCGAATTATAAAATAATGATTTTGATAGTCAAAAGTTTCATGTTCTCGAATTATAAAATAAAATTCTGTATCATATATGTTTGTTTTTTTTTATTTACCCTGAGCATTAATTAAAACAATACAAGGTATTACTTAAAAAAATAAAACAAGATTTTAAAAATAACCATTTTATTAAAACATACACTTCATGAAAGTTTTTTTTTTATTATTTATTTTTCCATACACGATCAATTAAATTCTTATTATAATGCTTAATTCCAATATATTTGGCACTTTTTTGATAAGAACATGGTATACATTGAGAATTAGCAATTTCAGTTTCTCCTCCACATTTTGAACATTTAAATTTTACTGGTACAGGCATTTCAAACGGTTTTGGTGAAATAGTTGCGATGACGTTGTAAAAATTCTGATGAAACATTTTGATGTATTGGAATATAATCCCAATTCACTCTCTCCTTAAACTCTTGAATAAAGTCTTCTGATAAAATTTGATATTTTGATATGCGATCCCAATCAACATTGTGTTTAAATTCACGAATAAAATATTCTGATAGAAATTGATATTTTGAAATTTCTATCCATTTAACGCTATTGATAAACATTCTGATGAAGTCTTCACTTAGTTTTTGAAATTCACATATTTCATTCCAGTCCACATAATATTGATATTTAATAATAAATGATTCAGGTAGTCCGGGAAATTGACTAATTTCTTTCCAATCGACTACTCTTCGTGACGATTCCATTATATTGCTTGTAGTAACGCTGAAGAACTAATGTTATAATGCAATATACCATCCTTTTATATACCACCAGTTTAGGGATTACATAACTCGAACAACATTTGTTTGTGGATTATATCTTACAAGACAATCATGAATAATAAGACAATATGCTGTTGTATTTGCAGGTACATTTTCACTTGTTTCAAATTCCAAACGTATATCTACACTACCGGACTTTAAACTTTCATTTTGATGACTACAATCAATTGCAACCATGGGACATCTCTCTAAGAACTCCAAATGATCCAAACAGGGTTCACAAATTGACTTGTATTCGAAGAATTGTTGAAACTGAGCATACATTTCATATAAAAGTGTAAATTGTTGTTTTTTAAAATCCAAGTTTAAATTATCATACGGGTAAACTTCAGAATTTAAATACAATTTTAAATTTGTTAAATTACAATGATCAAATTTACTCATATCTTGACCAATGTTATTCTTCCTATTTGTTTGAAAGGCAACTACGACGAAACGAGGCTTTTCCAATTGATTTGATGCTTTTACATTCCATGTGTGTTTAGTGGTTTGTTGTAGTACAGGTAATTCGTGAAGTTCCCATTTTCTAAATGCTATTTCAATATCTTTTCCTTGTTCAATATATTTGTAGAGACGAAGTTTTTGTTCATCCGATACCTGAACATGAGGAAGTTTCCAAACAATTTTTCTCAATTCAATGGTTGGCTTATCTTCCTGATTTGTACTGATAGTTCCGTTTAAATCTGTTGCACTCCTGATCAAGACAATTTCCTGTCTTACGTTCATAAGAATTTTTGTATAATCTCTACAAAAACCGAATATATTTTTCAGTGGTATGCATACACTAAAATATCCTGATGTATTTTGAATTTTAGGATTTCCCTTAGCAATATCCCAACCGGCACTACGATATCGTTCACCTTGATTTTTTGTAAGCGATAAATAACCCATTATTGTAGAAGTTATTCCTACATTTCTTACTCGATCAATAACATGACCGCCCAGTTCAAATCTCATTTCATCAATCATAAATGCAACACCATTATTTATAAATTGTATTGTAGGTGATGGTGTATTATCATGATTAACTAGTTTTCCTTCAATCTGTAAAAAACTCTCTGAAGGTAATGTATTTCCATCAAATGTTTGAGCGAGTAATCGTATTTCATCTGAATTATTTAATGATGTATTTGCAAAAGGTGGATGGCTATGAAATTCACTTTTAATTATCGAATTATCCGAAATAGTATGACTTCCTACGTTTAAAATATTAAAATTCATTGTAACAATTTAAAGCCTAAGCTTAATAAAAATCTTTGATTTTGCGATGTTAATTGTTTAAGATGTCTGAACTGACTAATTTTATTTGATGATTTAAATGTTTTAATATGTGATTCAGTGTTGTATAAAAGTACCATATTTATAATAACTCTTTTAGGTGAAGTCTTACGGTGATGGTTTCTTTTTTAAAATTGACTAGCTTACCATCTTGATCGACTATTTTAAGGATAATTTCATCAATATACCTGGTATTTATAGGTAAATAAATAACATTAACAACTTTCTCAACAATTCGATAACCCGGGGGGCTTTGTGGAAAAAACATGTGTAACGTATGTCCATGATTATCGTTATTGTAAGAATTTGTAACTAAATTGCATTCAACACATATTGCATTTACTTTAGAAATATTTATAGGAAAGTCTGACAAATGAAGTTTATTGGCATCCAGTTTTTCACTTTTATATCCAAACAAAGATCCAATCGAATTCGCTTTATTAAAATATATGACTTCATTACTTTTAATCTCATATCGTAGTGTATTATTATTTGCTTTCATACGCAGCACAATAGTATTCTTTTTTTTCTTAGTTTTTTTATGTACAATGTCATTTTCATTTTTTACTTCACTCTCTTCAAATGTTGTAATAATTTGATTAATATTTTCTATTGACTGTTGTATATAGTTTTCCAAATCCTTAATTTCATATGAACCCTCAGGAATTTTTATTTGATATTCACCAATATGAAATATGTTGTTTGAATCATCAACATTTGGTATTGTATTAAATGTTACAAAATCAATTAAACCTAGTACGTATGATTTTTCATTATTTAAAAGTATAGGAGGATATATTTTAGAGGATAATGTAGAATCTCTAGCGGATAATGTAAACGTATAAGAACACATGTTACTAGTTTAAAGGTAATTAATACAATAAAATCAAAAATAGTTAAATAATTTATTTAAGTAAAAATAATAAACATAATTGCCCACAATTAACACTGTTATATGTTTGAAATGCTTCATGATTATAATATATTGTACAAGGACCATTTGATTGAAAATATCTGTTTAATTCATGGGGTGGATGTAAATTTCCGAAGCTGTCATAATAAATGATGGTATTATTATTTTTCTTATAAGCTGTCCAGTGAGTTCCAGGGTTATATTGACTATCTAAATTAATAATACCGTATTCAGTTTTTTTAATTTTTTTAAGTAAATTGTCTCTCATGAAAATACCTCGGAAATACGGAATATTAAATTGTTTTACATATTTAGATAAGTCAATATTTGTTAAAGGTCTATTATGAGGAATTATTGATGGTGTTTTGGTGGTCCTAAAAAAAGACCCATTCCTGTTTTGTAAGGTTTCAAATATAATCCTTTACCAAGTGCAATAGCTTCCATTGTTTTATTGTGACGTTGTGATTCTTTTAATTGTTCCTTTGCATTTCGAACACTGCTCACGGCTTTTGCAATTCCTGCAGCTCCACCACTTAATGCACCCAAGGCACTAAGTCCTGCAAAAATTGGAATTAATGGTAAAACACCTCCGGTTTTGGGTATTGTTATAGTGCGAGTAGCTTTAATATTTTTTTTTAATCCTTTTGCTATTCGAATTGCTATTCCGAGAGCTTCGCTTAATGTACTCGGTTTTTGAGTTATAATAGCTTGTTTAATTTTTGTTATAGCTTTTGAAAAGCATATTTTCTTTGATCGTTTAGAACACGTTTTCTTTGGATTTTGTTTTTTGTTTTCGGACGAAATTGTCATTAGTTTCTTCTTCATGTTTACCATACTGATTTCAATAAAGTACTAATACAATTCTTATTATAACCACTTATTTAAATTACATCAATTTTATTTTTTTTGTTGATTGTTCATCGGTATCACCATAATCATCATTATCATCTTCTATCAGTTTTCGTTTTTTAGGTTTTACAGCAATATTCAACGATTCATTCATATCTAAATTTGTTTGTTTACTTGGAGGATTACTAATGTCATCAATTAAATTCTCTTCATGTTTTCTTTTCTTAGTTCCTTTAACTTGTAACCTTGGTTTATTGTTAATTTCAGTAAATGATGATAATTGACGTTTTCTATTTATTTTTTTAGAGTTTTCTGATAAAATCTCAAATGCTTCATTATCATCAACATCCATATTTTCAATTTCATTTTTTGATTTTTTCATTACTTTTTCTTGTTTTTTTCTTCGTTGAGAAGTTTTAGGTTTATTGTTAACCGGTTTTGTTTTACCACTTTTTAACAGATCAATTGACTGTTCAATATCAGTAATAGATGTAACCAAAAATGATTTTGTTTTCTCTAATGTCTTTAAACATTTTCTCATTACATAATTATATTGTGATGGTGTCTTTGAAAGTCCCATACCTAATTTTAGTTTAGTTTTCATTGCACCTACAACAGCTAAAGCGTTCATTTTTTCACCTAAAGTCGCGTCTTTAGACTGATATCTTTCCTTTGCTTTTGCACTTAATATATGATCCGCTTGATGTCTGTGTTCTAAATCTTGAAATTGGTTGTAGGTAATATCATGATCTTTACATGCTTCATCCAATCCATTAATACCGCTGTCTCCGCGAGCTAATCGTTTTTCAAGTTTTGTTCCCGGACCACAAAATTTATAACCCGGTAAATGAAGTTCAAACGGTAATTTATTAATTACAGTATTAAGTAGACCGTTTCCTAAATAATATTTCATTATTGCACTTGTTCTGTTTAACACTAGAAATAAAACTAATTTTTATATTATAAATACATTGATTTTATATTGAACATTATGAAATTCATAAAACAAGGAACAAGTTTAGAAATTGAAAATAACATATTTGAAAGAAAACAATTTAACAAACATGGTGTTCTGTTTCCACCAACTATTAGATGTATTATTGTAGGTCCGTCAAACTGTGGTAAAACAAATGTAATGATAAATCTAATTGATCATGAAAATGGATTGAAATTTGAAAATATCTATATTTACTCAAAATCACTGTATCAACCGAAATATGTATACTTAGAGAAGTTGTTAAAACCGATAAAAGGTATTGGATTGTATACATATAATGCAAGTGATGATATAATGCAACCATCCGAAGCAAAACCCAATTCAATTTTTATCTTTGATGATGTTGCCTGTGATAACCAAAATACAATTCGTCAATATTTTAGTATGGGACGTCACAATTGCATTGATTGTTTCTATTTAACACAAACATATGCTAAAATTCCTAAACATTTAATTAGAGATAATGCAAATGTTATAGTTTTGTTTAAACAGGATGAAATGAATCTAAAACATATTTATAACGATCATGTGTGTACTGACATGGATTTTGATAAGTTTAAACAAGTATGTAATTGTTGTTGGCAATTAGGGACGTATTCCTTTCTTACCATTGTAAAGGATTGTCCTGTTAATAAAGGACGATATCGAAAAGGATTTGATCAGTATATAAACATTAACTAGGTACTTTAGAATGGTATTTCCTAAAATAAGTTTCAAAGCCAAACATCAAAATGAATGAACTTAAATTAAAAAAACGTCTAATTAATAAGAGAAAAATTATTCGAAATAAATTAAATTTGTTGAAACATGGCGAAATGTTACAGGAAAATTTATTTAATCCAATTACAAAACATTTAATTAATATTGAAACAAAATTACAAAATGGAAAATATGAGAATCTTATTCCTAAAAATGAAATTATACCAAAAATACTAAAAGAACCAAAACAAGAATTAAAAAACGATTTTGATAATATTGAAGATGCTATTAATAATGACGATGAAGATGATAACGAGGGTGATAATGAAGAGGATGATGATGATGATGATAGTGAAAAGGAACAACAATCTTTTATTGAATATACAGAACAGCATGATACCTTACCTAAAAAATACATGAACGATATGTTTTTGGATAAAAAAAAGAAAAATAATAAAGAATTTGATCACAAATATGGTGTACGTTTCAATAAAAATACAGAAAAATTTTCAATTGGAAATTCAGAATTAGATATAGATGGACGAGATATAATTATACAAGGTCGCAAATATAAAGGAACTGAAGGTTTATATGAACTTCTATTCAAAAGAGAGCCAAAAAAAAGTTATTCTCAAGATGATATACAGAATTATAGGAAAATTTTATTAAAAACAAATGCTTATAGACGAAATTATAGTGAACAAAACCCAGTTTCTGGAAATAGATCAAAAAAATATAAACATATTGTTGCTCCACTTCTTGGTAAGACAATCGCTGGAGAAGGATTACCACCGATGCTGATGAAAGTTACAAACAACAAAATCGATTATATACATTGGGACGATCCAAATGAATTAGTTGAAAGATTACGTTTACTGCTCGCATCACAATCAGCTGGAAATACCAACCACGTAAATGAAATAAATTCAATCGTTGAGGAATTACGTGAATCTAAAATTATTCAATAATGAATCATAAGTTTACAAGTAATGTCAAGAAACAAGTTGTTAATGAAATTCATAAACCAGCACGAATAAATTTTCCTCGAAGAAAAGTTATTTTAAAATCTTTGAATGATTTATTTCAAGCAGATTTAGTTGAAATGATTCCATATGCGAAACAAAATAAAAATTACAAATACATATTAATTGTTATAAATTGCTTTTCAAAATACGTTTGGGCATTTCCATTAAAAAATAAATCTGCTATTGAAGTAACACAATCTATGGAAAATGTTTTTAAACAACAAACACCCATACATTTACAAACTGATTTAGGGAAAGAATTTTTTAATAATCATTTTAATACATTAATGAAAAAATATAATGTAAATCATTACAATACATACAGTGAAAAAAAAGCATCAATAGTTGAACGAGTGAATAGAACATTAAAAAATATGATGTGGAAAGAATTTAATTTAAGAGGTAGTTATAAGTGGATTGACATTTTACAAAATATTGTAGATTCTTATAATAACAAAAGACACAGAACCATTGGAATGAAACCTATCGATGTTAAAGAAAAAGACGAGAAAAAATTACTGAAAACTACATATAATCGTATAAAGATTGTTGATTTCAAAAACAAAAAATTTCACGTTGGTGATCACATTAGAATTTCTAAAGTGCGTGGAGTTTTCGATAAAAAATATATGCCTAATTGGTCAACAGAAATTTTCATTATAAGGGAAATTAAGTTATCTAACCCCATTACTTATTTGCTAAAGGACACTAATGGAGAGGATATAAATGGGGTTTTTTATAAGGAGCAATTACAAAAAGTAAAATATCCTGATGTATACTTAGTTGAAAAAATTTTAAAACGTAAAAATAATAAAGTCTACGTGAAATGGCTTGGATTTGATAATACACACAACAGCTGGATAAATAAAACAAATATTGCGTAGGATCATTCTGTATATTTTTTAATTTTATTTTTAAATAAATTATACTTTTTTATATATATTTTTTTTTACTTACCTATTATCATGAATCTTCCTCTGACAAGTCCAGCCTTGACAAATCACATTATTGCACAACCTAGCACGAATTCTACGCAAAACAAGTCGTATCTTGTCAGAATTCTAAGAAATTGTATTGCGTCATCATCAAAGTCTACACAAAACAAGTCGTGTCTTGTCAGAATTCTAAGAAATTGTATTGCATCATCATCAAAGTCTACACAACACTAGCCTGGTACAGCTGCAACCAACCTTTCATTTCAAATTTGCCGCCTCTTTTACAGCCTAAAACCAAGTTGGTAACACTGGAACTGGTTGGTAAACCTGTTAGATTTTCTTCACAAATGGCAACCCTGTAAAAAAACCTTCTGGTCATTGCTGACTTCTTCTGTGCAGAAATAATTGTTGACTTCTTCTGTGCAGAAATATTTTGGCAACACTGTTGCGGGACCTTTTGGTCATTGTCGAAAACACTTCTTCAGCAAAAGAACAACTTCTTCAGCTACTGAGGTGACCTTAGAGGTCAAATCTTTGGTGCTTCGGATGGACAGGCCATCGACTGTCACAGAACCCCGCTAGCTATACTACTAGTTCGCTAGAAAATGCTCTCTTAATAACCAATGTTCAACAGTTTTAGTGCTGATAACAGATTCTTAATTACTTAGCAAATTTATAATTTGAATAAAATGTATTCCAAACGTATTGAAACCTTAAGATTCGGGTTGACAACACAAACGTTTGTAAAATGTATTAACGTGTGATAAGCAGTGTATTTTAAATTTCACCTAAATCAGTGTTTAATACGCGTAGCGCATGAAGTAAAATTTCGAGTTTAGAAAAGCCTAAACATTTTATTCGCTTCGCTACGCGATCAAACTTCAGGCAAACTTCAGGCTTTTCTAACTTGAAATTTTACTTCATGCTTAATTATGGACTGGATACACTATTTAACAACTTCAAATTGTTAATAAAAACACACACACAGATCGCCTAATAATTGATAGTGTATACATCGGGACATGTACAGGATGGCGACCAACCGGGAAAGTCAGGGAAAAGTCCGAGGATTTTATTCGTCGCGAAAAGTCAGGGAATTTTGAAACTAATATTAATAATAAATATGGAAATAATACGATTAAAGAATTGAAAAATTGTTAGTTTTGTTCAGAGCACGAATTTGACACGTTAAATAATATTAACCAAAATAAAAAAAATAAAAAATGTGAAATGTCCATCCTAGCACTGTCCCAGTAATTTGAAGAATTGATAATTGACATACTAAATTTATTTCACTTTAACCAATTATTTGGGGCCCGCCGTGGCCGAGCGGTTGAGCCGCCGGTTTCGCCAAATCGGTCACGGAGGTGATCTGGGTTCGATTCCCAGCGAAGGCGAGTAATTTTTCTAACTAAAAATACTCGTCTCCGGTTCCATGGATGTGTGTGAATGTGTTGTGACGTCCAAATTAGTCGAAATATATGGTAATATAAATCAACGTTAGTGGCTGAATGGTAAAAACCTATGTCAAACAAACAAACAAAGAAAAAAAAAATAACCAATTATTTAAAGATTATACTTGAAGTTAGTGATTTATACCCGTGGCGCATTAAGTAAAATTTCAAGTTTAGAAAAGCCTGAAAATTTTGATTTGCTGTGGCGCGACTCGTTACGCTCGCGCGCTCCAGCAAATCCGAGTTTTCAGGCTTTTTTAAACTCGAAATTTTACTTCATGCTTAATCTGGGAGTGAAAATCCTCGGTAGATGATCAATTAGAAACTTATTTTGCAGTTTCCTTTATTGTAAAATTTATGACATAAAATAAATAGAGTTGTGAGATAGCAGAAGTAAAAACGCACACTAGAGTAAAACAACCTAGCCTGGAAGAAGAAAATTGAAAAGCAAAATATCATAAACCCACCATTAATCAATTGAAATGGAATAATTTGTACCTTAATTGCACATAAAATTAGGTCCAATGAGACAGTTCGTAAACGCTCTAGACAAAAATGGCCAATAGTTTAGTTATATTAACCAGGAGTAAAAGAGTAAAAGGCGGTATTTACGAAGGACCTTAGATCAGGCTTTAATAGAAGACAATCATTTTGTGTTGGCCATGAATCTTTTAGAATTATTAGTCTGGATTTCTTTTGTTAATCTCGTCAAAACTTTAAAATTGTTGAGACTTTTACTACGTGGTATTCCATTTTAAATTATAATAAAAACTTAAGTACCTTCACGAATCACGCATTGGAATTTAAACACCATTTTCTTAAACTAAATGATCTTAAAATTTCACATCACTGTACGAAAGGTACCAAAATAAATTATCTTGAAGCTATAGAAACCTTCCAACAATCTCGTAATTCATCGATCAACTTTAGAGCGTGTTTACACAGGGCCACTAAAAGCCATTAAAAAAACGCGCGTACGTGTGAATGCGTCAATTTGATTCTGTACTTTGTGACCAGATTTGTGGCATGAGTGTGTGTAAATGCCAGAGCTGGGATGAATCCTCAAAAACAGGATTCGAATCACGAATCCGAATCACCTAATATGATTCGAATCACGAATACTCTAATAAAGGATTCGTAAGTGAAAAATATGATTCGAATCAAAGATTCGAATCCTCATTTTTGAATCACGGATACAAATCCTTTAAAGATAAATTTGAATCTATTATTTGCAACCTGTAACATTTTATTCCATCAGTTTCTATTAAGAAAAATGTTAATTTGCCGATCAAATATCTGATTAAATAATGATTTTAATTAATGATGATATATGTGTTATTGAACTTTATTTTAAATAATAATAATAATAATAATAATATTAATAATCTTTATTTCAAATACTATTTAGTTACATGCATTTTTACACAAAAGATAATAATCGAGTATTTGGAATCTAATGGCGAAGTTCAGTCTTTGGCTGGGTCGCCGCGATTGTTTTTCAACTTAACCATTGAAAACATAAGGAATAAATAAATATCAAACAAGCGCAGAAGTTTGTTTCAGTGCGTTTCAAATATCAGTAATTTAAATTATTCTATAATTAAATCGGCAATATTGAAATACAAAATATACATCTATCTGTCTTTAAATGGTTTGGCATAATATTTACGGAAAGTTAAGACACATTTCGCTTTGCATTCTAGTGGTACCTTATTGTACACTTTAGAAATTTGGATTGAGAATGATCTTCCTGCAAAAACAGATTTATGTTGAGGTGGAGTTAGTAATCCTCTAAAGCGTACATTAAGTGTATGAACGTCAGAGCGGAATTTAATTTTGTGGTAAAGATAAGGTGGAGTCTTGTCTTTAATTATTTTGTGACAAAAAGTGGCAAAATGAAGTAAACGGCGATCACTCATTTTAAGCCAACCTAAGTCCTGAAGCTTATGACTGATATGATCAAATTTCCTAATACCGAAGATTAATCTCAAACAAGAATTTTGCATACGTTGAATTTTATAAATTGTTTTTTTATCTAAACAAAAGTTGTATACTACATCACAATAGTTGAAGTGTGACAAAACCAGGGATTCACATAATATAGTTTTCAATTTCTGCAATAAACATCGCCGATTTAAGTATATTAACCTAAGGTTTACGTATGCCTTATTGATACAATGGGAGATATGACTGTGGAATCTTAGTTCACTATCTATATAAACTCCTAGACTTCTAACACAATTGTTTATGTCAATAAAATTGGTATTGTCCAAGCTAATTGAAAGCAAGGGGAATACTCTTACTCGCGCTTTTTTTGGACCAAACAGAATAACTTCAGTTTTAGAATTATTTATTAGGAGAGAGTGCTCATTTAATTTTGTAACGATTCTATTTAAATCTGAGTTAATTTTAGCGCACGTAACAATAGTGTCCTTCTCTGCAAAAGTATATAACAATTGAGTATCGTCTGCAAAAAGATGGTAGTTATTCAAGTTGATACTTGAAAAAATTTGTGAAGTATAAATTAGAAATAATAACGGCCCCAAAATAGAGCCTTGTGGTACACCTCTATGAGTTTCCAGCTCATTCGACAAATTATTTTTCAAGCTTACTATTTGTGATCGGTTACTTAGGTATTCTTTGAAAAAAAGAATGGATACCTGATTGAAGCCAATGTAAGATAGTATAGCAAGCAGGGTATTATGATTTAAGGTGTCGAAGGCCTTCGAGAAGTCCAGTAGTATAAGTAATGTCAGAAGGCCTTGGTCCTGGGAAATAATTATACTATCTGTGATGTCGGCTAGAGCTGTGGAGCAACTATATTTTTTACGGAAGCCAGACTGCGTGTCAGGGAGGATAGAGTGACGATCTAGGTAACATTTAATTTGTGGTTCAATTACTTTTTCCAAAACTTTGGAAATCGTACATAATAAACTAATTGGGCGTAGGTCCTTAGGATCAGTAACTGAGGTCTTTTTAGGAATAGGGATTATGTGGGATTTTTTCCAAAACGAAGGAAAATATCCATGAGAGAGACAAGTATTCATTATGTGTGTTACGTAAGGTGTAATAAATGGACAACATAATTTAAGCATTTTAGCGCTGATGCCGTCAGAGCCTGCTGAACCCTCTGATAAATTATTAATTATAGTATTTACTTCAGAATCACTTACTTCAGCAAAGGAAAATTTAGGGTTGTGGGGAAAAAGTAACTGCGAGTTATAGTATTGGTTTAATTCAGAACTATCTGTAGAAGTGGATGGAATGCAGTTTACGAAATAGTTATTAATTACATTTACATCTAACTCATTCGAGATTTCGACATTAGAGGTCTCTCTAGAGCCAATATTGAGTTTTTTTAACTCTTTCCACAACACTCTAGAATCTTTGGACCTCAGCCTAAACTCAAAATAAGCTTTCTTTTCATTATTAATACTTAACGTCGTTAAATTACGTAGAGATTTGTAATAATTCCAGTGATTGGGATTCTGTGTTCTTTTGAATCTACGGAGGGCATTATTTCGAAGGTCTATTAATTTTTTAATATTATCAGTTCGCCAAGGACAATTATTTTTTGTAAATGTTGATGTTTTCAGGGGTGCATGGAGGTCAAATAGGTCCAACAGTGTTGAAGAGAAATAACAAATCTTATCGTCAATACTTGCTAAAGAGTAAATGAAATTAAAATTGCAATGTATAAGGTCGATGTTAAGATTAATTATATTAATATCCTTAAAAGGTCTGTAAGTAAGAGTAACAGGTTTAATTTTAGGTTTGATTATACGGATGTCACAGGAGATCATACAGTGGTCAGAGTAATTATTTAGACTCTCTCAACTGACATTAGGTATTTGCTTACTGTTAGTGATAATTAAATCAATAAGTGTAGATGTAGTGTTTGTTACTCTAGTGGGCTTGTTAATAATCTGTTTAAGTGAAAGACTGGATAGCAGAGAATCGAGTAAACGAACAGAGTTATTATTAACATCAAGTACATTAATATTAAAATCTCCAATACAAAAAATATCGTCTGTGCAAGGAATTAAGTTACTAATTGATATTTCTAATGAATTCAAAAAACTAGAAACGTTAAAAGAGGGAGGTCTATAAACAACACCCACTCCGTAAGTAAATTTGTGCAGTGAAAATGAGAACCACAGTTGCTCTATCGAGTGATCGCTGTGCATCACTTTATACTTAATGTTACTTTTTAAGTAAAAAGCTACACCCCCTCCTCTGGAGAGTCTATCTCTTCTTAACAATTTATAACCATCAATATGACACTGGCCATCAAAAATATTTTCCTTAAGCCAGGTTTCATATAGTGCAACTATATCATAATCACCTGAATTTATTTGAATTTTTAATAAATCAAAGTTGACAAGTAATGATCGACAATTTATGCCTGCGAACTTAAATCTTCCCATTACCGTAGAACATCATGCCAAATAAAAATATATAAAATGAATAATTTTACAAGCTAAATAAAGCAAGTTAAGAAACTAAGAATAAAGGAAAAAGGAAAACGATGAGCGTCAAGATTACCGAAGAAAAGAAAAAGAAATCAAATATTTCTATTTAAAAAATATGAAACAAACTAAATATGCTGTGAAATTATTAATTATAGGTAAATCTAGAAGTTAAATAAAAATAAATTGTATAGTTTTAAAATGAAATAAACTAAATATGAAAAAAATGCCGTAGATAAAATAAACGAAATTAAATTATAGTTAATTCTAGAAGTTAAATTATTTTCGATATCGCTTAATTAATACCCGAGTATAGCAAATTAAGCAGTAAACATTATTTCTGTCAAAAATCAAAATAAATAGTTATATTCTATCACAAACACAAACAATGATTTATTTGCCGTAAAATTGTTAATTACTGATTTTAATAGAAGTATCGGAAGTGTCCTCGATATCATTTATGGCATCTAGATATGATTCGTCGAGATCTTGGCGTTTGATGCGTACCGTTTTGCTTCCTGATTTTTGATAAACTTCGCCATTTTTCGTCCAAACGTTCCTGGGTCCATATCTTTGTTGCGCCATCTTGAAGAGTTTATTTCTTCGTTTAGTAAGGTCTTCTTTGAAAACAATTTTAGTCCCTTTGAGATTTTTTCTTTCTGACAAAACTATATTGCGTGTTTTTTGATTATGAAATTTAACCATAACAGTGTCTTGTAGAGTTATTTTTAATTTCGATGATAATATATGTTTTTTGTTTGTTTGTTTGTTTGGCCTTGGTATCTAGACCATTAGCCATCAATATATTTATATATTTAACATTTTTAATGTATTTTAACCAATTCTAATTTCGATAAATAACCATTTACTCCTGAAACAACACAAACTCATTCATACTACATCCATGGACCCGGATGGAATAATTTATTATTCATAAATTATTCCACCGGACGGGATTCGAACCCGCGACCTCTTGGCCTGTGGGCAGGGTCTCTACCCACTCGGCCACCGAGGCCCCACGATGATAATATATCAATAACCGTATTTTCGATTTGATGTTGAGATAGATTTTTTGTTTCCAGTCCGTGGACGCGCATATTTTGTGAGCGCGTACGTTGTTCGAGTTGGTCGCACCGTTCCTCCAGCTGGGAAACTTTTTGTTTCAATTTTTGGTTTGCGCGTTCATATTCCTCGAATTTAGAATTAAATGAGGCGGTCACATTTGCTATTAGTTCACTAATAAATTCCTTATCGTTTAATAAGGTTTTTATCAACTGCTTCGCTGTAGCTGCATTAAGCACTAATGGTTTATCGCTCCTAGTATGGGGCATTTTGTTAAAAAAAACACTCTGGATTATGCTTGAAAAATCACTATTGCAACTCGGGTAGAAAACGCGACTACTCTGTTTGATTGCACATGCTCGAATCAGTGTTTTTTACGCGTGGCGCATGAAGTAAAATTTCGAGTTTAGAAAAGCCCCGTGAAAATTTGTCGAGGGTCGCTGCGCGACCCTCGACAAATTTTCACGGGGCTTTTCTAAACTCGAAATTTTACTTCATGCTTAGTCTGGGAGTGGACCTTCAAGATTTTCTACATGACGAGATTTTCGATATTGCTAGATTTTTGTCGGTTTATTCACACTTTGTTATTATTTTAAATGCAACTTTAATATTAAATAAATACGGTTTTTCTTAGGAATAGAATATTCACCCATTAAGAGCCGAGCAAATTATAAAGTTAACCCTTAAAGTTAATTTTAGGTAAAATTTTGCATTTTTTTCTATGATTTCAATGAATGATTTATTATATTAGATACGTCGATTTTATAGAAGAGTTAAATTTAAAGTTCAAACGAGTGTTGTCTACTCCCAGACTAAGCAATTATAAAGTTAACTCTAAAAGTTAATTTTAAGTAAAATTTTGCATTTTTTTCTATGATTTCAACGAATGATTTATTATATTACATACGTCAATTTTATAGAAGAGTTAAATTTAAAGTTCAAACGAGTGTTGTCCACTCGCAGACTAAGCATGAAGTAAAATTTCGAGTTTAGAAAAGCCCCGCGTAGAAAATTTGTCGAGGGTCGCGCAGGGACCCGAGACAAATTTTCAAGGGGCTTTTCTAAACTCGAAATTTTACTTCAAGCGCCACGCGTATAAAACACTGATTTACAGTGAAGTTAAAAACGCACTGTAAACCAGCCCAACTTCGATATTTTTTCAAACTTGGATGTTTTCTTTCCTATCCATGCTGTAAACCTTCAGATATTCGTTGTTTTCTTGTAAAGAAACTTCGATTCCCTGTAGTCCTTCGGTCTCCGAAGACTATGATTTGTCCTTCGAGCTGTAGCCTTTTTAAAATGGTAATAAACTTAGTAATCTAGAGTGATCCTTTAATTTGAAACTTCTAAGAACGAGTGTTGTCCACTCCCAGACTAAGCATGAAGTAAAATTTCGAGTTTAGAAAAGCCCCGCGTAGAAAATTTGTCGAGGGTCGCGCAGCGACCCGAGACAAATTTTCGCGGAGCTTTTCTAAACTCGAAATTTTACTTCATGCGCCACGCGTATAAAACACTGATTTAAAGTGAAGTTAAAAATGCACTGAAAACCAACCCAACTTCGATATTTTTTTCAAAATTGGATGTTTTCTTTAACATCCATGCTGTAAACCTTCAGATATTCGTTGTTTTCTTGTAAAAGATATTCGATTCTCTGTAGTCCTTCGGTCTCCGAAGACCACGATTGGTCCTTCGAGCTGTAGCCTTTGTAAAATGGTAATAAACTTAGTAATCTAGAGTGATCCTTCAATTTGAAACTTCTAAGAACGAGTGTTGTCCACTCCCAGACTAAGCATGAAGTAAAATTTCGAGTTTAGAAAAGCCCCGCGTAGAAAATTTGTCGAGGGTCGCTGCGCGATTTTCACGGGGCTTTTCTAAACTCGAAATTTTACTTCATGCGCCACGCGTATAAAATACTGATTTCAAGTGAAGTTAAAAATATACTATTAAGGTTGGAAATGTTTTCGTGGTTAAGTAAATTTCGAGTTTAGAAAAGCCCCGCGTAGAAAATTTGTCTCGGGTCGCTGCGCAATTTTCACGGGGCTTTTCTAAACTCGATATTTTACTTTATGCGCCACGCGTACAAAACACTGATTTGAAGTGAAGTTCAAAAACGCATAAATGCATCTTTAATCAGAGTAACAGGGAATCAGATATTTATGCCCAGTTGCAGAAACACTCATCAAAAATGATGTTAGTTTGATGGATCGTTAACGAACCATCAAACATTTTATGAACTGTCAATGGTTTCAGGTACAGATGCTTCGTTAACGAATTGTTACATTTGAATGACAAATTTCTCCAGTTAATGAACCATCATAAATCAATTTCGAGTGCTCTACATAACACAACCTTAATAAAATTCACAAACTAACCTAAAAATACATATAAGCTAAATAAATTGGGTAAGTAAATTTGTAAGTAAGATTGCAAATAGTACCTTAAATTCACATTTTAGAAAATGTCGGGTCTGTCTGATCTGTCTGATTTGTCCGATGATGACTACCATTCCCGTAGAATCAGGCACATTCCCGATCGAAACAATCCATTTCTAACACTGGATGAACATGAATTTAAAAGTCGATACAGATTGAATAAAGAAACGGTCACAGATTTATTGCATTTATTTGGTATGAGAATTAGACCATTTACTCAACGCAATAAATCTATTGATTCAATCAATCAAATATTAATTTGTCTCCGCTTCTACGCCTCGGGAAGTTTCCATATCGTTAATGGTGATCTTATCCTTGTAAATAAGTCCACTGTCTGCCGCATTATCAAGAGAGTGACTACACATATTGCCTCTTTATCCCGGGAATATATTAAAATGCCTGTTACTTAGGATAATTTAACACACGTAAAGGCTGGATTTTATAAAATTGCTGGATTTCCACGTGTAATCGGTGCCATTGACTGCACACATATTAAAATACAGTCTCCTGGTGGGGAAAGAGCTGAATTATTTAGGAACCGCAAACAGTATTTTAGCATAAATGTTCAAGCTATTTGTGATTCGTATTTAAATTTGCAACATTTAATAGCTCGGTGGCCAGGATCAGTTCATGACAGCACTATCTTTAATGATTCACCACTTCCAGTTGAATTTGAAATGGGCCAGTATGGAAATGTTTTTTTGCTGGGAGATAGTGGCTATGCGTGCAAGAATTATTTATTAACTCCATTGCTTCGCCCAGCAAGTCCCAGTGAAGAAGCTTATAATCGCGCTCACATAGCCACAAGAAATCCAATAGAACGTTTCTTTGGAGTCCTGAAAAGAAGGTTTCCGTGTCTGCAATTGGGCCTGCGTCTCAAGTTAGAAACTGTTCTGGAAGTTATAGTTGCTTGTGGAGTTTTACATAACATCTGCAACAGCCATAACGATATAATGTTAGAAGAAATTGATTACGATGAAGGACAGGAAGAAGAGGAAGAAATTGTAGAACAGAATATTCAGCGCAACAATCCCAATTACGCCACAAGAAATACACTAATAAATACCACTTTTCACGTCTGACAATAAAACTAGTGTTTAAAGAAATACAAAATTTATTTTAAATTATCTAATTCTATTTGTAACTTTTTTATTGTCAAATCATAATTTTTTTTTGATATATTTCCTCTCTACGTGCATTGTTTAAAATATAATTGTCTATATTGGTCAGCCGACAATAATTTCTGTTTTTTATCACTCTCTTTGCCTTAAGAGCTCTAGCACGTTCTGGTAATTTTTGCGGCGCCTCAGAAATAACCGGCAACAGGGATAAAGTATCAGGTTCAGGATCGGGTGTGGAGTTTATGTCGGGAATTTCAGCGACAGGAATATCTTGAGCTATGAAGATCAAAATTAGTATAAAAATATAAGTTCAATTATAAAGCATTACAAAAGTGTATGGCAGCCGAGTCATGGGAATTGGATAGGGGTTGTACTTGACCCTGCAGCTCCGCTAAAAACCTTTCCTGCTCTTGTGACAGTGTACATACTGATCTCCCTCCTCCAGTTTTCAATGTTTCTTGCTTAAAACAACATAATATAATTAATTAAAATATTAATTATTACAAAGTGCACTGTTGTAACAAATACCTTAGATGCTGAGGCTATACATTTAGCCAATTTTAATGTATCTGAATATTCTTTTTGCTAAAAAAATAGTTTGAGATAAGTACTCAAAATGTTTAATTGAATAAAGGAAAACCATACATGTTCCATCGCTACATTATTTCGGACGTCCCGTTTTATGTTGTCATACAGACTTTTCAATTGTTTGGCACTCCTATTATTGGATTCTGCCGAACTATTGAAAAGTGTTGTGATGTTATCCCATGTAGAAGTTTTTTTCTCCATATAAATAGCTTTGGTAGATTTGTTTTCTAGAATGTCTTTATTTCTAAGGAATAGAAAGTAGGAAAGGATTAAAAAATACTATATGAAACCGTATCCGGAAAGTTCACCGACTGCAACTCACCGACAGTATTTCACCGACTTGTAATTAAGAGATCGGAAAATTTGTCGAATGGAAAATTCAACGACTAACAATTCATCGAATTGAAAACACACCGATGCAGGAATAAATTACATAAATTTATGTGCAGGATAAATTAAAATATTACTTTCCACATATTATTTACAACATATCTCAAATATATTTTACATATGAAGAGTCGACGGGAAAAACGATAAAGCTCACAATATTATAAATTTTCAGAAGAGCACTTTTAAGATAATAACCGCATTCAAGTATTAATAATAATGATTCTTAACAGGCTAAAATAATGTGACTCTTATTTTACTTCGCAGTTTTAAGATACTCACTGTTCAACTAGAGCTAGAAGAAGATTCTTCTCCGTGGCAGTATAATTTTTTCTTATACTCCTAAATGGTTGAGATTGCCCATTAGATTTATATATTTTCGTAAATCGTCAACAAAACTTACATTTTCTAATCAAACTCCACAGTATAACCACACACAACACCGCAAGAATAAATCCAAACACGTCAGTGGTAAAAATACAAACAACGAATGTTTCTAACCTCAATCGCGGGCTTGCGCGGGGATATTTTGCGACGTTGTCAAATCAAACAATCATCAATGATACATCCTGTGATGAAAGTTTGACGAGAGTTCAATTTGCTTTGTGCAACGCAATTTAATTTTGATGATCATCAATTTTTGATGGTTCATCACAGGATGATAGATTTGAATGTCGTTTCTGCAACCGAGCATAAGTGATTTAAATATTGATGTTAGAATATTAACTCTATTTGAATTAATCGAATTTGAATCCCAGCCTTAATAGCGATGATTCGAATTATTTGGGAGGATTTGAATCCGTGTATGAGGATTCGAATCCTTTTATAAGGATTCGAATCCTTTTATAAGGATTTGAATGCATTTATATGAATTCGAATCCTTTTTATAAGGATTCGAATCATCTACGTCTGGATTCGAATACGAATCGTTTTAAAAAAAATGTAACGAATCCGGATCACGAATTCGTTTTCACTAAAGTATTCGAATACCTCTTTTGAATCCTCTAAAAGGATTCGAATCCGGGAATCGAATCCTGAATGATTCGAATCCTGCCCAGCTCTGGTAAATGCTAACATTTACATGCAGCCTCCGTCATTTGTCGGGCGTTTGCAGCACAACAAAAAGTGGCCAGTGTGAATACACTCATAATATACAAACTGACAATATGTATTCCCCACTCCTAAATTGTTTATAATGTCTGTAACATCGATTGATTTTAATCATATAACTATAGCATGTCAATCACTTGAAAATGATTTTAAATATGTGATAGTGGACACATTTGTATCTTTGGTAACACATTTAATAAATTCAAAAAATTATTATTAAATACTGATGTATACGTCTGTTATAATGTTATGTATTCTTATTATTTTTTTTACACTTAGATTCATATGAATGTATTGTTATGTATTTCTTTTTTGTTCACTGCCTACATTTGTATCTATTTTCTATTTGTTTTTTATATCATTAAGTATCATGAATTAAATTTATATTGTATTATTGTAAAATGGTGATAAGCCGTCAATAAAGTAAATTAAATTAAAATTAAAATATTGTAAATAAAACATAGTATAACTTTTCTATTTATAATTTAATCGTCAAAACTTGTTTAGGATATTACAAGTCTGAAAATTATCCTTAACAAGTGAAAAGAAATAATGTTGGAATGTTGCAAAAGGTTCTGGTTTAATATGAGCAATTCAGTCCATTACCTTCACATCCATTTAGACAAATTTTCCTAAAGCCTTGGCTCATACAGTGAGGAACAAAGGGAGAGGTTCAATAAAGACCTTACAAAATAGAAAAGCCAAGGTACCAAGACTGGAATGAGCACATGGTGGCTGATTATGACTATCCTGATAAATCTTACGCAAAAGAATCGCGAAATCAAAGCTTTCTCTGTGTCCAATATGGAAATAAATGGTTAAAGATACAAACAATTGTGTTTTTTGCACCTTCTCATATCTCCTAATCTACATGTAGGATCATAAAAAAATGTTTAGTTACAATCAAAGCCAACTTCATATCGCCTTGTCATAGCGTTTTGACATTTCGGCTGACAGTTTCGGTCGGGTTGTGAAAATTTCGGGTTGTGATTCTGATTGAACGATTCAAAATGATTGTGGAATTAATTGTGGGTGTGACTAAAAATCCTGCGCTACATATTGACGGTTACCTGTACACAAAAACGGATGAAAAAAATGGAAGGGTCTTTTGGAAATGTAAGTCCTATCCGGAATGCATAGCTCGAGCTGTTACGCGGTCGCAGTTGACTCACGGGCAGGTAAGAACAATTTTGTTCTCAATTTAGAACAAGATTCTAATGTGGCGGGTTGAATACAGGTTGTTGAAGTTGTGAGAGGCCCAAACGAATCTCCGCACGAAAATCATGCCCCTAACGAAGAGGCTGTGGAAGCTATGCGAATAAGGGGTACTATGAAGCGACGTGCCGAAGCTCGTCCAGAAGCTCCCCCGGCTCAGCTGTTGCGGACCGAACTTCAACATGTGCGTTCAGGCGTTCTTCCACAGCTTCCCGAGAGACAAAATCTGACGAAAGCTATCTAGCGGAGAAGGCTGAAAGACATGCAAACGAACCCCACCACTCTAGAGGAACTGGGCGACGTGCCAGCCACATATAAATCAACACTCGGTGGAGAGACGTTCCTCATCTACGACTCGCGGGATGATGCCGACGTGGATGAATCTGTTGGAAGAGTGATGATCTGGGCCACCAAGGAAAATTTGCGACGACTGGCCAGAAGCACAACGTGGTTCGTCGACGGGACGTTCAAAGTCGTCCCAGCTATATTTTTCCAGTTCTTTGCTGTTCTCGGAAATTTTGTCCAAATTGTTAACGGAGGGTGGCTCTGCCTGTCGCGTACGCGCTCATGGAAAATAAGGCACAGATGGCATATGAGAAGGTCTAATAGTTAAACTTAAAGTTAACTTTAAGGTTGTATTTGTGAGTAATAAATATTTAACTAGGTTTTTGAAGTTATTCGAGACGAATGTGACAGGCATAGGTACGTCATATCTGCCACTGTTGTAATGACGGATTTTGAGATGGCTATTATCAACGCAGCCCAGACAATGCACGCCAATGCAACTGTGAAAGCTTGCTTTTTTACCTGAAACAGTCAATATCCCGTCGCATACAAGCAGAAGGACTGCAACAGGCTTACAACAATCCGGATGACCGATCGATCAAAGAGGCAGCGCAGATGATGTGTGCGACTAGTTTCGTTCCAGTTGAGGATGTTGGGGAGGCGTTCGACATATTTTCAGAATCGGCACCAGAAGAATTTTCTGAAATCATCGATTACTTCGAAAATAATTATGTAAGAGGCAAACCGGCCAGGGGGAGACGTCGTGCCACGCAGCCGAGGTATCCTCCAGCGCTCTGGAACGTGTATGAGGCTGTGATGACTAACTCATCACGAACAAATAACATGTCAGAAGGATGGCATCACAGATTTTCAGTTGTAGTCGGCAAAGACCATCCCAGTCTCTATGCGTTTCTCCTGGAGATGCAGAAAGAACAGGGCGACACCGAAACAATGTTTCGCGAACTGGATTTGGGGCGTAAAATTAAAAGGTTGGAAAATTTGGCGCGAGTAAAGACAGAAGAGAGGATATGTAATATAGTTAGGGACTACGAAGTACGAAAGGAAGCTGATGAGATAGCAGAGTACCTCCGCGCAGTAGGGCACAACATTCAATTTTAATCCGTGTAAATCCTTGTAAAATAAAATGTCTAAAAAGAAGTGAAATAATATATTTATAGTGGAATAATATATTAATGGATAAAATGATTGGTGGAATAATACATTAGTGGATAATATGATTGGTGGAAAAAAAGGAGTGGAATATTCGGATTGGAGAAAGTGGAGTGGAAAAAGTGTCCCCATATACACCATTCCATTTGTTTCTGGATCTCGCCTAGCCATGCTTTCGTGTTGTTATGTTGCAGTATCAACATTTACATTTTTTATTAGTTGCCACTCCTGATTCCTTATTTTAACAGTGTTGCAATAATTTATGATATCATAAGTAATCCTCTTTTTAATTTTCAAGAGGTTTATTGTTAATCTTGCAACAATTATTTCGCCACGCGGTCGCTTCTTCGAGCATTTTATTATTAAATCAAATTAATCTAGTGTTGCAATGCTGTGTCAATGTCAAAGTGAAAAATAATTTCAGGCACATATTAAATATTAACATGCCAAAGATTATCTCTGAATCAAAAAGGTTACAAATTCTGAAATTCTACAAACATTTTAGGCAAAGTAATCCAAATCTACAGCATCACAATATTATTACGATTTTAATAGATATTTTTGGGGTATGTCTAGTATTTTAATTATCATATATATTTAATTAAAGATAATTACGTTTCAGGTAGGGAGATCTTCATTACAATTAATTTTACGACAAAGACCTGACGAATTGAAATCTACTACTTCTGGCAAACGATCTAAAAACAGCCATTTTTGGAATCACCTAGGTAGAAAAGATCTGCAACAACTAATTTGGCAATATAACTCTAGAAATCAGTATTTTACTTTGAGAGATCTTTTGAATGATATGAAAGAAAATTATGAGTTCCATGGGAGTAGAACAACACTTTATAGGGTTGTTAAAAGTATGGGGTATAAATTCAAATTAATTAATGGGCGCAAAATTCTCTGTGAACAAAAACATGTTGTTGCAGCTAAAATTATTTTCCTTAGAAAATTTTTACAGTATCAAAATTCCAGTGAAGATATCCAATTCGTATACCTGGATGAAACATGGATATATCAGAATGGATCCGTGGTTCGACGCTGGGTACATGAAACGGATATAAAAAGTAATCCAACTAAATTCAAAAATGAAGGCAAACGCTTCACCATTCTACATGCTGGGTATAGGGGTGGGTTTTTGGATGGGTGCGATTTTTTATTACATTCGAAAAACAATGACCGAGATTACCATGCCACAATGGATGGTAATACTTTTCAAAATTGGGTGGTTAATCAACTTATTCCTGCTTTGGCTAAGCTTTCAGGGAAATGTGTAGTTATTATGGATAATGCTGCATACCATTCTGTGCAATTAGATAAAACTCCTTCATTTTCTTGTAAGAAATGCGAAATGCAGGAGTGGTTGGTTAAACACAATGTAAAATTCAATCCAAAATTAACCAAAAAGGAACTATGGGCTTTATTTATACCTTTTCGATCAAATGACAAAATTTACGTAGTTGATGACATTTTGAGAAAGAACGGGCACGAAGTTCTTAAATTACCGCCATACCATTGTCAATACAATCCAATTGAAATGGCATGGGGGTTTTGTAAGACTTACTACAATAAGCACATAAATTCTAAGCAACCATCTAAGGATCGTGTTCAGAATTTATGGCTTGAGTCTCTCTCAAAATGTACATCCGATATGTGGCAAAATTTCTGTGATCATTGTGAAAAACTTATTTCGGATGACTGGACAAAACACATGGGGAACCTTTCTTTTGAAACCATTCCTCCTTTTATTATTTCGCTTGGGGAATCTGGCTCAGAACAAACATCAGAAGATTCAGATGCAGGTTCTCTTGACTAAATAATAAAAGTGGAATGAGGGCTTAAAAATTGTTTGACATGAAAATTATCAGTATCACAAGAGGGTGGGAATAAATTTGCAATTCTACAAAAAAATACTGTGGGCCAACAGCAGAGAGAATGACCAAAATTAAGGTGGATGGATGCAGTTGATCAAAATGTGTTAACGGGAAGACCCAAGCGAGAAATACAAATCGATGACGAAATAAGTTTGCAGAGCCGAATTCATTATATTTGTTATATACAATATTATTGCTGTGTTTGTATGTACAAAAACCAAGTAGTAAATTTTGTTAATCTTAAAACTGCATATAATTATCCTTTTATATCTGAAAATTTGTAAAACAGGCAACAGTGTAAGATCACAATAGTCAGAAATTATAACCTTAAAATCGAACATCTGACAGTGACATTTAAAAACCCTGATTTAAAACACAACCAGCCCCATTTACAATACTTAAACTGTCACTTTTCCATAGCTAGGCGAGATCCAGAAACAAATGGAATGGTGTATACCAATTACCAGAGCTGGGATGAATCCTCAAAAACAGGATTCGAATCACGAATCCGAATCACCTAATATGATTCGAATCACGAATACTCGAATAAAGGATTCGTAAGTAAAAAATATGATTCGAATCAAAGATTCGAATCCTCATTTTTGAATCACGGATACAAATCCTTTAAAAATTAATTTGAATCTATTATATGCAACCAGTAATATTTTATTCCATCAGTTTCTATTAACAAAAATGTTCATTTACCGACTAAATATCTGATTATATAATGATTTTAATTACCGATGATATATGTGTTATTGAACTTCATTTTAAATCTGTGTTTTATACGCGTGGCGCATGAAGTAAAATTTCGAGTTTAGAAAAGCCCCGTGAAAATTTGTCTCGGATCGCTGCGCGACCCTCGACAAATTTTCTACGCGGGGCTTTTCTAAACTCGAAATTTTACTTCATGCTTAGTCTGGGAGTGGACCGTCAAGATTTTCTACATGCCGAGATTTTCGATATTTCTAGATTTATGTCGATTTATTCACAGTTTGTTATTGTATTAAATGCAACTTTAATATTAAATAAAAACGGTTTTTTTTAGGATTAGAATATTCACCTATTGAAAACAGAGCAAATTATAAAGTTAACTCTAAAAGTTAATTTTAGGTAAAATTTTGCATCTTTTTCTATGATTTCAATGAATGATTTTTTATATTACATACGTCGATTTTTTAAAAGAGTTAAATTTGAAGTTCAAACGAGTGTTTTCCACTCCCAGACTAAGCATGAAGTAAAATTTCGAGTTTAGAAAAGCCCCGCGTAGAAAATTTGTCGAGGGTCGCGCAGCGACCCGAGACAAATTTTCACGGGGCTTTTCTAAACTCGAAATTTTACTTCATGCGCCACGCGTATAAAACACTGATTTAAAGTGAAGTTAAAAATGCACTGAAAACCAACTCAACTTCGATATTTTTCAAAATTAGATGTTTTCTTTTCTATCCATGCTGTAAACCTTTAGATATTCGTTGTTTTCTTGTAAAAAAACTTCGATTCCCTGTAGTCCTTCGGTCTCCGAAGACCATGGTTGGTCCTTCGAGCTGTAGCCTTTGTAAAATGGTAATAAACTTAGTAATCTAGAGTGATCCTTCAATTTGAAACTTCTAAGAACGAGTGCTGTCCACTCCCAGACTAAGCATGAAGTAAAATTTCGAGTTTAGAAAAGCCCCGCGTAGAAAATTTGTCGAGGGTCGCGCAGCGACCCGAGACAAATTTTCACGGGGCTTTTCTAAACTCGAAATTTTACTTCATGCGCCACGCGTATAAAACACTGATTGCAAGTGAAGTTAAAAATATACTATTAACGTTGGGTATTTTTTATGGTTAAGTAACCAAATATGCATTCACAAAAATTTGAATTATTCGAAAATGTAAATATTTATATTCAAATATGAATAATTTAGTGATTTAAATATTCATATTAGAATATTTAACTATTTGAATTAATCGAATTCGAATCCCAGCCTTAATAGCGATGATTCGAATTATTTAGGAGGATTTGAATCCGTGTATGAGGATTCGAATCCGTTTATAAGGATTCGATTCCTTTTATAAGGATTCGAATGCTTTTATAAGAATTCGAATCCTTTTATAAGAATTCGAATCCTTTTATAAGGATTCGAATCCTTTTATAAGAATTCGAATCCTTTTATTAGGATTCGAATCATCTACGTCTGGATTCGAATACGAATCCTTTTAAAAAAGTGTAACGAATCCGGATCACGAATCCGTTTTCACTAAAGTATTCGAATACCTCTTTTAAATCCTCTAAAAGGATTCGAATCCGGGAATCGAATCCTGAATGATTCGAATTTTGCCCAACTCTGGTAATTACTTAAATGGTAATACATTCAATGATTTATTTAGTATGTTTTGTACCTAACATTACTCATTAGTTAGCACACTAATCATAATATTTCACAATACTGTATCATCATTAGTAGGGTGCTAATTTTCCCATCTGTACGAATCCTCAATGGGCAATTAAAGAGCAACGCGCTGCATCCTCGGGCCATCCGAGTGTGAAACGCATCCTGTGCTAAGTAAGAATGGTAATTAAACGTGCCAAAGTGCAGGAACTACGCGATTCGCCATCGCGTGTAACAACGCTCAATATTAAACACTTCAACGCTCAACTGAATTATTGTCGAGGGAAAATCGTACAGTAGTACGTGATAGATCCCTGGTGGTTATCAAATTTAAGATGTTTGCGGAAAAGAGTAATGTACATGATGTAAAGGTGGTTAACAGGATGAAGGTGCAAATTTTCACTTCGGTTTGGTCACGATTTACGAACAAAATATCAAAGTAACTATATGTGGGCATCCTCGTGGAGATATAAACTAAGCTTCCCAATGGCTATTTACATTAAATTACAAGAAGTCTATGCTGATTTTAGATTTTTTTTCATACGTAGTCTCCTATGAATAAATATGTAGTACTCCACTTCAACTTGTATACTGAGAGAAACCGCCTGTCAATTAGAATATTAAAGACTGGTTATGTTTCTTAAAAGAAGTTCTTGAGATTTTCCTCTAGGCGTATCTAATTGTTATTTAACTACATTTTAATATGCGTAATTGCTTTAGATGCTTTAGTGTCAGCATCTCTAACCAGTAGCTGCCACTCTATTTTTGTACATTTGTCGTTCATTAGTAGAAGTTACCTCGACCTTTTTCAGGTGGCGCCTTCCCCCTTCATACCTAACACTAACACTAACATAACTATAGTATAAATGAAATTGCCAATTCTTGGTTGCAGAATACTTCAAACATTAAAAGTGCGATTCTAACATAACTAACTAACAAAGTCAGTGGCCGTTTCAATACTATACATTGACAGTAATTCATTGCCAAATATTAGTAAACTTTACATTTTTAAATGGCTGCATATACTTTTCTTATTTTATTATATTAGACATTGCTTTTCTGATTCCAGTTATGCCCGATATGTTGATTTTAATTTAATATTTATACCAGAAAAAATTATAATTAATTTTGTATATATGATTTTTTTGGCAATAAAAGTAGTGTGCCTTGAAAAAAAGACCTTTAAATACTGTTTAAATTATTTATTGGTTTATATTTAATCTGTATGTTGCGTTAACTAATTTATTATGCATTCACAGTTTGTTATTATTTCAAATTTAACTTTAATACTCAATAACTACTTCTTTGCTTAGAAACAGAATATTAACCCATTAAAGGCCAAATTATAGAGTTGACTCTAAAAGTTGATTTTAGGTAAAATTCTGCCATTTTTTTCAAGATGTCAATGAATCACTTATACAGAGAGTTTTATGTAACACCGAACATCTTCATAACGAGAATTTTTCTTTGAAGTATCCATATGCATACGTTGCACATTTTCAATGCTCGGTTTATTAAAAGAATTCAATTTGAAGCTTTAAGCGAGTGTTTTCCACTCCCAGACTAAGCATGAAGTAAAATTTCGAGTTTAGAAAAGCCTGAAAATTTGATTTGGTCGCGTAGCGCGAAGCGCGGAGCGGCCAAACCAAATTTTCAGGCTTTTCTAAACTCGAAATTTTACTTCATGCGCCACCGGTACAAAACACTGACATATTACGAAGTTTAAAACACACCGCTAAACTTTACATTGAATCAATGTTTTGTACCGGTGGCGCATGAAGTAAAATTTCGAGTTTAGAAAAGCCTGAAAATTTGGTTTGGCCGCTCCGCGCTTCGCGCTACGCGACCAAACCAAATTTTCAGGCTTTTCTAAACTCGAAATTTTACTTCATGCTTAGCCTGGGAGTGGAAAACACTCGCTTAAAGCTTCAAATTAAATTCTTTTATTAAACCGAGCATCTAAAAATGTGCAACGTATGCATATAGATACTTAAAAGAAAAATACTCGTTATGTTCGGTGTTACATAAAACTCTCTGTATGTATTACATACTGGGATTTTTTTATTTTAAATATACAGGATGTATACGCTATAAGTGTTCAGGCATTCGTCGATTTTATAAAAGAGTTCAATTTAAAGTTCTAACGAATGTTTCCACTCCTAGGTTAGGCATGAAATAAAATTTTGAGTTTAGAAAAGCCTTAAAATCTGGTTTGGTCTTGTAACGCTACACGACTAAACCAAATATTCAGGCTATTCTAAACTCGAAATTTTACATCATGCGCCTCGCGTACAGAACACTAAAATATTCAGAAGTTAAAAATACACTTTAAATACACTTCAACTACTTAAATAACAAAATATCTACATTTTTCTTTACACAATCTCAAGTCAAGTCAAATAATACAATGTATCAAATTAACTTACTTAGTTAGTAATTAAAAAATAATATAATAATGTTGCGTTATTGCATCAATGGCGCTTAATAGGTTAAATTAATACTAGCTCTATTTTACATTAAATTGTAAAGAATTATTCATGTTTTACAAATCTTTTATTTAAAATTATATTTTTCAAAAATTATAATGAGTAGTATGTCTTGTAAAAAAAGTGACAAATGTCATTTATTGTGAGGTTATCACAATAAATGACATTTGTCGCTTTTTTTACAAGACATACTGATTATAATTTTTGAAAAATATAATTTTAAATAAAAGATTTGTTTTAATTTTTTTTGAAAAAAATATTGAATACAAGACAAGAAATTGGGCATTATTGGATTCAAAAAAAATAATGTCTAATGTAATACAATTTAAAAAAGATAGACAGTCATTCAAAAATGTTAAGTTCGCTATTATTTGGTAATGAAGCTATTATTAAAAAAATCAATACTGATGTCATTTCTTAGTATTCTACCATTGACTTATGTTTTTAGTTTAATAAAATCGGTCAATATATAACAGAGTTATAGCGTTGGGCGTTTTTTTTTATATAACACCCGGTATATTTCGGCACGGATGTAAGCTGAGGAGCAAAAATGGTCTTGCATATATTTCGGCGACTCATGTAAGATGAAGACCAAAAAAAAAGGTTTCGCATAGACTTCGGCGATTCATGTAAGTTGAAGAGCAAAAAAAGGTCTGACTTCGAGTTCCAACATACAAATTACAATATCTTTTGCGGGTCTCTGAAATCTTACCGTGTCACAACGGTTAAGAATTACTGTATTACTGTATTAGACAGTAATTTATGCCTTCCCGGCGCATTCGCCACTTCTCTATAACTAAATGTAGTTAAATAAATTAATAAATATACAATAATTTGAAGAAAATTAAGGTGTTTTTCTAAATTAATAAAGTATTGTGATTATTTAAAATATATTAGGAAAAAGAAATTAATAAATTTACTGAAATGTGAATGGATTTTATCTTACTTTATACAGAATTCATTTGATATTATATTTATCTTGACTAGCTTTTTTTAAATTCAATTTTTAACATGCATTTTTTCAAAAAAGCAAGAAAATCCATTAAATTTGACATACATTTAAGAAATTGTAAAAAAAATCAACATTCCATTTAATCAACGTGAAAATTATGAATTTACATGGAAATAACGGATCCATAACTTTTTTTACTTTCTCCCATATGCAAAACAAAGGAAAAGTATTGTTTACGAAAAAAATTTCAAATCAAAAATGTTAGTCCATTTTGAGGTCCCCCGAGTTGATTAAGACCATTTTTGAAAAATGTCTGTCCTTTTGTTGCCACGATAAAGTCTAAACCGATTGAGCTGTTAAGATGACACTATAAACTTAATTTTTATTACAATAGTAGTATCCGATCAACTTTCGGTGAAAACGCAAAAACCGGAAGTGGTAGGTTACTCTTTTATTTTTTTGGATTTTTCTTTAATATTGATCGTATAAAGAAATCTTGCGGAGTAAAGTTGTAGATAATCAAAAACTTAGCATGTAATGCTTATTCACTTTATATCGTAGCTCTTTTAGTTATTTTATTAAAATTGATTTAAAAATGTGATTTTTTTGAATTTGAATAAGTGAGCTATTACTATAAATGACAAATATATAATGATATATAATATTATCATGACGTTTGTTTTGATAATATTTTGTGGAAAACTGAAAAGATAAGTGAGGCTTATGAACAAAGTTAAACAGGAATAAAAAACATTTGTTGAAAAATGAGGTAGGTGAAAGCTATTATTTCAAGTATCTAACATGGTGGAAAGTACTATGATGTTCCACATTTTTTTTTTTGCCCCATCACCTCCTTCTCGCCACTGTGAGACCGATGTGGAACCCGCACTTGAACAGATCAAGCTGTTCAAGCCCGAGCGCCCCATCAATCACACTTCCAATATATATTTTTTATCAGTATTATTATTACCACAAAATAAATAACAATTCTTAATAACAAGTGATGCAAACATAAAAGATAGTGCTTAAAGAAAAATACTTTATTTTATTATGCCACGAAGTCCGAGACTTTTATGTGGCAATCGCCTTAACTAGTTTTATCTATTGTTTTTGTCATTTAAATAACCACTCTCTCACTCTTTTTTTATACTCATTTATCCTTACTTTTGTTATAATGTCTCTAGGTATAGTGTTAAATAATTTGCGCAGATTTATTTCTTTTCGTCGAAGTCCGTATTTGTTATTGTGTCTTATCACTTCATAGTGTCCTGCTGTTTGATGTCTTGTTTGTTTTCCATATTGTACTTTATTCCAATTTGCTGCGTCTTTGAAGTTGTTAATAATTCCTCGCCAGTTTGTCAGTTGTTTAATTGTCATAATTTGTTCTTCTTTGTATACGTTAAAGTTTGTTTTGTGTTTTTGCTTGGAATAAAATAAATGTTTTGTTACGGTGTTTAGTGTTCTTTGTAGATCTGATATTAGATATTCCGATGCTAGGCCGTATATTGATAGTCCGTAGCTGAAGATGGACTCTGGTAGTGCATGATATATTTTTTTCATGATATTGTCAGGTAAATATTCTTTTAAGTAATAGAACCTATGTCCTAAATGTCGCAGTTTGTCTTGTATATGGCGTATGTGTATTTTCCATGTCATATGTCTGTCAATCCAGATTCCTAGGTATTTGTATTTGTCAACCGTTTGAATTTTGTCTGTGCAAGAACAGTCCTGCCTGTAAGGTATGTCAGTATGTAAACAGCCGGTCGAATGAAATGTTAGGTTTGGCTGCGGTCCTCTGTCTGTCCATGGTGTCGATATATGTAACAGTTTCGTCTTCTCTTTATTAATTGTTAATTCTTTGTCATGAGCCCATTTCTGAAATTGGTAAAAGTCATGCTGCAGATTCTAATGCATTCTGTGCGCTTTTGTGAATAGAAACAAGCAAAACGTCATCCGCGAACATAAAGTGTTCGGTATTCTGGCATGTTTCCCCCACGTCATTCACATGTAGCAGGAATAGCTTAGGCCCTAGGATGCTTCCTTGTGCCACCTCTTCCGGGGTATGTACATCCCTTCCTGTTTGTCCTCCTATTTTCACTTTAAATGTCCTCTCTTGTAAATAGTTGGACAACCAGTCGTGTACTTTACCTCGAATTCCATACCTCTTCATTGTGCTTATAAGACTGCGCCTACTGATTTTATCGAATGCCTTCGAAAAGTCGATAAACAAGCACATTATGTGCATATTTTGATCTAATTTTCCATAAACTAAATTCGTGAAGTCTTCCAGCAGATGTATAGTGCCCTTTTCTTCTTGGTAAGCATATTGCCTTTCGTTATTTATCTTATATTTTTTGAAGTACTTTGACAAAGACATATCTATATGTTTCTCCATAATTTTCGATATAGACGGTAAAATCGAAATTGGTCTATAGTTTTCATACTGGTCCTTTTTACCTGCTTTGTAGATAGGTCTAATTATGGCTTTTTTTAAATTTGCTGGTATGGTTCCATGTTCTAAGGTTAGGTTTATCATAATAGATATCGGTTTACTCATTTCCTGCGATACGTCTCTGATGTCTTTTGGCCTAATTCCATCATGACCCGCTGGTTTGTTGTTCGGTAGCTTTTTTATGATATCCATTATGTCCTTTTCTGTTGTTGATGGTATGTATATTGATTGTATTTGTGTTGTTGTCGCCATATTGTGTAGTTTTTTGTCGCATTAGTGTGTTGTTTGTCTAGATTGTATCTCGAACGCAGTTGTGAATTTGTTTGTTAACGTAGGTATGTCTGATTTAAATGTTTGTAGTAGTTTTTTGTCACCATCGTCGGATTCTTTTTTTCTTCCTAAACAGTCATTTATTGTCTTCCATGTTTTTTCATATCATGTCCTATGTTACTAAATGTATTTTCATAGAATATTTTTTTTGCGTATTTAATCTGTTCTGTCACTTTATTTCGCTGTTTTTTGTAAGTTCTCTTAGTTTGTCTCTATCTATAGCTTCTCCAGTTGCTCTCTTCCAAACTCTGAATAATCTATCCCTTTCCTTCATTTCCTCAGTTAAATATGGTGATATCCAATTTGGTTTATGTGTTTTTCGCTGTTCTTTTTTTGAAGGTTTCGATGCTGCTCTTCTTTCTTCTCTGAATATTTTCATAATGTCTTCCAGAATTTCTTCTGGGTCTGGTTTAGTATTCCAGTTTATATTTTGCAGTTGTTTTTGGATTTCAGTTATCATCACATTTCTATTTACTGACATATATTCATTTTCTTGTTTTTCGTTTTCTTTTTATTATTATTTGTCCATTTGATTGAGCCACTTATGACGTAATGGTCGCTAATTTTTGTTGTTAGTATCGATGTATCTATTTCTACAGATGGGCCTCTTATATATATATATGGTCAATACACGCTCTGACTAACTCTCCATTTCTTATTTCCTCCCTTGTATGCTTGTCAATTTGTCTAGTAAATCCGTGGCCAAACAATATTTCCTCGTATTTATGTCTTTCTCTTGTTTCTGATAATATATTTATATTTATGTCACCAATTAACATAATTGTTCGGCTCATCATGCCCTTTAATAGACTATCTAACTCTTGTAAAAAGCTGTTTATGTTTGAAATTGGCGGTCTGTATATAATTATTATACATATGTTCTTGTTTTCGGAAATTTCTACCTCTAACGACAACGTTTCTGCGGTCGCTATTTGTTGAGTAGTCATATTACAGTTGTGTTTTTCTTTTATGTATACTAACAGTCCCCCTCCAGAGTTCTTTTGTCTTAACAATTGAAATGTTTTATACTCTTTGATATAAAAGTCCTCAATATTTCCTCCCTGCCTAATTTTTACTTCAGACAGTATGATTATATCAAATAAGTACAATTCATTTCCTAAAGTTAATAGTAGGTTGTCAAAGTTTTTATTTATAGAGTTTATGTTAAGATGCAGCACAGAGAAGTCGTGGGTATTTGTTTTTTGTCGAATCCAGGGTCCAATATTGTCAATTTTCTCACGGTTTATGGTTTCCTCTATGTATATATCGTATTTCTCATTTTCCATATTTATATCGTCGCTTTCTCGGTTGTGGTTGCCCTCAGAAAAGTCTATCGAGGTTATTTTCATTTCTTATTTCAACAATTTTTGACCCCTCTTCTTTTCTTACTAATATTTTTCCTTCTTTAGTCCAGACATATTTCCATCCCTCCTCATTTGCTACATTTCGCGCTTGCCATAATAGTCTTTTTGTGTTTTTTGGTAATCTTTCATAAATTTTAATTTTACCAGTGAACTTTTGTCCCACAATCTCGGAGTTAAGTATTATTTATTTTTATGCTTGATTATTTCCTGCTTTTTATTTTTTGTGTTAATTTTAACAACAATTGGTTTTGATTTTTTAAAGTTTCGGGTTTCTGCTCTGAAAACATCAACAATTTCATTTTATTCAATGTTTACTCCGGTTTTTTTTTATTATGTTGCACACTACATCCAATAAATTTTCCTCTTCTTTTTCTTGTACTCCTACTATTTCCACGTCGTTTGCAAACATCTCACTCTCCAACTCCTGAACCCTATTTTCTAACGCGATAATTTTTTTATCTTTTTCCTCGTTGGTTTTGTTTAATATTTCTAATTTTTCATTTAACTTTTGAATTTCTCCGGCTAACATTTTCTGTCCTTCATCAATTATTGTTTTTAATTCTATAACTTGTTTTAAAATTCATCATTGTTTAATATATTCATTGAAAATAATATATGAAATATTTAAAATAATAAATAATCATAGAATTTACACAGTTTATTAGTAAAAAATACAGAACATTGTAATGTAAGTTATGATTTTATTTCAGCCTTATCTGGCCCGTGAGGGTTGTGACTTTTGCCATGCACAGACAGTCTTGATTGGAAGAGGCTTTATAAAACGGATTCTCAACCCTGAGATGATATCTCTTAATTCCAAAAATGTTGTTTGAAGTTTTATGTGTCAAAGAAAAACGCACTCCTCGTAGAATACTTTAGTTAATTGTTCTTACAAAAATTACCATGTTTACTTTTGGGCTCCGTATTTTTTTTTTAACCAAATAATTTTTGACTACGCTCACTAAATTTTCTATTTTAAACCGAATAATGATTGACAACGCTCACTTAATTTTTTTATTTTAAACCGAAAAATGTTTGGCCATAGCCAGGATTTGAAACTGCGCGCACAGTTTTAAATAATGGCTATGGCCAAACATTTTTAGTATTAGGCCTAGAGAACTGGAGGGTCGGACGATGGCCCAGACCTGTGAGCCGGTCCAAGACCGGGCTGAACCTTCTCTTGAATTGCCTCAAACAGGTCGGGCCGGACCGGACCTCGAATCTTTCCTATCTTAAATTCGAACAGACCGGACCGGACCATAGCCAAACATTTTGATTATTGGACCGCCCAGTTTAGTTTTTTTATCCAGAAATGTTTGGCTATAGCCAGGATTTGAAACTGCGCAAAAAATTTAAACTGGGCCGCCCAATGATAAAAATGTTTGGCTATAGCCCAACTCGGTCTGTTTTCATATTTAAGATAGGAAAGATCTCGAAGAGATCCAGTCTGGCCCGAACTGTTTGATTATATTCAAGAGTAGGCTTGGCCCGGTCTCAGTGCTCTAGGCCTAATACTTAACATGTTTGGCTATAGGCAGGATTTGAAACTGCGCACGCAGTTTCAAATCCTGCCTATAGCCAAACATGTTAAGTATTAGGCCTAGAGCACTGAGACCGGGCCAAGCCTACTCTTGAATATAATCAAACAGTTCGGGCCAGACTGGATCTCTTCGAGATCTTTCCTATCTTAAATATGAAAACAGACCGAGTTGGGCTATAGCCAAACATTTTTATCATTGGGCGGCCCAGTTTAAATTTTTTTAAATGAAAAATGTTTGGCTATAGCCAGGATTTGAAATTGCGCGAGCAGTTTCAAATCCTGGCTGTAGCCAAATATTTTTAGTATTAGGCCTAGAGCACTGGGTGCACCTGGTGAGACGGCCCGAGACTGGGCCGAGCCTACTCTTGAATTTAACAAGTCGGGCCGGACCGGATCTCTAATCTTTCCTATTTTACATGAGGACAGACCAGGCCGGGCTATAGCCAAATATTTTTATTATTGGACCGTCCAGTTTAATTTTTGTATAAACGAAAAATATTTGGCTATAGCCAGGATTTGAAACTGCGTGCGCAGTTTCAAATCCTATAGCCAACATGAAGTCCCTTTGATTTTCTTTTATTTGGCGGTACGAATTTTACATTTGCAGTAGGTTGCTGTATGTAACAGCAAACACTTGTTGCATAATTCAATGTCCGTCGGGGTATTAGCCCGGGAAGTAGTTGTTTCAATGAGTGTTTGATATAGTTTTTGTAAGACTAACTTGTTGTAGATTGCGAAAAGAATCGCACTTTTAATGTTTGAAGTATTCTGCAACCAAGAATTGGCAATTTCATTTATACTATACATTGACAGTAATTCATTGCCAAATATTAGTAAACTTTACATTTTTAAATGGCTGCATATACTTTTCTTATTTTATTATATTATTATTATTATGCCCGATATGTTGATTTTAATTTAATATTTATACCAGAAAAAATTATAATTAATTTTGTATATATGATTTTTTGGCAATAAAAGTAGTGTGCCTTGAAAAAAAGACCTTTAAATACTGTTTAAATTATTTATTGGTTTATATTTAATCTGTAAGTTGCGTTAACTAATTTATTATGCATTCACAGTTTGTTATTATTTCAAATTTAACTTTAATACTCAATAAATACTTCTTTGCTTAGAAACAGAATATTAACCCATTAAAGGCCAAATTATAGAGTTGACTCTAAAAGTTGATTTTAGGTAAAATTCTGCCATTTTTTTCAAGATGTCAATGAATCACTTATACAGAGAGTTTTATGTAACACCGAACATCTTCATAACGAGAATTTTTCTTTGAAGTATCCATATGCATACGTTGCACATTTTCAATGCTCGGTTTATTAAAAGAATTCAATTTGAAGCTTTAAGCGAGTGTTTTCCACTCCCAGGCTAAGCATGAAGTAAAATTTCGAGTTTAGAAAAGCCTGAAAATTTGGTTTGGTCGCGTAGCGCGAAGCGCGGAGCGGCCAACCCAAATTTTCAGGCTTTTCTAAACTCGAAATTTTACTTCATGCGCCGCCGGTACAAAACACTAACATATTACGAAGTTTAAAACACACCGCTAAACTTTACATTGAATCAATGTTTTGTACCGGTGGCGCATGAAGTAAAATTTCGAGTTTAGAAAAGCCTGAAAATTTGGTTTGGCCGCTCCGCGCTTCGCGCTACGCGACCAAACCAAATTTTCAGGCTTTTCTAAACTCGAAATTTTACTTCATGCTTAGCCTGGGAGTAGAAAACACTCGCTTAAAGCTTTAAATTAAATTCTTTTATTAAACCGAGCATCTAAAAATGTGCAACGTATGCATATAGATACTTAAAAGAAAAATACTCGTTATGTTCGGTGTTACATAAAAGTCTCTGTATGTATTATTACATACTGGGATTTTTTTATTTTAAATATACAGGATGTATACGCTGTATGTATGACGTCCCTTTGATTTTCTTTTATTTGGCGATACGAATTTTAAAATGAATGTTGAAATTGCACTAAATTCATTTAATATGTCAAATATCTCGAATGCAGTTAAATTTGGAGGTTACGTTACTCAATATTTTTCACAGAACTGTGTGTAGTAGAATCCAGATTCAAAATCAAAATATAGCATTCCATTTAAAATAAGAAAGTTAGTATTGACTTCTGGTATAAATGAAAGCCAAATAATCTTATAAATATTTTGCTTTTTGCAAATAGACATACAGACACTCCTGTATGTCTGTTTTCGTGTCAGCTAACACGATTACTTAAAAACGCAATGAGTTAGACAGGCGGTTCCCAAACTTTTAAACATTACGACCCACTCTTCAGAAACAAACTTTATGGCGACCCACTTCAATGCTAGCTTAGATGACTAACTAAAATTAGGCAATTTTGTAGTTATCAGTTGCTTAAATCAAATTAGGTTAAGTTGGTTGTCAATTTCATGGGTTACTGCCAGTTATACCCTGACGAACAACTACCCTAAGAAACTAGCAACCATTCTAACCTTAGGTTCAGCAAACCAAGTGTTGAGCTACTAATTTAACAAGCCAAGCTGAAGACATTTCGTGAAATTGGGTTAGGTCTTGATTAATAAAAAGTTACATTATTTACCAATTACTAAAGTAACTAATATAACTTAGGAAACTTTCAGGTTCAATTTCGTATGTTAATTGCTAGTTGCTTAGGTTAATATCGCCAGATATTAAAGAACTCAACAACCGACATAATGAATGGTGAGAAAAACTCAGTATGTGTAAAGTAATTGAAATAGTTAGAATTTGTGGTAGGGTTAGGTTAGATGACAGATTGTAAAGTTGGGTTAGATTATGCGTTACTATTTTCAGGTTAGGTTAAGTAACCAATTTCTTAGGTCGAGTTGGACGCTAGCTTAACTAGGATTCATTTATTCTGTCATACAACCCTAACACTATCCAGATTTATCAATTTGTTATGTCATATGTAACTGTTTTTAGGTTAGATTGATTCATGATTTATTAAGTTGAGTGTTTTCCACTCCTTGATTAAGCATGAAGTAAAATTTCGAGTTTATAAAAGCCTAAAAGTTTGGTTTGGTTGCGTAGCGAAGCAGAGCGACCAAACCAAATTTTCAAGCTTTTCTAAACTAAAAATGTTACCTTATGCGCCAGGCGTATAAACACTGATTTTATGTAAAATTCGGAATATACTGCTTAGACTATATCATTTTTATTGAAAACAAAAGAAATACATTATAATAAAATACAATTTATAACATAAATATACAAATAATTTTTACTTCCCTCTCTTACAAGGGCTGTCGACCATAGGTCTTTTTGCCGTGTGTTAGTCGATTCGCTGTGTGTTTGTCGATTTCAAGGTGAGAAAGTGGGATAAAAGTAGGATATATTCATATAGGGTTATCGGTGGGTGTTTGTATTTTGGGATGATGTCGTGGTTTCTAAGGAGCACATTTTTGTAAGGTGGTCATAATTCGACTCGTTATTTGCGAATCGTTCTGCGAGAAATCGAAGTCTCTGTTTTATTGGGGTAATTTGTGTTTTTTCATAAAGGAGTACATTGGGTGGGTTTTGAAGGGGATTTTGAGGGTGTCGAAGTTTGGAATGGGTACGGGGGGAGGATCTTTTGGCTACTTTGAGGTTGTGTATGGTAACATTGCATTGATTTATATAAAGGATGGAGCTATAGTCTAGGATGGGACGGCAAATCATTGTATAAATTTTGGTACAGGTGTTGGTATTATTTCCTTGATTCTTGTAAGTCAGGCAACGGACATGTTTCGCTCGCTTTACGATGTTTGCTGTTATATCGGAGGTGTTTTTTGAAGGATAGTTTTGGGTCTAAAGGGATTCCTAGGTATTTACAGAATGGGGGGGAGTTAATAGTAGATCCGTTAATGTTTATGGACTAAGTATTAGGCGGTATGCGATGGTAGGGTAAGAACAATTGGGATTTGTTGGGATTAATTTTAAGCCTCCACTTGGAAAGCCAAGTAAAAGATTTGTTTATAATTTCTTAGAAGGAGTTAAAGGCTAAGGCTAGGATGGATGAATGGGTGATTAAGGCGGTATCATCCGCAAACTGTAGGGGATAACAGGTTGGGTTTATAAAGTTGGGATTGAGATGGTATAAGTCGGAACAATATATATTGTATAATAGAGGAAATAGAGGGGAGCCTTGAGGAAGACCTTATTCAGGATGGAATGTCGAGGATAAGGTTTGTCGTATACGGATTTGAAGTTTGCGGTTGAAAAGAAAGTTTTCCATTAGGTTGATAAGGTGGTTAGGTAGTTTAAGGATACTGCATTTATATAAAAGGCCCCGGTGCCAAACAGAATCGAAGCCCTTAGATTTATCTAGGAATAGGATGCCAGATTTTTTACCTTCTAGATGCATTGTTTGGCAGTTGGATGTAAGGATGGTTAAGGTTAAGGTTGTGGAGCGAGTTGGATTTCCATTCAGAGGGAAAGAATTGATGGGTATAATTAAAATTAAGGATTTTTAGGATATATATATGTATGAATGGAATGTGGAAGGGCTTTCAATATTAGTCGGTGCACTTTATCATATCCAGGTGCTGTATTTTTTGTTTTATGGAGTACTAAAAAGTACGTCTCTGCATCCAGTCTATCGTCAGGGGGAGGGGGAGGTGGGGGTTCTGGAAAGATGCGGTTTTCGTACTGTTTACCATTTCAAAAAAGTCATTGTTTTGTTTTTGACCTCGGCTCTTGGCCATACAGTCAGCTGCTATTTGTAGTGATTATTTTGGATTTTAAATTAACGTATCCACATACACACGTTATATAAGTCATACGGACGACACAACGTATTCATACAACAACATCCACGGCTACAGAGGTTGCCAATTTCCTCATAAGGAAGTGACAGCCCCTGGTGGAATTCGAACCCACGACACTCTGGCCCAAGAACAGGAGCTCTACTTACTGACCTACGAGGGTCCCCAAAAAGTCATTGGCAAGGGAAGCGTTGTTTGTCATTTTATATACATTTTTGAAATTGTCTGCAAATATTTCTGAAATGTATTTGTCTGTTGTTCATTTGTCATGTGTTACTGGGTCGATAATTTCTAAAATAGTCTTGTAAGATTTATATTTACTGAGTATTTTTATTTCAGTCTAATTTTTCTTTCCCTAAAGGCCATTGATATTATTGCATGCTTCAAGCCATGTGTGTATTTTAGATTCTATTATGAGTTTTTTATGACCTTATTTAGTTTGTTAAATGTCAATTTAATTTGTTCATCCGCAAACTATTTAAAGTCTCGGTATAGTTTTCTTTTGTATTTTATTAGTCGAAGAATAAATTTAGGTGAAGGATATTTGTAGTGTTGTTTGGGGATTTTGATCTATAACTTTTACAAGTAGCCTGTTAAACTGCGAAGTGGTACAGGCTTCTATTTCTGGGTGTATATCGATAAATACACAAGATTGCAAAGAATATTTCAGAATATCAAATTTGCTTACACTACCGTCGTTATATATCTTGGAATGTCTCACATATATGCATGAAAACATAGATAATTATTTCACTAACCACGATATAAATAATATTAAAACAAGAAATGCAAATGCGATTCGTCCTATATATAACAGATTGAAACGCACACAAAATAGCACCCGATTTCACGCAGTAAGATTGTATAACACCCTTCCATCTAAATATAAAAATCTAACACACGCTAATTTTAAAATTGAAGTTAAATTGCTACTCTTGCATAATGCCTTCTATTCATTGGATGAATATCTTATTAAATTTAAATAAAATTATGTTTTATGTTTAAATAATTATAAGGGAAAATGTATATTTATGTATTGATTCTGACGAATGTACCTGTGGACATTAATAAAGATTATTATTATTATTATTATTAAATAGTAAAATATCATTTATAATTTGTGGGATGTTTGCATTTTTGAAATCTGCTATAGTTTCGGGTAATATTTAAGTGGGATTGCGTTGGATTTTGAGTTTAAAGGAAATGTAAAGATGGTGTTAACATAGGTCTGGAATTAGTTGGACTGAGTGGATAAGGGGTTTCAAATTATTGGTACATAATAGGATGTTGGGCGTGCTAGCTTGGTGTTAGTTCATAATAAAGATGGGATCGGTTTTAACTTGGACAAAATTGGAGTGGGAGAGGAAATGTGATAAGTGCTTCTTTTAGGCAGAGTTTATATTGAAGTCTTCTATAAATATTACGTTGTCGTATATGGATGCCTTTGTTAATATTATGTCTTCAATTGCCGAGAAAGGATGGATGTACACCAGGAATAGATAAATTTGGAAGGATGGAAAATTTGAGGGTTCAAGGTTAAACACTGAGAGCACTGAAATATTGTGAACGAGTAAACTTGAAATCAGTGTCTTATACGCGTGGCGCATGAAGTAAAATTTCGAGTTTAGAAAAGCCTGAAAATTTGGTTTGGTCGCTCCGCACTTCGCGCTACGCGACCAAACCAAATGTTCAGGCGTTTCTAAACTCGAAGTTTTACTTCATGCTTAACCTGAGAGTGGAAAACACTCATTTAAACTTCAAATTGACCTCTTTTAAGAAAATAACGAATATTTAAAAATAATTGGGATATGTATACCCAAAAGAAAAAAATCACAAGAAATTATGATTTAAAGCATTTCTAAAAGCAAGAACACTAATATATTCGCGACCTAAACAGTATGACATTGTCATGTATCGTCAAAATTTGACACAACTAGTAAAAATCATTGCAGATACAACTGTCGACATACTCTCTACAAAATTTGAACCGCACACTCCACATCAATGAGTCGTAGGACATCTCTCCCGAATTCCACTATACATTCATTTAGGATATCGTTTATTCCAGGCGGATTAACTTTTCCTAGTGAAATTTAGGGGTGGGTTAGTATAGAAGCGCCACCTCGTCAGTTTTGGTTGTATACAAAGGCAGGAATTTGGATAGATGACCAATTACGGAAGGAAATGGGGTTTGGGGACTGCTTAGATTATAACAGATTGATAAAAAAAGTCGTCTACTCGATTCTTACAAATTATTTCAACTGCTAGATTATCGCTTACTTGATTATTGAGATAGTTGATCTTGCCCATCACTAATAAATATACAGTCAAGATCTTGTGTCGCCAAAATAAAAAATTGATATCCGACTCACGGTTTAAAAACGCTGAGTTAGACCTATAAAATTTTATATGTAGCTTCTATACTAAAATTGTACATATAACTTTTGGTTAAATTCCGGAAACCGGAAATAAACTAATATATTGTGTATTTATTCATTGACTGCAATTTTTATTTGAAACATTTTTAAATATTGTCAATATCTAGCAAAATATTTAAGAAAAATGTTTGGGCCGCCTTCACACTTGCTTTGGGGCGCGGGTTGTCCACCCTTATGTAAATATTCCATCTCTTTTAAATTCCACTGGACTAAGAAGTTTGTGGAGTTTTAAATGACTTATTAGTAGTATCTCTATAATTTATTTCTAATAATTTAGACGTCATTGCTACTAGTCATAAATATTCCCTGTTTATGTTCACACTTGCAAATAATGAAACGGTCTGAGAGCTGTTGAAACTTTTATTAGTCTGGAAAGGCTCCACCTTAGCATGAATTTTAATTGCCGGGCCGCGTAGTATTGCGACCACTTACTACTCCTGGCGGGCATTTTGTCCTCTCATTAATGCCCTTAGTTTACGATCGCCGGATATTAATGGCGCGCCCGTGGCTCGCAATTTTTTCCCTGCTCCGATTTATAATGAGAGCGATGGTGCCGGTAAGGCCTTCCGCCTTCCGCGTCGCGACGCAATTTTTGCCGAATTGTCCGACAGTTACAGTTCATTTCACGGGATCAGGTCTCGGTGCCTCGGGGGTCACACACCACACCAAACAGACAGGCTCCCGACGTTTCCGATAATTACTCGACGGCTGCCGGTATGTGTGTGTGTGTTCGTGTTTAATGAACGGTGATTTTCGTTAAGAGGGAAATTTTCCGGATAGACAGAGAGAGTGAGTGAAAAGTGAATAAACGACGCTTGTTACTTGCATGATTTACAGCGAATCAGTTCATCTCATCACGCCTTCCTAGGATGTTACTCTCCGTGATATGACCTCGGGTGAATCTTTCGACAGGTTCGCGTAGGTCAATTAAATGTATATTATCTGCAAAGTGATCAATTAAATTTTACTCTATCTATGCCTGATCGATAGAGCTGTATAAGCTTCGAGTACTTAGACAGCGGAAAGTGATGACGTCAAAATGAATAAAATTCGAAAGTGTGCTGTACTTTGAAACACAAAAAAAGAACATTATCCTTATTGACTACGAACATAAAGGCAAGAATAAAATATGTTATGTTTGGATGCATACTGAACAGGGTGCAACATTTTTGATGGTATTTTCAAGTGAAGCACTATTTTTATGAATGAAATAACTGTTTTATTTAAAAATATATTGACATGCTGTAGAAACTTTCGTATGCACTTTTTTAAGTAAAATACGCTGACGATTTTTGTAAAGCGTACAAAAAATTCAATCGACTAAAGTCAAGGCAAACTATGACTTTATGTCATATCTAATAAAAATTAAACTTAAGACAAAATCTAATATGATCACCATATTCTACTAAAAGAAGTGTCATAAAAACGTTTTTACCGTATGTCAATATCTTTTTAAATAAAGCACTTACTTCAATATTTCAAATTGGCAAAATTTTGAGTTTTCACGTATAACTCGAAAACAATTAAAGATAGACAAACTTTGATTAGGCACATGAAATATGCTCTAAAAAAGGGCTCTAGAAGTATATATTAGTTTTTATCAGTCATTCATATTTTTGGTACTTTACTTGAAGCAATCAGCGAAAATGCTGCACCCTGTACTGTTGTTTTATATACTTAAGAAATAAATTGATCTCATTTGGTTCATATTAAGAAAATTGCATGGCGCCATTTGTTGTTAAAATCCTTTTTTTACTTCCTGGTTTTGTGCTTTCAATCCTGGGACTATAATAATAATGTTAATTGCCCAACCGGAAATAAATTCCCAATTACAAGACAAAATAATAATGATCAGGCATTTCTAAACTCAAAATTTTACTTTTGGTTTTTAAGTTAAGTTGTAAATATACGTTCTTGGCATACTGTTTTAGTAGCATATTGTGAACTTCACAATGTTTCAGTGTTTTACACGCCTGACGCATGAAGTAAAATTTCGAGTTTAGAAAAGCCTGAAAATTTGGTTTGGCCGCTCCGCGCTTCGCGCTACGCGACCAAACCAAATTTTCAGGCTTTTCTAAACTCGAAATTTTACTTCATGCTTAATCTGGGAGTGGAAAACACTCGTTTGAAGCTTCAAATTGAACTCTTTAAAAAAAGCAACGAATATCTAACTAATTTTCTAAGATTTCATTAATTAATATAAAATTATCAACCAAATTCACTTATTTAGTGCATTTTAAAAATTATCACTCAATTATACAAATATCTTCGATTTAATTAATTAATTAATTTGATAAATAGTGCAATATACAGGGAATTTTGTATTTAGGTGTACATATCACGAGTTTTCGCTGAACATTTTTAAAGCTTCCAACCAATCCCAGATTAAGCATGAAGTAAAATTTCGAGTTTAGAAAAGCCAACAAATTTGGATTGGTCGCGCAGCGAACAAAATACATCGCGAAAATTACAATTCCCATATCATGACTTTTATTTATTACAATAAATGGACACTTTTTTAATATGTACCAGAGATTATTGCTGTTATTGCTTTCATCCGACTCGCCGTACAATAATTTCCATAGCAATACAAAACCCTGGATTTTGGTTTTAAAAACTTCGATTTTTATATAAATACAATATTTGTTCTTATTTTTCCAAGAATTACTTTTTGCTTCTGGATCACGTATCACAATTGTTACTTTCTCCATAATAATATAAGCCAAATTAAATAGACAAAATTAACAAACATTACCGACTTAAACAAAACCAATAAACGAGTGAAACAATAATGAAACAACTAAATTGAAAAATCATGGATGTATTGATCAAAGAATGTGAAATCAATTTTATTACAGTATGTTACAATATGCTATGATTTTAGAAACGTTAAACTCAGTGTTGCAATATTTCAAGAAATTTCTTGAATTTAAAGTTTTACAATATTTACTTCATGCTTAATCAAGAAGTGGGAAACACTTGTTTCAATATTATTTTAATAAATTAGTTTTTTATGCAGCGATTGTTTCAGTTTACGTATCCTGGTGAAGAATGTATAAATTTTCGAACATTTGTTGTTTTTTATAAAAACGTTCAATTTTAAGCTTCTTTCTTACAAGGGTTTCCAATCCTAGATTAAGCATGAAGTAAAATTTCGAGTTAGAAAAGCTTTTCTAAACTCGAAGTTTTACTTTATGTGCCACACCATTGATTTCAAGTGAAGTTTGATGTTACGTTAATACGTTTTATAAACGTTTATTTTGTCTAAGCAATATGATTACACAAATTAGGCTTTTCTAAACTCGAAATTTTACTTCATGCGCCAGGCGTATAAACACCGAAATATTATTCAGTTGAAAATATACTGTAAGTATACCCAAATAAAAATCCCAGTATATGGTTCCTAATATTAATATTTAGATAAATTGTGCCCTACCTTTCCCATATGTACGGGCTCTGTATTGAATGTAGTCTTATATCTACTTTTAAAAGTTCGAATATGCAAGCCAACTAGCTGTAAAATATCAGTGCTGTCAATACGATCATGCATAAGCTTATGTAAGAACGTGATGCCTAGTGTATGACGGCGGCATTCAAGAGATTTAACATTAAATTTGTCAAGAAATAGTGAATGATCGCAGTCTCTACGGGGTAAAATCCCTCAACTTTGAAGTACAGAACCTTCAGGAACATATGTTGAACACTTTCTACAATGTTAATCTGAAGTTGAATTTGTGGATACCAAATTAATGATGCATATTTTAACTTTGAACGGACGTAAATATTAAATAAAGATTTAAAAGCATTCGGGTTTCGCAAATTCGATGAATTACGATGTATAAATTCTAATGCTTTGAAAGAGCTCTTAGCAAGTATCTGACTAACGTTCAGATACTTGTTAAGAGCTCTTTCAAAGCATTAGAATTTATACATCGATTAAATGTAAAATTGTCATCAATCCAAATACCTAAATCTTTTAAGACTCTGACTTGCTCAATAGAATTATTGCTAACTGTATAATCAGATGAAATTAGTTTAGATATTGCTATTCAAATTAAGATTATTAATACTACACTAATTCGATTTATATATATATATATATATATATATATATATATATATATATATATATATATATATATATATATATATATACAGGGAGTTTTATGTAACACCGAACATTTTAAATGTTCATTTTCGTATATTCTATTTATCAAACCAAAGCACGATTTGACACCTTTAATGTTTTAGGTTATGTGCAAATTGGGTTGCCTATATGGCCATTACAAATTGTAGCCAATCAATCGCAATTAATGCCTCGACTTTTTAATACAGGTAGTTTTTCTTTCAAGTATACGTGTCCCAATTATATGCCGTACCTTTTTACATAATCATTGTTTTTTAAAAGAGTCCAATTTGAAACTTAAAATGGGTTTGTTCCACTCTCAGACTAAGCATGAAGTAAAATTTCGAGTTTAAAAAAGCCTGAAAATTTGGTTTGGTAGCGTAGCGCGAAGCGCGGAGCGGCCAAACCAAATTTTCAGGCTTTTCTAAACTCGAAATTTTACTTCATGCTTAGCCAGGGAGTGGAAAACACTCGCTTAAAGTTTCAAACCGAATTCTTTACATAATCCGAGCGTCGGAAAATGTACAACGTATGCATATGGAAACTTAAAAGAAAAATGTTCGTTATGAAAATGTTCGGTGTTACATAAAACTCTCTGTATATATACTCAATGACATTAGAAGCGTAACACCAAGAAGGAATGATTTTTTTGAATTCATATTTTAGCAACAGAGTGACTATATTTAAAGCATACATTGATAACAATTTCAACCTTGTGCCTTTTATATTTATTGTGAAAAAAAAAATATATTTCACTATTTATGAGCTGTTTAGTACAGATGTTTTTAGTTTTCGTGTTTCCGTTGAGTGTGTTAAGCTTAAATAAAATGCCTCGAGTCCGAAGACGTCCACAATATCACCATTTGTGCGATTTTTACCGGGGTCGAGTTGTTGCTTATCGAGATGTCGGTATGTCCTATCGCGAAATTGCCCGCCGTATTGATTCCACTGCAGCAACTGTAATACGTGTGTATCAGGTATGGGCAGAAGAAGGTAGAGGAGCAAGAAGAAGACCAATTGGTCAACCAAGGCGTACCACAGAACGTCAAGATCGGCGCTTAAGACAAATAGCCCTGCGAGACCGTTTCGCTACTACGCGTCAAATCGGTGATCAATGGATTGGAGAAGAAGGTAGGCCCGTTAGTATGCGAACCTTATATCACCGCATTCAATCCTTTGGGCTTCTTTCGTACCGTCCAAGATTAGTGCTTCCTTTAACAGCGAGACACTGTCGCCAAAGGTTGGACTGGTGCAGAGAACGGCAGCATTGGGAGGCAGAATGGCACGATGTCGTATTCAGCGATGAATCACGATTTTGTCTAGGCACGCATGATGGCCGTAGAAGGGTACGACGCTACCGTGGAGAACGACCTGATCTTAGGTTTGCTATTGAGAGGCATGTACACAGGACTGCTGGAGTAATGGTTTGGGGGGCTATTGCTTATGGTAGTCGATCACCTCTTGTATTCATTCGAGGCAGTATGACAGCTGCGCGTTATGTTGAAGACGTCATACGACCGACTTTGTTGCCTTATTTAGATGGCCGCCCAGACGTACTTTTTCAACAAGATAACGCACGTCCCCATATTGCTCGTCGAACTATGAACTTTCTTAATGAAGCTGGTGGTAATGTTTTGGCGTGGCCGCCCCGTTCGCCGGATTTAAATCCCATTGAACATGTGTGGGATATCATGGGAAGAAGAATATTCTCTTTGCACCATCCTCCACAGACTCTAGCACAGTTGATCGATGAAATTCAAGTTGCTTGGAACGAGATGCCTCAAGAAGACATCGACCATCTCATTTTGTCGATGCCCAGACGTCTACAGGAGTGTATACAGCAAAGGGGTCGCCAAACACATTATTAATTTTTTTTAGATTGTTTTATAATAAAATTTCTTGAAAATGTAATCATTTTATTCTTGATGGAAGACTACCATACTGGCAAAAAATCAAGTTAAAATAATTACTCCTTCTGGGTGTTACGCTTCTAATGTCATTGAGTATATATATATATATATAAATATATATACATACATACATATATATATACATATATACAGGGTGTCTCAGACCACCCGTACCAGCCTTTTATTTCGACAACGCTTGGTCGAATGTGACTGGGACAAAAAATTTTATTACCAAAGTGAACCCAAGGAATCCACTAATAAATTTATTTTTTACCGGAATAATCCGGAAGTACCCGGAACCGGAAGTAACTTTAAAATTTCAAATGGCAACGTAGGTCGAGTATGGTATTAATTGATAGGTTTTTTTTAAAAGAAACAACTTTTATTAAAATGTTTTTTTAATATTTAGCATATTTACAAAAATAAACTAAAAAAACGAAATTGAAAATTAGTTATCTATTCAACACTCAATTTTCTCAAGTATGCTTTGCTTTTTTGTTATGTCAAAATAATTGATGTTCGTGAATATTTGAAGTAAAATAAATTATTATTATCAAAGTATTGAATGTGTCAACATGGTTTTTACAAACCTCGAAGGTTTTGATATGCTGATGATATTAGGTGAAAATGCGGACCAATTATTTGGTTTCCTAAAATACCACACGTGTTGATTATCAACTTCTCTTAACCAATGATGGTTTTCATTACTCCAGTAGTGAGCATTCTGTAAATTAACAACTCCGTTCCTTTTGAATGTCTCCTCATCTGTCCATAAAATTTTGTAATGGAAATTATAATTTTTATGAGACATCTATTCACAAAAATTCAACCTATCTTGAAAATCCCGCTCTTCAAGTTTCTGGTGTAAAGAGATATGGTGTAGATCGAATTTGTTTGTTTTCAAAACTCTCCAAGCAGTGGAGCGACTTATTCCAGCATGGATTTCAATTCTTCTAGTCGAGATGTTCGGGTCCAGAGCAATTGCTGCAAGAATATCTGGTGCTCTTTCATCTTGTACACGTTTTCTGTAACTTCGACCGTTGTTGTGGCTGGGCTGTAGCTTACTGTCTTAACTCATTCTGCAAGGCGCCGAAAAACATTTTTTGACTGGCTCGTTGAGGGTATTTCTCAACAAAAATTCGCTCAGCAGCACGATAGTTTTGGCCGCATTCACCTAATATCATCAGCATATCAAAACCTTCAAGGTTTGTAAAAACCATGTTGACACATTCAATACTTTGATAATAATAATTTATGTTACTTCAAATATTCACGAACATCAATTATTTTGACATATCAAAAAAGCAAAGCCTACTTGAGGAAATTGAGTGTTGCATGGATAACTGGTTTTTAATTTAGTTTTTTTGTTTATTTTTGTAAATATGCAAAATATTAAAAAAACATTTTATTAAAAGTTGTTTCTTTTAAAAAGACCTATCAATTAATACCATACTCGACCTATGTTGCCATTTGAAATTTTAAAGTTACTTCCGGTTTCGGGTACTTCCGGATTATTCCGGTAAAAAATAAATTCATTAGTGGATTCCTTGGGTTCACTTAGGTAATAAAATGTTTTGTCCCAGTCACATTCGACCAAGCGTTGTCGAAATAAAAGGCTGGTACGGGTGGTCTGAGACACCCTGTATATATATATATATATAATAAATTAGAATTAACGACCTGCTTATAAGTACCAAATAAGAAATAACAGCGCATTAGGTCATGATGTAAAAGTTTTTTTTTTTATCAAGTTAGTGTGCAAGGAGGACAGAAGACAACGACGATCATTTCGCTCTTTTTATGAGCTCCTCAGGCCGCCACATCCATCATCCCATACACACTCACTTGATATGTAGAAGTTGTATATATACTGACTTCGCTAACCATAAGTCGGTATTGACGTCAGTATTTATAAATGCTACTGCATTGATAAGGGCATTGATCTCATTTTGCTTCTACAGTTAGTGTCGGTTTTTAGTTTAAACCATCGACTAGCATCGGAGCGGCGAGAAACCCGAACCAATGCGATGATAATATTCAGAACGCCGAATTAAATTAAATAAATTAGAATTAACGACCTGCTTATAAGTACCAAATAAGAAATAACAGCGCATTAGGTCATGATGTAAAAGTTATTTTTTTATCAAGTGAGTGTGCAAGGAGGACAGAAGACGACGACGATCGTTTCGCTCTTTTTATGAGCTCCTCAGACCGCCACATCCATCATCCCATACACACTCACTTGATGTGTAGAAGTTGTATATATACTGACTTCGCTAACCATAAGCCGATATTGACGTCAGTATTTATAAATGCTACTGCATTGATAAGGGCATTGATCTCATTTTGCTTCTACAGTTAGTGTTTAGTTTAAACCATCGACTAGCATCGGAGCGGCGAGAAACCCGATGCTAGTCGATGGTTTAAACTAAAAACCACATCATGACCTAATGCGCTGTTATATATATATATATATATATATATATATATATATATATATATATATATATATATTACCTCCCATTATGGGGGTATTTGAATTTATAAAATAGGGCACGTCAAGAAAACGTTAGAATAGTTTTCTAGTAAAAATATTAAATCAAAATTTATAAAAACAATTTTTTGACAATATTTCGAAAACAAAAGAAGATATTTCAAATTTGTTTTCATATTGCTGCTTTGCTTTGATAACTAAGAAAAATGGTGATATGTCCATCACAGCGGTTTCCCCGTTAAAGATATGATAATTTAAATATGAAAAATATGGAAAAATTGCTGAAACTACGTTTAATCTACTTTTATTATTATTATTCTAAATCCATTCACAAAAAAAGTAATTCTTGCATTTTTTCGCTACATCTCGGTAAATATTGATCACCATCACATCTAAGCGTTATATATTTTTGACTTTACTGTAAATCAGTGGTTTATACGCGTGACGCATGCAGTAAAATAGAAAAGCCAGTCGACAAATTTTCTACGCGGGGCTTTTCTAAACTTGACATTTTACGTCATGCTTAGTCTGGGAGTAGAAGACACTCTTTGCTTTAAAATATGTCACAAGTGTTAAAATGTGTATCGTAACTGTCACAAAGAAAATAAATTGATGTCTATTATAGTACTTTCTCTCATGTTAGATACTTGAGCTTCCATCTACCTTATTTTTCAACTATTGTTTCTTATTCTTGTTAAACTTTGTTCGTAAGCCTCACTTATATTTTTAGTTTTCCACAAACTTTAAATATGGAAATTTCAAAAATGGCGTTTATAGCAATAGCTTACTTATTCAAAGTAATTATTTCGTAAAATTTAAATATATGAAATAATATTAATAAAATAACTAAAAGAGCTACGACATAGAGTAAATATGCATTAAATGCTAATCATTCGATTATCTACAATTTTTCTTGAAAAAATGTTATTATATGATCAATACATTTAACTTTTAATTTGTCGTTTGTTATTTTGTGCTGTTTTGAATTATATTTATTAATCATTTTATTTATACATTTACCTTTTAATTTGTTGTTTTGTGTTATTTTTGTTGTGAGATTAGTGTAATTTTATACAAATATTATTTTTAATGGTTCTGTTTGCAAGATCAATTAGTTTTGTATTGACAACTAACAGAGCTGGGCAGGATTCGAATCATTCAGGATTCGATTCCCGAATTCGAATCCTTTTAGAGGATTCAAAAGAGGTATTCGAATACTTTAGTGAAAACGGATTCGTGATCCTGATTCGTTACATTTTTTTAAAAGGATTCGTATTCGAATCCAGACATAGATGATTCGAATCCTAATAAAAGGATTCGAATTCTTATAAAAGGATTCGAATCCTTATAAAAGGATTCAAATTCTTATAAAAGGATTCGAATCTTTATAAAAGGAATCGAATCCTTATAAACGGATTCGAATCCTCATACACGGATTCAAATCCTCCTAAATAATTCGAATCATCGCTATTAAGGCTGGGATTCGAATTCGATTAATTCAAATAATTAAATATTCTAATATGAATATTTAAATCACTAAACTATTCATATTTGAATATAAATATTTAAATTTTCGAATAATTCAAATATTTGTGAATGCATATTTGGTTATTTAACCATAAAAAATATCCAACGTTAATAGTATATTTTTAACTTCACTTGAAATCAGTGTTTTATACGCGTGGCGCATGAAGTAAAATTTCGAGTTTAGAAAAGCCCCGTGAAAATTTATCTCGGGTCGCTGCGCGACCCTTGACAAATTTTCTACGCGGGGCTTTTCTAAACTCGTAATTTTACTTCATGCTTAGTCTGGGAGTGGACAACACTCGTTCTTAGAAGTTTCAAATTGAAGGATCACTCTAGATTACTAAGTTTATTACCATTTTACAAAGGCTACAACTCGAAGGACCAACCATGGTCTTCGGAGACCGAAGGGCTACAGGGAATCGAAGTTTTTTTACAAGAAAACAACGAATATCTGAAGGTTTACAGCATGGATAGAAAAGAAAACATCTAATTTTGAAAAATATCGAAGTTGGGTTGGTTCTCAGTGCATTTTTAACTTCACTTTAAATCAGTGTTTTATACGCATGGCGCATGAAGTAAAATTTCGAGTTTAGAAAAGACCCGTGAAAATTTGTCTCGGGTCGCTGTGCGACCCTCGACAAATTTTCTACGCGGGGCTTTTCTAAACTCGAAATTTTACTTCATACTTAGTCTGGGAGTGGACAACACTCGTTTGAACTTCAAATTTAACTCTTAAAAAATCGACGTATGTAATATAAAAAATCATTCATTAAAATCATAGAAAAAGATGCAAAATTTTACCTAAAATTAACTTTTAGAGTTAACTTTATAATTTGCTATGTTTTCAATGGGTGAATATTCTAATCCTAAAAGAAACCGTTTTTATTTAATATTAAAGTTGCATTTAATACAATAACAAACTGTGAATAAATCGACATAAATCTAGAAATATCGAAAATTTTGACATGTAGAAAATCTTGACGGTCCACTCCCAGACTAAGCATGAAGTAAAATTTCGAGTTTAGAAAAGCCCCGCGTAGAAAATTTGTCGAGGGTCGCGCAGCGACCCGAGACAAATTTTCACGGGGCTTTTCTAAACTCGAAATTTTACTTCATGCGCCACGCGTATAAAACACAGATTTAAAATGAAGTTCAATAACACATATATCATCATTAATTAAAATCATTATATAATCAGATATTTAGTCGGTAAATGAACATTTTTGTTAATAGAAACTGATGGAATAAAATATTACTGGTTGCAAATAATAGATTCAAATTTATTTTTAAAGGATTTATATCCGTGATTCAAAAATGAGGATTCGAATCTTTGATTCGAATCATATTTTTCACTTACGAATCCTTTATTCGGATTCGTGATTCGAATCCTGTTTTTGAGGATTCATCCCAGCTCTGACAACTAATCATTACACCGATCTAGTAGCCTTAATCAGGTGTGCATATTTGTGTATGTGTTTTTAATTTTTTTAATTTATTTAATTTTTAATTATTACTATTATTATTACATATAATGACTTGTGTAAAACATTATGTTAATGCACTAATAAAGGATAGAATATTAAATGTATTAAGAATCAAAAAAAAAAATTCTAAGAGTTAACTAACACTTCCGGTTTCCGCATTTTTACCAAAAGTTGATCGAATATTATTATTGTAATAAAACGCTTAAGTTTATAGTGTTATCTTAGCAACTTAATCGGTTTGGACTTTATCGTGGCGACAGAAAGACAGACATTTTTCAAAAATGATCTTAATCAACGCGGGGGACCTCAACACGGGTATGTATATCCACCAACATTTTTGATTTCAAAATTCTTGCGAAAACAATACTTTCCCTTTATTTTGCATATGGGGAAAGGAAAAATTGATGTTTATGTTTTGCGTTGAATCTATTCAAAAGCCAGTGAACTTTTATTGTAAATAACGTCTTCATTTCCTCTGGATAACCACCAGAGTATAGTTGTGTCGGTATCAACTTGAAAACAATATACAAATATATATAAAATAAAAATTTACAAATTTCACTTGTGCCTTTATCAAAGAAAAGGACTTGAAAACAATATACAAATATATATATAAAATAAAACTTGACAAATTTCACTTGTGCCCTTATCAAAGCAAACCTGCGATATTATTATTAAGCCCTAAATTACGCAACTTTGCTCCAATTTAACCGACTCTATATCGTTTCAAATAACCGAGATCCTTATAGATAGAAAAGAAAATGTTTATCTTATGGAACTAATTGCCAATAAGTATCTTGTCGTATAGCATTGCTTGGAGTATCAGAAATAAACGTGCTTTACATCGAAGATTAAGAGTGAGAGGTAGAGTTTTAGATTCTCTGGGGCGTATCGAAAGACAAAAATTGTTCATCATTTACAGAAAATAATTATGTACGTTAAGATAGTGAATTAAAAAAAAAAAACTATTGAATTCGTGCAGCAAACACCTGCCGGTCCAATCTTCGATTACAATCACAAGAGTGTACACTCATTGCGGTCTTCACGCCTATTCTTCCCCAACCAAGCACTGTTGCCTGTATAAAATCGGAAATTATTCCGTCTCTCCGCTCGGATGGGCTGAAATTCCAGCGCATTGTACAGTGCATCCTCTCTTCTTCTTCTTCTTTTTTCCACGTTACAAGACGTGGCACTAATGAATATTCTCCGAGGACCGAAATCGGATTAAACGCTGGAAACGATTCGATCTGAGCCGACCGTGAAGTCGTATAACGTATGGCTTTTCTCAGTGGGCTAGACACGTTTGGCTCTGAAAGGAGCTTTTATATAAAGCACCTTTTCGTTTACCTCGGAGGTGTTGGATGTGGGATGGCCAGATGGTCCTTTGTGTGCCCCGTCTGGTAATTTATTAGGTTTTATACGACAAACCGACGTCGGCGGGGGTTAATGCTGTTAGTTATGAGATGTTCTTTTTTATACGAAATGGAAAAATAAATCCGACGTTCATTATTGTTAATGAAATAAAGAAGCGAGCTGATGGTGAGTTGGACAAGGCATTCGATTCAGTCTCGCACACACGCACCTCTATACCTGAAAATTATTTTAGGAATGGATTCGCTCTTGAAAATAAAATTAAACGAAGCAGCTGGGTTATTGGAATCACACTGAAGGTGTGAGGGGAAAGAGCAGAATCACACACACCTGAATATATGAAAAGTCTTGGTTGTTGCACCTTGGTGTTATTGTTGCGCGAGATGGAATTTCGATTGTGAGGTGGAGAAGAATGGGTTTTGATTGATGCGCCTCTTAACCTTTTTTGGGTTTTATTGAAGTGCTATCCCACACTCGTGTCTTGTCATTTATACAGCTTTGAAACCGGGGTTTTTGTAATACGACTAACGTATTGAGAGTTAATTGCGCTTGGGATTTATATCAATGTCAATGATGAATATAAATTAATTTTTACCAGCATATTTCTTTTTTGTTGATCCACAACAAAGAGACGACGTCGTTTATTGCACTAATGGATTTCAGATCAGTTTAAAATGTATTTCTATAATTGAAGGGCTTGGAGCAACAAGCAGGCTTCATTAATATAATATATACCCTTTGCAGTTCTATTGTGGATAGCCACACCACCCGTGCTCTAAATTATTATCTGAATTCATTATAAGGTTACAAGATAAATAAAGTTATTAAAGAATAAAATCCTCAAACAGATATCGAAAAGTACCCGTTCTACTTTTCGATATCCGTTTAAGGATTTTATTCTTTAATAACTTTATTTATCTTGTAACCTTATAATGAATTCAGATAACAATTTAGAGCACGGGTGGTGTGGATATCCACAATAGATCTGCAAAGGTCGCGGTGGTACAGGCCAAGAGGGGCCACCCCAACAATTATTTATTATAATATATAAAATTATGAAAAAACTATTCGTGAAAATGCAAACAGTGTCTTAATTAATAAGACAATTTAAGACGATAAATATTCATTGAAATAAGTACTTCCCGTGCAAATACACCTCCGGATATTGAATTATACAATGAAATATTTAAAATCTTATTTAATTTGATTTGTTACAACGCTCTATTAAAGTATATGTAACGTTTAGGTCAAATTCTCTTCAAACCAACTAACAATACAATTTAAAATGAAAGGAGAGATAGCAACAAATTAGGAGTGTAAGGACTTGGATTAAAACTAATGTCTTAGGCCTTCTATAGACGCGTTTCGAGATTTATCTCTCTTCAGTATAGCTTTGCTTATGACGTTTAAAAAAATTAGGAATAAAATTAAAACAAACTTACTTGGAAAAAGTCTTGTGTGTGGAATTTTTTAAACGTCATAAGCAAAGCTATACTGAAGAGAGATAAATCTCGAAACGCGTCTATAGATGGCCTAAGACATTAGTTTTAATCCCAGTCCTTACACTCCTAATTTGTTGCTATCTCTCCTTTCATTTTAAATTGTATTGTTAGTTGGTTTGAAGAGAATTTGACCTAAACGTTACATATACTTTAATAGAGCGTTGTAACAAATCAAATTAAATAAGATTTTAAATATTTCATTGTATAATTCAATATCCGGAGGTGTATTTGCACGGGAAGTAGTTGTTTCAATGGATATTTATCGTCTTAAATTGTCTTATTAATTAAGACATTGTTTGCATTTTCACGAATAGTTTTTTCGTAATTTTATATATTATGTTTAAAGTGTGCAAACTATAAGAAGCGTAAGCTTATATTCTCGAATTCAAATAGTTTTGAATTTGAATTTATCTAATTATTTATTAATGTATTTTTTTTAAATACTCAAGTAAATGTAAATTTTCAAGGAAGTTTCGAATACTGGTATTCGTATTTGATTTGCCGAATATTTGTTTACTTTTCTATATTCTTATTTGCCAAATTTATTGCGAATACACGAGTATTATTTGTATTGTCAATTTAATTAAATTTACCCAATTTATCAAGTGGCAAAAATCCATGCGTTAATACTTTTTATGTTAATATTGTATTATTCTAAAAATAAATTGTTTTATGAATTTCATATTAAATTCGCGTTTTACACGCCTGGCGCATGAAATAAAATTTCGAGTTTAGAAAAGCATGAAAGTTTGGTTTGGTCGCTTCGCTTTGCTACGCGACCAAACCAAATTTTAAGGCTTTTCTAAATTTGAAATGTTACTTCATGCTTAATCTGGGAGTGGAAACACTCGATTTTATTTAACACTGTAATAAATATAAAGATCTGAAAAAAGGAAATCAAACTAAATACTTCATTTTATTTGAAATGTACTTGAATAAATGAATACATATTTACATTTTTTTAACTAGCGCGTTTTTTAAAGTTAAGTAATTGTAGCGAGTATTTAAAATAATTTTGGAAAATAAAAAAAATTATTTAATCAGTTACCTCAGAATGAAAATTTCAAAAAAGATTATTATTGGGCCCTAAAATACGCAACTTTGCCCCAATTTAACCGAATCTCTATCTTTTCAAATAACTAAGATCCCAATACATTCTGTCGAAGTACTTTATCAAAATCACTGAATTTACTTAGACATAATGGAACTATAACTTAAAAAAAAAAATTAATAAATCTCGTCAAATTTATTAAAAAGTTTAAGTAAATAGTAATTTTATATATTAAAAAAATCACTGAATTTACATAGAAATAATGGACTTATAACTTTTTTATAGAGAAATTATAAAACTCTTTATATTTTTCAAGGAAAATGTTTAAAAGTTTAAATAAATAGTAAATTAGGAAAAAATACGTTTAAACATTGGCGCAAAATGAACAAATGATTCAGCATAAAATAACATATAATTCAGTGAATTTACACAGGATTAATTAAGTTTAATATTTTTCAAAGTTATTTATCACAATTTAAGGGATCAATCCCCCCCCTCCTCCCCATGAGCGGTGTTGATAACTGGCTAGATGACATTTCATCCAGAATGCCAAGCTAATTCCTCTACAATTCCACTAGAAAATATCTGAATAAAAATAAAGTGAATGAATTTAGTTTTTTTTTTATTATAACAAAGTTCATTAATTTTTTTAATTAATTAAATAAATTTAATAAAAATCTGAGTTTAATAAAAAGAAATCTCATTGTTTATGAAACAGAATTATACCGAGCAGAGAAGAAATAATATTTGTTGGGGCAGCTGTAAACCAATAAAACTGTTTCTATCAGATTTTTTTTTAAAACAATCAACGTCACGATAAATTATCAGCATATACACTTGGCGTATGAAGAAAAAATGTCCGCTTCGCTACGCGACTAATTTAAATTTTCAGACTTCTTTAAACTCGAAGTGATTACTTCATGCTGAATCAACCACGGGAAAAACACGTGTTTAACGCTGCTCTGCGTTTTTATAAAAAAATATTAATTTTTGGTTTAGAATAATTGAACGTAAATCATGACAATGACATTATTAACGTAAATTGACGATTTCAAAGTAAAATGACAATATTGACTTAATATCGCTGCTTTTCTTTGATAGTGGCACAACTAAAAAAAGTGTTTTGTTTTCAATACAGTGATTTAATGAATACAGCTTTAAGAAACACAAATAAAAATACGTGCAAAAAATAAGATAAATCAAGTGAAGATAGAGACTTTAATATTAAAATAAAAGTGTCTTGTAAACTTTTGCAGGCTCCTCCTAAAAAATTAACAAATATCACTTGTACCATTATCAAAGCAAAGCAGGGATATGTAAAGTTTTATAATAAATTACAATATTAACGTAAAATTAGTTCTATTCTGTAACTGAAAATGTTAAATGTAACCCTCGAATGCATGATTTTTTTCATTTAGATATTTTTCACAAAATGTACCGGGTGGGCAAATAAGCGAGCTAAGCGGCTGTATCTCAGAAGCTAATGATTGTAGAGAGTTACGGTAACAAATTTTATACGCAAAGTGGGCAAGGGAAAATGCTGGAAATTATTTTCAAGTTTCCAAGATGGCTGCCAGTAGGCGTTTCCATCATCTTGAATTACATAAAGTTACGTTTCTCGCGATTTTCCCCAATGAATGTAACAAAAAAGTATTTGCGTTTTAATGCTAACCTAAAGTGGAACATTTTTTGTAAAAACAATTTTTTTCTATCTTTCGAAATAAAGTGGTGGGGGGTATTTGAATGTTGTTTTAAATAAACTATCGGCGGTCGTATAGGTCACAACTGTTATAATTACGAGAAACCTAAGCCCAAGAAATGCTCTTTTCAATGATACCAAATTTATCCAAATCCATTAAGCCGTTTCGAAGTTACAGGCATTTATTTAAAACAACATTCAAATACCCTCCACCACTTTATTTCGAAAGATAGAGAAAAATTGTTTTTACAAAAAATGTTCCACTTTAAGTTAACATTAAAACGCAAATACTTGTTTGTTATATTCATTGGGGAAAATCGCGAGAAACGTAACTTTATGTAATTCAAGATGATGGAAACGCCCACTGGCCCACTTCAAAATAATTTCCAGCATTTTCCCTTGCCCACTTTATCTATAAATTTTTTTACCGTAACTCTCTACGATCGTTAGTTTCTGAGATACAGCCGCTTACCTCGCTTATTTGCCCACCCGGTACATTAATGGAAAAATAAGCAAACAATCGAATGCATTACAAATTAGAGATTTATGTAAAAATTACTTTATTATGTATTTTAGAAATTGAAAAAAATATTCAATTTGTGTATACATTTTTGACATATGTAAATGGTAAAATTCCAATATTGAAGCAAAGATTAATGACAACACAATGCAGTTATGGGTTAACGTATATGTTATTCTCCTTCTGAGTGGATTAGGAATATGTTATATGTATATACAAAAGTTCACTTGTTATATGACTGCAATCAAAAACATTTGATCCAAAAAAACGTCTAAAATATCATTGTAAGTAATATTGGCCCGAAAAGAAAATATATTCATTAATAATGATGCGTTACAGTATGTAATTTGTTTTGATATATATATATATATATATATATATATATATATATATATATATATATATACAAGGTGTCCGTATTTCGAGGAAATGCATGGGGATCTGGGTATTTGAAGAGTTAGAGAGTTGGTTAAATTAGGGCAAATACGTGAAATTTGGAGCCCAACAATAATCCGAAAACAGATTTGAAATATCTTTTTTTGTTTTCGAGATATTGCCAAAAAACTATTTTTTTCAAATTTCGTTTTTATTTTTTTATTCAAAAACTATTGGATCTAGGAATTTGCAACTTTTACATTATACAGGCACTTTTTAATCAGGAATTTAGTAGTGTACTTACATTTAAAATAACTTTGAGGAAGAAGGGTTATCTTGAATCTAGGGGAATAAATATTATCTTATTGTAATTAAAATTAAATCATTTTACCGCTTGCAAAATTTGGTTTTCATTTTCATGGGGTTGGTGATATCCATATCTTTGTCGTGGCTTTACGAAGGAACCATATTCCAATAAATTTGTATGTAGTTTTATGAAATGACTTTCACTTGGCTGTTGCCTTTCTGGATAGCGCTGTAGATAGACTTCGGATGAAATATGTACCTTTTTGTTTGAAGTATAATAAACTTCGATCATATCTCGTTTTTCTTGGTTCGAAAACACCATTTTTAACTTTATTTTATGTATTATGTATAATGATCGTATCTTATTGACACATCAATAACTGAATAACGTATCAATATTATTGTTTCCAAGGCACTCTTTACAAAAAACAAAAGGTTGCTATGTTTCAAATGAAACGCAGAATAAATTATAAGTGTGATATACCGTTTAATTCAGAACAAAAAGTTCTTTCCAAAAATATGAAAATCCAATATGTCGCCCATAAGAAAAACAAAAGTTGGCTATGGTTCCGGGGAAGATATTAAAGTTATTTTAAATGTAAGTACACTACTAAATTCCTGATTAAAAAGTGCCTGTATAATGTAAAAGTTGCAAATTCCTAGATCCAATAGTTTTTGAATAAAAAAATAAAAACGAAAAAAATAAAAAACTATGAAAAAAATAGTTTTTTGGCAATATCTCGAAAACAAAAAAAGATATTTTAAATCTGTTTTCGGATTATTGTTGGGCTACAAATTTCACATATTTGCCCTAATTTAACCAACTCTCTAACTCTTCAAATAACCGAGATCCCCATGCATTTCCTCTAAATACGGACACCCTGTTTATATATATATATATATATATATATATATATATATATATATATATATATATATATATATCTTAACATTCTTATAAATCAATAGATGCACCGTGTTTCAACAATGTTGTCACTGTTTTTACTATTTGTTTGCATAAAATCTTAATCGATGAAACTAGTTACTGTCTAATAAATGTCGAAGTAGTATAATTTAATAAAATGCTAGTTATGTCATAAAATGTCGCTGGAAATTTTGAAAGTGGACGATGCACAGTGTCAGCGCGAGCTCGCGGGTTCCACTGGCGGTTTTTGGACCGAAATTGAAAACCGAAATTAAAAAAAAAATTACTGAAGGCATTCAAAACTCATAAGACTAAAGTTTCAGATTTTTTTGCACTTTATGGGGCACAATTCACCCTCAAAGTAAACATTTTTGAAAGACGGTCGGTGCGCAAAATTAGCGTCACAATTTTTTGACACAAGAATAACATTATATCATTCTACTAAATGACATGTAGTTTGATTGATTTAAATAATTAGTAACGCATTGAGAATTATTTGCAAACGGATAATTTTCACTACTAAATTTTAAATTTAGTTGGGCCGTAATAAAATTAAAAAAATAGTAGAGGTCTGGCATTAGCTGCAAAAAATCGGCCAATGTGTTCTCTATAATCCTATGTAGAAATCTTATTTTTATCGATCCGACCCAGAAAATAAATGTTTTTTTTCTATCAGCACATCAGTCAATGCAAACACCTAATTGGCGCGCGTAATTTACATCATTTTCAAAAATGTACAACTTTTAGTTTAGTCTTTTAATCGTTTTTATTTTTGACACAAAGACAACGTTATATCCCTTTATCAAATTACATACAGATTTTTTCTTGGAATTGTTTAGAAAAGATATTAGAGTTAATTCAAAATTGATTATTATCATCATTACATTTTAACTTCAAGAGGTCCCTAATAAAACTTAATCAAAAATAAAGGTGTGGTACCACTTAAAAAAACCCACACATTTTCTCGTTTATACTTTCTCGATATTTTGGACATTTCCCAATTGTTGACGTCTAGACACGACAATCAAGGAATTATTCTTTTAAGTACTTAGACGTATCCCGATGTACACTATGTAATTTTTCAGGTACTCGTTGATTTTATAAAAGACTTCAATTGAAAGTTGTAACGCGTGTCGTCCACTCCCAGACTAAGCATGTAGTAAAATGTCTAGGTTAGAAAGGCCTGAAAATTTGGATTTACCGGGGCGCGCGATCGAATCGAGTCGCGCCCCGGCAAATCCAAATTTTCAGGCTTTTCTAAACTCGAAATTTTACTTTATGCGCCACGCATAAAAAATATTGACAATATTGTGAAGTTTAAAATATACTGCTTATGTTTGATTTCGAGTTAATAAATTTTAGGAAAGTATTATCAAATCTTACAATTTCTAAAATGTGATTTATAATATCTTTTCTTTTTAGCTCTTAATATCACTTGAATCCAGAGCTGGGCAGGATTCGAATCATTCAGGATTCGATTCCCGGATTCGAATCCTTTTAGAGGATTCAAAAGAGGTATTCGAATACTTTAGTGAAAATGGATTCGTGATCCGGATTCGTTACATTTTTTTAAAAGGATTCGTATTCGAATCCAGACGTAAATGATTCGAATCCTAATAAAAGGATTCGAATTCTTATAAAAGGATTCGAATCCTTATAAAAGGATTCGAATTCTTATAAAAGGATTCGAATCCTTATAAAAGGAATCGAATCCTTTTAAACGGATTCGAATCCTCATACACGGATTCAAATCCTCCTAAATAATTCGAATCATCGCTATTAAGGCTGGGATTCGAATTCGATTAATTCAAATAGTTAAATATTCTAATATGAATATTTAAATCACTAAATTATTCATATTTGAATATAAATATTTAAATTTTCGAATAATTCAAATATTTGTGAATGCATATTTGGTTACTTAACCATAAAAAATATCCAACGTTAATAGTATATTTTTAACTTCACTTGAAATCAGTGTTTTATACGCGTGGCGCATGAAGTAAAATTTCGAGTTTAGAAAAGCCCCGTGAAAATTTGTCTCGGGTCGCTGCGCGACCCTCGACAAATTTTCTACGCGGGGCTTTTCTAAACTCGAAATTTTACTTCATGCTTAGTGTGGGAGTGGACAACACTCGTTCTTAGAAGTTTCAAATTGAAGGATCACTCTAGATTACTAAGTTTATTACCATTTTACAAAGGCTACAGCTCGAAGGACCAACCATGGTTTTCGAAGACCGAAGGACTACAGGGAACCGAAGTTTTTTTACAAGAAAACAACGAATATCTGAAGGTTTACAGCATGGATAGAAAAGAAAACATCTAATTTTGAAAAATATCGAAGTTGGGTTGGTTTTCAGTGCATTTTTAACTTCACTTTAAATCAGTGCTTTATACGCGTGGCGCATGAAGTAAAATTTCGAGTTTAGAAAAGCCCCGCATAGAAAATTTGTCTCGGGTCGCACAGCGACCCGAGACAAATTTTCACGGGGCTTTTCTAAACTCGAAATTTTACTTCATGCTTAGTCTGGGAGTGGACAACACTCGTTTGAACTTCAAATTTAACTCTTTTAAAAAATCGACGTATGTAATATAAAAAATCATTCATTGAAATCATAGAAAAAGATGCAAAATTTTACCTAAAATTAACTTTTAGAGTTAACTTTATAATTTGCTCTGTTTTCAATGGGTGAATATTCTAATCCTAAAAAAACCGTTTTTATTTAATATTAAAGTTACATTTAATACAATAACAAACTGTGAATAAATCGACATAAATCTAGAAATATCGAAAATCTCGACATGTAGAAAATCTTGACTGTCCACTCCCAGACTAAGCATGAAGTAAAATTTCGAGTTTAGAAAAGCCCCGCGTAGAAAATTTGTCGAGGGTCGCGCAGCGACCCGAGACAAATTTTCACGGGGCTTTTCTAAACTCGAAATTTTACTTCATGCGCCACGCGTATAAAACACAGATTTAAAATAAGGTTCAATAACACATATATCATCATTACTTAAAATCATTATATAATCAGATATTTAGTCGGTAAATGAACATTTTTGTTAATAGAAACTGATGGAATAAAATATTACTGGTTGCAAATAATAGATTCAAATTTATTTTTAAAGGATTTATATCGGTGATTCAAAAATGAGGATTCGAATCTTTGATTCGCATCATATTTTTCACTTACGAATCCTTTATTCGAGTATTCGTGATTCGAATCATATTAGGTGATTCGGATTCGTGATTCGAATCCTGTTTTTGAGGATTCATCCCAGCTCTGCTTGAATCACATTTTTCTTCCCTATATTTGGTTTTGTTATAAGAAATTATTTTAAGGGGTCAGGGAAAAAAATCTCTCATCAGGAAAGAGTCAGGGAAAAGTCAGGGAAACATTTTAAATCGGTCACCACCATGATCATTTATATTTTTGAAGTTACTTCCGATTAAACCGGAAGTGCAATTTGGCTCAAAAACACTAGTGACCTTTCAGCCGAGGTCTAAAATATTCCTGCAAAATTTAAGATCGAATATTTTGGTACCTTAGCTCACAGATGTGTCAAGTGCATAGAGATTCTGAAGCACTTAACACATCTGTGAGCTAAAATCAGAAAGTAAAAAATGCTTACATGTAATATTCAAATTAAATACAAATGAATAGGTTCATCTTTTTAATGTAGATAATTAAGTGAAAAATACAAAGAGTTGAGTTATGGTTGGTTTGTAATAATATTACCCTCATCATAATTCAAAAGGTAACGCAGTTTGATTACCCTTAGACGAAGACATTGCACTTGAATTAAACAAGAAACGAAATCCATGTAAGTACAAGCAATAAAATCCAATTTAAATGAATTTAATAAGGAACTTGTAAAATAAACATTGATGAATAGGCCCCCATGAGCAAGTATCAATCTAATTGTAATGGTTGTAATAGGTAATAACAAGTGCATGAGCCGACCGACCGGGAAGCAAACTCCGAAAAAGAAAGCAAAAAAGCCCATGCCGAAGAAGCTGAAGCGCCACCGCCCGTATGAGCTTGCAGGCCTGCAGACTCGTAAATAGTTGTGCTCGCGAGGAAAGTCGCACATTCCACTCGCATTTGCATAGTTCGTAATTTACGTCCAAATACGGTCTTCTGGGATTAATAACAATATTAAGATGCGGAGGCAGATCTGGATTAACGCCCGGCTCGGCGTGGCGCCTGTTCTTCAGGAAGAGTCCGAGCGAACGGACAGTCCTCTATTTGCCTTCTCCTCCTGATCGATCCGGATGGCTGATATGGGCGGGATTGCTAATTATCTTCAATTCGTTAACATTGCGCGAGAACGATGCGGAAAATTGGCAGTAGTTAAACGTATCATTAATGATGTCACTAATGTGCGGTTGCCGATCAAAATAAATCATAACTTCCATGTTTGCTAGTCTCCGAAAAAGTAAACAAACAAAAAAGCGCTACCAGCACGCGTTATATGCGCTTTACTGCTCACTCAGACGCGCCCACGTGCACCTGCAAGTACGCTGACCATATATTTTTATTGTAGTAAAACTAATTGTAATGAAACGAATAAACAGATTCTGTAAGTGACTTGCTTCGAGCATTGTTATTTTGCATTTCTCACTTAAAAAAAACGCCACCACAAAATTGAAGAAATTAACTGGCGCAGTTGGTAGGATTGTATCAATCGATTCAACACCAAATTCATCGCGAATCGTAGTATTTCAACCCCTAAACTGATTCAACGAAAATCCATAAAGTTCGGAACTTAGTCTTAAATTAGTTTTAAGAAGAAACCCTAGATTACAACATCAAACAAGATAGATTTCAAGATTTTTCTCACATTAATGTGTTCCTTTAAAATTTCCCCACTCAAAGATTAACTTTCCAACAAATTCGCTTTCTTTTATACTTTAAAATACATTCAAATACAAAATAACATTAGCTTATAATTAGAATTGAGTAATTAGTAATAAACATACATTAATATTCAAAATGACTAAAACAATTCAATGTTGCACTTTTGAGATATCAAGCAGACAATATTCCTCATTTTGACCGAAACCCAAAACAACTAAATCGTTTCATTAAGGTCGGAAATGTACATGTTATTTGGCCATAAGAACGAACAACGATTAATCTTCCACAATTATAAAAATGAAGTATTGAAACCTATTGATATTGTACATTGAAACGCTATGAATAAATTGACAGTATTTTTTACTTAAAAAAAAGTTCCTTAAATTAAATATAAATTAAATAATGGAACACTGTCAAATAATTACATAAATCCGTGTATTACTTCGATAGGAAACACTATTTCTTCTTCATATTGCTTTAATTTATTGAGGTAATTATTATAAGCATGTTGTATTAAATATACTCAATGACATTAGAAGCGTAACACCAAGAAGGAATGATTTTTTTGAATTCATATTTTAGCAACAGAGTGACTATATTTAAAGCATACATTGATAACAATTTCAACCTTGTGCCTTTTATATTTATTGTGAAAAAAAAAATATTTCACTTTTTCTTTTTTAATAAAACTATTTATATGAGCTGTTTAGTACAGATGATTTTAGTTTTCGTGTTTCCGTTGAGTGTGTTAAGCTTAAATAAAATGCCTCGAGTCCGAAGACGTCCACAATATCACCATTTGAGCGATTTTGACCGGGGTCGAGTTGTTGCTTATCGAGATGTCGGTATGTCCTATCGCGAAATTGCCCGCCGTATTGATTCCACTGCAGCAACTGTAATACATGTGTATCAGGTATGGACAGAAGAAGGTAGAGGAGCAAGAAGAAGACCAATTGGTCAACCAAGGCGTACCACAGAACGTCAAGATCGGCGCTTAAGACAAATAGCCCTGCGAGACCGTTTCGCTACTACGCGTCAAATCGGTGATCAATGGATTGGAGAAGAAGGTAGGCCCGTTAGTATGCGAACCGTATATCGCCGCATTCAATCCTTTGGGCTTCTTTCGTACCGTCCAAGATTAGTGCTTCCTTTAACAGCGAGACACTGTCGCCAAAGGTTGGACTGGTGCAGAGAACGGCAGCATTGGGAGGCAGAATGGCACGATGTCGTATTCAGCGATGAATCACGATTTTGTCTAGGCACGCATGATGGCCGTAGAAGGGTACGACGCTACCGTGGAGAACGACCTGATCTTAGGTTTGCTATTGAGAGGCATATACACAGGACTGCTGGAGTAATGGTTTGGGGGGCTATTGCTTATGGTAGTCAATCACCTCTTGTATTCATTCGAGGCAGTATGACAGCTGCGCGTTATGTTGAAGACGTCATACGACCGACTTTGTTGCCTTATTTAGATGGCCGCCCAGACGTACTTTTTCAACAAGATAACGCACGTCCCCATATTGTTCGTCGAACTATGAACTTTCTTAATGAAGCTGGTGTTAATGTTTTGGCGTGGCCGCCCCGTTCGCCGGATTTAAATCCCATTGAACATGTGTGAGATATCATGGGAAGAAGAATATTCTCTTTGCACCATCCTCCACAGACTCTAGCACAGTTGATCGATGAAATTCAAGTTGCTTGGAACGAGATGCCTCAAGAAGACATCGACCATCTCATTTTGTCGATGCCCAGACGTCTACAGGAGTGTATACAGCAAAGGGGTCGCCAAACACATTATTAATTTTTTTTAGATTGTTTTTTAATAAAATTTCTTGAAAATGTAATCATTTTATTCTTGATGTAAGACTACTATACTGGCAAAAAATCAAGTTAAAATAATAACTCCTTCTGGGTGTTACGCTTTTAATGTCATTGAGTATAGATGGATCTAAAATAAACGATAAATGAAATTAATCGTTGCTTAGGAATCTCCATAAGAGCACTGTAAATTTTAATTATACTTTTAATAAATAGGGGGCAGCATCGTGCCTTTTTAGTAATATTTTAAAAATATACAGTGATTTCTAAAAACATGTGAAAAGAAATTAGGACTGATATGTAGAATTCATATACGACATTTGTTACGACACGGGCTCCTGGCTCCCGGCTCCCGACCTTGAATTGCGAATGTATTTTTGCTGACGCGGACCGTTCAATCAATTATTATGTTATTTATACACAACAAAGAAAGACATTGTAAAAATATTTCCTAATACATTTTGTAAATATAATTGTATTTCTGGATTCATGTTTTCAATAAATATGTGGAATCCCAGTAAATTTTGATTCAAGTGCTGAGTCGGAAAAAATCCTATTTCAATTATAAATTACAAAATTGAATGTGCAGCACTCGGCGATTTGGTCACCGAGTCAGCTTAGCGTTTTTTAGCTCCCGAGCTCGAATTGGATTATTGTAAAGCTTAGAACAATTTATTTTATACGTTACCGAAGAAGAAAATTGTATGCATTTTAATAACTGTCAAAATCAAAATTCGAAGTTTAGAACTATCGATCAATCATGTAATATTTATGAACCGATGATTAACAGAAATGCTCCTAATTTCAAACAATCCATTGATCAACAACAGTGGTGGCGAAACCAGACAATCGTAGCGGGCCAAAGAATAATGCTTAATCGTTAAAAAATGTATGTGTTCTATAAACATATACATATATTATTACATACACTTATTATTTTAATAGTAAAAAAGCAAAAGGTAAGAAAATTATAAGCACAAAATATAAAATGAATTTAGTGTAGTTCTTGATGTGAAGTATTATCACTTTATTTTCTGGTGTCATTACTGGTTGATTGAGACTGTTTCATCAAAATTTCATTATAGTCCGGTTCCATTTGCGAAGCAGAAATTCCTAAAACTGATGAAAGGTGCTCATCTGTAATTCTGTTTCTTAAAGAAGTTGAAAAGATTTGTTCGCATATATAAGATGAGCCGAACATTGTCATTATCTTCATTGCATGAGTAATTAGATTTGGGAAATTATCTGGACTCAAATTTTTATAAAATTCTAGTAATGGTACTGTATGAAAAGTTTGTTTCAGGAGAGTATTACAGTTCAGTTCTATTAACTCAAGTTGAAATTTTGCATCAACTTCTTCGTAATTAACATTGAATGGGGTCGCAAAAATACAAAACTCTGGTTCCATTTTTCTAAAGTCCTGAAATCTCCTTTCAAATTCTGAAGATAGTTTTCTCAAATTAATTTCGTATTTTTTAATCTTATTGTTTGATATAGTGAATTTTAAAGATTGTATTCTTGGAAAATGAGAAAAATCAGATTTAGAGATCTGATTAGCAAATAATAATAACTGTAATTTGAAACTTTTCAGGTATTGCCAAATATCGTGAAGAAACTGATTTTTCCCTTGCAATTTGAGATTAAGTTTATTCGTGTGTACGAGGAGGTCTGTGAAAAAAGCAAAATCAGAAAGCCACGTTTCGTTTTCTAAGACGTCAAATTGATTATAAATGTCTTTATCAAGAAGAAAATTCACAATGTCGTCTTTTAAATCCCAAATTCTTTCAAATACTTTTCCAGCACTTAACCAACGAACTTTTGAATAATACAGGATATCGGAATGCTCAGCATATACGGACTCCAAAAACTGTTGAAACTGGTGATGTAATAATCCTCTGGAACGAATCATATTTACTAGTTTTACAACAATATTAAGTATATGGTCAATATCTAAAGCCGATTTACAGAGAGCATCCTGATGTATAAGGCAATGCAAAAAAACAACATCAATTTCCGGATACTTATAATTAAATTTCCCAACAAATCCTTGATCGATTCCAACCATATTAGGAGCACCATCTGTAGTTACATTACATAACTTATCAATAGGTAAACGAAGTTTATCGATGCACTTTTCAAATTCACAAAATATATCGGCACCAGTCGTTGTTCCTTTCATTGACTGCAGCCCTGCAAGTTCTTCTGTAATTTCAAAGTGGGCGTTGATTCCTCTTACAAATATGAGTAACTGCGCAGTATCGCTGATATCTGTACTTTCATCCATGGTAATTGAATAAAAAATAAATTTTTGAGTTTTTGTAGTCAGTTGTGAAATTAGATTTTTATCAATATTTTCAATTCTCTCGGTGATTGTTCTTCTTGAGAGAGACAGTGACTGAAAATCATTTTTCTTTTCAGGGCACATAATATCGCACACATCTATCATGCACTGCTTTATAAATTCACCATCTGAAAATGCTTTATTAGATTTAGCAATATTATAAGCAAACACATAACTGGCTTTCGTAGCGCATCTTTGAGAATGATTAGCTCTCTGAAATAATTGTTGTTGACTTGATAAATTTTTTATTAAATCTTTCGATTTAATTTTTTTCACCTCTTCACTTAACGATGAGTAGGAGTAGTTTTCATGTTTGCTCTTGAAATGGTGTTGAATGTTATATTCTTTTAAAACTGCAACAGTTGTATTGCAAAGTAAGCACACAGGTTTTTCTTTAAATAAAGTAAAGAAATATTTCCACGTCCATTCTTCTTTAAAAACTCGACATTCTGAATCCACTTTTCTTTTTTTAACATCCATTTTAGACGTTACCTACTACGGAGAACAACACACAGAAACGCAATTGACGAAAGCTTACTGCTAACTAATGCTCTTCCGCGGGTGTTTGTTGAGGCAGTGGGAGTTTCGGGGATTACACAATTACTCGAGTCACAGCGGGTCGTTGCAGATGACTTACTAAGACGCTAACTAACTGATCTTCGGGCGGCCTCGCTTGTATTTATACCTACCTGCAAGGATTGTTCGGGAATTGGATTTTTCCGGTTCTTTCGAGAAAACAAGTTTCGAGCGAAGATGAGTCATCTGTTTAGGTCGGATGGATTTGTCCAGAATACTATCGTGTTTTGAATATCGCCGCAGGTAGTTTTTATGCGGGTCGTCACATTACTAAGTAAGAACGCGTTCAAACATTCTCACGACGGCACTCTTAAACGGGCCGGATTAAACCTTTCCGCGGGCCGGACTTAGCCCGCGGGCCGTAGTTTCCCCATCACTGATCAACAACAATATTATAGACAACCATATTACAATCCAAACTTTTTGTCTCAATATCAACCCCAAAATAATTATCAATATTAACCCCAAAATAATTATCAATATCGACCTCAAATTCAACCTTATTTTCAATCACAAAATCAGCCCCAACTTCAATCTCAATTTCAGCCCCAATACCAACCGTAATGTCATCAAAGAAATCAATTTAATAATACATTGCCAAAACTAAATCCGATTCGTAAATTGCCTTTCCAAAATTATCCTCAAAAAAGACAATTTACACCATTTAATAACTTTAGACAATCATCAGCTTTAATCCCTACAAAGAAATTTTCTCCACCTCATCAAAATTATAAATACAAACCTGAACCTATGGAAACTAGTACTACAACATCTAAAATTAAAACAAACCCTACATTCATCTCTGAAAATAAAAATTATTCAAATACTGTAAACGAAAATATTGGAAATGATAATATCGATCAATTTCAATGTTATGATAACCCCTATAAATTCAACTATGAATATAATGATCCAATATCTTGAACAAGTTTTTCATCTTTCTCGTGGTGAAACTGGGGATAATTTAAAAAAGAATTAGGAGAAATATTTTTCGATATTCTCAATACTTCCCGAGATACACAAAATGTCATATAAAGAAAGTACAAATTATATAAAAATCATGAAACTTTATAATTGAGAATATTATCAAAAACTGCGAAACAAACAAACTGGTTAAATCAACTAATTAGTCACATTAATGACATTATAAATTTTACATTTTAATAAATGTTACCGACCTCATGGCTATCTTTTTTTGTACGGAAATATACGTTTTAGGGTCCCAGGAATCAGAAACAAGTGTTATCCCTAATATTGGAGATAATTGGCTCAAATATTGAAATATATTGAAAAGTCTCGTTAAGTGATGATAATCAAAAACATTTAGAAAACAACAAGATGTCTTTTAATAGAATAAGTATAATAGATTTTCTCTGAGAAGTGTAATTGCAAAAATTATTGAATACTCTATTTCCAGTTTACGTTTTGTATGTCAGGTTAATTCAATGGTTTTATTCTTAGTCAGATTACATTTACAAAAGGTACCGATGGGATTATGTTACAGACTAAATAGGTAAGTAAAAATAATTCAAAATGATTTAAGAAAACCCGATCAAAAAGTGTCTAACTAAAATATCGGTTAGTGAAAAACATGATAAGAAATTACCGAATTGGATTCTGCGGATACGGATTAAATGTGTCAACAGTAAATAATCTTTTTAAATCCCAAAATATTTATGGTTTTTAGAAGGTTGCGGATTATCTGTAAGTTGTAGTGGTATTGTTCTGGTCGCGCAATACTTGAGGGTATACACCATAATAAAAACGTGGTCGAAAAAATGCCTACAAATAGGTAAAAACAGATAGATCACTTCGAAGAATTTGATTTTTCATCCCTTCTATAAAGCTATTCCCACTAAAATAATGAATATTGTCCAAAAAGAAAATAGTCAAGGAAAAAAGTTAATTCGATATTCGAAATGTTTAATAACATAAATATATTAAAAATCTATTAATTTTTAAACACGTTTTTATTAAAAATATATATAATAACTAAAAATGTTGGAAATATATTTTACATTTTTTCATTGTAAAATTACTTTATTTATTTATACAAATTATGAATATTTGAAACAATAATCTATTAATCTAATAATTTTAACAATTTTTGTATTAAAAATATATAAAATAACTAAAAACGTTGAAAATATATTTTAGAATTGTTAATTTCATTGTAAATTTGTTTTTATAAAATATATTCCCGAATTTCATAATTTGGAACACGCTTGAAATCTCAAAATAAAAGAAATATTTTCGAATAGACTTTTTGTGGTGATAATAAATTGTATTATTCGTCTACCACAGTTCATATACAGGAAGTTTTCCTTTAAAGTATACATATTTCAAATTCACCTTATTTTCTTTAAATCTGTAGATATTCGTTGTGTTTTTAAAAGAGTTCAATTTGATGCTTTAAACGAGTGTTTTCCTCTCCCAGACTAAGCATGAAGTAAAATTTCGAGTTTAGAAAAGCCCCGTGAAAATTTGTAGAGGGTCGCGCAGCGACCCGAGACAAATTTTCGGGGCTTTTCTACAACCTTTCTTAACACGGTTTTTTATATGATCAGCATTTAAGAAAAATAAAAAAAATGCTAAGAGTAAGGGAGCTCTTAGATTGACGTTTTAAACGCGAGGCGGAACGGGAGCGGGCGCAAGCGTTTGCGTTTTAACACATTGGTTTATATGAGAGTCCGTAGACGGACGGGTGCGAGGCGGAGAAAACGCCAGCACTCGCGCATGATTAAATTTGGGCTGAGCGGGACGGACGCGTTTTTCAGTTTTAATACATGGTTTCTTATGCGCGTTCTTATACGGGCGGGTGAAACGCGTTTTCAAAGCGGGCGTTTTCCTCGATATTTTTATAAAAAATCGGCCAAAGCGAGTTAAATTCGTGATATTTTCCTTACCATATTTAGTCGTAACGCAAAAATAAATATTTTTGGGTTTAGATAAGTGTCCAAAATTACAAAAATTAATAAATAAAAATATAAATTATAAATTTTTAGGTAAACTTCCACCTCTAAGATATGAGTATAATTTTATTTAATATTTAAAAAATCTATATTTTCTAGAAATTGCGAACCATGAAATAACTAACAATTTAAAATCGCCCCCAATCTCTCGTAAAATAGTGTGATGAGAACAAAATAATTAAAAGAATTAATAACCATTTTTTGAGAAGGAAAATGCCCATTTCATAGTCTTTTTTAAATATGCAGGTTATTACCCATCAAAGTGTGTGAAATTTTTGACAGAAATTTGTGTACCGGTTACGGGTTAAATACAAGAAAAAAAAAGTGAAAGCCTATATCCTAGCGCTAAAACGTGATTTTGTAAGTATGTTTGATGCAGAAAGATTTATCTTAGAAATTCAGGCACCGCCCACTGAACAAATCCATTTGAGTAATGTTTAATCAACATTAAAACAACGTTTAATGTTGCTGCACTGTTGATATAACGTTATTTGTTTGTTTTTTGTTCAGTGGGCGGAGTGCATGTAGAATTTAGGTAAGCAATATTTATATTTATAAAAACATTAAATACATAAATACAGTAATGTCTATGAATAATAAAGGATAAATAAATAATAATATGACGCAATTAAATCTATTTCGCCCATGCTTATTACCCAGCGTAGCACAACTGAATGATAGACGGCACCGAAGGCTCGGCGGCGAACTCGCCTAGCACCCGCTTTCAAAACGCGTTGAATCCGCTCCGTATAAGAGCTAATAGCGGAGCGGAAAAAAACGATCCGTCCCGCTCCGCTTCCGCTCTCAAAACGTCCATATAAGAGCGCCCTAAACTACCACTTCTGGTTTCCGCATTTTCATCAAAAGATGATGAAATACTCCTATTGTAATAAAAAGCTTAAGTTTATAGTATCATCTTAACAGCTCAATCGGTTTGGACTTTTCAAAAATGGTCTTAATTAACTCGGTGGATCTCAAAATAGATATATCCACTAGAATTTTTGATTTGGAAATTTTCGCGAAAACAATACTTTGCCTTTGTTTTGCATATGGGAAAAGTAAAAATATTATCTCGACAAACTCAAATGTAACGTGTACGTACCTACCTATATTTTGCGTTCATTGCATTTTCAAATATGGTTGTGTGTGTACAGGTGAGAAATACTAATTACTGAAATAATACTCTTTGTCCATTTTTTTAAATATTTTCTCTGTTTATTGTGTAAAGGTGACAAACACTGAATAGACTCAACTAATTCACACCTATTCAGAACAAACAGTCTATCCTTTATTTAGGGACCTTTGCGTCTTTGAGCCTTTCATCCCATTCGGAAACCACGTACTGTTTGCCAACAGGACAACAGAAACGCGTAAATGTTTACTTTACGTGTTCGAGTGCTCAAAAAAATGTGTGTACTAATACAGAATGTGTACCGAACGCAGGTGTACGTTTCTAATGCTTATTGACTATTTTTTTATTTAGTTGGCATTCACTTTGTGGTATATCTTAGGCCCAGTTGCACCAACTACGGTAAACTCAAGTTCAAGCTGAATTCTAATTTAAGATGACAGTTCCTATTGCTCTAATGTCACTTTGAACTGGAGTTCAGAGTTAAAGCAGCTCAACGTGTTTGGTGCAACTGGCCCTTAATATGAATATAATATAAAAACACATAACTTTGTTTTACCACTTTTTTGTCCAAAATGTGGTTAAATAAAGTTGAGTGTTTTAATTCTACTAACTTAGTATTATTTATTTATACCTTACAATTAGGTGCGGAACACATATCAGACAATGTTGATCTGTTTAACGCTCCACGATTAAATTGTATGACATAACGTCAACATTTCAGCTTTATCAACATAACAATTTTTGAATGGTGAGTAATTCAAATCACTTTTGTAATAATAAATTTATTAAACTGATAGGCATTTTTCTTAATTTTTTTCGTTAACTCTAGTTCGGCGTTTTTGGAATTAAATTTTAAAGATTAAATAACTATTTTAACCTGAAACCCTGAACGTTTGGTGGTTTAACTTTTTATCACTCTGTTTCTGGCCCACCCTATCTACATTATTATACAATGTTTATTAAATATGTTTCTTTTCATTTCAGGTAAGTTCCTTCCTTCATTCGAAAGAAGATTAAATAGAATAGTGAGTATTGCATGCGGATTTTTTTGTAGTATTTATTTATTCTATATTTGTTGCTGGTTGTCAACGTACGGAGGGTTAAAAAAAGGCTAAAAATAACCTGGGTTTTTAAAATTTTTTATGTGAAGTCGAGAATCAAGGATGTCAAATCAAATAAAGTCAATGGCATCAGAATCAATTCGACCTTATAACTTTGATGACCTTAACTTATGGCGTTATATGAAGAAGTGCTACACCCCGGATTTACTTCCAAACACTTACCATAATCATTCGCTTCCCAACTCCAATTACCACTACTTCGTCCCTTATCTGGCCTAGCTAAAGTCAGTAGAGTAGGGGGGGTTTAATTAACTTAAACGATACTAAAGGGGCGCCACATGGTTAGTTAGCAGATAAGTACGAAATGGTAATAAGTAACCATGAACCTTTTGTGGAGAAAGTAACAAACGAATTAGGGGCAAAATCAAAATATGGAAACAACCTTTTACAGAGAGAAAGAGACTTATGGTATTTATTCATAATAAGAAAAAAATTAAGAGAACATTATGTAATAGACAAAGGAAAAAAAAAAATTATGTGTATTAATTTCGGCATATCTTATATTAGGGCGCAAAATACTGATGACAAGTATATGTATTGATCTTCGTAAACGGGTACCTTGGTATAACGTTATTCCAATTACAAAACCCCCAAATAATTCGGCATACAAAAAAAATAATTGTTTATTTGAAAGGAACCAAAATCGCATCAAATGATTTAGAATCTAGGTAATCATCACAACTAAACATACACTTCTCTATTTAAGAATTGATGTTGTTTCCTTTTAAACAAAAAAAAAAACAAAAAATGCGCTTTTCTATATATGTATATCTTATTCACCCTGTATATACGATATTTAATTGAATATAAGTTAATATGTGATAAATTGAGAAAAGAATAATAAAAAAAAAATAAAAATTGAATCTATAGACTTTCGGTTTAAAAAAAAAACAAATTAAGATTCCTCCAACCTTATATCTCTTTCTCTTCCTCCTCGGTTCACCACATTACGGGAGTACGTGAATTGAGCTGGTACTCAGCACGGAAGTCGGACCAGAACGTAGAACAGGAACACAGCACACCAAAACGGAACACAGCAAACAGGAACGGAAGCCAGCAAACCGGAAACCATAATCCGACACGGAAACCAACCAGCCGGAAGCCGGAACGGAAGACAGTCGGCCGGAACTGAAAACAGTCCGCCGGAACGGAAAACAGTCCGCCGGAACGGAACACGGTCGGCAGGGACGGAAAACAGTCGGCCGGGACGCAACACAGTCGGCCAGGACGGAAAAGACCTACATAAATTCCCCACTCATTAGCATCGTGAGAATAAGAGTGAACGAGCTTTGCAAACTCACCTAGGTTGTTGTGCGGTCTCACTGAGCGAACTACTGGACTTTTAAGTATTCTCCGAAAAAAAGAAAAATCGACATGTGGAACTTAACACAACTCCACCAAAAGCTACTCAAAACATTCCCACATTGGAATATATATATATTTAATTTAATACTCCCTCACTAGAGGAACACTCAATGGTGATAACGTAATTAAATATTATTTTAAATTAATAAGTCCAGAAGTTCCGATTCCGACGTGAACTCTTTCACGGTCAAAGCGAAAAAGGAAGGAAACCGCATATCGACTATCCGACAAGACCGTCCCCTACGTCACGACTCCTCAATCGAAAATCACCATGGCCAACATTCGGTATGGTTCGAAAATCAAACAGAATAAAAATCAAAAATGAAAATTTCAAAAGTTTTACGCGCCCTTATTACAGCACAATGTCAGTACGTTCTCCATAGGTTATCTTGAGTCATCATCGCGTATTACCTAATATGTAGTAGGTTCTGTTGTTAGATCACAGATGGCGTGTCTAAGACGAGAACTATTAGTTCGGTGTTAATTACTGCGTTTCCTAGCTTAAAGACGGACATTGCGGACTAAAGAGACCCTTTAGGTAATCGCCTGAACACTTAAACTACAAACAAGCAAAAATACACTAGTTTAATAATCTCGATCGTAAATCGCTAAGTTATTCTCTATGATTCCTTATTGACAGCTGGTGAAAGTAAACAAATGTGTGATGTGAAAAATAAATGCCGGAATTGTTTCTCTGGCTGAACTGCACTTATACGGGATCTTCTCGTAGTTAAGTGAATTAATTAAGGTAGGTTTGTTCACCGTTTGGCTAAGTGTCGCGTCAAGTTGAAGGAAAACAATGTCCTAACCTCAAATTAATACCACAAACAAAATTAATCACTTCCAAAGTACTTCACCGTATAAATCTAATCAGGCCTCTTATCTTGTAGGGCATACTAATAATAAGAAAAATGAACTCGATAAGGACTAACCGACGATACCGATGTGAACCTCAATGGAGCAGCAATACCTTCGGAGAGCGACAAATTCTTCCCAACAACGAAGCTGAATTTGCTATTGTTTACCATTAGTGACCCAAATTATTTAAATAAAGCTCCGATTCCGAATGGCGAAAATGAACCGTAACAGAAGTTCATAAGTAAAGTCATTGCAAGCGGACCTTATAATTAAATTTAATTTTTAAACAAATTCTCCAATTGTTTAAAAAATATTTTTTAGAAAAAGCAATGAATCGCTTGGCTTTTTAATTTATGTACTAATTAAGTTCGAAAGAAGATTAAATAGAATAGTGAGTATTGAATGCGGATTTTTTTATAGTATTTATTTATTCTATATTTGTTGTTGGTTGTCAACGTACGCAGGGTTGAAGAAAATGCGATATAAGCTAAAAATAACCTGGCTTTTTAAAAATTTCTTGTGAAGTCGAGAATCAAGGATGTCAAATCGAATAAAGCCAATGGCATCAAAATCAATTCGACCTTATAACTTTGATGACCTTAACTTATGGCGTTATATGAAGAAGTTCTAAAGGAAAGTCATTGCAAGCGGACCTTATAATTTAATTTAATTTTTAAACAAATTCTCCAATTGTTTAAAAAATATTTTTTAGAAAAAGCAATGAATCGCTTGGCTTTTTTAATTTATGTACTAAATAAGTTTAATAAAACATTAGGCAATTAAAAATATAATTTAGCAAAAAAATAATTGCATTTAGAGCATATTATTTTTTGAACTTTTTTTTCGGTATCACACTTTCGACAAGTTATGTAAAGTTAAAACCATGTACACAAAAGCTAAGTTGGCAGCAGTAATAAAATTGACCGCTGAACTGTCAGTTTCAGTTGAATTATCATTTGATTATGAAATGTAGAAGTTGTGGATTTTAAAGAATGACAAAAAATAATGTATTTGAAGAAGTTAGGTAACTCTTAGAATCGAACTCCGCACCTATTAAGCGTATTTTTAAGCAAATCTATTTTTCAAGTTTAAAAATGAAACTTGAAAAATTGCAAAAAAACGGATATTTACTTACAACTTTCTTAATCGGCACTTTTGAGCATCGAAAAAGATCTCGTTGTGTCGGCCATGTCTCGGAACGTTGGGATTGATTCATCGAATGGCCCTATTCGGCCTCAGGTAATCAACCACAGTGTGTCGCCCTGCACGGGCCAGTCTTTGACCCGGCCCAGTCGGCCCGGGCAGGGCCCGGGCTTTCAATTTTTTCAAGTTGGCCGGGCCGGGCCGAGCTTCCAATCAAAAATATGAGACCGGGCCGGGACTGACTGTTTTTTAAAGTTTGTTTTTATTTTTGCAAACTATATCTATAAACAAGTAAATATATATTTACAAGTATAATAAACCTAGCTGTGCTGTGCTGTGTACACCGTGTGTGTGTCCTGTCAATTTGTTCAATATTTGTGTAAAATCCATTATATTATTGTATATATATTGTATAAGTGACAATAAGAATCAGTTTATGTGGTACGTGCTCATGCAAGTATTTGTAGGTTTGTCTTTAAATATAAGTTTTTTCACATTATAAATAAACTTAACCTACAAATATCATACTTATATAGACACGTTTTATTGTTAATTTTCACAGAACATATTTAATTAGTTTAAATATCTTCTTAATATTGTATAGATCTTAGCGCAGTTGCTCAAGCTGCACCTTTATAACGCTGCGGTCCCGAGTTCAAATCCTGCATTCGTGAAAAGTATCGTTTAAAAAGAATCAATAGTTTTGATCTTATTCTCGCACTTTTAATAATTGAATTTTATTCCATATACCAGATATAATAGGTATTTATTTATTTAAATATCATTGTATTGTGTTTGATTTTATCTATCTGATCAAGTCGTTTTTAATGTCATTTCTTTATATGTAGGTTAATGATCCGTTGTTAAACACTGTGTTTTTCCTGTTCCGTGGTCCTCCCGTGTTTGTGTATATAAAAGTCCACTTGACTGGCCCCTTGTGGTGAAGATTTGTCTTTTGTTTAACCCGATTTTATATTCACATACATATATATATTTTTATTATTTATTTATATTTTTATATTAGATATTTTATATTATATTATAATTTTAGTCGTAACTAAATTTATAATCCTAAATATAATTACTGTTTGTTTTAAGTATGTCTAAATGCAAAGCGTGCGATTCAGCCGTCAGTATAACTGATCAAGATACTGTTCAATGTCGAAATTGCAATTGTTATTTTCATGGGACTAAATGCTCTAACTTGAATAAAACTGTTTGCAAGGCTTTGCTTGAAAATAAGAGCCTCTTTTGGTTTTGCAAGAATTGCGCTGGTAATGAAAATAATATATCAAGTAAATTAAGCGCTGTTTTCGACATAGTTAAAGAACACTCATCAATATTGACAGCCATTCTTAAGATAGTCAATATAGAGAACGGTACAACTTTGCCAACAAGCATTGCGGCTTGTTCTGAAATGAATTATAGTACTGTAAAACAATCTGATCCAACTCAGCATGTATCTGGAAATAATGATAAACAATTTGTTTAAACTATTAAGGCTACTGGAAATAGATCTAGGTCTAAATCCTCATCTGATGTTCAAGCTACTTCTAATAATGTTTCTAATACTAAACAAGTTCCTCCGAAAATCATAATAGGCAACAAAAAATATCAGAATGATGTTAATAATCCTGAAGTCAACAACTTTATATCAGTTGAGAGGCGCCAATGGATATATATTGGTAGATGTAATCCAAAATCAACTGTAACATCAGTTCTGGATTACGTTAATAATACATTGGATATAAATGATGCGAAGTGTTACGAACTCACCAAAAATGATGATATATGTTCCTATAAGTTAGGCGTCAAGGAGTCTTTGATCGAAAAACTTTTAGATCCATCTTTGTGGCCTTCTAGACTTGCTATTAAGGAATTTTGTCCACGGCGTAATAAAAATCGCACTTCTACTGGAAATTTTCCGCAACTGAATCCTGCTCCGGCAAAAAACTAAGCAGCTCATCCATTGGTGGTAGTTGATCTATTTTCTACCAAAATATACATGGTCTTAGAACTAAGTTAATTGAATTCAATAATAACGTTATTATTAATGATTACGATATTATATGTATATCCGAATCCTGGTTGCATTCTGACATTTCTGATAAGGAAATAATCGATGATCGTTACACATTATATCGGTGCGATCGTAATTACGCTGTATGTAATTCCAACAGAGGCGGTGGTGTGTTTATTGCTGTAAATAATTAAATTAAATCATCACTCATCATTATTAACAATAATAATCACGAAAAAAACTGGATTGCTATTAACGACTGTTACATCATCGGTTGTGTTTATTTTCCACCTCGATCTCATGAAGATACGTACGCGGAACATATCTACACAATCACTGAAATTTTACTGAAACATGAAGATATGAAACTCTTTGTTGTTGGCGATTATAATTTACCATCTATCAACTGGACATCTGATGATGATTGTGTTGGCTACTTGCCATCATGTGGTGATAACTCTGCGCGTTTATTCTGTGAAGGAGTCATGAGTAATGGCTTATATCAGTTTAATGATAACGTAAATAGCTCACAGAAAATTTTGGATCTTATATTTTCAAACAATCTTAACATAAGTTACGCAGTAGGTGACCCGCTATGTACCCCAGATAACTATCATCCTCCTATACACATCGACTTTGATGCAACACTCCTTATTGAAGATGAAGCTGATGATTTTTTCCTAGACTTTGCTAAATCTAATACTATTGCTATATGTAATGATATAAACAGTGTAAATTGGATGAATATTCTCAAGTCTCAGTGTGTTGATGCCGCCGTTGATGCTTTCTACGAAATATTGTATTCTATTCTGTATAAACACGTACCGGTGCGGAAAAAGTTGAAATCTCAGTTTCCTAGATGGTTTTCTCCAGAATTGATTAAGTTAATTAGGGATAAACGCAAAGCTCATAAAAAATTTAAATTTTCTGGTAGACTTGACGACTACAATCATTTCTCCCAATTAAGATCACAATGTAAATCTTTAATTCACAGTGACCATATAAATTATATATGTGATATAGAAAACAAAATATCGTGTAATATAAATGAGTTTTGGAAGTATTGCAAGTCCAAACTTGATAGCACCACTTGTTTCCCATCTAAAATGTATAATGAATCAATTACTTCTAGTTCAAATAAAGAAATAGAAAATCTATTTGCATCCTATTTTCAAGAGTCACATTCCAATAATTTCGTCACTGGTCCGGAATTTGTCCCTAACGTTGGCATAAATTTTCAGATATCTTGGATTCTTGCTCTGATATTAAGACAAGTAGTTCTCCTGGTCCCGATGGAATTCCTCCTTCTATAATTAAAAACTGCTCTAGTGCCTTCTCCTTACCACTAGCAATCTTATTTAATAAATCCATTCAAAATGGGAAATTTCCGTCCTTGTGGAGAAATTGCCACGTGACTCCTGTTTTTAAATCGGGAATTAAATCTGATATTCACAACTACCGCCCAATAGCTATTCAATCATGCATCCCAAAACTGTTTGATAAAATTGTTTCAAAGCATATGATGTTGCTTTTTAAACCTTTAATAACTGATCAACAACATGGTTTCTTTCCATCTAGATCAACAGAAACAAATTTATTCATATACACTAGTTATATATCTTGTGCATTGGAGAAAGGCGATATTGTAGATACAGTCTATACCAGGTATGGGCAACCTTTGACATGTTGAGGGCCAAACTTTAGGGTGCAAATACGTTCGCGGGCTGCGTTTAAAAGTACTTAGTGCATTTTAAAGTAGTGATAATATTTTTTACGATAGATATTAGACATGAAATAGTACGACAATGTTATTATAGTACAATTTATTAAAATAACAAAATGATATTTACAAAAATGGTACATATAATTAAATCGTTAAATTTGCAATTGTTACAAACTACGAAAGTTAAATACACCGAAATCAATGAGACACTTGAGCTTGAATTTGGGAAACTAAACCATCGATATTTGGATTAATTCCACTGACACAAAGACGTAAAGAATTTTCTAAATTATCGTCAGTCAGTCTTGTACGATGTGTTGATTTGTTAACTTTCATCAATGAAAAGAACTGTTCGCATTTATAAGTACTGCCAAACGCACAAATCAATCTTCTTGCGAATTTTCTAAGCTGCGGAAAATTTTCTTCTAGGTATTTTTTTGTAGAAATCGCACAACTCTACATCTTCAAATTTGGATTTTAGGAGTGAGTTTTCTTGAATCTCGATCAACTCCATTTGTAAGTGTATTGGAGCATTTTGTACAATATATGTTGTAGGAGTAGCAAATAAACTGAAACAGTCTTCCATGTTTTTGAAGTCGCAAAATCTGTTCGAAAATTGTTCCGACAGTAACTTGAGTTCTTCAGCATATTGAGCATAAGCAATATTTTCATACGCAGAGAGCGTGCTGAAATGGTAACTGTTACCAGACAGCATCTGTGACTCCCACAAGCGTAGTTTGATCTGAAACGCTTTTAAATGGCTGTACAAATCATTTACTAACTGCCCTTGTTTTTGAAGTTTCAAATTTAAATCATTCAAATAGCCTGTAAGATCGACCAGAAATGCTAAGTCACATATCCATTTTGGGTCACTTAATTCAGATAGTGGTTTATCTTTTATTTTCATAAAGTCTGCTATCTCATTTCTAAGCTCGTAAAACCGTTTCAACATTTTTCCTTTACTCGGCCATCTGACTTCACAATAATATGTTACGTCGTTATATTCAGCTGATATTTCATCCAAAAACGCCTTGAACTGACGATGGTTAAGCCCTTGGGATCGAATAAAGTTGATGGTTTTTACTACCACATTCATAACATTCTGGAGTCGAATGGACTAGAACACAAGTGCTGTTGGTGGATAATGCAATGAAGGACTATCAAATCATCTTTTTGCACATTTAATTCTGTTGCTTTTTCATTCAAAATTCCGATGAAACCTTTACGTAAGCCGACCATAGAAGGTGCACCATCAGTGCATACTCCAATTAATTTTGACCATGGCAAGCCAAAACTTGTGAATACCTTTTGAACTTCAATAAAAATATCCTCTCCTGTAGTGGTTTCTTTTAGCGGCTGTAAAGCAAGCAATTCCTCAGTAACAGTGAACTCCTTATCAACACCTCGAATAAATATAGCCAGTTGAGCTGTGTCAGACAAATCGGTGCCGGTGCTCTCGTCTAATGCTATGCAAAATGATTCAAAACCAGCATTGCAGCCATACGGTCAGTCAATGTTGTTTTTATATCATTAGCCATCATTTCTATACGTCGAACAACAGTTCGTCTTGACAAACTAATTTTTTTAAATTCTTTTTTCTTTTCAGGACACATAATATCGCAAACTTCTAACATACACTCCTTGATAAATTCTCCTTCGGCAAATGGTTTTAATGCCTTTGCCAATTTTGAGCTAACTATAAAACTAGCTTTTACAACATTATCAAGTTGTGTTCTTTGTTTATGAAACATTTGTTGCTGTTTTTCCAAATTTGCGGTAACCTTCTGGATTTTGTCTGTTCTTAATTGTCCTGTCACTGAGTGCATCGTAGCATGCTTAGTTGAGTAATTCCTCTTTATATTGAATTCTTTCATTACTGAAATGGATTCATTACACAGCAAACAAATAGGCTTACCATTGTGCAAGATAAAAAAGAATTCTTCAGTCCAGTTTTCTTGAAAATGGCGAGCCTATATATCTACTTTTCGTTTCTTTCCACCAGACATCATTTTTGTTTACTTTTCGTTCAATAAACTTAATAACAAACTATAGTTAGTAACCACTCAAGATGCACACAAAGTCACAAAGCAAGTTGACGGCTCGAGCAGTACGCTAGGATATCGCTTGTCCAAGTTATCACCTCGGTAGCTCAAATAGAACTGAACTAACGTTCGGGCCATCCACCCGCTTATATAGGCAAAATGAACGAATAATCTGGAATAAACTAGTTTAGAATAATTGAGAAGCAATAAATCTTTTGATGTGTCGCCCGTGAGGCGGCAAACCTCAAAGAAATTGATCGAGCAAGTTGAGTGGCGGCGATTATCAAAGAGTGAGGCGGCAAACATCAAAGAATTTGACGATTGCCGCTTCACTGTCACTCCCGTGAGTATAAGTACCTAATGTAATATTTTTTTAATTGGGTTTTTTCAAAATGTCTCGCGGGCCGGATCATATCTTACAGCGGGCCGGTGGTTGCTCATATGTGGTCTATACCGATTTCTCCAAGGCGTTCGATAGGGTAAGTCACGCAAGACTTTTGTATAAACTTAGATCTTATGGTGTTGGATGCATGCTTGAATGGATAAAATCATTTATTTGCAATAGACAGTTGGTTGTTAGATTTAATGGTACCATGTCGGATCTTATAATTAATGCAACATCTGGGGTACCACAAGGCTCGCATTTCTGTCCCTTACTCTTTCTAATTTTTATTAATGATATTGGCAGCAACATTAGCTCAAATATTCTGCTTTATGCTGACGATATGAAAATATTTAAAACCATTAGGTATTTGGAAGACTGCAACATAATTCAAACTGATTTAAATAGGATTATGCGATGGTGTGATGACAATGATCTTAACTTAAATATAAATAAGTGTAAACTTATGCGTTTCTCAAAGAAAAGAAGTATACTGTGGTGATTACTTTCTGAACAGTCATATCTTAGAGAGAGTTGATATAATCAGAGACTTAGGTGTATTTTTTGACAGTAAGCTCCAATTCACAAGTAATATAAATGTAATTTTGGCAAAAGCATTGCAATTAATTAGCTTTATAAAACGACTGTCAATACACTTCACATCCATCGGAACATTTATAACATTATACAAATCATTCGTTAGACCTATCCTTGATTATTGCTCCATCGTATGGTCCCCAAATTACAAATGTCATATCAATAGCATTGAGCACGTCCAAAAGAAAATGGTTAATCTTATTTGTTCTCGTTGTCATTTATATTATGACAATTTTGATATGATGCTCAAATATCTTGATATCCTTCCGCTATATAAACGAAGAATTTATTCTTCGCTTTGCTTTGCTTATCGCTTATTTAACAATCTAATCGATTGCTCAGATGTATTGTCATCTTTATCATTTTTTATCCCCAGACATGCAACGCGGCATCAGCAACTTCTTGCTTGTGAATTTCACAAATCTGTATTTGGTTTTAATAGCCCTCGTAATTACTTAATACATAACGTTAACAAATATTATAATTTAATTGATATGTTCGGAGTTAGTCTGAAGTATTTTAAGCGTACGTGTCGTGTAGTTTTAGATTCTAACTCATAAGTAATGTTCTTGTATTGTTGTATTATTGTATTTTTTATTATATATGTTATTTTTTCTATGTAATTGGTCACCCGTAAGAATAAATAAATAAATAAATTAGCTACACTAAAATAGACTGTTATAGCTTACTTCACTTTTTATTTGTATCGTTAGATGTACATATCGAGACACAAGGTTCTCATTATCAATAACAAAGTTTGTTATTGATAATGAGCACCTTCTGTCTCGAAACAATTGTTTTTCCCCACTCGTTTTGTAAATAACTATTATATGATAAAAACTAAAATTTGATTAAAAAGTGTGTATATTAAACAATTTAATTATGCGAGTATTTCTCCGTCGAAATTTTCGATACGCGTATGTTCACGTGTTCACTTTCGATTTCCATTTAATTAATGGAGCGTGAAATCTTGCACACATTCCGCCGAGCTAAAACAAAGAAGTTATATATCCGGGAATTGTTCTACAGTTTATCACCCGTAGATTTTTGTACAAATCATGCCAAAAAATTGCTAATACAGATACCAATATACGGGTGTCCGTTTTTCGAGAGGCACTATGAGGATCTCGCTTATTTGAAAAGATAGAGAATCGGTTAAATGGGGGCAAAGTTGAGAATTTTAGTGCTTATTAATTAATAATCCGCTTTCACATTTCAAATATCTTCAATTGTTTCGGTGTATTTCTCAAATGAGCAAACATTTCGATTTTTTAATATTGTCCATATCTCCGCTATTTTGAATTTTTTCATATTCTGTAAAACTTTCTGGTGGCAACTTTTTATGACGAATGGTTAATGATTAAAATATTTAAAGCGAATTGTTTTTGTTTTATACTCTCAACTTTTGTTTTTCTTATGGAAACATACAAATTTATGCTCATCATTAAAATGCATTTTCAACAACATGCCACACGTAAGCTTTTGTTTAATTATTGTCATTGTTAAGGTTGCAATTGTTGTTTGAAGGAAAGACTATTAATGATTAATTATCTTTTTTACGTAAATAAATAGTTTTAGTGGACATTGCTCGGTTTTTTCCATAGCAACATACCATAAAAACAATACATTTTTTTAAAAGTGATGTCGCACATCATTGAAATCAGCGTAAAAAATGCTGCTCAGTGATATGCATATCTTCATATGCGCCTATAAGAAAAACAAAAGGTGTGTCTGCTAAGACAACCGAACCGCTTTGCAGTTTTATAACTTATACCATAAGTCGAGTCATAAAAAGTTGCTCTATGAATGTTTTTATTAATTTTGAATAAGATTAAAAATAACGGAGATATAGGCAAATTTTAAATATCGATAATTTTAGTTTTTTTTAAATGACATCGAAATAATTAAAGATATTTAAAATGTGAAAGCAGATTATTAGTAACCACTTATACAGGGTATCCCGTTAATGTGGAAAAATGGCTAAACCATAGATTCCTGGGATCAAAATATGATGATTTAACATAACTTATCTATATCCAAAAGTTTACGGTTAAGCAGGAATTAGTCTTCAAAGTTCAAAAAAATATTATTAATTTTATTTAAAACAATAGAACGCTATATTCGATCCGACTAAAATTTATTACGGTTGATTATCATAATATAACACACTATTTCAGTTATTATGGTCATTATTGATTGACAAGAAAAAACAATAGTACTCTAACATAAATACTAAAATATGTTTTTATTGGCGCACCTTATAAAAATTTAAAAAATGCATCTTGAAAGATTAGTTCATTTAAAAGCTTTTTTATTTTTTAATAATGTTTGATATCTTGTACGGTTTTGCCACAAAAAAAATAAAATGCAAATACATTATTTTTTATTATTTAGTAAATACGAAATCTAGTTTTTCGGGTGAATAAAAATACATGTTTTTTCTTTGTTGCCGCCATTGTTTAACAAACGTCAATTGTGTATAATATTAAATAACGAGTGTTTTTTGAGAATTAATTGTTATCTTCATTATGGTTTATAATTATTCATATTTCTCCGGAGGAAACAGATACAGGGAGTTTTTCTTTGAAGTATACGTATTCCAAAGTCAGCTGTAAATCTTTAGATATTCCTTGTTTTTCTTTAAGTTCAATTTGAAGCTTTAAACGAGTGTTTTCCACTCCCAGACTAAGCATGAAGTAAAATTTCGAGTTCAGAAAAGCCCCGTGAAAATTTGTCGAGGGTCGCGCAGCGACCCGAGACAAATTTTTTGGGCTTTTCTGAACTCGAAATTTTACTTCATGCGCCACGCGTACAAAACACTAAAATATTGTGAAATTTATGTATATTCGAACTTGAAATCTGTGTTTTATACGCGTGGCGCATGAAGTAAAATTTCGAGTTTAGAAAAGCCGAGAAAATGTTCACGGGGCTTTTATAAACTCGAAATTTTACTTCATGCTTAGTCTGGGAGTAAAAAACACTCTTTTAAAGCTTTAAATTGAACTCTTTTAAAAAACAACGAATGTCGGAAAATGTACAGCTTATCCATATGTTTACCTAAAAGAAAAAACTGAATGTTGCTTGTATTAGGATTTTGCCAAGGAAATTGAGGATACCATATTCATATTTTATATATTTGTGGCAATACCGTACAAGATATCAAACATTATTAAAAGACAAAAAAGCTTTCAAATGAACCAATCTTTGAAGTAATATTTTTTTTATAAGGTGCGTCAGTAAAAACATATTTTAGTTTTTATGTTATGGTACTACTGTTTTTCATACTCCTTGTCAATTAATGATGACCATAACAACTTAAATGATGTGTTATATTACGATAATCAACCATAATAAATTTCAGTCAAATCGAATATAGCGCTCAACAGAGCTGGGATGAATCCTCAAAAACAGGATTCGAATCACGAATCCGATTCACCTAATATGATTCGAATCACGAATACTCGAATAAAGGATTCGTAAGTGAAAAATATGATTCGAATCAAAGATTCGAATCCTCATTTTTGAATCACGGATACAAATCTTTTAAAAATTAATTTGAATCTATTATTTGCAACCAGTAATATTTCATTCCATCAGTTTCTATTAACAAAAATGTTCATTTACCGACTAAATATCTGATTATATAATGATTTAATTAATGATTATATATGTGTTATTGAACTTCATTTTAAATCAGTGTTTTATACGCGTGGCGCATGAAGTAAAATTTCGAGTTTAGAAAAGCCCCGTGAAAATTTGTCGAGGGTCGCTGCGCGACCCTCGACACATTTTCTACGCGGGGCTTTTCTAAACTCGAAATTTTACTTCATGCTTAGTCTGGGAGTGGACCGTCAAGATTTTCTACATGTCGAGATTTTCGATATTTCTAGATTTATGTCGATTTATTCACAGTTTGTTATTGTATTAAATGCAACTTTAATATTAAATTTTTTTGGAATAGAATATTAACCCATTAAGAGCCGAGCAAATTATAAAGTTAACTCTAAAAGTTAATTTTAGGTAATGTTTTGCATCTTTTTCTATGATTTAAATGAATGATTTATTATATTACATACGTCGATTTTTTAAAGAGTTCAATTTAAAATTCAAACGAGTGTTGTCCATTCCCAGACTAAGCATGAAGTAAAATTTTGAGTTTAGAAAAGCCCCGCGTAGAAAATTTGTCGAGGGTCGCGCAGCGACCCGAGACAAATTTTCGCGGGGCTTTTCTAAACTCGAAATTTTACTTCATGCGCCACGCGTATAAAACACTGATTTAAAGTGAAGTTAAAAATGCACTGAAAACCAACCCAACTTCGATATTTTTTCAAAATGAGATATTTTCTTTCCTATCCATGCTGTAAACCTTCAGATATTCGTTGTTTTCTTGTAAAAAAACTTCGATTCCCTGTAGTCCTTCGGTCTCCGAAGACCATGGTTGGTCCTTCGAGCTGTAGCCTTTGTAAAATGGTAATAAACTTAGTAATCTAGAGTGATCCTTAAATTTGAAACTTCTAAGAACGAGTGTTGTCCACTCCCAGACTAAGCATGAAGTAAAATTTCGAGTTTAGAAAAGCCCCGCGTAGAAAATTTGTCGAGGGTCGCGCAGCGACCCGAGACAAATTTTCACGGGGCTTTTCTAAACTCGAAATTTTACTTCATGCGCCACGCGTATAAAACACTGATTTCAAGTGAAGTTAAAAATATACTATTAACGTTGGATATTTTTCATGGTTAAGTAACCAAATATGCATTCACAAATATTTGAATTATTCGAAAATTTAAATATTTATATTGAAATATAAATAATTTAGTGATTTAAATATTCATATTAGAATATTTAACTATTTTAATTAATCGAATTCGAATCCCAGCCTTAATAGCGATGATTCGAATTATTTAGGAGGATTTGAATCCGTGTATGAGGATTCGAATCCTTTTATAAGGATTCGATTCCTTTTAAAAGGATTCGAATCCTTTTATAAGAATTCGAATCCTTTTATAAGGATTCGAATCCTTTTATAAGAATTCGAATCGTTTTATAAGGATTCGAATCCTTTTATAAAAATTCGAATCCTCTTATAAGGATTCGAATACGAATCCTTTTAAAAAAATGTAACGAATCCGGATCACGAATCTGTTTTCACTAAAGTATTCGAATACCTCTTTTGAATCCTCTAAAAGGATTCGAATCCGGGAATCGAATCCTGAATGATTCGAATCCTGCCCAGCTCTGGCGCTCAATCGTTACAAATAAAATTGGTAATATTTTTTTTAAACTTTGAAGACTAATTCCGGCATAACCCTAGAATTTCGGATATAGATAAATTGTGTTAAATCATCATAGTTTGATCACAGGAATCTATGGTTAAGCCATTTCCTAACATTAACGGGACACCCTGTATATGCAATATATGCAAAATTACGTGTATACTTTTTTACTCAATGTTGAGGTTAAAAGTAATCACTTTAGTAATTAAAACTAAAACCCCTTATTCAGTCGTTTTCTCTTTTTAGGACGTAACTCTAATTGTATAATAGATAGCATTGTGTAATTTTATAATTCCTCAACCGTTATTGTATCCAAGAATAGAGAATGATCGGTTGTTAGTCGTCCATCGTAGTGCGGTCGTCCGTCTAGGTCTGGTTAATTATTATGACGGACAAACCATGGGAACCGCACCGCGATTTATGTTTACGATCGCGCGTATTTCGCGCGTTGACATCGTCGGACGTAACTGCGTTAGAAAGAAGACGGATCGCCGATTACGGCATTACCTTAACAGGCTGTCCGTTTCTTCGCTTTTTATACGATAAGCCGTTTTTAGGTTGAAAACGAGGTTATTCTATGGGAAAATCGACATACGAAATTTACAGTATTCCTATTTCGCAGAAAAAGGGGGATTTATTATTTTTGCAAAAGGTCACGTAATTAATTATAAACCCTATTTGGTGCAAGATAAAAACGACAAACAAATATGGCTTGACTAAGTCGGCTGAAAGTTAAGTTTTCGACAAAAACGGACATAAGATTTGTTTATTTCCCATCGAAATACATACATGGAATTTGTTTTTTATCCCTTTCGGCCCTAACGGTGCACAGTGTGGCCGATTCGCATCGGTGCGGCCAGCTCCCCCGCGGGGGGGTCAAAATAAAACTTAAAATTTTGCATTTCTGTTAGTATATCTATATTTGGCATACTTTAAAACATAGAAATATGGAATTTGAATTCATTTACGCAAGTAGTTATCTCAAAAATAATTCGCAAAGTTGAACAATTTATGCTAATGAGTTTGGTAAGAAATAAGCGTTCTAATAATTTCAATACTAAAGCCTTACAAATAATTTCCAAATAGTTGTTTTTTTTTCTGAATATAATATGAGTATGGCACTTTTCAATAGAACAGAAATTTTATCAAGAAGAAGTAAAATACCTTAGATATGAATTTTGAAAAATGATCAATTTTAAAAATGAAATTACAACTTTGTTGGACTCGCAGTCCTTTTAATCAAATAGGAATGTAATACTGCTTACATCATGATATTCTGTAATTATCTATCTATCTAACCATGTGAACCTTTTTTTTAAGTCGATCCATCCGCCGAAGTTATAATTTTTTTTCCACCGAAGGATTACATTTTTATACAAATTGGAGCACGTTACATACGCATGATAAACAGCCCCGCGCCGCGCCACACAAATGCCAGTCTAAATTCAACGCATAGAATTATTACAAGAGGTTTATTATTAAATATTTTCATAAGTTAACTGTCATTGTATTATAATATTAATAATTTATTTTAGTGATTATTAATTTTAACATATTCTTTTATTGGGGATTAAAGTGAATAAACTTTCATATATGTATGTACAAACTCACCTAAAAATTCGGCCATTCGCATTCCTCTTCCGGATCAATATCTTCTTCTGAATCGCTTGAATCAACATTCGGGGAAATTAATGCAATTACCTCATTAGGCAATTCTCTTTTCTTCGGTATAGGTGCACTTATTTTTGAAGATATATACGGATCGGAGCAAACCAATAACATTTTAAATAAATCATTTATTGTATTTTGCCGTGAAGTTTTTCTTGTATGATGCTCTCGAATTCTTCTATAAATTTTGTTACTCGATTCTTGAGCTTCTTCTGTTAATTCCCCAATGGGCACCAAGAACTCACTTAAAAATTGCGATCCATGTATTAGTATTTTGTGAACACTTACAGGCATACGGTACCACCCATACAGATAAACGAATAATTCTGCTGTCTCAAAAGTATACTTGTCAAAAGCTGTTAGATTGATATCACAGCCACTTGACAATGCAATTAAAGTATTTCCGAACCGTCTTATTAAATTTTCGTCGATTTGTGTGATTTTGGCTACAACTTCGGGATTGTGAAAAAATCGCCTTGCTGTATTTCCAGTGTTTGGTGTCCCTGTACCCTGTGTTACAGTATCCACGCGAATTCCTAAGGCTTTTCTCAGTTCTTTTTGAATATTTCCTTTTCCAGCGATCATAATTTCTCTTTGCTCTTATGGCATTTTGTGTGTTGTGGGTTTTTTCCACTCTAGTTTGTACGAAATGTGCAATATACATTCCAAAAATTTTATCCAGGCATGCAGTAATGAGATTCCGTATTTAAAATTACTTTGTTTTGGTGTCATTTTTCTGATATTTTCTAAATCATTCATCTGGGTAGGTTTACAATTGCAGATAAAACAATTTGAACTCGAGGTTCCTGTCAAAGCATTAATTACTTTGCCATCAACCATTGTGAAATGTAACTCGAATGTAACAATAATTTGTTTGGTGTCAATTTCATACGTAAAAGCCTGTAATTTTTCCACTTCACACTCTATTTTTCTTACTTCATCCTTAATATTTTGAATGCTTTCCTTCATATATAAAAATGTTATAGGACGACAAAACTTTGTCGACGATGGCTTAATATTTTTTCATAAAATCGAATCTTTATTATCCAACATTCTTAAAGGAACCAAAGAGAAAAGAAAAACGCTTTTGTCACTATAGTCCTCGTCATCTTCAGTGCTGCTTTCACTAGATTTTGTTTGCATGAATTCAGTGTGCCCAGAACTACCATCACAGCCGTATTTACAAATCATACGAATCGTAGTAACGTTATTAAAATTTAATAAGTTTATATTTTTCATTATTCTTATAAAATTATGCTCCAACAAATTTTGTAAAGGTGCCGAAGCACACTTTATATCAATATATATTTCATTTGGATAACAACGTTCTTTTGCTGCTTTAACAGTTTTGTATGATGGCAAAATATTTTTAAAACCACGTAAATGGAATTGATGCCTCAATGTGTTATAATTTTGTACACTTTATTTCATCGATGCTATCAATGCCAAAGCATCATCATCTGTAAAAGGCTTAGGATCTTCACTAGATGATATTTTGTTAAATATTTTACAAATCTGGCCTGTTTCTTCTGATGATTTTTTTGAGAAATCATGGATTAAAGTAGCCGCTGACCTTTTATTTTGTTGTCGTAATATACTGCTGGCTGCCGAAAAAATAGTCTCTGAAGGATTTTCTTCAATCATCGCGCTGACTTTTCTTCTCTTTGTTCTCTCACTGATTTGAATGAATTCGCCTAAAGTTGAAGGCCCTGGTGTAGGTTCCATATTTTCAATATTTTCTGCGATTGAATGTGTTTCAGCTTCAATAAAGATTTTATTTAACCATTGTTCATTTTTCTTATTGAAATTATGTAAAGAATACTGTGCACATTTCCATTTAGTTCTTGCACTTCGACAAAAATTACCAAGCTTTATATTAGTTCTGTCTAAATCACTTATAACATATCCCTGTTTTATAATTTCTTGTTGTAAGAGAACAACTGACTCTTCAAGGGATAATTTAGAGAGTTTATTATGATTATACCACGCAGTAAAAAGTGTTCTATTTGTAATAGTCACCATGATTTCGAATCACTAAGACGAACACAAAGCGAAGAATAATAATACTAATATATAAATTTATTGTCACTAACTAGAAATTAAATTAAGAATATCACAAACATTATTAATTACAAATAAGTTCAGTTTATAGATTCAAGAACGAAAACACATTTGCACAGGGCGAAATCGTTTTAACTTCTGAAAAAGTTTTCACTTCCTCAGAAAACTATTTTATGATCATATTAGGAACATCTGTTTTCAAAATTCTAGAAAAGGCCTTCAAGAATGTGAAGAAAGGACTCAATGACCCGCACCATAAATCAGCATCGAGATAACAAGTGGATCTCAGCAACGATGGATACTCTTCCCTAGGATACGCGGATGACCTAGTCATACTCGTTGAAGGAAAATTTAACAACACGATCAGAGAACGTATGCAACGTGCACTGAACGTGGTGAGCAAATGGTGTGCTAGAGAAGGACTTAAAGTCTCATCCTCGAAGAACACCTTGGTACCATTTACATGCAGGAGGAAACTGGCGGGCCTTGAACCGCTCTTTCTAAATGGTGGCAACCTGAAAATGTCGGGTGAGGTGAAGTACCTAGGAGTAATCTTTGACTCCAAACTGACCTGGACCCCTCAAATCTCAGACGCAAATCGGAAATTACCCTTGCGGTAATTAGACGAATGTACGACCGACAATGGGGGCTCAGACCAGGAATGGTATACTGGCTGTACACCAGAGTGGTCAGACCCGCAATCATGTACGCTGCTTTGATATGGTGGCCTAAAGCCACACAGCATACAACCATACAAATACTCAGCAAGGTTCAAAGACTTGCTTGTATTAGCATAACGGGGGCTATGAGAACCACGCCCACTGCAGCCATGGAGACGGTCTAGACCTCACACCACTTCATATTCTGATAGTGGGGGAGGCAAGACTGGCACTCTATAGGCTGCAATTATCATCGGTCAACGTAAGAGTTGATACCCCACACAGAAGACTCTTGACAGACATAGGGGGACCTCTCCTGCAAATGAGGTCGGATCATATGGTAGTCAGATATCTTGAAAATTCACTCTTTAAAGTCACTATTCCAGACCGCAACGAATGGAACGGCTTTAGGGAAGATATACACAAACAAAGTGTGATCTGGTACACGGACGGTTCTAAATCAACCACAGGTACTGGATCAGGAATCTATAATGAAAACATGAGGATAGGCTATGCTCAACCATTAGGTAGCCTGGCATCAGTCTTTCAAGCAGAAATATTCGCAATCATAGAATGTGCGAGAACCAACATAGAGAAGGACTGTCGAAACAGGCAAATCTATATCATGTCCGATAGCCAGGCGGCACTGAAGGCTCTCCAGAGTCAAGAGACTTCATCCAAACTGGTATTGGAATGCTTCAATACCCTGAATGACCTAGCGAGACAGAACAAGGTTACGCTTGTCTGGACGCCGGGTCACTCTGGTCTTGCGGGTAATGAAAAAGCTGACGAGCTAGCAAGGCAGGGAGCCACCATTTCATTTATGGGACCCGAACCTGCCTTGGGCATAACAAAAAAGTCGAGTCGCCTTGAAGTCAGGAAGTGGACTCGCAACAAACACAAGGAATACTGGGAAAACAGACCAGGCCTTAACCATAGTAAGGCCCTTATAAAAGGGCCTAACTCAAGCCAAGCTGTCCTGCAGCTAACATTGAGTAGGGCACAGCTGAAAACAACCATAGGACTGCTCACAGGCCACATGACTGTTAAAGAGCATCTAAGGAAAATCGGGCTATACAACGGCGACACCAACTGTCGCCTCTGTAATACGGCACCGGAAACAACTATGCACGTTCTGTGCAGGTGCAATGCGCTGGAGACCAAAAGACGGCTCATATTTGGGAACAGACAAATGGAACCAAATGATTTCCACGCGCAACCTCTGAAGGACCTGCACAAGCTAGTGCAGGGCATCGAGTTCGGAATAGTTGCGTGAGTGTAATAATATTGGGGCAGTACAATAAGCCACCTAGGCTGCAGTGCATCCTGATCCGAAAGGAAGACGGCCCCCACAGGAAAAAAAAATCAAGTGGAGTGTCACTCTTGAGTTTTATTATTTCCAGAATCGAATGAATGTTTACTTGTAAAGGTTACATTGGAGATAAATCTACCTTTTGTATTTGTAAAATAGTTATTTAATGTAAAAAATAATAATACTGCATATTCATTTACTAATTAATTAATTAAACTAATAGCCGATAGCAATTATTAAGTTCACGGGAAGGTGACGACGATGGCTAGGCGCTTTGTATTTATCCTGCCCGCGTATGTAGCGCGCTCCAAATTGTATAAAAATGTAATCCTTCGGTGGAAAAAAATCATAACTTCGGCGGATGGATCGACTTAAAAAAAAGGTTCACATGGTTAGATAGATAGATAATTACAGAATATCATGATCTAAGCAGTATTACATTCCTATTTGATTAAAAGGACTGCGAGTCCAACAAAGTTGTAATTTCATTTTTAAAATTGATCATTTTTAAAAATTCATATCTAAATTATTTTACTTCTTCTTGATAAGATTTCTGTTCTATTGAAAAGTGCCTTATTCATATTATATTCAGAAAAAAAAAAACAACTATTTGGAAATTATTTGTAAGGCTTTAGTATTGAAATTATTAGAACGCTTATTTCTTACCAAACTCATTAGCATAAATTGTTCAACTTTGCGAATTATTTTTGAGATAACTACTTGCGTAAATGAATTCAAATTCCATATTTCTATGTTTTAAAGTATGCCAAATATAGATATACTAATAGAATTGCAAAATTTTAAGTTTTATGTTGACCCCCCCGCGGGGGGCTGGCCGCACCGACGCGAATCGGCGATAGTGTGCGGTGGCATTTGCCACTAAAATTTTGTAAACATAATAGGAATATTTCTTTTAAACGAGTATTCTCCACTCTCAGATTAAGCATGAAGTAATATTTTCAAGTTTAGAAAAGCCTTAAAATTTGGTTTGGTCGCGTAGCGCGTAGCGCTCCGCCACCTCACTAAATGTTCGGCCTTTCTAAACTCGAAATTTTACTTCATGCGCCACGCGTATAAAACACTGATTTTAGGTGAAGTTTAAAATATTCTACTGAAGCAGTATCAAAGAGGATAATATATTATCATCTTTAGCTGTATTCTAAAAACGTGTATTCTAAACATCACATCACATCAGTGTTTAGTACGCGTGGCGCATGAAGTAAAATTTCGAGTTTAGAAAAGCCTGAAAATTTGGTTTGGTCGCTCCGCTTCGCTACGCGACCAAACCAAATTTTCAGGCTTTTCTAAACTCGAAATTTTACTTCATGCTTAAGCTGGGAGTGGAAAACACTCGTTTGAAAGTTCAATTTGAAATATTTGTAAAAACAACGAATATCCTAACATTTACAGCGTATACAGTATATTGAGATAATAATAATAATACATATTATGTATACTTAATAAAACTCTCTGTATATAATAATATATAATATGCAATGTACAAAATATTTTTTTGGGCACCAGAAGCATTCCATGGCTGAAAGGGCCTAAGACGAGTGTTTTCCACACCCAGATTGCATTATGTCGGTCCCTGTCATTAATGAGGGGAATTTCCGGATTAGATTTAAGTTTGTGAATTTCCAGCGCTTCGAATAAATCCATTCTTCAGCCTTTATCCGACACATGAATTACTGATAGCATGCTGTTTTCGGTGCAGGTATGGTTGTTTTCCAACAAATGTGTTGCAAAGGTGGACCGGTTGTTTTTTAAACGTAATGAGCTCATATGCTCTTTAATTCTAATTTCAAAATTTCTACCAGATTACTAATCTATGTTCCTTTACATGGTTCGCACGTAATTTATAAATATGTTGTTAATATTTTCGAAATATGTTATTGGGTAAAATTTATTTTTATTTGTTGTATTTGAAGCGTGTTTGCTAAAATCCTTCCCAAGATTGTATTTGAACAAAAACTAAAGTAATATAGGAAGTTCTGATACCAAAACGTCGTATCTAAAGCAGAGCTGGGCAGGATTCGAATCATTCAGGATTCGATTCCCGGATTCGAATCCTTTTAGAGGATTCAAAAGAGGTATTCGAATACTTTAGTGAAAACGGATTCGTGATCCGGATTCGTTACATTTTTTTAAAAGGATTCGTATTCGAATCCAAACGTAGATGATTCAAATCCTTATAAAAGGATTCGAATTCTTATAAAAGGATTCGAATCCTTATAAAAGGAATCGAATCCTTATAAAATTCGAATCGTGATACATGGATTCAAATCCTCCTAAATAATTCGAATCATCGCTATTAAGGCTGGGATTCGAATTCGATTAATTCAAATAGTTAAATATTCTAATATGAATATTTAAATCACTAAATTATTCATATTTGAATATAAATATTAAAATTTTCGAATAATTCAAATATTTGTGAATGCATATTTGGTTACTTAACATGATAAATATCCAACGTTAATAGTATATTTTTAACTTCACTTGAAATCAGTGTTTTATACGCGTGGCGCATGAAGTAAAATTTCGAGTTTAGAAAAGCCCCGCGAAAATTTGTCTCGGGTCGTTGCGCGACCCTCGACAAATTTTCTACGCGGGGCTTTTCTAAACTCGAAATTTTACTTTATGCTTAGTCTGGGAGTGGACAATACTCGTTTGAATTTTAAATTTAACTCTTTTAAAAAATCGACGTATGTAATGTAAGAAATCATTCATTGAAATCAAAAAAAGATGCAAAATTTTACCTAAAATTAACTTTTAGAGTTAACTTTATAATTTGTTCGGCTCTTAATGGGTGAATATTCTATTCCTAAAAAAAACCCTTTTTATTTAATATTAAAGTTGCATTTAATACAATAACAAACTGTGAATAAATCGACATAAATCTAGAAATATCAAAAATCTCGACATGTAGAAAATCTTGACGGTCCACTCCCAGACTAAGCATGAAGTAAAATTTCGAGTTTAGAAAAGTCCCGCGTAGAAAATTTGTCGAGGGTCGCGCAGCGACCCGAGACAAATTTTCACGGGGCTTTTCTAAACTCGAAATTTTACTTCATGCGTCACGCGTATAAAACACTGATTTAAAGTGAAGTTAAAAACGCACTGAAAACCAACCCAACTTCGATATTTATTCAAAATTGGATGTTTTCTTTCCTATCCATGCTGTAAACCTTCAGATATTCGTTGTTTTCTTGTGAATAAACTTCCCTGTAGTCCTTCGGTCTCCGAAGACCATGATTGGTCCTTCGAGCTGTAGCCTTTGTAAATTGGTAATAAGCTTAGTAATCTAGAGTAATCCTTTAACTTGAAACTTCTAAGAACGAGTGTTGTCCACTGCCAGACTAAGCATGAAGTAGAATTTCGAGTTTAGAAAAGCCCCGCGTAGAAAATTTGTCGAGGGTCGCGCAGCGACCCGAGACAAATTTTCACGGGGCTTTTCTAAACTCGAAATTTTACTTCATGCGCCAGGCGTATAAAACACAGATTCAAAATGAAGTTCAATAACACATATATCATCAATAATTAAAATCATTATATAATCAGATAATTAGTCGGCAAATGAACATGTTTGTTAATAGAAACTGATGGAATAAAATATTACTGGTTGCAAATAATAGATTCAAATTTATTTTTAAAGGATTTGTATCCGTGATTCAAAAATGAGGATTAGAATCTTTGATTCGAATCATATTTTTCACTTACGAATCCTTTATTCGAGTATTCGTGATTCGAATCATATTAAGTGATTCGGATTCGTGATTCGAATCATGTTTTTGAGGATTCATCCCAGCTCTGATCTGAAGTGAGTTTTACTTAATTAATTTTAATTAATTATGATGACATTAGAATCAATACGAAGTATTGCCTCCTCGAGTTACTGCTTGACAACATCTTGGCATGCCTACGAATCATGTCCTGTGGGATGCGCTGCCATTCGTCTATTATAGCTTGTTCTAGCTGAGTTAGGGTTTGTAGGGGATTTGTATAATTGTGAACAGCTCTTCCTAGCATATGCCAGATATGCTCAATGGGATTCATGTCCGGAATACATGCTTACCAATTCATTGTTTTAATGTCTTCATCTTGAAGATAATTAATCACTATACTTGCGACGTGAGGCCTAGCATTATCATGCATGTAGACGCATTCTGGACCAACATTTTTGGCATACGGACGAACATGTACCTTGTGTTTGGTTAAGCCTGGCCACCGGCTGTATCTCAGAAACTATGCAGCGTAGGGTGTTGGGGTAAAAAATGTCATAATAAAAGTGGGGAAGAGAAAGCGCTGGAAATAATTTATAAGTTCAAAACTCATCAAAAACATCTATCGCCAAATACAAAACAGGGTTTTCTCAAAAAAAATCCTAATTAAGCTAGATTGAAGAAACAGTGAAACATCCGCGAAAATCTACGTTTTAACATATATATATATTTATATATATATATATATATATATATATATATATATATAATCAAAAACCCCGTCTACCCATAAAGAGTGTGGAGTGTGTAAATTAACATATTAATTCTAAAAATAATTCTAAAAATAAAGTTGTTTATAACAAAATAACATTTCTTAATTATAAATAGTTATGTGATTCTTTGTAATAATTCTGTTGTTATGTTCTGCATACGAAATTTGTCCAATTTTGCCTGTGTTTTGTCCATTCTTTGGCCTCTGTCCATGATGTTCCTCGGTCTTCCAAGATCTTCTCTATAGCGCCGTTCCATGACCGTCTAGGTCTTCCCCTTTTTCTGTTTTTGTATATTCGCGCTTCCCATATCTGTCTAGTTACTCTTCCTGGATTTAGTCGGCGCAGATGGCCCCACCATCCGAGCTGTCTTCTCTCGATGTACTCTAAAACTGGCAAGGTATTCAAGTCATTTCTGATTATTTCGTTCCGTATTCTGTCAAGTTTGGATACTCCCTTAACTCTTCTCAAATATTTCATCTCTAATGCTTGTATTCTGCTTTTTACTTTATTGTCCAGTATCCACGTTTCACAACCAAGTGTGAGAATAGGTCGGTATATGGATTGGAATACATTAAGCTTAGTCGATTTCGATATTTGTTTATTGTCTATAAAGTTCTGTTTCATTGTATAATATAGTTTAGTCGTTTTTTCTATTCTTATGTTCAGTTCAAGGTCATATTTTCCGTTGTTATTTATCTGTACTCCGAGATATTTATATGATTTCACTTGTTCAAGTTTGTCGCCTTCTATGTATATATTTATTTGTTCTTCTTCGTCTCCTATTGTCATGACTTTAGTCTTAGTTTTGTTGATCTTCATTTTGTATTTCTCGAGTATTTCGTTCCATATCAGTAGGTTGTGTTGTAGATCTTTTTCTGTACCGGCAATAACAACAACGTCGTCTGCAAACGCACCTTCTGATATTTGTATTCTCTGTAGATGTCTGAATCCCACATGATATTTTTTTTCTCTGCTTTCGCATTCTTTTATTATTTCATTCATATAAATGATAAAAAGAGTGGGGCTCAGACTACCACCTTGCCGTAGACCCGTGTATGAGATTGAAATTATTCAAATAGTAATCTACGCTGAATTTGACTCAATTTTAACTATTCCTTTGTTTCTTTATCTCTCATACTTAAAGTAGAGGCGAGCGGAAAAGTGTGGTTATTAAATTGCATGTAACTTTAGTTAGGATTAACCGAAATTAATAAAATTAGTCTCGTTTGATAGAGAATTGGAAGCACTTAAAAACTTATTTTAACCTCGTTGACTTTAGTTCTTATAGAAAGCACCAGATGGCGTTTTTGTAACATCCATATTTTTCAGATTTTCTCAAAAAATTCAAATTGTAAGGCATCTCTTACGCTAGTTTATTACATGGTGAAATGCTGAAAAATATGGTGAAAACCTCATCCTGATATCTTTAGTCGAACCAAAGATATAGTAAAAAGTTTGGTATATTTGCCCATTTTCAACCGCGCGCCATATACAAATATATTTTAAAATCTAGTAGGCTTTCTTTCAATTTTCAGTTTTGACATCTTGAACATAAAACAAAAGACCCTAAGTCTTTTGTTTTATGTTCAAGATGTCAAAACTGAGAATTGAAAGAATTCAAATAATAACATCGATTACTTTTTCCAATTTATAGGTTTTGTTAAACGAATATACTACGTCTACGCTAAACCGTCCGTTAAAAGTTTATGGGGTTCCCGTTGCATCAAAAATTTGAAAAAAATCCTTGACATTTGGTTAAATCAGTTCTCCTCATGTGAAATATTTTCAACTTTATATCACTTCCGGTTCCACCGAAAGAAGCACCAAATTTGTTATTTTAAATGGAACACCCTATCTATTAGTAATTTTTTGGATTCCTTGTTTAAACTGCAATATATTTTATTCGAACATATGCACACTTATCTCTTATAGTTTTCAAGAAAAAAAAATATTTCTAAAATTTTGGTCTTTAAAAGGCATTTTAAAATCTGTCTGTAACTTCTCTTAAGAATAAGATGAAAATATGATTTATATCTCTACTTGTACCTAGAGGATGCCTCTATGAGTAAAGTAATTAGAAACTGTCAATTTTGACAATAAGTGTTCTTAAAATGTCAATATCTAAGTGCCCTCCTCAATATCTGGTAATTCAATTTTTTTAAATAGAATGACCCATTTTTTATTACATGGTACGATTGGGAGGAAAGTTTCCTACAAAAAAGTATTTACAACTATACTCGTAAAGCAAGTAGTTTTAGAATTATTTCGAAGATTCGTTTTTCGTCGCAATTATGCAGGGAATAATGCGCGCATAAGTCGCAATTAAATTTTAGTAGGCAAGTAGTATGCTTTTGTTTTGTCGTGACTGTAATGTGAAATGTCAAATAATAAAAACAATTATTAAAAAGTTATACAGAAATAAACAAAATAAATAATTACACAAATAAACAAATTATCTATTTATTCTTTATATCGTATGTTCAATAAAATAAAACCTCTAGAGTGCCATGGAAAATATTGTAGGTTGGCAACTCTGAAATTATACATTATAATTACTATGTCTGACGTTTTATATGTCAATTCCTAAAGTGTGTAGCCAACTTAAATTAAACAAAAGATAAATTAATGGCACTCAAGAGGTTTTTTTCTATTGAACATTGATACATGGCAACGGCGATAGCGATGTTACTCGGACATGTAGAGTATTTAATGAAACTTATCCACATTTGCCGCCGATGAATAAATCTGGGCTAGACTTTTTCGTTTCTTGATCAAAAACAAAATAGCTAAGGTGAAAATTGTTTATACAAAATTTGTGGGTTTTTTCGTTGACTACAACTTTTATTTGAGATATTTTTTGATTAAGTTAATGTGTTTCTATATTTTTAACTTCACTTGAAATCAGTGTTTAAGACGCGTGGCGCATGAAGTAAAATTTCGAGTTTAGAAAAGCCCCGTGAAAATTTGTCTCGGGTCGCTGCGCGACCCTCGACAAATTTTCTACGCGAGGCTTTTCTAAACTCGAAATTTTACTTCATGCTCAGTCTGGGTGTGGAAGACATTCGTTCGTAAATTTTCGAATTATCATAAAGTTGTGTATTTTTACGTAGTCTGCAATTTTTGTTTGATTGAATTGATAAAATAGCTACAGTTAATGAGTGATTAGCAAAATATATCAAATAAATCGTTCTCGGTTTATTGAACAAAAACAAAAGAGCTGAGGTAAAAAGTGTTAAGGTAAAAGTGGTTTATTTTCTCGTTGGCTACAACTTTTGTTTGAAACATTTTTTCGATTGAGACGTCGAAAGCCATAGTCGGTGAGTTGTTGATCTAAACTAGTTTTTTTAGTTTCTAGTTCATAAACAGAAGAACTGAGGTGAAAAGTGAATATACAAAATTTTGTGTTGGGTTTTTTTATTATCTTTTGTGTGAAACTTTTTTTGATTAGTTACCTATAATAAATCAGCAATTTGTAAGTGATTATCAAATAAATATCTCCCCTAGGCTTTTTCGTATAGTGATCGTAAACAAAAGAGTTAAGGTGAAATGTGTTTTGGTAGAAGTTGTGTGTTTTTTCATTACCTACAACTTTTGTACAAAACATTTTTTGAAAAACTATAAAGTAATATAATACATCGAGGAATAAGTAAGCATTAAATTTATAAAATTTCAAAAAGATATTGCTTGAAAATGTTTATAAAAAAGTTTTAAATTGGCAAATATATGTCAAAAAAGAAAAAGAAAATATTTTTGAAAATTCTTCAGTCTCAGAAAGTTCCTAATTATTTCAGAGTTTTTTGTTGTTAACATATTTGAAATTTGTTAATTAAAAAACCGAATATTGTAATGATTTATGGTGATTTTTAACAGAAGACTTTTTAGACATTTGATGGTTTAGAGTTAGCTACAGTGTTTACTGTGTAAATAATAATAATAATGGTCATTGTCTAACAGGAAACATTCCCAATTACACGACAATTTAGTATTACCAAAAAAGTTTTAAACAAAAGTTGTAGCCAACGAAAAAATAAACCACTTTTACCTAAACACTTTTCACCTCAGCTCTTTTGTTTTTGTTAACTTATCAATTGTAGCATTATTATCGATTCAATCAAACAAAAGTCGCAGATAACGAAAAAATACACAACTTTATAATAATTCGAAAATTTGCGAACGAGTGTCTTCCACTCCCAGACTAAGCATGAAGTAAAATTTCGAGTTTAGAAAAGCCCCGCGTAGAAAATTTGTCGAGGGTCGCGCAGCGACCCGAGACAAATTTTCACGGGGCTTTTCTAAACTTGAAATTTTACTTCATGCGCCACGCATATAAACCACTGATTTTAAGTGAAGTTAAAAATATAGAAACATATTAACTTAATCAAAAAATGTCTCAAATAAAAGTTGTAGCCAACAAAGAAACACACAAATTATGTGCCCAGATTTGCCCAGATTTATTCCTGTAGTAATCTCACTCACCAACTGTAGCGTTATTATCGAACAAATAAAAAATTCAACAACAACTCACCGACTATGGCTTTCGAAATAATTCGAAAACTAATTGCTTTACTAGTATAGTTGTATAATACTTTTTTGTAGAAAATTTCCCCCCAAAATGTACCATGTGATAAAAAATGGGTCATTCCATTTAAAAAAATTGGATTACTAGATATTGAAGAGGGCACTTCGATACTTATGTCAAAATTGACAGTTTCCAATTACTTTGCTCATAGAGGCATCCTCTAGGTACAAGTAGAGATACAAATCATATTTTTATCTTACTCTGAAGAGAAGTTACAGACAGATTTCAAGATGCCTTTCAGAGGTCAACATTTTAGAAACATTTTTTTTGCTTGAAAACTATAAGAGATAAGTGTACATATGTTGGAATAAAATATGTTGCAGTTTAAACGAGGAATCCAAAAAATTACTAATATATAGGGTGTTCCATTTAAAATAACAAATTTGGTGCTGCTTCCGGTGGAACCGGAAGTGATATACAGTTGAAAATATTTCACATGAGGAGAACTGATTCAACCATATGACAAGGATTTTTATTTCAAATTTTTAGTGCAACGGTATACCCATAAACATTTAACGAACGATTTAGCGTAGACACCCTGTATAAGTAATATAAGTAAATCCAGGATTACTAAAAATCTCAAAACATAGTAGGCTATGAGATGACAAAATTATAACATTGGTTTATTGATACAATACATCTGTCAAAACAATGTTGCAGTGGCGTGAAGAGTATATGCCGTGAGCAGAGCTGGGCAGGATTCGAATCATTCAGGATTCGATTCCCGGATTCGAATCATTCAGGATTCGATTCCCGGATTCGAATCCTTTTATAGGATTCAAAAGAGGGATTCGAATACTTTATTGAAAACAGATTCGTGATCCGGATTCGTTACATTTTTTTAAAAGGATTCGTATTCGAATCCAGACGTAAATATTCATAGTAGAATATTTAACTATTTGAATTAATCGAATCGAATCCCAGCCTTAATAGTGATGATTCGAATTATTTGGGAGGATTTGAATCGGTGTATGAGGATTCGAATCCTTTTATAAGGATTCGATTCCTTTTATAAGCATTAGAATCCTTTTATAAGGATTCGAATCCTTTTATTTGTGAATGAATATTTGGTTACTTAACCATGAAAAATATCCAACGTTAATAGTATATTTTTAACTTCACTTGAAATCAGTGTTTTATACGCGTCGCGCATGAAGTAAAATTTCGAGTTTAGAAAAGCCCCGTGAAAATTTGTCTCGGGTCGCTGCGCGACCCTCGACAAATTTTCTACGCGGGGCTTTTCTAAACTCGAAATTTTACTTCATGCTTAGTCTGGGAGTGGACAACACTCGTTCTTAGAAGTTTCAAATTGAAGGATCACTCTAGATTACTAAGTTTATTACCATATTACAAAGGCTACAGCTCGAAGGACCAATCATGGTCTTCGGAGACCGAAGGACTACAGGGAATCGAAGTTTCTTTACAAGAAAACAACGAATATCTGAAGGTTTACAGCATGGATAGGAAAGAAAACATCTAATTTTGAAAAAATATCGAAGTTGGGTTGGTTTTCAGTGCATTTTTAACTTCACTTTAAATCAGTGTTTTATATGCGTGGCGCATGAAGTAAAATTTCGAGTTTAGAAAAGTCCCGCGAAAATTTGTCTCGGGTCGCTGCGCAACCCTCGACAAATTTTCTACGCGGGGCTTTTCTAAACTCAAAATTTTACTTCATGCTTAGTCTGGGAGTGGACAACACTTGTTTGAATTTTAAATTTAACTCTTTTAAAAAATCGACGTATGTAATATAATAAATCATTCATTGAAATCATAGAAAATGATGCAAAATTTTACCTAAAATTAACTTTTAGAGTTAACTTTATAATTTGCTCGGCTCTTAATGGGTGAATATTTTATTCCTAACAAAAACCGTTTTTATTCAATATTAAAGTTGCATTTAATACAATAACAAACTGTGAATAAATCGACATAAATCTAGAAATATCGAAAATCTCGACATGTAGAAAATCTTGACGGTCCACTCCCAGACTAAGCATGAAGTAAAATTTCGAGTTTAGAAAAGCCCCGCGTAGAAAATTTGTCGAGGGTCGCGCAGCGACCCGAGACAAATTTTCACGGGGCTTTTCTAAACTCGAAATTTTACTTCATGCGCCACGCGTATAAAACACAGATTTAAAATGAAGTTCAATAACACATATATCATCATTCATTAAAATCATTATATAATCAGATATTTAGTCGGTAAATGAACATTTTTGTTAATAGAAACTGATGGAATAAAATATTACTGGTTGCAAATAATAGATTCAAATTTATTTTGAAAGGATTTGTATCCGTGATTCAAAAATGAGGATTCGAATCTTTGATTCGAATCATATTTTTTACTTACGAATCCTTTATTCGAGTATTCGTGATTCGAATCATATTAGGTGATTCGGATTCGTGATTCGAATCCTGTTTTTGAGGATTCATCCCAGCTCTGGCCGTGAGATATCCTGAACGTACGGAATATTCGAGGAAAGTATTTAGAAGAATGGTGAAGAGCAATAATAACGACCCAACGAATAAGTACCTATATTCGTTGGGTCGTTATTATTGATCTTTGACATAGCTTCATAATAAATTACCTTCGTCACTTTTTTTTACAAGGCACACTAATTATCATATTTATATAAATATAATTTTAAATAGATCTATTGAAATGTTTTTTTCTTCGACAAAAACGGCCATCGAATTTGGTTTTTAGTTCAATAATATCGGCCAACAAATAACAGAATTATAGACCTTGTTTATCGAAAACCCGGTATACTGTTTCAATATACTACTTTAGCAATATTGCTGTGCAAACTATAAGAAACGTAAGCTTATTTTTTCGAATTCAAATAGTTTTGAATTTGAATTATTCTTATTTGAACTGACAGGTTGATAATTGAAGACCCTGAAAACACAAGAATAAAGAATATTGTGCGCTTGAACTACCAAGAATATCAAAAACATTTTATTGGAGTTTAGTACAATTTTACCTAAGGAGTGTTCCATCCCGTTTAATCAAATCTCTATCTCTTATATTAACGGAGATCCTCATGTTGAGAATGAATCTGTGGACACCCTGTATAATCATGGCAAGTTGAATGATAGTTTGAACTCAGTTTAGTTAGACTTGGATAGAACTATTTTTGAACAATTGTTCAACTTCAATATTGTCATCTGCACAGTATAAACTTATGCATATCACTCTCCGTAAAAAAGTACCTGAATGGTTTATTTTGCAAGAATGCGCGCACGTTGGCGTTTCTCCGTAACAGAGCAAGTGGCCCCTTTAACCTTAATGGAAGAACAAATAGCTCATGTTCCAATGTTCAATATTTGAGCGGCGTAACGTAAAGTGAAGGCAGGATGCCATTCGCCCACGTGCAATATGCAGAAATGAATGAAAACTCGTCGTCGTCAGTTGCTGCTTTCAATGAATGACCGCTCCTCGCGAGGCTAGCACAGCACGCCTTCTTATCTTCTAAGATAAACACTACAAAAATCTCTGTGTCCCATTTTGTGTACGACAGGTATTTTAATGTTTGTTCAAGTCTTGTAACACAAAATGCCGAGATTCGAATAAAAAGATAAACCGCGGATATCCTTCCTTGTCTAAATATTTCATACACACATTTTTATAGAAATATACAGGGACAATACGCACATTTCAACAGAAAGTATGGGGGATATCGGTTATTTGATGAAATAGAGAGTCAGTTTCCGCCAAAGTTGCGTATTTTAGAGCCTAAAAAAAATCTAAAAAAAGAAACTAAAAATATCTTCATTCGTTTTGAGATATTGTCAAAAAAAAATTATTCAAAAACTATTGAATCTAGACATTTACAACTTTGACATTGTCTTTTTAACGAGAATTCTAGTAACTAACATATTTTATTTTAATACAACTAAAATATTTACCCAGGGACCATAGCCAACTTTTGTTTTTCTTATGAGCGCCATTTTGGATTTTCATATTTTTTAGAAGAATTTTTCTTTCTAAATTCAATGATTTATCACAATTATAGTTGATTGTACATTTGATATGTAAAATTTTAATCTTGTGTTATTTGTAAAGAGTGCCTTGGCAACAGGTTACTAACTCACTCATTTGACAACTCCTAGGGCCCATAATTTGCTTACATACCACCCTTGAGGACGAGCTTCCAGCTGATGCATCAAAAATCAATCAAAATACCGGTAATAGTAATGCGTTAGTGTTACTAACAACTATAAAAAACTAGATTTTTCAATAAAGTAATACAAAATTGAATAAATTCATGTTTCTTAACATAAAATGTTTACGTTAGATTCCCAAAGTATATCAACAAAATAAACACAAATTCAAAAATGGTTTACATTTATTCATCAAAAATTGTCAGAATTTGGTAGCGCTATAACCTTATTTTGACACATAGATACACTTTAAATGAAATTCGTCTTTTTCTGTGTGAAGAATAATAAACTTTTATCGTTGCTCTTGATTTGAACACGACATTTTCTTTACTTTATGTTGTTTGTGATAATTGATACTTATTATTATTATTACAAAAGGTTGACTGCTAACATTAAATGACTACTTTTTCAAGATTTTGTTGATTAATAGATATGACGTCATTGTTTTTAAGGCACGCTTTACAAACAAGAAAATATTATAATTTTAAATATCAAATCTAAAATAAATTATAAGTGTAATACATTACGGAGTTCGCTACAAAATATTCATTCAAAAAACAAGAAAATCCGCCTGTAACAAAAATAAAAATTATCTATGGTCCCCGAGTAAATGTAATAGTTATCTTAAAATAAAATATGCTGCTGGATTCCTCATTAAAAAGTGCCCGTATAATGTCAAAGTTCGAAATGTCTAGAATCAGTAGTTTTTATATAAATAAATAAGAACAAATTTTCAAAAAATCAGTTTTTTGCTGAAAACAAAAGAAGATATTTCAAAATTGTTTTCAAATTATTAGTAGGCAATTACGTAACTTTGCCCCAATTTAACCGACTCTTCTATCTCTTCAAATAACTGAGATCCCTATACATTCTGTCGAAATACGGACACCCTGTATTGGGCGATTTATTAAATTTAAGATTATTTAAAAGATGTTTGCTAAATATAACTAGGTTATCTATCATATGCCATTAACCTAAGTTAGATAATTGCTGCCTAGATTACACTGCGGTTTGGCCTAACCTTGGCGAATTAGAATTTAGATAGTAGTTCCTTAGGTTAGCCTGCCGCTGGGTTGAGCTAGCTGGATGTTAGAAAACTAGTATATAGATTCTAGTTTCTTAACCCAGGAAACTAAATATCAATGCTATTTTCTTAACACAGGGAATGAGAATTTGGATGCTAATTACTTAGCATAGAGTAGTCGTTTAAGTTATTAAAATCTACGCTACTGATAATAAAACTTATGTCGATGTTAGACAGCAACTTATTCTAGGCAACGAAATGTTACAAAAATAGACTAAATGTTGTTCGTGTGCCAGTTACATAAGCTAGATTAACGTTACCAAGATTTGTTAGTTTTATAACATATCCTAGAAAACTAGAGTCTAAATGTTAATTTCTTAATCTCAAGAACTAAAATTTAGATACTATGGTTTGTCTCAAAAATAGGAGGACCACAACAAAAGCTGCTCAAATTACGCGACCTTATTGGCTGCCGAGAAGGTAAATTCAAAATGAACCATTAAGACCTAAGATCGCGAATTTTCTTCTGTCATGTTAGAATAACAACTGACGTTTCTTTGTCAAGTGGCGGTTTCTATTTACACATCTTGTGTTTGAACAGTGTTATCGATGTGCTACAAATAAGTAAGAACTATTACTTATCTCCGTTTATTAAAATATTAGCTCATATTTTAGCTGTGTACACCGGAAAGTTTGTTGTGGTCCTCCTACTTTGAGACAAAGTATAGTAACTAAGGTTAGACGGCGACTGAATTCGATATTAGGAAACTAGAGTCTAGACGCCTAGGTTAAGGAATAAACCTAAGAAAGTAGAATATCGATGCCATTTACTAAACTCTGAGAATTATTAAGATACTAGTAACAGAGCTTAGATAAAAGTTGCGTAGGTTGGTGAAATCTGCGCAATTGTTTACTGCATGTTGACTACCTAACCTAGGCAACGGAATTTCAAAAAGAGAGATTTGAGGTTAGACCTTACTTGTAGGTACTTATGTTAAGTTTAATCATAAGTTATCTGAATTAGATTAAATTGCCCTAGATTTCTCTGGTATTGACGTAACCTAGAAAACAAGAACCCGGATGCTAGTTACTTAACCTAAGGAACTAGAATGCAGATGATAATTACTTTTTTTTATTATAGAGAGGTGGAATGCATTACGCACTTTCCCTTCAACAGGGGGTGTGTGTGACTCTTCCCTATGCAGGGGCCCTACCCACTAAACCACCTCTCTTTCCTCTGGGTCATCGGTGAAATCACCCGTCGGCATACTTCACCCGAATGACCCGTTCAGCGCTTATGCTTATATCTTCGCCGTCCAACTAGTGTGCAATGACGTTGGGCGTTAGTCCTCGTCCTCCTCCCTGACTACCGCCGCAGCGTTTCTGGCATCGTCGTCCTTCCCCCTCAACACTACTTCGGAAAACGCCGCTAACGCATCCCAATTTTCCTCCGATTCCAGTATTAGCGGCATCAACGTGTCGACGTTCGCTTCCCGTCCCGTAATTGTTCGCATCGCTTACGTTTCCGTCTCTCACTGGGGGCACTCTACGAGCGTGTGCTCAGCCGTGTCCACCCCCGCGTTGCAGTACGGGCATCGCTCGTCTGGGGCCTTGCTAATCCGTGCCAAGTATGCCTGGAAGTACCCATACCCGGATAACATTTGGGTCATCCAGTGCGTAGTACACCCGTGCTTCCTCTCCACCCACTGCTCAATGTCTCTTACGAGCCGCCTCGTCCAGGCGCCTTTCCCATCCTCGCCGTTCTCCCATCTCTCCTGCCATTTCTCCAAGGTTCTGGTCCGTGCCTCCTTCTTGCAGCTGCCTGCGTCTCTCGCTCCCAGCTTCACCTCGCCATATACGGCTACCCTCTCCTCCAGTAGGAGGTCTGCTGGAATCAGGGATGCCAACACTTCCACCGCCATGGTGGAAACGGTGCGGTATGCTCTCACCACCCGCAGCGCTCCCACGCGTTGTGCCGCCCGCAGTCGCTCTCTATTCCTAGCGGCCCCTAAGCAGCCTTTCCATGCCGGTGCGCCGTACATCAGCTTGGCTCGCGCTACGCAGGCCAGAAGTCTTTGCCTAGACTCAGAAGGGCCCCCAATGTTCGGCATAAGCCTTGCCAGTGCCCTCTCGGTCCTGGCTGCCGATCCCGCTGCCTCCAGTACCTGCTTCCACCTGTTGCTGTTGGGTTCTAATATCACCTCCAGGTACTTAACCTCCTTCTTGATCTCCACTTCTACGCCTAGCACTTCCAACATCTCCACCCTGTTTCTCTGCGCCCTGCTGGTAGAGAGCCAAGCCGCCTCCGTTTTCTGTGGAGCCAGTTCCAGCCCGATTTCGTCCAGACACCCCCTGATGCTAGCCGTGGCAGTGGCTGCGCTAGCTTTCACCCTTGCCAAGTCGTGATGTGCAATGACGACGGCCAAGTCGTCCGCGAATCCGAAGAGGCGAACTCCCTCTGGGAGTTCAATTGCCAACACCTCGTCGTACACCAGATTCCAGAGGAGAGGTCCCAGTACTGAGCCCTGTGGTACCCCACCAGCTAGCCCAATGTGCCGTCCCTCCCTCTGCCTCAAAGAGCAACCGTCTACAGCTGAGGTAACTTCCAACTATGTTCCTCAGGTATACTGGGATTCTTCTCCTCTCCAGCGCCGATCTGATTGCCCCCCCATGGGAGTGAATTGAACGCATTCTTAACGTCGAGCGTTATTATAACGCAGTGTTTTCTTCTTCGCAGGGGCCCTGTGTTGGCATCGGCCTGTACCTCTTGCACTACCAGTATGCAGTCTACTGTCGACCGCCCCTTCCTAAAGCCGTATTGCATATTCGACAGTCCCGTGCCTGGTTGCTCTTCCAGCCTGTTCACGAGAATCCGCTCGAACAGCTTGGCTACTCCGTCCAGCAGGCAGACGGGCCTATACGCCGATGGATCCTGCGGCGGCTTGCCCTTCTTGGTCAGTAGTAAAAGCCTCGCAATTTTCCACCGCTCTGGAAACTTCCCCTCCTGCAGGCACTGGTTGTAGACTGCCAGAAAGTCCTGCTGGCATTCTTCGGCCGCGGCGTTTACCATCTCGTTTGGGATGCCGTCCGGTCCAGGAGCCTTCCTGTTGGGTAGCCTCAGCGCTTTTAGTAACTCCTCGGGAGTTATCAGCGGAACCTCCTCGAGTCGAGTTGGGATTACCTTGTGCTCGTCCCGTAACCCTCTCGGGGCAGATTTGAAGAGAGCCTCAACCACTGTAGGGATTCCCCCCGGCACGCTGGCGTCTGGGCCCGCCGGCCTCTCCCAGTTTCTTCGTCACAATGCGGTACGTCGATCCCCAAGGGTCGTTGTCCACCTCCTCGCAAAGCGCTTTCCAGCAGCGTTCTTTGCTGCGGACGATTGCTGTCTTGAGTTCCCGCTTGCGTCTCTTCCACGCCTGTTCCGCCTGCTCAATTCTCCCCCTCTCCGTCGGATTCCTACTACGCGTCCTAGACAGTGTTCGCCTTGCTCTGTTCGCCTCTGCCTTTGCTTCCGCCACCTCGGTGCACCACCAGTACACCGCTCTCTTCTTCCGCGTTCCTTTACACGAAAAGTACTTTATTTTTTGTTGTAAAACTGAAAATTACTTGCACGTTTTCGCACCGCGTCGGGTTGAAATGTTTGACATGTGACAACTAATAATCCAAAGCTTGCTTCAGGTCGTGTTTAAAAATCTGTTCCTAACTTCACCCCGTGACTAAAACGCACGAACCTACGGCTTGACGAATGTGTATTTAAGAGATCACTTAGTGTCATGGAAGCATATGCGATAATGGGTATTTTAAAGATGGGAGTAGAAAAATTTTATTTAAATAATCTTTCCATGTTGTTAATATTTAAATCATCATATCTTAAACGGAAAAAGTGAAGTGATGGACACATTACCATTTTTCAGATACGTCACTGTCAATAGATTAAACTGCGAATTCTAATCTAATTTAATGGATTGCACCTCTCATTCGTCTTAAGACTGCCAATTTAGTAAGAGCCGCTTTTACGATCAATAGTTACACCTCTGTTAACTTAACCCGTGGATCAAACCTTTAGTATCTGTTTTACAATTGCGAGGCAATGCATTGTTGTGTGTAAAGCTGAGTTACTTTACTATCAGTCTGCCTCGTGCTTTGAGCTTGGGTTGGTATGGATACATCTTCTTTAATTTTTGTAAATCACAGGTTATCCTTACTCACACGTATTCACTTCACTTTGTTTTGACACCAACGGCAACGGTTTTTTGACAGACGCACGCGCCCTAACAAACAGTAATGTCAACTGAGTAAAAAAATCTGTAGGTAACAACTGAAACAATTGTAAAATGGCAAGGCCGGCTACCAATGGTTTAAACTAGGCAGTACAGTACCAGAGGGTCTACATTACCAAAGGTGTAACTATTGATTGTAAAAGCGGCCCTAAGTCGGCTATTTTTCTTTTTTTTTCAATCTCGCGTTATTTTTTAAAAATGTTGACGAAGCTAAACTGAATTACATGAAATTAGTTTAAAATTTCATTAATTTTCAATCGGCATTGACCCATCCTCAACAACACATATTTCGATTGTTTTTGGCTGAATTGTTTTATACTTCAAAACCTGTAACAAACGACACATAAAATTAGGTTTTGCACTTGCTTTCGTATCCAAATCCACTATTCAAATTGAAAAAATGGTGATGTGTCCATCATAGTACTTTCCCCCGTAAATTGCGTATTAAATCGCTTTTAAAATATTTGTAGCATTATTATTTTCAAAATGTCTTCAACTTTTTGATAACTACAACTTTTATTTGAAACATTTTTCAATTGTATCAACACATACACTGAGACAAACCAATGACTAGATAAAAGAACATTATTTATTAATTATCTCAAAAACTAAGAGTGCTATGACAAAAAGTGAAGATACAAAAAATCTTTAGTTTTTCATTTCCTACAACTTTTATTTGAAACATTTTTCAATTGTATTGACACATACACTGTCACACACCAATAACTAGATAAAACACACAACTTTTGAAATATCTCAAAAACTAAGAGTGCTATGACAAAAAGTAAATAAACAATACATCTTCATTTTGTTATTATCTACAACTTTTATTTGAAAGAATTTTTTGTTTGATGAACATTTATTGAAAAAATCTGAAAAAACTGAAAAACGCGACGAGTAAAACACCACTTCCGGTTTTCCGATTTTCACCAAAAGCTTTTCAGTTCTTCCGATTGTATCAAAAAGCTTAATTTTCAAGTTTCATCTCGATATCTTTAGCGGTTTTTGCGGTACAGCGCACACAGACTCACACACAGACACACAGACAGACAGACATTTTTCAAAAATGGTCTTATTCGACTCAGGGGACCTCAAAACGGATATTTCCGCTAAAATTTTTGATTCGAAAATTTTCACGAAAACAATACTTTCCCTTTGTATTACATACGGGGGAAAGTAAAAAAGTGGGAGAAAATTTGGACTTTGGCAACGCAATCAATTTTTTTTCCACTAGCTTCAAAACAAATAGCTAATCACATTTTGTTATCCTGTCGAGACAATTACAATATTCCATCTGACTACTCTGTAAGACTGTTAAATATCGCGCAACACGCTGCGAAAACCTACTATACAGTTATTAAAATCTCCGGGTGAAATCCACCGACGCCAATTTATAATGTGCGTACGGGCGTTAAGATCTCCTTTGACAAACTGCTTATAAATTGCGAATTACGACACTACTCGCGGCAATTATTGCCTGCCCACTTGGGACTCGCACGAGCACGCGCCAGCTGCTGCTCGTCTTCATCTCAAACGCGCATAAAATACAACATCTAATGTAATTGAATTGCAACGTAAACGACAAAAAATTGCTGTTATTTTAACTGAATGTATGGTTATTAGCTATTACGGTCCGAGATAATTCAGAGTGCAAGAATTAAAAGTATATGTTTAAACTATTAAAGTAGTTTACTGTTAAGTATGATTTATGGTGAAATTAGGGTTGTTAAAAAAATGCTTTTTCTTGTTCAAATAGTTTTAGGTAAACATTTGCTTAAGCAGTAAATTGTCCGACATTCGTTGTTTTTTAAAAGAGTTCAATTTGAAGCTTTAAACGAGTGTTTTCCACTCCCAGACTAAGCATGAAGTAAAATTTCGAGTTTAGAAAAGCCCTGTAAAAAGTTTCGAGTTTAGAAAAGCCCAGCACCGACTCGAGACAAATTTTCTGGGGTTTTCTAAACTCAAAATTTTACTTCCTGCGCCACGCGTATAAAACACTAAAATGTTGCGAAATTTATGTATATTCGAACTTCATGGCGCATGAAGTAAAATTTCTAGTTTAGAAAAGTCTAGAAAATTTGTCTCGAGTCGGTGCGGGGCTTTTCTAAACTCGAAATTTTACTGCATGCTTAGTCTGGGAGTGGAAAACCAGAGCTGGGATGAATCCTCAAAAACAGGATTCGAATCACGAATCCGAATCACCTAATATGATTCGAATCACGAATACTCGAATAAAGGATTCGTAAGTGAAAAATATGATTCGAATCCTCATTTTTGAATCACGGATATAAATCCTTTAAAAATAAATTTGAATCTATTATTTGCAACCAGTAATATTTTATTCCATCAGTTTCTATTAACAAAAATGTTCATTTACCGACTAAATATCTGATTATATAATGATTTTAATTAATGATGATATATGTGTTATTGAACTTCATTTTAAATCTGTGTTTTATACGCGTGGCGCATGAAGTAAAATTTCGAGTTTAGAAAAGCCCCGTGAAAATTTGTCTCGGGTCGCTGCGCGACCCTCGACAAATTTTCTACGCGGGGCTTTTCTAAACTCGAAATTTTACTTCATGCTTAGTCTGGGAGTGGACCGTCAAGATTTTCTACATGTCGAGATTTTCGATATTTCTAGATTTATGTCAATTTATTCACAGTTTGTTATTGTATTAAATGCAACTTTAATATTAAATAAAAACGTTTTTTTTAGGATTAGAATATTCACCCATTGAAAACAGAGCAAATTATAAAGTTAACTCTAAAAGTTAATTTTAGGTAAAATTTTGCATTTTGTCCTATGATTTCAATGAATGATTTATTATATTACATACGTCGATTTTATAGAAGAGTTAAATTTAAAGTTCAAACGAGTGTTGTCCACTCCCAGACTAAGCATGAAGTAAAATTTCGAGTTTAGAAAAGCCACGCGTAGAAAATTTGTCTCGGGTCGCGCAGCGACCCGAGACAAATTTTTGCGGGGCTTTTCTAAACTCGAAATTTTACTTCATGCGCCACGCGTATAAAACATTGATTTAAAGTGAAGTTAAAAATGCACTGAAAACCAACCCAACTTATTATTATTATATTTTTTTCAAAATTCTATGTTTTCTTTAATATCCATGCTGTAAACCTTCAGATATTCGTTGTTTTCTTGTAAAAAATATTCGTTTCCCTGTAGTCCTTCGGTCTCCAAAGACCACGATTGGTCCTTCGAGCTGTAGCCTTTGTAAAATGGTAATAAACTTAGTAATCTAGAGTGATCCTTCAATTGGAAACTTCTATGAACGAGTGTTGTCCACTCCCAGACTAAGCATGAAGTAAAATTTCGAGTTTAGAAAAGCCCCGCGTAGAAAATTTGTCGAGGGTCGCGCAGCGACCTTTGACAAATTTTCACGGGGCTTTTCTAAACTCGAAATTTTACTTCATGCGCCACGCGTATAAAACACTGATTTCAAGTGAAGTTAAAAATATACTATTAACGTTGGGTATTTTTTATGGTTAAGTAACCAAATATGCATTCATAAATATTTGAATTATTCGAAAATTTAAATATTTATATTCAAATATGAATAATTTAGTGATTTAAATATTCATATCAGAATATTTAACTATTTGAATTAATCGAATTCGAATCCCAGCCTTAATAGCGATGATTCGAGTTATTTAGGAGGTTTGAATCCGTGTATGAGGATTCGAATCCTTTTATAATGATTCGAATCCTTTTACAAGAATTCGAATCCTTTTTTATAAGGATTCGAATCATCTACGTCTGGATTCGAAAACGAATCCGTTTAAAAAAAAATGTAACGAATCCGGATCACGAATCCGTTTTCACTAAAGTATTCGAATACCTCTTTTGAATCCTCTAAAAGGATTCGAATCCGGGAATCGAATCCTGAATGATTCGAATCCTGCCCAGCTCTGATGTATACGCTGTAAATTGACAGGCATTCGTCGATTTTTTAAATGCGTTCCACCTGAAGTTTGTGTTTCCACTTTCAGATTAAGCATAAAGTAAAATTTCGAAAATCAAAAAATCATGAATATCAAGAAAAATGGACACATCTTTAAAATATTCTTCTTTTTAAGTATAAGTTTCGAATTTATTTATTTTACATACGAAAAAACGTATCTTATTAAATATTCTTCCTGCAAATCGCATCCGGAGATTGCGTGTGCACTTGTCGGAGACTATCGGCGATCTAAGAGAGGACCCGTTGGACGAAGACTAGCGTTCAGGCGCCTGCCGGAGTCGACGTGGACATGAAATTTTCTCGATTTTCCGTTTTCCTTTTTTGATCGCGTCCTCTATTTTTCCCGTCCCGGCCAGAAAGTGAATGGCGGTGTCGTTTTATTTCAGAAGCGCGGATGTCGCCAGGTGCACTCGTTCATTTAACTCGAGTAATTAATCAACTACATGGAAAACTTTTCTTTTGGGAAAAAAGAAGAAGATACCACACGAAGATATTTCAAAATAATATTGACAAGAAAAATGTAATCATACCTCGATCAAATATGCTGTTATAAGAAAACACTTAATCATCAAGAATAAGAGATTCTTGGCATTATGTCTGTCATATGCTAATCTAAATAACTTGTATAAACTAAAATATAGATTCCTGATGGCCTAAGTTAAGTTAGATAACAACTGGTTTGATTCAATTGTAATTGAACCATGTATTTTTCGAGATTGGGTGGCAATATCTGGTTAGTCTGACGGTGGACTAATATTTCCGGAATGGTATTGATCAGAATAATAACTGTGTAACTTCAATCATACATTTTAATATAGCAAAGGCTTTTACTGAACATTGGTAGAACGAGTTAAAAAAATTCAAATTCAAAAATATATATTCCCAAGTAATACATGGTGTCTGTATTTCGACAGAATGTATAATAATAATAATAATAATAACTTTATTTATATACTCAGTAACATAAAGGTACTCTAAAGAATAATCTATAAAATCATGGTACACAAATCACGAGGTAAGATTCAGTATCGGGTAATAAATACCCAACTGTTCTTCCATCTTAACCTAGACACTATTAAAGGTAATATACCGGGTGTGGCACTTAAGACGCCTCGGACCATAGCTCCTTTACGATAAAAGCTATCGAAAAGATCTAAGAGCAAAGTGGTGCATAATTACCGTCGCTATGTTTCAAAAATATTCCTAATCATCAGTGGCGTGCCGTACTCCAGTGGCGTACCAAACTTATGTTTTTTTAAATGGAATGCCCTATTTTTTATTGCAGATTTGGAAAGTGCTCGAAGAGTAATTATTTTTTTATCTAACATGTTATACCCTTCACTTTAGCGGTTTCGGTGTTATAACCCCTTCTTTCAAAATTGCGCCCCATTTTTGAGATTGTTTTGTAGAGAAACTAATTGACGCCGGTGCCGCCGGTTGCAAATAAAAAAACGATTATCTATTTAAATGAAGATTATACTGGCGTTTAAATTGGAGTAGATTTAATTTTTTTAAATTGACCGGGATTGTATTATACACTTAGTATATTTGATAGGAGAAAGATCGTTTAGAAAAAGAGGAGCGATGAAGTGGCGGTGATAGAAGACCTTTAAACCTTGTGTTTAATGTATGAACATCTTCCCTAAATTTAAGTTTATTGAACAGATATGGTGGTTTATGAGAAAACATTATTTTGTGATAAAAAATGACAGCTTGCGTGTCCCTTCTACTACGCATATTTACCCAACCTGCATCAGTGAGCTTATGTGATAACCGTTCAAATTTACGTATTCTATAAATAAACCTCAAACAGGAATTTTGTACATTTTGTATACGACGTTCCGTAATTTTATCAATTGCTGGATTATAGAGTGTTGAACAATAATTGAAACGCGAGAGGACAAAAGCATTACATAATGAGATTTTTAACGTAATAGGTAAACTAGATCTATGGGGGTATAATTTTTTTAGGTTTCCATGTGCAAGATTAACGTATTTATTTACTTATTTCTTATATCTGAATGAGTTATCGATATATACTCCTAAGTTTTTGTTGCAAACACTGTAGGGAATTTGTGTTCCATTAATCTTGATATTTAAATTTGTTTTTAATTCATTACAGATTTTATCATTACCCAATAGCATAAAAGAAGTTTTAGCCGGACTTAACATGGGGATCTCAGTTATTTGAAGAGGTACATAGTCGGTTAAATTGGGACAAAGTTGCGTATTTTAGGGCCTACCAATATTCTGAAAATAATTTTGAAATATCATCTATTGTTTTTGAGATAACAGCAAGAAACTAAATTTTTGAAAAATGGTTTTTATTTTTATAACTACTAAAACTAGACATTTAGAACTTTGACATTATATAGGCACTTTTTAATGAGGAATCTTGTAACATATTTTGTTTCAAAATAACTATAACATTTACCAGGGAACCATAGCCAACTTTTGTTTTTCTTATGGGCGCCATTTTGGATTTTCATATTTTTTGAGGGAATATTTGTTTCTAAACTCAGTGATGTATCACACTCATAATTTATTTTAGATTTGATATTTATAATTATAATTTTTTCTTTTTTGTAAAGAATGCCTTGGAAACAATGATGTCATATCTATTAATCAACAAAATCTTGAAAGCAGTCAATGAATATTAGTAGTCAAAATTAATTAATAACTGTCAATCTTTTGTAATAATAATAATAATTATCGATTATCACTCATAACATAAAGTAAAAAAAGTGTCGTGTCCAAATCAAGAGCGACAATAAAAATGTATTATTGTTCACACAGGAAGGGACGAATTTCATTTGAAGTGTATCCATGTGTTAGAAATTCTTCAATTTTGTATTACTCTATTGAAAAATTAAGTCTCTTACAGTTATAAGTAACACTAACGCATAACTATTACAAGTATTTCGTTTATTAACAAATACATTTTGTATCAGTACAGTAATAAATCATCTGGATGCCCGTCCTCAGGGATGATATGTACGCAAATTCTGGGCCCTAGGACTTGCCAAATTAGTAAGTTACTTATAATAATAATAATATAGGTCACAGGTAATTTGAAATTCTACTATGTATAATAACATTCACTATGGCGACCACTTAACATATTAAAAGTATACATTATTTATAGCAGATCATAGATTATTGGTATGAAACAGACATCTACTATGAACAAACAAAACATGTTAAAAATATGGTTGTATATGATAAAATAATTTTCTGGACAAAACTAACATATTAAAAGCATAAATTACAAATAATTGATATAAAACAAACATTTACTATGAACAAACAGAAACATGATGAAATTATGGTTGTATATAATAAAACATTGTTTTGAACAAAACAAACATATTAAAATTTGTGTTTCTTGCACTCCTGAAAGTATTCCTCGAAGGAATAGAAAGCATTTTGAGCCAAAAACGATTTACACCAAACTTTTAAATGTTTTGGTTTTAGCTGTTGGATTTGTGTAGGAAGAGCATTAAAAAATTGTATACAGTGGTATCGTAATCCGGTTTTAGCTTTTGTGAGCCTTTGAAATTGTATCCGGATATCATTTTTTGCTCTTGTATTGTGCTCATGATAAAACCTATTACTTTCGTATTTATCTTTATTGTTTGTTAAATGCAAAACGCGTTCCAGTATAAAAACACACGGGACTGTTAAAATGTTCAAATCTATAAAGCATTGTTTACAGTCCGATCTATAACTTATTCCTGCCAGCACTCTAATAGCTCGACGTTGCAAACGAAAGATGTTTGACAAGATGCTTGAATGACCCCACAATATAATTCCGTAGGACATGTGCGAATGAAAATATGCATAATAGATATTTGTTAGCATTTTGGTCGTGATAGACCTGGATAAGTTTCTTAAGACATATACTTGCTTGGCAAGTCTGGCTTCAAGTTCTTGTCCATGCTTTATCCAGGTTAGTTTTGAATCGACAAATATGCCTAGGAATTTTATTGATGAGTGTTCTATAGGTTGGTTTTGCTTTAAGGTGAAAAATATTTTTTGAGTTTTGTCCGCATTAAGTTTAAGGCAATCACAATCGAACCAACATTTTATAGAGCTCATATCTTCATCAAGACAATTCTCTATCTCCATTACGGTACTACCCCTAAATGAAATTGTGGTGTCATCGGCATATAGAACACTTGAACCATGCTGTAGCTGGAGAGGCAGATCGTTAATATAGATCAAGAATAGAAGGGGACCTAAAATGGATCCTTGTGGAACACCGTGTGTAATGCGTTCCTCGCTGGATAATATATTGTTGAATATTACCCGTTGTCTTCTATTCAATAAATATGAAGATAACAATCTGCAACTGACTGGATTGAAGTTATAAAAGTATAGCTTTTGCAATAGAATTGTATGGTTGACGCAGTCGAATGCTTTGCTTAGATCAAGCAGACAACTAGCGGCAATATCATTATTTTCAAAGCAGTCAATTGCAAACTGAATAAATTCATTTGCGGCCTTCACTGTCGATCTCCCCTTCCTGAATCCAAACTGTGTCACTGATAAGATGTTGTAGGATTCAAAATAATTTGTTATTTGCTCACAGATTATCGATTCAAATATTTTAGAGAGTACTGGCAGAATACTTATCGGACGATAATTATTCAAGTTTAGTCTGTCGCCTTTTTTAAATATTGGAACACATTTCGCTATTTTCAACACTTCTGGAAAACCCCAGATCTTAGGGAATTGTTAATCAGGTGTATAATAGGAGTTATCAGTATGTCTACCGCAGTTTTAATTAATTCCAAATTTAGACCGAATATATCCCTGCTAGACTTGTTTTTTAATTTAAATATTGTATTCCTTACACTAACGGAAGACACCTCTTGGAAATTAAATGTTGGTGTTTGATTTAATAAAGTACCGTTTCTTAACATAAGTTTCATTGGATCGTAGTCGGATTTATTAATAGATTTTATCACTTTTTCAGCAGCGTTTGCAAAAAATGTGTTAAAATCATATGCACTAATATCTGTGTCATTGTTTATTTTGTTAGTATGCATTTTAGATTTTACGATATTCCAGATAGCTTTAGATTTGTTACTAGATGAAGTAATATATCGTTCATTTGCTTTTAACTGCTCCTCTTTAATTTTATATTTTTAAGTCATATTAAGTGATTTATATGCAGAATTGGTGTATTTATTATTATATTTGATATTCAGACTTCGAAGTAATTGTACTTCGTTTCTTAATTTAATAAGTTCAGGTCCAAACCACTTTAAGGTTTTACTATTTGAACATCTTATTTCCCGCTCGGGAAAGGCTGAAGTATAGCAGTGATATAATCGGTCAGATAATACATCCCAACCCTCATCAACACTTTCAGGACTGAATGCAAATTGTTTCCAGTCAAATTGGTCTAACATCTTATGAAACAAAATTTTACCTAGTTGTGTAATAGGTCTTACGATTTGAGTTTTTACCGCATGCGTGTGATTGATTTCAACGTATAGTCCTAAGTGATCAGAGACCCCTATATCGTATAATGTTATATTGTTCCATCCATTTATGTTTGAAAATATATTATCAATGCAGGCGTTTCCTCTTGTAGGTTGATCAGTTAATTTACATAATCCATAACTTGAGAAAAGATTACTTAACTCAAGAGCTCTGTTGTCATATTTTTTAAAATATACGTTGAAATCACCACAGATATAAATCTTGTGTGATAAAATATTTATGCGATTTAGCATTTTTTCTATGGTTTCAAGAAAGGTTGTGTATAGGCCATCTGGTGAGCGATATACTGCAATGACTACTACATTGAGGGAATTTAATAGTATTCCTGACATTTCGCAAATGAGTTCAATTGAAAGTTCCTTGACAAAATTTAAGACTGTATACTCAACGCTTGCTTTCACCATAAGTAGTGAACCTCCATGTTTAGAGATAGATCTACTATAAAAATTAGCGGTGTTTCAAATCATTTAAATCAAAAATAAATATTATTGTAAGAGATATTGAACCTTACTCTCTAAATGAGTTTTTAGAATTTAATCTAAATTACTTACATGTGCCTATTGCTTAAGCATGTTTTTCTCTTATGTGACGCATATTCTTATATTAAGTATTCATGTATATCTTGTATGTTTATATTTATATTAGAATAAAGATTATATTATTATTATTATTATTATAATATTCTGCAATACGAAAATCATTAATATTATAAGCATAAGATTCGTTTGGTGTGAGCCAGTGTTCACTTAATGCAATTACAAGTACATTTTTATCAATTACAAATGCTTCAAGCTGTTCTAATTTATTTCGGAGGCATTGAATATTCAGATAGAATATGGCATTATTTTTTAAATCGGTGTTGGAATTTCGTTCGTTCGTCTTTCGTTTGGGGGATGAGGCGGGTGCTTGAAAAATAAACCGTCCTACTTCCACACCAGCCGGCCAGAAGTCTGGATCTTCTATTTCCTGCAGCGCTTCGAATGGGACAGTAACTCTGAACGATGAGTACTCTTTTGGTCTCCTGGAGTTTAATTTTTCACAACAAAGTACTTGGACATTGTTGTCTTCTATATAGGCAGTCGTTTCTGCTGCTGTTGCATCTGAGTGGACTCTATAGATGTGTAAGTGAGCTTTCTTTTCAATTCCTTTTAAAGTTGATCCCTTCTTCTGTCCAATTATCTTTTTCGGAGTTTGCCTTTTAACTGTTTTCAAGGCACTCTTTACAAAAAACAAAAGATATAAGTGTGATACATCGTTGAATTCAGAAATAAATATTCATTCAGAAAATATGCAAATCCAAAATGGTGCCCATAAGATTAACAAAAGTTAACTATGGTCCTCGGGTAAATGTTGTAGTTATCTTAAAATAAAATACGTTACTAGATTTCTCGTTAAAAAGTGCCTGTATAATGTCAGGGTTGTAAATGTCTAGATTTAATAGTGTTTGAATGAAAAAATAAAAACGAAATTAAAAAAAAAGTTTTTTGACACTATCTCAAAAACGAAAAAAAATATTTCAAATTTGTTTTCAGATTATTATTAGGCCCTAAAATACGCAACTCTGTTACAATTTAATTGACTCTATCTCTTCAAATAACCGAGTTCCAAATACATTCGGTTGAAACACGGACACCCTGTATATTGCAGTTATGTTAATTCATAACAGGCTAGATTGTCCTGACCTCCTAGCTAGAATTAACTTTTTTGTACCCAGGTTAGCGTCGAGGCATGCAAACACTTTTTTATTCCTACTGCCAGAACCATAGCTCTGCGAAAATCCCCTATCCACAGCAGAGCTGGGCAGGATTCGAATCATTCAGGACTCGAATCCTGGATTCGAATCCCTTTAGAGAATTCAAAAGAGGTATTCGAATACTTAAGGGGAATATAACAGTGGTCTGAAATTTAATGTTAGGTTTATTTAAAAACTAAAGGTCCTAGAAAGTTGAAATTTTGACAGCGTATATTAAGCCCAATTATCTAGTAAAATATCGAAGTACTTTTTTTTTTAAACAATTTGCTTTCAGAGGTATGAAAAAAATAATGTTAAATTTTTCAAAATTAAAAAAAATATTCCCATATCTTACTACTTTATACTATAAGGAATATAATGTGAACATTTCAAAAGGATGCGATAGCTCATGCCCGAGTCAGGTTAAAATAAAAATTTTGAAAAATAAGACCGTAAAATACCGCCGCCTTGCGGATCTTCTCTTAGTTGAACGCGTTGTACACTCATATGCACAATTATTGGAGGGGGGAGCAGCATGCGGCCAGCGTTTATCCCAGGGCCGGTGAACGCTGTGCGGCTTCGCGTTTGTTTTTCTTTTCTTTTTTCAATCATAGTTAACAAAAACGGCTCGCGTCGTTAGCATTTATTCTCGTAAAATTAATATTTCGCAATTATAATCGATATTTTATTGTACTAGTGTTTTATTTTCATGCTTTCTGACTACTAATGGAATAAGTATTTTTTTTATACTGCATGTTCAGTAATATAGAAAACACGAAATGTTTCACTAATTTAAATAAAGATGTGTAATATACCTTTAATATTTCCTTATTATTTGACAGTGTCGGTATTATTAAATTATTTTTAAAGTTTTTTAAGCTGATTAATAAGCCAGAAGCAATCGAATAACAATCAGTCTTGTTCAAATCATTATTTCGTCTTAAATCTTTCGTTATTAAAGCAGTTGTTAAATGCCATTAAACTTCTCGCAATAAAACTATTAAAGTAAATTGTAAAGTTTCTAGCAATCGGACCTATTTGAACCAACTGCGACTTCATCAACGAATCAATGATATCAAAACTATAAGAATAGTAAGAATAACACCAATATGACGTTGTCGTAGATTAATGTTACAAATCAACTATTTTTTACTGAGCACAGGTAATATTTGTTTGACGAATGTTTAAAAAAATGTAGGGTTTAACTGCGTGCATATTCATTGTTAATTATTTTAGAAAAAATAGAACTATAATAATAATAAGGTAGTTATTATAATGCATTTCAAATAATAAGCTACTTGCTCAACATTGCACCGAGCCCAATATATTTTTTTCAAATTTGGCTGATTTATGATGAGTCATATTTTGATAGTAAGTAAATAAGGAATAAATGAATTGAAATTGAATGTTATTGCAATCCTCTATTTATACGGCTCAGTCAACTTAGCCCCCCGAAGTTCGAATTTTTAAAAAATAACTGTTGCGCTAGGCTGTTCTAAACTCGAAATTTTACTTCATGCGCCACGCGTATAAAACGCTGATTTCAAGTAAGGTTCAAATATACACAAATTTCACAAAATTTTAGTGTTCTATACGCGTGGCGCATGAAGTAAAATTTCGAGTTTAGAAAAGCCCAGAAAATTTGTCTCGGGTCGCTGCGCGACCCTCGACAAATTTTCACGGGGCTTTTCTAAACTCGAAATTTTACTTCATGCTTAGTCTGGGAGTGGAACACACTCGCTTAAAGCTTCAAATTGAATTCCTGTAAAAACAACATATATCTAAAAATTTAAACAAAATAAAGTGAATCTGGAATACGTCTACTTTAAAGAAAAACTCCCTGTATATCGTAGAATCAGGATATTGAGATAGATTGTGTTAGAATGAAAATAAAGTCAATTGAATAGCAACGAAAGGAGCTTAATCACAATTTTGTAGCATCGAAAAGATACCCATGTTTTGATTAGGTACATACATAACCCGATGTGTACTAGGTAAATTTTCAGGCATTCATTGTTTTTGAAAAGCGTTCAGTTTGAAACTCCCAACGAGTGTTTTCCACCGAGTAATAATGATTTAAGTTATCATAAAAAAAACAACCGTGAGGTACGCCACTGTCTTGCTAGCACTAGCCATCTCTTGAATAACTTTCGCATTTATCACTTGGTGAAACATTTTGAAATAATAATAAAGGATAAATTAAAAACACTTGGTTTGTTTCACTATTTGTTTCTATTTACTTGACTAGTTTCGCTTTTTACGGCATTATCAAGAGTGAATCAAGAGTGAACTTTGATAATGCCGTAAAAAGCGAAACTAGTCGAGTAAATAGAAACAAATAGTGAAACAAAGCAAGTGATTTTAATTTATCCTTTAATATCACTAGCTATGTCGTTGTTAGTGTTTATAGACTTCAGTATAGCAATTAAAATGCCAAAAAAAAAAATTGAAATCGTACGGTTAGTTTCCGAGTTATAACGATTTCAATTATCAAAAACAATCGTCAGTTACGCCACTGTCTTACTAGTGCAAGCTATCTCGTTGCCAGTGTTTATAAATATTAGTATAGTAATTACAATGCCAAAAGAGTTTCTTAAATCGTACGGTAAGTTCTTGCGTAATAACGATTTAAATTAGCTAGGAGTGAAAACACAATTGCCAGTTACGCTACTGTCTACTAGGCATCATGTTTCTAATAGCCAGTGTCTATGAGCATAAATAAAGTAATTACAACGCCGAACTATTTATTGAAAGCGGTATATTATATGCCAAACATCATTTTGTATTAAAATTCAGGAAGTAAATGGTAATACGCATACAGGATCTGAAAGCTCTTGCATCAAAATTTGGACGTGAACTTTTTTTTACCTGATATTTTTGAGAGAATATTTTTGTCATATTCTGTTGGCGCTAGCTCTAAGTTATATTTTCCACCCAATTTGATTAAAACCATCTCATTTTAGGGGGCCAGGGTTAAAAATGTTTTATCATTTTTTGGGGCTGTGGGAGTGGCGTTGGCTTTTAAATTGGTAGCGCTAGCTCTGAGGAATCCGAATAGTGTAAAAAACTTAAAAAATCCAAACTCGGGGGGCTAGCATCAACCTAGCCCCCCGAAAGTTCAAATCCTTGTAGTTTTCTTGTCTAAATGGCGCTAGCTCTAATTTTTGTGGCGCTAGCTAAGGCCGGTCTAGCGCAATCGCTTTTTTCAAAAAGTCGAACTTCGGGGGGCTAAGTTGACTGAGCCTATTTATACACATCATCATTTTGTAAACCCTGTACTAAACATAAAAAAAAACAGGGCAGCTTTCCGTTTAATTTTTTTCAATCTATTATTTATTTGTTGCATTCATAAAAACTAGAATATTTGACCGAATATGAATTGAAATTCTCCCCAAAATTGGGGGTATTTACCCAATTGGGCAGAGGCCAAATTAATACACATTATTTTCATGGCAATAGCAGTTAGGGAAGATAATATTCCCATTTAAAAAATATGATTGAAAATCCTATGTTTTTTTTTTTCATATATGTGCGGCATATAAATATTCACAATGAGCTTATGAACATGAATTATTTTATTATTATATTTTTAAGAAATAATCTATAATTTAATAAAATAAAACACATAGTTTGTTCGGCTGTCGAAACTGGAGTCTTAAAAGTAAAAATAATGTGTTATAATGACAAGAATAAGAATCATCAGTTTTGTAAATACCGAAAAATAACACAGGATCCGATAACGCTTTCTAACGAATTGAAAACAATACATAGCTTGTATGTATTATCAGCGTGTTTAAATAATACGAATCGACACTTTCGTTCGATCCGTCTTTTTTATACGCTTTGTTTTTTTCGTCTATTCCACGCGACGCGAGACCCCATCCGTTCATGCCAAGGAGCAATGCACAAATGCACAGCGAACTGACTGCCGCTTTTCTCTCTGACTGTATTCTCCCCACTTGTGCTGTAAATTTGGCATCGGATGAGCTACTCTAAACTATGTGGGTCTTTCCAACACGATCGGCGTGTTACACTGCGATAATCCCCTTAAGTTAAACTGAATTCGTGATCCGGATTCGTTACAATTTATTAAAAGGATTCGAATCCTCATAAAAGGATTCGAATCCTCGTAAAAGGATTCGAATCCTCATAAAAGGATTCGAATCCTCGTAAAAGTATTCGAATCCTCATAAAAGAATTTGAATCCTCATAAAAGAATTCGAATATTTATAAAAGGATTCGAATAGTTACAAAAGGATTCGAATCGTCAAAAATAATACAAATTAATCGTAAGGATTAACATGAAAAACAATTTCACTGAAGTTTATTAAGAACTTCGATTCAGCGTATTTTGTAAACCATTTCATCAGGACCACCCCAAGTACATTACTTTGGGTGTACCAGCAAAAATTCCGTCTTAAAACTGCCATTCGGCAATTTTAAATATAATTATTCCAAATTTGAAGAGCGTGGCGAGGCAGGTTTGCAAGTACCGCACCTAGGTCTGCTGCCAGCACAACAACACTGGGGTGTTAGGTGTGCTGCTTCATTTGGCAATTCATTTTTCAATTTTCATTTATTTGTTTACATAATACTCAATAGAGATAATGTAGGTGTATTTATTAATTTATTGAATGCGTAACTTACAATGAATTAAATATTTTCTTTAGGTAAATATGCATAAGTTGTTAATTTTCCGACATTCGTTGTTTTTTTAAAAAGAGTTCAATTTGAAGCTTTAAACGAGTGTTTTCCACTCCCAGACTAAGCATGAAGTAAAATTTTGAGTTTAGAAAAGCCCCGTGAAAATTTGTCGAGGGTCGCACAGCGACCCGAGACAAATTTTCTGGGCTTTTCTAAACTCGAAATTTTACTTCATGCGCCACGCGTATAAAACACAGATTTCAAGTGTAGTTCGAATATACATAAATTTCACAATATTTTAATGTTTTATACGCGTGGCGCATGAAGTAAAATTTCGAGTTTAGAAAAGCCCAGAAAATTTGTCTCGGGTCGCTGCGCGACCCTCGACAAATTTTCACGGGGCTTTTCTAAACTCGAAATTTTACTTTATGCTTAGTCTGGGAGTGGAAAACACTCGTTTAAAGCTTCAAATTAAACTTGAAAAAAAAAACAAGAAATGTCTAAAGACTTACAGAAAATGTTTCACGACAGTATTAATCTTGATTGTCTTGAAATGCCGATGTCTTGCTTTGGATAAAAATGTATATTTCATATTCCCACACACTGCACTTATTATAAACGCACAAGATTTAATAACTGACATATTTTATTTTGACGTTACATGTACCCTATGTACATTAGTCCTAATTTGCATTAGAACTACTAAAAATCGTAACCAATAAAATCGCAGCCAGAAGAATGTAAATTGGGTTGACTATATTACCATTGGAAATCGTAGCCAATCACATTGCACTCAATGCTTTGATGCGTCCCAGAACAAATCGAACATAGGAAAATGTACAGTGAACATTTTCTGGCATGTTCGGTGTTACTTAAAACTCTTTGTATGTGTACATTCTATTTTTTCTCAAAATAATTGAAGTTTTAAAAAAATTTCAACTATTTTATTATTCTTATCAATATAAAGCTCAATTCCAACCGAAATTAATTTTTGTTTCACCACAAAATCTAATTTTGAAAAGTTGCATGAGAGGGTTAAACTAACGAGTGTCTTCCACTCCCAGACTAAGCATGAAGTGTAATTTTGAGTTTAGAAAAGCACCGCGTAGATAATTTGTCGGGGTTCGCCCAGCGACCCGAGACAAATTTTCACGGGGCTTTTCTAAACTCAAAATTTTACTTCATGCACCACGCGTAGAACCCATTGATTTACAGTACAGTTAAATATATATAGCGCTTAAATGCGATGATGATCAATATTTTCCGAGATGTAGCGAAAAAATGAATTAATTACTTTCTTTGTAAGTAGTTTTGGAAAAACAATAATAAAAGTAAAATAAATTTAGTTTGGGCAAGTTTTCCATATTGTTGATATTTAAATCATCATATCTTTGACGGGGAAGGCGCTATGATGGATACATCACCAGTTTTATTGAATAGAACTGTACCTTGACTAATGATAATTACATAGTTTTGTTGATCCCTCAAGTCTCTTGGTTTAGGTAATTGCCATCCTTGTGTCGGGCAATTACGAAGCGACACACTTTTGTTAAAAAACTGCCAACTAAGTGACTTACAGTCATAATTTATTTATTTATTTATTCATACAAAAACCCAACAGACAAAGTCCAGTTACAGGGTTTACATTTATCTACAATACAAGTAACATGGTTATGCAAATCAACATACAGATACACAATTTTATAAATTTTATTAAAACGCGCGCTATCAATACACATGTACAGTAATATTATATATTGACACTATGTTACAGGTGTCAGACATGTTAAGAGGTCGTATTTAAATTTCGCAATGCTCTGAGCAAATATATCATTAGTTCTGCAAAAATCGTTATATGTACGAGATAATTTAATGATAGGTGAGTTAAGATAATAATTACAACGTGTGGTACAATAATTGAAGGTCTCACTGTCACGAGCGGAGGAACGTGGAATCTTTAAATTAAATAGTCCCAAAATCCGCTGATCGTCTACATAGCCATGTATTATCTTGTAAAGAAAACACATACCTATATAAATGTGTACATTTTTTATTGATATAAAATCAAATTCGTTTAACAACTCCTCATAGGGGACGTCGAACCTATATATCAATGGGCACATTAATTCCCCCGGCCTGTTAGATGCCTTAACTTTGCATGTGCCTACAAGGAACACCCGGACCAATACATTATTTTATTTGGACTCTTATCGCACAGTTTCAGCATCGATGAACACGATTACCAGACTAATGTAGACAGGAAATGACTACAACCAATACCATTGGTTTGATCTCTTTGGATTGTCATTTCAACAATTTAAGGCTAGATTGAATCGTTTTTCGTAAGCGTATTATAATAATATTTATATCTTATATTCAGTCGATTTAAATTATTTAAATTAATTTTTATTTTTAGTTATCAATCATGCATGTATAATTTAAATTATTTTCTGTTTCTTATATTTTTTTAAGCTTTTTGGATTTATTTTATTGTATTATTTTGTAATAATGGCACTGCCGTAAATCAACGTTTATTTATTTATTTATTTATACTCTATGTCTAACGAAATACAAGTAACGTAGGAATTTCTTTTGAATTCCCTCAATAATGTTGATATATTTAGAATACATAGGAGACCAAACAATTGCACAATATGACAATTAACTCAAAATAAACGTACGAAATAATAAGCTAATTGCTTTAACATTATTAAATGATTTGCAATTTCGTAAAATAAAACCTAACAAACGGTTGCAATCTCTTGAAATCTGTTCTACATGTTTATTAATAGTCAACTTTGAATCAAAATATACGCCCAGGTCCTTAACTTCTGAGCATTTTTGCAATTGTATTCCATTAAGCAAGTAGGAATAAGGAATTAAGTTAGATTTTCTGCTGTACGTGACAAGAAAACTGTTTTTTATGTTGAGCGATAGTTTGTTAATGACACACCATTGCGCAAACACATCGATGTCCCGTTGGAGATGAGAAAAATCATCACTGTTTCCAACGACACTATATATTTTAATATCATCCGCATATATTAGTACGTTACACTTCAATTTTATGCACACGTCGTCCATGAAAAGTAGAAAAAGGAGAGGTCCTAGATGTTCCGAAAAATGACCATCGACTTCAACGATTTGACCACGATTATGTAAATATGAGGTCAGTACAGAGATTATATTGTTGTTTAAACCATGTTTCGTGAGTTTTGATATCAATAAGGCATGATCTAACCTGTCGAAAGCCTTCGTTAAATCCCCATAGAATACATTAACCTGTTTGTTATTGTCCATCGCCTGAGCTATATCTTGTGTTATATTGATGAGGTTCGTTGTAGTGGATCTACGTCCAACAAATCCATGCTGCTTTATTGACAAATGGGGACTTACTTGAGTGTATATATGCTTGTACATGATGGACTCAAACACCCTTGAAAGGTTACTCAGAATAGCTATCGGGCGGTAGTTTCCAGTAGATTTATTAGACCCAGATTTTAAGACGGGGCATACCCTAACCTCCTTCCACTTCTCCGGAAATATACCATTTTGCAAAGTCAAGTTATATATATATATAGGTGAGTTGTTCGCAGATTACTGACGCCGAATCCTTTAGGATAATGGCAGGAATCAAGTCTAATCCCTTCGTAAATTTGGACTTGAGTGACTTGAGCTGTTTGAGCACTTCCATTGAATCCATGCGATAATCACCTAAACAGTGTTTACAGCTGTCCATGTCCAGCAGAGATTTATTTGAAGGTAGGTATGACCGACTGAAATAGTTCGCAAAGCCGTTTACTATATCGCATGGGGTATTATTGATCGAATTGTCGTAGGTCATAGATCCTGGGATACGAGAGCTTTTTCTTTTAATGTTTATGTAATTCCATAATAGATTTGGTTCATAAGAAAGTCGTTGTTGTGTATGCTCTATATATGCTGAATGAGCAGCTTCAATTTCACGTTTGCATAATCTGCGCGCTTCTTGATATTCCTCGCGATTTTTTACGGTACTTGATGATGTGTAACGTTTGCGAGCCTTATCTTTTAGTTTAATGTTCTTCATAACAGACTTATCAATCCATGGTGCGTAAGTGTTAGGAGACATTTTCTTAGAAAAAGGCACACTTTTATTAAATATGTTGTAAATGATTTTGTAAAATATATCACAAGCAATGTTAACATCCTTGCACAAATAACTTTCGGTCCAATCAGCTTCAACAATAATGATATTGTTGAAGCTGATTGACAACAACGGGAAATTTGCTTTTCTGAAATTGTATTTATATCCCATCGGTTCTAAATTTGTGTAGACAGTGTCAGGAAATGTTATTGAGAACGTTAAGGTAGGATGGTGGTTGTCCTCTGCTACCAATGGTGATGTGCATTGTTGAACGTCTTGTATGATATCCGAAGATGCAATAATTAAATCAAGAATTCTATTGCGTTTGTTAGTAATTCGGTTGTATTGCCTAAAGTCGTTATAATCTAGGAACGTATTCAATGCTACTAAATGGCTGGATGAAGATCCTTCCGCAAATTCGGGGATATTGAAATCGCCAATTATGATTATATAATACCAGAATAGTCGAAATGCATTCCATAGAGACATAATCAGACAAAATCTCACCATAGTCGAAAGACAGTCAACAAAGTGACGTACAGTTATAATAACACAATAGTCAAAATGTGAATTTAATACTGTAAATCACTAAGTTGACCGACATAAATCTATCCTTTCATCTTGTAATAAGTCGGCGCTAGCCGACATTTAGTTCATTGTGTCAACTTAATATAAGTCATCGTTAAGCGACACTTGGACTATAATGACAGTTGACATAAGTGGGCGGCAGCCGACATTTGGACTATAATAACAGCTGACATAAGTGGACGGTAGCCAATATTTGAACTAAAATCACAATTGACATAAGTTGTACCAACTTGACACAAGTTCGAATTGAACTATAATGAGATCGCCATGTTATTGTTTTTCTTTGTGACAGTTACTATACACATTTTAACAGTTGTGATGTATTTTAAACGAGTGTCAAACCACTGATTTACAGTAAAGTTAAAAATATATAACGCTTGGATGTGATGGTGATCAATATTTACCGAGATGTAGCAAAAAAATGAAAAAAATACTTTTTTGTGAATAGTTTTGGAAAAATAATAATAAAAGTAGAATAAATTTAGTTTGAGCAAGTTTTCCATATTGTTGATATTTAAATATTCATATCTTTAACGGGGCAAGTGCTATGATGGACACATCACCATTTTTATTGAATACAACTGTACCTTGGCTAATGATAATTACATAATTTTGTTGATCCCTCAAGTCTGTTGCTTTAGGTAATGGTCCGAAATTGCGTCGGGCAATTACGAAGAGACAGACTTTCGGGTTAGACAAAATTCATGCGTAATTATCATTACCCTTAGGATATTATAGCTGAAAATGTAAGGGTTGGTATCACATCATTATCGTTCAAAATTAAAAATAAAATAATTTCATACTTCCTATTCTTTACAAAAATCCTAGTAATTTTTACAACCTACATGAGCGTGTGTTTTTTAACAATGTGCATGCATATAATTTTTTTAAACAATCATTCAAACAACACCAACGCCAATTGTGGAAATTGAACCACCTGTGTGGAATACCCACGTTAGGAGTATACCCACACATGAAAACTTATCCGGTGTGTAAGAAAAGAGGAGGATTCTGCGGCCAGCACACCTGCACACAGATTCAAACGTCGCACACACAAGCAACAAAGGAAACCTTTCTACTTTGACATTTGAACCGTTTCACTTGCAGGTGGTTATAAAATAAAGAAAAGTAAGTGCACTTTATCTTCACACGAGAAAAACAAAATCTTTTGTAAAAATTATGCTGCAGAAATAAATAACTTGATCAAGTGAGTTTGTGAAATATTTTTTTATTTCCTTCCAGTATTAATTATAATTATAATATGTAATTGCCTTCCCCTTTTATGACTGCTGTATTTTGTTCTCTATTTTCTAAATTCACTTTTGATTCATGGGAAAGCGATAAATCTACGCGTTGGGTTTTGGTCCCTTTTGAGCGTTTCTTTAGCGGACAGGACGCGACATTCGCGCACTCATAATTAACGACTGTTTCAGGCAGGATATCGTCAGCATCTTCGACGTCGTCGCGATTACTCTTCGGCTTCAATAAGAAGAAAACGCGAAAATTTTCCCATCAGCGCAATTGAAACATTCGCGAACGTTATAAATACGTGTTTTTCTTTCTGCTTTTCTAAACTCATCGAAAATTAAAATGTTAATTCGTTAGATGAAGTTAGGTCGGATGTTAATAAGGATTATTTTCGTTGGATGAATAAAAAATAAAGATATAAGGGAAATTTAATTTCAGATACTGAATATCAGAAAGCTTTATGTACGCTTAGTGTTTTACATTGTAAATGTGGATTATGTCTAAATTAAAACGCGGGAATATTGGTGAAATAATTTCTAAATCGCCAATGAGTGTTTTTTATAAGTATTAAAGCTATATTAAATTGTGCAATCATCTATACTTGTCGTTCATTTTATTCTGTTTTGTATAGGTCCGTTTAGGGGCCTCGGTGGCCGAGTGGGTAGAGACCCTGCCCAAAGACCAAGAGGTCGCGGGTTCGCATCCCGTCCGGTGGAATAATTTATGAAAAATAAATTATTCCATCCGGGTCCATGGTTGTAGTATGAATGAGTTTGTGTTGTTTCAGGAGTAAATGGTTATTTATCGAAAATAGAATTGGTTAAAATACATTAAAATGTTAAATATATAAATAGATTGATGGCTAATGGTCTAGATACCAAGGCCAAAAAAAAAATAGGTCCGTTTTTATTACATGTGTTTTCTTATGTTATACTTATATCTGTTTACGTAGTATTAATTTTATATGATTATAATTTTATTATTGTATTTTTTTTTGTAATATCAAAGGAGATATCCGTAAATAAATTACTTTACTTTACTATAATTCAAGTGGTTGCTATGGTAAATGTTTAGCTGATACAGCTATAAAAAAGCCAGAATCAGATTAGCGAAATACTGTCGAAATCGGGTTCAGTAGTTGTACGCTTTTTTATTAAGTAGAACTGTACTATATGCCTGAAAATTTACAGCGTGTGTATCTGGATATTAATACTTAAAATAAAAATTCCCTGCATGTGAATATCAAAGTAAATTATTGATCTAGGTTGAAAGACCTAAAGTCTGTAACAATTCTTGAAGCAATAATAATATTTCAATACGAATTTCCATTTTCATAATTTCATTTGTGAAATCCAGCAAATGCAAACTTCGCTGAAATTGAATTAAAATGTTCCACTTTGTACAAACCCGATATTCGAAACGACTGCTTGATTTTTTTCTCCTCGTTTCCATGTTCCATTTTGTGAAAACCGACCGTTCTTACAGAATACGCGGTACCTTAATGGGCACGCGGACACCTTAATAGGGAAGAATGAGAGATTTCGCGTTTCAGGCTCGCAATCGCTTTATATAGAAGAGGATAATAGATGAGCTTTACGTGATTCCTCCTTTTTTTTCTCAGCCCGCTTGCGTGATGGAAGTTTATAGTCTTGGCTTTGCCTTAAAAGTGTTTCTTAAGAATGCGTAAGAAGTGAAAGTAAAGATGCGAAATCCAGAGGTCAACACTGAAGACAATTGAGAAACAACTAAAGAGATCTAAATTGAATAAATAAACAACGTTTAACTCTAATATGTATTGATCATTTGAATTTTTAAACATAATATATTAAACGAATAGTCGTAATTTTTGTACATTATAGAATAAATTAGATTAGACATTACCTTGTGAACTTAGGTTAGTTTACTGCCTTTAGTTTTGGGTTAATTGCCAGTTTTTAGAATTAGGTAAGATTCATTCACAGGCATTAAATAACTGCAACTGCAATTACTAACTCTACCTCTGGAAGTAATGTCAATAAGGACTTCCACTAATTATATTAACCTAACTTATGCTATCATAACGAAAATTAGAGTTAATTTAAATTAGATTCGGCACTAGCTTGCAAACTAAAGTTACGTTAGATTGATATGGAATTAGATTAGATAAGATTCTAAAACCCATTGATCTAACCATACCTTATTCAATCCACCAACTACACTCTGTGAATTTAGTTTAGATCAAAGCCCGTATAGTTGGGTAATTGACAGGCTGCAGAATTGGATTAGATTTATTCGGAGACAATAAATAATCGTCATCTAATTAATTACTAACATCTAATCTACCTCAGAGTTAGGTTTGTATTAAATTAGATTTTACATTACCTTGCGAACATAGATTAGGTTAGATCAGAGCCTGTGATGTTAGGTTCGTTGGCATAATGTGGAATTAAATTAGATAAGAGTCAACAACTGACGGAGTGAGGTATCTAACCGTATCCTTCATCTCACTAACTACACTCTGTAAATTTAGGTTAGATTACAACCCATAGGTTAGATTACAACCCATGGGTAGTTGACAGATAGTGGGTAGTTGACAGGTCGTAGAGGTAGATTAGATCAGATTTATTCACAGACATTAAATAACTGTCACCTAATTAATTATCATCGTGTAATCTAACGTAAATTATAATTATACTTCATCTAATCTATTATAATTCTTAACTACAAACCTAAGTAAACGACAACTAACCTAAACTTCAGAGCTTACTTTACAAATTATGAGATTAACTTAACTATGCAATTTGTAAAGAACTACAGCTAAGTCATTTACGTACATAGGTTTGTAGATTAAGTTAATGTTGGAATTCGTAAAGTAAGATTGTAAAATAGTTCTTGAGTTTATATTAAATTAAGATCCAATGTAGACTGTGATATTAGATTAGATTATAGGTAGTATATATTATGTTGTTAGGTTTATTGAATTATGTAGAATTAGATTAGAGAAGATTCAACGACTGATTTTGAAATTAGGTATCTATGTGTACTTCTTTGCGCCAACTACACTTTGTAAATTTAGGTTAGATCACAGCTCCTTGAGTTAGGTAGTTGACAGCAGAGCTGGGATGAATCCTCAAAAACAGGATTCGAATCACGAATCCGAATCACGAATACTCGAATAAAGGATTCGTAAGTGAAAAATATGATTCGAATCAAAGATTCGAATCCTCATTTTTGAATCACGGATATAAATCCTTTAAAAATAAATTTGAATCTATTATTTGCAACCAGTAATATTTTATTCCATCAGTTTCTATTAACAAAAATTTTCATTTACCGACTAAATATCTGATTATATAATGATTTTAATTAATGATGATATATGTGTTATTGAACTTCATTTTAAATCTGTGTTTTATACGCGTGGCGCATGAAGTAAAATTTCGAGTTTAGAAAAGCCCCGTGAAAATTTGTCTCGGGTCGCTGCGCGACCCTCGACAAATTTTCTACGCGGGGCTTTTCTAAACTCGAAATTTTACTTCATGCTTAGTCTGGGAGTGGACCGTCAAGATTTTCTACATGTCGAGATTTTCGATATTTCTAGATTTATGTCGATTTATTCACAGTTTGTTATTGTATTAAATGCAACTTTAATATTAAATAAAAACGTTTTTTTTTAGGATTAGAATATTCACCCATTGAAAACAGAGCAAATTATAAAGTTAACTCTAAAAGTTAATTTTAGGTAAAATTTTGCATCTTTTTCTATGATTTCAATGAATGATTTTTTATATTACATACGTCGATTTTTTTAAAAGAGTTAAATTTGAAGTTCAAACGAGTGTTGTCCACTCCCAGACTAAGCATGAAGTAAAATTTCGAGTTTAGAAAAGCCCCGCGTAGAAAATTTGTCGAGGGTCGCACAACGACCCGAGACAAATTTTCACGGGGCTTTTCTAAACTCGAAATTTTACTTCATGCGCCACGCGCATAAAACACTGATTTAAAGTGAAGTTAAAAATGCACTGAAAACCAACCCAACTTCGATATTTTTCAAAATTAGATGTTTTCTTTTCTATCCATGCTGTAAACCTTCAGATATTCGTTGTTTTCTTGTAAAAAAACTTCGATTCCCTGTAGTCCTTCGGTCTCCGAAGACCATGGTTGGTCCTTCGAGCTGTAGCCTTTGTGAAATGGTAATAAACTTAGTAATCTAGAGTGATCCTTCAATTTGAAACTTCTAAGAACGAGTGTTGTCCACTCCCAGACTATACACCGTTCCATTTGTTTCTGGATCTCGCCTAGCCATGCTTTCGTGTTGTTATGTTGCAGTATCAACATTTACATTTTTTATTAATTGGCACTCCTGATTCCTTATTTTAACAGTGTTGCAATAATTTATGATATAATAATAATAATAATAATAATAATTTATTTCCCAACAGAAATACACATTTCAAATTACAGGGAAAAATATACAAAATACTAGCAGAAAATTATTACATATACAATATTTAATTCAGTTAAACAATACTTAACGATATCTGACATAGTGACTAAATTAATACAGCGGACATTTGGTTAATAAATTGTTTACGACTACAACAAAAGATATCAGCAACGTTTTGAGAGTTATTATAATTGCGCATCATTGTATTGAGAGGGGAGTTGTAATATACATTACTTTGACTTCTATTACATACAAATTGTACGCTATTTCTACTACAAATCCTAGGTGTAAAAAAATTTAACTGAACGAGTATACCGGGAGCATTTATATTGTTGTGAAGCAAATTGTAGAGAGTGGTTAATGAAGCGATCTTGCGTCGTGCAGATATCATAAGTATGGGGTATAAATTAAAATTAATTAATGGGCGCAAAATTCTCTGTGAACAAAAACATGTTGTTGCAGCTAAAATTATTTTCCTTAGAAAATTTTTACAGTATCAAAATTCCAGTGAAGATATCCAATTCGTATACCTGGATGAAACATGGATATATCAGAATGGATCCGTGGTTCGACGCTGGGTACATGAAACGGATATAAAAAGTAATCCAACTAAATTCAAAAGTGAAGGCAAACGCTTCACCATTCTACATGCTGGGTATAGGGGTGGGTTTTTGGATGGGTGCGATTTTTTATTACATTCGAAAAACAATGACCGAGATTACCATGCCACAATGGATGGTAATACTTTTCAAAATTGGGTGGTTAATCAACTTATTCCTGCTTTGGCTAAGCTTTCAGGGAAATGTGTAGTTATTATGGATAATGCTGCATACCATTCTGTGCAATTAGACAAAACTCCTTCATTTTCTTGTAAGAAATGCGAAATGCAGGAGTGGTTGGTTAAACACAATGTAAAATTCAATCCAAAATTAACCAAAAAGGAACTATGGGCTTTATTTATACCTTTTCGATCAAATGACAAAATTTACGTAGTTGATGACATTTTGAGAAAGAACGGGCACGAAGTTCTTAGATTACCGCCATACCATTGTCAATACAATCCAATTGAAATGGCATGGGGGTTTTGTAAGACTTACTACAATAAGCACATAAATTCTAAGTAACCATCTAAGGATCGTGTTCAGAATTTATGGCTTGAGTCTCTCTCAAAATGTACATCCGATATGTGGCAAAATTTCTGTGATCATTGTGAAAAACTTATTTCGGATGACTGGACAAAACTCATGGGGAACCTTTCTTTTGAAACCATTCCTCCTTTTATTATTTCGCTTGGGGAATCTGGCTCAGAACAAACATCAGAAGATTCAGATGCAGGTTCTCTTGACTAAATAATAAAAGTGGAATGAGGGCTTAAAAATTGTTTGACATGAAAATGATCAGTATCACAAGAGGGTGGGAATAAATTTGCAATTCTACAAAAAAATACTGAGGGCCAACAGAAGAGAGAATGACCAAAATTAAGGTGGATGGATGGAGTTGATCAAAATGTGTTAACGGGAAAACCCAAGCGAGAAATACAAATGGATGACGAAATAAGTTTGCAGAGCCGAATTCATTATATTTGTTATATACAATATTATTGCTGTGTTTGTATGTACAAAACCCAAGTAGTAAATTTTGTTAATCTTAAAACTGCATATTATTATCCTTTTATATCTGAAAATTTGTAAAACAGGCAACAGTGTAAGATCACAATAGTCAGAAATTATAACCTTAAAATTGAACATCTGACAGTGACATTTAAAAACCCTGATTTAAAACACAACCAGCCCCATTTACAATACTTAAACTGTCACTTTTCCATAGCTAGGCGAGATCCAGAAACAAATAGAATTTTGTATAAGCATGAAGTAAAATTTCGAGTTTAGAAAAGCCCCGCGTAGAAAATTTGTCGAGAGTCGCGCAGCGACCCGAGACAAATTTTCACGGGGCTTTTCTAAACTCGAAATTTTACTTCATGCGCCACGCGTATAAAACACTGATTTCAAGTGAAGCTAAAAATATACTATTAACGTTGGATATTTTTTATGGTTAAGTAACCAAATATGCATTCACAAATATTTGAATTATTCGAAAATTTAAATATTTATATTCAAATATGAATAATTTAGTGATTTAAATATTCATATTAGAATATTTAACTATTTGAATTAATCGAATTCGAATCCCAGCCTTAATAACGATGATTCGAATTATTTAGGAGGATTTGAATCCGTGTATGAGGATTCGAATCCGTTTATAAGGATTCGATTCTTTTTATAAGGATTCGAATCCTTTTATAAGAATTCGAATCCTTTTATTAGGATTCGAATCATCTACGTCTGGATTCGAATACGAATCCTTTTAAAAAAATGTAACGAATCCGGATCACGAATCCGTTTTCACTAAAGTATTCGAATACCTCTTTTGAATCCTCTAAAAGGATTCGAATCCGGGAATCGAATCCTGAATGATTCGAATCCTGCCCAGCTCTGGTTGACAGGTTAAAGAGAAGTTATATTTCATTAGGTCATACTAATTTAAATGCTACCTAATAAAACCCGAATTACGATCATCTAATCTAAACAAATATTGATTACATATCTGTGAAAGAATTCTCGCAAATCAGATGTGAGAAAGTCAAATCTAAAAACCCGAGAGAGTACTCGTCCTTTAAGGTGGGAGTACCTACTGATGATTTTCCGCGATTGAAGGAACCAGACACATGGCCCAACAGAGTTTGTGTGACTCCTTTTTTATATTGGATCCAGAGAAACCAGGAGGCAGAAAACAACAAAAATAAAATACCAGAACAACAACAGAAGAGGAATCAATAGCGAAGAATCCCAGCACCCTCACAAAAGAAATCACGATAATACATCAAAATATACAATCATTGGGTAACTGCTTCATTGAGCTAGATGAATTAACAATAAATACAAAAGGTATACTAATACTTGGAGTAACTGAACATTGGCAAACAATGGAGCAGTTACCTATGTATAATTTTAAGGACATACAATTATTATCAGCATCTTGTAGAGAGAAGAAACAACACGGTGGTACAGCGTTATACTGTAGCAAGGGCTTTAAATCAAAAGACATTACATACATCAACAAACTAAATGTACAAAGACTATTTGAATGTACGGGTAGCATAATCTACACAGGAAAAAAAGAATACTATGCTGTTTGTATTTATAGACCTTCTAATGCGTAACTTGATATATTTTTTAAAAACATATATTTGATTCTACAATATCTATGTAAGATAAACTGTACGGTTTTCATAATGGGTGATTTGAATATCGACTTATTAGGCGACAGTAATGAATCACAATACTATAAAAATATAGTAATTGAATTCGGTGCAACTTACTTAATTACAGAACCTACTCGCATATCAAAACATAGTAGAGCATGTTTGGATAATATTATTACAAATTCGAACAACATTCAAAGTGCTAACGTCATCAATACAGGTTTCTCTGATCATATGGCACAAATCATATCATTGAATCAAACCGTGGAAAATGTCAATACATATAGATACATAAGAATAATAAATAACGAAAATGTTACAAAATTTAGGGAAAGTTTATTCCAGGAGACGTTTAATGATGTCTATAATACTGTCGATATAAACAAAATGTGCAGCACCTTTTTAAACATAATAACCACTAAATTTAACGCTTATTTCCCAAAGAGAAAAATGCAATGTAATACTAAAAAACGTATCAATACTCCACAACAACTAACAGACTGCAAATCGGAGCTAATATTACTGCAATCTATGTCTGATTTAAATTCAGATGCAATGACAGAATATAAAAAAAGCAAAAAGAATATAACCAACTACTAACACAATTTAAGAATGAATCGATTAAAAATAGATTAACATTGGCGAGTAACAAATCGAAGGTCTCATGGAATATAATTTCAGAAAATATATCGAGGCAAAAATATAACCGTTTACCCACAAGTAGTAATTATATATCACTTGCAAATAAATTCAATAATTTTTTTAATACAATAGCAGATAAACTGACAACGAAAACAAAAATCAATACGAGTATTGAAAATATAAAATTTAATCCGCACACAATGTTCCTATATCCAGTGACAGAGCGTGAGTTGGTAGGGATTGTGCATCGGTTTGGTAACAGGTCCAGTGCCGGTTATGATGAAATGTCAATAATAATTATAAAAAGCTGCATGGATATTGTTGCGAAGCCGTTGTGCTGCCTGATCAATTCTTGCTTTGAAACGGGCGTCTTCCCTGAGAACCTCAAACATTCAGAGATAACACCAATATTTAAAAAAAATGATGGCGAAAACATCGAAAACTATCGGCCTATTAACATTATATCCTCATGGGCAAAAATTATTGAAAAACTTTTAGCTGTTCGGCTTATTGAGTTCTTTGCAAAACACAATCTTTTCCATAGTATCCAACATGGATTTGTTGAAGGAAAAAGCACTGAAACAGCTATATTTAAAATAATTAATGAAATTCTAACAGCCTTAGAGAATAAACAAGTCACTTGTGCTATAATGATTGACCTCACAAAGGCATTTGACTGTATAGATCATCAGTTATTAATTTCTAAACTGGAAAAATACGGCATAAGAGGTAAAGTACTTCAATTGTTCACATCATACCTATACAATAGAACTCATTCGACAAAAGTAGTTGGAAAGAACGGGGAAAAACACCTATCTACGAAATCTGTAATGAATGTTGGGGTTCCTCAGGGAAGCATATTGGGACCACTATTATTTATAATTTTCGTTAATGACCTTGGAGATGCAGTAAGTAATATGGATAACAGCGAAATCACCAGTTATGCCGATGACACTAATGTCATAATAAAAGCAAACACAATTATGGAATTAGCTGATCTTAGTAGTCATACAAAAAAACTTATTACCTAATATTATTAAAGTCTGGCTAGAGGGCAACAAATTAGTACTAAATGAAAGTAAAACAAACATTATTTTATTTAGCAATAGTGCTAGTGAAGAATACCTTACGATTGACGGCACTCAATACAAATTAAAAAATCATTCAAAATTACTAGGTATAACAATAGATAACAGGATAAATTTTAAAGAACAACGACGACTACATGCAATAGATTAGTGAAAAGCATATATGGATTACGAATTCTGCGTAAATGTACTAACTCTGACATTTGTAAAATGTTTTATTACAGCAATATATATACGGTACTACAATATGGAATCATTTTCTGGGGAGGAATTAATGCAAACCTACAAAGTGTTTCTTCTGCAAAAGCGTGCCATTCGAATTTTAAAAAAGATGCAATTCAACGAATCGTGCAGAGACGTTTTTAAACGTGAACGGTTGTTAACGGTCCCTGCTTTGTACATATACAAATGTGTCATATTTCTGCTAAAACACAATAATTACTTTATTGACTTTAAGATGAAAAACAACTACTGTACAAGACAAAAAATATATATGTAATCCCTAAGCACAGGCTTGCGATATATGAAAAGAGTGTACTCTACACTTCCATTAAAATTTGGAACAGAATGCCACTATTTATCAAGGAATCCCAATCTTTAAAACAGCTAAAAAAACAGCTATTTAAATACTTATCTGATCTGGAACCATATACCGTCATGATTTTCTTAAACAATTAGATATCTTTTGCCTATGATTTACTCAAAATATTATGATTACCTTACTATACCTCTGACACTATTTTAAGTTCTTATCATGTACATCGGCTGACTATATTACACATAATCTGTATTTGTATATATTGTATTACGTGTATCTGGTGAACTTTAAAATAAAGAAATAATATTATTATTATTATTATTATTATTATTATAATCTGTTATCTGATCACAAACCTGAGTAAGTGGCAGTTTTTGGAGTTAGATAATATAAACTTTGGTAACAGATTTTGGAATTTCATTTTGTTAAATTTCAATGTCTGCGGTTAGGTTAGGTAACAGTGTGTAGTGTTAAGGTTGTGGAGTTAGCTTATTTTCTTGAGTTCTGCCCACTTGCACCGCAGGTATTTAATCGTGGCTAAAAAGTTAATCACGATTAATCCTCTGATCAAGTCAAAATTCAAAATATAAAAATGTTTTATATTTGTAAGATATTTCAAACCTGTCTGTTTGATCAAAATGCAAATGTGTTATCCATCTCAGTGATAAAGGTAAAAGAAAGGATGTACTGGAAGCCCTTGAAATCCACAAAGCAAACATTAATCTAGGAATTTTGATCCTTAACGACCAGGTTGACACCTCTCTTCGAAATTTTTTAGATTTAATATATATACCTGTTTAAATTGTGTTTTAAGGACTTAGTTTAATAATGATTACCGTGTATTTGAAAGTAGTCACAGAAGTAAAGTAAAAGTGGTATAAAAACATTGTTTTCTATATACGTTATTTAACCTTGCAGTCTAAGCATACATTTCAATTACTAAACTCGCTTAGACTGTGATGCTAACATGTACGTTAAATTTAACATTTCGTGTACGGAGTAGCCCCGATTATCACAAGTGTTTTACGAATTTTACCCTATTTTTCTTTACATCTTCGTTGATCACAAAATCTCTATGTACCACTCTATTGATTTACATTTACCCCTCTTGAACCGTTGTAACTTGCCTCGATTCAGATGGATTTATACGGGGGGGATGCCGATCTGTGAATTCCGAAGATCCACCCCCGCTGTGACAAAAGGCGAACATCTGGGAGACATAAAAGAGGGTGGATTTCCGAAAAGAATAACACAATAGACGACGAGAAATCTCGATCCGAGAAAAGTTTATTTTACACACCCAGCGTTTTGAATGTCGTTTCCCAGTTGTTTATTCAGATATATTGTATGGCTTTAAAAGACTTTAACAGACAGAATGGTGCACCCAGGAATTGAGAGTTGTTTTTATAAAGGGAGAAGTTCGTAATACGTACCACCTGTTACTAAAAAAATTATACAAATCGTCCCAGGACTGGTGGGTGCTATAGAAATTTTTTTATTTTAAATTTAACGAAAAAACGTTACGTCCGTGTGCTTTTGAAATACAATGTAACCACTTTTCAGGAATGTAACATACAGGGGATTTCTTTTTTGTGTAAATACATATCGCAATATTTACAGCGTTTGGCAAATTTACAGGCATTTGCGTTTTTTGTAATATATTTAACGAGTCTTTCCACTCCTTGATTAAGCACTAAATAAAATTTCGAGTTTAGAGAAGCCTGAAAATTGAGCTTGTTTGCGTAGCGAAGCGGGGCGACCAATCCAAATTTAGTAAAATTTCGAGTTTAGAAGTACCAAGCAAAAAAATGTGCAGGCTTATATGAACTCGAAATGTTCTTTCATGCGCCACGCGTATAAAACACTGATTTAGAATAAAGACCAAAATATACTTCTTAAGTTTGGTCTCACGTTAATAAATATTACAAATGCTTATTTTATCTCATTAAATCTTTTAAAATGTAAGCGCCTGGAGCAATTTTCTTTCTATTTGTTTCATTTAATCATATTTACATACAGGGGCGGATTTTGAATTGGGCCCACTCGACCTAAATTGCAATTTTTAGTACTAACAAAAATAAAAGCAAGACCTCGCATAATTTTATATTATTTATATACGAGCCTACCAAGTAACATGTCTGTATCAAACATTCTACAAGTTAGAATGTTTGATATAAACACGTAACATGATTGAATCAAACATTCAAACAAGTAAGAATGTTTCGAAACACGTTACCTGACAGGCTCGTATATAAACATATTACTTAATTAATATAATCATTCATTTTGTACGCCACTGTCGTTTAGAGTTGACTATTTCCGAAAAATACACAAAATATAACTATTTAAAGGGATACTACTCTTAATTTGATGAGATATTGATCCTTTATACAAACGAGCAACTTAAAATAATAACAGAAGAAATAACTGGTTTTGAAGTTTAGAATATATCAGTGTTTTATACGCCTGGCGCATGAAGTAAAATTTCGAGTTTAGTTTGGCTTGGTGGCGTAGCAGCCTTTTCTAAACAAATTTATAATTTATAAATGCATCAAAAATGCCTTTTTGCAATTATAAAATTCTGTTTAAAATTCTCTATTCAATTATGTACTGCAAGTTGATATTAGTTCAAGACTTGATCGTATTAGAGTTTTAAAAATTTGGAATAAGTAGGCTGCATAATAATAATAATGGGTAATAAATTGTAACTGCATAATGACTGTCCTTTGACTATACCGAGTCTACCTATATAATAATAATAATAATAATAATAATAATAATAATAATAATAATAATAATAATAATCTTTATTAAATGGAATCACCATTTCACAAATATAAAATACCAAAATTTTCACAATATATTAAAAACAAACAATAATTCAACTACACTAAAATCACGCCTGTAATTAATGATACAATCAATTATATAAAATTAAAAATTAAAAAAAATCATATATAACTTCCCCAAACTTTAACAAAATAATACTTATGCAATTAAACTAAATAATAATAGTTATGCAACTAACTAGAAATATCAATAGAATGGCAGCAATTTCAAAATAAATGTTTTAACTTCCTTTTAAAAGAAACAAAATCAGTGCCCAAAATGTCGAAAATATCGCTTGCGTTACAATGATTAATGCATCTCATAATTCTATTAAGAGGACCATTGAAAGTGTAATTATTTCTGCATCTACTAATAAAAAACACATCTTTACTTCTACTTTTAGTTAAATATGGGTTTACATTAATTTCTACCAAACCAAGTAACTTAATAGAATTAATCTCGCCAGAGACAAGTTTATGAAGAAAACATAAATCCAGTTCAATCCTCCTAGATCTTAATGAAGCAAGGTTTAAATTATTTAATAGAATATTTGGGTTTTGATCTAAAATGCCGAATTTGAATGAAACATATCGTGTAAATTTATTTTGAACCCTTTCCAGTTTAGTAATATATGTACTATAGTATGGAGACCACACCATACTAGCATATTCCAATTTTGATCTAACCAAAGAGCAGTAGAGTAATTTAATGGTTGATAGATTAAATTTATTACCGTTGCTAAATACAAAACCGAGGGTTTTAAGTGCTTTCCTAGTAATTAAATCAATATGCTGATTGAATGTCAGTTTAGCGTCAAACATTACTCCTAGATCGTTAATGCACTCAACTTGCATTAAGTTGGAATTGCTTAATTCATAACTAAAATTAATTGTAGTAGACCTCCGTGAAAATTGAATGAATTTACAGTTTTGAATATTTAAGGCTAAATCATTAATATCGCAATATTGCACAAGCTTATCAAGACAACACTGAATATGACGCTGATCAGCAGGACATTTAATTGATTTGAATAGTTTTAAATCGTCTGCAAAAAACAGATATTCGCAATCTATGAATGCCTTGCTTAAATCATTTATAAATAGAAGAAAAAGGATTGGTCCGCAATGGGTTCCTTGCGGAACCCCAGAAGGCACATGAATAGGTTCTGATAGACAATTAGCTATTTTCACAATTTGTATTAATAATATCAGTGTTCTTATTAAACAATGTATGAACTGCAGACATATCATCCTTAATACGTGTCTGAGTATTGCTAGACATCGATTCCTTTACGTTAAAAATAATTAAGTTTTTAGATCTGACATTTCGCTCTTCAATTTCGTTAATGACATTATTATTTGATTCAGGATTTATGCTTTGGATACTCTTCATTTTTTCCAATTCAGCTTTTAGTTTTTTATTGTCCATATGAAGATTATTTAACTTAGTAGTAATTGAATCAAGTGCGAAGGTAAATTCTGCCAGTGTTTTATTAATGTTCGTATTAAATGTTGTAAAGCGACTATCTATAACATTTTCAATCATTTTTTTTTTTAATTTCAATTAATAATATTTCATTACTTTTGATGCTAATAACATCTTTATTTTCTGCAATACAGGGAACGTTTTCTTCATCAGGAGTACACTTTGTGCAAGTCCACCTATCGCCAGATTCATTTTTCAATTCTCCGATGTAAGAATTTATTCGATCAGTGTCTAAATCAATACAAGAGGCATGATGCCAATTTGAACATATTTGACATTTCAAAGCGGCTAATTTAGGACTGATATTACGAGTGCAAATGCAGATCATTGGCATGATATTTACGCGGTATTAGCGAAATTCGAGTAAATCTGGCAACGGCGCTTCTGCTGAGTCCTCTGCGCAGAGTGTAAATGCGTGCGCACTGTTATTGGTAATATGGCCGATTTTATTTTATCAATAATAATTATAAACGCGTATTATTATTCAACTCTAACAAAGGATAGACACAGAAGGAAAAAAAGTGACGTGGGTGATAATTATAACAACAGACACGCTTCACACCACGCGGTCTTTCGTGGTGACTTTAAGATATTCACAGCACAGGTTAAAGTAGACCACGGAACAGAAGGATTTGAGGTTACAATTACTATTTTGAATAATACGATGTTAATTAGTTACTCACAGGTTCCCCAATAGTATTTCGCGTTGTTCATAAGAAGTAGAAGGGACTTCACAATAATTCAATTATTATATTTCACTCGTTGCAATGCAATTTCACAAAACATATTAAGCTTATTGACACATTAACACGGGCTTTACTAAATATTGACTGTCTATATCATGTAACTATATCGAAAATACTACGTATTGGCTTTCATTTGACTATACTGGCTATATATTGACTGTCTATATCTTGACAATATCGAGTGCAATACTGTCATTTGACAATATTGGTTATACTGAAATAGTGAAATGATATATGTATTGGTTATACTGAAATAGTCAAATGATATATGTAGACGGTCATTTGGCTAGACTGACTATATATTGACTGTCTTGTGACGTTCAACTCACAATGCACACGGCTAGGTTAGGTAATTAACGGAGCGAGGTCGTAGTTCGGATAGTAGTACTTACTTCAGCATTATTTGGGCGCCAGTCACTAAGTGACAGATGGGTTAGGCTGTTAATCCTATATAATTAAAGGTTAGTAAATAACTAACAGCACACAGATTCAAACAAATTAATATATTAAAACAAATTGCAATTAATAATTAAAAAGCGAAATATGAGTGAATGTAATGAACATCGAATTTAAATAATATTAAAAAATTTACATACTAAAGCAACGATGATTGGCTGACTGTTTTGCTCTCTCTATCAGCAACTAAAGGTCCCGTATTGGCCCGATCTTCTGGCGCAGTTTAGGGATAAATAGCCTCAGCAAATCCTCTGGGTGCTAAGTTAAGCTATCCAATATCCCGGAAGTTGTGCAGAATGTAGCAGCAATGTCCAGGATGAGTTATAGTTTTGGAGGCTTCATACTAGTATTGGGTCCTTTCCTTCAAGACTGGTACAGCTACCCTTCCTTTCCGAGCTATCTCCCTTCCTTTTAAGAATCCTTCCCTTAGAGCGGATCGACACCAAGCTTCATCTACAGCAGGTATGGGCAACCTTTGATATGTTGAGGGCCAAACTTTAGCGTGCAAATACGTTCGCGGGCCGCGTTTAAAAGTACTTGGTGCATTTTAAAGTAGTGATAATATTTTTTGCGATAGATATTAGACATGAAATAATACGACAATGTTATTATAGTACAATTTATTAAAATAACAAAATGAAATTTTTAAAAAAAAGTACATTATAATTAAATCGTTAAATTTGCAATTGTTACAAACTACGAAAGTTAAATACACCGAAATCAATAAGACACTTGAGCTTGAATTTGGGAAACAAATCCATCGATATTTGGATTAATTCCACTGACACAAAAACGTAAAGAATTTTCCAAATTATCGTCAGTCAGTCTTGTACGATGTGTTGATTTGTTAACTTTCATCAATGAAAAGAACTGTTCGCATTTATAAGTACTGCCAAACGCACAAATCAATTTTCTTGCGAATTTTCTAAGCTGCGGAAAATTGTCTTCTTCTAGGTATTCTTTGTAGAAATCGCACAACTCTACGTCTTCAAATTTGGATTTTAGGAGTGAGTTTTCTTGAATCTCGATCAACTCCATTTGTAAGTGTATTGGAGCATTTTGTACAATATATGTTGTAGGAGTAGCAAATAAACTGAAACAGTCTTCCATGTTTTTGAAGTCGCAAAATCTGTTCGAAAGTTGTTCCGACAGTAACTTGAGTTCTTTAGCATATTGAGCATAAGCAATATTTTCATACGCAGAGAGCGTGTTGAAATGGTAACTGTTACCAGACAGCATCTGTGACTCCCACAAGCGTAGTTTGATCTGAAACGCTTTTAAATGGCTGTACAAATCATTTACTAACTGTCCTTGTTTTTGAAGTTTCAAATTTAAATCATTCAAATAGCCTGTAAGATCGAACAGAAATGCTCACATATCACATTTTGGGTCACTTAATTCAGATAGTGGTTTATCTTTTATTTTCATTAAGTCTGCTATCTCATTTCTAAGCTCGTAAAACCGTTTCAACATTTTTCCTTTGCTCAGCCATCTGACTTCATAATAATATGTTACGTCGTTATATTCAGCTGATATTTCATCCAAAAACGCCTTGATCTGACGATGGTTAAGCCCTCGGGATCGAATAAAGTTGATGGTTTTTACTACCACACTCATAACATTCTGGAGTCGAATGGACTTAGAACACAAGTTCTGTTGGTGGATAATGCAATGAAGGACTATCAAATCATCTTTTTGTACATTTAATTCTGTTGCTTTTTTATTCAAAAATTCCGATGAAACCTTTACGTAAGCCGACCATAGAAGGTGCACCATCAGTGCATACTCCAATTAATTTTGACCATGGCAAGCCAAAACTTGTGAATACCTTTTGAACTTCAATAAAAATATCCTCTCCTGTAGTGGTTCCTTTTAGCGGCTTTAAAGCAAGCAATTCCTCAGTAACAGTGAACTCCTTATCAACACCTCGAATAAATGTAGCCAGTTGAGCTGTGTCAGACAAATTGGTGCTCTCGTCTAATGCTATGGAAAATGATTCAAAACCAGCCATACGGTCAGTCAATGTTGTTTTTATATCATTAGCCATCATTTCTATACGTCGAACAACAGTTCGTCTTGACAAACTAATTTTTTCAAATTCTCTTTTCTTTTCAGGACACATAATACCGCAAACTTCTAACATACACTCCTTGATAAATTCTCCTTCGGCAAATGGTTTTAATGCCTTTGCCAATTTTGAGCTAACTATAAAACTAGCTTTAACAACATAATCAAGTTGTGTTTTTTGTTTATGAAACATTTGTTGCTGTTTTTCCAAATTTGCGGTAAGCTTCTGGATTTTGTCTGTTCTTAATTGTCCTGTCAGTGAGTGCAGCGTAGCATGCTTAGTTGAGTAATTCCTCTTTATATTGAATTCTTTCATTACTGGAATGGATTCATTACACAGCAAACAAATAGGCTTATCATTGTGCAAGATAAAAAAGAATTCTTCAGTCCATTTTTCTTGAAAATGGCGACCCTCTGTATCTACTTTTCGTTTCTTTCCACCAGACATCATTTTTGTTTACTTTTCGTTCAATAAACTTAATAACAAACTATAGTTAGTAACCACTCAAGATGCACACAAAGTCACAAAGCAAGTTGACGGCTCGAGCAGTTCGCTAGGATATCGCGTGTCCAAGTTATCACCTCGGTAGCTCAAATAGAACTGAACTAACGTTCGGGCCATCCACCCGCTTATATAGGCAAAATGAACGAATAATCTGGAATAAACTAGTTTAGAATAATTGAGAAGCAATAAATCTTTTGATGTGTCGCCCGTGAGGCGGCAAACCTCAAAGAATTTGATCGAGCAAGTCGAGTGGCGGCGATTATCAAAGAGTGAGGCGGCAAACATCAAAGAATTTGATGTTTGCCGCCTCACTGTCACTCCCGTGAGTATAAGTACCTAATGTAATATTTTTTTAATTGGGTTTTTTCAAAATGTCTCGCAGGCCGGATCATATCTTACAGCGGGCCGGGGGTTGCCCATATGTGATCTACAGTTTAGAGAAAAAGGCAGTATCGAAGTTTTATGAGGGCCCTTCGTGGCTACTTGGCGTCACAACTCGCGTACACTACGCACAGCGCAAAATGATTGGATGGTAATGAAGTAATGGCAAAACCATATATTTAATTAAATTAGCTAAGAAATTAACGTTTAAGAAAGAGTAATGCATGCAGCAGTTGAACATTAAACAACTACCACGACAGACTCCATTAAATTAACACTTAACAATACAAAACATACGGGTGAGCGGTGTGTGTGCCTGGGCTTCCATTAAATTGACTTAACAAATCACTTTCTTTATTAAATGCGGTTATTCCTAAATGCCATATCAATTCTCAAAAAAACTCTAATCCAATTTACTCACCTAGCACACACATCCCTTCACGCCGATCCCCCCTAACCAGTCCCTCTTGTACGTCACGCGCAGACTCTCCCCGTGCGCTGTCGATATCGCGAAATTTTATTACCATCGGCGTAGCGAGCAAAACTTTAGGATTAAAATAAACGGAACGTTCCCGAAAAATGAAACGTTACAGTCTATATCTTAACATTATTGACTGCAATACTTTTATTTGACTATATTGTAAATACGAATTAGTTATTGACTGTCATTTGACTATACTGGCTATACCGTTCGTTTTTTTATCGTGCTCATCATTGGGATCTTTTAAACCAGTGGTCTCCAAACTACGGCCCGCGGGCCAAATCCGGCCCGCGACTTGCATGAATCCGGCCCGCGATTGTTTGTAATTTTTTTTGTAAATGTCATATTTTGACAATTGTTCCTTAAATTTTTCATAATTTTATAAAATTAATCGGATCTTGGCCGACTTTATTATATAGAATTGTATTTGTGGCCCGCGAAGAAGATAGTTTGGAGACCCAGGTTTTAAACCAATGGTGATACGAAGTTGGTCAAATTAGACAAAAATATTTGATACTGAGTAAGAATACGTGAACAAATTTCAGCTAACATCATTTGTTTTAAAAATATGGCGAAAATTGTAAAATAAATATTAATTTATTTTTATTGTAACTTTGTTATTTAATGCAATAGAGACCTGTAACTTGCTGTGTACCATAAAAGTCATCAGAGAAACACACAGGTATTAACAGATTTTATACAGGGTGTCCCATTTTCTAGATACAACACCTATTTTTAGTTCTCTTATGGAGGCCACTGAAAAGAACAAGAACAAATTATGTGAAATCATGTGCCACACTTTTAATTAATTATTAGTTGAAATAATTAAATAAAATATGACGATTTTTGTTTTATCAAATCGGCCATTTTGATTTTTAGATAAGATCAAGAAAACTAATTGACATGTTACACAAGATTTTGTACTATTTTTTCTTGATCTTATCTAAAAATTCAATTTGGCCGACTTTATATAACAAAATCTGTCATATTTTATTCAATTGTTTTAACTAATTATGCATGCACATGATTTCGCACTGCTTTTACTTAATCTTTTCAATGGTGTAAAAATACAAAATGGCCACCATTACAAAAACTTAAAATAGGTCCCATTTTCCCATTATCCATTTTCTAGATACAACTATCTAGAAAATAGGACACCCTGTATAAAATCTATTAATTCCTATGTATTTCTCTGAGAGATTTTATGGTACACAGAAAATTACAGATCTCTATCGCAATAATTACCAAATTTATAAAAAAAATTAACGATTTTTACATTTTTTGCCATATTTTTAAAATAAATAATGTTAGCTAAAATTTGATGACATATTCTTACTCAGTACCAAATATTAAAACTTTTGTCTAATTCGACCAACTTCGTATCATCATTGGTTTACGAGATCCCAATGATGAGCATGATAAAAAGAACGAATGGTATATTGACTGTCTATATCTTGACAACATTCACTGCAATACTGTGATTTGACTATATTGAAAATACTAACTACATATTGACTGTCTTTTGACTATATCGACTATACCTATATTGACTGTCCGTATCATTTGACTATATTGAAAATATTAACTATACAGTATTTTTCACGAATGTTGGCAGTCACGTCATCAATTTATGTACGTATCAAAGACAAGCATATTCTACCATTTTATACTATTATATGCGCATCATTGTAGTAAATAATAGAAACGTATGTCTTGTGACTCCTGATACAAGTACCGCCAACAGTGCTCACCGCTCGGAAACGTGAGGCGATGCATTAGACAAAGACGCCATTATAGTGCATGTCTACCCCAGCACAACGCTTCCCAGTCAGTAGCGTCACTATAAGTTCCAAGTCTTCAAGTTTCTAAGTATCTCTGTTTGTTTTAGTTTTTTCGTGAGTTTTTCGTGTTTTTTCATAGTGCAAGTAAGTGTAGAATTAATTGTTTTGTGATTAGATCTAGTTTTTTATAACTATAAACTCAAAATGCCTGAAAAAAGACTTACTGAAGTAGCCCGAGATATGATTATTAAAGTAATGGACTACTTCAACCAGGAAAAACGCAATGGAGGTCCCCTTTTACCTGTAGATGCAGTCCATGAGGTGAATTATTAAGGAGAGTTATCGGTGAGGGAAAGCGCTTCGTTATTTTGCATGCTGGTCAGAGTACAAGTTTCGTGGAGAATGCTTTCCTTATTTATGCAACAACTTAAAAATTTGCAGACTGGTTATGGATGCACCTTATCACAGCGTATTCGTAGAAAATCAGCCCAAAATTTCTTGGACGAAGGCACAAATCACACATTGGCTACAAGATACCAATAAACCTGTAGAAGTAACAAGTTCAAGGCGGAACTGTTAGCCCTAGCCAAACGATATGCTAGACCTAACAGATATGTGGTCCGCGAATATCTGCTCGAACCTGGCCATGAAATATTGCGACTTCCACCTTATCATTGCGAATTTAACGCCATAGAACTAATATGGGCACAGGCAAAACAATATTATGATGCTCATATAGACGAAAAAGGATATGGAGACAATGAAGTGTTGGTCATGTGGCATAAATCCTTAGAAAAATGTACTCCGCACAGGTGGGACTCTGTTGTTAGACACACAGAATCAATTATCAACAGATGGTACATTAGCCAAAACGTTCTGGATAATGTGCCAGAATATATTATTCGTATTGGAGATGGGAGTAGTTCAGACGATGATGTAACAGACAGTGATAATGATTAAATCAACTTCCACCAAATTACCGGGTGTTGATTCGATCAAATATACGTAGGGGTTTATCATGTAATACCACATTTATGCATTTTTCTACTTCTCTGTTCATTTTAGAGGAAAGGTTGCTATTTGGTTGATATCCAACGTCGTTAACTATTTTTAATCATGGTTTGAAAATTTGAAAATTTAAAATAAATAGCCTCATCACCACCCACACAAACAAGATTTCTATCGCGTCCATTTTAAATTTCATGAATGAAGATTCCTAGTTTTTGAAATGGACGCGATAGAAGTAAAAATAAATATTTTTATATTAAAATTAATTGTATTGCATTTTGTTATTATTGTACATAGAATAATGTCAATCTCATAACAGTAATCATTCTTTCAGGATTTTTTTTCGTAAGTGCATTCCAATAAAGTATTCGTTGGCATGAGTTCTTCCTAAGATTACATGTTGGAATGCAATTTCTATGGTTTCAATCAGAGCAGGATTTGAATCATTCAGGATTCGAATCCTTTTAGAGGATTCGAAAGAGGCATTCGACTACTTTAGTTCAACTGGATTCGTTCCGTTTTCTTAAGAGGATTCGTATTCGAATCCATATGTGGGTAATTCGAATCCTTATAAAAGGATTCGAATATTTATAAAAGGATTCGAATATTTATAAAAGGATTCGAATATTTATAAAAGGATTCGAATACTTACAAAAGGATTTGAATCGTCAAAAATAATTCGAATTAATTGTGAGGATTAACATGAAAAATGTCTTTCGTGTTTTTTAATTTCTCGTTAAATTACTGTTTTATACGCGTGGCGCATGAAGTAAAATTTCGAGTTTAGAAAAGCCCCGTGAAAATTTGTCTCGGGTCGCTGCGCGACCCTCGACAAATTTTCTACGCGGGGCTTTTCTAAACTCGAAATTTTACTTCATGCTTTGTCTGGGAGTGGAAAACACTCGTTCAAAGCTTCGAATTGAACTTAATAAACAACAAGGAATATCTAAAGATTTACAGAAAATAGGCTGTTTTGCGGAAAACACTATTTCTACTAGCAGAAACAACTAGCACTATTACCAGCCAGAAGTTCTAGCTAAGATGGTTGTAGCTTCAGATATCTTGCTACCAGCAGACGAGGCCTGTAGTAGTATAACTAAGTACTATTAGCTGAAAGAACCACTTCTACAAAATGTAACGTTTACTTTTTTCAGTTATAAACGATTTGTCCAGTAGCAGAAAGAACTGCCGCTATTAGCAGACAGAGCTTCTAGTTCCGCAGACGGAGCCTGTACTACTACTACTAGTAACAGAAAAAACTAGTGGTAGTAGAATAAAAAACTACTATTAAGCTGAAAGAACGACTAAGGCCGCAGCCAGCTAAAAGAATTAATCGGAGGGGGTTATAAACATTTTATGGGGGGCTTAGGGAAAGATATTGTTTTGCTCTTACAGTCCCGCGTTTACATATAAAAATTTATGATTTTGAAAATTTCAGGGGAGGTTTGAACCCCCACATCCTCCCCCCTCCTCCGGCTACGGTCTTGAGAACAACTGCTACTAGCTAAAAGAATTACTACAGCAGAAAGAACTATTAACGGAGCTTCAAGTTCAGATGGTTCTAGCTTCAGATGTTTTCAGCAGACGGAACCTGTAGTACAGGTTCCGTCCGTACTAGCACAAAGAAATTGTACTACTAGCTGAAATAACTATTACTACTGATAGTTTTACATATGCACAATCATTTATCGATTTGTAGCATCATTGGTTTGCCTGGACCACATCGGACTTCCCTGATAGGGAATACTACTGATAGAAACGTTTACTTTTTAGCAGAACACGCTATTTCTACTAGCAGAAATAACTACCGCTATTAGCAGACAAGGCTTCTGGTTCAGATGGTTCTAGCTTCAAATCTTGCCACCGGCAGATGGAGCCTGTACTACTACTAGTAGCAGAAAGACCTAGCAGTCGTTTTTTTTATAGCAAAAAACACTATTTCTACTAGCAGAAAGAACTATTGCTATTAACAGAGCCCCTAGTTCAGATTGTTTTGGCTTATTGTATCTTGCCACCAGCAGACGGAGCCTGTACTACAACTAGTTGCAGAAAGTCCTAGTAATAGTAGAAGGAACAAAATAGTAGTTGTTTCATCTACTACTAAAAGGACGATTGCTGCTAGCAGAAAGAACTTGTACTACTAGCTGAAAGATAGATAGTTTATTTCTTTTAACATAAAACGCATTTCTACTAGACGATTAAATTTCTTGGTCGCCGCTATTGTTTAACAAACGCCAATTGTGTATAATATTAATTAACGAGTGTTTTTTGAGAAATTATTGTTATCTTCATTATGGTTTATAATTATTTATATTTCTTTGGAGCAAACAGATACAGGGAGTTTTTCTTTTAAGTATACGTATTCCAAATTCAGCCTATTTTCTGTAAATCATTAGATATTTCTCTTTTTTTTTAAAAGTTCAATTTGAAGCTTTAAGCGAGAGTTTTCCACTCCCAGGCTAAGCATGAAGTAAAATTTCGAGTTTAGAAAAGCCCCGTGAAAATTTGTCGAGGGTCGCGCAGCGACCCGAGACAAATTTTCGGGCTTTTCTAAACTCGAAATTTTACTTCATGCGCCACGCGTACAAAATACTGATTTGAAGTGAAGTTCAGAAACACACAAATACATCTTTAATCAGAGTAACAGGGAGTCAGTTATTTTGTCTTTTATGAACGATTAAGTGATTCGGATTCGTGATTCGAATCCTTTTTACGAGGATTCGTCTCAGCTCTGGTTTCAATGCAGGATTCAGTAAAAAAAATAAACACCAAACCCCTTTATAACGTTACGCCAATGAGCGCAATTACATATGACCTTGAACAGATTGATTCGGAATTTTATAATTGATGACGTGAGTGTAAACATTCGTGAAATAGACTGTATATTGACTGTCAGTTGACTATACTGGCTATATATTGATCCTCTATATCTTGAAAATATTGACTGCAATACTGTTATTTGACTATATTGATTATTCCTACTGAAAATATTAGTCTATATCTTGAAAATATTGACAGCACTGAAAATAATAACTATATATTGACTGTTAGTTGGCTAGATAGTCTATACTGGAAATACTAACTTCATATTGACTATCATTTGACTATACTGATAATACTAACTACAAATTAACAAGGTATACAGGGTGCTCGTTTTTCTAGCTGCGCTATGGGAACCACGCTTATTTGAAGATGCTTGCTAATAACCTGCTTTTACATTTTAAGCAGCGATATGTGTATTTTGTTTCGCAATTTTATATGGCCTTAAAGTCTAACTTGCTACAAATCCGCCCCTGCTTATGTATCTCAAAGAAAATTGCTCGAATTTTGAGGGTCAAGGTTTGGTTAGACGTGAGATCAAATTCAAGCAGTTTATTTCGAACTTCACTTTAATAAATCAATGTTTTATACGCGTGGCGCGTGAAGTAACATTTCGAGTATAGAGAAGTCTGATAATCACAGGTCAAAAACAAAAATGGACATCAATTGCTCTCTTTGACTAATTCTTATTCTTAGTTTTCTTAGCTTAGAATTTATATTTTCAATTAGAAAACGTGTTGATGTTAACAATATGTTGGGGCTATTCACATCAACAAATCTCTCAACCAACGAATGCCTAAACAAATTTATATGACATCACGCTGGTTTTATATGAATCTACTTCACGAAATTAATTTGATTATATATGTTGGAACACAAACGGAGGTGAGACGATTTGTTGACGTGTTTTTTTGTTCTTTCTTTGTCATTGTTTATGTCCATTGTTTATTAGCAGTGATGTAAGAGAATCCGTAGGAAGTCTCGCATGCATGTGTAAATTCGTGTTCACATGTACACGTGTCTTTTCTAATTTTGCCAACAGTGACACACGCCGAAATCGACTCAGACTCGCAACTGTTCCTTACATGTTCCATTTTGCAAAAATACAATAAATATTTTACAGAAACAACACAGAGCATTTTAAAGCCGATTATATTATAAATCAGCAATTTATGATTTTCTGTTAGAAGCAAAATTATATAATTTAAACGAATACTTTGATATTGAAAGTAAATAAAAGAACTTCCTGTGTTTTTTAGTTTTTAGTTAATATTTTGTTATGTGACACAATTTCATTTATGTTCCAGAATTTTGTATTAATTTCGCGATCATTTACTAAATAAAGTTTTTTATTATTATTAGTATTATTCTCATTACATTCACGATAAATTTGAAGCTTTAAACGATTAACGATCATTGATTAAGCGTGATGTAAAATGTTCAGGCTTTTCTTAATTCGAAATTTTACTTCATGCACCACCCGTACCCGTATAAAATACTATTTTCAAGTAAAGTTTAAAATATACTGATAAAACTGGGAATTTTTGTAAGTTTAAGCATTCAATTATTCATTTAAAAACATGTTCAAATTTTGGAATTATTCAAATATTTAAATATTCGTTCAAAAACGTATTTAAGTATTAATATTGTTCGAATATTTAAATATTAAAATACAGTCTATTCCGGGAATCATGGCATTCACGTCATCTATTTATGTACGTATCAAAGACGAACAGTTTGTTTACTATTTAATACTATTATTATACAGAGAGTTTTATGTAACATCGAACATATTCATAACGAGAATGTTTCTTTTAAGTATACATATGCAGACGTTGTACATTTTACCACGCTTGGTTTATTAAAAGAATACAATTTGAAGCTTTAAACGAGTGTTGTCCACTTCCAGGCTAAGCATGAAGTAAAATTTCGAGTTTAGAAAAGCCTGAAAATTTGGTTTGGTCGCGTAGCGCGAAGCGCGGAGCGGCCAAACCAAATTTTCAGGCTTTTCTAAACTCGAAATTTTACTTCATGCGCCACCGGCACAAAACACTGATTCAATGTAAAGTTCAGCGGTGTGTTTTAAACTTCGTAATATGTCAGTGTTTGTACCGATGGCGCATGAAGTAAAATTTCGAGTTTAGAAAAGCCCGAAAATTTGGTTTGGCCGATCCGCGCTACGCGTCCAAACCAAATTTTCAGGCTTTTCTAAACTCGAAATTTTACATATGCTTAGTCTGGGAGTGGATCACACTCATTTTAAGTTTCAAATTAAACTCATTTTAAAAAACAACGATTATCTAAAGATTTACGGCATATACGCCGAAATTGGGAGATGTATACTTGAAAGAAAAACTCCCTGTATGTACAAGTTGAGGCATTAATTACAATTGATTAGCTACAATTTGTAATGGTCATATAGGCAACCCAATTTACACATAACCTAAAAATTAAAGGTGTGAAATCGTATTTTTTATAAAACTCTCTGTATGTGCATCAACGTAGCAAATAATAGAAACGTATGTCTTGTGACTCCTAAAACAAGTACAGACAACACTCCCCACCGTTCAGAATTTTGGAATTGATGACTTGAATGTCAACACTCACGGAATAGAGTTTATGTGGATAATTTAGTGATTGAAATATACGTATTTCTATATTCAAACATTCAACTATTTTAATTATTCGTACTCGAATCCTAGCCTTAATTATATTCTAAACTATTTTATAATAATATCTTGAGTTATGTAATTTCCATCTAATCAAAGTTTATAGTCGTATAGGTTATATAAGTTAGGTTAAGTTTTTTGGCAACTTGAATTAAAAATAATGAATAAAGTAAAGTAGGGTCCTGTTTTTAAGAAACTATAATCTGTTTAATAACTAGGAGGATCGTTTTAAATTTCACGCGCCAAAACCTACAACTCTGATTGGACGAGAGCGCGCCCATTTTACACTATGCTAATTACGTCATTATTAGACGCAACAGTTGACATAACCTTAATTCGAAGCGTTACTGAGTTGCAACTTTGTCTGTTTCGTTATGATCTTTTGTGCGGTGTTTCTTTAGCATAGTTAAAAGTTAGTTTAGTATATATTGTTGTGATGGATTATGGACCCAGATATTATCACCAAGCTTGTGTGATAATATATATATATATAATAATAATAATAATAATATAATAATAACCTTCACCTCCAAAAAAACGTATGAAGTTGGATTTGGGTCATTTAAATCTGTCTGAAAAACAGTGCATAATAAATATGTATAAGCAGATGATAACAGATGATCCACATATGAAAATGACTGCTGTTGTATTAGACATTGTTGGTGCAGTAGGTGAGATATCAAATAGCATAAGAATATGCATCAAATAATAAAATGTTTAATTTTTAGGAGTTGTAAATCCCACTGTCTATCGCACCATTAGCGAATATAAGAAATCCGGAGAGATTTGTAGCCTTAACCAGCTTGGAGGACATAATTAGAAGTTTTAATGACGTAGTGAAGAGATCCGTGCATAGTTTCTTCAATAAAAATGAACTGCCAACTTTGAATAAAGTTTTAAAAGAAGTATACGATCATGAAGGCATGCCGAAGATGAGTCGTTCTACCTTGTATAGTTTTATGAAACAAATAAATTTTAAGTAAGATAGAGACTAGAGCTGGGCAGGATTCGAATCATTCAGGATTCGAATCCTTTTAGAGGATTCAAAAGAGGCATTCGAATACTTTAGTTCAACTGGATTCGTGATCCGAATTCGTTACATTTTTTTAAGAAGATTCGTATTCGAGTCTAAATGTGGGTGATTCGAATCCTTTTAAAAGGATTGGAATCCTTGTAAAAGGATTCGAATACTTACAAAAGGATTTGAATCTTCAAAAATAATTCGAATTAATTGTGAGGAATAACATGAAAAATGTTTTTTTGTGTGTTTTTAAATTTGTCGTTAAATCACTCTTTTATGCACGACCCTCGACAAATTTTCTCGGGGCTTTTCTAAACTCGAAATTTTACTTCATGCTTAGTCTGGGAGTGGAAACGCACGTTCGAAACTTCAAAGTAAATGCTTTGATAAGAACATTAAATGATTGAAAATGTTTTTAAAGATAATAATCTATTTTTCAAAATTTTGTTTAATATTGTTTCAAGTAAAAGTGACATGGTAGCCACAATCTGAAATGTTAAATTTTTCCGACATTTCCCCGACTAAAGATTTTTTCCCTGGCCTTTTAATATACCTTTCTTCTGTGCGAAACCCCCATTCTGTTTAATAGTTTTCATTGTTTTTACCAATATTTAAGTTAATTTTATACATTTTTACGTGTTTTGTAATTTGCCTGCTGATTTTGACAAATTTAATAATATCATATGGCTTTTTGTTAGTGTTTTGGTCAATTTGAATATAATTCCATGACTTTTCTCTGACTTTCCCGGTTTTAATGATGTTTAGTGAATTTTTTATTTACGTAAATTTCAGGCATTAGTCGATTTTATAAAAGAGTTCAATTCGAAATTTTGAACGAGTGTTTCCACTCCCAGGCTAAGCATGAAGTAAAATTTCGAGTTTAGAAAAGCCCCGTGAAAATTTGTCTAGGGTCGCGCAGCGACCCGAGACAAATTTTCGGGCTTTTCTAAACTCGAAATTTTACTTCATGCGCCACGCGTACAAAACACTGATTTGAAGTGGAGTTCAGAAACACACAAATACATCTTTAACGAGAGTAACAGGGAGTCAGATATTTAGTCTGTTATCAACGATGTTCAATGGTAATAATAAATAATTAGGTTTTAAATATTTTTGCTAAAACAATTGGTAACGATATTTATATATTAATGGTTGCAAAAAAATAATAAAATCAAATTTATTCTTATAGGATTTGTATTCGTGATTCGAAAAAACAGGACTCGAATCTTGGATTCGAATCATATTTATCTCTTACGAATCCTTTATTCGAGTATTCGTTATTCGAATCAAATTGGGTTATTCGGATTCATGATTCGAATCCTTTTTACGAGGATTCATCCGAGCTCTGATAGAGACACATTATTATATAAATTCCATATTATATTATGAACATAATGTAAATATGTTTTATTTCACAGATATATGGCGAGATGCCGTACAAGCATTTTAATTGAACTGACGATATCGTACGATGGAAAAGAAAATACTTAACCACAATTAAGAAGTACAAAATAGATATTTGATTTTATTTAAAGAGTAATTATGAAATTATTTAAAATTGCCGCCAAATTTCTCTAGTGATATTCTGGTAACTTTTTATAGTGTAAATTGGGCTTTGGCACTTACTCTTTCTAGTTTTTAAACAGACCATAATAACTATCAAACAAAATGATCCAAATTTTATTATTGACGAATTAAAAAAACAGCGTTTGTCTAATACTAAAAACATGTTTAGGGCGCCCCCGTAGGGTAGTAGTTAGAGGCCCTGCCTTCTAACCCAGGGGTCGCGGGTTCGAGTCCCGCCGGGTAGGGTGGCGTCGTTTTAAAATACACAATGATTTTACCTGGGTCCATGGATGTGTGTGAATGTGTTTGTGGCGTCTAAATATAGTAAATTACAAAATACAAAGGCGAAATGTGTTGTATTACGTTCAATAATACTGTGATGGGTTTTAATTAATATATTCAGAGACGACCGTTTCGAATGACACGTTTATTAATACTGGCCATCTGGTCCGTTTATATAAAAAACATTTAATGCAATAAAATGTAAATAATTGTTCATTCTACAGGTAGATGGCTTAAGCGTTTATAAATTAAAATAAATTAGAATTCAAATCATGACATCTCCCATTTTTCAAAAGCAAAATATACATTCAATTTTTACATACAAAAATCAAAATCATATTTTTCTAAACTAAAACTAATCCGCATTTATTTAGCAACAAATCTATCTGCGACCTTGACGACTCTTCCACTACTAGTATTCTGTGGTGGATTGTAAACAAATGTATCGTCCATCGAGGTTTCAGATTCCATTTCAACGTCACTAGAATAATATTCACTCTCATTACAAGTTACACCACTGTTTTCTGAAGAATCAGGAATAATTGCCAAATATCTTCTATTCCTATCTATTACATTACCCTTTGAGGTTTTTATTGTATATCTTCTAGGTTGTAGATTTTTAATAATTCTTCCTTCTTCCCACTTATTATTTGTTTGGACATTCACTCTATCACCAACTTTCAATTCTGATAGAGGTTTTGTTCTTCTATCATAGTAATACTTGCACATTTTTGACGTTCTAACAAATTATTTGTAGTTTTATTACTATTTATTACTTTTGGCTGTAGTAAAGTTTTATTTATCGGCACCAGACTATTTAAATGACGCGACATTAAAAGTTGAGCTGGCGAAGCAATATTTTTCACTGGTGTATTTCTATAATTTAACATCGTTAAATATAGGTCTTTTCTTCCATGAATGGCTTTTTTAAATAGTTGTTTTATCGATTGAACGGCTCTTTCGGCTAAACCATTAGATTGGCTATGATAAGGACTGGAAATGATGTGCTCGAATTTCCATGTTTTCGAAAATTCTTTAGTGTTTTGAGGTATATTGCGGACCTCCATCTGAGTAAAATTTTTCAGGAATACCGTGCCTAGCAAACATAGATTTTAAATGTTTTACGATTGTTAAAGAATAAGTATCCTTCTCCAATGGTTCTATTTCAATGAATTTTGAAAAATTATCTATAACAAGTAAATAGTTTACATTATTTAGATAGAATAGATCACTAGATACATGCTGCCAGGGTCTATTAGGATTTTCTCTATTTATTAAAGGTTCTTTTATGGTTGAGTTTCTAAATTTCATGCATGTTTTACAATTTTTTATAAAATTAGTAATATCACGTGACATTCCAGCCCGAAATAACGATTCGCGTGCTAAATCTAAAGTTTTTGTAATGCCCTGATGTGCATAATGTAATTTTGATAAAATGTTTGGAATTTGTTTTGCAGGAATAATTAATTGATTTCCTTTATATAATAAGTTATCAAATTGAAAAATTTCATTTTTAATATTCCTAAAATATTCTAATTCTTTATTTAATTTTTTCTTTGGCCAACTTCCTGAAATGAAGTTTAATATTTTACTTAATAAAGGATCGGTCATAGTATCATTTTGCATTTCATTTAATTTATTTTTAGTCATTTTTACATTTTCTTTGATTAAACATACATGACCTTCAATTAATTTGTCTAAATCTTCTTCATCTTTATTTTGATCTGGAATTTTCGCGCGTGAAAGAGTATCAGCTAATAACAATTCTCGTCCAGGTTTATAATACACATTAAGATCATATTTTTGTAATCTTAGCAGCATTCTTTGTAGTCTAAGTGGACAATCATTGAGTTTTTTCTTAAATATTGATTCAAGCGGTTTATGATCTGTTTGAACATCTATCTTTTTTCCAAATATATATTGAGAAAATCTTTCGCAACCAAACAAGATTGCAAGAAGCTCTTTTTCTATCTGCGCCCATTTTTGCTGTGTGTCAGTTAGTGCTTTTGATGTATATGCACAAGGCATATTATTTTGTAATAATACCGCACCCAGAGCGTCTTGGGAAGCATCTACTGACAACACTGTTATCTCATTTATATTAAAATGTTGTAGAACTGGAGATTTTGTTAATGCTGACTTTAGTTTTTGTAAACTTTTATCATGTACCCTAGTCCAATTCCATATAGAATTCTTTTTAATAAGTTCTCTTAAAGGTGCTGTTATTGCAGATAAATTATTAATAAATTTCCAACATAATTGACCATTCCAAGTAACCTTTGTAAAGATTTTACATCTTGTGGTTTTGGAATATCAAGTATTACTTTAATTTTCGAATTATCTGGCTTTATTCCGTCGGCATTTATCACGTGACCCATAAATAAAAGTTCTTTTTGAAAAAATTTACACTTTTCTCTGTTAAATTTGACATTATTTTTTCTAGCTAAATCTAATACCTTTTTTAATCTTTGATTATGTTCTGTTAGTGTTGAACCTCAAATTATTAAGTCGTCTATGTATACATCGACACCTTCCATATCAAATATCTTTTTAAATTTCTTATGGAACACTTCAGAAGCACATTTCAATCCATACGCCAATCTTAAAAACCTGTACCTTCCAAAAGGTGTTGCGAACGTACAAATTTTTGAGCTTTCCTCAGTGAGTAAAATTTGCCAAAATGCTTGCGATGAATCTAAGTGTGAAAAATATTTAGCACCAATCATTCTTGCTGAAATTTCCTCAAATGTAGGTAAATGAAAATGCTCCCTTTTAATGGCTTTGTTTAATCCTGTTGGATCTAAACACACACGCAATGTTCCATTAGGTTTTTTAACTATGGCGGTCGGATGAACCCAATCAGTAGGTTCTTCCACACGTGTAATAATTTTTTGTTTTTCCATGTCATTTAATGTCTTCTTTAGCTTGCTATGTAACGCTAGTGGAACCTTTCGTGGTGCGCTTATTGTTGGAGTAACATTTTCATTTATTTTGATTTGATACGGTTCAGAAAAACACCCAATTCCTTTAAATAAATCTTTATACTTATCAATTAACGAATCATAAACATTGTCTACTCTTTTAACTAAACCAAATTCTTCACAAGCATCCAAACCTAGAAGAGCTGGTGATTGAGGAGCATCCACAATAAAAAAATTTGCAATTTTATTTATCTCTTTATAGGAACAATTTAATTCTATTTCTCCAAAGATTTTAATGTTATTATTTGAATATGAAGTCAATTTTACGTCTGTTTTATTTAATCTGAATGATTTTATATTTCTTAATAAATGTCTGGGAAATAAATTGGCAGATGCGCCTGTGTCTTAAAATTAATTGGATATTTATTATCAATCAACATTTTTACCATCCATTTCTGTGAATTGTCCGTTTTTATGCTGCCTATGAAAACTGCGTTCCCCTGCTCCTCTTCATTGTCGGCGTTCACAAAATTCACTCTACACATTTCTGCAAAATGACCTTTTCGCTGACATTTATTACATTGCTTATTATAAGCGGGACACTTAAATTTCGGATGGCTTTTTCCGCACTTCACACATTCCCATTTCGCGTCACTAAACTTGCGCACTCCACTTTCGCGTCGATCCTGATGCTGCTGCTGGGACCTCGACGTTGCCATCTGGTGATTACTGATGCGCGGTTGCCATCTCCCCTTCTCCGTCCTTCTCTTCACCATGTCGACAATCTCTTGCTCTCCAATGGCTGTTGTTATTGCTTTAGAAGTTTCAATTGATCTGCATTTTGCAATCGCTTGATCCAGTGTTGCATTGTCCCCTTCCAATAACCTCTGTCTCATGTCGTCATTAATTAATTAATACACAAATTAAGATGCTTTTTATTATATCGTCTTTTAGGTCGTTTAATTCGCATGACAATGCCAATTTTTTTAATTCTGTTACATAATTTTCAGTAGATTCGTCACTTTTCTGTTTTCTCGAAAATATTTGTAGCCGTCATATTTAACATTTTTCTTCGGCAAAAAATGTTGTTCAAATTTTTTCATTAAAATGTTCAAGTCATCTGTTTCATTATCATCAAATGAAAAGGTATTATAAATAGGAAAACCTTCCTCTCCTATGTAATGCAAAAGCTGCGCGCATTGTGTTGCTTGGCTCTTTTTTGTGTACTCCGTTGCTGCAAGGTAGTTGGTAAATCGGCTTTTCCAAAATTTCCAATTATCCGCCACGTTGCCTTCCATTGTCATCGGGATTACACCTTTTACTGAATCCATTTTTATCTACGCGCCACACGCTAATCACTACTTAATTTCGTATTAATTACCTATTTCACTTCACTAACCGACTGCGCCATGTTGTATTACGTTCAATAATACTGTGAACCCATCACAGTATTAATATATTCAGAGACGACCGTTTCGAATGACACGTTTATTAATACTGGCCATCTGGTCCGTTTATATAAAAAACATTTAATACAATAATATGTAAATAATTGTTCATTCTACAGGTAGATGGATGGCATAAGCGTTTATAAATTAAAATAAATTATAATTCAAATCATGACAAAATGGTCTAAAACCAATATACAATAAATGTATAAAAAAAAACATGTTTTTTTATTTGGTCAATAATAACATTTAGATCATCTCATGGATAATTGTTGGAAAATATGAATGAAAAATTAAAAATGGTGATGTGTCCATTGCACTTTCCACGTAATTTAAACAATTGATAATTGACACACTAATTTTATTTTGCTCTAACCGATTGGTCGGAGTGATTTATACGCTTGGCGCATGAAGTAAAATTTCGAGTTTAGAAAAGCCTAAAAATTTGATTTGCTGGGGCGCGACTCGCTTCGCTCGCGCGCCCCAGCAAATCTAAATTTTCAGGCTTTTCTAAACTCGAAATTTTACTTCATGCTTAATCTGGGAGTAAAACCACTCGTTAGACGATCGATCAGAAAAGTATTTTACAGTTTTCTTCAGTGTAAAATTAATGACAAAATAAATAGACTTGATGTTATTTATTACTTCATATTTAGAACAAAAACAAATTCGTGTGCATTAGTAAACTTTGACAAACAAATTGCAAAAGCATAAATTATACCGAAATTATGTAAAATGCATAGAATTTATTTACTTTTTCATAATTTCAATCAACCTTAAGCTTCTGTAACTTTTTCCTAAATTGACAGATTTTGTTTACGTAAGATGAAAACGAAGCCCTAACATATTTTTCATAATACCCGCAAATCTTATAGAAAACTGATGTTTTAGTAATTTTTCAAAAAAATTTAAAGGAACATTTTTTTAACTTTTTCATAATTTCAATGAACTTTAGGCTTCTGTAACTTTTCCCAAAATTAACAGTTTTTGTTTAATCTTACATAGAAACAAAGACCAATCTTTTGTTCATTCACTTCTGTAAATCTCACAAAAATCAGGTGTTTCGGTAATTTTTAAAAATTTGTTAAACGAAACATGAATTGTGATATTTTTTTCCATTTTCATTTATTTTTAAAAAAAAAATCAAGCGGTTATTAGATTTAAATTAAATTTACGAAAATCATTAAAGATAAAATGAAATTAATCTGAGCCGAAGATGTTTTCAATCGGTTAAAAAATGCGCTCAGCACTAGCGCTCAAAGTTAGACTTTAGTGGATTTATTTATTTACTAATAGATGTTGCAAGCAATTGGCGTTTTTAAAGAATAAAATACCTTAAATTGTTTATAGCGTTGTTGTTTATCCACGATATTTTTTTAAGATTCAAAAAGAATTAAAGAAATCAAAAGTAAATCGTTATTATTTACGGGAAAGTTTTGATTTTTTTCAAAAACCTGATAAAATCGGACGTGTTGTTATTAACCTGTTGTTTTTCCCCTACTAAAATAAAAAAAAACCTAACAGCTCTATTATGCATTTTATTTATTTATTTATTAAGGATATTTTAAAGAAAAAATGAATTTTAATTTTATTTGTTTATTTCTGAAATTTATTTTATTTTATTTATTCTCTCACGGGAAACCCCTTTTACAAAGAATATGTACAAAATAATATTTATTGCAAGTATTACAATTTTAAATTAAAAAAACATGCACTTGAGCTCAAATTAAAGCCAGCTTAACTCTAAATCGATTGGTTTTAAGCAATTTCTAATTCAACGCTAAATTCAATTTTTAACAATACTTTATTCTAAGAAGCGCTAGTCTCACAATTTATTTTCCTTCTTTAACTTTGTACTCGTATAATTTCATCTCCAGCGACCGGATTTTGTTTTTTTAAACCACAAAACAAAATTAGTTTATTTTTTAAGAAAAATACATTCTGAATTTAAAAATCCACCTTTTGGTTGGTTTTTTATAATAATAATAATAATAAATAAATCTTTATTGGTTGTATACAATACAAATATATTCCTAAAGTCCTAAAGTTAAAATTTAACCAAAGGGTTATCGACCGTAGGTCTTTCTACCCTGGTTTGTCATTTCTTTAGTCCGTTATAATTGCTAACTGGCATTGTCTAACGAGGTGAAATATTTGATGAATTCAAATCTGGTTTTAGATAGGTGTTTGTATTTAGGAGGAATTTCGGGATTTCTGGGAATCCATACTTTATTTAGGAGCTCTAGATTTTTAGGGTTAGTGGAGAATTTTTGGGAGAGGGTTAAAAGGCGGCCTTGGATATGTTTTAATACGGAGGGGCGAGATTGAGATAAAGATTTTTTATATATAAATGAAAAAGCATTGTTTTTTTTTACCATCACAATTAAGTTGAAAATAATTTTACAACTTTATACGCCTGCAATGTTATTTCTAGAGTTCAGATTTTGTTTTTTTAAACGTCAGAACAAAGTTTGTTTATTTCTTAAAGAAAATCGTCTTGATTTTATAAAAATTAAAAAAAGATTTTAAAAAAATATTAAAATAACTCAAATATCTACGATAAAAGTGTATATACAGGGTGAGTCGGGAGGAGCGCACCAAACTCTAGGAGTGTATTATACACGTGAAAATAATGTAAAAAAACTCATTTGTTCTTATCCGATTTTTATTTGTTTTCAAGTTATAGCATATTAACAAATAAACAAGTTATTATACAAAAAAATGTTCTTAATCATAGCGTTCTTTCAACAAATGTTCAAAAATACCGCCATTGACTTCTAAACATTTTCTGCTTCGTCTACGAAGAGCGTTTGTTGCTCTCCCAATTGATTCATTTCTTTCTTCTTTTATATGGGCTGCAGTATTCTCAATTGGTCTAATTAGTGATTCCCGTGTGTCCACTTTTATTTTGTAGACTTCATTTTTCATCCAGCCCCATAAACAAAAATCTAGTGGTGTGAGGTCTGGAGATCTTGCAGGCCAATTAATAGGACCTCCACGACCAATCCAACGCCCTGGAAAACGTACGTCCAAATGTTGCTTGACTTGACGAGCGACATGTGCAGGAGCTCCATCGTGCTGATAGTACATCTGCTTTCTAATATTTATAGGAACATCTTCTAGCAGGCCTTGTAATTCATTTTGTAAAAAATTGAGGTAGTTGCCTCCTGTGAGACGATTCTCCAAAATGAAAGGGCCGATTAAATAACTGTCAACCATACCACACCACACGTTTACAGAAAACCGATGTTGAAAATTGCTTTCGACTGTTGCGTGGGGATTTTCATCAGACCATACATGAGAGTTATGAGTGTTGTTAATGCCATCACAGGTAAATGTAGCTTCATCCGTAAAGAGTATACTCGATACATTACGATGATTATTATTTATCCACCGACAAAATTCCGTATGGTTAGCGTAATCCCTTGGTTGTAGGTGCTGTACTCTCTGAACGTGATAAGGATATAAGCCTGGCTCGTGTAGCATGTTCATCACTCTTTTTTGTGGAATTGCCAATTGAGTGGCAATTCTCCGTGAGCTAGTAGTTGCATCTTCTTCTACTAGATGCAGAATATTTTCTACTTCTACAAAACCTTGTCGAGCAGCGCGCTCATATGTTATGTTAGCACTGGGAAGCTTACCAGTCTCGCACAATTTGTTGAAAACTCTAATAAATATGTTTTTATCAGGATGTCTTTGGTGTGGAAAACGTTCACGATATTCTTCAACAGCAGCTGTAGCATTTCCATTACACAAACCATATACAAACACCATATTTGCATATTCTAAATTTGAATAAGTATGTGGCATTTTGCAACACTAACAATCACATTAATTCGAACTTAAACGTTCAGTTACTGTTCACCGTACACTGACAGTTCATCAAAACGTCAGAATTATCAAATGTTTATAAGCCTCGAACATGGCATACTTTGATAATGTTAAAATTCAGATAGAAGTGGAAAGCTAGATGAACATTTTTAATTACGCCATAACTTGAAAACAAATGAAAATCGGATAAGAACAAATGAGTTTTTTTACATTATTTTCACGTGTATAATACACTCCTAGAGTTTGGTGCGCTCCTCCCGACTCACCCTGTATATTAAATGCATATTTTTTTATTATGTACAACTTTCCTTAAAAAGATTTTTTAATATGATCAGTATTAAAGAAAAATAAAAAGTAAACTACCACTTCCTGTTTTTGCATTTTCACCAAAAGTTGATCAAATACTACTTTTGTAATAAAAAAGCTTAAGTTTACAGTGTCATCTTAACAGCTCTATCGGTTTAGACTTTATCGTGGCGAGAGATGGACCTAATTACAGAAGGACAGGATAGACATTTTTCAAAAATTGTTTTAATCAACTCAGCGCACCTCAAAAAGGATATATCAATTAAATTTTTGAAAGTTTTCGTGAAAACAATACTTTTGCTTTGTTTTGCATATTTGTGGAATGCTTATGTTATCTATGGAATGTATTTTTTTGTGTGTGAATTTGGTTTTATATTGTTCTTTTTTTTTGTCGTTGAATGTGGCTTCCATTTGATATTTAACTGATTTTGTTAAAAATGTTCGTTTGTACAAAACGCGAGTATAATTCTGTGTTTTTATTTTTTCATAATTTTATATTGTTTTATTCTTTAGATTTCATGTGTGTGTTTTGATTTATACCTGACAATATGCCGCATACCAATTTTATGAAATTTCAGGTGAATCACATCATCGATACGGATTATCTTATCGTCCATTGAAATGTAAGTCTAATCGTGTTATGCGTGCACTAATAATTGATTTTGTTTTTGTCTTCATTCCATTAGCACCATTGTTTGTTTTATTTTCTTGATTACAAAAATTCTCTATGTGAACAAAAATTCGCAGTTATACTACTAAAATCATAAACATGTTTTATACACGCAGACATTTTAAAATTAGTTCAATATTATGAAAAAAGCGAATTTACGTATAAAATCTATGAATAGGGTCGTAAAGTAATGACGTCAAAAATTACTGGAAAATTTGAATGTGTATCATACTTCGAAAACCTCGACAAAATATTGCCTTATTGACCACTTACATAAGGTCGAGAATTGTGTGTCGATCGAGAACCTCTTGATTTTTATACAGATTAAAAAATACACCACTTAGTAAAGAAAATTATAATAAAGAATTAAATATATTTAAACAAATTGCTTCCAATAAAAACTTTGACCCTTCAAATATAACAAAACTTATAAATAAATATGATCTACTTCACAGCATGCCACACTAGAGATGGGTAACTCCTGAGTGAGTCGACTCAAAGAGTCAGCTCAGTGAAGTGAGCTGGTGAGCCGAGTGAATCGCTTCGAAATATGCAGCTCTTTTTGAGCCATGACTCATTTCGATTCGCCCGCTCTTGTAGAGTTACATGACTCATCTTGAATGTTGATTCGCACATTTCACACTGTATTAACAGCTCTTGATTTTCACGCGGCTCGTCGATCGGCAGGCGCTCTCGGCTCGGCCTTGCTGAGCATGCACTGTTTACTGTTTACCTTCTGCATTTTTTGTCTGCGACATTTATTGAATCATCTTCAAACTTTTTTTAAATTATTTATATTATGTAAGAAATTGAAATTCTTTTTAAATTAAAATTAAAAATTTGAGAAAAATTAGAGAAAATAAAAATAATTTTGTAAACAGTTAAGGGATACGTATACAGAAATGAAATAGAAATTAACTCAAATTATACTTTTACTCAATATAAAATAACATTTAAACGATTACTATTATAAGCATGACAAACATATATAATAAAATATAAAGAAAAAATAAGAACCTAAATTGTAACATTGATTACTACATTTGTTAACATAACATAAATACACATAACATAACATTATATCTAAACAATAATGAGTATATTATCTAATTAAGATTTGCATTTAAAAAAATTATTTGCGATAACTTTGAAGATGTTAACCTAGAGCGTTTTTCACTTAATATTTGACCAGTCTTGGAAAATATTCGTTCGCAAGGAACTGATGTAGCAACGACACATAAATGTTTTTTTACTATCTGAGCCAGCCTTGGATAAACTAATTCTTTTCGTTTCCACCAATGCAAAGGATCACCGGTTCTCGAAATTAGCGGTTCATTTAAAAAATTATCAACCTCTTTAATTCCTTCTGCGATGGGATTATTTAAAATGTTTGTCGTATTTACTTGTTTATCAAAATCTTGCCATAATAGTAATTCTAAACTTGTGGCGTTAGTTGAAGTGGACAATGTATGCAAATTATCTGTACTTATTGCACTTGGATTATTCGAGATTGGTAAATTTATCGAGCAGGCTTTTTCACATAATGATTTATAAATTTCATTATAACGATCTGGAATGAAACCAACTTTTTTAAATCGCGGATCTAACAACGTCGACTCCTTGCACATCTCGTTTGTTTCTACCCATTTCAATCTTTTGTTTACATGATTTTTTATTGAAATTGTAAAATCTCTGATTACGTTTGATATATCGTCTTTATTTGTGTATGAATTAATATGACTTTTTAAAGTTTTTACTAAGACGGTTAATTTTGATATAGTTGTAACAGATTCCGCACTAATTTCTTTTGTAATTGCATAAAATATTTGTAATATTTTACAAGTGTCTGTGATTACTTCCCATTCATCAAATGAAATATGTATGCTGTGATTTATTATAGCCAATGTTGAAACTACTGCTTCTTTTATGTGTAATACCCGAAACAACATATCATAGGTGGAATTCCACCTAGTTTTAACATCTTGCTTTAATTTTAAATCTGGCAATCCCATGTTTTCTTGGGCAATTTTTAATTTAGCAAGTGCGTCACTACTTCTTTTAAAATATTCCACAATACACTTAACTTTATGGACGATGTTCTTAATACGAGTATTTTCATTTAAACTTGACTGTACCACTAAATTTATACTGTGAGCGAAGCACGGTATATGTTGCCACTCTCCCAATCGAATGGCTGCAGTAATATTCGCGGCGTTATCACTGACAACAGCTACCACCTTTTTTTCCAGATTCCAAGTGGAAATAGTTTGTTTTAAAAGGGTACACAAGTTTTGGGCCGTATGTTTTTCGTCGTACTGAAGACATCCAAGGAGACTTGAGTTTAATTTAAATTTGTTGTCAATATAATGTGCTGTCACTGCAATAAAACTGTTGTTGTTAATCGATGTCCATCCATCGGTTGTAAGACATACAGAAGTTGCTGAATTGATTTGCCCTTTTAAACTATTTTCCACCTCCGTGTGCAGTTGAGGAATTAAACTGTATGAAATGGTTTTTCTGCTAGGTAATGTATATCCTGGGTTTAGTAAATCTATAAATTTTCTAAATTCCTTGTCTTCCACAATTCTTAAAGGTTAATATTCTTTTACGATCATTTTGGTCAATTGTTTATTGAATTCCTTTGTCTTTCTTATACTAATCGGTTTATTGCAAGAAATAAACTCAGTCATTTGTTTCTGTATCTGCGTTGTTGAGACAATAGTAGCTCTTGCTGGACTTTGATGTGATGTTGACGGTGCATCGATATCAAATTCTTCCAATAATTCGGTAGATTGTGTTTGATTGGTCGATTTTTTATTAATTGGTACGCTCGGGTGTTTTGTTATTAAGTGTCTAAGTAAATTTCCCGTGGAACGATTTGTAATTTTTAATACTTGTAAACAATACAAACACTTCGCGTTTTTATTGTCAATGCCTTTAAAGTGATACCAAATATCGCTACTTTTGTGCAAAGGCATGATTCTTTTTTAATTTGACTTGGGAATTTGGGATACGATCGCAGTCACCGCACTACTCAATTAATTTCTAAAAACTGAATATTTTTCACAGCATTTTCTGAACCTACGTTATGTGTTTATTTTAATATGGATTCGCCTCTCTTAGTTCACAGTTACTACAATTTAAAATATCATACACAAACAAGAAGTATTTGTTATTGTAGTAAGAAAATAGGTATCGTTATATTTCAATCATATTTTATTGCAGCATAATCAACTCGAATTTCGACGCGTGCGAACGGAGTTAAATAAATAAACCCATCCGCTCGTTTCATTACGATCCAGCTCCGAGGTTTGGAGTTGGATCGCGGTGATTCAAGACGGCTCTAGACTCCGACTGAGCCTAGTGAGCCGAGAGAGCCGAGGGAGCCGAGTGAGCCTACTGAGCTACTGAGCTAGCTCTTTTAACAGAGTTTCGTAAATCCGCGCGATCCAGCTCAGAGGTTGGGTGCTGAATCGCAATAATTCCGCGATGAATGCATGAGCATGTGTTAATGCGCGTACATGTATTCAATATATTTATACACGCTTGAATGTATTACGTACGAAATTAATAATTGAATACGCGTTTACTATACTTTCGATTACATATTTACTCTTATGTTTTTATATAAATTATGATTATATTTATTAAATTATTGTAATCATTGTATAACCGACATCATTAATCACCGTATCGCTCATCTCTATGAGTGAGAGGGATCTATAATAGCCAGAACTCTCGCCGGATCACTCGCTCGTAACTGAGTCATGTAACTCTTTTGAGCTGGCTCATTGAACCGGCTCTTTGAAGTGAGTCAGATCTTGTGAACCGGCTCACTGAAAAGAGCCTTTTCGCCCATCTCTATGCCATACTCCTCACAACATAATGAAACTAATAATAATATGCAATACCGTAAAATAACTTATAAATTTAAACAGCACATAAAATAAAAACATCTTCAAACGATATAACAATATGACAGTATTCAAAACAACATTTAATCTAAAAACATTATTCTCTAAACCAAAAGACACTATTAATTTAATTGAAAGAAACGTAGTTTATACATTATCTTTTGACGACTGTGGGGCCACATATATCGGGGAAACAGGTAGATCATAAAGGTTAGGTTAAAAGAACATACTAATCAGTAAAGCTCGAATTTTTAAGCAAACAGCTTATGCTGAAAATTAAAAGCATTAACATGAATTGATAAAATGTGTACGATTTATGGAAAGTTTAATCATTTGACACTACAGTTTTTTTGCTTATTTGCTTTTTTGGTTTTTTTTCAGTTTTGTGCTTATTTTACATTTATATGCTTATTTCGTTAGATTGGTGCTTATTTCGTTAAATTTTAAATCTTGGACAATGATTATCTGTACGATCAAACCACGAACTATTAATTCATTTATCTAGTTTAGTGAATTAAATCAAGTTATTGTCTCATTTAGCCAATTTATTGGGATATTTATTTTGTAAACAACTATTTAAAAACATGTTTATTTTTGAACCAACTTATGCCCGGTATTATAAAACATGTTATTCCCTAAATAAAATTTACTTTAGGAATAAATTAATTTATTCTAAAGATATCGGTATTATAAACACAAAATAACATTATTTGGCTAATAAATCTCCCCAGTAAATTATTTGTTTGTTTTTCTGCCAAGTAAATTTTATTCTCTAAATAATTTGACAGTTAAAAGTCAAAAGTGTATTATATTATTATAATTACTTTAAATTCTACTATTTGTGTTTATTAATTTTATTTCGGTTATCATGTCTACCATATCATCCGTGTCAGATTTAGGTTCGCTCATAGTATCTTCCCTGACAGTGATTAATTCGAACCACAAGACATTCTAAGGAAGACCTAGAGTTTTTCAAATAAGACATAACCAGGGATTTTTATACTTATGCATACGCTTTTTAAAATTAGTTTTATTTAAAGTTTCAAACGAGTGTTTTCCACTCCCAGACTAAGCATGAAGTAAAATTTCGAGTTTAGAAAAGCCTGAAAATTTGGTTTGGTCGCGTAGCGCGAAGCGCGGAGCGACCAAACCAAATTTTCAGGCTTTTCTAAACTCGAAATTTTACTTCATGCGCCACGCGTATTTAACACTGAAAACACTGAAATATTGTGAAAAGCCTGAAAATTTGGTTTGGCCGCTCCGCGCTTCGCGCTACGCGTCCAAACCAAATTTTCAGGCTTTTCTAAACTCGAAATTTTACTTCATGCTTAGCCTGGGAGTGGAAAACACTCGTTTAAGTCTTTTATAATTTCTAATAAGCTTTCTTTTTCTTGTTCTGGGTAATTCTGTCCTATTCCACGGTTATTGTCCATAATTATAAGAAATTATTCTAAATTTCCAATTTGATTGACAATTTAATTTGAAATATTGACAATTCAATTAAACAAATTGGTGGTTCCAGCTATAGCCACAATGAAAATGTATAATTCCGGTCTGTAATCTACTAATTAAATTATTTATTTCTAGAATTGCTATTTATTTGGTAGGTTTGCTTTATAATACGCAATTTTATTTGCCTATTAGTTTACTAGGTAAATAAATTTAATCCACAAATAGTTATCTAATGATTTATTACTCGTTTATAATACCGGGCATTAAAGAAATAAATATTTTTTATCAACACTGAAAATACTAATAAAAAAAAAAGAAATACGCAATCGGATATTTATTCCATGTTATTCCAATTAAATGTTTTGATATGTTTTTGAATTTCACATAAATGAGTTTTTTATACGCGTGGCGCATGAAGTAAAATTTCGAGTTTAGAAAAGCCTGAACATTTTCAGGCTTTTCTAAACTCGAAATCTTACTTCATGCTTAACCTGGGAGTGGAAACACTCGTTAAAGGTAAGTCATTGAATGCTATTAAGAGTAAGATATAGTGATTCACACCGATATTGAATTACCGGTAATGGAAATAGTCGGTAAAATTACAATCTTAAATGAGCACAAGATTTTACGAATCAAATTGAAACGTATCTAATCAATAATGAATTAATTGATTATTGATTAAACTGGAATGTGTGCTATACTGCAGAGTACCAGCATAGTTCATTCAGATATACCTGAAAAATATATATATATATATATATATATATATATATATATTTTAATTCTTTTATTGTGTTAAGAGCATAGCTGTACACTTGTCAAATACATGTTTCTTAAATCTAGGTACTTAATTACAACTGTAAATGAAAATATGTATAAAATATAAACAAATAGATGTTGAATTATATTCAAATACGTACTCATGTAAATTACCGAAATAAGACATAGAAACATTCAATAATATAGAGAGGGACGCCAAAAGAATAGGGCTGGGCAAAATAGTCGAATAAGTCGAATATTCGATTATCAGATGTTCGAATAGTCGAATAGAAAATGTCTTCGAATACACTGTTTATCCGACTAATCGACTATTAATCGGTTTCGAATAATTAAGTCGGTTCGAATATTTTAATCGGTTCGAATATTTTAATCGGTTCGAATATTTTAGTCGGTTCGAATATTTTAATCGGTCCAAATATTTTAATCGGTCCGGATATTTTAATCGGTCCGAATATTTTAATCGGTTCGGATATTTTAATCGGTCCGAATATTTTAATCGGTTCGGATATTTTAATCGGTTCGAATATTTTAATCGGTTCGAATATTTTAGTTGGTTCGGATATTTTAATCGTACCTTCGATTAGTCTATTCGGCGCGAATATTCTTTTCGGTTTTAAATAACTGTTGTATTCGGTTCTATTTCTCTATTTATTATTATTTTCATTATTAGAATTTTCCATCCTTTAAGAATAATCGAACATAATATTAGTTTTTGAATAGTCTAATCGTTTTTGACTCTGCAACAATAAAAAGCATTAAATTAATATTAGTAATTATAGTAAATATTTCAAGATATTTATCAAAAATATAAGTATTAATTAAAACATAGATAAAAAAATAGTTAGAATTCAACATTAAACAATCGATTATTTTAAATAATGTAAACATACCAATAAAAAGCAATTAAGAATTTAATGTATTAAATTAAAAAAACTCGGAATCCGAATAGTTCGATATTACATCAAAACAATGAACTTCGGATACCTGTCTATTATAAATTCCATGAACATCTTTGTATTTTCGAATATCCGACTATTCGGATTCCTAGCTCTAAAATTAAATATAAATGGTGATGTTGCCATAATACAAATTTAATACAAAACCTAAATTAACAAGATACAAATTAAAACAAAAAAATATATATTAAATAAGCATCTTCTAATTTCAGTAATATATTATAATTGTTTAAATATATATAATTATTAAGTTTTACTTATTTGAGTTATTTCTTTCTACATTATATATTATTTGTTCTATATGTGAGCCTTTTTTTAGAAATAACGATACAATAAATATGTCTCTTTATTTTTAATAAAGATATAATTCTATTAACAGATTTTGATTATTATTTTGATCCTGGAACCTTTAACGCAGCAATGTATAGGAATCAGCTAGTGAAAACTATTATACTTAAGTTAATGTTTAAAAATAAAAGTAAAATTATAAGAATTATAAAAAACTTAAATGGTGTTACTTACAGAAAACTAAAATATATATTTTTGTGTTGCTTTGCAATAAAAATAATTATTTTCATCAGTAACACCATTTAAGTTTTTAATTAAATTATTTTTATTGCAAAGCAACACGACAATATATAATAATAATAATAATATTTTTTTTAAAACCACTTGTTTAAAATTTTCAAATTATATTAGTAAAAAACTAAAAAACACGCTAATTTATACTTACGGGGAACACATTTTACAGGTTTTTAAAGGTATTATAAAAGTTATTGCTGGTGGCTAGTTTTGAAATGAAAGCCCTGTATATATATATATATATATATATATATATATATATATATATATATATATATATAAATATATATATATATATATATATATATATATATATATATATATTATATATATAGTTTTTTTAAAGGTATTTTAAAAGATATTTGGGGTGGCTACTTTTAAAATGAAAGCCCTGTATATATGTATATACACATCATATATATATATTTTAAATGTTAAAATTATTTCATTATTGTTTTATCTACGCGTCATTTGAGCATATATATCACAAGTAATATTGTACCAAAATATAACAGTTTTTTTTATATTTCTTAAAAATGCCTTTTTTTCAATTTTACTGGAAAAAAAACGTATATCTCGAAGTAGATCAAAGGATAAAAGGTAAAGGGTTCACATATAGAATATTTTTAGTACTGTCTCTAAGATAAGTACTAATCTCAGAAAAGTTATAAACTATTATACAGGGTGTGTCAAATTTACTGCCGATTTTTTTTTTAATGGAACACTTTGAATATTTTTACTTATTTTGAATCAGACGTTCTTTATCCCAAAAGAGATTGACATCATGAGGTGTGAATTATTATAATATTTAATATGATATAATTTGAAAATTTTAAACAAGTGGTTTTAAAAAAAATATTATTATTATTATTATATATTGTCGTGTTGCTTTGCAATAAAAATAATTTAATTAAAAACTTAAATGGTGTTACTGATGAAAATAATTATTTTTATTGCAAAGCAACACAAAAATATATATTTTAGTTTTCTGTAAGTAACACCATTTAAGTTTTTTATAATTCTTATAATTTTACTTTTATTTTTAAACATTAACTTAAGTATAATAGTTTTCACTAGCTGATTCCTATACATTGCTGCTTTAAAGGTTCCAGGATCAAAATAATAATCAAAATCTGTTAATAGAATTATATCTTTATTAAAAATAAAGAGACATATTTATTGTATCGTTATTTCTAAAAAAAGGCTCACATATAGAACAAATAATATATAATGTAGAAAGAAATAACTCAAATAAGTAAAACTTAATAATTATATATATTTAAACAATTATAATATATTACTGAAATTAGAAGATGCTTATTTAATATATATTTTTTTGTTTTAATTTGTATCTTGTTAATTTAGGTTTTGTATTAAATTTGTATTATGGCAACATCACCATTTATATTTAATTTTAGAGCTAGGAATCCGAATAGTCGGATATTCGAAAATACAAAGATGTTCATGGAATTTATAATAGACAGGTATCCGAAGTTCATTGTTTTGATGTAATATCGAACTATTCGGATTCCGAGTTTTTTTAATTTAATACATTTAATTCTTAATTGCTTTTTATTGGTATGTTTACGTTATTTAAAATAATCGATTGTTTAATGTTGAATTCTAACTATTTTTTTATCTATGTTTTAATTAATACTTATATTTTTGATAAATATCTTGAAATATTTACTATAATTACTAATATTAATTTAATGCTTTTTATTGTTGCAGAGTCAAAAACGATTAGACTATTCAAAAACTAATATTATGTTCGATTATTCTTAAATGATGGAAAATTCTAAAATGAAAATAATAATAAATAGAGAAATAGAACCGAATACAACAGTTATTTAAAACCGAAAAGAATATTCGCGCCGAATAGACTAATCGAAGGTACGATTAAAATATCCGAACCAACTAAAATATTCGAACCGATTAAAATATTCGAACCGATTAAAATATTCGAACCGATTAAAATATTCGGACCGATTAAAATATCCGAACCGATTAAAATATTCGGACCGATTAAAATATCCGGATATATATATATATATATATATATATATATATATATATATATATATATATATACGTAAGGGGGGAGTAACACCGAAAAATATAAGATGTATATTTAATTATTTTTAAGTTCCAATATTTCGCCTACCTACTTATTGAAATGCGGATATTAGCAAAAAACAAAAATAGAGCTTAGAATAACTTACAAAACGCGAGTCCTTAAATCATAAACATCATTTTTGTTTTTTGCTAATATCCGTATTTCAATAGATTACAGTTCCCTGAGGAAGCCTACATGGTAGGCGAAATATTGGAACTTAAAACAAATCTGAGTTAAAAACTTATTTAGCCCAACAAGCCGCTTCAATACCTATAATTAAATATACATCTCTCTCTCTCTCTCTCTCTCTCTATATATATATATATATATATATATATATATATATATATTCAATCGGTTCGAATATTTTAATCGGTTCGGATATTTTAGTCGGTTCGGATATTTTTGTCGGTTCGAATATTTTAGTCGGTTCGAATATTTTAATCGGTTCGAATATTTTAATCGGTTCGAATATTTTAATCGGTTCAAATATTTTAATCGGTTCGAATATTTTCGAATATTAGTCGAATAAGTCGACTAGTCGAATATTTTGAAATTCGAATAGTCGAATACGTCGAACATCAAAATTCCCAGCTCTACAAAAGAAGCAGATAGTGCCTAAAAAGCATTTATGACACAACATAGTAAATTGTATACAAAGCGCAGTATTAAAAAAACAGTTATAGAAACTTAATGTGTGTAGAATTGTAGATTTCAAACTCAAAATTCCTAAATTCAAATTAAAGCACAAAACTCAAAATTTAAAATCTAAAATTCAAATAAAAACACATAATTTAAAATGTAAAATTCAAAATTTAAATTTAAAACCTAAACTCTACAACTTAAGACTCAACATTTAAAATTTAAAACTTAAAACCTAAAATTTAAAATCCAAAATTTAAAACTTAAAAACAAGAATTGATAAGTCAAAACAGAATAACAGAGAATCGAAATATAAAATTTAAACATTCCTCCCAGCTGTAGAACGCGTTTTCAAGCAAAACGGTTTTGATTCGTGTATAAAATTTCTCGGTCGATAAGGTTTTCATTTCTGATGGTAAGGCATTAAAAAATGTTATGCCGTAATAACGGACTCCGGTTTGAGATTTTGTTAATCTGACTGCGTTTTGATTATAGCAGTGTTGATTTTTTTTACATAGACAATGCATTCATATATATATATATATATATATAATAATATAATAATATAATAATATATATATATATATATATATATATATATATATATATATATATATATATATATATATATATATATATATAGAGGCTATATTGTAATACCAAGCTTTCGGGACTCATTTTGTATATTTATATATAAACAAGGTACAGTTAAGATTCCCATATCAATAAAGGCACGTCGACAGTCTTCCCGTTATCCCAGATTATTCATCACTCGCAGGGCTTTGCGTTGAAGCCCGAAGATCCTATGTCTGATTGCTGAGTAACCCCAGACAATCAGTCCATACAAGATGTGCGACTGGAATAGGGAAAAGTATACTGTTCTTAGTACTTCTGTGGATACTACTTTTGATAACGTACAAATTGCAAATAGACAGGAACACAATTTCGTCGCAAGCACATCTCCGTGAGTTTGCCATGATAAATTGGACGTCAAGTGCATGCCGAGAAATTTTACCGATTCGACTGGATTCGCATTTTTCTTTAGTGTAAACGTGATAGTAACTGATTTATTTGTATTTAACTTCAGTTTGTTACTATCGAACCATTTTGACGTCCTTGACTGTGCCCCTCTCCATGAGCCATATCACAGGAAATCTGACATTTCGATTTGTTTAACAGCGTTGTATCATCTGCATATAACACGGTCAAATGAACATGGCAGGTCATTGCTATAAATTAAGAAGAGTAGCGGCCCCAAAATCGAGCCTTGTGGTACACCATGCAAGATAGGCATTGCGCTAGAAATAGTGCCATTAATTAAGACATGCTGCATTCTGTTGGATAAGTAAGATACAATTTATCGGCAGCTTCTGGGATTTATGTTATAAAAATAAAGTTCCCTTAGAAGTATGGTATGGGAGACACAGTCAAAGGCCTTCGAAAGATCAAGGAAAGATGCTGTGCATAAGTTTTTTTCTTCGAAGTAGTCATTAATCATCTCTACTAAGTTGCTTATGGCGTATGCTGTTCAGCGGCCCTTACGAAAACCAAATTGTTGTTCGCAAAGCAAGTTATTATTTTCAAAAAACTCCGACAGTTAAGTTTCAATCAATTTTTTCGAATATTTTTGAGAATATTGGCAGCAGTGAGATTGGTCTGTAGTTATCGGGATCAGACTGTGCACCTTTTTTTATGTGCAGGTATTACTAGTGCGACTTTCAGGGAATCGGGAAAAATGCTGGCTTTTATGCACCTGTTTATCAACTTGGTAAGCAGTGTGATGATTGTTGAAACAGTTGCCTTTATTACATCCACTCTAAGCCCATAGACATCTCTGCTGTGACTTTTTATTTATTTTTTTTTAATTTATTTATTTATTTAATTACTCAGTTAACATAATACAATACATTATATATATATATATATATATATATATATATATATATATATATATATATAGCATATAAGAAAGAAAGAAAAAATAGGAATAAGAGAATTAAATAAAGTAAAGTAAAGTAAAGTGCAATTTACAATATCCCAATTATTATCTGCCAAATAGTCGAACCTAAAAAAGCTTGTAGATAATTTAGCAGTAATTTATTCTTGACATAAAAGAGAGAATTCATGAAAATAATGTGTATCATACGTATCAAAATATATGTAGAAGTCCGATAGGACATCCTTTCTATCTTTCAATGATAAATAACACTTCCTCTTGGTTTGAATTTGCCACAAATCGTTTAATGTTTATTATAAAATTCTGTATCGAGACAGTAGTTTGAGAATGTAATAGGTTATTCTCTAACAAATAATTATAAACGCGTGGTATATTATATAAAAATGTACGTTGCCCAATGGCCTTTCTGGTAAGTAGGGAATTCGAAAAATTGTTAACTTTGTTGCGAGTTGAATAATGATGTTCAGGTAAATGAAGAAGTGATGGTACATGTCTATGCTTATACAAGTATTTGCATAGACTCAAAAAATATAACTGATTTACATTAAAAACCTTAGCATCTAAATATGGTTGAGTAGTTGGGTATAAAATCTCTTTTGATAACATAACCTTTAAAATAATATTCTGAACCGCATTTATTTTTTTCATATAGACATCACTTGCTGAGCCCCATACCAATAAACTATAATTTAGGACAGATTGAATAAAGCCATAGTAAATCGTTAGTAACATCTTCTTGTTCAGCACACATCTTATCTTTTTAAACATATAGATACACTTTCTAACTTTAGAAACTACACCATTGATATGATCGTTCAAATTCATATTTGAATCCAAGGTTACGCCTAAGTACTTGGTTGACGTTACAGAAGTGATTATAATGCTGCAATTACAATTTTGACTATCACAATTTGATTCATGCAACTTAACACTGTCAGTTGCAGGAAGGCAATTAACATATGAACCAAATGGCATAAAGACAGTTTTTTTCAAATTTAAGCATAGGCAATTGTTATCTAACCAGTATTTAATCCTTGACAAATGCAATGAGGCTTTTTGAAAAACCTTTTCCCATGTTGGACCATTAATATATATTACTGTATCATCGGCGTATGATATGCATTTGACGTCTGTATTTGTTCGTAACAGTTCATTTATATATATATTATAAAGAGTACAGGACCGAGTACTAAGCCTTGTGGTACCCCGCATGTAACTCTTCTTTTGGTGCTATTTACGTTATTTATGGGGACCATTTGGAATCTGTTACTCAGATAGCTTTGAAACAACTGCAAAGCTAGGCCCCTAAACCCTAATAATTCCAGTTTTTCATACACCTTAGAATAGTTAACAGTGTCGAATGCTTTTATACTATTCATAATATCCTTAGTTACGTTAACAAAATATTTATTGAGTTCATTAACTATTTCTAAATCTTTTACTAAGGTTGAATTTTCGTACGTAACAATTCTGTTTATTTTTGTTTTGGATTTCTCAATATTTACAGACTGTTTTGTAATTTTCCATAATTCTTTAATGCTTTTAGTATTAGTATTATCAATTTTCTTTTGAAAGAATATGTTTTTTTCTTTCCTAATAAGTGTGTTTACTTCATTTCTTTTCATTTTATATTGCTGGTATAAGTCATTATTATTCTTATTTTTTAAATAGAGTTTATGGATTGCATCACGTTGCTTAATTTCAACAATTATACTATTAGTCATCCATGGTTTACGTTTTCTAGATACGGGTTTTATCTGTTTTTTGAAAGAAGAATATTCTATACATCGCTTTATACTATCTAAAAACATCGAAAATGCTCTATTAATATCAGCGTCTGAGACAAACTCCCAGTTGATTGCACCTATTTTTTCTATCAGTTGGTTATTATTGATTAATGTTATTTCCATAATTTCATTACTTATATATTCTTTTTTTTTTATTTACTAAATTTAATGAGAGTATAACAGGAAAATGATCACTTATTTTACTACCGGATATTAATGGTTGCAGTTTGTCAAAATCTAAATTAGTTCTTAGACAAATGTGATCAATACATGATTCGGAATTTTGATCAATTCTAGTATTTTTAGTTATGCAATGATGTAATCCTAACTGATAACATACATTTACGTATTCATTAGAAATATGCGAGTCAACGAGTTTAGTGTTAATATTGGTATCACCTGCCAAAATTTCCAAAGCACTAGTCATATATTTTGACCCATAGAAACCCAGAGAATGAATAAACTCTTCAGGTCTATAAGTATGCGTTCGGTACACCGATGTGATAGCAATATCCTTATCATAGCGTTTTACACACGTTCTCATGAAAATAAAGTTGTTGATACATACAATCTCATTGCTTTGCGGCATATTATTTTTAGCATAAACAAAAACTCCGTCACATTTGTTTATACCACTGTTATTATAATATAGTGTATAGCCATCTATGTTAAAGTAATTAATTTCCTCACAGATCCACGTCTCGGTCAGAATAATTACATCAAAAGTTGTATTAATAATGCTAAGGTAAATCAGTAAATGATCAAAGTTTTTACTTACACTGCGAATATTAGTTTGCAGAATCGAAAACCCTTTACATTCCCTGGTGAAACATACTATGTGAGAATGACATTTGTGAATATCTTCTAGAAAAATGTCATTTATCATTGGAAGCTCTGCAACGATGCTCTCAATGTCTTGTTCCATTAACTTGATTTAAGACTTTGTATGGCTGCATTGACTGTGCTAGTTGAAACTTCTTTAAAATCGAAGGTTGTTCCACAAGCTGGGAGATTAGTACACATCAAATATATAGGATCGGACTCAGGGGTCTGGTAAGGAATTAATGATTTTTGTTGATATTTTTGAGAAAAACTTGTTGAAGTCATTGGCCGTTATATTAGTATTTTTGTCGGTGTAGGTATTTCTTTCAGAATTTATGGTTTTCCTAACAGCCTTAGGCCTGTAGTTCATTTTTTCCAGATAGTCATTATTGTCTCTCAACCTACTCAGCTGTATTTGTTGTTTGTATAGTGATCTGTATCTATTCCGAATGTTTTTTAGTTCTGGATCAGCAAGTCTATTGTAAGCCTCGGAGATTAGGACAAGCGTATTTCTCATGTTATATAGCTGATGATTAAACCATTGAATGTTATTGAATCCGGAATTGTTAATAATCTTCCTTTCGGGAAAAGCAGCATTAAAACAGAACACAAATGTTGACAGGAATGAATCAAAGCAGTTGCTTGGATCACAAATTTCGTCGATAAAAGTCCACGATTGCTCATCGATTGTTACATTATTAATAATAGGCGTTTTCCTCAATTCAGGAATGCATGACCAATGGTTTCTCTGAATTTTTAATGTTGTTTGTTTTTAATTGTAAACTTAACTTTAAGTATTGTTTAAATGTAGCTCTTATTCATTGACTATTTTAAACTTAGTGTATAAGCTGATCTTTCAATTTGACATGTGTAAACATTGTGTATTAACACGAAGATTTTATAAATAAATAAATAAAAATAATAACATTATTTTCTTAATAATCCCAAGTAGAAATTCTACATTGGTTCAAGATTAAATTACATTTGAAAATCAAGATTGAAATATTATTGTATTAACTTGATTCAAACTTGAATTACAAGTTGAAATGCAAGATTGAGACAATGGTATCAACTTGACACAATCATATATCTTGTATTAATATTTATTTTCTAGTTGAATTTCAATATTGTTACAACCTAGTGTTGTGTTTGCATCCCAATATAGATACAAGATTGTAGAATTGAAATTCTAAATTCTATCAACATTGCTACAAAATGTAATTTCTACTAAAAAAGATTGTAGAATTAAAATTATATATTACTACAAGATGTAATTTCTATAAGAAATAGAATTGTTTAAAAATTTTATAGATCATGAAACTTGAAACATGAAAAAATATATCGATTGAGAAATGTAGACATTTATGCAAGGCATTATATTTTGAATTAAATGAGCGTTTATTTAAGCTCTTAGTTATTTTTCAACTTAATAATGTATTTATCTAACGGTACAACACCTTTTTACATGATAATTAACAATGGCAGTTGATTGATTATTTGTGTGCAGTAAAAGCGCTTAACCAAAAAAATGAATTCCAACTGTATGTCTTAAAATAATAATAATAATAATCGTTTATTTCTCAGCAGAATAAATTCTATTTACAGAGAAAATACAGTTTTTTTTTAAATATATAAAATAGTTACTTTATTGCGAAATTAATGGTTTTTTGTCATTAATAGGAATTTGTGAGATTTTTTAAAAATCTAATATTTTAATTCGTTAATCGACATTTTTGTAATTAAATGCCTAATGAAAATGTTTACTTAACATTTTCATAGATATTCTTAAAAGCACTAGAAACATGTTTTAAACCATACAAAGATCAATATTTGTTTTATATTTGAACTTTGGGCTCTTGTACTGTGTGTTATTCTTGAGTTCAAAATACATTTCACACCAAAAATCCAAGCTTTGTTTATTATTAATTACAAGCATTTTATTATAAATGTTTAAAAAATATCTTTACAAAAATATATTTGATACTTGATTAAGTTTCGTAAGACAAATTTATTGCAGATTCCGTAAAGAATGTTGGCACTTTTAATGTTTTGAAATATATTTGGAAATAAATAAGCGTTTATTTAAATTCTTTATGATTTATTAACTTGATACGCTTAAAATTGAAAGTTTATGTTTACAATCAGTTTTTTTCAGTAGTTAAAATAAATTTTACAATTCTTAATTTAATTGATTTATGAAAAAATCAACGTTTGGAGTTTGTAACTATAATAGTAAAATTTTTAAGTTTTATAAGGTCGTTATTTAAAATGCAAAAAATACTAAATACGCACAAAGCACTTACGCATAAAATTGATGTTAACAGTGTTTCTGAATTACCGTAATTTATAGTAAATTATTACCGCCTTAAATTACCGCCTTAAATTACCGCTTACATTACTATGTATACTTTTATTATTAAAACAAGTTAAAACAGTTATTCTTGTTTATTTGAATGTGTTAAAGTTACGTCTTTAACTTTGCTATCGCCTAAACAAAATATTAGTAATTTTTTTAAACTTATAAAACCAACTATGGTCTGATTTAAGAATTCACGCCGTTTTGTAATAATTTAAAACTGAATAGAGAATGTGCCAATTACTTCTATATTATAGTTTTAAAAACAAGCTACATGTTGATACGTACAGTTTATTTAAAAAGTAAATCCTCTCAAAATAAAGAGGAATGTATGATCAATTTGCAGAATGCCTTCTTTTTGTAAGTAAGAACATCGAAATTTGTCCACTTAAATGATTATTAATACAATTCAAATAAAAAATCATATAAATGAAACACCCCGTACATTTTATTACCGATTTAAAGAGAAGATTATTTTTAACAAAAAAAGTTACCATAAATAAGACACTTAAACTTTGTTTGTATAACTGAGGTTTTTTTATTGTGACTATAGTTTCGACAACTTTAACTTGTCATTATCAGACTACTATAGTCACAATAAAAAAACCTCAGTTATTCAAACAAAGTTTAAGTGTCTTATTTATGTTAATAATGATGTATAACGAAGTAGAAGCCTCAACAGTTAACAGTTTAAAAAAAGTTACAATACATCATTACAAAAAAATGATTAATAAGAAAGTTAGTTGACATATTTAAATATTTCGGTTTTGTTCAATACTAAAAACAAAATAAGATTCTAACAAATGACGAAAACAAAGTCTGTTTATTGTATCTGTCAGTAAAATTCTCATTTAAAGTGATTTTTGTTATACAATATTCAATATTTTCAGGGCTACTTGATTTTATGAAAAGAAACAGTAATATGTGAATAACTTTCTTATTTATGATTTTTTTGTAATGATGTTAAGAATGATCTTCTCTATCGATCGGTAAGAAAATTTACAGATTGTTACGTTTAAAATAAATGTATAATTTATATATATGGAAGCTGGAATATGTAGAAAATAAGTGAAAAAACTGCGAAAAAAACGGAAAAAATTGATAATTTTTAATGATTTTTTTTACAATTTAAGGGGGCAAATCCCCCCCCAAATCTACCTCCTTGCTACAAATGTTCATGTTTTGGAACTTTTCACCTCTAGCCCCTCAGAAGAAATGTAAAGGCTAAAATAATCCTTTTCATCCCTCCAAATTATCGAAAAGTGATAAAAATAGGTGGGGGGGGCTCCCCTGAAAACGGTGGGTGATGGGGGAAAACAAAGGTCATATTCGGATTCAGGAAGTCATTTTATATAAGAATCAGCAGGAATGGTGTCAGGGCTCGAAAAAAAAATTTTTTTTGCAGACCAGTGTAATTCAAATTAGGTCATTCCCGATGATTAAACACGTCAAATGAAACATTTTCGATGTTCCGAAATCGAACAACTCAAATTTGACATATTTTCTGCATAAACATCTTCGATGTGTCAACATTAAACACGTCAAATTTGCCACTATTCGACTTTTGACAAATGGCGAAAGCTTTAACAGGTTAAATCTAAAACATTTATACGCAATACTAAATTAAAATTTTCAGGTTTTTCTAAACTATAAATTTTACTTCATGCGCCATCATATGGGCTCAACGCCCCCCCCCTCCCTTTGGTTTCAAAATTTTGAACTTTTGTATGTGTTACAGCAAAAACAATTTTTATTTTTACTATTGCGGGGGGTTAATAGTAAAAATAAATATTGTTTTTGCCCCCCGAAATGTCTATAACCCTCTCCGAATTTTTTTTCTGGCTACTGCCTTGGCTATGAGGGACACATCACCATTTAATTTAACATCACTTTTGTAATCCCAGTAGGTACTAATCAGAGCTGGGCAGGATTCGAATCATTCAGGATTCGATTCCCGGATTCGAATCCTTTTAGAGGATTCAAAAGAGGTATTCGAATACTTTAGTGAAAACGGATTCGTGATCCGGATTCGTTACATTTTTTTAAAAGGATTCGTATTCGAATCCAGACGTATATGATTCGAATCCTTATAAAATGATTCGAATCCTTATAAAAGGATTCAAATCATTATAAAAGGATTCGAATCCTCATACATTTCTATTAAGGCTGGGATTCGAATTCGATTAATTCAAATAGTTAATTATTCTAATATGAATATTTAAATCACTAAATTATTCATATTTGATATAAATATTTACATTTTCGAATAATTCAAATATTTGTGAATGCATATTTGGTTACTTAACTATATAAAATTTCCAACCTTAATAGTATATTTTTAACTTGAAATCAGTGTTTTATACGCGTGGCGCATGAAGTAAAATTTCGAGTTTAGAAAAGCCCCGTGAAAATTTGTCTCGGGTCGCTGCGCGACCCTCGACAAATTTTCTACGCGGGGCTTTTCTAAACTCGAAATTTTACTTCATGCTTAGTCTGGGAGTGGACAACACTCGTTCTTAGAAGTTTCAAATTGAGTGATCACTCTAGATTACTAAGTTTAATACCATTTTACAAAGGCTACAGCTCGAAGGACCAATCGTGGTCTTCGCAGACCGAAGGACTACAGGGAATCGAAGTTTTTTACAAGAAAACAACGAATATTTATTTATTTATTTATTAATTTACGCAGGCCATTTCATACAGAACAATAATATTACATATATATAAACATATTACAGACATTTTAAAAAAATCTTAACTATTTTGCACTGAGTGCACGACGCAAAAAACTTAGAGTTCCTACAAATATATCAAAACCTGTGCGAGTGATAAATTGATTAGCATGCCTTAAAATGCGTGTAGTAGCCGACTGTTTCGCATAATTAGTTCTGTGGAAGGGTATGTGAAATATAACTACATTTCGCAGTGGACGAGCGGGAGTCCAAGAAGCTGTAGAAAGTCGGGACAGTCAATAGCTCCATCAAACACTTTTTTTAATATCTTGGTTGACACGCCAAGAACATAAACTCGTAATATTAACCTTATCGAGCAGGTCGCAGTAGTCACCAACCAGATGAAATTTGTAAGCTACAAAGTTAACAAATTCTTTTTGTACTTTCTCGATTTTTTCAATATCAGCGCCGCTATAAGGAGACCACACGCAAGAGCAGTATTCCAAATGTGGGCGAACTAGCGCGTTATATAATACAATAATTGTACCAAGGTTCCCAAAATCTTGGACGTTAGGTTTGATAAATCCAAGTAATTGGTATGACTTTGCTACAATCTTTGAGATGTGCATTGAAAAAGATAAAGTAGTATTAAACGTAACACCTAGATCTTTTACACAATTTACGCGTATTAAAGGTTCGCCAAGCTTGGAATACTGGAAATCTACCGTTGTTTGCCGTCTGGAGAACGTGATGACATTACATTTTTTAGGTTTACAGATAGCTTGTTTGTCTTGCACCAACTATCAAACGATTGTAAATCATTATTAAGAACTTTGGCATCATCGACGGAACGGATTTTCATGAATATTTTCATATCATCCGCAAAGAGAAGGCATTCTGCATTGGAAAAACATTTAACTACATCATTAATAAATATATTAAATAGAAGGGGGCCCAAGTGTGACCCCTGAGGAACACCTGACGTGACACAGATGGGACGTGAATGACAGCGCCCAATTTTAACAAATTGGAATCTTCCCGAGAGATACGACCCTATCCAACTTAGCAAAGTATTGTCAATACCAAAATCCCTTAATTTGTTCATTAGTTAGTTATGGTCGACCGTGTCGAATGCCTTAGAGAAGTCAGTGTAGATGGAGTCCATCTGACACCGCTCCTCAAAAGCACGAACAATATATGCATCATACACTAGAAGATTAGTAGAAGTTGATTTACCAGTACGAAATCCGTGTTGACGCATAGAGATCAAGGATTGCAGTACCCCTGTTAGGTAATCACAAAGTAGTTTTTCAAAAATTTTAGGTGCTACAGCTAAAATAGAGATCGGTCTATAATTGTCAACACGATTTCGATTACCAGATTTAAAAATTGGCGGATAGAAGCACTTTTCCAGCAGGTGGGAAAACTACCCTCACGTAGAGATGCATTGAATAATAGCCATAATGGGCGACTAAGGGAAAAGACACAATTACTAAGGAAGGTGGCGCTAAGTCCATCAGGCCCTGGGCTACTGTTGTTTTTTAAAGATGACAACTCATTCAATATATCTGATATACTTAATGTAGGAGGAATGCATTCGTTTATGTGATTGTTACTAAAAGTGGTCGAAGTTACATTAATATTTGATGACGAGTTTAGGTTCGGCGTATGATAAACAGATCCAAAAAAATGCGCAGAGAAGTTAACTATGCTATCGGTGTCGTTAACAAGGGAATTTCCGTTCTCAAATGTTGTTGGAATCTGGTTAGAAGCTCTTTTAGACTTAACGTAACCCCAAACAGCTTTAGGATTGTGTTTTAGGGAATACCCAACATTATTGATATGGTTTAAGTAACACTCGTTTGCCAGTCTCTTGCATTGATCACGAGTTTTGCTAAATGAAACATAGTCTTCAGCTGATTGAGATGTTATGTACCTTTTATGGAGCGTTTTCTTTGAAAATATAAGATCTTTTAGCTCTTTAGTAAACCAAACTGGGAAACAAGATGTTTTTGCTTTGAGGCGTTTTTTAGGAACGTAAAGCTCAACAATTTCAAAAAGGGTTGAATAGAATTTATCACATGCTTCATTAATATCACAGTAGCTTAATAAATCATCCCACCTAACGTTAATAAATGCATTGTTTAAGGCTGTGTAGTCAGCATGCTTAAAATCAAAATCAAAAGTAAAATTATTTTCTGTCTCCAGTGCATTTTTAACTTCACTTTAAATCAGTGTTTTATACAAGTGGCGCATGAAGTAAAATGTCGAGTTTAGAAAATCCCCGCGAAAATTTGTCTCGGGTCGCTGCGCGACCCTCGACAAATTTTCTACGCGGGGCTTTTCTAAACTCGAAATTTTACTTCATGCTTAGTCTGGGAGTGGACAACACTCGTTTGAACTTTAAATTTAACTCTTTTATAAAATCGACGTATGTAATATAATAAATCATTCATTGAAATCATAGAAAAAGATGCAAAATTTTACCTAAAAAGAACTTTTAGAATTAACTTTATAATTTGCTCGGTTCTTAATGGATGAATATTCTATTCCTAAGAAAAACCGTATTTATTTAATATTAAAGTTGCATTTAATATAACAACAAACTGTGAATAAATCGACAAAAATCTAGAAATATCGAAAATCTCGACATGTAGAAAATCTTAACGGTCCACTACCAGACTAAGCATGAAGTAAAATTTCGAGTTTAGAAAAGCCCCGCGTAGAAAATTTGTCGAGGGTCGCGCAGCGACCCGAGACAAATTTTCACGGGGCTTTTCTAAACTCGAAATTTTACTTCATGCGCCACGCGTATAAAACACTGACTTAAAGTGAAGTTAAAAACGCACTGAAAACCAACCCAACTTCGATATTTTTTCAAAATTTGATGTTTTTTTTTCCTATCCATGCTGTAAAGCTTCAGATATTCGTTGTTTTCTTGTAAAGAAACTTCGATTCACTGTAGTCCTTCGGTCTCCGAAGACCATGATTGGTCCTTCTAGCTGTAGCCTTTGTAAAATGGCAATAAACTTAGTAATCTAGAGTGATCACTCAATTTGAAACTTTTAAGAACGAGTGTTGTCCACTCCCAGACTAAGCATGAAGTAAAATTTCGAGTTTAGAAAAACCCCGCGTAGAAAATTTGTCGAGGGTCGCGCAGCGACCCGAGACAAATTTTCACGGGGCTTTTCTAAACTCGAAATTTTACTTCATGCGCCACGCGTATAAAACACTGAGTTAAAGTGAAGTTAAAAAAGCACTGAAAACCAACCCAACTTCGATATTTTTTCAAAATTGGATGTTTTTTTTCCTATCCATGCTGTAAACCTTCAGATATTCGTTGTTTTCTTGTAAAGAAACTTCGATTCCCTGTAGTCCTTCGGTCTCCGAAGACCATGATTGGTCCTTCTAGCTGTAGCCTTTGTAAAATGGCAATAAACTTAGTAATCTAGAGTGATCACTCAATTTGAAACTTCTAAGAACGAGTGTTGTCCACTCCCAGACTAAGCATGAACAAAATTTCGAGTTTAGAAAAGCCCCGCGTAGAAAATTTGTCGAGGGTCGCGCAGCGACCCGAGACAAATTTTCAAGGGGCTTTTCTAAACTCGAAATTTTACTTCATGCGCCACGCGTATAAAACACTGACTTAAAGTGAAGTTAAAAACGCACTGAAAACCAACCCAGCTTCGATATATTTTCAATATTGGATGTTTTTTTTCCTATCCATGCTGTAAACCTTCAGATATTCGTTGTTTTCTTGTAAAGAAACTTCGATTCCCTGTAGTCCTTCGGTCTCCGAAGACCATGATTGGTCCTTCTAGCTGTAGCCTTTGAAAAATGGCAATAAACTTAGTAATCTAAAGTGATCACTCAATTTGAAACTTTTAAGAACGAGTGTTGTCCACTCTCAGACTAAGCATGAAGTAAAATTTCGAGTTTAGAAAAGCCCCGCGTAGAAAATTTGTCGAGGGTCTTCTAAAATCTGAAAAAAAAGAACGTTTGAATATTGTAAATAATAATAATAATAATAATAATAATACAAATAATAATAATATATATTGGTGTTAATACAAGATTGTTTACACAGGTCACAGGTAATTTGAAATACTACTATGTATAATAACATTCACAATGGCGACCACTTAACATATTAAAAGTATACATTATTTATAGCTGATCACAGATTATTGGTATGAAACAGACATCTACTATGAACAAACAAAACATGTTAAAAATATGGTTGTATATGATAAAATAATTTTCTGGACAAAACTAACATATTAAAAGCATAAATTACAAATAATTGATATAAAACAAACATTTACTATGAACAAACAGAAACATGATGAAAATATGGTTGTATATAATAATACATTGTTTTGAACAAAACAAACATATTAAAATTTGTGTTTCTTGCACTCCTGAAAGTATTCCTCGAAGGAATAGAAAGCATTTTGAGCCAAAAACGATTTACACCAAACTTTTAAATGTTTTGGTTTTAGCTGTTGGATTTGTGTAGGAAGAGCATTAAAAAATTGTATACAGTGGTATCGTATTCCGGTTTTAGCTTTTGTGAGCCTTTGAAATTGTATCCGGATATCATTTTTTGCTCTTGTATTGTGCTCATGATAAAACCTATTACTTTCGTATTTATCTTTATTGTTTGTTAAATGCAAAACGCATTACAGTATAAAAACACACGGGACTGTTAAAATGTTCAAATCTATAAAGCATTGTTTACAGTCCGATCTATAACTTATTCCTGCCAGCACTCTAATAGCTCGACGTTGGAAACGAAAGATGTTTGACAAGATGCTTGAATGACCCCACAATATAATTCCGTAGGACATGTGCGAATGAAAATATGCATAATAGATATTTGTTAGCATTTTGGTCGTGATAGACCTGGATAAGTTTCTTAAGACATATACTTGCTTGACAAGTCTGGCTTCAAGTTCTTGTCCATGCTTTATCCAGGTTAGTTTTGAATTGACAAATATGCCTAGGAATTTTATTGATGAGTGTTCTATAGGTTGGTTTTGCTTTAAGGTGAAAAATAATAAAAGCTTAACTTTTAAAACCTCTACACGTAACATAAAACAACTTACAAAGTCGCACACACACACAATCCACCCATTGTATCGATTCCCCTCCATTTCCATCTCGAAACGAATCTGGTTTCTTTTATAAATCCCCAATTGAACATCCCACAAAAGATAGATCCCATTGTAAAGATTAAGACACCTCTTTCCCCCGCGCACCTCCCGGATTCTCACCTCCTGCCCGGACTCTCGACGAGCGCGAGCGCATGTTTTTTCACAGCTCCGTATAAACAACCTGCGCTCGGACCGGACCGCGCTCAGTCACACAACGAACATTGAACCGTGCGGGTGTCTGTGCGAGAGACAAACAAATCTCCGTGTGAAATGTTACGTACACCGGATTGTGAACACGATCACAACTTAAACACCACGTGAATTCAACAATGCATGGGTTTTTTTTATAAGAAGAGAAGACCCCCGATTTTTTAAAAGTCTGTGATAATAATTATGTTTAGTGATAAGGGAATGAGGAGGATACTTTTAAAGTATTCGTTGTTGAAAACGATGAGTTAGTGAAGTAAGACTTGACAAGTGTGTACCTGTGCTACTACTTAATCAGAAGATTTGTTTTTTTTTTTATTTATTTATAATCGTCCGCACTCGTTATTGTGATATTTGAGGAGATGCCTAAGAGGAAAAATAGATTTATGAGAGCCAAAAAACAAAATGGTATGTATTTTTGTAAAGTTTTTATTTAACTTAAACTCGGTTTAAATTCAAACCTAGTTAAATAACAGTTTAAAACAGCTTAATCAGAGGTTAGTGTAACTTAAATTCACATACGAGTATAATGCAAGTTTAAGTCTGTTTTGAACATCTGTGCCTTTAGTATTTTAACACTTTCGGCCCTGACGGTGGCATTTGCCACCACTAAAGTTTGATAAACATACTGGGAATTTTTCTTTTAAATATACATACATATAAGCATGAGCTGTAATTTTTGCGATAATCGTTTGTTTTTGAAAATAGTTTAATTTGAAGTCTTAAACGAGTGTTTTCCACTCCCAGATTAAGCATGTAGTAAAATTTCGATATTAGAAAAGCCTGAAAATTTGGTTTGATCGCGTAGCGCCCAAACGCGACCAAACCGAATTTTCAGGCTTTTCTAAACTCGAAATTTTACTTTATGAGCCACGAGTATACAACACTGATTTTAGATGAATTTCAAAATATTCTACTAAAGCAGTATGATAAAAACGTGTATTCTAAGTGATGTTTAGATCATCAGTGTTTAGTACGCGTAGCGCATGAAGTAAAATTTCGAGTTTAGAAAAGCCTGAAAATTTTGTTTGGTCGCTCCGCGCTTCGCGCTACGCGACCAAACCAAATTTTCAGACTTTTCTAAACGCATAATTTTACTTCATGCTTAATCTGGGAGTGGTAAACACTCGTTTGAAAGTTCAATTTGAAATATTTGTGAAAACAACGAATATCTGAAGATTTACAGCTTATACAGTATATTTAGCTAAGTATACTTAAAAGAAAAACGCTCTGTATATCTAAGAGTAATAAATAATATGCAGTGTACAAAACATTTTTTTTGGCGCCAGAAAAATTCCATGGCTGAGAGGGGTTAAACCAACTGGCTATAAATAATACTCACATTAAATGAAACCACAATTTCCCTGAGTTCTTAGTAGTAATTTCGTTTATAAACGTTAATAGAAAAATTTAGAGTCAACTAAGCATACTGTGGCTGAATGTTTGTCAATAAAACTAATTTCAAAATTGAATTTGTGTTCAGTATTCCGGCACCAGGTACCCACAGACGCGTTTCGGACTTCAAGGTCCTCTTCAGTGTGGTCGCGACCCAGTGCTGAGGAATACTGAACATTTCTGACTATTTCAAGCCAATATGTGAAAACTATTAATGATTTCGATAGCTAACGCCAAAGCATTAGATGGCGTTAGCTATCGAAATCATTAATAATAAAACTAATTGTTTATAAATCGATTAACTACTTTCGAAACTAGTCCAGATTTTTCAGTCCATGTTCCTCGTTAGTCAGATATTAATTTACTAATAGTATAAATTATCTACTCAAAAGACTTATTAAAAATCACTCAAATGAAGTTATACTTACTATAAAAAAATCAGAACGAATACGCAGCTACCTACCAATCAGAAGTGGCCACGACTTTTCAGCTGCGGATTTTGCGCCTCCACCATAGCCCGAATTCAATGACTAATAAATTAATTAATATCATTTATCAGTAGCCACAATGTATTGTTTGTCACAATTGGACTCCAGAATAATAAGTATTTGCAGTTTTCGTTAAAAATATTCGCAAAATTAATTTTTGAAGTCCATTCGTGTATCCAAATGCGTACGTAAACAAATATGCATAACTTTTGTTTGCGAAAAAAACACTCTAGTTAACAATATTAAGAAATTTGAGTTAAACACATAATATAAGTCTTGGTGCCACATTAAAACGCACATATATTCCCAGCCACGGATTGGAAGTACTGTTTACAAATTCATAACTTTAATTTGTGTAAAAAAAACATATATGGGATATGAACTAAGCTCACTCTAATTAACAAATTAAGCAATTTGTTTAGAGTTACATTCATAATATAAGACTTGGTGCGACTTTAAAACTGACATACAGAGAGTTTTATGTAACACCGAACATTTTCATAACGAGAATTTTTTAAATATACATAAGCATACGTTGTGCATGTGCGACGCTCGGTTTTTAAAATATTTGAAGCTTTAAACGACTGTTTTCCACTCCCAGGCTAAGCACGAAGTAAAATTTCGAGTTTAGAAAAGCCTGAAAATTTGGTTTGGTCGCGTAGCGCGAAGCGCGGAGCGGCCAAACCAAATTTTTAGGCTTTTCTAAACTCGAAATTTTACTTCATGCGCCACCGGTACAAAACACTGAGGCAATGTAAAGTTTAGCGGTGTATTTTAAACTTTGTAGTATGTCAGTGTTTTGTACCGGTGGCGCATGAAGTTAAATTTCGAGTTTAGAAAAGCCTGAAAATTTGGTTTGGCCGCTCCGCGCTTCGCGCTACGCGTCCAAACCAAATTTTCAGGCTTTTCTAAACTCGAAATTTTACTTCATGCTTAGTCTGGGAGTGGAACACACTCATTTCAAGTTTCAAATTGAACTCTGTTAAAAAACGAGTATCTTAAGATTTACGGCATATACGCTGTAATTGGGACATGTATACTTGAAAGAAGAACTCCCCGTATGTACAAGTTGAGGCATTAATTGCGATTGATTGGCTACAATATTTAATAGTCATATAGGCCACTCAACTTACACAAAACTTAAAAATTAAAGGTGTCAAATTGTATTGGATGCAAATGTTCGGTGTTACATAAAACTCTCTGTATATTCAAAGCCACGGATTGGAAGCACTGTTTTAAAAAATTCATAACTTCTATTTGCGAAAAAAAAAAACAATTCTAAACAAATAGCTTAATATTCTTAATTAGAGTGTGCTTAGTTCATATCCGATGAGAAATTATATGTTTAAAATTGTTAAAGTGTGCTTAGTTCATATCCGATAAGAAATTATGTTAATATTTTTTATATTGAAAGTCTAAAGCAAAGCTATACTGATGAAGGATAAATCTCGAAACGTGTCTGTGATTTTTTTAATTTATTTCAATTTCCTTTTGTTTCATTTAGTTTGGTTAGAGAATAGTTTGACCTGATGTTGCATTCTGCATATAAATTATGCATAGAACAGCAGTGCTGTCGTGTAACGCAAATATTCATTGTATAATTCAATATCTGTCGGGGTATTAGCTCGAGAAGTAGTTGTTTCAATGAATATTTGGAGACAAACTTTTTGCAGAAAGTCGATATTAATTTTAATTCGTTTCTATATTTTATAAATATTCTGCAACGTATTGACGAACTCAATTTTTCTTTATGATAAATTGTCTTTATGAGAAATTATGTGTTTTTTTCCGCAAATTTAAGTTATGATTTTTTTTAAAACAGTGCATCCGATCCGTAGCTGGGAATATTTGTCAGTTTTAAAGTCCCATCAAGTCTCAATGTATGAATGTAACTCTAAACAAATTGCTTAATATTATTAACTAGAGTGTACTTAGTTCATATTCGATGAGAAATTATGTGTCGTTTTTCCGCAAATTGAAGTTATATTTTTTTAAAACAGTCCGTCCGATCCGTGGCTGGAAATGTATTTCAGTTTTAAAAGTCGCACCAAGTCTCAATTTATGAGTGTAACTCTAAACAAATTGCTTAATATTGTTAATCAGAGTGTGCTTAGTTCATATTCGATGAGAAATTATTTGTTTTTTTTTTTCGCAAATTAATGTTATGATTTTTTTAAAACAATGCGTCTGATCCGTGGCTGGAAATATATGTCAGTTTTAAAATCGAACCAAATGTCAATTTATGAGTATAACTAAAGAAATTGCTTAATTTGTTAAATAGAGTGTGCTTAGTTTTTATCGGAACATAGATACCAGAGCTGGGCAGGATTCGAATCATTCAGGATTCGATTCCCGGATTCGAATCCTATTAGAGGATTCAAAAGAGGTATTCGAATACTTTAGTGAAAACGGATTCATGATCCGGATTCGTTATTTATTTATTTATTTATTTCAATCAATGGACGAATCCAGTATGAAGCATTAGATGGCGTTAGCTATCGAAATCATTAATAGTTTTCACATATTGGCTTGAAATAGTCAAAAATGTTCAGTATTCCTCAGCACTGGGTCGGGACCACACTGAAGAGGACCTTGAAGTCCGAAACACGTCTGTGGGTACCTGGTGCCGGAATACTGAACACAAATTCAATTTTGATATTTGTTTTCTGGTTTCACAAACAGAGTTCTGCTCGCTCGTGGACGAAACAGTGACCTGTATATGCACCTTGTGCATTCGTGTTACTGACGATGCCACTATGAAGCATTAGATGGCGTTAGCTATCGAAATCATTAATAGTTTTTACATATTGGCTTGAAATAGTCAAAAATGTTCAGTATTCCTCAGCACTGGGTCGGGACCACACTGAAGAGGACCTTGAAGTCCGAAACGCGTCTGTGGGTACCTGGTGCCGGAATACTGAACACAAATTCAATTTTAATGCCCTACTTAGCAGTATTTAAGATGCCTAATAAAATCCAAAAACTACCTTCTAATGTCTATTAATTATAGCTACGTGGAATAATTTCATTAATATTTTTATAAGATAGCAACATTTTAACAATGTTGGTTAAAATAAATACCCTTCATCAATTGTTTAATTTACTCCACTATTTTGTTTAATTGTTTTACAATTATTTTAAATAGAAATTTGATTTGATTACTTTTTGACATTTTAGTATGTGTATGAAAGTTTGGTTGCCTATGATCGAAACGTAAGGCCTAGTACACACGAATGTTCCAATACCATTTTTATATGGGTATACATAGGAATATGTATACCTGAAAGAAAAATTCCCTATATAACACACTCCTCGAACAAATTGTTTAGTCAACTAATTAGTCAAGACTTTATCTTGCCTGGGGGGCGTCAGATTTTGTTTTGCCCAATTTACATGTTACTTTAAGCAGAATGTTGTAAAATTTGTCATAAAGATATTATGTTTTACTATTTTTTTCTAAGTTCGTAACTTAACTAGACAGAGTTTAATCTAGGATTTACTTAAAATCAAACTGTTTAATTACTAAACACAACAATTACCCGCTTCTAAAATTATTATTAAATTTATAATATAATGAACATTAATAAATCAAAATGGGCTGTAATAAAATTATTTAGAGTAATTATTTATTAAATACTGTACTACGCTTCGGTGCACTGTGGCCTTAACAAGCAATTAATTAATAATTACTGCTCGTTATTTATTACGTCCTATCGTCAAATGAATCATTGTTTATCAATCGAGCGAAGCCACACTGTCTCGAAGCGAATCACATCGTTCCAAATGTCGAACTAATAATAGTGGAAGTATTTTATATTCATGATTCACATCACATTGCGCTTATTAATAATGACGATATTTGTAATACAATTAAATAACGATAAATAATGGAAGAGGTACGTGTTGACCTATCAATGCCTTTTATATTTAAATGGAATATAAAAAGTAAGTTGGTCCATAATATTTTAAACCATAAAATAACGAGTGTTTCCAATCCTAGTTTAAGCATAAAGTAAGCGTCCAAATCCAAATTCAGGCTTTTCTAAACTCGAAATTTTACTTTGTGCGCTTATTTCAAGTAAAATTTATAACATACTGATTAGCAGAGCGGGGATGAATCCTCAAAAACAGGATTCGAATCACGAATCCGAATCACCTAATATGATTCGAATCACGAATACTCGAATAAAGGATTCGTAAGTGAAAAATATGATTCGAATCAAAGATTTTTGAATCACGGATATAAATCCTTTAAAAATAAATTTGAATCTATTATTTGCAACCAGTAATATTTTATTCCATCAGTTTCTATTAACAAAAATGTTCATTTACCGACTAAATATCTGATTATATAATGATTTTAATTAATGATGATATATGTGTTATTGAACTTCATTTTAAATCTGCGTTTTATACGCGTGGCGCATGAAGTAAAATTTCGAGTTTAGAAAAGCCCCGTGAAAATTTGTCTCGGGTCGCTGCGCGACCCTCGACAAATTTTCTACTCGGGGCTTTTCTAAACTCGAAATTTTACTTCATGCTTAGTCTGGGAGTGGACAACACTCGTTCCTAGAAGTTTCAAATTAAAAGATCACTTTAGATTACTAATTTTACTACCATTTTACAAAGCCTACAGCTCGAAGGACCAATCATGGTGTTCGGAGACCGAACAACTACAGGGAATCGAAGTTTATTTACAAGAAAACAACGAATATCTGAAGGTTTACAGCATAGATAGGAAAGAAACAACCAATTTTGAAAAAATATCGAAATTGGTTGATTTTCAGTGCGATCTTAACTTCACTTTAAATCAATGTTTTATACGCGTGCCGCATGAAGTAAAATTTCGAGTTTAGAAAAGCCCCGTGAAAATTTGTCTCGGGTCGCTGCGCGACCCTCGACAAATTTTCTACGCGGGGCTTTTCTAAACTCGAAATTTTACTTCATGCTTAGTCTGGGAGTGGACAACACTCGTTCTTAGAAGTTTCAAATTAAAGGATCACTCTAGATTACTAATTTTATTACCATTTTACAAAGACTACAGCTCGAAGGACCAATCATGGTGTTCGGAGACCGAAGGACTACAGGGAATCGAAGTTTACTTACAAGAAATCAACGAATATCTGAAGGTTTACAGCATAGATAGGAAAGAAACAACCAATTTTGAAAAAATATCGAAATTGGGTTGATTTTCAGTGCGATCTTAACTTCACTTTAAATCAATGTTTTATACGCGTGCCGCATGAAGTAAAATTTCGAGTTTAGAAAAGCCCCGTAAAAATTTGTCTCGGGTCGCGGCGCGACCCGCGACAAATTTTCTACGCGGGGCTTTTCTAAACTCGAAATTTTACTTCATGCTTAGTCTGGGAGTGGACCGTCAAGATTTTCTACATGTCGAGATTTTCGATATTTCTAGATTTGAGTCGATTTATTCACAGTTTGTTATTGTATTAAATGCAACTTTAATATTAAATAAAAACGTTTTTTTTTTAGGAATAGGATATTCACTATTTAAGAGCCGAGCAAATGATAAAGTTAACTCTAAAAGTTAATTTTAGGTAAAATTTTGAATCGTTTTCTATGATTTCAATGAATGATTTATTATATTACATACGTCGATTTTTTAAAAGAGTTAAATTTAAAATTTAAACGAGTGTTGTCCACTCCCAGACTAAGCATGAAGTAAAATTTCGAGTTTAGAAAAGCCCCGCGTAGAAAATTTGTCGTGGGTCGCGCAGCGACCCGAGACAAATTTTCGCGGGGCTTTTCTAAACTCGAAATTTTACTTCATGCGCCACGCTTATAAAATACTGATTTAATGTGAAGTTAAAAATGCACTGAAAACCAACCCAAATTTGATATTTTTTCAAAATTAGATGTTTTCCTTCCTATCCATGCTGTAAACCTTCAGATATTCGTTGTTTTCTTGTAAAAAAAAATTCAATTCCCTGTAGTCCTTCGGTCACCGAAGACCATGGTTGGTCCTTCCAGCTGTAGCCTTTGTAAAATGATAATAAACTTAGTAATCTAGAGTGATCCTTCAATTTGAAACATGTAAGAACGAGTGTTGTCCACTCCCAGACTAAGCATGAAGTAAAATTTCGAGTTTAGAAAAGCCCCGCGTAAAAAATTTGTTGAGGGTCGCCCAGCGACCCGAGACAAATTTTCACGGGGCTTTTCTAAACTCGAAATTTTACTTCATGCGCCACGCGTATAAAACACTGATTTCAAGTGAAGTTAAAAATATACTATTAACGTTGGATATTTTTCATGGTTAAGTAACCAAATATGCATTTACAAATATTTGAATTATTCGAAAATTTAAATATTTATATTCAAATATGAATAATTTAGTGATTTAAATTAAATATTCATATTAGAATATTTAACTATTTGAATTAATCGAATTCGAATCCCAGCCTGAATAGCGATGATTCGAATTATTTAGGAGGATTTGAATCCTTGTATGAGGATTTGAATCCTTTTATAAGGATTCGATTCCTTTTATAAAGATTCGAATCCTTTTAGAAGAATTCGAATCCTTTTATAAAGATTCGAATCCTTTTATAAGAATTCGAATCCTTTTATAAGGATTTGAATCATCTACGTCTGTATTCGAATACGAATCCTTTTAAAAAAATGTAACGAATCCGGATCACGAATCCGTTTTCACTAAAGTATTCGAATACCTCTTTTGAAATCTCTAAAAACATTCGAATCCGGGAATCGAATCCTGAATGATTCGAATCCTGCCCAGCTCTGCTGATTAGATACGTAAGGTGCATTTATGATTTATTGCATTAAAATAACATTAATTCTAAATAACCCTATTTTGCTCTGGCCATTAGGGTTTTGTATCACATGGATCTTGTGCATTAAGAATGCGCTCTACCGTATGAAAACTAAAAATACTGATTTTTTTGTTATTATCTTATTTTTTTTATTTCTTTCGTCACACATCTATCTAAAATTGAATTGAAGAGGGCACGCCGGTTTGATTTTACTTTTTATTTTAATATAGTTAAAGATAAAATAAAAAAAATAAAAAAACTCTAAAATGTGAATTCATTAGGTCCTCCACAAACATTTTGTGATTATATAATTCTTATATCATTTACTCATAAAATGTATAGTTATCAAATGTATAGTTATCAAATGTATAGTTATCAAAAGAATCGTTTATAATACGAATACAGACCATTTTATTGAATACTTACATTTTTTTTCCAGTAAGAGTGCACAATTATGTACCAAAATAATTATTTTTAAACCACAACTTATGTGCCCTTATATTATTAAACGATTGTACGGGTTGCAGCCTTAAATTTGGATTACCGCGATTAAAATTATTTGTTGTAAACTAATAATAGTAATATACAATAATGTTTTACTAACCCACTAAGCGCAATTGATGCAATAACGCAATTTTCACTTATTAAATTACTAAAAAAAGTTTATTTCATACATTGTATTATTTGACCTGACTTAAGAATGTGTAAAGAAAAATGTAAATATTTTGTTATTTAAATATTTTGACTATTACTCCTTTTAAAAAAGTATTTTAAAGTGTATTTATAACTTCAAAATATTTCAGTGTTTAATACGCGTGGCGCATGAAGTCAAATTTCGAGTTTAGAAAGGCCTAAAAACCAAACCAAATTTTCAGTCTTTTCTAAACTCGAAATTTTACTTCATGCTTAATCTGGGAGTGGAAACACTTGTTCGAAACTTCAAATTAAACACCTCTGTGAAGTTGGCCCCCCAACTTTCAAATTTCTTAAAAATTATTAGAGTTCTGATTGCCCCCCACATAGTTCTAGAGTTCCCTATACATATAAAAAATAGTTCTGCCCGTTTAACCTCGCAAAAATCAAATTAAATTAGAGGGGGGCCAACTTCACGCTCATGTTATTTTAGAACATTATAACTACTTTATTATTGATTTTACAGCAAAAATGCATCTGAATAATTAATAGAACTCTTTGGGGGACAACTAGAACTCAAATTTGAAAATAAAAACACCCCTCTCGGACTTGTAAAAATTAAATATTAAAAGTTTAGGCAATCAGAACTTTTCTGTTATTAATAATAAATAATTATTTCATCAAAATAATCTACAAAACTCGTTGGGGGGCAACCAGAACATCAGTCAACTTTACAAAAACTTAAAAAAAATCATCCTCTTAGGACTTAGTAATTTTAATATTACAAAAGTTTAAGTAGCCAGAACTTTTTTATTAATGATAATAGAGAATTAATTTATAAGAATAATCTGCAGAACTCGTTGGGGGGCAAGTAGAACTCTGGTCAGATTTACAAAAATAAAAAAAAATCATCCCTTAGGACTTTATAATTTTAATATTACAAAAGTTTAAGTAACCAGAACTTTTTATTAATGATAATAGAGAATTAATTTATAAGAATAATTTGCAGAACTCGTTGGGGGGCAAGTAGAACTCTGGTCAGATTTACAAAAATAAAAAAAAATCATCCCATTAGGACTTTATAATTTTAATATTACAAAAGTTTAAGTAACCAGACCTTTTTTATTAATGATAATAGAGAACTAATTTATAAGAATAATTTGCAAAACTCGTTGGGGGGGCAAGTAGAACTCTAGTCAGATTTACAAAAATTAAAAAAAACATCTCCTTAGGACTTTATAATTTTAATACTACAAAAGTTTAAGTAACCAGAACTTTTTTATTAATAATACAGAATTAATTTCTAAAAGTAATTTGCAGAACTCATTGGGGGGCAAGTAGAACTCTGGTCAGATTTACAAAAATAAAAAAGAATCATCCCCTCGGGACTTTATAATTTTAATATTACAAAAGTTTAAGTAGCCAGAACTTTTTTATTAATGATAATAGAGAATTAATTTACAAGAATAATCTGCAGAACTCGTTGGGGGGCAAGTAGAACTCTGGCCAGATTTACCAAAATAAAAAAAAATCATCCCCTTAGGACTTCATAATTTTAATATTACAAAAGTTTAAGTAGCCAGAACTTTTTTATTAATGATAATAGAGAATTAATTTACAAGAATAATCTGCAGAACTCGTTGGGGGGCAAATTGAACTCTGGCCAGATTTACCAAAATAAAAAAAAATCATCCCCTTAGGACTTCATAATTTTAATATTACAAAAGTTTAAGTAGCCAGAACTTTTTTATTAATGATAATAGAGAATTAATTTACAAGAATAATCTGCAGAACTCGTTGGGGGGCAAGTAGAACTCTGGCCAGATTTACCAAAATAAAAAAAAATCATCCCCTTAGGACTTCATAATTTTAATATTACAAAAGTTTAAGTAGCCAGAACTTTTTTATTAATGATAATAGAGAATTAATTTACAAGAATAATCTGCAGAACTCGTTGGGGGGCAAGTAGAACTCTGGCCATAAATACAAAAATAAAAAAAAATCATCCCCTTAGGACTTAATAATTTTAATATTACAAAAGTTTAAGTAACCAGAACTTCTTTAATAATGATAATAGAGAATTAATTTATAAGAATAATTTGCAGAACTCGTTGGGGGGCAAGTAGAACATATACAAATGCAGGCGACACTTGGTACAAATATGATGATTTTTTTTTAAATTTCTAAACGATCAATAGCATTGCCCCAGCAAGAGATTTATCCACATGTCATATATTATATTAAACATTTATTATAAAAAACAATAAACAGCAATGATAACTACAACTATTTTCGCAAATTCTTTAATATACCTGCATATTTTATTGTATTATCGATTCCTCGTTAATAATATTAAAATATGCTGCCCAAAATGTAAGAATATATTTTATTTACTAATAGCATTCATTATTCCTCAAAAATGTAGGTTTTAATAGTACTCGTAATTCTGTGTTGTTATTAATAGGAAAGTTCTGGTCTATAAGAGTTTTTAAAACAGAATGTTGATAACTGTTGTTTTTTCACAGTTTTTCTAAATATGAGTTCTGGTTGTCTTCCAAAGAGTCCGCACTGAAACTCTTGTAATATTCAAGTTAGAACTTTTTTGGTTGCCCCCAAAAAAATTCTGCAATTAAGTATAATAAATAAATTCTCAATTAGAAACCGTTTAAACTTTTGTAATATTTAATTTATCCAAGTCCTGCTCGCTTAAATTTCTATTATAAAATTTTCCAAATCTTTTTCAGCAAGAGTAAATATTTGTAAATCTGACTAGAGTTCTAGTTGCCCCCCAACGAGTTCTGCAGATTATTTCTATAAATTAATTCTCTATTATCATTAATAAAAGAGTTCTAGTTACTTAAACTTTTGGAATATGAAAATTATTAAGTCCTAAGGGGATGATTTTTATTTTATTTTTGTAAATCTGAGCAGAGTTATACTTGCCCCCCAACGAGTTCTACAAATTATTCTTATAAATTAATTCTCTATTATCATTAATAAAAAAGTTCTGGTTACTTAAACTTTTGTAATATTAAAATTATAGTCCTAAGGGGATGATTTCTTTTTATTTTTGTAAATCTGGCCAGAGTTCTACTTGCCCCCCATGAGTTCTGCAGATTATTGTTATAAATTAATTCTCTATTATCATTAATAAAAAAGTTCTGGTTACTTAACCTTTTGTAATATTAATATTTAAAAGTCCTAAGGGGATGATTTTTTTTATTTTTGTAAATCTGACCAGAGTTCTACTTGCCCGTCAACGAGTTCTGCCAATTATTCTTATAAATTAATTCTCTATTATCATTAATAAAAAAGTTCTGGCTACTTAAACTTTTGTAATATTAAAATTACTAAGTCCTAAGAGGATGATTTTGTTTAAGTTTTTGTAAAGTTGACTGGAGTTCTAGTTGCCCCCCAAAAAGTTCTATCAATTATTCACATGCATTTTTGCTGTGCAATCAATAATAAAGTAATTATAACGACCTAAAATAACATGAGCGTGAAGTTGGCCCCCCTCTAATTTAATTTGATTTTTGCGAGGTTAAAAGGGCAGAACTATTTTTTATATGTATAGGGAACTCTAGAACTATGTAGGAGACAATCAGAACTCTAATAATTTTTAAGAAATTTGAAAGTTGGGGGGCCACAGGGGTAAATTAAACGCTTTTATAAAATCGACGAATGCCGGAAAGTTTACAGCATATACATTATGTATATTCAAACCAAAAAGTCTCAGTATGTAATATAATAAATCATTCGTAAAAATCTTTAAAATTAGTGCAGTATTTTACCTAATCAACATTTAGAGTTAATTTTATGATTGCTCAACCGTTAATGGGTTTAAACTAGGGTTACCACCATTCAAATTATTACTTGTAAACTAAGAATAGTAATACAAAAAAAAGTTTAATTAATAGGAAAATGTTAATATCATATGCTAACGTCTTTTAATAAGGCTGGAAGGGTTTTTGTGTTTAATTCTTAGTTAATTAACTTAAATCTTTATATACCTTTAAACAACATATTTTATGCGAAGTATATTTATTAATTATTTACATAATTACGTGTTTCTTTTATTTTATTGGTAAACATTCATAAGAATTACTAGTATTAGATATTATCTACCTACTTAAAAATAATCCTATTTTCAATCTATCGACTAATAATCTCCCGATCAGCCATCAATTTATAATTTGTCTAGATTACGGATCAAATTAATAAGCGATTAAAATTTTTCTCAACACCCGACCAGATTTCGTCACATGGATCTTGTTAATTGACCGATCGCCGGCTATTCGATTAATTAATCGGCTTTTCGCCGATTTCCAGTTTCGCTCCGACACGCATTTAACTCCATTCTCTCTCAGTCTATATTTAACCTTTCACGATATAAAATATTACAACTTGTATCGTTAGTTAAAACTAACTTAACGCTAGACTCTGGAGTTTAATCTAGATAGTCTAGATTCTGGACGCTCGACTGACTTCAGACTTAGGATTAGTCACTTGTCTTTAGTTTCTAAACAAGTTTCTAGTTTCTAGGCCTCTAATTTCTAGACTCTGGATCCTAGGCTTTGTATTTTAGACACTTAATTCAAGACTGTTCATTCTAGAATTTGTATTCTGGACGGTGTGTTTCTGGATTCTAGACTTTGTATCCTGTACACCTAAGTCATAACTTTGGATTCTAGACTCTGTATTCTGGACACTTAACTCATAACTCTGGATTGTAGACTTTGGATTCTGGACAATTTTTTTGCTTATTATTATTAACATCGCGATAGTTGTGCGATAAAAATTGAATTAGTTCGAAAAATATAAATATAAAGAATATTCTAAGGAAAGTAGACCTGTATTCATTTTCTTTCTGTGATTTTTTTGTTTTAAAAATACAGCATCTGAAAGTGACATGCCTCGCTTTTTGAAAAGGATAAAAAACTAGTCTAGAGTTCACTGGGCATTAGTCTCTAGACTAGTTTCTCATTTCTTGGACTCTAAACTCTAGACTTCTTCTTCAAGAGACTTCAATTCTAAATGCTTACCTCAATAAACTAATCTCCTAAAGTGTAGACCTAGATGCATCTTTGTAGATTAAACTAGTTTCTAGGGTGCACTGTAGATTCCAGGCGTTCTAAATTAGTTTATGGATACTAATCTCTATCAATTTTAAACCTAGATGCATATTTGTAAACTAAACTAGCCTCTAGAGTGCACTGGACTACGTTAGACTGCGTTAGTTTATCGTTTCTTTGGCTCTAAACTGTGAACTGTAGATTCTAGACGCTTAACTTAAGACTCCGATTCTGAAAGTCTAAACTCTACACCAAGACTGTGGATTCCTTACTTGTCTGTAGATTAGTTCATGGACTCTAATCTATAGCACTCAAAAATCTAGATACGTCATTGTAGACTAAACTAATCTCGAGTACTCTAGAATACTTTATATAGACTTTAGATTCTAGACGCTTAACTCGAAACTGATCTCTAGAAGTCAAAACTCTAAACTTAGACTTTGGATACTATGCGTTAGTTTTTGGATTAGTTTAAAGACTCTTTTCTCTGGCACTCTGAAATCTATATGCGGCATAAATCGATTAATTTGAAGCTACAAACGAGTGTTTTCCACTCCCAGACTAAGCATGAAGTAAAATTTCGAGTTTAGAAAAGCCCTGTGAAAATTTGGCGAGGGTCGCGCAGCGACCCGAGACAAATTTTCTGGGCTTTTCTAAACTCGAAATTTTACTTTATGCGCCACGCGTATAAAACACTTAAATACTGTGAAATTTATATATATTTGTAAAGTTTGGAAATTACAGGATAATTTTAAGATATTACTAAAATAGCACGATGCTGCCCCCTATTTATTAAAACCATAATCAAAATTCACATTGCTCTTTTGGAGATTTCTATGCAACGATTAATTTTATTTATCATTTATTTTAGATTAATCTATTTAATACAACATGTTTATAATAAATACCTCAATAAGTTAAAGCTATATGAAAAAGGAATAAAGTTTTCTACAGAAGTATTGCACGGATTTATGTGATCATTTGAGAGTGTTCCATTAGTTGATTTATATATAATTTAAGAAACTACTCTTTAGAGTACTTTAAACTTTAGATTCTAGACGCCTGACTCATAACTCTGATCTCGCGATCACTTGAGATCTAGACTTTGGATTCCATGCATTAGTATCTAGATTACTTTATAGATTCTATGTGTTAGTTTCTGGATTAGTTTAAATACTCTATTCTCTGGCACTCTGAAATCTATATGCGGCATTGTAGACTCTAAACTACTCTTTAGAGTACTTTAAACTTTAGATTCTAGACGCTTGACTCATAACTCTGATCTCGTGATCACTTTAGATCTAGACTCTGGATTCCATGCATTAGTCTCTAGATTACTTTATGATTTGTCTAGCACTTTAAAACTTAGGTGCGTCATTGTAGACTAAACTAGTCTCTAGAGTACACTATACTGTAGTCTCTAGACTAGATTCTAATTTCTTGGACTATATACTTTAGATTCTAGACCCTTAGGTCAAGACTGACCTCTTAAAGTGTAAGTGTAAACTCTAGACGTAGACTTAGGATTCCATGCGTTAGTTTTTGGATTAGTTTAAGGACTCTAATCTCTAGCACTCAGAAATCTTGATGCGTCATTGTAGGCTCTAATGTAGCCTCTAGAGTACTTTAGACATTCGATTCTAGACACTTAACTCAAGACTAATCTCTTCAAGGCAACACTTTTGATCTAGGCTCTGGATTCCAAGCATTAGAGTCTAGATTAGTTTATACACTCAAATCTCTAGCACTCATTGAAGATCAAACTCTAGATTATTGATTAGACGCTCGACTATGGAAACTAAAAACGCTAAGTAAATATCTAGAGAATCTAGAAGTCCTTAGACTTTTCCGCAGACTTTAGTCTCTAGAGAGAAAGTCATAAAACTGTCTAATAATGACTATTAATAACGCAGTTGATGCCTTATTAATAGAAACCATCGCTTCGCTCGTGCGCTATAGGAAGTCCAAATTTTCAGGCTTTTCTAAACTCGAAATTTTACTTTATGCTTAATCTAGGAGTCGACACCCACGTTTAAGAATATTAAATATTGCTCTTAATGTTACATGTATTTAATGACCTTTATCCCGATGATAAAATCGACCGGTTAGTTATAGGTAAACCGGTGTTGATTCACAAATTTACCGAATTAACGATAATTGAATAAGTGAAATTTGCTTGATAGCTAAGTTAATTGAATGCAATTCACGATGGCGATTGACGGTGTTTCTAAAACTCATGTTTACCTAAACTAAAGGAATACTGAACCCTCTTCGATTATTCAATTTTTCAACTTGAGTAAGATGAAAACTGATGTGTATTTATTACCTCAGACATCAACAGTAGTCGACCATTTACACATCTCATATCTCGTATTTTATAAGAGGTACACGTGTAAAAATCAGGAACGGCCCGTTTAATTAAAACCGAGATAAAAACCCGGGGCCCCCATTAACGAGCCGGCCTTCGCGGGAGGGCGCGGGGGGCGCCCTCCCGTACGTGTGTGTAATAAATCCGAGCGGCCTTACCTGTTGCGAGGCGCCAACCCGGGGCCGTCCCAAATAACAAAAAACGAAGAAGAAGACGAAGCAGCAGACCATTGTAAAAGAAGACGAGGTATTCCCATCTCGCTCCTTATTGTTGCTCACCCCACAACTTCACACCTCCCGCGAGCTCAATAATCATACTTCATGGTGTTTGTGAGAAGGGGCCGCTACACGGGGGGCACGCACACACACATTTATATTTTGAAGAGTTTGTAATTTGTAAGGTTTACACGTGTATGTGTGGCTGTGTGAATGTGTGGGTAGGTGATGGAACAAATTCGAAATTGTATATGGCTCATTTGTCATGTTGTCATGGTTAATGTGTCCTGTTTCTAAATTTGGAACAGACGGAAAATTAGAAATTTCTTGTTTTTTTTGATCAATTTGTCTGCTTAATATTCAACATTATATCGCCGTTCTAATTTTAATAATTCTGTATTTATTTATTACAAGTGGCGCAGCCAGGATTTCGTCTTAGAGGAGAGCCAAACAAAGTCACAATTTAAATATGTAATATAACGTAAATTAAAATATATACAGGAAATGTTTCTTTCAACTATTCATATCTCGGTGTTTCCAGCGTTTGGTAAATTTACAGAAATTCGTTACTTTAAGTAAAACACTTTGTTTATAACTTTCAAAAATTGTTTATTTTGTATTCACAACAAATGTTTCGCCACACTGTGGCTTCTTCAGGTGAAGAACAAGTGATTAACTTTTTTTTTTTTTTGTTTATAGAGGGGATTGGGAAATCTGCAGACAGACAAGGGCCTTTTGGTCTATTACGGCCTATAGTGTCGGGTTCTGGTACCGATTAAAACCCTTCCCCCTCTCTTCCCTGGTATCGCCATCTAGGCATTTCTTCAGGGGTAGTCTTGAGGCGATTATGATGGTATCGCTCCCTCCTCTCCATACTTCCTGGACATGACTCTATTTGCGAATTCGCAAACCGCGTCCCACGCCTCCTCGCTATCGAGCATACGTCCCACCAGCGTACTCTCGTCCAACATGCCAACCTTGGTTGAGAGCTTGGTCCTTTCTGGCTGCCACTCCGGGCATCTGAACATCGTGTGCCCAGCCGTGTCCTCCTCTCTCCCGCAGTATCGACAATCCCCGCTTTCTGCCTTTCCTATACGACATAGGTAGGCCCCAAAGCTGCCGTGTCCTGTAAGCTACTGTGTTAGCTGGTGGGTAACAACCCCGTGACGCCTCTCCACCCAGGGTCTTACATCGGGGATTAAGGTTCGTGTCCACCCCTGTACCTGCGTCCACCTCTCCTGCCACTTGCCCATGGCCCTGCTGCGAGCTTCCTTCCTGGCTGTGGCCCGGTCGCCAGTCTCCCTTCCTCTGTTATGTGCTTCCGCCCTCTCCACAACGTACAGGTCTCCGGGCATCGTTGAGGCGAGTACCTCCGCGGGGTCCATCGAGACGGTCCTGTACGCCCGGATTATCCTGAGGGCTCCTGTCCTGAGCGCTGTCCTGGCCTTATGCTGGTTCCGCGCCGAGTTCATAGCCCCTGCCCATACCGGTGCAGCGTAGGCCAGTTTAGCCCTGGCCACCGTAGCAAGCAATCGCCGTCTGCCTTCGCTAGGTCCTCCTACGTTTGGCATCACGCGCCCCACTGCTGTATCCGCCCTTAGAGCTGCTTCCGCCGCCTCAGCGCAGTGTCTGCTTAGCCGTGGGTTGGCCTCCAGCCATACCCCCAAATACTTTATGGCCTTCCCAATGGGCACCACGGTATTAGCGATGTCCAGTGTCTCCTCCGGCGTTTTCCCTGCTCTCCTTGTCGAAAGCCACACCGCCATGGTCTTCTCGGCCGCAACCCTGAGCCCGTTTTGTTCCATCCACTGGACAATTGTTGTCGTCGCCTCGCTGACGGTTCGTCGCACATTGTCCACCTCACGGTGTCGCACTATCAGGGCGAGGTCGTCCGCGAAGGCCAAGGTGGTAGCGCCGTCTGGCAGTTTCAGCCCTAGCACACCGTCATAAACCAGGTTCCATAGTGTCGGACCCAGTACCGACCCCTGGGGAACACCCTGGTCTACCTCTCTCTCCTTCACAGCCCCCCCTACACTGTATATGATGGCTCTATCCTTGAGGTAAGATTCCACCATCGCCGCCATTCCCCCGGAGAGCCTTTTTGTGGCCTCATCCTTCACGACCTGCCATGGCAATGTATTGAACGCGTTCTTGATGTCAAGCCCTACCATGACAGCGTGCTCTCTTTTCCTGAGTGGGCCCTCGTTTGCTCCCCGAGCTATTTCCCGGACCGCTGAAACCGCGTCGATGGTAGATCTCCCCTTCCGAAACCCGTACTGGTTGGGGTGGAAGCCTCCGCCGGTCTCTATTTCCTCCACAATTCTGGTGGTCAGCGCCCTCTCTAAAACCTTCGCGATACCGTCAAGGAGGCATATTGGTCTGTATGCCGCTGGATCGTCGGGTGGCTTCTTGCCCTTCGGGATCAGCGCCAGCTTCGCCCTCTTCCATATGGTTGGGAAGACTCCATCCTTTAGGCATTTGTTGCAAACCCCAGTGAACAGGCTTGGGTTTGCCTCAACTGCCTCCTTAATGGCTTCATTTGGCAAGCCGTCAGGGCCTGGTGCCTTTCTATTTGGGAGGTCGTTGGCTGCTGCGCAGATTTCTGCCTGCGTGAACGGTTCCACCTTGCAAGCGACGCGTGGTACGTTGTTGCCTATGCCGTTCGCCAGTGGGAATAGTGCATCCACTACGGCCCTAGTGCCCCCCGGTACGACCGCTTCCAGGTCAGGTGCCCTCTTGCGGAGTTTGCCCATAACCAGCTTGTATGGCTTGCCCCAGGGGTCAGCCTCCACCTCACGCAGAGCCCCTGCCACTTGGCCTCTTTGCTTTGGGCAATACTGATTTTCAGAGCCTTCTTGCACCTCCTGTGCTCTGCCTGCAGGTCTTCCGTTTCCCTGCTCCTAGCCTTTGTGATGGCGCGGCGCGACTTCAGCGCCGCTGCTCTGGCTGCTGCTACCTCCGGACTCCACCAGTAAACCGCCCTCTTTCCTTTCCGCCCCGTCCTGGGCATTGCTACCTCGCAGGCCTTTGTTATCGCCCCTACTAGTGAAGCTGCCTGTTGGTCCGCCGTTTCCCCGGTCGGGTTACAACGTATATATAGGGCTAGCTGATAAGTAAGAGGGGTGGGGGTTACAGTTTTAAATTGAGCAATGGGGAGTTATTAATAACTCCCCATTGCTCAATTTAAAACTGTAACCCCCACCCCTCTTACTTATCAGCTAGCAATATATATATATACGTTGTAATTAGGTTAAGTTAATAACTTGTTCTTCACCTGAAGAAGCCACAGTGTGGCGAAACATTTGTTGTGAATACAAAATAAACAATTTTTGAAAGTTATAAACAAAGTGTTTTACTTAAAGTAATGAATATGAACTTTCAACAACTATCAGCCACCTTGATTAAAAGAAATTCGTTGTTTTTATAAAACTAGTAAATTTAAAATTTCTAACGAGTGCTTCCACGAGTTTAAACTTGAAGTAAAATTTCGAATTTAGAAAAGCTTGAACATTTTTAGGCTTTTCTAAATTCGAAATTTTACATTTCAGTGTTTTATACGCGTGGCGCATAAAATAAAATTTCGAGTTTAGAAAAGCCTGAACATTTGATTTGGTCGCGTAGCGCTACCAAATTTTAATTTTTTTTTTAAGTTATAGTGTTTTATCATTTATTGAAACTACTGCTAGGCAATTAACGCAGACCTAAATTATACAACTAGAATATTGTGAAAAATATTTAGGAGACTTGTGCTTAATTTTATTGCATAGAAGTGTACATTGTGATATGACTTGTATAATTTATATAATGCCATAGTGAGATGTATGAGGAGTGCTGTAAAAAAATGTGTAACATCTCCTATTTGCAAGCCTAGGTGCATGAAAGTTAACTAGCTCCAAGGCAGGGGTGTCATCAATAAAATTGTTAATCAATTTATGAAGATACAAACACATCAGAGCTGGGATGAATCCTCAAAATCAGGATTCGAATCACGAATCCGAATCACCTAATATGATTCGAATCACGAATACTCGAATAAAGGATTCGTAAGTGAAAAATATGATTCGAATCAAAGATTCGAATCCTCATTTTTGAATCACGGATATAAATCCTTTAAAAATAAATTTGAATCTATTATTTGCAACCAGTAATATTTTATTCCATCAGTTTCTATTAACAAAAATGTTCATTTACCGACTAAATATCTGATTATATAATGATTTTATTTAATGATGATATATGTGTTATTGAACTTCATTTTAAATCTGTGTTTTATACGCGTGGCGCATGAAGTAAAATTTCGAGTTTAGAAAAGCCCCGTGAAAATTTGTCTCGGGTCGCTGCGCGACCCTCGACAAATTTTCTACGCGGGGCTTTTCTAAACTCGAAATTTTACTTCATGCTTAGTCTGGGAGTGGACTGTCAAGATTTTCTACATGTCGAGATTTTCGATATTTCTAGATTTATGTCGATTTATTCACAGTTTGTTATTGTATTAAATGCAACTTTAATATTAAATAAAAACGGTTTTTTTTAGGATTAGAATATTCACCCATTGAAAACAGAGCAAATTATAAAGTTAACTCTAAAAGTTAATTTTTGGTAAAATTTTGCATCTTTTTCTATGATTTCAATGAATGATTTTTTATATTACATACGTCGATTTTTTAAAAGAGTTAAATTTGAAGTTCAAACGAGTGTTGTCCACTCCCAGACTAAGCATGAAGTAAAATTTCGAGTTTAGAAAAGCCCCGCGTAGAAAATTTGTCGAGGGTCGCACAGCGACCCGAGACAAATTTTCACGGGGCTTTTCTAAACTCGAAATTTTACTTCATGCGCCACGCGTATAAAACACTGATTTAAAGTGAAGTTAAAAATGCACTGAAAACCAACCCAACTTCTATATTTTTCAAAATTAGATGTTTTCTTTTCTATCCATGCTGTAAACCTTCAGATATTCGTTGTTTTCTTGTAAAAAAACTTCGATTCCCTGTAGTCCTTCGGTCTCCGAAGACCATGGTTGGTCCTTCGAGCTGTAGTCTTTGTAAAATGGTAATAAACTTAGTAATCTAGAATGATCCTTCAATTTGAAACTTCTAAGAACGAGTGTTGTTCACTCCCAGACTAAGCATGAATTAAAATTTCGAGTTTAGAAAAGCCCCGCGTAGAAAATTTGTCGAGGGTCGCGCAGCGACCCGAGACAAATTTTCACGGGGCTTTTCTAAACTCGAAATTTTACTTCATGCGCCACGCGTATAAAACACTGATTTCAAGTGAAGTTAACGTTGGATATTTTTTATGGTTAAGTAACCAAATATGCATTCACAAATATTTGAATTATTCGAAAATTTAAATATTTATATTCAAATATGAATAATTTAGTGATTTAAATATTCATATTAGAATATTTAACTATTTGAATTAATCGAATTCGAATCCCAGCCTTAATAGCGATGGTTCGAATTATTTAGGAGGATTTGAAACCGTGTATGAGGATTCGAATCCGTTTATAAGGATTCGATTCCTTTTATAAGGATTCGAATCCTTTTATAAGAATTCGAATCCTTTTATAAGGATTCGAATCCTTTTATAAGAATTCGAATCCTTTTATTAGGATTCGAATCATCTACGTCTGGATTCGAATACGAATCCTTTTAAAAAAATGTAACGAATACGGATCACGAATCCGTTTTCAATAAAGTATTCGAATACCTCTTTTGAATCCTCTAAAAGGATTCGAATCCGGAAATCGAATCCTGAATGATTTGAATCCTGCCCAGCTCTGGCATGTTGTAATATTTGCAACGAAGATGCTAACGAAGCTGCAGGCATGTATGTTACCAGGTAGTCTAAAACTAAATTTTTTTATGATCAGTAAGAAATGACAAGCATTTCTACTTACCTAGATATCCAGAAAGCAGCCAGATCGAACAATATTTTTTAGAATGAACTATAATTTTTGGATTAATTTTGGCTCATTTATTAAGCTACAACCAAAAACCTATAATAAAGAGACAAACGAAAATGATGAAATAATAATAATAATAATAATAATCGTTTATTTCTCAGCAGAATAAATTCTATTTACAGAGTTTTTTTAAAATATACTAACTAAAAATATGAAATAATTGTATTAGCTAGTGTAAGAAACCCAACAACTATTTTCAGTAATATAAAGAAATATGTAGGAATCGCAAAGTTAAGATACTCTTAACTTTGCGATTCCTACATATTTCTTTATATTGCTGAAAATAAAAATTGCTGAAAACCATATTAAAAAAAACACCAATACAAGCCATATAAATTTAAACTTGTTCAACAATTGAGAGGCGGATATGCTCAAAGAAGAACTGTTTTCTGTAATTGATATTTTCAAAAGTGCAGTGAAATTCCGGTTTTTGCCATTTTATAATATGGTCGGACGAAATATACTAGTGGTATATTAAATCGTCATAATAGCCGAACCTAGTCACAAAAAAATCCTCACAGATATTTTCCAATACAACGACAAGGAAGAAATTGTTTCAGTGTCATATGTTTTATACTTGGAGCAAGAATAAGATACCAAATATGTCCCTCACAAGTCAAAAGATACCTGAAAATATTGGAAAATGCCAGAACTGCTTGATGACATACCCTTGGCTAATCTGAATCGAATATAATTCCAACAGGATGGCGCTCCGACGTACAACTCGCGAAATGTTCAATTGTATTTAGAAGACGTTTTTGGAAACAATTATATTGCTACCAATGATCCAGTTTTGCTGCCTCCAAGATCTCCGGACCTAACAATTTTAGATTTCTTTGTGTGGTATTACCTGCAAAATAAAATTTACACTAGGCACTATAACAATGTGGAGGATTTGATGGAGGCAACTCATGAGGCATTTAGAGAATTACAGCAGCGGCCTATGATAATATTTAGGGCTTTAAAAAGAATTTTAAAATGTTGTCAACGCTGCTTAGATGTGAAAATGGATTGCAGTTTAAGCAATTTTTATAATTTAGTTTTGGGTAGGTACTTATTGTTAGATTAATAATGTTGATTTTGTATTTCGTTATTTGTTGTTTTTGGTAGTTAAGTTAAATTTCTTCATTCTAGTTAGGTTTGTTGATTGTTATATGAAAACTGATTGTTCATTGCCTCCTAGTGCGTAACTAACGCAAGTATTAGTATTAAAGAAATTTTAAGCGAATTTGAAAGTCAGTATTTAATCACTGAACCCACAAGAATTACAAGTACCTCTCAATCTTACATTGATAATATCTTTACTAACGCCACATCAAATATTAAAGTACAGACTTTATTTACAGCACTGTCTGATCACAAGGCACAATTACTTGAATACCAATTAAACCACAAATTGAAGCAGCCAGTCATTCGAAAAAGAATATTCTCAAATAATAACATTGTCAGTTTTTGTGAGCAAATAGAAAATGAACATTTTGGTGAGGTATTTGTAAATACTTCGTTAGATTGTAAATACAAAATATTTTCTAATATATTAATTAATCTTTTTAAAGAGAACTTCCCATTAAAATCAATCACCGTTCGCAATAAAAGACATTCATTCCAAACAGAAGTGCTTAAATCCTTAAAAACTACATTGTTATTGTACCAAACATTATCAGCACACATTCCCGAATATATTCCAATTTATAAAGACCACCAGAAAAAATACAACCAACTACTCATTGCCGAAATGAATAAAAATATAGAACATGAAATGATCAAATCGCAAAAGAAGGCCAAAACATCGTGGAATATAATTCGAGAAATAACTGGTAAACAGAAAACTAATAAGCTGCCCGCCTACTCAGATCTGCATAACTTATCCAACGACTTTAACATATATTTCAATGATGTTGCATCGAATTTAATATCGGACGCATGCATCATCTCGGACAACAACTCAATACCGCTAAATATGCACACGATGTTCTTAGAGCCTGCCACGAGGGCAGAAATTATCTCAATCGTAAACAGCATGCCTAACAAATAAAGCTCTGGCTATGACGAAATACCTATTCTGATCATAAAAAGATCTATCTCACATTTTGCGGATCCACTCTGCGACATCATTAATACTATGTTTGAATCAGGAACGTACCCGAAATACCTTAAATGTGCGAAAATTCTACCTATATCCAAAACGGAGGAAACCAATAAACTTGAAAATTATCGCCCAATAAGTCTCCTACCGGTGATCTCGAAACTATTCGAGCATGTTATATTTTTAAGATTAATAAAATTTTTCTTAAAATATAAATTGTTATCTGTAACACAACATGGGTTCTGAAAACATAGAGGCATAGAAACAGCAATATTTGACTACATTAATTGGATTCTATCAGCTCTCGAAAACCGAGAGGTAGTATGTGGAGTGTTTCTAGACCTGTCTCGAGCCTTTGATTGCATTGATCATTATAGATTACTTTCAAAACTATATCAGTATGGTATCAGGGGTTCTTCGCATGACTTGATAAAATCCTATTTGAGTGACAGATTTCACTTTACCTATATCAGGGATCAAGATTTAGAGGTCGAATCAAACAAACTATATATTAACAAAGGAATCCCACAAGGGAGTACTCTAGGCCCTTTATTATTTATTATCTACATCAATGATATACCCAACAGTTGTAATCCAAAAAGTAAATTACTTAATTACGCTGACGACACCGCAGCCCTAATTCAAGGATCGTCCTACTACGAAGTAGCAAATTTAGGTAATCAAACTATGTCAACAATTGAAAATTGGTTCACAGATAATGGTCTAGTCTTCAATAACCAAAAAACGAAATGTGTGTATTTCAGATCGAATGAAGCCGTTACTAGGGCTTCAATCGATCTGAAATACACACATTTCGTTTTTCAATTCAATCGATCTAAATACTAAACAATATAAATTTGTTGAAGAGACTAAGTGTTTAGGGATTGTGCTAAATGACACCCTATCCTTTTCTGCACATATGTTATCAGTATGTAACAAAGTTAGCAGAGCATGCTACGGTCTACGAGTCTTGATCACAAACACTAATTTTAACATAGCAAAACAGTTTTATTATGCAAACATTCACTCGCAGCTACGATATGGTGTTATATTCTGGGGGAACAGTTCAACAGCCGAAAGAGCATTTATGCTACAGAAAAAATCAGTCCGTATTATGTATAGGTTGAAGTTTAGAGATTCATGTAGAGGCATTTTTAAACATAATAACTTGCTTACACTTTGCGGTATGTACATATATGAATGCATCAAGTTTTTATCCAAACATCGAGACAAATTTAGCAAAACTGTAATGTCATCATCATATGACACTAGACATGGCCAAACTTATGCAGTTCCGAAACATAGACTGGCAAAATTCGAAAAAGGTTGCTACTATTCCTCAATCAGAATGTACCAAACTCTCTGAAAGAACTACCAAGTCTCAACATATTGAAAGAGAAGTTATTTAAATTATTATGTGATATCGAGCCCTACAATCTAGAGGAGTTTTATGCATATACGTTTTAATCTATTATTGTTAATCACTTTACTTATAATATTTTATACTGTTATATTTTATTTACACTGCATGTCGTTGTGATTGTTTTATTACACTGCATGTCGTTGGGTTTAATACATTGTTTTTATATTATACCTCTTTTTGACGTTTTTACATGTACTGATACTGTGTAAGTCTATTGGTCATTGCAAAATAAATAATTACTTACTTACTTACTTACTTATGTGATAAAAATGACTAAACATTTAGAATAATGGTAATAAGGGCTTTTTGATTCAAGATAAATATATAAATATATAGTGTTGTATATGGATGGAAAGCTAAAGTCATGGGCAATTTGCTAAGTAAAAAATATACAGGGTGTTTCATAAGAAAAAGCCCAAGTTTTGTCACTGGATTCTACGGAAAATTTTACATTAGTAACTATTTTTCTGTTTTCATAAGTTAATGTGAAAAGAAATGAAGAGGGGTGTCCCAAAATGACAATTTTTTAAAATCTCCTTGTACCTTAGATACCAAGCTAGCTACGAAAAGTTGAAATGCACCATCAATTGTTTCTCGAAAAAGTAGCCAAGGTTCGTGAAAACAGCGGCAGCACTCTAGGATTAGCCGTTTTCAAGAAGCCCCCAAAAACCATCAAATTCTGGACACCCTGTACATACAGTGATTTTTTTCAAGTATACATATGCATATTCTTTTTTAAAGGAGTGCAATTTGAAGCTTTAAACGAGTGTTTTTCAAATTTCTAGTTTAGAAATGCCTGAAAAAATTTTCAGGCTTTTCTAAACTACTCATTTTACTTCATGCTTAATCTAGGAGTGGAAAACACTCGTTTAAAGCTTCAAATTGAACTCTTATAAAAAAGTAACGAATATCTTATGATTTACAGCATGCATTTGGGATGTCTGTGCTTAAAAGAAAAACATGTTTTACACGTTTTTAATTTTTAATGTCTTGAACGCTGTTTCAATAGAGAAACACGTTTTGTAAAAAAACATGTTTTAAATAAAATGATTTTTTTTTAATAACCTTGTTTTTTACACGTTTAACTCTAAGGATATGCGAAATTGTCTCATTAGTATTTCATAAAGATTAAAATTTGTAAGTTATTACTTTATTTCCTGCTTTTATTCTATGAGCAATCTATTGTTCAGTTTTATCAAACAATAACGATTTTCAAAAACGGATTTTCGCAGAACATCAACCTGAAATAATTTTCAAGAAATTTCCGTACGAAATTTCTTATCCAGTCACGTCCAGTTTTTTTCAACCTCTCTTCATCTTTAATATTCGGCCGGTGACTGAGCTCGTTAAAATTTCCGAACGAGAAACTCACGAGCGTAAAAACTAGACCGTCCATTATTATAACAATACATAATATTTTTATGTGGCGAATTCTGTATACCCTATACGCGGCTATATATACACAGTGTGTCCGATCATCCGTGCAGATAGCAGGCGTTCAACCGCCAACAAAGAGCATTCCGCGAGCGCGTATAAATCTTGAAAAGAAGAAAAGGAGAAAACAAGAAGGGAAGGAGGCGCAGTACTGCCACTCTAACGAAACGAAAGGCTGAGATGCGAATCGGCGATAACTCAAAACGGAAAATCTCGGATAGGGACACTCTTTTTATGGAAACCTGTTCTTCTCGGGTTTATACAATTGAAAACACCCACACACACACACATACATGTGAATTCAAAATGCGATATGATGAAGAAATATTGGTGGTTATTAAACATATTTTGCATTTTTAAAGTTAAATAATAACAAGAAATACAAAAAATCAAGTTCGAAGGGTTCTAAACAACTTTTAGGAAAATAATTTTGAAGAAATGCTACTTTTGTGGAAATGTCTTTTGAGGACTTGCTGTGGTATTTAAATCTATTTCTAAAATATCCCTCCTTTATTCGTATTATATTTTGTTTTATTATTGTTTTGCAGGGTTTCACCAATCGACCAATAGTTATTTATCGATTAAAATCTAGTAATAGTGACATACATGTCAAAAAATTAATCAATTTACATGACATTGATGTTAATGACATTGAAAATGTCTATTCTATTCGAAAAATAAATGGAATCTACGAATAAGATTTAATTAAAGTTGCTGAAACCAGACTTTAATCTATATATTAATTTTCCCTGTATACAGGGTGATTTATTAGCCTTTTTTTCAGACTGGCAATGAAAAGTTGATTTTATTTCATAAAGAAATAATGTTAAGTTATAAGGCTTTTAAGATTTTTAAGTTAAAAAAACGTAGTAGTCATGATTTAGCAAAAAAAATCACTATAACTATCATTTTTAATAATCACCGGTCAAAAATAGTTAATACTTTCTGTCTTTTTTGAAATTCTGTCAAAAATCGCTTGTAGCGTAAAAAGCAATACAAAAATGTTACAACAAATATTAATATTGTTATACCTACATAATTAGTATTGTTCTAAAACTGACAAATAATTGCCGATTACTACTATTTGTAGCCTTTATTGTTTACGGTTTAATTTATAAAAATATATTTAAAAATGCTTTTGAATATCTCATCACAAGTTTTGCAAATTATTGAAATTGTTTTTTTGTTCTGTTTCAGGTAAGCTGATTGACATATCTTTATTGATCCCATACTTTTTTGTTACATTTTTCGTAAGTACTAAATATTTTTCTATCGCTTAGTGCAGTGATGGGGAAACTACGGTCCGCGGGCCAAGTCCGGCCCGCGGAAAGGTTTAATCCGGCCCGTTTAAGAGTGCCGTCGTGAGAATGTTTGAACGCGTTCTTACTTCGTAATGTGACGGCCCGCATAAAAACTACCTACCTACGATTAAGCATTATTCTTTGGCCCGCTACGATTGTCTGGTTATTACAAATGGCCCGTCTTAAAATAAGTTTCCCCACCACTGGCTTAGTGTCTTCTTTTTCGTCTGCATTTGAAATAGAAAGTAAATAGTTTTTAAAACACTCTACTGTTTGATCTTAATAAGGTCTAGTCTAGTTAATAGATAGTTTAAAGGTTTGATAAAATACAGTATTTATAGCTTACAGAATATTGCAACAATTATTATTCATAGATTCCGATACGAATCGCACTTTTGTAATATTTCTAATAATCACGATACCTTGAAGTAATAATTTTGATATTCAACAATCTGACTGGAACATTTTGAATTGGATTGGTTCAGGTGTTCGGCAATCCAATCAGAACAGTTATAATTCGAAAATTGCCTTATTTGTTTATATCGCTCTTTTAAAATCCGGTTTTAAAATCCCACGCGGATGTAATTATATAATTTGCTTTTCATTCAACGCTCGTTTGCCGTCTCTTTCTTTCTTCGAGACTTGAGATAGACAGAGATTGGTATTCGACTTACCTTAACTCCACATTAATACACATATATTTAACCATTTAATGTATGAAAGTACATGATTTCGCGAAATATAAAAATAAAAATTAATAAGAAAAGAATAGTAATAAGATAATTATGGTTTTCATTTATTTAAATGAGTATTATTATTTACATATCAAATTTAATAAATTGTAATTTAATTTACAAGACTAGTGCACAATGTTGCCAACTGTAAAGAAAATGTTAAAAAGAAGAAGTATGTCCATAGCTAAATATTTTATCTATGGTTGTTTTACTAATTAATTGCTAAATTAAATCTTTTTTTTTTTAATTTACAAACTATTCTTTTATGATAAACATTTCTGAAAGTTTATTACTTTCCTATCGTCATTAATCTCGAAATAATCCACGTCTAGACATCCGGCACCGAAAACAAACCTTCCTCTCTTGCTTATCACCAAATTTGAGGATTTGTTCGCCTCGGCACTAATGACCCTAGGCCTTTCGATTTTAATCCTAATCCCTTGTTCCGGTGTTTCTTTTTGTGCTTCCCTTTATTTATTTGTTTACATTTACATATTTACGCTCCGTTTATAAATTCATTGGAAAAGGAGATTCCGATCGGGGCGCACAAATTTGAAATCAGATAAAAACCCGACGGCCCAGTCTTACCTGTTTAATGAATACCGTGGACATTTTTTTAGACTGTTTTAGTTTTTGAGGGTCTACACACACACTAGCGCCGTCGTTAATTAAATGTAAAAAAATGAAGGGGAATCTTTGAGATCTTTTTCTATAATTAAATTTAAATAAATTCAAGACAGGGGATTTTATTTTTACGGTATTTTTATTTCTATAGTTTATTTAAATTGAAGACATAAGAAGGATTTTAGTTTTAATTTTTTATTTCCTGTACATTCAGTACTACAAATAGTATTAAGCACGGTTAGAGCTCAACATAAGTGATGTTTAACTCACATTTATATCAGTAGTACAATTACGAAAAAATGCGGTTTTACTACGAGGGTTGCCTTTTATATTTCGGGATTAGAGAACAAAAATAAATATTAATCATTGAAAATCGCTTTATTGTTTTTCAAAATATTCCCCATTAAGATCTATACACTTTTGCATGCGTTTGAACCAATTGTCGAAACACTTTTGCCACTCTGATTGAGGTATCTCCAAAACATGCATTCTGAACGCATCAACTGCTTCTTCAGGTGTCGAAAAACGTTGACCTCTCATTTTATTTTTTACGGATGGGAATAAAAAGAAGTCATTCGGTGCCAAGTCAGGACTATATGGCGGATGACTCATCAAATCGATGTTTTGCGTGCTCAAAAATGCAGTTGTTTGAGCCAATGTGTGAGAGCTCACATTGTCGTGGTGAAGGGTGATCCGTTTTCTGCGGTTGGTGTTCCTGATTTCTTGGATGACAACTGGCAAACAAATGGTTGTGTACCACTCAGAATTGACTGTTCTGCGTTGTTCTAGTGGTACGGTTGCGACATGTCCAGTTTTTCCGAAAAAACAGGCGACCATTTGCTTGGAAGTGCTTCGTGCGCGAACAACTTTTATTGGATTTGGCTCATCTTGAAACACCCATACGGTCGACTGCTGTTTACTTTCGGGCTCAAACGCGTAAATCCATGATTCATCACCTGTCACGATGTCATAGACGTGTTTCGAAGCACCGCAATCGTATTTTTTGAGCATTTCTTTGCACCAATCGACACGAGCCTTTTTTTGAGCGATTGACAAATTGTGTGGGATCCAACGCGAACAAATTTTTTTGACAGTCAAATGTTGATGCAATATTGAATGTATGCTGGTCCCACTAATGCCTAAGGTTGTCTCAATCTCACGATAGGTCACATGACGATGCAATATTTGTTTGCGCACAGCATCAATGGTTTCCGGAACAACAACTGATTTTGGACGACCTCCACGAAATTCGCCTTGGAGTGAACTACGACCTCGGTTGAATTTACCATATCATCGATAAACACTGGTCCTTGATGGAGCTTCATCGCCAAAAATTGAAGTAAGTTCATCCATGCACTGTTGTTGAGTTAATCCACGTCGAAAGTTGTAAAAAATAATCGCACGAAAATGTTCACGATTTAATTCCATTCTTTGGCCGAGATAAATCTTTTAAGTTAGTGTAAACGACACAAATAACGCTCATATGTCAAAACGTTCTGAGTACGTATAACCTCAAAAATGTCAAACTTTACAATAGAGCTCTCAGTTGCCAGATTGCAACACTAGGGTTGCCCAATCCCGAAATATAAAAGGCAACCCTCGTATTAATTATAATTAACAACGTACATACATTTATTTAACCTTAAATTTGTAATGCCAACTAGATTTATCCATAATGCCATAATGATGTAATTTGCGCGTCGTTAGGTTGAGTTAGCTACGATATGATTGACCTGATGGGCTAAATATAACCTTGGTTTTCGACGTCTCTGGAAGTGACCTCGTGTGACGTTAAAAGACAAGGTTGTTGAATCGCATAAGGTCTACTGTATCAAATCGAGATTACCTTATTACTTTTAAGACTCTAATGTATGTAAACAAATCATCTCTCCGAAACCACATATTTTATTTTCCAAATTTCTTCACTAATTGTTAAAACTATATATCTAATACAAGTATAAATTGTCAGAATGTTGTAACTCTCATTTGTTATTTTTTTAAACAATATTTTGCAGTCGCGCGTATGGCAACTATTCATACCAAATGGTGCCATACTCGCGACTGCAAAATATTGTTTAAAAAATAACAAATAAGAGTTACAACCATCCGACCATTTATACTGGTTCTAGGTATATTTTTTATACAATTAGTGGAAAAATTTGGAAAACGCAATATGTGGTTTCGGAGATATGCTTTTTTTACAACATTCTGACAATTTATACTCGTTCTAGATATATTGTTTAAACAATTAGTAAAGAAATTTGGAAAATAAAATGTGTGGTTTCGGAGATATGCTTTTTTAATAATTGGTATGAATGGTACGCGGGACAGTAATATATTGTTTAAATAATTTCCAAATGAAAGTTACAAAATTCTGACCATTTCTACTTGTTCTGGATATACTGTTTAAATAATTAGTGAAAACATTTTGAAAATATAGTATGTGCTTTGGGAGATATAATCTTTTAATATTTGGTGTGGATGGTGCCCTACGCGAAGCGGGACAGCAATATATTGTTTAAAAAATTAACAAATAAGAGTTACAACATTCTGGCAATTTATACTCATTCTAGATATATTTTTTAAACAATTAGTGAAGACATTTTTAAAATAAAATATGTGGTTTGGGAGTTATAACATTTTAAAATTTTGGGGAATCTATTTCATAATTCGTGGCAGAGCTGGGCAGGATTAGAATCATTCAGGATTTGATTCCCGGATTCGAATCCTTTTAGAGGATTCAAAAGAGGTATTCGAATACTTTAGTTTTTTTATTATTATTTGCAAAACACTTAGTTGTATTTTACAATAATTACAATCTGATCACAAATGGATCAATGAGTAATATTTAGCTAACTTAATTTACTAAAGGAATACTTTAGTGAAAACGGATTCGTGATCCGGATTCGTTACATTTTTTTAAAAGGATTCGTATTCGAATCCAAACGTAGATGATTCGAATCCTTATAAAAGGATTCGAATTCTTATAAAAGGATTCGAATCCTTATAAAAGGAATCGAATCCTTATAAAATTCGAATCCTGGTACATGGATTCCAATCCTCCTAAATAATTAGAATCATCGCTATTAAGGCTGGGATTCGAATTCGATTAATTCAAATAGTTAAATATTCTAATATGAATATTTAAATCACTAAATTATTCATATTTGAATATAAATATTAAAGTTTTCGAATAATTCAAATATTTGTGAATGCATATTTGGTTACTTAACCATGAAAAATATCCAACGTTAATAGTATATTTTTAACTTCACTTGAAATCAGTGTTTTATACGCGTGGCGCATGAAGTAAAATTTCGAGTTTAGAAAAGCCCCGTGAAAATGTGTCTCGGGTCGCTGCGCGACCCGAGACAAATTTTCTACGCGGGGCTTTTCTAAACTCGAAATTTTACTTCATGCTTAGTCTGGGAGTGGACAACACTCGTTTGAATTTCAAATTTAACTCATTTAAAAAATCGACGTATGTAATATAATAAATCATTCATTGAAATCATAGAAAAAGATGCAAAATTTTACCTAAAATTAACTTTTAGAGTTAACTTTATAATTTGTTCGGCTCTTAATGGGTGAATATTCTATTCCTAAAAAAAAACCGTTTTTATTTAATATTAAAGTTGCATTTAATACAATAACAAACTGTGAATAAATCGACATAAATCTAGAAATATCAAAAATCTCGACATGTAGAAAATCTTGACGGTCCACTCCCAGACTAAGCATGAAGTAAAATTTCGAGTTTAGAAAAGCCCCGCGTAGAAAATTTGTCGCGGGTCGCGCAGCGACCCGAGACAAATTTTCACGGGGCTTTTCTAAACTCGAAATTTTACTTCATGCGCCACGCGTATAAAACACTGATTTAAAGTGAAGTTAAAAACGCACTGAAAACCAACCCAACTTCGATATTTTTTCAAAATTGGATGTTTTCTTTCCTATCCATGCTGTAAACCTTCAGATATTCGTTGTTTTCTTGTAAATAAACTTCGATTTCCTGTAGTCCTTCGGTCTCCGAAGACCATGATTGGTCCTTCGAGCTGTAGCCTTTGTAAATTGGTAATAAACTTAGTAATCTAGAGTAATCCTTTAATTTGAAACTTCTAAGAATGAGTGTTGTCCACTCCCAGACTAAGCATGAAGTAAAATTTCGAGTTTAGAAAAGCCCCGCATAGAAAATTTGACGAGGGTCGCGCAGCGACCCGAGACAAATTTTCACGGGGCTTTTCTAAACTCGAAATTTTACTTCATGCGCCACGCGTATAAAACACAGATTTAAAATGAAGTTCAATAACACATATATCATCATTAATTAAAATCATTATATAATCAGATATTTAGTCGGTAAATGAACATTTTTGTTAATAGAAACTGATGGAATAAAATATTATTGGTTGCAAATAATAGATTCAAATTTATTTTTAAAGTGTATCCGTGATTCAAAAATGAGGATTCGAATCTTTGATTCGAATCGTATTTATCTCCTTTATTCGAGTATTCGTGATTCGAATCATATTAGGTGATTCGGATTCGTGATTCGAATCATCTTTTTGAGGATTCATCCCATCTCTGATTCGTGGGATGGTGGAGGCGCCAAAATCCGTGGATATCTTTACATCGGTGACGTCAATATCCAAGGTAATTAAATCCTGTAGGTTAATTATATTGAATGACAGCCGGTTTTTTAAGTTTAATAACCTTGACTTGTGACGTAAGATAAGGAATTTCGCATGTGACGTTAATATCTAAGGTAATTAGTTCTTTCATAAAAATCATACATACAGAATTATACATGTGACGTCATATCTAAGGTAATTGAATCCTTTAGGTTGACTATATTGAAACACAGCCGACCTTATAAGTTTAATAACCTTGACTTACGACGTAAACTGAGGAATTTCACATATGACATTAAAATCCAAAGTAATTAAATCCTGTAGATATAAATATAAATAATACTTGGTTTTAGAATACTTTAAAATATTAATAGTGTGATTCTTTACGCAATCTATAACAAATTTGTCTTACAAAGACTAAATCAAACACTCCTGTCGCTAGACTATAAAAATAAAGCCGACCTTATTCGTTTAATCTTGAGGTTATGTATCGGGGTAGAATCGAAACGGACATTTTGACTTTCCGATCATATGTTGTAGCAGCCAGCACTGAAATTAAAATTAGTGAATATAAATGAGCGTTACGTTTCTATATAATTAATATAACATATTTGTTTAAATACATTTTTTTTTAATTCGATTCGAATTTTTGCTACGGTAATAAACAATAGGATTGTATCTTGAACAAGTTTCTCATCTTTCACGTGGTGAAACATATTTAACTATGATTTAATAAAGAAAACACTTGGTTAAATTTCACTAATATTTTGGTTTTTTTATTCCAACTAGTTTCGACTTTGAGTCATTCTCAAGGAGTACTCCTTGAGAATGACTCAAAGTCGAAACTAGTTGGAATAAAAAAACAAATTATTAGTGAAATTTAACCAAGTGTTTTCTTTATTAAATCATAGTTAAATATGTTACACCACGTGAAAGATGAGAAACTTGTTCAAGATATATTAAAGGCCAGTAAAGCCGAACTCATCGTAAAATACAGAAAAAAATTTAATCAAATTCACCAAATCAAACAATCATATATGGTTTAACATCGTTTGCCGGCGAGAACAACTAACGCCAAAATATATGAAAATCAAGATCAACCACCAATCGAGCGAAGCTAGACAAACATTAAAACAAGCGTACAGAATTTGGATTAGTTTGGAAACGAAAAAATGGTACAAAAAACGGGATAACCTCTCAGAAATCATCAAATTAATCCATATAAGACTCACCATGAAGCTACACCCAGTGGAATTTAACATCATAGACTCGGAAGCTAGGGAAGAAGCCAACAGAGTAGGACAAGAACAATTTAAGAAACAAACAGAAAAACTTTACAAACTAAGAACATCAAAAGAAGAAACCTGCTTAAAAAGTGGACATTAAACACTGGTGAGTATGAACATGTTAAATTCTACCCTAAATTAAAAAACCTGACAAATATTAAATTAGATAAAGTAGAAACAACTCTATTGGAGAAAGGTTTAAAATACAGCCCTAACATAAAATCATTAATAATAGAATCAGCAGGAATTGACGCAGAAATAATTTGTAACAAAATCAATTCAGTCCAAGATAAAGCATTAACAAAAAATAAAATCGCAAAAATAATCACTCAATATAAAAACAACCCGACACACAACAAAAAACATTCAGAACAAAAAACAATAAATAGTATAAAAAATAAATTAAAAAATAACAATTTGATACTCACAAAAGCAGATAAAGGAAATACAATAACCATACTTCATAAAAAGGATTACATACAAAAAACAAATGAATTATTAAAATCAGAAATATTTAAAATTTTGAAGAGCGATCCTACATACAAATACTAAAATCAGCTGAAAGAAAAGTTAAAATCATGTAAGAATTTAATAACAGAAAAACAGATATTTAAATTAACAAAAATGAACCCAAAAGCTCCGATTTTATATGGATTACCCAAATTGCATAAAGAAGGTATCCCAATGAAGCCTGTAGTCTCATATCTATATGCACCCACCTATAATTTATGTAAATATCTCAATCATACTTTACCAAATTTCATAAATTTTAAGTCAACGTACGCAATAATAAATTCTATAGAATTAGTTAAAAATCTGGAAACATTAGTTACCCCTCCAAATGCAAAGCTTATATCATTCGATGTAAAAAGCTTGTTTACGTCTATTCCAATAAATGAACTCAAAATAATTTTGAATAAGTTAATTACTGATAGTGATCAACCAAACACAGACAAAGATGAAATGATGCAATTAATTAATATATGTATCGATCAAAATTATTTTGTGTTCAATAGTAAAATATACAAACAAAGTGACGGTCTCCCAATGGGTTCGCCTTTGTCACCGTTACTATCAGAAATATTTATGGCACACTTTGAAAAAGATTTATTCCAACAAAAAATAGCCAAGAATATATTTTACTGGAAAAGATACGTAGACGATGTGTTTTGTATTTGGACGGGCACTAACAGACAACTAGAAATATTTAAAAACGAGCTAAATAATATTAATAAACATATACAATTTACCGAAGAAATAGAGATAAACAATAGCTTAAACTTTTTAGACATAACAATTACAAGAACACATAATAAGTTAGAATTTAAAATTTTTAGAAAAGATACATTTTCAGACGCCATTATCCCAGAAACATCATACACACACCACAAAATTAAATATAGCACATTTCATTCATTAATTCATAGATTAATACATATACCTCAAAGCGAACAAAACTTTTTACAAGAAACAAAAATAATAAAAACAATAGCAGTAAATAATGGATATAGTAAGCAATTAATTGATAATATGATAGCAAATAAAAAATCAAAACAGTACCAAAAATATTTTTATATCCGAGACAAGAAAGAAAACACAAGTTGGTGTAAGTTAGATTTTGTTAGCGACTTTTCTCCAAAAGTTAAAAAATGTATTAAAGGGCAAGAATTTAACATAATCATGACTAACCAAATAAATTTAGGCAAACTCCTAGTGAATAGTAAACAAAAAACTGATAAATTTAAAAAGTGTGGAGTGTATGAAATCCAGTGCGACGATTGTGACTCAATATACATTGGCCAAACCGGGAGGAATTTCAAAAAACGACTGGAAAACACAAAGCTTCAATCATAAATAAAAAATATTGTACTGGGTTAGCTAAACACTGCATTGACAACAATCACTTTTTTAATAACCAAACGCTAAAGATTTTATACACAGGCAATAAAGGTCGTCATCTCAACTATCGCGAAGGACTGGAAATCCAGAAAGCAATAAAACAGGGAAAACCAATTGTTAATGACATCGAAGATCTGTGGAGCTCGCCCATCATGACAGCCCTTATTGCTTAACCATAAAATTTAAATTAACCTCTCTTGTATATAATGTTTGTAAAAATGTAATTTCCTGTACTCCTTGAGAATGACTCAAAGTCGAAACTAGTTGGAATAAGAAACCAAAATATTAGTGAAATTTAACCAAGTGTTTTCTTTATTAAATCAATAGGATTGTATCGATGAATAAAAATGACCGCAACCGCAAATGCCTTCGAGAATTCTTGTGTGTGTAAAAAGCGGCTCTAAATCTCATTATTTTAAATATTATTACTATTTCCCTGTATTTTATATTTACTTGTCTGAGTAAAAGATTAACTAATATTTTGATGAATTATCTGTACGATCACGATGTAATAACAATGTTATTTTTATTTATTTACTAACTATTTATACACCTTATCGATAAGTAATTTGGATTGTGATAGAGCCTTATCATCGCCTTTGTTCTGCTGCAATCGCTCGATAACGGATTATTTTTACCTGGAATTAATGGCTACGGTAAATAATTTTCCTCGTTTCATAAAATTATTGAGAAATATAGTTACTAGGTGGATTTAGATTTAATCCATTATTTCGTAGAAACGGGGTAAAATATCATAATTTAATATATTTTGAATTGTGGAGGCTTCTACTTCATTATACATGTTAATTTAACACGATAAAACACTTTTAACTTTGTTTGTTTGGACACTTCATGTTTGATAATGGCAAGCTGAATTTGCCGAAACTGCAGTCACATAAAAATAAATTGTGTTATACAAACAAAGTTAAAAGTGTTTTATTGTGTTATAATTTAATTATTTTTTGCCGGCTTAAAACGAGTAAAAATCAATCGAATCTCCTTGATTAAGCGTGAAGTAAAATTTCGAGTTTAGAACATCTTGAAAGTATGGAAAAATGCTAAGGCTTTTCTACACACCATTGATTTATTTAATTAATCCAAATAAGGGTAAATATTTGTTAAATTAAACCAGTATTAATCGGAACTAGGCAGGATTCGAATCATTCAGGATTCGAATCCTGGATTTGGATCCTTTTAAAGGATTCAAAAGAGGCATTCGAATACTGGATTCGTGACTCAGATTCATTACATTTTTTTTAAGAGGATTCGTATTCGAATCTAAAAGCGGGTGATTCGAATCCTTGTAAAAGGATTCGAATATTTATAAATGGATTTGAATATTAATAAAAGGATTCGAATACTTACAAAAGGATTCAATTATTTATAAAAGTATTCGAATACTTACAAAAGGATTCGAATCGTCAAAAATAATTCGAATTAGTTGTGAGGATTAATATGAAACATGTGTTTTGTGTGTTTTTAAATTTCTCCTTAAATCACTGTTTTATACGCATGGCGCATGAAGTAAAATGTCGAGTTGCTGCGCGACCCGACCCGACACAAATTTTCTACGCGGGGCTTTTCTAAACTCGACATTTTACTTCATGCTTAGTCTGGGAGTGGAAACGCTCTTTTGAAACTTCAAACTGAATGCTTTGATAAGAACATTAAATGACTGAAAATGTTTTTAAAGATAATAATCTAGTTTTCAAAATGTTCAAGTAAAACTGACATGGTAGCCACAATCTGAAATGTTACAGTTTTCCGACATTTCCCTGGTTCAAGACTTTTTTCCCTTTTCTTCTGTGGGAAACGCCCATTTTCTTAAATTGTTTTCATTGGTTTTGTCAATATTTAAGTTGGTTTTATAAATTTTTACGTTTTTTTAAATTTTTATGATGCCCGTTGATTTTGACAAATTTATTAACAGAGCTGGGATGAATCCTCAAAAACAGGATTCGAATTACGAATCCGAATCACCTAATATTATTTGAATCACGAATACTCGAATAAAGGATTCGTAAGTGAAAAATATGACTCGAATCAAAGATTTGATTCCTCATTTTTGAATCACGGATACAAATTCTTTAAAAATACATTTGAATATATTATTTGCAACCAGTAACATTTTATTCCATCAGTTTCTATTAACAAAAATGTTCATTTACCGACTAAATATCTGATTAAATAATGATTTTAATTAATGATAATATATGTGTTATTGAACTTCATTTTAAATCAGTGGTTTATACGCGTGGCGCATGAAGTAAAATTTCGAGTTTAGAAAAGCCCCGCGAAAATTTGTCTCGGGTCGCTGCGCGACCCTCGACAAATTTTCTACGCGGGGCTTTTCTAAACTCGAAATTTTACTTCATGCTTAGCCTGGGAGTGGACCGTCAAGATTTTTTACATGTCGAGATTTTCGATATTTCTAAATTTTTGTCGGATTTTCTTATTATATTAAATTCTGTTTTTCTTAGGAATAGAATATTCACCTATTTAAAGCCGAGCAAATTATAAAGTTAACTCTAAAAGTTAATTTTAGGTAAAATTTTGCATCTTTTTTTATGATTTCAATGAATCATTTATTATATTAAATACGTCGATTTTATAAATGAGTTAAATTTATAGTTCAAACGAGTGTTGTCCACTCCCAGACTAAGCATGAAATAAAATTTCGAGTTTAGAAAAGCCTCGCATAGAAAATTTGTCGAGGGTCGCGCAGCGACCCGAGACAAATTTTCGCGGGGCTTTTCTAAACTCGAAATTTTACTTCATGCGCCACGCGTATAAAACACTGATTTAAAGTGAAGTTAAAAATGCACTGAAAACCAACCCAACTTCGATATTTTTTAAAAATTTGATGTTTTCTTTCCTATCCATGCTGTAAACCTTCAGATATTCGTTGTTTTCTTGTAAAAAACTTCGATTCCCTGTAGTCCTTCGGTCTCCGAAGACCATGATTAATCCTTAGAGCTGTAGCCTTTGTAAAATGGTAATAAACTTAGTAATGTAGAGTGATCCTTCAATTTAAAACTTCTAAAAACGAGTGTTGTCCACTCCCAGACTAAGCATGAAGTAAAATTTCGAGTTTAAAAAAGCCCCGCGTAGAAAATTTGTCGAGGGTCGCGCAGCGACCCTCGACAAATTTTCACGGGGCTTTTCTAAACTCGAAATTTTACTTCATGCGCCACGCGTATAAAACACTGATTTAAAGTGAAGTTAAAAATGCACTGAAAACGAACCCAACTTCGATATTTTTTAAAAATTTGATGTTTTCTTTCCTATCCATGCTGTAAACCTTCAGATATTCGTTGTTTTCTTGTAAAAAAATTTCGATTCCCTGTAGTCCTTCGGTCTCCGAAGACCATAATTAATCCTTAGAGCTGTAGCCTTTGTAAAATGGTAATAAACTTAGTAATCTAGAGTGATCCTTCAATTTAAAACTTCTAAGAACGAGTGTTGTCCACTCCCAGACTAAGCATGAAGTAAAATTTCGAGTTTAGAAAAGCCCCGCGTAGAAAATTTGTCGAGGGTCGCGCAGCGACCCGAGACAAATTTTCACGGGGCTTTTCTAAACTCGAAATTTTACTTCATGCGCCACGTGTATAAAACACTGATTTCAAGTGAAGTTAAAAATATACTATTAAGGTTGCAAATTTTTCATGGCTTAGTACCAAATATGCATTCACAAATATTTGAATTATTCGAAAATTTAAATATTTATATTCAAATATGAATAATTTTGTGATTTAAATATTCATATTAGAATATTTAACTATTTGAATTAATCGAATTCGAATCCCAGCCTTAATAGCGATGATTCGAATTATTTGGGAAGATTTGAATCCGTGTATGAGGATTCGAATCCTCTTATAAGGATTCGAATCATCTATGTCTGGATTCGATTCCTTTTAAAAAATGTAACGAATCCGTTTTCACTAAAGTATTCGAATACCTCTTTTGAATCCTCTAAAAGGATTCGAATCCGGGAATCGAATCCTGAAAGATTCGAATCCTGCCCAGCTCTGTTTATTAATATCATATGGCTTTTTTGTTATTGTTTTGGTCAATTTGAATAAAATTCCATGACTTCTCCCTGACTTTCCCGGTTTTAATGATATTCAGTGAATTTTGTATTTACATAATTTTCAGGTATTCGCCGATTTTATAATAGAGTTCAATTTGAAGTTTTGAACGAGTGATTCCACTCCCAGGTTAAGCATGAAGTAAAGTTTCGAGTTTAGAAAAGCCTGAAAATGTTTAGTCGTTCAGACGCGTAGCGTTACGCGACCAAACCAAATTTTGAAGCTTTTCTAAACTCGAAATTTTACTTCATGCACCACGCGTACAGAACACTGATTTAAAGTGAAGTTCAAAAACACACAAATACATCTTTAATCACAGTAACACGGAATCAGATATTTAGTCTGTTATCAGCGATGTTCAGTGTTAATAATAAATAAATAGTTTTTTGGTAACTATATTTATATGTTAGTGGTTGCAAAAAAATAATAAAATGAAATGTATTTGTAATTCGAAAAAACAGCCTCTTGGGCTGATGGGCTTTGTCGAATCGTATTTATATCTTACGAATCCTTTATTCGAGTATTCCTGATTCGAATCAGAGTAGGTGATTCGGATTCGTGATACGAACCTTATTTACGAGGATTCGTCCTGCTCTGGTATTAATATCGCTGGCAAATCAGATATTTGCCAGTTGAAGAGACTTATTTTGAAGAACTATAGATGTTCTTCCAAATGAACGTCACTTATAGCCCAATTTCAAGATGATTCTCTATTCCTTATTGTTTTTTTAAAGTACGAATTACACAATTACCGTCGTTTATCGTCGATTTCCGTAATGGATTTCTGAAAACGCGCCCACTTCATTAGCGCTCGACCCTCACGCTCGAAATTACAGGCCGTTTCGGGGCGTTTTTTAATTGGGGTGCCCGACGACGACGACGACGTCTCCGATTTATCTCTCTCTTTCTCCTCTCTTCTAATTTATTTCAAACCTCATCCCTTCTTCTCACTCCACTACGAAACCCTCCAACTGTTTCTCTCTTTTCCGATAATATTCTCTCTCCCGTGCACATATATCTCTTGGCCAGCATCTGTTTTTCCGAAACGAGAAACAAGAGAAGCGAGGAGAAAAGAATAGTCGGTCTGGTTATACCTGGCGCCGGACGGAACGCACTCTGACCGCCGCCCGAAGAACTCGAGAGACGAGAAGAAGTGGAATCTTGCCTCTTCTTCTCGCCTCTTGGGCTGATGGGCTTTGTCCTTCTTCGTTCGGTTCAGTTGTATTCCGGTCGCCTTCGACAATGGACTGTTACGTGGATTTTTGCGTTTTCTCATAACTAAACCCTCTTTAGTTGCTGCTAGTGTTGTGTATGTGATTGGACTTTTTGATTGTGTCAAGAGGAAGTGATTTTGAAAAGATGTGGACGAATATCGAGGATTTCGGTGAGTTTTTTTTTGGATTGGTGTGAGTTGGATTTTCTGGAGGCGTTGAGAATTTAATGGGCACGTCGTCTGAACTGTGAGCTATAAACATCCAATTTGATCTCTATGCAATATGTTGTGTTTCTTTTCTGATATTAGTAACCTGATTTAATGAATAAAGATAGAAACAATAAGAAAATTAGCAATTCACGTCTTCATATACGTTTCTCATCTTTCCCGTGGTGAAATATGTTTATCTTAGGTCTAAGATTTAAAAAAAAAAACACTTGGTTAAATTGAACCAGTAACAGATTTTAAAGAAAATATTTGGTTAAATTGAACTAGTAACAGATTTAAATAAAAAAATGGTGATGTGTCCATCATAATACTTTCCCCCGTAAATTGCGTATTAAATCACTTTTAAAATATTTGTAGCATTATTATTTTCAAAATGTCTTCAACTTTTTGATAACTACAACGTTTATTTGAAACATTTTTCAATTGCATCAACACATACTGACACAAACCAATGACTAGATAAAAAACACTATTTATTGAATATCTCAAAAACTAAGAGTGCTATGACAAAAAGTGAAGATACAAAAAATCTTTAATATTTTATTACCTACAACTTTTATTTGAAACATTTTCCAATTGTTTCAACACACACACTGACACAAATCAATGACTAGATAAAGAACACTATTTATTAAATATCTCAAAAACTAAGAGTGCTATGATAAAAAGTGAGTCCACAAAAAATCTTTAGTTTTTCATTTCCTACAACTTTTATTTGAAACATTTTTCAATTGTATCGACACATACACTGTCACACACCAATAACTAGATAAAACACACAACTTTTGAAATATCTCAAAAACTAAGAGTGCTATGACAAAAAGTAAGTGAACAATACATCTTCATTTTGTTATTATCTACAACTTGTATTTGAAAGAATTTTTTGTTTGATGAACATTTATTGAAAAAATCTGAAAAAACTGAAAAACGCTAAGAGTAAAGTACCACTTCCGGTTTTCCGATTTTCACCAAAAGTTCAGTTTTCAGTTCTTCCGATTGTAACAAAAAGCTTAAGTTTTAAGTTTCATCTCGATATCTTTAGCGGTTTTTGCGGTACAGCGCACACAGACACACACACAGACAGACAGACATTTTTCAAAAATGGTCTTATTCGACTCAGGGGACCTCAAAACGGATATTTCCGCTAAAATTTTTGATTCGAAAATTTTCACGAAAACAATACATTCCCTTTGTATTACATACGGGGGAAAGTAAAAAGTAAGGAAAATATGTTTGGAGTTATTTACAATATTATCGAGCAAGTTGATTTGAACAAATGTAATCATATTTCTAAATTTGAAAATAAAAAACGGCATACCTTTGTCTGTATTAGAGCTACAGGAAAGTATGATATACACATCTTATGTATTTTTACAAGATCTCCAACTTGCATCAAAAGATTTTTTAATATTTATAGTATTTAAAGAAATATTAGCAAGAAATAAGGCGTTATCGCTATATTTTTATACCTTACAAAAAATTTGAATATCTTAGTAATCGCAAAAAGTTGCACGTTTTAACAGGATTTGCCGTAAATAAGACATCTTTAGGTGCACTACAAAATAGGTAGAAAATTATGACGATGAATGATACAAAACACATCAATGCTTAATTTCAAATTTTTATATTTATTTTTCATAAATTCGACAACCTATTATACTTTGGTCACATAAAATTATATCTACATAAATAGTATAAGATATTGTATCTAGACTTTTGCAGACAAATACACCAATGTGAAAATAATATTCGGCATTGATCATACGGTAACATTTTAAAATAAATGACAATAACAATAACAACACAAAATACGATGAATTGTTTATTACAATTTTGCTACTGTATATTGCAAATAAATGAAAATAAACTGGAATAGTTCTGTATTAAGAATATTTTTCTGATAGATGTGACCAAGTGAATTTCAATCAAATACCTATATATTAATAGAAATGTTTTACCAAGTGATCAATGAGAAACAAGTTAACGATGTGACCAATTTGAAGAAATGCATTTAAATTTTTTTATAATCTAAAAAATTGAATTTTGTCCCGCTAAATCGATCAAATCGTATACCGTCCGTTGACCTGAGAGCAGAATTCACATTACATTAAAGTTTACACATAGAATATAGGGACACCCTGTATTTTTATTTATTAATTTAACAGCATTTTATCATATATTGTATTGATGGACGATTGTAAACCTTTGGTATGGCTCACACATTAACTTACTTACTTACTTACTTACTTAATATATAGAAACACTAATACTTGGTTGTAAAGTTCTTGAAAAATTCGAAATTCTTTATATTTCAAACCAAATGGAAATAGTGGCTAAAGAACAGAGCAAGATACAACGCAAACCTCAATTGTTTAAAATCTAAATTTGTACCTCAATATTATGTCAAAGCCGATAAATATTTTTGCCGACCGTTATGCTAGTCTTCTATCCACATGAAAATATACCGTTATTATATAATTTTGATAATCACTTTTAAATACAAAAATAGATAAACTTGACAGATTTTCTATTAAAAAATGCAATTTTAAATAATAAATATTGTGCTTAATATTATGTTATGTGAAGTGTAAATATTTTTATTTAAAACCAATTGTATTGACTTTGATTTTGTTTCTAACGCCCACTATGCTCAAACAAAAATGTATATTTTCTTTTTAAAATTGCATTCATAATCATTCTTCGGAGAGACCGTGTAGACGTTTTGATCTAGTCCTCTTTCGATTAATTTAAGCTTCAATTGTTTTAAACTTAAATTATAGTACAATTCACGAGAGGTGTCCTATGATTACAGATTTGAAATTTATGGTGCAACTTTTCTGTGAAGTATTTTTATATAAACATTATTTCTTTTAATTTTTTGTGCTCAATTGCAATTTATGCTAAAATCTGTTAGCTAGGGAATTTATATTATCATAAATATTTGAATTTAAGCTTAAATGTCACAGGACACCCCTAGTAAACTGGGCTATAAATGTGTAATTTTAAGTCGATTCAACAGCAATATAACAAGACCTTTTCAAATAGCCAACTATTATTTTTTACTAATTTGTAGAGAAGGCTTGCATTTTGGCAATTCAAACGAGACCAAATATCAAGCATTAATAATCTGATTAAAGCCCGAGAGCTTTAGCTCGAGAGCTTTTATATTTGATTATTAATGCTTGATATGTCGAGTTGAATTGTCTAAAAATGCAAGACTTATTTAAAAAAATAATAGTAGCTATTTGAAAAGGTCTTGTTATATTTATAAAGATGGCTGAATTCTAGTTTGTGTCAACGGCGATATTTCGTCGAAAAAAGGTTTATGGATATCTACTAGTTTGAGGTGTATTATTTATATTCAAAATATCCACGGCAAAGAGATCGGACTTACCGTTTGGTCAAAATTAACTATTGAAAATTACGTTTTTGATGGGTTCTGAAGGGTTATGTTTATTATCAGATGGCGCTTTCGAACATATACTGCCTTTCAAAAAAATCAGAACACCAAGTATTTATTGCACGATTTTAATAAAATTTACACAATTTGATCATGTAAACGAACTGTATCGATAATCAAAAAATCAACTTGAAAAACAAAAAAACAAATGAATAAAAATTAATAATGTGTTGGGCCTCCACGATTTCCCAAACACTCATTAACACGTCGAGGCATGCTAGAAATCAGGCTGTCAATATCGACTTGGGGTATTTCATTCCAAACTTCGATAATTTGACCTCTAAGTTCCATTACAGTGTTAGCGGGGCGCTGTAAGTTACTTATTCTAACACCTATCATATCCCAAACATGTTCTATTGGCGATAGATCTGGAGAACGAGATGGCCAAGGTAACAAATTGATTTCGGCACTATCAAAAAACTGTCTTGTAATGGCCGCTGTGTGAGGTCGAGTATTATCTTGCTGAAAAATGGGGTTCTGCAAGCCATTTACATAGGGCACTAACACTGGCCGTAAAATATTGTCAATATACCGAATCGCGTTAAGACTTGCTTCTAAAAAAAACTAGAGGAGACCGACTACCATATGCTATCGCCCCCCAAACCATAACTCCCTGTGTAAGAGCCGTATGTCTTTCAACAGCAAATTGTAAAATTCTGCGTTCACCGCGTCGACGTCTCACTCTTCTGCGACCATCATGAGCCCATAAACAGAACCGAGACTCATCGCTGAAGATAATGTTATTCCATTCATGGGTCCAATGTTGTCTTTCCCTGCACCAATCAAGTCTTGCTCTGCGATGCTGCGGAGTAAGAGGTAGACACAATTGTGGACGGTAGGATCTTATACCAAAACTGCGGATTCTTCTGTAAACAGTAGCCATGGATACTCTTTGGCCATTTAGAGCCAACCAGTCATTTCCCAATGCCCGCGACGTTGTAAATCTGTCCCTTAAAGTTGTAAGACGAAGAGCTCGATCTTTACGCTCAGTGGTGCTTCTTGGGCGTCCTGATCCAAGTCTACGTCGATTCTCCCCAGCTTCGGACCATCTAGACCAGCAGCGTACGATCACCGATACACTACGGCCTACCCTTTCAGCAATAGCACGAACCGAAAAACCCGCTTCTCGCATTCCAATAATGCGACCCCTTTCAAATTCACTTAGATGATGATATTGTGCACGCCGACGAACACGGGGCATCTTTTTATGTTTTACAAACTGAAACGTCAAACTACTCAGAGGCTACTTGGATATTAGAAGCAATTACATTAAAAAATCAGCAGCTCTTCATAATGGTGAAATCAAGGAAAAATACCATTAAATAGTAACCAAAACAATTGATTTTTTGATCATCGATGCAGTTCATTTACATGATCAAATTCTGTAAATTTCATTAAAATCGTCCAATAAATACTTTGTGTTCTGATTTTTTTGAAAGGAAGTATATATAATTTTTTTGTATGTAAAAGCCTTGTCCTTAACGGGAAAAGTGCTATGATGGACACATTGCATTTTTTAAACTAAGAAAAATCACCTTTATGTTTTCCGAATTCAATAAAAAAATTCCTTATGACTTGTTGTAATCGAAATATAATTGAAATATCAATCACGGTGTTTCCAATAAACCACTTATTTATTATAGTACGTACGTGTACAATTATTTTACCATGAATCAAATAGAGTTACGTAAAACCTCACCGTTTTTTTTTGCCAACTTGTAAAAACCTCGCCACAATCGCATTTGATGAGAGGAATAGTGCACGCGTGCATTCCATCATGTCATGATGTGTCAGCGCATTAATTACCATCAGGAGTTAATAAATAGCTAGTCCTATACATATATTTCGTATTGTTCTGTTAAAAAGTCTACTCTAACGCTAACTTAATGATCTAAAGGTTTTTATTCGAAATATGATACATTTGGAAATCTTTATTATATTTATTTATTGTTGGTGTTACATATTATATTAATATAATTTTCACAAGTCAATGTACATGGAGTAATAATATATAATACAGCCTAGGTGGTAAATTAAAAATATACAATATATGCGTAATCACATATATATGTCAGGTTTTTATAAATTAGTCAGTTTATAATATATATGTATATGTACGTTAAGATTAAACACTGACGTTTATAATGTGTATAAAACAAACCCTTACATATAAGACGAACATACATACTAATAGTTTAAAATATTTTCATTCAATTTGTTTCGGAGTGAAGGTACTCATTTACACAATAGTACGGATTTTCAATGAAGAAATGTTTTCATATATATACCTAAGATTCAGTAAAAAAGTTAAAGAACCGAGAATGCCTTTCTTCTTTGATTTTATACATTAGAGTTCTTGTCATCCTCTAATTTTGTTCACAAAGTTGAAGAGCACATTTTTGTCAGAAGGTTAAAGAACCAGAAACACCTTATTCTTTAATTTTGGATATTTTAGTTTTTGTTGTCATCCTCTAATTTTGTTCATAAAGCTGAAAAACGCATCTATGTCAGAAATTTGAAGAACCAGAAAAACTATTTTGTTAAATTTTTAGACATTTCAATTTTTATCATTCTCTAATTTTGTTAATAAATTTAAAGAACTCACGTTTATCAGACAGTTGAAGAACCAGGAATACCTTTTACTTTTAATTTTAGACATTTCTGTTCTTCTCATCCTCTAATTTCGTTCATAAGTTTGAGAAACACAGTTTTGTCAGGCAGGATTCGTAATCCTAAATCCTGCCTGACAGAAGCGTGTTCCTCAAATTTATGAACAAAATTACAGGATGAGAAAAACAGAAATGACTAAAATTAAAGAAAAAAAAAAGGAATTCCTGGTTCTTCAACTGTTTTTTAAAATTTGAGGAACACACTTTTGTCAGGCAGGATTCGTAATCCTAAATCTTGCCTGACAAAAGTGCGTTCCTCAAATTTATGAACAAAACTACAGGATGAGAAGAACAGAAATGTCTAAAATTAAAAAAAAAAGAATTCCTGGTTCTTTAACTGTTTTTTCTTTTTTTTTTTCTTAAATTTTGGACAATTGTTATTTTCTAAAATTCAGTTTTCTTTTTATCTTCCTCAATTTTGTTATCTCAACATTTTGGAGATCCAGGAATACCTTTAATTTTTTTATTTTAGACAATTCAGTTCTGTTCTTGTCATCCTTTATTTAACGTCACGTTCAAAATGAGTTATATTTTTTGTGTGCAGATAAACCTACCAACAAAACCATGTTGGTCTATGGCTGCCTGACAGAAGCGTGTTCCTCAAATTTATGAACAAAATTACAGGATGAGAAAAACAGAAATGATTAAAATTAAAGAAAAAAAGGAATTCCTGGTTCTCCAACTGTTTTTTAAAATTTGAGGAACACACTTTTGTCAGGCAGGATTCGTAATCCTAAATCTTGCCTGACAAAAGTGCGTTCCTCAAATTTATGAACAAAACTACAGGATGAGAAGAACAGAAATGTCTAAAATTTAAAAAAAATGAATTCCTGGTTCTTCAACTGTTTTTTCTTTTTTTTTAAATTTTGGACAATTTTTATTTTCTAAAATTCAGTTTTCTTTTTATCTTCCCCAATTTTGTTATCTCAACATTTTGGAGATCCAGGAATACCTTTAATTTTTTTATTTTGGACAATTCAGTTCTCTTCTTGTCATCCTTTATTTAACGTCACGTTCAAAATGAGTTATATTTTTTGTGTGCAGATAAACCTACCAACAAAAACCATGTTGGTCTATGGTGGTTTATCTCCTCTGATTCTTGTTGGTAACTTGGTAACGCACGTGTGCATTAGAAAGTGCGCGGCGTGGGCGCAGCGCGCAGACAGAAAGGAACGAAAAATGCGGACTGGTAGGCGCGAGCTTAACCAACTCTTAGCGTATCTAGTCCACGCTTGCACAGGTGTGCACTCTCGACATTTGCATGATGCCTCCTGAATTATCCCGGCGTTCGCGTGCCGCGAGTGCCGCACCGGTCAACATCACCGGATAACATTCTAAAAATTGACGCACCATGGCGAAAGTGTCGTCAAAGCCAATCCAAGTCTTATTTTATTCTGTTAGATCATTGTTAGAAGTTATGCACCAAAGCAAATTGTTCGTAATGGCAATCTTAAGTTTTGTTTTGCTCTGTTACCAGATTCTAAACATGTATGCACCAGAGCTGGGATGAATCCTCAAAAACAGGATTCGAATCACGAATCCGAATCACCTAATATGATTCGAATCACGAATACTCGAATAAAGGATTCGTAAGTGAAAAATATGATTCGAATCAAAGATTCGAATCCTCATTTTTAAATCACGGATATAAATCCTTTAAAAATAAATTTGAATCTATTATTTGCAACCAGTAATATTTCATTCCATCAGTTTCTATTAACAAAAATGTTCATTTACCGACTATCTGATTATATAATGATTTTAATTAATGATGATATGTGTGTTATTGAACTTCATTTTAAATCTGTGTTTTATACGCGTGGCGCATGATGTAAAATTTCGAGTTTAGAAAAGCCCCGTGAAAATTTGTCTCGGGTCGCTGCGCGACCCTCGACAAATTTTCTACGCGGGGCTTTTCTAAACTCGAAATTTTACTTCATGCTTAGTCTGGGAGTGGACAACACTCGTTCTTAGAAGTTTCAAATTGAAGGATCACTCTAGATTACTAAGTTTATTACCATTTTACAAAGGCTACAGCTCGAAGGACCAACCATGGTCTTCGGAGACCGATGGACTACAGGGAATCGAAGTTTTTTTACAAGAAAACAACGAATATCTGAAGGTTTACAGCATGGATAGAAAAGAAAACATCTAATTTTGAAAAATATTGAAGTTGGGTTGGTTTTCAGTGCATTTTTAACTTCACTTTAAATCAGTGTTTTATACGCGTGGCGCATGAAGTAAAATTTCGAGTTTAGAAAAGCCCCGTGAAAATTTGTCTCGGGTCGCTGCGCGACCCTCGACAAATTTTCTACGCGGGGCTTTTCTAAACTCGAAATTTTACTTCATGCTTAGTCTGGGAGTGGACCGTCAAGATTTTCAACATGTCGAGATTTTCGATATTTCTAGATTTATGTCGATTTATTCACAGTTTGTTATTGTATTAAATGCAACTTTAATATTAAATAAAAACGGTTTTATTTAGGATTAGAATATTCACCCATTGAAAACAGAGCAAATTATAAAGTTAACTCTAGAAGTTAATTTTAGGTAAAATTTTGCATCTTTTTCTGTGATTTCAATGAATGATTTTTTATATTACATACGTCGATTTTTTAAAAGAGTTAAATTTGAAGTTCAAACGAGTGTTGTCCACTCCCAGACTAAGCATGAAGTAAAATTTCGAGTTTAGAAAAGCCCCGCCTAGAAAATTTGTCGAGAGTCGCACAGCGACCCGAGACAAATTTTCACGGGGCTTTTCTAAACTCGAAATTTTACTTCATGCGCCACGCGTATAAAACACTGATTTAAAGTGAAGTTAAAAATGCACTGAAAACCAACCCAACTTCGATATTTTTCAAAATTAGATGTTTTCTTTTCTATCCATGCTGTAAACCTTCAGATATTCGTTGTTTTCTTGTAAAAAAACTTCGATTCCCTGTAGTCCTTCGGTCTCCGAAGACCATGGTTGGTCCTTCGAGCTGTAGCCTTTGTAAAATGGTAATAAACTTAGTAATCTAGAGTGATCCTTCAATTTGAAACTTCTAAGAACGAGTGTTGTCCACTCCCAGACTAAGCATGAAGTAAAATTTCGAGTTTAGAAAAGCCCCGCGTAGAAAATTTGTCGAGGGTCGCGCAGCGACCCGAGACAAATTTTCACGGGGCTTTTCTAAACTCGAAATTTTACTTCATGCGCCACGCGTATAAAACACTGATTTTAAGTGAAGTTGAAAATATACTATTAACGTTGGATATTTTTTATGGTTAAGTAACCAAATATGCATTCACAAATATTTGAATTATTCGAAAATTTAAATATTTATATTCAAATATGAATAATTTAGTGATTTAAATATTCATATTAGAATATTTAACTATTTGAATTAATCGAATTCGAATCCCAGCCTTAATAGCGATGATTCAAATTATTTAGGAGGATTTGAATCCGTGTATGAGGATTCGAATCCGTTTATAAGGATTCGATTCCTTTTATAAGGATTCGAATCCTTTTATAAGAATTCGAATCCTTTTATAAGGATTCGAATCCTTTTATAAGAATTCGAATCCTTTTATTAGGATTCGAATCATCTACGTCTGGATTCGAATACGAATCCTTTTAAAAAAATGTAACGAATCCGGATCACGAATCCGTTTTCACTAAAGTATTCGAATACCTCTTTTGAATCCTCTAAAACGATTCGAATCCGGGAATCGAATCCTGAATGATTCGAATCCTGCCCAGCTCTGTATGAAAGGTACTTCTGCTGTGAACTTCTCTACTCGGAACATGAATGCCAAACGAATTAACAGGGGTGGGAGAGTCAATTATGCCATTGATCGAGTAATACGTCACTATTTCTTCGTCGTTTTTTAAGATGTTGCATACCGAGTTTGTAATATAACATCGTAGGCTACTAAAATATTAAATTTATAAGAGATATAATTTAGGAACCTCCGCTGAGTTCTCTCTGAAACAGAGATATCTTTTGCTGTAAAAGGGCACCATATAACAGAGCAATACTCCAGCTGTGGCCTAACCAAAGCCTAATAAAAATATAATACTGTTTCGATGTTAGAAAAATGAGCAGTGTTTCTCTTAATAAATCCAAGCATTTAGTTTGCTTTAGATGATATAATGGAAATGTGAACTGAAAAAGACCAATTACTGGTTAGAACAACCCCCAGATCTTTAATTTGGTATACCCGATTTAGTGAAATACCACCGAGATAATAAGCACTTCGCATTGCAGTTTGTTTTCGCGAAAAAGATATAGTGAAACAATTGGCGATATTTAATCTCAGTCTATTCGAGATACACCATTGGCATAATCTATTTAGATCTTCCTGCATATTCTGCGATTCAGTGTAATCTTTAATATTAAGAAATACCTTCATATCGTCGGCATATAATAGGTACTGGCAGTATTTAAAACAGGTGGAAACGTCGTTTATAAATATATTGAATAATAAAAGCCCCAGGTGGGACCCTTGAGGCACACCTGAGATAACTTTAATAGGGATTGATATTAGATTACCAATACGAACAGATTGCGTTCTGACTGTTAGATACGACTTAATCCAACTTAATAAACCACCACCAATACCAATATGGTGAAGCTTCCGTAGCAAAAGTTTATGGTCAACGGTATCGAACGCCTTGGACTAAGAAAACTTCTTTGCTTATTTTTGAAACACTGGATTTTATTTAAAATTTTAATATGTCATACAACGTATAATCTGTTTTTTTTCATATGACCAATCAAACTTGACATTTCAAGAATTTAGTGGTGTTGTGCAGGTTGTTTGTTTTAGGTTAGGACATGATTAATCACATGTTATGTTGTAAATCAACTTTTAATTAGTTGGTTATGTGAAGGGAAATCTGACATTAATATGATAATTCAATTAACTCACAAAAATTACGATTACAAATGTATTTACCTATCACCGCCTGAAATTATTTGTATCTACTACCAATCTAATAAAGTGTCTCTGAGGATTAGGTAATATTCCTTGCTCAGGAATATCTGTCTTCTTTATTATCTGCCCATTTATATGTTGAAATTTTACAAAAGTTCTAAATACAAGGTGGCGCAGATGGATCGGGTGGTTTTAAAATACTTGTCAAACTGTCAATTTTAAAGGTATTGGATTGAAATAAAGTGCAAAACGTGTAGTTACAATGGAAGTTTATTAACAAAAAATTAGTAAGGTTACTTTTTAAAAATCACATCCATCAAATGCCCTCCTTCTCGAGCGACGCATTCTTGGAGTCGGTCCTTAACGTTCCGCATTGCCCGCTCAAGCACATCACCAGGAATTGATGTGATTTCGTTGTGAATTGCTGCCTTCAACTCTTGAATGGTCCGGGGTTTGTTCATGTAGACCCTTGCTTTTAAATAGCCCCATAAGAAAAAGTCACATACCGTGAGGTCCGGTGAGCGAGGGGGCCAATGGAAATCTCCATTACAAGAAATCAAACGGCCAGGGAACAGAGCGCGTACAGCTTGCATTGATATCCTAGCGGTATGTGCAGTTGCCCCGTCTTGTTGGAACCACATATTCTCCATGTCGTAATTGTTCTCTTCAAGTTGTGGGAGAAGAAATTCTTCAATCATATTCACATAACGCTGCGAATTAACAGTAATCGCCTGCTCCCTTTCATTCTCAAAAAAGTAAGGCCCAATTATCCCAACCTTAGAAACCCCACACCAAACCGTCACTTTGTCACTATGGAGAGGCCGTTGGTGTAGCTCTCTTGGATTAGTGTCGGCCCAGTAACGGCAATTTTGCTTGTTGACGTAGCCGTTAATGTGAAAGTGAAAACATCATCTTCCAATAACTCCAATATCCGTTGGCTACACTGAAGCCTTTGAAGATGGTCTGTTGGGAGAATCTTCTGGACCACCATGATTTTATAGGGGTGGAATTTCAGTTCTTTGTTAAGAATCCTTTGAAGGCTCCGACGTGACATTCCAAGAGCTTGAGCACGACGTCTCGTTGATCGACGTGGGCTCGTCGAGACATCGCTTCTCACACGCTCCACGTTCTCAGGCGTTCTTATTGTTCGAGGTCTAGGCGTCCATTTTGGAGCACATGAACCAGTAGTGCGGAAATTATGCACCCAACTCAATATCGTATCTCGCTTAGGAGCACTACCGCGAGGTGGGATGTTGAAACGCCGGCGAAAGGCACGCGTCACAGCAACAATTAACTCGTTATTGTGTATAAACTCTTCCACTGCGAAAACACGAAGCTCAACGGACCACGTAGCCATCGCGACTGACTGTCAGTCTGCAACTGACACTTCCCGTCCCCCCACCACAGGACGAAGACCGCCGAACACCTGCCCCCCCCCCCCCCCCCCCCCTCCAGACGTACAGTCCACTTCAAAACCACCCGATCCATCTGCTCCACCCTGTACAAGGAATTTTTTTTTGAGGTATACATGCTATGATTTTTCAATATAAATTTTCAGACATTCGTGATATTATTAAAAACTTTTAAGTTAAAAACTCTAACGAGTGTTTTCCACTCCCAGACTAAGCATGAAGTAAAATTTCGAGTTTAGAAAAGCCTGATAATAAAATCAGGCTTTTCTAAACTCGAAATTTTATTTCATGCGCCACGCGTATAAAACACTGATTTAAAGTAACGTCCAAATATACTTCGACTTAGTTTTGTTTAGTTCATTAATTTTACAAATGTTTATATGATATACCTAAAAGAAAAAAATCCCTGTATGTGTTATTAAGTTGCAAGTTGTAGCGTTTTCTTTTTTGAAAATCTGACAATTTATTTGACAAATTATGATTTATTTGTCACATTGTTATTCATTTACCAACATCTCAAAATTTGATGTTTAAATTATCCTACTGTTAAAGCAGGACTGCAACTGTTCGCAGTAAATATACCCTAAGTTTGGTCATATTAAAAAAAAAGGAGTTTAGAAAGAAAATCATTCATTTTGTTAAATGTATTCTAATTATTTGCCTAGTTAAATTAAACCGAGTTGTATTGAAGTTGATATTGAACTAGACTAGTTTTGAGGTATGCCAGGCACTTTTCAAACAGTGATTTGTTTGAAGTGTTATTGGCATTTTCTGACTGTTACTTATTCAGGTGTTCATTAGCTAATGGGTATCTCCACGTGGTGCACACCCACGATCCTGACCAAACTACGTGAACACGATTTTTCTTCACCTATGCATACCGAGAGAACGAGAGATAACTGTAACCTCGCCCTGGATTCGAGACATGAGTAGAAAATCGCGCTTTGTTATAATCCGCACAAAGAAACACTAATGCTTTTGATACCATAAAGAAAACGGAACGGGTATACCTTATTCGAGGTAATATATATATATACTCATGACTTGTAAAGAAAATCCAATTTTGGTTTGCTATAGATCTGATCATTCTCGAAGAGATAGGAAGTTTTAACTGGAACAAGTTTTCAAAATACCTTATTTAGGATTATAAAGTATGTTTTTGCTAGTAGTTTTTTTAGTTTCCTACGTATAATATATTTAATCGAATCATTAGCTCGAGAAGTAGTTGTTTCAATGAATATTTTGAGAAATCTCAACGAGACTAAATCGAGAAGTAGTTACACAATGAAACACTTTTAACTTTGTTAGTATAACACGTTTTATTTAATGTGACTGCAGTTTCGACAAATTTAGCTTGTCATTATCAAACATGGAGTAACTTAAACTAGAGGTTTTACAGGTATATATACACAATTACAAAACAGCGGTGAAAATGGGGGTGTACATTAGGTCAACCTGGTCGTTAATTAAGGTAATTCCTGGATTAGCGCGGGCTTTGTGTATCTCTAGTGCTTCTAGCAAATTCATTTTACGATCCTTTTCGGCATGATGGATTATGGTAAGTACATCTTTTTCAAAAGTGTGATTTTCGTCTAAAAGGTGTTTTGCAAAAGACGACTTATCACTCTGTTTAAGCCGAAAAGAGTGCAAATGTTCCCTCAATCTTATGTTGAAATTACGACCAGATTGGCCTATGTATATCCCTTGACAATCTGCGCAAGTTAATTTATATATTCCGGATTTATTAAATTTATCTAATTTTGTTTTACTATTAAAGATATGGTTATTGATTTTACAGTACGGTTTAAATGCAACTTGAATATTATGCTTTTTTTAGGATATTTTTAACTTGAAAACTGACATTGCCAAAATAAGTTAACGATTGAACAGAGTGATAAGTCGTGATAAGTCGTCTTTTGCAAAACACCTTTTAGACGAAAATCACACTTTTGAAAAAGATGTGTTTACCATAATCCATCATGCCGAAAAGGGTCGTAAAATGAATTTGCTAGAAGCACTAGAGATACACAAAGCCCGCGCTAATCCGGGAATTCCCTTAATTAACGACCAGGTTGACCTAATGTACACCCCCATTTTTACCGCTGTTTTGTAATTGTGTATATATACCTGTAAAACCTCTAGTTTAAGTTACTTCATGTTTGATAATGACAAGCTAAATTTGTCGAAACTGCAGTCACATTAAATAAAACGTGTTATACAAACAAAGTTAAAAGTGTTTCATTGTGTAATTAACATGTATAACGAAGTAGAAGCCTCCACAATACAGAATTCGAGAAGTAGTTGTTTCAATGAATATTTGGAGAAGTCTCAACGAGACTAAATCGAGAAGTAGTTGTTTCAATAAATATTTGAGAAGTCTCAAGAAGACTAAATCGAGAAGTAGTTGTTTCAATGAATATTTGGAGAAGTCTCAACGAGACTAAATCGAGAAGAAGTTGTTTCAATAAATATTTGGAGGTCTCATCGAGACTAAATCGAGAAATAGTTGTTTCAATGAATATTTGGAGAGGTCTCAGCGAGACAAAATGTTTGCAGAAACTCGATATTAATTTTAATTTGTTTTTATATTTGCAAATTAAGTTACTAGATAAATAGCAAGAGGTAGGAAATGAGGGAGCTTAAGAAAAAGTTAAAGGTGTGCCCAAACAACTCGCATCGAAGCCAACCAACTGAATTATCATGAAAAGGACAACACCCACGTAGTTTCACACTTGGAAGAGCAAAATCCAAAGTCACGAACTCGTCCGTTCGTTCGTCCTGTTGGTGTGTGTAGCCCATACCAAATCGCATCGCATTCCTCCTCATTGTAATAATCCGTGGAGGCTCCAAGGTACGCTGATTTATCGCTCACGGAGGCGGTTTAGGGCCAGACTCTCGGATGATGGTATCTCATCGTCTTCTTCTCCTTCTTTTGTGGCGAGCCAGACTCTCGGGATGAGGGTACCCCGTGGCCCCGAAAGCGGTTTAATAACACACCGAATTACCGCGCGCACACCTCGGCCGTCCAATAAATTAAACCGAGGCGACGTTTCGAAAAATAACATTCGAGAGAAGAAGAAAGGAAGATGAAAAAAAACGATTGAAGGTAATCGCTCGGTACGATCGTAAATCGTGGAACGGCTTCGGAAATTCTAATTACATTTACACTCTTATCGGCAATTATGGATGTTAAGTGAGGATTTTATGGTGCCTATGTATAAAATTTATGCCAGATATGGAATAAAGAGGGAAATAAATTTAATATGATTGGGAATAAGGAGACTTTGTTTTAATTGCTGATGCTTCCGCCAAATGGATTTTCAATTTCAAACTAGTGAACTTGTGCGGGCTTGAGTTAAAATGTGATTTATTTCATCCAATATAAGAAAGAGTTTTATTGAAATTAATTACAAACCCGCAGAAGCAGACATTTTTATATTTTGAATTGTGGAGGCTTCTACTTCGTTATACATGTTAATTTAACACAATAAAACACGTTTTACTTTGTTTGTATAACACAATTTATTTTTATGTGACTGCAGTTTCGGCAAATTCAGCTTGCCATTATCAAACATGAAGTGTCTAAAACTGGAAACAATACGAGTATATATACAAAAAGTGCTTACATGAAAACGGATTACAAAACGGCTTTAAAAATGGGGGATACAGTAGGTCAACCTGGTCGTTAATTAGGGGGATTCCCGGATTAGCGCTAGCTTTATGTATTTCTAGGGATTCAAGGAGATTCATCTTCCGACCCTTTTCGGCACAATGAATAATAGTAAGTACATCTTTTCCAAAAGTATGGTTTTCATCTAAGAGATGTTTTGCAAAAGATGACTTATCACATTGTCGCAACCGAAAAGCCCGGTTATGCTCCTTTAGTCTAGTATTGAAATTCCGACTAGATTGACCAATGTATACTCCTTGACAATCTGTGCATGTTAATTTATATACTCCTGATCTATTACCTTTATCAATTTTGGTTTTACTATTAAAAATATAATTATTAATTTTACAAAATTCTGTTTTTAATAAAATCAAGATACCGCGAAGAAATAATATTTTATAACAAATGTTCAAAAACGTTCCCCTCAATATTTCTATTGCTCGCAGTGATGAAATCCTGAAGGTTATCAATTGTTTGATATTGCATCTTATAAACATCCCCTTTTAGATACCCCCACAAAAAAAATCTAATGGTGTCAGGTCCTGTGATCGCGGAGTTCATTAATGCGATTTCCAAACAGAGCATTTAATAATTCATTCATACCATGGTAATTATGGGCTGGGGCAGTATCATGTTGAAAATTGCCGAAGGGTCTCTCCAATAAATTTAAATTATCTAAAAAGTCTTCCAAGATGTTTGTCATAAAGTCCATATAACGTTGCCCTGTTAATGATCAACGATAAAAAAATGGCCCAATAATTCGAGATCTCATCAAACAACATCAAACGTTTAAACCAGTGGTCTCCAAACTACGGCCCGCGGGCCAAATCCTGCCCGCGACTTGCATGAATCCGGCCCGCGATTGTTTGTAATTTTTTTTGTAAATGTCATATTTTGAAATATTGTAACAATTGTTCCTTAAATGTTTCATAATTTTATAAAATTAATCGGATCTTGGCCGACTTTATTATGTAGAATTGTATTTGTGGCCCGCGACGAAGATAGTTTGGAGACCCAGGGTTTAAACTAAACCGATTTTGTGGATTATTAGGATGAGCAATAAATGGATTTTCATTACTGCAGTAATGTTGCGTCTTCTTATTGAACATTCCGCTATTGGAGAAGTTAGATTCATCGCTTCATAAAATCAACTTAATAAGTGGGGATTTTCGGCAGAACTATTAAGAAGCCAATGGCAGAAATGCAATCGTCTTTCATTATCACCAGGATGTAAACTCTGTACTGGTCGATACTTATAAGGTAAATTTTTGTTTCTTTAAAATTGTATGAATTGCGGTTATAGAAAGCCCTGAATCTTGAGATAATTCTCGGATAGAATTATTTGGATAGCATTCAAAATATGCCAATACACTGATTTCAGTTTCTTCATTCAAGATAAAAAGCTTCTTTCTTCTCTTTCTTTAAAAAAGTTCTTCGTTCTCCCTTAATTTTCGATAGAGTTTCAAAACGTATTGGCGGTCCGGTGTCCTGCGTTTAATAAACTTTCACATATCATCCAACATATTACACTTTTCCAAATGGGTAAACTCCAAAAAAAATTCGGAGGAAGGGGGGTAATCATTTTGTATAGTTTTACATAGTAAAGTTTAACATTTTGTTAATGTCGGGGGGGGGGGTGGACCCCCCATTCCCCCCCGCTCCCTGGCTACGGCCTTGCTGACAGTAACAGAAAACAGATTTTGTTTTTCGTATGTTACAATCTTATTTCTTTGTGGTATCTTGATTTTATTGAAAACAGAATAGTAATATGTGAATAACTTCCTTATTTGTGATATTCTTCTCTATCAAGTGGGGATAAAATATACAGGGTGTTCCATTTAAAAAAATGTTTATTTTGATCATTTGTAATCGCCATCAAATTTCATACTACATTGTCTATTTAACCGACTATGTAGCCTAAATAATCAGAAAGTTAGCAATGGTGCGCACTTAATTTAGAACACCCTATGTACAGAGCAGAGCTGGGCAGGATTCGAATCATTCAGGATTCGATTCCCGGATTCGAATCCTTTTAGAGGATTCAAAAGAGGTATTCGAATACTTCAGTGAAAACGGATTCGTGATCCGGATTCGTTACATTTTTTTAAAAGGATTCGTATTCGAATCCAGACGTAAATGATTCGAATCCTTATAAAATGATTCGAATTCTTATAAAAGGATTCGAATCCTTATGAAAGGATTCGAATTCTTATAAAAGGATTCGAATCCTTATAAAAGGAATCGAATCCTCATACACGGATTCAAATCCTCCTAAATAATTCGAATCATCGCTATTAAGGCTGGGATTCGAATTCGATAATTCAAATACTTAAATATTCTAATATGAATATTTAAATTACTAAATTATTCATATTTGAATATAAATATTTAAATTTTCAAGTAATTCAAATATTTGTGAATGCATATTTGGTTACTTAACCATGAAAAATATCCAACGTTAATAGTATATTTTTAACTTCACTTGAAATCAGTGTTTTATACGCGTGGCGCATGAAGTAAAATTTCGAGTTTAGAAAAGCCCCGTGAAAATTTGTCTCGGGTCGCTGCGCGACCCGAGACAAATTTTCTACGCGGGGCTTTTCTAAACTCGAAATTTTACTTCATGCTTAGTCTGGGAGTGGACAACACTCGTTCTTAAAAGTTTCAAATTGAAGGATCACTCTAGATTACTAAGTTTATTACCATTTTACAAAGGCTACAGCTCGAAGGACCAACCATGGTCTTCGGAGACCGAAGGACTACAGGAAATCGAAGTTTTTTTTACAAAAAAACAACGAATATCTGTAGGTTTACAGCATGGATTGGAAAGAAAACATCCAATTTTGAAAAAAATATAGAAGTTGGGTTGGTTTTCAGTGCATTTTTAACTTCACTTTAAATCAGTGTTTTATACGCGTGGCGCATGAAGTAAAATTTCGAGTTTAGAAAAGCCCCGCGAAAATTTGTCTCGGGTCGCTGCGCGACCCTCGATAAATTTTCTACGCGGGGCTTTTCTAAACTCGAAATTTTACTTTATGCTTAGTCTGGAAGTGGACAACACTCGTTTGAATTTTAAATTTAACTCTTTTAAAAAATCGACGTATGTAATATAATAAATCATTCATTGAAATCATAGAAAAAGATGCAAAATTTTACCTAAAATTAACTTTTAGAGTTAACTTTATAATTTGCTCGGCTATTAATGGGTGAATATTCTATTCCTAAAAAAAACGTTTTTATTTAATATTAAAGTTGCATTTAATACAATAACAAACTGTGAATAAATCGACATAAATCTAGAAATATCGAAAATCTCGACATGTAGAAAATCTTGACGGTCCACTCCCAGACTAAGCATGAAGTAAAATTTCGAGTTTAGAAAAGCCCCGCGTAGAAAATTTTTCACGGGGCTTTTCTAAACTCGAAATTTTACTTCATGCGCCACGCGTATAAAACACTGATGTAATGTGAAGTTAAAAACGCACTGAAAACCAACCCAACTTCGATATTTTTTCAAAATTGGATGTGTTATTTCCTATTCATGCTGTAAACTATCAGATATTCGTTGTTTTCTTGTGAATAAACTTCGATTCCCTGTGGTCCTTCGGTCTCCGAAGACCATGATTGGTCCTTCGAGCTGTAGCCTTTGTAAAATGGTAATAAACTTAGTAATCTAGAGTGATCCTTTAATTTGAAACTTCTAAGAACGAGTGTTGTCCACTCCCAGACTAAGCATGTAGTAAAATTTCGAGTTTAGAAAAGCCCCGCGTAGAAAATTTGTCGAGGGTCGCGCAGCGACCCGAGACAAATTTTCACGGGGCTTTTCTAAACTCGAAATTTTACTTCATGCGCCACGCGTGTAAAACACTGATGTAATGTGAAGTTAAAAACGCACTGAAAACCAATCCAACTTCGATATTTTTTCAAAATTGGATGTGTTCTTTCCTATCCATGCTGTAAACTATCAGATATTCGTTGTTTTCTTGTAAATAAACTTCGATTCCCTGTGGTCCTTCGGTCTCCGAAGACCATGATTGGTCCTTCGAGCTGTAGCCTTTGTAAAATGGTAATAAACTTAGTAATCTAGAGTGATCCTTTAATTTAAAACTTCTAAGAACGAGTGTTGTCCACTCCCAGACTAAGCATGAAGTAAAATTTCGAGTTTAGAAAAGCCCCGCGTAGAAAATTTGTCGAGGGTCGCGGTGCGACCCGAGACAAATTTTCACGGGGCTTTTCTAAACTCGAAATTTTACTTCATGCGCCACGCGTGTTAAACAGATTTAAAAGTTCAATAACACATACATATATCATCATTAATTAAAATCATTATATAATCAGATATTTAATCGGCAAATGAACATTTTTGTTAATAGAAACTGATGGAATAAAATATTACTGGTTGCAAATAATAGATTCAAATTTATTTTTAAAGGATTTGTATCCGTGATTCAAAAATGAGGATTCGAATCTTTGATTCGAATCATATTTTTACTTTGCGAATCCTTTATTCGAGTATTCGTGATTCGAATCATATTAGGTGATTCGGATTCGTGATTCGAATCCTGTTTTTGAGGATTCATCCCAGCTCTGGTACAGAGTGTCTTCCGATGTTTTCCCGGCACTCAAGGGGCACGTTACCGAGATCATTTCAAGCAAAAAAGTTCATATGAATATGTGTCCTTTTTTTCACTATTTATAGAGCTATACACATTTCAAACTAAATTAATCTTAAATAATTTTTATGTCCATGACATTAAAATTAACAAAATAAATGACTGCAGACTAATAATTCAAAGAACATAGTCGTAACTGTTGTTTTTCAGTTAACGTGAAGTGATTATTACCCATTAAAAGACCGTTATTCCTTACTTCAATTTTTATTTGTATTGTACATTTCGAGACACAATGTGCTCATTGTCAATAACAAACTGTTTGTTATTGATAATAAGCCCCTTGTGTCTCGAAATGTACATCTAACGATACAAATAAATAATGAAGTAAGGAATAACAGTATTTTTATGTGTAACATAGTCATAGGTGTTCAAAAATTCCACCTCCTACTTTAATGCATTTAGTCGCACGCCTGTGAATACCACGCATTTCATTCTCTCCATCCATTACTTAGCATAGCTGTCTTTTGTTTTTTCGACACATATTCATATAAACCTTCCTGCTCAAAGTGCCGAGAGAACTTCGCGAGACACCCTGTATGTGGGTGATTTCTCTTTCGTATTCTCCGTTTTTTTTTTTTTCATTTTCCCCGACTTTCCCGGTTTTCCCGGTCGGTCGCCACCCTTTAATAACGTTAACAAATTAGAGAATAAAATGTGTATTTATATACAGGGTTATTCAAAATAAAGGAACAGATTTAAAACATTTATTTCTTTCAAACTACAAAAGTTAGAAACACAATTCCAACGTTTCTGGAAAGAGAAAAGTTCCATTTTTTATGCATTCAATATCTGTGGCGGAGAGGAAAAACCATCTAAGTCCATTTTTTTTCGAAATTGAGTTATTGATGGAGAGGGGTAGATTTTTGTTCTATCTTTCATATAAAACAGGTATCGAAGCATTATGCAGCTTAGTTTTCAAGTTATTCTAATGTGGCTAACCATTTAAGTGCAATGGGAGGGGAAAAACCATCTAAGTCCTCGTGGAAGGGGAAAAACCATATAAGTCCATGTAAAATTGAGAGGATGTTTGTTATTTGTTACCCAGTCCTTCTAGATATACTTTTAAGTGTATATTCTATAAAAAAAAACTTTAACGGGACAGCTTATGGTACTATTTAAGGTATAAGTGATTAATCGAAATACGTGAATATTATAGTTTTTATCACTAATCCACTAAAATATTTACAATGTTTAGTTATTACTCTATAGTTACAATAATTTAAGAATAGCTGTAATTGACACTTTTCAGGTGACTAAGACGGTTCGACCGACGAACGTTCTGTACATTTTTGGGTGCCGCATCTGTTTCAGGTACTTTGGACTTCGATTTCCGTTTAGTGGTGTCCTTTCGTTTCGAGTTGCTACTCTGACTAGTTTGCTCGCCTCCATCATTAATCAGATCTAAATCTGGATCGATATTCCTCTCTTCCCCGCCTACGCTTACAGGCAACTGATTATAAAAATCGCGAGCCTCTGGTCTTATGAGACTAAGTACAGACAGTAGATCTCTCTTCTTTTCAACGCTTATCTCTACCGGTTCGTTGTACAGTAGTGTGACTTCGCTCACGTTTACATTGGAATTCGCGTTCCTTCTTAAATCTAATACAGAAAATGTTTCATTTTCCGAAAGACTCTTTTTGTACAGAATGATTCCTTGCTCTTTCTGATATCGAAGCCACTTTACCTCTTGCCAAAGGAAGCGTTCGTCTTGAACATTTTTTTGACGGGCAACTAAGTCAGTTTTATACAATTTCTGGTCTTGAGTTATCACAGTAACTTCCATTGGGTTCGAAGCTTTGCAAGTGGCAACAAAATCATACCAGTCAGCAGGCAAGTGAATTTGATTCCCCGTGGGTCTGAATATCATTTCAATAAGTTTTAATAAATTTGTAATAAATAAATAAATTTTAAATACATTTAATAATAATTTTCAAGGAATTCTGGGCGATAATCTCTCCAACAAGAAAGGGAATTTGATCAAATCTGCATTCATATAATGAAATTGTCACTCCCTATAAAAAATAGCAAGTTAATCAATCAATTAATTAAATCAATGATTTCATTCAATTGATTTATTTTTATTGAACCTTATAATTGCCAGTGAAATCTAGCTACTCGGAAAAAAGTAAAAAGTAGCTAGTTTTTCTGACGAATATACGTCGTCCAAGTACGTCGAAATATACCGAATTTATTGCAATTTATCGATTTAAATCAATATATATTGAATATATTGAACTTACTTCAAAACATGATGTTCAAACATGACTAAACATGTCGATTCTTCTACTCGTTTCATAATAGATATGATTTTATGTATGTGAGGGGAAAAACCATTTAAGTGACATGAGAGGGGAAAAACCATCTAAGTCCATTTAATTGATTTCTACGACATGACACATCCGTGTGGTGTGGCTACATACATTTTTGTGATTTATGTAATATACAAAGTCGTTTCTAACTCAAAACAAGCTACTCTGAACGGAAATACGGAAAGTAGCCATCGAAACTTTGAACGCAATTTGCTCGAAATAACGTCCAGTGGACTTAGATGGTTTTTCCTCTCCGCCACAGATTTATGCACTATGTGTTACACGTGCTGTGGATTTTTTTGGTTCCTTTCGTAAACTGTACGAATACGCTCGACATATCCATTTGACGTGCGTGAACGTCCCGTGCTTTTCTGTTTACAGATGCAACCATCGTCTACGAATTTTCGATGCTACTAGTAAATCTGCTTATGACAAGGCGGTTGTTTATTATTATGTTTATTAAACTGACGGCGAAAAGCACGTTCTCTTTAATAATGGACTCTAGTTTTGCTAGTTGCAGCACACAAAATGCTTTTTCTTGTTGTGTAGCCATTTTACTACAATAAACATAACAAGCAACAGCACTAATGCGGCCGTGGTTGGAACTTCTGCCTAGATTGCTCAAATTTTAAACTTTTGTCTGTCCAGGAACGTTGGAATTATGGTTCTACTTTTTGTAGTTTGGAAGAAATAAATGTTTGAAATCTGTTGAATAACCCTGTAAAATAAATACATTTTTAAAACAGTTTTTATTAGTAATATCCCCCTGCCCCCAAAATTGCTCTCTAGATCCGCCACTGATTCCCACGGGGCCTAGAACTTTAAAACTTGCACGAGGAACATAGGGCTTATTATTATTGTTATTATAAATAAAATTGCCAATTCTCGGTTGCGAATTTCAAAAAATATTAAATAGTGTGATTCCTTTTTTACTTTCCCCCGTATGTAATACAAAGGGAAAGTATTGTTTTCGTGAAAATTTTCGAATCAAAAATGTTAGCGGAAATATTCGTTTTGAGGTCCCCTGAGTCGAATAAGACCATTTTTGAAAAATGTCTGTCTGTCTGTCTGTCTGTGTGCGCTGTACCGCAAAAACCGCTAAAGATATCGAGATGAAACTTGAAACTTAAGCTTTTTGTTACAATCGGAAGAACTGAAAAGCTTTTGGTGAAAATCGGAAAACCGGAAGTGGTACTTTACTCTTAGCGTTTTTCAGTTTTTTCAGATTTTTTTAATAAATGTTCATCAAACAAAAAATTATTTAAAATAAAAGTTGTAGATAATAACAAAATGAAGATGTATTGTTCAGTTACTTTTTGTCATAGCACTCTTAGTTTTTGAGATATTTCAAAAGTTGTGTGTTTTATCTAGTTATTGGTGTGTGACAGTGTGTGTCGATACAATTGAAAAATGTTTCAAATAAAAGTTGTAGGAAATGAAAAACTAAAGATTTTTTGTGGATTCACTTTTTGTCATAGCACTCTTAGTTTTTGAAATATTTAATAAATAGTGTTTTTTATCTAGTCATTGATTTGTGTCAGTGTGTGTGTTGATACAATTGGAAAATGTTTCAAATAAAAATTGTAGATAATAAAATATTAAAGATTTTTTGTATCTTCACTTTTTGTCATAGCACTCTTAGTTTTTGAGATATTCAATAAATAGTGTTTTTTATCTAGTCATTGGTTTGTGTCAGTATGTGTTGATCCAATTGAAAAATGTTTTAAATAAAAGTTGTAGTTATCAAAAAGTTGAAGACATTTTGAAAATAATAATGCTACAAATATTTTAAAAGTGATTTAATACGCAATTTACGGGGGAAAGTACTATGATGGACACATCACCATTTTTCTATTTATTACTATTTTTTAAGTCCCCTTAGTTGATCGATTAACTGGTGTTTTAGTACAATAACAGACAGACAAACGCACAGACTGACGGAGAGACATTTTATAAAAGTGGTCTTAATTGTAGAAAAATATCTCTGTTTGACCGTGTGTTTGTATGTCTGCTATTGTATTAAAGCACCGATTAATCGATTATATATAAATAATTATATAAAGTCTCTTTATTAATTTCCTGTGTTTAATCTTTTCATGTTGCACTTTTTCGATTCACCAGTTCCGTTCCTTTGTGCAAGATTCGCAAAGTTCTGCGTGGTGATAAAAGCTGCTGATGCGAATGCCAACGGTCATATTTGTTTACACTCGAGCAATTTGTTGAAAAGGAGATAAAAGATAAGCAAACTGTGCATTCCATTATCGCCGGCGCAGGAAAGAGCGCGATCGTGTTAACAATTTTATGGAAAATCACGAACTTGAAATACAAAAGTAGATGATAAATGTATACGCAGTACCTTCTAGAAGAAACGTAACTGAATAGATATTTCTGTTTAGTTTAGTTTCCAAAAAGAAAGATGTAAAGATTCGTCCTAGAAGTACAAGGTGCAGCATTTTCGATGGTTTCTCCAAGTAAAGTACCACAAATATCAATAATAGACAAAAACTACTATATACTTCAGAGCTCTTTTTTACAACATATTTCATGTGCCTAATCAAAATTTGTCTATCTTCAATTGTTTTCGAGTTATACGTCAACATTTTAAATTTGATTGTTTTGTAATATCGACATAACATCTCTATTTAAAATGATACTGACACGCAGTAACGATTTTTCCGGTACATTTTTTTAAGTAGAATAAATACGCTGACCATATCAGATTTTTTTTTACGTTTAACCTTTATGAGATATGACATACATTTGTATTATTTTAAATACAAATCATAGTTTGCCATGACTTCAGTCGATTGCATTTTTTGTGAATCTTTCAAAAATATAGTCAGCGGATTCTACTTAAGAAGTGCATGTCAATATCGTTTTAAATTAAGAAGTTATTTCATTCATAAAAATGGTACTTTACGTGAAAATACCATCGAAACTGCTGCACCTTGTATATTTGAATACAAACAAATAATACTCTTTTTTTATTTTACGTCTTTAACTTTAACCAACTATTTTTTACTTTCCCCCGTATGTAATACAAAGGGAAAGTATTGTTTTCGTGAAAATTTTCGAATCAAACATTTTAGCGGAAATATCCGTTTTGAGGTCCCCTGAGTCGAATATGACCATTTTTGAAAAATGTCTGTCTGTCTGTCTATGTGTGTGTCTGTGTGCGCTGTACCGCAAAAACCGCTAAAGATATCGAGATGAAACTTGAAACTTAATCTTTTTGTTACAATCGGAAGAACTGAAAAGCTTTTGGTGAAAATCGGAAAACCGAAAGTGGTAGTTTACTCTTAGCGTTTTTCAGTTTTTTCAGATTTTTTCAATAAATGTTCATCAAACAAAAAAATCTTTCAAATAAAAGTTGTAGATAATAACAAAATGAAGATGTATTGTTCACTTACTTTTTGTCTTGGCACTCTTAGTTTTTGAGATATTTCAAAAGTTGTGTGTTTTATCTAGTTATTGAGGACCATTTCGTAATATGTTATAAAAAGAAGAACGTTTTTCGGGAACTTTCAAACACAATTTTCTACAGGGTGATTCATTAGCCTCTTTACAAACTTTAAAAAGTGATTTAATACGCAATTTACGGGGGAAAGTACTATGATGGACACATCACCATTTTTTTTGATTTGCCTGCGCAAAATGTTTGTTCTTTGCAGCGCGCCGACATAAACCTCTTATATCGGCGCAACAACGAGAACAGCACGCCGAATATAAACAACTCGGTACGTCTGGCGTATCCTTCAGAGTTGGGACGAATCCTCGTGAAAAGGATTCGAATCACGAATCCGAATCACCTAATATGATTCGAATCAGGAATACTCGAATAAAGGATTCGTAAGAGATAAATATGATTCGAATCAAAGATTCGAATCCTGTTTTTTCGAATCACGAATACAAATCCTTCAAGAATAAATTTGATTTTATTATTTTTTTACAACCATATATCGTTATCAGTTGTTTTAACAAAAATATTCACAACCTAATTATTTATTATAAACACTGAACATCGTTGATAACAGACTAAATTTCTGTGTTACTCCGATTAAAGATTTATTTGTCTGTTTTTGAACTACACTTCAAATCAATGGTTTATACGCGTGGCGCATGAAGTAAAATTTCGAGTTTAGAAAAGCCCCGTGAAAATTTGTCTCGGGTCGCTGCGCGACCCTCGACAAATTTTCCACGCGGGGCTTTTCTAAACTCGAAATTTTACTTCATGCTTAGTCTGGGAGTGGAAGACACTCGTTACTTTAAAATATGTCACAACTATTAAAGTATGTATCGTCGGATGCCCGTCTTCAGGGGTGATATGTAAGCAAATTATGGGTCCTATGAGTTGCCAAATAAATGAGTTACTCAACTGTTTCCAAGGCACTCTTTGAAGTAACAAAAGATTAAAATTGTACATATAAAATGTACAATAAACTATAAGTGTGATACATCATTAAATTCAGTAAAAAATATTCTTCCAAAAAATATCAAAATCCAAAATGGCGCCCATAAGAAAAACAAAAGTTAGCTATGGTCCCTAGGTAAATGTTATAGCTATCTTAAAATAAAATATGTTACTAGATTTATCGTTAAAAAGTGCCTATAATGTCAAAGTTGTAAATGTCTGGATTCAATAGTTTTTGAATAAAAAAATAAAAACGAATTTTCAAAAATACTTTTTTTGACAATATCTCATTAAGGAAATAAGATATTTCAATTTGTTTTTGGGTTATTATTGGGTCCTAAATTATGCAACTTTGGCCCAATTTAACCGACTCTCTATCTCATTAAATAACCGAGATCCCCATAGATTCTGTTGAAATACGGACACCCAGTACAATAATAATAATAATATAAAATTTATTGTATTGTTATTCTCTGAATATTTTAATTAAATAAATATTTTACATTGTTTACCGTATATTTACGAATATATTAAAAATAAATACTTATTTCAGTAATTCAATATTAATTATACCATCAAATGTCTAAAAGTTTTGCGTTAAAAATCACCAGAAATCATTAGATGTTTTTTTATTAAACAAATTTCACTATGGCTTTCGACGTCTAAGTCAAAAAATGTTTGAAACCAACGAAAAAATATACCTCTTTTACCTAAACACTTTTCACCTCAGCTCTTTTGTTTTTGAATTAGATACTAAGAAATCTAGCAGACATCAACAACTCACCGATTATGGCTTTCGACGTCTAAATCAAAAAATGTTTCAAACAAATGTTGTAGCCAACGAAAAAATAAACCACTTTTACCTAAATACTTTTCACCTCAGCTCTTTTGGTTTTTTTCAATAAACCGAGAAAGATTTCTTTTGAAAATAAATACACAACTTTATGATAATTACGAACGAGTGTCTCCACTCCCAAACTAAGCATGAAGTAAAATTTCGAGTTTAGAAAAGCCCCGCGTAGAAAATTTGTCGAGGGTCGCGCAGCGACCCGAGACAAATTTTCACGGGGCTTTTCTAAACTCGAAATTTTACTTCATGCGCCACGCGTATTAAACACTAATTTCAAGTTAAGTTAAAAATATAAAAACATATTGAAACTGTTTTCAGTATTAAAAGTTATCAAAATAATTATTTAAAATTGCCAAAAACATCAAAATGAACAAAATGTCATCTAGTAAATATAACAAATATCAAAAACGTCAAAAATTCGGCGTGTTGATAAAATCGATTTACGTCACAATTATCATGTTATGTCAGTACGTGACAGTTTGACAAAAACGTTCTTACAAAAACGAACATTTCTGTTAAAATCAGTAATAATGTCAAAAAAGTTATTTAATAATATAAAAATTGTTATCTAATATAAAACAAGTAAATATGTAATATCAAAAATATCAAATGTCAAAATTGTCGTCTAATGTCAAAAAACTAAAAAAAATATAAAATGTCAGAACTGCCATCTAATGTCAAATACGTCATTTAATGTCAACATCAGAAATAGTAAAAAAGTAAAAAATGTTATTGTTTATCAAAAGTAACATCTAATGTGAAACATGTCATCTAATGTCAAAAAAACGTAGTCTAATATCAAGAATATAATCTATTGTCAAAAATGTCATCTCAGAAGGTCAAAAATATCAAAAATGCCATTCAATGTCAAAATTGATTAAATATGTCTTGTAGAAAAAAAAAATCTCAAATTTGTGTATTCAAATAATGATTCAATAATTTTTGAAAATCGTTACAAATCTGAATAAAAATATTGAAAATCTTACATATAAACATTTTATATATTTGACGAGAAAATCTCGAAATATCGAAAATTTCATCAAAATTTTATAAATCGATAAAAATAACAAAATATCAAAAATCAAGATATGTTGAAAATCTGATAAACATTTTCATAAATTAATAAAAAATCTCGAAATATTGAAAATTTCATCAACATTCGATAAATTAAGGAAAATTGAGGAAATATTGTAAAATTTGATTGAACAAATTGCTCAGGCTCAATTTAAATATAGAAACATTACTTTTTCGGAGAAATGTATTCGACATGTGCTTTTTATATAAAATTCTAAATGGGTACATTAACTGTTCATCTCTCTTAGGAGACTTCTGGCATAAGCGCGGAGGATCATTGACGAGATCTAGAGTTTTATTTAGAGAAAAAAATCATAGAACTGCGTACGGTGGCAATAATCCTTTGTCCAGATTAATGCATTCGGCCAACTGCTTGCTCTCATCCCCGAATTTCGATCCATTTGCGAACAATTTTTTATGTTTTCGAAGAGCACTGGTGGTCATTAATCTGGATAAAACTTTTTAAGATTATGTTAGAATTAGCAATGTAGTTATCATAACGTATGTTGTAGTCATTCTGCGGCTCTTAAACTTTTGTTATTTCTTATTTTGTATTATTTCAATGTTAAAGAGTTATCTCGTGAATAAATAAATAAATCGACGAAAATCTCGAAATGATGATAATTTTATGAAAATATCGATTTTTTGAAAATCTTATAAATCGACATGTTAAGTGTAACAATTTGATTGGGAATGTCAATTCATATTCATCAAAATGTTATATTTGGCGAAATTACCGAAAAGAAATTAAAAATCTCAAATCTGGCAAAAATCATCAAAATTTATCAAAATGTCAAATTTGACACAAATCATTAATTTAATTGATTTTATCACTACAAACGAATGTCGTCCACTCCCAGACTAAGCATGAAGTAAAATTTCGAGTTTAGAAAAGCCCCGCGTAGAAAATTTGTCGAGGGTCGCGCAGCGACCCTAGACAAATTTTCACGGGGCTTTTCTAAACTCGAAATTTTACTTCATGCGCCACGCGTATAAAACAGTGATTTAACGAGGAATTTAAAAACATACAAAACAAATTTTTCATGTTACTCCTTACGATTAATTTGTATTATTTTTGACGATTCGAATCCTTTTGTAACTATTCGAATCCTTTTATAAATATTCGAATCCTTTTATGAGGATTCGAATCCTTTTTTGAGGATTCAAATACTCTTACGAGGATTCAATTTCAATTTATTGATGTTATAACAAAAGTTTTACACAAGTCAAGTTACAATAGATAAATAATAAATAGATGTACAAAAAAAAGTGTATAAAATACAGAAGATACATTAACATGTAGTCGAACAAACAAAAAATGGTACATACAGATTAAAATAGACAATATGCAAGAGTATAGGTCCAAAAATAAAGTGTTAGATGTCATTATCAAAAAACTCATCTGTGCTGAAATAAGCATGCTCGGGAAGGAATTCTTCTAGCACTTCTCGGAATTTATTGAGCGGAAGATTTCGTGTGCTATGACTAAGGTGATTAAAGAACTTAATGCCGTGATATCTTGTTCCAATTAGGGATCTCTGTAATCTCGATTGTGGCAAATTCAAGTCAGATTTTCCTCTGGTCTCATATGAGTAATTACGTGCTGGCATAGCTGCAATATTACGTTTAACGTGCATCAAACATTCAAGGATGTAGATACATGGTAGGGCTAGTATTTGCAATTGCTTAAAATAAATTCTACACTCTTCTTGATACTTAGCACCAGCAACTATTCTTACTGCTCGTCTTTGCAATTTGAAGATCCGATGCCTACAAGATGCATGGCCCCAAACAAGGATGCCATATATTAAGTGACAGTGGAGTTCCATAGTATGCTGTTCTCAGAACGGTGCGGGATACTTTATTTGATAATACTCTTAAACCAAATACCGACTTATTTAATTTTCCACTTAAGTAATCGCCATGAGCAAACCATGTTAATTTAGAATCAAGTTGGATACCCAAAAAACGGACAGTCTCCGCATATTCGTCATTTTCAGCATCTTTTTTTCTGAGCGTAAATAGCATTTCAACCGTCTTACTGTTGTTTAAACACAATTTGTTAGAGGCAAACCATTTCGCTGCATTTGATTTAGTGGCTACATTTAGTTCCGATGCTTCTACTAAACTACTACCCGTACTTAAAAGAGTGGTGTCGTCGGCAAACAATACCGAATTTTTTTGTCCGATTTTGTCTGGGAAGTCGTTTGTAAAGATCAAAAATAATAATGGCCCTAAGACTGGCCCTTGAGGTACACCGTTTTCTATAAGGCGATAGCTGGATTGTTCACCGTCAATGAAAACCTTTTGCGTTCTATTTTGTAAATAGGATTGCAGTAGGCTGATGCTATTTACAGAAAAGCTATATTTTGCTAGTTTATTAATCAGAATCTTGTGAGATACACAGTCAAATGCTTTACTGATATCTAGAAATGTAGCTACAGAAAAAGATCCAGTTTCGAAGCATTCGACTGTGTATTCCACAAATGCAAGAACAGCAGAAACCGTCGACATTCCACGGCGAAAACCAAATTGATTTTGTGAGAATAAATTGTTTGTATTAAAGAAATCAATTATTTGATCCTTCATAATACGTTCAATTACCTTTGATAGGGCAGGTAGAAGGCTAATAGGTCTATAGTTACTTGTATTAGACTTGTCTCCCTTTTTAAAAATAGGGACAACCTTAGCACATTTAAATGCGTCTGCATAGATACTACTCACAATGATATCATTTAGTAATCTAGTTAGTGGTACCGAAATTATGTCGATAACTGGTTTCAAAATATCCACAGAGATTCCATATATATCGGAACTTTTGGTGTTTTTCATTCCTTTACATGCATCCCGAATCTTGACTACAGACACTTCTTGGAAATTGAACGTACTATTGCATGTGACAGATATGTTTAAGGGATCATTATCGGATGGTGTGAAGTTCTCGAAAAAACTCTCTAAGTAGACACATATTTAATTGATTTTGAAATAAGTCACATTTTGTGTTAATATTTAGGTTTTGATAAACAAAATTCCAGTCTACACTCGAAAGAAGTTGGTGAAATCTGTATCTTCCCTGTGATGTTATGGGTCTATACATTCTTCGAGGAAGAATAGTTGGTGGAGTATTAGGCAACGTTAAGTTTATTGCAATTCCTATATGATCTGACAGATGTGTTTCAAAGGGACACGTTCGAAATATTGTTAAATCGTAATTTGTGAAAACGTTGTCAATACAGTTTTGCCCCCGCGTGTTAAAAAATACAGTTCTAACTAACCCATAACTTTCAATAAAGTCGTGCACAGTAAGAGCGTCATTATTGATATCATTGAAATTAACATTGAAGTCGCCACACAATATTACGTAATTATTGAAGATACTGAGCTGACTCATAAGAGAATTTAAAATATCAAGAAACACAGATAAATTCCCAGTGGGTGCTCTATAAACTGTTATGATATATAAATTAAAAACATGTAAAAAGATGCAGCTCAGTTCGCAATCACCATCTACTAATAAATCATTTGTCAAAGTATTAAATGATTTGGTTTCGTATAAATCATCTATATAAATCATAGCACCTCCGAAATTGCCGCTTTTTCCGCGAATATGAAGCAGTTGAGGACAGCGCATTGATTTTTGATATGTTACATTCATAGTTAGAAAGCCAATGCTCCACCACGCAGACGATTTTGAAATCAAACTTATTGGAATTGAACAAACACTCAATTTTATTTATTTTATTTCCTATCGACTGCGTATTTAGGAAAAGCAAATCAATTACATTCGTATTTCTTTCTTCTTTGCAAACTGAAAAAAAGGTTTTATACAGGCATTTACAGGCCATACTTCTGGAATCTGCATGCTCTCATATTCATTAATAGGTACAGCTATTTTAAAGGATGAATACTCCTCTGGGTGTTTCGAAGGAAGAGTTTCACATTTAACATTTGAAAAACCTGCTTTATTTAAGTACACAATTAGCTCGTTGCGGATGTAACCTGTACGCGTGTAAAAATTTGTATCTATCGGCCCCTTTAACTATGGCGTCTCCAGTCCCAGTACCGTACACCGGTGTCGATTTTCGGTTCCTTTATTTCTTCCGTTCCAGAGTTTTCCACGACTTTTCCTCTGTGTGTCGTGCACCCGTTTTTGCTTCCCTCGGTTTCGGTTCCGGACCCCTCGGTTGAGTATTGGATGCGCGCGAGTCCGACTCGGCGTCAACTTTTTTATTGCGATTCAACTTCTCCTCGCTCACGTTATCGGATGCACTCGTCGAGTTTGTCGATACAGTGCGTATTCTCCTGGATTTTGTTCCTGGCATTAATTGAGGTTTCGCTATTTTCTGCAAAGCGTCTTCGTCCAATTTATTTGTTTGCAACAATGTAGCTTCCTTCCATAATTGGTTGGAAGATGTCACCGCTGTGTGATTTAGCTTGAGATTTTTCTAACGCATTAATTTTTTCCTTCAAGAGGTTATTATTCTCTTTTAGGATGTTATTTTTGTCTTCCATTTCGATAACTAACTTTCTTAAAAGTGCTACCTCAGTACTTTGAGACTCAGTATCGACAGTGCACATAACCTCACTACCACAACACGTAACTCTGGAGCCGTCTATAACTTTGATGCCCTTCTTTTTAAGGCTACAACTACGATGAAACACATTTCCACAGTTAATACATGTCACAACTTTGCACTGCGTTTCAGTACAACACTTTAAATAACATAAATCGTCTGGCGTATTTATATCGTTCGCCATCTTGAGGCTGATTTCCTTTTATGAGGATTCGAATCCTTTTACGAGGATTCGAATCCTTTTATGAGGAGTCTAATCCTTTTATGAGGATTCGAATCACCAGCATTTGGATTCGAATACGAATCCTTTTAAAAAAGTGTAACGAATCCGGATCACGAATTCAGTTTAACTAAAGTATTCGAATACCTCTTTTGAATCCTCTAAAAGGATTCGAATCCAGGATTCGAATCCTGCCCAGCTCTGGTATCCTTCCCACCATTCGTGAACATTCGTTATGTTCTAAACTCGAGCAGTAATCTTGGGACACGGTATGTTTATGTCTGCAGTCCCTCCAATAAAAATTCTTAAGAGCCGCCACTGGATGCTGGATTTAGATTAATAAAAAATAAAAATGCTTTAAGGAAAGTACAAACTTTGTTCTTGACTCAATACAACGTTTCCTGCCGATATTTCATCCAAAATTAGCATACATTGGTAAACCAGCGTAATTTAAAATGTTCGCCTTGAAGGTTAAATAAATAATAATTTCTGATTACATAATTTGTGAGAAATTTCTTTACGCGATTAAATTATCAAGGTATGCACAATCTCATGCGGAGAAAATGATTTATTTATCAAAGCGACATAAACTCCCGATGTATTAATTGGTGATAATCGTTGCGTGTTTCAATTAAATTTTAATGGGACCAGTATCGAACTAACGCGATGTAATCTCCTTCGCATCGCGAAAATGTATTCGGCTTCCTGCACACCGCATTCGCTTATGTAAAACCAGCGACGATTAACCTTATCTCAAAGTCGAAATTCCCAACGTTCATTATCTCACCTATGCAAATTATAAATACTAATATACACGAGTTAATATGAGTACGATCTATTTTTGTGCGCAACTTCTTGAGAAATACAATGATTTATAATTTAAGAATACACACAACAAATAAAATCAACTCTTATGTACTCCGATTTAATTTCAAGAAGCAAACATTCTCGAAAAAATCCGCTTCATATTTCAAGAAAATAACATTGGATTTCATACAGCCAGAATATGCTATCTGGATATCTGAGAATACTGAATTTTCCTATTAGTTACGTTAGGGCTGTTCGTTACATGAACTAGTGCAACACTTTTTATACTTTTTGCACTGAATCTGTTCGTTACATGAATTGCACACCTGCAATTATAAATATCGTATGTTCAATAAATAAAAAACCTCTAGAATGCCCTAGAAAATATTGTAGGTTGGCAACTCTGAAATTATAATATATAAAATTACGAAAAAACTATTCGTAAAAATGCAAACAGTGTCTTAATTAATAAGACAATTTAAGACGATAAATATCCATTGATTGTCTTATTAATTAAGACACTGTTTGCATTTTCACGAATAGTTTTTTCGTAATTTTATATATTATGTTTAAAGTGTGCAAACTATAAGAAGCGTAAGCTTATTCTCTCGAATTCAAATAGTTTTGAATTTGAATTTATCTTCTCTGAAATTATACATTACAATTATTATGTCTGACGTTTTATATGTTAATTTCTACCAAACTAAATAAAATTAAAAGTTAAATCATGGCACTCTAGAGGTTTTTTTGTTATTAAACATGCGATATGAAGTTATACTAACTTGAATTATGACGTCACAGTATAAACGAACAAACCTAGTGTTCTCTATTTTAACGCACCTTCTCAAATCCATACTAGCCTTTTTTTCTTATTATTCTTCCACGTAATTCAAATTCAAACAGACAAAACAAAAAGCACAATCACTTTTTTTCTAATCTCCGCCGCCCTTTTCCTACATAATACATTTTTGTGTTCCTCTTCTTCTTCTGAGGCTATTCGAATTTGACGAAGGTTTCGAGCTTCTTTGAATACAATGGATACCTGCTCTCCCATCTCTTTCATATGCACACATAAAGAAGGTGATTTTGTTCTCTTTCACGCGTGCACAAAACGTAATTTTTCTTTCCTTTTACTTACAAACACACACACACACACACACACACACACACACACACACACACGAAATCATCTCATACATACACACCTTTGGTCTACCTGACGTTATTCCTCCTCTGCAGGTGTTAAGTAGAAGAAAGAGCTGACGTACCGGGTGTTTTGTTAGAGTACAATGGAAGGGAGGGGTGCACCCTTCACAGGTGATTTTTGTATATGTGCCCGAAAATAAGGATAAAAGTGAAAAATCGATTTAGTTTTTGGATTCTAAGATTGTAAAGTAGAAGGTTGCCGATGGTCTCTTTAGGTGTATCTAGGTATATAAATAATGTGACCAAATATTGTCTGCTTAAAATAGGTACTAAGAAAAATGTTTGCCAGATCGAAAAGTAAAGAGCAAAAAAGGCATATATTTCTTCCCTTCAGACTAGACGTACTCAACCTGTGGTCTGCGGGCTCACCAAATGTTTATTTACCACATAGCAGAGCTGGGATGAATACTCAAAAACAGGATTCAAATCACGAATCCGAATCACCTAATATGATTCGAATCACGAATACTCGAATAAAGGATTCGTAAGTGAAAAATATGATTCGAATCAAAGGTTCGAATCCTCATTTTTGAATCACGGATACAAATCCTTTAAAAATAAATTTTAATCTATTATTTGCAACCAGTAGTATTTTATTCCATCAGTTTCTATTAACAAAAATGTTTATTTACCGACTAAATATCTGATTATATAATGATTTTAATTAATGATGATATATGTGTTATTGAACTTCATTTTAAATCTGTGTTTTATACGCGTGGCGCATGAAGTAAAATTTCGAGTTTAGAAAAGCCCCGTGAAAATTTGTCTCGGGTCGCTGCGCGACCCTCGACAAATTTTCTACGCGGGGCTTTTCTAAACTCGAAATTTTACTTCATGCTTAGTCTGGGAGTGGACCGTCAAGATTTTCTACATGTCGAGATTTTTGATATTTCTAGATTTATGTCGATTTATTCACAGTTTGTTATTACATTAAATGCAACTTTAATATTAAATAAAAACGAGCAAATTATAAAGTTAACTCTAAAAGTTAATTTTAGGTAAAATTTTGAATCTTTTTCTATGATTTCAATGAATGATTTATTATATTACATACGTCGATTTTTTAAAAGAGTTAAATTTAAAATTCAAACGAGTGTTGTCCATTCCCAGACTAAGCATGAAGTAAAATTTCGAGTTTAGAAAAGCCCCGCAGGAAAATTTGTCGAGGGTCGCGCAGCGACCCGAGTCAAATTTTCGCGGGACTTTTCTAAACTCGAAATTTTACTTCATGCGCCACGCGTATAAAACACTGATTTAAAGTGAAGTTAAAAATGCACTGAAAACCAACCCAATTTCGATATTTTTCAAAATTAGGTGTTTTCTTTCCTATCCATGCTGTAAACCTTCAGATATTCGTTGTTTTCTTGTAAGAAAACTTCGATTCCCTGTAGTCCTTTGGTCTCCGAAGACCATGGTTGGTCCTTCAAGCTGAAGCCTTTGTAAAATGGTAATAAACTTAGTAATCTAGAGTGATCCTTCAATTTGAAACTTCTAAGAACGAGTGTTGTCCACTCCCAGACTAAGCATGAAGTAAAATTTCGAGTTTAGAAAAGCCCCGCGTAGAAAATTTGTCGAGGGTCGCGCAGCGACCCGAGACAAATTTTCACGGGGCTTTTCTAAACTCGAAATTTTACTTCATGCGCCACGCGTATAAAACACTGATTTCAAGTGAAGTTAAAAATATACTATTAACGTTCGATATTTTTCATAGTTAAGTAACCAAATATGCATTCACAAATACTTGAATTATTCGAAAATTTAAATATTTATGTTTAAATATGAATAATTTAGTGATTTAAATATTCATACTAGAATATTTAACTATTTGAATTAATCGAATTCGAATCCCAGCCTTAATAGCGATGATTCGAATTATTTAGGAGGATTTGAATCCGTGTATGAGGATTCGAATCCTTTTATAAGGATTCGATTCTTTTTATAAGGATTCGAATCCTTTTATAAGAATTCGAATCCTTTTATAAGGATTCGAATCCTTTTATAAGGATTTGAATCCTTTTATAAGGATTCGAATTTTTTTATAAGAATTCGAATCCTTTTATAAGGATTCGAATCATCTACGTATCCGTTTTCACTAAAGTATTCTAATACCTTTTTTGAATCCTCTAAAAGGATTCGAATCCGGGAATCGAATCCTGAATGATTCGAATCCTGCCCAGCTCTGCCACATAGCGATTTCTCATTTAGCTAAATGAAACGAAATTTAAAAAATGGTCCATTGTAGCAGATAATTAAAAAAAATAAGCAAACAATAACAACGTAACATTATTGTGTGATTATTACCAATGATAATGACCGAAATTGAAATCGGTCATTTATTAACTCTAATAATATCAATCTCTTAATACCTTCTTTAATTGGGTTTCATGTTCATGTCAAAATGAACAAAGTGTTTTTAACTTCACACTACATGAACTAAATATTTCTAGTTTAGTGAACTAGATTAAGTAGCAATTACTTAGGTTAGGTTTTACGACAAGTACTTAGGTCAAGTATCAATATAACTCCACAGAACTTGGTATGAAATAAATATTGCCCGCGGGCTTCTTTTTTCTGTAGGGGCCGTCTTCTTTGCGGATCCGGATTCACTGTGTCATGATTTGAATTATAATTTATTTTAATTTATAAACGCTTATGCCATCTACCTGTAGAATGAACAATTATTTACATTTTATTGTATAAAATGTTATTTATATAAACGGACCAGATGGCCAGTATTAATAAACGTGTCATTCGAAACGGTCGTCTCTGAATATATTAATTAAAACCCATCACAGTATTATTGAACATAATACAACATAACATGGCGCAGTCGGTTAGTGAAGTGAAATAGGTAATTAATACGAAATTAAGTAGTGATTAGCGTGTGGCGCGTAGATAAAATTGGATTCAGTAAAAGGTGTAGCCCCGATGACAATGGAAGGCAACGTGGCGGATAATTGGAAATTTTGGAAAAGCCGATTTACCAACTACCTTGCAGCAACGGAGTACACAAAAAAGAGCCAAGCAACACAATGCGCGCAGCTTTTGCATTACATAGGAGAGGAAGGTTTTCGTATTTATAATACCTTTTCATTTGATGATAATGAAAAAGATGACTTGGACATTTTAATGAAGAAATTTGACAAACATTTTTTGCCGAAGAAAAATGTTGAATATGACCGCTACAAATTATTTTCGTGAAAACAGAAAAGTGGCGAATCTATTAAAAATTATGTAACAGAATTAAAAAATTTGGCATTGCCATGCGAATTAAACGACCTAAAAGACGATATAATAAAAAGCATCTTAATTTGTGGATTAATTAATGACGACATGAGACAGAGGTTATTGGAAGGGGACAATGCAACACTGGATCAAGCGATTGCAAAATGCAGATCAATTGAAACTTCTAAAGCAATAACAACAGCCATTGGAGAGCAAGAGATTGTCGACATGGTGAAGAGAAGGACGGAGAAGGGGAGATGGCAACCGCGCATCAGTAATCACCAGATGGCAACGTCGAGATCCCAGCAACAGCATCAGGATCGACGCGAAAGTGGAGTGCGCAAGTTTAGTGACGCGAAATGGAAATGTGTGAAGTGCGGAAAAAGCCATCCGAAATTTAAGTGTCCCGCTTATAATAAGCAATGTAAAAAATGTCAGCGAAAAGGTCATTTTGCAGAAATGTGTAGAGTGAATTTTGCGAACGCCGACAATGAAGAGGGGCAGGGGAACGCAGTTTTTATAGACAGCATAAAAAACGGACAATTCACAGAAATGGATGGTAAAAATGTTTATTGATAATAAATATCCAATTAATTTTAAAATAGACACAGGCGCATCTGCCAATTTAATTCCCAGACATTTATTAAAAAATATAAAATCATTCAGATTAAATAAAACAGACGTAAAATTGACTTCATATTCAAATAATAAGATTAAAATCTTTGGAGAAATAGAATTAAATTGTTAATATAAAGAGATAAATAAAATTGCAAAATGTTTTATTGTGGATGCTCCTCAATCACCAGCTCTTCTAGGTTTGGATGCTTGTGAAGAATTTGGTTTAGTTAAAAGAGTAGACAATGTTTATGATTCGTTAATTGATAAATATAAAGATTTATTTAAAGGAATTGGGTGTTTTTCTGAACCGTATCAAATGAAAATAAATGAAAATGTTACTCCAACAATAAGCGCACCACGAAAGGTTCCACTAGCGTTACATAGCAAGCTAAAGAAGACATTAAATGACATGGAAAAACAAGAACCTCCTGATTGGGTTCATCCGACCGTCATAGTTAAAAAACCTAATGGAACATTGCGTGTGTGCCATTAAAAGGGAGCATTTTCATTTACCTACATTTGAGGAAATTTCAGCAAGAATGATTGGTGCTAAATATTTTTCACACTTAGATTCATCGCAAGCATTTTGGCAAATTTTACTCACTGAGGAAAGCTCAAAAATTTGTATGTTCGCAACACCTTTTGGAAGGTACAGATTTTTAAGATTGGCGTATGGATTGAAATGTGCTTCTGAAGTGTTCCATAAGAAATTTAAAAAGATATTTGATATGGAAGGTGTCGATGTATACATAGACGACTTAATAATTTGGGGTTCAACACTAACAGAACATAATCAAAGATTAAAAAAGGTATTAGAAATTTAACAGAGAAAAGTGTAAATTTTTTCAAAAAGAACTTTTATTTATGGGTCACGTGATAAATGCTGACGGAATAAAGCCAGATAATTCAAAAATTAAAGTAATACATGATATTCCAAAACCACAAGATGTAAAATCTTTACAAAGGTTACTTGGAATGGTCAATTATGTTGGAAAATTTATTAATAATTTATCTGCAATAACAGCACCTTTAAGAGAACTTATTAAAAAGAATTCTATATGGAATTGGACTAGGGTACATGATGAAAGTTTACAAAAACTAAAGTCAGCATTAACAAAATCTCCAGTTCTACAACATTTTAAAATAAATGAGAAAACAGTGTTGTCAGTAGATGCTTCCCAAGACGCTCTGGGTGCGGTATTATTACAAAATAATATGCCTTGTGCATATGCATCAAAAGCACTGACTGACACACAGAAAAGATGGACGCAGATAGAAAAAGAGCTTCTTGCAATCTTGTTTGGTTGCGAAAGATTTTCTCAATATATATTTGGAAAAAAGATAGATATTCAAACAGATCATAAACCGCATGAATCAATATTTAAGAAAAAACTCAATGATTGTCCACTTAGACTACAAAGAATGCTGCTAAGATTACAAAAATATGATCTTAATGTGTATTATAAACCTGGACGAGAATTGTTATTAGCTGATACTCTTTCACGCGCGAAAATTCCAGATCAAAATAAAGATGAAGAAGATTTAGACAAATTAATTGAAGGTCATGTATGTTTAATCAAAGAAAATGTAAAAATGACTAAAAATAAATTAAATGAAATGCAAAATGATACTATGACCGATCCTTTATTAAGTAAAATATTAAACTTCATTACAGGAAGTTGGCCAAAGAAAAAATTAAATAAAGAATTAGAATATTTTAGGAATATTAAAAATGAAATTTTTCAATTTGATAACTTATTATATAAAGGAAATCAATTAATTATTCCTGCAAAACAAATTCCAAACATTTTATCAAAATTACATTATGCACATCAGGGCATTACAGAAACTTTAGATTTAGCACGCGAATCGTTATTTTGGCCTGGAATGTCACGTGATATTACTAATTTTATAAAAAATTGTCAAACATTCATGAAATTTAGAAACTCAAACATAAAAGAACCTTTGATAAATAGAGAAATTCCTAATAGACCCTGGCAGCATGTATCTAGTGATCTATTCTATCTAAATAATGTAAACTATTTACTTGTTATAGATAAATTTTCAAAATTCATTGAAATAGAACCATTGGAGAGGGATACTTATTCTTTAACAATCATAAAACATTTAAAATCTATGTTTGCTAGGCACGGTATTCCTGAAAAATTTTACTCAGATGGAGGTCCGCAATATACCTCAAAACACTTTAAAGAATTTTCGAAAACATGGAAATTCGAGCACATCATTTCCAGTCGTTATCATAGCCAATCTAATGGATTAGCCGAAAGAGCCGTTCAATCGATAAAACAACTATTTAAAAAAGAGCCATTCATGGAAGAAAAGACATATATTTAACGATGTTAAATTATAGAAATACACCAGTCAATAATATTGCTTCGCCAGCTCAACTTTTAATGTCGCGTCATTTAAATAGTCTGGTGCCGATAAATAAAACTTTACTACAGCCAAAAGTAATAAATAGTAAAAACTACAAATAATTTGTTAGAACGTCAAAAAATGTGCAAGTATTACTATGATAGAAGAACAAAACCTCTATCAGAATTGAAAGTTGGTGATAGAGTGAATGTCCAAACAAATAATAAGTGGGAAGAAGGAAAAATTATTAAAAATCTACAACCTAGAAGATATACAATAAAAACCTCAAAGGGTAATGTAATAGATAGGAATAGAAGATTTTTGGCAATTATTCCTGATTCTTCAGAAAACAGTGGTGTAACTTGCAATGAGAGTGAACATTATTCTAGTGACATTGAAATGGAATCTGAAACCTCGATGGACGATACATTTGTTTACAATCCACCACAGAATACTAGTAGTGGAAGAGTCGTCAAGGTTCCAGATAGATTTGTTGCTAAATAAATGCGGATTAGTTTTAGTTTAGAAAAATATGATTTTGATTTTTGTATGTAAAAATTGAATGTATATTTTACTTTTGAAAAATGGGAGATGTCATGATTTGAATTATAATTTATTTTAATTTATAATCGCTTATGCCATCTACCTGTAGAATGAACAATTATTTACATTTTATTGTATGAAATGTTTTTTATGTAAACGGACCAGATGGCCAGTATTAATAAACGTGTCATTCGAAACGGTAGTCTCTGAATATATTAATTAAAACCCATCACAATATTATTGAACATAATACAACATGCTAGGTGACTTATTGTACAGCCCCACGGGCTTTATTTCTTTAGTAACGTATTACAATACTATTTCATGTATTCAATTAGCTTAATTTTTAATAATCTCTAGACCAATACAAATCCAAATCAGGGCCTACTAATGCTAATTGAAACGACAGTAAGTATCAATTTACTATTGACGATTTTCGCTTCTGGAATATCAAACTATTGTGGATTTTCAATTTTAAAGAGTCCTTGAAACCCGATACACGCATTCTCTACCTCCCCCCTGAAATCCGTAACATAATAGCCACTCGGGATGTTTATCTGCCGACCAGATTTTTTAAAAGTGCGGCCATTCAGAGAAACGGATATTTTATACGTGCAGACACCCACCCACATGGATAAGTAATCGATTCAGTGGCTCCAAAAGTCTAGTCAAAAAAACTTTTACAAGCACTATTATAGAGATGGAAATTGTAAAAATTGAAAATGTCCAAAAATACTCTTTCACAAAATGTTAATGATATTTATGATGATTAAAGCAAAAGGAAAATGTAAATTAGAATCGAATTTTGATTATATTGAAGAGAATTATAAACGTTCAATTAAATTTATTGCTTACCTATTAAGAAATGATCTACCTACATGTATAGTGAATTAATTTCTCACTTAACCCGTGGTGAAACATATTTAATTAATACGCTTTGATTAAAACACTTGGTTTGTTTCACTGATTTTTTATCTTTACTCCAACTAGTTTCGACCTTAGGTCATTCTCAAGGAGATATGTACAAAATTTTACAAATGTATCGATATTTATACAAATTTTACAGCTAATTTCAGGTAATAAGGGCCGTCGCGAACGGGTGTGAAGTTAGCAATAGATCCAGCAATAGATTTAAAAAAAATCATATCTCGGAAAAAACAAAATCAAATTAAATGAAATTGAAGATATACCCTTCAAATAGCCTAAATTATTACCCCAAGAAATATAAAACCCTTAACTTTTACCCTTCATATTTTTTCACCCCTTCCAAAAATATGTTATGATTTTTTTTTAATTTGGCAATATTTCATAAAGTTACTTTTTAGCTCAAAACATCTCTATAATACCTTCTTTTGATAAGTGAAATCAAAAAAACGTTTCGACACCCCGTTCGCCACTAAACTATTGTTTTACCCTAAGATTTCAAAAATTAATATCTCAGAGAAAAAAAATACAAATCGAATAAAATTTAAAATACACGATAAGAGATGTCTAAGGTATCACCCAAAAAAAATTGACCCATAATTTTTACCTATAATATTTTTTCACCCCTTCCAAAAACGTAATCAATTTTTTCTACTTTGGCAATGTTTCATAAAATTCATTTTTATCTCAAAATATATCTATTCTACCCTCTTTTAATACACCTAATCAAAAAAACGTTTCGTCACCCTGTTCACCCCTAAAATATTTTCTTTACCCCGTGAGTATGGAAATCAATATTTCCGAGAAAGCAAAATCAAATCAAACAAAATATTACTAAGGAATACATCTTAATTAATAGCACAAAGAAGATCAACCCCTAAAATTACCCTTTCATTTTGTCTTGTCTTTAAATGTAATATATATATTTTTTTAAATTCACAATCATCTTAAATGTTGATATGTATTATATATTATTTCTTTTTATCATGAGTGTGTTTACTCTAATAAGCAAAAGTAAAAAAAAGTGTCAGGCACTTTACCCCCATATAATAAAATAATAATCTCCTGCTCGTCGTATGGATTTATATGCGTATGGAATTATGTGCAACGATTTAAACATTATTTTTTTCCGAATTCGGCAAAGAGCCATAGATAAATAAAAATTGTTATTCTTATCATTGATGTGTGTACTTTCATAATCAAAAGTCAAAAAAACGTTTGGAGCACTTTTCCACCCTCGAAATAAAAAAATCTCCCGCTCGTCACGTATGGATCTATATGCAATAAATTAAACATTATTTTTTCCGAATTTGGCAAAGAGCCATAGATAAATAAAAATTGTTATTCTTATCATTAATGTCTGTACTTTCATAATCAAAAGTCAAAAAAACGTTTGGAGCCCTATTCCACACCCGAAAAAAAAAAAATCTCCCGCTCGTCACGTATGGATCTATATGCAATAAATTAAACAAATTTTTTTTCCGAATTTGGCAAAGAGCCATAGATAAAAAAAAACTGTTATTCTTATCATTAATGTGTGTACTTTCATAATCAAAAGTCAAAAAAACGTTTGGAGCACTTTTCCACCCCCGAAAAAAAAAATCTCCCGCTCGTCACGTATGGATCTATATGCAATAAATTAAACATTATTTTTTTCGAATTTGGCAAAGAGCCATAGATAAATAAAAATTGTTATTCTTATCATTAATGTGTGTACTTTCATAATCAAAAGTCAAAAAAACGTTTGGAGCACTTTTCCACACCCGAAAAAATAAAAAATCTCCCGCTCGTCACGTATGGATCTATATGCAATAAATTAAACATTATTTTTTTCGAATTTGGCAAAGAGCCATAGATAAATAAAAATTGTTATTCTTATCATTAATGTGTGTACTTTCATAATCAAAAGTCAAAAAAACGTTTGGAGCACTTTTCCACCCCCGAAAAAAAAAAAATCTCCCGCTCGTCACGTATGGATCTATATGCAATAAATTAAACATTATTTTTTTCGAATTTGGCAAAGAGCCATAGATAAATAAAAATTGTTATTCTTATCATTAATGTGTGTACTTTCATAATCAAAAGTCAAATAAACGTTTGGAGCACTTTTCCACCCCCGAAAAAAAAAAAAAATCTCCCGCTCGTCACGTATGGATCTATATGCAATAAATTAAACATTATTTTTTTCGAATTTGGCAAAGAGCCATAGATAAATAAAAATTGTTATTCTTATCATTAATGTGTGTACTTTCATAATCAAAAGTCAAAAAAACGTTTGGAGCACTTTTCCACACCCGAAAAAAAAAAAATCTCCCGCTCGTCACGTATGGATCTATATGCAATAAATTAAACATTATTTTTTCCATATTTAGCAAAGAGCCATAGATAAATAAAAATTGTTATTCTTATCATTAATGTGTGTACTTTCATAATCAAAAGTCAAAAAAACGTTTGGAGCACTTTTCCACCCCCGAAAAAAAAAAAATCTCCCGCTCGTCACGTATGGATCTATATGCAATAAATTAAACATTATTTTTTTCGAATTTGGCAAAGAGCCATAGATAAATAAAAATTGTTATTCTTATCATTAATGTGTGTACTTTCATAATCAAAAGTCAAAAAAACGTTTGGAGCACTTTTCCACACCCGAAAAAAAAAAAAATCTCCCGCTCGTCACGTATGGATCTATATGCAATAAATTAAACATTATTTTTTTCGAATTTGGCAAAGAGCCATAGATAAATAAAAATTGTTATTCTTATCATTAATGTGTGTACTTTCATAATCAAAAGTCAAATAAACGTTTGGAGCACTTTTCCACCCCCGAAAAAAAAAAAAAATCTCCCGCTCGTCACGTATGGATCTATATGCAATAAATTAAACATTATTTTTTTCGAATTTGGCAAAGAGCCATAGATAAATAAAAATTGTTATTCTTATCATTAATGTGTGTACTTTCATAATCAAAAGTCAAATAAACGTTTGGAGCACTTTTCCACCCCCGAAAAAAAAAAAAAAACTCCCGCTCGTCACGTATGGATCTATATGCAATAAATTAAACATTATTTTTTTCGAATTTGGCAAAGAGCCATAGATAAATAAAAATTGTTATTCTTATCATTAATGTGTGTACTTTCATAATCAAAAGTCAAAAAAACGTTTGGAGCACTTTTCCACCCCCGAAAAAAAAAAAATCTCCCGCTCGTCACGTATGGATCTATATGCAATAAATTAAACATTATTTTTTCCATATTTAGCAAAGAGCCATAGATAAATAAAAATTGTTATTCTTATCATTAATGTGTGTACTTTCATAATCAAAAGTCAAATAAACGTTTGGAGCACTTTTCCACCCCCGAAAAAAAAAAAAAATCTCCCGCTCGTCACGTATGGATCTATATGCAATAAATTAAACATTATTTTTTTCGAATTTGGCAAAGAGCCATAGATAAATAAAAATTGTTATTCTTATCATTAATGTGTGTACTTTCATAATCAAAAGTCAAAAAAACGTTTGGAGCACTTTTCCACACCCGAAAAAAAAAAAATCTCCCGCTCGTCACGTATGGATCTATATGCAATAAATTAAACATTATTTTTTTCGAATTTGGCAAAGAGCCATAGATAAATAAAAATTGTTATTCTTATCATTAATGTGTGTACTTTCATAATCAAAAGTCAAATAAACGTTTGGAGCACTTTTCCACCCCCGAAAAAAAAAAAAAATCTCCCGCTCGTCACGTATGGATCTATATGCAATAAATTAAACATTATTTTTTTCGAATTTGGCAAAGAGCCATAGATAAATAAAAATTGTTATTCTTATCATTAATGTGTGTACTTTCATAATCAAAAGTCAAATAAACGTTTGGAGCACTTTTCCACCCCCGAAAAAAAAAAAAAATCTCCCGCTCGTCACGTATGGATCTATATGCAATAAATTAAACATTATTTTTTTCGAATTTGGCAAAGAGCCATAGATAAATAAAAATTGTTATTCTTATCATTAATGTGTGTACTTTCATAATCAAAAGTCAAAAAAACGTTTGGAGCACTTTTCCACCCCCGAAAAAAAAAAAATCTCCCGCTCGTCACGTATGGATCTATATGCAATAAATTAAACATTATTTTTTCCATATTTAGCAAAGAGCCATAGATAAATAAAAATTGTTATTCTTATCATTAATGTGTGTACTTTCATAATCAAAAGTCAAATAAACGTTTGGAGCACTTTTCCACCCCCGAAAAAAAAAAAAAATCTCCCGCTCGTCACGTATGGATCTATATGCAATAAATTAAACATTATTTTTTTCGAATTTGGCAAAGAGCCATAGATAAATAAAAATTGTTATTCTTATCATTAATGTGTGTACTTTCATAATCAAAAGTCAAATAAACGTTTGGAGCACTTTTCCACCCCCGAAAAAAAAAAAAAATCTCCCGCTCGTCACGTATGGATCTATATGCAATAAATTAAACATTATTTTTTTCGAATTTTGCAAAGAGCCATAGATAAATAAAAATTGTTATTCTTATCATTAATGTGTGTACTTTCATAATCAAAAGTCAAAAAAACGTTTGGAGCACTTTTCCACACCCGAAAAAAAAAAAAATCTCCCGCTCGTCACGTATGGATCTATATGCAATAAATTAAACATTATTTTTTCCATATTTAGCAAAGAGCCATAGATAAATAAAAATTGTTATTCTTATCATTAATGTGTGTACTTTCATAATCAAAAGTCAAAAAAACGTTTGGAGCACTTTTCCACCCCCGAAAAAAAAAAAATCTCCCGCTCGTCACGTATGGATCTATATGCAATAAATTAAACATTATTTTTTTCGAATTTGGCAAAGAGCCATAGATAAATAAAAATTGTTATTCTTATCATTAATGTGTGTACTTTCATAATCAAAAGTCAAAAAAACGTTTGGAGCACTTTTCCACACCCGAAAAAAAAAAAAATCTCCCGCTCGTCACGTATGGATCTATATGCAATAAATTAAACATTATTTTTTCCATATTTAGCAAAGAGCCATAGATAAATAAAAATTGTTATTCTTATCATTAATGTGTGTACTTTCATAATCAAAAGTCAAAAAAACGTTTGGAGCACTTTTCCACACCCGAAAAAAAAAAAATCTCCCGCTCGTCACGTATGGATCTATATGCAATAAATTAAACATTATTTTTTCCATATTTGACAAAGAGCCATAGATAAATAAAAATTGTAATTCTTATCATAAATGTGTGTACTTTCATAATCAAAAGTCAAAAACACGTTTGGAGCACTTTTTTACCCAAAAAAAAAATTATCTTCCGCTCGTCGTGTATGGATCCATATGCAACAAATTAAACATTATTTTTTCCGAATTTAGCAAAGGGCCATAGATAAATAATAATTGTTATTTTTATCATTAATGTGAAAAAGTGCTCCAAACGTTTTTTGACTTTTGATTATGAAAGTACACACATTAATGATAAAAATAACAATTTTTATTTATCTATGGCCTTTTGCCAAATTCAGAAAAAATAATGTTTAAATCGTTGCACATAATTCCATACGCATATAAATCCATACGACGAGCAGGAGATTATTATTTTATTATATGGGGGTAAAGTGCCTGGCACTTTTTTTTTACTCTTGCTTATTAGAGTAAACACACTCATGATAAAAAGAAATAATATATGATACATATCAACATTTAAGAAGATTGTGAATTTATAAAAATATATATATTTTCCATTTAAAGACAAGAAAAAATGAAAGGGTCATTTTAGGGGTTGATCTTCTTTGTGCTATTAATTAAGATGTATTCCTTAGTAATATTTTGTTTGATTTGATTTTGCTTTCTCGGAAATATTGATTTCCATATTCACGGGGTAAAGAAAATATTTTAGGGGTGAACAGGGTGACGAAACGTTTTTTTGATTAGGTGTATTAAAAGAGGGTAGAATAGAGATATTTTGAGATAAAAATGAATTTTATGGAACATTGCCAAAGTAGAAAAAAATTGATTACATTTTTGGAAGGGGTGAAAAAATATTATAGGTAAAAATTAAGGGTTAATTTTTTTGGTGATAACTTAGACATCTCTTATCGTGTATTTTAAATTTTATTCGATTTGTATTTTTTTTTCTCTTAGATATTAATTTTTGAAATCTTAGGGTAAAACAATAGTTTAGTGGCGAACGGGGTGTCGAAACGTTTTTTTGATTTCACTTATCAAAAGAAGGTATTATAGAGATGTTTTGAGCTAAAAAGTAACTTTATGAAATATTGCCAAATTAAAAAAAAAATCATAACATATTTTTGGAAGGGGTGAAAAAATATGAAGGGTAAAAGTTAAGGGTTTTATATTTCTTGGGGTAATAATTTAGGCTATTTGAAGGGTATATCTTCAAATTTCATTTAATTTGCTTTTGTTTTTTCCGAGATATGATTTTTTTTAAATCTATTGCTGGATCTATTGCTAACTTCACACCCGTCCGTCGCGATGGGGGAAAGCCAAATGTCTTCGATGTTATTAAGCCTGGTTTTTCCATTTTTTATTGCTCTGTTTATTTCTAATCCCTCTAGGAGATTCATATAATGCAGAAAACAAAATAATTACAAATTTAAAGAAGAAACTAATCATTGAAAACATAATTATAACTAAAGCAGACAAACCTTATTACATAAAAAAGAGTACATAGAAAAAGTAGAGGAATTATTAAACTCAAGCAACTTCAAATGCATAAAAACTGACCCCACAAAGAAATATCAGCAAGAATTAAAAACCACCTTAAAAAATTGTGAAAACTTGATTGTGAAAACAGAATGTTTTAAATTCATTAAAATGAACCCTAGAGCACCGGCTTTGTATTGTTTACCGAAATTACACAAAGACGGAATACCTATGAGGCCGGTAGTTTCATATTTAAGTGCTCCTTGATACAACTTATGTAAATATTTGAATAAAATTTTACCAGAGTTCACTAATTTTAAGTCAACGTACTCAATTAGAAATTCAATAGAATTAGTAAAAAAATTAAAATCTTTAGAGGTTCCTGAAAACTCAAAATTAATATCGTTTGACGTTAAAAGCCTTTTTACTTCAGTCCCAACAAAGCAACTAAAAGATATTTTAGATGATCTCATCAATAGTACCAACCACCCAGATTAAAATAAAACAGAAATGAAAGTACTAGTCAATCTCTGCATAGATCAAAATTATTTTGAATTTAATAATAAAATATATTACCAAAAAGACGGTTTGCCAATGGGGTCTCCATTATCGCCGCTCCTAACTGAAATATTTATGGCTAATTTTGAACAATATTTATTTAAACAAAAAACGACTTCCAACATATTTTATTGGGCTAGATATGTCGATGATATCTTTTGTATTTGGAAAGGAGCAACTCGTCAACTTGAACTTTTCACACATCTTCTTAACTCCATTAATAATAATATTCAGTTCACTACAGAAATGGAGGTTAACAATAGTTGAAATTTCCTCTACTTAACCATATCCAGAATTGACAACAAATTAGATTTTAAAATTTATAGTAAACATAGCTTTACCGATACCATAATACCTAATTCTTCTAACACACACCATAAAATTAAATACAGCACTTTCCACTCCTTAATCCATAGACTTATACATATCCCCCTTAATCAACATAATTTTAAACAAGAACTAAAAACAATAAAAACAATTGCATTTAATAACGGTTACAGTACTCAATTAATAGATAGATTTGTCAAAAAGAAAAAATTAAAACAATTTGAAAAATATTTTTATGCGCAAAACAAAACGGAAAAAAATAAGTGGTGCAAACTGGAATTTGTTAACAACCTATCAGAAAATATAGAAACTTGTTTAAAAGGGTATGAATTTAATGTTATAATGACGAATCCAATTAATCTACACAAACTTTTAGTGCATAATAAATCCGACATAGACAAATTTGAAAAAAGTGGCGTATACGAAATCAAGTGCGGAGATTGTGATTGTGTATATATAGGACAAACAGGAAGAACTTTTAAAATTAGATTAAGTGAACACAAAAAATCAATATTAAATAATAAATTTTCCATCGGACTTTCACAACATTGTATTTATTCATCGCAACTCGTCTAGTCTTAAGAACATCAATGCATTAAAAACCCTGTACAACTCGTATGTACGCTCAAAGCTGGAATATGCAGCCTTAGTTTGGTTTCCTCAAACTCAGAACCAAATAAAGATGATTGAAAGCGTACAACGCAGGTTTTTAAAATTTTTATTTCATAAAACTGAAGGATACTATCCAGTAAGAGGATTTGATCATGACATACTACTCAATAAATTTAGTTTAGACTCTCTTGAATGTCGTAGGCATAAGGCATCTATCTTATTTATGCATACATTATTACACAATGAAATAGATTCACCAGAATTATTAAATCAGATTGGGCTGCATATTCCAGTTTTTTGCAGCAGGCAAAAACCTATGTTTAGCATCCCAAACCATAGGACTAACGTGAGATTAAAATCTCCTATTGTTATCATGTCATGCATGTGTAATAAATTACCACCCTGTTGTGATATTCTGCACGACTCTGTTAAATCGTTAATGAACAATCTGTCAAATAGCTGTCACACTCACGGGCGTCTTCATATTGTTTAGATTTAAATTTATTTATGTACATACATACATTGTTAATTGTATTATCATTGTCTTGTAATTGGGAAATTTCCTGTTGGGCAATAAATACTTATTATTATTATTATTATTATTATTGTATAGAAAATAACCATTTTTTCAATAATAGTAATTTAAATATTTTGTATTCAGGTAAGAAGGGACGTAACTTGAATCTCCGAGAGGGATTAGAAATAAACAGAGCAATACAAAATGGAAAAACCACGCTTAATAACATTGAAGACATTTGGCTTTCCCCCATCGCGACGGCCCTTATTACCTGAAATTAGCTGGAAAATTTGTATAAATATCGATACATTTGTAAAATTTTGTACATATCTCTTTGAGAATGACCTAAGGTCGAAACTAGTTGGAGTAAAAATAAAAAATCAGTGAAACAAACCAAGTGTTTTAATCAAAGCGTATTACATGTATAGTTTTGGGAAAATGAGGTTTCAAATCTAAATAACTGTTCATACTCCTTTTTTTTTATTTATCATAAAAACTGCTATACAGTGATAATGAAATCTGCACGTTTTCGCTTGAATTTGATCTGGTATTACAAAACAACAAATGATTCGACTCTTTTAGATGTAACGTTAACTTCATAGCTTTTTGCTTCATACTTAATCAATCTTCTTGATACAAACAGGATGTGCGCTCCAAAAATCAAAAAACAAATCCCCCGCTCCGCCGAAGTTGATATTTTTTTTGTTCTTGTTGTTGTTGCTCTGCCTCCTATAAATACCCGGTGTGGTCGGTAAATGTCACAGGTGCTTATTTCTGTCCGACGAAAAGAATAAGGCAGCGGCGTCGCGACGCGGTGCGTCCCCCCTCCCCGTGTGCAGATGTTCCGTTATGTCATATTTTTACAGCCGGACGCAGACGGTGCGTCGTCTCGAAAATAGTTGAGAGACGGATTCGCGCTCGCTCTTCGCCGCATCATCACGAAATAGAACGTGTTTTTATTTTCGGACAATCCCGCCTTTCGAAAATAGAACGTTTTGTTTTCCTTACGGATATAACGCAGGGAGAATCCTGTAGGAAGAATGAAAAAAAGAGAGAAAAAACAAAGAAAAGTACATCACAGTTCAAAATGACATAAGAAGTCTTGATATTACCCAAGTAATACTATGTAAAGTAAATTAAAGGAGAGGCACTTGGTATTGTTTCACAATTAAATCTTTATTCCGACTAGTTTCGGTTTGTTAGACCATTTTCAAAGGAATATAGAGAAAAAATTATTTCCTAAGTATATATACAATATTTTTGTTTCAGGTAATAAGAGAAGTCAGAATTGGGGAATTCCAAATCTCCTCGTTGTCGTTTACGATATTTTTCCCCATTTTTATGGCCCTGTTAATCTCCAGGCCCTCTTTGAGGTTTAGTGCGTATCCCTTATTACCTGAATGCAAAATCTTAAAATTATGCGGATTAAAGAAGTGATTGAATGCGATGCAATGTTTGGAAAAGCCAAAGTAATACTATTTGAAGTCATGTCAACTAAGGGTATAATGACGTTAACCGCCATTAGTCTCTAACATGGATATCAGTAGTTATAAATGGCATTCATTATTATTACGCTACGCGACCAAACCAAATTATCAGGCTTTTCTAAACTAAAAATGTTACTTCATGCTTAATCTGGGAGTGGAAAACACTCGTTTAAAGCTTCAAATTGAACTCTTTTATAAAACGAATGTCGATTACTTTAATTTTTATGTTTATGTGTTACTATCTTAAAAATTTTATAAAAATGTTAATTCTCACTGACAGACTTGTAAAAAAAATGAGCACAGACATGCACTTTTGTCGCTTTATTTTGTTTTTTGTGACGTCACGGTTAAAAGGTAATGTGTTGACTATAATAGCATGCAGATTTTGTACTATTAATTCGAAATGTTAGTATCGTGTTTGTACGGGTCTAGTACAAATTAACTAATGATATTAACAGTAAGTTTATTAATAAAGCTGGTAGTATTTTTCAGAGCTGGGATGAATCCTCAAAAACAGGATTCGAATCACGAATCCGAATCACCTAATATGATTCGAATCACGAATACTCGAATAAAGGATTCGTAAGTGAAAAATATGATTCGAATCAAAGATTCGAATCCTCATTTTTGAATCACGGATACAAATCCTTAATCCTCTAGAGTAAGTTAACATTTTTAATTTAAAGATAAATTTGAATTTATTATTTGCAACCAGTAATATTTTATTCCATCAGTTTCTATTAATAAAAACGTTCATTTACCGACTAAATGTCTGATTATAAAATGATTTTAATTAATGATAATATATGTGTTATTGAACTTCATTTTAAATCTGTGTTTTATACGCGTGGCGCATGAAGTAAAATTTCGAGTTTAGAAAAGCCCCGTGAAAATTTGTCTCGGGTCGCTGCGCGACCCTCGACAAATTTTCTAAGCGGGGCTTTTCTAAACTCGAAATTTTACTTCATGCTTAGTCTGGGAGTGGACAACACTCGTTCTTAGAAGTTTCAAATTAAAGAATCACTCTAGATTACTAAGTTTATTACCATTTTACAAAGGATACAGCTTGAAGGACCAATCATGGTCTTCGGAGACCGAAGGACTACAGGGAATCGAAGTTTATTTACAAGAAAACAACGAATATCTAAGGTTTACAGCATGTATAGGAAAGAAAACATTCAATTTTGAAAAAATATCGAATTTGGGTTGATTTTCAGTGCGTTTTCAACTTCACTTTAAATCAGTGTTTTATACGCGTGGCGCATGAAGTAAAATTTCGAGTTTAGAAAAGCCCCGTGAAAATTTGTCGAGGGTCGCGCAGCGACCCGAGACAAATTTTCTACGCGGGGCTTTTCTAAACTCGAAATTTTACTTCATGCTTAGTCTGGGAGTGGACCGTCAAGATTTTCTACATGTCGAGATTTTCGATATTTCTAGATTTATGTCGATTTATTCACAGTTTGTTTTTGTATTAAATGCAACTTTAATATTAAATAAAAACGGTTTTTTTTTAGGAATAGAATATTCACCTATTAAGAGCCGAGCAAATTATAAAGTTAACTCTAAAAGTTAATTTTAGGTAAAATTTTGCATCTTTTTCTATAATTTCAATAAATGATTTATTATACTACATACGTCGATTTTTTAAAAGAGTTAAATTTAAAATTCAAACGAGTGTTGTCCACTCCCAGACTAAGCATGAAGTAAAATTTCGAGTTTAGAAAAGCCCCGCGTAGAAAATTTGTCGAGGGTCGCGCAGCGACCCGAGACAAATTTTCACCGTGCTTTTCTAAACTCGAAATTTTTCTTCATGCGCCACGCGTATAAAACACTGATTTTAAGTGAAAACCAACCCAACTTCGATATTTTTTCAAAATTATATGTTTTCTTTCCTATCCATGCTGTACACCTTTAGATATTCGTGTATAAAACACTGATTTTAAGTGAAGTTAAAAATGCACTGAAAACCAACTCAACTTCGATATTTTTTCAAAATTAGATGTTTTCTTTCCTATCCATGCTGTAAACCTTCAGATATTCGTTGTTTTCTTGTGAAAAAACTTCGATTCCCTGTAGTCCTTCGGTCTCCGAAGACCATGGTTGGTCCTTCGAGCTGTAGCCTTTGTTAAATGGTAATACACTTAGTAATCTAGAGCGATCCTTCAATTTGAAACTTTTAAGACCGAGTGTTGTCCACTCCCAGACTAAGCATGAAATAAAATTTCGAGTTTAGAAAAGCCCCGCGTAGAAAATTTGTCGAGGGTCGCGCAGCGACCCGAGACAAATTTTCACGGGGCTTTTCTAAACTCGAAATTTTACTTCATGCGCCACGCGTATAAAACACTGATTTCAAGTGAAGTTAAAAATATACTATTAACGTTGGATATTTTTCATGGTTAAGTAACCAAATATGCACTCACAAATATTTGAATTATTCAAAAATTTAAATATTTATATTTAAATATTAATAATTTAGTGATTTAAATATTCATATTAGAATATTTAACTATTTGAATTAATCGAATTCGAATCCTAGCATTAGTAGCGACGATTCGCATTATTTAGGAGGATTTGAATCTGTGTATGAGGATTCGAATCCCTTTATAAGGATTCCATTCCTTTTATAAGGATTCGAATCCTTTTATAAGAATTCGAATCCTTTTATAAGGATTCGAATCATCTACGTCTGGATTCGAATACGAATCCTTTTAAAAAAATGTAACGAATCCGGATCACGAATCCGTTCTCACTAAAGTATTCGAATACCTCTTTTGAATCCTCTAAAAGGATTCGAATCCGGGAATCGAATCCTGAATGATTCGAATCCTGCCCAGCTCTGATATTTTTACATAAAAATGTGCCACATTTTAGGAATTTGTTTTAACAAAATACTTTCGTCTTTATCTCTTTCTAGAAACCGCAATTTGTAAAATCCTGCATTCATTCACGAAAAAAAAAAAAAGAAAAACGGAAAATGTAAACTTGCTCTTTCTTAGAAACGCCGTGTTCGTTCGTAACGGTTTTGAAACGATCCCATCCACCCACCTGAGCGCGCGCTTGTTTCAGGCCTTGAAAACGCGAGTTTTCTAATTTTCCAGCCGGTTTTACAAACGCACACGTAAACATAAATAAGCGAATGAATGTATGAATAAACAAACGAAGGTAAATTATCTTCGGCGTGGACCAAATTCGGATGGGCGGCGTGGACGTCCATCCGTTTCCGATACAAACGCTTACGCGCTCGTGTTTTGCATACGAAATTACTAAACACCAAGACCAACTGCCCACGCTGTTTTATTACAAAATAGTTGTTTGTTAATGTGTTCGTGTGTGTGGAAAGTGATTGTGTGTATTATTCATTCCGATTGATTGTTATTTCCTTGATTCATTCAGTGTTCATTATCTTTTATCTTCTTCGAGTTATTGTGTAATTTATCGTTTAATGTGGTTATAAAATATCATGATACAGAGTGAAACTTAAATGCATTATGTGCTATATAGGCTTTAATTTGAATTTGACCCCATAAAATTAGGTTGGTAACATTAAGGGGTGAAATAAGTTGTTATCTACGAGAGAGGTAGCGGATGTCAAGGCTTTAATTTGAATTTGGCGCCATAAAAATAGGTTGGTAACATTAAGGGGTAAAGTGAGTTGTCATCTACGAAAGAGGTAGCCGGTGTCAACTCTACAGTATATAGGAATAGAATATTCACCCATTAAGAGCCGAGCAAATTATAAAGTTAACTCTAAAAGTTAATTTTAGGTCAAATTTTGCATCTTTTTCTATAATTTCAATAAATGATTTATTATATTACATACGTCGATTTTTTAAAAGAGTTAAATTTAAAATTCAAACGAGTGTCGTCCACTCCCAGACTAAGCATGAAGTAAAATTTCGAGTTTAGAAAAGCCCCGCGTAGAAAATTTGTCGAGGGTCGCGCAGCGACCCTTGACAAATTTTCACGGGGCTTTTCTAAACTCGAAATTTTACTTCATGCGCCACGCGTATAAAACACTGATTTAACGTGAAGGTTAAAAGCACACAAACAAAAATAAACATTTTATTTGTGTGCATCCTCGCATCCTCACAATTCATTCGAATTATTTTTGATGATTCAAATCCGTAGGTATTCGAATCTTTTTGTAAGTATTCGAATCCTTTTGCAAGTATTCGAATCCTTTTATAAATATTCGAGTCCTTTTATAAGGATTCGAATCACCCGCATTTGGATTCGAATACTAATCTTCTTAAAATGTAACGAATCCGGATCACGACTCCTGTTTAACTAAAGTATTCGTATACCTCTTTTGAATCCTCTAAAAATATTCGAATCCAGGATTCGAATCCTGAATGATTCGAATACTGCCCAGCTCTGGTAGTGCTGCACATTTTCTCCCATTTAACCGATTCTCTATCTCTTAGCGTTTAGAAGATACCCATGCTTCGACTGCTTTATCGGGACACCCTGTGTATTATCATTAACTAGAATAACACTGAATGAGACAATTATTTATTTTTTTAATTCATTGGGGTTTCGAACATTTGAACATTTCTTTTATAAACATGGTAGCTGTTGGTTATTCAGAATTTTCGAAAAGTTTTTTTTTATAGAATCGTTCTTAAGTAAATGATTTTCTGCAAAACAAATGATCGTATTACATTGGCGAAACATTAACATCGGAAGAAATAAAGATTTAACTGAAACTAACCAAAGGCCTGTTATTTAAATTCAATATTAACATAGATTAATTTTCCAAAATACCGATAAAAAATCGGAAAATTACAAGTACATTTTGTAGAGCGTTTTTTTTTTCTATTGTTAAAATCCCTAATTAGCAAAAAGTTGATATAAATGATATAAAAAAAGTAGTAATCTATCCTTTACTTATTTTAAAGAAAAAACAACTGGCTGATTTTCAAAAATTGGAATGTTTATTCACTACAATTGATTTACAAATTTATTGCTTCTGCAGGTGAAGAGATGGAGTAACTAACACTCTTCACCTGAAGAAGAAATAAATTTGCGAAATAATAAACATTCCAATTTTTGAAAATCAACGACTTTTTTCTTTAAAATAAGTAAAGTTATATAGATTTTCAACACTTAAATACCTCAACAATCAACGGTAATCTGTCCCTCATAGCAGTTTCCCCATCACCTAAATAATTGATAATACACCTTTTATTATTATTGGGGACTTTATTGCACCCGACTATCCAAAAATACACTGTACAAAGTCAAATATGATATTCAATTTTATCAGCTTCCATTCTGCAACCCAAGCTAACACTATCAAAAATAGTTATAACAAAATGTTAGATCTGATTATCTGTTCTTCTAATAATATAAATCTTGAACTTAATCGATCTAAATTTCCACTCGTTAATGAAGATAACTACCATCCAGCTTTACATTTTAATTATTTTTTTAACTCACAAATAATAAAAAAAAAATTAAACCAAAAGTTTCGAAATATAATTTTAAGAAAGCCAATTACGTATTACTTTATAAGTTAATATGCGATACTAACTGGACATCGGTTATACACCAAACCAATGTAAATAACGCTTGTGCCGAATTTTACAAAATTATAAACGCTTATATTAGTCAAACTACAATTTGCGAATGGTGTGACAATAACAGGTTGTCTCTTAACGTTAAGAAATGTATTACCGTTACATATACTAGAATAATGAACCCAATTTGTTTTAACTATTCCATACAAGAAAATATGTTAGTTCGTGAACGTACATTTAAAGATCTTGGTGTTTTGTTTGACAATCGGTTATCGTTTTCTGAGCATATTTGCAATATTTCGTCATCAGCATTTAGGATGCTTGGCTTCTTAATGCGCACATCTAAGTATTTTTATGATGAGGAGTTACTTAAGGTTTTATACTATGCGTTAGTCAGAAGTCGCCTGGAATATGCCTCCATAATCTTTTATCCCCATTACACTAATCAGTCGCTAATGCTGGAACGAGTACAAAAAAGATTTTTAAAATTCTTAAATTACAAAATGACTGGTACATATCCTGATCATACTGTGGATTATAAATCATTATTACAAACCCATAATGTGGCATCACTATCTAATCGACGCGAGCTTTTCAGCGGCACATTTATGTTTAAGTTGGTTAATAACATTATTGATTCGCCACAGTTACTCGCAATGGTCAAATTCAACGTTCCACGCTTGTCATCACGTCAGGATATTACATTTAATACCCCTATAGCCAGAACCAACATGTTATTAAAAGCACCGATCTCTCACATTTGTATAAACGGCAATAAAAATTTCGACGACATTTTTTGTAATGTTAAGAAATCATAATTATTTTTATTTTTTTTGTATGTATAGTTATTGCATTCATTACTAGATTGATGCTACGTTGCTTTGATTGTTGTTTTATTTTAATTTTTCAATTTTTGTTTTAAATATTAATATTATTTTTTTTTATGCAATCAATTTATTGTTAAGTGCGTTTATTTTTTGATAATATATTATATTTTATTTTTTATTTTTATATTTTTTCTATTTGTAATATTATTACTGTAGTTTTTTTTATGCTATTATATTATTTTGATTTTGTCCTGTATTGAGTTTTTCCGTTTGGGCAATAAAGGCTATTATTATTATTATTATTATTAAAACTGTACCTCTAAGTAGTAAACAAAGTAATAAATTCCCAAGTTGGTTTTCCAAAACGACTATTTATTATATTAAACGCAAAAAATATTGGTATAATATGCACAAGAAGCACAAAGCTCTTTTTAATAAAAAACAAGTAGCTAAATATAGATGTATTGTTAAAAAAAGTATACGCTCGGATTTTAATGTATACATTGAAATTACCGAATCTAACATAAAAGAAGACCCTAAAAAACTTTGGTCTTTTATCAATGAGCGTAAATCTATTACTAGAATCAAAATAACTGATGCATTTGCATCATACTTTTCCTCTGTTTACTCGGCGAATTCGGTATCTACTACTACTAATAACTTAGTATCTTCGGAGTCCAACATAGTATATATAAAGACTTTTACTTTACAAGAATATCTTTGTGCAATTATACAATTAAAATCGAATTTAACTATGGGACCAGATAATATACCAGCCTTTCTATTACGAGACTGTTGTAATATTCTATCTGAACCACTCTTGTACATTTATAACTTAATTTTAAAACTAAATTATTTTCCCTCGATCTGGAAAACTTCGAAAATTATTCCTATCCATAAGTCAAAAGAAATTAACAACATTTTTAATTACAGACCCATATCTCTAATATCGAACTTTGCGAAAGTCTTCGAAATTATGTTTTACAAATTCATTTATAACCACTGTAACGCTTTTATCTCCTCTAAACAGCATGGATTTGTCAAACACAAATCAACTGTGACAAATTTGTGTCATCTTACCGACTTTTTATCTAGTGCTATGGATCAACGTCACCAAGTAGATGTGATTTATACAGATTTTTCGAAGGCTTTCGATAAGGTTGATCATGACTTGTTAATTGACAAACTTCATCATTACGGGTTTGACTATAATCTAGTTGCTCTTATGCGTAGCTATCTACATGATAGGGTGGCTTATGTCGAATATAAAAGTGTCAAATCTCGGGTATTTAGTTGCCCCAGTGGTGTTCCTCAGGGATCTAATCTCGGGCCACTATTATTTCTGCTATTTGTCAATGATATAGTAACATGCTTCGATTCAGACTGTTTACTTTACGCTGATGACCTGAAAATATTTAGGAAATTTGAAACTTTAGATGATTGCTCGGTTCTTCAGCGTGATTTAAACAAGTTGTATGAATGGAGTATTAACAATAAGCTATACTTAAATATTGCCAAGTGCAAGTCAATGACATTTAGCAGAAAACAAACAAAAATACAAGCAACTTACGATATTAATGGAACAAGCCTAGAATCAGTTTTATCTTTTCGTGATCTAGGGGTATATTTCGAAATAAAATTAAATTTCAATATGCACATAGCAACAATTAGAAAATCGTGCTATTCACTGCTGGGTTTTTTATTGCGTAATACCAAGCCATTTAAGACTATGCAGCCTCTAATTAATTTTTATTGCGCAATTATACGTAGCAGATTCGAATACTGCTCCGTAGTATGGAACCCTAATTACAATATTCATATTCAGGACATAGAAAATATTCAAAGAAAGTTTCTAAAAACCCTTTACTATAGAAAACATAATCAATATCCGGTGCAGGGCTATCCATCTTCAGAGTTGGAGAAAGAATTTGAAATACCTTCACTTCAGCACAGGCGTCAAGTAGCACAAACTATATTTATTTACAAGTTGCTGCATTACGATATCCATGACTCGTACATTTTATCAAGGCTAACCTTTTCTGTACCCAGGTCATCCAGTCGAAATAAATATACATTTTATAATCCCCGTTCAAACACTACCCACCATCTACAGTCCCCCATAGTTTCTATGTGTAACACTGTGAACAGAATAGCTGATAAAATTGATATATTCCATGTAGACCTCCAGACGTTACTTAAATACTTAAACTCGGTTGAATAGTTATATATGTACGTATGTTTGTATTAAATATTTTTTTTTTGTCTTTCTAGTAAAATTCATAATGTTATTATTATTATTTAGAATTATAATTTAATATTAAGTCACAGTGCACTCGAATTTGCTTATGTTACTGTTAAGATGTTATCCTGTAATAAGTTTATTGTAAACTGTTGGATAATAAATAAATAAATAAATAATTGACATACTAAACTTATTTCACTTGTCAATCGGTTAAAAACCATTTCACATTAAATCAGTGTTTTGTACGCGTGGCGCATGAAGTAAAATTTCGAGTTTAGAAAAGCCTAATTTGGCTCGGTCGCTCCGCTTCGCTACGCGCCCGAGCCAAATTTTCAGGCTTTTCTAAACTCGAAATTTTACTTCATGTTTAGCCTGGGAGTAGAAGAGACTCGTTTGTTTCATCATTAAAACAATTGAAAATTGACGAAAAAGTTTGTCGTTTTATTGACGGAGAACGTTCTGTATTGTTAGAACGGAATGTCAATTTTGATACAAGTTAAAAAGGATTCAAAAGATAATAGTTAAATTACAGTCAATTTAATGTACTAAATAAATTCTATCAAAATGCCATGATAGTGAAATTACCTTCAAAATGTTACAATACTCATTTAATGATAAAATACTATCAAAATGCCATAATGTTCAAATTACCACCAAAATGTTACAATAGTCATTTAAGGATGCGATTTATTATAAGTAAACCCAACGTTTTTGGTAATCACTAGTTCCAGCACCATTCATGTTCTGATGATAAGACAATATTATATGGTACATCAAAATAATCCTAAAAGTTGTGGGATTCACCAATTTAAAACGATTAAGATATTTAGTTTTTTTGTAAAAATATCCTGAAAATAGCTCCTTTTTGAGTCATTTATTTACTCCTTTTTAGGCAACAAAAACTTGTACTACGTTAAACTCAAGGGTGTCTGCATTCAATTAGCTCAACATTCATTAAAAAAATGTCCATGATATATTATGTTTATGCTGGAAATAGAAATATAGGACTATCGCACTCTAGCCAATGGCTGGGCAGAGTTTGTCTCACTCTAGTAAACAGCAACCTTAATAATGAAATACTATCAAAATGGCGAAATTATTGTCAAAATATTTCAATAGTCATTTAATGATAAAATACTATCACAGTCAATAGGCTAAGTGATTTTAAGACAACATTTCATAATGGTCAATAAACAATTGACACACAGTAATGTCACAATGATCCTTAATTCAAATATATCACCTATAATCAAAATTATACCTAACTCAATTTTATTAAATTATAAATTATCCTGTAATCAATTCTCAAGTTTTTCCAAATATTCATTGTAACTACTAGAAATATTTAAAACATCTGAAGGATTGGCTTCTAATTAATTGTTGAAAATATTAATGGACTTATATTTTTTTCTCTTGACTAAATCCATTCTATTTTCACGTCTTTTGGGTCGTATGTTCCGAAAATACGTTTTTCAATCAGCGGTAAAATTTAACGATCGTAATAAAACTCACTCCGAGGCCTATTGTGTTTTAGTTTCTGAAAAACGTAAATATATTTAGAACATGGGAAATGCTCATTTTATTTAAAGTCTGCAAGGAAGAAACTGCTTAAAATTTGAGAACACTAATTACACATCAGATATGATTTTTAACTTTTGAAGAAAATCATGAAGAAGAATGGATGAAAAATGTATTATGCTTTCTTTTTTTCCAATTAAAAATAGACTGACATACTTTTTAATTACAAGTAAGTTTATTAATTCTTTAACAATTTCTGTGGTTTTCATCAACATTTTTAGTTTCTTTGAATATTTTTCACAGCATCAAAATAAAATACAAATTTGTTGTATATTTTGCATAATTATACTTTCTTTATTAATCTTTTAACTACAAATAGAATAACATACGTTTTACTTAATTAAACACAGTTATATTCCTTTCTTCACTTTTATTATTTATAAAAGTGAAGAAAGGAATATAACTGTGTTTAATTAAGTGACTTAACACCTTCACGTAACTCATACAACTACATTAACATACGTTTTAATTAAAAGTAAGTTTATTTATTCCTTAACGATTTCTGTGGTTTTTATCAACATTTTTAGTTTCTTTAAATATTTTTCAAGGCATCAAAATAAAACACAAATTTTTTGTACATTTTGCGTAACTTTAGTCAATATATTGTGCTTTTTTTTCTAATTAAAAATAGAATGATGTACTTTTTAATTTCAAGTAAGTTTATTCATTCCTTAACGATTTCTGCGGTTTTCATCAACATTTTTAGTTTCTCTGGATATTTTTCAGGGCATTAAAATAAAATACAAATTTGTTGTATATTTTGCGTAATTTTAGTCAACTCGATATATCTTCTCTCAACATCAAAACAAAATGTTTATATTTCTTAATAATGTCTGTTAATGTTGTCAGTTATTCGAGTTTTTTTTTTTATTATTAAAATGAATAAATAAAAGTAAATAAGATAATTTTATTAAATATTTCATATTCTGTTATTTTCTTTGAGTAACTAAAGACACTTAGTTTATTACACTTTTCAATAATTTTGACCATTTGCAATTACGTTTTAAATCTCTTAATTTTATACGTTCACAAATGAAAGCTAAGTTTATTCATTCCTGGTCAATCTTTGTCGTTTTAATCAAAACTTAGGGTTTCTTCGATTTTTTCCAAGCGCCAAAATAAATAACAAACTTCTTGTATGTTTTGCATAATTTCAGTTAAATTTGAACTTCTGTAATTTAAGATCTAACCATGGAATTTTGGTTTTCCAACATTAAACCAAAATTTATACGTCTTAGCAATATCTATTGATTTTATCAAGTATTTTACAATATGTTAATTGTTTTAAATTATATATCAAGAAACACGTTCATTGTTGGGTATTTCAATCATTTTTGAGCGTCTTCAAATAAGATGAGAATTACAGGCAATTTTTCTTTTAAGCATACATTCGCTGTACATTTTTTTAGGCCTTGTTTTTGCTTTTGTATAGCGTTCAAATTGATACTTCTAACGAGTGTTTCTACTCCCAGATTATGCCTGAAGTAAATTTTCGACTTTAGAAAAGCCTAAAAATTTGATTTGGTCGTTTAGCGAAGCGGAGCGACCAAACGAAATTTTCAGGCTTTTCTAAACCCGAAATGTCACTTTGTGCACCACGCGTATACAACACTGAAATATTGTGAAGTTTGAAATATACTGTAAAAGCAGTATGGTAATCTAATATATTTTGAACTTCACGTTAGATCAATGTTACGCGTGGCGCATGAAGTAAAATTTCGAGCTTAGAAAAAAATTGGCTTGTTAAGGCTTTTCTAAACTCGAAATTTTACTTCATGCCTAATCAAGGAAAGAGACACTCATTAGAAGTTCAAATTGAACACTTTTATAAAAACAACGAACGCCTGAACATTTACAGAGTATTATGCTTCAAGATATGTATACTTAAAAGAAAAATATCCTGTATAAACATAATATGACAGCATCAATTTTAGTTTTTACACAGTCAATAATATTGTGGATTATGTAAGATATAAGTTAAAATTTGTGTTCAATTGCCCAGCCCCGCGGGCCTCAAATCGACACTCAATGAACCGCAATCGGCCCGAAGTCTGCGGGTTGGTCACCCATAATGTAAATGTAGCCCCAATTGCAAATACCAAACCATGCCTTAAACCAATTCAATCTAAACCTAATCTAATGTAATATAGCCTGTCCCAACCCACTGACGGTGGCATTTGCCACCACTAAAATTTGCTAAACATATATCTGAGATAGTAATAAATAATATGCAGTATACAAAAATTCCAGTGCTGAAAATGCTAATCTAAAATTCAAATTCAAAGTGCAATTTGTGTTAACTTGTAACTACTTAAGTATGTAATTTTAATGTTTTGTTCATTTTTTTTTTTTAGTGAGGCGATGTTACTGTGAGGGCCATTGCCCCAATGGAGATGTGAATGGTACCTGCGAAATTAAACATGGAGGACAATGCTTCGCGGCCGTGGAGGAAGTCCTGGACCCGGACACCAACACGCTGGAAGCGGAACTCACTTACGGATGTCTTCCAGCCGGGGAAGGGGGATTGATGCAGGTAAATATCAACACACAAAAACATACTAAAAATGACCGTCACCTTTTTAAATGTATTCACAAAATCATGTACAGTGTGGAAATTAAGTTGCGGATAAATTCGGTAACTTTATTAATATGTATGATAGAGAACAAATCTAAGAGGAATATAACGATTTAAGTGACTGCGCATATGAAAAACATTTTACCTACGCCCTATCTATAGTCTGTTTGAAAACTAGAAGGAGTAAGTGTCAAAGCCCAATTTACACTATAAAAAGTTACCAGAAATATCACTAGATAAATTTGGCGGCAATTTTAAATAATTTCATAATTACTTTTTAAATAAAATCAAATATCCATTTTGTACTTAATTGTGGTTAAGTATTTTCTTTTCCTTCGTACGATATATCGTCACTTCAATTAAAATGCTTATACGGCATCTCGCCATATATCTGTGAAATAAAATATATTTACATTATGTTCATAATATAATATGGAATTTATATAATAATGTGTCTCTATCAGAGCTGGGACAAATCCTCGTAAAAAGGATTCGAATCACGAATCCGAATCACCTAATATGATTCGAATAACGAATACTCGAATAAAGTATTCGTAAGAGATAAATATGATTCGAATCGAAGAGTCGAATCCGATTTTTCGAATCACGAATACAAATCCTTTAAGAATAAATTTGATTTTATTATTTTTTTGCAACTATTAATATATAAATATCGTAACCAGTTGTTTTAACAAAAATATTCAAAACCTAATTATTTATTATTACCACTGAACATCGTTGATAACAGACTAAATATATGACTCCCTGTTACTCTGGATAAAGATGTATTTGTGTGTTTCTGGACACCACTTCAAATCAGTGTTTTGTACGCGTGGCGCATGAAGTAAAATTTCGAGTTTGGAAAAGCCCGAAAATTTGTCTCGGGTCGCTGCGCGACCCTCGACAAATGTTCACGGGGCTTTTCTAAACTCGAAATTTTACTTCATGCTTAGCCTGGGAGTGGAAACACTCGTTCAAAACTTCAAAGTGAACTCTATTATAAAATCGACTAATGCCTGAAATTTACGTCAATAAAAAATTCACTGAATATCATCAAAACCGGGAAAGTCAGAGAAAAGTCATGGAATTATATTCAAATTGACCAAAACACTAACAAAAAAGCCATATGATATTATTAAATTTGTCAAAAACAATGAAAACTATTAAACAGATTGGGGGTTTCCCACAGAAGAAAGTTATATTAAAAGGTCAGGGAAAAAATCTTTAAATGTCTGAAAAATTTAACATTTCAGGTTGTGGCTACCATGTCAGTTTTAGTTCAAACAATATTAAACAAACTTTTGAAAACTAGATTATTATCATTTAAAACATTTTCAATCATTTAATGTTCTTATCAAAGCATTCACTTTGAAGTTTCGAACGAGCGTTTCCACTCCCAGACTAAGCATGAAGTAAAATTTCGAGTTTAGAAAAGCCCCGTGAAAATTTTCTGGGCTTTTCTAAACTCGAAATTTTACGTCATGCGCCACGCGCATAAAACAGTGATTTAACGAGAAATTTAAAAACACGCAAAAAAACATTTTTCATGTTATTCCTCACAATTAATTCGAATTATTTTTGACGATTCAAATCTTTTGTAAGTATACTTTTACAAGGATTCTAATCCTTTTAAATAGAATCCTTTTATAAGGATTCGAATCACTTACATTTAGACTCGAATACGAATCCTCAAAAAAATGTAACGAATCCGGATCACGAATTAAGTTGAACTAAAGTATTCGAATGCCTCTTTTGAATCCTCTAAAAGGATTCGAATCCAGGATTGATTCGAATCCTGCCCAGCTCTGGTTTCTATCTTACTTAAAATTGATTTGTTTCATAAAACTATACAAGGTAGGTCGACTCATCTTCGGCATGCCTGCATGATCGTTTAATTCTTTTAAAACTTTATTCAAAGTTGGCAGTTCATTTTTATAGAAGAAACTATGCACGGATCTCTTCACTACGTCATCAAAACTTGTAATTATGTCCTCGAAGCTGTTTAGGGCTACAAATCTCTCCGGATTTCTTATATTCGCTAATGGTACGATAGACAGTGGAATTTACAACTCCTAAAAATTAAACATTTAATTATTTGATGCATATTCTTATGCTATTTGATATCTCACCTACTGCACCAACAATGTCTGATACAACAGCAGTCATTTTTATATGTGGATCATCTGTTATCATCTGCTTATACATATTTATTATGCACTGTTTTTCAGACAGATATAAATGACCCAAATCCAACTTCTTACGCTTTTTTGGAGGTGAAGGTGATATTATCACCGAGCTTGTACTGGGTCCATAATCCATCACAACAATATAAACAAAACGAACTTTTAACTATGTTAAAGAAACACCGCACAAATGGTTATTACGAAACAGACAAAGTTGCAACTCGGTAACGCTTCGAATTAAGGTTATGTCAGCTGTTGCGTCTAATAATAACGTAATTAGCATAGTGTAAAATGGGCGCACTCTCTGCCAATCAGAGGTGTAGGTTTTGGCGCGTTAAATTTAAAACGCTCCTCCTAGTTATTAAACAGATTATATCGGGTGATCAACAATGATTGTAGACAGGTTAAATTTCCCGCCAAAAAATGTTGGTACAACTGATTATATGAAAAGAAAATCCCCTAGATTGCTTTTCCATTGGCGTAGCAAACATTTTTTCCCAAAATAAATTAAATTTTTAATCATAACTATATATAAAATTTTTACAATTTTAATTAACTATACAAAGTAAATTGAAGTAAGTTAAGGTTTTGTGTATTTTTAATAAACGTAGAGTTAGCATCCCTAATTTTATAATAAATGTTGAAAATGATAGCCTTCATTTTCTAGGCAAATGTTAACTCTACGTTTTGTATTTTGAAATACTCGTTGAAGCTTCTCCGGATTTATGTTCCTTATCTCTTCTTCAATTGCTGCTTTAAGCTCGTTTAGGGTATGCATTCGATTTTTAAAAACCTTATTTTATAAATGCCCGAATTAATAAAAATCGCACGGAGTGAGGTCTGGCGAACGCGGTGGCCATAATCCGTCGCTTACCAAGCGATCATCGTAAAATTCCCTCAAGTAATTTAATGTCGCCAACGCAGTATGAGGAGTGGCTCCATCTTGCTGAAAATAACCCATTATCTGTTCGTCATCATGCAATTGATTCAAAAATTCATCTAGAATGAGTGTTCGGTAGCGCTCCGCATTGATTATTTCGTTGAAAAATATTGGGCCAATTATCCGACGTCTCGAAATTGCTACCCAAACACCAATTTTTGTGGATGTAAATCCGTTTCAATAAAAGTATGAGAATCTTCTAAACAACTGTTTAACCAACTACTTCAATTACAAAAACGCAATTATTACTCAAACATAATAATTCAATCAGACAATAAAAGTAAAACTAGTTGGCAAGTTGTGAAAGAAATAACTGCTAACGATCCTAAACATACACTTCCGGAAGGAAATCTAAACGAAATTGTAACAAATTTTAATCATTTATTTGTAAATGATGCACAGGATACAATCAATAAAACATTAAAACGTCTAAATAACACAAAAAATAATAGTATTATAAATAACCAGCACACTATATTCTTAAATCCAATAGAAGAATCAGAGTTAATAAATATAGTGCATTCATTAAAAACAAAAAAAGTAGTGGCGTAGACGACATCCCAGTTTGTCTAATAAAAACTGTTATTCATATTGTTGCAGGGCCCCTGTGCCATGTAATAAATGCTACATTTGAGGAAGGAGTATTCCCAAAAGAAATGAAGGTAGCGCTGATTAAACCAATTTATAAAAAGGGAAAGGTAAATTCTCTGTGTAACTACAGGCCTATCAGTCTTCTTCCGTCATTTTCAAACATTTTTGAGCATGCGATAGCCAAAAGACTGATAAGTTTCATCGAAAAACATAATATTCTGAGCAACCAGCAACACGGGTTCGTAAAAAGGAAAAATATAAACACAGCACTCTTTGATTTCACTAAGATTATATATGATGCGCTGGATAATAATGAACTAGCATGCGGTATTTTCCTGGACCTGTCTAAAGCATTTGACAGTGTATCGCATGACCGCCTATTAGATAAGCTGAACTCATATGGAATACGAGGTACAGCAAATACATTGCTTAGGTCTTACCTATCAGACAGACAACAAATCGTAAAAATAACTCATGACAACAAACATTTTGAATCCGCGCCTCTGAATATAACATTAGGACTTCCTCAAGGCAGTGTTTTAGGGCCGTTGTTATTTATATTATTTATAAATGATTTGTTTAATGAAGTGACCAATAACAAATGTGCTGTCATAAACTACGCAGACGATACAAATGTGGCAGTTCGAGGCCATGACTATCTAGAGCTAAAAGAAAATGCAACTAGCATCCTAGCATACTTAGAAAATTGGTTTAACGAAAACAGGTTGCTATTAAATAAAGATAAGACACAATACACATTAACAAGTCAAATTATGACTTAACAACGTCATCAAAAGTGCTCGGGGTATATGTTGACGCTGGCCTAAGGTGGAAACATCACATAGATGCTATTTGTCATAGGTTAAGTAGTAGCTGTTACATGTTGCGTGTCCTTGCTAAAAATGTGGATACAAAATTGGTAAAAACAGTATATTTTGCCAATTTTGAGTCAATAATGAGGTTTGGCATTATTCACTGGGGTGGCACGTCAGAATTAAATAGAGTCTTGGTTATCCAAAAACGTGTTTTGCGAATAATTCTTCAATTAAAACCTAGAGAATCATGTAGAACTAAATTCTCTAAACTAAATATCTTGACCGCCATAGGGATCTATATCTACGAATGTCTATTATTTCTGGGGAAATATAAAGACAGATTTAATAACCATGAAATGGGACAAAATTTTAACACGAAATAAACTAAACATGCGATACCCGAAATTAAATCATTCATTTACCCAAAAAGGAGTCCAATATGCCAGTTTGCGTTTCTATGATCACCTGCCTAGACATATCCAACAAGAAAATAATCATGTATCATATAAACATTTAATTTATGATTTAATCTGTAAGATAGAACCATACAGCATTGAAGACTTCTTTAATTTTAAATTTTAAATTGTAGAGAATACTGTTTTATGTGACACTATTTTTACATTATACCAGAATGTATTTTGTGTATTTGTATAAAATAAAGATTATTATTATTATTATTATTATTTCTGTAGCCCACGTACGATAGTTTTGGCTGTTCACATATCCTGACAAGTGAAACCACGCCTCGTCAGTAAAAAAGGTCTTGTGCAACATACCATTATCATTTAAATTCTGATTAAACCAATTGCAATAATCAATTCTTTTTTGGAAATCAAGTGGCTGAAGTTGTTGAACTACCGATATTTTATACGGGTGCAAATACAAATTTTTTTCGCGGCTTTTATGCAACTCCCATACGATACTCCTGTAAAAGGATTAAACATTAAAATTTGTGCGCACCTTAAAATTAAGAACATACCCGTTTGAGCTGAAAGTTTTCTTAAAGATTTTGTTGGGCTTTGTTCAAGTCGTTGTTGAATGTCGCCAACAACCTCTTCTGTTAAGATAGGCAGTCTTCCAGCTGACTTGCCCTTACAGATACAATTCTTTCCCTCAAAACGGTCAACAATGCGGGTTTTATGCGAGGAAAATGTTTTGTAAGGAATGTGGACATCGGGGAAGGCTTGAATAAATTGATTCAGACACGATTGTAATGAGTAAGTCCATGTGCCATCTTCATTCATAGTTCCACTTCGATAATGAGCCTTCAGAATGAAAGCATCATGCCGTGGTGCAAACATCACGGTAAACACAAGCGAATTCTCTTAAAATCTGCAAATTTAGGATTAAACTTAAATTTTCTAATTTTCTAACCTTAAAAACAGCAAATCACTTACCACAAAACAAAGACTTATACAAATTAATCCTGATAAGAACTGATGTCTATGAAACAGAATGAAAAATAACTTAATTCGAAGAATGAATTAACATAATGGCAAAATACGACGCACGACGCTGCTAATGTCAAATCGAGTTACTGTTTATTAATTTTTCCTTGGCAAGAACTTGGAGCGATCAAATTCCCCAGATTTTTCGGCGGGAAATTTAACTTGTCTACAATCATTGTTGATCACTCGATAGTAACCGCATCATACCACGCTGTAATCTTGACGCGTATGATTGAAATTACCTACAAATGCCCGTAATAGCTTTGACAAGTATATTAAATACTGACAGCTAAACAGCTGATTGATTACCGCACAACCAAATGACATTTATGTATGTTGATCAAATAGTAATTTAGTTTTCATCAATGTCATGTTCATATCAAAAATGATTGAATAAATAAGTTTTTCTTTCATGCTCATTGTTTACTTTGTTAGGGCGTAGGTAAAGTATTGTACGTTTCTCGAGAAGTATGGCAATTACATACTCGCGGAATACTTTACTCGCCGTAATATATTATTTTCCAAATGGAAGTGGCGAAATCATGGGTCAGTTGAGAGAAGAAAATCAGCCGGGAGGATTCGCTCTGCATGCAATCCTGAAAATGAGGAACGGGTGAGACAATCAATTCTGCGTAGCCCAAATCGATCAGTTCGGCGGCATGCGGCAGCGTTAAATTTATCTGCAACAAGTACCCGAAGAATGCTGCACAAAATGAAGTTTCATCCATACAAAATAGCAGTGGTGCAGAAGTTAACTGATCGTGATAAACAAAGCCGTGTTGAGTTTTGTCAACGTTTTTTGGAGTTAAGCAATGAGGAACCCGATATCGCACAACATCTTTTCATTATCGACGAGGCACACTTTACTTTACATGGCTTGGTAAATAAACAGAATTTTCGATACTAGGCTACCGAAAACCCGTGTGAAATCTATGAAAGACCCTTACATTTCCCAAAAGTGACTGTTTGGTGTGCTGTATCATCGTCAAAAATCATCGGTCCATATTTTTTTGAAAAAAACGGCGAAACAGTCACAGTCAATTCTCAACGGTATGCACATATGCTCCAGACATTTTTTATACCGCAAATTGGAGAAGAAGAAAGAAATCACTTTTTTCAACAAGACGGTGCGACCTGTCATACTGCAAGAATAAGTATGGAGATCCTGCGACAGACATTTCCGAATAGACTAATTCCTCGAAACGGTGATTTTAATTGGCCCCCGAGATCTCCCGATATTACTGTTCCAGACTTTTTTCTTTGGAGATATTTAAAGAGTAGAGTGTTCAAGAGTAAGCCTAGAAATATAGAGAAGCTCAAAAGAAATGAATGAAGCTATTCCACAGGATATGCTTCAACGAGTTATGGCAGATTTCGTCCGTCGTTTAGAAGAGTGTGTGGAGAAGGGTGGCGGACATTTAACACACACTATATTCAAAAAGTAAAACTCCCATTATTACTTTTTAAGATGTCATTTATATTATTTCTGCATTTAAAATAATTCATGTGTTATTTCCTATTAAAAATGAACAAATCATTTTGGCTCTCATTGTATTACATACGTCGATTTTTTAAAAAAGTTAAATTTAAAATTCAAACGAGTGTTGTCCACTCCCAGACTAAGCATGAAGTAAAATTTCGAGTTTAGAAAAGCCCCGCGTAGAAAATTTGTCGAGGGTCGCGCAGCGACCCGAGACAAATTTTCACGGGGCTTTTCTAAACTCGAAATTTTACTTCATGCGCCACGCGTATAGAACAATCATTTCAAGTGAAGTTAAAAATATACTATTAACGTTGGATATTTTTAATGGTTAAGTAACCAAATATCCATTCACAAATATTTGAATTATTCGAAAATTTCAATATTTATATTCAAATATGAATAATTTAGTGATTTAAATATTTATATTAGAATATTTAACTATTTGAATGAATCGAATTCGAATCCCAGCCTGAATAGCGATGATTCGAATTATTTAGGAGGATTTGAATCCGTGTATGCGGATTCGAATGCTTTTATAAGGATTCGATTCCTTTTATAAGGATTCGAATCCTTTTATAAGAATTGGAATCCTTTTATAAGGATTCGAATCCTTTTATAAGAATTCGAATCCTTTTATAAGGATTCGAATCATCTACGTCTGGATTCGAATACGAATCCTTTTAAAAAAATTTAACGAATCCGGATCACGAATCCGTTTTCACTAAAGTATTCGAATACCTCTGTTGAATCCTCTAAAAGGATTCGAATCCGGGAATCGAATCCTGAATGATTCGAATCCTGCCCAGCTCTGGTTTGTAAACACATTCATGCATACACACATACATACACAGCCATTATCGTAAAAATATAAAAACCCTACTCAGGGGACCTGAAAACCAAAATTGCTAAGTCGGATTTTTGGCATGATTACAATATTTTCCTTACACAGTAGTGTCGGAAAGTAATAATCAATGAGAAAAAAAATATATGACATTGAAGTATTAACAAACTCAATTCGAATATGAATTATGCATACGAGTGATCATTCCAGCACCCATTCGAAAAACTTCGCAAGTAATCATTCGAGATGTCTCTCGAGAACTCTTTCAAGATAACTCTTGAGAAATCGTTTGAGAGACCTCGAACAATCATTCGAGATATCTCTCGAGCAATCATGCGATATATTTTTCTAGCAAACATTTAAAAAATCTCTCGATAAATCTTTCGACCAATCTCTCGAGCAATCACTCGAGCAATTTCCGGAAAATCTCGAGATGTTCGATTAATTTCATAATACAAGTAGAACGAATCGATTACTTTTATTCAAATAATCCCGTCACTAATCGTAATGTCTTTTTTTTCTTTGCTTTTAAAGGTATTATGTGGTTTTAATATATGTTATTCTTTGTTTTAGTGTAAAGGAAACTTAGTCCCGCACCTCCAAAGCAAATCGATAGATTGCTGCGACGGCTACAACTACTGCAACCAGGAGCTGAAGCCGCACTACGAGATCCGCACCACCACCCAGGCCCCCGACATCTTCGACCAGGTCTCCACCGTGCCCTTCATCGTCCTGCTCACCTCCGTCACGGTCTGCATGACAGTCTTTCTCCTCGTCGTCGCCTTCGTCTACATCAAATCCCGCAGGAAGGAGGAGCGCAACAACCGGTACTACTCGAAAAAATGCCCCGACAAGATGCCCCTGGACGTGCACCTAAACGGAACTTTGGCGAACCTTATGGAGCAATCCAGCGGGTCAGGATCCGGGTTGCCGATTCTGGTGCAGAGGACTATTTCGAAGCAGATCCAGATGGTGCATTCTGTGGGGAAGGGGCGGTACGGGGAGGTCTGGTTGGCGAAGTGGAGGGGGGAGAGGGTGGCTGTAAAAGTCTTTTTCACTACGGAGGAGCAGTCGTGGTTTAGGGAGACCGAGATTTACCAAACGGTGTTGATGCGGCATGAGAATATCCTAGGGTTCATCGCTGCTGATATCAAAGGGACGGGATCGTGGACGCAGATGCTGTTGATTACGGATTATCACGAGCACGGATCGCTGCATGATTACTTGCAGAACAACGTGCTGAATCCGCATTCGCTGCTGGCAATGGCGGCTAGTATAGCGAGTGGTTTGTCGCATCTGCATACGGAAATTTTCGGAACAAGGGGAAAACCAGCGATCGCACACAGGGATATAAAGAGCAAGAATATTCTAGTGAAGCGGAATGGAGAGTGTTGCATCGCCGATTTCGGTTTAGCCGTTAAGTACCTGAGCGACTTGAACGAAATCGACGTGCCGCCCAACGAGCGCAGCGGCACCAAACGCTACATGGCCCCCGAAATTCTTGACAAGACAATCAACATCAACAACTTCGACGCCCACAAAGTCGCCGACATGTACTCCTTCGGCTTGGTCCTCTGGGAGATGGCCAGGAGGTGCATCACCGGGGACAAAATCGCCGAAGTCGACCCGTACCAGGTGCCTTACCACGACGTCGTCCCGAACGACCCCAGCTTCGAGGACATGATGGACGTCGTCTGCGTGAGGAAGTACAGGCCGCGCGTCCCCAAGCGTTTCGAGACCGAGGACGTTCTGGTGACGCTCACCAAAGTGATGCAGGAGTGCTGGCACAGCAATCCGGCCGTGCGGCTGACGGCGCTGCGCGTTAAAAAGACGCTTTCCAAACTGGACACGGATACGACTATTAAGATCGTGTGAGTTTAGTTCTTGGGGGAAAAAGAAGCGGAAATTTTGTTGTAATGGAAGGGAAAGAAAAACGCGCTCAGTAGCTTTAAAGTTTTGGCCCGTGAACAAAGTTGTTTTTTTTTATAGATTGAGTCATGTAAGGGTGGACGAGTGAGGAGTGCTTTAACAGAATTTAAGTAGATCTGCACCACAGCTGAACAGGATTCGAATCATTTAGGATTCGAATCCTGGATTCGTCCTTTTATAGGGTCCAAATGAGCTATTCGAATACTTCAGTCACAAATGATTCGTGATTCGGATTCGTTACATTTTTTTTTCTTAAGAGAATTCGTATGCGAATTTAAATGTAGGTGATTCAAATCCTTATACTTACAAAAGTATTCGAATTCTCTAAAAAATATTGTGAATTCATTGTTTTTTAATCTGCACGTATAGTCAGTGTTTTATAAGCCTGGCGCATGAAGTAAAACGTCGAGTATAGAAAAGCCTAAATTTGGATTTGGACGCTACGCATCCAAATCCAAACGTTCAGGATTTCTAAACTCAAAATTGTATTTTAAACTCAATCAAGGAGTGAAAACACTTGCTAGAAGCATCAAATTGAATGTGTGACGACCAACCGGAAAAACGGGGCAATCCAGAGAACTTTATTAATCGGACAATGTCTTGAAATAGTCGGGAATATTAGTTTCTCTTTTTACCGAAGAGTCACAATTTTTTTAATTGACCAAGTCACTAACAAAAATTAATGGTGAAAAATAACATAATTTACAGAAATTATAAAAAATATGGAGATAACAAGAATCATGAAAACATGTAAAAAATGGTGATGTGTCCGTCATAGTACTTTTCCCACTAACTAAAAAAACTGCCATAAAAAGTGTATATACATAAAAAGTAAATTTTTTTTAGAAGTCTGGCTAAAATGGTGGAATCTGGTGACATTGTTGGGCGCGGAATTTAAAATTTGGTGGAAACGCATGTTGACCTAAAATCGGTTAGAACAAAATAAATTTTTAAAGAATAAGTATTCAAATAAAGCTATTAAGTAACAGAATTTATAGTTGATTGTTTCTGTGGATATCATAACTCCTTTTTACAATATTTTTCAGTATTAATAAAAACATTATTGTAAAATTACACAACTTACAGGGCTTTTCTATTGCATATCACTATTAATCAAATGAAATTCACTATACTCCAAATATCTTTCACCTTGTTAAATATATGCCAACAGATTTCCCGATTTACGAAATTAATTCACTATACAGTAGAACCTCGTTATACCGGGATGGCTTTTGGCTATACCTAGCACGATATAAGGAAAACACGGTATATCCGAATATATGTAATTTGTATAATAGTCACATACACACACGCGCATATATATATACATATGTTAAAACGTAGATATATATATATATATATATATATGTATATATATATATATATATATATATATATATATATATATATATATATATATATATATATATATATATATATATGTTAAAACGTAGATTTTCGCGGGCGTAACATGTATCACTGTTTCTTCGGGTTTGGTCCCGCGTATTTTCTTGGCTCTGGTCCATTATATTTTTAATTCGACGTTTCGAATGGAATTTTGATAGTTATTCCTGACGATGATGACTGCGACGTCATCGAAACGTCGAATTAAAAATATAATGGACCAGAGCCAAGAAAATACGCGGGACCAAACCCGAAGAAACAGTGATACATATATATATATATATGTATATATATATATATATATATATATATATATATATATATATATATATATATATATATATATAATATATATATATATACATACATATATATATATATATATATATATATATATATATATATATATATATATATAATATATATAATAAATATATATATATACATATATATATATATATATATATATAATATATATACATATATATATATATACATATATATATATATATAATATATATATATATATAATATATATATATATATATATATATATATATATATATATATATATTCAAGGGACCCAGTATTTACTAATCCCCTTAACATAATAGGCTTAATGTAGGTATGTGCAGTAGCCACCTACATAACAAGACATACTATATAATACAATAATGACGCCGGAACGTTTTACCTAATCAGGGCGGTACGCAGTCAATTGTGAAAATTAACATCTTTAAAAAAAAAAAAGAAACCTGAAAAATGACCCCAATATATCCGAATCACGGTATCTCGAGGCCCGGTATAGCGAGGTTCTACTGTATATGAAATATTTTTCCCTTTACTATTTTTGCAGTAACAATAACTTTCTTCTGGAAATATTTTATTTGTATTTATACATACAAAGAGTTTTTCTTTTAAGTATACGTATTTCAAATTCAGCCTATTTTCTGTAAATCTTTAGATATTCCTTGGTTTTTTTTTTAAGTTCAATTTGAAGCTTTGAACGACTGTTTTCCACTCCCAGACTAAGTATGAAGTAAATTTTCTGGACGAGTGGAAAACATTCGTTTAAAGCTTCAAATTGAACTTAAAAAAAAGAACAAGGAAGATTTCAGAAAATAGGCCGAATTTGAGCCACACTGTGGCTTCTTCAAGCGAAGAAATGATTAATGATTTAAAAGTGTTTAAATTGTTTTATTTTTTATAAAAGTGAAGATAAACTTTCAACATTTATCAACCTTATCAATCAAAATTGTCTTAGTTATTATTATGTTTTTCTACAGAAAACAAAATAACTATGAAGGTTTAAATATTATTTGATCAACCTTTTATATTTCAAACATTATTTAAATATATCTAGTTGAAGTCAAATTTTTAAATGTAAAGCTATTAGTTTTCTTTTATTTTATTGTGTATACAAAAATAAAGATAAACATCCTTATTAATAGAATTGCCTCTAATATTATAGTTTAATGCTAGTAAATTTCTAGAAACCTGTACAAACATAATACCGTGTGATTGTTTAAAACATGATTTAGAGTAGACTTTGAGTTTTAAATTAGATTAGCACTACTGACTGTTAACACATAAATTAACATAACCTCAAATTTATTCCATCATTAGGCGCATTTATTAGACATATACGGGGCAATCCAGAGAACTTTATTAATCGGGCAATGTCTTGAAAAGTCGGGAATATTAGTTTCTCTTTTTACCGGAGAGTCACAATTTTTTTAATTGACCAAGTCACTAAAAAAAATTAATGGTGAAAAATAACATAATTTACAGAAATTATAAAAAAATATGGAGATAACAAGAATCATGAAAACATGTAAAAAATGGTGATGTGTCCGTCATAGTACTTTTCCCACTAACTAAAAAAACTGCGATAAAAAGTGTATCACGTTTAGTTGATTAATCGCTGAAGTTGGTACCTGATGAATGCTACTCTGGCAATTTTGCTCCACTTACTTTCCTTATTGTCCTCAGTGTAGGGAATTGATATCTCCACACAATTCAAATTGTTTCCTACATAGTTGGCAAAATACTCAGGATCTGAAAAAATCACAAAATTAGTACTTAAATTAGGTTATTTATACAAAAGCATTTACTTTCCTACCTAATAGTAGTTTGTGGATTTTTTATGTTTTCGAAATTTCCATTTCTCCCAGCATTTTGTTATGGCCGTCAAGGTCGTGAAACGCGTTTATTTGGACACCAAGCATAGTTTTTTTTGCTTGCAAATTTAACGACCGCTACACTAACATGTTCACAATCAACTATGCATTCATCAGAAAATTCTTCAACAGTTGGCAGTGTTTTCTCAACTATTATATCTGATGAATACGCCCATTGAATTAGCAGTCTGGGCAACCGCATAAAAAAAATGCCGCCTACTCTAAATCATAATTTAAATGATCGCATGGTACTATCAGTTCGTATTAATAGAACAAAATCTATGTGTTATTCGTTATTTTTGAACTATTGATCAAATGAACGTGGCAACATCGCATTTTGTGTGTAGCAACTTCAATGTAATTAAATGTTAACTATTTAGAGGTTATGTTATATTGTTGGTGTTTGTAAAAATGTTTCTTCCGCTGAATTATTACATTGAATTTTATCTCCAACGAATGATCCCACTCCTTGGTTTAGCATGAAGTAAAATTTCAAGTTTGGAAAAGCCTGAAAATTTTGTTTGGTTGCGTAGCGCTACGCGACCAAACTAAATTTTCAGGCTTTTCTAAACAGGAAATTTTACTTCATGCGCGCGCGCATAAAACACGGATTTCCAGTCAAGTTCAAAATATACTGCTTGTGATGTACATTTATAAATCTTAAATAAATCATAGCATTATATTTAAATGCATTCTGTTTACTCTGTCATTTGAGGTTATTTATAACTCGGATCTCATGCCTTAAACTAAGAGTACTATTTTATTAAATTATTAGTTGTAAACTAACAATCTACTAAAATGTTTCATTCATGTTAATCATCCCTAGTACCAGAGCTGGGACGAATCCTCGTGAAAAGGATTCGAATCACAAATCCGAATCACCTAATATGATTCGAATCACGAATACTCGAATAACGGATTCGTAAGAGGTAAATATGATTCGAATCAAAGATTCGAATCCTGTTTTTTCGAATCACGAATACAAATCCTTTAAGAATAAATTTGATTTTATTATTTTTTTTCAACCATCTATACACTTACGTGCAAAGAAAACGGCCCACTCGTTATTTATTTTTTCCTAATAGCATTACTTTTGCAATGCTGCGAATTAACTTTTGGTATTTTTTTAAAGATACGCTTTCCATTCGACATTATGGATAAAGTATCAAGATGTCTACGTTCTTTCACTGTTTTTGCTTTTTTGTTTTGATCTTCAGTGGCTGTGGGTATAAACCCACTGAAGGTTGGTGTGTTCATTATGGTTTTAAGTGCTGTAGATTGTGCAAAAGCTGTAGCTCTTTTGGAATATTTTCGAAGCCAGTGGTCTGTGGCCAGATGGCTTAATGTCAGCCGTTCTACCTTCCAATGTCTATTTGATAGTCTATTTTATCGTAAAATATTAAACGTTTTGTTTGTTACTTTGCAACAATGATTTTATTATTAACAATAAAAAAGAATGAGTGGGCCGATTTCTATGCACTTGAGTTTATATAAATATCGTTACCAGTTTTTTTAAGAAAAATATATAAAGCCTAATTATTTTAATTAACACTGAACATCGTTGATAACAGACTAAACATCTGATTACCTGTTACTCTGATTAAAGATGTATTTGTGTGTTTCTCAACTTCACTTCAAAACCGTGTTTTGTACGCGTGGCGCATGAAGTAAAATTTCGAGTTTAGAAAAGCCCGAAAATTTGTCTCGGGTCGCTGCGCGACCCTCGACAAATTTTCACGGGGCTTTTCTAAACTCGAAATTTTACTCCATGCTTAGTCTGGGAGTGTAAAACAGTTTTGTATATAATATTGATAACCTTTGATAAACACTCGCCTTCTTTATTTAAAAAAAAAACAATTGACTTTTTCTTTTAGATACTTTATGGATCACCCTGTATTAAAACAAATACGCCCATCTTGTAGATCTCGCCACAATAGCCTAAATGCATGTATTATATTTTTCTGTAGATCGAATAGTTTTTGAGTATTACGTTTTTTGTCAAAGTTGAAAAATGCCGAGAATTTACGCGAGCGCGCTCGCTTTTTTGTATTTCGCAAAAGTTGCGAATAACTCAATAACTAATGGGAATGCAGTTGTTAGAATGAAAGTTTTAGATAATGAAATTTAGGATAATTTTTCTATCTTCAAGTTTTTGCGTAGCTATCTTATTTCTTGGAGAATAATGGACAGTTTGTTGAAAGCTTCGTAAAAACTTATAATTTTCACAAAACCATGGAATAACTTCTTAGAACTATTTATTGGAATTTGTGTGTGTTTTAAAACTTCGGGATAAATCAGCGTTTTACGCGCGTGGCGCATGAAGTAAAATTTCGAGTTTAGAAAAACCTGAAAATTTTTTTTCAAACTCGAAATTTTACTTCATGCTTAAGCTAACAGTGGAGAACACTCGTTTAAAAATACTTAAAACGGTTGCATTTGAGGTTTTTTGGTGCCCAACCTGGGGCCAGGCTAACGCTGTGGCCCCTAGTTGGGCGCCATAAATCGCAAGCATCTAAATTTAGAACTTTCCACTGAATCAGCGTTTTGTACGCGTGGTGCATGGAGTAAAATTTTGAGTTTAGAAAAGCCTGAGTTTGGATTTGGACGTTCAGGCTTTTCTAAACTCGAAATTTTACTTCATGCTTTGTTTGGGACTGGAAAACACTCGTTTAAGCTTCAAAATCAACGCTTAATAATTTTTTTTAACTTATTGACTAATAACTAAATACGCTTTAACTTGATTCGTACATTTTTTATCCGCGTAATTTACCCGGTATTCAATAAATTAATGAATCTAAGCCGGTTTACCGATATTTCATTGTTTCAGGAGTAAAATTCATTAAGTACGTTATGTGGATAATTATTAGATTTTAAAGATTTACCTTTACCAAGTGTTTTCCACTCCCAGACTAAGCATGAAGTAAAATTTCGGGTTTAGAAAAGCCCCGTGAAAATTTGTCGAGGGTCGCGCAGCGACCCGAGACAAATTTTCTGGGCTTTTCTAAACCCGAAATTTTACTTCATGCGCCACGCGTATTAAACAGCGATTTAACGAGAAATTTAAAAAGACACAAAAGACATTTTTTATGTTAATCCTCACAATTAATTCGAATTATTTTTGACGATTCAAATCCTTTTGTAAGTATTCGAATCCTTTTATAAATATTCGAATCCTTTTATAAATATTCGAATCCTTTTATAAATATTCGAATCCTTTCATAAAGATTCGATTCCTTTCATAAGGATTCGAATCCTTTTATATGGATTCGGATCACCCACCTTTGGGTTCGAATACGAATCCTTTTAAAAAAATGTAACGAATCCGGATCACGAATCCAGTTGAACTAAAGTATTCGAATGCCTCTTTTGAATCACCTAAAAGGATTCGAATATAGGATTCGAATCCTGGATTATTCGAATCCTGCCCAGCTCTGCTAAGTACAGTGTTAAAGCTGTCTGCAAACGTCAATTAATACGGCAGTGAACGTTTTCTCTTTCTACGAACCTTCATTAATTAATCAAAAAATAAAGTTCATAACGACAGGGTAAAAAGAATGTGTTGACTATATCAAGATGGTATTCATTTTGGGCAAATTACTTAATTAGTCACACAGATTAACTCCACAGACATTCAAATATCTATTCAGATATCCGCATTGCTCACCTAGTTAAATAGAATGAGCTCTACAATTTTTAATTAAATGACTAATAAATAAATAGAAGTGCATCTGAAGGGTAAATTTAGATGACACTAAACTTGTGCAACCCAATGTAAAAATTCAATTTATTATATAGTTGTTTTTGTTTCTTAAATTAACAAATTCTGAAAATGTTACTTCACCATTAGACCCACAGATGTTGCAATTCAGTCGGCATGTATACAGTGCCTTGATTAGGCATACAGAGAGTTTTATGTAACACCGAACATTTTCATAACGAGAATTTTTCTTTTAAATATACATAAGCATACGTTGAACATTTGCCGACGCTCGGTTTGTTAAAAGAATTTAATTTGAAGCTTTAAACGAGTGTTTTCCACTCCCAGGCTAAGCATGAAGTAAAATTTCGAGTTTAGAAAAGCCTGAAAATTTGGTTTGGTCGCGTAGCGCGAAGCGCGGAGCGGCCAAACCAAATTTTCAGGCTTTTCTAAACTCGAAATTTTACTTCATGCGCCACCGGTACAAAACACTGACATATTACGAAGTTTAAAACAGACCGCTGAACTTTACATTGAATCAGTGTTTTGTACCGGTGGCGCATGAAGTAAAATTTCGAGTTTAGAAAAGCCTGAAAATTTGGTTTGGCCGCTCCGCGCTTCGCGCTACGCGACCAAACCAAATTTTCAGGCTTTTCTAAACTCGAAATTTTACTTCATGCTTAGTCTGGGAGTGGAACACACTCATTTTAAGTTTCAAATTGATTTTTTTTAACAACGAGTATCTAAAGATTTACGACATTTACGGTGTAATTAGGACATGTATACTTGAAAAAAATCTCTCTATGTGTACAAGTTGAGGCATTAGTTGCGATTGATTGGCTACAAATTTTAATGGTCATATAGGCAACCCAATTTACACATAACTTAAAAAATAAAGGTGTCAAATTGTATTGGATGAACATGTTCGGTGTTACATAAAACTCTCTGTATATTAGAGTCCCTTGTTTCTTTCTTTTAAGTATACACATCTCGATGTTTCCCCTGTAAATTTTAAGATATTCGCTGATTGGCACCAATCCAAATTTTCTGGCTTCACTAAACTCGAAACAGTACCTTATGCACCAAGTGTATCAAACACTGAACTATGGAAGAACTAAGTAGTTAACCGTTCCATTCTTACATGACTCGCCCTGTAAATATCAATATACATACATATAAATACAAGAAAAAAAAACAATCCGTGTATATATTTATATATAAGTTTTTATTTTTATTGGAACATTTTTCTTTCTTTTTTGTAAATATTGTATGTTTTAAGTGCCATTCATCGACGTCATGTTCATATAAAGATAAGAAAAAAGAAGAAGTTCAGATATAAGGAAAAAACAATCGCGAACACGGATTTAATTTTTCAGTTGTTTGCAGTATTAAAAAAGAAAATGAAAAGCGCGCGCAATTTAAATATCTATTCATTTCCGGTGTGGGCAGTTGTTTTTTTTTATCTCATCAGATTAAAGGTAAATGAACAAAACTTTTAACTTTAGAGCGACGACTTCTTCTTTTGAGTTTCGATTTAAAGATAATTGTCATTATGTTATTTAACAACACTTTTAACTTTAAAGCGATGAATTTTCTTGTATGTAACTTCGGTTTAAAGGTAAAATTTATTATGTTAAAATTACCAGCACTGTAAGGGCCAGTTGCACTAAACACGTTGAACTGGTTCAACTCTGAACTCGAGTTTTAAATGAAATTAGAACAATAGGGGTTCAACATTTTTGGTGCAACTTAGCCTTATCTTTAAAGTGATGACTTTTCTTCTGAACGTCGGTTTAAAGGTAAAAGTAAGAGTCACTATGTAAATTAATTTGACAGTATTTTTACCTATGTAAAGTTAATTAAAGGAAAGGCACTTGGTATTGTTTCACAATTAAATCTTTATTCCGACTAGTTTCAGTTTGTTAGACCATTTTCAAAGGAAAATGGTCTAACAAACCGAAACTAGTCGGAATAAAAATTTAATTGTGAAACAATACCAAGTGCCTTTCCTTTAATTAACTTTACATAGTGTAATATGTTTCACCAAGTGCCAGACGAGAAATTAATTCAAGAAAGTATTTTTACCTATAAAGTGACGTCTTCTTTTTAATTTAGTTAGGAACGGAATACTCCAGTTTGTTCTTTGTATCGAGGCAAAACAGACGATCATCCGTAAATGCCCCCCCACCCTTTATCCTCACCCCTCTATTAGACGCACCTGTTATCAACCGCACGTTTCGGAAAATTATTTTTTGGAAAGGAAATGGGAAAAAATTGAAAATAAGGACTTACACATCAGTTTTGCTCAAGTTACAATTGTTCGCAAGATTATTTATAAAATGAAAATATTAATAACTTTCACAGTTGACACTTTCACTGCCGTATACCTAACCTAACTCAGAAAAACGTTATCTAACTTAACACAACACTGTAAACTATCTGTCAGTTAAATAGTAACCGAATGTAACTCCAAAAAATAATTTAATTCAACCTTACCTAATTCTGGAAACGTTCTAATCCATAGTGTATTTTACTACCAGATTAGGTTAAATAATCTTTAAATTAGGTTAGAATTACATTATGGAGTTTACTATGAACTATGAACTTTATTATGAACTAATCCATAATGCAATTCTCACCTAACTAAGAAATAGATTAATTAACCTAATCTGTTGGTTATGGATTAGATATAACCTAATTTTGCTCTGAAATGGGCTATTTAACTTGAATGTAACTCTGACCCAACTCTAAAAACTGTTATCCAACTTTACCAAGAAAATCAAACGCCATCTGAAATTGTAAATATAATTAAATCAGTAAGTGCAATAACCAACAGATGTCACAATCAAAGGGAAAATCAGGGATTACTGTTGGTACAAATTGTAATTATAATTAAATGAGTAAGTGCATTAACTAACAGATGTCACTATCAAAGGGCAAATCAGCGACATCTGTTGTAACTAGAGCAAGTTCAAGTTGATGAAAGCAGTTTTAACGCGGGAAATTCAAACTGCATAATTTCAACCGCCCTGATGGAATGTAAATAATGTTGCGAATAATTGTGTGTAATAATTTATGAATTAATTTTTGATCACGTAATATTTCCACATCCTCCAATCCCGCAGTTTAAACAAAAAGGAAATAAACAACATAAAGAAAACATTAAAATATTCCAAATTAGTAAATAAAGGAAATAAACAACATAAAGAAAACATTAAAATATTCCAAATTAGTAAACATTTTAAGACTCGACTAAGCAATGTGTAGCAAGCTTAACAGAGTGTAATAACTGGTTTTTAAAAAAAGTTACACAACTGTCTACTAAAATTTTATTAATACATTTTACTGTCTTATTTTCTTAAAGTTTTAATAGGATTCTATTAAATTTAATATTATTTAAGTAAAAGTTCGTAAGTTAGACAGTTTTTTAGAACTAATAATTGAAACACTACTCTACTAAAGTTAAACAGCCTTATTAATAGAATTGTCGCTAATATCATTATAGTTTAATGGTAGTTAAATTCTATGAAACCCGTACAAACATGATAACATCATTTCATATTATAGAACAAAATCTACATATTAGTTAATTTGGAACTATTAATAGAGTGAACGTGGCAACGTGGCATTTTCATGTGTACCAAAATTATTCTAATTAAATATGAACCATTTAGAGGTTATGTCATATTGGTTATGTTTGTGATAATGTTTCTTCCGCTAAATTATTTAATTAAAATTTCTTTCAAACGAACCCACTGAGCAAACACATTTAAGTAACGTTTCAACAACATTTGTTTACGAGTTTAACGATTTTTTATAGTTAATTAAAATAAACACATTGTATCATAAATAAACAAACTATTTATTAAATAAATGTGCATCTGAATATATATACAAACCAAAAATATAACAAAAATGAATAAAGTAAATTAATAAATGACAAGAATAAATGACAAAAAATACAAAGTTAAAGATTGAAAAAAATACAAGAAAATGAATTACAACAAAGTTTCACAATTAGGTGAGATATTTTAAACTTACTTGTGTCGTGGTTGGAATTAGAATGATTTCAGTTGAAGGGATGTTGTGGAATGAAAACTAAAGGAAGCACAGGATTGGTTGAAAGTGGGGAAAATGTTTGGAAAGAGATGATAGTAATTTTGCACAGAAATGAGTAAGATGGGGAAAGGAAATTCATGAGAAAATATTTTAGGTCAGGGCTACATTTTATAACTTATTTTCATTGAGTCTTGGATGAGAGCTCAATCTTTATTACGGAATTTAAGGCAGTACTGCTGGAAACCATTGTCTGCTCCAAAATTCTTGACAATGAGTTTTACCGGTCGGTTTACGATGTTTTCCAGGAGTTCGAAGTTATAAAACGCACCCTGCCTCTGCGACACAAAGGCTGCAGATACCAGAAAGGATACAATGAATTGCAAAATGGTCAAACATTTCACAACCCGAATGTAATGTTTACAAAATATTCAAAGAAATAGAAATAACACACAAATTTATAATAATATATAAAATAACACTTAATTCGCCATGTTTGGCGCGAACAACATTAAAACAATGTTTATGTTGCTACAATGTTGATAAAACGTTATTTGTATGTTTTTTGCTCAGTGGGTAATGATTCCACTGCTTGGTTAAGCATGAAGGTTTTTCTAAACTCGCCACGCCTATAAAACACGGATTTCAAGTGAAGTTCGAAATAGACTGCCTATAGCATTTGAGGTTATGTATAGCACGGATCTCGTCCGTAAACCAGGAGTACAATGTTATTAAATTATTAGTTGTAAACTAACAATAGTTATCTAGTAAAATGTTTCATTAATATGGAAATCTTAATATCATCCTTAGTACAGTGTTCAAGCTGTATGCTAACGTGTATTAATAAGGCAGAATATTATTTATTCCTTAGCAATGTCTTAAAACTATCTATTTACTTTTTGAATAAGGCAGTAAATGTTTATATTTATTAATTGTTTTTTTGTTTATGTTGTTTTTTTCGTTTTAATAAATGTTGAACAATCAAATCAAACAAATGAATTAAAAATAAAGGGGAAGAATTTATAAATAGGCCGTGTGACGAAAACAAATCGTGCATTTACTTTTTTGTGTACATATTATAAATATATAAATATAATAAATAAATCAACTGGGAGCCCGTGTTTCTCCAGCGCATGTAACTGTTACGGAAATGTTGAATATATAAATAAATATATATTATCATGTGTTTTGTTTTCTGAATGAGATAAATCGTAGATAATGGAAGACTGATATTTTGAATGTTGTATGTTTTTTTTGTTTCTTTGTGTACAAAAACAGATGATCATTAAATAACATGATTCAGATTTTGTGTTTTATTTGTTATTTCCACCCATTTATTAGATGCACTATAACAATGCTCAAGTGGATAAAAAATGATTTATATATTTTTGAACAATTCTTTTGCTAAATTAATGCTCCTGGCTTTAAAGCCCAGTTGAACAGTAACGGGAAACAGATTTAATATTTTTGGAAACTTAATCGGAGGAAATGATTTTTTATAATCTCATAAATTCAATTGAAAATTTATAAATGCGTATTGTGCGATCAAATGTAAAATAAAGTAAGCTTTAAAATTGATAATTTTACATAAGCAAGTGATTTCAATAAACTTACAGCAACGAATCTTTCTAGATATAAAGTTACGAAACTGGATAAGATTTGCTGACTGCAATTCAGTAGTTAAAAATAGGCATGCTATTGAATAGAGTTAGATTTCTTTACTTGTAGATTAATTGACAGAAAGTTAACAAACAGAAAACACACCCAGAATGTGGTTAATACATTTCTTTCAATGCATTTTATTATTATAAACAATCTGGTAATGTTGCACTTCGAGGGCCCGACTTTGCCACCATCTAGCGCCAAGAGTAAGCAGCAGACCCAGTCGACTCCATATGATTCTATAAGTTCACATATATAGTTGACCGACCCACTCGATGGGAGGCGCATATGTCGGAATTACAAATTTCCCGCAAATTCTAACGTGGGCTCGTTTTCATTCAACAGCTGTCAGATCCGTCGGATCTGAAGGCACAAAAATGCTGAAACCGTCTCGAGATGAGCGTTAATAAATATAAATAATTACAACTGTAAGTATGTAAAATATTTATAAATTTTAACCTATTGTGTATTATTTTAAATAAGTGTACAGTCAAACAAAGTTAAAACCAGGGTGTTACTACATTATTTCTTCCTATAATCTGTTTAGTAACTAGGAGGAGCGTTTTAAATTTCACGCGCCAAAACCTACAACTCTGATTGGCCGAGAGCGCGTCCATTTTACACTATGCTAATTCATTATTAGACGCAACAGCTGACATAACCTTAATTCAAAGCGTTACCGAGTTGCAACTTTGTCTGTTTCGTAATAACCTTTTGTGCAGTGTTTCTTTAGCATAGTTAAAAGTTAGTTTTGTTTATATTGTTGTGATGGATTATGGACCCAGTACAACCTATCACCTTCACTTCAAAAAGGCGTAAGAATTTGGATTAGGGTCATTTATATCTGTCTGAAAAACAGTGCATAATAATTATGTATAAGCAGATGATAACAGATGATCCACATATGAAAATAACTGCTGTTGTAACAGACATTGTTGGTGCAGTAGGTGAGATATCAAATAGCCTAAGAATATGCATCAAATAATAAAATGTTTAATTTTTAGAAGTTGTAAATTCCACTATCTATCGAAGTAAGATAGAGACCAGAGCTGGGCAGGATTCGAATCATTCAGAATTCGAATCCCTTTAGAGGATTCAAAACAGGCATTCGAATACTTTAGTTCAACTGGATTCGTTACATTTTTTTAAGAGGATTCGTATTCGAGTCTAAATGTGGGTGTTTAGAATCCTTATAAAAGCATTCCAATCATTGTAAAAGGATTCGAATACTTACAAAAGGATTTGAATTGTCAAAAATAATTCGAATTAATTGTGAGGAATAATATAAAAAATGTTTTTTTTGTGTGTTTTTAAATTTCACGTTAAATCACTGTTTTATGCGCGTGGCGCATGACGTAAAATGTCGAGTTTAGAAAAGCCCAAAAAATTTGTCTCGGGTCGCTGCGCGACCCTCGACAAATTTTCACGGGGCTTTTCTAAACTCGAAATTTTACTTCATGGGAGTGGAAACGCTCGTTCGAAACATCAAACTGAATGGTTTGATAAGAACATTAAATGATTGAAAATGTTTTTAAAGATAATAATCTAGTTTTCAAAATTTTGTTTAATATTTTTTGAAGTAAAACTGAAATGGTGGCCACAATCTGAAATGTTACATTTTTCCGACATTTCCCTGACTAAAGATTTTTTCCCTGACCTTTTAATATAACTTTCTTCTGTGGGAAACCCCCATTCTGTTTAATAGTTTTCATTGTTTTTGCCAATATTTTAGTTCATTTTATAAATTTTTACGTGTTTTGTAATTTGCATGCCGATTTTGACAAATTTAATAATATCATATGGCTTTTTTGTTAGTGTTTTGGTCAATTTGAATATAATTCCATGACTTTTCTCTGACTCCCAGTTTTAATGATATTCAGTGAATTTTTTATTTGCGTAAATTTCAGGCATTAGTGGATTTTATAATAGAGTTCAATTTGAAGTTTTCAACGAGTGTTTCCACTCCCAGACTAAGCATGAAGTAAAATTTCGAGTTTAGAAAAGCCCCGTGAAAATTTGTCGAGGGTCGCGCAGCGACCCGAGACAAATTTTCGGGCTTTTCTAAACTCGAAATTTTACTTCATGCGCCACGCGCACAAAACACTGATTTGAAGTGGAGTTCAGAAACACACAAATACAACTTTAACTAGAGTAACAAGGACTTAGATATTTAGTCTGTTATCAACGATGTTCAGTGGTAATAATAAAGAATTAGGTTTTGAATATTTTATTTAAAACAACTGGTAACTATATTTATATATTAATGGTTGCAAAAAAATAATAAAATCAAATTTATTCTTAAAGGATTTGTATTCGTGATTCGAAAAAAGGATTCGAATCATATTTATCTCTTACGATTCCTTTATTCGAGTATTCGTGATTCGAATCATATTAGGTGATTCAAATTCGTGATTCGAATCCTTTTTACGAGAATTCGTCCCAGCTCTGATAGAAACACATTATTATATAAATTGCATATTATATTATGAACATAATGTAAGTATGTTTTATTTCACAGTTATATAGCGACATGCCGTGTAAGAATTTTAATTGAACCGACGATATTGTACGATGGAAAAGAAAATACTTAACCACAATTAAGATCTACAAAATGGATATTTGATTTTATTTAAAGAGTAATTATGAAATTATTTAAAATTGCCGCCAAATTTATCTAGTGATATTTCTGGTAATTTTTTATAGTGTAAATTGGGCTTTGACACTTACTCCTTCTAGTTTTTAAACAGACTATACATGAAACAATGATTTAAAGATATGACACTAAATTTGTTCAAACTCGTTCATTTTTGCGCATGACGTCATGCGGTAAGTAAATGTTGGCGGCATTCAAACACTAACAAATCCATATTTCGCAATTTACATAATTACAGTGTAAACATTTACACTATCTTTGGTTAATTATTTTAATAATTTAAGAAATTGTTATTATTGTAAACTTATAAAACAACATTGCCATTGACAACGTATTTTATGTATGACTAAACAATAAATTTAATTTTACAGCTTAAAATACTTTTTTATTACACTAGTACATAAATTGATACTTTATTGGAAGAACTGTCTCATTTTGTGTTAAAATGTAGTAGTACTCAAAACCAAAATGACAAAGCCACTAAATATATTTCGAATAAAAAAAAGCTCAAAAATAAAATTTTATTAGGATAACGGACATTTTATGCTTTTTTGTATATAAATAAGATTTATTCACTTACCATACTTATAGCCTTGCTCCGCAATAAGTTATAGGGGTTTCCAATAAGTTCAAATATTATATACTTATGACATAAATACTTTATATCAACTTTGCATTTTAAAACACATTAGTCCTGAGAATTATTCAATATTTTTTGCACTTTAAAGTAATTTAATTCAATTAATACTAATTTTGATAATTATAATTATTAAAGAGTTATAGCGAAAACTGTAATTTTTAAACGTAATAAAAATCAAATTTATAGCTGCATTCAGTTTATTTTTTTATATTAATGACCCGTAAACGCAAATTAAACCAGTACGCTCCTGACTTTACGTCCCTTGGGACGCTCAATTCCCAAGGGAGAGAAAGTGATAGTTTAGTCACAGGGGACTAAACTAGGCACTTAAGTCCCGGAAGTGCAAAAAATAATAAATATTATGTTTAAATGCAACAAAATACCTATCCACTAGGCCTCATTTTTCAAATTCTTTTTTTTATAAATATATTTTTAAATAACACAATTATTTTCACAAAAATTACAAACATTATGTTTTACACATAATAAATTTATTTAAAAATATTATTGTATGTGTAAAGCAAACCTAACATAATTAGAAATATGATTATTGTATTAAATTTAAGGTAGATTGGACTAATGTGACACAAATCTGTTTTAATTTCAATAAAGGTTTTTTGTATCAACATGAATGAATTTAACTAATGTTGGTAAAATTTACGCTTATATGAAACTTAAGTAAATAAAAAAAAAAATGCAAATGCACAAGTTTAATTATTTTTTATTGTTGATATATTATAAATATATGTATATAGACACAAAGATACAACAATTTTAATCTTTTATTTATGTTACAGTTTTTTTTAATTTTCTTTTTTTGTTACATGCTGTATTTTTTAAATCTTCATTCATTTGGCGTATTCTAAAAAACATTCTGGATCGAAAAAATATTTTTTTAATTTTTTCAGTACAAAGTACATCTATACTCTTTTCCAATAAATTTTTTAAATAATTTTTTGAAATTAATATGCCATTTTTATTCACATCATGAAAAATTTTTTCCAATTGACCCATATGAACCATAAGTTCTGGTGAAGGTTTCCTTAACCCACCTTCACTGACATGGCTCACCCATGTATAGCTTGCGTCACTGGGTCCTGCCAGTGAACTACTAGGTTCATTTAATTTGTTGCAAATAAAGCCCGCCAAATTTTCTAATCCATCATAAGATAACTCATCTTCCAACCCATCTTTGCAACCAAACACCGCACACCTCATGATGATAGACAATGGATGTTCAACCGATCACAACACAACGGAAACACTATAAATTGTTTATTAAACTAAACACTTAACTAAAATATTTAGTACTTAATAAACAAACACTATAAATACACTACAATAAACTAACTAAAACTATAATTTTATTGTCAATAAATGTTCAATCGATCAAAACGAAGCACGAAACACATTGAATGTACTTATAAAACTAAACACTTAATATTAAAATAAACTAAACAACCACTATAAATACACCAAAATGAACTAAATAAAACTATGACTGACTAAATATTAATACACAAAACGGAATAAAATGAAAGCTTGGAAAATGCGTCTCTTGTTTACTAACCGCGTGACGTAGTAGACAAACCAATATGGCGGCAAACATGCGCAAGATCATATCTCTAAAATCATTGTTTCATGCAGACTATAGTACATGTGGATGATCTTCAAGTATACTAAATATCCATGGTCGTGGATATTTTCATCATACTGAACTAGGAGCATTTTTTTATGGAGTAGATCCCCATTATTGTTCGATTAAGCAATTCTGAATCTTTGGGGATGGGGATTAATAATTAAAACCGTAAGTTTATGTAATATTTTAAGTTTTTAAGCCATTGTCTATTCTTTTAATTAAATCTGCAGTCAAACACATTTAAAACCAGTGTGTCTACATTATTTCTCTTTATTTCTTCCTAGCATTCGTGAATGATCTTCAAGTACTGTGCATGAAACAACCACGGACGTGGAGATTTTCTTCACACCGGGCTAGGAGCATACTTCCATGGAGAATGTTCCCGTTGCTGTTGGATCAAGCAATTCTGAAATTTCATCTAGTCACAAAGTACGATCTCAGAACATAAAATAATGTCTTAAATTCAATTACACGGTTTTTCCATTGCATTTCACTATTGATCAAATGAGATTCACTATATCCCAAATATCTTTCACCTTGTCAAATATAAGTCAAAAGATTTCCCGATTTACGAAATAAGTTTCACCATATACCAAATACTTCCCTTTAATATTTTTGCTGAACATTTTTGCAGTAACAATAGCTTTCTTCTGGATATATTTTATTTGTATTTATACATACAAGGAGTTTTCTTTTAAGTATACGTATTTCAAAATTAACCTATTTTCTGTAAATCTTTAGATATTCCTAGTTTTTTTAAAGTTCAATTTGAAGCTTTAAATGAGTGTTTTCCACTCCCAGACTAAGCATGAAGTAAAATTTCGAGTTTAGAAAAGCCCCGTGAAAATTTGTCGAGGGTCGCGCGGCGACCCGAGACAAATTTTCAGGCTTTTCTAAACTCGAAATTTTACTTCAAGCGCCACGCGTATAAAACACAGATTTCAAGTGAAATTAGAATATACATAAATTTTAAAATATTTTAGTGTTTTATACACGTGGCGCATGAAGTAAAATTTCGAGTTTAGAAAAGCCCAGAAAATTTGTCTCGGGTCGCTGCGCGACCCTCGACAAATTTTCACGGGGCTTTTCTAAACTCGAAATTTTACTTCATGCTTAGTCTGGGAGTGGAAAACACTCGTTTAAAGCTTTATATTGAACTCTTTTGAAAAACAACGAATGTCGGAAAATTTAGAGCTTATGCATATGTTTACCTTAAAGAAAAATTCACTGTATGGAACACTACTTACGTCAACATCCTTATCCGGATAAGGAGACCTCTTATTTCATTTCTAAGATGCATTTTTTGACGAACTGCAGACATTTTGTTGAGAAGTGAAATGTAATTAGGTTTTGACATGTAGCGAAATATATTTGTAATAACTTTTTATATTGTTTTATATTATTAATACACAGTTTTAAGTCCTTAGTGCTAGTATAGTTTGTGTTTTTGTGTTATATTTATTGTGTGAGTGTGTGAAATTAATAAAAAAATGCCTAAATACCATACTTGTATGGTTAAAAAATGTGAAGATAAAACTTCACCCAGGCATCAATTTCCAAATCCACAAAAGGATATGGCAAGATTCCAAATATGGGTTGATGCTTGTGATAATGAAGAATTAAGGAATTTAGGTCCGGACAGGATTTATGCAATGAAAAAAATTTGCCACATTCATTTTGCGAAGAAGTATTATGGAAGTAACAACTTCATATTGTTAAACGGTATTCCGACATTATTTTTACCAAAACGTCAGGAGACTGTACAAGAAACAGTTGATGACAACGAAGAGTTTTTAATTGACGAGCCCGATGCACTACTGGACGATGTTCCCTTATTTCTTACAGAAAAAACAAACGCCATGACTAAAGAAAATGAAAACGAAGAGATGCTGTCAGTTACGCCACCACCATTATTACAGGGAATTGGTCAAAGTGGAAACCTAACACCAAAAGCAAAGAAAATATACAAGAGAGCTACTCGTCTAAAAAGGACTAATTGGATACTTAGAAGGAAACAGCGCACCCTAAGAAAACGGCTGGATACATACGAAAGTATGTCTAGGAGTGAAATAATTAATATGGCCACATTAGACATAAATCCTATAATGAAACAATTTGTAACAGGCCAACTAAATTTGGAGGGACAACACCCTAACGGAAGAAGATTTTCTCTTAAAGATAAAGTGTTAGGTGTAACATTTTACAAGCAAAGTCCCAAAATGTACAGGTTGCTTTCTAAAATTTTTAGTATGCCATCAAAGAATACAGTAATGAGAATGTTAAAGCAAGTACCGGTAATGCCAGGATTCAATGATGTCATATTTAATAATTTAAAAGAAAGTGTTGAAAAAGTACAAGACCACGAGAAAAATTGTGTATTGTTATTTGATGAAATGTCAATACAACCACATTTACAAATGAATATTCATACAGGCAATGTAATGGGTTTTCAACACTTTGGAGAAAAAACGTCAAACTTAATCGCTAGCAGTGTTACTGTCTTCATGATAAAAGGTATAACTAAAAAATGGAAGCAACCTGTATTTTATGGATTTTCTGCAACCGGCATGAAAACAATTGATTTGGTACGGACCATAAAAGACGTCATTGTCAAATGTCAAGAATGTGGATTACGTGTAGTATCAACAATTTGTGATCAAGGACCATCAAATGTGGCTGCTATTAATTATTTACACAAACGATCAGCAGAAGAAGCTCTCAGAAAGGGAGAAGCACAAGAAGATTTCACCTTCAACGTAAATGGAAAGAAGATTACACCGCTCTACGATACGCATTTAATTAAAGGAATTCGCAACAACCTCTTAACAAGAAATTTAATATGGGAGAAAGGAAATGATGAAAAGTTTACGTGCAAGTGGAAAGAGATACAGCAAGCATACAATATAGACAACCACAGCGGAGAACTTCGAGTCATGCCAAAACTGAACGATAAACATATGTATCAGCATAAAATGTCTAAAATGAAGGTGGCACATGCAACCCAAGTGCTTAGTCACACAGTAGCTTCAGCAATTGGACTTTTTGCAAGAACGTCACTTCAAGCTGAAGATGGAACATTCTTGGAAAAGCGAGCAAAAGAAACTTCTCAAGTCATACATTTTTGGGATCAATTATTTGACAGCTGTAATGGGCAAACATTACATCCGAAGAACGGAAAAACACTAAGATGTGCAGTTTCTAAAACCTCACCTCACCTGAAATTTTGGAAGGAAGCAAGGAAGAATTTATCAAAAATGTATTTTCAGAAGGAAGGTACTACAGAAAGATTTATTACGCCGTCATTAAAAAACTGGATTATTACTCTCAAAGGTATGGAATTATTGGTGAAAGATTTGCTGCAAGGGTGTAATATGTCATTCTTTACGCCAACGACTTTTGATCAAGATTCTTTAGAGAACTTTTTTGGTCAAATCCGTCAACATTGTGGACCAAATGAAAATCCTGGAGCAAATTCTTTCGTCAATTCTTACCGAACTCTGCTAGTAAATAATTTAGTAACAGTTCATTCCATTGGAGCAAATTGTAAAGATGATAACAGTGTTAACCTAATTACAAGAGTCGAAGAATTTATCACACAACATAGCAATAACAAAACTGAACTTGCCCAGTGCAATGAATACGCAGTAGAAACAATGAAAAGATATTCACCGGTGGATAAAATGTCTGTAGGATATATTGGTGGATTTGTTACAAAAAAGATAGGGGATAATTATAAATGCGAAACATGCAGGGATTGTATTTTATGCAAAGATAAAAATCAACGAAACGAATGGCACAATTTCACGAAGGAAAAAGAATTCACTGATAGTATTCCCGAGAAATTAAAATACTGTACACCTCAATTAATGGAAGAACTTGCTTATTGCTACAATATTTTTAAGAATCTGTTTCCAAAAATTTGCCACCTTGACAATTGCTTTAACATATTATTACAAAGTATTGAGAAGCACAAACCTTTCACATTTAAACCTTGCGAATACACCACTGAGATAATAAAAAAGATTATATACAACTTTAGCAAGTTATGTTGCTATAATTGGTGCAATGGTGTAAATAATGTTCTAATGAACAAGTATGACCGAGTTGGAAAAAGGAAAAGGGATCCAATTTATAGCCAGGCATTGGAATATGCAAAGAAGAGGCAGAAGAAGAGGAAGTATAACCACAGTGCTTAGATACAGGGCATTTTTCTTTTAAGTATACACATCCCAATGTATACACTGTGAATTTTCATGTATTCGTTGATTGTATAAAAGCGTTTTATTCAAATTGTTTATCTTGCGAAGCAGCCCGACCTATACAAATTTTTAGCCGTTATAAACTGGAAATAATGAATAACTATTTTTTGATTTAACTGATGTTAGAGAAACTGGGCATATGTGTTTTTGTTCACTATGGACATGTGGATTAGACCTACTGGGGATACCACATATAAAAAAAATGAGCCAAATAGCTCTACCTCCTGGGTGGTTTGGAAAAGAGTTAATATATATTTTGATTTATTTCAGTATTTATTTCTCCATAATAAAACATGTAAATCTTTTAATAGGTACCACATGGTTCAAGAATCGTCATGTGCATTACAAACAATAAAATGTATAAAACTAAACTTTAATTTTATATTTATTTTCCAATTTACCAAAATATTTTTTTCATGCAGAATATACTAAGGTAAGTAATTATTTTTTTTTAATTAATTCATTATATCAATAAACACATTTGACCTTAAAAGGAATATTGAACTTTTAAATTCACTAAAAAAATTCTTTTATTCAATTTTGTTAATTTAAATCGACATTAGTCACTCCAGAACAACCGTAATAAACAAGGTTTTATTCACTAGTGAACTAAAATTTTTTTAGGTCACTAGTGAGTTAAAAAATTTGTTATATTATTTATTATTCAATTTTGTTAATTTAAATCGACATTATTAACTCCATAACAACCGTAATAAACAAGGTTTTATTTACTAGTGAACTAAAATTCTTTTAGGTCACTAGTGAGTTAAAAAATGTATTTAAAAATAAATGTAAAGTACATTTTCTTTACAATTTCGTCAAAATTGAATAAAAACATATATACGCCACGTGAATTAAACACCTTTATTCACTCAAAGAAATGATTTCACTCGCGCCGAGGCGCTCGTGAAATCAAAAATCTTTTCGTGAATAAAATCGTGTTTAATTCACTTGATGTATAATATTTATTATATCATTTTTGTTTTTTATTCTGACAATATTTATTATACAATTATAATTTCAAATTTTCAGTTTGATAATAATGATTGTATAATTTAAAAAAAATTGTCATAATAAATAAACATATAATATATTTCAAAGCGCACAGTTAATTTTAAATATACGAGATTCCCGCCTGGTCCGCTGGCTCGGCATTTAGTACGGAGAAAGGACCACCAGTGGCGCTGAACGCAGTCTCGGCGACTATATGAGAGTGGGCCTTCTGTAGATATTAGTTTTCTATGATCCCGCCCGTTCCCCGCGCCCAATGACGTCATTTGCGATTGCAGCGCCGTCTTATCGAGTGGGTCGGTTAACTATAATCATGATACGTGGAGCCCCCTATGAGTTCTAAATCTAATTAATCTATGGTAAGCAGGAACTGAATTGCAAGCGCACAACGTTGCCAAATGTCAGTCTTTAGTGGAGGGAATTTTAAGCTTGAATACTATTCTTGGTCAGAGTTTAAACCCCAGACTGATGACTGAAAACATGTAATACTTTGTCATTTAGTACTGTCATCTCATTGAATATTTAGAAGTCTTAACGAGACAAATATTTGTAGAAAAACGATAAAATCGCATTTTCAAAATATTCTACATATAATTGGCACATTTTTAATTTTACTTTATGTTAGAACAATTATTCTAGATCATCCTGTATTCTAAAATAGAGGCCATAGATTGTCGGTGTTGCCATTAAAAAAATAGACTAAAAAAGAAGTTTATTAAATTTAGAAAACCTACATATGAAAAGACTAAAATATGTCTCTTTAACTATTTAACTATTGTACAGGGAGTTTTTCTTTTAAGTATACATATCTTAACAACTGTAAATCTTCGGATATTTTTGCAAAGAGTTCGAGTTGAAGCTTTCTTTAGACAAATGTTTTCCACTCCCAGATTAAGCATGCGCATGCAACACTGATTCAATTGAAGTATGAAAAACCAGTATGTTAAAGACGTAAATTCGAAACTTCACATCAAATTAGTGTTTTGTGCGCGTGGCGTATGATATAAAATTTCGAGTTTAGGAAAGCCTGAACATTTTTTTTAAGTATTAACTCTTTAAAAAGAAACGATTTTCGTCAAATTAACTAGGGCTGGGAATTCTAATAGCTGTGAATATTTAAATATGAAACATTCAAATTAATCAAATATTTAAATAAATAAACTATTTAAATTCATAAACTGTTTGGTTTGAGAAAATATATTTGACATTTCGTAACACTAATTTGTTGAAATAGCGGAAAATCCGGGCATGCGCATTATTAGAAAACGCTCCTAAAAATAATGCACCCGAGTGGACGCTTTCCGACCAGAAGACGCGATATAGACTAAAACATACAGAGAGTTTTATGTAACACCGAACATGCTAGAATGTACTCAATGTAAATTTTCCTATGTTCGATGTGTACTGGGACGCATCAAAGCATTGAGTGCGATTAGCTACGATTTCTAATTGTAATATAGTCTACCCAATTTACAGTCTTCCCTTTAAAAATAAATGAAATCTGTCAGTTATCGCAAGCGAGTGATATTTGCTGTTCTAGCACTTATAGCAGACGTAGACAAAACACGGAGAGTGGAACATATCAATAATGTATACAAAGGAGGAAAAGATGTTTCGGTAAACTTATACCATCAAAAAAAACAGTTCCCATAATTTATTTTCTGGAAAATTTTCTGATTGACCAATACCATTTATTTCATCCATTTCGAACCTTATAAAACAGTTTGGATAAATTTCACAAGCAAGGAGTTAGATAGAAGTCCGTCAATATTACTGGAAAAGATGAAATAAACAATTTCTGTTATGTCGAAGAGTGCCCAATAATATCCTTACTATTGCAAAATCATTTAATATTTAAATATCCTCTGTACATAAGAGTTCTACAAGAATTTAAGTTTAGGTCCTACAAATTCCAACATTACTAGCTGTATGACAAAATTAAGCGATCAAATTTTTGTAAAATTGTATTTTATATGTTAAATTAAACAACGAAATGTTGCGAAAAATTGTGTTTACTGATGAAGCGTTTATATCTTTTTACCTTCTTTAACTGGTATTTTACTGATTAAAAATATAACAAAAGTTGATAAGCATTTCATTGAACTAAAATATTCATAATACAACATATTGTGGTTGATATAATAATTGACAAATTTAATGTATTTTTGACGGGAAGAGTGTACATTAGGTTGACTATATTACCATTTGAAATCATAGCGAATCACATCGCACTCAATACTTTGATGCGTTCCAGTACACATCGAACATAGGAAAATTAACATTGAGTACATTCTAGCATGTTTGGTGATACATAAAACTCTCTGTATATGGGTAAGACAAGCAATTACCATCCATCTCGACCAACTTTACCGTATTTTGTATTGAATTGGCAACGCTGTCTGTGCATTTTTACAAGAGTGAAATTGGAGACAGCGTTGCCGGCTCATTGCCTCTTTATAATTCAATCTATAATAAAAAAAGGTTTCATTCGAATTAAATGTAGCTTTATTCACTTCATTATGATATATTTTAATTTATTTTATTAATTCAATCAAAATCAGTGTATATTATTGAATGCTTTTGTTTCATTTTAACATGCATTCAGCTTGGCAACAGTGATAAATAGATTAAAACTACAGTGAAGTTGTAGACGACGTTACCGGTTCATAAATGTAATTTAAATTTATTTTTACGGAAAACACCGTTTGTTTCTCTTAAATTCGTGTTTGTTTAACTGATTTTATAAATCATCGATTTTTGTTATTACAAGCAAGGACAATTTTATTTACTACAGGCTGTAATTGGTTAATTTCGTGCGTGTCCAGTTTGACAACACTGTGCGCGTCCTCTTTCATTTTTTGTAAGCGACGCACCAGGTAACGCCATATCCGCCATTACAGTGCAGACTTTGGCGTCGTCAGGTCAGCGTCCAGCTTCCTCCGGCGATTTTCCAAGAATCTTTCAAGATTATAACTATTTCGACTACCCAGCCCCCCGAAAAAGGTAAGTCCCGTCACCGCCGTGCGCGTTTCTGTATTTATTGCCGAACGGTGGAAATTTGCCGAAAAAATGAAACTTATTGATTAAAAACGGGATCCGTCCGATTTGCCTCTTTATACGCCTAGCCTGTTGCCTCTGAATCAAGTTTTGTGTGTCGGTTTTATTTTTAAATAAGGGCACCAGTGATATGGGAATGTCGGGTTTATCGATTGGGCTTTTTTTTTGGGGCGTGGGTGGAGTCGTCGGGAGTTTGTACGTGGAAGTGGACGCCATTTTGTTTGGGTGGTACTACGCTTTGTTTTATGAAACACTTTCTCTTTGTTTACAATGTAGGTAATAATTTTTCACCGTAATCACAGATGTAATGTTAAAGAATAAAGAAAAAACACTAAGCCCACATTATTCAGTTTATCCATATCATTTTTTCATAGTTTATTGTTCAAACAAAAATTAAACAAATTCTAGAACTTCTGTAAAAACAAAAGCAGGATCTGATCATACGTGAAATGTTAAATTTACCGTAAACATTATTATGTAATTTCACAATCTTAGTATACAAATCAATTACCAAACTTGCGTAGACTGTGATGTTATCAAAGTATACATATCAATTAGCAAACTTGCTTACACTGTGATGTTAAGAATAACATGTACGTTAAATTTAACATTTCGTTCTTGGAATAGCCCTGAATATCTCACTATTTCCATTTTAGAAAATTAATACTAAGAGAAAAATGCTTTTGTAAAGAGTTGTTCATATTTTAGATTCGATCACAGAAATTCTTCCAGCAAAACTGCCGTGTCAAGGACACATTTAACACTACAAATCTTGATTATACAAAACTATTTCAAATTTTATATCGAAAAAAAATCATAATCTGATCTTCACATTATAATGCTGTGGTATGCTTTAAGCTGTTCTTACATTTCTCTAATTATTAGTGATTTTAAGAATACAAAATAAAATACATGTAAGGGGGCACTCAATTTTGCCATTGACTTAAAATCATATCTTAATTTTTTTTTTCATTTTAGTGAATATTATGGATGTCTTATTATTTTTGATGTTTAAGTACTTTGTCGGCTTTCTTTTATCATTGTTATCAGTTGATATAAAATCTCTTGTCCGATTGTCTTTCGTTTAATTTGACATCAGTTCTCTTGCTAGTTTTGGCAATTGACATAATATTTTCTTAATTGACTTTTATCAATAGGTCTATTCGTTACATGCACTACTAGTACATCACTTTTTGCACACAGTCTGTTAGGTTACATAAACTGGACATCTGCAATTTTCAATGTTAAGTTACACTAACTTAAACTGGTGACGTCACAAACTTGACCTCAGTTCAACTTAGCAATCTTATCAGTTAACATAAAGTTACTTCAACCTCTTTACAGTTTTTGATATTAACTTGTTGCTTTATCAATAAAAAGTGTTTTGACCTTAAATAACTTTTCCAATTGTTTTTAATGATATTTGACAATTGACATGGAATCTGGATAGAGATTCTAGGTGCTATCGACGTATTCTATTATATGGTTGATAATCGACTGTCTCGTGCGAGTGAACTAGAATCACGCTCCAGCTATCTTTTGTCTGATCTGACAGTAACATTAAATCAGTTGTAGCCTTTATTTAATTATTGAGTCAATGAAGTCCATTTAATTTTTTTTAAGTTGGTAATGAGTTTTAAAGTGATCTTTTATCAATGTTCTTTTGTCGTATTTGACAGTGATCATTAATTACTTTAGAAATTAGTAAAGAGTTGTAAAGCGGCCTTTTATAAATGACATACTGATAACTGTCACATAAAATCACTTGTTCGATATTTTTGACAGTTGACATAGAATCACCTTCGTCATGATTACTGAGCGGGATTTGAAGGGTATCGCTCTTAAACCGTAGCTGCTCAGTCGAGTTGAGCACATAATGCACGTGACTGGGTGTCAAATACACAAGCAGACGATTGCATTGCCAAACACAGCATCAATTGTCCACTTGTATATTTGAGGCACAGTCTTGTGCACTATAGTTTAACTTAGCTGAGTGGCTGTGGTTCATGAGCGATCCCTGTCGAATTCTGCCCAGTAATCATGCTTTGCAGCTGAAAATATAACTTTCATTGTTTATCATTTTAGGAGATTGCCCTTTGTTAAAAAAAAAATTTAAAAATATCAATAGACTTGAAAGTGATTTAATACCAAACAGCCTTATTAATAGAAATGCTCTAACATGTGGTTATAGTATAACACTAGTTAATTTCTACCTAAAACTAACATATTAGTTAATACTAACATCTCATATTAATGAAACAACTGACAAAATTAATCTGGCGACATCACATTCTTATGTGTTCCAATTTCACTCTGGTTACATTTTGTGGTTATTTTTTAAAGTTAAGGTTTGTTTGTGGTAGTTCTCTTGGCGAATTGAAATGTCCACAGTATATTGTTAATTCGAAGGTAAAATTAACACGTTGATCACGACCTTAATAAAAATATTACCTCAGACTGCTGCTTTAGATTTTGTTCCAATTATATAATTTTTAAACGTTCAGGCCACCTCCTAGTCTGTACCGGGTGAGCATTTTCAATCCGGAACATATAATATAATTAATATAAGTTGTCAAACTTCATTGGCAAAATTAATATCAACTATACCATTAAAGAGTTTTATGCTGGAGGCAACATAAGGAATGTACGTGATTTATTTTCTGTGAATTATCAGAACAACTCTATCTCATTCATATCAACGATACCTCGTTTTGTAACAAAATTTGAAAATATAGGCAGTGTAGCACTCAAAAGTAGAGGAGGTACCTAATTCTATTTTATATTATTTACATCTTACTTACTAACTTCCAAAAATGATAATAGGTAGTATACGAACTGGAAATGCTACAGTAGAATTAAATGTTATAGGGGTGATTAATGCAAATCCACAAGCCAATATTAGAGTCATTGTAAGGAAATGAAAAGCATCTTAAGGATGTGTACGCAACATTCTTAAGAGATATAAATATCCTTACAAATTTATGTGATGTCAAGAAATATTTCAAATGGATGAAGAAAGCCGAAATGCATTTTGTGAAGAAATGCAAGAACATGCAAATCAAGATCTTAACTTTCTTTCGACCATTTGTTTCACAGATGAATGCACGTTTACTCTAAACAACGAGCCCAATACTCATTGGCATTCGGAATTTGGGCAGCCTTAGCACAAGGAGCAGCATCCTCAAAAAAAAATGCATATTTGGCTAGGAATTTTAAATAATACAATTATTGGACCGTTTGAAATTATCAGCAATTTAAACTCAGGATCATATTTAGAACTTTTAATCAACAATGTTGGCCCTGCAGTAGAAGGAGCAGTACGTGATAATGAGGTTTGGTTTTAACACGAAGGCCCAGTGCATTTTGGAGTAGATGTTCGTGAATATTTAGACCAAACCTTTCCAAATCGCTGGATTGGTCGTGAAATAATTAACTGGCCCGTCAGATCTCCTGGCTTAGCGCCATATGATTAATTTCTGTGGGACCATATGAAAAGCAGAATTAATCAAATATGGCACACAAATATTGATTCTTTAAGGAATGCAATTTTTTCAGAATGTGTGCATTTTAACGCTAAAACACTAACAAATGTTTGGCGCAAAATAGGGAGCTTATTTGAATTTTTACTATAATTTTCAAGAGAAGTTTAAATTGTTTTTAATCCTTAGTTTGGAATTAAATTGAGTAATTTGTCCCATGTGAATAGTTACGTTCCAGATTTAAAATGCATACCCCTAATTATATTATATGTTCCGGATTGAAAATGCTCACCCGGTATAGTTATACTACTAGTTCTGTGGCATGGGCAGCATGCCATGATGCTTTAAAAGTTGTTTCTGGATGCGGCACAAGGTACATGCCGGGACCTAAATGCAAATTTTACTGAGACACAAGTAAATGCCGCCCAGAGATTCAACGTGTTGATTAAATTTCATGTATCTAATTTATTGAGCTTAGCTTACAATAACAATAACATTATGCATAACTTGGCCTTTCTATAATTTTGTAATTATTGATTGAGTTATTAAGAATTATTTAACTTGAATAAGAAACTACAAGTAATTAAAAGTTAGATAATTTACAATTTCAAAACACAAATAATCTTCATAATTTAGACATCCTCATTGAGGTTATGTATAACACAATTTCAGCGTGATTACTAATAAAATCCTTAGAATTGTGTTAATTCTTATGTGCTAACATCTAGTAATAAGACTGTATGTCTGTATTACTTTTTGGTACGTCCAAAAGTTATGGAAAGTGGTTGAAATGTTGGGTTTAGTTTTAATGACGCGCGGGGCAGGGGTGAGAGGGTCATTCAGACGTGAGATATCACTGGTGCTTATCGAAACGCATTAATCCGAATTTCAGGCGAAGCCATGCCGGGTTTTAGCAGTGCGGGCACGTTCAAAATCTTTATCGGAAACCTCACCGAGAAAACAGCGATCACCGATATCAGACCACTGTTCGAGAAATACGGGAAAGTGGTGGAATGCGACGTCGTCAAGAATTACGGGTTCGTTCACATGGAGAACGAATCGGAGGGCCGCGAGGCGATACAAAATTTGAACGGATACATGCTGAACGGCCAGCCGATGAAGTGCGAGGCCGCGAAGAGCCGCAAGGCCCCGACCACGCCGACGACAAAGATATTCGTGGGCAACCTGACGGACAACACCAAAGCGCCGCAGATACGCGAGCTATTCAAAAAGTTTGGCACCGTTGTGGAGTGCGACATCGTCCGGAACTACGGTTTCGTGCATCTCGAGTCGTCCGGTGACGTGAACGAGGCGATTAAAGATCTCAACGGCACCCTCGTCGACGGGCAGCCCATGAAGGTCCAGGTGTCTACGAGCCGGGTTCGCCAGCGGCCCGGGATGGGCGACCCCGAGCAATGCTATCGATGCGGCCGCGGTGGCCACTGGTCCAAAGAGTGCCCCAAGGGTATGGGGCCCGACCGATTCCGGGACCGAATGTTCGGCCGCGACCCGTACCCTCCGCCGCCGCCCCCACCCTTCCTGCGCGACCGGATGATGGGCCGATTTGGGGTACGCGATTCTATTCACTCTTCTCTCCATATATATATTTTTTTAAATTCATACTTCTTTATTATTTATCATTTCACCGGTTCTTTCCGCACAAACAGAAAAATATCATTTACTCCGCCGCTGTACCAAAAATTAGTATTTAATCGAAATGCAAAAGAAAACAGCTCCTACGCCGATACGCGAACGGACGAGATCAATTACTCGGTAAAGTTCGTGCGTGCGTCGCCTTCAAACACCGGGGCTAGTTGTCGCAATTATTCCAGGGATCATTTTTAAAATTACCTGCCGATCTTTACTCACGAACCAATGAAAATAGAAATTAATCTCCTATTAAATTCAACTAACAAATGAATGAGTTGTTTAAACAACCACACAAGTTGACTTAAATTCAAATTCATTCAAATATAAAATCTTAATCGGCTGTATTCGAACCTCATGTTTAGTGATAAAAGTAGATTTAGATGTATTCCAAAACATGTCTTTAGAGGTGCCCTAAGCAAAATATTCTTCTCAAGGTGACATTTAATTAAGTTGCCTAAGGGACATGTTTTGTATTGTTTAAAAGTAACATAAATTTAGGTTATCAGTTTTTAAATTTGAACTATTCGAATATTTATTCTAAAACATATTCAAACATTTAAATATATATACTTTAATTTTAAAACATCACAGCATTAACCAAAACGTATTATTATTTTATTTTAATCTTTAGATCAATAACTTAGTATATTTTTTAACTCCATATTAAAACAGTGTTTTACACGCGCCAGGGCATATATTTTGAGTTTAGAAAAGCCTGAACATTTTCAGGCTTTTTAAACTCAAAATATTTACTAGAAATTTTACTTCATGCACCACGCGTATATAACACTGATTTCAAGTGAAGTTTAAAATATACTATCAAGGCTGGGAGTTTTGCAAACCTAAGTATTCAATTATTTATTCAAAAACTTATTTAAATATTTGAAATATTCCAATATTTAAATATTCTTTCAAAAGCTAATTTAAATATTTTGAATACCCAATTATTCAAATGTGTGAAAGATTTAAAATTGAAGTATGAATGAAATTGCCAATACGTGGTTGTAAAATACTTAAAAAAACAAAGTGCAATTCTTTACACAATCTACAATGAGTAATAATTAATATAAACTATTAGTTAACTAACGACAACGAAAGTTAACTATAGCATAAATTGAAAGTCTTATCTATGAGTTAATAAAACACGTTGCCATGGTTACATTTCTATGTAAACGTCATTTTGAACAAAACTGACAAATTCTTTATATTCACTTAAGGCATAGAGACGTTTATGTATTCGTTAAACCTAACCTATGTGGTGGATCAATTTATGTGACAGATAGTGCGTTTAACTATAACATAAGTGGCATTGCTAGATATTTTGTCATTTAACTACAACATAAATTAACAAGAACTGGTGCAAACGCACATTAGTCTTTGTAAGACAAATTTGTTGTAGATTGTGTAAAGAATCGGACATTTTATTCACTGAAATATTTATATTTGAATAAATGCGAGGTATGAATACAGGCCACTGTTGGGCGCCAAAATTAAACAGATCCACACTCATGTAGAGAAACAGTGATTATAAATTGGCTCCATTTTAATAAGAATGACATGAATGTTCATTCTACTTTTCCGATGCAAACCTACAAAGCAATTTTATGTACCTAGACTTATTGAATTTTTTGAAGAGTCCAGGAAACAATTTTTTTGTAATCATACTATTAATATAAATTAATTCAATTTATTATAACAACATTTTCTGTAAATTTAAGAAAATAAATTTTTGATGATACGAATTATTGGTACAGGATCTCGGACAGAAACAATATGTACAAACAAAACGTTAATCCTGCCGGAACCGAACCGTATTTGTTTACTTCATTTATTATTATCTGCATGAGGAAATTTTTGTTTTTGTGTTTATTTTTTTAATGAAAAATGTAATCAACAAAATTTACATGTAACTTACTACTCTCTGTACCTACCCACACACACCACTGAACTGCAATTTTGGTTTTGTTGTGTGAGTATGGGACTCTTCGTTTTTCTCCCGTGTGTGGTGCTCACTGAGTGTGCACAACTGCAACTTGTGTTTGTGTACGATTTATTTATATTTTCTTTTTAAATTATCGAATATTTACCAACTGTTAAAATTATCACGCTATTCGGTTTTTCTAATTTATATCTGGTGTGGATAAATAAAAAAAATGAAGATTGAATCCAAGTACAGTTTGTATTTTTAACTTTTTAGCAGAAATAAGCTGAAAAATGAAAATTCAAACACCCTATATATTGTGTTCATTTAAAGATGCGTCTATACCAAACAAATATTGCGTTGCGTGAACGCTTGCGAACATTTGCAAACACAATTATTATTTGTTGTAGACGATAATTTACCACATAATAATAGAAGCGATAACGATAGTTAGTCAAGTAGCTTGACATTATAACAATGTTTTGCATTGGTGTTATATCAAAATCGATAACAGAAAAAGGGGAATTAGGCGAGTAACTTTGAAAATTAAGAAAACATGATGGTCATGATATTATGACACTGTCATTAAGTTTTTGAATAAAAAATGTCGTGTTTTGGGTACAAAACTTCGGAAAATATTTATGAGCTGATGATACATACACGTTATTATTTCATTAGGTAGATTATCTACCCAAATATACTGTGAGCTTGGGTGAATTATCAAAAAAAAAACAATTCGTAAGTGTTACCTTTTAGTAATTCATCTCGACGTTACATTTGTTAACTGATGATTAACCTCGAGCTAACGCTCTCGGTTTATAATCAGACAACAAATGTTATTGTCTTGTGAATTACTAGATAACAAAGTACTCAATATTCATTTTTTGATAATTAACCTCGATCTAGGTATATTACTACTGATAATTGTAAAAACGAATAATTGGTTGTTTCTTGTAGAATGGCGGGAGGTATAAAGAAACATTCGTTATTGTTTGCGGTTACCTTCCACGAAAAATATTAATCGTGATCGCAAACGATATGTTTGTATAGTATGGACGCGCTTTTATATTGTGGGCGATAGGATTTTATATAGGGAATTTTTCTTTTAAGCATACATATCCCGATCGATACTCTGTAAATGAACAGGCATTTGTTGTTTATATAAAAATGTTCAATTTAAAATTTCTAGCGGGTGTTTCCATTCCATTAGTTAAGCATGGAATAAAATTTCGAGTTTAGAGAAGCCTGAAAATTTGAATTGGTCGTGGAGCGAAGTGGAGTGACCAAACCAAATTGTCAGGCTTTTACTTCATGCGCCAAGTGTATAAAACACTGATTTAACGTGAAGTTGAAAATATTCTGCTTTAGCATATTATTTAAGTAGTATATTTTAAACTTCACAATATTTCAGTGTTATAACACGGCTCCCAAGTAATTAATGCACCACCTTACAATTTCTTAAAAATACCAACATTTTAAGTCAAGCAAATTTCACTTTACTTACATTTTATGTGTATAAACAACTGCAACCTGTCAAAATAAATACAAGAATCAAAGCATTCTTTGTTATTTCAGACGCTAATGTGAAATACACAAAAATAATACAGGTTTTTAAAATTTTTGGAGAAATTGCAGGTGGTGCGTTACTTTCTTGGAACAGTGTATATGCGTTTCGAGTTTAGTAAAGCCTGAAAATTTAGTTTGCTTCACTACGCAAACAAATCAAATGTTCAAGCTTTTCTAAACTCGAAATTTTACTTCATGTTTAACCAAAGGGTGAAAACTTTCGTTAGAAACCTTGGATTAAACGTTTTTTAAAAACAATGAATTTCTAATAATGTATAGAGTACCTGCACATTGATATATGTATACTTACAAAAAAATTCCTTGTATGTTAATATTTATTCAAAACAAGATCCACCCCTATTATTCACTTTATCATTGCGTATATGCTTGTTGTGTTAATTGTACTTACTGTGCCTTTTAATTTAATTCATTTGAATTAGCCTAAATTTCTGTGCTATGGTATAGCGTCAGTTAAAAAAGAATTAAAAAAATTCTTTCACACGCTCGCTACCAGGCTCTCAGAGAAAAACTCCACAACTGTTGTCTTTATAATTTTTTTATTAAATTGAAAAAATACTTAAAACGCTATAAAAAATAATTGTTTCTTAGCCTAGAACAGGGGTCTCCAAACTACGGCCCGAGGGCCACATCCGGCCCGCGGACAGATTTTGTCCGGCCCGCGGAGAGCTAGCATACTTGAAAACTCATATTTTTTATAGCACATTAAATTTAGTTTACCGAAGTATTCTAATTTTAAAGGCTTATTGTTATGGTTTTGGCCCTCGGAACTTACTGGAGTAATCAGTATGGCCCTAAGGCTGGAAAGTTTGGAGACCCAGGGCCTAGAACATACCGCACCTTTTTCATTTTTTAAATGTGTCCAGTTTGTTAACAATATGATTTTGTAGAGCCAGTCGTAATGAAGTTATCAAAAGTTGAGTGTCGCATATATGTGATGCTGGTACCGAACGTGTTAATCAAAAGGTCAATAAATCAGTACTCGAAATATTAAAATAATATTGGTATTTGAGTTGTAACACCTTCAAATTCTCCCTCTGAAATTTGTTGTATTGAGGCTACATCCTAATGATAATACTAATTTTCAAATTACTACAAATAATTTCATGGTAATTAAGAGTTAATTAGAAAAACTGAATTGTATGATAATCTTAATCAACAGTTTATTTTACTTCAAATTAATATACACAGTAATGATGGCCGTACATTAATGATTTCAATAGTTGTTACTTGAATGATGCTAATAATTGACTCATTATTCGAATGATCATTAGAGTGAAAATTGACATCACTCAAATGATAATCGACTGATTATTCGGATGATAATCGGCTGGTCATTTTCTTGACAAATCAAATATTCATTTAAATAAATTGATTGATTAAGTTATATAAACATCAAATTAAAGATCCGAATAAACCCCTAACAAACTTCACACTTTTAGTTGAATTATTTGTGTCCGAAATATACATTTGGTAATTCAAATAAAAGTGCAAAGAAAGGTATTATGTATAAAACCATTAAAAAAAAAAACAATGAAGCCCAGTTAGTTTGAATTAACATTTGTCATCGCTTTAATTAATAATTAATATTAGCTGGGTTTTATTGGTTGTATTTTATATTCGTTTATTTTTTATGGTTTTTAATATAATTCAAATGACTATATTAAAAAGTTAATTTAATCCAAATGATAATTACAATTACCAATTAAATGATGAGACGATTACAATTAGAAAGATTAGTCGATTATCATTTGAATGAATATTCAAAGATTTTAATAATTGAATGATTCAATTGTTCTCAATCAACTGGTCCCATCACTAATATATACCCTTGGCCACACAATATTTGTATTAATAGAAGAAAATAAGTCCAAGTAATTTATGAGATAATGATAAAAAAGACACTTTTTAAGTAAGAGAAACATCTAAATTTCTTTTCATTCTACAGATCAAATTACGTTGCTTCACAAATGTTTTACGTATAGCGATGTTAAATAACTGATCACTTACAATTTGCTAATATTTTGGGCAATAATATTTCATAATAAATCACGTAATTTATATAACGTTGCTTCAATAGTCAAGTAATTTATATAATGTTGCTTTTTCTAAGGACATGATTTTTTTTATATCTTCAATTATTCTTAAACAAAATTGATATTTAGATATTAACTAGTAAGTTTGTATAATTATTTTTTTCTAATGTCCAACTCACACAAACTAAGTCCCAGTGCACACATCCAGTTTGTTGATGCTGCGTCACTGCAGTTACGGTTCGAGATACATTAGATCAGGGGTCTCCAAACTACTGGCCAAACATAATCCGGCCTCAATGAGTTCAGCCTGCGACCACTTGATACATTTTGTGTGAATGTCATATTTTTATTTTTTATAACAATTTTTAGTTAGAGCGTTTGAAAAATATTACAAAATTTGTTGCATCTTGGCTTATTTGATTATGTAGAATTGTGTATGTGGTTGCGAAAAAAAATGTTTGGAGGCCCCTGTATTAGATCAAATGAGGCAGCGCACACATAGCTCCGGCAATGTTGCGGCAGATTCCATGGAAGCCGTGCCGCAACTGCAGTTACGCAGTGAAATAAACCGCATGTGTTTACAAAAATGTAATCAGATCAGTTCAAATTAACTAGATCACATAAACAAATGTTCAAAAAATCTATCTGATTAAAAAGATGCTTAAGGTTAATACAAAAATAGAGAATAATATACATTATTTCTTGTTTCACTGAGGTGAGAGCGTGCGATCGTTTAAACGATCAATGCACTTATGGATTTATAAATAAGGCTGGGAATTTTTTAAGTTGAAGTATTGAAATATTTATTTATTCAAAAACATATTTGCGACATTATTCAAATATTTGAATTGGCGATGGGATCATTTGAATCAAAATAGTCGATTCATTCGATTATGAAAATAATCATCTCGAGATCTGGAGATTACTTGAAAAATCTCTTCAATTCCTTATTTTCTTTGGAATGATTGCCCTAGATATTGCTCGAATGATCCACTACATCGCTCGTTTGCTTGTTTTATATTTAAATTAAATTTATTAAAATTTGTAATACATAATGATTGAATTTCCTTTATTTTATTGCGATAAATTATTATTGGAGTGATCATACGAGCAACCATTTAAGCGATCTCTTGAATAATAATTTGAACGATATCTCTAGTGATCATTCGAATGATCATTTGATTATCAATTAAATTCGAATCCCAATAATCAGTTATTGCTATCATTCGATTATGCCCATTACTAATTTGAATATTCAAATATGTGAATATTTAATTATGTTTTTGAATTGATATTTGAATACTTCAAATTAGACCAATCCAAATTTTCAGGCTTTTCTAAACTCAACATATTTACTTCATGCGCCAGGCATGTAAAAAGCTGATTTTATTGTGAAGGCAAAACATACTTCATTATTATTAATCTATCACAAGAATACAACAATATAAGGGTGCATATTCTGCTTACTATAGAGAATTTTTTAAATTGAAGTATTCTAATACTTATTGAAAAATGTATTCAAATATTTTAATCATTCAAATATTCGTTCAAAAGCATATTTTTAAATATTTGAATATTCAAATATGGGATTGAAATATTTGACTATTTTAATTATTTGTATTTGAATCCCAGCCTTACTTTATTGCATAAAAAGTGTACAAAATACTTTCAAAAACAAATGAGATATCTAGGAAATAAAGATGTTAATCATGATTTTTTTTTTGCCTTGAAAATAGTGGCGTATCTTTTATCTTTTTTAATGTATTATATTTATTGAGATTCCCTATAAAAATGCTGTAATTTGCCTATCAGGGTGCAGTATTTTTGTTATTTTCAAGTAAAGTATCAGTTTCATTAAGAAAATAACTTCTTTATTCAAAAAGATATTGACATTCTGTAAAAACTTTCTTTATGCACTTTTTTAACAAATACGCTGACCGTATTTGTAAAGTCAAGGCAACTATGATTTATATTTAAAATAATACAACTTTGTGTTATGTCTCATAAAAATTAAACTTAAAGTCTGATATGGTCAGCGTATTCTACTTAAAAAAAATACCTCAAGTAAGTATTTACCAAATGTCAATATCTGTTTAAAAAGAAGCTATTTCTAAATTGCTAAATTTTGAGTTTTGACATAATTGAAAAACAATTGAAACTAGACAAATTTTGATTAGGCACATGGAATATTGCAGCTTATTTTGCAATATACCGGGTTGATTTGATCAGGTATTAGTTCTCTTTGTTTATTAAGCGGGACTTGCAGCGCACACTGTGATCCGGGCCATTACACCAATGGTGAGAGCGCCTCATGTCAATGCAGCGCTCCGGTAAAAATTTATATCTCAAGAAGTTGAAAACAAATAAATTCTTAGAATGGATCTGGGTATAACATATATTTTGTTCAAGAAAATTAAAACACGAGTATTTGATTATTTTTGAGATATGTTTTATTTATTAAAAAAATTATCAAAATAAAGTTTTTCCGTTATGTATTTTAAACTTGGAACATTTAGGCACAAAAAAAGTATAGAATAACTTTTTTTGTATCAGTAACGGTTTAAGATATTTTCGAGTTCAAATAAAAGTGTACTAAAAGTTTATATTGTTTTAACTTTTGACATAATAATTTGTTTAATCTCTAGTAGCAACCAAAAGCCATGTCTTGATAGCCTTTATAATACATGTAAAATTTGCTAAAATCCCTCATGTACCCCTAAAAAGTGCGCACTTATTTATGGAATGGCCGAAATGTAGTTTTACATGTTAAATCCCTATGTATACCTGATAAAATCAACACCCGGTACATTATTAAAAGAGCTCTGGAAGTGTATTAGTTTTTATCTATCATTTTTGTAAATACTTCTCTTAAAAAAACCGTCAAAAATGCGACACCCCGTGTATTTTTGCCTCGTAGTATCTACAAATTTTTTAATAAAAGACGGTCAAGGGTTCATGATAATTTTGGGTTATAATAGTAGGCAAAATTTCACTTTTATTATTTAAAGATTAAAAAAAATGCTACACTGTGGCATGCAGTTTTTATAAATTGAAATTTTGTAGTTGACTAAACTAAACTAGTAAACTATTCCAACAAAATCATTTCACTTATGGTATCATATAGGAACATGAACAGTATGTATGGCCAAGGGTTCTAAAAAGATACACATGGAAATATTTTAATCAAATATTTCTCCTCTGCTAATTTCACTTTTGCACTAATATCATTTTTTTACGATTAGGATGGCTACGACAGTTACTATGACCGCCGCTTCGAAGACTCCCGTGATCTGTACGAGCGCAGGTACTCGGGTTTGCCGCCTCGCAGCGAGTTGGGCATGCGAGGAGGCCGGGGCGATTTCTTACCGCCCCCGTTGCCGCCGAGGCGTGAACCACTCCCACCGATGCCGTCCATCGGGCTGAGAGGACCGCCGTCCAGCATGACCAGCGGAATGCGAGAGTCGAGCTTCTCACGTAGCGGGGATTACGGCATGTTCAGCAGGAGATCCCCTCCGCCCAGCGGATTGCAAGGAAGTAGAATGAGTAGGATGTACGAAGATTTCAGCAGGGATTCTTTCGATGAAAGACGGTTGGTTTCATTTAATTGATAAACATAAGTTAGTTACCTTCTTAGGTAGATAAAATATAACCACAGGTAAAAATATAATTGTAAGCTAGACTGATACGCTTTTCTTTTGTTTTGACTATGCAAGATATAAATGCTTACAAGATTTTTCTGGATATAATGTAAAGAAAACAGGAGTTCTGTTCTGGACCCCGAACAGAGCGGACGTCGAGTGTGAGTAGTACATCCTATTCCTGCTCGCGTTTGGCCCGCACGTGGTTGTTTCACAAATACTTCCAGGTTAAGCATGAAGTAAAATTTTG